>OX438581.1:10250677-15250677 GCA_949316365.1 Hoplodrina blanda
TAAACGTTCTTTCCCGAGCCGCGCCGCGCCGAGCGTCTAGGCTGCTAAAATGGCGCGTTGTATCTCGCGCCGAGCCTGGCTCGGCTCGCGTATTTGCGCGCCGTTTAAACGTACTTGCTACAAGTCGTTTGGGATTCAAAATTCAAAGGGTTGTACATACCTAGGTCTATCGCGTAATTTTGGAGAAAGCATGGTCTTTCCTTCAAAAAGTCTCCAATTTTGAATTTGTATTTGTCAAGTTTGCATTCGCAAAACAATAACGAATCTATTAAATAAACACTTTATAAACTTCATTACATATCATAAGTGTAGATCGTATTTTCTTTTTCTCTCGTGCGGTGTACCGCGCTTCACCGCCTACCGCAGAGGTACGCGGTGCCGTGTGTTAATCGCCTAATCTACACACTACAAGTTCCTACTGTTAAGCTAATTCACCTCCCTCACACACCTCCCTCGTATAAATAAATTATGTCGATCGCATGTATAGTAGGTAGGGTTGTCAACCCTCCCGGATTACCCGGGAGACTCCGGTAATACTGGTTAACCTCCCGACCTCCCGAGGTGCAATAGTATCTCCGGTTTTTCTAAAATGAATACACATCCGTCGCTCACACGTCGATACTTCGCTATGCCGAGTTTTCGAAGATGTTGTGTTGTTGTGATGTTTCGAAATTTACTATTCGAATCAACATCTTAATTTTTACACGACTGCCCCAAAAAAAGGAGTGTTATGTGTTCAGGGTTAATGTATGTATGTATGTATGTATGTGAGTTTCTTTATTCCACCATAACTTTTGAACGACTGAACCTATTTAGAGTTAATGTTACAATCCTTGCATCGATCCGGATAACATAGGCTAGTAAAAAATAAATAGTAACCGGTGTGGTCACTTTAAAACGTAAATTAATACCAGACAGACTCAATTTATTTTTTTAATGAATCTGGTCGTGTCTATGTTCATCGTCTAGAATTTGACAAGTAGATTTAAAAAATATATAACACTGTAAATAAAAAACGTCGTAAACAAAAACTGACGAGTAAACAAAGAACAAACATGTGCAATTTTTGCAGTCGTGTTTTTTAATTTTTTAATTATAGTAGCTTGTTACATTTAATGTAAAAATTAAGTTGCGGTAAAAAGCCGTCAAATATTAGATACTGATCGACAGATTTTGATGCTGCTCTAATAAATGATTGAGATTTTCTATCAACCCCCCCCCCCCACTCGTTTATTAATTCTCCCACTTTGGTCCTTTCTAGAGTACGCATTGTTGGCAACCCTAATAGTAGGTAGTGCTAGTGAGACACGGCCGGGAAATTTCTACTAGTACTATTGAAAAATCAAAAAAAGCGGGACAGCGCTTCTCCCCGTAGAGCAACACGAACCTCCGGACCCTCCGGTAGTTCGGTGATCTCTTTCCTTTATATACTTATTATACTCTATGGTGATCTCTAGTTCCACGTGACTGTGTGGCTGATAATTTTTTTAATTAAGCTACTAAATTATTAGTACTTATTTGCAGTAATCTGTGTGGAAGGTGTTTTAAAAAAATTTGAAAATGGTTTTTTCATAACATTTTTTAAATTAAGAATGATAAAGGATATAGCATTCATAGCTGTATTTATACAAAAAAAAAACTATAAGAAATAAAAATGGATTGTCTTAAAATCTTAATCATCAATTCAAAAAGAAGAAGCTGCTTAAATTTAAATAATATAAACATGTATGTATTGTGTGTTTATTATTATTTTTACCCGACTACGGCAAAGCCAAAAGGAGGGTTATGATTTTGACCGGTATGTATGTATGTTTGTATGTATGTTTGTTTGTTCCCTCGTAACTTCTAAACTACTTATCATTACATGACAAATGAGGTGTCGTTAGAAGCGTCTCAGTTGTCCGCTGGTTATAGGGTAGGTGACGTGCCACCAAATCCAATATGGCGCCCTCCAGGGGATGTGAAGTCGTTATCGAAAAAAAAAATATTTTCGCACAGTATTGACATGGGTATCAAATTAAAGGGCTTGATGAGGACATTTGAAATATATATACATTATATAGCTTTTACTAGCTACTTTGTCTGTTTTTAACAGTGTCAACATGGATATCAAATGAAAAGGCTTAATGAGTACATTTGAAATTCACTCGCTACTTTGTTTTTATTATTATATCAAATAATTAAATAGAGTTATTCCTTCAAATAATTTAGCCCCCAAAATAGTGTAAATAAAAAATAAGTTAAAAATAACTAAAACCCGACTACGACAAAATCGCGCACTGAAAAGTATAAAACAAGAACAATATTCATTTGACCGATATTTTCGAAATTTTTAAGTAATCAGCCGTGGTCGAATGCCACCTAGCCAATAAAGATTGTGTGAAACAAGCGCAGGTGGCATTCGACCACGGCTATTACTTAAAAATTTCGAAAATATCGGTCAAATGAATATTGTTCTTGTTTTATACTTTTCAGTGCGCGATTTTGTCGTAGTCGGGTTTTAGTTATTTTTAACTTATTTTTTTCATTTCTATTTTTTAAACTAGATTATTATAGGCTAGGTAGATCTATCGATGTTCTTATTTCAAATCTACCAATTTCCACCATTTTGTCAGATCTACTACTTTTCTGAAACTAGGGTAGACAACACTGTACTGTATCTGCATTTATATCGGGTGTCCGGTAATGAATGGATAATCTTGAAATCGGTCATGGTAGAACTAATGGCCATTCAGAAAAAAATACAAAAAAAAAAAAATACCAAGTAGAACCAAAGATATGAGTTATTTAATAATAATCGACGTTTTTGGTACCTTATTTTACATTCTTGTACACCACGACCACAAATTTATGATCTCCATCAGTTTTTTATTGTTAACGTTATTTACGTTAACTAA
Source organism: Hoplodrina blanda (assembly GCA_949316365.1). NCBI lineage: Eukaryota > Metazoa > Arthropoda > Insecta > Lepidoptera > Noctuidae > Hoplodrina > Hoplodrina blanda. The sequence goes on from OX438581.1 coordinate 10,253,575, forward strand.
GCTGATAGATAAGTTAGTCATCAAAAGTAGGGCTGCTATTACACGGTTTTGAAAAAAACCAACTTCTTTTAAAAAACATCGTGAAATTTTTTCTTATTATCAAAGTTTAAGCGTCCGTCGTTTAAAAAAAATGTATCGAAACATAAGTGGCCAATAATTTTAAAAAATTATGTGCTTGTAGCCAATTTCAAAATGGTATGATTCATTATTGTACCTATTGTAAAAAGTGAATTATTGCTATTCGTTTTCAAAAGGAGTGAAATTTAGTAAAACAATAAAGTTTGCAATATTGTAACAAATCGATACTGGAAATATCAAATAACGTAAGGGACATTTGGGCGAAAATCTCTATTCGACCTAATGTCCCTCACATTTGGTCGAAATTAGATTTTCGCCCTAATGTCCCTTACGTTATTTCATATTTCCGGTATCGAAATATGAACATTAGATGAACCTGACCATCTGGGTATAAATAAAATGATTAGTAGATGTTAGTACTGAATAGGAAAGCTTGGTTAGCCTGTTGTGGGACTTGTGGGTTTGAAAATGTGGTGTAACCGTGATTTTTTTTTATTGGGGCTGTCCTAAGGAAAATTATTACGCGAAGCCGATCCTTGGAAGACTTACGAAGCTGTGTCCGGTCAACCACATCAAAAATAAACAATCGACGTGATTAGCCACTTCTTAGGAGAGCATTTATTCTAAGATGTAAGGTCGGAATCAGAGTGGGTGGCAGACAATTTGAACATTTATTGTAATTTATAACGAATACAGTGTTAACATCACGCCTGTAATACCTGAAGTGTTAGGCAGAGGTGTACCCATTAGTACACCCACATTTCGCCAGTTATAACACTTTACCCTATAACACTGCCCAACCTCATGCTCAGCAGTCAAAAACAGTGTTATTAATATCAAATGATGTTTTTTATTAAACCCCAATGACCAGGTACATTTTAATGTAAATAAATATTCCAATATCTCAAACTTTGTTGTTTAACCAAATTTCACTCCTTTTGAAAACGAATAGCAATAATTCACTATTTACATTAGGTACAATAAGAAATCATACCATTTTGGAATCGGCTATAAGCACATGATCTTACAAAATTATTGGCCACTTGTGTTTCGATACATTTTTTTTAAACTACGGACGCTTATACTTTGTCAAAAAGAAAAATTTTCACGAATTTTTTCAAAAGAACATAATTCAAGTTGTTTTTTTTTTAAACCGCGTAATAGCAGTCCTTCTTTTGGTAACTTATCTATCAGCTTAGTTAACGTAAATTACTTTAACAATAAAAAACCGATGGAATTCAATAATTCGTGGTCGTGGTGTACAAGAATGTAAAATAAGGTAACAAAAAACTTCGAATATTATTAAATGAATCATATCTTTGGTACTACTTGGTTTTTTTTTTATTTGTATGTATTTTTTTTCTGAATAGTCATTAGTTCTACCACGACCCATTTCAAGACTATCCATTCTTTACCGGGCACCCTGTATAAGAATGAAATGACACATGCATGACATGAGTCATCATGCATCATGACACTGACACATGTCTTATCCGTGGATACAAGTCAAAACGTACACGTCCGTCTTGTTTTTCTTGTGAAATTGTGAAACTGGCTGGCTGCGGCTGATGTAGTAGTTGTAAATGCAAATGGGCTGCGTTACACACAGCATGATGCATAGTTAGATAATTATATTCACTACATTCCTAGTCTGATAAGAGGTCGGGTCGCTGCTTCACGAGCTCTCGATCGAAGCCAAGTAAGGAAGACCAAATAGAATAAGAAACAATGTACTCTATTTAATGTTTTAATATTCGGGTGTGTATTTTTCTTATGCTTAAATCAATTTTTTGCATTGTAATAAAACAAAATAAAAGAAGCTGTCCATGTACCTATCTTAACAAGATGCAACGCTGGTTTTTTTTAGAAGATCCGAAAGCACCTAAATTCAAACCACCAAAAAAAATGGCCGAGAAACCACCAGAACCTGTAAAAATAATAACATCACAACTTTGGAAATTCACTGTGTGCGCACCAAATGTGGGACCCCAAGAAAAAGTGTTCATTACGGGAAATGTTGCAACGCTTGGTGACTGGAACTATAACAAAGTAGTCGTGCTTGACCGTGAAGAGGGTACAGATTTATGGGGGAAGTCAATTAGAGTTCCAAACACCTCTGATGTTTTGTACCGTTATGGTAAATGTATTTTGAATGAGGAGAACCCAAACAAAATCACCATCCAACAATGGGAAACTCACAAACAGCCACGCATTCTTCAAGAAACTGTACTACACCCTTTTATTGATACATATGGTATTTGTGATGGCAAACAACTGGTGTCTTCTGGTTGGCTAACAGTAACCACAATGCTACAGTTTCAATTCATGAATAATCCATTAAGACTCAAGAGTTGCCTAGCTAAAAGAACTATGTGTATAAAAGTTACACCTGTTAAATTATCTTTTGGGACTGAAGTGCAGGCTGATGATTCGTCCCATAGCATGGATTTAGGTGGAGTTGCATCAGGAGTACTTGTTGATGTTTCTACACTCAACAATGACCCATCTGTTTGTGCTATGAGACCACAGGAGCAGTTTGGGAGAGAATACAAACCAGGTGATGTGTTACTGATAAATGTTATGGCTCCAGATATAACAGCTCTTGCATATCTTGTGGATTTCTATTGCTACAGCAGTCGTGCTGATTCTGAAGATCCTCCATGCCATGTGGGGTATACATATGTACTGCCAAATATGTTTAAGTCATCTGAGGGTCCTATGGATCTGCCAGTGACATGTAATGTGAAACATCGTCCTTTAGGCACAGTAAACATAAGATATTTGATTGTGAACCCTATGCCTGAGCAGCTATGTAATCTCAAAATATCTTTTGCAAAATATTGGAATCCATCTTGGACTGGTCTTGAGGTTGGACATCGAGGACTAGGTGCTAGCTTCAAAAACAAAGAGTAAGTACTTTATCTGTTAAATTAGATAAAGCCTTTACAAATCATCTTGGGACTTGATCTGGTTCTTGATGAGCATGAGTTCTTGAAATATCATAATAAATTATGATAATTTTCAGCGGACTAGCCATTCGTGAAAATACCATAGCCTCCCTTAAAAAGGCAGCTGCCAGTGGTGCAGATTTGCTAGAATTCGATGTACAGCTAAGCAAAGATATGGTACCAGTTATTTATCATGATTTTTATGTGTGTATATCATTGAAAAGAAAGAGGGAAGTTGGTCAAACAGAAATGTTAGAAATACCTGTAAAGGATTTGACTTTAGAACACCTACAGAAACTTAAGGTATGTTATCAAATCATTGCTTTGATTACTTGAATATTTTTATTTAAAATATTCTGTTTACCAGACTATCAGACTGAGGGAAGAGGGTGATTGTTTGTGTGCACACAATAATTGTGCTAAATAATATCAACTGCATACTTTACTAGTCAAACCACAATGCAGTTTCTAAAAATACTCCAGTATTTTTATGCTGCACATGATGCAGTTGAAATCTGTAATGTCCGTTACTTCTGTTAGTAGAGTAGTTGCTCTAAATTAACTGATATTTTAGCCAGTGCCTTTAGAGAAACTGTAACAGTCTTGAGACCCCAAAAAAAAGTTTGTTTTCCTGTCCAATTAAACTTTCCATCACCATCGTTCGGATTATGGGTTGATTCCTGTTCCTTAAACTTCAATATCTTGGTGAAAAGTTGGCCTTCATTGACATCAAAATATCTCCAACAGTAATGATTGTTAGTTATTCATTAACTTTAATCTGAAAACAGCTTACAATATCGGGATTTCCTTTTATTTTTATTAATATGATAAAAGTGGTCTAATTTGAGATGGTCTTTCTGAAAATATAGCAAAGCTAATATTGATTAGAAACAATTAACAAGCTGAAAAGGCAGCTAAGGAAAGCTGACTAGGTGATACAAAGGACCCATCCTATGTCTGTCTAGTCACAGAAGGATTTAATAGAGTAAACCATTAAAAAAGATACTAAGAAAACTTTGAAAGAGGCCAATAAATAGGTTCTTGTGACAATAATGGAGTTATTCTGTTTATAGGTTTATCATTTAGTTGAAGGTCGTAATCGGGAAATATTATTTTTCGATGATGAATTAGAGGAACATCAACCTTTTCCTACTTTAGAAGAAACACTGAAAAAAATTGATCCACATGTTGGTTTCAATGTTGAATTGAAGTGGACCATGGAGTTAAAAGATGGTACATTTGAACTAAACAATCCCTTTGATATGAATACTTATGTCGATAAGGTAAGTGTTATAATACTGTCATCTGAACAATGTTTCATGGTAATTTTTATTTTCATTTTGTAGCCGGTAGGTATTAGGTTTATTATGTATAGGGGGATTTTTTTCTGGCAACAATGGGTAGATTCTGAACTACAGGTAAGAGAGAAAATAACTAAAAGAAATCATGAGCTCGATTTTAAAGAAAATACTTAATAAGCTTTTCTGTAATAAAAAAATAAAATATAATAAATGTAACTTTTGGTTCACACTGAACCGACAATCATAGATCAGATGAATGACAATACGGGAAGTCTCCTCACAATCGGCGGCTGATTAAAGATTACGTCACATTACGAACTAAATCATTTTTACCATCATTATGTTATGGTAGTCATAGACTCATAGGCCATAAGCATCTATTCTGCTTATCTAGCTATATATCTAGCTAGGTATAGAAGTATTCAAAATGGTCACCATTTTGTCCTGAGCACAGCCAATCTCTTTTGTAACCTTATAGTTCATTTCACATTTTTCTATGACTAATCAGAATCTGAATCTACCCACTACTACTGGATAAAAAAATAAAAAAAAATCTTAAGCTAACGTGACCATGCGTCCCGTTTAAACGGGAACGTTCCTTTATTCGTGACTTCGTTCCGGTGTCCTCGAGCGATTAATTGTCCCGTTTTTGTTAATGGTGAACATAAAACTTTCAGAAAATAAGTATTTGCCTAAAGATTAAAAAAAATCTAAACTAATTTACCTTACATTTAGATACTTACCTATGATTATTACTATTACCTATCTACTTAATTTTCTTGAAGAAATGTTCTCAGCAGATTTATTTTATTACTGCGACTTCATTAAAAAAAATCTAAACTAATTTACCTTACATTTAGATACTTACCTATGATTATTACTATTACCTACCTATATCTACTTAATTTTCTTAAAGAAATGTTCTCAGCAGATTTATTTTATTACTGCGACTTCACTCTCGCCGTATTTACGACAATGTCCCGTTTTCAGTTAAAATTAAAATGGTCACGTTACGTTACGTATCCCTACTCCGGCCACAATGCATGAAATTCGCGGTAAGTAGGTAGGTATAGTATAGCTTCCTACCAAGAATACGTTGTTTTGTAAACAGTTTTGGTAAATGGTTCATTTCAGGTTTTAGAAACTGTCCTAACGCATGCGGGTGATCGTCGTATAGTATTTTCCTGTTTCAATCCAGATATTTGTACCATGGTCCGGAAAAAGCAAAATAAATACCCTGTCATGTTTTTAACTATTGTAAGTATACTTTTCTCCTTTTCTAAAACTGAAGAAGCCAGTGTGCCCTTAGTAAATTACCTATTGCTGATATTATTTATCTAAGTAACATCACGCCTTCGTAATCCCAGAAGGGTTAGGCAGAGGCGTACCCATTAGGCCCCCCGCGCTAGTGCCTGGCTGGCTGGCTAGCTGGTAGCCTGGCTGCGCAGCCAGGCTGCGGCAGCCAGTAAAACATAATAATATGGGAATTCGTGGCTGCCTAGTGCGCGGGCTCCTATACGTCATATGTTTTACTGGCTGCCGCAGCCTGGCTGCCTAGTGCGCGGGGGGCCTTAGTACACCCACATTTCGCCAGTTATGTTTTGAAGTCCCATGTAACAGGCGGCGAGCCTATTGCCATAAACCGGGCACAAATCCAGACTCCGAGGCTGTTACTGAGGAATTCCAGTTGGAAAAACCCAACAACTCTTTGCCTGACCTGGGAATCGAACCCAAGACCTCATGCTCAGCAGTCGCGCTTTGCGACCACTAGATCAATGAGGCAGTCAACTATCAAATCAGTCAATTTATCTAAGTTTACGTTTTATTATTTGTTTGGTTAGATTTATGGTTAGCAAAATGTATTGTCGTTTTATTTTCAGGGCGTAACAGAAAGGTATGAGCCATATCGTGATGCTAGATGTTCCTCCATACCAGCCGCTGTACAAAGTGCAGTCAGTACAGAGATATTAGGAATTGTTGTAAACACTGAAGATTTGCTCAGAGATCCTTCGCAGGTAATTAATACAAGGTTTATGTGTATAAAAGCAAAATACACATGCAAATATTTTACACATAAACCTTGTGGAATGAATTATCTACAGAATGATGAAAACCGCATAAAAATCCATTGTGTGTCAAACAAACAGACAGATTCGAAATACAGCTTTGTTTTATCTATATATATAAAAATGAAACCCGTTTTCCTTGGTCACGGCATCACGCGTGAATGGCTGGACCGATTTCACTAATTCTTTTTTTGTTGTGTTTGTTATTGTCAGGAGAAGGTTCTTACGGAAAAAAAAAAAAAAAAAACTCGGATATGTCGGTCTCAAGGGTTAGAGGTACGGTAGGGTAGGGGTTGGGTAGGGGTAGGGTAGGGTAGGGTAGGGGTAGGGTAGGGTAGGGTAGGGGTAGGGGTAGGGTAGGGGTACGGTAGGGGTAGGGTAGAGGTAGGGGTATCGGTAGGATAGGGGTAGGATACCACGCGAACGAAGTCGTGGCGGGTCAGCTAGTAGCTAAATAAATCCATAAAAATATCTCTATAAAATATCTTTGAACAAATATTTTTTTTGGGTTTAATTTGTAGTTTAGTTTAGTTTAAAAACCTGTTACCTAGCCATATTACGGATTCGCAGCAGGTTTCAGATCAACATTGAAGTATAAATCACTGTGTACATAACCTACAGTGGCCAATGGTGACCTCGATCCATATCTGATCTGTTTATAAACTGACTCTTCACGTGACTACACACAATGTCGTTGTCCGCTGACGTCTGTATTGGGGGACAGATTATTTGCCAGCGTCACACACAATCGTACCTAACCTTAGTTACCTAATGGAACAGTCCATTTTCATTGGTTGAATGCTGAGCTTGAATGATACTCACCGCGAGTATTCGCGTCGATTATTTTTTTTGCCCGTATTTGTTGTGCAATATTTTTTTTTAAGCAACAAACTTTCATTCGTGAAACTAACAATCGTTCGCGAATAAATCGACACCAACAATTTATACTACGCTAACTCGTATTTTAGGTAAATTCGTTTTTTTATGCCAAGTTGCTTAAAATGTGGTTTTTTATATATAATAAAAAAATCGTGAAGATATATTCAAAAATAACGAAGTTACAAATGATATACAACGCTAAGTAAAGGTACTTTTTGAAATCACTCGATCTAAATTACGCTATCTATTGTTAGCGGAATATGCGCGGGGAAGGGTTTAGCCCAAAGTCCGTGTTACACTACGCTTAACTCTTAGTTAGCGTAGTTTAGTGCGTTCGTGTATAGGTACTGTTCGTTGTAAAATGCTCTAATTAGCGGCTTTTATGTTGTAAATACCGAATGTTTATAAGTTTATTGATGGTACCTTGACTGTTTTAAAGTTATAATTACTATATAATATATTTTAAAATTATTATTGCAGCACAATAAAAATAACACTTTTTAGCACTATGGTCTCCCGTAATACACTACGCTAACTTTAGTTAGACGTGTGTAATAAATGTAAAATCGTTTGAAGAAATTACGTGTATACACGGCTAACTTGCGCTAAATGGAAAAATATAAATAATTAAGGAAAAATAAATATGAGAAATTATAGTGAATAAATTAACCTTTAAGGGTACCAAATTTCAAATAAATATCTTAATTAATATAAAAGTTATCACATTTTTCCCTTCATAAGCCTCTACTGTAAAGTACACTTTTATGAGTTAGCGTAGTATAAATTGCTGGTGTCGAAATGCACTGCTATTAGAATTTGTCATAGACAGGCGAAGCCATATGTAATTACAGTATTTAGGTTGGAATTATTTTTAACCGGGAAAAACAAACAGGTACAGAATAAGCAATATAAACCTAAGTATATCGTAATATTACAAAAAGAGTTCTAACTTAAACCTTTGAGCTACTTATTTTAGTTTAAAGTTAATTCCGACCACGATAAAGTTCTTTACTTACTTATACAAAAACTGACTATAACCGAGCCTGAATTGTCTATTTTGTATTAAGAATGTTATCTATCTTAGTCGTAGTTCAAAGATAAGATATTAACTATACTTATTGACTTAGGTAACCTTATTTGGTCAAAGACAGCTATAATACCTACGTCCTATACAATTATCAGCATGCATGTTAAAAGTAATGACACAGCACTTATCATGTTTGCATTAGACGATGGCATACAAATATGAATAAAATAATACCTATAATTCAAAACAACATTGTTTTGAGTCTGGAATGTTACTCATGAATAAAATACACGGAACCCCTCTCAACCGAGTGCACTACGTGATTGCGACAAATGCTTGGGTTGAGTCTTCAGTATCGCACTAGGGTGATGTCGATCTTCAGTGTGTCGCACAAGCGTGCATTCGATCTATCGTGTGTCGCGGTACAGAACTGTCGCACTAGCGTGAATCGCACAAGCATTTGTCGCACTCACGTAGTGCACTCCTCTCAACCTCTGTAATTCCGCCATCACGTAAAACATTTGGTAGCGTTAGAGTAGAATAATTGGTCGTCTATCAAAACCATTTACCTTTGGTAAAATAAAGTCAAACGATATTGTGACTTCTCTTTTCTCAACAGGTGAAGCTGGCAACAGATGCTGGTTTGATCATATTCTGTTGGGGCGATGACATTATTAATAAAAGCGTAGTAAAGAAGCTTAAAGACATGGGGCTGCATGCAGTTATATATGATAAACTGGACCAATATACCACCAAAGAAATAAAGGTAAATAAATCAATTATATTGCTTTATTATACATGTACTATAGCAGTGAGACATAATGAGAATAACTTACTTAAACTTTTTTAATTATTTCAATTGTCTCCTCCTATACAATTTTTTATTTCAATAGTTTTTTATTATTGTTCGATTGCACAGTGCTAGTTCTAGACCCGGTGACGGTGGCGCTGTGGGTGAGCAAAAAAGGCAACCGCTTACGAAAACTGTAGTGAAATATAATTTTAGTTTCAGAAGTCGGTTGCTTTGGTTTTGTTTGTTGTGTTGTATTTTCAACGACTTCTAAAACTAAAGTTATTTATGTATAATGTCTTTGTAGGTTTTTTAAAGCGGCTGTGTTTTTGTCAAAGAAATAAATATATTTGTGAGTGGTTGACCAAAAAGGGACCTGGAGGGATTGGAAACCGTAATTTTTTTTTTTTATTTTTTTAATCTGTGGTCTTTTAGCTTTGTTTTGGTCTAACCAGAATATTTTTAGGTGCCGTAGTGTTTTTTTTATGATTTTTTTTTGTGAGCCGAGGCCGAGCCGAAACTCGTTGCTACACGAAATTTCAAACGCGATTTACTCGAAATCAATTATTTTCCCTTGAGGTCCCTTTTTGGTCAACCGCTCACATTTTATGCTTTTTAGTAACTACTTCATAATAACCAAATTCATTAAGAAACGATAATACTAAATAACATTACCAGCAAAAGCATATTTTCATCTTCCCCACGATACTGCTTTCGTCGATAAGAAATGCCATTAAGTTATTACTTGCCTCCATAAGACTTAGGCTACGAAGAGAAATACTGGTTTTACGGAAAAAAAATCTTTTGGGTTTGTGTGTTTATTTTTGGAATGTACTGTAAGATCTTTATTTGGTTGTAAACACGATACTATTTAATCGTATATTTTTATGTCCACCATTATGTCATCATATTGGATTTGTTGTGACGTTTAATTTATCCTAGGGAATAACACGACACTTTGAACGATACCTCATTTGTTAAGATATAACGAGCAATTCAGGAGATATGAAGGTACCTCTGAATATACATTTATTTTTTCTTACGGGTAGAACAAGCAGATGTTATTGAAAAGTAAATCAGATCAGAAGAATTTAATGTTAAAAAAAAACGGGACAATCACAGCATAGAGAACTTAATAAATCTTAAACTACTGCATGATATTTTTACCTTTCATTCTCAACCGCAACGGTTAGTAGTATAGTATAGTATACACGGGCCGGTTTCCGCTACTCCACGTCCAAGCGCGTATTTTGCGTACGGGTGGGAAGAAAGTAATTCGATCCACCCCAGCTCCCCGAGAAACGCCAACAGCGCCTTGACGTTGCCGGCTATCTCCTGCAGGTTACCTGGCTTTCCGAAGTATTTGGCCCTGTATGTGGCGACCTCAGGGCAGTGTAGAAGCACGTGGGCTGCTGTCTCTTCTTCCTCCATGCAGGCTCTGCACAGTGGACTGTTTGTGACCCCTATGACAAAAAGGTGTTTATTGAACGATCCGTGCCCAGTTACAGCGGCTGTTACCAGACGTAGCTGCTGTTTGGACAGTCTAAGGACTTGTTTCGTGAAACCGCAACGGTTAAAAAGATAACGAGTCGAAAAATCGCAGACATTTAATAAAACAATTTCATTCCGCGATTGTATACGACGCCCACAAAATTAAGGTAGTTCTGGACAAAACCTTATACTTTTACAAAAATATTGTCAAAAAAGCTTCTACCGAATCTTTCATAAAAACTGTAAAATTCACCGATAACATCTCTTATGTTTCACTGCTTGATAACCTGTAGCAATATTGTATTAATCTAGAAAATAACAGTCACGACATTTAATTGAATGTAATTAACAAAATCCCTCAAAACTAACATTAATGGAGCGAAACGTGACATAGCTAGCAAACTTTTGATAATGGCAATACATAACAATTTCCTGTGTTGATTCCTTGGCGTCGTGGTAAGTACTTACATGACATATAATTATTATTATCATCCTGGTGAAGCTGCATGTATAAAATAACAGCCTCATGAGATAACTGAATTTATAATATGTACTAGCGACCCGCCCCGGCTTCGCACGGGTGCAGTGCTGATACTATGGCAAATATTTTACTTACTATTCGTTCGACTAAGAACAAAAGATTATACAATTATCAACAAAGTGAAAAGATACCTTTCTATTCAGTTATTTTTTTAACTTAAATACCTACCTTACATTAAACTACGATTTTTGATTCGTTCAGTGAAAAGGTAGGCTATTCTATTCAGTTATTTTTTTAACTTATCCTACCTTTCATTAAACTATATTTTTTTATAATTTAAATACAGTACATACTAATAATTGTATTTTTCCTCGGTACCGCCCGCCGCCGCAGACGCTATGTACCTGCGTTTTAAATCTGTAATATCTTCGAAAATATTTATTTAAATTAAATGCTGTAAAGGGCCATAATGATCTATATGAAATGCACAATGTTTTTAAGGTACTTAATTGGATAAGGATTAATGCTGTATTGCCTAAAATTGCTTCTTAAATAAGCCATTATTTCTCGTAAAAAGTTAAGGATAAAAAATGGTTATTGTAGGTGATCCTTAAGAGATAGACATATACCATCGCGGACTTTTTTGTAGACCTTTTTAAGGTGTACAATACTGTAATACATTATTTTGATCCATCTTCAAGGGTTCAGCCAGCGTTTGCAATGTAAGCGCAAAAAAATGTGTTTATTTACGACATCACATTAGAAACCTCTAAAATTATCAGTGTTTCTCTTCCATATTATGCATGTACTATACATATAAACCTTCCTCTTGAATCACTCTATCTATTAAAAAAAACTGCATCAAAATCCGTTGCGTAGTTTCAAAGATCTAAGCATATATAGGGACAGACAGACAGAAAAAGCGACTTTGTTTTATACTATGTAGTGATAGTGTAAACCGCATGCATGCTTAGTTGGAGAAAGTTCCAGAGCGGTTAAGCCTAATAATTCGTGATATTTAGCCAATTTTGAAAATTATTATTTTTTCCCTGCTCTTATTGTAGACGTCCCCATCGAATACAAATCCATTTGAATGTTGTGTGTAATTTGGAATAATATCTAAAATTGTGTTTTCACAAATTTTATGTGATTTGTGTCACCGATAATCCTATTTACCAAGATATTCTAAATTAATTTTTACTTTTGTTTTAACTGTGTTGTGGCAATAAACAGGAGAACATGTTCCTGATGGAGGCGCGTGAGTCGCAGAGTGACCTCATGCAGCAGACCGCTGTCGAGATTCCCGCTCCTGCCAATTCCACCGCTTCGGAACACAGTGTCATGGAAGTGGAAAATAAACCTATTCTTGATCTTTCCGTTCGTGAAGTAATACAAAACCGGTCCACTGCCACATCTCTGGCGTCGCTTGTATGTCCAGCTGAGCAGGCAATAAGCATTAAGCGCGACAGACATATTATAGAGCCCGTCGATAAGGAGTCCCAAGTGAAAGATCAACTTAACAACTTCAAAGCTATCTTTCCATACCCAAGCAGCGACTTGACCAAGCAGACCCAAAAAAAAAGAAGGCATTAATTTTTTATAAAATCGGTTTTATATAACTACTAAAAGCGCAGTTGCAAGTTTTATTACATTTATATAATGGTAGTTAAATACTAGAAGACACACGTTTGTTGTGCTCTTTTATTCATACTTACTTGTCAATATATTTTGCAAACCTATTCTAATTTAATCTAGTGAACATGATAAGTTTAATTTTGTCTACCATCTCATATTTTAAAGTATTAAATTGTTGCATAAATTATTTAATAAATCTGCAGCTCCGTTTCGACTAAAGGATTATTAAGGTGTGTTTTTGTTAACAATTATCTACGAATTTAATTTTTAATAATGTATTAATCTATTTAGAAAATAAAATTATACTTAATAATGGTGAAGATGACTATTGTCATCCCTCAGTTTTTGTTGAATTGGGTTTGGAGTTTAATTAATGAACAAGCTCCTAAGAACCCTAATAACAAAGCAAGATGAGTGAATTTTGGAGATACGACGACATGTAAAGATTTCTTTACAATGAGAGTTTATTCTGGAAATCTATAACTTGATGTCGTCGTTTATGCACCTCCTCAAGGCGAAATCCTAAAAAACTTAATGGTTTAGGATTTGGCCTTATAAAAAGCTCATCTTACAAAAAATTAATAGAGGCGTTAGTAAAACCTTACATAATTACTTTGTATAATGGAATATACCAGTAGCACTAAAAATGTAGACTCAACACAAGTGTAGGCATACACTAGTAGGTACTTACTTTTAAATTATAATAAAATTTTGGTGTTACATTTATTTGCTCAAGTGCCTTTGTATTGGCATAAAAGTTAAATTGGTTTAAAGTATCAATGTTAGAATAGATTTTATTGTGTCTTAAGTTATTATGTGTTTAGTAGGTATTATCAAATTTGACGTAGGTAGTAAAAAACTATTCAATTTCAATTTATTAGTTAAATTCGAGAATAAAAATACACAAAAAAATATTCGAGGCTTGTGTTTTTACTTTTCTGTGATATTTTTTTTATTTGTGTAAATCAATCGAAAAAAGGCAATGCTGTGTTAACCATGACCATGATGTTATAAAATTATATTTTCATAATCAATATTTTGAAATAAATTGTGTCTGTGATTCAAGAAATGATTTTTATTGGCAACGTTTATGATTTATGTATCTACGCTACGTACTTCCTTTTAGTAAAGCGATTTAACTGTAAGTTACTGTTTAACTACGGTCATCGTAACTATGTTGTAGATACCTGCTATTATAAAGTATTTCATGGAAAATAATGTGGCTCCAGTCCCAACCTTTTCATTTCACCAACTAATGTCGGCCATCGCCGGTCTGGCTCCTTTTTTGTGCTTCTTATCTTTCTTCTTTACTTTTAAAGTTCATCAGTTCATCACTCACTTATCAACCCGCCACCAGATCAGCACCGCCTCATCGCGAGTTGTGTTGATGAGTTGTCAACGAATGAACGCCCTTTCATCAATGGGCGACTTCTTGTATGCGAGGCGGTCCCGGGTTTGGGACTTGATAAGTGAGTGCATATTTATGGAAGTTCTTAAAGAAGTCTCAACCTCACGAAGCAAGGCGGTGCTAGTCGGGTGCCTGGTATAAAAGTGAGTGACGATAAAATTGTGCTCTAAACGTTCTTCTTTTTGTAACATGTCTGTGCGAAGGATCTAGAAGATTCATGAACAAGGTACTTATCGGTTTTATATAGATTTAGTAAACTTGCATTCAATTACAATTCCTTCAAATTGTCTACTTAGGTATAGGTACATTAGTTTCTTAGAGCTTGCTGTTACTTCTACATAAATACTACTATTTTAGTAGAAGATGAATTAATTATTTATTAATTGAATCGTCACCGCTACACCGAAAAGTTGCAAAATACAGCGACGTGTTATATCGCCTCGGTAATTCATAAACACAGCACAGAACAGCCGGTCTATTCTATAAAAAAAATCCTCGACGCATTTAGGTGAAGTGAGCTAGGGATTGACATGACAAGTCATCTCAAACTCACTTCACCTTAACTCACCGAAGGAGATTCTTGCGGGATACAACTGCAAATCTTTGTTTAGCTAACAACCTCACAAAGTGTCAAATCACGAGACGTACCAACGCGCGTGATGGCTCGCGAGAGCTTTTTGCGATTTTATTCTAACGCGTCTCCCTCTCACAAACTCACAACTATAAAGAAAACCATAAGCTCATAAATTCTGAAAGCCATAGTAATATATTTTACCGTGCGGGAATAGGTAGGTTTGATACATATCGAACCCTTGATACGTAGCGCAACAGCCGATCGCTGAACCACTGCGCCACGCAAACCGTTGTCCTAGCTTCAACGGAATGGGCTTATTTCCATATTTAATTGGCCAGGCAATTAGGTAGTTCACTCACTCAGTCACCGGTTTGCCTCTATGTCTCACTGCTTACCTTATCGTTTTAACCATACATAGTATCATCATTTTCTCGACTTTCAACGCATTTTAGAAAATACTTAACGAGGTTCTTTGTAGTTTATAGATTTAGATAGTCTTGCTTAAAATTGGGCACTCCTCCACACATAAAAATTATTTATATGAAAATCTATGAAGGGGCGTGCAATTTAAAATTAGATTATCTGGCTTACCTATAATTAGGTAATGTGCGTATTAGAATAATAAATCTTATCGATTATGACAATAACAGAAATAAGAATCATCGAGCGTCTCTCCTTTGGAACTCGATCTCCTCTCCGCTACCCCTGCTGGCATCATTCTACATTTATGGTAAAAGTGATCGATGTAATTACTTTTATCATTGCCTAACCAAATTACTAATAATATTGGTACTCTTACCTACATGTAACTATTGAAAATGATGTGTAGCTCTACTATGATAGGTTTATTTTTTTCTTATAGATTCATAGTTTTATCAAATAAATAGGTATCTTGATTCTAGACTCTTTTATTTACCTATACACTAAAAATTGCTATTGTTTTTTTGACTAAGGGCTGAATTTTTCAAGCTTAGGCTAACTTTTATCTGGAGCACAAATTAAGCGGGTTGACATCCTACTGATAAAACTGTGTGAACGTGAAGACACCACATAGACGTTAATTATTCAAGCTACTGATCAGAAATTAATGGTGCGAAACTGTTTAAGGTAGCGCTCCATGTAGCACACATCGTAACACAACGTGCTTACAGATGCATCTAATAGAAAGTTTTGTTGAACATTTTGAAACGAAAGTTGACGGGGTCGAATTACTTGTGTGACAGATGTCAAAAATGTCACATTGTCTAACGTCAGTTGACCTCTTAAGAAGTTAAGTAAAACCTTCCCAACTGTATAAATCGCGCGGTATTTCAGTTCGCGATATATGAAGTAGGTAGGTACTATATTTCTTTGCATACCCAATAGCCTAAGAGGGCCCGCAGACATACAATTCCAAGTTGGCCAACTAAATCGCAGAGCATACCAATAGACTAGTGACTGAATGAGAGTCAGCACATCTTACCAACTAAGTTGTCCAACTTTTTAGTGTATTTTGTATGCCGTGCGATTTAGTTGGCCAACTTGGAATTGTATATCTGCGGGCGCTCTAATAGGAAATACCTAGATATATAAGTAATACGACGAATAAAACGAATAAGCAATTAAAAAAATATGTAGGTATATATTATTCAACGCAATTACATAAAAATAATTATATGTAAGTAAAGGTATACTGATATTTACGACTACCTAGTACCTACACTTACGTTTAATATTTAGGACGGAATATGTTTACTTTAATCACAAAGTTACGAATAAGCTTAATTATTTTTATTAAAAACATACATTGTATGTTATTCTTCGTCATTATACAAATACATGAGGCCGTTTGTTTAATGACGAATCATGCAATATGCCGACGACATTATGACCAGAATTCGGTAATGAAAATGATGCATAATGCCTCCCCTAATATACATATATGAAGCAATACATTCCTCAATTTTAGTACCTACATACACTTTTCTTAAATACATCGAATTCTCAACTTTCAATCAAAACAAGAAATTATCGTATTTTCCAGTCTAACCAGAGAGGACTTTTGATGACATTCAATAATCAACCATATTTTCAGTTAATAAAGTAATAAAGAAACTGAGAGAACGCCCGTGGAGCCAATTGATGCCCGCGTCATAATAGCAGCCACAATTTCGCAATTTATGACAATTATTTTGTACCTTTCATAGTGTATAATTTAGTGAGACATCCTCGGCTCCAATGGTCAACTACACACACAATGTTACATGGAGCACTGAATAAAAAGCTTTCTTAAAAGTGTATATAAATTAAGAATTGAAGAACATATTCCCTGAAATTAAAAACCGAAAGGCAAATGTTAAAATGTCAGCCTTATTTTATTTACAGTACCACCGACTTTATGTATTGTCCACTTGCAATAAACTTAACACGTTTATTATAAACAAAATGAATCTATCAAGATCTAGATCAAGTAGGTTATAAGGTAGGTACTTAGTTTATTATTTGAAAAGTTATTATTGTTAAATATAGCAACAGCTTTATTAAATTGTCCCTATATCACATTAACATTTTACATAGGTATTGGTACAAACATTTCTATGATGTATCGCAAGTGCTCACAGAAAGGTTTTCTTTCAAGATTCATCCATCTTTTTAATAATGCAGTGTTCCCTGACAACATAGGTTGGTGGCACTTGAAACATTTTTATAATACTTTTGTATGTACTTATTTTTAGACACAATATTAGAACGGGAATGTATAGTACATTATGCTCATAATTATACTGTCTTCACGCGGCGCGTATTATCACGAGTGGCTGGAGGCAAGATGGCGCGTCTGATCCGCCCGAAGTCGGTCACTTCAAAAGCGTGACGCAGATGAACACGTAAAATATTCTTTCGCGTACTTACTTTAACATAAAGTGGTCCAAAAAAACAATTTCTGATTTTAAAATTTTATACGAAACCGTACCAGCTTTATGGAACATGAAAAGGGTGGACCACAAAAATAGAAACACGATCACAATGCATAGGTTAGAATACAAAGTAAAGTGACATCTCAATAAAAGATATACCCCGCCGCACAGTGGTCTGGAAATCGAGCTCTTTTTCGAATCGAATTCGAATCTGTGCAAAAGAAGAAGGAATACCACTGTATCCTTCTTATACTGCCATCCTTGAGGCGAAGGAGGACTGCTACCCCCCAAAAGATACCACAGACATCACGGAAAGAGAGATAAAAGTAAAGCTCCAAGCAATTTTGGGCAAAACTGTGGCTAAGCTTGGAAAATTCTTACGTGTGGAATCTTCGCTGGATGGCGAAGAGTTGACACTTATAATTATGCAAGTGGGGCTTAGATGGTGCTTCTGGGCAAAGTTTGTATAAGCAAACTGTGGCAGACGAAGACGATTCCAGTATTTTTATGTGTTCTTTTGTGCCTTTGCGCTTAGTTTGTGGCGATGAAAAGGTATGGGAGAATCCAAAGCCATCTTTCACCATGTTTTGCAGACCTATTAAAGTTTTCAAACGAAAACAAGTTAAACATCGTGGAAGAACGGGCTTTGATTGAGGCTGATTGAAGCACTGCAGCCTTCTAATATGGGAAACCATGTTGTAAAGCACTCAATGCTTATGACCATGATAGATGGCAAAATCATTTAAAAAGAAATTAAAAAAAAAGAACCTATCCAATCAATACCTTTTTTAATTATTGTCATCATAAAGGTCATTAGCAGGCTAAATCTCATTATAATATAAGTAAATCGATCGACAAACTTCATTTAACCACAGCAAAGATTTGAAAAATCACATTTCGAAAAATCATAATTTCAAAAATTTGCTACGTGCGAAGCGGTGCCTAAAGGTACATGAATTGTATGTCATCTTGATCGCCGTGTATGGGACTATAGCTCGTGTGGTGAGCACCAGCCTAACAGTTCCATTAAGTTTCGAAAAAACGTACTTTTAGTGTTTTCTCCCATACAAAAAAAACACAAATCTTTTTTTTCTCACGCGTACTGTGACTTGTACCATCCATACGTTAATATTATGTAAAGGGAGGTATACCAGAGCCATTACAATTTTTATTTTTTTAATTCTTGACTTTAAGTTTCTATGAGTATGGAGCTCGATTTTCAGACCACTGTGCGCCGGCGGGGCCAACCGCCGTGCCGCACCCGTATGCACCCCACCACTCGCTTGTGGCGCATGCTCTACGCGCTGTGTGAAGCCAGCATTAAACGTAATGTTTTTAAAATAGTAAGTATAATACTTTGCATGAGATTATATCTTATTTTATTATATTGTTTGTTAATTAACACTAAGTATATTATTTTTAAATGATTAACCTTTTCACCGCCACGGACTTCAATAGAAGTTCCGGATTTTCGTGCCACCAGCGCCACGACTTCATTACTTGCTCTTCATTTTAACTATTATCATATAGCTTGGCGCTGGGCGAGGCATCGCGTTCTGTGTTCGCTGGCGGTGAAAAGGTTAATGATTGCATATAATAAAAAATAATCATTTGAAAATAAATAGTTCTGAAACATTTGACACTTTGAGCTTTGGTTATATTATGAATCATTACAGCACACTGATATTATGTGTGTAGTTTTGTTACTGTAGATGACTAGTCTATACAATTGTGATTCGATTGTTCCCAAATAAATGTACCTATTCGTAATAATATAGCGATGTTTCATACATTTCAGACTAAATAATGATCATAATACATATTTACAATAACTTGAACAAGAGTAAAAATAAATAATAACAATATGTTAAACTGCTGTTATAATACAAACGCAATTTTTAAAAAGTTATAGTAAAACCTATTATAATAAATTACATTCTTATTTACTAATTATAAGAAAATAACTACAAGATAGCATGTTTTTTACGGAACTTAATATATTATGTATTCCAATAAAATTATTTAGATCTGTACAACAGTAAAATGATAATGTATGGCCACTTGACATGAATACTCGATAAAAATCATTATATTAAATACATAATATCATATCAATCAGGTATTATCACTGAGGTTCTCATAATTTGAGATTCATTTACTTCAGAAATAAACGTAACTAGCCAATAGCTTCTCATTACTCTACTTTTCATCAAATCAATTGCGTTGACAGAAATAATAATGAGTGTTGATACATTTTTTTTTTGTTAACATTTTAATATCTTCACTTTCCTCGTAAATCCCGCCACATGCAACTGCAAGCAGGACAAATTGATCGCATTATTAAATAAAAACTGAAGCTTCACAGAGCCTGCACACGCTACAATATTTAGGCCGTACATAAGATTCTGTAATTCCAATGTTCCACGAAGTTAATGCTCTGATTTATTTAGTACAATCAAAACACTTCCCTATATGTATGTCCATATTTTTAGAGTCGTATTATGATTGAATAGGATGACACATGAAGAACCATATTTCAATTTTGTACTGCCATCGGCTCCTGCCAAGAATCAGTTTACAGTTAAACACACCCACCCACACTGTTCAATTAATTTGATAGGATCGATTTGTCCTGTATGTAGTTACGTCTGTGGCCTTTCAACTTTGGCCAAGTATGGCAAAGCGTTAAGAAGAATGCTCTATGCCATATAGACAATAGAGTCTATGGTAACCCTAGCTAAGTATGACTATTCCATGAAAACATCACGTTTTCGACCAATTATAACTTAGTGTTATATTGATGATTCAAATGATTCGTTACTGTCGCAAATATTTTGATAAACATACAACCTAATATTGAGCTGAATTTCGCGGGCTACGTGAGCGCGTTAAGTTTGAATGAAAAACAAGCCCTTGTCGCAAATGATGAAAAATTGATTATTTTATCGGTAACTACCTAATTTTCCCCTCAGCCGCGGTTGTAAAATCAGTTTTTGTATTGAGAAATTTATCTCAGCCGGATTCAAGTAGGAAATAGAATAATTCTCTCCAAGGTTTCCTAAACTAAAGTTAGAACTTAGGTACTGTCGACAATGTTGGATACTGTAAGGAATGAGCGACAAGAGCTAGGTATATTCTCCCTTAAATTACATGAAGCACATACTTACAAATTAAATCTTATCAACTAAAATTACAAATATATGTATTTTAAGTACGTTTTTCGTTATTGCTAATTATAATGATATGTTATTATATAATATAAGGACGGAAAGATTACATATAAAATGGACGAATACATTTTCATAATACGGATAAGTTTACCACTAAAGTTGATTAATATACTTGAACATTCTGGTTAGGAAGTGTAAAATATTTTGCAATACCCGCGGGAGGTTTTACCTTAAGGTGCTCTTCTATGAACTGACAAGGACAAACATATTTCTCACCATGGCGCCCAGGCACGAGGCTGCTCAGGTTAAGTCTATTTTTAACAGCCTGCGATCCCCAGCGTCCTGCATACCGTAAATATAGAAGAGCTCCTCTTTCCTGTGAAAGATGAGAATCGTAAATAAGATTATTAAAGGTAAATAAAATTAATTTTTGGTTTCGTATACAATTACAAATCTGAAGACTTGCCGAGAGTGAAGATATTTGGTCAATCAAGACCGCGACGCCTGAGCCAATCGTTGCAGAGCGGACAACAAGCGCGTGTATCTCTGGGCTCTTTGTTCCGCAATACTTCCTCAACATATTGACAAGGACAGAGCGCCTGTGTTAAATGTCGCGGGGCAGCGGGGTTGCCGCCTTCCTCGTCAAGAGTCCAGTCGAGTCGGCGGCGCAGGAAGTCTTTCCCCCACCGCTGCAGGTACCGGAGGTACACTTGCTCAGCCATACCCTGCACATTCGTATGCCTTGCTTACCCATAAAAAAACTACATAGGTAAGTGTCTACCAATCTAGTTATGTGTTAGAACTAAGTTTGTTAAGGCACATATCTACATAGTAATAAACAATGCTTTGTAAAAAGAGAAGGATCCAAAGTAAAATATCAGTACCTAAGTAATCTGACTGGAGTGACTGATTGACATATCAGGGCCAAGTCTAAACTGCTAGAAACGTGGAATTTTGAGCAGGGCTTTTTCATAATGACTAGGCGAGCACAAAGGAGGTATTTTGCTTTGCTTCCCTTTGAATCCTCTTGCAACACCTTGGAAATATTGTGTGTATGAAGAGTCTTACTCCAAACTTGAAACCAAAAATTTGTGGGTACCTAGTAACTAATAAAGTTGACTAGTTTTTTTTTCCATAATTACTCTCCAAATGGAGTTGATGGAGTGTTAAAGCTTGTATGGAAGGAATTCAGAACTCTGTATAACATTGGTATTGGTAAAATTTACAGAAACTAAAGACTTTTTGAAAATTAGCCCCTAACGAAGCAAAAAATATGTTATTAAGTTTTTAAAGGAGGATTGAGGGTTGAACCCAAAAAATAAGTAAAAATAATTCTAAAGTTAAATAATGGAAACGTCAAAAATAACCCCATCGGGGTTAAAAGGGACAGTAGTACACATCCCTTGGGTTTATCAACTACTAGCTGTCCGCCGCGGTTACACCCGCGTCTTTGGTTACTGCTCCGCTCCCGTAGGTCGTAGCGTGATGGTATATAGCCTATAGCCTTCCTCGATAACTAAGCTATCTAACACTGAAAGAATTTTTCAAATCGGACCAGTAGTTCCAGAGATTAGCGCGTTCAAACAAACAAACAAACTCTGCAGCTTTATAATATTAGTATAGATAGGTACGTTTTTAAGTTTAAGTATTTGTGCCAGCTTTTGAATTAAAATATTATAAAAAAATCCAAAAATACTGTTTATATGGATGTCGAATGAAGTGAGTGCTTGGAGTGGATGATGTGCGGAAGTTCTTATGGAAAGTGCGAAATCTGAGCTAAGTGCGAAATCTGAGCTAAGTGCGAAGTCTAAGCTAATGAAGTCGCCGACAGAGTCCTAGTAAAGCATCAAATCAATTATTTTATTTGAAACTGATTCGCAATAATAAGGATAATTTTTAAAATTATAGTGCTGCACGTTATAATAGTGTTGCGCGAGTTGCAAACTTTCACAACGCAATGTAATCAATTATGTATTCAGATAAGTAGAATAACAGTGGGAAAACTGCACTTAATTAACTAACAGAATTCAATGAGCACCCGACAACAGTTACATTATTATTAATAAGTTTGGTTTAATTGAATATATGGTTGTGAAAACTACAAGTAACTAACTTTGAGCGAGTGGAAAGCACCTCAACCTCTCTAGTCTAGTACATCAGGGTCTAAAAGAAATTAATTAAGAGGACAAAACAAAAAATCATTCATTTCACCTATTGACAATATACGTACAGTATGGAAGTAACAAACACAAGAGAGCGAATTTTACTAAACAAAACCCTTTATTAATAAAAACCTAGAACCTAGAACCTATTCTGATCCAACTTCTTAACACTCTGCAATGCTGAGGCAATTTAAAATATAAATGAGTATACAACAAAAAGGCGTAAAGGGTAAAGGCGTTCATCTGTTGTCTACTTGTCTCAAGCCACTGTCCTATTAGGAACGATCAGTGTCGCGCGCTATGACGAAAATCTTGTGCCCCATACTAATAGAATCGCATCGCGTATTCGAGTCATTCAGTCACTTGCTCACAAGGACGTCAAAGACGTGCAGTTTTTACTTTTGGAAAATATAACTGACTTGTAGTACTGATCTTGATAGCAATGAACGACTGCGAATGCACAGGGTTCCTTTTTAAAAAAATATTTGTTGTGAATGTGAAACACCGTGGGTCTGTATGCCGCCTTAAGAACTGCTTAAACTGAGGCGAAATCCGCACAGGACACAGGACAAAACTTAGCAGGCCAATTGTTTTAATAACCAGCGGTGCAACTGAATCGCTTCATAATCGATATCAGCACAATAAACCCGTTCAGAGAATAATTATGCGCGTTTACGTTAGCGAGAGCCAAGTTATACATAATATATTGATGACATCATAGAATCCGCCATCTTGGGATATTATAAATCACGCCGAAAAACATTAGCACTGTTAGCAGACTATTCAAAGTGACGATTGACATTTAGTTTTTGATATGTTTATCATGCCACGCCATCAGGTATGGGTAAGGTACGCTAGTCTCAGAGACGCACATTTTTTTTTTGTTTCTATCATGAACAATAGGTAGGTACTAGCGCTAGTAAACGTTCCGAATGGGATTGATGCTGTTGCCACTGTGAGTGGAACAACACAAATCGATACCTGTAATAAGAATTGACTTATGGGAAAAACCCCACTTTTTCAGGACCAACAAATGAAATTTGTAATTTAAAAAAAAAAAATTAACTTTTCAGGACTAACGTTTTTTTACATGATTTATGCAATGAACTATAAGCTTTTCAAGTGTTATCAGTTAGTGTACATTAAATTGCTTAAATTCTGATATTTAAAAAGCCCATGTCCCATACGTGTCAATTTTTTTTCAATCCAATCTACACTTCGCCTCGCCGTTTTGAAACTAACTTTTAACGTAGGTAGCGATAATGCGATCAACTTTTAAATAGGAACTACCCATTTCGCACATCATTTATTTAGTTGGAAAACTTGATTTATACTGATGACATCGAGCTTGTCATACAAAAAAAAACTAAAATGAGGATAGTCGTAATTTGAAAATCAACTCGAATACTGAACTAGTATAATCGACATTTTAATCACGCAAATGTTTTTTACACCTGTTCAACACCAGGACGTTTGATCATGGGTTGAACGAACAACATTTGCGGAAGTTTGCGGTTGCGTAGAACGATCGTCGCGATCATTTCGGCGAACCCGGTCGAAATAGAGAGACAATTTCGCACGATAAAGTTTACGCAAATTGAGTTCTATTAGGATATCGCTTCTAGAAAAAGTAATTATTACCTACTGAGCATTCTGTAGACACGACTCACACTTTGTGAGTTTAATTACCATTGATAACAACAAACTAGTTTATTTTTTAGTTAAAAGCTAAAGCTCATTTCAGACTACGCTATACTATTCTGCTTTATAGTACAACATTAATAGAAATATACTTAGTACTTATATAGTATAGCGAAGTGTGAACATATCCATAACAATGTATGGTGCGCGATATTGTTATATTATAGCGTAGTCTGAGAGCAGCCTTACAAGGTAGGAAAATGCATAAGTACCTACAGAATTTTACGTTTTTTCTTTGATTTTTATGTTCTTTGTTATTGACGCGCGAAGCTAGATATTTGATCAGTGCTGTATGCAATGTGACGTCAACATGTAATAGTGCTCATATAACACTTTTTGCAAGCTTTATTTTATTTGTAGATCCTTCAATTTTGTGAGCAAAAATGAACAAATGGGGATTATTTAAACTACAGAACTATAAAACCAGCAAAGCAAAGATTAAATCTTCTCCCCTGCCCTCCAAAGCTCCAAATAATTATTAATAACTATTTACAACAAGATTCTAAATAAATACATAACCCATACCCATAGTATGTAAATCCAGATACAACATTCGATTAATTCTTCATGAATTTAATTTAAATAATTTTTGTAGAGTCTTAACTAAGTGTTAAATAAGGTAAAACAGTATATTAATCGATTTTTGTTGCTGACCATAACAACATGCGATCAAAATAAGAAAAGAGTTAGATCACGCAAACTTCACATAGATGTCTCAGTACATTCCATTAAGAGAACTGTACCGACAGCATGCTCCATACAAAATGTAGTACAAACATAGCTTGATAACTTTTTCCAACGTCTGAACTAAATATAGCAGATTTTTTGAAAAGTCTTTCTCTCTTATTTTGATTACATTTCAAAGGAAGGAAAAATCATGGTTTTCATCATTTTAATCTCAGCCGCTACCATTTATTTAATAATTAAATAATTTTTAATAGGTATAAAGCAAAAATCTAACACTATTTACAGGATATAAGCAATGAGACAACATGCATAACAGTTCCCAAAAGTCGTATATGTTGTATGTGACTTGGTTAACTCAAATAATCCGGTTAATAGTGTTGGATATTGGGCATTAGCACTAGAATGCTTAGGTATGGCATATAAATTAAATTCAATCTAATTACAGACAAGTACTCAATTTATAATGAGATCTAATAATTTAACTACTTGGTGTAGGAACCACAAATGTTTTTAAATTGATTCTGTTAAATCCAGTAGTTCAGTGTTAACTGTAGTATTTAAAAGCATATTATATTCATTTGGCTGAAACTCTTATGAAACTGTTATTACTGAACCAACAAAACATACATACCTGTTTTCTTGACAATCTGGTTGACTGTGTTCCTTGAATCACAATATCATTTGTTGGTATATCAAGCCTCTGTTCCCAGCCCTGCATTATCGCTTTGCCTTCTTCACTTTCAATGAACTGTTGTATGTGTGCAATACAAGGTCCAGCATCAAAGTATATGAAGCAGAGATTTACTTTGTGGCATGAAATTTTTCCTCTATCATCAAGAGCTAGAATCAATTTATGTTTACTGAGCAGTTTGTTAACTCTTGCCAAACATTGTTCCAATCCTTTTGATAATCTCAACTTTATCCACATGCATAAAAATATTGCAGCTGCATTAAGGATCAGCCATAATACACCCAGTGAAAATAGCATAAGGCCAGTTAGGCCCGAAAACAAAAGTGCTAACAGCACAAGGAATGCAAGCGTTATCCAACAAACAAGTACACGCTTATAACATATGTTGTACAATGTAAAACGAGCATCATTAATAAGCAGTTCCATTGCATGAACATACTCCTCAACAGTGAGCTGAAATTAAACAAACAGTTTTGAATCATGCAAATCACACCACTATTAGCTAGAAAAATCACATGATATAATATGATGTTCAGTGTTTGTTTTGTACATAATAATATATTATGTTTGTATAAATGTGTGTGCAATGAGGCTCCGCACTAGGAATTTGCTAAATAAATTTTCAAGGACTTAGTAGTAGTCTTTAAACAATTTGTAGAACAAAACTTGGAATTATTTAACAAATATATAAAAAACTACTCCTTTATTTGTGATCCCTCAGAAATATATGTGTGGGCTAAGAGACCACAATTTAGACATTAGTTTTTCTTCCTTATCACATCATGGGTTGTAAGAATAAGCTTTACAAGAACTTATTTCTTTATTATAATAAATGTCTGTAATGACATTACCTTAATTTATAAGATACCTACCTTGCAGGATTAGTCTGATAGTCTATATTATTTGTTTACAAATTCCAAGATCCTACCAATTCCTTGAAGTTTTTTTTGCGAATTTCAAGTGTGTTGTGGTTCCTCATTGCACATGCACATATGTATAAACAACTTACAGTTAAACCTTGCGCCATTAACTCTTCAGGTACTAGTTCAGGTCGAAAGTGTGCCGCTGTCACCCAAGGCCATTTCGTATTTACAGGCAGTAGGGTGACAATAATGTCACCATTTGCTACAACAATTATAATTATTGAGGTTAGCATTCAAATGTTATATGCATATATTATACATATATTTATATTCCAGTTACCAGAACATGCCCAATACTTACAGAAACCTTGACGAATATTGACAAACTCAACATTTTTAGATAGTGTCCCTAATGGACTCATGGGCTCAGCATTTTTGTCACCTCTTTCCAAATTAATATGGACTGTTTCAGTTTTTAGAACAGCAGCAGATGCAGTTGGAGCAGATGTGCTCGCTCCCACTGGGGGTAAACCACTTGGTGGTATTTCATTTTCCGTAGGTTTTGGAGATTCGTCATCGAATTTCACCCATCCTTTGCGTACTTTATCTTGATTAACGTTTCCATTTAATTCGTTAACTTCAGCTATATCACTTTTAATTTCTGCATTACTCATATTTTGTGTTTAATTATAGTTCGTTTCACTACTGTTACGTTGGGCGGTTTTTATCCAATTTATAATCAGTCAATGAATCAGTATATTACAAAAAACTGCAACTGCCGTGTTGGTGAACTTCAAGTAAAATTTTATTTACAGAAACTTATTGGATTTGAAGTTTTGGAATGGTAGGTAGGTATCAGAAACAGGAAAACTTAGAATTAAAGACAGAACGGAACATAGTAAAATTTTAACTCTCTGACGAGTGTTGCCAACTCAATTTTTGAAAGAGAGCTAGATCACCTTCGAAAAAGAGCTAAAATAGAGCTAAATTTTTGGAAAAAAAAGAGCTAAAATAAAAAAGTTAAAAAATCAATAAATTTTAATTATTGATATAGAAAAACGTAACTTGATATTATATCTTGTTAGATTAATAAGACAGATATTTAAAAATACGATTATTCGTCGTCAAAACTATCGAAACTTTTCACTAATTCTAATCCACTTGTGCTTTGCCCTGAGTTTTCTTCATCCTAAGTTGCCATTGTAGTTACTAACTT
The DNA here is from genome assembly GCA_949316365.1 of Hoplodrina blanda. Taxonomy (NCBI): domain Eukaryota; kingdom Metazoa; phylum Arthropoda; class Insecta; order Lepidoptera; family Noctuidae; genus Hoplodrina; species Hoplodrina blanda. The sequence continues at coordinate 10,281,637 of OX438581.1, forward strand.
CTTTCGCCTTGAAAAGCAGTCTCGGATTCTTCTCGGAACTTTTGTGTGTATGGCCTACTCGATGAAATTTTGCATGTTGCACTTTCCTATACTAATTTATTGTAATTCGCACTACAGCTACACAAATAATCAACACAGTACTCCAGAAGGAAGGGGAATGATGAATGATCGAACAAAACGAAGTACTTACTTACTCAAATAAATGAACGAAATAAAACAATACGGGTATTCCCCGTGGTTCAAGTCATCTAAATATGCCTTTACTTATTGATTTACTCGTTGGTCTGCATTAAAATTCGGATACAACCTACAATTTTGAAAGACAAAAACCCAAAAGTCTTTTGTTTCATGTACTGGAATGGAGCTAAAATCTATCTTCTATACATATAATAAAATTGTAGAAAAGTGGTGTCTGTACAATGGAAATATATAAAAAAAAAGTAGCAGGGGTTGTTATTATATCGATGCCGAACCCGAAACTGTAATTAATTTTTTTTTTGTCTGTTTGTCTGTTTGTCTGTGTGTTTGTGCACGCTAATCTTCGGAACTACTTGACGGATTTGAATGATTTTTTTTTTGTTGTATAGGTATTAAGTCCGGGCAACATATAGGCTATAATTTATCTTGGAAACTTGAACACCTGATGCAGAACCGCAACAGACCAGATAAACTATAAGATATACAAAAATGGTACCATAGCAAAAATTATTTCACGTGATGAGCATTTTCTGCTAAGAGAATAAATTTGAAGATCTGGAACACCTGATGTGGAACTCCAAGAGCCCAGCTACACTATAACATATATAGGAATGACGTCTTAGCAAGAGTTGTTCAGCCTGATGAGCACTCTCTGTTGTCGTATAAAATTTGAAGATCTGGAGCAGCTGATGTGGAACTCCAAGAGCCCAGCTATACTATAACATATATAGAAATGACGTCTTAGCAAGAGTTGTTCAGCCTGATGAGCACTCTCTGTTGTCGTATAAAATTTGAAGATCTGGAACAGCTGATGTGGAACTCCAAGAACCCAGCTACACTATAACATATATAGGAATGACGTCTTAGCAAGAGTTGTTCATCCTGATGAGCACTCTCTGTTGTCGTATAAAATTTGAAGCTCTGATCTGGAACAGCTGATGTGGAACTCCAAGAGACCAACTACACTATAACATATATAGGAATGACGTCTTAGCAACAGTTGTTCAGCCTGATGAGCACTCTCTGTTGACGTTTAAAAATTGAAGATCTGGAACACCTGATGTGGAAATCAAAGCTTAATTTCACTGTATAATTATAAAATAACATAAGCTGGGAGTACCTCCACGCGGTGAAGGCGGTAACAGTTTAGGACTGATTTTCGATGAAATCTCGCTCATCCCGTTGTTTTCCCGTCCCCAGGCCTTAGAATTCTACATCAGACGTTTCAGATCTTCGATTTTGACGACCCCGTTGTCGCTGGCATAAGCAACAGGATCCGCGTACGAAGTCGCGGGCAGAAGCTAGTTTTAAAATAAAATAGCTAAAGAGCTAAACTTTTTATTTTGGAGCTACTTGATTGAAACTGGAGCTAAATTGGCAACACTGCCGACGAGAGCACACAAGGCACACCATGACACCAGACGTAATGTAGATAGCATAAACTCTATGCTATTTATATGCCATAGACGTAGAAAGTGACAGATTATTGTTTATTCTATGGAAATAGTATGTACCAAATTATTATTATTTTATTTTATTTTAGTAAGAAAAGCAACTAATAAGAAAACATAGATCCAAAGTTTGATTTAAAGATTAGCAAGTTTCCACTATAGACATATTAGTGCAAACAAGAAGATGAGCGACTTTTTGCGTGTAAGCAGACGAGTCGCCTCGATAAAGGATGCGTAATTAATCGTACTTTATTTTCAGATGTTGTACTTTAATTTATTAACCTTGGAAGGTAAATATACTCTATTTGCTTAAAAAAAAGGTGGCAACCCTACTCAATACCCACTGGAACCCTGGAAGTCCTGGAACCCAAATAATTTAACTCATTTTACCCTTACGGGAAATGCTAACTTTTTTCATCAATATACCTACAGTATCTCTTTGTTATGTGGCCAACCAGAATGTTTATTCCTTTCACATTGGATTCACTTTACTTATTCAACCGCAATGACCAATAATTCTAAAGTAGCTCGGACAGGAGTATTTTTTTATGTACACCAATTTGTGTACTTGGTTTACATAAAATTAAAAATATAACAATTAAAGTTCCTCCGAAAGGAAATAAATACATGTTATATAATATTACGTACATACATATAAATAAAATTAAAGTTTATTTATATTAGAGTATCACAAGACGCGGAATATTTTTTGCAATCATAGATGCAAAAAATATGGCTAATTGTGATGGTTAAATTATTTTGTTGTTTTTACCGAGTTAACATGTAAAATTGATAACCAATAATAATTGCATAGGTACGTGTAGTGTACCTAAGTTCGTGGCGGTTAAGTAAGTGACGTCAGTGGCCTTTACCTCGATCACCGGCGGCCGCAGGATCTCCAATCGAAAAGTTTGGCCGAAACTGCATATAATTATATGTCATGTTGTCACCCAAGGGTCAGGTTTGGATTCAGGGACACGTACTCAAAATGTTCCAACGGGCAGTCCCGTTGGTATCTTTTGGGTACTGTTGCTGGTAGAGTCCATAATAATAAGCCGTCACAATAAAGTCAAAGTCAAAACATTTATTTCAATTAGACCATCTACAGGCACTTTTGAATTGTCAAGGAGTCGGTCAGTTAGTCCGAAAGCTGAAACTAGTTGCTCGTTCCAAAACGGAGGTAGGCCTCTAAGGAGAAGAACGAGCAAGAATCTCCACGGCACTCTTTTAAATTAGGTTTTTACAAAATCCTGGTTACATTATTCTTGTTGATTCTACATGTGAAAACAATGAAGATAAATGTAAAACAGTAGTAAAAAATAATAATAAAAATAAAATTGCAGGATAAAGATAGAATATAATCTGCAGCCAGTCCCGAAATCAAAATACCATAATCTAGACATGATGAAATATAAAAATGTTTACAATATTTGCATACAGAATCATACATAGTGGCACGTGAATGCAATGTAAATGTGAAATGGATACAGCAGTGTGTAATATTTCTATGGCAACACAGAGTGGTTACCCGGCCGCCCGTAAGAGGGCGCCCGCGCACTTGTTCTAGAAACATCTGACAGTTGGGAGTTGTCAATTATAGAGTCCTGCAAGATACCCGCGAATGTGTGCGCGCGAGTTGTTAAGTTTTCTGTTATTTGTGAGTTTTGTGATTTATGACTTGTGTAATTGGACATTTAAACTACCAGTTCATAGCACCTGCGTTTTCTTACACCCGTTCCCCGGCTATATATTTCAATAATAAAATTTATCAATTAAAATAAAATATATAGTGATGGATTTATCTATTACTGGTTTTTAGATTTATCACTTAAATGGGTTTGCTTTTGTCATAAAGTAAGTAATTCTTGTATCAGCATAATTTAAGGTAAGGTAAGGTACTATATAACTACAACTTAGTCTTTAGTTTTTGCAAATGCAAATGTCACACATCGACTGATGGTAAGTAAATATTTTTATCGATAACAAACAAACAATTTACAAAATAACACTATCGCACTTGGTGACAGTGACTTAACAGTGGACCATTTGGTCATATGTTTCGACAGAGGGGAACGCCTGCCCGTGTTGCTCTATGGTACCTACGGAACTTATACCGACGAGTAAGTTGCACTTTGCCAGTTTATTCCATAACTAAAATTGATTTATAGTACCTACACTAATTGCCACAAACTTCAAAAAGATTTCATCAAATCGGAAAATAAACTCAATTTTATTTCTGTAAAAAACTTTAAATCTCGAAATTCAGAACTCATCGGTTGGGCACCCTACCAGAAACAGACAGCATTCCCTCCCGAAAGTTTCAAGGCCACCAAAACGGGTTGAACGTGATCTCGCCAATTGACCAGTAGTTCCCAAAGTATAGATCGCGGTCGCAACCCACTGATGGATCGCCAGCGAATATGTATAGGGTGGGTGCTAAAAATTGGGCGCAGATCGACCAACCAAAACAAATGCATCCTTCTCATTATTGTTGAATGTTTTTTTTATCTTGTTTGAACAGTCACTACATAGGTATAATTGTGCCCCTTTTTCTTTCATGAAAAACTAGGAGATGAGTCCTGAATTTGTTTTTTGAAGTGAAAACTTCTTTAGCGGCGTTGAGCACTTTTCTGTAATGGGTATAAAATCTTAAACTCGCGTCAGTACACGTGCGCGTCAGGACACGTGACCTGATCGAAAAAGCGTAAGACGGATGGAGAGTTGACAGCTATCCCCTCTCTACGGCGCGGCGAAAATGTATGCCTGGGCCTACTGTTTCGTTTAGACAGCGCAGGGCGCTTGCGCGAATGTTCGTGTATGTTAAACGTAAACGTTAATAATCAAGTTTTCACTTCTGCCGGCACTCCCGGAGTGCAACCCGTTTTTTTTTTTGTTAGGTGAGTCGCGGTCCGGTCAACTTTGGGAACCACTGACCTTTTTTTTTTCCGACTAAAACCCCACGGTGTTCCTCCAATTACCTTTTGCCGGGGCACGGGGGCGCTCAGAGCATTCTTCCGCACCCCGGCAGGTATTGACCCGCCACCGCCACAAGGCGGGTCCCGTCACCCGGTGCGGCCGTCGCTCACTGGCCGCACTGACTCCAACAAGGCGCGCCGGGAACACCACGCGCGCCTTACTCTCGGGCCTGTCTCTGTTCGGGCCACGGACTGCCCCCAAGTCCGTCGCCCGCAGGCCCCATCTCAAGGTGGCCGGAGATCGTTTTGCGCCCTCCGGCGCCTGGTGCGTCTAATGCGGGTAGGATGGGAGGAGGAAGCCTCCCTCTCCCGTTCCGCCGCCTCCTTAGCGGACATCACCTCCTCGCAGAAGGAGGCGACGGCGTCCCAAGCACTCTCGCTCCCGACAATGGACAGAACCACGTCCGGGAGCGAGAGGCCACCCGCAGTTGTCGCTGCAACGAGATCACGGCGCTGCGCTGCCCAGGCTGGGCACTCCTCCAGCGTATGCTGCGCCGTGTCCTCGGGGCAGCTCCGACAATGATGGCACCTAGGCACCGTCTCCCGGCCTATGCGACACAGGTACTTCCCGAAGCATCCATGTCCAGAAAGCACCTGCGTCATCCGGAAGGTGAGGGCACCATGACGCCTCTCCAGCCACTCCTTCAACACGGGACTTACCGCCGCTATAGCGGCGTGCCCTGGGAACCACTGACCTAGACTGTCATAATTATCACGAAATAGGTACCAACAACATTGTAAGTAATAAAGCTCACAGTGCTTTTCTAAAAAGGTAGAAGTGAGAAGAAATGAACTAATTAATTGTTTATAAGCTCAAGTGATACCGGTTAAAAGATATTTAAATGTCTAAAATAAAAACTCTGTTGAATTACCGATTCCCGTAAGCTATAACATAATTTGCAATAGGTTTCTATTTCGATTGTAAAATATCATCATGAAGTAGGCACCTACACGGACCTAGATTCACGCGCCATGCCGTCCGCCGTCCTACCTAATATTAATATGCTAAGCTTACCTGCCTGCTCGGTGCCGAAGTGACCGAAATGTCGTTTGACCGGTTCTCCTGCTCGCACTCGTGGGCTATTATCTCTCGCAAATTCCCTCTCAGCGAGCGACCGATTGGTCCGCCCACCATACACGTACCGTTTGTCAAACGGTCAGATTTTTGTCCTCATGTGGCCAACAACAGACGGTGGTGCTCCGTGCGCTATTAAAGTTAAGCCAAGTTAAGCACTACCGATAGTTGAACCCTTCAGACAGTTTTAATTTTTACGTTGTTATAAATGTAGATATTTATTTATGAGTAGGTATTTACTTAGAGATTCTTAATAATAATAGATACATCTAGGTATCCGATGTCAAGAAGTTGAAATAATGTGCGCGAAGTAAATATTTTTATTCTGATTGTTGAGTGTAGTGTGACGTTGATTATTGTGCACTTTTGAAAAAACGTGTTGTAATGTGGTAAAGTTCTGAAATAGGTAAGTAGGTACGTAGGTACCTACGTAGGTAACTAACTAATTTAATGAGACATCATGAATCGTGTTCCTTCCAGAAATATGGAATCTTTACCGAAACAATTTGTTTCGGCAATGCGAACTTTGTTTGATATTATGGACGACAAACACACCGGATATGTAAAACTCACGGATATAGAAAATCGTTGGAGGGACGATCGCACCAGAGGTTTGCCTCGCGGTGTCATCGAAAGCTTACAGAAGGTAGCATCTCACGATGGCCTGCTAACTTTTGAAAGGTTTTGTACTGGTCTTAAAATATGCCTATTGCGTAATCAAGTTGAAGGTTCTTCCAGCAAAGAGGATCGATTTAGTGATGTCGATAACACAGGTTTACATGCTCAAATAGTTACTCAAACACATCGACCACCTTCTGCGCCGTTGTTGGACGTAAACGATACACAAAACATAGATCAAAATTGGCTAGTATTAAAAAACTCTGAAAGTTCATCCCAACACAGAACTATAAGTATGCCTCAGTTAATAGGACGTAATAAGGATGTGTTGGTTCAAGAGCCTCGTCACCTCGGAACGGTGTCTATTTCGAAACATGATGGCTCTCGGAGAGTATACGGCCCCCCAAAACCACCAAGACTAGAAAAGCAATCGACAGAAAGGAATGAAACATCAAAATCTAGCTACAAATCGGAGGAAGAAACTGTGTTTGATGCTGAAGAGATATCGGTTGACAAAATTGATTTCGAAGAAATGTCTCGAGCCGTGGAAGAACAGAGCAGAGGGCTAGGTGATGGTAGATCAGCGAACGAGACCCAAACCCAACTGCGTCGCGTCTCTCGTCGGCGGGAACCTCGCCGTCACACCTTACACAACGGTGTAGACTACAATCTTTTAAAACGCATGAAACAGATAGAACAGGAAAAGGACGTTTTACTGCAAGGTTTATCGGCTGTAGAAGAAGCACGAGAATGGTACCTAAAGCAATTGGCAGAGGTTCAAGAAAAAATGCGTTACGCAGGCAGAATGGGTGCTTATGTGGTAATTATTATTTTCGTGTGCTTTATTTTTACTTTTTTTATCATTATCTTCAAACATTCAGTAAGTGTAGCCTTTTTTATCGGACTAGAAAGCCACAAAGTGCCTCTCTATTCCACACCTACCTCTACAAGTAAGTAGGCCCACCTACGGTTATACAATAGGTACCTACCTAAGTACAAAATTGTATGCCATTTGTTTTTGTTGCTTTAACTGTATATAATTGTTAATATAAGTTCTAAATACTTGCGTAACAGGAATAGTTTTAAGGTAAATATTACTACCATCCCTTTGGATTAAGGTTGGCACAGAACAGAAGCGTGGTGGGATAAACAAAGAGAGCTATAGGCCTACGTATATCCAGCACTGGGTGAAGTCAAGCTGCCCAACCCAACGCATTTTATACATCATCACGCCTACCATCCCCGAAGGGTTAGGCAGAGGTGTACCTATAGTACACCCACATTTCGCCAGTTATGTTGAAGTCCCATGTAATAAGTGGCGACCCTATTGCCATCAACCGGACAAATCTAGACATCGTGGCTGCTACTGAAAAATTTCTAACGGAAAAATCCAATAATACTGCCCGACCTGGGAATCGAACCCCAGAACTCATGCTCAGCAGTCGCGCTTTGTGACTAGTGGTCACAAAGCGCGACTGCTGCTGCGAGCGCGAACAACAAGGCAGTCATTTTATATACCTATCAACAATAGTTTGTTTGGCAACCAGCAGCTTGCTTATTAACAATCTAGCAGTTGTAAACATCATTAAATTTCGTGATATCTATCACTGAACGTGCTCGTGGGCAGTGAGTCGATGACACAGATTAAGTTGCGGTGTTGACCGTTTATATTATGTCTTTGCCTCGCGCCTCGTAAGCTGTTCACATTACGAGGTATAATAGAGGTATCCTAATATTGTGAAATCCGTGATTAAGTAGTGAAGTAAAATCATTAGAGCAATAAAGTGGGTAGGTATACCTACATAATAATAAGCTTAGAAACTTTTAGTTAAGTATTTATATTCCTCAACTAGCTTCTGCCCGCGACTTCGTACGCGGATCCTGTTGCTTATGCCAGCGACAACGGGGTCGTCAAAATCGAAGATCTGAAACGTCTGATGTAGAATTCTAAGGCCTGGGGACGGGAAAACAACGGGATGAGCGAGATTTCATCGAAAATCAGTCCTAAACTGTTACCGCCTTCACCGCGTGGAGGTACTCCCAGCTTATGTTATTTTATAATTATACAGTGAAATTGAGCTTTGATTTCCACATCAGGTGTTCCAGATCTTCAATTTTTTAACGTCAACAGAGAGTGCTCATCAGGCTGAACAACTGTTGCTGAGACGTCATTCCTATATATGTTATAGTGTAGCTGGGCGCTTGGAATTTCACAACGCGTGTGCCAGATCTTCAATTTTTATAAGTCAACAGAGAGTGCTCATCAGGGTGAACAACTTTTGCTAAGACGTTATTCCTGTATATATTATAGTGTAACTGGGCTCTTGAAATTCCACAACAGGTGTTCCAGATCTACAATCTTCATACGTCAACAGAGAGTGCTCATCAGGCTGAACAACTCTTACTAAGACGTCATTCCTATATAAATATGTTATAGTGTAGCTGGGCTCTTGGAGTTCCACATCAGCTGTTCCAGATCTTCAAATTTTATACGACAACAGAGAGAGCTCATCAGGCTGAACAACTCTTGCTAAGACGTCATTCCTTGTAGTTGAGCTCTTGGAGTTCCACATCAGCTGTTCCAGATCAGATCTTCAAATTTTATACGACAACAGAGAGTGCTCATCAGGCTGAACAACTCTTGCTAAGACGTCATTCCTATATATGTTATAGTATAGCTGGGCTCTTGGAGTTCCACATCAGCTGTTCCAGATCTTCAAATTTTATACGACATCAGAGAGTGCTCATCAGGCTGAACAACTCTTGCTAAGACGTCATTCCTATATATGTTATAGTGTAGCTGGGCTCTTGGAGTTCCACATCAGGTGTTCCAGATCTTCAAATTTATTCTCTTAGCAGAAAATGCTCATCACGTGAAACAATTTTTGCTATGGTACCATTTTTGTATCTCTTATAGTTTAGCTGGTCTGTTGCGGTTCTGCACCAGGTGTTCAAGTTTCCAAGATAAATTATAGCCTATATGTTGCCCGGACTTAATACCAATACAACAAAAAAAAAATCATTCAAATCCGTCAAGTAGTTCTGAAGATTAGCGTGCACAAACACACAGACAAACAGACAAACAGACAAAAAAAAAATTAATTACAATTTCAGGTTCGGCATCGATGTAATAACAACCCCTGCTACTTTTTTTTTATATATTTCCATTGTACAGACACCACTTTTCTACAATTTTATTTTAAGTATAGATACGTATATAGGTACCGCTAATAGCAGCGAGATTCTGGCTGAACATAGACCAACCACCAAGAGTGAGGTGAGACGTTAACCGAAGTTATAGCAACAATGACAACAAACTTCGTTGAACCTCAGGAGGTCAGGAACACCTGTCACTCAGATGTAATTTGCAGTGGCCTTTATAGAAACTTCAGCTCAATAGACTAGACAAGTAGGCCGCTGCAAACATAACCTTGCGCATTGGGGGATTATAGATCCCAACGACTACTAGTGTGAATGCGGTGTTCTCAACCAGATGATGGCCCATTTACTTCAGTGCTCATCAAGGCGTCCGTACACTTGCACTTTGGAGAATATTAAAGACGCCACTGATGCTGCGATAACCGTTTATCGCAACATTATAGTACTTGGCCCCAGTGGGCCAAAAAAAAATAAGGAGAAAACTTAATTTCTATTTGAAAAGAAGAAGACTTTTTATCTGTCCAGAAATCGAACTAGAATAGGAAAGCGCAGCGCTGCCGCGCTGCCTGCCCCTTAAAATGTCGGAGCATTTGCTTCGTATACGTGGGGGTGGCGCGGTATTTCAGGATCCTCATTCATCGTAGGTACTCTGCTGGGCAGAATAATTAATTCAAAAACGTAATTATACTCATCATAATATTTTTTCGTCTTTCAGGAGCCTTGGAGTGAGGCACATCAAGAGCGACTTGAATTACTTAAAGCTCGGGTGTTGGAACTCAATCGACAATTGGGAGCGTTAGCAGCAGGTTGGCGGCATGGGCAGCTTTCGCTTCATATGAACTTAGCGATACCCGCGACATCGCTGTCAGCGACCGGAACTACTGCCACACCTAACAATGCGGCGGTCCTTCGATCCCAGAATCGTATGCTTGCTGAGGTACGAATTAGTTTCTTACTTAAATAAGAAAACCTAGAGCCGATTAGAATAAAAGAGTTGGCATAATGGGCAAGTTAGGTAATACAGGTAGCAGGTGAAGAGAGAGATAGACCAAAGAAAAGCTGAATGGATTGTGTGTGGAGAAGGGAAATAAATGATAACGCGACAGCTAATTAGGGAGAATGGAAGAGAAAACAATATGCGCCGACCCCAAACCTAACCCCAAGTAGACAACATAGGACATGGGCAGGGGTAGGCAATAGAACAAACCTTGCTAATTAAAACCTACATATTTTGCACATTTGACTGGTGTTTTAATCATGATTGCTTTTTTTTTCAGGAAGTTAACAGAAAAAACGAGAGGATAACAGTTTTAGAACGAGAAAAATCAGCACTTATAAGAGAACTGCTTCTGCAAAGAAACAGATCGAAATTAATAGATACCTTTACTTAACTAAAAAGAGACCTGCAACTATATTATTATACATTATGTGCATAATATTAATAACAATTACTGGTTAAAAAAAATTGTTATACTTACACTATATTTTCCCTTATTCATACAAGTTATGAAAAGGTTTCAAATTAATCCAAATTGGTACAGTGTTTATGTAAGCGTGCCATAAAAAACCAACATTAACTTAAATATTCTAGCAAGAAACACCTCATATGCTACAAGGATAACACGGACTTATATTTGATAGGCGACAGCAATATGGAAAGACTTACCAATTGATAAAGATTAACTTTTAAATTGTACAACATTTAACTTGTACTTAAAAGCAATGATGGTATTTCCATAATAAGTTATACCTATAATAAAGCATAGATACAGCAATCTACATACGGTCAGTGTGTAAATTGCTGTAGTCTAAACCAAAATGATAATCTATAAAAATATGAGTAACAACAAAAAAGGGAATAATAATACAGTTCAAATTAATATCTCACTCAATATTCTGAGTCCAATTAGAATAAGAAATTAATTATTTACAACTTCATAATACATAATAACCTAGTTTTAAGAATAGTGCCATAAGATAACTGGGGCTTCCTAATAAAATATTTGTGCAATGAAAGAGCTCAATCAACTATATATCTATATTTATGAAAATGAAACTAAAACTATATTATTATACTGATTTTAAACAGAATTGGCATTTTTATTGTATAATGAGTAATCATATTCCCTGAATGGTACATCGTAAGTGAGGTGGCCATGGTCCCAGGCTCTTTCAATGGCAACTAATAACTCCTTGTGTTTCTTTTGACAAAGTCCAGTTTTAAAAGCGTCTAGTATCTGAAAAGAATATAATAATAATATTATATGTATTATTTAACTTATGTTCACACATAATTATTAAAAAAAGAATCACATAATCCCCTGAAAATAGTAGAGAAACAGAATGTCATAAGCCAACTTAAATAGAATAGAATATCACACTTAGAATTTCAAGACTGTAAGTAAGAGTGGTACAATCAATTTGTTCTAAATTATGTCTAGTACCTACCTACTAGGCTTATCAATGTCATAACTTCATAGGTCTCAACAAGATAGACTCAAGAATTTGAACATAACCATCTGGTTTATACGACTTGCTATGTATAATTAATTGATTTAAGACTCTAATTTTTTTATAAACATTCATAATATTAATAAAAAAATTAATTAATTGTTCAAATAGGTGTAAGAACTAAAATTAACTAAGTCTTGGGTCAGTGGGTCGTCTTAGGGGCGGATTTGTTGGAGTTGGAGTATACGCTTAGGGGCACTATGAACAGCAAAGAAACAAAAAAAAATTTTTTTTTGGTTAAAAAAAAAAAATTTGGCCCTACGACGCACCCTTTCCGAGTTATGGGTCTTCGAAACTTTTAATTTTTTATAAAACGCTCTATATTTCCAAAATGGTAGGTCGGATGAAAATCTTTTCTGGAAAGAAATTGTTGCTCTAGTCGGGAACCATAAGATGGTGTAAAGAAACCCGAGGAAATTAGTAAAAAAAAAAAATATGAAAAAATTTTTAAGTGTCGGATCGTCAGCTTGCGTATCTTTAGGGGCACGGGACTTAGTCAAATTTTCTAAGATTTTTTTTTTTACTAATTTTCGCGGGTTTCTTTACACTATCTCATGGTTCTCGACTAGAGCAACAATTTCTTTCCAGAAAAGATTTTCATCCGACCTACCATTTTGGAAATATAGAGCGTTTTATAAAAAACTAAAAATTTCGAAGACCCATAACTCGGAAAGGGTGCGTCGTAGGGCCATACTTCTCAGAGCTTAATTTGTTTCTATGGACTAGCTTAATAAGATGCTGCAATAAAATTGGAACTTTTCCGAAAAAACTTTTCGTAAAAAATCTAAAATTTTCTAAGTCCTAGCGCCCCTAAGGCTACACTCCAACCAAGTCTTGGTTGTAATAGGATTATTGGATGCAGGAGATTAGGCAGCCTAATCAAAGAGAGGATTAGACGCTCTAGCAGTGGGTAAAATTGGACAGTGGATCTGGGTGACAAATTATGATATTAGCAAAGCATACCTGTCCAGTGTATTCAGATATGAATTGTTCCAGGAGTTTTGTATTCCTGTGATCCAAAACTAAATATTCGTCTCGACAAATGGGGCATGGATTTCCGGTAGATATCACACCATTTCTGACGCATGATTTTCTTGTCTTTCTCGGGGCAAAACCACCTTTATGATTGCGTTTATACAAGACCCAAACTGCACTTTCGCCGTAAGTTTGTTGATAAGCTTTACTCTGCATATATTTTATGCTTGTTTCAACAGGAATTATTTTAGTTCTATCTTTGGTAGGATCTATTTCTTTTTGTTCTTCAGTAGATCCCTCTGGTTGATCTGAATAAAAGCGAATAGACGTCCGAAAATCAGACAACACTATTCTTCTGACTAATGTACGGACGTTGAGAGAAAGTGCCATAGCGATGTAAAACAGAATATTTTTCGTTACAAAGGTAGAATTCTTCTAACATAAACATAAAACTCATAACCTCGAAATTTTCTGCACTATTGAATAAATTGAATTGACTTGACTGACATGACCATAGAGTAAAGTAATATAACGGGTATAGAGAGCCCACTCGCCGACTTTTTTGTAGACCGCAAATGTCAATTGATCAGCAAAATAGCGCCATCTATTAACGTCATCCGCAAACTTTTACGTATGTGTGTGTGAAGGTGCAGTAGTACTACTACTGCATGTGTGTGTGTGTAGGTACAGTGAGTTCAGTCCTCTCCACCAAAATATACGCAATATGCAGTAGCAGTAAGTTATAGCAATTATCTAACACACCTTTGAATAAATGGTTGATATTTATAAGAATACGTATCGATAGAATTTTATAATTATTTACTCATACAAAAAAAATAGGTTTAAAATTCTATCGATTCGTATCCTCTCTCTCAACCATTTATGCAAAGGTGGATCAGCTAATTGCTATAACTTACTGCTACTGCATATTGCGTATATTTTGGTGGAGAGGACTGAACTCAACGTGGATCGGCGGATTCATTTCACGAAGAAAAACACAAAAATAGAACGAAAACTACAGACATGCGCATATGCAAGGAGCAGTCGCCATTTTGTGACTTTTTTAATCAACTTTGCTGTGTTGCTAGTATATAATTGTAATAGTAAGGCTTTTTTATAATATAAACAAATATTTGCAATTATTAGATAAGAACAGATTTGCAATTATAAATAAAATCTCTAAATTCAGTTATAAAACTACTATAACTAATTTATATTATTAACCACAATTTAGAATTCATCGATAGTGTCGCCATCTATGGTGACAATAAGTAACTATTATAATTTGTTTTCGGATGACGATATCAGATGTCGCATTTTTAAAAAAAAGTCTATAAATCTGTCAATGTATGGGAGTGTCCTCCCCCTGGACATGACAGACAGTGTCCAGTACTGTCCATGAAGGTATAGATAAAACTGGAGTCAAGACTTCGAACAAAAGTTTGAGTCAAATACCTACAAAACTTCTCGCTCTCTGTGGTCTCACTCTCTCTTTCTAACTTAGGAGGTTTTCCTAAGTTAAAAAGAGAGAGTGAGACCACAGAGAGCGAGATAGCGATACATTTTTTGAGCTTCAAGTAGGTATTCAAAGTCTGGGCTCCAGTTTTATCTATACCTTCATGTCTATACCTTCATGGTACTGTCCAGTGTCCAGTCAGTCAGTGTCAACGTCAACTGTCGTCTGTCACTGCCACAGGTGTTGCCAATCATTTATTTTAGACTGCCGTGTGTCCGTGAGAAAAAGCCGTTTTAAAGTTCATTTACAAAAAACATGAATTGTACAATACTGGTCCGTTCCGTTACGTATTGATTGTCTGTTTGAACTTTGAAAAGTTTTGAATTGTGAACAGCTGAACTGATTCATAATTTCATAGATTTACTGAAGTATTGTACAAAAGAGAATTTCACGGCTTTAAATAAATACCTACTGTCTATATTTTGGCAGTTTAAGAGCGTCTAATACATTTTTAAGTGCTTGTGAGTTAAGTCTAATTAATGGCTGAATTAATTCCTGCGGAAGTTGGTGTGATGTGAGTAACTACTTTTGAAATTCCATGATGTTATTTTTTAGCAACAGTTTCGTATTGTATATAAAGAAACACACAGGCCACAATGCTGTCTTTTACTTAAATTTTACTTTGACTCTGGCTAAGCCAGTGGTTTTACTAACCTGCTTTAGCACCAGGGTTTATAACATTGTATTTTACACGGTATGTCCCTGTCCACTGTCTTCGTTTATTGTTTACACATAGAACAAAAAACACTAACGTACAAAACTTGTAGGAATCATAAACGAAATAGGTATTATACATTAATTTTATTATTACACATTTGATACATAATACATGACATGTTTTTCGTCAAGTCATTAAGATGTTTTGAAGTTGAGTAGGTATCACAACTTGCATGTAACACAGTAAAAACAAATGTTTTTGTTCCTCTTATTTGCCTAGCCTTATAATGTGTAACTGAATTGACATTCAAGAGAGTTGTTGGAGGTTAAACAGGCAATAATTTAGAAAACCTAAAATAAAAACAAATAAACTTCCCATACTTACAACTAATGACCTTAGTCGCCATTCGAAAGATCTAATATGTTTATAAAAATAGGCAAACTAAATTGTTTTCCCCTAACTATTGAAATCTTGCTCTAAACCTAAAGCTTTACGTTTAATATAGCCATACTCCAGCTAGACTCTAGCCAGAGTGGACTTCAAAATTCCTTATGTGTTGTGATACTCTAGCCGCAAGAGTATCACAGCACATGAGAATCTAAGCTCCTTTATAGGAACTTGAGTTTGCAATAAAATTATACAAGTACAGTCAGGGACAAAGGTCAATAATAACACTATTACTTTTATATATCTACATAACACTAATATTATTAAGAGGAAAACTTTGTATTTTTGTTTGTTTGTTTGTAATGGACAAACTCAAAAACTACTGGACCGATTTTAAAAATTCTTTCACCATTAGAAAGCTACATTATCTAAGAGTAACATAGGCTATATTTTATTTTAGAAAAAATAGGGGTCCGTAAGATATTTAGGTTTTTCGGACCCAAGGTGTAAAAAATCATCCAAAAAAGTTCTTTATTTGGAGTACGCCGCCTAAACTATAAAAGGCATTTATTTCACACATGTCATTGCTCCTTATCAAAAAAATTTTGTCACAAAGTTCTATTTATGTAGATAATATTTAGTCTGTTCATTACAATTGAAAGTTTGGTTTGAAAGTTATGGCGAAATCAATATAATACTATTTCAAATCGCTTGACGGACATTTAGCAGGGAGGTAGTTTATAATTAGTAGATGTAAACTAAGATCGGATTTTCCATAATTCACCCTCTAAGGAGATGAAACGGGGGTCAAAAGTTTGTATGAAGAAAACTTAGACGGGGACGAAGTCGCGGGCAGAAGCTAGTCTTTTAAAGAAGCACAAAACAATATGATACACAGATTAGTCTGGAATAGCATCTAGGCTACTTTTTTATCATAGAAAAATGTATAGTTCCAGTGGGATAACATAAGTTAATTAGCCATATAAAAAAATATATGACCAAAATGCAGTGATTACAAAGATACAATACAAAACACAATAACTGCCGTTAAGTGGCTGTTATTTTTCTAACAATATATTAAATGACCTTGTGATGGCCAAGCAGTTAATGTTCTTCTCATACATTAGGTGTTACGAAAAAACGTGTTGTGTAAATACATTGGGATTATTCAATTCATATGTCATGTACTTTCTAAGTATAACACTGACATTGGTGAAGAAAAGCCTTAAACAAGCATGGTGATCAATACTTGTGTATCAATACTTTCGGCATGACAAGAGGCCTTCGCCTTGCAGTGGGACAATAGTAGGCTGGTATCTATGGTCATAGGTCATTAGACCCACCCGACACCCGACCTTCATCATCTAGTCGCTCGGTGTCCACTCTTTGTCGAAATGTCGTTAGGTGATCCAGGATAGGATGCCGCGTGTCAACTAGTGAACGTCGCGTGAATAGATGAGTTGTTCATTGATCATCAGTATGCATCCATTCGGGACCTGCACGTGGGCAACGCAAGGCAAGTGTGCGAACAACGGGTGGTCACCGAGGGGTCCACTCGCCGTCCGGGCCCCGGGCGTGGTCAGCCCGCGGGCGAAGCGCTTTAGAGCTCATGCAGTGAGCGTATATCCATAGTACTCCATACAAAGAATAATAACCGAGATGACGGTCCGTCGTCAGCGAGTGGTTGTGCGTGGTGAACTGGTTGATGAACAAAAAAACATGCATGTCAAGTATCGCATCACATGGCAACTCGCGGCTGGTTAGTGTGGGGTGTGGGCCACGTGCGGTAAGCGGGTGGTCATCTAGTGGGCCACGCGATCAAAGCGGGAGGACTGCTGCTTCTTATAAAGAAATCTCAACCGTATGAAGCGGGGTGGTGCTAGATTGAGCGTGGACACATCACCACGGGGCGCACAGTGGTCTGGAAATCGAGCTCCATACTCATAGAAACTTAAAGTAAAGGATTAAAAAAATAAAAATTGTAATGGCTCTGGTATACCTCCCTTTACATAATATTAAGGTATGGATGGTACAAGTCACAGTACGCGTGAGAAAAAAAAGATTTGTGTTTTTTTTGTATGGGAGAAAACACTAAAAGTACGTTTTTTCGAAACTTAATGGAACTGTTAGGCTGGTGCTCACACGAGCTATAGTCCCATACACGGCGATCAAGATGACATACAATTCATGTACCTTTAGGCACCGCTTCGCACGTAGCAAATTTTTGAAATTTTGATTTTTCGAAATGTGATTTTTCAAATCTTTGCCGTGGTTAAATGATGTTGCCGATCGATTTACCTATATTATAATGAGATTTAGCCTGCTAATGACCTTTATGATGACAATAATTAAAAAAGGTATTGATTGGATAGGTTCTTTTTTTTAATTTCTTTTTAAATGATTTTGCCATCTATCATGGTCATAAGCATTGAGTGCTTTACAACATGGTTTCCCATATTAGAAGGCTGCAGTGCTTCAATCTCAGCCTCAATCAAAGCCTGTTCTTCCACGATGTTTAACTTGTTTTCGTTTGAAAACTTTAATAGGTCTGCAAAACATGGTGGAAGATGGCTTTGGATTCTCCCATACCTTTTCATCGCCACAAACTAAGCGCAAAGGCACAAAAGAACACATAAAAATACTGGAATCGTCTTCGTCTGCCATAGTTTGCTTATACAAACTTTGCCCAGAAGCACCATCAAAGCCCCACTTGCATAATTATAAGTGTCAACTCTTCGCCATCCAGCGAAGATTTCACACGTAAGAATTTTCCAAGCTTAGCCACAGTTTTGCCCAAAATTGCTTGGAGCTTTACTTTTATCTCTCTTTCCGTGATGTCTGTGGGATCTTTTGGGGGGTAGCAGTCCTCCTTCGCCTCAAGGATGGCAGTATAAGAAGGATACAGTGGTATTCCTTCTTCTTTGCACAAGATCTTAATGTAAAAAGTATGAGACATGGCTGCAAGAGAACATCAAATGGTCCGAGGTCGTGAGGGAAAAAATGACTACTTCTGTAGTGTCGCTAGAGTAGCAACCATGTTCCAGTTCTGACTTTGGTGTAAATGAGGGTGCATCAACATCCTACACACCGGAGACGTGCAGTGTTGAAACATCAACATCAGTTGTAACGCCGAGAAAAACATTCGTGGATCTAAGCCTACTCTAAGCTACAGAAGAGAAGGAGAGTGGAAGAGCTCCTAACGCATAGCACTGAAAGCCTTGCTCATGCAACTGGTTTGAAAGCACAAAACAAGAATGTAGCAGATATCATGAAACTGGTATCGGAGCATCCCGAAGAGGCTATCAAGATAAAGAAATTGTTAAATACAAAGAAAACTGCATATATATTCCGCTCATTGAAGCTCATTTGACCTCATTGAAGCTTTCGATGTGGCAGTATATGACATTAAGATCTTGTGCAAAAGAAGAAGGAATACCACTGTATCCTTCTTATACTGCCATCCTTGAGGCGAAGGAGGACTGCTACCCCCCAAAAGATCCCACAGACATCACGGAAAGAGAGATAAAAGTAAAGCTCCAAGCAATTTTGGGCAAAACTGTGGCTAGGCTTGGAAAATTCTTACGTGTGGAATCTTCGCTGGATGGCGAAGAGTTGACACTTATAATTATGCAAGTGGGGCTTTGATGGTGCTTCTGGGCAAAGTTTGTATAAGCAAACTATGGCAGACGAAGACGATTCCAGTATTTTTATGTGTTCTTTTGTGCCTTTGCGCTTAGTTTGTGGCGATGAAAAGGTATGGGAGAATCCAAAGCCATCTTCCACCATGTTTTGCAGACCTATTAAAGTTTTCAAACGAAAACAAGTTAAACATCGTGGAAGAACAGGCTTTGATTGAGGCTGAGATTGAAGCACTGCAGCCTTCTAATATGGGAAACCATGTTGTAAAGCACTCAATGCTTATGACCATGATAGATGGCAAAATCATTTAAAAAGAAATTAAAAAAAAAGAACCTATCCAATCAATACCTTTTTTAATTATTGTCATCATAAAGGTCATTAGCAGGCTAAATCTCATTATGATATAAGTAAATCGATCGGCAACATCATTTAACCACGGCAAAGATTTGAAAAATCACATTTCGAAAAATCAAAATTTCAAAAATTTGCTACGTGCGAAGCGGTGCCTAAAGGTACATGAATTGTATGTCATCTTGATCGCCGTGTATGGGACTATAGCTCGTGTGAGCACCAGCCTAACAGTTCCATTAAGTTTCGAAAAAACGTACTTTTAGTGTTTTCTCCCATACAAAAAAAACACAAATCTTTTTTTTCTCACGCGTACTGTGACTTGTACCATCCATACGTTAATATTATGTAAAGGGAGGTATACCAGAGCCATTACAATTTTTATTTTTTTAATTCTTGACTTTAAGTTTCTATGAGTATGGAGCTCGATTTTCAGACCACTGTGGGGCGGCGCGGCGCCGCCACCATGAAACGGCACGACCGACGTCGCCGCGTCGTACCGCGGCACGGTGCGGTGCGGTGCGCCGCGCCGGCTCACGGCATTAACCGTTCGGTTCTAGTACTTAAACCTGCCAGTTCTTTGCTGCAGGCAGCTTCGTGCTGTTTCAAGTTGAATTAGGTAGGTATTTCATATTAACAATATTTTTTGACTGCCTCGTTGGTCTAGTGGTCGCAAAGCGCGACTGCTGTACCTACTGCTGAGCATGAATGACGTCTTGGGTTCAATTCCAAGGTTGGGTAAAGTGTTATTGAGTTTTTCTATCACGAATTTCTCAGTAGTAGCCTCGGAGTCTGGATTTGTACCCTAGTTGACGGCAATAAGCTCGCCCCCTATTACATGGGACTTAAACATAACTGGCGAAATGTGGGTGTACTAATGGGTACACCTCTGCCTAATCCTTCGGGGTTTATAGGCGTGATGTTATGTTATGTGTGTGAAATCCCCCTTTTAACTACGATTTTCTCAAAAAAATAAATCACATCATAAATTCAAGTTTCTATCTGATTTAGACTACAACAGCCTTTACCTTAGTTAGGACATCTTCTTTTTCATGATTATATACATTGTCACCTAACGCGTTGATGCAGGAAGTAAGGCATAAATCCAAAATTTGGAACAGAGCATACTTATGGCGCCACCGGTTCTATTTCTGTATATTGTGTAGTTCACAGTATCCGCCTTCGGTCCATTTATCCCTGTCTAACAACGCAGCATCTATCTCTTTCTTTTTCCTATTCCCCTAACAATATGTACCAAAATGCTGACACGATCAGCGACTCCCGATGATATGCGATCGTTCCCGAATCCCACTCGAAGTCCCATTTTCCATTCGTCCTAAATTCAGTAACCTATCGTGTACCACGTCAAGCATAATCAAAGTGATTTACTAATTACGCCATTGTTTATTTACAATTTTGTCAAGTTATTTTGTTACACTTTTAGGTAGTGTTTTAATTAATGTGCAATCGTGGTTCATCATACGCATAATAACAATCGTTATCTGTTTCTTTAATGGTATTCGACAGAAATAATTTCCAGTGTTCGTCGTTTTGCGTTCATTACAGATCGTGTTTTGTTCTGTTTACTTTGTTCAGTAACTATACATACCTAGGTATTGTTGATGATGTGAATTTTATTGTGCATTTGAAGGTTTAGTTATATAATAAGATTTTTCTTCAAATAAAATGGCAACATTGCCTAGGATGCATAATTCTAAACAGGGAGCTGGTATACCGTCTCCCTTTAGGTAAGCATAATATAAAAATTCGAAGTACCTACTACTGTATTCTATAATTATTTTTCTAAAAACGATATCATTATACAAACAAAAAAAAAAAACATTTAGAGCTCAGCTGCTCAGTTGCTCACTACTACTTTTCCCCTACTCGATTGTAGGGGCTCGTAACTTGTAACTGCGCAGCGATGGAATCGCTGTTCATCATCTGCCTAGCCTTTTCCTAACTATGTTGGGGTCGGCTTCCAGTCTAACCGGATGCAGCTGAGTACCAGTATTTTACATGGAGCGACTCGATGGAATCGCTGTTACAGTAAATAAATAAAAAATGTAAACTGCGAGTCAAACCCACGTGATGAGTGTTTCGTATAACAAACAAAATAGCAACAAATGTCTTAATTATGCGGCATTCAACTAATGTTTACAAAAACTGAAACTCGGCGAAGTGCGAATCAAACACGCGCTATATGGGTTCCGTACTACCTTACCTACATTATTTACCAAAACGTACAATACTTTACCTTATTGTTATTATTTGTCACTAGCTTCGTCCCGCGACTTTGTCTGCGTCTATTTATCTAATTATAAGCTTTTCCTTGGAGCTGTTATAAAATCATGCTTGTTAGATAACGCAAAAAAAAACACTACCATTTAAACTGCATATTTTGATACTCGCATAAAACCCAGATCCGGGGTACTTCCCGTTGAACTAGAATAATGAAGGAAGACACCGAAAATCGTTAATTTAACACACAAAACACAGAAAACATACGTTACGTCATTACGTTTTTTACATAGAAAACATTTATTGCGATTACAAGCCAAGATTTGCAGGAAATAAATGCAATTTGAGAATACACCGTGACTATAATGGATGTTACGAAATCTGTACTCGTGTCAGGCTCGCCCTTGTCCGATTATTTCTTGTTTACTTATAATACTCTGTTTTATTTACAGTACCAGCCCGCGAAAACTTCAAGAAATGGGGTTACCTTCTTCTGAAGGACATGGTGCGTATTTTGTTTTGTATACATTTTTTGATACACGCCAATAGAAACATTATTTTCGGAACCCTAAAATGGTTGCCGCTTACCTATTAACTGCATGTCACGCATATATCTTATCTAATAATAAACTAATTCGTATTTTTATTTGTTATGGATAAAATCAAAAACCAATAAAATAAAAAATATTTCATCAATAGGATAAGCTACATAATCAGCGAGTAACATAGGCTATTAACATTAGTAATCAAAGACGTAAATTAACGCGGGTAAAACCGCGGGGTATTACTAGTAATCTAGAAAAATAAATAATCATGTTTATACAAATAAACACAGTTTCGGTGATACGATTCTTAGTTCCAAAAACTTTAATTAAGTATTTGACACCACCAATCAAATTGACATACTTTTTATGAGCTGTCAAAACGCGATTCTCTCATAGATTTTGTATGGCAAAATACAACTGTGACGTCACTTACTAACTCAATTGATTAACTTCAACAACTAAAAATCTAATTTTATTTTTCATTGAACATTTATCGGGTTAAAATTACGTGTTTTTTGACGTGTGAGTTGTGTCTTATTTATCAAAATTAGAGTAAAAATAAATGTTAATTTTTTCGGCAGATGTTACCACCGCTAGTGGTGTTAGCATGAAACAATATGAAGAACAACTGAATGGCTTAAGAAAAGAAAACTTTCATTTGAAACTGAGGATATATTTCCTGGAAGAGAAATTGGGCACTGGATCACCACCAGCTGTTCAAGTAAGTATTTACCTACATACCTCTAGAATCATAAATATTATTAAAAAATATCTAATATGTTTCTCTTCATTTAGCAATTTTTGTAGTCCAACACTTCTACCAATGAATAGTATAGTACTGAACACGAAAAAACAAAATACCAAATAATTATTATTATTATTGGTTATGGAACCCTAATATTGCAATGGCTATCTACATACGTATAATTAAACATTGCACAAAAATATTTGTTTTTAGAATAGGTATCAAAGATCCGAATTTGGTTATCTTTTTTTTATAAAATTAGGTTCAAATTCACCATACGATATAATGATACAACATAATTATTATGATGATCACCTCCCTGAAGGGCAAACAATGATTTATTTGGTTTTATTAATATTTCGGTAGCATTTTATATTAGGCCTGCGGCCTGCCTCGTTGGTCTAGTGGTCGCAAAGCGCGACTGCTGAGCATGAGGTCTTGGGTTCGATTCACTGGTCGGGCAAAGTGTTATTGGGTTTTTCCATCAGGAATTTCTCTGTAGCAGCTTCGGAGTCTGGATTTGTGCCCGGTTGATGGCAATAGGCACGCCCCTTATTACATGGGACTTAAACATAACTGGCGAAATGTGGATGTACTAATGGGTACACCTCTGCTTAATCCTTCGGGGATTACAGGCGTGATGTTTTGTTATGTGTTTATATTAGGTTCAAATGATCGTCATTTAACTTCTGCTTTTGAGTAGATAATTTTAGTTTTTTGATGTTATGTTTTTCTATATTTAGTTAAACATAATTTACTATATTTTTTCAAGGGCCTTTTGGAACACAATGTAAGACTTCAAGTGGAAGTGGAGGAATTGAGAAGGCAACTAACTGACAAACAAGAACTACTCGCTGCAGCTGCAGAAGCTATTGATGTGTTGGAACAGCAGGTAAGATACCATCATATAAACATTATGGTTTACTTTTGGAATACCATTTATTATGAAAAGCTTTACTAAATTAGAACTTTTTTTTTTACAGGGTTCCATATCAACTGATAGTGTAGAAATATCCATGAACAATAGCAATATTATAAAAAAAGAAATCGCGTCACAGGACCAGGTTAATTACCAAATCTTTTTTTTTTATCAGAAATGGCCAGTGCACTTCAACACACGGTTAATCTACCTAATCGATTCCAATTGAAATAAGAATAGATTTTAACCTTAGAACATCCATCACATTGTTTTTAATATTTATCATACAATTGAAATCATCTGACACCATTTAGAAGAGGCGGTTTGCGCTGTTCCTAAATTGCCACCTGTTTAGTTCTGGGAATCGGCTGTTTAATACAAAAATCACTAACAAAATTGTGCAGCAGTTTTTTTTTTCATATTTTAGAGTAAGTTTCATAGCAAAAAAATGTTCGTATTGCAGAAAGATTTCTAAAGAATTAAAAGAGTCACTTACATAGTATACATTTCTGAATTCCTTTTTTAGGAAACTGATAAGAAAGAACCTGTTGATGACACATGTGCAGAATCTGAATCGGCTGGGTAAGCATAAGCAACATTTAAAGCTACTTTTTTTTTGTATTTTGTCTTTGTCTCAAGTCAATTTGAATTTGTAAATTCTTTTTCAGGGACTATTTGGCTGTTACGGTTAATAACGACGACTTGGTGAGTATTGTTCTTTTATTATTTCGTGGTATGCTCCGCTTGGACTTCTTTACAAGAGAAAATCTGGTTGCACTGCTGGAAGTAAACACGAAAAAAGTCGTTAAAAGTAGAATCTATGAACTTTTTTCTTCTGGTCACAAGTGCGAATTCTTGACATGTTCACGCTTGAAATGTTCTTGAAATGTTCTATTACAATTAGAAGATAATATACCGACCGGATAATTGCAAACACCGATTTCATTATAGCTCATACATTACCAGTTTAAGCGGCACGGCGAATATGCCGTGACCGTGTGCACGTGAAAAGGGAGTAACAGCACGAAGCGGCGGGCACCTACGAGACGGGGTATAGGCCGGGAATAAAACTAGTGTATCTTCAAACCAATCAGAAAGCACTTTACTTTTCTTTACTTGCCATCTCACAATCTGCCGGCAAGACTGGATAGATTATTAACTGCTTTTCGAAGCTTGATGCATTTTATTGAGAACAAAATGATCACAAATTTTCGACAGTTTACAATAGCGCAAGACTGATTAGAAACTAACGGTAATTGCAATTTGTGCGGTGACTTACATTATATACCATTGAAAACATGCAACATAATAAAATAACATGAACAAAAATGCTTTCTTACAGGATGAACTTGTCAAATTACGCAGGGAAAACAAAAAAGCATTACAGATGATAAAAGGATGTATGAAAAAAATCCAACAGCAAGACAAAGAAATAAAAAAAATAAAGCTAGTAAGTTATTATAGTATTACAGATGTTGCATTATACATCGCGCGTCAATTATTTCGTCTTAGGGCGCGTTCACATAGAACGTCCGATTTTACAGGATCCGTTTTAACTGATCCGTCGCTACTGGAGGTAATATTCACACAGCATTTACAAGATCGATTTTAACTGATTCGTCGCTACTGGATGTCGGATCCGTATTTTTTACTGGATCCGCAATACTGTATTCTGTGTGAACTCGCTCATGCAACTACATACGCTAATAACATATACGTTTAAACGGCCCGGTAAAACGGACGTTCTATGTGAACGCGCCGTTATACCTGCCTAAGTAGCTATACACATTCAGTAACGTATTTGGTTACTGCTACGTTCCCATGGGTTATAGCGTGATGGTATAAAGCCTAAATTACTCTTATAAAAAAATAAACAAAAAACCGTTTCAGCTTTATTATACCTATTTGTATAGATTACAATGACATAAAAAAGTCATGCTACTTATTTTTTGCTACAATATAATATTATAGGTATAATATTATTTAATGAAGAATTAATGTAAAGAATGTAGAAGATTTAATGTAACTGTTTATTTCAGGATAAGGAATTGGTTTATGCGCATGTTAGTGACTCTCAATTAGAGAAATACGAGGAAATACTGAAGTGTAAAGATGAACATATCAAGGACTTAGAGAGCAAAGTCAAGGATTTGCAGAAACATTTCGAGACCATTCAGAATGTCGATGCAGGGTAATTGTAGTTTCAATACAAGTGTGTTTTGACAGTGTTGTAATGTCTGACTTTGAACCTATACCTTACTTTTCTTGATTGCAGAAATCTCCAGCAACTGCTTACCAAAAGGCTACAAGGATTGGCGTATTTTCTCGATAAATTACTTTCACACAAGTAAGTATAATATGTATTTAAAGTCCTCTATTCATTCAAAGAACTAAATTGCAAATTACGTATATCCAGTCTTGGCTTGTGGTTGGATGACTTTTTATGTAATGTTCCAACTCGGTAACATTAATACTCGTAATATAAAGTTATTCTTATACACTTATGGCCGGTTATTCTATCTTCTACGGCTGCTCTAGTCGATACTTATCAATTCAAAACAAAGTTATTTAAGTATCTTTAGATAACAACGAGATTAATCGATTAACATTTTAGCAACCCACATCCATACTCAAAACTTTCATCCACTCTCAGGACTTCCATTCCTCATGACAATTCATCCGTTTTGTTGCGAAACTAACTAAATATACCAAAAATCGAACATTTAAAGTTTCATAAAATATTTAATTTTTACCTTTTTTTAACTTTATGTTAACTTCTCTGCAGTGGTAGACTGCCCCTTGGTCTAGTGGTCGCAAGCTACGTACTGAACCTACGGTCCTGAGTAATTCGGTTCCCAGGTCCAGCAAAGTGTTATTGAATTTTCCCATCAGGAATTTCTCACTGACAGTTTACTATTTGGATTTGTGCCCTATGGATTACATTGGTCTTAAATATGTCTATTTTTTTTATAGATGTGTGCTTGGTGAAGATAAGAAAAAGTTGGCTGAAAGTATACTAGAGCAAAGTCTCGCCTTGCCTGTTGGTTTGGAATTGGACGAATCTATGGCGCCGGAGGAATTCACTATGGACGAAAGTAATATGGATATATCGCAGTCATTTAGAATTGAAGATTTAACTATGATGTTCGGTCACCATGTGGGATGTAGCGATGATAACAGATATTCTGCGCAAAGAAAGGCTTTATTCAAAAATTTCCCTCAAGCAGATGTAATATCGGAGTCTGAATGTTGGTCAGAGCCAGATAGGAATGTATCGCTCGCCCGCGTTGGTCTGTGTGATACTGGCGTCGGATTGCGCGAGTCTAGCACTGATATTAGTAAAGTTCGCTCGAGGCGAGCGCGTGTATCGTATGGATCTCGATCAGAAGACAATAAACCTACCAGTGAAGCCTTGATTGAGGAACTAAACCACTTTACGAAGCGTAATGAACAGTTGGAAGAGGAGAACAATGACTTAAATAATAAACTTGAGTTTACAAAGGAACAAATCAATGAACTGATCACAGAAAATAATGAATTAAAAGAAAAATTAATGTCTGAACAATCAAGTTTGGCTGATGCTAATAAGACCTTAGATGATCTGAGGAATACGGTCGCAAACCTTGAATGTCGAATTAAAGATGTCGAGCAAAAGCTCTCTGACTCCGTACAAACTGCTGAAAGATTAAGATCAGAGAGACAAGAGTTGGAAGCTACGTTTATGGAAACGGAGCGTTCCTTGAGGCGCGCTGCAGACGAAGCTACTGTTCAAGCGTCGCAAGCCGCATTAGAAAGAGCTCGCGCCCAACACGACAGGCTGCGTATAGAAAGAGAGCTGGAAGAGACGCGTGAACAGCTTTCAAATGCATTGGAAGTAAACTCTCAACTTGAAATAGAAGTAACGCGCAAAATGACTTTGGACGACAATAATAAAGTAGCTATAGTACATGAAGGCCTTCACTCCGAAGAAGAGCGACCTACTTCACCAGATCAAGGTATCGATAGTGATAGGCTATCAAGCTTGGAACAAATCGATCCTGTTGCTCTATCACCTCGTAAGTATATACCTACTGATATTTTTGCGATTAACATTACGTATTTCGTTCCCTTTCACAAGAATTATGTGCTCCTCTAGACTCGACTGTAGTGTTAAAAGTGTCAAAGAACATCAATCAAACCTACTCAGATATTTCTCTTTATTAAACAACTTTAACATAGAACAACTTTATTTACAGGCTCATTATATGAGGAGAATGTAACATTGAAGCAAAAGCTCGCACGGACCAAGGCGACACTCGCAGAAACTCTGATGCAACTGAATGCGGCTAATTTGCGTAAAAGGAGTGTACAACGTGCTATTTGTAGAGAAATTCATAAAACTCAAGGAGTGCTGCGCAAAGCTCGTGATCAGTTTGAAAATCAAACTAACAATTAAATCAAAACTGCAGAAACCTGTGGTATTTCTTGGCAGCGCCACAGGGTAGTTTAGATCGGAATTAATGCAAAATAATATTCCGATATTGTTAATTATTGGCCTTTTTTATTGTAGAATAATAAACACGTACTACCTAGCAGCGCCACCGTACACTGCAGAATACTGGGTGTAAAAAGCCACACCACATAGCCCATAACTACGCATACATACTTTCCATCAAAATATCTTTGAGCAAAAATGTTTGCTGGAAAGCGAACTTTATTTTTGTGTGAAGAATCACGCTTTGTGGTGGTGCGCAATGTAACGCACGCAAAACATTGTACTTTCGGGTGCAGGCAACAGTATAAAAGGTCGTCGCAGTATAATCATACTGCGTAAGGTTTAGTTTAACATTTAAAACTGGTTTTCGTATAAAAACGTGTCATGTCGTGTAAATACAAATTGTGATCATGGCGCTGCCAAGATACTAAACCAAAATCATGACTGTTTTAAAAATTGTCACTATTAACCCACCTCCAAGGCAAGGATGCCAAAGCAAATGATGATAATAAATGTAAGATAAAAAAAAATAATGATTGAATCCACAATAAAATTTTCAAGTTGAATGGAATTGTGTGACAAATGACTGAATATTTTACCCGACTGGCAAGAAAGGTTCTAAAGGTTACTTTCAAGCAGCCCGATGCACTTTGTGGCATCAAATTAAAGATTGATTTAAAAGAACTGCTACCAAATTTGCTGCCAACTTTTTGTGGTTTAACAGTTGGGTTTTTGTATGTTTATACTTTATAATGTAATAACTTCTAATAAGTCTTAGTGCTAAATCTATATGCCATTGGCGGTTACAAAAGAATGAATTTTGAGAGATATAACTTGCAATCGTTATTAGCCCTTTTAATCATGATCAGCCAGTCTATTCTGTAAAAATCACTCGATGATTTTCACATGAGGTAAGCCAGCAGCTCAGCTGACAGCTCAAGTAAGGTAGTGATTTTTACATAATCGCACAGCTTGTAGCTAGTTAGTATTGCAGTTTTTCAATTGAAGCGATCGATTGTTTCGCTGGCAAGGGATCTGTGATTGAGATAGGTATGTCAAATTAGGTAAGCTGTAATATGGATTTGATTTGATTTTTTATAATGTGTACTTCAGTTGTGTAAAATATTTACCGAATTTAGTTAACTATGTCTAATATTATTTTAATTTGAATAAAAAAACTAACTTAAAGCTTGACTTTTATTTGAAGAGATGTCGTGCAAATTGAAATGATTTTAACTGTAGGTATAGGCTAAAACAAGTTTTGGTTTAGAGCTCCAAACTCAATCAAATTAAACTAAACTGCGAACAGTTTGGTAAGTGCCTATCAAGTCTACCAACACAAAAATACAAACATCCGAATTGAGAACCTCATATTTTAGAAGTCGGTATAAAAAAAAGTATTGTCTTGTTTTTTTTTTACCGACATCCACCCCGCGATACCCACTTCGCGCACAATTTGTTTTGTAAACACAGAACAAATTGTGCGCCAAGTGGGTACCGGGTAGATTCATACTGATTGTATTGTAAAAAAATAAAGTACATAAGTAGTGTTTCAAAATTGCCTATCCGCGCACTTAGCAAGCATTGTTCTTTCCATATATGTATGAGAAGGCCTTTGCCATTGCATAACTTACATTGGGAATTGGACACTCCTTCACTCGTCTATATGCCATAAGTAAAAAAAAAGTTATTTTAAAGTTGATTTTCGAGTATTTTAGTAGTAAAATCCTCTCCGCTGTGCTCTTCTCTGTCTGCGCTGACCCTAAAGTGAATTCTATTTTTAAAAACACGTACTTAACTATTTATAAGGTACGTAGGTACATACATAATTATTAAAATTTATTTATTTCTTCCTGAATAATACTGTTACTACCTGTCCGGTCATAAATGAGCCTATTATCCGCTCTGGGGTCGCGTGGATCGCGATAAGAGTTCATGATAGGGCTGCAGTTCAGTTTTTGGATCGCGATAAGAGTTCATGGTAGGACCCCTGTTGTTTCAAGCAACCACAGTTGCGAGTTCGCGCCTTTTTTTTTCTCAAACAACAGAGCGGCTAAAATATAATTTTATCAAGACTAATTTGTTGTTAAGTACCTAGGTAATCCATTTGAAACAATCATTTGATTAGAAAGGCATTATTGTCGTTTTCCTTGCCTACTTTGAATCTTATTCGTGTCTATTTTTTGTTTATTTATGAAAAAGGCGCGTTTTTTTCAAGCTTTTATTTATCTTTTTACGTTAGATTGGTAACTTGAAACTAAGATTTATGCAAAATATAAATCAATCAAATATCGACAAGATGAAAGTAAATATAGTAAATCCTGATATGAATAAACTGGGCTACGTAATAGCTGTTGCAAATATCAGTGATACGCATGATAGATCCACGCCCTCAGATTACCATTGGAAAATACTGAAATGCAGGTAAAAGTACCTGCTACTTAATTATACTCAAACGGTCAAACCGATTTTCTTATTGTTTAAAACAAAACAAAAAATTAACAGTGACTAAAATAGTAAGTAAGTACAAATACTGCTATTAACAATTTTTCAGAATGTTAATCTTCTCTAATTCATCAATCTTGGCATGCCCAGACAAAACGGACGTAAAACAAGTTCATATAATTTTCAATAAAGCAGGAGATAACTATGATAAATTAAACTCACTTTTTGTTAAATTTTCGCTAATGCAGGTAAGTTGCTATGGTTTCAATAAAGGTACGTCTACAAACAAGTCCTTTTGTTTCTATAAATACGAGGCTTTACTTACTTAAAAAGTTAATCTGCCTTACAACTTTAAGTATTATTTAAAGTATTTCCTACATACTTCCTATTTCCTACATACTTCCTATTTCCTACATACTTCCTATTTTACTTGCTTACTTTATAAATTGAGTACCTACCTACACATTTTAAGGATGGTGGAATTAAATCAGTTTCTACAGAAATGTATCAAAAATGTTTCCATTACACTATGACTGCAAGAATTGCACCTGTATGGAACATATTGGAAGATAATTATCTAATAAATAATAGAGATTTTCTTACTGTGAAAGGACTTCAAGAAGGATTAAAATATAATATTTCAGTTAACGGTAAGTACGACTTTAACGTGGTTTTTGCAGAAACACTACTATCGGTAGGTGGGTCATACTCAGAAAAAGTGTACATTTTAAATTTGTAACTAAACTGATAGGTAACGATACTGAGAATCTCCGTCACGAAACTGATGTCATAAGGTATAGTACACATGGATTGGGCGAATAAAACACGTGATTATATTTGGCTAATCAGTCATATAAGTTTGTTTGTTTGTTACCTTTTCACGCCTAAACTACTGAACCGGTCATCCTAAAATTTCGCATATACTTTGTCAGGTGTACAAAAACAGATATAGGGTACTTTTACTGAGGAAAACAACAATAACGTTCTTATGAGAATAGGTGGCGCCACATGTCTTTCGAATCTTGATTTACTTATATTATTATAAAAGCTTGAGGAGTTATGAGATAACAAACACAAAAAAAAACTTCTTTTTTTTAAGTAGGTTACAAGTGTATGAATTTGTATGTGCGCGAACTACCCTCACTTCAAAATCTTTATCCAAATTACGTGACGGTAATAATAATTACAATTTAAGTACTTTTCGTCTTTGTGAACTAAGCTTAACAATTTCTCAGTTTCGTAACGTAACGCAAAATAACGAAAATGAGAATAAAATCTGAGAAACTTTAACCTCTACAAATATTTTAAAGTAAACCACGTGTATACTATGTCATCACTGAGCGTATTCGTTAAGATAATACATAAAAATAGAAAATAACATAGTAAGTAAACAAAAAATATAATAAACTTAGCACAATAATAGTCGTTTATCACCCTGAGGATTTTTTTGTAAATACCTATTCACTTGATAGATCTCGACTTCACGACTACCGAGAAAACGTAAAGGCTGCCGCGACAGTGACTTTCACGTAAGTTATAGTGTCGCCAGAATAGGAAAAAGTATTTATTAAAATAAAGTATTTTTTTCCAATATTTCATTGCGTGTACTAACCCTGAGTAACAAAACTTCATAATTTTGGGACAAAGTTATTTAATTAAAAATAAATTCTTCTCTAGATGATTGATGAATATACTTGGTCCTATTTAGTTACTTGATTCATCAAGAATAATATAGCCACAGTTTATGTAAAGTAAAGCTATGAATATTCGTAACAATTCATATCTGAAAATGTGTAATCGTCATTGGGACACGAAAAAAATGTATGGAGAAATTTTTAACAATGTTTTGACATTCAAAAAAAATACTCTTTTAATGAAAATTAAAGTTAAAATAGCATATAAATCTATTCTTTATTACACTAACATAAAAATTTGAGGGTAAAAAAGGAAACATTGTCATAATTTGGATATTTACTTTAATATGAAGTAGTGGGACAAGAAAAGATACCAAATGTACACTTTTTCTGAGTATGACCCAGGTAGGTATATTGTTGATCGAAGGCTATCGTAAATTTAAGCTATTAATACTGCTATACTAAAAGATATTATGTACCTACCTACCTATTTAATATTGAAATAGATGATAGATTACAAATAGATAATTAATAACTTAGGATGTGTTGTTTTTACAGACGTATACACTGTCATCGAAATGAATGCTGTAAAGATAAACTTAATGATATCTGAAGAGGAATTCCTGTCAGGAGAATGGATAAGAGTCCTGCCAAGGTCTGGATTTAATTTATTTTTCTATCTTATAATTTTAATTAGGTACAACTTAACAATTTGTAAGTTGATGCGATTTGTATGACACTTAGTTTAATCACTGTTGGGCATACATAAAGAGGAATAGCGAACATTAGATTAAAAAGTGGCAATGTAAGACTGCACAATATTTGATTACGATTTACTCACATGCAGTGCCTACAGCTAATGTTTTAACCCTGTTCCAGCTTAAACAAAGCCATTATCGAAGAAAGTGTTAAAGATTTTCCACGAACTTCAAAATTTAAATCATATAAAGATTTACGTCGCCACTGGAAAAATATCGTAAGTCTCGCAGTCTCGCTTTTCTAGATGCAAAAAAATGTCTATACCTACAGTAGGTAAGCAGGTACCTAGGTATTTCACGAATTCGAAACCTGCCTGTTGTAGGTACGTTCGCTATCCTTTTCTAATGCATGCGGACGGTTTCGGCCCCGGAATACTTAGCTCATCAGTGCCATTTGTTTGTCAGACCTTATGCAACATTAGATACCTTTATTACATTATACATAATTAGGATATCAATAAAGCATAAAAACGGACTTGCGTTTAAACGCTAATGGGAAGCCCTTCGATCCATTAAATTCCTAAGCACCGTACCTACTTTTCTAACCTTATAAACTACCTACCTTCTAAAATGGATCGATGTCAGGACAATGAAGTGTGCCTTTTGTCATGTTAATAGCACGGATATCGTCTGCCCGAAGAAGAAACGTCGTATTACTTAATTCAGTTCTGGCGCGGAGAGCCGTTACTTTACCCAAAGCTATGTGTAATCAGAAATTTTCCTATCGTGACTCCGACTCCTAAACCTTTAGAGGTAAGTGTAAGACACTTAGGCTGCGTTTATACTTAACCTGCCCCGCGTGTCGCCACGCGTAGGAAAGCTACCGGTTTCATAAAAGCAGGTTGCTCCACGCCACGAGGGGCGGGACTAACGTGATCAGTCCTATACTAAATGTATAAAACTGATAGCTTTCCCACGCGTGGCGACATACACGCAGGGCAGGTTAAGTATAAACGCAGCTTTATGTTTGAAAGCAGTTTACCTTGCTTTAGAAAAATCGAATGTAGGACCATTCAAGCTTTCTACAGGGTATAGTAGTCGTGGCAAAATAAAAGAAGATACCTACCTAATCTACTTAATACTTTTTCTACAGAAAGTAATAATCTCAAGATTTTTGAACTGCCTAAACAGCAAAATGAGCAATGTTCTTGGTACACCTCTAAAAATTCAGATTCAAGACATACATCATGAAAATGAGGACTTAATTGTGAGTACCTTACTACCTATACCTACTCTGGTCGAGATCTTGTCCCAAGATATCTTGGGACTTGGATAGAATATCTACGAATAACTGCAGAATTGTTCACAGTTCATTCACACATATTAAAATTATAAATTATTGAAATAATACAGGTACTTTGTTGGTAACAATTTTAAATAAGACCCAAATTATTTAATTATATAATTTCCTTTTTGACAATAAATTATATTATTTCAACATTAAAATTCCTTTTAAAGTTTCGCCCCGCCGATTCACCCCTACATTCCTATTCACCCCGTTTGACGGTACGTTATGTCTAAGTTTCAGTTGAGACTTTAATTATCACTTTATTCGTTTTATGTTTCAGGTGCCTTACGACAGTCTATCAGAAACACAAGCAGTGAGTCTCTGCACACCAACAGTAGTGGCGATTCCTGGTAGTCATGTTGGCTTCAGGCTTTAGTTTGCTTTTTTTTTAAATAAAATATACCTAGATAATTTTCTTAATGAAGCTAGGTAGATACGTAATACTTACGCGAATTAAAAAGATGACATAACTTATTGAACAATTTTCAGTTGTCAATACAGATTGAAGTTCTATTTTTAAATACTTACTAACTTACCTACCTAACTCGTAAAGTTATCGGAGTTCTAAACTATTATGGTATCTAGAGACATTCTCTGGATACTCTAATAGTTTAGAACTATAAAAAAGAAATAACTAATAAAAATACTTTAAATGAACCTGAGACGATTTCATATTTAACCAATACCTTGCTACCAACTTGGAATATTTGAATCTGTAAATGCAGTTATCTACGGTTGATCAGATTGTTGTGCCACAACATTTGGCGTACCTAAAACATGTTTGAAATATGTATATCTAAGCATAATTGGAGTATTTGGGCCTTGTCACCGCCTAGATCATGGTAAGATCGGTGTTAGGGAATGCAGAACCGGTGCTGTTTTAAAGAACCGGGATTTTTGGGACCTTCTGGCTTAAGAACCGGGATTCCCGGTACTATCGATACTTTTGATACTTTAATAAGTCTCTGTAAGAGAGTTGAAAGTGTTGAAACGGAGAAAGTAAAAAAAAAGACGAAATGACAGGGCCAACCAAATTATAATTTAAAACTTACGTAACACCTACAAAAAAAGGAACTATGGAGTTCTAGCGTAGCATCAATCAGTCTCACTAACTTTATCGTTTCCTACTCTTCAAGCCCTTTCATTTGATACCCATATCAAGGGGATTGAGAAAAAATATGTAATCCGCCATCTTGGAACGGCGGCCATATTGAAATTATTACAATACTGAGTATTGGTCATTGTATTGTCATCAAAACTAAAGGTGTATGCAAAAATTTAACTCAATCGGATACCAACAAATGGTCGAAAAATGGTTTGCAAATTTTGAAAGGACAACTTCCATACATACGAACAGTGCAAGCTAAATAAAATGTAAAAATAAAATTTTAAAAAATATACTTAACTTTAAACTTAAATATTTTTGCAAAACTTAAACATAGATATTAATCCTTACAATACTATAAATAAAAATACCCAACCTATAAAATTATAAAATTTTGGAATAGGTACTTAGACTTAGGCTCAGACCAATATTACATTGGTCTGATTCTTATAGTTACAATGGGGGCACTCAATGACCTAGGTTAGGTACCTGTTTATTTATTTTTTAGAGTATTTCTCTCCTGCCTATATAATGATCTTATTAAAAATATAAGAGCGTCCAAACTCTTAACACTTAAACGTGATCTTATTTTATTACAAAGGTACCCAGCGAAAGAAAAACTCTTTTCGGCTCTACACTTGTCGGTGGAATTGATAAAAGAAAGTCGAAAGCCTGCGACAAATAACGTCCACGATCCCCTACGTTCTCAAAAAGAGCCATTGCGATCCTCACATTCGTATTAAGATCTTCACTGTGAGTCATTCTTGTTCTTTTACAAGGAGTAGCTTTTTTAAGCTCTGCATTAAGCTCCTCTTTTTTTGATTGAGGTTCACTTTCTATGTCTTAATCTGTATCTGACGGCAATTGAGCTGTTTCCAAAAAAGAATCTCCTAAAGTACGCCTAAGTAGCAGTTCCACTATCTTCCTGCATATTTCGTCACTACTTGGCCGAGTAAACACTGACAAATCTTAATCATGTGCGTTGGAGGAGTACATTTCATAAAAAAAGAAATAAAATTAGATAAATTCTAAACGCGATGTATCTTTTGCCGAAAGTACCGAAAGAACCGGGATTTGGTTTTGGAAATTCCCGGGATTTCCCGGGACTATTCACTAATCGGTGTCATAGTGTTTAAAAATACGTGGAAGACGTATTATAACCACCTTCATTTTTGCTCTACTACGGCAAAGTCAATAACTATAATAGGGTGATGTTTTCAGCAATGTGAATAAGATCAACATGGTGGATGACAGGTCTTAAAGTAAACGTCTAAAAATCTTTTTTTTGCTTTTGTATCTAGTGTTAATATCAGAAAGACCAAACAATTCAGAGTACATTGATCTGATATTAAATAGTACAATATTAAAAATAAAAAGTTTCAAAAACTAAAACTTTGTCTACGACAAAATCCAACTAAAAGTTGAAACAACAAAATATGCCTGCCGTAGTTGAATGTCGCCATGCCAGCTTATACACACATCAAAAGTGTCTAGGGATCAACATCCCTAATCAATGTTAGGGATGTTGATCCCTAGACACTTTTGATGTGTATATAAATAAGTAAAGGCCTAGGACATGCGACAATGGCAGGAATATTTTCCTGTTTCATTACTACCTACTTACTTCTTACAATTAGTTCGATTTTTGTCATAGTCAGGTTTTAGTTTATTAATATTATTTTTATTTTTAAATCAACTTGAAAACCACAAACATACTTAACGGGTGTTGTACGGTCAGCAACTAAGTTTTTTGTGGGAGACTGTGCCTACCTAGATCTAATGGGTAGGTACCATCACCAGTACCATCGATTAAAAGTAGGCACTTATAATAAAACAATGTAGCTATAGCTGTGTTTCGAATTGAATATTTATTAGTCATCATATTAATTATGGTCATCGTAATTGCTTATTAAGCATAAAAATAGCAGTATGTAAACAATAAAATTAATTCAATAGATAGGTATTTTGGTAGATAATAGAAATTAAGATGTAGGTAATATAAAACTAATAAAAGTCAAGGTAAGTCAGTTCAGTCAGTTCTTAAAAAATACTAAGGTACTTAGCGTTAATGATAAGTAGGTACCTACGAAATTAACTAGGTATTATAGCTAGGAAATTACCTGCCTACCTACTTTATGAGCTAAATTCTAGTTTACAGAGCGGAACACTTCGAAGTTCAAAGCAATGTAGTTAACTAAGTCTAGAGCGTACAAGCAAGTACCTACACGTACTTACCAAGTTTCCTTTTTAAATTCGCGTTCTAAGGGTGGTTGACGCGCCATGGGCAAAAAGATCGTCGTGCCATAAATTTACGTTGATAGGTACTTACTCGTACATCTATCACCACTAATGAAGGATTCCATTCGGTAATTACTTTTTTTTAGTTTCATCGTTGTGACTAATAAAATCACCGATTAGCGTCATTTGTGGGCGAAGACGTAAACAAAACCGCTCTTCTTGTCGGTGACAAAGATGACTGACTTGCTGATTGATGGAAAAATCTGGCTACTGATGGTGATAAGTTTCTATGTGCGTGATACGGAGATATTGTGGCTCTAGCGGGTTCCTGTAAAAGTACGAAACACAACAATCATTGACGCAAAACCGATCAGTTTGTTTAACATTGCTTTTCTATCGGCAGAGGTAGGTAAATGCTGTAAAGTTACCATCCGCGTGCCTACAATCCTACCTATATTCTACTTACCTACTAAACGAAAACTGGAACCTACAGTACCTACATACTTGCCTAAACCAAAAGAAAACAAAATAGTTACCACTCGATCTGTCTGTCTTGATATCCTTGGTGACAGTATAGTTACAGGTTCAATATAATTTTGTATAGTAGGGGGGTTCATAAAATGAGTCAATTTATATCCTTTTGCCAAAAATTCCAATGTTTTACCTGAAAAGTTATAAAGAGCGCATAAGAATGCCAATATGTAGGATAGGTAGGAAGTCACTGATTATAATAGGTATAGGAAATTTGTTTTTTTAATACAAAATAATACATATAATTAGACAATTATTAAGAGCAGTGGTGGTTGATGGCCCAGTGGGTAGGTACGAGTAGGTACGTGGATATCGCACCCAAGTGGCAGGCAAGGGCCGTTTTACTACTTTTGATTATAAGAACCTAAATAAATAGGTAGGTACCTGTTAAAGTTGTAGGAATGTTAGTATTACATCTCCCAGTAGCCAAAATCTTCTTCAAAGCCTGGACGTTGTTAAAAATAATTGCCACAGCTGCTCCGTCAGCTAGTTGGGATGAATCGCAACACGACAGTAAAGACGTCCATTTGTCAGTGTCCCAGCGTTCACCAGAAAATACAGCTAGTTGTAAAGTTGACGCACCTGAAGTTTATAGGAAGACCTTATGCCTGTTTCATCGTCATAAAACCACTGTGGTCTAATACCAACCTAACTAAATATAGTATTGTCTAACAGTTAGACAATACTATATTAGATGCTGTTACAGTTAGACTCTAACTGTTACAGCATCTAAAGGGCTTATCAGTTTTCTGTAAGTAAATTTTAGCATTGTATAGATAGGTTCGTATGTTTCATCCAAGCAGTTAGAAAATACTGAACAAATCAAACAAAACCATATCATCAGAATTTCCCAAATAATCGGTGGCATTTTCATATGTAATAAACTAATAACTGATGATCTAATTTAACTCATAGTTAGTTGCTAACACGAGGTGAAATTACAAAATGTCATAGTATTTACACGAGCCAGTGTTCAGGCTGAGTAAGTAGGTACCATAAACGTAAAAATTACTCACCAGATTCGCTCAACAAATGGGGATTTGCTCCAAATTGCAGCAACGTTTCTACTATAGTAGTGCAGCCATATCGGGCTGCCAGTCTCAGTGGCCAACCACCTTCGAAATTAGGATCTAAACCAGAGCGCAAAAGTTCAATTAAATCATTTTCCTTATTACAAAAAATAATATTTTTAATCTTGTTCGTGTTGCTTTCCATTTTAACGTGCGCGGACTACCAATAGCACCAACTTCCCCGTTATTTCGAACTACTCACTGCTGTTGCAACTACCCACATGTTACGGATATTTTGATAACTGTTTTATATTGTTTATTTTATTCACTTACCGACCCATCCATAACTACATAATATTATGGATGGCCGGATATTCAATCTATGAATTATATTGATCATCTTATTCTACACACATGAAGTATTAATGTTGAATTTTCGAAGTAAGATCGGTATTAAAATATAAACCAGTACTGGACCTATATTATCTGGGATTCTTGCGGATTCAATTAAATTGCGACTAAATTATGAACGTTTTTAATCACGAGAGATAAAAGTTGCTCTGTTTGCTTAACGCCAAAGATACTACGCGGATTTAGCATTGCGAGTTTCGATGATCGACATCGATCGACAACAGTTTTCAGTTATGCACTTGATGACAGAGTCAATGTCAATGTCAAAAACTCAAAATTGTCAAATTAAAAACGTAAACAAATGTCAAAATTGTCAAACACCAAAATAGCATTAGTGGATTTTTAGATTTTGTGAATCTACTTTTCTCATGATTTTTATTAAATTTTCTTAGTCGGCTACTAAAGTAAAAGCAAAGGAAGTAATTTTTTTCTCAGTATTTGTTTTTTAATTCTCGTATCGTAGTGAAATGATAAATGAATCTAACAAAAACACAATGGTCGCATTCGCATGATTTGCATTGTGTATGGTCTTTTATTCTGTCTTGTGATTGCAAAAAACCCATCAGACGAAGGAAGTACCTAAAGAGAATATAGCCCATGATAAACTGTATTTTCAAAATAATACAGTTAATATGGGAAGGCAAGTAAAAATAACAAGCAGTCATTAATTGTTAATTTCAATTCAATATTCGGTTTATCTTCTATTTTTCCATTAACGTTACTCTTATTTTTCAGGCATGCAGATTGGAGGAAGATTGCGAAAAAGGAGAGAAGAAGACGAATTCGGATAATACAAGCTAAAGAAAGGGGTATTAAAATTATAATAATAATAGTGTCACCTTAAGGACGTGCCGGGGTTGCGGGATGTCTTAACAGGATACCGTGGCCCCGGAACGTAAAGGGCAACAGAAGGAACAGGGTGGTTTTTTAGTCAGTAAAAGTCTGACAGTCCCTTCCGCCCCACCCAGGGCGGAAGGACTCATTTGATGACATTTACCACAAGAAAAAAAAAAAAGGGTGGATATACAATCTTAATTTTTGGATTCCTCCATTATTCTATATTTTACAGCCACTGGCAGCACAAGACCTAAGTCAAGTTTCATCTAATCATGCCTTAAACATTTTAAAAGAAAGCTGTTCAAAGATGGTGCTTTGCTTTTCTAATACCAATTTGATATTTACCTGTTAACTGTTTGTGTATTGATTGACTTCTAGATACAATTTTCTCTGATGAAATGTTTATCAATCAACAAGAATTAGAGGAAAAATTGTTACTTGAACAAATTAGTAAACAGAATGAAGAAGAAAATAAAAAATGGATTAAAGCTGAACAAATTGCAAATGCACATTGGACAAAACTTCAAGAAGAAAAACAAAGACTCCAAAATAAGCGCCTTGAACAAGAGGCTAAGCTAAAGCTGGTAAGACTGCATTGTAATTCTATCTGCAAGAATATTTTATCTTTATATTACTTGTTCAATAAAATTTCTGTGGTAAAAGTATTGACAACAGCTCAATTGCCTCAAAAAAACTTTTAATATAACCCTACTGTGCCTATTACTTTAATATTAATGAATATATCAGGCTATCTACACAATATATCTAATAAACAAAAAAAAACAGTCAAATCCAGATAACTTTTATTATTTGATACAATTTATTGCAGGAATGGGAGTTGGAACAGAAAAAGAAACAAATAGAAGAAGAGAGGATAAAAGCAGCTCAAGAGGAACTGCAAAGAAAACAAGAAATCTTCATGAAAAACTTAGATTTGTTTTTATCTGGAGACTCAGTTGAGCCTCCGGCTGAATTAAATGTGATGCGTGAGACAAGACCTGATGCTGAACTTTGCCCGTTTTTCGCTAAAACAGCTTGTTGTCGATTTGATGATCAATGTTCAAGAAACCATCAATACCCTGGCATCAGCAAAGTATATCCTTTTCATAAATTTATTTTTATAACATTCAACATTAACCTTTGAATAATAGGCCATACTGTAGACCTAAATGTATATCACTACTGCAAGGCTATGTAAAGTCATTGAATGAAACAACTTTTATTTTATTTTAGGTGTTATTAGGTACAAATTTTTATAACCATTTTGGTTTAAGTAATGCAAATGTCACTGAATATGACACAGATATTATGCTAGAGTTTGAGGATAGTGATACATACAAGGAATACACAGACTTTTTCTTTGATGTCTTATCTGAATTTGAAAAGTTTGGTCGCATAACACAGTTCAAGGTGAGTAATAAAATGATAAGTACATATTTCAAAATTCCAAGACTAATAATATAATATAATTGATATAATTATCAGCAGCTGTATCCTCTTTTCTATATACACATTTTTATGATAATAGAAGGATTATCGATGACCTTTTATTGCAGTGTGTAGTCAGGGACTTACATTCAGGCAGTCTCTTGAGTAAAGATCTCCCTCTATAAATTAAAGTAAAGTGAGCTATTATCCCACTGATGCTAAGAATTGCTCATCTCAACCTCACTTAACATAACTTGCAAAGTTTTTTTTTACTGCTCACTGGTTTTGTAACTCTCAACAAGCAGAATCGAGCTTAGCGTTAAAAATCCAGTGTGCGATGGTAAATCTGTTACTTCCCAATATAATGAATAATGATGATGGTGATAACTTGGTTAAAATGTACACCTTCAAAACTATATGTAACAGCCTAGTTAAATCCTTAAACAAATCAAGGAAATCAAATGATTAGCAAATCTTGTGTTAGCTGTGTGGGTTGACCTGTTCAGATTTTTTACATTCATGTAGTAATACAAACAGGCACTATTACCTAAAGACTATTGTTATAAGACTTATTGTTCAGAATAATGAAATATTTTTTTCTCAAATCAACTTCAGATTTTTACCATGTTCTGCACAAATGGTTGAGACTTATATTATAATAAGTACTGACTTAACCGAAAAGAGGTTTGTAACATGTCTTAAAAGTTATGTTTTATACACACAGATAAAAATTAATCATGCCATAAGTATACCCATTAATATAAAATCTTAAATCTGATTCTAGGTGTGTAATAACTACGAAAAACATCTTCGAGGCAACACGTACATAGAATTTGCTGAACTACGATGTGCTGTAGCGGCATATCGAGCTTTACATACGCGTTGGTATGGCGGCAGACAGCTGTCCTTACAGTTCTGTCTTATAAATTCCTGGAAAAATGCTATATGTGGTAACTAAGAAATATTTTTTTGTGCATATACTTAATATATATATTATATTTGTGGAAATTACTTAATTAAAAACGTGAAATATTTGCAGGCCTCCAGTTACGAAGACGTTGCCCAAAAGGTCGCGCTTGTAATTTCCTACATGTCTTCAGAAATCCAAACAACCTATATAATGGATATTATAACAATGAAATCCTTCAAGAGAAGGAAAGGTGAGTCAAGGATTTTAAAATCGCGTAGCCACCCATGCCTCGCAGTGAGCGGCTTGTATTATTTGGAACTTTCATACTTTGATCGCTTTTGTGGTACCTATAAATCAATTACATATTATTTTTTTAGAACTCTTCGTTCTTCAATAAGGTCATGGAGGTGGTCCGAGTCACCTGAAGTTGAAGTCTCTAAAAGAGTTATTTCAAGACGTTTCGAAAGTAGTGACAGACGACGTCGAAGATCTCGACACCGCGAAGAAAAAAATGATAAACATCACCGACGCACTTCGCCTCGACGAAGTGACCGTCGTTAGTTACGTGCAATTTATATAGCTGGTGTCCAAGCTCATGCACATCGATGATTGTTTTGGTTACGTCGACAGCCTTGCTAAAGTAAGTATTACAAAAATATAACATCACGCCTGTAATACCCGAAGGGTTAGGCAGAGGTGTACCCACATTTCGCCAGT
Source organism: Hoplodrina blanda (assembly GCA_949316365.1). NCBI lineage: Eukaryota > Metazoa > Arthropoda > Insecta > Lepidoptera > Noctuidae > Hoplodrina > Hoplodrina blanda. The sequence continues at coordinate 10,325,383 of OX438581.1, forward strand.
TATGTTTTTTAAGTCCCAATAATAATAGGGGTTAATAGGGGGCGAGCCTGCTACTGAGAAATTCCTGATGGAAAAACCTAATAACACTGCCCGTTCTCGGAAACGAACCCAGACCTCATGCTCAGTACTAGACTAGACCCTCCATTCTATTTATTGATTTGTATTGGCCCGAGATCGTATCTGGTTTGGACAGCCCTGATTTATAATAAGTTTTATTTTCAGACAAGGCATGATTTAGTAACAACTGACAATTCCCTTAATATGTACGTGTGGCGATCGTGTCCCGTCACTAGAGGATGTCCCATGACTAGTGGTGAGAAACAGACGGCTCTAACGTGAGAATAAATAAATAGATTCATGGTGTGACAGGAATATCGTATGAAGTGCAAATGACTCCTACCAAATCACTCGTACGCGTTTACATACAAGCAGAAAATACATTAATGTTGACCAGAACAAGAGTCGTTTCAATAATCACCCACCTTCGCTCTATTGGGGACCCCCAGTCCCACCAGTCAGCGAACACGATGGTTCAAATATTATCGATAGTATCGCCTGTAATATAATATCGATAGTATTGTTAATTAAACTTCAATACTATCTACAGCCCTATCGATATTGTTACTATTTTTCAAGATAAACTATCGATAGTGATAGTTAGGCATCACTAATGAAGTCAAATTTTAAATAATATTATATACAGCCCAGGAAGGCCCAAGTCACGACATCCAAAAGATTGGAGCTTCTTTCCATGGGCTTCCTTTGATACTCCCACGTGTGTTAAATACTATTTATTGTATATTATGTGCTAAACTTTCTTTTTTATCAATTTCTACGTAATTTTATTATTATCAATTTTAATTCTGGTAATTTTTGATTCTGTTTCGGTAATTTTCTTGTTTGACTGGCGGCAACACTGCTCCGGTCAATCTATAATCTGTCTTTAGTCTTTATACTCTGTATCTGTACATTTAAATTATTAGTCTGTAATTCTGTATGTCAAATGATCTGTCAATCAATTCATAACGTCAGTCAAGTTGATGAATGGGGTGATGGTAACAGAGTTTTAAAAAAAACTACATAGTCATTTAATTAGTGAGCAGAGCGGGCATCGAAGTATGGCTTTAAATTCTGATCTTATTTGGTTGAATGCTGGTTGACTAAATTGACTTGACTGACTATCTCTCTTGGACTTTCAGAATGAACAAGTTTGTATAGATACACTATTGCATCTATGCATCACTGTGAAGAACTCTGTGAACTTGCCCTGAACTGAAGCTGAATGCTCGGACTTTTTCTTAGTGTCTTTTTGAAGTTCTTAATGAGTTTCGAACCACATAATATCCTAGTTACTTTCGAAGTACTCTACGTTAATGATTTAAAAACAAGTTCGGTAGGTAGGTTCCTACTTCGCTCTTTATCCTTACATCTTAGTACAATGTTGTCAGGATCCCTAATTTCTATGTTGATAATACGACCAACACGTCTGCCTTTTTACAATATTTTGAAACTTACTTCTCCATTAACTTTTACAAGTAGCTCTAAAAAGATAACTCCGTGCAGTAATTTTATTAATTCAGTTGCTTCTTACAAGACTAAAACAAGGACTGTAGAGAAAAATGGTAAATATCTTTTTCTTCTTTGTTTATTTTTTTTGTTGACAACAAAAGGAGCAGTTCATAATAATTGTTTATGTTTTAGGTTTTGATGCCTCCAAAGCAAAAATCGTTTTAGGTCTCAATTTTCAGTCAGCTGAAGATGCTTTACCTTTCTATAAATTACCAGTTAAAACTTTGATTCATATATATAAAACCAATAAGGATGATGAAAGTAAGGGATTCTGCCAGAATAGATTATACTACATTGCATCCCGGTTGAAGGTATGAGATTACTGACTAAAATAATAGAAATTTAAATAGCTCATTGTATTGTCAGTAAATCCCTTTGGTTTTTACAGGTGTCTCCATCAGTGCTAAGTGAAAAGCTTGCCAAGAGAACTTTCATATATAGCTTGTCATTTAGTTGGATTCAGAAAGCATTAGACGTATTAATAGGTAAGAAATTAAGATTGCTTGTTTGACTAACTTGCAATGATCTTTAAACCCTTTAAAATCTAAAAAAAATTGTGCATTTATTTAAACAGTAAAATATGAATATTATTTCAGATATGAATGTGTCTGCAGATAGGATATTGAGGGACCTATGGGTGCTTAAGTATCATCATGAAACAATCTATGAGAGGCTTCTAAGAGTTAAAAATATGGGTATTGACAATTTATATCCATGGATGGTTAGATGTTCTGAAGATATATTGAATAGGTATGAGTAAAACAAAAAAGTATATTGCAATAATTTTTATGTAGAATCTGTTCAACTAAGTTAAGTCCAAGACAATACTGAGTGCATGATAAAAAAATTGAGTTAAAAATCTATTAGGGTGTTATGAACCTGAAGTGTTTGTTTATTGTTTGAATGCACTGTCTGGAACTACTAGTCCAATAAAAAATATTTCTCAAAGGACCATGCAACAATTTGGGCCCACTTTCAACATTGCTCAACAGTAATGAGACCTATGTCAAATGAAAGCTCTAAGGCGCCCATTAGACGGTAGGTTGGCAGAAATTTTGACTGACGGAAAACCTATCGTCTAATGCGATGATTGACGTTTGCATGACGAAAATTGTATGTGATAAAATTCCGTCATTCACCATCAGTCATGATTGATGGAAATGATTGACGCTTGCATGACCGTCTAATGGGCGCCTAAGATAGGCTTCATTTCAACTTAGCTGCCATATAATGAAATGAAGTACACCCTCAGAGCTTTCATTTGACATAATCATCACTGTTGGACAATGTGGAAAACTAGGCTGAGGATTCAAATAAAAATGACAAAATGTACCAAAACACCATATACGCGCTCGATTTGAACTTAAACATATGACATGAGTCTCATCACTGTTGAAAAGTGGGTCCAGGGTTCATACAAACATGCCCATGGTCCTTTGAAGTTCTCCCTGAATGCTAAAGGCTATATTTTAATAACTAAAAATTTGGGATTCATAAGAATAAAATTCATACAGACGGAAGTCGCGCCCAAAAGCTACATAGTATAGTATAAAATAAATTAGGAAATAGAATTTATTACAATGATAATTTTATGGTTTTACTCATCTTTAATTATTGTTTTCAGGTTTATAACTATTTCACAAGAAACAAAGACTATCTTGGGTGAAACCAATTCAAAACAGACATATCTTGCTAGTCGTTTAAATGTGTCTGTTCAGAACGTGCAAGAAATGTGTGTTAGAATACCTGCACTGAAAACCATTCGTGTGACAAAGGTTGCCATATTTTGTAACTAAGAAAATATTTGAAAAACATTATTCTTAAGTAGGTGGAAAGTTTGAGTGGGCCATGGAGGGAAAGTAACTGTTCTTTGTTTTTAGTTTTATGATCTTCCTAAAAGTCAAAGTTAAATAATCTATTTCCACTAAAAGGCACTTAAGAATATTATATACAAGAAAAATTAATTGAATCTAGTTTCCCGTTTCTAAAAAGTAGCTTCTTATTATGGAAAAGTATGGGCAAAAACTCAATCTTTACACTTTTTAAATAAATGTTTAACAATATTTTGTATACTATAAAATATAAATTTAACACCCAATTTATATTCGAATTATTGGATTAGACCAGACATTAGTTGACTCTACCAATTGGTTTTATATAAAAATAGGCATTATCTTTTCACATTTGGGTTGGTTTTAATCCTGTTTCACGTTAATTTTAAACTTACAAAGTTACAAAACAATTTTCTTTACAAAGCTTGTTGCTACAATAAGTACGTAGTACTTTTATTATAGGGCCTATTCAAACCTTCCAGCCTGTTTAATTAATTGCAGTGTATTTTTAGGTGAAACATTTTCTAGACTTCCTTCTAACTGAAGGTTTTGATGTGGAAGACATTGCTAGTAAACCTAGAGTTTTGTCAGCATCTCAAAAGACGGTAAAGCAGAGACTAGATAAACTACGCGAATTAGGATTAAATGAAATCAATTTAAATGTACTTTGCAGAAGTAAAAAGGATTTCAAAAAGTACTGTGAATCAATATCTAAAGAAAGTAAGTAATATCAGTGTGTAGTGTTTGTAGTTACGCTGGGCATGACGCAATGATAGGTCGGAATTAACTACTTTAGCTGTTAAGTGCTATTTGGTAATTTTTTTTATTGTAAGTAACGCCTTAATTTTTCAATATCTGCCGAAATTAACGTGTACGCAGGGCCCGATGAAACGGGGGTCAGCCGGGCTAGTGCCCAAAACGGCAAAAATGAGCGGGCTAATGGGCTACTTAATAAAAAAATAATTATGTGAATTTTGTAATTAAACTCCCGATTGTCGCATGGCACCGCAATACCGGTACCATAGGTACATAAGCTGATAACTGCACGATCGACGTAATTATTCGGATATATCCATTAAATAGCCTATTTCATTAAACCGAAAATCCGAAATGTAAAGAATCAAAATTTCTAAGAATACATACATACATTTTTTTTTACCTATTTCACATTCTAAACTGGCAACCCTTTTTCTTTAATTTATGTTTCAGGAAATTCCCATCTAGAGAAAAGAGGTCATGTCAGTTATTTTGTATGCAAGGCAATGTTTTTGGAACACCTTTTATTTTATAATGCAATGGTGGGGATTCCCTAAGTTGATAAGTTTGTATGTATGCAAGAGTTCGATTTTAATTTTACATACAATCATGAAATTTATTAAACTCGTTTAGAAGCCCTGGAAGACTAACATATATTCCGCGACTTCGTCTTTGTCCGCGATTACCGACAATTACGTCTACAAAGTCTGGCTAAAGCTAGTATTTAATATTATAATACTCTATTACAGGTAATGCATAGCGGACTGGAGTTTAGTGATGTAAAGACTACAATTTATTTTTTGTAATTTATATATGTAATATTGATTACTAAAACGAAAAATTGTTTAAGATAATATTATATTCTACGCAGAACCAAATAAAACAAAACTATATTTATAAATAAAAACCTTTACAAAACCTTCACAAATGTTGTCGAACTTTATTTTGCTACAATCAACATTTCCATGATACAGATGTCATTAACCTCTCACTAGGCTCTACCAATTCATTTTGAAAAAAAAAATAATAATAAGCTATCTAAAGTCTTTAGGAGCATCTAACTTGAGACATGATTTAATTACTTCATTTTCGTGTACTGATTAAACAGAGTATCTATAATTTTTGTGATATCACTTATCTGCATTTGAAAAATATTCATTTTTTGCCTTGTCATGTATAATGAATTCCTTGTGAAGAAAATTTACCTGTACATTTTAAAGAATTTTAATAAAAAAATGTTGATTGAAATTATTGTAGTTCATAATTAAAATATATTCAAGGTATCACTAAATTTTATTTTTCATTTAATATAATACATATTATTATGGAATCCAATAACCCATTAGTGGATTAATACTATTCTAGTGCCAAGTTTGAGCCAACTAGTGCAGTTGTAAGACAGCTCCAACTTAACTGCCTCAAACTCAAAATTACCTAGCTCATTTGGAAAATAACAAACAATACAATTTTAACACCACCTAAAAATGATAGTAATTAGACCTATGACTTATCACAGGCAGGTTATTACTTGAAACTGAACTAATTTCTAAATCTAAGTTATTTGCATATCATAAGCCTACAGCCAATTTAACAACAAATTAACTGCACCATCTTTACATTAGACAGGACCCACAAATATACATTGTGGCTCAAGCTTACAACTTTCTTGAATTCTGCAACAAATTTAACTAGAGGCAAATGAATACAGTTACTCCAAATAAGTCAATACACTGCACGCAATGGTCAAATAATTCTAGCATTCTGTGAACTAAGTATAACAGTATAGTGTATACCTACTTAGTTTAATTTACATATTAACCTATGATAAAATTATATAGTGTGAGGTTTGAGTAAAAATCCATAAAATATGTGGATAATTCAACTACTGGTGTGCACACTGCACTCCAGGCCCAGTGTGCATGTGTTCTTCATCATCACTGGCATAGGCTTCCTCCCGGCCCCTGCCACGTTCACTGGCAGTGTACTCCATTAGATTTACTTCCTCTACATCTTCTCCAGAAGGCATCACAAAAGCCGGACGGGGTGGCAATACAGTTTCTATTTGCTTCAACTGCTCTTCAGTAGCAAAGTTATTTTCAGGGAAAACAACATCAAACTTAATATAAAGATTACCTTTCTCAAATGGATTTTTAAATTGAGGCATTCCTTCACCCTGTATGCCTTTAAGGTCTCCTGGTTTGATCACTTCTCCTGGAGTGTGTCTAACAAGTAAATCCCTGCCATCTAAATGCTTTATAACAAATTCAAAACCACACAATGCCTCAGTCAGTGTAATTTCATGTTTAATCACAAGGTCATCACCAGTTCTCTGGAATATATCATGAGGTTTTTGTTGCAGCACAATAATCACATCTCCAGGTTGAGTATCAGGCTGCTGATCACCCTCTCCTCTGAAGAAAATCTTTTGGTTTTCACGCATTCCTTTCTCAATATGCACCTCCAAGATTTTAGTTTCATTTAAAACTTTCTTACCTTTGCATTTCGGGCATTTATCTTTATCATTAATGGTTTCACCTTGACCATGGCAGGTTGGGCAGCGAGACTGGAATTGACGAGTCATATGCGGTGCAATCTGCTGATAAGACACTTTGATACCCTGCCCATGACAGTCCTTACAAGTCACGACGGATCCTGGCTTTCCACCAATACCTTTACACGGCCCGCAAATAACATTTTTACTTAGTTGTAACTTAGTAGTTTTACCCATGTACATGTCTTCTAAAGAAACTTTAAGTGGATGCATGGTATCTTCACCACGAGCGGGTCCTCGACCCCTGCTGCCGCCTCCCATGCCAAATATATCACCAAAAAAGTGTCCAAACAGATCATCAGGAGGGAATCCCCCAGCCTGGCCACCCTCTTGTAAACCTTTCAACCCATACTTGTCGTAAATTTGCCTTTTCTTCGTGTCCGACAAGACTTCATAGGCATAGCTGATTTCTTTAAATTTATCCCCTGCAGCAGGGTTTTTGTCAGGATGGAATTCTTTTGCCAATTTATGATAACTCTGAAATATAAAAATAAGGGTTATTATACCAAAATGACGATTATGAGAACAATGGACAGAAATCATGCAACGAATAGATGACATTACATGTGCGATCTGTTCATCGTAGAAACCATAAAAAGTATACTTACTCGTTTTATTTCAGATTCACTTGCACTTCTAGAAACCCCCAAAATCTCATATAATTTATTATCAGCCATTTTTCCGAAATTTTAAAGGAAAGAAAGAATGAGGAGTAAGCTTTGATTAATGTGCACTAGAAGAAAAGGTTTTAATTTTTCAAGCACAAAGGTCGTATCTACATTCAGCCTTCGACAGACGACACTCACTAGTGGCACAGACAGCTAGCGGATATGTTACTATTTCGGAATATCGATTTAGTCTGTATGGAACTAAACGTTTATGCCGTGTTTACATGCTTGCCAAGTTTCAGGTCCACTCCACAAACACTATTATTATACATGCGATTGAGTGTTGGTTTTGGAACAAGAATCAAAAAGCGTTTTCTATTCATTTACACGCGTTTTTGATTACTTACGAGTAAATTAAATTCATTGTCATGGGGTCATGGCAGGGTCATGGTGAATGATAATAAATTAAATTATCTTCTTTTTTAGAAGAAAATCGAAAACGATTCGATTCGATTTTATATGAAAAATCCACAGACGTATAAAGAGAAGGAAAAATCAATATTAATTAAAATAAGGACCAAAGCAAATCATAAAATATCGTGCCGTTGATGTCTAGTGGAATAATAAGGGGACGGCGTCCGAGCCGGGCCGTCGCCGTGCCGTGCCTGTACCGCCTGATGGTTAGCTCAGACATTGCTGCTCTGTCTGCTGAACTATTTAAAACAACCAGTTGATAGAGTTCATTTTATGCTGCGTACACACCGGCCCAACGAATGCCAACGAAGGATATTCAACATTGACCTTCGAGAAGCCTTCGAGGCAAGTTCAAATACATTTTTGGTGGTCGAGCAAACGATCGTTGGGACCAGATTCCTGCTCGCATTCGCAATTTTATTTGAATCATGGACGACGACGAAATGATTATACAACCTAATTTTAATTCGTTGTAAATCTTTCAGGGGGTGAATGTACTCATGAATATCATACATACGAACATACTTAGTACGAAATGTGAAAAAAAAAACAGCTGATCCATACAATAATGTACTACATTACGATCAAATTGTATGGATCAGCTGTTTTTTTTTCACATTTCGTACTATGTCCCCTAATAAAAGTTGTTCATATTCATGAGTACATTCACCCCCTGAAAGATTTACAACGAATTAAAATTCACGGTGTATAATTGCTTGTTTTATATACCATAATGAGTTAGCAAGAAAGATAAATTAAGGCAAGAAAAAATACTTTACTCCACTTTGCTTTTCTCCGTATTTGGCGGGAAATATTTGTAGGTTAAACCTCTCTCTGCAACTCCGCTTCAATTGGGCGTTCGTTCGCTGGCCTTAGGCCACGGTCCACACTAAGTTCGATCTAATGGCTCAATTCCTTTGATGTTCCCGACTCTCTCCGGATCGCCGCGCCGGCACACGCGAACGAACGATCGTTGGCGTTCGCCAAACCGTCCAGACAGGACCAACGAAGGCCAGCGAAACCCAATCGTTGGCATTCGTTGGGCCGGTGTGTACGCAGGGCTGTAGCTAGACTCGAATTTGAGGTAGGGCAGCATTGGTTACAAGTAGGTGGGTCGGAAGTAAAAAAATGACATAATTGATCTGCCCTCGAAACACGGGCTCCTAATCAATCACCATGTATATCTGACATCTTATGATGACTCTGAAACTAGGAACAAACAATTTAATTATAATAATTTATCTTATTTTTGGTATTTTTAAGGTAGGGCATTGTGATTTCAAGGTAGGGTATTGCCCCACAATGCCCCCCCCTAGCTACGGCCCTGTGTGTACGCAGCATTAGTATGGGTAAATTCGCACCACAGACTGGAGGGAAATGAAGAGGCAGACCGACAGACATAAGGTAACCGTTCACAAGGCCCCAGACTATAATCGCTTTCCGTTCAGCCATTATCTACATAATATTATCTTGTTAGACAAGAAACATTATAAACGAAAATGCCCATAGGACAGAAACATAACTGCAAAGTAATATATTTATAAAATAAAAGTTAAATAGCTGTACTTACCCATTGGCTGTCGGTACCTAACTTCTTACAGAGTGCACTACGTGAGTGCTACAAATGCTTGCGCAATGCACGGTAGTGCGACAGTTCTGTACCGCGACACACGATAGATCGAATGCACGCTTGTGCGACACACTGAAGATCGACATCACCCTAGACCGACAAACTATTGTGCGACCGTAGTTCGACACAACGGTAGTGCGACAAACGATTGTGCGGCAGTAAACATCTCGCAATTCATAAAAAAATGCATTTTAACAAATGCATTTTTATTTTATAAAGATATGTAAATTAAAATGAATCGCCGAAACCTTCCGAATGACTGCACCAAATTGGATAAGTCTTTTTTTTGTGTTTGTTATTGTGAAGACCAAGTTTGTTTAAATGAAAATTAAAAAAAAAACCGAACTTGTTTTTTTAACTCGTAACGGTACTTAATATGAAAAGTGAGCGGGTGAATGAGGCAGAGGTCTGTGAGAGATCTTCTACATAAAAATCCAAGAAAAAGTACTAGGGTGTCATAAAATCGAGCAGGTATTCCAACAAAAATATTTTTGATCTGTTAAAATTATCAATCAATTTCAATTTTATTAAAGTAGGTACTGTGGTCCGGAATTCAATTATGTAACTAGCTGAGTCATCGGGTTCGTCAGATTAAAACAATAAATGGGTTGAGTCTTCAGTATCGCACTAGGGTGATGTCGATCTTCAGTGTGTCGCACAAGCGTGCATTCGATCTATCGTGTGTCGCGGTACAGAACTGTCGCACTACCGTGCATTGCGCAAGCATTTGTAGCACTCACGTAGTGCACTCCTTCTTACAGGGCAAATAAGCCAAGTTCAAAATATCTCACTCGAATACTTAGTTTACCGGACACGGGTAGATCAGATACCTACCCTAAAGAGTGTCTCCTCCGATTTAAAAGCTCCAATGATGAACAATACCCATACGTGAAGAGCACGCCTTGAGCAATTTGCGATTTTATTGTTAAACCGAGCGAGAGATTAATAAACAATAAAAAAGTACCTAAGTACTAGTAAGAAAAAAATCATTTGAATTGTTCCTATCTTATGTAAGTACCAACACCATGTTAGATCATCAGTCCTACATTTCCTACCCATCCTATATTTCCCTGAAGAAATCAAATAAACCCCCTGTATAGGTACTAGCGGGGGGGAAAATACAGCAAAAAAATATGATTGACCAAAAATGTACATACATAATGATACATAATTACTTAGATACCTACTTACCTAATTGTATCAATGATGACTTACCTAACTGATGATATAATCAAATTATCAAGATTCAGACTCAAATACGAAAAATGCACATTTTTAGAATCTAGACTCACAGAAATAGTAAAAGGTGGATTGCGATTTCTGCAAGGGGCAGGGGGCACCAATAACCTCACGGATCGGTCATGTGCCCGACTACGGCGCGGGCGCAGCCGCCGGTCGCTGGCGTTACGCAACATTACGGCACTCGACGTTCATCTTCTCCAAGCCTTTCGATAATAACCTCGTGGGTAATTATCTAAGTCGAGGATATCGCTGGGGACGATTCGAGAATATTGCAAGACTGCAAACCATGCAGTTAGCCTCTAAATACAACTAATACAAGATGTAAGTAATGTAGCGATTGGCGAATGATGCGACTATGATGCTAAAAAGTTAAAACATAAAGAGAATTCGAGTTGCAGGATGTACCACGCTTTAAGAGCGTTTGTTGGTCTGTTAGTAGTTAGATATAATGTTTGTCAGTATCCTGCATTACCTGACCCCTCTTCAATTTTTCTTATTCTTAAGGAAGGGAACTGACTGGACTTGTCTTTATGTACTACTAGCTGACCCGCCACGACTTCGTTCGCCTGGTATCCTACCCCTTCCCCTAACCTACCGATACCCTACTCATACCTTACTCTACCCCTACCCTACCCAAACCCTACACCACCCCTACCCTACCCCTACCATACCGATACCCTACTCATACCTTACTCTACCCAAACACTACACCACCCCTACCCTACCAATACCCTACCCCTACCATACCGATACCCTACTCATACCTTACTCTACCCCTACCCTACCCAAACCCTACACCACCCCTACCTACTCCTACCCTACCCCTACCCCATATTTTCTCACCGTTTAAACCTTCCCTAGACTACGACAAACATTTTAAAACCAAAATCAGCTAAATCGGCCCAGCCGTTCTCGAGTTTTAGCGAGACTAACACGAACAGCAATTGATTTTTATAAGAAGAAGAAGTTACTTAGATAGTGAGACACGTTGATTTTCTTCACAAAGATTTCTCTTGTTTCAATTAATTATAAAAAAAAATAAGATCGTTTTGCTCATATTTCCCCAAAACAGATCATATGACACAAAAGGTCGGAAGCTCTGGACAGATAAAGAAAACAGGTATGTACACCGGCGTTCTGTGATCTGTATAATATAGGACAGCCTATAAGTATTCTTTAAACTCAGTGTAGCACTTTCGGTCGATAGTTCATGTTGGAATCCAAACTTTATGTATGGAATTCAATGATATCATTGTTGACATAACATGCCAAAGTAACTGCGTGACGTTAACTTCGTGAAAGCCGAGAAAGGTAGGTAAGCAAATCAATCAAGTGTCTTGACTTGCCCCGCGAGGTTGTCGACATGTGGGATGTTGAATTGGCGATCATTGTTTCGATAGGCGTTGCAGCCAATGGCATAATAGCCATGCATGAGTCTCGATAACCGCCTAACAAGGCTCTCGTTGTAGAGTTGCATCAGGGGCTTGATTCGGAAAGCAGTATTTCTAGGCACGACGAGCATTGTTAGAAGGTTCCTATCTCTGGAGCCCAGATACCCTGTTCACGATGAATCTACCGGTGGGATACTTATTTTTTTATATTCTGAAATGCTTTATATTTTTAATGTGATTTATTCAAATAGGTTTTGTATGTCGGTTTTCTGAGGATTTCTTACTGTTTGTAGGGATCCCTAATTCTTTTTCCTAGCCAAAGCTTTTACTTTTATCATCAGCTAGATAGCTCGGCTAAATCGCGGTTCAGCCGTTTCAGAGATTAATCAGAACAAACAGACAATATTTTTTTTAAAGTTGGTTGTTTGGTAGCTGTTATTTTGACATTAGAAGCAGACACTTCAATTATATAGGTACTTATATAAATAGTTTATCGCGAGCGGCCCCGCGGTCACATGTACGAACGAAATTCGTACGATTTGTGGTGCCAGAAACTTCTGTTAAATTTACGAACTTCGTAAATTTAACAGAAGTTTCTGGCACCACAATCGTACGAATTTGTTGGATATAACCGAAACTTATAGCAGTGGCAAGAAAGAGCCACATTTTGCCACACGTGAACAATCTTACGCAGAAGCGTAGCGTACCATGGCGGGGCCCCATATAAAAATTTGTTTGGGGGCCCTTAGGAAATATTTATTCATCATAATTATCTATCTTTGTATTATAATGCAAAGCTCGGTTTGCACCTCGTAAATAACTTAAACGGGAAAATCCCGCAGCCCGCTTTAACCGATGTAGGGTGTTGCCAACTTTTGAACGCACGCTTTACTCGGGAAAAAAGATACTCCTTTTTTTTACTTTTCTCATTTCTGAAATTTAAAAAATTTGGGAAGTTTTTATTAATTTTTGCTTACGCACCTTGGGGGCCCCCGTAGGCCGGGGGCCCCATATAATTAATACGGCAGATACGGCGGCGGCGGTAGCTACGCCCCTGATCTTACGGTTTCTTTGCCAAAGTATTCGAAACCGAAGTCATTTCTTTTAGACGAATGCCATAAGGCGGTCATTAAAACAAAGTTATTTAAAAAAAAACTTTTTAAGTATATGATATTCATAATTTCATATATTAAACAATAGTTGTTTAATAAGTCTTGTAGTTTAATTTTCATGACCGTTTTTAAAAGTTATTTAGTTAATTTAAGAGATTTTTGTGCCAAAACATCAAGCAAACAATAGTAGGTGTCTATCTCCCTCGCTGGTCATGAACTTCATGTATTTTATTTAGTACTTACGTAAAAGCACGCCTAAAAACAACCAGCTAAGTGCGAGTCGGACTTGCATTTTGAGGGTTCCGTAAACTTTGAAAAGAAAAATATTTTCCCATTTTCAGAGGGTAGGTATTTTTTTTTGGAAAAGCATAACTAAGTAATAATAGTAGTAGTAGTAGTAGTTTTAATTATAAAGGTATGTCTAATTTCTGAAAAACTGTTGCAATAAAAAATGTCAATGATGTCGATTCTGTTCTGCACGAGCTTGTCTTTAATAGGTATAATAACATAAAACAAAAAGAAGCGGACGATAATAAGAACTATTCATTTTTAGTTGATCTAAAACTTCCATACAATAAAAGTTGACATTATCATAACGCATGTCGTAATGTATGTCGCCGGTCCTTTTCTTTACCCATCTGTTAGTAATATTATAGTTGTCAATTCTATAATTTTAGTTTAGGGAATCGGCACTTAATATTTTTCAATACTTTCAAGTGAAAGACTTACTTAGTGGTTTCAAATATAATACCTATTATAAATCGATCGCTTTAGTAGTGAAATAAGCAGCTGTGATGGACAGACGAAGTCGCACTATTACGAGTTCTTTTTTTACCATTTTAGTGCGGAACCCTAACAAGAGACTGTAAACATTTTCAATAATTCAGTATCTAACTACAAATCATTTATTATTTATAGGTAGCTTTTTAATAAGAAGTTACCTATAGTTAGCTATACCTACGTTATTATATTTATCTACCTACCTCTGTTTTATTTGACTTTCACTCGCCGTACCCGTACCACATACAGTTATATCAAAACATTCAGTAACGCGACCTCGCATCCGATGATATTGCATTTGTATACCTATTGCACAAATGCATTGGATGTTGCATGCTTACGTACACGTAAATCACATGTTAGTATTAAGTAGATGGTTGCAACATATAAGTAAATAGTAACTTTTATATAAAGGCACATATTGATATAGCTAGGTATCTAGTTACCTTCCCATTAAAAACATAAACAAAAAGCTTCTTTGTTTTTAATCTCGTGTGAAGTATTAAAGGTCATCAATCTCATGCAACGATTAAAAAAGTAATTTTACAAGTCGTTTCTTTTTTGGCAGGCATTCACAAAACCTTACGCAACACCATACTACACACTATCTATTCTAAACGTTAGAGGTAAAAGAGGAAGTGCAATAAAAATACTACGTAAGTAATTTTCGACATTTATTTGATATTCACAAATCTACTTCGTCATAATCGCAATCTCAACATTCTTCTTCGTCGAACCGATAAGCAGTGTTTATGTAAATCTGTGTTTACGGGAGTGTCCCGTTGAATTTAATTAATTTTTGATTGTTTATGTAAATAAACATCTACCGATTATGTAAGTAGGTACACAATCCAATCACTTTACCTATTGCTCAAGATCAGACGTTCAGACGTTCGACAGAGAGTTCTGCTGCCCTACCATGAACTCTTATTGCGATCCAAAAAACTGAATTGTTCTTCAAATAAGTCAATATAACGCATCAATTTATGCGTTATATTGACGTATTTGAAGAACAGTTCAGTTTTTGGATCGCGATAAGAGAAAATACGTCAATAAATGACATAAATTGATGCGTTATATTGACTTATTTGAAGAACAATTCAGTTTTTTGGATCGCAATAAGAGTTCATGGTAGGGCAGCTGTTGTCTCTCTCCTAATGTCTTCAACATTAGGAGAGAGACAACAGAACTCATACTATACCAGCAACTGGTACTAAACAATAGGTGTCGAGATCTAATACCTATCCATTCATCCATTCTACATGTGTATTGTATTGTGATTAGTATTTTTACACTTGTCTTCGTAATGGCCCATAGTGGTTAAGCCGCCTACCTCTCGTGCACGAGGTGGCGGGTTTGATATCGGGCCTTTACCAATGTTACTTTTCCAATTATGTACATTCTAAGTTTATCTTGGACATCACTGACATCGGTGAAGTATAACATCGTGATGAAACCTGGATTTCTAATGAATATAAGTAAATTTCCAATCCGCCTTGCGCAAGCGTGATCAATGCTCGTGCCTTCTCTGTATGAGAAGAGGCCTTTGTACTGCAGTGGGACAATAATGGGCTGGTGTTATTATTATTCAATATATACATATATATAAATACATACTATAATATAGGTATACATAGGTAAATAATATCTAGTGATTTTCTTTTGTTATAATAAAAATAAGGTCATTTAAGTAAGGTATATTTGTATTTAAATTAATGTGGTTCGTGCCAAGTTTCAGGTTTATTTTACTGAAAATAAGATATTTCTAAAGGTTAATTGAATGCTTGCAGTGCTTTAAAGACCGAGTTGTTTCACACGTATATGATGAACGTTGGTATCTATTTAATTAATACCCTTGAAGCATCCCAAGGCCTATGTTCAGCAGTGGACGTCCTACGGCTGATATGATGATGATGATCCCAAGGCCCGGATAAATGTTGATCCATGTTGGTCTACGAATCCTATTTTATGGGATGTGGATATGATGTCCGTGGATATGAAGTTTACGAAAGAATAATTTATAAAATTACCTATCATACTTAAACACTGACTTTGAATCGCAGACAGCTATGTTAGATTTACAGCTGTGAAAAAATAAAGGTCTATTTTTACACGACTGCCCCAAAAAAAGGAGTGTTATGTGTTCAGGGTTAATGTATGTATGTATGTGAGTTTCATTATTCCACCATAACTTTTAAACGCCTAAACCGATTTAGATGTACCTATGGTGTATCGTTACAATCCTTACATCGTTCCGAATAACATAGGCTAGTAAAAAATAAAAAGAAACAGGTGTGGTCACTTTCAAACGTATACCAGCCTCAGTTTATTTAAAAAATATAACACTGTAAAAAAAAAACTGACGAGTAAACAAAGTACAAATATGTGCAATTTTTGCAGTTGTGGTTTTTAATGTTTTAATTATAGTAGCTTGTTCCGAAGCTATTGGGACCTACTTACGTAGCTACGTAAAAAATAATAAAAAAGTTCTTTACCAAAAACTAAATTATGCTATAAACTAAATGAAAGCTCTACTTAGTATTTAAAAGGATGGTAGAAAACCTGAAATTCGCCGGTTATTAGTTATTACTGAATCGATGGTAAAAGTTTTCGTTAAGATATCCCTAACCCCCTAATACGAACTTAATTATTTTTATTATTGTTATTTATTAAAATTAACTTAACTTAAAAAAATAACTTATTAAAATTAACATAACTTATTAGTAAAATTAATTATAATAAGTTAAACGGCAAACCCTTATTTAACCACGTGGTTTAATGAGGCTTTGACAATTACTATGCGATTAAAAGTAAGTAGGTAGTCGTAGTTGGTGTAGTCTCTGCAGGTTTTTTTTAACCCTAGATTACTAACCTTCGTCGAAACGACGCGACGACGCACATTCTAAAAAGTGTGATAATTTTGACATGCATTGTCGCACGTTTTTTAGATCTCTGCTAATCTAACCCGACCCGTAGCCCGCGCGACTGAGGCCGCTTGTACGTGCTAAGAAAAGTCGCCGGGCACATGCAAGAATTCGTGTCGTTTCTAGTTTCTACACACGAACTGTTCGAACTGCTTCGACGCTGCGCTGACCAAGAAAAAAATCTTGTCTGAACTAGACCTAGACCCGCTGCGCGAAGTTGCTGCGGTATTTTAAAAGTTTTGTGCCTAGATTCGTCAAAATTCTTGTCGAGGTGAAATATCTTAGCGTGTACAAGCAGGCTGACGGTCGTGTCGGTGCTTTCCACGTACGGGACCCGTACGCGCCGTTCCAGCAACCAGGGTTTGTCGCATCGAAGGAAGGAAGGAAGAGAAACGAAGGTTAGTAATAACTTTACATTTTGTATTATCTTTTTTTTAATCATGTTTTATTTTAATTAGTAATATAGTTTCCATCAGAAATTCTCAGTAGCGGCTCAGAGTCTGGATTTGTGCCCGGTTGATGGCAATAGACTCTCCCTCTATTCCATGGGACATAAACATAACTGGCGAAATGTGGGTATACTAATGGACCTACACCTCTGCCTAACCCTTCGGGGATCACAGGCGTGATGTGTAGTAAGGTAAACGCAGCTATCAACGACCCATCGAAAATCTGCAGGTATTACCGACCTATAAAAGTAATTCGAAATCTTTACGTTTCCAGAACTATTTTAGATATAGTAGGCAAAGTTACACACGCGTTTATTCCTTAAGCATCGTATACTTTTACGTTTTTGTGAGTAGCTGTGCAAAAAACAGATAAAATACGCTAATTACTGCGGCGCAGCGTGGACGCAGGGCGTGTAGTACTGTTCCCTTGTTCCTTCAAGTAAGTACGTGACTTTTCTATTTAAGACATTTATACAAACAAATGACGTCTATACTTTATCTTATATTACTAAATGTATTCATTTAAGTGTCAACTCTTGATTTCTTACGACATTTTATTAATAAAAAGTAATTTGAAACGATAAAACTTTAAATTAAAATGGGACGGTGTTAGCTTCATCAGTTTTAGTCGTGGCAGCTATCAACGACCCATAAGTCGGCAATGGCAGCAAAGTAACTTTTCGTTTTATTTTTCTTTTATGTTATTATATCACACTAACACAAGTATTTTTATGGACCAGTTTAAATCTAAGCTATCAGTCTTTATAAAAATCTATTAGCGACTAAACTTTTTTGTCTAGTTTTTACCTTTTAGCGTTGTCAATTTAACCAAAGTTATGATATTTTTCGAGGATCGATATTGAATAGTATCAGTAATAAATCATTGTTTTTGTGTTTAAAACAGTGTGCATTTGTTCATATTTTTGTGACATTAATCAATTATAATCTATTTTATAGTCCGAAGGTCAATTAAATTAAAATAACCATTTTTTTATGAGTCGGTAATACAATTTATGTTTATACTTACATACTTTATTACCGACCCATGAGGGTCGGCAATAGCAACTATAAGAAGCTATTACTGATCGTATATAGATTATTTATTTTCTCACCTTACTTTTATGATTTAGCTGATTTTGGTTTTGAAATGTTCGTGGAGGTCTAGGGAAGGTTTAAACGGTGAGAAAATATGGGGTAGAGGTAGGGCAGAGGTAGGGCAGAGGTAGGGCAGAGGTAGGGCAGAGGTAGGGCAGAGGTAGGGCAGAGGTAGGGCAGAGGCAGGGCAGATGCAGGGCAGAGGCAGGGCAGAGGTAGGGCAGAGGTAGGGCAGAGGTAGGGCAGAGGTAGGGCAGAGGTAGGGCAGAGGTAGGTTAGAGGTAGGGCAGAGGTAGGGCAGAGGTAGGGTGGAGGTAGGGCAGAGGTAGGGTAGAGGTAGGGCAGAGGTAGCGCAGAGTTAGGGTAGAGGTAGGGCAGAGGTAGGGCAGAGGTAGGGCAGAGGTAGGGCAGAGGTAGGGCAGAGGTAGGGCAGAGGTAGGGCAGAGGTAGGGTAGAGGTAGGGTAGAGGTAGGGCAGAGGTAGGGCAGAGGTAGGGCAGAGGTAGGGCAGAGGTAGGGCAGAGGTAGGGCAGAGGTAGGGTAGAGGTAGGGCAGAGGTAGGGTAGAGGTAGGGTAGAGGTAGGGCAGAGGTAGGGTAGAGGTAGGGTAGAGGTAGGGTAGAGAGATCATCACTAGCTTATACATTCCAATGCTGGAAAAAGGCCTTCTCTCATTCACGATCGGGAATAGCTGCATAAAAATCGTTAATAGCTTCACAGCCGTTTTTATGGGTCGGTAATAGCAACAATCGACTAAGTCACTTTGTAAATTATTTTTTACAGGATAATCCTTTATTTAAATGTATTTGATTCAGTAAATACATTAGTGTATCACAAATGCCTTGGTTCTTAGAATATTTTTTTTTTAAGATTATGTGTTTTTTGTTTAGTCTATATGTTTGTTTTGAAAGATTTCTTTATGGATGTGATAGCGTCTAAAAAAATGCATTTATGTTGATTTTGCTTGTAACCAGCGATGTTATACAAAATGCTGTTTTAGTCATTACTAGCTTTTGCCCGCGACTTCGTCCGCGTATATTATGTCGGTTATCGCGGACGCAGACGAAGTCGAATAAAAAGTAGCCTATGTCCTTTGTTGGGGTTCACACTTACCCTGTACCAAATTTCACACAAATCGGTTCAGTAGTTTAGGCGTGAAGAAAAGACAGACAGACAGACAGACAGACAGACAGAAAGACAGACAGAACAGAGTTACTTTCGCATTTATAATATTAGTTAGGATTAGGATTATGCTGTATTGTATAATTTAAGCATAAATAGTCAACTTTCCAATTGTTGTTTAAAATAAATACATAAATTTTAATATTGTATTTTATTACACCTTGGAAATCCTTTATTCAAGTACCTAAGCGTAGTCGAAACGATGAAGGTTCGTGAAGATTCGGCTTTTCACTTAGGTCCTACAATTGTTGACCCTTCGCTACTGACAAACAGTAATTCCTTTGCTTATTTCTCTACTTTTTGCTTATCATAGTTTATAGGTAAAGAGAACTCCATTTGCGGTCACCTATCCGCTTACTTAATGCAGTTAATGGTTAGTGTGCTGATTTTGCGATGTGCTGTGAATGGCATGTGATAGAGTCATGTGCGCAGTGCGTGAGACACTGAGACTCCTTCGTGTAACTATATTTAGTACCTACTCAAGTAATTTATCTAGGATCTTTAATTACCTACCAATTCAACTTCGGATACCTGAAGGATCAGACAGAATAGGTAGGTACTTACCTACCTACCGATTACCTACTCTCCGAAGGCGCACTTTTATAAAACAATTAGGCACCTGGTGTGAATAGTACCAACTTGAAGGAGTCGATCTTGAATGTATTTTAAAATGTTAAAGATGGTTTACTCAAACGCAAACGTTACAACACGTTTAATTTTGGGGAACAAGGTCGTGTTTGAAGTGAATCTCAGCTTTAATAATTCTAGCTTTGCGTTCACTATTATTACTATTAACATAAAACATTGAAGTATTTGTCTATTTTTGGGAGGTACCTAGCTATTTACAGTTTCAAGAAAAACAAGTAAAATTTAATTATCCATGTTATTAATGTGGTAGTTATTAAGTACTATCATCATGAATGGTGATGGCGAGACTATTAGCTGGTTGTGATTGTGACTGAAGGTTTCTGTTGTCTCTACAATGCCAAACAAAGCTTTGTTGAAATAAGGACACGAGTTTACTCAAAGCAATTTATTTAATTTGAGTTGTAATTGTGTACGGTACTAGTATTTGTTATGTAAACTCACTCTTGTATCCGGCTACGACCTCCAGAAGGTCTTTAGGTTCTGTGTGGTGAAGAGGTGCGGCGTAGCGGGTGGGTCTTCTCTGGTATTGGAAGTGAAAGTGAATGAATGTCGGAGGCTTAATTAGAGAGGAGAGCTGCGGCTGCGTCAGTCCCTCCGACACCGCCGCACTATACACCTGTGCCCCGCGTACCGACACAGCCGCACGCGCACCCGCTCAACCGCACGCAAGCGCATCATCCATCAACTTGCTTCGTTCGACATTATTTCAGAGGTACGCGCTGCCTTATCGACGCTATCATTATTTTTGAAGTGAAATTAACTTTTTTTTATTGTGAGTGGTTTTTTTTTAACAAACTCGATAGCATCTTACATCTAAATTACCTATTTTAGAACAATAGACAGATTCAAGCAGAAAGTTCTAACTTTTTGAAGTGAAATCGTGCTTTCCGCGCTTCTTGAAAACCACATTTTTTAAAGATGAATGGCATATAATAAATTCAACAAACTCCCTTACGACGTTACGTTCTAACGAGTAGTCTTCATACAAATCAAATAATTGTAAAATGTTAATATAAAGTAGGTAGATCAGATACCTACCTACTCCACGCAGAACTTAGGTAATCTAAAAGAATATAAGGTTCAGTGGAAATGTTATAATTTTTATAGATTGTTATTACTTATTGAATTAAACTCAAAGAAGGTATCCGTTACCACGACGAAGTGATAACTAAAAAGCTGAATGAAATCGATTTGAAAAACAGACACGACTTTTTACATAATAATTTTCTCCATAGCAGGTGTCTAACCAAAAGTGATTCATGTTTGCCAGACAAAAACTTGTGAAGTTACATAACAAAACGTTTTCATTTTTATTATATTTAAACAAGCTTAGTTCGTGACATGGAGTGTACGACGCGGCTTTCCGTTACCATAAAATGCGTCCCAAATCGTCGATTTCTCGCACTGAGTAGCTTTTCACGCAAACATTTAAACTCGCAGCAAGGAGGTCAGCGAGGCGGGTTTTGCTTTCACAAATACAACAAAATAAATTCATCTCACGTATCGATTGTCCTCGAGCATTCGTGCTCTGCATAACTAAAAGAAAGCGAACTTGCAATACGGGCTCACCCGTGACCACTTTCGTCAAAACGAGCGCTCGACACCGGTGTCAGTACTACCAGCTGAATGTCGGCGATTCGCGACCGCCGGCCGAGTAACGCGCAGCGACCACACCTACTCGAGGGCCATGTCTCGCATCATCAGTCTTGCCCACCGCAACTGTCTTAAATTAACGACTCTTTTTTTATTTATTATGATTACGCAAAATCCATAATAGTAGTTACGTTCATACTACAGAATAAAATTACTCTGGACTCTGATCGTTTTTCTCTGTACAGATGAGCCGGCACGTGTGCCTGGCGGCCGTCGCCCTGATGGCCGTACTCTGCGTTGCTGATGCCCAGAGGCGTCTAGCTCTACCAGACCCAAGGAGCTGTGCAAACAGTAAGTATACCGCCGACTTAAGCAAAGCAAAGCGGTTACGTAAAAGAAAGGGGTTATGACTTATAACACGGACACGATTACAAATTAGATATACCTACGGTGCCAAATGGAACATCATCGGCAAGTGTTCTACTCTCTTGATGGTGTGAGGAGCCGCTATCACCAACAAGTTCTCCTTAACTGTTCTATTGAGGTTGCATTCTATAGACGTGCCGGGTCACCTGCATGGATTTAAAGTAGCGTTTGGCAGTGTATGGCCAGTGTCAATAAATGTATCAAAGCACTTCCACACGTATGTTGCATTGCGGAATGAAAATTTAGAACATACCATTTGAACTCTTTTACACAGACCTACGTGAAACAGAATGCAACAACGTAACGACGAAATTGATCTTTATTATAACATAGCTCGCGTATCATCGCTATTTTTACCGAAAGTTTATCAAGTTGCTATTAAAAGTTTGTTAAAACTTTTCCACTACGATCTTTATGTAAAGAAGAATTTTCACCTACGTATAGATAAATCACATGTAGATACCTAAATAAAGTAGGCCACCACACAATACATCTCACGCACCTCTGTAACGCATTCTTGCTCAGTGATAATTGCAATGTTGTTTGAAAAGTATGGCGATAAATAAAAATACTGAGAATTTTAAAATTATTGCGAGAACTTAATATCTTTTAGACGCCTCAGTAATTTAATGCAGAGGCAAGTCTTTGATAAATATGGACAAGCACGTTTAACAATCTGTATCTAAAGGAAGCCCTTAGACGAGCCAGATAGAGGTTTCATGATCGCAAAACTCGCGCTTTAGGTACACACAGAATTTGCATACCCACGAATGTTAATAAGTACTGCAGTGTGATGTTTATCTACTTTATGAAGTAAGGAAGTCCACAATTTAACATTCATAACTAGGTACATGTATTTTTGTTTGATGTTGTATTCTTTCCTTTTTCTGGCATCATGAGAGTAGAAATAACAATCATTATTAAGTAATAAGTGAAAGTGTCAGGAAATAATTAAATTCATAAATACGACCTGACGTCAATTTCATTCCACTACTAAAAGACATAAACGAGTTATTAGTGCAGTTTGCTGAAACTCGCCCTAAGTTCCCGAAAAAAGTTCATATGAAAGGTGTAGGTACACACTATGCTACGAAAATCTAATCAAGGTCTACTCAAGGTCCTTTCTATCTAGATCATCTAGAACCTACTAATAATTGGGCTGATGTCAAGTCAGAAATCACTTGTATGCACTTGTAAAGCCTTTAGTTGTTACATCAGGCTGGCCCGTTATCAAATAACATTCTAAATGGCACTAGTGGAAGAGAGCTTTTAAACTGGTTCATAAGCAAAGGAACTAGTAATCTGTAGATATAAATATCTATATTACCTACCTACTACTCGACTATCCACTTATCGAACTTCCGAAGCTTCTAACTGTTATCGATGCTGAAATAAGTGGAATCATTTTGATGTGCGCGGACAGAAATAAACAAAAAACATTTGATAATAGAACAGGATAATTGTACTTCATACACCTACTTAAATTAAATTAAAGATATAGTTACCTCTTATAGTCAGTTTTAGTGAAATATGTTGTAGGCTCAGAATGTTTTAATACATACTACAGAATGATGCTACAAACGTAGTGACTAGTGGCTTACCTTCAAAGTAATGAGGATTCTTAGGTCAGCGGGTGCTACTTGATTCTAGGTCTCGCTGTAAGTACCATCTTCAGAAATCTATAAAAGGAGATTCGGGAGGTGATACTCATCGGTTATGTAGGTTCTACGCTGTCATTGTTTACCTAGGTGATACAAGCCAAACATCATGCAATTTTGTAGTGGCCATCATTTTAGATTACACGAACAGCTTGTCCTTATGGGAAATCAGTGGATATTTCGCAATTCAGTGCCCGCATGGAAGGCGCGGCGCGTCCCATGCGATGTCATTTGGGAGCGCACAGGCAATCACAATCGAACGATGTATTCATTTCGAACTCCCTCACAAAGCGAACAAAGATTCTTTGTTAGTTTTATGTGGCTACAAACATATTACGCGTACCCACATAACTCAACTCGTACCTACCTTCTCAAAGATATTTAAATAAAAATAGTTGAATCAGAAGAACGTTTTTTCCAAATATTGACCGAAATCAGCATAATTTGAAAGATAAGTAGCCATTTATAATAATTTGTTTTTGAATAATTTTGCAATCACATAAAATGAGAAGCTAAACACACGTTGGTTTCTTTCACAACTTTCTCTCCTCAGAAATGCGAAATAACAATGCTCGTTTTACATGTTCGGTAGGTACACACGAAGGTAAGTAGGTAGGTAGGTACAAGATAAACAAAAATCATATAAGCACATTCTTATGTTAGTTAGCTTTTGAACTTACATAAGTGCACTTCCACTGGAAGTAACAACTATGGAAACATTACCAATGATCTATTGACTTTTAATTTATCTATTCACGCTCAGACATTCACTGTTACGTAAGTTGACATTCCTAAAATTACGTTCTTCACGGAAGATACGCAAAATAGTTCCGGTACAAAAAACCCGTTTGTTGAATGAGTCTATGTCAATATTACTAACGCGAATTTCATCTGGTAGGTAATTAACCATTATGTGAAAATACATTTATGAACTTTCTAGTTACGAAAGAATCACTTCATTTAACAACATGACGATGGGTCCATTTTGATTGCACACTTTATGAGCGATAATGTCTCGCATTAAAGCGAGAGTTTGAATACCCACGAGGCCGCTAACAACATAATGTCTTTTTTAACCTTCTGTAGATAAAATACTGTTAATCAATTAACTACAAGAATTTAGCAATACTACTAATAAAATTAACAATTAGTTGCTCAGTATCTAATTTTGCACACCAGAATTACCAAACAGTACCCAGTTAATTTATTGGCAGATGAATCGAGAGATTTGGGTACTCTTATTTAAGAAAGATTGAGAGCTTAGTAAATCTCTCGTAGATCTGTTTGCCTACTAGTTTGTTTGCACAATAAGGTCTCAGATCATAATAGACACATTTAGACATGTCTAATCATTGTCTAATACGTACTTACATAGATTCACCGCAACGGTTGTGTGAATCAGGACAACGTGCAGTGTTGTGCAAACGGCAAACTTGTGAACGACAAGACGTTTTAGTTTAGATAAACACCATTTCGAAATTCAAAGTAACTACCTACCTCTGTCGTCATCGACTGTTCAATAAATAAGTGACATGCTTTTGTATAAAGTTCTTAGTAGTTCAGTGACTTACCTATATGCATGCATGTTGCACAATTATCTGCACTCTTCTTCACGCGATTTTAATCTCAGGCGTGGGAAGGACCTATCTTGCGAATATAATTATCTGCAGGTCATTATTGTAATCTGTTCCAAATGAAGTAATTATTCTACTTACCAAATGTCATTTCTACCATCTTAGGAGTTCGTCACTCAAGGTACCGTGACGGTCGAGGGGTCCTCCACAATTACTTCTTCAGCTGGGAGCATGCCCCGACCCGCAACCTGGAGGTTGACTGGCTTGACGCGAGGAACATTTGCCGTCGCCACTGCATGGACGCAGTCTCACTGGAAACTCCACAGGTATGTGAATGAACACCATAAAATAATAACTGGCTTCGTGGTCTGATCAACCTGTGATGAAGGTGAAGTTAGAAGGTCAAAACAGAAGACATCCTATTAGTAAGGTACATGTTCAAGGTTACCTATTGTATCCATTGCAAAATAAAGTACGGTCTATTAAGTATCTACGCACTCAGGTCTGGGCCAAAGTTTAGAACAATCGTAAAGAACTACGTACATATCCCAGCGAATGTAGATGAACCTTGAGATAAACATCTTCATTATCCATATGGTCATTTAACACGAACAACTGGGTCGATCGTGATGAAAACGTCTTGACGCTATGATCCACCCGCATATTGTATGGCCGAAACCTTAGGTATCTCGGAGTAGGTAATTTAATTTTGAATAGCAATTTGTATTTCGCCATGATAAAGTGGTCTAAGTATCTGCTACAAACACGTATTTCACAATGATGACTCTTGGGAACAAAGCAGCTGAAGTGCTGAACTCTCAGATTAATGCGATGAAGGTATTGCATGAAGCTTAATGGTCATATCGTGGAATTGCCTCATTTCATCATTTTGGATTGCATTTAAACACAACCCAGATTATAAAGAAATACCTAGGTAAGTATCTAAGTAGGTATGTGTAATGATACGAGTATCTATCCTAATGAGTTATTCCGTGTGCGCCTCCGCGCATGGGAAGTATACTTGCCTATATGAAAACAAAGGAAACTATGTCTACAATTTTGTCATAATGTGTAAAAACTAATTGGCTTTAGTGCAAACATTTAACACATTGTTTTATAGGCATTGTAAAAGTTCATCTGGGAAACTCATCAATGGAAATTACGCAAGTTTTCTTTCTCTAAACACTTCCTGTCGGTTGTATGATGGCAATGAACGCGCGCGTCTATTGTTATGAAAGCATGGCAAATAACCTCTTGAATATTGTCTTTCGAGTTCTGTACATCGACTCGATACATCTGGAATTCTAGCAGATTAGTTTAAAGTTCCTACATTCATTGAGTCATTATACAGATTATACTGCGCGCATCAATATTCATTAGGCTAGATTGATTCGATTTGTAGAGCGTTGAAGAAGTCGCGTGAAAGGGGTGCAACGGCCGAGTGCGTCACGTCGAGTGCGCGGAGGCGATCGCTCCGGCAAGTAGCACGTGGCACAAATTCCTCCCGCAGCCGTGTTGCCCACTTCTTGTGCCGGATGCACGCGACGGACGTGGACTTCCCGCCGACATTAACACACATGACACCATGCCTTACTATCGAAACCCTTAGTACCTAGCTAGAGAAGATACACCATCGTTAATGCAAACAAGTGAAAATGCAGCAATATAATTTATTGTTTAATGGCAGAAAAAACAAGCATAGTTGAGCAGATTTATGTGGTATAGATTATATGAAATATAGCTTTGAAACTTCACTAAACAGTCATAAAGGAGAAATCACAATTTTATTATGATCAACAACAGTTTAACATAATATTGTGAAAAGGATTTTGATTATTCTCGTACTTAATTAACTAAGAAATTAGGTTTTTATCTCTATATCTATTATTTTAATGAGAACCTAATTGTTATGCTTAAATAATAAATATTCATCGAACTTAGACATCTTAGGATTGCGGTTCATTTTCATTTATTTACCACAGTTCTGTTTTCATCTTACGTTCTTTTAAAGACACCCACCCTATCAGCCTGAGATCCGTGGAAGATCACCCATCAGATAACTTGATGAGACATATTTTTTATCAAATATGATTTATTAACAAACATGTCTATGATAACTTGAAAAGTTTTCATAGCTATTTTTATTGTTTTTTTTTAACATTATTTTCATATTTTTATAGGAAAATGAATTCGTAAAACAAAGAATTGCTCGTGGAAATGTCCGGTACATTTGGACTTCTGGACGTAAATGCAACTTCGCCGGCTGCGACCGCGCTGACCTGCAGCCTCCCAATGTGAATGGATGGTTCTGGTCGGGTTCCGGTGGCAAGATCGGACCCACAGTCCAGCGCAACACCGGCGACTGGTCGTACACGGGCGGATACGGACAAGCGCAGCCTGATAACCGAGAAGCCGCTCAGGTCAGTCAAAATTGGCTTTAGATTATTAATATCGATCCTACATCTTCATTATAGTGTCTTTATAGCAGAAATAAACAGTAGTATTTATTCTTTGTCCTAAATTGTTGTTTGTCGTGCAGGGTAACGATGAGTCATGTCTGGCGATCCTGAACAACTTCTACAACGACGGCATCAAGTGGCACGACGTCGCCTGTCACCACGTGAAACCATTCGTGTGCGAGGACAGCGACGAACTCCTCAACTTCGTGCGCTCGCGCAACCCTGGCCTCCGTCTATGAGATTTCAACAATATCGCACTCTCGCCTTCTAGTACTTTAGATGGCTGACGTTGTACAAAACCAAGTGTCTATCTTTAATTAAGTTATTTATTAAATTAACAAATTGTTCACAATTTGGATATTTTACTCAATGATAGCCATAACTACATCCTCAATACGACAGAGTGAAATATAATAACACGGAGTGAATATATGAACAGAGAATTTACGAGAGCCACAAATAAGTAGGTTTGTAGCTTTTCGGGCCAAAAGTATAATAAAAAAAAGAAAATAGAAAAAACAAGCCCAAAACAAATTGTTTTGTATAATATATTTTAACTTGAGCTCTATAATTGGAACCACAAGTAATCCAGAGAAAACGTTTTCCTTTCCTGGTGTCATGAGTACGTATTTAATGAATTTACTTTCGTCGGTCATCCCCTCCAAGCTACACACTTACAATAATTAAGTATTTCACTCTAATTAGGTATTTAAAATTTGTAAAAAGTATTATTTTGCACGAATAGGATTAACTTTTTAAGTGTTAGCTTTAATAAAAAGATTTGAAATATGGTGAAAAGAGTTTTTTTATTGAATTCTGCCACTTCATAAATAATTCATACATACAACTTACACATCAAGATCTTTCTTTGTCAAGTCTTTTAAAACATAATTAAACACAAAAATAGGTAGTACACGACATTATAATATTGTATGAGTTACCAAACAATAAAAACAAAACTCTTAGGTAAGATATAAAAACATAAAACTTATTAAATACTTAATTGAACAATAAAACAATATGAACACTCGTTTGGAAAATGAAAGTACAAGACATAATGACACATGATTGATATAATAATAAATGAAAAAGTTTTTGCTCACTATTCTACACAACACAAGACATAATCAGATTGCATAATTGGATAAAATTTAACAAAACATCAACTGGGTTTGATGACTGTTAACATATTTAATGCGAAGTATTGACCAGTACTCAATAAAAAGTTGGTAATTTTAAGGAATAAAGTTATTGATGAACGAGTTGCAACCTCTTTTAGTAGAGGGATTTCAGTGGAACATTAGTTTGTTAATAACACAAGTTTGAGCTTAAGTAAATGTACTTAAATACGTCTTTCGTATTGTACGATATAATATTCATAATCAATAACGCTATTGGAAACGTAGTTTGGCGCATAAGACGGATGTAAAATTCATGACAATGTACGCCCATGAAGAAATGATCAAAACAAGTAGGTACTTACTTATAATTCTAAACTCTACCATTTTATCCAGCCTCCTCTGTTTTATTGCAACATAACTTAACTTTTAACCATCAAGTTTATATGCAAAATATAATTTGTATATGTATATCTGCAACTTCGGACCAAAGAATTTTAGTACATTCGTTTCATTTTACGAGCGCGCCGCCATCATTACAATTTGAATCATAAGTAGATGGCATAAGTCACACACGACGCGAGCTTCTGATTTGCAACGACTACGCAACCTTATTTGCCATTTGTGCCTTTTGTAACAAAGTAAACCATCAAAGCTAGCAATAAAAAATATTTTGTCAAAATGCATTTATTGGATACGGCGCACGTATCACATGCATTATTTTAGTAAACGAGTAACTAAAAGTCATACATAGTATATTCTACAGAAGAAAAATATTCAGGCACCTACTACTCCTATTTTTATACGTGGTACACGGATCATTGTACTCTATAACTACTACTACTCTACTAGGCGCTTAAAATAATGAGGAACATGCACATACCTATCTTATCGAGTGAAGCAGAATCAAAGCTGCATTGAACACGCAATAAAGCATAAAACCGTGAGAAATATGGTGATTTATTGACGTGTAAAATTTAAGTTATAGTACGCACGCCATACAAATTGTGTACCAGTATGTGTGACATCCCATTGTATTTCTTTTTCACATCAGCCTGTTTAGCTTAGTAATCAGGGCGGCCATGAAATAATAACATTTACTGTCATTCATAATTAAACATAATAGCAAGATAATTAAAGTAAAAAATGAAATAGTTTAAAAAATACAAAATAGAATGGCATGTGCTTAAATTTGATTTAAATTGTTTCCTACCTACGTGCTAAAATAAATAACTATAGAATACATGAGCTTACAATATTTATCCAAAGTCTACGATCAATAAAAATATTTATAACCGCGAATCGTATAGACTAGCAACTATTATGTTCCTGCTCATTTTAATGCAATCAAAATTTAAATATCGAATACATTACTTAAGTCATTTTTTCCGAAAGTAGTTACCTATAATATTAAAAAAAAACAGCTTCGTGTTTTATAGTGTTTAACATCAGCTTTTAACAGGATTACATATCGTTAATAAGGTAAACGTATAATAGACAAGAATTAGTCTATAACAGCAACACTTACCTTAACATTCATAGTCCACTATCAAACAAAGATTTAACCAGTTTAAATCATTTACATCAAACTTGCTAGTCAGTCAAATATAAAAAGGAAAACTTAAATTAATAAACCGAAACACAAACGGACCCAAACTATACTGGGCGTGTCGAAACACTACAAAAATGCAAAGTCTTAACTAACCTAGGTTTTCTTCAGCATTTATTCCTGTCGATACCATCTGGGCGCTAGGAAGGTAGGCAGCTGACGTCATCAAGAATCGCGGACAGTAAGGGCTTGTCTCTCAGCGCAGCGGCAAGCTCCGCGCGGTCCCACTGCAGGCGCACGCGTCGCGCCCGCGCCCCCGCACCGCGCGCCCCCGCGCCCCCCACGCGCAGTGCGCCGCGCGCCTCCAGCAGCGCGCACGCCGCGCACAGCTCGCACATGTCCAGCGGCAGGATGTTGCGTGCTGCGGCAACCCTGCCAACATAACCGAATACTTAGGAAGGACGTAGACCAACTCATGGCGCCCATGATAAGAAAGTAACTAAGTATAATATACCTTGATTTTTAATTATCGAAGACAAAACGGCTGTCTCTAACATGAATAGCCATCATTTCTAAATAAAGTACATTCATACTTGAGAAAACTTACTTTTTGTAAACATCATGCAGCTTTCCCATGACGATCTCCTTCACTTTGCCCTTCGTCAACATTAACATTATACTACATAGTATCA
Organism: Hoplodrina blanda; assembly: GCA_949316365.1. NCBI lineage: Eukaryota > Metazoa > Arthropoda > Insecta > Lepidoptera > Noctuidae > Hoplodrina > Hoplodrina blanda. Next base: position 10,356,693 of record OX438581.1, read on the forward strand.
ATTTTTGTTGCAGCGGGAAGCCGTCTTCAGCGTCGGACTCGATCTTCTTAGAACCACCATAGACATCATTCAGTACTTCTAGTACTTGTTTCAGTTCCACGGTTACTGTAGAATCTTTCATCATGCTGTCAACGGACTGATTATCTGAAAACTTTGTCCTTCTCGCGACCTCTATAACTCTTCGTCCTATGTCTAAGGCTCTTCTCATGTCGCCAGATATAGCTGAGATTTTAGCTGGAATCATTTATGGCAAATTAAATATTTACTTCACTTCAAACTTCCAAATATAAATTACAGCAAGTCAGAGGTGGCGTAGGAAATGATGGGGTCCTTGTGCCCTCGTGGAAGGGCTCGCAATAACATACAATCACGCGGATGAAGCCGTGTAGGAAAATTTTGAATTTTCAAAAATTACCTGCTAGCATTTGTAAAGCGACAGGAGAAAACACATTGGTTTTGTCTTCATTGGCGAGTACATTGGTGAATATATTGATGATCTGTTGCTTGGTGTAGGGCGCGAAGTGCAGCGTGGCGGGGCGGAGCGAGCACCGCGATTGCAGCCGCGGCAGGGTGCGCTCCGTCAGGTCCAGCGCGTTGGCGATGCCGACCAGCACCACGCGGGACTGGGCCATCGCCGGCCATTCGAATATTGTGTACAGAACTGACTGGCGTTTGCTATCTAACTGGTCTATCTCGTCTAATACTAATAGTCTGCAATGATTGATCAACTTTAAACAAGACCCATAATTATATAATTTCCATTGAATAAGTAGGGATAGAATATTTTACTTACATCATTTTGTGTTTTTTCTTCAAATATTTTTCGATGGCATTGAAACAGGCTTTTTCCGTTGATCCAGATGTTGGCACTTGAAGTTCTTTACAAATCCTGCTATAAATACTAGCAGCAGATTTCATCATTGTGCAGTTAATGTAAACTTGTTTGTATCCTTCTCTAAACTGTAAATACAATATTCTTTATTAGTATTTTGGGGCCAATGGAACCCAGGTAGGATTCCAAAAATTACGCATTGATGCAAGAGCATCCATAAAAGTTGTAGCCGGATAAATAAATCATATTAAGAAAATAGTCAAATATATGCACTGTAGACGAAACATCCACGCGCAAACTTTTACCACGAATTCAGTACATGATTATAGATCCCCCTCAAACGTTGATGTAGGTACTAGTGTTGCCTATCGATAGTCGACTATCGCTAAACTATCGATAGTTGACGTCATAACAATACTATCGATAGTATGATACAGGGCAATAGTATTGATATACAAAAATAGTATCGATACTATCGAAGACCAGCATATTTTTAGGAGCAATACTATCGATACTATTGCTTCCAATCAATAGTATTAGTTAATTTGTGCTATCGATAGTATCGACACCATCGATACTATCGATAGCACTATCGATATTGTTACTACACTTGAGAGCAATAAAATCGCACACCTTGACTTTTTTTTGTTAAGGCAGTTTTTTTCATGAATCTGAATATATATTTTGAAAAACACACATACTAATTGAAAGTTTACCTCATTACCTTTCTAATGATATCAAATACAGTGTAAAAAAATACCCATAAGAGGTTTTACGGCACAAAACCCAACAAACGGGTAAAATTTCGCTTAAGAAATAATGAAAATCAAACTCAAAATTCTTGATCAAATTGTTTTATTAATAAGGTGTATTCCCTCCCCTAGGCCACTGGCCACTCCATCGCGGTGATTCCAACGTCTTCCATGTAGTCGCAAACTGTTCTAGCGACATGCGGTCTGGCGTTGTCGTGCATTAGGAGAAAATCTTCTCCCATAAGCCACGCAAGCGGCCTCACGTCCTTCGAGCACTTCTTCGACGTATCGTGCAAGCGTCAAACCTCTCGATCTCGGGCCGGTATTCGCCCCAGTGATGATACAATGTCAGTTTTAGTGTCCAACATTATGCCACCCCAAAACATACACGATCCACCGCCAAAAGCCACACGTTCGCTTATGCAGCATTGTGAAAATCGCTCTGATGACCTTCTGTAGACCCTAGAGCGTCCATCATGACCATGTAATGTCATTCTGCACTCATCAGAGAACATAACAGTCATACGACCAATTTAAATGTTACCTGGCAAATTGTAGTCGGGCTTGTCGGTGAGCTGTGGTCAATTTGGGACCATTTGCTGGGTGATGTCAAGTCAGTCCTGCTTCACCAAGTCTTCTTCTGACTGTCTACCGACTTAATACTGACATTGCGAACTTCTCGAAGCTCTTATCCCAGTTGAACCGCATTCAGTTGCCGATTTCTTACAAGACCTCGACACAAGAAAGCGGTCATCACGCTCTGATGTTCTGCGTAGCCGGCCAGATCCTGGTCGCCGAATGTAGCCACCGGTCTCTTGAAACCTCTGGTACACACGACGAACAGAGTAGCGGCTCAAATTTAGTCGTCGAGCAACTTCACTTTGAGTATGGCCTATTTCGAGCAAGGCAGTAACTTGAGCGGCTTCTGCGGGCGTGGTATCCATATTTTTTCGTATGCTTTCAGTAGAGATGTTATCACGTTGACCTTCGGTATGTAACTGATTAAAAATCCACCCTTTTATTCCTGCGGGTAAAGGCTGCAAGTAGTGACAATGCTAACGGATGAATTTGGCTAATTTGATGTACGACTGGTTTCTGTAAGTTACGTGAAGGTCAATGATTTTAATTTTGTGTTTTTTTAAAGCTAAGCTTGTATTCTTTAATTTTGCCTAATGATTTGTACTCAATATCTTTAGATTTAAGAAAAAAATCAGTAATAAACCAAATTACAAGGGGTGTGCGATTTTATTGCTCTCAAGTGTAGTTTTCGAGGTCATCTATCGATAGGGAAACTATCGATAGTTGGGTAACTCTGGTAGGTAGGTACTGAATCTACTATAACCGGTTGCGCCTCGATCCTACCCTGTTTAGAATAATTGAATGGTTTACTTCCTTATACATACCTTAGGTAAATTCAAAATGTAGGATACACTTGCAGTTTTCCCCGTGCCTGGCTGACCGGAGACATACAGCGACGCGGACTGTTCTTTCTCAAGATGTTCAGTCAAAAAATTATCTAACCATTCGATCTCGTTCTCTCGACTTGTTAGAGGCATAAGGTTCTCCTCTTCACTGCAACCAGAAAAATACTTTAGAAGTGATTTTGTACGTGAAAAAGTAGGTAGCAAAAAAATAGAGCAAGTGGAAAGTCTGTTATTTTATTAGGACCTCAGCTATTACTGAGCTACGAAATGGTTGCTTTGTCAGCAGTCAGGGGCGTATATTAGCTAAACATTCGTGATTCCTTGTATGCTACCTACCTATCACACAGCGATGCCAGACGTCCCGATTTTGGCGGGACGTCCCGATTTTTAAATCAAAATTAAATGTCCCGCGCGTGACAGCCTCAGTCCCGCTTTTTTTTACTTGCTTACAGCAATTTTTCTAATCTTAAACTGATTTCAAATAAAAAGCTTCTACTGTTTGTGAAGCATGTTTATCTGAAGAATAAAACTTTTTTGTTTTTGATTTCTGTTTTTTTTAATCAGAAGACGAATGAAACTCAACTATTTAATTAAAGATAGATAGGGTAAATCTGATTTAAAATATCATATTTTTATTAATTTAGAATACTTACATTTTCTATGACTATTTTTGCTATCTATTGTCACGTAAACGTAATTTAAACTCAAATAAAAAGATAAATACCTATTTAAAAACTTCTGATCATATACGTTTTTTTACTAGGTACCTATGTCCCGCTTTCGCCGAAAGAATCCCGCTTTTTTCACTCAAAAAGTTAAAAAAACCCCGATTTGGCAAAAAAAAAATCTGGCAATGCTGCTATTACAATATGTTGGTTGGTTAAAAAGTAGTAAAGGTATAGGTACCTGTTATTCCTGCACATAATGTTGTTCACCTTTGTATCTTTTCGCGAAATCTTAACAGGCGTACATTCTGAAAAGAAGGATATCCATAATGATATGATATGGACGCATGGCAAACCAAATTGTTACGCAAATACTATGCGGTAATGACTTTTCTTAGTTAACTACTATTAATATTTGTCTGCATCAATAATAATATTAAATTTTTTTTTTTTTTTAGTTGGTAAAAATCATCAAATGACTCCTTCCGCCCTGGGTGGGGCGGAAGGGACTGTCAGACTTTTACTGACTAAAAAACCACCCTGTTCCTTCTGTTGCCCTTTACGTTCCGGGGCCACGGTATCCTGTTAAGACGTCCCGCAACAATAATATTAAAATTAAGCTTGAATTTGTGCAGATGGCCAAATAATAGACATAGCAAATATGAAAAAGTATTACCATCATCAGTATTTTTCTTTAAATCATGTTCTATTAGTCTTTTTAATTTCCTTTCGCCAGATTTCCTAATATTCAGTATGTCTTTGTTTTCGTTTGAGCCGACATCTTCATCATCCACATATACCTTCTTACGAGACCTGAATGGAATAGTCGCCTGAACACCAGCCATCTGTAATGCATAGTTTTTTTAGTAGAGAGGAGAGAAGTATATAGACTTAATTACGGTTATTACAATGTATGTGGATACCTTTTCTCGATGCTTTAAAACATTATCGCGTCTTGGAGATTCGGATTGTGGGAGTATTTTGAAAAGAAACACTACCACTGCGGGAACTTACATTTATTTTACAAATTAAATTATACATTTCCATCACACCTTTAGCGTTAAACTTATAGCATTAAGAATATGATTAATTACATAATTAGATATAAAACACAGACAAGTAGGTAATTATGACATGCCATTTTTACGAAAATAAATTCATTCTTAATTAATTTGTATTGCTTTTTAATTATTGTTGCAGAATGTAGTACCTTTAGGTACTGACTGAATACAGTAACTATTTAAAACTGACCCATTTCGGGATACAGTTGGACAGTATAGCATACAGTTTTAATACAATTGTGTAATATAGTTGTGTAATACAATAATGTTGAAGTGTTACTATGGTAAACATCTCACAGCTTAAGTACAGCAGCTTTACAAATCAACTCTTGAGTATGTTACACTAGCTGCTAAACTGCACAAGAGCCTACAGACTACTGTAAAGTGTCTCACATAGTTTCTGTCAATATTCTCAAAAGTATCTAGCAAGTATTTAAAACACCATGTGGTTCTTATCAATTCTCATCTGACTACAGTATTTAAAACTTCATGTTGTAGTTCCAAAATTGGTATAAATCTTATTGTAAATAAAAATAGGGCAAAATCTCATTAACATTAGAAGACCCAAAATTATATAATGCAACATAAACATACAATTTATCAGATCACATTAGAAATATCAATTAGTCTGGATTTTACACATAAATAATAATTGATTGTATGTACAAAAATAATAAGTTAAGAACAATCTTTGTTTCAAAAGCCTATAAGCATTATTTGCAAGTCTTGCACCCATTGGAAACGAACGAATTCAAACATTTCTATACAGCAGTACTAGGATATAAGTTATACGCCTCGGCAATCTGCGTCTGTAATCTGAAATTCGAACCGTTACGATGTTAGCTAAATAAAAAAAAATAAGTTAAAAATAACTAAAACCCGACTACGACAAAGTCGCGCACTGAAAAGTATAAAACAAGAACAATATTCATTTGACCGATATTTTCGAAATTTTTAAGTAATAGCCGTGGTCGTATGCCACCTGCGGTTGTTTCACACAATCTTTATTGAATAGGTGGCATACGACCACGGCTATTACTTAAAAATTTCGAAAATATCGGTCAAATGAATATTGTTCTTGTTTTATACTTTTCAGTGCGCGACTTTGTCGTAGTCGGGTTTTAGTTATTTTTAACTTATTTTTTATTTACACTATTTTGGGGGTTACTTATATTATTTGGGGGTTATATTATTTGAAGGAATAACTCTATTTAATTATTTGATATAATAATAAAAGCAAAGTAGCGAGTGAATTTCAAATGTACTCATTAAGCCTTTTCATTTGATACCCATGTTGACACTGTTAAAAACAGGCAAAGTAGCTAGTAAAAGCTATATAATGTATATATATTTCAAATGTGCTCATCAAGCCCTTTAATTTGATACCCATGTCGATACTGTGCGAAAAAATTTTTTTTTTGATAACGACTTCACATCCCCTGGAGGGCGCCATATTGGATTTGGTGACACGTCACCTACCCTATAACCAGCGGACAACTGAGACGCTTCTAACGACACCTCATTTGTCATGTAATGATAAGTAGTTTAGAAGTTACGAGGGAACAAACAAACATACATACATACATACCGGTCAAAATCATAACCCTCCTTTTGGCTTTGCCGTAGTCGGGTAAAAATACTGCAAATTGATTACATTAAACAATAAGTATGTACTTACATAATTAATATGTAAGAGTTAAATACTTAATTTGTTAAAAAGATACATTAAAAAGAAACTGTAGGTATATTTTTCATAACCATTGATTATTTCTGGATCTATGTAGATTCTCAACCCAAAATACTTATAAGTCCCATGCATTTGTAGTAAATAGAATATCTATTGTCAGCCCCATAAGTTTCTAGGGTTCCTGAAAAAAATCTTGACTATACAAACCTAAAGATCGACATTCGCTATCCTTACGATAATAATAATTTTTATAATTACAAGTAAATGTATTATTGCATGTATTATTCATCTTGGTTATTTTAAAGTAAATGTGTTTGCAAGAAATGAAATTCAGCCTCTGTTTTGTTACAAATACACTATAGTAATGTGAAAACTATAGATATTAGTTATCCTGGTTGACCCTGAGGATAACTCAAATTAAAATAAACTATACATAAAACTATACATAAACTAAATGATTAGATAACTGAGAAGTAACAGATTATTAACTTCTCTATGAATAAAATTAATGAATTGGTGCATAATACTACCTATGCCTACACAAACGGATAAGAATTAATATTATATTGACATGAAAATAATCAAACATTCTTTCTTCTTAAATATTAACACTAATCGAGACACAATCGAAATTGATTAGTTATCACGATAATTATGCGTTGCACAACGTGTTCACTTGGTATATTCATCCAAAAAGTCGCTTCACTTGGATATTGTAAAATATACCCTACAACTGTTGAAATAAAGTTGATTTGTGTATTAGCGAAATGACAAAGATATTTGCACAAATATGTCAAGTGAAGTACCAGCAATAATGTAATGTCAAACAATGTGTTATATTAATATTATTTAAATTAAATTAGTACAAAAACGTATGTTTCACTCACAATAAAACTTCACTAGGGATTCCTGCCCCATACAAAAATGTTTCACCATTGTCATAAGCTGTAGATATAATAAACACTAAATTATGCCTTGTTGGTCTGGTGGTCGCAAAACACGACTGCTGAGCATGAGGTCTTGGGTTCGATTCCCAAGTCGGGCAAATTGTTACTGGGTTTTCCATCAGGAATTGCTCAGTAGCAGCTTCGGAGTCTGGATTTGTGCCCGGTTGATGGCAATAGGGTCACCCCTTATTACATGGGACTTAAACATAATAAGAGGTGTACTAACGGGTACACCTCTGCCTAACCCTTCAGGGATTACAGGCGTGATGTTATGTTATGTTATGGTTTGTCTTTATTGTTGAAGTTGTTTTGAGTCTGGTGGGCCATGTTTGTTGACATACTCTTGAATAAGTCTATCTGCCGTTGGGCTTCTAGCCATGCATTCACTTCCATTTGGTGCCTCAGTAGCACATGGTGATGGGGAATCAGTTGTGGTCGCGTTTGAGTCATTCGATAATCTGCTGAGGCATTCATGGTGGGATTACACTTTTGATTAGATATTAAAGGCTGTCTTATACCTGGTAATTTTCCTGTAGGAGGCATAGGTTTTAATCCAGGCTTTGAAGTCCCTGGTGATGCTTTGGATAAATCATTATTTGCAGAATTCAAATTGGGTATTTGAGTACTAGTAATCTGGTTTGACTGGTTTATGTTTTGTTCTGGAGCAGAACTGCTTGCTTGTTTTTCTTCTGCAATTACTAACTTTGGGGATGAACTAGGTGAACGAGTTTGCGACCTTGGTGAAGGTTGTGCTGCACTGGGAGGTGTATGAGGAGCAATATGAGAACCTAGAGATGCAACATTGGGACTCCCACCAGTGGGCTTTATTAGATTTGCTTTGGTGCTTGCCATATCTTGTCTGTTGTTCATCTGTGATCCACTTGGACCGCCTTTGTCCAATTTTAACTGATTTATGTTAGGTGTTGAAGGAATTCTTATAGGGCTTACACCTGAAGTCAGAGGTCTGTTTGTAATACCACTCGGAAAAGCGTTACTTTGCGGCATAGTGAGGGGCATGCTCTTAGTTGGAAGATTTTGTTTCTTGGCTAAATTGTCAATAGACTGCATAGTTTCAAATGCTTTATGAAAGGTTTGTTGTTGTGCTAGCTGATTTTGGATGTTGTGAGGAGTAGACAAATCCAGAGCAGTGCTTGGCTTGTTCTCTAATACAGGCATATTATTAGTACTTGACTTGTTCACAGGATTGTTGGACTTGTTTGCAGCATTAAATGATTTCGGAGTGGCAGGCACAAGTTTAGGAACTTGTGCTTTGTTTTTTGGCAATTTAGATTTTTTATCACATTGCAAGCTTTGTAACTGCTGTTCAAATGTTTGCTGAAAAGTAATAGGAGCTGAAAAATTTCCACTTTGTTTTCCTAATTTTGTATCAGAAATAGGCTTCAAGTTAGGAACTGGGCCTTTAGCAGAGCTTTCTGATGATTTAGTTTGAGGTTTAGTTTGGGCTGGAATATTATCTGTTTTACTTGGTTGACTCGACTTGGTTTCATTATTACTTTCAAGTTTTTGTTTTTTTGTTTCAGTATCTGGCAATTTTAAAATTTCTATATAGTTATGTACTGGGGGACTTGGAACTTTATGGGTAGTGTTAGTAGCACTACCCAGGTTTTTATTAACCATACTTTTCTTAGGATCAGGATTTGTTGTTTCACCAGGATTTCGAGAATCTAACTTTTGATCAGTTAGAGTAATAGATAATGATGATGGTATATTAATTTTACATGAATCAAACAAAGACTTTAAAGGATCACCAGATGGTTGTGTTCCTGGGATGGGAGACCCAAGAGAAGATTTAACCTGAGATAATATTTTAGTTCTATCAATTGTAGGGTCACTGTTATTTGCTAGTAGATCCATTCTTACTTTATTAACTGGCTGTCCTTTGTTTGACATTGGTACACTGGGTTTTAAATCAGGCATCTTTTTAACTGGAGGCTTTTGTACTTCATGAGGCTTTGAATTTGCTGTTACATCAGGCTTTGGTATTTGTAGTTTAAGTGGAGATATTGTTTTCTGAGTTCCAGGTGGAGGCTGCATGGTGGAAGGAATCTCATTAGGAGGTTTTCTTTTAGGAGATGATATATTTTGAGGCACTGAAACTGTTCTTTTGACTCCAGGATTATCTTGTTGCTTTGTACCTGATGTTTGCTGCTTTATATCTTTTGTGGAAACCGGCACGGGGGAAGGTGCATTAGCAGTTACTGGAGGTATGGGGGAAGTTTTAGGGGGTCCTTCCAACTCTTTTGCTTTAATTTCAGTTTCAATTGCTTTGTTATTATTTTGGCCAGCAGTTGTCACATTTGAAACACTAGGAGGACTATTGACTAAATGACTGACTTTTGCCTTTTCAAGTTCAATTTTTAGTTTTTTTAACTCTGGTGTATGTGGGGTTGCCTGAAATTTTCTTTTGGATGGTTCCCCAACTTTCTCTTCTACTTTTGGAGTAATGGATTGATTCTTAGGAGGTGCATCGTTAGAAGTTGTTTGTTCATCAGAAGATTTTACTGGTGATGACTTAAGTGGCAACATACTCTTAGCAGTAAGCTCAAAAGAATTTAGAAATTGAGATTTTTCTACTTCGTCATCATTTTTCTTTAAAGGTGTATCAGAATGTTTAGCAAGAGTCGTAGTCTCAACCAAATCTTTACTTTGTTGTCCTGTTTTTTCATTCTTCTTAGATATATCACTAGCATGGTTTATACCATCATCAGGCATTGGACTATCTGTTCCAGAAGAAGGTTCAGAGCCTTGATCATTGAAATGGGGTGCTGGACTGCTTGCATTTGTATCTTCAGTTGAAGCAGGACTGGGCTTTCTATCTCTTAAATTACAGGAAGCTGAACCTTTCCTATTAATTTCAAATAGCCTATTTCGAATAGCTACATAGTCTGTTATCTGGTAAAAAAAGCGCATTGGTTCATTCCGCTTCCAATTATATATGTAAGCGATGTCCATCAAAGTATAGTAATCTGGTAAAGGAACTCTCTTGTACAAAATATCAATAGCAAATTGCGTGCTGTCAATATCAAACTTCATGCTTAAAAATTTTTTGAGATGACTTATGTTGACAACTGCAGGGCACTGCAAAAACCTTCTTGGTGTTGCTGATACAGGTTGTGGTTCACTGCTGTCAGATGATTTACTAGATATACTATCAGTGTCAGTAGCATCAGCATATTCTAGGGAGAAGGATATCACATCTTCTGGACTGAAAATAATTCTTTCAGTGTCTTCTCCTCTCTGTTCAGGAGTAGCGGATGCTGCAGGGCCAGGTCTCGAGGAATAAAACTGCTGTCGTCTCTCCATTTCTTTTTGAAAAAGTCCTGGTACAAGTTTATATACTATGTCTTGAAGTGCTTTATCTAATTTAATGTTTGGCTTGGCAGAATTTATCATCATTTCACACACAGGGCAGTAACTCTTCGCTCGCAAATGTTTGATGATACAACTACGACAAAAGGAGTGTAAACACTCTACAATCGTTGTTGCATCTATATAATAGCCCCTACATAGAGGACATGTTATGTGTTCGTTGACTTCACCCAGTAAGGTTCTCTGGGGCACAACTGCAGCATTGTTCTGCTCAGTCATTTTCACTACTTTTTTATCGGGTTGTTTATTAGACGTAACCATTTTCAGGATACACCGTTACTATAATAATAATGTATGGGCACACGTAGCTGATAGCAATACAGCTAACGAACAGAGCATAATTTGGCGTCGCGTTTAGTATGTTTATCACTACCGCACTATAGACTCGACGCTTTCCATTATTTGGAAACACATTTCAAAAGAAAAACAATCAATATAATAAGGACAAAACCTTACGATAAATAAAAAGTGGAAGACTATTACTTCGTCGCATGCCGTATCGCCATGAAAATCGATTATGTTGGTAACCCTGTTTTATTTATGTTTAAATCAAAGACCAAATCGTATTTCCACGATTACAAGAGTATTTATCAACGCCAACTTTAATTGGATACGCTTACCGTGTCAATATCTCGAGAGAACCAAGTTTAACACTGAAATAATTATCAATTATGTATTTGTTAAAACTTTTGGCGCGAATAAGTTGAGTGTCCCATGCACAAAATGTCAAAATAATTTCTTAGAGATATTATTTTTATGTTGGTACACACAACTTTGACACAATTTTGGTTTTTTAATTTTAAAAGTTTTCACGAAGGTATTATCAAATTCAGCCTGTTATAAAGTTCACAATGGAAGAGTTAACATCGGGGTGGTATGGCTTTATGGTCGGTCCACACACACCGCAAGATTTTGGCTAGATGAACTAGTTTTAAGTTTACACGTCACACATGATAACTATAACTTTCCCGCGTGTTGGTTTTTAACCTATGTTACTCATACCCACGATACAGGAGGAATAGTTCTATAGTGGGGCAACGTTTTAAAAGTAATATAAAATAAAAACACCGTTTAAATAAAGACCTTAAAAAATAGGCCCGTAAATAATAATTAAATATTTTTACTGTGTTTAATATAGGTATTTTAATAGGTAAAGCAATAACTAATAAACGTTTTTGCTAAGAATAGCCATTTCTGTGGTAAAGCTATTAAAAAAAAAAAATATTATATTTTTTTAAAATTCGTTCTATATTTATTTCATGACAGCAACATCACACACACTATACCCACATGGAAGTAGTATTTATTAAGCATATGAATGTATGTGAGAAAAGCACAGACTTCTCTTTATACGTCTGTGTGAGAAAGAGAGCAAAGAGTCAAAGACGATAATGCGCGCTCTACACTCGCCCGCGAATCGCGCGCGAAGGCCGCGAAAGAGGGCGCGAACGCGGCTCCACACTTCGCGTTCGCGCCCTTTCGCGGCCTTCGCGCGCGATTCGCGCGCGAGCGTAGAGCGCGCATAAAACATTGCAGCGAAAAAGCACTAAATAGTAATTTGGCCACAGGCCACTAGCCAGTGTAGGCTGTTCCTTCTTCCATTTTGCTCTATGGTGTAAACCAGTGTAGCCAACCCTACAGTTTTAACTGTAGATCTACAGTTTTTTCGATATCTCCTCAGTTTTTAGTTCAGACCTCCAAATCTACAGCTTTTTTCTTTATGATGCTAGCTAGCGCCTCTATTTTATTTGCTGCGTATCCCATACCAACTTGATTTTAGCAAAATCTACGCTAATTTGATAAAAATATGTTCGATTTTAACCCTATTCTTGGCACGGTGGATAATTTGATACGCTGTACTTTTTAAAAATCTAGAGACATACACATAAATGTCAAGTAAAATTCTTGAAAATTAAAAAAAAATTGCCCTGAATAAAATAAAATTAAACTGAAAACCAATAGGTAGGATGTGCAAATTGAAAACGAAGCAGTATTAGTAGAAATAATGTAAAATAAAGGAAAGTATTATTTAAATGCTTTATTATGTGGTTTTATTGATAATTCAAAATAATAAAGTTATTAAATAGTTCAAAATAAGAAAAGCTGTAGATTTACAGTTCTTTAAATAGAATTTTACAGTTTTCTACAGCTTTATGAAAGCTTCTTTGCAGTTTTAGTCTCGGTTGGGGTTGGCAACACTGGTGTAAACTGTCAAACTTTTGAACAACTGCAACTTCGGTTCGGTCATTGCCGTCCTCCTTCTTTTCAGTCAACGGAGTCTCGAACACAGACCGATATCTGCATCGTGAATTTTACTATTAATCACGAACTCCTTTTAAAGGAGGAAAGTTAAACCTATTCCTTCTTAAACATGAGAGCAAAGGTATATATCTATTTGTGCAGGAAAATTGCGTTCTAGCAAGTTTTTTCATCAACATGTTATGTTCGGCTAAACCGCGTTTTGATTTGTGTTGTGTTTTTATTGTTTCAGTGGCGTAAGAAGCGCATGCGAAGGCTAAAGCGCAAAAGGAGGAAGATGCGTGCGAGGTCCAAGTAAAATGGTATGTTAAACAAATTATTTTTCAGTTAGTCCTGTTTCTTTGCCTTATCAAGATTTCATGTCGCTATCCGGCAATCTCTATCCTTTCCTCATGGTCATTATCGTTTCGTTGTTTATGTGATCGAAACCCTATCCTCTAAAACAAATATAATTTTTAGATACCTCGTGTCTTCGAAAATCGTTTAAAAACTGCCCAATCCCAGGAGCTGTTTTGAATTCTTATAGTTACTTAACTAGTTTATTTTATTACTGCTGTGAAGTGAAATCATTAGGTTATACATTCAAATTCATCAAATTACAATGTGCTCGGAGTTAAAAGTCACAAGTACTATTAATACAAATGTAATAGGTAGTTTTATAACTTCTGAATGATTGCTGTGATGTTGTTATTCCCCATTTTGTATAAGTTATTCATTGCTGTTGCCATGTACCAGCAAGAAGTTATATTCATAGTTTATTGCAAACGTGACTGTGAGGCATTGGAGGTTACTAAAACCATTCAGTATGTTTGGGTGTCTCTACAGGTTATGTGATGAAATTTTTGTTCCATCCCATGTGCTTGCATATATGTTATCAACTATTTATTACATCGCTTTTTAATTAGTTAAGCTTTGTATTATTAAATGGAATAAAGAATAAAACTAAGAATGTCAGAATGAAGCTGTGTACATTCTACTGTTATTTTATTTATTACTTTTTAAACATTTTAAACAGTATGGGTGTCACAAATTAATATCTTATTTATTTAAGCATTTGACTAACAAAATGGGAATTTAATATTATTAGAAATTTTATGACTCGAGGTGGAGGTCATCCATTTTGGAAGTCATTATTTACTTTGATCTCTCTGCAAGTAAGATTTTGCAATAGTTAAGGTTTCTTTGAAAGTCGGTCAGTTGATTATCTGTGCTTATGTTTCCAACTAAATATATGTGACACAATAGGTAAAGAGGTAGTACTGGTTGTTAATAATTGATCCTTAACTTCTACATAATGTCCATGTTTTATTGTTACCCCTCTGAGGCAGTTGTTATCTCTATATGAGACTAGCATAAAGAATTGGAGGGCATATTAATATGCTTGCTCCACCCTTGTAATAAAATTTTATCACAAGGACTATTGAAAAGCATACAAATAGATAATAATAATTATGTATTACAATAGTACAGCTAATTGCATGTCAGTGATATCTTGAAACCACAATAACCTTCTGCTATGTCGAGCCATGCCACACGATGCATTGCGGCGGCGACGTCCTACATATAAAAATGTATGGTGAGGCACACGGCGCCGTCCTACATATAAAAATGTATGGTGAGGCACACGGCGCCGTCCGGTGCGCTCTGGCGCTGCACCGCACGCGCATCGGAATCGAGATGACCTGCGGTGCGGCGCTGCACCGCATCGTGTGGCATGGCTCTAAGGCCCCCCGCGCACTAGGCAGCCAGTAAAACAGATGGGAATTCGTGGCTGCCTAGAGCGCGGGCTCCCATACAACGTCATATGTTTTACTGGCTGCCTAGTGCGCGGGGGGCCTAAAGGTGCATCAATGTCAAATTTTTACCAAGGACTGTCAGTTGACTGTATATATTTGCTTGGAAGATTCCAAATTACTGCTGTGTATATTGAAAATCTGTGATCTTAAGCTGAAGTTTAATATTTATTTTGTTGTTTCAGGTACACAGGTGGAAGTTAGGTTCATCTAATACTACTAGTGTATCAAATAAAAACTAAAAAATCATGAACTTGTTTAATTTATTATGTCCTTAATAATATGTCCTAGCCTACTAGCCTTTTTTTTTGTGGGGTTATTCTCATGGACTGCCTCCACCTTGGAAGGCCGAAGGGTGTGTCAAACTCCTACAGACTAAAACCCCACGGTGTCCCTCAGATTTTCTTTGGCCGGGGCACGGGGGCGCTCTGAGCGTTCTTCCGCACCCTGGCAGGTATCGATCCTCCAACACCACAAGGCAGTGGTCCGACCGCCGGCGAGAAAACGAGTAATAATTACTGGATACATTTCAATGTTCTTTACGGCATTGTAAAATGCCGCCCCGGCTCGCGGCCCGGCCCGATGCGAGCCGGTTGGTCTGAATTGTACTGTGGCAGTAGGTACATAACAAAAACAAAACCACAAAAAAATCGTAGAACATACATGGGGGTGGTTTGGATAGCCCAAGAAGAAGCTTCCAAAATCTCTTGGACGTTATCTGGGCCACCTGTATATTTTGGCGAATGGTTATGTGTAAATAGGGCATTATTTATTAGAACACTGTTTCCGCGTAGGTCATGACATTCTTTTTTCAAACCTTGCTGTCAATTTTTTACGACATTCTTCTTGATTTTGCTTCATTTATTGTCACATTTTGAAGATAATTTTTATTTAATTTTATGCACACATGGACATATAAAAGTCAATGGTTCGAATGGGAGGCCTTAAATGGGAGAAAGCCACGCAATGTCGACCTGTACATAACATCATTTCTTCGGATTTCCCCAAATACAATCCCCAGCCATGGAAGTTTATGGTAAGTTAACCACGGAAATAAAGCAGGTTCTAAGTTAGTTTAGCTTACGTCGGTATATTTTACTTAGGCGATTGCCACACGGCATCGCGCACCGCCGCGGAGGGCGGCGGTAAAACGCATTTCGACGAATTATTCCCAATAGTCCCCTCCAGCCCTGTCCTCCGGGGTGACAGCTGGGAATTGTTTTCCCAGTTGTCACCGGGGTGACAATTTGTGCCGACTGTTCCCTTTGAAAACTGACTAGAGGGGACAAATGGGAAGTCTGTTTCTCAGTTGTCACCGGGGGGGGGACATTTGCTACGATTCCTTTCTTACCACGCGCCACGTCGTAAACATAATAACTGATAATGGTGGGCAGATAAATGTAGAAGCTTAACCCTTAACAGCTCGAACACAAGTCTTTATATCAAGCCACTTAATAGGGTCATAAGGCGGACGGGGAAGGCGAGAAGATGGATAGAGTCCCTTCAGCCTTTCCCCTCGCTAGAGAGACTCGACGGAGCCCCGCTTGGCGGGGCTTCTATTTCTGGGTGGTTTACAAAAAAAAATAACCACGAAGATGATGGCAGCCATCCTTTTAGAACTAAAGATTATGGTAAACAAAATTTCGGGATTTTGAACATTATGGTTACTGAAGTTTATAGCAAACGTGTTATGGATAATGATTTTCGGACAAACAATTTTAGGAGAAGAAAGGGAGTACCTAGCAAATGTCACCCCCCCCCGGTGACAACTGAGAAACAGACTTCCCATTTGTCCCCTCTAGTCAGTTTTCAAAGGGAACAGTCGGCACAAATGTCACCGGGGTGACAATTTGTGCCGACTGGGACGACAATTCCCAGCTGTCACCCCGGAGGACAGGGCTAGAGGGGACTATTGGGAATAATTCATTTCGACCGGCGGTGTACGCGCATCAACGGATTTCTTAGAGGTCAATGCGACATGAGTTCCGCTTCACCGCCACCCGCGGCGGTGCGCGGTACCGTGTGTTAATCACTTACATACTTAGGTATTAGGTACAGGCTACTGATGTGATATCTAGGGCTAACGCACACGATATCATCTTCGAGACTTTGAAGCTAACGCACTAAGTAGGTACATACCGACGTAGGTAATAAAATACAATGTTGAAAGTCGAGCCACTGCTTTTAGTGAAAGATTTACCTATATATCAAAAAAAGAATCATACAAATCAATTCATAATAAATTGGCTGAGTAATAGCGTAACAAACACAAAAAAAAAAACTGCCGAATAGAGAACTTTTTGAAGTCGGTTAAAAAGTGAACTAAGCTGGGAATGAGTAATTGAGTAGGTATAGGTAGGCACCTGCTTTACTTAGAACTGAATAGGACGAAGTATGCATTGATTTAGGCTTCTCATACTTAAAAAAAAACCTGAAGCGTGTTTTTAATATTAAAAATAACATCTCTTCGAGTCGGGTTGAGGACGTGAGGTAAACAGATAACAAATTAGTAAAAACTTTTATTAATAATGGTAATTTTCACTTATATAATAGGAAGCTAAAGAACGCGTCGAATGGTTACTCTCATATGAGTACCAGAGAATGTGGATGGAGGAAATGGAAGCTTGGAAAAAAAGGATATATCCTGAAAACACCATGGTCAATGTAGATATTGTGAAGCGTTACGTCCTGACTTTCAAAACAGAGCATCAAGCTCCGAAGCCAGATAAAAAGAAACCGTTCAAAATGAAAAAGTAAGAACTTGTGCGTTTCCACATTATTACATTTCAGCAGAACATGAGTAGGTACGACTCATGAATGTTTCCGTTGAGAAACAGTGCCGTTTCTTAGGTAAGGGCTAAAAGTTCGCGAGGGATGGGAATGCTGTTACGGTAAAATATGCTAGGGATTCTTGTTGTGTGTCACATCCGTGATGTGATATCAAACACCGCACAGTGACTGATTTCCTGCGCGACCCGCTGTTGCAGAGACTGGAGGCCCCAGCAGACAGCAGTGGGAACATTATACCTACATTATTACACGTTACATTATTTGATGCAAGCCACACACAACTTAGACTTGCACATTAAATAATATTCTTCCAACTGAATTTCCGTCACGTTGGCTAGTCTCGATGGAGACCAGCCTAGTTCACAGAAGCATGTGGGCAAATACAGGGGCACTCCCTCTTTCCTCGCTCTAAAAGTCCGATGGGACGGCACTCCGACACGATCGGAGAGAGATCAGGCGCTGGGATAATGGGCCCAACGGCTACGTGCTTTCCGAGTATTCCGAGGCACGGGGATCAATACCACCAGCTTCCAAACTCCTCCCTCCGGGCCGCTACTGGCAAATTCCTAATAGGAAATCCCAAAAAAACCATTCCCGACCCAAAATTCATTCATTCTGAATTCGAACCCAAAAACCTTAGCTCAGCTGCCGCGCTGGCGCCTGCAAAACCAACGAAGCAATTATTGGCACATGATAGTCTAATTATCAGAACGTGTGTGCTACTATTCCCACACCCTGAAACAGCCTGTGAATTTAAAATCAGCTTTATAACATTATTACTTTCAGATTTGAAGGTGTAAAAAGTAAAACTGAAAATAAACGTGCCCAAAACGATAAAGCAATGAGAGTAAAAGATTCTGATAAATCGAAAAACAAAGAAGAAGCCAAATAAAATAAAAATACTTAAATGATTGCGTAAATATGCCGACTATAATTTTCCAAATTGCCTGTAAAATAAAATAAAATGTTTACAAACTATCAAGTTGCTTTATTTATTTATTCAGTAGTATAGCCAGCAAACAATAGTCGGTAGGTAACACTTCGGCTTTTTTATTTAGTAAAACGTAAAATACAATGTTTTTTTTTTGTTACATAACATAACATCACGCCTATAATCCCCGAAGGGTTTGGCAGAGACTTTCTACTTAGTAGGTACACCCACAGACCGTATTGCCATCAACCGGGCACAAATCCAGATTTAGAGGCTGCTACTGAGAAATTCCTGAAGGAAAAAGCCAATAACACTGCCCGACCTGGGAAATCGAACCCAAGACATCTTGCTCAGTAGTCGCGGTTTGCGATCACTAGACCAACGAGGCAGTCAGTTTTTTTTTATTATGATTTAGATTATATTGAAAAATAGCAGTTTTCAGGAAGATTTTAGTTTTTTTGCGTGAAACCCTATTTCTTTTTCTAAAATAAAAGTAGTAGACTACAGGCCCATGTCCAAAAATGGTGGGTCATATGAACCACCAGGTGACGTATATAGGACGATATAAGAGCATAAAATAATAAGATTCAGCACTATGCCGTCACTTGTAAGCTGTCCAACTGAATGCTGGTGAGAATTGAAAAGTGCAGGTAGAGTGAGTACATTTTGGTCATATATTTTTGTACGGCATTTTTACCATCGATAGATCCATGAAAAATAATAAGAAAGCGCGCAGTGCCGTACAAAAATGTTGGGCCACAAAGTCGGTATTTTTTTTGATTTTCTGTCAATTTCCAGGGTAAATTTGGTCATTTGATTCTGTACGGCATCAGTTTCATACTGTTTCAATACAGCTTCTAATCCATTATTCCACAACGCCGTACAAAAATCATGTGACAAGGGGAAAAAATCGAGGGTTGCAACCCCCTCTCTTTCCGTGGTCCGGGGGGCGATTTGAAAAAGTACGGCTTCGGTTCCAAAACATTATCTAGCACTCAAAAGTACTATTAAAAATAATGCCGTCAAAAAATTATTGTTCATTTGAATGATAATTAATTAATTATCTTAATTTCATGGTATACTTGATTTATAAAGCTGTAAAATCATTTGACTCTGTACGGCAACTTTTTTTTTAACATGATATTGTAAAATACAATTGTTATATAGTCAGGGCCCGATCTAGCTATTTAGCCGCTCCGGGCAAAAATATTTTTCGCCGCCCTTTACTCAAATACCATACTGGTGTCCCAGACAAGGACGTCCAAACAAAAATTTTGGAAGTCTCTCTTCTTGGGCTATCTACAATTTTTTTGTGGTTTAGGAGCTAGACGATTTTTTCGTATTTTTTTGGTATATTCTTTCTTGCTTCAGATTGCTTCAGATTTGTTGATTTTCTCTTTTTATGTCGCGTTTTTTGGAAATATTTTTATTGATAATTAATCCTGAAAGTATGGTCTTCGATCGATAAAAACAAATGTCTGTCTTATCGTCACCCGAAATTACCAAAACTTAGTTCAAAGGGAAAAATGTTGTTTAGCAAAATTCGTTGCAGATTTTCGGCCCTTAAAGAAAAATCACAATAAGTGCCCAAATGACCTTAAAATAATTTCAAAAACTTTCACGGACCCTCAGCTTTTTAAACAATACAAAAAGCTACTTAGTATTTTACAGGACATTATTCGGTGCATTTGAAGCTCGAACATGGTAACGCAAAAAAAAGAAATATTTTAGAACATAAGTAAACCGTAAACCCTAATGAAAATGAATTAAAACAAAATTGTATTAAGTTTTCAATGCAATATGAGATCTATGTCATGTTTATTATTAGCACAATGGTGATTCGGATTAGATAGTTAAGTTAGGTTAGGGTTAAGTTTGTCTTTAGACATTTCCAACGCCTTTAACACCCTGCCCTGGAGCTGTATTCGGGAGGCACTGCGCTATCATAGGGTACCTCCCTACCTCCGCCACATCGTTGGGGGTTATCCGTCATAGAGGTCACCTTAGAAGTGGGACGGAATGGTAGGTGCCAGCACCAAATGTCGTGCGGTGTTCCGCAGGGCTTGGTTTTGGGCCTGCTCCTATGGAACATCGGATACGACATACGACTGTGTGCTGAGGGGTGAGTTCAGACCGGGGATAGACCTGACGTGTTATGCGGACGACACGCTGGTCACTGCCCGGGGGAGCTCGCACAGGGAGGCAGCGTTGCTGGCAACGGCTGCGGTCTCACAGGTGGTGGGCCGCATACGTCGCCTAGACCTAGAGGTGGCCTTCGGCAAGTCGGAGGCCATGGTGTTTCATGGCCCCCGGCGGGTGCCGCCACCCGGCACACACATCGTGGTCGGGGGGTCTCGGATCGTTGTCGAGGCTACCATGAAGTACCTGAGATTGGTGCTCGACAGCCGGTGGGACTTCGAGCCCCACTTTCAGCGGCTGGCGCCCAAGTTTCTGAGCGCGGCTGGCACGCTCGCAACGCTGCTTCCCAATTCGGGGCGTCCAAGCAGCGCCTGCAGGCGTCTGTATGTGGGGGTTGTGCGATCTATGGCCTTGTATGGGGCCCCGATATAGGCGGCTGACCTATCGGCCGGCAGTATTGCCGTTCTACGAAAACCGCAGAGGGCGATGGCCATCAGAGTCATAAAGGGTTATCGCACGATCTCCTACGAGGCGGCCTGCGTACTGGTTGGAGCCCTGGGACCTGGAGGCTAGCGGCCGATGCAGCGCGAGATTGAGGTGCGTCGGTCGCAGCTTCGCGAGGTCCTGGTGGCGGAATGGCGGAACAGGCTGTCACGCCCTACCGCCGGCCTCATCACCATCGAGGCGATCCGGCCGGTGCTGGCAGACTGGCTCGGGAGAAGGCATGGCTCCCTGACGTTTCGGTTAACGCAGGTACTCTCGGGGTATAGCTGCTTCGGGAAGTACCTGTGTCGCATAAACAGGGAGCCGGACACCCGGTGTCACCAATGCATGGACTGCCGAGAGGACACGCCGCGGCATACGCTGTCAGAATGTACAGCTTGGGAGGAGCCGCGCCGTGCCCTCATCGCTGAAGTAGGCAGTGACCTGTCGCTGCCGGCCGTCGTCGCTTCGATGGTCGGCGACGAGGGGTCCTGGGACGCGGTGGTCTCCTTATACGAAACGGTTATCTCGCAGAAGGAGGCTGCGGAAAGAGAGAAATTACGACCTCTCTCCCGGCCCGCAGCAGGCGCACCGGGCGTCGGCGGAAGGCGGACAACGCCTTCTTCCGGCCCCCCTAAATGGGCCCAGGAACCCGAGGTGGCGGCGCGTAGTGTTTAGTGTTGTACGCGCGCCCCTCTTTGACGTCGTTTTGGGAGTTAAACACCTCACTCCCCCCCTGACCTGAGGAGGCCCGCGGTGGCGAGCCAGCACCAGTCGGAGATTGCGGAAGGCGAGTACGTTCCCGTGATCCCCGGCGCAAGTGTGGGAAGGGAACACCGGGGTGGTTTTTAAGCAGTAAGAGTGACAGACCACTACTTGAAACTCGCTTGCAAAATAAAAATATCGCTTTTTTGCCTTACCGTGTTCGAGCTTCAATTGCACTGAATAATGTCCTGTAAAATGCCAGTTTTATTGTTGTATTGTTTTAAAGAGCTGAGGGTCCGTGGAAGTTTTTGAAATTACTTTAAGGTATAATATTTAAATACGTTAGTCTACTACGACTTCTGAACAAGTATACAAAAATTCATGAGAGTGTGTTAGACTTTGTGCCACCGTCCGGCACCCTCAATTTTGCCGCCCCTCAGTTTTGCCGCTCCGGGCAATTGCCCGGCTCGCCCCCCCCTAGATCGGGCCCTGTATATAGTATTGCAGTTCAAAAGAAACTGTTCTAAAAAAAATTATAGAGAAATACAAAAACTGAATTATTGCAAAAGTTTAAATATTCATAGATTAATAATCTATAGCAATTTTCTACATTTTTCCCTTGTTTTAAATAGTATTAAGATAAATAAATTAGGAAAAAATGATGCCGTACATTTTAATGCAGACCATATATTTTCATATCATTTCGTTCTATGGATTTTTCCTTGAGTTGTTTTTCCCCTACAAACCTTTGGACCAACGAAAATGTACGGCATGTAAAAAAATATTATCTATGCATAAAATACTTTCAAAATAAATTAATTTTATGTTGTTTCAAATCACCCCCCGGACCACGGAAAGAGAGGGGGTTGCAACCCTCGATTTTTTCCCCTTGTCGCATGATTTTTGTACGGCGTTGCGGAATAATGGATTAGAATCTGTATTGAAACAGTATGAAACTGATGCCGTACAGAATCAAATGACCAAATTTACCCTGGAAATTGTCAGAAAATCAAAAAAAATACCGACTTTGTGGCCCAACATTTTTGTACGGCACTGCGCGCTTTCTTATTATTTTTCATGGATCTATCGATGGTAAAAATGCCGTACAAAAATATATGACCAAAATGTACTCACTCTACCTGCACTTTTCAATTCTCATCAGCACTCAGTTGGACAGCTTACAAGTGACGGCATAGTGCTGAATCTTATTATTTTATGCTCTTATATCGTCCTATATACGTCACCTGGTGGTTCATAGGGACCTAGAAGATGTCTCTGTTTTTCCCTCAGCCTTAGTCGAAATAGAACACTGTCAACATCTAGTCGCCAAATCCTCGAGCTGTCTCAAAGTCTTAACGCAGAATATAAGAAGTATAGGTTGCAATATCCATGGCTTTTTGGTTTTTCTTCACCGACTTAAAGTGGATGTCGATGTATTGGTGCTGACGGAATGTTGGTTATCTCGGTCCCAAACAATTCCAAACATTGATGGCTATCACCATTTTTCAACAAAAGTTACTCACAATCAGAACGATGGTGTGATAGTCTATGTTAGGCTGCATCTAAATGTTTTGGTTCAGGAGCCTTGTTTTGTGGAAGGAAATTGTCTCATTATTAAATTGGGTCTCGATACCGCGATAGTTGCAATCTATCGTTCCCCTTCTTTTAAAATTATCGACGCGTTCCTATTGTCACTCAATGATGTCCTTAACAGTGTAAATACTTTTAAAAATGTCTCTATCATAGGGGATATTAATATAGACATATATAATAACGCGGGAATGACACAAGATGCGACTTCTAGTAAATACTTAAGTTTTGCGGCTTTCCACGGACTTATGCCTAGTCATAGCCTTATTACTCGACCTGCAAGTGGTACTTGCCTGGATCATATTCTTTTAAAGACCAAAAATCAGGCTTTTACATATGTTATTAAATCATCGCTGACTGATCACTATCCCGTCCTAATGGGGCTTCATCTTGATAGGAAACCGGTTCTTCTGGTTACTACATATCAAAAAATCAACTTTGAGGGACTTGCTATAGACATGAATAAATCTGACTTTCATAAAATTATGAATACTAATGACCCTAACCCTGCTATTAACCTGTTAATCAATTTTATACAAAATTCAATAATTAATAATTCGTTAACCTATAAAATTCCTTGTCGTAGAAGAACTATAAAGCCATGGATGACACCGGGTCTGCTACGCTGTGTAAGAAATAGAGACGAACTACACAAAAAAACAAAAATTCAACCTAATAATGAAACCTTTAGGATAACTTATCTAAGATATAGAAAATATTGTGCATGCTTGCTAAATAAAATTAAACGTGATCATGAACGAGATATTATAAAAAAAGCAGGCAATAATAATAAACAGTTGTGGAAGTCTATAAAAATAATCACGAACAACACTAAGCCTAAAAACACTCCACTAGAATTACTGTCGCTTTCCTCGTCGCCGCAACAATCTGTCGAAGACATAAACAAATATTTTGTTGATGTCGGAAAGTCTTTAGCTGAGAAGATTTTATGCAGTCAAAATAAAAACTCTTCTGTCTCTGCTACACACATCACTACATTCCAATCAAATTCCCTTGTTTTGCTGGATGTTGATGAGAGAGAAATTGATTCACTGATTGTGGGTTTGAAGGACGATAGTTCACCCGGTTGGGACCAAATACCTAATAAAGTCTTGAAATTATTTAGAAATTTATTAGTGCCTGTGCTTTTACAGATTTTCAACAATAGCCTAAATTTGGGAATCTTTCCTGAAGCTCTAAAAAAGTCAGTTGTTCTTCCTGTTTACAAGGGTGGCGACAGGGACCGTGTTACCAACTATAGGCCGATCTCCATTCTTCCTTCGCTATCAAAAATCCTTGAACGCATTATACATGGTAGACTCTCCAAATTTCTGGAAAGCAACAACATCTTATCTCCGAATCAGTATGGCTTTCGCACTGGTAAGTCAACCAGTGACGCCGTTCAAGAGCTCATAAACTTTGTTGTATGTAACCTTGATCAAGGAAAAAAATGCATAGCTATCTTTTTAGATTTGGCGAAAGCATTTGACACGGTCCCTGTCCCAATTCTTTTAAACAAACTGGATCGCTTGGGTATTAGGGGAATTCCGCTACAATTACTTAAAAGCTATCTGACAAATAGAACACAGTGCGTTAAAGTATCCAACAATACGAGCTGCAATCTACCAATTAACTACGGAGTACCACAGGGTAGCATTCTTGGTCCCACCTTATTCCTCACATTCTTAAATGATCTTTGCGATCTACAATTAGATAAAGGAAAAATTATTTCATATGCTGACGACACAGTTTTACTTTTTCAGGGTGATAGCTGGGATGAGGTATTCGCAGATGCACAATTGGGATTTAATAGGGTGACAGAATGGCTACGACATAATTTACTTACTCTCAACACCGAAAAGACCAAGTGTATGACTTTCACTAAGCGTAACTCATCTCAACCGTCACCTAATTACTGTATCGTAGCTCATTCTTGCTATCACCTAAATACACTTGCAGCACCTATCCCTTGTACATGCAGTCATTTAAAAAGGTCGTCTGACATTAAGTACCTGGGCGTCTTGATCGATAACACTCTGAGCTTCAAAAGCCATATTTCTAATGTCAGTACTAGGATTCGGAAATTAATCTATATCTTTAAAAGTCTTAGGCACGTAATCGATCCACCTCTTCTCAAACAAATTTATCGCTCTCTCTGCGAACCTCTTATCGCATATTGCATCTCGTGTTGGGGTGGTGCGCCAAAATCATCCTTAATCACTTTAGAAGTTGCTCAACGTTATATTTTAAAAGTCTGTACCTTTAAACCCTTTCTCTACCCAACCAACCTTTTATACAAAGACTGCCAAGTCCTTACAGTCAGGCAGTTATTTGTACTTACCTCTATTTTACGGCAGCACTCCCTATGTATCTATGAGCCCAGTAGAAATGCATCTAAACGACGTAAACATATGGTCTGTCAATACAATCACCAATTTAAAACTAGTTACGTGCGAAAGTTCTTTTGCTTCCTTGGCCCATATATTTACAACAAACTAAATAAAATGTTACTCATCTACCCCCTAACAAAACATAAATGTAAAGAAACTGTGCTAAATTGGTTACTTACTAAATCCTATCATGAAACTGAAGAACTACTTACTGTTTTATCATAACCTTCCTCAGTAGGAAAGTAACTTGCCATTTATACCCCATATTTACAATAATAATACTTACAGTAGTGGGCATTACACACTACTCACATATATACTTTCACCCGCACACTCACACAACACAACAAATCCCGATCACACTCACACACATACGCATACACCCCCACACATACACATACTCTCACTCACACACACACTACAAAACACACATAATTTCACATTCAATATACACTCATAATTAATTCCATAAATCGTAAATCTAGATTTTAATTACTCTTAGTTTTTTAAACTTTGTTTTATTCTTTACGCATAAACATGTACCTACTTAATTATAATCCTTATTATTGTCACTATATGGTGGGAAGAGCACTGCTTATCCCATAACACAGAGCTTCACCGCTCTATTTTGGGAAGCAATGTCCTAACCCTAATAATTTTATGTTTTTATCTGGATTACTCGTTTACCTTCTCATAAAACTTACTGTTTTTGTAATGGTGAAATAAATTTATTATTATTATTATTATTATTATTATTATATGACCCACCATTTTTGGACATGGGCCTGTAGTCAATAGCATAAGTTACCCCTTATTACATCTTATCTGCCTGTGAAAGTCCCGTCAAAATCGGTCCAGCCGTTCTAGAGATTAGCGGGAACAAACAGACAGACTGACACAAGATTTTAAAAATTCCATTTTGGTATATGTACCGTATGTACATTCATATTATATGTAGTAAAAATCGGTTATTACAAACAGACACTTCAATTTTTACCCGACTACGGCAAAGCCAAAAGGAGGGTTATGATTTTGACCGGTATGTATGTATGTATGTTTGTATGTATGTTTGTATGTATGTTTGTTTGTTCCCTCGTAACTTCTAAACTACTTATCATTACATGACAAATGAGGTGTCGTTAGAAGCGTCTCAGTTGTCCGCTGGTTATAGGGTAGGTGACGTGTCACCAAATCCAATATGGCGCCCTCCAGGGGATGTGAAGTCGTTATCAAAAAAAAAAATTTTTTCGCACAATATCGACATGGGTATCAAATTAAAGGGCTTGATGAGCACATTTGAAATATATATACATTATATAGCTTTTACTAGCTACTTTGCCTGTTTTTAACAGTGTCAACATGGGTATCAAATGAAAAGGCTTAATGAGTACATTTGAAATTCACTCGCTACTTTGCTTTTATTATTATATCAAATAATTAAATAGAGTTATTCCTTCAAATAATATAACCCCCAAATAATATAAGTAACCCCCAAAATAGTGTAAATAAAAAATAAGTTAAAAATAACTAAAACCCGACTACGACAAAGTCGCGCACTGAAAAGTATAAAACAAGAACAATATTCATTTGACCGATATTTTCGAAATTTTTAAGTAATAGCCGTGGTCGTATGCCACCTATTCAATAAAGATTGTGTAAAACAACCGCAGGTGGCATACGACCACGGCTATTACTTAAAAATTTCGAAAATATCGGTCAAATGAATATTGTTCTTGTTTTATACTTTTCAGTGCGCGACTTTGTCGTAGTCGGGTTTTAGTTATTTTTAACTTAGTTTTTTATATTTATTTGTATAGATGAAATGTGTTAGCATACAGGCTTTCGATGCTGATGATATACCTTGTCTAGGCTCTTGTCCCATCGAAAACGACATCAAAGAATATTTTATAATTTAATAATAAAAAATAATTGGCGTTAGGCCGCGAGTTGTGGCGCGGTATTTATACCTACGGCGCGCGAGTACATCTATGCACTGCACGCGCTACGAAGGTGTTCCCATCCCGACGAAATAAACGACTAAGCTACACGCTTCGATCAAATAATACTTCCCAAATAGACGCGAGCTTATAATATTATTATAGGGGGACTAGCAAAATAAAATTTGTCATCCAGTTAGAGGATTTTTTATTTCCATGCAATAAGTATTCAAGTTTTATGTATTAGATTAAAACTACTGTGAAAGTCCTTGATTATAATTTTATAATCTTTTTACTTTTTTTGAAACTATTATTGATCATTTCAGTAATAAGCTTTTATCTTTTAATCTACCTGATGATTGAACACAATACCCAATCTTAAACAAGCGAGTAAACAAAATAACTCCTAAGTTTAAAGTTTTCTTTTATATTTTCTATGTTATATACAGATACGAGTAAATATTGTATTATGATTTGCAAATAGTAACTATAAATCTTGCAACTACTTACATAAATATTACAATCATGTATTTGCGATTCAAATTAAAAATTGAGGTGATAGAGACTGGATTATTCTAATAACCCAGGTTACAAAACTATTATTAAAATACACATTCAGTCCAATGTTTGGCAGGGTTGTTCAGCTTAAACATGGTAAGATAATTATTATTAATTATCATAAATTGTACATTTTTTGTGGTCTTTTGTGTATTTAATTTCTTTTTTTACCTTCGGGCAAACACAGGGTAAATTTATTAAAATCCCGAGGTAATTACAGGTATTTTCTAGTTTTATTAATTATTATTATTAAATTACATTGCATAGTATGATCACACAACTCCGCATGTGGGGTTAACAATCAAAAAATTACTTAACCAAATCAGTCATTATTATAATAATTAGGTACTAAAGTTCTGAACGCAATACCCATTTATGCACAGTTATTAGTTTCATGTGCTCCACAAAATACTTGGTCGTTCGTTGCGATATTGTATGGCAATTATGTAAATATATTATAAACAGAACACTTTTTTAGATGCTCGAAAATAGGAAGAAATAAAACCAAAATTTTTCCAATCACTCTTTCAGAAACATTTGACATAATTATTTTAATGTGGAATGATGTATTATTTATGTTCTGCTAGAACTATTTCGTTTTCTTTTAATGCTATAGAGTACACATACTATTAATTTATGCATAACATTTTGTTGATTGTCGAAATTGTGTTTTTACGAAACGGCAATAAAAAATTTAACCGAATTGAAAACTGAATGCGGTTCCAGGAAATCCACCGCCCGAGTGGAAATCAAAATGCTGTCCGCCACGGTTGAAGAAAGTCTGGAATACTACGTTGGGGTCAATGTCTGAAAACAAAAAAAATGCAATCAAAAAGTTGTAATACGACTTTTAACGATTCATTCACAAGTTTATAGTTTTTAGACTCGTACGCGTTTTAAATTTTTATTATATACAGTGCTGGTATGTCACAAGCACGACTGCTGAGTTTGGAGTCCTAAGTTCGATTCACGGGTTGGGAAAAGGGAATTGGGGATTTTCTATTGGAAATTTCTAAGTAGCAGCCTGAAGCTTGGAAGTTGCTGGTGTGACATGCTTCCGATGGAATGTACGCCACATAAGCAAGGGGCATTGACCGCCTCAAATTTACAGTCATTATTAGGATCAACTAAATGCTTGATTTTATAAAACAAAGTTGTTCTTGTCCGTTATTGTCTATTTCTAAAGCAGAATATGTGTGTATTTGATGATTTTGGTGAGGATTGTAGTTTTACCATTATATTGATAAAATTGCACGCATGCAAAACTATAACTCATAAAGGTGGTACTTAACCGGCTGGGCCAAAACGGATTGCTACCGAGTTTGCATACGATTAAGATCCAACCGCCTTCGTCAGTCAGATAAGACCACAGATATAGATAGACATAGATAACGCAAGTATCACGATCTGTATGAAAACCAAGCGTGCCATTTTTTGACTACCTATTATGACGTCACAAGCACTATTTAGTGATGGGAAAATCAAATCGATTCAAAGACGCCGCCGCGTACGGCGCCCCCCTCGTCCTACCCCCCGCCATGCGCCAGCGGCTCACCCGGTCAGCAGTACGCTGAAAGTCTTTGTAGTGAGAGGTTGCGTGCTCGAGCGCTTGCGTTCCGACGACGTGCTAGTTTTAGGATACCTTTGCCATAATTTTTTAATAACATATAATAATAACAACAATAACAATTATAATATAAATAATAAAAATATAATAATAATAATAACATAATTTAAATCGATTTATGAATCGATTTTATGACAGAGTAATGAGATATACAGAGGAATGAGATAAACAGAAAAATGAATGACAAAATAAAATTCCTGATCTGCTTATAAGGCAGTTAGGAGTATATATTTTTTACAAAATTGTAAGTATTTCCCTAATTATTTCTTGTGATTGTTGTAGACTATCAAAATGTCGGAAACAAAGACAAAATCCAGAGAAGAAATTTTAGAAGCAAAACGAAAAGCATGTAAAATACGTTATAATAAAATCAAAATAGATCCAAAAATACATGAGCTACGAAAACTTTTTCCCTTCCACAAAGCTTGCTTCCTCAAAATGTATTGAACAAATCTTTGTTTCCCGTCGCCTCAATCCATTTTTGTTTTAAATTGGGTTCATGTGGAAAACTAAAAAAATCACGAAACGTTACGATTATTTATTAAAATTTAAGTACTTATATAATACAAAATCATTCCACTGTTTCCGAAATCGATTCTTGAGAATCGATTTGTGTTGCATATGATGAACAGCACTAATCGCTAAAATTGACAGAAAAATGATAAAAGTCCCTGTACTACAAAACCGAAACGATATACGATAGTATCGCTTGTTTCGATATTCATTACTTGTTAAAACAAAACGTCTCATCGACCGCTCCAAGGAAAAGCTGCAATGTAATAGGAACGTTTTGTTTTTCTCAAATTTGGTATTACCAGGTATTACTGAGGGTATTCGATTAAAAATAATTGTTTTTTTAATTAATTACGCATAATATTAATCATAAGATGACTTACCGATGGAAGGAAACGTTTACTTTATTTTTTCTCCTCGCATTTGTACAGTTTTTACAATTTATAACAGCACAATTAACCATTTTAATATTTTTAACTGACGTCCGACTAGCGCTATGCTCCGATGCAGACTGAGCGCGAAATTGGCCACTTACGATTATTGTACGTAAGCTAGGCACGCGAAGTAGTTGCTCTCGCGTTATCTATGTCTATCTATATCTGTGGATAAGACTCATAAATGTAAATATGTACGAACCTGCCATGCCAGAGCCGTCGTCGTCAAGGTCTTGTCCGTGGTCGTAGCGTGCGCGCTTCTTGGGGTCGCTGAGCACTCCGTAGGCCTCGCCCACCTCCTTGAACCTGCGCTCCTGCTCGCGCCGTTCCGTATCCGGCGCACCCGCGTGCCGGTCTGGGTGGTGCACCAGTGCACGCTTCCTGTTCAGTCACATTATTTTATAAAGCTATACTCCCATAACTTACTTTTCTGCTCATTATTTTAACAAGTCTTAAATATTTAGCAATGTCCACCAAATAGATACAATCATCAGAAAAAAAAATCAGCTGATCCATCATACATTACGATCTTGTTGTGTAGCATTTTTTTTTTCATGATTTCAAGATTGGTCCCATAGTAAAAGTTGTTCATAATGATGAGTACAATGACCCCTTTTCAGGTTTCGGGTAAATTTTCAATTACCCTGTATACAATGACAATCAATCAAAATATAATAATAATAATCATCGTTTACTTGCTGTACTTAGTCTTATGTTATTGTTCCGAATAAACTTTTATTATTAATAAGTTAATAGACATAGTAAGAAATACCTGTAAGCTTTTTTGATATCGTCTTCAGACGCGCTTTTGTCAATGCCAAGAATTTTGTAATAGTCTTTGCGTTTTGATTTCTTAAGAGCTATTTTTGCTTCATGCAATAATTGCTTGTTTTCCTTGCTCTTATCAATCTTATACAGCTTTTCGTAGTCTTTGACAGCCTCTTCATAATCACCAAGTTCAGTGTAACACTTAGCACGCCGAAGAAGCGCCTTCACGTAGTTTTCGTCTAATTCAAGGGCAGCAGAGCAAGCTTCGGCGGCTTCTTTTATTTGGTTTAATTTGGAGCATACTGTGGCCTTGTTGAAGTAAAGCTTAGCATTAACAATCTTATTGTTCTTATCAATAGTCAACGCTTCATTGTACAGGCTCAGAGCTTGCTGCCACCTGCCCATTTTGAATGCTTCATTGCCTGTAATGACCATGAAATAAAACATTTAAATCAATATTTGCATCAGATAATGATAATGCTAAATCTTATAAAATCGGAATTGATGTTTAAATGGATATACATATGTAATTTTTACTGGAATAATCAAAAACTAAAAAGAAAAACAAGGTTTACCTTCTTCTTTCTTTTGCTTAAGCAGTTTAGCCTTTTTGTAAGTTTCCATGGCTTTCTTATGATCTGGGGCAAGACGTAAAACTTGTTGAAAATGCTTGAATGCTTGTTCATCTTTATCCTTTAAGAATAGTTAAGTTAAGTAACTTGATAAGTTAAACAAATATATTTCAACAATAAATGATTTGGTTTATTATGATTTATTTTCTTACCTCAAAGTACAGACAGAGACCACGCACGTATATAGCCTCGGTATCAAAACTATCGAATCTTAACGAGTCATTTGCAATTTCCTGAGCTTCCTGACAGCGTCCAAGCATGGCCAAACATTCTGCTTTTGTGAGCTTCGCCCTGGAAAACATGAACAAAAAATGAACTTATTACAATGTTTATTCTAGTTGCTTTAAATTAAGTGTGGGCCGCTGCCACGCTCAGGGACGAAAACCCGCACCCTTAATTGCTCATCCCTTGTTTCTTTTAGTACCATTTTCGTTCCGCCAGAGCATCCCACTGGCGAAATTTCGATTGGATTGTTCTTAGTTGGATGTGGAGGGTGATGCGCTCATGACAGTGGAAGGAACCGTGGGAGTCCTGTCACATGATTATGTTTGTAGTCACTAGGGATTTAGACAGAATATTGATCTTGCTGACAATAAATAAATTCACATCTGTCCCCATCCTCAACAACCAGTAGTACAACAATACTGATTATGACATAACACATGACACAATTTTTCACTATTACTCTATTTAATACTGGGTATTGTATGGTAGTTGTACTTGGGAAATCTGACCAATCATGTCTGCTACATAGAGATGCAAAAATACTTATCATAAGTGTATTGAAAGCTATATTTTCTATAAATTCTTGTGCTAAATAACTTAACGGGGTGAATAAGGTTGCAGGGATGAATAGGGATGAAATTTTAAAAGGGATTTTAACATTGAAGTAATATAGTTTGTTGCCAACCATGACACCAAATCGTAAATTATAATTCAGCAAAAACATTAGTCCTTTTTGGCAACAAGCTTTATTATTTTATCTTATAATCCCTCTATAATTTTCGTCCCTATTAAACCCTGCATCCTTATTCACCTTGTTTTATGGTACGGTTGAACAAGCTATTTGGTTTACAGACAATAATAATTATCTTTCTGCTACATTGTTTTTTTGTGTTCACTTTTTCAGCTTGGTTGTCTTATAATTTTGAAACCTAATTAAAGTGATTTAAAAGAATTGACACACACGAAACATTGTTTAAAAGTAGTTGCAAATTAGCTGCCTGTGTACCTAATGGCTTGTTTGACTGTACCTATCATTTGATATCAATATTATTTTGCCATCTTTTGTTTTGGTTATTTGTTGGCAATCCATAAAGCCCTCGTACGCAAAGTACGTGTTGACAGATGAGCAGTTATGGACACCAGCCTGATATAAATTAAATCTATAAATAACTATGAAGGCTCACTTAGTGCAAGAGGGGCTATAGTCTAGACAGCGGTCCATGCAGAAGACCACACGGCGGTAATCGTTGGCTTCCATGGCGCGCTGTGCGTCTTCGTGTAACTTGCGCAGGGTTTCAAGCGCGCGCCTCTCGCTGCTCGCACACTCGGCGCCACCAAGCTCGCTCGCGCGCCGCACAGCCTGCTCGCCTCCAGACAAATCACCTGGTGATTAAGATAATAATTATTTTAAATCATGATTGATGAGTAATACAAGCGTTGGAATCACCTGATGAAAAGACCTACCTACTTACCGTACCGTACCTACTTCTGGCATGTTCAAATGGTCCTGAGCCTACAGGATTTGTCAGTCTCACTAGTATGAATCATGTCAACTACATAATCTTTAGTGGTTGTGGAGTATGCCAAATTCAAATGAATGATGAAATACCATATGGTTATTATTAATAATATAATCATCCTCACAAATATAAAAGTGGAATAATAAGTGCATTTTTAAAATTCTGCAGTTATGCACAATTTTCCAAAACTTTAGGGATGTAACTAGCTGTTTCAGATACAATATTATAACAATATCATCAACTTAAGTATAATAAACACTGGTCTCAAGGCTAAACCACAAAACATATGTATATTGTAAGCATGATAAGTTACTTATCAATCAATGTGGGAGATATAACAATTTATATGTAAAGTTCCTAGGCTGATAAAGAATCAACAATCCAGCATGAAGTCACTAATAATAAACACCATTCATTAATGATTACACAATGGTGTGATTTCAACAACAACTGATACCACTCAATAAGTGCAGTAATTATTAAACTCTAGGTTTAATACTTTCACTCAGCATGAAATTTATGAATAAGATGATAAAAGCAACCAATCAATCCCAAGCAGTAGCTTTGCACATCACTCTTTATTTTGCAATGCCTGGTCAATAAATGAATGTGCTTACTATAGATTAATTTACAAAATGTAAACATAATTACCTAGTGCAATACAACATTTGGCCATGCGGATGTATCCTTTTGTAAATGTTGAATCCAGAGAAACAGCTTTCTGAGCATCATCTAGGGCCTTCTTGTACATGCCCAACATCATGTAGCATGCAGATCTGTTGCCATAGAATGCTGCATTCTCTGGGCAAAGTTGTATAGCTTCATCATACATAGCCAGGGCACCCTTGTAATTTTTGAATTTGTACAGATGATTACCACTTTCTTTCTTTTCTTCAGCCACTCTAGGGTAATTGTTGAATACAAAGAAAAACATGAGAATCTGATATATTGAAAAAAATGTCTTTTAATAAACGTTAACATGTTTAGGTGCAATGCATGAACCTATTATATGCACAGCTGATTGATGCTGATCTTGTAATGATTCATTATTGAAGATAGAATCAAGTATCGAAGCCTTATCAATGTTTGGATGAAGATCAAAGTTACAAAAGCACTTTTTTCGTGTTTATATGCGTCATAAATGCAAAATATGGCTTAGCTATAATATGCATATCCATGCACTCCCACACACTCGATCAGGCTATTGTACTTTATGTAGGTCATAAGTCAAGGCACCCCTGTTGTACCTGATCATTTTGTACTAATTGAAAACTTATATAGTTATCCACCTTGCTAAATATTTGAGAATTTCTAACAATTTTTATGTTCAAAAAACATGAAGGACTTTGGCATTATTTTCGCATGCATTAAAAACATTCATAAATATTTACCTTTCGGGACTCTTCGGAACTAAATTATCGATTGTTAAATCCAAGTCCACTACATCTGAGTCTGCCATTTTATATTTTGTAATTTTTCAAGTAAATTCCAATTTTTCAAGAATTTTAGCCCTCTCTATTTTGACGACGAATTCACAAAAGAACTGCACAGGGTTGCCAGACTACCAAGTCTCTAATCTACCCAGTGTTGCCAACTGCTAGCTTTACCCAGTAGCTAGACATTTTCAAAATGTTGCTAGATTTCCAGTTTTTTTTTACCCTAAAATGTTGCTAGAAGTTGCTATGTTACAATATACAGGGTGTCCCATAACTCAACGTCAAGCCGAAACGGGGTGACAGGATTGATCATAACCATCACGAGAAAAATCTGAAAAAAAATCTATCCCATGCAGTTTGAAAATTATGGGCATTTTAAGAAAAGCCTAGAAATTTGATCAAAATGTACCATTTTTCGGTTATTGTGGTTATTCTTTTTTAGTTTTGTTCATTTGAACTTTGGAAACGTAATCCTAAATAACATTTCTAGAATCCCAATAAAAAATAATGACACAATTGCCTCAAGTTTCCGAGAATTGAGACTATTTGTTAAACTACGAATTTAAAATTTCCCTTAAAAAAATGTACTAGAGTGCCTTGGCAAGTGGCATTAAAAGTTGGCGCATTTAATCAGAATTCTAAAATGGTACAATACTTGTTAGTTCCATACAATATTTTTTTTTTTTTTTTTAGATTTTTTTTTTTCAGATTTTTCTCGTGATGGTTTTGATCAATCCTGTCACCCCGTTTCGGCTTGACGTTAAGTTCTGGGACACCCTGTATAAGTAGGTTACAATAAAATGTCAATTTCTGATAATCATTTTTATTTTCATTAATTCCAACAAGAAGTTAAATTAAGTCTAATGTACGCAATTGAATAAAAAAAAAATCAATTAAAGAGGAAGATGTCGATGGCTGGGGTTCAGTATCTTTCATTGATTTCGAATATTTTTCAACACTGCCCATTTTATGCAGTACATCTTTAGGCAAAACACAGTTATAGCAGATTTACCACCTTTCCTGAGGGAGTCTCTAATGGAGACTATTAGTTTAGTTTTTTCTATTAGTTTTATATGGATAAAACAAAACAACACAAGGTAGAATACGAATAGCGCGTATTATTTTGGTTTACTAAGTATTCTGTCGCAAAGGAATCAGGGAATTCCCGGCCAGTGTCAGCACTGTCAACCTGTACTTACCGTAGCATCTATGACCATAGATGTTTTTTTCTTTCGACTCGGCACACTACTCGACTAATTTCAATAGACTCGCGTCTTATGATGAAATGAAAAGTTGCTAGAAAAAGTAGCTAAAAAGTTTAGCTACAAGTTTTATTAAATTGTAGCTGTCTGTCACCAAATAATAGCTAGATCTAGCTATAAAGTTGCTAAGTTGGCATCACTGAATCTACCAAACCATTTACTCATTTACAACCCATTGAATTGAAAGTATTGCTCAGTAAAAAAACCAGAGTTACCAACTTCCAAAAATAATTATCCCTAAAACTAAAGTCAAAACCCATAAAAATTACTTAAAAGTCCCCATAAAAAGCAGAACTAACAGTTTTAGTTTTTAATCATCTTTGTTACCACTTGTGGCTCTTTGCAATAAAAATATTGAGGTCGATTTTTAAAATCATACACACGGTCACGCTTATTAAATTTTATTAAATGCTTATCATTTTAGCGGATGGATTAAATGTTATACAAGATCCACCATTTAGTTCGAAGTGAATCGGGCTATTATCAATCTTTGTAGAAACAAAAAGTCCCATAAAATCCCCCAAAAAAAATTACATTTCACCTAATACGCCCACGTTTGGAAGGAACTGGGAGCAGCTCCACAGACTGTTAAGCTGCCAAGTCCTTTAAAAAAGGAAACGAGGCATGAACCCATGAACCAAACCGACAGGACTGCAGCAAAAATCATAGATAATATTTTAACTAAAACTAACACGTAAAAACATAAATATACTACTGCATATATCACGTTTGTAAGATATCTATAAAAAGAAGCGCTTGTAAGACTCATGTTGTTTTGTTGTAGAAAAAAACTAACTTCGAGGTCGTATTGCAGTTTCTTAACGTACGCGGTAAGCGGTTAGCGTAAAACTGCTAATGAACACACTATTCAAATATTAATAGCAGCCAAGTACAATCCCGCTGCTGGGCCTCTTTTTATATAGAAAAGGCACGAACATTAATCAACGAACACCAAGGAATGGTCAATGGATTTTGGTATCGTTCATTGTTCCTTGGACGGTTTGATGAAAGTTACTAAGCGTTTGTTGGCACGGCATTCGCCGGCAATTATTTATCACGTGTCGGTAACATCAAGGAATCGTTCGTTGGGCTGTCTGGATGTCGCGCAATTGCAATGAGGGTTTTCTGAAATGGTCTACGTAAGATGGTAGCACTGTAGCGTTAGGGTCAGTTCACACCGAGACGCGACGCGACGCGAAGCTGCGTGCACACTTTAAAAGAGCGACTCAAAATATAACTTTATTTTCTACACGAAAAGATACACATTTCATTGTAAGAATTTAGAATACGTTACACCACGCAGCACTACGTCGCGATGCGTCGCTCTACGCCGCGCTGCGCCGCGCAGCGCCGCGAGACGCATCGCGACGCAGCGGTGAATCGCCGGTACGCGCGACGTGGAAGAGCGGCGACGTTGCGATGCGTCTCGCGGCGGCGCGCGGTGCAGCGCGAAGAAACTGGGGGCTTACCATCACCTTTTAAGAAAACGTTCAAATGCCTGTCAGTCAACTTCCATTCAAAAGCAGGCCTGCTTAGGAATCGCTAAAAATCGTACCATGACCGTATTAAAGGTGAACGATTATTGAACGGCAATGCTTGTCTCTGCCTGCTTTGATGATGAAGATGAAGTCTTAGTGTTGTGACTAAACAACGTTCAAAAACTACGATATAATTTTCTAACACATTACCGGTTTTTTTTTAATGATAATAACTTTAATTTCTTAGATAAGTACACGTTATAACTAAGATTATGTATTACAACTTACCATGATTTATTATCTAAAAGCTCTAAAAAGCACAAGTTTCACTTTAAAAAAACCTTTTTAACAATTAAAGAAACAATGTGATATTCAGAACGTACCTACGTTCATCAACTGTCAGCGCGTAAATATAAACAAACATTTCACTTGATTAATTTAATGATTTTCACAGCCTTTTACAAAAGTAAATATAATGTTCAAAGCCCTACTAGACATTAAAGTCGATAAGAAGTACTTTATTTATTGTGGTATAGAGTGCTTTTGGTAAATTTTGTTTCCGCAGTCACAATTATTCTAAAAAAGTATTTTGTTGTGTTCTTCCTACAAAAATACACACAATTTATAACTGGGTACATTTATAGTAAAGGAACTCATTGAAATATCGAAATACAAGAACCGCAATGCCTATAATCCAAGAAACATAACCTTTTTACAGGAATGCAATGGAGCCCCAGTATTCTTGACATCTCCTAATCTACTGAACTGAAAAACAATATAGTATCTAGTAATTCCATCCAGTGGAGAGCCTAACTAATTAATCATTATCCATACCTATGTATTTAGGATGAAAATTAAAATAAAGAATAATACTCATGATGTGTTTTTATATACATATACCTGCATATTAGAAACCAACAAAGTACACCATATGAATTTATGGCTCCTGCAGGCAGTCTCTGTTACCAGTTTTTGTTCTTGTAAACTTTCATTGCATTTATATGGATGTACTTTAGCTTTAAGCATTATGTAACATCTTTATAAACAAATGGTATGCAATAAATGAATATGAATATGGATAATATGGGTTCCTACTTATATGTATGTATGTTTCAGTCAGTCATAAGAAAGTATCATGTGAT
Source organism: Hoplodrina blanda (assembly GCA_949316365.1). Lineage (NCBI taxonomy): Eukaryota > Metazoa > Arthropoda > Insecta > Lepidoptera > Noctuidae > Hoplodrina > Hoplodrina blanda. The sequence continues at coordinate 10,396,063 of OX438581.1, forward strand.
AAATGATAATAATTTAATTTGTAAACAGGTAAAAATTAAACACATTTTTTTAAACTAGATGCGGTCATTGTTTTATTTTCATAAATTTACTGTGTTACATTATGTTGTGTAGAAACACATGCATTTGCAAAACATTTGTGATTGGAAATGTAGCACTTGATGGGCTAATCAACATCTCAATCGAGCCTTTAGTACATCAATGGTCCTCTCAATAATGTTTTGGGTCTTGTTATGCTTCTCGGTGTAAAAGGCTTCTGGAGACTGGTTCTGCATTCCAAATAAAATTGATGTCATTATTGTGTTTCTGAGTCAATACCGAGAATCTCCTGAAATAAATGGATTAAAAGATTACTTGCTTATGTTTTTCATTGTCACTTTAATACACAGCAAATTATGTTTAATAGCAAGGAACATACACAAGAAACACACTAGTGTAGTTATGCTCCACAATAGAAAATCTGAGGAATTGATAACACTCACCTTAGTCTCTGCTTAGATCACTAAGCCTTTGGAGGATTTATTATTTTCATTATAGGTTCAAAACCCTCGCACAAACGGGGGACTAAATCTTTTGATAGGCCTGTAAAATACAAATATTAATTGAGTATTGTAGATTTGTAGAGTAGCTTTTTATTTATACTTACATTACGTATTTTCATAGGTTTTGGTTACCATTGATGATTTTAAGTTATATCTTCTTACCTATATTAATTGATTCTTATTCCCTGTCATTAACTTCATTATTGTTATTTATTTCCCAAATGCAACGCCGTTGGTATGTTTTTCCATACGATTTTCACACTTCAATTTTATTATTTACATATTTCGTACTCGTTACACAGCTACAAAAATGAAAAAGTCTGGTTTAATTCGCTTACAATTCTCACTATCCACTTTAAAAACTCTTATTATATATATAAACCTAACATGTTGCCACGAATATCATTTTAGATTACAAAACGATGTTGAAAAAGCTAGTCCCATAGTAACTTTTTAGCAATCGCTAATTTTGACATTACAGCCGTTCCATTATCATTTTGCTGCTGTCAAATAGCACGTCATAGTACGAAAGTCTATAGAAAAAAAAAGGTGAACGGTTTTGTAAACGTTAACTTAGCAGGCCTGATACAGGCCTGCTATAACGATGTCATAGTACAAAATAGCGAGGCAGTTCAATATCCGGGCAACTTCTGCCCTGCTATAGAGGTGATAGTAAGCCCCCTGGCCTCTTCAAGTATCGTCACGTTGCGTCTCGGTGTGAACTGACCCATAGGTCCAATGAACTGTCAAAATACATACGCGAATAGTAATTTTTTTAATATTTATTTATTTATTTATTCTTAAAATCAGTACTTTAGGAATATTGTTTTCTAAAATATAATTTTCTAATTATGTGTGCAAATAAAACAGGAGGGCATACGCGAGATAAAAGCCGATTGAAACAGTGGCTTGTAGCCATTCGCAGAGATTAATTTACTCCAACGAAAAATCTCGTTTGTAAAAGCCACTTCACGGCGGACGATTACGAGCCGAAGGACTCAGTATTGGAAAGACGTAAGTATATTTTTAATATTAATGATAAACTTTAGTTAATCACTTTGATTATCTCAGTGCTCGAATAACCAACTCACTAAAACACAAATAACTGCAATTTAGTAGTTAACGAAACCAAATTGTGTAAACAAATTCAAGTACTAACCTACCTTTCAATGAGCTTTTTCTTAGTACCAGTGACTTTTGCTCCCCTGTTTTGAGCTCAAACTTTAGTTCGGCGACCTTTTTCGAGCCGTAATCCATAAAAAAATAACACTAAAATCAATAACACTTCAAATTACAATAGAATTTCAATAATTTATGTTCAGTATCTACGCGACTCTGTGCTATCTGACAGCTGTTTGGACCTAACGGCTACGAAGCGCCGCCTGGTGACAGAAAAAGTATCGAAAACCCTCATTACAGTGCGGTCTAGGGTCTAACACACAGACGTACTCTAGCATTATAGTACACAAAGTCACTCAAAGTACAGTACACTCTCTGAGTATGTACGTACAGTGACTGAGTACTATGATTACTCACACACAGTACGTCTAATCTGCCGTAGTCATAGAGCAACACGGGCCACCTGACGGAAGGCCGTAGGCTAAAAGTTAGAGTAGAGTTTTAAGGTGAACGCAGACTTGGCCGCATCGCTGTCTCCGCAGTCCCCGCAGTCATCGCTTTTTGTTGATGGCCTCGCACATCTATCCGCACCGCAGTCACTGCAGTCGTTCCCATCGCCGCACGGGCGCACGCATCGCACTTGATTTCTTTCATACAGTTTGTAATATAAATTGCGAATGACGTCATCCGCGCCGCGCTAGCCGCAGCGTTCGCTGCGTGCGGGCCGGCGTTGGTGACGTCATCAGCTGCGGCTTGGGGAGTTCGGTCGTTTCAGGGACTGCGGCGACTGCGACGCGGGTGGGTGTGCGAGGTTGCATAGAACTTCATCTATAGAATTCGAATGCGAAGACTGCGGCGCGTGCGGTGCGGCCAAGTCTGCGTTCACCTTTATACTTGGTTATATTTAACAAATACTAACGTTACTAGTATGTGAGGGCCCTTATCAGCAAATATTTCTTTACATGGCAACACATTAATGTCATCCGTTTGATTGATTGATTGAATTGTTCGCGACTTCGCGTTCTCAGACTCAGATTGTCAAAAAACTTGTTTCGTGTCGTGTCGTGTAGTAGTACCTGTCGACTGTGTTTTGGACGTGAGTTTCAGTCTTGGATTTTAAATAATATTTATCATTGGAATTTTTTACAGGATTTTGTCCTAACCTGATAACTGTTTCAGTTTTTAACAGATGAAGCGAAAATGGAGGAAGAGGCTTTATTTGTGAGTGATGTTTTGCACAGTAACGGTGATATCGAATGGCAACCACTAGCACTAACTTTAGTTGAGTATCCAAAAGGTGAGTTTAACGTAAATTAATTCGGTCTCACACTACGCTATTCATGCACCAAATGTGATCCGTAATATCTATGTTTTCAGGAGACTGGCTTGGAAAGTTCTTCGCCTTTATAAGCCTGTCCCCATTTGGTATAGGTGCTGGGTTTGTTGCGCTTATTTTGTTTCGTCGAGATCTTCACACTGTAAGTCAATATACTTGTTTTAAAACTTTTTAGTGTCATACTGAATATTCATTTGAAGCTATGAATTCCACTGCCCCTAGTGTTGCTAAGTTGGTTCTCTATTCCAGTGTACATAACTGTAAAGTATTATTAATTTATGCTACTAATAATATTTACATAACAACTTTGTTTGACTAATGTTCTTCTTTAACAAGATGACACTTATTTTACGATTCATACTTACTATAATTGAGTATAAATTAGGCAGCATTGTAGTCATTTTTCATGTCAATAAATTACTATGTTATGTAAATTTCTAAATATGTATACCTACTACCTTGTATCTTCTACCTTCACTATTTTTGCAGATAACTTTTTTTACTGGCACATTGGTAAATGAAGTATTGAATATAATATTGAAACACATAATATGTGAAGCCAGACCACTTTCAAGAGGAAATTTGTATAATGAATATGGGATGCCATCATCACACTCTCAATTTATTTGGTTCTTTAGTACTTATGTTCTATATTTTGTATTAATCAGGTAAGTTGAGGTGCTTATAGCATCTGATTGTTACTTCATCTAATTATGTAAAAAATAATTATTATAATTATCTACTATTCCTTTTAATATTTTAAGGGTGCTTTATATTTTACTTTATTAATTTAAATCTATTCTGTTGTAACAATACTATAACTTCATCAATTTAAAAAAAAAAAAAATTATTTCTTTTCAGATTACACCACATAAATAATAACAGTATAATATCAGCTTTATGGAGGGTGATCATTGTAGGAGGCTGTATGTTTTTATCCTTGCTAGTAAGCATTGCAAGGGTGTATCTACACTACCACACTACATCACAAGTCGTAGTAGGGGGCATAGTTGGATTCTTTTTTGCAACCCTATGGTTTGCAATAGTTCACAGAGTTTTTACTCCACTATTTCCGCAGCTTGTGTCACTGTAAGTGTAATGTTATCATGATAATTTTATATTTTCATTTTACCCAATTTAAAAGTCAGAATGTGCGAATTCATTATTGTAATATTAATGTATCATTATTATTTTTCAGAAAACTGTGTGAAATGTTAATGATCAGGGACACAACACTGATACCTAATGTGTTGTGGTTTGAGTATACGACATCGCGGCAGGAGGCGCGAGCACGCGGGCGAAAAATGGCAGCTCTAAAACCGACACAATGACGGTGCGCATGCGCGCGCGCGCCCTGCACCGCGTCGCGCCCGCGCGCGTGACGCCTGGCGGCCGCCGCAGCGCTTGCGCTGCTTGGCGGCGTCTTACTCACTAAATCTGATCCTGCTCGGGCCTTCCTACCCTGAAGTTTCATCTAAACTTCTCATGTGGCCAGGTAGGGGTTGTTTTCTCGTATTGACCATGGTGAATTGAATTCTAGCTTACATAATATAATTAGTAAATAATGATGTTGTAATCCTAAGATGCAATAATAATTGTTTTTAAAGGTTTATAGGTAATGAGTGTAGTGTAAATGTTCCTTTGTAATTGATTTGATGTGTTAATTGTACAGTTGAGAATTTTATAATAATTATGATTGAGGTAGAATTAGTTAATAGTATTTTAATACTTACATGTTAGTGTTAATGTGTCAAAACCAGTAATGTGTGTTTTCAATTCAGATAGTCTTTTCCAAAAGTATTTAAGGAAAATGTAAACGAACAGATGCAAGTGTAACCAGACCTTAAGCGGCTTAATGATGGACAAGACAATCATTGATAGTGCTATTGACAAACCAATTAATCATTCTGAATGCAAAGGTATGGCCAGTTTATATAATCCTTTGAATTACAATTTAAAAATGTTAATTAAATTAATATTGTTGTTAAAAGTAGTTTGTTATGAAGTCCATTTTGTGGTTAATTTGATCTGATCAAGTATGTTTACATGTTCATCAAATAATTTTGGATAGTTTGTATGTATGTGACAGCAGCTATCTGCGCACACCAGTGGCCAACTGTTTTTTAATTAAGCCGAAATAGCAATGGGCTAGAAGTGTATTTGTGGGCACATTAATAGAAACGTTACAAGGAAATTACGTTGAATAGCTGAACCCACGCACGCCTTGTTAAATGAAATGCATACATTTTTAACCGAATTTTTAAATAAATTTAATACACTACTTAGGAAGATTAAATTATGATACAAAAAACCTTCTCACGGTTTCCACGGTTGTGTTATAATGTAGGTATACTTGTATAAACACTAATCAACTAGTAAATCTATAAGCATACAAGTTTAAAATCGTATTTTTAAATAGGTGTTATAAAGAATCATGCTTAATACAAGATACATTTTTATGGCATTAAAAATGTAAGTATATAAAAACTTATTTACGTAAGGGCCTACGTTGACGATATACTATTATGATCAAGGATTTTTATTATAGCAATGTCTATGTATTTCAACTTTACAACTGCCAAACAGTGGGTTTTTGTCGTCTTCATAAGCTCTTATACATGGTTCTGAAGATGTGTGTTACATGCTGGTTTTCTGTGTGAATAGTGCTCTAAATTGAGATGCAAAAATTCATTGATACTTGGAGAGCTACAATTGGCAGAGAAATGTGAGTGATGGTCATCGCCCACTGTAACATCACTGCTCTGACACGGCAGGCGGCCTGACCGGAACCGCCTCGGGAAACCCAACCGTTAGGTGCCAATGCCAATACACCGCCTTATAAAATTTACTTTTAATTGTGTGCATTAAGTACACACTGTAAAGCCTAAACTTGAATGGCAAATTATTTGGTATATCGGAGCGGTGCTTTACGGTGCGGTGGTGTGCTTAACGAGTTTGTATAATGGTAGAGTAGTTTTTACTAAAAATTCGATCTTCATTAATTAGGAACCATTGAGTGAAACAACTATAATCTGTTTGATCGATAGAACGTTGTAGGATATGCTAGACATGCTAAAGGGGAGTACCTACCCCTTTTTCTTCAATTTTGATATCTAAATGTTTGTAGAGTATTTTGTCTAAGATGTTTCCTAAAAAAATAATTCTTTATAAATTAAATACGTACTTACTCAAAAACATGCTACAAATTATTAATTAATAGTTTGTTAAAACCAGATCATCCAAAGAATGCGTAGATAAACTTCTAGCAATCATGTTACTTGAATGAAGGTGAGAATTATTAAGTACATGTAGACATAATTACTTTACAGAAACATACTTTACGTTGCTTCTGTGTTCGTGTAATTGATAGTATTATTAAAGTGGAAATTTAAACAAAGTAGAATATATTCCCAAACGAAATATCTTGGAACAGAGCATATAAACATACATAGCATAGGTACAGTCAGCAACAAAAGTCGATTAACATTTATGATTTTTAAATCCTAATTATTAAGTACAGTATTAAAAGTAAAACGCAATAAATATAAAATTAAGATAAAATAAACCCTTAGCTATTGCCTGAAATTCTGAAAGCCAGTACATTATGTGTTTAGTGTTTGTTTAAATGATATAAAAAAGTAACATTGTTAAAGTTAATCGACTTTTGTTGCTGACTGTACATATAATACGGTCTTATGATATGAATTTGGTCCATGTCTGTGTTGGTGTGTAGCTTAAATTGATATAGGTATAATACCCACTTATTTACAAGTATAAATATTTGTACCTACATGTTATTACACAACCATTAAAAAACCACTAGTGAAATGAATGAATATTGCTTTACACTTAAAGTAAACAAGTATATATGAAACTAAACAGTGCCTGCCTGCAAGCAATTACATAAATACCAATACTGCTCAATAAAAATTCTGGTAAATATCTCATTAGGTACCTACTTAGTTTCTAAGATTTTAATATAATACAGAGCTTTTTACAAATAGGCGGAAGCGGTTTATGGTGACACCTCGAGTGTGGTATTGTTTTTTTATTTGTAGAAAATAGACTTACATGGGGCACACTATTAGTTTTGCGTTACTTACAAATAAAACCGTATATGCGTTACATTCTAAGAATCTGGATATGGAATTAACTTATTTTGGATAATATTGATCTATGTTTGTAAAGGGGGAGAAAAGATTTTTAGCAAAATTCTTTGTGATCAAGAGGATATTATCGACGGCGCGCTTCTATGCGCCCCATACAAATGACCATGAATCTAGCCATATTTTAGTCAATAAATAATTAAACTTGAAGCAATTTTGTAGATAGTATAGTATTTTGTAGGCACTAATATCTATTAGGCTTTTGGTTAGTCAGTTTACCGTCAAATAACTTAAATTCAAAATTATACACGGTTATTCAAAAACTTATTTACATAACGAATTTTTGAGTAATCACCGAAGAAGACTAAAAATTAATAAGATTTTACATACTTTTTATTATGATATTCTAAATTTAAATGTTTGTGAGTAATCAGGAGCGCAAAAATTTCAGTTTGCCCTACGTATTGTAGTAGGTATTTTTGTAATACGGTAGCGGTTTACTATATTATCATAGTCATGAATAGCGTATTAAATTGAACGTATTGGTAGCATACATTAATGAATGAATAGTCGGTTAGCGGCGGTTGTATCTGGCACCGAGACTCGGGGGTGCGACCACTATTATTGCGTTATTGCTTCCATTTATCGACCTCCGGTAAAGATTAAGCGATAGGGACAAATATGCCTAAACATTTATATTAATATAAAGGTATGTCTCCTAAAATGTGTCCACTAGAAAGTAACCTATTGGTATTTACTCGTGACTAGGCGAAGGTTACTAATTTACCACGTTGAGTAATTCAGTATACAAATATGACTAAATTTTGAAAAGTAAAACATACACAAGTTTAGTTTGAGCTGCAATTTTCTTTCTGAAATCAACCTATCTTACACTAGAATAAAGTTGATATTTGTTTAAGTGCAAATTAAGCAATGCATAATCAATGTATACTAGCCAGCAACTAAGTGTCCGGTAGAGTTCGCCTTAGTATGTTACTTTTAAACAATTATAAAAATGGCTTAGGTGCGTCGCACTCGGATACAGCCGCCCCTCTAGGATCTGCAGTACGGAAATAGCTTTTATAATAGAACGCGTAGAAGGATAACTTTATAATAAATTCTAAAATCATATAATAGCAATAGATTTTATAGCCTTATTGTATACAATATACACTACTGAAAAGTGGACACCTCATTAATAATGCCTTTTTCTTACTTCTGTAAAAGTGACTTAGAAACGACAGGTAGGTAGGATAGTTTAGACAAATGAAGATATTATACCTATAATTCTACTCAACTGCTTAATATTATTAAAAATATGTAGGTATAGGTATGTAAATTATGTATATATTTAAACAAGGGTCTGTTACAAATCAGCCGGGGCGCTGCGTGGTTAGTACTTACTACGCTTTGGTGTGTTACGCACAGGCAATTATAAGGAGCAGCTAGAACATAGCGACGGTTTCGCTCGCCCTGGGTGATTTTATAATTGCTCCTTACGGACGTATGCTCACGCAGTAGAAATGGATGTAAATAGGAAAATTTATAATGAACGGTGTCGATCAGTTTACATAATGTATTATTAATAAATCATTATTTTTGCTCATGTGTTCGTAGTGATTAAGAATTATTTTCTTTAAATATTTTTAACGCTAGTGATATTTTTTAAATTATCTATTTATAATCTGATTATGCAGCTACAAGTTTGCGCTATGAAAGTGCTTGTCATTTATTGGGTGGCTTGCGTCACCACTTTGCAGATACACAATGCATGTTTTTTTAGCTTCAATTGTTTAACGATTCGAAGCTTTTAAAGAAATGTTCAGTTATCTCAACCAGCAATCCCAATTTTCCGAATAATAGAAAAGACAAAATAATCTTTTTCTATACTTGTGCAGAGTTATGCCAACCCAATAATAGTCGCTAAGTCTCATGCTTAGCACAAAGGATTTGTTACTAGCTAAACTGCTTTCAATCAGTTACAGCACAACTTGAGTCCACGAAAAACTGAGCTATTTCTTTCAACACAAGTTGGGTCTACTGGTTAAGACAAAGTGAATACGGCTGGCTCATTGCTACTTGGCTCATTATTAATGTTGAAAATGAATAATGAGCTAAACCAACAGAAGCTATCAAAACTAGTCAGTGTTCGTAGTCTGTTCCTAACATACATTAGTAATTATATATTGTTTCCCCCAATATTTAACAAATTATGTAAATCTAGTTCAACTACGTATTGCATTTTAATCTAATAAAATTGTTCATACTTTCATCATACTTGTTATAATGTACAATATTAAAAATGATGTTTTTTATATATAATTATGTACGTGCATAGTAAACAAAGTTAAATGTGTGTTCTGTTAAGAATTGGCTCTTAATAGGTAATAAGGATGAAAACACACTCAGTAGTATGAATCCATATTTTGTTTCCAATGCTCATGCACTCTGGAAGCGCGATATGTATACCTATCGCTGTTACACCGTGGCCTTAATATTTCTGTGATGCGGATATACCTACCAATAAACCTTCTCAGCTATAAATTGTGGTGACTAAAGGTCAACGCACACATAAGCGCTGCAACAGGTTGGCATTGCCTTAACGCCTCGAGCCGGTCAGATTTCTTTCTATGAAAGTCCATACTGCAAGTTGCAACACACTATCAAATTCGTTTACGGCATCGCGGTGCGTAATTGTCTTGGCGGTGCTGCGCCAATCAGAGGGCGTAGACAAATAACTTTTCTGTTATTCATTACCTGCAGCGGAGAAGTCACGTGACATCACGCTCACGTAACGTCAAATATTTTTTGTGCTTTTAACAGTCTGCAGCGTGTACGGGAAAACTAATGGATTAATTTAGTCTAGGGCTAGGCCCACCGGTAACCTTTATAAGTTGGGTTGCATCCATCTATCATCTATCCTATGTTTCACAAATAAATTGATTTGATTTTTTTTGATTTGTTGAACGCCTTGTGATGATGCTGATCCGGTACCGGGCTGATATGTCAGCGATGACCTTAATTAACATCAAGTTATGCTGCGCGAGGAGTGCTGAGCGTGTAAACACATATCACGGCAATGTCACAATGTGACTTGTGCCGGTGGGAGATAGAGGGTGCGCATGCGGTGAACAGCGAGAACCATGCCATGGTAACGCATGGCAGCCATTTTGGTTGTCTCCTCATTATAACCAAAGAGAAGCGAATAACTTAATGCACAGCCCAGTGCAGTATAGCTTGAAAGTTAGGTATTTATTAGCCCCTTGTGCTGATGTGTGTTTTCATCCAAAACATAGATATATATTCGGTACGTTTTTAAATGAAACACTATGTAATTTATAGACTTAGATATATATAACGATAGTCATTTGAAATTGTTATTTTGTATATAAATCGTTTGATAACTAATTAGTTCTTGCTTCAGTTACTTCTAATCGTCTGCAAAATTATCTGCAAAAATGGTGGTACAGTTTTAAGTTTTTGTTATAGCAACTAGTAGAATATAATTTTGTCTTACTTAATGAGGTACATTGCGTTTATATTGTCATTCTAACTCAATTCTTCCGTAGTAGATTAAGTAGCGCTTCCAAAGTGTTTTCTTTTCTTTTTTGTTTTATTTTCGGTCCATTCTCTGTCAGTAATTTCACCATCTGCTTCATAATCACTTGACATACCTTTTGATTTCAAATAATTATGTTATAACCTCCATAAAAAATATTGTTATAAAAAGAGAAACAGAGAAATTGAGTAAATTATTATTATTGTTGTTGATATTAGGTACAATTTAAGAAAATTGTTAAAATTACTTACTGTTGCTTAGTAGTCCAGAGTTTACAGAACCATATGAATTGCTGTTTTCAGTCAAACTTTCCATCCATTTCTGCAAACAACAATATAATATTATAGAATAAAACTGAGTTTAATTTATTACAACCTACAATGGTCTGCGTTGGTACAGATAGAAGCGTAGTGAGTGACCTACTGAGCGTGAGGATTTGCGTTTACAAACATAAACTCACATACACAAACAGCCAGACCCGCCGGAACAACAGCTATTACAGATAGCTGTTGTTCCGGCGGGTCTGCTATATACATATTTGTCCCGTGCGGGAATCGAACCCGCGACACGCAGTGGCAGCAGCCAATTGCTAAGTCACTGCGCCAACCGTGCCGTCAAAAAAAAACAAAAACACGTCGTATATTACATTGATTTCAATACGTAGGTAGACAAAAAAGAGAGGGGGCATAAAAACAGAACCTTTGGATTGTGGGTACCTTATCAGGGGGAATCAAGCGATCTGCTTTTTTCATGAACGTAAAATTTGCTTTTTGTCCAAGGTCCACTAAATGTCTCGTTACTTCAGTTGTTGACATAGCCTTGGTCAGCATACCTTGCAGTGTTTTGGGATCTTTGTCAAGCAACCCCGGGAACATAATAGCCAGTGGTTTCATTTGAGGCCCATCTTCACATTCTACCTAAAAACAGTAGGCCGTTTTGACACGAGTTTGGTATCATTGCAAACAAAATGTTGAATATTATTATTTACAAGTTGTAATACTTCCTCCTCGTCAGACACATTAGCAGTAGATCTTGGGCTTTCCGATTGAGATGTCTGCAATATGTCTACCCATTCTGAGTCTTTAGCTAACAGAGCACATAAGGGTTGAGTTGGTTTTTTCACAGCTTCATTTCGTCTATTTCTTGATCTCTGTAATACAACTCTAGGCATTTGACAAACAGTTACGAATCTATTTCTGAAAAGATGAATATCCGGTAAGTACCTATTAAAGCATCTATTTTTTGTACACCAGTCTCTGGCTTAGTTTGCTTTAGGGACTAACTACACTTATTCAGCTATGTATCGCATCCGTTCAAGCGCGGAAATCTGAATGGATGCGTACGCATCCCCATACTAAATTGGTGTTTTCTTTAGACAAAAACTGAATTGAGCTGAATAAGTGTAGTTAGTCCGTTAAACGCTTATATTAGCGAATCGGTAGGATCCTTATCTCCGAGGTAAGCTAGTGTAATAACAGATAGAGACATGGAGCCAGCCATGGGCTCAGGGTGGGGCAGCAGTCTAAAATAATATGTAACTATTATAGCAAACTATACTCGCGGTCTTACCCCGGTTATTTTTTTCATACAAAAAGGTTACACCCTGAATATAGCACCCTGTATCTGTATGTATATTTCGAATTATCCAAAACACTTTCTTATTGATCACCTACTTACACCACGAGAGCCAGGTGGGGAAAGCGCCCCATCCTGCCCCATCGTGGCTACGCCCATGAATAGAGAGATAGTGTAAAGAATGCTCTCATAGTAAAGCCCTTATTACACCTCCCAATCGGTAGGGTAGGACCCTATTAATGGGGGTGGGCATGGAGTGGAAAGTGCGGTCGGGAACACTTGATGGACCTAGCAGTAGGGCCTATCTCTCTTTCTGTTATTACACTGCTCTACCTAGGAGATATAACGTTTGTGAGGTTCTCTGGATCTACTGAACCGATTTTAAAAATTCATTCACAAATTGTTTATTTTATTATCAAAAAATAAGGGATCAGGCATGTTGATGCCTGCGCTGACCATTAAGCGCAGGCCACACCGCCAGCTAGCGGGCGGGCGGGCTAAGCGGGCGAACATCGTTTCACCTCTTTACATACTTCGGTTCACACCGCGAGCTACCGACTAACCTGACGAGCTAAGCTAACGAAATATCCGACGATTCCCAGCTAGCGGGCGGGCGGGCTAAGCGGGCGAACATCGTTTCACCTCTTTACATACTTCGGTTCACACCGCGAGCTACCGACTAACCTGACGAGCTAAGCTAACGAAATATCCGTCGCTCGTCTGTCCGTAGTTTTCGGTGTGAACCCCATAGTTTAGCTCGCCAATATTTCGCGTAGTTTGTATAGTTTCCTTCGTTCGCTTCGCCCGCCCGCTTAGCCCGCCCGCCCGCTAGCTGGCGGTGTGGCCTGCGCTTATAACAGCTGTTTGTTGACACGTTTTCAAAGGTGCAATTTTTGTTTTGCAGCCGGTTTTAGGATTTTGTAATCATAAATTTTAATAATAATAAAATACTGGTACTCAGCTGCATCCGGTTAGACTGGAAACCGACCCCAACATAGTTGGGAAAAGGCTAGGCAGATGATGATGAAATTTTAATAATAATGATTTTAGCCGAGAACTGAGGCAGAGATTGTCGGCCTGAAATTATACTGTGAATAGCAAAGACCAAAATGTTGGTCAGACCTTAATATGGATACAATACACTTCAGTCGATCTCCATTGAGGGAACCGCGGCGCAACACCAGGGGATGTAAGGCCTTCGCGACAATTACTCGCCTATATGGTAGTTTCTTGTATTATTTTACATATTATTATGTAATACAACAACACAATAATTCTGTGTTGTTTCTGCCACCATGAAACCGTTATAACGACTGTTACCTACTGATGTTCCTGGATTTGTGGTTGCTAATGTATTTTGTTTTGGCCTCTTATATTTCTTATTATAATCACTGCTCATTTTGTAAATACCATATTGTTAAAATAAAGACAGCTGTTTCAAGCCAAAACAAACCGTGTTGATGTTGACATGACAACATATTGACAGAAACGACACATTGAGTTTGAAAGAGGTGGTCTCATTAATAAGTTATCAAAAAGTTTTGTTGGTGTTATTTATTATCTGTAGATATTTAAATACAACAAAAGTACATATATCTATTCACCAATGAAAAGTTCAATATGTTAGTTAACCTTTGTTTACAGATAAATCTAATTGATTCACAATCTTGTATTATTAGATCTATGAGTAATCATCATCTTCTTCATCATCAATTCTAGGTCCAGGGGGAGGTGGCACATATGGCTGTGGAGCTCCCTCGGCTCCCACTAATCCTTGTTGCTGTAACAACAACCATTGTTGTTGCTCTTGCTTTGCTTGTTCTTCTCGTGCCTGAAATAAAATAAATACAGGTAAATTAAAAAATGGTAGGCAAGGGACATGGCAGGTTCCAGGAGATGGAAGAAAATAATTCTTATCTAGAAAGATTGGGGAAATGTTAGAAAATGAAAAAAATTAAATAAAGAATATCTTTTCTTCCAGTTTAGTAATCATCTAAGTTAGACTGGCTTAGGCCTAGAGAACTAGATACAAAGGAGCCACACACTAGGGATTGATGTAGGGTTATGAAGATAAAATATTTACATGTTGGAAGGATCAATCTGCTTATTCGTGAGATGGACTGGGTAGAATACCAGCCACCATGGCTCACTCATAATGGTCCACCACCAAAGAATAAGTGTAGAAACCAACCCATGTTAGATATGTGTTGAGTTTCATTTTAGAATTGGGTGTTGATAATATTATGTGCATCTTTTTGTTTCAAGACTTCCCAATAAAATGTATCTTTCCTTTTCGCTCTAGTAACTTGCAAAATCTGTTTGATGGTATTATTACATAACATAACATCACGCCTGTTATCCCTGAAGGGTTAGGCAGAGGTGTACCCATTAGTACACCCACATTTCGCCAGTTATGTTTAAGTCCCATACTCCCATGAAATAGGGGGCGAGCCTATTGCCATCAACTGGGCACAAATCCAGACTCCGAGGCTGCTACTGAGAAATTCCTGATGGAAAAACCCAATAACACTTTGCCCGACCCGGGGATCGAACCCAAGACCTCTTGCTCAGCAGTTGCGCTTTGCGACCACTAGACCAACGAGGCGGTCGAGGCAGTGATGGTATTATTTTATGAGTTAAACAGTACAGCAACTATGTTTTACTACTTTACAAGACTACAGACTCTCAAATCAAAATAGCTGGTTTGCAAGCTGACACACTATGCACATCTGAATGCATGTTGTGTATGTAGCAGATCCTATCCTAATTATTGATATTATAATTTCCATTGATCAAACATTACAGTGTATGGCAGTTTTAGAAACTGGAATAACTAACATTACTGGCCAGAAACCACCCAAATCTTAATGACAGGCAGCTCTTAAATTTAAAAATGTTTTTTTTTTTTATTAAAAGCGTTTTGGTTACCTTGGCAAAAAGTTCTTGTTGCTGCCTTAACAATTCTTCTTCTGGTATACCAAGATTCTCAAGTCTTGTGCTTTGTCTTCTTCTTTTTGCAGCAACAGCTTTACAATCTTTCAATACGGCCTCCGCTTCAAGAGTATAATCACTGAAACCTAATCTGTCCAATGCTGAAAGAAAAATATTCTATTATATTTTTGCTCATAATAGATCTAAACCTCTGTAGTTCTGAAAAAAAGAATTCAAAATACTTATGAAGTTCTTGTTGACCATAACAACTGACCTGTGAGTACATGTTCTGCATTGATTGTCTTTTTGTTGCTCTGATTGCAAACTTCGTTAGCCTCTGAACTTAATAAATGGATAAATTCCGTGCAGCAGTTAAGAATTAATTCCCGTGACTCAAAGGCTACGCGCACGGAAGGTACCAGTTCCTTAATCATTTTATTGATGCTTGCCCTAGGTAGAGTTAGTTCGTCTTCCTCTGAAGGAGGTGGGCATAATTCTCTTTCTGGACTTCCCATTTTTGTCCCGGCTGGGAAATGTATACTTTGATTTAGTTACAATAAAAACAATTGTCAACAATGCCAACACTTGTCTTTTTCTCACCACGATTTTATATTTAAAAATGTTTGTACAACTTCAAAGTTCTACTTCAGCTCTTCATTGTTGTCATTTTGTTGTCAATGTCAATTTGTCATTGCAATTTGCATCATTGCCACTGGTTTGTCATTCATTATTTTTTTATTTGTCACATTTTTTTTTAAAGTTCCGTGACCGTTACATCTAGATACCTCAATTTTGACCCATTTTTTGGAAACTCAATTGACAAAGCGTTGAACGAGTGTGTTAAATTAATCTCATCGATCATCTCTATTCATTTTTTTGCATGGTATTTAGTGCCGTCATTGTCAGTGTCACTATAACGTCACTTTTTCAGTTCTGTCATGCCATGCCAAACAGCCAAACAAGCTGTCAGTCTCTGGCCCATCTCCTCTGGACTGCAAAGTGCCAGCTGGGGAAAATCCTTGATTGATGGACAGTATTGCTGTACTGCCCGAGCTGGGGGCTTACTATCACCTCTATAGCAGGGCAGAAGTTGCCCGGATATTGAACTGCCTCGCTATTTTGTACTATGACATCGTTATAGCAGGCCTGTATCAGGCCTGCTAAGTTAACGTTTACAAAACCGTTCACCTTTTTTTTTCTATAGACTTTCGTACTATGACGTGCTATTTGACAGCAGCAAAATGATAATGGAACGGCTGTAATGTCAAAATTAGCGATTGCTAAAAAGTTACTATGGGACTAGCTTTTTCAACATCGTTTTGTAATCTAAAATGATATTCGTGGCAACATGTTAGGTTTATATATATAATAAGAGTTTTTAAAGTGGATAGTGAGAATTGTAAGCGAATTAAACCAGACTTTTTCATTTTTGTAGCTGTGTAACGAGTACGAAATATGTAAATAATAAAATTGAAGTGTGAAAATCGTATGGAAAAACATACCAACGGCGTTGCATTTGGGAAATAAATAACAATAATGAAGTTAATGACAGGGAATAAGAATCAATTAATATAGGTAAGAAGATATAACTTAAAATCATCAATGGTAACCAAAACCTATGAAAATACGTAATGTAAGTATAAATAAAAAGCTACTCTACAAATCTACAATACTCAATTAATATTTGTATTTTACAGGCCTATCAAAAGATTTAGTCCCCCGTTTGTGCGAGGGTTTTGAACCTATAATGAAAATAATAAATCCTCCAAAGGCTTAGTGATCTAAGCAGAGACTAAGGTGAGTGTTATCAATTCCTCAGATTTTCTATTGTGGAGCATAACTACACTAGTGTGTTTCTTGTGTATGTTCCTTGCTATTAAACATAATTTGCTGTGTATTAAAGTGACAATGAAAAACATAAGCAAGTAATCTTTTAATCCATTTATTTCAGGAGATTCTCGGTATTGACTCAGAAACACAATAATGACATCAATTTTATTTGGAATGCAGAACCAGTCTCCAGAAGCCTTTTACACCGAGAAGCATAACAAGACCCAAAACATTATTGAGAGGACCATTGATGTACTAAAGGCTCGATTGAGATGTTGATTAGCCCATCAAGTGCTACATTTCCAATCACAAATGTTTTGCAAATGCATGTGTTTCTACACAACATAATGTAACACAGTAAATTTATGAAAATAAAACAATGACCGCATCTAGTTTAAAAAAATGTGTTTAATTTTTACCTGTTTACAAATTAAATTATTATCATTTATCACATGATACTTTCTTATGACTGACTGAAACATACATACATATAAGTAGGAACCCATATTATCCATATTCATATTCATTTATTGCATACCATTTGTTTATAAAGATGTTACATAATGCTTAAAGCTAAAGTACATCCATATAAATGCAATGAAAGTTTACAAGAACAAAAACTGGTAACAGAGACTGCCTGCAGGAGCCATAAATTCATATGGTGTACTTTGTTGGTTTCTAATATGCAGGTATATGTATATAAAAACACATCATGAGTATTATTCTTTATTTTAATTTTCATCCTAAATACATAGGTATGGATAATGATTAATTAGTTAGGCTCTCCACTGGATGGAATTACTAGATACTATATTGTTTTTCAGTTCAGTAGATTAGGAGATGTCAAGAATACTGGGGCTCCATTGCATTCCTGTAAAAAGGTTATGTTTCTTGGATTATAGGCATTGCGGTTCTTGTATTTCGATATTTCAATGAGTTCCTTTACTATAAATGTACCCAGTTATAAATTGTGTGTATTTTTGTAGGAAGAACACAACAAAATACTTTTTTAGAATAATTGTGACTGCGGAAACAAAATTTACCAAAAGCACTCTATACCACAATAAATAAAGTACTTCTTATCGACTTTAATGTCTAGTAGGGCTTTGAACATTATATTTACTTTTGTAAAAGGCTGTGAAAATCATTAAATTAATCAAGTGAAATGTTTGTTTATATTTACGCGCTGACAGTTGATGAACGTAGGTACGTTCTGAATATCACATTGTTTCTTTAATTGTTAAAAAGGTTTTTTTAAAGTGAAACTTGTGCTTTTTAGAGCTTTTAGATAATAAATCATGGTAAGTTGTAATACATAATCTTAGTTATAACGTGTACTTATCTAAGAAATTAAAGTTATTATCATTAAAAAAAAACCGGTAATGTGTTAGAAAATTATATCGTAGTTTTTGAACGTTGTTTAGTCACAACACTAAGACTTCATCTTCATCATCAAAGCAGGCAGAGACAAGCATTGCCGTTCAATAATCGTTCACCTTTAATACGGTCATGGTACGATTTTTAGCGATTCCTAAGCAGGCCTGCTTTTGAATGGAAGTTGACTGACAGGCATTTGAACGTTTTCTTAAAAGGTGATGGTAAGCCCCCTGGTCCTGTGTGTGCATTTATTGCAAAGCGGTGAAGATTCTTGCACACACACAAAACACCTATTCGATTCTTGGGTGTTGTCTTGCACAGAGTAAATTATAAAGGAGCTTTGGTTGTAAAATTTTAGAAAAGCGTGCACCGCACTTTATTTTATAGGGCGACCATATCATTTCGCAAATATGGTTTTTTACTTTACTAGTAACGTAGTAGCTCCACCAGTAACTCTTTTCATGGGTGCTGATAAACATGAAAGTAAGTAATGAATACATATCTAACTTTCAGAATATTTTGTTTTATCACTATTACTGCAGTATTGTTTGTATAATAACACTATGTTGTGCGTATTAACCATGTATCATTTGCAGATGAAGATTTGATAAAGTGGGGTTGGCCTGAAGATGTTTGGTTTCATGTAGATAAAGTATCGTCAGCTCATGTATATCTTCGCTTAGCTCCGGTAAGTTTAATATTCTGCAACTATGCAATTTTTCAAGTTTCCAGTGTACCTAATTAAATTCAAACCTAATTTAACTTCCAGGGTCAAACTATTGATGCAATACCAAACTCTGTTTTGGATGATGCATGCCAGTTAGTCAAAGCAAATTCTATAATGGGTAATAAAATGAATGACATAGATATTGTCTATACAATGTGGTCAAATCTAAAGAAAACAGCTGGAATGGAGGTAATTTTAAATTAACTTACTAGGTATTTAATGAGAACCACATGGTTTAAGTTTATTCAAGTCAATGATTTGAAGAATTGTTGTAAGTAGAACATACAAATTTTTGGATGGTGTGTCTAGTTTCAGTAACCGATTCACTTGTATGCAGAAAAGAAACTTTATTTGTACCTTTCTTATATTACAACAACATATTAACCAGTTAATTGTTCCATAATACTAATTTATTTTTCAGGCTGGACAAGTAGCATTTCATAAAGATAGAGATGTCAGAAAAGTGAGAGTAGCTAAAAGATGTAATGATATTGTAAACCGACTAAATAAAACCAAAAAAGAATCCTTCCCAGACTTGAGAATAGAAAGGGAAACAAGAGACAGGCTAGAAAGAGAAGACAAGAAGAAGCTATTAAGAGAAAAGAAAGAAAAGGAAAAAGAAGAAGAAAAGAAAAAGAAAGAAGAGGCAGAGTTAAGAAGTTACTCCACTTTAATGAAAACGGAAAACATGTCTACCAATTATGATGGAAATGATTCAGATGACTTTATGTAACCAACAATAAAACATTTACAATCATTTTTAACATTGATTTTTCATGGTTATGTTTTAGATAAAAGGCACTAACTTGTCAGTAGATTTGGAGTGCCTAAATAATTGAAATGAAAAAATGCAGGATACCAAAATATAGTTATATTGACACTGACAGCCATAATTTTATTATTATTATAAAATCCTGTTAGATAGCAATAGGTACAAAAGCATCAAGAAGTACAACTTGTGTGAATTCTAGTCTAGCATGTCTAATTGATTCATGAGGTATACAAATACAAGGGAGGTGTTATTCCTTTTTCAAAAAAACAGTGACTTAGTTTTCAACTATGTTTATTCCAACTGAACTTAATGATTCAATAACCCAGGTTGGGTACTCACAATCAGCATAGTATTCACTAACAAATTTTTTCACAAACTGTGGAAATGTTCCTTTTTCAATGTTATCCCTCATGGTTTTCATTAGGTTCATCTGCAAAAACGCAAATATTAAGTATGGACATAAAATAATCTGATATAGATATAATTTTTGTAAGTACTTAAATTCTAATTTGTGTATTTTCAGAAAAAATACACAAATTAGAAAAACTAACAGCACCTGATAAGCAATATTGTGCACAGATATCAGGTGGCAAGCTACAGTCTCCACAGTTACAATGCTGTGTAAATATGCTCTGGTGTAATTTTTGCAAGTTGAGCATGAACACTCCTTGTCGAGGGGATCCAAGTCGGCTTCATAAATTTTTTGTTTCAAATTCAATTGACCATTTGAAACAAGAGCACAGCCAAATCTCTGAAAAATAAACAAGTTTTGAAAACTAGTGTTTTGGCTAGTGTATGCATAGCAATTAGGAGAAGTGTCTGCAATATCAAATTATCAGCTTTTTACTATAAATTGCATATGAAAGTTATTACAAACAATACATAAAAAATTAATCAATGTTTACATTTTTTGTGTTTAAGTTAGGAAATGAATTAAGAGCTCTGCGTAAAAAAAAATACGATTGTGATAACCGACATTTACGCGAACTAAACGCAGGCATAAGCTAGTAGAATATAAAAATAAAAAGAAGAGTCTATTATGCAACTTACTGCAGTGCGAGTTGGGAAGACACAGTCAAACATATCTACTCCCAGAGCAACACAGACAACAAGATCTATTGCCAGACCAACACCCATTAGGTATCTTGGCCTGTGCTTGTCAAGTATCCCTGTGCTTAAACTGACCATTGGCCAAAAATCATCCTTTGCTTCACCTCCACTAAAAAAATATTTTCAATAAGTATCAAAATTGCAAATAATTAATCATAAATTATGTCCAAATATTGCGAAGTGCTAGAAACTGCTATGTGCATACTGAGTCATGTGATTTACTTCCCGCAGTCATCCCATTAGGCATAAATTACAAGAAACCACTTCCGCTAGGGTTAATAAGATCTATCCATAGAGATAACAATGAATATAGGCAGTTAATAGCTGTTCCTAAAATTACTGTTTTGTGACTTGCAAGTAATAATATCTTGGGACGACTCACACACGGCCATCTGATCCCAAGCTAAGCAGAGCTTGTGTTATGGTAACCAGACAACTGATATACATACTTATATAATTTATAAATACATACATATTATAAATAAATTACACCCAGACACAGAACCAACAATTATGCTCATCACACAATGTTTGTCCTGGGTGGGAATCGAACCCACTACCTCCTCCGCTAAGTTTATCATAATTCATATCTAAATGTACCTCAGACCTCCAATAGCAAATCCATTTACATCCTTTGTCATATGATCCTTTGCACTTTGTTCTCTTAGTTCTTTATTTAGTAATCCTTGAACTATTGGAAATATGCTTTGTTCTGTAGGTCTCTGATGAGCAGCCAAACAGCGATCCAGCCACCTACTTGTTCTTTCTGTCGCTTCCTTGATGCGGTCATAGTCTTGAAATGTTGTTTGGACAACATCATCTAATTGCATGATGATGTCAGCACCTGGAAATTGACAAATAATATAAAATAAATTTGAAAGATCATAGATTTCACATAATGAATATTATCACGCTATCATAACATACCTATACAATTTTGAATTTCTATTGATTTCTCTGGAGTTAACATGATTTCAGAATCATCATATGGAGATTTGAATTTTACACCTTCTTCAGTTATTTCAGCTAGTTTTAAAAGCGAGACCATTTGAAAACCTCCTGAATCAGTAAGAAGTGCTCTATTCCATCCCATAAAATTATGAAGGCCTCCAGCTTTAGTCAAAACATCGGTACCTGGACGATTCCCTAAATGATAGGTATTGCCTAAAATTATTTCACAGTCCAGACTTTCAAGTTGGTCAGGCAAAAGACCCTTCATTGTTCCCTAAAAAGTTATCATCACATTATAACAAAAAAATTACATTAAATACAAATTACAGAAAAATTACATTATTGGACTTTCAGCTGAAATGTTAACAAAAATTTTTTTTTTTTTTTTTTTTTAATTTTAATAAACTTTGTTTATTTACACTTAAACATAAAACCTTAAAGTAAATGTAAAATATGTACAAATTATTAAAAAAAAAAAAAAGGCAAAAAGGAGACCAAGCAAAAATACAATTTAATTAATGGCAAACATCCTCACCTGTGTTCCAACTGGCATAAAAACTGGTGTTTTAACTTCATAATGAGGTAATTTCATCAAACCAACCCGGGCTCTAGATACATTACATTCTGCTTTTACATGGAATGATAATGCTAATGATTTGGCACCCATTTTAAGCCTTAGTAATGTGCACCCTGCTACCTATCTATCAGTTTTCAATACCTGGATTTATCTCTTTCCTTTTGCAATTCGTGATTCCAGTGTAACTAAAAATAAAACAGCAAAATACATGCAGATAATTATATTTCATACATTTTATTAGATGTTATAGGTACTCACTACTGTCTGTGACTTTGTCCGCATAATAGTCAAGATTTAACCCAGCCAGGCCAGGAGAAGTGGAGATTATTTCAAAAATTGTAGATAGTACCTCTACATGTACCGCAATGTAATGTAAGTAAGAACAGAGTAGAATAATATACCTATACAGGAGAACTTAGTCTAAGAAGTGTTAACTTGTTAACACAGAGTACTTTTGCTTGTTAAGTTATGTTATGAACCGCAAACGATGTGAACGTGAAGATAGCAAGCATGGCAATTTGGCATAATATTTATTTTTGGTTGACAATGACATTGACGTTGACAACTTGACATTTGGACATTGACATGGCATGAGCATGACTGAATTGCTGAAAATAACAATAAATTATTACAAAATCATGGATTTATTGTAAATTTTTATACGGTATTTACAATAAATTAAATATAAAAGGTAAAAAGGTAACTATAAAACCGGTAAGATTTCTGTACAAAAAACAGTCCCAGCAGAAAACCGCCAGTGTGTGTGCTTGCATTGGTTTCTTTGAATGACAAATGCACCTAAAAACCACGTTTCCGCAGTATGGCCCGGGGTTGCGGGACGTCTTAACAGGATACCGTGGCCCCGGAACGTAAAGGGCAACAGAAGGAACAGGGTGGTTTTTTAGTCAATAAAAGTCTGACAGTCCCTTCCGCCAGAGGCGGATTAAACGTTGAGAGCGCCATAGGCAAGTTTCTCATCGGCGCCCCTATATTGAAAATAACTAACTTACTGGCACAATTAATTATATGCTATATTTTATATATTTTTTTGCAATTCCGCCGCTCGCGCGCCCCTTTGTACCCTCGCGCCCCTAGGCACGTGCCTAGTTTGCCTTAGGGGTAATCCGCCTCTGCCTTCCGCCCCACCCAGGACGGAAGGAGTCATTTGATGATTTTTAACACCTAAAAAAAAAACCGCAGTATGGCCTTGCTTGCACGTACAAATCATGTGTCTATTAAAAACCACCGTGTGATCATTAATTTATCAACAGTGTAGCCTAGAGGTAAAGCATAAAGTATAGTAATAATTGAGGTAAAGACAACAGTACAACACCAAACAGGGATGTCAGAAATCATCAATGATATTCTAAATATCATTGGAAATCATAAAAAAATTTAATGTATCGGTTATTCGGTACAATTTTTTAAAAGAATATTCATGGTGTAAAAATAAGTATATTTATCCTAACACACCATAAGCATCTTACGTTACGAGATAACTAAAGTAAACAATAAACTATAAAATAAAGACTAATTTTTATTTATCAAACCAATATTTATCACACAAGACTTGCAATTTGTTTTAGTTCTATGGTTATTTTTTAGCTCAAAAGACTAGTTACCTAAATTGCGATTTGTGTTGTCGGTACAAGCAAGCGCCATCTGTCGCTCAATGTAATAACTTTGTGTTCAACTACGACTACTTTACTTTTGCGGTCACATATTACAATTCTTTTCAAAACTCAACCTTAAGTCAACCAGTCCAAGTGGCTTCGTATTTCAAAGATAATTTTGTAAAGAAGTAAACTTCAGATGAACGATCATAACCTCACTCGACGATTTTCAATTTTCATGTGAATTCCTTTTCGATTTGCGTCGTGTTCGCTGTAATTTCATACAATTAGCGGAAGTGAATTGCGGTAATCTGTAATCTAGTTGGCGTATAAGTGACTGTCTGTTTTTAAAAATTATTCGCGAATACGTATCGTGTGTATGATGAAAAATGTAATGTCAAGAATTCTTCTCGACGTGTAGGCTGGGTATCTAGGAGTGTCTAAAGATTCGTAAGTTGTTTTAAATTTTAGTTTCACAGTCGGTTAAAATTGAAGACTATATTTTTTTTTCTTACTAGCTATCTGATTTAGAAAGGCAACGCAAATTACAACATCGTGCGAAGCGGTTCCCTTAGCGTAGTTGAGAACACGTGTGATCATTGATTTTGGTGACCACGGTTCGATTCTGGGTTTCAGTGTTTAGTTTTTCATATTTTGTTTTTGTATTTTTAAGTTCGTGTTTAATTTAATAATAATAACACCTGCTGTAAAATTATTAATAATGGTGCAATTTAGTAAGTATGTATGTTTATTTTTATAAGTATTTTTTATTTATTATTATTATTTATTCAATTAAATACATATAAATTACGTTTTAAATATTAATATAAAAATACAAACATTTACAAATATAAAAAAAATATTTAAGGTCAATGTGGGCAAATCCGTCATACTTTTTTGAAAGTTGAATTTGGTTAACTAAAACTGGTACACTTACTACTTTATTATAAATTTGATGGTTGTAGGCGATACAGAATTTTGTTGTCTTGAAAACACATCCATTTTAAACAACAAAACAGCCCTCCATATGTAACTAACAAGGTTTTTTTAAAAATCGGTCGTTAGACGGATTTTCCCAAGGATTGGGGGCAAATCCGTCTAGTAGCAAATTTGCCTCGAGTTACGCCGTTACATCAAGGTATGCAATTTGTAAACAAGTAAATGCAGATGATGAAGAAAAATGTATTGTAACATCATAAAAATAAGGTTTATTTTACGTTTTACTCCCTAAAATCTTTTTTGGGGGCTAATCCGGCCTATTTTTATAATCAGGGACTTTAAACCTTTCTAAAAAGTTTGAAAACTAAATATTTTTACTTATCAGTTTAATTTGTCAGGTACATTGAAACATCTTATTATGACAATGGTATTTATGGTATTAACTTAAATAAACAGGGTTATTTTAATGGGTATAAGAGCATTACAATTTTAAACAACGCTGCACTTCACATGTTGTTTTAAAAATTGAATTAAGGTTTTCGGACTGCCAGTACAGCTGCATGCAACTTGTCCTTGCTATAGGAACCCTTTCCTTTCCTTTTCTTTTATAATTTCGCACCATGATTACTATTATTTTAGTAATTATGAGAAAACTGAAAACAAACAAAATAATAATTTAATAAACATTTTATCTGACCATAGGCCTAGTATTAGTTATAACTAAAGCAGGAACATAATTATAATATTCTGTTGACCCAATTGTTAGTTATCAGTGAACTTTCAAAGTATAACACTAAAACTAAAAATAGGAAGGATGAAAAAGGTTGACGACATCTGCAATGGGGTAATTCCGGTATATGACGATTTAGCCCCTTCAAAATTAGACGGATTTTCCCACTTGGCCATTTTGAATTTACGTATTTTTTATAACAATTATTTCTGTATCTACTGGTTTTTATTCAAAACAAATAGAAAAATCCGTTAAAACACTTATTAAACTACATGTTATGCATACTCAGAAAGTCGTAACTTGTAAAATTGAATATTTACCTTATATGAAACTGCGGCACGCAACACTTGAGTTTCGAGTTCGTAGCACAACTAAACTTCAAATGCATTTTTTGACTCTTGTAGACCACCTTGCTCCATCTTTGAATCATAGTTCGAACTAAAAACTGATCCTGTTTTATCGACCGAACCAGTAATAGCGTAACTATTCTGGAATATATAGTAAACGCATGTGTACGGAATAGCCCCGTAGACGGATTTGCCCACATTGACCTTATTAGGAATTTAATTAAAATACCTACTCATTTCGTCCTTACCTAATTATTTTATTTTATATTAAATATTTGTAATTTTTTTAATTATCTTCCTGTTTATTACCAAATCAAAACAAAAGATTTCTTAGGGATCTGTCAAGGTAGCCTGCCCTTTTTTATGCTTATCCCCATTTTTGGGGATAGTTTATGTTGTATAAATGTTGACAAAACTCCATATGGTGCTATGCTTATCATCATTTAAACATCACTAATAACATATTAACATCAGAATAATTATAGATCACCTAACTTGTGCAACTATAAAAATATTTTTAGGGTAACAAGTTCATGAAGAATTGAATGTCCAAATGACAATAATTTACAATACTTATTAATAGAAATGGATACTAAAAGTCAACATTGTAAACATCCTAAAAAGATGAAATCCAGCAAGGACAAGCATGAAGTATTTGTGCTACCTCCAGATCTTTTAAAAAAACTTGGCATTAGCATAGGAAATATAAAGCCAAGCCAAGTAATTCCTGACGATGCAAATGGCTTCCCAAGTAAGTACCTACTTATCTAATTTGGTTACTTGTTTTGATTTGCTATAATCATAACTTTTGTTTGAGGTCTAAAATTATTTTTCTAGGTACTGAAACTATAAATAATGAACACATTGAAAATATTTTGGCACCCGATTGTAGTCAGAAACCATCTGGAACATCAATTTTGGAAACAGCAAGCTTGATGAAGAAATCTGTTTTTTTGAGTCCTACTTTTGTTCCAAATACTATTGCAGGTGAAATTGAAATTTCAGGCAAAAACATCTCAGAAGATTCTCTTACTCCACCAGACTTTGTAGAGCTACAAGATGATGTTATTGTACCTGCAGATAGCATTGAAGTTGCAAAACCACTCCAGGACCCTAATGACACTCAGGAAGTATGTCTCAAAGAAGATCAATTTAACATTGTATTAAATAGAGAACAAACTTTTCGGCCAAATATTAATCAAGAATACCCATGCTTATCTCTAGATGGAAATGAAATACAGGAAGTAGATATTAATATGATTTTTGATGAAAATCTCAGAGAGTTAGAAAGCAAAGATGATAATGGTCCAGATAATCATTTCTCTAAAAGTAATAACAATGTTGAATTTATTTTAAGTTCAACAGATAGTGATTCTACATGTGTTTCTTTTAATGAAAAAACTAATGATACCCCTGCACCAAAAAAATCTAAAATAAATATTATATCTGAAGAAACAATCCCATTATCAAAACTTAGAGAAATTAAAAAGATGTCAAATGTAAAAAATCTTACATCAGTGACAGTACAAACTATTATTGAAACCAAAGCATATAATGGAAACAGAAACACTGGACTGCAAAGTATTATAGAACCAAATTCTACAGTGCCTTTAGAAAACACTAATTTATTACATTTAGATGTAGTAAACAGTGAAGAAAATATAAATCAAAGTAATTTAAATTCCATGACAAGCAATGAGCACATAGAGACTATTGTTGTGCCTTGTGTTGTATCTTCAAAGGCAGTCGAAGAAAAAAGAAAAGAAATTATATCAGATATAATTAAAAATGTTAATTTACTGGAAGAGGAAGGAAATTTAATAAAAGACGACAGTAAGAACATAAGTCTTTCCTGGGAATCAACTGATAAAGCCAGTAAACATTTGAATGAAGATAGCACTAACAAAGTAATGGGTGACTGTGAATTCAATTATCAAAATATAACTTCAAAAGATGATATTTCGGCAAATGCTGCGACAGTTAATGGTTTTGATGAAAATGAAAAAGTTGCAACTATTGATGTAGATAAAAGTGTTATGATTTGCAATGGTCAAGTGGATGAAAGCACTGACCCTGCAGTTGATCTTAAAAATAATTGTTTCGAAGTAAACGAGCATGAATGCAATGGGGATAACACAGAAATAGTTCTTCACGTACAAAACGCAACTAGTATTGAGGAACACAATCCCAACAAAGATAATATAAATCAAGAATCGAATTTAAAATTGAATACTAAGCAAAGTAGTCAATCACGAAAGTCTCTTACTAATGATGGTAAAGTAAAGAGATTAACTGAAAACAAAATTTCTTCTAAAAATGTAAAAGATAAAACATTAGGACATGATGAGATGTCCAGTATTTTGAATACCACCAAAAAACTCTCAAACAGCGTAACAGACATAGAAGTAGATAAAGTTAAGGAGATAGCTGCATATTTGAGGAAATTTTCCCAAATATATACAGATAAAAAGAAAACCAAAACGGCTCTTAGCAATGATATTAACAAAAAGGAAACAATAAATTATAAGACAAATACAATTGAATCAAAATTATGCATTCAAGGAGTCGAGAAACCTGGTGGAAACGATGTAGATAGAAAACTTGCTGGTGAGTGCAAAGTTCTTAAAACTTACGCTCGGCGCAATACTTCAAAAGTATCTAAATTACCGACACATATTTTGAGTAAAACTGAAACATGCGAAGCAGTTGGTGCATTGGATCTGGATCTTGATGCTGTTAACATGTCAACATCATGTGAAATGCAAGAATTTTGTTTATGCTATGACTTTGGTCGTTTAGATTACTATGATTGTGATAACTTGTATGAGCATATACATTTTTGGCACCATCATACTTCGAATTGTGAATTAGATTTAATATTTGCCATATACAGTGATGAGACAATTGTTAGTAATAGTAAAAGTGGATTAGAACAAGAGGAGAAGACTGAAGACAACATAGAAGCTTATAATGTTTGTTGGAATATATTTCAAAGTGAGTTTTCTGAAAGTGTAGACAACACTGACACAGAGCTAATGGAAAATGATAATTATGTAATAGATGAATTAAAAGGTGCTTGTTCTGGTGAAGGTCCACAAGTGTCCGTGTTGAATAATGTAGCTCAGAAAGTAGATGATGGAATAGTGTCCGAAGCCTATGATCAAGTTCGTATGAAAAATAATTCAAATTCTGATATTATTTTAGAAACCATTGACCATGAGATGGTTGATTCAGCTGTATCCAAAAATAGCGATAGCATACAAAATATAGAAAAGCCATTGAATACTAATATTAATGATAATATGAGTGCTACAGGTAGTGAGCATGTAGACACTGGCATTAGCACTTCGCAACTAAAATTGACAGTAAGTATATCCTATTAATCTTAAGTGCGCTTTTCACACTAGCGTTTGTCCAGCGTAGGCGTTCGAGATGCCGCGACTACGCGGCGCAGGCGTCGCGTTGTCGTAGCGTCAGTGCAAGGGTAAATGAATACGTTGCGATAGCGCCGCAGGCGCCTACGCTGGACAAACGCTAGTGCGAAGGCGAGAGGTTTTAATAGTTAGTTTTTATAGTTAGTTACTTATAAAAAAACAGATTCATTTTCGATATCTCCGTATCCATTCGCTCACAGCCAGCCACAGGTATATTCGTACGCGAAGAATATAATATACATCTCGGCTTGGTGATTGGACTTTTTTACACTCAATAAGCAAGCAAAAAAATAGAGTACCTAATAACTTTTTTCTGCCGCAAAACAGTGTTGCAGTTAACCGTATGGCCATATGACGCAATATTACAGAGCGCAAACGATAGACAACTACCGGTAGATAATTTTACCTTTCTAGAGTTCCGCTGCCTGAGCTTTATCTAATTGTAAATTCGTAGACAAATTATTGAGAAAAGAATTAAATTCCAATTGGTTCAACTTGTGATGCTGGATATTCATAATTTTTGATTTATTTTTATTCAATTTCAGCCCACTTCAGCATTAAGAGCAGGGTCGTCAGAGATAAGTAACGTATGGGACAAGGTGTGTAAACATTTATTTATCATTGCCTAATTATTAAAGTGTGTATTTAATTGATTTAAATGGTTAGAGTGACTTTGTTGGAAAATATTTAGTACAACAGTGAAAATTAACAGCAAAATTTACAATTGTATGATAATTTGTTGAGGGATTGCTTAGCAATTTGACTATCGACTGAAATGTTGTTGTTATTTTCTAATCCTTATTTATTTGACGTATGGAATGGCTAACAAAGCAGTAAATATGCTAAACAATACATTTTTCTGACCAGACATGGCGCCGATAAACCGTGGCGTTTGCGCAGCGTCCATGTTCGACAAATAAAACGCTGATAATGTCCTTTATGTATATTGTAGTCTTTACTGATACTGAACTTAAAAATAATTTATTTCTATATGTTCTATTGCCCTTTAGCATTCTGATCAGAGTTGGATAGGTAAACGCGTTTAAATAATAGTAGTTAAAAATCGAATATAACTATTTAAAACCAACAAAACAATCTTAAGTTTTTTTTTAATCTACCTATTGTTATGGCTATAAATTATAACGATTTCTTTTTTCAGGCATCATTGGAAGATAGTGGAGCTAAAGAAAAAACCAATCGACGTAAACAATCTTTCAGTACTGAAAATAATTTTCCGCGAAAGGAAGTAAAATTGGATTCATCTAAAACAACTGCTACAGTATGTTTCTATTGAGCATATACGGAATAAAATTGTTTATTTTTGTATTTTTAATAAAACGGTTTTTTTTTACTCTTTCAGAAACGTAGGTTGTCAGGAAATACGACACCTGGAAATACGACACCTGGGTTTCTTAAGAATATCGACGAGTCATCTGTCAAGAAAAGTATAAAGTGTGGATTATGCAATAATATATTTTCTAGAATAGATTGGGATGGCCATGTTGCCGATCAGCATCATTTAATCGCCTGGCGAGCGGGTAGTTCCATCGTAAGTGTATAATTGTTGTTTTTATGCGTATTCTTTGAAAATACCGCGATGTTGTACTCTCAGGATCGGAGTATCTCCTCGTTGACCACGACGTAAGACCATTGTGACCGTCTTGATAGATTTGGACTGGCAATTTATTGTACTAACGTACCCCCGGTTTCTCAAACAAAAAAAGTATTGTGACAAATAGTCAAAAACGCCTGACCTGCTGTGATTGGCCGAAATATCGATAATCGATCACAGCGCGCGCTTGACAATTTGTCGCATTTTTCTGTTGATTTTCGTTCCAGGAATCCCGGCGTAAATGTCAAATAAACACATAACATCACGCCTGTAATCCCCGAAGGGTTAGGCAGAGGGGTACACCCACATTGTCAAATAAAATTGTTATTTAACAATGTATCTAATGTTTGTTTGTCTGCAATCCTTTATCTATTTGATTGGTCTTTTATCTTAAAACAAGATGACATATTACACTTTCTAGTCTTTCCCGTATGTGTTTGCGATTATACCACTGTTGCTGTTACAGAATTTGGACAACCCTGAATTAGTGCATAAGCTGAAAGAAAGATTGAAAACTCTAGGCGTGTTGGAGTGCAGTTTATGCACCATGCGAATAAAGAAGTTTAACCGATTCATGGAACACATTAAGTACTGTATACGGAAGAAGGTATTTATTTTTTATATTACTGTGCTCTGTAATCTTCCTATTTATAACGTTTATAAATGAAATAAATAGTGATTTTATCTGACTACAGACTAGGGTTCAATTAATGAATGCATTTATTTCTCTCTGTTTTTCAGCTTTCGAGCGTGGATGTCAAACCAGATAAACCTATGCGTAAATCAAGAATTGCCGTAGACGAAGATGTTACGTGTGGTGTGTGCCAGAGAACCATGCTGTCTTCTAATTGGCTTGAACATATAGGAAGTATTCATGATTATTTAGCTTGGAAGGAAGGACAAGACCCTTTAGTGAGTATTGGTTTGATTCTCTGTCCATTTTACAGATATGATGGGTAATTAATATGTAAATTATGTTAAAACCCCGTTTATATTTTCAGAATTTAGATAATGAATCAGTAGTTTGGCAGCATCTGCAGAACATTATAAGACTGAATGGAGGTTTGATTTGTTACAAGTGTGGGTTGAAACGCAGTCGTGTCAAGTTGTACTTGGCGCATATCAAAACTTGCGATGGAAGTAGGGTGAGTGCAAATGATAACGGACATAAGAGAAATGCACGGAAATTATATATAATACGGGTTTGACGCAGATTGTGCACTTCGCAAATTGTGCACTTGACGCAAAATGTGCACTTCGCAAAATGTGCATTTCGCAAAATGAGCACTTCTCAAAATAGTTATTCTCAAAATGAGCACTTCGCAAATTGAACACTTCTCAAAATGTCCACTCCTCAAAATGAGTGTGAATTTTATCACAATGGTCAAAATAAAAACCACTATTTTTAACACGATAAAAATAGTTTCTTTGTAAAAAGTTATCATATTCAGGAAATGTTTGATATTTTTTTTAATAAACTTATTATATTATTAATAATTTATAATAATTATTTTGACTAATCGTATTGACTTACAAAGAAAGAAAACAGTTCTCTATACAAAAATATAGCGCAATTTTTGTAGTTTTTTTTATCTGTTTTTATATTGCTACATTTGGTAGGAGTACTTGCTGCAGGTGGATAATCAGTTGTTTAAATCTTTATACGCTATTTTTGATATTAATATAGAGTAGGAGATTTGTCATGGTTATAATTTCGTTCGTTCGGTTGCGTTTTCTTATTTACGTAATTTTTATGCCATTTTAGTTTTCTACTTTTTTAGAAAATAGAGAATTGAAATGTGTATTCATATAATTATTATTATTAATAAAATATGACTACAGCATTTAAAGTTATAAGCATTTAATATACTTCCTAATTTTCCTATTCTTTAGTAAATTAAGTACAAAATATTATGTAAATATACCTTTGTTCATAATTTTTTATAGATTCTTTGTAATCGTGATTATTAGCTAAAATAATAATTATTAAAAAAAAATACAAATAGATGCAGTGCGCATCATGGTACAATGAATAGCTGGAGTTTTTATATTATGTGTATAGCTGACGTGTAACTACTGAAAATGCATTATCAAACATTTCCTGAACATGATAACTTTTTACAAAGAAACTATTTTTATCGTGTTAAAAATAGTGGTTTTTATTTTGAACATTGTGATAAAATTCACACTCATTTTGAGGAGTGGACATTTTGAGAAGTGCTCAATTTGCGAAGTGCTCATTTTGAGAATTACTATTTTGAGAAGTGCACATTTTGCGAAATGCACATTTTGCGAAGTGCACATTTTGCGTCAAGTGCACAATTTGCGAAGTGCACAATCTGCGTCAAACCCTATAATACTACTACGACATATTTTAAATTAATTATTTTATAAGAATGTACCGAATATCCGGGAAAGGTGCTTAACCTTTTTGTTCTATGATTGTGCATACAATTTGACGTCAGTTACTACTACTAATGGAAATGATTTTGAAAGTCTCAACAATGTATTTTATTTCAGGTATGTGTAGAATTGGACTTCCCAACTATTCCTAAAGATAACACCGTGGAAGAACCAGCTGAATGCACAAGTGTGAAGTGTGGAGTCTGTGACCAGGATGTGGCACACTCGGATTGGATTGAGCACATATCCAAAGAACATAATTATTTGGCATGGCAAGAAGGAGAAACTGCCTTGGTACGTACATAATAATATAGAGCTTCTTTTACTTTACTCTACCACACATATCTTACCAATAAAAAGTATCAGAAGTCGATTGCATCGAGAAAAATACGCAACAATTACCTTCTTCTAAAATTAATTAAAAATACAATCTCCCTTTGTTTGGGAGTAGTGAACTCGCCTAGCCCCATATAAAGTTCAGATCGTTTTAACTAAGAATAAGATTTCACTTGAATATTCCAGGATTTGGAAGAGGAAGAAGCAGTGTGGAATCATTTGCAGCAATTCATCAGACAGTATGGCGGATTAACTTGTCACAAATGTGGCTTAGTTCGCAAACGCGTTAAAGTATATTTGACTCATATTGAAACTTGCGATGGCACAAATGTAAGTACCTTTTACACATAAAAATAGAATAAATAATAATGTAGTAAGCCACAAATCGTGCCGTACAATAAGGGTCTCTGGGTCGCATCGTATGTAGAGTGAGACAACTAAATTTATCTCTTAAAATTATTAGTTTTGTGTGTCACAGTGTAATAGGGTTGGTGTACGAGGTTGTGGGTAAATACGAAAACATCGCGAGGAAATCTGGATTTATAGTTAGTATATCTAGTCTGAAATCGTCAATCCGCCTTGAGCAAGCGTCGTGATCAATGCTCATGCCTTCTCTGTATGAGAAGAGGCCTTTGCCCTGCAGTGGGACACTACTAAGCCGGTATTACTTATTTACTAATAATAGTGCAATAAACTATTTCTTAAAATTTATGGTGGTTTCCTGCCCTGAAGTACCTCTCTCATAATGTTTTATAATCTATTTTATTTCATTTTTCAGAGTCAAGTTGATAATTCATCTAATAATATCAGTTTGAATACTACAACTAGGTCTACTGACTTAAATACTACAGCTAATGAATCTACTAATGAATGGTTTGAAGTACCAATAATAGAAGAAAGGAAAATTGTTAAATGTGGTGTTTGTAGTGAAGAGGTGCCAATCCTGGAATGGCTACAGCACATCGGCAAGGAACACGATTATTTGGCGTGGCAAGATGGGGCTACACCATTGGTAAGTGTTTTATTTGCTTCTTCCTTTAAATAGTAGTCTACAGGGCCAGATTAATCATGTCGTAATACACTTCTCAGCCATAGTTGCACTATACAGTTTTTAAATGGGAGAAGAATTAAGTGCAACCAAGTACAGTTAGTTTTCACACTAGTATAAATAATTTCAGGACTTAGAAAACGAGTTAGCGGTAAAAGTACACCTCCTTGAAGTTTCTAAACAGTGCGGCGGGCTGGTTTGCAACAAATGCGAAAAGAGAATGAAGTACCCTAAAACCTATCAACAACATACAAAAGAATGCACTGGACCTACCGTAAGTATACTTACTCAAAATTTCCTTTCGCTATATTATGCGAGGTATTTATTAGAATATTTCATGATTCATAGCATGATCGAATCCTTCTTATTAGATTAAATATAATATACTGCTAGTCTATTCTGTAAAAAAATCCTTCGTTAAATTAAGGTGAAGTGAGCTGTCATCTCATTGATATGCAACTTACGTCAAGCTCACTACCTATGCGCCACAAGGCAGATTTTTCAGAATAGTCCTACTGATAGGAGCAAAGAGGCTTCTAATGATTTCGCGTGTGTGTTAGGTCTAACGGGTACAGTTACCGGCACGTAACTTGGCAAGAGATTTTCGTAGTGGGGGAAGTTCGCGCATATAAAAATGTATAAAATTGTGCGTGCGCAAACTTCCCCCACTACAAAAACTCTTGCCAACTTACGTGTCGGTAACTGTAGATACATAACGATGTTTAGTTTTCATATCTTTTACAGGCGTCAAATGACAGTAGACTGGATGATACAACCTCAAATTGGTTAGAAATATTTAGTAACAAAAAAATCAAGGACGAGATTTTAACGTGTGGAGTGTGTGCGACTAAAATAGAATGTGATAAGTGGATCAGTCACATAGAAGCCAAGCATCAGTACTTAGCGTGGGTTGAGGGCCAGCCTTCACTTGTGAGTATATTATGGTAATAGATTTAGGTACGAGTAAATATATAAATAATACTAATAATAAATATATACGAGTATAGATATGATATGAATATGAATATTTAGCCAATTGACATACTACGTAACTTTGCCGTGTTGTAGTCACTATTTCATAGGCCGATTAAAAATACAGTTGTAATTTGCAATTTCAGTATATATGAACTATTTAATTTTATAGTTTGTACATTGCACTGTTCTATTTGTACATTGCCATCTCTACTTAAATGAAATGTTTCGTTGCCTATTTTGTCTGTCCGTGTTTCCTTGTCGTTTTAATGATTGAGTTGGTTTATAACTTCCAAAAACAATCTCTTGAACAAAAGTAACAATTTCAGAACCTCGAAGATGCCGCGATGGTACAGAGACATTTGAACGATGTTTCTAAAATGGCGGGAGGCTTGATGTGTATGAAGTGCGGCGTCAAGCGGAGGTATGTCAAGTCGTATCTGGTTCATGTAGAGACATGCCAGGGAAAAGTGAGCAGCAGCGACCTTCCTTTCGCCCTGATGAGTAAAGGTACCACAGGCTATTATATTTACTAGACTTACAATGAGCATTATATCTCTCAGTAACACTACTGACCACATAATTCGCTCATGTTTTCACAAACATGACTGGTTGGTCGCAACAAGATATGTTTGTGAGCACATGCGCACGCGCACTATAGTAATTGTATTATTTCCTCAGTAACGTTTTATACAAAATAATAAAAATTTTGTATGTTTTCGGACAGATATTATTGAATGTGCTATCTGTGCTGCTACAATGGAACCCAAAGACTGGCGTGATCACGCTATGAAGGAGCATTACAATATTGCTTGGGTGGTGGGAGACAATCCAATAGTAAGTTTTGAACAACATCATGTTTTTATTTTTATTGGTCGTGTTTAGTGGATTATTTTGCAGACTTTTGGGTTCTAACTGTCTATGACTGGCTACTATAGATAATTATAAGTAAATTGACTCTGAAATGGTTTCGATAGATCGGTAAAATATAGTAGGCTTCGATCAGCGCCGCCGCCGTTGGTAATAAAACAAGAGCTTTAAACATTTTATTCTAATTTATTTTTAATAAATGCCAAGTAAATAACCATGGTTGTTTAATTTCCAGGAAATTAATAATCCGTATGCAGTTGAGAGCTATTTAAAAGAGTATCAAAGTGCACACAATAAATTAGTTTGTAAAGTGTGTGGTATTAGCAGAGTCTCCTATGTTGGATTTTATGCTCATATCATCGTATGTGGCAAAACTGAAAAGGTTAGTTACATAAATACCAAAAAAGCTAAATACGTTGAACTAGTTTCTTAATCAAAAAAAAAGTTTTTTAATCAAAAGTTTTAACATTGTTATGAACATTTTCAGGAAACGGAAATATACAAAAGCGTGTGTGATTTATGTAATAATAAGTACTTGCGTATATATAAAAGTCAACACATGACCATGCATAGGGAGAAAGAATACGCGTTGGAACGCAAACTGCTGGCCGCCAAAGAGCAAGCTCTGAAGAAAGAGGAGGAAGCGGTGGATGTCATCCAGACTGGTCGTCGGAAGGCCGCTGAGAAGTAAGGCATTAACTAATAGATTAGAGTATTCAGTGTGTGTATTCAGTTCCCAGAGCCAAAGCCGTTTGTCCTGCACCTAATCTCTCGCCGATCATTTCGGATTGAGATTGGTCACCTTAACAGATATCCGGTTGCAGGGTTTTTTTTAAAGACGGTTGTGGTCTTGTGGGTCTTCAAAAACATTATAAATATATTGATTTGTAGGATTATAATATTTGTGTTCTTTTCTTTTTAGGGCGAAGAATGTTATCGAAAAGTATAAAAATAACTTCCATGATGTAAGTTGATTTCATTATACTTATTATATTCGGCATAATTATGTATTTTTAAAATTAATGGCTTAACGACTGCCATACTATGTTGTTTATTGTCCTAATATTATTGTGCGTTTTTCAGGGCAGTTACCACTGTTCAAAATGTGGGTTTAATTCTGAGATTGAGAGGGAACTGTTAGACCACGTGTGCGTAGAGAACAAGTGGGGCGACGCGACTGACTCCGACGAGTCGGTTAAGTTAGAAATTAGTTCTGATGACGATTCTGACGAGTCTGACATTGATTCTAACGTGTCGGACGAGGAAAGAGAAGCTCGCGAACAGACCTACAACAAGAAGAAAAAACACTCTGATTCCAGTAAGTCCAACCACTTATCCTCACCCATCTCACATCTCCATACGAAACTACCTTTTGGAATGGGCAACTAGATTCAATATTATAATTTTTCTTTTCTCTCGTAAATGACGTTCAAAAGTGCCTTTTAATGGTCTAATTGAAATAAATGATTTGACTTTGACATCTTTTTTCACACATTATTATTCGTACTTTTAGTATCTCCTTTCTGTCTGTAGTAAGGTGAGTGATCGAATACTTCTTACTTAAAAATCTTGTCGTATTCGCATTTTCCATTATTACTGGCTTTACATTATAATATCTAATAACTACTTTTTAGGTGCAGCCAGGATATGTCGATTACCGTACCAAGTTGACAACATAAGCACATATATGAAGAGAAGCACGGAAGAATTGTAAGTTATAAGATCTATAACGTTTCGTTACAAAACGTATAGTAATATTAACCGTAAGTAAATATTCACCTCTTATTGTCATTTATTTCAGCATTGAAACATACTTAACGGAAGAAGATTTATTTCCGCTGTGGCATAGTACTGAACTTGAAGAAGTGCCTGAAAATGAAATGGTGGAATACATGCCGCCCATTGAAGAGTCCTGTAAAGTTAGATTCGATGAGAAACAAGACTGGGTGACGTTCAAACGATTAGAATCTAACAGAGTGAAGGGTGATACTGAGCTTCATTTGTTTCGATTGTATACGAATTTAATTTTGAATACATGTTGACTGCTGCATGACAACTTTGACGCTGTGCAGATGCAAAACTTCGCTAGCGTTTCGTAGATTTCCTTGTACAAAAACTATATTGCATTTCTGCCGCGTAAGCGTAGCGTTCGAGTAGCGTTTAGCCTGCATACACTTCCGAGTTTTTAGTATCACTGTCATTTTTTGTACTAAACTCTTTTATTCGAATTTCTCCAGATACGCTAGTAATGTTCGCGGGCGCGAGTATCCAGTGCATGTCGTGGGTGCCGCCGGTGTCGCGGGCGGAGCGTGCGGGGAGGGAGGCGCAGTACGTGGCGCTGGTCACGCACCGCGGGCCCGACGCGCCGCGCCTGGCCTGGGACGCCACGCCCCGGGAACGAGGCCTTATACAGATATGGAACTGCGGGAATTTGATAGCGTGAGTGGATTACATCGTATTTCTAAATGTATGATAATCGGTCACCAATCGCCTCAGTCCTTGTACTCTCAACCCTCGGTCAGCCAGGCGACCCTTTAGTGTTTTTATTCACTTTTCTTCTTACTATTTTTTTGACGCTTTAACTCGAGCTGCCTCATTCTGGTTAGTGACAAACTAAACTAAGCATCGCAACATATTGCAATGCGATGCTATAATGATTAAGAATTAGTTTTCCCAACTATGATATTTTTGGGATCTTTTTACATTTCATTGGGCTTTGCATCACTCGCATATGTGGGTAATAAAACTGTTAATTTCAGGAACATGCCAAAGTTTGCGCTTGGAATAGCACACGACTTCGGGACCGTATGGTCTATTGATTGGTGCCCGTCTGGAGCGAGGGACGTGGTGGACTTTGTGCCCGGCTCGGACAATGTGCACAGACTGGGCTTACTGGCCACAGCCTGCTCTAACGGATCGGCGTATATCTTCGTAGTACCTTATCCGTCATCTATAACAGAAAAGTAAAGACTCTAAAATCATTATTATTTCTAAGCCCCTAAAAAAAATTAAGCTAAAGAAGATTTTTAATTCCAGAGAACAACCTTTTTACAAACTAACGCCAGTTGTGGAACTAAGGATATCAAGTAATGAAAATAGAAAAGTGTATCAGGCTACTGCTGTCAAGTGGTCTGTGGTAAGTTAACAAAATATCTTTAGTTACAGTCCCTTTTCATCCCGCAGCCATTGATTTACAATGTGATAATTAAATAAATGTTCTGTTATTATTTTAAATACAAAGTTAAAATATTTCAGCAAAAGGGACACTCACACGTGGTAGTCGGCTACGCAGACGGAACCACGGCGTTTTATGACTTGAATGGAGAATCCCCATTACTGAGGAGCACTGAAAACAATCGTACAATCTTTTATCCTTATCACGACGAGCGTGTTCAAAATTCTTGTATCGAGGGTAAGTAAGACTTTGGCACGTCGTGAACAATTCACGCGCGTTGCGAATAAAGTTTTATGTCGACGAATTTAACGCCTGAATGTAATGGCTGCATTCCGAAACTTATGGCTCGTTATGGTCGCTGCCGTAATCGATAATTTTCACTTCAGTACTAGTTTATTTTGATTACTTGGCGTGAGTACAGTTTCCACATTAAAAAGAGTACAGTTTTAAAAATACAGTCGTGGATTGATTTAAGGTTTACTGTGGGGGGCTGTCATCACCCAAGCGTCTTGCAATCCACGTATCTATAAGCTCTTGAACTGGGTTAGTTAAATTTTCATTGCAGCCCTAAGGGCCACATTACAATATTTTTCTACATGATTTTTTCGTTTCCATGGAACAAAATTATGTACCATAACCAAACTAAGCTGGTACCTATAGATCACTATAGTTTGTTGTAAATTAGAAACTTACAACAAACTATTAGTGCTCTATATAGGTGACAGCATGTGTTCGTGTCAGCAGACGTGGACCTGTACCCGGGCGGGTGGGGCGCGCGCGGGGGAGGCGCGGTGTGCGCGGGGGGCGCGGGGGGCGCGGGCGCGGGCGCGCTGCAGTCGCACGTGGCGGCCTCGCAGGTGCTGTACCCGCCGCACTGGCCCGCCGCGCTCATCGCCGGGGATGACTGTCTAGGTG
This sequence comes from Hoplodrina blanda, assembly GCA_949316365.1. Taxonomy (NCBI): domain Eukaryota; kingdom Metazoa; phylum Arthropoda; class Insecta; order Lepidoptera; family Noctuidae; genus Hoplodrina; species Hoplodrina blanda. The sequence continues at coordinate 10,436,967 of OX438581.1, forward strand.
AGTGCTGCTTGTTGCAGTATACCGAAGTGTATTATACAGTATGTATGTTGCACCGGTCTAGGCCACATTAATTCAATCAATTATTTAAAATTCCATACTAATATAATGAAGAGTTTTTGGTATATTTGTAATAATGTAAGTTCTGGAAATACTGATCCGATTAGGACATTTTTTATAAATGGATTGTAAGCTGCTCTACAGTATTTCCGAGTGGCATAGGATATTAAGAAAAATGCATAGTTTTTTTGAACATCTATACAGGAGGCATTGCTATGCATTTTATTTCCACGGAAGTTTGATAGTACTCGATCAACGTAATTTGAAACAATGTAGTGACAATGTCCCCTGCAACAGTGAATCAGTCCATCAACGAGCTGGAGTGGTGGGGCGGCGGGCGGCGGCTGGGCGGGTCGTGCGGCGCGGCGGGCTGCGCCTGGTGCGCGCGCGTGTGTGCTGCCGCGCCGCCGCTGCTCCGCCTCATGCGGGTGCATCCTTGCTTCCCTGACGTGCATAAGCAGGTACGCTACAAACCACTCCTCTATACTTACACAACTGAAGAAAAACATTTCTATTTCCATTATCGAATAAAATGTGTAAAGAAAGTTAAGCATCACAAAACAGTAGGATCGATGAAAAAAAAAATCATATCTGGTCGCAGAACCTGTAGCAAACAACAGACCGACCCAAACTCCCAAAACAGCGTAAAATTACACTAAAATGATTGCGTTTTCAAGTAAATTGTAAACAAAATGTCAAAATGACTTATTTGTATTTTATTTTAAAACAGGTCATAGGCAGAATCATGATGATTCCCTTTGGAGGTAAACGAAAGCGGCAGAACGACGAACTGGCCATGATCGTGGAGCCCATCACGTACAGCGACGCCATCAAGAAGTACGGCATCGAGTTCGAACAGATCACTGCCAGGGATCGGGTAAGACGCACTTAACAATATACTACTAAAGACCACTAATATGAAGTATCGATTTTTAGTATTATTAGACAAGTACATTATGTATAGAGCTGAACTTTTATAAGAGCGGACTTTTCAATCCTCTGATAACTTTTTCTGAAGAATAAGACGAATCTAACATTATTTTTTTTACAATTTCTGTCAAACCGCCATATTTATATACCCGTTACAAGATATTTGGCGATTGAGTAATCAGCCGTAAACCGATATCTTACTACTATTAAAAACTAGCACTCTCTCCGCGGCTTTGTTCGCGTGATTTTTTTTTTACGGATCCTTAATTTTTTCGATAGTAAAATTTAGCCTATAGCACTCAGTGATAACGTAGCTTCCAATTAAAGCTACGGTATCGTTGAGTGCTATAGGCTAAATTTTTAAAATCGGTTCAGTAGATCCAGAGATTACCCCTCACAATCTTGACCTCTTTATAATATTAGTATAAAAGTAGATGAGAAAGATGGGATAGACGAATATTTGTTAGTGTTACCCATTCACGCCAGATCGGCAGAGATATATTATAGTCTGGAATAGCACATCGTAGGCTTTTTATCCCGAAAATGTACGGTTCCCGTGGTATAATATATCAACTATGACGCGAACGAAGTCGCGAGTGGTAGCTAGTGTCTCATAAAATCAAATACCTGCTTACTCTACTTATTTAAATTACAAAAAAATTCAGATCTAGATAGCGGTCACTATTGACCTCTTTATAAAAGTACTAGCATTGTACCAAGTCTGAATTTTTAAACAAAATATCGTACATTATTGAGCAGTTTGCGGGTAACAAATTGTATCGTAATGGGAACCAACTGTAATTCATTAGTCTTTAGTTCAATTGGATTAAAATATTTGCTAATGTTTGCCAACTCTTTTTTATTTCAGTCAATGATTGACTTGTCAATAAGTTTGAAATTGAGAAATTTTTAGAATTTGATGAAAGCGAATGTTCAAACGTTTTTGCTCTAGTTCAGTCGCTTCATTTATACAAACAGAAAGTTGTTATTAAATATTCCATTTGGGTTTTAGCCAAACAATCCGTCTGACGTAAATGAGTGTCTGCGTGAAATGTCTAAAAGCTAAAAAAATATAAATGTCTAACGCAGTATAATTAAGTGCAGTATTATCATACTCTCTTTGTAGCATTTGTAAACTTGCAATGAGACTTAAGACTCTGATATTTGATTCCATGGTTTCACCCTTTACAAAAAAAGGTATCTTACTTACTAAAGGTCTGTCCGTTCATCAGTAGTTAAAGATTTTTTTTTTAAGAAAATGATTTTTTTACGGATTCCATTTTTCTTTCTAAAAGGTCTTTGGGTCAGTTCACACCGAGACGCGACGCGAAGCGACGCTGCGTGCACACTTTAAAAGAGCGTCTCAAAATATAACTTTATTTTCTACACGAAAAGATACACATTTCATTGTAAGAATTTAGAATACGTTACACCACGCAGCACTACGTCGCGATGCGTCGCTCTACGCCGCGCTGCGCCGCGCGGCGCCGCGAGACGCATCGCGACGCAGCGGTGAATCGCCGGTACGCGCGACGTGCAAGAGCGGCGACGTTGCGATGCATCTCGCGGCGGCGCGCGGCGCAGCGTGAAGTCACTGGCCTCTTCCAGTATCGTCACGTTGCGTCGCGTCGCGTCTCGTCTCGGTGTGAACTGACCCTTTGGTTTAACGCAGCTTCCTAGTAGTGAATACATATTCAGAAACGGGCCAGTCGTCGTCAAATGAAACAAACTACAAGCTTTATAATATTAGTATAAATTCTACGTCCGCGAAATAACCCAGCGCTTATTTCCAACAGACCACCCAGCAAAAATTATCAGCGACGCCCCGTGACGCGTACCCCGAGCGCTTCCCCCTGTCGGACGTCGCAGCCATGCAGTTCTGTCCCACATTCAAGCAACACCACAAGCTAGCGATCGCCATGCACGCCGGCCTCATATTCATCATCAACGTATGATAAATGCTTATATCTTGTATTATTATCACTTATTATTATGCAAATATATAGGTATAACATGGTAAATTGGTAACCCGGTTTCTGAGACGCTAATCAAAACTTCAAATCTGCTGTCAAATCGGACGCGTTGTGATTGGCTGAGCAAAATCACATCGACCAATGGTGTTATTGATGTGTTATTTGGCCACAGATTAAATTGAATAGCCTTTTGTATACCGGGGGTTTGCTCGGCGAATACGACTATTTATAGGATATGTAATGCAACTGTTATCGAAATGAATGAAAGTAATTTATAATAACTGTAAGAGTAAGCTTTATACTACAGAGTTGTTTCATATTTGAAATGACGTTTGATTGAATGAACGGAAAATTGATGAAAGTAGTTTCATATAGCCGTAGTGTAAGTATACGAGTACTTGAAGTGGGTTGGCTCTATTTCCCAATCTTTATTTTAAGTGACTAACGTTTTAATCACAATCAGAGATGTAAAAGATCCCGCCAATCAGATGTCGTTTTATGATTTTTTGCAAGTGAAGATGATGCGAGAACGATTTTGGTATGAATATATCTTAAAGTTAAAGTACTGTTATCATAAAATGAAAACTTACTAAAAAAACCAGAGCCTGGCAGAGGGTTAATATTATGTAGTAGGTAAGTACGAAACAATTATTGCTTTGATTTGAGTAAAATCATGTTTTAATTCAATACCATGAGGCGAAATAGCTTCTGACCGTTGTTTCGTTAGATACATATTAGACACATTTACCAAAGAAAACATATTTCATAGATAAAAACGACGCATTTTGGAAAACTTGACTACTACTGAAAATGGTATTAGACTTAATTGGTTGTTTTATTTTATGTTACATGTTTGTAATCTCTATAGGGTAAGCAGATATATTAGTTATGTCCTATTACAGGATAATTATAAATATAATGCTAAGAGCATTTTATTTCGGAAATATTTGCTTGATTCAACTGATAATCACTTGCGGGATAACCAGTACAAAAAGTGAAGAGAAATGATAAGTGAAATACCGATTTCCAGATCTTTAAATATGTTTCTGCCAATGGTAACAATATCTTTTGACAACGGTAACAAAGTGGCGAAGAATTCACATTCGATGTTTAATGTCCAACTTATCGTAATACGACTGACGTTATCTTTATGAACGATTGTGTTGTTTGTGACCGATAATAAGAGAATAGTCATAAAAGTAGTAAGTTAGAGAGAAAAAGAACTCTCATCATAAGCCATTTAAATGAATCAGTTAAGCAAAATTTGCTTACTACATTAGATTGACACAAAAAAGAATCGGAAAATGAGGATTAACATAATATTTTAACGAAAAAAAATGATAGAGACGATTAAAAATTAAGACTATTAACTATGGTTATTCATTATAATATGGTCTATAGAAGACAAAAAGTATAAAAACATAACGTTATGTATGTGGAGAAAAGAACAAATTTTAATGTAGAGTCCGAAAGGATAGGATAGCCACGTGCTAGCTACAAAAATAATACCTAAATATTTAATTTATAATATTCATTAATTATTGTACCTATATGTATATAGTTTCTTTTAAGATTAATAATATATTTTTCAAGTTTCAACCTTGTTTTACCTATTTTAATTCTTACAATATGTTCAAGTTTTTTTAAAGTACTCGTTATTTTGATTCTGTTTCACTACTCTTAACATACCATTTAAAAGTCGTAAATTGTATGTATTTTAATATCTTGTGTTGTACCTATTAAGAGTAGCTTAGCTTACAAATATATATTGTATATAGATTTTTATATTATGTGAAAGCACATAAATATGTAAATTTTATTTTTGTTATGTAAAATAAGCCATTAATTTGTATAAAATTTAAATAAGTCTCAAATATATTTTAACAAACTTATAGCAGTGAACCTTGAGGTTATTTTAGTCTGAAAGAAAACTCTTTAAAACTAGAATGTTTTTGTTTACGTTCTGCGCACTTTTGTCGCATTTACATCGTTTCATCCAAAACCGCAACGCGTTTGTCAAGGCATTGCGTAGTATCAACTGTGCCTACACAACATGACGCATTTGCAACTCACACACAATTTTACTTTAATATTTGTGGTAACATGAACAAGCTTTTAAGCTTCGTCGTAGTCACTCTAGTGAATAATGTAAATGCGTCATTAGTACTTCATGTCTTACATATTTGACCCTTTCCTTGTGTAAATATATATAATTATACTGTATAGTACTACGGGTTAGAAATTAGCCTCATCACGGGGTCTTACTTTCGACACTATTGCCGATTATCTATTATACAATCAATTGTTTTACATTCCCTATGGTAAATTATGTATAAATTCGGGATGACAATGTTGTGTAAATGTAACTTTTGACTGGCATCAAAGTTAAGGCCTCGGGCCATATGGTCGTACTTGTGGATAACTTGAGTTGGGGACGATTTTACGGAGGCATTTATCTTATTTAATTAATTTTTTGACCCGTTGCAACAAAGCCTAGAAGTGGGGGGGATGTTTTATGCAAAGTATGGTATACGAGTACACTCTTAACAAATGTTTGTCAATTTTTAATTAACATCACAAAAATTTTTAGTTTGTTTTCTGTTTTACCATTGGTTTGAAATCATCACTATGGCATCGGCGTAATGTATAGTTCCAACAAGTTAGTCTCGATTGCCAATTAAAAAATAATACTTAACAAAGTTTATTAAAATGTGGCAATTATAAATGTCAAAAGAACCTTGTAATTAAAGTAGTCGTAGTTTATTTATTCTTAGGTAATATCAGAAACTTTATATCGGATTCTACAGTGATATTATTATTTAACTTCCTTGTATATCTTGTTTGATTGTGATAATATGCTTGTTGCAAATAAACTTTTTTAATTAATATGGCTTTTTAATTCCTGTCCTATAAGTCATATAAGCTGTTTGAAAAATCGCAGCGGTACAGAGAAAGTGTTGCTGAAAATTGTGAAAGACTTGGTTGAACTTTGAGTCATCATTGGTTCGCATTGCGACTTTTATATTTTAAGCTTCATCGTTTCAATTAAAAAGGATGACTAATGCTCGATCCGATACACGAGCTTTCTTAATATCTTTATAGTACACAAATGTAATGCACACAAATGCATTTTTTATGGATGTTCTAAAGCTAATCCGAGTTTACTATAAAAAAATAAATGTCGAAGTTAGTTTCATCGTATTGTGCTGTATAAAGAAAAACATTTTTGAAGCTTTATCATGAAAAAAGCTCGAAATCGGTGATCGGTCACGTAAAACTGACCTAACTCTACTGACACTGAACGTTTGTGGGCTTTGTTGTTTACATTTCATGAGATTTGATGTCTCACTCTCCTCTAAATTGTGACGTCGACCGCCAGGATTAAAACAAAGCGGCGGCAGAGCCGCAGAATTAGTTATTTATCAAGAAATATGGAAAAATGCTGACTTATGCTGAGTTATTTATTGAGGTGTTAGTAGAAGAAAGGAATATTTTTAGACATGTTAATTTTATTTACATTCAAGACTTCTTATTGCTTGCAGGTGGTACGGACTCGATCATTTAAAGTTTTATTGTACACGAAGAGCATCGTCGACTTTGTCGGCAACATTGCAGAAACAAGAGTTTGTCAGCGTTTATTTTATCGTGGCCGTCTCGTCTCGCGTCTCGTGTCTCGTTCGCTTCGGCAGTGAAGCGAGCGAGGTCGACTTGCTGCCAGTGAGACTCAAACCGCTGCGCGCTACGGAACGCCTCGCCGACTGGTCACGGCTAACGCGCGTATCTTCACGATAACATACATTTAAATTAATTATTTTTTCAATATTAATTTTAAAACAAACAAATATTTATTTGTAAAGGAAAAGATTTTATTATATCTTTTTTAACACGACATTACTTAATTTAATTATTTAAACCAACTGCGATGTTTACGTTTTTCGCGAAACAAAAATATGAACTGAGCAGCTTGTAGTTGTAACAGAGACTTTGAACTTGATAGGTATTTCGATAGTGAGAACTTTTGAAAATGATGATGGCTAGTGCGAAACTGGTGAGGGACTGCAGCTCGGAGCTGAGTTCTGACGTGCGGTCCCTGTCTGTGGCCTCGTCCACTGAGGAGCAGGACTCCACCACTACGGAGTCCGAATACACCGAGGAGGAGAAGGAGTATGAACTAGAAGACCTCCAGATATTGAAAACTATTGGTGAGTAACACGAAACTCTTTTTTCAATAACGCGCCAATATTTTTTTAAGGAGTAAGCAGAGCTCTACCGTCTACTCATTGATGATGAAAGTAGATAAATAATAAATCTATCAACAGCTAATACTGCATCCAGCTTGTAATTTATTGCGATTTCATTTATTATGAAGATCATAGTCCAAGAGTCTGCGAAGCAAACTAAACAACACTAATGTTTCTCCATGACTCCAGAACTCTATTAATAGAAAAGACACATTTTGCTAATTTTACAAGATAGTCATCGTCATTTAAAACCTTCCGATATAGTAAAGTTATATGAATCATTGCCCGACTCTGCCCACATGAGTTAGATAAATATGAAGATGTCGTTCTCGGGAAAATATATTTTCTTTTCTGAAAATCAGTAAATATGGAACTTATTATTGGCCATTTGTAGTTGTCATAACTCTTAACAAATTACACTTGGCGTGTTGTTCTAAAGTTTTAAAGCATCACTTATTTTCTATCGTTACACGTCTAGTTATTACAAGAGCTATCTTAGCTGTCCATCATTTGTAATGATTTGTTGAGAAACGCGGATATAAAGAGAGATGATGATTAAGTTGCTAATATGAGACTGCAATAAGTTTTATTAAAACTTACATATTTCCCACGAGCTCTGAGCGGCAAACAAAGAAAGGACTCCATAAAATAATTTCTCACAATTTTAATATTTACACAATTACGTAAATGTTAATTGCAGTTTTAGAGTAGCTTTCTCTGAACATTTCCTGCAAAGTTATTTTATTATTCTACCATGCTTTTACCATCAAATTCTCTTAATTATACAAAGCTGAAACAAATACATGCGGTTAAGTACAAAATAATGTGTTTGTATATAAATTGAATTAATATTCAGCTGGTTGCCGTAGAGACTTCGTTTCAACATCCCATAAAGGTACAGTAGAACAAGCCATTTAGTTTCGAGTGTGTCAATTCTTTTAAATCAATCTAAATAGGTAAATGTAAATATTATCAGACACCACAAGTTTAAAGAGTGAACACAAAATAACAATGAACGGCTGCCAATGTAGCATAAAGATAATTCTTTTTGTCTGTATACCAAAAAGCTTGTTCGACAGTACTTATCTCTTGCTGCTCCGAAACAGTGGAAAATTATTCTGAAGTTTAGGTCAAAGCTCGAAGGGAAAACTGTTTTAATCGGTAGGTATTGTTAAAACCGACTGAAGCACGTGGTCCAACTTTTGTTTTGTCGTAGTGGTCCATGTTTGTGTTTCTTTAACGCGGGTTTACAATTCGCTGATTCATAACGTAAGTAATCATTGTTTTCGGCTCATGTCCCGGTAGGTACCTACTATACAGTTTGAAATACACAATCAGAGTGTTTAATTTTGCTTAATCGAAAAAAAGCGTTATAGATGACATAATAGAATAACGTAAACACATTAATATTCTGCCTGTAGGTTGTACGTTTCTACTTGATCGAACAGTGTTAATCTGTCTATTTCATTAGAACAATTCAATTGTAGAATAAAATCGTTCTTATCCTCTCATGCAGTATTAAGACCATTTCGCATTCTGTGATTAATCAAAACGCTGTTTTATAGTCTGAGCATGTAGTTGTATTTCAAAAAATGTCATAAGATTATTTTCTTGTCTACTATAAAATTGTTCGTCGTAATTTATGATTATCAAAATGGGAAAAAACGGGTGTTTTACGAGTTCCTTTTACCAGCTCCAACAGTGTGTATCTACATAATAAATATCGAAAGCTCTTTACGCACAATATGTCAGTCCGTGATAGATCGCGTGGAAAATCTGCTTAAATATTTTTTTCTTGTGTCGCAAAAATGTATGAAGTTTTAGTCTATACGTAGATACTTATATTATTTTCCTGTAGCATATAAAATATAGGTAAGGGATTAGGTACGACACGCGACGAGAATACCTGCTTTAATGTTAACAACAAAATTACTACACAAACTCGAAATTTACGATTCTATTTTCCAAACTTTTCTGATTTCTGACGTCATCTTTGTATATCGATCGTAATTGATTTAATAAATATGCAAAAACATAAATTAATGGATCAAGGACATAGTTAGAAAGTAATTATGGTTATCATTATCGCCGTGTATAATGTGAATGCAGGTGATATCGCCTCGACCTAATTTCAGGAGTGTGGAATATAGGCCAAGGGTGATCGAGCCACTCGTGACCTAGTAGGATGTGGCCCGGGTATTGACATTTCCTGCTTTCTGTGCATATTATTTTATAATGTAGTTTAGATGACGGTTTGCGTGCAATAGTGATAAAGAGATAGGTATATCTATAGTAGGCAGACTTGCAGGTTCGATAACTGTAATTTCACAGTACCAACAATAATTATAATTAGTATGTCGTTAGTAGAATTTGAATAAACTGAAACAAGACTGCTAGTCGACGTCTTGTTTTAATTCATCCTCTTTTTTAAGAATATAGTATAGTCAATGGTGCCGATTCCCTTGTTCGCAAACTAAACTAAATTTAGACTATTTTTATCTTTTTCTGGCCAATAAAACAAGAAAGGGGCGGAAATAAATTAGACCTGTCAATTTTAGTTAATCTGACACATCCATACCAATTATAGTTGACATCTAAAACGTGTCGATTAAAAATATGAAGAATTTGAAGGCGAAACTAATTTGACATCTCTAATTTATTGTGTAAGTGTCACCGTCCTTTTCTTTAGCTATATGTCAGTAAAAGATGAAAATTCTCTAAATTTAGTCTAGTTTGTGAACAACGGAATCGGCACCAATGTCTTTAAGTAAAAGAAGAATGTAGGTAAATATAAATTTAATCTAAAACGTTTGAAACGAACCATAAACAAACCAAGATTATATAAAACGGTAAAACAATATTAAAACAAATAACATTAAACCCAGTTTTAACTGCAGGCTGCACATTAGTACCTATCTAATAGTAACTTACCCACAACTAACTGCAGGAAATCGCAAATTACTGGTTTGAATAAGTCAGTGCAGAACGGTTTTCGTAATAGCTGGAATATGAATGATAAATTATAACGCTAAAACTACTGCCTACTTGTTGACCTAGTTACATATTAAAGACACACCTAATAAAGTTCACCGAAGTCCGCAATCAATACTTGCAATCGTTTAATGATAGTACCTACTACATACTCATGAGAATCACGTTACAAAACAATCAATAAAATTATTAACTCTAATTTAATTCACAAGTAGGTATATTTTGGAACGCTATCAGTCAAAAATATGGCAGATTGTAAAACTTTTGTGTTGTGTTCCATATAAATTAAAGTTAATACATTATTCGTTTTAGGAATGTGTTGTCTCTGAGCGCGACGGAAAAAAACACGCATTATAATCGAATGGAATGAAATGGAAAACTACTAATATCGGGGAAAGTTTAGAGACGCGATAACAAATACATATGCTCCAACTGTGATCAGTATTCTGAATGAAGACTAGACATTTGTATTGCTCTCATATCGCCTGAGTGCTGCGGTGCATTGAAAGTTTAAAACAGGACGAAATGGACTTTGGCAAAGATTTAAGCACGTAGGTAATGTAGAGATTCTGACTGGTTTAGCCATTATTATTTTAGGTAGATTCATATGGTACTCTTTTTAATTAGATTAAGGACTTTACAGTCCGCATCGAAGGTTGACAGATGGTTTAGGATAAAATAGTATATATAATTAGCTCATTATAAGAAACAATAAGGCAAGGTGTTTTGATGAAGTAGATTGAGCACCCGGTATCATGAGCACGTCGGAGTAGTCACAGTACTTACATTATTTAATGTAAGTACTTATCCCCGAAAACGAGCTTTTAATAGATCGCCACAAGGAACTGTTGAAGGAATGGAATCCACTGATCATGTTGGCATGTACAGCAATCAATACTAGTGTCCGGATTGTTGGATGTTGACAGAAGTATGTAGTTGTTGTTATTATATTAGTGCATTCTAAGATGCTGTTGTCAATCAAATCTTTAGGGACAATCCAGAGAAGACCACACTTTTTTATACGCCGCTCTCACAAAATTACATGGTGTAGGTGTGTGACATTTAGAGAGCTGTGATGTTGTGATATTATTGTCTATGGCCCGCATGCGGTTATCTCGCAACCGAACATGCTTCGGCCGCAAGCCGCGTCATGAAATGAAAATCAATGCTATACGATTTTCACATCCTATTTACAGAAACAGTTAAGTTAGCAAAAGTTAGAAATAGACACATTTTCTGAAAACACAGACTAACAATAGAAAATTATTATGAAATAAATATAGCTGTGTCGTATTATTGTACAATTATACGCTTTGTTATTACAGGGCGGGCAGTAGTCCAAACGGTATAATTACAAGTGTGAAAAACACGTACGGTCTAAAGATTGGAATGGTGCATGCATAACTATTTGGATTAGTTAATTGAGCATCAAGGATGATTTAAGAATGACTTAATTAGTCGGTCAGTCTTCGAAATTCAGCTATGCATTCTGTTTTAAAAATCAAGTTACAAAAACGACGCGGGATGGGATTGTAATCTTGCCTTATCACGACCTACATAGTATCGAAATCGGTCAATTGTGACTGTGCGCACAGTAGTAGGTAGGTTATAACCTATCAAATAAAAGATTACAGTCGTGCTGGTAAAGATTATGTAGGTATCTACAAGGTTTCATATTCTGAGTTCTCTACAATGAAATTGGAACGACGAAGGTGTCATATGCCTCGCATATACCTAAAATATGTTTGCACAGCGTGGCAGACACTTAATTGTGGAGGTGAAACAGAGCACGAAAGTCTCTCGGGTAGGTACTAGGCACACAGATCTAGTTTGTGCATTATCCTCGCGGTGCCATTCGGTGCTCCAGTTACTGTGCTAACGACTCCATCACGCGTCCACGTCGTCTGCGCCGCTTCGTCCGCCGCGCCACCGCAGACATATTGTTTGAGAGAAAACTATTTTAGTAAACTTAATGATAACGAAAAGACACACAATATAACACATATTAGGACATCACGATTATTTAAATAAAACAGCAGAAAATGATGGGAAGAAGAAAGTATAGGTAATCGTAGGTATAATCGTTAACAGAAAACTGCATCCTTTTTTTAAAATATTATGCGTATCGAGGAATCTGTCATGCCAAAAGAAGTGCAGAAAGTAAACTAACTAATATTATTGTAAAAAAAAAGAAAAAGCAATCGAATTTCGACCACAAGGCGGTCACTAGCAATAATAAATAGGCCGATGGTATAATAATACACCACAATAACATATCTATGGCAAGACGAGCAAAGAGGATGTGAGATGAAGAATCATACGTTATTGTTTATTTATAATATGCAACGTTGCGAGACGGTTAGTAATTGAAACGAATAGCACAGACAAAAGAATTCATTTGTGGTTATGTTTGCGCACGCGAACGATTGTATTTGTCACGCGTGATTAACAGCAGATATGTGGGTTAGTGTGTCGCGTGCCTACTACCTACTATAATGTTAACCATACCTAATAAAGAAATTGTTCAATTAGCGCACTTCATGACATTTTTGCCATATCCATGCACGAGATTATAATACACAGGCAATGAATTTAAGATAAGTAACACAATGCAGTTGAACTCGTGCTGATGAAATACCTAATGGTAGAAATTATATTTCTATCGTTTATCAAAACGTCATCGGTACCTATAACTAAATAAAAGAGAATGTACTGCAACAATAGTTAGGAACCGTTGTTAATCAACAACATGTTAGACCCGTGAAATCTGCGAAATGAGCCGTTCCCATACTCCATAGTGCACTCGTGCACAATTGAAAGAAGGTACTTACTTGTGCGTGAAGTTAAATTAAGAAAAGAAAGTTGTTAAGAACAATGAGGTAGTTGGAGAGGTGCGCACGCGCTGATCCAGACGGAAATGGAACCGGTCATACCACGCATGTACCTAAATGTTCCCACTGATTGCCAACAAACCAAGCACTAAACGTGACAAGAGATGAAGTTTATGAGCTTTCGTGGAACAACAATGACCAACCATTATTAATCTTACTGTCATGTTCTAGTCCACCAGTGTTGTAGTTCATATCGGTTCCACGCACGAATTCTAAGAGCAATTTCCAGGCTGTATTTTATGCAATGTTATCAAATGCTTGCTAACGTTCACGTTGTTGCAAAAAAATCAGCTGGAACAATAAACAACACAGAGGAAAATCATTATCAACATCAATTTATGTACAATCTATAAAATCGGGGGTAAAAAATTACTGACGAATCGTAATCTATAAATACTTTAGACTACTTTATTATGTTGATTGTAGTAAACAATCCGCACCGGCCGGCGGCATCCATTCCTACAATAAAATGTAAATTTTGCGGATGAGTCTATCATCAGATCTTTAGTTCTGTCTTTGTTTATTAACTTTACGACCATGAATCTCTGGAAATACAGCTTTCTAAGATATCAGGCTTCGTGAAAACACAGACATGTTCTTAAATTAGCATTTCTTTAACTATAATCCTCTCTGAATAATGCATGTAGTCAACCGTCATGAAAGTGCCAAGGTAAGGTCCATGGATGCACCGCCCTTGACCGTTTTCCATATAATAATGTCGTTAATAACCTGTCATCGTTATTATTAATATTCTTGTAAACTGGGATGCGGGCGAGGTCGTCTGTGAGACCACTCTAGAGACTCGAGATTGGACCCATCTCTTAACCCTCGTATTGTGTCAGCTAACCAGCGTTTACACAATCAATCAACAATTAATGTTGGTTGCGTGTTGTACAAACCGTTTCTATTATTTGTTTACATGGATGATGAGCCCAACTGTTTTGACTTGTTCTTCGTTCTAGCATTTGGCGTTCATTGCCAGTTGCTTATTAATTTCTGATTTTTCAAAATATAATAAGACTACTGTGCCACTACAAGTTACACTACAAGTTAGTGTTTTATTTTGTATTAGGTATCGTCCATATTAAAATCAAAAACTCATTTAATTCGGTCCTGTCACCAAGTTTTATCTCTATAGGTCAAGTAGTTTTCGAAATTTCGGGTTAAGTGAATGAGAAACCTTTTGCTTTTACACATTAACATGATTCAGATAGATATACTAATTACCTATAATTATGTATTAGTGTCATAAGCGATCTAATTATAGGCGAAAAGTAATAAAATTAATATTAGTTTAGGCCTACTGGTTTTCCACTTTCTATGAACAGAATCCTAAAAATATTCATTAGATCAGTTCTAAACCGAATCTCGAAGTTGTAAAACCAGATCTAAACTTGTAAAAAGATTTGTTGGTTATCAAGAGATCACTTCAGACGTTTATGGGTTTTTAACTTGTTAGTTTTTTGCTATATTGTTCACGTTTTACCTTTAGAAGCGTGTAAACAGTGATTGCTGAGTGCGTAGGTAGTTATAGGTACTGGTAACAGAACGATGCTCGTCTGTTTTAGTTGTATTTGCTGCTGGAGTAAGTCCAGCAGACGTAGCTTCTTGGCACGTTGGTACACGTGCCAAGATTAGATATATGTCACGAATTTTATCCAATTTCGTACAAGGAGAGATTCTATGATACATGTCTTGTCTGTCATAGCGATGCGAGCTGGGCTTTAGTCGTGTACTCGTATGTACTTTCTCCATCACGAGTCGGTATAGAGCAACCGTGACATTGCATGCTTATCGGTTGCACAGTAAAAACTCGCTAGAAATACCTAACTAATACAGTACCTATTCGGAATTACAAACAATGGGTTTGTGTTGCGACTTGCGGCTGTCTGATAGCCTCGCTTCATTTTAAATGGTTTGCGATAATTTTTATATTTTTAATTTGTAAGCATTACTTCTTTGTTAAGGTAACTAAGCAAAGGTACCTTTTGTAAGTTTTGTTATCTTAAACAACGAACTCTTTCATAACGAAAGAGTTCGCAGTCAACTTCTGAAACTTGAGATTTTAATTAACTGCATTCCATTTCAATTCGATTTCGAACCTTTTTATTCCATTCTGGATTACAAATACACAAATACGTAAATTAAATAAATAGATAAATTCATTTTTATTTTAAATTAAAAATATTAAGTTCCTAGGTAGGTACGTCGAACCAAATAAAGTGTAAAAAAATACATATAAAACATTACGTTAGTTGGTCGAAGACAGGTTTGTTTATGCAACACAACGTAATCGATAAGATTTTCGGCGCACCAAAGAGCCGGCTGAGAGACGAAAAAAGTGAAATGTTCTTTAGAGTCAACAAACTCGAAAGTGGAGAAGCGCAGGCTGCGCAAGCAGTTTAAGGCGTAGTAAGTATTTGTTAGCGGAAACTTGATTGCCGACAGATTTCACAACTACCGATTCCTGTATCTCACAATGTGACTGGCATGCTTCGTTGCTTTGATTTATTTCAGCTTCGTAAGAATAAACTGCAAACCTACAGGGCTTTACACCTCTTGGAACCCTGTAGTTTGAGCCGCGTAAATCAGATTTTGATGAAATATGCCTTAATTAACTGTGCTTTTTAGATTAGGTACTTGTGATTTTTTTTTTATCGTTATCGTTAAACGTTACGTTATTATCAAAATGTTACTAAGTAATAGACGACCCAGTAATACAATATTAATAACTATAACCGATAACGTGCACTAGGTAAAGATTTTCCTTTTTCCGGTGAAGGCGACCTACTTTCAGCACCACGACGGAATAATCCCACGCTTCTGGGAAACGTCCATTTGCTGTTTTGACAGTTTAATAGAACGTCAAAAGTGACGTGAGAATTGAAGAGTCAGTGTATTTTTACAATTATTAAAATGTGTATTATTTATTTGTCTTCACGTTCACACGTGTTTAGTAGTTTTTTTATTGTACCATGGTTCCCTAACTTGAAAGTAACTTTTCGTACTGGTGAGTGAGTGAGTTACTTCACTCTCGTTTTCTTTTGTGTGCTGCGCAGGCGACGGTAGGTCGTTACGATTACAACTTCGTTACGAGGTGTAGCAACGGGTTACACAGCTATTATAAACAATGGGTCACGTTGCTGGCAACGGCTGTATTAAATTAAACAGTTTTGTAATGGATGTCTAATATCTAATTTTACATAAGATACAAATTATTGCAAACCTAAAGGTAAAAAGCACAGCGATATGTACTTTCTTGTAATAGGTGTTTTTAAAAAAGCTATTGCAAGTTTTATCTCCTAACGTTTTTAGTAATTTCCGGGTGTGCCTATCGCCGTTCTTAATGGTTTTTAGGAAAAACATTATTACACGAAAACATTATTTTCTAGATTTTATAGCGCTTTTATGACTGATATTATGAGTCATTAAAAGACTAGATATCAAATAATGTTATCTATAGGTTTTATTATTTATTTATTTAGGTACCCTTTGCATAATTACCCAGTTGTGTAACGGGATAAATCTCTTTGATCTGTTGGACGTCATAAAACAATGCTATAAAATATGAGTTTCATATAATATTTAGTTATAAACATTATGCGTTCCATCAAAATCATCACTGTAGTGTAAGTAATACTGTTTTTCTTGGAACGGTTATGGTATGAGTGGATTTGACTTACGTCTTATATCAGTCAAAAGCATAACGTACGTCATAGGTGCCAATAATAGAATGTTCAATGGGTAAAAAGTTTTGATAATAATGCCTCGTAAAACGACCTTAGTATGGATTCTGAAACAAAAATACTAACAACTCATTTCAGGTTTGAAGTGCAAAAATATTTATGAATGTTTATGACACTAACAAATGAATAAATCTGCTTGTTGTATACGACATTGCTGCTTACAAATAAAGCTGTTGTAATGCATAAATAAATAGGTTCTAATAATACGAGATCAAATAAAAAAAAATCTGTTTACCTATGTACTTCCTTAAGACCTGTAGAATCGTGTTAAAACCTACATTACTACAGAGTAATAATTACTTTACTTAATGGTTATTGTAGAAACATTGCGAGGTTAAACCATTGTTAACAATGCCACGGGTAAACTTCTTCCGTATTCTAATTTTAATTATTTTAGATTTTCTTCAGAACGTTAAAAAATATATTGTTTTAGATAATGCCTATCATTATTTTTGGATATTTATTACTGAAAGTGGTTTATGAATGTGGAAATGCAGCAAAAGACTTGTTTTTGTTCAACATTCAGTTTACATGTTAGAAATTTTTAAAATCACGGGAAGGCAACTTTTATTAATTTAAATCGACAAAGTTTCCAATGAATATTAGCATAAAAAGTGACATTGATATGTCTATCAAGAATCGTTTATTATTTTAACGATATTCGCGACTTTCTTTAACGTCACGTCGCCTGACGTCTGACTTGAAAGGTTTCCCGATGATGGAATAACTCACCGTGCGTCAATGGCTACATCACATGGCCGGTTACAATATAACCAGATCACTTTAACGATATTTAGATTATTATTTCAATGAGTGATATTGTAATAATATTATATTTAACCTCTGTTTGAAAGATTATTGTATCGGATGCTGCCAAAACGTGGCGTCCGTTAGGAAGTAAAGGGAAAACATAATATATCTACAATGTTTTGAGGGTTTTACGCTACCAGCTGACGTCAGTCCTGGAATGTAGAGTTAAGAATATTTTGTTTAGTTAGTATCTAGTTACTTCTGGATAGGTATAGGTATGTTGCACGAATACTGAAATACACTCCGAACCTATCATAGGAATCTAAAGGTTTTCGAAAAACAAGAGTCAATTAAATGAGTAATCGTAATATCCTATAGAGGTTACCTACCCAGTTGGCTGTTTTGATGAGTAAGGAATCCATACCATACATCCTACTGACTCTGATTTTTAACGTCGTAGTGTTTTCGTCCTAGTATTTTTAATTGAAAAAGGGAATTAGATTTTTATCTTAGTCGGCATTTAAAAACCTTTTTATGGCTTCACAAACAAATAGTTGTAATCAGATTTTAGCAAAGATTATTATCAATACCCTCGATTCATTTGTTATACTTTTTTCTACGCCAAATTGATAAAAAACTACAATAACAAACAATAATTGCGTCTGAAAAAAAAATCATCAAAGATTCTTGTTAGTCTTTGATGCAAAAGTATAATTAACATTTGTGTACAACAAGTACAATAAAAAGATGCTGAACAAAACCGTTAGTGAGCAACATCCGATTCCGGCAGAGACGCTCTTAGCTGCGTACAAAGCAACAAAAAGTGCGCGTTTAAGTAGAGACGCACAGTAGAGCCGTAGAGCTGTCATTAGCGATTACGTGCATCGCGATCAAAGACCATTGAACCATTTGAACTTGCTCCCCATGAATATAAAATACCTATTATGTCCACACGCATTAAATATTCATTGCTTACCTGCAACAAATTAGCATAACGATTGCTGCCTCGATTAAAACGCTATTTTCATGTGTATACCGTTTTTAAAGTGTTTTAGATTGTGGTTGGTCTATCATCACAATGTTTCTATATAACGTCGTAGGTATAAAAAGTCGCAGATCGATATATGCAAAACAGTAAGATACAGTTGATGCTGTTTGTACGAGCGAAAATATATACGAATGTTTTTTTTTGCAAAACAAAACAAGAAATAGACGTAGTTAAAGTCCCCAAGATGTCTGTTTCATTGCCAACATAATTTCTTTATTACAAACAACGATAAATTTGACGTAGCCCAGCGTTTAAAAACGTATAGTTCACTTATTACGTTTATTACGTATATGCTGTGGTGATTAATATTTGTCGTGATCCCGGCGCGCACGCGATGCAGGGAACACGCTTCAAATTCATGTTAAAACCTTTACCTTTGTCACGAACGGGCTTTGTTTCTGTATAAAAAGTATATTAAATTGTAAAATAGGTTTTATCGGCGGGTAGTGGAATTGTATAGCATTTAGAAATCACTTTTTAGCAATTGAATAATTTTGCTTTTGGGATTTCAAACTTCCATTCCTGATTCTAAGTAAAGATTGCAACATAGTATGTTAAAAATACCTGATGGTACCGACATGTGTTCAAGCAACCTGTTAGCCAACATCCACTTTAAAGTAAAATTACCGGATTTGCTCGTTTTCTTTTCTTTTCCACGTCACACGAAAATGTGAAACGAATACCTATCTAAGACGTAACGATATCTGTGTACTTTGCATTTCGCCTTCTCTGTCAGGTAATACTGTCAGGTTCCGGTTTCTACAACAATCACAATGGTTTGGTAACTCTAAACAGTGACTTCAATTGTTTTATTCAAGACGGTTGCAAACACTAGGAAATTACGAGACTGCAATAATGTTGACGAAGACTAGATAAACAAAGGATAAGAAATATAAGAATATCAAAAAATTGTGTAAGTAAATATTTTATTTAATTGACGCTTAAATTATTATGATTGTGAAACTACAAGTCCTTTACATGAATTATACCCAAATAAAAAAAATTATAAAATAAAAATATATTGACAGGAAGCTTTCAAACTGATCGAATAAGCTTTTATTGCGTACTCTACATAATATTACGTTCTTAATGTTCGGCAATAAGAGCACTCGCAACAAGCTTAATATTATGTTTAATGTACAAGCAACATTGTAAGTAGGTATGCCCGAAGGCAGATTGACTTCGCAAACTAGTTTACAAAATGATTGTTGCTCTTATGTCATCGAACGCAACACTTGCCTCGCGAATGCATCTGTTGTTAAACTTAAAATATACCGTTTGCCAATAATGGGGAACGAATACTTACATGGGGAAACAAAATCGGTTGTTTAACGTATTGGTAGCAAACGTATATACACACTATTTTGCTATAGACAAGTGGGCAGCCAAGGCGTTTCAGGTCATTTCATTATACTGTGTTAGATTCCCGCTGGAGGCAAACACACACAACGTATAAGTTATTTATTTAATTTGTCTTTAAATGTTATAATATTATGTATAATAGATCTACGCGGGGTGAAAAAGAAACATTAGATAGTCGTTAACGACACATACAGGCCATCAAACTAAGTAACACTAACATTAAGCAAAAATTATAGCTAGGAAGCTAATTTTCATTTTTGATGTGAAAAATCAGTTTGTGGTAGCGCGCATTACACGCACACAAAACGTGCTTACGGGTGATTGTAACAGTACAAGGGTCGTGGGGGTGTTCAAAGTTTAGTTATTAGTCAGTTACATTTAAAACTTGCTTTGGTACAGAAAAGTTGGAATTTCAACCTTTGAAATTTTCGTAACCAGAAGGTGACCCATGTAACGGTTCAGAATAAAAAAAAAATATCGCAAATTGAAAAGATTGTTATTAAAAGATTGTAACTTTATTAAGTCTTAAGTACCACCTTATACCCGTTATTAGTATTATGTCAAAATGTTACAAGCTAACAACCCTGTATATTTCGTAAATTAGATACTAATCTAATAATGATGATTGTGGAAAATCAGTGTGTAAATCAGTGACAAAACTATTTGGCTCCTGTATGCGGCTCAGCATTCTCGACTTTCAGAATTTAGCGATTGGAACGTACGGTCGTGGTATAACCTTCACTGGGAATTGTTATCTATTCTTAGGTCAGTAAATTATTCCAGTCATTGTCAGTAACTTAATCAACGGTTAATTTATTTGTGTATTAATGTATGTCTTGGTAGAGCTTTAGAATTTTACATTATAATTTTCTCAAGTCAACGACCTATGTTATGAAAGGCACATAATTATAATACATATATCCATCAACGTTGAAAGTTGTAAAAATGACAAGTCGTATAAATATTAGGTACTTTTGGCCACCCACGCTCATATGTTTGGTGTAGGGCGATGTGACACTCAGTTTCCGTCGTGTGATTCGAGACAGACAGTTAGTGTAAGACGTCTACGCCTTTTCCACATAAAAAGTTGAGTGCGTGACATAAAGAAAATCTTTGCACTTCCACGGGTAACGTTTAGTGCGTTCATTCATAAATTAAAATAATGAAACCGTTGACACTTTGGGTTTCGGCCAAAAATCACGCAACTTTGACTTTCATCCTTGACACGAGGTAGATCGACACTATCTCAACTCTATATTATAGGAAAATGTATGTAACAAACATATAGCAGTAGTTATGGTTTTGTAAAATCACCAAAGTTTATTATTTATCGCCGTATTCTAATAAAACAGTACTTATAACGAGCTGACTGTGACTAATGACTGCGACGTTTCTCAGAACGTGCAATATGCTTGGTGTTGACCACTTAACGAGAAGAATAAATAATTTTTTAAAGTACATCAACCCGATTTTTTTTGTTACTTTCCAGAATTTCCAGAATAATATCACAATTGATATATTTAGCTTTTCTTGTAACACTGAAGCGCTGTTCCACTTTGGAGTCAGGACCCGCTTTAATGGGAGACTAAACTAAAAATAAGTTACGTGGTTGTCGGTACCAGCTGCAGGAATGAGTCAACCTATTTCAAAACCACATTCTCAGATCAAACAAGTTGTTTGCACTCAAAGGCTTATGGAACAATAGTGGGTAGACTGCGGATCAGAAAAATGACATCTTTTGTTGTCTTAACGATTTGTTTGCGGACCATTAGCGAAATATAACGCGGACGCAGTCAAGCAATACAAATATACTTATGATCGATGGCTTCGGTGACTTGTTTATACACCACTAGCTTCTGCCCGGGGCTTTGTTCACGTGGAAATTAAGTGTACCATCAAACATATCCTATGGCACTCGGCAATAATGTAACCTTCCATGAGTGAAAGTCATTTTTGTGATTGGATCTACAGTTACAGAGATTACTTCTTACAAACTTAGACATATCATTATATTAATTCAGACAGTTTCTGTTACCATCTAACGTAATGATTATCGCACTTGAAAACCGTCACCTGAAAAACGTCAGATATTATTTTTAGTTAACTCAAAATTACTACTATATCAACTAGTTATAGTTATACGAGCACCTATAATTTATTACTGTAATTGATCAAAATATGTGACTACTTAATTCTACATGTGTATGTGATTAGTAGCTGACACAGTTTTTTATTTACCTTTCTCAAAAAAACATATGCAAATAGAATGGACGGAGTAGACTTCAGTGGCGCCATCCATTTGTGTCTTTGAAACATTTTGGTAGGTACAATATAATATACCTAATAGCTCTCAAACATGGCTATACCGTTATAATGTAAATGTAATTCTAAAATGGCAGATCAAGCCCACTGCAACTTTTGCATAGCAGCAGCTGAACTTGGTTTTTATGTAGATATTTTTATTTTACCTTCGTTTGAAGGTTTCCGTAGCTCGTGGGTTGGTCTGGCAGAACGTCATCACGTCACCCACCAGCGCGTCGCAACCAACCGAAGATTAATGCTGATAAAAGTGTTTAAGATTATAAATAATAGTGTGTGTGTCAAGTTCTTGTCGTGACGGGAGGGACAGCTGTGCTCTGACGTCACGGCTTGTGAAAACACCTCTCAACTCTTGTTCTCTTCACCAGTGATTTATTCAATTTATTTCAGGGAGGAGTGAACCCGTCTGGGGAGTTAAACAAGCATAAGTTTAGAGTATGATTGAATGTTATGTTTGTTGTTATACTAAATATCAGTGTTATCGTTTATATATTTTAATTTTGTTTTTAAAACTTTTCTTATTTTATTACGATACTACGTCTAGGTTTTTACGACTAAGTTTTAGCAATAAATATCTTTATTAAACTGTAATACATATAAATAGATAGTTACTTTTCTGTAGTCACAAAAATGCGTGTGTAGCTGTAGCAAACAATTAATATAATAGAATTAAAGGAGATGAGGGCAAAGAACTAATAAAGAACAAAGTGTTGAAGATATGTTTGAAGTTCAAACGTCTTATTATATTAGAAAGCCATGCATGAGGCGGTTGGCAGAGGACATAAGTTTAGAATCAATTTGTTGAGACATTTGCGTCAGACGTGACTAAACGATCTCGACCGTGACGAACTAGGAAAGCAGGAACAGAAAGAAATACGAGTAGATAAGTGTTTTTTCCCAGACACGTGTCAACGTACACTGCTGACAGAGTTAATTGCTAGAATTTGGCATGTCACTTCATTTTGTAATACTTTCTTATTTATAACAAACTTTTGGAAAAATAGTACTGAAAGTTATCGGTTGTTTACGCATAGATGATTTTTATAAACCGTTTTGCGAGCCGATCTTTCCTATTTTCGTTTTTAATAACGTAGCTAATTTAATTAATGAACCACTTGACAGAAAAGTTCACAGGAAAACTTTGAGGCACGTAAATTAACTTTATGTAGGTAACGTATGCAATTACGCGAAATTGGAACAAGGCCCTTTCCCAAATAAATTTTATTATTATGGTCGTAAAGTGAACTAAAATATTTTGACCGATCGGCTCAATATTTGCGTATAATATTTTAATATCCAGGTTTACAACGAGTGTAAAACTGCGATACTTCATTGAACGTTTAACGAGCAGTAAATTTTAGTGATGGTAAAATATCGGCTGCTTATGTAAGCAGTAAGTTGATGTGCCTATAGAGTCGGTTGTGGTATTTAAGAAGTAGTGCTTCACCTAGTCGGGGGCGCGGATTATGCGGCAAGTGTATACTGGGCTACTGACTCAAGGTGATAGGAGGAACCGTGCGGTTTTAGTCGGGAAGAGTCAATAAGAGTACTTCACGAAAAAAAAGTAACTGTCTTGGTTATCAATCACAAATTGTTCAGGTTGCACATGAGTTGTTATAACATGCTTTGAAAACGAAGGAAAATTGTGCAAAAATGATATTAGTTAACTCAAAATATATTAAGATAGAGCATAGGTACTGTTGAATGCTTTTAAGTATTGATCGTTTCTTATAATTTGCAATTTATATTTTTAAATACTTAAAAATATTTTTCGTACCACTTGCTCAAAAAAGTGACATTCTATGCCACAAAAAGCGAACATAACAATAGTCATTATTAATCTGTCAAAAACAGGGAAAGAAAATTGTACTGAATTTCATTTATCCTCTAGGGAGAGAATGTGATTTAAATTTGGAATACTTACCGAAATTTATACTGCACTACATCTGTGTTTACACCATTGAGTTCGTATAAAGCATTATACATCTTTTTGAAAAAGGAATACGCATTTATTATGCAGTTATGATTATTAAATAAAATTACGAAAACCGACGAGGCCGTATGAGCTTGATGCGTTTGCTTTTCCGACAAAAAAATATTAGTCTAGGAATTTGCCGCGTTTTTGTTTTCTTCAAATACATATACGTTAAGTTTATTTTATTTTATTTTTATAAATAACTTAATGTTCTAAAATGCATATCTCATATTATTATTGTGTTAATTTTTTCGCAAATGGTACGAAAAGTAGAGTATTTTCCTCGGTGATAAAGCTGTCTTAGTCTTGGGTGAACTTAAATCCCTCGCTACACTCAGGACTCGCCTTAAATCCCTCGCTTCGCTCGTGATTTAAGTTTTTAACACCCTCGCTAGGCTCGGGAGTAAACCTCGAGTCCTTCGTTACGCTCGCGATTTAAATCGTCACCCGCGACAGAAGACACTGCTTTATCCCCTTGGTTAATAATCTACTATTTGATAATTTGATTTGTACTTGCAAATTAAGAATTATAATGACAGCAGATATAAATTACAAACTAAAAACGTCAGTAAATATGAGTTATGTGACAGTGTTATTGTTCGGCCGTAGATATCGGGCCATAGGGCTTACGCACTCTACACTACCAGTTTTATGGATGACGTTGTCAAATAATTTAGACGTCATACTAAGTGAAAACCATTAAACATTAGTAACTGATTTAAATATTAGAAAGTGAATAAGGGTTAAGCCCAGAGCCGATTGTTTGGGCGCTGAGAGATCCATTAGTAGATACATACTTAATAACACATAAAATGATAATATACAGATAATAATTAATGTTTATGTCGAAGGTTCACAGTAGCTGTTTAGATAACTTCATTGATAAACGATGCTTAATACCAGCTATGCGAGAAAGTGGAAAGGCATGTAAGAAATAGGTGATGCTCCTCACAGCAACGTTACGTTACGGAAATGCTCTTGCTTCCTGTCCGCTACAAACATAAAGTGATATATCAAAAATTATTACGATTTCTATTTAAAATTTTGTCGTAGGTTTCATTGCCAAAACCGTGCCGTGTTTTCAGTTAGACATAATATTTATCAGCACCACGACACCTGTATCGTGTCTATCACCGATTACGTAATCGCATTCGCTAATACTTGATTTCGTATGAACGTACTACCTACGTAGGTAGGTACATTTTGAGTTACATAAATGTCACCCATCAGTTTATTTTTTAATAGAATCTAATATTTCAATTTGATTAACTTTATTATGAAGACATCATCTCTATTTTTGTACCGCTTCTAATACTGTGTCGGAGCCAAGTTCCGCTTTTTTGAAAACATTTTATTTTCTGAAATCAGCACTCCAATCAGCAGATCGTAAGATGGATGCTTGTGTCGTATCGTAGGCGTGGAAATTTCTAATCATAATAGAAAAGTTAAAATACATTTTCTATTTAGCTTGTTATAGTGACGTAAAGGCCATCAGTCTCGTGCGTTATGCGCAGTCTCCTCAGTGAAAGTGGTCGGACGAGTGCGCCCGCGCTGCGGTTCAACTGTGAACGAATAATTAGTCACAGCAGCGCCCTTCACTGATATATAGATCTAAAACGTCACTCGCTATGGATTTGTGGAAGACATATCTTACGCAACACAAAGGTCACTTGCCTGCTACTTGCAGTTCTCTTGAGTCACATAATGCCTGAACTTATAAGATTTTTTTATAAATAGAGATTTATTGTAGGTATCTGTTCTTGAACAGTCGTAAAAAATAATCATAGTCTAAAAATATAATGTTATTAATTCGTGGTTCATATTGTTTTGAATTGAAACGAAGACATTGTCAAAGGGCAGCGTAGGAGGGGTTAGATGAAAATATAATATTATAAATCCTACCTACATTATTTCAATTTTCAAATCTATTCTAAATAAAAGAAGAGCTTTTTTTGTTTGTTTGTTTTTTATGTGACCAGTTTAGTTAATCATAAAGGATATGTTTTTTGTTTGTTTGTTTGTACTTAGGTACCGATCCAATGACAAAAAATCTTTTTTCGATAGAAAATTATATGACTGCCAATTGCAATAGGATATGTTTAATGGAATTCCAAGCGGGGGAACTTGCAGTAAAAACTAGTTCTTCATAGACAAAGGTGGTGAGGACCTAAACATTGTATTTCGTTTGCAAAATCCTTCATGATACAAGCTCAGCCCCATAGTTTGCGTGAAACCGGATTAGGTATCAATACCAATCGGTGGCATGTCCAGACGCCATCTTATTTATAATGTAAATAAATCAAAATGTAAACGAAATTGTAGTGAAAGTGGCGTCTAAAGCGGATCAGTGATATTCCAAATGTCGAGGGACGCACATTGTGAAACATGTTTTCTATCGTCTGGTTTTGGAAATTCGATATTAATATATGCATCTTTTTTTGGATTAATGATTCGAAATGGATTAATTATTTTGTAGCAATTAAAGGCACGGGCATCGCATGTTGTATCTCTGTTGGAATTATGCCTTGTTGGGCTAATAGTCGCAAAGGGCGACTGCTGAGCACGAGGTCTTGGGTTCGATTCCCAAGTCAGGCAAAGTGTTATTGGGTTTTTCCATCAGGAATTTCTTAGTAGAAGCCTTGGAGTCTGGATTTGTGCCCGGTTGATGGCAATAGGCTCGCCCCCTATAGCAAAATGTGGGTGCACTAAGGGTCAGTTCACACCGAGACGCGACGCGACGCGACGCAACGTGACGATACTTGAAGAGGCCAGTGACTTCGCGCTGTGCCGCGATGCGCCGCGCGCCGCCGCGAGACGCATCGCAACGTCGCCGCTCTTGCACGTCGCGCGTACCGGCGATTCACCGCTGCGTCGCGATGCGTCTCGCGGCGCTGCGCGGCGCAGTGCGGCGTAGAGCGACGCATCGCGACGTAGTGCTGCGTGGTGTAACGTATTCTAAATTCTTACAATGAAATGTGTATCTTTTCGTGTAGAAAATAAAGTTATATTTTGAGTCGCTCTTTTAAAGTGTGCACGCAGCGTCGCGTCGCGTCGCGTCTCGGTGTGAACTGACCCTTAGGGCACACCTCTGCGTAACCTTTCGGGAATTACAGGCGTCATGTTATGTTATGAATTATTTTAACATAGAGAAAATTAGAATATTATACATACCTACTTAATCTACCTACTATTAAACAATACACACTACGACGACTATAGGTACTGCAAGTATTAGGTAACATCAGGTTAACAACTTGCATAGGTAGGTACTTACGTAGGTGTTTGTTTCAAGTGTCAAATGATATTATATTTATTTTTGGGTTTTTGTTTTCGTGCGTCATAAATTCATGACAGTATAACAAAACAGTGACTGCAATTTCAATAGGAAAATGTATAATTATTGTTTTACTAAGTAGTTATTGTTTGCGGTTTTAGAAAACATCAGTTTATTTACCTAAATGCTTAAGTAAACAATTGGTTTTAGTTTTTATTTACGTATTTATAAACCTACTAGCTTTTTCCCGAGATTTCGTCCGCGTAAATGTCGGTTATCGCGCACGCAGACGAAGTCGCGAAATAAAAAGTAGCCTATGTCCTTCCTTGGGGTTCAAACTTACACCGTAACAAATTTCATCAAAATCGGTTCAGTGGTTTAGTCGTCAAAGTGTAATAGACAGACAGACAGACAGAGTTACTTTCGCATTTTTAATAATAGTATAGTATTAGTATGATGCCGGTGTATCCTGTAATAATCTCCCTGGGCGAATTTAGGTGAAGCGAGATTGAGGTAGACTCCAATGATAAGTGCTCACCTAATGCTTTTATCACCGAAATTCACCGAAGGAGATTTTAACATAATAGCATCGTAGAACCTTGCAACACCTTTAAACCTAGCCTGCGTTTTGAGACAATGTGAGATCCTTTCAATTACTTATTTGCTTCCAGAACACTGAAAATCTACTTCACAATGTCATGAAAACAAAACTGAAGTACGTAGGTACTGCTTAAAGCCTTCCGATGAGATTATTGAAGCCAAATCTAATCCATCTTTCTTTAAGATTAGATTTCATACGAGACAAGTAATATATTTATGAAAGAAACGTATGATTTTATTTTGGTAACTGAATCATCCCTTTCAGAGAAGACATTCTACGGTGCGATAACCTCATGTACACAATTAGTATACATAAGAATATGTTTGCGTTCACCCTGTATGTATTTCTTCGTCGCACACGTTGTGGACTGATGACAGTGTAGGACTCATGATAATAGAATTCAAGTTTAGATAAATCCGTCGATAAAAGGTGTAAGATATAAAGATGTATCATAAAAGCGATAAGATGGAGGTAATCTCACTGTTATGAATTGCATGAGTCATCTCTGCGATAACACAGATGAAACTTTCAAACAAAAGAGCATCCGTTTTAATTAAAAACGCTCATAAATCGAACATCCTCAATGAAGCTTCAATAAAATCAATGTTTATGACCTAAATATTATTATTTACGGTACATTTACATGCAGTGAGCAGATCCCGTGTTTCCTTCACACCGTTGATTACTTTATGGCTCCTGTTCCTATTTTCCGAGAAGTTGGCACACTTGAACCTTGCGCAAGAGATAGCAGTGAAATAAAATGCGTGGAAATTGAAAGATGCCGCGTTACAGCACGCTGTAACTAGACAGTGTTACACAAATTAAAGCCCCAATTTAAGATATCGGGCTGGCCTTCTGACACAAATAGGATGCTTTGGTTTCGATGGGTTGGTACTGTGGAACCCGTTTACTGGGCGATCCTATTTTCATCGCGACTCATGTAGTCATGTTTAACTCAAACGATTTCAAGTGCCCTACTCGGAAACAGGATATTTTAAGCCCGAGTTTTTAAAAATGGTGGACGGGGAACTTACTGTCGTAGAAGACTATTATAGTGGATATGTCAGCTATAAATCCAGGTTTAAGCATTTCAGTTTTTTTCTTCTTGTTAATTTAAAATTATGATTTTAGTGGTTTTTATTTAAACTATCAAGAATATCCTTACGGATCACCTAAGACCATCACACCAACGTTGCCACAGGTAGCTAAATAAATACAGCTAAGCAAAAATAAAAAAAAATATGAAGTGATAAACATTATAATAACAAGATAAGTAGGCATAGAAAATATTATATTTTGAGAATTCACAAATCTGTATAAGATACAACGTTTCACAAATAGATGTTTCACAATAAGTGGGTTGGCTCAAGGCGCTGAAAAGAAATATAATATCGTTTGTATTAGTAACGAGTCAAACTTGATTTTTATCTTACAAGTACCTAAGCGTAATTTAAGCGTAACTTCTGTAATATTTATAAGCATAAAAAATTACTTTAAAAGCTTAATGCTTCTTTGAGATTTAGTAAAAATAATACTGTTAGTGCTAATGTATACTGCTCTTATGATGATCATGAGGATATCAAGAGACACACAGCTTTCAACAAAGACCACAATAAACTAGGTTTATGATCGCGTAGGTTCAACAGCCTATTGTTCTGAACCATGCAGGTCGTATTCAGTGACATTGATATTGACTTCTATCGCATGTTACCTACGGCCCATGAATATTTAAAGAGGTACCTATAATTATATAAGACTCATAGTATTATTAGAACGTATGAAACCTTACATAAGTTCGATAGCCAAGAAATGATAAATAATTACTTTCTAAAGAAATAATAATAATTACCAGTTTTGAGACTGATTTTTAATTTAATCAATCTCAAAAAATGGTTTATATGTATTCTAACGACAGACGACGCCCATTATGCTGTTGTAGGTAATAGTTACAGTACGAGAAGCTTGTTTGTTAATTAAGAGGAGATGAAATATGCAGAAGCAGACGTGGGTTTAAAATAATATGAGTTTGTCTTTTTAATTTGATTGGGTTAGTAGAATACTAAGCCGAAGGTTATCTGGAAAACCACCGCATAATATTCTTAAGTTTTTTCTAATGACTTAGGAATCCCAGTTTGAGGCTTAAACATTTTCTGAAGTAGTTTTCATAAAGACAGCGTTATTTATTTGTAAGTGTATCATTGCGTTTGTTGTTATGACCGTCGTTTATGCCATTTGTTAAATGAGTAAATATGTGTATGCGGTTTTCACGATAACATGAAGGAAAAGTTTCTACAATACTCGCAAAAACGAAAAACAAAGTTAGTTACAATAACAATATAGTAGGTAATAATTTTATAATTATTATTATGCGGTAACTTAGTGACTCATAAAATCTATACCACCGCAGAGCTTAGTTCATAGTATTATTCATCGTGTGAAAGAAAGACCTTGAATGACACAGAACGGTCCTTGGAAAAATGTGTAATAATTAAACTAACGTATATTTACTTCAGCATTTTTCGAAATTGAAATGAAGCCCTACGCGTCACGGGAGGAAACGCCCGGGTGTCACCACTGTGTGGACCGCCCGGAGGACACGGTGGAGCATACGGTGCAGGTCTGCCCAGCTTGGGCAGAGCATCGCCGTGTCCTCACGGAGGCGATAGGCGGCGGCGACCTCTCGCGCCCGGGCCTGGTTCAGGCCATGCTCCGGGGCGAGAGGGAATGGGATGCAGTCACCTCCTTCTGCGAAGCAGTAATGCTAGCGAAGGAGGAGGCGGGCCGCGTGAGGGAGAGAACAACACCCTCCACCTCACGCCCCAGCCGCCGCGGGAGACGCCCAGGGCGTCGGACGTCGCGAGGCGACATCCGGCCACCGTAGGCGCGGGCTTGCGGACGGCGAGTAATGGGTAGCTCGCCGTCCGATCAAGGACCATGCCCGGGTCGACGGCGCGTTCTGTTCGCGCGCGCCTCAAAGAGCTGTCAGCACAGGGACGGGGCCCCCCAACGGGGCCAAACGCCTGCCGGGGTTGCGGGACGTCTTAACAGGATACCGTGGCCCCGGAACGTAAAGGGCAACAGAAGGAACAGGGTGGTTTTTTAGTCAGTAAAAGTCTGACAGTCCCTTCCGCCCCGCCCAGGACGGAAGGACTCATTTGATGATTTTTACCACCTCAAAAAAAAAAAAAAAAAGCCCTACGCGTCAGGTATAAGCTAAGGTAAGGTAAGCTGGTTAAAGACAGCCCGTGAGTGTATAATATGATGTAATAATATAAATAAGTATGATGCAACGAAGTGGTTGTAGCGTTCTAAGACATGACTTTAGGTGATACACAGAGGGGTTAGCTTAGTGTAGGTATTATTTACTTGAGTTGTTTTTTAAAAGCAGAAGCCATATTCTTGTAATTAAAAACTTTTAAAATCGAATCGTAATCTCAATTTAGCGACATTAAAAAACTTGTCAACATTGTGGAATTTTTGACAGATTGTTTGGAATCTTAACTAACAATAAATGCAGTCAGTGCAGCAGTACAAAGCCGTACATTAACCCCCTGTTTCTCAACAACACAAAATTAATGTGACAAATTGTCAAGCGAGCGTAAGCTGTTGTGATTGGTTGACTGAATTATCAACACCCAATCAGAACAGCTTACGTGCGCTTGACAATTTGTCACATTAATTTTCGTTGTTGAGAAACCAGGGATAATTGATAGCTTACGTGCACTAATTAACTCAATTAAGTATTATACAGAGCACTACAAGGGTCAATTAATGGTTCACTTGTTCCAGGAACGTGATGAGAAGACTTAATAACGACCCACTCTGCTTCTGTTTAGGCGTTTCGTCAAACCTACTTTATGGCTACTTTTCATTTTATTTTTATTCTTTATTTATTTTTGTGTGGATATTTCAAGAACGAACCTCTGAATGATCAACAAATTTGAGCTTTTATTTACAGCAAGGTCTCACAACGCAATATGTTAGTTTCGTGGATCAAGCCTTCAAGGACTATCTAAAATATCCTATCTACTGCAATGGTTGAAAAAGCCGAATGACTAACTGAATATCGAAAGACAGACAAAAAACACACTGATACATTTTCGATGAGTGAATTTTGTTTACAAGTAATTTATTCTTCAATTTGTTTACGCACTACCACGAACGCATTAAGATCATTTACATCATGTTTTCACTTATTTGTACTCATACAATTGAGTTGGGAATCTCCGTTAGTGATTCATTTAAATATATCATTGTACTCGGAATTGTTTTCATCAAAACAATTCCGACTTATGAGACTGTATTTTCAGTGATATCCTTAATTCAACAGATACCATGCAACTTCAATGCAGAGATTGGAAAACATGTTGCTTTCGCGTTTGTTATTGTCAATTGTTATTCTGCATATACTGGTGATTATGAATGCTTTAGTTGAATAACAGTAATTATAAGTGTTTACAAACGATGTGTTATAATCAAGACAAATAAATATTTTATTGGAGAACAATGAAATAACTTTCAACTGTCTATTGTTTTAGGTACTGGCACATTCGGTCGCGTGTGCTTGTGTCGTGACAAAGCTGCTGATGAATATCTGGCAATGAAGATATTATCCATGGCCGACGTAATCCGTCTAAAGCAAGTAGATCACGTCATGAACGAAAAGAACATCCTCGCTGAGATCAATCATCCCTTCATAGTAAATCTGTAAGTACACTTCCAAGTGAATATTTTCTAGTCC
Source organism: Hoplodrina blanda (assembly GCA_949316365.1). Classification (NCBI taxonomy): domain Eukaryota; kingdom Metazoa; phylum Arthropoda; class Insecta; order Lepidoptera; family Noctuidae; genus Hoplodrina; species Hoplodrina blanda. The sequence goes on from OX438581.1 coordinate 10,469,866, forward strand.
CCGTCAATCATGTGTTGTAATTAATATTCTTGGTGGTTTTCCAAAGCGTCTAGACTGATGCGACATTTCTAAAGGGTATCATTATTTTCGCGGGATCATAACAACGATGTTTACCATTGGAACACAGTAGGACGTTTAATTAAACGTGCATGGGTGCATGTGACGTGCGTCAATTATGCGAGCGCCAAATGTCGGCATTGGGCCAATGTCATTACTTACTCCTGTTTTCATTCCTAGCGTTCCGTCTTCCAGTGAATACTTAGCCTTCCAATGGAAAACAAAGCTATACCTAATAGTCATTTTGCTGTCTCATTTGCAATTGTAGCTATTGTAGTAAAGTTAATACATTACCATAATTTGTTAGTGAAGGCCCTCTATGAAGATTGCCCCACATGACTTCTTTGTTCGACTCTTGAGCTCTTTCCGTATTGGATTAATTTAACCCAATAACCGGTTAAAACGTACCAGTTAGCCTTATATCGATTACCATTTATATTTAGTTTAGTATAATCTAATTTATGGAGAAAATTTTAGGCGCCGAATTAGCGCCAAGTTCCTACGAGCCTTGCAAGCCGACAAATTTCAGTGTGCATGCTGATTGCAATGACGTTCTGGCAACTATCACCATGTCACTCCAGGAATCCATGATATATTGATTTACGTTGTATTTATAAACCGCATAATTATAAGTATTCGTTTTGAAGTGACCGTATTGTTTACTAGGGTTTTCCAACCGAAGGAAAAACAAGAGGGAATCTAGGAAAAGTGAATACCTTTTCTTTAGTAATTTACATTCTCCAAAAAATAAATGGCTTGTTTATTCGAGCGTCGTTTTACTATACGCCTTGCAGTAGTAATAGTATCTGGCACGAATCTATGACTGTAATTAGCTTAACGAAGACTAATCTAAGTTGTCATATTCGTGGACTTCCAGTTTCCCTGACCTTGGCCTTCGTGCCGTATGATGGTGATATTACTAATGACTTACAGGCGTTGGTGGACGCATGACGACTCCTGCATCTACATGCTGTTTGACTACGTGTGCGGCGGGGAACTCTTCTCCTACCTGAGGAATGCCGGCAGATTCAGCAATAGCATCGGTAATTATACTTTTTATGTTAGAAATACTATTCAAACAACCGCGACCGCTCCCTTTATCTCACCATATGAACGATTAAACAGATTAAACCTACGATATCTACGCCAAACCGCAGTATCTTCAATTGTCACAACTTTTCCTTTGATGACTAGATTTAAAACAAAAATCAGTAACAATTTTGCTTATTAATCGTTGTAAATAAATAAACTGGAGCGGAATAAATAAATAACGGTTGGAAACACGCCAACACAACGCAGGCAGCCGTACCATGCCGTACGATTTGTGCGCACGATGCTCTGCAATCACCCACGATGTCCACTTTTTCACTGAATTTTATCACATCACTGTACAGCATGATATTATCCTTAAACTTTAGGACAATAAAGCCGATTTTCAAACAAACAAACAAGTCGCTTGGTTCCTTTCGGACAATTATTTGTCGACAGTTACTGAAACGCTACTATCTTTTACATAAAATATAGCGGTAAATGAAAATGCGACAGATGTTTTTTAGTACTACAGACGATATCTACATACAGTTGCATAACGTTTGATTGCATAATAGTACAATTTTATAAAGAAATGGAGTATTTGATATGAGTAAGGATAGTAAAATTAGAATAGATAGGGTTTATGCTCTCGTAGTTTTGCACGCTGCACGTTTATCTAACGATTTTAATTTCGTATTACTACTTTCAAAGAAGTCGATTTCTGTTTAAATATTTATTCATTATACTTTTTACGAATGTAACGGTTCGGAAACCATTTGTGGAAGATGATGTCAACATGGCGCTTGTTTAGGAATTGGTTTCTAAATCAAGATAATAAAAAAAGCATAATCGAATCGATATCGATCGCTTATTTTTAAGGATTTCTTTTTTAATCCTAAAAAGATTTATCTTTGAGAAGGGGAAGCATGTTGATGGATAATATACCTGTGCTACAAAAGTTTGAACAATCTGTTTGACTCTTATTTTCCGTAGGTTTGTTTGATTTTTGTTAGACTGTTCTTAGCAATTGGGAGTCACGTGATATTAAAATAGCTTCTGTTCTTAATTACCTTGTTTTGTTTCTTAATTGACGTAATGAGTCGCACACATTGGTAGAATAAATAGATTATGTATAGTGTAGAGAAACAGAATTGCAAAAACACTGAAAAAATACACGGCAAACGACCGCCTCGTATTTCTGGAGAAAAGACAAGACAGAAATAGGGGCTCATGTGGGTTCAGTGACGCGAGGAGTGAGCGAGTAACTGTCGGGCTTCAGCCGTAGATTAAATAATAATACTACGTGTTGGGTACCGTGTGGCCTGAAGGTGGCTTAGCCCATTTTTCTTAGTGTCGGTTTAGGTATATAGCGATGACGTCGGAATATAGCGGGCTGACAATAATAATGTCTGCGCCATTTGGCGACTGCTGACTGCTGCTGAGCCAGACATCACGACGCCCGCGCCGCCCGCCTCGCCTCGCTCGCGCTCCTGCGTGCGCCACATCACTTGTGTATAAATAATTACGTTGTGCAACTGTATACTTTCTCCGTATTTGTTTATTTGATTTTGACAAATATTTATAATGTGTAACAACACAATTTCCGACGGAACTAATTTAACAACTCTCAAGCTCTAGCGACGATAAGTTTCACTGATTAAATTTGGAAAGCGGTTTTAGATAAAAAAGTTATAAATATCAATATGTTACATAAAAAATCGATCTGACAGGATAAGACGCAGGTTTTATCATGAGTGTTGGCAGATAGAAGAATAGAGTGCATTTGAAAAACAGACTGACAGCTGCAATGTGGATTGTATGGATTATTTTAAGTAGTAGTGGAAGAGAGATTAAAAGCTTTCTTAAAGATGTTGACAAAATGAGAATCGTGCCAGCAACATCCATCTGTGAACTAAATTGCATTTCTAAGAAAAAGTAAACTTACTTTTCACTCTATAATATGAGGCGGTCTGCTTAAGTGACAGTTGCTCTGATTTAGACAAAATTTACGAGAAACTAGGAGAACTTTTATTATTTTATTTATTTTAAAATATAGAACAGTCATTTCGGGATTACACTTTGTGTTAATGGGTTTATTAGATGAGTATTGTTTGGGAAGTTTCGTCATGGTGTGATGTCATGCGGCGATCACAAAGACTCCATATTCGACATGTTTCCGCGTGGCATCAGTCGCCCACAATGCGGGGTTCTCAAGAATATAAATGAGAAACCCAAAAGTTCAGAACGAACATCAGAATCGGTGCCTATATTTTTAATAGTAACAATGGGGCTATAGTACATCATCGTTACTACTTTAAATATTTAATAATATCTAAGTTTTTTTACATTACATTGCTATAGAGTTTAGCGTAATAGAAAATGTATGAGTATACATTGAAATAAAGCATAATTATTATAAAATGCAAATGAGGAATCGAACATTCTCTATAAGTTCTTAGCTTAAACTTGAGGAAAGTAAATAACACCAGAAAAAAAATAGTTTTAAAGAAACGCATGTCGATTATGAGGGGGCTAATCTATTTACATCTAAATACGTATATAGATAAATAAATATAATAGGAGAATCTGACTGACTGATGTATCGGCAGCGCACAGCCGAAACTGCTGGAACTTGGTACATAAAATTTTGCACACGGCTACCATTTATGATGTGTGCCAGCACTAAAAAAGGATTTTTGGAAATTCAACCCCCAAGGTGAAAAGGTTCGATTGTATGATACATTTTATTTCTTTGGTTAATCAACTTGAAGATTCTCCCGAATGCAAGCCTAAGTTATAAAGAAGAAAGTTAACAGTTTCTACCCCGCCAACGGCCTTACGGGTGTTAAGTTTGTAGAGGAAGTACGAAATGTACACGGACGAAGTCGCGGGCAAAGTGCTAGTGTTGCAATAAATGAGTATCGTCAGTTTTCCTGCACGCGAGTGCCCACACGTTATACGAGAACGAAGTGACGACGCGCCTCTTCCAGCTGGCATTGACTTTACACTTGATAAAAATAAACGTGATTTGGCTAATCCTGGATACAATTTAACATGTTTATTATATACTGTTACGTATGGATATAACCAAGCAATCACATGTTTAAGAACTTGCATTTTTCGAATCTGATTACATTTTGCATCCACGAATTGTATATCTTTGAATTAAATTTTTGTATTGTATGTTATTTGAATGCTTATTTTATTTTAATATTTATAATTCTATGTTAATTAATGTAATTGGACCTGTGCCGTTTTAATTGACTATAAATAAATAAATAATAAAATAAACAGTCAGTGAAAGGAAAGCTTAAGATAAAAATACATGTAAATGTGAAAATGTTATGGAACAGCCTCGGTAACTATTGGATATCTACTATAGTTCCAGCTGATCCATAACCTTAATCCATCCATCCTTAATCTTTTGACTGCCACGTCAAAAAAGTTTAAACGAGCCCTCGACGTCAAGTTACAAATTCGAAACTTTATAATTGATATTAGTTTTTGTCATCTTATGTTAATATTGATGAAATAGGGAGAAAGAAGTTCAACTAATATAAGTTCGGATGAGTCAAGGAACATAATCAGCAAAAGAAATAAAAAATACAATGTTGTTTTATGAGCTTTATTTACGTAAAATTACACGTAGGTAAACGTCTGTCATGTAGTCGTGACGGTGACGTGCTGGGCACATTTTGGTTTGTCATCTATACATGACTGTGGCGGTTAAAAGGTTATAACAACTCACCTCAAGCTCACTTTACCAATTTTTTTACAGAATCGCATTGCTGAAGTGCTATTCGTCTGTCGAAAAACTGTTTTCATAATTTGCTCCTTAAAAACGTTTAAACCTAATAAAAATACTACGACTCGCATGTTTTACATATATTTTCTAATTTCCGGTCATTAGTTTTTATTGTTTGTCTAGAAAAAGGTTACTGTCGCCTGGGTTAAAATAAATACATAATTATCTCGTTTTTACAAATGTTCCTGTTTGTGTTGCATATTAAGCTGATTTAAATAAATATCTAATTCTGCCATTTTACATCCGGTGAATAATTAAATAAAGAGTTGATACTACTTTTAATATTTAAAAATAGCTTGCTTTATCTTTATGTATTGTTTTTGAATACATTTTGTTCTTTCTATTAAGTAAATGAGAGTTGTTTACTGAAGCATTTATTTACCTTTGCGTACTACTATCTGCCGTTACCTCTTACAATGATACTCTGATAAGCAAGTAGATTTTGCATTTTTTCTCATAGTACCTAATTTGAAGAAACAATATAACACGAAGTTAACAAAGTAAAAGTCAAATTGATAGGTGTGAAAGATATAGACATTGTAGATGAATTTAATGAGTCAATAAAACGGAACTATAAAACGTTTAATGTTCGGAATCTCGTAAATATCGTAAACAAGAGAAAACAATAGTTTAGGTCATAGTTATGGATATATACGAGTACAAATAGCATGGAAAAAAACATGATCGTTGTAGACTGGTGAAAGTATTGTAAAAAATTGTCAAAACTGTACATTTAATATTTTTGAAAAAGAGTACTTAATTTGCTATGAGGTCGGGGAGTGATTCTAATGCCGAAAATATTTTTTTTTTGAATTTTTGTCTGTATGTTTGTTAGAGCATCACGTGAAAACTGCCGGATAGATTCTGTTCAAATTTTGTATTCATAATATTAATATTAAATTGTATTTAGAATATTCCACATTGGCCAAATTAGTCCATAGGCTATAAATTACAAACATTGACGCAGACGAATGTGGAATGATAGCTTATAAAGATTGTTAGCAATATATACATTTAAAGAATAAGAATAAGAAAATTTATTTGCGCAAACATGTGTATACATACATACACAAATAAATATTAATACATGCATCTAACATGCATGTATTAATATTTATTTGTGTATCTTAAATAAAAATAGTGGGTCACGACTCACGACATGTCTGCCATTTCTCATGGCGTGCAAATATATTATTAAATCAATCATTATAATTTTTACATTTATTACTATATATTAAATATTCAATTAAATATTACATCATGAAAGAAAATTGTTATATTTAATAATTTACATTTAAAATTATTTATTATTTATCTATCTGACCTAAATTACTGTAATGTGATTTATTTGTTAATTGATAGTAATCACAACGAGTCGTTTAAAAATTCTGTAATATTATAATATGCTTTTTGTGACAAAAACAATTTCACTGTTTGCTTAAATTTAGGTATAGTCTGCTCTTTCCAACTTTTGGGCAATTTATTATAGATAGTTGGTGCCATGCAAAATACACTCTTGCGCAAAAGTGCAGTTTTTGATGGATGTACACAAAACATGTGATGATGGTGTTTCTGTACCTATAAAGCATAATATGATCTTGCGTAAATGCGGTCAAGTAATTATTGTTTTCCCTCGGTGGCTGTACGACAAAGTAAGGTGCGCGCTGCGATTTCCTATTCCTACATCGTTAAGGCAACCATTTTCCTTAAAAGCCTCGACAAAACAATGTCGTTTCCAGAAAATATAGCGTTAAATATTAACTGTTGAACCCGTTTTACCGTTCGCAAAATGAGGTCGCCTCCTATAACTTTATAGGTCGAAGTCATAAAAAAATCAATGCATTTTGAAATGTTATCTTCGCAGGAAACTTCTACGCATCAGAAATCGTGTCAGCTCTGGAATATCTTCACGCCCGCAATATTGTGTACCGAGACTTGAAGCCAGAAAACCTGCTACTTGCAAAGGATGGTCATTTAAAAATAACGGATTTTGGTTTTGCGAAAAAGCTAACAGATAGAACTTGGACCCTGTGTGGTACACCTGAGTACCTGGCGCCGGAGATCATACAAAGTAAAGGACACAATAAAGCCGTCGATTGGTGGGCTCTGGGTGAGTACAAATAATTTTGTTATTCACGATAACGGTATCATTTTGTGTAAATTACGGAAATCATTTCCGAAAACAAATAATAGTATTTCGTCGTCATAAATGACATTGCGGTAATGTAATGCAAAAACGGGTTTCAGTCACGCTATCAAAGTCTTTGTATTCGAGGAAAACCTTTTTTATTATTAATTATATTTAGGAGCCTCGAAGAATTTTTTAATTCATAATTTGTCAAGAACATTTTTAATACTGTGTAATCTTGTGATAATAAAATAGATAAAAATTTCAAGTCCCACGGAAATACTTGTCATGCTACAAAATTTATTTTATTTGCTATTGTTTGTGCGTAATTTGGAGTGTTCCAAGTCTAAATAAAGGGATTGCTATAGCAGTAAGTGTATCAGATAATGATCCGAAGATGTCTGCGTGCGAACTAAGAAATTAATCTTAGGACTAATAATAAAAAAAAAAAAAAAAAAAAAAAAGGACTAATAATTTCGATAATTAATTAAATTCATTATTCGTTCCTAATTGACATTGATGACTCTACTATAATTTGTCAAAGATTTTATTAGTACAAAAGTACCTACATAGTGCGTGTTTACAGTAGGTAATTTATTGTAAATATAGTCAGTTGATTCTTGTTGTGCATCTCGTAAAGTATCTGTCGACGTATTGTTATTGTTTGTTTATTTATTTCATTATCGGCGCTGTTACTATAGATTTATTGTGTATGCTGTTATTATTTTGTGTTCCGTTGATTTACGGGTGTCTCCTACATTTGGGTACAGCGCCTCCTTGCCAATTTATTTACTTAAATTATTTATAATGGCACACGTTGCTTGTCTCCTCGTTCCCGTGCTTGGCATCATGCTCTATTACATTACAACAATAATACTAAATATACTTGCCGCTTCGCCACTGTTCCACCATTTTCCAATATCAAGTTACTGTGTGTTGTCTAAACATACCAGTGCTAAAGTGAGTTTTAGTTCAGCTCATTGTAGGTATTCTATTTTAATATAAGTAGCAATATTTTCAGTGCTAATTACTGAAGTCGTTTGCTGGTGGCGTAACATTTTACATTCCCGGCGCACGCCACTTTCAAATATTAATAAATGTTTTTCTCGGCTAATTGCTAAGTATTGGATGAGATATAAAATTGACAACTTAGATATTAGATTTGGCACATACATCCAAATGAGCATAATGTGTAGCCTTTACTAGTTAATTAAATGGAACATTAATTAAAGACCTTGACGTTTATTATCTGGTAAGAATTGATTTTACGACTGTCACATTGCAATTATTAACATTAAGGGTATTTACGAGAATATCTGTGTAAAATACGACTTAATTGTTTCCGTGTCGCATGTCGTTAACGGGCGTAACGTTATTTCGGTGAAAATATTAATTTATTGATTTTATAAATAAACTTTATGTGTTTCGTTTTCAGGCGTGCTCATTTACGAAATGTTAGTGGGTTACCCGCCGTTTTACGACGACAACCCGTTCGGCATCTACGAGAAGATCCTGAACGGTCGCGTGGAGTGGCCGCGGCATCTGGACCCCGTCGCCAAGGACATCATCAAGAAACTGCTTGTGCAGGACAGAACCAAGAGGCTGGGAAACATGAAGGTATATAGCCAAAGTTTGCTTTTTCAATCTATCTCTCACTATTAAATTCCTTAAATAAATGTTTTTAAAAATGAAACAATTTCATATTCTATTAGTATTTTTGTAAAATCATTTCTCCGGAGGAAAATTCCCGGCCGAACATTCTATTTCCATTTTTCATTGAAAACAGTTTTTATTGCTACAGGATTGTGTGTTACAACTTTGTGTCACGTGTGTATGCACGTGGGGTTACGTTATTCAAATAAAATTAATTACCACTTACTATGTTTTGTTTACTTGCCAAATTGAAACACATTACATTTTTATAATAATTAGCAGGGACTGACGATTAACGTTACTCGTGGAAGGTTTTATTTATAAAAGAAAATAAAACAACGTCATTTGTACGTAGTTTATGTCGTAGGTAGCCACTTTCAATTTTGTATTTTGTCTAGTGACGAAATGTTGTTTATCAAGAAATTATTATTTTTATGTTGTAAATAACGTAGGTAATGGTTTTAATCATGATCTCAACGGTTAAAACTTACAATTTGCAGATAATTTTAGACGATCAGCGTAATATTATTTAAGGGCGGTGCACATAATACGAGACGAGACTAAACTGCAGATTATGTTGCGAAGACACGGGCCGGCTGTGCTTTACGCTTACGCAAACTGAAAATACTTCAGCCTTGCGCTTGACCCGTTTCGGCAACAGTTTTGGATTATACACGAGACGTACTGCGCACGAGTACATTCGATATTTAACCACATGTCAAACGGAGCATCGCGTGGGTTCTTCATCTGTTGTTTTAGCTCAGACAAACAAGATTACCTAAGATCCTCAATTCAAACAATCACCTATTTCTGTAAAAAAAAGAAAAAGAAAATAAAATTTCCACATTACTGAACTGTATGTTTCGTCTCTAATTTAAAAATTCTTTTCTTACATGCACTTTAGATCGAGTGGATTGTGTCCAAAAACAAAATTTATTTAACTTTCGAGTTGGCCAGACTCCAAGCTGTTTCCATATTATCTTCTAATCTAAGTCTTGACACTTTAAATGCAAAATAATTTTTAAATTTCTCGAGTTTTTAGATGTATCTATTTTATATTCCTAGTACAGTCTGTTGGCAAGGACGTCTGACCCACCATAAAAATAAACGAATTTGGACCCTCAGCTTGTAGCATTAAGGTTTATTCAATTTATATGAGCTTATCAAACTAGTGCTCGAGAACTCGATGAACAAATACAATAATAATACAGACACGCAAATTTGATCTTTATTACGTTAGCATTAGGTTATATATTATAACTACTTGTTATAATATTATTAGTGTAATAGCTTATTTTAATGATTGCATTCAAGTAATTCTGGTCTCGTGGCCTGTATATAAGACTGCGAAAAACGAGTTGTGAGATCAAATCCTGCGACGAACTTATTGTTTTGCTTTCAATTTAGAATTTATTTAAAAACTATTTCTTGTATTATTGTAAAGAACTATAGACGGATAATCTTCAAATAAAAACTTTCTAAAATGGTAATATTTTCGCATAACTTGTAATAAGTGGGTAGTTGAAAAATAAATATTAGTATTCATTATAAAACTGGTATTTTCAAATGCTACGGGTATGCAGTGACTACGCGCAAACATATTTTACCTTGCCTTACTAAATTCTGTGAACTTTAAAGTTTTTTAATTTACCCACCAGTTTAAAAGATAAATTGACGTAAATCATATTGCTCGTTCTATAATAATGCAACCAATATTGTAGAAATGAAAACAAATTAAAAAAGAAACTGATAATAGGTGGACTGTGTTTTGACACCCACATGTTGTTAGTCGCCAATCCAGCATCAAACCGCTAAGCCACAAGAACTTGTTGGGAATACGCGAAATTAAAGATTGGTTTGTAATAAAATTATGTTGTGTAACTTAAAAGCTTTTCAACTTTAATGTCAACGAGATAAGGATTAAAATAACTTAACAAAATTATATATAATTCTGGTAGCTCCGACAATGTTACCTTAAAGTTACGTGTTAAAGATCAAATTTGCGTGTCTGTTTTGTTATTGTATTCGTTCATCGAGTTCTCGAGCACTTGTCTGATAAGCTCATATAAATTGAATAAACCTTAATGTTACAGGCTGAGGGTCCGAATTCGTTTGTTTTTAGGGTGGGTCGGACATCTTTGCCAACAGACTGTACCTAATAAAAATATAGTAAGACTGTTTAATGAAGGACTAAAGTGTACTTTCGAGTTTCGATCAGAATAAATCTAAATTATCTTAGAGACGAACGACGATTTATATAGTTCAAGAACGACGTAAAAAATTGGAATCACCTCAAAAGTCAGTTGTAAACATCGGATGATTTAAAATAATGAAAATAGAAAAGATATCATTTAAATTGAGTTCTAGGCACTTAACCACTGCTGTTTTATTACGTAATTGTACGATTTAATTTGTAATGAACTGTTAATGGGAAAATAAACGTTGTGAGCGTTATTGCTTTGGTTGATATAAACTACATAATTATAGTTCGGTAACTCAACGACAGACAAAGCTGACGAGAAAATTGAGCGGATTGTTGGATAGAAAGTCCATGTCATACCATGTCTTTATAGTAGACCATGTTGTTATAAATATATCCCTTGGTCGGCCGTGCCTATGTGGTCATGGCTAAAGCGAGAAATCGGGATGCGGTGTACCCAATAAAGTGTCGCGCTATCACGCTGAGAATGTATTTTTAAACGGTTGCAGTTAGTGGTTGTTTTCACCGAGCTTTTTGCCGCGATGTCGCCGAGATGTTTAGAAAGCCATCAGTCAGGTGTCTGCCGGCGACTTCAAAAGCCGTTGCCCGCCGCTGACTTATGTCGCGACGTAAATACGACACATTGCCGATGTCTCGCGATGCGCTAGAAAACTGGGTGCCTTGTTAGCTGCGGTGACTTGCGCAAACTGAATTTGTTTTCCGATCTGATGGTACCTGCCTATAGTAATTTTGCCACACATTTTTCTTACCCTACATAGAGATGATAATCAGGCTTACACCTAGAGACCTAAATAGTTATTACGGTTTAGTTATCAATTGATAATTTTGGAGCGGAATTTTTATTTTGAATGGATTATTATTAATGGATTATTATTATTGCCTCGTTGGTCTAGTAGTCGCATAGCGCGACTGCTGAGGTTGGGGTCTTGGGTTCGATTCCCAGGTCGGACAAAGTGTTATTTTTTTATTAGGAATTTCTCAGTAGCAGCCTCTGAGTCTGGATTTGAGCCCGGTTGATGGCAAAAGGCTCGCGACATGGGACTAAAAACATAACTCGCAAAATATGAGTGTACTAATGAGTACACCTCTGTCCTAACCCTTCGGGGATTACAGGCGTGATGTTATGTTTGTATGTATGTATGTATTATTAAGAACATAAAAATAATTTGTCATTCCATTGTGATTGTGATCATACAACGGGCATCAGCTTCGAAAACCTTTGAGACTAGACTCATTTAGGGCCATGGCTGTGGGTCAGGGTCAAGGAAACACTAATATAGTAGAAAGCAGATTTAGGTCAAGTAAATTGTTACTACTACGAGGTTTAAAAATAAACAACCTACCTATAATATCTTTTTATCCGGCAACACCGCATATAACTAATAGTACAAAGACTATAGAAGTAGTAATGATGCTTATTACAAAAGCAACGTAATATGAAAGTAGTGGAAAGTGGGTAATAGCAGAGGCGGCCTTTCCGCCAATACTTACCTACACTTTATTATATTGGAGTAGGTAATAACGATATTGCCGCAGGTTTGGAGGAGTTATGGGACAATTCCCATTGGACCACGCTGGTATTAAAGCGAGTGGCCCGCTTGGCATCGCCGTATAATAATAAATTAAGCTCCGATATGCTCCGCTAACTCTAAATCTGAGAATTTACGATGTCTAACCGTTGAAGAACGTCGCGAACGCCAATAATAACAAAGTTGCTCTAATTCCGGCCACCCACAAATGCGCATTATGCTCGTAGTCCATATCGCTGATATGATTGATTGATATTTCACTGATACTCGTATACATTTCAGTAATTCAGCGTTTGAGTTGTTCGATGATCTTTGTACTCGTTTTCTTTGTATATTTATTCTCGTTAATGCAATGTTTGTTTCGTTTACAGTGCGGTACCGAAGACGTCAAACGGCACAGATGGTTCAAGCACATAGACTGGGCTGACGTCTTCATGAAGAAACTTCAGGTATATCTCATCGATAATTAGTTTATGTTTCCACGTTATGATCGGATTCAAACTGGATCTAAGTAGCCTGAAAAATTATAAACGCCTACAGAGAAATGTATCCAATTATACACTACTTGCTATATTGTGTACAGCTACACTTGGTGTAGGAAGAAAATAATGAGGAAGACTTCTATTAAAGTAGAACAATATAAAAGAGTTCGAGTTCAATATACTTTTGCGCAATACTATCGAAGCATGGTTTAGGAACTGATTTAAATTAGGTCGCGAGGCCGACAGAGATTCACGAAGTTTATGTTACCTAATTTAAATACTTTACATTAATACTCCTTAACTGCTTATTTATGGCTCGATTTACATAGTACAGGAAACGATACTAAATAGGCACAACAGGTAATTTAACTAAGAATCTGTTATTGTTATAGTTGGTTGAACTAAGTTTCTGTTGTCCACAGCCGCCCATTATGCCCGCAGTGTCGTACGAAGGCGACACCTCCAACTTCGACGAGTACCCTGAGACGGACTGGAAGGCAGTGCGCTCGCTGGACTCCGATGAACTTAAGCTATTCGCCAACTTTTGATGGCCCAATCGTACGACAGTGGTTTAAATAAGTTAATAGGTAAATATCGCAACAGATGCGAGGTGGAGAACAGGTCGCCTAATCATATTTATGAAACTACTTATACCAAGTATTTTTTCATATTATATTTAACATCTTAAGTTAAGTGTAGGTATCTTTGTTAGTTATTGAGGCCAAGAGCGGCGTTGTGTTTGCAGAGTCGATAGGAAACCGTCCGTATTTGAGTAGAGTAGAGCGAATTTGTATTTAATGAATAACCTATTTGATTGTTTAATTGTGTGGAGCCGGTGACTGGCTGGAGCCAAGTGGTCTAAAAATTCCTGAGTAGGTATGTAGGCAAGGGATTTATAACAAAACGAGGAGATTGAAAGAGTAGTATTAATCACGGCAGAGAAATCATTCCGGAGTTGAGTCATGAACTACTTTTAAAGGTAAACCGACAGCAACAAATAGGCGTGGAATTTAAGGTAAAGCTAATATTGAAGACACTAATTTTCGTAATTGTATTATAACTTAGCAACTAATCATTGTCTACAACTTATAATCGAGACTCTTCTACACAATATAACGACAAAAAATGTTCGTTCATATTCCTTGTAAAAATGTAAGTACCTATTAAATTCGATGTAAATGAAATGAAAATCTGAAAAATGTTAAAACCTACATTATCCTTTCCTTTCAACTGTTACCCCTCTGGTTAATAAGTGAGGTAGGTACGGTCGTGTCGTGTAACCCAATTTTTGTAGTAAACTATAAAATGTTTTGGCTTCGGGCAGTCGTATATCGTTGGATCCTTCCTGTGTGTGCATTTATAATGACGATTGGCGTTTTAACTGAGGACCTAAAAAAATAATTGTAATAAAATGTAACAAAAGGTACATCTTAACCCACAGTGCGTGTGTGTACCTCTATCTATAACTGAGTAATGTATATGCCTCAGTGAGTACCTAAAGTGCACCTAGAGGCTTAATTAGAAAAGTGTAAATATTTATTTGTAAGTTTATGCATTACATTTCCAATGCTTTCTAGTTCAAATGTTAGTGATAAGAAGTAAGCTAGGTCGCCGTCGATGGCAAATAATGTTTGTGATTTTGAATTATGTCATAGTATTTTCCTGTAACTTAATCATCTAGAAATAAATATTGTCTTAATTAACAACTTAACTGTCCAATGAGTCACATATGACTCACGGAGAACTTTTGGAATAAGTTCAAGAGTCACAGGTAACTCATTTCTTTATACAACTTTGGCACATAATTTTGTTATGAGCGTGGAGTAATATTATAATTATAATTACGTGAAATTAAAAAAATAATTAAAATTAATTAAAAATTGTGTTTTAAAGGGACAGTTAAGTAGTTAAAATATTTAATTTTTGTTCCCCGAATACATTGATTGAATATTAATATTGTAGCGCCATCTAGTGAGTGAGGTTTTAAACAATAAGTCTACATTTCTTTTTATTTAACCATTCGTGTGGTAGATAAGATGTCAAATCTGACAATTTGTTTAACTTCTATTTCATTCATCTGTTGGCTATGCCACTAAAAGAAGATCTCACACAATTTATTTGTAAAGAAAAACTAAAGCATAAAATGTCATTATAGTATTATCTATTTATTGTCATGTTACTGTAATTATCAGGCCATACAGTATTTCTGTGATCTTTTTAGTCTTGACAAAGATAACTTATT
Source organism: Hoplodrina blanda (assembly GCA_949316365.1). Taxonomy (NCBI): domain Eukaryota; kingdom Metazoa; phylum Arthropoda; class Insecta; order Lepidoptera; family Noctuidae; genus Hoplodrina; species Hoplodrina blanda. Next base: position 10,485,015 of record OX438581.1, read on the forward strand.
GACGTTGTTTACTATGAAACAATTGTGTCATAAAATCATTACAGCCAGTAATTTAAAAGTAATGTAAAGAATACTGACCAAATTCGATTCTAGATAGTTCAGAAAAAAACTAGTCGTTTAAGAACCTATTGTACTAAAATTTCGAAATGCAGTTGTCTTCGTGATTGATGTAAAAATATTGTATTGCTGCTTTAGATATTATGATGATGATAAAATAAAAAGGAAAGTCGATTCGCCCCACTGAGATAAATACTATAACGGATGGTGAACGGCCGAGATGTAATTTTACCATCGTGATGATTATAGTCAATCGACCACAATGCTATCACTTTAACGTGTTACATTCTAGCAGTCTTCTAGAAAATATGCTACTCACTTTGTAACTGCATATCGAAAAAAGAAATTGTCAGGACTAAACTGAGTTTTACTGAAATCGGATTTGGTTAGTAACATAATGTTAAAATTAATGTAACAGGGTTGTAGATAAAATTATAATATTATTGTAAATACACAAAAATAAATGTGTTGTTTAAAACAATAAATTGGTGTGTTTAATTTGATTATACATGTGTTTTGAAAGGTGTTCCAGATTATTGTCAGTTAAAAATGTCTAATATTTAAATTGTAAATAATGTTGAAATTAATTGCTATATTGAAAACCAGAAATGCGTTACGATTTGTTACTTGCAAAGATCGTGGGCAGAGGAAGACATGAGAACCGGTCATCACTTCTTTAACATTAAACTACATAGAATCTAGATTCTAGATCTTCTAAAGAAAAAAAATCTTATGTGAAACAACCGAGTTTCGTTGTTACTAAGCTCCGTATATCCTTTAAACAAATAGTAGTATTATATTTTCAAACAATTAAATATGTTTGGACTAGTCTTGGCTCCTGAATGAGTTAGTGTAAACAATTCGAGCAAACGTAAAAAAATGATTCAATGTAAACAATTGTGGCTTTGTGATTATTGCCTGTACTATCTACGGTGAGCCAACAAACAGACTTCGAAATAGAAACTATTAATAATAGAGATGAAAAATAAACTGTTCGGTAACGAAATAGAAATGAGCTATAAATTGGTGAATGACGATTCTGAATATGAAATAACGTATAAAATTATATAATTTGTACCTTTATACATATATAGTATAGAAGACGTGATTGTCCCAGAGTTTATAACCGCTAAAAGGTTATTCGAAAGTCAACCAGAACAAGCAAGCAATCGCTATCTTTATAAGACAGGCCGTTTGTCATTCTGAATGCAATTTAAGACCGCATGAGGTACGGCTTTACCACAGAATACAACTGTGGCTTTACTCTGTCAAAAACTTATCTAGGTGTTAAGCAGCAATTTTTAGAATAATTTGAATATTTAGGGACCCTATTGAAAATTTTACGCTGTCGGGTCTGTCTGTAACAAGGCTTTATCTTTCCGCAATTGGTTGTTGGTTCAATTTTTGTACAAAATATATGTTACCATGGTCTCTATCTAGGCAATCAAAAAGTTAAGATAAAAGTAACAATAAAATTGTACAGTACTTTAACCATGATAAACAGTTTTAATATTAGGAAACTCTTAGTGCGCGAATCCAGCTCAAACCTGGCCGGGTAATTATTTTAAATGGCATGTTTATTTTGTATTTATGAAGTATTAGTTCCCTGAACAATACGTTATGAGACACTAATGCACTACCTAGTATCTACAAGGATGGCGAACCTTTATTGCTGATCGAGCCATAAAATAATCTTGCTTGAAACTCAAAGTCATAGTTAAAACGTTTATTTCGAACTAAGTGTACAATGTTGGTGTTATGTTATGCTACTTATGTTGTTTACAAGTTGAAATTATCATTCGCCTGCCCTTATCATTCTAAATTATTACTTCATTATTTTCCTTTATACCTATTAGTGCGATTAAATTGAGAAGTTATACCTAGCTCTTATTTACAAATCGGAAATACACCAATCGAATGTTCACAATTTTATGTTGATTTAAAAAAAGTGTTATCTATGCCGTTGCAAATTAGATTCTTCAAAATATTTAATTTTATTAATATTGGCCTCTCCAAAACTACTTTGTCGCGTGCCACCACTGGCACGCGTGCTGTTGATTCGCTCTCCGGGCACTAGTGTGTAGCATAGACCGAGCAATCTTACTCATGTAACTAGCCGAAGGTGACAGTTGGAATGATCTTATCATAATAAAATAATCTGAAAGATAATTATTTCAATTTCACACAAGCTTACAGTCTTCAGATACCTACGTAAGGAATTAGAGATCCGGGCACCGCCAAATGCCATTTTATGCGATTGCTGGTTGAAAGTTAAAATATATTAAAATGCAGCTTAATCTTTCACTTCCCTGTCATTATTTATTGAGATAATAAAATGGGCTACCAATAAAAATTATAATAATAATATTTTCTTGGTTTCGACACTATTCTTGGCACTGAGATATTAGGTACATTGGTATTTCAACAGGTTATAAAATAATTTTTAATAAAATACGTGTGCGGCCAGTAGCTGCGTTATTTATGAATCAATAGAGGACATCGCCATTTTCTGCTATCACCACTTCACATTTATCTAGCTGTGAGCTGTTAACGATATGAAGGATGAACATTTTTGTGTAAAAATGTGTTTCAAATGTTTTATTATGAAAACATAAAATCTATTGCCATGGTGGCGATGGTTGAACAAGTTTCAGTCAAACGTCATCATCTGCCTATCCTTTTTCCAACTATGATGGGGTCGGCTCACAGTCTAACCGAATACAGCTGAATACCGACTCAGAGAAAATTTAACTCACATGATTGAAATGATTTACAATTTGGTTTATGATGACCAAAGTCAAAGTCAAATCATTTATTTCAATTACGCCATTTTTGAACGTCATGTGTAACGAGAAAATTATAATTGAATCTAGTTGCCCCTTTCAAAATGTAACCAAATTGTAAACCTCACCTTTTCAATTAAAAATTGACGATATCGATGATGCGATTGAACTCAACTTGGTAACGATGGTTTCAATAATAAAACTAAAACTTTAATATTAAATTAAACGATATATAAAGATAAGACACAAAGCCTAAGAGCCTGATAATGTTATAAAGCATCTAACAAATATATTACCTGGTGGCTTAAATGGTAGATAACTAATCAAATACCATGAACAATTGGAGTGAGTTATGCCATAAAGAGCCAAACCACATTATTACCATTTTAATATTTCTTTTTTTTTGAGAAAGTGACATTTTATTAAGTTTTGTAAAACTAAACACAAAACCGGTTGGTTCTATCGGAGCTATTAACCACAAATATTTTTTCTTTTTGATTTGTAATTGATAAAAACCACTGAATCGTTTTGCATTTATTTGCATTTTGTACAATCAAGTTTTTTTGAAATTTGTAAAATCGAAAACTCTCTCTTTTTAGTTTGATGCTTAAAATATTTTTTAAAAGTATGTCTTTTACGTAATGTGCTTATAGTCATACTAGACATAGGTATTATGTATACATATAAATAATAATAATAAATGTTTATAGTAAAAATATTTTGCTTAAGACAGAACTAGTGAAAAATGTTCAAATCATGATGTAATATTATATTTATTATTTTGGACTAATTCATTAGTTCGGCATACACAATATCGTACCAAAAAACTTGGTTCATTTTAAAATTTTGAGGGTTGGTTCTTTATGGCATGATTAAGTCTAACTGTCACAATACCGATATATTATCATTGTAGAGTTGTATAGGTTCTGTGTGTGACAGGACGTTTCTGTACAAAATGTCTGTGAGGCCATTGGCTCCTGCTTTAGCGGAGAAGGCTCGTGTGGAGCTGAACGAGGACCCGAAGAGGCTGCAGGCTGATCTGCAGAGTATTAAGGACTGGCTAGCCAAGCAGCCGCATCTGAATGCTAGGACAGGTAAGGACCACGGCGATAACGATATGACGTAATGGATAAACGGAACACAACTGATTATATTGATAAAAAAACACAAATAATATTGATTTAGTTTGAAGACTTTATTGATTTTTTTTTTCAAATTGTGCTAATCATATTAAAACTATTAAACTATTTAAACTATAATGCTGTAAGGGTTAGTCGTAATTCTAATCGAAAATTAATTCAGACCAAATTCTTCTACGAGCGTTCGTGCAAGGCGTTCCTACAAGTCGTTAATAAAGAAATGAAGTGGAAATCTATCTATTCAAGGGAAATTAAATATGAGAAACGAAAGTGTCACCAACCTATTTTCGCATGTGTTGCGCCCCAATTCTAACATAGTTTATCAATCTTAATTATTGTAAGTTGGTACGTTACACAAAACATTTATCGATCACTTATCAATAAAACACGTGGTTCGATACTTGCCTTATCTAAAATAATTAATTTATGTTAACAAAAGAGCGGTTATTGTTATAAATAAAGGTATTGCATTTTTTTACCAAATAGATTTGTTAAATAAATTAATTCAGAAAAGTTTATATTCTATAGAATTTAATCAATAAAATTGACTTCTTTGTGCGAGTATTATACCGAGATTAGAGAGACCTTTTTATTCTTTTCACAAACCACTTCTTAATCGCATTCAGTCAGTCAATGAGATAGACAACAACGTTTCAGGCAGGCACTATCAATAAATAGATTGTATACAACAATGTAGATTGAATCGCTTTTCGTGTCTGTCTTCGCGGTAAAATTCTTACGGATCTCTATTTTTTTAATATTAAAAATATTTACTAAATACTACCTAAATACTACCTACTATTGAAAGAATTTTCAAAATCGGACCAGTAGTTTCGGAGACTAGCGCCCTCAAATAAAAAAAAGAATCTCTTGAGTTATGTATAACATTATTATAGATTTGTTATTTAACATAGATATAAAAATCTTGATGTTTTGATTTATAACACGCATGAGTGTAATCTGTCAGTAGATTGCACTTATGTAAAACAATTCACTCTCTATTCAAACTGTTCATTGATACGGTTTATGATACCAGCGTCATAATGACCGTAAACATTTCCAGATGATCAATGGCTTGTGGCGTTCCTCCGTGGTTGCAAGTTCAGTTTGGAGAGGACGAAAGAGAAGTTGGATCTATTTTACTCCCTACGTACTACTGCCCCTGAACTGTTCCGGATCAAGCATACAGATCCCATTTTCGAAGAAATCCTAAGTCTGGGGTAATATATCAGAAGTATTGACGTCATAATCCTGCCTTACTCCCAATTAATTTTCTATCGCCGCACTTTATGTGTCTATAAAATTCATATTTCTTGTAAACATCCTTAGTTTCCTTGGTCTTCCTTTTTTCATACTCATGTTCATCTTCAAACGTTTCTCACGATATCCATTGATTTTGCTTTCAGAGTGTTTGTCTTACTGCCCAAGCCACCAGGTCCCGACGCGCCACAGACATCTATATTTAGAATAGCGAAATACGACCCTAACAAGTACAGCCTCTTGCAGGTCATGTCCGCTAGCAACCTTCTCATTAAGGTATACCTCATAAGTTGTTCTTAATTTAAATTGCGAAAAACAAAAGAACCTCGCGTTTAGAAAAAAAGGTTTTCTCAATCCCACAATAAAAGTTAACTAAACTTTTTGTTCTAGATACTCTTAAACGAAAATGACAACGCCACAGTGGCTGGAGCCCAAAGTATCATAGATTTAGAGGGAGTAACAATGGGACACTTCATGGAGATGACGCCAGTTAACATGAAGAAGATGGTAGTCTTAGGACAGGTGAATCATTGGCTTTTTGCTACATTTTTATAGTAATAATAACTGAAAGACGACTGTTGAAAGACGAGTCCAAAATACTAAGAGGAGCTTGTGGGCCCTCAAAGAGCACAAGAAAGATTTTCCAATAACACTGAAAAGAAAACTCCATGTTCGTCCTGCCCGTCCTACTCTATGGTGTGCAAAGTTGGTCACTTACCGAACTTAAGATTTGCCAACGAGTAATGAATTGCAGCGTAATAGGTCTCAAGCGAATAGATCAGATTAGGAATACCACCTTTACTCCATAACTCAAGTTGCAAATGTTGAGGAAATTAAAAAGCGAATCGACAAAGGTAGATAGTCGCTCTGGACGCCTCAAGGTCGAGCGCGGTGAAGGTGGTGTAACGATCTGGTCATGTTTGCATGGAAACGGCACAAAACTGAGAATTTTGGAAGGAGTAAGGGAAAGCATTTGCCCAGCAGTGTGACACAAAAATAGACTAATAAAAAACAATACTTTTCAGGATGCATCGCCTATGCGTATGAAAGGGACACATTACTTGAACACGCCTCCAGGATTTGAAACCATCTACAATGCATTCAAAGGGTTGCTTAATGAGAAAAATAGAAACAGAGTAAGTTGTCACAATACGGTTCAATTAATTATTTGTAATTAAAACAAACTATTCAAGTTAATTTTTTTGTAGCTCTTCGTCCATAATAAAAATTATGAGCAACTGTACCAATACATTCCGAAAGACGTATTGCCTACAGAGTACGGTGGAAGTGCTGGCACAGTGGAGGAAATTACAGGTACTTACAATAAAATTGAATGGAACTTGTATCTGCACCGTCAACAGAAACACGCTTTCATAATAGTTATTGCAACTTAATTTAACAAGAAGACTTTGAGACTTTATCTTAGTTGTTATAAAGTTATTCTGAAAACAGTTCTTAAAGTAAAGCAGGAACATTTTTTAAAATTACATCATTACATCCTTTGAAAAAAATTAAACATCTAATCAATGTTATGTAACATTAACAAGCCTACTTACAGAGTATGAAAAGAATATTTTTTTCATAATAAATAACAGTGATTAATGTTTTTTTACTTTTTTGTAATGAATCCTTCATGATTAGTACCACTAATAAATCACACAACAAACTGGCCATTTCCGGTAAAAAAAATCCATAAATGCCATTAAACATTACTTTTATTTTATTTTTTTCTTTCTATATGGCCTCTATTCCTGATATATTTTTTTACCGGGCTATTCTTTTCTTAAAACATCTTTGAGGTTTTATTTAAACAAGCAAATCGGTTATAATACAGACAAAATTAATGGGATTTTATTATGATTTTCAGATTACTGGAGGAATAAAGTAAAGGAATACAGTTCTTGGTTGGAAGAAGATTTGAACTACGGCACAGACGAGTCAAAACGAGTAGGCAAACCCAAGACTGCTGAAGATATGTTCGGAGTTGAGGGATCCTTTAGACAACTCCAGGTTGATTGAGAAAATTTTGTATCTACGACGCGAGACGTGTCAAGCAACAAACAAACTTCGAAATATTATAAACTATTAATAATGAAATAGAAATGAGCTATAAATTGATGAATGAATATGAAATATTATAAAGAGTTACAACGACGTGTTTTTAAAACCCAGTTTTTTACTTTCAATCACCGCTAATAGGTTATTCAAATTAAAAAAAAACAAACATATGCTAGAGCTATCTTTAGAGTCTCCAAATGCTAGTGCGTACTTACGGTACTTACTTGCTAGTTCTGGTGAAAAATAGCAAACGGCCTGTCCAAGCCGTTTGTCATTCTGAATGTAATTTAAGATCGTATGAATCGTACGGCTTAACACTCAAAAAAAGCTTATCTAGGTATTAAGCCCCCATTTTTGGAATTATTTCAATATTTAGGTATCCCCATAGGGTGTCACAGGACCTTATTAAAAAAGTTTACTCCATCTGTCACAATTTGATATATTTTTAAACGTGTTATGTTGTTGGATGACTTTTTAAATAGAATGTATATACCTTATATACCTATATTAAACATAATATTATAAAATTAAATTATTATTTATAAGTATAATAAACAGTTTTAATTGTACGGAATCTTTTGTAAGCGAGTCAGGCTCAAACTTTTTCTGGTTTTTATTTAATGTGGCATCTTTATTTCAAGTCACAGTCAGATCCATGATGATACATCAGTTTCCTGAACAAATAGTTATTGACGCAAGTTATTAATGCACCAGAATACCTACAGCTTAGAATGAGTGGTCATAATTATCAAATAACTTTTATTAAGCCTCTGTCATTATTGTAGCGATGGTTAACCAAGTTACTTTGTTTATTCTACTATTATTATATACCTAGCCTTTTCCCAACTATATTGCGGTAGGCGTACAGACTCAACGGATACAACTGAATACCAGTACATTACATGGAGCCATGCCTATCTCATCTTTTAAAACTCAGTAACTAAACAACACATACCCCTTGGTATAACTGGTTGTCAGACTTTCGGGCTTCTGACTACCTGTAATCGTGGCTACTGTCAAAATTCCACGGCTGACAGCCGGGACCAAATTTCTGATGTAGGAAGAAGAAAGGTTTCTCGGTAAGAAATGAATGGTCATAATGGTTTGTTCTATTCTACCCTCAGCCTAATTTAACTTGATATTCCACAACGAGTCTTTGGTAACGAAACTTGAAACTTAATAATAAAACGAAAAATAAAAAGAAATATACGATAAATATAGATTGGACAAAGGTTTGGCAAAGCCTAAAAGCTTGATAATGGTATAAAGCAAATATATTGCCTAATGGATTAAATGGTTGATAACTAATCAAATATCATGAACAATTATCACAAAGCCAATATATTATCTTTGTAGAGTTGTATTGATTCTGTGTGTGACAGGACGTTTCTGTACAAAATGTCTGTGAGGCCATTGACTCCCGCTTTAGCGGAGAAGGCTCGTGTGGAGCTGAACGAGGACCCGAAGCGGCTGCAGGCTGATCTGCAGAGTATTAAGGACTGGCTAGCCAAGCAGCCGCATCTGAATGCTAGGACAGGTGAGGACCACGACAATGACCTTTAAATATGTGACGTAACGAATAACAGAATACAACTGAGGGCGATTCGATCGATTTTTGAATTAGAAATAGCCGTTTCGAGAATTAATTGTTCTTATTGTATAAAATAATTACACCAACATACATACATTGTACGAAGGGTAAAGGTTTTTTTTTGTAAAATACTTATAACATGAAAAACGATAGTATTACAAACTACAAACCCAAACAAGGAACCCAAGTATGTTTCACGGCTGTTTTTAATTTTAACTGTGGTGCGCCTAAAATTACGTTTATCAATTGAAATTACTGTAGGAGTAATTATAAAGAGTGTATAAGTCGCACAAGGTATTTATCAATCACTTATCAACAAAACACGTGGTTCGATACCTACCATAATTATCTTATATAGGTAGGTTGTTGTCATTTATAAAGGTATTGCATTTTTCTACTGCTACTAATTAGGTTTTAATTTTAATTAAAATATTTTATTCAATAAAATCAATTGACTTGGTTCTTTACCTAGATAAGGGAGACTTATTTGGTTTTTTCACTATCCGCTTTATAATCGCGTTCAGTCACTCAGATGAGGTAGACAACAGTTCAATATTTCAGGCAGGCGCTATGAATAGTTAACAACAAAACCGCGTTTTGTCTGTCAAAACAAAAAAGAAACTCTTTAATAGTAGTAAAGTAAATACATATCTATTCAAATAAAATTGTTCGTTAATTATACGGCTTGTGATACCTGCGTCACAATGACCGCAAATATTTTCAGATGATCAATGGCTGGTGGCGTTCCTCCGTGGATGCAAGTTCAGTTTGGAGAGGACGAAAGAGAAGTTGGATCTCTTTTACTCCTTACGTACTACAGCACCTGAAATGTTCCGGGTCAAACACACCGATCCAATTTTTGATGACATCCTAAGACTAGGGTAATATATGTGAAGTATTCACATCTTTATCTCGTTTTATATAGCTTTATATAGCTTTTAAATAGCTATCCATAATTTGTGTATTCAGGGATTTTTCGATGACATTGAGATTAAAACTCTTAACAATATTATAATATTTATTACGAAATAATGAAGTTTGTGTGGTGTGTCAAGTCTTATCTTTCGTGGCACGCATTATATCTTACTAGCTGACCCGCCGCGACTTCGTTCACGTGGTATCCTACACTATCAATACCCCTACCCTACCCCTGCCTTACCCTACCCCCTACCCTACCCTACCCTACCCCTACCCTACCCTACCCTACCCTACCCCTACCTTACCCTACCCCTACCCTACCTTTTTTTTTTTTTTCGTATTCTGCTATTCGGGACGGAAACAAATCCAACAAATCAAAAACCGTGGCAATCGGTCCAGCCGTTCTCGAGTTATAAGTGTTGTAACAAACACGACTTTCTTTTATATATACACATCAAAAGTGTCTAGGGATCAACATCCCTAATATTGATTAGGGATGTTGATCCCTAGACACTTTTGATGTGTGTATATAGATGTTCCTTGTAATCAAGTATCCTCCTTTTTTCGAATCATAAATTCATCATTCATCGGTTTTGGTCTATCTTTTCTTTTTCTCACGTTTATCTCCAAAATGTTGTCACGATATACATTGATTTTGTTTTCAGAGTATTTATCATATTGCCCAAAGCAGCAGATCCCGACGCGCCACAGACTTCCGTGTTCCGACCAGCGAATTACGACCCCAGCAAGTACCACCTCTTAGAGGTCATGTCTGCTAGCAACGTTCTGATTAAGGTATATCTTTACCTGGTTGTTCTTAATTTAAATTGCAAGAAAATAAAGAAATTCATGTTTTAAGTAAAATCTCAAAATAAGAGTTAATTAAAGTTTTTTTCCAGATACTCTTAAATGAAAATGATAATGCTACAGTAGTTGGGACCCAGAGTATCATAGATTTAGAGGGAGTGACAATGGCACATTTCATGGAGATGACGCCAGTTACCATGAAGAAGATGGTAGTCTTGGGACAGGTAAAACATTAATTTTTTGTACATATGATTGTAGAAATAATGGTGTATTTTGTTACAGACCTACATTTGCACCCCTGCCAATAAAGAAACAAATCTAAAATAGCGGCGTTAATTTTCACTTCTCACTCGTTCAGGAAAAGTAAGAGGATAATCCTTGGTTTGGCTGTACCACCTATACCTGCATAAAACTATGTTTCAGGATGCATCGCCTTTGCGTATGAAAGGGACACATTACTTGAACACTCCTCCAGGTTTTGAAACAGTCTTCAACGGATTAAAAGCATTGCTTAATGAGAAAAATAGAAGCAGAGTAAGTTGTCACAAAACCGTTTATTATTTGTAAAATAAACTATTCCAATATTTGAAAACGGTTTTTTCCGTAGATCTTTGTCCATAATAAAAATTATGAACAACTGTACAAATACATTCCGAAAGACGTATTGCCTGCAGAGTATGGTGGAAGTGCTGGAACAGTGGAGGAAATTACAGGTACTAACTTTTAACTGCACTGCAAACAGAATAGGCTTTTGTAGCAACTTTCGTCTCTTTTTCAATTTAATTTAACAAGAAGATGTTCTGGAATAGAGAGCATTAGTAACGACTAATGCCCTCCATTCCAGATATCTATTGATACAGGACTGTTCTCTTTGAGATTTTACTTAATTAATCGAAAATTGATCATAAGATTTGAATTTTATCGCGAAAATACACATAATTAATTGGATTTTATAATGATTTTCAGAATACTGGAGGAATAAAGTAAAGGAATATAGTTCCTGGCTGGATGAAGATTTGAACTACGGTACAGACGAGTCAAAGAGAGTAGGCAAACCCAAGACTGCTGAAGATATGTTCGGAGTTGAGGGCTCCTTTAGACAACTCCAGGTTGATTGAGAACACTTTTTATACTATCTACGGCAAGCCAGCAAACAGACTTCGATACAGGAACTATTAATAATGGAGATGAAAAATCATAAATATCTCGATATGAAATAAATGGTCACAATGGTTTTTATTTTATTTTATTCTACCCTACCCTAATTGTAATTTTTTGATATTACTCAGCGATGCTACGATAACTGCCAAGACTGAAATGATTAACAATTTGGTCATCGTAAAACCTCACCCAGTCTATTAGGAAATGAGTGAGTTCATGATACCGATGATTAGATTGAACTGAAACTTGATAACAGGACTTGAAACTTAACAATAAAACTGAAACTTTATAAAATTATACGATAAAATAAATATAGATTAGGCAAAGGTAACGCAAAAATAAGAGCTTGATAATAATATAACGCATATAACAAATATATTGCCAGGCAGATTAAATAATTGATAACTAATCATGTACAATTATCGCAAAGACGATATATTATCATTTTAGAGTTGTATAGGTTCTGTGTGTGACAGGACGTTTCTGTACAAAATGTCTGTGAGGCCATTGACTCCCGCTTTAGCGGAGAAGGCTCGTGTGGAGCTGAACGAGGACCCGAAGCGTCTGCAGGCTGATCTGCAGAGTATTAAGGATTGGCTAGCCAAGCAACCGCATCTAAATGCTAGGACAGGTGAGGACCACGACAGCGATCTTTAAATATATGACGTAACGAATAACGGAATACATCTGAGGGCGATTCTATCGATTTTTGAGTTTGAAACACCCGTTCAGAAAATATAGCAATATTTATTTTGTTTGGAAATCTTATTCATATTAATAGGTGATAGTAATAAACTATTGTGCTGGTCATATAAATTAAAACCAGAGTATTACAAACTTATAATGTGTATTACAGTTAAGTTTCTCACTCTAAATGTTCATAGCTAGGTAGGTATTTCAAAGAGTCTCAAGTCATACAAAACATTATATCAACATTACACGTTGTTCGATATCTGTCATATCTGCTGTCGACCCGGTTAACAGTTAAATTGGCTCTGTATATAGCCAACTGTTAGGTTGTTGTCATTAATAAAGGCATTGCATTTTCCTACTGTGCAGATTTAGAACAATTTGTATTTGACCAAATTTGATAAATTGTAGGTAGCCAGCTTTTACAAGTACTTTTCCGAAACTATAGACACATTCCTTATCCTCTACGATTCTTAATCACACATAACGGTCGGTCATAACAATATTTCAGGCAGGTGTTATCTAACTTATCTCTAATCTAATAGTATAAAACAAAATCGCTTTCCGTGTCAGTGTGTATGGCCGCTAAGTTCTTCAAAACCTTGTAATGGATATTATCAGGGCCAGGTTGTTTGCATTATGTGTATATCTCTCTTAAGCAAAACAGAGTTCACGAATCCACAACCTCTGTAAATTATAAGGGCTGGTATGTCTTATGTAGGTAATACAGCCTTTATAATTTACAAAAAAAAAAACAGTCAGCATTGTTCACAGAGAGGTTTAGTATGTCGTTAATACAGATAATGAAAACGTAGGACCAAGTACGGTACCCTGAGGAACTCTGAAATCAATGGGGACTTCGTCAGTAGTGTAAGAGCTTACATTTGTGTATTGTTTGCAGTTTGTTAAATAGCTTATAAACAATTCAACGTAAATACCTTTTATTATGCATTCTAGTTTCTTGAAAAATATGCCAGTCGGAACAAAATTTTCACTCAGTAAACATTTTCAGATGATCAATGGCTTGTGGCGTTCCTCCGTGGTTGCAAGTTCAGTTTGGAGAGGACGAAAGAGAAGTTGGATCTCTACTATTCCCTTCGTACTACGGCACCTGATCTGTTCCGGATCAAGCACTCCGATCCAATTTTTGATGACATCCTTAGACTAGGGTAAGACAGGGTATCAGAAGTAATTGACATCATTCTCTTGCCTTTATCCCAATTTATTTTGGACCGCCGCACCTTACTTTCGTTGTCATCATAGTGTTCACCTTCTTTTTATCCTTAAAATCATCTTTCACGTCAACCATCTAAAGTTTTCAATTCTGTTTTCTCACGCTATGCATTGATGTTGTTTTCAGAACGTTTATTATATTGCCTAAGCCACCGGGTCCCGACGCGGCAATGGTATCAGTAATTAGACCAGCGAAGTATGACCCTAACAAGTACCATATCTTAGAGATCATGTCCGCTACTAACGTTCTGATGAAGGTAATGTACTTGGTTGTTTAAATTTTTAAGTAACCGTTGCAAGAAATAACAGAAAGTTATATTTTAAAGGAAACCTTCTTTACTCAATGTTTTTTTTCCTCAGATACTCTTAAATGAAGATGATAATGCCACAGTGGCTGGGGGCCAGAGTATCTTAGATTTGGAGGGAGTGACAATGGCACACTTTATGCAGATGACGCCTGTTACCATGAAGAAGATGGTAGTTTTGGGACAGGTAACACAATTATTTTAGTGCATTTAACTAGAAATTGTACAATACTCATAACATAACCGCTAATTATTGCCTCTCACTCTCACATACTGTATGCTTGTAAGAAGGACTGATAAGCTCTTTTGTTTGGCCGTATCTCTATACCTATACTCACAGGAAAATATATTTCAGGATGCATCGCCTATGCGTATGAAAGGGACACATTACCTGAACACTCCTCCAGGTTTTGAAACAGTCTTTAATGCAATAAAAGCATTGCTTAATGAGAAAAATAGAAGCAGAGTAAGTAGCCACAAAACGATATAATTCATTATTTGTAAAATAAGGTATTCCATTTATTAAGTAATATATTATTTCGTAGCTCTTCGTCCATAATAGAAATTATGAACAACTGTACAAACACATCCCGAAGGAGATATTGCCTGCAGAGTACGGCGGAAGTGCTGGAACCGTGGAGGAAATTACAGGTAGGTACTATTAATAAAATTGAATGGAACTTTTATTTGCACCGCAGACAGCAACACGCTTTCACTGATGAGACTTTATCTAAGTTGTTAAGAAGTTATTCTAACAATGGTATTTCAAGTTACATATAAAGCAAATTGAAAAAAAAAAGCTGTTAATTATTAAGTACGCCGTCACACTTTGTAATGGCATCATCAACTTTGTGCGTTACGAAAAGAAAAAAAAAAACAAAACATAATGAATATTATACATTAACAAAATTTAATTAACGAAGAATGAACATATATTATTATTAAATTTAGAATAACAATTCAATTTTTTAGTGTTTTTAAAATCGGGGTCATGTCTACTATAAAACAACTAATTTTGATGGGAGCACTTTGCTTCGTAACAAAATATACCTGTATGTCCAACTTCGTTTGTTGAACAAGAGTACTACTTTTATCACATTTACGTCCAAGCCAGGGCGTAAACAAAACATATTTTTTATTACTCAATTAATGTTATTAATATAATTATTTAAAAATTGTTGACTGTAATTTTTTTTAAATATTTTTATAAATTAATTTTATAATAAATTTAAACAATAACTTTTAATACGTAATTTATAAAAAGAAATGATTGTTTGGGTATAAACACTGAAAAATAATAGTACTTTGTGATCATTTTCAGAATACTGGAGAAATAAAGTGAAGGAATACAGTTCCTGGCTGGATGAAGATTATAACTACGGTACAGACGAGTCAAAGCGAATTGGCAAACCCAAGACTGCTGAAGATATGTTCGGAGTTGAGGGCTCCTTTAGACAACTCCAGGTTGATTGAGAACACTTTTTTATCTTTTTGTACAGAAATAATAAATAAATATTGTGTTTTTTTACCGAATTTATGTATAGTTTCTTTATCCCTGACAAATTAGTCACCTCTTCGCGGAGAAAGCAATGTCCACTCGTTGACCACGCGACATCCAACCGTGGACCACCTGTCGACACCGAGCGACGAGTCTTATGAGCTATGATATGACCTTAATTTATAATGTGTTGTTCATAATAATGAGTATCTCTTTTTAGGTTTTTGGTAAATTAACAATCAACCTGTATAATATAATTGTAAATAAAGATTCTTACAGACACATCTTAGGGTCAACAACGTTAGTAATGACCGAGGTTATGGTATTACCCAGTTGATACACTTGAGCCACCTAAACCCATATTCAATTTTTTTTGTTTCCATATTCTGCAATAGTCCTGCGCCAACCGGGGGTTGTCCTTGGGTGCACAAACTTGCATAGTGCATACAGGGATAATTGTCTGTTGGTGTATCATTTCTACCTAAGGGGCCTCTGCGAGTAGACTCCGGCCCCTTGTACGCCTTACCAAAATACGGAAACTTATAGGGTCTCGACTCGAGATATGTAAATTATGATAATATCCGTCTCTTAACATTCTATTTTTATACTAAACCAGGGTGAAGAACCCATAATATTGTTAACAAGTTGGTTCATAAAAAAACCAGTTTCGTGAGCGACGATCAAAAAGTGGTGCTTTTCTTTTTGAGGTATTTACGGAAAGAACCCTAAAAATACCAAAATAATTATGTGTAAGTGTCTGGGCTCCTCCTGAAAAACGTTTGTTTAAGAAAAAAATTAACAACAAAAGTTTTGTATGAGATAACTACGTTTCTTGTATAGTTAGACTGTTATGCTAAAGTGGTGAGCAAATTGGTTTATCTTTGGTTCAATATGTTCATACTCCCGAAAAGTGACGGTCGCCTGCCGCTTGAATTTTTTCTGATCTTGCGATTCAAATTATATTTTTAAAGTACATGCGCGTTGTACCTTCTCCCTTCAAAGTAAATCTTTCAATAAATGAGTCTGTTATCAGGATAGATCTGTGGTTTGTTTATAAAGTAGGGAGGTAAGTACCGAAATCACAATTTTGATAATGTTGGTGAGATCCTTGACTCCTGATTTGAAGCAGAAAGCAGAATTGGAACTGAATGAGACTTCGAAGAAACTTGAGGATGGAATAAAACATTTGAAAGAGTGGATCAGTAAACAACCTCATTTGAGAGCTAGAACAGGTATTAAAATACAAATAGTACTTATATATTTTTATTAACTATTGTGTTATTTGGTAGTGAAATCCAATCAGAGTATAGGTACTAGTGATGTATTACAAGTAAAGTAAAGAACTAACAGAAATATGTAACGGGTGGAAACGACGTGGGAACTAAAATTTTTAACAGTTGTTTTCTTTTTCTAATAATTGGTTGGATCAAGGGATCTAAGGATTCAGAAGGCAGTACTTCTGGACATGGCCCGCATTGTTAGGAGGTTACTCTCTCTAGAACCCTGACGGGAGCCCGGTATTCGCATTATCCGCGCCCCCGACTGACCATGGTACATTCTGGGACTGTATGTAAAGTACCACGATTTACTTGTAGATGACCAATGGTTAGCAGCCTTCCTGAGGGGTTGTAAGCACAGCCTAGAACGAACCAAAGAGAAGTTAGATCTGTACTACTCTGTAAGAACTGTGTCCCCGGACATGTTTAGTTTCAGACCTAATAACCAACGCCAACGGTTTAAAGATTTGCTACGAACAGGGTAAGTTAAGCGTTGACTATACAACTTTTGATGTAGTATAAAATCATCTGCCCGGTGTTCTGTCCACTTCATTGGGTCAGCTTCCAGGCTAAACGGATGCATGAATATTACTATTTTACGTTTATTTAACCCAGTTACTGGGCAATGCGATAGGCCCTTGGTAAAAATAGTGGTTTGACTTTCGGGGTTTTGACTAGAGTCTTTGTGCCTGATCAGGCCTGATGCCTTTTCTCGGTTCTGTCGAAATGCTGTTCCATCGTATTAAGAGAGTGAGTGAAGAGGGAATGCACCTGTATTTGCGCACTAACTCTTGCACTATAATATCTCCTGCATCCTTGACTAGTCTACAATCGGTCTGGAGAATATTATCAGACTTACTTATGACACTGTTTACAAAAATACTATTCAACCTTTTATTATTTAAAAACTATTATACTGTTTAAGACTATTTACTTTTTAAGTAATCGACATCGCTATCAGTAAATATATTTGCACGCCGTGTATGTGCACACGTAGTAACAATTTAAGTATGTACTATACCTACCTACGTGTTCTAGCAAATGAACATTTTTGATTTGATTTGTTTCATAGTACTTACTCATTTTATTTATTACTTATTTGATTTTAGGGTAGCGTTAGTGTTGCCAAAGCTGGCATCGCCGCTAGCCCCGCGGGTGGTCTTAATAGCAAAACCAAGTCTTTATGACCCCAACAACATAACGCCGAATGATTTCTACTCGTTTACACATTGTTGGCAGCAGGTTGGTACGAATTACTCATGTTTTTTGTAGTTTGTTGAAATTTTGGGAGAGGGTTTTTTATTTCACAGACATGAACGAATTGAACACGGCATGATTTCGGAATTAAGACAATGCTTTTAATCTATCCCAGCGGGAACACAGAAACGGGGTAAAAAATATCTATGTGTGTAACTTACATCAAAATATAATTATGAAATCACTCTGAAAAAACCCACCTTGTGTAAGCGTGGTGTTCAATGTTCTGCCTTCGCTGTATGAAGAGAAAGAAGCCTTTGCCCTGCGATGGGACAGTAATAGGATAGTAACTTTTTATTTATTCGCTACTTATTCTTATTTCCCAGATATTGTTTTTGGAAGATGATGCTTACATGGTAAATGGGAATATTAGTGTCATAGATCTTGAAGGAATAACTATGACACATTTAGTGCGATTAACACCGACGATTGTGAAGAAGTTAGTGATATGTGGACAGGTAAAATGTGAAACGTATATATTTATTATTCAAAAATCCACAGCTCATTGAAAATTTACCTTAATATATGTATATACCTAGGCTAGCCTTCCAGCTATAGCTATATCGCTTGAGTCCTCGCCTGTGGGGTACAGCGGCGCGGGGGTAGGAAGGACCTGTTGACAATCATTTTTACGGATTTCTTCCTTCCTTCTTCTTCTTCTCCCTGCACCTATACTCTAGAGGACGTTAACAATGATACTGGTGCCGCGATAAACGCGGCCACCTACTGGGCACAAAAACTATAAATAAAAAAAGGGATTGTCGTAAATCATCAACTCGAAAAGAAAAAGACGGATTTCTTTTTTTTCAGAATGCTTCACCGCTACGGCTAAAAAGTTTATACTTCATAAATGCTAATCAAGCATTTGAAAAACTATTCAACTTTGGGAAGAAACTTCTTAATGAGAAGCATAAGAACAGGGTGAGTATTAGTAGGTATTAAATCCAATAGGTACATACTTTTTGTTAATATATCCAGAACATAAGAGACATGGGTTAATATTTTAAGATTTTTTAGGTCCATATGTATAGCACGGATCTAAAAGTGTTAGAAGAATACGTTCCAACAGAAATATTGCCACAGGAGTACGGAGGGCAAGGTGGTACAAAACAGGAAATTATAGGTACGATATTTCCTTTGATTTAATATAGGCTGGCTTGAATTATGGCAGAGTTTTAGAATTCCTCATGACAGCTGATACTTTGATTTCATATTGCTAGTATAATATAGGTACGTACGACGCGCAACGCCGGCGTCTCCGTAAACGAGGCCTAAGTACCCAAAGTCAACTTTTATCAAGTCATCACTTCATTAATTTTGGTTTTGTTAATAGATTATTGGCTGCAGAAAGTAGATCAATATGAAGACTGGTTTAATGAAGATGAAAAGTTTGGGACAGATGAAACGAAACGGCCTGGCAAGCCCAACACTGCTGAAGACATGTTCGGAGTCCAGGGATCTTTCAGGCAACTTGACGTGGATTAGAAATTAATAATTCATGATGTAACTAAAAAAATTATACTTCGTATAGATACGAAACTTATTAAATTTAATCAAAATCGCTTTTTAACCTTATGGTTTCACGGTGTATGATATTTTTGAACCAGTCAGAATTCTAGCGATTATAACTTTGTATGGTTGAATGTCCCGTGTACTTAAAATGCGTTCAGGATCGCCCTATCAGCTTCTGCTTGTTTTGGCTTTTGTTCGAAGTGTTTTTTTTTGCGTCACGAAAAGAAAAAAATAAGTAAACTAATATTATACATTTTTTTTTAGTCAATATGAAATTTATTTACACTTAAACATAAAACCTATTATTATTAAAAGAATAACAATTTTATTTTTAAGTGGTTTAAAAATCGGGATCATGTCCATAAAACAACTAATTAACTCATTTTGATGGGAGCACTTTGCCTCGTAACAAATATACCTACGTCCGACTTCGTTTGTTGAACAAGAGTAGGTACTTTTTCACATTTACGCCCAAGTCGGGGCGTAAATAAACAATAAATTATTTTACTTAATTAATGTTAATAAATAATGTAATTATTAATAATTGTTGATTGTAATTGTTTTTTATATTATGAATTAATTTTATAATAAATTCAAACAATAACTTATAATACGTAATTTATAAAAAAAATGATTGTTTGGGTAAAAATACTGAAAAATAATAGGACTTCGTGATCATTTTCAGAATACTGGAGAAATAAAGTGAAGGAATACAGTTCTTGGCTGGATGAAGATTATAACTACGGTACAGACGAGTCAAAGCGATTTGGCAAACCCAAGACTGCTGAAGATATGTTCGGAGTTGAGGGCTCCTTTAGACAACTCCAGGTTGATTGAGAACACTTTTTTATCTTTTTGTACAAAAATAAGTTAGTATGTAGTAAGTTAGTATGTAAGGATCGTAGCAGGTGGCGGTCTGTGGTTTCTGCCTACCCCCATGGGAAAAAGGCGTGAGTTTATATGTTTATGTAATAAATAAATATTGTGTTTTTTTATGTATGGTTTCTTTATCCCTGACAAATTAGTCATCTCTTCGCGGAGAAAGCAATGTCCACTCGTTGACCACGCGACATCCAACCGTGGACCACCTGTCGACAACGAGTGGTCACCGAGCGACGAGTCTTATGACCTTTATTAATAAAACACTAACGTTAGGTAGGTACTCGGTCATTAGCCGGCTAATTACAATAAGGATGACGGAATGCATGAAAAATAATTATATGATTTTGGTATTTGTTCGAAACTGGCTTCTGCCTGCTACTTTGTCTACGTAGATTTCAGAATTAAGTCAAAGTCCTAAATTATCCCTCGGGAACACAAAGTGCTATTGGGTTTTTCCATTAGGAATTTCTTAGTAGCAGCCTCGGAGTCTGGATTAGTGCCCGGTTGGTGGCAATAGGCTCGCCCCCTATTACATGGGACTTAAACATAACTGGCGAAATGTGGGTGTACTAATAGGTACACCTCTGCCTAACTCTTTGGGGATTACAGGCGTGATGTTATGTGTTATAATTATATTCAAAGGAGATGACTTTTGGTCACGGATGGACGAATCAGATAAACTAAATTTTACATTAGCACCACGATGTTAATATGCGTTTATATTATGCGCGATAAGAGTTCGTTTAAAGTAAACATGTCAAGTTCACGAAGAAGATTAAATAAAGAATACTTGGATATAATTACTACAAAGTCAAAAACAATTTTTTGTTCGGAATGGGAATGCTTGGCTAACCTTGGGACGCATCGCGTTCAACACGCTGCGCTGTCATCGTCATCAGAAGACATTATTTTTATTTATTTTTTACAGGATTGCCAAGTGATATATTAAAATAATCGTCTACAAAATAAAAGCTTGTACAAGTTACACTATTCTTTAATGCAGACTCAATTGGAGGTCTACCCCCATCTCTTAAAACAATATTATTTTAATATTACTTTGCCTTCCACACTGTTGCATTTTCAATGATCGGCTCAGCGCTGAGAGTTCACAATCCAAAAACAGAAATTACAAACTAATATTAAAATAATATTTTTGTAAGAGATGGTGGTGATGGTGGGGGCTGGTAACTTTTGCACATTATCGAGTACCTAAACATGTGTAAATACATTACTAAATTATGGAATACATAAAACATACAATATGATTGACATTCTGTTATTAATAGTTACTAAAGAAAACACCGATAAAATAAAATGCGAATGTGATAGCAAAAAGTGATTCTATAATTGGAAATAAGGTTATCCAAAAAGTAATTAAGATGTATTAAGACTTTAATTTATAATGTGTTGTTCATAATAATGATTACCTACAATGATCTCTTTTCAGGTTTTTGGTTGATTAACAATCAACATGTATAATATAATTGTATACGTATATAAAGAACTTCACACAGACACATCTTAGGGTCAATAACGTTAGTAATGACCGAGGTTATGGTATTACCCACTTGATACACTTAAGCCACCTAAACTCATAGTCCCATTTTTTGTTTCCATATTCTGCAATAGTCCTGCGTCAAACGGGGGTTGTCCTTGGGTGCACTTGCATAGTGCATACAAGGATAATTGCCGGTTGGTGTTGCAAGGATAATTGATTATTAAGTGTCTGGGCGTCTCCTAAAAAACGATTGTTTAAGAAAAAAATTAACAATAAAAGTTTTGTATGAAATAACTACGTTTCTTGTATAGTTAGGTTATTATGCTAAAGTGGTGAGCAAATTGGTTTATCTTTGGTTCAATAGGTTCTTATACCCGAACAGTGACGGTCGCCTACCGCTTGAATTTTTTCTGGTCTTGTGATTCAAATTATATTTTTAAGTTTAAAAGTACATGCGCGTTGTACCTTCTCCCTTCAAAGTACCTAAATCTTTCAACAAATGAGTCTGATAACAGGATAGATCTGTGGTTTATTTATAAAGTAGGGAGGTAAGTACCGAAATCGCAATTTTGATAATGTTGGTGAGACCCTTGACCCCTGATTTGAAGCAGAAAGCAGAAGTGGAACTGAATGAGACTCCGAAGAAACTTGAGGATGGAATAAAACATTTGAAAGAGTGGATCAGTAAACAACCTCATTTGAGAGCTAGAACAGGTATTAAAATACAAATAGTACTTATATATTTTTATTAACTATTGTGTTATTTGGTAGTGAAATCCAATCTGAGTCAATCTGTGAAATAGGTACTACTGATGAATTACAAGTAAAGTAAAGAACTAACAGAAAAATGTAACGGGTGGAAACGACGTGGGGAACTAAAACTTTTAACAGTGGTTTTCTTTTTCTAATAATTGGTTGGATCAAGGGCTTGATTCAGAAGGCAATAATTCTGGAGGTAGCCCGCATATTGTTAGGAGGTTACTCTCTCTAGAACCCTGACAAACAGTAGTTCGGATCTTGTTTCCAAAACCGGTGGGCAGGTGGGCTACTACTTATTAAAAAAAATATTTTTATACAAATATTTTTGGAAATATTACTTAAACGGGATGTAAAAACACAAATGACATACCCGTTAAATACACATACTGAATAAACTAAGTAACTTTAAGCAAAAATTATTGCGAGACACAACTATTTTTTTGGTGTGCAAAATCACAATTTATGATACCATGCATTGTGCAACACACGCAAATTATTTGTGTTAAAGATGGGTGCATACAACAGTACAGGGGTCGTGGGAGTATTTAAAGTTAGTTGGAACATTTAAAACTTGTTTTCGTAAAAATAAAAGATGTTATTTTACCTTAAATAACTTCAGAATCAGTGGATTTCCACGTATGTAGAATATGTGATTTTTAGAAATGTAATTGGTCTCTTTATACTTGATATAGTATGTGGGAAAAACATTACAATACCATGGTGCCTTCTTTATTTTTCTGTATTGGTGATTTCTTCATGGATGCCCTCTGTCTTGGGAGAACGGAGGGTTATTTCGGATTTTTACCGACCAAAACTCTACGGTTCCCCCGCCACCATGACACGGGAGCCCGGTATTCGCATTATCCGCGCCCCCGACTGACTATGGTACATTCTGGGACTGTATGTAAAGTACCACAATTTACTTGTAGATGACCAATGGTTAGCAGCCTTCCTGAGGGGTTGTAAGCACAGCCTCGAACGAACCAAAGAGAAGTTAGATCTGTACTACACTGTAAGAACTGTGTCACCGGACATGTTTAGTTTCAGACCTAATAACCAACGGTTTAAAGATTTGCTACGAACAGGGTAAGTTAAGCGTTGACTATACAACTTTTAATGTGCCTAACTTAAGAGGAACGCATTTAAACAAGTTAAATAAAAGCTCGCCCCTTCTCCTTATATCTTAATATAAAGCGAAAGGTCACTCTCTCTCTCATCACGAAATATCGAAAACCGCTTGACGTATAAAGATGAAATTTAGCAAAGAGATAGTTTATAGTTAGGTAGACGTCCGCTAAGAAATGATTTTCCAAAATTCACCTCCTAAGGGGATGAAACGGGGGTCCAAAGTTTGCATGGAGAAACCAACTTTGACGCGGACGAAGACGCGGGCAGAAGTTTATAATAATTTACTAAATAGTCTCCAAGATTTACCTTTTACACTGTTTAAAAAAATAGTTTTCAAAGTATTTTCTTTGTAAATGATTATTTAGAAGTAGTCGATAGAACTTACTTACTTTAGGTACTTACTTTCTTACTTATTACTTAACATTTTATATTTGATTTGTTTCCTATTACTTATTGTATTTATTACTTATTTGATTTCAGGGTAGCGTTAGTGTTGCCAAAGCTGGCATCGCCGCTAGCCCCGCGGGTGGTCTTAACAAAACCCAAATTTTGTGACCCCAACATCATACCGCCGAATTATTTCTACTCGTTTATACATTGTTGGCAGCAGGTTTGTTGAAATTTTGAGATCGTGAATTTTATTAATTATTGCTATTACCCACCCATGATTTCGGAATTAAGCCAATGCTTTTAATTTATCCCAGTGAGATCACAGAAAAATATCCATGTGTATATATTAGGTACATCAAAATATAAAACACATAAAAACACATTTATTTTAGATTCTCCCATAATAAAATTACACGTTACGAGACACCAAGACTTATAATAAATTAGTATAGATAAAAGTCTAAAATCACTCTGAAAAAACCCGCTTTGTTCTGCAATGTTCTGCCTTCTCTGTATGAGGAGAAATCTTTGCTCTGCAATGGGACAATAATAGGCCAGTAAAACTTTTTTTTTAATTCGGAACTTATTCTTATTTCCCAGATAATGTTTTTGGAAGATGATGCTTTCATGGTAAACGGGAATATCACTGTCATAGATCTTGAAGGAATAACTATGACACATTTAGTGCTAACAACACCGACGTTTGTCAAGAAGTTAGTGATATGTGGACAGGTAAAATGTCAAACGTAAAGTGTTACTCATTTATTTATTTAAACGAGGAGGTTATTTATTATTAACAAAATCCACAGCTCATTAAAAATTTATCTTAATATAAACTAGTCTTACAGCTATAGTTAAAATGCTTAATTGAGTCCTACCCTATGGGGTACAGGGGCTCGGGGGTATGACGAGAACGGACACCGGGAGAGGTGCGGGCGGCGGGTGTTCGTAGCGAAACACACAAGAGGCGAAATGATGTGCATTGAACAGTTCTTAAGATATGTGACGTCACAGTGGCTAACGGTGAACAGTGTCAGCAGGCGAGAACTCAATCAAGCGGTTTAGATATAACTAGCTTCTGCCCGCGACTTCGTCCGTTTAAATGTCGGACCCCCGTTTCATCCCCTTTTATTTTGGAAAATCCTTTCTTAGTGGACGTCTATTAACTATAATGTACCTCCCCGCCAAACATTTTTATACGTCAAGCGGTTTCAATATTTCGTGATGAGTGAGACATTTATTAATTCAGATTAGGAATTAACAGTTTATTAGCTGTAAATAATACATGCAACAGAAACGAGTGTGTACGAGTGTGCATGAGGGGTTGCTAATGGAGTAACATGCTCATTGTTGACAAGACAGTATCTTTACTATCTCAAACACGGGATTCTATTGACTATTATTTTTACGGATTTCTTTTTTTCAGGAGGCTTCGCCGCTACGGCTAAAAAGTTTACACTTCATAAATGCCAAACAAGCATATGAAAAAATATTCAACTTTGGTAAGAAACTTCTTAATGAGAAGCATAAGAACAGGGTGGGTATTCGTATTAAATCCAAAACATACTTTTTTCTTTTTATACCCGGAATATAAGAAACATGGATTAACAGGTTATGTTTTTTAGATCCATATGTATAGCACGGATCTAAAAGTGTTAGAAGAATACGTTCCAACAGAAATATTGCCACAGGAGTACGGAGGGCAAGGTGGTACCCAACAGGAAATCATAGGTACGATATTTCCTTTGCTTTTATATAGGCTTAAGCTGGTAAAAATCATCAAATGAGTCCTTCTGCCCTGGGTGGGGGGGAAGGTTATATAGGCTGGCTTGGATTACGGCAGAGCTTTTGTGATGAAATTCCTCATGACAGTTAGAACTTTGGTATCATATTGCCAGTATTATAGTAGTCTTTGGTATCATAGTTATTTTTTTATCGTGTGTGCAGTAAGTTCTTACGACCCCACACACCCTAGTATCATAGTAAAGTTAGCTCAAGTACCCAAAGTCAATTTAACCTTTATCAAGTTATCACTTAATTTATTTTGGTTTTATTAATAGATTACTGGTTGAAGAAAGTAGATCAATATGAAGACTGGTTTAATGAAGATGAAAAGTTTGGGACAGATGAAACGAAACGGCTTGGCAAGCCCAACACTGCTGAAGACATGTTCGGAGTCCAGGGATCTTTTAGACAACTTGACGTGGATTAGAAATTAATTCATGATATAACTACAAAAATTGTACTTCGTATAGAAATACGAAGTACAATTTTTGTAGTTATATCATGATTTTGAATTTTAACCCTATAGTGTCACGGTGTAAGATATTTTTGAACCAGTCAGGATTCTAGCGATTATAACTTTGTATGGTTGAATGTCCCGTAAACTTCAAATGCGTACGGAATCGCCCTATCAGCCTCTGCTTGTTTTGGATTTTGTTCGAAGAATTATTTCTTGTTTTGTTAAGATATTTACTTTGTAAACATAATATCTAAACGTAGTGATTAAACTAGACCAGGGATGGTGAACCTTTATTCGTGAACGTGCCACTTTTTATCAAAACATAATAAAGTGACTATGGTATGCCGTCAAAGAATCTTGTCAAAGTAATATAATGGAGAAAATAAAAAATGAGTTGCTATAAACTCTATTGTTTGGAACTCGTAATTTGAACAAGAATCGTCATGTTTACTATTTTATGTTCATTTAAGTAAAAAGGTTACAATGATTTCTTCTGTTGTAAATTAGATTCGATTGAATATCTATATGTGAGTGGTTGACCAAAAAGGGACCTGGAGGGATTGGAAACCGTTATTTTTTTTTTTGAATTTTTTAATCTGTGGTCTTTTAGCTTTATTTTAGTCTAACCAGAATATTTTTAGGTGCCGTAGTGATTTTTTTATGATTTTTTTTGTGAGCCGAGGCCGAGCCAAACTTGTTTCTACACGAAATTTCAAACGCGATTTACTCGAAATCAATTATTTTCCCTTGAGGTCCCTTTTTGGTCAACCACTCACATATATATAAAAGAAAGTCCTGTAAGTTACACTATTTATAACTCAAGAACGGCTGAACCGATTTGGCTGAAAATTGGTCAGGAGAAGGATATAGGATACTTTTTATCTTTTATTTTTTAGGGTGTCATAAAATCGATTATTGACAATTCGGGGTTATTACAAATTACAACAAAGTTACGATTACCTAAGGAAAAAGTACCTACTAGGGTGTCATAAAATCGATTATTGACAATTCGGGGTTATTACAATTACAACAAAGTTACGATTACCTAAGGAAAAAAGTACTAGGGTGTCATAAAATCAAGGGTATCTATTCGGGTATTAAAAGTCGGTCTCATGGGTAGGGTAGGGTAGAGGTAGGGTAGAGGTAGGGTAGGGGTAGGGTAGTCGCGGCGGGTCAGCTAGTAAGTACATAGATTTGTCTTTTATTTGGCGTGCTCGAATTATTTTGTCGGTGCCACCACTAGTACGCGTGACAGTGGTTCGCCACCCCTGAACTAGATAGTTATTATAGCAAATTATTTCATGTTTACGGTAAGGTCGTATATATCTTTATCTAAGGTTAACATAAGACGATGGTTGTCAATACAATGTCGACATAGATCTCACTAAGCATTACATTCTCAACGATATACCGTTTCTAGATGTTAACTCGTGCAAAATATAAATATTTTCAATAAAATCAATGTTTTTGCTTTATTTCTGTTAATTTAAGTGCATGTGAGTGTTTAAAACAATAATGTTTCCGGGTTTGTCTTGAAATAAAAAAAGTTATATTTTGAAAGTAAGTAGGTAGATGTAAGTATATGCAGATTTAACCTTAGAATATCATCAGGGTCATGAGGAGAAAGCCATTAAGTAGACTGAGGTGGTAGATTAGCGTTGAGAATAACATGTAAAATACATAGTTTTTATATTAGGTATTTATTATACGTGTAAGTATTGGATTTTTCGTACCACTTGCTCAAAAAAGTGACATTCTATGCCACAAAAAGCGAACATAACAATAGTCATTTTTAATCTGTTAAAAACAGGGAAAGAAAATTGTACTGAATTTCATTCATCCTCTAGGGAGAGAACGTGATTTAAATTTGGAATACTTACCGAAATTTATACTGCACTACATCTGTGTTTACACCATTGAGTTTGTATATAAAGCATTATACATCTTTTTGAAAAAGGAATACGCATTTATTAAGCAGTTATGATTATTAAATAAAATTACGAATACCGACGAGGCCGTATGAGCTTGATGCGTTTGCTTTTCCGACAAAAAAAATATTAGTCTAGGAATTTGTCGCGTTTTTGTTTTTTTCAAATACATAAACGTTAAGTTTATTTTAATTTATTTTTATAAATAACTTAATGTTCTAAAATGCATATCTCATATTATTATTGTGTTAATTTTTTCGCAAATGGTACGAAAAGTAGAGTATTTTCCTTGGTCATAAAGCTGTCTTAGGGCTTGTAAACAAAACTGCGGTGCGACGTCGCAACGCAAATATCTGCGAATTTCTCGGGAACGTTTAGTTCCCGAGGTTCGCATCGCATCGCATCGCAGTTTTGTGTACAAGCCCTTAGTCTTGGGTGAACTTAAATAACTCGCTACACTCAGGACTCGCCTTAAATCCCTCGCTTCGCTCGAGATTCAAGTTTTGTTCTGTGTGTGACAGGACGTTTCTATACAAAATGTCTGTGAGGCCATTGACTCCCGCTTTAGCGGAGAAGGCTCGTGTGGAGCTGAACGAGGACCCGAAGCGTCTGCAGGCTGATCTGCAGAGTATTAAGGATTGGCTAGCCAAGCAACCGCATCTAAATGCTAGGACAGGTGAGGACCACGACAGCGATCTTTAAACATATGACGTAACGAATAACGGAATACATCTGAGGGCGATTCTATCGATTTTTGAGTTTGAAACACCCGTTCAGAAAATATAGCAATATTTATTTTGTTTGGAAATCTTATTCATATTAATAGGTGATAGTAATAAACTATTGTGCTGGTCATATAAATTAAAACCAGAGTATTACAAACTTATAATGTGTATTACAGTTAAGTTTCTCACTCTAAATGTTCATAGCTAGGTAGGTATTTCAAAGAGTCTCAAGTCATACAAAACATTAATCAACATTACACGTTGTTCGATATCTGTCATATCTGCTGTCGACCCGGTTAACAGTTAAGTTGGCTCTGTATAAAGCCAACTGTTAGCCTGTTAGGTTGTTGTCATTAATAAAGGCATTGCATTTTCCTACTGTGCAGATTTAGAACAATTTGTGTTTGTACAAATTTGATAAATTGTAGATAGCCAGCTATTACAAGTACCTACTTTTCCGAAACTATAGACACATTCCTTATTCTCTACGATTCTTAATCACACATAACGGTCGGTCATAACAATATTTCAGGCAGGTGTTATCTAAATTATCTCTAATCTAATAGTATAAAACAAAATCGCTTTCCGTGTCAGTGTGTATGGCCGCTAAGTTCTTCAAAACCTTGTAATGGAAATTATCAGGGCCAGGTTGTTTGCATTATGTGTATATCTCTCTTAAGCAAAACAGAGTTCACGAATCCACAAATCTCTGTAAATTATAAGGGCTGGTATGTCTTATGTAGGTAATACAGCCTTTATAATTTACAAAAAAAAAACAGTCAGCATTGTTCACAGAGAGGTTTAGTATGTCGTTAATACAGATAATGAAAACGTAGGACCAAGTACGGTACCCTGAGGAACTCTGAAGTCAATGGGGACTTCGTCAGTAGTGTAAGAGCTTACATTTGTGTATTGTTTGCAGTTTGTTAAATAGCTTATAAATAATTCAACGTAAATACCTTTTATTATGCATTCTAGTTTCTTGAAAAATATGCCACTCGGAACAAAATTTTCACTCAGTAAACATTTTCAGATGATCAATGGCTTGTGGCGTTCCTCCGTGGTTGCAAGTTCAGTTTGGAGAGGACGAAAGAGAAGTTGGATCTCTACTATTCCCTTCGTACTACGGCACCTGATCTGTTCCGGATCAAGCACTCCGATCCAATTTTTGATGACATCCTTAGACTAGGGTAAGACAGGGTATCAGAAGTAATTGACATCATTCTCTTGCCTTTATCCCAATTTATTTTGGACCGCCGCACCTTACTTTCGTTGTCATCATAGTGTTCATCTTCTTTTTATCCTTAAAATCATCTTTCACGTCAACCATCTAAAGTTTTCAATTCTGTTTTCTCACGCTATGCAGTGATGTTGTTTTCAGAACGTTTATTATATTGCCTAAGCCACCGGGTCCCGACGCGGCAATGGTATCAGTAATTAGACCAGCAAAGTATGACCCTAACAAGTACCATATCTTAGAGATCATGTCCGCTACTAACGTTCTGATGAAGGTAATGTACTTGGTTGTTTAAATTTTTAAGTAACCGTTGCAAGAAATAACAGAAAGTTATATTTTAAAGAAAACCTTCTTTACTCAATGTTTTTTTTCTCAGATACTCTTAAATGAAGATGATAATGCCACAGTGGCTGGGGGCCAGAGTATCTTAGATTTGGGGGGAGTGACAATGGCACACTTTATGCAGATGACGCCTGTTACCATGAAGAAGATGGTAGTTTTGGGACAGGTAACACAATTATTTTAGTGCATTTAACTAGAAATTGTGTAATACTCATAACATAACCGCTAATTATTGCCTCTCACTCTCACATACTGTATGCTTGTAAGAAGGACTGATAAGCTCTTTTGTTTGGCCGTATCTCTATACCTATACTCACAGGAAAATATATTTCAGGATGCATCGCCTATGCGTGTGAAAGGGACACATTACCTGAACACTCCTCCAGGTTTTGAAACAGTCTTTAATGCAATGAAAGCATTGCTTAATGAGAAAAATAGAAGCAGAGTAAGTAGCCACGAAACGATAAAAATAAAATATTATTATTTATTATTATTGTTTTATTTGTAAAATAAGGTATTCAAGTTATTAAGTTATGTATTATTTCGTAGCTCTTCGTCCATAACAGAAATTATGAACAACTGTACAAACACATCCCGAAGGAGATATTGCCTGCAGAGTACGGCGGAAGTGCTGGAACCGTGGAGGAAATTACAGTTATGTACTATTAATAAAATTGAATGGAACTTTTATTTGCACCGCAGACAGCAACACGCTTTCACTGATGAGACTTTATCTAAGTTGTTAAGAAGTTATTCTAACAATGGTATTTCAAGTTACATATAAAGCAAATTAAAAAAAAATCTGTTAATTATTAAGTACGCCGTCACACTTTGTAATGGCATCATCAACTTTGTGCGTCACGAAAAAAAAAAAACAAAACATAATGAATATTATACATTAACAAAATTTAATTAACGAAGAATGAACATTATTATTATTAAATTTAGAATAACAATTTAATTTTTTAGTGTTTTTAAAATCGGGGTCATGTCTACTATAAAACAACTAATTTTGATGGGAGCACTTTGCTTCGTAACAAATATACCTGTACGTCCAACTTCGTTTGTTGAACAAGAGTACTACTTTTATCACATTTACGTCCAAGCCAGGGCGTAAACAAAACATATTTTTTTATTACTCAATTAATGTTATTAATACTTACAATTATTTAAAAATTGTTGACTGTAATTTTTTTTTTATATTTTTCAATTAATTTTATAATAAATTTAAACAATAACTTTTAGTACGTAATTTATAAAAAAAAATGATTGTTTATACCCAAACACTGAAAAATAATAGTACTTTGTGATCATTTTCAGAATACTGGAGAAATAAAGTGAAGGAATACAGTTCCTGGCTGGATGAAGATTATAACTACGGTACAGACGAGTCAAAGCGAATTGGAAACCCAAGACTGCTGAAGATATGTTCGGAGTTGAGGGCTCCTTTAGACAACTCCAGGTTGATTGAGAACACTTTTTATCTTTTTGTACAGAAATAATAAATAAATATTGTGTTTTTTTACCGAATTTATGTATAGTTTCTTTATTCCTGACAAATTAGTCACCTCTTCGTGGACAAAGCAATGTCCACTAGTTGACCACGCGACATCCAACCGTGGACCACCTGTCGACACCGAGCGACGAGTCTTATGAGCTATGATATGACCTTAATTTATAATGTGTTGTTCATAATAATGAGTATCTCTTTTGAGGTTTTTGGTAAATTAACAATCAACCTGTATAATATATTGTAAATAAATATTCTTACAGACACATCTTAGGGTCAACAACGTTAGTAATGACCGAGGTTATGGTATTACCCAGTTGATACTCTTAAGCCACCTAAACCCATAGTAAATTTTTTTTGTTTCCATATTCTGCAATAGTCCTGCGCCAACCGGGGGTTGTCCTTGGGTGCACAAACTTGCATAGTGCATACAGGGATAATTGTCGGTTGGTGTATCATTTCATATAAAGCTACCTAAGGGGGCTCTGCGAGTAGACTCCGGCCCCTTGTACGCCTTACCAAAACCCGGGAACTTAGGGTCTCGACTCGAGATATGTAAATTATGATAATACTTATCCGTCTCTTAACGTTCCATTTTTATACTAAAGCAGGGTGAAGAACCCATAATATTGTTAACAAGTTTATTCATAAAAAAACCAGTTTCGTGAGCGACGATCAAAAAATAATGCTTTTCTTTTTGAGGTACTTACGGAAAGAACTCTAAATATACCAAAAAATTTATTATAAGTGTCTGGGCTTCTCCCAAAAAACGTTTGTTTAATAAAAAAATTAACAACAAAAGTTTTGTATGAGATAACTACGTTTCTTGTATAGTTAGGCTGTTATGCTAAAGTGGTGAGCAAATTGGTTTATCTTTGGTTCAATATGTTCATACTCCCGAACAGTGACGGTCGTCTGCCGCTTGAATTTTTTCTGGTTTTGCGATTCAAATTATTACATTTTTAAGTTTTAAAAGTACATGCGCGTTGTACCTTCTCCCTTCAAAGTAAATCTTTCAATAAATGAGTCTGATAACAGGATAGATCTGTGGTTTATTTATAAAGTAGGGAGGTAAGTACCGAAATCGCAATTTTGATAATGTTGGTGAGACCCTTGACCCCTGATTTGAAGCAGAAAGCAGAAGTGGAACTGAATGAGACTCCGAAGAAACTTGAGGATGGAATAAAACATTTGAAAGAGTGGATCAGTAAACAACCTCATTTGAGAGCTAGAACAGGTACTAAAATACAAATAGTACTTATATATTTTTATTAACTATTGTGTTATTTGGTAGTGAAATCCAATCTGAGTATAGGTACTACTGATGTAGTAAAGAACTAACTAGGTACTACTTACAAGTAAAGTAAAGAACTAACAAAAATATGTAACGGGTGGAAACGACGTGGGAACTAAAATTTTTAACAGTTGTTTTCTTTTTCTAATAATTGGTTGGATCAGGGGATCTAAGGATTCAGAAGGCAGTACTTCTGGACATGGCCCGCATTGTTAGGAGGTTACTCTCTCTAGAACCCTGACGGGAGCCCGGTATTCGCATTATCCGCGCCCCCGACTGACCATGGTACATTCTGGGACTGTATGTAAAGTACCACGAATTACTTGTAGATGACCAATGGTTAGCAGCCTTCCTGAGGGGTTGTAAGCACAGCCTCGAACGAACCAAAGAGAAGTTAGATCTGTACTACTCTGTAAGAACTGTGTCCCCGGACATGTTTAGTTTCAGACCTAATAACCAACGCCAACGGTTTAAAGATTTGCTACGAACAGGGTAAGTTAAGCGTTGACTATACAACTTTTGATGTAGTATAAAATCATCTGCCCGGTGTTCTGTCCACTTCATTGGGTCAGCTTCCAGGCTAAACGGATGCAGCTGAATATCACTATTTTACATTTATTTAACCCAGTTACTGAGCAATGCGATAGGCCCTTGGTCAAAATAGTGGTTTGACTTTCGGGGTTTTGACTAGAGTCTTTGTGCCTGATGCCTTTTCTCGGTTCTGTCGAAATGCTGTTCCATCGTATTAAGAGAGTGAGGGAAGAGGGAATGCACCTGTATTTGCGCACTAACTCTTGCACTATAATATCTCCTGCATCCTTGACTAGTCTACAATCGGTCTGGAGAATATTATCAGACTTACTTATGACACTGTTTACAAAAATACTTTTCAACCTTTTATTATTTAAAAACTATTATACTGTTTAAGACTTATTAAGTAATCGACATCGCTATCAGTAAATATATTTGCACGCCGTGTATGTGCACACGTAGTAACAATTTAAGTATGTACAATACCTACGTGTTCTAGCAAATGAACATTTTTGATTTGATTTGTTTCATAGTACTTATTTTATTTATTACTTATTTGATTTTAGGGTAGCGTTAGTGTTGCCAAAGCTGGCATCGCCGCTAGCGCCGCGGGTGGTCTTAGCAAAACCAAGCTTTTATGACCCTAACAACATAGCGCCGAATGATTTCTACTCGTTTACATATTGTTGGCAGCAGGTGGGTACGAATTACTCATGTTTTTTCTAAGTTTGTTGAAATTTAGAAAAAATGTCTGTAAAAATAAATTTTACAGACATGTTCGGAATTAAGACAATGTTTCGAATTTATCCCAGCGGGAACACAGAAACGCGGTAAAAAATATCCATGTGTATCTTACATCAAAATAAGTACTTATAATTATGAAATCACTCTGAAAAAACCGACCTTGTGTAAGCGTGGTGTTCAAAGAAGCCTTTGCCCTGCAATGTTACAATAATAGGATGGTATTTTTTTTTATTCGTTACTTATTCTTATTTCCCAGATATTGTTTTTGGAAGATGATGCTTACATGGTAAATGGGAATATCAATGTTATAGATCTTGAAGGAATAACTATGACACATTTAGTGCGATTAACACCGACGATTGTGAAGAAGTTAGTGATATGTGGACAGGTAAAATGTCAAACGTATATATTTATTATTTAAAAAAATCCACAGCTCATTGAAAATGTACCTTAATATTTAACCTAAGCTAGCCTTCCAGCTATAGCTATATCGCTTGAGTCCTCGCCTGTGGGGTACAGCGGCGCGGGGGTAGGAAGGACCTGTTGACAATCATTTTTACGGATTTCTTCCTTCCTTCTTCTTCTTCTCCCTGCACCTACACTCTAGAGGACGTTAACAATGCTACTGGTGCCGCAATAAACGTGGCCACCTACTGGGCACAAAAAATATAAATAAAAAAAGGGATTGTCGTAAATCATCAACTTGAAAAGAAGAAGAAGGATTTCTTTTTTTTTTCAGGATGCTTCACCGCTACGGCTAAAAAGTTTATACTTTATAAATGCTAATTAAGCATTTGAAAAACTATTCAACTTTGGGAAGAAACTTCTTAATGAGAAGCATAAGAACAGGGTGAGTATACTAATACTCAAAAGTATGTACCTATTGGATTTAATACCTACTAAGGTATTAAATCCAATAGGTACATATAGTGCATTGGGGTAATTACGAAACCGGGTAAATTCCGATTTTATTAATTTGCACTATTTACGTACCACATCTTATTTTGACAATGTTTTAAAGATGAAACACGTATAATTATTTATTAGCAATGCACGGCAATGTTTAAATCTGTGGCAGCGTTTGATTGAAATTAATAGAAATCGGAATTTACCCGGTTTCGTAATTACCCCAATGCACCTTACTTTTTCTTTATACACACATCAAAAAAGTCTAGGGATCAACATCCCTAACATTTGTTAGGGATGTTGATCCCTAGACTTTTTTGATGTGTATATATCCAGATCATAAGAGACATGGATTAACATTTTAAGATTTTTTAGGTCCATATGTTTAGCAGGGATCTAAAAGTGTTAGAAAAATACGTTCCAACAGAAATATTACCACAGGAGTACGGAGGGCAAGGTGGTACCAAACAAGAAATTACAGGTACGATATTTCCTTTGCTTTAATATAGGCTGGCTTGAATTATGGCAGAGTTTTTGAATTCCTCATGACAACTGATACTACTACGTACGACGCGCAACGCCCCGCGTCTCCGTAAATGAGGCCTAAGTACCCAAAGTCAACTTTTATCAAGTCAACACTTCATCAATTTTGTTTTTGTTAATAGATTACTGGTTGCAGAAACTAGATCAATATGAAGACTGGTTTAATGAAGATGAAAAGTTTGGGACAGATGAAACGAAACGGCCTGGCAAGCCCAACACTGCTGAAGACATGTTCGGGGTCCAGGGATCTTTCAGGCAACTGGACGTGGATTAGATATTAATTCACGATGTAACTACAAAAATTGTGTACTTCGTTTAGAAACGAAACTTTTTAAATTTATTCAAAATCGCTTTTTAACCTTATGGTTTCACGGTGTATGATATTTTTGAACCAGTCAGAATTCTAGCGATGATAACTTTGTATGGTTGAATGTCCCGTGTAGGTACTTAAAATGCGTTCAGAATCGCCCTATCAGCCTCTGCTTGTTTTGGCTTTTGTTCGAAGAATTATTTCTCGTTTTGTGCGTCACGAAAAGTAGAAAAAGTAAAGAAATAAGTAAATAATATTTAAATACATTAACAAAATTTAATTAACGAAGAATGAACATATATTATTATTAAAAGAATAACAATTTAATTTTTAGTGGTTTAAAAATCGGGGTCATGTCCATAAAACAACTAATTAACTCATTTTGATGGGAGCACTGTCTTTGCCTCGTAACAAATATACCTACGTCCGACTTCGTTTGTTGAACAAGAGTAGATACTTTTATCACATTTACGCCCAAGTCAAGTTACAAGTTAAGTAAACAAAAAATAAATTATTAAACTTAATTAATGTTAATAAATAATGTAATTATTGAAAAATTTTTGATTGTAATTGTTTTTTTATATTTTGAATTAATTTTATAATAAATTCCTTCTCTAACTTATAATACGTAATTTATAAAAAAAATATTTTTTTTTTGGTAAAAATACTGAAAAATAATAGAACTTTGTAATCATTTTCAAAATACTGGAGAAATAAAGTGAAGGAATACAGTTCTTGGCTGGATGAAGATTATATAAACTAACTACGGTACAGACGAGTCAAAACGAGTAGGCAAACCCAAGACTGCTGAAGATATGTTCGGAGTTGAGGGCTCCTTTAGACAACTCCAGGTTGATTGAGAACACTTTTTTATATTTTTGTACAGAAATAATAAATAAATATTGTGTTTTTTTTCCGAATTTATGTATAGTTTCTTTATTCGTGACAAATTAGTCACCTCTTCGCGGACAAAGCAATGTCCACTCGTTGACCACGCGACATCCAACCGTGGACCACCTGTCGACACCGAGCGACGAGACTTATGAGCTATGACCTTAAGAAAACACTAACATTAGGTAGGTACTCGGTCATTAGCCGGCTAATTACAATTAGGATGACGGAATGCATGAAAAATAATTATATGATTTTGGTATTTGTTCGAAACTGGCTTCTGCCTGCTACTTTGTCTACGTAGATTTCAGAATTAAGTCAAAGTCCTAAATTATCCCTCGGGAACACAAAGTGCTATTGGGTTTTTCCATTAGGAATTTCTTAGTAGCAGCCTCGGAGTCTGGATTAGTGCCCGGTTGGTGGCAATAGGCTCGCCCCCTATTACATGGGACTTAAACATAACTGGCAAAATGAGGGTGTACTAATAGGTACACCTCTGCCTAACTCTTTGGGGATTACAGGCGTGATGTTATGTGTTATAATTATATTCAAAGGAGATGACTTTTGGTCACGGATGGACGAATCAGATAAACTAAATTTTACATTAGCACCACGATGTTAATATGCGTTTATATTATGCGCGATAAGAGTTCGTTTAAAGTAAACATGTCAAGTTCACGAAGAAGATTAAATAAAGAATACTTGGATATAATTACTACTAAGTCAAAAACAATTTTTTGTTCGGAATGGGAATGCTTGGCTAACCTTGGGACGCATCGCGTTCAACACGCTGCGCTGTCATCGGCATCAGAAGACATTATATTTTTTTTTTTACAGGATTGCCAAGTGATATATTAAAACAATATTACTTTGCCTTCCACACTGTTGCATTTTCAACGATCGGCTCAGCGCTGAGAGTTCACAATCCAAAAACAGAAATTACAAAATAATATTAAAACAATACTGTTGTAAGAGTAACATAACATAACATAACATCACGCCTGTAACCCTTCGGGGAGTACAGGCGTGATGTTATGTTATGTTTTATGTTGTAAGAGATGGTGGTTAGGGGGTTGGTAACCATAACACATTATCGAGTAAATATGTGTAAATACATTACTAAATTATGGAATACATAAAACATACAATATGATTGACATTCTGTTATTATTAGTTACTAAAGAAAACACCGATAAAATAAAATGCGAATGTGATAGCAGAAAGTGATTTTATAATTGGAAATAAGGTTATCCAAAAAGTAATTAAGATGTATTAAGACTTTAATTTATAATGTGTTGTTCATAATAATGATTACCTACAATGATCTCTTTTCAGGTTTATTATACAGGTTGATTAACAATCAACCTGTATAATATAATAATTGTATATAAAGAACTTCACACAGACACATCTTAGGGTCAACAACGTTAGTAATGACCGAGGTTATGGTATTACCCACCTGATACACTTAAGCCACCTAAACCCATAGTTATTTTTTTTTTGTTTCCATATTCTGCAATTTAGTCAGGTCAAACGGGGGTTGTCCTTTGGTGCACTTACATAGTGCATACAGGGATAATTGTCGGTTGGTGTCTCATTTCATCTAAAGCTATCTAAGGGGCCTCTGCGAGCAGACTCCGGCCCCTTGTACGCCTTACCAAAATACGGGAACTTATAGGGTCTCGACTCGAGATATGTAAATTATGATAATATCCGTCTCTTAACATTCTATTTTTATACTAAAGCAGGGTGAAGAACCCATAATATTGTTAACAAGTTTGTTCATAAAAAAACCAGTTTCGTGAGCGACGATCAAAAAGTGGTGCTTTTCTTTTTGAGGTATTTACGGAAAGAACCCTAAAAATACCAAAATAATTATTATAAGTGTCTGGGCTCCTCCTAAAAAACGTTTGTTTAAGAAAAAAATTAACAACAAAAGTTTTTTATGAGATAACTTCGTTTCTTGTATAGTTAGGTTATTAAGCTAAAGTGGTAAGCAAATTGGTTTATCTTTGGTTCATTATGTTCTTATACCCGAACAGTGACGGTCGCCTTACCGCTTGAATTTCTTCTGGTCTTGTGATTCAAATTATATTTTTAAGTTTTAAAAGTACATGCGCGTTGTACCTTCTCCCTTCAAAGTAAATCTTTCAATAAATAAGTCTAATAACAGGATAGATCAGTTGTGTTTTTATAAAGTAGGGAGGTAAGTACCGAAATCGGAATTTTGATAATGTTGGTGAGACCCTTGACCCCTGATTTGAAGCAGAAAGCAGAAGTAGAACTGAATGAGACTCCGAAGAGACTTGAGGATGGAATAAAACATTTGAAAGAGTGGATCAGTAAACAACCTCATTTGAGAGCTAGAACAGGTATTAAAATACAAATAGTACTTATATATTTTTATTAACTATTGTGTTATTTGGTAGTGAAATCCAATCAGAGTATAGGTACTAGTGATGTATTACAAGTAAAGTAAAGAACTAACAGAAATATGTAACGGGTGGAAACGACGTGGGAACTAAAATTTTTAACAGTTGTTTTCTTTTTCTAATAATTGGTTGGATCAAGGGCTTGATTCAGAAGGCAATAATTCTGGAGGTAGCACGCATATTGTTAGGAGGTTACTCTCTCTAGAACCCTGACAAATAGTAGTTTGGACCTTGTTCCCAAAACCGGTGGGCAGGTGGGCTACTACATATTCAAAAAAAATATTTTTATACAAATATTTGGAAATATTACTTAAACGGGGTGTAAAAACACAAATGACATACCCGTTAAATACACATACTGAATAAACTAAGTAACTTTAAGCAAAAATTATTGCGAGACAACTATTTTTTTGGTGTGCAAAATCACAATTTATGATACCATGCATTGTGCAACACACGCAAAAGGTGGGTGCATACAACAGTACAGGGGTCGTGGGAGTATTTAAAGTTAGTTGGAACATTTAAAACTTGTTTTCGTAAAAATAAAAGATGTTATTTTGACCTTAAATAACTTCAGAATCAGTGGATTCCCACGTACTTATGTAGAATAATGTGATTTTTAGAAATGTAATTGGTCTCTTTATACTTGATATATGTATGTGGGAAAAACATTACAATACCATGGTGCCTTCTTTATTTTTCTGTATTGGTGATTTCTTCATGGATGCCCTCTGTCTTGGGAGAACGGAGGGTTATGTCGGATTTTTACCGACCAAAACTCTACGGTTCCCCTGCCACCATGACACGGGAGCCCGGTACTTATTCGCATTATCCGCGCCCCCGACTGACCATGGTACATCCTGAGACTGTATGTAAAGTACCACAATTAAATTTACTTGTAGATGACCAATGGTTAGCAGCCTTCCTGAGGGGTTGTAAGCACAGCCTAGAACGAACCAAAGAGAAGTTAGATCTGTACTACACTGTAAGAACTGTGTCACCGGACATGTTTAGTTTCAGACCTAATAACCAACGGTTTAAAGATTTGCTACGAACAGGGTAAGTTAAGCGTTGACTATAGATAAAATAAAGAATCGGACTTGAAGGAAACAAATGTCTTTAATTCACGTTCCACAATACTTCGTTAAGTTAACTACGGTACTATGTATACGACGAGGCAGGGCGGTGGTATGTAGGCGACTGGCGAGCCGATTGCCCGCTCCCACATACTTCGTCAATAAATGCAACTCAGCATATTGCGATTACTAAGCCGCCACACAACTTTTAATGTACCTAACTTAAGAGGAACGCATTACAACAAGTTAAATAAAAGCTCGCCCCTTCTCCTTATCTATACTTCTATACTAATATTATAAAGAGGTAACATTTGTTAAGTTTGTATGTAGGGGGTTATCTCTGGATCTACTGAACCGATTTTGAAGATTGACAAATTGGAAGCTACGTTATCACTGAGTGCTATAGGCTATATTAAATTATCAAAAAATTAGGGATCCGTAAGAAAAACCACGCGAACGAAGTCGCGGGGAGAGTGCTAGTTAAATAAAACCTCTCCTTATCTTAATATAAAGCGAAAGGTCTCATCACGAAATATCGAAAACCGCTTGACGTATAAAGATGAAATTTAGCAAGGAGATAGTTTATAGTTAGGTAGACGTCCGCTAAGAAACGATTTTCCAAAATTCACCTCCTAAGGGGATGAAACTGGGGTCCAAAGTTTGCATGGAGAAACCAACTTTGACGCGGACGAAGACGCGGGCAGAAGTTTATAATAATTTACTAAATAGTCTC
Organism: Hoplodrina blanda; assembly: GCA_949316365.1. Lineage (NCBI taxonomy): Eukaryota > Metazoa > Arthropoda > Insecta > Lepidoptera > Noctuidae > Hoplodrina > Hoplodrina blanda. The sequence continues at coordinate 10,526,662 of OX438581.1, forward strand.
CAAGATTTACCTTTTACACTGTTTAAAAAAATAGTTTTCAAAGTATTTTCTTTGTAAATGATTATTTAGAAGTAGTCGATAGAACTTACTTACTTTAGGTACTTACTTTCTTACTTATTACTTAACATTTTATATTTGATTTGTTTCCTATTACTTATTGTATTTATTACTTATTTGATTTCAGGGTAGCGTTAGTGTTGCCAAAGCTGGCATCGCCGCTAGCCCCGCGGGTGGTCTTAACAAAACCCAAATTTTGTGACCCCAACATCATACCGCCGAATTATTTCTACTCGTTTATACATTGTTGGCAGCAGGTATGTTGAAATTTTGTGATAGAGAATTTTATTAATTACTGCTATTACCTACCTACCTATGATTTCGAAATTAAGCCAATGCTTTTAATTTAAAATATAAAACACATAAAAAACACATTTATTTTAGGTTCTCCCATAATAAAATTACACGTTATGAGACACCAAGACTTATAATAAATAAAAGTCTAAAATCACTCTGAAAAATCCCGCCTTGTTCTGCAATGTTCTGCCTTCTCTGTATGAGGAGAAATCTTTGCTCTGCAATGGGACAATAATAGGCCAGTAAAACTTTTTTTTTAATTCGGAACTTATTCTTATTTTCCAGATAATGTTTTTGGAAGATGATGCTTTCATGGTAAACGGGAATATCACTGTCATAGATCTTGAAGGAATAACTATGACACATTTAGTGCTATTAACACCGACGATTGTCAAGAAGTTAGTGATATGTGGACAGGTAAAATGTCAAACGTAAAGTGTTACTCATTACACGACTGCCCCAAAAAAAGGAGTGTTATGTTTTCAGGGTTAATGTATGTATGTATGTATGTATGTATGTATGTGAGTTTCTTTATTCCACCATAACTTTTAAACGCCTGAACCGATTTAGATGTAAGGGGTATCGTTACAATCCTTGCATCGTTTCGAGTAACATAGGCTAGTTAAAAATAAAAAGAAACCGGTGTGGTCACTTTAAAAAGTAAATTAATACCAGCCTCTATTTATTTTTTTAATGAATCTGGTCGTGTCTATGTTTATCGTCTAGAATTTGACAAGTAGATTTAAAAAATATATAACACTTAATAAAAAACGTCGTAAAAAAAAACTGACGAGTAAACAAAGTACAAATATGTGCAATTTTTGCAGTCGTGTTTTTTAATTTTTTAATTATAGTAGCTTGTTTATTAATTTAAACGAGTAGGTATATATTTATTATTAACAAAATCCACAGCTTATTAAAAATTTACCTTAATATAAACTAGTCTTACAGCTATAGTTAAAATGCTTAATTGAGTCCTACCCTATGGGGTACAGGGGCTCGGGGGTATGACGAGAACGGGTCCATATTGGCTCACCTAAAGTTCTTTACCCGAAATTCTACTTCCTAATCATTTGTAATCCGAATGATCACTCTTCCTAAAATTTTTAACCTAAAGTTTTCATTCATACTATTTATTTTGTAGTGCTACCGGGGATGTTCATAACACTCATGTTTCCGAAAATTGTTATTAATAATATCATTAATCTAAGTAAATATATTTAAACTCCTACTGTTTTTTATCATAACGCTTTTATCCCTAAACATAATTATAATCCGGTCAATTTAGACATTCGAAGGTGTATAAAATCCCAACAAGCTGAAAATCAGTAAAATTGTTTAAAACATAATTATAAATAATATTTAAAAGTTCCCCATCATTCCCGTGTATGGAAATAAATTTATTCAAAGTCAAAGGTAAAAAAAATGAGATTTTCGCGATTTTCAGCAAAACGGTAAGTTTATGTGTTAATGGGGGGACTGATGGAGTCACCCCCCACCATTTTTCCTCGCCGGAAATGCTCGACGGAGCCTCGCTTCGCGGTGCTCCTACTTCAGGGTGGTTAAAAAAAAAATAACCACGAAGGTGATGGCAGCTCCCCCTTCTAACCTAATCTGTCCTAGTCGGGGTGCCCCAAGTCACGAGCTCGCTACGCTCGCTCTTAAAAATTTCGCACTAAACATTTGCACATAAAAATTTGCAAATATTTACAATGTTTTCTTTTCTGCATTACATTACACCAATTGAATATTCGATAAAATACATGTAAAAAGAAATCTGAACAAAAAAGATATGCCTTTGAATAATAGTGTAAAAGATGGTTATGTTGAGAAAATATAGGAAAACAAATAAAAGTATAATAGATGTTTATTGCTACTGACATTATGAAGTTGGATGCTTCGGAATTATGAACATTAGAGACAGAGTAGTTAGGAATTGTGATTGTTAGGATGAAAAATGTTAGGAAGAACATTTTCGGATTTCCAATTATTGGAGTTGAAAATTTAGGTGAACTTTGGCGCACCCGACGAGAACGGACACCGGGAGAGGTGCGGGCGGCGGGTGTTCGTAGCGTAACACACAAGAGGCGAAATGTGCATTGAACAGTTCATAAGATATGTGACGTCACAGTGGCTAACGGTGAACAGTGTCAGCAGGCGAGAACTCAATCAAGCGGTTTAGATATAACTTGCTTCTGCCCGCGACTTCGTCCGTATAAATGTCGGACCCCCGTTTCATCCCCTTTTATTTTGGAAAATCCTTTCTTAGCGGACGTCTATTAACTATAATGTACCTCCCCGCCAAACATTTTTATACGTCAAGCGGTTTCAATATTTCGTGATGAGTGAGACATTTATTATATAAATATTTAGATTAGGAATTAACAGTTTATTAGCTGTAACTAATACATGCAACAGAAAAGAGGGTGTACGATTGTGCATGAGGGGTTGCTAATGGAGTAACATGCTCATTTAAGAGTGGGTAGTAAGCAAAATTACCAATCTTTTTTTGATTTTACAAGAACAATTCTAGATTTCTAGGCTTAAAATACAAATGTATGAAAACTACATGATATTTTCGAGGCTTCTCACTGATCAAAAACATAAAATAATAACATTTTCTCGATAGAAAAACATCACGAAATAGCCTCACATTTTTTTGTTTCTCTTTGTTTTTTTCGATTTACACGATATTATAAGGACTAATATCACAAAAATTTGATAATTAGTTATATTTATACATAAGTGAGGGTTTTGTCTAGGCATTTTAGGTAATTCCTTTTAGTTTTGGAGTTATTACGATAAAACACTTTTGGCACATACTACGTTTTAATTCCGCGAAACAAGTCATCTGTCAGAGCCTCAAGCATATTTTTGTTTCACACGTCAGTAGCTGTCGCTCTGTTGAGACGAGAGGACACTTAAAATTTTGCTGGCTTTTGGCACGCCCTTAATACAATGTTGACAAGACAGTATCTTTACTATCTCAAACACGGGATTCTATTGACAATTATTTTTACGGATTTCTTTTTTTCAGGAGGCTTCGCCGCTTCGGCTAAAAAGTTTACACTTCATAAATGCCAAACAAGCATTTGAAAAAATATTCAACTTTGGTAAGAAACTTCTTAATGAGAAGCATAAGAACAGGGTGGGTATTTGTATTAAATCCAATACATACTTTTTCTTTTTATACCCGGAATATAAGGAACATGGATTAACAGGTTATGTTTTTTAGGTCCATATGTATAGCACGGATCTAAAAGCGTTAGAAGAATACGTTCCAACAGAAATATTACCACAGGAGTACGGAGGGCAAGGTGGTACCGAACAGGAAATCATAGGTACGATATTTCCTTTGCTTTTATATAGGCTTATAAGGTGGTAAAAATCATCAAATGAGTCCTTCTGCCCTGGGTGGGGGGGAAGGTTATATAGGCTGGCTTGGATTACGGCAGAGCTTTTGTGATGAAATTCCTCATGACAGTTAGAACTTTGGTATCATATTGCCAGTATAGTAGTCGTATAGTAGTCTTTGGTATCATAGTTTCTTTTTATCGTGTCGGCAGTAAGTTCTTTCGACCCCACACACCCTAGTATCATAGTAAAGTGAGCTCAAGTACCCAAAATCAACTTTTATCAAGTTATCATTTAATTCATTTTGGTTTTGTTAATAGATTACTGGTTGAAGAAAATAGATCAATATGAAGACTGGTTTAATGAAGATGAAAAGTTTGGGACAGATGAAACGAAACGGCCTGGCAAGCCCAACACTGCTGAAGACATGTTCGGAGTCCAGGGATCTTTTAGAAAACTTGACGTGGATTAGAAATTAATTCATGATATAACTACAAAAATTGTACTCCGTATAGAAACGAGACTCCCGTTTTAAAATTCAAAATCACTTTTTAACCCTATAGTTTCACGGTGCATGATATTTTTGAACCAGTCAGGATTCTAGCGATTATAACTTTGTATGGTTGAACGTCCCGTAAACTTCAAATGCCCAGGGAATCGCAATATGTATCAGCCTCTGCTTGTTTTGGCTTTTGTTCTAAGAATTATTTCTTGTTTTGTTAAGATATTTACTTTGTAAACATAATATCTAAACGTAGTGATTAAACTAGACCAGGAATGGTGAACCTTTATTCGTGAACGTGCCACTTTTTATCAAAACATAATAAAGTGACTATGGTATGCCGTCAAAGAATCTTGTCAAAGTAATATAATGGAGATAAATAAAAAATGAGTTGCTATAAACTCTATTGTTTGGAACTCGTAATTTGTACAAGAATCGTCATGTTTACTATTTTATGTTGATTTAAGTAAAAAGGTTACTATGATTTCTTCTGTTGTAAATTAGATTCGATTGAATATCTATATATATAAAAGAAAGTCGTGTTAGTTACACTATTTATAACTCAAGAACGGCTGAACCGATTTAGCTGAAAATTGGTAGGGAGGTAGTTAAGAACCAGGAGAAGGACATAGTGATGACATTTTATCTTTTATTTTTTAGGGTGTCATAAAATCGATTATTGACAATTCGGGGTTATTACAAATTACAACAAAGTTACGATTACCTAAGGAAAAAGTACCTACTAGGGTGTCATAAAATCGATTATTGACAATTCGGGGTTATTACAATTACAACAAAGTTACGATTACCCAAGGAAAAAAGTACTAGGGTGTCATAAAATCAAGGGTATCTATTCGGGTATTAAAAGTCGGTCTCATGGGTAGGGTAGGGTAGAGGTAGGGTAGGGGTAGGGTAGTCGCGGCGGGTCAGCTAATAAGTACATAGATTTGTCTTTTATTTGGCGTGCTCGAATTATTTTGTCGGTGCCACCACTAGTACGCGTGACAGTGGTTCGCCACCCCTGAACTAGATAGTTATTATAGCAAATTATATCATGTTTACGGTAGGGTCGTATATATCTTTATCTAAGGTTAACATTAGACGATGGTTGTCAATACAATGTCGACATAGATCTCACTAAGCATTACATTCTCAACGATATACCATTTCTAGATGTTACCTCGTGCAAAATATAAATATTTTCAACAAAATCAATGTTTTTGCTTTATTTCTGTTAATTTAAGTGCATGTGAGTGTTTAAAACAATAATGTTTCCGGGTTTGTCTTGAAATAAAAAAAGTTATATTTTGAAAGTAAGTAGGTAGATGTAAGTATATGCAGATTTAACCTTAGAATATCATCAGGGTCATGAGGAGAAAGCCATTAAGTAGACTGAGGTGGTGATTAGCGTTGAGAATAACATGTAAAATACATAGTTTAAATTAAGTATTTATTATACGTGTATGTATTGGATTTTTCAGACGGGCGTAATTTTTTTCTTCTAAAATTACATGAGAAATCAAAAAGTATCTTTGGTAATTTTAACGTCAATGATGATAGTCTTAGACGTAAAAAAATATAATGAACAAAAAATAAATAACTATAATTTTCAAAATGCGGGTAGATTTAGAAAATAATTTTAATAAAATAACCTATGATGTTAATAGTACTTAGGTAGTAAGGTTTAAACACTTTACTGCCTGCAAGGTTTGTAGTTATGAATGCGCATATTAGTGTTGAATCATTCCTTGCACTTTCCAGTATGTGTATCGCAAGCCGGATTTGATTGTTTTCAAGTAATTATGAAGGAAATGGGGCATTGATTGCGCTTGTCGCATGATTGGATAATATTGGCAGTTGGCGCCGTGTCACAACACGACTGTGATAACAACCGAGTTCTTTATCAGTTAGTCGATACGGCGGCAGCGCACCATACGATAGGTGGGTCTTACCTTACTTTCTATTACTTTGGATAAATATTGTTTATTAAATGTGAGCGAATGTTTGTGTCGAGACTTGCTACTTTTGTATTGTCAGTTTTAATTTTCACTTATTTTTAAAAGGTTACCTTTTTCAGTGCCTAATTGATTAACTTTCGATAGATAAACAGTTTCTATTAAATAATCAATATTGGTGAATGGGGGATCTATTGATTTCTAACAGATATGAAAAGCATTTTCTTTTTGTTTCAGCCAATATCGATCGGACAGGAAGGATTGTATAACTGACTCGTTTTTTTGTAGATCATAAACGAAATAATAATGATTCGTGAATTGACTCCGGAGTTGGCCAAAATTGCCAAGAAGGAGTTGAACGAGAACCCGAAACAGATTCCTAGCGATTTGAAACATCTGAAGGACTGGATCTCGAAGCAGCCTCATCTGAAAGCAAGAACAGGTATGTACGAACTGCTTGAAGATTTTACACATATCATGCTAGTGTTTTTCAAAGGGGTAACCAGTAGAAACTATTTCTTTTCTTACACCTCCGCTGTTCTTGTAATTTGATTAATTTCGTTGAGGAGTCCAAAAATAGTTGAATCGTTTTTCCGGGACTTGTCCATCTTCACTTTCTTTTTTGGTGATCACCACTGTTGAAGCAGTACACCCTTTCCCCACATTTCACTGGTTATGATAATATATCAATCCTATGGTTCGAAATTAAAAGATATCTTTATACGCATATGGTGAATAGAAAGAATAAGTTTGTTTAAATTGTTAGAGGTAATCTAAGGCTAAGCGCGCAACGCGATAAAAATCGTTGCGATTTTTTTAATGCGAAATAAAATCTATAAAAAATTTATTTTCGCAATGCGCGGATTGTAGTGTATTTCTGTGGTTCACAGATTTGCGATATTTTTTCGCAACGATTTTTTATCGTAGTGCGCGCTCGCCCTTAAAAACTAAAGTCCTAATGTCAAGTGTGACTACAATAATGCGAAAGATAAGATGTCAATATGACTTTCATAAAATCTATATTTTTAATTGTCCACAATCTAGATAGTGAAGGTTTCGCCCTTTTCGTAAATATAATTCATTGTCATAGTAACAGACAGCTTATCGGAAAAAATCGTGTAGATATGAGTTAGTACCTACCATGCTTATATTATGTATACTGAAACGGGGTAATATAATAAATTTTAATTGCAATTATCAATAAATCGTGATCACATAATATCTTAATTATATCTTTGTGCGTCGATAACGTTGTTTTTATTTAATTTTGTAGTTCTTTTGTTTGTATTTAATTATTTCTATTAAATTCAATTTTCTATAAAATGTTATGTAATTTTATATAAAGTTTATTTTGAGAAAAATATCTTGCATATTTACAGAGAAATCCAAACAATAACCAATTATTCTTTAGATTTCTCTGTCAAAAATAATGTAATGGAAGTATTGTATTTTTCTTTTGAGAAAATTAAATAATCGACACTCAATTATTAATTTCTTTTTAAGTTTTTTTTTTCAATCTGTACCTAATCATTTTTACACTCAATCTTATCAATATAAGTACCTACTTACAATGAAACTGCTTAGTTTCAAAAAGTGCAATGTTGTATAAATCACGTAAGTTTTTCACAAGACGAATATATCTAATTTACAGATGATCAGTGGCTCATAGCATTACTACGAGGCTGTAAATTCAGTCTGGAACGAGTTAAGAAGAAGCTGGACTTGTACTACACTCTCAGAACTACGGCTGCTGACATCACCTTGAGGATTAAACCGACAGACCCCAAGTTTATAGAGTTTTTCAGATTAGGGTAAGAAAGAGAGATGAATACAATTTAAATATGGCTCAACTGAATAATAATAATACCAGCCTATTATTGTAATAGGCCTCTTCTCATACAGAGAAGGCACGGGCATTGATCACCACTCTTGCTCAAGGATTGGTCATTTCAGACTGATATTTACTATGAGTCCAGGTTTCCTCACGATGTTTTCCTTTACCGATGCCAGTGATGTCCAAGATAAACTTGGAAAGTTTATATGAATTAAAAAAGTCACATTGGTACCCGAACTCGTAACCTCATGTAAGAGAGGCGGGCGCCTTAACCACTGAATTATCACGACATCATAATTATATACTTACCCAAAAGTTAGGCAGAGTTTTCAATTTACTTAAAGGAAAGAAGCAAACCCATTCTTCAATATTCAATAGAAACAATAGCATCGTTGAAAATTGGCACTTAAAGATCCAATTATGACACCGTTTCAGGACATGTCTGATTCTGCCGAATCCAAAAGACAAGCTGTATCCCCGCGTGATCCTCATTCGAGCAGGCAGATACGACCCTTCCACCAATAGCGTGGCTGACATCATGTGCATGTTGTACTACTTAGTACAGGTAATTATAAACATTTCATTAAACACTTCTTTATGGATTTAGGATTAAATCGAAGAAGGCCTCAGGTCACACTAAAGATTTATTATAAATTGTTACCTTGCTGTCTCATGGGGAAAAGAAACGAGGATACGGTTAGCGCAGTGCCTGAGCGATCGGCTGCTGCGCTGCGTATCGCGGTTTCGATTCCCGTACGGAACAATTATTTTGTATGTGAGTTTATGTTAAACGTAGCCACTACGATACAGAAGAAATTCCTAGTGTGGGGCAACGTTTTGTAAAAATAGAAAAAAGACTTACTGTTTAGTGGTTGCAAAACCCGATTGCTGAGCACGAGGTCTTGGGTTTGATTCCCAGGTCGGGTAGTGTTATAGGGGTTTTCCATCATGAATTTCTCAGTAGCAGCCCCGGTGTCTGGATTTGTACCCGGTTGACAGTAATAGGCTCGTCCCCTACATGGGACTTAAACATAACTGATGAAATGTAATCTAATGGGTACACCTCTGCCTAACTTTTCAGGGATTACAGGCGTGATCTTGTAAGACTAACTTAGCGGGTGTCAAAAAATAAGGAATTATTCCCAAAATATCAATAATATTAGCCGTGTGGACCACACGGTGATCTGCGATCATAACATGCGTAGATACAACACTATTCTCTAAACGCTAGTCTAAGGAGAGGCCCATTTTATGGCTGATATGATACATGTGTTTGCGCTAATTGAGTAATGAGAGTTGATTACATCAGTACCTACCAATTACAACAGAAAAACTGACGTTTCCTAGTCCTCTTGTTATTGGGCACATTTACCACACACTTAAGGTATTTCCTAAAAATACTAGAAAAATATCCTGGATTTAGAAAAAGGAAATATTTTCGGTAAAATTTTCAAGCGCGTAAGGAAAAGGCTTTATTTTTGGAATTCTGCTCGCCTAGCAGGAAAAGTGATGAGTAGATAGATATGAGAAAAGAAAGACAAACATGAAGGATGCTAAGGATACCTGCTAGTATTATATAAATAGTAGCTTCTGCCCGCGACTTCGTCTACGTAGATTTCCGAATTAAGATAAAGTGCTAAATTATTCCTCGGGAACACAAAATAGGGTTAATGAGTCTATGTTCTATTCCAGACTAAATCTATCTCTGTTTCAAATTTCATTCAGCTATTCTGGCGTTATTTAGTAGGTAATAAACATCCCCACATCCGAACTTTCGCATTTATAATAGTAGTAGCATAATAATGATTTATGTCTTGTAAGACATGATCATCAGTGCAGCTTTGGCTCTTGTATAGTCAGCAACAAAAGTCGATTAACATTTCAGTTTTATTAATCCTTATTATTGGGCAGAAAATCAAAAGAAATACAAAATGGATGTAAAGTAAAGATAAAATATACTTTTGAAATGAAACCAATGCTTAGAAGAAGTGCACAGTGTTAATTTGTATCTATATAATTTAACAGTGTTAATCGACTTTTGTTGCTAGTTTGTACTAAGATTTCTTGTACAGGAGCAAAAATGTTGGTTTCTACTTAGCGTAGTAGGAGATACTTTACATCTTCATTATGAAAACTTTGTAACTTCATTAACAAGTTGGAATATTAGGGTACTCAAAACTAATGAGGATTTCCCCACGAAAAAAAAATTGGGTAAAACTAAAAATAAAAAAAAAACATCATTATGGAGGTAACGTATCTAGAGGCCACCAATACCATATAACACCATCATAATCATAATCTTAAATCCCTACTTGTAATAGATAGCATCATAGATTACAGTGTGTCGCACGTACCTATGCAGGCTTGTAAGCAGAGCTCAGAGCATAAGTTGTAAAAATATAATTTGGAAGACGAATTTTGTAAACTATTTCTTTTGAATACAATGTATGCAGTGATAGGTATTATCTGTGAATGTAATCAAGTAATTCACTATCAGTTTCGTTATTAATCGTTTCAACGTAATGTATTATGAAAATAGGTATCTATAATAATGATTATTATTATTATTGAAGCTGCTGAATCGTTATTTAAATCTAAATGTATAATTATTATTTAAAAGCGAAAGGTCATACACTCATCACGATAGGTATATCGAGAACCGCTTGACATATAAAAATGAAATTTGGCAGAAGGAAAAAAGCACGCTCACTCATCACGATATATCGAAAACCGCTGGACGTATAAAAATGTTTGGCAGAGGGGTAAATTATAGTTAGTAGATGTCCGCTTAGAAAGGATTTTCCCAAATTCCCCCTAAGGGGATGAAACGGGAGTCCAACATTTACCCAGACGAAGTCGCGGGCAAAAGCTGGTAGGTGACACCTCCATTATGAAAAGTAGAGAGAACCTTCTAATGTTCGTTTTATTTTAAATGCTTTTTCGCTCGCATTATTCAGAAAATGGTGAATTTGTAATAAATGTGTAATAGATTATAACCGATTTTTCCAGATTATGGTGATGGATGACGATGTAGCCAGCGTGATGGGCACCAAGATCGTGACAGACTACGTTGGTGTGTCGATGTCACACTTCGTACAGGCCACGCCATCGATGTTGAAGAAAATGGTCGCTGTAAGCCAAGTACGTACAATGTTACGCTTTTTTGTTACAATTTACACAGAGTTACAAAGTTACATTTTCAACTGACAAAAGGCCATTTCAAATAAAATGTATGTTTATATTTCAACGTGCATAAGGTCTTAGGTTTCTAGAGTCCACTTGCAATCTTTCTTTCATAAGGAATCCGCAACGAAATTCCTTATCAACTAATATCGATTCAGTTTTTAGTAGAAAATAAAAAGTGCATCTTCTAGCGTTCTCCATTCAATTTTTTCAAGTTCATTATTAAAATAATCATTAAATCGTGTATATTTTTCCTTTTCCAGGATTCCATGCCTCTCCGATTAAAAGGCAGCCACCACATAAACTTACCGGCCGGTGTAGAGAAAATATTTACACTCATCCAGGGATTTTTAAATGAAAAAGCTAAGCAACGGGTAAATATTGTTCATGTTAATTAAATGCGATTGTTTTGCTTGGATAAAAATAAATAATTAGAACCATTTTTTTCTCCATTCAGAGTGAGAATAAATATGTGCGTAACTCTTTTTAGGTAGTACTAGCTTTAGCCCGCGACTTCGTCCGCGTAAATGTCGGTTATCGCCATGTTATCGCGGATGAATAAAAAGTAGCCTATATCTTTTCTTGGGTTTTAAACTAACTCCGTACCAAATTTCATCAAAATCGGTTCAGTGGTTTAGTTGTGACAGCATAACAGAAAGACAGAGTTACTTTTGCATTTATAATATTAATATGGATAGGTATTTAAATAATTTTTTAAATCATCGTGGCTACTTCTTTTGTTTATTTTTCTGTACATAGAAAATGTTTCCTAAAATTAAAATGGTATTTTTATTTAGTTTTATGTAAAAGATGCAACCTTTTTGTTTTTGAACGCGACGGGCTGGCTATAAGCTGTGAAAAATATTTAAGATGCCATTAATGTTTTCTTTTTTTATTTTCTTTTTTCTTCAGATAATATGGCCTATGCATTATTTTTTCGTTAAAGATCAGCCTGTGTTTTGATATTTTGAGGGCAACCTTTTTTGTTTTTAAATATTTATACTTAGGTTGTTTGTTAAAGAACTGGAACATGTTGCAAACAAAATAATGCTTTTCGGAATGGTTCAGTAAAAACAAATTTTCGTTTGTTTCACAGTTAAAAATCCACAAAAAGCAGGAAGACATGATGGAAGACATCCCGAAAGAAATAGTACCTCCTGAATATGGTGGAACAGGACCTACTATTGCGGAAAATATAGGTAAGCCGTTATAGAACCTAATAGAATTAGTTTTGTGGCAAATGTAAGGACTTAATGTCAAGCCGTTACTGTTGAACAATATTTATTTTAGACACAAATATTTAAAAAAATATTATTATTAAGTTTATTAAGTTTTTTAAATTGACTTTCAGAATACTGGGTGTCAAAATTCAAGGAATACCAAAACTGGATGAAGTTTGAGGAACAGTTGGGTACAGATGAGTCCAAACGGGTTGGACCTCCTGTCTCCGCAAACCTCATGCAAGACGGTTCTTTCAGGAAGCTTGATATAGACTGATTTGTACGTGCACGCAGTAAAGACACTGTTACTTTAGTAAATATATTTTTATTTTTGCTTGCTTTATGAGTTTTGTTTTTCATAATCTACACTTGTCAATTCATCACACTTCCTATTGCTACATAGGTTGGTTACAAACCTTTGTGTACTGGTTATAAACCTTTTGTGAAATAACCGTTAACCCTATTAAGACCCACTGGTCTGGTGAAATGGTGGATCATCCATGCAAGGCCACATTTTAAAATGAGCTTAATTTTGTCAAAACGTACTAACCCACAATCTCTTTATAATTAAATTAATAAATTCAAAGTAAGTAATTCAATATTAAAAATGTGTTACATTAGTATCCAGCAATAACAGTTTAATGTACGTCCCAAATCTATGGTTAGAATCAATTTTAAAGTTATTGTTATATTCATAAGTGTTAGAAGCCAAACATTTACTGAAAAAATGTTTGGACTCTGGTCCGTGCACTGCCCTAGATAATTTATTTTCTTTAGCTGTAAACTTACACTAGTGTATTATCACCAAAACAATGGAGTAGATACATAAGGGTTTTCATACTTTAATTAGAGGTTAAATAGTTTGTTGGTTGGTTTTAATCTCTGAAAATACTGGTCCGATATCAGTGAAAGAATGTATGTAACATTCTCTATTCATTCACTATTGTCAAGTGTCATAGGCTATATTATATGTTACCTAGGTGTTCTTGACTTCCACGTGGAGAAAGTCGCGGGCAGAAGCTAGTCGGTTATATTTTTGCTATACATGCACGAAAGATGTATAACCCATATACATAGTTATAAATCTACCACAGCGATGTTCGTTTGTTTCGCTATGTATGACTATGAGACTAAAATACACCATAACGACTACATTTGCATGTAAACGAAGACGTGCACGTTTCCGTTTTAAAGGCGAGGTGTTAAAGACTATGTTGGATCGTAGTTACACATAACGTGCGGAGTAGAGCGAGCAAATTCAATGTCACTGAGATCGTGTTCTTGTTACATTTTACAAGTACGGTTGGCGAGATCAGCTGCGTAGGTACGTCGGTATCGTTTGGCGGTAAAATGCATCTCACTCGGATGCGATCGCAGATATTTTGGAACTAGGCTATCAGTTTTCACCTAAAGTTAGTGAAGTGAAGTTGATAAAATTGTTACAACGTCAGGTAAGTCAAATACCTATTCGTTTATTCCACATTTCATTTGTTTTAACACTTGGGCTTTACCAAAGACTTACTGAATTGTTATCTGTTATCTTAGCGTATTAAAAATGTTTGTGTTATTAAGATAATCAGTTGGGTGATTAAAATATTAATTTAGTATGTGAATCACATTAAAATTTTGATCCTGATACCGTTGTGCTATATCATTATTTTATAATGCGGTGATTAAGACGTACCTAATTAAAAAGTAAACGAGTAATTAGCGATTCACTTTGTCCAGTTCCTAGTCAAGTCTTTAAACATTTGTTTCTAAACCGGGTTTTATTCTACCAAAACGAAACAACCCATTTATTAAAGCTGATTTACTTAGTTTGGGCAATAACAGTTCAATGCACAAGCATTGAACTGTTATTGCTGTATATAGTGATGTAGCACATTTGATACATTTAATTATTTTGACGTTATCAATATTAAAAGACTGTGGGTTGGCCGTTTTTGGGAGAAATAACTCAATTAGGATCTGAATTCCCAACGAGAAAGTATGAATCATTAGGAGGTTATTCTCTCAACAACACGACATACTAACATAAGACGACGCGCCGAAATATGGTGTTATCCACGCATTCGTTTGTTGATAACTAAAAAAAATATGTCAAATGTCAACACTATATAAGTGTTTGACCCTGTAACCGTTTTCGGCCGATACCAGTTATTAGGTAACACCAAGAATCATGATATCTATTACTAGTTTGTTTATTAGGGATTTGGCAGTTTCCATTGTTGATATAGGTAAATGTACAAATTTAGACCTAACCTGTTTACTTCATTAGGTATGTAATATGTAATTATAACTTGCAACTAATGTACGGAGATGTGTTATTGTTCAGTTTGTACAAGGTGACAAAACAAAAGGAAACATTTGAATACACATATACGTACTCGTATATGGCAATGCAAACAATATTTTCATGATAATCTCTTTGAACATGAGACACAATACTTATCTGTAGTTTTTTTTGTGTCTATAATAACGACATTCTTATACTTATATTTTTTTTATTTCCCCTCTTCCGGTGCATAAAAGGCACAAAAAGTTACAAAGACTGACTTTTATTTTAGGTACCTGGGGTCACCTGCTCCATACATTTTGATATTGTTGTAGATACTGAATTTTTGAAGGGAACAGTTAAATTAATTTAATTTTTTCAGTGTTGGTTCCATAATAAAAGTTGTCCATATTCATATTCATAAGCAGGTACTTTTACCCCCTGAAAGTAGTATATCTTTCAGGGGGTTAAATGTACTAGAGAATAAAATTTTAAACGTACTTAGTGAATAAAGGTCAGCCTTTAGGTCCATTTTAGCAACCATTATGGAATATTAATTATGATGTTTCATCTAAATTTGACAATTTAATTGGTTGATTTGTAATAAAAATGGTATCTATGTATATGATACATTTCGCTCGTTTATTGTAAAAGTTCATAGTTCGACTAGGCACTAATCAATCTATGACCAATATAATTACATCCAGAAACAAGTCTTATGTAGGTGACTATACGGGTCAAATACAAATAGCATTGATATACGATATTAGACGAAAACCTCATCGAAGTAAATACCCGCACGTATATCGTTGCTATACCTACATAGCAGGTGTAATTATCTCATATTGCTATTATTTTAATAATACTATCACGTTATCTAATCAGTGATCAAGTTATAACAGTAGTATCACGCTCTCGTTGCAAGCATTATAGTGTAGTTAGTGTAGTAAGTCATAACATAACATTTGTCGTAAAGTTCGTTGATCAAAAGCAGTGATTTGTTTTTTTCTCGTTATTTATGAGATATACTTAGTCATTTATTTTTATTATTTCATAGCAAAGGTGAGTAGTGTTAGGTCGAACAGTACTTACTCTTAGGTATACCTATATTTTTGTGATTTTAATATTTATTGAGGTAACAAAAATCATTCTTAATCATTCTGTATTTTTAAAAGCATGATTTTTTAAATGAAAAAAAAACTAAAAAGCGTTTTCATTAGAATTAACTATAGAGTTTTTCATGTAATAAATATTTTTATTTTTTGCTCTTTAGTATTTACTTCATGTTATTCAAATCCATTACGAATCGGTAACACTAAATAACCTAACCAGCAAATGTGTTTCATGTTTCGCACGATACACTTTTCATTGTATCTGAACTGTTCGTTGATGAGGAGATCCATGGGGTATCTTCGAAGTTCATGATTAGTTGACTATAAATAGGTTATAAGTATATATCGAACTAAGTATATATTATCCTTTAATTTCAGTACACTAACCAAATGCGTGTACCCTTTCAATAAAAAAAAAAGATTTTTTTAAGTCGGTCCACAATAGATGAAAATGTCGATACATGTATGTAAGAAAAAACGCACAGATGAATGTCGAAGTCTTCTGTTCCTTTTTTGAAGCCGGTGAAAAAAAGGAACGCATTGGTTAGGTTTCCGAATTTTGGGAAGAAGTTTCGTAAACCAGGCGGCGCGGTCGGCTGCGTAGACGTCGCGTAGAGGTGCGAAGACGCGCCTACGCACTAAAGCGTCTCTACGCCGTTTTAACGCGCTCCTACGCGGCTTCCTTCCTTAGATAGAATATTCCACTTAGACGACAGCGTATTTACCCTAATCCTAATAAAAATGTTTATATTTAGGTAGGGGAGCGGGGGGCACGTTGTTACAGGGGTAAGAAGTTACACGCGTTTTTTAGCGGGATTTTAAACTCTTTGATGGACATAATTGGACTCATTCGTTATCTTATAACATCGTGCATTAGATAAAAACAATAAGTAACCAGCCAAGCGCTGGGCTACTAGGTTGTGTGCGTGTGTCCCGATTTCAACCTAGTAAGTAAAAAAATCCTTTACGAAATTTTTAATTCCTGATGACTATATTTTTTATTTTGTAAATTTTTTTAACCTTGAACGTTCATAATATATCTACCTTTAATTTACAATATTGTTTTATTCTACTATCGATATCCATTAATGATGACTTCAATTTATATCAAAAAACGTGCCATGGGGCAAGTAGTTACAATTGTTTGGGGTAAGTTGTTACATGTAACAACATGTACATGTAACAACAAACCAGGAAAAACTAATTAAGAAATGAAAGTGAATAATTTAATTACTACAAGTTGTTATTTGCAGACTGATGGCAAAATTCTCAAACGTAACTCAATTTTAAGTGGCCTTTAAGTCTTATGCTATCTCTGTCACTTTAAAGTGTATTGTAGCGACAGAGATACATTTAAGAACGTCTTAAAGTTAAGAATCGTTTGAGTATTCGGACGTAAGTCTGTGTTTTTATATAAGATTTAAAAATGTTCCTGCAAAAGTGATTTACTACAAAAAAAAACTTAAATAAATACCATAATAGATATTATAATTACTCATAAATGTTAGAAGACTGTATAAAGTGATCTCTATTGTCTATATCGTTTTGAAATACTAATAAAAAAATATGTATCACTGATGATTTTGTTTATTTATCTACCGTAACATCGTGCCCCGATGATGTAACAACTAGCCCCAATTCCGGGGTAAGATGTTACAATCTACTTGTTTAGTTAAACTCTCCATTGTGAAAAAATTACATAAATTTTAATAATTTTTCAGTCATATTTTAATAGCTAAATGGACATACTAACATTACAAGTAATCAAATGTATAATTTATTTGATAGCTTTTGTCATATTAACAACTATCTAAAAATTGTAACAACGTGCCCCCCGCTCCCCTACTAAATAACTTGGTTATCAATTAATGTAAACAAACATTCGTGTGAATGTGGCTATGGCAGGTGGTGAGCGCATTAAGCCACGTGCCACTACTGTAAAATGTTGCTCACTTGATTGTAAACAACTAGTTAATTAGGATACTTCCTTCGTGTATTTTAAGCATCGGTTAGCATCATATTATTCCGTCAGATACTCTAATTACAGGCTTAATTAAATATACAAACAAGGTTGTATTTGCTTTGAAAAGTAACTGTAATTACCTAGTCCATTTAGTTTTGTAAGTATTTGCATTTTATTACAATTCAAATTAAGATGAGGCTTTCTAAATATAAATCTGTTTTTGGCTTGCTTTTTCTAAAATGTCTTTACATACCTAACGTAAGTTCCTATAGAAGGCAATGGTAGGTAGGTACTCAAAATAAATAAATACATATATCTAGATATGTAGCTCTGATATTGCATGTGCTTATTGGATAGTTTTTCACGGACTGGAAGATAAAACAGATCGATATTATACATACACCTACTGTACATACACATTACATTGGCCTTGAACATAAGTCAATTCAGTAAGTCTACTGCTTTATCCAACAAATATGAATCATAAGATATGAATCACTTAGATAGCTAGGTTTTTTCCTAAATTCGTGCTTAATTATAATAATGCGTATTATCTTTTAATTTAGCCGTGGCAGCAAATTAATGATTAAAAATGGCTGTTCGGCCACTACCAGCGGCTCTCGCAAAGAAGGCCGCCAAAGAAATCAATGAGGATCCTCGAAGGGTTCAGTCTGACCTCGCAGCCATTAGGGAATGGCTCAGAAAGCAGCCACATCTGAAATCAGTACAACCAAGTGAGTAAAGTAAAATGTTACACAACTAGTATGGTAATTCACTAAGAAAATCATAGACTACATTTAAACCAAACAAGAAAGAAATAACATTTTACAAAATAATGTCTCTGCAGTTTCTGTTAAAGGAGCATGGGCACCTTTGTGTGAAGCCTGGACCCACTTTCAATATTGCTCAACAGTAATGAGACCTATATCAAATGAAAGCTCTTAAGATAGGCTTCATTTCATTCTATGGCAGCTAAGTTCAAATCGAGAGCGAAAATGGTGTTTTAGTGCATTTTGTCGTTTTTATTAAAACCTTGAGCCCAGTTTTCCACATTGTTCAACAGTGATGAGACCCATGCCAAATGAGAGCTCTTAGGGTGTACTTCATTCCATTCTAAGGCAGCTAAGTTCAAATCCAGCGCCAACATGGTGTTTTAGTACGTTTTCAAAAAAAGTATACTTATATTTGTAACTACTATAACTCAAAAATATGATAGTGCTTCTCAACAGTGATGAGACCCATGCCAAATGAAAGCTCTTAGGGTGTACTTCATTTCATTCTAAGGCAGCTAAGTTCAAATCCAGCGCCAACATGGTGTTTTAGTACGTTTTCAAAAGAAATATATTTATAATTATTATTAACTGAAAAATATGATAGTGCTTCTCAACAGTGATGAGACCCATGCCAGATGAGAGCTCTTAGGGTGTACTTCATTTCATTCTAAGGCACTTAAGTTCAAATCTAGCGCCAACATGGTGTTTTAGTACGTTTTCAAAAAAAATATATATTTGGAACTACTATAACTGAAAAATATGATAGTGCTTCTCAACAGTGATGAGACCCATGCCAAATGAAGGCTCTTAGGGTGTACTTCATTTCATTCTAAGGCAGCTAAGTTCAAATCCAGCGCCAACATGGTGTTTTAGTGCATTTTGGCATTTTTATTAAAATCTTGAGCCCAGTTTTCCACATTGTTCAACAGTGATGAGACCTATGCCAAATAAGAGCTCTTAGGGTGTACTTCATTTCATTCTAAGGCAGCTTAGTTCAAATCCAGCGCCAACATGGTGTTTTAGTGCATTTTGGCATTTTTATTAAAACCTTGAGCCCAGTTTTCCACATTGTTCAACAGTGATGAAACCTATGCCAAATAAGAGCTCTTAGGGTGTACTTCATTTCATTCTAAGGCAGCTTAGTTCAAATCCAGCGCCAACATGGTGTTTTAGTGCATTTTGGCATTTTTATTAAAACCTTGAGCCCAGTTTTCCACATTGTTCAACAGTGATGAGACCCATGCCAGATGAGAGCTCTTAGGGTGTACTTCATTTCATTCTAAGGCACTTAAGTTCAAATCTAGCGCCAACATGGTGTTTTAGTACGTTTTCAAAAAAAATATATATTTGGAACTACTATAACTGAAAAATATGATAGTGCTTCTCAACAGTGATGAGACCCATGCCAAATGAAGGCTCTTAGGGTGTACTTCATTTCATTCTAAGGCAGCTAAGTTCAAATCCAGCGCCAACATGGTGTTTTAGTGCATTTTGGCATTTTTATTAAAATCTTGAGCCCAGTTTTCCACATTGTTCAACAGTGATGAGACCTATGCCAAATAAGAGCTCTTAGGGTGTACTTCATTTCATTCTAAGGCAGCTTAGTTCAAATCCAGCGCCAACATGGTGTTTTAGTGCATTTTGGCATTTTTATTAAAACCTTGAGCCCAGTTTTCCACATTGTTCAACAGTGATGAAACCTATGCCAAATAAGAGCTCTTAGGGTGTACTTCATTTCATTCTAAGGCAGCTTAGTTCAAATCCAGCGCCAACATGGTGTTTTAGTGCATTTTGGCATTTTTATTAAAACCTTGAGCCCAGTTTTCCACATTGTTCAACAGTGATGAGACCCATGCCAAATAAGAGCTCTTAGGGTGTACTTCATTTCATTCTAAGGCAGCTTAGTTCAAATCCAGCGCCAACATGGTGTTTTAGTGCATTTTGGCATTTTTATTAAAACCTTGAGCCCAGTTTTCCACATTGTTCAACAGTGATGAAACCTATGCCAAATAAGAGCTCTTAGGGTGTACTTCATTTCATTCTAAGGCAGCTTAGTTCAAATCCAGCGCCAACATGGTGTTTTAGTGCATTTTGGCATTTTTATTAAAACCTTGAGCCCAGTTTTCCACATTGTTCAACAGTGATGAGACCCATGCCAAATAAGAGCTCTTAGGGTGTACTTCATTTCATTCTAAGGCAGCTTAGTTCAAATCCGGCGCCAACATGGTGTTTTAGTGCATTTTGGCATTTTTATTAAAACCTTGAGCCCAGTTTTCCACATTGTTCAACAGTGATGAGACCTATGCCAATAAGAGCTCTTAGGGTGTACTTCATTTCATTCTAAGGCAGCTTAGTTCAAATCCAGCGCGAAAATGGTGTTTTGGTGTATTGTCCTTTTATGTCATGTGGACATTGATTTTAGCCATATTCCAGATGAATTGTGACTTGCTAGCCAGAACTCTAATATTAGATATATTAAAAACGACAAAATACACCAAAACACCATTTTCGCACTCGATTTGAACTTAGTTGCCTTAGAATGAAATGAAGTACACCCTAAGAGCTCTCATCTGGCATGGGTCTCATCACTGTTGAGAAGCACTATCATATTTTTCAGTTAATAATAGTTATAAATATATATTTTTTGAAAACGTACTAAAACACCATGTTGGCGCTGGATTTGAACTTAGCTGCCTTAGAGTGAAATGAAGTACACCCTAAGAGCTTTCATTTGGCATGGGTCTCATCACTGTTGAGAAGCACTATCATATTTTTCAATTATAGTAGTTACAAATATAAGTATACTTTTTTTGAAAACGTACTAAAACACCATGTTGGCGCTAGATTTGAACTTAGCTGCCTTAGAATGAAATGAAGTACACCCTAAGAGCTCTCATCTGGCATGGGTCTCATCACTGTTGAGAAGCACTATCATACTTTTCAGTTAATAATAGTTATAAATATATTTTTTTTGAAAACGTACTTAAACACCATTTTCGCGCTCGATTTGAACTTAGCTGCCATAGAATGAAATAAAGCCTATCTTAAGAGCTTTCATTTGATATAGGTCTCATTACTGTTGAGCAATGTTGAAAGTGGGCCCAAATTGTCGCATGGTCCTTTTTCTTTACAGAAGCGCCATCTATGTTATCAATACTGCACGAAATAATGCAGCAGTGTTACAAAAATTGAAACGTTGGCAACACAAAGTCAGCCGTTTGTCACGTACGCTACTGTAATCATTAGTTTCATATAGAATAAGACAGATGTCGCTGTAAGTTCCGTTTTCATGTGTTTATGTCGAATTGCTTCCAGCGATATCCTTGTATATTGTTTTTATGGTATAACCATACGAATGTAAATATAAATCTTAAATAGGCAATAGATGTATTAAACCAAAAATTAACTTATTTTCAGCGGATCAATGGCTGACAGGATTTTTGCGCGGCGGAAAATACAGCCTCGAAAGAGCAAAAGAGAAGTTGGACATGTATTACACTTTAAAAACTATTGTACCAGAATTTTTCGCAAACAGAGATCCCAGCGGGATAAAGGTTCAAGAAATACTTAAACTTGGGTAAGAAAATATTTTTACCCCAGCGTCTAATCAATGCTGACTAAATGAGGAAAGTGGAACAGTTGGTACTTTCGGCTAAAATGTGGTTTTGGAAACGACTCCAGCGTTCTACTGTTATTCTTGTGCGAATACATTCATATTGTAGCAGTCGTATGTTGAGTCAGTAGGATAATCAGATGAATTTTTCATTTACTTTCAGAGTTTTCCTGCCACTGAAGAATTGTGTAGAACACGATGGCCCACGAATATGTTTAATGAGGCTAGGGGTGTTTGACCCCTCCAAGTATCACCTGGCTGACTTAATTAAGGTGGCTCTCATGGTGACCGAGATATTAATGCTTGAAGATGACAATTTCTCTGTTTCTGGCGAGGTAGGATCACTTTACCGACATTCCGGTCAGGATGGGATTATAAGGGTCGTGTCGAGGCTTTTCTTTTTCTCCATAATAAGAATTGAATAAGGAATGTGTATCTATGTTGATGAAAAATTCCTTCAAAATAAGATTTTATTGTGGTTTAACATTTTTGAAAAAAAATTTTTCAGGTTGTAATAGTCGACATGAAAGATGTAGGAATAAGTGTACTAAGTCAGTGGACTCCAGCGTTAGCCAAAAAGGTCATATCGTGCTTCGAAAAGGGGCTTCCAGTAAGAGTAAAGGGAAACCACATTCTGAACACACCGCCGGGATTTGAAACGGCATTCACAATATTCAAAGCATTTTTACCAGAAAAATTAAAGAAGAGAGTAAGAAAATTACTAATACAGTGTCTATTGTTAAAGTATATTTGAATTAGTCACATTTCTTGGTATCTTTTGAATACAAAACCATAGAAATTCTAATCGAATGTTTGGAAATGAAATAAAAAACAAGTATCGATTCGCTGAAATCGACTTAACAAAAGCAGGCAAGTAATAATATCTTTGTTTTGATTTCAGATTCGTGTGCACAACCAAAACTATGCGTCCATGTATAAAGCAATACCAAAGTCTGTTCTCCCGGTTGAATACGGAGGTACCGACGGCAACTTGCAAGAGTTAACAGGTACCGTAACGTCAAATAAAAGTTAATTAAACGTTACCGTTACTTTATTACACGGTATATTGTGTAACAAATAACGATTACCTGCCTAACGTATTACCTACACTATGTACCTACCTAATAAATGACATGTGTAAACAAGTTGTTACAACCGCGACTAGAAACTCACACAGAATGTAATTTTCGCAGATCACTGGAAAGCTAAAGTAGAGAGCTACGGCGACTGGTTCTTGAAACAAGAGGAGGCCCGCTCCGACGAGTCCAAGAGGCCTGGCACTCCCAAGAACTCCTCCAACTTGTTCGGAGTAGAAGGATCCTTCAGGAAATTAGATTTCGATTAATGATAATGAACAAATTAATAGTTTAATTTTATTGTAATTTCTCTCTGTGTTGTACAAATAAACAATTATTTTTAATTCTAAAGGTTTATTATATTTCTTTGATGACCTATGACTAAACGTTACCTAGTGAACAAATTATACATCATCATTCTTTTGTTTTATGCGTGAGACAAATGTATTATAATATAAGCTACTTTCATTGTTAAGTAGACAATAATATTCTATTACCTAAATAAAAATACAGCTAAGAACGTTCATTTACAACATGGCATTGTTTAGTAAATGCTAGTCCAAAATAGGCCAACCTATTTACGTTTCATGGCATGGCAATCAAGTTTTCTCCGTAGATTTTAATCTAGAAAACATGCAGTAATAATAGCGTTCTCAGTTTTAATTGAACAGTGCATTTTATATGCACGTATCATGCTTCGGAAGCGGGTAGCATTGTCAAGCACGCAACATGGATAAGTGTATAAATGGACCAGAAGTAATATCTGCTGCATGTGCAGTTCTCAGGGCTGTAGCTAGAGTCGAATTTGAGGTAGGGCAGCATTGGTTACAGGTAGGTCGGAAATAAAAAAAATGACATAATTGATCTGCCCTCGAAACACGGGCTCCTAATCAATCACCATGTATATCTGACATCTTATGATGACTGAAGCTATGAACAAACCATTTAATAATAATAATTTATCTTATTTTTGGTATTTTTAAGGTAGGGCATTGTGATTTCAAGGTAGGGCATTGCCCCACAATGCCCCCCCCTAGCTACGGCCCTGGCAGTTCTGTAAACTTCTTAGGTGAATTTAGGTGAAGTAATCTACCTCGAGGTGAGCTGATTAGCAGTGGCATTAGAGTTCACTTCAAGCTTAAATTCACCGAGGGTGACTTATACATGAGGCTTATACAAGACTACTTCGTTGGTCTAGTAGATACAAAGCGCGACTGCGATTCGATTCTCAGGTCGGGCAAAGTGTTTTCTATCAGGAATTTCTCAGTAGTAGCTTTGGAACCAGGATTTGTGCCCAGTTGATGGCAATAGGTTCGCTCGCCCTATTACATGGGATTGAAAACCTAACCTAACCTGCCTAACCCTTCGGGGATTACAGGCGTGGTTTTATGATGATATGTTATCCATGAGTGTCAACCTATTTGATTTTAACTGTCTTGCATGTCTTACAAAATTCAGGTAGGTATTCTTAATACAAATTATAATTCGAAGTAATAAAAAAGTAAACGTTAATAGTGCTAGATTTATTTTTTATTAATATTATGTAGGCCATTGTAGGCTACTCGAGTTGTAGGCGTCAAGAGTAACCTTGGCTTAAGGCTTGAAACAGTCGAAACGTTAGTTATTACGATCTAGTATAAATATTGTTTGGTTTAGTAACCCAGACGATTGCTTGTTATAGTTCGATTAGCAATCAAACAATAACAAACCGATGTAGGTAAAGATAAACGTAGATCTCGATCAATAATACTGATTTTATTCCATTTAGCACTAGAAGGTAAGACGTGTCCTCAATCTAATTTGTAATAAGCTTTGACAGTTTCACAAATTTATTTTAAAAAATGATTGTAAAATTTCTATAATCTTGTTATTTGACAGATTTTGTCGTTGTAACGCGAGTTCATAATGTTTTAGACGGTAAACTAATTACAATTCAAATACCGTATCACTATCGTGTTTTTGATGCCTATGACTTAGCGCAAAAGAGCCAAACAAAGATAATTTTCTAGGGTACCTACATTAAAATTCGTCCAGTATAAGTAGAACTGCGCGTTCCGTTTCCAGCTGGCACTGTGTTGTGTTTGCATTGGTGTTTTATGAAAGCGGTGGGCGGTGTGGCGCGCGCGCTGCTGTCAGTCGTGTTTGGTTATCAGTAGCGTGCGCGTGTCGGAGGTGCGCACCGCGGTCGTTTTGATATGAGCCCGCTCGCCCGTGGCCGCGGCTTGTGTAACCTTGTGTTTGCCTCCACCACGCCATGACACAAGAAGAGTGTTGCACCCGGCTCGACTACGAGCTTCAGTCGTCTTCCGGGAATGCTTCTGACGAAGACAGTGTTATCATCAGAAAAGATAGGGCAAGCGTTAGAGATATGATTCTCCGCTTCGAAAGGACAAACCTCAACAACTTCGGTGGTTCGAGAGAGTCGCTAGACAAGTACAAATCACCTTTGGGAAGTTTGACAAGTGTAGCTAATCCTATTCAAACGCATTTTCAGCATTTGTATCCAGTGACAAAGTCTCAAGATAGAAACTCTAATGTGTCAGTGAATTCCATTTTATCTAATGCTTCTGAACATAGTTATGAATCTAGTTCTTCAGGTTTCATCTCAGATAGGAAATCAGGAGACGTACTCGTGCCCCACAGACCTGCCCCACCACCTCCGGAACAATTTAAGGATGCCCCTTCACCTTCACTGGAGAGGAAATCACCTGTTCCGGAGGAAATCACGTTTAAGGAAAGACGGTATTCCTTTACTACGCCGTCCTCGTCACCCGTCGTCACGAGGCGCTCACGACAGCCACCTGTCATACGGAGAAAATCTACAGCAGGTCAAGGACACCCCGGGGAAACGCTTTGGTCTTACGGGGTTAAACAAAGCGATCTTGAAAAGTTGCTGAGACTTAAACGATCAGATCCATCTGATAATGAGGAAGAATCAACTAGTCAAGAGCCCGTTGAAGAATCTTCAGAAACGGAAAGCTCAGATAGTAGTAGCAACTCAAGTGATAATCGTAGTGATGGAAAGGAATACGTAGTGAACATAGATGACGGTACAGCGGAAACGTTGTCAAACGATCATTCTACGGACACGTTGATAAACGAAGAAAATAGTGATGAACTAAGTGAAAGAGGGGATGATGTGTCTGTTTCTTCAGGTGACTTTGGTGATCGTGTTAATTATGACAATGTTAGTATTAAATCAATATCGTCTTTCGACATGGTTCCGTACCAGAAGTACGATAGCATCACTGTGTCGTCGGACGAGTTCGGCTCGGAGGTGTGTCATGCGCCGGACTCAGAGTTCCTTACTGTGAGTGCAGTGAACGAATGGTGTATTTCCAAGTCTACGGAACCGGTATTGATGCCGGTGGAATCGAAAAAGGAGAAATATCGCAGGTGAGGTCACTCGAGTTTTTTCAAGATATCGAGGAAAATATTTGCGATATCGCTGCCTGGCTTTGTCACGGAATGATAAGATATCTTTTGCCTTCTAAGTGCGTATACGTATGGTTAGTGCGTCTTTGTTTTAGCCATATGCGCGATTAGTTGAATGAAAATTACGTTTATCATGGTGTAATACTAACTAAAACGTAAAAATTAACTAGAATGCTTACTGCATTCAAACTCACACATGTATGTACTTATGTCTTGTTACCATGTATGAGGTTTCACCTTGATGTTTATTCATATGGTGCGAGGCAAGTGGGCAGGTGGTCTATACGTAGGTATTTATCGCCACTTGATAACTTTTAGATTTTTTATGTAGAACCACTATAATATGTTGATAATCGATATATGAAACAAATCAGTCAATGACCATTTATAATAATAAAAATAAATCAGGCAAATAATAAACCTTTTTAGATACAAACCATTGATTCTATATTTAAAACTTTTTGCTCGGACTCAGAATAAAAACAGCGAGTTGTTTTTTTTTGCTGTTGCTAAAAAAAACAACATGGCGGGAAATTTAAGAACATTATAAATTCATTAAAAATACTTCTCCTAGGAAGTTCATACATCGAAGTAACTAAAGGTACGTATACGTACATAATTTCATAAAGATATTGATAAACATAATGATGGTCAAAATCATTAATCTTTTATTGCACGTGATTCACAAAGATTCGTATGTATCATAAGAAGCATGATAAATAGTCGTCCACGTAGGTGGCAAGGTCATTTGATGTTGTTTCTGTGCTGAGCATACCTAATTATTAATAATAATAAGTTAGTTTCATTATCATAACGGCATACAAACCCTGCAATGGACCGTCATGTCTGCCATACTATGGCTTGTAATAGTTCCTTGTTGATAAAATTATTTTTAAACAAATGAACGTTTGATAAATAATAATAATAAAAAATAATAATAAAATAATTGTTTTTCTCCTTATTATTATTATTATTTATTGTTATCTATGTGTTTATTGTAAAGGTATATATATGAAATTGGATGTTAATCGGGAAAATAAATATATTTCATTTCATTAGATCATTTTGAACTAAACTATCTTAAAAATTATAAACCTATATTTTTATTACCCCGTTGGTCTTGTGGGGTCTCAGGTACGATTCTCGAGTTGGGTAAGATAATAGTGGGTTTTCTCATTAGGAATTTCCCAGTAGCAGTCTGGAGTTTAGAGGTGGATGGTATGATATCCCATGCTACGGAAAGTACGTAAAGCCGGTAATGCTCCTAATTTGTTTTTGGTCAAGTCGGATTGCCGTTCCAACTGACTATGAGAGTGAGGGACGCGGGAGTGTACCTGTGTTTGAGCACACACGTGTGCACTATAATATATCTCGCGTGCTTGGTTAGTCTCCTCTGAGATTGGCCACCGACCGAAATTCGGTCTGGAGAATATTATTAATAATATATTTTAACCACTATTTCTGGTGTACATTTTTGTGCACTCAAATTAAAACTCTGAAAAGTCGTACCCATTCTATAAACATAAGCTTTTTATACCTTTAAAGGAAGCTTATCCTTTATTACCCATTTTAGTACTTTTAATGGTAGCAGTTCCGAAAACGCATTGGTTTATTTTTGTCCTAAAGTCGTTGCATAAAATATGTTTGAAAATAAAGAAATCTAAAAGCAAACAGCGCCATTTCAATGAACGGTGTTAGTATTACAAAATCAATATTATCAATTTACAGTTCATTGTTAGCTTCCCACCGTTTAGTTTTAATTTTACTCATATGGCGGGCGTTGAGTTCGCTGAAACATAAAGTTATCGATTTACCAAAGGTTCCGTTCGTGAATACATAACATGGAAAATGTAAATTCTTAATACGGAGGGGTGTTGAAAGACACATCACAAAGCCGTTAACGCATATTGCCCATCAAACGAAGCAACATTGAGTAAAAATGATAGCTGAGAAAAGTAATTTAAAAAAAATAATTAATTTTTGAGTTTTTATTTTTTGATGTAGAAAATTACGGTTTCTGGTAGCGCCTAATGTAATGTGCTGGGTGCATCCAACAGTACAGGGGCCGTGACGGTATTTAAAGTTCAGTTATAACACTATAAACTTGATTTAGTAAAAAAAATATGGAACTTTGACCCGAAATACCTTCATAACCCAACGATGCCCCCAGGTATGGTGCAGAACAAAAAAAAAAAATGCAATAATAGGAATAATATGTACTGTAGCATTAGTTTCGTTTAGTGTCTTTTTAAACCCTTTATAATGTAGTATAGATTCTATAGTCTTTGCAAAGCGTAGATTTTTCCTTAGCATTGCGTTGTCACTTATTTTTATTATTAGTAAGTAGTGAACAAAGCATGTTTACGTCCATTTAGATAGTATTATTACATCATCAATTGACTGCTGTCTCGTTTACGAAGTCGTTGTAGATTACTATCATTACTACCTAAGTACTACCAAAACGTTACCATACAGCTTTATAAACACAGTTATTTAATTCCAATAATAATTAGTATTGTGTGTGAAAGTGTGTAAGTAAAACAAAAATATCTACTTCGGTTTTCTTTACAATCTTAGCCCGATTGTAAATACTGAGTGGACTAAGTGTTAGGTAATACTTATGTACATTTTTGGGTAGGTACTTGTGTGAATCAAATGTTGTATTTCCTGAAAATTACTTTTACTATGAGTCTCCCTTTAACATTTTAGGATTTCTTTTTTTCGAGTGTAAATATTATATACATATTTACGTAGTTATGAGTATTGAAGTAAGTAAATAATATTGCCGAATATTAGTAGGTATGTAAAAACTGCTTACTTACTGCTTCCGTACTAAAATTAAACAATTAGATGTTTAATTAAAATAAGAAGAATTTAGTAATTTAGATAAATTATAGTATATGTGATTTGTTTTAGGGTAGAACCGGGTAATACCGGTCAGGAGGTAATACCGGTCAATATAAAATCTCACAAACTACTGCGTTCCGATGCACGCACACATACACAGCGAGTGACGTAATGTTGCCAAGCAGCAACGCACCGGTCCCCGCTTCATTCCGCAGCCGACATCTTGGATGAACGCACGTCGATTGTTTTCGCGCCTAGTTGATGTAAAATTTCGGGGTAAAACAATAAGAGGTGAGTGTTTATATTTTCACGTTTCTTACATTGTTATCTAGGATTGTTGCACCATAATTACTTAACATTCAGAGTGATAATCGTTTTTTAACTTATTTGGTCAGGTTTCCTAACTAAAATTTTTTTACGGAAATGTTTCGAGTCGGGCAATGCCGGTCATGCTGACCGGTGTTAACCGCAAGTAAAATTGGTATACATGACTATTATTTATGTTAATATTAATGTTTTTTTATTATTTCAGAATACCTAAAGGAAGAAGCCAACCCATTTCAAAGGCGTCGTGGAGCCAAGAGCAACTACGCAGGGGTTTCAGACTAGTGGATGAAGGAAAAACTACAAGAGAAATGAAGAGAGGAAAAGCTATAAATCGATGGAAGTGAAAAAAGCTAAAAAGAGAGTGCTTCAAGATAAAAACAACCGTAATGAGAGTACGTCGGACTCGGAAGTAGAAATGACAGACCTGCGTGAAGATGAAGACACCGAATGCTGACGAGGACTACGAAAACAAATGTATAATTTGCGATGATTATGGGCATAATAACGAGCTCTGGTATAGATGTGTGCTGTGTGGTCTCTGGGCACACGCTGAGTGCTCTGGTTATGACTCTCCTGAGGGTTACATTTGCGACTTATGCCTGAACAAAGCTTGACCGGTATTAGCAACCTACTGACTGGTTTTACCTGCCAAAGTGTCTAATACCAGTCAAGCTAGATTTTTTTAAAAATGCTGATTATTTCAAAGTTGTTTTAATTATTGATCTCAATTAACGTGATTTTGTTAGAAGAATACCTATAGTTTGATTGTTAAAAGGTTTAATAAAGAAATGTTTATTAATATCTGATTTGTGATTATTTCGCCTTAAGTGACCGGTAATCCCCATTCTTACCCTACTGGTTTCGTGTAGGTAATTAAGAGTAAAGTATTTTGTACCGCTGGGTCTGTAGTTACTTCAATTTGCTGCCGCCTTTTAATGAAGTTTGGCATTGTTTTCATTTACGTGTACCAAAATACAGCTGTGAAACGAAATTGAATCGAAAGAACAGGGTACCCATTTGTGAACATGTAAATTGAGTTTGTATAGTCAAGTAACGTTATATATTTTTTATAGCTTTATTGGGTACCTTTGGAAATATAAGGTTCAATACAAGGTAGTAA
The DNA here is from genome assembly GCA_949316365.1 of Hoplodrina blanda. Classification (NCBI taxonomy): domain Eukaryota; kingdom Metazoa; phylum Arthropoda; class Insecta; order Lepidoptera; family Noctuidae; genus Hoplodrina; species Hoplodrina blanda. The sequence goes on from OX438581.1 coordinate 10,557,605, forward strand.
CTTTTTTTTAAAATACTTTCAAGGCCTAATTATCCATTACGTAATGTAGGCAATTACCTAGGGGCCTCACATCAGGAAGGGTCCCCGAGTGCCAGAAAAATAAATGAAAATATCTCTACGAGCGAAAAACCAAGACGCCCAAAAAAAAATTTTTTTTTTGGGCGTCAGAAAAGGGTATATTAGCCCCTATACGTGCATTGCCTAGGGGCCCCGACATGGTTAGTCCGGCTCTGATTACCTAACATATTTTAACACTAACCACATTTTTTTAGTGTCTACGCTGTTTAGCTACTTTCTGCATAGACTGATCCTCATCCTAGATTAGTTATATGATATAGACTTCATAGGTATGATAAGTATTTATTTACCTATCATAGATGCTCGAATACTGAGAACATCGGCTCATTTTATCTTAAGGGTTTCGGAACTTGAATGATATGTCGTTGTAGGAAAGAACCGCGTAAAAGCGATAGATGACGTTGATAATAAAAACAGGTTCTTGAAATAAAAAGGATCATGGTACCCGGCAGTTTTTTTGGATAAAAAGATAGTCCTTAACATTTATTTCGGCCAGACCTTACATTGACACTAAGGTTATATTTAGAAGTGACATTTATGGCTTCAAATATTTTAATATAGCTTTGAGCAAATCCTGCGTGGTAATGTTATTAGAAACCTTTCAATTGTAGCAAAATACTACATAAGGAAAATACTTTTTGTCAATGTTGCGTATATTGTATACCTACACGTGTTCAAATATAACTTCAAAACACGACTATGCAATAGTTATTAATAGTTATGAAATAAGCATTCCTCATCTTGTGCTGCCATTTAAGATTTGCCGTAAATTTCACTTAATCCTCATTCATTTTCAGTAAAAACACTTGTATAATGTTTCTGTGAGGATTACTTTTTATATTGATGATTAATTGCGTTCTCCCTCATGCCATGTGACTGGTGATGCCTAGACTTACAAGGTATGTCTATACTGATATTATAAAGAGGTAAAGTTTGATCGTTTATGTTTGTTTGTAAGAGTTAATCTCTGGCAGTACTGGTAGGTACCGATTACAAAAATCTTTTACTGATAGAAAGCTACACCACAGTATGCTACACTATTGCAGAGTGATATCGGCAATGTTCGATGATAGATATACTTAGGTACTTGATCTCCACGCAGACGAAGTCACAGGCAGAAGCTAGTTGCATATAAAACGCACTTCTACGACCGTTAGCCTGAATAAGTGATCAGGAAAGCCGAGTATTCAATTAGTCTTTCCATCTTTGTGATTAATTAAAGGTAACATACATAATTTGTACAGTAATGTGATAGTAAATACACATACACATCTAACTATAGCTACCGGTATCGTCCATTAGCCGTAATTTCTAGAAATGCTAATTTAATTTCAGTGCTCTGGTCGATATTCCAAGTGATTTGGACATGGGTAGATATTTCCACGAAATCATAAATTCAAAACAAAACAATAAAAGTGATGGCAGGCAATTTATTCTCGAGTTTCTAGGACAAATAGGCCGAATACCACTAGTTCCTAATAAACGTTAAACCGCGGCTGTTTAGACGTGAATTCTGACGTAGAATAACCGAATTAGTTGTCAAAATTAATTGAAGAAGATGCTTGACATTTTTATTTTATAGTTTGCTGTCATTGTAGCCCCATATTAAAATAGAAAAGGCGAACTGATTACCAACGAATACTAGTTAATATTCATCATCATCTAATTTGGCAGGTTTGTGACGTCAGATCGTATGTATTTTTATATAGATGCTCGAGCGTCGGCGTGGATGCCAAGGTTGCTCTTGTATTTACGTTTTGTTAGTATTATTTACGTATAAAGAATACAAATACGATTCTCACTTGTTACTTGTATAGATTATGCCGCGGTCTCGATGCTTGGTTTACGTTGAATTACGGAAAAACGTCAAGGATATCATAGATTGTAGATAGATACGTATATCTTCGAATCTATTTATATTTTTGTACGTATTGAAGATAAAATTAGAAGGTTATGTTTTAAGAATAGTTTATGTGACATAGTTATTAAATTTACATACGATTTGTACATTATAAAGTTGTGGTCAAATCAATGAGTCAAACTGTCACTTTCACACTTAACTGGCCAATGACTATTGATTCAAGCAGGTGACCATGACGTCATAAGGAAATGTGGATTCCCCATTCGTTTATATAAAAAGACATGCTGATAGCAATATTAAATTCTGATTAGTAATAATTTATACGGTCTCGATAAAATAGATAAAAATTGACAGATATATGAACTATTAATAGGCATTAGATATTTTTGGAACTACTGAAATATCAAAAAGAAGGGAAATGTAGAAAGATTTGTGTGCCGCTTTTATTTCTGAACTTATTTTATAGATTAAATAGAATAGCACAAATTAATTATTTAGGTAGTTAGGTACCTATATCATCACTACAATTTTTTTTAAGTCATCATGCTATAGGACGTAATCTAAGATTAAAGACAACACACCTTGTAATGTTGCTTTTCAAAACTTCATTCAAAACAAATTTTTAAACGAATTCTTTAAAAAACCGCGCATGTTCATAATATTGTTACATAAACACTATATTGTGTTGTTGAATCACTCTTACAATCGTAGCCAAGTTTAAATACGTTAATGAACTAATGTAAACGTCAGTAATTCTTGTCGCATTGGAAAATCAATTGCTATCTTAGTAGGTCTAATGACCAAACTCATTGATAAAAAAATAATTCTTGTGTACATTACCACATTTAGAAGACAGCAAGTTAATAAGGAATAGAATCCTGAAAAAGAAAGAGATATTATATAACTTTGGTACTTTTTGATGATTTCAACCATTATTTTTGCCCCACAATAGCGATAGATTCGTACTTAACACTTCCCAGGCTATCAAATTCAAACGATTTGTTTGTTATTCAATACCACGGGCAGCGCAATCTTTACATTGATGCCAGATCGAGAAATATTGTGTAAATAACGTCTCTAAATAAGACCCAGTACTATTGGAAACAATCGGAACAATTTGCATTCTCTAATCGGCTAGATAATACAAGGAAAAATGTATGAAACGAAATGTTAAAACTTGATTAAATTTAATTGTGCTGACCTTGATAAAGATAACATTACAACCAAAAATAATAAAGATATTTAAACGCTTCCTTAAATGTGTTCTGAATTTGAGTATTTTTTGTAGCTTTAAACATTAATTTTCGTGTAACAAAATGTTTATGATAATACTGGATGAAATAGGTGTCTGAATTACTGTAGCGTATTTTTTTACACCTGCTTTGTTCCACACCTATGTACGTAAAATGTTTGTGATTTTTGAATTTAAACGCAATAGACTTTAATCATGACCAGAAGCCCGTCTTTTTGTCAAATTAGTTTATTTGCTCAGGTTTATGTTTTATACTATCAAATTAGTTACCTGAGAATAGTTATTACATATGGGTATGATCTCAAATCATACCCAATGATTTAAATAAATAAATAATAAATCTACTGACTACTATAACGTTTCTTTTACTGATAACCGGCGCAATAATTTTTTGGAGAGCGGATTTTATCCAATTGGTTGTTCAAAGTCTGCATATGCAAATAAACTGATATTGTGCTCAAAACATATTTACTCAGTTTATCATAATTTGTCCCCAAAGTGGGGTTTTCCCAAAATGAAGGTCGTGAGATTAAGTAGATCGTCAGCTCTATTGCACCAGTATCGTAGCCCCACGACAATATTTAGGTTATCAATTGCAATGGTTATTTTGCTATCAGTCTGTCTTGCAAGCAACAGACGTTGGACTAAGGGTCAACGTTCAGGTCAGGTTATTATAAAATATTCTATACAAAGTTACCAAAAAACAGCTTGTAAGTTTCGTAATTAAAAAGGTAGCAACTAGACATTTGAAATTTAATTATAAAACATATTCTAAGCCGAATATTTCAAGGCAATCTTGCGAAACGTTAATATAATATTGCTTAAACATTTCTATCGCATTCAGTGTCTTAATAACAGCGTCGGTCAGAAGCAGTATCTCACAGACAAGACGTTAATGTAGGAAGTGATGCATTTTATCATTTGCACTCAATATCCTTAGTCCTTATTGACAGTGGAACAATCTTGACCTGTTTGATAAAGTAATATGATAAGGGTATTTTTAGCATCATTTGGAGTGTACATTGTGTGATTGTGTGTCCATGCCATCCATGAATAGTATTTATGTGAAGTATAACATGTTTATTAACTTGACTAAAGATTGTTATTTACAGTGTAGGTAATATAACAATTACTTGTTAATTATACACAAATGCGTAGTTTATATTTTGGCTACTATTAAGTACAGTCAGTGACAGTTAATTGCATTAACAATACTTTTTATTGTGATAAGGGTAACCCAACGTGTATGATGTGTCGGTTTATGATTTAATTACTGACAAAAAATGTAGAGGTTCTTTTTGTCAGTATTTTTGTTAATAATGCCACCGAACCCTATTAAAACTGGCTTTATTTGCCTTTTGCACAGTTAGTCTTCTTAATTTTATTACTGTTGAAATAATTATGGTCTTTGATGAAAGTCAGCAGTGTGTTACATAATTTGTGCGCAGTTCCCATCATTTCTATTAACAATTAGGAAAATCCCCGTCATATCAATGGGGTTTTTCACTATCAGCTGTTAACTAAAATCCCCAACAAATGCGTGGGTACGTACGTACGAATTGTTATCAATAACAATAGTTCACTCTTCAATAACATAGTGTTTTATTTACAGACGGCTCACAGAACGAGTGAACGAACTAGTACACACGGAGAACGTCTACGTGGAACGACTCAGGCATGTCGTGGACGACTACATCCCGAACATGCGAAAACCTGATCTATCTCCTACCTTCAGATCATTGGAATCTGAGATCTTTGGCAACATCGAGAGGATATTTAGGTTTCATTCCGAAGAGTTCCTACCAGCTTTAAGAGACTGTGAAAATGATCTCAGGAAGTTGGGACAGTGTTTTAGGCGATTCGTAAGTATTGTTTTTGTTTACGTTTTAGTTGTCAAAATCTCTATCTGATAAGGTTTAAGTGGTGATGAAATATCCGATAAGGTTGGTTCCTCTGCTTATCTTCTGAACCTCATTTTAAGTAGGTCTTGATCATGTATTGTTTACTCAAATAGTAAAAAGGCAATCACTTTGTTTTTTTGTTAAATTTTTCTTATTTGCGGCTTTGGTGTACGGCCAGAATTCTGATACAGACAGTAACTATTTGAACTACGTGCCGAAAAGCGCTAATGCTTTAATTTTTTAATGACTATCTATTTTTAGACTGGCAAAATGCTGTCAATGTTCACCCTGAAATAATTATGTTTCCTAACTAGAGTAAATAGTCTGCGTAATGACCGATTAAGAGCAAATCGTTATAAAAACATTGGTGTCACGGACTGGCGATCGCATGGCGGAGCGCATGATTCTATGCCTTCACACTTCACCATCGTAATAAGATCGTCTTTCTTCATAGATTTGATTCAAAGAAATAGCTGGCAGAGGCAGCTTTGAATAACTATGGGTCTTATTTAAATGGATGACTATAGATATCAACGTGTCGAACGATTCTTCACAGTTCCTCAGTTTATCGCCATATTGACCCCTAATCTCCGACAGTACTTATTTTGATTGTTTTAGGAGAAAGTATAAGAATTTCACTTAAACTACCGAGTGTGTTTTATAGGAAATCAAAAATAATGACCGCGGTTAATGTACGTGTCATTTGTTGAATCAAAACGAATTTAATATAAACAATACGAGAAAGGATTTATGTAACAATCACGTTTTTTTTTGCAGGAAAAGAGGTTCAATATGTACGTAATGTACTCTAGGAATAATAAGAGAGCGACGAGACTGGTTTTCGAACACAAACAGTTTTTCCAGGTAAGCCTAGTTTATTGCTAGCTATTTTTTGGGACGTTCAATTACAACAAAAAAGTGAAAGTATTTGATAGCGGGGCATTACGCTGTTTTAATTAGTTATAATAATATGAACACAGTTCTGATGTCACACAAATCAAAACCATTTTTGTCATTTATCACATGAGTTATCGTAAAAATTCTGGATATTTAAAGCTGTGCATCCGTTTATACTCGTATACCCAGTTCATGGGAGATCCCTGTTCATGAAAATGTCCTTATCTTTCAGCTTCCCACAGACAATTATATTTAGAAATAAGTTACATCACATTATGTTAGGTTTTTTTTTCAGATTTTATGAATAATTAATCTTTGGAAGTCAGTACAGACCATTAATGTTTAAATGGTAGTGGTATCGCAGTTATAAGTATATAGGTGGTATGTATTACCGTAAAAACTAAATTGATTGAAGCATTATCGGTTGGCCGCATGCACGCATCACGATGCTCGATGGACGTTGAGCGTTATTTCCTCATTTCTGTAAAGTGTAGTGGATGGCGCACGCTGCTAAACAACGGCCTAACTGTTGGCGCTACCGTTACTTGCACATTCATAGGCATTTACTCGACCACCACTGCTTCAAAAAGTAATATTCCGTTACGTATAAACAGCCATTAATTATACAAATGAATTTAATTCTCTCCGCGCAATGTTAGCGAATGTACTAGAACCTCGCTCCTCGTGTTATTTTTTCAAATAGAATTTTCATAATGTAACTTCTTTCTTTGACCAAAAAGCTAAATGTTGCGACATAAACGTCCAAGTTGAGTGAAAGTTTGTATTTTATTATTATAATTGTCGCGCGCCATTTCCCTTCTGTGAACCTTCTCAGTCTACTTGTTCGGATAAAATTCTGCTCCAGTTATCCCACACCTCGATCGCGATCGCATATCATTCGACCCAAATTACGCATGAAAGCCGGTGAAAGGCTATTAAATTATATGTATCTACTAAATGTAACTTAACCGCAAACGTTTATATTTATAACTATCGATTGAATCGATTTTGCAAATGTTTTATGTCTAATGTTTATGTTCCAGGGAATACAATTAGAATTAGGTGATCGATTAGATCTGTCAAGTTACCTTCTGGAACCAGTGCAGAGGCTACCGAGATACAAGTTGTTTTTGGCGGATTTAGTTAAAACTTATACAAATTATGAAAATGAGAGAAGTGAAACTGAGTCGAGGATATCCAAATTGAGTGTGGACAGCGATGAGACAGGCGGCAGCAACGGAGAGTCCTCGGAAAATGACGAGACACCTCTGGAAAGTTTGAAACTAGCGAAAACTATGATCGAATGTGTATTAACAGCGGTCGATGAAATCATGGCGCTGGAAAATATTACCGACTGTCCGGTGAGTGAAATAATACGCTTGTTTTCAAAACAGTACGACTTGGAAGTGCTATACCTAGATTATAATGGAGACATGTAAAGCATTATCGGTAATAAATTCAATGTAGATAGGTAGATATCCGTAAATTATATCTACTATGATACTAGTTAGTCATATAGTACCTATACACGTTGTTTGGCACAGCCGTCGAACAATGTTCATTATCTCTCATTTTATCGTATCTCAGATAGGTATGTTAGAAGATAAAGATAATTTTATTATTAGTATGACGAATTTTACGAAACATCCGCAATAAAATAATCGGTCTGAAGTTTACTTTACTATGCTTTCAACTTCTGATAATAACATTTACCACGTAATGAGTACCTGCAAAATATTGTATTTTTATAATGGAAGTAGCAAAATTAGGATCATGTTATTCTCCCAGCGACTTCTTACTTACTTCTTCTGTTCTTTCACGCATGTTAAGCCTTTGGTTACTGCTCCACTCCCGTGGGTAGTAGCTTGATATTATATAGCCTGTACTATTACTCATGACTCTGACTATCATTATATCCAAATATTTTTTTTCTAATCGGTCTAGATTCAGTTTCAGAGATTTACGTATTAACCTACACACAAACAAAAAAATAAATAAAAAATCTCTTCAGCTTCATTATATTACTAGTAGGTACAGATAAGTCGTGGGTATACAACCTACATCCGGCAACACAAATTGGTGGAGGCCTCGACCGTTACAAGGCACTGTAGCTTTTATCCGAAGTCTATTTGTGACCGGGAGGGCTTTTATTTAATTCTCGTCACTATTGATCGTTCCTGTTACAGCTATATTTGAACCTGCTGAACCAAGGCCGGTTGCTGCGCCAGAACGAGTTCTACGCGATGGACCCGGCGCGCCGCCGCAGACAGCTAATGAGAATATTCCTCTTCGACAAGCTCGTGCTCATCACTATTGTGTATAGAAAGGTCAGTGTATATGTGTTCTACGTGTCGGACACAAACGCTTCTATGCGCACAAACAAATACCTACACACAGTAGACAGAAACGTTCTTTTTTAGATATTGCATATTTTTGAGTGTCTGAATATTTTTCTTTGAAAACCGTTGATGTTAAAGGCCTGTAACAGCAACGGTTATTCATAATTTATCATTACAAAATTCCCATAGTTATTAGCAATTATTACACTGGCCATTATGATTTTTAAATCATTAAGGTATTATTATCACTTAATGACCTATTTAATGGCCAGTGTATCAAATGAGCCAGCAGTATTAAATGAACAATTTACCTAAAGTAAAAACCCAATTAGTATTAATTGTAGCATATGAATATAACCCTGATATTATAATAGTCTGGAGACAAAAAACTCGGACTGTAAACGCATTGTACAATAAATGACAAGGCAATTAACCTGACCGATTATGTAAATATGGCAACATTAAAGTTACTCTAAAAGGAGTCAATTAATACTTAACCAATAGGTCGGTAGTGAGTTAAGTAATTAAGTAGCTTATTGATTACATAATGTTGGTTGCCATCGTCTGTTTTAACTAAAAAGATGTCTAACAAAACTGATCGACAGCAGTGGCGCGTGTCTTAAGAAAACTTTGCAGGCATCGTAAATTACGATACTGACTTGTGATAGACGTAAGTACTAATCGATAAACGTCGTATAAAAATGAATTATCAGCAAATCTACTGAATCGTATGTTTTTTCGGCTTAGTTAACAATAATCGCAGAATAAACGACAGTTATTATTAGAAGGTTTTGCTAGTTATATTTGATAACAATGTAAATATTTTGATAGGCGATAAAGTAGGTACATAATGTGACGTGATTCCCAAGACTTCCGTATGGTGACGCTAAATTATCAGTAAATCAACAAAGTGTAGTAATACTCAACAGTAATTAGCATTGATATAGAATTACAGACATTCACAACTCCGCGTGTTTGTTGTGCAACGTGAATTGCACTTTTTATGATTGGATTTCAGATTTAAACAATCGACTGCTCCACCTCTATCTTGCAGACAAAAAGTTTGTTTCAAAACAGCAGTTTCAAAATAAAATAGATAATGCTTGTTCTTTTCTCCTCAAGGGAAAAGTTTTGGAATGTTTTCAATTGAATTTATTTCATTATTATTTACACACATTTTCATTTTTCAGAGGTTTTCCTCGGCTAACTTAAAAGATTTCATATATTTTAATTAAACTTGTACATAAAGATAAATTTATATTACTTTGCCAGATTACGAAATATATTACATTCGGCGTATGTATATATTTGTAGGTACATAAGTTATCTAAAGGTTCCGACTTAATCATACTTGACCTATATTTTTTGGCATAAACAATATTTACTAATACGTCTTTGGAAATACATAGTTTAGGAATTGTAAACAAACTTAGGAAAGGTTACTTATGATATGTAAACATTATATACCGACTTTGTATTTCACTATATATATTTTACGGTAAATTATAATGGGCTTAGTACGTGCTTAGAGTATATACCTATATATTCAAAGAAACGACTGTGCTGAGACCTGCTACTGCTTATAGATTACACTGTTTAGTTAATTTACAATAGATTAAAAGAACAATGATAAAAGATTCATTCAGGTAACGACAATGAACTTTTTCATAAAAAATAGAGAAATTACAACCGTCTATAATGAGAATGACAATACGAGGAATGCGATCAAGTAACTAAAACATGTAAGGGGTTTCATAGGTCCTATGTGACTATAACACATGATATCCTTCATAGTTAAAGATTATAAGGCTGCACTACAGTAAAAACTATGGGTAATTCATGATATTATTTTTCATTAAAAAATGCTACGTGATACGATTTTGGATAATGGGCATTTCCCAATTACATATGATTATTTCTCTAGATCAATTAAAATATTGTTTGGATGACTCATTATTTAAAGTGAGTCACGTCTTATCAATGTAACAATAAAATTATTATAATTATACCAGTCTGTGCTCACTGTTGACTGATATGATAAGGTATAGCTACCTATTTCATGACAAACTTAATGGTAATTCTATAACGGTCGGGAGCTTTTATAGCTATTCAAGTGAATAAAATTATGCATTTGATTTTAGGGAAAATACAGTGGTAGTGACTAAGCATCGTTTTGATTTTCGATTGATATTGGGAAATGACTAAGTCCTAATTGTAGTACACATCCGTATCATTGAAGATAAAGGGATAAACTTCTAAATTAGATTGCAGTTATCTTGACGTACAAAACGTGTACGTCAATGTACTGGTTGACAAAATATTTAATTAGGAAAAAATAAAAGAATGCCTTTATTATCAAAGAGTTCTGTTGCATTGGTAGGTAGTATAAGGATTTCAAAACACATAGTGTAGGTATCTTTAATCACTTTCTAGTGTTCTTTATTTAATCACCTTTTCAAATTCGATAAAAATTTTAAAACAATAATTAAAGCTTTGTAAAGTAATTGGCTAAAGGAATTTAATTCTGCCAATACGAAAGTATTGGCAGAATTAAATTCCTTTACACAAACGTTGAAAGCGCTTTATTCAATACTCAACTTAGTCCGAGATGCCTTTGAAGCCGTTTAGAAATCAGTCAAGGGGTGACGTTTGAAAGAAAGATGACTCGCCAAGTATTGACTCGAACGCGGCGAATTTCAAGTTGGTATATAAAGAGGTTTACATTCACAATTGCTCGTTTCAGTCTGTATTACACGCTGTTATAATTTTTTAACCCTTTACCAGGCCTCGGACAAATCCTGCAGTAATAATGTTTTTTTGGTAGATTTAGATGAGTGATTAAATTTGAAATGAGATTTTATCTATTATATTTAGAAAATTAGCTGAAAACCTGAAAAAAGACAGTGGGAAAACATAATCCCATTGCCTGTCTAGACGACTATTTTCGAGCTGTTGATCGTTTATTACCTGAATAACAAAAAATACACTAAAGTAGACTGACAAATAATGACGACAAAAGTTTACAACTACCCACATTTTATATTTCAATAAATGAGATGTGTGAGTAAATCCTAAATAAAACCCGTGGCAAAAACCTAGTATAAAATAAAGATTTTAATTTCCCGGGCAATGGACATAATAACTCCCGCAATAATTAGGCATTCACAGGCTTAGGTCATATGGTTCCCCACATGTTTTATTTAGTTATATCATGATATTTTAGAAGTTTTTACTTATAATTAATGCACAAATCACTAGAAAAACTCAAATTCTACAACATATCAAAAAATTGTACGACTTATCTTTCTCCGATTCGCTGTAATGATTAAAAATACAGTGCACTTGTCACAAAAATGTTCGTTTAGCGGCCGACCACAAATGAAATGGCTGCAAAAGTGACATTTGCGTTCCGTTCCACTTTATTTTTTGTCTTACGATAAATAATATTTCTATGTTGGCGTTTTTGACAGATTGTGGTAAATTCTTTACCAAAACCTGGTAAAAACTCTTAAAAATCTAGGTGGGAAATCCTCAATCCATAGCCTGGTTAAGGGTTAATTAATACTTTTAATTTGATACCATTTGCTGCCACTTAAAACTTGCATCATAATGAGATATTGTGCGTCGGACGTTACGAAGTGTTTATTACGCAGACGCGACGCAGTGGCGTCGTCGTCGACGGAATTATCTGTATTCTATCATTCACGATTCGCGAATAGTTTCATAGTTTTGATTTTGATACAAGTTTGTATCATTGCAAGTCGAGTGTTTTGAAGTTAACATAACAAAGGATTGTATTCTGAACAACTACTCAAATATTTAAGTCTTATCTCTGGAGTTTAAATAATTTGAAACATTGCAGAGATTCTTTTTAAAATCACAGTAAATGTTTGCTAGTTCTATGACATTATGAATGAGTACGTAGTCGGTCATTGTCACGGACTTTATTGACGCCTCTTCAACAAAAATGTACATACATTAAAAGCTAGGGAACACACAAAAGTTTTGTGAAGATATTTTTATAATGAGATGGTACACAATAGTAATTGTAGCGGCGAGAGTTAAATGACCTTGCCAATGCTACGGAACGACTAATTTACCACGCATCGTCGATTTCAGCTGTTTGATGGTACAGGAAATACGTAATACTGGGAGACTGCAGCTATTATACACAAGCTACTAATATCACCATAAATGTCATTCTAGAACTAGACATAGCGTTATGGCCGAAAGCTAATGTGACCTTTATTCCAACGGTTTAATGACTCTGATTTGCATTTTATCCAAAAACAAACTTGTTATTGGTGTTCTGTTCTTGATATAAATTGGTAGTTTGAATTTTAATAAAATAAGATTAGATAGATATGTTCACATTCAGCCAGAATTCTATTTTCGTTAAGTGTCCTTTTGTATATTTCATATCTGATATGGTTTTATGATGGTAGGTAATTAGTTTTTTATAACGGTTGTTAGTTAATTCATTGTCGTATTTTGCTTTTAAAGACAAATCTAATGAGGAAAACCTATTATATACACATCAAGTTAAAATAAGACTATCAAACTAAGTGGTCCATTTCATATTTTCCAGCAACCCAGGGTGGAATACTTCATTTATAAGGACGACATACCGGTGGATGACTTGGGTATAACGGCGAAGGAGCACGACCAGCACAAGTTCACGATATGGTACAAGAAGAGAAACCTGAAGTCTTACAAGCTGGAGACCAGCGACCCTTCGATAAGGAACGCGTGGGTCGAGGGCATCACCTCGCTTCTGTGGGAGCAAGCAATGCAGAAAAAAGGTACACTTAATTATCTTATACAGAGTTCTATGTTCTCTTGTCATTTCGTTACGATCAATCGACATAGCAGTAGCGACCAGATCACAGCGGCTTCAGGGACTAAACCTATAGGTATTAGAGAACTAGGCTGGAGTCAGTATGCAAAATTCATTATTTTTAATTATTGCAGTAAAGATTATCAATATCAATGACAAACAAATAAACTATTCCTAATGTTGTTTGAATCACAGAGGCAAGTAGTGTTAGACGTCGTTGCACTCATAACGATAAAGGGCATACAGTGACAATCTGGTTTTGCGTGGAAATCATAACCTCGCCACAACATGAATGAAAGAACTGGTTGTGTTTGTATAGCAAGTACATGTCTAGTTGCCATAAGATAAACTGCAACTAGTAATTAAATGAAATAGTTAAATGGTATGAAGAAGAAAAGAAAAGACTTGCCGAGACATACAGGTTTGAAAGATGAACGTCTAATAGAGCCAATAGATACTTACAAAACGTTTAGACATCACCTTATATGAGTACATAGGTACACTAGTGTAACTAGGTCTTATTTTATCTCTGTCAACACTGACAATAATATAGCTGGAATATCATTTTACCCATCTAGATAACGTGGCAATGTTTTGGGGCAATTTATCAGCGTGGGTTAAAATGTAGATGTTGTTCAACGATTAGCAACGATAGGCGAACATCAATATAAACCACGTAGATAAGGGTACAGCGTTGAAACAATGCACTGACTAATGATGCAATTTTAAGCACTCGCTATTGTGTGACTGGAACATTCAAATTACATTTATTGTCTCATTATAATACATCGTTCAGTTTGAAAACCCATTTGTAAAGTTTTATTTTCTTCGATTCTGTCATTATGTGTTTACGAACTCTTGTAAATATTGTTCTTGTTCTATTGTAAATTACAGAAGAGTGTCAAAAAAGAATACACGTTCTATAGTAACCATTGCAAAGATGAATGTAGCATCATGCAACGCAGCTGGGTGTGACAAAGCGAGCGAGTCAGTCCTTAAGCCGTTAGAATTATAATTATTCACCTTTCAATTGCATACTTTGAATTAACTTTGAATGCTTGGTCAGTAAATATTTTTATCTACTGATGCAGTTGGTAATAAAACCAGATTGAAATTAGTGACCGAGTTGCCTTATTTTTATTAGTTCAGTAACTCATCTCTCCATCGATGAACATCCTACGACCACGTAATGTTTTAAAGTTGAATGTCATCATAAATGTAATATCGATTAATATTTCCGTGCTCACATCTTATAGAACATTCGTTTTCAGTCATTATGACCAACATAATAAACGCTACATTTAGATAAGTAACACTTAGAGCCCAATTCTCACAAAGAAATTCGTTGAGTCCATGTGGCACGCACGCTGAACCAAACTAATTCCCGCATAGTTAATGCGAACAAACTTTTTAATTGATCGTCATCTGCTCCCCGTATTATACGTGACGGAAGGAGCGGGGTTCTTTATCACAGGCTGACGCACGCGGGGTCGACGACACACTTTTTTATTGGACACTCGTTGGCAAGTTGCATGTGCACTGCGTTGCGTCTCGTCTGTGGGAACGCCAGGAACTCGACGTTTTTCTTTGACGCCGTTGTTTTGTAAATGCAAACGAATATGCAACGATAGCTCTGTTTGCTGGTTTGGCGTTAATAAAATTAAGTATCGGTTGTACACTTAACAACACGTTTCACACGTTCCTACGATCCTTATCTTCGTATTCTTTATTCCTCTTTGAAGAACGTCTGTATTATCTAACTTGAACAACCTTTCCTTACGGATAATTAGATAGGAGTATCACAAGGGAATGTTGCGACGAAAGTACGATCGTTTTGAACTCTCGCTGTTACAATGCCACATTTCTCGCTGAGATTAAGCCGATAAGCGTAAACTGGTGTTTAAATCTTTCTGGTAACGCGTTTCTTTGTTACTCAGAGCTATTAGCGACAATTGCTGTTTCTTCAAATGCACGATGGTGTTTTGTCTACCGCAGATCACCATCGAGTCACATTAGACGAATTGGTGATATAACGATGTGTGCTGTTTGACCGGGACAGTAGCGTTTTATTGTCGTCTTGCTGGTGTTCATTTTGCGTCATTACGTAAATATTATCGGAAACTATCGGCGGAGGTGACGGACACTCGATCAAGTTCTATTATTGTTGAACAGTTGAGTTTATTGATGTTATTTTAGTTTGAGCTGCTGGTACTACCGGCCGATGTCCGCTATTATTGAATTTTAGTTTGACAACAATATCGTTGGTTTTCGCAGTTTCTATGTGATACTTAAGTAGGTAAATTACGTTTATATATTTGGTTCTACGACCGTTTTATTTTTAGACTGTATTTTGTTTTTGTTGGTATTGCAATTTTGCATCCTGTTTTATTGTAAACGACGGAAAATTTAATCTCTTGACGGTCTAAAATTATGTGCTGAATCTTAGGTAACAGGTTACAGGTCGATAGGTATGTCCCTCCACTCTGTACCTACAGTTGGTAATTATATAATTCTGGCTTTTTCTATATCTATACTAATATTATAAAGAGGTAAAATTTGTTTGTAAGTTTGTATGTTTGTAAGTTTGTAAGTTTGTATGTAGGGGGTAATCTCCGGATCTACTGAACCGATTTTGAAAATTCTTTCGGAAATTGGAAGCTACGTTATCACTGAGTGCTATAGGCTATATTTTTTTTTAGAAAAAATAGGGGTCCGTAAGATATTTGGTTTTTTCGGACCCAAGGTGTAAAAAATCATCCAAAAAAGTTCCTTATTTGGCGTTCGCCGCCTAAACTATAAAAGATATAACAATAAAATGTTCTAATTAATTAAAGACCTTAAAAATATCTACAAAAAAGTACCTATTTCGAGTTAAACACAACAACCATTTCTTTTTTTTTAAATCTTGAATTTTTTTAGGACTTCATTTAAACGCATTTATTTTACACATGTCATTACTTCTTATCAAAATAAACTATTTTGTCACAAAGTAATGTTTATGTAGATAATATTTAGTCTTTAATTCATTAAAATTGGAAGTTTGGTTTGAAAGTTATGGCGAAATCAATATATGTAATACTATTTCTGCGCTACGCGGCCCGTGACGACAGGCGGAGTAGGCGTCACCAAGGCGGGGTGCGGATGCGGGAGGGGAGTTTAGGTCTATGAGTAAAGTACTCGCGCGGCTCAGACGCGTGGTGGGGTCCTTACGCAATAAATGCGAAAGTCTGTTTGTTTATCTGCCTGTAAGACGGCTAAAATGCTGAATTTACTTTTGGGTAGTTGAACACATGGGATCAAACTTAGGCTTTTTGTAGTGGTAATCGACATCCACGCAGGCGGAGCCGCGGGGACCGCTATAGGTTATATAAATCAGAATAACACATAGGGTACTTTTTGTCGCGAAAACTGACATCCACGCGGGCGGAGCCGCGGGCGACCGCTAGAAAAAAAAACCCTCCTTTTGGCAGTCAGGAAATAAATCATAGCACTCAGTACTAACCGAACTACACTCATAATTTCATCACAAGTTAAAATGTTTACCGCCCAACGAAGTGGGCACGGGTCAGCTAGTATCATATACATTTTACAAATCAATGCAATCTTAAGAGACTTAGGAACAGTTTTCATAGATTGCAATTTTCTAGTCTTTTGTCATAATATGCGGTTTATTATCCAGTGAAAGTAAAACTTTACATTTCCTACGCGAATTTACTTTAATCAGAACATAAAGTATACGGTACCTCATATCAGTAGACACTTAAAGGCCGATATGGAAACAATAGTTATTTTTTATTTAAGTTTGCTCTAGGTATATCACGTGTTTACAACGATTATCCGTCGATCCATCGATCAACAACCTAACCGAGGCGTCGACAAAGGCTATTTAGCAACCCATCCCTCGTAGTCATGTATATTTACTTAACAAATGTCAATTGTATTACAGAAATCGTTATTCTGAATGGGGTATGAACGTTTTCGCGGAATCGTAGGCTTTATCTGCGCTGTTATCAGCTTCGCTAACGCAGTCAGGTGTGGTTTAACTGAGATAGCAGCGGTACCTTATTATAAATCACATTCTAAAACTATTGTCGTATCGATACTTATGAATATGACGCTTAATACAAGATGGAAGTGTCATCGTGACACAAAATTTTACGATGGATTCAGTCTATGATTCTAAAACCCTCAAAACATTGTTTACCAATTATTTTAAAAGAAAGTACTGTTTTATACAAAACTGCTGCATCTATATGGGCAAAATATTTGAAATTTTAACCTTGTATAAAGTCATGAACTGATTCCATGGTAAAAGATCACTGTGTCAAGATGTAACTTCCATCGCGTTAGTACCTAAGGCCAATAAAAAGTATAGTAAGCACTCCCACTGATCGCGGCTAAGTACAATAGGTACCTATTCCTCATGTTTTGAGTTAGGAAAAGACCATTTTATTTATTTGCCCGTCAGATATGAATCATTATTAATATGTATTGGTTTTTCTAACATTCCGTGGGGGTGATGATCACCAGGAGACTTTACAATAACAATGTATCTTTGATGACTGAAATACTTATCACATTAAGCTTAATGATAACACAACTCGTTAATGTGATAAATAGTACATTAACACAATTAAGAAATTCATGACATCCCGATATATTATCTGAGATATGCCATCGACGAGTAATCTATACGCTTGCGGTAAATAGATACAGGGTGTCCCAGCTAAGGACGTCCAAACGAAAATTTTGGTCTCCTCCCTTCCTGGGCTATCTAAACCACCCCCATATATGTTCTACGATTTTTTGCGGTTTAGGAGCTAAACGACATTTTAATATTTTTTTGGGATATTCTTCTTTACATCAGATTTTGTAGATTTTCTCTTTTAGTGTCGCATTTTTTGGAAATATTTTAATTGATAATTAATCCTGAAAGTATGGTCTTCGATCGATAAAAACAACTGTCTGTCTTATTGTCACCCGAAATTACTTAAACTTAGTTCAAAACCAAAAATGTTGTTTTGTAAATTTCGTTGCAGATTTTCGGCTCTTAAAGAAAAATCACAATAAGGGCCCAAATCACCTTAAAGTAATTTCAGAAACTTCCACGGACCCTTAGCTCCTTAAAACAGTACAAATAACTAGTATTTTACGGGTCATTATTCGGAGCAATTGAAGCTCGAACATGGTAAGGCGAAAAATACAATATTTTAGAACTTAAGTGAAACGTAATGAAAATGAATTAAAATGAACTTTTATCAAGTTTTCAATGCAATAAGAGCTCTATGTCATGTTTATTATTTGCACAATGGTGATTTGGAGTGGTTAGTAAAGTTAGGTTAGGGTTAGGTTAGGTTAGGTTAGGTAAACCTAACCTAAGTTTAGTATTTTTTTTAAATTAGTGATGTTATTTAATAAAGTCAATGCCATAGAGCTCAAATTATATTGAAAACTAACCTAACCTAACTACCTAACCTAACCTAACCCTAACCTAACTTTACTAACCACTCCAAATCACCATTGTGCAAATAATAAACATGACATAGAGCTCTTATTGCATTGAAAACTTGATAAAAGTTCATTTTAATTCATTTTCATTACGTTTCACTTATGTTCTAAAATATTGTATTTTTCGCCTTACCATGTTCGAGCTTCAATTGCTCCGAATAATGACCCGTAAAATACTAGTTATTTGTACTGTTTTAAGGAGCTGAGGGTCTGTGGAAGTTTTTGAAATTACTTTAAGGTGATTTGGGCCCTTATTGTGATTTTTCTTTAAGAGCCGAAAATCTGCAACGAAATTTACAAAACAACATTTTTGGTTTTGAACTAAGTTTAAGTAATTTCGGGTGACAATAAGACAGACAGTTGGTTTTATCGATCGAAGACCATACGTTCAGGATTAATTATCAATTAAAATATTTTCAAAAAATGCGACACAAAAAGAGAAAATCTACAAAATCTGATGTAAAGAAGGATATCCCAAAAAAATATTAAAATGTCGTTTAGCTCCTAAACCGCAAAAAATCGTAGAACATACATGGGGGTGGTTTGGATAGCCCAGGTAGGGAGGAGTCCAAAATTTTCGTTTGGACGTCCTTAGCTGGGACACCCTGTATAACAATATAGTCAATGTACCTATTGTAGATAATGTACATAAATTAGATATTATTGTCGACTGAAACTGTTTCATCTCGACCTTCATTCAGCTTTATCAATGTCTATTTTTATTTTACTTTGTTACGGCGAACTTGAAGGTAGACATGAAAAGTTATTTAAATAAGATTCATCTAAATTATTTAAACGTCGACAATCGCTTCAGTTTTGTTTTGACAAACGAGATGTCATTAATGTCTCATTGGAGGAAGTTAGGAGATCAAAAATTTATAAACGTCGTCGTCATAAATTTTAATGTTTCATGCCATTTGGACAGTATTTTTATTTCTTATTCATAAATATTTGAAGTTTCTTTAACATTTGCAACCCTATCTTGAGAGTAATCCTATAACAAGCAGCTATGGGTTTTCATAATGGCAAAATTAGGTATTTGAAGGCCAATTATTATTCTAGTAACTAAAAAGTCGCAATCACATCTCAGTGGTAATCAATGTCCAAAACTTGTCAACAAAATTAAGTTTTAATTATTTTTTGAGAAGCAATTCCCATATGTGTAAGAACTTTCGCGTTCTAATCTGAAGCGACCATAAACATTTCTAATTGCCACTCAGTTACCTTCTAAACATCACAATACATTCTAATTCTAATATCAAAATCTTCTCGATTTCCAGAACTACTTCTACAGCAGAGAAACAAAAGAATATCAATGGTGTCCATGAACAGCGAGGAGTCTGTGGAAACGGAGAGGAACGATGACAAATGTAAGCGCAAACACATTCCTACATGTAGTACTAACAATATGTCTTTGTGACTTGATAAGGAGTTTCGCCCATCGGACTTTAGACATTACGAAGTTAATGAGTCTTATTTTAGATAATACAAGCCGAACTCGCATAAAGTGGGTATGTCTGTGTGTCATGGATTTTGTCGTGTCACAGTAGCGCGTACTAGGCATTGCTTGCTTACTGCAATAAGTGTGTTAGGACTGTCAAGTCAAATATATACTATTATAAGTATGGATTTGTAGAACACCATGTGCATAATTTTAATGGTTCATTGTTGTATTCGATCTGTGTCACCTAATTTTCATGTGATTGAAAAAGTAAATTATCTACGTGATGATATTTGAGTCGTGTAATGATCGATCTTTGGATGATGACGAACACTAAAGGTAATGAAATCGTAGAGGTCAATCTTAAATAAAATGTTTGCTTTGCTCGTCGGTTTCAAATATTACAATTATAGCGTCACCTTAACAAAAAAGTCAAATGACGCATGACGCATAACATACAACAACAACCTTTTATAAATCTAGAACAATGATAATATTTTTGTGAAAATACTCTTGTGTAATAATTCTTCTAAAATTCAGAAGTTCTGGAATATTCTCGTGTTTATTATTGTAAACTAGCTTATGCCGCGACTTTGCCCGCGTAAATGTCGGTTATTATCTGCGGATATTTTTTGCGGCCCCAATTATTAAAAAAAAAGAAAACATCAGCTATCTGCTAGTAAAAGTCCCATCAAAATCGATCCGTCCCTTTCGGAGTCCGAACAAACAGACGGTAATTTAAAAAAATCGTTTTTGGTACCTATGAGACCGTGTAAATATTCATGATTACCGTTTATAGTAAGAAGCTGTTAATTTGACACACAAACAGACACTTCAATTGTATTTATTTGTATGTATAATGTTGTAAATAACTCTGTATGTCACCACTCACACTGAGTACCATCTCTGCTGCAGGTCTGTTAGATGGTTACGTACTCGTGAAGTTGCACCAATGAATTGCTTTGTAGGTCAGTAAAGTTTAGGCACGCTTCCAAACACACCTAATATCTGTTCAGCTTTCATTTTCTTTGCCTTCGCTTTTGTGGATTGACGGGAAACTATTTGCATTATTAAATAATGTTAAACAAAATTCTTTGATTTTTGAATTAACATCTATACTATTGAAAATATTAAACAAGTGGGTCTGTATTCAGATAATTTTCATTAAATGAATGATGAAGACTGGGAGAAAAGATTTGGGTTTCTGTTAAAGCTGAACTAATTATGTATTGTTTATAGTAGAATAGTAGCATGAGTTATAGTAGATAGTCAAGAAGGCTGGCCAACTGATATTCCAGGCAGGTTACCACTTTTAGTGGTAACTACTAAAATTACCACTATAAGTAGAATAAACATAGATGAGCATGAGGTCTTGGATTGGATTCTCAGGTCGGGCAAAATGTTATTGAGTTTTTCCATCAGGAATTTTTCAGTAGCAGCCTTGGAGTCTGGATTTGTGCCCGGTTGGTGGCAATAGGCTCGCCCCCATTACATGGGACTTAAACAAAACTGGCGAAATGTGGGTGTACTAATGAGTACATTTCTGTCTAAATCTCCGGAAATTACAGGCGTGATGTTATATAAAGTAGAATAACTTGTAAACTTATACACTTATAAACTTGTCCCTAAAAAAAGAAAAGTAGAATAACAAGAAAAGCTATTGATGTTTAGTTAATTTGTATATAATTTACAAAATATCAGATTTAAACCTAATGGCGGGCAAATTTAAATGCCTTGGCGGGCCACTTCGTAGCCCGAGTGCCTGGGGTTGACCAGCCTTGCTATAGATGTAGATTATATAAAAGTTTTAAAAGTAGAAATTGTTTAGTAAATAATCCATAAATAAAGTGTTACAGCTCTGAATCAACTCTTGTAAAGTTTCCAACCAATAGGCCAATGATTCATGTATTTAAGAGAGATTCAGAATACCTAAGATCACATCTACCCATTTTACCTCTACCGTAAATCCTAGGACCCAAAATCGACATTTCTTAACACCTGAATTATTGAACAGCCTTAGCTATCGACTAAAAATATTTATAGGCCTAAAGTAGTCCTGTACAGAGCTTACTTTTCTTTGAACCTTGAAATATAACTGACATCTTTTCTCACTTAGCTTACCTTTCTTGTGGCTATAGTATGTTCATTGTATGGATTATTTATTTTAAAAGATTACTTCGTATATGGTTCACTTTCTTCGTTTTTGGTGGCAGTTGCTGGGTTAAATTATCTATTTTAAATAACAGTTTCGTTTGTTTCTTTTATATAACAGTCTTTCATATCACGTCATGTTGTAATAGAGTAATTTGTTAATTCCAGATAATTCTCTGCGAGGAGTGCCGGGAGAGTGCAAGAGGTTAGGAATACCAGATAAGAAAGTGAGAAGAACTACCTGGTACTGCGAATGAGTCCCAACTAATTAACACAACTGATTCACTTGACTTTCTCGCAGAGGAATAGGACTTACTCCTCGACATGACACGACGGGGGAATGTGTGTGTTTGAATGTGGCAATGTTGCTCAAAATATATGAACAAATTTTGATGAAGTAATTGTAAATAATTATCAGAATTTTGAAATATTTAAAATTTCTGATCGACTGATACAGATACCATTGAATCCTTGTACTCGGGATTGTAAACTAAATGATCACAATAGTAATATTTTAATTTTATATAACTAACGTAGTTTTGAACGATACGGTTTTAAGCTAAGTAAGTGAGTGTAGTTTTAACAAAAATGACAAAGAAAAATAATTCAAAAACATCATCGTAATATGCGAGAAAAGTTAAAGTATTATTCAAAGTCGTAGTAAAAAATTCAGCAATAGAATATTTAAATTCAATGAGTACAGGAGTAAAACTTAATATTATAGTGTAGTAGTAGATAAATCCAAAGAAAGATTTTATGGATAGAGAAAAATAAATGGTCTAAAATTGTTACAAACTGAAGATTTATTGAAAATAGCAAAACGAGAGCAGAACTCTTGCAGGATATAAATAAGATATAGCCAAAGCATCGCAATAGAAATTTTACGATATGTACGAGAAATGTGATAAAACGTTATTCGAAAATGTATTATACTTTATGTTATTATGGTAATTTCAGTCATTATTTTATGGGACGTATATTGTTACAGTGTTATTTAGTGTTATCTTTTTTGTAAATAAGTATTATTGTATCAATAAATAATTGTATATCGTCCGATGTAAAGTGAATAATGTAAATGTTAACTTAATTACACATATTAAATAAATGTATTATTTTCATCACTTGTTTATTTCATTTTGAAATTCATCAAGGCGTATCAAAACACCTTTTGCTGTGACTACAGCAAAATATGTTTTGATACCCGACTAGGTACCTATATATTTGTATTCAATAGTTTAGTAGGTACTTATTTTATGTGCATAATGAATTTCTCCTAAAATATCAAGTTATGGTCAAATGATAAATAGCTCAAATTAATTATTACTACAATTTCCGGACAGTTCGGTGTCTGGTGGCTTTACAGCTCTCTGAAACTGACATTAAATATCTTTTGTTTTCTGATAATGTCAACTGGAATGCTTTTGTAGACATTAATGGGTGTATCTACCTTTTATTATTATGTCCAAGTCACAAATGGCTTAAAAGGATTTACAGTGGACGCAAACGTGTCTGAAAATTCAATTTAAAATGTTCAGATAGACCAGTGCCGATAATTTTAGAAACAAAAAAAAATTAAAGTAGGATGAAACCTATTGGAAAAGGAAGGGAATACCACTAAAATGAAAGGAAAAATAAATTACGGGCGATCTGAGGTTGGGAAGGGGTAGGGGGGGGGGGGGGGTTTAAGCGTAAAAATCGGTAAATCTCGATTTCCGGCAAAACTACAAGTCCTATCGAAAAAAGTTAAATGGCAAAGTTGTAGATAATAAAAAGATCTACAACTTTTGTATCCACACTTTTTCTCCATAACCTCAAAATTCATGTAAAAAATCCAAAAAACCACATTTTTGATTTTTTATTTTTATCTTTTACAAAAAAGTTTTTTTTTTCATATTTGGTGAAATATTACCTCTTTATATCCCAAACACACTGGAATTTTGAAGACTTAAAATATTAATTTTTTCACCCTATTTTGACTCGATATCGAAAAAAGCACCCTAATTTTCAATCGAATATTCTCACGTCAAAATATCTGATTTTTCAAAAAAGTCGGTGGGTTTTTTGTTCGTTGATATCTCTATTTTACGATGGTGTAAACAAAAATATACATAACTATGGAAAAAATTTTCAGAAAATGCAAACGAAAAATACTAAAATTCGAATTTTTTTTTAATCTTTATGTACAATTTTGAGGTATTCATTAAAATTTTTACTTTAATTACTCGAAAAACGTTAGGTTCCATGTTAGATTAATAAACAAAATAATTACAAACCTATTAAACATAAATATCGCAAAAAACATACATACAATGCAAACGAAAAATACATTTTAGTACTTTTCGTTTGCATTTTCTGAAAAAAAATTCCATGGTTATGTATTATTTTTTTTACACCATCATAAAATGGAGATTTCAACGAACAAAAAGCCCACCGACTTTTTTGAAAAATCAGATATTTTGACGTGAGAATTTTCGATTGAAAATTAGGGTGCTTTTTTCGATATCGAGTCAAAATAGGGTGAAAAAATTAATATTTTAAATCTTCAAAATTCCAGTGTGTTTGGGACATAAAGAGGTAAGTTTTCACCAAATACCATGAAAAAAAAAATAATTTTGTAAAAGATATAAATAAAAATTCAAAAATGTGGTTTTTTGGATTTTTTACATGAATTTTGAGGTTATGGAGAAAAAGTGTGGATACAAAAGTTGTAGATCTTTTTATTATCTACAACTTTGCCATTAAACTTTTTTCGATAGGACTTGTAGTTTTGCCGGAAATCGAGATTTACCGACTTTTAACCTTAAAACCCCCCCCTTACCCCTTCCCAACCTCAGATCGCCCGTAATTTATTTTTCCTTTTATTTTAGTAGTATTCCCTTCCTTTTCTAATAGGTTTCATTCTACTTTAATTTATTTTCGTTTCTAATCATTTTTGACGGCTTCGGCACTGGTCTAAGAGGAAACAGCTGAAAAATAGAATTAGTATTCTACCAAAGATTTTTGAATTTGAAATAAATTTTGACCACGAAAATAAAGCGATTGTAATCCCACATAACTTTAAATGAAAGTGGCGATTTAAAGAACTGAAATGAAAATGGTAATGTCAAAACACGTGTCGAATCTAGCATAATGTGAGTTTACTATTTTGCGACGTTTATTGAGAGTCAGGTTGGAGTTGTAATGCATCTTTCAGATCCTAGCCCTGGCGATGGCAGGTAAGTATTTGTCGAAATAATTACGTCAGAAAGTACATTCAACACTGCTTGCAACCCATCGCCTCTATCTAAACGAGTCTTATACTGTACAGTCAACAAAAGAGATGGGTATCCAGGGCCATCAGATTATAGTTGAAGTTTTCTTAAGAACCGATGGATGTCTTCGATTGATACTTAACGTAATTAATGAACTGTTTATTATATGTATATAATTATATTTATATATATATCCATCGGTATCTATGAAAACTTCAACTACCTATATAGTATCTGACGACCCTTCACTATCACTTTTATTGACTGTACCTTCTAAAACTTGAGCCTTTTTATTTATGTCAGTGGATCAGAATATACGAGTAAGTATATTGTTAAGCCAATGTAGAATGTTTACCATCATAGGTATGGTTTGTAAACAAAGAACAAAACCATACTTTTAACACGTCTATTTTTTGTTGTAAAAAGCAAACGAAATAAAGCTGAAGCTTTGGCTATACTCAAAAATACAAATATCGGCTCCGGTGGGAAAACATTTTCTGAAAATAGACGCGTATTTTTTTTTATACTGACCTTTTAACGTGTGTGGGTGTTTGGTCATCGATAGCAAGACTGATAGCTATGCTTACGTAGCTTAGGTTTACTTTTTGGCATTTCGATGAGAGCTTGTTTTGTTAATAATATTGTGCCTAAGCTAAGATTTTTTTGAGTTAATTAAAGATCAAAACAAAGTATGACTTTCAGAAAAGAATTGATTGGGCATATAATTACTTATGGTTATGAAGATGGGTTCGTACTACAAGTCGACAAAAGCAGCAGCAGTAATTTTCTTTAGCAGCTAGCAGATGCACAATCCTGCAAATAAAATGACAACACACTGCAGTTGATTGCTCGTAGTGTTTTAACAGGGTAATGTATAGCTGTATAATGTGGGTAGTACATACCGTTGTAGGATGTAAATAATAATAATTAGGTTTGGTAAAGCTAGATGGATTGCTAAAAGAATGGAGTTAAATTAATATAAACTGTATACCTACTCAATAAAACTTTCAAATATTTTCCAATTTACTATGATCAGTATTAGATATAATATGGACATTAACACGATATTATGAAATAATTATGTACCTATATACGTGCAATTGATTTTTATTTTATCTGCATGCAATCTCCACCTTTTTAAAACAATCTCATTAGTCGTTAAAACGTAAAATGAAGTAATGAAATACATTTACCTGAAATCCGCAATGCGAAAAATTATGGCTACGGCTGCGAAGTGGGGCGGAATATTCTACCTGAAGGCTAAATTTTATTGCCCCGCGCTGTTTTCGAACAATTGCATTAATAGTGTATCAACGGAGCGCCTCGCCGACTTCTTTACGGCTATGGAGTCGGGCGCCGGAATACAATTAAAGTTTTAATATTTTAACACCGTGAAATCACAATTTGAACTGGAGCCGTGTGAACACAACTGGCATAATTAAATACGTTAAATAAACTAATTTTCGTGCTCACTTGCCATTTGTTTCCTTGTACTCTTCACTAGTTTTAATCTTGGTTTGCTGCCTGAAGGGTTTGATTAATATGGTTGTGATAAGAGACATTTATAAGGAACTAAAGTTTTTAAAGAGTAAACTCCGGCTATATTCTCAGCTGTGAAGCTTCTCACACAGTGAATGCTCGCTAAAAGCTATGTTTATTTTTTCAAGAATATATTATTTCATTTCACGAAAAACATGATCAGTCATGTTCATCAGCTCTCCAAAAAAAGATATGCTTGGATTTTATTTTACGGCGGGCATTTATCAATAAAACAATAAAATTAGCAAAAAAATAAAAATACAGACAATTTATCAACAAACTTTATTTAGCCAGCAACGATTGGTGCTGAAAATTGGCTCGTTGGTACAAATATACAATTCTTATTTTTTTGTGTTCCAAACAGCAGTTTCGTACAAAGAGCAAAATGACGTCTCAGCGGATGGGGTGGTTTACTGCGCCATTTCTCTGAGCCCGACTTGTTTCGACAGGAGTTCTTTGGCGGCGTCTTTAACACTCCCTCGAGGGTTCATTTATATATTCGCAACACGGAGCCGGCAATAAAACTGCGTTATCCTGGTCATTATTTAGTCATCGCCCGGCCTCCTCGCCTACTCTACGAAAATAAAATGCATTCGAATGACTCTTGTATGTACGGTGCAATTTCATGCACCATCAAAATGTACCGTGAGTCGTAACTTTGTTTATGGTGTTTGTATTGAAAAACTTTTATATGAAGTCGTGAAAAAATATTTGGAAGTTTAATATTATATTTATATTTGCATAACGCTTTTGTACGGTCTGTTCCTAAACTAAAATTCTGATTCAGTCAATCCTTAAAATATCTCCTCTAAATAAAGTGTTATTTTTTGTGTTGGTTTGGTTGCAGTGCACAAAATCGAGACTTATTGTAACATTATCGAGAATCGTTAGTTAGGGGACTGGTCACGGCCGGTTACGAGCAAGCCATTTTATGAGGCAGCTCTGGGCGTCGCCGCTAAATCTCCTTATTTATCCGGGAAAACATAAACCGAGGTCTCAGCAAAAATTAATTGGCTCCCACGCTCCTTCTTGGCACATTAACTATTTCAGGGTTTATTGTTTTACGTGTTGTTTTGTAGCTCATATTGATTCCTAGTGGGAAAACATTATTTACTCCTGTCCGTATATTTAGAACAACTCCATTTTTATATATTTCATTCTTGCACGGAACTGTATCTACCACAGAAATATTAAAAGCAGGAGAAGTGGCAAGGGGGCGTGTCGGTGACCACGCGGTGCTGAGCGTTTTGCTCAGCTATTGAAAAAATAACCGTCACCGCGAGTTAGTGTGTTGTCAACCGCGATCGTGATAAAACCGCTTAAAAAAAACGATTATGCCGTCTTGTTCAGTGGTTTCTTGTAAAAATAGAAGCCAAAACAAAAATTTCAGAAGTCATGGCATCAGTTACCACAGCTAAGTACAAGTATTTTACAATTTTTGTCTTAAAAATCACGATAAACAACAATCCGTAAAATTATATTTCACTTGTACTACTTTATTTTTATTTTCTTATATTACTCCGACTGTATTATTTTTGCATTAAATACATTGCTCTTTTACAACCACCTCAGTCTGTCACTGAATGACTAAACAAGCAATGTAAAACTGACATAACGAAACCGCGATAAGCCGTAATGTCGCATGGTGCGTCCGCTGCTCAGGTCCGCAGCACTCCGCAGTATTGCTCCGCCCCCTGTGTCCCGACAACACACAATGATAATTGTTTTAGTGTGAGTAAATTATACGGAAAAAGTACGCTGTGGTTTAAGGAATAAGGTTTATATTTAAATGACTGAGTTATCGATGTCACGTGTGTGCACTTGTTCGTAGTATTGTTTTGACAGAACTGTGTGTGCAATATTAGCGTTATGGAGGGGCAATTGTGGCTTCACCGGTTTTCTATACATTTTGAACTCCACGCCATATCTCCTTTTTTACTATATCTATGGTATCTACTGTGAATTATTCAAGACCTGGCTGTGTGTGTTGTATAGATAATCTTCAGAGCATGTGTTATCCAGACTACTTTACTTTTTATTTTTATGACGGGACCAAATTTGGCGTGTTGCTGAAACGACGGATCATAACCGTTGGACACAGCAACTGTTTGCAATCCTATCCTTAAACCAGGCATTGTTTTGTTCACAGACAGTTAGAGGTAAGAGTGAATACAGACTTTAGAGCTTTGTGATAAGGAATGTTTTCGTGTTTTTACTGTCATTGTTGTGGTTGCATCCATTGGGACCTCTCCTTACTCACGCGTGGCGATTTTATTTTAGTCGCTATAAAAAGAGCTTGCTTTCACCTGGCACTTCTTAAAACGCAGCTTGTGGTACGAGCGGACACACTTCATTAAGGCCGTAGTATTTGTTGTATTATAAAACTTTGTAGTTTTTTATTCGAGTTCTTTTCGCCAGACAGAAAAACGACTTTCGAAATGTTTGAAAATAACCTTCGACTTTGGCAAGAGAAAATAAAAAGGAATGATTTAAAAATAAAACACAAGAATATTTGGTTGCTTATTCAGTTTACATTTGTGCTTACACAACACGTTTCATTTAAAAAGGAACGCAACAATGAGCATGGAGTAAAGATGGCACATGCGGCCACTGGCTGCACTGCCAAATACAACAGATGAGATTGGAGGAACTCCAGAAGTATGCACCTGTTTACTGATACAGAAGTCAACTACCCTGGTTTTAGTCCAAACGTTGTATCCATGTTATCGGAAATATTTTATTGATATTTTACTCAGTTCGTTCTGTTAGGATGGCGTTCCGTGGGTCCTTTTTTAAAAAAAACACTTTTATACTGCTAAAGAACACAATTTATTTTACTGAAATTTTACACTCAAAGATACACTTGCACTGACTGATTGAATGAATAGATTGACTAATTGGATGGACTGACTGCCTAAACCGCATGGTTTGGCCTTTTTATAATTTTGCGTTAAAGTGGAAGCGACGGGGGTTTTCGCTTACTGTGCATTTATTACATACATGTATTTGTTCATAACAGTTCGCAGAGTCCTTTAATATTGGTTCTACGAAAGTATGAAGGTAGGTACGGGATTTTATTTGCTTAGAAAAAAGTGTGCTCTCTAGCCAAATTTCACCGAGCCGAGGTTAAGGTACATATTTTTATGTATTCGGCCGTAAACTTGGAGTATAGTTTTATGGATATGTTTTTCAAAGTGCGACGAGTTTTAAGAGGGATTTCTTTTGTCGGAACATGGCTGTCGGTTGTATCATAAAGCTTTTTCGTATCCACAGTGGTAAATTACGTGGGCGTGTCCAGTTAGTCAGGTGTCGCTATTTAGACACCATATCACAGCCTGCAGTGATCCATTGCGATGGCCGCGTAATCCCGGCTAGAGGCTTTGTCTCACGTCCAGCTTACTTTTATTACCGTGCCTGCATCGCGAAATAAAACAAAATTGGCGGGAATTTATGGGCCACAGCCCCAGCATGGCTAGTGGGGTGGAAAGTTTTCAATTTGAAACGAATCACTTGTTTGTCTCGTGTAATAAGGAGGGTTTTGCAGCGGGTAATATGGGGCTGCAATGGCTGTCGCGGGCTTCCTTAAAACTACTTTCTTGGTTTTATTACCTAAGTGCTGTGGGTGGGCGTAACTCTCTTGAAGGTGTGTGTTTATATAGTGGTTACAATGTTCGCCATAAAAGTACACCTACTGGCAATAAGCTGATCGGAATTTGGGTGGAGTAGTGACTTGCCTATCCATATATAGAGTATTACAGTGTATAAAACGCAGCGTTTTTTTTATTCCCATAAACGGTGTGTAAAAATAACACATGGCAAAGTCGTCATAGTCGCATTTACATTTTTGCTTAATGATACTTAAATATTGAGCAAAAATACTTGCTGGGAAACGACTTTCATTTTAAGTGTGACAAATAGTTATGCCTAGTCTACGCCAACGCGCAATGTAACACACGCAAAACATTATGCTTATAGATGCATGTAACTGTATCGGGTCGTAGGTATTAAATATTTAAAGTGAAAATTAGGTATATACTATTTCAGCTACAGTTTCAAACTAAACTAAATAAAATATGTTTCTTGCAACAGAAACTCAAAATATACAATTCATTCTAAATCAGCCCCGTACGAACATCCAGTAACAGGCATGCTTCGTTATAACCAAACGAGCGGTGCACGTACAATGACATTGTGGCGTCTCCCGCGACGTTTACCCACCATAACGTTTCTTCTGCCAGCAAATTGAATGTTAAGGCACGTTACCTGCCCCTAACTGAATAAGTTATGAGCTTGGAGCTATTGGTAATGAAACTTGAATGACCTCGGGCGTGTAAACCGCCTGCAGGATGGAATTTCCGTGTTTACACCACTCCGCCAACAGTTTATTCTGTTGCGCTAAGTGCCACTTCCGAATTTACCAGTTTAAATGACCTAAAGATATTGTTTCGGTTTGAAGTCAAACATTTCGAATATTGTACTGAAGGAAGTGGATAACTTTTGTTTTAGAAATAAATCTGAAAACTTTTATCCATCGATTATTTTGTTTTGTTTACTAATTTTGGTTTTCTTTGTCCAGTTTTAATGATTCTTTCAATATGTTTTTAAAAATTTAAATCGGTTCCTTCAAATCGTTATTTAAGTTTAGTTTTTATTTTGAAAGAGGTTCATTAAAACTGTAGGTACGAGAATATCTAATTTTATATTTACTACTTTAGTGAGTGTGCTTTCGCAACCCAGACGAGATTTTATCATGACACTAAACACAGGGTTTTATTATAGTTTACTTCTTTGAACTCTGTAAATAACTTGACTTAAGATAGTTCAAAGAGGTGCGAATGAACCATCATTTAAAACCCCCAGGTCCAGAATCTAAGAACTTCCTTAGATTGACAATGAGTTGTATGAATAAATTTTTCTGCGACATTTAACACAGAGAGTAAATCCAACGCGAGGTTCCGGGGAAGGTTTTCTAGGAACAATAGGATTGGGTAAACAAACCAAACTGAATAAATTTCTCGGAGAAGCAAGTCTCACCTAAAGTTTGTGAAGAATGCCAGTTACTCAGTTAGTCTCGATCCTAGCCAGCCAGTAGAACTTTCTATTTTTCGATTGCTCGTGTTACTGAGTTCGCAAATGTAGTTTAGCTAGTAGTTCACGCTGTCGCCGCTTCACAACTGAATTTCATTGCTAACTTATTTTGCATTGTGTTGGTGTAAGTACTAGACGTTGGTCACAATCCAATATATTACATACTCTATGCAGGTCTTCTCTTGGGAAAGCTTTCGTAATATTTTTGCAAAGTAGAAAATTTCTTCTTTTTAAATGTAAATAAAATGAATAATAGCAATTCTTTAGTTATTTTAAGTAATTATTAGCAAAGTTAGGTAGCATTCCGAAGTTTTACAATCCTCTTTGAATAGGCAAACTTTTCCATAGATCTAATCCATTAAATAACTGTTGGTAGGTAGGTATTAATAGTACTCTGTGGAATGTATGTGGCAGCTATTACCCGGTCTGTTATTTTAGTTTTAATATTATGACCAATGTTTTCTAGGTGCCATTTATAATCATTTTATTTTCAAGTTGGCCTATATTATTTAGAGGCTAAAGCAAACATAAAAATCTAATTTATGGCAGTAAAACAATAAAATGGTCACAGTTAACAGCCTAACTGCATTATAACCAGTTCAGAACACTTCAAGGCTATGTTCGAATAATTAAGTTAATTTATTTAGAAACTGCTGTGTTGGTTATGTTTAGAATAACTGTAGTAATAATGTATCTTGTAGAAGCAGGCTGTTCTTGCGGGGGTTGTCGAGACAATGTTCTTGCGTCATTAGTAACGTCTCAGACGGCGATTATCAAAGCAATCAGCCGTTCTGCAAACTGTTACCATGCGACTAGCTGGCGATAGGGCTAGCGGCCTGTGTCGTTGTTTTTATTTTTCAATTTCCTTTCGTATCGATATCGAGACGCGCTGCTATAATGGAATTGAATTGATATTAGTGTTTTCTGGAAACGTATTTAAACGTTGTTATTATTTGAAACGACCCGAAAATCGTTTGTTACGAATCAATCTGTTGTCGAAGTTGTTGTTTTATTGTAGATTGTCTGATTTTATCTTGTTCAAGAGAAAAATGAGTTCGTTTAAAAATATTGCGATTTCAAACTATTTTTCAATGTATCGATAGTTTTGTAATTCTCTTATAAACATCACTAAGGCAATTGACGAGTGTTTGCTCGAGTTTGAGCGGCTGCGGCGTTGGGCGGGCGGAAGTGGTCGAGGGCTGTTCCTAGTTTAACTGTTGCGTCACTTGATTGTCGCCGCCGACGGTCGCCAAGTACTCTCACTGAATTCAACCCCACGATTCGCAACCCGTTTATTTTATTATTTTAATACAGAAGAAGTTATATTGAATTGTTGAAACATTGAAACATTACTAATAAATGTTAAAACGCCATCGAGCCCGCCAGCTGGAGACAAAATGAATTGTGAAGATCCACTTTTTCTTTGTATTTTTTTCTGACGAATCCAAAGCCGATCTGTCTGTTGATTTAAAGACCCGAGCTCTTGTAATTTAATACCGATATCGAATTACGGGCAATCGACTTAACATCTTACATTTACATGCTAAATAAAAGAAGGTAGATATTAGAAGATTAGGGAGTTAAGTGGTGAAAATCGGGACAGTAAAAGTGATTTACATTTAACTGAGAGCGAGGAATATATACTTCGAATTACTAAAGCAATTCGGTGCTTAATTCGTAGGCCAGCCAAGAAAGATGGGCGGCCAACGCTCCCGGCGCGCCCGGCACCCGACTTTAATTACAACGCAGGTTTATTCACTCTAATTTCGGGAATTTTGCATTCCCCGCGCGAACCGCGGAAGGGTCAGAGTAAAAGAAAATGACATTCGTTATTCTATTACGTTAGGCAAAGGAGCAAAGAAGAGCTCTGTAGGCACTGGTAATTACTTTTGTGTTGGTATTATATCAACAGGATCTGTTTTCGTAATAGTAATCTGTAGCGGGAGTGGGTCCGGCCATTGTGCCGTGCTTCGGATAGACTCCCGGCCCCGCCATGCGGAACGAGAAGATTGCTCCTTTTTGTTGTTACTCATGCCTCTCTGCAATCAGATAAAGGATTCCACGATTTACGTAGCACAAGGTAGGTACGTAGTTTTGCGACTTTTGGTAAGGTATTGTCGTATTTTTGTTTGATGTTTTTCGGCGAATAACCTACTAAGAGAAATGTACGTTTTTAAGACGGAAAAATGTATCTAGACGTTATGTTTTAAAAGCTTTTCTTCATCAATTCGTACAACACATAATTATTGTAAGTTTTGGGTCATTAAATTGCTGTTCCTGGAGCAAGTTTCAACAGTATTTAGGTCAAGAGCCGTGTTGTCTGCGCGTGCGCTTGTGGCCGCCCGCCGCCGCGGTGCGTCGGTCGAGCATCTAGCTCAAACGGGCGAAGTTTTCTCCTCTCGGTCGTTACGAGGCGCGAATTGCCCGCGTTACAATTACTGCGCGGCCCGCCATATTTATGCCAGCGGTAACCAAATTGCCCGATATTATTCCATCCCATTGAGTGCGAAAAGCGCAAATTAAACCGATTTTATATTGGACGATTTTCCTCGAGAGCGGGGGCGAGATATGTTCGTTGTTAGATAAGAAGCCGAGAAGATTGCGTTATGAAATAAGAAAGGAATTGCACGTTATAAAGAGTTGCTTTCGAATAAATATACCGGCGCGGTACTTGGTGCGTTTTTGATTGCGATTAATTTGTTAACGGCAAGGGTTTGTTAATAAGCACTTTCTGAAGCTGTTGATTAAATAGCAACGGTTTGGTGTTTATTTAACCATTAACATGTTTATATTTTTTATGGATTTCAGGATAACCAGTACCCGCCATGCTGGTTGTAACAGTATACATTTTTGGAAAAGAAATAAACAAAGGATGTAAGTTTCCATATTTCAAACATACATTTGTTTAAAACTTTAAGTAGGTACAGCTGTTATAAATCGTTGAAGACCCAGGCGAAGATAGTGGGACGAGTTTGACGCTTACAGGTAGGATTGGTTTACACAAGCCCTTTTTTTTTTTTTAGGTGGTAAAAATCATCAAATGACTCCTTCCGCCCTGGGTGGGGCGGAAGGGACTGTCAGACTTTTACTAACTAAAAAACCACCCTGTTACTTCTGTTGCCCTTTACGTTCCGGGGCCACGGTATCCTGTTAAGACGTCCCGCAACCCCGGGTCTACCTAAGACCTAAGTAATAGGTAGGACCTACTATGTATATTTTAGCCTGTGCTGTGCCCACCCAGGGCGGAAGGAGACATTTGATGATTTTTACCACCTTAAAAAAAAAGGTCTTAGGTAGATCAGATTTATATAATGTTATAAATTGCATTAAATTTTAAAACGTTTTAGTCTTGTTGTTGTGGCACACTTGTATAGTTACGATGTACATTTGATTATGTTTTAAATAAAAGTATCGTCGGCTTGTACGAGCCATGTTTTGCCGTCGAATAAACCGCGAAACACTACTAAAATTTTACAACTGAGTTGCTCCCCGCTTCTCGCATAAGCGAACTGTTAGAAGAAAATGGAAAAGCAACCGAAAGATATATCTCTGAGGGGCCCAGATATTTGGGAAACTATATAGCCTAATGAAAGCGAACGAGGGCGGCCGGGCGCTAACAACTAATTGGCTATTCCGAAAACTCATTTGAACACAAAATGGATTCTGTATTTAAATTTCAGCATTCCGTAAAACAACGGCGAAAGTTAAATGCATAAGGCATTTTGGTTTCCATGGATTTACTCGCCATTTATCGGTTGGATTACGCCGACTTTTCCGGTGTCGCCCCGACACGTGAACGACAATATGAACGTCAATGTTCATGCTATTAGTGTATTTTTTTAGCTAATGTTCTTTATAATATCAGATTTAAAAAACTTTATCAAGAACCACACAGGCAAGGTAAGTAGTAAGTGGGCTTAATTTACTTCTACCTCGACTATGTGGTCCTTGATTAAGTCCAAATAACAACTCTCTAATATTGAAAAATATCGCTTAATTCGAACTCAAAATTGAGTTGCTCCGATGTCATCATTATTCAGCAGGACAGGGTAGGTACATTCGAGCTGCTTCTGGGAAATCCAACGTCTGGCTCGACTAATGACGGCTGCGCTCTGAATACTGAGCGGCCAGCCTCCCACATGAACCGACCTACCACTCTAAACATCCATCTAACTCGAGCGACTGTGCTCCAACTTATGACAAATACTTCCAATATTCGTCCTTAGAAGCGGAAGCACAACTAAAAGTTATTATAAATCAAATAGTTCACTTTCTCTGTCGGGTTAAATTGTGTTTTGTTTAAGTCGCTCGTTCCGCGTGCGTCTGGTCGGGTGGCTCGCGACATATTGTCTGAGAACTCCGCCGACGCCTCTCCAATAAATAAGCAGGTCACATATTGAAGGGGGCAAAGGGGGAATACAATTGTAACTTTCTTGCTCCAGCTTACGGGAAGGCAAAAGTTTAAAAAATACAAGTTTCCTTGCCCCCAGTTCGCGGGCACGCATGACAACGTTCGCACGTACGCCCGACGACGAGCATTGCGCATCTTTTTAAAATGTTTTACTTACCTTTACCGAAATAGAAAGTAATTAGGTATTCATTCAGGAAAAAACTGAAAAATAAGTTCCGAAACGTATTATCATTGGTATGCGGTAACCATCCCCGATGGCCATCCCCCGTAACGTTAGTCGGAATAAGAATGAGAACCCATTAAAATATCCAAAGATTTAGTGCATGACAAGCAGCTACTCTTTCAGAGGTCCTTTCTCCAGCAAAAAATGAGCTTATATTTGGATGATCCTTTCAATAATTTAACGGGCGAGGCGAACAAAAGCGGTTTGAAATCGAAGCTTATAAAAGGCCGATGTTAAGTGATCGATCAGGGGTAAAAGTTGTTAATCTTGTCTCGCGCCGCCGAAGTTCCGGTCGGTAAGTTCTGAATATTACTTAAAGAGAGGCGACACAACAAGCAATTAGTATGCAGCAGGGCCGCGAAACATTTTTTCACATTATGCTAAGTCCCGAAGAGAAACTGTAGGAAGTCCAGGGGGTAGAAGGGGGGGCACTCCAGCGATTCCCAATAATTCATTAGAGAGACCGTCGTCACAGGGTACGAATTAAAATTAATGATTCGCGAGGACAGCAGCCGCCTTCGAAGGATCTCATTGTATTATCTAGTCACTTTTTATCTGCAGAGATAATTTAAACTTGCCTTCTAACAGGTGTCGCAACGACTTTTCTGTATTAGCGATTTTAAGAGGCTAATAAATTCTGAATCGGGGAGTTATTAGCATTTTTATGTAGCTACTTTAGAAGCGTATCGTTATGTATAACCAGGGAATTTATTAGATTAGTCAACAGGACGTAGATTATACCTATTATATTTGCATGTTCTCTTTCATGTAAAAAAACCACACAATTAAACCTTATTATAAGTACTTAGATATGATAATCTACGTAGGTAATCACTCGTATAAGTGGGAAGCTAGTACTGTATGTGCTAACTATCCACTAAAACATTCCCAGCGCGTATGAAATGTATACGTACTGTGACAAACATATGCAATTAGGTATCATCACTGCTTCGGTTCAATTTAGCTCTAATATCTTTTGATCCCGTGTTGGGATTTGCAACGACATTGTCGCGGGATGATTTGATGAGAATTCGGGCGACAAGACGCGACGCGACATACAAGTCGAGTTTCCAGTTTCACGTCACGCGCGCTTGGCTCAAATAAGGCTTACTACCCCCTGCTGCCGCCGCGCCTGACGCCTAGTATAAAGTAGACTGTAGAATACCTAATGCATCTACGTGTTAAAACTATTCGGCTTTCTTCACCATGTTGCTGAGTAAACTTTAACAAAATTACTAAAAAGGTGACAACATTGATGTCTGAATTTCAATGACCAACGACAAACTAGAAGGTAAGAAGGCCCTATCAGGATTTACGCAACATTTTTGCTCTTTGGGAGTAAAAGAATAACAAAGTCTCAATTGGATTTCTCCCGGAGGCAAGTGGAGTGTTTAATGGAGCTTGTAGGCGAGGGGTTAGCGATCTGTCACTAATTGCGAACTATTATAGACTTAGAACAAAATATGTTATTGCGGCGAAGTACATTAATAAGAACCGAACAAAGTTGTGCAATTTAGCTCATCTCGGTTCGGCTCAATTAAGAGATCTATGGCTATATTGGAAATAGAGAGAACCGGCGAGTGTTCCGGTGAAAAACAAATTCATATGTTGTCTGATAGTTTTTAGGATAGGCACTGCAATTTCGAAATCGATAGTTTAATCTAACGTACCAGTAAATATATCTGAAATATCACAATATAGTGAACGTTACGTATTTGTTCAGACAACATGTTTGTGAACAAAATATATTAACTTGAACGAAAAAAGGGATGATAACGTGACTTGCGGCTAATCGGCTGACATCTCAACTTTGTTGTTCTTATTGGTGGTGTGTTCATAAGCCCGGGCGGCGCGGGTCGGGCGTCGGCCGAATCCTAAGCAGCGCCGAGAAGAGCGGCCCTAACAAATTGACGACAATATCTGTTGGCAGTTCCCTGTCACCCGACGCCGGTTATTAGTGTTGCCACACGATGGAACGCCGCCTCGGCCTCGGCCTCGGCTTATGTACGTGTATTATTATTTATGTGCTCAGTATTACCTTCTTTGAATTTATTGTAATGTATTGTGGAAATGTGGATAGCGTGTGATAAATGTTGACTTTTATTAAAGTGTACGTCAATATTTTTTGATAGGTATCAAAATGTGTTGCAATAACAGACGATAATAATTAAATATAGCTTTTATTTTCTGCTTTTAATAACATTTTGAGATGAATAACTAAAACAAACAAACAAAAGTTAAAAATGCCACAATACTTGTTGAAATGCCGCTTGTCCAAACTGCATTTGCGGCAATTCCCGCGTACACGCGCGTGGGCCAGGGATGTCTGTTTTAATTGTCCGTCAGTCGTTAGGCCTCGGTCTCACAAGCACGTACAACCAGCCCATATATCACGTTGATTACTCAAAGTGGAAATATCATATTTTATTTTCTCACGCCGGAGTAGATTAAGGTTGGGGCGAATTAGCTCTCTGTTGTAACGTCGTATGACGTAATGAATGAAGTGTTTTGCTTTTAAAACAATTAGGTATGTTAAGGCAGTTGGTTTTAATTGGAAGGTGGAAAATATTTAAAGACATTCTTGTTTGTCTTTTTGAGGTAAGGTTGAGGATTTAAACACTGAATAGATAACAGGTACCTCTACTACATAATTTATAGGTAGTATCATTATATTCTACCTATCGATAACGATGTCTTAATACTATACATATAAGCATTTACAGAAAAAAATATTCAATGGTTGGTCGCTAAGTCATTTTATTTTCAATAAGTTACTATATAATAGTAACCTCAACTGACATTCGCTAAGGTTGCGTGCGACAACCCGGATCAAAGCTACTAACATTTTTAAAAGATCTTTGTTAGATCTCTAATACTTTATTAATAGCTACGTAACATCAGTATAATAAATGGCAATAGAATTTAAGGCTTTGAAAAAATATATGTGCGTGACTCGGCAGGCGCCGCGAGGTCGCCCCGCCATACAATTGTATAGTCCTAGAAAAGGTGACCAGACTAGCTTGAGCTTAGAATATACACCAGTTTACCCCTCTGCACTGTATAAATACTAGAGACAGTGGGGGAAAGGAGGGTCTTTTTAGGTGGTGGGTGTATAAAGTGGCTAATATGAGCAGAGCACGCGTATGGAAATTACAGTGGAATCAATCACGAACCGCCCAAACATGCCCCATAGATAGCACAAACAATGCTTTTCTTACCTAATGGTTTCCCATAAAGATTTCTATCTTTTATTCTTCTCAATGTATAGGTACTAAAATCTACGATTTTCTTTTTCAGTTTGTTCTCCCGAAAACGTTTTAAGTACGAATAAATATTGATAAATCTGTTTGTGTATTCAGCCGAATTAATTTCACGATGTAACAATCAGAAAGTCGAGTACAATAGAAACAAATTAGTAAAAATAAAACGCTTCTATTGCTCACCTATTGTATAATATAACAATGGGGAATGGAACAATTCACTTGATAAGCAAATTGATGTTTAATTTTAAAAATGAACAAAATCCGTCTTATTACAAAACGAGTTCTTTTTTTATTCCAAACCTAAACTTTCAAGGTATTTATTCTTTATTTCTGTCGGAATAAAGTTTAAAATAGTAAACTGAGAAATGAGACAGAATGTGTTCAGCCGTTGTATTACATAATGTGTTTAGAATGAGTACTGATAACAAGAGTATTTCCGTGTGTATGTGTATGTAACCTATTTACATAAAGAACGCCTTAAGATACGTGACCGTAATGTTTTTTCTATGGTAATCTGTAGTCATATTGAGCACACATAAAATCAGATAATAAAATACACATCAGAAAATTCAAAATCACTTACGTTTCAGGACGAAGCCGGCAGGCGGTGTCCTAGCATACCAATAAAAATGTAAATGCTACCAATAAAATTTTGCTTTTGAAGTAGTCGGGACTTGGTCCGCGGCTTTGATGTGGTGTGTATGTTATAATCAGGATTGTTTGTCAGTGGCCACCCGTCCACAGTCGACCTCGGCCGAATCATAATAAACAGAATTTCCCAGAGGAGAGAGCGATATCTGATAGGAATCATTGAATTATTTCTGAGAGTCGGTACGCTCTCCAGTCTCGACAATACCTCTATGTTATTTTTTGTTATTTATCAATTTGCACGTAGCACTTATCTAATAACATTTCTTAGTTCGCTTTATTGGAGTTTTCCCTAATTGCTCTTTCTTCGTTCTTACTTTTTATAATTCGCTCTACGGAGTGCGATAACTACTTCCTGCTTTTATCAATTACGACGACCAGTCCAACGTACATTCGCGACACAAGCAAGATACAACCCTGTGCGGTATGGTACAATGTTATTGGTAAAGTACGTATTTCGCACATCTGCGTACAATAAACTTATTCATAGAATAATATACTGTAGATGTTCAGGGGTGGAAGAATTTCAATATGTATAATATTATGCAGGTTGATTCTTTGAGCCCGGGTCGGACAAGGAGCATTTGAATAAACCGATATCGCGGGAGCCGAGCAAAATATTGTCCGCCAGAGGTCGCTGTGTTTAGCCGAACCCCGGAAAATATGTATGTTTTGCCTCCGAGAGAGCCCCGTTATTAGATTCGAGATATACGAAGATGTTGCTACGTAAAATATTGAGAAACACATGTACCTACACGGTGAGCCAGACAAACAAACATAATAAAACCTTATTTATAACCTAGGTCACTTATTATGAAAGCGGTACTTTAGCTTATTGGAAATAAAACATCTAAATGACTCCAAGGATATGTCTATCACAAATATAATGTTATATTCTTTTATTTTACGAGATAACATTGGTCTTACCCGCTGTATTTCATTCCAAAAATGTGATATCATTAAGTATATATATGTGTATTGTAAACGATTTATTCGCTTAGTTTAACTCTGTAACGGAAACGGGAAATC
Organism: Hoplodrina blanda; assembly: GCA_949316365.1. NCBI lineage: Eukaryota > Metazoa > Arthropoda > Insecta > Lepidoptera > Noctuidae > Hoplodrina > Hoplodrina blanda. The sequence continues at coordinate 10,599,322 of OX438581.1, forward strand.
ATGCTGGTCAATGACTACAGTTATTGGACCTTAAGAATAAAAAACCTAAAACGGAAAACGTTATCTCAGTAGTACCTAATAAGTGAAGAAAATAAACATTTCAAATATCGGCGATAGTGATCGGGCATGATCGGGTGACGATCGTAGCAGTATAATCCGTGATCAGGGCTCGCTCAGCAGATGTATAGGGCGATGAGTCTCGCCCTGCCATTACACGCTGTACTCGCACTTACATTAACGCTCTGCCAGATGAAAGATAAACATTTGACGTGAGGATGGGGCGAATCCGTATTCTCGTCACACGGACCGGGTTAATTCAATAGCTGATTGGATTTGGGGCACGCTGATCTAAAGCCCCTTTTACAACTCACGACGCTTTCGACTCTGAATATTTATACGCAACATTTCAACTCCTTGGTTGAGTTAATTTTTCATTCGGAGGATTTAAACCTTTTTTATGAGCGGTTTTAAAGGTTGACTACATCTTTACTTTATGCTGTAACTTCTGCATCAATTTCGATATTATTTAGGGGAGATTTCTTAAAGCATTTAAAACATTCGCAACAAGAATAATTTGTTTATATTATTTTGTTTGTCTGTTTCAGCAATAAAAAAATGAAATAAGAAAGAATAAGAGCATTTATTTTGCCAAATAACTACGCGAAGGACGGTATAAAAATTGTTTGAACAAAAAAACTACTAACTAAACGAGTTATTTTTTTTTAGGTTTCTGTGCACTTGGGTTTGGTTTTGACAAGTACACGAGATAACGCGCTGCGCCCGCGCTGAGCCGCGGCACGCTATAAGAAAATTTAAATTGACAGAAGTGATTCAAATGAAGATTCTAGTTTCATACTTGTGGTTTCGCAACTAAGATAATTCGGTGACAAAGTATTCAGATAATTATATTGTTTCGAATAAAACATTTAATGGAGTCTTCCGTGTGATGCCGCTTTTTTAAATCGGGCCTTTAAGTCATTTGGGCATGGCTGTTTTTTGAGGATTATTAGATTTTTTTTAGGCATCTGTGATGGTTGTTTTTTATACCTATTTATATTTTACAGGATAGTTAATTTTATTTTTATTGTCAGACACTTTTCGGGGTCTTGTAACTTCTGCTAGACGCTTTAAAGGTCGGAACTTTAAAGCGTCTGGCTAAGTTGTGGGACCAGTAGACAAGTTCACAAATACCTGCCGAATGAAAAACGAATTCTATCTTTTCATAAATGTTACTATCGGTCGTGAGTTGTAAACGTGGCGTTAGTACGGGCCGTCACTTCGCGCGCTTTTATATTCCATCTTGTGTTGACACTGCATTGTTCTGCGGGATACCCTATTTATCTGCTGATTTGTTTGCACCACGACGCGCCACGTCTCTGCGACGTACGGGTCGTACGGCCGACCGACGCTGGGGTAACTTCAGTGTAATTGAGATGAGAAATGCGTGACTGTTGAATTGTGTTCATTTACAAATAAATTTGTTCGTGTTGGACGTGTTTGTGATTTTGATACGTCACCTATACGCACTCGGTGGTACTCTGTGGGTGATATCGGAAGATTTTCATGTTTATTAGATTAGGATTTTGGTTTCGTTTGTTTGAAGACGGTAGATAATTTTGGAAATCGAAGCAACAGGTGGAAATTATTTTTCTTCCTCCTGATTGTACCTATAAAGTAATGTCTGCCTACTGGCTAAATACATTAGTTTTTAGGTAGGTACTTTAAATTGAAACTCCAAACATACTTCTTACCTCTTCTTTATCATAAAAATAAAACATTACTGATAAAATATATTTTTCGTACCACTTGCTCAAAAAAGTGACATTCTATGCCACAAAAAGCGAACATAACAATAGTCATTTTTAATCTGTTAAAAACAGGGAAAGAAAGTTGTACTGAATTTCATTCATCCTCTAGGGAGAGAATGTGATTTAAATTTGGAATACTTACCGAAATTTATACTGCACTACATCTGTGTTTACACCATTGAGTTTGTATATAAAGCATTATACATGTTTTTGAAAAAGGAATACGCATTTATTACGCAGTTATGATTATTAAATAAAATTACGAAAACCGACGAGGCCGTATGAGCTTGATGCGTTTGCTTTTCCGACAAAAAAATATTAGTCTAGGAATTTGCCGCGTTTCTTCAAATACATAAACGTTAAGTTTATTTTAATTTATTTTTATAAATAACTTAATGTTCTGAAATGCATATCTCAATCTCATATTATTATTGTGTTAATTTTTTCGCAAATGGTACGAAAAGTAGAGTATTTTCCTCGGTGATAAAGCTGTCTTAGTCTTGGGTGAACTTAAATCCCTCGCTACACTCAGGACTCGCCTTAAATCCCTCGCTTCACTCGTGATTTAAGTTTTTAACACCCTCGCTACGCTCGGGAGTAAACCTCGAGTCCTTCGTTACGCTCGCGATTTAAATCGTCACCCGCGACAGAAGACACTGCTTTATCCCCTTGGTTAATAATCTACTATTTATTTTTATATCCATATTCTTAATGTGTGCCGGACTGCCAGCTGCTAACCGGAAAATTTAAATGCTAAAGTTTACAATGCAATGTGTAAAAGTAATATTTTCTTTCTATTCTATCTGTTTCTAAGGATTGTCCCACAGCTAGGCTACTACCTACTCTTCTACTATCTACTTTTCTCTGTCTGCTGCCTTCTCTGGCAATAATCTCTCATGAACTTCCCTCAAAAAACAGGCACTCTTAAAATATCTTCGATCTTCAGTTGTTTGCTATTTTCAGATAAATAAAATCTGATAGGTACCTACCACGTCTTGTTATTTTTTATAGATATAAATTCTTAGTAGCCGTCTCTTATATAGCCAATTAGATTTTTTGTTATTTTCTCTGAAACTTCGGGCTGATATTGATAAACGATGTGCCATTCGATTTATAAAAGAAAACAAGTTTGTTGACCCCGTTGGAGCAATACTTAATCGCTTAATTTTTTGCGCAAAGGGTTTTGATTTGATCAGAAGAAAATAAATTCTGATGGATAATATAAAACTGGTTTTCTGAAAGTTCTTTGAAATTAAGATGCATTATGATTACGTAATACAACGTAAGTAGGTAAACGATTTCATAGTGTTTCTTATTCTTGAAAAAATTGAGGTGTTCGATTAGATTAACGCTCCCATTTTTAAAAAGGACAAAGGTGAAACGTCGGGCACAAAATTGTGTCCTAAGAAAATACACAAGGAAAGAAGTACATGTATTTTTCAATTCCAACAGATAGGTACGTATATTCGTGAGTGACCTTGTGTAGGTACAAATGTGGGGTGGTTTTACGATCGCCTTTCTCGTTTGTGCCGAGAAAGGTAAATTTTGGGAGAATCTATTGGACGTTTTGACTTATTGCACAATTGAAGAGTATTTTGTATTTCGTATATACTCCGAGGTGTGTAAGGAATACTAATATTTGCCCTCGCTTGAACTCAGTCACTTAGCAGCCATCTTGAACGGACAATATGACAGATAAGTAAATACCGTTTGCCCTTTCCGTGAAAGTACAATGAAAGCCTCAAGCAATTTCGTTCCTATAGAAAATGTAGGTGATGGCCCCCAATCTGTATCTAATTAAGCCTACCTGGATTAGAGTAGGGTCGGTCCCTGATGTTATGTAGTGTACGCAAACAACTATCTTTACCGAATACCTAATTTCATCGTTTGTTCAACAGGTAGGTATGTAACTACCTCAGATCTCAATTGGAACTTTTGAAATGAAATCTCTATTTATAATACACTAATAAAGTCAATCTACTTCTAAAACCATACTCATAAACGATCTGATCTTCGAAAATTTACAAGGAAAATATTTTCCCCGTGGCATGAATCTAATATCCTAAAATCCGTCCCTATTATTTCAAGATGTACCATAAAATACGCATATAGACGTAGTATGACACATCTCAGCGGGAGGGGAGGCGCAGAAAGCTGTGCGGTGTAAAAAAATCCCCTAATCTAGTAAACAGGGGCTAAATGACTCACTTCACTGCGGGCGCCATGTATTCGGGGAAATTCGGGAAAATTCGGGGGACTTAATCTTTACGGGATAAAGTAAAAGGAGACATGACCCAGGTGCTAGTCACACCGCCACGCGCGTAAATTGAGGCCTCTTTGTCTTTTTGTAATGTTACCCACAGGGGCCCGTCTGTTAATTATTAAATTGGGAGCCTTTTTAATTTTGATAACATTAATTTTTATCAGTAGGTACATTATGGTCTTTTGCTACAACTAGAAAAATGTGACTGTGGTTAGTGTAGATTTACTCGTAATTTTAGATTGAGTAGTGACTAACTGTAGCACAAGGTACGTTTATACGTGTTTAGTAGAGTAGAGTATAATATTTTTTTGTTATTAATGGAATAAATACCCATATCTTGTATTACTACCACTTTGGCCAGTAATAAAATAGACGACAGTTATTAGTTTTATATGATAGAAAGACGAATGTAGGTTTTGTTTTAGTGTTAGGTATTTCTTATTGATTTTTTACTATTAATCTGACTAAGAGCCGTGGCTAGGCTTGAGACAAATTAATGACTTAATCACCGTGTTAGGTGATATTGGCACGACTACAGGTACACACAACATGTTGAAGCTGAAGCCACATTCTCAAATTAACTTACGCCAGTAGATAGCTCACGTACGTTTTAACACCTCGGCTCCACCTGTCGACCTCAACCATAAACATTTGAGTCTCTAAGACAAGAAGCCGTTAAATACAAAGGAGGATAAATCTCGAAGTTAACATTTACAGCATTACCGGAACGGTTTTTCATGTTTAAAACACAGCATTAGGTGCGGGGCGGCCGGTCGGCGGCAGGCCAGTGTTCTGCTACGTGCAGCGTAATCGCCGCGTGGACCTCTCTCAAACACGGAAAACCGTTCAGACAACCCCCGCACACCCCTTCACCCTCCCAACCCACACCCACCACTTTTACGATGAATCTTCGTTTCTCCGCATCAAGAAGTAATTTTAGTGTTCCTTTGCCGATTCAATGATACCACTCGGCCTGATTGGTTAAGCCCCTCTTTGATTTAATTTCGGGATAAGTTGCCCTGTGGTCGGACCCTGTGGGATTTGGATACGTTTAGTACGGAACATACGGATATTTGTATCGGCCTGTTATACTGGTTTAACGGCTTTACGACTCAGTTTTGAGAGGGGCATTGAGTTGATCAAGTCAGGTGAAGTTTGTTTTCCGTTTGGTCACGTAGTTTAACATTAACTTAGACGAGACCTTCGATTTTACATCATGTCTATATCCAAAATGCAATTTTATCTGTTCTTTATCTATGGAACCGTTTGTAAACCTTTGTACTCGCAGGTACATTTGTACGTTTAATGTCAAACGTCAGTAGATTTAAAAATAGAACTGGAAAAGGTCAGCGAAACGTTTTTGTTTATTCCGTTTTATTTTTAAAACTTTGAACTCCATTAGCAGGCACTCTGCCTGTGTAAAAAAGACATTAATAGAAATAATACGAATTGAGACTAATAGACAGAGAGCTTATATTCGCCAGACCTACGCCAATTTAGCATGGCTGAAATTAAGAGAATTTTTAGAGGACTATGTAGTTAAGAAGGTATAAAAGTCGGAATTTTAAAGCGGCTGGCTGAAGTTATACTCGTACAACGTAACTGGCGAAATGTAGGGATACACCTCTGCCTAACCCTTTGGGAAAAACAGGCGTGTTGTTATGTTTAAATTTGTTTTCCACAAAAATCGTGTCAAAAGGTGGAACTTTGACCTCCAATATCTCCGCAACCAAAAGGTTTTCGGAACATTAATTGCTGTTTTAGCTTGTCCTGAAAGTATTAAAGCCTTCTAGTAGACCCAGGTAATGCAAGTCTTTCTTAAGTTAAATAAAAAGCTCGGGCTATTAACGCTACCTATATAGCCTCGTGTCATCTTACACGTGTACCTTGTAACATTATAATAAATAAGTTTATTTTATCCTACAAAAGTTTCTAAAGTGTAACCGATTAAGTCAGGAGTTTCCAACCTTTTTTATACTGGTTACCTTTTTTCAGGTTGTCATTTTTTTGCGACGCCCATCTGAAAGAAGATATTTGTATATACTTCTACCTCTATCAGACATTAAGATTACTTTATTTTTAACATAATATTATAACATCACGGTTAGGCAGAGCTGTAGGTACACATTATTAAACACACATTTCGCCAGCTATGTTTAAGTCCCATGTAATAGGGGTGAGCCTAAATTCAGACTCCGAGGCTACTACTGAAAAATTCCTGACGGGAAAACCCAATAACACTTCGCCCGACCTGAGAAGCGAACCCAAGACCTCATGCTCTGCAGTCTTAGTACTTATTTATTTTAACTAAAACCTCTAAAGATCTTAATTATTATGAGAAGGATGTCACATGCTGGCGACCTGTGTCTACTGTCGCGTGGCGTCCTCAGGTTAGCTTTAAGATGCCCCAGGTTGTCGCGACGCACAGTTTGGGAACCGCTGGAGTAGGCCATGATTATGGGCATAACTTAAGGAGAAAGTAATACTTTTTGTTAGCTTCTGTTGCGTGATTTCAAACACTAGGTATTGTTCTTAACGTTCTTTGTTTTTGGGACAAGTCGCCGCACACTTTTCCTAACCATTGCAATTCGAAAACTAGGAAAGCTCCGAGGCAATGAAGTTTGACGAGTCCCAGAGAAACAATTCAACTGTTTTGGACGAAATTAATCAGAAAAAAAGAACAATAGAATCTGTATTTAACCCGTCTGGTAGTAGTTATGCTCTCGATTAACTGAAATACTACTGAACCAATTTTGATGTTTTTTTTTGCTGTAGTTATAAACACGCTTTTAGGAAAGATTAGATATTTACTAAACTTAAAATTCTACAGTTTTTCATTTCGTATATTTGTCAGTAAGTAAGTAACCATTGATTAAATGAAACACAGGCCAGGACCTTATCACCTACTGTCCTATTATGTAAAAAAACTCTCAATAAATATAATTATGTGAAGTGATTTTGAAGTGAGCTGTGCTTCCACAGTTCCAGATATTAGCACGTACAAATAAACAAAAACTCTTTAGCTTTATTATATTAGTATAGTGTTGTCACCAATCCACTATAAGATATTTTCTTTTGGTGACTCATGGATGTACAAACGTTTGAATAAGGTAAAACACTGGTCCTAGTGCCCGTGATTGATGTGAAACCAAGACATGACCGCACAAAAGGGTTCTGTTTTCGCGAAACATGATAGGGAACCACATTTTGTGGACAATGATGAGTTTTATTATGAAAAAGGTTCTCGTGTCTCACTTGTGTAAAGCTTCAGAAATATTACTTTGGGAAAGGGTTTGTCTACATAGTTAATCTTACAAATATCTAACATTTGCCGTGTTTACCGATTAATACCTTCGTACATATGTCGTTCGATATAAAAGAAAACAAAGTGCTTTCTTTCTTTTCTTTTCTTTTTAACCTTTGCCCCACACTAAGAATTTCTCCTGCATCGCCCGGTTGTCATATGGGTATTTAACAGTCGTTACGGGTCGGCAGAAACCCGAAAGTCTGACAACCAGTCTTACCAAGGGCTATCGTATTACCCAGTTATCGGGGTGTGCAAGTCAGATAGGCAGTCGCTCCATGTAAAACACTGATATTCAGCTGGATCCGGTGATACTGGAAGCCGAGCCCAACATAGTTGGGAAAAGGCTAGGCAGATGATGATACAAATAAAATAATAGTTTAATCATTCATCAAGTCACTTTTGAAAAATGCCTACCTAACCTAGTGTTTGATTTATGAAAACCATTAAGTTCAGTATTAAGCATAAGATTTATATAAGTAATCTAATCTGTGCGGTCTACAGCCATTTGGCATGTCCACAATTAGTACAACAAAACTTTTGTAGAAAATTCTATTTTAGAGCCTTGAAGACTTGCCAAAGATGTGTTTAGTGGAAACCGGGCTACATGGTGCGATGGAGCTTTTTGAACCCGCATGTCTCCGGCCTTTGATTGACGATGTTTTGGAGATCGACGGTAAATGAGGTGCTGCAGATGCGAGTCATGGCTATGATGAGGGCGAGCAACAGCTGCTTTTTAGATGTATGTTAGGTAGAAGATGACAACAGATTTGTTGGTGGTAGTCGAGCATTGTAAGTCTTTAATTTAAAGGGCTTTATTTTTTCTTTTTTTAACCGACTTCTAAAAAAGGAGGAGGTTCTCAATTCGGATGTTTGTATTTTTTTTTTTTTTTTAGGTTTGTTCGCGCTTAACTCCGTTGCTTGCCAACCGATTTCAAAAATTCTTTTTTTGTTAGAAAGGTTATACTTCCCAAATGGTCCCATGAAAATTTTATCGCAATCGGACAAAAATATGTCACTAAAAATTAACAAATAAAAATTTTTTTTGCAAAAAAAAAGAACCGACTTCAAAAAAAAGCACTAAAAAGTTAAAAATAATACCATAACCTACCTATATTAATAAACCTAACCTAACCTACGATTAACCTATACTAAAATTTAACAATTTTTTGGAGTCGGTGCCATACGGTTGGATATAATATCCTCGGTCTTGGCACCGACTCCAAAAATTTGTTAAATTTTAGTATAGGTTAATCGTAGGTTAGGTTAGGTTTATTAATATAGGTAGGTTATAGTATTATTTTTAACTTTTTAGTGCTTTTTTTTGAAGTCGGTTCTTTTTTTTTGCAAAAAAAAATTTTTAAAGAAAGAAAGTTATAAAGGGCGATTGAATGAACTTAATCCTCGTGAAATAGTATCTTGTTATTTTTTTCATTGGCTTTTGATGTTCTACAAACAGCTTAGCATCGTTGTTTGAGTAGACGAGTAAGTAACCAATACCTACAGTTATCAAAATAAAATTTAATACTAACTTCACTACAAAATAACCGAAATATTTTTGTCCATTATTTATAACTTAAAGCGAGCATAATATTTCAGCCACGTTTGTGAGTTCAATTAGTTCATAAAAATACTTTGCTGTGATAAATGGATAGACGGAAGGTTCGGAGACAAAAGAAGATTAATATTCGTGGTGGTCGCTGTACCCTGCGCGTGTATACGTCCAGCATATTTGTCGTACCACGGTATTCTACAAAACATTATTTACCTACTAATTTATTCACGTTGTATGTTTTTCGAACTGTCACGTTTGGGTCTTGGTCGCAAGCGCGACTGCTAAGCGTGGAAAACTGGGTTCGTCTCCCATGTTGGGTAAAGTGTTGCTGGTTTTGTCCTTTATCTATTTGTCAGTAGCAGATCCGAATTTGGAAGTTGGTGGTGTGATACTCTTGTGCTTCGAAAAGCACGTAAAGCTGTTAGCCTTGCGCCTGATCTTTACCCGGTCGTGCCGCGTTATCGTCCCATTGGAATGTGAGAATGAGGGAAGATGGAGTGCACTTGTGTAGGTACTTGGTTAGTCTTCACTAAGATTGGCTGCCGTGACAGAAATTTGGTCAATGGGGTATTTATTGTATTATTTGTGCAATGTCTACAATTTCTTAATTCGTTTTTACAGCTTTCAAAACATATTAAGTAGGAATTTTTATTAAATTAATGAGGCTACTATGTTTGCTCGAGACAGCACAATATGTATTGAGTGAGTTGTCCTATCTATCTACTTACATCTACCTAACTTATACCTACTCAGCTTGTAACAAGATACTGCTGAAAAATTTTCAGAACAGTTTTCAAGAAAGTAGCTGTAGTAGTAGTGTCTCCTGTCAGCAAGTCGCCACTTATGTGTAAGTGCATTAAAATTGCAGGCTATGTGGTGTGGAAGCGTAAGACACCGACATTAGGTACTCGTAGGTAGGAGCATCTACATGTGTGGGGCGCGTGACTGTACGCTTCGGCGCAGCATCGCGTCCACGGGGCCAGTCGTCATGAATACGTAATACAAGGGCAGGACGCGAATTCTTTCGTTTATTATTCAATCATTCGTTCGGCGCGAGTCGGCTTTAATTTCATGGCGGGTGGGCACAGGCCCCGAGCGTCGGCTCGGCCTCTTAGTGTGGAAACGATCCCGATACTATTGTTGGAATTATGCTATTAATTAGAACATCGTGGCAGATTGTCGGAATTTATAGGGCTGCCTCAACCGTTGGCAACGTGCAGCGCTTAATTTTGGTTCGAGTTTTACGAGATTTTAGTTAAACAATTGTGTTTTTATTTCTTCGTTTTTCCTTGTTTTTTGCTACTATTAAAAGTTCAATTAAAACCATCAAAGACAGTAACGCTACACCAGTTCCTCCATTTCACTTAAAATTCCACAAAACAGAATGTAATTTATCCAAAAATGCAAAGCAAGAGGAAGCACTTTCCTTACTTGTTTGTCCGTCACCGCTGAGTACTGTGAAAAAGACAATTCTTATTCTAAAAGGCGAAGCTGGTGAGGATGTGGAGGAGTGCGTGCCCGTTTTGATTGAAACCACCGGCGCCGCCCCATCCGACGCCATCGCGACCGACGCCGAATTGAAAACGCAAATTTAGTGACACATCTATTAACGAAAATGTGAAGAAGGCACCACCAGAAAATAGGATCCGCGAGGGAGAAAATTTCGTACAATTGTAGCAATATTTTATGCTGGCAACATTCTTATTTTAATAAACAGGTGTTGCCATTATAGGCGTGTAGGAATTTTCTACTTACGTAACTTTCATTAAGTATATTTTTGCTCCAAAGTTGGTTTTTTTTTTGTTATTTTGTGCGACAAACTGTATTTGTTTATTAGTCTCTATGGAATAAATAAAATAATGTATGTTTATGTTTATATGAATGCATGCGTGAGGTACAGTGGGGACGAGCGGGGTTGGCAGCAATCTTGAGAAATCATTTTTACGACTATCAAAGGGAAAATAACATTAAAATTCAGGAGACGGTCACGCGACCTTGTACTGTCATGTTCCTTCATGCCGCGCCGTGTAAGGGTCTGTAAAAATGCGTTCTTCTTTAAATAAAACATGTATGTGAATTGCACACACATTCTGTGTTGGGGACTTGGGGTTTTTTTAAGAAAACATTTTCATTTTGAACTTGAAGAAATTTGTTTTCGAGACCATGGGTTTTTTGATTCTTTCTTTGATTAGGTATGAGTGTTTTAAGTAGGATAGAGTTTATATGCAAAAACGTAAACAAGACCTTACTTATGCGTACTTTTCTCATTTAAGTCATAAATAAATCCTTCACGTAGCATCCACCTGATCCTCAAAATATTTGCTATAATTTATTGAAAGCCGGCACCCTGTCTCGGGCTTGTCTATGTAAGTAATGTGTCGCAACAACGCGTCTGGGCATTCGGACGGTCGCATTCACACACGATTCAAATAAAAAAGTCCGCCATCACTCAAGTATGCGTCGCCATTCACTCGCTTGCCTAGAAATTTGCGCCCTCGACCCATTATAATAATGTGGACATGCTAGATGAAAAATACTACAGAGAGTACACATAGTCTAGACGGCTCTTGTGTTCGCAGGAGATACGGCGACACAGGGCCGAGCTGATAACATCTTAAGTGAATTACGTTTTACATGTGTTTCGTGTCGTATCCATACAACGTTGAACATTTCAGCGGCGTAAGGTTAGCGCGATGTGAGATCTACACGGTCCTTGCAAATGGACAGGAAAAAGACGCGGGAGGAATGCGTGGGTGCTTTTAATTTAATATCGACTGACACCGAATTGGAATCGAAAGTTTGCGAAGGACGTGCTCTGCCGTTTAATCCGTATCGCCTGTTTGCCGCTTTAATATTTATTGCCTACCTACAGGGCCCGGGATACTTATTTATAAATATGAGCTATTAAATTCCTTAGAAAAAACATGCTTGAGATGTCTGCGTAAGGGCTAGGCGTGAGGGATTAGAATAGGAATGCCTGAAATATATGAATACATCTGTATAACGAATTGTAGTGTAAACTTATAAAATTTAAGATTTTATATTTTGAGCGAAAAATCTTATTAATGCGAAGTTGTAACTTTATTCTTGAACAAGGTTTCAAAGATAAAGATGAAATAAAACATCGTCGAGTGAGTACGAACAACGCAAGATTTAAGGAGCAAAAAGATACCTACGTTAGTTTCTCGTTTTCCGTAATTGAACCACGTACAGCAGCATAACTTCGTACAAAATATCTTGTTGAAGACGCTTGGTTGTGCTGCGAGAAATAACGTACGCATTTAAAACAATAAAAACATTCGCGTCTGACGGAGACGACTTGAGTGAATTTTCGCTGGAGGAGGCGCGGCGCGGGCGTTAGGATAACGGGTAGGTATATACCGCAACTAAAGTGTATCTACAATGTTTCATTGAAAAATATGGACATGGAATGCAAAGGAGTATTCACTTAGACTATGGAATAAAGAGTATTCATTACAATTATGATTTTTATGAATTCTTGACACTTATTGTTTTTTATATAATAGCTTTGAGATTTTAATTGTATAATAGGTATACATCATCACATTACATCATTCATCAAAGGTGATATTTAGAAGTTACATTTAGAATTGGAATGCGTTTATTTTACAGCATTTATATAATATATATAAAATCAATAAATGGTATACCTACTTCCCTTTATGTATAATAAGTTACCGAATGTGAAATATTTACATGACAATATTTTATACATATTTAAACCTGACACTGAAACTTTGAGTTTGTCGTTCTCGGCCTATGACTATAACATGATACCTATAATATCTAGTTACTTTGTTCAATTTCATCTAAAGATAAGATAGAACTTCCATCAAGAAAGAAGATATTGGTAAAATAAGAACCCCTCTAATATTGGTCAGCCAGACCGACATTGTAACAAAAGATAATTTCAGGCAGCAAGTTTCGCTTAAAACAATAAAGCACACCTGCTAGACACTTATATTCTTATCTCCCCAGTTGGCCGGTGTCAGTGGGGCAAATTTCATTTGGGCCGGCAGTCCGAAGCGAAGCCCGGGCCTGAACTTCGCCCCAACTTGCAAACACGTGTTAACATGAGTCGTCTTTGAAAAACTGGATAAGCACCTTATTTATATGGGGCCAGCGTACGACGCGACACAAAAGAACATGATGATATTACTGTTAGCTGGGACACGCTAATGTCATGTACATAATGTTATTTACCAGTCACGAATTACTTTGCCTTTTTATGCCTAAAAATGTGGGTGGAATGTGATAAAAATTACGAGCCCTTAGATGTGGGGGAAGTTAAGTAAAGATACGCCTAGGACGTGTTATTACCCAAGTCGTGTGAGGTACAGTTACGGTAGAACACTCACATACACCACAAGCAGCTTAAGGCAAATGATAATAAAAATTGTTCTTAACCTTTTTTTCAGAACACGAAACGATACATGTAACTACACGTGTCTTGTCGAAAAAATCCACTACTTACATGTTTTTCCGATGGTAGTTTTATTAAAAGTACCTACGAGGAAATTTTCCTAACAGCCAAGTTCGACGTATAAGCTAGTGTACACTTGTAGCAAACAGCCACGGACGTGGTACGGCAGATATTAATCTTTTCCATCGCGGACGTCGGACTTACAACTATTTAACTTTCGATACCGTACTCCATTTTGTTTTTAGACACCGAAACAAATGGTATTTTTTTGTTCATAAAAATAAAGTAGTGCGATGGGAATTATTTCAGTTTAAGAACAGACTGTTACTTATATATTTGATTTATTTTATTTACCCAGCGAGTTGGTTTTCTCCTCGCACGTACTAAACGATATTTGGCGATCCCTAAGACGAGCCGTTTGTCACGTACGTGACGCCGCGGACAAAATGGAAACTTCACTATGTTGCCGAAACGGACAACTAAATACGTAACTGTTTTGTGAAAAACTGTTATTGCCGTTTATGTTTTACTCTCGATATTTGAAACAAATATTTTAGCTTCCATGTGTTGCTTCAACCCTCAGCTCCACAGTGCAGCCGGTAGTTTGTTGCGGAGGCGTTTTAATCTTAGATACGGAACCTTTTGTACAACTTTGTAGCTTTAATGGTAATGCATTCGACACAGAATCCAACACTAAAAGTTTTACAATTCCCAGAGTGAATGAATGTTATCTTTTTACATTTTTCATGTGCTGTTTCTTCGTCCCCCTAGTAATACGAACATTCACTTGTTTCGGGAACCGGGGTTACAATTTTATTTTACCACACCTGCCATGCACTGTATTATACGACACTGTATATGTGTTTTAAAATGTTGAAATATTGGATATTTTACAGTCGATTTCTTACTTCAACGCAGGTCAATGGTGCAATTGAGGTTTATCTAGCGCTTTCAACCGATACAAAAGCTTAACCTAGCTAAATCCTAAAATGTGACGCGTATTCTAATGCAATCGAAAATAAAAACATCCGCGAAAGTGTTGGTGGAATATAAAGTAGTTTAAAAAGCGTACCTAACATTGAAAGTTACATTTTCTCTGCATATAAAGTTAAAGTATTAAGAAAAAACTTTGAAGTCCTTGGAGTTACTTCTGTAGTTTATAATTTTTGCTAGTCACGTTACAGGGGAATTCTCGAGGATCGACCTTTATGCTTACCTTGAAGGTTTTACGTACGTTTCTATGTGTGGGTTAAAATATTTGGTGTTCTATTTAATAAGTACGTATTGCTAGTGCACCGTCGTCGGGTACGAGGAGAGGAGCGGCGGCGGCGGCGGCGCGGCGGCGTCCCTGAGTGTTTGCACAGAGATTAATGATGCGATACTGAGCGCACTATGGGGCGAAGGTACTCGACAAAAGGGCCTCTTACTTACTCTTTGGTGACTACGAAAAGTCCCGGGAAGAAAACAGCCACCTGCAACGTTAAATGTTTTTGAGAAAACTTGTAGATATTTCCTTAGGGACGGGTACTTTCCATTTAATATACTTCCTTTAAATGTGTTTGAAAATATGAGATTGTTTGGATTCATAAATGGCAGTTTTACAGGTTTAGTGTAGAAAATATAATTATGTCAAACTGTCTTAATCATTATTCAGATTTAAAATGATAATTGACTATTGAAAAATCAGCTTTTTGTAAAAAACTTACCTATCCATGTAAATCACGGTATAGATCAACTTAGGTAGTTCAATAAGACGTAATATTTATATACATAGGTGTAAACACACTTAAAAAGCCGGAACTCATTTTTTATTGGTTTTGGACAATCCCTGAGAACCAGGTGAGAGGTTATGAAGATATTAAAGGTTCCTACTTTCTTTTTAGGTTATTTTTATTAAAAACTAATAGCTGACCCGCCGCGACTTCGTTCGCGTGGTAAGGTTATACCTTCCCTGGACTACGACAAACATTTCAAAACCAAAATCAGCCAAATCTGCCCAGCCGTTCTCGAGTTTTAGCGAGACTAACGAACAGCAATTGATTTTTATATATATGATGAGATAAGATAACATATATAGACTACTTTTAAATAATGCTTACTAAACTTTAAACAGCCAGCGACTTCTGTACTGTTTCCTTAACATTAATAATTAATACTTTAGTAATTTTTCAGCAATATTTTTTGCTCAATGTTACTTAGTTTTATGGATAGTATGCATACTTAACGGCTATGTAGGTAATGTGTATTTTACACCACATATAATATGCAGAACTACAAGTATCGGTTAAAACAAAAAAATCGTAGCATCTCTATTACATTTGCTATGATAGACAAGAGAAAGGCTACAACACAACCAGCATTAGAAGCAGACTACAATAATTCAATGACACTCATAGCATCTCAATGAAGGGGGGAAAATGAAAAAGTCTATTGGAGAATAAATCATAAGTAAATGAGATATTGTGTTCCTGCGACGCCCCGGCGGTATCCGACTGAAATGGAAATCACAAATGATGACAAAGCGTAACGTAACGTATATAAATGTAACCTATAACGTAGTCTATGTATGGTGCAAGTATCAGTCATTGTTTAAAATCATTGTTACTTTAGGAAAAAAATGAAAAAAAAAAAGTTTCCAAATTTTCTGTTTTTCTTGGGAAATGTACAACGCGTTATATAGGAATTTTGAATATGCTGGTATTTTTACAAATTACAAGTGGATACTTACCTACTTAGTGTATTTTATTCCATTTGTATAAAAAAGATAGTCATCAATACCAGCTGAAAGTATAATTAGATTTATCGATTTTGGTTACAATGTGAAAGGATGAAAAAGGAAACTTGGTAAAATTTCATAGATTTTTATCAGTGTAAGGCCCGATTGAACTGGACGTAGCTTGATTAATTAATCATTTATGATAATAAGACATTCTTTCAAACTTAATATAAGCTGCCATAAACATATATCATAAGTTAGACTCAGCTAGACTGTCTGAATAATGAAACTAGATCATATATCACGAATCATGGTCTTATTCCTAGAAATATTCCGGCTAGGAGAAAAACATCAAAATACGAAATTGTAGTCACTATTTATAACATGGGAGGGATCATTATTTGTGCCGTAGTGACTCCATTTATAGTGTATCCAGTGGTTTCATGAGTGCTCTAGATTTTCAATATTCGCCTGTTGGTCGCATCATAAATCTTAGCGCGCAGACGTTCGCTGCGACAACGTGCATTCCGTGCCGCCCCGCCTTAATATTTAATGAAAATTGTTGGTTTAGCTTAATTTCCTTCTCTGTATGTATATCGTAGTATGAATAATATTTTATTTACTGCAGCTTGGTATTGTTATTAATTGCTTTTAATGAACAGGAATATGTGTAAGTATGCTAAATTGTGATGAATAAAGACAATATAATTATAAAACGAATTAGCGAATTAGATAAAAGGTGCGATAGACGCACGCGACGTAGTTGAAAATATAGTAATAATTGAGCAAGCGACGTCAATGTTTAATCCGGCGGGAGCGCTACGGGCCGTTTATCAATCGGCCCAAAAAACAACATATTTCAATATCCGCTGATTAATATCCGCTGCCAGTTCGCCGGCCGAGGCAAACATGAAATTTATGTACTGCGACCGAGCGGTTTATTTCATTTTGCTTTTTAAATTACGAATGTTTGGCGCGACAATTGGCCGCGTGTCGCCGTCGCTCCCATCTGTTGCGGCCGACAATTAACATTTGCATTAGAATTTCATTTCGCTACCTAAATCTGTATTAAGCGATAATTTTCACACAAATATCCCGTCCTTTTACAAATGTGAGCGTTTTTCGCACATTCAGTGCGGTTATTATATTAATAGTTACATTTCAGTAATGAGTTTCGCAACTTCGTACGTGCTCAACAAAATGTGAAATTAATTTCTAAAGGCGTAAGTCTCGCCACCATATTAGCATAAAGACGTAATTGATGGGTAAACTAATTTAATGTTACACAGCAATTATGCTAAGACGCTCATGGTTTACAACGCCATAAAATGTACTTCCGGTCCCCGAAACTGCAACGGAAGTAATAAGCAGTGCAATACTCCGAGTCATAAATTAGAATAAGCAGTTTTAAGTGAGAGGGAGCCGCGCAGCCTCCGGCTGACGCGCAAATCATACACTTAATATTGTACACGTTCGATGTGTTCTAGCACTCTCAGGTGAATAAGTTAGCACGTATATTTGAAAACATAAACAATCCCACAACAGCTATGGCGAGAGTCGTAAAAATGGAACTCGAGAGAAACTTAACAGGAAACTTTTATTAAAATAACAACATTAAGCCGTTAATTTGTTTGTAAAACTGCGCAGACGGTAAAAATTACTTATTCAGAGTGTTGAGACCGCGAAGGCGAGGCGCGTCGACTTCTTGGCAAATGTCGCGCCGCTTTTCTATAATTCAAGACGGTGGAGTCGTGCGGCGTGCGCGCTCCGCCGCCGCTCCACGCTCACACCTCACTACTGACAACTTAACTCGCACTGGGCCAGATCAATTCATGATATTCACATCGTTAAAGTTACACTTTATGACTCCGGCGCCACGAACACGTCGCCTGTGCCCTCACGCTTTTTACAGAAATTTTTACGCTCGCAAATCCTACAAACTTAAAAGTGGTTGGACCCTAAAACGATACATAAACCTTCTACAACATTAAAACTGAAGCCGTGAACTCTGTGTTAAAATAAAATAATAAGATACTCCGAGGCGAGGATTAACCTTATAGAAATACAATAACTTAATTGAGATTCTCCGGGCACTAATAGGTTTTCCTATGTTATAGAAAATCCACTTTCTCGCAAAGTGAAGAAGAACGTTCGTGTTCCGGCGTCGATGGGCTAACAAATGAAATTAATGCATTTCTCCAGAGAAATAAAATGTCATTAGTTTCGCCCGATGAGCTCGCTTCCACCGAGAACCTTCTTATGAAGACGAACTTTATTGTCTACGATAGTTTTCACTACGTCTACTTGTAATAATATTCTTAGAATTGAAATTTTGTTGTCCATTGAACATTTAATTTAAATTGAAGTTCCTTGAATATGGTTTCTCTCGATAATTATAGATTCGTTTTTGCTAGAGAATGTTACGAGTCTAATTACGTATTTCAATTACTGAGAGCAGACATCAGGTACGTCGATGTTATCTTACTGAAAGCAATATATGAAAAGGATTTCATAGACGTTAAATTGGCCAATCCAATCGATATTAAAACCACAATAACAGAACAAATGATATCAAAAACGTAATATTCTGGCATTTTTCCATTACAAAATTGCTGTAGCTATATAAAATAATGAGGGTCACATTATTGGTCAATATCGGGCTTTTCGGAGCGCATTGGGTACCTATAATACGAAAGATAATATCGTATTTTAAGTGCCATGTAAATTACGGATTTGAGCCAAAGCACAAGTACGTTGTGTTATTGTGAGGCCCAGTAACGTCTTATTTTATCTAAATCCTATTTTGTGTCCCACGCATAAATCGGGCGCTAAGGCGTCTACACTGGGTGAGCTTTTTCTTATTTTCTCGCAAACGTGCCAAGAACTGTAAGTAAGGATGTTCTCGTCCTTGTTATTTATATATAAAAATGTTTATAATATATTTGAAACAGAAACGGAATCAAAAAGTTATTTGTTTTGGCTTTTTTAGTTCTAGCTGGATCAAACTCAAACTCAAGTAAGTAATTTATTTCATTGAGACACTTAAAATGCACTTCTGAATGTTATAAAAAGATGTATATCTTTTTATAATATTCAAAAGTTGCCCGATAATCGCCGCTTCACCGCCTATCGCAGCGGTGCGCGGTGCCGTGTGTTAATCGCCTTAATGTTTAGTAATTGTGTAACGAAATTCTGTAAAGTTGAACTCTCAAATTCGATATAGATTGACGGCGTTCCTCACTTTGAAAGTGAGCAGAGCATCACAAAGTTTCCTTGAAAATATGAAATTCTGTGAACTGAACTCCAACTTGGTATAGGTACTACGGTAACTTCAAACCTCAGAAGGTCTAGCACGAGCTCCCAAAGCAAAGGTAACGAAAATTCGATCGATTTTTAAATTAGAAATACCCGTTTTGCACATATTGTTGACTAGCTTTTGCCCGAAGCCGCGAAGTCGCGGAGAAATATGTCCTGTCTTGGGGTTCAAACCTGGGGTAGGTTTGTACCAAATTTCATCAAAATCGATTTAGTAGTTTCGAGGTGAAAGCGTAACAGACAGATAGAGTTACTTTCGCATTTATGATATTAGTAGATACTAGTATGAATTTCGTTTGAAGGTTTTATTATTACCAATTATTGTGCTTGTCGTAGAAAATAAGCTAAGAGTTATATGGCAGTAGTATTTCCAATTAAAAAATCGACTCAAATCGCGTCCTTGCTTGGCCTGCAGTGGGTAGTAAAGAAGGGTACCTAATTGGTAAATATATTACGCTGCTGCCTGACTGGCCTATGTCACGTGTGTCTAGATATAACCGTTAGGTTAGGTTAAACCTTCAAGCCAGTTATTGTATTTTAAACTTTATTCCGACTTTGTTAAAGTTCTTAATACAAAATCGACAACTAAGACTCTGTTCTAAATTCAGCTTTTGTTACCTATAAGATCTTTATTGTAGTTGAATTAAAAAAACATAACTGATTGAATAGTTGACCGCCTCGTTGGCGTAGTGGTTGCAAGGCGCGACTACTGAGCATGAGGTCTTGGGTTCGATTCCCAGGTCGGGCAGTGTTATTGGGTTTTTTCATCAAGAATTTCTCGGCAGAAGTTGATGGCAATAGGCTCGCCCCCTTTTACATAGGACTTAAACATAACTAGAAATGTGGGTATGCTAATGGGTACACCTATGCCTAATGATGTTATGCTATGATTGAATGGTTTAAGCTTGGACTAAAGTTAGAACTGGTTTTATAATGAGACGGTAAATGTCTTCGTGGAATTAACTGAGTAGACAGAATAAGAGATAAAAGCTGAGCACTCTTCCTAGGAACAAGGTAGTGCTTTTTGAAAAACGTGTTTCGCTTGTAGAACACGGGGGTGAGATTGTGAAATTGGACCACTGCCATTGCAGTAAAAGTGGTGGAAATAAATCGACTGGGACGCATTTGCCAGCGAATGACCCAGATCAAAAAACTAACTTGTAGTCTGACTGACTGAAAAACAATTTTTTTTAAATATCTTTATTAAAATAGCTTCTGCCCGTTCGTGAATGTCAAGTATATCATAAAACATAGCCTATAACACTAGGCAATAGTGTAGCTTTCTATCAGTGAAAGATATTTTGAAATCAGGCTGGTATTTCCAGAGATTTTCCCTTAAAACAAATTCTTTAACAAAACATTAACAACATTTTTGTTACGTGCAAATAAACAAAATAAAACAAAAATAAAAAAAGATTAATCTATTTAATAAAATTATAATAAAACAAAATAATAATCAATAACATAAGGGAATTAAAACAAATGCACCACGGTAGGTAGGAACATTTATTTTGACTGCCTCAGTAAATGGATAGATTAAAAAATAGCATTGTTACTTGCACCAGGTTCCCAACCGGGTATGGGAAGTACCACTGTGGCTCTTTCATTTATATGTATGTAGGTACTATCTAAGTTTATTTTGGACATCACAGACATCGGTGAAGAAAAATATTGGGAAACCTGGACTTATCATAAATATAAGTCTTAAATCGCCAATCCGTTTTGTGCCACCATGGTAATTTAAATGCTCATGCCTTCTCTGTATGAGAAGAGACATTTGCCCTGTTGTGGGACAATAATAGACCTGTTTTATTATATTTCTTCTTTTATCTTAAATAATAACATAACCCATAAAGCATAAATTCGAAAATAATAAAGTTAATGTACGATTTTCTAACTGCAAGGTTATTAGTCACACATGCAACGGTTGCACGTAAAAACCCAGTAGCCATTGCCGGGCCGACGGGCGCCAAGGAACTTCCGTAATTGTTCAATTACCTATTACAAATTGCGTGGGAAGACTGACAGCTGACCCACTGCCACATCGCTTCGGCGCCTACCTACGAGTAGTGCAAGTGATTACTAAGAAATATTAAACTGATTTAGTATTCACCATTCTTTGGTATTCCATATTGAACTCCATAATCCATACTATAATATTATAAATGCAAAAGTATAAACTCTGTCTGTTTGCATGTCAGTCTATTATGCTTTCAAGATTAAACCACTGAACCGATTTTGATAAAATTTGGTACAGGGTAAGTTTGTGTTGTTGAAAGGACATAGGCTACATTTTATTCGACTTCGTCGGCGTTCGCGATAGCCGACATTGACGCAGACGAAGTCGCGGGCAAAAGCTAATTAAATCATATAAAACTTACAAGTTTCATCAATTCTCTTGTGTCAAGAAACACTTCTGAGGTAAGTTTGAAGACAATAGCGAAGTGGGGTTTTGGGCATTTTGGGGTTTAGAATAAAGAAATGCATTGAATGTACGTATTATTTTAATGTAAAAATGTAAAATATTATTAAAAAAAAAAAAAAATACTTTAATCATCCCTCGTTTAAATAATCATAGTATTATGTATCGCAATGCTGAAATGCTCTTTGGCAAAAATGGACAGCGGTGAAAAACGGACACTTGCTTAATTGGGTTTAGTTCTGTTAATAACAAACCAACCCACGTCAAAATTTCTACCGTATTTCGTAGAAATTATATTAATTTTAAAAATATAACGCTAATTAATTTAAAATCTTATCTAAATATAAGTTTTGTATGAACATTGAACTGCATAATAGTAATGTAACACATTTGGCATATTCAATTAACTTGATTAATCTAATTATTAAGGAATTGTGGGTAAACTCAACCTTATCCCATTAATATAACAATACTGTATTCCTACTAGTGACCAGACACGAACACTAAATATTTCCCTCCAAGTAGGACGAGTGAACATATTCATATATTAATACAGACAACAATACAGATTACAGTCTTTATTGTTTCTCTAGGCTCTACCAATGTTTAAGGCGGGCTTTACGATTGGAGGCAATTCTTCTAATCCATTAGGCTGTCTGATGTTCAACTTTTATGCGGGTCCTACCACCGAATGTCTCGCGAAAAACGAGTAACATCGCTCAAATTATTTTCAGTGGGGTTTTTACGATAGTCGTATCTTTTTACACGCACATCATGTGTAGATATGCGCACATAATGTTTAGGTGTGCTACGACGTACCAGCTAAGTGTCCATAAATCGAATTCGTGCGTCGAATTGCATTCTCTTCGATGAGCGGTTCAAGAGTTCAATAACGTGTCTAATAATCTCAATGATGTCCAAATGACCAATAACGTGAAGTTTCTATAACTGTATTAAGTTATCGGTTTCAGTAGAAAGTGATGTTAGCGAAGCAATCGAGAACATTGGGTAAGTTCGACAAATGATAGCGTAATGTTGGCGGGTCGTGTCGGCGACTAGCGCCGTCGTGTCTGGCCTCCGAGACCAGACCATTGCAAATGAAGTTTGCTTTTTTTAACAAGATGGGTCTATTTCAATATAATTTTACTTTTGTCTGTAAGTAGCCAGTGCCACATCACACTATGCGCATGCATTATTTTACCGAATGAACACTCTGTTCTAGACAACGCAGTACGCTGCAGCAAAGTTGCCAAAACGCGACGATTGTTGTATTGAAACATATGTTATATTCCGTTTCGTCACTATGCTCTTCAAAGGTTCAATTGTTGTGTTCTCACTGATAGTAAACTAAACAGCTTATGTTGCTTTAAGGCTCTTGATTTTTTCCCAATCTCAGATAGTGAAGAGTATGTTACGTAAAAAACAACATATTTTTTACACTCTATCCACTTTCTCACCAACTTTGTGTACTGAATTCTTCTTAAAGTTTACGTAACTTTAAAACATTGTATTCCTAATTTTATCCCAAATCTAGAGCAGCGCAGAATGTAACAAACATAGTTAAAATTTCTTTGAAAGCTTTGTGAACTGCAGTTTTTATAAAATGGGTCAGTTTTGCCAATAAAACTGCATTGTATGGTATGATACAGTGTGCTATTCCCAGCTATTCCAGTGTTTTTGGCAGCTGTCCGTAATTACACTCGGAGGATGGTGACGCGTGGTATCCGTGACGTGCGATGACGTCACAACCGGATAGTTTCATCGATTTCCATGAGTCTGATAACAATTGAGTTGTGCGTCATCCAATCTCCTGCGTGCCGCCCGCCGTCGCACCATATCGGGCGCTGGTAATTGTGGAACGTAATACAGTTAATACAATATATCTTTATGAGAATTTAGTTCTGGTCATTTGCGTTGATGACTTTGTTATATAGGTATAGCACTGATGTTTCCTTTGTTACACAGATATATAGGTATGATGTATGAATACCAATTGGAAAGTAGACGCTTTTAAAATGTTCTTATTTTAATAAACTAAAAATAAGCCGTCTACTCTGTAAAAAATATGTAGGTGAAGTGCGCTTGAGGTGAGTTGTCATATCACTTGATGCTAGGCAGAACACGTCAAGCTTACTTCCCCTAATCACCAAGAGGAATATTAACAGAATAGCACTCTAGAAAGGAGTTTTAATAATAAAGATTTGTTATAAAACAAGGTTGATAAAAGCATTAATTTCCTAATTAGTTATTGATACTTATTCAGCTCGTCTCTATAGTGACATCACGACCAGACAAAACAGTTAGTAGGGTAGGTGGTAGATAAAATAAAAATATTTCTTAGAAACTAACCACATAACAACATGTTACTATTATAGTTCAAAGACCAAATATTATCTGACACTCGACAAATAAATAATAGTCGTATTTGTAATAAAATGAGGAAAAAAAGATACTGGTTTGATGTAGGCTCGATTATATACATGTATTGTTCAAATATTAGGAAGCCAGTAGAGGCATTCATTCTATAGATCGAAAAGCGTCTTCAGAAGTCTTTGTTCCGTAATGATGTGCCTGTTTCATGTGGGTAATTTTAGTACGGTTCATTACTTAGCTTTTATTTATGCACAGCTAGTTATTAGCCGAAACGGCTTGACGCCAGCGTTGGCGGCGCGAGGGACTTGTTTTATACTCATAACATGTTCAGTGACTTCGCTACCGTCCCATTGTTTATTATCCTTTTGCTTTTAACTGAAAATTACATAAGCGTAAATTTAATTTCAACAAAATCCAAGTGAGCTACGAATTTGGGTAAACAAGATAAAATCCAGAATTTAATAGGCGTTCGAGTCGTTACAGTAAATTTTGCAGTTGAGGAAAAATGCATATTGCGTAAGTGCACATAAAAATATTTGAGTGCGCGTAGACGCGTGGCGGCGGCGGGCGGGAGGCATCGTGGGCTAGCATCCGGTCCTAGGCTCCACAATAAACTCGGTCGTGCTGCGCTTGGCTGACGTCACATGCCATATTTTACACACTTAAAGCTGTTTGTCGTGTCATACCATTATACGCCATGTAAGGCCCGGACTTATTGCCAGCATAGAGGAATAACTCAGTTTAAATTGTTTTCAGAGTAACAACTAAGAACTGCTTTATTGCATTACGTTGGAATGCTTTTCATCTCAACCCTATAATAAAATTACGCTAGTATTAAGAATGATGGGTCTATTTGAGACATTTTCTACTGTGTCCTCTTTACTTTTATCTTAATGGCAGCTATTTACGCTGTTCAATATTTCAACGATGAGATATGACAGAGGCAATGAAATTTTATTTTCTCTAGAGATGTTCTGACCTTCGCTGCGGTGTTGTTCAGTGCGAATGTCATTGCAAGGTGACAGTTTTCCTAGAAGTTAAGCTCATAGCGACTTTGTAAATACTTTGTCAATATATTGCCCGTTCTTCTCCTTAGAGACCTAGGTACTTACGATTGGACAGGCGACTAGCATTAAAATTCTGATTAACTGACCGACTTGATATAATGCTTTGACTTTGAATGAAGACTCGTCGGGAGTGTATCGATTTGGAAAGTTTTTTACATTTTTATTTTCACTTAATAGAACTCAACTGTTGCTAGCTATCTTGTTTAATATAAAAGTACCTACCTACTAAGTAAGTAAACTACATCTATACAAATAAACAAAATTAGAGTGTCTGTTTAAAATATAAAAAAAAGCTTTTTTACAAAAAAATAAAACCGCCTTCAAAAACTACAAAATAAAAAAAAACTTTAGTTTTGGAAGTCGGTGGCTTTGGTTTTTTTGTTTTGTTATGTAGCGGTGGCGGTTTTATTTTTTTGTGAAAAAGCTTTTTATTTTTCACTTTTTAGTGCTTGTGTGTTAATGTTTGAAATCTTTACAAAAAGCCCTTTCAAACAATACCTCACACGATATATTTAATTTTGGAAAGTAGTAGGAGTAGTAGTAGGGGTTGACGTACCCCCTCCCTCTCTTCCTTCAGTCAGTCATCGACTACACGTATAAACAAAGCAATTAAGCAATGTTACTTGTTACGACAGTTATGCTGTGATCCTATAAGGAGTTCCGTTCCATATCTCCGAAGTTCATCATCAGATCATGACAATATTTCTATGGGACCTATTTGGAAGTATACTCTTTCAAACAAAAAAAGAATCATCCAAATCTATTCATAATTGGCTGAGAAATCAGATAAAATACATACAAAAAAAAAAACATACGCGCCGAATTGAGAACTTCCTCCTTTTTGAAGTCGGTTGAAAACAGCTTGTAACTAAATACATAAGGTTTGCACTTATATAAAAAAAAAACAAATTTAAAATTATTGTCTGTCTGTCCGTCTTTTCATTTCGGCTAATCTCCTAAACGGCTGGACCGATTTTGTAATATCATTAGCAGATAGTTTATATTATAAGAAGTAACCTAGGCTACTTTTATTTCAAAATAAGAATTAGAGTTCCGCGCGAAAATATCCGCCAATAACCGATATTTACGCGAAATTGTCGCGGGAAAAAAGCTAGTACATAAATAATATAATATGATCTTTATCTATTGAAATTTGATCCCTAAATGGTTTCTGATAATTATAGGCCTCGTAATAATTTATAAAACGAGCTTAAAATAAGGCTCAGCTCATTTGAAGCTGTCAAACCGTCGCGACTTAATGCACTTTCATGATTTCCACTTAAAAAGACTACCGAAGTCCGTTTACAATGGAACTGAAAATAATAAATCACTGAATAAATTATGAATGGATGAGAATCAAGAATATGCTTCTGAACTACTATAAAAAAGGCTTCTTGACCGATTCATCTCCACTAACATTGCAGCATTGTCATTTTCGCCCTGTCATAATTCTAGCAAATGGACGTAGCAAGTCGACTCCTCTCCTTAAACGATGTTCAGTTGATTGATTGATTGATTGAAGTCGAACGGTTTCAATCCGTTGATAGAAAGTCGTCATGTATCGTATAAGTTTAGTTGTCATTCACTTTTAGGGTTTCGTACGCGAAGGGTGTTAGCGGAACTCTATTACCAAGCACTGTCCGTCTATCTGTCAGCGGGTTGTACCTCATAAACCGTAATATTATTATTAAATCATTTAATACAGATAAAATAATCCATACATACAACAATACATATAATAAAATCAAAATTACAATAATAAATTCAAAATAAAATTTTAATCAAATTCAAAATAAAATCAATTCAAAATTTAAATTAAATTCAAAATTACAATTACTTAAAATCAAATTAAAAAGAGAAGAGAGTTGAGGATTGAAATTTTTACAGAGTGTGTATTTATTGCGGCTATAAGAAAAATAGTCAAAATAAATAAAGTTAAAAATTAAACGGCGTCTCCACACAACAAACTTGTTGGCATGTAGTGTTAAAAATTGTATACGATTGTACGGAACCTTTTGTGTGCGAGTTAGACTCACACTTGGGCAGAATTTTTCCCCTACATCTTTATTATTAAGCAACAAAATGGCAAAATAAATAATACTCGCTAACAAATTAGTACACCCGATATTCGTAATATAATAGCGAGATATTAAATGAAAGCGTTAATTAGTCTTTTGTTTATAATCGCCATTTTCTCTAGCATCGTGTATTGTGTTACAGTTTTAAGGCATCGTTACCTAGCCTCATTGTTATGCTTCGTATAACGCAAATGAGTACATAGCCTAGCCTCACAGTGGTAGGAGAAAGTTTGTGACGTCTATCTGCCTGGAGTAGACGAGACTTCGGGTGGCGGGTAGTAGGTCTAGGTATGTTGTGTTTTGATAACACTACTTATACGTTTTACAGGTATTTTGTATGTATGTAAGTAAATTTTCAAGGAGTAATAGAGCAGCATCAAAATAATTTATTCAAGACAGCTTTCTTAACATTGTCAAATGCTTGGTAGACTCTTCATGTTCATTCAATGCTTGAACTGCAAAAACTTTCTTCTGTGATTATTCAAAACAATAATAACAGAGCACACATAGGCATAACCCTCTTCCTGAAAGTACAAGCATCGAATTTCAGACTAATATTTACAGTCCAAGATTTCCTCACGATGTTTTTCCTCCAACCATGTCTGTGATGTTCAAGATAAACGTAGAGAGTATAATAATATATGAATGAAATAAATTAATGGTAAAAAAACTTTTTGAAACAAGCTTTTTTAGTGTAATGTTACTAACTTTATAGTTTTCTACTCTTCAATCCCTTTCATTTGATACCCATACCAAGGGGATTGAGAAAGAATATGTGATCCGCAATCTTGGAACGGCGGCCATATTGAAACTATTACAATACTGAGTATTGCTCATTATATTGTCACCAGAACTAAAGGTGTATGCAAAATTTCTGCTCAATCGGATACCAACAAATGGTCGAAAAATGGTTTGCAAATTTTGAAAGGACAACTTACATACGGACAGTGCAAGTAAAATAAAAGCTTGTAAAAAGGGACTTGCCCGGTTGCGAACCCACAACCTTGTGAATGAGAGACTTGTGCCTTACCACTGGGCCATCACTGTACGTACGTCTATATTTGAGTTACTGCAAAAACATTAATTTATTTTGTGATTATTAAAATGTTTAATATTTTTCTCATCACGTGCCTTGCTAATTGAATACCTACGTGAGTCACGATTGTCAGCTGTTTGATCACTATATTACAGTACGCGTTCGTTTTGCATTTTATTAATGTCTACTGCATATAATATGGCGCTTTGTATTACTGTTGGGAGAGGCGGCATAAGAAATAAGATGCTTATAAAACTTGTTAATTCAAACAATAAATAAGTACTTACTTAGGTATGTTTAAAATGGCGTCGTTTTTTACTTTATTGGGTATGTTATAGATATGCTTTAGGGGTTGGTAGTTAGATTTTTTAAACGATTATTCGACCTTTTTTTATAAGAAATATTTTGCCCCACACTAGGAATTTCTCTGGTATCGTAGATGCGTTTACAAACACATAAACTCACATGCACAAAGAATGAGACAAAACAAGTATTTTTTAGCACTTATTGGCTTAGCCTCTAGGCAAACCGTCCTACGTTATTATATAGCTAGTACATTACTTTAAGGTTATTCGACGCAAAACATTATTATCTTGATATGCCTAATTCAAAAGAATCTACCATAATACAAGATATTTATTTTCCAATATTCCTTTTTAAATATTTTAAAAGAGTAAAAGACCCTTGAGAAATTCCGAATAAAATATGTGTACAAAAGTTTTATAAAAGGAGCGCCAGTCGGGACGGGATCCACTCATCCCGATAACGTCGCGTTTGTCTAGCACACTCTACTCCATTCACTAGTTTCTTACTTTCAGATCTGTCATTCTGAAGTATCTCACTTGCGGTATCTGCCTTTCCTTGTTAGAAAGCACTTCTGAAAGGTTCATGAAATCAACGCGTTATGGTGAAGTAGGTAATAGTTTTGCTTTGTATGATATAAGGAGTCCAAAGAGGTAATAATAAAAAGTGATAACACTACGTAGACGCTGCGTAAATGCAGCGTAGTGTTCACGTAGGTACTGCGTAGTCTCCACGTAGACAGGTGGAGTATGCAATTATTAGCTCGTTTTAAGTTCAACTGAAAGTCAATATTTTTGAGTTTAATATATTTTAAACTTTCAAGATTCTGATATAGATATGGGTAGACAGCTGCGTCAGTCGTAGTCTTAGTAAACCAATTTGACATATTTTTCCGGGTATTTCGCTTACCTTCACTTCGAAACCCTATCAAAAACAAAATAAGCGTTATTAAAATTCCAAACAAAGTCGAGTGGTATACCATGTTCATGTACAATTACCATTTGTATGGATGAGATAACAAAAAGCAACGTAAACCAGAGATAACTAGTGTTGTATGTGTCAGTTTATGTACAAACTTCAGTCAACACGCGTTAAGTAACTAATTAGACGTACTCGACGAGACAAACCGTAAAATATCCTGGATCTAGTTACAATGTAGGTATGTAAGGGATACCGCGGCTCAGTGTTTTAGGAATATAGACTTCATAATATCTTGGCTTATCTTATTACGTTAATCCTTTTATATTTTTACTTTTTTACGTGTAGACTGTCAAATAAAGTCTCCTTAAAAGAAGGTATAAATAAAATGTCACAATTTAAGTTATTATTTTACAAAAAAGAAAAGGGCTATTCTAGTAATATGATCTAGCAGTTTTCATTAATGACTTGATAATGAACAGAAACAAAGTTGAGAATTGCATAATTTCGTGCAAGATAAGATGCACGCAATTATGCCGCGCGCAATCATATCTTTCACACTATTTTTAACTTTATTTGTTATGTTTTTTAGTTTGTTATGAATTAATTATTGAAAATTTTCTGGACTAAAAAATTTACATTAGTTAATATTTAAATCACTGTTTTTCTTTAAATCACTGTTTCACTTTTTGTGAGGTAACTTAAGTTTCGTTTATGATGGGCCTAACATGTCTTACTGACTGCATGTTCGAAAAATCCTTTAAAAAAATATAACCACACAAAAATCAGGTACCTATAATCGAATACCTACCGTTCCGAAATGTTGAAACACGACTTATTTAAAACAAATCACCATTAACGCAAAACCGTTACAAATCCAACAAATGATTCCAACAGAAAGCGACAATACACATTTTCCGAGTGAATTGTTCCGTCTACTTAAAGACGGGGCGGGAGTCATACAGCAAATAATAACATAATAAAGGGATAATTCCAATTTTTTTTCGCTTCAATTTTGTACCGACGACGTAAATAAAGGAGCGCAGTGTTCCCGCTGTCAAATCAGGCCGCAGGGATGGGATTATATCAAAGGTTATTGTCGATAAATTTCATAATTCCTCTTAACTCAAGGCTTACATAAAGGGCTTTCTTTTTCTCGTCCTTCGTTTATAAAAATAACAGCAGGTTCCTGTATTTTCTTTCCTTTATATTTTTTTAAACTAAAAAAGCTTAATACAATATTCTCAGTAACTTCGCCGTCGCTCATGTTCAAAGATATTATCTTCATCATTTTTATTTTATGCATGCATTCTAGGAACTGACGGTTTCTTGTTAGGAGCGGAGGATGCGTTTAGTCGGACTGCTGCAGCACTGGAACAGTCCGGGTTTCGGACGGTTGTGATTATTCGTACACTAGCTTCTGCCCGCGACTTCATCCGAGTGGTTCTTTTCACCCGCGTTATTTTACGTCTTTGGTTACTGCTCCACTCCCGTAGGTCTTTGCGTAATGTTAATAGACAATACTGTTCCTCATGAATTTGACTATTATACAATAAAAATAAAATCAGAACCTACTGGCAGTTCCAGAGATAAGAGCGTTAAAAAAAATTTGCTTTATTATATAATTATATAGATAGTATTTGACACGTCGAGACAGCCGTGTGACACTCGTCACGTAAAGGTTGGACCTCATCTGGCAGCACGGAATCGCCTTTTTCCGTCGCCCTTTCTCTTTCTGTCGCTTAAAACTGCCATTTGCTAGGCGGAGACAGAAAGCATAATGCGATCGCCTCGAAGGATTCCGCCGCGTGCTATCGCATTATGCTTTCTGTCTCCGCCTAGCAAATGGCAGTTCTAAGCGACAGAAAGAGAAAGGGCGACGGAAAAAGGCGATTCCGTGCTGCCAGATGAGGTCCAACCCTAAGACGGCAGGACGACAAATGTCACAGCATGAAAAAAAACCTTCTGTTTGCAGTCCGAGACTCGAACTGCTCCAGCGCCGCGCACCGTAGCAGACCCTAAGACTACGTAAAAGGTAAGTAAATCATGAGAATATAAGAATCCAAACCGTTTCGGGTTATTTAATTTAACTAAATAACAGAAAATCTGTTTTTTTTCTGCTTTATAAGCAAGAAAATAATATAGCGCTTTGCTCGCAGACTAGGCTAACATCATCTTATTACTTAGGCATAGAAATAGGTTATTGCTATGTACGAGACTAGTCTTATTGCTGTTTATCGTCTATCAAGATAACTTAGCTTACTGTGGCTCGTTTTTTAGTCTGAGTAGCAAGTATAAAAACTAAAGCCGTTTATAACTTATGACCGTTACGTGTGAGTGGACGCTGATGGTTGTTATGAACGTAATTGTTCAATAAACAAATAACCGAGGTATGTAAAATCATTCACTTCAAATTCAGTTTAGACACGTTCTTACACGATTAAAAGAAAACTAAAAAACATATTTTTTTAGTAGCCGACTATCGGCTTTATTCATTGCTACATTTATCAAAAATTGGGATCTATTTATTATTACTCCCCGAGAGGAATAAAAAAAAATCTGTCACAAAAACCTTCTCTGGGAAATTACTTACGAACACAACAAAAAAAGAATTGTATGTTATAGGTATATATTATACTCGTATTAATACAAATCGGGCCTTCTAGAGTTTTGCGCTTAGCAACACATTTAGCCATAATATATTTATATTTAAACAGATAGATAGAAGATACAAAATAATTATTTGCTTTTGCTATAATTGTTTGTTAACTTACATTTACAATATCACTGGTCTACACGTGCACCCCCGGCATACCTCATAGACATGACTCAATAACAGAGATTTTACGAAGCTGCGTAGGCGTTTAATTGAGTCGAAGTGCTACGACCACGTAGCAAGCGTAGGCGGCTGCTACGACGTCAAAGCGTAGCAATATTAATTGTCAGTACTTGAAAATATAATGCATATTAAAATTTGTTCCATTATGTAACATTAATAAAAACATTGCATTGATTTACTCGTAGCGCCAGCTTTGTTTAATTAAATTATTTAAAACAGCTGGTTAAGCAGGTGAGATGGGAGTTTATTATTTTAATTAGATTTACTTAAATTTTTCCTTCTAGTGCTAGCCTTTTATATACACAACATCCAAATATCATAAAATACATTTTGGCCAAAAAAAATAAACGAAAACTTAGACACAACCAGATTCAAATAGTCTAAAATTTTATTCCAAGAATTTTCTACCTATCGACAAATATTGTCGCAGCCCTAGGCATCTCCATGCAAATATTTCGTATATTTACATCGGAGTATTTCCTTCTCACCTTTATCCGGTAACACGTTACAGCAACGATACACCGCAAGCTTTACATGAATTTCACGGCCGATGTATGTTATTAGATACACGGTAAATATGTCTTTATTGAAGGTTCGTGAGTATTGGGTAAGAAATAAATCGTATGGCTTAGCATTTGGTCTATTGTTATCGATACCATTAATACGAGTAGCATACGTTTATGTTATTTTTAATGGAAACTGATGGTGTTGATGGTCTGTAATGAAGATTTATTAACATCTTGAAAACTGTTATATTTTTGCGTTAGTATCGTTTACACAGAATGTAAATAGACACATCACATAGCATTCAACTACTCATGCCTGAAAAAAATGCTTAAACTAAGTAAGTTTAAGCAAACTTATTGCTGGAAAACGACTTTTATTTTTGGTGTGAAATCACTGTTCATTGTAGTGTGCAGTGTAACGCATGTAAAACATTGTACTTTCGGGTACATGCAACAGTACAGGGGTCGTGGGGGTAGTTAAAGTTTAGTTATAACATTTTAATCCAGATTTCATAAAAAAACGTGACAAAATGTTTGATATTGACCTTCAATATCGCCCCCCCCGTGTAGGTTCCTAGGTAACGTCCAGAACAAAAATATGATCATTATAATGGGTATAATTATCTACATGTATCGGTTTTGTGTCATGTATTATCACACACCATTTTTTTTTTAACTATGTAGAACTGACTAAGCATTTTCTTTTAATACAGTTTTTACGATACATTTTTATACATGAAAAAGTTTAATAAATACACATATATTAGAACATTTGTTGCTAGTTAAGCAACATTTACGAGTGGAGCCGGTCTGTTGAAGAGCAAGTTTACTACACCACGGTTTTATGTTATGAACACACAAACGTGTTGGGGGCCGTCTTATTTACGAATAATAAAAACAAGGAAAAGCAATGAATCTCTGGCCACTTCATTTCGTCGCTTTAATATTTTACGTGACCCCTAAAATTTTGGGTAACATCTCGTCTGACGGCCGAGCGCACTTTTCATTAAGTTCTGATTACCCTCGGAGACTTCCCGAGACGTCATGTTGGGGAAGATCTGCGAGGTTTTTGGCGAAGTGCAAAAGTTTTATGATATTATGATTACTTGCATGAGACGAGCTCCGGCGGAACGTGACGTGGCTTCTGTTGCTAACGTGATCACTGCGCAGCGACGCAGACGCGACACTACTTTGTTTTACTAGTTTAAAGCTTGGCTTTGTGACTTAAAGTGCCGAATGAAATGTACTCTGTGTAGAGGATAAAAAAGTAAAAACTACACTGAAGATACCGTCTTTCATCAAACAGCAAAACAAGAATTATTTAAAAAATAAAGGAATACACTCTTCAATAATTACAAAACTAAATGTCATGTTATATGCCAGTATAAACCTAAAACAAGCCAAGTATTTGGCACTCGTGTAATTTATTAACATCAAAAATTCAGTTAAGAACAAAGCCACGTCTATTCCCGTCGTGCACTTACTCTTTGATAAGAATACGACTAGACGGACTGCTCATAGTGAGTGCGATACTCTTTCCTTATTACGTCGGCACGTGTTAATTACCGACTACTACAATTTTATGAGCGCTCACTATATCGCACTTCACTGTTTCCACTGTTTAAGCTGTTCTCCACCTCAGAAACACAGACGAGATGAAAAATTAAGTGCCGTAATGCCGTTTGTACGACTTTTTTATTGGAGTTTTATAAAAGTGTTGTAAAAGTATGACTTCACGGATTTTGGGTGTTTGTACCTACCTACGTGATTTACTGACAACGATGCCAATAATTATATATATATATATATATACATTATGTACCATGTAGATATCTATATCATCATTGTTAACATAAAAGTTAACCATTTTAATAAACTATAAGGATGATTTTTAAATCCCTACTGCTTGATGGACTATTAATAATACTGGCCTACTGGCCCCATTGTTCACCACGCTCTCGTGAATTGGTGATTTCAGACTTATATTAAGTAGTCATAGATGTCTTAGTCTTAGTATACTTAGGTACATATAAATTGTAAAAATCACATTGGTACTTATCCCGATATCAAACTCGCAAAATCCTTGCCTGAACCACTGGACAATCACAATAAAGTTGTATTTAAAGATTAGTATTTGACCTTGTTATGTAAAACTGGTTGCTTGCGACACTTCCAGGAAGTGACGGGAAGGTCTCCTGGGTCGTCTGCGTCTCATTATAAAGTTAGTTAGACAATGTGTGGCTGAGATTGACGCAAAGATGAAAAGTTCCTAAAGAAACATTGAGGGTTGATGTTTCAATGATCAGGTAAATTTTATTTTTAAGAGTAAATACCTCTGACGTTATGACACAACATGTTTTCAACAAAAGCTATCAAAACGTAATATTTAATTTTATTCTTCCAAAAACATTATCTGAGTATTAAAAAATCAGCCCTTAGTCCACTCTCTATCTAAAGTAAGAAAGACACTCAAATATTCTAACTATGTAATATTAAATATGAACCCACAATAAACTTGCTTAACACGTACACAAGTTCAATGTGAATAAATAAAATGAGAGGTCAGGAATATATGTATGAAACTGAATAAATAATACGAAATAACATGGGATTTAAAACGCAAACCGAACTTATTTGTATTAAGTTAGGAAAAGCGATATATACGATGTATCTGATACTATATTATTGTTCACTTAAATACAACGTCAAAACCTGAAAATATTGTCCATCGAAGACAATACAAATGCAATATTAATATTTACCTTTGCATCGTCCAAACAAAGACTGCATTCATATTCACCCCACGAAAACAAGTAGATAAAAATGCAAACACGCGCAATTGTGTCTCAAACGAACAGAGGCGGTCGCACTCGCAGCAGTTGGGGAAAGTATTCCGGACAAAAATGTTTTCCCGGGCATATGAATTTAGATCGGCCGCCATATTAGAGGGAAGCAAAACCATCGGGAGACAGGTAGATCGAACTATTGGAATAAAGGGTAAAGGTGAGGCCGGGTCGGAGCCGATGGCGCGGAATGCGGCGCGTGTCGCTACACTCATGTGAATTTAAGAGGAGCACTCCAATAAATGTACAGAACAACTGTAAACGTCTTTTATATTCAGAATTATTCGTCTGCGTGCTTGAAGTATGTTCGAGTATAAATTTTCTCAGCGGGCGGTCGGCGAGTGGCCGCAAAGGCGTCTTGATGCGATTTCCGGCCCACTTTTAACGGAGCTTCCTGCACGATATAAATCCAAGTTAGAGCGCGCTCCCTGGGACCTGCTGTCGTTTCAGCCGGATGCGGCGTTCTCGTTTTGCAGATTGGACCATATTGCT
Source organism: Hoplodrina blanda (assembly GCA_949316365.1). NCBI lineage: Eukaryota > Metazoa > Arthropoda > Insecta > Lepidoptera > Noctuidae > Hoplodrina > Hoplodrina blanda. The sequence continues at coordinate 10,635,604 of OX438581.1, forward strand.
TATTATACTTTGTAAAGACAAAATATTGTCGATAATTGTATGGGGGTGGCTAATCCAACTCATGGACTTTAGTTCAGTGTTTTCTTGCTTTATTAAAGATTATAAACTGTGAAAATTAATTATTACAATAAAAGCGGTTGCGTACCTTTAAGTAGGTACTGATGATTTTAGACTTAATCTTTATAAATTGGCTTTAAATACGATTTATCATTTTTAGATTTCTTATAAGATATGCTAAACATAACGGTTCTGGCTGGTTCTTATTACCAATAAATAAGCTACGTAACTTTAGCCATGAATTCCTCAGACACCGCCGAAATCCGATCAGAAACTAATTCTAATATAAGCAAGAAATGAAAGTTTTATTTGACTTTGATGGCTTCAGAGCAAACTCTAAAGAAAATCCGCAAAGTTAATCACATCCGAGAGTTTCTCTTCTTGCGGAATAAAAATGTATATATATTTAAAATAATTTCTTAAAATTCGCAACAAAACGTCGCCTAAGCGAATTAGACCTACATTTTGGGGAACACAGGGCTTATAAAATGAAATTTTCTTAACATAAAGTGGCTGAGACGATGTAACGACGGTAGAGTGAAGTAAACTGCGCGGGCTTGCAAGCCCCTCATGTTTCTAAATAAATTATGAATATTTACCGGCACGTAACGTTTTACTGAGACATAATTATTTTAATCTGACTCGGAGACGGCAATTTTGGGGAATTGATGTCAAAAGAGAGGTCGTTTTAGTTTATTATGACGGCTTGCGCACTAACTAAGAGATAGCACTTTGTTCTTGTTATGATAAATAATACCTAGTTAATTACGTAGAATCTACAATGTTTACTGTTTTTGTTTTGGTTGGTATAGATTTCTGTACAGTAATTCTCATCTTGTAAGGAAATGTTGACTAGAATCCTGATTGGCAAAATTAATAAAGACCTCGAAACTTTTAATTAAGGATAGAGATATTTCTATAGAATTTTTTTTTCAATATAAATTATAATTATAAAATAATAAGCTATTATAAGGTTTTTATGTTTTTTGGAAGCCATTAATAAAAAAAGAAATAGACAATCATGGAGACTGCCGGCAGAAGTAAACAAAACTTTGGAATAACTGTCGCCAGTCTGGCGCAACACGTCACATTAGCGTTTCGATGACGCGGTAACGGTAGCATGTCGGTGACACAAATCAATAAGTTTTGCCCCTAACAAAAATCACCCAAAGCGCCATCGGCTAGGGGCTGAAGAAGTTTTCCCTTTAAAAAAAAATATGATCGATATAAGTAAAGTGGTTTTATTTGGTCTAAAACCATTTTCATAAAAATCAACTCACAAAAATATACATTATGTGGTGTATTATGTATGACGTATATCAATTGTTTGTTATGTGGATATTTTTTATCGTCTCGTCGGAGGTAGCTCGTGTTGCATCTACGTAATTTAGCGCTCCCCAGGTGCGGCCCCGGCTTGTGGCTTATAAGTACATCGAGATTTTAATTAAGAAGGTCTATCATAATCCACATGAGACTGGAAAAAATAACAGAATCTCTTTATACCATTTTACTATTCAAGACTCGCATTTGTGCTTTTTAAATTTAAAAAATAACATTTTGTTAATTTGGATTTTAAAGTTAGAAACGTGTCTTTTATTTGGAGCTCGGAGCTTCTGCCATCTAGATAATTTGGTACACGTCTGTAGTTTTACCAGCTAAAGCCAAAACACACATGATTAAGATACGAGTTCAATTAAATAAACGAAACACAAAAAGAAAACAGCATCTTAAGTCGGGAGCTCGAGAGTCAACAATTCGTATAATTCCACAGGAGTTGTTCATAATTAAGTGTGCTTACCTCGAGGGCGCGGCGAAAGATTGAGTCCCATCAAATATGTAGCAGGGTCTACCATGAAATCCTTTTTACGTCCACCGCGGACAGTTTTACGCAGGTCCGGTCTAGCTGCGGCTTAACGGTCTTATAAATTAGTGAAACTCTATTAGCGAGATGTTCGGCCAAACGAATTTGCGTTATCGCCTCTGTCGGGCGTAACGTGCGTCGCATACTAATGACGTCACCGCAAGATCGTCCAAACTTGCTGTTCGTGTAATTACTTCTTTAAACGAAGCTTCTGAGGGGAGGATACGATCACTTTTGTCCGAGGGTATACCGTCCTGATAATCCAGTTACCCGCCGTTCCTCCGCTGCGTCGTATTTTTGCACAATTAAGTTTCGCTCGAAATTTATTTAGTTAATAATGTTTTCTGTTTGAGAGTTGAGATGAATTATTAAGTAGGTAGTTCCATTTAATAATTCAACGATTTTAAGAGATGACAATTAAGTGTAATAGGGAAAAGTATTTTGTGTTAATTACAAGCGTTAAACATTGAACAGCGGTTTCAGAAAAAATTAAAGTGGGAAGCAATATGAATAGGCAAAGTTTAAATTGTTTTTAATCGTAACATATGTAAGTAGATACGCATTTGTAAAATGTAAAAAGGTTTATAAAGTATTTTTTCTGGGACCGTAAAAGTAACCACGGGCAAACATGTTGTTTAGCCATTACGAAAGTACGAAGCTAGTGCGGCGTCAGCATTCCTAGAGCTTTGACGTCACAACGATATGGCCTCACTGGATGCGACACAAGACGGCTCGTATTGAATGTGTCTAGGCTTAGAGAATATCTTCAGACGTTATTGTCATATAGCTACTGTGGAATCCTGGAAGTACCTACTTATAAGTTATTTTAGTTTATATAAAACTAGCTTCCGCCCGCGGATGCGCTCGCGAAAAAATAACTCTCCGTAAAATAAGTTGAACTATTATTCCATGGGAACACATTACCGGGATAAAAAGTATCCTTATGTGTTAATACAGGAAATGGTCTATCTATTTGCCGATTTTCATCTAAATCTGTTTAACGGACGCGTGATTGGGTGGGTAACAAATATCCAAACAATTAAATTAAAAAAAAAAAAACAAAAAAAAAATAGAATAGTAGGATACAAATCAAACTAAAATCAAATTCACATAAAAAAAATTAAAAAAGTTTTTCAGAAAATTTAAATTACATGTTTCATAATATTAGGGTTACGGTAAAACTTGAGTTTTTTTTAATTGTAAGAAATTAGGGTGTATTTAAAAGTATATTAATCTAGGGTAGTGCGCAAAGCGGTGCTCCATTAGTTTTTCCAGTTCTATCGCTGGTATGTCGGCCAAACATTGTTCATCTGGCTAACCTCTCAACTATGTTGAAGTCGGCTTCCTGGCTAACCAGACGCAGCCGAATATCGGTATTTTCCGTTTATAAATTGAGATATAAAATGTCTGACCTAAATTAAATTATAATTTCGAAGATGGATATTGTCTTTTGTCATTAATAGGCTAATAATTGTAAATCATATTTCACATTCATTTTCTTTTTGACATTTCAACAATATTCATTAAGTTGTTTCGCTGAATTTTTCAAAAATATTAAGCATACACACATACATAAACTCACGCCTTTTTCCCATGGGGGTAGGCAGAAACCACAGAACGCCACCTGCTACGATCCTTACATACTCCTTTCGCCTCATCTTCTACGTTCATACATCTCGTCATACAAGCACGCCGGTAAATATTAAGCAGTGTATTATTATTTCCCCCTCAAAATAATGGGGTTGTGATTGTAAGGCATCTAACAACAAATAGTTTTGCCATTCAAATTAGGAATCTATGTAGTGTGCATTAAATTATTTTTTGTAATGACAAGATAAAAAGATGACGACTTGCAGGCGGCGTGCTAACGATTGGATTTTTCGAAGTCATTCCGGCTAGGCCATTGCCATGTCGGAGAAGTGCTGTTATATCGAGGGATAACTATAAAGTAATCCCTGGGTGGGTTTATAACCAAGTCATTTAATAATCAAGCAGTAATATATTTACTTAATTGATGTTTATGAACAGAATACGCCTACAGCACCATGGCGTACCCAAATGACACCAAGTTTCGTTTCAAGAATGAGCAGCAGGGAATAGCGTCTTGCATTAAAAATATTTTAATCTAGACGAAGAATTTGTTGGGAAAGTGCAAACCAGCCGTGCTCAATCAAGAATTCTTCTAAATTTTTCAAAGAGTTGGCTCAAATAGACCTTCAGCAGGGAGTGTTGTGAAGATGTTTAAGTAATGCTTTTGCGTAAAACTATAAGTCGGTATGTTTTAAAATGAAATAAAGATTTATAATATTACAATACAGGAACAGGGTCTTTATTATAAACAGACTTTAAAGAAAGGAGTAGGTTTTATGTTTGACTGTATACAGTATCTTTTTAAAGTAAATTCACCGATTTCTTCGCCAATTACTACTGTTTTATATTCATCTTCATTGTGATCACATGTAGAAACAATAAGTATAATGTAACCAGGATTTTGTAAAAACCTAATTTAAAAGAGTGCCGTGGAGTTTCTTGCTCGTTATTCTCCATAGAGGCCTACTTACCTCCGTTTTGGAACGAGCAACTAGCTTCAACTTTCGGACTAACTGACCGACTCCTTGACAATTCAAAAGTACCTGTAAATGGTCTAATTGAAATATTTTTTTTTGACTTTGACTTTGAATTATTGTCGATTGATTTCAACTCCTGAAGTGATCCTATATAAAAAAAAGGTTTTTTAGTTTTGCTTTTTTAGTTATAGTAGACGTCCACTAAGAAAGGATTTCCCAAAATTAACCCATAAAGGGATGAAACGAGGGCCCAAAGTTTGTATGGAGATATCAACTTTGACGAGGACGAAGTCGTGGGCAGAAGCTGGTTTAATATAAATATTAAAGTAATTTCCAATTTTTGTGTAACTTGTAAACGGTAACTTTCCGCAGAACATTATATTGCGCTCTTGTGGTAGTTACTGACACAAGCAATCGCCGCAAGCAGTATGTCGTGCTATTAACGGAACATGCTGTATTTCTGTCCTTGTGATGGAAGTAAATCACTGTTATTCAGGCTAGCAAACCCGGTTTCTACAGTGACGCTACGGTTGGTTATCGCGTGATAAGTAGGTACTGCAGCGACCCTAGGACGTGGGTCACTGCTGTACTGGGATATTTTAACTACTTATTCGATTAAAACACGTAATTATTTATATTGACTTCGTATATTAATAACTTTGGATTATTATTTTCTTTTATTTATAACTTTATCTGATGCTGGGCTTGACAGGCCCACACACGGTCTGTACATTTCTTCATTTCTTCTTAATTTAAATGTAGTATTTAGCTCATAGAATAAATATACAAATAAGGTTGTTACGGCTCATTCAGCCAGAGCCTCTACAGTACTTATAATGGGCTTAATATATTGATGTATTAATACGTATGTCAAAGATCATTTTTCAAGGCTCATCCAGCGATGATCTACCGCCACGACAGCAGCAGTCGCCGTCGTCGTAAAGCCAAGATACGCGCTGCTCGTAAACTTAAACACGGCTTACTGCATTTGTGGCCTGCTGCCATACGGGTGACCCTGTCGAGCCATAGGATTACAATAAACGCTAGTATTGCACCTAGCAACACGCACCGCCTATTTTAATTCAAAACGATTAAATGTAATCGTATTACACTTATAACAAGTAAAGGTCGCACGGTTCATTTTTGAATGCACCACCATCAATGTTTGTGTTGTTTGCCAAACATATTGTTTTAATAAAATTGTGTGCATTAGCACTTATTTGAGTAACAGCATTAGACAATCTCCTGTACTCAAGCCTCCCGGAGTGATCCGAACGACCTCCCGCGGCCGCAAGTAATCGCACTTTTCTTTTATTACCCTTAATGCCGTCATCAAAGTGTGGAGGTATATCGCACTAACTACATTATGGCTAGTAGTTTTTCTAATTCACTCAACTAAGTTAGTGTTTCGACTCATAATAAATTGGTCCGTAAACTTTACTTGAGTGAACGTCCAGAGTTTAGTTTTACCTGGCCGGAACAGATGGCGTTAGTAGGTAGTGGTTAGTAGAAGTTTGCTTGGTAAAACTAATAAATTGTTAAAACTGTGTTGCTATAAGCTTTTATAACTGTATTTAGAATAATGTACAGGATTTACTTTAATTAAAATATAATATGGAAAATGTTTGGTTTTCAAGTTATGAGTTTTCCAATTTCCGTGTTCATGTATTGAGTACATACCTACGTGGTGTTTACAGAATACCAAATAGAAGTATTTTATTAGACGTTCAATAAGTGTAATAATTATGTAAACGTATGTTAATTTTATTTAAGAAAGTGTAATAACAAGACACCTTTATCATACTGTCCTGAGTGGGAGTTCTCTGAAAGTAAAAATAGACGCACACATTTTTATAATTCGTAAAAGTAAGTTAGCAACGTTGTGTCTTTGTTTTTCTCCGAGAGTGTAGGTACAGGCGACAGTAAAACTCGTTGAATACATTTCTGTCACTGTAAAGAGAAAATATTTTGTTTTCAAGGAAAGTGCGGGCACATCATCATTACGCTGCGTAATTTTTTCGTATGTGCCATTCCCGTGCCTGTACTTTTATGCCTCTCCTCCATAAAGACAAAAGGGACTTTGAAGTAAAATCACGTACATTTTTTGCAACTTACTTAGGAGAGATTCAGCCCCTTGCCTTCCATGTTAATATTTTCTGGGAAAACATTGCGGGGACAACTCATGGAAATTACATTTAGATATTTGCTCACAACGCGTACATCTGAGTGTGGGTAGGGATATTATATTTTACGTGCATGGAATGTAATAAAATGTTTAGGACATACCGCGGGGTGGTGGAGCCCTAACCAACATATAGGTAATGCCGATTGAAATGTAAATGAAGGGCCCGATACAAACTTTCGCTCGCAAGCCCAAATCTCGTTGAATTTTATTCAAAAGCTTTTTTCATATCGTATTATTTGCAGGTTAATAATAGGAATTAATTTCAATTAAAATTGTTTGATAAACAAAGCTTATTAATTGTTCCGAGTAATAGTAATACCTACCTACCTGTGCTATTTTGAATTTCGAGGATAATAATATTATAAAACACGTAATTTTATGCTTAAATTATTTGTTGTTTTTCCATTTGTACACAATTCTGTTTAATTTTGGCGTATCGCTATACTTACCAACGTATACCTACGTTGGTAGGTACAGTGGTGATCTGTCGGGTCCCTCTCCCCTTTTTAACTAGTGGGCTTTACGTGTCATATATTTTAAAAGTTTATTGGGCATTACTTCGCGAGATAGCGAGGGTGAGACGTTTCACTGTGAATTTTCCTTTGGGAGCATTTTAAATTAGTTTTTTAATGTAAGTGGTTTAATATAAATCAAAATACTTATTAAAGTTACATCTCACCACTGAACAGCTGTCATCTAAAGTTTCTTATTGTTTTCTTAATTTCTTTAGCTAGTTTCGCAGCCAGTATTTATCATAATTTTACATCGGTTTTAATTGGAATATTATTGTAAGTTTCGAACTCAAAATGTAGCAACACTTTTCGTTGAAAACGACAACGTTGAACATACAAACAGTCACTGAGCGATCCTATAAATGTTCCGTTTGTTCAATTTTTTCCGGAACGAAGTAGGGAAAATCGCATGACGCACTCGACTAAAAACTGTTCAGTGAACAAAACAGTATTCAAAATGTTGGTTTATATTTAAAACCCAATGCTTTAACTAATACAGCTCGTTTTGTATTAATCCGTACGATAAGCTTGTTAAAATAGCTACACGTTTGCCAATTTATGCACACTGTATTTTGGCTTTAATTTTCCCTGATTACATCCTCGTGATTGTAGTTTAGATAATAAGGACGGAGAGACTGAATGGGTATCAACGCTAATGCATTAATTTGTATGCTGATATTTGCTGTCCATTAATCACATATTTGATGTGTTAAAATCTAATTTGATTAGAATGTCTATAATTGAACTGTAGGTATCATTATTGATGATCCACATGCACGCACGGACTTATCAAAGACTGAGCTCTTATTGTATGGAAAGCTAACAGTATGTGAGGTCAGCTTAAACTGGAAATCGATATTTTGATGTCGCCGGCTTATACATATACTTTGAATGATAGTTACAAAGAAGGTGCAAACAAATTAAAGCTTTACTGTGTGTGACATTAGACAAATTGCGATACAGTTCGGGAAAATATTTCAAATGTTGTCCATTTTGTGTGAGCGTTTTCTTTCGTAATGTTCGACCGAATGATTCAGGATTCAGATAAAAGTGTGACTAATCACTATCATTATATAGGTATTTTTCTTTATAAAGTGTTCTGTGTTCATAAATTAATAAATGAATTATCGTATTATTAGAGAATTCGTAACTATATTAGGTATTATTTTAAGGTCTGTAGAAACCAAATATTGTATTTCTTGCATTTTTATTTTTAAGGTGCTAAGTAAGTGCTAACGGAACCTTAATACTAAACCTCTGCTGTCTATTCGTCCGTCTGTCTGTCTGTATATCAGCGGGCTATTTCTCATGAACTATAATGGGTAGAAAGATAAATATAAAAAAAATAATAAAAAAAATAACGAAAAAAAAAACTTTATTTTATTATGCAAAGAACGTGTTTTTTGTATGTACCTATTGTTAAATATCATGGGATCCATTTGACCGGTGTTTGAGAAGTTCATTCTATCATAATTGCCATATTTTGGAAACAATACCATGACGCAGACGCTACAGTCACAGCAGAATGCAATTGTGTGGATTGACCCATCAAAACGGAACAAGTAAACTCATCTCCAGATTATAATTAATTGGTTTTCCACCCATCACACCACGTAACGACCTTGTAACAACTCTGTCTTTACAGAAGTCCATAAAAGCCCTACATATAGTTAGGAGCGAGCTTAACGTGCTATCTCCACTTTGCTAATTGCTGTAGTTCTATTACTATATCTATATACAACGTCTATTGGTCCTTTACAACCTTGTTAGTTTATCTATTGTGTCTTGTAAATGGCTAGTTAACGGATTGCGTGAAATTTTGGCATAAACATCTGTTTATGGAAGATGTGGTTGAAGATATGTGACGAAAAACGTTGTTTGATAATTTAATAACAATAATAATACCAGCCTATTATTGTCCCACTGTAGGGCAAAGGCCTCTTCTCATAAAGAGAAGGTGTGAAAATTGATCACCACGCTTGCTGATGGCGGATTGGCGACTTCATTCTTGTATTAATTATCAGAAGTCTAGGTTCCCTTACGATATTTTCCTTCACCTGTTTCAGTGATGTCTAAGATAAACTTAAAAAAGTACCTACATTATGAATCAGTCATATTAACAGGGTACAAGTAATACTTGTTGATTTACATTTTTTTTTTAACTTTTCTTTATCGTCTCTTCTTTTTTGTTGTTCTATCTTCAAATACTAAATCTTTTCACTGAAATCTGTTTTTATTCATTAAGCCACTGAAGAATTATACGAAAACGAAAGTAAATCTTTTAATCGAGATCTTTATCTAGTAATTTAAGGGCTCTAGGTTGCCTACGTAGTAAATTCAACCGATAATTTAGCATTTATCTTTTTTCTTAAAACTTTAACACTTAAATGCTAACGAACATTGCTGTTCTGTGAGTTTATAGGCACTTATTGAGAAACGAAATGTACTAATTGTATCGCAGCAGTAGATGGCCCTCGGTGGGAGTAGATAAGTAATAATGCATTTAAGAGGCAATCCGCCGCCACATTCGTACGCCCGCAGGCAGCCTATCAAACTGCAATATCGTTTTATGGCTTCTCATCATACCATAAACGAACATTAGTGACTCCTTAGCAATGCTAAACACTTTGAGAAGGAACGTAAACGCTTAATTTATGCGGTTCGTCTCTTTAATTGACTAAGTGGTATTTATAATGGACAGCCGTTATGAATAATGCGAGAAACTGATGACTTGCTGAATAAATAATTGTTAGTATTAATAAAATGTAAAACACACGATACCAGTTGATTTTTCGACTTTATTACGCTGAATTCACTGTTTACAGTTACAAAATGTGATTAATATTAATCACCTATAGTATGTTACCGTCATTCGTAGTTTCATATTGTGGAAATCAGAATTTATATAACAGTTTAATAATAATTTAATCATGAAAAGCGTGCATTAATATCTAGTTTATTAGTTCAAATAATTTAATAATATATCTCTGATATTTTGATATTGTTTGGCATCAGTTATTATGAATAATGACCCGTTTATTTATTGTTGACTGTAAAATACAATAGTATTATACAATTTAGTCATGGAATACTCCTTTCAGTAAAATTTCACACTTTTCATATTATATTCATATGTTTTTCGTATGCAAAATAAGCGCCACGACGACGTGGAGTTGAGAACACCATTATATAAAACAATACAATAATATACCTATTGTAAAATGAATATCAATAGGCTCGCTTATGTTTAAGTGCCATGTAATAGGGGTATTACATGAGACTTAAAGATAACTGGCGAAATGTGGGTGTACTAATGGGCACACCTCTGCCTAACCCTTTGGGGATTTACAGGCGTGATGTTGTGTAAAATGAACTTTGTCGGGGGCACTGCCGTGCCCCCCGATGTTTGTAAGAGCACAAAATAAATAGGAGGCCTGTAATTAGTTAGTATTTTGTAAATTGTTTAGTTACAAAAAACTGTTTGTTTCATCAAAATAGGAAATATCCCCATGCAAATACTCTTAAATTAAAATGCTAATTAACAATATTATATTCTACCTGGGTGCTATACTTACATCCGTTCTCAACTTACTTAGATTAAGTAACAAGTATCCACCAGAGCATACAAAATTTTGCATTACAATGTCACTGACTCTTGTGTGTGACTAATTTAAAAAAAAGTTGATATAAATAATTATTACAGAGCGATATAATGAAAAATTTCAAACACTTGAAACAGGATATTGCGATTTAGCGTCAATTGACCAGACGAGTGGTCAATAACTGGGATGGAGGCTGAGGAGCTTCCATATTGCGTCCTCTCAGGCTTCTACCAAGTGTTCTCATGGAAACCTATACATTATAGGAAGTAAAACGATAGAAACAAAACTTTGTGATAAAAATATTTGTGTGTATAGAAATGTTGTCTTATTTTATAGAAATTGAGTTTATTAAAAAGTTTAATATGTATGCCTATGTGGTTTGAGGAAGAAATCCCTTTTGTGACTTGTCTAAAAAAATCATTATACCTAACAATAGATTATATACAATTTATTTATTACATTCATAAAACACCGAAAAAGTGTCGTACGAACACGAAGGGTTCTGTACAACTGTACAATATTAAACACGTTTCTGGTATAGCGGTCCGCCTTATGTTTTTGTTATTATTTGTTGTAGGGGCCAAATACACACTTTACGAAAATTTCAAGTGTCTACCTATAACGGTTCTACCTTTAAAAGAGACAGCTCTGTGACAGACGGACGGACATACAGGTAGCGAAGTAGTATCGTCGTATATCATGTATCGTAGCAGCGTTTAGTAATAGTAGGGTTTCGTTTGGCACCTTATAACGGAACTCTAAAAATAAGTTTATTATTAGACAATCCTAGAGAATGAAACTATATTGTCCCGCAGATAGATTCAGTATAGCTATCAAGTCAAGTGTCAATTCTGGCATTCACCACAATTGGGATTACATATCCAATTTGCGCTGCCAATATTCTAGGCTTAGCTACAACTAATATGTACAGTCCGTTTCTCCAAGGAATTACAACTTTGTGTAGTTGAAATTAGACAACATTTTGTTTAATGTGGATCTCAATGTTATTTTTTTTAGATTGGTGACGAAACTCCTATATTTATGTAGGTACTTGTCTTATTCTGTCCCCTTCTGGACTTCTGGGTTTCTAGTCCCTTCTCCAAACGAAAGTACCTTTTGGAATGCGCAACTAAATTATTTTTTGTACTGGCGTTCAAAGGTGCCTTCTAGTGGTCTAATTGAAAAAAACATTTGACTTTGATTTAGAGCAACATTTCAACTTCAATCTAATCCTATCATTCAATAATTAAGCACGTGATGATTCTTTTGTGATATTCGAAAGTAGTTAAATCTGTATCATTATTTACCCATTACCGTTGTATTTCGACTTATGTTCCCACTTTATAACTACAGTTTTCGTACTATCATCATTTCGTGCTTTTAATTAATTGTTCCAGCCAACTTCACTCGTATACGGTCTGATTACTGCCAAAACTTTCACCGACTTTATGTTTAAAGTAAAGATATACTTATATTAATTATAATTAACAGGAGTACGTCTGCTTTTGGTAATTTCAATTTTCAATATTAGGTAAATAATAATAATCCCAATTGTCAAACTGCGGTTCAAATGCCTCTTCTTATATAGAGAAGGCGCGAGCATTTATCACCACGCTTGCTCGATGTGCGATTTCAGACTTACCTATATTATTTAAAAGACCAAGTTTCCTCACAATGTTTTCCTTCATCGATGTCAGTGATGTCCAAGATAAACTTCGAAAGTATATATGAACTAGCTGACCCGCCGCGACTTCGTTCGCGTGGTATCCTACACTACCAATACCCCTACCCTAACCCTGCCTTACCCTACCCCCTTACCTACCCTACTCTACCCCTATCTTACCCCACCCCTACCCCTACTCTACCCTACCCTACCCCTACCCCACCCCAACCCCACCCCTACCCCTACCCTACCCCTACCCTACCCCTACCCTACCCCTACCCTATCCCTACCCCTACCCTACCCCTACCCTACCCTACCCTACCCCTACCCCTACCCCTACCCTACCCTACCCCTACCCGACTCCTACCCTACCCCTAATCTACCCCTACCCTACCCTACCCCTACCCTACACCTATCCCTACCCCTACCCCTACCATACCCCTACCCTTGACACCGACTTCCCGACTTCATATTAAAAGGGCTGTTTTTAGGGACTTCGTTCGCGTGGTATCCTGCCCCCACCCTACCCCAATCCTACCCTTACCCCATATTTTCTCACCGTTTAAACCTTCCCTAGACCTCCATGAACATTTCAAAACCAAAATCAGCTAAATCGGCCCAACCGTTCTCGAGTGAGTTTTAGCGAGACTAACAAACAGCAATTGATTTTTATATATATAGAGATAGAGATTGATTTCGCCATAACTTTCAAACCAAACGTCCAATTTTAATGAATAAAAGACTAAATATTATCTACATAAACAGTACTTTGTGACAAAATAGTTTATTTTGATAAGGAGTAATGACATGTGTAAAATAAATGCGTTTAAATGAAGTCCAAAAAAAATTCAAGATTTTTAAATAAAAAAATGGTCGTTGTGTTTAACTCGAAATAGATAGGTATAGTGTGTCGCGGACTTTTTTGTAGATATTTTTAAGGTCTTTAATTAATTAGAACATTTTTTGGTTCTATCTTTTATAGTTTAGGCAGCGTACGACAAATAAGGAACATTTTTGGATAATTTTTTACACCTTGGGTCCGAAAAACCCAAATATCTTACGGAACCCTATTTTTTTTAAAATAAAATATAGCCTATAGCACTCAGTGATAACGTAGCTTCCAATTTCCGAAAGAATTTTCAAAATCGGTTCAGTAGATCCGGAGATTACCCCCTACATACAAACTTACAAACTTACAAACTTACAAACAAATTTTACCTCTTTATAATATTAGTATAGATAGATTTACCTCTTTATAATATTAGTATAGATATAGAAGTATAGAAGTATAGATTGAAAAAGCCACACTGGTACTTGCCTGCATGGTATCGAAGTCGTAACCTGACTGGGCCATTACGACGTGTACCTACATAAACTAAATAAAAATATCTATCATTCCGAAAACGTTCCAATTTTCGTTGATAGTGTCCCATGACGCACGCTTTCATTTACGCCATAACTTTTCCTATCGTCGGCATAAAAACTAAGATATTTACTAAGGCAGCCACCGCCCACGGTTCACTTAATCTAAATATAGATGTGTTATAACCAGCGTCAGATTATCTGACGTAATGATATCCTGGTTCTGAATCATAGCCCTCTAGGGTGGCTCCGAACTCATACTTTCAAAGTTCATGACCATTAAGAGATTTCTCCGTTCTCTTTGGTCGATGCTTTAGAAGATAAATAAGACGTTCCGCCCAATAAATTGTGCTGTGAAAATTTTATCTAACCGGGAAAATGCTATGTGCGTCCGCTAGGTTATGCATTCCGGTCTGGTTGATAAGGGTTGTTTTGGGATATTGTTTTAAAGAAGCTGATGCTGCAAACTTTGTAGAATAACGTTATATTTATTCAAACCATTTTGATACTTAACACCTACTGTGGCAATGTAAACACACATTGATTTAAGAGTTATTTTCCTACAAATTCTTTGCATAGAAACTATCTTTTTACCAATCTTATTTGTCTTCACTTAGTTTGTAGCTGTTCCTGCTATTGATATCGGTATCCGAAGTATATTTACTTGAGTAAAGTGTAAGTAGTTACATGTTGCCAACCTATCCTCCGACGCCATACCTAATGGAAGTGTTCCTCCTAAAAATTCCCTCCGCCACATTTTCACATGAAAATCAGGACGACTTAAAAAAAGGAATAAGCTTTATGAAAGATATATGAGTTCTAAGAAATAGCTCGAAGATCACCCCCCTCTCACCCCCAAAGCATCGGAGTCGTTGAGTGTCTTATTCTTTATTCTAATAATTTATTATTTATCTCTCAAAATTGTGATGCCCTAATACATTGACGAGTGTTACTATGTGAATAATGTAAACAATCAATAATTATTTTGCAGAGAGATTACAACATCACTAATAGTTAGCTACTGTCACATAGGGTATAATTATCTCTGTTAGATTAGTTTGTTATAACCACCACATTGACCGCAATGAGTTAGTTACGTCTCTATACATAACTCGCTCAGTATAGTATACTGGGTATAGTTTGTATGTACTCAAACAATACAGCTGACCTGTAAGTACAGACTTTTAAACTCATACTTAATTATAGGCCGATTTATTCAATCGTTTTGTAACGGAGGAATAAACATGGCGGTTTGACAGCTGTCAAAGTTTTTTCTTTTTTGTGTTTTTTTGTTATTCCTCTCACATTTGCTATACTAGTTCAGTTTTGACATAAGTAGAATTGTTGACGACATTGACGTTGACATTGAAAATATGTCAAACTGTCACAAATTCTTTCTTCAATTATCTTTATGAGTACTTAATCAATTCTAAGCTGAATAAGATTACCTGGACAAAGTAAACTTATTTATTTTGGAAGTAAATCATGATGGACATGACTAAATCTATACATATTAATAACTTTAAACTCTGTTTGTAATGTCAAAATAACAGCTGGTTTATGCAGTACCTTTAACAAAATATATTTTTTTTAAATTATGTCTGGCTGTGTGTTTGTTTCGGCTAATCTCAGAAACGGCAGAACCGACTATCACTGGCAGATAGCTGATGTTATCCTAAGGATTCTAACAAAAAAATTAAAACTCCGCAGAAAACCTTCCGCGTGACTCTGACGCGGACGAAGTCGCGGACATAAGCTAGTATAAAGCCAAAAAGTGATCCCTAGAATATAACTTTAACGACTTAATAAACGCAAATAGGTGCATAGATAATATTATTTCAATAAGCGGATATGTGAACATTTCATATGCTGGTTTTAAAAGCATTAAATTTTTATGGCGTGTTCAATCCTGGTAGTAATAATGTTGACAACGCTGTTCGAGTGGACGAGTAAGTGCTAGCACATATTAAACGAACCACGGGAACGTTCTTAAGAGGTTAAGTATGACATTTTATTTAATTACTCTTTAATATTTATTGGGATTTTGAAAAGTGTAGTAATTTTTTTTTGTGTTGTTTTTTTAAGTAGTTTTTGTAATGTTGAGTAGTTTGTATAATGGCCGCAAAGAGTGACTGCTGTGCATGAGGTCTTCGGTTTGATTGTCAGATCAGGCAGTGTTATTAGGTTTTTCCATCAGGAATTTCTCAATAGCAACCTCGGAGTCTGGATTTGTGCCCGGTTGATGGCAATAGGCTCGCCCCCGATTAGGTACATATTTTATATTACAAGCTTTTATTTTATGTTTCTTATTTGCAAACAAGTTAACGCCATGGCTCACCATAAGAATGCTCACCTCCGCCTATTGACACCTACAATATCAGAGGCCTCTCAGATACAATGCTATTCTAGAGACAATACTGAAATGTCTTATGTGCTTGTAATTACACCGGCACCCCACACTCACATACACACAAAGACACACATAGACATAATAAGGGTCGAGTTTTCTTAACTCCCATAGGACAACAAGTAACATGCAACATAAACTTTACCCTAAGACATATCATGCCACATGAGGGCTCATTACAAAATTATAGTATCTTTGATTACACCCCAAAGAATTAGTATTTACTATTAAGAAGTTATTGTACGATTTTCCTTTATAAAATTCGTATTTATACACAACAACAGGTATCGCGAACCTTTATTGGTAAACGTGCCATTTTTTATCAAGACATAATACCTAATGTGACTATGACCTGCCGTCAAAGAATCTTGACATAGTGTTATAGGGGAGAAAAGTTAAACTAGTTGCTATAAACTCTTTGTTTAGAACTCGAAATTTGTTCAAGAATCGTAATGTATATTATTTTATGTTTATTTCAATGAAAAAGTTATTGTAATTTAATTTAACTTGATTAATATAAGACTTTTTAGGTTTTGTTAAAAATGTTACACAATTTAACTAAAACATTTCAGTATTTTTCAGTTAAACCGTGACGCAAAATTTTCCACCGAAGGAGTGAGAGGTGCGCATTAGCCACTAATTCTATGAGAGACACAGAAAGTAAAATTTATTATTCTATTCGAGTACGTCGCGAGGTGACGTTTTTAGGAGAATATTTTAGTGTTTGAGGAAGTTAGGGAGTTTGTAATTAGTTTGGTGTACCGCCAGGTGGCTCCACAGTCTTGGCAGTATCATCACGTGCCATAACTTTTTCATTTGACGCGCACACGAACCACTTTTCCATTTCTTTTTATTAACATCATAACGAAAATGAGAGTAGGCTTTATGAGAAACAGATACCTGATGGTTTTGCTAAGTATCCTCGGCGCCTGTCATTTAGTTGGGTTATTATAACTTGGGGCCTGCAGAAAATAAGATGTCGCCAGCTGATAACTAATGTATATCGACGTCCGTCTGCATATTAGCATACCGGACTGAAAATGTTGTTAATTTATTCAATTTGTTTACAAGAAAAATGCCGTCGTACTCACGGGTATGTAAATAAGCTGGAAAACTAATCTACAATAAAGTAATTGCCCTACATAATGAAGAACTTTGACTCGAACCTAAGGGCGATATCTCAATAAAATTTCGGTATAACTAACCATAATAGAATTTATTACAAAAAGATTTATACATTTCTCAAGGCTTTTACCCGTAATAATAAAAACAGATGTTTATTAGTTTAGACGATTGCTCGAACCCGAGGCGAATGTTCTAAACAACGGAACGCGTTATGGAAAGAATTGTTTTCCCTGTTTGAATTCTCATTTTGGGAACGAGATAAAAAATCTTTCAAATCACGTACTTGAGTGAAGTAACTTAGCTTAGGAACAAGTCTTTGTATCTTTTTTGTACATTAATAATTTGTTTGGGTCGTAGAGGGGCCTCTATATATAAGTTAGCTACGTTATTTTCTCATACAAAGCTGTCAAGAATGTGAGGAGGTTTTATTTTTTACGTGCAAAGAATGTAATGAATAAGGACATAACATGCGCCATTATAATATAATACGTTGGCAGTGTGCGACATCGCTACTTTGAACGCGTCTAAATTGATAAACATAAGTCAACTGTTCGCGTGGATTTTTTATCTCAGATTTGTGTATCTCTTTCACAGGGATTATTTTAGTTTATTTAGGGCCTGTTTCACCGACCTCCCAATATTTGTCAGCTTTCATAAAAATACTGTTCCATTTTTGAATATATCTCGTTATTGAGCGGTGGTGAAACACACCCTTAGTTAAAATCTATGGCACTGCTGATTTAAGTAGCAGCAGAGGTAAGTTCATGTAAATCTTCTTAAAAAAAAGACAATAACGCATCATTCCTTTATAAAGAATAATCCTATTCCTTACTGTAAAACGCATTCTATTTATTCTTATAAGAATCGGTTTCCACCTGCTTAATACAAAAAGAGTTCTTATCGAAGGCTTCGTTCCTCAGTAAGCTTTTACGGCATTCTCAGGATTTACTTTGGAAAATGCGCATTGCACAGCTTTGTACGCACACTGAAATATTAAACGACACTTATAACGACCGTGGGAAGCGGAACACATGACTTGCAAAGCGTTTTCTTTGATTTGTTACTGCGTATGGATACAGCAGTACAGAAAGCTGGGTAGATAGATACATTTATATGCGAACAAAGATCCATTATCGTATCCTAAACCAACACACGATTAGGATTCATTGCTTCACCTACCGTCACTATATCCTGCCTTAACAAACAAACACTTAAGCAAACGCTAATGCTATTTTCGCACTCTATTAAATCTGTGCTTATTTGAAAAAAAAACACACTGAAACATCGGCAGATGAGGTTAATATTATCTTTCTTTTTTACGCAACACGAACTGAAGCATCCTTTAAAAGTTTTTCACTTACTTGTCCAGAACTCCAGACCAATTTTATTTTCAGCTAAACCCAGTAAATTAACAAAACCAAAACAACCGGAGTACCGTACAAACTTGCAAGCGTAAGTGGGCGACGAGTTTTCAGCTGGAACTTGGCAACATCTCCAGTAGCGTAACCAGAAAAACTTGCAAAAATCGTATTGGATTAATAGACCAGCCGAATAATTACCCGATGCATAAGTCTTAATAAAGAAGAACGAGGAAGGCAGTGAATTGAGTGGTGTGCCGCAGTGCGTCGAGTCGTGCAGTGGCGTTGACACAGGCGCCGCGCGGCCGGCACGCGACCAATTTACTTAAGGCTGTATACAGGCCAGGTCTGCTAAATCACTGCTAAGTGACTGTTAAATCTTTGTTGAAGCTAAAAGAGTGGAATGTCAAAAGCTTGATAAGTTTTTGCGAAAACAGTGTTTCAATATACTGGAAACTTAATCGATTCACGTATAAATATCAGATACCGGAAATGTAATTACCTATAACGCAATTTCCCCTTCGGGAAATACAGGCATGATGCACACGTGCAGTTCGTGGTAAACGCTGTTACCTCGGGAAAATCCGACCCCGTTTATTCCAGGCCCCCGACTTTTCTGAGAATTTTAAAATGGAAATACCCAACACATACGGGCTTAGCAAAGCTTTTACTCGCATTTAGACCAAGTAAGATACATATATGAAATTATTTTTGTATATTATTTTTAATTAGTTACTACCAGGAAAAATACATTGAAAGGTTTACGTACATTTAAATATTACTTCATATTACACAATGTTTATTTTTTTTTGCAGAGAACATCGTAACAGTAAGTAGACGATACGTAGGAAAACTTAATACAACGTTAAGATCTTCACTGGCATTTTAATATGTTTATTATTGTACCTCAACATTTTATATATTAGATAAAATCATGTAATTTACCTTCTCGAGAGGAATAATGAAACCATATCTAAGAAAAAAAAAACAGAAATGTCGTAAACTCATAAAACACAGGACTCGTAAAATCCTTACAAGTTGTGTTTATGCAAAAGAACAAAAATGTGTGCTACCGCTTAGGTATACCTACTTACAAAATATTACATAAAAAAAAACGTTCGTGTGTCTCCGCCCTAAAGTAACGACTGTTTCACAAATATTTTACTATTAAACTACACGAAGTTATTCGATGTAAAATAAGCCATTTTATGAATTATCTTTTTTGCTATTTTTATAACTTTTGCTTTACCGTTTTTTTGTACAGCCATATTATAAATGAGTTTAAAGGAACAAATTCCAATAAAATTTATTGGAAAATCTTTTAACTTTTTACCTTTGAGTTGAGCGGCGGTACATGGTACCTATTGGAAGGAAAAATAATCTAATCTGGTCGCTTGATGCCGACTTGAGGAAGAAATGTTTTTTCAAAGCAATATTAGAAAAATAAAACCAGGAGTTTTTGAACAAGTAAAAGTAAATGTAATATAAATGTTTGCTAAATAAAGAATGAATTAAAATATTTATGACGTTTATATGTTTTGAATTGGTTTTTCCACCAGCCGATTATCGTGACTTTAGAATAATGTGTCGTTTATTCATTTCCCCTCTCAGCTAGTATTAAAATAAGTCTTTGCTATACTTAAAAAGTTCTTTAACAGTACATTAATGTTAAGGGGCAGATGGCCTATCGACCACGAGCACCAATCCACTTCACTCAATTGATTCTTACTATTCGTGCACGAACTACGTTTTCCTTTACTTTCCCGTGATTTGATTATAACTCGTTTTCTTTTATATTTAACACAAAGAAAGGAAATTCAATCAGAAACGAATACTGGCACATGTACTTTTTATTGTCAATACATCTTGCTCTTATCTAGTATGCAAGCTTCTTTACATCGACGTGTAGCATGCTTTAACTAAAGGTAACTAAGATAAACGGTTAAAAAGTATCGAAAAAAGATTACATTTAAATAATATCACCCCAGCGTTCAGTTTCGCCTACGCGTGAATGGCAATTGGCTTCATGAAATCTGGCCTCCTGGGCTCTTAGTAATCAACCCGAGGAATGTTCGATTCCGACAAAGATTCCTTTTTGCAAGGACTAAAAAAGATTCTTATCATGAAATAAATTGCTGTTATAAGGGTAAGAGAAAATTACAATTTGCGATGAGGCTCGAGCATAGAATTAGCCGTGGCCTAGATTCGCCTTTTATTTCTAAGTGGGACAATTTTTTTTATTATTTAAACTCGCTGTTTGGCCCTGTCTGCATACTGAATTAGAAGATTAGGGTTTTACCTCACTCATTTTATGTTTCGGGTCGGGAACACATTACGTATGTATTAGCATAAAAAATAATAGTCCATATCGAAATTCTGTGTAGCTCTTTAACCCTTTTAGGAATTTGTATCTTTGAAAAAAGGCACAACATTATTTAATTAAAATAAGTAAGTATCTTAAAATATTATTCGTACTATTTATAAATAGGTACCTATGTATTATGTTGGCTTTCAGACTAATCACAGAGCTTTATTTGTGTAACGAGAATCAATACGTCGTGTTGTCAATTGAATAGGTATGCTACGGTAAATTCAAATCAGTCATCAGCTGCTGTTTAGTTTTGTTATTATTTACGACTTGATTCTGCCCGCAAATTCGTCCGCTTGGAAGTCTACTATACCATATAAGATACTCAGCAATAGTCTAGCTTTCTGTCAGAAAAATATTTTTTTATAATAGGATCCAAAGAAAAAATATGTATAGAAAAAAAACAACTGTTCTATACATCGAGTGGTTTTACATTTTTGTATGAAAATGTGATTATTTCAATTATGATTATTTCTAACATTGACATAAAAATATTTCAGAATTGGTTCCATAGTGAAAATTATTCATTACCTCTTGAAAAATTGCCGAAGAATTAAAAGTCAGCCTACATAAACACCTATGGATAATTGAACCTTATCGTTACTTATACATGTACAAAGTTAAATCATATAGCCGATACTGGCCATCAAACTAAGTTATATTGAGTTAAAAATATTGCTGGGAAGTGACTTAATTTATTTTTGAAGTGAAAAATCAGTTAATACAAAATGAAAATCATTGCTTATGAGTCCAAGGAACGGTATAGGGAAAAAGCTTGTGGTGGTAAAAAGTTTAGTTAGAACATATAAAACTTATTTTCGCAATAAGAAGTTGGAACTTTGACCTTTAATCTCGGTTACCAGACGGCCCCTAGGATTGGCAAAGAATAAAAAAAATTCACAATGATGAAATCATGTAAGTTTCGGCTTCGTTAAATCACTGACATCGGTGAAAAACAACATTGTCAGGAAACTTGGACTTTTAATTATTAATAGGTTTGGAATCACCAATCCCGTCTTGAGCAAGCATGGTGATTAATGCTCGTGCCTTCTGTATATGAAAAGTGGCCTTTGCCCACTGGGACAATAATAGGCATTAAGGCAATAAAAGGTAATATAAAATAATATATTATAAATAAGTAAGTTGTTTATAAACCCATTAACACTGTTGTCATACGTCCAACAGCTAAAAATAGCAGTCCTTCAATACCCAAACAATATTACCAAGACACTTAAACGATATTAGCAAGAAACCCAAACAATATTAGCAAGATACACTAAATCAAAACCCACTCAAACAATGGTCTAATTACTAACTAAACAATTGAAACCTCCTCCGCTACAATTCAGTGTGGTTGAATTAAATCAGGCGAGTTAAGTGTAACCGTACGAAGCAAATCTCGGCAAGTGGCCGGCTTCATAATTTCATAATCTTAATGGGTACCTCGCTCCGTAAAGTGGAGGAATTTAGTGAGGTACCCTCCCCCGAGGCAAAACACTTTGCTGACCATATCTTACATCTCGGTAATAACCGGGATAATACACTGCCCGGTTTTTGAGTACGTTCTTATACAGTTTTCTTAATGTTCCCTTTATCTTCTTGTTATTTTTATTAGATGTAATTGAAGGTAATATTTTTTGTTGTTAGTTTTCGGGCGGTTATTAGCTGGCTTTGTGTTGTATTGTTGTTCGTTTTGTCTCCAATAAAGTATGATCAGCGTCATCAACAAGTTCCCTCTGTTCCCTCGCTTCTAAGGTATTTTAATGCGTAAAAGGTACCTAATTTATGCAGCTGTCTGTACCTACCCATATGCAGTTGTTTTTGGAAATACTAAATACGCCCACTGGCTGTTGATACAATAATAAACTTAATTGATGTAAACAAAATATGAGTGGAAATTAAAACAGTTACGAAGAGAATATTTTATTTCGTGTTTTAACAAATTAACAGTTCACGAAGTAAACAATAACGTGTGGAATCGTAACAAAAACTTATATCAGGATTCAGTATACACCCAGTAGACACTCAAACATATATGTATCGTCAATTAATTTTAAAAAAAACCCTTTACCTTACAAAAGTGCAACCTACACGGTTAAAATATATGAAAATGTATTTTTTTTTATAACCGTCCTAATATGTTAATTCTAAGGAAGTTTAGCATCATGTAATGAATCCATGGTTACAAATTATGTTTCGATGTCGTTTCCACCCAGTATTTAAACAGCCAACGTGAATATTATAAATCTACCCAAATAGCAAAATAGTTTTTTATAAAAGTCCATTTTGAAACCACTTAATTAAACATAACTATTCCATTAAACGTCGCCAAAATAGTAATACCAATTTACTTTACCGAACTCAATTTCTAATAAAACTAGTAACCACCATTCGATTTTAGTATCAATTCCTAAAACTGGTTTCATCTAAAACTTTACGTAGCGTAACGACAACATATCGTTCAAAACTGATCTAGAAATTCACGTATAAATAAAACCTACATGAATTTTGAACCGTTTTCCCACAGCGATTCATAAAGTAAAGAGGGCTTGAAGTGCACCGTCATTAATTCAATTTACATACAATGCTGGGCCTGATGTGCTCCGCGAGACAGATAATCGTACAAATGACTTTTCGAACTCAGCGCTGGATGGTGTTATCCTCGATGGAGCCACATTAACTGGATTATTTTTGCTGTATTAACATTTTGCAGTGCATTTTGCATTTTCCGATTTCCAATACGATAATTTTATGCGCAAGATTGAGCACAGTGGGACAGATTTTGTTGGTAAATTAAGTCTCGACTGAGTTATACAGAGTTAAGAGTACTTTGTTACGCACATAAATATTTTATAGTTGTTTTTCTGGAGTTAATAGGTTGTTATAAAAGTCTTGACGTAGTAATGGTGTTTTCTTGTAAAAGTGTCTAGAATATAATCAGTCTGTAGAAATAAAATAAAATAACTAAGTGTTATAATAAAAATCTAACCTAATATATTGAAGATTTACGAATAAACTGCTTAAATTTTCCTTATATTTTCATGATATCGTAAATATCTAACTACGCAAAATAAATCAAGGACTAAGATGAAAATGATTTATTCAAATAATCCATAAAATATTTTCGTAAACGTTTACACAAAATAAATCCTAGATATTAAAGTATCTATTATAACTTTAAAATTAAAACGTTATCGCAAAAACTTTAATAAAAAACCACTTAGTTCAAAACAAAAAACCATCAGAAATCACGAAATTAAAACGCGCCGCGTCCTTTTTTTAAACTGTCACATTTGAAATATCGTAATACAGTTTGCATATGACCGTTCGTCGGTCGGCAAACGAGAGAGGGGAGCATAGAAACTGTAAATGGAATGAAAACATTCGAGTTTCGTTTTCATTCATTTAATTAGCCGGAGTTTTAAACGCGGCGCCGCCGTGTCGCTCCGTGCCGTAATCGACCATCCATTCGGATGTTTCACTATTTTCTTTGTTAACTGGCATTTTGTTTCTGATTTCTTTTAGCAAATCCGATCTGGTAACGTGTTTTTAATAGAGTGAGTAATTTTTGTTTAGTTTGTTTTTGTGTTTAGTCTGCGCTACGAATGGCGTAGCTGCGTAGGCATGCTACGCTGAATTAAATGAGTTAAGACATTCGATTGGCGTGGAAAGAAACGGATTTTTAAAAGGATTGGATTAAAATGGAAGATCTGTTTAACATTATTAAAATACGACGCAATAATAGTATTGACTATTTGTATTATAAGCTGACGAATATAAAAATTAAAATCATTTTCATGAAACTGTTACGTATTTTCATAAGAATACGCAACAAAGAGTTAATGGTAAAATATTTTCTATTACAAAAAAATAAAATCCCGAAAGCAATCAGAGAATGGTGAAACAGAAAAGCTCTTTTTATTTTCGCAATAGCAGCAGATGCAAACGGGAAGTGCATTGGGCGACTTTTGTTTTCAACTTTTTCCGAATTTATGACTTGGATCCCACATGAGTTCAGGCGTGAACAAGTTTTCACCTAGTTATAACATGTTTCACAGGTAACAAGTTACTGTAGATGTTTTTAAATTAAATTTTCACTTTGAAAATAAAGTTTAATGTGTGTTGGCGTCTGGAGGCTGGAGTGTCGTCTGGAGAGGCAATTAATTACCAATTCAAATCTAGTAATACTGTAAGTGATGCTGGTAAGAAGGCCAATATCTTGGGGTGGAGCAATTCGCCTTCAATTAGCGCAGGCGTCGGTTCGCCTTATTTATTCAGAGGGACGGGATAAAATAAAAAGGTAGAAAAAATATCTCTGAGATAAACATTCATATGCCGGAGATGGGAGCCGAAGGTTCGGTATTAGAATACGTTCAAGGTGCTTTGGGAAAATATTTTGATTTAGTACCGACTATTTGAGGGTCCAGAGACTGATTGAAACTTGCACTCTGAAGCCAATATCTACCGATTCAATTTCGAATAGTATTGAGCAGTACAAAGTGTATTTACTCTGTGAAGGTAAGTAGTTTATATGTACTGGTAGTTTAATAACTTTGTCTGATAATAAACTCGGGTGGGTGGCGTTCGTAGGAGCGCTGTTATTGGTTTAGAGTTACTCCGTTCGATATCATCCAAACGCGTGATTGGTTATCTATTAATTTAAGTTCTAATTTGCTCGTTCATAATTTTGACATAAGAATCTTATTTGATGTAGAAATTAAAGTACAAGAGTAGTAATGGATTCCCAAACTCGCCAGATCTAAGTGATTTTAGCATGAATGATGAATGAAATTTTGAAGATAGAGGAACATGCCGTTATGAAGGTATACATACTTAATAGCTTTAATACAGAGTTCTTTTTCAGGTATCGCGTATGAAAGTGTTATTTTTACCATGGATTTAGTACCTACCTACATCATTTTAAAGGGTTAAAAATTTCGTTTAAATTAAATATCTTTTCCATATATTTTGACTTTACAGTCATGAGAAAAGTTTAATCGGTGGGAGGTGTAGAGTTATGTATTAAATAAATCCATGGTAAATGTTTTTGTTACGATGACATTTCCACCTGCTTATGTTTTACAGGATGTTGTTAAAAACCACCATAGTTATATTACTGCCACTCTCTTTTTGGGCCATAATTTCAGCCAGTAAAGTAAGTAGTAAATAAAGTCTAAGCCTTCAATTCCACATGCCAATGTCGAAAACAATTGTTAAATTTACAAAAGACCACGAACGAAGAATCAAACGCCTTTGCTTGTTTCCTAACCAGTGTCGAGTTTACATAATGCCGTGGCGAAAACCAAAACATCCATGAAAACACGGAACGTTTAAAATTTGCTTTACTGTGACCACTGTGGGCTAAATATGATCGGTGTTAATGTGTTCCGGTCCCCTTACAAAGTTGGCAACTCGTCCGCGATGGCGTTACGGCTACGCGGGTTTACGACCAGCCTTGACCATTTATTTTTAGGTGCACGGACCCACCATATACTTTTGACATACAAGTACCATAATGTTGGGTAAAAGGTACAATTCGCATGTACTGATTATGACATTAAATGTAACATTCAGGGGTTTGAGAATAGAGATATATCTAATACATATATCACGCCTGTAATCCCCGAAGCGCTGGCAGGCAGAGGTATACCCATTAGTGCACCCGCATTTCGCCAGGGGGCGAACCTATTGCCATCAACCGGGCACAAATCCAGACTCCGAGGCTGCATGATACTGAGAAATTCCTGATTGAAAAACCATTGGGTTTTTCCATCACGAATTTCTCAGTTGAAAAATGCTGCATGAATATCGGTTACCTGAAAAGATTTAATATTTGTGCGCGGTTCGCTTCTATTTTTGTAAAATAAAAGTAGCCATTCACTTGCAATCTACTTGTGAAAATCAACCGTTTTGGAGACTAGCCGAAATGAACAGACAGACCGACAAAAAAAATGTGTTATTGATATTAGTAGGTACCGTGCAACCACCTTACCGTCTTACTTACCTTATTCAATCCACCATCACGATAGGTACTTCCACAAAAACAAGGGAATAGATAAAACTTTAATGTTATTTTTATATGTTATTATCGCCCCTGAAAATCCGTAACAGATCCCTCTTAAAAGTGCGTAGATACATTGGACCTTTTTTGTGTAAAGGTGCCTCAGTTCCCGGATTAACATAATAGGATATTCTTTATCCCTATAAGTTGTAGGACTCCCATGGGAAACCTAAAGTTTCCTTCAAACTCCGTGGAGTAAAGGACTGGTGTATTATAAAAAATCCATTGGTTTACGTCATCATGGTTCCCCCTTTTCGTTTTTTTTAAGGATGTGATATCATCGAATGACGTCCTCCGCTCTGGGCAGAGCGACAGGGAGTGTCAGACTCTTACTGACATTCTTTCGAACAAATTCCGTTACCATGGCAACAAGGTACCCTTAGAAAGTAGTTTTTTTTTTTGACTGAGGAACGGAATACCAGTTCATATTCTTTTTTTATAATATTGAATTCACGAGGAGGATGCTCGAGGTTGTAGGTTCGGAACCGGGCACGGGCAAGTACCTATGTACTTTCTAAGTTTATCTTAGACATCACTAACATCGGTGAAGGAAGGCATCGTAAGGAAACCTGGGCTTATAATAAATATTCAATTCAAAATATAAGTGTCAAATCGCTAATCTACCTTGCGCAATGGTGACCAATGTTCATGCGTTCTCTGTATAAAAAAAAAGAGGCCTTTGCCTTGCAGTGGACCAATAATAGGTCGTAACATGGCTTGCAGTTTACATGATATGTTATTTAGAATTATTGAGTAGTGAAATAAACAAATCTACACAGTTTTGTTTTTTGTCTGATAAATAAACGACATAATATTATTATAAACTTTTTTTTACTACTTACAGTAAAAACTAGACTATCAGCACATAAACGTAACGTATTTTTTTAAATAGCTACACTAGAAACAATACATCAAACAATAAAACTCTTAGTTTTCAATACAAAATAAAAAGAAAAACAAGGGGTAACCCTTCCGTATCAGACATCCCGTTTACCATGTAGCACAATATTTTTAAATTGTAATCATAGTAAAAGTACGTTAGTCGGGTCGGTTGGGGCACGTGGCTCATAAACCATGGCTCGGTCTGCACTAAATGTCAATGTACAAGGGCACACGACGACTGTACCTATACCTGGAGTGTGTACGACCACAGTCTATCAATATTAACTTCTTACAGTTCACCAACGCGGGTACGGGTTTATGCAGAGTATGTGTGTCTGGCGATATTAGTCTGAAACTGCATGACGGTATGGGATACGATCTAATACGCTGCTTATGCGATTCGATTTTTGCAAATTGCCTTAAAAGATGTATGATTAGGATTACCACAAGTATAAAGAATACCTTTCATCTAGATTCGTGTAGTAGTTTCCCTAGAATGCGAACAAAAATTTTAGCTTTAGAAAAGCTTTTGTCAGTATTATAATTTAATGAGTGTACTGTAAGTATTTGATACACTGTGGTCCCTATCACTTCATGCTACAGTATCGATTGGTACATGGTAATGGCAAATTGTATTACATTTACAGCAGTTATTTTCAATATATGATCTAGGACTGATCATATTTTGCCGTGCGTTCCCCCCTAACTAGTTGGCGACCCCATCTCGCAGGGGTATCGTTACTAGTGACTGTTATAGGCTAGTCGAAGTTATGACATCATTAGATGGATTGACAGCTATGCAGCATTCGTATAACAATGATTTTATGCTTATCTCGTGACAAAAAGAAAAAAGAAAAACAAAAAGAGAAAATAGTAAAAAAAAAATGAATTGTCGAATTTATTAATATTTGAATATTAATAAATTCTCTTGCCAAATGGTGTCACATAAAATAATCCAAAAAATAAGATAATTATCTTGCACATAGAAATATTGATTAAAAATGTCGATACATCATGTTTGCAAGTGCTACAACAATCTATGCTATTATTATAAAGCTGAGTTACTGGTCATATTTTGTACACACATATTTTTTTTACAGACTTATTAGTCGAATAAAGTTGGTCGAATTCATGCGTAGTTTCATCCCTAAAAAATATAGTATTTAATTTAATGACAAAATTACTGTATCGAAGTAGACGACTCATATATTATCATAGTTAATTAGAACTAAATACTTATTAGAATGAAAGGAATGTTCTTACTCAATTAATATTCATATTATGCATGTAAGTCGCGAGAGAATGGGACTTATTGACAGTATTACGACGCTAAGAGGCATTAGAAGTGAGGGCACATATATTGAACATATTGATTTATGTTAATAGTGACTATTTAGTTAAAACTAGCATGTTCATTTTATGAAGAAAGATGTATGACTAAAACATTCAGTGATATATTATAATTACACAATGAATATTGTTTTTTTTTTAAGGAAGAGATATAATTACTGCCTTGTTAGTCCAGTGGTCGCAAAGCGCGACTCCTGAGCTGAGCTCATTAGGTCTTGGGTTTGATTCCCAGGTCGAGCAAGGTGTTATCGAGTTTTTCCATCAGGAATTTCTTAGTAGTAGCCTCGGAGTCTGGATTTGTGCCCGGTTGATGGCAAAAGGCTCGCGCCCTATAACATGGGACTTAAACATAACTAGCGAAATGTTTGTGGGTGTACTAATGGGCACACCTCGCCTTTGCTGTTATGATCATTGAAGCAAGGCAGTACGCATATATTCTTAATCGACATATTCCTATATCTATTTTAAAAATTAAAACCGTGCTGAAATGAAATAGACTTGGCGACTCTAGGATCTAGGACTATAAATGCAGCACACAAGAAAATAAATAGTGACAACAGCACAAAAACTAATAATACTTTCATTTCAGCTTCCAAGAATCACAACGTAACGTAATACGTTTGCGTAAGTAGGTTATTGTGTACACTGAAGTAATAAACACATTTTCTTCTTTATATTTTATCGTGAATTCGTAACAGTATGCTAAATTTATGTATCGTGCCGTCTGCGGCGCGACGTGCCTGCGCGCAGAACAATTGATGTTCACCATGAAGCCAACCACTCACCGCTCCGCAGCCCTCCTAACAACATAAAATTTTATGACCGCGAATATTTATTATTTATAGTTTTATAGACCTGCCTGCCATCGATTTCCTAGTCGTGTTCCACATTGTAGCACGTCACAAATGATTTTTTGGCTTATCAATTGAATATTTTCCTTGTATGTATCTTGTTTCACTATATTATGTATGTCAAAGCAACATGCAAGAAAGAAAACAACTTCTCTTTTGAAAGCTGTATTAAAATTCAAGTAGATACAAAATGTTTAAATGATATATATCTGAATGAGGAAAAACATCAAAGCCGCAAAATCGCAGTATCGATGCTATAATTGAAAACATGAAAATGATACTCGGCAAAGGGTTTAACCGTCAGTAAAAATGGTGTTTTAATCCGTCCATCGATACCTGCCGGCGACAGCCGGATTACCGTCCTGCCTCACTGTCGACCAACTTGCCGTTTTTTTTATACTTATTTATGCGGTTATATTTTATATTTTTTGACGTTTGAATTTTTAGATTCAGCCAGCTCTCTGCTCTATTTCTCTCCTGTTTATATGAAGCTCATTAAACTTTTTGCTGTGACACACAGTTTAATGTAGAACACGTCTAGGTTCAGGTAGGACTGGAACCCTGCCAACTACCTGTAGATGTTGTGCTCTTTAGAAAATTTACAGCTGCTAAGGTGACGTTTTTTATTACTCTTTATGAGTTATTGGAAACGATAAATGCAAACAAGAATTTATTCGATATCCAATACATACGGAACGTCCCGACAGATACTTTTTCTCGGCGGCTCGTGCATCTGTCACACGTTTCCTTCCCCTTTATTAAATTTATTAGAGTTGTATTCGGTAAATAAGTGAAGCGATAGGTAACGTCGACGTATTCCCACGTTTAAGGCGCGTCACCGGGAATCCCGCGCCTCCCCGGGGCGGCCGGGCGAAATGTTAAGCGGATTCACGTTATTGTTGGAGCCATTTTGTGAACTTGTATGGGGAAGCCGAATGTTTCGAAATAAATACGCGACAAAGAGATAGCACTTTGAGAAATGCAAGAGTTTGTAACGTTAAAATTATAGAATTTCGTCGAATTCATTTACTTGAACAATAAAGACCGTGCCATCGCCGGATCGCGGACTTCCCCACAATCGATCGGTAAACAAGTACTTATGAACATCAGAAATAGTTCGATCATATTATCGATGCCACGAAGAGGTTTGCATTCAACTTTACGACCTTGTTCGTATTTATTAAATATGTCGGTCTTTTCCGACCCCAAATTTTACGACTGTACAATAAAACATGTCTCGACATCCAAATTTATATGCGTACATAAAGTTTTATATCCGCGCGACTTGCACCGGCGGAGGTTTTCCTAATTGTTACCGGTCATGGACGGAATGGAAGCAGGTCACGGCGGGTTCATGAAAATTCAAAATAGTGACGAATCAGCGACAAGCACCATAAAATCTGTTATTGCGAATGTCATTGTACGCAGACGATCGATCGCGAACGTCTACTTCGAAAGCTAAGCAATCGTAATTGATTGGCGGTACCGAGTGAGGGTCGATAACAACAGCAGCGCCTCACCCAGCTCATGCGGAGCGGCTATCGTGCAGACAGCCGTATAAAGTCGCGCTTTCTAATGATGTAATTTGTACCGTATAATTTCCACGTTACCACCCCGTGTTGACACGGCCGGGCTTTGCGATCTTGTTTGTTTTAGTGTGTCTGCCGGCTTACGTCCTA
Organism: Hoplodrina blanda; assembly: GCA_949316365.1. Classification (NCBI taxonomy): domain Eukaryota; kingdom Metazoa; phylum Arthropoda; class Insecta; order Lepidoptera; family Noctuidae; genus Hoplodrina; species Hoplodrina blanda. The sequence continues at coordinate 10,667,494 of OX438581.1, forward strand.
AATGTTCAATTTGTGTGATTTTTCCGTATCGTTGAACAATGTCCCATTCAAAATAACGTGTTCATGAATCGTTCATCGCGACTGAAAACGATTCAGTGACTCATGTTTATTGACCTTTTGTTGCTTTAATTAGTCATCGCGGTTATAACTCGTTGGCGCCGCATATAAAACAGGTGGGAATTTCATTTCGCTAATAGCGTTACCCTAATTGCGTATGCAGCAATTATCTGGCGGACGTGTTCAAGCGTACAGCTATCGGTCGTAAGGAGAGGCTGAGCTCGGAATTAGCGTGCAGTCTCAGGTGCCCCCTGCGTTCTAACACTGCATAGATAATAACCGTATAACTACTGCAGCTTATGCAAACTTACTGACGCCAGTTATACACTTGGATCATCCGTTCACTTTGTACCTTGTTATTGAATTATAAATCCATTTGATCCGTGATCCATTGTTGTTTTTCTGCAACGTAATAGTATTTTATGAAGTGTGCGGCACCTAAAGTATTTTGCTACGATTTAACAAAGCCTACGCGTAGCCGTAGCGCGTAGCAGTCGTAGCGCGTAGCGACTGTTATAATTAGGAATCCATTACTTTTAAATTATCATGTTTATAATAAATAAAAGTCATTGAGTGTAATGAGAACATGGAAAGGTAATAATCGTTAGAAAATAATGTCGCGTATTAGCACACTTTATTTATGGAACGACAATTACAGCTTAATTCAATTTTGAGATAACATAAAAGATTCTTTTTTTTCTTAAAATTGTATTTTATAAAGGTATTATAATACAAATATTTCGTAAACAACTCAACATTTATAACAAAAATATTCTTAAGCTGAACAAACGTTTCGCCGTATAATCAATTTGTAAATAAAGCGAAAAATCGTACGAAATAAAAAGTCATTGTACAATAATTGTCTGTTATTTCCAACAGCCCACGGCAAAAAGCGTTTTCCCAGAATTTCGTCTGCATGGAGTCACACCGCTCAACGGCCGCAACGCGTATTTAGGAACGCTACTTCTAATTGACTGAGCCGAACTGAAGTACGGTTTCTGTACTAGCATTTTATATTTAGGTTTTACAAATTAATAAAATAACCTAAAGATTGTATTTTTCTTAAATTTCCAAAAGCAGGGTGAAACACGTGAGTTATCTACCAGATCAATCTGAATCGTATCTTAACATTTATTTCTAAGAAATGTGATACATTTAATCGGCACATTAATGATGTGCTGAAGCACAATTTGTAAATACGCGTCCGCGGCGCCAGACATTGACTCATATAATGCTTTAAGCAATTTAACTCTACGTTGAACTTTTGATATTTTATAGATCACACAGCTGAATTCACTCACCTTTAGTTCACCATTTCATACCACTTTATAAATGGGGTAAATTCAGATTGAATTCAATTATTTGATTTGTTTTAAAATCTGAAGTGGCTAATTTTATTATTAGGCCTAAAAGTTATGATTTTATATGCGCTATTTATTATTTTTCTTCAGGATGTCTTAAAGAGGTACAAGCGAACAAAACAAACATAAATTCAAATTACAACAAAATAATTTGCCCACTTTCGCAATTCTGTCAGCGGCTGTCTCCAGGGGGAGCGAAGCTAAACTATTGTTCCTATTTTGACAGGAATCAAATAAAACGGTGTAAAAGGCGGGAAAATCTTTTTTATTCCCCTATTTCTTATCTGGGCGCTTCGCGAAGATTTTTCGTGGATGTCATTTAGTGCTAATGCCTGTTGTGGGACGACTCGCCTACGAATAGCCACATTTACTCGTAGTGTCGGCCTCTCGAACCAACGTTAAATCCTGTGTTTGGAATGAGCCAATGCATCTTAAGCAAGGGAACGCGGCTTTAAATTGCTTGCTGACAAAACTGTGGAAAATTCCTGTACTTAGTAGGAGTTTCTGTGTAGTAGCACATTTTGGAGCTTAGTCGAGGCCCTAGGGATCCGGAATCCGATGTATAACAAACAAATAATCTCGGCGTGGCGATAAAATCACTAATTGAGGTTCGTACGTACAGAGGGGATGGGAAAAATACTGTTTCATTATGTATGAGTCACCGAGGAGTCGATATGACTTTATATTCGATGTCCACAAATGATACCTGAGAATTTCTTCAGCAAATTAGTGTGTTAATTAACTAAATAATAGTTGGTACAGAATTCTACAATCTAGCGGTTTTGAACACAAAATAGCACGAGATTATATTTGTAATTTCCAGTAAAACGTGTACAATCAAAGTATTTAAATTTATGACTACACCAAATGGTCGCACCATTTTGTGTAGTATACCAATGAATAAAATAGACGTAATAGTTTTTTTGAAACAATTTACATACATTGGTTTATATGCGAATGTGTGCGTGCAGTCGCTTTAACACGTTTAACGCAAATTCAATAATGATTTCCATACTAAATAATGTTGCAGAGAAGTGGTGAAATATGTTATTTCGTTATAAGGCTAACTGGTATGATAAGAACGGCTTAACTATTTCAGGATAAAGCTGTGATTTAATAGTGGTTGAATAATTATAGTAGGTAGTAATTAATTACGGTATTTAATTACTAAGTTTTTCTTTATTATTTTGATAATTACTAGTGCTAGTGAAGCAATGATTCAAACAATACATATTATTTAAAGCATTTCAATTAGTATAAAAGTAAACTTAATGCTACAAGGCATTCTTTCCTAGTGATAAAAAGGAAATGATTACACTCATTCATTAACAAGTTTTAGAAACAAACCAATATTTAGTAAAATGATCAAATACCTGATTTCGTGACTTCCCTGCGACAAATACTGTATGCAACTTTACAGCTACATGTTCACACACTGAAATAATTAATTAATTTACGTCGAATTGTCACATCAGACATTTTATATTGTAGTACTAGTTTATGGAACATTTCAAAACGTTATTTCAAAGAATACCGCGTATCCTCACTGAAATGGTAATTTTATGCGACAATAAAGTTTTTGGTCATTGCTTATAGCTTAACAACTGTAGTTTAACATTATTTTGTGCTTAAAATAGTTTACGAACTATAAGTTTACAGCGTAATGAAAAATTTAGACAGCTTTCATAATAAATTACGTATGTATTTTTCTTAAGGGGTAAGGGGGTGATAACAGGGTTCTTTGCTGCCTTCTGAATCAAACAGAGGAGTTTATCGCAATGTTTTGTTAAAGAAAATCTAACTTTTCTTTTTCACGTAGCTCTCTGCAATTCTATTCTGAAACCTAATTATGTGTAAGTAGCTCTACATCATCCTAACTGCGTGTCAAAGCTTTTAAATAAATTTCCACAGCGCCACAAAGTGAGTGCAGTGAATTTTACGATCGCGCCGTTTACAGCCATGCATGTGAATTTTATTCGCTTATATATAGGCTTTTAATGGGTCGTACGTATCAGAGACATTGGTTGTAAATGTTGCAATGTAACTTTTAGAGAAATATGTCCCATGTAATTGGACAATAAATTGATTGATAAATGTTACTGCACGCCCATTACGGCTGAATACGCGCCGTGTTTACTGAAATTATAATCAGTTTGATTTTATTGGTAGGTGTGTTATTTGATGCTCAAATTGATTGATTATGATAATTGGACCTTTGTTGTTGTTTAACTACATTTTGCCATGGATAAAATGTACATATTTGCAAATACATCGGGCAAAGTAAAAAGACCTGAGAGAATACATACACAAAAACGTTATGACGTATTTGATAGCACTATAATATTCAAGTAATCCATTGAGAATATACCCATAAACAAGTATTAACAGCGTGTCCCTTAAATATGCAAAGCGTTGTCGATTTATGGAGACATTAAAGCATGATTATCGGTTGAAGTCGATGGACATGTACATAAACGACTGCAACACAATCAACGCGACATTTTTCCGTGTAAAACAACCCTTTTCAACAATACCTGGGTGGGTACTATTTGTCCATCGCGGTAATATGGTGTGTTAGCGAGTAGGCAGGGAGCAGGCCGGCGCCAGCCATCGCCTCCATCGCCTAACGGCCCCTAATTGCAGTGTAGACGGCATGTTACTACGGACAAATTCGGAGCGCTATTATTACCTACGATAACCGTTTACCTGCCGACCAATTCAATTCTACAAACTTAGCCCATACGACTCGTGTGTTGACACAATTGGATTTTCCCAATTCCATATGACAATATAGGCTCACGTATCTGAAATAAATTTTGGTCGCTATCACACTACGCCATAATGTTTGCTGGCTTATACAAAAGTTGAATATCAACAAACGAGCGTAGTGCGCCGTGGGGGGAAATTGCATAGGCTGTTAACGTGTCTACGTACTGTAATCAGGTTTGGATATTACTGTAAATCTGCTTGATTTGGGAGTAAAGGAAACAGTGTTTATCTGATATTTATTTTTCCAACATGGAAGCCAATCATGTGGCATAATTTTGCATAGCATAATGCAAGCTGTATACTGTACTTAGCGAGTATTTCACAAACTGAAATTGTAAGTTTGAAAGCTACCATTTTAGTATTACAAGTTAGTCATGCATTGTTTTATTCTATAAAGGTTATTGACCTTTTTCTATCAATTATAGTTACGTATTATGATACATCACTGACGTTGAAATGTAGGGTTAGGACAAGAACACATCACGGTTGCTCAAGATTTCCGTTTCATCTTTTATTTCAGGACACCAAGCGCCTTATTGTCTCTATAAAAAGGGCTTCAATTGGGTCCTTAAGCGACGGATTAACAACATGCATAGTGCATATTCAATACTCCAGCTCGACATGTCCTCGTACGAGGACGGGTGCAGTGGGACCACTTGGGGCCGTCTCCAGTGTCTCATCGGCGAGGAGCTTGAATGAGACATGCATTAAGTCGTGGGGAGTTACCATATTGAAGTGTCGATGAGAAATAAGATATAATAGCTTTGTATTTGATGATATAAGTAGGTACGAGCACTCAGCAAATAGGGTGACTGGTAATTAGTATACGATATTTATACACATGATTGTACTAATGATAACAAACAAATTACCGAAAAGAAAAATTCAAGAAATGAGATAAATACGATAGTACTTACAAGCAATGGGTCATTGACCGGCCTCGCTCGGATCAGCTGTGCACGCGTTCCGTACATATTTGATCGAAAAAAAGAGTTATAAATGTTAAAAGTTGAATAGTTCTGTTTGTAAAAAGGGATAATTAAGTTAAATTACCACTGATAGTGTGTTTTTTTAATTTTTTTTCGGTACGTTGTTTGTTATTATGAGTACAATCATGTGTATAAATATCGTACACTAATTGCCAGTCACCCTATATGGAATATTGTTTGCAATTTACCTATTTGATATTTACTGCAGCCATTTATTTGTGTGCATGTGAGTACACAAATTGCAAGCGCTTCAAAGGGGGTGAGCAACTTTAAGTTATAGGAACTGTGTTGCTTGAAGTTACACAGCGATATTGTGTTAAATTAAGTTTTGGGTATTGAATGGTAGGTTATAAATACAGAGCTACTATATTGTCCTATTACGAGACGAATGGAATTCTTTAAACCACACTCAACAATAGGATTGTGGTGATGATAATGATAAACATTAAAATATAATTACGATCTATACAAATAAATACAATTGAAGATTTGTTTGTAATATCAAAAGAACAGCTTTTTATAAAATAAATATGAATGTTCACAAAGTGCTTATAAGAAAAAATCATATTTTAATTTTAGTTTGTCTGTCTTTTTATTACGGCTAATAGCCGAAACGGCTGGACCGGTTTTAACGGGGCTTTTCCTAACAGATAGCTGATGTTATAAGGAATAATTTAGGCTACTTTTATTCCAGAAAAAGAATTAGAAAGCCGTGCAAATAAAATAAAACCCTATGAAAACCAACATTCACTTGATCGAAGTCACGGACGTAAGCTAGTATTTAATATAAATAAATGAGAATTATTATAATTATGTTCTTTTTTTATTAAAATTTATTTTTTCGAGAAGACTCAGGTACCTACATATCTATACTTTAGCTTTAAGTCTCAAGTAACATCTTTTACATACACTATGGGATGATTTATGAAAATGAATATCTCAACTTATTCAATTCACACTAATTTATTAAATATGAAAGTAACTCTGACTGTTTATTACCTTATTAAGGCTAAACCAATGAAGCGATCGTAACGCAATACGACAGCTAGCGGTAACTTGGAATACTGATACGGACCTAGGATACTTTTTAATTAGCAAGTTCGTCTACAACGTCTAAACACGCGGACGTTTCGAGCAAAAGTTATATTATGTTTTCCACAAACAACTATGTCTAGAGACTAAAACGTTTATCGCTCCTATATTTCCATTCCCAAACTGAATTCATTATCAGACAGTGTACAGTGCACAAAGCACAGTGTTGGTGATATAACAAGCGTATAAGTGGCGCTGACGCCGGACCCACTTATGCGGACACTGCACGGCAATGCGGACCCACTTCGGAGAAGTTCGCCGTGTCGGTGAACTGCAGTGTAAGTACGATGTTTATATTGGTAAAGAGGGAAGCAAATGAACAGGGGGACAATACTAAGAACTTTTAGGTACGATCGCAATCTATTCTAAGTCTTAAAAGTCTCAATTTTACAAAAATGCCTCTAATTTACGTTCATTTTTTGAGGTTGCGACTAGATTTTGAACATTTTTAATTAGTAATATTTGAAATAGTGCTTAAGTACACCAATCTACGTAATCAAGATAACGTAGTCAGATACCTTTTAATAAAGAAGCATAACAGTTTTGACAGCGTTTGTATAGAAAATATGTCAAACTGCTATATTTATTCTTCAGATAAAGGTTATCTGTCGATAGAAATATTTAAATCTATCGGTATTTTAGTAAGAAAAAATATAACACAAAAGGTAAAGTGACATTTGACAGCTAAGTCTATAGATTGCAGACATTTGTCAGGTGTCCAGTGATGTTATTTTTTTCTTTTAGATCAAAATATACGAACCTATCACGAAATAAATACTTTAGTACCGAGGTTCTTACCAAAAAAAAACGTAGTTCCATTTTTTTAAAGTTTTATTATCATTTATAATGAACTAAAAATATAACAAATATTGTGTGTAAGATATAATTTTGCGTGGGTTTTATTATCTTGCACCCAATTACGCATTTTTCACCTTTATTAATATTGTATTTCAGTTCATTATCAGCTATAAATAATTCAATCTTAATGGATATCAATTAATTATTAAATACTGCTCGAGCATATTGCTACTGTCTGCATTGGCAGTAAGGTCATTAATTTTTAAAGCGTAGATAAACATTTTCTAGAATTTCAACTTCTTTAACAAAAAATAATTATTCTAAAACACAACCCTTTGTGCATCGCATAAAAATGACACTTTCAAATACGAACACGCTGTAAACCCACCTCCCTATCTATGCAATAAACACACGCCGTCTCCTTAGAATAGATCATCCTGTATGAATACTATTGTGTTCGATAACTACCACGTTTGCTACCTCGCTTGCTAGGTACTATGATGTACACGCGGGCAGAAGCTACTCAGTTATTAGGTATTATTTTCTTATTTAAATTTTGTGTTTTGAAAAACAATAGAATAGCGGCGATGATACTTAAACTTTTATTTATGATTTTGAAGTATCTACCAATATAAGCAGGGTTTGTACAGTCAGCAACAAAAGTCGATTAACATTTATAATTTTTAAATCCTAATTATTAAGTACAATATTAAAAGTAAACGCAATTAATATAAAATTAAGATATAATAAACCCTTAGCTATTGCCTGAAATTCTGGAAGCCAGTACATTATGTGTTTAGTGTCTGTTTAAATGATATAAAAAAGTAACATTGTTAATCGACTTTTGTGGTTGACCGTACCTACATATGGTCAAATTTAATTTTATATTAACATTACCTACTAATCTAAAAAATTGCCAACAAAAATATTTGTTATACCTAAGTAAACTCGAAAGCGTTAATACAAATGTTGATCTTTAAAATAATATTTTTCAACGCAGAACTTTTCTCTATGTACCGAGCAAACTTCACCGTTTACGTAGGTAGAAGAGATTTATTTTCAAAAGGATTTCATAATAATAATTCATCGCGACTTGTTAGACGGAGAGAGGAGCAAATAATCGTAAACAACAATAAAGTATGTAGGTGAACAACATCGGAAAGTAATAAGGTTCCAGAGGAGCTGAGCAGCATTACGCAAAGACAAATGTCTCTGAGTCTGAGACATTAACATAATCCGAGTGTGGTGCGAAACAAAGGAGGATGACGTCACGAGGTGCGGGCCCGACTTCCGGCCGATGCACACCCTGACACAGAGTACATAATAAAATAAATTGATGTGGTCCATCAACGTGTGGAATTTCATTACCTTTGATAAAAAACCTCCTTTTTTATTATTTTCGGCTCCTTCCATGAATCTTATAATAACGTCGTGTGTTAAACATTTTTCTTGAGAAAAGTATCTGATCTATCTCCTTATTATACGAATGTATTATAAAATTCAAGTTTGTGTACAGTCAACGAGAAAAGTTGCTGAACATGTTGACACTCCACATTGACGTTAACATCTTAAGCAACAAATTAATGTCGCTGAATACTCAGGGCCACATAATACGGTGAACATAATAAGGCACCAAATATCGGTGATCGGCTTATATCAATATTAATTGAACATAAATTAAATTTTAAAAAAAATTACAAAATAAATATTTTAGTTGTGGTTTCGGGACTATTGCTGATTTTTGTGTTCAGGTTATTTTGTTGCCATTTTTATACTACCGATACATTAAAAACCAAGATGGTGGCTACGACCCAAACATTTTTTCTTGGCCCTGAGTATATATAGGGACATTTGCTGCTTAAGGTTCTAACGACTTGTGGAATGTTATACATGTTCAACTACTTTTGTTGCAGACCGTACCCACACAATACGGTTTTGATTATATAACTTTGCATTCTGTATTCATGAGATAATAGTGGGCTTATTTATACAATTTTTATTAAGGAGCTGCAGTATCTTAGGTAAAATATACATAGGAGACTCTGAATTCATACAAGTTGTTATCAAAACAACTGCACGGAATCAGAGACCATTCAGATCAATTCTTTACGACTCATAGACTAAGTTTTCAAGAGGGACTATCCTTCACTTTGAAAGTTACAAAAAAGAGCATAAAAAATCACGTTTGTTGTGTGGGAGCCCCCTAAAATATAGATTTTATTCTGTTTTTTATTTGTTGTTATAGTGGCAACAGAAATACATCATCTGTGGAAATTTCAACTGTTTAATTATCACGGTTTATGAGATACATCCAGACAGACAGACAGGAGGACGGACAACGGAGTCTTAGTAATAGGGTCTCGTTTACCCTTTGGTGTGGAACCTCATAAGTCTCACAATTTTATTAACTTGGTTACCTACTGACCTTTAAAGTGATAACAAAATAAGCTTTCCAACAGTTAAGTACCTTTTTTTAAAATCTCCTCTCTAACCGCTTCCCTTTCGCAGTAAATACCTACACTACCCGCTATATTCGAGGTAGAAGCCTTAGACAAGTAAGACATCGTCGCTATTTTCCATTTGCCAGATATTTTTATGAAGGTAGCCTTCAATAGACAACTAAAGAGTACTTTCTTTAAGAAAAAAGACTTTAAACATCTTAAACATTTACGCCTTAACTTAAAAAGGTAGGTACTGCGACTGAGGTACCGAATCTAAGACTTCGAAGAAGATCTTCAACGACATTTAAGAGAAGCCGAAACGAAACAATACGATACCTTCGCGACTCGACGGTCGTGGGGTCCGTGTGCCCATGACCTTTTTAAGAAGTTGTCCAAACGGTTGGTTGACACTTTCCGTGACCCAAGGGCTGGCTATTATCTTGGCCTGAGGTTAAGCATTGCCATCCAACGTGGCAATGCCGTTAGTATTTTAGATACATTTATTTTAGATACACTTTTGATGTGTGTAGTTGACAACGATAGGAACAATTTTTTGATGGCATTGAGTTTAATAGATCATGATTGTTTTTTTTTTATAATTAAGTCGATAAATATTGTACAAAAATAAATTAATGTTTAATTCATTTTCATAAAAAGAATAGGAAAATCGTATATTAAATTATTTTTGTAGTTAGTACTCACATAACTAGCGTCGGCTGAACAATTGTCTTTAATTCGAATTCCAAAAGGAATTCTAACTGAGAGGTTAAAATAAAATAAAAAATCAGTCAGGTTGCCTTCGCATGCAGCCTTCACAGTACTCTGCATTAAACCGAACCTTATGAAAGGAAAAGGTCAAAAACCGCTAGTTAACGTTATGATACTCGACTACAATCCCTAATTAATAACCGCAAAGCCGGCAATAACCTACAAAAATTAATTGCCTATAAAGCTAAGGAGGTCCGGTGTTGCCAACGTGTAAATCTAGCTTAATCGTTTTTATATAGGTACTAGTGGGAGGGCCGGATTATCTCGTTTTAAATTCGGTACAAAACTTTAACAAGTGCACGTAGTTTATCCTCCCTACATGAGACACTATCTCACAAATACATCAATCTTGTTCAGGAGTCACTGGGGACCGGCTGGTCCATCCATTGCTGCATTGGTACGTGAGCGGACGGTACCTACCGACGGAATTCCAATGCTAATACCGTAATGGACAGATACACTGTATATATGTGAAGCGTATTCTGAATACTGAATTGTTTTACGTTTTGTTTTGTGTTCGTAGATAAGTAACGAATGTTGGGCACGTGAATTGTGGATCTTCAATTTCGTTTTTAAATGGTTTGTTTAAATTAGTTTTGTAACTTGCGTAGCATTGGGAATACTTTACTGTGGCGTAACAAAGGAAAGTGATATTTCATTATAGCCAAAAATATCTTTGTTTACCTAACTATCTTTTGCCCACGTGTATTTTCTTACAGACTCTTTTTTTTATAAGTAAATACATATACTTAGCTTATACTTGCAGAGATAATGTAGCACTGAATTAGCGACAGAATTTTCAATATCGGACCAGTAGTTCCGTACATAGATAGTATGAGTATAGTTAGATATATGTAAGGAATTGCATAACAAACATAGCTGGCGAAATGTGGGTGTACTAATAGGTACACCCACATTACTAATGGGTGTACTAATAGGTACGCCTATAATCCCTGAACACACTGTTACACATCTCTGTAACTCTTCAGGGATTATAGGCGTGATGTTATGTTATGTGTTGCATACATAAGTATATACCTAATAGATGAGGAAACATTTACTTTGTGTGATTGAAACCATAAAGTAAAGTATCACAACACAAAAATCGCAATAGCATAAAGCGATGCAAAGCGACGCGGCCTCCACCGCATTGAATTCAAACAATGATCCGCATAATTCAAAAAACCAAGATTAATCCTCAAATATGAGCGACATTACCATTCACTGCGGAAAAATCATTTAATTAACTCCGCATAATCTATTCAAAAGCATCCACGTTCAACAAGTAGAACGGTTTCAAAATTCCTCAATACTTTTATGTGGGTAGCGTACAAAGCAATGAAGTAGAGTTTTCTTGGGAAAAAAAGATTATTTTTTTGCATTGGGCGTCAAAGAGTGGCGATCCTCTCGAAGATTTTCTTTCCGCCAATGGCCTGTGAATACTGCACCACAATACTGGGGGTTCAAAAGCGCTTGATGAATTCCCGGTTCTTTGTTTCCGCTCGCTCTGTCTCGACAAGGCATTGCTTTTTAATTTAGACCATTTCGCCTCCCACTTTTTTATTTTAGTAATAAATCTGGATAAGCAGTATCTGTTACGGTTTGTTTCCTTGTTTTTGAGTAGGCATTAATATTAGCTATGTTTTTCATTCCATATTTCAAATTATGTCAGTGAGTTTGTTTGTTTTGTTTTGTCTACCATTGGTACGTAATACGTATGCAATAAAGGAGCCAAAAAATCTAGGTGAATTTAGGTGAAGCGAGTTGTTACCCTATCTGATGCAAGGGATTGAAAGCTATAAGTATACGGAGAAAGAAAACTGGAATATAAATATGCGAAAAATACAAAAATTTCAATTGATTACGAGCTTACTCGTGGTTAATTACAGCATTACCTATGCATATATTCTGGAATATCTTTCCAGCCATCTGTCTAGCCTGTGACTGTTTATAGCCTTTAGCTTTATACCGCTAGCATTAATGTTTATGTCCTAATTAGCTCGAAGGTTAATAAGGGGTTATAAGCTCAAAGCTTAAAATTATAGTTAATTATCCCATTTCTTGACAGCTTGATGAAACATATTTTGATTCTGCTTATTCAAATGTACAACATAAATAAATAATTGGAAACCAAAAGCTTTGTTGGAGACCAATTACCAGTTTTAAACCAATCGTAAACTCAAAGAAGGCTGTGATCGATCCCTGACTCCGGAACAAAGCTCTTTTAAGAATAACATGAAGACGTCGGAAAATAAGAAGAAAATCTTGGTAAATTCTTGGAAGGTTAAACGACAAAAACCTATCCGAGCTTACTGCTTCCAGATCAATGAAACGAACATCAACAAAAACTAATTTCGAAGTCGGTAAACGGATTTTAAACTCAAACAAACAAAACACTATCCAGACGTACTGCCATCACTATACAGGAGGTAGATTTGAAATGCTTTCTATAAATAGAACTGCAAGAGAATAATGTAATTCCCCGGGTGAGAGAAGTGGAATAATAAGTTTTTTTCGAATAAGAGAGCAAATAAAAGCGTTAATGCGGCTGCATCGAGATTTTCCTACTGGGAAAAATTGCTCTTTTATGTTAGGGCGCTAAAGAAGATTTTAATGAAAATTCTACCCTGTCCCGGATAGACAAAAGTTTCACGTTACAACAAAGTGAGCCCGCCCTTGTTTCATAATATGTGCAACTTGTTAACATGTTTTGTTGCGAACCCACGTCTTTATAATGTGTAATATGATGTATGATAATTTGTGTTCTATGTAAACAAGGTGCTGCATGGAAGTGCGACCTTCAATTACTTTTGTTTACCGGGGAATATTGCCAGTTTTAATTTAAAATTGATTTGTTATTGTTTTCACTGTGTTTTGCTTGTAATGAGGTCCACTAGTTGCTGTGTTTTGGTGAACATGTAGCACTATGTCTCATTACTCCGTATGCGATTGCATGAAAGCTAGACTTTTGGTAGTAGTAAAGAGTTTACAGTGACATTCCAGTTCGGAAAAAGACTATGTAATGCCAATATTATATTTTACTTTTAATTTTTAGTATTTAATTTTTACTGTTAACTTTCATATAACTGTCTAACTAGCAAAATGAAAAGTATGATAAATCTTGACATACGAGTACATATAATAAATGATTACCAGCCTATTATTGCGGCAAAGGTTCTTTTCATACAGAGAATGCACGAGCTTTGATCACCACGCTTCATCAAAGCGGATAGGCGATTTACGACTTATATTAAATTAATAAATTCCTCACGATTTCCTAGAAAATACAAATGACATAGTAGTAGGTAGTAACATTGATACTTACCCGTACCCAGTTTCGAATCCATATCGTCGTGCATGAGAAGCGTGGCCATACGGGGCCATCACGACGATTCACACATCTCTTGAAAAACATACATTTTCTTTTCCAGAGATGATCCAACTGCAGGACAGTGCAGATAAGCAGCACGTAGTTGAACTCCGCACTTCATCAACAACAATGTATTGGATTTAAAAACCACAATAGTACAATGTAGGGGATTGAAACTCTTTATTTTCTCTACATGTTTCATGTTTTACTCTCTTGAACAATACATTTTTTGTAAAGATAAAACAAATATGTTGGGGGAAGTCGTGTTATTTATTTAAATTTATAAGATTTTACAATTATCAGAGAACTCTTAGCTGAAAAATAAATAAGGCGGTTTGACCGCTTTGTACAGAAAATATATAAAACTGTTATATTAATAGGTACTTCAGATAATAATTGAGGAAAGTCGGCCCTTTTATCTATTTTTTATCCTGTATTATCCTTTCACTGTACTATAATCTGCTTATATTAGGTCAAAGAAAGCGGCCAGAAAAATGATATCCTACATTGGTTCTATAAACATATTTAATTTAGCTGTTAGTGCTTAATTTGAACATATTGTTATAATTAAAATGGTTTAGGCCTTCACGTCTTCACATTCATATAAGTTTTTTTTTAATAAAGTTATTTCTTCTCCATTTTTTCCATATAAAACTACCTTTTGGAAGACACAATTTAGATTAAATCCTGTTTTATTGTAAATAACATTCAAAAGTGCCTTTTAATGGTAAAAAGAAAAGATTGAACTTCGACTTTCACATTATACCAAACCATTTATTTTGAAAGTAGAATTTATAACCGAGAAACTAAAAGCTATTTTACCTCTATCAACTAACGATTCAGTACTGTGTCCTCTCAATTCAACATCTATAACAAAATATATAGCTACCAATGAATTTCCATTCCCTTGAAGGCCTATGTAATAACGTCATTAGCCGTCCGCGTCGAAAGGTCCGTGACATGGAGCCCCTCGTAATAAAGGCCCATCGGCGGGTGTCATCATAGATTGATAACGTGTCTATCAGGACGGTAGTTGACTTCCAAAGTAGCTTGTTGTAGGTATATTAGATATGATAACATTGATGTTAGAATTATTGCTGTAATTTATTAAAAGTATAGGTAGGTACTTTGAGACATTGCAAAGCATTCATCACGGATGAGGGTTGTTTCTGTGGAAGATTTTTCAAATTCAGTTAAATCATCGCTGGTTCGATTCGTGTGCGTGTCGTGTTCGTGAGTTTTATGTTTGTAAACTCACCCAAAAACATGAGTGTGTGATTACTGAGGGCCGTGACAAGCAAGGTTTATTTAAAAAAAGAATATTTCAATTAAACATTATTTATTCCAAAATGAGTAGCCTGTTCATAATATGAAGGCGTTTTATAATTTTATTATATAAACAATGTCATTACATTTTTGGTATCACCCTATTTTACATACATGTGAAATATGGTGGCTGCCACAGATAAATATAAAAAAAATGTGTTTTGTTTTACATCTTGTAGAAAACCCAAAACAATTTATCCACTAAGTACCTATAAACAAAATCCAAAGTATAGTAACACCTTAATATTTTCCTTTATTTTTTTCAGATATACCAAAAGTAAAATACAGTAAAGTAGCAGTAAACAGAAAAAAAAATTGTCATGACAAACACGTCCACAACAAACAACAAGGTAAAATAAATAAATCCTAACTTTTTACCTGCCACACAAACAAAGCATGCTCCATCGTTTAATGAAATCATTGGAAATTGTTCAGAAAATTGTCGGAACACATCGACACGTAGAAAAGCTTGTGATGCAGTTCCATATGAAATTTCCAGATATTTCCAGATAATACCAATTGACATTGACAAGGGTTGACTGGTGCTCGCCCACCCGTAAAAATATCCGGCTGCAAGTTTATCAGTTATTTTAATATCAAACGTAAAACTACATTTGCAGACTTTTATAGATTTTACAGGAAATCTCGTAGTGAATTCGGATGTTTTATTTATTGTTCGCGCCATAAAATATAATGGCGTTCGTACTGAAAATGGGCTCGGAAAACTAGTAACTGTACCTACAATATTTTTCAACAATCGCACAGAATTTTTTGTTATAAAGTTAATATTTTATTTGAAGCTGAATATTTTAATCACTTGTCACTCTAAAAGCGGATTTTACGAAGGATTGCACGTTATTTTGTCCAATGTTCAGATGCGAAAGAATCGTCTGACTGGATCAAATTTGATAAAACGACTGTGTTATTGTAGTTCGATATGCAGTACTAGTACATTCGATCAAACATTCGACCGATGGAAATAGAATAAATTCTAAAATTGAACTAGTCAACTTGTCACCGAAACTAAAATGGCCTAACTCGCAACAGTTTAGTTTTTAGCTTTTAGTCGAAGCTAGAAACGAAACTGTTGCGATTTAGGCAATTTTAGGTAGTTGACAACCTGTCAGGAAGTGTGCAGATAGAAACTTGTGTCTATCAATAGAATGGTTTTTTTTTTTGTTGTGTTTTGATCATGTTATAATACCTAATTTAGAATACAACATAACTTTCAATTCACAACAGATCTTTCTGGATTAAAAAATACTCTTTAATACTTTTATAATGGAACCAACTATGAAATACATAAAAAACATCTTCTGTTCTGTACAAAAATGTACTAGACACTACATAATTAAAAAAGAACAACTGATTTATTTTTGTATATTTCAGAGTACGTCCCAAAATTAATGAGTACTTTGAACCCCTGAAAGATAGGTAGATAAATAAAAGTCAACCAGTATTTACAGTTATTCTCAGTGAATCGCAATAAACTATTATCTTGCAGAACTGTTGTCACGTTTAGTTGCAGGAACGTTTGTTTTTAACAAAGTTTACAATAACTACAGCTATTTCTCTTTACTCAAAGCAAACTCATTTGCGAGATTAAACGTAAGTATAACCCGCTGTCATGTTTGAGATCTACGAGTATTTCGAAGCAGTTTTGATTACCTACGACAACGATTTATATGTGATTTTAAGAGGGATTTAGAACAAGATTACATTTATTTATGCTATGCACTAGCGATTTTGTCTGCATGGAAGACAAGTTTACTATAAAATGTATCTTTGTAGCAGTGAAGAGTGATTTTTGTGATCGGACCAGCACTTTCAGACATTTTCCAAACATACAAACCAACTATATCTGTTTATAATATTTATGACTACATAACATAACATCACGCCTGCAATCCCAGAAGGAATAAGCAGAGGTGTACCCATTAGTTCACCCACATTTCGCCGGTTACTGTAACTATAACAATAAATCATTATCTAAAGAGAGTCAGTAAACCACTCACACTGGGCACTTATATGGCTTAAAGATTGCCATGTTTTTCTCTTTGTCAATCAATAGCTTCACCAAGAATGCGGTTACTCAAACCCGATTAAACAATCATACATGTTCCTGCGCTCATGTAATCGCAGTATTCACCTGAAACCAGGCGTGTCAAACACGGTTCAAGACGGTATCCGTGCATATTGGTTGCGTCGGAGCACCCTCGTCAACGTCATGCCTCATTGACCCCCAGCTATCAACTGTAAAGCAATTTATTTTATATGAATCTTCGACCTCTTTTGATGCTGTCAATAAGTGACCTCTTATTGGTGGTACAGCGCATTAACGTGTCGTGAGAACTGTAGTTTTTAGTGTACTTTACCGACAGCGCATACAAAATTAGTCTATTTATTTATTTATTAAAAATGACAAGTCAACAACAAAACACAGACAGGACAATAACATTGTAGTGGACTAAGGCTAGTGTTTATATCAGATCATAAATCATTTAATCGTTTGTTAAACAACGGTAACATAAAACGGTCTTAAGCTATAATACATATAGTGCGCTATGTTTTGTCAACAATGACATACAAACAAATTCAATCAAATTAAATTATTGTACAGATTAATTAAAATTGTCATTAGAATGTCATTTTACAGATGTCAATATCATTATACAAATTAATTAAAATTGTCATTCATAAACTGGTCCAATGTGTAATAGCATATTTATTAAGATTTATTATCATTGAGATTTTAGTCAATAAGTAATTAAACTTGATGAAAGTAGACAGGATAAGGTTACAAATATCTAGGCTTGTGGTTAGTCAATGGCGCCAATTCCCTTGTTCACAAATTACAGTAAAATTAGAGAATTGGCATCTCTTACTAACATACCGTGAAAGAAAAGGACAATGACATTTTAAAAACTAAGTAAGAGATGTCAAATTAGTTTTGCCTTGAACTTTTCCGTGTTTTTAATCTATGCGTTCTGATATGTCAACTAAAATGGCATGGATGTTTCAGATTAACTAAAATTGACAGGTCTAATGTATTTCCGCCCCTTTCTTGTTTTATTGGACAGAAAAAGATAGAAATAGTCTAATTTTACTTTAGTTTGTGAACAAAGGAATCGGCACCAATTTCTCATTCCGTCGATATTGAGTTAGGTAAGTATCATTTTGGAATTAAGTTAGGTATTTGACGAGAAACTAACCACAAGCCTAGATATGACCTTAATGACCTTACCCAATCTACAAACTTCTATCTAGTTTAATTATTATGTATGGAGTCCCCTTAACTTTTGAAAGTTATTTTACTTCCACAAGCTGAGGTGCGAATGAAAACGGAGATTTTATTTGTAAAGTAGTTTGAAAAAGGATTGAGGAATTAAATTAGAGGACGAAACTTTAACTGAATCTGTTGAAATTGCCTGAGTTGGTACCTATAAAGTTAGTTTGCATTAATATAATAAAATCTTTAAAAACAAACATGACTTCCACGGTAAATCCCGAATGTGGGTTACTTGTACCGGGATTAATAATATGCGTGATTGGAATACTTTTACCAATACTACATATTATTTTGTATGTCGAATCAATACTATAATTATTATGGTATTTTAATATTACTAAATAGATCTTTTTTAATAATAATAATAGATATTGATCTTATTGTCAGCGTTCATGGTGGACTGTCAAGTCGTTCTTATTTTAAACATATTTTTTTTTATCTCATAGGAATAATCTTACAAAAAAGGTTGTATTAGCTCAGCCAACCAGTCTCCACAGTACTCTTCCTCTAGTCCAATAAGAAAAAATGGTAAAAGTCAACATTAATATTATGATATATGATCCTATAATACTATAACAAAACGGCTCACGATTTCATTCCTCTTACTGGCACAAAAAAATAAAAGTAAAATATTGTGGTGAAATATTAAAGAAATACTGGTAATAAAAAGTTAGTATCTTTTGAAGCAATAAGCACGATTCGGTAGTTAGTCGACTTAAGCTAATAACGTTGGCTACAGCAGCTGAGACACTATTATATAATATAATAATATACGTACATATATTATATTATGTAGAAATGGAATGTTTGATGATGCATGACTGTGTGAAAGAGCTAGATGTTAAGGTGTGAGTGAGAGAGATGACGTATGCTTGAGAAGGATGATTGAGAAGTAAATGATAGAAGACTAGAAGAAGACGAGAAAGATGTAAGACTGAATACGAGATTTTTGTACAGATTTAAGTAATTTTAAACTGGGTAAATAAAAAAAAATCTTTGCTCCATTGATAAATCGTTTTTTTTTTCTTCTTGATTTCTATCTATAGGTACATCTATACAAATAAATAAAATTAAAGTGTTTGTTTGTACTATCAAAATAACAGCTTTTTACAAAATAAATAATATAAATGAACACATGGTACTTCCCTACACGAAAAATCTTTTATCTTACTTTTTATGTCAGTCTGTCTGTTTATCCGATTAATCTACGAAACGGCTAAACTGATTTCGACGAGTCACTGATAGATAGCTGATATTATAAGGAGTAAGTTATAAATGTGTGCGTATGCCTACTCTTATGCCTCTCTAGCCTCCGATCCATATTCTCTAAGTAATTGGGTACTATTATAGGCTTGTTTCCAACTATCTGTCCAGCTTTGAGTTTTATCAGTTGCTGTAAATCGTTAGTTTTACTTGAATACACTAACTACACAATTGGCTGATACCTACATCGTCAATCGTTTTAAAGATTTAGTTCTGTTACAACAAACTCACTCACGTTACTTTTTTTCCCGTTTTTCAATGTTATTGTTAAGATTTTAAATGTTTAACGTTAATTAATTTTAAATTCCGAGTAAACTAACCGTTCTTTGTTGGATAGTAATGTAACATATTTAGCATATTGAATTTGTTGGATATAAATAATTGTATTATTTACAGATTGTAGGTGGTTTTGGCACAACAAAGCTCAATTAAGTCTTAATTCTTTCTTTGAATCACTTTATTCTTTAATTTCTCAAAGAATTGCATTACACGCATCTGTGCAAAGTATTCCTCCAAAATTTCTTATTAAAATTCCTTTGAAGCACTTCAATGTTATAAACGAGCAGCAAAATTTAAATAAAACTCGCAATAAAAACTTGACTTTTAACGACAAAATCAAAACACAAATGTATTAAGTTAATGATCCTTTCAGCTGTCATAATGTTATGTATGCAGTCGTTAATATAGTCGAAAATGCAGTTTATTTAACTTTTATGACAGTGTCACGTAATAAAATCATTGCTATTGCCGTTATCGCCGCCCAACGGAAGATTGTTTTACTTGGAACTATGCCATAATGGCGTAAGGAAGTACAATGTATAAATACATTTTGCATGCCACTTAGCAGCCTGTATAATATATCATAGCTCGAGACAGCCGCGAGTTATGCACTGTGGCAATAGTTTCGCAAAGAATAAGGCTCTGACGACTTATTTTTGAATTTAAACTTTAGCGCTTGCTAATGTAAACTTCTTGTTTTGTTTCACACACATTTGCTTATCACACTTTATTTAAAGTACTTGTACTTCCTTTTTATGTGTTGTGATTTCCGTAAAATTAATGCTAGCGTTTCTATCAAAGTGTAAAAAGACACAGATATCACATTGTTTTTAACTACACATACGGGCAGTACTAAACTAAGTAAGTAATATTGGTCAAAAATGATTTTTAATTTTGGTGTGTAAAATCACTATGCAAAACATTGTGCATGCAAGAATACAGGGGCCATGGCAGTATTTAAGGTTTAGATACATTTAAAACGATTTTTTCAAAAAACAACATATTTGACCTATCTAAGTTGACCCCCTACCAAATATCATTTAACGCGGCTTAAAAGTTTTCACTTCAAAAGAAGATATTATAAAGTAACGACTACCTACTTCTACGACGAATATTTTTCCAACTTTTACTGCACTCATCGCCCATATTACTAATAGTGTACACGTTTACACAATCCGGCGCAACTGTGCGCTGTGGAGATCACGCCCCGCCAACACGGGGTCTTAATATTATTTCCACGGCTTATTATGTATCAACTCTAGCGTTGTGACTGACGTCAGCAGGAGACTCGATGGCTGATTCATTAAGGTTAATGTAACCGTTGATCGCCTGATCGGTTACGGAGAAAGTGTTGGAAGAAATAGAGGGGTTCTGTTGCATCTTGTTTACCTAGTAATTACGAAATGTAAAAAGACACTTATATCGCCTTTAACTACGCAAATTGCTCATTAAACTAATTAACCTAAAGAAATAAATTTTGCTGAGAACTTAATTTTTATTTTTGGTATTTTAAAGTTTAGTTAGAACATTTAATGGTTTGGTATGTTGTGTCGTTATGGCCTAGTGGTTGAGGCGCCCGCCTCTCATGCATGAGGTTGTGGGTTCGAATCCGGGTAAACTACCAATGTGTCTTGTACTTGTCAATGTACTTTCTAAGTTTATCTTAGACATCACTGACATCGTTCCATGGCTGTCATACATGGATCTTTGACAGTCGTTACGGGTCGTCAGAAGCCCGAAAATCTGACAACCAGTCTTACCAAGGGGTTTCGTATTACCCAGTTACTAGGTTGTGGAGGTCAGATAGTCAGTCGCTCCATGTAAAATTCTGGTATTCAGCTGCATCCGGTTAGACTGGAAGCCGACCCCAACATAATTAGGAAAAGGCTAGGCAGATGATGATGAGTTAGATCATTTAAAAGTTGTTTTCGTAAAATGATAGCAATAATGAAAAAAACATGTACTTAACTTTTGGTTACGTTAAGCATCTTTTCATACCCATTTTTCACAAGATATTTTCCTAGCTATTGCAACCCTTAGTAAACTGTTGCTAAACAACAACAAATCTGCTTGCCCCCTCAGAGGTCAAAGGGGTGAGGGTAATGAATGTTTTCTATCTAGCAAGCTATGTCTAGTTGAACACGACCGGCACTACGTCGTTTACAGCCCGATCCATATTGTCGGCTTCAGATAATGGCATGACCGTTTTGCCGTGTCGTGGCTTTGTCGCGTGTCTGAACCCACCCTAAAGCGCGTTTTATAGATTTGTTTGTTGTTTTAATTATAATTATCGCAAGTTAATCGGCTAGTCTTTTTTTATTGCAAACACGCTTTTCGTTTCGCCTGCCTTCATTGTGGGTATATTTATACACCGTATTTTGATGCACTGTACCTTTTTTTTTTTTTTTTTTGAGGTGGTAAAAATCATCAAATGAGTCCTTCCGTCCTGGGCGGGGCGGAAGGGACTGTCAGACTTTTACTGACTAAAAAACCACCCTGTTCCTTCTGTTGCCCTTTACGTTCCGGGGCCACGGTATCCTGTTAAGACGTCCCGCAACCCCGGATGCACTGTACCTTAAGTTGTTAGTTGACTGCAGTATGATTTTTTCGTCTGAAACTTAAAACCAACGAAAAACAAGGTTGTAATCCTGATACTTTGTCATAATCAATACACCGTTAAATAGACATGAACTAAAGTAGGTAGGTTAGATAATAGATCATGCTTAAATAACAGACATTTTATTCCCAGTAGTAGTAGTAGGTATTATTTGTATGCGCATAGACATAATATAGTGTAAGGTAACATAATACATTTTACGCAAATCACTAAAGACCCGTTTAATCTTCAGTAATTTTTCTCCTATTAGCCTTATTAGAGACTAGCTGACCCGCCGCGACTTCGTTCGCGTGGTATCCTACACTACCAATACCCCTACCCTAACCCTGCCTTACCCTACCCCCTTCCCTACCCTACTCTACCCCTATCTTACCCTACCCCTACCCTAAAGGGACTAGGACATTTTTGTAGATATTTTTAAGGTCTTTAATTAATTGGAACATTTTTTGGTTCTATCTTTTATAGTTT
Organism: Hoplodrina blanda; assembly: GCA_949316365.1. NCBI lineage: Eukaryota > Metazoa > Arthropoda > Insecta > Lepidoptera > Noctuidae > Hoplodrina > Hoplodrina blanda. Next base: position 10,690,381 of record OX438581.1, read on the forward strand.
AGGCGGCGTACGCCAAATAAGGAAATTTTTGGGTTGATTTTTTACACCTTGGGTCCGAAAAACCCAAATATCTTACGGGCCCCTATTTTTTTTTAAATAAAATATAGCCTATAGCACTCAGTGATAACGAAGCTTCCAATTTCCGAAAGAATTTTCAAAATCGGTTCAGTAGATCCGGAGATTACCCCCTACATACAAACTTACAAACTTACAAATTTACAAACAAATTTTACCTCTTTATAATATTAGTATAGATGAACGAAACCTATGAACCTATGAACGAAATTAGTAATTACACCATAATATTTTTAGTTCTTAACTCTATTATAGAATCACTCAGTTACCTACATGTCTGATTGCCAAAATATTTCCGTACATACGTAGTAAGTCAGCAGTAGTTCAAATGCCTATTGGTTCATGGATCTGTTTAATAGTGATTGTCCATACATAGCCTTTGAGCTTTGCAAGCTACTGTTTCAGTATTTCTGCGGAATGGAACATGTAGGTCACCTGCGTCCAACGATTCGTGTGACCAGAGGACCATCAAAATTGTGAACTATGACGTCAATCGATACCTATGCTCAAAATCTTGTCACTTTTAACTCAATACAGCTCACTGGGAGCATTTTTGCAAAGCGAGCAGATAGGTATTACGGTTAGGTCAAGACCTAGATAAAGCAATTTAGGACTTTAATTCGTGCTGTCACGTCCGACGTTAAAGTGCAGCCGTTTGCTTAAAATTCCAATTTCAATACTTTAGTTAAAAAAAACTTTATTACCAAAGGGATTGCTAGAGACGCTACTGTACAATTGTAGATTCTCATTTTACCTACTTAGATTCAAGATAGGTTAGGGTAGATGCCTAACAGAAATAACTGACAAGAATGATACAATAATTTTTTTTTAAGTCAGAGGTGTACTAAAACACCTCAGATAAATAGATTTCTTGGTTAAATAAATATAAATCATTCGGTTTTTAAGGTAACATTTAAAAAATGAAGCTATCACTTTAGGAGATTATGTGCTTAGTTATCGACATTGCAAAATATGGCAGATTCTCAATTCAAAGAAACTAAGCAACATTTAGCTATTGGCAATAAGCCAATCGCAACTTAGAAATTATCATACAACAGAAATTAAGGCTTAAAGAGTCATCATTACAGATGCAAAATTAGCCTTACCGAGCTAAAAATAAGTACGTTCCATAATTAACCTTTTGTTATAATTGAGGTAAAAGAAAGTAAGGCTCTTTCTTCTGTTGTTTAAGTTAAGTGGGCCATACTGCCCGCTCCGGTGTCGAGTACAATTTGGGTAGTCTTAAGCACGAACTTTTTGTTAATACCCTATTCATTTCAAAGGGAAACTTTTATTAAGAAATATTGTACGAGGTTGGACTATTACTAAAATAAGTTGCCTTTATTTTTATGAGTGGTCTAGTCAAAAGTAAATCCGGGGATCTTCTCCGTAAGTGATGTAAGAAGGGATTTACTTGGTAAGTATTTCTTCTAATGTGTTATAATCTCTACATTATCGTGATCCAGGTTTCCTCATGATGTTTTCCTTCACCGATGTCTGTGATGTCCAAGATAAACATAGAAAGAAAACACTACATATGAATTAAAAATCAGAAAAAGGAAAACATCGTGAGGAAACCTGTGATCAATTCTCGTGCCTTCTCTGTGTGAGAAAACGCGTTTGGTAAAGTGGTACAATAATAGATTGGTATTATTATTATATGATATACTTATGTGTCCTGATCACCTAATATTAATGCAAAACTTAGTAATTTATGAAAGTCTCTGGAATTATGGTGGTTTATTTATAACAAAAACCTACTTCCATGTCTTCTATGCCCCAAAAACTTCAATCAAAGATATCTCTGGACTGCCACCGATGAGGCTGATAAGTGACGACGTATCAAGTCAAGAAAATTTAACTGTAGGTATCATACAAACGAAGAAAAACCATAATAATATACCAATAGCCCAATGATGTACCTATCATTAATACTTTTAAAATTCGAATATAAAATGCAAAAAGAACACTCTTTATTATTAAATACTCCAAACATTCATCGTTTTCCAACTTCCAAGTTCTGAAAGTAAAAGAAAATTGTACAAAAATGGTCCGTGTAAGAATGTAACGTTTTTATACAAATTACATCGATTTGGGCGCACTGCAGGTACATCACAATGACCTGAACTCACAGACTTCAGCGAACTCACCAACTTATGTATAAATCGAAACCAGAAGGTCAACCATTTTTCATTTTTTAGTTATATGTATTTTTAATGATATTATTTTAAGTTGTTTTAGTAATTTAAAGTTGACCTAATCAATAAACTATATATTATTTCATGTTGACGTCTACGATAGATATCAATTTATGACGTTACAGTATTTTCCTGTTTTGATGACGATAAATAAATGTAGGAGGGAGGAGTATTGAGTTCATTGACCGCTTTTGTCATGCTAAAATGCAACAACTTATGGGCTATAATGGTTTTGTTATTCTTCTTCCTCTGTTATCTGAGCATCCCCAATACATTTTTTTTTAAGTATTTTCTTGAATCAAATGGTGGCTCAGAATACCTAACATAACATACGTATCATCACGCCTGTAATATTCGAAGGATTAGGCAAAGCTGTACTCATTAGTACACCCACATTTCGCCAGTTATATGTTTAAATCTCACGTAATACGTGGCGAGCCTATTGCGATCAACCGGGCACAAATCTAGACTTTGAAGCTACTACTGAAAAATTTTGATGGAAGAACCCAATAACACTTTGCCCGACCTGGGAATCGAACCAAGACCTCATGCTCAACAGTCGCGCTTTGCGACCACTAGACCAACGAGGCAGTTAATACCTAACAGTATTAGTAATTAATATTTTATACACCTTTGCAATATTTATATTACCATTTATAGGTGTTTTGATGTTTCCTAGTTTATAGTCAGCTACAAAATCCTAGTGATGGATAGACAGACAGTAACTAAATTGGTATATTACTGTTTTTTATTGTACGGATTTTATTATACTTTCTTCGTTTCCATTATATGTAAGCAATAAATATTGTGGATTTTATTACATGTGTCTTGTGTTTCTACACGTCGGATTGTGGACAAAATCGGGAATTATGACGACACAACCATATTTGGCAACACGGAGAAAAAAATCGTAATAATTCAATTTTGAAATGTCGGAATTCAAAGATTCAAAGAAGAGAGAGAAGAAACAGGAAAATGTTGTGTCTGTAAATGAGCGAGATATAACGTATGACGGTCCGTTTTATCATTATTTTATCAACTTTAAATAATAGTAATAAATGTGAAATATCTTGACTTGGCTCGCGAGGTTGTCGACATGTGGGATGTGAGTACAGCAATCACTGTGCCGATAGTCGTGACGGCCAATGGCATAACAGCCAAGAGCCTCGACCAACACCTTAGGAGACTCTCGTTGGGCGGTTGGATCAAGGGCTTGATTCAGAAAGCGGTACTCCTGGACACGGCGTGTATTGTTAGGAGATTCCTTACTCAGGAGCCCTGACCACCGGTAGCTTGGACCCTGTTCCCAATGCCGGTGGGCTACCATTTTTTATATTTTTATGTTTTTTATACCTATTAATATTTAAAAATGAAACTATATAATATGTATGTAAATTAAATAAATAAATGGAAATAGTAATAAAAAACATTTATTTCAGATCACATACAATCCATATAATAAATTAATAGGTATATTAATGCTGTCTGTTACAATTTATGGTTTATGTTTAACCAGACAACTTGGTCTTACAGCAAAAAATAGCGCCACGAGAATGACATTTAAAGTAGGACTTAGAAGGAAGGACTCTTACTACTATTATAAATGGGAAAGTATGGATGGATGGATGGATGTTTGTTACTCAATCACGCCAGAACGACTGAACGGACCTGGATGAAATTTGGCACAAAGTTAGATTACTGTCTTTTTAACCGTTTTGTTTTAGGACTTTCTCATTATCTACGCAGACGAAGTCATAGGCAGAAGCTAGTAATTTTATAAATGCGAAAGTTACTCTATTTGTCAGTTACCTCATAATAACAAAACCACTGAATCGATCATAATAAAATTCGACAAAAACGTGCCTTGACATCTGAATAATGAAATAGGCTACTTTTTAATTCGCATTTTCATCTATGTCCACGAACAAAGTCACGCCAAAAGCTAATTTGCTAAAATTTTAAAAGAAACTCCATAGTAATAAGTAACAAACAAAACAACACACCAACACAATAATTATTAGCAGCAACACAGAAAGTGTAGGTGTAATCTTCGCTGTTTATTTTTTGAATGGCTGTAACGACGGGCATTACCTTTCGACTGGCCGGCTTTTGTTCTCTGCCGTGCTTCTTTTGTTTTTCTGATGGGTTTAGAAACACAATGAAAGTGTGGTGAAACGATACGAAAACAATGTGTAACACTCATTCTAATGATTCTGCTATGGAAATATATAGAAAAGGATATTCATATTATTTTAATAAGCTGTGTTCAGGAGACAGATTATTGATCTAAATTAGTTAGTTTTTTTTCTGCTATGCTTCTTGTCTGTTTAATAAATTCTGCCGAATTAATTTTGGTCACGACGGCCAATTTCAATGTAGACTAGCCTAGTCCGCAGGAAATAAATAGTGAACATTAATGCTTAATGAAAATTAAATAAATTAATTAAGAAAACTTACAAAAGCTTGAACTAAAAGTCTTTTAATTCTGACGTATGTTTCTGTTACATAACCGCTTGTAGATTGCAGTTGTGTTTTGAATTTAGAGACAATCTATTTTGATAGTGGAATTGCTTATCAACTAAAATATATTTAATTATATTCACGAAACTTTTCACTTTTAATTTTTTCATAATTTTTTTCTTTGAAACCGTTTTGTAATCCTAGACCAAAAGATCTGAGACTTCTGCCTACCCAGTTACTATGACCGTATGTACGTTCGGAGTGCACGTGAGCTGCATACTTACAGCCTCAGCGCTCGTTTGAATTTCTTCAGCGTTTCAACCCCTATTAATAGCTCTTTGTCGAATACTATAGAAAGACTGCAAGATGTACTTATGAAGGGAAGAATAAATTTTGTATTCACTAAAGAGTACCTACTTGTTGGTACTTAACGTGGCGTGTGTAAAATTGTTAATTTAGTTAATTAATTATTTTAAAACACGCGAAAATTACGTGACTATGTGAGTGTGCCTTTTACTTATCATAATAGTAATACGTAATCAGTTTGAAAATGTACTTATACACATCAAAAGTGTCTAGGGATCAACATCCCTAACATTGATTAGGGATGTTGATCCCTAGACACTTTTGATGTGTGTATATTAGGTTTAATATCTTTTTGAATATTTTTTTAACGTAAAAGGGTTTATTTGTTTTTTATGTTGTTTGTATTTTGTAACAAAAAACGTTTATTTAAAAAAATTAAAAATAATAAAATTAAAAATCATTTTACAACTTACATAATCATCGTTATTAAATAAATAACACTTAAAGAAGCCGTTAAGTGTAAGTCCCATCGTTGGGAACCATCTGGTTGCAAAGATATTGATGGTCAAAGTTCCAACTTTTAGTTTTACAAAAACAAGTCAAAGTCCAAGTCTTTAGGCCGTGAGGTATTCCACGGCCCCAGTACTGTTGTATACACCCATGAGCACAATAATTTGCGTGTATAACATTGTACCACATGCAGTGGTTTGTCAAACCAAAAAAAATGTTGTTTTCCACCTATAATTTTTGTTCAAACTTTACTTAATTTGGTGGGCACTATGCGTAGTTAACGAGTGTGTGTAAACTAATAAATAACTAGCTTCTGGCCGTGACTTCGTCCGCGTCAAAATCCTTTTAGGAGGTGTATTTCGGAAAATCCTTTCTTATCGAATGCCTACATTATATAAAGAACACACCCTCCAAGTTTCAGGTCTTTACGATCAACAGTTTAGACTGTGCGTTGATCCGTCAGACAGTCAATCAGGACAAAACATTTTATATGTATAGATAGATAAGATAACAAAATTATTATGTACAAAAGGCATCAATAAATACACCCGCATCACGCGACAATGGGACAATACTGATTGTTTGGCCCATGAATAGGTCAGCTTTCTAATCACATCAACAGAAGACCAGCCGCTTAGCGATGTCCCTAAAAACTAGCAAGGTGTTCTGGATACACAACCTCATTTTTTGTTTATCTGGAACAATGAAAGGGGTCATTCTACTCATCATTATAAATAAGTTTTACTATGGGCCTAACCAAATCAGCTGATCTATTTTCATACATTTTGTTGAGTTATAGGAACGTAAAAGCAAAGGATCACTGTTTTTTCCCATAGTGGAAGTTGTTCATAATGATGAATATTTAAAATTTTCTGTCATGTACGCAATTGTGATGATGGTTGGATGGTTGTGTTGTGGTTGTGGTTGTGATGTGGTTGTGATGGTTGGATGGTTGTGTTGTGGTTGTGGTTGTGATGTCTTGTTCCGCAGTGGTTAGTAGCAATGTTTCAAAGTGGCGGCCATAAATGTCATCAGTAAGATAATGCCGAACTATATTTAACAAACAGGCTTGTTAAAAGGAGATTTTTCTTTGCTAAGCTTGGTTTTATACTTTAACAATATTTAATGAGTAAATCATTGTTATAGCATTTAAAATTACCAATATAGCATTAAAATTTTACTTCCTAAGTGCCAAGTACTGCACATGAATTTATGCGCAGGAATTTTTAAAATTTTTGTATTAAATTATTACCTATTAGTTTATTAGAAAATATAAATACTTAGTAAAACTATAAACTTTTATCCCAAAAACTGAACTCAGAGTTAGTTGCTAAAATCTTATAATTTAACACAGGTTAAATTATAAAATGTCATACATACTGGGTTCGTGTTGGCAACTAACTCGGTGTTATAAGATAACCCTGGCTGGTGCAAAGGTCTTAGAATAAGAAAAACAAGTAGTTTTTGTGTCCGTTATCTTACAAATGAATGACATAACAGTAGGTGTCAAAATAGGCGAGGAAAGTATATCGCGAAACCCTATTGTTTATCCCATAAAGTTCAAACATACATGAAATATAACTAATTGTAATTAACTTTGCGTAGTATGGAACGGCAATCGGATATTATAAAAAGGGGGTAATTATTTGACAAATGTTAATTCTATGAGGGTAGGTGCAAATAAACATGACAGCTAATCATTACATGCGTGACCGCGGTTGGACGAGACTTATTTTTAACTCGCACTAACTTATTTAATTATCGCAATTATGGCAAACGGTGATTAAGTTGATTAATTGTCAAGCTGACCAGTTCGTTAGTGTTGTGTGTTGTATTGTGCCAGGTAACCTGTTTACGCGGTTATTTTTCATGGCTGACGCTGCACCGGGTGAATTGCGGCCGCAGGATTGCATTCAGGTAGGTATGTGTTGATTTAATGTAAACTATTGTAGTAGAACTATTGTTGTATCCGCAGTGTAATTCAAAGTAGTTCAGATGAGCAAATCGTTGGTTGAAAAGTTTAAAGTTTAAGTTGAGTCAGTTAGAGTGGTGTGGAGTGTATGGTCTAGGGTCGGTTCGGGTCGACCGGTGCTGAGGCGACGCGGCGGCGGCGGCGGCGACGGCGTCACCGGCGACGTCGGAGGCGTGCCCCGGCGGGCCAATGGCGCGGCCCCGCCGCCCGCCGCCCCCGGCCGCAGCGCCGATACACCCAGCTCGCCAGTAGGTTTGTGTCCTTTTGGCTGACCGCATGACTCCGGATCTCGCTTCGTCGCTGTACTCGTTGTAACCTGTGTACGTGCAGCACGCGCTTCACCCTCTCCCCACGGCTGACAACGCTAGCTTCCGCCAGAACGCCTCATACTCGGTCCCTGAACTGAACTCAACTCCCAAGTTTGTGAACTAACTAGTTGAAAAACTTTTGAAAGTAAAAGTGGGGAAGCAGTGAAGAGCCGGAGTGCAGGCGTGCAGCGCGGCGCCCTAGCAAGGTACTGTGTCTGCTGAGCCCCGCGCCCCCGGGCCCCCGAGCCCCGCGCCGTCAACACGACACGCGGTCTTGTTGACGGCTGTCAAGACTTACCTAGTACGATCATATGGCGGGCAATTTGTACACAAGACGTACCTTTAACCGTTATTTACGTCCTAAATATGTATATATCTATGTATGTTTGTATGTATGAAACATAATCATGTTAGAATATATGATTTCCACGAAATCTATGTCAAACCTGCTAAATTGGCTTACGGTAAGTATAAATTGTTACCAGAATCCGTCAAAATTCGCTGAAAGTATGTTGACATCACGTAGCGTGAACATTGTTATGAAATTAACTTTGTTGTAAGTCGGGAGTTATTTTATTTATTATTTTCCGCGACGTACATACTGAATAATTTCTTGAAAAGGCTGACATCATAAAACAGAGCAATAAAAAAGTTTTACGTATCGCTATTTGTTAGACAGAGGTATAATTCGAAGTCTTTACCTTCAAGGCATTTTATCATACGCCGTGTAGATAATAATACGAGCCTACTGTCCAACTGCACGCAAGGCCTCTTCTCATTTAGAGAAGCCACGAGCATTGATCACCACGCTTACTCAAGACGGATTGGGGATTTCAGGATAAAGTATGTAACTATATTTGTTTTATTAAATTGATCTTTCAGTATTCCGTGAAACCGAGGGTATGGAAAGCGAAGGTTTCCGTGAAATCGGACTAAACTATACATATTCAATGAGATCTCGGCTACGCGCTACGGCGGCTCTATGGAAGCCCAATCGCATTAAAACGGCGGAAAAAAAAAAGAATAAAATTACTTGTAGATACACAAGATACTCGGAATAAACATAACAATTTCCAGTTGATCGCGCCGGACGCAGCAGGCAAATTAAGGAACATTTTTGTGTAGGAGCTCGTCGCAACCTCCGCCGGCTTCATAAAACTTAACTACACGCCGTAACCGGCACTAATTATTAGGGTGGGTTTACATAACGTATTTATGACCATGAGATTTAACAGCAACGCGCCGGTCTCGGGTGGTCTGTTATCGCCCCATTAAAAAGTTGTCCTCTGCGGGCGCGTAAATAACATAATATGACGCCACGTTCGACCACCCGACCACCCGACCCGGCTGCGGCGCGCCATCACCCGCCGACACCGACAACGACGCTTTGTTCTTCGCGTATTCATTATTATTTGTGTACCATGTAACTCAGATGTGAATTCCGAGTGCAGAATTATTTATGTCAACAAATGATCCTGTTAATACCCATTTTTAAGTTAAATCTACGGCTAAATAACAAAGCTAATTAATGGATACCGATACCTATGGTATTCACGTATTATTTTAACCTTTGCTCGCAAAGATATAAAGTCTAATATTCATTAATCAGGCGGCGACTGCAGTGCAGCATGACCGCTGCAGTTAATAAGGCCGCCTAACGCCACAGTTCGTCGCACCACATTTATATACAGTGAACACTCGGCTTTAGATTTAATTGTATATATTTAGTTGGGTAATGAGAAAATACACCCCGAGAATCTTGTGTTCGCTACATATTAAAGATATAATTTAACCAAGGTAAAACTTGCAACGAAACTAATAGCGCGAGTTGATGCGATAAGCTAATATAAGCCGGCAAGTTACACGGCGGGTGAGATTGGCCGCCGCCGCCGTCGCCGGGACGTCGCCGGCACGTCGCCGGGACGACGGCGCGCCGACGCCGACGCCACTTTCAAACTTTTCATGTTTACACACCGCTCTGACGATGATACTCGCGCTAATTTCTGTATTTACGACAGCTCCCTTGATACTTAATAAGAAAAACTTGCTTATCTCTTTGATAAACTCCAAAGTTTGAATTAGTCTACGGGTACTTATAGAGTATTTTTATTTTATGGACTAGAAATTAATTGGTGCGAGGGTTTTAGCCAACTTTTTGATTTAGATGACACATTTGCGAGCCACACACATTTCGTTTCCACAGCCCATTACATCCGTGAAGTTGTGCGGGACGGGAACATTAGATACCGCACGGATAAAATGTGGGGCAATTTACATTGGAATTATGTCTATTTTATTAAACCTACTTTACACCACATTTATCTGTGCAGCTTAGTTCTCATTTTATTTTAAATACTGTTTATGTAAAGTTTATTTAATTATTGCAAAGCTTTATAAGCTTAATATTCATTTGAAACATGTGCTACGAAAGCGTAGCAACGGCGTAGCAATGAACTCCGCTACGGTCTACGTGCACGCGTAGCAGCGCGTAGACGTAAGTAGGCTGTATCACCGTCACATCAATTGACAAGGTAATTTGACAAGTATGTAGATATTAACAGGTAGGGACGGTTCCGCGCCAAATCCTCGGTAATCCAGGCGGTGCCGCCGCCAGCCTGCCTGCCTTATATACATAACTGAGAAAATAAGTTAATTTCATTGAAATATCGCGGTCGTATAATTTCTATGTTTGTTCCTATTATTGAATTGATTAGTCTTTTGGGACAAAAATAAGAAAAAGCAATAGTTTTGATTTACCGTATATTAATGTGGCTATAAATTGTCTTTTATGATTCTCTTTTAAATCTTATCCCGTAGAAAGAAAACTATTTATATGCATCTAGTCTAGATGCTAGATTGATATTAAAAACAACACTTGTATAATGTTAAAATTTTACTCAAAGAAATATAATATTAATATACTACCTTCTACCGACGACTTTGTCTGAGTAGACTTCAGAACTAAGCCAAAGTTCAAATAATCCCCTAGGAAAACAAAAATGAGGTAAAAATAATCCTATATTAAGGTAGATCAAAATCTTTAATTCTGTTCTGCTGTTTAAGCATGAAAGTCCATCTATTCATCCATCCTCATATACTTTCGCATTTGCAGTAGGAAAAAGCAGTTATTATGAGCAAATTTTATATTTAAATACCGACACAAAAAACATAAGTGATACTCGTTGTAAAACAAGACGTACTTAATAACATTAAAAATATAATTTCTCACGATCATTTTACCCGGAAAACGATATCACAAAATCCTATATACAAAGAAAAATACACATAATGCCAACAGTATAACCACCTTATTTTCCTTATCACTTTTGAATTGAACAATTCTTTGAATAACGCCGGAATTTCACGGTTCGCTTTGGCCTTTCAACTTGGATGAATCAACCAAATGGGATCTTGTGAACACAAAAGTGAATCATTCAATGTTGGCCATACCCTTTATTTCTGCATTTGTCAATCAAAGTAAATCAATTTAGTTGAACCTTGTATTGCTACCGTTACGCTAAATTTAACGTATCTTTTACACACAATTATATTGAAAGAAAATCAATTGTTTGTAATGGGATAAGTTTGATCTGTCAATTACTCGTAGTGTAATCTATACTAAGCAAACAAATGTTGGACTAAGAAGAGTAGAAATATAAGGAGTGTTATATTTCACCGGCCCACGCATCGTGATAAGACTTATTGTGATTTCTTAGCTTGAGTTTTCCGAAACTCGAGCTAAGAAAACACAATAAGTCGTCTTTCATCTGAAATATTATTTCAAAGGTTTGCGTAAACATAGGTAATTTACACGTTCCGTTGAAGTTTTGTTATACAATTTTGAAATCAGGAAATGGTATATTTTCTTTTTTAAACGTAGTGTTCTAGCTGTTTTGTAGAATAGTTGAATCATAGCAATTCTTTTTTTAAAAAACATTGAATGAATAGCTTTTCTTTTTATTAATACAGTATAATTTTTATAAAATTTGAAATAGTTGAATGCCAGTTACTTTGGCCCGGCCCACAAGGGAACTGAAGTGAAAAATAAAGTATGATAAAACTTTTGTCCCGTTCCGTTATCTCAGCTCGACACAAGATTTTCGAGGCCGTTTCAGAGAAGGAAGAAAAACATTAAGTTATCCGACACTTGGAATCCAACGTAAATTTTACTTGTCGCATTTAATAATTCGTTTGTTTTAGTTGAAGTTCCCAGCTAAGAATACTGTCCTGAACACAATACCGTCGTGGTATTCGCGATAACGCTTGAACAATGGAAACACATCCAACACACGTATTCATCCAGACGCACCCGTTCGCACTCCCATACATTATCACCGACATATTGCGGTTGTCTGTCCTATACATAGGGAGCCATGCTAACTACATCGTCCCTCAACACCTACGCAGCGAGATATGAGGCCGTACCTATGAATACAATAACAAAAGGACAGTTAAGACCCAACCCTGAGTTTGTGACGTCATTTAATCGACGAATGGTGCTCCACAGAGCAGTTTATCGCGATGTCAATAAATCTGAACCTAAGCGTGGAACAGACTATGTTCTTACATCCGAGAATTTCTCGTCATGGAGTCCAATTGAGCGAGCTAACGTACGTAGTAAATTACGTGATATCGCACTCGCAGGTGTGGCCTACTCTGTGTTGGAAATTAACGATATTGCTCCTTTGGAAAAATCACCAAAAATGGTTTCACATTAAGTACCTCAAATTAACCAAATTGCTTTCTCAAAAAAATATGTGAGGAAACTTTTCCTTAGATTATTTGAGAGTCGGCTACTGATTGGTGACCAATGCTCGTGCCTTCTCTGCATGAATGAAGGCCTTTGCCTTGCAATGGGACAATAATTGGTTGGTATTATTTAACAATGAAGTCGCGGAATAAAAAATTGCTTATGTCTTTTTTTGGGGTACCAAATTTAAAAACTTACCCCATAACTTACCCTGTACCAAATTTCTTGAAAATCGATTCAGTGGTTTAGCCATAAAAGCGGCTAAACCACTGAATCGATTTTCAAGAAATTACAGACGAAGAACAGACAGACAAAGTTACTTTCGCATTTAAAATATTAGTATGAAAAATAAAAAATAAAAAAATTAAAATATTAGTATCAATAAAATATAGATTGACTACAGATTAAAACGGCAACTCACGCGCAACAGTGTGTCACTTATATCGCGGCAGTGCAAAGCCGATACTTTATTAAACCCAGTAGATATGATTTCACGCGGAAAATTGTATAAGAATTACTTCATAAATTGCGCCTACGCAGTGTGGTCCCACGCTTTATTGACTAGGAATTATTATAGGGTTTCAGTTCACGCAAAATTAAAAAAACATTATTTTTAACCAATACTTTTTTTTTAGAAACATATATTTCTGCCTATTTCGGAGATAACTGCCGCAATGATACTTATGTTTTGTTAAACTAATCACAAGTACTTTAAAAGACAATAAACCTTTCATATAACTAAGCCATATACATAGTTTGAAGCGATCAATTAAATAGGTAGCTATTTTTTAGCAATACCGGATAATAAATCATGCTTTCTTGGCAACTAATAAAATCCAAGGTGACTCATATTTAACCCAGAAAGGTGAGCTAACGCAAAAACTTTCACTAACTTTTTAGGGTTCAATACTGAAAGAATGCCAGACGGAACACTTTTACCAAGTTTTCGCTGTCTGTCCGTCTGTCATAGGGCTACATCTTTCAAACCGTGATAGGTATAAACACTTGAAATTTTCACGGAGTGTGTATTACTGTGGCCTTTAAAACAACAAACAAAACCAAAGCCGCCGACTAGCAAAACTAAACTTATTTTTTATTTTGTAGTTTTTAAAAAGTCTTTTTTGTAAAAAAGATTTTTATTTTTCACTTTTTAGTGCTTGTCGTTATTTTCTGAAATCTTTAAACAGTTTAAACCCTATCTATAGAAGAAACCTGTTCTTTTGAATGTCGTGTTAACTATTGTACGTTGGTACGAAACCCGTCGTTCACGAGTCCAACTCGTACTTAGCCGGTTTTTTTTATTTTATTTAATAGTTATAAAGTAAATACGTTACAGAACTTTACCTTCAAGGTAAAAGTACTTATTGCAAAATCTTTCCTCAAAGAAGCATTTCAAAGTTTTGAAAAGTTGTCCATAACGAAGCACCACAATAACTAATAGCAAAGTTTCGGAAATGGTAAAATGATGAAGATTAGTGTTGCCCAAATGCAAGACCAAGACGAGACCTTAGCCAGTCTTGGTCTTGGTCTTGCGTCAATACACCTGGTCTTGGTCTTGGTCTTGGTATTGCGCTCTCAGTCTTGGTCTTGGTCTTGGTCTTGCAGCAAGAGTCTCGCAAGTCTTGCGAGACTCTACTAACCGCGGCGTCTTTGTCGGTAAATTATCAAATAAGTAGGTACATAATACACCGACCGACCAACGGTTTCTTCGCGGAACGTCAAATTTTTCCAATCAACCATGAACCTTAATGCTTCAGCGATAAAGTTGAAAATCTGTTAAAGAAACTTGACGGACTGTAGTAGTTTGTTAGTACATAATGTTTACCAACCTACTAACTTTAGATCCGCACATTAGACATAAACAAGCATAATATAATACTACCTACAAGGTATGAAATGAACTTTGTCAGTAAGTTATGCTAGGTACATTTTTATCACATGGGAACATATTTGTAAGTAACACGCTACCAACTTAACGTCTCGAATGTCTTATGTTACACAGTTCGACATAAGCCATTGTCTTACTATTGTGTTACTAATTAGACATTCAACGGGTTAATAAATAGTCGAAATATAATAATCAATACAATACCTTTTAGTGTTATGACGATACGGTTTTGATACTGGGGAACATCTATCAAAATCAGGATTGAAACTAAATCCCTACTTAATAACGCCCAAATCTCAGTTTGACTTAACTGCGAGACGCAAGAGTCTTGCAGGCTTAGTCTTGTTCTTGCTCAAATCTTGCAGGGTTCAGTCTTGGTCTTGGTCTTGCTACAATAAGTCGGTCTTGGTCTTGGTCTTGGTCTTGCAAAAATGCAAGAACAAGACCAAGACCGCAAGACCAAGACCGATTTTGGGCAACACTAATGAAGATATTAATTTACAACTTCGTTTTAGACCAATTTGCGCTACTTTTTTTTTTGTTGGGCCATGCCCTCCACACTACTCCCATCCACTGCAACTTCTAAACGTCAGAATCAATAGTGGCGACCGCCAGAAAAGCGCCGAGGCAATGAAGCTTGATGAGTCCCGGAAAAACGATTTAATTGTCTTGCATCCTGCAACGAAATGAATCAGAAAATAGATAATTTCCACTTTCTCCAAACAAGCAGGAGAGGGAAGAGCTAGGCCAATAGGCACAAAGGGATGTTTACAACTGGGAGAAGCCCAGATTGCCAAGCACCAAAGATTGCACTATCAAAGATGGCCACCATCACATCGCTTGCTTTACCATTGTATAATAAACGAGGAACGTTTAAATGGCTCCCAGTTCTTTACCGTCCCACTGAGCCAGTCCAATCACATAATCAATTTATCAGTGCTGTATAAAAATAGGATACGTCGTGTTCTATTCCAATCGTTCCGCTTTAATAGAATTTTAATTTCAATTTCACACATAGCGGGGCACGCGGATTACGACACTAGCACCGAGTCGGGCCGAGTCGAGTCGAGTGAATTTTTCCGATCGGCTCGGCAAGTGTACCGTAGAAATTTTGATGGGCCGTTATTACACAGTCCGTTTCAAACGTATTGTGTGCGAATGCGCTACAAAAATAGCAATATTTTGTATTGTGTGTGGGTAGCGTTGCTGTTTGAGTAGCTGCGATTTCAACGTTACGCCCATCGCTTTGATGAAGTCCCGTTTTATCTGTTAGAAAATTGAAATACGTAATGCAGAAAATGTATGCAGCAATAAAAGAGTGAAAAACGTACATGGTTTTCAGTTGAAATGATCTGAATTGGATCGTGTTCAAGAAGAAATCGACCAAATAAAGTAGCCATTAGGGATGGAATTTCATGCATATGAATATAAACCATAAATACTTCCTCATAAGGAATTTATTTATGCAATAATGTAAAGAAAAAAACAAAGTAACATCAAGAAAACACAAAACGCAATGCATCTTGTCTTGTCTAGTCGTCTCGAATTTTCTTATTTATTTTATTTATTTACAAACGTAATCTCTGCCATCTCTTTTCATCAATTATAGTAACTTTAACAAAATTCTTACAAACCTAACGCTAACTATACCGTCACAACATGATAACGCGTCACATTACACCATCAGCAGGATAATGCAGTTGCAGTCACCTGGAAACTGCCTGTTTTATATTTCATAGTCGTGCCTGCTGCGGCTTGCGCATCCAATTAACATCAGTCGCCCGCCCGCACGTTTGTAATGTTCGGTGAAATATCGAGGGCTTGATGAGAGCCGTCAGTGTGTGCCTGTCTTTATGACCTACATGCTTAACGCACTCCGGTAAAATGAGCCAGTTATAATGTAGGTACCTTTATGACAACACAATGGTAATTGACGTTTATTATTTTCGTCTATAATTTCGTCGTGATTTTACTTACGATCATTCTCTTTTCAAAAAAGATTTCAGTAAACAGTTTTAAATAAAAACTCTTTATTCTTATAAAAAAGAGTATTTAATCCGATACCTCGTTCCTTTTTATTTCTTTATCAATTCCAATTTTCAATATCGTAATATTCCGTAGGGTGAGTTTATCAAACAATATAATGTTCGCAGTACAAATAACGCAGCGAAGGTACTTGAAAATAATATGAATAGAATGTAAAACAAACCTCTTCATATAATAAAAAGATAAAAACGATGAACAATCTCATTTGGAGCGTAACTATCGTGTGTCGGGAGCATAAACTAAGGGTCTTTTTTCCTCTTTATGTTTATGGTCGTCACAACCGTACGCTAAACAAAAGTGAATGGTGTGCATGATACAATGTAGGCACGATCCGAACGTAAAATTTGTTTCGAAGTTTTTCAAAAATGTCGTTATTTTTATAACTTCGATATATTCATAACACTTGCGTCAAACATTCTCAATACAACTGTATATCGAGGTAATAAAGCAGACATCTTCAATATTCTTTTGTGCGAGTCGAACGGAATGGTTCGGTGATTTGTAGCTTAGAGTATATATCGCGTTGCATTGCCATCAATCCGTAAGTGAATCTAGGAGCGAGCACGTCGCAGCTGCAACTGATATCACCTGACGATGTCGTTTGTACCCGTCCGACCGGGATTAGGCACGGGCTACACGCGCGCAAAACGACAGTTTGAATTACGCTTACGGATTTACGCTATTGAATGCTGGACTTTAAAATATTCACAACATATTGGCGTTGCATCCGCATTGAATGCGTTTCAAAAGTTTGGAATATTGTTACGTTATAATAGAGTACATTTCAGTTCGACAAATGCGATTTGATAGTAACAAATTAAATCAGTCTCGTCTTCCACTTGATTAACCTAAATATCAAAAGGTTTTTCCGTCAATGCGTCGAATCCAGTCTGATGTTCCAATTTCATCGAAGTTTCCCTTTGTTTCTGCCTCGGAAGCGGATTGGAATCGTATGGCTCTCGATCTGACGTGTAGTGCTTTATTGCTTATGGTGTCCCGAGTCTAAATCCTCTCCTTTCAAATCGGATTATGATTGGTACACAGGGTGATCCGTTGAGAGATTTTTTTTTATATGATAGATAAGTGTTAACTGACTGTGATTGTATGTTGGGTAACAGTTTCCAAATTAATCAAATCTTGCGGTTTTATTTTTTTAATATTAGGGATTGTTTCGTAAATTTGATCTCAACAATCTACACTTTCATTTACTGTACTTAAACACAGTTCGATTTTTTATAGAAAATAATTATTGTCCTGTGTACCTATACTTTTTTTTTTAATACAGCCTGTCTTTCTTTACTTCAAAATCCGGCCGACATGATTCCTAGAAAAAATTACTACCTTAAGTTTCATATTTTTCCGCGCGAGTGATGCTGACCCTTCTTTACGAATCATCCTGTAGAACTTGAAATATTTGAAAAATATTGTGTGGCCATTCTATGACTTCTCGATATCCAATGCGGGTTAAAAGCTTTGACTAACAAAAAACTAGGTTAAACTTACTGTTGAATTGGGTAAACACGCAACCTATTACGGTACCACCTATTATTAATTTGGGGTAATTTAAAAATACGTTGTGACATCAGTGGACCTACTGTAGGTTGTATTAAGGGCTAACATGTGTCTATTTAAAATATCTCATTTTACTAAATGGTTAAAGGAAAAAAAATAAAGTACAACACTTTATTTTTTTTAGGCAGAATTGGTCCACACTAGCTCAGTATAGAGAGAGGGAATAAAAGGAGAAAGGGAGGCCCTTGTCCTATAGTGGGACAGTACTTAATGGCTAAAAATAAAATAAATAATTATTAATGCGAAGCGACATCATTTTTTTTTTTTTTTTTAGGTTAAGTTTTTGTACTGAAGTACAAGATTTTAGAGGCCCCAGCGCTAAAATTTTAAACACTAATTTAAAAAAAAAAACAGCTATTCCATACATTTCGACCGTAAGGTGTTGCTCTTTCGTATAGAACAGCAGATTTTTTTTTTAGATTATTGACGAAAAATCTTATCTCTAAAGGGTCTAGAATCATGTACTGATTGTACAATGAAAGCTTCATCATTACGATATCTCACCCACTCGTTATAGATCAGATACCCTTATACTACCTACCTACTTACCACAGTAATGATCATACCACACAAGCCAACGGAGCCAATTTAATAACTCGACGAGAAACTAATAGTAAAGTTAAGGAGCCAACATATCAAAGGGCCAATATATTTTGTTTGCATAAAGCCGTGTATGCACGGTCGCGCCGTCGGAGTTTCCGCAAGTATCCACTGGGAAACCGCGTTACAAAAACATTTTTCATAAAGCCTCTACACATACTTGATACGTAATTTATGGGGACACCGCCTTACCGCGCTACTTGAATGTTGATTAGAAAATGTTCGTCGGAAAAGCTGCCGTAAATCGTAGGAGATGTTGATACTTTTTACGTGTAGTATAAAGTCACTGATGACAGGATTAGAGGCTTGTATTTGCATGCAATTTGTCATGTTAAATTTTAGGGGTTTTGGTTTGATTCTTTGATAAATTATTTGCTGTAAATATCATGTTTTACTGACGTATGAAGCGGGGCATAGCAAATAATATTATCAACCTATAATTGTCCCACTGCAGGGCATAGGAATCTTCTCATACAGAGAAGGCACGAGCATTGATCACCACGCTTGCTCAATTTTTTAGCTATCTGGCATTGAACGTGAAGTCAAAATTGGCCCAGCCGTTTCGCATATCAGCCGGAATAAAAAGACAGACAAACATTTTAAAAATTTGTTTTTTTGGTAAACAATTGTATGCATTCAGTAAAAAACTGTTATTTTGACATTACGAACAGTAACATTACACTTTAATTTTATTTACTTGTATACATAGATCTGCTCTATCATGATCATCATTAGTACCTACCTACCTATACTTATTAGAAATACCTTCACTGCTGAACACAGGCATCGTCTGATGTCTGGCACTAATGTATGTAGATGTCTAGGTACCTACGTATACCATAGTTCATGTCCAACGTGACAAGTGGCACCTCGTATCGGACACGAACAGCGTCATACGTTTAGATTGTATTAGCATCAAACAGATTGCCAGCCCATTGTTCCCATTCAGCACTGGTGATAAATTCATATCGTATAGGTACATGGGTAGCTAGCATAAAAAAACAAAAATAATGAATAAATCTCTGTGTGCTATCTAACAAAAAATCCGCGCAACCGATTTAGTTTTAAAAAACGGTTTTCCAACAATTTATTTCATTGAAAAAACGTAGATACTACAGGAAACATCACAAAAGAATAGCAAAAAAAATATCACTTGTAAAAAATTGTATTACTGTCTACTATTTTGTTAAAATAACTTTACCTATTCAGATGATACATGTCCAAAAAAAAATCTAATACAAAATGCGTTCGGTTTTATTCGCGCTATTCCAACGGTTGTTTTAAACCATTTTCTTAAAGTGGCTATGTTGTAAAATATAAACCTTGGTGTCAGGTGAAGTGAGATCGAGGTGACACCTAGCGGTTGAAAGCTCACCTCACGTTCACTTCACGATTTCTCAGAATACACCGGTTGATATTACAAATCATTTGAAACCACTTTCGCACACACGTAAAAAGACATTACTTTACAAATACAGCAAAGAAAAAAAAGCATCTGCGACTGCCACGGTCGCATAAGTTAATTTCCGGAAGCCGGGTAGTATCGCCCGGTTGTTTGTTTGTTTACCCGGGCTTGATTACGACTACCCGGGCGTGGATACCGTCGCTCATAAGCCATGTAATCAGCCATCAGTAGATGGTAAACATTGTTGATATGATATCCATTAGTCGTTAAGCATTTTGAAATTGCTTTGTTATTGATTTTCGCGTCTATTGTATTAGTGGCCTTGGGAGAAGACTTAACAAATGTTATTTTACGCGCGCTCGTGGCTGTGTCAATGATTTAAGGCGCTGACAAGACCTAAATACTTCAAATAGGCTTATGTCAAATGTGTTTTTAGAAAAAGTCTATTGAATTTGTCGTAGCGGAAAAAATATAATATATTTTTCAAACTCAGTGTGTCCATGATTATTGTCATGTTATCGTAATGATAATGCAAATATTTCTGAGAAGTCTGTCGTTTTCAATACTCATTTTATTAAGTCTATACATAAACATATTAAAGTAAAAAAAAAACCTTTCAGCAAAAATATTTTATTACTTATCAACAAAATAATGGCAAAATTATTAACAATATCGTACCCTCGTACCATTAAAAGATGCCTTTTATCCGTCTTCCACAAAGCGGTTTTTCCCAAATATATGCACTATTATTGTATTTTACTACAATTTTATATCTTGACGATGCTCACATACCAACAACACCAGACAGATTTATTTATTTTTTTCTTTTACCCGACTTAATAATGCGTGAATCTTATTTTATATTTATTTGCTTCATATTTTTTTTATTAATTACAAGCGTTGTGTTTACGAGCTTCTATTTCCTTTCTATGCTGTCTGACAGTAACCGGCATTGATTTTGTCTTCGTCAACATAAAAAAAGAGAAAAAGATAAAATGAAAAAAAAAAAGATAATTAGGTATAATTAAGTATAAAATATGTAGAGAAAAAAAAATAATGGAGATAAATATTTTCTAATGTTTATTAGCTAGTAGGTTAGGTAATTAGGTGTCGAGAAAAATAATCGTGGCGGCCAATGGAGTCGTGGTGAGTCAGAATTGACGCTTTGCAATTAATATTTATCTAACCTCTTGAGAATGAAGCCTGTTTACGAAGTTTAACAAATCAAATTAAAATACCTAGAATTATATTAAAGATTCTAGAACTAAAACAAAGTCTTGTCTAAACCACAACTTGTCTGAAAATTGTAAAGTTAAATCGCAAGCACAACGTAAAATAAGAACTAAATAATAAATTAGTGCACGAAATTAGATAACATTACAGAGTTATTAAATTATTTGTTAGTGTAATTAGGGCTGTCAGATGCAGTAAAATTTTCTTACATTTGTAACAAAATTAAATTAAGCATAATACTATTATACTTCATATCTACTTAATAATTATTATTATTCATACTTGTATATTTAATTTTATTAATATCTAATCTAAACTGAAGTTTTAGTCGACGAAAAATATTATGGTTAAGAGTCACATCTGAAACATATGCCTACCTACTTGAAAGAATTTGGTGCTCGATACCTTTAGTTTACAACTCCGTTAAGAGATGGCGTTAGCTGTTAATCTGAGCAAAAAAGACAAAGAAAATTGTTCATTTCCTTAATTCCCTCTTTGCGCTTGATATTCTCTTTTAAATATCTCTTGGAAAGAGTAAATAAAATACACTAATTATGTAAAAGAAGCGAATAATTTATGCTAGGTGCGCACGGAGGCGTAAGCAGAATCGCAAAGAGTTTAATAATAAGTATACAGGGCATCTACCCAAGGTACCTTTTCAACATTTAAATTTTTAAATCTGGATTTAAATTGCACAAAGGAATATCTTGCTATTAATAGTGAGCGGGTTCCAATGACACCCTTCGGGCAAAGATTCACAGAGCCCTTGAAGGAGATATAAAAGTAATACCTACATACAAATAGAATAGAACTTTATGCTGGGCACTTGGTGTATTTGTGCAATTTTTTCGGTTTTATAAAATCAACTTTATTGTAACTTTTATAGGGTATATTTTCTATGACTTAAGTTTAAAAAAATATTTAGACAAATACGCCAAGTGGAGTGACACAATAAGAGACATTAGAATAATATTTTGTCAGATTTTTAGCACTTATGATGTGGTCACATGATAGACTATAGCAACCACGATCCAGTCGTATCATATCAACAAAGATACTTTGAAAACCGCAAGCTTACCGAGATTCAATTATTAGTGCCTAGAGAATTCTGCGTACATTAACTTTGTGAGATTACGTTACGTGGGTATTGATCCAAGATCCCAGGTAGCATGACCTATGTAATTTTACCATGGCGGAAGTTTTGAAGATAGATTGAGAACATAGTCGTTAAAAAGTCCTACTTGATAGTTTCAATGCTAGGCCCTTTTTAGGTACCTATTAGGTATAAAACCATTATTAGTTATTGCTAGACACTTTCGTGAGCCATGGCTACAGTCACACACTTTAAAGTTCCGACCTACGGCTGAAGTTAAGGCTTACGGAAACTGTATGGCAATAATATAGGTATTGTTAGTTTTTAACTAGTTCTCTTAATTGAACATAAGTGAGCAGTAGTTTTGTATCTGAAGGCCAATTCTACTAAAAAGCATTAAAAATCTAGTAGCAATCTCATCCTTGCGGCAAACAAAGTAAAAAAAAAAATTATAAACTAAAGGCATGTTTTTGCGATTGTTCCTAAAAGTGAGTAGAATCATACCTAAAAAAGGGCTTAACACCGTAATTAGCAAGTACGCATACCTTCTTATATTCCTCGTTTCGTTTCTCGTTTTAAAAGAGTACAGTTTATGGAGTTTCTTGCCCATTCTTCTCCATACAAAACTACCTATTGGAAGGGGCAACTAGATTCAATCCTTTTTTTTGTATATGACGTTCAAAAGTGCCTTATATTGGCCTAATGGAAATAAATGATTTGACTTTGACTTTGACACTCAAAATTTTAGCCAAGTTCAAATGACATAGGTCTGGCGATTATAGAATCTTAGTCTATATAATTGTTTAACGTAAAACATTTGAGGTGATTTCTATAATTATGAAGTAGGTAATTCTCATACTGTATACCTTCTAACATCAGTGATACATCTGCACGGTCAAAATGCACGAAACAGATATTTTTTGCAAAAAAACAGGCAGAAAACTTGCAACTACTTTTGACTGTGGGTAGGTACTGACTAGTCAAATCCTTCGTCATAAATACACGTCTTATGTGTGCACACAAAAGATAAAAATTGGCATGTACCAGTGGAAAGATAAATATTTTTGCCTGTATAGTAAATAGTTTGTTTGATTGTACAATTTTCCATATTTTATGAGTTCTGCTAATAGAAAATTCAGCATTAATAAAATATTAAAGCACGCTGTAGGTATTGTATTTATATAGTACCATCAATTTTAGAAAAAAGATAGGTTTGCATCTATGTTTGTGGGTACCTACACTGCTCATCGATCTGCACATGACTACAGCGTTGCGAACAACCTTATTTCCTTATCCTTAGGTACATTTTTAGCATAGCAGAAACTTCTCTCAGCTATTACCATACGTAACAGGGTTAAAATGTACATACTCGTCTAAGTGAAATAAAAAACGCGGTAAAAATCCCACATGGGAGTAGTTAGAGGCACTCCAAATGTCAACCGCTCTTAGCTAAGTAATCAGGTTTAAAATTCATGGGGTCAGAGTTAGTGGCTACCCTAGGGTGTTTTATTGGGAGAAAAGTTATGTTTTCACTCGCTTAATCGGTTTTCTAGAATATTTCTCGTAGTGGAATGAAGTACCTATCTGCTGTTTTATTGCATTCTGGTATTAACTGTTCAGAGTAATAAACACTTCATTTACGTTGGTTTAATTAACCAATTAATAATTTTAACGACACGGTTGGCGCAGTGGCTGAAGGATTGGCTGCTGCGCTGCGTGTCATGGGTTTGTTTTCTTTATGTACAGTATAAATATTTTTATGACCTAGGTACAGATAGGTACTACAGATTTTCGACTGGCTGTTTGTTTATGTAAATCTAGCAGAGAAATTCTTAATATGGTTCCTAATACGTATTTAAAATATATATATATTTATATATTTTAAAGTCTGAGTTTAACCGGTCAAGCCCCGTCTAACTTACCAGTATGACAGTACAATAGAAAATCAATTTTATTGAGTCTCATTACGCGGGACTTGAGTAATTAAATATCGAAATGAGTTCTCACTGACAAAACTGTCCGCCTTTGTACAGTGTATTTTTTACATGTGCATAAAGTTTAAATAAATAAATAAAACTATTTTGACAAATTCATGAAGATGTTCGTAGATGAGGCGAAAGGAGTATGTAAGGATCGTAGCAGGTGGCGTTCTGTGGTTTCTGCCTACCCCCATGGGAAAAAGGCGTGAGTTTATGTTATGTACAAGTTCATAAAATACCCATTGATCAAAATAAATCCGAGGACCTCGTAAGTAAAATTAAGTTGTTCTTATTATACCGGGATCGGAAAGTTTTACCTTTCACTATAAATAGAAGCTCTCATGAGAAAGATTGATCGAGTAAAATGGTGTAAATAATGTTATCCGTGGGTGGACAATACATAGCAATACCTAGCTAAGTACATACCTACCTACTCGTTTAAATTAGGTATCCAAAATCCGGCAATTTAACTCTGCCGTATTGTAATTTAACGCGCTTCGAAACTAAAGCCATTCATTTGTGTCTAGGCTTACTTATTTAAAACTTTGATTGATGGAACTAAAACGTGTATTTAAGTGATATTTATACCTTTATTTAATTTTATAAAAGAAAGTTGATAAATATCTTAGTGAAACTTGTAAATAAAATCAAAAGCTTACGGACGATTTCAGGTGCCTTAAGAAACCGGTCAAGTACGAGTCGGACTCGTACACGAAGGGTTTCGTATTGAGCCAAAAACGCAGAAAAACAGGTCTTGGTTTTTTGCGGTCTTTTTTTACTTATTTTTAACTTTTATTTATTTTTGTTATTTTGTGCTATAGCGGCCATAGAAATACATACTCTGTGAAAATTTCATATACAACCCGCTTACAGATAGACTGACGGACAGCGGAGGCTTAGTAATAGGCTCCCGTTAGCATCCTTCGAGAACGGGCCCCTAAAAAACGAGAAATATTAATATTTGAACAAAAGAAACAAGAAGTCAGGTAGGAAATAATCAAAGCTCTCATTATTGTGATCTCCGAGAGGAATCTTTTAATAAGAAATTTGTCGTAATTCACCCCCAATGACTTTATTCACTCGATGTCGTCCCAAGTAATGTTAATTAGATAATTAAATTTCGACGTTTTCTGATGAAATGTTTAAGGAGAGTTTTCTTTTATCTTATCTTTGGAGTACCCTTGTCTTAATTTGTAATAAGCTTATAGTTAATGCTTTGACCACGAGCGGTGAATTTTATATTTTTTTGTTATTCAATGTTAATTATTAGTTTGAGTATAGGTTACTTAAAATTATACAACCTACATTTCAAAATTGATAGTTAGTACGATAGTTACAGAAATGGGTTCGAGATTAAGCATTAAAGTTAAGATAAAGCTATATTCTCGTAAATAAAGAGAAAATATTTATCTCTTAAGCCGCAAATACACTGTCTGTAACTTGCACAAAAGTATGCAAGTAAACTTGCATAACTTTGTACTATAACAATTTCTTATTGGTGATGTCACAATGACGTGCAAGCTACTTGCATACTTTTCTGCACGTTACAGTTATAATGTGTACTTGCAGCTTTAAAAAAGTGTACAAGTAAAGTCCGTTAAAAAGACCAGTTAGACATTAGACAGATTGGTTATTAATAAAATATCGATAGATTTTCCGTAGCAGTGGTGTCAATAAATCATAAGAAATAAGCAGTTAACCGTAGTGCTATCCTATCCGGCGGCAGTCATTAGGTCGCGTCGAAGTGCTATACATCACTAATAATCCAGAAAATTGAGGATCAAAATATAGACTTTCGACTGTACTTATTAACTATAGTGTTAGAGCATTTTTTGAAATAAAATCAGTTGAAATGTTTATGTTAGTGATGGTTGACAGCCATATTTGAAGCATTATTGCGTAATTTCATTATGTTTTTCTATTTATCATTACGGTTGCTTAAGTGTGTTCAATTTCTTGGTACAAAAACATGATGAAGATGTAGTAGGTAGGTAGACTATAATATAATAATATAGAATACCACTATATCCCATGGTGTATTATTATATTTATAGTAGGTATATATATAGTAAAAAAAGCATGCAAGCTTTAGTAAAATTATTTTCAGAAATTTTAAAAAATTAAACATGGGCTTAGAGTGTAATTTACCTACGTAAGAATACCTGGGAATAATTTAGCTACCTAAGAGATAGGAAATTATATTTTGCTATCAGCTAGCTCCAACAAAGATTGTGGTTTAAATTTTATTCGTAAAATATTACCTACTTATTTCGAGTCTCTGGTCCTATTAAAATATTAACAAGCTACGCCTTGGCTGATTTTTGTAGGTAGTCTTTTAAGTTTCGTTTTTATTTGCCTTTATAAGGTCGATATTAAATTGCTAAATGCCTACCACGTAAGCATTTATTTATGAAAAGCAGTAATATTAGGTAAGTATATTGACTTTTTATTTTCATGATTGTATAAAAAATTTGTAAAAACAAAGTAAAAAAAAACACAGCACTATTTATTTAATCTACACTTTACACTCTTTTCCATATCAGTGATAAACTGATCAGATATGGGTGGAACAATAAATCTCAAATGGACATAGAAAAGAAACAAAACTATCCGTATCGTTCAGAAACGGATCACAAAAAAACCGTAGGAACTTTTGAGTGGGACTACTCGAAACCTACATGCATGCCTTTATCCGGATTCTGACAGTTATATAGCTCAGGTCAGTTATGGATTCTGCAAACGATTTTAGTCTCTTTCAATCAAAGAACAGAGTCATTGGTTTTTTTTTTATTTGACATAGAGTTTGCTCTTGACTTTAGTCTAGGTCAGAGGTGACACATACAAATTCGACGATGGAGTGAGATGATCTAGAAAAAGCCTCTTTAGTCTAACTTTGAAGAGATTAGGGTTTAATGGGTTCGGAAATATAGATGCAGGTGGAGAGTTTCACTCCTTTGCTGTGCGCATAAAAAAAAAGTTGGAAGTAGTAGAAAAAAAGTGATAGGTATACTCTGTCCTAAAATCTATTGAACTTCACATATTCTTTGTAGGTTGAGTCCGAATATGCAAAACGCAATCCGTTCGGACTCTTTGACTTTCCGTCCTGTTGCTGTATCCATACAACTTTTTTGAAAAAGCAATAAGTACTGGATTTGATTTACAAAGAGCACTTTTTATGATGCGCCAAACAGACGAATAAATTAAAGAATTTCTCTTTCTAATCTAATTATTGTTATGCGCTATGGTATGCCTTTCTATGTAAAAATATAAAAACTGATTAAACACAAATCTCGCAGACTAGTTGTTCTGTGCTATGAGGCTAAAATTTGGAGGATAGGTAATTCATAGGTAGGAGGCGTCAACTAAGAATAATTTTGTCTATACTTTGAGTTCCACGCGGATAAAAACTAGTACTCGTACCTATATATTTCTTTCTATCTCACCCTTACAATACAAGCAACCACACTTTTAATTACTTATTCACAAAAAATAAACAATTATAAATAAATACTTAAAATCCTCATACTAAATAACGGGTACGTACTAAAATACCTCCATCTACATTAATTGCTTAAGCAAGCCAAACACATCTGAAAATACGTTCCGTATGCCATTTGTAGTTAGTATTTCGGCTAAATTCTCGTCGGGTAGGTACACAAGTTGGTGGTTACTGTTCTGTAATAAACATAGTTTCTGTGCAGGTAACTGTGGGGACACACGGCCGCTGTGTGCCAACAATAAGCTAGATCAGGCTATGTTAGGTCAACTGAACGGAATTGAGTTTTCGGTGGAATTAATTTTATTTGACTATTGCGGTCCTATTTATATAAATTGTCTAGTATCTGCCCGTGACTTTGTCCGCTTGAATTTCTTTCATCTTATGGATCCAATTATTTTTATAAAATTCCGCCTGTCGCACTCAGGGATAATTTGGCATCAGCAGCCAACAAACAAACATATTATTCAGCTTTATACAATTATTACATATATGAGAGATAAATTTTAATACTCAGCTAAAGGCGATTTTTTTAATCACCAGGCCACTAGCTTATTCCTCCGACAAAAATAAGCCTTAAGTGTCCTGTATTATTTATAGTTTATAAATATTTTTTGTGGTTTTTATAAATAATTATGTATGTTAGTCTGTGATGTCATTACTTTTTCGTACGCTTCGCCAATATAAAATATTCGTAGGTGATTGGTTTTAAACCATACTTTAATATTATTTACGTATGATTACTATGGTTTTCTTCATTATCTTTCATATAATATTTTAAACAAACATGACTATATAATAATTATATTCATTATCTGCATTTCAAGAGTAAAAAAAAAGTCAATGATGATAATAATATCAATTCTGGTCAAGTCAAAATGTTCATTAAATCACAATATTAAGTTAACAAAACGACATGGTTTTTCAATCATCAATTAATTACAGTTAAAAGCTTTTTGCATCCTTTACTTTTTAATGAAAATCGAAGGTAAGCTTAATGTTGAAATTAAACTGCTTTTTACTGCATATTGCATTAATAATTTATACGAATATCTACGTGATTATTTTTTATTCTTTTTAATACACACTTTATCAAATATATTTTTTGTAAAAAAAATCATATATTATGTATTTATCGTGACAAAATAGTTGTCCTTAAATGTAATGTTTTGCTTCATGTTGTTGATGTTATCACCACCAACGCTACACTAAGTTAGTTTATTTTAGTATCAAAAGAGGATAACGCGAGCAATTCATTTTTATAACACCGATTTTCAAACTTTTCCTAATAAATCTCCAACATATAAGTACTTATTTTTATTGAATCTTGAAATCATGACAAAACAGCATAACAATTTTAAC
Source organism: Hoplodrina blanda (assembly GCA_949316365.1). Classification (NCBI taxonomy): domain Eukaryota; kingdom Metazoa; phylum Arthropoda; class Insecta; order Lepidoptera; family Noctuidae; genus Hoplodrina; species Hoplodrina blanda. The sequence continues at coordinate 10,719,634 of OX438581.1, forward strand.
TTTGGTAAGAGGAATATGAAATTCCTGTGACTATTAATTAGATTCTATCACGAGTTATTGTTAAAATAAAAAAATCCTAAAATAGAGGTCTTTTGTGATAGTTATAACAGGTGGCATACATTGTAACGAAAACTTACCATGTTTTAAATGTATGTTTTTTTTTTATTTGCTTTTCCATACCTACATTTTTAGGGTGTAGGTGTTGTACTTTTGTACGGAACCACAAAATTTTATCCTTCCACCCCATATTAGGAGACGTGACGTGCAGGCACATGCATCTTTCCTTTACAGTGAACCTGAAGGTGAATTTCTATAATGTTGTACGAACTAAACGGCCGTGTGTCCCAAAGGTTATGTCCCAGCTCCTCGTGGAAGAGGAATCTCATAGATATCTCGCTGTAGATTCCATACACCGGCGCCGTTCATAGTTATTCACAACATTCACTGGTTTTCAAAACTCCGACGGATTTGTTTAAAATAGCTGTTTCAGTGTTACTTGGGTGTTTCGTTTCATATTTAAAGCTTGATTTTCTAAAAAAAGAATTAGTGAAGTATCTTTAATCGGTCTTTATCGTGGTTAAAATTAAAAACTGCCTCGATGGTCTAGTGGTCGCAAAGCGCGTGAGCATGAGGTCTTGGGTTCGATTTCCAGGTCGGGCAAAGTGTTATTGGGATTTTCCATCAGGAATTTCTCAGTAGCAACCTCGGAGTCTGGATTTGTGCCCGGTTGAAGCAATAGGCTTGCCCCCTATTATATGGGTCCTAAACATAACTAGCGAAATGTGGGTGTACTAAAGGATACACCTCTGCCTAACCCTTTGGAGATTACAGGCGTGATGTTATGTATGTTTTGTAAATTAAATAAATGTTATTTAAACATTTATGATGCTCATCTTTCCCGCCCAGATATAGCTTTTATTTAATGTTTTTTTTTTTTGTTTTATACTTTATAAAACAAAAATACAAAAGCAGTCTTAATGTCTTAAGCATACTGTGCCAGTTAACCAAAGATGACTTTTTTAGAACATTTTAAATTGCTTTGATTGGGCGAAATTCCGCGCGTAAAATTTCGCTCCGATATCCAAACAGACGAGTCAACAAAACAAACCTAGCTACTCATCTTCCTCTAAAACGTTGAATTCCTGCTCTCAGGTTGAGCAAAGCTGTAATAGGCCTTCATTTAGGTAAATAAGCCGCTTGCAACGGCTCTCAGTGGCATTGTGTTTAAAACAGGGGAGATTTGAACAGCCACTGGAACACAAAGACCCACTTCAGCGGTTGAATTGATACAAATAGTATTGTTTCGTCAATTTTGTCGAGTTATTGACTGTGTATACCCACCTATTATGACTGACGGGAATATTTAACTAAAGGCTAATTTTTCAATTATCGGAGAATTTTATTTTAAGAATAAAGACATTTTGACTAACAGGTTTTATATTATAAATTATTAGGTACGACATATAGTTGACTGATCAAATCACTAAAATAAGTTGTCACTAAAAAAAAATATTTTTGTAAAACAAGCTTTTATTTAAAAAAATACAATATTGACTTGAGTAAGTATGGGACATTGTATTGTCATCAGAACTAAAGGTGTATGCAAAATTTCAGCTCAATCGGATAACAAGAAATGGTCGAAAAATGTTTTGCAAATTTTGAAAGGACAACTTACTTACAAACATACATACGAACAGTGCAAGCTAAATAAAAGCTTGTAATAATTCATTGTTTGACGATTGAAAAATCAGCCCTAAAACAATGACATGTGTAGAAATGAGTAAAATAAGGTACCTAATTACTTCTACTTACGTAAGTACCTAGCTTCAGCATTATATTGTAGGAATAGACTTTTCAATATAAAAATACTTAATTTTGCTATGACACTTTTTATATTCCACAATGAAGCAAAAAGATCATGCAAGCCTTTTAAATTCTTACATTATCTACAACTGCCATATTCCATACAAAACTGTATGAAACAACTGTTTTTTTTTAATGACCGACGAAAATGTTGTTGGTTTAGAATAATGTACTGAACCTTTCCAACCTTTTTATAACTTTCAAGAATAATTGTGTGATCACTGTTCTTTTAATGTCAGATTATTTTTCATTAACCCCTCCATGCCCATTAAACACAGTAAAGCAACATAACAATAGTGAAATCACGCCGGAGGCAATCACTTGATTTACACCTACTGCATCTCACTAATTAACTGGCAAATTAATTATTATTGCAACCAGGAAGCCCTGTAAAGCCTCCTTTCTGTGATACTAATAGTCATAGTTTAATCAGTTAAGACTTAGAGATCTGCAGATTGATCTAGATTCCTAGATACCTGTATGTGGATTGTTGGGCTACTACAATCTCTCAATAATTTAATTAATTAGGCACTTTAAAACTAATGTAGTAGGTATGCAAAATGTGTGAATTTATGAATCAGTAAAACAGTTCAATGCACTTGTACAATTAATAATTGTATTATTTAAAATTAAAATTTATCATAATCATTGCAATTATGTCGAAAAATGGAGAGATATTTTGACGTGGCAGAACTATTGACATGAGAAAGTATTTTTCAAATTTTTATTATCTCTAAAATTCATCTATTACACATTACCTAATCATAATGATATTCAGTTTAGTTAAACTAAAGTGTACAACGCAGTCAATACGCTACAGTAGCGGTTTACACAACAACAGATCAAGCGTCATACACTCGAACATAATTGTATGACGCCATTATCTCTGAATTTAGATGTAGTGTCGCGTTAAGCACCGACCGTATAGCTTAATTATCTCCCTTCATACAGCAGTGCAGTCAAGCCGTGTGGATTACAAAGCGCCGCGCATGTTTATCAGCCGAAGCCTCTGAAGCGATTGGTATTCGCATCATCTGCCTGATTCCCCAACTACGTACTCACATAATAGAGCCGTCACCATTCACCTGGAAATATTCCAATATATTTTGCGGAGAACGTAAATATTTTCATCCGGACAGCATCGCGGTCAGTGCATCCAATTAATGCAGGCGTTGGGCAAAGTCGCGCCGTTTGTAAAAATCGCCTTTACGCAGCGTCAAGTGAAAACACATTGGCGGGCCGGTTGCCCGGTTGTACGGTCCCCATCCGCCCCGGGCGTCGTCCCGCGCCATAATTATGACATAAAACCTGATAGTGTTCCGCTCACAAAAGATATTATTTGCCATAATCATTATGAATAGAGGTTATATAGGTACGCGTAAGTGCGTACACGTGGGGCTTAACTTGAACTTATGGTATGTAAGATTATAACTAAATTAACTTATTTAGGACCTTACCTACATTATCATCTTTTGTGCATTTGAGTCGGTTGGTCTATTTTGGGAATATAATTGGTTCCACGGAGTTCCAACATTTTAAGAAACTTTCTACATGTTCCTAACAAATATGTGAGTTGAGTTAGAATGAGAATTCGAAATTCTCTGCTAATTTGCCTGTTGCCAATAAATCAAACATTTCTCCCATGAACTGTCAGAAACATGAAGATCAGGCGAAACAATATTTGTGAATGGTGCGGGTTTGGCCCGCGGCAGTCCGGCCCGTGTTTGCCTAGGCCGGCCGGCCATATTTGCCGTTGGTGTCGCCGTCGCCGGTCCCCACATAACCACTAATCATATTTTATGGTGCTCGCTTAACTCAAATATTCGATTTGGATTAAACGACGCACGGAAAAAATGCGACGCAATTTCCCATGTTTTATGAGAGATTGTAATTTGAGGAGTTGAATTAATTCTATCGATCGCGTCGATGTCATCGTAAAGATAGTAATGCGGTCGTTGTCGTAAACTAATGATCGAGAATCGTTCAACAGTTACCGTGGTTAGTATAGGGTTAATAGCTTTTAGGCTTCAGCGTTTACTTTCGTGATTGCTTTATAATTCTATATATAAATGTATTCGTACAATTACTCCGAAATTAAATTCATAATTAGAATCAAGTCACTTTTTGTCACCACGGACCTACATAATTAATAAGTGTAGGTTACACAAAACTTGTTTTGACAATGCTCTTCCACATTTTGAATCAATACAAACAATAGCTTCCCGATGTGTACTGTGGAGTGACACGATCCTTTAACCCATGAAAATGTGTAATTGTCACGACACTATCCCACAATTTACGTTTGATATGCGAATGTTCCGCGTGACAACACGCGTAGCTTGTCATGCGTCACGTGACTGATAGCTTTAATATAGTCCCGTTGATTATCCAGCCGAGCGGAAACGCCAAACGGTAATCTAGATTTAATACCACGGCTCATCGCGGCTCGGCCTGTGCCTCGGCATTGTCCTTGTACCTACGCATTACGTGTGAGTACTCCCTGCTTGTTATGTCTGGCACAGTTCTTATGTGTGAGTTTCGTATTGTATTGACAGATGAAATCTGTCAGTGTGTTCAACTACGAACATCATGAATGTTCATTTTAAAATTTGAATCTCGAATGTATTGAAAATTCTATTTCTATGGGACAACATTCTAAACACTTACATTCTGTATTTGAAAAAATCTTTTAAAAGCCGATAAATTCAAAACTAGAAGCTACTGGAGTTCGAATTTTAAAATGTCTTTTAAATAAAGTTAAAGCGGATAGTGGAAGTTGGAAGACTGGAATAAAAATAGCAGCCAGTGTTTGAGTTGTCTTTTAAATTGCTTGCTTAGGCAGACCTAGGGCTAGGCTACAACATCGGACCATTTATTATAATTAGCATGGGCGACTAACAAAACACAATTTTCTTTGTTATTTCTTGTACTGTTCCAAGATATTTTATAAATTAATTAACTTGACTTCTGCAGCTTTTCTTTTAACACCAATATTTATAGGGTGTTACATTTTTAATAAATATAAGTCCGAAAATACGGTGTGTTGTCCACTCAATATTTTTCATATAAATCACAGTTAAAAAGTAATTTAAAACCATTTTCAAATGCCGACGAAAACATTGTGTCAGATGTAATAAAGCTGGGAATAGCATTCTAATGAATGATATTGGTCCTCCTGTGGGATTACAAGTTAATCCTCTTGAAACGGAACCAGTGGCGGGGGAGTGCGGTCTGCGGGAGGCTACGGTAGGTAATAAAATTCTTACGTCATCAGTGGACCGACGTACTGCGGGCTCAAGGTATTACCGCCTCATCTGCTTTGTTTTTTTTTTTTAATTAAATGCAGGGCTCATTTCCCCCGAATTAGGAAGGTTAAATTTTGATTCCGTCAGACAACGATTACTTTAATTAGAAATTGCTAATTAGTGTCTCTAGCGCCAGTGAAACGGTGCTCATTGGCTATTCGTTTATTTTGTATCCGTAGTGAAATTTTTGTTGTGTAAATATTAACTTTTTATCTTTATTATTTACAACAACCAGAATCAAACATAGGTATAGGTCATCAATCAAAAATAAGAAATTATAGTCATTTTCCTAGCACGAAACACACAGTGTTTTCAGGGCGGCTGCAGCAGGTCTGAAAACTTCAAACGGCGCTTATATAACAACCTTCTTGGAAGCTATATGTTTAAGCCGTTTGGGTTTAAAAGACTAGAGCCATGGGGTCTGAGTGCTCATCTTGGTTGGTCTTGATGGACTCTCCACGTGACCATACAAAGTGGCAATTTTGCCAACCTTTTAGGCACGTGCCCAATTGAATATTTTAAATGCCTTTTTTATTGTACACAATATTTTTTTCAATTAATAAATTTTGTATACTATAGTATTACTTAACTTTTATAAAATATAATGTTGGGAGCCCAGTCTTGTTTCGTATAAAATGCATTCATATTCCGCGCGGAAATAAAATCACAAGATAGCTAAAAGAAAATTATTATAAACCTGAGTCACAGGCTCACAGCGCGGATCGTGACATTTCTCGCTCACGATATCCAGTCGTTAGGCGAGATTTTCTCTTCGGAACCTTTGAGTAAACTCTTATTTTTACGAAGTATTCCGCCAATGTCAGTCTCCTTTGTTCTTTCGTCTATACAATGACATTACTTCAAACCGTAAAACAAGCGTAATAGTTGACACTAGTAAAAGCTTTCGAGGTCGTGGATATAAAAAGAAAACAATATTAGTGTTGTGGTTCGGGTCGCACATTAATATACATTTGGCTGCGGAGCCGCGGGGCGGGCCGGCGGGAGGCGGGGGGGGGCTCATCACAAATTGAACAACAAAATAAAATTAGCTAGCCTTATTTATTTCAGTTGCTCGGCCATTACAGGTGAATTAAGTTCACGTCAACGTAAGCCCGCAGTGACAATAGTTCGCTCCGAATTAATCGAAACAACAACAGCGTATACAAAACCAATTTGAAACCAGATGAAAGCATTACGTTCTTAATAAAAGGGTGGTAGTGAAGATTAATGTTTTCGTTATTTTCTCTCTATCACATCACAATACTCAGTTAATTAGTTTAAATAACAGTGTTTCGCCAGACGCGCAAACAGAGACCCTTAATGAAGGCAACCAATTCTCGAAACGGTCTTTCATTTCAGGCTTAAAGGCGCAGGGCGTCGCAATACGCTGCGAGTTTGCCAAAACAAGCCCAATAACGGTCTGGCAAACAGTACAAATGATGCGTTAGTGACAAAACGACGTACAGGCGCCCCTCTCGTACCGCGCCACGCAGCGGAGACAGACGCTGACGAGCACGACGGGAAACAAGACAGGTTATTATCTCCCAACGAGCCAAAACACGTCAGAAAACCTCTGATATTTTCCACACGTCCTCGGGTATTCACTGGAGACTGGAAACGAAAATTAGTTACTGAAGAATTCTTGTTTTTGTCTGAATGCGTTGCGTGATTTTCATTGTTAAGAAATAACAAACGCCACCTTTGAAATTGAAGTACGCGCACTGAATATCAAGGAGCACGCACACGACACGAGAGACACTGTTGTTTAGGACCCGGTAACTCAGAGTGTCCCACTACTTTTAAATTAAATTATTTCTCCTACGTCTTTTGTGGTAAAGCTACTTCCACTACCCGGAACGGAAAAAGTAAAACGTGATAAAGTCAGGTTAGCAGCGGGTCTGTGTGTAAGCAGTGGCCGCAGAATGTAATGATATCCTCTGTCGCATATTTCGGAGCAGACCGTTGTTCCCGCGCTGTCGCTTTGTATTCTTTTGGTTAATTTTTTGCCGGATTAATTTGTCTGCGTATTCAAATTGCAAATTGTGAGATAAAAGGATGACCTTTTTACATTTGTTTTGCAAAAGATCCGGGATTTTTCCCGAAAAATATCGGTATGAAAATGAAGCTGGAGCGAAAATAATGTGGTGTTAATTTTGAAAAATATGGAGTATTTTTGGGAATTTTTAGAAAATTCTCAGAATAAATATCAGAACACGGCTCGACACAAAGCAACATGTCGTGCTTGATAGAGGGTGACATTTTCTTAAGTTACGACATTCTCTTACCGATTCAATATCCTTTTTTCAATTTTCTTCGTGGAGCATATCGCGCGAGCCTGACTCCTATATGTCTGAGTTTTCACGAGATATGAACAAAAAAAACAAACACTTTTATCAGCCTGAGTTTTAGATAATTTATGATATAAAAGTTTATTTAGGTACTGGACAATCAAACTTAGTTATGTTTTGAAGCCAAAAATTATAAACATAGATGTGTCACATGTATGTTTTTCGATGAAGATATATAATTTTTATTACGCACATAATCTGAATTCCGCTTGATGATAAACGCAAGCCTGCGGCAATTTTTGAATATCGATACCGGACCTCTGAATTTTGCACCATTTGTCTTCCAAATTGCCCATCTTTCAAACCTAAATATGTACTACAACCGAAGTAAATTATTAGAATACGTAAAAGGGACGCACACTAAGATTAATTCCGCTACCCATACATGCAAATGTAAGTAGGTTAATATATTCTGAGACATATTACGAGAAGTTATAATCTCGCAAACGGAATTGTTTGAATAAAGAAAACAAAAAAGAAGCGTCAACCTCTTTGACGATTTACTTCAAATTGAGTATATCAAAACAGACGCAATATTCTGTTGTAGCGATTGCTAAGTTCTTACAAGGAGTATTTTCAATTCGGCGCCGTTCGAGCCAACGGTGGTGGAGGCGCCGCGTTCCCTCCCTATATTTTCCTGTATATTTTTTCCCCTCTCTATGAAGAAGTCATAAATCACGTGGATGTAAATCTGTAGCATCCAGTTGCGGATGAGTGACGCGCCATTATCGCTAGTCGTCGGAGGCCCGCCACAGGCCTAAAACTTGACGGCGAAGCTAAACTTTTAACTCCGACAATCCATTTTATCCGTTGTAGCTTACTATCATAACTTGAATAATAGTGAGTTTAATATCATGTTGATTGTTGAGAAGACTCCAGTTAAACTTACGTTGAACTTTGCTTTTGTTAATCTTGACAATGATTTAGTAAAGTGCTTACACCGAAATTAATACTTTGGCAGGAGGTTTATATTAATTGACTGATGATTGATGCGATAATAATTAAAATGTTTATTCAAGAACTTGGATATTTATTCAACCGTAATGTTTCCGTAATACTGAACCCTACCCGAGGGTTCAGTATTACGGAAACATATTCTCATTCAAAAAAACTACAAAATCTCCTGTCTCGTTCAACATAATAAACATTAATCTAATAAAATAATGGAACGTCACACACGGAGATTTTGTTTGTGAAGTACGTTATTGTTCGTAATAAGCCAACACGTCTCCGGACTGCTACATCCATCATAGTCCCGGAGTCATGACTGCGTCCATCCGTCACTCGGTCTGATGATCTTAAGCCAAGATTCCACTTTGCGAAAGATTGCTCACTAGTTGCTATTTTATATAATTAATTTTGTATTTTGATCATGTTAAATGGGAAAAGAAGTAGGTGGATGTGACATTACTTCAATTTTGAATTAATTAGAACATGTAAACAAATATATTTTTATTTATATATTGTAAGGAAACCTGGATTTAATTATAAGAAATAAAGTCTGAAATTGCCAATTCGCCATGAGCAAGCGTGGTGATCATTGCTTCTGCCTTGTCTGCATAAGATGAGGCCTTTGCCTTGCAGTGAGACATTAAAAGCTGGTATTATTGATATTATAAATACCTTATAAACAATCAAAAATAATGAATTAAATACTGTCCCACACTTGAATATTTCTATATTTCATTTCACTTTTTCATCAAAAACAGTGTTTATATATTTAAAAAAAATACGTAAGAATTTAATACTTAGCAGTTTCCGGTTTACCCCACTTTTCTTTAACGTGAGAACATAAATTTCCTCTCTTAATTTTCCTTAATAAGTCAATTTTATCAAATGTTCAAAGCGTTCTCTGTACAATAAATGTCAAAAGCTGATAACAGATATGCGTGTTTATTTTATAAAATGTAGCGTGTTATTATAATAAAATACTTTCTTTTGGTTTCAGGTAAGGCGAAAATACTACATAACTTTCCGGTACAATGCTGAATGGGACGAAGTAAGTAAATGGAAATATATATTCTAATACATTCCGTCCTGGTAATTTTCAAAACTTCTAATGTACCTTCTTTATAGGTTATTATGCCCCGTTGTTCTAGTGGTCTTAAGCTCAACTGCTGAGAATAGTGGGGAATCTAATCCAGAAGGTTAGATTCTCTGATCGGGCTTTTAACAGCCCGACTTTGAAAGTTGGTGGTGTGATGACACCCCTGTGCCTCGGAAAGCACGTAAAGCCATTGGTCCTACGCCTGATCTCCCGGTCGTGTTGGATTGGCATCTCATCGGACTATAATGTGAGGGAAGAGGTAGTTTACCTGCTTTTACACACATACTTGTACTACTTCCCTACATACTTGGTTAGTCTCTATTGAAATTGGCCGCTGCGACCGCAATCCGTACCGGAGAATATTACTATTATTAGTTATTCTGAAGGTCGCACAATAGGTACCTGATTTGAAGTGAAGAATGTTCTTAGTAAAAACGGGTAGGTATAAGAAAGACGAAGATATTTTTTTGTCTAAAACAAATGTTAAAGCAAAACAGCTACCGAGAAATTTCCGTGCATAGTCTATTTAATATTACGTCAAGTCTGTTTAAACAATTTAATACCGAAGAAACGTAGCTAATTCCGTTAATTACGTCCGTCAACTTGTCGGCAGTGTAAATTTAATTAGTTCACAGTTTAACATTTTTAAGTTTACAATTGTACTTCTTAACAAGTACCGCTCAAAAGTTGCCAGAAATTTAACTTAATCAAATCGGCCGTGGTCGACGTTAAACCTATTTTGTGAACAGATTTCACCTTAAAGGAGTTAGTTTTAATAGTACTTTGGTTAAAAACAACTAACTTTTATATTTGCATTTATTATTTCCATCTGTTAGTATAGGAAATGAGAGAGTCTGGAATAAAGTGAATTAGTTTTGATGTACAGTTCTTAAGACGTCCAATGCTGACGTTGTTTGTGGCTCTTTCATCTAAAGATTCCCTTAGTTAGTTCTAACAGCAACAACGACGGCTGGTCTTTTTAAGATTCAGAATCCATTCTATCCATATTCAACTACTTGGCCTTTCTTAGTAAGAATTCTTTCCCTCCTTCAGTGAATATAAATGCAATAAATACAAATATAACACACAATGTTAGAATTCCGACAGGTGTCTGATGCGCTAATTTCATTGTAACGTATTAAAAGTCTAATAACAAACAAATTACCTAATATAAATATAAAATACTTATCCATTTAAATAAAAAATATAGCGTTTATGTCAATTATATCACTCGTACCTTCTTCGTGTGAGAAGTTGCCTTTGCCCTGTACGGGGACAATAATTTGAACTTTTACTAAATATCAGTCTTACCAAGGGGTATCGTATTACCCAGTTACTGGGTTGTGGAGGTCAGATAGGCAGTCGCTCCATGTAAAATATTGATATTCAGCTGCATCCAGTTAGACTGGAAGCCGTCCCCAACATAATTGGGAAAAGGCTAGGTAGATGATGATGACTAAATTTTCTTCTTTACCTTTCCATGGCTGAAAATAAAAACCAGGCCTTTAAAGTATCTCTGTGAGAAGGCCTATGTCCCAGCAGCGCAAAACTATTTACAGAACTTTTTTACCTGGCTATAGGTATTAGAACTTTTTGTATGGGTAATGTTTAACCATCAAATGGCTGCAGACAGAAAAACCTGCCAGTGTTCGGCCTCACCCAGGGTTCACGACATACTTTTACGTAATTAGGTCAATTATTTTAAGTAAAAAATTATTCAGTAAACTTTTGAAACATGGGGTAGTCTTATAATAATTATATTTACCTTTCATATTAGTTTTGTTACAGGACAGAGTATAATATAGGGTAATTGGTAATTAGTGTACGATATTTATACACATGATTGTACTCATGACAACAAACAACTTTCCAAAAAAAAACAAAAATAGAAAATAAAATGGGGGGGGAGCATAACAAAAATAACATTCCATTTACTGTAATATCATCAATTAGCTATTCCATGATCTGCGATACTAAAGGCTTAATAGGCTTTTGATAATAATTAATTTAGAACGCACTTTACATTGATGGTTACCATAAATAAAGCAATGGTAATAAAATTGCGTAAATTTCTATAGCATGGCCTACGAAATACCAATTATAATTAATAGGAACAATAAGTCCACCGGAACTTACCGTGCGGTTGTTTCAGGGTGCCATTTCCGGGTTAGACCGAATAATATCGAAAATTCTATTAGGAAAATGTTTGTATGTAGTCGGTATTTGAAAATAACTTCCTATATTAGGAACTTCTACTTATAATAAAGAACTATTGGCGACAGTGTAATGGCCCGGTCTTCGACAACCTAACAAAAACAAAAAACATTTTTATATTATTTTTCTATGATTTCTTTTATAATAATAAGGTAAGTAAATACGATGTCCATGAACACGGGTGCAACCAATGATATGAAGGACACGTGTGTCACCTGACAGATTCTATTTTCAAAAGTCAGTCATCAATCTGCGTTTAGGAAAGACTCCACACGTGCTGGGTACCCGCCCCTAAGCAGGCCTCTGATTTGCTTCAATAGGTACCAGGTAGGTGTATTGTTTATCGGACTGGTGCCCACAACTACGAACATGTCTTCTCCCTTGCTCTTTCCCACTTTATGAGGGGTCGGCTCTCCTAATTGGGAAGTTTACATCATTAACCAATAATTCCAAGACCTAACTTCCATAAAGTAACACTTTATTTTAGCCCTGAAAACGCGAAAAATTTTCAATGAACAGTAAAATTAGATTTTTGCTTACTATGAAATCAATAAATAGTAAGTCAATTGAGTTGGCAAATAAGTGACGTCACAGTTCGATATTAGACTACAAAGTCTTTGAGGGAATCACGTTTTGGCAGTCCATAAAAAGTATGTCAATTGATTGGTGGTGTCAACATCCCAATTTTGAGGCTCCAGGACAATCTGTCCTGGGTGGTCGGGTCAGGCAGTTCTTCCTCTAAGAGTTTCGTCATGCTGGTCAACCTCATAGCAAGACTACCTCTTTTGTATTCAGGCAGTTGCAATGCTTTTTTGACAACATGTTACTCATGTTCCACAACTACTGACAAACATTATATCTCAGTGCGTATTTTGCGTATGTAACAGAATGTAAGAATTATTATTAGTAACAGTTATGCTACCACTTACCGAGGGAGACATATGCGACAGCTTGACTGACATTCAAGGTTAAGAAAAAGCAGACAGACTAAAATATGATGTAGGTGCTTGCCTATAGCTCTCTGCGATTTAGCAGCTTTCTATCAGTGGTTTTTTTTGCAATCGGGTCAGTATTTCCGAAAATTACCTCTTACAAACAAATAAACAGTTTTACCCCTTTGTACAATTAGTTTAGACGATAACAATATCTGCCTACCTTATCTCAAGGGCGTTTAGGACGTATAAACTATTAGCTTCTGCCCGTGTCTTCGTCCTGTGTTGACATTTGTCGGACCCCCGTTTCATCCCCTTAGGGGGTGAAAATTTTAAACTATCTCCTTGCCAAATTTCATCTTTATAAGTCAAACAGATTTAGATATTTCGTGATGAGTTGGTGAGTGACTTTTCGCTTTTATAAATTTAAAAGATTAAAAATGCAGCTATTTAGCAAGTGACTCTGTTCAATGGTGCATTGCATGTTGAGCTATGCCATAGCGTGCATTAACCAACCCATGAATTTGCCCCGCGCCATATTTGTAGCGTGAGCCACCCTACTTAAGTTTAATATTTCTTGTAAAATTTCTGATTTAATGAACTATTAAGGAGTGCTATATTTTGTGGTAACCTAGGTACCATAGTTAGTTCTAAAATGAAATTAGGGTTTGTTTGTGGCTAATTAAATAGTATTATAGTATTATAAATGTTGTAATTATTTATTCAGTCATTGATAAATTAACTAACTAAACTATTTTGCTAAATAAAACTAAAACATAATGTTTCTATAGGTTTCTTTTGTTTGTAATCTCTGAAAGTACTAGTCCACTTATAAAAAAATATTTTACTGATAAAATGCTACTATATTGCCGAGTGTCATAGGATAATGTTTTATGTTTTTCTTGAATTTCACGAGAACGAAGTCGCGGGCAGATGCTAGTAAGTAATTTATATTTAGTTAAGTTTTAAGGAAAGAAGATGTAAAGTATTAATCTGATAAAAAAATACAAAACTAATCAGTGCTAAAAATTAAAATCACTCCCAACGCGGAAGAGATTTCTTTACAAATAAACATTATCTTTTTACATAGGTATTTTTCCTGTTCCATCTTCTTATTTGTGTAAAATAATATATGTGTGCATAAAAGAATAAATAAATAAAAGCCATTCTGCTGATATTTTTTCTAAACAAAAAACATAAAGTAAAGCAAAGCATATAATTAAAAGCAGCAAAGGAAAAATGAAAATTAATCCAAAGTGAAATGTCCCACACGAGAACTTATTAACGTACTTAAGTACCAGACTTATGGTACCTACTCACAAAAATTAGTCCTTGCATTCATTAAGGCTTGGCTAGGAAATAAAAACAGAGATTAAATGGGTACTGAAAATACCGACAGGATTTAAAAGAGATCGTCTGTGTTTGGCTAAGTTAAGCTGAGCATATACGGGCAACTAAAACTACACATTTTTGTCCATTGTATTGAACTATGACCAATAGTATCTAATAGTGTCTGTATGGAAGAGCGGAGTCTCCCGACACAGGCATTACTTGCTTAAAGGGAGGCTCTAATCACTAAGCTGTTTTTGTAAACATTGTTGTAGAAATAAATTATTTTTGATTTCATGTTTTGATGACGTCATAGCAATATTGAGCAATTTTCGGTAGTTCCAAGATTGTAGCAGTTATTGCTAGAGAATGCTCTAAATACGCATTGGATATTCAGCAATTTTTTGTCGACATTTAACTTATAAATTGTTCGATGTGTTCTTTATAATCTATTTTAACCAGTTCTTGGCGATAAAATATTTGTACATTATTCTACTACCTGAACAAATTGCTCGTGTAAACACACCTTTAGCACTGTGACCTTTGGACCTATACCTACTTAGTTACCCATAGCGTTTCGTTGTTCTGCAATGGAAGAAGATTGAAAATGCATATTTAATTTTCGTTTAAAGTGTAGGTCATTTCATTTCAGTCTTTCCTGTGAAATTTTCAAGGGGTTTTTATTGCCTATCGTTTTCTGTGGAACACAATTCTGTTTGTGATTGCTTGGGTGGATACCTACACTTGTTTACGTGAATAATTGAATACTAGGTATGTTGTCGGGCAATTGTTATTGAGAATATAGGCCGACTAATCTCGGACTGGTACTGAATGAAAGTCGTATAGTATGGTTGCAATTTATTTCGAAAATTAAATCAAGTTCTTTTTATAACTTATCATCACGCCTGTAATCCTCGAAAGGTTAGGCAGAGGTGTGCCCATTAGTACACCCACATTTGGCCTGTTATGTTTAAATCCCATGTAATAGGGGGCGAGCCTATTGCCATCAACCGGATACAAATCCAGACTCCGAGACTGCTACTGAAAAATTCCTGATGGAAAAACCAAATAACACTTTGCCCGACCTGGGAATCAAACCCAAGACCTCATACTCAGCAGTCGCGGCATGCGACCACTAGACCAACGAGGCAGTTCTTTTTATATTGTCACGATTTACGATTTTGGTCGTCAATATAGCTTAAAATAATTATAATGTATCACACATTATTTAAAAATTCCGCTTTTCCGTACATCCTGAGAAGCAAGTTATAAATTAAGTTTGAACTTCGATACTTGCGTCTCTATTGATAACATTATACAGAAAATTCTTTACCATAACAAGTCATAGTTTCATGCATGAAAACACAGGAAAATGCACACGACTTCCCCTTAAAAGCCGAATGGCTAATGTCAATAGGCTGGAAAATAAATGGTACGATTTAAAAAGTAATCATTCACTGAATGACTTATTTTTAAATGTCACCATTTTCAACCCTACTACGTATAACTCTAAAGTCTAAACTAGCACTACCCACTTATAACTCTGCAGGAGTTGGATAACACACAGATGAGCAACCTCAGCAGCTGGTTACCATTTTTGTGTCGTAAAATCTTAATTTTGGAAAGACTTAAAAAGAAAGAAAAGTATAAGTATGCGCGAAGTATTAAACAGCGCTTACGTAAGCAAGATCCTCCCGGAATGGACGAAGATTTGCATGTTAACTCAGTTTTCATAAGTAATAGTTTAGTTTAGTTGAAATAACCCCGCCAACTTTGTTCGGAACGAGCCAACTTGACGATTACTCAGAAATATTTAGAATGTAACGAATAGTTGGAAAAGTTATATTAGTTTTAGAGGCAGATGGTACTATTGTAATTTATAGTAATGTCGCGAGCATGTTGATAGTGAAGACACTTCCTGAGAAACCAAATGCTTCCCAACCTGTGGCAAACAAAAGTTTGTATAAAGCTGTTAAATTTAAAAGGGTTAATGATATTTCTTGGCAGCAATAAATAACTTACAAATTGTTAAAGGTGTCCCGGGGGCACAGACTGCGCCCCGCGGGCCCGCGCTGACGATCCGCGGAGGAATAAGTTTTTCCACTCAAACTTTATTCGCACCTCAACTTGCGCCATCTGTCTGCTACTCGCAACTTATATTCTTGCTTCAAATGATTTAGTTTGGGAGTACTCTTTCAGAAAATATTTTCTTTTGTTGCTCGTCAGACGTATGAATGTACAATGGCTGGCTCGACGTCGGTACGTTTTCTATACTGACAATAAGTTCACAGGAGCCGTTTTGAGATTTACACAATCACATTTCACTATTACCTGCTGGGGAAATATATTGTTGTATCTTGTATGAATATCTCAAGACTCGTGTAACATCAAATACCTCGGCTGAATCTTGTTACTTATGTATCGAAGATTTTGTTGTATACTCATCTGTACGACCTACAAAGACACACACACAGGGACAGAGAATATAAACTAACATTTCGAAACACACAGATTTGCGAGAGATCTCTCACAAAACATTCGCTACCTAAAACTATTTCAGTTTCAGTGCATTCGTTTCTGTTTAAATTCTGTAAGATCACGTAACCAACGTTTCAAAAGTTACTTTCTTATTTTCTCGTTAGTGAAAACAATAAAATGATTCCCCTAAACTTGATACAGACACCAATAAATCTAGCGTCGAGATAAGACTCAATAAAGTTGCCGGTGGCTCGAGCCTGTCATAATTTTAAGAGCGTTCATAAATCCATCAATATTTAAGCTCTCAGACCACAATATTTTTCTTCGCGCCGAACAAGCGGGAGGTGCGTCACACACGGGCTCATAAATTCCGATAATCCCTGGCCTGTGCACATCGCGCTGCTACTTTACAGTATTCATGGCTATTATTCATGTGTTTGCTTTGCAGGCGGACGCCGCCAAGACTTAATAATTCGAGTCGATGTACTCAACGTTTTACCGACGTACGCAAATGTTGTTTACAAAACGCTTTCTATATTAAATCTTTTCACGTCAATAACCAAAATGGAGATCGTTTTTCTTTCAGACAGATTCATGGCGATGTCTTTCTAAAAATAGCATAATTATTAACGACAGAAAGTATAATAATAATTTAATTTCAATGCGCGCCTTCTCTGTATGAAAATAAGAAGCCTTTTTATTTATTTATTTTTAATAATTTTACGGATTATCGTAAAGTAATAAAATTTTCCTCAGACTTCATACGTGTAAGGAAAATTTTAACGAAACTTTCCACAATATAATTCTGTTTTAAAGCGATCTTGATTATGGGCAGTTATTCGCCTTTTCTTTCAATTAAATTTTCATGTGAAAAACTTTTTATTAAATCAAGTTAAAGTTTTAAGTAAAAGTCTTTTTAATTAAAATGTAATGTTATACGTAGGTACCAAAAAATTTAATGTAGATGAAGGTACCTAATAATTTTCGGAAACGTGCCGTTTATACGTAATGTGAAATACATAAATATTTTCTATTTCGCCCATGTCCCAGCAACAAATTGCGAATAATCGTCATGTGTTATGAAGTGTCGCGGGTGTGTTTGCATTCCGCGGGCGACGCGCGTCTCCGAACAAATTGTATTAGACGATGCCAATACGTGACCCTAAGAGAAATTCACGCAACAACATGTGTACAACGACGCCATTTTGGTTTTTTTCGATATGAAAATTAGGAGCCCTCCTGCGTGTTTGTCAGTTTTAGCACGAATTCTCTCGAAGGGGAATTCTCTTTTTTTCTCTCGTATGTTGGTATATTACTTACGTACTTACATTTGTGCGTGCCTACGTCAAATGTTTTTATGATGAGTTTATTATTTCATACAAAAATCGTGTGTTTATTATTAAAATTAAGTATAATTTTATTTATTTTTACAGCCAAAACAATGTTTTTATTATTATTTTACGTTTTCAATTAAAATGCAAGATTGATTTCATGTGTTATCTGATACACTTATCACAAAATCTGTGCCAAACTCATCAAATAACATTAGCTTGCAGAGAAGGCACAAAAGCAAATTGCCAAAGAAACTTAGAAGATTGAATACGTAACAAAAACATTGTTGTAATTGTAGGTATTATTCAGAGAAAAACAAATTATCTTAAGCGAGCTAGTAAAGCTGACTAGGATAGCATAAATATGTTGAGCGTGGCGGCGGTAGATAGCAGAATATTTATCGCTTAAGGTGCCCGCCGTTATTGGACTTGTCTTTTCGTCGTTTAAGGCGCACGGTGATGTGTTTATTCAATTTGCTGCCGTGGGAAATATTGTTACCTGCCTGCCACCGTTTACTGCTGTCGACTTCACTCGTTTCGCTATACTTACCTTGAGATAATGTTGGGAATGCCGTCGTAAGGAAACTGTGATGCACCGCTTTGATGTACCTATGAGGATTTATGCAATATTTAACTTACCTATTTCGAAGTTTCTCCCTAGTACATAACATAAAAAGTCCTCTAACAAAAAACTACAAGCCTAAATGGCCGTAAAGAAAACAATGTATCAATCACTGTGACAATATCGAATACAAAAAAAAAACACGAACATTTAATCAAATCAAACATTTCCAACTAGTAACACGAGCACCATTTACGTCGTGGTGAAATATTGAAAAGTATCGATATATCAGTTGGGTGGTATCAACCAAACATTTTCGTTATGGATGCGGTGCATTTGTAAACAATATTCATCGAGTTTTGAGCGTGGACGGACGGACGGATGGGCCAGCCGCATGTCGCCGTCGGGTGTCTTTAATTTTATATAGACTGTTGTTTGCACACCCGAAATGTTCATTCCCAATGTTCCGATTCAATAAATTGGTACATATTCGATGACAAACATTATCTGACTTTGTTAACGTTACTTCGCATCGTTTCATGAGTTGACCCGACCACTACACTGTTATGTTATTGACAAATTATAATTAATTTAATGAGGCCCAATTTCCTATTATACAATAGTTATATTACATTTGTGTCGAACAACTTTTATAATAGTGTAGAAGTACGCCGTCGTGCTATTATAGCACGAATTTTAAATTTCTTTTCAATATCAATATCAGTATCTAAGACGATGATGGACTTACAAAGGGAAAAACTTGCGTGATAAAACGTTGGATTAGTAAGACGGGATCTAAATATAATCTAAACTTTTACCACTAAAACAAAATTTGTATCGTCAATTCTGGTTTAAACGGGAAACTCTGGAATACAATTGGAAAACTCCTCACATAACGGGGCTTTTAACGAGACCTTTTTCGTGAAGTAACTAAAAACATCCCCCACAATGATCCATTATCTTCTCACGAGGACAAGTTAGCGATCTCCTTCCGTCTATTTTCACAAGTAATAACTAAATTTATCGTCAGACTTTCGGTCGTCGTCGTTGAGTCTTCCAATATCAGTGTTAGTTGTGCAGTCGGGTCACGCGCGGCCGGGCGGCGTCGCGGGCGGCGGTGGGCGTGCCGCGCGGGTGACGCTCTGGTCGGCGACGCGTCATTAAAATTAAGCATCATTACTCTTGTAAAGCGAGTCGCGGTATACCGGAAGGCGGCGGCTTATTGGGAAGTTTGTCGCCTCCTGACGGCTGCTAATCCTCCGCTTTATTGCTGTTCTAACAAATGATTCCCTGCTGGCGAGGCGACGTGACGCCGCCGAGATGTGTCGCACGTCGCTTCACACCCATATGCTAATATAGAGCCTCCGTTTACAGATTAACTTGGCCTATGTTTTATTTTTTTTGTCCCGATACTGCGGAATGTAAACAAAGACATACCTACCTACTTACATACACAGCTACAGATAGTAAAAATAATGTATCCGAGAGCAGCATATCGCGGAACACGTTTCAGTTCAGTCTGAGCATCGAGAAAAGTCAAAGAAAAATTCCGCCATAAAAAGTAAACCCGTAAAAACTTCAGCCGGTGCGGTGTTGGCTTTGAGGTGAATAAAGTGAAGAGAGAAAGTATAAATATTCATTCAGAGAAAGAAGCCACGCACAGTAAATATAAACTTTTATTTCAGTTCACCATTAGTAAAGCGGCGGGAGACGCATTGAAAATTCGACTCGCGACTTCTAATTAGAGAGGACACGGCGTCCTTTCTTCCCGAGTTCCTTTATTAATGGAAAAGTCCGTTCCAATTGATTTCATATTTAACATCCTTTTCTGTCTAAGCTTCTTAAAATACAAAGGAAAGTTGAAAACTGGTTATTGTGTACATCTACTCGACTGGATCTTCAGTAATTTAATGAAGTTTCTTGGTAGCGAAAAATGTACAGTGTCTAGATCGCGTGCTGAATTACATTTGGAATGCGTCGCGTAACACATGAATTACGCATGAAAGCGGCCAATGAGCGCAATGTACTGTAATACTAACAGCCTCCGCTGAATAACACGATACATTTTAAACTCCTAAGGGCTTCAAAGCGTCGCGTCGCTTATAAGATATGAATTTTTGGACCACGAACGTTTGACAGGTACACAATAGTGGTGTGGTATTGTTCCAATTTCAAAACGCGAATCGATACATGGGTTTTTTTCTCATAAAAGTATAACGTATTAATTGGAATTTCTCACAAAAGGGCAGGTCGAGACAAAGGCCCCCGCTGCGCCGTCGTGCCGCTGTACCCATCACGGTGGAGCTGACGTGCGGTATCATAGCCAGTGTGTGCGGATGAGTTTCATGACTAGGATACTGCGGCGAAGTTTTTGCATTTAATACTCTTAAGAAGATCTATTAAAGCTAGAAACAAACGGCAAACAATAGAAACTTAAAGGTTATTTTTATAAGTTTCTTTTATTATACAAGATGCTCGTCAAATCCAAGGAGTTATGCTAGTGATTCTTAACACAAATCAATGCTAAAATAAATAGGTTTTTTGTAGTTTCTCATTTTCGAATAAAAAGTAGCCGTCTTGCTTCTGGGCTTAGGCAGGCGGGGCGATGAATCCCCACGCATACAATGATATTATTATAGTGGTGTTGCACTGCCTACTACACACGCAAAGGGGCGAATATGTTCTTTGAAAGTGGTGTATTCTTAAATATTGCTAAAAATAAACAACTTAAAAAATAAGTATTTAATATTAATATTCATTAATATTTGTGTCTTTTATGACAACCTCCTGTTTGACGCGGATACAAAACTGCACATCGTATTTACTTACTACTTTTTTTAACATAACTTTTTCATAATTAAAATTAACCTTTAAGTTTATCACATTATGAATCCGCATCCAATAAATCTTCGCTTCCCTGGACTCTCAATTCCTTTAAAGGTTTTTCCAATTTTCTCATATACTCGTAGCTTCAGCTTTGCAGCGCAAATAACTTGAAAAAAAAGCGACGCAAGACCCCAGTGCGGAGAGGGCGGACGTCGGGAATTTCCAAAATATTTCCTTGTATAAAAGTAACAATATCGGTTATAAAGGTCAGCTGTCTGGTATAAAGCAAATTTATTCTGTTCGGTGTATTGGCTCATATAACTGGTGATCTCCGCGGCGACAGCGGTGGAATGATAACGGTCTAATTTTGGAGGCTGCGGCTCTATTCCTTATACGACCTAAATTACATTGCGGCCTCGCATCCGCCCTGAAAGGTTTTATTCATAAATCTACTGAAACGTTTCATAAAGTCGCGGAAAAATGTTCGCTTTTGATGGTTATTTTAAAATAAACTTTTACCTTTCGTGTCCGCTATTAAAGTTCGCTTATAATTCAGTAAAGTTCGCTTTCAAGAATCGAGTCTATCTAATACTGAAGTTTGTTCGCAAATATTCTGTGTAAACGTTAAGCGCTTAAGCTGGTATTTATTCGTAACGAGAGTTAGATACCTACTGATTACAAATTAAATACCCACTAAGCTCATCAAAGATCTGAAACGGTTTACGATATAATATAATTTGTCTGCTTGGTTTTAATTAAATTCCTTGGTGAAATTAAAGTTGAAAGTCAATCAACGTGTAAAAGATAATAAATTGAAAGATGGTTTATCGTGGAGCTATCTGAGCGACGAGCGGGCCGGGTGATGGGATCGCCAAACATTGACTGTGCTAATTGGTTGAGCTAACGCCATCCGATTTGCCTAATGAGGAGCGATTTCACTCGCCGCCTAACTCAAGAACATTATGCAAACTTGTGTTTAACTTCTATATCAGCTCCCAACTTGATCACAATACAACAATTGTTTAAAGATATGATAACTAACACGTACTGAGTGAGTATTATGGAGATTGCTTGCTAAGGGAAGTTTCACGATATTACAGTAGATAACTTTGAAGTGCCGCTGCAGTCATTAGGATTAGTGGAGGAAGATTAAGATTAGTCGTACTTATATCTACATATAAACTGCATTCATAATTTTGTTTTTAAACATACAAACAAAATAGGTATTTTGAAATATTGTAACTTTAATTATACACATAAAATTAAATTCACGCTACAACTTAAATTTTTCTTAACGACTTTTTCCAGTAGGACGAGTCATTCTGAAATCAACTTAATGGTACTCTCAAAAAGGTGGATATTTGTTTGAATAGAATTAATTAAAATTGGAAACAAGGATTTGAATAGACTTTAGTTGTAATTTCTAAGATGTAATGGAGTCCTATTATGGCATTTTGTAAGAATAGATCAGAGCGATCTCTTTTCGTGAATATTTTAGGTGGCTGGGCTATTGACGGCGGGTATCAGCATCCACATGCATTATTCTGCAGAGGCCTCGATTTGCTTCCAAATAGAGTGCAGAAAGTTCAGTCTATTATCGGAACAGATTTTAGAAGAGCCTTCAAAGTGGTTCTAAATTTTTGAAGTTGTTTTTGTTTCAATTATACTCGTACACGGCTTTTATCTAAGTGTAAATAGGTATCTAAATATAGTGATCGCTTATTATGACAGCGTCTTGAAAAAATCTACTGTTAAGTGCTAGCGCGCCGCCCGCGATACGTCACCTTTTTTTATTTTGTCATTATAAAAAATACTTTAAAGCACATGATTTAAAGCCCTTACTGGAATGTCTATTTATCTGGAAGCCGTCCTATTTTAATGAACGATGTGCTAAAAGACTGTTTAAAAAAAAACCTTGCAACCAAAAGTCCCTATAAATAAAAAAAAACTAACTTTATCAATTACAATGGGTGGAAGGGACATCGCCATGTTACGTAAAATTGATCGATTTTTGAAAAACGTACAACGAAATTGAGAACCTCTAAAAAAATTAAACTAAAATGCTATAGTATAGTCATATTTCCGAATTAGAAATTCTTCTCTGTATCTCTATCTCGCGTATTATTACGTTTGCTCGCTCGTGCTAGGCCTACATACAAACGCCGCCAGACGATTGCTCTGCGTTACTATATTTTATCTTTTTTTATATCCCCTTTCCCCTTTATAGCTTGTACTCTTACAGATTAATGTAAAGATATATTTTGTTTACTGAATGTATTAAGTAAGAATCTACTTATATAATTACTCGTTACATAACAGTCGTTTTCAGGTTACATTACATAAATTGTTACGACTGTATTAATATTTCAAAACTCTAGCCCCTTCAGGTTCTTCATAACAGCTATATTAGACGCAAACAATAACGTTTAAAACTTCCTAGAAATCATACTTCAGCAAAAACTTTCTTGTTTTATTATGTACTTAGGTTGTATGTTTTCCTTTTTGTAAATAAATATTCTGCTCAGAGTTAAAGTTCGATACTTTATATTAGCTTGAAAGTGAGGGAGGGAAGGTACATAGGGGTTAAAGAAAAAGATTAAAAAAAGAAAATGTTAGTCATTGAGGGCTGCTGGGGCCGCGCGTCGTCGCCGCGTCGCCGAGGTCCGTCGGCACATATTGGAAGTAGACTTTTCCTCAATACTTTCCAAGCTAATGAATTCCGAAGGCGCTTCGGTTCGTTAAAAATAATACAAAACTCAGTTCCCACTTAGTTCCAAAGTTTCACCAGGGTAGTTCCAGTCACCGAACATTAATCTAGTTATAATTCCGAAAGCTCGCCTTTTTACTTCACGAACTTCCAAAAAGTATACCTCTTAACTGTCACTTTTTTAACTTTTCTTATTTATTGTACGTTTCTTTTTTAAAGTTCCGGTGTTAAGTTAGCGTTACATTATTGCTTTGAACACTAACTTTGGTTACGAATTTAGAGCCGGGATTTCGTGGATCATAAAATTAATGTCTTGACACCGGCGCGTTACGTAGGTATTTACTGTGGAAAATTTAATTATGCGTAAAAGTTTATTAATAAATAAGTAGTCATTTTATGGCAAGATATTTTCTAAAATCTTTTTATTTTCTATCGAAAGAACGTACTTAATTAATTTTAGGCATATGTTACTACAACCTATGCCATAACATAAGGCAGAATGACTTGTACCTAAATATGATGAAAAACTCTTTCTTATTTTAAGCAATTTCACGAACTAAGTATGTGCAGATTCACATTCCTGGCCAATAAGAATAAATTACATTTATTTTTTAAGATTGATTTTAAAAACAAATCTCCATGCAATATATTTCAAAAAATCTTTTATTTGAAAACGTCGCCCATTTAAGCAAAATAATGCAACAATTCCATATCATGCATCTGACATTTTCAATTTATTTCGCTGTTTCAAGCAAGAATAATACGTCGAAAACCGTTCGCGAATCGAACTGTTTATTCTGAAGCAAATTACTATAAACTAGAACATTGTAGTAAGTCAACCGGGGGCTGTAAGGGCAGGCAGGTCCTTACAAGGTTCTGTAAGTGTAAAGTATAAAGGTCCACATGGCTGGTCCGTCGTCGGGTTCCGTAGTCACGTTTCGCCTTATCGTAGCTTCCGAAAACACTCACTTGCGTCTCTGAATCAATATGACAAGCGTTCACTCGGATCGGATTGCTACCCCTGAATTGAGGGCGATCGAGTTCGGGGATTTTTTTCATAAATATTAGCTATTTGAAAGTTAAGTAGCGATTATTAATTCGTTGACACGGGTCGATAATGCGACATGGAGTTATAAACTGGTCTTTATAGATTATTTGGAGTACAAAGGATGACGATGATACATAAAAAATTAAGGCGATTAACACACACGGCACCGCGCACCGCCGCGGTTGGCGGTGAAGCGGATCTCATGTCGCATCAACAGATTTCTTGGAGGCCAATTCCAAGAAATCTGTTGATGCCTAACACACGTGTACACCGACCGACCGCGCGATCGAGCGGTTAAATCCGCTTTACGCCACCGCCATTCGCGGCGGTGCGCGGTGCCGTGTGTTACTCGCCTTATAAAATGACTTTATTTAAAAACAGCCAGGGGAAGAAATCAAAATATCACAACACGCGGGTAAATAAAGACCAGTCTACCAGAGGAGCGCCTATCTTCTTCGCCTAAATCGAATGAACACAAAATTAGCATTTTATCTGAAGTTATTAGTATCCCCGTTAAATGACATTGGTCCCCCCCTTGTCCCCTGCCTATCACCCCCTGTCCCCTGTCCAGAGTGTTCTCGGAATCGCTGATTGAATCGCGCCGATTATGACGTTAATCTGTTCAATGCAAATTGGACAAGCTAGTCATTTACATCCCTTTATCAGAATTCGGCGTTAAAATATTCAAATATTTATTGTTTTGCTAGACAGCCGTACACCTTTCGGCTTTGTCGCACAATTGTCGGATGGGTCGATAAGTTGGAACGTCACTAGACCTGGAATAGGATTTCCGACCGTTACCTGTTTGTTTGGTAAATTAGAGATTTAACTAAATATTTGAGTGTCTTTTTAGTTAAATGAATTAACAAGATTGGGGTTTACATTTTGAAATCAATTTTGTTAATCTGAAATGATGACTTAGATATTGTAATAGTTCAAGGTGACATCATATTATTAACATCCTTGCTAAATTCTTATAGACTTCTATGACACGTCGAGACTTTAAACTAAAAAATCTCATATTAGTTTGCAGATTACACTGGCTAACAAAAGTAAATACAAGCGATTCTTAATTGGCAAGAACTGATTTAATTAAATAGTATTCAGAAACCTGAGTTATAATTACACAAAGAGAAACCCATTAAAACGTAGTTAAAATGAACTAAATCGTATTAAACAAAGACTAGAAACAGTAACTGTCTTGTAACGAAACTAATTTCAAGACGTTTCCACCATTATCGTAGTAAAGAAACATAAAATACACGCGTGGCACACACAAGTGTACTAAAACTATTCTTAACACCACTTCTAACTGCTATTTGTTTACTATAATGGAATGGTGGGTTATTTCTTGTATTATTGTCTGTTTTAATCGACCAGCCACTTACAAAAACAAGGAAGTTTTTCAATTCTGTCTTGGTTTTTGTTTGCGAAATTGTGTAAGTTTGTCATAATGTGCATCAGTTTGGATGATTTTGTTTTATTTGAAAAAAAACACACGCTTTATGGTCTTCTTACGGGGAGAATGTAAATGTATGGATCATGGGAGTGTGGAACGTAAGACAGAAACACGCTTGTACGATTTGACTACATACAGAAAGCACTGCTAACAGAAATCTCTTTTCCTAGACAGCACGTTTCGCCGAAAACTTTGTTGATAGAAAAAATTGTTTGTAGATATCTCGGTCCATAGAAACCACTGTTGACAGAGATCTCGGTCCATAGAAACCACTGTTGACAGAGATCTCTGTTCATAGATAGCACTTTTTGCCGTAAACTTTGTTCATAGAAACCACTGTTTTCAGATACCTTGATTCACTTGGTATTTTGGGTAGTATGCTGGTTTATAGAATTTTAGTATTATAAAAACTAGTACTGCCCGCGACTTCGTCCCCGTGTTGTTTTCCACCCGCGTTATGTTACGCGTTTGATTCCGCCCCCCATTGTCGTACCGATGTTATATAGCCTATACTACTCCTCATGAATCTGTCTATCATATTTTCCAATTCAACTGATAGTTCTAGCGATTGATCAATATCAAAGTTTGACTTGAGTCTATTTTATTTATAAAATTATCTTGCATGTAAACATGAGTTTTATTCTCTTTTAGTTAAGTTACTCTTTCCTTTGTTCATTGTTTGTTAAGGCAACGATGAAATAATAATATCAAATCTGAAAATTGTTTACCTACACAATATTATTATTGTATAAGAAAATATAGCAAACAAGTTATGGTACACTATTATTATAAAACCACTCCTGACAGTTGTATCTCCTAACTAGTGCGGAACAATAATCTGCTAATATATGTCCTAAGTTTTCTTTGTTAAACAATATTACTCGTACAAAACTATTGTATGTGCAATTCCAACAACAATGCCAGGAATATAGAGATGTCATTGTTTACTTTGTATTTTGAAACATTGACGTAACAAAGAGGTCATGCAAGTTTGTCCACTTTTCATGAAACGACTTTTGTGATTATAAACGCAACGCTCTACACATACCTACAACATTACTATATAAATCCTAATACATAAAGCGAAAGGTCACTATTCACTCACTCACTCACTGACTCACTCACTTATCACGAAATATCGAAAACCACTTGACGTATAAAGATGTTTGGCAGGGAGTTATTCGGAGTCTGGATTTGTGCCCAGTTGATAGCAATAAGCTCGCCCCCTATTACATGGGACTTAAACATAATTGACGAAATGTGGGTGTACACCCATTAGTACTAATGGGTAAGTATACCTCTGCCTAACCCTTCGGGGATTACAGGCGTGATGTTATGTTAACAGAAAAGAAATAGGTACTGTAGCACCCAGACGTGGGTTGCTACTGTACCGGGATATAATTCAATCTACTTATGATTGAAACGCGTTTAATCTGTTATACTTCGTATATTCTTTTTAAATCATAGTAATATTATATTTTAATACTAGTTTTTCGTGTCAGGCTTGACAGCCGTCGACACACGGTCTGTCTTCTATTCTACTTATTTTAAAAGTAATATTTATCTCACAATACCAAATAGGTTGTATATGGCTCAATCAGCCAGGGTCTCTACAGTACTAACCCTATAGATGCTGCCAATTTATATCCAACAAAAGCTTATTATTATAATAATAATCATCATTATTTATTTATTTATTTATTTATATATTCTTTATTGTACACCAGATTAAATATGACTTAAATAAATTATCTACTACAAAACATACAATTGGCGGCCTTATCGCTTACTGCGATCTCTTCCAGGCAACCTTGAATGGACAGTGAATTTTTGGACATGAAATGGGGGTTGTCAATGGTGCAAATTAAAAGTATAATAGTACAATATTACTATAATAGATACACAGATACATACATATGCTATATACTTATCTACTATCATTACTTCACTCATCATTACTATCATTACTATCATTACTTCACTGTATTCAGACTGTTCAATATTTATGCCTACAGCCACTCTAAACAGTCTTCAACTTTTCCGCTTGCCTTCAAAATGTTTTCAAATCTTCCCCTCTTGGCTACCATTCCGCTATCGGTTTTAACCAACTTCCATGTTTTTATAGTCTCTTCTTGTCTCTACATCAAAACCATGATTTTATTTATTGCAATTTGAACTGAGAGTTCCGTATTTTATGTTATTGAGTTTGTTTTTGTTTTTAATCTTATCCTAATTTACTAGCGTATGCCCTGTCCATTAATGACGGTTATTTGCGGGGTTCAAATTCTTTTTTCACGGAATCCTTATTATTTATTTAATTTTAAATAAGCCTAAGTTACTTTTCATAACATCAGATATCTGCGAGCTTTTAACAATCGTTTTTTTAAATATTTAATACCGTGTAATCATTCAAAATTATGCACTTTTATTTTATGAAAGTACCTGGTTTACATTCTTAGGTATTTAGAAAATAGCTGACACTTTGACATTACAAAAAGATATTTCAATTTTATTTAGGTATTTGTATAGAAAATCGGTACTTTACCAAGGTTCAAAGAGGACGTAAGCAAACAGTAACCTGAAGCTCCGTTGTCGCTAGTTGGCCTTCGTTAAGCCACATCAGTCGCGAGTGACGTCAGCCGGCATACGGGCACCATAGCACCATTAACATCCCCTGTCACACTCGGTATATACCTAGAGAATTGTACAGGTGAACCTGCCGCACTTTAGTAGTATAGAGAGAGCTCTTTGTGAAGTAACTTGTCCAGGGAAGTGGTACCACCATGCCTATTTCTACCGCAAAGCAGTGTTATTGTGTTTCGGTTTGCAGGGAATGGGTGCCGGTGTAATTATAGGCAGATATGATATGTCTCTAGGATAGCAACGCATCTGTAAGACCTCTGGTATTACAGATAGGCAGCAGTGACAATTTAACATCAGGTGAACCGTCGCGTCGTCAGTTTCTTTACAATCTAAAGACAAAAAAAAACAACTACATAGCGGAAACAAGTAGTTGTCCTTAGTATACAGAGTGATTGTTAATTTACCAGAAACCTGAAAAGGAATCATTGTTCTCATTATTATGAACAACTTTTGCTATGGGACCAACCCTGAAATCATAAAAAAGTGAGCTGTTGTCTTCTAAAATGTTTTCCAAGACGATCAAAATGTATGGAACCGCTGGTTTCTGGGTTGGTCCCATAGTAAAACTAAACCAGTGGTCCGGTGCTGTCTTTTTCTTCTTCTTCTTTGGCCTCGCCTTTTTCCGTTATATTTATTTAGGTCTTGTGCATCATCTTCCGTAACTCTCATCTCCCTCAACTCCTAAGAAATAATAATTTATACAAACATTAAGAAAACTGGTGGTACAAAACATAAAAGGGGTATTATGTCAAGTCCATAACTTCATAGTACTTAACTTATAACCCTAGTTGTTATAAAAGAAAGACATTTTCATTTCTTGTGTCGACAAAAAATATCTTCATTCCAACAGTTAAAACATTCCCAAGTCAATAAAAGAAGAATAAATAAGGTGGTGTATTCACAAATCTGCGCGTTCTTTCATTCTATCGGCACATCCTGAGTAACAAATCGGCGCCGTCTGAAGTGGCTACACAGGTTAATGAGAGGATATTTGAAAATGTCTGAAAAGATTAAATGCACGCCGTAATTCAAGAGGAGTGATTGCAGCACCCCTCCACGTATTAGATCGCTGACTTCGATATTTGAATACCCCTAGATCTGTGAATCCTCCCAGATGTATAATAAGTGCTTAATTATGAGTTATGCCGGTTTCGGATTCAGTCGATCGTGTGATTGGAGATAATAGTGTTACAGACTCGTTTTGAACTTTCCAAGTTGGATCAGCCTTTTGTTAGCTTTAACAAGTTTAGCTTGGGTCTTTGTTTAAGGCATTTTAGTTTCGTTTAGGCTTTTTGCTGTAATCTATGTCGAATCTGTATCTACTTACCTACGTATTGCCCGACTACGGAAAGACCAAAAGGAGGGGAATTTGGCAGTAATGTTTATCTGTATGCGCATATCTCCTTAATCATAAACGGATAAGGTATCGCTGGAAGTGTTATGCTCCGTTGAATTATAGTCGTATAATGATATGACATGTGACTACGGCTCTAAAAAATTATATTGTTTATAGAGGTTGCAATCGAATATTCGAATATTCGAATTATTCGAATTTGCTTTCCAAATTTATATTCGAATAGCAAATAAATACATATTCGAATATTCGAATACTATACTACCAAAAAAATTACTAGTCTAAGTCTATGTTGGTATAACTTAAAATTTGTTGTTGGCAACACTGCTTGACGGTTTGACTTGACTGACGCCATTTTGTTGCGTTTATTCACTTACAGAACGCGTTGTTGTCAATTTCAATGACGACGAGCCTTTCAGAACCTTGTTAAATTTTATTTGATTTTTCCAATTTTAATTTTATGTGTCCAATTTTATTATGTTTTGATTTTAATTTTCTAATTGACGCTATTACATTGTTGCTTTTTATTTTTTAAATTTTATTTGAATTTTCCAATTTTAATTTTATGTGTCCAATTTTATTATTTTTTAAAATTTTATTTTTATAATTGTTGCTAAGACATTGTTTTTTTTTATAAATAAATAAAAGGCTGATTTTTAAGTGATTTTTTTATATTTTGAAAATATTCGAATATTCGAATAATATTCGAACATCACTGAAAAAATATTCGAATATTCGAAAATCAAAATTATCGAATTTTTGCAACCTCTAATTGTTTATTTAGTAATATCTGTTTTGCCTGAAATTATTTTTGATTTTATTTATTTTTTATTTATTTAATCTCAAAAAACTTATAAGTAAGATAACTTGTAAGTTATAAATATAGCACATAAATGTACCAATTTAATGTTTTGTCGTTCACAATTTTAACCTTTTTAGAAAATTTCAAAGACTTCAATTAGAAATCATGACATCAAACTTATTTTTTTCAAATTTCCCACATGTTCTCTATATACAATATTTGTTTTATGTGGGAGTGCGATCAGTGTATCAAACTTACCCTTCACTACGGCAACATCGCATGACCTTCAATATCAATCCATCGACCTTCGCGCAAGCCATTTAGATAGCAAACAGCTTCTCAAATATCAATTCCTTCCTATTGTCTTCTATACTCTGAAGCAGTAATTTACCTACCCATTCAATTACTACGACTCATTTGTACCTATAAATTCAAAGGCACGTACTATAGGTAGGTACCTTAGGTACGTAGCTCAAGTAACTATTGAACAAAGGTTACACATGAACCCAATTACGGGTTCACAAACTATTCAATAACTCAGTAAGTCGATTCATAGCAGACGGCTTTAAATTATTTAAAGAAATTTCAGAATTTAAAACTTGCTCTTCGTTCCTAGTGGAGTGATTTGCAGCGCAGGGGAGAGTTAGGCTAAGTGAGTAAAAGAGTAAAAGTCTAAAGTCAATGTTTGCTGTCGTGATTTCTGCTCCCCTCAGCCGGTGACGCGCACTTTCCTCTCTCCCGTTTTGCGAAAATGTGCATCACCATTTCGACGTTAAATAAAGTCCGATTCGATTCGGAACAACTGTCCGGCGATACGTCACGTCAAAGTGCATAGTGATGCAGTTATTTCAATGTGTACGTGAGTTACACATTTTATTACTGACTATTTAGTTGGGATTGTTTTTTACTTAGAATTGATGTTAGGTACGTACCGTTACACAGTTACACTGATTCATTTAGCAGAAGATTTTTGTACTTAGATATAGCCCCTAATGAACAAAATTCATGGATAAAATTCATCGTAAGAATTAAGGTCCGTACCAATTATAAAGTGTAAAGTTTATTTGGTTTTTATTTTTTGTATTTTTGTTAGTGTGAAGTAATCTCTGGAATTACCTACTAGTTTGATAATAACAATTTTTTTACTGATAAACAGAGCCTACACTATTGCCATGTGACACAGACAATATTTTATGATAAGTATACTTGACTTCCACGCGGACGAAGTCGTGTGTAGAAGCTAGTCTAAATTAATATTATACAGAGAAAAGATTTTTATTTGTAATGAATAAACTCAAAAACAAGTAAACCGACTTAATTTTTTTTTTCACTTTTAGAAAGCTATAATATCAGCGAGTAACATAGGCACTTAGGCAGTATAACTAAAGCGGGTGAAATCACGGGATATTACTAGTAATTTATGATGTCCAAAAACTCAAGTAAATATTTCAACCAGATGTTTTCAATATAAAATAATATTTTATGCTAAGCCGTTCTCATGTGTTCAGGTAAACCAGCTTTTACAAAACTTTTAGTTTTAATAGCCTTTTGTTCCTATCATACTTCAGCAGGGAACAAATAGCCTCGGTTGTAAAACTGATAGTAGCTCGGTGCTAGTACGATATTACTAGTGTTTTTCACCTTTAGAAAATCTTTTATAGGATATTTACGACAACGCGTTCCGTACAAAAAAAAATAAAGTCATATTTTGACTAAGTCCTAATTCTTAAGAGAGTTGAATTACGTATTATTTTGTTATATACCAGGTAGGTAACTGACTACTACAAATCTAGATAATAGTGCGTTATTGCTATCTCAATTATTTAGGTACTCATTGCCCAAAATATCTATTTCAAATAATTTATTTGCTTGAATATACTTACACATAAGGATGACACATGTAACAAAAATACTTAAATCATATCCTACCTAATACATGTATCCAAATTTATATCAATTATATTACTCGACATACTTATTCATTTATTGATGTAGAATCTCCAACAAAAGTTAAACACAAAACATGACTCAAATAATGGCCAACAAAAGGTAAGTAGTATGTAGTTGTACTCCTTTACTTATAGGAGACCACAGCTTACACAACTAGCTAATAATACTATACAAACAATTAAAATAAAACCTGCAAGCATTCAAGATGACATAAAACAAAATGAAAAAAAAAAACGTCAACCTAATTTAAAAATTAAAAGAACACAAATGAAGCTCACGTAGTCGCTACTTCATTTCACTGGGGGCTGTTTCTTTGAAATTTTGCATGCAATTGCATCTCAGAGCAGCAGTAAAGAGTGGCCGGGAATAAAGAGGCGCATGTCATTTCCCGGCCGGCCTCGGGGGCGAAATCGCATGAGCAAATGTTGACATCCGGCTCCGTTCGGATCAGAGACCGCGATGGAGATGCACTATTCAACCTTAGACTTAGGTTTTTTATTGTAAAAAATGGCATACTTGAAGTCCTGGACTGCTAGTGGGAATTTGAAGGGTAGGTTTCAATAGCTAGATAATTTATTGATTTAGTATCGTGTTATTGGGTTCACCCATCAGGAATCTCTCAGTAGCAGCCTCGGAGTCTGGATTTATGTCCGGTTGATGGCAATAGGCTCGCCCCTATTACATTGGACTTAAAACAACATAACTAGCGAAATGTGGATGTTATAATGGGGACACCTCTGCCCAACCCTTCGGGAATTACAGGCGTGATGTTATGTTGTGTATAGTATCGTTCAAAAAATAACTGCCCACCATCAATAGAGTAAGCAATTTACAATCAAAGTTTAGTTCCTTTAGCTTTGTTCCCGATTTCACCTTTTCGTGTTAAATCGTTAGCAGTCCTGCATTTTATTACATAACTAGCTTCTGCACGTGGCTTCGTCCGCATTGAATATGACACTCAGCAATAGTGTTTGCTTTCTATCAGTGAAATATTTTTGTAATCGGGCCAGAACTTCCAAAGATTTCCTTTTACAAACAAAAAAAAACCAAACGAAGTTGACATATTCAGTACCTATAGATAAAAACCCTACTAATATTAAAAAGTGAGTTTGTTTTTCCATTTGTTCAAAATGGCTTTGGGCCGCAAGATAACCAACAGAACAAAATAAAATGTTGCTAAGAACGAAACTTGAAATTTAAACCGACAATAATAAAGGCAGGACGTACTAATACCGTTCCCCTTTACAAGAAAATGGTTATATACCCAACCTATACAAAGTCTATTATCTAGGTACTTAACTAAGCACGATCGCCCCAAGAGATTACTTATTTTCAAGCTATTTGCATGTCAGGTTTAAAACTACAAGCTCTCCGGCCGTCATCTTTTATGATGCCGTTGAATAAGCTACAGAGGAGAAATTGATCTTTTATACTTTTTTTATTTGTTACTGGCTTATTGAAAGCTTCTTTATAGTTAATTAATTTTAAGAAGAATATGAAATAAAATTATAATATTGTCGTTGTTAGTATTTTAAGTTGTAGGTTGCCAATCCGTTCATTTTGCATTTTATTTCGAACCGAATTCGAAAACTTTTGGAGTTAGGACAATAAAAAATTAAAAAACGTCAAGATTCGGAAAATTCTGAATTTGAATAGTAATATTTCTCGGAAAATAATATGAAAATCATGAATTTGGTTTTTGACGCTGACATCTAAGTTTTTCATTGAACATTTTTTACTTTTTTATACAGGCCCTTAGGCCTTTTTCAACACCTCACTCTCAAATAGACACTATTAACCAGATAAAATTAAAAATGGAACAGAATTTGTATTAAATTATCTTCTAAGTAATTTGATTAAAACTTATTAGAAGGTGGTGAAACGGGCCCTAATTCTAAATTCAAAATATTCGCACCTTTCTTGACAACAACCACAGATACAATGGTCTCAATAACGACAGGTTAATAAGACACTAATTGACTTGGTTACTAATTTTATCCACGATCAAGTGACTCATTTAAGGACCCCATTTCATATAAGCACCAAGTCATAAGAAAAATACCTACCTGGTTTAGATGAAACCATGTAGATACCTAAAAATAACAACAACCTTCTTGAAAGCCATATGTTTGAGCCGTCCACTCCTGAACGTAGGCCTCCCCCAAAGAATGCCAGTTTTGATTAAAAATAAATAATTATAATTATTAAAAAAATGCCCAATGTTATCAAGTGTCAATATAGGTACACATTATGAATCTTAGTTATTTCATCATCTTCCTGCCCTTGTCCCATGTTACTTGGGGTCGGCGCAACACGGTTTCCTCTTCCACTCTGAATCTTAAGTTATTCACTGAACTAAAAAAGGAAAATATTCTAGAGCAACCTAATACCGCCTACTCGCATCAAGGAAGCGATATGATCAATTTTCCATTTGGTCTTCCTTTTTACCGCTGTATTGAGATAAAACCAAGCGGACATTATTAAGCGCTTAACGAAAATTCCATTACAAAATTGTGCCAAAAATACCTTAATTCATTTTGGTTAAATTTTAAACGTACACTACATAATATTCCGTGAAGGGAATATTTTGATCGCCGCAATTTTATGAGTGCGGTGATCTGAACGATCAATTTGCATCGTAATTAGGAGTTTGCTCTGTTTTAACACAAATTAGCTTCAACCGAATAGCCGGTTATATTCTGAAAGCAAACACGTGCGTCGTTTTATAGTCCATTGTAATATTGGATTATGAGTTGGACAAATACATAATTTGGGTGCGACGTTGTTTTTATAATGTTTTGTTTACAGGTTGTCATTATTTTGTATTGATTCAAAAGCTTACCTTTTATTTGTCATGTTGGTAACTAAGAAACCATTGTTTAATCTGTAGTTTTTTCCTTTATTCTGTCAAATTATGGTGTTACCAGTGCAAAAGTTTTCTACTAAATGTTTAAAAATCAGCGCTTTTAAAAAAAAGAACCACGATTTCTTTAGCCTTTGGCCCATGACGACTCTTTTTCTTATTTTACAGAGCTATAACTGTCCTACCTCTCGTAACCTTAAAGGAAATCAAATTACAGAGGTATTACGAAAATATAAATAACGTTTTCAATGTAGGTATAACAGAAAACAGGTTTTATTTTTATCTTTTAGCAATGAACATGGCTCTATTATGGATAGTTCAAGTGTGATTTTATTCTGTACTAGTTGTATCCCGCGGTTTCACCCGCGTTAAGTTACGTCTTAGGTTAGTGCTCCGCTCCCGTGGATCGTACCGTCATGTTATTGTTATATATCCTATACGGGTAATTACGAACACAACGAAAAAAGAATTAGCCAAATCGGTCCAGCCGTTCTTGAGTTTTTCGCTTAGCAACACGTTCAGCCATTAACTTTTATAGATTAGATATTTACATAATTATATATTATCACATTTGTGTCAGTCAATTTTTCTTTCTATTGTTTTTTTTTTTATTTAAAAAGAAATCTAATAAGTTAAAAATTGGTACAGTTGGCTCAGTTGATACCCTTATCTCGAATTTAGCCCACAAAAGTACAAGAAAAATATAAACACAGAAACTTCTATATTCATATTCATGTAGTACACAACGTCCTCGGAAACAGCGCAAAGTAAAGTGGCAGAAGGAATAAATTCAGAGTATA
This sequence comes from Hoplodrina blanda, assembly GCA_949316365.1. Classification (NCBI taxonomy): domain Eukaryota; kingdom Metazoa; phylum Arthropoda; class Insecta; order Lepidoptera; family Noctuidae; genus Hoplodrina; species Hoplodrina blanda. The sequence continues at coordinate 10,756,495 of OX438581.1, forward strand.
TATTCAGTAGGTTAGAGCTAGCTGCTTAAAGCAGCACAAATGTACCAGGGTACCAGAGTAGCAAGGGCGGTGGACACCGCAAAATGCAGCTCTCTACATCCTCATTACGGATTCATGAGCCATGCGGACGTACCAACTGCATACCGCCAATCAAATATTACATGGCATTTTTTTCTTGGCTTTTTGAATATTCTCTCATGTGGAAATGTATGTAAAATATTGTTAGGTTGGTAGTACCTAATAATTGCTAAGCTAAAATTACAGTTTTGAAAATAGAATGGTATAATATACCTTTATTAGGACTCGGGATAATCCCTTACAGGCAGTGTTATTCTGTATAAAATCTCCTCGACGGATTCAGCAAAGTGAGCTGGAAGTGAGTTCTCAATCCCTGACAAAGTTAGATGAAACTCACCTCAATCTCACTCTACGGAGGATTTTTTACAGAATAAACCGGCTAAAAGTATTTTTCTCATATGACCCTACCCTTATAACTAAATAACCTGTGACCCTATGTAGATATTACTATCGTTGTCGTATATCTTTAGAAGTATTACCTACGTAGGTACAGAACCCTTTTGCGACATCAGCGTAGCAATGTTTAGTGCCGTAAGTCGTCACAGACTCAGTGAAGTCGATACAAATGTTTACGTTTACATCGCCGACCACTTTCCACGTCTCACAATTCCTACTGCAAGCATTTTTAGAGTAAAGAAAATACTTCAACACGTACACCTTGGGACAGAGAACACGACGATATACGAGGGTTTCCAATACTAGTAAAAAATAAAACATTCATTTCAAACGAAATTCTACTTGAACATAGGTAATTCAACAAGTAAGTATTACGAGTGTAAACGTGTACTGGCGGCACGCGATTTGCAAATAAAGCTAGGAAGATATCAAACAACGAACGTTTGCCACAACATGCGATAAAAACCTGTGCCGTTTCAAATGGAAATAACAAATGGATGTGTGTCTGATGTTTTTTCGCTGCGCTACTAACTTTATTCATTAACTCCACAGAGTCAGTAATAAGATTTTGTTTAATAAAATTACCAATATACCTAGTCCGACCCTTGCACGTACACTCACGGTAATTGTTTATAAGCGAGACTACACATGGAAACTCTCTCGGGAAACAGTAAAAGAATATATTCACAATGGCAACACAAAGTATTTCTCGAAATGTCGAAAGTAAAACACGTGAGATAAGTAAAAACAACTATTTTCACTCCAATTAGGAATTTAATTTAACCCTTATCTGCGGGATCAACAAACACCTATTTGACCTTTACACGCAAGTTAATAAACCTGCTCCGTACAATATATTCTTTATCCACACACCATAAAAGCGAACAACTGTGAGCTCCTAAACCTTACGGATACATTAGGCGCGGCCGTAACCGAAAATTCACTTCCAATGTCTCACATTTGATAACAAAGGAAAAACACCCGACGACCGACAAGATGTTCTAAAAATACTTTCGCAATCTAGCTACCTGTTCACCTGGGCTGGCCATTCCGGCCTCCCCATAAAGAAGAGTAGACGGGAAGCGCCGGGAAGGGTTTATCGTTCCTGAGGGAACGGCCGCATGCCCGACACTATATCATTGCCGCCTCTATCTCTATGTACACTACGAGTTCTTTGTACTCGGCGAAGCATAAAACTTTCTGAAAACACTGTTAATATGTAACGTACTCTTAGGTGTTACAATCGAACTTTGTGCGGTTCATTTAACTTATGAGAAAACTCGTTTTAGTAAGTGTCTGCCTTCTGCCACACCCTTTAGTATCGTAGTATACAGGAGTGCCCTAGGCAGCTCAAATCCGATCCCTGGCATGTAATAAAAACACCGTAACGGATGTCGAAAATAATTTAATTATCCGATTTAAAGCCACGCAGTAAATAACTTTGTAATTTGGTAAATAACGGCGTGTTTTTGTGCATTATTGTGATATATTAATCGTTAATGCGTCGCTTGTCAATGTATTCGTAATGAAATGCCTGTACACAGTGCGGTCGGGGTCGCGACACCGCCGGCAAACAAAATATGAAATAATGTTCACGTTATTTGCATAATGTGCACCATAAACGGTGGCCTATATAAAGAGCCATCATATTATCATGTCGTCATAAAGGCCTGTGCGAGGAGCGGCGGATAAACGCAGTTGACGTGCATAAAGCTTTGTCCGGGATGTCGCTATACCACAAGAATACCTATTGATATTTATCGCAACATTTCCCTGGGATGAAAGGGTGTGCCAGGCGAAACAACTTATACACTGACTTTTGTGCTCGAAATGTGTACGTACAGGAGGGATTTTGATAAAAAAATAATATATTAAAGATAAGTCTGAGAACTGTCTTGTTTTCTTTCGATATATCTGCACTCCACGGCCACTTCTAGCCATTTTTCATTTATTTGAGTCTGATTGCGTATTCATTATTCATAGATACCTTATATCGAAGGAAATCTAAACCGATTTATTCTGTATTTGAATTTCAAAGCGATTTGACACGTACCTTCACAAAAAGACCGTAGATAAATAAATCGTTCTAATTTCGAAATTAGATTGTGACGTTTCAGAATGGTTGTACTTATTGATGTAGGACCTAATTACTTTATTCAGTAGGAACGAGTATACAAGAATGTCCCCTCCTAAGTCAAACCGTACAATAAACTACAGAGCAAGATACTGCTCGTGTTACTATGTGCGGAACCGCAAGGCGAACCGGGAGACTTTACTGTGCCCCTGGGACGGCCGGAACACCTGAACACATTGATTTTACATGAACGTCCCAGAGCCACGACATCGTTGTTCGCACATACCTACAGGTACCAATAAGTACCTACACGTATGTAGGAGCTAGGAGTAATACCATGATTTGTACTTTGCCTATGTGTAGCAACAGATTTGAACGCACTGTTCCAAAGGGGTGTAAATCCGGCCACAAATGCACATACGACCTAACAGAATGCTGCAGTGATTTGTACCAGGCGACGTCATTCAACTGGCGTACAGATCGTGTCATAGTTCACTTGTTTTTCACCTTTGAATTCACTCGCTTTTTTTCTATTTGCTAGCAGAAAACCAGCGGCAGCGCGCCGGTTAGCTTTCAAAGTCGGAAGGAGATAGGTCGCACGACAATAAATTGTTTATTAAAGCTTAGAGCATTTTGTTAAGTTTCTGCTAAATGTTCTTTTAGACAAATGCGTTTTTGAACAGGTAAATCGAAATAGTGATAGTTTCAAAAAGAATATACCACCGTATAAGTAGGTCTATCTAATAAGATAAAATTTTCCAAATCGTATTCACCCCAGCAAATTACCAACATAATGCGAGTACGGGGGCCTGCTAAATAATTATAGCATTTTCCAGCTACGTATGAGTTTCAGGCGGTTTCTTCGGAGGGACCGCGGAGGGAGCAGGGCGGAGGCCTGAGAAAACTTTTGGGTCTTTATTTATTGTTATTGCCTCATTAAGGTACTACGTAGTAGGCGATATCCTACAAATTGCAAATAAATAAGCCACCGCTCCAGACACGTGTGGAATATATAAGCGTACGTACTTATCTAATTACCTACCTAGGCGTTTTGGTTCAACTGAATTATTGTCATTGAGTAAGGTAAAGTAGGCAGTAAGATTGTTTAGTGTGTCTTTATTCTTTGTTTTGGATGACATAAGCTACAAAGTTATCAATAAGTGAATACCTAAATATTTTTCAATAGTCGCGAAAAGAAAAAAATAAACTAACATTCACTTGCACCAAAAACTTAACTCAGAGTTAACAAGAGGTCAAATTACAAATTAAGTATGTATAACCTTTTGTAATTGAACCTCTTGCTAGCAACTAAAAACTAATCAAGTTTTTGACGTTAGTAATAAATGGTAATAGAGATGAATTATAATTAAAAGTCTTATTCAGTAAAGTACTCTTAACTAAGTAAATATTGATACCTCAATACACGTGAAAGACGCTTTGATTGAGCGAAAACCAACTCAATAATTTATCAATTTGATTTTGAGATTGAACCACAGATTGTCGAGGGGAGTAAATTAATTTCATAAAGAGTTTTAACCTGAATTTACCTTAAATAAATTTGCGAATAATGTTTGTGTGTTTTCGTAAACCAGTAGTGGAGAGATATAGTTATAATAAAGAGTTGTTCATACATAAATATTTCCCGCAAACAGTTCCAAATAAACAAACGAAACAAAATGGGTTGCATTAACTGAGCTTACAATAATGCTCTAACGAGCAACGTTCGCAACCGCATTTTCAACGGATCCGAATGACTCATGATTAAAATATTATCGATAAATAAACTCAAAACGAACGTTTAAAGCTAAAACATCGCTTTACAGCGCAAATAACGCGTCAACTCAAAGGTGGAGCGCAGGTATTTTGGACTTATTGAGCGCAAATTTTGAAGACCGCAACCCTTTGAATAGTCAATGTCGCGTACCCTTATCTCGCCACAGAAAGGCGACACCACATTACCGGTATTATGGCACTAGTCGGCGCGGGCGGCGCGGGGGCGCGCGACCCGAAACGCGCCCTCGCTTACAGTATTAAAGTATCGAATCGTATGCACACTTTGAAGTACAGGCCATTTTCAAAGTGCAATTTATATTGTATTGGAAGTTAGAGCGGCGCGTTTACCCGGCTCCACAATATTTTGTGTCGGGCCAATGTGCCGCGCGGTTGAGCCTTGTTCCATGTCGCTGTGAATACCAGTTTTACATTTTCTTGTCTATTGAGAAAATTTAATAAGCATAAGTGAAGTGCCCGCACCCTATTGTAGTTCGGGACGACTAGAAAACTTTTTTATGTCTCTTAAGATTTCTTTTTGAGAGACGGTTCAAGTTTTCTGTAGTAGGTAATAATCGTAACACCTTCGTTATAAATAAATCATACTTTAATGTTTTAGGAGAGTACGAATTCATGCTCAGAATTTTTATAGACATTTAAAGTTCTTAATAAAAGTTAGATTTTGACGTCGTATATTTTGCGAACTAGAATATTTAAGAGGGGGTTCTAGCTTTAGGCGTTGTACTCACTGTAGGGTGGGGTTTAATGCCGCGCTCTGAATAATATCGGGCAGTTGCGTGACCCAGGTGTACGATGTACCACGCACTCGCCAGCCGATATCGCAATTCGCAAACCGAGCCAGTCACTTTACTGCGCCCGTGGGATCCACACTCTTATATCATGAACCTCCTCTCTGCTCCCCCTATGTATTGCTAAGCTATAATTATGATATTGATACTTTATGCAATTCGATTTGCCTTATACATAGGTACTTCAAAATTCTGGTGCCGATAATGAAAGTTTATGTTTTAGCTATATTGTTTTTTTATTGAAGTACCTACCTACTTATCCTTTATAACTGTCATAAACGTTACTCAATGTGTGGTAAGTATCATGATTTAATTTAGTTAGTAACTTACCAACCAAATCACCTCGCCAATTACCAAGCTTCAGATGTAAATGCCACTTAAGTTAAATCAAACAAATATTGAAAATGGTCATAATTTTAAACAGCGCCAACCCAAATCGACGTCAAAAAAGAGCACGTAAGATCAATCGGTACACAACAAATGTGGCAGACCCGACCGGATCAGATCAGGCGGTCGGGCCTGTATTTATTTACATGTAATTAGGTCGGTGTCAGTGATCGACGGGGGCGGCGGACGTCCGCGCCGAGGTAAACAATCCATTACAAGGCTGTCAGGCGGCGTGGCCGCTCGGCCATGCATATAGCGACCAATATCGCCGGCAAACACGCGAATTTAGACCAGTTCACTGTCGCCTAACGTCAATATTGACCCGTATTGACTTTTTGGTATAAATACTTAGCGAGCAAACACCTGACTCGGCTGAAGAATCAACCTGTATAATGAACCGCCAACGTTTGATGAATTTTGGTAGAGTATTTTGGTCTGTGTACAAAAATGTCGAGTGAATATGTCCGAAATATTCTGTGTAAACAAAGATTATTAAGTGAAGAGTCAAGGGTAATCAGAACGGTTGACTTGGTTTTACACGAAATATCATAAGTGATGAAAAAGAAAATGCTATAAAGGTTTGCTTATAATAGGCCTTTTTTGGTATTAGACACATTTTATGTTTTTATAAAGTTACAAAAAGACACAAGTTCCTGTAAAGGTTAAAATTGCATTTCATTCTCCAAATATCAAATGATGCACTTAACAGAAAATAAATTCTAAACAGCTTCTAAAAATAACTTGAAAGCTACACAAGAATCAATTTACTTAAACGCACACCATCGCATCAGTGTATGCCGTGGGAGCTAGTACACCATAATAATATCCAATACCATTATAATGGCCACTGTTGACTATGATGTATGGGATGCACTTACTGTGAAACGGGCCGTATGCCAGCTTGGCAATGTTAACTTAAAAATAAACATTATCTTCGCGGAGCATCTCCAAAACACTCGCTGGACGGCGCGGGCGTACTATGTATTATTGGTACTTTTTGCCCAAAATAATAACATTACCCACGTCCCTTGAAGCGCACAAAGCAGACCCCAGTGCAGTAATCTATTCAATGTATCACTATGCAACTCGTACTCTTATCTTACCACGTATAGCCACGCCAATCCGTTACCGATATTTAGGCAAAATACGAATTCTTTTTCCATGCTACGCCAATCCCAACCCTATGCTACCCGGTCTAGGTCGGGAATCACGGATGCACCGACTAACTTTACAACGTTCTACGGTGAATAATCCGCCTGATATTGGAAGGCTCGTCGATGCATTCACTGGGATGCACGAAATTTTCTATAAGGATAAAAGCAAACAAGATAGCCATCGAACCAGTGTTACGTACTATGCCAGCTATAGGTAGGTAGTAATGCGCCTAAACCGCACCGATTTGGCTGCGAAACGACGGACAAATGGAAGTTTAAAAGCAATAAAACATTTTTATTTGCTCATGTCAAGTGCTTGCCGATGAAGCCGAAATTTTACAACCATTGAGGTTTTCATCGCAAATATTTGTTAGAAACGTTCCGTTCGATTAAATTATTTTTGTGTTGACTGTGGCGGGCTTTATTTTAGGGATATAATAACGGCCCAACTTTTTTGGCGTGTAATAGGAACAACAGTGACAATACGGCGGCGCGGCGTCGGCGAACGTTAAAATGTTTCCGTTTTTGGCGTACTCTCAAGTTAGTTAATGTTTCCAAAACAACGCTGTGAACACTGGCATACCTATTTGCGGCGTGAAGTTTGGACGTGACTAGCTCTATGCGCTTCTGGTTCACACAAACTGTTAATAATAACGTTCTAATCTACTGCATTAGACACTGCTCCTTTGTAATACAAACGGCACTAATTACTTCTGACCGCTAAACGACAGCTAAACCGACCATTGGAGTAAGTGAAGAAGTTTAAAAAGATTTACTTGTACTGGAAGGCATCGTAGTATTATGAGTCGGTTCATTGAGGGCGCCCCCTGACAGGTTAATATTCATTCATCTAAATACATTGTTAAAACTTTACTCATTTGGAAGGACAGATTGGGGCTCTCTCAGTATAGACGTTGCGGTATCTTGTAACATCCGATTATTATAAATAGTGTTAGGCCATCTCTAATAGAATATAATGGAGGTTTATCTTGAGGTTTTCCACAATCCTAAGCAAACATAGAGTAGGTAAAGCAACCTTATTAAGAGGATCGATGAGTCATTGAGTGTGAAAAAGGTGCCTGAAGATTTAAGAAATAAAAATATCGAGATAATTTAAAAAATACAAGAAGAAGAAATTCAATGAAACATCAAAAGAATTTCGATTAATATATTTTTCTCTCTAAAAAGTTGTTTTCATCAACCAGACACCTCATAAAACCCAAAGAAAATACATATCAGGCAGGACTTAAGTTATAATAACATTTGAAGACAAATCGGCGACAATAGTCGCGATGGCAACACGGCGACAAGTCGCGCGACTTGAGGGCAAATTAAAACGATTTGTTACCCGCGACGCGGACAACCGCCACCTTTTTAAACCCGTGACAATTTAGCGCAAACCTTGTGAAATATCGCAGAGTTAAATAAAAACCGATTTGTGTTAACCCCTAGTTTTAGTGCAGGGCGGACTACATTCTGTTGTAGCAAAATGCATTTTTTGTTGCGACTACTTTGGCGCAGTGCCTGTTTTACGCGGTTTATGGTTTTAAATCCAAAAAGCTGACGCCAACTTTGTTATGAATGCAGCTAAGATGCAACAACAAATTAACTCATTTTATATCGATTTCCTAAAAGTCTAGGAAAAAAAACCCTAATTGTCAGTAATATGAGAGTGTATTTTCAGATGTAGGTAATTAATCTAATAAATTACGCTTTATTTGAGTGGTCATTGTAATGGTCATCATAATGATAAAATATTCTACGTCATTGCAGAACAAAATACAGTAGGCAAGAAAGGTCAGGCGCCGCGCCGCCTCGTCAGCGACAATTAACGCGAGCCGCGGCACATAACTCACTCGCCCGACACTCGCTATCGCTCCACTCGCACCAACAACGAACTTTCTACTTTTAACCACCACTACCACCTACGGACGAATGCTACCACCTACCACACCACGACCCCAACACTGTCGCATTGGTGTTTGTAATTTAAATTTCGTATTTACATAGTTTATTGCGGTTTAAGAACGCAATTTGTTAATACGCAAGTAGACACGCTTGGATTTATGTCTCGTTGGTATTCAGTATTCAGCATGCAACTTGTGTTGTGCATAACTTTACAGCGGCTGCTACGGAACCCTATTACGCGTTTCCTGATACACTCGCGACCATAATTAAATATCGGTTTACGGAATTAAAACGATCCATTATCTTGGAATAAACAATTTACGTCGGTCGTGACGTGATGGAAGGAAACTTTTTTTTTTCTATCTAACGATCTGAATATTTTTGGGCCGGCCGCATTAAACGAAAAAGTTTATAATTAACGAGCTCTATGCCCCTCTAATTGAACATAAGTAAATAGGACTTTGTCGTGTAATCAATCATTGAACATACACTATGTACCCGTCTATTGATCCCGCGTCCGAATGGAACTGATATGTACCTAACCCTTTAACTGCTATCCGTTTGAGCAATGGATTCAAACCGTAATTTATTCTAGGCTAAATTTACAAATACAGTCCCACTGGTTTTGATATTTAGTTGAGCAACGCGCCTCTTTATTTACTCTCTTCTCACCTGAATAGTTTCACGAAAGGGAGCAATTAATTCTCTCAGTCTAGTCACGAAAATTTTTCATTTTAATTAAAGCTCCGACCGGAGGATCGTCGGCTAATTAACCCATTAAAACACAGACTCTCCTTTCATTTTGTCTTTTTTCCTTGAGCGTTCACTTTCTTGTGATTTTCGAAATGAAAATGAAAATATGAATGGTTGCAGAGCGGACTACAGATGGCGCCATAGGCAAAGCAAAGCGACGAGGGACGGGAATGTTTGCGTACACAAGTGCTCTGGACTTCTCATTGTAAATATTGGCAAATAAATCGTACGCCAATGAACATGGGTACCTCATGTTTTTTTATTAGCAAACGCATTTAAATATTCAGGAATTGTTGGTCTTACAAATAAACAAATGAAGCACTATGTGGTTTGACGGAAAGAGCACATCTATAGGTGCGACTCGCTGTTCATTTTTTGGCTTGGCTTTGATTTTGAGCGATGAAGAATCAAATAACTTCTTTGTTTAAAAAAAAAAAACAATATCTATAACAGCAAAGCGCTTAATACATAAAAAAATGTGTAGATGGTCGCTTTTACTTAGGCTCCACAATCTATCAATATTGTCGCTTAGAAATGAATTGCGCGTTGGTAAACAATATCGCGATTGTTCGTATAAAAATAAACTAACCGAATCAGCCATTTAGAAAGTTGGTTTCTACTGAGCGAATTGTAAATATAATGTTAAATAAAACATAATTATCATTAGAGCAACTAATGTAATTCAAACTATTTGAAAGTCTAATTGAATAAATGAAAATTCTTGACGAACAAAATAGGCGTAGATCTCATCAAATAAAAATTCGGCACGGCGTCCCCAGTTAATTAATCCATTAAAATTTTTTCATCACTTTAAATTACTTGTTTGAGTTAAGATCGTGATGAAAACTTTTCACAATGTTTCTCTTTGTAAACACATCGCGTACACGAGACTAATTAAAACGAGTTGATTTGGTAACAAAATATGATGCGATTATTGTGCTAAATTAGTTGGCGGTTACAAAAACAGCAGTTCCAGTGGTGAATGATGAAATTGTACAATTATCATTAAAGGGTAGTTTACAATGCAAGCTGAAACTTGTTGCCGTCATAAAAGCGAGCGGGCGCAACTCTGCGAGACAATGGCACATGTGAGGCGACATAAGGCCGCGTGCACAAAGCAAGTGCCTACAAGTACAGTCAACAAGACAAGCCGGTAAAGCTGCGATCATCTGAATGACGAAGCAATTACGCGCATTCAGCTCGGGGCGCAGTCAGTCGAGGCAAGTGGTGAGATTGGTTTCAATAAAAGCGCAATCCCTCCCCCATGTTTTTCTTTCATCACTCCACTGTGAACGGTGTTATTCAGTACTGTAATTATTTCCGTACTATGCCAGGTTGGGCTAAAATTAATAATTGTTTTGTATTGTTTCAGGTAATTTCAGCGGTTGATCAATATTCAATCACAACATGTGTTACAATTATTCTGTGAACAGTATTGAGTAATTATAAGGTAGGTAGCAATTCAATTTTAATCAAAGTCTCATGGATAACGACTATTTATTTGCCAAATTATCGTCAGAAACGTCTTAATTGGTATCAAAGCCTGTAATTACGTTCATTACAGAATCACTTAAACCCACTCGCGATCTATTACAAAGCAGCTCGCATCACTTAACACCGTCGCTAAAAATTCATTGAACTTGTAAATTATCGTAAAACAAGCGGCGTAAACCCGTCCGCGGCACGTGCCGTGCTTAGGAACAAATACAAACGTCGGACAAACGGATCATTAAAGTGCTGCTTTAAATGTGCCCGCGGCTGCGTTGATTAATCATCGCTCTGTGATTAATTAGTGGTGAAAAAATCCGATGAAGAGCGCATCGATCCTACGGTCTGCACTCACCCTTACACGAGATTAAAAATAAAAAAATGTTTAAAGCGGGGAGATAATATCTGTTATGAGACTGCCCCTTCACTCCGTATTTACATTAGCATGATAATCCGACGTAGGTGTGTTACAATGGCATTTTTAAGAAGATAAACTGCATTCGTTTATTCCGCACTAGTTAATTTATTATGATCATTTAACGCGGCATATTTGTGTTGGCGCGTACGGTTCTTACAGTACCTTGTAAAAGTGAAAATGTACACTTATAATAAAACATTACGCCTGTAATCCCCGAAGGATTAGGTAGAGGTGTACCCATAGTACACCCACATTTCACCAGTTATGTTTAAGTCCTATGTAAGAGGGGGCGAGCCCATTGCAATCAACCGGGCAAAAATCCAGACACCGAGGCTGCTACTGAGAAATTCCTGATGGAAGATCCCAGTATCATTTTGCCCGACCTGGGAATCGAATTTGCGACCACTAGACTAACGAGGACCAAACAGTCAAAAATTATACTATAATGTATGTATATAGGTATACTCCATTAGACAAAAAGCGGCCAAATAAGGGTTTAAGACATTTCTTTTTAAAAACAGAACAATATATTCACTTACTCTAGTAACACTAGTTACCCTAAGTACATTACTTGATCGTTGATGAAGAGCAAGCATCAAAACGGTGATGTACAGTTAAAGGTATTTTTTTAAATAACGGTAGTTATTAGGTTATAATTTAGTTGAAATTACAACATAGTGATATAATACACATCAAAAGTGTCTAGGGATCAACATCCCTAACATTGATTAGGGATGTTGATCCCTAGACACTTTTGATGTGTGTATTTACGGTAAATAACGAAGCCTACATGCTAATTTAATTACCTACATTGAAATAACGATGGAGTTAGGGCGATATTTATCTAATGTTTTAATGAATGAAGTTTAATTTAAATCAATGTAGACTTACCCTAATCTAAAATTCACATAGTTGCTGCATCAAACAGTATTTGTGCGGTTAGAAAACAAGCTTTCAAAATATTACGTCACCGCGTATAACTTACCTACTGTAATCTAAACTTATAATATTACAAAGAGATAATATTTGTACTTTTGTTTGTAATGGATAAACTCAAAAACTACTAAACCGATTTAAAAAATTCTTTAATTAATGAAAAGCTACATTATCAAAGAGTAACATAGGCTACTTAATTTTCAAAAAATCCAGATACGTAATGAATATTCAACGCGGACGAAGTCACGGGCAGAAGCTAATCGTGAAAATAAAATAGTGTTGTTGTCGCTCGTTTCGCAAACTGTACGTCTGTCTGTAAACAAAGTAACAGGGTTGCTAAGTAGAGAACATACTCTAAGTGATTGCGTCGCTCATTGGGCCCGTTTGACGGACGACCGCTCTACAATTTACACCCAAATAAGTCGTTACTCATATTACAAGGGGAGATTTAAACGTCGCTTTTTTAAGACGAATATTTTACAGTTTACACGCCAGCCTGCCCGTTATTCATTGTCAGCGAATTTAATACGTTAAGTGCACCCATTTATGTGCAAAGTTTTTAAATGCGTTCGAGATTGATCGTGCGGATTGGATGACTAATACGTTTGTATTACTACCCACAGAAAACATGGGGTTATTGTCCCTTATAAAGTTTGCTTGCTATTAATCAGATGACATTTCAATATTAATGCGGTGTTCCATCAATGTGAACTGATTTAAGTCAATCATTTTCGTAAGTACTTCGCTATAATGAAACGAAATGTCAATGTGTTTGTCATGTATCGAAAACACTGAATCACTGAGCTGAACGGTCAATTTACACAGCTGAAAGTTCATTTAATTTAAAGCTCAATTAAAATATTTTATGAAAGAAATGTTTGAATGTAAAACGTGAATGTCCAATATGGGAAATATGGGTTTTAATACCTGAAATAAATTAATTTTATTTTTCATATTTCGATAAATGTTTTTATTTTTATCATATTGTATGAGTAAACTAGATTCTGCCCGCCAATTCGCCCGCGTAGTGTTTTTTACCCGTTTTTTGTTACGTCTTTAGTAGCGTAATGTTATATTATTAAATAGTCTCTATTCCCCATGCATCTGGCGATCATATACAAAGATATATGCATTTTTTACAATCCGACTGGTACTTCTAGATCTAGAGGCTAACGCGTTTAAACCAACACACAAACAAACAAACAAAAAACTCTTCAACTTTAGTATTTTAGTATAGACATTTAGCCTTTTAAAGCTACAAATTGAACTTAGTTCTGACCGAACAAGCCAACACTCTCAATAATTAAGTTAATAAAACAAACTTATTCGATATACCAATTATAGAAGATAGGCAGACACCGATGGATATTTTAAAGTGTAATTTAATTTTAAAAGTAGATAATAAACAGTTCATTAATTGAGTTCAGTTTCAATCGAAGACATCCATCGGTTTCTAAGAAAACTTCAACTATATCTGACGTCCCTGGATACCTATCTCATTTGTTCACTATACGTCTAAAACTCATGTTTGGAATAGATTTAAAATTAATAAGCGTAAAATATCAAATATCATTACAATTACTTCGAAGATGGGAGATATTTTGACGTGTGTTGGTTCATTTTAGCAGAATTAAACCCAATTGCTCTCTACAAGCCTTTAAGTAGGTTATTGTGTTTTGTACTATACACAGTGTTGTCCGTACACTGAAAATTAACCTGAAATTTTACTCTCTGTGTATGTATTCCCTCGAGGTACTCTTGACGGAATTAAGTTTGCCTACAACAAAGCCGTGGACAAAAGTACATTCATGTAGGTATTAAATGTAGATGTAAAATGTATTTTACATTTTATTTAATAAATAAATGACATATTCAAATAATCGTCCACACGTAAGTCACATTCACATGCTATTGTCACAGTAATAAAGCGGATATCCATACTAATATTATAAATGCGAAAGAGACTATGTCTGTTACGCTTTTACGACTAAATTACTGAACCGATTTCGATGAAATTTGGTACGGGGTTAGTTTGAACTCCAAAAAAGTACATTGGCTACTTTTTTAATCCGAGACTTCGTCTGCGGGCGCAATTATAAGCGACATTAACAAAAGCTAGTTATATAAATAAATTAAGTAATTCAAAAAAATTGCATATAGGTATGTAAGCCACATTAAATGTTATTTTCACAGTGATAAAGCTGATATTTAAAATGTACTTAACTGCGTTAGTTAAATAAGTTATAATTACAGATGCGTGTAGGTGTTAGTTAAAGTTGAAGCATTATAGAATGAGTAATGCGGTGCCTCGCGAACGTAATAAATTGATTTATTTATAATAATGTCGGCAACTCGGCACGATTAAGTAGGAAATATGACGTCGACGGTGGATGCTTCTCGGTCGGCTCGTAATTACAATAATTGCAAAACTTTCTCACTACAGTCTTAACCGCGATGCTTTAGGGCCATTCATTTGTATTTATGCATGCCGCGTAAACAATTCTTAATGGCGTTTCGTTTTATATTTTTCTTTGTGAGAACTTCGGATTCGAAGCGAAGAGTTGCCGAGAAAATACACGTAGATACCTTAGAGCACGACGGGAAAAATCCTAGTTCAAGTTTACGAGTGTTTCATAATCATTGTGTCGAAACACGTAAAATTTCCTGGAGTTTTATGCAGACGCAGCATCGTTCGGTCGGATGGGTCGTCCGGTCTGCGTTGTAAAAATATTCCCGGGAATCGCGTGGAAACAAAACAAGTGCTACGTAAAAGTAACAGATTACAGGCCACTCCGTGTTTACAGCAGACGAGTTACGAACCTCTTTATTCATACTCTACTCGTGTGGACCCGCGGGAGGCGACCTATTCG
This sequence comes from Hoplodrina blanda, assembly GCA_949316365.1. Taxonomy (NCBI): domain Eukaryota; kingdom Metazoa; phylum Arthropoda; class Insecta; order Lepidoptera; family Noctuidae; genus Hoplodrina; species Hoplodrina blanda. Next base: position 10,771,536 of record OX438581.1, read on the forward strand.
CCTATATCTATTTATATTTTCATTGTTCGTAGCTTTTTTGAAATTTTCGTGCTTTAAAATTGTGTACGAACATAGAGGATTACTTTACGAAAAAATATGTGACGGACTAGGTCGGATTTGGAACTTGTTCAATGTTTTTAGGGTTCCGTACCTCAAAAGGTAAAAACGGAACCCTTATAGGATCACTTTGTTGTCCGTCTGTCTGTCTGTCTGTCTGTCTGTCTGTCTGTCAAGACCTTTTTTCTCAGGAACGCGTGGAGGTATCAAGCTGAAATTCATATCAAATACTCAAGTCTATGGTCTCTTGGAGCTGTGAAAAAATCAAACTTCTAAGTCAACGCGATCAAAAGATACTCCCGTTTATGCCGCAAATTTTCGACACTCGCAAGGGAATCAAAACCTACAGGGTACTTCCCGTGAACTCAGAATCTTGAAATTTGGTATGAAGCAACGTCTTATAGCAGAGATATAGGAAAAATTGCGAAAAGTATAAATTTTTAGTTACATCATATAATAAAAATATTTTTAATAATTTTAAACTTACTACCCCTTTCCTCATGAACGCGTAGTGGTATTATATTGAAATTCATATCAAATACTCAAATCTATAATACCTTTAAGCTGTAACAAAATCAAACTTCTATGTCAACGCAATCAAAAGAAACAGGAATTAAAACCGCATATTTTGAAACTCGCCACTACTCGCAAGGGAATCAAAACCTACAGGGTACTTCCCGTGAACTCAGAATCTTGAAATTTGGTACGAAGCAACGTCTTATAACACAGATAAAGGAAAAATTGCGAAAAGCATAAATTTTTAGTTACATCATATAATAAAAATATTTTTAATAATTTTAAACTTATTACCCCTTTACTCATGAACGCGTAGTGGTATTATATTGAAATTCTTAACAAATACTCAAGTCTATAATATCTTTAAGCTGTAACAAAATCAAACTTCTACGTCAACGCAATCAAAAGATACAGCAATTAAAGCCGCATATTTTGAAACTCGCAACTACTCGCAAGGGAATCAAAACCTAAAGGATACTTCCAGACGACCTGGAATCTTGAAATTTGGCATGAAGCAACGTTATAAAGTACACATATAGGAAAAATTCCGAAAATCTTAAATTTTTAGTTACATCACATAGTATATTTTTTTTAATAATCATAAACTTACTAGCTGACCCAGCAAACGTTGTTCAGCGATTAAAAAAAAAAAACAGATGTTGGCCGATTCTCAGACCTACCCGATATGCACACAAAATTTCATGCAAATCGGTTCAGCCGTTTCGGAGGAGTTTGGAAACAAACACCGCAACACGAGAATTTTATATATTAGACTTGCTGACCCAGCAAACGTTGTTATGCGATTAACAAAAAAAAATAAAAAAATAGATTTTGGCCGATTCTCAGACCTACCCGATAAGCACACAAAATTTCATGCAAATTGGTTCAGCCATTTCGGAGGAGTTTGTGTACGGAACCCTCGGTGCGCGAGTCTGACTCGCACTTGGCCGGTTTTTGTTTGTTCTTTTCGCTCATTCCAAAAGAGTTTAGTACAATTACCATAATTAACGTTGTGGAGTTAACTGGACAGGTCCGCTGTAATCTGTGAACTTCTCTATTCAAAGTACCATCTCAGACATTCGATACTAATCTTTATGATTCACACAGGTCTGACTTCATCTGACAATTACAAGAAACTGTATGGGCTTTAAGAAAGTTTCACCTCTAAGTTTGTGTCTGTTTTTCTTTAAAGAAAAATAAAAATAAAACCACAATCAATGTTAATCTAAGTATAATCTTAAGGTTTTATACTGTGAGAATTAAGGCCGCTGCATACGTGACGGGTTTTTATCCGGACGGGACGTGACGGGAAGTTTTGGAAACATCGTTGCATACAAAATGTATCCAAATACGTATATGTCACGGGAACATGGACGGGACGGGAACGTGGACGGGAAAAATCTCGTCGGCGACGATGTTTAGCACGTCCCCGTTTAGCAATAGCAATTAAAGCCAATTCTTGAATTGAAAAATCCATCTTTCTTTGTTCACAACACTAGCACGTTAGTTACGAATCAATGTCACGTTGCGTATGCGTTTGCACCACGTTCCCGTTTTGAACGAGGCAATCACGTGCCCGTCCCGCTCACGTCCCGTCCGGAGTATTTACCCGTCACGTATGCAGCGGCCTTTAATAAAGTTGTATTATAATTAAATTATAAAGACATATTTTATTCTTTAAATAGGTTAACACATTTCAAGCCGTATTTTTTTAGGGACAGTGTCCACTGTCCCTAACACTCCAATTCTCACAGTATAAAACCTTAAGATTACACTTAGATTAACATTGATTGTGGTTTTATATAGTCACAGAATTAAAGAGATAATAAATTACTCAAAGTTAGGATTACAAAACCGTTTTTTTGCGTCTTAATCTACCTACATCTTTAAAATAAGAACATGACCTCGGAAATCTTAAAGGAGCTTATTTAGCTGAACCTATCCGTAATAGCGCAACTCAACAGAGTGCATGCCAAGAAATATGTGGCATTTTTTGTCCAGGGCCATGTGTCACTTTATTATCTGTAACTAACTCATATTTTGGCACTCCTACGCAGCTCCTACAATACCTATTATTAATTAATTGCCTATATCTTTTCAAGTTGGCCTTACTCCTTGTCTAAAGTTTATATAAGTACGAATGATAGATAGAAAGAGATAAATTAATCATTTGTTGTTAGTTTGCAATATTAAGGACGAATTTTATCAGATTTGTACATAATATGCTTAGTAAATATAAGTCAATCTGCGAATAAATTTTATATTTAACATAAGCACATTTTTTTTACATAAGCTGTCAATTTTATTCCACCGATGATTTATATTGACTGAAGAAGTTTGGTGGAATTCGCCGTAAATATTCAAATCCAGGTTATACAAAGTGTAATTGCATTAACAGAAAACTTGAAAACAGGTTTTTGTACTCATCATTATGAATAACTTTTACTACAGAACCAACTCAGAAATCATTAAAAAACTGCTAATGTAAACATTTCATTGAGCTGCGTGAGTATAATAAAGATCAGCCGATTTTTTTTTACGATATGCAATTTTTACACTTTGTATAATTATAAAAATCAATGAAAATTAGACCGTAATATTTTAAACCTAAGCACCTATTTCTGTAGCCAACAAGATGTAGGCTTAAATTATACTGTAGCACAAAATAATCGTTCCAAACCCATAGTTACTAACCCCTCAGAATTATAACTATAATTTCTTTCATTAGTAAACCAGGAAACAAGAATACATAAGTATCACTGGCAACTGTCAACTTTACTTTTACTCTTGCGCAAGTAAACTGCAAAAGTGTCGTAACTTGTAACAACTCTTGAAAGTTTAACGTAAGTTGCATAAGAAGAGTTTATTGATTTCAGTTTTAGTATTAAAGTGTTATTGTGTCGTAAACTTCTATTGTTGGAAACTAGGTATGATACGGAAGTACTAACAATGGTATTGCGTCGAAATGATAACACAGATCGGCGATCAGTAATGTTGTTTAAAGAAGTATCGCTGATGTACAGTCTGGTCCAAAAGTATGCGAAGAAAGTGCAAAGAAACCTGTTCGGGTTTATTTTTTACTCAATAACTCACTAAAGTAAATTAGTAACACTTATTCTTAATTTGGGCTATTTCGTTTTTATATTTCGTAATTTTTTAACAATTATTGTTTGAATATTAATTGAATAATTGTCGACAAAGTTGTGATTATAAAAAATAACCACTATTCCCAAATGAAGGCACAGAGATAGATTATATTCTGGATTAGCACATAGGTTTCCAAGGCAGACGAAGCAGATGAAGTCGCGGGCAAAAACTAGTAAATAATAAACATAATATTTAAGTTTGTACTTTAAGATACTCCAACTTTTCTTACACGATATTGATCAGGACATCATACGGTGCTACAGCAAAGATATGAAGATAGTTTCCGAGAAAACGATGAAATATTATTTATTTTACGATGTTATCAGATAAGCAGTTGAGCATTTACACCATGTATGTACTTACTACATATTATGTTTTGTGACATCTCAGTTTTATCTTACGACGAATCAGTGTTTCCATTTAAGTTTGCTGGCTTGTGTAAGTAACACCGGAGATCAGGCGGCGACGCGGCAGCGCTCACTAGTAATACGAGTCCGGGACCCGAGTTCACACCAGATCCACCAAATTAACTAGAAAATATAATGTGGTGGAATACCCACGCTTCTTAGCTACAAAATGTACATAATTAGAAAAGTTTTTACGGGCGGTGCCTTGCCAAGTTGTCGCTTGTCACGGCCTGACACGGCCCCCCATGTCCGGGCGCGGATTATAATTTTACAGAACAAATTATTTACAAATTGTGATTCTTGTTTACTGTATTTTTCTCCCTTGTTTTGTTATTTGCTTTGTTTAATAAGCTTCTCATGTTCACTTGTTCTAACCGCAACTGAGACGGAATGTTTCTATAAAGATACGACTTTTTTACTGAAAAAGTTGCTGCACATGACATGCAAGGTTGCTCATTTGTTTTATTCGTTTGTCTTTTATTTATTTTCTTAAATAAATATTTTCGTAAATACATTTTGACTTCGCTGCATGATAAATTGCGACATAGGTAGTTCAAGTATTTATGTTCAACTGTTTTTATCTGATGAAAATACATGTAGTTCAACAACATCTTAACTCTTACCCAAAAAGCATTATCTCCATCACCAAAAAACGTAAAATAAAGAACCTGCGACAGACAGCGTGAAATTTGAGTCAAACCGCACATTAGCGACCTAAAAATGCGCGAGGCTATACATCGTCTCCAAAAAACACGAAATGTGTGTGTGAACAGTCACGAAAGAATCGGAGAGAGAACTTGCTCGGGGTGGTGTTATAAAAATAATTGCCGTTTTTGGCACGACACCACGTCAACGACGGGTTCTTTGCCCTAAATGAGTGTAATTACAAAAGTTTTTATTACTAACTGCGCGCCAAAACCTCCTTCTACGATCGTATTATAACGTTGGTGACGTGAAGGCTCACTACACCAAGCTTTGTTTCAAATTACATAAAATTTTATACTTTTTTAAAATAGGCACGCGGTTAGACTTTGTGGCAGAGACGCTTTTAAATTAGGTAGGTACTTGCTTGGCGAGATTTTGTCATTAAAGAATCTAATTTGTTCACGTCTCTGAGTGCTTGTACTTGCTGTTATTAGATGTTTAGGCAATAACTTACATATAGAAAAGCAAGTATCGAGTCAAGTCAGGTTTCAAATCAAGATTTCATTCCAACTTTACCGTAAAATGTTACAAAACTAATTAAGTTTCAACGGTTAAATTAGAAAACATGATCTGCAGAATGTACTAGACAGGCTCACAGTCTCACAAACACAATGTGCCGTAAATGTTCTCAACTAATCGAAGACATTAGCTAATTGAACATTGTACCGATCACGAAGCAACGTTTTTTATGACATACAAAGAACATTTTCACCACCCGTGCCACACAAAGCATTAACAGTATCTCATTCCAAGCACAATTAACAGTAGAATAAGAAATTAAATTTTCATTTAAGTACGTAGATACCGATAGATATCGGTGCAGATCGAACGAGGCCAGAGTGCAGTTTCGGCACAATGAGCCGATTAGTTCCTTAACGAAGCCGGGACTGATTCGGGCCGGGGGGAGAACCGTGCAGGAAATAAACGGAAAAGCACGTGAAGTTAGAAAATCCCAAGATACGGAGCTCGCATTCGTTCGGCATGACTTTTCACATTTCGGAATGTAAATGGCCCTGAACTAGGAATTCTAAGTTAAACGTTCGACAGACGAATGAGTTTTCAAAGAGGTTGGTATTTACCGCAATATCCTTTGTTTTTCTTGGGGCGTCTTAGAAAAACAATTCTTTGCTTGCAATTCGAGTCCGAAACGGAGGAAACTGCCTTCCCGTGTGATGAGCTTGTGACTTTTATTAGTTTGTGCACTGCTTTTCTGAGTTTTTAAGATAGGTATTGTTGCAAACATCACTCAAACACTCGAAGCATATTGTGTCTGGTACGCGATACGTAGGTACATGAGACATGTAAGCATGTCCGATGGTCGTAGTAGTACACTTAGGGAGCTTATTATTTATTAACAGCGATACAGGGAGTCAGGACGCGTGCACGTCAGACGTGTCTGGCGGCGGCAGCGTGCATATGCGGCGCCGCGATATGCCACGTCCTGTGTGATCTATGCGACACTCACGAGGTCTCCTTCTTGCTTAACACTGTGCACACTCGCACGGCATAAATTTTCAACTTAAACCTACAACTCCGCCCTAGAAATGTACGGAACTCCGGAATGAAGTTTTTACAGCTCCACCGACGTTTTCAACGGCTAACTCTTTAAATTATTACGTTCCGGTACACCTATGCTTTACGTCTTAACAGAGATTTATGAATTACAAACTTTCGATTCCTCTTTGCCAGCGAGAGCGTAAACGTGGACAAATGTTCGGATAGATCTATTTTGTTCTGAATTTTGAAAGTAAATAAGTTCGAATTTGTGGTAAAATCGAGCACGATTTTTAATAAATTCTCAGAGGAGCGATTAAAAGTGAAGATAGTCGAGGTGAGGAAGTGTGGCGCGCTGTAAGGCGGGACCTGCAGGGGGAGGTCTCGGGGAGTGCCACGGAGGCGCAATATCGCGTTCGGTGGAGCGTGGCCGGCGTCGCGACATTTGCATCTTTCTAAATGAAACCATATTACCGATGTTGTGGCGCACTTATTGGACGAGTTATTGTGATGATGGAGTCGCTGCGATAAAGTCTCTATTGCCGCCTGAAAATGGTTATTTTCGGTATTTAAATACGAGTAGAACCTTAAACGGTTGCGGGCAAAAGTTATTTCAGTTAAATGTTGGCCAAGATTTATGATTTTCAATTTACATTATTTTTAAAGGTTTTTGTAGCGTTATTTCTAATGGCCATTGTTTTAACTTATTGCTGAACGGTTAGAAGGTCGATTTATCGATAATACTTAATTAAATTTAAAGAGCTTTGCTGTAAGAGGACTTGTCTACTCTTGTATTTACTTATAAAATAGGGTCAGGTTTCATTGATTTTTTTTCTCATTTTTACAAGAGATAGTCTGATAAGCTTTAAATATGTTTTATAAATCTAGTGCGAGAATTAAATTGATTCGATATTTATTGAGTAGCATAAACAACAAATACAAACATTACAATAAATTAAGGCTGAGTAAGTTACCAAGAAATCATCTGTAACATCCGTTTTCATAGCATTTTATTACAAGAAACATTTATGTCCAAATAACAGACATAGCAGTGAAGTAAAATACCTATATATATTTACATTACGAAAACAAACCAAAAATCCAACAAAACTAACAAATTATTTATTTAACTACATACATACATAAACTCACGCCTTTTTCCCATGGGGGTAGGCAGAAACCACAGAACGCCACCTGCTACGATCCTTACATACTCCTTTCGCCTCATCTACGTTCATACATCTCGTCATACAAGCACGCCGGTTTATTTAACTAATACAACATAAAACATAACATCACGCCTGTACTTAATGTCTGAAGGGTTAGGCGGAGGTGTACCCATAGTGCAACCACATTTCGCCAGTTATGTTTTAAGTCCCATATAATAGGAGGCGAGTCTATCGACATCATACATACATACATACAAAAAAACATTATTCATTAAGTTTATGTATGACAATTTATACTAATTGTTAATGTAGGTATGTTTAATGTAACATTTTTCATTTTTACTCAATAACATTGCTGCCTTATTAAAATGACACACGAAAATGAGCTGTCGCCAATTCTTTTTTTAAATTCACCAATTTTCAGCCTGCATTTCGGGAATTCTCTACAAAAACGACTCGACTTAATAAACGAAAAATACAATTTACCAAACGTTGTCAGGAATAACAAACACAGTCCCCAGTGAATGCAATGCAAAAGTTTCCAGACGATAAAATCAATTGACCTACCTATATAACATGTATGTTTAAAATGTGTATAGCGATCGACATAGTTAAACGACACCGTCAGGTACACAGAATTCCCCACACGTATTCGATTCCTGATTCCCTGCAGAAAGAAAGACGCCTTTACAGCGAGATTCGGTGCCCGTTCCCAGCCGCAATATGTATGATAAATAAATTGCTATCCAATATCAAATGGAAGCAATACCAGTGAAATGTACAAAGCGTTTACTCATATTACATGTATGCCTACGAATGACTCCTTTGGAGATAGGGCTAAGGGAGCGCTAGGGCGGCCACGCGACCCCACCGGCCATGCATGTATTCACTAAATGAGATTTTTAATGCTACGCCTTCACCTGCGTCTAAAAGGTTTTATAACTTATGATCTGTGTCCGAAAGAGGAAAATTTTCACCTCTGTACGCTTTCACATGTAATCCTACATATCTAGATCATAATTAAAATGTTTCAAGTCCTTGTTTACGCAAGGACAGTTTATGCAGATACATTAATGACTGCCTCTTTGGTCTAGCAGTTGTAAAAGCGTGACTGCTAAGCATGAGGTCTTGGATTCGGTTCCCAGGTCCGTCAAAGTCTTATTTGATTGTTCCATCAGGAATTTCTCAATAGCGGCCTCGGAGTCTGGATTTGCCCAGTTAATGGCATTAGGCTGGCCCCCTATTACATGGGACTTAAACAGTTAAATGTAACTGGCGAAATGTGGGTGTACTAATGGGTTCACCTCTGCCTAACCATTTGGGGATTACAGGCGTAATGTTATGTTTAAATTAATGAATATGAGACAAACATGGTAGCTAACGTAGTAGGTTGGACGAGATTTATCTAATCTAGATAAGTTAAAGAAGTACTGGTCCTGGCGCCATCAACAATTCCCGTCAGGCACCGATATTTGCTGGGTAAACTGGGCGAGTCTATTTAGTATAAGTAAGCCTTTTTTATCTAGGCCGCGTTTAACTTGCCCAAATGTCGTACCAAATGGGGCCACAAGGAAAGTAAGAGGGCGTACTCTGTTTGTTTGGGGCAATAGACCAAAAACGAGGAAAAAAACAACTAACAATACTTATTGGAAGTGATTTCGTGTTGGGTATATTTTACAGCAAAGTAAAAAATCCTGACGACCAAGAACCACTCAGATACCAGGCTTGATGTCATTCTGACTCGAGGACAAATGAGACAAAGGAAATAAGAAATATTAAACGTGACTCGAATGTCAAGACGCTTTCCATAGACAATGATACGGGTTTGTGCCATCACACGTGGCTATATGTAAACCATGCAGCTTTTATGGAAATAGCCTTATTACAGCAGAGAAACGAGAGGCCGTTACTGAAGAGATTTGTTAGAACGCGATGCAATTACTTTGTTTTTTTTTTCTTTGCACGTTACCGCTGGAGCCTTCTTAATTGATATTAAACGGTCGGTATGATAATTAAAAAAATATTCTGCGAACTATACTGTGGAAATGTGAGGCAATAAAAAATAACTGTTTCATGTAATAGATAATAATGCGCACCTAATTAATTAATTAAATATTTTTAAAAAGATTTATGAAAAATTCAATTTTTGTTTCAAAAAGCTTGCATACCTACAACTGTAAAAAAAAAACATTTTAAGATTAATCTTTTCCTCAAACATTTTGAAAAGCGTTTATTAACATTAAATAGTTATTATAAACACATAGGTACCTAAGTACAAACTACCACGTAGGTATGCAAGTAGAACAAGTACGTAGAGAAGTTCGCAGCAGATAATGCGAGTAATGAAATAATGAGCTAAACTTAAACGAGCTGTAAAATTTATGTTTCGTGCAGCTTAAAAACAGCTCCCCGGAGATTTCCAGCTACGGAACCGAGTTAACGTTTTGCTTTCAGTTTTAGCTGCTTTTTTCCTACAACTTGAATTTAGCTTGTGGCCGTCTGTGTTTTTCCGAGCTAAAGTTTATGTACAGCGCTCATACCAACATTTTAGAGCGAATTAGTACCTACATAACAAGTTTTTAATACAACTTAAAAACTAAACTTTTGGTAGAAGTAATTACATTTAGGATCAGTGTTTAAGTTAACCTCCAAGATTACTCAACTAAATAGTTTTCTTTACAAAATATAAACTTAAATAAATACACTCCAACATTTATCTCAAGGAAATAACGAGAAACGACTGAACGTTTCATATTTCTTCTAAATAAAATCCTCCACCGTTTTTAAAAATAGTTTCGAAGCAAATCTAATAACAACCACGGACACTTGAAGTAGGATTGTGCTCACGTTGACCTCGCCTTCTCAGAAATAAAAGTAGTGCTCTATCTAGATAGACGTATAATCTAGATATCTGAGGAGGAAGCTGATTAACGTCAGGCGGGGTGTGGAGTAACCGCGCAGCCGGCCAACCGCCGGGGTCGGCACAAACAACGGGATTTATTGTTAATGGCCCATAGTCAGACATTTAACGCGATGAATTACACAAACAGACACACTGTATTACTTGTATAAATAGGATTACACACAATACTGATAACGCCGAGTTAATTTTCTTATAGAGTATTTATGATATTGATATGTTATGATCATAAAAAATATAAGGTATATTTAATCAATTAGCGTGTATACGTAGACGAGCAAATCTTTGCTTCGCGGCAGGTACACCGTCGGAGATTAAGGCGCGACAACAGTGCAACACAGAGAGGTTCCACGTGCTAACAAGACTTAGCAACTCGCTCGACTGTGTCGTTCTAACTTTCTAGACGAGGAGCCAACACAACCTCGCTCTAAGCACATAACTGCATACAAACCCATTTAAAAATACGATGCAACCACAACATATCTACAGACACTAGAATATCGATGAAGGTGAATATTTTTAAAGGCATTAAGGTCGAGTTTCTGTCTGTCCCTCTCGCAGTTTATGGCCCGTAAAATAGTCTGCAGAGAGGAGTCACTTTGTTCCAAACGGCACAGGATGTAGTTTCGGAAGTGAAACTTTGTGAAAATATTGTGTTGGATATTAATTGTGCGCTAGCTCGCGCTTTCATTGTTTTGCACACATTATGTGATACCAGTATTATGAGAATGAGATACCGTAACAGAGAACGGAGCTATTATAAAATCTTTTATTCAAGAGGCCCTCGCAACAATAACCGGTCAATTTGAGCTCACCGCGTATAAAAACGCTATTTCTGTAATATTTACATTAACAACTCTCACGATATGATAAGGGTTTCGTTTTATCCTTTCGAGAACGAAACGATCCTGTTCCAAAACGTATAATCTCGTTCGAATGTTAAAAATGTAAAAGTGGCATCTCTTTCCCCCCTTCAATCCCGTTCTCAGAAGATTAGAAAACACGTTTGAGAGAGCTCTCGAACAATTTTCCGTTTACGTAGCGGTAATTGTCTTAGAACAGGCACGAATAGCTATCCGTCGGTGGGTCTGTGCTCGGCGCGGCGCGGCGGGACCGCGGCGCACTGCGGTAGCCGCCGCCGCAGCTCCTCCGCCAAAACCTCCGATACGCTACGTGCACTGAATCCTAATACCACCTGTACTGATTTTATTTTTGCCTCCCTCATTCTTGATTCAACTATCTAATAGTTATCTGCAGACGTCCGATGATTCGCTTCACTGCCACCGAAAACATTTTAAATTTTTAAACTCAATTCGGCATTGTCATACGTTTACGTGCGCAGTGGTTTATCGTCGTTTTTTACGTTTTGGTTCTAACATATCCTTTCGTGTAAATTATGCAGAAATCAATTCGGTCCAGTAAGCTGGGCCCTGGTAAATAATTCAGCGCTGATTGTAACGAGGGTCCAAGTCCGCACTAAATGTTCCCAGGGAGCCATGCGCTCCACAAACAAGCCTTGTTTTCCTTATCTCGGTATAAGAATCTTCTCTTACGACGCCTTTCGACCGAGTCTCGTGTCTTTGTCTCGATAATCTTATCTATTGATTTTCGATTAATCCAATTTGAGGTTTTGATGAGACACGATTTTATGTGTTAACTAGTTTCAGCTTTACCACAGTGAGGCCGAAATATTTTGGGAGCTAAATGTAATCACAGCGCAGGCCGCTGCCTGCTCTACATTCTGCCAACGTCCACTGTCCACCGTACTCCGCTCATTCAATTATTTCATTAAAATAATCTTCTCTAAAGACTACGAGGTCTGCACTCTGCACTATATTGAATAATATCATCACGAGTGTTAGGCAAGTAATACGATTAAGTTTCACATTTACATAATTGTGGCCAATTAGCTGAGCTAAATCGGTGAGGGATTTCGTTACTAAATAAGTATAATGAGTAACATAAATTAAATGAGACATTTCGTCCTCGACCGCCCTTAAAACAGTACAAATAGCCTTAAAATTTAATCGTTTTCTGCAAAGATTTTTCCATGAAAAGTTTTCCACTTCAAACTTTGCCACTTCGCCGAAGCCAAGTCGCGTTTAACAAAGCTTTTTCATACTTACATTTTTATATCAGGAATGGAACGTCACGCTCGGTTTCATCGGCACTCGTCCGCCCGACCGCGAAAAGAACGCATAGACCGGTAATAGGTGACGCCTTATACAATATTCCGGTCACGTTTAGAATTCCTTATATTTCATCTTTTTCTACGGCCCCGAAAAATGTCATCGAATACACATTTTCCCGTAATCCTCATAAGTCTCATGGCCTCGACAACGTTCGGGACGCCGCAGCTCCCCGTCACGTGACACCTACCCCCGCACGCCGCGCCCCGCACACCGCGCACCCCGCACCCCCGCGACAACAAGTTCACGCCGCGTCGTGACTCGCATTTGCAATAACACTTTGGCTGAGGTGCCGCGACGAGTCAGCCTTCAATTAAGTAATGGTCTGCCATATAAGTTGTCTCAAGACAGTGAATAAAACAACGTCTCCGCGCGTGACGCCCTCACTAATTCAGCTAATAATGAATGTAGAATATGAACGCTGACATCCTTCAACATCTTCATCGACTTTACATTGTATGGGTAAAGTTTTAATTGAGAAGACAGGAGTGGATATTTTGCTAACCTAGACAGATCGGGGCGCGTGTTAGGATTTAAGGTCGAATCCTCCTCCTTATCGGGAACAGGTTGGAACATGCACCTTGCGCCGAGCATCGTCGGAAGTTTCCGACAACAGTCCAACTAGTTTGGAAGCTTGGAAACTCCATCAGATACGTGAGCTGGAGCGATTACCTCGAACCAACTACATAGTAGGGGCGCGATGACATGCATTACCAACATGTTTTATTATAATATATTAACATCATGTCTTGGATTAACTAATAAGTACATATAAAATAATACGTCGAAGTTTTCTTATTAGAATTTAATTTTCAAGTCTATTATTTGAGGTGCTATCGTTAGATGGAGCATTTTGCTTTACTCATTTACCATCACAGCAAGTATTACTTTGTGGGTGATTAATGTACGTAAGCTAGTAATTAATCTTTTCCTAATTTATAGTCCATCAATGAAGATGTGCTTATCAGTATTAATGTGTTTTCTTTTCTTTATGCTAACAGCTCAAGTTACTATCATATTTCCTATAATTTAATAGAGTTACTAGTTCTTTTATAGTTTCCCTCAATGCTATAGCCATTGCCGGATGTGTGATAAAATTTATTAGTTCGATATTATGGACTTTGAAAACTCGTAAACTACTACTAGTTGTTTGTTTTCACTATTCGCTTTTTGTTCCAACTTCTACGAAGAATACTCATAAAATAAGTGGGGACTGTCTCAAATAACATTTGTTTTTCTCATTTTCACATAGACTTGTCTGCGAAAATGAGTGTATACCCAATACTAAAAACAAATCCAATTAGGAATTTGAAAAGTCGTCATAAGTGTATAATAAACTTGTCATATAAAAGACAGGTCCAACAAAATGGTATCGAACAAGAGTTATGACGTAATCGAATATCGATGAAGTGTCGCCTCCTTAGTTAGTGGTAACAATGGCAATATTTCAACACGTAGTGTTGTGGGACACTAACTAGTGAACACAGCTGCAGTTGCGGTGCAGTGACAATGTTTGGACGCCGCATCCTTGGGCCGGCCGTCCGGGCCGTGCGTCGCATCCGCAATGAGGCCCGCCGGACGACGCCCGCCGCACTAATTTATAGCAACGGTTAATTACCTACAAGAATCTGACTCAGCCCGGTCCGACAACAAAGCCGACCACACCGGAGCCGCGTGTTTGTTGTGCGCACACCGCTAATCAATCTGATGCTATTACTACTGGAGCCTGTATGTGCACCGGGTGTCTAGAATACGGTTTAAAAATCTACCTACTGGACTGCATTATTTGGTACTATTAATAACTAATTTCAGGCGTTTGTCTACTTAATTTAAAGGATTAAATTGCAGAATATTCAATATTCTGTTATAAAAAGGCGGAGTAGTGGGAATAGAGGACGCTCAATCATAAAAATATGTCAAACCCACAACATTCATTAGATGTTTCAAAGATGAAATATTTCAAGAATTATTATTCTCCTATTTGTTGGTATATCCTCGTCCCTTTCAGACGCAACTAATTAATATGCATAATGTATATCGAGCAGAATACTAGGAAAAGTTATGCTGTTTACGAGACTTTGATTAAGACTTTATATTCATAAAGCACATTTAATTATTATGTTAACGAAAACCTTCTTCTGAATAAAATATAAGACGTGGTCTGTCAAAGGGAATTAAGCATTCTTCATTACACGTGGTGTAAAATAATAAAATATTTGGTTAATGAAGCCAGAGGTTCTAAAGAACCCTCGCAGCAAGCGCCACATCAACTCGCCTTCATTTCGTAAGAAGTGCGTATATGAACATAAAAAATGCATCTATTCCGAGGAAAGTAGTAAAATACAAACGAATGTTTTGTTTTTAGTACTAGAGAGAGGTCTCAGGGAGGTGTTTTCGCTGTTAAATTATGCAGAAATCAATTCCTTTTTCCGGACGAGGCTCCGCTTTGCCGTCTGATAAATAATACATCTGTAATTGTAACCAGCTCTCGGACTCGGAGTGTTGCTATGGTCGGTGCCGCGCCTGACCCGACATCTTAGATGATCATATCTCCTCGATCAAATTAAACAAGCCTCGTAATTATTATTGTTGTCGGTTTTTTCGTCTTAATGTGTTCTTGGAATGTCGCCAAGGACTTTCTGGAACTTCCACTTGGTGTAAAGGAACTAGTTGTCAAGTACGCTTATTAGCGAGTGTAGAATCAGTTGCTTCCTTCATGTTAGGACAAGTTTCAAGCTTTACGTAACTCTTCTGCAATCAAGTCGTCAATTTCGGGCGATAAAGATCCAGCAAAGGTCGCAAAAGCCAATGGATTTTTAGGGTTCGAAAAAGTTCAACCGTCTCTCCGACATTCACTTTCAAATAGAAGTTTATGTCTCTGGATTCCAAACTCTTACTCTTAGATTTCCCAAGAGGACATGAACTTATAATGAACAACGAAATATTTTGCAGTTTATTGGCAATATTTATCAAAATGTTGCATGCTGGGTTTGTATAACCTTTACGACCAAAACGCTTCCTTTCAATGAAAATGTGTAGCCAAAATTCAAAGTGGCTTGACATAAAAGATTCACAGCTTAGCACCTATACGGTAAAGGGAAATTCGCTGGTACCACGAAACGTGCATCAGCTCTTAACAAGTCGCCAGCTGATACAAATTCGTGGCGTTTGCGCATTACCTTGCAAACGAGCTGTTCAATATATTAGCACGCTAAGCTGGTAATGTCTCGAGCACTTAGTTCGGGCCCTCGTTATTGATAGCTTTCCATGATACTATTTCACACAACACTGCATCGATTATATTCCGGTCCGGTCCGTCGATGCGTTTCGTACAGTCGACGTCAAAAATGGAAGTTGTGTAAACAGCCTTAAAGTGGAATTTCCATTGATTTGGCTTTGATATGTGAATGAAAGTGTGTATAATACCTACTTATTTGCAAGTTTAAAAGGGCCTTTTTTATCTAGTTTTTCATCCAAATCATGATGAAATACAATGGCGTACTACAAGAATTTTTAACTCAAACCGAGACAAGTTAGTGCTGGCATTACCATGCTTTTTAAGTGCACGCTTACATCCCAAGTTGCGACATTAAATTAGTGTCTGACAATCCCTTTCTAAAACGTTCGCTTCTCCAATCAGGCTATTATGTCTCCATCACTAAATTATATGTGAAGCAATACCGAAACTGCTACATTTATGATTCAGTCCCTAAATAATCGTAAAGTTCAGTTTTGAGCAGCACTCGCTGGAAAGTTTGAGTGACGTCATTAATTAGTCAATTACAGTCGGGCATTTCGCCGACCACAAAATAGACCCTAGACTTTCGATCCGGCGGAGATTTTGCAAGCTTTCTAGGCCTTTAACTTGAGCTGAAGTCGGGTTGGATAAAGTCGGCCTTTATTTAAGAGTATTCTTTAGTTCTAAGTTAAAATGTTCGTATTATTTCTGCTCTTTATAGCAAATGCACCTTCCTATAATATGTAGGTATTCCTGGAGTCATAAAATCAATGCTGAATGTTTACAGCTACCCAAAAAAAAAGAGTGTAATCTTTTGTGTCGCTATACTTAACACAAAATTATAATCTATACTAATATTATAAAGCTGCAGAGTTTGTTTGTTTGAACGCGCTAATCTCTGGAACTACTGGTCCGATTTGAAAAATTCTTTCAGTGTTAGATAGATTAGTTATCGGGGAAGGCTATAGGCTATATACCATCACGCTACGACCTACGGGAGCGGAGCAGTAACCAAAGACGCGGGTGTAACCGCGGCGGACAGCTAGTAATATAATAAAGCTCAAAAGTTTATTTATTTGAACGCGATAATCTCCTGAACTACTGGTGCGATTAAAACAAAATCTTCCGTATTAGAAAGCTACGTTATCTGTGAGAGCTATAGGCTATGTAAAAAAAATTCACATGGTCAAAGTCGCAGCCAAAAACTAGTTAAATATAAAGTCAAAACATTTTTGGGAAATCTATCCAAAGAAGATTATAGCAACTTGCCAGTACAAAAATAATTTCCATTAACTTACAACCGACCGGTGTCGTACAATATAAAGGTCTCGTTGAAAATATTTTATTTGACCGTTTCACCTGGACAGCTCGTGCATCGGCGAAGTATTGGTGCCAATATCGAAATCCAATCAACTCGCTGTGATTGACAGCTAAACCTGACTGACCGACGAATCCGCCGATCCGGGTCCTATGACACCGACACATAAAACTTTAGAAAAATAGTTCTTGACGAGACTTGACGTCTTTGTCTATAACTAGTCTTTTTACGAGCGCAATGCAGGAACTTTATTGATAGCTTAAGAGTCTTGTAGAGGGATGTTATAGGAGATAAATGTGGGTAATAGAATATTATTACAATTCTGTATCTAACAAGTGTCATTAATGAGACAGTGAATGACATCTTCGTCAGTTTGACTAACGGAGTCCATTTTAATGATATACTAGTTTAGTTTTTTAGTTAGTTACGTCTTTGTTACTGTTGGTAGCGTAGATTGTAACCTATACATGAATCTGGCTATCGTTTACATAAAGAATTTTTCTTTCAAATGTGACTGAGACTACTATCCGGCTATTCCAGAGGTAAGTCCGTTTAAAGTAACAAACCAAAATGTCTTAAGCTTTAAGTATAAAATTATTGTAGTAGTAGATTAGTACAGATTTGCATACCATAAAATGTATAAAAGATTGTAGAAAGTATTATTATAGAAAGAAACGTTCAAGCTACGTGTTGTTTTTTAAAACAACAACCCATCACTGAGTTTCAGGTGTTTCATTGAATTTTAAAAATTTCAAACAAATGAAGCCTTAAAAAAGGAGTACTACTAATACAACGAAACCTCATTATCAGTGGTACAGGAATATCGATGAAGGCACAATTGTTATTCTGGTGCAAAGCCGACTAGGAGCGGTGCATCCACAATCTGTTTTGTACAATCACCATAACAGAGGAACCCGCTTTGTGCATTAGTCGGCCGTCCAACCTCCCCCGACCACTTAAGGCTTTATATTCAAGTGCTGAACCTAGTTGATGAGTTTCGGCTCAACAACTCTCCCAATCTGAATATAATAATCGAGTCATCAGATTGTCAATCAGGCTGCAGTGTTCATAAATCTATATTATGTTTAAATAAAAATGAATCCCTATTTCCCTTGGTCACAGCATCACGAGTGAACAGCTAGACCAATTTCACTAATTATTTTTTTTGTTGTCTTTGTTATTTTAAGGGGAAGGTTCTTATGACAGAAAATTTAAATAAAAAATATGGCGGTACGAACTTCGCTGGTTCAGGTAGTCTCCTTATAAAAAATCGCGGTTTCTAAAACTAAGATAAGAAGAACGAAAACTATTTATATTTTGTTATTTTACTTCTTTATTATTAGAAGCAAAATGGCTGTTGTGTGCTTGTAGGGGCTATTGTATTGTATCCATAAACAAGACTATAAAACGCGAGTTATAATAGTATAGGCGTATAGAGAGAGGGTCCCTCCAGCGAGCGCTGACGAATTCAAATTTTACTCGATACGTGAATACGTGAACTACATTCGAGCCGGGATCCCAGTTCAGCTTATAACTAAATAACCTCGTCACCGAGAAGATAACGAACTATCAATTAAACTCGCGTATGTGTGTCGAATATGAAAGTAATGTCATTTTTTCCATCATCACTATCCGAGTCACAGGGGAACACAGCTTTGTTAATTAAAATGCCTCGCCTAACACAACCCTCCATATACACACGAAAACCCAAATTATCATAGAGGAAAGTAGAAACAAACGAATAATATAGTATTAAGAAATCCTAGAAGTTTTGTACATATAAATAACGCCAACCCATAAAGTGGAACATGGCATCATTCCAAAATATAACAAGTGAAATATCCTAATACTGGTACCTACAACGATGGCAACATTATGAGAAAACGAGAACCCTTTTTCCAATAAGTATGATCGAACGACGGAGTTTCTCGTCGGGGCTGGAAATTCTTGGGCAGTTGAGAACAAGTTGGGGCAGCCCTGGCCGCGGCGGCAATATCGGCGAGTTGGGCGGCCGCAGCTGGCATGCGCCGCAATGTCTCAATAATCCTCAAGGTACCCTCCTAATCGACTCTTCCTTAGTTCGACGCAAGTGTGACTAACTGATTAATTCTGCGACTCGGTGTACGTGCCCGGTCTGTCTTTGCCCATTATTGTTTGCCCTACACTTTCGTCCGCTCGTGTCCCATTATTGAACGATATTTCGGACTATTATTGGCGGAGTCGTACGGAGCCTTCTATTTATATGTTATCGAAGGGCGGCCATTACATCCTACGGCATATAGTTGGGATTGTAATTGCTGCTATTTTGTTAGATTGAATCCGATTTCGTTCGCTTAGTTTTAATGGTTTGTTCTTGTTTTGGAATTGCGAGATGTTAGGCGCATTACCGGTTCGCACTGACTCGCTTGAGCGACGGTTTTGGTTGGCGTATTAATTAACTAGAGCGTTTAATCGTAATTCCTTGCACTCGCTTGAATTCTTGTTGCACTAAGATTAATTATCGTTTCCGTCTTTGCTGGTACTTGCAGTCTTTCAAATATTAGCGCTCACTCGCTATTTATAACAGATATTATGTTGCGTGTATCACGTTTGTAGAGGTGATCGTGTTTGTGGAATGAAAATAGAGCCAATTACTGTTCGATTTTGCCGCTGCCTTCGTACTAAATGTTTACCAAATCAACAGTCAACTATGTCACCTTTATTAATAATTTAATGCTCTACTAATTTAGCAACCAATACATAATTGCGCTGGCAAAGTGCTCAGTCGGTGGACAGCATAATAGTAACGTACTATGATATAAATTAAAACATCATAGTTATTAAATGTAACACCGGTGAAGCACTGGTCACATTAACGACGGGAAAGCTGTTATATTAATGTGACATTAATGTGTGCTTAAAACTATGATCATTTCACCATTAATTTGTGTGACACTTATTAGTAATTTACTTCTAGCTGAACAGAAACCTCCTAAATCGAGCTGAACTTTAATGGACGTTCGAATTCCTGTAGTCATCCTTCACTATTAATGTGTAGACGTTATTGATGAGTAATGATTTACACTTGTGTTCCCCAGAATTGGCCAGGTGGTGTAGTACTACGTCATTGTGACTCACATCTGCCAACACTGAGCCAAGGTGACACTCCATACCACAAAAATATACCTATTTAATTTTAGAAACATCTACGATTCCAGTATGTAATGCAATGAATGCACCCAAAAGGTTGAATACTGAGGACGCATAGGTATCCATAGAATTCATTATAAAAGTATTGTATACGGGGGCAGCATAACATTTTGTGTTGGTTATCATCTATTAAATAAAACAAAGTCGGATACCATGACCGGCCCAAGAACGGCTTGATCGTTTTTAATGATCTATGATCTGTTGGATTGGTCTAATCCAAGAATAGCACAATAACTATTAAAACATGCAAGAAATTAATAAAATAAAATTGATTCTGAGGCGGTACGAAGTTTGCCAGAGCAGCTAGTTTGAAAAATAATAGCGTGTCACAACGTCGATTAGCAAAAGGCTTCACTATAATTTTCTATTTAAAATATCGTTGAAAGTTAATCGATCCTACAGTATCAGTAAACCAGAGCCAGTAAATAGGTGTAGGCTAAAGGCAAATCCGTTCTCGGCAGCCATTATTGAGAGCTACCTCGAGCTATTAAACATCTGTTGTTGTTAACTCTTTGCCTCTGTTAATTGGTATATTCTTGATTCTCTGAGCTTTTTCCGATAAAACGTAGATTGCTCCACTTGTTGGGCCCGGAGGGGGACATTTGTGAGGTGGTAAGAGGGGGGCGTTAGATAAAACGAGGGTATATCGCCAATAACTCGCTCCATTGTTTGTTGGCGGCTGACTTAATAAGTTCGCCGAATTTATTATGATTTGTAGACCCCTCGTCTTATTACGAGTCTTTTAACATACCTACTATACTCGTATAGTGTCTTACTGCGAACAATATGGAACCAATTTGTTCTTTTACAGCCGTCTTAAAAAAGGACGTCCTTACGTTTTCTAGTCCTCGAAATTACCACACGAACTAAAAGAATGTTTTATGTGCTTCTTGAATGAAGAGATTCAGCAGCTTTATGTTTGTGCGGCAGTAGTATGAGTACGTGGTCCTTTCTAGAACCTGGGTATAAAAGAATGAGTTGATAAAATTTCTCAGAAATAATTTATCCGAATAAAAATAACTTTCCCAAAAAAAAAACGATTTTTTATTTATTTGTATTTTTTATTCATTTGTTTCGAAAAAATCACACAATCAGTTGTAATTCAATTTAATTACTTTTCCTTTTTTACCAAAAAAACTATTCAAATGTTACCATGCAATTTTTTTTCTCATTTACGTACAGAACGCGCACGTTCGCACGCCTTTGAGGTGACTGACGGTCATGCGCTTTACCTATTAAAAAAAAATCTTCGGAAAAGTTGTTTGTTATCAAGAGTACCTACAATCATGTTTTAGGTATTGATCACTAATTACCAGTCACCCTATATGACCAAATAGTTAGACAAGCTAATTAGAAATTACACTGACTTACTCTTAGCGACGTTAATAAAAACTATTTCCTTTCGCAACACTCAGAACCCTTGGGAATTGTGAACCAAAAGTAAGTATTAATAAAAGTAAAGTAGCCATCAGGACCGTGATTTATCCTTGATTGATTTACAACATAAACTTGTGGCACACTTGACATCCATCATCCAAATTAATGGAAGTCGATCGGACGGATCCGTAGACATTTGAAAAATTGATGTTGTTAATAATTTACTATGAAATAATAATGTGTAGATAAGTGTTTTACTGATTTATAATTTCTTTGAGGGGACGTTTGGCGATCAGGAAGACTACTACTGTAGACTGGTACTGTTAAAAAATGTTCAAAATCTACTTGCGGTATCATCTCAGCGATAATCAATGTCAAAAAATGTAGGTAGAGGCATTTTTGACAGATTAAAACTGAGATTTGATTTGCGATCGGTCCTAAAAGTTAGTAGAATTACCCCCTGACATATATGTTATTGTCAATATATACCTAGTGTTATTTAAAAAAAAACTTGCTTACCTTAAGGCCCACTTAATAATTTTATACATTTCTCCATCTCCATCGACTTCAAACAATTTGACAGAGGTGCCGTTGGTACGTAACGTTCTAAATACTTTAAGTGATAAATAAATTTAGTGGTCCATGGTGCGAGTGGACCTAAGTATGTTCCATGACAACAAATAATAGAAAATTTACATGTTACGGCGTCCTAAATGGTCTAGGACATCATTGCGAATCTGCGATTTGATTTTTTTCTGTAAACTATCTGTAGTCAGTCACCCACGATAAGGTAAAAAAAAATCAGCAGGGAATACAATTAGCTATACTCACAAACCTACGACAATAATTAATTAATAATTTCTTAGTAATTAAAAATTAGAAAGCTTGTCTAATAACTTATTTCACAATTAATCGATATTGAAAAAGATCATATTAATGTCAAACAAACCCAAAGAATCGAGGAATCATATAAAAATCGATAAACTTCTTGTACAAAAATGGATTATAAGAGTGAACATGACAATGCATTATTATGGATAACAGACATAACGTTTATCTATATCGGCTTCCACTACACCACAGTTGGCTATGCTATAGCTTAACTTAAGCTAGGTCCCTTCCTACATTGTGTCACTTAGAGGGGTTTGCGTTCGCACTCTAATCTTACTTTTCAATCTGTCAAAAATACCTTTCTTTTACCATTGAAACCATTTTGAATGTTTTTAGTTATGGGAATTGACCTTCAGATGTCTTTCAGTCATGTTGTACTTTTCTCAGTAGCATTTGATACATACATACTTATTAAACAGTTTCTAAAGATACCAAGCTTGGTATAGAAAATGTGACCTCGACAATTCAAATTTTGATTTTTCACACATAATTTACAAATACTGCTGATTAACCAAAACACAACTGAAAGGTTATGTCTGAAAAACAGTGAACATTTTACTAAAAAAGTTACTCGATTAAAAGCTAACCATAAAACTTCAATGTAGTATACAATTTAATCGTAAAACATTCTCATATTTCCCAACGAAGCGCAGTAAACAATTTTCGCTTAGCGCCTCGTGTGTTGCCAGTTTTAAATGACTTTCAAGAAAGCCAATAAATAAAATTGAGTGCACTTCGTCGGTCGGCGTCATTAACGGGTGTCTGTCGAAACGCGGCGACATGCTCGTAAATCATTACTAATAATACCTCTGCCATAGATTTACTAACTGACGGATACGCCCGTCCACAGAACTTCAGTTTTGAGTGACAACTGAAAAATATGAAGAGTAACAGACATTTTGGAGTTGGAAGAATTCTTACAGGTGAAAATTGATATTGATGACTTATTTCGAGGATACTTAGTATCAATCTATCAATCAAAGCACATTCATTTCGAATTTGAAAATTGTACAGAAAATCAGGATTACTTTTTCGCAGCACTTTTTAGTAGGTAATTGTTATTACAAGTCAGTAGACAGATAAAAACTGTATTCATCTATCAATTATATATTTACGTTGGGATCGGTTTCCAGTTTAATCGAAAGCAACTGAATACCAATATTTTTTTATGGAGAGACTACCTATCTGACATCCACAACCCAAAGACTGGCTGTCAAACTTTCGGGTTTCTGACTATCTACAAATAGGGTCGCACAGAAAGTGGGTAGTGTAGCTTAGCCTTGATCGATCGACCCGTGCGGCTGGGTCACTTAGCCACGAGCCCATAAAAACTATAATGCATTTTAGACTATGCCTTAAAGCACAAAATTAATTACTAAAACCGCTTGAAATTCTGTTACGCTGCAGAGTTGGAGAGCGTGACGCTACATACAAATTAACTCAGAAATACTCATTACAAATTACTAATTTGTCATCAGTCACCCTGAACCGCGAATCGACCTCGTCACGATTCCACGGGAGATTCGCACGGCGACCTATTTGTTATAATTACGTTAAATAAACAAAATATTACGAACCATTTAACACTGTCACTCCAAATTAACGACACGACCCGTCTTAAATACGTGAATTCATGTTATTCCTATGAAACATCACATTTATATAACACCTGGTTTCTGAAATCAACTCAGACGTTGGCATTGGGAGTGATACAAAAATAGTTTATATTTTTGTATCATTAGATTATATTATGTTTATACCCGACTAGCACTTTCCCCGCGATTTCGTTCGCGAGATTTTCCTTACAGATCCCTAACATTTTTGAAAATATGATAAAACCTATGTCACTCGGGGATAGTGTAGCTTCCCACCAGTGAAAGAATGTTTCAAATCGGTTCAGTAGTTTCGGAGCCTATTCAATGCAAACAAACAATCAAATCTTTCCTCTCAATAATATAAGTATAGATGTTGTAATTTTGTAGCAAAAATAAATTGTTTACATCAAAATCATTTCTGTTTCAAATTATTATTTACAATGCTCAGATCGTGGTAATAGCGACTTAAGATGTAATAATCGTACTAAGTTTCATAAAATCGGTGGCCAATGAATGTTTGAAAGTGGTCATGAAACTGTAAAATCTTGGAGAGAAACATATACCTAGAAATCCTAGAATGAATCATTTAATGCGTTATTTGAACTGTATTTTTTACGGTAAAAAATGAAATATACACGTGGTTATTTTTTTACTTGAAGTTTTTATTTCACGGCAAATAATCTGCTAGTAAATTTATTGCCGGTATAATTATTACTTACAGCCATCTAATTAAAGGCTAGTTATACAAAACGTAGCCCAGTGACAACTAATACCACCAGCATAATTCATTTCTTTTGTAATTTATTCCAACACAAAGTAAATACGTGTTCCCTCGCATGTAAATCCTCTTTGTTTTACTTTTTCATCACAACATTTTAAGTCCTTAACAATACTTATTAACTCTCGGAGCTCGTTAACGCAGCCCAAATAAAAGGCTGTACACAATAAAATAAATAAAAATCTCATGTTCTTACTTGACCAAATAATAATTTTGTTTGGTATTTTGTAGTTTAAAGTAATTAGCTGTTACTTTGTTGTCCTGGGGCTCGTAATTAAGATAATTTAGTAGTGTGACGCAGCGGGACGCGGGACTTCGGGCTAATTGAATCAAACAACATCGGGGATAACTCCGACTGCAGCGAAACTCTTTCGTGAATCAAAATTAGTAAAACATGGTATAATTTCGTTCCACTTGATAGTGATACGTGAAGTTAAACATTTGGGTAGAATATTAATTCAAGAATGCATGCATGTATTCAGCCTAATAACTGTAGACCCGCCGCATGAGCTTACAAATTACTCCAGCCAGTAAGACACTCCAGCTTCTGAAAGTTTAACCTCCACTAAAACCCTCTTAAATTTCCCAATACTTGAAACCAAAAGACGTCGCAATAACGGAAGCTAACTCGTAGTTAAAAGTAGAAAATAGTTGTGTATAGACATAATCAAAGTTCCAGAAGTGTACCGGCCAATAAAGCTAGCCGAAAGCAATCGGTCGCCTCTATTCGGCACAATACTCTGTGCCACTCCATTCCCACTGTTCTCTCCGCTCACCGAGGAACGAGTGCAATTTCCCGCGTTCCGTATCGCGGGCGACGTACAAAAATTGCTTTTCTGAACGTGAAAATATAGAGAAAAAAAGCTGGTGCCATGCAAATTTTTGTAAAGTCATTCGGAGGCGTGCGTTTGTATTTCTCGGGTGAGGGTAAAGAAGGCGAACGATTGTCGCGGGGAATTCCTTTATTTTGTAAGAGGGATATTGCGCGTCGCATGCAGGCGACCCGGTCTAGCAGCTGCCGCCTCCGCCCGAACGAGCGTTGTTTACCGGCGGCGACCGGCAATACCCGCATCCAACTCTCGATGCACCGTCGCACCGGCAAACCGCTCTTATTAAACACGACTATCCGTGATTACACGCTGGAATCGCTTGCTCATAATCGACTCTTGCCTGTCTCACTCAGTTAATATTGAGCAGTAAATTAAGGCGGTGACACAACAAAAGAATTCGGCTGTGTGTTTATCTAGCAAAAGTTGTTTTCCTGAGTAGGCCCAGGTCTGGGGCGGCGGGTCAAGGCTCGATTTGCTCGTAAATACAAATAAATAGGATACCGTCTGAATCTCATTGCCCGATGCTTATCATATTTTATGGTTCCGTAAACTAGCGTACAAATGTTGCAATAAGAACTTATTGTTTCATTTTGTTTGTTAGTTATGTGAATTGCTCGTTACGGGTCAGTCAGATTTTAACGTTATAACATCAGTATTTCGGCTTATTATTATGATGTCCGAGGAAATTTTAATTTTAAATTAACAAGATGTCCGAGAAAATTACCAACAATTTTTCCGCTGTTTTACAACAATGGGTAATTATTCGACTGGCTGATATTACCAGTCGAGATATTACAACAGTTATAATAATTATGATGACCGTGTTGTCAACAGAGGATCCCAACTCAATTTAAAATTTCCATCCACAGTGGGATTCCAAATATGTCAATTTCCATTTCACTGTTCCATTTACATTCCCCCTGTGGGGAATACTAAAAATATCAAACTATCTCATCATTTACTTTGTTTTTTGTCCGCTAAGACTCGAGAGTCGGGACTTATTAACTTGTATGACAAATAAGTCTGAATATTATTACTTATTGGTTCAATAACAACAGTAGTAGCTATCTACTTTCCCGCTGGTCCTATTTATATTTTTATTCGAGGAATCTCTGATGGCGAAAGCAATCAGTTATTTATAGGACTTGTTTTGTTCTTCAGAATGATTGGAAAATATAATAAGATTATAGTATTTTAATAAAAATAACCTTAATCGGTGGGATACCGCTGAATGCGGGTGGCGCAGGACCGGTCATTGTGGTCATCTTTAGGGGAGGCCTATGTACAGCAGTAGACGTCGTTCGTTTGATATGATGATCTTCTAAAGTGTTATTTATGATACTTAATACTGGACTCAAACCTTTCTTTGTCGTACCCTTTTTTTTCTCTTTTTCAGTTTACTTGGACCCAATTACTAAAATAAAAATATATTTTTATGAAAGCTTTTCCATCCGACATATCGATGATGATAATCATATTCTACGACATTGTCTCCAATCCCCCGATGTGAAGATTCCCCTGTTCAACGAAAACTAAATAAGCTGTCTATAAAATTTTGTTTTCAGGTTACGTTGCCGCCTTGTAGTCAGGAGATAATTTGCGAAAAGGTAAGTCTTCATAAGCATCTATTTGTATTCACGAGCATGGGAACTATTTCTCGGCGGGAACCGTTGCCTCTCGAAGCTTTTGATCCTTTTTAACGGCGAATTCTAAATGAGAATCTAACAGAAAAATATTGTTAAACCTACGTTCCCTGCTGTTACATAATAAGCAAACAAAATAAAACGCTGACAATCGATATGGAGGTAAATTCAAAGATACGTTTTTCAAGTAACATCTTCGAGCTCTGTTCCTAATGCGATTCTAATGCTTTGTTCAAGGAAACAATAAAATTTAAGTGTTATGTTCTCGATTCATTTGAATATACAAAAAGCTTGTTCTCGTGTTCGGGCACCGAGTTACTTGACGGTGGCATTGGAAATAAAAATACAAAGTACACAGATTTCCATTCGACAAAAAATCAGTTGAAAATGAGCAAGCAACATCTCGGTTCAGTTTACGAGTTTCATCGAGCTCGCTTTCGTCTTCCTATTTCGTAGTGGAATAGCCCTAATAACATGCCACAACTCATTCTGATTTATACCGTCTCGTTATAATTGTGCGCTTCGCTGGCGCGCCGCTATTGCCTGCTGTTGCAATTTTCATGCAACCGATTCGCGAGAATGGATTTATTCTTTCTGGCAATTTGCTCGTAACTCCCTAGCCTGCTATTGCTCGAGATAATTTAATTTTGAAACAGCTAGGCGGCTAATGGAGCTTTTGTGCTTAATTCACCTATTCTAGACTTTATCACTGACTTGGCTCCTTTGTTACGGTCTGTTGAGAACTTGAGATACGTAAATGTGCAGATAGTGAGTCATTAAATAAAAGCCGTTCGTGAAAAAAGTGTATTATGTAAATGGATCCGATTCTGGGTTAATATCAGCACGGGTAATTTCCAGTCATGTTAACGGGCGCTCTGAAATCGTGCGAAGGACGTCTTAAAATAGTGCACCTATTTATTACAACACATGAATCAGTGTGTGCTCCAAAGAAACTGTTATGCGGTGTGTAAGTACATATAAATAAACCTAATGGCCCGACATTTACAACTCAACACGGACATATAAAAATATTAATCGCGCAATCGTAACTTAAATATCAAACTTGGGCAGTTTTGTTTGAGTGAGTCGCATTGATAGCCCTGTCGCCGTAAACTAGACTAACTCTCGGTTTAACGCATCAAAACTTCCTCGGCTCTTTGTGATTACGAGCGGTCCTACAATACAATCAATCGTCAACTTTTATTTGACTTATCTTGGAAATAAAAAACAAGTAAACAAACGTTGGGTTTCGGATTTCGTGGATCTCGGTACAAAGTTTGAAGGTGAGCCGACGACCGTCTCCCTAATAGAGAAGAAAAATACGTTAATGTACCCTCAGATCCCGAAGACAAATAAACCGAGGCGGACAGGGACGAAATAAAAGCGGGGAGGCACCGAGATAAATAACAATGATCTTGCGGAACGAGGCGGAGCGTAGCGGGCGGCGGACGCGGACTGCGCACCAGCCTGTCACACTACTTACACTTATCCCTTTTTATTAGACTAGCTTACAAATCATTTAATACGTTCTAATAAAAATAAATCACAAGCGTTATACCTCCAAGCCATATTACTCCTACCTACGTATTAGTCTAGAAACATCTATCATAGATTACCCCTGATCAAACAAGGTCTACGTTACGAGTAAACAAGAAAATACGTGTGGAAAATAAGTCAAGTATTCGGAACAAATGGTGGGTAGGAAACTTAACCCTACAATGAAATGGATAGATCCAATGCGCTGCTGTACGAAACAATACCCACTGCTTGTCAGTTGCGGAAGTGTCGGATGTTACAGGGTTGACAGTTTGTGTGTCTTTCATTTTAGTCGCATTTTAACAATTAAAATTATAATAACGTTGCTTTTCAACATGGATAATTAATTATTAACTGTAACGTAAAATTATTTGTTTTAAAGCATTTAATTATGTGATGTTTCGACTCTGGCGTTGAGCATGGGTGAATTTGGCAAATATTGAAAAGTAAGAAGATATAATGTACATCTGTTTTTGTAGTTGGGAAAACACGTAGACAAACAAACACTAATAAAATATTGATTCGAAATGATTCTGAACGTTTCATAAATATGCGTTAACTTGAAAACCAAACGTTTAATTTTATTTTCATGAAACATAGTTATCTAATGCGGTTTTTAGTTACAGACTGACTACATTCAGATCAAAAATAAAAACACATAAATGGTTTAGGCAGCAAACTATAAAACAGACAACAAACAGCTAAAATTATAACAGTATTAATGGCATCGATTACGTTTACCGTCATTCACAAAACTCAACATTCCTTCTAGACGACAAGCTCTTAAAGTTTAATTGTTAGAACAAAACGTTTTAATTCATCCTGCAACTTTACGACAATTTAGCATCGTTAAATTTTTTAAATCATCCAGCGAAACTTGAATAATTCTGACCCTTCCCATCCCTGCGCCGAGTGAAGCGGATTCCACGAAATCTTTTTGTCTGCGTCAAGCTGGCGGCTTGTCATAATCTTCTTCCTCAAAACAATGTCAGTTTTAATTAAAATACTTTAAAATAATAAAACTTAGAATAAAAGAGAACAAAATCGAGGCAATTGTACGCAGCTTTTATCATCGAAACCGGGAATATACAGTCGCGGAATCCATTTGTTTCGTAACGGACATTTATGAATATGAAAATGTAATCTTTTGTTGTTATTCCAAGTCCTCAAAGTGGTCGGGTATACATTCAATGACAAGTGATTATCAGCCTCAGTTAGTTTGTTGTGAAAACAATAAATAGTCGTTACGTCTGTTTAAATGGACACCTACGCAAATTGGCTCTTAAATAACGAGGTTATTTTTAGTGTAGTTGAAATGAACACAGCTTCTGTGTTATTTTGAACGAGAGTAGGTAGGTACCCACGTCCCAACGTGAGTGGTTACGACGTCCGAATGTCGATTAGGCCCATAAGTCAAACTGTCAATAGAGAAGCGACCATCGACTTGTTTATCAGTAATTAGCTTCCTGCGCCCGCATACTCGATAGCCCTGTGTAACCGCTGCGGTAGTACTGATTTTCTGACCTTCTGAAATTACTTACCTAATCATCAAATTAACTTGTTGTTCTTTTTACAGTTTGTTAATTCATTTATGTATATTTGTCGTCGTACTTCTTGCATTTTACAGTTGACAAAAAAATATAGGATAAAGCCTATTCATACAGATTTTAAAAACTTAGGATTTTTTAAACTTTACTAGTAAGACTTAGCCATACTTAGATAATTAAACAATAGAGCAGTATGCTCACAATAGACAAATAATTACTGTGATGGACCTTGCAGTGGTCCCGCGAAGCGTGTGCCGCACTGCAACCCGACCCACTTGGCATTAGTTTTGCGTGAGAACAGGGAAATGCGTGCAGTAGCCTTTACTTATAAAGAAAATTAATCTAGTAAGAATTTAAAAGGAAAAGTTAGAAATTGTAAAACTAATCAATTTTTCAATTTTTCTCGGAAATTTCACTTCAGGGAAATCTTACTTTTATTATGTTGTTATGTTTTATTTATTCTAAAAATTTTATTCATTTACGGTGTTTGATGCTATAAGCTTCCTCCTTTATATAGGGACTTCTATTATTATTTATAATGTGTTAAGGTTAATTTTTATTAATATTTTATTAATTTATAATCAAAACTGTACATGATTGTAAAGTTTTGATTATTAATAAATATATGGTAAATGTCTGAATATTTACCTTTTCTAAAAGTTATGATTTAATGATTCTTTCAACTAATAACTACATTTAACTACTGTATCCAGAATCAGATTTCATTTTCTGAAAAACCCTTCATTTAATCAACTAAAAGAAGTAACATCCCTAGTAGCCAATTACCTAACTAACTAGCAAAGAAGTTCAGTCACATAAAAGGTTAAAAAAGATACATCGGGTAGATTTAAATTAAACGTACTTAGAAAGACGGCTAATCGGGTTACAAAGCAAAACTTCTTTTGCACTTATACTTATCAATGGTTTAGAAGAGTGTAACTTTTCAAAGAGTTGAACATTTTTCAGGAGATAATTAAAAAAAAACAAGAAGTATTCCCGTTTGCACACCCATTTCTTGAGCACCTATTGGTGCTCAATACATCCTGTGCTCAAACAGGAATACTTCAAAAACAACTATATGAGTGTGTGACATAATATTTATAGGAAGCTTATCATCCGGGGTTGCGGGACGTCTTAACAGGATACCGTGGCCCCGGAACGTAAGGAACAACAAGGGCAACAGAAGGAACAGGGTGGTTTTTTTAGTCAGTAAAAGTCTGACAGTCCCTTCCGCCCCACCCAGGGCGGAAGGAATCATTTGATGATTTTTACCACCTCAAAAAAAAAAAAGGAAGCTTATCATCATTTTGATTAGCAAAAATGAAATGAGCTTATTTCTGTCGAAACGAGCAAACCCACAACCTTTTAATAATTCAATTAAAATTACGTCAAATTAATTCAATATGCCAAATGATGTGTGATGACAAAAGAGAATAGGCATGCAGGGTCTTTAGATATATACACATCAAAAGTGTCTAGGGATCAACATCCCTAACAAATGTTAGGGATGTTGATCCCTAGACACTTTTGATGTGTGTAGTTAAGATTTTCGTAGACACCGATGGATGTTTTCAAATGTACCTAATTTAATTTAAAAAGTAGGTAATAAACCCTGGATACCTATCTCTTTTGTTGACTGTACATGCAAAACTTGCAAAACATGCAATATTTAATAATTAATAAGAAATTATTTCGAAATCTTGAAGATATTCTGATGTGGGTTTATTGAGTGCAAATTATGAAGAAAGAACATTCATAATATTACTCGTGGCATGAAGACAATCAATAATATCTGAACTAGATTCTTTCGAAAGCTCCGGAATTCCTGTATTCGATGAAGTATTCGTTATATTATAAAAATGTGGAAACATTACGTCAACACCTTGAGTGTATTTATAAAAACTAACGCAACAAACCGTGCTGGTGAAAACCAAAACATATTTTTATTTCAGACATTTTGTTTTTTTCATTTGTACGCGCGTCATTCTGAATTATTAATTGGAATAAAACGGTGTTATTAGTGATACAGAGGATTATTTAAATAGAGTATATTATGTAAATTCATATGGTTTGAATTTGCGGGATTAGTTGAATATTTATAGAGGTAGTTTTATAATAAACTGCTACTTTTTCAGAGCTCGTTTCAATGTGGGTTTTTCAGCGATGAATTTTGAAATGAAATATTTATGTTTACGTGGTACTGTTTTTCATAAGCCTAGACATTTTAAATTCGAAATCTTTATGCAATTTACATAGACGTCTAAAAAGTTAGTTGAAAATATTTTCATATAAAAGAAAATCCAAAGCAGAACTTATTCAACGTAAAAAGAATTATCAGAGGTCGTCATAGGTCAAGTTGTAATTACAAATTATTTATTTGTAACTGTCCGCACAATTATGTCAGCTGCCGAGCGACTCCACAGCAGTACACGCGAACTAGAAACCGCAATATCACTACTCTACTGATATTACATTCCCGTCTCCCCCCCCCCCCCTGCCCGACGCCATGAAGTCCCGTCTACCCCCTCACTCACCCCACTGCGAACCCCATAGGGTAATGAATTCGACCACAGCCATTCTATCGATATGACCTATAAAAATTTAGGACGCAATTATTGCTTAATCACTTCATGTAGGAATTCTGTGAATACCTCGTCAATTGTTATTCAGTGTGAGCAAATCTCGTGTTGTGTGTACATTGCCTAATGGTAAGGCTGGGAATCGATATTTGATTGTTTTCCAATGTAAACTTAAGCCTATTACGGTCGGCTGTTAACTAAGAGATGTCGTAAACGATTGAATTGTTAAGTTACATTTAAATATTAGGTAGCTAAACGCTCAATTTAAATCGGTAGCTAATAGAAGGTACCTATATGTTAAGGGCAGCGCAAATTTAGGAGCAATATACGCGAACAATTTTCATTTATCTACTAATTGATATTGAAGTTAAAAACATCCGTACTAAAGTTGGGAATTGCGTAAAAGATGTAATGACGCGTGGCATTTGTTATCTTGTACACTTTACGCAATTTAGAACACTATTTCTGTTTAATTTGAGTTCATTATCAATTATTCAATGAAAGCCTATTAGGGTTGTCTGCGTTGACCGCTTGGCGCCTAAAATGTGTAGGCGTAAGGATAAATTTGCGACGTATTGTCTCTAATAATAGAATTTAGGTAGTACCTACGTTGGTAATAATCAATTTTAATCTTCACTTATGAACCGAAATATTTAAGTAGCACCAACTGCTTTTTTTTCCTCTTACTTACGCTGACCCACTGCTGGGCAAAGACCTCGCCCAAGCCTTTCTAAGAACTCGTTTCAATATGTAACTAAATATTTTATAATATGCAACGCAATAACTTCATTATTAATCCAATTATTCTACTAATGATTCTAATCACACTACAAATTATTATACATTTCAGTAAATATTATTATTTCAGGAGTAATTTGTTACCGAAATGCAAACGTTTTTATTGGTAGATACATAGAAACACAGTCGTTCAAAAGCTTAGGATTTATTTCGAACATTCTGTATCTCTGATATTTCCGCTTTTTTATATTTTTCATTGTGATATGTGTCGCAAATATTTTGTTTTGTTAATATAATATCGAGGCTTGTTGTGACACAATCGCATACAATAGGCGCGGGGCGAGCCTAAACCCGCTGGCGCCTACGAGCAAACCGACCCATTCCACCACTGTACTATGACCTCCCTCGCCTCCCTTTTCTTCACTAAAATATCCAAACAGCAAAAACATGGTACAATATGACAGGTCTACTCAAATTGGATACGTTGTAATAGCGAAAGCGTGTCCCATAAAGAACATTCTATGTTTTGTACATCTGGCTTGTTTCATTACGCTCTGCAACCCTGTGTTTCGATATTTAAATCATAATATTATATAAAGTTACGATAGACGCGTTTGTTTCAAATAATAATACATTTTAAGTGCACAGTGTAGGGTTTTCTTGAAATTTAATCACATTAAGGTGCTTTATCTTACATACGTACAAATTGATTAAAATCTCTGAGAGCAGAATTATGTTCTTCATAACACTTAGTTCACAAAATCTCGCGTTTTAATCTT
Organism: Hoplodrina blanda; assembly: GCA_949316365.1. NCBI lineage: Eukaryota > Metazoa > Arthropoda > Insecta > Lepidoptera > Noctuidae > Hoplodrina > Hoplodrina blanda. The sequence continues at coordinate 10,806,178 of OX438581.1, forward strand.
GAAAATAAATCGTGATAATCACCATTTTTTAAATAAATTTGATACACGTGTATCTGTCCAACAGATTTAAAAATGAAACTAGGTCTGCGCCACGTTGTTATGTGGTCCTTGGTTTAAATAAAACCGACAATGTGCGAGTCAAACACACACACGAAAGGTTCCGTACCACCTTAAAATATTTAACACGTTTCTTGTGTTTTTCTTTTGATTTTGAACTTTATTTTATTTTTATTATTTCCTGTAGACACTCTGCGGACATTTCAATTGTCTACCTATTTCGGTTAAAAAAATAGAGCCTTCTGACAGACGAACAGACAGACAGAGATCAGAGTCTTAGTAGGTAATATTAGAGGTCCCGACACTACTGTGGTGCTTGCGAAAGTTCTTTTGTTTGTTGAATCGGTACATTTCAAGTACCTATCTACCGATTACGGTAGAAAAATACAGCCTTCTGACAGACGAACGGACAGACAGAGGGCAGAGCCTTAGCAATAGGTCCCCCGTTTTGCACCCTTTCAGTACGGAACCCTAACAATCACTCGTACCAAAATATTTCTTGCTTCCCGCCAAATGAGTGACACTCAATATATTCGTGGCAAGAGCTCGGTAAAACTCTTACGTCGCTACGATCTTACAAGCCATTTGTCAAGCGGAACACAAACATGTTGTCAAATGAAAACAATTGCAGCTTTTATCGCCGATCTACGGGCACTTGGGCACCAGAATATTGTGTCCGATACATCACAACCGCTTTTATAGCCTTGTGTTTCTGTTTAAAGTATAAAGAAGAATTGAATGTACATGGGATTTGTATTGTTTAGAGGTATTGATTTTATTTTCAGACTTTTTAATAGTTAGGGCGAATTTCACCAAATTTTTGTGTCTAAACAGATGAATTTTAAATTTTTGACAGTTGTCCTATACAAAATCTGTCAGATGTGAATTTTATTTTCAAAAATCTACGCTTAGGGTGAAATATAGAAAATTTTCAAATTTTCAATATAGAAATTTTTCATTTTTTTTTTTCTATAAGTATTATTCGTAGAATAAAATTGGCGTAAAAAGGCCAATTTAACCAAAAAAAGAAATCGTTCAATTTCTAGTCGCAATCTCATCTCTGCGACAATCAATGTAAAAAAATATAAGTAGAAGAGATTCATTTTTGACAGATTAGATTGTGATCGTTCCTAAAAATTATTAAAATTGCAGTTTTTGTATGCAAAAACTGTCGATATTTTTAAAGTTTTGTGAAAACCTTTAGTTTTATGATACTCGTATTACTAGCGACTGCCCGTGACTTTGCCTGCGTAGATTTTATCCTTCGGGAGCACAAAAACTGGTTAAAAAGACTATAGTATACATTCTCTGTGCCAATTTTCATTCAGGTCTGTTCAGCCGTTCTGGCATAATTGATAAACAAACATTGATCCATTATCACTTTCGCAGTTTTATAGTAGTAAAGTAGTACTATTATGTCTCTCACGAGCACAAAAGCCACTCTAGTATGCGAATTGTAAACATGATTATCGCTGTTACATCGCAAATCATTCGTTATGGTTTCAATGTGGCGGCAGTTGATTCTGTATTCTGCCACTAGTGAACTATGCAATAGCCGGGGCGGAATCAGACGGAAACAAATTCAATGCTGGTATACGCCGGATTGCTTCATAGTCGTAAACTTTGGCCCGACTTCCCACGTCCGTTGTTCCGGGCGTTCATTTTTAAACAAGTGATTTAGATACTATAAAGTTTCATTGTTTTGCTTTCGAGCGAGTCAAATGCACTTGCCGCTTTTTGGCTTGGCGTACACGACACTTCTTAAAATATGTACGTACTTTCTTTTCAGTATAAAGTTTAGCGTTAGTGCAGATGTCGGATACACGTCTGTATTAGTACTTAACTGCTACACGTGTAAGTGCACAGTGTACAGTAGCGGTCATAAGTGCAGTAGCATGCTAAGGTTCGAATTGCTGTGAACACGGGGTACAGGCCATACCTACATCTGTGTACATAAGTGATGTATTCAAAGTTAAAGTCAAAGTCAAATCATTTATTTTAATTAGGCCATTATAAGGCACTTTTGAACGTAATAACACAGTACCTACGTACACCTCAAAATTCGCACACGACGTAGAAAGGTCGTAAGTTTAACCAAAGTGTCAATCAATTTGCTTTGTATATTGCTACTCCACTTATGACCGCTATTGTACGTACTTTCTTTTCAGTGTAGCGTTATACACGTCTGTATTAGCACTGAACTGTTACATGTGTAAGTGCACAGTGTACATTGCCAAGAAGATCAACACGATAAAGAGTTCGCACAGGTTTTCAAAACAACTCACAAAAATATGACTAGACACCTTGTTTATTGAAAGATGTGTATAAGTGACAAAGTTTCAAAACAGTGTTATGTTATGTAAACAAGAGTAACAAAGTACACTAGGCGTCAGCGTCGCCGTCGGTGGCGAGCGACTAATCTTTTAGCGCGTCACCGGCGCACGCACATAAATATTGTGGGTGAATTACGGGCCGCTCCGAACGAAACCGATGCTATGTACTAGGTACATACTCACCTTCTCCCTGCTGTAAATTTCCAACTTCACTAGGAGAATTGTACAGAACAAATAATGGAATTGTATGCGTCATCCAATTGAATATTCCGGTTTATTACTTTTATTACGAACTGAAAATTATTACGTCCGATACTACCATGCTGACACTTGCAATTTGCATCAGTTATGTGCAAGATGATTGCGTTACAGTCGTGCGTGTATTTTACTTTCCAACAAATGTTACAAAGCTGTCTTTTTCATGAAAAACATGTTGAAATATCTTTCTATAGCGCCCCGCACACGTACGGTTTGGACCGCGCATCTTGGACTGCGTTCCGAACCGCAGTTAGATCTGTACGGTTTGGACTGCGGATCAAACTGTTGTGCCAACTACGATTAAAAATGCTATCACGGTTTGGACTGCAGACGAAACTTTCATATCTGGACAAACGTTCCGAACTGTGCGTGTAAATTTGATTTTCAAGGGTTGGACTACGGTTTGGACTGGCGCGTGGAGCGGTGTAACTTTTAAAAGTTTTATACGCAGTTCTGTAAAAAAAAATGGACGAGCGTTTGGTCATCGCGTTAGCTGGATTTGTAGTTAGTTTAAACAGCCGAAAAAAACGACGAGTGTGGGTAAAGGAATACAGACAAAGATATGGACATTTACCGATGTTAAATATGCTCTGTTTCTCAAATTCCTATTACTATACTCCTTACTTTTTATCTTCCAGAGACACGGATGTTCACGGAACAATCGAATGATCTCTGTGATAGCTTCGACGCTCCAAACCGCCATTCCGACCCGACTACGTAATTTTACGTTTACACGAGATGCGCGCGCAAAACTGTGAGACTTGCACTCGCGCCGATATGCCAGATCGGACTGTTAGACTCGCACATCTACACGTACAGTTCGGAGCGAGGGATGGAACGGCGCGTGCTGTTTCCCGCGGTCCAAACCGTACGTGTGTGGGGCGCTAATAGCGCCCCGCACACGTACGGTTTGGACCGCGCATCTAGGACTGCGTTCCGAACCGCAGTTAGATCTGTACGGTTTGGACTGCGGATCAAACTGTTGTGCCAACTACGATTCAAAATGCTATCACGGTTTGGACTGCAGACGAAACTTTCATATCTGGACAAACGTTCCGAACTGTGCGTGTAAATTTGATTTTCAAGGGTTGGACTACGGTTTGGACTGGCGCGTGGAGCGGTGTAACTTTTAAAAGTTTTATACGCAGTTCTGTATTTTAAATTCGAAAAATTAATCGCGATCAGCTGAAACAAAACCTACTGACTTGCAAAAGTCAACGAGCTCGTCATAATTATGCTTTGTTTCTCATATTCCTGTTACTATACTCCTTAATTTTCAACCGACTTCAAAAAGGAGGAGGTTCACAATTCGGCGCGTATATATTTTTTTTTGCATGAATGTTTACTGATTACTCCGCCAATTATGAATTGATTTGGATAATTCTTTTTTTGTTTGAAAGAGTATACTTCCGGATAGGTCATATAGGTAAAAATGTTGTCATGATCTGATGATGAACTTCGGAGATATGGAACGGAACTCCTCATAGGATCACAGCAGAACTATCCTACCAAGTAAAATTGCTGCTTTGTTTATACGTGTAGTCGATGACTGACTGAAGAAAGAGGGGGAGGGCGTAGGTCAACCCCCCTCCTACCACTTTCCTAAATTGAATATATCGTGTGAGGTATTGTTTGAAAGGGCTTTTATTAAGGATTTCAAACATTAACACACAAGCACTAAAAAGTGAAAAATAAAAAGCATTTTTACAAAAAAAGACAACCGCCTTCAAAAACTACAAAATAAAAAATAACTTTAGTTTGGAAGTCGGTGGCAATACCTACCTATATAACAAAAAAAAACCAAAGCCGTCGACTTCCAAACAATAGTTATTTTTTATTTTCCAGAGACACGGATGTTCACGGAACAATCGAATGATCTCTGTGATAGCTTTGACGCTCCAAACCGCCATTCCGACCCGACTACGTAATTTTACGTTTACACGAGATGCGCGCGCAAAACTGTGAGACTTGCACTCGCGCCGATATGCCAGATCGGACTGTTAGACCCGCACATCTACACGTACAGTTCGGAGCGAGGGATGGAACGGCGCGTGCCGTTTCCCGCGGTCCAAACCGTACGTGTGTGGGGCGCTATTAGGTCCAGCACTAAATCACACATTACTTTTATTTCTAGGAACGAAAAGAAATGAATTAATTTCGCAAAAATGTCGTGTCGTGCGAGTGCGACTCGCTGCTAACCGAAGTTGGTTCTTCATTATTACGTTTCTGTTTCCGGTCGTCGGATTTTGATTTATGACTTTAATTTGGCAAGGTTGGCGACGACGGGCCGAGACATGTCGGAGTGTTTTCAAGGAGCCATCGTGCAATTGTTTAATTAATCTTAAGCTACGGAAGCGCTGCGGGTGCACTACACTTGCCCCAACTTTAAACTCGTTAAAAGTTCCTTTGAAACATTTGGCGTCAGATAAGCCGCAGTCAGACTTCGGTTTCGAGATTGTTAACTTATCTAGTGTTATAATTAAACATCGTCCCATGTTTCATTTCTCGCCACTTTCTTTCGTTTGCTTATTACAAGTGTAATAAGGAGTTATTTCACGCTTAATATACGGCACCATTTGCTTAAACTGCATGATGTATAATAAATCGCGCGATCATTACCGGTTGGATTTGTCGCCTTTTAGATAAGTATAATAATTGCTTCCTTATTTATTTAGGTTTTGATCAATTTTACCTTAGTATAAGTATGTTAATATAATTCTGTAGATAATTATGTTTTTTTCTGTGTAGGTTTGTATCATAATTTAAGGGGGTGTGTAACGGTTGATATAATAACAAAAAATCTAACGTTCACTTGACCTAATTTCAGTTAATATAATTTTGTTTAATATAACGATCAGTTGAGATAATGAATTGTTGATATAATTTCATTTTATCTAATTTCTTATGATATAATTAACATTTCCTATAATGCACATTTGACATAATATTCATGTAGTATATTATTCATTTACTATAATATTCATAATCTCTAAGTAACTTTTAATATAATTAAGAAAATCTGATACGATTTTAAACGCCCGCTAGTATGGTGCTAGCAAAAATGCATCGCATAAGCATTAATTGCTACAAAAGTTTGCTTTTATGCATGAGGTGGGTAGACTATACACGAATTTATTATTTTTCTTACTGTCTGTCATACAGTTACAGCGAAATATTCATTGTGTGGCTATTGCAATCTCGATATTTGTTTTATATTTTATCTGTATTATTCCGAATGTTCATTTATAATATTTTTTTTAGTCCTAAAACATTTGCTAAAAATTAGGATTTAGTGACAAAAACGAATCGCTGTAAATCCGACTCCACGCAGTCTTGTTTGCCCTACCCCTAGAGTGTAATTTAAAATCGCGTAGGCGCGGAGGGGCGAGGCGGCCCGCGAGTTGAGGAGCAGGTGGTTGTAACACTCGCCGCCGCGGCTGAGGCTGGCCGGCGTAGCCGGCCAGCAAACCGAAGCTGCGGTGGTGAGCGTTAAATCCATCTGCGACGATTAACTCGCGTGGGACTGCCGGAGCCCCGCAGCACCGGAGCCGTGACAGAAACCATGCCTGCTGCATGTTGCATGCTTGCATGCTGCGTGCTTGCTTGCATGCTTGCTTGCATGCTGTATGCTTGCATGCTTGCTTGCATGCTGCATGCTTGCATGCTGCATGCTTGCTTGCATGCTGCATGCTTGCTTGCCTGACGCCTGAGAGAAGTTCATAGCAAAAGCTAAGTTATAAGAAGCGAAGCGGGGCTCCGTCGACCAAGCATAGAATATTTTAAGGTTTGATTAGGTGCCATTTGAGTTAGGTTAGAACTGTGACCATTAAACATGAAAATTAGGTCAAAAGAACATTAGGTCAAATGAATGTTATATAAAAAGAATATTATACATATTGAAAATTATATAAAATGAACGTTATACTAAATGTTTTATATTAAATGAAAATTATATCATATGAAACATTAGGTCATATGAAATTAGGTTATATGATTTTATAGCATATGAAAATTATATCATGTGAACGTTATTTCAAGTGAAATTAGAGCATTTGTTATTATATCATACATTACACACCCAATTTAAGGATATTGTTTGAATAAAGTTTACCAAAAATTGCCTTCTTCATAACATAAACCAATTCATCGATAAACACGTCTTTTAAATTAAAAAAAATGTAAAAAAAAAATAATTGTTATATCATTGCTATACGCTAGTAGAACTTAATATTATGTAGGTACAATAAAATGTGACATAGGTATTGTTGGCTTACGCGATCAGTGTAGTGACCCACTTCCTTCACTTTACATGCATCGCAAGATAATAGCTTGCACACCCGACGCTCATCCCTAATCCCTTCATCCAGATCAAAATTAATACGAAACCGATCTAATTTTAAAACAATATACCTACCTATACTTATTTATTCCTGACTTGACTGCATCGTTAGTTTAGTAATCGCAAAGCGCGACTGTTGAGCATGATGTCTTGGGTTCGATTCCTAGGTCGGGAAAAGTATTTTAGGATTTTAACATCAGGAATTTGTCAGTGGCAGCTTTGCAGTCTGGATTTGTGACACGGGATTTAAATATAACTCTCGAAATATAGGTGTACTAATGGGTACATCTCTGCCTAACCCTTCAGGGATTGCAGGCGTGATGTTATATGTTATGTGTCTTTTTATTCCACCTACAGTAGTAGATACTATTCTGCAAAATTCTCCCTTGGTGAATTTTTGAGAACTAAACTTGAGAAGAGCTGTCGTTTCACTTGGTGCTAGGGTATTGACAGAACATCTCAAGGTCAATTGACCTCAATTCACTAAAGAAGACTTACAGAATAAACCGCAGGTGCAACAAACTCACTTCCCCAAAATACGCCGAGGAAGATTATCAAAAAACAGTCCGGAAGGTCTGATAAAAATCCTCAACAGTCTTATCCTTTCATACAAAACTGAAAAGCATACAGCGGAAACGCTTCCGTTTGAATTTAAGAATGTTGAAGTCCGAACACAAACATTCTACATTTACATATTCAGCTAACGGAAAATATAGTTACATTTGAGTGCATCGGGTTCATGAATTACGTAAACTTAGGACAGTAAAGTGTTTGTATCGTTGTTGTCATTGAAGACACTCCGGGGCACTGTCGCTGTGATCGCCAAAAGCAGGGCCGTCTTTAACCTATTATAGGCCATTTTGACAAATTAATATTTATTTCATTGTATTAGTATATCCACATTTCGCCAGTTATGTTTAAGTCCCATGTAAATAGGGGGCAAGCCCATAAACCGGATAAAATAAATCAATCCGGGTGCAATTGTACCTAATTAAATTATATTATAATCATTAAAAGAAACTTAATACTAATATTTTATAAGTTTGGGGCTAGAAACTATCGTAAATCTCACTGCAAATCAAATATTTAGTCTTTCGGATATAAACTAATTATTTTTTTAAAACGGCCTGGGCCCCTGACTATCTTGGGGCCCTTAGCACTTGCCGAGAGTGCCCAGTGGAGAAGAGGGGCCTGGCCAAAAGCATGTAGGTACATTACAGCAGGCATTCAGTGAACAAGCCTCATTCCACGCGTACAAGATGGCCGACAATGGCCCTTAGCGGATAATTACTCAAATAGATTGCCCATTGGGGCATTGTCTCTGTGTGCCAGCATTATATTAGGAATGTTTCTGGCTGGCATATCAATAACAGGATAATGGAACTACTACAGTTCATCTAAATATAGGTATTCAAGCAGGTACAGGAGCTACCTATGGGGTGTAAAAATACACATCGACTAGCCGTTAATATGGATTCGGGCTATCAATTCAAGCGAAAATGAGCATTAAATTATTGCTGGGAAAACACTTTATTGAGTGTTTTTTACACCTGTTAAAAAGATTAAATTTATAAAACAAACCCAAAAAATTGAAAGCCTCATCACATTCACTGCTTTCCTTATTTTGATCCGAACTCGTTGGTAATACCTATACCGGGTTATTTCGAAACCAAAATGGATTTCGTAATCCAATTAAATCAACGCCAATCACACGAAATCCCTTTAATTCATAGTCGTGAATACATTCAAGATTAATACCTAATAAATATTCGAATAAAATAATAATGTTTTCGCGAGTTCATTTCCACGGAGGGCGACGGCCCGGCAGAATTTTTCCCGGTTCGCATCACGGGCATTTAATCAGGGGTTTTGATCAACACGTCCTCGCTTGGTAATATAATTACAGTTAACAGCAGTGCGGCGACGTTATCGCGCGTATAAATTAGAGCGATTTACATTTACGGTCGAGACATAGGCCCCGCCATTATCGTGAATGATGCGGGGTTATTTGCGGGCCTGAGATCATCGCACCACGATTGGTGAGCTATTGCTGCTACACGGAGTTCTCCTGACGACGCGCCGGTACTCAGCTCACTCACCACATCAAACGGCTTTTATTCAAAATCTTTTTTAAAATCATCCGCCGCTAACTGAAGTGAGGACGGAATAAATGAATAAATTATGTTACCAGCATTTGTCTACTCTAAATGTTAACGAGAAACATTAAATACATCGATTACCGAAATTTGTGTCAATCTGTCAACATAGAAATAGGTAGATTACGAACGAACCAAGTATAGGTATTTAAGGTATTTTCAAGATAACCTTCCCGAATCCATGAAAACACAAGAGCATCCTCACTTCGTATGAAATCGAATTAAAGTCGTTGATTACGCGCTCACTCAAATTACATTCGTCATACTGCTCATAAATTAAATTCCCATATTCGTGCAAAACCTGTGCAAATTGGTCTTAATTTAGTCGAAACGTATAGCCTTAATGGTAAGCGTATAAGCAATATCACTTTAATACAGTGCGCTGGGGGAGGGGGCGACACACGGCGACACACCACCACCGTAAGGGTTGCTCCCACATAATTCTACGATATAATATTATTTATTATAGCCTTGGAGACAATCCCCTCTGATACAACGTAGCACTACTATGTTTCTTAGGCCGAGATAAATATACGTTACTCTTTGGGACGTATACTGGTGTTTAGTTGCGTCTCGCCTCAATATTGCATTCGTAGTTTGACAGTTGTCCGATAGTAACCGGGATAATGCTAATCGCGGCCATGGTCTTAGTAAATATGCCGAATGGTTCTATTAATTTAAGTAGCTGATTTGTTTTCATTACTAGCGGTCCTATTGGAAATCTATAGGAAAGGCCTATGTCCAGCAGTGGACATTCTAAGGCTGATATGATGATGATGACTAGCGAACCGCCTCAGCTTTGCACTAGTGAAAATTTCCGTCTTCCCGGTAGATTTTTCAAAACATTTTCTTTCAAATAAACCTTGTACGGAAAATTAAAACTACAAAAAAGGGGCAGCCAAATCGGTCCAGTAGTTCTCGAGTTTTGCGCTTAGCAACACATTTAGCTATTCATTATAGATTTACATAGATAGATAGAAGATAGATAGATTCATTTCTTTTATTGTGAAATAACATCTGTGTAAGTACCTACTACATACATTACCCATGTTTGCAAATAAATAAATGATTTGATGATTTGATTTGATTGTTTTTTTTTCATTTCACGATGATTTCAAACAAACTTGAAAATAGAATAAAAGACTACAGGCACCGCTCATTCCTGAAAAAACAAAATCACTCTTGAATTTATAATATTTCGGAAGCTAAACCTTTGTCTCAGACTCGCTTTGTATTAATAAATTCAACCCGAACGTTACTATAAATAGCAAGATTTAAACAGAATTAGGTTAACTTAACCGCTTTTCAAGTTACTCAATCAATATGAGCCTTTTAAAGGCAATTCGCAAGGCTCTGTTAATGTATGTAAGGGCAATTTGATTTACAGCTACGATATAAGACGAATCATTAGTACAGAGGCGGGAATTGTTCCGCGTCATCGCTCCACAATAGTACTCATGAATGTGCTACACACTGGGCTTATGTGTTATGTATTTAACTGCTTAATTGCTTTATTGTCAGACAGCTATATAACCATCACTATCTGGAACATAAATTTTAAACCACCACTACAACACGCATATGAAATGATTCCAGAGTGAGAACATTTTAAAACTCGACTCTTCTGAAATTCGATTCCATTCGACGCGGACGTCTAACGTTGCACGTGCACTGACTGCCGAAAGAATTCCACTGAATGTGTTCAGTTCCAATATAGAGCTTCAGCCAACTAAACTTTTATATTTACATAGCTAATCCGTCATGATGTGCCCCGCATTATTTATACTTTCTTGTACAAATATTGAGCACTAAGCAGTAACAACTCTTCCAGAAATGTTCTTAGATAACAGTCTCGAGATGAATTCTTGGATCAAACCCAAGGTCCCAAACAAATTAATATATATTACCGCTAATTTATTACAATATTCTCTTACACAAGCTATATCTGACATTTAGTAAATGCCAAGCAGCGGTAAATTGTAACCATTTGAAGCGACCGATATCAGCGATGAGGCAATCTCATTTTTTCGCGGCGACGCGACGCAGTCATAGCGTCCTCCAGCTTACTACATATTAGATTCATTATTGGAGGATATCGATGAAAATCTCCAACATCCAATCTCGCGGGATCGCTGGCGGCACGCGTATTCTTGTAATTTCTGAGGCATAATTTTATTTATTAGAGAGTGCCCCCGCCGGAGCGGCGAGAGCACCCCATTTGCCGCTTCATTGACTTACAACGGCACTCTATAACACTTCGCACATATTTCTGTAGCGCCTCTCTCGCAGATGTTGGATCCCTCGCACCTCATTATATTGCGGATGACATTTAATAAAACATTATGGGTATCTCACAAACGGTTTTCGATAACCGCATGTATACTACGCATAACACGTTTATCTGAAAAGAGAGGCTGTATGAAGACATTCTTTACAAACCCAGTTGGGCTTGAAATAAGGAATAAATATTCTGATACGGGCATTAAACATCAAGGCTTATCTATTCATAACCGACATGTGGGTAAGACACAAATAATGTTGTTTGCATTCACCTACTGCTAATTAATCAATGTTAGCCCACAAATGTGTGTAGTTCCTGCCTGAAATTAGAGTACATATTTACATTGATAATTAATTCTGAAAATTAATATCTTTCTACCTAACTATCATTGATGGTGAAATGGTAAATAACCGTACCTTTACTGTAAACATGTGAGTTGAATTGCTGTACTACTAACAAATATTATTATGGGTAAAATTGTGTGTTTGTAATAGAGAAATCTCTGGAAGTAGCCACTGATATGAAGTCGCGGGCAGTAGGCTAGATATTAATCCCTACTTAAATAAATGCAAAAGTTACTCTGTCTGTCTGTTAGGCTTTCACGACAAAACCACTGAAGCGATTTCCATGAAATTTGGTTCAAGGTAAGTTGGAACCCCAAGAAAGGACATAGGCTACTTTTTATTCTACGACTTCGTCGGTGTTCGCGATAACCGACATAATTACGAGGACGAAGTCGCGGGCAAAATATAGTAGGTACAAAAATAATCAAGCTTTTAGTTATAACTCTTCAGACCACATTAAAGACACACCACATCCGCAGAACAATTGTAGCTTGTGATATCTACTTGTGGTTCATTTCGACGGTTGCCGGAAGCACACACAAAGTTGTGGTTGTCAGTGAGTCGACATAGACCAGATTTTAACGTTTGCTAAACATTTTTTTTTGTCAGATTATCTTTTACTAGCTTCTGCCCGTGACACTGCCCGCGTGGTATTTATCACCCGCGTAAAGTTATGTCTTTGGTGATTTGGTATACAAATAAACAAACAAAAATCTTTTCAGCCTTGATATAGTACGGCCGACGTATCTTGGCGGTCTGAAGATAGCTGTTTGGCTGCGCAATGGATCTTATAGAAACAAAATTGTTTACTGCTCAGCAATCGGCTAACTTCAGACCGGGCTCCCGACTTATGGTAACAGGAGGAACCGTGGGGTTTTAGTCGGTAAGAGTCCCACATACCCCTCCGTTATCCCCAAACGGGGGGCATCAATGAGGATTTCCCCACGAAAAAAAAAAAAAAAAAAAAAGGGCCGCCAAGATACGTCGGCCGTATTGTAAGTATACTAACATATACCTAAGTATGCCATAGGTATGTTTTGTGTTGTTGTCATACCTATAAGCATGTAGTACCTATGTCATCAGGGACGCAAATGCAGTACCTATATTATTTTTTTCTAATTAAATCAATACACACCAAACATAAATTATTTAAGTATTCGGCCATTTGACAAATTGCACCATCATTTCGATTTACCGCACAATTAGTTCTAACATGTTACCATTACCACATTTGTGTCCAACAACTATTTAAATGTACTAAAATATGATACAGTTACGTACCTAGAGTGTTATTATTGTTTTGTGAAAGTTGCAATAACTTATAAACTGAAAAACACACAGAACATTACGCCTATACACCAACATTTTACTAGTTATTAATACACATAACAGGTACGTACGATATAACAGGTGTAAGAAGAAGCCACTTCACAAAGCCGAAAGTGACATAATTATATTGTTCTCATCATTGCGTTCATTTATTAATTTCTTCTGAATCATACCTGACGCAAACTTTTTTGACACCTTTTTTTTCCAAAGCCGGTTTTAAATTGTACATTAAAATTTAAATACTATCACGGCCTTTGTGGTGTTACATGCATTCGAAAGTACAACGTTTGTGCAAGACATTGCGCACTACAATAAACCGTGATTTTTCACAAAAAAAAATTAAAGTCCTTTTGCCAACAAACAGTTTTGCTCTTAGTTACTTAGTTTTATGGTGAAAATGCGTAGTTAACGACTAGGTAGGCTTACAGCCCTTATATCCGAATGCTGCAATCTCGTCTGTCCAAAGTAGATCTTCCAAAACTATTCATTTAATAAGATTCATACGACCACCAACTCTTAATTATTCACAAGGCACCAATTGAAAACTTTCAACAACATATGAAAATATTTGCAACTTCTAGTATCCTATTACAAATGTTTGCATTCGTTACTCGTGCCACTTCAATATAAACCAAACTGGTTCAAGAATATGCACATTTCCTTGTATCACGGAAACTTTCATCTAACTTTTCATTCCAATGCGGGCCGAATTTCACAAAACAGAACATTCTACTTTATACCAGAACTTATAACTCGTACGTTTACTTTTCAAAATAGATGATTTGTTAAGATAAAGATAAATAATTATTTATTTATTTGCAGATAAATATGGTTACAGAAAATCTTACAATGGTATTATAATAGTAGCTTAACTACACCTAAATCATTTAAATTTAAACTGAAGGAATTATTTTAAAGTATAGAAGGAATTCTCAATCAACCACTCACAATCAGCCCTTCTTAAGCGGACCATTGGACCAGTTCTTTGATTTGGTTAGAAATCTTGTTATAAACCTAAATAGGATAGCAACTTCGCCTAAATAATTTAGTTTTTATTCTAGGAGTAAGTATTTTATTGAGATATTTAGTTATGAACTCATATTTATTTCCCAGTTTTTCAAACATCTCAGGGTGAAATTTGATAAACTTACATATTTTCTCAATATAAATACCAGTTAAATAACGTATTCTAAGTGTTCATGAATAAGTGTATTCAGACTATTGCTATCTTGATATTGTTCCCTCGTATCACTTCCAAAACAACACTATCGTTAACCTTAATTCTTATTAACAACCCAGTGTTCAGTGCAAATGAAATATTCATTGTTATTCATTACAGTTGTTACAGAATAATTTCAGCATTATCTTTCCCGGCAGGTTTCTGAATGAAATGATTAAATCGCACCAATTTTTAGTCCTTTCTTTTAATAAGAACGCCGAAAATAAAACGGAGAAAGCGCTGGCGTGCATTTAAAATAAAATTTAAAGAGTTTCGCTTGTTTTGTATAACACAAAAACGTGTGGAAAATATTATATAAATCTGGGGATCCATTTGAAGATTAGTTATGTTGAATCGTGCATATTTAAGATTGTGTTGCATTCAGTAAAGAAAAATGTAAACAAAGCCATATGATTGTAGTTTTGTCTACAATATTCGCAAGAGAAAAACATACTTATTGAAGTTTGTCCCTAGAGAATACTTGTAGCGTTGTAGTGAACATCACGTATTTTTAAACAAACACGTTATTGGTGCTTGGTGATACGCTCTCAATGTAGTCGACTAACCCCTTCAGTGCACTTGCAAACTCAGCTTCATACATGACTATATTTATACAATTTTTACACACCTACGTGTATCCTGAAACGAAAACTGAAAAGGGTAAATGTAAACAAGGAAATATTAAATTTGTTTCAAGGATAGAACTTTAAACAAGGTTCGCAAATGCCTTAGTTCGTTTTATAGCATTTGTGCGCGCGGCCGGCTGACGGATTTTGATTTATCATTTTAATTTGGCGAGCGGTGACGACGGGCCGAGGTGTGCCCTCGGGATCCCGCGGGAGTCGCCCCGGCCCTCGGTTTAAATTCAAATCCGTTGTATTAAATAATTATTTTGTGGGTACATAAAATAAAATTAACAAATAAATTCCCATTATAATTACTGTGATAATTTTCTAATGTTTTGTACAATTTTAACCTAATCACTTTGTAATTTATGTAATCGCCTGAAAAACAAGTGATTCACAATGAACCAGTGAAGCGGCAACTTATGTAAATGTAGTGAATGTAAAGTCACACATGGCCGTTAGTGTTTGGCTGGCATGGGGTGGCTCGGCAGTTAGCAGCTCAGCGCGTGGTGACGTCACGCATCCCCTACCCCTGCCCTTCGCAGACGCCGTCGCCGCCGCCCGCCTTCATTTGTTTTCTGGTGTCACTTCTTATCTCGTCTCGCAATTATTACAATTTGTCCGCTCCTCCCCTTATCTTAGGGAGTTTGCTACTTCAGCATAAAGGCAACCGACTTCAGCAGATTCGCAAGATCATATTGAGGAGAAATCCTCTTTTTTCTAATTTTCGCAGCTGAATTTTTTCAAAACTTTGAATAATGACAGTGCCGTAAATTGCAGAGGTGGCCACGAAATGCCGCAGACAGGCGAGTTCGTTGTTTGTTGTTTTGCTAACTTCACTTTTTCATCGCTCGGCCGACGGTTCTTGTTTTGATAGGGCCATTTCACTCAACGAAGATTTTTTTATAATCCTTCTCTCCCCAGATTCCATTCGAACTAAAGGAGCAAGTTCTTTCAATCAGGTATAAAGAATGAACCAACTATTTTTCTTTTACAGCTTTATTAACCTATCGGTGCTTTGCTTGGTGTTAAAATGGAGAAGTAATAATTAATAGCGGCGTATAAAAGTATATTGGAATTTATACCAAAATTGCTATGGTTGATTTTGATAAGACCGAGAATAATTTAGGGAAGTTATTGGCCTGAACTTCCCACTAATTCTTGCAGTCGGCTGACAAGACAGGTCAAGGAGCTACAGACTCATGCGGCTAATTCCATACAGGTGTACATGAATTAACCGCTCGCATCGGCGGTCGTTAGTGCTGCCGATTGCCTCAAACGCGCCGACTCTGTATTTTTATCGCTCCTTCGGCGGAGGGGAGAGTCGCGTGCGCTCGTTGTCGCGACAAAATGTTCAATTTTAGATACAAATAAAAAAGGTCGGACGCGTCGCGCAGAATATTAACGGCGCACAATATGAACGTAGGCATCCGGAATTCGCGTCAAAAGTGCCAAAACGATGTTATTCTTTTCCGCGCGGAGGTAATAAGCGAGGCGGTCCCAGCCGTGCCGCGGATATGAAATCCAGAAATGTTTATGGCACGCGATAATGGGAAGGCTTCGTATCCGATCCGGGTTTACGGATGAAAGGATCCACTCGTAATTAGAATCCTTAAGGCCTTTTGTAATAGCGTAATTGTTTCCCGTTGTCGCCTCGGAGCAAGCCGTTATCTCTATGAATGGAACGACTCGAATACAAAGAAGAGACTGCAAGCGTAGCGCGGGACGCTCTACTTTCAGTTGCGAATTTTTATTATGTATTATATCTGGTACAGTTAGAGTAGAGTTTCGAGTGCGGTGTGAGCCGGTGACACACGTGACGCGTCATAGCGCGGAGTGATTGAGAGCCGCCAGTTGCAGCGGGTGCGCGCGTGCCCGCGCCGACCTATGCCACGGATCGCACGCCAAACATCGTCACTTCTAATTACATGCGTAACTCAACAATGTATCACTATGCGAAGCACGAACAAACGAAAAATAGAACGAACCGACGCCCACTGTGGCATCCTACTAATCGAAGCGCTAAATTAGATGGATTATAACAATACCGATATTACCGACATATTATATTGCAATAATTGGCATCCTATTCAGTAGCTAAACGGTCAGGCAGAGCGCTAATTGATCCTTTCAAGTAGTTTAATCATGCGGTGATTATCTAAATAATACATAGTCAGTACTGCGTAATATGTCAGCGCTATTGATGAAGGACTGATGGACTGCTGTACATACTCAAGTACAGTAATGGTGAGCGCTACAGACACATGGATCGGCACACCGCAATAACCCCGAAGCCATGTTAACACACTTAGAGCAGATTTGCCTATGAATTGTTCAATAATGTTCAACTCTGCAATTCCATTGAGTTATTGCTCGATGGGCCATCGCTGGTAATAGTAAGTATTCCTAATTGGCTCAGTTCGGTTATTAGTTCGTGTGTTATTCAGGATGGCCTCTGTCCCGCGCGTTCTTCAGGGAGTGATACACTCTACATTCCTGCATAATGTCAGAGGTTCTTGGACGGGTCTCTTATTATAGTCCCAGTAGCCGTGTAGCGCGTACCTACTCCAGCTCAATACGTGAGTTCGGTGTGGTCCTTCAATAGACTCCTGTAATAATATTTGCATACAAAGACGATCTCGCCAGTGCTTTGCGCTTTGTACGCAAATTTGTTAAATTTTCTACGAACTGCTATAATACTACTTTGAACATGGACTCTGCCTCTTTGTACCAATGAATTGATGTGTAAAATAGAGGCATTATCAAACAAAACATCGGCAAAGTAGGTGTTTATTATTACATGGGAAAATAAAGTGGGAGTTTTGTTTTTAATAAGATACATGTTCTAATTAAGACAATTGTTAGCGGGGCTTCCACCTACGTAAGAGATTAATTGCAACAACTTTCGCTGACCGAAACATACAGGACGGTGGAAGTAGGTGTGAGGGAGAAAGCAGCACTTCACGGGAGCGGAACAGAACGGATTAAATTGCAAGTACGCTGATGTATTTATAGCTGGGCCGGAGACAAACGAGCGCGCGCGTGATGGACCTGCCTCGTTATGGGAATTAATCGAAGTTGCAGCCAACGGCACACCTGCACCGTCTAACTGAAATATGCTTTGCTGCAACACTGTTAAATCTGGAAATCTTGGATCTGAGCGACAACGTGGAATTTACATCGGCTTACAACGGTTATTCGTCAGCCAGTGCAACCGGCACAATAGGTGTTGTGCAACATGATCGTGTAACGTGTCAGTGAAAGGTCATACTCGTGTTGCGAGAGACTTAATAGACGCTGGTATTTTTAATAACATCTACCTAGTATATTATTATACATGTGTTAGATGTGTTAGCACGTGCCTTATATTAAGCAAACTTTGCTGCTTTGTATATGTGATGATGATACTTATAATAAAATACTAAAGGTTTAAGAGATATTAGATATCATTAACGTAGGTATGCCATTTCACCTTCGATTTAATTTAGGATCTGAATTAGAAATAATGGTTACGGATAGTAAAGATAATGAAAATAATGATTCTTGCTAAAACTTACACATGCGACCTGGGGGCCTACCACAACCCTTAAAACAATATTATTTTAATATTACTTTGCCTTCCGCACTGTTGGATTTTCAACGCTCGGATCAGCGCCGAGAGTTGAAAATGCAACAACAGAAATTACAAAGCAATATTAAAATAATATTGTTGTAAGAGATCGTGATCTCCACCTACCGTGGTAGGTGCCCTGATCTAGGACATAGTACACTATCCGTCGGTTACTCTACCAACATACAAAAAAAACACAAAAGAAAAAAGTTCTCTTTCGTTCCTGAAAAAAAGCCCTCGTCAATAGCTAACCTATTCAAATTAAATAAGACCTCATTCGACTAACAAAGATTTGTCTTGTCTTTACTCGAAAGTTAGACAATAATTTCCATTTCCGAAGTAAAACCAATTTAAAAAGACGAATACATAAGCAGACATTTGCATTACAATTTGGACCCCTCCTTCAAAATTGTGTTCTACCTCAATAGGTCTGTTTAGGAATAGACGAGAGAAAACTCTTAGTATTTCACTAAGCTACAGACAGTATATTTTAGGTTAACTAGACAATGCAACTTGTTTAGTATGTCGGTGGGCATTGAATTGTTCAGTTTGATAATTATAGTTGGAATAGCCACCTGCGGCCCACGCAGTCTACATGAGCTAAATAACCGCCAAATCGAATTATTGGCCATCCGTGACTATTCAATACGACTACGCACTCCCATTACTATTTCAATACAATGACCAAATATAGTTCCATTTATTACTGAAGCTTTCACGGATATGTATTACAAAACCTAATCATTGAGAAGCCTTAATTTTCCATGATTTCAAAACGTTTTGACTAACTTCATTTTAACGACGGAACTTCGTGATCAAACAGAATCAAATCGAAAAGCATTTCGTTGGGATTTGTGGTAGTTTTTCATCGCTTCCCCCCGATAAAGCAAAGCGAACAACGAGAAAATTCGAGTCAACTGTTAGGCAACAAAGGCCGCTTTGATTCGCGAACAATGCAGCGAGCAGTCGACGGCTGGTATTGTATCGCGTTCGTTACATACAATATTTATGGCGTCTACAAACAAAACTTGAAGAAGCTAAGTGGTCTAAGTTCGCGCTAATTTAAGAGTTGTGCGCTCTAGCAGGCAGCGAGCGCGGCTCGGCGCGGCGCGGCGCGGTGGCGGGCCGCGCGGCGCCTCCACCGTGCAGCACTTTGTCATAACTTAGTCGGTTACGACACCGAACCTGCCTCACAGACACATACTGCTTCATTTAACGCAGCTTTTGTTCTTACTCACGGAAGCTAATCAAAATGTACGTGCATGTGGGGTCTTTTCCACCGTAATGAAAGTGTCGCCACTTCGCAATATTGTTTCCAAGCAATAAGTGTTCTATTCACGAGTATGTTTGTTCAGATTAAGTTGTAACAATTTGTCGTAGTTAATTTGTTTCTGTTGAGGAAGGGCGACCCTGTAATCACACACTGTCTTAGTGGTGATTTTCACCACTAATTGAACGCAGATACCTTCCCCATTTATCTACACTTGCGCAACCTTGATTTTGTTTCGATTTATCTACAAGGTGGATCTTAGAGAACAAAAACATTAAAGTCATTAATTACATTTGGTTCACAAATATTTTTGTTGGGCTTAGGACACAGCACATATCCACATCTCATTCCCCGAACCAGACAGCATCAAAATTAAAATGTTGTAAATATTATTAAACTCAAATAAAATTTGATAAACGCGTCGGTCGGTTAAAATTCCGCGTCTAAATTAACATATTTTAAAATTCAAAACCGTATGAAATACTTCATTGCGGAGAGCACGCCACTGAAAGGGGCATATTTAATTCTTTCACCACCACTTTGCGAGGAATGAGTAGCGTAAAAATCCTTCAAGAATATCAAGCACGTTTCGACTTGACTTTAGAAAAAGAAAAATACGGGTAAAAATAATAAATAGCGGTATAATGGCGATCTTCACGCGAAAGATTAGCCACAAAAGCCAGGGGCTTAGCAGTATTTATAAGGAGTGTTAGCGGCACGCCACAGGGCGGATCTTGAAATGTTTCTCCTGCCTCGCGACTTCAGAAAGTGTTTTTTCCTATATCAGATAATGCATGAGGAAAATTCGGTCATTGAATTTTGCCGAATGTCTGCGTTGTATCATTAGACCGTGTTTACTCCGAAAGTTTATTGTGCTTTTCATCAAACATGTCAGTAGAAAATGCAAGGTTATTTACTTGTTTTAAGCAAGTAATTCTTACCAGTGCTTCTCTCAATTTATTTAAAATTAAACCCACGTAAATCGCAGCCCAAACTCTTAATAAAGGCACTAGTCTTACTTACAAACTAGCATCAGATCCAGTTATTAATCAAGTGGCAACTGGCAAGCTAAACGCACTTGATTGCCGCGTCAGTAGTTAATGCTACTTTACTCCAGTTACCGCTAGGCTGGCATCGCGAACATTTGGTCCTAGTTACTGGACGGTCCCAGAGCGGAGCCGCGTGCCCACAACTTCGCCATAACTCGTTTACTCTGGACCACCTAATTTGCTTGCCGACTACGAACACCAGTCAGCTTGTCAGTATAATTTATAGCATCTTTACATGGAGTTCAACGCTGTTATTAGAACTTTTGTTACTTATTTATCTCTAGAAAGTTAGGATAGTAGTTGTTTACTAAAACAACATCATAATTCTAATTTTCTTAGATTTATAGTCTTGGAAAAACTTGAGTACTTGGTTCATGAGGAGTTAAAAAAATAAAAGCTTGTAAAATGACTAAGGAAATAATTTCTGTTGAAAATAAAAACTAAGCGCATGCATAACTTTATAGCTCTTGAATAACTTATGATTAATAATAACTAATTAATTTCAAGAATACTGGAGATAACTGGATCATTATGCAAGCTCAGCAAAGACCACGCGGTGGGTATAAATTAAATAAATGTTTGAATTGTGGCAAATGAGTGCAGTGATTGTTGGAAACATTAAATCTTGCAGCGAGGTGGTACTAAGGTGGGTAATGAATACAAACTGCGGGCCGCGTGGTTAGCACCGCAGTAAATTAAAGGTGGGAGTGTGCGGACCGCGAATTGGAAACCACTGCCGTGAACCTCGCGAAGAGGCGGTGAGAACTCCCCAGCGGATCGTTCTTCGTACCTTCGATTACTTGGGAAACTAGAGAGCATTGGAAAAAAAACAAAAAAGTACTTAATGCTAACTGAAAACGAAGCAATTCTACGAAAACAGTAATCAGGACTGACATGTTTATGAATTTGGCTGAAAATAATGTTTCTCCGGTCTTTTAATATACATGGAATATATAATGGGCATAATTATCAAGTATGAGCTTAAAAACAATTAAACAGAAAGACCAATTTAAAACAATTTATTCTTTCTCACTATTTATGATTATTATTCTTCGTATAAACGCATTGATACAGGTATTCCCAAGAACACTAATAATGTGAAATACATAATTCATTGAAATCGATTGAAGCAATCAAATATTTTATATTCTCTTTGCTGTATTTCCCCACATCCAGACACTATAATCACGGCAATTTATAAGTTTCATAGGGGTTCGAAAGTTCCAAGAAATTGTCGTGCATATTGAGGTACCAGTGTTGTACTTGTGCGCAATTTGCAATTACGCGAGTTCGTAGAAATGGACGAATCGATAGGGGTCATCGGCACCATAGGCCAGCCATGAGGTTGAACCCTCAGGAGGGTGTTTACCACACATTACATCCCTTCGCCCTCGCCCCGCACGAAGCCGACGCATTCCAGGAAAACATTGCAAGGCCTGTTATTCTTTTACCTGTGGCAGGTACGTAGGTAATTATTTATAGCTTTGAACCCATAGTCCACAAATCAGGCTAGTAATGGTAATTCAATTTGTCACAGCTGAAAGAAACGCAAAGATGAAAGATATACTTGTGAGCAGCTCTGCCATTTGTATTGCAGTCTAATGTTCGGCATTTAAATAAATTGCCGCATTAATGTTCAATGAGGAACCAAAGGACGTTTGAATAAAAATAAATATTGTTCATCAATTTGATCTTGTCTCGATACGACGCAGCATTCCGCCGCTTCCACACGCATTGTTCTCTTGTCTGTTGCCTATTTATCTGAAATCACATTGATACTTCCCTGAAATGTTTCTATTGAACCTGACTCTTAGAATAGAAACGCGAAAACTTCTTTTCCAATTTTCTCTCAATGGCCATTAGGATGAGAAATGTAAAGTAGATTCCCGGACGAAGTCGAGATATGTGTTCGAGAAGAATGAAATTTCGAACTAAACTGGCATCGCACCGGCGCGCTAGGATAGTCTCAGCCGACGGAACGACATAAGGATGCAGACATTTTCGAAATTATTTGCATGTATCACACTACTCCACTGTTATACGACTGTTTTCAAAAACGATACAAACAGGGTTCAGATTTCCAGAATACAGCAATATTAAGATGAGATAAATTTTTGATCGTATTATATTCGGAAACCCAATTTGATATTGGATTCTATACTTGAAAATTCGATACACTTATGTGAGCAGAGCACATTCTATCAACGTTCGGGACGTCGTTAAAAGCTGTTCCAATATGGCTAAGGATATCTCGTTGTTATGAAGGCGGCGATACAATTTGTGTCCACAACAAACAGGCCTCTCAAATCGTGACTTAACGCAGTGTCAACAGGTTACTTGAGTCGAGTTGACAATCTGTAATTTAGCGCGGGCGGACCAACTTGCGAACGGGACCCCTCGCTTATTTGCGAGCCCACAAGTAACTTTAAACTGTTCAGACTAATATATAACGTGCTTTAGAGTTCTAAGCTCACGACCCGTTACGTCGATTCACCTGGATCCTTGAAAACTCGAGATTGTATTTTCAGCCAAGCTGTTAAACTTGTTATTACGCGTGGCAGAATGTGATTAACCCATCCGTGAGGATTGGAAGTTTGAAATACAACTTTAATTTTAGCCCTTAATAATAGGATGACCCAAGGAGGGGTTATTTCAGGAAGTAATACTGTCCACTTACATGTGGATAATTATAATTTGAATACAGATTGACTTTATACTGGACTTTAGATTGTTTCGAATCTTTCAGACATTAATCAGAGTTGTTTGAATTTGCGGTACCTAATTAACTGATAGTAATAGATTCTAAGAAATAGTGACTTTGTATACAACTTCATTACATTAATCTTCTGTAAGTTTACCGTAGATATCTAACCGAGTCATGCGAAAATAGAATACCTAGAAGTAACCACACTAACGTTGAACAGACTAATGCAAATTAAATTGGAGATTCTTTGTAGTGAACCATATTTTCATATTAAGACCGCGAACCCCTGCTGGCAAATACAATTTCTCCTTACAATGGAGGATACAGAGGGGTGAATGGTGATGGTCGGGGCGGTCTACCATCGTTGCAGTCTTAAGCTAACCAATCACCATGACTGTCCAAGTAATTTTATAAGCAGTTGAGTTTAAGATATGTGTATAAGGATTGAGGTTTATTTTACCCGTGAACCAAACAAATTATCGGATGAGACGAAACATAGAATGTAGGTATTAAAGCTGTAGACTAGCTTTTGGCCAAGACTTCGTCCGCGCAAATAAATGTCGGTTACCACGGTGATATTAAAAAAGTAGCCTGTCCTTTCTTGAGGTTTAAACTAACTTCGTAAAAAACGTTCGTAAACAAATTTCAACGAAATCGGTTCAGTAGTTTAGTAGTGACAGCGCAACAGACAGACAGACAGAGTGCTTTCGCATTTATAATATTAGCATGGATATAGATTTCCATGTGTACAAGATTAAAGATAAAACAGAGTTTACGCAATCAAATTATGTACTAGAGATGAAGTTCAAACGTCGGATCCATAAGTTCCTCGAAATATTTCAAAGTCATTAGAAAAGGTTCAGCGATTTAACTGTTAAATTACCATAAAATTAATCGACCGTTGAAATACAATGTAACGAAGACCACATTAAACATATTATAATTTAATTTCATTATTTTTATGAAACGCTTTCTTATGTGCATTGTAATACGGTTAAAAACGAAAATGAACATTGTATAAGTTGTCAGCTCATATTTTTTGTGTGCATAGTCCAGTGTTATAACTGGCCACGGGTGCAGTTTTATGCAGCCATTCCACGTTTCTAATAGAGCGAGCTCATTTTAAAGTAAAAGTTTGAAAATTTAAATTTACACGGTAACTCACTGGGCGACTTATAATTTGTTCTGCAAGAAAGACTGGCCTTTCTTTTTTGACTGCACTTTTATTAGGGTTAACATACGATGAAAACTGTCCAAGTGTGAGTCGGACTTGCACAAGAAGGGTTTCGTACCACCATACAATTATTTTTAATAAGTCGCAAAAAAGTAAATACTACAAATTAACAGTTCTTGGATTTATTCATTTACTTGTGCTTCAATGGCATTGCTTCTTGCCAAATTTTATGGTAAGTGTCATGCTAGGTCAACGGAAAATTTTGATTCCTTAGCAAGCGTCTCAATATGCACCATAAACGACCTTATCTTTAGATTGCGTTGACTTAGAAATTTAGTTTTGCACTGTTTCAAGGGGTAGCAGACCGAACTGAGTATTTGATATTAATCTTAGCTTGATACCTTTACGCGTTCCTGAGAAAATATCTTGACAGACGGACAGACAGAAGGACAACCAAGTGATCCGGATAAGGGTTCCCTTTTTGCCAACTAAGGTACGGCACCCCAGAAATTATTAAAGAGTAGAATCCTTCAACATTGAATACCTGTAGGGCTTAATATTTAAAAGTTCAAACATTCAAGGTCACATGACCTTTCTAAAAATACGTAGTCTATTAGCAAATCGAATTTCAGTCAATGTCCTTTTAACCGTTATCAATAAATTCCCTTATTGAAACCTAAAATGCCGACATAAAACTATTACTCTCGAAACCATTCTTCAATATCAATCGCTTAGAACGCACAGTTGCACATCCCTAACAAAATAAAAGTCTAACAGAAACAGCGAAGGGCAAAAAAATACATATCGCATCTTCACTTTACTCTTTGATCGGAGTCTCGGAGGTCGCAAGCTAGTGAGTTTTCACCGTTATTTCTTTAGCTGAGAAATCCCCTCGCACAAGTTTAGTTAGGAATTCCGTACACCTATCTTCGTATCGCACCACATATTTTGTGTAGACGGGAGGCAGGGGAAGTTTCCGTTTCCTTGTGAAAATCTTCCCCGGCGCGTCAGTATATTCTATAAGGGCTTTGATAAGCCATTATTAAATTTTTATTTTGAATCGCTGTTGAATTGTTGATTTACGTTCTTAATTGTTCTGAACACATTGCTTTAAAGATAACTAGATAACAAATCAACAGCTTTCGAGGAAATGACATTTATTTATCTATCTACTTCCCAGAATAGTTGAACACAAACCACATCACGTTTGGCATTCATACACAAGAGTGGACAGCTGTGTATTTAAATGTCAAAGGTGGGCCCTGTTTATGTTGCAGCCTTGCAGGTAATATACGTATAACCCATTATTTTATTACGCACATAAGTAAATGACTCCTCTTCGTAGGTAATAGCTTTCATAATTAAAAACAATTAAGAGAGCAATAATGCGAACCCTTTTTAAATCGAAGAAACGCTTTTCAGTGTACCGATGTCACTTGACTCTCTAAATTACGTTTACTTGTGTTTGAGACGTACATGCTGCGTGATAAACAAATGTTGTGGGTTACCGTATGTGGTGCCGCTTCGTCGCGAATACCTCTCCTGTGTAATATTGGGAAAAACTTGCGGGGCGACGGATAGTTGCGGGGGTCAACTTAATGATATCGCCGCCATTTGCGGACGAGTCCCCGCTCCGAATTGCGCCCGGGCACGTTAATGGGCTCAGCTACAGCACTCTGAATATTTTAAAGGACATTCGCCGAAATTACTACAAAAATAATGTCGCTTTGCTTGTACCGAATTACCCGAGAAACGGTTTAGAGACCGGCAATAAATATGCACGGAATCCTCTTCCTATTGCCTCTTTGGAGATTGCTTTTCGGATTAAACATTTTCAGCGGAGTTTTTAGCTGAGTTTGATCATAGTCTGCAAATTGTTATCTCAAAGTTTCCCGTATCGTGTGTGTCTGTCTAGAATCGATTTGTCATAAAGGGAACGCTCACAGAAGTCAGGTTCACTTACGACTGTTTCAGTGTAGCAAGCTTTTAAATAATAAATGAGGCTCGGTGATAGAAGAGAACGAGAGCTTGGGTGGCACGACTGCCGACTGAATATTGTGCGCGCCGCAACCGCGCCCGCGCCCGCACCCGCACCCGCAGCCGCTTGCAGACAGCGGGCTACGTGCGCCGCATAATGCACCGTCCCGTGCAAAATTCACAACTACGTACCCTCCGGCAAAATAAATTTACTACCTCTATCTTATTTGCTCTAATTCGCGAAAACTGCAACTCGAAACTCCGGTCTCGCTGTAATGATCGTACGACACCGTTTGCAGAATTAGTGATGAGTAGCGAATGTTTCGTTTGGACTATTCATTTGTGTACAAAAAGAGACTGCATAAATAGATGTCTGCGGTGAATGTTATGAAGTTCTTTTGCATTTTGCAAAGTGCAAAAGTTTTATACGCGCTGGTGTATCGGGACACGCGATGCATGCGAACGCGAAGACTTCCCCTAACTTTTTCACTCCGGATTTCTTCATTTAAATAATGTTTCCTCAACTAAACGCATTTTGCAAGTAGGTAAGGTGATAATGTGGTTTATACATAAAGAACTTTACATATCTAGTTATCAACCAGCGAGTTTCACTAAAGCTAGGTCGATGAGTTAAGTTTTAATAAGAATAGCTACTGATCCAATAATGCCTTCTCTGTAAAGTCGTTGGAAATCAATTATTCAAAGATTGTTAGCAAGACATAAAACAATTCCTTGAATAGTAGTGAACTTCTTTCCATTTATTGTCCGCACTGAAGTTCCATTATTTATTAAAAAAGTTGGTGCATTGCCCACAGGTCCCGCGGACGTGGCAATACCTGACCTCCTTCCTTTTAAATCATTTTCGTGGGCGATTTGCGAAACAAAGCGTGTATCTTTAAGAAATGGATGGTCTGCAAGCCACCACATCGCGTCGAGTTCCCCTTCACCCCTTTTGAAAACATTGCTTTGGTTATTAGATTTGAATAAAGTCAAAACCTTTTGTTGTATGTCCCCCTTCCTGGTCGCCAATTCGCCATGCATAATGTTGACGTCATGGATAATTTTATGAATTCAGGGATGTTTCGTTTTACGAACGGAATGTTGCGATGTAAAACATAAAATCAAGGTTTTTAAAAAAATATATAAAATTGTATACGGATTTTATTTTATTGCTAATATTTGTTATGGATATTCTATTTTACATAATTAGCGATAGTAAAGTGTAATAATAGTGGCTAATCGTAAAGTCAAGTTGATATAATTATAATCTACGGGTAATGCTTACAATTATCCTTAAACCCGGTGTTAAAAGCCTACTTATATGCTATTCCAGACCATAATCTCCCTCTGTATCAAATTTTATCTAGATCTGTTCAGTCGTTCTGGCGTAATTGAGTAACAAAACTAACCTCAAATAACAAATTCATCAAGTATTGCGCAGCGGTAGATATAGCAATGCATCCAAATCATCGTTAATATAGGTAATTACATCATCGACAGTTTGTCATACATAATTCTTAAAACTATTGACAACAAAAATCATGCCATTGCTTCTACGAACTTCACATATTTTTTTATAATTTTCCTTTTGCTATTTGAAAATGTAAACCACCATAAGGGTCGACTCACACCGAAAGAGCGGCGAAGGGCAACGAAGCGCAGAGTCCCACTACTCGCACGGCTCCGTTTATGGAATTCGCCAGAATTCCCGCGGCGGCGCGGGCATCCGCGCGACTTGTTCGAGTTTCTCATGCGATAATAAGTATTATAGTAATGAAAATAAAGTTAAAATTCATATGACACTGAAACTGCGCTCCGCTTCGCTGCCCTTCGCCGCTCTTTCGGTGTGAGTTGACCCTAAAAAACCGGCCCTAGTACCTACGAGTCGGACACATACACGAAGAGTTCCGTACCATCGCACTGTATTTAACACTGCATAAAAAATAAACACGTTTCTTGTGTGGGAACCCGTTATCATTTTTAACTTAATTTTATATTATTTGGTTAGGGTCAGTTCACACCGAGACGCGACGCGACGCGACGCTGCGTGCACAATTTAAAAGAGCGACTCAAAATATAACTTTATTTTCTACACCAAAAGATACACATTTCATTGTAAGAATTTAGAATACGTTACACCACGCAGCACTACGTCGCGATGCGTCGCTCTACGCCGCGCTGCGCCGCGCGGCGCACTATGGAATATGGTAGAACAAGAGCTGATTAAAAATACTTTTTTTGAATGATGGAAATAAGACATGATCTTGGTCTTATTTTTTAGATAAGGAGTCATTCTTTCATATTTACATTATTTTTCAATAACTTGTCATTTAAAATATTGCGTAAAATACGTTAATTTCCGACACTTAGAAATTTCTGTTAGTTTTATTTTGAAAATTATAGACTTTCGGAGTCGAATTTTGCTTGTTTCTTTAAAGAACTTCTTATAGTGTTATACATCAATCGAAAGGTTGTTTATTACAGATTTATAAACAGTAGTTTTTATTTAATTATGTGAATAAACATTTTTGTTATAAATATTTTTGTAAAATATGGGGCAAAAAAATAATTCTTAGACTTCGTCGAGACTTTTAACTGTTAGCTACACTTGCCTACATTCTGAATTTTATATTAATACGTTCATTGGGTACCTAATAATATTTTAGTAAAGAATCAGCTGCGCATTTTTGCGCGTTCAGTAGTTATGAAGTAATATGTGGCAGAGGTGCCAAAATGCTCTCCGGGACTACTGGACTAGACTGATTCTAAAAATTGTTTAGTTAATAGGAAGCTACGTTATCCACGAGTGCTATAAGCTATATTATACATACAACATCACGCCTGTAATTCCCGAAGGGTTAGGCAGAGGTGTGTGTTCGAATTGAAGCAAATTAATAGATAAACGTTTTTTTATAATTGGTCAATTATCCGTGATTTTAATATACGAGTACATTATCGGTGTAGCGTGGTTTTGCACACGTTCGACGTGAGAATAATCTATGATAAAAGTCGGTACATGATGTACTTACACACTCATTATGATTTTCCTATATAAAGTGAAGCACAAAAAATGTTTTGTTACGTTAATTATTTGCAATTCGCAATTAGTTGCAATTGAAGCAAACCTTGCCGAATTTATATCGACAGCAGAGGCAGAAAAAAAAGTCAATTTTCGACTTGCTTGGCTCTAGTCAGATTCAAATGTTATCCGAAGAAGTAGCTTTGAGTGTTTATATTGACTTAGACCTTATTTTTATTTTTTTGACTTTTTCTTTATATTTGCAAAAAGAATGTTGATTGTTGTGTGCATACTATAAAATTCAGGAATGTAAAAAAAACTGTTTTGCACCTTCTTCGATAGACCTTCTTCGACCTATACTTTACTTAGGGCTGACTTTTTAATAGTCAGATAACTTTTATACGAGGTATAAATATGACAGTTTGACATATTTTCTATAAACAGCTGTCAAATCGCCATATTTATCCTTCCGTTATGAGTTATCTAACGATTGAAAAATTAGCCCTTATGTAATAAAAATATTGCAAAATGTGTCAAAATATATTTTATTTTTAATTTATTTTGTATTATTTAGTTGTCTTGATATTTGAAAAGAATTAAAATATCATATTGAAGTCAAATTCATTCGTATATATAATATTTTTACGGATTCCTAAAATAAAGTGCGAGTAAAACCACGAGCTACCACTAGTTTATATTTTAAGTATTATTAGTCAAATTCTTATACTATGTTCTATATGTGTGCAAAATTTCAAGTTGCTATGACTGAAAATAAAGAAGTTACAGATTTTTAATCAGAAAAGCACCTATATTTTCCATAGTGAGGCGCCGCGAGACGCATCGCGACGCAGCGGTGAATCGCCGGTACGCGCGACGTGCAAGAGCGACGACGTTGCGATGCGTCTCGCGGCGGCGCGCGGCGCAGCGCGGTGCAGCGCGAAGTCACTGGCCTCTTCAAGTATCGTCACGTTGCGTCGCGTCGCGTCGCGTCTCGGTGTGAACTGACCCTTACCCATGACAGTTCAAAAGAGACAACCTTGTGACAAACAGAGTTTTGGTAATAGTCACATTTGGCACACTTTAGGTAAGGAACCCTGAAAAGGATGTACCTATGATTGAGGTAAATATTTAATCGTCAATTATACGTCATCTTGTAGGTTCGTTTCGTACAGTCAGAATCAGAAGCGTAACGACAAAAAAGGCCTTTAACGACTTTTAATTAGAAAATTAAAAGAAAAGAGTAGGTAATTTACTGAGTCAAATAATCTAAAAAAAAAACCCTACAATTTATTGCTCCAAAAACTAATTAAGTTTTAAAACATAAAACAACTATTTTATTAACCTACCTACCTAGTTATATTGTACTGAATCTAAGAAGTCGGTATTACTCCAAAGGTTCCGTAGGCTCCTAATGACAGTCCCTTTGTTTTATTTTTCCCGTAATCTTTACAAGACTGTTTGCATAAACAATTTTAAATTGTTTTTCCTGCTACCAAATTTTTATTTGCCTTTTATTTACTCTGTTTGCTTGGGAAAAGGTGTTACGCTTATACAAGGTAGGTAGATACTTATAATATTGTATATAAATAAAATTAATGTTTGTATTTTTGTCCTATATGCGTGTCTAGCCTAAATCAATGATTCGATTGTGATGAAACTTCATGGTTCTTGGCAAAAAAAAAAAACAAGAAACGAAGTCGCGGGCAACAGCTAATAAAAAATCACAATATAAGTAGGATAAAAACTTCTATGTTTATTTTCTTTGTGCAAAAACTTTTTTTTCTTGTTGATCAATGCCTAAAGTTAGGCGACATGGTGCCATTGGTCCTAGCAGGTAGGTACAGTCAGAAACATAAATAATAAATGACCGTCTGGCACGCCTGTATATGCCCATTTCAATAGAGTACTTAACTAGTTGTAGATAAGTATAGGTACATTGCCACACAATTCGAAATTCGAGCTCAGAAACTATAATAATGATAAAATTATTATTTATTTATTCATTTATTTAGACAAAGAAGAAAATTGTTAGAAACAGATTTCTTACATAGTTATTAGCTAGGTAAAAGACAACAGAATTTATTGGTAAATATTGAGTTTTACGCGTGTGAAAAACGTTTAAATATTGAATTTATAATTACAATAAAAAAGATATAGATTATAGATTTATAGACCTTATAGGTAGGTACCCTGCCTAATTTACTTTTAATTCTAACTCCTTATATATTTTTTCTTGTATTTTTTAATAATTTTGTACTCAATAACCAGTAACCACACTAAACTTCAATCCTCTAAACCTTGGTTGGCATCGAGAATGTAACAAAACAATGATTCGGTACTACACGTACTTACATAATAAGTAATAACTTTAATACACAGCTTCCTTACGGGCCTCGCAGTAGGCTTTGTCTGTGCCCTGGTCTTATTAACGTGCATAAATATCTGTTCCCTGCCACCTCGCCCCCAATTTAGCGCCAGTACGCGGCGCTCCTAACAAATCAACCTGCTCCAAGTAATTCATTCAGCATTTATTCATTTTTTTATTTACCTGGCTATACGTCTACTTATAGTACATAATACGAGACGAGGCATATTTTTAATAGACCCACTTTCACATACAAAATATTTTTAAAAATGAAACTTAAAAATATAGTTATTACTTGTTTCTACATTAAACTCAACACAGCTTGAGGTAAACCAAACTAACGCAATCTCAATAATTAAAAAAAAAAGTCGATATATTTTTTTATTTCACGCAATTTTGCGTAAGAGTAACATATTTATTTATATTCAAAACTGTACATTATTAATATAATCTAAACACAGAATTTAATAAAAATAAAATTACAAATTTTGTACAATTTACAAAAAAGAAATTGTTTGTGATTGCACATTGTATAGCGTACCACCCCTATTTGTTAAGACTTCAATAATTATTCTATAAAAAATTAAAACATAAAGTAATCTAGACACGCGGCAGCGTGTCAAGCCAAGTTCAAGCAAAGGAACACGCAGAGTGTAATTGGTGCCACTTTTGACCCTTCTATAACTCAAAACCTCTTTAACGTAAACACATAAAACTACGTGTGTTTAACCCATTTACGCCCGCCGTAAGGACATGTAGAAGCCCAAATTTCATGAAGCTAGCACAAACGGTTATAAAGATATGAAGGTCAAAAAGTAGTAAATTTTAGCACTGACTGACTGACTGACATATAGTACCTTAGTCTAACCCACTTCCAGATGACCTAGAAGGATGAAATTTGGAATCCAGCTCGGTAATTGTGTGTAATCGTAGGAAAAAATCAAAAAATATAAAAAAAGTAAAAAAATAAGTGGTTTACAAGTTTTTTGTATGGGGACACCCATACAAAAAAACTTGTAATATGCATAAAATAGAAAACCACGCAGCGGAAACGCAAGAAAAAACATAAATCCCAATACCTGCTTAGTTTTCTTCACAAAAAGTAATGATATCCCACCAAAAACATAAATGTAAAAAAGAAGAGCCAAGTTCAATACAAAAATTATGCTTGGCTGTGGGCTTCGCCGCAAAAAGAATGGAGATCTAAATGAGTGCTAAGTTCTATGCAAAATCGAAATATGTATATAAAGGAACAAAATAACATTATGAACAAGTATTAAACTCTATTTCTTTGCTTTATTGGATACCTATAACAATAAATTGCTTTTATTTAAAAATGTGAGATCTTAAAGTAGGTTAGATTTGACTTGGGCCAGTTTTTATCAGAATTAAAATGTTGAATAACTTTATAAAATGACTGATGTAATGAATTTTTGTATTAAACTTGGCTCTCCTTTTTTACATTAAGTATTATGTTTTTGGTGGGATTACACTCCACACAATCAATTTAGGTACTTAGTTTATAATTATACTTAGTAGGTACCTAAGCTTAGTACCTACTTACTTACATACTGATTAGGACGTACGTACCTAAATGAAACCATTTTACAACGTTATTTTAAACATTTTAACCAATAGTAACGATTAATAAAAAAGTTATAATGTCTCGTCCTAGGGGTCACTTAATTCAGAAAGTCAAGCACCGAAAATATAATCCGCGGGGATGCATGTATAATAATTATTATTTTATTTGTTCGAAATAACAGATCGAGAGTAAACCAAAGTTTGAATAGTATTTTACTAGATTTTATTATCTGAAACGTGTAATTTTCCCTGTACAAACATTCGCCTCTGTTCATTCGCGAGAGCCCCAGCGCGCGCTAAATTTGAATTCATGTTACGAACGGGCTACATAAACCAATTACCGAGCAGAGCCAATGGCGGGTGCCGGCACGCGGAGAATCGATAATTCACAATATGCCCGCTAGAGGGCAACGCCGGCGACGCGCCTTGCGCGCCCACTCCACTCCTCCACGTTGCGCATCCGTACGATAAACCTTGCAATGACGTGCAGGCGATGCAAGATCTTTATTTTGGATATTTTTTTGTAACATGTTCATGGTTTCGGCAATGTACAAAACTAAGAGATTTCCATATTTATACGCGGTTTTTTATGTTATTTTTTTAATAAAATTTTACGCTACATCTAATTTAGAAATTAGAGGCTGCACTAAAAAAAATATAACAATCTACTAGCAGTTATGAAAAACATGAAACGATAAAAAAAATATAACACACTCCAAAGAGGTCAATTCATTCGTACAAAATCAACAAACCTTGAACGCCGATACAAAGTCACGTCAGGCTGTCGTTCGTAGTCAGCTGCTGCTTAGCTTGCCGTTTCGTGTCGCGCTTCTTGTCCGCTTTCAATGTTTTCCGTTTTATTTTGTTATTTCTGTGATGCAAACCGATTTTTTAACTAATATTTATATTATTACGTTATTGTGAATGAAACTGTGCAAAAATACAGTGGTATCAGCCCCCGGACAACGGAAAGGAAGAGGTAAACGCCTTAATATTTTTGTTTGTCGCGAACATAACCTCTCTGACATCACGTACGATGCTCAATTTCAGTCGTTTCGCTTTTTATGTGAATTGTAGAACCGGATAAGAGTCTTTATAAAAGAATCGGATGTCGGTATAAAGTCTCCATTCAGTGTAATCGTTTAATTTTATGTTTACGTTCCGTATTGATGATTTCGATAAGATTCCATCAGTTAGTTCCTTCATTAGTGGGCTTATGTTTTGAATCATATCTATTTGAAGTGAAATTGTTGTGAATGTGTGTATTTAGTATTTGAATTGTGTTAAAATACTGCACTTTATGTAGTTTATTGCAAAAATCCGGCTAAATGTTGTCTTATTCTATGAATCACCATGACAATGCTTGCTTGATAAAACAATGCCTTCGAGTTCTCACAGGGGGCGTTGCATGGTGTAAATTGCGAACAAAATAATGCTTTGTACGGTCTTGTGTTGCTTGCCGTTGCATGTAAATAAATAACGTCCACGAAATTCGTTTTAAGTAAGTAGACATTTAGTTTCCAGTGTAAGTAGGTTTATTGTTTTTAAAACATGTTTCCTTTGTTGCGAACCGCTTAGGTCTGTAAATAATTTGTTATGCTGCTTAAATTTTAGATTGGTATTTGGTACCTACGTTCTATAGGCAGGTAGTTCCTTAGATACCGTAGGAAGTATTTTTAAAATGTACAAAAAATAATGTACGCTCAGTAAGGACATCCTGTCAAGTAAAATCCAACAACAAAGGAATCTAAATACTTAGGTACTTACCGTACGTAAGTACCAAAAAGTAGGGATATAATTATAATAACAATGGATGTCTCAAAGTTATGACGTCACTACCTTTTTAGTCCGACACACGCGCACGATTCTGTAATATAAAAATTGTTTCATAACTTGATTTTTATGGTTCTGCACTAAATATTCTAACGAAAAAAAATTGTAGATAAGTAGGTAGGTATCTACCTATAAGTACCTAGCTATCCATCCATACTTAATTATAATTACTTATTATAAATGCGATAGTAACTCTATCTGTCTGTCTGTTACACTTTCACGACTAAATCACTGAACCAATTTTGATGAAATTTGCCACGGTGTACACTTGAACCCCAATAAAGGACAAAGCCCACTTTTTAATTTATGACTTCCTCAGCGTCCGCGACAACTGACACTCACGCGGACGAAGTCGCAGGCAGGAGCTAGTCTAGTATAAATAAATTAGCTAGGTAGGTAAAATAAATTAGGCTAGTATATTTAATTTCAATATAAGTACCATGTTTTAAGCTGTCTACCTATGTATTGAAAATAAGGAAAGGGCGCCCTTTAAGCCAGAAACCTGCGTGCTTCACGTGCTTGTATAATGTCGCTTTTGCTTCACTTGATATTAGATAAATTAAAACAGAATGTATTTTGTTTGTTAGTATGAAGAAACGCTTTTTATGTGCTTAGACAAAACTAAGATTAAATAATACAGTTGACGAATTGTTTACGAAAACCAACTAGGTACATTCTAACAAAAAAAACAATACTGGCTAGGTCTACTTGGACTCGCTCACTAGGGTTCCGTACCAATAAAAATGTGACAGTTTATCATCTCCTGAAACCGTTTAATTTAGGGACTACGTGCAACTAGCATGTGAAAAGCTTGCGCAAATGGAGGCAGTTTGCACCGCAACACAAAGTTTAGACCCCCCTAGGTAGGTGCATAATTTTCGTATCACAATTAGAGATGAAAATTGACGAATGTTTCCGAAACTTACCAGGAAAGTTTCCAATATTGCCGGCAATATTGCGCAATATTGCCGGAAAGTTGCCAAAGTTGCCAGATTAGATAGAGTTTTTCAAATGCCATTTTAAATGTTTATGGGCTCATGAGGTTTTATGTAATGGTGTAATTATACGTATGACTAGTAAGTCTGTATAATTAATTGTTCACTTTAATTAATTTATAATAATCCAGGGAAATATCTGAAGATAAAGTTAAACAATGGCAGTGGTGACTTCGTGATAGTTGAACCCATAGTTTTTTAAGAATGTCACCTATAAATGTTATAATAAAAGTAAGAGGGCATTAATACCGAAAGAAATAAATATAAATCATACAACCGTGTAGTGTCATTTTGTAAATTTTTTGGACTTTTCTTCAAGTAACTTCATCTGTTTGTACTAATGTCGATTTTAACCTGAAGGCCTACCCATCTCTTAAAACCAGTGTTATTTTAATATTAGTTTGCCTTGCGCACGGTTGGCGCAATTTTTTTTTTAAGTGCCGGGCGATCTTCCTGTTTACGTATCGTTAGGGGCAAAGGACTTCATCGAAGATTTCTTTTTTGGTAAAGTTGACGTTTTTATTGCTGCACCATAATAACCGTGTCCATAGAAACCATATTCACCTCTTTTCCATCCCTCACATTAAAAACATTCCCCTCTCCCCCCCCCCCGCAAAACCCAAAATTTATATAGTGTTGCCCATCGTACGGAAGACGCACCCTTTTCGAGAAAAATCAAAAGCCCATAACTCGGAAACGGTGCGTCCTAGGCGAAAAAGAACCGAAATTTCACTCCCCCCTATAACCCCTCTGTCAGCAGCACCACTATTAAATTTTTGGGTTTGGGGGGGGAAGAGGGGGATTGTTTTTATTTGAATGTTTTATTTTGTTTAATGTTTCGATTTCCTTACATCATCTCGGTTCCCCATGGGAGCAGCACCACTATTTAATTTTTAGTTTTTGCGGGGGGGAGAGGGGGTAGTGATTTTTTAATTAAAAAAAACACTATATTTCCAAAATGGTAGCTCGGATGGAAATCTTTTCAGGAAAGAAATTGTTGCTCTAGTCAAACGTCTAGTCGTCTAACCAAGATGATGAAAGGAAATCAAAACAGTAAAAACAAAAAAAAATAAAAACAATCCCCCCCTCTCCCCTCACAAAAACTAAAAATTAAATAGTGGTGCTGCTCCCATGGGTAACTGAGATGATGTAAGGAAATCGAAACATTAAACAAAATAAAACATTCAAATAAAAACAGTTCCCCTCTTCCCCCCCCCCAACCCAAAAATTTAATAGTGGTGCTGCTGACACGGGGATTATAGGGGGGAGTGAAATTTCGGTTATTTTTCGCCTAGGACGCACCGTTTTCGAGAAAAAATACATAGAAGACTCCGCTGTCCGTCCGTCTATCTGTCTGTCACCAGGCTGTATCTCATGAACCGTGATAGTTAGGCAGTTCAAATTTTCACAGATGATGTATTCCTGCTGCCGCTATAACAACAAAAGAAATACTAAAAACAGAATACAATAAATATTTAAGGGGGCTCACATACAACGAACGTGATTTTGTTGCTCAATATTGATAACGGCAACAGATAGACGCTTGAAATATTCACAGAATATTTAGGTATATATTCACTCCAAAAATAAATAATTAAAATAAAACAAATATTTAAGGATGGGCATCCTATACAACAAACGTGATCTTTTTGCCGTTTTTATAGGTAATGGTACGGAACCCTTCGTGCATGAGTCCGACTCGCACTTGGCCGGTTTTTTTTTCATAGAATTAAAGTTAAACTATAAGAACGTAGAAAAAAAATTACGATATTTCGAAAATAGTTATGGTTTCATCACCAATGAACTGTCATGGATAGCTTATTTCTTTTCTTTAGTTTATCAGTAAGAAAATAATTGTAAAAGCTAAAATTTTCGATTGGGTATTGTAGATAAGCATACGAACTACCACCCTGCAGACCGCAATAATTTTAACCTACTAATCAATTACATTAGTATAAGTTGTTTTTAGGGTTCCGTACCTCAAAAGGTAAAAACGGAACCCTTATAGGATCACTTTGTTGTCCGTCTGTCTGTCTGTCTGTCTGTCTGTCAAGACCTTTTTTCTCAGGAACGCGTGGAGGTATCAAGCTGAAATTCATATCAAATACTCAAGTCTATGGTCTCTTGGAGCTGTGAAAAAATCAAACTTCTAAGTCAACGCGATCAAAAGATACTCCCGTTTATGCCGCAAATTTTCGACACTCGCAAGGGAATCAAAACCTACAGGGTACTTCCCGTGAACTCAGAATCTTGAAATTTGGTATGAAGCAACGTCTTATAGCAGAGATATAGGAAAAATTGCGAAAAGTATAAATTTTTAGTTACATCATATAATAAAAATATTTTTAATAATTTTAAACTTACTACCCCTTTCCTCATGAACGCGTAGTGGTATTATATTGAAATTCATATCAAATACTCAAATCTATAATACCTTTAAGCTGTAACAAAATCAAACTTCTATGTCAACGCAATCAAAAGAAACAGGAATTAAAACCGCATATTTTGAAACTCGCCACTACTCGCAAGGGAATCAAAACCTACAGGGTACTTCCCGTGAACTCAGAATCTTGAAATTTGGTACGAAGCAACGTCTTATAACACAGATAAAGGAAAAAATTGCGAAAAGCATAAATTTTTAGTTACATCATATAATAAAAATATTTTTAATAATTTTAAACTTATTACCCCTTTACTCATGAACGCGTAGTGGTATTATATTGAAATTCTTAACAAATACTCAAGTCTATAATATCTTTAAGCTGTAACAAAATCAAACTTCTACGTCAACGCAATCAAAAGATACAGCAATTAAAGCCGCATATTTTGAAACTCGCAACTACTCGCAAGGGAATCAAAACCTAAAGGATACTTCCAGACGACCTGGAATCTTGAAATTTGGCATGAAGCAACGTTATAAAGTACACATATAGGAAAAATTCCGAAAATCTTAAATTTTTAGTTACATCACATAGTATATTTTTTTTAATAATCATAAACTTACTAGCTGACCCATTAGCCAATCTAAACCGAGATTGATCCAAATTGTGCCTATTTCTAGTATTAAAATTATGTCTATCACTTCTCTTCTTAAAGAGATGAAGATTTTTCCGAACATACATAATGTTTTCATATATGTATTGACAAGGTACCGTCAGTTTTCCACATTGTTATGTTATGGATTTCATTTAGCAATAAAAATACCATAACTTTTACTTATATACCTACAGGTTTGTACGGAACCCTCGGTGCGCGAGTCTGACTCGCACTTGGCCGGTTTTTTATTTATACGTTTCTTGCCCAATGTTGCCTGCAACATTGGAAACATTCCCGGGAGTTTTGGCAACTTTGGCAATATTGCCGGCAATTTTCATCACTAATCACAATTCAAAATTTCAAAGGTAAAACAATACCTAATTTGGCATAGATTTTTTCTTTGGACATACCTAAAATATATCAATTTTTATAATCGAATTTTATCATTTAAATTAAAAGCCCTTAAAAGCTTTCTCAAAGTAAAAAAAAAAATATTTTTAAAACTGATTAATACTAGCTCTTTTAATGAACCATCAGAGCTTTTTTAATGAACCATCAGAGCTTATAAAAGTGATCAGGGCAAATTCCGATCCATGAGTGTTCTATGAAGATACTTTTTTTATTAGTTTCTTCTGTCCTAATCCTGGGCAAAGGCGATTCCGTACTTTTTCTTTCCAGTTTTTGAGGAATTCCTCCCACTCACCCCGCCATCTCCTTCGTGGCACGCCGCGACCCCGTCTTACTGTCTTAGGGCACCAGCATTGTGCTACTTTAAGCCCACAAATTGTCCGGCATGCTGCAGACATGTCCTACCCAGTCTCATTTCAGTTAAGCAACCTTTTGAGCCACGTCAGATACTAGAAGAATTTAATAGACTAAATAATATAGATTTTTTGGCAATGATTCAGAATTTATATTTGGAAATAACATTAAATGTAAGAAAACTAAGAATAGAGTCCATAAATCTTGAAAATATTGCAAGAAAAACAGCTTTTAATAAAACAAAATTAGATTTGTTTTTGACACCATCGCGCATCGTCCGCAGTTTTAAATTACCCAATAATAATATCTTGTTGCGACATTTCATTTGTCGAAGTCCTATGCTGATTAGTTAGGTGCTTACTGCTTACCTACTCTCATTCGTTTCAGAAAAAAATGGTGGCTAATGGTTTTACTTATTACTGAGAACTAATTTCGCATAGCTTGATATGAACGCAACCATCATCTTCGATTCTTTTTAAGAAGCTATTTTCTTTTTTTTTTTCTCGTGTCGGGTCCAGCTAAACGAGAAATATTCAACGTTATATACAAATAGCCTATTACTCACCAAGGTGTAATACTAGCAGTTGGGATACGACAGGAGCAAAAGAGTGTTTCTCTCCTCCTGGACATTTATTGTTAATTTTCCAAATCCTGCAATTGACTTGTTTGTCTGTTTGTATGTCGTAACGAATTCATCGTAGTAGTTGAAAATTGGAGAGCGTTGCATCATAAACTACCCTCACGGAAATACACATAAATTCTAATTTGCGTCTGAAAATAACAATGAACCATTTCGGAGCAACTGTAGCAGTATAATCAATCCTCCATAAATTAACGATACTATGAAATTTCTGTGAACCTAAATCCCTAAAACACGGCAGCTAATGACGACGATAGGTATTCGGAAATGCTGTTAAATACAGATGAGTAGCTGAATAACGTTTGCAAATGTCGACTTTTGTCGAAAATGTCCGTCTCGTCGGCCATATTCCGTTTAATGTCGCAATATTGTGAGCGTCGGCGGGCTGCCGCGGCCGGTCGCATGCATTTACATACATTAATGCGGACGCTGCACATGCATGCACCTCGCTCTGAATGTGTGTGCGCTGCGAATTAACTGTAATTGAGCCATTCGGACAGCGGCGAGCCGCGCTCTACTGCCTCTGTAGTTTGGCCGCTCAGCCACCACTTGACGTGTGTCGTTGTATCTATTACAAACAATATCAACGTTCTCCACCTTTGCTAACTTCCCCTTTGCGCAGATTTTTATATTTCCAAATGGCTTGTTAGCGTTACGTTTGAATATATAACTTAAACCTGAACGTGTTTTCAGGTACAGTCTTCTTCGCTCACCCTAGCGTTGTCGCTTCCTCTACATTATTACAAATTCATAAGAATTCGTTGTTATCACAATGGAAACCAACCGATCTAGCGCTTAGGATATTCATCTTCACCCCTTTCTGGAGCAACAAACAGGGGCGTCGGAATTTTGTTATTAGCGTTACTGAGGGGGTAGGTACCTCTACCGTCGCGCACCTGACTGATTGATAGCACTTCTTTCCACCTCGGGTCGAGCTTGTAATCGAGCCAT
The DNA here is from genome assembly GCA_949316365.1 of Hoplodrina blanda. Taxonomy (NCBI): domain Eukaryota; kingdom Metazoa; phylum Arthropoda; class Insecta; order Lepidoptera; family Noctuidae; genus Hoplodrina; species Hoplodrina blanda. Next base: position 10,848,089 of record OX438581.1, read on the forward strand.
TAATAAACTTTACTGCCTCCAAGTTTATCCTGTGGACTCGTTATTTGCTTAATGGGCTGGCAAACGGCTTGGGCATGAGACACCTGTGCTGGTCCACTCATTGTGATCGCTAATTGGCAATAATTGGCATATTGATGATGATGTTCCTAGGAGGCTAAGTTCATTTCACCAACACACCATTATCTCGTGAGAAAGACTGATGAATAAAATAATAGATCGATTATAATATTTGGCTTGTCATTAACCAAGAACCTATTAATTGTCTTGCTTAATACCCCATTTAGGTAAGTTATAATAAATATCCTTACAATCAAAACTTCAATTTCATCAGTGTTTTACGGAAACAAATAGAGGCGGGAATCATTTTATTTGGTTTCCAAATTATCTGACAGTAGGTCGAGCTAATGTCACTCGACGCTTGACAAAGCGACTGTTGGCACGGAGAGGCTTTGCTCGCAGCTATGTAAACAAAGAGGGCAAAAAGGTTGAAGCAAAAAGTAATAAAAGTTTTATTTATTTTTCAGTTTATTCTCTAAATTGCAAAATTACAACATCAATAAGAACAAACTAGTTTTTGCTGTTTTAAACTTTTATCTTACCTACCAAATTGAAACTTTTTAATGAACGATCATTCCTCTCTTCTAAACATTTTAGTCATCTTTGATGAATGCCTATTAACTTGTATTTTGGAATATTGCGGTAAACAATAATTTGGACTATAATTTGTGAAAATTATTGTCCGCAACTTGTTCCTTGAGGTTAGAGTGGTTATTGTCAACCGCGGATAATAGTGTAGGTGTCAGTACTTTGACAGTCGTTACTCGAAGGTAAGAGGCTTAACTTGACACTTTGACAGAATATAAACGGTGAGGAGAGAAGGGAGGCGCGTTGTCGTCGTAAAAAAGGGCAAAGCAATAATTGCGGTGGAGTGCGCGGGCCCCGCGCGGCGTGGCATCGGCGCACGAGCTCGGTTCGGCCTCTTCCTTCCGCCTGCCGTGATTGAAAGTTGACATTGAACGGCGCGGGGTGGCACCAGGTACGGCCCTCGCTATTTTTGACCCCGCGACCTATCGCGCCGGCGATCGGCCTCGGCAGAAACTTGCCGTTTTAATCGCGTGAATGTGCCGCACTGTTTGCAAATGCGCGCACATACCTACTAACCTTTCGTGTACTGCCGCAAATTGGCGTCGCGTTTGTAGTTTTGAACTCCCTTAGAGCAATTAAATAGGGAAAGCTCCAATTTACGGCTGTAAAATTCTGAAGAAAACATAACTTCATTGTAAGACCTAGTCAAAGACTGAATTAGCAGCAACCGCAGACCACGATCACATTGCAATCTCTTTCAGTAGAGACACCTCTGCGAATCCGGCACTATTGTATGTAATAAAGTGATTAAGAATATTTTAATCAATCAGTCAGTTTAATTCAGTTCCAAATGATCTGAATGAAGACGCTGTTGACACCGCCGCCGCGGCAGAGTGCCACTCGAATTGGGTCAACGCCTACCGACAAAAGGTGCGGCGTCAGATAAGCGACATTTCCCGGCGTCCAGCTGCCGCTCGGCCTAAAACAAAGAACAATGAAATATATCTCATTTATTTACGTTCACCACGTTTCTTTTTTACTGTGAGCAACCAATGTATAGATAATCATTAAGCGTCGTTTACTCGGCGCCCTTTAATGTGTTTGCATGCTCGACAATTTGATACCACGCCTGTTTGCATTGTTGCCATTTTGCCTTCCCGATTAGGGTCGCATTCGAGCTCCATATTTATTAGAGCGTAGGACTCGCGACACGACTTTCATTTTATACGGTTACATGTCTAATATAGCTATAATGGTATGCTTTCGTTTTATGAGGATAAGGAGTTAAATTATAAAAATGGTAATACCAATGAGCATTGTTCCATTGAGGTGGTTCCATTTTGTTTGCACGGGATTCGAGCAGATTTTTGCAGCTGTTTGACAGGCTGGAGCGCAAACATGGCGTAACTGGATAGTGGCGGTAGCTACGCTACGTATAGAAAGCTCTGTGGCGGAAGGACGTGTCACTCACAGCGCGCTGACGTCTGCCTGCTTTCAGTGGAGCGCCAGCGAGCTTCCGACCTGCCCTCCGACACCGACACTATTCAACGTCACACATAGTCCACAATTGCAATGCCCGTATACAATCCAAATGGACTAGCATTGATAATTTGATATTTTCCATGCTAAGCTCCAAAAATACTTATTTTGCAGACAAAACACACTAATTACTGTAAAATCAGAAGAAAATTAACACAATTAGCAGGCACCTGTTAAATTAAAAGTAAAACAAATAATTATACGGGAGGCAACGCTCGTGTAAAAGCCTGAACCGCGTACAAATTACAATAAATTGTGAAATGAGAACAATGCTACTGTCTCTGAAGGGACTCGGGTCCCAGTAATCATTACGTAAAATGTTGTGACATGGGATAAACAGACAGACGTTCATTTCGAGGACGCCATTTGAGGTAGAGCCCGCAAGTACCAAATCCCATTCGAAATCAAATTATATCAACCCTTCTTACGTTGTTGTTGTAAAATGTTTATTATAATTTGTAATTAATTATTATTTACATAATGAGCTTATGTTTTGAACCCTTTGAATTCTGACAAATATATGTGTAGGTATATATTACATAATGAAAATATTTAACAAAAATTACTCGTGTCATTAAAGTAACTTAATACTTAATAACCCTTTCAAGGCAATTACCTATGTTAGTATCAACTCTATCAACTAAAAAACAATCAGCAATTTTAATACAACATGTTTCTTTTAAAATAATAGAAAAATCGGCCAAGCGCGAGTCGGACTCGCCCACTCATTCTACAAACTGTCGTGCAATATAAAAAAAACACGTTTTCTTAATTTTTAACTGTAGGTATTTTATTTTTCTTATTTGCCATGGTAGGTAACAATAAACCCAAAAAAAAACAAGTATCAATCTATTATGGTTCATGAGATACAGTCCTGTGACAGATGGACGGACAACATTAGCCCTTTGGGTACGGAACCCTAAAAAGTAAAGTCTGGTTTATGCGTAAGCGTGACATACAAAAATGAAAAACCGTGAGACATGCATATGTGGGAGCTAATACTTGTCCCCAAACAGGGCCAAGGCCGTTATCACATGTATATTAAAACGAATTAACACATCAAACAGCAATTTATGTTTAATAACTTACCTACGGAAACGAAATACCTAGGTTTAAATAATGCAATAATAAAGCATGTTACCCAAAATATTTTATCTCCAAATATCAAAATCTGACAACCAGTTTTACCAAGGGGTATCGTATTACTCGGTTACTGGGTTTTGGAGGTCAGATAGTATTCAGCTGCGTCCGATTAGACTGGAAGCCGACCCCAACATGATTGGGAAAAGGCTAGGCAGATACCTATTAATATTATAAATGCGAAAGTAACTGTTTGTCTGTATGTCTTGTATGTCTGTTACGCTTTCGCGACTAAACCACTGAACCGATTTCTATGAAATTTTGTACGGTTTAAGGTTGAACCCCGAGGAAGGATATAGGCTACTTTTTAATCGGCGATAACCGACATACACGCGGAAAAAGTAGCGGAAAAAAGCTAGTTCTGTATAAAAAAAAACAGAAACAATTTACCGCGTAGTGCAGTCGAGTTAAAATAAAATGTTAGTAACATTTACAATGTAATTTATGTACAAGTTTCAGCAGCTTTGATGTTATGAACTTTGATACTTTCATTTTATTAATATGTCTTTGTTATATAAAGTTCCTGACTCTGTTAAAATAATAAATCGAGCAATACGACCATGTTTTATTACTGATTTTAAAAATATCAATTTCTAGACCCGACGTTAACTTTAGTACCTACTTAGATTAATGTTGTTAATTCATGGGTTACACGCTCATTCTGGCGTCATTCTGGTCCATCAGTCTGGTCAGAATGACGGGAGAATTATCGTGTAACCGGTTGATTGACGGACTGATGGTCCAGAATGACAAAAATTAAATATTTTAAATATTTTTCATCATTCTGTTGTGAATGACAGCAGACTGATGCCAGAATGATCGTGTAACCGCTCGAATCATTCTCGCGTCAGTCAATCACTGACCACTGTCCCCGACGCAATCTAAATAAATATTTTTTTTTTTTTATTTAGATCAATACAACTATCATTACATGTCATGTTACCCCAAATCGGTAACGTGGTATTTCATAACATAGGTAGCTCATACAAAGCAACAAAAAAAATAACAAAGTGAGCTATCGTAATCTGATACGACAAATAATTTGGTTTTGCGGCATACTTGGCCTTAATAACAATCATAGATTTCTAAACGTAAGTTTCAAGGCGAGAAATAGTACGTAGTTTACTTTTATTTTAACAAAATGTTTATTTTTCAGATTTCTCTGATCACCCAATTAATAAAAAAGCGTGAAGATACTTTTTATAATCGGCAATAAAATACAAAAAGCAACTGTGTCCGCCCGGGATCGAACCGGGGGCCTTGTGCGTGTGAAGCACACGTGATAACCGCTACACTACGGAAACTTGATTTCTGAAGCTGAAATTACGCTTTACTATGTTATGACTGAAGTTTTATCAGTCTGCTGTCATTCTAGAATTAGCGTGTAACCGTGTTTTTCATCCATCATTCTGGCATCAGTCTTAGCCGGACCAGACTGATGGACCAGAATGACGCCAGAATGAGCGTGTAACCCATGTCTAACCGTGTTTTTCATCCATCATTCTGGCATCAGTCTTAGCCGGACCAGACTGATGGACCAGAATGACGCCAGAATGAGCGTGTAACCCATGTCTAACCGTGTTTTTCATCCATCATTCTGGCATCAGTCTTAGCCGGACCAGACTGATTGACCAGAATGACGCCAGACTGAGCGTGTATTCTGGACCATCAGTCCGTCAATCAACCGGTTACACGATAATTCTCCCGTCATTCTGACCAGACTGATGGACCAGAATGACGCCAGAATGAGCGTGTAACCCATGAATTACAGTGAATAAAATCCGACGGAATGAAAAATATATGTGACTTGTAAATAAGTTCTTATGTGATTTGCAGACTAGCAATTATGGCAGTAGGTGTTATGGTAACTGCCCCGTTGATCTCGTGAATGCAAGCGCGACTGCTGTGCGTAGGGTTTTGGGTTCGATTCCCAGGTTGGACTACGAGTTTGTCATTAGGAATTTCTTAGTAGCAGCCCGGAGATCGGGGTTTGGTTGTGAGATATCCTCGTGCTTCGGAAAGCGCGTAAAATAATAATAATAATAATAATAAACCCGCAGGGCAGCTTGTGGCGAGCTGTTGGGCAGTAGCGACCCCACGGACCTGATATCCCGGGAGAAGTCTTGCTCCTCATCTCTGGCTTGCCTTTCAATAAAGGCAAGCCAGAGATGAGGAACAGAGCTCCCACCTCTATCTTGCCTTAATTGGCCGGTTAGAGTGGAAACCCGCGAGAGCATCCGTGCTCGGGGTAAGGATGTATTTCAGTAAGACGCTGGTAGGGATCTTGACCGTACTTCCGGGATTGTCCTGATAGCCGTGGAATACCTCTCCACTCCTCTAGCACCTCAAGATATGTTGCCCCCTTGTCGCTACGTCACTTCGTGCTAGCGACTGTTTCAGGGGGCCCATTTAGTGAGTGTGCAAGTCACCCCCTGCCATTTTATCCATGTATACAAACATTGATTCGGCAGGGGCCATAGTCACTTCATAGTTTTAGGTAACCAAGTCACTAGCAACCCATACCCATAGTCCAGTACTGTTAGTTCCCATGTCCTGTAATAGTCCTGCACCAACCGGGGGTTGTCCTTGGGTGCACTTGCATAGTGCATATAGGGATAATCGTCGGTTGGTGTCTTATTTCATATAAAGCTACCTAAGGGGCCTCTGCGAGTTGGCTTCGGCTCCTCGTACGCCTTACAAAGGCCCGGGACCTCTGGGTCCCGAGATACATAAAGTATACATAATAATAATAATAAACCTTTATTTCAGGCAACTAAGGCCCATAAGAACACAAATACATAAATAAGTACAATAAATATAAACTAATACATAAAGCCGTTGATCCTGCGCATGTTCTCTCCCCAGTCCTACTATGAGAGTGAGGGAAGAGGGAGTGCACCTGTGTTTGCGCACACTCTTGTGCACTATAATATCTCCTGTGTACTAGGCCAGTCGCCATTGAGATTAGCCACTGAGACCGAAATTCGGTCTTGAGAATAATTATGGCAGTATAAGTACTGGGTACTACAGTACCCAGTAAACTACGACATAATATAAATCCTATTAGACGCAATTAACATCTAAAGCTTCAATTCATAAAATTCAATTTAAAAAAACTGGCAAAATTATTATTTAAGCCTACAAAAAAAAAACTGCGAAACGGCTACAAAAAAAAAGATTAACGTCACTAACAATACTCGAGTTTTTATTTGGACTTGGGACTGACAGATTAATACCGGGCTTAAATAGCATCATACTAGTTTGAGCCGTACTATCGTTGTGAGCTCGATTGACGAGCAGATTTAATATTTTAATGTATTATTTGTTATTTATGTTTGTAAATGCGTTGACAAAGTGCTTGTAAGTGGAAAGCGGGTGGCAATATGAGGTAGTTTATCACGTGCGACGGGTCGGCTGACGGAGCTTGCCGTGACGGGCCCGACGCCATAATGCGCTACATCACGCGACACTACACGCTATTGGTTAAATTTATTTGTAACTAAAAGTTTGTTTACAGCATCTACTTAACACCCCTCTCACCCTGTCCCCCCCGTTCTCATAAGATCTACTTACTTCATAGTAGGTACCATAATATAACCTACCTATCCTAGCTATCTATATGTATTGTACCTCTACGTTTGACCGCGATTTTGTCGGCCTTATCACGGGTAGCTCCATGTCCTAAATAGGGTTTCTAGGACTCTAGTTTGTCTTTCAAATCCCTTTAACTGTTATCTATTTAAGTGATTGAGAAAATGATATAGGTAAGTACCTACCAAGTTTTCTTACCTATTACCTATATATATATTTTATGCATTTTTCGTTGATGTCTATTACAAACAGGGTCCCATTTCTGTAATCCATTTACACCTTTTGTTAATATCTATTTGCGTAAAAAAAATCAATCTCCTTCTTTTTTTCGTGTCGATTGACTCAAATGTCCTACCAATAATAAGCAACAATAAGTAACGCGGCCAATGATCGATAGAGCTGTCTCTATCATTGGCCGCGTTAAGATCTTGGATGATGCAGGTGGTTGTGCGACACTCAACTGAGGAGATGACGCATGTCTGTGATGATGCTCCACACTGGCACTGCGTTTGGAGTAGGTGAAGAATGCCTCATTTGGCCATATTAGTTTTACAGCGGCCAACCTGAGTCCGCAATCGAATCAAGGTTCCAATTAAAACATGTTCTATTGACAACAAAAGCTTTTTTCAATTGACGTCTAGACACGCATTCAACACTAGAACACAGTATTGTAATGTCGTATTATACACATTTACATAAAATAATAGTTGCTAGACGCCGTTATCTATTAATTATTTATACATGTATTACGTAAACGCTTTCCTCATTACATGGTCTTGTTATACTCGTTCAATTTGCATTATTACAAGTGCAGGACGTTTTCTTTAAACAAATGAATTGTTTGCTATTAATAGAGATTACTCAGACAGGTATTCTTTAGATTTTGTTGTCTCGTGCAATTTTCTGAATTCCTTCGTTTAAAAAGTTTAAAAGAGAGAAAGCTTCTCTCCCCCCATGTCTGTCAAAGCTCAAGTTTCCCTATTTCATAACAGAGTATCAGCAGATAAGAAATTCATACAAGAATACTAAAGTGTGTTGATATTCAATTCCATCCCCTTTGTATTTGAGTCTGATAAAGTCCCGAACGTAGTAATACTAACTTATTGCCAATGTAACAATGGTTAGAATAATCTTTGAATAGAGCTACATTATATCCGTAACAGAGTACGTAATAACACAGTGGTCGTATTGTGACGTGATTGAAATTTCATACGACCGACGACAACGGGGTAGTTACAAAAGTTGTTTAGTATTTTATGAGGTAGCAGTCCTCATTGTTGTCGCTGTAATGTCCGTATGTACCATAAAACTCTCTAATGCTTTAACGATACAATAAATCACTAACTTAGTTCTAACCACGCTGTTACAACTTTGAGATAAGCTATCAAATTAAGATTTGCGTTTTGGCTGTTATTTTAGAATTGTAGATCTGGAGGTAGCAGATATTTATGGAATTAAAAGTAAATCGTAATTAATTGCTGAATCCTTACAAGGTGCAATCAGTATGAGTTATATTTTAACGAAATCTAGAAACGTTGGTATAAATCAATATATTAATTATTTATTAGGTTTGATTGAATCTCGAACCTCCCACGTACGTAATTTAATTTATTCCGACAACATGAGCTATATCAGTCCTTTTACTTTTTCAAAACATTTTGTGCGTAGTATATTCGGGCAAATAGTTTTATGTCGACCATTTTGACTTTTATTTTATTTTTCGTTTATTTTCCCTTGCGCGGCCGTAAAACGTACCTGGGCTCGCTCGCGGGGATAACGGAGCGGGCTCACGAAAAATTTATTATTGAGACCTTTTCGCCCGAGCTCCATCGACAGACATTGCGAAGGCGAAAGTTATGAATGACACATGTTTTGAAATATTACCTGCAGTGAACTGCTCCCGAGAAGAAAATTTCATAGGATGAGAAGTTTATTTGTCGTGAAATATGTGGGAGTTTTACGACAGTGGGCGACTTTTACAATGCTACGGATCAAGCAATTTTCTTACTTTTCGGTCTATATTGCAGAGTAATAAGGCTGAAAGGTACATTCCCGAGAATAAAAGTATGAGGTGCGACAAATTGGATGAGAAAAGTTTGTTATTCAGTCCTTGAGCGCCTATTTGCTTCGTTACCATTACCAACAAGGAGTTTTTGAATCAACGCAAGAAGGAAACATTTTCCTACAGTTTTATTAAACGAGAAAACTAATCGCTTAATATGCAAGTTGGAAGAAAGAACCGCTTGTTTTTATTTTAATTTCAAAATATTTTAGGTCAATCACACACAGCAAAAACTTTAACTGTGTAGAATTTTAACTGGACAAGTTAGCTGTTCAAACGCTGCATGTGTTCCAGATTTTCTAAAAGGGCATTAATAAATTACAAAATCCATAAATAGATGATCATTTATCGCGTTATTGGATTTAACTAGAGCCAATTTGGCGCACTTGGGACGCCTCAATGGTCTCATAGTCATCCTGACTTCGACATCTGCCTAGCACATGTGCTCTTTAGTCTGGCATCTATTCGCTTGACCTAACATTCACCCATACACAAGTTGGTACCACCATATTATGCTTTAGTGAATTTTTGTCATTGAAAAACGTATAATCGAAGAATATAATTTAGCAGAATATGTGCAAACCGCTGTCATATGTAATATGCACACGTAATGTGTACCTATAGCAACTGTGTCATCGCTCGACTGGCGATTCGTTGTCGGGCGAAATTAGCGCCAACTCGGCCGTCCCGAGCCTCTGTTTTATTCAGACCCTTGGGAGCTCTGACACAATGAAAAAATTGTTGTATGGTATGCTGACGTTTTATTTTTTTCGCCAATTATGTAAATTCGCGGGCATCGTGCGCCACCTGGCGTGGACGTGTGCCACTAGCTATTCTCCCGAGACCTGGCCACCACCGACGCTAGTTTGTTCCTGCTTCGCGAGCTAGAGAAAGTTCTAATTTCTCTTTTACTGTGACAAAGTCACATAACTCTTAGTTTGTGTACAGCTTCACAAATGTACTGTATTATTTTGATCATATGTCTAGACAGTTTGTCGAGTTTTCAGCTGAGGCGGAGAATAGACGATTATGAAGACAAGGGTCGCTCTATGCTTATGAAAATAACCTCAATTATTCAGTAATTAGACTAGGCTGTGCTGTAGTTAAAACAAATTCACAAACACGTTTATTACATGTACACTTTAAACGTACTCAGCAATGATATTCTAATAAAATATCATCAGTTTCATCTTTACGAGAATTTATCTATCTGAAATTCAAAATTGATAATTATATGATATATTGAAATTTTTCCACTGCCTGTATTAAACCCAATACTTTTAATTCAGCTCTGATGCAATGAAAAACTGTTAAAAAATCATATTGCGACAACCTTCCTTTTATGTACTAAAATTGCAATAGCAGCTTTATTGGGCCAGTGATTTTATCCGCACGAACATTGTAATAAGTAATTTTGCCAGGTCGGTCGATATTGTGCAAGTAATGCAATCGTGCTGTATCGAAAGTGGTTATCAAGTGGGCGATCGGTATTTTCCCGTCGCCATCGCGGCCTGAGTCACCGCCGGACGGCGCACGATTCGCGGAACTCGCTTCAACCCTTCGCAGAGGGTGCGTTCGCTAATGACTACCGGACATCCACCGCCCTTCCAAATGCAACCTGGACGATCGTGCAAATGTACACTCTCGAAACCACAACAGTAAACTCCAATTCGTCAGGCCATGGTATCGTTCTGCAATTCAGTGCGTGTTTATATGCAGCTTTTCAATCGGCAACATTATTTTGATAAATATGCATGAACTGGCGAAACCAGTGGCGGCGAGGGTAACATAAAACGCCATCGTGAAAATTTAATGACATTTCCTGGTAGTCGCATAATGAGTCATATCCGTCGAAGGGTTAATTTTAACGCGATATCGCAACGTAAAATCGTCAATTTCCTATCAAGGGGTCGTTGGGGAAAGCACTCTACCTATTATTTCTCTGCAGCAAACTAAGTGGGGTAAAGAGTACTGACCGACCGCAAAGCCAATAAAAAAAATTGTGCACTAGCGTTAATGATGTGAGTTTGGAAAAAAGCATAATAACTTGACTTACTAATGGTCCTTTCTAGGAATTAGAGAACTGATTGTGTCAAACAGTCAGTGGACCTCTTTTTGTAATAGTGTTTTTATAAAATTGTATTGCAACTTTGATTTATTACAACTATAATTTCGCTAATCTCTTGATTATACTACCCGATATTTCCCGACTATGTAAAACATATAAATAACTATACCTAATGACTTTTAACCGTCGAGCTCAATTACAAGTAAAAGTAAATATTTGTCTGACTCATTGTATCCTTTCATGAAGTTTGTTAAATTAAGCACTGTTTGTGTACTGTGTACGCGTTTGTGTATCTTGATTGCTCCAGTTCCGATTGTGGCTTGCTTTGTGCTTAAGTTGATCGCGTCAGTCTTTACGTCACTTTATTCGAGCAGAGTGCGCTCGTTTGCTGTTGAATCTGAGACTTGGCTTATCTAGATTTACTTGAAAGCGTACCTATGTACACAAGTAATGAGATTTTCTAGCTACCGTAACACTAGACTGTTCAAAGAGCTTTAATAGACATCTGCATTCATCAAGAGTCCTACGTACGTTACCCGTCAAACATTTGCATGGACGCTCTCAAGTAATTTTCGGTTTAGATGAAACGACCTTTCGTTGGCTTTGTCTTAAGATATTTTGCCGTTATATAAACTAAGTTTTTGATTTTAAATTCAATGCCAATCACCCACGCACGTAGATTGTATCTCTGATATTTGAAACTGGATCTAGTTTTAAACTGACACTTGTACCGTTGTATACCAGTCTATTTTTATTAGGTCGAGGGAGCAAGTGTTAAATGGCAGTGAAACAGTTAACACGCATTTGAATTATTAAAACCACCTACTGTTATTTTGAAAGTGTCTGCCGCTACCCTCGGCTGCAGCGACACATTGGATAAGTGTAGATAACAATCACCATTTTACATTCACTTCGCCAGCCACCTTGACCCACGCAAGGTGATTCAGTGATATTATAATGCCGTATCCGCCAATGACCACTTCGAAAGTACCTAGACATTATTCAGCCATACTCGAACGGTTTGCTCTTGATAAAGTCTTTGCGTTTTTACGACCACTCCAAGAATCATTTTTATTATATTCAAATGAAGTTACGAGTATCTTTGAAAACTTTTCGATTTCACGGTCGTTGTGTGTTATTTAATTTAAATTTCAAATTTAAATATAGGTGCCTAACTTGATGTCATATTAAATAACAGATTTCAAAATGCAAAAATGTCACAAAGATTAAGCAAAATTGTTTGAAGACAAATACAGTTTGTCTCCATAAATCTCTCTCTCCTAAAATCCATAAATGTGATACCACCTTTAAACAAAATAGACATCTGAAAGGACAAAATCATTAACGCTATACAAGTTAAAGCTAATACGAATAGACACTGAACAGTAAAAGACTAATAACAGTTTTACTCGCGTTCCATTCCACGGAATACAATGATGCACATTTGTGTTTTTAGGAATTAAACGTCTCTCTCATTTCCTTTATGTCTGCCACAAAAGAACTGTTATTAATAATACGAATTAATTAAAAGCTTTGGTGAGCTTTTGCGCTTATAATTTTGTAATTTCGCTTTCAATGTGGTAAAGAATGGTTGAATGTGTCTATTTTTCTATTACCATACCGGATTAAAACTGGAAAAACATCTCACCGACAGTATGAGCTCATTTCCTGCAACATAAAACACCGGCATCATAACAAATAGAGCAATAAGACTGTTTTGCTGTGCGCGGCGCGCCACATCGCATGCACAAAACTGGTTGCGTTGTGAAATAATGCCATGAGCCTGCCACATTTGGACTCGCAGTATGGTTGTGTACACTATCCTTATACACTAACATTTGAGAAAATGTTAATTGCTTAAATTCCCCGTCTGTTCCCTTTGGATAACTTTCTATTCAGTTTAGTACATTTATGCTTTCATGGAAATGTGTCCCAAGTTGGTCTCGGAAACCATTGAGTCGCTGAAGCTGAGACTGTATTATGCATTGACCTGCAGTCATTGTTTGCAATTTCAGATAAAGCTCTGTAAATAATAGAAGCTTGCGGATGTGTATTCTTGGATTGTAAAACATGCAGACAGTGTACTGTACATATCTTATTTTGGTACATCACTGTGGATTACTTTCGAGTTTTTCAACAAATATTCCTGTGCTACTATAGAATTGTAGATACCAAAAGTTTTGTTTTAAAATAACTCATGAATACTAAAAACTGCTGTCCAAGTAATAAGAAATTATTCAAGAAGAGCGCAGTAGTGTATAAATGGCTCTATAAAAGGTGCCCACTGCATTTAAACTTATGAAATCGTGATTTTAATGCAGTGCATAAGCAGATGACCCGACTAATGCACCGGCCCTCGGCGTGCGGCGGCATGGCGACCGACTTCGACAGAAGGGCTCTTTCGCAAACTGGTTTGAGCGCCGGTTTCGCCGCCCCCGCCGCATGGCCACATCGCCCGCAACTCTGCACGTTTCATACGCTTCGTCTCTTTAATCCGCACTGTTATAAAACTCTTACACAACATCTGAATTTACAAAGTTAACCAACTTTATGTTCTTTTAATCTGCTTTTATTAACATTTCGTAATTGTTAGTTACGTGTTTCTTATTCAGCACCTTTTTGTGTTTTCATGTGCCTTTACTTGTGTAAAATATGTTTTCAATAATTGGAACTAGTTCCTAATAAAAGGAAAAACCCGTAACTTAATATTCGCTACTGTGACAGACGAGTGCGTTTACATGTTTGTTCAGCTTAATTTAGCAGTCACGTGTTGACTGTAGTACAATATCGATTTGTTAAGACTTGCACTGTACACTTATATTTATACTGCTTACGTAACCAGATATGTAGTCGCAGTATTACTTGGTTTGTGCATGTACAGTGCACACATACAAACATTTAGGTAGGACTGACACATAACGAGTAAGGCGGTTTTGCAACCGAGGTAACTTCTCCGGTTTTGATAGCTTGTCAGTAAACTCAGAATACACAATAAGCACTGCTCGTTCTACATTTTGTTTTTCATCTTTTGCCGTCAAAGCCAACAGTCTCGGTGATGCGTTCATTATTTTGAGCACAATTTGTAATGTGTCCGTCGCATGCTGCATGACTAATTTTGAATCTTCGTCATGTTCTTTTGATTAGATAATAAGACAGTTTAAAAGGATAAAGAGTAGTCAAATGTTCGCACATTGTTGTATTTGTTAGTGTAAGTACAATGTGATTTGCACGGCTTATGCGCAGCTCTTGGCTTTCTGGCAAGAGAAAGTGCAATGCTGCTCCACTTTCCACTTCAGACTAATACAGAGCTATAAAACAAGTGTTATGTACATACATACTACCTACATTATTGCTATATTTGTCGTTAAGTAAGCCACAAAGCATAGTTTGTGTTTATCTGACCGCTTTAAAATGGCGCGCGCTTTGAAATAGCTTTAGGGATAAATAAGAGGAAAATGAAAAGGAAATGTCCTCGATTTTAATATTCTGTTTTAGGAGGAACATTATAACAAATTATATTTGCATGTAGGTAACTAGTTAGTTTCCTTATATTGAATGACATTTTGTTTTTAGAGCTCGGCAAGATGAATCATTGCAATGTATAATTTCGTTTGTTTTGTTAACCATAAACAAGATGTTTTATCAATTAACAAAAACTCTTTACATCACCAATTCCATAGGTATAACTACATAATAATATATTACGTAGATTCTATTAATAATATCACAATAGGAAATCTAACGGTATTATTACCAGCATATTATATTCTATGTGGATTTTGGTCCAAAGCAATTGGTTCATCTTTTAATTTATGTTGTTCATCGCTCAAAGTAACCTGAACGTTACGTTACTTTGTTAACGTCTATATTTCATCGAATATTGGCCAGTCAATTTCCTGGTTCATCATTGTATAATTTTGTAACCTTATTTATTAATAACTGTTCTTTTCAACCTCGTTTCTGTTTAGTATATAAACACGCCATAATTCAAACAATAGATATGTGTTGCAATATAATAATTTTGCATTGCACTAAAAAGATTCATGTTTAGAAACTTGATATTTTCAGCTCGTCTTATATTGCAAGGTGAAGTTGAATTCCTTGGTTCTGGTCTAATAAACGTTGTGCAACGCTCGTCAAGGTAGCAATATCGATTGTAACGAGATGATAAAGATTACCTAGGTACATATGCAAAGCTTGCAGTAATTTAGAACCTCCGTAGAGCAATTTCATGAAGCATGCACGGCAACGCGTTTCCTGTGAATAATACTAATTTACATTAAGATGAGTATATCTGCAACAGCCAACCAAGTTGTATGACTACGTACTTATATGTTAGTAACTATGTCATGAGTGTCTGGGCGCCTGAAGTCTGCCGCGTGGGCGACACGACTACTGAATTTGTTGCCTTTATTACTTTCATGCAATTCCTTTACATACTGAATTTTATTATAACAACATGACGTTCCATAAAACAGTATTTTATATATGTTTAACAAACAACTAAATAGGAAAATACACATGAAATGTTTTATGGTTTTCCTACTATAGATTGGTTTTACTGAATTCTTGCATAAATTAAAACATTTTAATTACATTTTACTTAGTATTTGATATAATAATAATTATATTAAAACTTAAATTCCGTTGCAGCGAATAACGAACCTCAAAGTTCGACATTCCGCTAGACAGAGACACTGTATTGTGTTGTGGGGTGCACTGAATAATCTATATTTGGACATCATTCGTCGCGTTGAATCTGAAACACCGTTTTAGATTTGAATTGGAACATTTCGAATTCACTAACCTTCGTTCGTGTATTAATAACGATTTAGCACATGCACACCTCTATTTCCATTACTTAATTAGGTGTTAAGAGCATTCATGCAAGTAGTTATAGTTTGTTTTATTTGTTTAACATACCTACATAGCGAAAATGAAAAGAAACATTGCATGGCATGGATTTTAGGACTCTTTTTTCTGTGTGAATATTGTGTGTCACAATAATTATGTGAAAAGTAAAAAATGGCACAGGTTAGCTGGTGTCAGTGGTGTCGCAAATAGAGCGCAGGCCATACCGGCAAGGCGCCGCACAGACCGGGGGTCGCGAGGTGTTTCGATTTTAATCTTCCCTGGTGCCTAGCAGCTACGCTACTCCGTTCCAATGGAGCCATTTGCATGCGACTCGTGGGCGAGGTCCGTCTACCCACGGTTACACGGATCGTAAATTTCGTCCTTTTACTTCCAAGGAGGGATTTTTTCCAGAGGAGCAGATGTCCATTTTTCCGTAAAGGGCTAATTTATTGCATGTTGCGGCAAAAGCCATAAAAGAAGAAGTCTTTGAATTAAAAGACAGTGTCCGGAATGTGAACGTTGACCGCTCTTATTTTAGGAAATGTAAAAGGTCGGATCAGATTTATTTGTGATCTACCTTTTGAATACATTATTATTTTCACTAATGGCGACTTTTACCAACATGAACGGATCGACACTTTTATAGCGTGAGATATATCTTTGCTTAAAGTAAAATGGTCTTATTGTGATTGAGAGAATAATGAACGGGGTAATGAACCCAAGATCGATACGATCGGAAAGACCATTCTCGGCACCAGCTCGATTCACTTTCTAGTTAGCGGCCGCCATTGTTAGCTGACTCTAATTTATCTAATGTAAAAGTCATTCCCCGTTCGAACCACTTGCATATGTGTTATAATGCCAGGAGAAAGTAACATACCCGTTCTTGGCAATTGCATTAGTTCATTACAAAACATGTTAGCTGATAAGTGCTCAATGCATAGGTACTTTGTCGTCATGACGAAAAATCTGGTCTGAAAATAGTGAACTATTTTGTTTGAAGACATGTTTGTTTTGCGAGGCTACTGTCCGACTACAGCAGTAGGCATGTACAGCGGTCTGCGTTGCAGCAATCATACTGAGTCATACTTTAGGCTATTACGGACCCGAAGGTTAAGTGACGCGCCATGCAATTCGTCAGCTCGAACATTTTCCATTGCAATCTTTGCTCCATTAAACAAATCCGATTGGTCCGTCCCTGTGTAGGCGATCCATCGGAATGTTTTGCATCGTTTATAAAGTATCCTATTTTTAAAACTGATTCGACACAAGCTGTAGCACAATAAACCCAACTTAGCATATAATAGAGCATTGCTCATGCAGCGTAGTCAAGGTACTGTCCAGACGAATGCATTGCATTGAGACTTTGAGACAAATACAAATTACCAAGGTACTTAAATAGAGAATCAGTCACTTGAACATGAACAAAAAAATAGCACCCATAAAACGAAATCATCAAGCGAGACGAACAGCAGACTCACCCGATTACTCAGCGTGTAATTCCGTCCGCACGTACAGAATCAGCACTAAGTATGGGCAACTTGAGGAATAAATCTATCAATAAATACACACATCAAAAGTGTCTAGGGATCAACATCCCTAACATTTGTTAGGGATGTTGATCCCTAGACACTTTTGATGTGTATATTTACAGATATACATTGTCAGGCGATACGCAACATTACACACAATGCCATTTTAAATTTTCGCAGCCAGGATTCCTTGGCATAACAATTGCCCATATATCTTCATCAAATAGCTAGAGGTATCTCCTTGAACCCGAAATTCAACCTCCAAACGAATATTTGGTAGCAAACACACGACACTTTTATTCTGAAATCATGTGTTCATCTTACCTAGGTGCTAACTTTTTGACACTTCATGTGAGTGTACTTACTTGTTGCTCACTCGTAAAATATGCTTACCCTCATTATAAACACATAATATGCGAAAGTGTTCAATTCAATCGTTTAAAATAAAATTTCTTTGTGTACTCCAAATATAATAAATTTTCCATTATTATCTGTGTGATTCAACAAAAGATTGGTGAGTAAGGCGCCGTTGTCGAGGGAGCATGAAGCACTACAAATTCAATCGTTTGTGAATCAACACTAGTTATACCAGCCTCTTGTTTCTCGAGACAATCTTACGGAAATATTTGCATTATTTTAACGAACTTGTTAGTATTTTGCTTTAAAGCGCTTGCTAAATATTTAGACACTCCAAACGCGATGCTCGGTTTAGTATAGCGCCTACAAAATACTGAAGTCGAAAAAATTTTTGAGGAATTTTGAAGCACTTAGTTTTTCAATGAATGGTAAAGACTGGTCTTCAGCTGGAAGACTGGAAGCCGATCCCATCATAGTTAGGAAATGGCTAGGCTAACTTAGTTAATCACAGAATGACAAGAGATAAGCTTAATTCTTTTCTTGATAATTTAAAAAAGTAATCATACTACTAATATTCATATTTAAGAAGGAAAAAATAATCAAGCCATAGTCATGATAGATAGAAGTAGATGAACCATAAAATATTTTAAGTCCAAATTCGCTTTAGATATCGAATAGAGCAACTAACTGGCAAAAAGCATTCGCGCAACTAAAATGTAAAAAAAAACAATAGTTTCGGTAGATTGATTTTAAACTGAATTTGTCAAAAATCTAATAAATGTTATAAATGCAATGATGCAGAACATGATAAGTGTTGTGACAAAATAATGTCCAATAACTGTACCAAACAAGTTTTTAATTCGTTTTCGTTACAAAACATCTTCAAAAAAATCTAAAACTGCCCATTACAGTTTACAATAGATCGTTGAATAGTTAAAATCAGTAAATGGATAAACCGTTTCTTATTAATGAGCTTGGTACAGGAATAGCGGCGTTAAATTTATAATTAAATATTGGTGATATTTTATCCAATAAAAGTGCCAAAAAAGTTTTTAATTCGTTTTCGTTACAAAACTGGGCCAGTAAATTGTAAAACTTGATTTTGGCGGTTCCAAAAAATTGTCCATTACAGTTTCGTAGAAAAATTTAAATCGATAGACGGATAAACCTTTTTTTATTTATGAGAGCGATAGAGGAACACAGGCGTCATTCTAAATTAAATATCGGTGATATTTAAAATCGAATGTGTACCTTTTAAGGAGCGCGCCCTTCAACTCGGCTCGGAGAAATCACCAACAATGTGAACACTCATCGAACCTTCACTCGAGTAGGGCACGTATTGTACTTTGCACAAGTACCCCTTACTTTTTCCTTGTATTGAAGGAAGTGTATTGTATATGTTGTCAATGATAATTCCAAGTTATTGGGTTTTTCTCCTTCAGAGTTCAGTAGTGTATTATGCTTTGTATTTTTATTTGTTCCATTAGATACTGGCGCGTTAACATCACCGGCCACATTTTCTACATCATTGAGTTGATATTTTTGTAACAATGCAATAGGTGTTCTTTCAACTAAAATTTTACTAAATGTTCTAAGACATCGCCTAGTGTTGGTTTTATATTCTAATTCTTCGAGTCTTAATCTGACCAAATCGTATCATTGACAATCCTTAGGTACTAATTTACGCTATCTGTATATCTCAAAGCTCAATAAAATGCCCATCTCATGAAAATTTATCTCAATTCAGATTTTTACTCCATCCATTTTATCCACTGATGATGTCATAGGTGCAATGCCCGCACCGTGAAGACTGCAAATGCGCGGGCGCAATGCGCTTGAACATGACGTTATCAAGCGCATCAAATGATAATGGTAATTCTGAACTTTTCATTTTATTCGCATTTTATAGCCGTGAATTCTGACAGGTAACACCGTCACGCACGTCTGGCGTTATTACTTTTATGTTGCAGTTAGTGTTTGAGTATAAAGAATATGGATTTAAGTTTGTCGAGAATTTAGTTTCGGAAATTGACCGTCAAAATCCATAGAATGGAATAGGTAATTCGATGCGTTGGAAACGCAAACAGATTAGTTGGTGTGCAATTAGAGTGCGGAGCTTGTGGCGCGCGCTAAGTGCCGCCCTACGGATTACGCCTTCGTGCTCACCGCGCAGTGTTTACTCACCGGCGAAGTGGACGTTTAGCGATCGCCTCACTAATGCGCTTTGTTCAATTATTGATCGATGAATCATTGATTTGGTGCTGGGGAAAGCTCTCATACTCTAACTAGCTTGCATCGTCACTTGATTAAATTGACTCGCTCTTCTGTGAATATTTGCTAATGACGTTCAGAATGAGCTACGCGAATATTAGTTAAGGTTGAACCAATGCACCGAAAAGGAAAACAATTAAGAATCCTTTGAGATTCATGTTTATCGTTAACTTACTTAAGTAACTTACCAAATGTATAATTTAAGATTAAGAAAAAAATACCGCACTTAATGTAAACTTACTTAAGTAACTTACCAAATGTATAATTTAAGATTAAGAAAAAAATACCGCACTTAATGTATGCTTACTTCTATCAGGAATTTTCACAATAACATGAAGTTTTACGTTCTAATAAAAATATAAGATTTAAAAAAAAAAAACTCCTTTATGTCGTTGTCGAGATTGAGATATCATTTGATTAAAATCATACAAACAAAATATGTAGTTACATCTGAATAATTTAGACAATATCATTGCAGCAGCCATATCAATATTTTTGTGTTCTTGGATTGTCTGAATTGAAAGGAATTTTGTCTGGGCAAGGGAAGAGAAAGTTAACGAAAAATAAATCTTCGCTCCGGGTATGTACCTAATATACTTTTTGCTGTTAACAATGATAGACCACGGATTATTAATCAGTGTAAAGATTAATACCTAAGTCATTGGCCGACATGGCATTACATACCTAGACATGTAATTACTCACCATACATGTCGCCATGAATGTAGAATGGTAAAGTCAGTCACCTTGCACACGGGGGCGAGCACGTGGCTACGTGGGCTCGCCAATGAACTTGACACCAGGCCAGCCGCCTGCCGCCATCGCTCTGCATGCTAATCCTGCCAATGGCTTTGCCTGTTACAAGTTATCTTACTTTGTTGTGCCCCTACATAACACCCAAGGAATTTCATTAAACCTGCAATTAACTGGATCACGCTATTTTTCATTAGGCATCGGTTTCGTAACGTAGCAGCTCTGCGATACGACCTTGTTTAGCAACATTGTGGCAGCGTCATAACACTTAACTAAATAATCGACCATTAAAAACTTTGTAGACAAATAGATGGGGCAACTTGGTATTTTTGTTTTTTTTTTATTGTGGCGATGAAGCTTAACACGACAGTAACGAACTTATCCGTGGCGTCGCGTCGCATCGTCGCGTTGAAACAGGCAATGTTCAAGATTTCTTATTCTTAAACTCATTTATCTACGCTTTTTATGAATGCTTGAGACAATAAAACAAACTAAGCTGTGATCGTGTGAAAAGTGTATCAAGCTATCCCATTAGACCTATCAAAATTCAAGGCTACGATAATAAGCTCAAAATTTACGCCATATCCCTACGCATCAATTTTCACCCGCACGCACATTTTATGGCTTCTACGGACACGCACTCCATACTATAAATGTGAAATTATTAAAATTAAGGCTCTTTATGAATGTTGACTTCTGGCGGAATATGAAAATTGGAAAAGTTTCAGACTTATGTGCCACCAGCCTGTATTATGGAAGATAAGATATTATAAAATATAACTGAGATGAACTCGCCTCTCGTGATAGATGTAAGAATTCAACGTTTTAACATAATTCCGCACTTGAAGCTTAGTGAGATCATGTTTACACAATGCCTTGTATTTCAAAAAGGAGGACGAAGTGCTGTGCAAATTTTTTGGACTGCATGAGTTAAAGTGACCTTGTTGCTATTGTCTATGCTTTTTGCGTTTGATTCAACAGTTTTATGGAATCATGCCCAAATTAGTCGGCAAGTTAATAGCTTAACGTGGGTGCGGCGATTCAACGTTTGGGTTCTTCATCCATTCTGTCTTGTTTATCGATTAGTCAAGAATCCGCGCCCATGGGCCAACTTATGTCATTTGGCCGGGAGTCAAGGACGACGCCGCGCGGCTCGCCGGTGCCTCGCCGGCCTTATTTGGCGATTGGTGGGCGCCAGTTTTACGACTTTGCCTTTTTTCCTACGCCCTGTTTCCATGTTGACTACACTTTAGATAATACATGTGCGTATGTGTGCTGCAGACACACATAGGAATCATTGACCTCTGACAGTTTTTTCTCCTTTATTTGTCTCAAGGACGACTATTCAGTATCTAGTCTTATCACGTCGTCATCTTCAAGATTGCTTATTTTGTTAAGTAACGCTGAAATAACTTTATTCAACTGTACTGTGCAACTTATATTTTCTTATAAATAAATGTCTGTACATAATTTGTATAGTGTACGTAATTGAGCGTCTGAGCATGTAACTTTTTATTCCGTCCGCGTGTCCATTTATTATTGCGTAAGGAATGTGTACAATCGGAAGTATTAACTGTTCGGGTCGTTGACGGGCTCTGTTGGCTGGAAAAATGGAACGTGACATTTTAAATTTGGCGCAAAGCTCGCGACATTAATCTGGCGCGTCGCCGCCCTCGCCCATGCCGTGCGTGGCCTAATCCGCCCGCTCCCCGAACGACCCGGGAAGATGGAAAAATCTCGAAAGACTCACATCAAATTACCAGCTTTAAAGCGTAGTGAATTCCCTTGGGCTCGAGACGACACACCTTGCCTTTCAGAAACGCCCCTAAATAACGTCGCGGTGTCCTTCGGGAAGTTGGGAAGGTTCGGGTGCGCACGTGCTTTTGTCATAGTCATACTTTCGTCGAGTTTTACGTACGACGTGCCGCGCACTTCGATTGAGTTTTGAAAGCGCGTTATATAACTTTACTAATAAAATTCTTGTTTTAAAGTTTTTTTCTGAAAATACAAAAGTTTGCTACTCCCATCTATGCTAATAAACCGACTAACTCGCATATTAAGTAGGTATTTTGCAACATGTTCTTCGAAAATATTGTTTTAATAACACTATACTGAAAGTTTCAGCCGTAACTTTAGGAGCATTAATATTTATCTTGTTTGTCTTAAAATTAAGCTTTAAGCTTCAAAACAGTTAAAAACAACACCAGTAACTTCTCTCATCCGTGGCGCTACTTAGTGGAACGCGAGATAACTTTAATAAATTCAGCCAATCAAAGAACCGCTTTATCATTGTACCTACCTGGCTACTACTGTACATCATCGACCAAAGAACTTCTTCAGTTTTTCTAAAATAAGTACCGCTTATTCATCGACACATTACAAATGAGCAAATATTGTTGTAACAGGAACCAGTTAATGGTTTCTTTTCCATCTTGAACACGACCTACCTACCAATTAGATTGAAAATTAACATGGTCCATTAAAAATTTTCCTCGGATCGTTTGGATCGTTGTAGTTTATAAACTTTACAGTTGCTTTTAACAAATAGTTAACAACTGTACAACACAGCTTCCTCATTACCTACAGGCATAAATGCTAACCGTAGCAAAAGCCAATTCCTCATGTTCAGTGTGTCGTGTAAAGTTTCTCTATTGTTGTCTGGGCGACGCTAGCTCAGCGGTGATCCCCCTATCTCGAGCCATAGGTCACAAGAGATACATACCAACAAGCTCAAACTAGGTATAATTCTAAACTACAACAAGAGACATAAACTGTTGCTATCTACTGTTAAATTAAACAATAAACTTCAAATATGCTGTTATGAACTTTCTGATGACAGCAGCAAAAACTTCGCTTAAGAAATGTCTGAAAAATATGAAAATTCAATTTCTAGGCATGCTTGTGTTGATGTGTAGAGCCTTTGTCTCCGACCTGTCGCGTCGCCACGGAACTAGCTCAAGCTTTTGAATTCCGCCCGCTCGCCATTTCATGTAAAAAGACGCGTTACCGCCACAAGCGTGAAACTTGCACACTTGTGACCGCCTCCACACTCAAGGCTTTTAGCTAGGTACTACTCCACGCCCGCCTCTTATTAGTCCTGCCTCCAGACCTAATGCTGACTTTTACCTATTTAACTTACTAACCCGTTTTGTTTGCTTTCATCATTATTTTAACTTGTATGTAAGTATGTGCCTCTTCATTCGTGTAAATTAAATTAAACTATATCGTTCTAAAACGCAGCCACCGTTTCATCGCGTTAATTAGTTAATAAATGTGAATGTGAAGCTTTTCCTCTTACGGTACAGTATCTCACCGTCGCCGTCGCGGTCGTAGAGTTCGCTTCGCTAGCTAACTATTATACACTTAATAAGATAGCAATCGCATGGGTATGTACTGAGGAAAGGTAATGTACCTTGTAAAGATATTTGCGCAAAATCCAATCTTGTACATGTCGCCGTTTCTGTAATGAATTCAACAATAATTAGAGTTGCCGCGGGAGAGCGCTCGCTGAGCTTACCGGCGGATGTCACAAATCCTAGCCAAGGGCCGGGGCGTGTAATGCAAATAACAGTGTTTACCTGGCCCCGCCCGCGCCCGCGCCGCCACCGACCGCGCAGCCATCGCTGCGATTCATAATAACAGCTTTTATTTCCGTAACTAGCTACGACGCTCTCATTTTGTCGGTTAACGCGTATTGTGTCATGGTGAAATGAATGCCGCCCAGTAATGGAGTTTTTAAGCGCAGCTTTTTCGTTCAGCGCTGCAAAAGGGAATTATGTAACTAGAATAGCAACGTGATTGCACAGCAAACACTACAGAGGCCCCAAACATATTTATTGTTTTGACTCTCGACATGGGAATACAAACTTGCAATATAAACGTACCTACATATTACCTATGCGCTGTAATTATTCACTGGGAGGACGGCCAGAAGTTTTTCAAAAACAGTAGGTACATTAAAGAAATATAAATCATTAAACAAGTATTATATCGTATCATTCAGCAAAAACCGAATTAAAACGGCCAGACGGTCGGATGAAAATAAAGTACGAGTTTCAAGTCACGCACCACAACACAGTTGACTTAAAATGCTTTCCACTGCACATTATTATGGTTGTGTCTTTAGTGTGTTTGTGTGTGTGTATAAATCAAGCCGAGTGCGTCGCGAACGCTCCAAACTTCAATTTGAGAAGTCTGCGAGAAGCCGTGTAGAGCGGCTATTGCGAGTTTAACATTGGTATAATTTGCCGGGCATATTGGAAAACTTGTAATTGGTTTAGTTTTATATTCAACCGCCAATTCGTTCTTAGAATGATATCAGTTTAACGATTTATCTTATCCGGTTATTATAGCTCACGTTGAACTTACGCTTTATCTGTTATTTCACAATAAATCGTTAAGATTAAAAATAAACTGACGTGTAAAGTCCAATATTCAACTTTATAATAGTGTTCTTTGTTTCAGATTTTTGCCCGGAGTCATATATCATTGTAAAGGAGCTCTCTTCAAAGTAAGTCAAACAAAACATTTAAGTTTAAAACCCGCAATGACAAATCAATCTCATACCTTGCTCATAATAAATCAACGCTATACTACGCTATCCTTTTGTAATATTTTGTCTAGCTGAAAATTTATTTCGTATTTTAATATCGTACTGTTTCTCTGTCATATTTTTCATGATTACTCTCTTGGCAAAATACCAAGATCTTACTCGCTTATCTTTCGTAACTTTTGCTCAGCAAAATGGTTCAAGTTTTCTCTATATTTTCAGAGACTTTTTGAAATGAAAGTTTCATTTGACGATCGCCTTTCGTCATTTTAGTCTACCATCTGTCTAGTGTATGTCAGAAATCATCGTTAATACTTTTAATTGTCTTACTTAAAGTGTATAATTCCACGATTCTGAGAAACAAACCACACCTTTTTTATCGGTTGATACGCCAATCTGTTTATAAATAAATTTCCTCGCGATTAATAAAAAAATGACACACTAACCTGTTTTTGGTTTGATGATATCAAAATGTCAACGGAACTAAGATCTATAAATTAAACTGTCAAGGTAACCAGACGGTAATTAAATAAGAGTATAAGAGCTTGATTTTGAACGTAACGTTTTTGCCAAACTAGGAAACACCGGTAACCTTGCACGATGTCGTCTAAAAACTTCTTTGTTAAATTGATTGAAGTACGACGCGTGTTACATTCAGTAAACTAATAGATCTATGTACCTACGAAGGTTGTATTCAAGAATGCATGAAAGAAGACTACTTAGTTGTTTTGTTTATTCGTACCGTCTGAATTACTTATGTGGGCCGCCGTTTACCTTAGGTTTTTGTACGAGCAACGACGGCCAGGTCCACCACTCCGGTTCACAATTTCGGCGAAACATGCGCGCCATTGTCTGAGTTTGCCAGGCCAATCCACATTAATAAATGCCAGAATGCCTCTCCATGAAGCCTACACAACTGTAGCGAAAGAACAGTGCTAAGGTGCTTATAGCATAACATGTTTCTGAGCACTTTTCTTTGAAAGTATATTTCAGGATGTTGTTAAAGTTATTTTATAAACATTCTATGAAATCCACTTATTTTAAGCTTAAGTTCGAAAGAACAATGTCAGGTGTCCATAGTAACTTAGGCTCAATAAAAAATTTTCATGGACAGTAAAAATTCTCACGTTATTTTGTGTAGTTTCATGTCAGAAGCTTATCTGTGTTTTCCACTTTTACATTGAACTTCTCAAAAAGAAATTATTCAGACATTGTAAATTGGAGGTTATTTATTTCTACGGAGTAAATTAAACAAAAAATATATAGTAATTAAACTTTTATTCGTTTTCATTCATTAAATCATTATCAACACACCTATAAATGATTTTTTTTTTCATAGTCTTCACAGGACATGTCCCACAACGCCCTTCTTGTCTCAATCTCGGTTATCAATCTTTCCGTGTCGGAAGACATCGCGATGATCACAAATCACGCTGTAGTTCCACAATACGTGCGGCCGCCGCGGCTAGTGCGCGCACACTGGTGATTTAACTACAATGCAATTGATCTCAGTGGCCGCAGCGACCAGCGACTGAACACGGGCCGCAAATGCGTCGCTTCGATCTCGCTGGCCGCTGCGGCCAGGTGCGCGCGCTCTGTGGCGATTTCATAAGTTATTAAATTGCCGCCGCGACCTGGCCGCTGCGGCCTAGCCGCTAGTGCGCTATTGCTCTAATAAGAATCGTACTTTACCTCAGAAAGTGAAGTCCATTGCTGTAACAATGAACGGATATCATCAGATTCAACTAAATGCCGTTTCATCCGAAACACATTTATACCACAATTAATACAACGTAGTTGATGGGACATTGTCACAAAATGTGTGATATTTGAGAAAAAAACAACCGTACTCATAGAAAAACACTAGCAACAACACAAACAAGATGTTTGACATTGACTAACAGTCAGTCAGACAGACACGACAGACAGACAGAACCTAACAGGGTTGCCATTACATTACGATTAAGTTATCGAGCACAGGTCATGAAAATCGATTTCTTGAGTTTTTATATTCTATAAAAATACTAAATGTATTTAAAATAAACACGATGAACGTATTATTTAGGTAAAAAATAATATTAAGAGACAATTGTGAGGTGGTAAATAAAAAATAAAGAGTAAATCGGTTTAATTATTTAGAATAATCGATTAGTGGCAGAACAAGTTACTACCTAAACCTTTTTATTTATAAAAAAAAAACCTGGAACAGGATGGACCAAATGATTTACGATTATTTTTATGATTTATTTTTGGAAAAGTTCTAGAAAATAAACAAATGTTTTTTAAGAAGTTAGAATTTTATATTTAAATTGTTGTAGGTAAAATCTTTGTGTCCGTGTGAACTTAGTTTTAAAAGTTGTGTAAGCCGAAACCTGACATTGTTCTTTAAAAAATGCATTGTTATGTGCTGTAATATTTCAGATTAGAATTAAATAATTGTCGAGATTTTATAATAAACAAAATGATTTCAAGATATTTAATATTATGTCATTGCAATATTTTATCTCATGTTTTAATTAAATACTCCGAAGCAACTTTGTAATTTATAATTGAACACAAACCAAATTAACTGGTTGTTGCTTGACAGCTATAATTCGAAGTCCTTGTCTTCAGTACAAATTGACGTTAACCAAGTAAAATTTTAATTTAATAAATTCCATTTTTATTTTTTATTAGACCCGTCATAATATGTTTTATTAAAAGCTTGTAAAAGTATCGTCGTAAAAATGTTGTTATTAATAGATGCAGCGCTTACGATAGAAACAACAGTTCGTTTTAGGAGTCTCTTCGGGTAAAAACAGCATATTTATTATCCACACACCAAACTTTTACGAGCCGTAGAGTTAGCGTGGACGTGGCCGGGAACTAAATTCTTTAACATTCCTCTTTAACGACCGAAACCAAAGATTGTTTTGCTGCTACGAAGTTTACTCCAATATTGTACTAATAACACAGTATTTCACTAGCTCCAGAAGGTGCCTTATTGATTATTGACAATGTCTCGACTGCGTGTACCTTAAATGCCTTCATTACTCCCACACAAGTTTGTACGTATCCCTTTAATACCTCCGCTCGAACTTTGCACTTCCAAAGTTGTAAGAACAATTAGTCATAAATAATTGAACATGGTCGATATTCCTTTGTAAGAAGACAAAGAGATGTCATACTCAAAACTTTGTCAATTTACGTTGAAACCGTAAAGCCCCTTACTAGCTCATGTCCTTACTTGGTAGAAAAGTGGAGGTAACATCAAGAGAACTTTCCACTCGGGGTACAGTCGTACTTACCTTGTCTAGAAAGGGATCAAACTGCGGTGCATTCTCCGCAATGTATTATGCAGTCCCGGAGCGGGTGCTAGTGTAAGCGGCTCGGAATCACTCCCACTCCCCTTCGAAGAACACACGGCTATTCCTTGAGAATTTTCTATTCCAAAAGTTGGTGGAAACCATTTCACTTCAAATATCTTTTGTGAATTACTTGCGACGGATCTGATGATTGTAAGTTATTGCAGTGTTTTCTTTTGAAAATAAAAGACGATTTCTTGCTCACTTGCAGGATTTAAAGTTTCGGCTTACCAATCCAAAGATAGTAAGTAGCACTTGCAAATACTAGCCACTACTTGAATCGAAGCAATTTAAATAAGAACCATTTGTAATATCTATCGTTTGAATCCCATCGTCAGCACTCGCAGTCTTCCATTTCTCACGATCAGGTACCTATACATATAGAAATGTACTAAAACTGAAAAGAGACTATCAGCAATCTCATTTTAATCGGATCATTTATCAAAAGTCAAGAGAGCGCACAATGGTAACTTACTGCAGTTGAATGTGTAAGTGAAACGGCTCGATTAGGGCGATTGTGTGCCTTATAAAGTTAAAATCTCGCTTGAAACATGTTAAATGTAAAGTAGGGTGTACCTGAGCTGATAAACAGGTAATATTTCCTTACGGGTTTGTTGTCACAGCTATTTTAAATTTATGTGAATGTTGTGCCGATGTACAGAGCAAATGTTCGCCGGCTGGGTAAGCTAATCGCATCTCATTTCCTACGTGTCGCTCGTTGTAGTGGGAAGCACAAATGAGATTGTGGGCTGACGTGTCGTTCCGGAGACCCAGTCGCGTTCGACATCGCACCCGAAACCGCATCGCCATGCTACCTACTCGCTGTTTACAAAACATGCTTCTATCATTATAGTTAGGGAGAATCGTTCATACTTTATATCATTTTAACCAATAGTTTTTTATGAAGACCTTTATCTTATACATACATATTAGAAAAAAAATCTTTCAACAACTGTTAAAAGATAACTTCTGTAATTAAAACTGATATTATTAATATTTCAACTTTGTCTATTCCGTCCATAACTGGACACACTTTTTCTTAAATATGCCACAATAGTCTGGTGCAAACATCTAGGAGCTACAGTTACTTTTTTTCATATCGTGGATAAATCTGACTGAAGGGCCAGTCTGTCTAACGCTGTGTTTGCCGATTCACAGTCTCCCCGCAAAGTCTTGTCCACTCCAACGGGCATCGGTCCTTCGACAGATATGACAAGCGCACTCACTGCCACTTTAGCTTGCTGGCTCTGCAAGCCATCTCGGTGACTCCTGCTGAAAATATGCAATGTAATCTTTATTTACACTTCTAGTCTTGATCAGGTCATGACTTAGTTAATAGAAACTCTTCAATCTGATCACTCAACCAGGTTCATAGTAAACGAAGGCCAATTTACTTAAATCGCAATGAACGGCTTTTCGAACGAATAAAGGTCCTTTATCGCGTTTCACGCAACTTTCCTCGGCCGGCTCTCTACTTACACGATTAATTTGAGTCGATAAATCCGCATTAAAAGCGGAGCTAGGGGGCAGCCAACCGCGCCGTTCATGTGTAAGTAGCCCCCATTCCGACCTTTTTGTTCTCGCTAGTCACTTGTTCATAAGGAAGTCTTTAATCTATTATCGCTCTACCATCATGAGTGTAACATAGCGTGACATGTCATAAGTGAAACGTTTTCGTAGCCTGCTATCGATCGGAAATTGGTAAGGTCTAAATGTCGGTTTCATACGGTCTGGCGGGCGAGCGCACGTCACTGGCCGTCGAGACAGACAGGCAGCGTGCGCGGCGCCTGCGAGCCCATTAGACGTCTGCCCGATGTGGAACGCTCGATAAACTTGTAAAAACGCCTTCTACCCATTTAATTTTATACCCTCGCTTAAGCTTTGCTATTGGCAGATTTCTTCCTTCTTTTTTATGGGCCCGTCATTAACTGTATCGTGCGTCTATTATTTCTCGCTTGTTTAATCTGCTCGTTAATCCAGCAGTATCGTTTCCACTGCAGGCATTCGCACTGAATTTATAACGATTTGCTATTTCGTACTTTTACAACGATTTCATAATCAAATGCAATATGTTATGCGAAATGTGCGCTGGAATAAAAAATAAAGAAGTTTGATACCAATAAACTTTAAAGTTCACATTTAGAAGCGAACGCCAATGCCACACCTCAAACGGGGGAAGTGATATTGGTACAAAATATTTATGACTTTATGTGATAAAGTTTATGTTGCGGTAAGAGTTTTATTTCTCTCGTGAAACGACTATAACTTTTTCGAATAACGTAATATAAAATAAGGCAATATTGGCCAATAAAATAAAATATTTTCATCATATGTTTTGCACTCTTGACATTAGGAGTACCTAATAAATGTATGTATGCACAGACATAATGAGAAAAAAATATGTAAGCATTCAAGCTTTTCGCTTCAAATGTTTAATAATTGATTAAATATTTTACACACCTTGAATTTGTTATAATGCACAAACTGTTTGTAAAATATTGTCCAGATAAAAACCGTTTTTCTATGTCATGCATGACTACTATTTTATTTATTTTTCTTTAGTAGGTAAGCCACACCAATACTTAAAGTACAATTGTAGCGAGAAAAACAATTATTACCTTTGTTCTGGCATCTAACGTGACTAATGCCGGCCATCCACCATCCAATCTATCGTCCAATCGGCAGGACGCTACCGATTGAATCATGCCGATTGGACCGTGGATTGGAGTGGATTGGCATTATAGTTATAATTGTCATGCCAATCCACTCCCATCCACGGTCCAATCGGCATGATCCAATCGGTAGCGTCCTGCCGATTGGACGATAGATTGGATGGTGGATGGCCTGCATAAGAAGCCGTCGACAGAAAGTTCGATAAAATGTGCATGAATAAAAAATAAAATATTTCAGTCCGTTAAAACGTAGCGATGACATGCTGTAATGTGTTATATTTGTGGAAGTTGGAAAGTGCTAACGTATTTATAACATTACCTACTGAAGCGCTGAAGTCGTACAAACAAAATTGATAGCAGATACTTCAATACGGGGTGGTAGGGACCTCGTAACGCAAACTTTTACCATAGATTTAGTACATAACTCTAGATGGGGGTCTAAAGTTATGAACTAAATCTATGGTAGGCAAAAAGATAAAAAGTTTGTAGTTTCAAAAAAAATATGCTTTTGGTAAAACAGCTGATTTCATCGCTGAAGGATCTAGAATCATGTAGTGAAGCTATGGTAAAAGTCCACCATGTCAGAGGCCCTTGAGGCGGTTTAGAAACTCTGACACTAGGGTGTGTGGGGTCGTAAGACCTTACTGCCCACGCGATAAAGAAGAAGAAGAAGATGGTAAAAGTTTCGTTACGATTTGCCTGTCACCTTTATGGAAACATGTTCCAGCCCGACTGACAAATTCATCAACTCAGAGCCAGCTGAAGCTGAAAATATGGAAAGTACAATAGGTACCTTCTGTGACGTAGGTATAACTAAACCACCTAAATTAGCATCGAACTATTGTTTATATGAAAATCCGTATTATTTTAAAGTTAAATCATTATAGAACGTATGAACGTAGATGAGGTGAAAGGAGTATGTACGTAGAGTACGTAGCAGGTGGCGTTCTGTGGTTTCTGCCTACACCCATAGGGAAAAGGCGTGAGTTTATGTAAGTATGTATGTGTCTAACTCGACGTAAAATAGGGGATGAAAGTTAGTGTGAAGTCTGAAATCTACGCGGACGAAGTCCCTGACAAAGTGCTAATGCTATAGGTACGTTGTGCTATATTTAGGAAAGTTTGGAAGTGCTAACGTAGTATAACAGCACTGAAGTCGTTTACTAACAAAATTGACAGCAGATACTTGTACAATTATTGTATTCAATATAAACTTCCACTTGAAATGGATTCTCGAAGGCGACATATTCAACGATTAAACACTTCTAAACTCCTAATTAGAATGTAAAGAGAACTTCAATAATACTTTGCTGGTTGTCGGGGCACGTACGTGAACTTTTATTCAGCGAATTTGGTTACGTAATTCGTTGGAAATATTCAAGTTTTCCCTTCGGCGAGACGTTATCGCGGACGGCTCTCAACGCGGGCGTGGGCGGCGCCGCTCCCCGCGGGGACTTAATTTGTTGCTCTCCTGGCGCCTCGCATCTCACTTTCAAACGGCGTAACGCGACCTTACCACTTCCCCTGCTCTCGCACCGTGTAGACATGATGTTCGCCTGCGCCCCGGTTTTCATAGATCGTAGTTCGAACACTTACACCGCTCTATCTGAGCCACCTTGCGCTATTTCATATTTATTATTCGGATATTGAAACGAAAATACAACAGTTACCCGGGACTTGTCAAAATATTTATAGATATCTGTTTGGAGAGGTATTGTGCACATTGCGTACGGTTTAATCGCTAGTTGCTGTACTCGCTTAACAGATTTACGACCCAATAAATAGGATTTATGGTACAAATACAAATACAGATAGATAGTCTTCTGCTTTCTATAAATGTAGCAAATTAGTTTCATTATCGTTACTCAGAAGACTACTTCATTAGATGAGAAGATACTGATACTTATAGACGTGAATCCGTAACTACGCATGAAGGCACCCAAGATCCTAAGCCTTCCTTTTCGGTTACGCCTGGTAATAAAAGTAACACCTGTAATAATTTAATGAAACAACAAAATAAAACTACCAAAGCTTGTGGATCCCGCAACACATGTAGTTCTTGGCAAAATTCCATTACATACGCGAAATACGCGAGACGCGTTCACTTTATTCCAAATTCGATATACCATAGATTCGCGTGGCACAAGCAGCGCGACAATCTAATCACAATACCATAAAGGAGTGCACCGTAAAATATTTATGGGTGCGGGAGCAGGCACGCTCCGGTACCCGGCTCCACCACGGGCCATCTACCTCCATCAACCTCGACAATAGTTCTGTATACGTTACTACACTCAGTAATTTTGTTGTTCAATGCAAATTTAGGTTTAGTAGGGTTTAAACACGAATAAAAGGTTTATTTTTACTTGTCTTCTGGTCGTATTTGTTCCCCCTAATTTTCTTACTCCAACGCAAGTGCTTTGTCTACGTTTGCCGATTTTGAATAGGATAATATCCGAATAACATTTGAAGTTTGATATACTTACTTAAAGAAATTTAGTGTGTGGAGAGCTCAATTAAGCAAGTCCTGGGACCGGTGTGGGCGCAGTGCTCGTTACACACTCGCTCAAATTGGCGCCGACCACTGAACTGTAACGATAATGACGCCGCGTGAGTTGTGCCCCATTCGTCCACTAACGTAAGCTAACTCCTCTCATGGGAAGCCCTAAAAGCCACTTCATACGAAGTATGTACTTCCACATTTGGCAGTCTCGCAAAACTTTGTGGTTTTTGTGGCACATAAACAACTAGCACACGTGTGCGTCCGACCGCGTATCGATTGATTTGACTTAAAATGCATAGTTTTGAGCCGCGATGTCGATCGGTTTCCGCCAAATTTTCCGCTGCGGGCGCTTGGCAACCGCACTTGGTGGCAAGCCACAGTTACCCATACAAATTGAGAGGTTAACGTGGTAGACATTGCGTCAACTTGTACAACAGCAATTTACAACGTTCCACATTTATTCACATAGGTATTCGCTATAACTCCAATCGCGGAACGTATATTGGCAACACTCGTAATCATAGTGAGCGCGATCGACCACTGAAAGCTTTTTGAAAGCTCGTAGTGACGCGCGATGAAAGGTTCACGCAGTGATTTCGAGCGAGTCATTGTAGCTCGACAAGCGAAAGTGACAGCTATAATGTTTGCTTTCTAATGTATATTACAAACATTCTATTTGACTATTCGTTACGTTTCAAGGAACATCATATGTGAATTTTGAGATGTTTCAAAGTAAGTTACGTAGAAGAAACTATTAAAATAATAAACAAGCAACAGTTACAGAAAGTTCATATTCCTTTGCTATCGGATACGTGATAAATTGTTAAATAATGCGCCCTCTGTCGTCGCTCTAACCCCACCCCTAATGTCTTCTTAATGCTGCATGGAGTTGTCACATTGCACATTTTGAGCTGGCGTTTGTTCGTTCCGTTTTGGCGAAGGCATTCACGGTTTAGCTTCCTTAAAATCTCTTCCCATGTTCTTATTACTAAAATATGTGAATCACACTCTACATATAGAAAGCGTGACAAAAACTAAAGATGTCGAGAGTGTGCGACGCTTACGTCATTTGGGTAACTCTATAGAGTTGGTTAAGTATGAAAAGCTCCATTTGAACGCAAGTTTTTTTGCTCGATTTGCCTGTGTCGGCTCGCCGCGCGCTCCTTTTGTTCCACGAACGTGATCTGGCCGAGATGAATCCCACGGACGGTATAGCTCCGTTCCTGTCTTCAATTGAGTTTGTTTCTGCCTGTCACACTTTTGCTGCTTTGCGTACTAGGTACCACAGACCAAATGAAACAATTTTCTTGAAACTCTGCATACAACCTTTACGGTTGTGAGAATTTACTTGTCCATTTGTTTCCGCGACATCATAATATTATGACGTAAAAGCATAACATTTTTGTAGCATTCGCCTCACCGCCATGATGCACTTAGGATTTAGTTTTTAATACAACGAGGCTACGATAAACCACACGGCTTGTAGTCAAATGCAAATATGTAGCATATAAATATAACTGAAACGGGAGCTTCTTTTATCATGAAGTTTGTGTCTATTTTGGTAGGTATCTATACCTATTTATCGTCCTTTTAAAACTATGTTTAAAGGAACTCTGGGAACACATTGGCCTCGTATGAAAGAGATTGAAAAGTTTTCCAGATTCAGATTTGTTTTTTCTGCGTGCCTGATTTCAAGCCGCTCTGCCATCCCATAAATTATTTCTGTGAAAAACTTTTAAAGCTATTATAACTCCGTTCCATAGATATAAATCTCGGCATTCGATTCATTTTCAATATTTAGTTATCCTGCGTTTTATTTTCATACTTCTTTCAATTGGGCACTTTTCTTCATTAGATTGTTATTTGAATTAGAAATACCTAAACCTGAAGAAAAAGTAAACTCGACATTGTCATTTAAATAAACTTTGGCGCCCACTCAAAAGACGCAAGTGTGCTAAATTTAACTCAACTAATTAAACAATAAATGTTGTGTGAAGCGTATTCGCATGTCACAACACGGCGTCGGATCTGTTGTAGGCGATACGCGCTGGAGCAGTTATCTCAGTATCGCCTGACTACGCCCGTTGTGGCCGCCATGTTTATTTTTAGTCTCGCGTGTACATTCACTATTGCGATGAAATTTACAGCGATCGCCGCGGCTCGCCGCTCGCCGGACTCTGATACCGACGCTTCAAATGACAAGCTACCGCTATTTCAAAAATGTCTGCTATTTTACGCGAGAATTCCCGCTCTTTCGATGAGCAATAATTCTTTTGTTCAACGGATGAAAGGTCCATGAGATTACTTTTATTACGCGGTATTAGAAGGAAACTGCGATAGAAGGACGTTAAAAAGGCTATAAAGGTCCAATTATCTATTTATATTTTGTTGGAATCTACTAGTTGGTGCAGAAAAAATAAAGCAGATCGCAAAATATACAAAAAAAATATCAGCTCTTCTAGAGGGGTCGATCTGAATGAACACTGTTGGTGACAAAACGCGTTGTCGCTGCAACTAATACCCTTGTTCGTCAAAATAGTGGTATCCTCACGATGGCGGTGCGAGGTCCCCCTGTCAGGCTGAGATTTGGTGTAACTTAGTGACTGATTAGCAATTGGTGTGAGCTGGCGGGCGCGGGCGCGACAGGTGGTCGGGGTGCGGGGCCTGACCCGCGGCCTCTCGCCTGATTGATGGCCACGTCCCGTTCACGCTCTGACTACCCATCTTACATTTGATTTGCACTTCGCCTTACCCGAAATGTTCTACTTATATATTTTTATACCAAGGAAAGCTGTCAAATAAGTACCCGTGCGGCGGAGACATATTCTAAATTATAGTTCCATTAACTATTTGTCTTCTGCCAGCTTTTGTTTTAAATGATTGGCAAAACGTTTATTTACCATGTCATATTAGATTCATTATTAATAAAATTAATTACGGAAATTATCCATTTTTATTGAGGAAATCAAAATCACCATCACCAATAAATAATAGAAATATTAAACGACTACAATTAGAACATAATTTTATTGTATCATATTAATTAACGTCATCCAATATTTATGTTTCCCTTTCATATAATAACAATAATTCTGCAATAAAATCAATTCAAATTAGGTTTGACGTGATCTTCGGGAAGTGAACCGAGTGAGCTCAAGTGTCACGCAAATGTCAAACGTCGATTGTTATACCTGAGCGGTCCCACGCTCCGAGAGCGCGGTCTAATAACCCGAGGTCAAGTCTTGGCTCATGCATATTCACAGGCGACGGTGAAGTCGCCGGTGGCTCATCTTTAACGGTCCTGCGACCGGTTGTATGAGCTCATTGTTGCATATGCCCATATGGTCGTCGCGGTCGCGGTCGTCCTGCGCCGGCGCCGCACTGCTTGCAAACCATTCTAAATTAGGCAGTTGACAAATAATATGCGCCAAGTATCTGGATGATCCAGTACCAAGAATTTTTTACGCTAGTTTTTGTACTCAAACTTTACTTTTACTCGTTGTTAATTTTAAGATTTTTAAAAGCACATAATCTGTCAAATGTAAAACAGAAAAAAATGGCACTTACGCAATCAATTACGCCGTCAATAATTGGCTCCTGCGTTATTGGCAACTAGGCCTGAAATGAGTACAAAAAAGTAATGCGAATTACATTGTGCTACTTTTTATTGCCGAGTGTCGTGTTGTTAAGATTACAAAGGCAGGGTCAGTTGGTAAACACAGTCGGTAGATATTATTTATAATATTCTAATTAGTTGCCAGCAACCGTTCGTAAGGGTGCATGCGTAATACGAAATACGTTTTTTCTTTGTATGGAATATTATGACATTATTTCAATGAAATAAACGGATGTGCGTAGGCGACAAAACCCTTTTTATACTGCGAGCAATTTTTGAATTGCCCACCTGTTATTTTTTTTAATACACGCAGGTGATGGATTACTCCCTCCACTGTACGCTATATTTTTTTTACCTTGATGGATTTATTAGACTAGTTTTCCCTTTTTTCTGTTGTCTGTAATCGATGCTTATGTTATGATATCCACTCGTCAAACATTTTTCCAGTATTTGGTTTACGTAGCTCAACGGCTAATTGTTAGTGTATTGTTATGTTAAAAAGCAATTTTCTTTTTTATATAAATTGTCATTTGACTATAAAATTTAGATTGGTCATGTTTTTACTAGCTGTTCTCGCCAGCTTCGGCGTATCGAATTCGTTCAATGTCGATTCTGAACCGGAACAAAACACCGCGTTGCGTCAGATAAAGTAATACGAATGCGTCTCGATTTTGATTTGTTGTAACTGATTACAATGACCATTATCGACTATGTTCAACACTTCGTTTTCATTAGGTACAGTAATGTCTACCATGTTTTGTATCGGTAATTTTCGACCGATTTGTTAAACCGAAGTTGTTATTGTAGTAAGTACTATGTTGTAAAGAATTAGCATTTTCAATTCAAACTTTTAATAATAAAGTTCAAAAGATCGCGAAAACTTAACGTGATCTTTTTAGTAAGAACTAGTAAAACAAAGATGGTGCAGCAATGCATTTTACATTTTGAAGCATCATTAAATAGCGCATTACACAGCCTGGGCGCGTCGAGAGGCAATTAAAAAAGAACTGCTAAGACGAAGACTCGTAAAAATGAAGTCGTGTTCTCAACTGATTAAAAAGTCTGCTCTAATCTTGTGCACGTTAAATTTTTAATCAAATTCGTTTATCGCGGACGACCTTAGCGCCTTCTTATCTTTGACCCAGAATGGCACCTACAAAGAGATAATTGGCATGCACACAGAAAGTGGGCATAAAAGATTGCAGCATTGCAGGTATCGAGAACTATCCAGAAGAGATACTGCAAGCGGTTTTATGTTATAACTATACCTAGGTAGAATAGGATCGAAGTTTCACAGATAATTCCAGCCTCGGGATTCACTGCCGAGATCTATCAATTAACACGCAAACTCCATCGGCTTTCAGGTGAATGTCAATTAATGTCAGAGTCTGAGGAGAGCCTCGTCCGTAGAGAGAGTAGGTATACTGCTTAACTGATAGATCTAGCAACAAGTACCTACCTTGTGCGTCAGCCTCGATAAAATTAACATTTTAATATTACTAGGCTGAACGATTATAATCGAGTTTTAAGAGCTGTAAACATGATAAAATGATGAATTTATGTAGAAACAACACAGCCAGAAGGCCAAATGTGGAATAACACTCGGATGTGCGAGATTATCTTACTATTGTTCTCGAGCTATTGAGGTACAAGTCAGACTAAATTACATGCGATAGGAACTACGGCTGTTACTTTAATGTCGTTTTTTTTGTTTTGTGAATCGTCTGTAGGTCCTACTTGTTTATTTTTTCTGAATTAAACGTCGACATATTTAACTTAAATATTTTTAAGTATGTACTCCATTTTAATAAATGTATGGAGCACTAGAAAGTACACATATAGTAACAATATCATACATCGTTCGTGAATAGTGATGGATATTGCACATCCAGTCATTTACATAGTGGTACCGACAACTTGATTGATTGATGGCGAGTGACTCTTACTGCTTGTTATCAAACAGTTAATAAATCAACCGTGCTACCCTGTTATTTATAGGGCTATTTATATCCTATAATGTGTTCGCAATATTAATATTCATGAAACAGCAAAGAAGAAAGAAATATTAAAAGATATTGACTAAACGATGCCTAACATTGATATTTTGAAGTTAAGCACTATCCATCTACCAGCTTAATTAAAAAATAGAACAGATTATTTTAATTATCTAACAGATAAATGCACTAGTAGTTCTCAGGAGGTGAAGAAATAGGCCATTTGTTTGTAATGTACTAAATATTAGACAGTCATGTGCAATACACTCTTAGTGTGTGAAAGTTTCAACACGATCAGTGTGAAATCAATTGACTATCGAGGTTCCCATGTCTACGACTGACCTTCAGTTCTCAGCTAATTTAACACAAAATTACTGCAGACATTTTGTGACAATTTTAAACTGAACTCTGCGAAACAATAGAAATAAATGTAAGCGATTATTCTGTGATAGTAGACCCCCTACACGCTGTGTAGTACCAATTTTAATAAAATAATTGAAAATAAAACATCAAAACTGCTTTTGATGTTTTATATTCAGGTTGAAATGTAAAAGTAGCAAACTATTTTCTGCGATAAATGTAATTTAATAATTTAAATCTTATGAAAGCGAGAGGTCACTCACTCATCATGAAATATCAAAAACCACATGACGTATAAAGATAAAATGTGGCAATGTGTGTGTGTGAGCTAGTGGTTGAATAAAACTATTCGCAATATGAACGTGCATAAATGCAAATTAGAATATTATGTCAAAGTTACATGAACTTGATGTCGTGTAATATCAAAACACTAGCTGCCACACAAACTTTGGGTGCCTGCACACACCGTGTCGCATACGTTTACCCACCAGAGTTGATATCACAGTTGCGAAATATCGTCTGCGGTTACAATAATATCGCTTTGTACATATTTAGAAACCTGCACAGGTCGGTGCAGTGTTATTTAATCTCCGACCTATTTGTGGTCAATCGCAGTACGAGACACTCTCAACCACTCCGCAGTGTTGAGTTATAACAAACCTGTTATTCGCACTTGTATGTCACATCGTTACACTTTACAAGCTTGTTAACTTCGCAAAAATAGGTAATTGGTATGAGTCTGCGCCTGCGCCGAAGTGCATGTTCTAACTCGTTTAAGTTAATTAACAATGTTAATAAGCGATCATTATTTTAATCTGCTCTCCCGTCACGGTTGCCGCTTTAATTTGTACATAGTTTCATAATGTACCCACATTCTGGTATAGCATGATAGCTGAATACGATAATATTTAATTTTCGTATTCATAAGCTTCTTTTTATAAGAGTCGTTAACTCTTAAATGCTAATTGAAAAATCATACGGTTAAAATTAATCCAATTCATAACTTGGTAGTTCTTTTTATTTCGCTTAGAATATAAAAAGGAATAAATATTGAATCACTTCTTCATTTCCGAGCTTCCGGTTGGCGAGGACTCGTACGTCGAGCCTAATAAGTGGGTCAAGTAACCCTTTAGCGTGTAGAGGAGTGAGAGCAATCACACGCGCCGCCCGCCTAATTGAAGTCCAATGTCGCGCGGCCCGCCCACGGTGATTGATACCGCCCAGACCAAGCCGGCTTCTAATTCGATTGTGATATTGTTTGGACGCGCATCGGCGTCACTCCCACGAGCCAGAATCTAATCTGTACGCACGCGGATGATGTCATCCCGAGACAGCGCTCGCTCGATTCATTTCGAGTGGTCGAACGAGATACGCTCCGGGGGAGATTGATGAGCGTCCGTTAAGCGTGTTGTATCGCTCGTTGTCACCGTGAAAAAAAGAGCTTAAGCAGGCAAGGCGGGAAGGTGGTGGTGGGGGCTAATTAGTCGCGCCATAGCCATCAATATCCATTACCGGCGCCGCACGCGACGCTCGGCGGGCTGGCCGCGCCGCGCAGCCGCCGCCGTCGCCGCCGCCGCCCTTGACGATTGCCGATACTACTTGTGTGTCGGTCTGCGATAAGGGTTTGCACTTCCGTGACTGGCCGCGGGGTTAAACCGAAATAGAGCAGACTTGAAGGCACGTGACGTCACCAAATACAAATACAACTTAATAATATGGACATATTGAAAAGGGAGACAAGAATATTGACATGTATTGCAGGCTTTTGTTGTATACGCCTAATACATTACTGTGGGCTTTCGTAAATTAGATTTTACAAAAGATCTGTATGTTTACTCGACTTCAACGTAACCGTCAAATTGAATCCTGACATTTTATATGAAAATTGAGAAACCTCTGTATCAAAATTCTGGAAATTTTAATACATTTTGTTTTCATCTATTAGCTAATGAATCGTCTAATGCATCCATTGTTGGCAATGAATATTGATATTTGAATAAATTATTTTAATAGCATAACCACTCCACATATTAAATCCGTTACAAAATTGAAGTAATCTCACTAAGTTCACAAAAAGAGCACGGCCAGTACTTGTTGGCTAACATAAAATAACATTCAAAATTTCAAATACAAAGGGCACGACTGCTTTTATTAAAATATCAAATATTGTTTGAACATGCATCGAGCTCACTCCAGTGATCCGATATAATTTGAAACTTCACCTTACCGCGCGCGATACTAGTAAAGGGTTGCCCTCTGCCCTAATCTTTGAACTACGACTTGACCGTTAATACGCATTTATAATTTGCTCTTCGATTATTTAGTACGGTGGAATGGTACGCTGAGATACGAATAAATTAGTTTCGTGTTTTGAACAAAGCCGGTCCAAAGTTTTGAGTAACGGTCACAGGATCGTTGTAAGAGTTAAACTTATTCCTCTATCTGTTGGTTTAGAGTGCTTTATTGGGATCCGTCTTGTTGTTTTGTTTGGGTAGGTAACTTACAATTAAATGCTGTCTCATTTATTTCGAGACGAAACTGCCAAATTTATTAGATAGACTTTACTAAAATCTGGAAATTCGCCGCCAAATAACACCAAACTACACGCACGTTTTAATTTCGTCCAATTTTATTGTGAGTGCTCACTATTTGTGACCGGTAATGGTAATATTCTCAACACAATATATATTTTTTTTCGATTCTGGACAATCGACAATATCTAAAGACCGTTGCTCCGCGAAAGGGGTCATAACCATTATTAAATTTCAATAATATATTCGTTTCTTAAACTGCTTAAAAAAAGTAGTTGACCGTATTCCCCTGTGATTGAACTATGACCGGCTTCGTCGGCTAATCGCGTCCCCTAGACAGCGGTCGCGACCCGCAGTTGTAAACTCGCCCTTACTTAGGCTGCAGCTTCACCTCATTTACATAGCCAAGGTATCTTATGCACTGTGCATGCACTCGCTTCTCACTTTATAATTCAAATGATCCACACGAGCGCCGGCTGAATTCAAGGAAATGTGAGAATTTGTAACGGAATTTTAGCAGCTATTTAAAGTGAGAGTTTCTTTGTTCTTATCTAACGTTGGCAATTCATTCCGCGATGCTTTAGCGATTAACTTCATATTTTAATAAATGTTTTAATAAAAATCTATTTGAGAGCAATGCCGGTATAATATTAATTTCTATGTAGAGATGTATGAGATATACCCTTGGACAAAAACACAATTTTCATAATTATCCTAAATTACCAAATAACTTAACAAAATCGATACGAAAACTATGCCTTGTCGCTAGAGTTATAAACAAAATAATTGTTTTGATTGTTAAATTAAACCCTGGTTCACCGTCTGCACAACATTCACCGTAACTAAATTTCGAAAGGCATCCTTTGTTAAAGTTTCAACTTCAAGTTCTAAACGCTTCGAAGTGCAGTTTGGACGCGATCGTGTTATGATGACGCAAAAGCGTTTATTTTGTTAGCAATAGTGCATTAAAGGTTAGTGATTGAGTAGGCTGGTGGTACAGTCGCCAGCACATTAGCTTTACCTTTTTGTTGCAAAATCGCTCCTATTACAACCGTATAAGATGCCGCAATGTTTACCTTAACGCGCTGTCGTCCGTACATTAACCATTTCTGAAAATTTCTGGTGCACGTTAAAGTTGCGCACTCGGTGCTAACTGCTAACCACGGCGGCCTTGCCCCAATGTAATCAAATTAGATACGTGACGTCATCACCTCCAGCACCATTATGCTAATTAACACGAGCGGTGATCTAAACATCGACCGACGATGGATGCTTCGCCGAAATTACCTGGACTATTGACAGATGCAAATAAATACCACATCAGTACAAACACGTGTTGTGTGAAGTGATATATTAAGGAAATGTACCTATATAACTACCTATCTACCATTACTTTTTTCCCATTCAACCAAATCAACATCGGGGTTCAAAGCGCCATAAACCAAACAATACTCTCATTACATATTTTTAAATAAGCCTCCTTTATTTCGTTTTTGAAGCAGATTGCGAAAATTTACTGACCAGAATTATTAAGTTAATCTTCAATCTCCATTGCGAAGATGTAACCAGTTTAAGTAATAATGGTGCCGGATCAAAGCAATATTTTTGAAACATTATGATGACGGTGCGGTCGACCTGGCTGGAGCGCGTAGGTTGCACCCAGCCAAGTGGTAACTTCCTCCATTACGTCACTCTTGTGATTCACGCAATTTACTCCATAAGATGTAAACACAGTTTTTGGTTAAAGTATTCAACTATGACCTCGCACTTGTCTGCCGCCTAGCCTCGCTTCGTGTCCTTGCTAAATCTAAATCTGACACACGAACAACAAAACCCAGTCGCGATTTACGTATAGATTTCTATGATAAATGAAGGTACGTTTTAAATTCGTCTAGCCCTATCGCCCGTCCATTCGTCACGCTAATCCTTCAAGGGGGTTTTTGTCTGCTTCTGAGTAAATAACCGCTCGACTATTTAATGGAAACAGTCAAGTTCCACAACCGTTACACAAAGCTGATTGCAGAGAAACATGAACACAAATCCTAGCTCGGAACAATATTACGTTACGATTACGTCATTCATAAAGTAAGTGCATTTATGTAGGGAGCGAGGGAGCCATCTTTGTGCGACTCCGCTGCGGGCCGCTGCTCGTGATATGAAAAGCAGTTTTCTGTGGAGTAAATAATAGAGCGACAGTGAGAAGGCCTCGTACATCCAACCCCGTGACAACTAACGTGTCCCAGGGCAACTTTGTCCCATCCGCTTACATGATACATTGAGTATTTAAAGCGAATCTTTTCGGTATTTATTCAGTACAATACGAATAACTCTAATGTCTGG
This sequence comes from Hoplodrina blanda, assembly GCA_949316365.1. Taxonomy (NCBI): domain Eukaryota; kingdom Metazoa; phylum Arthropoda; class Insecta; order Lepidoptera; family Noctuidae; genus Hoplodrina; species Hoplodrina blanda. The sequence continues at coordinate 10,892,749 of OX438581.1, forward strand.
AAACATTTTTTGAATATTTTTAAAAACAAGATCCATACATTCATCTTGTAAATTCATGTAAATCTCAAGCCTGTTTAATGAGCGTTATTTTGCCAGAACTCCTTTCATGGTAGGTGGAAATTCCGCACACAATTCAAGCAACATGATACCATAAGTAAGTATTCCCAGACGGCTAATGAAACTTCGCAAAGCCAACACGAGACCGCGCTTATTTAGAGACGACGATGTCGAGCAGATGACGCCCAAACAAATCTCAATATCTGGCATATGGTATGAATATTTAGAGCAGGAGAACGCATCGAGCGTTTCTCTGCACGGCTATAAGACATCGAAAATAGATTGTGCGAATGGGGTTAGACGCACCTGTTATTTGGCTTTCGGGCGGGTGCGGTGTCGGGAGCGCGGGGTGGCAGATTCATTAATAATGGCCCACAATGAGACGCCATTATTTACGAGTTGCGGCAGCCGAGTTGAACCGCATCGCACACAGCGCAATGCTTCCAGCTAGTCCCTATCCGGAAACAACTAAGTAACTGAAGCAAAGTCTCCGTGGAATTATAATAGTCAACAAAAACTCCAGCAAAACCTAATACTTACTTTAAGATGTACATAAGTTCAGGATAATCGCTTCGGTAAGCTCCCAGTTTTTGTTGTTTACCACCTCTTTTGATCGATACTCAATGAGCTTTAATTTTAACAATTGAACGTCTAATATGCTTGATTTTATTCGCGTCTAAGCTTACTTATATGGCAAACCAGAGGTTACTTTTGGTTAGCATGTCCATATTTACAGCATCAGCAGAGCTATTTTTTGAGTCATCGCATGTTGTCGTGTCCGACGGCTTGTCGACTATGGTACGAAGTACAATACAAACTAAGAAGATTAATATATTTTTTCTTTTTTGATCACCGTCTCATAACGTTTAGTCAGTCCTATTTTAATTCTCACTAGTAAACTAAACTCGGGCTTGTTTAAAACTTTTGCCCTTGTAATTAATTAAGTCTTAGTTAAGTTATTGCCAAACTTCAGCCTCAAAAAACGTATGGTTTAACCGAATTAATACTAGTGTAACCTTTTATGGAAGGTAATTAAATATGTATAACCAGGTAGGTACACACAAAAACCAAATATGGTAAAGATACAATGAATAATCTGGCAATAATAATAATATACATTGTCACTGACATTTTTAAATAATTATAATATGTTTCAAAATATTCAACTCTGTGTCAATTTCATGATTCACAAATCTCAATTTTGCGTCTATGATAGGTTCTAAGAGACGCGATGATTGGCGTTTTGCAACACAAAGGATCTTTTGTGCTTATATATTTTTAATGTTATGACTCAACGGCTTTTTTTGTAAAACAGCAAAATGTTTTATAAAAACATACTACTTACTGGTAATGTTGTTCCGTGTTATGCAGAACAATTTTCACTACATATTTTCATTTCTTTTAGCGTGTTGCACTTGCAGGCTCGTCAGAAGACGAAAAACATAATACTGCTTCGTAAACTCGACAAGGTGTTATAAGATCAAATAAACAAAGAGCTATCGGACTAAATTCGTGCATGAACAGTCAGATAGTCTCACTAGAGGCGGTGAGATGAGGTAAGCGACCTTAAAAGCCACTTAGCACAGTGCGCTCTCCGCGCCGGCGCCGCTCGCTGCGTTTCTTATTACTTAGCGAATAATTCGGGTAATAACTAGCTACTCAGAGACCACTCTTATACTCCGCTCTCACTATGTATGTACTGTCCTTTTTAACATTGACGCTCTCTGTACTTAGTATGAAATAACGACAACCAAAACTCATTTGCAATTTTTTTAGGTCTTCAAACTAATTACTTAGCTACTTTACGCTACAGCTACGTGCAAATAAACGTGCATTAATATGCGGGTTAATTATTAAAATTAAACTAACCAATTATAAACTATATAGACGTCATAAGTGGCCAATTTAAATTTTCCTCTGGGCATATGAATATTAGAACAGTAAAACAGCTTACGACCGTCATTTCTTAGATACATTTTAGCTGGAAAACTCTGAACGGAAATTATAGAGATATTGAGTAACAGCAAAGCACCTGAGGCACTTTTACGTTTGTGTCGGTCACTACAACAGCATCAAATATCAGCCAATAGAAGTTTTTCATTTCCGTGCCTACGTCACTGATCCGGAACCCATTTCAGTACGCGAATCATCTAAAGACGGGTAAACGTACATCGAAATACGAAAACGAAGAAATCACAGCATCTGTTACCAAAAGACTGTCCATTTTCTATTTCAGATACACAATACAATGCTTATACAACTAGATACTGTCAACAATATGGAAACTATACACATCAAAAGTGTCTAGGGATCAAAAGTCAAAAGTCAAAACATTTATTTCAATTAGACCATTTACAGGCACTTTTGAATTGTCAAGGAGTCGGTCAGTTAGTCCGAAAAATGAAGCTAGTTGCTCGTTCCAAAACGGAGGTAGGCCTCTATGGAGAAGAACGAGCAAGAAACTCCACGGCACTCTTTTAAATTAGGTTTTTACAAAATCTTGGTTACATTATTCTTGTTGATTCTACATGTGATCACAATGAAGATGAATATAAAACAGTAGTTAAAAATAATAAAGATATAAGCCATAGCAGTTAAGAGATGACCAATCCCAACTGACAGCACCCGTTCACGAGCATGACGCATGGATCAGCACCACCTAGCTCAACCATTATGGAGGGAGCCAAATGATCCAACACACGCGCCACCATCAGCGAGATATTTGAGTGAGCATGACAAGCTCTCAACCGCCATGCTCATTAAGTCAAAACACAGTAACTCAATAAATGAAAAGCTCCATGGTACTCACATTTACAAAATTGAAATAAATGATATTAAATTATACAATACTAACACTTCAGTGATTCGTAGTATGAACTGTGGTATGTAAAAAAGAAAAAGAAAAATCAACATCCCTAACAAATGTTAGGGATGTTGATCCCTAGACACTTTTGATGTGTGTAGTTGTTATTTTAAGACGTCAACATATTTCCTGGAATAGTCACAATTTGTGTGCAGTTGAACAGATCAGAATACGCAGGCAACAGAATAGCAATGTTAAGTCGGATGGAGCGAGTTAATTAACGTTTATGCGGAGTCATCAAGCAGGCGTGAGCGCGGAGCCTCCGAGACAGGCTCAGGAGCGCGACTTCGCTCCGCCGCTTTTAATTAAACGATGGTACCGCCGCGCTAAGAAGTCATCTACAATCCACTTACCAGCACACCAACCCCTTTTCTATATATACATTTAATCAAAAATATATCAATTGTACGTACAAAGAGTATTCACTGCGAAGTATGCACCGACGGGTACTTAATTATTAATCTTTTTTGTATTCACAGTTGACAGGGTTGCATCATTCTGATATTTGTCAAGTTAAATCCATTGATTGACGTAATATTACAGCATTAGTTACCCCCGGGGCGAGACCCCGTTTACTAGAATATTACATGAGGTACTTTGTACATCTATCTACCCAATAAGTATAGTCACTTGTTAATCTCTTATTAATGAGAATTAACTCATTAATATTAATTAACAATTAGAAAATGATTTAGCATCATATTCATCGATTTTAGAAATCTATATCCTCTATTTCATCCAATAAAATGTACTCACGGCGTCAGAGTCAATTTACTGTAATCTCAATTGTAATCACATCCCAATTAGTTCATTACATCGGCCCCTGAAAAACGCGACTAGACAATATATAGATAACAATTTCTATCGAAGTGTAATTGTTCATCTGGCTGCATGTGTGTGAGAAAAAAAACAATCAATAAATCACAAGTGATGCGTCCGTGCTCCTAGCGGGGGTTAGCCAATTACTACGTCGCGCTTCAAGGAAGCTAACCAGTTTCTAAATTCTTCGTATGTTTAATTTAGCTTAATTGGTGTGTGGATACACGGCGGCAGGCAGTCGACCGAGAATTGGAGCCTCTTTGTTGGCGAAATCGCGTTTAAAACGGTACCCCCGCGAATTACATATCGTGCGCACTCTCTTCTCTTATCACTTAGTGGTATTGTTCTACTCGTACGTTCCATGTTTTTCCGACGTTGTTTCAAGGTCAATTTAATCGGAAGCTTGAATTTAGTTTTTGGGACGATCCTTGGCTCGACGCCGATGTCGAAAAGCCGAAGGACGCCTCTCTAAACAAATTGCACTATAGTTTGATACGGGCGTGGGAGGGAGTCGAATTCATGATTCGTAAAAAGGTATCCTACCTTTTATTACTCATTACAGAAAGCTGTCAATGTTGTTGTTTCCCTTAAAAATAGAGTAAATCAAACCTGCCTATAAATAAATTTTATTTATGTTTTAATTTGTTGCGTGATTCAACGTTACCTATATGAATGGATTATTCTTAGGATGATGTCATGTCAACTGTATGTTTAAATATGATAAATATTGTCTTTATGAAGTCACAAAAGGAAAGGACAATCGTGTTTGTGGGTGCTCAAATGGTGATGATGTGAATGGTACAGGAAACTCGGCGCGTGCGCGGTAAACTGATGTGGAGATGAGCAGTGTGGGCGCACCCCCACTAATTTATTATTGTCCAACAATTGGTCTCTCGGCGTCTAAGTAACATTCAACGAAATACTTTTATGAATTAACAGTGAATAAAGATCCTAAGTAACCTCTATCTTTTTTTTGCTGTTGTTATAGTGTTAACTGATGTTCAATCATCATAACTGCTGCACTTAGCTACATACAGCAAGGGTATCCGCCATGACCAGCTGCTCGCATCATGCAAGCAATAAACATTGTTCTCGAAATGTTCTCGAGTATCCGAACAAGGAGAGAGGTGCGGTGTGCGATTACACGTGCGGTGATTGGTAACCGCGTTGTTGGTATGTGTTCATGTACAATGTATCTACTTATATTTTTATGTGTGTGAGAACTGCGTTCGGCGTGGGACGGGGCAGTGCATTTTTTGCGAACGCGAAATGAACGGCAGGTCGTTGAACTCCGTCGCTTGTCTTGGTACCGAATTTTGCCAACGGAGCGCATCTTCCAGCCTCTTCACATAGCTGCAGTTTAACCGATCTGCAGTCGCAACTTTAAATAAAAAATTGGTCGGGAATTCGTAGCGAATTTATTAATTTGGTAGGTAGATACGTCTCTTATTCCAAAATTATAAGAGCAATTTATGTGAGGTGTGAAGTAATATAAAAGCCATTAAAAAAAATCAAATGCTAATAATCTTAAAAGAACTGGTAGCCGTTGGATAAGCACGATGGTAACACTTCGGTCGCGTGTCAGCATTGGACGACGGCTTGCCGGCACGCATTGTGAGCAGGCGGGCGGCACGACGAAACAGCTGCTGTCGGTATCATTGCTCACTCATTAGACGGTGAAAAAATTGTTCAAAAACAACTAATTAGCACCGCAGTGCCGTGCTTATTTCCCGTCTTTCATCCGAGAAGAATGTATGACCGGCGCGTGCTTTCTTACTTTATGAAGCGCAATAAGCTTGTGACTAGGTGAAGTATAAAGAAACCAGCCGCCACCAACCAAGATAATGTGCAATAAAAATTCAGAACGTTGCTCTTCCACGAACGCGTTATAGGGTACTGATATAGTTTTAATGCTATTACTACCAATATCAACTAATTGCATGATAAAATGGAACTTCATGAAGAAATTCATTATCTGACAACTAACTGTATTTCAAGTATGAACTAATTAAATTAAACGACTCTTTGATTAATCCAATATTGAAGTATTTGTGGCTCAGACAGATTCAAAGTTGCAAAACAAACACACTGGATGGGTCGTCGTTCAAGCGTCTCGGGCAAGTTCAGACCGAAGTTAGACACTTGGCTTTATTCAAAAACATATTTCAAAATACAACGAATTAAAAGTAGAATTGAAGGTAACAATAAACTGGCCTTGTCTCGGGCATTGACCACGATTTTACAACAAATGATTTGCAGCTCTGCATTATTAAGATGATAGCCAGTCGAGTAAAAAATCACTGGATATTTCGAGTCAAACGACTATAAGAAGCGTATAAACGAGCTTTTAGACGTCACGGTTGGTAGCGTGCGCGCCACAAAAACTAGCACACGTCGCATTCGTGACCGCCGCCGCCTGCGCCCGCTCCGCTGCACGCCCGCGCCCGTCGCCTCGCCCAGCCAGCCAGCCAGCCAGCACGAGCCGAGCCGAGCTATTGACACATATCGCAATAGATTGCCTATTGACAACCATTTAATCAAATGGTTCATTCCATGTAGATTCTATCAGATTGATTCATCTTTCCGTCGTCTTCTTCTGTCTAAAGAGGGGGAAGTAAAGCAGGGCACTTGCTGTACAATAAAATATATTTTATCTAAATCTCTGACTGCACTAACATTTTAACGTAGCTATTATTAAGTAATATTAGCTATTATAATGTCTACAACATAATAGTTAAGTAAAGAAAGAAACAAAGAATTTTTTTTAAATGACAGACCATGTGCACTCAAAAATAATAATAAAAGGCAATAAAAAAACTTAAATAAGAAAAAAAACATTATTGTGTGCCCCACAGCTGCGCCAAACAGGTCCAGTTCAGCATAAATGCCAGACCACTTGTGTCGACGCTGGTTTTCAATTGTTTCAGTCTAAGTAAACTATAAAATTTAATTCAGAAACAGTAGTAACAGATAACAGTCCTCGCGATATGACAACCGCGTGCTGAGTTCATCAGCCAATCAGCACGCGTGGGATAGTGTGATGAACTTGAAAACATGAGTTTAGGAACCTAAGTGCAGCAATATAAAGGATGCACGTGTTGAAGAATTAATAAATTAAAATACTTATCTATCTAATGAATATAGCGTCACGGCGCTAATTAATATTGCAGATTTCTGACTGTTACATAATTTATTAAGTGAAATCACTTTTTTTTCTTTGTAAGTATAGGAGAACATGTTCTGTAGGTATCTGATTTCTCAGTAGCAGCCTCGGAGTCTGGATTTATGCCCGGTTGATGGCAAAAGGTTTCCTCCCATAATACATGGGACTTAAACATAACGAAATGTGGGTGTACTAATAGGTGTAGGTGGCTGCCTAGTCCTTCGGAGATTACAGGCGTGAAATTATGTTATGTGCAAAACATCATTCCATTCGACTGCTCTAACTTGAAACCAAACCGTTTTTTTTTTTCAGTGTCCAGTTTCTTAGGTTACTACGTATATTTCTGCATTTAAATATCATTAAAAAATACTTAACACAACATCACGCCTACAATCCCCGAAGGGTTCGGCAGAGGTGTACCCATTAGTACACCCACATTTCGCCAGTTAAGTTGAAGTCCCATGTAATAGGGGGCGAGAAAAATTACTTAATTAAAAACTTATTCATAAAAAGAAATACATTTTACGGTACGACGATAAAAACTCAACTTCAGGTTACTAGATATCGACAAAGTTAAAAATAAGAATCTTGTGAAATAAAGCAATGTTGAATACTGCCGTCAGTTTCTGGCAACTTTGTTGGATTAGGTACAGTCGCGGTCATAAGTGCAGTAGCATGCTAAAGTTTAAATTGCTGTGAACACGGGGTACAGGCCATACCTACATCTGTGTGTATAAGTGATGTATTCAAAGTCAAAGTCAAATAATTATTTAATTAGGCCATTATATAAGGCACTTTTGAACGTAATAACACAGTACCTACGTACACCTCAAAATTGGCACACGACGTTGAAAGGTCATAAGTTTAACCAAAGTGTCAAACGATTTGCTTTGTAAATTGCTGCTCCACTTATGACCGCGACTGTACATACCTACTTGAATTCAACTCAACGTCTTTGTTACTGTTCCCAAGTAATTCAAAAAAATATTTCTGTTGGTCACATACATACATACATAAACTCACGCCTTTTTCCCATGGGGGTAGGCAGAAACCACAGAACGCCACCTGCTACGATCCTTACATACTCCTTTCGCCTCATCTACGTTCATACATCTCGTCATACAAGCACGCCGGTTACGAGTACTCCGCACCTGACCTTTCTGAAGAACCTCACCAATAAGGTCAGTGTAGGTCTTCCTAGGGCGACCCCTCCCTGCGTTGCCACTCACCTCTGCCATATAAATACCTTTTGTTAATCGTCTTTCACTCATCCTCTCAACATGACCGAACCATATAAGCATACCCTTTTCTATCTTTGTCACTACATCCTCTTTTAATCCGCAACGGTCCCGTATAACCTCATTCCTCACTCTATCGTTCAAAGTTACACCACACATACTCCGCAAGGAACGCATTTCCACAGCATTAATCCTACTCTCATGCCTCGTTTGCCATACCCAACATTCACTTCCATACATAAGCGTAGGCACCAGCACGCCGTTGTGAACAGCCAGTCGTGCCTTTTTGGGCATGGACTGGCTGGTCACAACTGCATGTATAGCACCATTCACTTCTGTTGGTCGTTTGAAGTTAATAAGGACAGAAATCACTGGACACATTTACCACTTATTAAAGTAAATAATAAAATTCGGAACTAATAATTTTCCAAGACTACTCTTTAAAGGGGGTGTTTCAGTTCAGTAGGAGAAAATATGTAATCCAGAACGAACTCAATTGTTGGTAGTGGTAGTATGTATTAAACAATAAGTAGGTTTGAATTGTCATTTAAGATAGAAGGCTGGTGTAGTTATGACAATTTAACAATAATGGCATGAGATGTGGTGCATTGCATTAGAGTGCACGTTAGTTTGCGAGGGCGATCGAGGTAAGCGTGTCCTCGGGCAGGTCACGCGCCACGCAAACTCGTTCCGTGGCGCACTTTCGCCGCTCTTCGCCTGCGCCAGAGTCTGTTGCTAGCTCGCTTGCACACGCAGCACCCTTCCCCTCGAAATACCCGCCATGGACAACTTAAACTTACCGGACATGTTGCAAACTTGCAATCAAGTCCTTTGTTCTCCATTTTGTATTTTGACCGTCTCGGCGATTTTGATTTTTGAAAGGTTTTTCGTACGTTTGTCTACCAATTAATATGTCTTCAATCGCTGCGGTGATATATGGATGAACCTAGTTTACACTTTATTTCACCTCGCATTGGGGTAATAAACGTTACTCGTATAGTGAAGGCCTTAACTTTCCATGTTGGTTTACATTTGTTAAAGTTTTTAGCGAAACAAAAAGGTTTCCATACATGAACGTCGCGCGTCGTTAAAATGAATGTCTTGTGCTCAAGAAGTGGAAATAATCAGTGCAACACATTGACCGGCTAAAACTCTACACAATCGACGGGGCGGGCGGAAGTGTGGCAGTGGCGAAAAGCTCGCAACTGCATGAGGAGAAAGGAAGCGGCGGCGGCGCGCCGCGCGGTGTGATAAGGCGGCCGGCTGGCGTCGGTCGCGGGGTGAAGGGGGGCGCGGCGGGGGGCGACAGCGCGGGGTGCGCGCGCACGGCAGCCCCCGCGCCGCGCCACTCGCCTCCCGTCAGTCGCCTGCCGACTCCGCTTGTGCTTGTGTGACTCGCGCCGCTCCGTGCACCGCACTCGTGCTCCGAACACGACGCGTGCCGCCCCGCTGTGGCCGCGAACCGCGACCTCTACGCTACCGGCGAAACGTTTCTCCTAACTTACGTGCAACTTGCTATGTTTTAACTTACGGACATTTTACACTCCCTTACCCGGCTTGTTTATCCCTCATCATGTAAGTGTTACGCTCATTCTATTAAATGCGGCATGATCTCGTCGAAATTCGGAACTCGCGACAAAGTGTATATCGTGAAAGTTTGTGATAAAGGCTGGTGTGTTTTCGGCAATCGTGTTTTGTACTCATCTGTCTCTTTAGTGTTTGTCTTTGTTTGTGGACGGAGTTAAACCGCCGGCGATTTCCGAAATTCGACGGAAAAGTTTCCAACAGTAGGAGCGAGCGGTATGTTACTAGTGGGCAATGCTGCTGGTTCGGTCCGCTCGCTCCACCGCATGAGAGCTTTCGCCTTGGTTCAATCAAACCTGCTAGGTGCAGAGCGGCCTGCGCTACTCGCACGACAAACCAACTTAAGCTTTCATCGATATTGCCCATAATGTAAAAGTTACGCTAAGTAGTTTCCCCTAATCCCTGATGGAACTTTACTCCTTCATCATTCAGTTTCTTCTAATAGTGCATTTGGCTATTTCTTTCGTAGCGTAAGTTAAACTAATATTTCTTCGTTCAAAATTCTCTTTGTTGCTTTCTGAAACATGTAAGTATTTCTCATGTAAATTGGTGTTAAGTTCATCCTGGACTTCTACTTACATGTATTTATGACTCTTATTCATGTCTTCTTCTCAATGAAGTTCTTTAATTTTAGAATAAATGGTAAGTTTTTAAATTTTCCATGTCAAGTTCATATTTTATCAACTTAAATGTCAACTCTTCAAATTTGGTAAATCAGTGAAATTATCACTGAGAAATCCTCCATTTTCTGAATTTAGAGATAACCCAAAACTGGCATATATTCTTTTATCATATCTGGTGCGAGAAATTACGTAGGTTTTATCTTATCGCTTAATACAACACAACATAGCGTTGATTCGAAAATGTAAAAATAGTTTATAAAAATGTTCCACATCCTTACAAAAAGACTGTCTGAATTAAAAGTGCTATTCCATGAAAAGATAAGTGCATGCGTACTTGCCTATGTTGATTCTTTTTGAACTGCAAATTAAGCTGGTGATGTCATTCAGAGTGATAATGATAATGTAATAACAATCAAAATATATCCGTTATATTTGTAAATGTTTACAGAAAAGATGATAAAGCACAAAAAATGATTATGAAACGAAATTTTTAACCAAGTGTGAAATAAACTGAGTAGGTAAAGCAAGCTGTCTACATTATATTTTAAAAACTGAAAAGTAAGATATGAGCATGTTAATTTAAAAAATGGCAGGGCTTTATCCATTTAAATGTACAAAATGGTTTGTTTGCAACGCTTCTACTACGAGGGTAACAGCTGGCCCTGCTACCTGCTCAACAATAAAAACGTGTGTCAATAGAGGGCTCGCTCTGTATTATTATTATTGCCCCATTTTAGCTCTTAACTTAATACAGAGACTAAAATGAACTGTATTTCAAATCATACGACAGAGACCTAAAGATATGAGAGTATGCCTAAAGGCGATGATAAACTTGTAATGAGCATTCTACTGAATATTACGGGACAAGTAACTCTTTCAGTTTGAGCGAATTAAAAAAACGGCAAATACTCTATGTTTAGTTTAAAGTGAATTCCCAAGTCAATCAGCGGCTTAAAGCAGATATAAGTCGAAAAGGAAAAGATGCAAAAAGTGTCCAAAAATGACAAAGATTCGTAACACAAATTAAATAGCAATTGTAGCATACCTACCAGCCAGCATTTACATTATGTCCTTTACAAGAAATGAAACCGAATAGAATTGAATGGGATTTTTTTGCAAATTTGGCAAATAAGGAAACTCTGACATTTAATTACGATTTCAAGGATATAATGACTAACTCTGGCAAAGAAGGATTGAACAGAACCTAAACCGACAGCGATAAGCTTCCTCTTATCAGCATTATTATCTTATCTGGGTAAAATTAAACCGGTCTAACTGAATTACATGACCAAATATATCCATTGATAATTGTCCTTTGTTTGCGATGAAGTTATGGAAGTTTTAACCATGTTTGGATTTAAACTACATAAAGACAAAATTAAGACCACAACATTTTTTGCTGCAACTTAGTTGAAATTCTTCACTGATTCTTTCTGATCAGCTACACATATTTTTTTCATTATCAATTGTTTGAAGCATAATTCTTACGCACTAAGTAACAAAAAAGACTAGAGCAAACACATTTCGTTCCGATAATTCCTTGATAACGTTCATCTACTTATAAGAAGCGTCCTCTCATAGTAACATTGCATCATCATTAATTTAAGACTTGGATGTTGTCAGTGCAGCAATTTCCATTCTTGTCTCTTCTACGCCCGGTTCTCTCTTTTCTTTTTTTGGCTATCCTATTTCGTCCATTGTGTTCTTTAAGATAGTTTGTTCAGTGTCTGCTATTTTCTGTAGCTGTCTCCTTGCAACACTTCAGAGTTCGTTGTATATTTTGTCAAACTTATATTTTTTCAAAGCATATTTTTCATTGCATCATTGCAAATATCAACAAATATCCTTAATTTAAGCTTTTAGGTTCAATTATCCGCATTTGTGAATGAAAAGTAAAACCTTTCCCTTAAGTAAGGATAAATTTGGCATAAGCTGCTCCCAAATTTTTAGCTTCTAAAATCTTGCATCAAAACCATAATTTATAAAATGTAATTCTAAATGAATATATTGTGGTGTGATTAGTATTGATTATGGGGTCGATATGATCTGTAGAGTGTGAGAGCGGTGGCAGGTCGGCAGGCCCTCGCTTGCTCGATAAGGCGTGCACATTAATGGGCGTGCAGCAACGACAGCGCCGGAATCGTGTAATTTGCGCCTCGTAAATTTAAGCCGTCGCAAATTTTTCGCCTCTCCCGCTAATTACCAGTCCGCCGACGTCCCCTGAGACTGCTAAATGTGCCTCGTGCACGTCCCGAATGCGAAAGTAGCGCTAGTTGCGATCTGCTTTGCCTCGCACACGGTAAACAATAGCCTTTGTTTTGGCTACCATGGTTCACCTACGTGTTCAACAAACCATTTAGTTGGAGCTGTATAGAATTCGTATTAAATTGTGATTACAATCTTATTTCCTATGTAAATTATACAGATTTTCTGACTGATTAATTAGAGTAAACGTATATTAACGACAGATTTCGATTAAAGTTAACACATTTTTTTCTTTTTCAAACCAAAAAATTTACTATGTTTAGAATATTCAGATTTACCAATCACAAATTTTCTGAGCTTAAATGAGCGTTTACCAATGTTCAATATAGTTCAACTAATAATGTTCCAGTTAGCATTTCAGTCATAATATTAACTTCAGTAAACATCCTTCTAAGTAATTGAAAACACTTTTTTCCTTAACGATGTGAGTCAACAATTGCTCGCTCTGCCGCTGGCTGACCAACGAATATGGAACCATGCGAGGAATAACAAACGGTGACATCACTTCGACGCCACCGAACACATGCGAAACTAAGCAAAAACGTTCAATTTTCAACCATCGTCCCAAGATTTATGACTTAAATTGCGTTACAGGAGGCAGGTTTGGCCTTGAAGGTTATTACAAATCGCAGGCAGTTTGCAGTTGGATTGATGGAAATGCGTGAATTTAAACCTGGATCAGATAACACCTTATAAACTAAATCTTACGTAGGTAATTGATTTCTGTCACAATATATCTTTAGAAACAATACTATTCTACATTTGATATTCTTTCAAGGAAGTAAAAATTAAATACTGGAAAAAGCCCAGAATCAAACAATTAATCCGATTTGGCTGCACGCAGAGACTTAAGTATACAGTGAAATGCTTTAAATCGATTGTATGTAAATCAACATGCAGATAATGCTAAAGCTGAGAGTGCATTGAGCGAGACTCGACTGCGATCCGACCAAGCATGTCGAAGGTAAACATGGTGGTGGTTTTTGCGTCTGCGGCGAACCGCGACACCACCATCCAAGGCCATACCTGCCATGCTTTACGCCTGTATTAGCACTGCGCGACGGCCTTGCTGTCTGGACAACTTTTTATCGTTCAACTGAATGCTCTAGTTGATTACTGTCATCTCCGGTAGTGATAAGTCTAGTCAATGATAAGGAAACAGGACACACTCCAACACGTTGTTTCAATATACTGAAAAAAAGAACACGAATAATTATTTCTTCTTTTGTAGTATTGTGACTACTTAATTGGCTTTTCCTTTGTATTGATCATTTTTCCAGCTCTAATTAGACTGAAATATGCTAAAAAAACTTATGTAAGAAAAGCTGAACATAAATACATACTTCAAACCAAGTATATTCTCAGCAGTCTGAACAACCCTATGAAAAACCAAAATAGCAGGTTTGGCAGGTTTTTGTGGCATCTCGGAAACAGGAACCAAGGAACTACTGGTTTTATTCACTCTTTTCTATTTACCGCACCCTAGGAGTCCTCTATTACTGGCATGGTTTGGTGGAAAGGGAGAATACAGTTGGTTTGAAACTTTGAATTAGGTACTTTCAAACTTGACAATAATACTTGTCTAGATAAATAATGAATAGACCGCAATGATTGATTTTCCAAAACAACCCTTTCTTTAAAAGGGCGAGATCGTGTTGAAAAAATACGAAATATATACGGACGAAGTCGCCCTCAAAGTGCTAGTTATAATGTTAAACGCTACCAGTCTTACTTAGACAATCGTGTCACGTAATGCACAAAAAATAAAGTACCAAAACCATTTATCGGTGAAGGTAAAGAATTAAGCGGTACCTTTCAAACAGCTGCAACGCGTATGGTCGACCTTACCCCGATTTCCGTCGAACCCAATTCAATCGCAAATTATAGCCAAAGCCTTCGAGAATTAATTAATATTATAAAGCGTTCACTTTTCTGCTTACAAAATTTCTTTGTGTTCGTTACTGAAAATGGTGTCTAATTCAATATGAAAAGTGCGGTTGGGTAATACTATTTGAAAAGTCCAAAAACATTCACAATAACACCGAAAATATTCACAATTTAAATGAAAAGCAGAAGAATTTCTTGCTCAACGACGTTAAATTGATTTATTACAGTTCGAAGCTACATTACTCTTCTTGAAATATTTCCTGTAAAAGAACGTTATACCTCTGGTAAAATTTTCGTTTAAGGTTTCCAGGCGAGCTGTTCGCATTCTTATTGTCTTGATAGCTCAGTGGTCAGAGCGCCCTCCCTGGCGGTGGGAGACCCAGGTTCGAGTCCCGGTCGAGACCGTGGATGCGGGCAAATAGTCTGGTTACCATTCGTGCGAAAATGTGAAATTATTTTTTTAACACCCCGCCGCGCTTTTCAGGCACCTAACTATTAAATCTACATGATACTCTCAATGGTAACTTGATCGAATCGGCGATCTCACAAAGGCCCGCTCGACTGTTTTTCCCCCTCCTGCGCCCACCCTGTCCCCGACCGCTCTCACGAGATTCTTATTTAGATTCGCTTCCGTCTGATTGCTCTTGGTAATCTTTTCACTGGGTTATTGAATGTCTTCCCCGTGCGTGTCGAGCACCAAAGGAATCTCCCAGAGATCGGCGCCGATGTGAAAAGAATCGACGGCCGATATTATTTGAAACCACCATTCTCAATTTCTGGTTTAAATGTAGAAAATAAGAGGACGTCCATTTGCTTTGTGTGCGATTTCAAGGGGTTGGACTTGATAGGTTGCAGTCATGGCGGTGGAAAACTAAAGAACTTCAAAGGTTTGCCGTTACTTTACCGTATTATTGTTCTTACTGTATATTGACGATATGTTTATTTGTAAACAATAAGCAAACATTACAATCTCGTGTATGATTAGAACAAAAACAATGTAACTACACTAGTAGTTTGGATAAATTCAAAGACATGTATGTCTTTGAATTTATCCAATTTCACTTACAGTAGGTAATTGTATTTTCCAAGGACACCGTACCAATTAAATATGTATACAAAAAAAAATTGTGATTAATGTAAACCACAACGGACGCAAATGACCATTACTATCGTGAACCTCGACGTAACTAGATTTGGTCAACCACAGCACTCCGTAATCATTGTTACCAGTTTCCTTGTTGCACAGTACAATCTAATTTCACGCCAGCTAATTTACAGAGTAATCGGTGGTATTTCAACAATTTTCTATAATAAAACCACTATATCAACCTGCTAGTCGCTAATAGCCTTTTTTATTTAACAAAAAAAATTAAACAAACCTGAATCGTTTGGAAAATGTGTTGGTTCGAGCGTCACAGCGCATCCACAACACGTGAAAACGGCCCGATGCATCTATGTTGAAAATAAAATTTGAAGATTTATGCACGGTGAAGAGCGCGACGTTGCGTTGCCGCACACCGAGCTATTTTCAACCAGGTTATGCTTTAAATAGCGCATTACGATAGGATTTGGTTTCACAAGTTTTTCCCTGTTCCCGGCCTCAGACTGTTACGTTTCTAGTGGCGGCGCCCACACAAAGAATTTTTCTTTGCGATGATTCCCCTGACACTTATTGGCGTTGCCGCCGTGAAAACACATTTACATCTTTTTATAGTTTTATTCTGATGAGATTGACGTCAAAAATCTGTTCATCCGCTGTTCAAAGGTTTTACATTTTGTTGCCAATAAATGCTAAGGCGGATAACCGGGATGTTTTGTTAGTAGCAAACTTTTTATTATTGTGAAATTCATAAACATTAAATGAATGTGAAAAGTAAAGGCACCTTGAATGATATCTCTTTTAACTTCGTTTAACTTCTTTATTCACAGATAGAGTATATGACAGATGGGCTTCCAATAATATGCGAGAATTGAGAATGATTGTCATTGCGGTACAAGTTTATTTTTTTTAATATTAAGTAACATATATATAAAGTAACATAATTATTATAGCATGGCCAATGTCAAACCAAAATTAATAAGTATTATGACCTTTTTATCTTATCTACCTATTGGTTATCATTTGCATTTAAAAACCTCACTTGCATCATACCTAAATTGTCTCATCATGTCTGCATTTAAATTAGTAAGTAGGGTGATGATGGGGTAGCAGGTTGGAGGCGACGTTCTACGGTATGAAGGTACCTTTCTGCCTAGTGCCTAAATAGCCAGCATCCAAATTAAAAACTTGATAACTGCTAATTCCTCTTGCGCACCTCTGATAGTGTTCACTATGCATTGTTTCTGGCAAATAACATGCGACAGAACGAGACCTGAAAAATAATGTTTGCCTAAAATCTGCTGCCAGCGAGGGCGCCGCGCTGCTCCGGGGTGCGCGCGCGCACCTCGGGAGCGCGGGGCCGTCGCTAGCGCGGGCCTGAGAGCGGCCGCCGCGCGTGCTTGCTAACCCGGTAGCCGCTTGTGCTTGGCTCCGGGGCGATCCGCCCGGAGAGTAACCAGTGTGTTTTGTTGTTCGCAGAGTTGAGCCCCGCACCGCACCGGCTTGCTCGCTGACCGCCGAGCCGCTAATCTAGCTTTTTACGCGCCCCACCGTCGCCTGCCCAGACCCGCACCGGCCGCCGCCATGCTCGCGCACCAAGCACCGCTCGCCCTCTACTAAACTCAACCGTCAACATCGATAAGAACGCGTGTGATAATAATATTTTAATACTCGCCTAAATAAGCTTGCAACGTCGGTGTCTTTAATTCTAACTTAATTGTAAGATTAATCAACTAGTAAGTAGGTACCTAGCGTGGTAGCCGCGCGTGAATCGCCGCGGAACCGCGTCCCGTGCGTGTGTGTCGTAGTGTTAGTGAGGGTGCGCGATCGCAAGCCAGTGGCAGCAGCAGCAGTCTCTCTCTCCGTGTGACCAGTGCATGCTGAGAGCGCGCGGGCGCGCTCGCTCCCCGCCGCCTATGCGCCGCACTCGCTCTGCGTAATTGCGCGCGCATCTACCGCCCCTGAATTTTATGACAGCGATGGCCACCATGGTGAACATGAATAACCTCTTAAACGGCAAGGACTCTCGTTGGCTGCAGCTTGAAGTGTGCCGCGAATTTCAACGGAATAAATGCTCGCGACCCGACACCGAATGCAAGTTTGCGCATCCCCCGGCTACGGTGGAGGTGCAGAATGGAAGAGTTACCGCCTGCTACGACAGTATCAAGGTGAGTTTTCACATATTATTTTTTATCCATCGTAGGACGAATCTAAGCTCACAGTAAGTAGGTACCTAAATACTCTCAAAAACGTATGCAGCTGTGATTTTCCGGCTGAGCAAGAAACAACCCCTCGAGGCGACATTTCGCCGCCTCTATTCCGCTCGCCGACCTCAATCTCAAGGCTAGCTTCAAGTGACGTCACCCCCGCCGCCGCCGTCGCCGTCGTTCGTCTACTATTGTATGGGAATTGGCATAGCGCTAACATAATGAGCAGGACGATGACTCGCGCAGCCTTAACTTGTTCTCTATATACAAAATGCTTATTTACATACCTATTTGGTATTTTTAAGAGGCGAGTCTAACGAAAACGACGCATTATCTGTACAACTAATGCTGCATAATGTTCGCCGGTTTTGCAATATTCCACGTATTTTAATGAACAGCAGTAGAGGTAGGTATAATGAAATTGAGAAAACATAAATATTTTACATCGATTGGCACCGAATAAACGATAAGTTTGCTCGGCTATTACGTGCTATAGCGTTATCAACACGGTAGAATGACGTGATAACGGGTAGGTAGGTATTTCGGGCGAATGGAGGGCGATAAAAATTAAAACTGACATGTAAACACGCACCTCCGCCGCTGCATCGCCTCGGGCCGGAGGGCCTTATCGCGATTATGTCCACTCATTCGACTCTCCAAATAACACCGTTCGTTTATTTGACTAAATATACGTAGCTCGTTATCACTTTCAGTCAGTTTCAGTATTTTCTTCATAGGCAAAAATTGCATTACCAACTCTTGAGATAACACCGTTCGTTTACCTACTTTACTAAATATACGTTGATCGTAATTGAATTTGCACATGATTAGCATTCTTAAAACGTAAGTAGGTAATTCATTATTTTCAATTCAACAGACCGTTTGCTTAGCAAATCAACAACAGATAAATAGAAGGCGTTTTCTCATTTCTTAATACCTATTTCCCTTCGTATTTTCCTTTGATGCTTCGTTGAATAACGCGATCAAGAGATAAAACGCACTGGGATCGGGAGCGAGCCAGTGCGCCCGGTAAAGATTTCCACGTCTGTCAATCCGCGTGCGCTATTCAATATGGTCATGTTTGTAACGATACGGATAGAAATACATCGTCGATGGCGGTTTGCTGTATGCAATACGTCAATCCATAATGTAGTAAAAAGTTGTGCCTGTTTTTGTTAGCACCAGTTACGTTTTTATATCGGACTTTCATTGCCACCACAAAAATGGGGGTGCAGCTGAAATTGATTCAGATTGCTACCTATTCCTACCTTCACAGTGTCATCCTCCAATAAATTTTGAATAAAGTAGGTAGGTAGTAGGTATTACCTTTATTACCTCACCTTGCAGACTAATTGTTGTTCTCATTCTAACATAATTGTGGTACTTAAATGTATTTAAAGCATTAGCAACCTTAAAGAAATGCAGCATAATGTGTATTATTAGCTCTCACTGTATCACGGCAAACCATCTAGTACTTACGTTGTGTACATCAAGTTACATGTGTGAGGCTGCAGTAGGTAATTCGCTTAAAGCCGGGCATGATGTTTAGTCCGAGACTCTAAACAATGAGCCGTCGTACATTGTGCGGGCTTTGTGCGCCCTGGTGGTATCGTGGTATCGCACCGTCGTCGCGTCCACACTGTCTGCACTTCACAATGCTTTCGCTTCAATGCCATTACCTTATTAATGAGATATCTCTGGATTTTCTAAGCAGATAGTGTGAAACGCGTCTAGTTTATGTTTCGAAACATGTTTCGAAGGAAGTTTTCGCTCTAGATTCGAGTAGTAAAGTTAACTTGAAAACTTTTCCATAAAAAAATCAAGAATATAAACAAAATTTTTGGTAAAAAGCTTGGCGGCCTATAATTTAACTTTCATCGGAACCCATTTTAAATATTAAAGGATGAATAAAGGATCGTACGTGCACGCGTTTCAACCCTTCACAGTTTCCATCCCCGCTTAAAGATAAAACCGCACTTGGACCGAGCTATAGCTCAAGGAAACTTTAAATAATCCCTCGGAGAATGCGAAATAGTGCATCGTACGTCGCTCCAGCACTAATCTGCACGATAAAAAGCATCTCGACGGCGGAGAACGCCGCTTATACTGTTGACCGGCGATGGAGCGTCCAGATATTTAACTGGGGGAACGAAAAAGTAAACAACGGCTTTGTGAGGCGCACTAGTGGCTCTTTGAAGCAGCCTGCCCAGCGCCCACTGGACCGCCGCTCGCCTAATCGGGTAAAGCGAAAACTTCGTTCTTTCATCACTGAAACCTGAAACGGTGTTGTTATTCGATTTTCCCCTTTATATGGTAAGGGTGTTGTGTCTGTTGCTAGAAAGCTAATAAAGCGGTCGAGAGCTAGGTGAACTCGAGCAATGTTGTTTTGAATGTCTCTAAGATGCACACATTGCACTTTAGTACCTTAGCATACAAGCGCTATCACCCTAGTTTTCTTTTTTTCGCGTTTGTTGTTGGGTGCAAACTTCCGACTTTTCCGTGATTTTCCAAAAAAAAAATATATATATACAACAAAAAATTATCAGCCAAATCAGTCTAGCCGTACTCGAGCTTGGGCTTAGCAACACATCATTTAGCGATTCATTTTATTTATATACTTAGATAAATGTAATGCTTTAAAAAAATCTTCCCAATTCATTATAATTTTTGCATATGAAGTAGAAGTCTTGGGGAAAAAAATGAGAATGAATTGAGAACAACTTTTTTTTTAATCAATGCAGCATTGCACATTGCATGCACATTGCTTGGTAGTTTTGTTTGTTCTTAACTATTTACATAATGAAAATTAATAAATTCCGCCCCAATCAACTTCTAAATGGTGGAATGTGTGAGTATTTCATTAAACAAACCGAATGTTATCCCACAAAAGTTGTCACCGCCTCAGTACGTACGTAATCGCGGGCTGATCAAACAAACCCGCGGCTCATCCTGCTCCCCGCGCCGCCCGCCGCGCCTTTCGCGAGACGTCTCCCGTGATTAAGCCTTCAATTACGCGATATGACGAGGGGGTCATATTTGATTAGGCTACGTGTTGTGTTGATTAAACCGAGCTTATTGCCTTATTCACTTAACCTCACCCACGCCGCTGATATCTACCTGGCGACCGATGCGTCGTATTGTCAAACCGGATTCGCGAACGTCTCATCGCATCACCTCCGACTCTCAATTTGCTGACATTAAAACGACCATGAAACACTGACCGCGAGCCATGACGTAGGCGTGAGCAGACACATACAACTTTTAATATTCTCGTAGGTATTTTTAGTGTTAGGTAGGCAAATAAAATATAACGTGGTTGCATCAATTTACTTCATAGAGCTGGCAGTGGTTATGTCATGCATCGATACGTTGTCGCTGTCGCCTTGCGAAATCAACTAGACAGTGACTTCATCTTAGTCAACAACTTTGTAATGGTTGACTAAGTCATTCTCCTACCAGTTTCTTTTTTAATTACACTGTAGACTCACAAAATAGCGTGATGTCCAAGTTGGCGTGTTAACATTGGGATTAGTTTTAATTACAATTTATTTAGGTAATAATTGCTCGGTAAACATCTAACGAGCAATTAACTTACCAACCAAATTCGGAGCTACGAATTAATTTTAACTCTTTTGAAAAAATAAATACTGAACTCAACGGATTAACAATTCGATCTATAACAGCCAAGTCTTTGTTAAAATATCCATATCAAAAACCTACGCACAGTTTGAAATATGTACCTGCACGAATAATAATGTACTTTGTAAAGGGCACCAGTGAAAGTGCGCGTGGGTTCAGGTGGTCTCTGTTCGCACAGCTTGCAGTATAGTTGCCATACGTGGGAGTGATAGATGCACCGGCAGTCGCCGCCACGCCGCCACATCGCGTTCAACACTCGAAATAGAAGTACATAACCAACTCGTCCACCCACGCGCTCGCTTTCATCGCACAACTGAATTGTAAGCAAACTCACTGCTGAAGACGAAATACTTCCACTTTGAAAACTCGAATGAAATCAAGGCAACTTTATATCCCGGTGTAAACGAATTTATGTTACACGCCGATGATTATCACTCCAGGCCTCCAGTTAAACACAAACAAGATATTATTACACAACGCTCACTGTACGAAATTAGCGAAGTAGCGCGCTGAAATCCCTTCCCTCGGTTCTTGGAAAGTATAAATCGCTTCCAACAATCAGTACTCAGTAAGCGCACGATATTGTGAAATTTTCCCGTTGACCTATATTTTTATTTTTGGAACTCATTTGAATTGATCTTTCGTCGAATTTGCCAATATCCAAAGGGAATTCATTGCCTTTTATAAACATTTTCGAAAATAAATGCAAGAATCCTTTGATGAACTCTGATCACCTCAACTCGGCCGGTTCGCAAATGAGCAAAACTACTGCTAACAAATCTGGAGCAAAAGCTTTGGGCACTCCTCTGAAGGGGTTTTCAAAACTCGCCCGCCAAGTGTTCCGCTACTGAACATTCAGAGCATTGGGGCCATTTAAAAGCCGTCAGTAATCTCAACTGGCTAGCGTTGTGCGCCACGCTGGACTTGTTTCAAATGTCGGAAAACTTTATTGACTTCTAAGCATTAAGCACTAAACAAGCCTTCTACAACTAATACAACTTTAAATTCCTCAATATTTCTGTTACGAAGCCATATATCCTATCCAGCACACAATTATTATCTGCGATGCCAATCATGTATTATAGTATACCCTGTTCAACGTGTAATTATCAGATAAATCACACTCCGAGATGGTATCATAACGTACATAATTATAAAGCGAAATAAAATACTCTCATAATTAACCTAGAAGTCTTATTTTGTACACTGATTTATAAACAAGGTCACCAATCTCGGGCTGGAGATTGTTCGTGAACCTTCACGCATTGTAGATAGGTAAGTAGACGTGGCCGAGACGGCGGGCTCTGTTAGAATAGCAGGCACCGTTACGTGATTCATTGTAGATATACGTATGTCTGTCCGCTCCGTCCGTCCTGCCTCTGAGACCGCAATGACGAGAAATTAGCTATGGAATGTTTACTGCCTACCTACGTGGTTCACTTAGCCAGTTATTGGAAAAGGATAATAAATATATGTATTTGCAGAAACGATCAAACAAGTTTTGATAAAGACACTCATCGTCTGAACGATATTTAGCGCCTAATTGGACATCATCCAGATCTCGATACATTTGAAATGCTATTATCTATCAAATGTTTATTCATGAGACACGGCGGCGACTTGACTAGTCAGACAGAACAATTTAACATGTTAACATAATAGATCTTCAAAATAGCACTGGAGATAATGAACACTAATGAAGACATTTCATTAAGAGTATTTATGGCGCTCCATTTAGGACCTCTGAATGTACGATCCATCGGGCTGGGTAGCGTTTTTCGAGCGAACGTTCATTAAGTTTGTGCAGCAGTGAGCGTTGTGGGCGCACTCGTCGCGTGCTATCGTTTGCATTAGTTTTTAAAAATCACTTAATCTGACCTGGATTGAACGCCAGCATGCTTCAAGTAATTGCTGTATAAATTGTCGTTCTCGTTTTAATTGTTCCAGGTTTTCGGTGGCTTATAGCTGTATTGACTATTTTTTACATAAATAGGTTCATACTATACGGATGCAGTTTTTTTTTATGACTTGCCAAGAACGTCAAAAGCATTGTGAGATAAACTTGAAGAAAAGAAATTTCAAATGCTCACAGCAAATGGAGTAATCAAAAAACTCTTACCATGCCGAACGTTGCGTTGTGTTGAGACTTACGATTGTGTGTGATTCTTATTATAATGAAAACCGGAATCTACAGTCGTTACGCAGTTATAAATATCAGATTTTAATAAGATGTCCAACTTTCACGTTGCGTGATAAGTGGGGTGTCACGTTTCGTTCGCTCTCAGATTTCGCCACTCACCGTTCAAATTGCACTCGGGCTGGCGTTCGTGCGCACTTCATGCACTTAGCCAACAACTCGATATTACAACATTAATTGAAATAAGACTAATAACTTTATTATCACTCTTGCAATGTATGCATGGTTCCTTTTAAATATTTTAACGTTACAAGTTTTAAAAGCTGAAAAACGTTTTTCGGCTATGTCCGCTGAATTTGTGCTTTCTAAAAACGTCACTCTAAATTTAATCTTTCCACCGAGCGCAGAGCGCGGATGAAAAATACTGTCGTGCCGTGTCCATTAGGTAAAGTATATTTTTAGATGGTATCCTCGGCGAAATAAACTTTTAGTTATTATCATCTCAATTCGTATCAACACAGTAGTAGCAATCACCCTTTAATGTTCATTAGTGAAGGTCTTTTCCGGGCATGATTTTAGTAGAATGAACATCAAATGGACTATTCCCACTATAGCATTTCCAGAGTCGTCAATAAAAAATACCACGAATCGTTCGCGAATGAGGAGGGGCGGCGCGCGGCGCATTCCTACATGCCGCGCATTTCCATCCGATATTGCGCCGCCATTATGCCCTGCTCCTCGGCTCCCTCACCCCGCCGCCCTTTAATTAAACGGTGAGGCCCGAGAGACACGTCTCTACCACCAACGTGGAAAATCACGTAAATAGCTCCAAAGTTATTTTCTTTGGTTCAGTCCATCCTATTGATAACAAACTAGAATAGAAAACTAGATAGGCTTCCTGATTCTGTAGCATGCACTCGGAATCTGACAGCTAAACATTTAGCAATTTGCAGCAATGTAGGGAATTTTGTTACCAGTAAACTCCACAATGCAACAGCTTCGTCTTCCCTTCAAACCAGAAAAAGAAACAAACATAACATACTTAGTGTGTTTTATAATGTAAACATAGCTCAGCAGCAATTTTTCGCTCGGGTGTAATGGTAAGCAAAATAGGCTCGCAACGTTCGTTGTTTCCATGGCAATGGCTAGGTGAAACAATGCGTGTAATTCGACGACATTAACCTCCTTTCTCGACACATCCGCGTAATAAAATAAAGGCGGCTCCGACAGGGCTCGTAATGACGCCAGAGGCCCCGGCGTCGGGAGTAGGGTGTAATGATCGCGACTTATCTGCGCTCATTTGCATGCCGAGTATCAGCCTCGACCTTGGCACCTCGCTTGCATCACGATTCACGTACACAACGTACCGAATTCGACGCCACGCCGGACGCACGGTTACGTCATCTGCCGCCGCCAGTGCGAGACTATTACGCGATAGCGAAAGTCTAGTCTGACCCTTTACGGCAATATTGAACAAATCCAGTTTACAGTATCGGACAATCATTACGATCATGTGGTCTACCAGTCGCCCTATAAGGACACTATTTGCTAAGTTGGTATAGCCATGTAGTGTGAAGTTACGCGTGCCAATAAATTATGCCTTCGCTCCGAGGTTTCTGTATCGCATTCGACAAGTTGCCACCCTAAATCATACACGCATGACAGTAAACAGCCTTCCGCTGTTGATTTTGATTACGTTTGGTGCCACAGATGCTGAAACTCTGCATCATATTTTTTCCGTTTCCAAATTTGTATCGAAAACATGTATTTTTGATCTCAGGCACTAGTAGTCTGTAACTTTCCATCGTCATATACATACTAATAAATGCCAAAGTATTGAATCTTTTATTCTTATGAGCCTCTGTTGAACATCCAAATTGTGCAGTAACAACACAATATGAAAGTAATTCCCCTCATGATTGGCTCACCGTACTAAGTGATTGGTCACGAATCGACAAAACCACTCGATTTGATACATAGTCACGACCAGAACAATGAAGCGCATAGAGCATCATTCTCTTACCTTGATACTTACTTTTACCGCAATGGTATGGGCTGGTAGCTATCTCAGTTATAGAACTACAAACTTTTAAATTAATCGCCACGACGTTGGGCGCCTTGGAAATTGTCATTGTTTACTTGCTATTATTAATGTAACTTCATATTCATATTCATTTATTTGCAACTTACAAAATACAATTTGGTTTTTTTATATTTCCTCCTACCTACAATCCATCTCGCGATAGAGTTGACGATAAATCTGAGTGTCTGGGGGGCTTAACACTGTCGGAGCAGATCGTTATCCATACTTAGGTCGCTACTCACCATTTCGCTGAATAACTTAAGATCGACAGGCAATCGCTTCGCAAAAGTGCATTTTCAGCCGGAGGCGAGGCGCGGGCTCGATGTGCCACGCTTTAGCCCCGACGACGCTTTACATGACAATTGCGATGTCCCCGGGGCGAGCGTCGTCGTCGCGATTCTCAGATGCTCCAGTGGCGTCGCTATCTCGCCGTTTCACTACCTTGTGCAATATCGAATGTTTTATTAAAAATGAACCCTGTATTTGTACATTTGTACATGTAAACCCTCGTCGGCGCGTAGTTGCTATATGCTACATGAAGAGAAAGTGTGATGTATAAGTACTTAATATACCTATATTTTTTTGCTCACGATTCAGTGAAAGGAGTGAAAGTCGAGCCGGGATCATAAGCATTACACGTGACGATAACTATTACGTAATTCGGAGGAATTGAGTCGAAGTGCACTTCGTCAGCCAGTTCCCGACGGTCAATAAAAGAGAAGAAGACGGGGAGTTCGGGCTGTTCTTTCACGACTACGTTTGCATAATTGAATACGTTCACTAGTCGCGTCACGCGCGCCTCCATCCAACTTAGCATCCTTAATTGGCCTACGTATTATTTGCCAATTAAAGTGAATTCTCATCGCGGACGTGACACGAAACCTGTATGGATTTCACAGGAAAGAGGATTGTCGGCTTAGGAACTCCCCCTTAATTATTGTACGCAAATAAATCCTCCCACAACTTCTAGTTATTAATTACAATGAATGCATTGCCAGTTTATGTCCGATATGATCGTACCTATATAACTGGTGACGTGCTCCTCGTAAATAGATTCACTCGCCGCGACATAAACAAAGCCTACACTAATGACACATCTAAATGACTCATAAACTCGCCATGTAGAACATGTGCCCACTGTACGTAAAAGAGTTAAAAAAAACTTTCCACGAAGTGCAGTGACTTTATTGGATAAGAGTTGCAAAACCTGCTTTACAAGTTATGAGCTATAGAAGATGTAGAGCGCGCATCTATATTTCAAATCGCCACAATACGCAATGTGGTTGCTAAGGGAACGAGATTGGAAAACTCCGCTAAAAAGTTGCTAAATTAAGATATGCTAGAAAATCAGAATCACCTTTATGATGAAAATTGAATTGAAACTCTTAAACACGGAACAATCAAAAGTCGTGAGCACAAATGCAGGACACGATGAATTCAATGAACGAAGATTTTTTATGAATTTTAATTTCTATGTCAATATTATACAGATACGATGAGTTATAGCTATAAGTAGCTTCCCAGTAATCCAGGAACACATGGTGATTGTTTAGATCTACCGATCCAGGAAAGGAGAAACACATTAACGGAACATAAATCATGAGCAGTTCTTAACGAATGACGCAGATTCTAATGGTAGTTAGTTTACATCTCTTGGTACACACGTTACACAACTTCACAATATTTTTACCGGGCACTACGAGGAGTTGGGATTCAAGGCCAGCGCGCCGTAGGAATCGAGTTCCTGATCCGTCCGGGATGCCTCTCGCTCGCTCCCGCCTGGCCGGCTGGAATGCGTGCAAAATAAACAAGTATAACCGGTTTCGTTTCGCATCGTGCGCTTTGCCCACTCCAAGCCAGACGCAGTCTTTTCTCTAATCCCATATTTAACAAGTTGTGTATTCTCAAAGAACTATATTATATACCTCCACAAATCGATGCAATGGCCAGCCGTGTGAAATAAGTGGGATTAGCGCCTGCACCAACTGAGTACACGTAGGGTGATTAGGCCGGTTCACGACCACTTAGTCGACTTGTCATCTTTAAAATCATATAGTTATGATAATAAGCGTTAATATTTTGATAATGGGCCTACATGTGAAAGAAAAATGTTTAAATTACACGATCTGATATATTTTTTTAAATTATATTAATGTATTATTTTATAATTAACAAATATATCGAAAAGTGTGATTTTTCCAGTTCCCGGACACCTAAAGCCAGTTAACGCCCGTCTTTTCCGCTAGTTCCCGACCGGTTGAAAGCCACTGTAAAAACAACTCAAGCACTATCAGATTAAAGTCGAAAATAAAATCATTAATATTTTTTTTTTATTATCACAATTATTTAATATTATAGAGTACAAAACTGGCAGGTATAATCTTATATGCTGCTTCTATGTAAGGTAGGTAAGGAATATTTATTAAAAAATTGTACACCGCCAAAAACTAGTCGATTTTCTTCAGAGTAAAATCATGGTGGTCGACAACTGATCCGTTGTCGACCACCATGATTTGAGAATTTGAGAACTTTAAGGGCTTACAGTTTAGTTTCTTTGATACAATTAGCCGGTCGTAATCTGGCGAGCAAATCAGCTATGCCGAAATGAATAGAATAAATCGAAAATTTTCACATTATACCTTGCAGTAAGTCCACAATCTTTGAAAATTATCTAGTCTAATTCAGCTAGTTCCCGACCAGGTGGTCGTAAACTAACGGAAGCGTAATTTTAGCAGCTAGTCGACCGACCACTAATTATTTTAATTAAACACTCGTAATTTCCAATTGATTATTAGTTTATAAGTAAATACAAACATATTTTGACACACCAAGCATAATATTTATGTTCAAAACTAAATAATAACATGTTTTACTGACGTTTGAAAATGTTCCCGTCCACTAATTTTAGCTTTAATTTGGTGACTTGGTGTACTGAGCTTAAGTTCATTACTTCACTGAGCGGCATCAAACGATCTTAGGTGGACAAACGATGACGCGTAGGAAGAATACTGAATGACCGTTCGTTTGCATGCAATTCGAACATTTTCCGCGCTTCGGTTTCCTTATTTTTACCTGATTTTCGCAAAGTGGTCGAGAGCCGGAGATGGTCGGCGAACTGGCGTGTTCACCCTATGTATGGTTGAACGCGGCGAACTGTCGGTTTTACTATTGAAACACGCTCTACATTTGCTCTATTTTCATTTTAATTAGTTACGATAGCCGGTGGTTTAGATCTTGATTTTCCTCGTTAATGTATTTCAATACGTAATCACAAGTTAATTATTGCAAATTCACTGAAACATTTATTTCACAACCTGAATTTTTCAGTGTACAAAATCTACGCCATTCATTCCATTTAACTATCGACCGAACTATTGTTAGACCGGACTGAAAATCGATGCATCGCCTTCGCCCTTCGAAGGTCATGCAGTGGCAGAACGCTTTATTGTATTAATTGTACCCAGCTACGTTATTGAACTTTGTGCAAGTGTCATAACGTTTGAAAGTGTAACTCTTCAAAAGTTATAATCAATATTTAAGTATCCTCTTCTGCCTGCCCTTGCCCCATGTTTTTGGCTTGTGCAATGTTTTCTTTTCCATTCTCTCCAATAATACGCAGCTGACAAATCTAGCTCTGAAAAATAGAAGTCCGTTCCATACGAGTTGTTTGTTCGGCTGTTACTTCATGGTGCAAGAGCTGTATCATTATTTATATTGCAAAAAGCGCGACGTGTATCACGTGTAGCATTGGACAATGTGTTACCATTCACGGCGACCGGCGACCGATAGGCGACAACTCCCATATATCTCCCGGTGGCGCGTGATGTATTGCCGCCGATCACACCTCACTACAAACTAACTAGCCACGACACATTATCTATAATAAAATGTCACGTGCTAAGCAGACTATGACTTAACACATAATAGAAACATTTACTAATCGTTTTCTTTGAGTTTTCAAACTTAAACGCTACATTTTATTTAGGTAGATTTTACTATAAAATATCTGCTATCGTCCATTGATCGTTCGTTCCAACATCGTGTTTCCGGAGAACATAAAGTAGATTAACTGCTGCATGTGAAACGTAGTTTGAAAAAATTACTTTGAATCGTTTGATTAAATCGTGTTACACGAGGAAGTCGTTGATGAAGCACCCGAAATAATGTGACAGTGTCGTTTTTACGATGGTGTTTACATTCCGTGGCGTTGTCGTGTTACGTCGTGAGATGCCCCACTCAATTAGCGCGAGGCGAGGATGAGTGCCGACTGACAGTCGCGCCCGCTCCACCATTCTTGTTAAGTGGTGAGCATTCATTATTTAGCAACACTTCTACTACAGTTTTCGTTGCCTTTTTTTTCACCTTTTATGAACTGAAGTTCTGTTTCCGAACGCTGGCCGAGTCACGGAATCTTTCTTGAGTGTTATTGAGATTTGAGTATCATGCTTTAACTTTTTTTGAGCATCCGCTCTGACAGGTACATGATCCAGTTATGTAAATAAATACTTAACCGTAGCCAACTTTTTGCATTGGACGTTTAGAATTCTAATTACAAATGAAACAATTTTAATGAAATCGCGACCGTTCCACAATCTCGATATTAAAATCTGGACCCTGGCGGGATCGCGTGCTATTGATCATTATTGTCTTTTATGGTTCTTGTGGAACATCGTAAAATAAATAGCTCTTTCGATTGTTGTACCTTTTTCTGTTTAGTGGTTTTTGACTAAAGTCATTACTGTCGATAAGTATGTAATTGGTTCATTGCCCTGTTACAGACAGATGATCCTTTTAGTTGCAAATGTTATTCTTAATATAATGTAATCGAATAAACTGCGAAGATAATTAAAAGTGTTCTTCGTAATGAATTACCTACTTACTTCCAATTTTTAGGAGTCCAAAACCTGGTCCATTTTATAAAATGATCAACTTACTTAAATACACAGGAATTAAATTCCGGAGTGTACAAACATCGTAATTAAAAATAATTCCACAGCTCCGAGTAATTTATCAATTATTCAGCGCCCCAAGTTTGCACACAATTAACTCGATGAGATTTTTTTAAGTACAAAGCGAGTGTTTTACCGTCGGAATTATCGCGGCGCAGTTGTAAAGTAGAACAGAGTAGAGTTTTTGTCGGCAGGTTCGTTAGTCGCGAGGTGACGCCGCTACAGTGCGTCCTCGTGCTCAAGTACGCTCCTCCAACTCTTTAACTACCTACATGAAGGACACTTCACGGTGCACTCTCCTATTATAAACTGCGCTTTTAATGGTTTGCGCCGATTTTAATTATTTTCGCCATTTTTGGTTCACTTCGTTCATATCTGGAAAAGAGCAAAATATAATACCTACACACATGTGAGAGAAGTTTTTGTAACAGCGAGGTTTATTATTTTTTAGGGTCCGTTATAAAGTACGGATGCACAGTAGTGTTTGTAAACTTAGGTACTTGTATCCATGTAGTCTTAACTTTTGCTTATATTAAAGTGATCCTATCCAAGATAATGAGACACTCAGTCGGAATCTTGAGACGAGCGCTCTTCAACATAAGGACAGGCAGGACCTAGCCCCGATCTCTTCTAACGAAGACGTTCAAAGGATTCGTCGGACTTAACCGTAACCATCAACACTTGGATTTACACGGCTGAAATGTTACACAGAATGTTACAGCCACGAGTTATACTGCTGTATTCACACACACCAATATACACATCCCGTTATCGCACTAAACTCATATTCGGGCGATAATCCCGTTAGTTTGCAATAGGCTGACCGCGTCGGACTCTGATGCAGCACCAACAAAATCTATTAAGTGCGCTAGCTCGCTCCAGCGCAGCGTGCGATAATACAACCGTTGTAGCGTTACCGCGACTCGCGACTAAACGTTCGCGTGTGCTCCGCGACCGCGGATTACCACACGCACAATATCCACCAAATTGGATAATACACTTAAAATACAATCGCGCTATGAACGCGCTGTAATCTAGTGACGCGGCTGCCGATGAGCATATTAATTTGTCGCGGGAATAGGATTAGCGGGCGCCAGAGGGGCGAGCGGCGCGGGGGCCGTGATGCGATCACAGGCTTACTGTGCTGATCCAAAGTACCGACGCTCTTAAAATTACAGCCTCTTGTATTTTGATAGGTAATTGTCTGGTTCCAACAACGTAGTAGGAACTTCGTTAATAGACTGAGCTACATGCACAGTTTTCACACGAGCTCAAATATCGGCTCTGAATCAAATGTAAACATTGCAGATTTAAGTAAATGGTTGTTGAATGAAACAGCAGCTGAAATAAAAAACAACGAACATAGATATCCCTAGGCTGGCGTGGCTATCATCGGCTTGGCTAGTTTAAACGCTTTTTGCAAGTTGGATGGACAAAACCGTGGGAGCTACTTTGGAACGGCAATATTTCTTAGTTTGACAGCGGGATCGCGGTGGTGAGGTGTGGCGCGGCTCCGCCGCCGGCTTCGTCTTGCAACTTTCAAAGCGTCGCGCCGGAGTGTTTCGCTTCGCCAAAAGTTTTAAACTGTACACTTTATGTTCTTTATTGTCTTCACGGGGCTCGTCTATCTGCGTAAAATTTAAACATCTACTCTTCTCAACAAATCGCTGTGTGTAAACTTCATCGCTTTCAAGTTTCCACATAATGAATCGTTCAACGGACAGGACTTCACGAATGGTTTCCCGATGGGACGTAACGAACAAACAAACATCTGTTAGTAATCTCCTAGCAACAACAGAAAGACCGTTAAGTCTCTTATGTGTTGTGGACACGCTACTGGTTTTTCAGAAAGCTCCGCCCTTCGTCTGTCCTCTCTTAACGCTCCTCCCTTCGTGTCTTTCGCTGCCCTACTTGTTGAACAGACACGTTGAATGCTTATGAATTTACGACTCATATGATTCGCTGCTCACCTTTATATTAACTAAATAATAGAAAAGGTCTGTAAAGCGTCATTATGTCGCGTTACTTTATAAAGGACGTGGGGAGGTAGGTTTAGTTTGAGGAGGTCACTTCTATTGAATGAGCAACTTGAAAAGTGTCGCTGTAAGTCAACAAGGAGAACCCAGGCGCGGTCGGTCTGTACCCGTGTCAGCTTAAATCGAAATTTCACCGTGGGCCGCGGCGGATAGCGCCAGTTAACTTGTAACTCACTTTTGATGTATCGTTGTTTTTGTAGAGTTGGAAGCCTTGTAAACATCGCAACAGGAAAGTTTTGGGTCGCTTGTCCACCATTTCAGATATGTTGGCAAGATTAAAAGGCTTCTTTTTAAAATTTGCTTGAACCGGTTGGATAGCAGTCGCGTAGATTTTAAAAGAAATTTATACATAAGTAGACTTCAAAATTGGCCACGGATTCAGATTACATTTGGTCAGTAGGGCTTAATGAATGGCGGCAGATTGTAGAGCGGCGTCATTGTGCAGTATTACACCAGCGGGGACCGATAATAAAACAATGCTCGAACCCGACGCTTTTACGAGCTGATCTCGAGCGTAGATAGTGACGGCAGGGAATAAACAGTGCGTAAAGTCATCTGTGTTTAAATTTAAACTTACTAACGTTTTCTACATCAATGCAGGAATAGCTGGCGAAAATGTTTTCTGCTACACATGACCTCGTTCACACAAAAGGCTTGAAACACGCATCTGCATTAGAATTGGGCATGGTAGACATTTAAAGGACACGTGCGTATCTAGTAACAAATGTTAAGTCACGTCTACATATAAAATAGTTACAATGGATTCGTAATAGATGACAAAGAAACTATGGCTTTAATTGCTAATAACCTATTATTTAGTCGTTTTCATTGTGCGTTAAACTCTTCATTAAATATTTAACGTCTCATTAGTAACTTTGTTTGCCACATACGTTTGGTTTCGACTAAGATTTAGGTCCGTAGGGTAGTGTGAAATTTGGGCAAATTATAAAGGTATTATCCGTCGTGTCGGGTACTTATAATCAGCATATGATCATAGCAATAGACGGGTAAGTGTGCTCACCAGTCGGCTTCTACGGTTTTATGTAAATGGCCGCCGATAAACCGACCTCCACCCGCTCGGCGACGCTCATTTGCATTCATAGGCTCGTAACCCTTCCTCGCTCTTCTACCGCTTATGCAGCCTCATCCGCAGCGGGCCAGCGTAAAACTGCTGCTTTGCCTTTTGCACGATAATTTACGACTCCCCATGTAATACGTCCAGGCGATATGAGTTCGGCGTGTATCTTCCGACCGTGAGGTCGCGGTGTTGCCGTTCGATTTACATATTATATTAAACTCGCCGTCGCCCGAAGTCCCTATTCCTCTTCGCCACCGGCCGTTACGCTCGAACTTTTCTCAATTTTTCCGCCCATAAAGCGCCCGAAACGAAAGTTTCTCCGTCCGCCGCGTGAGGTCGAGTGTAAATACACTTTTTATAATGTACTTAGTCACTCTGTCGCCCCTCAAAAAAGATTCCGTTTAATAAGGACCTTACAGTGACTTCAGTTTTTAATTAACGCCTAAAAATTTTACTATTTTAGCCAAAAACCATCATGTGTAAATTGAAACTGATGATGTTAACATAATAAAGTCAAACACGAATTAATTAGACATCGTTTACCACAGTGTATCAGTTACATGTTGAAGCATAACTTGCTTAATTTCTGATTAAATTACGCTCGCATTTCCGCCTGAAATGGAATAGGGCTGCCGCTATTCAACTTTATCCTTGATTTATAAACATAGACTGAACTAGGTAAATGAGAAAACGACTAAATTATTCCAGCAACATGTGAGTTTTAATGCGGAATTATGAGAAAATTTAAACAGTACTCAACGTGCAAACGATGGCAAATAGTCGCTTGTATTGGTCGTATGCGTATCGCCGTCATAGGTCGAGCTCTAAACGACCGTTTCATATCTGACACGCACGTACGTACGCCTGGCGTCTGGCGCGCTCGCCTCGCACCTGTG
This sequence comes from Hoplodrina blanda, assembly GCA_949316365.1. Classification (NCBI taxonomy): domain Eukaryota; kingdom Metazoa; phylum Arthropoda; class Insecta; order Lepidoptera; family Noctuidae; genus Hoplodrina; species Hoplodrina blanda. The sequence goes on from OX438581.1 coordinate 10,927,372, forward strand.
TAAGCAACGAAAGTTACTGACCTTGACTGGAGACCATTCAATAACACGTGCATTGTCTTCCACGCTCGTTTTCATCCATTTTCCTTGAAGTCTTACAATATTTACATACTTACACCTAACAAAGCTAGTGAAAATGCCGCAAGCGATCGATTACCTCGTCTTGTTATGAAACATGAAAATGTTTTCTATAAAATATACTTCATTTGAGTAAAGAAAAATCGTGAAGTTAGTCTGGAACACAAAAATATTTTAATTGTTATAGGTCACAGATATAGATAGACATAGATAACGCAAGTATCACGATCTGTATGAAAACCAAGCGTGCCATTTTTTGACTACCTATTATGACGTCACAAGCACTATTTAGTGATGGGAAAATCAAATCGATTCAAAGACGCCGCCGCGTACGGCGCCCCCCTCGTCCTACCCCCCGCACTGCGCCAGCGGCTCACCCGGTCAGCAGTACGCTGAAAGTCTTTGTAGTGAGAGGTTGCGTGCTCGAGCGCTTGCGTTCCGACGACGTGCTAGTTTTTGGATACCTTTGCCATAATTTTTTAATAACATATAATAATAACAACAATAACAATAATAATATAAATAATAAAAATATAATAATTATAATAACATAATTTAAATCGATTTATGAATCGATTTTATGACAGAGTAATGAGATATACAGAGGAATGAGATAAACAGAAAAATGAATGACAAAATAAAATTCCTGATCTGCTTATAAGGCAGTTAGGAGTATATATTTTTTACAAAATTGTAAGTATTTCCCTAATTATTTCTTGTGATTGTTGTAGACTATCAAAATGTCGGAAACAAAGACAAAATCCAGAGAAGAAATTTTAGAAGCAAAACGAAAAGCATGTAAAATACGTTATAATAAAATCAAAATAGATCCAAAATTACATGAGCTACGAAAACTTTTTCCCTTCCACAAAGCTTGCTTCCTCAAAATGTATTGAACAAATAGTGCTATGCTTTGTTGGGAACCAATCTTTGTTTCCCGTCGCCTCAATCCATTTTTGTTTTAAATTGGGTTCATGTGGAAAACTAAAAAAATCACGAAACGTTACGATTATTTATTAAAATTGTCTACAAAGTACTTATATAATACAAAATCATTCCTCTGTTTCCGAAATCGATTCTTGAGAATCGATTTGTGTTGCATATGATGAACAGCACTAATCGCTAAAATTGACAGAAAAATGATAAAAGTCCCTGTACTACAAAACCGAAACGATATACGATAGTATCGCTTGTTTCGATATTCATTACTTGTTAAAACAAAACGTCTCATCGACCGCTCCAAGTAAAAGCTGCAATGTAATAGGAACGTTTTGTTTTTCTCAAATTTGGTATTACCAGGTATTACTGAGGGTATTCGATTAAAAATAATTGTTTTTTTAATTATTTACGCATAATATTAATCATAAAATGACTTGCCGATGGAAGGAAACGTTTACTTTATTTTTTCTCCTCGCATTTGTACAGTTTTTACAATTTATAACAGCACAATTAACCATTTTAATATTTTTAACTGACGTCCGACTAGCGCTATGCTCCGATGCAGACTGAGCGCGAAATTGGCCACTTACGATTATTGTACGTAAGCTAGGCACGCGAAGTAGTTGCTCTCGCGTTATCTATGTCTATCTATATCTGTGTTATAGGTACCTACGTTCTGTCGACAAACGATGACAGTTCAAAGTACTTGATGGAAGCTCGCGTGACACGCAAGCAACCCCCTTTAGCGGCCCCTCTCGTTAAAACTTTCCCAAATATGACGCACGCTTGTGCAACCCTTTGTGTCATTTTCCTCGGCCCCCATTACTTAGACGACCACTGTCTTCGGCTCAATCTCATTCCTCTTTTTATCTGTTAACGTATAGCAGTGTTTATTTCCCGACGATTTCTCACCACGAAGTTTCTTTTGTAGCCTGATCCTATGATTTGGTCGTATTAGCGGGTGGATCAAAGAGCCGGCGGGGTGCACGGGACGCCGCCGGTTGACTCTCTGGCCCGATAGCGTCAATCTAACGCTCAATTAGCCGAATGCGATTATCCGATTCGGATCCAGAATCGCGGGCGTCTCCGGCGCGCCTCCCCAAGACAAGCGCGCCAACTTTATTAATTAAGCCGTGTCTTATCTCTTGTTAGCACTCATTCTATTATTTGTCTTTTCACCGCTCATTTCCATAATTTCATCGGCGAGTAATTACTTACCACTAACGCGGAGCATTTCTCATTGTGTTTGCATATTTTGTCGTCGTTTGCATTGTAAACTTCACCTAAATAAAGTTAAACTCAGATGATGGAGACCATTTGCAGATCGTTACTAATTATTGAGTAATTCTCGGAGATTGCCGCGACACCTTTCACTGGTTCTTAATTACAAACGTGATGGTTGCATCTAACGAACGGCCGACTCGCTCATCTGTATAGTTGGACCATTGTTTTCCGCTTCTGTGAGGAATGGCTTTTGTTGTGAAAATGATGCGTCAGTTGAGGACATTGTGGGAGGGCGCGGGTAGCGGGCGACCGTCCTTTCCCCCGCAGTGTGTTTAATTAGCTTAATTGACATCGCGAGGCGCGGTGTCCAAGCGTTTGTTTGCGATATCGCGTTACCGCACCCGCCCGACGGCGCGCTGCCCGCCCCGGCGACGCCATAACCGATGTCGCTGTCGCACTACTGAAAGGATTGAATCACAACTACTCATGTGTAACTTATAAGAACATTTGTTTCCATATCGCTACGGTGCACCACATCACTATCTGAACCCTTTCGAAACAGAAACATATAAATAATAATATGTAATCTGTATTTGTAAAAACGCCACGTCGGCGTCGGTATCGAGTAGGCGCGTGCGGAGCCACCCAAATGCCAAGTCAGCATGGCGTCATACGGCGTCTAAAATACATTCCGATTTTGCTCTTCCTCTTCGCATGCGAAAAGGTAAAACTGCCACGAAATTTTTCCTTAAATTGCCCGGGGAATAAATTGTAGTCCGTACGTGAACTGAGCTTTAATGATCCTTTATAGTGCGCAGTTCCACAATTTTGAATAGTTCCTTCTTATCTTGACAGCCCAATAAGTATAGGGCGCATAAAACTATGTTTGTTTCACGAATGTCGAAGTATTTTGTATGATCGTTCATTCAAAATGCGTAGGTAGCGGGTTGTTGTACTTTCAGAGAATAAACAAAGACTCCATATTAGTCTCCCTATAAACTTTGCAGTATTAGCTTTACCGATCGTACGTTTTTAATATCTCAGTCGTTTCCATCATAGCTAGTGCGTGTGATTAATCTCGCCGAACAAAGAAGTCCGTTTCCGCGAGCCCCCCACACTATCGATCATTCACCTCCTCGAATAAAAATAATAATAAATAATAGGGCCGGCGCCATTGTCCAAACGAGGCGTGCGTGTCAGCGATACTTTCAGCCATTTGATGTAATGTCGACTGACTCCATATTATTGTGCCGGGACTAGCATACTCCATACACCTACACCATTCAACCATTTCTTTTATTAATTATGATTATCGTGAGAACCAAGGTCGCTATACTTTCAATGATCAAGCATTCTCATGTTTTTATTGATTGTTGGGCGGCAGTCTATTGAAATATATGTAAGTAAGTGCACGCTTTACCAACCGTAAAGTACTGCTTACAGATTCGGTATTCATAAGAAATATCACATAAAGTTTCTCCAAATGTGCAATATAATTTTCCCATATCCCAAAACGTATACCTAAATAAAAAATGTCTGTGTTTCACCGCCACATAATAAGCTCAATCATTTTAGCTTACTATACAGGACAAGTTTGATGGATGGTCGTTGTAGGGCCGCCCCACCCTGCGTGCCACACATCAACACCAATATAGAACAGCTCACCTCTTTGACACACATCCAACGGCACTCATTCTACTTTATGATACATCAATGAGACTTAATTCTCGCATAATGAACTCGTACCATGTGATTGTACGTTAATGAAGCTGCTCTTTATATAGCTTTTGAGCCACACTGTCTCCGCTCCCTGCCATGGTTCACGGTAGCCGCACTCTGCACATAAATAACTTTATATGAGCGCTCTAAATCTCATTACGGCCACTGTAATAGCTTCTAAGGCTCCGCTGTCGGCTGTGACGGGAATACAAAGCAAGGCTGATTTATTTTCTCAAATTAATCTTTGAAGCGAGTGGGTCAATTTCTTTGCTTTGAAAATGCATCCTGTAAACATGCGATTGCAAAGATGGACGGCCCTTGTCTGCACCTAAATATCCGACAGGAATTGCAGGCTATCTTTCACAGTTTGGACTGTTTGCATCGCGAGGCGTCTGTTTGCGAAATCGAACGCGCAAGGAGCGTCCACGCTCGCTGGCTACGGCTCGTAGCCCGCACCGTGCGCGCCCCGATAGCGTAATACCAAAACAAATGGCCTTCTTTGTCGCCTTTTTATTTTATATACGTGAGTTATGTTGCAAAGACGTCCGTGCGTTATTCAGATGGCTGAAGGTTTTGTAGCCAGAATGTCCTGTCTGTTTAAATTTATTTATTACCCTTTTTAACTGAACGCAAGTGGCCGGGAAAAAATAAAAGCTTCCGGGACGTTGCACTTCGACTTTATTTTGCAGGTTCGGTCGGTATAGGTCGGCATCGCTTCCAATCGCCGCTCGATAATAATTGGTAAGAATCAAGTTCTCTGTAAATATCCCTTAATAAGAACGGCAACTGCCTCTATCAATGTTAGTGCACAAAGATTCTTCTTTTAAAATTGCACAGATTAACAACATTGTGTTCCAAATTAGAGTCTGAAACTTTGTGATTTTAAAGATCAGTCGGCCCTTTCTGTATTGGCCTAGGGCGTATAATACATTTTTGACTGCTACGAAACTTGTCTACGAAATCTAGCTACGTGTCGTAGCCGACGCCCGTAGCGATCCTTCACACACTCATTGACGGAGCATCTGTCGAGCAATGAAGTATTCGTTATTGATAAGGATATCACATTGAATTCTCAATAACCAATTCACACTTTAACTTTTTTACTACATGTGCTGCAAACAAAAGTTTTGAATTGCAGTATAATTTAATTTACATCTGTTGGTAAACCATAAATAAATAAATTTACAGCGATTTAGTTTCACACGTTTATTCGAGTTTAGCATGCATTCAATTATGCCATTCAAGTACATCGTGCTATTAATAAATGTTCTAGTCTGTGAGCGTATGTTGTAACAAAACATTACGCTTAATCAAACAAGCCGATATTCGTGTCGCGCGTTTCAATTTCGTCGTTGGATTTGATAAACCTGTGAGCACACACCACACCATACTGTGTTAAGTATGCGAATATATTCTCTAATCTCTACGGTATCTGCTGCACTCTCAAACATAGGCATGCGTTATCAGAGTACCAAACGTTACATCCTGTTATAATGCAACGTTTGTTTACTTTAATATTAGTTACAACGAACAAAACCAGCAACGCATTGACATTTTCATTTTCTATTAGGTGCTTATGAACATTGAATCGATGAATTCAATTTAGATTGGCATAGAGCGTGCAGAGGCATTAGCGGCGCACATCGATCCGTTATCTCTGTTCCCGAACAAAGAGAGATGAAATTTTAATCGGTCGCGTTGTCTGCCATCGCAGAAGTTGTCCGGCTCGCTGGCACCGCGAGCCGGGCGGCGAGCTCGTGCTCCAATAGCCGTATTGTAATGAACGGCCCGCGAGCCGCGGCTCCTCTCCTCGCCGCCTGAATAATACATGTATCGGATCACCGGCAGCCAGCCCTCGCAGCTCACCTCCATGCGTCCAGCCGCCGCCGAATCGATCACTATCGCCCGCCACTCCGATTATATTTTATTCACACATTAGTCACCCGCCCGACCTCACTGCCAGATAAGCCTATCATAAACACCAAGCCTCTATTGTAAAGTCCACTGTGTACACAATTTTTAACCAATCTTTTGATAATACTATCTTGACATTGATTATAAACGAGGGGCCTTCCCGCCTTCCTCTTGGCGAAACGTGACTTGCCTAGTCTAAAGACAATTATGAGGAAGGGATAAATTTGTATAATCAGATTCTTCAAAGCGGTCAGTGGACGAGTATTCTCGTTACAGAAATTTTGAAGGTGTTGAAATTGAATTTATTTAGCTGCTAAGTTCTAAATTCTGTTACCAGCTTCAGGAGGACCGCTAACCAATAACGCTTTGAATACTAAAAAAGTTATATTTTGATAAAGTTACGAAGAAATTAAATCTTAAATATTATAATTTGCTGTTCTACTGAAGAATATCTTTACCTGCAATAAAAATACATATTTAATGTAAGAAGTTTAAGATTCTTCGTAAAAAGTAAGAAACGGAAAGTATTTTCCCGGATTTTAATATCAATTCGGAGAGATCTTCTTTAATAAGTTGTAAACTTGTGTTGGAGGGTTCTCGCCGCAAGTTCGATGCTACAGGCACCGGCGACTACGGGCAATCTCGTTAAAATCTACGAGGAAACTCCGCAATGGCGTTTCACGACCATTTATGAAATCACATGCCTTGCCTAATAGTATGTAAGTAGTTACACTTGTACCGTAAGCTGTACATAACTCTCGCTAATAGCGATAACACCGGAACGATGATGTCATGTTCTGAACTTCTATTGTTGTGATAAACAGAGGGTTAGCATTCAGAATCCTTCACGTGGACTGAGATTGCCTTACAAAATGACATGATTGTGTATTCTACCATTAACAAACGGAGCCTGCAAAATGTCTTTCACCACTTATAGTTACAAAAAATGAGTTATTCCTTTCTGATCCCCTAAACGGATCCCCTGCTGAATTATTATCATGTTTTAATTGCTGTCTGATCCACTATAAACTTTAGTCATTCCATTCTGATCTCCTTACTATTTTTTGACAAGTAAGTACAGTCGAGAGAAAAACAGTTGTTCATGAAGAAAAATATTTATTTTCACATACCTGATAGATATTTATAAGTAGATATTAATTAGTAGTTTTATTTATGAGTATTTACAACTTAGAAAGTAATATTAAAGGCAATTACGCCAAAACACATTTAAAACAAGAAATTCAAAAACAGTGATGACGATCTTTTAATAAAGTAGATAATCTATATAATAAACTTGAATCGCTAAATGTGTTACTAAGTGCAAAACTCGAGAACGGCTAGACCGATTTGGCTGATTCTTTTTTGTTGTGTTCATAATTTTCAGCACAAGGTTTTTATGAAAATAAAAATGGAAATTACACCGGAAATGTCGTAAAGTACCCGTGCGAAGTGTCTTGCGCGCAAATGTCTTCCGCGCATGTGTCCTGATACCTTAAAATACAGGTTTTGGAATTTAATTATTTATTGTATTAAAAAGTACCAGGGTGACAGAAATGAACAGAAGGTAGGCCCTTAAACGATCTCAATAAAATTCAACACGCAACGCAGCAGCCAATTTGCTTAACCACTGCGCCAACCGTGCCGTCCAAACTGTACTGTAAATTAGATCACTGTGTCGCGGATTCGATTCCCGCACGGAACAAATACTTGTATGATCTACAGATAAGTAGTTGTTTCGGGTCTGGCTGTTTGTGTATGTGAGTATATAATTATGTTTGTTTTCATTTCTAGTGAGATCTTTTAGGGGCCTACCTTCTGTTCATTTCTGTTACCCTGGTACTTTTTAAAACAATAAATTAATTTCAAAACCTGTATTTTAACCATTATCGAGCTAGGTAGTACGTCGCTTATAGCACCTAGTTCCAGTTAATTTCTGGTTTCCTGGTAGTTTTAAGTAATACACAAATAATATACAGTTGAATTTTAAAATATCGATATCACTAAATATGAATGGTTCATCCTCTTTTCCATGATTTATCGTGGGTGCGCTTCGAGGAATCGAAATATAATATTGTTAATTTTATTTTGAAGCGCACCCGGTGCGCTGTGACCTACGTGGGATTTGCATCGCAAGCAAATCTGTCAAGTTTCGACGGTAAGAGCCTACCTAAACCACTAACTCAATACATTAATTATTATATCAACAACTGTTTTTATCTTAACTGTACAGTAAGGGGATCAGAATGGAATGACGAAAGTTTATAGTGGATCAGACAGCAAATAAAACATGATAATAATTCAGCAGGGGATCCGTTTAGGGGATCAGAAAGGAATAACTCCAAAAAATGAGTAACAGAAACTTATGCGTTTTTAAGGACCACCTCTTTAACTTTCAATTTTGAGTACATATTTTGTAAACTGGAAAAAAAAAGGAAAAAATTAAATAATATACTAAATCGTAAATTCTGATAAAACTTCAATTAACCAGAAGCTTTTAGCATAAAATTTGACCCAATTTTCCGTAACATTTGCTTAAATTCTTTTTCTAATAGCAATCTGAAGGGTGGAAGGTACGTAGCTGTCCACTTCCACCGCAGGCGGTGTCGTTAAGGGTGTAGTGGCGGGCTGTCCTTATCGCGCGCCACTACGCGAGTAATGACGCCTTCGATCGTGGGCTAATGGCCTCCGCGGGCCCACTTAGATACGCAAATGAGCATCGACAAGTACCGCCAGCCAGCCATCGCGATTACGCGTACACATTACACCGACTGATGCTGCGCGCCGTACCTTACACGTGCGTTCCATGACGCCTTCTGCAAACGAAATACACACAACAATATTTCAAGACTTTATTTCACATTTCGAATAATTTTCCGGATCGTTCATAATACAGCGATTCTACATCATATTGTGGTTTAATGACGTGCTACACGCGAAGGTTGTGATCGTCTTTGGAATAATATTAGAAAGTACTAAAATAAATAAAACCCTGTCATAAATATCCGATACTCGTCTGGTTGATGGTCATGAATGATTCAGGAGGAATGACAATCGGGAAATCTGAATACACTCAAACATACTTACTATTCAGTTTTGTTAAACAAACAGATATTGTACTAACTTTTTATATCGGTATTGTTACAACGTCGGGCCTAAGCCTCACTATCAAGCAAAAACTGAAGTCCAAAAGCCTGTACATTTGGATGGTCGGAAAATTGAGATTTCCCTAAATCGTGTCGTTCACCCGTGCGATATTCTCGGCAGCTCTCTGGTATAAAAACGTTCCCTGTGCAGAGCTCTCGGTTGACACATGTCCTCTACTGGCTTTATACAAACCCCCCCGTCTAGTGTCCACCAAATGAATCCATGACACATTAAATTCTTATCTACCGCCTATTCTGTAATGTACGAACATTAATCCTGTTATAATTGACTGTATTGTACATGTACAATCAGTTCAGCACTCAGACCCACTCGAACAGCAAGTAAACACGTTCATTTTAATGAACAAAGAGTTCTTGACATTTATTGCTAGTAGTTGCAAGGAGCAATGGTTATTGCTTGTGATATTAGTTCGTGAAATGTAACCGTTTAATAGTTTAGTGGTTTAGCTCTGTATTATTGTTTACTCACAACAAAACGTCGGCTACGATTACGTAAAATAAGAATAGCTACCCAAAATGTAACTGGAAAGAGGATATTCATGTCGTTCACGTCGTTTGTCACGTATAATGCCCTATATAAAATTTTATTTCTGTCTAGAACAAGAACCCGACGCGCATCGCTGTCCACTCCTTGCTTCACGACGTTTAGTATTTTTATTAAATGTCACTTTCTTTTATTGCCTCTATAAGTAGACATGAGCATATCAACGTGTTGCAATGTTGAAGAAGGATTTAAAAGTGTTGTTTAAACCATACTTTACATTAATAGATCACATTTACATTCTAATCTGAGCCTCATTCGTCAAAAATACCTGTAGTTTGCCTAAATTTTTGGCAAGTTTTAGAAAGTGATAGTTGCTGAGATGAGATTGCGACTAGATTATGAACGTTTTTAATTACGAGAACTGGCCTTTCACGTGTTGTTTCGTTTGCTATACTTCCTACTCGATATGTTGGTCGAGAGGCCGGTTTCGGCGAGGGCTGTAGATTAGGATTATTCACGTTTCATAAGCATGGAGTCCCGTATCGTGGGGTGAGTTATTAAACCTAAAAAGATGTTTGCGGCGCGACCAACAATGCAGGGGCGCCGCGACGGCGCCCGCCCAGCTGTAAATGGAGTGCGCATTAATACTCAACTATGTAATAAATGTTATTGTTTGTCATAAAGTTTGTTTTATGAAGGTCGGCCGCCCCGGCCCTTGACGCTGTCGGACCTTTAATAAAGTTTAGCTTTCGCTTATACCCTCACTTACGGATTTAGGCCCGATTATTTGAATTGTTATTTTACTTCTATTTATATCTCACTGGAAAGTCCTACGAAAGTTTCAGTCGATCACCGATCACTTCAGATAAACGATATCCTCTTTGCTGCTCGATAAGAGCAGACACAAAATAAAATAATCTTATTTTGATATTTCGAGTAGATACCCGGTGTCTTGCGACGTCGCGAGATCGCTGAGTCATTGCAAAAGTTGCGCTTAGCTTTGCAGCAATATTTTCTACTTCGACCTTTCCTTAGTCGGGTCGGAGACTTTCAGATATCATTTGCGGTGTAGACGAATTATTGTTTCATACTTTTGAATGTAGGTAGTTAATGTAGTTGACATATGTATTATCTTATACTACATAAAGTCTGTATCTTGTCTTGATAACAGTTTCAATTTTGCTAAAAAATCTTTAATGAAGGTCTTTGTTCATAAAAGTGCAAATAAATCTTTTACGACCACGGTCTCTGCTGAGGTTTTCTATTTCAATTGTTTTATTATCAAAAAAGGCTACGTCGATACTTTGGAACTTTGGCCTCGTTCGTGATAAATTATGAAGTTTTCGTCGATTACGCGGCAGAGCGATGCGATGTAGAGATAGCGGCGTCGACGTCGGCTACGGAGCGACGACACGAACAGCCCTGACTTATTTGTATGTAGCGCGCCTCCGCCGCTACGGGGGCGCTTCAAGACGTTCAGCGCAATTTTTCAACGCTTCGACTTCGTGTTCGGCAAGCCGATGGCCCTCGCCGCAGTGCAGCCCCCGCCCCGCCCGCGCGCGTGCCGCACCTGCTCCGGCGCTGAACTGCTGCAACTTTAATCCCCCAATCCGCCACCGCACGACCGCACACCGGCGCGACGCTATATTTCAATTAATTCGACCATCCATTCCCGACGTGTAACTACGCGCCGCTTATACCTCATAACCCCCGCCAGGACGTCGCTTGCAGTCTAATAAGTCAAGGGAGCAACTACTTGATGTCGCGGTGCAAGTGTTCGCGACTATTAGATTCGTGTGTTCAGTCAGTCTCCAATCGCTGTCGAGTCCCTCTTACGATCCCACTGAATCACCGACAAACTCCGTCACGTTTTTAGCGATAAATCTTGATTCACAAGAACAATTTTCGCCTGTAGTGACGATTTAACTTTTAAAGCCCAATTAATTGCAAGTTTTGTTTTGCATATTAATGGGTCGTTTCAGTGGAGCCGCGTCGGCGGCCGGCATTAAGTTCGTCGGGTGCACATGGAGCGGAATAATCGCCAGTCTCGACTTCATTTGTCGTGTTATTCTTGTTGCTGTGATATTCACAACAACAACATTTGGTTTTAATTATAACGGATACTAATATTTGCACTGACCATATCAAGAAACTGTTTAATATCTACATAAAAGCTTTCTAAAACGATGCACGACGAGATTGTAAGTTACTACTTACTTCTTATTCTTATTGGCAAGTCAGAAGCCGGCGAGCCTCGCCGCACGTGTTGGTCATACCGCTGAATCAACTGAACCCGACTTCACCGCAACTGAATGTACTTAATTTGATTTCGATTGTATTAAACCCCACTTCGGCTCCAATTAATGACCCGAAAGGGCTCTTAATAATAACGACGTTTCATAGACTTTAGTGTCACATTTGGAAATCAAGTATCGTCATAATTCGTAAACATTTATTAATGATTGTGTAATATTAATTCGTATGTTATTTTTATTCTCATTAAGTTTCATTATTAATTTCGTTAGTGTAGCTTGATAGTCAGGTCATCGGAAAGTTTACATGGGGCTTGTACGTTTGACAAAAACCACAAACAACTTTACAGTGACGTTACATTGTAGAGACAACAGGCGGCGCAGAGGCACAAAGTAATTAGATAGCTGTTGTATTGTTCGCTTGTTCAGCGCTTTTCCAATGAACGGTCGTCGTTCGGTGATTCGGTCTCGTGTTTAATTGCGAGCCACACCGTATCGGACAGCGGCCCGTTTTTGTCCGGCCCGAATGAGATGAACCGCGCATCCTTTAATGAGTCGCCCCCCCGGCCCGACCCGAATTCTCTACCCTTCGGACATCTACATTTCATGCACTCTTAAACTTTTCACTCTGAATTTTCACATTTGAATTTTAGTTTATCCCTACTTCTAAGTGTATTTTTTTTAATAATTTGAATTGGGAATCTGAATAATGACAAGGTTATTCCAAATTAATAGAAAATTAAGATTGTTAAGATTAAGGAATGACAATAATAATTAATTCTGTCAAAGCTCCTAAAATAATAAATTTAACTTTTTCCTCAATCAGGATTAATTCTCAGTTAGAACTTTAGTTAGAGCTTACAATGAAAAGATGTTAAAGCTAAATATTTTTTTTAGGTTCGAGTTGGGACTAATTATATTAGTATGACTATTATAGGTAGATACTAAATAAAACGAATATATATTTAAATGAACGGCTCGCCAGCACACAGACAACCCCTGAGATGTTTTCGTTGTGTGGCTAAATCCAAACTGAAAAACAAATAACCTCCTCCTTTTTTTGAAGTCGGTTAAAAAAAACAGACGAAGTGTTATAGAAATAAATTATAAAATAAACTTACCTACGGTGTTTCGACATTAAATCCTCGTTACATATTGTTAGAGCAGCGATGCATGTCATTATGGCGCTAAACAAATTATTTATTAAACATGAAACTATAAATAATTTTCATCTATATTTTGACATTAAAAGGTTTGTTAATTTGTTCAGCAACATTACCCTCTGGTCAAATTAAATCGAATCAACTTATTTGTGGATACAACTAAAAGTTAGTCGTCTCCAATCTATGTGCGGGGCGGGGGCCGCCTCACCCGCATTCGGCGCCGCGTAAATAATTCACACGTTCAGGAACGAGTTGGCCGACGCGGATACCGCATGTAATTCCACATTTTCACGCCGAAAGGTTTCCAAGCGCGCATTAAAGTTTTTGTCCGACCCCCCGTGCCTATTCACGATTAATTTTCCGAATTCTATTCTCCAACTTATTTATTGAGAGGGCGTTTCGTAAATACTTTACTTAATTGACACCCGAAGCTCCGAACTCTGCGTTAACCCTATAAATTATTCATTTACAGTAGTGTAGATGACAATAACTGTATTATTGCGTCTCTGGTATAATATAATGATCTTGTTACGCTCACTGGGGATATCGGATCTTGTTAACATATGTTAGTGACTAGAATATCTGAGCGCGTAGGTTTAATTAATTACCGTGTGTCATTAATAAGGACGCGGAAGGCGGTGTGGTGTAGTGTTAGCTGGGGTGTGCGTAATGTAAGGCGACACCGCGGTACCTGATCCGCGGCCGGAACAAGCGGCGCGGCGCCAGTATGCCACGCATGTCGCTGCCACCGCGACGTCACATCACGCACTCCTCATTTGTCACACATGTCTACCGCAACGGTGACTTTTATGTCAATTAACCTTGTAGCGGATTTGCGGATACCAAATTGAGAAGGTATTTTGATACATTTTGCCGAAAAGTTCAACACAGTCTATAGGCGATAAATATTACCAAACATGACGTCATAGTCTGTCTAACCTTTGTAACAAAGTATCATCGATCTGGTGCACTTGGAAGCTTTCCATTAGGTGTCAAACAGTCGACTTCAGTCTGTTCTTGTTTGTCACCGAGACCTGTCGCGCGCTCGCCTGCCGTCCTCTCTACACAATATAAATGGTGTTATAGTGAAAAATCGTCTCCATCGCGACGTCGAGAAGCATCAGCCGCGCACTGTTCCTAGGTAAACCGTTGGTAGGCCGTAACAAAGAGGCGTAGTTCCGAAACAATCAAATTAATTTTCTCCGTTGTTGTTTAATTAGCGCGCCGACTCTTGGATGGCGCGGCGGGCGGCCGATGTTTATCATCGGATACAATCGCGCCCCGCTCACCCCACCCGCGGCTCTCCAACCAAACCCATTATTATCAAAGTCAAGACTGTACACCCAAGTAACTTTGGTTCGTCACTCCTGCTCCCATTGTTATTATTAGCGACATTGTTTAGCTTAATTGACTTTGGCGTAAACAAATCGCGTGATCCGACTAATTGTGTAATCTTTTTGTTTCAGGTAATCTTATTAGAGTGCTGTGATATAATTTTATGGAGGAAAATGTCTGTATCCAGTAAAAGTACGTACGTATATTAGTGTGATATCGTCAACACGGTACAGATAAAGCGTGGGGGTAAAACGTTATCGGGGGGAGGAAAATATGAAACAGAATAGTTTGTATGAAGCCTCACCGAGTTAATCTGAAGCCATATTTAATTAAATTGTGAGGGTAGGTGGACGACGCAACTGTCCATTCCATAGACAACTGCCTTTCAGTGTGGACGACTTGACTTGTGTACTCACTTATATCCATCGTTTCTGCAATACTAGGATCCGCATTAGGTGAGCATACATTCGGATCTATTTATTATTTTTGCTTATATTTACCGTGTAATGTGTTCTTTAACCAAGGCGGACCAAAAAAACTTTAAAAAATCCTTGCTTTTGAATTACTTTGTAAATCACGGTGTAATATTAATTTCGTCGTTAAAACTTTATCCGCGTAATGTTTTTGTCTTGAAATTCAATTGAAAAGCAGAAAATGTTTACTAATTGGCCACTCTCGATATAAATTCCGACTTTAACGACTAACGTGTACGCGGAGTTAATAAGAAAAACCTCGTGTCGGTTTTCACGTCGGCTCGGGCTGCAGCGGCATCTAATCTAATTATCCGGCACGCTCTTCAAAAAACTTGCAAGGAGCGAGTGCAAGCTGTTTGCTCCATTCTTTTCTCTCCATTTTCTCGTCCACAGACGCACCACGAAGTAGGTAATTGTTTTCGACGATTCAATTATAAGAACCCAACATAACTCGATACGTAGACGTACCTACTTATAGTGAACGAATTATACTTAATTCGCCCCAGCGGTAAGGGATTATTTTCACCGGCTGACCCGCGTCGACCTGACCCCATCCTCTGACCTCGGCGCGATGATCTGCACCCTTCATTCGACTAACCTGTTTTACGAGATTAGCGCGATAAACACTTTACCTAGTGGAATATTAAACGAACTTCCCCTGAAGTATACAAAGTTATTTTGTGAAATTATTACAGTAGCGCCCTCGTAACAAAGTAAAAGGCAGAACCGCGCGAGAACACGTATTACCGAAGTAGCAAGACAGTTTCCTCATTTACAAATTAACTCGTAAGTATTACTTATCCAACTGTGTACTTATGTAAGGGGAAGTATCATAAACACGAGTTTATATTACTTTTACAACATTATCATTATGAAATGTTTGCTGTTTCCTTAAAGATAATTTTTACTCTATTCATAATGAAATTATATAAACATAGCTTATCATAAATTGCCTATCCTAAAGCTGCCATAAAAAACGCCTACCCGAAGCTCCGTAATTGGAAAAAGGATTTAATCAAATTGGAAAATACGGTGCAGCGCTACTTAATATTAGCGCGGAGTCGTGAGCGTATGAAGTAACATACGGCTAGTGTATTTCGTCGACGGACTAAACGGCTCAGCTCCGAGGCTCGTATTTGTAACACGGCGGGTTATTAATAGCCGCGATAGCGAGGTGGCCCGCGGCAGAGCACGATATTTGGGAAATCCGGATTTGCATAGGATAATGGGGAGCGCCGGTGCAGCGCAATGTGCACGACGCCTTGCACTCGACCTGCCCGGCACCGGTGGCGGTTGACTCGCTGCATACGTAACGACTCGTCAGCCCCATGTGGATTTTAAACTAACTTTTCCAAGAATGACTTTGCGTTTTATTGTGCAATTAGTGTAAAATTAATAAACTTAGCTTGGATTTATTAATTATCTTTGCATAACATTATTAGCATACCGACTCGGTTCATCTATTCAAATTCAATTTGGATTATTATATTATTATAGCATTTTATGTAGAAAAATCGGTTTTTATTGTGAACTGTATTGACCAGATGAAAGACATTTACGGTTGGTATAGCGTGTTAATACGATTCAAAATTGGGAAAATTCTTAAGGTCTAACGAATAAAACGAAAATATCTATCAAGAAACACTATGTTACCTTTACTAGCAATTAGTTTATTTGAAGAAAAATGTAATACTTGTACGTATACATACATAGGTAGTAATTTGCTAAAAGGAAAATTAATTGACCCCATAATGTGTTCTGTAATCGCAATGCACCACGAGCAATCAGGGTGTTTGTCTGAAAACAACCATTAATGCGGCAAAAAATAGGAACAAAACTATGATAATTGGCGAGGGGTGTAGCGGCGGTGTGGGGTGCGGGGGCGACGGTCGCGTGCCTGATGTATGCGCCGCCGCCGCGACGCCCAGACCCGCCGGCGCCGCGACGCCGCCCCACAATGCAGATATCGTGCATTGGACTCCATCGCATACCGACGCCCGACAACCGTCCTCACGCCTTCACCCTTTATTGCCGTTTACGACCACGCGAAGCTCGCCCGATATGCGGCAGCCTTACCTGCGCCTACGACACAAGTTGACACCTTCGGAAATCGACTGCCACGCGAATCGATCCACGCCGTACAATTTCCAAATCTAAGCGTTGCAGGCCCACACTTGATTGATGAGCCGCGTAATGACCCAGGAAACTATTTCCTTCGTATTTCCTACACTCAATAAAACATCGAATATGCTTATTTATGTGTCGGTGTCAGTTTATTTGGAGTTTTGTCAATGCGGCCTGTAGTGCCGACTACACTCGAAAGACCGTCATTTGTCAAGATTATGGCTGTTCGGGGATTGAGATATGAAAAGCGGTTATTGTTTTGAATATTTTCCTTTTATGTATTATCCAATATTCTTTAGGCTTACGATCCTCGATGATATAAGAATATTGTATGTTGTGAATAGACTGATGTAACATTAACACACTTCCCAATATTATTACTTAATCAAAACAAACATTAATTCGCCGCTCAAGAGTTAATTTAACGTAGACCCCATTAGGAAGTAAGTAAAGTATGTTTTGACCTTTCGGCGGCGGTCATGCGACCTTATAGATGAGTTGGCACAATTAGCACGTACAAAACTCGTCAGTCACGGCTTGGCGCCGAGTGGCAATTACGGTATTTCATCCTCAATAAAAGTGCACTCAGGCGCCGCTAACGTTGGAGAAAGCTCCCCGTCGCCTATAAAGCTAATGTGGACATATAAAGATTTAAATGACGCCCCTGGACTTAGACGCCGGGGAAACTGTGTGGTCACCTCGTATACCCTCATATTCACTGACGCACAAACATCCCAAGACGACGATACTACAATACACAAATTATAAGGGTGTGCGTTAAATACACACACTCGAGAGAGAAAAAACAAATCCACTGGCACATAAATACACGCGTGTGCAAATACGGGAGCAGTCGACATGAATGACCTTCGACGTTTTCAGTAAACAACTTTTTTATACTCAGTATTATGTGCCCTCCGTTGTAGAAAAAAACTCTTGAACCCTTTTCCAAATAGAAACTTATATTGCAAAAACTTTAACAAATAAACTTCAGGAAATACTTTCATCCGACTCTTTCAAGGGCCATCATGACTCTACGTTAGTGTCAGCGGAGGAACAGGAAAACATTTTCCAATATTTACCTCATTATGTAGAGGTATAGTCTAAATAACGGCAGTCGTATAGCGTGTGAGCAAACATTTTGGCGATTAATCTGGGAATACTGTGCTATATCGGGGTGCTGGAGGCGGCACATTTATTTTATGTGCCGGCAATGTTACATACGCCATAAAAGTCGTTAGGACGGGCGTAACGTCTCGCCGTCGTCTTGCCCGCTTTAATTATACCTAGATAATGCGGCGCCGACTGTGCCCTGTGCGTCCCATATCGTGCCGAGCCGTGCCGCACCGCCAACCTTCGCGACATTAACGTAACACGATGCAATAACGCAGTGCCACTCTTAATGTACCCGGCCGTACACAATAATTCCCTATATTACCCACATTCGCAACATAAAAGGGCAATGCTAACGGAACAAAGTTTCGTTGTACATCGTAAATCATTGCGGTTAATAATTTCACTCTATTTAGAAAATTGATTTATGCCTACCTACATATTTACTGGCTTTTAAGGCTTTGGTAAATGAAATACGCACGCACGGTCTCCGCGAATACTGTTTACAAATGAGATACTTGGGAAACCCGCGCTTCAGACTAGACAGAAGCACACTTGGTTTTCAGACCTTGAAATTTCAGATTAGGATAAATATTAATTTAACATAATATATTTTGTTTAGTTCGATTTTTTTTATCGTACCTATTTCTTTTAAATTGTCAACAGATTTTTATTATAACAAATGCCTCTAAAAGCCATTAGTGACTCCTAAAAGCAAATTAGGAATTCGCGACATAAGACACTTTCACAGTTCAAACAAACCAAACGGTGAAATTAATGTGACTTCGTCGTGTCGTGATTAATATTGTAGTCTCTCCTTGTACTACGCGGCGTAGCACTCGCGTAGCACTTGCTACGCCTTTTACAGTTAAAGATTGTGTTGGCCTTTTAATTTATCGGGTACCTTAGTAACGCATGAGTAAAGGTTTTGTTCATTTAGGCCTGTGTTCACCAACATTTAATCAAACGATTACATATTTAAACAATTCTATATGGTAAATTTCCTTAGGTAAATTGACCTAAACAACTATTTAAATACGTAACCGGTTGATTGGGCATATTAAAGTCCGTGTTCAGTAACAATATAAGTAGTGCGTAATATTTGGTTTTGGTGATTGTGTACTTTAGTTAAGATTAGGTTCATCCCATTGGCATAAAATAAAAATTACACAAGTAAATATTTTAAAGTAGTAACTTCTATATTTCGTGTTTGTTACCGACGACGGTCTCTAGACGGGTGTGTGTCGAGTCGCACGCCACGTTGAAGGTAGGGGTCGGGCGCCAGGGCACAGATGGAGATTTATCACGCCCGCCGGAGCCGAGACTACAAGTTCGCGCATTAAACGAGTCCGGGACATTAGCCGCCTGCAAGATGCCGCTCGAGATCATAATTAAGTGCCGCCCAATTTATCGGTGCGACCCGAGCCCGAAAACTCCTCTTAAACTTCCCTTATCGTACGTAGTAAAGGCTCTTTATTTTGTAGTTAGTTCGCTTCACGTTTATCGCCTTTTATATTCTTCTTCGGCTGTGATTTTGTTTACATCGACGTTACTATGAACAATAACTCAATAGGATATGATTGAAATAAAACAACAGTTGATATTCTTCGTATTGTCTCTTCCTATTATTAACTGTATCTCATTATCTTGCTTCAGAGATAAGCTCCTGCTTGTTTAGGAGTGAGATCGCAGCTGTTTATAATAATATCTAATTTGCATTATCCTGTAATTCATACCATAGCTGTACCATGTTAGAAAACAGACTTATGTAGACCAAAATAATGTTAAATGGTGTGTATTTAGATACCTTGGTACTTTAATTGGGAAATAGGTATTATGTAGGTACGAACTCTACACTCGAAATTCACTTTTCTTCATCTTTGCGAAAATGCGTTCAATTGTTTTTATTTAATGGCTCTCAAAAAAAAAACTAACCGGCGGTACTGGCTGAAAATTTAAATATAGTCTTTTAAAAGAGTTGTGAACAAGGAGGTTACATGCAATTTGTGATAATTTTATTCCAAAATAGATTTTTACCAGATTTATCACTCCGCCCTCGTATATTGGAACGCTGTCAGTCAAAAATATGGGGACTAGCTACTACCCGCTACTTCGTCTGCATTGACTTCAGAATGAAGCCAGTCCTAAATTATCCGACGGAACACAAAAAATGGATAAAAATGTATGTGTTAAGCTAGATCAATATCTAAATGCGTGCCAAATTTTAGCTTATTCCGTTTAGTCTTTTAAGCGTGATAGAGTAACAAACATTTACACAAACTTTCACGTTTATAATAATATTAGAATTCAGTTTGAGACTATTTTAACTGTGTTAACATGATGTCAAAATATGCTGTAAAATTAAAGTTATTAATTGATTATTTTAACCGATGTCTGCGTGCGTCAGTTAAACTTATGTACTATTTTGTTTTAATATAAAATAAAATTTAGTAGGTAGGTACTTACTTACAGTAGTTCTATTTGCCGTTTCAATCATTCTGTAACAATTAAAATTTGTTATGATTTACATTCCGTACCGGATGTGTATGTAGCATAAATGTGTTAGAACGACTAGTGTAAACATAGGCGAGTTGAGCTACGAAGACAGAAAACAAATCTGATTCGCTAATGCAAACGAAGCATTACATTAGTTGCCATGGCAACTTGTCAACTTCAATCTCTTATGATTTTCTAGGTTACCTGATTGTAGTTACTAGTTTTCTATGCAATTTGTATTCACTCATCCGTTTCTACCTGATATTTTCAACTACTGATTGCCATTTATTTATTTATTTAAACTTTATGCAATAAAAGTACAAAGGCGGACTTAATGCCTTAGACATTCTCTAACAGACAGCAATGACAACAACAATAACACAACAGCACATGCAATGGACAGCAATGTCCATTTGTGACAGCAATAACAATTGCATTTAATATTTAGTTTAAAAATATGTATACATAACTAACGAACCGACCCGGCTTCACACGGGTGCAATTTTTCGATATTTCTAATGGATTTTCCAATAAAAAATTGAATCAGCCAAATCGGTCCAGCCGTTCTCGAGTTCAGTGCTTAGCAACACATTTAGCCATTAGTTATTATTTATATAGATATCTATAAACTAATACATAATAAAAGTTATTATAAAAACTTAAAATGAATGTATGGATGCTTGTTGAATATTAATTAATATTACTAACAGCACCAGAATAATCAATTCTAATGTTATTATTTTATTAAAAGTACAGAAACAACCGTGTCGGATGCTTCAAATTTAAATAAATTACTAAATAAATAACAATCTGATAAATCTGCGGTTCTAGCCAAAATAATTAACACTGAACAATTGTTTAATTATCGTGTAATTAGTGTTATTATTTCGCAACTAATCAAATTTTCGGTAATTAAACATAAAGTGCTGCAAGATAATTGTTTTAAATGTTTCGTTCGTACTTTAAACCAATCATTTCGAGAGCAACTTCAATGCTAAACAATAAACACTGGTAAGAAACAGAAGATTTCAAATGGAGCGGAGCCTTAATAATCAAAAAATTTTAAATTTAAAAAAAGTACTATATTGAGTATTGGACATTGTATTGTCATCAGAACTAAAGGTGTATGCAAAATTTCAACTCAATCGGATACCAAACAATGGTCGAAAAATGGTTTGCAAATTTGAAAGGACAACTTACTTAATACATACATACTTACATACGAACAGTGCAAGCTAAATAAAAGCTTGTAAAAACAAAATAAATAAAAAATAATGTGGCAAGTAAAGACAAACTCGCAAAATAAGCTTTATAGAGATACAAGATAGACGCTAACTATCCTATTCGCCGTCGCCAAGGTTTTGTGAAAGAACCCGATATCGTTCAACGTTTTCTATTAACTTCAGTACAAAAGCAGAGAAAATACCGTTACGGAAACGTCCTAGAAACCTTTGTTGTGATACAACTATTGTTGTCTGTTACTATAACAGATAACCGATGTTGAAAGTCAAAAATCTTCTACCTACTTCCATTGTGTCGCTCGCATTTTCTAATTAGTTTTAACACTATCTCTGTAGTCTAGACGTGAATCAAGATTTGAAAGCATCAGATGACCTAATTATCATTGAAACTAAGACTAGTGTTAGCCTGCTTTTAGACGGTAACGAATGTGGCTTAATTTAGCCGTGGCGTACGAAATGGACCAGTGAAATCCGGAATCCGGGCACGTGTTAACCCCCTGAATAAGCAAGAAAGTCAAAGAGAGTACCGGTACTTGGAATCATGCGCTCCGTGTAGCTGCTTAGACTAATTACTGCAGCAGCAGGGTTAAACTGGTTAGTCGGTGCGAGGCGGCGGGTCGGGTGACTCCGTAGCGTAGTCGTGTCGCATCAACTTGTGTCGTTTAGTTCACTAGATTACAGCTGAAACACGTGCACACGGTCTGCTTGTTTACCTAACTTACTTCGCTGAAAGTCTGAGTCATTCGTTACAAATTATCACTAGGTTGCACCTTAAATGTTATTATGTTGTTAAGCAAAAAGTTGTTTTGACACAAAAATAGAAATGGACACAGAAAATATTAGCATTAGTAAAAATAAATTAAATAGACATTATTAGCGGACTGTAGACACTTTTTCTTTAGAAATGAGCACATCTGTAAATAGTACGACGGAGTCAACAGATTTTCTGATGTCACGACGTCTATTTGATTGCTTTCCAGACAGTCTAGTCTAGAATTATAGAATATTAGGAGTACAATTTTACTTGAACAATTTGCTTTGTTTATCAGTTTCAGTTCTAAAAATAAGCGAGTTTTCTAATCTAATCTGGCGGTTTTTATTAGTTTTGGCTTCTAACTCATTTGGCCATTCATTCTTGCGGTTCAATAAACCTGTTTCGAATGTAGATATTACGATTTTCCGTCGGCTAATAAAACATCTAAAAAGCTTGGCAGTGACTTGAAACACAAAACCTCTTAGCGAGTGCTAAAGGCATTCCTTACGAAAGCGTTCACTGACCTAATGTTTTTTCACCCCACGCCACGTTAGTAAAACAGGCAATTTACGCGAGCCTATAAGTAACAAGATTCATTAAGGCTGTTACAAAGTGGCGCGGGCGTTCTTAAAGCGAATGGCCCTCGAGCTTGCAGCGTTCATAATGGCCGTACGAGCCGGCCGAGGCGCCGCGCGCAATTTAATGAAACACCTGGAGAGGTCGCGCCTGCTTCCGTTGCATTAATCTCGCACCCCGTGGTCCCCGCGGCCGGCGCCGGCACCACGACCCGACCGACACCTAAGGCAATACCTTTTCAAATCAAATCAAATTAAAATTGTATATTTCGGACAATCCATTATTTTGTTAGGAACAGTTTTGATCTTAGTACCTATACTAATGTAAGTAGCATAACAAAAGTGACAAAGGAAAATGCAATTTTAGCGAAGACGACCCGACCGATACAGAAAATCGTATCGAATTAATCTTCGCACAAAATGCTAGCTACCTTTATTGCTTTGTGATTCACATTTATTCGCTAATGGAGAATTTTGTTAACATATACCTAACTTTTATGACAGTTTGGAGCCCTAAGCTTCGACATTACCGTTTAAAAGTGGCCAACTAATATTAAAGCCGGGATAAACAAGGAGTGACCGTGCGGCGGGTGCCCGCCGGCGGCAACGGCAAAAGTGGCCGAGATAACTCCGTGCACGAATGCATATTTTAACGTTAAGCTACGGCACCGCCATGCAAACTTGTTGGGAACTTCACCGGACTGAATAATTCTTACTTTAAGGCTTCTGCGAAGTTTTTTTTTCGTCGAGGGAGGGCTACTCGACGTATAGGTACATATAACCGTAATAATTAAATAAGCATGAGTGCTAATTACATTAAGTCACTACTAACGTCTAGCTCAGAGTTTTAAAAGCATAAAAGTTTTAAAAAAACGGATTAACTTTTAAGTTCTCAAGATGGAAAATTTGAATGCTAAATTATTTTCCAAAGAACTGTACCTGATGATGTAGCCATGACGGAGCCATGTTTAAGATAACACTACATTGGTTGTTAGCTTTTTTATAGCTGTTAAACAGGGGTAGGTATGCCATCGTATGCAATTTATTGTGGAAAATAATTATAGTTTTCTATCAATGACTCTTTCTCTTTTTCAACTAATTAATTTAAATAATAGTTTAAGGATGAAATTAACATTAGGTAATGTTGGAGCTCTCTTGGCCATGGAATTAAATACCCATAAATAAATCAAGATAAAAAAGGGGCATGACTCAATGCGCTTAGTGACCGCTGTTGACCTGACGAGAATACCGCCACCTATGCGTGGTAATTTCTTAATTTGATATTCAAATAAGTAAATATATTTAAATAGTAATCAACATTAATGTGTGATTATTCGAATTCAATTAGATAGTGGCTAATTATTTCGTCTGGTAGGCGTGCTCGACGTTACGTCAGCTATACGCGCGGGCGGCGCCGCCCAGAGGCCGCGATAAAAAATACGCGCTCAACGCCAAGCGTAAACACGCGCCCCTCTCGCATGACGCCTCATTAGCCACTCCCCTGTGCCTCTATAAATCATTTTAAATTCAAATTCTACTTACTTTCAGAATTGACTTTGCTTACCTAATTCCCTTCCCGACCACAAAATTTTGCAAATTAGATTTCACCTTTCCCTCGCTCTGGCTTGTCGAAAAAATTATTTGCGGCATCCGGCACCGGATTCAAGTCTGCTCGTGATCGTGTTACCTACCTCTATCACTCGATTCAAGTCTAAGGACCTTATAATAACCGCTTCCTTTCGCGACATCCGACCCCGATTTGAAATCTGTCTTGTCTTCTGAACAACATAGGTACAACATTATGGAAGTGGCATCATTCAGTCGACATATTTCCTTTCAAAAAGAAAACATAGTGTTAGCTAATTTTATTATGAATTCCTACTTAGTGTACAATAACTAGAAGTACCCAACCTACCTTGGCGTACAAGCTACAAGAAGAGTACGCGTATTTCTTGTTTAAGCCCTGGCTAATAGTGCAGCTCTGTGACAATCCTTACTGTATCTCGACTGACGTCTCATAGCGCTAGAAAAAAATATCAAAAGGTTGTCAATCATCGCATCGTTCTCATTTCAATAAAACCTGTCTGCAATAGACTTGCGAATGTTAAACCTCCAACAATATGTGTGGGCCACGTGTCGCGTGCGCTTGCTGACTCGATGCAGGAGTTGGCACGTCTCATCGGCCGCTTCTATTTCCGTCTGTCCACAAATATTTCTGGCACCCACTTACGTGCGTACAAGTGGAGTCCGAGCCGTTTCGCGACGGTAGCATGTCATTCATCGGCTCGTTACCTCATTGTTTTCCTCGTGTGTCGATTTATCCCGACGCGTGTCCGCTCGCCCAATAGTAAAATAGACGAGTAGAGATCGGCTTGTGCGTACGCCTGAGCACGCATCGCCGCGCGTCGACGCCGTGTCACCGATACATCAATCGTGATCGAACGTTCTAATCGATTAACGACCGCACGCCTCGTCTGACGGGCGCATTCTTCATGTCCTGTTGGCTGATTGCTGTTTTGATTAAGACATTTATGTACATTGAACTGCACACTAATACGCGGGATGAAACGACTAAATGGTTTTTTTGCTACGTTGTTTTTATACCTTTGTAAATAAAATTGGTTAAGGGTTTCGAAATGTTGTTCCTTGAATTTAAACCTACCTGTTTGGATTCCAGTCCTCGGAATAGTCAGTTGGCAAACACACATCATAGTCCAAGCCAATGAGGTCATTCATAACTTCCCTAATGAGCGAGGTCGGCAAACCGAGATTCAGATTATCCAGTAATAAACTCTTGATACAGCTTCCGGGCTTGAGAATGGAAGAGGTGGCATTTGGCAGCGGCTGGCGCGTTGGAGTAACAAGGTGAGGCGCGTGCCGACTGCCGGCGGACGCCGTTACTTTCAAGGGTTGTTCGTTATACACGTCATAGTTCCCGAGAGCACTCCGCCGCCTTACTGCTCTCACCTTAACGAGACACGAGCGTCTCGCTTCATTGATGTCGTTTTAGCTTTAATCGGGCACCAGTGCCAAGTCACAATGAAGTAAGTATATTCATCTCGAAATTCGTGTCGTTTGGATTCAGTGCTCGGTACAGTCGGTACATTCCTTCCCCTCGAACTTTGTTTCTTTATCTCCAGGAAGGAAGGCAGTGATGAAACTGACTCTCGGCTAACCCCTTATTGTATTGCAAGTGCGCATTGTTGTGTTATAAAGGACACGGCGAGGGTAGCGCGCTCGGTTTGCTTCTCCACTATCACACAAAAATGTTATTAGTTTTGGGCGGTTATTGCCCACCCTGCGCTCGTTCGACCCTCCCGTTGCCCTTCCCGAACAAATAGGCCATATTGAAAGTTTTCGTTTAATTTTCGGGGCTTCATATAAACATGTCTTTCGTAACGTAACGTCTTCCATGCTTATTTGTTCTGTTTTTCTCAATATTGGACAAAAATAACTAATTTTTTTTGGGATAAAAAAGAAGCCCGCTGTTTATTTCAAAGCCATTTCAAACACGGTTAAAGCGTAAAACAAATGTACGTGAATGAACAAAACGAACAAATGTGGAGGCGTAGTGATCGAAGAGCAATTAATGTGTCGTAATGCGTTTGGCGGGCGAGCGTGGCGCGGTCATCCGTCTGAGGCGGCCGGCCATTTGTATCCGCGCGGGCATCCGTCACGCTAATCGCCGCGGCGATACACCTGCAGCGGCTTGCACTCGCCGATACTCCCATAAATAATACCAAACATTATACATACAGATAGGCTTTACAATTTAGACGCTAGATAAGAACCCATCGCACGTCTACAGTCGAGTTAATAGAAATACAATATTAGTTACGGAAACATTCAACTCCAGTCGACCAATACAGCTGAATAGTTCCAACAATAAACTTATCTAACGTTTCCCAAACTGTGGCAGCTAATAAATAGAAGTTTGATAAACCCAACAGAGTTATCATAGTAATGATGAAACGTGATCACCCATTCAAGTTTCACAAACGGGTTGGTTCGAATCGAAACTCGGCTAAAGTAGACGGCACGGAGTAACAGGAAATAATAACTTTATCCCAAGCTTAAACTGTGAGAGGACCGTCCAACTAACATTATGCCTGCCAGTAACAAGTTAATCTAAATGCAGCCGACTGCTTCCACTAGCTAGTTGCACGCATCGCCGAAGTTTAATAACTGAGAAAATTCGGAACATGTCTGCATCTGATTCAGCTGCAGCCAAAGATTCACACTTCGCGATGTTTGCTGATAGATATACAAGCGTATAGCTACGTCTTCGTCGGCTACTATAGTGATATCATCGGGCGTGCTTTAGAAGTTACTCACTAAATCACTCCAAAGCTGTTCCGCGGACATTATCAGCAAGGGAGCCCCCTAGTGGAGTACTGAATATTCAGATGGCGTTTGTTTGTATACGTATTTCTTTGAAACTGCGATAAGCGCTTTTCCGTTTTTTCACTGAATAAAATATGGCGCAGGAGGCTCGGCGTGCGACGATAAAACGCCCGCGAAGCTCTTCCCGTCACGTAGTGCGACAGTTAATTACACGGATGTAAATAAATCATCATAGACGGGTGCGGCGGAGGGCTTCGATTCCGAAAGGCAATTATTTCGCGCCTCATTGACGTCGAAAATGAGCGGAGCGAGGAGCGCGGCCGCCCCCGACACGCCTCAGAAATATTTGACACCGCCTAAGACGCGGTTATAAGGAAAAATCGAGTGGAGGATTTCTGGTGGCTACGTGCCTGGCTCACGGCAATTGTGATGCATGGAGGGATTTCCGCACATTCGGCCGATATTGAACCGAAACCGCGGTCTCCCGCCGCCCCGCTACACATATTGCTTATCGGAATGATATCGAATGAGGTCCGCCATTTTCGTCTATTCTCAAAGCCCAGAAATGTCGGTTACCTGCGGCGTATAGCTCTCGTATCTATTGCATTTTCCACTTACGTGCCATAATAGCGTCGTCGCCGCCCTCGAATGTGAACGTAACCAAACATTACGGTAAAGATGCATATCTATAGGGCGAGGAACCTTAATACATACCGTTACATATAAGTTAACCGTGTTTGAATGTGTTGTTTAAGTTACCCACATGTTAAACATAAATATTTGTCAATTCCAGGGTCGGTGTAACCGTGAAAAGCCACCTTGCAAGTACTTCCATCCACCGCAACATCTGAAGGATCAGTTGCTAATCAACGGGCGGAATCACCTAGCACTCAAGAACGCACTAATGCAGCAGATGGGCCTGACGCCAGGCCAGGTGCTGCCTGGCCAAGTCCCAGCTGTGGTGAGTCACCCAAGCTACGCTCCCTCCTACCACTACCGAAGCTTCGAGCGATCGGATCTCTACACTAATGTAGGTATTCAGTATGCACGCAACACGCAGCTTTCGGTGTTACTCGCTACTTTATATTTTTTATTATAAGCGTTCTTATTATTAAAACACGTAGACTTAACGTATCGAGTTTAAGTTGTGCCTCGTTAATATGCCCGAAACTAGTTACATAATAATCAAATAGTAAGTCACATATAGGTGCAGCCCATTCAAAATATTTTCATCTTTAAGTAAATTAACTCGATTCCCTCGTGAAGTTTTCTCGGAAACTTAATCATGTGCACGTTGAAAGTTAATGGTAATTTACTTTCTTGAAGGCGGCACAGCCGTTCCTGCAACTATCTCCGCGCTTCAATTTAAAGTTTCGCTTCGAGTGCGTGAACCTACTAAACAGCCAGGAGTAATCTGTGTATTTATTTTAGAATATAGATAGTCTACTAACTTTCAGGCACAACTTAAACTTTGCCGCTGAGGCCGATCGCTCCCCACTGCTTGAGCATGTTTGTACGAATCGTTCCTTAAGTGGCATGACTATTCTCCAAACTTACTCACAAGTGTATGATCTGGGTATAAGCGGTAATGCAAATTAAATCACCGGACATCGTCCTCCTCACTGTTCACACTGTCGCTAACTACGCGCTCCGGCACACTCCTCGACCTTCCTCTTCGCACCGCCTCGGCGCTCATCTGGACTCTGTAGCTTTCGGTCGTACCTTTCGCATGTCGTAGTCGGAGATTACAAAGCGTGCCCCGTGGATTCGATGCAGCCGTGAGTCGGTGCGAGGAGTGAGGTGGAGGCAGTTTGGCGGTGACGCGGGCGCAGACCTGGCCTCGCACGATGAGTAGCGTGTTTGTGTGGTTTTGTGTCGAGGTGGGCGGCGTGGGCGGCGCGGGTGCGGCAGCCAGCCACCTCGCCGCGCTGGACCCGATCAGTCTGGCGCTGCTCGCCCCGCAGGTAATAGCCGCCGCCGCCGAGCGCGACGACACCACCGGCCCCCTCGCATCCTGCGCCTCTTCTCCTTCACACAAACTATAGGCACACCTTCAGCACCGTAATGCACTCTTAACCAATTCGACCCTCTCCCGGATCTTCCTCTCCCTTTGTCTTCTTCTGGTGGCCGGTGGGTAGCTAGACTGGATAAACTGTATGCTTATTTAATATTTCAATTATTCGTTTCTATGATTGCATGAGATTGCTTGTTTGGCTAACAATTTTCTGGATATTAACTTTTTACTATTTATTTTGATGTTCGTAGGTGACCGCTTTTGTAAAATTATAAGTGTTGTATTCGAGCAAGCATAAAGTGGGCTTTAAATGCGTTAAAGTTTTAAGATATTGTAAACGTATTTTGATAATAAGAAACTAACATTTCTGCTAACGAATGAGTAAATGTACAAGTATACTGAGTGTTAGTGTTGGTGTGGTGTGCAGGCGACGTCGCCGTACCTGTCGGGAGTGCCCGGCGTGGGCTCCACGTACGCGCAGTACTACGCGCCGCAGCTGGTGCCGGCCGTGCTGGGCCATGACCCCGCCGCCGCCGCCGCATCGCCGCTCGGCGTCATGCAGCAGCCCGTGCTGCAGCAGAAACTGCCGCGCACCGACCGCTTAGAGGTAAGCATAATTTCGATCTACAATTAACCCTCTTACTGTCTACACTCGAGTAGTGCTTCCCCATGTTGCCACTTAATTATGCCGGGGACCGACCGATATTTAATAACTGCAGTTAATAATAAGAATCTGTTTTCCAATTGTCATCTAACTGAAACTGTAGGAGTAAACTATCGAGTGATTATTGAGTGCATCAGATTAAAAGTATGTCGGTCCCCGTAGCACAATTTGGGCCGATATGCCGTATGCCCGTCCCCGTGTGTCTGTGGCGCGCGGGCGCACTAGCCCGGTGCGCCTGCGTTTGCTTCGCGAGCAGCACTCGCTTTCTCCCTCTGGTGAAGGACCTACACTGTTGGCACAAACTCGGCTATGTTGCGCACGCTCATATCTGCCAAATAGGTGAATTAGACGAGCTATCGTTTACCACCGGCTAATAAGTGTCGATTTGCGCTTACAGTGTAGACGTGCCGAACGCTTCACATTCGTATATCAAATACATTAGGCAAGAAGTAGGCATTATGAAAATTCTATCCCGACTACATTGATTTGAAGATGCGACGGATGCGTAAATCGTTAGATTAGAAAAATATTAGACTCCTGATTAGAATAACCAGTCTGAAAGCGGCGTCCGGTCGAGGTCAATGATACAAGTAAATTGTATAATGTGACAAATAAAGTAAATAATGCCACACAGACCTTTGTTCACGCGCTACCGCTATCTGAGTTAAAATATCAATCGTGTATTTGTAAAAGTAATTAGGAACCACATGTGACGCATTGCAATAAGCACTTGCATCGGTGTGTGTGTGTCGGCGGCGCGCAGACGTGAGAGTAGGCAGAGGGTAGATGAGCGCGGGGCGCGAGCGGCGGACATGGCTGGTGTGTGGTGGTGCAGGTGTGCCGGGAGTTCCAGCGCGGCGCGTGCAAGCGCGCCGAGTCCGAGTGTCGCTTCGCGCACCCGCCGCCGCCCGTGGCCGCGCACGACGACGGCTGTGTCACGGTGTGCATGGACGCCGTCAAGGGCCGCTGCGTCCGCGACCCCTGCCGCTATTTCCACCCTCCCCTGCACCTGCAGGCGCACCTTAAGGCGCAGGCGCGCGGCGCGGTACGCCACCAGGCTGCACGCTCTCGCCTCGCTCGCTCGCGCTCGCTTCTGTTCTTCCGCTTGGTCTCGCTCGCCGCGACGCCGCTTACGTTCGCAGAGCTTTGTTCTGTTCAGTTCGCGCCGGCTCGCGCCACGCTTCCGTCGCACTCACGCTTCACTTTTATTTTATTTTTATCTATCGCATAATATCACCTTACGCCGAGCTTTAGGTGTATTCTGTGCATCTACTACATCGTTATTGTTTCTGTCCCGTCCTGCGACGCTTCGCTTCACGTAGACGGCCGCCGCAGCCCAGCAGCCGACAGCGAGCGCGACTTCGGAGCCGGGCAAGAAACGGCCGGCGCCCACCGAGCTCGAGCCGCCACCGGTACAACGCCAGCTTTGCACGCTTCTCCTCCGCTCCCCCTCCCGCCCGCACGATCCCTCCGCGCGCCTCTCCCTCCCGCAGCGGGCAGGCTGCGGCACGGCGCCAGGGCCCACCCCCGCCCCTCGCGCCGCGCCGCTGCTGGCCCGCACCGAGCCCTCCGCCGGGAGCCCTCCGTTCAACCGTCTGTTTCTCGTTTCAGATGGACATGAAAAGCGTCGGATCCTTCTACTACGATAACTTCGTAAGTATCCTGTGTATACTTAACTGTGACGCTTCTGTTGCGTCCGTCCCCACTTGACGTAGTACTCATGCTCTATTTTACTTTTCGCAGGCCTTCCCCGGCGTGGTGCCGTACAAGCGACCCGCCGCCGACAAAGCGGGCGTGCCCGTTTACCAGCCGGCGACGACCTACCAGCAGCTGATGCAGCTACAGCAGCCGTTCGTGCCCGTATCATGTGAGTACCCCGCGCCCGCAACGTCCGCCCCGCCGACCGCGAGCGTGCCGTCCAGCGTGTCCGCGCCGCCGCCGTCCGCGTCCGCGCCCGTGCCCGCGACATCCGCTCCGCAGCCGCCACCCGCGCCGGCGCCCGCGCCGCCGCCGTCGCCGCCCGCCGGCGACCCGGGCACGCCCGACCCCGCCGCCATGGCCAAGGAGGTGGCGCAGAAGAACTATGTGGCGGCGCTAGCTTTCGCCGCGCAACACTCCGCCATGGCTCAGGCGGCGGCCGCCTACACGCAGCAAGCGCTGAAGGCCCGCGCCGGCATGCAGCACCACGCGGGGCTCATGCGCGCGCCGCACATGATGATGCCGCGAGGCTGGCCCGCGCCGCCCATGCCCATGCCCTACTACCAGCAGCAGTTCATGTACGCGGTGCCGCCGCCTACGCCGCCGTCGGCTGCGGCGGCGGCGGCGGCGGCGGCTGCGGCGGCCGTGAACCCCTACAAAAAGATGAAGACGACATAGACGAGCGACACGCGCGGTCGGCGGGGCGCGGGACGCGGGGTCTCCGCGTAGAGACTCGTACGTGTGCGGCCGAGTGTCCCGCCCCGGCCTGTCGGGGCGGTTAGCGCTAGGCGTGTTGTCACATTTGTATTGTATTATTGTAAGGACGAAGCGAGCGGCGTCGCCCTCGCGGATGTCTCGGTAGTTTTACGCTATATATATATACTACTGTATCTCTACTCACTTACCGTTATTACCCTATGCGTGTATATTTCTCGTATCTACGATCCCGGTAATAATAACGCTTGAGATGCATGACTGTACGTTTTTTTATTACCTCTTGTCGATCGTCGTTTATCGTGAGTACCTATCGTCGTACTGAGAGTTGAGCGCTTGGTCCGTCGATCCCGCTACGTACACGCTTGTTCTCGAAGGAGCTCCGCACGGGTGCGCTTTGGCCGATGTGTCGATCCCGTACCTACCTAGTGGTTACCGGCTTGCAGCAGCAGGCCAGCACCTAACACAGCCGCCTTCTAATTTTCGCATGGAATAGATCCACCACCCCTATACGTTTGGCTCATCAGGTATTATTCTCATTATTCTAGTGGCTCCTGTGTGCGCTAAGTGTGCCCGGCGTGTTCATCAGTAGTGGCGCGGGGGTGACGTGCGTCGCCCCCGCAGTTTTCTTTCGGTCGCACTTCCTTCTATTTATTTTAAACGCTTTCTGTTACATGCCTTCCGAATGACGCTTCGGCTGTCGTCCGCATTGCAATCTTTTGTCGCTTTTTGTGTCGGGACGGAAAGGCTGTGCGCCCCCGAACGCGCCTTACGTGGTGTACACCGACGAGCGCGGACAGGTAACGTGTGCCGCGTGCCGCACTGCGACACTGCCGCACCCCCCGCACTCCCCGCACCCGCACCCGCACTGCGCGGCGCCATCACCGCATGCCGCTTACGTTAACGCCAGTCGATGCGCGCTCGCTCCGCGACACATAGTTTGCTGTCGTAATGCACATGCTGAGATACCACAGTCTAGTAGTAAACATTCTACTAAATACTATCCAGTGGTACCAACTAAACAATAAGAATGAACCACAAATACCTAAATTGACTTGTAATTTTATACCTAAGTGCCAGAAGGCACATATACCAGTGACAAGGTTTGATCAGTAGATCAACTGCTATAAATGTTCGTTGATTTTAAATTAGCGATGAATTAATGTTTTTATATATTTTTGTATTTACTATTCTGTGGCTCTCCACGTTCAGTAAACAGCGAAGCTAGTGCCGTGTGATGTGGGCTTAACGTTAACACATTAATTATAGAGTAGTCGCAAAGAGCAGTCCTCTTGTTTCACGGCACAGTATCCCGCGCTCCCCGCGCATTCCCGCGCTGTCCCGGCTCGCCCGGCTCATGACCACCCGCCTCGCTCTAACCAGTACGCTATCGAACGCAAATCACCTCCTACACATCTGCGTCTACCGCTTGTTATGTTCTGTTCAGAAGCTCGAAGTCGATAAATTGTTCCATTACCTACTGTATTGAATGAATATCCTGCTAAAAAAAATAAATTGTTGTTGTTGTAATTGTGTGTTATAGTAAAAATGTATTGGCCTAACATTATTTAGTAAAGATTAAACGACAATATACATTTCTCATGCAGATATTAATTTTTGATATCCTTATTACACAAGCCTTCAGTATCGCCATTTCTAATTGAATTATCAGAAAGTAAAGAAGTAAATCTACCAACTTTGGACTCCGCCTAGAACTTCAGAGCTTGCTTCTTCACTCGGCTTCTGTAGACGTACCTATTTAGTTTTAGTTTGTGACGCTTCTCGCGGGCTTTGTAGGCTAAACAGGCGCTAGTTAACAATGAGCAAAGAACAGACAAACACGATCACCACTCTATCGGCCCATTCACACAGCGGGAATAGGTGCGCTTGGTGAAATGAGCTTTCTTAATAAACCTGACTACACGCAACGAAGGGAGACAATATGGAATCCGACTAATTGTTCACATCATACTATGCATCGTCTCCTCTGACAGTATCTTCCTTTCCTGCTGATACAGGTGGCAGGCAGGACACTATCTATTCGGTGAACTATTTGACCTTACCGGCATTACAGTACAGTGGAGGTACGAGGACGGCCGACCCTGACGGTCGCCGACTGATGGCATCGCTTGTCAGCCGACTCATGATAATATATCTATGTCACCATCACACCATCTAGTCATTGTGCTGTAACTGTATCGATTATATATTGTAATGAACAGTTGATGCTACAACTTACTTGTTGATGATTTTTAGTTTTGTATAGTGAGACATACTTGCTTTCAAATGTGGAAGAAGTCACTCTACAGTATTGCCTTGCTTACACCCGGTAAGATACAATCAGCTTACTATAATATCCTCAGTATAAGTTATGTCCTATTTGGAGCCTATACTGAAACACGCCGCTTGACACTCGCATGGAATTGCAATTTTACAATATTAACTTGAAACGCTCTCTTTTCTAAATATGCTTCTAATATCTAATGAACTCGGCAGTTTCAGTACAGGGTCACTTTAATAATTGAAATTTAACGAAGCCATTTTACGAACCACTAAACAGTTGGCCGTTTCAATAATATAACTTCAAACTTGCCTAATTTATATAATAACATGTACATAAAAATTTAATATTCTAATGCCTAGTCAACTGTTTAGTTCCCTGTGGTATTCACCTTTTGGCCAATATCAACTATCAACTGCTAATAAGGGGGTTTTTTTACACTCATTTTTAAATGCTTTTTGTAAACAATTATTTTTTTATGCGTAGTTGGTAGTTGAAGTGACGATGGTGAATGAAGAAAACTCGAAGTGATATAAATATGTGTTGTAAATGTAGATAAGAGTTCAGTGTAATTGTAGTAATGTTTGTAATGTAATTGTTAGCACTCACTTCGATTTTTCTCATAATGCTTAAAATGCTTCGCCGTTGCGGCTTCAATTCCTCGCTTACGACTTGTTGAGGCCTCTCTGACGCTTGTTAAAGTGTTCACGTAGATGTAATAATATACTTGGTTTTCTTTTGTTTGTCGTACAGTAACCGCACTCTCTAATGGTCATTATGTTGCAGTTTGTACTACCACTAACATGTCACGTCCAGAACTGTCATGTAAGCTAAAGGTATAAATTTAATTTGTCTATTTACATTATAACCATGCCGACCTACCGATAAGCATGACGTCCTCTGTTCCTCTACTGAGAGCATCGGGAGATCTAAATTCATCACAGCCGAGCAGACACATGTCGTAACTCTCCCCACACAGCCTATTTTAGCTTTATTATAGCAACAGTTGGTATTTATGGGTACACTTTGGACGCTACAAAACCTCTAGTACGCCCTCGCCCTGGTAAAAGTTGTCTAGCATCATGCTTTAGCTTTTTTGTAAAATATAGTCACGCTTAAATAAGATTGGCTGCGCAATAATGATTATACTTCAAGCGTTCTGCATGCCATTTAGATATTATATATTCATACCTATGTGCATAGTGCAGCGTACTTTAACACTACTCTCTGACGGTTATGGAAGCTCGTTCACGAGAATAACTCCAGCAGTGGGCTCTTGATTTACTATTCTGTTTAATGTTGCATACTATTATCTTGACAGTACTACAATATAAAGGTGACACACATGATATGATATCAGCGCGCACGTAAATAAAAGAATGCTTGGAAGCTCCAATCATATTGTGCAACGAATCTTGTAAAGTTCTTGTAATATTGAAGCAGCAACAAGATTTGATTTCGAGCAATTTTCGCCTTCCGTGTGTCCCGTTTTGTGTTAATTTTATGTAGCGACTGAGAAACTACACACGCATAAACTTTTTCTATATTACCAATATATATTGATCACTTGAGTACAAGCTAACACGAGTAGGGAACCTTAATTCAATACAATGTGCTAGGGTTACTGTGATGGACCATTTATGATACTTTGCTCTTTGATATTACAAAAACTATTTCAGCGTTATTTTTCAGACGGCTGTGCAATGAGGATAATGATCAGTGTCAGATGTATGAATGTCCAATCAGTGATGAACTAGATTTTAGAATTAACACTATTAACATAACGAATTCATAAACCGTCGGTTACCTATCAGTCCCTGTCGACATAATTATACACTCTTACATATTTACACAAATCATAAATAAGAGTAGTTTGTAATTATTTTTTTATCTTTATAATTATCGACTGTTTATGAAGTAGATTTATAGTTATAAGAAACATACATACAGTTGTTCCACAATGCAAATATGCGACACATCTGGAAATACAACTTTTTATACAAAAGTCTAGTTTAAAATGGAAAGTCGTTGGACAAGTGTGTTAATTGATGAATAAATAAGCCTAGAAAAAAAAAAATACTTTCTCTAAATATGCAAATGGAAATAATTTGCAAAGTTATGACAACGAAAAAACCAACGAATAATTTAAATACTGTTCAGTCTCGATAAGCCTAAAAAGTATGGAAGAAATAAATAATGTTGTGTCAAAGAGCTCTGGCATTGTGGGACCATGGTTTTGTATGTATATGAAGCTAAGTAACGACAATAAATACTAATGAGAACATTGTTATATTTGCAGTTACTGGACACCCTCCCGGTGTGCCAAGATTTTAATCGACAAGGATGTACGAGACCTACCTGCAGATTTGTTCATATTCGTGAAGGTGAGCAAACAATCTTAATTTTAATTCACTCTCTTCTACTTCGTAGTAACAAACAATCAGAACACATAATATTTGTTAACGTGTAACTAATTAATGACAACAATACATCAAGTTTTCAGAACATGGATAGCAATGTCCCCTTTCCCTTCTCCTTGTATATCTGCATGTTCACCACATTTTGTTATATTTCATCTATAGCGTAGTTTTACTATCTTGAATGTAGAAAACTATCCGTAGACTGAAATACATTTATAACCAATTTAGTTTAGATATTTCAGTTTTGGGTACATATCTTATTACTACTGTACCATTTGAAACATTAGATCAGTGATGTAGTTTTTACTAGTTTCAGTATTTGCTTTTTACAATTCATATACTAAGTAGACTTTGTACATGGACCCTATCATGTAGTATGGTCTGAATGTGGCCATAATTAGTTGTCCTTAGATTTGTGATCTTTTACAGAATGTAGTCAAGTTGACCTTTCCCCCGATTTATGTGTGTCTTTAACTTGATTGTGACCTGTGGGTGCATCGTGTCGCCGCTCATTTGTGTGAGCATACTAACGTTGTGATGCGTGGTGTTGCAGGGTGCGGGCTGCAGGTGGTGGGGTGTCGCGTGGTGGTGTGCCGCGACGCCGCCGCCGGCACGTGCCGCCGCGCCGCCTGCCGCTACTACCACATCCCCGTACAACTGCCGCCAGCGCTGCGCCCCCCTTAACCTGCCCCGCCACCCGTCCACCACCGCACCCATACCCCATCCCCCGCCCGCCCCCGCCCCGCCCTCACCCCCACGTGACTACCCTCCCATCCCCGCATCGCCCGCGCCCCGCGTTATCCATATCGATCGCGCCTCTGGCACACTCGGGAAAGGCAGGTTCGGCAAGTATCCTACTGTCGCTCCCGCGGCTGAGGTGGTGATATCTTAGTGAATATCGGTTAGTGTAGAGCGGCCGGGGCGGGCCGCGTGCGCACGCGCGCGCGCCCCGCCCCCGCCTGGAGTGCGTTTGTCTTCGGGAAAGAGTGTGTACATAAGTAGCGGGATATGATTCT
The DNA here is from genome assembly GCA_949316365.1 of Hoplodrina blanda. Taxonomy (NCBI): domain Eukaryota; kingdom Metazoa; phylum Arthropoda; class Insecta; order Lepidoptera; family Noctuidae; genus Hoplodrina; species Hoplodrina blanda. The sequence goes on from OX438581.1 coordinate 10,965,568, forward strand.
CAGGCACGGTCATGCGATTGTGATATGAATAGATTTCGAGACGCCGGAGCCGTTTGAGTAATTTTATCGAGATCGTACCGAGATCGTCGAATAGTAGTTAGTGAGGTTTCAAATGTTTTATTACTATTGTATATTATTTTTTTTAAGATACGATATGAGTTCCTGTAAAGATCAGTGCGGTCGCCATTGGGCGTCGCACGAAAACTTTGTTGTATATAAGCAAGCGATGTAATGTTTATGGGTGGTGCGGAGCGCACCGTCGCCGCCGGCACTCGCTGCCGGCGGCCGATGCCGGTGTCAAAAGTTGCATCACCCCACTCCTAACGTGAGCATTTTTGTGAGAATTATGTTACTTTTTTACGTATGTTATAATATTATTTTTTTTCTAGATGACAAGATTTACACTAGATTAGATTAAGTGAGTCAGTAATGAAACACCAATAGAGTAGCCGCTTCTCTCCCTCGGCACTGAAACTTTTGACGCCGGAGCACAATTCGCGTGTGTCGAGCGGCGCGCGCGCAGTTCACTGTACGGGCCGCGCGTTCGCTCGCTGCGACTAGTCGGTACGTCGTTCTTCCCTTAAGGAGCCATCCCGTTCGCACCACATCCCACGTCCCACGACGCCGACGCGTCGCCCAGTTCACACATTAGCATAGATCGCGACACTCGTAGAGTGATAGGACAGAAATTCATAATACAATGAACGTTATCGGACAATATTAAAACGAAGAAGGCATACTTCCAAGCTATTTACCTAAATTCTAGGATAGAACGTCGGCTTTTATTCCAGATAGATTTTGCTAGATAATCATTCTTTTACCGGTCGATTCCCGTCTATCGATGCACAAAATAATACCGACGATCGAGTCCGATTACCTCTCGGTGAGTACAGCATAAAGAAATAGCTACCTATATTGTTTTCAACACAAACAGTATTAACGTTTTGATCAAATTTATCTCGTCGTATGTATGTAGAGGTGATATGCGGATAGAGAGAGAGGCGGGTGCGCGCGCGCCGAGTCGCGCGTTCCTAACACATCGCTTGTGTCACCCGCGTCGCACTCACCGCGCGTGTGGCTCGCGACGCATCAGTCGCGCGCGTCGCACGTTCGACCGAGAGCGGCGCGTAACGTGACCGGCGCGCGCGTCCCGAAGGCATGGAAGCCTAATGCCTAATATTATTCCTAGTCCATATCCTTTTTGTTGATCAGTCATGCGATTAATGTTAGAATAAATATTAATAATTTGATTTATTCCTCCCATTTAGTGGATATTTTGATAATGATATATTAATAATGAAATATTTAAGATACATAATACATATTTGATTCTAAATCCTGATAAAGTGACACTACGTTAGTAATTTAGTCGGAGGGATACTTGTGCCGTGATTATATTTTTAGGTATATATTATGAAATAATTCCTAGCGTCGGAATTAAAGAAGTGATTAATGTGTAAGCGTGTTATATTTATTGTCGTAACGTAAGTGGAATGCCATATCGATAAAAGGTGAATATCGGATGCGGAGTCAAACTCATTAGTAACTCGTTGCGTTTGTGTTTATGTTGATTGTTATTATCAGTCCCGTGCTAGTGGCTAAGGTGAACAGTTCACTTTTATCAATACGGCACTATGAGTCTTAAATATATAAGTTGTCATTTTATATTTTGTTGAAATTTATCGTTTCATGAATTATTTGTTGCCTATAATTTTTATAATCAAAATTTTATGATCTGACGCATTTATTGTAAGACAATCGATTACTTTTATAATTAATTAGTGTGATAATAATAATTATGGTATCAAATTGCCGTTATGAAATATAGAACATCGAAAGTATCCTTCCTGTTTAGAAGGGACTCTTCTGGCCCAAGGTTTCTAGTGGATTTTATATTTTTCTTTTTGTTGTATTTTTAATGTTGCGTGTGTCTTACACATAATATATTTCATTTTTGTGATATTTTTAACTATAAAGTACTGTTATTATAAATCCAAATGGAATAATGATGACCTAATTAAATATTCAAGAATTTATTTGTAAATCACAAAAAAAAATGTAAAACTGTAAATATATTGACAAAAAAATAAACTGCAACACAATAATTGATTATTATATCTCTCATCAAATACACTGTAAGTTGTTTGAGTACCTAAAGTAATGGTATCTTATTATGTAGTATGTACCTACAATCTACTTAAAGGTAAACCGGTCCAGTGAACAAAGTATTGATAATATTGTGAACATTTTTTTATTCACGAACAATCACAGAAAGTACATGACATTGTAATATTATTTATGAAATTACTATGTGATGTGATCTTCGGATCAATTTTGAGTACAGTATAGATAATAAACAACTGAATATGTGATCTGTGTCTTTCATTTATACCATAATACCCGATACCCTACAATTAATTAAGTACCTATATACATATAACATGGAAAATACTGAAATTGCAGAGACAATAGAAATTGAACCTTATGCAGTATTGACTTAAGAGTTATTATACAACAACGTATGAAATATGGGTTCTTCAAACTGAAACATACTATACTAGGATATCCAGCTTAGAATTCATCAGCCTGCATGGTTTCACTTTACATCAACTACCTAAACTGCTAACGTTCTAAGAGGCCGGATTTGACGTTTCTCCTACGTAATAATTTGAAAAATCCAATTCACAATCCTGAATAATTACTATGTTACCCATACACTATAACAACGAGTATCACTTGTAAACATTAAGTTTAACTTAATTTTGAAAAAATACACTCACAAACACGAATTAATTGCCGATTTATATTTTGACAAGACGTTTTGACAACACTACACAAAGGATTTTAATAGCTGTCAAATCCGGCTTGTTACAATGTTAGCTGTATAGTCATAAGTACAAACACAGAATTAACTTATAACTTTTTCCCAAGGTGTGGTAAGAGTATACATACGATAAGTACGAACGACAGCACTAGAAGGTAAACACTGCAGCATCTTATGCCATTGTAATAGGAGCGATTTTACAACAAAAAGGTAGTCTGATGTGCTAAGGACTACATCATGTATTACACAATAATAATATTAATACTAGCCTATTGTCCCACTGCAGGGCAATACTTCTTATACAGAGAAGGCATGAGCATTGATCACCACGCTTGCTCGAAGCGGATTGGTGGTTATATTATAAGCCCAGGATTCCTCACGATGTTTTCCTTCACCGATGGCAGTGATGTCCAAGATAAACTTAGAAAGTAAATATGAATTGAAAGTGATATAGGTGCTGGCCTGGCACAGAACCCTCAACCTCATGCATGTGAGGCGGGTGCTTTAACCACTGGAACATCATGACACAAAAACTACTACAGTCGATATAGCTACCTACGACTGTTTTGATCTCTTAAGCTTATGTCAAGTATCAAGGCTTTAGATAACAGTAACACAAGTATTACTTGTAGTATCTAAAATCTTGATACTTGACAAAAACTCGGAGGGGCCCATCCGTGAGTAATACTATGTTATCCCGACCGAATGTCGGTCAAGGCGGCCAATCTCAATAGAGACTAGCCAAGTAGGTACGCAGGAAATATTATGGGGCACAAGTTTGTGCGTAAACACAGGTGTCCTCCCTCTTCCTTCACTCCAACGACTAAGGTCGTTGCTTCACTCTCATAGTCCGATGAGACGGCAATATCCGACACGCCTGGAAAGAAATCAGGCGCAGGACGGGCTTACGAGCTTTCCGAGGCACGGGGGTATTACACCACCAACTCCGGGTTGCTACTGAGAAATTCCTATTGAAAAAAACCCAATAACACTGTCCGACCTGAGAATTGAACCCAGGACCCCACGTTCAGCAGTCGTGTTTGGGACTACGAAACCAATGGGGCAGTCTGCAAGAGAACTGGAGTTACGTTGAAACTAAGTTATCTACCCAAATTATTGAATTAAAAAAACAAAATAATTAATCCACTAAATCAATATCCACTAGTATAAGAAACATCGCAATATTTTTCCTGTGTTTTTATTACTCAGTTACTCTGGAACGTACAAACTAAAAGTATTAGCGTCGAGGGCATCCTTCAAAGCAACCTTGACCCCGTACCTACGCGTTTCATTACTGCGACCTAAAAAGAATTTGAGGTCACGCCACTTGAACCGAGAGCCAAGTGGGGGTTAATGAAAGAAAACACGTATTTATTATCTGTGTTGTTTGTGATGATAAGATAGTTCTGAGGTTCTGAGGCGGTAAGTTATTAGGTGTGTCGCTCTTTAGGGTTCCGTAAGCAAAGGGCCCTACAAATTGGACCCATCACTAAGGTTCCGCTGTCTATCCGTCTGTCTGCCATAGGGTTGTATCTGGAATTGGACATTTGATTTTTTTATAGAGCGTGTATTACTATAGCAGCTAACAACAAATAATAAAAATTAAAGGGGCTCTCCCATACAAGAAACTTGTTTTATTTGCAAATCTATTAAAAAATATATGTAGTGTTATTAATAATTGTACGGTGGCACGGAATCCTTCCTGGCTTAAGTCACAAATACACATGTCATGTCCGTAGCTCTTTAATACAAAAGTATGCAAGAAGCTTGTTAACCATTGTGATTATTGTGAATGTCAAAGTAACATGCCCAAAAATACCTACGCAGTTGCGTATGTAAGTGGTTTTGTGTAAATTACAGACTGTTTGTTACAGTGTATTTGCGGCTTCAGAATTCGAATAATAAATTTTACAATAAAAATATAATGATAATGGCTTTTACGTCGTAGCAGTAAAGGCGGTTTTCCTAGACCTATAAGTTACTGTTGTCGAGCTAGGTACCTACCTAAAATAACGCAACACCCATATCACACAAAGCGCGACATCGTCATACAAGAATGTTTAAAATTGGTTATGAGTGTAGAGTGGGTCACGAGCAACCTAAGATAGGTAACGACGGAACGAGAAGGACACTTTTGTCTAGGAGGGACTCAATTCAACTCATTTTGCAATGAATTGTAACAGAAACTAAAAAAAGCGGTTTTTTATTCCTACTGATAAGCTGCTTATTAGGGTAAACATTTTGCATTTTTTTTTTTTATAATTAGCTCTGTAAGTAGTCGATAAATGTGAATATAGTAAATCGAATATTATTTTGTCAAATTCATGTAATTCACTTACTATTGATTCGTCCTTTGTTATATTTTGTGGGATTTCTCAAAAGCATTCTAAAATCCACAGAATATGGCTATTGATTTAGTATTAAACTAATTTAAAAAATCGCCTAAGTGGTACTGTGTCACTTACTTGGACATCACTATTTGTCACTTCAATAACGATTTGTCAGTTGTCATTGTCAATTTGTCATGTCTAACAGGAGATATTATGTCAAACGAATAGTCTTCTTCCTTCAGTAGTGGTAATAATCTTTTTGTGCGAATAATTTCTGTATTTTACTTGTTCTGGTATTTATTTTTGTGATGCAAATATGTTCTGTTCAAACAGAATACGTATAACTGCGACAAACATTATTTTCTGACTGCATAAATGTAACTTCAATTTGACGTAAAATAGTATTGCATTATATTTTAAAATCGAAACTGGTAAGTTATCGAACGTTATCATGGTCATTTACATTGGAAAACGAGTTACATTTTGTTTTTTATTCGTTTTTAGTAGCATCATTTGCAAGCTACAATGTTCGCAAGTTTGAAAAGTAAGATAAAGGAGGAAACTGGCAGCGATATTAGTAAAATAACGAGTAGCTGGCGAAGCGGTGCTTTCTTAGGAAGAATAACTCTCAGGGATGACTCTGTAAGTACTTACTACTATTTAATCAAGAAATGTATTGCCCTCTGCTAAAATAACGGGTGTAAACAGTCACATACATGTTCTTCCCATCATTGAGGTTTAAATTCCAGTTCTATATTTGAAGAAAACATGTTTCCTAAGTTAGAAAATCTTTGTCAATCCCTGTACCTACTGTTCTGTGCATTCATAATAAACACAATGTTCTGCATGAGTCACATTGCATATTACCTTAAACAGTGATTTTTACACTGAAAATAAAGTGTATTTTTAGCAATAATTTTTGTTCTATGTTGTTTAGTTTGATGGACAGTATGCATAGTTAATGGCTATGTGGATTGTCTTTTCACACTCCATGTATTTCTTAAATTAGACTGGTTAGTGCTTTATGCTTGGTCATGTTTCAAATGCTTATAAGTAAAGTCCCTGTCAGAAGAAGCTATTAATTTTGTAAAAAATTAAGAAATTGTACTAAGTTACATAGCGACAATTCAATTGACAACAAATAATCCCAAATTCAATTAACTCAAAGTAACATACATGTAATATGATATTAACAAGCAATTTTACTTGGTTGGATATTCATAATTACTATAGTGATATAAGGCACTGTCATCTTATGTTTTGTGGTACTGGAATCCATCTGGCACATGGAACTTACAAATTTGAGTTGTCATTTTGAAGTAAGTTCACTCTGACACAGTATTTGATCTAATGTTGAGATCTCCTGAATGTGTGTTTACAAAATTTATAGCATCTCGTGATGGGGACTTTAAACTGGTTAGTGCTACATGCTTGGTCATATTTCTGTTGCTTATAAGTAGGTATTATAAGTTGAAAGATTTTTCCAGAATCTTATGCAAGGTGTTTTACTTTCAGTCAACTGCAAGTCCTTCTAGTTCTGGTGGACATGGGGATTCTACATCAGACGTAAGTACTTTTTAAATTCAAAGTTCATATAGTTTTGTTTGTTTCACCACCAGTTCATTTGTTATTGAAAATAGCCTGTATAAATTTATATTCTTTTGTGCAAAAATAGTATAAGGATAAAATTATAAAAAAGTTGATCGTTTTTCAATTACTAATGTTGCTTCTATTGTATACTGTTGTCTATTCCCTTTTTTGTTTAATTTTAGTCAATATCTCCACAAATGGAGTCCTATCTATCAGAACGCACTGGCGGGAGGGTAGACCAGGCTGTATTACAGCAGCAGTACTCGGCACAGTTGGAAGCTAAGCTGCGAGAGAGAGATGCCTTCTGGGAACAAAAGATTGAAGAACTGAAACTTTCACTCGCATCCGTTCAAGGTCAGACATTAGCAATCTTATTTTTTGCCAGTGGGTAATAGATACTTTGGTACAGAATATTGAATGTGATATTGGTAACTTAAATCGAGGGGCGAAAGGAATAATGTATCAAGCAACAATTTGGTTGTGATATTCAACCTTATTATGTGTATGAAATAAGTTTGAATTTATAACACAACCAAATTGTCACTTGAAATTTTTTTTCTTTCACCCCTCGAAATAGTAGGTAAATGGCATTGCATACAAGATAACATCTGATTCTATTTTAATCTGTGTAGTAGTAGGTAGGTAACTAGGTATTTAAACAAAAATCTAGTTTTAGTATTAAATAGGAATACTGAATTTGTGTGAATGTATAAAATTATTACGAAAGAACAAGTTGGGCTTACCCCTAAGACGGCGACTCATGCACGTGACTTTCACGCCATAATTCTAAACATTGTCGTACAGTTAAAACTTATAGTCTTACCAATAATCAGTGCAAAACGAAGGTAAGGAATTGGCTTCAGGAGTTAAACTACGACGAAACGGAAAAACTTCTTGCTGCCCCTATATAACTCGCTGACTTGTGAATTTATCGTATATTTATCGTACATAAACATTACTTTTAAAGCAATATACCATTTTCTTTTAATTATTATTATTATCTTTTTAAAACAATTTAAATACCTCCTGTTCACACAAAACATACCTAACTAACTAACCCACTCACATCTCTCTTAATCTCAGTTATATCCCCTTCTACACACACACACACACACACCCCCACACCCTCACACCCACACACTCCTACAAAACTCATATTCACCAAATACTAACACTGCAATGAAAAACAAAAAAAAAGCTTGTTATAATCTACCGCATTTGATAATGTGCGAGTACATAATCATCTACAAAATTGTAACTATCTCCGAATGGGGGGAGTCCTGGTGTCCTGAAATACAGGCCTTACGTCTAGCTTAGGCACCAGTCTCCTACAATATGAGTATTTAACTGTAGTTGTTATGTATTGTTTTTGATGCCATGTGAAATGTACCTTATATTGTGGTGAGAAAATAAATCTTTATTATTATTATTATTATTCACATTTATTTATTTTATATACATATATAATTACATTTTTAAATATTAATATAAAACAATAAAAACATTTAAAAATATAAAAAATAGTATCCCACCGGCATCGGGAACAGGGTCCAAGCTACCGGTGGTCAGGGCTCCTGAGAAAGGAATCTCCTAACAATACGCGCCGTGTCCAGGAGTACCGCTTTCTGAATCAAGCCCTTGATCCAACCGCCCAACGAGAGCCTCCTAAGGTGTTGGTCGAGGCTCTTGGCTATTATGCCATTGGCCGTTACGACTATCGGCACAGTGATTGCTGTACTCACATCCCACATGTCGACAACCTCGCGAGCCAAGTCAAGATACTTCATCTGTTTATCTTTCTCAGCCTTCACGAGGTTCTCGTCATGCGGGACTGTTATATCCACAATCACTGCGCGACGCTCTAATCGATCTATCACCACTATGTCAGGCTTATTGGCAACAATAGTCCTGTCAGTGATGATAGATCGATCCCAATACAATGTGATATTGCCATTTTCAAGAACTGGGTCGGGCACATACCTGTAGTAGGGCACTTCCGATTCCACAAGACTGTATTTAAGAGCAAGCTGCTGGTGGATAATCCTAGCTACTAGGTTATGTCTATGCAAGTAGTCTCCGTTAGCCAGACGAGAACACCCAGATATAATGTGTCGGATTGATTCCCCGGGACGGTGGCATGCCCGACAAATGTCAACCGTACCGTCCTTCACAATATATCTGCGGTAGTTGTTCGTCATCATAACTTCGTCCATAATTGCACAGACAAAACCTTCGGTTTCCCCAAAGAGGTCACCAAAGCGCAGCCAGGATACGGACGCCATAAAGTCTACATCAGGCCCATGTAGGGCCCGGTAGTAGCGCCCGTGAAGCTCCTTGCTCTTCCATACCTCCATGCGGTCATTAGTATCCAATACTACAGGTTTGCGCCAGTTCTCGTTCACTAAGGAGAGCGGGGTGAGGCCCTTATCCACTAAGACCACATCTCGATGCATCCCCACGTCGGCTTTAAGAAAATACTCCCTGAGACTGCATATCTCACGGTTGTGCAGGGTCTTAGCATTTAAAAAGCCTCGACCTCCGCACTTCCGCGGGACATACAGTCTCATTATTATTATTATTATTATTATTAAAAATTACCATATGTGGAAACATGTTCCATGAATTTACTAATATGTTGAACATAATTGTTGAATGTTAATGTATAGGCGAGGAGGCAGCAGCAGCACAAGCAGTAGCCCGTACAGCACAGGCAGAGGCAGCAAAGGCAGCTACAGAGAGAGATACAGCTAAGAGGCTGGTGACTGAACTGAAGACACAGCTGGCAGCCGCTGAGCGAGCTCAAGACAGACTCGATGCTTTAAACGTTAGTTGAAGTTTACTTGTAAGACGAATTTTAATCTTACTATTATGCCTGCCGGCCTGACTGCCTCGTTGGTCTAGTGGTCGCATAGCGCGACTGCTGAGCATGAGATCTTGGGTTCGATTCCCACGTCGGGCAAAGTGTTATTGGGTTTTCCATCAGGAATTTCTCAGTAGCAGCCTCGGAGTCTGGATTTGTGCCCGGTTGATGGCAATGGGTTCGCCCCCTATTACATGGGACTTAAACATAGCTGGCGAAATGTGGATGTTCTAATGGGTACATCTCTGCCTAATCGTTCGGGGATTAAAGTATGGATGTTTGTCACTCAATCACGCTAGTACGGCTAAACGGATCTGGATGAAAAGCACAAAGATAGATAGTCTGGAATAGCACATAGGTTACTTTTTATGCCGGAAAAATGTACGGTTCCCGTAGGATAATATTTCAACTTTGACGCGGACGAAGTTGCAGGCAGAAACTAGTAAGACATTAATGAGGACTTGGTCAGCTTAAGATGTGACTGACTGGTTAAAATGACAGCAATTTGCTATTTAAATTCTTGATAGTGTGCATTTAAAATCACTCCAAATCCGCTGGCATGCAACAAAGTGACATTAGTCTTTTTTTGTTTTGACCGTAAAAGGCAGAGATAACTAAAGGCCGCTGCATACGTGACGGGTAAATACTCCGGACGGGACGTGAGCGGGACGGGCACGTGATTGCCTCGTTCAAAACGGGAACGTGGTGCAAACGCATACGCAACGTGACATTGATTCGTATCTAACGTGCTAGTGTTGTGAACAACGAAAGATGGATTTTTCAATTCAAGAATTGGCTTTAATTGCTATTGCTAAACGGGGACGTGCTAAACATCGTCGCCGACGAGATTTTTCCCGTCCACGTTCCCGTCCCGTCCATGTTCCCGTGACATATACGTATTTGGATACATTTTGTATGCAACGATGTTTCCAAAACTTCCCGTCACGTCCCGTCCGGATAAAAACCCGTCACGTATGCAGCGGCCTTTAGGTTCCTTTACTTATTAATTAAACAAGGTGTAAAACAAAAAGTATAGTAGCAATATTAAGCAAAAAGTTCTGCTGGGTAACGACCTTTTACTTTCGGTGAGAAAAGTTTATATTTACGATAGCCCACAAGGTAAACACACCCATGGACAGAACTTCATGTCACCACATCTTCGACCGAAGATACGATATCCAACTCATAGCGGAAGCTGAAGATTTCTCTGGCACCAATGAAGTTAGGATATACACAGACGGATCCAAAACCAGTTTTGGTACTGGAGCTGGTGTCTTCTCGAATGACCTAAACATCAATATTTCAACAACTTTAGACAAACTAAACACAAGCTTCCAAGCAGAATGCATTGGCATCACCAGAGCAGCTCAAGCAGTTGCAGCCAGAGACGTCAGAGATCTCAACATCAAAATCATCTCAGACAGTGCATCGGTGCTTCAAGCGCTACAAAACAACACGGTAACTTCTGCCCTCGTCTTGGAGTGTCATAACACACTCCAACACATTGCAATCACAAACAAAGTAACCCTGCAATGGATAAAAGGGCACAGTAACTCACTGGGTAATGACGCAGCAGATGAACTGGCAAAAAAAGGCGCCAAGACAATAGTCCACGGTCCGGAACCGCTGCGCGCTGCTGCCCATACCCCAAGCCCAAATAAAATCATGGCTGCGTCAGAAAACCGAGGAAACACACCATACGGAATGGAGAAACAGTGTAACCTGCAGGCAAACAAAGAATGCAGTTCCGGAAGCATCAAAAAGACTTGCCCGCAGCCTTATTAGACTGGAACGGGACAAAATCCGTAGATCATAGGCATCATAACCGGCCACTGTCCCCTAAACAAACACCTATTCACCATAGGTGTGACAGACAGCCCTCTGTGCAGAGGTTGCATGGAGGCGGAAGAAACACCACAGCATGTGCTCTTGGAGTGTAGAAGCGGGGCGGATCAACGGGCACGAACTCTGCAATCGCCGGCATCGCTCCCCGAAACCTGCAGCAGCCTGAAAAGGCTGCTGGCATTCTGGGAGGACCTGGTATGGTTGGAGTGATTCATGAGGATTCGATTTTTACACGTACAATGGCCCAAATAAAGAGGCTAAGTGCGGAAACAGCCCAGCTAACCTAACCTAAGGTAAACACACACAAACCATTCCCTTTACGGATGCATGCCACCGGTTATGCAATCACAGCTAATATCTATGGCTATAGAACTACTGAAAGGTAACACTGTAGGCGTTAGATACAGAAACTTCCTGCAGTTCCACATGTATGTGTGTCACTGGGTCTTATCTCTAGAACTAAGTAACGCTTCCTGTGTAGGCAGTTCTACTTAACTATTATTCTATTTTGGAGTTGAATAGGGCACAATCATTTAGAATTACTTGGTAAATAAAATGATAACTGAATAGTGCCCAGCTATTATGATGACACCGTTGGCGCAGTGATTAAGCGATTGGCTACTGTGATTTGTGTTGCAGGTTCGACTCACGCACATACTAGAATATTTGTAGGGCTTATAGGTAGTAGTTCCGGGTAGGGTTGTGACATACTCACATATATGTGAGTTTATTACAATACGGCCGACGTATCTTGGCGGCTCTGAAGTTAGCCGATTGCTGCGCAGTAAACAATTTCGTATCTACAAGATCCATTGCGCAGCCAAACAGCTATCTTCAGACCGCCAAGATACGTCGGCCGTACTATATGTTTGTAAACTCAACCCACGATACGGGAGAAATTCCTAGAGTGAGATAAAATAAAAAAAAAAACATAATTTCTAGAAGAAATATTGTGACCTAATTAAAATATCAATTTAATATCTAATCTTAGATAACTTCATAATATGTTCATTGTTTTACAATGTTAATAAGAATAGATAGATTATAAATATGTAGATTATACATAGATAAAAAGATTCACATAATATCTATTAAAAAAATGCCTTGAACTGGGATTTGATAGAGATTTATTTTATGCTATGGTTTAACTTCGAATTGTTTTGTTCCGTACAAATTGTATGTGACACGCTTAATAGTGCATATGTAGGCAACATGCAGTAGTTCAGGTACGTCGTATGAACTACTAGTTTCTGACCGCGACTCCATTTAATCCTATAACTATCAGTGAAAAAATTTATGTAATTGGACCAATATTTCTTGAGCTTATCTCTTACAAACCATAAACAAACAAACTGTACCTACATTATAGACCAGCTAAAACATTTCGCGGGTCCTTCAGCGGTCCAGTGTGGTTAGGCCCACCACAAGGTATATCGGCGACCTAGTCAAGTTCACGGGAAACCGCTTGACTTGTGCAGCTCAGGACCGGTAATAGGCTAGTTGACACCACCATCAATTGACATACTTTTTATGACCTGTCAAAACGCGATTCATTCATAGATTTTGTATGGTAATAGCACGCTGTGACGTCACATAACTGGCAACTCAATTGTCTAACTATTTATTGATTTCAAAGCCACAAAAAATCTAATTTTTCAGTAAATTGAAAATTAATCGGGTTTTCAGAGCTAAAATAAAGCGTTTCTTTAGAGAAGTTATGTCTTGGAATTATTGGTTAATGGTGTCAACTACCCAATTGTGGCTAACGCAGGCCTAAATCCAGCAGTGGACATCGTTTGGCTGATATCATAATGATGATGACTTAATTGCTGCATGTGCAATTTACATGAGCAGTTTACTTGCAACGTAAGGCTAAAATTATAAATGAAATTCTTTAATTATCTGACAGGAGGAGCTAGAGCAATGTCGACGGGAGTGGGCGCGCGAGCGAGCGGAGCTGAGCGGTGCGCTCAGCACAGCGGAGGCGCGCGCCGCTGACCTAGCCGACAGACTCGCGGTCGTGTCGGCCGCGCTACCGCCCGACAACCCTCACCACCACATGACCGATGACGGTAACTACTCTATTGAATAGTTGGATAGCTTTTGTCTCGTTTTTGAGACTGGCAGTAAAAAATCATTTAAGGTAACCAACACTGATCCAATATTAAATTACGAAATATTTGATGTACAAATGCTGACTGTACAAATCTGGCAGGAAAGGCCATATCTAAAAAAAAGTTACTTGCACGTACATTTATGCTGCAAATGCGGAGAACACGTTTTATCTACTCCGTGGGATGTGTATGTAGTCTTGTCTAAACATATTTATTTATAAATGGATCTGCAACGAAAGATATGATACACATGGCATATTGCAAGGTCAATTGGGCACTTGACATCACCAGTCAATTGACACACATTTATGGGCTAACGGTTCCCCCATAGATACAACAAACAACAATAGTCAACTATTACATCACTCATTTACCCACTCAATTGAGTCACTATTTATAGATTTCAAAACTTAAAAATCGAATTTTACTGGTTTTTTTTAAAGAAGTTGTGTCTTGCAGTTAATGGTCTAAAATACCTAATGGCGCAATTTCATTAGTCGTTAACTCGTTCGGTATACAGCATACGGTGAGTCCCCGCATGCAAGATAACAACCAATGAAAGTTATAAGTCGATACGTGTTCGTTACACCCCGCATGCTTTATACCGACCGTGATATCGACATGCGGGCCCTATCGACTAACGAAATTGCGCCATAATGAAAACGGTTCCCCGAATGCGGGCCCTGTGGCATGCGTTCCAGAACTCTCTCGCACCCCGAATGCGGACCCTATCGACTAATGAAAACGGTTCCCCAAATGCGCTGAATGCGGGCCCTGTGGCATGCGTTCCAGAAATCTCTCGCACTCGGCATGCGAGCCCTATCGAGTAATGAAATTGCGCCACTTTTCTTCACTGAAATTCAATATATCAACGCAGATAAACGCGAGGTGACTCCCACCGCTTGCGCGGACTACGACCGTGTGTGCCGCGAGCGCGCCGTGCTCACGCGACAGTTGCAAGAGGCGAAGATGGCACTCGCTGACGTCAAGACATCGTGGAGCGGACAGATAGCCTCGCTGGAGACACAGGTACTTACTACTGTCTAGCTCCGTGGTCCGCGTAGTACTGGTGGTACCTACAAGCACCAGAAGTGGTCCGCGACTTGATTATATCATTCTTAAATAACGTCGCGTGTTAGGGGCCAAAACACAATACTTTTGAAGGTTCTAAACCATCCGGAAAGACGGCAAGCACGAATTCAAAAAACACATACAAAAAAAAAAGAAAAAACTCCTATTTATTTTATTATTGATTCGCTCTGAGAATCATTAGCATAATTATCTCCTTGAATTTGACGAGGCTCAAAAACTGCATCTTGTATGAGCATGTGAAAGGCGTGTGCATGAAGCATGAAACATTATCCACACAGCATCATAATTATACACCGTCTGTGAACTGTCTATAGCAAATAATAATTGCATCTAATGCTGAGGCTACATTAGCGGTCATATACGTGTTGACGCGATAAGCGTGGCCGGGTAGATCGTTGCAACGCGTAGTATTCGGGTGAAGACGATGTACTATTGGTGCAATGCCGGTAAATTATTGCGCATCAAAGGGATTTGACGCGACAATATTCGCTTAGGTGGTTACACCTGCCTGCCGGGGTTGCGGGACGTCTTAACAGGATACCGTGGCCCCGGAACGTAAAGGGCAACAGAAGGAACAGGGTGATTTTTTAGTCAGTAAAAGTCTGACAGTCCCTTACACGACCCAGGGCGGAAGGACTCATTTGATGATTTTGACCACCTAAAAAAAAAAAGTGGTTACACCGCACAACAGAGAACAATCCGGCACGATGAATCTTTGCCCGCCTACGCCTAATGTAGACAAGAACATCGCGTATGCCCATACACGATGTTATAGCGCGCCAACGCGACACGAATTTTCGTCCGCTAATGTAGCCCCAGCATGACAGTTATTTAATGTTTTGCACAATACCATTATTTTGTAAATATAATTAACATAGATAGGTACCTACATTAATTTTTTTCTTGCGCCTTAATTTTATAAACGAATTTTTGTTTTGCGGGATGGATTTTAAAATGTATTTTCATAAAAATTACTTCTTATTATATTATTTATAAGTATGTATTTTTGTATAAAAACGTTTCTTATTCATTTATATTTCTGTGTATTATGATTTTTTAGGTATTTATACACAAGCACAAATAAGCCATATATGTTAGATTTATGGGTAATTTTAAATCTAGTCAGAACAAGACCTTCGCAAATCAAGGTAGGTAGACATATCATTGTTAAATAGCACCACAAAAAAAATGTATTTATGTACGTAATATATTTTCTAAAAACATTTAAAACAAAATGGTATTATCATACTAAGTTGTAACATATAGGTGGCGCGACTATCGCGGCAGGCGGGAGAGGAAGGCTCAGAAAGGAGACGAGTGGAGATAGAAAAAAAAGAGATGCAAGATAAACTGCAAAATGCAGCTGCAGAACTGGAGAAAACCAAGCAGAATCTGGTCAACAGCGAGGCTAAGGTATACAGTTCGTGTATTATAGTTATTGATGTTGCCAGAAGTACTCTGTGTAATTGTAGTATATCTACTAACTTCGTAATTGTCTTAATGGTCTTCATATTCCCATAATTGGGTATTCAACACCATTAACCAATAATCCCAAAATACAATAAAAAAAAGACTTCATCCCTGAAAAGGCGAATAATATTCCATTAAAAATAAATATTTAATTTAGTGACTTTGAAAACAATTAATAGTGACTCAATTGAGTTGACAAAAAAGTGACGTCACAGTTGACATACCATAAACAAAATCTATACAAAAATCGCGTTTTGACAGGTCATAAAAAGTATGTCAATTGATTTTCGGTGTCTAATACCCAATTAGTGATGTGTCGTCTACCTAAAAATGCATACAAGCATGTAGAACTAGCGTACGTGGAGACCTAAATTACTGTCTAAATTATTTGCATGCCAAAATATTTAACATTAAAAATTGTTACTAACAATAATTTATGTTAAGCCTTTATTTGATACATTACTATAAACGTGGCCATATTCTACTGGGTACAAAAAAAAATAGGTATATGAAAAAGAAAAAGATATTTACTTTCAATTCGAAAAAAGTTTTTTTTTTTTCACTGTTGAAGATAATGCCGATATTTAATTTTAGAATCAGTGTCTACCATAAAAATATGATTGAAACTGAGATAAAAATTTGAAAAAGGTAAAAAATGAAACATTATTTTTTTTATAAATTACCCTAAGCGTCTCTTTGCAAAATTATTTCTACATGTATGTGTTCATTGTGTCGTCTCGGTGTATCGTGGTCTAGTTAGCAAGGTAGCGCTAATCTGTCGGGCAGGTGGTGCGGCTCAACGGGGAGGTGCACTCGCTGGCTCTGGAGGTGAAGTCTCTGCGCAGCGCCGCGTCGCTGGCGGCCGTGAGTCCCAGCCTCTACACCATATAGCCACTCTAGTCTCGCATACATAGTGGATTCTCCTTTACTTGTCTTATTAATTGGTAGACAAATATCAATATATCATTCAGCTGAAGATGTCCAATGTCTGTCGGATAAACGGGCCCTTATCACCGCATCTAGCGGATACCTATGACCTTGACCCAGGTCATAAACCCACCTGGCGGGGGCCTCTCCACGCTGCGGTACGTGTAACTAGTGGCGTAATGAAATCTCGATTTCGAGCAATTTTTAATACAATTCATACCTTATGTTTTTATAAATAAATGCGAAAATTCTATTCTATTTTCGTACCGTGTTTGTTTACCAGATAAGACAAGTAGGGTATATACACTATACTATACGCCTACACTGCGTGTTATGACGTAGTACTAGTGCTGTACACATGAGCTTGTAGGTTCACTTAGTAGTGTGCGACAGTGGGGTAGTTTGCCAGCGGGTACATTATATTGTACCTGTATAGGTACCGCCGGCAAACTCCTATAAAAATGTTCTTACAAAGGGCAGAGGGGGGTCGACTATTATCTTTAAAATGGGGAGAAATTAAAAAAAAATGGTGCCTTAATTTGTAATTCCAAAATAGGACTGCTCAAACTGAAGCCAAAATTCGTAATCATTAAAACGTGCTGAAGTCGTGTCCCACGCGGCATTCGCTCCAGTTTGAGCAATCCCTAAGTTTACTTCTGCACTCCCGCGTTGTCAATTTATTATTTGCCCTGGACTTACTGTACCACTCAAACCATGTCAGAGGCCCTTGAGGCGGTTTATAAACTCTAACACTAGGGTGTGTGGGGTCGTATGACCTTACTGCCTACACGATAAAGAAGAAGATTAATTGGCCAATACATTTCGTAGATTTCTAAATATTCTTATTTTATTAGAATTCTAGTTGCTTAGTCGGAAACCAGTAAAACGTTATTAAATATTCCTGTTTGTTCATGTTTACAGTAATTTAGTATTGCGTTGTTACATGTACTGTTAGAGTAATATATGTAGTCCTTTATTGATTATATTGTTTGCATTTAGATGTTTTATTTCTTAAGACTTAGTCGAAAAATTGGTGTCTCTATTTTTTATATTTTTCGGGTAAAACCATGTGCTTACTGCAACAAAATTGTATCAATATTGCAGTTAGCATAAGGCTTTATAATAATATATTTAAAAAATGCACTATTGGCCTAGCTTGCTAGCTTTGTGTGTATGAAAGAAAATTATTAAGATTTTTTTGTTGTTTAAATAACTTGTTACACTGTTATGTGCTAAAAGGTACTTACAAAGTTATGTCTAGGAATAATACTGTCAAGTGTTCTTAAAAACAGTGAAACAAGTTTATGTTTTAAATGCACACGTTGCGGTTTTTACAGTGATATATATATTTTTGAATATAAATGTTGGTAAATTTTTAATATTTATATCACTGCAAATATTGTTTCTTGGGCATGGGCCTTATTATTATGTTCCTATATCGAATTATTATATAATTAGTTTCTTATTTTTACATTAATAGTTATTATTTACAAAGTCTTTATTATTGTGACTAAATATGTTAGTTATTTCAAATTTTCTATTTTTACGGCAGCTTTGCTACACTGATCAAAATAAGTACCACATAAATGAAAGCTTACAAAAACATAAACTGAAAAATAATATAATTACCTTCAAAGTAGTGATTAATATCGCTCGTATGTTATACAGCGCTTATGCAATAAATGTACGACTACGCGACGCTAGCGCAGCGTATCTGCGGCGTCAATGCGACGTTAACCAGCGGCTGATGCGAAAGCACCAACAAAAGCCGAGAAACGAATAAATGCTTTTAGTTTCAGTGCGTTGTGTTTTTATATAAACTTAAACGTAACTTTTTTGGTCAGTGTATGCAATATTTAGAACTGTTAATACTAGCAGTCAGATCTAATTGTTCTGTGATTAAGGGGTGAGTAGGTTGTGTGGCTCACTTTACTATGCAGCTGAATGATTGACAATTGTGATTATCGTTTACTCTGCTTCAAGAATCTTGTTTAAGCCTCTGATTGGTGAATCTGTTGTAAAATCTCATGGTAGCAAGTGTGTGATTGGTTGACCTAAATTACAGCATACAATGACATGAGGTTTGATAACAGATTAAATAGAAACTGAAGTTTAATTTCCGTAAAAAATGACGAATTTAAAAATAAATTCGTATCCGTTGTTTGAAAGATAATGTTTATAAATGCCTCGCTATTATACTTTGAATCGCAATTGGCCATCTCATAAAGATAGTTAGCACATCGCTTGCTTCGCAACGCGGGTTAGTATCAATATCTTGGTCCCTTGTTTTTATTATCGAGATTGTCGCGTTGATAAATTGATTATATTCACAATACGTGATCTTTTGTCACGATCAAATCGTCCAAATAGTTAGTCATACACTTTGCACAGGTGACGGTACACCTATTGTTTACCGAAACGGGACTCACACGTCGGACATACTATAGTAACTATATAAGTGATTTAATAATCCATTCCAAGTAAGTAGTTTATAATTTAATATAAAAAAATTATATCATAAAAGTACAAAAATGATTAAATTATATTTACACATTGTTAATTCTGTTTTGATGTGTTGCACGGATTTGTATAAATAAATTATTTTTGGTCAATTTCAATGTTTCTTTTGATTTTTCCTTAATTTTGCATGGGTGTCGCGCTTGGCTAACAGCTAGTTTGGTGTGTGCATGTTACTTAATACTTATCTTATCTTGGATTGGGCTCTAAACCTTCCTGTCTTGCTTGATATAAGAGATGAATGGAGATAAAACAGTAGTACTCATTCAATTGATTGATCAAACTTATCTATCTAATCTGCTACACAAGTACACACTCGATAGAGCTAAATACAATATGTCGTTTTGCATCCTCGTCAAAATTTAGGAGGTTGTCATAAAAGTCATAAATAATCAATTAAAATTACGAGACCTGAATAATAATAATAACACCCTTTTTTATTAGTTGTTAAAATTTAATCGTATTTCAGAATAATCCTTAACTTGAAATTGGAGAATCACTCTCTGCGCTTTAGCGCCAATTGTCTCTGTGTGCGTGAGTGTATGTGAGTCCCTTAGATTGTCGTGAGTATCTACGGTCAGCTGATTAATAAAACGTTAGTTTTGCTTATTACGTTTTATTGCAAATTGCAGATTTTATTAACCTTAGATGTTAATTAATAACACTTGTTTTTATTATTAAGATCTAAGAATACGTACTATAGGATTTATCTACTTATCTACGTTATCAGCTGATTGATAAAATGTTAGTTTTACCATTTTGCTTTATTCTGTTTTATTGCAAACCTACTAGGATTTAGGTACAACCTGAGACGTTTTGCTAGGCTGTGGCACATTTATTTGTTGTGAGCGCGGGATTTAGTTTAGGTACTTGCTGCCGGCGGCGGCGCGGCTGCGGCGCACAGTGGTCTGAAAATCGAGCTCCATACTCATAGAAACTTAAAGTCAAGAATTAAAAAAATAAAAATTGTAATGGCTCTGGTATACCTCCCTTTACATAATATTAACGTATGGATGGTACAAGTCACAGTACGCGTGAGAAAAAAAAGATTTGTGTTTTTTTTGTATGGGAGAAAACACTAAAAGTACGTTTTTTCGAAACTTAATGGAACTGTTAGGCTGGTGCTCACACGAGCTATAGTCCCATACACGGCGATCAAGATGACATACAATTCATGTACCTTTAGGCACCGCTTCGGACGTAGCAAATTTTTGAAATTTTGATTTTTCGAAATGTGATTTTTCAAATTTTTGCCGTGGTTAAATGATGTTGCCGATCGATTTACTTATATTATAATGAGATTTAGCCTGCTAATGACCTTTATGATGACAATAATTAAAAAAGGTATTGATTGGATAGGTTCTTTTTTTTTAATTTCTTTTTAAATGATTTTGCTATCTATCATGGTCATAAGCATTGAGTGCTTTACAACATGGTTTCCCATATTAGAAGGCTGCAGTGCTTCAATCTCAGCCTCAATCAAAGCCTGTTCTTCCACGATGTTTAACTTGTTTTCGTTTGAAAACTTTAATAGGTCTGCAAAACATGGTGGAAGATGGCTTTGGATTCTCCCATACCTTTTCATCGCCACAAACTAAGCGCAAAGGCACAAAAGAACACATAAAAATACTGGAATCGTCTTCGTCTGCCATAGTTTGCTTATACAAACTTTGCCCAGAAGCACCATCAAAGCCCCACTTGCATAATTATAAGTGTCAACTCTTCGCCATCCAGCGAAGATTCCACACGTAAGAATTTTCCAAGCTTAGCCACAGTTTTGCCCAAAATTGCTTGGAGCTTTACTTTTATCTCTCTTTCCGTGATGTCTGTGGTATCTTTTGGGGGGTAGCAGTCCTCCTTCGCCTCAAGGATGGCAGTATAAGAAGGATACAGTGGTAATCCTTCTTCTTTTGCACAAGATTTTAATGTCATATACTGCCACATCGAAAGCTTCAATGAGGTCAAATGAGCTTCAATGAGCGGAATATATATGCAGTTTTCTTTGTATTTAACAATTTCTTTATCTTGATAGCCTCTTCGGGATGCTCCGATACCAGTTTCATGATATCTGCTACATTCTTGTTTTGTGCTTTCAAACCAGTTGCATGAGCAAGGCTTTCAGTGCTATGCGTTAGGAGCTCTTCCACTCTCCTTCTCTTCTGTAGCGGGCTTAGATCCACGAATGTTTTTCTCGGCGTTACAACTGATGTTGATGTTTCAACACTGCACGTCTCCGGTGTGTAGGATGTTGATGCACCCTCATTTACACCAAAGTCAGAACTGGAACATGGTTGCTACTCTAGTGACACTACAGAAGTAGTCATTTTTTCCCTCACGACCTCGGACCATTTGATGTTCTCTTGCAGCCATGTCTCATACTTTTTACATTAAGATCTTGTGCAAAGAAGAAGGAATACCACTGTATCCTTCTTATACTGCCATCCTTGAGGCGAAGGAGGACTGCTACCCCCCAAAAGATACCACAGATATCACGGAAAGAGAGATAAAAGTAAAGCTCCAAGCAATTTTGGGCAAAACTGTGGCTAAGCTTGGAAAATTCTTACGTGTGGAATCTTCGCTGGATGGCGAAGAGTTGACACTTATAATTATGCAAGTGGGGCTTTGATGGTGCTTCTGGGCAAAGTTTGTATAAGCAAACTATGGCAGACGAAGACGATTCCAGTATTTTTATGTGTTCTTTTGTGCCTTTGCGCTTAGTTTGTGGCGATGAAAAGGTATGGGAGAATCCAAAGCCATCTTCCACCATGTTTTGCAGACCTATTAAAGTTTTCAAACGAAAACAAGTTAAACATCGTGGAAGAACAGGCTTTGATTGAGGCTGAGATTGAAGCACTGCAGCACTTCTAATATGGGAAACCATGTTGTAAAGCACTCAATGCTTATGACCATGATAGATAGCAAAATCATTTAAAAAGAAATTAAAAAAAAGAACCTATCCAATCAATACCTTTTTTAATTATTGTCATCATAAAAGTCATTAGCAGGCTAAATCCCATTATAATATAAGTAAATCGATCGGCAACATCATTTAACCACGGCAAAGATTTGAAAAATCACATTTCGAAAAATCAAAATTTCAAAAATTTGCTACGTCCGAAGCGGTGCCTAAAGGTACATGAATTGTATGTCATCTTGATCGCCGTGTATGGGACTATAGCTCGTGTGAGCACCAGCCTAACAGTTCCATTAAGTTTCGAAAAAACGTACTTTTAGTGTTTTCTCCCATACAAAAAAAACACAAATCTTTTTTTTCTCACGCGTACTGTGACTTGTACCATCCATACGTTAATATTATGTAAAGGGAGGTATACCAGAGCCATTACAATTTTTATTTTTTTAATCCTTTACTTTAAGTTTCTATGAGTATGGAGCTCGATTTCCAGACCACTGTGCGGCGGCGGGACGCTCTTGGCGCATTGTAGGTAAATTCATGATTTATGAGTACCTAATTATTAGTAATGATTTTGTTTTTATTTGTAGATTAAATTGGTTGATTTTAAATTTCCCTTCCTACTTTAACGGGCTGAGGACCGACAAAAATACCTACCTTAGTAGTTAGTACTTAGGTATTTTTGTGTGCTTGCTGCCGTGGCTCTCGCTGGAAGTACTCCAGGATATCTTCCTGCAAGGCGACAGGCAGACCTTCACTGCCGCGAGCTTGAGCATGTCGGGGTACGTCAAACTGCCGAAAATCCCGCAGTCTCTGTGTAGCAGACAGCATAACGCTCTGCGTTGGCGGTTCCCTATTGGGAAACCGTTCTGCGAACATCCGGATGGCTCCACTGATGGCATCACAATCACATAATTCACGTATACGACCGAAGCACACCTAAGGAGCGAAATTTGCGATACACTCACGGCCGGCGGCGAAATCACTTGAACTAATTTAATAATTTTTTTGCTTTGCGCCGGGCGCCCGGGCGCGGGAGTGGGGCACCACAGGGAGAGGGGTGCGCGGGCGGCGTCTATTGTGTTGTGGTTTTATCGTTTGCGATTCTTTGTGTGTGTGCGCGCGGTCAGCGATCCTAAACCTAGTCTTAAGATGGGCCGCATTTTCACCGGGGTGGTTTACTGATTTCCGTAAATAAGAAAACATTAAAAAAAAAACACCTACCTATTTTATTATTGATTCGGGTCTAGAATCACTAGCATAGTTACCTCCTTGAATTTAACGAGGATGCAAAACGACACATTGTATACCTATCTAACGTTTCGCGTTATTAAACTATATAAAGAACAGTTGCTTTTAGAATAGATTAACATTGAACTTTCACATCAGTTCCGTTAGCTGTTTGCCAATGATCTTATGTGATAGTGATTACAGTCTATAATGGCATGTAACAGGTAATTAAGTTACTGACATTGCGACAATTTTCAATGGGTTTGCACGGTTGGGTGGCGTAACTATCGGAGGTACAAAAACACAGTTGCAACGGAACCGGTACAATTTGGCACGATTGGCGAATGTTTACTTACACACTCGGTTCCTTAGTGCCTTGTTGTCTGTAGCGGCGAGCGGTCGTGTGAGCGGCTACTAGAAAGTACGTGACTAGTCGCAAACTATAAATAGTTTAAAAAAAAGTGTTTAGAATTCCTCTGTGCTAGAATTCTTTTAGATAAATATGTGTTTGAATTAGTTGATGGAGTGCAGTGTGTTTATGCTAAAACTGGGAAGAAAAACAGTGCTAATGTAAATATTTATCGTAAAACACTTCGTTTGGTACGTAGATTTCATAATAAATTCGGCGATGACTCATTAAAACAGTCATATTGTCGTTACACACAATAAGACAAACACAATGTTTTAATAACTAATCTTTCAGATGTAGAAAGTATAAACACGGTATGTAATTTAGTTCTCAAAGAGGATTAAATACCGCGCTACTTTCCAAGGCTGAGGTAGTGGTGTACGTAAAACTTAGGAAAATAAAACATATGTTTACAAAGTTATCACGTGTAGTTATCATATGGTTAATCATACGCTAGATAAAGTCAACATCAGGAACTTATAAACAGTAGGTAAACTGACAATGAGGTTGAAATACTTGTATGGTCGAGGAAAAGAATTTTGTTATTATATCGCCTTAATAGGTCTGTGTGACAGAACTACGGTACCTAATTTAACGCATTATTGTTATCGAAATATTTCAAGTTCTATTATATCAACAACAGTTTTAGCTTCAGCAAATCTAATGGGAATTTCATGGGTTTTAAAAGGGGAAGTTAGTAGAATACTCTTGGTACAAAAATCAACATATTTCAGGATAAAACGATGGATTACGAAAGCCGTATTGAAAGTCTGACGCAAGAGAACAAAGAGTTATCGGAAGCATTGGAGAATGAGAGGACCCTGGTGAAGATCTTGAGGGAAAAGGTGGACAAGTCAAACCAGCTTTGTGACGAGAGCAAAGCAGAGGTCAATCACCTGAACTCTATGGTCACGGAGATGCAACACGACTTCTTGGATGTACAGAGGAAATTTGACAAGTAAGTGTATTTATTACTGGATTTGTGAAAAAAATTTAAGCGTGCAGAAGCAGTTGTGATTAGTTGACTGAATTAGGTATCAACTACCAATCAAAGCAGTGTATAGGCGTTTTTACATTTTGCCACCTAAATTGTAGGTACCCCATAAACACTATGTAACAAAAACCCTGTCAGATCAGTGTTGCCGTTGACCAGTTTTTATGTTTTATTTTAATTTAATTACTTCATCTTTCTTCTTTTTTTTTTTCACTGGGGAAAAATAATAATCTCCATTAAATGGTTACGTATATGTGTACGCAGTACGATGCCGAATAATACCCTTAAGGATCGGACAGGGTTTTTGTTACATGCTGTATAATTATTAGGTAAATTAATAATTATATATGGGGTGACTAACTGTGGTAGGACACTGTAGTTCCACAATTTTGTAATACCTGGAACCTGTGTGCAAAAATAAACGTAAGTGATAAATAAAGGTTTATTTATCTACGCATATATCAGAGTTGTTTACCGGGTTTCGGGCCTTCCAGCTAGGTTCCAAACTTTGCAGGCTCTTTAGTAGGTAATTGTGTTTGTCAGAAGACAGGAATTACTTGCCAATCCAGGTCAAACATGCGTGCCCCAGAAGAACTGAGAATAAAGTTTTCGTATGCAAAATGAAAATGTATTACAATTTTTGACTTTTTGCTTACCTTGACCAAGTGTCGTACCAGACGTTGTTCTACATTTTATGCATTATTGTTAACAAACTTTAAATGCCTCTCCATACAGCTGTTTCCATGGACCAATTTATTTAATTACTTTGTATGAGACATGTACGTATGTTACTATTAAGGCATAACCAATTTTTAAATTGAAGGTCATTTGCCTCATTTGTAGAACAGGTGGTTTTGCCGACTAAGTCATGTCTCGAGACAAAAAGTATGCCGATAACATAAATGCCTACTTAACTCTTCTACATATAGTAGGTATTTAAACACATTCCTTATGAAAAAGTAAAAGTATTTAAATTCCGGTTTCATTTATTATTTGATCGAGCTATTATTTAAATAGAAAGATCTTTTTAACAAAATCAAGGTTATAGCAAAAATTATAGATTTTTTTTTTTAGAAAACCGCATCTAAATTGGTCAAACCGTTTTGGAGAGAAATGTGAACATTCATTTGCACAAACAAGCAATCTCTCATTCAAAACTAAACGTAGGTACCTCCTATACAGTTCGTACAGCTCCGTTCCATCGTGGGTAAAGAATAAAAAAAAATAACTGCATTGCTTATTTCGTTCATAATAATCAATTGGTAGAGGGAGTGCAATTTTAAATTAGAACATCTGTACCCGTACAACAACTCACTCACACACTCACTCAATTAAAACATCTGTACCCATACAACAACTCACTCACTCTCTACTCAAATAAAATACTAGCTCTGCTCCTCATGGATGCCCTCCGTTTGGGGATAACGGAGGGGTATGTCGGACTCTTACCGACTAAAACCCCACGGTTTCTCCTGCTACCATAAGTCGGGAGCCCGGTATTCGCATTACGCATGATCCGCGCCCCCGACTGGTATTGGACCGCCATTGGCGAGCCCCTTCACCATCCTGCGACCGCACATTCCACTAGAGAGGCGCGCACGGAACACTGCGCGCCGCCATCACATACTAGCTGCTCCCTACGATTTCGTACTCGCGGTTTTTTCCGCCCATGTTAAGTTACGTCTTTAGTTACTGCTCCGCTCCCGTAGGTCTTAGCGTGATGTTATATAGCCTATACCTTTCTTCTAGTATCTGGCTACCATATACAAAAGATTTTTCCAATCCGACTAGAAGTTCTAGAGATAAGAGCGTTTAAATAAACAAACAAAAACAGTCTTTACTTTTATTTTATTAGTAATAGATAGTGAAGATTTAATGGACGATGGTCATTAAAGGAACGCGCGGAGCTCTCAAGTAGATTTTAATCTTTAGTTATTAAGAACCAATTTGTACTAAAGAATACATACCGGTTATTTCCACACACTATATCAAAATATGGTATTTTCCAGAGAAAAACGAGCGAAAGACGAAGCGTTGCTGAGGAATGCGCACATGTCGCAGACGATAGAGATGAGTCAATGTAACGTGCGGTATCAGGAGGGCGAGATTGTTGATCTGAAGAGTAAGATCTCGGAACTGGAGGGACTCATCGCTCAACACAAAGAGGTAATACATACTAATATTATAAATGCGAACGTAACTCTGTCTTTCTGTCTGTCTGTTATGCTTTCACGGCTAAACCACTGAACCGATTTTGATGAAGTTTGGTTTTGATGAAACCGTGTGTTGTTGAAAAGAAGTCAACACATCGTTTTGAGGAGTACGTACATTAGGCAAACGTTCTCAAAGAAAAAACTATTTGCAGTTTATTTGCTATTACTTATTTAAATGCCGTTCCTTTTTTTAATTCCAGCTGGCATAGACTAAAAATTTTTTTAAATTTATTTTTGATATATTGCCACCCGTATTACGAGGCTAGCGTGGAGGTCTCAGCTCCGTTGTCACTGGCTTATTATGCGAGTTCATGTATTATATTGTTCTGACTAGCGGCGCGGAACCCTGCCTATAAAATATTGGTTACAATGTCCATCTACAATTGCAAACATTAAAAGAAAGGATGTTTGTAAAGATAAGATAAAAAAGGTGACCCCTTTGTTACGATCATAAAACATTTATACTAACACCGCGCCACGCCCAGGTTATTTTCGACTTTTATTGTGCTTTGAAATGACTAATTTTATTTAACTCAGTATTGTTTCCATATATTAATTAGTATCGAATAAATCTAAATATTTTTTTTGTGAGAGAAAATACAAAGTTTTTTTCCCATTATGTTAAAATCAACAATCATGTCACAACTGTTATCATTTCTGGCTTTTAAAAGTATTTATGAATGGTCAACTACGACTATCAGCCTATTTTTCCCATTGCTGGGAAGATGATTCCCACTAACAATTTAATATAAATTCATATTTTATAAATGATTATATTTCAATTAATTTCAGAACCAAGCGGCGTGTATGTTAATCAAAGAGACAGAGGAGGCGCGAAAGCTGGAAATCGAACAGCTAAAGAAAAAGATTGACGAATTAATAGAAAACGAGACTGCACTCAAAAAAACTATACAAGACTTAGAAACTGAAATCTGTGATAAAAATAAGGTGAGTAATAACATTTTTACACTCAACAAACACAGTAAATGGGTGCTGATCCACGCGTCATGTTCGTGAACGAGCGCTGTCAGTTGGGATTGGTCATCTCTTAACTGCCATAGCCTACATCTTGATTCTTATTTTTATTTATTATTGTTTTATATTAACCTTTATTGTTTTTACATGTAGAAGCAACGAGAATAATGTAGCCAGGATTTTGTAAAAACCTAATTTAAAAGAGTGCCGTGGAGTTTTTTGCTCGTTCTTCTCCATAGAGGCCTACCTCCGTTTTAAAACAAGCAACTTGCTTTAACTTTCTGACTAACTGACCGATTCCTTGACAATTCAAAATTGCTTGTAAATGGGCTAATTGAAATAAATGTTTTGACTTTGACTTTGATTCAAGACCCCGAGTTAACCCGCTGATTGCGGCTGAAGTACGGCTGGCAACACAGTTTGTGTGTTCGCCGTAGAAAAACACACACGGTTGTGTGTGCGCTGCACTTGCGTTTTTTAATAGAAATACAAGTAATACAATACAACGGGTGTGTTCACCCGCAGTCGACGGGTTATAGCAACTGCTCAAAAAAGGAGTGTAATGTTATAAAACAAATAATAATTTATCGTATTGTGTTTACAGAAAATAAAAACGTTAGACAACAGAATATCGGACATGAAGAAGACTTTACAACGTGAACTACAGAGCAGTAAGTCTGACCTCTCGTCTGCCGAGGAACAAGATATTAGTAGAAGGTAAGAAGGCAAAAATATTGTAACCATTGATTTGATTGAATAAAAGAGTACATAATGGAGTTTCTTGCCCATTCTTCTCCATACAAAACTACCTTTTGGAAGGGGCAACTAGATTCAATATGAGCGTTTACGCCGTGCGGCATTTCATAAAAACTTTCTAGTCCTTATATTTCGAAATGAATTAACCGATTTTAATGGAACTTCCTACGCATAAGAAATTTTATAAAAAAATGTGTTACAGCTAAATTCGACGAATTTAAGTTTGTCAGAAAAACAGATTTTCAGTTATCTTTCTTTAAATAATACATTTCGAAAATGTTCTCAACAAAATTTGTTTAACAATTCAAATTCATGACAGCTTCCATTTTTATCACCAGGTACTTAAAACACGTCGTGCTTCGTTTCCTAACTGCGCGTGAGCTGGAGGCACGACAACTGACTCGAGCACTGGCCGCACTCCTACGCCTATCGGCTCACGAAGAGGCTCTCTTACGAGCTGCACTACCGCCCCGCACTGGCCTGGCTGCTTGGTTCCCCTCCCTCAACACCTGATCCGTCTGAACAGACCATAAGAACGTGTGAAAAGACCAAAGGAACGTATGTAACCTCTGCATAGAAGGGTTATTTACTCAAATGAGCAAGTAACAGGTTAATGCAGGCAAATACAGTATTAATTTTGTATGTAGTATGTTAATATCAAACGCCTTCTGCAACCAGCGCTACTATTTTAAATGTATTTCATGTGTCGTCACTAGCAAATTTTCAAAGCTAAAAGTAACTAACTCACTGTAATAGCACCGCTCCAAAATGGTAACCGCCGCCGCCCGCAAGCCTTCAACTTTTTATATTGTCATTGCAAAAATTACTTTAATGCTTACGATTTAAGGCCGTAACTTCAATGGCATATTATTTGCTGTGTGGGCGCGGTGCTGTTTAAGTGAACCTTTACAATGTTAAATTGTATCCTATTAACCGAAAACTTGACTATCAAACAATTCATTTACTATTTCTAAACGTCAAGACTTGTCAGAGCCGAAGTCATATAATGTTAGAGTAGGACGGTAATACGGAATTTCTGTAAAATCAATACAGCGACTCGTGTTGTCTCGCTCCTACGTTCCATGACCGCGACTGCCACGAACTTCAGCGTTCAGTATTATAAGCAACAGTCGAAGCAGCTGGGTCTCGACTGGATTTTATATACAGCCTGTAACAAAAACCCTGTCCGATCCTTAAGGGTATTATTCGGCATCGTACTGCGTACTCATATACGTAACTATTTAATGGATTTGAGATTATTATTTTTCCCCAGTGAAAAAAAAAGAAGAAAGAAGAAGTAATTAAATTAAAATAAAACATAAAAACATACATACATACATACATACATACCGTTAAAATCATAACCCTCCTTTTGGCTTTGCCGTAGTCGGGTAAAAACTGATCAACGGCAACACTGATCGGACAGGGTTTTTGTTACATAGTGTATATCATGGTAGCTCTCTGCTCTGTACACGCTAGCAGCCTTACACGTCGTGTGCTCGAAGCTAATACTACGGGTGCGTCTAATTCTGTTGTATCTAAAATTATGTTGTTTAATATAAGAAGTAATTTATTTATTTGTAATGCTGTATGCAGCTTTTGCTCGCGACTTCATCCGCGTAAATGTCGGTTATGGCGGACGCAGACGAATTCGCGGAAAAAAAGTAGCCTATATTCTTTCATGGGGTTCAAACTTACCCTGTATCAAATTTCATCAAAATCGGTTCAGTGGTTTAGTAGTGAAAGCGTAACAAACAGACAGAGAGAGTTACTTTCTCATTTATATAATATTGATATAGATGTGGGGGTTTGGTAAGTTATAGACTCTTTCTCGTATAATTGGATATTTGACTAATCTATTGACATACTCTTTATGACCCATTGACAGACAAAAAGGGCGATTCTTTCGAATTCTCTCCTCATAGGCACTCCTGCGCTGCCGCTCCTCGTTGACGTCACTTAGTCCACTCTGATTGGATGAATACATTACATGATGCGTATACTTTAATATTACTAAAATGCAAAGTGCGACTCTCTAAGTCGCGTTAAAGCAAGGACTTTTTATTAGAAAGTCGCCATATATCGTAGCATAATAACAAAATACACATTCCATTGATCAAGTGTTTTGAGAATCTCTATTGAATAATAGTGTAATATTCTGTTGTAGGATACAGACAGTCATAAGTGATAACATAACAAAGGATGTTTTATAAGTATGTTCATAAAAAAAAAAACACGAACATGCATTATGAACATGGCTATAATTTATTTTTGAGTAATTTAATAATTAATTAAATCTTAGTGCCGCAGTTCCCGATTATTTATTTTGTTATCTATTTTTGGTGATACTTTAACTTACTCAAAAACAATTTTTTTCTAAAAAATAAATGATGAAAATTTAGAAACGTTTTCCTTAAGCAGAAAAAGGATAAAGGTATTTGCAGTCCACTTAGCTATCCATTAAGTTGGCGATCAACGAATTTAAACAATTAGTTTTAATGAATATATTTTAGATGATTGCTAAAAACTTAGGACCAAGCATTTGGTACCAGATTCCCACACATCACATTGAAGTATTCACAAATATAGAAACGTTGATGCTATTATTTTAAATAATATTCGCATTAAAAATGACAAGGTTATCATAGCTTGATTTTCCATTAAATGGCGACCAATATGTTGCTCGGCAGATGATTCAACTCATATTCCTGATTTCTCGAACGATAAATTAATGTGACTTTTTGTCAAGTCAGCTGCTGTAACTGTTTGACTGAATTAGGTACTTTTTATGAACTGTCAAAACGCGAGATTTTATATAGCAAAAAGTATACTGTAACGTCACATTTTTGCCAACTCGAACTATTTATTGATTTCAAAGTAATTAAAAAAATATTTTACTGTTACTTGAGAATTAGGTACGATTCAGACCAACTGGCTCGCATCGGGAACGGAGCCGTACGTACAGTACGTACAGTTACAGCGTCCGGCTGGAATCCAACTTGTCACTGTATTTACGGGAATTACGTATAATGTCATAAAGGCAATCAAATCTCCGTTCGTATTCCACGATGCACGGCCGACCGGCCGTCGCGACAGCCGGTCGGAGCCGGTCGGCCGTCGCAACAGCCGAACGCATCCGGCGAAACGTCGCGACGCGTGGCCGGATGCCGACGGAGGTAAAGTTGCATGCAAATATGAACTATAATTACTGTTGATACATTTCAATGTTCTTTACTGCATTGTAAAATGCCGCCCGGCCCGGCCCGATGCGAGCCGGTTGGTCTGAATCGTAACATAATCGGATTTTAAGAAGTTGTCTTGGAATTAATAGTTTATAATGTCAACTATCCAATTTGTCACATTAATTATGCGTTGATTTTCGTTTGAGAAACTGGAAGTTATATTATGTTACTAAGGTGATTAATCTACTTAATATTGGTATTAGTAGGTACCCGAATAAGCTAATATCGTATTACGCGTAATTATAAGTATTATAATCTTTTGAACAACACTATTGTAATATAATACATTGTGAAAATTTTATTAAAGTTGCCTTAATAGTTGCTAGTCATTATTTAAAGAATTAATTGTATGATGATGAAAATGTTTATTATTTTTTATGCGTTTTGTGTTGTCAATTATTTTGCAATAATAACGGCAGGAGTATTTATACATAATTTATTATGTTATTGATGCATCAATGTAACGTTGCTTCATCAAGTTGTATTAGAATTATGGTCTGAATAATTTAGAAAAAAATAATATGTATAGAATATTATAGTTATAAAATAATTATAACACACTGCCCCTTTGTATTTTGTACATTTAACTAAGCTTTTGGCGGGAAACGTTGAAGATACCAATATTAAACTTTGAATTTCGAATTCTTAATTAAATCTTTTTTTTTAAGTTTACTTATTAAATATTTTTAATTTCTTGAAGAATGTGCGTTATGGAATAAGGTCTTGTTCAGTATTAAAATCTTTTTTTTCTTATTTGGACCTTCAGCGTTTCCTCTTAGTCTACGCTACTGAAAACTAAACAAAGCAATATTAGCAATCGCTCAGTCATTTTGTATAATATGTAGCTATTTCAAGGACGAATCTACTGTAAAGGTCAGCGTAATCAGAGCAGCATTGTGCTTGAGCAGTTTTAATCGATAATGAGCTAAAATACATCAGAAATTAAGTTGAAAATTGCGTGCAGGATATAATTCCGCTCGGCATTTATTGTCCTGGTCAGTCGGGTAGTGACATCGTCAATTAGTTAATATACTTTTATGAGTTGTTAAAAAGCGATTGCCACATAGATTTCTTATGGCAATAGCAAAGTATGACGTTACTTATTGCAAACTCAATTGACTGACTATTCATTGACTTCAAGTAAACAAAAAACAAATTTTATAGTTACTTGAAAATTATTTAAGATTTGGTGTCTACTAGCACATTACGCAATTTTAAAATTTTAGTCAAAATTGCTCAAGCATGTTGTACTGCGGCAGCACATAATACTAGGTAGAACACTCGTATCTACCCGTTTTTCACTTTTGTAAGAATTTATAATATAAAGCCACAAGATTGTGACGGGAACAACGTTGGAAAACATTTTGCTTATGAACGACAGTTAAGCAGTGTTTACGCTTTACGGCATCTCATACAAACTCTCAAGTCCTTCTTTAAAAAAATGTATGAACCGATTTTAATGAAGTTTCCTACAATATAAGCAGCATTCATAGGTCTAAAAAGTTTGAGAACATTTTCGAAATGTCGTATTTAAAAAAAGATAGTTCAAAATCTCTGTTTCTATGGAAAACTTAAATACGGTCGCTGTTAACACAATTTTTCGAAATGTTCTCATGTAACTTTTTATACCTATATATCCTGCTATATGTGTAGGAAGTTTCATTAAAAACGGTTCATTCATTTCGGAAACACAGGACTTGAAAGTTTGTATTAAATAAATACTGTACGGCGTAAACGCCTTTAAGAAAGGCATAAAACTGATTTTTGTTGCCTTACAAGATACGAAGTGTTACGAAAATTTCACACAAAGGGTTAGTAATTAAAAGGACATGATTGTTCAATGTTTGTAAATTAAAACATTCCTAATATTTAGTGAGCAGCGGCGCTGTCAATTGAAGGCACTTGTAATGTATGTAGATATGTGGTGTTCGCAACATCTGTGGATATAATGTACATTGTATAGTATTAGCTTGTTTAAATATAACTATAGAGAGTTTATTGTTTTTGACGCTACAAAGAAGTTTATTTTTTTCGCTTATTTTCACAGTATTTATTTTATAAGATGTCTATCACGTAATTTAGTAAATATAGATAATATGATACGTGATAAAACGATAAATATATTTTTGTTTGTTATTTTTTTGTTTAATTTTTAACATATATTTGTGTTGTTATTGTAAATTGGAATAAAATTACAATAAGTAATATGATTACTTTCTTTTGTCATCCTAAAATTATGATTGAACGACTACCAAACTTTTCTATAAAAAATATGTTAGCCATCCGTTAAAACGATGGTGATAATAGGCTAGTTGACACCACCATCAGTTGACGTACTTTTTATGACCTGTCAAAACGCGATTCTTTCATAGATTTTGTATGGTAATAACACGTTGTGACGTCACTTATTTGGCAACTCAATTGTCTAACTATTTATTGATTTAAAAGCCACAAAAAATCTAATTTTGCAGTAAATTGAAAATTAATCGGGTTTTCAGGCCAAAAATAAAGCGGTTTTTTTAAAGAAGTTATGTCTTGGAATTATTTATTAATAGTGTCAACTACCCAATTATAGGATTACTGCTCTGCTTACTCTATAATCTGAAAATAACAAGCAAGAGATAACGATAAAGGCGAGAACAGTCTCAAAACATTTTAACAATACACATTATAAGTCTGTTTCCGCCGTAAGCCTTGACAAAAAAAAATATTGTAAACATTTTGAAAATGTATTTATAAAATATATTTGTGTAAAGTTGTGTAGGTATGTGTTTATTATTGGTCCATAACATAAGTAAAAACTTGACGTAACGTTTTATTATTTGTTTTGTATCAATATCCGGAAGCCATTTTGAGTCAAGCACCTATCTTTTAGCCTGTTGTCAACGATTTCATTTGCCTTTTGATTTTCACGCCGTTCAGTTGTTAGCCTCAATTAAACTTCGTGAAAAAGTTAGTACCTAGATACCTAACTACATTTAATAGGAGTAAAAAAACATTTTGAATCAGAAAGTGTTATACATATTACATAGTGGCTCAATATCACGTAGGTAAACGTGTAAAGTTATCTCCAAGTACAAAATATGTTGCTAGCGGTTCTTCAAATAGTGGTTCCAGTCCTGAGAAATGCAGAGCAAGGAGGGCCTCCCAAACCGTGAGTTATATTTACTTTACTATAAGTTTTTACCGCTACAAGTATCTAGTCTTTTTAACCAAACCTTATTTCGACATATTCTGAGATTTTGAACTTGCCTACCTTCACATATGAATCTGAACAACAACTTCAGGGTAGTTAGTAGATACAACGGTAAAAGATCCGATTTACCTTACGGCTAATGAAACATTTCTTAATTAACGGAATTAAATCAGCGTTTTAAGTGTGAATTGTGATGATAGGTAGGTATACTATACCGTCCGGTTTTCGGACGCATAATTGAAATATTTGTCTACCCCCTGTTTTGTCGACTTTAAATGTTTAAGCCGAATCAAGAGTTTCGAATTGGATATGCGAAATTAAAGATGACTTGCGTTTATACTTATTTATTAGAAAGTAGCTAGGCTTCGCACAGGTGCAAAGTTTCGGTTGGAGTGTAGCCTTAGGGGCGCTAGGACTTAGAAATTTTTTGATTTTTTTACGAAAAGTTTTTTCGGAAAAGTTCTAATTTTATTGCAGCATCTTATTAAGCTAGTCCATAGAAACAAATTAAGCTCTGAGAAGTATGGCCCTACGACGCACCGTTTCCGAGTTATGGGTCTTCGAAATTTTTAGTTTTTTATAAAACACTCTATATTTCCAAAATGGTAGGTCGGATGAAAATCTTTTCTGAAAAGAAATTGTTGCTCTAGTCGAGAACCATGAGATAGTGTAAAGAAACCCGCGAAAATTAGTAAAAAAAAAAATCTTAGAAAATTTGACTAAGTCCCGTGCCCCTAAAGATACGCAAGCTGACGATCCGACACTTAGAAAATTTTTCATATTTTTTTTTTTTTTACTAATTTCTGCGGGTTTTTTTACACCATCTTATGGTTCTCGACTAGAGCAACAATTTCTTTCCAGAAAAGATTTTCATCCGACCTACCATTTTGGAAATATAGAGTGTTTTATAAAAAACTAAAAATTTCGAAGACCCTTATCTCGGAAACGGTGCGTCGTAGGGCCATACTTTTCAGAGCTTAATTTGTTTCTATGGACTAGCTTAATAAGATGCTGCAATAAAATTGGAACTTTTCCAAAAAAACTTTTCGTAAAAAAATCAAAAAAATTTTAAGTCCCAAATTTTTTTTTTTCAACCAAAAAAAAAATTTTTTTTTTGTTTCTTTGCTGTTCATAGTGCCCCTAAGCGTATACTCCAACTCCAACAAATCCGCCCCTAAGACGACCCACTGACCAAAGTTTCGACTTTTCCGGCGGATTTTACAAAAAAATCTTTCAAAAAATCTTGACCGGGAAATTATGTTAAGCTGCGTACAAATTACGCGCGGCAAACCCTCGAACATTGGCGCGCGCGGCGGCCGCGCTCTATGTAGACGGGGTCGGAGCGCGCGGCGACTCGAACATCGCCGCGCTCGAACGTGCCGCGGGGCGAACCGCTCGCTGTCGGTTTTTGCGACCGCATCAAAGAAGCTTCCGTCGTTCGCTCGCGCGCAGTTGGGACGGTATAGTTTTGGTGAATTGGCTCGCGCGAACACGATGGACAACGAAAGCTGCCGTCTACATACAATTGTATGACGCTAATGTGTTGTTGTGGTGTTTTATTATTTTTACAAATAACTTGAAGTATCACAATGAAAGCGGCAGCCGCCCGACCACGCGCGTCCATACCAAGCAAGAATGAACTGCCGCGCGCGAGTCTGGGCAGCGGATGGATCGCCTGCCGCGCGCGGCAGCCGCGTTCTACAAATTTTAAATGTACGATTTGGCTCGCGAGGCAAATTAAAGTCAAATCTGGTCGAACATTGGCTCGCGCGGCTGCCGCGCGTAATCTGTAGATACACAGCTTTATGTTAACACAACAAAGAAAAAAGAATCTGTCAAATCGATCCATCCGTTCTCGAGTTTTGCACATTTAGCCATTCATTTTTTTATGCTTCGAATAAAAAAGCTTGCTTCGAATGGCGCCGCACGAGGACAGCAATTACGCAAACTTTCAAATGTGGGGCACGCCGAAGATTGATCTCTTCGCACAGTACTCATGCAGGCAGGCGGCGGATTTATTTGCACACAACATTTTAATTGATGACAATGGTACCTTACGTAGGGTGATGTTTGCAAAAGTTTTAATAGCATAACATAAAGTTCACTATACGCTGCGCTGGCTACGGGAAAACACACTTATTGTGTTTCTACTAAAAAACGAGAGTGCGGCACACACAACCGTATGTGTTTTAGTATTGCTAAACGGCTGTGCGGCAAAACACGCTCTGCGTGTGGCGGCCGAATGTTACGCCAGTGCGGCCTCACACGCAACGCGTGTTTCCGAATAATTTGTTTTTTTTTTCGTCGCTCCGCCAGTATAGGTGGGTTTTTAATTTAATTTTTAAGTGTTCTAAAAATGAATTTCTTATAAATACAAATCAAGTGATTTTTTCGAAAAATTTGCCTCTCATTCGACGCAAAATCATGAAACACAACCGTGTGTGTGCGCCCGCAAACGCGTAATAAAACACGCCAAGCGCGTAAACCCGCATTGGCGTAAAGTCCGGCCGCCACACGACATGTGTGTGCGGCCGCACTCTCGTCTCGTTTACGAAAAAGCGTTTCGATTGTGCGGGCAACACACCAATAAATTGTGCAACAAGCCACACTGGCGGTTTGTCACGATCCGAGTTCTTTACTCGGATTGCTAGCCATACGACCTAGCTTTTAGGTAGGCTTAATTCGACAGGCAGTTCAAGTTCAGGCGTTCAACACATTGCAAGCGCGACACTCTCATAGACACCAGAACAGGGACACATCTGCCTCAGACGCAACGCAAGTAATTAGAAGCATGGCTGATTTCAAGTAGGTAGCAAAATATTTTGCCAAACTGCAAAGAGAAACTCACTTCTGACCGGGTATCGCTGACGCAGACGAAGTCGCGGAATAAAAAGTAGCCAACTGCCAAAGTTCAGTGGTTCTGTTGTGAAAGCGTGACAGACAGACAGGCATACTTTCGCATTTAATATTGATTGATAAAATTCTTACAAATTTTTTTTTATATAAAAAAAAAATCTTTCAATCGATAACTGAAAAATGACATGACTCGTGCCTTCCAAAATTATTATCAAAGGTTATCCAATAATTGTTAACAATTATTGGATAACCTTTGATAATAATTTTAAATATTATTGTTTCATAAATTTTTAATGTTGATGGTTGATGTTGGTAGTATTTTGTTGTTAGATACGTAAATGATGTGCGTGTAGTGTGAGGGCCACTTTGTGCCACAAACTGCGAGTCATAATGGTCGAGTGTCGATCCCGTTTATCTTTTTTTAAATCTAATTTGGATTATATTTATTTATGCGCTTATGTACAAATGCGGCGACATACGACACTCGATAGATCACGTGTTTCTATTTAATGCCGATCGGCACATTCGGTTCGGCATTTCCATAAAAGTGACGCGCCACTGAGGTGCCTATGGGGAGTTAAATGAAACCAGTATCGACATTTTAATCATTTATTATATTATTTACAACTTACGTAATAATTTTGTTTAGGAGTAAACTGCAAAGTTTTCCTAGTCTACACTACTGTGCAGCGATTTTCGTTTTCAAGGCACAAAAATCTAAATACAAAGTCCGTATCGCGATTAATTGCCATGGTTTAAATTTATTTGGTATCTGCTTCGCTAATAATAGGACTTTAAAGTGCCCGAAAACAATACTTAGGAACTCATACATTTTAAGATAAATGAATAGAACACCTTATGTGACTAGATGGTGGAATGTCATCTAATATGCTACATACATTTAATGTTTTTTCTTATCAGTTATTTTTTTTTATTTTTCTGAAAAACATCTGTAATTAATTAATTAATGCTAAAATGGTTTCGTGTATAATGATTTTGCTTTAAAGGAAAAAGCGGAGGATAGGATTCGAATTTGTAACTGGAATCATACAACTATTATTATTTAGTTTCCAAATGTGAAAACATTAAACAACAGCTAGTATCTACCCCCCTCTACGCTTAAATAATTATCGACTTGTCAAAGTGTTGCAGCAACACGGAACCCGTGACGTCACGACACCGACACGCTCACTACGCGCCACGCCTGTTTACAACGAGGCCTGACTGAAGGTATTTTAATTTAAAAAAATAAGCTTATCGGTATTCTCACATCCCTTTCAAGGTAACACATGAAAATTTAACTAGTGTCTTCACACGCCCCGCCCACCGTTGCCTTAATTATTTAATGTTTTGAACAACAATTTAAAAACTCTAATGTAAATTTTACCTAAAATAAGCTAATAATTAGCTGGATAAAACGAAATACTGCCGCTGTTTTAGTGCTAAAAGTCAGTGGTTTGGTCTAGCTATAACTATGCTGCCCGTGGAGGCTTCTCTCGTCAACCCATCAAGGGTGATTAATTTATTACAGAAAACTTTGACAGTTCGTGTATCACATGTGCCAATGATGAATTGGCTTGAGCGGTACCGAATGTTTGTAGAATATTTTCACATAACGATTTACTTTGATTGACCGACGCATAGTACAGGCACAGGACGGAACATTCGCTATCATTATGTTTTCAGCAATATTGAGCGAGGATTAGCACCTGAGAGGCATAAAAAAAGCTATAAATCGAGCTTCGCACTTTTGGGACCGTCACCACTCTGCCTTATTCATTTTAACGTATTTTTTTTATTGTTTCTTTCTTTCTTTCTTTCTGCAGGTCGACCGTCCTCGCCTGTACTGCGTGTGGTTTGCCTAAACAGCGCGTGCGTGTCTACAGCTTGAGCTTGCCGGTGCAGATGTCTGTGTAGAGCTGCGGTGTGATGGGCACGAAGTCCTGTCCCGAGCGGAAGTACAGCGGGTCCTTGATCACGTCGGGGTCGAAGCCTTCCTTCTGGTAGTGCAGCTTCTTCAGCTTGAACGTGCCTGGAAAAAAAAACGGGTGTAAGTTTTTAATTATTTTTGTTGACTCTTTACCGGTTAGATGAAAATCTAGCCACGCAGCGTGACGATAGAATCTAATACAACGTAACAGGAGCAAACCTAACCTATCATCTATTTTTTTTTTGTTTTTATTTTGTTATTGTTCCGAGGTGGTAAACCCTCTTGGACGTTCAGTCTTGGGGGGGTTGTCAGACATTATAAACCACCGCGCACACCCTACCTATGACCTAACATCCCAACCAATCTACCAATCCACCAAATCCAATATAAGTAGCTTCGCAGCGTAACAGTAGGTAGTACACAATCTTAGTCTAGCAGCGTGATGGGGGAACTCAATCTAGCCTCGCAGCATAACAAGAGAATCCAAACCACACGGCGATGGGGTTCTCAAACAAGCCTTGCATGTTAGGCGATCATCATTAAATATCGACAGTCCACGTTCACTGATGGACTCTCCAATCGCCTACTTTCATTTGCACATCGATCGATGAAATAATCGTCAATCGTACGATGTACTCGTATAAAGATATTATTCTATTTAATACAATTGCGTTTTATAGAGCAAGCAGATTTAAATACAAACAGAAAGGTCATCATTTTGTTTATTTATCAAGACCAGTATAACGACCGACCCTTGCTATTTGTTATCTAATTACAATGTAACTAGAACATAATGTGGGGGGGGGGGGGGGGGGGCGAGATAAGTATCAACACGATACCTACTAACATGAATATGCACTTTATTGCTTATGAGGTCAGCTTTGAATGATTATGATTAATTATGTATGAGTTTTGTAAAGGAAATGTTAATAAAAAATGTATTGTGTAAAAGATATTCTAATTTTTTTGATTTTGTTATTGCAGGTACCAGCATGGCAGCAGTTACTAGGTATGCTTATAATAAGCCCTCTCGACTTCTCAAGTCTCAA
The DNA here is from genome assembly GCA_949316365.1 of Hoplodrina blanda. Lineage (NCBI taxonomy): Eukaryota > Metazoa > Arthropoda > Insecta > Lepidoptera > Noctuidae > Hoplodrina > Hoplodrina blanda. The sequence continues at coordinate 11,006,898 of OX438581.1, forward strand.
CTGACGAAACGCTTGAAGAAAATTGTTTCAGCAGCTGAATAAGCAAAACCGTTTTTGCTACGTATAGGTATTTTTTTTTTTCAATGTAAAAAATTTAAAATTAATCGGGTTTTCAGGGCTAAAATAAAGCGTTTTTTTAAAGAAGTTATGTCTTGGAATTATTTATTAATAGTGTCAACTACCCAATTGGTGAGGTTCTTCAGAAAGGTCAGGTGCGCAATACTGATGACTGACTGACGAGATGTATGAACGTGGGAGGCAAAAGGAGTAAGTATGTAAGGATCGTAACAGGTGGCGTTCTGTGGTTTCTGCCTACCCCCATGGGGAAAAAGGCGTGAGTTTATGTTCTAGAAGTATTGGCCTTCGGCAACCTCACTACCTTTGGTGATGATGATAATTCTAATGTAATATGTGTGTTACTGACCAGTGATCTCAATATCGTTGATGAGCCGTAGGAACAGCGGGCGCGCGTAGCTGGGCAGCGAGTCGTCCAGGTCCCGCGCCAGGCGCGACAGCTGCAGCGAGCGCGTCGGGTCCGCCACGCACGCCATGCCCGCGCGACCCTCCGTCATGGGGATCTGAGGGGTACGAGCTACGTTTAATAAGGGTACTGGTTTCTCTGATGCTTAGATCGATGAGCGTTCTTATGGAGGATTTTTGAGGCCGACAGCTTCATGGGTTAGTTTTGTATCTGAAAACACGAGATCAGAACCACTATCTTCGAAAATCATTATAGATTGTCGTTCTAAAACTCATTACAGATTGTTAGGCACTGTCAGTCTACATCTTAGGCATCTCATAGTCTCCAATTCTGGCAATCCACGCGGACAGCATCCAAAATTATATTGCTTTTGTCGTTTAGGTTGAAAATGAGTTTGAGAGGAGCTATCATCTCATCTGATGCTAAACATTTTCAGCTCATCTCAAGGTTATTTATTAACCGAGAAATATCTATACAGACTAGCACTTGACTGCTAGTTCGTCAATCGTATATCGTATATGAGGTGGAAATAATATCATAATGAAAACTTCTACAATCAGCTGTGCATTTTCACCGTTGAGGTGTTGCACTTTCGTATGGATTAAAAGAAAATCTCCAAAGAAAAATTTATCTCTAGAAAGTGTACCTACTGAATCGAATCCATTATGAAAGTTTTTGTTGCGATGTACCTTCCACCTGTTATACAATAGCAAAATTATTTGTTTCACATTTTCTAAACAGAATACCACTTTATAACTTACAGATACTCCATAGACGACACAAGCCCTCTGCTGCAGGCTGGGCGACATGGCGTTCTCGACCTCGGCGGTGGCGACGTTCTCGCCCTTCCACTTGTACGTGTCGCCGGTGCGGTCGCGGAAGTACAGGTAGCCGAGCTCGTCCGACACCAGGATGTCGCCCGACACGAAGGCCGCGTCGCCCTTGCAGAACACGTCGCGGACCAACTTCTTGTTGCTGTCGTCCTGGGAGTAGGGAAGGAGAAACTGTAAGTACTCTACATTCTAGTATCTTCTATGACTCTAATGAGTTATGACCTTAAACTTAGTGTGGGGCAACGATGTTATTGAACGGAAAACAACTGCTGGCCGAGACTGGCCACCGTTTGCGGACATTTAAAATACCAAAAAAAATTCCTTTTAACTAACTACAAGGTAATTCTTTAGGTATTTTAGATGTCTGCAAATGGTGGTCAATCTCAAACAACAAAAGAATGAAAAATATCAGGTGGTATACTACACCTGGTATTCTTCAATCTTTTGTCTTCTCTAGACCTTGAGAATTTCTAGCACAAGTGTGATATTGCCACTTTGGGGACAAGGATTAGTATAAGCAGTTTCATACCGCCTTCTGCCTTAATATCATGCATGGGACATTAACCGAGATCCCCAAAATTAGGAGGTTCATAAGTGCATTTTAATTATTCATCATTTAATTTTGTAAATTTAATACAATATCGTATAATATTATGAGCTTGGTACTGCCAAGACAAGGCAATCCACCATCTCTCAATAATTTAATTAAAACTAATTCAATATGTCAAATCTGGTACATTACTATCCTGCAATATTATCGACTTCGAAATGGGAGATATTTTGCCGTGGCTTGGTTCCTTTTAGCAGAACTAAACACAAATAATCTCGTAGCAGCATCATACCTTGTCAACGTATCCATAGTACTCTCTGGAGGCGTTGCCCTGAGCGATCAGCCCGATGAACATGCCCGGCTCATCTGCAAAAACGCGTTAATTGCAGCTTTATATCAACATTCATCGAATCAGCTTTGTGATCATGAAACAGATGCATGTGGAAATTCCAAGTTTATTAGGAACTTCCGCTCTTAAAATGTGGCATAATATGACATTTAATAGTAGCATGTAGATAGGTCAGGGTCGATACGAATCTATTTGACTGGCATTTAGAGTTTTATGTTTTTATAAACTATTATTTATTTTACAGAATATAGACAAGGATAGTCCAAGCCTGCAATAACGCAACCCTTTCCGGTTTTTGACTACCAGTCTAACCGGATGCAGCTGAATACCAGCTGAATACCCAGTAACTGGGTAATACATCGACCCCTTTGGTGAGACTGGTTGTCAGACTTTCGGGCTTCTGACGTTTTTGTTATTATTTGATTATAAGTAACATGTTTCACATATGAAAATAATTTAATTAAGAGACCTCGATTTTAAAATTTGGATGATGAATGAAAAGTATCCCTGTATAGTAGGGTTAGCAACCCTATTGAAAAGCCTAATTACAATAAATAAATACTGACTAGGTTTGCAGCGTATGCAGTACCCGTCGGTGCCGCGCAGCAGCGTGCCGCTCTCGTCGGAGCGCACGAGCGCGATGGGGTGCAGGCATGTCGGGACCAGCTTGGGCAGGAAGCCCACTGCGCCCACTGTGTTGTCCACGTTTACTGTAATATACATAATAAAATATATGAAACAGCCCGTCTTTTAATCATAACTCTCCTACTAATATTATAAACGCGAAAGTTTGTGAGGAAAGTATGGGAAATCATCATCTAATTTTGCTAGTCCTAACTATAATATTAGATATTATAAATGGGAAAGTAAGTTTGTTTGTTTGTTACCTCCCCGCGCCTAAACCACTAAACCGATCATCCTGAAATTGCATAATTATACGTTGTCAGGTGTATAGAAACGGACATAGGGTATCTTTCATCCCGAAAAAGTACTGTTAAGTAGTACTGTTCCCGAGAGAAATCACAATAACGTCCTTATGATGATAGATGGCGCCACATGTCTTTCAAATAAATTGAATTTTAAATTTAATTCGCGAGCAAAGCCGCGGGGGCAAAGGCTAGTTGTTTATAAATATTATTTAAAATTTGGACTAGGTAAATTATTAATAGGTACCTATCGCGGAACCAGACACAAGGAAAATACAGTTACTATCAATTTCCTTATCTAAAATCATAATCTAAGTAAATAAAAACTACCTATTTACTTTTTGTGCTTAAAAATGTCCTCGACATTTTTATCTACTGCGTTTAAAGCTGCTCAAGGTAATAACTAAATTCAAATATAGCAGAAAAATAAGTACCGGTATATAAGTACCAAATAAGCTTGAAGATCAACAACATTAGTTATGCACAACATACACAATTATTATAATAAAAGCTGAAGTGTTTTTTGTTCGTTTGTTCGAACGCGTTAATATTTGGAACTATTAGCCGGATTGAAAAAAAATGTTTGCATATGATATCCAGATTCATGAACATTAGAATAGGGTATGTAACATTACGTTACGACACAAGGGAACGGAGCAGTCCCCAAAGATGTAACTTATAACGATTTTATCAAGATCCGTCGAGTCGTTCTGGAATGAATGTGTAAAAAACATTCATGCATCCAAACTTTCGCATTTATAATAAGATAAAAAATAGGGTTTTTAATTAAATCCTTAAATTTATGAACAAAATCAGATTCAATGGTCAGTTTTACTGACACTGCATGCGTGATTACCGATACCGACAATAACGCGGACGAATCCGCGAAATTAAATAAAGATACTAAAAACCTTCATATTATAAACTAAACAGTCAAAATAATAAAATATCTAAATGAGCCCATTCATGAATCGTGTTAATGGAAGTATTAAGCAATAATTAATTATCAAAATGGCACATGACACGACCCCGGTCGGCACATATGCACAATTACAAAGTAAAAACGTGTCGTTGGCACACTGGATATTGTATGTAAATGTATGTAGGAACAAACTTTCACTTACTTATGTTTGCGTTGCCCTCCGTTGCTCCGTATATCTCGTTTATCTGTGGCACTTTGAACCTAGATAGGACAATAATTAATTACTTTTGGTTAATTGCAATAAAATTAGCACGGTGTGCAAAGTCTTTGTCATCTAAAGTCCCCGCCACGCGAAGCTATAAATAATGTAAATAAAGAACTTTTATAAAATTACGTAGCGACAATTCAATCGACAACAAATAATCCCAAATTCTTTCAACTCAAAGTAACATTAATACGAAACTAACGAACAATTACACTTGGTGGGGTATATTATAGCAATATAAAGTGCATTTATTATGTAATTATTAACCGTACAGGACGGGCGTGTGCTCACGCCTTTTGGGAGATAGTCATGCGCATAGTAAATTAAAAAAAAATCTTTAGGAAAGTTGTTCATCATCATGAGTAAAATCATTAATAAAAGACGTATCGGTCAATACTTTATATATCTATCAATTGCGTACCTGTCAACGATCTCCTGCCAGATGGCAGATCGCATGCCGTTCCCGACCATGATGCGCACGCGATGCTGCGCGTCTGTCGGCCGCGGCGGCTGCGCTAGCAGGTAGCGACACATCTCGCCGATGTACTGTGCCACCTGCGTTCAACAAATTTTGCTTTGTCATGTATTTGTGTGGTTTAGTTGATAACCAGGGAACGGATAATCGATGCATGTTTTCTTTAGTATGGAATGGACTGGATGTGGATATCTAATAAATTGTGTATCGAAAATAACTAATTTAGTAAATGCAATTGACTTGTAATTTGGTCCAGAAATCTCGAGATTGTTTTCATCAAATCAATAATTTATAAAAAACGCAAAAATTATACTTTATATTTATGCACTAGAATATTCGACCATACTTAACAGACAGATAGCAGTAAAAAATTTGAAGGGTCAGAAACATTAATTAAAAACTGTTTTTGACAACAATCAACTTTATTTGATTGTCAACATTTGTCTATATTTGCCTGTAAGTAAAGGACAATTAGTTCCACGATAAGAAGAAATTACGACTGGTTTGTTACAGTTTGGTAAATAGGCTGACGGGTGCACCAGACGGAAGCATTCATTACCAGGGTAGAAATTGATTAAATTAATTGAGAAATTGACTGTCTGGTGGTAGACGATCAGCCCAGGTGACGGTGTAGTACATACCGTGCAGTCATACTTGATGCAGTCGCTCCAGTAGTTGGAGGCCGAGAACTTGGCGCGCAGCACGGACGGGATGCCGTCGATGAGCGCGGCGCCCGTGCCCACCAGCCCGCCCGCCGTGTGGTACAGCGGCAGCGGGTTGTACATGCGGTCCGAGCTCTTCAGGCCCAGCATGTGGACCGTCGCCACTACCACTAGAAGGTACCTGTGAGTTTAGAATTGTGATAAGTTACATATATACATTTATACTCAAGAAAAGCTGAAGCTGAAGCGATTTTCAGGTCGATTCCCAAGTCGGGAAAAGTGTTATTGGGATTTTTTCAGTATATTTATATAGGCTCGCCCTCTATTACATGGGACTTAAACATAACTGGCCAAGTGTGGGTGTTCTAATGGGGCCTGTAATCTCCGAAGGGCACAGGTGTACCTATTGGTACACCCACATTTCGCCAGTTACGTTTAAGTCCCATATAAGAGGGGGTGAGCCTATTGCCATCAACTGGGCACAAACCCAGACTACGAGACTGCTACTGAGGAACTCCTGATGGAAAGACCCAATAACACTTTGCCCGACCTGGAAATCTAGCCCAAGACCTCATGCACAGCAGTCGCGACCACTAGACCAGCGGGAACCTTACAGCACAACGAGAAACTTACTTAGAATTAGGCAGTACAGCAGCCTTGGGCATGCCGGTGGTGCCGGACGTGTAGATGTAGAGCAGAGTGTCCTTGTACCGCGGCTTGTCAGTCACGACGGGGTACTCGGACGGCTGCTTGTCCATCTCGGCACCCAGGTCCAGGACTCCAGGGGAACACTCGCCATACAGTTGGAACAGCTTCAGGTCTGCTGGCAGCTGCTCGCGGATTTCAGATATAGCTGGTGGGAGAAAATTAGGGTTTAATGAAAAGTAATGAAGTTAAACAATTACGAGAATATTGCCAGGTAAACTAAGTAATTATAATTTGGACAAGTATGCGTGCCGTGACCGTGTGCATTTGAAAAAGGGCTCAGTCTTCAAAGATGACTACTTATATCCAGGGCCTGATCTTAGGGGGGGGGCGGCCGGGCAAATGCCCAGAGCGGCAAAAAATGAGGGGCGGAAAAATTGAGTGTGCCGGGCGGTTGCACGAAGTCCAACATACTCTCATGAATTTTTGTAAACTTGTTCAGAAACCATAGCTAGTAGACTAACGTATTTGAATATTATACAACAAATATTATATAACATCCCTAACATTTGTTAGGGATGTTGATCCCTAGACACTTTTGATGTGTATATTTTGCCCGGAGCGGCTAAATAGCTAGATCGGGCCCTGCCATGCTTATACCAAATCTTGACTAAATAAGGTGTCTTGTCTTCCTGACCCAGCATGAAATTAGGATATTACATACGTGTCTACAGTGATCATTAACAACCATTACGAATTACGATGTTAAAAACAGACAAAAAATATGTATGGTCGACTGCACGAAATCTTATCATAGGCGTAACTGCCTACCTACAAAAAATCTTAAGAGGGTATGTATTTCGTCGTGCAACGTTAATTAAACACGATGTTTGGGATCAGGAACAGTTTTTGTAGTACGATAGAATATGACAAAGAACATAACATCACGCCTGTAATCCCCGAAGGGTTAGTATACCCTATTATTGCCCCACTGCAGGGTGAAGGAGTCTTCTCATACAGAGGCACAAGCATTTTATCTATACTAATATTAGGTATAAAGAGGTAACATTTGTTTGTAAGTTTGTATGTAGGGGGTAATCTCTGGATCTACTGGACCGATTTTGAAAATTCTTTCACAAATTTGGAAGCAACGTTATCACCGAGTGCTAGGGCTATATTTTATTATCAAAAAATTAGGGATCCGTAAGAAAAATCACGCGAACGAAGTCGCGGGGAGAGTATTTAAATAAATACGTTGACTTTTACTGCCTCATTATTTATTACATATTTATAGACACAGTTACGGTTTTCCTGCGTCATTAGAAATTAATAAAATAGGTATCTAGGTAAGTATGGTCAAAGTTGACGTAGGCACTTAACAAATGACGTCTCGAAAATTGGTAGGTACTAACTATAATGTACTTCCTACCTATTATTATGTCTAAAGTCCACATGAGTAGGTATACTTATATGTTTTTTTTAGTAAATGTTCTAGGAGTTAAGTCGTGTTAGGTACTTTCCGAACAAGCCGTACCTACATTAAACGAGTATTTACGGAAACAAACAAAAGATGCTCCTGTCTGCCAAAACCCGTCGCAGCCCCATTGAGTATATTTACATAACAAAACATCGCATCCTCTTAAATCTTGCAAGCTGAGCCATTGTTCAAACCAATCTTTATTGACATGGAAAGGGGAGTTCGCAACAGAATTTTTGGAGTGAGTTTTAACATATTCGAAGTCAATTTATATGGAATAATTGTGTTTTTCATTCTCGTCATTCTATTTATGTTTCATTAATGTAATTTGCAGCGGATGGATGCGGGGTGCCCAAGACCTTGGTTGGTGCTCTTTGGGGGAGGCCTACGTTCAGCAGTAGACGGCTATAGGCTGATATGATGATGGATATAAATTGAAGATTGCGTTAACGTGATCGAGTAGGTACGTAAACTCACACTAGGCACTCTCGAGTTCTTAGTGCAAGTTTTTCTACCGATTCGAACGCGTTGTCGTAGACCTCGGTATTTCCATTGCCAGGTTTCTTGATGCAAATTACTTACTATAAAATTGTACTTAAGTAAATATTGAAAACAGCTTAGCGTGCAAGTATAAACGGAAACCGAACTAGATACCGACTATACAATTGTGCGATAGTTTAGACTTGTCATCAATAAAATAGCTAATTGGCCATAGATTCCCAATCTGATTACTCATCACAAAATTCATCTGTTACATGGACTGTCGCCCTGGGGAAGTTTGAGGGAATCAGTTGCATGCGGTGGGCAAAGGGTCAGTCATCCTGGCGATGATTGGGCGATAGGGGAGTTCGGATGAAAGGATGGGGAGGTATAATTATCACTCACCGTCAGCAAGATGATTAGAGAACACCACAGCCTTAGCTTTGGCGACTTGGATGCAGTGCAGCAGCGGCTTGTGGCGCAGGTTGCTGTTGATGAGGGCAGACACGGCGCCAACCTTGGCCATGCCCAGCCATGTCCACACGTATTCGCCACAGTTGGGCATGAACACGCACACCACGTCGCCGCGCTTCAGGCCCAAGTGCTCTTGCATCACGCGAGCCACTTTGTTAGAGTTTGCGGCCATCTGTGTGGTGGAATGCATTGTTTTGATTGACTCAAAAATTTAAGCAGTTTGGATATTTAGGTACTTACTTATTAAGTAGTTCTTCTTAAAATAGTATAGGTACTTAGTTATAGATACACTCTTTTGCAAAAAAAACGGGCACCTAAGGAAATTTACGTTCTTAGGTCGATTTGAGTTAATTAAATGAAATTTATTTCTTTGACGTAGTCTGTATACTTATAATCGTGTAAATTAATGCGCGTGAAGTGAATTCGGGCAATTAAAAGAAAAAAAAACGATGGATTCTTTAAAACCGATGTACACGCCCAAACAATAAGAAGTGGTCGGCAAATAAGACAAGATTTTTTTTTTACTTTTTTTAATTAAATAAAGTTACAAATGTAAAAACCTAATAACGAGTGTGACCTCCTCTTGCCAAAATCACAGCTTGAATCCTTCTGGGCATGCTTTCCACGATGTTTTTAATAACTTTTTGAGGAATACATTCGCACTCTTCTGCAATTACTCTTTTTAGCTCCCTGATGTTTTGTGGAGCAGGTTGCACTGATCTTACCCATCTCTTTAGAACATCCCAGACATGCTCAATTGGATTGAGGTCAGGACTTCGAGCTGGCCAATCTAAACGACGGATCCCAACTTCTTGCATGTACGCTTCCACGTCGCCAGAACGGTGCGGGCAAGCATTTTCGTCCATAAAAATGGAATCTTCCCCAAGTGCAGTCAATGTGGGTTGTGCATATGGAATTAGGACTTCCATTATGTACCGGTGTGCATTTAATGTTCCATTTTCTATGAAAACTAACTCCGTACGCTCCGTCGAATTAATTGCTGCCCAAAACATAACGGAGCCTCCGCCATAAGGAGTGATTTCTTCGAAACACACTTCCGCATAGCGTTCCCGTGGTCTTCGCAGCACTCGCCGGCGTCGGTCCTCTCCACACAAAGAGATTCTAGCTTCATCAAAAAAAAATCCTTTATTCCAGTCCCCAGAGTCCATGAAGCACAGTTCCGAGCAAACTGAAGTCGAGCAACACGGTGCTCACGGAGTAATTTAGGGCCCCGAGCTGGGCGGTAACTCCTGATATTGGCAGCCAAAAGCCTCCTCCTGACCGTCCACAAGCTAACTTCTACTCCTCTCACTTCTTCAAGGCTCTTCTTCAGGTCCACACTTGACGCCTTACGATTCCGCAACGCCTGACTCACCAAAAAGCGGTCATCTCTTGGTTCTGAGCATCGTTTTCTTCCCGAACCGGGACTTCTTTTGACCGAACCGGTCTCTTGATACCGTTGCCAAGTCCTCTGGACAGTTGAACGACTCACATTTAGCCGCTGAGACACGTAAAGTTTGCGAACAACCTTCTTCAAGTAGGGCTATAATTATACCGGCCCTTATCGCTTTATCACTCATATCAAAAAGTGGTATTTAATGTAAAAAGAAAGATTAAATTGTTTAATTTGCAGAAAATATCCAAAAAGTTTAAAAATATCGTAATCAGTTCAAAATCGTTTCAGCAATTCGCGCCATTAGTAAAGCTATTTTAGAATAATCCACAATAATAATTATTTTTATTTTATTAATTTTAAATTTGGAACGTAAAGAATCATGCCAGGATGCTTCAAATAACATGCCAATACATCGTCAAATTAATAAAACCTATTTCTTGTTCTTTTTCATTGAAGTAATAAAAAAATCTAAAGTGCCCGTTTTTTTTGCAAAAGAGTTTATATGTACCATAATTATACATAATTATATCCGTTCAAAAGTGAAGTTCATTGTAAATTTGTTTTTTGCAAGTTTTAATTTAGAATTTGATTATTTGACTTTGAATTAAGATTAATAAATTCAAATTACAATTATTAAATCACATAAATATTTAGCAGCTCTATAAATAAGATTAACTAACCGACTCGTCCACGTCAGACTAATTTCACGGAGACCGACTCGCTTTTAACAATAATTTACTTTGGGTAAGTAACTATGTATATACCAGATACCTAATCAACTTTAGCCTTTTAAGCAAATGTGACATAATTAAAAATTCTAATTGTACATCATAACAAGCAGATGAACATGATGAAAAGTGGTAACTGTCAGTATCAACGAGTTCTCAGAGGTAATGCTCTCATGTTCCTGTATAGCTTGAATCATATTATTATTCTTTACGTTAGAAAACAGCAATGCTGCTTGGCGGGTGTGTTTGCTCGGTGGTGGTACTGCCTGGACGAGCTATTTAGGTATATCGAGCATCAAAAATTCTATTACTGTCTACTTAAATATTGGTTGGTTAAAGAGGATGTAGTGACAAAGATAGAAAAGGGTATGCTTAGATGGTCATGTTGAAAGTATGAGTGAAAGACGATTAACAAAAGGCATTAACAATATGGCAGAAGTGAGTGCCAACGTAGGGAGGGGTCGCCCTAGGAAGACCTACACTGACCTTATTGGTGAGGTTTTTCAGAAAGGTCAGGTGCGCAGTAGTCGTAACTGGCGTGCATGTATGACGAGATGTATGAACGTGGGAGGCGAAAGGAGTATGTTAGGATTGTAGCAGGTGGCGTTCTGTGGTTTCTGCCTACCCCCATGGGAAAAAGGCGTAAGTTTATGTAATAGTCCATCCAACAAAGAGATTGTAGAGTGCGTGAGCAAGGCCCTAAGCAATTACTTCAGAAAATTGTTCAGGGTGCTTAGAGAGTTAACATACTAAAAGTCCTGACATCTAGGGGGTGAGGCGGAGTGGGGGGAGGGAGTTAAAGTTCCCATTTTTCAGTTTTTCGCTAATATCTTTTAAACGGTGCGTCATTGAGATAAGATGTCTTCTACGCAATGAAAGCTTATAAAATTATGTACAACTTTTATCTTATACACTTTTTCACATTCCTACCTATTTTCGAACTACACATTCCGGAAAGTGGTGGACGGTGGATTCCTACTGCACAGAGTAGTTTGGCAAAAAAATGCCTGTGTTGCCACGATTTGTGATGGATATATCACCCACATCAACCGCCACTATCCTGGGATGAGTCGTACTGTGGTATTCGATGGGTACTTAAACTCAGCTAACTCTACAAAGTCACAAGAACAGAGGCGACGATATAAATTGAGGAGGTCGGCTGATATGAATTTATCTTTGAACACAGCAATACCAATGAAGCAAGAAGATTTTTTGTCTAATCCTACCAACAAAAGTCAGCTCATTTCTTTACTACAGACAAAGCTTCAGGAAAATGGTATAAAAACTCTCCAAGCCACTGATGATGCTGATGTTCTTATCGTGAAGACTGCTGTGGAACTATTGACTCATAGACGAATTAAAAGATAATATGTATCAAAGATACAAGTTTTCATTACTCAACGGCTGAACCGATTTGGATGAAATTCGTTATGATTAAAGATTTGGATTTTTAGGCTACTTTTATCCCGAAATAACGCAAACAACTACAGGCAACAGGTAGAGATTCATAAAAGTAGTTTTTTCGAAAATTTTCACTATTTCAGAATGTATATGTAAAAAATGGGTAGTAATTCGAAAAAGTGTATAAGACTAAAGTTGTAGGAAATTTTATAAGCTTTCATTGCGTAGAAGACATCTTATCTCCATGACGCACCGTTTAAAAGATATTAGCGAAAAACTGAAAAATGGGAACTTTAACCCCCTCCCCCCACTCCGCCTCACCCCCTAGACGTCAGGACTTTTAGTATGTTTATTCCCTAAGTACCCTGAACAATTTTCTGAAGAAATTGCTTAGGGCCTTGCTCACGCACTCTACAACCCCTTATGGGTGATTTATTGGATGGACTATAATATATGTATGTACGTTAAATATTGGTATAGTACCGACCTCGCCGAAGCTCCAGTCGCGGTCACCGACTACATAGAAGCACGGCGCGTCTGGGTTCTTCAGGGCGCGCTGGGTGAACAACTGCGCGACTGTCGCGTCCTGACGCCCCCATCGCTTCGACCTGACCATGCCATTGGCGTAACGCCATAGAAATCTGTGGATCAAATACAAACATTATTACTATCGATTTACAAAGACAATTTATTGAAAATTGATTACAATTTGTATTATTAGAAAAAAATATCGTTACAAAAGTCAGCCTAAACACCGCTAACTCTACACCGCTTTCCAACGTTTGAGCTGAACATAGGATTGTCAAACTCCACAGAAGTAAACATCAATATTCAATATCTATAAATATAAATGATTCGTATAGTAGGTACTTAGGTAAGTAGGAGGAACATGCGTACGTCTACCTACTAGTTTACAACTATAATAAATTATGCTTAGATCTAAGTCCAAGTTACATCGATAATATTGGATAGCATTTTATTGCTAACAATAGATTACCTAAATCAAGATTCGTATCGTATCGTCTTGTCATGATTATAAACTGAACTCTTGTCACAGTTAATATTTACCGCAAAAGATAGGATTAAAAATTTTCAAAATTAGCAACAACTAGGTTATCGTTAACTGAATTTGTCCGCAAAACCGGGGATTTAAACTTTCAGGAGAACATAGTGCCTAGTGCGAGTTTTTATTCGTACTCGATCGCATTAACGTAAACTTATTTTTTTCAATGAAACTGGAATATCGCCGTGTAGTGACAACAAAGGGAAAAACCAATTATTATATACTACATGATAAAAGTGAGCGTTAACGCTAACGCGATCGAATACTTACCTACCTAGGTTAAAAAACTCACAGTAGGCACTTATTATACCTACATAATAATAGGTAGTACCTGGGTACTTAAGTAATATTTTCGTATAGCTTGAAGCAGGTAGGTAACTACGCAATAAACCGGCTACGAAATAAGTACGTCAATCTACCCTTTTCGTAGAAAAGTAATATCGCCGGGTCAGAAATGCTATAATTAGCTTCAAATCAATCGTACCTACAAATCAGTCCAGGACTTTAATAGCTCCAGATGTTGGATTTCATACGGTTAATGGTTTATATCGATTATTTCAATGTTCTTGATACTTTTCTACTCATGGACAATGTCATTAAATATTCACAGGGTGAAAAATCTAATGGTGCTGAAATACCTATAACGGTTTGCTTGCATACAACGTGTAACGTTAAATGCGCAAAACCTGAAAATAGTTTGATCAGAATAACGAGCAAAATCAATTGAACCACTTTTTAATATAGGTCACATTTTTCAAAAAATCTTCATTAAAAACGTTGCCGCGTCTATTTATTAGTAGGTCAAGCCATCCGGCGCGCAGCGGCCCGGTGACGACTTCTCCCTCGATAGAGCGTCGTCGCAGACGCAAGAAACGATCAGAATTGCCAGTAAAACTAAATCAGCACATAAAACCTTTACTTTTGTTTTAATTATTTTTTTTTTCTCTGAAATAGGTCAATTTAATTAAAAATCAGTTGGGGTGTCTGAGGTTTTGCGCATTTAACGTTACACGTTGTATATGTGTCATGTTGAAACATTATAGGTTATTTTGCAGAAATGTTTTGCAGTTTTGGCACGTTGGACAATAAAATAAAATAATCGTAGGTCAAGAGGCTTGACCAGTGGCGGATCCAGGATTGTTTTTTTAGGGGAGGAGGGAGGGGCCTTGACCCTTTTCAGTTTTTTGCACACAACATTTTAATTGATGACAATGTTGCTCTAGGCAGGGTAATGTTTCCAAAAAAGTTAAATTAGAATAATTTAATATTAAGCTCACTTTCAAGATTTCTCACTAAAAAACCCTTAGTTGTTGAGTCCCTTAGTCCCACCCTGGATCCGCCTCTGGGCTTGGCCACCAAGCGCCAAACGCAGTTTCCACGAGAAAATTATCTTGAACGTACCTACCGAGCTATTTGTATGTTGATACTATGTATACTAAACACTATACATACGTTTGGAACAATAGCTTTGTTTTGTATTGATTTTTATAAACAATTTCAAATAACTATAGTTACATTACAAAGAGTAGATTAAACTATCGTAACGGCTGCGTCTTAATTAATATCACATTAATAAGCATGGCTTGAACCGTACCGTAATGGAACAGTAAGTTAGTAAAGTGGTGCTCTATAAGCAGAATGTTTTTCTCGAAAATGTTGTGCATGGTAGCGTACACAATCCACGGTAGGGTGAGCTAGAAACGCTAATACTTATGAAGGAAGCCATAAACAGCACTGCGGCTGCGGCGCTTGCTCCACAGTCACGCGACCAGCTTGACGTGTTCGTAATCCTATAATTAAATGACTACTGTACGGGCTATAGTGATAACTCCGTACACCGATTTGTCGTGAAGGTTGATAAGTTCAGTTATTATAGAGAAACACGTTCCACTGAGTTGCACTAAATAGTTAAGTTTATTTAAGTTAAGAGTAAGTAACAGTACTAGAGTGGGAGGCGATTATTTCTCTCAGTTGTTGATAGCTACCCAGTTATAAGTTCACTACATGTTAATTCGTGAGTAATGCCATTTTATTATGCTTAATTATGACGCGCATCGTTGGTCTAAAGTAGGTTACAGAGTAAGCAGAAAAATGTACGGCGCTGAGACCGTACATATTGGCAACCCCCTAAAGAAGCGAAGATGAGCAGAAAGAGAGAAAGAAACGCCTGCACCAAGTTAAACATTAAGTAAATAGGTAAACAATTAATCAAAAGAAAAGGCAATGTTGTCTCGGTGTCCTTGAGGTTGAACGTGGCAGTCATCCGTGGGCGCCTGCTGGTTTTCATCTCTGGTAGGCTTCTGTCGAGATCCCATTGGTTGAAGTTCGATGTCTTCATGCGGTTGCTTTTTATTTGTGTTTCTAGGAAGCCGCTTCTTGAGCAGTGTGCAGTATTTCCTGGTTACGATCCACAAGAAAGTGATGACAGCAATTGTTAGTAAAAGGTAACAAATTGCATATTGGTGAACGTCATGATCCGTGATAGTGGATGGTAGTTTCGGCTCGTTTTCTTGTTGAAACCGCAGCTTTTTGTCAAGTTCCTCGAATTCGTTTTTCTTAAAAGTGAAAAGTTCGTGTGGTGCGTTATGAAGTGTGACGTTGACAATGTTGTTTATTGGCGAATTCAGGTTCGGTACATGCATGTCATAGTTCACGTTGAGGTTGCTGTTGTACTGATTGTGCGAAGTGATGGTGAGTTCTTTTGACCGCAGTACGCATCCTTGACTCAAAGTAACTATAGCCGCCGATGTGAGAGTTTGCGATAATACGTCGTTTTCACAAACAGTACGTAATTCGCACCTTCCGCAACAAACAACCAGCCAGCTGTTTGATTCTTGCAACTTGATCCATGCCTCCTCGCATGACACGTTGTGTACGTCACACGGTGACGTAGTTTTACGATGATCCAGTAGTTTTGCTTCGCAAGGTGCATTTTTGTTTTGTAAGTTGAACACTGGTAGGTTTGTGTTACAAATGAAGTTATCTTTTTGTCTTTTGATGCATTGCTTAAAGTCCTTCTCTTTTAGTGAGATGTAAGAATTCTTCTCAAAGTTCACGGCAATGTACTCCGAATGTAACTGCATCAGTTTGTAATCTGATTCCGCCTTGAATGGTATAGCGATAGCCCGATAGTAGGTGAAGTCCTCATTTGAAGTTAAAGGTATGTGAACTTCGAACATGAAGTAGTTCTTTGTTATTCGTGCTTTCACGTACAGCAACTTGTAAACTTCCTTGATATCGTCTCTGATGTTTTCTGTCGGCAGTGACAGAGTCCTCGGTAATCGGCCGGATATGTCTTCCAGTTGCTTTATTAGACTGGCTGGTGATATCAAGTGCACGTCCATATGTCCACTGTAGACATTAGTAAGAGTGTTCAGGAGCATAGTTTGAATTTCCTTAAGATTTCGTAATAGTAGCGATGCTGTGAGAGAAGCGGAGTTGAAGTAACTTGTGGCCATCATTATTTGCATTTCTGTTTCAATGCTGTCCAGATTCGTCTTTGTTTCTTCCATAAAATGTTCTATCATCTTGCATTGAAGCTTGATATTTTCATCGTTTTTCTTTAAGACATCATTTTGTAGTTGCATAATCGATGTTTGGTTTTTTGCGAGTTCACGCAAATAGTTTTCGTTGTGTTGTATAGCATCAATATCTTTGTGGTATTTGTCAGCAAACTTCTGGTCTAAGACACCGAATAAGCTGTTTGCTACCATGCCTACTCCGTCGATTAAGCCGCGCTTCTTGCGCTTAGATAAATGCTTGTGGGGAGCCAGCAGGATTGTGTTGTAGAAGTTTAATAGTTCCATCTCGTGGCAAAGTTGATCCGTCGTAGCTTGGCAATAACTTTGATGGATTTTTCGGCAGAGGTCGTTTACCCCGTTTATGTATTTTTCAATATGTTGAACGCCCTGCCAGTAGTTTGTTAAGTTGTAGTACGTAAGTAAAGTCCATTCATCGTGAATGAGTTCAATTTTGCCTATGGTATCATAATAAATCGGTCGCTCGGTTTCCAGGTTGGTAATTTGAGTGCCTGACCTTACTTGCGAACCATATGATCCGTTCACAAGTATCAACGTTGTGAAAAGAAACATTAAAATGTTTGTTAGGCATTTTCTTCCAGACTGTTTTGTTGTGGTAGCATTTCCTGTTATATCAGCCTTTTGTAAATCCGTTTTAAATTCTTCATATTTTTTGTTGCAGGTAGTATCGATAGGTAGAGCTGATAGTTTTACTATAGGTCGTTTAATGACACCAGTTTGGGTTTTTAGGGTTGTCACTCGAACGTATCCATCCGCTCCAGGGTGAAGTTCTAGCACCCGTCCCATGGCCCATTTTCCTGGCGGCAAATTGTTATCCCGGACTAGAACGATGTCCCCCTCACTGAGATTTTTCTTGGGATTGTTCCATTTGCTGCGCGTTTGTAGTTGGGTAAGATAGTCGCTTGACCAATTCTTCCAAAATTGTTGGTACATATGTTCGGTTAACTGCCATCGTCGGCGTAAGTCAAAGTAGTTTTCATCAGTGTAGTCAGCTCGCGGTAAAGACAATGTTGGTCCCCCCGTTAGAAAGTGTCCCGGTGTCAGGTAGTTATAAAATTCTTCGGGGTCTTCAGTGAGCTGGCAAAGTGGCCTGGAGTTCATGCACGCTTCTATCTTTGCAAGCAAGGTAGTAAATTCCTCGTACGTCAGTTTTTGGTCACCTAGCACCCGACGAAGGTGATACTTCATCGATTTGACCGCTGCTTCCCATAGTCCACCAGCAGTTGGCCAAGCGGGTGCGTTAAAATGCCATTGTACTCCCATGTCTGCGATGTTATTAAAGAAGTTTGGCGACAAGATTTGCTTAAACTCTTCAAACTCTTTCTGAAGCAATTTTGATGCGCCTATGAAGTTCGTTCCACAGTCCGAATAGACGTGACCTGGTGTGCCACGCCTGGAGCACATTCTCTGGAACGCTGCTATGAAAGTTTCAGTGCTTAAGTCTGATGCAAGTTCAATGTGCACAGCCTTTGTCACCATGCATACGAATATGCATATGTAGCCCTTTGAAGTTCGAACCCCTCTTCCTTTGTTGAGTCTGACCTCGACGTGTCCGGTGAAGTCAACTCCCGTGTGAGTAAACGGACGCGAAGGGGTCACTCGTTGTGGTGGCAGTTCTCCCATTAGTTGGTTCGACTCCGACGGGTTGTAGCGGTGGCAGCGCACACATTGCCGTAATTCAGCTTTCACCGCTCTGTTACCGCCAACGATCCAGTACCGTTGCCGGATGTACGCTAAAGTTAGTCTGGCT
This sequence comes from Hoplodrina blanda, assembly GCA_949316365.1. Taxonomy (NCBI): domain Eukaryota; kingdom Metazoa; phylum Arthropoda; class Insecta; order Lepidoptera; family Noctuidae; genus Hoplodrina; species Hoplodrina blanda. Next base: position 11,025,314 of record OX438581.1, read on the forward strand.
CCTCCGTGTAAAGTCGCTAGGTGAGCTTGATGGATCACCAACTCAGTAAGTCGTCCACCCTTAGGTAAAATGAGTGGATTTTTCATCTCAAAGGGTAAACTGGAATGGTTTAGTCGACCCCCGACTCGGATTAAGCCGTTGTTGTCCAAGTATGGTTTAAGTTTGAAAATGTTACTTTTCGTAGAAATAGTTTCTTTCTTCATTAGTTGTTTGTATTCTTGCGTAATTTCTGTTTGTTGCACATATTTTATTATTTGTTCATTTGCATTGTTTAATTCGCATAAAGTGAGGCATCCGGTGTCGCGTTTCGTGTTATTACGTGCGTTTCGAATGAATCGTTGTGTCCATGCTACAATTCTGATCGCTTTGGTCAATGAACTGCAATTTGTTAATAAGTTGTGAATACAATTATTATTAGTCTCTTTGTTTATAGAGTTCGATTTCTCTTGGTAAACGCTGCCTATTTTAGTTGTAAATGTGTATGTTATGTTTTCTTCACGATTTTCTTTTTTGAAGGTCTTTAGAAATGCAGGACCTTCCCACCACAGACTGAATGTTGCTAGCTTGGTTGGTAGCAAGCCTCTTGATGCGCAGTCTGCAGGGTTATCTTGCGACTTCACATAACGCCATTGCTCGGCTGGTATGATTTGTCTTATTTTTGCAACTCGATTGGCGACGTATTTTTCTCTTTTAGATGTATCCCCCTGTATCCATGCCAGGACCACTTGGGAATCACACCAAACATTCGTAGTTATTTCGAACCCATTAAGAGCTTCTTTGAGTTTTTCGATGAGTTGCGATAGTAAGAGTGCGCCGCAAAGTTCAAGTTTCGGTAATGTGATCGTTTGTGATAACGGTGCTACTCTTGTTTTAGCAGCGAGTAGTGTTATTGTTGGCTTGTTATGCTCATCTCTGACGCAGCTGTAAACCACGCAGGAGTAAGCCTTTTCACTGGCGTCGCAGAATCCAAATAGTTCTGTCTTCTGCTTTGTTGAACCGATCCAGCGCTTGATTTTCATGTGTTTTACGGTGGGTATGTCTGCTCTTAGTTTTAGCCACTTATCTGCTATATGTGACGGTAATAGATCATCCCACTCAAGTTTGTTGACCCATACTTCTTGAAATATAATTTTTGCCGTAATAGTTATGGGTGATAGCCAACCCAGCGGGTCATAAAGTTGTGAAATTTCAGAAAGTAGCCGCCTTTTTGTTAGTTCCGGTCGACATTTTTCTTCATATTTCCAGTTAAACACAAATGTGTCAGTATGTGGATTCCAACCTAGTCCTAGGGTTTTCATGGTATCCTCCTGCTTGAAGTCAAAAGTAATTCTTCGTGAAATTTGATCCTCACTCAAGTTCTCTAATAATATTGTATCATTGCTGGACCACTTGCGTAAGTTCATTCCGGCTCCCTTTAACATATCGATAAGCGATGTCTGGAGTTCCTGGGCCCCTTCTAGTGAGTTATGGCCGCTTATGACGTCATCGACGTATGTTTCGTTCAGTAGGACTTTGGCTGCCGTAGGGTATTTGCAGCCATCATCGTATGCCAGTTGTTTGATGGTTCTCATGGCTAGCCACGGTGCGCACTTAGTGCCATAAGTAACGGTGCAAAGTTGGTATTCCTGTAGCTTCTCTGACGGCGTAGTTCGCCAAATAATTTTTTGCAAATGTTGTTGTTCCTCAGACAGCCAAATGCATCGATACATTTTCTCGATGTCAGCTGTAAAGGCGTATTTGTAGCTTCTCCATTTTATGATAAGTTCTTGGATATCTTTTTGCAGGTTGGGGCCCTTTTCTTGTAGGGCGTTCAGGCTGTATCCCGTTTTAGTTTTCTGCGATGCATTGAAGACAACTCTGAGTTTCGTGGTAGTTGATTCTTCACGAAGTACTCCGTGATGTGGTAAGAAACATTCGGTAGTTGAAGATGTCATAGGTTTAGCTGGTTTCATATGGCCTAACTCCAGGTATTCCCTAAGGAATTCTTTGTATAGCATTTCAAGCCGGCCATTTCTTTGAAACCTTTTTTCTAGTTGCAGCAATTGTGATACTGCGATCGTTTTCGATGTTCCGATCTTATTTTCATAATCCGGACATAAAGGCATCTTCACAATGTATCTCCCATCTGAACCACGGCGTGTAGTTTCCTTGTAGTAAGTTTCACATTGATCTTCTTGACATCGGTCAGTGTTTGTTTTGGAAACGTCTTCACACTCCCAAAATTTAGTTATTTCCGCCAAGTCTAGCAGTGTGACGTGACAGTTAAAAGTTTCTAGTTTTCCACACAAAATCCATCCCAGGTGTGTGTTTTGCGCCACAGGTGATTTCGGTGTGCCTTTTAGTATTCCATCTTGTATTATTTCAGCGTATACATCAGCTCCAAGCAGTATGTCAACAGGCCTTGAAATGTTGAAATCAGGGTCCGCTAGTTTTAAGTTTTTCAAATGTGCCCACTCTGGTCGTTCGAATGTGTTATTTGGTAGTTTATTGATTAGTTTCTTCATAATCAATGCTTCAGTGGTTAAAGTATATTCGGAGTGAATTGATTTGCATGTCAGTTTCAGGCGTCCTTTACAGTCGCTTGACACAGTTCCAACTCCAGATATCTTCGCTGCTAGTTTGTTTCTTGGCAGCCTTAAAAGTTGTGCTGCATTTTCAGTTATTATGTTTACCTGTGAGCCCTGATCTAGGAGCGCACGAAGAGTTACGTAAGTTCCATCTGTCGATTTGACCTTAACTTGGACGGTTGTCAATAAAACTTCCATCTCGTTGGCTGATAGATGATTTGTACTCGGCGTTTCAGTTTCCCTCGAAGTTCGTTGACCTGAGCGTTGAGGTTCATTGGTCGTCGAAGGTGTATTTTTGTTTGAATTGTTGTAATGTAAGAGCGTATGATGCTTCATATTACATTCCTTACAAGTTTTCGTTGAATTGCAAGTTTGGTCTTCGTGACTGAACAGACAGTTTTTGCATAGACGCGATTTTGCTACTATGCTATTTCGTTGCTTTGTATCCAGGTCAATAAATTGCTGACATCGCATTAGGACATGATTGTTTTTGCAAAGAGGGCATTGCCCGTATGAAGCGTGATAAGTTTTTGAGACCCACTTCTTATGGTCCAAATTTTTTCGGGGTATATGTTTTTCAGTTCCCGCTGACTTCTCTGAACCTTGTATGTCCTTTTTTGAAGTCTTCATGGTTTCAAACGCCATAAACTGGTTTTCTAAGTACATTAAAAATTCCTGCAGTGTTGGCACGTCTCTGTTATCTTGCAAGTTTTTTATGTAATCATTGTAGGTCCCACTGTCTAATTTTTGTGACATCAGATGGACAATCATAGGATCCCAACTGGCTATATCGAAACCAATGTTTGTTAGCCCGTTTAGACATTCAGTTGTTACGTCATGCAGCTTCTTCAAGTTGTAACCGTCTGGCTTCTGTATAGCAGGCAACTGCAGCATAGTGTTCATGTATGATGAGAATTGTAGTCGACGGTTGTTGTACCGTTGATTTAGTATATCCCAACACGAAGTGTAGTTATCAGCGCTGATGCTCAAGTGTTGCACCAGTCTTTCAGCTTCACCTTTCAGCTTTGTTTTCAAATACTGCATTTTCTGAGCTTTATTCAGTGTCGGGTTTTTGTGTATAGTTTCCAGGAACAAATCTTTGAAAGATATCCATTTGCTGTAGTGTCCTGAAAACTCTGGTATCTCGATTCTCGGTGCTGACTGTTGGTGATGAGCGGTGGACCACATTTTGCTCTTCAGTCGTTTCCTTGTTTCATCATATTTGGCTTCCAGGCTGTTGAACTTGTCATAGTAAGTATGTTTTGAACCTTTCAGTAAGGCTTCCAGTTCCCAATGAGTGTTGTCCACAGCTTCCCACTTTGATTTCAAGATTGACAAGTGATCGTCAAGTTCCCATTTTTCAGTCAAGCCTTCAAAATCAATTTTTGCCATAACCCGATCGATGGCCTTGAAGTTGTATTCCTGTTTGGTCAGCAAAGTCTTTGTTTTCTCATCATGTTCTCCTTTAGAAAAATCTGTCCAGTCAAATTTGACATTTTCTTCAGTTGTTTGCAACATTTTTAAAATGTCTGATTTAGTTGTTTCGTACATGATCTTGGTCTTACCGTAGACATCCTCCACAAAATAGTTTATGTTCCTGTCTTCAATTTCTTGCAACATCAATGTATGGCGCTCATCGAAATCCATCCATTGTGCTTCTAGCGAGGACAGCCGCTTGTTCAAGTATTCCTTTGTTTTTCTTGTTTTGCTGTCCTTGCTGTAGTTAGTACACAATGTTTTGATATTTTCAAAACATGTTGATTGTAGCGGTAGCTTATTCATCTTGATTATAGACGATAGCTCTCTTGTAGTTCACAAAGTAAGTACCTTTTTTATGGAAAGGTCCTGAAGATTGAGTTCAAGATGTAGTTCAAGACTCTTCTAGTTATCGTCGAAGGCTCTTCCAGTTTCTGAAGGCTCTCCTTGTTGCCGAAGTCTCTTCCAGTAGTCGAAAGCTCTTCTAGTAGTTGTAGTTAATTTCGGTACTCAATGTGCCTGTATTCTAGCGAGGTATTTGCACCTTCTCAATCCAACTGGGGCGACCCTCTTCCGGGAGACCAGCTGAACCGATTTGCTACCGTAACACCAGACACAAACACACCAAGATACACGAAGGCTCGAAGGACCATAAATGTACGGGCTATAGTGATAACTCCGTACACCGATTTGTCGTGAAGGTTGATAAGTTCAGTTATTATAGAGAAACACGTTCCACTGAGTTGCACTAAATAGTTAAGTTTATTTAAGTTAAGAGTAAGTAACAGTACTAGAGTGGGAGGCGATTATTTCTCTCAGTTGTTGATAGCTACCCAGTTATAAGTTCACTACATGTTAATTCGTGAGTAATGCCATTTTATTATGCTTAATTATGACGCGCATCGTTGGTCTAAAGTAGGTTACAGAGTAAGCAGAAAAATGTACGGCGCTGAGACCGTACAACTACAAATGCGACCTTCGTGCCCAACAACCTTAGAAATCTTTTTTTAAATATAAAACAACGTGACACGGCGGAAATTCGTTTTGGAGCAAGACCTAAGTAGGGATTTGAATTTAGTTCTAGATTATGTAAAGCAACGTAAAAAAAAACTTTGAATTATGTATTATTACGGATTTTATTCTATTTATTGTTTGATTATGTATAATTTTATGTTGCAATTAGGTCTATACCTATGGATTATTATCCAAAATAAATGATTTGAAAAATCGTCGTCCTAGGTAGGTACCCTAAAAAAATGATGTGATAAGGTACTTGTAAACCTTATTGTTATAAAAGAGGTTAATGAGAATTTTCCACGCGCTTTTAGTAGTCGTTTAGTTGTAGGTAGTATTTTAATTAGTTACTAAATTAAAAACGAACAAAAGAGAATTTAAGGTATTTAAAATTTATTTTTTATTTAAAGTGTTTCCACGGATCGTGATTCTCTATTGATATTACTCGTATTTTATGTTAGTACAACAGCCTCGTTGTTCTAGTGGTCGCTAACCGCGACTGCTGAGCATGAGGTCTTCGGTTCGATTCCCAGGTCGAGCAAATTGTTAATGGGTCTTTCCATCAGGAATTTCTCAGTAGCAGCGTCGGAGTCTGGATTTGTGCTCAATTGATGGTAATAGGCTCGCCCCCAATTACATGGGACTTAAACATAACTGGCGAAACGTGGATGTACTAATACCTACACCTCAACCTAACCCTTCGAGGATTACAGGCGCGATGTTATGTACCTATGTATGTAAGTACAAGTAGTGGTAACAGTTCTGTGAGACATTCACCTTGTGTCAAAACGACCGGATATTTGTGTTGGTAGTTAATGTTTTTGCCTAGGTAGGTACTATTATTACGTGCGGTCACGCTCTTTCCTTAAATTAACGTAACGGGTATGGAAGTTTCCAAATGCGGTAACAAAAATAATGGTTCAATGACATTGGAATCAAATGCTGCATCGACTAACCGGTAGAAAGCAATTTTAGAAAATTTTTCATTGAAAGGGTTATTACTGAAGGTTATAATAGTTGATTTAAGCTTTTTTTACTTGCTGTAGATAGCTATTGCCAACAATGCGCTTTTTACAACAACATTTTATTTTTGCCAACAATTTTATGTGCGGTAAACTTAATTGAAATGGGAACTAATATTTTAGATTGAGTGTGGTTGTTTATTTATTCATAATTAATTACAACGGCTTGCGCCAGTGACAGTAATTAATAGACAAAACTAAGCATATTACAAAAACAGGAACATATTTGAAAACCAATAACAAGACAGAGATAAAACTAATTAACAATGACTTTTTTTGCTGTGTGTACAATAATTCATCTCTTTATACTCGTAACTTAGGTACTAAATGCCTAGCACTGAAACCCTACAGACCTTTGAGTCTTTGCTGAATTAGTTTAATCTTACAACTACCTATTATAAATGCAAAAATTTGGACGGATTGTTTGTTACTCAATCACGCCAGAACGGCTGAAGGGATCTGTATGAAATTTGGCACAGAGATAGATTATAGTCTGAAAAAGCACATAGGCTATATTTTATCCCAGAACAAAATTACAGTACCCGTGGGATAAAAAATATATATATATATACCAGCCTTTTACTGTCCCACTGTAGGGCAAAGGCCTCTTCTCATACAGAGAAGGCATAAGCAAGATCACCACGCTTGCTCAAGGCGGATTGGCGATTTCAGACTTATATTAATTACAAGTCCAGGTTTCCTCACGATGTTTTCCTTCACCGATGTCAGTGATGTCCAAGATAAACTTAAGAAAGTAGGTACATATGAATTGAAAAAGTCACATTGGTACTTGCCCGGATTCGAACCCACAACCTCATGCATGAGAGGTGGGCGCGTTAACCACTGGGCCATCACGACACTATCCCGTGGGATAATATTATAAATTACTTATGTATTCAAGCAGTTCTGCTGCAACAGAACATCTCCAAACAGCCGAGGCATAGTGTTCATTTAAATAGAACTACTTATTTGCTTTTCATTGCCGTAAAATAATAGATAGGCTGATAAAAAATGAAACAGAAAACCGTAACCAAAGGTGTTAAACCAACAATATAATTTAATTTCATCATCTTTTATCAACCGCAGAGATATCTCGTGTCTACAGTACAAAGTCATCGTGATTGAACAAGTAGACTATGCCGCTAGCTATGATTTCTCTGTTCTCGTATCCGTCATCGAATAGCATAACTAGAGCAATGACACTTTTCTATTAACGTGTTGGAAATTGTACCAAAATATATTATGACTAACTATTTTCGCGTAAATGTCGGTTATCGCGGACGCAGACAAATCGTGGAATAAAAAGTGGCTCATGTTGTTTCATGGGGTTCAAACTTACCCTGTACCAAATTTCATGAAAATCGGTTCAGGGTTAAGTTGTGAAAGCGTAACAAACAGAGTTACATTCGCATTTCGTATGGATAATACTACTTACATGTGTAAAAAAATATTTTATATTGTGCGTCACTTTCACGTGAATAAAAAGATTTTCTTTCTTTTTTTAATACCTAGGTACAGTCAACAAAAGAGATAGGTATCCAAGGTCGTCAGATATAGTTAAAGTTTCTTAGAAACCGATAGTTGTCTTCGATTGAAACTTCAGTTAATTATTGAACTATTTATTATCTACTTTTTAAATTAAATTACATTTGATAACATCCATCGGCTTCTATGAAAACTTCAACTAGTTATATCTGAAGGCCCTGCATAACTATCTCTTTCGTTGACTATACATATAATAACACTACTCTCTCAACATTGGGTTATTGATTTAGTGTGTGTTCAACAGAAACAAAAGAGGGTAAGTTCAACCTATAAATAGATTTTCAGGAACAAACCTACCACAAACACGGAAAAATATTCCAATTATATAATGAACGGAATAAAACACTCACAATTCCATGATAACCAATTTAGAATCATTTTCCGCATCAAAGAACATATCGCCAGTAAGGCAGTGTTACAGGAAAACCTGGTAAATTATGTAACAGGGAAACTACAGCATTGCGTATATAGAGCTTGGCCAATGGAGAATGCCAAATTTTCTTTTAACATTCGCGCAACCGCTATGGAGAATGAAAATTCAACGTTATTTAGTTGGTACGAGATTTTTAATGACACTTTTAAGTTTAAGTTTCATTTGCTGCGTCAATGAAAGGGAGTTAGCGACACACTGATTTATTGAATAAGTTTTTGAATCTACCCACAACCGTTTAATATCAAACATATTATTATACCTAATAATGTTATATCGGTAGAGTATTTAACTAACGACCCTCCCTGACTTCGCACGAGTAAAATTAAATTGAGATTTTTTATATAGAAATATCGTTAAATTTTTTAAATATTTTCGATATTTCAGGTCAACTTTTCAAAAAATTTTTTTATCTTGACAGTTACGAAAACAACAAAAATCCATCGTCAAGTGATGATCTTTCATATGCAATTGATTTTTATTTAAATAAAATTATATATTATGTACAGGCAAGGCCGACATCGAAAATTTTACCAATTTCAAAAGTGTATTTTAATCGCAAGTGTACATAAATAAACAACTGTAGACATAAAAAAAAATATTGAAACAGTTGGGACTCAAAGTAGGTTGAGTTAGTACAGGACTGAAACCAACAGACAATAGAGATACGCAAATATTGGTAAATTAAATATAGGTTACCGCATCCACATAATATATACAGAACTCATAATAATCTATTATTGTGACGGATGAAAGTCATCAAAACTTAGTATCTTGTGGCACTAAGCCCGTGTATGTACCTATTGCTGACAAAAAGCTTAAATATTAAACTGAATTAGCGAATAATGCTTCTTTAGTAGATACGAAATGCTAATAACATTTACTATCTAACAATTTTGCTACCTTTGATCTCTCCATCAAGGTTACCCGTGTTAGTAGATTGTCAAAAATGAAATAAAGATAGCAAGTAAACACCCAATTAAGACACTGTTTATACGTCATTTAATTAGTTAAAAAAAATAACAACAGATATTTATTATCTCTGGTAACGTTAACACAATATACCTTTGTACTTTACTGTGGTATGTAAGTTTGTTCAAAGACAATAAAACAAAGAGGACAAAGGAGGCTGATAACACTTATAGAGCAGTATCAATAGCAAGTAATGTTAATTATTATCTTGGTTATTATTTTGCCTAACCTTCGTTAAACATCTTCCGGAGCGGAATACTTGCGGGCGCAGTTCTGGTCAGATACTGCAATAGTGTTTTATTCGGACAGCGACTGGCATACTAATTAGCGTTGCCAAACGTCCTGAAGTTGGTAGGACGTTTCGACTTTTAATGACAAATTGAAAGTCCCGTGCTTTCCCTTGCACTTTCCCGATTTTTGTGGTTTTTCGACAAAACAGCGGGAATTTAGAATATTCATGTACTGTTTGATAACTTTCAAAAATATGATAAGGAATCTTGAAAAGCAGATATAATAGTGTAGTTAATAAGGCTTGTCCCCTATTACATGGAACTTAAACATAACTGGCGAAATGTGGGTGTACTAATGGGTACACCTCTGCCTAACCCTTTGGGAATTACAGGGATTATGCTTTATTATGTGTTAGTCTACTAAATTCGGAACACGTGACTTACCGAGAGGAGGCGAAAGGAGTATGTAAGGATCGTAGCAGGTGGCGTTCTGTGGTTTCTGCCTACCCCCATGGGAAAAAGGCGTGAGTTTATGTATGTGTATGTATGTATGTGACTTACCGCAAATGTTTCTAAAATTCTTTTCTCTGGCATTATTAATGTTTTTGTGTGACTGCCTGAAGGTTTCATAAATTAATGTACTTAAATCTTAATTGCTTTTAAGCAGATGAAACTTCATTTCCATATTATGCTACCGACCTCGTATTAATTTATTATTGTTGTAGTCTATATATTAGCAAGTTATAGCTATTATCCTGTTTGTTTTGCGTATCAAATAACTTGAGAAACGCTCCGACAACCAACGGTTTGTCCGACGTTGTCAAGTCCTTTTATTTGTGGAGTCTGGTAAGAAATATTAATTAAATTGAAGTACCTACCTAGTTTTATTTTAAATTATGTTATACACTATTAGGTAGGTATTATCTTAAATGATAATTGTTTTTGATAACGTTGCAACACGTGCGTTTTTTTTATTGCACATTCAAGGATTACAGGTCATTGTTTTCGGAAGAGATTATAAAAAATCAGTTGCAACTAAAGATGTCTGTCTGCAATGGCTGACGATTTGTGTAAAGATAACACTATGTACCTACGGTGAGGCACCTACTTAATGTAATTAACAACACTGATAAGTAATATTTGCTCACTGATGTTTTTATCTGCACAAAATTTTAACGCAAATATTTTCTTCTATGTATTCGAAATAAAAACACTTTTATCTTAAAATATCGGAACGCGGATCCGGTTCGTTTTATTCGCTAAAATTAAACTAAGTATTTCATTGTATATTTTTCGGTTGAACTAAAATGTATTTGTTACAACAGAAAAGGATTCAACCAGCTGTAATTCAGCATTTTCAGCTTCCGGCTGAATTAAATTTAAAACCGCTGCATTTCATACTATTACACACTATTGTTGGTTATTTAAACTTAAATAACCAACAGTTCCACTTATAATATAATATGTGAAGAAAATTATAATAAAATAAAATCTACTATAAATTCTTTGTTTATCGAAACGAACAATGGGAAATTAGTGCTAGAAACGTATAGAAACATTTTAGATACAGAGTTTAAAACAAACAGTCAATTAAGAATGCGTAATTCAGTTAGGTATACCTGGGTATGTGTGAACGTGTGTGTAGTTGTGTATCGCCTAATCGCACACGCGGTACTTCGACTAAAGTTCAAGTCGAAAATAGCCGCGCGGGACGAGTGTGTAAACAATGTATGAGATGATGCGAACAGACCGATAGCTGCCTCTGAAAAGGTCGCGTGTTTTCAGGCAACGAGATTATACATACAGTACATATAGCATATGAAGGCTTCGTAGGTTTTGTTGTTGTTAGGAAGCCCAACGTATCGTTAGCATCGTGGTTAACATCTTTTTTAGAGAGAGCATAAAGTATTTAAGGATTTTTGATAATTAGGAACTTTCATTGCGAGTAAACTACACACATCAAAAGTGTCTAGGGATCAATATATTATTATTACCAAATACATCTTGATCCCTAGACACTTTTGATGTGTATACATTGTAGCCTAATAATACAAGGCGCATAATTTTATGTTTTTTTTTTTAAATGCCAAATACAACAACAAATGTAACAAAGTAGTAAGTAGGTAGATACAAAGATTTTGTGTAGCCTTTATTTGAACAAAGACTAAGAAATTGAATCAGCTATATTTGTCCATGTATACCATTAGTCATCCTAACGGGCCCTAACCTAACACAATACGTCGTAATAAAACGGCCATTGTGAGTCCTTAGTTCGTCCAAAACGATAGTCAATTATAAAAATAGAAGTGGCACAAGGCGTATCCGAGCAGGAAGAGATTTGCAAACGGCGTACACGCACGCCACACACGAAGAATGAATAAAATATAGACTGCATTATTTATTGATGAATACGCCTAAGTAAACATGCCTTGTTGCCCTATCCGTTATGAGACTGAAGGCCTATCCCAGCTAAGCGTCATCTCGCTAGGTCAAGATCAGTTTTCCGACGAAACCTTTTTTTATCTTTGTTTGGGTTCGGGAATATTTCACGGCCAAATTATTGGCTCGTCTTTCACCCTTTGTAATCGTAAATACGTGTTTTGCGTCGTACATCGTTTCACTTTATTTAGGTAGCGCCTAAATGTCATGTAGGCGGTGGACTGTAGCCAAAAGCTAAATTGTTGTTTTTTTTTTTCACCTGGAAGCATTGAGACCGTTCAACTTTTATGCAGTGTTTTGCGTTCAATAATTTTGAAGTGAAATCACGAGACCCGACCTAACCTCTCTTGTTTACTTCCACAGACACGAACGTACCGTTTAGGTACCTAATACGTAATTAACAGGGGTTTGGCACGCATGTTTCCAAATTACGTTTCTACTTCAAGGCGTTATAGGTATAGGTACCTACACCAATGTGTTTACAGAGATGCAAGGACGTTCTAGAAAGAGCTTGCGTTTCGAATAAATTATTAATCTATCCTGGTTTCGCCTTTGCCGAATATTTTAACGTGAAATGAAGGCATTTTGAAAGATAGAAAGAAAAAGGGTCGACTTTAATTACGTACCTAGTATGTACTTTTAGTGTTCGGAATAAAACGTAAACAAAGTTCAACAGTGCGTACAAATTAATTATTTATTGTCAGTTTGACATTGTAAGAACAAAATGCCGCAAAGTTACCCGAAAGTCCCGAAACTTTTTCAAGTAACAAACAAAGCCCAATAGCCCATAGGAAATGGCGTGACGCAATCGGATCTCATTTGCAATAGTACGGCTAGAGCTTGCCAGTTGCCATCATATCGCAGACTGCGCGGCGTGTTGTGCCATCGATCCTCCCAAACAATAATGTAGGTCACATGTCCATGCAGGGTTGCAAAATACAAATAGATAATGGATTTGTTTTATGCAGCTGTTCCATTTTTTTTGTTGTCAGGATGTCATCAAATTCTTTGTGTACCTATTGCACTAAATACACTAGGATAGGCGGTTTATTTATTTATTTATTAAACAAACAATCGCCTTTACTCACTGGTTCTTACTATAGGAAGGGTCACTGCATTGGGAAATGGTTAAGAAAATCTTTAAATCTAATCTCAAACATTTTGTACAGTTCAATGATTGAGCCAGTGTCAGCCCTACTGGATCCACAACGCGACCTTGAACAGGGGCGAATACAGCGGATGGTAACACAGGATGGGCATTGATAATATATGAGGCCCTAAATCAAAATACGAAGGGACGAAGTTGACTCCTACCTACTTAAAGTACTGGCTTTAGCAGAGAACAAAAGTGTGTATTTACACTGCAGTAGGACATTAGGCTCGATAGATAGCAAATGTGACACGTCATGTGGGTACCTACCTTTACCCACTTACTAAACCTGAGTAAGAGCTCTGTCAATTTATGCGTTTAGTGCGGAGTGCCTCGGCGATGCACTATGCAAACGCATACCTAAATTGAAAGATCCCTAAAATTAAAGTATTATTTATTAAAGTATATGGCATAAGATATTTAAAAAAAGTGATCTTTGTACAATCTACGAAAGGTAGGTCTGTATTAGGTATCTAATAATTTAATGCACGTACCTTTGTACGTGCTTTAAATTATCAAGTAACTGAACAAATAAGGAATGTCAAATACCCTAAGTAAACGACACAATTACGCTAAGTTCATTAAACCTATTAGAGAAAGATACGCATATCTTTGTAATTACAAATAAACAAAAACAATTAATATTATGTAATTTAAATAGTAATTAGTCATTTAATGTTTTGTCTGCTACACCTAGGTCACAATAAACAGGAAGATTACGATCGGTAAGATTATAATAAGATATAAGTATATTAAGGTGACTGTGCACCGACAGCCGACAACACGTTTTATTTTGGTCAGTCCACACTAATATTATAATCTACACTAATATTATAAAGAGGAAAGATTTGTATTTTTGTGTGTGTGTTTGTAATAAACTCAAAAACTACTGTGCCGATTTGAAAAATTTTTTCACCATTACAATGCTACATTCGCCCTGAGTAACTTAGGCTATATTATATTTTCAAAAAAGTTAGGGATCCGTAAGGAAAATCACGCGAACAAAGTCGCGGGGAGAGTGCTAGTAATAATTAAACTAGACGAGATTTTGTAGATATGATAAGGGCACTAATACTTGTGACTTTTTAGCAGAGATCGGAATAGGTTGATTATATTTACCTATAGTTCAAGGAAGTAAGTAACATAGATTTAATAATACCCCTACTAAAATTCCGGAATCATAAAAATGACGATTACGTACTATTGAATAAAATTAGGGTACATTAGATTGTAGCCAATTTAATATAATATTAAAAAATGTGATCGATGTAATCGGTATGATGAGGTTATTATACTTGTACCTAAATTACGCTGAATATTTAAACGGACATAAACGTTATAATTACAAAAAAATATTGAATAAATAATTGAACTACTATTAAAAATGAATTTGGCACAATAATTGTAGACTAGTAGAAAACATGGGTAAATACATAATTAAGGTTATCGTGACATTGGTTTAGAATTGATATCGCTGTAAACATTAAAATAATTTAAATCAGATGACCGGAAACATCAGCGATTTTACTAGATTTTTTTAATTTTTATAATTATATTTACAAAAATGTAAAAATTATTTGTTTCCTTCTAAAAATTCATTTTGTTAATCATTACACCTCTGCCTAACCCTTCGGGGATTACAGGCGTGATGTTACGTTTATGTGTATCGAATAATCGAAACTGTAGCGTAAGAGCGATGTCTACTCATCTTCTACCGCAAAAGTAACGTAGCGTAGACGCCGAGTCTACGGCGTAGGGCTTCTACGCCGGCGTCTACGCAGGTGCTACGCTGGTCTAGATCAACGATAATTTGAATGTAATGTTCATGAACCTAACATTAATAGCCTGCAACTAATCTGTACATTAAATCTACAGGTAATTAGGTAGGTATACATAGGCTAAGAGAATTACGCAATGCCGTGTATAAACAGCTTAGAATTAATTCAAGTTAAAATAAAAAGAAAGTATTTATATTATATTTCACGATAAAACCACTCAGGTTGGTTATCATAAAGAAATCAGACTGCTTGAAAGCTTTTGAATAAAGAATTGCCCTGTGGGTGTCAAAGAATAAGAAACTTAAAAGAAAATAATTCCTACGAAAATCATAGAACAACGAAGACATCAAAGGGCCTACCACTATGTCTTAAAACAGTAATATTTTAAGATTGCTTTGTCTTGCACTCCGCTGGATTTTCAACACTCTGCTCAGCGTTTAAAGGTTGAACATCAAAAAGTGGAAATTACAAAGTGCTATTAAAATAATAATATTTTAAAGCATTATGGTAGGCCGCCAGATCGGAAAAGAATTACGATTTCCCTGGCAATTTTAACGGTCATAGCATGATCAACATGATGTGACCAGGATTTATGCAATTAAGTATTTATCTACCTAAGGTTTGTTATAAATTCTGCCGTCATTGTTTTTCTATTAAATCAAAAGCATTGTCTACATTGTAACATGTAAACGCGCGTGCAAATTCCAATTACTATGTTTTCATACGAATATAAGACAAAGAAGTTAATCGAACAATTTGTTGTAATTAATTCCATCTAAAAACATACATAACATAACATCACGCCTGTTATCCCCGAAGGGTTAGGCAGAGGTATACCCATTTGTACACCCACATTTCCCTAGTTATGTTTAGGTCCCATGTAATAGGGGGGCGAGCCTATTGCCATCAATTGGGCACAAATCCAAACTCCGAGGCTACTACTGCAAAATTCCTGATGGAAAAACCCAATAACACTGCCCGACCACTAGATAAACGAGGCAGTCTAACAACGTATAGAAAAATATCAATTGTTTGAAAACGGATCGATAACTGGGGTGTCTGAAATCTCCCTCGCCCTACGGCCTTCAACGGCATTCCAGACGTTTCTTAATTAAAATAAAAAACGAGATGTCAATGTAGTATTATAATTGGATAGGATATTACATTTTTATTAATTAATTATATAATATTTAGCCGAGGTTAGCTTGTTCAAAAACTGGTACCTAATGGCTGTGATGACATTGGTACGTGCAGACTAAGACGTGACTGATTCACGTGTCTAGATTTATCCGCAGACAAATCTCGGTAAGTTGTTAGAACGTACAACGTACAGGGAAAGAAATAGTACCTATAATGACGGGTTAAGGAGACCTTGATGACAATCAATGATAGCTCTGAAGTACAAATTACATATAGGTAAGGAAGTACTTCTAACAATGTCTTTCTTTGAGACTAGCCATTAGAGAACCTTACAAAAAGGGGCTAAACTTGTTTTTGGGACACGTGACAATAAAATTGTACAAAATATGGGCCAATCTTTGTAATCCGTTATTTTGATTAGGTTTTTAAAAAGTGGAGTAGTGTTTTTGAAAGCTGTGTGCGATATATTTGCCAAAACTAAGTAGCTACTCTTGCTCATCCACGTGAATTTTCTTCCGAATCCCTTTAATGAAAATATAAAATAACCCATGTTACTCGCTGATAATATAGCTTTCAATAGGTGAAACAATTTTTAAAATCGTTTTATCTGTTTTTGAGTTTATCCATTAAAAACAAAAATAAACAAATCTTTTCTCTTTATAATATTATTATTATATTATATAGTTTAGACTTGCACCTTCTCAAGTGTTGTCAAGACTACTTGTACCAAAGTCTTTATTTCAATGACAAACATGAAAGCAGCTTATAAATAATTCAGGAACAAGCCAGCGTGTCCCATGTAAGTTTTTTACATTTATGTTTAAGTAATTAGGTCTAGCTTTTAATGAAGAAAAGGCACGGAAAACTTTAGAAAATCTTGACTAATAATTATTATAAATACGAAAGTAACTGTCTGTTACTTCATCACGACAAAACCATTGAACCGGTCCTAATTTATGAACAGAGGTATGGAGGCCTATGATGCTTTTTAACCCGACGTCTGCGTCCTTGAAAACTAATATTCACGCGAGAGGAACTCGCTGTTAAAAGCTTGTTAATAATATTGAAAATACCTAACTAATTAATGTAGATTCTTTTCAGCAAACATATTTTCTTTTAGTATATTTCAGCTGAATACAACGAAACCGGGGTTATGGAGCCCCGGGCTACGTTTTGATGATGACCTTTATAAAACCGAGTAAGGAATTTTGGAGTCACGAACTCGCAGGGAAAATTGACTTTATTATATTGTTATTTAGAGGTTTATATTTACTCAGCAGTATCTTTCTAGTTTTTGGATCGTAGCCATCGCAGTTAGTTGAAAATAAAATCGTTATTACCGCTTACCCTATTGCATATGATTTTAATTTTATTACATAACTAGCTGTCCGCCGCGGTTACACCCGCGTCTTTGGTTACTGCTCCGCTCCCGTAGGTCGTAGCGTGATGGTATATAGCCTATAGCCTTCCTCGATAACTAATCTATCTAACACTGAAAGAATTTTTCAAATCGGACCAGTAGTTCCAGAGATTAGCGCGTTCAAACAAACAAACAAACAAACTCTGCAGCTTTATAATATTAGTATAGATTTGTTCATAATGTTATTCTTGTAAACTAGCTCCTGTCCGCGACTTTGTCCACCTCAAAGTTAATATATTTTCCCACGGGAACCGCACATTTTTGTAGAATAAAAAATAGCCTATGTGCTATTCTAAATTATAATCTATCTCTGTGCCAAATTACATTCAGATCCGTTCAGTAGTTCTGACGTGATCCATTCATATAAATTTTCGCATTTATAATAGTCGTAAGATAGTTTCACCTGCCATAAACGATACAAGCGTTATATATGTAGTACCTTTATTGTGTAACATCACGTGGATATCAATATCAACACTACTCACAAAGGAAATAAATGTATATATATGATAAATACCAGACATGTTTCCACGTATCTACGTACACATAAATTACTTAGCTAGTAGATACCCAATCGATATTGTAGTGTAGTAGATAGCTTTATGGTCTTACCTAGTGATGGCAAGGTTATAAAATAACGCCATCACTTTCAATTATACCACGGAAAATAGGAAAATTGTTCGGAGGACAAGAAAAGGATGGGATTTTAAGCTCAAGAATCACAAAGGCGGAAGTAGCCTCAGTCTATAAACCGCCTAAAAAGATATAATTATATTTTCAAACGGACTGAAATTAAAATGTTGATAAGATTATAAGGATAACCCTATGCTATAGGGCAGTAGGTATTAGACGGTTAACAATGCTATATGCTTTAGGCACGTACAAAAAAAATTACATGACGGACATAGCAAAACAATTAGCTATACGATTCTAAAATCTAAATGGAAATGTATTTCAGATAATAGGAAAAAAGAAACTTTATTACCGCTTCGAGCAAGCGTTAACAGTAATAGAAATGTCAGAAAAGAAAAGTATTGGATTGACATGTCTGTTAACGACGTGACTTTTAATCTTTGGACAACTGAAACTTTACTGTACTATACTAATAGAACGTCGCTCAAAGTCCTGTAATGCCAATCATAACAAATGAGGAAACAATATAGATAATGTTATTCGTAACAAAATGATGTATTAGGTACAATATTATGTGTTAAACATCAAGAACGTAAATCGTGGAATGAAAATATTAGGATCGATAAGTAATGTAAATAAAACAGAGCTAGGTTATAGCATAGTAACGTAATAGGTTTGTCATTGCAATGTAACGTATGAAAGCAATTTACATACGCGTGCGTTGAAGGAATGTAAACTTTAGCTACCAGGACTCGTATAAGGACAATGATTCATTACATTTTATTCTTGTAACAAAGCAATTGAAGACTTACGGATCTTTTTTAAATAAAATTATTCTAAAATTGACTGCCTCGTTGGTCTGGTGGTCGCACGACTGCTGTGCGACAGGTCTTGGGTTAAATTCCCAGGTCGAGCAAAGTGTTATCTATTGTGTTTTTCCATCAGGAATTTCTTAGTAGCAGCCTCGGTGTCTGGATTTGTGCCCGCTTGATGGCAATAGGCTCGCCCCCTATTACATGGGACTTAAACATAACTGGCGAAATGTCGGTGTAGGTACTAATGGGTACTTACACCTCTACCTAACCCATACACCATATTGCAAATCTTCACGATGCACCCATAGTGCTCTTATTTTTATCGCTTTATCAATATCTAATCTTATCACGCCATAGGATAGGTAAATAAATCATATCAGCGCGTAGTAGAATCCATGGCTGATTTACGTACCATGATTTAAATAACTAACATAATAAACATTATGTACGCTAGTTTGGAGATCACCATAAACGTATGACTTTAATATAAGTTGTGATACGTTGAGACGAACGATTAATTATTTATTCAAAGGACGTCAGCAGTCCTTCAAGGTGCAAAGGCCTTCCATCCTCTTCGATGTCAAGTTATCAATAATAATAGCAGTAATTTCTTTCACTGCGGATATTTAGAACTTTAAAACGAACGTTAACAAAACAATAAGAGAAAATTGAGAACAGAAGACGTACAGGTGTGAAATTGCCAGCTGCCTTCATCTTTACATTAGCCGCATTACGGCAAAGCACGAGGTTAACTGTTGGTTAAATATGGATCCGTGTTTTATTATGAAATATCAATGTGTTCCAACATCTGACTATTCTTTTGTTGTTATTATTTTCTGCACAGTGGCGCAGTATGTTTAGCCGATAATATTGAGATAAATAATTTCCTCTTTGCAGAACAATTTAATTCATTTATTTAATCATTAATAAAAAGTACGTTTAAAGTAGATTTCCTTGAGAACGAAAACCGTTTAGTTTTTGACGCAGTGGTTGTTAATGCAGGTGTTTTCATAGACATGCTTTCGTTTAGCTGCGGGAGGGAGAATAATAAATACAAGGGTAGGTACTTACTTGGAGTCCCTCGGAAGAGTTTTGATGAACACGTAAATGTGCCTCCTATATCGGTAGACGCAGGGCGCTACAGCGAGGATGACGAATATCGCCGCCTTAGAGAGTGTACTGAGCACGGCGGCCATCGCGGCGGCCAGTGCCATGAGAGCGACGAGCGCTGCCAGTATCGCGTCCATGCTGGCGATCGGCCCAGTAGGGCACACAGCGGCTAACTATACCTACACCGGTAACAGATAAACAGTACGTGTGAGTACGATGCGCGAACACTACGCACCGGGGACGCGCGCGTCCATCGACACCGAACAGTTTCGTATAAATGCGGGAAGGACGCGGAGCGGTGCGTGTGCCGAGCAAGCGGCCGCGTCAATGGCGAAGCGCCGGCCCCGTGCCCCCCTCGCGCCAGCTGCACATGCGCCGACAACAGCTGATCCCCGAACGGTAGGCGCGCTATGTCACCCACCCCGGTTAACTCATCTGAACTTGTGTATAAAACAATACCGTTATAGGACGCGACAATTACAGAATTTTTCGCGGATGACGTTGTGAAGCTGACATTTCACATTATTTGATAAATATTTCATGTTCCGAATTCAAAAATCTTTCGTAACGTCATAGACAAAGAAATAAAAAAAACGAGAAAGCACTTGAAAGCAGGTTATCTACCTTTACAAAAGAGGTGATATACTTACCTACAAAAGAAAATTGTTTTGATCGAACGCTAAAATAATTATCTAAGTTTTACACGCTTTTTATCATATTGTCAATCACGTTGAGGTATCAAGTATAAGCTCGGTTGGTTACTCATGAATACGCTTGAGTGGTTCCACGTTGCGCCGTTAGCCAATTCCTAACCAGCACAGCCCACAGGACAGGTGGTTTACAGTGTAATGGTTCGCAGGACGATACACACGTTCGGAATGTATTATATCTAATTCATTATAATATTGTAATGTAAGGTCATGGTCACGTAGACCACGATAGAAGGAGGAAGGAAATTTTTACCATGGGGATACTGATTAGAAAATTATGGAGGAAATAATGACACTGACTATCGCAACCAATGCTGCATTTAGGACTAGATTTTTCAAATGTTGTAGATAAACTGTTTTACATTAGGATAGTAGCACTGTGTACCCTGTAGTTTTTGCTTACCTTCATCGCATCATGGGATAATGGATCTTCCACGAGTCAGAATAAGTCTAAGTAGTCTTTTATTAGGTATCTACAACTGAACTTACGTTTTACCGAACACTGTCTCTTGATACAGGTGTTCTAGTTTAAGAGGCAGGATTACCTAAATGTTTCTTTTTTTCATATAGATTTTTGTAGCCTTACACACCTACCTACATATAAAAAGCGGTTTATGTTTATTTTCTCTACCACACCACTATGTTGAACCTGTATATGTAATAGTTTGGATAAAATTATACAAATTATTATTCTTGCGCAATTACAATTCACGCAAATGCTCCCTCCCAGTGAGTGACCACATTAAGCTTAAAATAAATTGTTTCTTTTTTGATTTTCGAATTCGAAGTAGCCATCTTCCAGCTGGGTTTAGGCAGGCAGGGCAATGAACCTACACGAACAAGTAATCTTGTATTGTAATATAGTCGTGCGATTCTGCTTATCTTATTCGGATCGAGGCGATTTTGTTCTTTGAAAGAGGTTTATTCTGAAATACTGTTAAACATCAACAACTAAAAAAACAAGTAAGTATTTGTTAACTACTGATCAGGTGTCGTAATTTTATTTGATTACTATTTATGTCTTTTAAGACATCATCCTGATAAAGAAGGATGCAAAACACTGCACTTTGTATCAAGGTTACAAAAACAATACAATAATAAAAGACTTTGTATGAAAATATACATTTAATGTAGTTTTTTCAACATATCCCATACCGTTAAATAATCTTATAATCTAATTTTATGTAACAAAACTGACAATGAAGAAACAATTATAACTTGTCTTTATACAAGACTGGAATAACTCGAAATTGTATAAAAAAAAATTAAAAAGTTTTACAATTATGGGGGGCAAGTATTTTACGAAAAAGCTGTACTTTTTATAATATAATACAAGAATAAATTATAAGAATAATAATGATGAGAATTATTGGTTACTGAATTAACTTAATAACAATGTGTCGGCACTTAGATTAACCTAACTATAGTTTGATTTAACAAATTCAATTAGAAATATTCCCACACCAAAAGTAACGCCTTTTGTTTAAGTACCTACAATACTCTTTTCAAAGCGTTGTTTCTGAGCTTACTAATAGAGTCCTTTGAACAAGCTACCTTTTCCAAGTATGAGGTATAATGTTGGCTAAGTGACTAACAGTAATTAATTAGGATTAATTGCAGTTGATACTTAAATAAATCAATTGTTAATATACACCACTTTACAAGGGCGGATCTTATAAGTCAGTTGAGGGGGGGGGGGGTCATATAATCCAGGTCTAGTCAGGACAAGCTCTGTCTTGAATTACAATAATAAATCTAATTAAAAGCAAATAGGGCACACCCCCCACCTCCCGATCCGCTCTAGGTCATATTGTAGAAATCTGTGCGATAACAAAAAAATACAATGATCATAATATTTCTTTTTTTAAATTCTACATAGATAATATTCGAGTGTTGTTTAGGCTTCGTATTTACATTAAAAAAAAAATACAAATTTGAAATTCAAATAATAACAGAAAACTGAACGCAAGTATTTCTACGTCAGCTTGCCGGATCAGTCCATCAAAAATGTTAATTTAATTTAATAAATTCATAGATTCCCACCTCCTATAATAAAATCACGACACATAGTATCCAGGCGAATGATACGTCGAGTTTTTGAAAGAGCACTGACACACTGGAATGAGACATGAGATACGACGCTCTTCACATAGTAAGTAGAGTTGGATTTTGTTCTGTCAAAACGACCCAAGTCAATTGATTTTTACCATATTACGAAGCATGTAATTGTTATAATTTTGATATTTAACGTAGATTTATTTTAAATCTACACACATCAAAAAAGTCTAGGGATCAACATCCCTAACATTTGTTAGGGATGTTGATCCCTAGACTTTTTTGATGTGTATATATTAAAGTATTAATTATGAATATACACAGAACTTTTATTGCTGATTTATTAAATTATTGAGATATTGTTAGCTCTTTTTGGTTGAATAAATAATAATAAAGCTTAGATCAATCCAGTGAATGCTTATTCTATCGTCATTCTACCCAATTTCCGTCGAGTAAACATAGATTGAGCATTATTTTTTGTTTAAAGTTTAAATTAAATTAACCCTTATTGTATAACTCGACGTGCCATTTTTACAGGTACTATTTATCTACTTAGCAACAACTCTAAAGATTATTGCTATAACGTTTTATAATGCCAAAGTTATAAAAACATTCTCCTCAAAACTTGTTTCTTCATAGAAGCAGACTTTACAGTCAAGGAATGTAAGGTCTCTAAAAAACTTTTACATTTATACAAAGATACATAGAAAAATAGATATAGTCCGACAAACTTTCTATGAAACATGGCGTTGAGTAGACTAACATAAAAATGTACCTCGAAGACCTCAAATCACTGTCTTGTCAATAGACGGGCCCTGAATCTGCCACTTTGAGACACAAAATGGCCGCCGATTACCTGAACCGTGAACCTTATTTCAACCGATAATTGATACTCAAAATGGCGGTCATGCCACGTTCTGACAGGTATTTTCTCTTACAAGTTAACGAGTATTTCCATAGGTATATATCTATGTTCTAATAGACTACAGTTTATATTAGTTCCCTTTTACGTTACGTTTATAGAAAGCCTTGTCGGGTTTACACGTGATGTTTTAGCACACAAATGTTTTATATTGTACGAGCACAGAAAAGATCATGCAGCAAGCAGACCACAAGACAACTTATTTACAGCCATCGAAAAGCGACAGATTAATTATATCTAGCCTCCGATTTCTCAAAGCCTCTTCAATTTAATCTGTTGCCAAATCGCTTTAAGTGAATGTTTGTCATTATTTTAGACAAACAAAAGGTATGTGCACACTTGTCCGCATTCATCATCAACTACTTTTTTATTTCTATGATTTTTACTATTTTACAAGCTTTTTTTACCCTTAACACAGCATTTGACAAGATTCGACAAAGCTTTACTTAGTTTTGCATTGATCAGACTTTCAAAAACTAGATGATAGACTTCCACTAAAATACCAGTCACCAGGTTTTGAATAAATACAGCTACGTTTTGAAGTTCAACTTCTTATGATGACATACCCTGCGCACGATTAGGATGAAATGCAAAAATTAACATACTAGTGTGAAAAGTAACACGGCTATACGTCCTAGACGCTTTTAGCGCTATGTGAAAAAGAGTATACATTGTATCGTGTCTGAATAATTACACTTATCCACGACATAAAATTAATGCATTAATTATGTAACTAAAGCCCAACACACACAGAGAACGGGAGCGGGACGTGAGCGTGACGTAAGCGGGACGTGAGCACGACATGAGCGTGACGTAAGCGGGACGTGAGCGCGACATGAGCGTGTCGTCGGGTTGTATTCCTTGTATTTATACAGGGTAATTGAAAATTTACCCGAAACCTGGAAAGGGGTCATTGTACTCATCATTATGAACAACTTTTACTACGGGACAAACCCTGAAATCATGAAAAAAAAATCACCTGTTCCCTACAAAAATGTTACATAACTTGACTGCTACACAGCTGATCCATATACATCGTAATGTATGGATCAGCTGTTTTTTTTTTAGTAAAAGTTGTTTATAATGATGAGTACAATGACCCCTTTTCAGATTTCGGGTAAATTTTCAATGACCCTGTATAGATGTCCACACACTCAACGCTCACGTCCCGCTCACGTCACGCTCACGTTACGCTCACGTTACGCTCACGTCACGCTCACGTCACGCTCACGTCACGCTCACGTCACGCTCACGTCACGCTCACGTCACGCTCACGTTACGCTCCCGTCCCGCTCCCGCTTTCTGTGTGTTGGCTTTAGTTGTTAAACAATAGCGGCAAAGAAACCCATCTTAATAGCAAGAGAAAATGCAAAGATTGCTTGACTAAATTCTATCGATAGAATCGCAATTCCATTGTATTTGAAGTGTAAATGCAAGATAAACTAGAATCATACGCATTCTAAATAATGAAAGGAAGAACAACAACAGCTTATGCTCAGCACAGACCGATATAATAAACTGATTATCCGAGTCATAAAGTCAAGTTTTACCAACATGGCCGACAAGAACTGCTCATGCGCATGTTTGAGCCAAGATTAATCACTTGATCTGCGCCCCTTACTTTTTTACGCTTACTCTGTGTGTGTTGGGCTTTAGTTATTAAACGATAGCGGCAAAGAAACCCATCTTAATAGTAAGAGAAAATGCAAAGATTGCTTGACTAAATTCTATCGATAGAATCGCAATTCCATTGTATTTGAAGTGTAAATGCAAGATAAACTAGAATCATACGCATTCTAAATAATGAAAGGAAGAACAACAACAGCTTATGCTCAGCACAGACCGATATAATAAACTGATTATCCGAGTCATAAAGTCAAGTTTTACCAACATGGCCGACAAGAACTGCTCATGCGCATGTTTGAGCCTCACAAAGATGATTAATCACTTGATCTGCGCTCCTTACTTTTTTACGCTTACTTGTCTTAGACCTCGTTATATCAGTTAGTTTTTAAGCTTGCCATTTTAACTACTAATAATTAAATAACTACAACAACACTGAAACAACAGATTTTTAAACAGATCACAGTCTAATTTGTCCACTAATTATTTTATCGTACTCCTCGACCCCTAGGGGTACGTACCGGCCCTGTTTCAGATCTAAATAGTAAAGTTTGTCTTTATTGGCCAGTTTTGGATCGAAACCGTCTTTTTGTAGATCAGTCTTCTTCATTTTAAATGTACCTGTGGAACAAAAATGTTGTTGTTTAGAAGTCGTTAATTAACTGCGACTTAATGAGGGTTAAGATAATTAAAAATAATTAATGATGTTTTTCTTCCATTACGAATTGTCTATTTTAGATAATTTTTCAAATTTAGAAATTAAGGACACAAACACTATTACAGTTTGCGTTGCACAGTTGCGCAGAAGTAAAAAATAAGCAACTCTTTATTTTGCCAATCCGCCTTGAGAAAGCGTAGTAATCATTGATCATGCCTTCTCAGTATGAAAAGAGGCCTTTACCTTGCAGTGGGACAATAATAGGCCTGTATTATTATCGTGCCATCTGCCTAGCCTTTCCAACTATGTTGGGGTCGGCTTCCAGTCTAACCGGATGCAGCTGAATACCAGTATTTTACATGGAGCGACTGCCTATCTAACCTCCACAACCCAGTAACTGGGTAATACGATACCCCTTGGTAAAACTGGTTGCCAGATTTTCGGGCTTCTGACGACCCGTAACGACTGTCAAAGAACCACGTATGACAGCCGGGACCAACGGCATAACGTGCTTTCCGAGGCACGGAGGAGTCTCGGTGTACAAAGATGGTCACCCATCCACGGACCAACCCCGGCAAGCGTAGCGTGTATTATTATCGTGCGTTCTATAGTAATTAGGGCTCGATGCACCTTCATCAACTAACTACCATAGATTTAAAAGGCTTGCAGTACTTCACTCACCAGTCATATCTACGCTAGCCATGACCCTGAGGAACACAGGTCTTGCATACACCGGCAGGTCCGTTCCGAGGTCCTTCGCTAATTTGTCCAGGTCCAGAGTCCCGTCCACGTCTACAATGCCGCACATCCCAGCCCTTCCTTCCGTGTTTGGCACCTGTTAGTGAACATAATATAAAACGTAAGAACAACACAAACTAAGCAACATTGAGCAAAAATCCCTAATGTCTTTAAAGTTAGAGTGAACAGGCTTCTTTTGGGTTAGCTCACTCCATCATAGACTTTGTCTGTCACCTCTGTCCTATCCTAGAGTCAAGAGTAGAGGTTGCAAAAATTCGATAATTTTGATTTTCGAATATTCGAATATTTTTTCAGTGATGTTCGAATATTATTCGAATATTCGAATATTTTTAAAATATAAAAAAAAACCACTTAAAAGTCAGCCTTTTATTTATTTATA
The DNA here is from genome assembly GCA_949316365.1 of Hoplodrina blanda. NCBI lineage: Eukaryota > Metazoa > Arthropoda > Insecta > Lepidoptera > Noctuidae > Hoplodrina > Hoplodrina blanda. Next base: position 11,052,161 of record OX438581.1, read on the forward strand.
AAAAGAACAATGTCTTAGCAACAATTATAAAATAAAAATTTAAAAAAATAATAAAATTGGACACATAAAATTAAAATTGGGAAAATCAAATAAAATTTAAAAATAAAAAAAACAACAATGTAATAGCGTCAATTAGAAAATTAAAATCAAAACAATAAAATTGGACACATAAAATTAAAATTGGAAAAATCAAATAAAATTTAACAAAGTTTCTGAAAGGATTGTCATTGAAATTGACAACAACGCGTTCTGTAAGTGAATAAACGCAACAAAATGGCATCAGTCAAGTCAAACCGTCAAGCAGTGTTGCCAACAACAAATTTTAAGTTCTACCAACATAGACTTAGACTAGTAATTTTTTGGTAGTATAGTATTCGAATATTCGAATATGTATTTATTTGCTATTCGAATATAAATTTGGAAAGCGAATTCGAATAATTCGAATATTCGAATATTCGATTGCAACCTCTAGTCAAGAGCAAACCAATTTTGTATAAAAAAAAAAAACCCCCGACGCGACGGCGGCCATGTTGGACCGATTTTCATCAAACATAGTTAAGAACATTCCAGACTAATTCACCTTTAAAACAATATAAAATCAAAATCGGTTCATCCGTTCGGGACCAACGATGCCACAAATAGACACACACACAGACACGTCAAACTTATAAGAACCCGTCGTTTTTGCATCGGGGTAAAAAAAAAAATTACAAAAAAAAAATTGCTAAATAGAAAATTGCGGAAGCAAATTTTTTTTTGTTGTAACAAATCACTTTTTACACTCTTCACTTCACTCTTTATACACCCGATATTACACTTGTAAGATCAGACGACTAATCCAGTCTTATTATTAGTAAACACACGACTAAATACTACATTGTTGATACACAAGTACTCAATGAAGGTTCTGTTATGTAATTCTTGGCAGAGAATAGTTTTTCATTCACATAAAATCATCAAGCGATCGTGTAATGAAATCTTGCATGGTCTATATTTATTTATTTTTATTTTATCTTGGCTTTGTTTTAGATCAACCATAACCTACCACACGGTCAGTAATTATGCGGTAGGTAATATTGTCTTTGATTGGCGGTATGACTGCAATAATGAAAGTGACGTCATTATATTATATATGTAATGTTGTTAGAGATAAACTACAATAACATGGCGCGCCCTTCCACAATTCAAAACGTTTGAAAGTGTTTGTAAAAGTATTGAAAAAATCCATAACGCATGTACAGAGACGGCTCTCGAAACAAAAACAAAACAGCGATTTGTTGCTAGACTAGCGACGTCATTAATCACTCGTTATTACTAGTATGGCGCTGCACTGACATACTCTATGAAAATGACAGATGCGTTGTCTTGCGCGGTCGGCTATTTATAATTAGTTGACATACAAATCTGGCCGGCCTGCTACTGAAGACGATTACTCACAACTATATACAAACTCTTTCATACGGATGTGACTAGACACATTGAAATAGTAAGGAGGGGCGTGTCATGTTATAGTAGTTTATCTCTATTAGAAAACATACGTAATAACCATCTTATTGGCTTTACCGTAGTCGGGTAACGAAAGCTGTTTTCTTTTTTCTTTCAATAAAAAAATTTAGTGACCCAGTAGTTTAGATGCCTGAATCTCATACACTAGATTGTAGGTTCGTGTGCGCGCACGATCAAGTACCAATGTGTGGGTCTTTCTTTTTCATTTGTACTTTCTAAGTTCATCACTGACATCGTGAGGAAACCTTGACTTATGCTTCTTGAGCAGGTGTGGTGAATAATGTTCATAGCTTTTCTGTAGAAGAAGCCTTTCCCAGTTCCCAGAAGTGGGACAATAATAGGCTGGTATTATTATTATTATAAAAAAAAAAAATTTACCAGTACGCCATAAACGACCGCATCTCTATGGTCAGCCACCCTTGAGATGGCAGCTTCCACTTCAGTTGTGGAGACGTTCTCTCCGCGCCACCTGAACGTGTCACCTGTTCGATCGCGGAAGTACAGGTACCCTAGCTCGTCAGCTACCAGAATATCACCTAGAAAAGAAACAAGTTGCATTTTGGATAACAAGATATTTTGGACTTTAAATCTTAGCAACTAAGGTTGAAAACATCAAAAAACAAGTTGCATTTTGGATAACAAGATATTTTGGACCTTAAATCTTAGCAGCTAAGGTTGAAAACATCTTGGTGTTAAAGGTATCATGTGAAGGGGTGGCAGTAGTCTCTTTAAAGCATGTGAAGTGTCATTCTTCCGATCGTATTCCGGTAACATCATATTGGACAGAAGAGAATTTGAATCTAAGCCCGTTAATACACAGTAAGCGGATAGGAAGCGGCCAAAAATGCTAATATTCAGCTGCATCTTGTTTAACTATGGGAGCTGATCACAAGATGGTTGGAAAAATGCTAAATTATCGTACAATTCTTCTGTAAAGAGGAATCTTCTCGAAATGACTGACACCTACCTGATATAAAAGCGGCGTCACCAAATTGGAAGACATTTCTGACAACTTTCTTGTCGGAAGCAGCCTTGTCTACGTAGCCGAGGTACTGGCGAGCTGGGTTGCTAGCCTGGATCTTGCCGATAAACACGCCAGGCTCGTTGGGTTCCGCTAGCTGATAGAACAAAAATATATTGATTATTATTTAGCCATGCTATGAGAGTCAGGGAAGAGTGAGAGCGCCTGTTTGCACACACACTTGTGTACTATAATATCTTCTACTTGGCTAGTTTCAGCAGTCATATATGCTTGCTACCACAAGACCAACGGCGGTATAGTAGGTAGGTAGGTAGTAGGTATAGTAGCGGTCATAAGTGGAGCAGCAATTTCACAAAGCAATAGATTGACACTTTGGTTAAACTTACGACCTTTCGACGCCGTATGAGAATTTTGAGGTATACGTAGGTACTGTGTTTATACATCACTTATACACACAGATGTAGGTACGGCCTGTACCGCGTGTTCACAGCGATTCAAACCTTAGAATGCTACTGCACTTATGACCGCTTACTGTACTTAAACACTCATTTGCAATTTTACCTGACACAATCCCCGTGAGTTCCGAATGGGCTCTCCGGTTTCCTGGTTCACTTTGATGATGGCGATAGGATAGACCTTCGGAAAGATCCGTGACACGAAACCGATAGCACCCGGCGTTCCGTCTACGTTCGCTGTAACAACATAATCGGATTGGTACAACCTCAGCAAATGGGGGATCGAAGAATGCAACCGTCAATACCATACTAAACATCCAAACTAGCTGTAGTCATAAAACGTGTGTGATTATATACTAAGCTCTATATGTTGTCTCTCTCCCACATTTTATGACGTCACCTGCCACGAACGTCGGCGATTAGTATACCTACCATAACAGATAGATGAACAGAACATCAGAGAACATTTTCGAAAAATTGTGTTACAGCTTAACTAAATTTGACCGATTTTAAGTTTTCCATAGAAACTGAGATTTCGAATTATCTTTATTAAAATAATACATTTCGAAAATGTTCTCTTGATACCTTTTAAGTAAATTTCATAAAACCGGTTCATTCATTTAGAAAAATAAGGATTTGAAAGTTCGTATGAAATGCCTTACGGTGTAAACGCTCTTATCTATTGAAAAGTCAGCAAACAAAAGGAAAGTCATTCTGTGGACTCGTTACAGATAACAAATGACAGATGTTGTACCCTAAGAATAACAGATATAATAAAGGATGCTCACCTATATTGGCGTTTCCTTCTGTTGCTCCATAGAACTCCGTCACCGACTTAATGTTAAACCTTTTGACGAAGTCTTTCCATATCTGTAATAATAAAAACAAATTATGAAAACTAGACATAAAATCAACGGGTAATCAAATCAGAATTATGTAATTGGAGATTCTATAACCAGCATTTTCATCTGTGGATTGGCGCGCAATTCGAAATTCAAATAAATTTTATTCGAAAGCCGTGTTATTCTAATTTAAAAATGAGTCATTTGTTTTTTAGATAGTGTTTTGTTTTTGTAGATTAGATTTTATGTAGCTTTGAAATCAATAAATAGAAAATTGACGTCACAGGCCGGTATTGCCATACAAAATCTATGGAAGAATCGCGTTTTGACAGGTCATAAAAAGTAGTGCCAACTAGCCTATTCGTACAATTTTCGAATATGAGTTTCTACGTGGAAATACTGCTGCGCAAACAACACGAAACCACAGACGAAACATTAGCGACGTGTACGGGCCTATTAAAAGACGGAGATCCCCAAACTAGCAAGATACCTGTATCTTGGGGATCGGATTATTTACCTAATAATAATCTCGTATTCGGAATTTGTGGTCGCACTCCTCCGAAACGGCTCGATTAATTTTTATGTTTTTTTTTTTATGTATTAGGTAGGTATAAGAATAGGTGTGGTAGTGTTATTGGGTTTTTCCATTAGGAATTTCTCAGTAGCAACCCCGGAGTCTGGATTTGTGCCCGGTTGATGGCAATAGGCTCGCCCCCTATTACATGGGACTTAAACATAACTGGCGAAATGTGGGTGTATCTACTAATGAGTACACCTCTGCCTAACCCTTCGGGGATTACAGGCGTGATGTTATGTATGTTGTGTTATGTAAGAATAGGTCTTAAGGTATATTTCATATCTATACTAATATTATAAAGCTGCAGTGTTTGTTTGTTTGTTTGTTTGAACGCGCTAATCTCTGGAACTACTCGTCCGATTTGAAAAATTCTTTCAGTGTTAGATAGATTAGTTATCGAGGAAGGCTATAGGCTATATACCATCACGCTACGACCTACGGGAGCGGAGCAGTAACCAAAGACGCGGGTGTAACCGCGGCGGACAGCTAGTTACTAGGAAACCGCGGGCAGTAGGTAGTTTGTGTAGGTATGAAACTTAAATGTGACCGGGATAAAATACTTCTGTTAACTGCCAAAAACGATGTTTTTTATGAAACATTATCAGAGAAAAATAATTAATTCAAGCAATCATCATTTACGTTATGACGAACCACCTTCTGCCTGCGAATTCATCTGCGTGAAAGTCAAGAATACCATAGAAAACATCCTACATCCTATGACACTCAGCCACAGTGTAACTTTCCATCAGTGAAAGATTTTTTGTAATGAGACCAGTAGTATCAGATTAGTACCTCCAGAGATTAGGAACCCATTAAAAAAATAAAGTTAAAAACCTTACCTTCTTCTTTATAATATTATATAGTATGACGACCAAAATCGCCAACTCATTGTATAAGAAACAACTCATTCTTTTTTATTATTCTTTTATAAGTACAAAAAAAAACTACGAATTAAAATTTCTACCTACATACATAATTACATCGCTAAATGGTTAATAAACCAATTAAAATGCCTGCGTCATTTGTTGTGTATTGATAAACATAAATAACATTAGTCTTGACCTTATTGAATGGACTTAGGTGTCAAAGTGCATTGCACTAATATTACGATTCAATATTGAATGCCAAACTAAACTTATAATAGGTGTTCTACTAATAACCATACCTACTAATATTACCAATAAATGCGAAAGTAATTGTCTGTCTGTCTGTCACGCTTTCACGACTAAACCGCTGAACCGATTTCGATAAAATTTGGTACGGGGTAGGTTTAAGTAAGTTAGTTTTTAAGACTTCGTCTGCGTTTGCGATAACCGACATTTACACAGACGAAGACGCAGGCAAAAGCTTGTAAAATATAATCTTTACTATTACTATAATAAATATAATATTACCATTAATCTATGAAACTAATGTTGTTCCATATTATTTACAAATCCGAGTTATTGCTTATGTTCACCTTTGGTAATTGTAATAGAAAAATAAAAACTTTACCATAATGTATGAAAACTGTTTATAATAAGTAGGTACTTTATGTGACAATGCATACTCTGTGGAATGTTCCTAAAATAAAAACGGTTTATTTAACGGTTAATTTTTCTAAATCATCAGTAGGCCTAGCTCGAGTACACTAATGTTAAAGTCCATTCGAGTAGATTTGCAACAAACTGAAGTTTAGTCACGAGTGTATGACGTCACAAAGGCAGAATGTGCGACGCATTGTACAGTCAACAAAAGAGATAAGTATACAGGGTCGTCTGATATAGTTGAAGTTATCTTACAAACCGATGGATGTCTTTGATTGAAACTTAACTTAATTAATTAACCATTTATTATCTACTTATAAATTAAATTACATTTTAAAACATCCATCGGTTTCTAAGAAAAGTTTAACTATATCTGTCGACCCTGCATACCTATCTCTTTTGTTGACTGTACATACGTTGCAAATTTTTGTTATGCGGCGACGCATCGCTTTTATTTAGCTCTAAGTGACTTTAAATAAAACGTAGGTACTAACCTAACCCAAGCATTAATTCTCCTTCAATTAACGAACGAGGACAATAACTGTCCGGATTACATATAATATGTTATATTTAACCTTCCAATTCACATTGACCAACATGAAGGACTAAATACAATGCAGTTAGGTAAGTATAAGCTTTAGATGACCTTTACGTAAAAGTATACTGTAGGTCAGATAAACATGTTTTAATTCATTTATTTAATATTCAGTCTTTTGTGAATAAAGTCAGTTTAAACTTATTATATATATTTTATTTTATGCAAAAATTGCAATCGTTAGCATAACATAACATCACGCCTGTAATCCCCGAAGGGTTAGGCAGAGCTGTACCCAATAGTACACCCACAGTTCGCCAGTTATGTTTTAGTCCCATGTAATAGGAGGCGAGCCTATTGCCATTAACCGGGCACAAATCCAGACTCCGAGGCTGCTACTGAGAAATTCCTGATGGAAAAACCCAATAACACTTTACCCGACCTGGGAATTGAACCCAAGACCTCATGCTCAGCAGTCGCGCTTTGCGACCACTAGACCAATGAGTCAGTCAATGTTTGTTAAAATCTTTATTTCGAATAACTATAGGTATGACTCATACCAATTAAGACTATGTTGTTTGTATGTTTGTACTAGCTTCTGCCCGCAACTTCGTCCGTCATCAAAGTTGATAAAATTATCCCACGGGAACCATACATTATTCCGGGATAAAAAATAGCCTATGTACTATTCCAGACTATAACCTATCTCTATGCCAAATTACATCCAGATCCGTTCAGTCGTTCTGCCGTGATTGAGTGACAAACATCCATCAAAACTTTCGCATTTGTAGACTAAAAACAAATAAAAAATTAGTTAAAAATAACTAAAACCCGACTACGAAAAAATCGCGCACTGAAAAGTATAAAACAAGAACAATATTCATTTTACCGATATTTTCGAAATTTTTAAGTAATAGCCGTGGTCGTAGGCCACCTAGCCTTAAAGATGGCACAACCGCAGGTGGCACATAACCAAGGCTATTACTTAAAAATTTAACCCTCATTAAAATTATAACCCATTTAAAATCATAACCCTCCTTTTGGCTTTGCCGTAGTCGGGTAAAATGAAATACATACTTACTAATGCTTTTTTTTACGCCAACACATTTTATTAAAATATAATTATTGACTTTTTCATGACGAAACAAACTAAACAAAACAAAATGAATGAAATCTTATGCATGAAATTTAAAAACGAGCTGTAATTAAATTCATTTTTTGTTTCCTTTTTAATATAAGTAAATTGATGTTGTTTCAAATTTTCTCATTCGACGTCTCGAGACATCATTATAATTTTTGGTCATTAGTGTTACTTTTTGCTTTTTGTCTTACCTTAAAATTTTTAATAAGTAAACCAGACTAATGCCAGCCAGCTAACTTCATATGAGCCAGAATAATAAGGTTCACACAAAAAGTAGAAATTACTTTACTAGTATAAATTACTTGATGGCCGTTTGCCGTGTGTAGTAATGGCCCGCCTCTCACACGTTACACACGCGGTTGAGGGTTCAAATTCGGTCAAGTGCCAATGTGACTTTTTCAATTCATATATACAACTACCGGCACGTAACTTGGCAAGAGATTTTCGTAGTGGGGGAAGTTCGCGCATATAAAAATGTATGAAATTGTGCGTGCGCAAACTTCCCCCACTACAAAAACTCTTGCCAACTTACGTGCCGGTAACTGTACTTACTTTCATTTATCTTCGACATCACTGACATCGGTAAAGGAAAACATCGCGAGGAAACATGGACTTATCTATATCTATACTTCTATACTAATATTATAAAGAGGAAAGATTTTATTGATTGTTTGTTTGCATTAAATAGGCTCCGAAACTACTGAACCGATTTGAAAAATTCTTTAACTGTTGAGAAGCTAAACTATTCCTGGGTGACATAGGCTATATTATATTTTATTATCAAAAAATTAGGGATCCGTAAGAAAAATCACGCGAACGAAGTCGCAGGAAGAGTGCTAGTAGTTAATAACTACATAGTATAAAACAAAGTCGCTTTTTCTGTCTGTCTGTCCCTATATATGCTTAGATCTTTAAAAATACGCAACGGATTTTGATGCGGTTTTTTTTAATAGATAGAGTGATTCAAGAGGAAGGTTTATATGTATAATACATTGCACCCGTGCGAAGCCGGGGCGGGTCGCTAGTATAATATAAGTCTGAAAGCGCCAATCTGCTTTAAGCAATGTTCGTGCCTTCTCTGTGTAAGAAGAGGTATTTGCCTTGCAGCGGGACAATTGTAAGCTGGTATTATTATTAGATTACTTACCTGTGGTCTGAGCCCGTTGCCGTAGATCACGCGCACTTTGTGTTGTGTGTCGGCCGGCGAGGGGGGCGTGGCTAAAACGTAGCGACACATCTCGCCTATGTAGTGGGCAGCCTGCGTGACAAATATACATAGGATTATAAAACATGGGTTCCATGGACTTAAAACAAAAGCTTAACTGGAATAATATAAAGTTCACTTTAAGATTTGTCACGGAAGAACTCTGCAAAGCATCTCCTTTTGAAGGAGGCTTGAACCCCTTAGCCCCCCCCCCCGGATCCGCTACTGGATCAAAGAGATACTATTAAACAATTATTAACACAAAAACAAGCTGTAAATGTTTGTTTTGCAAACATGTGTCTATTAAGGAACAGCAAAGACGGAGCAGCGATACGATCGAGCTGTTTTCGTGAATTAATTGGTAATTAACTAAAATAAAACAGAAATAGAGTTCAAAATTGCGTGCAAGATATAATTTAGCGAGGAATTTTTATTCTTGTACGCAATTTCGCAATTTTCAACTCTATATCGATTCCAATTCAGTTAATTATCCAATATTCAATTAAAACTGCTCATATACCGCTCAAATGTTACGACACCTATTATTATGTTTTGTTGTATTATATAGGTATGCAATCAAGTCTATTAAATACCTTGTTTCCAATTAATTTTATTGTTACCTACTTAAAATATCAACTTTATAGGACATAAAGAAGTTAAAGCGCAAACTAAACGTATTTACGAATAAAAATATGTCATGTAGTCGCGACCGTGCTGGGCACATTTTGGTTTGTCATCTATACATGACAGTGGCGGTCAAAAAGTTAAAGTTATTATTCCAATTACAAATATTATTTTATATGATTGAAAAAAAATTGTAAACGCAGTTAATACTATAGATTTCATGTTATATTTCGACTTTTAATTCTATTCAGTAACTTGACAGTTGAAAGAAAAATAATGTTACCATACTACAACTAATGTTGGGGTAGTGAACGATTTTGGGTAAGGAACGTATGATAAGAATGGTTTAATACCAAGTTAAGTACATTATTTAAGTTCATTCAATTTCGTTTATTCTTACCCTTTATCTGTCAAGTTACTGAATAGAATTAAAAGTCGAAATATAGTACACAGTGCAGAATGAATATTTCATTACGAAACCTGCGACATACCCTCGCTACATATTTTATGACTAAGTTCACGATGATATACAACAAAATACAATAAATTGCTTGCACAACGGCAACCATGCGATGCACGATGGTACAAATAATTACACGCTACGATACAATACCTATGTCGAGTTATGTAGATAAGCATTACTTAGTAACCTTGTAAGCTTGTTGTATAGTTAATAGAATCATTGGCTGTTATTGATTACAAATTAATCATTGTACAGCAAGTCTTATTCTGTTTTCATTGCCCTACACTAGGAATATAACCAAATAAACTCACATACACAAACAGCCAGACTTGGAATAACTATCATTAAGCCATACAAATATTTGTTCCGTGCGAGTATCGAACTCGCGACACGCAGCGCAGAAGCTAATCGCTCAGCCACTGTGCCAACCGTGCCATCAAATTCATTCAAGTCATACGAAAATCAATGCAAAATAATGGCGCATTTTCATTAGTCGATAGGGCCCGCATGCGGGGACTCCCCGCATGCGGTGTAACGAACGTGATATCGACATGCGGGCCCTATCGACTAATGAAAACGCGCCATAATGAACACGGTTCCCCGAATGCGGGCCCTGTGGCATGCGTTCCAGATATCTGTCGCACCCCGCATGCGGGCCCTATCGACTAATGAAAACGGTTCACCGAATGCGAGCCCTGTGGCATGCGTTCCAGAAATCTGTCGCACCCCGCATGCGGGCCCTATCGACTAATGAAAATGAGCCATTAATGTGGCAAATTATCAAGCGTGCAAAATACGCTGTGATTAGTTATTGATAATTTAGTCAACCAATCAGAACAGCGTATGCGCGCTTATCTCTTTTGTCTGATTAATTTTTTGGATTGAGAAACCGGGGGAAAACCGTTTGAATATCACCACCGCAGAATAATAACGCTTTTTAAGACCCAGATGATAGTAGGTAGTATGGAGATTAAATTAGATATAGGCAAATAGGTATAAGTATCACAACTGTACGTGCTGAGAATAATTAGATCCTTTTGATAAAAACAGATAGAGCAATGAATACCAATTTTCGTGTTTTACTAAGCGTAGCAAATAATATTAACATATACAAAAAATATATATATACTACCAAAATTATGCGCGGTACTCGAGTTATTTATACAACAACGCAAAAGTTAATAATGTTCACATACCGTAGCTTTATATTTGGCGCAATCGGGGAAGTATTGCGAGGCGGAGAATTTTGACTTTAGCGCCACTGTGCAGCCGAGTATCAGGGCTTGGCCGACGCTGATCACTCCTCCCGCAGTGTGGTACAACGGTAAGGGACAGTAATACACATCGTTGCCTTCCAAACCCATGTAATGGAGCCCGGTCGCCATGAATACGAATCTGAAAATATGACAAAAAAAACTGAATCTTAAAAAATCGTGGAAGGAATAAGCTGCGCAGTCGCAACGCTACGTTAGTTTCGTCACGTGACGTCAAACAACTTTAAATTATATGGAAAAAAGTAACAAAAGGTCAGTTTTCGTCAAATTATATTAAAATTGTTTTATTCTATGAAAGAATGACAGGTTTGAATCCCGCACCCCTGGCCATAGGCAGAGATGGAACACTGCGGTGGTTTTAGCCGGTAAGAGTCCGGCATGCCCCTACGTCAATCCCACGACGGAGGAAGTCCATGAGGATTCATACATACACACACACGCATCGCATTCACGTGTAATTATGTATAATTCTGTATGCAAATATTGTAAAACATTGATTTTAAAAGAGTACGTATGGAGTATCTTTACCATTCTTCTCCATACAAAACTACCTTTTGGAAGGGGCAACCAGATTCAATTCTATTTATTTTCTTGTATATGACGTTCAAAAGTGCCTTATAATGACCTAATTGAAATAAATTATTTGACTTCGCTTTAAAAATTCTAGTTCAATGTAAAATGCATGAATATATTTGACATGTTATATGTTTGATAGAACGGTTAGCAGTAGCAAAAATAATACAAGTCTTACCTAGCATTAGAAATAACAGCAGCTTTCGGCAGTCCAGTAGTTCCAGATGTGTAAATATACAACAGTTTCCCTTGGAAGCCCTCAGCGTCTGCCAGCGTCCAGGGTGCAGGTGGAGTGGTCTCCACCAGATTGTTGAAGTCGGAGATACCATCACCACTACTTTGAATCTTCTGGTTGGATGGGTTCAGAGGACGCTGGGAGAACTTGAACAGCTTCAAAGATGGGCTCAGCTCTTTTGCTACATCCTGAATAGCTGGAATAGATATTTTGATGATATTACAGATGGAAGAGACAGCGTAACGAAAACTTTTACCATGTATTCAGTAAATAAAAAGAAAGGAAGAAAAACTATTTATTCCCGCGAAAGAGACGCACACGCGTATTTTTTTAAAAAAAGCTCAAGCCAAAAAACAAGTATTAAATCTAGGAAAAATAAAATAAATATTTACATAACCGGAAATATGCGCCACATGATTCTACCGATTCCAAGGTTAACATATTTTTTCTAGGTTATTAAAAAAAAATCTACTCTTCTTTACAAAAGTGCACACCTACACGGTCAAAATGTATAGAACAGCTGATTTCTGAGATATGTCGTAATGGCGCAGTGTTAAAGCACCCGCTCCTTATTCACGAGGTTGTGGGTTCGCACCCGAGCAAGGGCAAGTAGGGGAAAGGGTGGCAAGATGGGGTACTTAAGCTTTAAAGGTCAATAATATAAAAAAATACATAGTGAAACAATCATATTCATTTTTTAATTAACAACTAATTAATATTATTCTAATATTTGGTGTCATTATGAACTTTTGGTAACACATATAAGAGAAAAAAAATTGAAATAAAAAAAAAGTGTTTTGCCCCGTCTTGCCCCATGGTGCTGGTAAGATGGGGTACCCCCCTAAGGTAAGATGGGGTAATGAGAATGATCACAAAGAAAGATGATTATTTGAGCTGGCAGAACTCGCAGACATGGGTGGCTTCGTCATCATCATCATCTATTCCTGCGCAGCTATTATGAGCCCATTCCCAGTCGGATTGATTTTGTTCTGCTTGTGCTGTCTCTGGTTGGTCTTTAAGTTTGATACGGTGCTGATTTTGTAGTCACGAACCATTCTAAAAAGGCAAACTATAATAAGCTCACAAAAAACAAACTCATTTTAAAAAAAAACTAACAAGAACAAAATTATTCTCCTTAGGAGCAAGATGAGGTACCCCGTTACCCCATCTTGCCTGCAGAGCCATTTTATAAAAAAAAAACTAAATAAAAAAAAACAGCCAACAATCTTAAGGTACCACAATGCCTACCTTATTATAGATAAGTTTAAGCGTCAATCACAGCAACACCTCACCAGCTAACGTTCCACAGCCACGTGTCAAAGCAGAAGAAAATATGGTAAGCAATTTGCAGTAAAACACTTTTTTTGATTTTTTTTCGACACTGCACTTGTGAACCACTAACCACCGGGCGACTGATAAGTATTATAACGGCGCGACGAACGATGTATGAACGAGCGTGATTGATCAATTAGAACTGTGAATTTCGCTGGGTACCCCGTCTTACCCGCTATTTATTTATTTATTTATTTAAACTTTATGCAACAAAAACATTACAAAGGCGGACTTAATGCCTTAGGCTACCCCGTCTTACCTCCTTCTCCCCTACCAATGTGACTTTTTTCAATTTCATATGAACTTTTTAGGTTTATCTTGGACATCACGGACATCGGTGAAGGAAAAACATAGGAAGGAAACCTGGACAATACGCTTTGAACAAGCGTGGTGATCAATGCTCGTGCCTTCTCTGTATGAGAAGAGGCTTTTGTCCTAAAGTAGGACAATAAAAGGCTGGTTTTATTTACTATCCCAGTTGATGGCAATAGGCTCGCCTCCAATTACATGGGACTTAAATGTGGGTGTAGTGTAGGGTAGGTACTAATGGGAACACCTCTGCCTAACCCTTCGGGGATTACATGTTGTGTTATTATGTCATCATATCTCGTCGCTGGGAGGACTAGAATCATGAACTGAATTCATAGTAAAAGTTTTTGCTATGTCGTCCCTTCCATGCCGTATTATAAAAAATCGATAAATAAAAACAATTCTAGTCGCATTGAATGTAAGTATCAAGAAAAGCAAAAAAACGACCTTTTTAAACTAATCATCAATGTTACTACTTATGCTAATGTTTATTAAATAAACAAAAAAGTGTCAAGAAATACAGTTCAGAATCGTAATCATTAGCATAGAAATATTATGTAATAGAATTCAACTATTATTATTATCTTATGGTTTTCCAACTAATTTATTATACCTGATATACTTGTTTTAGGTTTTTAAACTCGTATTGGTTTGCATATTATTAACTAGCGACCCGCCCCGGCTTCGCACGGGTGCATGTATTATATATAAACCTTCCTCTTGAATCACTCTATCTATTAAAAAAAACCGCATCAAAATCCGTTGCGTAGTTTTAAAGATCTAAGCATATATAGGGACAGACAGACAGAAAAAGCGACTTTGTTTTATACTATGTAGTGATGAAGATATTTACGTTGCTACTTTAACCTCCAGTAGGGACTTTAATACTATGCCATTAGAAATTAAAAAAAAGTATTTTTAATTATATTATCTTCTTTTTTAAAGACTGTGTGAAGCAATGAGCTGTGACCTCACGCATTTTGAACATTATTGTTTACGCCACCATGCGTCCTTCTTTTAGAAGAAGAAAGAAGTTGTCATTTGTTTACATTAAGTAATTAACTTTTAACTAGCTATGGCCTAATTTTTTTTCTAAAATAAAATTAGCGTATATTACTCCTTATATAACATCAGCTATTTGCCATTGAAAGACCCATCAGAATCAGTCCAGTCGCTTCGGAGATTAGCCAGAACAAACACAGACAGACAAACAAAAATTCAAAAATTAGTAAGTACCGTGTAAACATTCATATTAATCTTGTAAAAAGCTGTTATTTGACCTTATAAACAGACAATTCAATTGTATTTATTTGTATAGATTCTAACAACGTCAAGTCAATAGTGAAATGAGTATCATTCGGAGATATAACACCTCTCGTTTCGCGGTCCAGTTTAAGTCCAAAGTCCAAGGTTTTAGGACTATTGCTACATGTGTATCATGTGTGTATCTAGGATAACGATGATTCAGAACGTTCTGGTTATCAATCATAATTTGGTCTTGTTAAGGTAAACTGTCCGGTTCCTATTTCCTCGTCCCGTCA
The DNA here is from genome assembly GCA_949316365.1 of Hoplodrina blanda. Taxonomy (NCBI): domain Eukaryota; kingdom Metazoa; phylum Arthropoda; class Insecta; order Lepidoptera; family Noctuidae; genus Hoplodrina; species Hoplodrina blanda. Next base: position 11,067,280 of record OX438581.1, read on the forward strand.
CTTTTGATCTATTAACAATGTACTGACTTCAGTAGACGTGGAAATAACTCAGATAACCACTTATCAGATGCAGACAGACATCTTTTGTAAGGATAGGAAATCATCAAATGATTTCTTCCGCTGTGGGCGAAGCGTTAGATTCAGATCAGCGTCAGAGTGTCAGATTCTTACTGACTAAAATCTATCCGTGTTCCTCCTAATGCCCTTTGGCAAAGGGCCTTTGCTTTCCAGGGCCGCGGTGGCTCTTTCAACAAATTCCGCAATCCTAAGACGGAGAGTCAGAAACGCAAAAGGGAATGAGGGAAAAGTATCTCAGGGAAAGCTAGTTTGGAGAAGATTGATTTGTTTTATACTTTTATTTATCGTGTGTGCAGGTGCATTTGTATGTAAGATATTTTAGGAAATAATGAGAGTACCTGTGTCCCATGTAAAATTAAAATCCATATGATATGATGAACCAAGTTCAATATTAAATGATGTTCAGTTTTGTAAATATAGGTAGTTTTCTTTCCTTGAAATATTACTATGCTCAGTTCACTCGCTATCGTTCATTGGCTACCTAATTTACTTTGAATTTTTAATTCTACACTTGCAAAGTTGACAATGGAGGGTCAATAGTTTACTAGGTAAGAAAAAAAACCCGGTAATTGAACATAGAACATTGTTAATTTGTTTTGGAGAAGTAAATGATTGACACCAAGTTGTGATACGATGATGATAAACAATATTTTTTTGGACAGATATTGGCTTAGCTAATGAACGCGAGTTCAAGAGTCAAATAAAATTTGTCAACAAGTGATTAAGTATTATTTAGGAAATAATTATCTCGAATCGCGTTGTCCTATTTAACGATAAACAAGAATACGTAGGTAAATCAGATACTTACTCGTATAATGGAGGATGGCAAATTAGGCACCGACCTAAACTTTTTACATTTCAAATGTAGACCGTATATTGTACGCATGGGAAATCAGTCTTTTTTACAAGCTTTTATTCAACTTACAATGTATGTATGTAACTATGTTTGTTCGGGTGGCATCTTGCAACTCAATTTTGAAGCAGTTATTATTCAACCGATTTTGCTGATTATTTTTTGTGGTAAGTACCTAAGGTTTATTTTTAGTTACTAAAACTTCTTTTCATATAACGAGAGATCTTTGTACACTGACCTAGCCATTATTTTTTACATTGTAGCGTACACTATGTATAGCTTGTTATGTAGTTGAGCGTACAATGTCACAAAAAAACCCGACTTCATTTTACCTAAAGCAAAGAGAGCTTAGCACGATCATCGCCCACCGAACATTGTTGTTCTACCTTCGGTACATAGTACAAAAAACCTGTTTGATTGACTTACCGCCTTGGTACTCCTCGGAGAATATTAACGCGTCACATTTCGCGACGTTGATGGAATGTATGAGAGCATTGCCTCGCTGGTTCGTGTTTATAAGGGGAGTGATAGCGCCAAGGCGGGCGATCCCCATCCATAGCGCGGGCTGTTGAGGGCAGTTATTTACTAGCAACCCAACAATATTCCCCTTTTTTATACCCTGTGCCTTTAGCACGGCCGTCACCCTCAAGCTATAGTCTTCCACCTAGAACAAAACTTATATCAGTAAACTATTTTTAGCAACATGACTAAAACACTTGAGCTGATGTGTGAATTAGAACTTTGCTCTTTTATAGGTACTTACTTATCATTACATAAAGTACTTTAAAGGAACAAATGTAGAAGCGTGTATGGTTTATTAAAGTTTTAATGTTGAAAGGATAAGTATTTGGTTTACAGAAAATAATTTTTGTGTTCACTTTTTTAAGCTTGTCGTGTCTAATAATTTTGAAACTTGAAACATTTTTAAAAAGTAGTTGTAAGTTAGCTGCCTGTATACCAAATGGCTTATTCGACTATACCTGCTTCAAGGTAAAATCCCTCAATTTTAGTATAAATAACTATGCAGGTCCTGCATCCTGCTTTTTGTATGCATGCAAAAATCAACCTAAACTTTTGAGTGGGTGGGCCATTCAGTGTTGAGTTTCGAAAATCCTTTCTTATTGGATCTCTCATATTTTTTAAGTAGGTAAATATTTATCTTTCTAACCAAGTATAGTTGTATGAACTGTTTATTTGTCAGTCAGCTATGTAGTTCGTGTAGATAATGCATGATTTAAATTGAACTTTAAGTATTGTGTGATAATTAAAATATAATTTAGTTTAACAGTATAAAAGTTGAAATAATAGGTATTGTATTTGTAAGAGAAACAGGTATTTCTTGGAATTTATTGCTAGCATCAGTTTATCTCAGGCAGGCCAATCTCTGATTACTATATTGTTGATTTTAAGCTGTTGATACCCCTTATCTTAGGAGAGTCACTTTATTATTGTCAGAGATGCCAACATACATGCATAAAGATTGAATACAGAATTTATTTCGTACTTGTTCAATAAAGGTTTAATACATTCAGAAATGTTTTTGACTTTCTTTTCTGGATCAATGACTGTAACATTTCAAAATAAAGTCAAGACTTTACAGGTGCATAAATTGTCCCTTTAACATCTTTTCAAAACTATTAACATGAATTTAAACAATGGTTAATTAGGTACGGCTTTTACCAAATTCAATGGAATTAATTACAGTTTTCTGAAGGACAAACTGTCACCTGATTGTTGTACTACTTGTTTTTTTTTTTACATATTCAATTGTTTTGCAGTAGGTACATTTTTTATGAATGTAGTCCAGCGGTTAGCCACTAACAAGTCGAACCACCACATTTTATTTATACCTAGTTGACTGGGTCACACATTGCTATGGCTCAAACTAACAAAAAAAATATTAAGGTTAATAATCGAGACAAAAACTATCCTACCAATTAAGTTTGAACAAATTATACACAGTAAGCCTGTACAAGTCCTGTACAAACGTTATGATGCATGATTTTTATATTTGAAGATCATTTAAAATTATATTATACTATGGGAATTAAATCTGAGTAAGATTTTATTTATTTATTTATTTTTACTTTAATTAAAACGGTTATAAAACCAATTACAATAAGTAAAGACACAGATAAAAATAAAAATAAAGAACATTAAAAAAAAATTTAAGAAAAGAAGAAAAATATTGAACATTTTATTTACATTTAAATTATTATTCGTTTAATTAATTATAAAAGCCAGACAATATACTGATGAATATTGAATATATGACCCATAGTCGACTTTGAACGTAGATTACAAATATAAAGCAATAGGAATATGTCGAATGTAAATGTCTGGCAGAGTCTGGTAACTTTCTCTTAAAATGCATCAGCAATTTCAAAAGGCTTTCATAAACTTTCTTCTCAATTTAAACCGCGTTTACAACATATACAATCCATGCTTACAATCATGATAGATTACTTCGGTTTGATTTCTATTGTGTTGAAATTAGTCCTGTGTGTGTACAACATGTGAATTTGTAATGAATAGCTAAATAGTAAGACTTGTTTGCTTTGTAGATTGTTACATTTATAATATGGTGATTTTCTAACAATGTCTTCCATTTAAAATATTTGAAATGTGTTACAAACCTCTTTGAAGGACCAGACTTCATCTTGAAATAAGAAACATGGCTTATCCGGATGTCTGTTCACAACATCATGGAACACATCTGGTATAGTCAGATCTTTACTGCTGAACTTTCTTGTTATCCATAAGATCTTTATGTATGATAACAGAGCTCTAGAATTTCAAATATAAAATTTATTATTTTTATATCTACTGTATTCAAAAAGCTAGATGTTGACATAAAAACTTTTTGGAAAACTTTTTTTTTAATTGCTACAAACTACTTACAGTGTAAAAAAAATGTATGGAAATTAAAATTTTATTGATGATTGTTTCAGTATTATTTCTGTAATGATTAGAGGTATCGAATAACAAATACGATACGATGACGTGCCAGTTTAGGGCCCTTACCTGAGATCTCTTGGAGCAGTCCTAAGTGCGATGTAGCACCAGTGTGTATGGAATACAACCAGGAAAAGACCACCGAGAATTACTAGAGCCACAATCATACAAAGGAATCCCTGGGAGAGCCAAACGGCGGCACAGGCAGCCGCAACAGCGGCAAACACGATCACCATCACGACCGCCTTTCGCAACGAAACGCGTCTAACTGCTGTACGGCGAGCCACTGTGGCTGTTGCGCGCTGTATGCCCGTCGACTAACTTTAGTTCATTCACTCGCACTATTTGCGAGAAACTCTCAAAGGGCAAAAAAGTAAAAGGAGCACTTTTTTGTTATCTAAATGGTAAACCACTTGACAATAATAACTCTTATCGCATAAAATGTAACGCACTCGCACTGTGTAAGGTGGTAAATGAGTGTCGTATGAGTTCTAGCTCTAGACGTTGCTTAATGGACTTGTAGAATATCATTTCGAACGATTTACAATTTATTTATAAAAACCTGATTTATAAGAAGTCGGTCATGCAATGTACGGCTCAAATAAATGTATTCTATTTAAATGCTAATGAGGGCTCACTATCAAAACACGAGGAACGTTGTTATGGATAATACGCAATGTACAGAAAATTAGACGTTATTCGTATTGGTCGTTATTTGACGTAAACTTTCTTTTGAAATGTCACTGTCACCCTCAAATCAATAAATAATATTGACAGTTCTTTGCGTTTTGTTACTTGCAGCGCCTTGTAAAAATTCTTTGTAAAAGCAATAATTAATTATTATTAGTTATTATATTTTCGGCTGCTATCTATCCTTATTCTTTTGAGATTTATTTTATCTCATTCTAAATCTATTGAAGGGCATTATCTGACAAACGTTAGTCAAACAGAATGAACCCACTTTTTACAGGTTTTCAGCAAGCCAAATGATACAATTTATAGGATCTCTGATGGGAAATTGAGCGCCAGCAATCCAGAATGAATCATGGTTTCACGTTTTAGTCGATTTACTCATATTGAACACCTACAATAAAAAAGCCAGTTATTAAATAAAAGAGAGGCTTAATTTGAAAACATATTTTATTACTTACTTACACCGTTTGTCCACAAAATAATATAAACATAGCTACTTAAATAGACTAAGTACAATACAAAAACGCGTGTCCATAATTTCATTTAGGTTTAATAAAAAAAAGCAATACTAAGATCTAGGTAGTTTCACAGAAAATATAAAAAGGAGCAACAATAACTTAATAAATTACCTTACAATTAATTAATTTATAAGTAGTCGTATCAAAATATTAAAAATTTGAAAAACTAAGTTGTCATTTACATTTTACTTAAAATAATAATTGAGCTATTTAAGGACCCATTTTTCGCTTGTTTAGCGTTGTGATATGGACATAATACGCTAATTTCATTTTTAGAATTCGCATAATACGCTACTATCTACACTGTTGTTATTTTGTAGACTAAGACAAAACAATAATAAGTAGGTTATTGTAATAAATATACCTACATACTAACTACATTAATGATATGTGCTGGATGCTTACAGTTAAAATTATAGCAACAGCTACAAGGCAGGTAGGCAGATAGGTATACCTAACTACCTACGCTAAACAGCATATTTTTACAATACCTAGGTACAATCTTCCTATTTACCGATAAGATACTTATTGATATCTAACACAAACATAAATAGATACCTACCAACAAAAATATCCACAAGGCAAAAATTGGAATAATCAAAAATACGTCGATTTTGACTTAAAATTATACGTAAGTAGGTAGGTAGTAATTAATTACTTACTTGTGACAATGGTCTCAAGTAGGTACTTGCACTTAATAGTATCACAAAATATTTGTTACACATTAAAGGCACGATAATATCTTCATGTAAAAGTTTATAAAATTAAAATCACAGTCTAATTTGTCCTGATGTAATTTTCTCGTACTCTTCATTGCCTAAAGGAACATATTTGCCTGTCTTCGGGTCCGCGTAATATAGTTTATCTTTCACTAACGACGGGTCATAGCCTTCCTTCTGCAAATCCACCTTTCTCATCTTGAATGTTCCTGTGAACAAAATGGAAATATATTAATGACGTGTCTAAAAGATGGAGAAGATGGACATACAGAAGACACAAGCAGTTTTGATAACAAGAAGGACGTTAAGGGATAGTCTTAAAATGGTAGTAGCCAGCCAACTATTAGTGTGTTGAATCGAGTCAGTGTCCAAGTGAACCACGGATACCTAAAAACACAGCAGTGAACTGGGTGAGACGCTTAGGGAAGACCTATACCGGCAGTGATTAAAGATGAGAAAACCAGAAGAGTGCTAAGTAGTCAAAAAAACAAAGGCCTGTTACTAATTCCACACTAGAATTGGACACCCTTGATGACAGTGATGTTTTTCAAGAGAATGCCAGTCTTGACAAATAAAATCCTACGATCAATATTAAGGCCCACTTGTAAATAATTTGACAGGGATGCAGTGATGTTCAAAATTCCTTTAGGGTTTAATGGAGTGATCCATGGTACCAGTGCACCTAAGAACCAGTTGTTGGCGTACATCTATACATATAAGACGAAAGACTTACCAGTCATGTCGACGCTAGTCATGAGCCTAATGAATACGGGCCTCGCGTACTTAGGCAGGTCTTTCGCGATGTCTTTCGCCAATTTTTCCAAATCCAGAGTTCCATTCGGGTCTACGATTCCGCACATGCCCGCTCGTCCATCAGTGTTGGGTATCTGTTGAAGAATGAAGTCTGATTTAGGAACAGGTTCGGATGTAGATACTGATTAGGCACATGGACAAAAAAAAACAGTGGTTGTTCTTTACATTTTTTGGCTTAGAAAGGACTGGTAAGATGACTCAAGGACCCTACTAAAGAAATAATAGGCACTAGTATAGACAGTATATACTACTATATGGAGATCAGAAAAATTGCATGTTATAAGGAGGCAGCAAGCAGGTAAGCCACCTGTTTAATATCAGTGATATGGCTGGGAAAATCGAGTAAAAGTGTCGATTTCAGATGGATGTTAAGCACTGCACTTTTGACATCACTCACATAATTATGGCAAAACACATTCTATCTACAACTACACTCACCTCAACACCATAAACGACGGCATCCCTCTGGTCAGCGACCCTAGAGATAGCAGACTCCACTTCAGTGGTGGAGACATTCTCTCCACGCCACCTGAACGTGTCACCCGTACGGTCCATGAAGTATAGGTAGCCGAGCTCGTCTGCCGTCAGAATGTCGCCTGCAACAAGATTGACGTCGTCATTTAGAAGTTCTATATCTGGATTGACTTTAACAAGTACGTTAAATGCTTCAAAAATGAAATGGAAGCCTGGTACAGGAGCCCCTATCTGGCAATGCCATTGATGAAAGATGAAGCTGTAATGTTGACTTTCTTAGCTCATCTACTGGATTGGGCTGATAAATTGATTGATCATGACCATAGTGATCATCAATGATCGAATCAAGCATATTTTGGAAACATCACCGTGCATGTTATTGTTACGTAAATGAGCTTTACGAAAATTCTGCAGGAGCCATTTTAAAAACATCTCTTTGACAATAACTTAGTGTTTTAGGCCGGGCGCAAACGTCCGGTTTCAGATTCAGGTTTCCGAATCAGGAGGCGTGTATGTACATACACACACATACATAAATTACACACACATGTAAAAAACAAGTGAATGTATGTGTAATTTATGCATGTGTGTATATGTACATACACGCCTCCTGATTCGGAAACCTGAATCTGAAACCGGACGTCTGCGGCCTGCTTTAAGTTTAAACAAATAACGATAAAATTCAATTGTTTAATTCGAAGTACCTACTGATAACTCAAGAAATATGTCTAAGATTTTGAATACTGACCTGAAATGAACGCAGAGTCTCCAAAAGTGAACACATCTCGTACAATCTTCTTGTCAGATGCAGCCTTGTCCACATAACCCAGGAACGCTCTCGATGGGTTGTCCGGTTTAATTTTTCCTATGAACACTCCCGGCTCGTTGGGTTGCGCCAACTGGTAGTAGAGGAAAAATTTGTTAGACGTTTCTTTTTACCCTACTCTCCTGGTTATTTCTTAATAGAGAAATAGGTAGGCTATTCATCTCAATAGTGATGTCCAAAAGGCGCCTTACCTGACATAATCCTTTTTTGTTTCTTATAGGATCTCCAGTTTCGGGGTCTACTTTGAGGATGGCGATAGGATAAACTGCCGGTATTATTCTGGACACGAAACCGATAGCTCCCTCTTTGTTGTTGATGTTGACTGAAACAGACATAACACATTTGTATAATAGACACACACTTATCAAGGATAAAATTTGTAAATGATTATTCAAAGTAATCAAAGTATATGTAGATAGACGCTCCGTCTAAACTAATAATTATTATAAAGAGAAAAGATTTGTATTTTTGTTTTTAATGGGAAACTCAAAAACTTCTTAGCCGATTAAAAAAATTCTTTCACCTATGAAAAGCTACATTATCACCATATTTTATTATAAAAAAGTAAGGATTCGTAAAAAAAATCGCGCAGACGAAATCGCGAACAAAGGCTAGTTAGTTACCTATATTAGCATTTCCTTCTGTAGCACCGTAGAATTCGACAACCTTCTTTATGTTGAAACGTTTGACGAAATCGGGCCAAATCTGAAAACAAAACACTATTTAGAAGACATTGCAAAGAAATTTGGACTTTACAGTGATACTATTAAGGTCTGAAATGGACAAACCGCACCGAATAAACCAGGTGACAAGACTGCTATGACAGTTACAGACTACAGATCTAATACTCATTAAAAACCAACTATCTTACCGCTGGCCTCATTCCATTGCCGTAAACTGTTCTGACTTTGTGTTGCGTGTCTGTTGGGGCTGGCGGTGTCGTCAGCACGTAGCGACACATTTCACCGATGTAATGAGCAGCCTGGGAAATATATAAACGAATAATTAGTTGAAGAAATTACAACATATCAACCTACTTAATTACCTCCACCTTGAGAGCTGACGGCTCAAAAGATTCAAACTGCAGAACTTAGATATGTTTATATATGCTACTTTTAAACCCAACCAAGATGATCTTAATCGACTGTTTCGTGTTGCTAATAACGTGCATTTAAAGTTGAGCCTTAGCACACAGCAACAAAGCCTAAGGCTGTGTGGGGCTGTTATACGACTTACGACCTTGATTTATTATAATGTTTTTCGTAGAATAGGCCAAATATCGCTTTTTTCGGAAGTTGCATTGGTAATTGAATCATTCTACGAACCGTGCCGTCAAGCAGCGTGTAACGTTATTTCATCATTTCGGCAAAAACATCGAACATAATGTCGGCCAAGGCTGCCATGGATAACACATAGATCTGTGTTTGTTCCGCTTAAAAGTTAAAACCAAACATCATCGTTCAAACTTTCACATTCAACTACAAAGCAATTTACTTTTAACGATCGACCGGCGCAAGCGCATAACATTTTGATTTCTCTGTATCCCAGCTTGCACTTACAATGTGGCACATTAGTGCAGTGCACTTTCACCGAGCTTTCACTTACCGTGGCATTGTACTTGATGCAGTCGGGGAAGTATCTGGATGCTGAGAACTTGGTTCTGAGAGCTATAGTGCAGCCGAATATGAAGGCTTGGCCCATTGTGATGCAGCCACCAGCCGAGTGGTACAGAGGCATAGGACAATAGATGATGTCGCTTGCTCTCAAACTGCCGAGGTAGTGGACGCCTGACGCCATGAACACCATTCTGGAAAAGATAAAATCAAAGTCAAATATTTTGAATATTTATCGATTCGATCGATCGATCAAGTGAAGGACAATAAATAATATATTTTATTGACTGACAATCATAATGTTATGCGTAACTTTGAAGAATTCAAGAATTGAAATAAAATTCTTGATTTAATTAATTTCGATTGTTTTATTATCTAAAATATGTCATGATTATGTAAGACAAAGACGACCTCGTATATGCCTCTTATATGGTTAAATGCTTTTAACAAATATTACGACGGCACGATTTTATTTACATAGTTCATTAACGGTTCTCAAGGAACCTAAGGCCCGGGTCGACGGCGCGTTGTCAGCTGTCAGCACAGGGACGGGGCCCCAACAGGGCCAAACGCCTGCCGGGGTTGCGGGACGTCTTAACAGGGTACCGCCTTGGCCCCGGAACGTAAAGGTCAACAGAAGGAACAGGGTGGTTTTTTAGTCAGTAAAAGTCTGACAATCCCTTCCGCCTCACTCAGGGCGGAAGGACTCATTTGATGATTGTTACCACCTAAAAAAAAGGTTGCATACTACATAATTATTGTTATAGTTTTAACAAATTGACTTAAGTACCGTGAAGGAGAAATAACAGCTGCTTTCGGTAACCCAGTAGTTCCCGAGGTGTAGATGTACAACATTTTTCCATTGAAACCTTCGCTGTCTGACTTGGACCAGGGAGCTGGGTTGGTGTTCTCCAGCATTGAAGTGAAGTCATCCTCAGGTGCCATCGGCTTCACGGCGTTGGGGGAAGTGTTGAGGGGGCGACGGATAAACTTGAATAGTTTAATGGACGGATTCAGTTCTTTTGAAATGTCTTGGAACGCTGGAAAAGAAGATTTATTTTAATAGACTATAATAAGAACCTTTTTAACATTATTTGATTTGGGTATAATATGTACCTATGTAGTAATATAGTACGACTTTTCCTCAAGTCGGTAAGTGACGAAAGCTTTTTAAAGCTTGTTGTTGTCTTACTTACTGCATATCAGAATTCGAAGAAATTGTACCAGTTGTATCTTTAACACAGATAATTATGTTATACGCTTCTATAGATGTTGAGGGAGATGTGTACGTGCACGAATCGACAAAAACTGATTCACGCCCGCAGGCTAGAGGAGCGACTTCTCGCCATAAGATTATAAGTAGCAAAGGATCGGATTTAATTTCGTGTAATTAGAAAGGCCTACGGTCAGTAGCAATACGGTCGGTAATATACTAGCTATTGGTTCCGAACCTGTGGGTAATTACCCCTGCGGGGATTAAATAGCTTTTCTGCGGGGGTAATAATTAATTTAAAAATTGAAATAATTATAATTAAATTAGTTTAAATAATTAATTTTAATAATTTTAGAAGGTGGCGGGCAGCGAATGGTTGCGGGCTGCCCAAGACCGGGATGGTTGGCGCTCTTTGGGGGAGGCCTACGTTCAGCAGTGGACGGCCATATGGCTGATATGATGATGATGAATAATTAATTAGTAAAAAAACTAGTAATAGTATGAAAATAAAACCTTATACATGTCGCTAATATGTATTTTGCTTATAATTATAAAGTAGGTATTCATTAGCTTATTTGATATAGGAACAATCACTGGTTAAAATTATATTAAGTTGTTTTAAGGGGGAGGGGATAAAATCAATTGCATTGTCACGTCATAAGGGTGACAAGATTGAAAAGCTTATAAACATACACGAACATAGACTAACCCGTATGAAACTCATCACTGTAGATGACAACATCACAGTGGGCAATGTTGATAGAATGGAGCAGGGTGTTGCCAGTCTGGTTGGTGTTGATGAGCGGGCACACGGCACCAATCCGCGCGGCTCCCAGCCAGATGGACGGCATCTCAGGACAGTTGCCGATCATCACCGCAACTGTGTCACCGCGCTTAACACCTTTGGATTTAAGAAGTGCTGATGTTCGTAAACTGTATTCTTCCACCTGAAAATAATAATTATATTAAAAAGTTTTTGTTCTTAAACCTCATAATAAGATTCTCTGTGTCGTGGTACCTATCTAGTTTCTTTCAATCTATACACTACATCACGCCTGTAATCCCCAAAGGGTTTGGCAGAGGTGTGCCCGTCAGCACACTTAGATTTCGCCAGTTATAATGTTTAAGTCCCATGTAAAGGGGGCGAGCCTAATGCCATCACCGGTCATAAATGTAGACTCCGAGGCTGCTACTGAGAAATTCCTTATAAAATAACCCAATTCTTTCAATCAGTTTCATTAAAGACAATAAGTATACCTAAATAATCGGAAATGGTATTTTTACTGTCACTGTATCATGGGTCTCTCTAAAGCTATCGAGTCGCTAATGACATTGCAGTTTTTCCATTCAAAAATTGGTTAATTCCTGGATATCGTGATATGAACTTCGGATTAGTAACTTAGTGTTGGACTTGGAACTAACTCCTATATAATGCGACACCAAGTAAGTAAGTACCTACTGAAACTATTGAAAGACGATAACCTCTCTTTTCCCCCAGAAACCTCGTTAAAAAGAAATGGCGTGTGAAACTTCAGGTAAGTAACCATTGCTCCCATTAAGTATGTTGGAATGAAAGTGATAATTGCGTTTTAAAAGCACCTGTTATTGCTTTCCGGAGGAAGTTGTTAAAATGTCAAGTGACGGAAATTGATGTAAAATAAATATGGCAGTGTGTTCTCAAACACGACATGCAAGTAATGTACCTAACCTACAAGGACATAGTACAGTGGTACCACTGCTGCCAAATAGTGGGTACTGGTACAGTCTTTTAGGATCTCTGTTAGGCCGAAGGGTATCAACGGGACCTAGGGTCAGGGACTATTAGGCCTCCGCCGTCTGTCCGACTAGGTCCGCTGCCGCAGCCATTATGCATTCATGGAATACCTAACTATTGGTTCCTATATGATTTATCCTATAAACTATTTGCATAAAGAGAACATGCCAGCAATTTGTCAAATAAATAAGCTCTGACCATCAGTGACTAATAATAACATTTTATGTACTTATAAAATATACATATACATATATCTATTAATTTCCTTTTATTAACTAGTAACATTGATTAATGTACAGACATTAGCAGGCAACGCTAGAAGGTATCTTTTTTACCTTTTAGATGGATTGGTCTTTGATAGTAATCTTATAATTTCTCTAAAATCTTATAAATTAAATATGTATAGTACCTCAGTATGTCAAAATACTTTATTATTTATGCTTTATTATGTAGACTTTTAGTACTGAAGTCTAGACTTTCACAGCTGGGACCCCTAATAATGGGTTACCTACGTACAGTTAACATAATTTGTGTTAACTATTGTATGTACTTTTGACCTAATGTCTAGTCACAGCTATACGATAACAAGTGTTACAACATACACGATTGTAAGGTAAACTTCCTGCAAAATGTTATGCATATAGACCCGACTAAACATTTAGGTACCTACGTTTTTCTCTATACCTACATAATATTATACCTACAGTGGAATGGACATCGCCGCACAGCATTATGTAACTTTTCAGTACCTACATAATTATATGACTTTAGACACCCAAGCAATTAAAGATATTCGACTTTTAAGTAAATATTGCACTTTTATATGGAACGACTTCTTAATTTTTTTAAATTAGCGACAACTTATTTAAATGCTGGTTATAGAATCAATAAAACCATGTACTCAATTCATGGACATTGTAACTCAATCACGCCAGAACATCAGATCGGATCTGGATGAAATTTAGCACAGAGATAGATTGTAGTCTGGAATAGTACATAGGCTACTTTTTATTCCGGAAAAATGTACGGTTCTCGTGAGATATCAATTTTACGCGTACGAAGTTGCGGGCAGTAGCGTAATTATTATTATTGCATTTTATGGTTTTTCTTATCATTCCAGGGAACCTAAAATATAAGATAGACCTTATAATATAACAGGAACTTATAAAATAACTAGACCAACGAGGCAATCAAAACTTATAAGTATCCTGAAAAGCCTAGTTAGGTATAGGAAATAGCAATACTTTCTACTGTGTAAACTATTTTCTACTGTGATTTAATTGGGTAGTTGACAGCCCATAAAAAGTATGTCAATTGATTAGTACAATTGACATACTTTTTATGGGCTGTCAAAACGCGATTCCCCATAGATTTTGTACGGCAATATCAAACTGTGACGTCACTTATTTGCCAACTCAATTGACTTACTATTTATTTATTTCAAAGCCACAAAAATTCTAATTTTATAGTAAACTGAAAATTAATCGGGTTTCTGCTGAAATAAAGTGTATTTTTTTAGGAGTTGAAATTAATATACTCAATTTTATTATTTCCTCTATTTACCTGTTGGAATGTCCATGTTTCATCTTCAAACAAGAAGCATGCTTTATTCGGATGTTTGATCACCATCTGATGGAAGATGTCAGGCATGGACCAGTTCTTCTTGGTGAAATTCTTCGTGAGCTTCAGAATTTTGATGTAGCAATACAGGGCACTGCCAAGTAAAATAGAACTCGATGTAAACCTACATGCTTGTTTGGAGACCATTTTCTTTTCAAATTTATCCTATCTGCCCTGATTAGTCTGTCGCATCTTCATGCGACCAACTGACTGATTTAATTCAAAGCACGTAGTTTCGAGCATGAATGCGCATGCACATCCTCAAAATAACATAAACAAAACAGTTGCATGTTCACAAAAATATTTACTTTTTTATATTTCCTTTTTCGTGACTAGCATTAACCTCAACCTGCAGTAACTTGAAACAACAATACTAACAGTCATAATTCACTTCAAGGTAATCATTTTAACAACAGCCGAATATAAAAACAAAAACAACTTACGAGAAATCTCTGGGAGCAGTTAAGATGGCGACATAGATCCATCTCCAGTAGAACGCAATAAGGTACACCACACACAGGATAGCGAGCACCAGGAGACTGGCCTTCCAGTCTTGGAACACCCAGGTTACGGCGCACGCGCCAATGAGCACGCCCAATGCAAACATCCCGATACACACCTTACTCCAAGGTATACTAGAAGATGCCTTTACGGTTTTACTCCCCCCCTTTTCTAAATCGGCGTCACCGTTTTTTAACTGAAAAAAAAATACGGTTACACGACGTGCCTTCTCAAACGATAGTAACAAACTCAATAGTTTATCGGATAAACAATATATCCATGACTGTACCATTGATATTGATTATCTGACTAATATAATATTATACAGCTAAAGAGTTTTTTTGTTTGTTTTTTTAAACGCAAACTAATCTAATCTCTGGAACTACTAGACGGATTCGGAAAAATCTTTTTGTATATGATAGCCAGATTTATGAGGAATAGTATAGGCTCTTTAACATCACGCTATGACCCACGGTAGTGGAGCAGTAACCAAAAGCGTAACTCAACACGGGTGAAAAAACGCGTATAAGTAGTCGCAGGGAACAGCTAGTAAAAATATGTGATAAGATTGGCAGGTTATCTGCAGATTATTTTAGTGGACTTTGCAATGATTTCGATGCTAATTGATATTGAGATGATGTTTAGGCCGTTCAATTTTTTTTGCCATAAGTAATGTGATTGGTAGAGTCCAAACGATCTGGACTGTGTACGGAAATAAAACCTCCATTCTTGTCCCTGTTTTGTCATGCGAAGCGGGCTTTGGCTTTCAACAAGAATGATCTACTTAATCTAAATATTTTTTTAGAGTATTTTCACGGTGTTTCTTCCTCGTTCTTCTCCATAGAAATCTACTTTGGAACGAGCAACTGGTCTGTGGGTCGTCTTAGGGGCGGATTTACTAGCTTCAACTCTCTGACTGACTGACAATTCAAAAGTGCCTGTAAATGGTTTATTTGAAATAAATCATTTCGATTAAACTGCAGTAGGTAGGACATAATTGTAAGCTCTAATAAAAATCGATAATCGATTATCGATATTCTGTATAAAATCTCAAAATAACATGTGTTTTGTTAATGATTTTACTTAAATTACGAAAATTTAAGAGTAATGAATTAGGTATTACGTCCTTTGCATCACAGATCATTAAAAATCTACACGTGAGCAGAGCTGTGACATGTCAAAGACAAAACAAAGAGGGTAATTAACCGATCTTGACCTTTGATTTATTTGAATCTTAACATTAACAGATACTTAAATAAATACTGAATATTCATTGAATTACCCATTAACGCGACATTGGTAGAGACTGATAAAAACCATGACAGATCAGTCAAAACTTCATCAAATAATGGACGGAATGACGCCCAGATATGAGCTATCACAAGATCATTAATAAGCAAAAAAAAAAAATACCATTATCAGAGAAAAAAACTCGAATGCACAAAGTTTTTTTTGTTTTTTTTTTGGGATTATTTTGTTCAACGACTTAACCTTGAAAGTTGTTTTAAAAAGTTTAACGCTACACCTTAAAAACCAGACAATCTATACTAATAATAGCTGAAGAATTTCTTTGTTTGGTTTAACGCTATAATTTCAGGGACTACTGGTTCGTATCTAAAAAAGCTATACATCACGCTACGACCCAAAGGAGTAGAGACCCAAAGGAGTAGAGACCCAAAGGAGTAGAGACCCAAAGGAGTAGAGACCCAAAGGAGTAGAGACACAAAGGAGTAGAGACCCAAAGGAGTAGAGACACAAAGGAGTAGAGACCCAAAGGAGTAGAGACCCAAAGGAGTAGAGACCCAAAGGAGTAGAGACCCAAAGGAGTAGAGACCCAAATGAGTAGAGACACAAAGGAGTAGAGACCCAAAGGAGTAGAGACCCAAAGGAGTAGAGACACAAAGGAGTAGAGACCCAAAGGAGTAGAGACCCAAAGGAGTAGAGACCCAAAGTCGTAACTTCACACCGGCGAAAAAATCCCGCAGACGAAGACGCGGGCAGAAGCTAGTTTATAATAAAGCACAGTAGCAGTCATAAGTGGAGTAGCAATCTACAAAGCAAATCGATTGACAATTTGGTTAAACTTACGACCTTTCGACGTCGTGTGCGAATTTTGAGGTGTACGTAGGTACTGTGTTATTACGTTCAAAAGTGCCTTATAATGGCCTAATTAAATAAATGATTTGACTTTGACTTTAACTTTGAATACATCACTTATACACACAGATGTAGTTATGGCCTGTACCCCGTGTTCACAGCAATTCAAACCTTAGCATGCTACTGCACTTATGACCGCTACTGTACATTATTCACATTGTGCATTATATGCCTACAGTAACGTATACTTACATAGGTACCAAAAACGTCGATTAAAAAAAAACAAAACACTATGATTGTTACTTCACATTATTTTAATTGTCATGAGTTAAAAAGTTTCCAACCTGTTACAACGCGAGTCTGTTAAACACTGCCATTCCGGATATCTTCGTTGAATACATAATAATATTAGTATTATTATTTCCTCAGCTACTACGCAGATCACTTAATAGTGTTAAAACCAAACATAATTACATGATGACGAGACACTGCAAGCGTGAAAATTAGAATCGATCTTTAAAATCTTAGCCATTTTTCAATTATCTACTAGACTTTCATTAAAAGGGTTTTTATCATGGTTTTGGCTATACGGTTTGCTTTCACTTTATATTACCTACTGGCTAGTAAGTAAGTATATTTTTTCCAAATTCAAACCTCCGCAATAATGTTCTATTTTCAAACACCGTCCCGTTTGTCTATTGTTCTTTTTTTTTCTTCTTTTATTAAAAGAAAAAAGTAAAGATTTTCTAGATACTAGGAATTTCACCTGTATCGCGGGTGCGTTCACAAACATATAAACTCATACACACAAACAACTAGACCCACGTTAATTACTGTGGTTACTGATTGCACGTTGCAGTTTTATTGTCGCATTATGATCGTTAGACTATGATTGTACTTTGTACTGCTAAAACGGGAAATGTTAAATAGGTAAAACAAGTCGTTATGCCTTTTTTACATAATAATATTTATTATTTCCTTTGAAATATGTGTCGTACTCACGCATAAATAATTATGATTTATGATAAATCCTACTTAGGGTTAGTTTAATCTAAATTATTTTTAATCTATTCTATCTTCTTATATATCAAATGCTTTGTCCTGAATGACTGACTGACTTTCGAATCAACGCACAGCCTAAACCGCTGATCGTAGAGGCCTGAAACATGGAGAGTATGTTCATTGTATGACGTATAGGTATCCGATAAGAAACGATATTCCAAAATTGGTCCCCTAAAGGAATAAAACAGGAGTGCAAAGTTTGTATGGAGAAACCAACGTTGATACGGACTAAGTCGCGGGCAGAAGTTAACTCATAATAAATTTCTAGCCTCCGGCTACGACATAACACGAAATCTAACACTAACATTATAAAGATGTAATAAAGCTTGTCTATTTGTAAGAGGTAGGTACTACAGCTGCCGACGCCCCGATCGGTTTAAGGGTAAAGAAACTCCGGGATCGCGGGACGTCTTAACAGGATACCTTGGCCCCGGACCGCAAAGGCCTACAGCAGGAACAGGGTAGTTTTTTAGTCAGTAAAAGTCTGACAGTCCCTTCCGCCCCACTCAGGGCGGAAGGACTCATTTGATGATTTTTACGACCCCAAAAAGAAAAAAAAAAAATAGGATAAAGAAACTGGGGACAAAAGCTAGTCAAAATAATAGCACTATTCTACCATTTGTATTATTGATTTCAAGTCGAGTTCACTGATGAAAGTACGATAAAGCTGTAATGAACTAAGCCAGCGAAGAGTCATTACCATAACGAATTAACAAGCTCCCACATTAGGAACGTAGACAATGTGCTATTAATCTGCTAGAATATGAAAAGGTACGTAATTTTTAATTTTAATATAGGATTACAGCCGTAATTAGAAATTTATTTTCAGCCATTTGTCTACGGCTGGAGAAAGCCAGGGAAAACAGTATTATGATGCATTAAGACTGTATTTCTCAAATGATTAGGTAGAGAGTAGGTAAGTAATTACCTACTCACATTTCTCCACTGCAAAAGTGCACTAAGTATAACATGATCAAAATATATGGAAAAACAGATGATATGTATTTCATATTTCAGGGATGTTCCTAGTCTTATCCAGTAACTGGGTTGTGGAGGTCAGATAGGCAGTCGTTCCATGTAAAATACTGGTATTCAGCTGCATCCTGTTAAACTGGGAGCCGACCACAAAGTAGTTGGGAAAAGGCTAGGCAGAGGGTTGGTTCCTAATGTCCGACCGATATTATAGCCGACCGATTCGAGCCGAAAGCCGATACTTAAAACCATGGTTGCACTAATGAAGACGAACAACTTTCCCAAAGAAACGATTTATTATGTTTTGCAAAGCGTATGATCTGTCAATTTAATGGAATATTGAGTAACAAAACTAACACACAATCAGTTGTAATTTACTTTCTTACTTGTCCCATTTTACAAACAAAACTACCTAATTCATTGTTTACCATACCATTTCTTTTTTCATTCCAACCGTACGAAACGCACGCGTGCGCACGCCTTTGGGGTCGTGAAAAACATCTTAGGAAAGTTGTTCTATCATGAGTACAATTTATATGTACAAGTATTGGAGATAAATTACCAGTCATGCTATAGATAAGTAGCGATGTTCATAATAATGACATGCGCAAACAATCCACGTAGGCAGTAGGTAGTTTAAAAAAAAAACATAAATAGTTTTCATGAACGAATATGCGAAAAAATCTTCACAAAAAATTATCACGTAAGTACCTACCTTTTCCCTTTTTGTAGTCAGAAAAACACTTTACAATAAGACGTATTTGTTGAAAAAAAAAACTCAGACGATTTCGATATGCTACATTATAACAGTTCTGTTTGTCCACCGGGTTCGTCAATTCGTCACCGACACGAATCCGAGAAGATATCAACGCAAAAGACGAAGGCGATTATGCAAACGGCGGTGCAGCTAGAATGCAAGTGGACTGTGGATAGTGCAACGCGCAGTCGGTCGACAGCTTCGCAGAGCGAACGCGCACTAAAGACACGGCTGCCTCCAAGATCCCACGGTCGAAATAAAACTTGAATCTAACAATACATCTATTATCTATATAAACATAAAATGTCAGTATGTTTGTTATTAAAATAAAACCTTTTTCTAAATCCATATAAACGTTTACGGTACGGTTATTAGACTGGTAGAAATTGCCTAAGGCATTAAGTCCGCCTTTGTATATTATGTGCATAAAGTTTAAATAAATAAATAAAAAAAATATTCATATTATTTTGTCTGATTGTCTGTCTGTTTGTTACGGCTAATCTCCGAAAAGGCTGGGCCAATTTTGAAAGGACTTTGACTGGCAGATAGGTCATGCATAGGAGGCGCAAAAAAAAACACCTATGAAATCTAAATATATAAAAGCGAAAGGTCACTCACTCACTCACTCATCACGAAAACCGCTTGACGTATAAAGATGTGGCTGGGAGGTAGACGACACTAAGAACGGGTTATTCAAAATTCACCCCCTAAGGGGATGAAACGGGAGTCCGACATTTACGCGGACGAAGTCGAGGGTAGAAGCTAGTTTATTATAAGAACGCAGGTCATGGTCACACCACAAGAAAGTCCGGTTTAGCAGCCGACAACCTGACTGCTAAACTGTCATTCTTGTCCTAGGTTGATGTGCGTTTTTATACTAAACTAGCGGCTCCCAGAGACTTCGTAAACGTGGTTTTTTTTCACCCGTATTAAATTACGTCTTCGTTCCCTGCTCCGCTCCCTTGTGTCGTAGCGTGATGTTATATAGCCTATACTATTCCTCATGAATCTGACTATATATGAGTAGATACATAGATTTTTTGGATTAGGACGTTTGAACAAACACACAAACAAAAATGTTGATGTTGATGTTGATGTTTGTCACGGGTAAACCGTGACAAACATGACAGATTTAGATGAAAATTATCACATGGATAGACCATTTCTTGGATTAACACATAGGATAGGTACTTTTTATCCCGGTAATGTACGTGTTCCCTTGGGATAACAGGTCAACTTATTGATTAGCTGATTGATTGTACTTTAGTGTTGTGATGTGTCTTTTGTGTGCACCGAATAAATGTTTTATCTTTATCTATCTATCTATTTTACGGAAACTAAAGTTACTTTTTAATCGGAGGAAAGCCGCGGGTTACGCCCGTGCTTGTTTCTCTTACCTCAAACTTCTGATTGGCGATGTCTGTTTTGTTCATATTGTTGTCGACGGCCATCTCGGCATTTGACATTTTTAAGATAATTTATTCACGTACCAACAAACTAATTCATATGATTACTAAGGCCATTTTTCGTTGCAGATCTTTAAGGTTAGACCACCTGGAACAAAGAAAATTTAAATATTAATAACTTATTTACATTACATAGAATTCATTTTTGTGTAAGTAACAATAACACACTTTTGTGAAGTGGTGAAACAA
Source organism: Hoplodrina blanda (assembly GCA_949316365.1). Taxonomy (NCBI): domain Eukaryota; kingdom Metazoa; phylum Arthropoda; class Insecta; order Lepidoptera; family Noctuidae; genus Hoplodrina; species Hoplodrina blanda. Next base: position 11,088,473 of record OX438581.1, read on the forward strand.
TCAGCATTAGATGGAAAACTTGTACTAAATACGAGTACGTTATTTGTAGGGATTTATAATCCCAAAACCAGTCAAGTAGGTACGCAGTAAATACTCGTATTATAACGCACGAGTGCGAGCGTAAGAGAGTGCACCTGTGTTTAAGTACTTAATGATGCATCGGTGCACTCACCGTCTCTTAAGGTGCTTTTACACCAGCGAGGCTTGGCGTAGCATGGATGTTCGTGAATTGTTTGTATAGCAAAATTTCTATCTACGTTCTGCCCATCTTTGGTGTAAAAGGTCTAAGAGCAAAATTGATATATTTGTTAAACTTTATCGCTCTAAGAATAGAGTACCTACTTATTTACTTTGTAAAACGGATAAACAAATCGCGCTCCGGCCGTAGGTACATACCGATGGACATCTTTCGGTGTAAAAGGGTAAGCGTGATTTCAATTCACGCCCTTGCACACTCTGCTTCTCTGGTGTAAAACCACCTTTAGATCAGACAACTCCGTTTGTACGTACCTACACTCCGACAATGGACGAGCGTATTATCAGCGCAGCCACTGCGCCAAACGTGTCAACAATACAGTACTACACGGATATTATTATTACACAATTCGGCGCATAAGGCGCTTTGCACATGGAGCAACTTAAGTTGAGGCAACTATCAACACTTTAAAAGTTTCCTGTAAAAAGTTGATAGTTGCTATAACGTTTACGGTTGCCGCAACTTTATGGCAATCTGTGAGCAACTTTCATAACCGAGTTGCTCAATCTACGCAGGAATCAGCGTTAACGGTATAATATTTAACAGTTGCTAGTTGCAGCAATTTGGAACTAACTTAGTCATCGATTACAGCAACTGAAAACTGTTGACGATCACTGGAACTCGAAACTCTAGTTGCTATGTGTGCGCAGTCCAATTGAAATACGTATACAGCCTGTAACAAAAACCCTGTCCGATCCTTAAGGGTATTATTCGGCATCGTACTGCGTACACATATACGTAACCATTTAATGGATTTGAGATTAATGTTTTTCCCCAGTGAAAAAAAAAGAAGAAAGAAGAAGTAATTAAATTAAAATAAAACATAAAAACTGATCAACGGCAACACTGATCTGACAGGGTTTTTGTTACATAGTGTATATGTAAACAGCTAGTTGCCAGCTAGTTGCCAGTTGCTGCAATAGTTGCTCTATGTGCAAAGCGCCTAATTGTATGCACACTTTATTAAGATATTTTCTAATTAAAGCTGATAATTATTTCTCCTTAGTTCATTACTATTCTGCAGGTATAATAATATTCTATTACAAGTATTACAACGATGATAAGCGTAGATAAGAAAATATCATTATCTATTAAGCTAATTAACACGTAACTTGCAACAGTGGCATTACCTAATGTTTTTTATCTGATTTTTATAATTGTAATTATCATTAATAGTTTTTTTTTTAATCATGTACTTATTTTATTGAGAATCTAGCTATAGCCTGCGGATCTCAATTCTTTTGTTTAATCTCTACATAGTATAAAACATCTAAGGGCCTTATCATACTAGCGGATTGCGAGCGTCCTCAAAGCGGAGCGGGCGCGCAGCGAATGCGCCACGAACACGCCGCGGCTGCACAGCGGAGACGTCGCGGACGCGAGGCGAATTCGCAACCTTTTCATTGCGTGTTTGTAGTCCGTCCCGCCTGCAAACACGCGATGAAAACGAAACGAATTCGCCTCGCGAGATTAGCGCGTTCAATCAAATAAAAAACTCTTCAGCTTTATAATACAATTAAAGAAAATAAAATACTTGCATAATATTGTTTTCAAATACAATCATGAATGCATTTCTTTCGGTAAAATTACCTTCTATTCGCAAAAGAATTTTTAAAATCGGTCCAGTAGTTCTGGAGGTTCAAGCAAAATACATAATAAACAATCAAACTCGTCTGCATCATAATATTAGTATAGATTACTGTACTTATACATGTATCATAATACCTATTATATTTATTCATAGAAGGAAACACGTAGATTATACTTATATAGGTAGGTAGGTACTAGGTACTTTATTTTTAACGGATGTAATTATTTTTAATCAAAGCCTACAAAAATTACAAAACCTAAAACACAAAATAGCAAGCGTGTTTTTAATAATGCTGTCCGCTATAGGGGTGCAGTCACCGACAAAATTTGATAAACAATGTTAGATGTACATTATAGCCCCGAAATAAAATAAAATCTTTATTTTACATCCATTTTGTATTTCTATCAATATTGTGCTCAATAATTAGGATTAAAAAATCAGGGATTTTAATTGACTTTTCTTGCTGACCGTACCATACAGCAGTCGGAAATAAAACAATAGCTAATGGTTGCTTCATACTTCATACAAATCCGGAACATGTGGAGAATGAGTTAATTTAATTTTTATCAGTGTTCCTCTGTGCATTATCACGATTGTACCATTGTGTTCGAGATAAACTCTTGCGCACGTATTATTGTAGTTAGGTAGGTACGTACAGCTACCCGTCGGAAGCCATCATAATATTGTTTGTATTACTTTTAAACTAGGTGTGCCTGCGGTTTCACTCACGTGAACCTAAGAATAATAGTCTCGAATAACGTGATTTTATATAACTTATGCGAAGATCCGACTTTTAAGAAATAGGTATTTTTGCATAATTTGAAGAGATTCTATCAAGCAGTTTTGAACCTGGAATACACATACAAACAGGCACAAAATCTAAAAACTTGGCATCACTATCGATCTAACAACTCCTAGTAATTTTTATTTAATATGTTTGGTTTTTTTTTAACTCTTGACTTCTCTACGATTTTATTATAATACTGTACTATGTTTAGATCAGGTTACTTTCTATCTTTTTCTTGGCTACACTATTTTAATCATTACAATTTTTCGTAACCCACATTCGTAGCGCTTGCTACGTCGTAGCGTCTCCTAACCAACACTAATAAGGATAAGTGGTCTGATCGTAGATACTTAAATTCCAAGTTCTATTTACTTATGTATTATTTATCTTATAATATTTATACGTTTGCTTTTTTGGCTATCAATGTCAAACATTAGATTTCGTTTAATTCCTCAATCAACGTAAAACCTTGAACAACAAGCAAACAAAACGTTTTCAGGTTATTCCCCTAATTTTATGTTTTAATACTGCTTTAATTTTTTGGGATAATCTTAACATCAATCAATCTACCTAGCCTTTTCCCAACTAGGTATGTTGGGATCGGCTTCCAGTCTAACCGGATGCAGCTGAATACCAGTATTTTATATGAAGCGACTGCCTATCTGACCTTCACAACCCAGTAACTGGGTAATAAGATACCCCATGGTAAGACTGGTTGTCAGACTTTCAGGCTTCTGACGACCCCTAACAACTGTCAAAGATCCACGTATGACAGCCGGGACCAACGGTATAACGTGCTTTCCGAGGCACGGAGGAGTCTCGGTGTCACCCATCACTGACTAACCACGGCAAGCGTAGCTTAACCTGATGGATAGACCCAAGTGGCTATTATTACGTAGCTGCGAGCTCCTATACATATGTATAATATATTGATTTAATATTATGATTGTCCAAAAAATTAAGGCAGTTCAACATTTACTAGATAATTCTTATAAAGGTGTTAATCACATATTTCATTGTCAATGATATTTACGTAAGATTTACCTAATAAGTACGTAAACATTGATAGACTTTGTAAATTAGATTGAAGGACAGACATTACCTACTTACTCGGTTAAAAATAATATTGACATAAATAAATTTAAAAAGCAAATTCGGAATGACTCCTTTTTATACTACGCTACCTTGTTTACTGGCATTAAAAAATAAGTACGTACTTATTTAGCCAATTCGTGGTTTTAATTATTTGTCGTGGCAGCTAGCACCTCTTTATTATAAAAGAATATACACACATCAAAAAAGTCTAGGGATCAACATCCCTAACATTTGTTAGGGATTTTGATCCCTAGACTTTTTTGATGTGTATACTATAAAGGCCTTTCCACATAAGTATGGGATATTTAGATATCTAACAGTAGTACAATGTTTATGATAATGTTTATGATATAATAAAATATAAATAAAAAATATTTTTAAAAACAAGCTTTTATTTAAATGAAAACGTAACCTAAAAAAAGAAAATATAAAGCGAACTAAAAATAAAAAAATAAATTTAAGTGACTAAATGATGTATATATGAATATAAATCTTTTCAAAATGTAAAAAATATATAAATTTTAAAAGCTTGAGGCACTGATGTACGCTATTAGTTATACAGGTGTACTGCACAATATGAGTGCCTCAAGCTTTTAAAATTTATATATTTTTTACATTTTGAAAAGATTTATATTCATATATACATCATTTAGTCACTTAAATTTATTTTTTTATTTTTAGTTCGCTTTATATTTTCTTTTTTTAGGTTACGTTTTCATTTAAATAAAAGCTTGTTTTTAAAAATATTTTTTATTTATATTTTATTTTCTACTTTTTAGTCTTTTGAAATCTTGCAATCAATATAAGATTTAGCATTAGTCAAGATTAACTTAGCCACGAGGAAATTTTTTTAGCTATGTGCTATATTCCAGGTCCATTATCAGGTCAGCTCCATGTCATAACAATATTGCATTGTTATATAAGACGTCTGCCATTTTGAATTAAGAATGACGTGATTTTACTTATTATGCTTCGCTCACCAAGCCCTTCCATTTGATATCCATATCATAGGGGTTACTACGGAAATTATAAATCGCCATTTTGTGACGTCGTCATTGCATATTGGATATGCAATGACGTCACTTTAGTTATTGTGTTTCGCTAACCAAGCCCTTTTATTGGAAACCCATATCGTAAGGGCTACTGTTGAAATTATAAATCGCCATTTCGAGACGTCCGCCATATTGGATTTAGAATGACATCACTTTACTTTTTGTATTTTGCTCATCTTCCGTCTCCTAGACAGGTTGCAAACCAATGCTATTGACGCCCATCTCACCAAATTACACAAGTCATGGTATACCTCTTATGCCTGTTATTACGGTTGAACGTTGAAGAGTTCCAGGGTTTGGAGCCAACCCTGGATGTGGCATCAATTTCATGGTGAACTCACCAACTGTCTATCATATCCGAACGGGTATGCAAAATGTCAAGTCCCTACTGCCGACCGTTGAGGAATTCTCTGGTTTAGAGCCAATTCTGAAGGTGGCAGCAATTTCATGGTGGACCCACTAACATCACCCAATGTCTTCCCAATGGGTGTGCAAAATTTCATGTCCCTACTGTTAACCGTTGAGGAGTTCCCTCGTCTGGAGCCAATCTTGGCAGCAGCATTACGTCATGCTTATAATAAACATGCATTGTCATTGGGACTGGACCAGTATGTAGAATTTCATGTCCCTGCTATTAACCGTTGAAGAGTTCCCTCGTCTGGAGCCAATTCTGGCAGCAGCATCACGTCATGCTTATCATAAACATGCATTGTCATAAGGATTACACCAGTATGTAAAATACAAAATTTCATGTCCCTACCGTTAACCGTTGAGGAGTTCCCTCGTCTGGAGCCAATCTTGGCAGCAGCATCACGTCATGCTTATCATAAACATGCATTGTCATTAGGACTACACCAGTATGTAAAATACAAAATTTCATGTCCCTACTGTTAACCGTTGAGGAGTTCCCTCGTCTGGAGCCAGTCCTAGCAGCAGCATCACGTCATGCTTATCATAAACATGCATTGTCATTGGGACTGGACCAGTATGTAAAATTTCATGTCCCTACTGTTAACCGTCGAGGAGTTTCCTCGTCTGGAGCCAACCCTGGCAGCAGCATCACGTCATGCTTATCATAAACATGCATGATCATTGGGACTGGACCAGTATGTAAAATACAAAATTTCATGTCCCTACTGTTAACCGTTGAGGAGTTCCCTCGTCTGGAGCCAGTCCTAGCAGCAGCATCACGTCATGCTTATCATAAACATGCATTGTCATTGGGACTGGACCAGTATGTAAAATTTCATGTCCCTACTGTTAACCGTCGAGGAGTTTCCTCGTCTGGAGCCAACCCTGGCAGCAGCATCACGTCATGCTTATCATAAACATGCATTGTCATTAGGATTACACCAGTATGTAAAATACAAAATTTCATGTCCCTACTGTTAACCGTTGAGGAGTTCCCTCATCTGGAGCCAGTCCTAGCAGCAGCATCACGTCATGCTTATCATAAACATGCATTGTCATTGGGACTGGACCAATATGTAAAATTTCATGTCCCTACTGTTAACCGTTAAGGAGTTCCCTCGTCTGGAGCCAATCCTGGCAGCAGCATCACGTCATGCTTATCATAAACATGCATTGTCATTAGGATTACACCAGTATGTAAAATACAAAATTTCATGTCCCTACTGTTAACCGTTGAGGAGTTCCCTCATCTAGAGCCAGTCCTAGCAGCAGCATCACGTCATGCTTATCATAAACATGCATTGTCATTGGGACTGGACCAATATGTAAAATTTCATGTCCCTACTGTTAACCGTCGAGGAGTTTCCTCGTCTGGAGCCAACCCTGGCAGCAGCATCACGTCATGCTTATCATAAACATGCATGATCATTGGGACTGGACCAGTATGTAAAATACAAAATTTCATGTCCCTACCGTTAACCGTTAAGGAGTTCCCTCGTCTGGAGCCAATCCTGGCAGCAACATCACGTCATGCTTATCATAAACATGCATTGTCATTAGGATTACACAAGTATGTAAAATACAAAATTTCATGATCCTACTGTTAACCGTTGAGGAGTTCCCTCGTCTGGAGCCAGTCCTGGCAGCAGCATCACGTCGTGTTTATCATAAACATGCATTGTCATTGGGGCTGGAACAGTATGTAAAATTTCATGTCCCTACTGTTAACCGTTGAGGAGTTCCCTCGTCTGGAGCCAATCCTGGCAGCAGCATCACGTCATGCTTATCATAAACATGCATTGTCATGGGGACTGGACCAGTATGCAAAATTTCAGCTCAATCGGATAACAACAAATGGTCGAAAAATGGTTTGCAAATTTTGAAAGGACAACTTATTTACATACATACTTACATACGAACAGTGCAAGCTAAATAAAAGCTTGTAAAAATAGGTGCTCCATACATTTATATTATGTTCGAATTTCGAATAAAATTATGAACCAGCTGATTATGATTTTTGTAAAGTGTGTTTTTCTGTGCCAATAAACATTTTTATTTATTATTTTATTATAATGAAACTTTTAAAAGCCTTATCTATTCAGACACACCTGTAACATTGTAGCTTCGCCTATAATTGATTTAATTAACGAACAAAAGTCATTGAAAAGTTCTTGAAATAAATCAATTTTAAATTCCACGTGTCATGATTTTGGAATCTAAGACCTTCAATTAGAATTAAGTAGGTACCTACCTAAAATCAGGGGTTTCCATACTTTTTCAATGATGCCTTTTTTTATACTCCCTTTTCATATTGTAATTATTTTTGCCATGCTATTTAGAAGATATTTGTGTGTAGCGCTAACAGACTAAGATTACTTTATCTATTTATTATTTATTAATTAATTGTATACAAGCGAAAGGTCACTCACTCACTCACTCACTCATCACGAAATATCGAAAACCGCTTGACGTATAAAGACGAACTTTGGCAGGGAGAATTTTATAGTTAGTAGACATCCATTAAGAAAAGATTTTCTAAAATTCTCCCCTAAGGGGATGAAACGGGGATCCGACATATACGCGGACGAAGTCGCGGGCAAAAGCTAGTAGTTAATATTTCTAGTATTAAATTAAAGAAAACTCCAAAGTTCTTCATTATTGTTATTCAATTTATCAGAAAATATAACAGTAGGTATAATGATTTACAACAATCAATGCGACTTAGACCTACAATGACGCTCTCAGGATAGCTCTACGATGTCCCGCCATGCGCCAGGGCGTTGCGACGCACAACTTGGGAACCCCTGACCTAGATGATGATTATTGCGGTTTCTCGCAATGCAACTTTTTGCGTCAGATTTTGTTGTTAAGATTCAAAATCACTTGGGTATTGTGATACATACGTGATTTTATCATCATGAGCAACATTGTAATGTTTCTAGGTAAGGAAGGTCAGAAAACATGTGAAACGAATGTCAAAGATCCTCGTTTTGATCATGATTATTACAACTAGGTACTTATGAACTTATAAAAATACAACAATACCTACCTATAGGTAAGTAGGTACCGTATTATGAAACTACAAAACGCAGGCGCGACATGTCTTCGAGATAACCAGAGAAGGCAAGAAAGAATGAAGAGTGAAAGGCTATGGGGGAGACCTTGCCCCAGCCAAGTATACCTATAATATGATTATGTGTACTAAAAACATATGCCATACGAGCGTTTACGTTTACATTTCCGAAATGTCTTATAATATTTAAAAAAAAGTTAATTGGAATTCTCTGTTTCTATGGAAAACTTAAAATCGGTCGAATTTAGCTGTAACACAATTTTACGAAAATGTTCTCTGTTAACATTTTAGACCTATGTATCCTGCATATGCGTGGGAAGTTTGATTAAAATCGGTTCTTTAATTTCGAAAACTAAGGACTTGAAAGTTTGTATGAAAAATTCTCTTAACATTTAGTCACGGTTTTTGTAGAAAACATAGAGCGTAGAAATTCATTACATTATAAAACTAGTGTTCTAAGCTAGTCATTATACTTAAAGGTAAACTTGTGAATGCGTGCGTTTACTAGCCAACACGGTGAGATTTTTCTCTCACGTTCGATTGCGCGTTAGAATTTTATATGGGTAAAAGTTATAGCGCCATCTGGTGGTCACTAGGAAAACCTTATTTCCTATACAAAATACTAACGCGCTCGTAATCGAAAGTGAGTGAAAAAATTCACACTTAGCACTCAGCATCGTTTCGACTCTGCATCACTGTGTGTTATAACTTTATAAGTTATGCCTGCAACCCTAACCTCGGTTTTCTTAAATAACAGCAAATTTATGACAGACATGCATTAATTCTGACCTTGCAAAATCTTAAAACATACAAAATAAAGATAGGTATCATAATTTATAGAAATATTCTAGCTTAGCTCTAAAAGTCGTAGGCAGAATAACGCTACTAGACCATATTTGCAACTGGTACCGACTGTTGTCAGATTAAATAAACTAATGTTTGAGTTGAGCAATTAGGTATGTAAAATTAGAAGCATAATAGATTATTACACAGACCTTGAAGATGACTAATCATAGCTTAGGCAATAAGATGCTTAACCATCATCAATCCTCAAGACACTCGTAAGTAAGTCGGTAATTTATGGTTAACAAGTAGGCATTTCCCAAGAAAATGTGTGTTTTTGTGTCGTAATACTCGTAATGGCCTAGCGGTTAAGGTGCCCGCCTCTCATGCATGAGGTTGTGGGTTCGAATTCGGGCAAGTACCAAAGTGACTTTTTCAATTCATATGTACTTTCTAAAGTTTATCTTAGACATTGCTGACATCATTCCGTGCCTCGGAAAGCACGTTAAGCTGTTGGTCCCGGCTGTCATACGTGGATCTTTGACAGTCGTTACGAGTCGTCAGAAGCTTGAAAGTCTGACAACCAGTCTTACCTAGGGGTATCGTATTACCCAGTTACTAGGTTGTGGAGGTCAGATAAGCAGTCGCTCCATGTAAAATACTGGTATTCAGCTGCATCCGGTTAGACTGGAAGCCGACCCTAACATAGTTGGGAAAAGGCTAGGCAGATGATGATGATATTGGGACAATAACCTGCCGAAATGTTCAAACAGTACAGTTAAATGTTGAGAGATTGTAGTTTGTTAAGTTGTTATTTCATTTTTTTTTTATCTTGTTTTAATTTTAGAGTGTAGTTTTACTACTTATAGCATCGCTTTGGTTTTTGGTTTTAAGGTTTATTATTATTATTATTATTTACTGATATGATATTGTTGTTATGGATGTCTGTGTGTGTAAATAAATAAAATAAAATCAACGGAGACTATTAAAGTATGCAACAGATTTTATAGTACCCAACTGCTCATGCGTGCGCAGTGTACGCAAACACAGGTGCACTATCTCAGGCCTGGTTCACATTAGGTTGGACCGGCAGTTTTATCGGACCGACAAACAATTCAGCCGACAAAGCAGTTGTGAGATGGCTGTGGTAAAGCGACGGTAACGTCGGTGGTGTTCACATAGGGACGGATCGGCAGCTTCTAGTGTGAACAGCAACACCTGACAGTCGGTCAACGGTAAAACTGTCGGTCCGACCCAAAGAGGTCCAACCTAATGTGGACCCTCTTAGTCTCATAGTCCGATGAGACAGTCAGACTCGACCTGAAAGAGAAAGGCGCAGGACCAATAGTGACACATGTCAAAGATTTCTGCCACTATAACAATAGGTACAACAGAACCGACATTTCTCACGATAAAAAAAAAGAGATGATAAATGTTTCCGACTACAAGACGAAGGCACGTACAGAAGCGTACGCGCATTCAATGGGAACCTCATTCACAAATGAAAGTGAGTGCCAACGACCTTTGATAAACACATAATGGGTAGGCTAGCTGGAAGAAAGCGAAACCGAATCAAAGTGTAATCTTTTACAAGTCGATGACTTATGACTTATAGATCCGAATGCTGGTAAGCACTTATCATTGTTTGTTTAAATGGCTCAGTCGCAAAAGGTGCACTTCGCAAAGGGGCACTGGATAAAATACGTGCACTTCTCATACTTACAGGGCACTTCTTATAACGGTAAACTTCAGAAAATGGGCATTTCGCAAAAGTGCACATTTTATTTTTAATGTGCAATATGCACATTAAAAACTGCACATTGCACCCGATAAGAAAAAACAATATCGAAAATATTGTTTTCAGAGACTATTGGTATTCAGTTGCATCCGGTTAGGTCAACCTCAACATAGTTGGGAAAAGGCTAGGCTTGGGATGATGGTTAATTTCAGAGACTCCGGGAAAAAAATAAAATTTCACCAAAACCGTGGTTTTACAATTTTTGGTCCGGAAATTTAACCGATGGCAGCCCTAACCATAACATCTATGATTTGCAAACAGTGAGTGTCTATATCTAAGTAACTGTAAATATCCATTGTTTGAAAGGTTTTTTTTCTAGAGGTGTCACATGTGACACACGAACACAATAGCGGTTTTAGGGGTGACAGCAATCAGTTAAAGCATTTATTAAAATAGGTTCGCCTTCGCGACAATCGTACCACTAGGTACAACCCACTTTTAACTTTAAAACAGAGTTCAACAATCGCCAACTATACCCACAAACGACGAGTTTAAAATTGACTCTTTGTGCCGGCAACCAGTTACGAACAACACAGATTATAACTTATAAAAATATAATTTTTAAGCCTTGAACTTTAAAAAAAGCCGTTTTTCCAGGGTCTAACCACAGCAGCAACTGTAATTTTGATACATATAAATTAAGTATGTAACAATGTAGAATTTTTACGTCATGCTTGCCTTATATGCTTTTTATGCCTGTAATCTTGAAGCTTTCTCACTATTAGGTAGCTTTGCGTGGCGTCTACGCAGAATACGCAGCGCGTAACGCCGTATACCTAATGGTTTCTCGAAAGAAAAAATAATGTGATCCATTCAAATAAATTAAATTAAAGTATCAGTAGTAGATGTTGAAAAGGTACTAATATAAAAAACTGATACTATTATTGTCTGTCCAACTGTTTGTTTGTTACGGCTAACCTCCGAAACAGCTGAGCTGATGTTGATCACACTTCCAATGACAGATAGCTGATGTTATAAGGAGTAACTAAAGCTACCAACTTTTAGTTTAGAAAAAGAATTAGGCGACCGCGCAAAAGAAAATACCGCAGATAACCAACATTTACGCGGACGACACCGCTGGCGTAGAGCTAGTTTATAATAATTAAACTGCTGTGATTGGACGAATTGATTGACTGAATTTTTACGCGGCTTACGTGCGCTTACGCACAATTTGTCACATCAATTTTTCGTTAGAGAAAATAATGGGCTAAATCTACGGATTTTATGACATTGAAAGTTCAAACAACATCCATTCAAGGAAGTTTACTTTTAGCAGTTCGTCAATATTATTTAATATTACTTTTGCATAATCAATTCCGTATATAATTACGAAGGTATTATTATACGCACACAAATCATCTTTAATTGATTTCTCATTAGCACATGATACCTACGTAACGCAAAGTTAATACGATTATAATATTTAACTACAATAATGGGTAATTAGTAGGTAGGTTATGTTTTATTTATTTTTTAATTACTACAATACAGGGACAACCGCCTAGTAACTGCCCACTTATTTGAAAAAAAAAATTGGGTAATAGGTACCTACTTACGCCATCTTAATATAATGTGATTTTTTTTAATGTAACCGGTTTTGTAAGGGCCTGTCTAACCAATTTCATTAAAATTTTGATTTAATAGGCTAGTTGACACCACCATCAATTGACGTACTTTTTATGACCTGTTAAAACGCGATTCTTCCATAGATTTTGTATGGCAATATCGAACTGTGACGTCACTTAATTGGCAACTCAATTGTCTAATTATTTATTGATTTCAAAGCCACAATAAATCTAATTTTACATTAAATTGAAAATTATCGGGTTTTCAGGGCTAAAATAAAGCGTTTCTTTTTTAAGAAATGATGTCTTGGAATTATTGGATATTAGTGTCAACTATATACCGAATTACAGTTTGACAGTTACAGAAATTTAAACAAATTCTGTTCCATTTTTGAATATACATATTAGAATAGTGTCTTTTTAAAGGTGGTGAAATCGGCCCATAGCCTTATTACGATGTAGTGTGCGTACGTGTGAGTTATTATTATTATTCAACTAGATTCAATTCTTTTTTTTCTTGTTTATGACGTTAAAAAGTGCCTTTTAATGGCCTAATTGAAATAAATAATTTGACTTTATTATTTTATGTGCGAACATTTGCCGATGCGTAATCACTGAGCAATGACCCTAATTAGCAATTGTCTCTATTATTTCACACTGAATAATATCACTTAAGTATTAATTGGTAGGTACTTAGTACCTACACCTCATTTATGTTGAGTAAATAAGTAATTAATTAGTACTTACCACGTTGGAAAAATGTTAATTTTTGTACCTTATGTACCTACCTACTTTGTTTATACATAAAATATTTACTTCCTTTACCAGTTACAGGTTTTCTTTATACCTGTATTTCTGACAAGTATGCGGATACTATGACTTTATTTATATACTCACTGTGTAAATACTATGTAGGTACCTTTCATGTATTAACTAATACAAAAATAATCTTACTACAATCACGCCAGATCGGCTGTACGGATTTGTATTAAATTTTTCACAGGGATAGATTATAGTCTGGAATACACATAGGGAACTTCAAATCCTGGCAAAATGTACAGATCCCGTGGCATAATATATATATGTATCAAGTTTGACGCGAACGAAGTCGCGGGCAGAAGATAGTAGCTCATTAAAAATACTAATGAGTTAAAATATACATGTAATAAAGACTAATTTAACTCTTCTTCTGAGGTACTAAATAATGTCACATAATAACTAATATTGAGTGTTCAAAAGCAAAACTTCTATTTTTAATAATGTGTTAGTTAGAGGTTTACAAAAGATACTACTTAATAGTAAAAAAAAACCCGGGGTCGCGGGACGTCTTAATGATACCGTGGCCCCGGAACGTAAAGGGCAACAGAAGGAACGGGGTGGTTTTTTAGTCAGTCAGTCAAAAGTCTGATAGTCCCACCCAAGGCGGAAGGACTCATTTGATGATATTTACCAACCCCAAAAAAAAGTAATAAAAAAAAATGTAAAAAATAAAAATATTATAAAAAAAAATTAGTAAAAAACCAAAGGTTCAAGACCATACTGTCGCTAGACCTACGTCATTTACTGACATTTTTTAAGGATAAATATGACGTTAAAAAGGCATGCGTACTTGGTATAGAATGCCCTTTTTCAGGAATCAATTGATTTTTTTCACCTGCTTTATGTTACGTCTCTGGTTACTGCTCCGCTCCCGTGAGACGTAGCGCGATGATACATAGCCTATACTATTCCACATGAATCTGGTTATCATATACAAAGAGATTTTTTCCAATCCGACTGGCAGTTCCAGAGATTATCGCGTTTAAACAAACTGAGAAAACTCTTTAGTGTTATTTAATTACTTAATAGTATAAATTATATAGTTCTGAAAGTTACAGACGCTGTCAATATTTTATTACGGATAGGCTAATGTGAAAGTGAAGTTTCGACAGCTTTGCGAGTGAAAGCTTCCAGTCATTCAGTAACATTGAAGTGAGTTATTTTCAATGCACGAACTTTGTATACGTAATGATATTCATATAATAAGTTTAATGACCCGTTAATAATTGCTGAATAATATGAATATATAGTACTCAAAACAAAATAAGGCCCACCACGTTTTTAGGGTGAAATTAAAAAGTATTAATGTTTATCATGTTTTTATGGACAGACGTGTTTAGGCTAGGTTTTAAGAAAGTGTTTAAACGTAATCAATAACTAAAGTTGTTATTTTTTTTCTAAATCAAACACAAAATCACTTTTTAGGGAAATTGTAGCAAAATAATGAGAAAAGTAAATTTCACTTTTCACAATTTTTTTGGTGCCTGTGGCTTGAGCGATGTTATGTTTAGAAGAGAGTGGGGCCTCCTCTACTCCGTATGCACTCGCTGAGCCTATCAGGTACACTTTTAATCAGATGGGTAACGTTTTGTTCCAGTATTCGTTACAACAGACTTTACGCGCGTTTATGAGCTCTTGTAGACTATTCACTCGACTGTAAGTTCTCTTCGAGGCTTCTATTCAGTTGATCCCATTAATATGCAATGGGATTGAGGTTGGGACTGACGCAGGCCGTAGCAAAACTGGGATACTAGTGTCAGAAAGAGCTCTTAGTGTAATACGGGCCGTATGTGGACAAGCCTTATCTTGCATAAAACCAAAACCAGAACCCACTCTTTGTGAAAATGGAATAATATGAAGTCAGACTCCTCGCTCACCATAACTGGTAGCAGTTACAGCACCCTCATTCAGAATTACCAGCTCTGTTTTGCACGCCAAGCGAATTTCCGCCCACACTGTAACACTTGAACCCCTAAAACTGTCTGTTCTATGGATGCATGGTTCCGTAAAACGTTCGCTTTGTTTTCTCCACACTTGTATTTGTTTGTCATCACTATAAAACTTGACCTTACATTCGTCTATAAAGAGTATCGCACCAAAGTTAGCCTTGGTCCAGTACAAATGTTGGCGAGCGTATCTTAAACCCTCTGCATGATGAGCCCTTGTCAGTTTAAGTCGAACAGCACATACTCTGAAACATTGGCCATCTTCGTGGAGTCGATTACGAATGATTTAATCACTGACTTGTGTACCATTTGATTGCCACAATCGGGTTTGTAAAGCCCGGGCGGTTAAAATATTCTCCCGACGTGCAGTTAACCTGATATAGCGATCTTCAGGAGCAGTTGTAGTTCTAGGACTTCCTTTTCTAAGACTCCTAGCTACACTCCCGATTTTCTGGTACCACTCCTACATGTTTCGGATAGCTCTTTGCGACACACCAACATGTATTGCTACAGACTTCTGAGATTTTTCGTCGAGAACCGTCGGAACGTCAGAACGCCAGAACGTCCAGAACCAGCCATAATAATCATTATTAACATAAAATTCAAATAAAACTGTCCAAGAAAGCAACGATTTACAACAACAACTACAGTCACATTGAGAACACAAGTAAAAGAATTTGTGCAATTTACGTTCTTTCAAGCACTTTACTTTTTCCGACTTCCCACTTGAATTAAACCCTCAAGTTTTCACTAGAAACATTGAAAAAGATTCACAAACAAGTCAACTACATAATCTAATGCTTCATTTTGCTAATCAGTATCTCTTGAATAATTCTAAGACAAAAATTGAAAATAAGTAGTGGTGGGCCCTATTTTGTTTTGAGTAGTATATATTTTTTGTACATCATATGTCGTAATAGCGATAAGCTTGGTTTTTAAAACAAAATAAGTAAGTACACAATACCTACCTAGATAGATTTAAGCAGGGTGAATTTCAACTTAAATTTATTATAAATACTTAATTCGAAAGTTTGGATGGATGACTTTTTACTTAATATCACGCCAAAACGGCGTAACGGATTTGGATCATAGGCACAAAGATAGATTATACTTAGTCTGAAAAAAAAATACGATTTCCGTGGGATAATACATCAAAGTCGTGGGCAGAGGCTAGTATACTATAAAGGCAAAACGTCACCAAAACACGAAATTTCGAAAATGACTTATCCTATGAAGCCTAATTTTGGCTAGTACCTACATAGTTTTAGGTAGGAGATTAGGTCAACTAATAACAGATTTAACTTCCATGCAGACGAAGTTGCGAGCAAAAACCAGTACTTAAAATAAGTCCTAAACTGCATTTTAATTTTTTTTACGGTTTTTCTATACAAAAATAAAATACTTACTAATATAAAATAAACTAATTCTAGGTATACTTACCTAGAATTAGTATTTTTTTTAATCTTTTTTTTTGTATTTTTCTGAGGTAGGATAGTCTGTGTTTAGAATGGGTTTAGCTTCATCAGTGTTATTGAACGACACCTTCACCAAGGACAGTTGCAAAACTAAGATTAGTCACAGTCACATTCGTTAACCTCAGGTTAGTTGATATGCGCAACAGGTCCCAGCTGTTGCCACAAGTCTTTGTTTAAATGACAGCCGATGGCAATTTATGTGTCATGGTTAAGGCTTTTGAACTTGGCGGAAAGTTAGACTTAAGTAGATTTGGAAAGTTTTATTTGAGTATAAAAAGTGCTAAGTTTTTGATGACACTTTCTCCAACATACGCTCAAGTTTTTAATTAGTTTTGTAAGTGGGTAAGTAGGTACTTAAGTGTGTGTGTAATTGAATAAGTATGAGCTAAGTTGAACTAAGATTTTCTCCACACAGCTTTGAAGACAAAGCCAGGCTTTGTTACTGTACTCTGCGTGGGGAAAACCGAATAAAAAAAGAAACCTAGATAAGTTAGTTACAATTTAATCTTACTAATTAGTATTATAAATGCGAAAATATGGATGGATGTTTGTTACTCATGTTTGGTACAGGGATAGATTATAATCTGTATCTAATAGCACATGGGCTATTTATCCCGGAAAAATGTATCTACGATTCCCACGGGATAATATTTTATGAACTTTGAAGCGGACGAAGTTACGGACAGAAGCTAGTTTTAGAATAAATAACAATTGGAAACTTTGGATGTTACATAGAATATTGTTTACAATATAACTTCTGCTTCTTTTCGAATCGATAGTTTAATTAATTCCCGTTTTTTATATAGTATTTGGCCTTCTCTGTATGAGAAGAGGCTTTTGTGCTGCAGTAGGAAAAAATTTGGCTGGTATTATATCTATACTAATATTATAAAGCTGCAGAGTTTGTTTGTTTGTTTGTTTGTTTGTTTGTTTGTTTGTTTGTTTGTTTGAACGCGCTAATCTCTGGAACTACTGGTCCGATTTGAAAAATTCTTTCAGTGTTAGATAGATTAGTTATCGAGGAAGGCTATAGGCTATATACCATCACGCTACGACCTACGGGAGCGGAGCAGTAACCAAAGACGCGGGTGTAACCGCGGCGGACAGCTAGTATATATAAAATATATGAGAACTAGCAAAGTCAAACCTTAAGTAGTTAGGCTTCAATATAATATTATCCTAAGTTATTGACCATTGAACTTGGCACCCATTTAGATCTCACTTCTTTTGTCTTTGAAGTTAACAATCAAGGCACATAATAATATCATAATATTGAACTTGGCTCTCATTTCACATTTATGTTTTTGATGATTGTATTACTTGGCCCCAGTAGGAGATCACGATTATCGGTGTAGGGACCTTGGGCACTGCAGCAAGTGAGCCATCGTCTCATCGTCTGGTCAGGAGCAATACAACTTTTGAATGGACATAAAAGAGTTGTAGACACTCCAAAGCCGGTTATCCGTTGTGTAATTCTTACATATTCAATGACATTGATTTTTAATAAATTACGTAAGGTTTATTATTCACAAGCCTATCTACGTAATATGTGATGCCATACATACTCGTAACTAACAATTTTTTTATGTTATTGACACCGTTATACGTTCGTTGGTTTGGCTGACATTTGATGCTATAGCATCGAATGAATGATAATGCAATAGGAGGCAGGTACCTACACTTTCATAATATTTAAATGTTTACGTTGGAATATTGGATGTATCTACTTATGTTCTCGTGTTCTTTAATGCATGGCAACAAAGGATATTTGTAACAGTAATAAAGATTGAAAATAAATCTTGACTTTTTTTTGTTTTAGTAAATAGAGAAATGATACGAAAAAAATATTAATCAACAAGATTAAAAAAAAAAGATATTTCGAATTATTTGCGCACTTTTAAAGAACTAAGCGGTCACACAAACAGACATGAAAAACGACTTTGTTTTATGCAATTTATGTTAAACTTGGCTCATAGGAGAAAATTATACTCTAGATCAGGGCTGGCCAACCCCAGGCCCGCGGGCCACTAGATGGCTCGCCAAGGCATTTGCACTTTCCCACCATTGGTTTTAAATCTGATATTTTACCAATAAATTAAATATAATTTTAATAATATAGTACCACTAAAAAGGGTGACCAAGCGCCGCCAGAACTTAATCCTCAACACATAGGTAGGTACCGAAGTCATGTGTGGTTTTCAAGGTGCTCTCTGGAATCTAAAATTGCGCAAAATAATTCCTAGCAATTTCTATACAAACTTCAAATTGCTGTAAATAATTTGGTGTTACCAATACGTCACAGTCACAGTTAACCAAATTGACAAGCATTGCCCAATTGAGTTGCTTGCGTAAGCGCACCATAAGTGATCTATGAATCGTGAGCCGATTAGTACCTAGTACAACCGGTTTTATCAAAATCAAAAGTTCCACTTTCTGACTGGTTTCGATTTTATGACAAATTAGTGCAATCAGTGCCCGCAGCCCAACATTACCCATTTTTCGAAGGGAAAAGCAAGAAGAAGTGAAGAGGACTCAGTTAGGGCTGGGTGCGACCATTATAGGAATGTCTGCACGGGGATGAGGGAACAGCGGGTCGAGGCCAGGTGAATGGTGAATGCTTAAGCGAATCCCGCACTTCCAGCCATAGGCAGAGGTGAAACACTGCGGTGGTTTTAGCCGGTAACAGCCACCTAGTCAATAAAGATTTTTGTGAAATAACCGCAGGTGGCACACGACCACGGCTATATATTACTTAAAAATTTCGAAAATATCGGTCAAATGAATATTGTTCTTGTTTTATACTTTTCAGTGCGCGATTTTGCCGTAGTCGGGTTTTAGTTATTTTTAACTTATTTTTGCGATACGGGTTGGATTTCCGAACTTAATATTTGCACTCAGCCAATTCCATTAAATTCATAAAATGATAGATTTGATTAACGAATGATTATTATACCTTATCAGTAACATATCATCAGTAACAGTTTTCGGATCAAAAAATGATGACAAAAATGATGTTGGATGACTTGGATGGGTGTTATTTTATAACCTAAATTATTTGTTGCCGTATTATGCATTAATACCAAATCTAGTCGCAATCTCATCTTAGCGACTTAGCGATCAATGTCAAAAAAAAATTATAAATAGACAGGCATTTTTGACAGTTTGAGACTGAGAGTAGATTGCGATCGTTCCTAAGGTTAGTAGCAAAGCAGCCAATTGCTGCTTTGAAAGTGTAATGACAAAGACATTCACTTTTTTTTTCTTTGGATATTATAAGGGAACGTTCGTTAATGTATTGATTAAGGATTTAGTATATGTTTAGGACGATTTCACATTTGAAACTCGTGCCTTTTCTTTACTTACTTAAGCATGTAGGTATACACTTTACAATCGCGAGAACAAATCCTTTTTAGGTGGTCAAAAAACCCAGCAGTCATTCTTTTCATTGCTTTTTTATGAAGCAAAGGTTTCGATTCATACCTAGATGCGTATTTCGTAATGATCATATTTCGTTAGACGTCATTACATCATGGCATGGTGGTGAAGGGGTCGATTATGTTCAGCCAAAAGACTCTATACCTACTCCGTAGGTTTGTGCAATGTTGTTTAGTAACACCAAAAGTGCGTATTTTTATAAAAAAAATAACATAAGTAACTGTTAGAATGTTAGTTAGCCAAGTTTTATGACTATTTGTTTGAACTGATACTGTTTGTCGTCTATTCATCTAAATACTTAGCATGTGCAAGTAATTGCATAGCGTGTAGGTACTCAGTAATTATCCAATTAAATTAGTAGTTTTTATAAAAGTACGGAAAACAATTGGATTTCAAAACCCACTCTTTTTGCTTATTTAGGTAAGTAGGTACCTATGTATTAGGTACCTGTTATCCCTACCTTGAATCTTTAACGTAAGCAATTGTCTCTGAAAACGCAAATTAGCATTGCATACAGTGTTGTTGAACGTAATTACATAGACGTAGGTATGTAGGTACAATTTTCATAAATGCAAGCGCACGCACCTACTTGAATAAGTAGTACCTACCTAATAACAAGGTATAAGTAATTATTACATTGCACATACATACAATGTAATATTAGATACATTGTTATATTACTACCTAGTACCTAAAGACGCTACAAAAAGGTAACCGTGTACCTAATTAAGTAATTAGATTCATCCCGGAACTGACGCTGTAGATTGTGAAAAATATATCAATCTATACAAATAAATAAAATTTGAAGTGTCTGTCTGTAATGTCAAAATTACAGATTCTTACTAAATGCATATGAACGGTTAAAAACGGGGTACCTACCTATACAAAAAAAAATCTCTATAGTGTCTCGACTCTCGGTTTGTTTGTCTGTCTGTCGGTCTCTTTGTTCCGGATAATTTCCGAAACGGGTGGACCGATATTGGCGAGACTTTCATTGGCAGATCATGGCTAATCTTATAACGAGTAACAAAGGCTTTAAATTAAGGAAAAGAATTAGCGTTCTGCGCATACCTTACAGGTACCTAACTGAAATACTGACGCGGACAAAGTTTTCATTCTAAATTCATATCCGCAATACACGAACCGCTCGAGCAGTTCCTGAGCAGTCGGAGCAGTCACTCTGCGGTCGAGTTTTGCCGTGCGGTCGACTGCTTCGAGCTGCCGGACCCACCATACACGGACCGCTACAATAAGCGGTTGCTGCCGACCGCGCGCCACTCCAGTGTTTCTTCATCGAAATCCATCTTGTAAACAAGCCACTATAATTAAAAAATTAAAAAACACGACTGCACAAATTGCACATATTATTATTTGTACTTTGTTTACTCGTCAGTTTATTTTACGACGTTTTTTATTTACAGTGTTATATTTTTTTAATCTACTCGTCAAATTCTAGACGACAAGCATAGACACGACCAGATTCATTAAAAAAAAATAATTGAGGCTGGTATTAATTTACGTTCTAAAGTGACCACACCGGTTTCTTTTTATTTTTAACTAGCCTATGTTACTCGGAACGATGCAAGGATTGTAACGATACCCCATACATCTAAATCGGTTCAGGCGTTTAAAAGTTATGGTGGAATAAACAAACTCACATACATACATACATTAACCCTGAACACATAACACTCCTTTTTTTGGGGCAGTCGTGTAATGAACTTGCATTAGTATTATTTTGCGGTCGAACACAACTGCTCCAAGCAGTCGTAGTCGACTGCATTATGCGGTCGTGTTGCAGTCGTGTACGACTTCAACGCGACCGCTCTAGAGCAGTCGGTCTCGACCGCAATATGCGGTCCGTCTATGGCCAGCCTTACTGGTGATCGATCACAAAAACCCTCAATTACCGATGGTTCCTTCACTTTAAACGAAAGTTACTCTCACTTTTCGAAAGCAAAATTAAAGTAAATATGATTGGATTATTTAAACTTGTACAAATTGATGGTGACTTCAAGACTGCGACGCGAACTATTCGTCAATTCGGATGGTCGCGTCCGTCGGCCATGACACCTGTTGCTAGTCTGTTAGTGTCCTAATACACCTAGGTATGCACGTTATCTTATCATTTGAAGATTTAATTTATCCTTTAATAACGATAGTGTAATTTATGACGTTATTAAAAAATAATATCATTAATTAAAATAATTACGTGAATGGAGATTATCTCGGAATACCTACCTACTACATTGTCTTAAAGAATCAGCAGTAAACTACGCAATTTCAAGTGTAGATAAAAGCGAAATTATTTATGGTGAGCCAAGTTTTATAAAAGACAAAGCAACTATTCATGGATGAACAAACTCGGAGATTTTGCATTACCACAATGAAATTAGGTAACAACCGTGAAATGCTTGAACACACATCTGCATGCTTCGTAATGTTTTATTGTTATATGAGAAAATATAATTTAAACTTTGCCAAAAAAATGTTATTAAATTGTCACTTTATAATCTATCTCTACTAATATCAAAGCTGAAGAGAACTTTTTGTTTATTTGTATGTTTTTTTAGATAATCTCTGAAACTGCCAAACGAATTGGAAAAAATCTTGTTGTAAGTTAGATGAAAGGCAGGGAGGGTTTGTAGTTAGTAGACGTCCGCTAAGACAGGATTTTCCGAAATTCAACCCCAAAGGGGATGAAACGGGGATCCAAACTTTGTATGAAGAAAGATTAGATTGCCAATAACCGACATTTATGCAGACAAAGTCGCGGGCAGAAGCTAGTCTATACTATAAAGAGGTAACATTTGTTTGTAAGTTTGTATGTAGGGGGTAATCTCCGGAAATAATGAACCGATTTTGAAAATTGTTTCACAAATTGGAAGCTACGTTATCACTGAGTGCTTTAGGCTATATTTTATTATCAAAAAATTAGGGATCCGTAAGAAAAATCACGCGAACGAAGTCGCGGGGAGAGTGCTACAATTCAAAACAGGTCTAGGTACATTATAAAATAATTAATTATTACTTATCTAACAAAAGGATTATAAACAATAAGAAATTGATCTCGTGAGGAGTATTATTTTTTATTTCATCGTGTGATGTTTTTATACTTCCTGCATTGTCAGTTTGAGAACCAATATAAAGTTGCCTATTTCATTCACGTGATTTTTATTCGACTGTCTTAGTAAGGTTTTTCTAGGTAGGTCCATATATTACGGATTCCATACGTGAATTCGAATGAAACATAATTTCTTGAACCACCATCTAATCGATTTATGGATAATTATAATAGTTTTAAGAAGGATTTTTATTTAAGTACAATATAATAGACCTTCGCGCTGCCGATGATTTCAAGCTTATGGTTATTCGAGATTTTGATGCATCGACGAGGTAGTGAACTGTGGGGCTTATTTAATAATTCTTTGAGATTATGTACAATCGAGCTAACGTTTTCGTGCAAGTGTTATTCGATCTTACGTCATTGGATCTCACGTAGGGAACCCCAAAATCAAGCAGCTATATCTACAATAAAAAAAAACATACCTAAAGCCTCATTTAGACGATGCAAGAAATATCGTGCGATTTGACGTAAGTACATTGCGGGACAGCGCGGCTGTCATGTCAAAAGTGAATGATCATTGACGGAAATGTACCACAACTTGCACGATATTTCTCGCACCGTCTAAATCAGCCTTAAGTCACTCGGATATAAAATTATATACAGCATGTAACAAAAACCCTGTCCGATCCTTAAGGGTATTATTCGGCATCGTACTGCGTACACATATACGTAACCATTTATTGGATTTGAGATTATTATTTTTCCCCGGTGAAAAAAAAAGAAGAAAGAAGAAGTAAATTAAAATAAAACATAAAAACTGATCAACAGCAACACTAATCTGACAGGGTTTTTGTTACATAGTGTATAGTGTAACTTTCTACTATTAGTAAAAAAAATATTAGTTGGACCAGTACTAGAGATTACGACTTACAAAAAAAAACAAGCTTTGCCTCTTAATAATGTTACTAGCTTTTGCTCGCGACTTCATCCGCGTAAATGTCAGACGCAGACGAAATCGCAATATCTCCTAGAGCCAATGTCTTTCCTAGGAATTGAAAACTTATTCCGTACCAAATTTCATCCAAATCGGTTCAGTAGTTTAGGTGTGGAAGCGTAACAAACATACAGACAGACATAGTTACTTTCGCATTTATAATAATAAGTATACAGCATGTAACAAAAACCCTGTCCGATCCTTAAGGGTATTATTCGGCATCGTACTGCGTACGTGCGTACACATATACGTAACCATTTAATGGATTTGAGATTATTATTTTTCCCCAGTGAAAAAAAAAAGAAGAAAGAAGAAGTAATTAAATTAAAATAAAACATAAAAACTGATCAACGGCAACACTGATCTGACAGGGTTTTTGTTACATAGTGTATAAGTATGAAAGTATTATGTTATAGAGTGCCTTTTGCCTTCGACCCGGCCATGTGAAAGTGAAGTAGGTATACCATAAAATTCCTATGTCAGTCAGCATTAGTCTAGCTTTCTAACAGTGAAAGATTGACAGTGAGAGATTTTATTATAAGTATACTAGCTTCTGCCCGCGACTTCGAACGCGTGTAAAGTCTATCTAATCTTGTTTCTCCATACAAACTTTGGACCCCGGTTTCATGCCTCCGTCATAATAATTATCTGCGTGCCAAATTTCAGCGCAATCCATTCAACGGTTTGAGCTGTATTGATAAATCAATCAGTCAGTAACGGTTGCTTTATATGTATATAGAAGACTAGCCACTAGCCCCAGCTTCACACGGTTGCAATGTAAATACTAAGTTCTAAGTATACGTAAAAGCTTCCTCTTGAACCACTCCATCTATTGATAAAATCGCATTAAAATCCGTTCCTTAATTTGAAAGATTTAAGCGTATCTTTTTTTTTTAGGTGGTAAAAATCATCAATTGACTCCTTCCGCCCTGGGTGGGGCGGAAGGGACTGTCAGACTTTTACTGACTAAAAAACCACCCTATTCCTTCTGTTGCCCTTTACGTTCCGGGGCCACGGTATCCTGTGAAAACGTCCCGCAACCCCGGCAGGCGTTTGGCCCCTATTGGGGCCCCGTCCCTGTGCTGACAGCTCTTTGAGGCGCGCGCGAACAGAACGCGCCGTCGACCCGGGCATGATCCTTAATCGGACGGCGAGCTACCCATTACTCGCCGTCCGCAAGCACGCGCCTACGGTGGCCGGATGTCGTCTCTCGACGTCCGACGCCCTGGGCGTCTCCTACAGCAGACCTACACCGTATGCTCCACCGTGTCCTATTTAAGCGTACCTACAGACGGCGGGAAGCGACTTCTTTTTATATAGCACTCTCCCCGCGACTTCGTTTGCGTGTTTTTTTCTTACGGATTCCTAATTTTTTGATAATAAAATATAGCCTATAGCAATCAGTGATAACGTAGCTTCCAATTTGCGAAAGAATTTTTAAAATTGGTTCAATAGATCCAGAGATTATCCCCAACAACCTCACAAACATTTACCTCTTAAGAATATATGAGTACCTGAGTACCTAGTAAGTATAAGAGTAGATTATGTAGAGAAGAGATATTTTTCACTGAATTATAATGTGAGTGTACCTACCTAGCCATTGTATCTTCTTTGCTTTAGCAACAAAGAAACTAATAAATGACTCCATTTGACACTAGAGATTCTTACAATCAGAAGACAATCGCATGATTCCCACAACACATCCTTTGTTTCATTGAATAAACATTGGCATTGCTGTACGATTATGGCAATCGTAATGGGAGTCTCATGAGTACAACTATACCATTCGATCATTGTGCCAGGCACATCCTAGCCTTGAAAGTTGAGGGTTATAATGTAGCGTAATCAACGGTACATGCAACTGTAATTGACTGCCCGTGCCTAATGACGCGACGGACACTTTTGTTCCAATAAATTATGTTAAGTGTCTATCATATAATTTATTAAGTGCCTTCATAATTTATTTGTCTTTATTATTTACTAGCTTGCGGATTAAAAGAGGATGTAGTAACAAAGATAGAAAAGGGTATGCTAATATGCTTAGATGGTTCGGTCATGTTGAGAGGATGAGTGAAAGACGATTAACAAAAGGTATTTATATGGCAGAGGTGAGTGGCAACGCAGGGAGGGGTCGCCCTAGGAAGAGCTACACTGACCTTATGCTTACACGATGGAAAAGACATCGTGACAAACTTTTATCATGAATTCAGTACATGATGCTAGAGCCTCCAGCGTTCACATTTTTTGTCGGTTATAAATTACGGTCTTTAAATTTTGGACCCCCGTTTCATCTCCTTTTGAAAATCCTTTCTTAGCGGACGTCTACTAACTACAAACTACCACCCTGCCTTTCATCTTAATTATACGTCAAGCGGTTTTCGATATTTTGTGCTGAGTGAGTGACCTTTCACTTTCATAATAGAGCAGCTATTTAGATATCAATTTTTTTTTATTAAAGGCAATGAATTTTAGCGCTTCAGGGTCTACTCTATAATCAGGATATCCTATCCACAGTGTGTCCAATACAGTTTTACTTCTAGGTAATTAGCCAGTCTAAAATAAGGCATTCTTAGGTGGTCTTAATTTAGCCATCAAGGATTTAGGATAATATACAGGGTAATTGAAAACATACCCGAAACCTTAAAAGGGGATGCAAGGTGGGTTGGTATTCAGCTATAATAAACTGTTATTGTTTGTTAGTTTGTGGTTTCATTATAGCTGAATACCAACCCACCTTGCATCTGGGATTTTGTACCCCTGTCTGAGACGGACAAAATCTCAAATGTAACAGTACTCATCATTATGAACAACTTTTACTATGGGACTAACCCTGAAATCATGAAAACAAAATCAGCTGTTCCCTACTAAAATGCTACACAACACGATCGTAATGTATGAAACAGCAGATTTTTTTTTCATGATTTCAAGTTTGGTCCCATAGTAAAAGTTGTTCATAATGATGAGTACAATGACCCCTTTTAAGGTTTCGGGTATATTTTCAATTACCCTGTATAATAAGTAACCACGATTAGCTTATGACATAATTATCTCTGTAATCAAGTAGGTATTCAAATGTCAATTAATTAAAAAGAAAAACATTCAATTATAAATCTTGGACATCATTACTGCATAATTATCTATTTGTACAAGCACCACAGACAATGCTGGCACGTAAGTACGTACGAATGCGCACACGCAGTGTTTCATCATAACAGTCACACTTAGCGTTGCCAGGCGTCCGGATAAAGCCGAACATAGTTAGGCTTTTTGATGGCGTGTCCGGCCAAAATTAACGGTGTCCGGCTTGACCGGCTTTTATTAGGTTTTTAAATAAAAATGTTTGTCTAGAATTTAATTTTGGCTGATGACTTTATTTGACTGATTAATAATAAAGTACTTAGACTGATTTTGCATTCGATTTTTTTTGTATTAGATTAGAATTTCACAAGATTTATGGTAATAATAAAAAAATTGTCGTACCAATTAAATACTGAGACACAATATCCTCAATAATGTAGGGTGTCCGGCCTTTTTACCCAAATGTCCGGCCAAACTGACTGGTCTGTCCGGTTATTAGGTTTGACGACCTGGCAACCCTAGTCACACTGTTTCTGCATCACTGTAGGTATCTCCATGTTGTTGATAGTTTATGACATTATTTCGAGAACATGTTAATTAAAAAAAAATCCGTCGTGACTCGTGTATAATAACGGTTACCTATACAAATAAATAAAATTGAAGTGTCGTTTGTTATGTCAAAATAACAGCTATTTTACTAATACAATTAATGTTTACGGTACTTATATACCAAAAACTTTTTGAACCCTCTACAATGTCTGTCTGTTTGTTCTGGCTTATCTCCGAAACGGCAAGACCGATTTTGACGGGAGTTTAATTTAGTTTAGTTTTGCGACTAATGCTCCACGCACCACTAGACCAACGAAGCAGTCAATTTTAATAAATATATGATCATTATATTATATTTATTTGACCCAAGAAAAGTCCAGCCTTCTGAGTGCTAAGGCCCCTAGCACACGGCGTATTTTAAACGCGCAGACGACGCGCAGGTGACGCGCGTATACGTGCTTTAAACGAGATTTGAACGCAACCTTGTAACCTAAGCACACGGGGCGATCGTGAAATCCGTCTATACTGCGCGTATGAGCGCAGTTACAGCCATCATCAATACAAACGCAAACCATCATCAAAACAAACGCAACAATCACGGCGCCGAAAACGCACGTTCCTGAAACGCGAGTCGTCCGCGCGTTTAAAATACGCCGTGTGCTAGGGGCCTAAGTGTTAAAAAGTTATAGCGCCATCTGGTGGTCACTAGGAAAACCTTATTTCCCATACAAAATGAGTGAGTGAGTAAAAAAACTCACACTTAGCACTCTGTTCACGTAAAAATAAGGTGAGCGGTCAGACCCCTGTGCCATGGCCCTAGCTAGAGTTTCAACCCATAACGGCACAAACATTTTGTTATAAGTAGTTTCCTTACAACATAGAAAATAACGCTGCAATTTGCAAAAAAAAAACCTAAAAAATATATAATTTCGCGGTTTACATTGATAGTTCATTCTCAATATTAAAACGACAATATCATCATAAATAAAATATGATACCACGCACAATGATATCGTATCTAAAAGTCTAAAACATTTATTATTAAAATCCTGTAGGTACTTACTTTGATTGATTGAGTTTTTATCTATTTCGCTAATGAAAACAAAATAATCATGTGGACACTAAGGTCGCTTGAAGATTCTTACATAACGAGAATGATATATGCAAATAGTTTAAGCTTATTGTAAGTTAAAAGGGAATTGGTACTATACACTATGTAACAAAAACCCTGTCAGTTCAGTGTTGCCGTTGATCAGTTTTTATGTTTTATTTTAATTTAATTACTTCTTCTTTTTTTTACTGGGGAAAAATAATAATCACAAATCCATTAAATGGCTACGTATATGTGTACGCAGTACGATGCCGAATAATAAATACCCTTAGGGATCGGACAGGGTTTTTGTTACAGGCTGTATATAGGTATGTATGTACATTTTTTTTATACATTGCCTTGTTCTCAAAGTTTTAGTCTTGCTAGAATGACGCAGGTCTGACGACTCCGGGATCTTGGACCAACATAACAATTACACACTATGTCATCACTGAGGGGTCTTTTATAACGACACCTCACACTTGGAATATGTCCGTACCGACTGCCTGATTACAAGCTTTTATTTAGCTTGCACTGTTCGTATGTAAGTATACACATCAAAAGTGTCTAGGGATCAACATCCCTAACATTGATTAGGGATGTTGATCCCTAGACACTTTTGATGTGTGTATGTAAATGAGTTGTCCTTTCAAAAAAAAAAAGTCAAAACATTTATTTCAATTAGACCATTTACAGGCACTTTTGAATAGAAAACTTTAAAATTTGCAAACCATTTTTCGACCATTTGTTGGTATCCGATTCAGCTGAAATTTTGCATACACCTTTAGTTCTGATGACCAATACAATGTCTAATACTCAATATTGTAAATTGCAGTGGTCGCAAAGCGCTACTGCCGTGCATGAGGTCTTGGGTTCGATTCCCAGGTCGGGCCAAGAGTTATTGTATTTTTCCATCAGGAATTTCTCAGTAGCAGCCTCGATTTGTCGTCAGAGTCTGGATTTGTGCCCGGTTGATGGCAATAGGCTCGCCCTTCCTTTCCTTTCCTTTATCGTGTGGGCAGTAAGGTCTTACGACCCCACACACCCTACTGTCAGAGTTTCTAAACCGCCTCAAAGGCCTCTGACATGGTTTGAGTGGAACAGTAAGTCCAGGTTTCCTCACGATGTTTTCCTTCACCGATGCCAGTGATGTCCAAGATAATCTTTAGAAAGTACATATGAATTGGAAAATTCACATTGGTTCACATTGGTTCACAAATTCACATTGGCTCGCCCTTTATTACACGGGACTTAATCATAAAGTCAAAGGTCAAAGTCAAAGTCAAAACATTTATTTCAATTAGACCATTAATTACAGGCACTTTCATAACTTGCGAAATATAAGTAGGTGTACTTAAAACAAAACGCAATACCACACCTCTGCCTTTTTATAATATTAGTAAGTATGGGTTGCAAAGATCTCATTATCAATTCGATCAGATTTGTACAGGTAGGATCAAAAATAAATCTGAACATAAAAGCTTTTAAAAAAAGGTACGGACGTCATTGACATGAATTGACGTAGATATTTAGAAATACAATGAACGTTAAGTCGATTATCCAATTACAAAACTTGTTCTGTGGTCTTGTACTTGTATTTGAATGAATTATTATAAAAGTTAAATAATTAAGCTAATAAAATTTATTTTAGAGTCGAAGAGTTTTTTGTTTGTTTGTTAAACTCGATTATCTATGGAACTATCAGTCAGAAAAAAAAAGACTTTTGTATATTATGATACCAGGGGCGCCGAGTTTTCAAAATTCCCGTGGGTGCTCCAGCTTTTTTAATGACATACCTAGGCTACTTAATATATTTTTGTTATTTAATAGACACAAGAAAATACAAGATATTTAGAAAAGATAATTTATTGTAGGTATTACACAGCAGTTTGACATGTGCACCTGTTAATAAATATCTTATTTAAAAGATTAGATATTCATAATCGTTGGTTAGAGGTAGCCCTCTCGTGGGTGCTGGAGCACCCGAGCACCCACGGAGTCTGCGCCCCTGATGATATCTAATTCATGAGGAATAGTACATAGGCTATTTAACATTACGCTACGAACTACGGGAACGGAGCAGTAACCAAAGATGTAACATAACGTGGTTGAAAAAAAACACGCGCATGAAGTCATGTGCAGAAGCTAGTAATAATAATAAAACTGCAGAGTTTTTTGTTTGTTTAATCGCGCTAATCTGTTAAACTTCCAGTCTCATTGAATTAAACTTTTTGTACAGACAACAAAGATATAGGTAAGCAGGGTGGTCAGATATACTTAGTTGAAGTTTTCTTTGAAACCGATGGATGTTTTCAAATGTAATTTTTTTTTTAAAGTAGATAATAAACAGTTCATTAGTTAAGTTAAGTTTAAATCGAAGGCATCCTTCAACTATATCTGACGACCCTGTATACCTATCTCTTTTGTTGACTGTACATGATAGCAAGATTAAAAAACGAGCAAAAAAAATCACGTGTGTTGTATGGGAGCCCCCTTAAATATTTTCTTTATTCTGTTTTTAGTATTTGTTGTTATAGCGGCAACAGAAATAGATCGCAGCTGTGAAAATTTCAATTGCATAACTTTCACAGTTCATGAGATAAAGACAAAAAGACAGACAGACAGACGGACTGCATGCGCACTGCTTTTGTCATTAAGACAAATGACAAAAGCAGTGCACATGCAAAAATAAACCTTACTAAAAATATTAAAAACTCTGTTTTCAACGTGATAAGAATCTGATCTCCTCGCCGAGCCGGTCTGTGGTCTGTGTGTGTGTTACCCTTTAGGTACGGAACTCTAAAAATTGTAAAGTATTATAAAATGCTCAATTGTTGTCAAAACTAAATGTTAAAATGTTGGTAAAATTAAATTTTATGGCGGGAAGTTAACAACAAAAGAATGAATCCGTGCACATATCTATTCAAGGTTAGCAACACTACAATCCACGAGTTATTCACTGCATTATTTATGATAGAAAACAATAGCTTCTTTCTACAGATCTTTGTCACGACTTTCATAAAAGTTTATCCCACGTCCATTAATTCTTTCAGTTGAAAAGCGTGCATGTCTGAAATCGTCTTTCACCTCATAAAACTTAACTGCAGTATTGTCTGAGAAAGATATCGTTATAAGCTAGAAAATGCAGACAATAAAATTAATAAAATTAAATACTAGCTTTGCCTGCGACTTTGACTGATGGTTATCTGCGAGATTATAGTTTTTGTAAGCGGAACCCTAGTTCCTTTTTTAAAATAAAATGGACGTAGTTATGCAAAAAGGATCTAACCCACAAAAAACCCCAAAATTCAGTTACACATACTAAGTCATCGTAAGCATAATCATAAACACATTATACATTATGTGGGGTGGTATATTATATACAGTATGGGGATCACATATATGCAATAAATTATACGACATACTTGTTATCGCCTTTTCTGACGATATACAAAAAATTAACGGAATCGGTCCAGTAATTAGGTCAAAAAGTAGAGTTTTAATTTTGAACAAATTTAAACACTCTGTAGAATTGGATCAATTTTTTTTCGTAAATCTCAAATTGTCATACGAATCAAAAAGCCGCGCCGACATGCGTCGTTGCCGTTCTTTGTCAACAAAGTGTTTACTTTAACTGAATTTATTTTGATAATTATTTTGTTTGAAAATTTTACTTTTTTAATTTTCGGTTTTCGATTTAAAAGGAGATCGGACTTTTTTGTATGGGCTCTAGCCCAAGTAGCGTCGGAGCATGACGCTTATTTCATTTGAAAGTTCACTAAATAAGCTTTCTTTTTTTGTATGGGTAAAAAAAAATCTGTCCTGGGAGAAAAGTGTTACAGCGCATATTACATAATCTTAATATATCGGGTTATTTTGAACTATTTATTAATTATATCTATTTATTTTAAATAGATATGGTATGTTTGACGTTGCCTTACACTTATGATGACTCAGATGCGTGATATTTTTTGCGCCAACATGAGAAAGAGACAAAATATACACCTGGTATTTTTTGCGTTAACATTAGAAAAGAGACAAAAATGCTATGGCCGTTGCTGCGCGGTTTGCTAGGAAGGGTTGAGAGAAGACGCAAAGCGGGCGCAGTAGTTCGTTCCCCTTCCTTCCACTCCATGATCGAGTCAGTCACCACTGCAGTGACTGGCAGTGGCAGTGTTCTGGCAGTGGCAGTGACTGGCAGTGGCAGTGACTGTCACTGGCAGTCATTCTCTCTAGTAGGGGAGCCCAAGATGCTAAATGTGGATTTACTCCAGCGTTGTGGGGACCTTTTGGATTGTGAAGATTTTTTCACTTTTTTTTTCACGATTTCTTTCACTGGTGGAGAGAGCGCATAAGTACAGACCAAATCAGATGCTGTTATAACACAAGAAATAATGAATGACGAAGATGGCAGCAATTCCCGAATAGAAGAGTTACAACGAAACCCAACTAACGACACTGCAGGCAAACAAATCAAAAAAAGTCACTATTTGCCGTTGGGTTGTCGAAGCTGTCATTGGCCGTTTCAAACGTGACTATAAACTTTTGAGACAAGATTATGTCAATATAACCCTAAAGCACTTGATGCCAAACTTTAAAATAGCAGCAGCGCTTATAAATGCTTTCCACCCTCCGGTGCAAAACAGTATATATGCCGATACAATCATTAACCAGCGAACAAACACTCCTAATAACATAGCAGAATACGTTACCGCCAAAAACCTGAATAGGCAACGTGTACATTTTTAGAGCATTTTAGGAAACATTCCGGAATTGGCTCGCTTTCCGTGATTGACACAGGATGATCTGATTTTATTTGCCATTGGCACATACCAACTCAAACTGGCTCGGAGCTATTATAGCGAGCATGCGAGAAGTGGTATTTACTATATTGAAGTCTTTAGAGACGGACAACCACCCGCAGATCTTGAGCGTTTTGGAGTGGAGCAAAATGGCTTGATTCTACTGCGAAGTCGCATTCAGTCACGTCACGTGAGGTTGAGGAAATGTTATTCATATATAATGTATAAGGAGGAGGAAGAACTACAGGGCATTTAACATTATTACTGTTGCTTTGTATCATAGTGAAAAGGACAGTTGGACGGCTGGGGCGTGAGGTGGAGGATGTTCTCTCCCTCACGCGGCCCGCCTCCTCCTTCGCTAGCATTACTGCTTCGCAGAAGGAGGTGACTGCATCCCATTCCCTCTCGCCCCGAAGCATGGCCTGAACCAGGTCCGGACACGAGAGGTCGCCGCCGCCTATCGCCTCCGTGAGGACACGGCGGTGTTCTGCCCAAGCGGGGCAGACCTGCACCGTATGCTCCACCGTGACCTCCGAGCGGTCCACACAGTGGTGACACCCGGGCGTTTCCTCCCGCTGAATCCGACACAGGAACCTCCCAAAACAACTGTGTCCGATGAGGACCTGCGTCAGCCGGAAGGTGAGGACGCCGTAGCGCCTCTCCAGCCACTCCTCAAAGAGGGGTCTTACCGCGGTGATTGCGGCGTGCCCGCAGTTAAAGTACTTACGATATATTTATTGTATATTCGGTTATTTTATATTTTCTTTGATTGGATTTTTTAATCCTTTCTCAGAAAGAGAGTTTTATTCAAACACTTTTAAATACTTTTTCAAAAAAGCTTTTTTACAAAAAAAAAAGATCACCGCCTTCAAAAACTACAAAATAAAAAATTACTTTAAGTAGTTTTGGAAGTCGGCGGCTTTGGTTTTGTTTTTGTTATGTAGGTAAGTATTGCCACCGACTTGTGTATTAATGTTTGAAATCCTTACAAAAAGCCCTTTCAAACAATACCTCACACGATATATTTAATTTTGAAAAGTGGTAGGAGGGGGGTTGACGTACCCCCTCCCCCTTTTCCTTCAGTCAGTCATCGACTACACGTATAAACAAAGCAATTTCACTTGTTACGATATTACTGCTGTGATCCTATGAGGAGTTCCATTCCATATCTCCGAAGTTCATCATCAGATCATGACAATATTTCTATGGGATTTTTATTTCTTTGAAGTCGGTTGAAAACAGAGTATTATTCAAACATAATCATTAAGTTAAAAGAAATAGATTGAAAATAGTTCGATAAATGAGTATTTTAACACACACTATAACTTCTTCCTCCCAGGTCAGATTTTTTTGTACCCATACAAAAAAGTAAGCTTCTATTAATGAACTTTAAAAAAAAATAAGCGTCATGCTCAGACGCCACTTGGGCCATCCCCGTCCGATCTCCTTTAATTAAGCTATACTTCTGTGGACTAGTATTACTTGAGGTTTCATTTATTGCCTAGAATTGAGTTCCATACCGTATACCTTGTGTTGATACAAAACGTCATAGCTTTGTTTATCTCTGGGTCATTTTTATTGAACCGAAATAATCTCTCGGTCATTTCCATTGATCCGAAATACCTATCAAAATATCGACTTTTCTTTACTTTACTTTACACTTGAGATTGTGGGTTGGATCCTTTTTGCGTAACTACGTCCAAAATGAGAAAATTACTCCTTATCAAAAGCTATCTGCCAGTGAAAGTGCCATCAAAATCCGCCCAGCCGTTTTGAAGATTTTCTTAAACAAACAAACCATTTTTTATTTATTACCCGACTACGGCAAAGCCAAAAGGAGGGTTATGATTTTGACCTGTATGTATGTATGTATGTATGTATGTTTGTATGTATGTATGTATGTTTGTTTGTTCCCTCGTAACTTCTAAACTACTTATCATTACATGACAAATGAGGTGTCGTTAGAAGCGTCTCAGTTGTCCGCTGGTTATAGGGTAGGTGACGTGTCACCAAATCCAATATGGCGCCCTCCAGGGGATGTGAAGTCGTTATCGAAAAAAAAATATTTTCGCACAGTATCGACATGGGTATCAAATTAAAGGGCTTGATGAGCACATTTGAAATATATATATATTATATAGCTTTTACTAGCTACTTTGTCTGTTTTTTTAACAGTGTCAACATTGCATGGATATCAAATGAAAAGGCTTAATGAGTACATTTGAAATTCGCTCGCTACTTTGTTTTTATTATTATATCAAATAATTAAATAGAGTTATTCCTTCAAATAATTTAGCCCCCAAAATAGTGTAAATAAAAAATAAGTTAAAAATAACTAAAACCCGACTACGACAAAATCGCGCACTGAAAAAAAATAAGTTAAAAATAACTAAAACCCGACTACGACAAAATCGCGCACTGAAAAGTATAAAACAAGAACAATATTCATTTGACCGATATTTTCGAAATTTTTAAGTAATAGCCGTGGTCGTATGCCACCTGCGGTTGTTTCACACAATCTTTATTGACTAGGTGGCATACGACCACGGCTATTACTTAAAAATTTCGAAAATATCGGTCAAATGAATATTGTTCTTGTTTTATACTTTTCAGTGCGCGATTTTGTCGTAGTCGGGTTTTAGTTATTTTTAACTTATTTTTTATTTACACTATTTTGGGGGTTATATTATTTGAAGGAATAACTCTATTTAATTATTTGATATAATAATAAAAGCAAAGTAGCGAGTGATTTTCAAATGTACTCATTAAGCCTTTTCATCTGATACCCATGTTGACACTGTTAAAAACAGGCAAAGTAGCTAGTAAAAGCTATATAATATATATATATTTCAAATGTGCTCATCAAGCCCTTTAATTTGATACCCATGTCGATACTGTGCAAAAAAAATTTTTTTTTCGATATTGACTTCACATCCCCTGGAGGGCGCCATATTGGATTTTGTGACACGTCACCTACCCTATAACCAGCGGACAACTGAGACGCTTCTAACGACACCTCATTTGTCATGTAATGATAAGTAGTTTAGAAGTTACGAGGGAACAAACAAACATACATACAAACATACATACATACATACATACCGGTCAAAATCATAACCCTCCTTTTGGCTTTGCCGTAGTCGGGTAAAAATATAAAACAAGAACAGTAATATTCATTTGACCGATATTTTCGAAATTTTTAAGTAATAGCCGTGGTCGTATGCCACCTGCGGTTGTTTCACACAATCTTTATTGGCTAGGTGGCATTCGACCACGGCTATTACTTAAAAATTTCGAAAATATCGGTCAAATGAATATTGTTCTTGTTTTATATTTTTCAGTGCGCGATTTTGTCGTAGTCGGGTTTTAGTTATTTTTAACTTATTTTTTTTTACATAATTGCCTACCGTGTAATAATTACAAACGCATTTAAGTAGTATAAAATAGTTGTTATTTTGACATTATAAACAGACTTTTAATTTGATGTTTATGCAAAATATTATAATATGCATTTTGCTATAGCGTTTTCTCACGTTTATTTTTGCATACAGGCAAATAATTATATCCAGTTATTTTTAGCATCGTTTTAAGTACTAACATGCTAAAAATAGCTTGGACTGACGTGCAACGTCTACACTTCCTCCGTCAGAAGTCAAGAATCCATGGATGGAATAACCCAAGTTACGGGCTCTCGGTAGGGTTGCCAACTCTTTGTCTGTCAAATATAATAGTAGATTCTAAAATGAATTCACATGAAAATATAGTAGATATCGATAAGATGAGAAAAAAAATAGTAGGTAGGTAAAAAGTAAACAAAGTGAACGTACTGTCAACTGCTGATATATCAGAATAATGTCCAGAAATAGTATAAAAGGAATATTGTTGCTTTTAGTTTGATGCCTTTAAAAATATAGTAGTTTTGCCTTTAGTTTGAAATATAGTAGTCGGGCCCCTAATATAGTAGGATACTATATTATATAGTAGGGTTGGCAACCCTAGTTCTCGATGTGCATACGAGATTTTGTTAAAACAAAAAGTTCACCTGAGTTCACGCCCGAGTAGGATTCTGCGAAGGGAAACCTCCATGACGCAAGTAAAGTTTCCAGTGCAACGCTTTTGCGGTTTAGATAACTACCTGCTTGCTTTCTTTGTTTATCTGCAAGTTTTAACGAGTTCAAAATAGTCGGGGGCGCGGATCATGCGTCATGGCGATTACTGGACTCCCGACTCATGGTAGCAGGAGAAACCGTAGGGTTTTAATCGGTAAGAGTCCGACAAAACCCTCCCTCCGTTGTCCCCAAACGGAGGGCATCTATGAGGATTTCGCCACGAAAAAAATAAAAGGACAGAAACGTCATGCGAAGCTGGAACACTAGGTACTGTTAGTAGCGGATCTAGGGTTGCGGATTTTGTTCGAAAGAGTTTCCGCGGCCCTGGAACGCAAAGGACATAATTATGGTGGAACACGGATGGGTTTTAGTCAGTAAGAGTCTGACACTCCCGCTCCGCCCAGAGAGAGTGGAAGATGACATTTGATGATTTCCCATCCTTAAAAACAAAAACAAAAAGGGGGGGGGGGGGTGCTAAGGGCCTCAAGAACACCTGAATTCATCCGTGATAAATCTTTAAGTGATTATGATATTATTCCAATTAAACATTTTTGCAAGCATTTACCTGAGATACAATTTATTGTTCTCAATTATCCTTAACTTAATAAGTAAATTATCAAATAAAATATGTGCGCCTTTTTATTTTGCTAAAATCAATCATTGATCCGCCACTAGGAACAAGAATTCTGCCTGTGATTATTATTATTATTGTGTGCTCTATCTTAGTATTTAAAATATGTCATACAAGACTTGCATACCTATGTTTAATTTAGCCACAATTAGAATTTAACAAGTTTTTTTAAGAAACTCGTATTTCCTTATTGCGGTTCCTCATTTACATTAAACTAATCAAATAAAGTTAAAAATGTACAATAATCTAGTGTAATTTATTAAATCGAAATATTCGTTCCTCGTTCTTAATTTAAATTCAAGTAAATGTTTAGTGAATATTGATCACGTACGTTCTAGTCTAGATGACAGTTTCGAATTTCATGATCGAATAATTGTCACATTATCTGCCTAGCCTTTTCCCAACTATGTTGGGGTCGGCTTCCAGTCTAATCGGAGGCAGCTGTATACCAGTATTTTACATGGAGCGACTGCCTATCTGACCTTCACAACAGTAACTGGGTAATACGATACCCCTTGGTAATACTGGCCTAAAAAAACAAAAATATTGGAGAGATCAGAATTCCAAATTGATTATCTAATGTTGCCTAATAATATTCAACTTAGTTGTTCAGAAAAAATCATTCACAAGACAGATTTACATAAATTAAGTATTATTGGCATGTTCTATGTAACTAATCCATAGATTTGATATAAAATGTCTCCGTTAATCTACAGATACTGGGGGTAAAACGTTGTCAATAATACATTTGCAAATAATTATTTAGATAATTATTCAATTATCTGTTGATAGAGTACCTACTTACGTACATAACACGATAATTTTAGGTACCTAATCAAAAAACGTGATAAAATTCTTTGCGATCGGTTGCTGCGGTATGTTTAATTTAATGGTACTTCTAAATGGGCAATACTTTTACTGCAATATGTATAGCAATATCATTCTCGAGTATGGCCCAGCATGGCGGAGCATGGCCTGGCAATAATAAAACACTATTGAGGGCCTACCATTGTCTTATAAAAGTATTATGAGTACTTAGGTAAGTACTTTGTCTTGCACTCCTCTGGATTTTCAACGCTCTGCTCAGCGTCAAGAGTTGAAAATCCAACAGTGGAAATTACAAAGTATTATTAAAATAATAGATACTGTTTTAAAGCATTGTGTTCATTTCAGGTAGGCCGCCTGGCCATGTATTGCAGCCACACATTATCGGGAAAATATGCCCGTGTAGGAAGAGGAACGCTGAAAATTTTGGCGCGAGGACCTAATCATTTAAAAAAGTTTTGCAGCAATACTTGCCGGTATGGACGGACCACACTGTAAATATTACCGAGTACAAGCCAAACTTTAAATATTACTCGGAAAATATTTAGGACCGCATAATAAAAAAAAAACCTTTTTTCTTTGCTCTACCACGTACTTAGGTACTGTCTCCTATTTTTATTACAAAGGCGGCAATATTTATGAGAAAATGAAACAAGAGATTTCAAGGATAAGGTTTTAATAATTCCTTATTTGGCTGATGAACTCTAATGACTTGACATAATAACCTTTTTTAATTAAATAAACTTAATTTAAATACAATTATATATTCGATTTAAATAAAGAAATGTTCTATTTAGAAACTATCTTATATCTTTCTTTTATCTACATTTATATTTCTTTTACCTACACCACTTCAAAATAGAACATCTCTACAGAATATTATTTTTTCTAATGTCGATCGATGGTTTTGTATTAAATTTAAAATTGTTCACAGTTCCAATATTCAATAAGTAGGTATACTTAATAATAATTAATCATACAAAGTGCATGCTGCTCCCCAATAATACATTTCAATGTTACCATGTCATTAAAACTTACACATTGTCATGACCCCAAGATATTTTGAAAATACGTAATACCTATTTACCAATTTTATTTCTAGTTAGATATTTAATTATTATTTTATTTACGTGTTGTTAAGATCAATGCAGTTAAAATCAATGTCAATTACATATAATTAACATTGATCTTAACTTGCAAAAAAGTTAATATAATTGGTTTTTTAAGCGATATTAGTGTTAATGAGATAAAATATTTGTAGGTACCTTGGGGCATCCATCAATGCCAAATATAAAATAATTATTAAGTATATTTCTAGGTTCATTTTAAATAATAGTTTCGGTAACTATTATTTAAAATGAACCTAGAATTATATACATAAATATTTAAGTAAGTGCCTCTTGTATACAAAATATTAAAAATAATTTCACTTACCATTTCTTTTCCCCACAAAAAACAAAAAAAATCAGCACTAATCCGGAATATTGTAGATGTATAAATTATTTCACACAAATATTATTCAAAAATATAAGTTACGAAAACTTTTTTCGAATTTAGAACTTTTTCCGTTCCGTTTTTAGGTTGCGTCAATTCAAGAGCTCGACAAAGCAACGCAAGTGAACGCGGCGCGTACTAGCGACTTTGTGATTGTGAGAAGCGACCGCGGCCCGCGGCTATCGCACGAGCGGTACTCGGCGGAAGCGGAGCTCGACCGACCATGAGATACCGGGGTACCGGTGAACCAAAAGTACTAAACTTATCGTCGTAAATATCCGAACACAACGTAAGTCATTTTGAGTATAAAAAATATTTTTAAAAACAAGCTTATTGAGTATTGGACATTGAATTGTCATCAGAACTAAAGGTGTATGAAAAATTTCAGTTCAATCGGATACCAACAAATGGTCGAAAAATGGTTTGCAAATTTTGAAAGGACAACTTACATACATAATTATACGAACAGTGCAAGCTAAACAAAAGCTTGTAAAAATAAGAAATCACGAATGCCAAAAAAGTTGGGCTACTAAACATAACTTAGCATCACGCCTGTAATCCCCGAAGAGTTAGGCAGAGGTGTACCCATTAGTATAACCACATTTTAACAGTTATATTTAAGTCCCATGTATTAGGGAGCGAGCGTATTGCCATTCATTGGGCTGATAACAAAGTTTTAATACATTTATTAAGAATAATCCTAATAATCAGTACAAATAATTTAAAGTGTACACTAATGATTATAAAATGGCAGGGGCGCCGGCTCCGAGGTGCTCGGGTGCTCCAGCACCTACAAGAGGTAAATAGTGGGTGCCGAGCACCCACGATTATGAATATCTAAAATAATTCTATAATATTTTCTTGTGTTTATTAAATAACAAAAATATATATAAGTAGCTAGGTATGTCATTAAAAAAGCTGGAGCACCCACGGGAATTTTAAAAACTCGGCGCCTCTGAAAATGGTATTTCTATGTAAAATTATACAGCTTTCTCACTCTCCTGTAAAGTCGATATTTTTGACTTACCTACGTGCTGTTACAACTTAAAAGATGATGTTGAGATACTGTCAGCGTGGGAGACAGAACCATAGGAACACGTCTCTCTATTGAAGCGGCGAGAAAAAAAACACAATCATGCACTACTTGATTGTGTTTTTTTTTCTCTGTCGACTAGAAAGTCACAACATAATTACTTATATGGCATATGAACAAATATTATTGATGTTTTATTGCGAAGGCACATTACTGTCGCGAGATGTCTTACAAAATCAATGTAAGATAAACTAGCAATATTGTAGACTAACTTTTTTTTTTGGTGGTAAAAATCATCAAATGACTCCTTCCGCCCTGGGTGGGGCGGAAGGGACTGTCAGACTTTTACTGACTAAAAAACCACCTTGTTCCTTGTGTTGCCCTTTACGTTCCGGGGCCACGGTATCCTGTTATGACGTCCCGCAACCCCGGGTAGACTAACGTCTAAGGTTGATTTTTTAATAGTCAGCTAACTCCTAACTGTGGGTTAAATATGGCGGTTTGACAGCTTTTGTATAGAAAATACTTACTTATATCAAACTGTCATGTTTATTATTTAGACAAAAGTTATCTGACTATTGAAAAATCAGTCTTAAGTCAGTTTTAAATAATGTTTGTAAACACATCCACGATACAAAAGAAAATCCTAGTGTGAGGCAACATTTTTTTTTAATGATGATGCACGTGCATATTGCTCAGCCAGTCAGAGTCTCCATAGTACTTAAAAATTACGTGCAAGATATTATAATTTCGTGCGGCATCTAAATCGTGTATGTAATTACTCAACTTTCAACTCTATGTCTGTTATGTTTTAGTTTATTATCCAACTACTCGAGCACACAGCTGCGCTGTTTCCATTGAACTCACTTGTGTGTTTGTGGTTTTTGTTGAGGTGATGTTATTGCTTTTAAGATTAACTTTTTTATTGATAGGTAGGTACTAGATAAGTTAGATAAGTACCTACTTAAAGATAGATAAGTGTTCGATCTTAGACGTTTTTTAAAGCGTAAAAATCTAGTAGCAAACTCATCATAACAACAATCAATACATATATAAGTATATGTATAAAAAAATAAAAGTAAATTATTTACTTCGTAAGGATAAATTACAGGCTTTTATAACAGATTACATGTGGACATTGCTAAAAAGAAGCAAATTACCCCTCAGAAACTGATGAAAAAACCTACAGAGGGAGATTATTCGCTTATGGATACATTTCTACTTATACCTTCATTGCGTTTCACCCCACAGTTTATATACTACACACTAAATCTTTCTTTATTATTCTAGTGAGTAGCAGCCCTAGTAGTCTGGATTTGTGCCCGGTTGATGGCAATTGGCAATAGGCTATTGCCATATATCAACCGGCCACATATCCAATAACATTTACCCTATCTGGGAATCGAACCCAAGACCTCATGATCAGTAGTCGCACTTTGCGAGCACAAGACCAACGAGGCAGTCCTTCTAGATTTCCGGTGGGGCAAAATGTGTTATATCGGGTTTTTCCATTAACAATTAGTCAGTAACTAGGTAACAGCTGAGAGTTTGGAAGGTGGCGGTGTGTCAACCCCGTGAATCGGAAAGCCCGTAAAGCCGTTGGTCCTGCGCCTGATCTCTACCCGGCCGTGTCCGATTGCCGTCCCATCGGACTATGAGAGTAAGGGAAGTCATATATGGGCGAGCCTATTACCAATAGGCTCGCCCCTTATGACTTTAATATAACTGGTGAAATGTGC
The DNA here is from genome assembly GCA_949316365.1 of Hoplodrina blanda. Taxonomy (NCBI): domain Eukaryota; kingdom Metazoa; phylum Arthropoda; class Insecta; order Lepidoptera; family Noctuidae; genus Hoplodrina; species Hoplodrina blanda. The sequence goes on from OX438581.1 coordinate 11,131,970, forward strand.
ACTAATGGGTACACCTCTGCCTAACCCGTCGGGGATTACCTATCGATATTCCTACTTGTTAATCCTATCCTATTATACTATTATTGAACACGCGACAGTTTGTAAAGCTGGATGGATGAATGGATGTTTGTTACTCTTTCACGCTTAAGCGTGAAACGGCTAAACAGAATTAGCTAAAATATCACACACATAGCATAGGTAACCCAGCTTAACACAGACATTTTTTATCCCGTTTTTATATTTCCGTGGGACAATATAAGACCTTGGCTTAATTCTGAAGAAGTCAACGCAGACAAAGAGGCGAGTGTTAGAAAAAGCTTGCTTAGGTACGTCACAAAATGAAATCATGTGATAAAATGACTTGCAAGATTTCATTTTGCATGTATGTAAGTACCTATGTGTGTGATTTTGGCGGCATTTCACAAACAGTCGTTTTAAAGCGCGATTTATTTTAAACTCAAGACTGTCTATGCCGGTTCTCACAAACGTTATGCGACATCTAAATATAAGGCTTCCTCTCTAATTTCTAAGGTACGTTTTGACACCACAAGCAGTTAAGTACCATAATATGAACGCTTATTTCTGTGCATTGCCTTGCGAAGTAACTAGAGCAGAGAGAATACCACATCATAATTTTGTAACAGCGAAAATTATGTGTGCAATTTTATGTTACATACAGTTAGGTATATGGGGTTTAGAGAACTTTGAAACCAATTTACCAAGTTGGATTGTAACTTAATGAATAGTAAAATTCATTCAGAATTTTGGTCACAGATCGGCCAAACTTAATGGAGACTAGTCAAGTAGATACGCAGGAGGTTAGGATAGGGAGAAACACAGGTGCATTTTCACTTCCCTCACTCTCATAGTCCGATGGGACGGCAATTCGACACGACCAGGGAGAGATCAGGCACAGCTGTGCTATTCACTAAAAACACAGCGCCGCGGCAGCGCTGCCGCAGCGCTGACACTATGGTTTGTGTTTAGTGGATTTTCAACTTTATAGTGTAGATCACAACGTTGAAAATCCACTAAGCACAAACCATAGTGTCAGCGCTGCCGCAGCGCCGCCGCGGCGCTGTGTTTTTAGAGAATAGCATACCAGGACCAACGGCTTTACGGGCTTCCCGATTCACGGGGTTGACACACCGCCACCTTCCAAACTCTGAGCTGTTACCTAGGTACAGACTAATTGTTAATGGAAAAACCCGATAAAACCAATAATACATTTTGCTTGACTAGGAGTTTCTCAGTAGTAGCTTCGGAGTCTGGATTTCTGCCCGGTTGATGGCAATAGACTCGCCCCCTAGTATAATGGATAATAGGTACTAATGGGTACAACTTTGTCGAAGATCTTCGGGGATTACAGATTACAGGCGTTATGTTGTGTGTATTAGGTATAATAAACCTAAAAAAATGGGTGCAGTTTTACTAAACTTCACACTTTTTTTATTGAAATTTTCTTACAAAAATAACATCCATAAGTCATCATGTTATTTTATTGTCTATCTGTTAAAATACTGTGACGTTGTAAAATTTTCATTATAGGTACCTAACTTCTTTTGTGAGTTCTTCACCTTAGACCTTAGAGCATTAGGTGTTTATTTATTCATATTTTGTACATTGTGTTTTACGTAGGTGCCTAGGTATTACGTCATACGAAGCAGCCATAATTGTCATATCAGCTTACATCTTTAGATGGTACCTACATACGTAGGTACATGTAGCCAACACTTTAAATAGCCGATTCCGGACAAAAATTTCAAATATTGTTTTAATATTTGGGTAAAATTTAGTTAATTTCCCAGACTTTCCCAGTCTTTAAAAACAATAGTTTTACAATAAAAAAGAAAATCGTTTTCATTTTCATTTTTAATTAGGTACTTACCATTTTTTGTTGTTGTAAGTATATTAAGTGTTTTATAAGTTTATCTTGGACATCACTGACATTAGTGAAGGAAAACATCGTAATGGGAACCTGGACTTGCGCCTTCTTCTCAGTATGGGAAGAGGCCTTTGCCCAGCACTCCAGTAGTGAGCAGTGGGACAATAATAATAAGCTGGCTTTTAATTTTTTTGATTTATTGCTTTAATTTTTCATTAATCGGAATTACTGTGATTGTGTTTAAGGTCTAGGTAGTCAGCACAAGCTCCGTTTCGATTACAATAATAATTCTAATTAAAAGAAAATAGTTAGCCATGACCCCCTGGATCCACCCTTGGTCGGAGCGCCCATTTCCTGACTACCCCCGGACGCTTTCTAAACTCGGACAAAACCAGAGAATTCCGGACAGATGGTAGCCCTATACATAGGTACCTAAGTACCTACCTACTTACTGTCTGTTATAAATCAATTAACTTGTTTACAAGACCTATGCGATTGACCCTAATCTTTTATTGCCCTTTTTTCCGTTGCAAAAACTGTATTTTAAACCGATAGGATCATGGACTATCTGACCTAAATCAAAACACCCTTTTTGTGGTCAGGGTGAAGGGCCACAATGGTGCACGAATTTAGTTATTTTTAGTCTGATAATTAACCTACATTATACGAATGTAGTGCAAGGTAAATCTTAAGCACAAATCTTTTCTAGAATATTTTATTGGCTAATAGGTACTGCGTCTAGGTTACGTTGTGTCCTTAGTCTATCTTAAATCGTGATTTCTATGTCAGTGTGGCCACTGTGTCAGTTCCCAACGGATTAGGAGGGAGATTAATTCTAGCTGTAGGTAAGGGTACACTATGGAGGTAGGTAGGTATCAAATCAAATCAAATCATTTATTTGCATAACACATGTATAAAAGGTGTGTAGTTTTTTGTATTATTTTAATAGTTGTTATTATAGTGGCCATGGTAATACACACTCTGTGAAAATAACAAGTGTTTACCTACCTATTACGTTTCAAAAGATACAGTCCTGTAAAATAAGAACGGACAGACAGCGGTTTTCTGAATAATAAGGTTCCGTTTGGGACCTTTTGAGTATTGAGAATCCTGAAACAGGATAGATTACTTACCTACCTATATTACTATTTAATAACAATCGTCTGGATCGCTGCCCCAATTTTTTACAACTGGAATAACCCACCTAATACTACGGAACCCAAGAATTATAGATCGATCACTTGTTTACCGACGGTCTTTAAAGTTCTTACATCTATTTTGAGAGCTAAAATTAACTCACATATTAATGACAATTCCATCATGTCTGTATCTCAGAATGGATGTAGAAACGGGTCCCGTGGTAGGTACTAAGGAGCTACTCCTCATTGATATGGCCATTAACCAGCAGGTTCGCTACAACAACAACAACAATTACTATAACATCAATCTTCTTAATTACAGTCAAGAATACATTAATCTTTCTTTCATCTGAGCGCCACATAATTAATTTTTAATAATTTATTGACATTTATTTATTAATAAAAATAAAAGTAAATTATCGTAGCAAAGATAGCGTAGCGTGTCTACAATGCTTACGTCCGTAGCACGTAGCACCCCGTAAATGTGGTAATCTGTCAGTAGCACCCCTCGAAAACTACATCCTATGTAGGCCACTTCGCAATTTCCAGAATTAAGTACCCTCTAATCTACTCACCTTGAACTAATAACCCTAATAAGATTTCAACGAAACCAGTAGGTAGGTACCTAATAAAATCTCCTATGAACACGGAATCATGCGTACACACAGCGACCATGAAATTCGTTTAGAATTTAAAAGTGTGTGAATTTATAGGTTCTAAGGATAGGTCAGATTTTAATACAAAATAAAAATATGAGTAGACTAGCTGCTTCCTGCGAGTTCGTAGGTATGCATGGATTTTTTCTCCCGTGTCAAGTTACGTCTTTGTTTACTGCTCTGCTCTACCCCCGTGGGTAGTAGCGTGATGTTATATAGGTGTTATATACTATTCCACAAAGATTAATGCAAAAATATTTTTTTTAATCCGACAGATAGTTCTAGACATTACCGCGTTTAAAAAAATACTCGAGCAAAGGAAAACTCGTTAGCATTTTAAATAAAAAAACATTTTTTTTTTATTAGCCGTTACTGTCCCACTCCTGGGCAAAGGCCTCCCCCCATTCCTTCCACTTTCCTCTGTGTTGTGCCTCCTCCCGCCAGTTCCTGAGGAAGCCATCCAAGGCAATATAAATAAAAAAAAAAATGGAAATAGGTATTCGCATAAAAACATTATCATGCAAATATTTGCTAATATCCTCAAAAGAGATAAGAGTGGTCCGATTCCGAAAACACCAAACGCACTAACTTGACCTTTACCTGTTATCTATTATCTGTGCAATGTCCAAGTTAGGGCCTCCGACCACTTCAGACATTTTGCAAGATCGATTATCGTATTGGACAATCATAGTTTCGGTGGGCCACCTTTTGAAGACATCTGTGATGGTGGAATTTTGAAATCTATTAGAATTGGAATGTATTGTTCCAAACGAACCGACAAAAAATCGGCCACAGATGGTCAGACGTGAGTCAGATACCCTATTGCAATTTTTTTTAATGTATAGTTTGCATAGTAACTAGGGTTTGCTAAAACCTATGACGTAAGTACGCTTCATGAAATTTGATAATAATTAATATTTAGAATTTTAATTCCTGACAAGAAGACAAACGCAATTGCTCTATCTTATCAATTAAATCCTTCATTAATATTTTTTTTAAGCAAGATTTATCCGCGGCGCCTCGTTTTTCTATTTGATTATAGCATTGACTTATTTCGAAATCATTGGATTATAGGTAGGTACCTAATAATATTTTCTAGTATCCTAATGGAACGGAAACAAGCATCGTTAATGTCTTGAATCCTCATAAATACCATGTTTTATGCAAATAAATAAATACACATACAAATATGTATCTTCCGTATTAGAGAACATGTTTCACTAATGACAACCTATAAATCGTTTCATGTCCAAGGTTCTACGAGGAGAATTAGGAAAAAAGTAATAACCGCTATTGCCATGCTTAAACGCCTCAACTGTAGCGTAAGCATCCATTAATCCGTAGCTTCAGTACCTTGCCGGGGTATCGGGACGTCTTTACAGGATACCGTGGTCCCGGAACGTAAAGGGCAACAGAAGGAACAGGGTGGTTTTTGAGTCAGTAAAAGTCTGACAGTCCCTTCAACCCCACCCAGGGCGGAAGGACTCATTTGATGATTTTTACCACCTAAAAAAAAAAGCTTCAGTATCTACATTGTTACGTCCATTACTAAAAGAAACTCGGCTAAGTGCGAGTCGAACTATGAACTATGGAACCCTCGAAGGGTTCCATACCATTACCTATAAAAACGGCAAACCAACCAACCTAAGCACCCAACCCCACCTTGGTTAACTCAAGGACTGTGCCTAACCCTGAGCAGGTCAACATTCCAACTTACGAACTTAAATACAAAAATAAGCTTATTACAACCGAATCTATATGACACCATTATTATTATGTTCAAATAATGTTCTTCCTAATAAGTCTAAATCAGATACTTGTGTTGTTATGTTGTGCTGAGTACTTTTCAGTTTTACTGCAGAACAAGCAATTAAATGGAAGTGGGCCTTCGCGCTTTGGAAACTATGGCAACTAGATGGCAACACATTTGAAAACAGTTCAATAATAATTTTGATGTTATCTGTGAAGGTCGATGAGTCATGAATGTATGATGAACGAATGAAATGAATGAAATAATTTTTGCTAGTGATGTTTGTAAATACTTAGGTTGTACCATTTGAAAAGTAACACTCAACGATTCAGTTCTGCTTAAAATATTGTGTTGTGGAACACTGTTAACTTAAAAATTCTGTAGTTTTCGACTGGCTGGTTACCTTTGTGATGTTAATAATATAATACTTATAGCGAATATTTTTCTGCCGTTTTATTATTTTACTTAGTAAAAAAAACTGTTTTAAAGGCGAACTAAATACTTTAGGTGTTTTCTAGCAGCCCGATGTACCTGAGCCCCTGAAGTAATACAAAAAGAAAATATGGCAGGTTTATCATTATTTGTACAATAATGTTTTGTGTATGTTTTGTTTTTGTTTTGATCTGCCATGGTAGTGTGACGTAACATTTCGTATAACTCATACTACCATTTCAATATGGCAGTGAGCTAGAATCGATTGATTTAGAGTTTTAGACTTAACTAAAAAGATAGATTTATTAAACTGTAAGGAACTTCTCGCGTTTTTATAAAAGAAAACAAACACATCTCATATTTAAGTAGTCGAACTGTTCTTTATACTCGAAATGGGATTACCAATTATTTTTGAATTGGAACGCTGAATATCATTTACTGTTAAATGTGGGCATAGCATCACTAGTCAAGTGACATTCGATCGAATTCGAAATCTGACAATACTTTACTTTGACACTTGACTGTTTTCCAGTGACCAGTCAGTGTCAAGTGAGGTATTTTAATTTTTATTTCATTCGAATCATCACTTGCGCGTTGATTGATTGATTGTAGAATTTGTAGAATTGCAGATCAAACGGGCGCCGGTAAATAAGTTTCTCACTAGTGCCTTTCTAAATAACATTTAGTACATAAATAAAGTGTGGCATAAACCTAAAATGTCTCACTTCAAATTGATATCGTCGACAAAGGCTTCCGATGTGATTCCTGTGAACAAATATGTGTCGGAGAAGACCGGTATCACAGTGATTATCGCCGGAGTTGAGGGTCCTCTGGTCAACGGTTTCTTTTGTCTTGGTAAGTTATAATTGAAGAGTAAGCTGAGCCTATGTAAATTTTCTTTTTCATTTGTTACTTGATAAAAAATTCTACCCACCTACTTCCTACGTTACACCACGCAATTACCTACCCAAGTCTTCGACGCGAGACGTATAACAAAAATTCACAGAGCAAATAGTAAAATCTAATCCAATTCACAAACAATGATAACAGCAAATGGATAAAAGATAATGACTTTGTTGTTGATTGTCTTATTTCATCTAAAGTTCGAGTTCTGCGAGTTGGCTGTGGCCACTCGTACGCCTTCCAAAGGCGCGAGTCAAGATCCCGAAATATAAAAAGAAAAAATTACTTTATTTTAAAATTACATTTTTCTTTTTAATTTTTAATAGCAACTGAAGCTCATGACGATGACGGCCTGCCACATACGTTGGAGCATCTCATCTTCCTTGGGTCTGAGCGGTACCCTTACAAAGGCATCTTGGATTTACTGGCCAACCGTTGTATGGCCCACGGCACTAATGCGTGGACGGACACCGACCACACTTGTTACACAGTATACACTGCCGGAGATTCTGGCATGTTAACCCTGCTTCCAATATACCTAGATCATATACTACGGCCTACGCTGACTGATCAAGGGTTTATTACGGAGGTCCACCATATTGATGGTGAAGGAGAGGATGCTGGTGTTGTGTATTGTGAGATGCAGGGAAGAGAGAATACTTCTTATAGTAGGTAAGGCAAAGAAAATTAAGAAATTATAATAATATTTTTTTTTTATTATTAATATTTAAAAATGTAACTGTATATGTAAGTAAAATAAATAAAGGGACTAATAATTAAAATAATAATTAATAATTATTATAATTATAATTATTATAATTATTCTTCTATTCTTTAGTAGAGTCTACCTAAAGAACTTTTTTAGTTAATAATAGTTAAAAATTTTAACTTTGAGCAAATGAGGTTTGTCCTGATAGGTTTTATACAGGACTTCTAGATGAGAATCTCGTTGTTGATGGACAGTTTTGAATTCAAAACTTTACCTAAAACAATAACATACATTTCTAAATATGTATATTTTACCCTGTTAATATAAGCAATAAAAATGAATTCCTTAGTTACTTTATTTTTTTCCCGATCTTGTCCAATGGTATTTTCTTTTTTTACTTTCCCTTATTCTACGATTTGTCGACTCAATATTTATCTGAAGGTATTTGATTGTGCATGGAAAAATATCCATTAATAATTTTGTATGGTATCGTACGTCAATATAGGATCCTGTAGTACTCTTCTATAAAATTTTTAAAATGTTGTAATTGTCTTTGGCAATGTTATTGAAAGTATATTTGTTACAGATGTGAGCTACAATTATTACGTGCAATGTATCCAGGCAGTGGTTATTCAGCTGAAACTGGAGGCATTATGAAGAACCTAAGAACTTCTACTGATAATACAAAAGTAAGATATGAAATAGTACAGATTGCTTTTACTTACTCAAACCATGCAAGATTAAAATGACTACCTTTTTAAATAAAATACATACTTAAACTATGTTCCCATTAGAATTTCTAAAAGATTCTTATAAGAACAAAATAATGAATATTATAACCAGGACTTCGTAAAATTTAATTGAAATGAGTGTCTGTGAAGTTTCATGCTCGTTCTTCTCCATAGAGGCCTACCTCCGTTTTGGAACAGCTTCAACTTTCTGACTAACTAACTCCTTAACAATTAAAAAGTGCCTGTAATTGGTCTCATTGAAATAAATGTTTTGACTTTGACTCTGACTTTAGACATAAATCTATATTAACTAGTACAATTGATTTAAACAGATAAAAAAAATGTACCTTATTGGGCACTATTTATACTTCTATTATAAAACTAAGGAGTTCATGAAGTGTGTTACGAAGCTACATTATCAAGATAAACTTAGAAAAAACATATAAATTGAAAAACAAAACACAATACTATAAAAACATTATGACCCAAACATGCTTAATATTAGTAGTTGCATCATTCACATTTCCATTTTAAGCACTTGATGTAGTCAAGATAAACAATATTTCTTTTTTTATAGGTCAGAGAGTTCCATAAGAAATTCTACCGTGCAGAGAATCTGACAATCATTCTGACAGGTCAGATAGAAGCAGAAGATGTGTTCGCAGCATTATCTATTGTTGAAGATGACATCATTGCTAAGGTAAGATACTACATTATTTGTTTAAAAGGTGTGTAAGATTGTGATTGCAGTTATGGAGTAGAATAAAAATCATTTTCCTTATTTTTTAATACAATAAAGCTATAGAGTTTTTTGTCTCTATGTTTAAACACGCTAATCTCTGGAACTGCCAGTCGGATTAGAAAAAATATTTCGGTATATGATAGCCAGATTCATGAGGAATAGTACAATATTTATTTATGTATTTAATTATTTAACTAACATGGAAGACCTACAGCTAGAAGAAAACACACTAGTGACAGAAAATTAGACTGACAGCCAATTACAGGTCTTCACTTATAAGATACAGAATAATACTATGTTCTGTGGACACTGCAGTAGCCTACAGGAACAAAACAAAATAAAGAAAGAAATTACTGAATAACTTATATACTACACAGCTAAACAAAAACAAAATCTGACAAAAGGACTACTCTCACTAACAACCATCATATTATGTTAAACTATATGAAAAAGTTTCGGCTTAAGGACTTCCTGGCCGAGGACACACTAGTTGCAAATGGATCAATATCATGCTGTTTACATAATTTACTAAAATTACTGCTTGCACGCACTATGTAAGAATTCTGCCTATAATTTGTTGAAGCAAATGCAGTAACCAAAGACGTAAAAAGTGTAAAGTGGGTGAAAATACCACCCGGACGAAGGCTAGGCTACCTTTTATGAGCGCGACTTTGCTTGCTTTTTTTACGATCAAATTATCGTAGTGTTGTCAAAATGTCTCTAAATTAACATGCCTGGTTCTGTATCTAGTGCGTAATTGTGACGATGACGCAGCGTTTACGTTACGTCGACTAATTCTAGATGCGAAAATAACATGACTCAGCCTAGCAATTAGAAAAATCGTTACCCTCCGTTTACTCTGTTTCGAATACAATAATAAATGTAATTAAAAAGAAATAGTAAGCTCAGGGGGGGGGGGGGTCAAGGCCCCCATGACCCCGCCCCGGATCCGCCCTTAGGGTCCGTCTAGGGCAAGCTACACCACCGAGCATGTGATAAGAATCTAAGCAACAATAATTTACCAAGGCTAGTTCGATGTATGTGGTACTTAAGTCAAATCAATAAAATATCAATTTGTGCCATTGTTCTGTTTCATTTGACCTTGGTAAGAACATTTATACTATATAAAAAGAATAAATTACACGATGCATTTCTTTGGCTTTTACCCAAATTATAAACGAGCTTTAAAACAATTGTGCTAGATACAGGGAATTTTAGAGTTTGACTTTGTATAGCGACATCTCTGTCACTCTGTCGTACACACATACATCTGTGACAGCTTTTATATACGACTCATCGTTCAAATAATTTGCCATTCAAGTTAGAGCTTTAAATCGTGTGCGTTAAAATCATTTTGTAATGACATGTTAAAAAAAGGAGACAGCTCGCGAGCGGCGCTGTAGCAGCATACGGTTAAATTTTTCAAGGCGATTCCGTCGGGCTGTTCGGCCGCGTTGCTGTTAATAAGCGATTACCATAAACCTCAATTTATGCTTTTTTAACGGTCGCGTAATGAATCTATACAAAGAATCTATTAGCTAATTGAGCTTTGTTCTGCAAAACCAACCTACAATCTCTTAGTAATGAAATTACTAGTTTCATTACTATCCAGCAATAACAGCTTGACATCCCAACCATATACTTTTATGAGCTTTAATATTTATCAGCTTTAAAAATCTACAATCGTTCTTCGAATAAAACATGAACTTTAAATAAAAACTTAAAAGAAAAAACAAGACCAGTAGACCGGGTTTTTTGACTTTTTATTTAACATTTTTAAGTAAGAATAGTTGCTAGCCAGCCTTAAATCGTTATAGATCCAAAATGGTCATTCAAATTGAAAAATTAAATGAAAAACCCAAAGATAATTCTCAAATACCTATTCGTTTTTTATACTGATAGGCATATACCTAGGATTTCTTTTTAAACGTAGCGTCAAAAATCAACCATTCAATTTCTTTAATGTTGGTAAACTCAGTGTCACTCTCACAATTAAGACGAATGTAACGACACCTCTCAAGCTAAAATCCACCAAGCCGTTCAGGTTACAGAGCGTACCAAAAAAACATACACACATACACTCGAAAACATAACCCTCCTTCTGCAGTCGGGTAAAAATAGGAGAATATTTGATGTGAGTTTTCGGCAGACGTTTGATAGAACTAAGTCCAAATACGTGTTTAAGCGACCACGGCGATTTGAAATCCGGTTCACTAACTAGCTGCATGTCCTAGAAGTAATCTTTAAACTGCACAAGAAGAACTAAATCAAATCGTTATTCAATTGAAACAATTGTTGCACTCAAATTACCTACTACTTGAGTCCTGACGTCTTGTTAGAACTGTGGCTCTTATTGGAACGACCTAGGCTAGGTCATACAGGTAATTTTTAAGTCTATTACCTAAGACCCGCAGTATGCATTAGTTGATTCAATGCTTACGTCATTATCTGTGTGTAGGTGTATTTTTTCTTAATAATTAAATTGGTTGCGCGAGCTCTGAGTTTCTTTGCGATACTGGGCCGAGCTTATTACATTAAACTAAAAAGTAATCTGTAAATATGGACTGCCTTGTTGTTCAATTCCCAGGTCGGGTAAAGTGTTTTTTAGTTTTTCCATCCGGAATTTCTCAGTAGCAGCCTCTGAGTCTGGATTTGTGGCCGGTTGATGGCAGGTTCGCCCCCTATTACATGGGATTTAAAAATGACTGGCGAAATGTGGGTGTACTAATGGGTACGCCTCAGCCCTAACCCTTCGGAGATTATAGGCGTGATGTATGTATGTAGTTTAGTAGATTACAAACTGTAAAACTAAGAATCGTATAATCGGGTGCATATAGGGTGATTGGTGACCGATATTAAAACACATTATTGTACTCATGATAACAAACAACTTTTCCGTAATTTTTCCGAGGACCTTAATTCCCGAAATCCCGTTTAATATCCTTTAATAGTGAATTACAAGATATTTGTACATATTAATTATTTCTGTACAGAAAGAGAGTGAGGTCCAAGAGGAGTGGGTGAAACCGTGGCAGACCATCCCCCCTACCCCAAATTACGGAGAATTGAAAGTACAGTGGCCTGCAGACACTGAAGACTGTGGACAGGTATGCATAAGATAACTGGCGAAATGTGGGTGCACTAATGGGTATACCTCTGCCTGACCCTTCGGGGATTTCAGGCGTGATGTTATGTTATGAGCTCTTTCATACATTTTGACCTAGTAGGTGTTGTTGCACTTTTGTATAATAAGTATAATACATCTATTTTTTTTTTATTAACCGACGAAAAATGTTAATTCTAGAAAGTTAAGAGCATTTGTTTTCATGATGTTTGTTCTACTGTTTATGATTTCGACCTTCGATTCGATGGAAGACACCACTTCATCATTATCAAAAAAAAAATTGGCAGGAAATCTAGAAAAGAAAAACATACAATATTCCTATAGGTTATATTCGGATGGCGCGGACCTCTGCTAACAGAACAGACAGCAATGAAGGATCTTACTGCGTGTGCGATTCTTCTGCGTTACCTGTGCGATACCGCTGCGGCGCCACTTCAGCGATGCCTCGTCGAAAGAGAAGACGCCCTTGCTGGAGATGTAAGACTAATAATTGTTTATATTTTTAGCTACTTATTTGTGTGCTTAGACTTTTTTTGATAAATATAAACTTGTGCTTTTGGTCATTTATAGGTCATAAGTATTTAATTTTCGGCAAGTTTCTAAAACAAGTTTACCTTGAAAGTTCGTTTGTACCAATGTATAACTTATGTATAATAATAATAAGTATTTATTCACATCAACAACTAATACTTAGATTTAAATAAAGCACACTAGAAGTTGTCGTTAACTAGCTTCCTTGCCAAGTCAACAGGATAATACTCAATGTAGGCACGGTGTCAAGTAAATAAAATTACTTTATGCATTTCCCAAACAGATTTCCTACAACCTAACAGAAAATATAGCATCTCTTATCAAGATAGAACTGGAAAATGTTCCAATGGATAAATTAGAATTGGCTCGCGACGAGGCGGTGAGATGCCTACGGTCGGTGTGCTTGGGCGAGCATGTGATGGACATGGATCGCCTGGGCCGCTTGCTGCGCAAACAGCTGAGGGAAGCCATCGCCAGCCTCGAGTCGGACCCACATCATGCTGTGGCATTCCGCTGTATCGGAGACGCTTTGTACTCGCAGAATGAACATCATGTGAGTATTTTTGTGTGTTTTAAAATATAAATATATAGATACATAGCAGTAGGTAAAAAAATATGAAAAATGTGTGTAGGTACTCTAGGTACCTACGCTTGATCTTTGCTTAGCTCAGGGTCAACCTCTGAGTAGTACTAATAATTATTATTAAGTACACATTTATAATAGTGGTAAGATTTTTTTTTGGAATTTGGAACCTTATTCTGTAGACTGTAAGAAACAAGTAAATTCGGCCGTAATAAACTACTCGATACTTGAAAAAAAAAACAAACAGTTAAAGTAACAATATAATCAAAAGATTGATTTCCAAGTTCAATACATTTATGTGACACCACATAAAACGTTAAACTATTTGTTTTTTACATTAGAAAATTAATGAGAAAGAAAATAGAGTGTTTACTGTTAAGGATACAATCTTAGATTTTAATAATGCACATAAATTTGTACTGATATTTCAAACAATAACTATTTATGATTGGTTCTTAGTTACGGTCTGGTGAAAACCTGTTAAAACATACACGTGAATGAAATTGTTTATAAAAAAGAAAGTACCTTTTTACCTATTCACACTAATATTATTAATGTAAAAGTGATTCTGTCTATTTGTTACATCATCACGACGAAAACCACTGAAGTAATCGTAATGAAATCTGACAATGCTTTAGCTTGGGATCGAGAAGGACATAGACTGATTTGAAACCCCGACTTCGTCTGCATCCACGATAACAGACAGTACGCGAACAAAAGCTAGAGAAATGTGTCATGCGTTGTAGAGGAAATTAAACTCTAAACTGTTCCAACTCCAACTACATTTATGTTGAACGAATAGTTAAATTAAATAAGCGTGATTTTATGTTAGGGCCTTTTCATTGCCATGCGTGTTTGCGCCCGCGTGCAGGCCAGGCCCGCATGCGTGCTGCCCGCAACCTATCGTATCATACATGTTTTTATTGTCATGCGCGCCACACGCACGCGGATCGCGGGTGGCTCGCACGGATGCGTGCCGCCCGTGTGCGTGTGGTGAACCTTGACAGTCAGTGTTGTTTTTACTGTCAATCGGGTCGCACGCAGGTTGTATGATCAATATGAACATTCATTTTGACACGGGTTCTCTTCCTGGCGACACGTACAATACTGTGGCGGCGAAGCGAAAATAATGCTCTGCGTGCGGTCCGCAGCACGCATGCGGGCCAGGCCTGTACGCGGGCGCAAACACGCATGACAATGAAAAGGCCCTTAGGTTATTTGTTTTATTTGCCTAATAATTTTTTTTATTATTTTGCTTTGAAATATTAGAAACAAGATCTAAACATTACCTAGGACTTGAAATGACAATGTACTTTTTTGAATTCTCCTATTTCACTCAACAGATTTCATTCATACAATGTAGGCCTTTTTTTGAAGTATGGGACGTCATTAAATGATTTCTTCCGGTCTGGGCGGAGCGGAAGGGAGTGTCAGACTTACTGACTAAAACCGATCCGTGTTCCTCGTAATGCCCTTTGCGTTCCATTTCCGCGGTGACTCTTTCGAACAAATTCCGCAACCCTGGAAGTCGTAGGCCTACATTTTCTCCCATGCCAGAACACAGCCCTAGTATTGCACTACATTTTTTTTCTAAATCGAGACTTCTATCAATCTTGTCGGTGTCTTTTTAACTCCTCCATAAAGGTATGATGTTTTGGTTCCAGTTCATCTCTCGAATGAACCCTCAAACCGACCTGCTGGCGTTGCTAGAGGAGTCCCCTGAGTTTTGGCTCAGTCTGCTTCAGAAGTACTTCACTGACGACTTTGTTACAGTAGTCGGGTCTCCGAGCATTGATCTACAAACCCAGTATGTGACTATTTATTGTTTACTTACCTATTGTTCATTCATTACAGGATAAAACCTGAAACGAACGAAATGTATATTACAGAAAGACTATATATTATAATTTTTGACCGCCCCATATGTTTCGTAGTCGCAAGCGAGCGTGGATTCGATTCCCAAGTCGGGCAAATTGTTATAGGGTTTTTCAAAAGGAATTTATCTTTTTTTTGTACTGTCTCGTTGGTCTAGCGGTTACAAAGCGAGACTGCTGAGCATGAGGTCTTGGGTTCGATTCCCAGATTAGGCAAAGTGTTATTGGATTTTTTCTTCAGGAATTTCTTAGAAGCAGCCTCGGAGTCTGGATTTGTACCCGGTTGCTGGTAATAAGCTGTAATGGTAATAAACATAGCTGGCGAAATGTAGGTGTACTAATGAGTATACCTCAGCCTAACCGTAACCTAACCTAACCTATTACAGGCGTGATGTTATGTGTGATGTGTATTTCTGACGTTTGCTAAAATACACATAAGCGAGTCAGCACATTCGGTCCGGTTCGGTATTTACTCAAATTTCAAAAGACTAAGTATAAAAGGCAACAATTTAAACTATAATGGTAAAAACGATTTACTTTTAATCCAGAATGGCAGACGAGGAAAAGAAACGTTTAGAAGACCAAAGAACGCAACTCGGTGAAGCCGGATTGGCTGAGAAGGCACAGCAGTTACAAGAAGCCATGGATTTCAATGAGGTAAGGTGTACTTAACACCTAGTCTCCGAAAAGGCTGGACCGTTTTTGAAGGGACTGGCAAATAGCAAAAATAGTAGCCTACCAGTATTGGAAAAAGGTTCCTAGCTATAATAGGCTAGTTGACACCACCATCAATTGACGTACTTTTTATGACCTGTCAAAACGCGATTCTTCCATAGACTTTCTATGGCAATACCGGCCTATGACGTAACTTATTTGACAACTCAATTGTCTAACTATTTATTGATTTCAAAGCCAGAAAAAAACTAATTTGACAGTAAATTGAAAATTTGCGGGTTTTTAGGGCTAAAATAAAGCGTTTTATTTTATAGAAGTTATGCTTTGGAATTATTCGTTAATGGTGTCGACAACCCAATTAAGTAGTTAATAATACAAACCATACAAACCAAACCAAACAATAATTCAAACCAATACATACAAATAAATTTACTTTTACATGTTTTTCCTAGCGTCCTCCGCCAGCCGGCACGTTAGCCTCGGTACCAGTGCCTCCGTGCAAGTTCAAATGCCACAACATCAACTCCTGGAGTTCAGACGGCGAGCCCTGCCCACACTTCGATCTCAAGGAGCTGCCGATGTACGCTAGAGTACATAGCTTGAAGACCAACTTTGTTTATGTAAGTTCTTTTTTTGTCATAGAATAATTGGAGCCACGGCTCCGATCGAATAAAATCTGCCTAAAGAGCATAGAAATTGAAAAATAAATGTTTATCCCATAAATACTTCTTGGGGGTGGGTGGGTGTTTTTACACCCAGTTATTTCAAAAATTACTTGCGCAATGTAACGCACGCAAAACATTGTGCTTACGCAGCGTACCAATAGAAAATGGCGCCTCGGGCACGCATCATACTATCGCCCCTTCGTAGCTTATCATAATACAAAACAGATACACTAAATAAAATAATCATAAATTTTCATAAAATCGCGAAGTAAATATAACAGTATGAAATGGTTTATTTTAGTGTATTAAGATTTTTTATTTTAATAATCGGCCTTTTTTGCCTACCCTTAGATAGGCGCCCGGGGCTCGTGCCCCACTTGCACCACCCTAGATACGTCTCTGTGCTTACGGGTGCATCTAACAGTACAGGGGCCGCAGGGGTTTTAGTTAGAACATTTAGGTATTACTTATTTTCGAAAAAAATATCTAAAAAGTTGTTTCTTTGACCTTCAATATCTGAGGTTACTGTCAACCTGAAGGTTCTCAGGTGTGGTCCGGAACAAAAACTTGTTCGCAACAATGAGAAAATCATGTAATATTCGGTTTTGTTAAGATGACTTACACCCGTTATTTAGCGCACTAACGAACAGCCAGACAAGAAAACAGTTGAATAACAATAATGTAGGTAACATACGAGACCATTTTCTCCTTGTTTTTCTTATTGGTATACATAAGTTATAGCTCAGACTATACAGGTTAGAGTTTACAAAACACATATTCTGTAAAACAATCTTAACACAGACCGACAGATAAACTATAACAATACTAATCTTTCAATTAAACCTGATGGCTACTGTGATTGAAAACGATTGTGTACTAAGTGAAATATAATTCAGCTACTGTGTCAATTGGATGACTATTGCAATGTAAATCGAGTTTTTATTACCATTGACTAGGTATAAATGTTTGTATGATCTACGACAGCGATACGGGGTCGCGGTAGACCATGAAGGAAATGCGTAACGAATTAGATGTCTTTCTTAGAAATTGGTAAGCAGTAGCGTACAATCGTGATCAATGACAAGAAATTACTTTGCTAACTAGTGTGACAAGTGGGGCCACATATAAATCTAAGTAATATACATACGCCGTGAAATTTTAAATGTTGTTTTCCTATAGCGTAATCTTTTTGTTCTTGTAGTACAATTATTGTGTTGGCAAAACTAGAAAGTGACCTCAAAACAATGAATATTTTAATGATTTTAAAACAATAAACATTTTGGTTTATAAGTTTAATTCTATGTTTCGATAGTACTACTGAAAACAGACATTTACATTTTAGCATGTATAATTATAAAAGCGAAAGATTTCAAATTTACTCAATGACTAAACACGAAATTTCTAAAACTACTTGAACTATAAAACTGTGATATTTTATATGTAGGAAACGTCAAGATTTTTACATAAAGCCGAATTATTTACTAAACAATAGTAAGCAATTCTGTATATTGTTTTTTAAATAATGACCCTTTTTCTTCTTCAGATAAACCTTATATTCGACACGAGCTCAGTGGATGAGTCGTCTCGCAAGTGGCTCCCTCTGCACATGAACGGCCTAGCGGAGTGCGCGGTTCATCGCGGTGACACCCTGGTCCCTCATGAAGATGTCATCTCCGCCACGGAACAGCTGACTGTCATGTTCAGTAATAACATCGGCTTTGATCGTTCCGGGAACTTCTCTATCGGACATTTTGGGAACTTTGTGCATATTGAGACGAGGGTGAGTAAACTCCCTTTATACCAAGACGATGTTATTTATATGGCAGAGGTGAGTGGCAATGCAGGGAGAGGTCGCCCTAGGAAGACGTAGGTCTTCCTTGGGCAAGGTAGAACCCCACCAATAAGGTCAGTGTAGACTGACCTTATTGGTGGGGTTCTTCAGAAAGGTCAGGTGCGCATTACTCGTAACCGGCGTACTTGTATGACGAGATGTATGAGGCTATGAGCGTGGATGACGCGAAAGGAGTATAAGGGTCGTAGCAGGTGGCATTCTGTGATTTCTGCCTACCCCCATGGGAAAAAGGCGTGAGTTTATGTACGTATGATGTTTAATAAATGTAATGTTCAGCAATTTGTTTGCAATGACAATTTTGCTATAGTAATTTAGTTTGTATATTAAGAGGAAGAGTTACAGACATAATAACCATGACTAATCTGTTTGCACAAATGTTTTATCTTGACAATATAGTGTATGAATTAAAGATAGGTAAAAGTGAAGAGAAAATTGTTAATTTTCGTTTTATACGAATTCTGAAATATTTCCGAAAGAATTGTCTAATTATGCTGATCAAATCAACTATTTCTAAATCACTGATTTTAGTTCATCTCCAGTTGATTGACTGTAACACATGATATTTAATTAAATATTCCCGGTCTGTCAATAATATGTATTTCGAAACCATAATTATAATAAAAATGGCAAAATGTGGGTGTACTAATGGGTACACCTCTGCCTAAACTTTCGGGGATTACAGGCGTGAAGTTACGTGTTTAATTATAATTTGGGCTTTTTTCATTCTGCCATTCTAATTCCAATATTCCTGGGGCCTTTTTAACCTTTTCACCGCCAGCGAACACAGAACGCGATGCCTCGCCCAGCGCCAAGCTATATGATAATAGTTAAAATGAAGAGCAAGTAATGAAGTCGTGGCGCTGGTGGCACGAAAATCCGGAACTTCTATTGAAGTCCGTGGCGGTGAAAAGGTTAACCATTTTCGTTTACACTATAAATCTTTTTCCTTTTAACATTTTATTTTATTTTCCAGTGTGAACCCAAAGATTACGATGCGGTAGTGAATCATCTGTACGAGATCTTATATGCGCCTGAGATCACGAAAGAAAGACTGCTTGTGTTCGCTCAGAGGCTCATTAATGATGTCGCTCAGGTAAACATCAAACTGTTACATAGTCAGTTTTTAGAAAAAAAAAGTTTTTGTTTTATTCGATAGTAACGGAGAAAGTCGTATCATTCATAATGTCAAACTATAATAACACAACAAAAACGGGTGTTCTGCACATTGATTAAACGCTAGGTAGTTTTCAATAATTTTATTAGAATTGACTGCGTCGTTGGTTTAATGGTCGCAAAGCGCGACTGCTGAGCATAAGATCTTGGGTTCGATTCCCAGGTCGAGCAAAGTGTTATTGGGTTTTTCCATCAGGAATTTCTCAGTAACAGCCCCGAAGTCTGGATTTGTGCCCGATTGATGGCAATAGGCTCGCCCGCTATTACATGGAACTTAAACATAACTGGTGAAATGTGGGTGTACTAATTGGTACACCTCTGCCTACCCTTCAGGGATTACATGCGTGATGTTATGTTATTAGAATTATATTTTTCATTACTATTATTTTTGGACAAAACACGGTATTTAAAACAAGCTCAAATAATTCTAGGTAAGACGATCCGGCGACAAGATGATGTACGACGCACTCCGCGACTCAGTTTACAGCAAAAACAGCAACCTGCACTGGTGCACGGTACTCCGTCAACACAAGTTCCTGAAGGAACTCATAGAACAACTGAACGCTGGAGGTGATTCTGGAGAAGCAGCACTCACGGAGGCTAGGAAGACTTTCAAGAGTATCACACAGAATGTTTGGCTGCATCTCGCTACTGACTTTGAGAGATATAAACTGAGTACGGAACCGTGGAAGAGATTTGGTGGGGAGAATGAGATTACACCTATTGAGTAAGATTTATTTTTGAAAATGTCGGTTATCACGGACGCAGACGAAGTCGAATAACAAGTAGCCTATGTCCTTTTTTGGGGTTCAAACTTACCCTGTACCAAATTTCATCGTAATCAGTTTGGTGGTTTAGTCGTAAAAGTGTGACAGACAGACAGACAAGAGTTACTTTCTCATTTATAATATTACTAGCTTTTGCCCGCGACTTCGTCCGCGTATATGTTGGTTATCGCGGACGCAGACGAAGTCGAAGTCGAATAAAAAGTAGCCTATGTCCTTTGTTAGGGTTCACACTTACCCTATACCAAATTTCACGCGAATCGGTTCAGTAGTTTAGGCGTGAAGAAAAGACAGACAGACAGAAAGACAGACAGACAGACAGAGTTACTTTCGCATTTATAATATTAGTATGGATTATGAATTATTATCTCGCAAATCATAGGAACATTGTTTTCTCATTGTATAAGTTTAGTTAATAATTTTTCGAGTGATGAGGATGACATCTCTGAGAAAATAAAAACTGTTGATGGTAGTTGAATTTCTCGTCCTAATTCTTCTCAGACCCCGCCTGTACTGGGACGCCGAGCTCCTGTCGGGGTGGGGCGGCGGCTTCGTGCTGGGCGTGGGGGGCTGGGAGTCGTGCTGCGTGGCGCTCATGAGCCCCGGCCCTCTCGGACACGCCATCGAAGATGTGGCGCCGCTCATGGTTGCGCTTAACTACTTTACGCAGCTGGAGGTATGTGCTTGAGCTTCCATGACTATGATGTGTCCTTTGGACTATTTGTGATGGTACAGCCAGCAACGAAAGCGTATACATTAGGAAATCAAAAAGATCTAGCAATACAATTTCACAAAGTCACTATTATATACAATGCAAAGCAGAGTAGAGCTGATAAACTACTATAACATGGCATAACCCTCCACAATTTTCTTTACTGACTATATACCTATTTGGAATCAATGATATTCTAACAATATTAGAAAAAAGTATACGACTATTTTTGACGAAATTTTTTATTTGCACTTGACTACTCGCATTTTTGTCAGTATGAAGTTTAATGACGTGATCTTCCATAGGGTCCGATGTGGCGTCTGATCCGTGGTTGCGGCCTGTCCTACGGGTACGCGATACGCTTATCGCCCAACGAGGGTAGATTGATATTCTCCCTCTACAGAGCAACTAATGCAGTCGCAGCGTTTAGCAAAGCTAAGAGCATTTTGGTAAATAGATTTACTTTCCATCATAGATTATAAAGGTCTTAAACTGAACTGTGCAATTACGACACGGTTTGCGCAGTGGCTGAATAATTGGCTGCTGCACTGCAGATCACCGGGTCGATTCCCACACGGAACAAATATGTATTTATATGGTTTACAGGTAGTTGTCCCGGGTCTGGTTTTTAGTATATGTGAGTTTATAAGTGTAAACGCATCCATGATATAGGAGACATTTTCAGTAACGTTTAAAAAAATGTATATATGGCGGATGGTTTTAATTTGAAAGTTATAATCCAGAGATTATAACTTTCAAATTAAAACCATCCGCCAAGTTACAGATAACTTATTAAAAATATATAATACGTCAATACTAACAGTTAATATATTAGTACTTGCCCGGATTGAACCCACAAACAATCTCATGCATGACAGGTGATCGCCTTAATCACTGGGTCATCACGATACTATATCTTATTTACAGGAGGAGTATTTGAGCGACGCCAAGTTTGACGAGGATCTGTTCGCGTCCGCAAAGAGTACGGTGCTATTTGAAGTGGTGGAGAACGAGAAGTGTCCCGCTGACGTCGTCAGGCGATCTCTCAGAAACTATTTGTACAGAGTCGCCGCTACGTACAACAAGTAAGTTCATTTTCGCCACAAAGTAAATGAACTGCGACCACCGTACATTACAAAAGGTCGTCTTATTAGTCTAACCTAGCTCGTCTCTACTCATGACGTAAATATTTTCCTCTACCATGACATCTCGTGAACTTCATACTATAGGAGAGTCATCATCCCCGTAACTCGGTTCTGGAGGTCAGATAGGCAGGCTGCATCCGGTGAGATTGGAAGCTGACCCCAATAATTAGGAAAAAGCTAGACAGATGACTAGAGACAACAGTAACGTCGCTTGAAAAATGTATCTTACTGACCTATCAGTAGAACTGCTTTTTCAGGGTACTTGACACTACACACTTGACACTTCCCCCATAGGTTTTGTATGGCGAATGATGTAACTATTTATTGATTTCAAAGCACCTAAAAATCAAATTTTACTGATAATTGAAAATTAATCAGGTTTTCAGAGCTAAAATGAAGTGTTGTCTTGGAATTATTGGTTATGTCAACTACCGTATTTAGAATGTCTTAATACGATTTTCTATAGTAAAAGAAAAATTTAATATTCGTTTTGTCTTAGCGACCTAGTCTGCGCGATATCAGCGGTGACGCCGGAGGAAACGCACGCGGCGGCGGCTAAGTGGCTCCCCACTCTGTTCGACACGGAACAAGGGAAGCTCGCCATCGTCTGCCATCCTACTAAAGTGAACGACATGAATACGGCCTTTGAAAAGTGAGTGACTCTTGTATCTTTTTGATCGAGTTAAATAAAGGTTATGTTTGTCCCTTAGGTATGCATAGAACGACATCGATTGTTGTACGTAGTTATTGTATTTTAAACTTTATTCCGACAAAGCTAAAGGTTTAATGTATAAGGCTCTAAGGTTTTAGTTTCGACTAAAGTAAGAACTCGTTTTTTGATAAGATGGTTACCTCCGATTTTTCGAACGATTTAATTTTTCTAAACCTCTCACATGAAATGCCCCATTAGTCTCGTCGTCGCAAGCGCGACTGTTGGACGTGGGAACCTGCGTTCGATTCCCAGGTCCAATAAAAAGTGTTTCCCATGTGAAATTTCTCAGTAGCAACCAGGAAAGTTGAAAGTTGGTGGTGTGACACCCACTTTCCTTGTAAAGCACAAAGCCTGTTAGTCTTGCGCCTGAGCACTCCCCGGTTGTGTCTAATGGTGGTCCCAACGGACTATGGGAGTTACGGAAGAGAGAGTACACCTGCGTTTGCCATACTTGTGCACTATAATATCTAATTCGTACTTGGCTGTCGTGACATAAATCGGTCTGGAGAATATATTATTGCTATAACATGAATTTTCTTGTTTACAGAATGAATGTGAAACTGGATGTGTTCGAATCTATGGAAGCGTCGCATTTTAACGACTAAGTACAACAACACTAGGTGCTTCTAAGTGTACAATTATTATAATATTAATACAAAGCTATTTTATTGTTTTTTTTTTAAATTAGTTATCAGCAATGCAACACAGTTGAGTGAAGTGTTTTTATACATAATAAGTACTGTTATTTCTTGTACTGCTTGGCTGTGCCTCTTGTATACTAAGTATAATATTCATAAGTAATTCATTTTATAACAATGCGCAACTTTTAATGATCTTTATTAAATAAAATACGTATACAGCATGATGTGTATTAAAATTATCTTATTTTATTCTTGAGAGATCTCAAGATAAGATTAAAATCCAAAAGTACAACCTTTTCCACTCCTAATTTAAAAAAGCAGCTCTCTGGTTAGAATCTAGGACCAATTTTAATAAAACATTAAATTATTGTGATAATAATTTTAATCACCATTTATGAATCTTAAAGCTATGTATGTCTATACAAAAAATATAACTTAAATTTAGTCAGATAATTAGTGAACATCATTATAAATCATCTCACAACCGCTGCAACATCTCCATCATATAATTCAAACCCATTCATATAATAATATCATTGCTCAACATTAATTCTTAACAGAACTACTGGCTGTCAACGTCAACAAACTACAGTGAACGTGATCGTCACTCTAAACACGGTTCCTACGATAGTGGATCAAATAGACGGGATAAAAAATGTTCTAGGAAATTGAGCTGTCTTCTAGTTCCAGCGATTAATCACAATATAAGTTTTCTATATATTTTTAACACTTATGAAACATTAATTTTAATTTTTCTAATTACGCGTCCAGCATGTACAGTTATGAGCATAAACATGTTTATACATGGCAACATTCTAAGGGCCTCCGTTCTACGTCCGATAATCGGTGACCGATTTTTTGTCGGAGAGAAATGGAACGTACTGATGGGAATAGTGCAACGCACACGTCCTGCAAAAAGTCGGTCCTACGTAACTATGAAATAATCGTACGATGCGATAATCGGTCCTACAACTCGCTCGACGTGGATAAAGCAAAGCAATTTCCTCCTACATTTCTATTTTAGAGCGCGTTCCCATTATGTCGTGACGATTAATATATCGTTTAAAAAGCGCTTATGGATTAATTAAAATGTAATCGTGTTACGAATATCATATTCTGTATTCCATACAACTATGAAGTGTTCTAATTTCAAAGTTGCAATCTTAACGGAAAAATCGCTTTAGTTTTTTGCTAAGTGACAACATGTTTACGCTCGAGACTGTACCGTTCAGATTCCGTGCTCGCTATCTACATTTTGGAGAGTTTAGTCTTCAATAGTGTGAATGTAATAATACTGGTTAATTTTGTTAGCGAATTTGAAAATGCGTGATACACAAGGTACAAAAATAAAGTGGCCTGTATCGAAATACATGGTTTTATAAATGTAGCGTGTAGGCCATTTTATCCGTATAATCCCACCACCCACGACTGGTGAGCTATATATTAAATATGCAATATAAATTACTTGTCTAAACATAATAAAATTACATTGTACATGCAAAGATATATTTACAGTTTTATAACTTTCTATACTAATCGTAATGAAAATAAGGATTTGTCAAGTAACATTAAATTTAAAGTTTACTATGCATATTTGATATGCATAATATGTAAATAATGCATGTTATTAAAGCACCAACATGTGTATAATATGGGAAATATTTGAAGCATAATTTTGTATAATTTTTCTTTTATTTTCGTTTTTACGAATCAACTTTTTTTATCACTGGCTCAGTGGACACTTTATTCAATCCATTAAAGATACGTATTAATAAATGTACGTGCTTTGAAGAGAGATTTGGTAAATGTTAAAATTACACATTAATTAGTCTAACATTATATTAATTCGCTATGGACACCTACCTGACGATTAAAATTCCCTAATAAATGAATGACTAATTTACGTTAATCATATTCTACGTAATAAAAGAGGCGGCCCCATTTACACTACCTAACTTGTGTCGTTCGCGATGTACTGTACACATATCGATACACGACGCGCTGTTGTTACGTGACCCGCACCTCATACAACGTATTTTCGCTCGTTTTTCAAAGTTTCTAGGTAAACAGAACATAGAGGGCCTTTAGAATAGGGGCGATAATCTCCCAGGTACTTATAAGCAGAGGGACGTAACCAAAGATAACTATTTCATCTATATCACTAACTACACAGTAAACATTGCATAGTTAATGTTTTCTAATACACAATATAGTCGTCGCATTACCGATTTTAATTAAAGGCCTTTCTTATTTTCTTACCCAACTACTGCAGAGCCCAAGAGTAGGGTTTAACAAACTTATCAGATTTTATATCTTGCTTATGCTAACGAAGTTCCTAAAATATAGCAACGATTTTATTCTGTAAGTTTATTTAATAAACTCCTACATCGTGCCGAGGTCGTGCAGCGGTCACACGCACGCTACTATTGTGAGGTATCAAGATTATAATCTAAGACCTCGAAAATGTTCCTAACCACATCGACACGCCCACTCGTCTGCTAAAGCTAACTTTCCATATAACAAACCCTAATTAGATGGCCGAAACCAGAACTTTAACCTCGAACCTTTGACCGGCAAATGGTTGCTCTACGCTTAGTTATAGAATTTAATAGAATACAGAACAAGAACTTGTTATCTTAATCTAGCTGCACATTTCGGTCGCGATAACATCGCACAGTCTTCCTCGCTACCTCGTGCTGGATCGGTTCCGACCCAGATGTTTACATCCTTTCCTCGTATGGACACGAACTTGAAGCCTCTAGGTGTATTGGTGTGGCTAAGTATTACATCATGTTGGTGTCGATGGGCGGCGCGTGGTTGCGCAGTGCGTCGCGAATGTAGCCGCCTATGCTGCCCTCCGCCACCAGGTGGAAGAAGAACAGGTGCTCGAAGCTCTTCAGCGAGATGGAGCGCAGCGCGGGCAGGCGCAGCAGCAGCGCGGCGAACCGCCCCTCCTCCGAGCCGCGCGACCGCCGGCAGTACTCGTCCAGGCACGAGAACATCTACAAAAATACGCAGAAACCTTAATATCAGCCAAGTTATGTCCAGGAAGGCAATTCTACTAGATTCTAGGAACAATCGCAAACTAACCTGTCTCAATTTGTCTTAATTTTCCTACATTTTTTGACATTATTTTCAACGTTTTTAATTAGTTGAATAATATTGGTCTTCTGATAACTTCAGGAACGCACATTTGCATCTCTTTCAGTTGTTCAGACACCAGTCAGTTCAAAATACGCCCAAAACTACAATTTTATATAATTATCTATTTTATAGTGGCTTATATGTTCGCACGATTACAATATACTAAAATCTAAAAATATAGGTAACAAAAGGCTAATTTAGAATTCAATGTTCATCGCTTTCAAATGCAAAAGAGGTCAAATGTGATATGACAAATACTACGTCAATGTAATATACGTATAATTACATAGGACATTGAGTGTCGCGAAAATGACTCTGCAGCGACGCGACGGTTAAATTGTATGCAAAATATTCAAATGCGGTCTGCGGTCAGGTGTTATTTCAAGCACAATGTATGCAAATTACCTTTTCTCGTAAAACTTCGACTTCTTGTCTGTTTTTCAGTCCTTTCACATCTGAAAAAATAAACGAGAGTATTTTAACATGTTTATTTACTGCACACGTGAATAAATATGTGTGAATTTTGTGGTGTTTCAGGCGCTGGTTAGCAAACAAATGGTGTGTAAACGGGGAAGAAAAGTATATTGTTATTGGTCGATCAATCGCTCATTAATCATCCATCGACAAGCGCTGTAGTCTGTACAGGTTTTAGCATATTTTCCTTTATATAGCTGTGGCACATTGTCAGTTCATTATCAGAGCGCTATCTTTCTAATAAACCCGTAGTGAGGCTGACTACACTTGCGTTATTTAGTAGAAATACAGCGGGTGTCTTTTCCCGCAGTCAACGGGGTAAACGGTATCACAGCTTTGATTTTGGAGCAAAAATCTAAACTTATTAAAAACATGGTCATTATTAACTTATATTTCGAAAATGATGTCTTTTCGTTTGTTTTGCCTATGACAGACCTACAGCTGGAGACAAAAGTTCTCTATATGTTCAATGAAATTTGTCACGCTACAAACAAGATTCTAATATACATACCAGGGTTGAGCAGTACGATAGCCTTGAGCGCGACGTACTCAGCCTGGTCCACGCGCAGGGTGCGCATCTTGAGAGACAGCTCTGCGAGCACGCGGTCGAAGATCTGACCCACGCCTGCCTGCAGCGCCGAGTTGCGGTGTAAAGTCATGCCTGGAAACATGAGGACTGAGGTTTAGTATTTGATTTGACTTGTACTCACTCAAAGATTATTGAAATAAAATTATAATTATTGTTCATGTCATGTATGGTCCGTATTCTGTTTTGTGTTCTTTAAATAAATAAATATATCTAAAAAAGACACTTATTTTTAGTTCTGAAAACCCGATACATTTTCCATTTATTCATATAAATGAAATCGAGTTTTGACAAGTTGTGTCAAGTACCTAATTTTAAAAGATTTTGACGTGACGTTGCTTATAAATAGTCTAAATTTCATAGGATAATGTTAATCAATAGGTTTGATAACCTATAACAACTTTAGCGTAATAATATATTTTAATTTTAATATAAAATCCAGGATATTGCGAGTGATATTATGACCTTATTAAAAGAAAAACACGAAACTCAAGGCTTAAATAAAAAAAAACTAGCGTGTCAGCATGTTGGCAGGTGGTTTTTTAATATATAAATATTGGGTTATGTAATAACATAGGTACATTGAATTTGATTAGCTTGATTATGCATAGAATCGTGTTCTGAAAGTCGCTAACCTTTATAAAATAGAAACTAAATAAAAGTAAGTTGCTGCTTTTATTATAAATGTCGTGATTGAGGGAATATAAATTTTATTATAACACAATTAGGCAGTTGCCTGCTTAAATCCTGCATCAATACTTAGAAAAACGCAAGACAAGTACATAAGTTAGTTATTAATATAATTTAGGTTCTTTTTATTTACAGCCGGTTTCACGAACAAAAATATAATATGTGAGACCTGTTGTGATTAATTTTTGAAAATCGGGCAGTTGACACCATTAACCAATAATTTCAAAACACAACTTCCGAAAAACAAAAAAAAACCACTTTATTTTAAACCTGAAATCCCGGTTTATTTTAAAATAACAGTAAAATTAGATTTTAAGTTGCTTTGAAAATAAGGAAATAAGTGGCGTCAGAGTTTACTTAACCATGAGTCTATGGGGAATCGCGTTTTGTCAGCTCATAAAAAGTATGTCAATGACACCACCAATACGTATCCTTAAATAAATGGTGACAGGTATACATACCGGGCATGAGGCACATTAGTTGTGGCGGCGATGCGGTCCTGTTGCCGGTGCCGTCGACTCCGTCACGCTCCTCAGTCAAATACTGGAATATTCAGAAAATTATCACATTAAAAATCTTACGTAATTGCGTGTAAAATATTATGTAAATGTAACGCAGAATTAAAGCATATTTATATCCTAATTCTAGAATTCTGTTTTTTGACACACATTTTAATTTCCAACTTTATTCGTGACGTTTTTAGTACATTTTTAGTTGAAAACAATATGGATATGACCTCTAGAAATAAATCATTTGATCAAGAGAAAAATCCACGACAGTCTTGGCGTCGCGAGATTTTTCTTTTTTTTTTGATTCGACCTCAATCTTATCTAAGTTTCAATCTGTCAAAATGCATAAAACCCACATATTTTAACATTGACTAGATTTTAAACGTTTTTAATTAGTCGAATTGGCCTTCACCTCAGAAAATTATTATAGGTACGCAAATTTCCAGTATTTTAAATCCAGAATCCAGCTCTTTGGTTATAAACCCGTAACTTGTCTCTCTTAAACAAATAAACTTGTACAAACCTCCATAGACCGCCATGCGATGGCAAATAGTAGCAGCTCGTTCCAGGAGCCTTTGATGAGTAGCGTCTGGTCCTCTAGCTCCAACTGACTGAAGTGGGGGATGTCGCGCGCCCACACCACCAGCGCTGCTATCTGTTTGTTACCTAGAAGACCAGAAATGGGGATTATTATCTAACTGTTAAGACCTGTGATTTTTTCACGTCATATGTACAGTCAGCAAAACAGATAGGTATGTAGGGTCGTCAGATATAGTTGAAGTTTTCTAAGAAACCGATGGATGTCTTTGACTGAAACTTAACCTAAATAAAGAATAGCTATTTATTATCTACGTTTTAAATTAAATTACATTCGAAAACATCCATCGGTTTCTAAGAAAACTTTAACTATATCTGACGAGCCTGCATACCTATCTGTTTTGCTGTGTGTACTATCTAAAGTTTATCTTGGACATCACTGGCATCGGTGAAGGAAAATATCGTGAGGAAACCTGGACTTTAAACCAGCATATTACTGACCCACTCAAAATCATGTCAGAGGCCCTTGAGGCGGTTTAGAAACTCTTACACTAGGGTGTGTGGGGTTGTAAGACCTTACTGCCCACATGATAAAGGAATGTTGCGGATTTTGTTCGAAAGAGTTACTGTTAACCTAATTGGCGAATGTAAGTGTACTAATGGGTACATGGTTCATCTCTGCCTAACCCTAATTACAGACATGATGTTATGTTATGAATAATATTGAACTAAATTCTCTAAATTATTATTCTTCTTCGTAGTGCCTCTTCAACTAATGAAGGTTGGCCGTCAGTTCGGAAAACTTATTACATCAAACTAATTCAATATGCCAAAATTATTTCGCATAATAGACGAAATTTTGACGTAAATTAGGTAGTTCGTTTCGGCAGAACTAAACCTAATTGACCTAGGTCCTTATCAATTGTGGAAATTCCAGAAGTAAACGGTCAGAAAAACATATGATCCAAGTATTGCAAACTCACAAGACCACACCTCACCCACAGATCAATACACAAGTAATGTATACAAGTAGATTTTATCGGACTCCTGTTGACATTGATTGATGGCTAACATCAATGATACCTACCACAATACTATCAGACATATCTACTTACAAACAAGGAAACTCGTCCTTGTAGATAGTCATGTAATCTGAACACCGAACAATACTGTTATGTTCGCAAATAATAATATTCAGGAAAAATAGAGGCTCTCGTTAGGCGGCTGAATCAAGGGCTTGATTCAGAAAGCAGTACTTACTTCTCTAGTTTAGACTTGTCTAAGACGAAGTGCGACTATTTTTTTGTTAGCATTTAAATGTTTTTTTATGAACAATATTTTGTAGTTAATTGCAAATAACGGCCAATTTGAAAGATTACTAAAAAGTAAATGATTAATCTTTCAAACTGGCGATTATTTGCAACTAACTGCAAATGAGTTTGTCATAAAAAAACAAGAATATTTGTTAAAAAAAAAATAGTCTTACTTTGTCTAAGACGAGTTCGGTTCAAATGGTTTTAAATAGTCTATACTAGCTCCGCTTTACGGCTTTGCATCGACCTTCCAAACAACCTGTATATTTTCAAAATATAGTTTATACACATGTATATTAATGTATAAAAGAGATAATAAGAAAGCTATTTTAGAAACAACTCGGTTATCAATCTACCGTATAATGTGACCTCTCATACAAACATCTTGATTGCACTAAATAAGCACGTATGTACTGATCGCCATTAATTTTGTATGAATACAAACTTAGGATCAAATTCGCAATAAATTAAAAGAGAATTACGGCTTAATCGAATCTGTACCCACGCAAATTATAGGTAGGACAAACAACGAGGAAAAGGGATGCCAGTAAACATAATATTAAGGCTGAGAAAAAATGTACCTTTAGTACAACCGAAGACAATGGCAGTTGTCCACGTTTCAACCTTATTAAGGGTAAGGGTGAAAAGTGGTTCACCTACTAGCACCACAGATAATAAAACTTTTGTAGTGTTTAATGTTTAAGAGTGGGTTCTAATCTGGGCAAGTACGAATGACATCGTTCCATGCCTCGGAAAGCACGTTAAGCCATTGGTCCCGGCTGCCATACGCGGATGTTTGACAGTCGTTACGGGTCGCCAGAAGAGGGTATCGTATTACCCAATTACTGGGTTATGGAGACCAGACAGGCAGTCCAAGTGAAATACTGGTATTCAGCTGCATCTGGTTAGACTGGAAGCCGACCCCAACATAGGGAAAAGGCTAGGCAGATGCTTATGAGTGTGTATTGTTTCAAAACCACTTTCTTTAATTTTGAGATAACACATCAACTTGCCGCAAATAAAAAGTGATAGTAGAAAGTATCCTGATACGAAATAAGTAAGCCCGGATTCAAAATAAATACCGTTATCATCACGTACAAAGAAAAAGGTAAAAGGCAATGATATTCTAATAAACAGATATGTTATACCCTTACAAAGCAACAGAAAAAAGTGTTCCGCGCCGAGAGGCAGCACACATACACACTTTTCATTCATTTTACATTTCACTACAAAAGGAAAAGGAGTAAAAAGGATAGCTTGATAAAATCAATAAGAAAAAAAGTGACAGCTAGATGTTGTCAATTGCGCGTGAATGTAAACAGACATTATTCGAGCCACCAATGTGACCAATCACCGCACGTTGGCATCATAGACTAACAAATTAACTAGGCAGAAGGTACAAACCGTGTGTACAGAATTTGTAGCCGGGATTTGTGCCTATGCAACGAATAAACTCTCTCTTGCTGTTGTCACATAGTAAAGTAATATAAACGATTCATTAATTCTTTGTTTACGATGTCGGCGACGAAGACCCCATGCACGTACGTACTATAACGCAAGTACAGTTAGTGATATTTTGTAAGGACTTTATAGTTAAGTTTAATTTTTGAAAGGATTCTATAATTTGTTTTTTTGAAAGGATTTTAAAGTTGTTTTCTTATGTTTTATTGTACTTATTAGGTAGGCAGAAACTTTAATTTACTGATAAGGATATTAGGAAAACTTGTCTGGTTAGAAAACATAACGTAAGGGAATTTGTGCAAAATTGGTGTATTATGTATTATTGGAACGATGTTAGCGTAATCCAATTAGAAAAGTCTAGTAGGATAGTAATTTGAAAGGTTTTTGACGAAAAATTGTATGATAAGGAATAATTACGTAAATTGAAAATGAGGTTTTTTGTTTATGGAGGAATATTAAATATTTCTATCATAATTTGGTAAGATCACATAGAAACAAGGTTTACAAAAGGAATTGTAAAAATCTCGTAAGTATTGTAAAAGTTATAGTCGATTGTTCAAAGTGAAAATGTTAAAAGAACAATTTTTACACTTCAATGTTCTAGGGTTTTTGTCAGACTGTATTTTATCATTATGTAATTGATTTTAAGTATTAAGTATTAAATTATAATGAAAAGTTAATAAAAGGGAAACTAGAACTCTGGAGTAAAGATGACTTTACTGCCTAATATTCGCATCTGTACTTTTATTCTATGTCCGGAGTGCACGCATCCTTGTCGTTCTCACGACAAAAAATGTATTTTCCATCTCTTTCTTTTTTCTAACCTCAAAATATCAGAATATTAGGAAAATAATTGAAATATATTAATAAATCGAAGTATATTGCGTACTTACGTGTGGTATGAGATCCCTTGTGTTTTATTAACTTTGGTATCGTAATTGGTACACTTTCTAAACACACACGATGGCATTTTGGATGGTAATTACGTAGCAGCGCGCAACGTATCACTCGTAGTAGTGCCAGACACAGACTAAAGGCAATGCGTCCTAATTAGGACGGTTTCTGGTCTTCACGTTTTGCGCGCTTATAACATATCTGTTTACTAAAATATCATTGGTAAAAGGTATTAAAAATATAACATTTTAAAGTAATTCATATTCATATTAATAAATGAATATGAATATGAATTACTTTAAAATGTTATATTTTTAATACCTAGAATTTTCTATCATTTTTTATCTAATCCGTGTAAACAAAGTATGTGGAGATATTGCTACCTTAGAATATGTATACTCTAAGGTAACCACACACAGTTCACTTTGTAAAGAAATTATTATGAGGATAAAAAAGTGCTTTATCCGATGTATCGATTTACGTCGAGTTGAGGAAAATATTCCTTGCTTACGTGTTTTTTTATAAGAATTTATTATGGGATCCGTGTTTTCCTTTACATACAGGCAGGGCCGTATTGTCTAATGAGTACTCGTAATGCAGGCAATTGGCTAACGGGCCCCGCATCGGGGACCACGAGCCGGAGAAAAAACCTCAATGGAAAAAACGATTTAAATAAATAAAATAAATATCTTGGGACATCTCACACACGGCCATCTGATCCCAAGCTAAGCAGAGCTTGTGTTATGGTAACCAAACAACTGATATCAATACTTATATAATTTATAAATACATACATATTATAGATAAATTACACCCAGACACAGAACCAACAATTATGCTCATCACACAAAGTTTGTCCTGGGTGGGAATCAAACCCACTACCTCCGGCTTTGCAGTCAGGGTCACTAACCACTAGACCAACGAGGCAGTCAAGATTTGAAAAATATTCATGATAATCATTATAATATCTAATATCATATTCATAATTATTACATTCCTTTCATTTTTTTGAAGTGAAAACTTCTTTAGCGGCGTTGAGCACTTTTTCTGTAATGGGTATAAAATCTTAAACTCGCGTCAGGACACGTGACCTGATCGAAAAAGCGTAAGACGGATGGAGAGTAGACAGCTATCCCCTCTCTACGGCGCGGCGAAAATGTATGCCTGGGCCTACTGTTTCGTTTAGACAGCGCAGGGCGCTTGCGCGAATGATAATTGTAATAGTTTTAAAGTTAAATTTTTAATGTAATATAAATTATTGTCATGTTTGTGTACGATAGCGCAATAAATGAATATTGTATTCTACCACATAAATGATAGTACTTTTATACTGATAAAGCAATTGGTGCAAAATTATTCGGTAACCATTCCAAAATATCAAACATGCTCAACGTTAATAATCAAGTTTTCACTTCTGCCGGCACTCCCGGAGTGCAACCCGTTTTTTTTTTTAATAGGATGATTATTTTTTTCATAAAGTGGTAAAAAAAACAGTGTAATAACGGAGAAAATTAAGTAGAGGTAAAAAAATAATTTGGAAGTTATAAAATGGAAATGAGCCCCAATACGTGCTTTGCCTAGCGGCCCCGACATGGTCAATCCGGCCCTGTATACAGGATGCCAATTCAAAGAAATATAAATACGGATAACATTCATAGAATATCGTTCAGGTATTCATCATTTTTTTCATGGCTTATTGAAACGTCGTCGCGTTTCGTCGGAAAATCGAGTTCTCTATAATTGAATATTCCCAACTTTGCTTACATACCTAGTAAGTAAACTAAGTCGGTATGTACCTATAAGGTGGGTCGAGAAAAGGTAAATATATGTATAAGTATATATAAAACTAGCTTTTGACCGCGACCTCGTCTGCGTGGAAGTCAAATATAACATGCCTATGGCACTTAGCACTGAAGTAGCTTAAATTTCTATAAGATAAATCATTTTCATAATCAAAAAAACAAATAAACTTTTATTAAATACACATTTAAAAATTACATTTTTAAATATTAATACATATAAAAATTTAAAAATAAAAAAATATGGTTGCCCACCGGTATCGGAAACAGGGTCTAAGCTACCGGCGGCGGCGGTCAGGGCTCCAGAGGGAGAAACCTCATAACAATGCGGGCAGTGTCCAAAAATTTAGTATAAATTATTATATTTTGAATGTTTTTACATACATAATTCGGGACCAATGAGGTGGCGGACCTTTGAGAGTCGTACGTGGGACCGAAGCCAACTCGCAGAGGCCCGTTACCCACTTCCACAAAAATTATAACAATTTAAAGATTGAAGAGTGTGTAGGTATCTACCTAGTTATAAGTAGTTAACCATCGCCACCTACATTGCCCACAGTCCTACACCCGTTTCGGAACACAATACACAAAGAAAATGTGACTTTAAAACTACGCAAATCACTTATCCATGAGCAAGTTAACGTTCATATTCCAAGAAACTTGAATAACAAACTATTTTTTTTTATATTATCTTCGTCCTCAGTTTTTTGTCACCTCAATTCGACAAGGATAAACAACTGCAAATTGCGAACTTTTGTACTAAGACGGCGATTTAAATCGCATTAATCAATGTAGAACTAAAGGGATTATTTAAATGTTTCTAATACCAGCGTGTGTCAAACCAAAAGGTTACCTATACCTACTAATTAAATTTAGATGTCCAATAGGATCGGGTTTGGGCCTCATAAATCTGCCTGGCTTATACATTTTGACATATCTAGGTACTCTAGTAAAAGCGGGCCAGGACCTTGGATGTCTAGTTTAATACTTACTTAAAACTTTTTTAACCGTCAAAAATTGATAATCCTTAGGGGTCTTTTAGAGAATCATGGAATCATGTACTGGATTTATGGTAAAAGTTTTCGTTACGACGTCCCTTTTTTTTCTGTTGGCCTGTTCTGTCCTACTTTGGACAAAGGCCTTCCTCCACTCCTTCTTTTACGATTACGTGCCTCCTCCCTCCAGTTTTGGAAGACAGAAGAAGACATCCAGTTCGACTCGCTACTTCCTTTGTGGCCTGTCGCGACTCCGACTCACTGTCTCAAAGCACCAGTTTTGTGTTACTTGGGCCCACTATGTCGCTTCCATCTCGTATTTTATTTGACGGATTTATTAGGAAAATATAAATAGACACCAATTAACGCAACGACCTACATAAAATATGAGATATCAGCAATTTTTTCCCACGTAACTAACTAAAAGAATGTTCGTACAAAATATGTTGTATTATAATAATTCAAGCAACAAACCTACCTAAATATATTTTGTAGACACAAATTGTGACGCCATTTTAAACCAGTTCGGAATTATGTATGCCATTGTAATAATGTATTTATGTACATAAATACATATAAACATGCCTGAGTTTTTATGTTGCGTGGAATTTTTATTTCTGCGTTTTAATCCCTATTCGCATCATACGTCAATGTTTTCGGATATAAGCAGGTAGTACCTATCTTTGCAGGACTTAATGCGGCTGAAGAAACCATCAACCAATAATTCCATTAAACGAGTTCCCCAAAAAAAAACCCACTTTATTTTGGCCCTGAAAACTCGATTAATTCTCAATTAACTGTAAAATGAGATTTTTTTGATGCTTTGTATGGTTAGTCAATTGAGCTGACAAATAAGTGACGTCATAGTTTGCTATTACCATACAAAACCTACGGGGGAATCGCGTTTTGACAGCTCATAACAAAATTGATTGGTAGTGTCCACATTCACCCGTATTGTATAAGGTCCAAACAAAATACCTGGTCAAACTTACAGGTACTCATGACTAATATCATCCTGACCGAATTTCGGTCACGTCAGCCCATCTCATTGGAGACTAGCCAAGTGCATAAGGACATAATATGTCCTGCGCATTTAGCTTGTCTCCTATATTATTATAGTGCACTATAAGAACGCGCAAACACAGGCGCACTGAAAAAAGTCAGTTGCTCTATACATTTTTTTACTGCGCTTTTGTAGAGACCAGCTTCTTTTCGTATTTCAGGGTTGGTCTCATTGTAAAAAATTGATTATATTCGTGGGCCTGTAAAAGTATGATCAGGAATTCTGTTTCATTGTTGGCACTGATTATATTCGTGGGCCTGTAAAAGTATGATCAGGAATTCTGTTTCATTGTTGGCACCTCAGAAACTAACTTGATTTTAAAAGAGTAGAAAACTTGCGAGTTTCTGCGAGACTGCATGAATATCATGCAAAATAAGCGACACTTCCGAAAGATTTCACAACGAAATGAAATCTTGATGTTTTTTTGTCCTTACACGCACATTGAATAATTCTCAATCACATGACCTTATGACAATCACCAGGTGTCGGTTGAAGCTAGGACGTTATTATAACCAGCGTAAAGTATAATCTGCATCATCATGCCGAATCGTAAATATTTCTAAACTGTGAGCAGTGCGCATTGACCGATGTGTGACCGCGGTTCGAAGAGTAGGTAATCGCGTTGATTACTAATCATACATGAGGAATAAATAGTCAAGTATTGTTTATCAGTACGGTTACAAGTAAGTACTTAGGTACTGTTTACCTTCCGATAAGCCTTTTGTTTAAGGCTTCATATAAACAAGTAGTTTCGAGCCCGGAAAATAGTTTAGAAACAATTAATTGCGTTTTCTTTTGATACATTTGGGGACCCAATCACCCAAGGCCGATTAGATGTGAAAACTTAGGTTCTGTTTGTGTAAGTAAATATGTTTGTAAACGCACCCACAAAATAGGAAAACCTCCCAGTGTAGGCCAACGTTTAAAAAAATGGCGGATTATCAAACGTCAGATAGCGTTTATTTGAAGTATAAATGTGACATTTTGACAGATTGTGCATAGAAAATAATGTCAAACTGCCATATTTTATTCTTTTAAAAGTTAAGTATCAAGATTTATTTTTTTACACTGATTGACATGAGATTGTGATGGAATTTTTAACGTTTTAATTACGTGAATGTGTCTTCTAATGTGTGTTGCAATTAAGACATACATTATGTAATATGTACCTACTACACAAACTATCAAAAGACTTTTTCCTATTCTTACCTATCTGACAAAGGCTGGAGACAGGGGCGCGGAACTTAGGCGGCACGTTGCTGTCAGGTCCGACGCGGAGGAACTGGAACTCTTCGCTGGGGTCCGCCACTAGAGATTCCATCTCCAACAACCGCTCGATTGACAACTCCTGGAGGGATAAGATAGGAATAGATCATAAAGAGTTTAATTGCTTCGAGATATAATACAACTTTTAGAAAACAAG
Organism: Hoplodrina blanda; assembly: GCA_949316365.1. Classification (NCBI taxonomy): domain Eukaryota; kingdom Metazoa; phylum Arthropoda; class Insecta; order Lepidoptera; family Noctuidae; genus Hoplodrina; species Hoplodrina blanda. The sequence goes on from OX438581.1 coordinate 11,170,277, forward strand.
TTCTTACTAAAAACAACTAACTTCCAAGCATGCCAGTTATCGTATTTTGAACTTTATTCACGACGGAAAACTTCTTAAAACAGAATTGACAATTAAGATTCGGTTTATTCGGTTCTAAAGTTATATTTCCGATGTGTTGTATCATAAATTTACCATCATCAGAATAAAGTTCAAAATACAATAACTGGTTTAAAGTTTAAAGATAGAACTTGTTTTATAATCGCAGAAAAATTAAGCCAAAGGACGGCACAAGAATATTATTATCTTCTTAAATTGTTATTGAGTTAAAGAAAAGAGAATGTAAGCAACTAACTAACAAATCTGAAGTTTCAATGTTAATTGCTGTATTCTAAAGTAAATGTGTATTTAGGACAGACCCGGCTACTAATCTCATCTATAAATTACGTGGTTCAATTTTAATTAACTCCCCTTTAATAGAGATACATTAAGGTAGTACATTGTATGTGTCGCTTTGACTACAAACAGCCGAAATTTTCGCTAATATATTACACTAAAAAAATATTTATTTTTATTTTACTTTATTGGTTTACCAACAATTGTTTACACAGGTTCTATGGTAGCGGTAACATGCAAAATGTGTGAAAATAACAGTGCAACAATCACTTATAGGCAAAACTCCGCATGCGTAAGGAAGTTGTACAATGTTTGAATGTCTAACTTTAAACCTAAATATGTTACTGAGTTTGTATGAAATGCCGTAGGTCGGCGTAAACGCTCACAATCTGTAAAATAAGGTTTTTAACAACGTTGGTGGTCTATGCCCCCCTTTGCTAGTCTTTGCACCCCCCACTTTTAAAATACCTGGCCTAGAGTAATACAGAATGTCATTTATACAGCGTGTAACAACATAAACCTGAAAGTAGTTTGTGTATATTTTATAAGCCTAATGTCCTACATAATACAGAGGAATTTTAAAGTTACTCTCATAAAATTTAATAAAAAATGTGAATAATACCCTAAATAATAAGGTACAAAATTATTTAGCGATATTAAAATTTAAGGTTGTTTAAATAAGATTCTATTTTGAACAGGTTTCCATAATTAAGTTACTATGTATTTAAGTAATTTAATAACAATCCTATTTAATGTCTTAGAAATTTCACTTTGCAATTTCGATTAATAAAACAAACCATTAAAAATTGAAAACGATTACTCGAATGAAATATTAAAAGTTTACGTGGGTCGGTCATTGGATTCTCCGAACATAAACCTATGGAGTCTATTATTATTATCACGCATCAAAAGCTTTCATCAAACACACTCCAACATTTAATCCATCCAATATAATCTACAAACAGTTCAGCAATCACGTTCATAATAACTCCGCGAGTGAAACGCAACGAATCGATATTCGTGAATACTCGCAACTCGCGAACGCTCGCAATAAACAAAGAAATCAGTCGTGGCGCATCACTAGACGCGTTGTTTGCACACCGGCCATTTTTAATGAACACTGCGATATTACTTTACTGCTTGATACCAGGCTAAGTGGCTATACCACCAGCTTCTGACCTACGCTAATTGGAGCCGCGAGGGACAGGAGAAAATTTAATATCTGTTGTAAAGACAGAGCAAGACCTGGCTGTGGGTATTATTGTAGTTTTATGTATAGTTTTATTAGTACCGACTACGATATAACAGAAAACTAACTTGTATACAAGAATTTATTTTGACTGTGGACGTGGACAAACGAAAGCTTTTATCATGGATTAGTACATGATCCTAGAACCCCAAGGCAAGCAATTTTCCACGGTTTAAACAAATAATGAGCTGTTAATCATAAATTTTACCAATATGCCTATCCTTTTCCCGACTATGTTGGGGTCGGCTTCCAGTCTACACGGATGCAGCTAAATACTATAGTATTTTACATGGAGCGACTGCGTATCTGACCACCACAACCCAGTAACTGGGTAATAAGAAACCCTTGGTAAGACTGGTTGTCAGATTTTCGGGCTACTGACGATCCGTAACGACTGTCAAAGATCCACGTATGACAGCCGAGACCAACAGTTTAAAGTGCTTTTCGAGGCTCGGAGGAGTCTCGGTGTGTAAAGATGGTCACCCTTCTACGGACCAACCCCGGCAAGCGTGGCTTAACTTGATGGATCGACCCGTGCGGCTGTTATTACTTAGCCACGAGTTCCTAGCTCGATACATACATTTCCATACATTTTATGCGACAAAAATTTCATCGCAGGGTTCTCGAATTATGACTGAAACATAGTAAAAGCTTTCGTAACGATATCCCTTCCATCCGTTATACCGTATCTTCCATCTTTGTGTGTGATCACAAGGTGCGTTTATATTTATATGTATTTCACGATAAAACGCGAAATCCATCTTCCCTTTTTATGTCCATACAAAATGGTAACATTCACGATTAAATTTATTTTCAATTAGAAAAATAATGCGTTTGCATTATTCGGAATGAATTGAAGCTAGGCGTAAAACCTTGTACCATACTTCGTCCCATTAAAATCGGTTCGGTTTCTAGGTTTCCGTGCCCAAATGGTACTAATGGGACCCTATTACTAAGCCTCTGCCAGCTGTCCTTCCGTCCATCCATCCGTCTGTCAGCGGGCTGTATCTTATAAACCGTAATAGCTAGAGAGTTGAAATCTTCACAGAATATGTATTTCTATTGCCGCTCGTAATAGCCAGAGAATTGAAATTTTCAAGAATGTGTATTTCTCTTGCCGCTATACCAACAAATATGTAATAAAAATAAGCAAAAGTTATCAATGAGACAAGAGACCTGTTTTTTTTCGATCGATACTACATGCTGTTAAATCTTCTGCGATGTTACGGAACCCTTCGTGTGCGAGTCCGACTCGCATTTGACCGGTTTTTAAGTTATAATGACATTTATGTGCAGTAGTGAATATTGAGCGTTGTAACTTTTCATTAGACTCAACATGGACGGAGTTGAGTGCAAAATTGTTTATACGTCTCGACGTTTCGAGTCTGGGTAGTCTACATTCAAATATAATTTCTGTTTTATATTCATTCTAATTATGTTAAAGTAAAGGCCACGTATATTGTCTAAGGGGCTAATTAAGAACATTACTTCTTGCAAACATAAATTAGTTGTGCAATAAGCGAATATATTTTTATACTTTTGCTCATTTCGATGTGTTTTAATGACCCTTGACGAAGTTGAAATTGTATTTTACATGTATGGTCCATTCCGTCGTATAATTTAGATGGCCTAGCTCGTAGTCGTACCTACGTATAAGCTTCAATTTTGTTTAACTATGAGACAAGACAAAGAACGAACCGACTATCACAATATCATCAAGAATATTATAATATTATGATGATGATGTTGACTATAACATTGATGAAGAATAATTTAAAGTTATATTAATCGAATGATTTACGCCCCTTTTCTTATTTATTTATAAAAATACATACACTATCATAACAGGCTTACCTAATACAATAGTGTACTTACTATACGAGAAACAAAGCTTAGAGTAAAGTATTTTTACAAATTGCGGCCCGTGTAAATTTGCTCAGAGTATTATTGAAGCAGTCAATCTGTTGTGACTTGCCAGTGTTGATAGGAATTCTGCTTATTCTCTTTTCTTTAACTTTTGACTGTTGAAGTCATTATGGTTTTTAGGGATGACAAAGGATCTCCTAGTAACATCTAAACTTAAAACTACAAAATACAAAGTGACACCACATCACACGATTAGTTACCTGTACCTGCACTGAGCTGCTCGGATGTGCATCCTCCGTACCTCTGGCAGCTCTTTGCCTTTCCTCCTGAACGGCCTCCCGCTTCATCCCGCACGCGAGACATTTCTGGTACCTGCAGTACTGGCACCTGTTCCTCTGCCGTTTGTCTATGATACAGCTGCGTTCTTCACGACACGCGTACGTCAGGTCTTTTCTTACCGTCCGCTTGAAGAAACCTTTGCAGCCTTCACAACTGGAACAAAAAGTTTTGATGTTAACTGATTTTCTTCCATTAGATACTCCTTTTTAGTCCATGCCCTCCTAATTTGTAATTTACTGCTGGACATAGTTAGACATAGAAAAGAAGTTCAATGCCTCGTGATTGTCAGGCAGTCTGAAGATTGAAAAGCTTACCTAGTTACCAGCAGCCCTAATTGCCCGGTACCAGTCTCTATTATTTATTTATACAACAGTTAAACATAATCGATTTCTCTCCAACAAAAGCTGCTTATAACATAGTTCCATTCGAGTCAAGAAACATTTGAATGAGCATACATAAGTGTACAAAACATGTTGAAATTACCATAAAACTGGAAAAACAATGGTATGTACTTTGTTATATCTATATGTGTATCTGAAGACAGCTAAAAGTAAATACTTCTATAAGAAATGTCATTTGTTATGTCCTGACATTGGTACATACAAAAACTATACATAGATGTATGATATGAAGATATGAATATAATATTTATTCAACAGTGACTGATATCAACTAATGATGATATATCACCTGCTAAGCATACCAGTCAATAGAATAATTTGGGAATGTCAAACCAGTCTATTCATATACCATGATCAACTAATTACCATGTGATACCACTAATAAACAGTGGACATAACTTCTAATTGACTATAATAATACGTAGAGGACACACTGGGACTGACCGTTGCATGTTTAAAGTATTGATCGATATCATTTCTTGTAGTTCTGGTATAAATAGATCCGAGTCGCAGACAGGTTGGAAAATCAGCTTTTGAATTAGTAAAGACTTTGGAACACAGTATAATCGTTTGTCGATATGGATGCTTCTGAATTAATAATGAGGCGTGTAAGAATAGAAACACTTATTATTGTGGTCTAAGAACGTATCACGTAGAACAATTACAATAACTGCCAAATTATTGACTAAATCTATGGGTCAACAAGATAGCTCATCGTTCTGCAGTCTGTCATGGATAAGAGAAACAAAAACTCTTGTCTCTGACAAAAATCAAAGTCAAAGTAAAAAAATATATTTTAATTAGACCAAAAGTTTAAACATCATTAACAAGAAAAAATAATTGAATAGTTGTCTTTTCCAAAAGGTAGTATGGAGAATAATGGGCAAGTAACTTTTATACTTACTATTTTACAAGACACTTGAGTGTCTTGTAAAATAGTAGACTCAAATTTTCAGTTCTGTAAGGTCTTACTTTCCTATGTGCATTTCTCGGTATTCCTCGACAAGTTGAATCCGAGAATTCCGAAAATATTTGATTAAGATTTGAATACCAAATCGGAAAGACATGCACGCGATTTGAGCAAGAAACTCCATACTTCCTCTTTTTCCCATTTCGCTACTGATATAAGCCTTATTTTACAAACATTTTAAGTCATTCAATCTAAAGTTTTCTCAAGTGTATTGTGAATAAGAATGCTCTCAGTATATACGCTTCTTTATCACAGTGGCGACGCGGAGCATGCATCACGAATCAATTTAGCACATTGTGGTCTATTTCAAATTCACTTCACTCAATTGGTGTTGCTCGCATAACATACGTAAATGAACTACTTATATTTTCCTATTAATATTAATAGGAATATAACATGTAGCAATATTGCTGTATTGGTGAAAAAGTACTTTATTTTCTGCGTGGGTAATTCAGACAGATCCTTTGGGAATAAAGGATGACATAGGCGGGCACTCGATCATATTATCCCACGTAATTTCGATATACTTGGGTGTTCGAGCTGTATTGACTATTGATGAAAATGAGAAAACATATTCTTGTGGCGTTCGGTATATTATTTATCGTAACTTGCTCCTTGTTAGTGCGAAAAAGGAGTCCAAATAAGTAAGTAATTCTGATAATTTACGATTAACGTTTTCTTTTTTTAATTATATTCAGAGCGGTCTGTTTTATTTATATTCTGATAATCAAATTAAACGAAGGATGTACCAGCTCACGAGAGACATAAAAGTCAGCTTAAGAAGCAATAAAAATGAAGAAGTAGAAACAACTACGCAAATCCAGAAACAGACACTTATGTTTTGTAGCTGCCTGCTGTTACTTACATCACTTTTGAAAGGGAAAACCATCAATAACGCACGATTTAAATATGACGTCACTAGTTATCATATGACCTGCATCCGCATACGTAATTTGGACAGAAATCAAGTTTAGGACATAAAGCTCCATCTAGATCTTGGAAAAATATGGTCCTCCTAAACATTTATGGAAAATAAATCTTACTACAATACCAGCACTAATCTTCATACGAATCTGTATGCAGAAACTTGCATTAATGGTATTACTCATGTTTTCTATGTACCTAGGCAACAACTGCGCATTACACGGTGAGTTGTGCAATGAAATAAAAAGCACGAGTAAAATCAATAAGAGTTCGGTCAAAAGGAACAAGCGGTGACGGTGACGCATGTAATTCTCTCGGGCTGACGTTAATGACATGATTGCGTTTTGAGCCTTCGACTTCGACATGTGTTTTGCAACTTCGTCCAGTCGTGACGAATACCACTTTCTCTGTACTCATACCTAATGGGATATTGATTTTAAGAATATAAACAACAGGCGTAAATTATACTACGAATTTAGAAATTGTAGATGCTAACGTGAAACCGAACCGTTACATGAAATTTTTCGCGCGGTCGTCATTCTATATCTATGAGTCAGGTACAATGTTGTGAAGAGAATTTGTAAACCATGTTTATCTAGGTACCTAAGTACTACGATACGTTAGCTGTATCAATGGTAGGAGACCGTGGTCGCGGTCTCGCGGGCGTGGTCAAGTGGCCATTGTCCGGTTTCTTCAAAGTTTACAAACATAGCTTTAAATCTTGAAGTTAGAGCTTTAAATCAACTCGTGTGCGAGCACGCACGCTAATAAATTAGGCAGGTAGGTGTACCTACTATACTCTTTAGAATTTGTAAAGAACACCCTTTACGGTTCAAGTTATTGTTTTATAAAACGATGAAACCCTCGTGATATATTGGCGATTAATATGTCAATGTTATTATGCTATAACTTAGTTTTATGGACTAATTAATGCTGTATAATTAGTATTATTTTATATTTTGGCTGTTTGTAGGTGTATGGTGTTTTTAAACAACAATATTTTAGCGATAGTTAGGTAGGTATTTTGTGCTACTACCTAATAAACAAAATGGCGCACGATTAAATCGAACTTGAAAGTTATGAAGGTTATTCAATTCAATGTAGGTACGCTATCGTGGACTACAAATCGATTATTGTTTTTATCACTGCTGACAACATTGTTTGTCAAAATTGAGCAAGCGATATACTTTCACTAATTGAAGGGTTTATACGTATTATAGCAATTAAGTAAATGTCAACAGGCTAAAGGGTGCGATGTGAGTGTAACTAAATCGTAGATTATAATTTAATGTGACTTGGCATTTAACGAAGTGGGATTTTCATAAATAATACTTACCATCAAATATACAAAATGGGTATCCACTAGCTTCAGCCCGCGGCTTGGTTTACGTAGACGTTAAGTATACCATAAAACATATCCTATCCTAACAAATTATTAATTGGCTACAACAGTTATAATCAAAGTAAAAATAAATAAATGGCACCCGGTAGTAGTGTAACTTTCTATCAGTGAAATATTTTTTGTAATTAGATCACTATTTCCAGAGATTATACCTCTTACATTCAAGCAATGTTGCCTCTTTATAATATTAGTTTAGAACACACAGGCACACAGGTAGCTAGCCAAACTTTTATATCATGTAGACCACTTGCCATGTTTTTCGGATTCGGGTAGACCCGATGCTTGACTAATTTAAGTTATTGCAAATTCGTCAATTCAAATGTGTTCTGACAGCTCTGGTACTTATAGTGTTACTCACTTTGAAAGATTTAAATTTCCAACTAGGTATAATGTATTATACCATTCATGATACCTAAGCGCAAATTAATGCCGAGACCTCTTTCATACATAAGTAAGTGCAATATCATTACTTATCTACAAGATCAAAATATTTGTAAGAGCTGTTTTTTAACACGCTTATATTAGCTTCACTTGTAAGTTACTATGTAAGAAAATCTTGGAATCTTAATTTGACCCACTTCCCGGTCTTCGATTAGGATGAAATTTTGCACACGCTCTGAGTTCTGATGACAATACATGACTAGCTAAGAAACGTCATTACAAATCCAATATGGCGGGCTCCCCAAGATGGCGGACTGGCTGTTTGAAATCCACCCCCATGCTATGGGTATCAAATGAAAGGGTTTTCTGTCAGGAATACGAAAAAAATAGTCACGTGACTTAAATCCAACATGGCGGACATCCAAGATGGCGGATTGGCTATTTAAAATGCACCCCCATGATATGTGTATTAAATGAAAGGGTTTGCTGAATGGGATACGAAAAAAATTTGTGCGTGCTATAAGCGTGTTTTATAGTTTTTTAAACTATTTAAAAAAAAATTATAAATGACAAATTTGGGTTGGGTTTCCCTATAATCTCTTCCGACCTATACAAACAAAGACTGCTCTAAGAAGAAAGTCACTTTACAGTAAATCAATAGGTACCTATATCTTGGTCTAATCTTTCGTAGTCTTTTGTTTTCTATTCAGATCAGCGTGGAATTCAGTAAAACCTCCGCACTCTAAGGGCGCGTTCACATAGAACGTCCGATTTTACAGGATCCGTTTTAACTGATCCGTCGCTACTGGAGGTAATATTCACACAACATTTACAGGACCGATTTTAACTGATTCGTCGCTACTGGATGTCGGATCCGTATTTTTTACTGGATCCGCAATACTGTATTCTGTGTGAACTCGCTCATACAACTACATACGCTAATAACATATACGTTTAAACGGACCAGTAAAACGGACGTTCTATGTGAACGCGCCGTAAGCTAAATGAAAACCCAACATAGTGAGAGTAGTTTCACAATTCATTGCGTTTTACGTTAACGTAATTTACATAGCGTCGGTCGATAATGCGCAACCGACTGAGAACAAAACCTTTGCACTTCGAAGAACACAACTACACTAGACAACCCTTCTACCCAGTATTATCATGTAAGAATTAATTCCATCACACATATGGCTTCCGTTTGCCTTGGACGACATAATTTATGTTTCCTATGTAAATACGAATCCATGGCGTATTAATTAAGTAAAGTAGGTACTACTATTAAACTTACGTAATGTTTGTTAAGAATCTTGGAGCTAGTTGATAAGCCAATAAAGGCCATTGTTTTTCTATTCTTTATACGGATTTGTATAAGCAATCAGGGTAATAGAGGTAGGTACCTAGATCTTGGTAATTAAGGAGATAGGTAGGTACTACTTACCTTATTCACAAGTCCGCGTGAATGTTGGTTATCGGCGGGATTTTAATAAAATAAAAGTAAGCCTAAGTTACTCCTTATAACATCAGCTAAGTATAGGTATGTCAGTGGAATTTTGGTCAAAATCGGTTTAGCCGTTTCGGAGATTAGCCGGAACAAACAGGCGATAATTTTAATAATTGTTTTTTTTTTGTATAAACGTACCGTGTAAACATTGATATAAGTATGCATTTAGTAAAAAGTTGTTATTTTAACAAACAGACGCTTCAATTTTACTTATTTGTATAGATTATTGCATTAGCTTATGTCAATGCACGTACAACATACGTATTTCAACTGTGGAAATAACCTAAGTATTATTTCTTCACAAGAGTTTAAAAAGTCACATATTAGTACCTACAACATGACTTCTAATTTACCATTGATCTTTCAGGAGGAATGTACCTGGGACTCATAGTATGTCAATGCACGTACGTACGTATTTCAACTGTGGAAATATCCTAGTATTATTTCTTCAGAAGAGTAAAAAGCACATATACAACATGACTTCTAATTTTCCACTGATCTTTCAGGAGGAAGGTACCTACCTACTCATAAAGAACTTTTATTAAGGGAACAAGTCTGAAATATGCGAAAAATAATCTAGTGTTCTCTAAAAAAATACACTACAACATAAAAATGTATAAAACAGTGGATTTCTTTATATTGATACTCATCAATATGTTTTGCTGACTGTACATACGAATTTTCACACAGAGTGTGTATTACTAATACTATGGCCGTCATAACAACTAATAAAAAATCAAAATAAAGTTAAAAATTAAAGGGCATCCCTATAAACCTGTTTTTTTATGTAGCGTTAAATATTGTACGGTTGTACGAAACCCTACGTATGCGAGTCCGACTCGCACTTGGCCGATTTTAAACAGTACCTACCTAAGTAAATATTTAAAAAACCTTTAATGGCGGATTTACTTTCAAGAGACCTTTCTTTTTCTCATTCACTAAGCACGGTAAACATTCAAAATTAAACTAAGCTTCTTTCATAGCTAAATCTAGGGATTGCTTGAAGCCTCCGCCCACATCATAATATGATTATGTCAAGAAGACAAGCGCCTCATACACAATCATAACAAACCCAATGAATCAGTAACATTATTATGTATATAGTATATCTAATAATGTATAACACAAAAAAAGCTTTGGTACAAAAATAGCGGTACACGCGTTCTGTCTATGTACAGTCAGCTACAAAAGTCGATTAACAACGTTGCTTTTTTATATCATTTAAACAGACACTAAACACATAATTTACTGGTTTTCTGAATTTCAGGTAATAGCTTAGGGTTTATTACATCTTAATTTTATGTTCATTGAGTTTTATTTTTAATATTGTACTTAATAATTAGGATTTAAAAATCACAAATGTTAATCGACTTTTGTAGCTGACTGTACATGCCTCCGAACACGTGCCAACGAACGAATTTACACTCTATACATCTCATCATAGCCGTATAATTATTTATACGACGCGAAAATAAACAAATGTGAGAATTTTCGATATCAGGAATTTGGTGAGATTAATTCGTTGATAACGCCCTTCCTTCGCATTAGGGGTGTTGGAGGCATTAGGGATTGTTTTCGATAGGAGGGCGGATCAACAAAGCGATTTAGTAGTTAGGTATGGGTATAAAAATTACCCATAATACCGAGTCTACCTAAAATATTTTAAACAAGCTTTTTTCCGCGACTTCGTCCGCGTGGAAGCAAATTTTACTTCTATTACAAATACAAAAGCGAAAGTTTGGATGGATGGTTTGTTACTCGAATCACGCCAGAACGGCTAAACGGATATAGATGAGGCACAGAATAACCAGAATCCAACCTTCCTAACAGTGTTCAAAATTCTTACCTACTTTCATAGGGCTGTCACTCGGTACTTTGACTTACGCACGGACGGTCATGAATGGCCGAAACTACCTATAATGTTTCCTTCCTTGTTTTACTATTTTACGAACGTAAGTAGATAGGTAGTAGGTAGGTACCTACCTACTTAAGGTAGGTACCTACTACCTATCTAAAAGGTCAAATGGAATCTTACTAAGACGACTTACAAATATACTTCGGTAGGTAGGTACTATTCTACAAATCTACTAAAACAAAAATATACGAAACGAATAATACGTCAATATAACACCTACACTATTTTTTTAGATCACCAATTTTATAACTGCTAAACATTTAATTTACTTACTTCGATATTTTAAGAAGATTAAGATAATAATAGTGGGTATGTATTATGATTAAATAAATAAATAGGTAGGCAGGTGGTACTTATGTACATAATTAATCATACTATGAAGTAGATACACATACATTGATAGGTACATACATTGCTTACTTTCTTGAAGTTGATTAATCAAATAATTACTTTGACTTACTCACGGACGGTCATGGCGAAACTACCTATAATGTTTCCTTCCTTGTTTTACTATTTCACGAACGTAAGTTAAGTAGGTACCTACCTATCTAATAGAAAAGGCCAAATGGAATCTTACTAAGACGACTTACAAATATACTTTGGTAGGTAGTTATACTATTCTACAAAAACGAATCATAATACGTCAATATACCTAAGGAGGTATATTGACGTATTATTCATTTCGTATTTTGATTTTAAATAATTTGTTATGTAGGTATACATGGAATATACAAAAAAAGAAGTCTCTTTGTTATTTCGACCATTATTTGTACACACAGTGCAACAGTTTGGCATCTTTAAAAACAATTTAACAACCGCGTCTAAATAAAATATTAAATTAGTAACTTTTCTGTGTCCGCGTCGTAGCCGACCGCTGTCGCTGGCACACCTTAAGTTTGTCCGCTAGCTGAGCCGACTCAAACCGGTTTGTACCCGAGCGGGCGCCGGCGCACTCCCCGCGCGCCTTGTCAGTGACAGGTCACGCACACATAGCTGCGCGTGTAGTAGTGTACCTACGCACGGGCGTTAGTATGAAACTTGGCTTCTGGTTGTTCTGTGGATGAGGCATATAGATAGATAATAGTCTGGAATAGCGAATATCCTACTTACTTTTATCCCGGAAAAAAATCTTTGACGCAGACAAAGTCTTGGGCAGAAACTAGTACTTATGCCATAACAATGTCCTTTGACAATCAGCAATAATATAGCTATCTATTAGTGAAAGTATTTTTGTAATCAGACCAGGGCTTTTATAGATGGGGCTTTTAAAAACGAAGAAACAGACAAACTTACCTCTATACATAGTAATAGTATAGAAATATAGATGTGAAAGTTTTGTAAAGATCGTATGTTTGTTACCCAATCACGCGTAAACTGTTGAACGGATTTTGATGAAACTTAGCACCAAGTTAGACTATATCTTGGATTATCACATAGGATACTTTTTATTCCGGTATCTGTAGCCGTTTTCCTTGGATGCCAGATAATCCACGGGCAACTACGGGTAGCTTATCCTAACTAATATTATAAATGCGAAAGTAACTCTGTCTGTCTGTCTTTCTGTCTGTCTGTCTTTTCTTCACGCCTAAACTACTGAACCGATTTGTGTTCCTAACTAATATTATAAATGCGAAAGTAACTCTGTCTGTCTGTCTTTCTGTCTGTCTGTCTTTTCTTCACGCCTAAACTACTGAACCGATTTGTGTAAAATTTGGTACAGGGTAAGTGTGAACCCCAACAAAGGACATAGGTTACTTTTTATTCGACTTCGACTTCGACTTCGTCTGCGTCCGCGATAACTGACATATACGCGGACGAAGTCGCGGGCAAAAGCTAGTATTATATAAATCTGTGATCCCTATAATTCTTATTCAGTAGATAGAGAAGGCATCCCAAGATTGATGGCTACCCGTCCTTAATAATAAGAGGGATCGTAGCGTATATGGAGATGGAGGATGATAATTATGCTCGCGGTTATAGAAGCCATTAATATTATTATGGTTATATGCAAACATAGACATTCTAGCTAATACTTGCTAGATTATTATTACAACTGGCCCATACTGTCCCACTGCTGGGCAACGGCCTCCCTCCATTTCTTCCACCTATCGCGACTGCGCTACGTCTTGGAATTTCAAGGAAAAGGAAACCGACCAAGCCGTCCCGCCATCTCCTTCGTGGCTTACTGTATCGCTGTCTCGCCATTTCGGGGCAACAATCTTGGGCCTCACGGGCCCATAGATCGTAAGACAGGCGGCAGACATGTCAGCCCAGTCCCATTTTAGCTGGGTAGCCTTTTGAGACATGTCAATGATCTGTTTTTGGAGCGCTGGGTGGTGTTTCGAACGCGATCTGTTAGTTTAACATCAGCTGTGCTCCATAGCACGTTGGCAAACCTTGAGTTTGGACTTTTGGATGTTAGTCAAAGACCAAGTTTGTGCACCATAGGGTAAGATAGGGAGAATGCACATGTCCATTAGCTTACACTTCAGTCACAGAACAACCAGAATGAAAACTTCATACTAACGCCCGTGCGTAGGTACACTACTACGCGCGCAACTATGTGTGCGTGACCTGTCACCGACAAGGCGCGCGGGGAGTGCGCCGGCGCCCGCTCGGGTGCAAACCGGTTTGAGTCGGCTCAGCTAGCGGTCAAACTTAAGGTGTGCCAGCGACAGCGGTCGGTCACGACGCGGACACAGTTACAATATTTATTAGACGCGGATGTTAAATTGTTTTAATGATGCCTAACTGTTGCACTGTGTATACAAATAATGGTCGAAAGAACAAAGAGACTTCTTTTTTGTATATCCAAAGGATCTTATCGGGTAATTGTCTATATTTACTTATACAAACACATGCTTAATGCTTATTACAGAAGTAACTATTTATTTATGAGTAGGTAGGTAATAATATCCAGAACAATTAAGATGGCGATAAGGCTTTCCCTTATGAAATAATTTGTTATGTAGGTAAGTAGGTATATTGACGTATTATTCGTTTCGTATTTTTGTTTTAGTAGGTTTGTAGAATAGTAGGTACCAAAGTATATTTGTAAGTCGTCTTAGTAAGATTCCATTTAGACTTTTCTATTAGATAGGTAGTAGGTACCTACTTAACTTACGTTCGTGAAATAGTAAAGGAGGAATACATTAAGTATAGGTAGTTTCGCTATGTCCGTCCGTGCGTAGGTAAGTCAAAGTAATTTGATTAATCAACTTCAAGAAAGTAAGCAATGTATGTACCTATCTATGTATGTGTATCTATTTCCATAGTATGATTAATTATGTACATAAGTACCACCTGCCTACCTATTAATTTATTTAATTATAATACATACCCATTATTATTATCTTAATCTTCTTAAAATATAGAACTAAATTAAATGTTAACAATTAAATGTAGGTATCCCGATTTTATATATTTTCAATAGTGACAGCCCTATGAAAGTAGGTAAGAATTTTGAACACTGTTAGGAATCTTTCATTCTGGTTATTCTGTGCTTCAGTGGTTCAGTGATTGGTAAGAGTATGTACTTAATTGAATTGTACTTTCATGGACCATGCAGTAGCTCTATAGGACAGTTACGATCAGTGCCCAGTGTTACTTGACCCCCTCTTAGAAAGGAGAATATAGGGAAGACGGGTCAGTTAATTTAGGGTACTGCTTTACTAGCAAGATAGAACGATACAAACAAACACGCAAATAATCTCTACCTATAGGTATCAACATAATACCGTAAAAGCCATGAAAGACTACCTGCCCTCGAATGCGTGATTCTCAAATGAACATAAAAAATTACCAAGGTGAAAAAAATGTCTTTTGAATGGCATTACGAGCGGTTACCAATCGATAGAATTGTAAATCGTTTCAATAATGTATAGCTGAGCGAGTATTTTAAATACAGTCTGTATAAAGTAGCCCCAATAGTGTTTGAATCGAGTAAATATAAACGATATCGAATAAACGTACACTCCCACGCCCGCTTACTTCAATTAAAACGTTAGAGAATAATAAGAAGGTGTAAAATCTTTAATTTTGCGCATGCCATAACATAATATTCATTTTACACGCAACCAATAAAAGTTGTATCTAAGCTACGGGTATACACACGAATGGCGTTCTTTTAAACACAGACACAACACTAACGAAGCTGTCTAGACGGTGGCGGCATCTTCAGCTACTTATTTTATACTTGCTTATACCCGTGACTTCGCCCGCGTATTTAATTTTTTTCGACGGAACTAATTATTTTTCTAAAATAAAAGTTTGGCCTTTTTTTTCCTCTTTACAACATCAGCTATCTGTCAGTGAAAGTACCGTCAAAATCGGTTTAGTTATTTGCTGTAACAAATAGACAGACAGACAAAACCTTTAAATATTGATATTTTGATTAAGTAAATATTTATATGCATTTATTAAAACGCTGTTATTTTGACAATGCAAACAAACACTTCAATTTTATTAATTTTTACAGATCAACACTAGCTTTCGCCTGCGACTACGTTTGCGTATTTTTTTTATAATAAAATATACCTACTTAGGGATAACGTAGCTTCCAATCAGCGAAAGAATTTTCAAAATCGGACCGGTAGTACGGGAGATTAGCGCGTTCAAATAAAAAAAAAAAAAAACTTACAGCTTTATAATATTAAGTAGGTATATAAGTTGATAACAAATAAACGGCACAAACAAATTAAATACTTACTAACCGATAATATCCAGATATTATCTTTGCAGTTATTCGCACTAACTTTCATTAAATTGCGTTTTTATGGCTACCACATTGTATCTTAAGGTTTGCATAACAACCAATCGCTGCGTAGTTTAGGTACTATTTCCAGCAGTAAATTTTTCATTACCATCTCCGGCCATATTAAATAACGACATAGTTAATCGTTGGAGACAAAGCTTCAGTTGAAATTGTTTGTGGTTAATGTTTGCAAACGTTCCCTCATTAGCGAAATACCTCCTAATATTAAATTGCCCATTGAAACGACAACACGTTTTATAAAGATGTCTTCTTTAATAAGCAGTTATAACTAGTTATAACTACATAACATTTGCCGTATATTCCATACACACCTTACAAGACGCATGATGTAAAATCAAGTTCTTTTTTTTTCAATTGTAATAAAAATTTAGAATCGCCAACCATTTTGCATTTTTAATTAAAATAATAAATATCCATGGCCTATCACGGACCGTACCTGAACGCGAGACGAATTGATTGACATTTAATTTTATATGAATGATTCTGAGAGTCTAGGTTTCCCAAGAGTGATCTAATACCTGCTCAGACAGACTTGAAAAGAAAAGAAAAATTAAATTATAACGACCCACCATTTTGCTTTTCCCGAGTGTCTAGCGATTCAGCAGATATCAATCAATCTGCCTAGCCTTTTCCCAACTACTATGTTTGGGTCGGCTTCCAGTCTAACCGGATACAGCTGAATATCAGTATTTTACGCGGAGCGACTGCCTATCTGACCTCCACAACCCAGGAATTGGGTAATACGATACCCCTAGGTGAGACTGATTGTCAGTCTTTCGGGCTTCTGACGACCTGTAACGACTGTCTAAGATCCACGTCGAACAGCCGGGACCAACGGCTTAACGTGCTTTCCAGATAGCAGATATAAACCCTTTAATTTGGTTTTATTTATAACTAGTGACCTGCCCAGGCTTCGCATGGGTACAATGTAGATAAACCTTTCTCTTGAATCACTCAATCTATTAATGAAAACCGCATTAAAATCCGTTGCATAGTTTAAAAGATATAAAGCGTACAGACGGCGGGAAGCGACTTTGTTTTATACATACTTAATAAGTATGTAGAGACTTTGTCGCATTTAAAAACAATAATGTAAGGTGAGCGTGTATTTTGCCAAAACATTTTCTGGGCTATTTTATATTTACACACAGTTTTCATCTATTATTGTGAAACATCTCATCTTGCTACTATGTCCGTCAGTGAAACAAAACAGCTGACGAAAATGATGAATGAACTACTTCGCAGACGTCTAACGATTGAGCTTAGTACAGCCAAAAACATCCAACTCACAATGCCTCAATAATTAAATTAATTACGGCAAACTAATTAAGTGGGTATGCAAAATGTGAACCATTACTGTTCAGTAATAACAGTTCAAAGTACATTCAAAACGTATGCTTAGAATAAATTAATAATTAATTAGTGTTAAAAAATCATTGCAAATACTTTGCAAAATTATACAAATATCGAGGTTTGATTTTTTTTGGCAGAGTTAAACGTAATAGGTATACAAAGACCTATATTTCGGACAAATTATGTTAACTAAACTATTTGACTTCGACATAATAGGAATTTAAGACTTTTATTTTAAGAATAAACCGTCTTTAGTACAGATCCCTGCAGATAGCTGCAGACCCTCTAAGTTTCAAAACAGTTTGACCAATTTATGTTGCATATGGGAATGGTAAAAAAATTGAGCAAAAACTTCACAGGCAAACTCTTGTTATCGAACATCTGGCCCCCGAGGGAGGAGGGTTAGAATATCGAGACCGAAGTTAACACCTTCCAAGTAACTTAATTTATATCGATAATAACATCACGTATGAACCACAAAATGCTTTTTAGAACGTTTATGCGAGGCAACAGTGTGTCTACATAATAACCATTACGAAAATTTCACGAAAGTTATTTTGACAGACATTAAATTATGATGTAAGTACCTGTACACTCCATAATGTTTTCCCGACGCTCTGTCTCCACATATAGAACAGAGGTGCTTGGAACCACTTAGGGGGTGGTTCGGGGGGTAGTTTTTGAATGCGGGGGGCGGAGTGGAGTCGTCTCGCAGGCCGTCTAGCATCGCCGTGTCTGGCTTCATCTCCGGCGGTGACATCGGCGACATAAAACCGCCCTCTAAGTTCAGCCCTGCAATAAAAAGTCTAATCAACATTTGAACAATAAAAATCTTAATTACAAACGCCGAGCGGAGGCGTAAATATATATTTGTTTTTGAGCTGCTGCCACTAACTGCAGTTATTTTAATATTTATGAAGGATTTAGTTGTGCACTATTTATGTAAAGTTTCTTAGAAAAAAAAAATTACCTATTTGTAAATATTAATTAACTTTTAAATTTAAACCATTCAATATCACAATCAATCCCTATATACTTATCTAATAAGTGTAAATCTTTATATCAATCATCAATCTCACAAAATAAAATAAACAAATTCTCCGGAAAACAAAAAAGTATGGATGGCAGTTGTTCCAAAAACCAACAAAACCGGTTCATTAGTCCGAGGGCTTCTGCACCAGACAAAAAAGAAAATAAACATACACAGCCACCACCCTCATTTTGCTGCGCAATAGAAAATCTTTTTAATTTTCTAAATAAGTTTGCTTTGAACGTCTTCAAAAATCGAATTGTATCAGCCAAGTGGGCACATTTAACCGAATGGCGAGCGATGATGGAAAATGTTCAGGTGTTTCCAACTGATAAAAGCATTGAAAGTTTGGTTTAAAAGCATACGTGACGTAATTCTCGTGTGCAAACGTGTTCATAGAATGTAAATCTTGTATTCTCGTTTGGACAAAGTAAAGCATACAAACTAAATGCCATAATACTAATATCTGATCTATTAACTGAACATGCTTCGTTGGTCGTGCGCCTTGTGAAACGAGTTGCCATTGTCTTAAACATCCAAATCGATATCACATAAGAAATCTTTGCACATGTAGGTACTGGGCTTGCTTCTCATTTGATAATGCCCTATCTGTATTATATCTTGAAGGTTTAATGTCGTTTGGTTAGTTTTCTGATTTATATGGACCTGGTTTTGAACAACTACCAAGTAATTGAACAATAACTGTCTCACCAGCTGCGTCTGAACATAAAGGCTTCTCATTTCTTGCAAAATGTTAGAATTTACGATCAATTACTCTGGGAGATTTATGAAAAAGTATTTTTTCATATTATACTGTGCTTACTGTTAAATTGAGGCTGGTAAACAAATACTTTAGATTCATATTTTGTATCTTTAAAGTTATAATCCCCGACTTCAATAAAATTATGACAATGATTCCCTAAAAGTCTGTTTTTCTACAAAAGAGGGACTAAATAGATGTTTTTTTTTGTGTTGTCATGTATTTTGTTCGGTGTCGACGAATTAACAATAGCTCAATAGGTACCTACCTAAGCGTAACGTAATACGAAGTGCTTCATCATGCCAGGTAGATAATAGAGAAAAACATACTTTAATTAATTTGATAATTACGCATCGAACTCAATACATTGTAGATAGATAACATTAAAAAAACTGGCTTGTTTTTTTCTTTTATTTTGTTGGTTATTATTAATAACAATCTGTCCACGGTTCTACACCTCACCTATCGTATTATATTTAAATGTGACATCATAATGTAGGTATAATTAATAAATGTAAGCGCAACGTTTTATTTGTAATGCGTTGCATATCTAGCATATCTACACATGGATGGAAAATAAATATGTTTGAACACAATCATAGAGAACAAACCAACGCAACCAACGCCAAAGTTGTTTAAGTAATGCTTAGGTAATAATTTGAAAAACTCGTTTCAACTAAACATAAAACAATAGGGCTACGAAAATAACCAATTTGAGCCCATAAAACAGTTCACTGCAAGTACTACTTACACCCATATTCATTTTCATACATAAGTCAAGTTCATACCTACGTAAGTATAAAATGCAACGTGAACTTGAATGCAGATTGTTAAAAACAAGCGTTATCTTTATGAAGAGCCGGTTGCATCGGTCGGTTCACTGGTAAGGCATCCGTTTCTCGTGTAGGTACCTACGTAATAACGTCATCTATCTGTCCATCGGTTGAGCGACTGTTTAGGGCTTACGTCACCTTCAGAAACAAGAGATATACTGATACGTCATTTCCGATCTATGAAATTCCTATTTGCAAAGGCCGACTGAGTTTGGGCAGTGCTTTTTTTACAAAAAGGTATCTTGACTTGACTAACATGTTACTTGCTAAGATGCTGTAATCTACCAATAAATCTTTGTTCCTTTTTGCAAATAATACTACCACTAGACCCAGTGCCTCATAATCTTCTTCTATAATAATCAAATATACTTCCCCAATAGTTATTCTTACCAAGTATTTCATGAGCTTGTCATCAATAGTTTAAAAAAAAACAAGGTTTTCGCATTGGTATTATGTTGATCTTCTATCTAACGAAATCATGAGCAAACTACTTATGTTTATGGACATCTAACATTACAAATTATAATAGCATACGACCCCTACCATGAAAAAAATATCCTTGACCATCTTGGAAAAAACATTTTACAGCGGCACATAATAAATATGGAAAGATCTGAACATGATTCAGATAAAACTTATAATTATTAATATTAAATACTTAGGGATGTTTTCAATAATATGGATGGCTGTAAGAAGCCACTCAAAGAACATAAGGATGAATTGTTGGCTAGAAAAGAGATAAATGATGAGATTACTGCTGATAGAGCATGTAGATATTCAAGAAGAAGTAAAAATCAAAGCGTTTATTTCAATTATACTATTTATAGGCACTTTTTAATTGTCAAGAAGTCGGTAAGTTACTCAGAAAGTTGGAGCTCCAAAATGTAGGTACAGGTAGGTCTCTAAAGAGATGAACGCGCAAGAAACTCAACGGATAGGTACTCTTTTCAATGTAGTTTCAAAAAATCCTGGTAACGCTACTCATGATGCTTTTATAATTGAAAATAATGTAGGTGAAGAGAAACATAAACATTATAAAAAGTAAAGCTATCAGCCATTGCAGGTAAGAGATGACCAGTTTCAACTGACAGCGCCCGTTCACGATCATGAAGACATGCATAGATCCCAAATAAATTGGGATAACGGCGCATGCAGAAGGATAATGTATAGATCCCACGAAATTGTGAAACAAATAATCCGAAATATAGCGTTTGACATCTGAATCACAATACATGTAACTTAAACAATGTAACGGAACATTCAAGGTCCATAACAAAGCGTTCTACAAACAGCTTCTGAGATGAAACGTATCACGCCTACGTGGACGGAGCATATTGTGTACCTACCTGTGTCTAGCAAACATTTTCAATTTCTACGTGTGAATAGGGCGCTTAGAGCATATGAAAACAAGAAATAAGAGACGAAAAGACTTGATGTATTTACTGAACTAATGGTCTTGGTATAACCTTTTCGATAGAATAGTCTTGACCCTTATCTGGTGAATGGCCGAGAGAAAACTTATTAGATTAATTCATTATAGTTCGTCAAACAACCTGCGAAAGAGCAGCGCCTGGAGAGACTGTTCTAATTTTACAGAGAGCTCTTAACAGAATAAATGAATTTAATTTAATTTTATCATACTATCTTTTCCAGCATTGCAGAGAAATTTTCATTACTTAATAACAAATATTTTAATTAATATAGAAACGGTTGTGTTATATCGTGGTTATTGACATTTTGAAACACGATACAGTAAGTTTTTGATTGACTGAATCAAGCTTCGTTTCATTTTAGTGCGAGTTTCGTCATCTGAAAGTTAAGTTTGCTATGGGCTCTTCAACTAATTCTATGGTTGATTTCTAAAATTATTACCATAATGCCCTCATGTTGGAGGTATTCATAAGCACTCAATCAGTCTTTGAAGTGGGACTTTTGAAAAGTACGGCTCGAGCGTCAAGCCCTTTGAGGAAAACCTACAAGTGATTGCTCTTTCATCATGAAAATATAATAAGTTTCTGAAACTTATTTCCAATTACGAGGCGTTTCATTTGAATGGATCCCTAGCCTCTGTCAACAGATTTATAATGGTTTGCCAAGAAGCACGTTTAATTAAAACCACTACAACTTAGAAATAAACCTAGAATTCTAGACATTCTAGACTAGATGGTCTAAATTCCAGATGGAATTCTGGATCAAGTTGATTCTGCTCGTGACAACAGTCAAATACAATTAGTAAAAACCTATTAAATCCAGTCACGCAAGACAGTTCAAAAGTTCATTTCTTGGGAAGTGATTAGGTCTAAAATAAAGGTTGGTCTTAAATATTATAACCAGATTAAAACCTACGTAGCCGTCTTAGAGCAAAATCTTATTTCAAAGTCTAAACAAGTTTAATATATTCACAAACTGTTATTATATTGTTCGTTCATATAAAAGTCGACGAGAACTCAAATTAGATTTATAATTGAGTTTTATTTCAAAGAGATATAATTGTGGCGTGTAATAATCATTTTCACTCTCGCGAAACGAGATGAATTTCATGTTAATCTTCGTAATTAACGAAAAGCAGTGAAAAAGAAAGATTGTAGCATGTCTGCCGAGCGGCGAAACGCGGTGTTACATGTGAGAAAAACAAATATGCAGATTTAATTTCCATCATGTTAGTAAGGGTTGCCATTCGTCCGGGATTCAACGGATTTGTCCTAGATTAGAGGACGTCCGGAAGGGGTTTTCAAAAAGGATTAAATCTGGACACTTTTTGTGTTCCCGATTAATCAAAAGATAAGCAATAAAAATATTTATTAAAAAAATGTAATGTATTTATATTGTATGTTTTTTTATTGTAAAGTTATTTTTTAGGTTCGTCTGGGAAAAAAATTCAATTTCACTCAAATATCTAAAGGTTTTTGGAGATTTTGTCCGTTGCCGGCAAATTGGGTGATAGCAGGTAAGTATGGGGCATATAAGGGTAAATATTATTTACTTATTTTAATTAGGTAAATTATGTATTAGTAATGTGACTTTAACGGAGAGAATAAATTATAAAACCATCCATTTACGCCCTGTGCTCATGTTACTATGGTGCAAGTAAGCCCAAAAAGTGGAAATCAAAGTAAGCTACGTACCTAATCTACATAAAAAATACTCTAGCTAGTTTTCCTACACGAAATATGACGAAATGTAGCGCAAACAACCACTTTGACAATCTTGATACTTGAATGTTATTTTCATCAACGATGCGAGGCAATGTGAATTAACAAAATAAAACATTACTAATGTATTAATTCGCACTGTCTATCATACTAATTGAAATTGAATTACAATAGAACAGAACGGAAGTGTGATACGGTCCTATTGTGACATTGAACACGCTTTTTTTTTAATCAACTCGTTTATTATCTCTACCAAAATGTTTCCACCTAAAAAGCCACCACTCCGTTTGAATTAAGTAAGACATAAACACATTTAGTACCTACTATCAAAATTACTTATTTAATTGCTTATTAGAAAGTAGAGATATAATCGCAGTTCCGATTCGCTAACGTTCTTAACCTTTGTATGATGAATTATAATGTCATCAATATAAATAAACTGACAACAAGTATCATGCATTAATCGTTTTAAGAACATCGTCATTTTCTTGCTTTGTGGTATGAATAACTTGTTTATATGAAGCTGGCATCAAGCCGATAGGTATAAAGTAGTTTCTTATTAACATCCCGGTATATCAAGCAGCTATAGTCATTGATAGAAATGGAACAAAGGCTGCTTCTACACCACAAACCTTGAAAACAGTTCAGCTGTATGTTTAGTCTTAATTTACATATTTAGCACATATTTATAACAATTGCAAGGGCATGAATTGCCATAAACAAATATTTCTTTTTTATAAACGGACCTATTTACTAAAATAAACACTGTTAAAAAAAATATCGGGTCCTTAGGCAGCAGATAAATTTAAAATAAAGGAACACCAGAGTATCTAGCTAGATCATCCATTCCATACAAAATAAAAGATTGCTACGGAAAACTGCTTTGCTATAAGAACCAAAGAATTTTCCGTTGCTAATTACATAATGTGATATTTACATTGAATATCGAGTGAGCAGTCGACGGTCGGTATGCTAGATTGCGTAGCCATTGGTTGAAGCATGTTTCCCATGTTCCCTGGCGACGTAGGCGTCATCGGCTGTTGCTGTTGGCCCGGCGGCAAGGGCCTGGCCCAGTTGATAAGTGCTGTCACCGACATAGTCGGCTTGTCTTTCTTCGCCACGGACATGGCCACGCACAAGCATCCTCACATCACTATCAACCCACTGCACTTCAGCAACGTTCAAAATTAAACTGCACGGATACACAAGTGACGGCGGGTAACACCGAGCGCGGTGCGATGGTCACGATCAATTTACGCTGCGAAAGATCAAACCCCTGAATAATGGTAATGACGCTAGGCTTCTAAATAATACGTGCAAATGTGACCGAGCGTGCGACGCCGGAGATATGGACAAAAGCGTCAGAGCCGCGATCGGGGACAAAGCAGACGGCGTTGTGACATTGTGATAGCGACTGTTATTGCACCCGACGCGACGCGACGATATCGCAGTGCAACTCGTCAACAATGCGCCACAAGCTTCGACGCTGATGCTTAGCTAGTGACTAATGCGCACTAAAATTCAACAAGCTCGAATTTGACAAAAAATGTACCCGTCAACTTCCGCGCGGTTACCGGCGTGAAGGTCTCACCCGACGTGCTCAAGGTCCGCATACAATCATACGTGAATAAATCTGATTTTATGTGGAAAACGAGTTGCTATAATCACATTTTTTGCCTTTAAAGCTGATGGTTCTGAATCGAACTAGATAATCTAAAATTTTATAGTTATGTTAGAATGGAATCATCTAAATAATTGTAGTTGTTAGCAGTTGGCCTTCGTGATCGTGGCTGCGGCGCGTTTCTGTAATTAAGTTTTACGTCACTCATAGACCGAACTCCCCGCGATAGCCCCTACCATATAAAAATTCGCTATGTCACTTAGTAAAACCTAGCGCGATTAAATGGCACTTATTCATTTGATTACTATTGTTCGTACAATCAAATATTTCTTTAAAGTTTCAGGGATGCGGTCATACGCACGGCACTTAACTAGAACAGCTTTTATACCAATATGGCTAACATAGTATACACATTTTAACTTACAGATAACACATCGCTGCCGCTGAGTTTAAAATTTTGGGCATCAAAGACGATAATTCAAAACATGGCCAAATGTTTGTTTGTATGTACGGCATATGCGGCCTTGGGGCTGTGCGTATTGGGACGTCCGTTGCACGTGTTGAGGGCGTTCGTCATAGATTGACGACAAAAAGTTTTCCGGTCTTAAACTAAACAATATTAAGGTACCACCTTGACACTATTGCACAATTTATTATAATAGTAATCGAATTTTTTCAAGATAATTTTTAAGTACCAAATGACTAGTCAGAAAGAGTACCTACTGTGTAATGTAACCTACTATGGTATTCTTAAAGTGGAAAGGATTATTATAGTGTTCCCAGCAAAGGGTGAGAAGCGGCCATGAAGTAGAGGCAAATACAAAAATGGAAATTACTTTCATTTTTTATTATATGCCGTTTTTCGCTGTTATATAACTCTTTCTGCGATATAATTTTTATGAAAAAAAAAGCAAAGATAAAAGGGCAATTAGGAATCATTAAAAAAACATCAAGTACCAAAAATATTATGTACGCTATACATGTTGCGATAAATAAAGCTAGAATAATGACGAACATCATAAGGGTTTGGCTCAGAAATAAATAAGATAATAACGAGATATTAGATTACATCTGGACCACATACTGCGATGCTCAGTAAACGAATAATCGTGATCGATACAGATGGATGAACAAATAATATTATAATTCGTTACAAAGATAGTAAACACAGCACAGGCTGTCAGAAAAATTTATAATCGAATATAAATACAATAGAAAATTGATAATATAATAAATCCTTTAAAAACCGTAAAGCGAATTGAAAGCGCGCAAAGAATACCTATCTTATTTACGGCGTACTGCGTAGGCGTTTGATAAAATTCACTTTCAATTCAAAAGAAATCAGCCAGGCGTGAATTCATCCATATCCATTTACGCTCGGTTTAGGGTGTAAGGAAGCAGCTATATCATAGAACTAACTACATTACCCGAACCTGTCAATCAAGCCGTATCCTTGACGACCCCGGGGCCTGTGCCGGGGCTATGTAATTGATAGCCTCTCGTGAGAAAAGAGGATTTTTACGTAAATTAATCTACGATAGTGGGGTTATATTTAGTGTGTTAAACAAGGCAACAAATCAATACAGAAACCAGACGAAGGAAAACACGCCATCGACAATGCGACAAAGGCTTTAGTAAAACGCCATACCGTCGCCTTCAGGCACGAAATGAATGAATTGAGCCATTATGATATCGTCGGGATTGATGGGCCACACAAAGGGAATCGCTCCGACAATGACTAAGCGGACACCAACACTACCGGTAATAAACTACACAAAGGAAATATTACATATTGTAACGATATTATTATTTATAGTTGTTTTACGATAATAATGTCATATTATGAAAACGAAAAGAAATAGGTACGATTTCATTTGCGGTCGTGAAAATATTCTGCACCAGATTAAAAAGATTTAACAAGTCGATAAGTTAGAATTACGCAGCGCTCAGTGAGCGTAGAGCAGTTTGTCGCGTTATCAAGGAATTTTTCCACTTTCCTACACTTTCTTTGGTCCGCATGACGTGCGTGCATACGTGCATGTGGAGTATGTGGAGATGGAAGTCCGCCTGCCGCTGCCCCCCTCCGCCGGCGCTATCGATCTCCACCGACCTTGACTTGACGCGCGCTCGACTGCCACAATAACATTGACAATAGCTTACACTGCAGCACTGTGACAATCAATACCGACGCACGCGCAACACCTTATCAAACTCTCGCTTTACTTAGCTACTTTCCTTTACATTTGTGTCTTGCAACTTTGATCGTCAATTTTTTTATGAAACAAGATAATAGGTAGCAATTTTGATCCACAATGAGAAATAATACAGGTTATGGTCAAAATTGGTAGTTACAAGATATAATAGGCGAATGTTAATTGGTCATTAACTGATGCTAGTAACTCTTACTAGACAAGTAATGCAAAAGCAAAGATAAATAGCGTCCTAGATTTGACCCGTAGAGTAGCAGACGTGCGACGCGCGGCGTGCGGGTGTACGGTGAGTCAAGGCGCGGGGGCGGCGCGTGCATTCGCCGCGAGATATGGGTAAACGGAACGCAGAGAGAAGCGCGCCGCGGGGGCTTGCGACCTTGGCGATTCGCTGACGACTACAGGTGTTTTTTGTTCGTGCACAAGATCGCTGAGCGATGCCTCTGCTGGCCAGTCTGCACTGGGCGAGCCGGTAGACGCGCGGCGCGGGGAGACCAACCGGAACTCCCAAGTACAAAACAATGCTCATTTTCAACACAGAGATGCGTTCATTGTGAGGCTACGTGGTAATTATAATTATTATTGCTAACCTGTACGTCGATATACTAATAGACACGTGATTTGATTTCAAATGGATTTTTATCATCTGGTTTCAATAAAGATAAACAGCTATCAAAGATGCAGGTGGTACAATGCCATTAGTTGATAAGTTATCGTTAAAAGATTGTATGTTGGAATTCAAGTCATCTTTGCTTTTTTTTACTATTGCATTGTTTGGGACCGTATCGTTTTCGGGAATTCCCACTTGAAGTTCGCAATCTTAAGTTTTACCTTATCCTTGAATGACTTATAGGGTGATAGTTATTTGGTTTTTACAAGGAGAACGCGAATTGTAATTCTTTTATTAAGGCTTTTTAACATATTTGCTTCAAACTAAATCACTATTAATTGAATCCCTTAGTCGCCTGCCCTGTATCGTCATCCTAGGGTTTAAGATGTAGCTGTTCTTAACCAGACACCATACTCTTAACAGAGATGATGTGGTGCAAACATAGTAACTCATTAATGTTGGAATTTGTTACGACCTATTGTTTGTACTTTGATTGTACTTAAATTTATTTTATTCACGTAACAACAATGCATTTTAATCTCAAAGGTCTACTAACAAAACAAAAACCTTATTTGCCAAAACCAAATTAAGTACATAAATCTAATAAAATCATGTGAATATTTCATCTCTGAAGAAGATACTAAAGAAAGGAATAATGGCAAAGTAGATGCCAAGAAACTATCAATATTTCTATCGCCCGCATTATCCATATCATATGTTTGTATTAAAAATAATGAGAAGTAGAGCGTTTCATCATTTATCCAAGCGTTACATAATGACGCCAAGCGTTGTGTCGACCGAGACCTTGGCCGTGACCAAGCCAGAGAGTAACACTTCCCGCGGCGTGACGTGACGCCACTCGCGCCTGCGATTAGGTACACGCAACAACAATAAACTAAACACTCCTTAACAAGCTGTAATAAATTTGAAAATATTTTAATAAGCGGCTACAATGGCTATTAACGAATCAACTCAAATCGTTTGTTTTGAAATTCTGATAAAATGAATCAAGATCAAATAACTCTATTGTCAATTTACATAAGGGCGCGGTTCTGGAAATGTTCGATTTGCAAACAATCTAATAAAATGACTATTCATTAAAATATGAGTAATCTCATATCATAGAGACGTGAAGTATCTGATGCAGTAGTAAAAGTAATTACAGAAGAAAGAAAAGATGGCCAAAATAAACAACTGTTGTGCGATGAATCGGAGCTAGAAACAAATGATAAGTCTTGGTTCATTTTAGAAACAACTGCAAGCTACAGAGATGAAACTTAACGTAAATTGACGCTAACATTTTAACAGATCTTAGCGTAAGTTAGGGCAAGCCCTAAGAGCTTTGGAGGGCCTCAAATAAAAAAATATTGCAAGTGTTGCAGCCATCGTTACATAATGTTTTCCATAAACACTTTTAACTAAGGTGAAGAAAATAAAAACAAAATACGGAAACAAGATGGAACTGCGTTAAAAAAAACGTAATGCAACGTATTAGTATTAGGGCATGTAATATCGGAAGGTTTTCAATTCCGATACTGATTTCCGATATTAGATCTCAATATCGGAATTCCGATATTAATATCGGAATTTCGTAATTTAATTAGAAATTGCATATTTTAATTGCAAACTCCGGATAAGTTTGGATGGAGTAAATAAAAAATCATTTTTTTATCATATTCTTTGATTTGGTGTATCTATGTGTTTTTGTACTGTATTTATTAAATAACATATTTCTCAGTCTTTTCCTATACTATATCAATCCAAAAGAACAAAAATGAAATAATTGAATTTTGCTTGATAGGAACAATACTAATTATGAGATAAACTTAAAATAATATGAATAAGCACTAAACTACCACATGACGTGCCTATATCAAAAACTATGTGAAAAAAATAACATACCTATTGTTAAAGATACTGAAAGATAATGCTTTTTTTAGGTTAATATTGCAATAAAACCAAAATCAATAAAATTGCATATACGACATTGTTAATAGGGACAGGCAAATAGGTACAGTCGGTTATAGCAGCTGTTGCTTGACCCAACTAACTGGCTAGTAGCCAGTTAGGTGCTTTGGAATTATTGGAAAACAACAATTACTTAGGTAGATAATAATTTGTACAGTTTACATCTTTTAAAGCGACGTTGCATCTAGCCACATAAAACACAAACGCGTCTTAACTAACACGGTTCACAAGCGCAAAGTGATTGACAGGTTATTCTGTTCATTTGTGCGAATAAGCAAGAAGTACACGGGCAGGCTAAGAGTGAGCGAGACAAACAATACTATTATAGCTCTTGTATCGCATGCTTAGCAAGCAACAAGAATATGGTTAAGAGTGCTATCGCGCTCGGCGCTACACAAGGAGCTAAAATATAGGTTTAGTTTAAAACTCAAATAGAAAAGTTTGTCTGATTTGAACGCAAGTTCCGATATTACAAATTCCGATATTGAATGCTCCAATATCGGAATTGTAATATCGGAACTTGTGTTCCGAGATTCCGATATTGCGATATTCCGAGATTCCGAGATTCATGCCCTAATTAGTATGCCATATGTGAAATACCACGAGGGCGGCGATGAATTCAAATAAAGTTGAAAGCCTTGACAATGATACAACTTGTCTTGTGTTTGTCTTGAATAACAGCTATAAAAATAATAATCGTACCTCTATAATCGATAATAGTGTTGATTACGATAATATGGCCAATAATATTCGCTGCAGTAAAAATATATAACATTGAACATAATTTTAAGTTTTACATAGATGATATGATGTTACTCTTCCAGAATTTCTATGGTACTGTATTGCAACAACCATTAAAGCCCAATTTCATAAACTTGCCACTGCTAACAATGTGTCTTATAATGGCAGCTTTGCTTTACATTATGGATTGTCTTTCTATTGGATGACAGAATATTCAATCTAAACGCCTTTAATCGAACTTATACTTGAAACAATTCAAAAGAGATTCGAAAAATCAAGAACGGCAAGAATTCCAGAGAAAGCTAATAGTCCCAACGATGATACAGGCAGCAATTAAAAGGGTAATCAATTCAATATAACTATGGGTAATACGAGTAGGTACATAATTTATGATGACAAACATCAAACGTTCTGCTTCAGTTACTGGTACGTAGTAATTTTACAATTGTCATGTCGGTTTGCCGTCGTTGTTTCCTAGAATTAGTCGTATAATATTTATAGATCGTTAAAGTTATCAGGAACTTGGGAACTGTTTCCAGTATTTCAAGTAAAAGAAGGTTACATATTTGGTTGTTCTTATTATGGTTTGATTGCCAAAGTCTAAAGATGTTCAATGTGTCCATAGTTAGGAAATTTTACTGGACTAATAACTCAAACTATGGATTTAACGAAGAAAAAAGAAAAAGGTATGCCACTGCTTATTGTTCTAGAGTCAAGTTGCAGTCTACAAAAGAAACAAAGCTGGCAAAGGAGACAATTTTGCACGCATCTGAATTTTAATGCCAGATGATTCAAGATGAAAGATTGAAGACGAATTAACTCTTTATGAGCAGTAAGCCAGTACTTTATAATCTAGGGACGGAAATACCTCAAATATTTTAATAATACGATACACATTAAAAGCCTTATAAAGGATTAATTAGCCATTGTTTTGTTGAATGGCAAAAAGATATATCTGTTAATCCTAATGTCATCACGAAACTGACGAGGTTCCGTTCTCATCACTCTTCTTTGGCACGATTTCGGTACACGGTTACATCACCCTGACGTCAAACTATCAAACGAGGAAAGTTCTGTCTTATCTCGATATGAAAATGGGGAATACGCGAATGGAAATGCAGCGACTAGAGCAATAGAGCACGGAGATAAAATTATTCAAAACACTAGAGTCAATACACTTGCAACCTTGCAGTGCTCTTTACGACTCGTGTCAGATAAAGACATAAGGGCATTAAAACATTACAAGTTTATATTGCGTATTCTATGTTAACGTTGTTGATTTTAAGTTCAATCATATTCGATAACAGTTTTACTTCAAATACGCATTAAGTAATTAGTGTTTCTCTTTTTAAAAGCTTTGTAACTAATAATTTTACTTAAATCATGACCTAATGAAATATGAGGGCAGAAACATTTAGAAAACATGGTGAGAATTTGCTCCTGGCACACAAATTTCTATATGTGTTATAAAATTGCGATACTCAGAACTAAAGAGAATTTTAGAATGGACATAATTAGGATAGAATTGAAATCATTAAATCAAAATAACATGGAATTTTAATACCTAATTGGTTAATTGCTAAATAGGTAATGTTGAAAGTTGAATAACTGGTTATCTTCACACAAAATTTGCAAAGATGTGTGCAAATAATATCGCATACATAATCATAGAAACACCAGCAGACGTTGATAGGAATTACGGCTGTATAGTTGCATGGGATCCAAAAGCGCTCTTATTTCCAAAGTTGAAAATCGTGAGACAACCCTAAATCGTCAACACAAGTGACACATCACAAACATGGGTGGTTAATGCGCGCGGAGCCCGTCATGACGTCTATCATCAAAGATTAATATTGAAATTACGGTAGTTAATTAATGTTAAATGCCGGTTACGGATCGTGCATCGATTTTCGTGTTTGTCGCGAGCGGCGCCGGTCTCGCGGCCGATGCGGGCGGCGTCGCTGCTCTGACTGGCGCGCCGCGTCCCCGCTCGTACCCCGCATCGCCACCGTTTGTTTTGCTGTATTTTCGTTGTTAATCATTCTCCTTGACCTTGTGCGACGTCGAGTGGTCCACTGCACACGACTGCGCACCCCTCGCCCTGCCACCCGCCCGCGCTGCCTGTCGCGCCGCATCGCACGTGCTTTAGTCCTTCGAACCACACCATGCAATGTGACCAGCCAGACTATACGACCTTTCCTTTCCTTGGATCTATCTTGTTCACTAGTCTATTAACCTATTGGACTACCTATAAAGATTATCTTTTACGCACATTATTACTTTGATGTAGATAAGGGAATGTATCTCGATCTAGGTGCTTATTATGAGTTTTATGGATCCTATCAAGTGTAAGTTAATTAACTTAGCTTATCTATTTACTAGTACGATTGACACAAATAAGTTCAATTTTTTTTGAAGTCATTTTTTCTGCAATGTAACAGTTGGTATAATGAAAGCGATCTTAATCTTCTCATGATTAGATAAGCAGTAATAGATTGCATATTGGATTGTTAAGCATAATATTACATTTTCAATTTAGAATGTTGAATCATTTGTAATCATGCCAAAGGACCCAAAGTCGAATGTTTTTGGGTCCTTTCCTTCTGTTTTAAAATTAGAGATTTTTGTTGGAATTGTAACTTTTTTTGCAAGTATTGGATCCGAAAATTTTGTCTCAATTCTGGGCAAAGGGTTCTTCCATATCTTATAACACCTCTCGGGGGCTTTTATAAGTCATCTAGCCGATTTCTAACACATCTAATATTCATTTTATGACTTAAATCTGTTTAACCTCTAATAAGAACTAGGATTGATAGCCATTGTGCCAAGTAGGCTCATTTCAAACGGAAATTAAATTGATCTATCCCAGGCAATGCGAAACGGCATTTTTTAGGGTTTTATAACTAAAAGGTAGCCAAACGGAACCCTAAACCCCATTAACCCCATTACTAAGACTTCGTTGTCTGTCTGTCACAGAGCTATTTCTTTTGAACTGTAATTGGTAGACGCTTGAAATTTTCACAATAGGCGCTATGGGCGCTACAAATTATAAAAATGAAATAAAGTTAAAAATTTAAGACATACAAAAAGCGTGACTGTTTATTTGTCATGTACCTAGTGTTAATTGTACGGTGATATGGAACTCTTCTTGTGCAAATCAGTCTCGCACCTGGCCAGTTTTTAAATAACTTGTCCTATTTGTGGGGTTTCTGGAAGTTTGCCGTTGCTTTTTTATACCTAATACCTACTTGGTCAAAAAGTATCGTGTGTTGTGTATTTAAGAAGATTAGATTACCGGGCCTAGAACGCTACCCTGCGTGACCTCAAAAATCGAGAATTAAAACACGCGTGGTTTAATTTTAACTTTTAAATATTTTTGAAGAATTTGCTGTTTGTTAAAATGAAAAGTATACGGTCTGCAGTTAGATTAATAAATTGATTTTAATGCAGATTTATGGACATCGGTGTATTAAATGTTTGGGTCCAACTTTTTCTAAGAACAGACAATAACAAATTGTTATCGGCTTCATTATCTTTAAAACAAAACAAATGTATTAGTGCCAATGTGACCTTGGCAGATAATAATTGGTCGCCAAATCAGGTCACCAGTCATTGGTGTACCATTAATTAATTCAATTAAAACCACAAAGGGCAAGAAGTGTTTTGTGTTGATTTAGGCATAACATCAAGTCTGTAAAGTCTCTGAAAGGGTAGGCAAAGGTGTCAAACCTAACCTACCTATAGTGCAACAAGGTGCCCCTATTTACCTATTTTGTGTGTTGTTGTTAGGCAT
Organism: Hoplodrina blanda; assembly: GCA_949316365.1. Taxonomy (NCBI): domain Eukaryota; kingdom Metazoa; phylum Arthropoda; class Insecta; order Lepidoptera; family Noctuidae; genus Hoplodrina; species Hoplodrina blanda. The sequence continues at coordinate 11,204,424 of OX438581.1, forward strand.
ACAGTATCTAAACTGGGTATAAAATGTGGGGAATATGGAGATCCGTTTTCATTGGATTTAAAGTGGAATTGGATATTGCTCCTTTGTCAAATAGATTGATGAACGATGGTCGAAGGAGAGCAGACAGACTAGCAGCTGGTTACAACTCGATACGGAGGTCGTCATGGAAACGAATGATTCTATACTTGGAACTCAAGATCATTGAGCGCCTATCTAGATAGCATTATGCCAAAGACAATTAGTTTTTTCAATGCGTTCACCTAGGCATAATCTACAGACGCTTATTGGGTCGTTTAGAAGGAAACCCCGCTAACGGCAAAGGGCCGGCAATATGGCCAGAGATACGAATAAGAAGGCTGTCAGGAGCCTCAGAAGGTAGTAGGTATATTTCGAAAGGCGCACATTTCAAAAGACTACATAACATACAGCGTTTGTGGCATGGTATGGTAAACGAATGTGGTCGTAATCTTTAACAGTGGAGAAACGACAAAGAAGGGATGTAGGGGAGATTTCTTTTTGTTTTCTTTAAATACCCACATGAACCAAATATGTAGCAGACTATCCTTCAAGGAACATATTTACTGCTACCCTTACTGCACCACAGAAAAAAGATCGGAAATTTGGTAGGTAGTGTAGGTGCCGGGGTTGCGGGACGTCTTACAGGATACCGTGGCCCCGGGACCTAAAGGGCAACAGAAGGAACAGGGTGGTTTTTTAGTCAGTAAAAGTCTGACAGTCCCTTCCGCCCCGCCCAGGGCGGAAGGACTCATTTGATGAGTTTTACCACCTCAAAAAAAAAAGAAAAGTAGTGTAGGTCACTGTAGGTACACATTTTATGAAAGAAATTCTAATTGTAATGGAGACACTTTCATCTTTTTCAAGTTTCATTAAAATAAAGACTATCGTTTTCCACGGCAATTTCCAAAGAATAAAACTGTGTAAATAAAGTTGTACTAAATAAATCTTTTACATTCATACTTGCAGCGCCATCTAGCAAGAAAACGAGGAACTATTTCAAAAGCGCCATCTAGGACGTTGAAAGGCAACTAAACTTCCAAATAATAATTTTATTGTCAGGTAATCGCAGAATGTAACACACACTGTGCAAAGGTAATTATAATTTGCTAAAGGTATGGAAAACATAATTATATGAAACTTGACATTTTGTTTAGGATTTTACTGTAGTATTTGAATGGCTATGTGGCATAGAGTTTTATGGAACATAATGATGTATTAATATTATTATTAAGAAAATAAAAAATGCATAAATGTGTCATTATTAAATTCTGGATGATTATGAAGTTATTAAAAATAAATAAGATTCTTTAGTTTATGGGCTCATTATTATTATTTTTTTTTTTGTATATTAATTTTTAGCTAAGTAAGTACTGAGATAAGTAGGTCATTTAATTTAATACTTTACTAAATTTTAAAGGTAATTAAAAATAAAGAATCTTAAACAAATAGATAGAAGAATCTTTAAACAAATAGATGGAAGAATCTTGCTGACACTGCAATTTTATCAAAGGTTTGCTTTTATTTATTTTTTTCTTTAAAAAATTTATAACTTTTTTTAAGTGTTTTGTAACAGCACAGATTAAAATGATTTCTATAACTCATAGTGCAAATTCTATAACATGCTTATGTCAATCAGGACACCTTTTATTTCACAATAAAATAAAGTTTTATAGCTTTATTATTTTAAGTCATTATTGAAATTATAATGCTAAAGTAACAATAACAAGAGTATTGTGCCATGTCCACACAGTCATTTTTTAATCTAAAAGTAACAAAAGAATTGATATGCTTTTGTTGTTATTGTGTATTCAATACACTACTAATTTGTTTGATTAAAATTCACAAAATCACAAAGTAATGGAAATACCTACCTATGCTTGTTCAGCATTTGTGACTTACCTGAATGTCAGGATTTAACAAATGGGTAGCTGGACATAATTATGCTGACGGACTGACATCAAATATTTTGATATAATATGATGATTTTTGCAATGCATTTTTATTGTAAGCAGAAGCTGTATAAATAGGATAAGATTTTCGAAAGTTGGTAGCAGACATTCTCTTGCTCTTCCATGTAAAGTTATAACTAAAATATTATTATGTCTTGTCTAACAGGCTTTAGCTGATATATTAAATATTAATTAAGAATGTGAAATGCTTAGTAAATAAATTTTGAAGTTATTAAAAGTTGAAAACTTTTTGTTTTGTCTTTTATATCAAGCTGAAGAACAAATAGTTACTTGGGTAACCTTTTTCTTAATGCTATGCTAATCATTTGCATATCACTTTCACTAGGGCATAATATGTAATATTATTATTTTGTAAAATTTTAAATTCCACTTTGTGCATTCTAACTATTGTTTATGTCTTACTAAATACTTGTATTCAGTTTAAAGCTTAGGACATGAGTGGTGTGAATAATACTGCATGCGTAAATACTAAATACCTAATGTATAGTGCTTCTATCGTACAATAACACCTTAAACTTATCTCAAGTACGTATAATCGACTTGTGCCAAATATAAACTAAACACAATGGGTATTGACGTAGAACAAACAATACATTCACAGGTAGGGTACGTTAGGCTAATAAACTGGTAATTCTTACTGGAACAGTTGTTTATCTTGTAAAACAAGGACCACAGTATCATAGATACTATGGTTGACACTATGATTTGGCATACATAACCAAAGTTTTTAACAGTTAATCAGCTATAGTGAAAATTTCCTTACCTGAATCTCTCGAGGGCTCCATCATCTGATCTAATGTATCTATCGTTTACGGTATACCACTTTCATAGAATAGTTCAGTGGCTAACGATGAACCTGTCAGTAACAAGGTCGTTGAACTAAATATACCTATATGAAGTTGAAATAATACACCCCCTTGTTGTACACTAATGTCTTTGAAGATATTATGAAACACACTAGTAATGAAACTTTACTATAATCAAAAAAGGCAACAATAGTGGTTAATATTTAAAAGAATTCACCAATAACCCAATTTCAATTAATTCTTAGTGACATAAAACAACGCGTCACGTCACAGTCGGATTTCGTTCGGAAACGTTTAAAACTTTAAGAACTTTGTAGCATTACATGCTATAAATTATTTTAATAATATCCAAGAAGCCTAGTATTATGTACATGTTATAATTATCTGAAAACAAACATAAAAAAAAAAATTGTATCTAGTGGTTAAATGTTAAAATCCAAATAAAATCAATAAAAAACATGAAATGTATTGATTGAATAGAAATATTTGATTTGTGTAACGAGAATCATGAAAATGTATTTAAAAAAAATGGTTTACACCTACTATAATTATTATTAAAAAGTATAGAATAATTTGTGAAAAAATGCAGCAAATGTTGTGTTTTAAAATAGTGAATGAATCCATGACTGTAACGCAACTATATTATGTGTAACGGAACGCGGTTTTTTATTTTTCAATGTCAAGTTAATGTCATCTAATAAGGTCAGTTCTCATTTTCACTGTGATATTTTTACTTGGGTATTGTATTTCTATTGGTTAAAAAAGTGTATCACATATCTATAAACCAATCAAAAATCGAAATGCTGATTGACCTTGCACCTGTGTAACTTTGAAATTGCAAAAACTTTTGTATAAATACTTCGCTGACAATAATATAAGTTTACAGTTGTTGAGTTTCCCGGCGTTAATGTTTAGTGTAGTTTCTGCATTGTAATTAATTTCTTATCAGTAAGACGGCATCAATAATAAGTGCTTCAAAATTAAATTATCAACTTTCTCTTTTATCGACAGAAGGTACGAAAGATTTTGCAAGTGAATAACCTTTTAAATAACCTACGGGAACATGGAAAACGAAACTGATTTTCAATATCCCCATACTTTCATATTGTATGGTGCATCAGGAGATCTTGCAAGAAAAAAGATTTATCCAACTATATGGTATTTATATAGGGACAATCTTTTACCTCGCAGTACCAAGTTTGTTGGATATGCTCGTACGAAACAAACTATTTCAGAAGTCAAAGAGAAATGCAAAAAATACATGAAAGTGCGTCCGGGAGAAGAAGAGAAATTGGAGGAATTTTGGGCAGCAAACGAATATTTTGCCGGTTCCTATGACAAAAGAATTGACTATGAAAAGCTTAACCAGCTAATTAGCAAGTTTGAAAAGGGCCCAATTGCTAACAGAATATTTTACCTAGCAGTACCACCAACTGTGTTTGAAGATGCTACAGTAAATATACGAAATGCATGTGTATCAATTAAAGGGTTCACCAGAATTATCATTGAAAAACCCTTTGGTAGGGATGATGAAAGTTCGGACAAGTTAAGCAGTCACCTGGCTGGCCTGTTCAAAGAAGAGCAGATTTACAGAATTGACCACTACCTTGGAAAGGAGATGGTTCAAAACCTCATGACTATCAGATTTGCTAATCAAATATTCAACCCTTCCTGGAACAGGGAAAATATTGCATCTGTTCTAATTTCCTTTAAGGAACCATTTGGTACTGAAGGCAGGGGAGGTTATTTTGATGATTTCGGTATTATTCGTGATGTAATGCAGAATCATCTTCTTCAAATTTTGTCACTTGTTGCTATGGAGAAACCTGTTACCCTAAATCCAAATGATATAAGAGATGAAAAAGTTAAAGTTCTGCGCCATATTAAACCTATTCAGCTGGATGATATTTTGGTTGGACAGTATGTAGGCAATCCCGAAGGCAAAGGTGAAGAAGCAGTGGGATATCTGGAAGATCCAACAGTACCAAAGGATTCTGTAACACCAACATATGCTCTTGCTGCACTTCGGATTAATAATGCAAGATGGCAGGGTGTGCCTTTTATTCTTCGCTGCGGAAAAGCTCTCAATGAGAGAAAGGCAGAAGTGAGAATTCAATACAAAGATGTTCCTGGTGACATCTTCAATGGACATGCAAAACGAAATGAATTGGTGATACGTGTGCAACCTGGCGAGGCACTATATTTGAAATTAATGAGCAAATCTCCAGGAATGAAATTTGACCTGGTGGAAACTGAATTGGATCTGACATATAGTATGCGTTACAGAGGAGCAGATGTCCCCGATGCATATGAGAGGCTCATTTCAGATGTGTTTACTGGTACGCAAATGCATTTTGTACGGAGCGACGAATTAAAGGAGGCTTGGCGTATTTTCACGCCTGTTCTCAAAGAACTGGAACAGAAACATGTTAAACCTGTCCCATATGTGTATGGATCACGAGGTCCTCCAGAAGCAGATAGTAAACTTACTTCATATAACTTTAAGTACACTGGCTCATACAAGTGGAAGAAGCCTACTCTTTGTTAAGTTTAAATTGCCTGGTATTTAGAGATAATGGTGGTGGTTTGCTTTTGTGGTTTTTGATAATTATTCAGTTTATTATGTTACATTCCGATTTTAATCACAATTAGTTATAATTGTTATTTATTTATATTCTGCATTCCTTTACTGATACCTATTACAGATTTATATTTTTATTTTCAGAAAGTATTTTTTAGAACAAGCCATCATTGTTTGTTAGTTGGATGTATTTGTGCAAAAACATACCACTCCACAATGACTTCCATTGTGAAGTGGATCGTTTTTGTATAACTGCATCTAATTATAATACTAGAGTTTGCATGATAGCATCTTTATTAATTAAGGGGACCATTTTAACTTTATGACAATGGTTGTGTTAGTGCCTTATCCATTTCAGTACACTGCCTGATATTCACTTATGACAAAAATAAATATAAGTTATGATAATCACGTGAAGCTCATGCATGAGTTACCTTTCATCAAATTATTGATAGTCAGAGGTCAGGCTATCATGTACAAAAATGTTGATAAAAAGAAAATCAACTTAGTTTACTATTTAAAATGCAATTAAAAGATGGTTGATATGATAACAGTGAACTATGGCATTGACTAGATATTAATTACTGACAAATACTTTTAACCAATATAAAATATTGTGTTTAATTTTAAACTATAGTAGGTAGGGAGAGTATGTCTATATTCCCCGAAAATTATAGGGTAGCTACAATATTATTTTGTGATGTACAAACTACAAATAATACTTTGAATATTTTTATACAAGTCTACATACTTTATGATTATGTAAAAAAGTCATATTTAACTCAGTTTTTTTATGGGATTTACACGTATTCTTAGACTCACCAGTATGTTTTTTTTTTATATTTTTTAAGTGTATGCATTTCTATGATTTCAAGATGATATTTTGTAAAGATTTTAAAGCATTTATGACAACATTTATTTTCATTGTTTTACAATATCTAGGTGGTTGTTTTTCTATGCAATTATAAGAGCTTGTTAACAAGCATTATCAAAATGCTTTAAATAAATTTCAACATTGTTATCATTATAAGTTAGTACTTATTGAATTCAATCTTTAATGGTCCACTCATACGTAAATGTTTGTACAACAATAGATTATTGTTAATATCATATTATGTATGACAAAAGTATTTTTATTGATCTGTTTCTAATGGTTTTACTTATAATTATTTATTGAAAAGGACTTTGTGCCAATGTAATGCATAATAAAACTATGACCTTTTGTAAAGGTGATCAGTTGATCACCCTTTGAATTGACTTGCATTTTGGATCTGTATATATATATGTACTTGGGCTTATAGCAATATATAAACACTTCATTCATCATTGTTATGTAAAAGGCTTTTAACGCTGAAAAATAAACAGTATGGTGCTGAAAAATCTTATTTTTACTTTTGATTACCTACCTATTTAGGATTACCTACTGTTGATAGTCATCCTCAAAATGATCGATATTACCTATATCGATATAGATTATTATGGGATAACGATAACAATTGCAAAAGTTGCTGATTGGCATGATCTTAAAGTTACTGTCATGCTACCTGCAGTCATTCTGGCTATATCATCATAATCTCATGCTTGCTCATGTTATCATGCATTGATAACAGGTTTGCTGTAGGTATGCATGACTATGAGTTAAGTACTATTTTTTAAAAACATATTTTTTTGCGAGTCAGAAAACTTGACTTAGCAAAAAAAAAATTTGGTTTGTCATTGTAACGAATAATGGCTTTTGCGGAATTGCGCCATCTATCCTGTGTTAACAACAAATATAGAACTTAACAACAATTGAATATTTATTTATTTAGTAACTAGGTGGCACTACTAGAGTTATAGTGGATATTTGTTATAAACTTTTAGTGGACATTGATTTTTTATATTGAATCAGCAAAAATAGAATCAAACAAGAATAGTTATAAGGATAACAATAAAAAATATACAAGTAGGTAAGCATTAATTAAATGGTTTGATTGATGACGCCAGTCTCCAGCGACGTACAGAAACCATCAATGTAACCAGCGAAACAACTATTTTTTTTTCGAAAACAGGTTTATTAGAGATTAACAGGTGTGCTCTTAATTGCCCACCCTTCAGAGCGCACCAAAGTAAAATGTAACGTGTTATACCTTTGAGTTTATAAAAATATTCAACCTCATCGTCATTGTGTATGTCAAATTGTTTTGAGAGTTCCCATGTTGGCGATAGTAGCGCCATATTTTTCTACATGTTATTTTATTTTGCTAGTAACATTGAAACTTCCGTTTGCGTTTGACATTTATGAAGTTAGCAAAATTACCTAAAAAGAAGGCGGTTTTAGATAGTATAGCATAAAACAGAGATAGATATTCAAAGCATTAATATGTGTGATAAAGACAGCACTAGCGTTACATAGTTCAATGTTTTTGTTGTGAGTATGTAGTGTGCGCTGTCATGTCAGCTGAGTGATTATTGAGTTGAGCAATGGTGGTGTTTTTACGTTTTCGAGAGCTAAAATTATAAACAGCCTAAATAACTGGAGTAATTTCGCCATAAGTGTTGATTCGTTATTTAACGTGATGAATAGGAATACGTGTTAATGGATTTTGTTTGAATGCTTAGCAATGCTCTAAGGAGTATTTGCGAGATTTCTGGACTGCGTAAGTGCTAAAAATCTTTGTTGTTCAAATTTTTTTCAAACGCAAAAACTGAACTGGTTTAGATAGATGTTCTCGTCTATTACTCCATTTTACTGTGTTTTTATATTGCATCAAGCGTTGCAATTAATTTAACATTGATTAAAGTTTACGAATGTACCGATTGTGCAGATAGTCCGTGCTATGACGTTGTTGTTTATTTTAGGCTTGTCTAAGTTGTCTATTAGGATTTATATTACGCGTGGTCATAACAAAAGTTCACAAAAAAAATATTTCTGTAAAAAATATTGGTTACATTCATTCCATAAGCGTTAATTTGACTAATTACTCTACACACATAGTAAATCATTACTTGTAAATACTAGTCATGTTCTTTTTTTTATTTATTATGATTTGTTGAATTGTAGGTATATTTATGTAGAATTTCACATTTATATTTTTGGACAAGTCTGCTATATTGATAATATTATCACAGTTTACAAACAAAAGACAAAACATTACAAGGTAATGAATGATGAGATGATAACACTTGAATAGTTAGTGATAGAAATGTGTAAAATATCAAGTCATTACATCATAATTTCTTAAATGTGTTGAGGGTGTTAAATGAATAAATTGTAAGTACTTTGACATTAGGTAGCAACAGTTAATAAATCATAACATGGTCATAGCAGCTTAGGTACAGCATTGGTGAAACAAGTAATACATTTATTTTAGAAACCTATCATGTTACTATCACAAAAGCTCTGTAAGGAAGCATGTATGGTAACTATCTGCTTTGTCTTCACTAGAAAAGCCTTTGTTCTACAGTAGAATAGTATTTATTTGTGTAATATTATGCAATTCAATGCACTGATCCTTGTTTGAGGATAAGTATGAGATATAATGTAGCTGGCCAGTAAAAATCCAAAAAATCACTATCAAAAATAAATTCAGCCTTTGTTATTGTTTTTTTTTTTGTGATTCTAGTTTGAAGTCTTAGTTTTACTTAGTTATGAATATGTGTAATATCTATCTAGGTACTTTATTAATGTAATATCAGTTTCTATTTGTTTAGCTACAATTCACATATGATTTATTTATTGACTGATTTCTTATGTCCGGAAAAAAATCGTCTTATACATGTATCGATAATCACTCCTGGAAATTGTCATTGCTATTTTGTTTTTATTTGTATTCATTATACTTTTTGTTTGCAGTGTCCATGGATACACAAGGCATATGCTAACCATAGTTCCCTAAGGTGTTTTATATTTTAGCTGTGAAGGTACATAATATACTGCCACCATGCTGTACGTTTTCCACGTGGATGCTGGTCAAATGACCACATATGACATGAGCCTCACATTGCAGAAGTAAGTATGAATAATATACCTTATTGCTACAGAAACTGGTAGCATATTGTTCTTATTACTGTGAACTTCCTAAGAATTGCAGTTTCTGCTTATCCCCTGGGGTAAAAAGCATGAGTTTTTGTTATGTTACTTTTTAGAGTACACAACACAAATCTTCAAAAGATACTTAAAAATCAATAATATTCCATCTGAATAAACTTTAACATAAATTATTATTTGAATTAGTAATTCAATGAGTTTTTGCCTCTTTTTACTCTTTGTGCTTAACATGTTACAAGTCATGCACCTATAATTTATCTTACTCATAGCAACAAAACTAGTTAAAAATTTATAAATAGACATGAGCCACCTAAGCCAATAGGTATATTGGTGTTAGACAAAAGTTTATGTATTTGTGGGAAAGCACCAAGGGTGGATCTTGCTCCCCCAAGTCAGGGGGGGGGGGTCATATAATCAAGGTCTAGTCAGGACAGGCTTAGTTTCAATTATAATAATATCTAATTTAAAGGAAATAGTATGTCCAGGGTGGGGTCATGACCCCCCATGACCTCTCCCCCGGATCCGCAATAAATTGGTATGCTCTCGCCCGCATGCGGTAACCGCGCCGCAATATGCGTGAACTCATGACGCTCTTTTTCTGCACATGGCGTCTGTAGGATACCTTATATTTGTAGAATATTTCTTACTAATCTTAAGAGTAAATAAATTACAACAAAATACTTTCTGAGGATGTTTATGAAATAAATCTCCTGCGTCGGTAATCTTGCGCACGCAAATAGTACGGGAGTTTAAATTATCAAATATTGACCATTTCCTGCCTGTTGTTGACTAAATTGTTACTTTTAGCGTATCTTCACTAAAACTGGCAATAGAGAGGAAAACTAAAGTGTCAGCAAACTCCTTGGTGCTCCTAGTGAGCGGGGGTGAAGTTCTTCAGTCTGATCACATGGTGTCCTCATACAGTGCTGGAACAGACACTAACCCAATATACATGTTCAGCAAACCATCTGTCAAGGAGAGCCATTTGAAACAATCCAGTAAGTTCTTGATGCTTCCATTAATTACCATAACACATTGTTTGTAAAACTTCCTTAATAATGTACTAGGTATTTTTAGGATCTTTTTTGGTTACAATAGAGTTGATAATGCTTTAGCAATAAGCAGCAGTTGTCTTAATTTTCATTATAAGTTTTGTTTATCTTAAAATTCTTTTCTCAAAATTATTCATAAACTATCTGATGTTATCATTCTCTTGCTATCTGTATTATTAAGTTGTTGTGTTATTTTTAGTGTGCGATTTAAGCCCAATTGTGGAGTTAAGTACTGGCGAGTTTTCAAGCGAGTTCCGAAGTCCTTTTGATGGTAAATCGGTAGCGGAGTTAAAGGCTGCGGTAGAGAAGTGCTGCGCCATGCAGCAGAATGTATACACTGTGATATCTTGCGCGACTCTCGCGCAGCAGTTCAGTGACCTCGCGCTAGAGGTGTCCAGCAGTTGCGACCAGCTTGTGCATGAACAGCATCTGCAACACCAAGTATGTGTTTATTTTAGTTTTAGACATCCAAAAAGATTTATTGGTATGTGCGTCAATGAAGAAATATTTCTTGTTATTTTTTTGTCGGTGAAACATACTTTGACCTTGAACATACCTACTCGTCGTAGCAAGACGCTTCTCGTTTACGAAAAATAACAAAGAAGCAATACAATGCAAACTATCTCTTATTCTTCTTTCTTTATTAGTATTACACACCCGACTAAAGATTAAAATTCCGGCCTTCAAATTGTATTTAAAAATATAATCCGAAAAGTGTTACACATTACAACTCTTTGCTCGATTAAAGTACGATAGCGAGTATTCATTAAAAAAAATAGCTTCCGTAATTAGCACGTGCGAGGCGACTGATAGGTACCTACCAGGGACTCTAACCGTATCTTCATAGCAACTAAATATAGATATTATGCTAATTATAAATTCTCGTGCTATTACAATAACGTTCATATCTAAACACTATTATCTAAATAGTATTTTTTGGCCATCAGATTGAAGTATCTATTCGCATTTAATACACTACCTACCTATGTAGTAGATAAACCAGACTATGTACACACGTGCGGAGTATATAAAATCGCATTATGTTGAAACAATTGTTAACCTACAATTCAAATACTTAATGAATAATAAATTATGCTCTATTTTACGGAAATGACCTCCCAATCGTGAAAGAATTTCCTTATTCTAAAACTAAAACTAATAAATTATTTCCAAAAGTTGAAGAGGTCCAATCAAGTGCTTCAAGAACTTAGATAACTAGCGCTTAAGTGTGTCAATAGGTTTTCGTTTGAATGACTTAATTTATTTTAAATTAATTAAACTAGTCCAAGTAATCGGTGCGTGTGACCTCGACCTAATTAGGTATTATCATTTATTCGATGATGTTTTTGAAACAGGGCTGGGCGGCGGTGGTCGCGAACTTGGAAGACATTTACAACGAATTCTGTGAGCGATCACGAAATTTTAAAGAGTCCTTCAGGAAACATCGACATAAAAAGGAGGAGTATCATGAAAAATTGTCTGGGTGAGTACCTATCTATTTAACAATATAGGTTAACTGATAGACGCTAGCTATCTACTAGATAAATTCATAAAGATAGGTAAGTTACCGAAACTTAAAACAGGCCATTTATATTTAAACTGTTCCGAAAACTCTAGATAGGTATCTAGGTAGCGAATTCAGAACAACTAAACAAACTGTATAAATAAATTAGTTGTATGTTTTATACTTTCATAAAACTTATACAAGCTGTTTAAACACCACATAAAATTACTTATAATGAATAGTATTTACGAGTACCATAGTTATTGCAATCAATGTGTTGCACCTCACGTTCGTGTCAGAAACCATTAATGCAATCAGTTCAAGTTCACAGCAAGTTCAATATTGATTTATTTACTAACACGCCAATCACAAATAATTGACCTTTCAAAAGAAACAAAGTAAATAAATCCAATTTACTGTAAGTAACAATACTTTGTCTACAGCTTCAAACTTCTAATTTATTCCATATTGGATTAATTGTGAATTTCTGTTATTAGCGTAATGAGTTAGATTGTAAAAATCACTTACAAACTGTTCATACGTTGTTTATAAAAGAATTAGTCTCGATTGAAGTGAAGAAAAATGTTACTACAATCTACACATGAATTCCTCGTGGATATTAAAGCCGTATAAAGCCTGGGTGCGTAATTATTACATACTCATTCTGTATGTTTCATGCGCGAGTGTTTAGCTGACCTACCGGCGTTCGTGCTGCGCTGTAATTTTATGAATAAATTGTAGGGTACAGTCGTGCGCGCCATGCCTTTAATAGGACAGTGCAGCGCTGGTATTGATTCTCGACGCCTTTGTCTAATCCGGTGCAACCTCACGTACCTACTCCACATAAACTACTTTGTTTTTATGAGTTCAACGCGCCGTTTTCACTTTGAAATAAAATAATACGAGCCTATTATTGTCCCACTGCAGGGCAATAGCCTTCACATACAGAAAATATATATTTATTTAGGTACTCCAGGTTTTCTCACGATGTTTCCCATCACCGATGTCAGTGATGTTCCACGATAAACTTAGAAATATGAATCGAAAAAGTCACATTGATAAGTACTTGCCCGGTATCGTACCCGCAAACACTGGGTCATCACGACATTGTAATACTCAAGTGTAACCCAAAAATACAAGTACCTATTTCATTTTGCTAATCAAAGTCAAAGTATTTTTGGGTCGCATTCGGACCTCGGCGTGCACCGGCGCGTTTCCATTGACCCTGACCGGCGCGCCCCACTTCTGTTTTGCCTATTCTTGCAAATAATTCTCTGTCTAGACCAAACTTTGGTGATAAGCACGATCCTCGTTATCTGCGCGTGATATGTATTTTAAAGTACGTACGAGCAACAATGATTCTGAATGTTTCTGCTAATCTCTACACATGTTTGTGCATATTTCGTAACTCAAACGAGTTTAGCATTTGAAAAGGAAATATGTTGAGTTTGTGAAACAAAGGGCACAAACAGATAGCATCCATGTATAACTGTAATGCTCTGTGAAGGGGATTTTCCGTGTGAGCTAACGTTTGATAAATAATTCAGAGAAAAACTACAGTCTTACATAAAACAATACCAATAGATGGTCTATCAATAAATAAGTTCTTAAATATTTTATTTTCTAGGCTCAACGAAGTTTTAGAATCTCTGGGCAAGATCCCAATACTGCCCGCACTCCAATTAAACGCCGAGGCTCACAGATTCTCGGCGTTTGATGTATTCGAAGACACAGATTTTGAGGGTCCTCATTACCGGATCACTCATCCTTTGGACAACAGTTCAGAAAATAAGGCCGGACAAGATTTTGGCGTCGAGGCTTTCAAACTGTCCGACGAAGATGGTAAGTGGTTTAAACAATACGACATGTCTGTTTAAATAACCGAGTTATTATCACGACACTATTTGTGTAATGAGTTCATATTTAAATTGCAAACATGTATGTTGTGGGTTGTTCAAAAGAAATAACTTTTCGTTCATGTTTTACGAAAACGTGTCACAATTATTTGAATTCGTAATTTCTGCTACATCATTCATCATTAACAAGGAAATCGTCGTTTGTTAAGAAGTGTAATTATGAGGAATTGATTGAATGCTACATTTCATGATGTAAGTAGGCTAGCCGGTGAATTAATTTAGCTTCCAATGTCAATGAGTCGGTACCGACGACCTATCTATATTTAGCTAATGACTTTTTAACGCAAACAGGTTTGAGCGGAAACGATTTGGGCAGCAATGACGTCAGCCATGTGATTTGAAGGGTCTTTTTTATTACAATTATAAAGAGATTATTGTGCCTATGTTTTAGCAGTAGGGCACTGACTGATAACATATTCCAATTATAACACATCTGAGACAGTGCTTTGGTTTATCTTTGTTGTGAGTTGTGCTATTAATTGCCCCGCGTGCATCACGTATGTGACACTGCCTAAAACTGTGATATCCGATGTTATGAATATCATTAATAATTCAATATGCAAAATATGTGTCGGGCCATACGAAAATCAAAAGGTCATTGAGTCAAGTATTGACAACAATAAACGAAATGATTTTTTTTTTGCGTGGTATTAATCTTGACATTGTTAAAGAAAAGATTTGCATGGATATTTGTGTCTGAATTACACAGAGATAAATTGTAGTAGAGCACTTGAAAGCTACTTTTTTTTTATCCCTTTTCGTGTTCCCGTGGGAAATTTAGGACGATTATTTACGCAGACAAAATCGCGGTCAGAAGGTAGTTTCGCTTAAATACAACTTATTTTTGATTATCATAAAACAAAAACCGTATTTTTTTAAACAAAATGGAACGACAACGCACTTTTTAAAAAGTTGTAACGGTTCGAAAAAAAAGTTAAGTAGACGGTTCATTTCCCAGTACAGTTACACTGGAAAGATTACCATTTTGATACATTGTTTTGTTTACATTGTGTCAGTTATCGTTTTAATTATCTCTATTTATTTACTCTCAATCTAGCAACAATAAATTATCGTTATTTAGTGTTCATTATGACATGTGGTGCGCACGTGAACCTAGTGAAGTCTTACCTGATAATGGCGCCGATTCTCTTGTGGACAAACTAAAGTAAATTAGAGAATTGACATCTCTTACTGACGGGAAACTAAAGAAAAGGACGGCGACAGTTACGAACTAAGTTAGAGATGTCAAATTAGTTTTGCCTTGAACTTCTATTCGCCGTGTTTTCAATTAATACGTTCTGACATGTCAACTAATTGTCTCTTTTGTCTCTTTACTCTTCTCACTTTCCTTTATCCAACCCCGTCTTGTTTTTATTAGAGAGAAAAGCTAAGCTTGTGGGCATAAAATGGAAACACCTTGTATTTTCTTAAAGGGAAAGCGATGATACTGATGCAGTTATTATGGATCTTAACAGTTAAGGAATAAGGTATAAAAGATCTTGTAGCTACATTATATTGGACCGGTAAATTATGCCGTTATGAGCATCTTGAGTCGCGTAAAAGATAGGTCAGATAGGTACTTCCTACACGCTCATAAAATATAGAGTACGGTAAAGGTCATTGAACTCTACAGGGAATTCGTGTCTGCTGTCTAATATACGTGATCTTAGAGACCTATACGGTATCTAAAAGGGTTATCAAAGTCAATGTAAAATTAATTATTTCAATTAGACTATTATGAGGCATTTTACAACTTCATCAAGACTCCGATAATTATGTTAATTTGGGTTTAACTGATGTGTTTGTGATAATTTAGCCACACAAATCTGAAATCTGAATGATTTTTATGGTCAGATAATGTTTATCTGAAGAATAATCATTGCTGCCTCGTTGGGTTCTATTCCCAGGTCGGGCAAAGTGTTATTGGGTTTTTCAATTAGGAATTTCTCAGTAGCAGCCTCGGAGTCTGGATTTGTGCCCGGTTTATGGCAATAGGCTCGCCCCCTATTACATGGGACTTAAACATAGCTGGCAAAATGTGGGTACAACTCTGCCTAGCCCTACGGGGATTACAGGCGTGATGTTATGTAAATATGCTGTGGACGTTTGACATATATATATATTTTCTAAACAAAAGCTGTTACTGTCCATGTAAGTGTTTTTCTACAGATAAAAGTTATTTGACGATTGAAAAGTCAGTTCTAAATAAAAAAAGTTTTTCAAAAACATATCTGGTACAACTTAACATACATGTTTACAGTGTTCGACCAAAAATTATCGTCAGGCAACGAAGGAGCGTCGTCTGCAGAGCCAGTTCCCCTCGTCGAGGAGTCTGATGAAGGAGTCACGTTCAAGGCGCAGTCCTATGAAAGCAAGGAGGAGCCTTCGCTGCTGCACTGGATCCTCGCGCAGGGGAACAAAGCCTCCTTACAAGATATTTTGGACTATTGTCAGAAAGGACTGGCTTTAGTAAGTAGACAATGCTGAAATTAGATAACGTCTGACTAAAGAAAGCTGACCACTTAAAAGGTCATTTAAAAATCGACGTTATTGGTGGTAAAATAAGATAGATAATCCACTGAATAACGAGGTTGATACTCGAAAAAAGTAATTTCATGTCATTAGAAAGTTAAAAGTTAGAGATTTTAGCTGTGATTTTTTAAAATTGCCGCCCTTATTTTGTTTGCTAGACTCTATCGCACGCGTCTCCGTCTGCGTGACTTTCGGTTTGCGCAGACGCAGATGAAATCGCAGATTAAACAGTAGTCTATATCCTGATCCAGATCCTAAGCTACTTTTTTGTCCATTACCGTTTTTCCGTAATGATAGGTTACAAACAGACAGACTTTCGAGTTATTTTGTCATTTATAATATTAGTGTAAGTAAATAAGTAAGGTTTGCAGTGAATTTTACAAACACAATTTACATTCGCAACCACCAAAAGAGTGTACGCGTATTAAATTTTATCAAAACGCATAAAAACTTTATCAAAGTATGTTTTAAGGCCACACATTTTCTTGCGTACGTTCTCGTAAAGCCATTAAAATCGTTTCAACTGCACAATCTATGGGATATTGTATAAAACTTTGTTCGCATCGTATTTTTTTTTCTGTTTCTGATAACAAACTTGCGAAGTAGGGAATTTGACACGAATTTTGAATGTAGTTAATAGTTTTTAATAATAATATTTCTATACAAGTTAGGGGTCAATCACTCTTGGGGATACGTGATGAGGATTTTGACTACCCCCCCTCTAACTAACCTAACCTAACCCAACCAAGTTTTTGAACATTAATAAAAAGTACATTCTCTAATTTTAATTGCAAACACCGTTGAAACAAGCCATATCAATGCCAACTACAATACCAAAAAAATCTTATTACAGTTAGACGCAGATCCTTTGAAGGAACGTGAGGCGGAACTGTACCATATTCTGGAGTACGCCAACATGCATGGCCTGAAGCATATAAAGGGTATTGAAGAGAGGCTGTACGGCCTTGATCAGCTCCTTAACGATGTGAAGAAGTTGGAGAGAGATCAACGCGACCAGGCTGCGTCACTTATACAGGTGAGGTGAACTCTAAATAATTTAAAGTTAAAATTGAAAGTCAATGTCTGATTATTTATTTCAATAAGACCATTAAAACGTGCATTTGAACGTCATCTACAAGAAAAAAGAATTGAATATACCTTTTTCAATATAGTTTCCTATGAAGAAGAATGGGCAAGTAACTATACTTACTTGTTTTGACAATCAAGTTCACATTCCGAATGTAGTTGACTAGATTCTGATCTGAGAACTCTGGCGAATTCCGACTATTTAGAACCAACTACGGTAAAGCCAAAACGAGAGTAATTGACTTTGAAACTTCCAACTTCCAAGTGGTAAATTATGCACGTGGCCTGACCATTTGCTGTAAAACAGGGCACATTCTACAATTTTAGTGATATCAAATCTGTTTGGTGAAATCCCTCTTCAATGACTAATAATGATATCAATAATAATCCGTATAAAACTGCAAAGAAAGAAAAGAGCTATGAAAAATACCGTTAATTTATAATCATATGAATCTCATCTAATAGGAAGATTTACCTAGAAACGGTTGAAAATTGTTGCTCAATATATTATATACTATATTGAACACTATCCTATAATATATAATAAGTAATAACGCTGAAAAAAATTTTTGTTTGTTTGTTTAAACGTGCTAATCTCTGGAACTTCCAGTCAGATTAGAAAAAATATTTTTGTTTATGACAGTCAGATTCATGAGGAATAGTATAGGCTATAAAACATCACGGCAAGACCCATGGGAGCGGAGCAGTAACCGAAGACGGAACTTAACGCGAGTGAAAAAAAAAGCTAATAATAAATATAGGCATTACCTATACATATATACAAAACGTTGACACCGTGCAATTACGATGTGGAACAGTATAAACAATGGAATAATATTTTGAATTCGCTACATTCATGGATATTACACGTGCTTACATGGTTGAATGAGTTAGTTGTAAAAGAAACAAATCTAATGGAAGTATTTAATAGGCCATTCATTTTGTTTGAATAAATGATGTTGTTTCTTGTGTGAATGACTTACTGACATTTGGTAATAATCGGAGTAAAAAATCTAGAAAAGACATGAGATGTATTCTTTCTGGTTATTTTTTTTTGTACTCAGATTTATAGGTTGAATAACTTCAAATGGAACTACCCCAATGTGACAAAATCGCTTTAGTTTTTAAATGTCACGATGACGCCTAATATCAACCCTTCTAACATAGATATAAGACTGATATTTAAATAACTCTTGTCCTTTAAAGCTCAAAATTATCAAATTACGTTTACACTTTTTTAAATAATTAATTTTTGATAAAATAAAACAAAAACACTGCAGCATTTTATGGGGTTGTAATAAGAGTGATTTTTCAACAAAAAGGTATAGTCAGATATTATGCTGGCGAATATACATAAAGATCATAAAGCCTCGAAGCCTCCTTTACACGTCTTTTTCTATTTATTCCTATGTAATAAATCAATTATTGTTTTTCTTCAGTGCCGCGAGCGTCTAAACACAGC
Organism: Hoplodrina blanda; assembly: GCA_949316365.1. Classification (NCBI taxonomy): domain Eukaryota; kingdom Metazoa; phylum Arthropoda; class Insecta; order Lepidoptera; family Noctuidae; genus Hoplodrina; species Hoplodrina blanda. The sequence continues at coordinate 11,223,381 of OX438581.1, forward strand.
ATGCGACCCTTCCGTCCTGCCCACACTAGTCCAGTCCCACTGGTGCCAGCTGAAGAAGTTACTGAAGGGGCACCAGATGCTCATCGACATCAGGCGGCGCATCGCCAAGTCGAAAGATGAACTCTCACATATATTGAAGGCGAGATTAGAGTGAGTAGAAATGTTGTATTGTTATTGGTAAAATGAAATTCATCCTTATCACGAAGTAGATGCTATAGGAGGTGGCCTAAAGCGGTTTATTCTTTTAAATGAGTCGTTTTTATTTTGCCACAATCATTGTTTTCTGTAGTTCAACACACATGTTAAGTGTTGTTGAACTTGAGTTTCCACTGGAGCTATTAGAGATATTCTTTGACAACCCGACATAGATTTCGCACTTTCCCAAGCTGCTTACGCCAATCTTATAGATTCTTTCTTTATTATGTGGGCAGTATAAAGATCTTACAATCCCACACACCTTAGGTACCGCCTTGACATGTTTTGCTCTGACATGGTTTGAGTGGAACAGTAATAAGCTGGTATAAGTCCAGGTTTCCTCACGGTGGTTTCCTTTATCGATGTCAGTGATGTCCAAGATAAACTTTAGAAAGTACATATGAATTGAAAAAGTCACATTGGTACTTGCAAGGATTTGAACCCATAACCTCAAGTATGAGAGGCGGGCGCCTTAACCACTGGGCCATCACGACACATCTTATAGTTAGTTATTTTTAGAGATACTTAGTGACTGCGACATCCTTTATTTTAAAGATAGATCGATTTGGCAACACCTGTCTGGCACAAACCTTTAGCTAATCTAACCCTTACAATTTACAGGGCGGTCCTAATGATCGAGAACTCGATGTCAGTGCAGGACGCGCACGCGATGCTGTCGTTCCAGTGCTTCAATCGTCTGTCGCGGTACTTCGGCATTGTGGCGCAGTTACATCGAGCTCCGCAGGTGTTTGTCAGAGCTGTGCACGAGGTGTCGAGGAGACGGACCTTCTCACAAGCTCATCTCAAGGTAAGATGGGCTTTTAGCACTAGAAGGATGTAAGGTGTTTGATATTTTGGGCGTATTACATAGTAGACTGGAATTGAATAAAACACCTCACCTTTAACCTTTATGTAACAAAAGTTACAGAGAAGATAATGAATGAGGCATTCTCTACCAGTCACCATAGGTCGTGAAGAGCTGACATGATAGGTGCAATTTATTGTGCAAGCGTAAATCATATAAATAATTTATTTATTTATCAACATCAAAATTAGAAAATAAAATGCAAAATCCATATACATAATATATCATTACAAGATAACTCTAGATTCTAGACTTTGAATAAGAATGTATTTTTTTGTCAATCAACTTTAATATTAGCAGTTTTGTTTTTATTAACTAATATCCCTAATTCAAATTTCAGTGGGCGACAGATCTCGCAGAAAAACTACTCAAAATACACGACGAAGAAATCAGCAGGCGGCAAGAGTTCAACACAGTGTTCGAAGGTCACTTCCTGCGAAGTCTGTTCCCCGGCATGACGGAGCTACCGCCAACGTTTGCCACACAAGGCCCGCCAACGTTTGACGCCAACCTGCCCAAACTCACAGAGGCAGACGTGGCGTTCATAGCGAATGCGTTCCCGGATCTTAGCGTAGATATTCCTAGCTATGATATGGATACGACTGTGCAGTTTTTCCAGCAGAGGTATGCTTGTCTTATAAGTGTATTGTATTGTTGTAGTACCGAGTAAGGTTAATTTGTCTATTTAAATAAAAATGAATCGCTAAATATCTTGCTTAACGCAAAACTCGATAACGGATTGATTTGGCTGATTCTTTTTTTGCTGTGTTCATAATTTTTGAAAAGAAAATTTTTGAAAATCCACCGGAGAATTTGGAATTTTACACCCGTGCGAAGCCGGAGCGGTTCGTTAGTAATGAAATACTTTTGTATATTTTTTTCAGAATACGAGCTTCGGAATACGAAAGCAAAGACATAGATGTTCAAGTGGATATAGATAAGTGAGTATTTTGAATTTATTTGTTTTTCAATTGTCTTTTGTTAATGTTAGTATTGATCTTATCGTTTTCTTCTTTACAGAGATTTCGAATCAGTAACGGAAGTCAGCGACTTCGAAAAGCTAGGCGGACAGAGTGCGACACAAAAACTGAAAATCGACATTTCCACAATTTGCGTTCCCGAAACCATGGCCGTGTCGACAGTAACCGAGGTGCGAAAACTACCGGTTATATTGGAAACCGCGGAGAGCCCGAAATCAAACGAGTTCGAAAACTCTGATTGTTACATCGAGGAGTCGCTACCGTCGAGCTTGGAATGGGGCCGGGACGAACGACAGGTGTACATCGCCCCTGCGACACACACTACACCACAAACTAGATACGTACACTACACGGCTCCACACTATGAGCCGAAACGGCGCGCGCGCATACCATCTCTGATCGACAGTCGCGTGTGCGCTTGCACTCACTGTAGGTAGACTCGTGTGTATGTGTGCGTCCGTTTTCGTTCATTGTATAAAGCCGATGTTCTGTGCCTATCTACTTTGTACCAACACGCCGCTCTTCTAAGAACTCCTCGCCACATGTACTCCGCTTTCGGAGCTCTTATCTGAGTGGTTGCCGTTTCGTTATTCTTTTATTTGCTCCTGTCTTCACCGGCCCCGTATGAGCTGCATCATATGTTATTTTTATTTTGCGTAATTGATTCATTCTGTTTTTTTTTTTCATAATTGTATGTTACGTAGAAACTTGACGCACGGTAGTGCTAAACTTTATTTACTCAATATTCTGAAGTTCTTTTTTACATTTCAGGACAACATGGATACTCACAGAATAAACATGGAGAAACTGCAAGAGTTTTTAATAAAAGTTTATGCTGTATGTAAAGTTAATATAGTATTTATAGTAGAAGAGTTGAACAAGTTGAAGGATGAGGTTAACGAACAGAAGAAATTTATGACGAGTAAGTATATAGAGATATTAGAGGCGTGGGAAAAGAGCAATGTTGAAAGTGCGATAAGGTTCCGTGAACAAACCCAGAGGCTGACAGTAGACCACGAACTAGAACTTAGTGATATGAAAGCAGCTCTGCACGAAAAAGACGAAGTTATCGCCACCCTCAAAACAGAGACAGAAAACATCAAAAACTTACACCAGAAGGAGATAGAAAGATTAGAAAAAGAACATCAAGAGACGAAGGATTTACTGGAGAAGACTCGAGAAGAAATACAGGGATTTGAGAAGAAGTTAGAAGATATTGAAGCACAGAAACAGAAGGAGATCAAAGACTTGCAGGAGAAGATGCATCTGGATTATAAGGCTGAGATTGAGTCTTTACGGTCGAGGTAAGATAATGTTCTTTCTTTGTCTTAAATACGATAGCTGGGCAGCTATCTCCCTCTTTCGCGTATTCATTGCATATCGAGTTTATATGAATGCGATCCGTCGTAGAACTTATTCTTTATAAATAGGTATCGATTAATTAGACTATACTCATTTGCCAAAAATTATTTTTTTTTGCTGAAAAAATAGGATGCGACTACTACAAATAACTGATTTGAAGAAAAAAACTCCATGATCATCTCAGAATCGCGGGATTGTTTCGATACAAAGGCCATTCCATACTAAGCCGACACCTGAAGTTTAGTAAATATGCATACGATTATCTGATCTTCTGCTTATAATATACGATTTTTTTTTTAAATAAATAAATTAAAAGATTACCATAAGTTAAAGTATCTTATAACCACTTTTTTCCTAGGTTCCGCCTAGTAGCTCTAACAAACATGGACCGGTCGCCATCCGAGTCGAGTCTCGAGAAGATCGAACGTACCGACGTCATCGAGATATCGAGTCACAACGCGATCGTCATGCAGACTAAAGAGAATGCTGAAGTGGAGAAAGAGGAGGCTGTGAGAGAAGCGCTGGCTAAGGCCGAGGCTGAATGGAAACTCAAAATGGAAGGCGAAATCGCAGCTATTAATACGAAATATGACTCCGGGAGACAGGTACGCGTCGTATTTTACATTTAATTGACGTATACAAAATATTGTAAAAAAAAATATTTTGACTGCCTCGTAAATCTATGTAATAGCGCTTCTTTTCGTCACTACGCACCTAGATTAGCAATCACATTTTATTTTCTCACATATTACACATTTCGCTTATAGCTTTCAACGTCGATGTCGACAAACGACGTGACCCGTCGATTATTGTCGGAAAAAGAGAGACAGATAGACGCGTTGCGTGAGCGAGAGGTCGCGCTAGTGAGGGAGTGCGGCAAGTACCGCGACACTATACAACAGCTGACTGATCCCGAGACTAACGACCTCGACGCGCTTCTTAAGACACAGGTAAATGCGCTTTAAGATCCTTGCACAGCAAAAAGGAGCACACAGAAAACCATTTCAGATAAAATTGTATAATACACTTTATTTTTAATGCTATTAAGTGCAAAGTTGTTTGGACATCGACGTAGATATCAAACAGGTGCCATCGGAAGTGCTGAGCATGCATGGGTTTAGTTGCACTTTAAGCCAATGAGGATAAGGTTTTTTATTCAATGTCTGCGTCGAGTCTTGGTAGTCATAACTTGCTATGCTTTTACTTTTATTTGCAAGTAGTTTCAGAAGTAATGTTATATAGTCTTGTCGCCTTCGATGTCTAATACCTTCTGAGGAGACAAAACTATACAATTCCCTCAGATATCATCATTTGTAATGCGTTTTAACAATGATCATTGTTTCCACTGAGAAAATCATAATGAATTTACATATTATTATGAATTATAAAGAGTGACTTAAATGACTCAACTGGTTTATATTCTAGTTGGCTTCCCTTGAAAACGAGAATGAAGTGTTGAAGCAACAAGTGAAAGATTTGAAAAAGGATTTGGAAAAGAAAAATGAAGAGGAGAAGAACAGAGAAGACGATAGCGATGGCAGGTAAGAAACATAATCAAATATTTCTTTTTCGCTGCTAGTTACTTTCAGAAGGACCTTGGTACATAAAAAAAAAGTGTTCACCTTGATCTATGTGAAAGTGAACAGTTGCAACTGAACGCGGCAAAGCTACAACCAAATAACAAAATAATATTTCGTACAGAAACTCCCGCATCGAACATGTAGGGGCGTATCATACGTCCAGTATATTGAATTTTCTATGTTATCTGCTTAATTTAAATACCTTTTTACTAAAAAAAACTTTTTTTATGTATGCGCCTTTATTCTTGCAGATCATCACCGAAAAAGGAAGACAACAAGAAGTGTCGCGGTCGCTGTCACACGCCGTTCGGACTGTCGGCCGGCACGCTGTCGCTTTCGTCATGTCTGCCCGGACACACCGTGTTGGTCATGTGGGATCCTGCACATCTCAACTACACTGTGTTACAGGTAAGCAGGGCTAACACTGCCATGATTTTTATGAGCAGGCAGGCTTTTACTCGGTTTCATAAAGGATTGTTTTAAGTGCTTTGGTTGGATGTTGTAATTTCAATCAGCTAATCACAATAGTTATTAGTCTGTTTGACTAATAACTGTTGTGACTTGATCAGACTTTCAAAAGGATTCTGTTGGTCTATAGGTCGATATATCAAAATTGTCTTTTACTAATCCATTAGAATCTTTTACGATATTTCTCCGAACAAAATGTAAAAATATTACGCCGTTACGTAATTTAATCTTACTTACCCATGTGAATAAAAAAGTTAGAAATGAGACTGTTTCATGTCATGTATAATTGAGAGTTTGATACCACCGATCAATGGCAATAGTAAACTGAGACGTCACTGATTTTCCAACTTAATTAATTAACTATTAATTGATTTGAATTTGAGTAAATTGGGTTTTATGGGTTAGAATAGTGTTTTTTTTGTCTACCCACTACTAACTACCCAAGTATGTTATACAAATGAATATCACCCTTAATGTTATTGTTTTAGGAAGCATCAATAATGTATTTCGTGCACTCTGACTGTCTGCCGGCTCTAGAACTGAGCATACCAGTTAAGAACGAAAGTGAGAGGCGGCTGTACGCAGTCGCCACCGTCGAGTCTAAGGAGTACTGTTATGCTAAGAAGGTAGGTCATGTTTCTAAAATAGAGATTAAGCTTTCAAAATTAATCGAATACTTTTACGTTAGCGCTCTCGTGTTGAAGCGTATGACATTATATGAAGACGCTTTTAGTTCGCCGTCTTCGTCACTATTTCGTCAAACTGTAAGGTCGGGTGTTTAGGGTCCGTTCACACAGACCGGCTCGGAGAGGAGATCAGATTCTTATCACGTTGAAAACAGAGAGTCATTAAGACAAATGACAAAAGCAGTGCACATGCGAAAATAAACCTTACTACAAATACTAAAAACTCTGTTTTCAACGTGATAAGAATCTGATCTCCTCTCCGAGCCGGTCTGTGTGAACGGACCCTTAGGAGACAAATGAAACGAATGAGGTTCGAGAATACACTGACTATATTGGAATAAAGATACCTTATTATATACCTTACAACTACTACATGGCAAAACAGGATTCAATTTTTATTCTACGACGTTTTTGTGTTTTTCGGCTGTCCTCGCCATGGGACCATAGCTGTTGAGCTATTGCGGCTTACAACTGCAATAAAAGTTATTATTAAAATGTACTGGTGCTTTTTTATTCCTAAATATTAACTTACTACTCTATTAAATAGATCGGAGAAGTCAATGATGACAATCTTGAGTCAACCGCCCTCATAACAAGCAAGTGTCTTCCAAATGTTGTACAGAGCGGCAACCGGTACGGCATGCCGCGCGGCTCGCGCTTCTACCGCGTGCGCGTGCGCCCCCCGCGAGCCTCGCCCGCGCCGCTACCGCCCTGCTGCGAACACAAACATAGGACCGGTCAGTACTGCACCTGATTCTCACTATACGCTTTATATACCTACTACACAGAAACAAAATAACGTTTGTCTATACTGCGGGCATTTCTGACGTGTATAATAGTGTACCCACATAAATAATATAAAACAACCAACAGAAAAATAGGTCACTGTATAAAATAACTAGATTTCGCCCGAGACTTCGTCCGGCGTGGAATTCAAGTATAACATAATAAATATCCTATGATTCCTATGCTACTCGCCAATAGAGTAGATTTCTTCCAGTGACATTTTTTTAATCAGGCCACTACTTCCACCTTGCAAACAAAAAATTACCTCTTTAAATAGAAGTTTAGATATTATGGTCACATTTATTGTAACAGCGATCGTTTAATTAATTATATCGAATAGTAGAAGCGTAAAATAAAATACATGTAAGTATTTTGTACGATAAGCTGAGTAATAACAGCTAGTTCAAGATCCTGAAAGTTTCGATCTAAGCCGGTGTGACACCATAAAATAGATTATAAATACAAAAAAAAATGTAAATTGTTATCGATTTTATTGAAATTTTACAGTGAGGTGTGAAAGCCGGAACAAACAAGAGGGTAATTTTATCTATGAGTATGTCATTATTGGGTATTTGACACCATCAATCAATTGATATACTTTTTATGAGCTATCAAAATGATTCCACCATAGATTTTGTATGGCAATAGTAAACTGCAACATTACATATTTGCCAATTCATTAACTAGGTATTTATTAATTTAAAAGACAACTAAGGCCTAATTCTTCAATCGTCAGATAACTCTTATCAGAGGGATAAATATGGTTGCGGTTTAATAGCTTTTGTATAGAAAATATGTCAAACTGTCGTATTTATTCTTAGGATAAAAGTTATCTGAATATTGAAAAATCAGCCCTAAGTCTATTTAAACTGTAATTGAAAATTAATCGTAGACTTAGTTTCTGTCACCTCTGACCTAGACTAGACCCAAGAGCAAACCCAACTTACATATAAAACGCATTTTCAGGGCTAAAATATGTAAAGTGTTTTTATTAAAGATGTGAAGTTTTGGAGTTCTTGATTAATGTTGTTAACTACCCAATCGCCGTGGAGTGCACATGCACTTAAACTGCTATTATTCTTGCACACTGTGCTTAAAATATACGCCACGATTGCTTTGGTATAAATAATTTTATGGTGTCTCACTGGTTTTAGACTAGCACCATCAATGTGTAGTGTTTGCTTCCGCCCCTGTGCTTATCCACGCTCTTTAGATAGTCCAAGTTAGTCTGGTAGCTCCACAGTGCCTCTGTCCCCCCCCCCCCTTTGGTCACTTTGCCTTGCTTTAATATTGCAAAAGAATTCTTACGACTATAGCCTATGTATGGTGACTGGTAATTGTTACCGATACTGATACAAATGATTGTATTCATGACTAGCACTCTCCCCGCGACTTCGTTTGCGTGATTTTTCTTACGGTTCCCTAATTTTTTTATAACAAAATATAGCTTATAGCAGTCAGTGATAACGTAGCTTCCAATTTGCAAAAGTATTTTCGAAATCGGATCCAGAGATTACCACCTACAACCTCACAAACTTCAACTCTTTATAATACACACATCAAAAGTGTCACTAGACACTTCCTTTTGTCACTGCCTAGACACTTTTGATGTGTATATTAATATTCATGATATCAATCAACTTTCCAAACAGCGAACGTTTTTTTTAGCGAACAGCTGATATTGCAAAAGCGTGCGTACGCGCGCGTTTCAAACGGTTAATAGTTGAACAAAAAAAGAATAATGCCTGGTAAAAGTTAAATAGTTTTGTTTGTATAAAATGATTAACCAAATTCAATTATAGATGATGTGTTAATTTGTTATTGAAAATTCGATTTGGGTGATTGGAGTCATGCGCTCAGTAAATTAAAGAAAATCGTTTCTTTCGGAAAGTTGTTTGTTATCATAAGTACAATCATGGCTTAACACCTTAACTGCCACGTCAGGCACATGTGCCTGACGCTTGTGGAGGTTTGACCTTCAACATTTTTGGCCCGGCAGTGAACGTGTTAAGTATCGGCCACTAATTATAAGTCACTCTATATAAAAAAAACGATTCGTTTACTATGAACAGATGAAGAGAATCGTAACGTATTGTGCACTATTAAAGCAAGACGGCACTAAAAGCGTGTTTGAAACCTTTTTTCTTTATAACCATATTCCATTTAGTTAACATTCTGAATTTAAATGCGTTGTGTGTCATTGTCAGCCGTACTATGACGTCACTGTTTTAGTGTTAGAGAGAGACGGAGCTACAGAATAAATAGCACCTTTTCTTTGATACTTCATAGTACGGTTTGTTGTCCTTGTTTAACCGTGCACGCGCGTTGCGTTGCAGATGCATTGAAGGGCGGTGTGCTGCCGGTGTTCGGTGACGCCCGCCCGCTCAAGAAATGGTTGACCTACATGCATGCCCCAGGTCTTTGCTTATTTCTCTTCATCTCTCACATTTTCATTAGCTTGCTGAGCAACACGTCATGCTTATTTGTTTGCTTCACCGCCATCTGGGTTCACATAATTAGTATTAAGATGGTGGAGCCTTCAAACGAGCTCAAGCAGGTTAAGTATTAATGGGGTCGTCGTAGTAATACAATGATTCAATGGTTGTAATTGAAGAAAGTATTGTAATCATCTACTGCGGCGTCCCGCATGCTATTATAATAGCGAATGTTTATACTACGTGTATCTTTATTTTAACAAACTTTTTTTAAATATTTATTTACCCACAATATTTATTTCCACTTTTATTTACTTCTTAACCGACTCCGGCAATCGCTGTTACGTAAATTCGCTTCACAAACTTAACGTCTATCTTTCTAAACAGACCCACAAAAGTCAGTGGATACCAGTCAATCAACAAGTTCAACGACAGAGGAAAGCGCTCGAGCGGCAGAGGTAGCGACGGGCACGCTGATCAACCTGGAATCTCCTGTATCCTGCAGCGACCCCGTCTCCGCTGCATCTGCGCATACGCACTCTGAAGATCAACTGGATTCTATTGAAGCTAGCGAGCAGTGGCAGAACGCTAGAATGCACCTTTCTACCATTAGTGCTGTGTAAGTAACACATAATAATAATACCAGTCTTTTATTATCCCATTGCTGAGCAAAGGTTTCTTCTCATGCAGAGAAGGCACGAGTATTGAAAGCCACGCAAATTAATGTGTATATGTTAGGCCTTTTGAAAGCCCATGGTTTTAATATAGTGACATTGGCGTGTGAAAAAACAGCAGAAGCATTTACGGTCCAGCCCTATTACCTTGGCTAGCTGTATTCTCATTTTGTAATTTATATTTGCAGTACGGACATGGAATGCAGCGTGGGACGCTGCGTAGGAGCAGAACCCTTGGAGCTGACGGTGAGCGCTGTAGCCGTCGTGGCCAGGGGAGACGTGGGAACCTCCGAGTTGGCAGAGGAAGCCGAACCCTGACACACCGACCTACCACCATCGACCACCACCTAGTATCCCGCGCCGCTTAGTAAACTAATGGAGTGACCATGATAGTGAGTTCATACACTCACATGAACAGCAGCACCCGGCTAGGAAGGCTAGCATGAAGATGGCAGACGCTAAAGTGCACAAACAACGCTTGTATAATGAACGTGGTATACGGCGGTAATCACACATTGATTACGACTCTTTCCCCCCCACGAAGCTGGCAATAGAATGAGATTGTAAGGGAAAGAGTACTAGCACTCCATTTATTTACTACTCTGTGCGCCGCCCGCAGCGTGCTCGTCGGGACTGTTGAATGTTCCACTGGTACGTGTGCGTCATTCGGCTGTGAGGTCGTCTGAAGGTCATGCAGAGCGGCCGTTCGGGGTCTTCCTCGGTACGGCGTCCATCTGGTCAGCTGTTGGTGGAGCTGCGGTACATACCTCGCGCGCCCGCGAGCTCTCAGTGTTTCCCTCTCTCTCCTATATTCTATGTCTATTTAGAATATAACGTAGAAATTACCGTCTCCGATTCCCTCTATTGAAGTTCGTATCTCAATTAGGCAGTGATTTCTTCTCAATAGTACAAATTTGTTTAGTCGTGTTGAAGCTTTACGTGATCTTATGTTGCGAATGTATTCGTATTTTATATTTCTATCTCTACGTTGTGTTGTGTTATATTTTAGTTCCTTTAAATACCCTCTTGTTTCAAATAGAATCGTTTATTTTCTTATTGAATACCAAACTATGTTAGCTATTTTATTGTAGTATAGTGTTATTGGTGATTATCGAGTTATATTCTAGCACAAAAATTATTATCGCTGTATACTTGATTTCAGACTTAGCGCTTTGTTCACAAATCGACGAAGTACATTATATGTGTAATACCTAGATACGTGTCTAATATGGTTAGAGTCACATTCTCCTTAAGGTTCTCCTACCTGTATAAGTACTATCTTGATAACTAAGTCATAGTGATTATTTAGTAGGACAGTCGTTCCTCTTAGGCATTCTTCTTACGATTTGACGATAGGCTTCAGCAATGTTAATGCTTTAAACACTCGATCTCGCCCCTATTTGAGCTCTGAATCCTTACCGAATCCACATTGTAGCTTAGATGATACTTATGATATGTATAGTTTCGCTAGAGTGAAGTGATCACTCCGGCTGACAGTGATTAGTTTGTCCTACACTCCGGTGGGAGGAAGAGAGAAGAATAATATAAATTATGAATAGTGAGGCACAGACACTTGCGTCCGAATATTGTTTTAGCCTTTCTAACACTAAACTAGATTCGTTCGAAGCGCAAATTATGATGTTATTATAAAATAAGATGACATGCTTCACGTTAAATTTGTTTGTGGCCTTATTATAAGTGGCGCCCGACGTGGGGCTACCAGGTGTCTCTAGTCCTACTTCCATACGAGACTTGACGATGGGAATACGGTTAGAGGCACTTAGCGGCTGAATGCCGACTGCTGTGATAGTGCGTGCTGTGCTCTCCTCGACCCCTCGCCGAACGGTTCTACATGTGCAAACTGATAAAATTTTGTGTAATTAATGAGTTAGGGGCCTATTATTAAGTATAAAAGTAAATTAGCTGTATGAGTATTTTGTACATGTAAAACCGTTTGAACATATTCGGCTCCATTAGCAATATTCAGAATTTACTAATATTTATGACCATGTTACACTTTTCTTTCACATAGTATATAGTGTAAATGTTCATATCAATGATATAATTTTCAGTTATATAGATTCTCAATTACTGTAATAACTTTTGTTGAGACTGCAGGAGACAAGGTGTGGTCGACTCGTACGCGAGTCTCGCAATACACGGGGTGCACGTTGTGCGGGGCAGCCTGCAGGTTGCGTTGTATGTCCTTTATAGTGCAATACCAACCCGCATGTTGCAATACACTGCAATATTAACGCAATCGTTGTAAATACTTGTTTGAGATGTCGTTATAGGTACCCATAATTGTGTCGAATTTAATTAAGTTATGATATTTCGGTATCAGCCAAAATTCGTGATGGATTGTGAAGGTTTTTGAAGTTACATGAGAACTGCTTGTGGTCGTCGTGTTGGTCAGTGGTATGTCGCATAGTTTTATTTGTGCTGGACACGAATAAGCTCATTTGCAATTAGGCTTGGGTTGCGGACGTGTGTCGTCAAAATTATGGTGTCGTGTAACGTGTAACGTCATTATGAAGGTTTTCGGAATGTTCTGCAAATGCATAATACAATCGTGCGATCGCTTAATGGACTATTTTGTAGTGACCAATTTTATTGTTAGAAATTAAAAATGTAAAATTGACAATTTTAATGTAATTTTTATATACAATAAATAGACCATTTTATACAAACTGTTTTTTATTTTCTCACATTTCAAATGAAGGAGATAAGTTTCCTTAAAACCATTGTAGGAACATAATGCTTATAATAAATCTATCTTTGTATCTTAGAGACAAAATTAACAACTTACGCTAGCTTACGGGTACCATATTTACAATTTACAGAACTATGTACAGGAACATTATTATAAGAGGCCACTGAATGCGTTCACCGCTTGTTGGTGCTGAACATCGAAGTACTGTTTACATTCAGACATGTCGTTGGATGTGAAAGCGCAGTCTGAGTAGTTCCACGTCTGCATATCTAAGTTGGTTTGCGTACAATCCTGTCCGTACCTGTAGAACCTTTGCTCCTGCATGTCCATTACAGGAGAGGTTCTGCTCTCAGCAGGGTAGTACTGTTGTGCCTCTTCAGGGTAATACGCTTGGGGAATGTATGCTTGTTGTTCGCAATAAGGTTCAGTCTGCTGGTATACACCGAACAGCTCCGGGGAGGGGGTTTCACTAGATTCTGAGCCGCCTGCAGCACGTTGCCAGTCCAACCAGTAAGCTTCTTCTGGCCTGGAGTTTTCGCTATTGAGATCTGCGAAGGTAGGCGGTGATTCTAATGTGTGCTCTTCTAGTGGGAAGTCCAGTCTGATGGGTTGGTCGAGCTGGAAGATTTCCTCGGGGTGGAAGATGTCGTCTGCCGGTAATGCGGTGGGGTCGTAGTGTTGTTGTGGTTGGAGAGGGGGGCCTGAGGGCGCAGGGGGTGCGTAGGCCTGGTACTGCGGCTCCTGAGGGGTCCACGCCGCGGTAGCGTAACTCTCTGCAGTCTGTTCGGGGCGCCACCGACACGAACACTCAAATGGTCCGCAAGTGCATGTCAGTTGAACTGTTAGGACAAAAGAAATATTAAGAAAGGAGTTCTTTCGGAGTCAGTGGAGTCCTAAACTTTAGTACTGCCTATCCAATGCCTAAGATGTTGTTATACTTTGTTACGATACTTTAATCAATAAAACTAAATGTGACTCACCTCTTTGGTTATCTGGTATAAGTGGCGGGGGTTGTGGATGTGGATTACACACTTTCTGCGCCATTTGCTTATCAGGTTTCACTGTCAATATCTTGTCTGCTATGGCTGCTTCTCTTGCCAGCAGTAATGCTAAGCCTCTTACTCTTCTGCCGGCTCCGAGGGACCTTCGTACTTCGCTGGCTCCCTTCGCCTCGGGTCTTGGATGATCATGGGCGCCCTTTGCTTGGAAGAAGATTGCGTGTTCCGTATGTCGCCAGAAGTGGGTTACTGGGTAGCCGCAGTGTCCTCGGCATGGTAGAACTTCTAGGCGACCACCGCTGCACAGTCTGTTAGGACATGGTTTGCCTGTTGGAGAAAAAAACAACATTAAGCAACGTTCCGATTCATTAGTTCAAAATTATAATCTTTATCGTCATAATAAGAGAATCGAGCCTAAATGTCTGTTACTATCAAATGATAAATGCCGATCATTCTGTGTCGATATATATGTTACCGGCAATCTGTATAATTCAGGTATTCTATACAATACCTAGGCAATGTATAAAATACCTGGGGCGTACAGGCAATGTATGAAACATTATGAATATTACTCTCTATTACATACTTTACCTAGGTAATGTATACAATTCCTAGGGATTTTATAGAGTACCTGTTGGTCCATCGGCAATGTGTAAATAAATGGATTTTGGTCTATACATATGTTACTGTAAATCATAGGTTTTACTAGTAAATCTTAGAATTGGTATGAGCCAGTTTACAGTTCCTCCCCTCCTACCCTTTTTTTTGGTTCGGGTCTAAAATTCTTACAATTAGGTATGTTTTAGGGCTAATTTTTCAATCATCAGATAACTCCTAACGGAGCGCGGAGGGATAAATATGGCGGTTTAACAGCTTTTGTATAGAAAATATGTCATCATTTTGTGGTTCATCTTAAGCGAGCGGAGCGAACTCAAGACTTGGGGCTCCCCGACTCGTTATTTTTTTTAAACCACCCAGAAATAGGAGCCCCGCAGCGGGTCTCCGTTGACCGGGCCTTTCCTGCTCTTTTACACACATTGCCGGCTGCGCTTTCGGTATTGTATAGAATACCTAGACTAAGTATAAAATAAACAATATTTCATACATTACCTGTCCGTTTTAGGTATTCTATACATTGCCTGGGTATTGTATAGAATACCGGATTACACAGATTGCCGGTAACATATACCTATGTTCAGCAGTGGTCATAAAGGATAACAGAGTTAAAAAAATTAATGTCTATAGTATAATGATTAGTTAAAATATACCTCCTAGTCCATTACCTTGCTGCTTTTTCCTCGCCTTATCACATATCGCGGGCCGAAGATGCACTCTGGACCCATCAGGCAATCTGCATCTTTGCGAGCACACGAGTACTCCTAGACAGCTTTTCTTGAGTATGTGTACGTTGTGGTTGTTTGTGTTCCTCATGGCCCATCCTGAGGCGTGTCTTCGGGCTTCCTCGCACCCTGGTGGGTACACTCGCCGTACGTGTCCATCACACCACTCTCCGAATGTGTCGAATGCGGCCACGCGCGGGACTACCGCGTCGTTTATGTCCCAGTCCGGTGTTTGGCCCTCCGACATGTCGCGACTGCTGGTGCTGATGGAAGAATGGAAGAGTTTTAGAATTTTGTAGATGGAACGAACCCTACTACTATGAAACTTCGTGGTGTATTAGTTGTAGGTACCGTAATTGACGTAAAAGCTCAAGTAAGTCTAGGTACTAAATACCACCTAATAAGTACCTAACTATTATACTAATCACAACTACTTAAAAACAATACACCTACACGCCTATCTACTTACATAAATATTTATAATCTTTTGTTCAAATTCCTTACAGAATAAAAAGCAAGTAAACATCTAAATCGCGGAGAAAGCTCGGTTCCCCCTCGCAAGCTCTCGTTGAGCCAATTGCTTCAGAATTACATCGTCTGAAGGGGCGGCCGCGCCTTAATTGGGCAAATAACTTTGTGTAGATATCCACTTACGAGGGAGTAAGTAAATAAAGACGTGTCTTTGAACATATTCTTAGATTGTCTAAATGTAATATGAATGGGGAAGGCTTTGCCTTGCATTGTGTAGAAAAGCTAGGATAGGATCTACTTATACCCAAGTCGGATCTGGCAGTTTGTGTATACTATGTATGTAAGTTTTTATGTTTGACGATAGATTTGTACGATAGCTATCTAGGAGAAATATCCTAGCGTGCGGCAAAGTTTAGTTAGAAAAGAAAAAACAAAAACTTATAAAAGTACCTACGTATTTTTTTTAATTATTGATTTTAACATATTTTTAAAAATAATATAGGTGAAATAGCGTCACCGCCCACAGTGACGTGGCTTTATTATTATGAAGAGAGTAGGTATTTAGGTACAACTGTTTTTAACATCAACAATTTTATTAATATCCAATGACAAATTACACACAAGGTTATACGATAATTATAGTCTTAAGTGTTTTCTACGAACCTTGTTTTATCCACCTATCTATGAGCCTCAGAGTCTGGATTTGTACCCGGTTGATGGCAATAGACTAACCCCCTATAATTACATCGGACATAACTGGCGAAATGTGGGTGTAACTAATGGGTACACCTCTGCCTAACCCTTCGGGGATTGCAGGCGTGATGTTATGATTGTGTCTATAAGCCTTTAAAGATAAAGAACCCATCTACCAACACTTTTACAAACCTAATTTTAACACCTTATACCTAACAGCCTTAACCTATAATATATTTAACAAATCACGCGACTAACACGACACAGCTCAGTATTTTCGCCTATTCAAAATAAAATAGCGGCTTAATGCATCAACAAAGCAACGTCACAGTTTCAATGAGTTTCAATTAGATTCAATTGAGACCCTCCAGCACCTTCCCCAACCCTGACCGGTTTGCCTTCGAGTTTATTTTATGTTTGTACTGGTTATTTATTTATGTTTCGATTGAATGTTATTTTATGATTCGTCGAGTTATTTATACTGTGTATAGTAGGTTAGGTAAAATAGGCATCGGAGATAAATCTTTCGAGCTTTTTTGTACAATTTTTTTAAATCTAGAATCTAGTTCAAAATAAAATCTAGTCTCTCTTCTTTAATTAATCTAGATTCTAGATTGAAAGTTGATATGTAGAATTGTAGATACAAACTTATTTCGTTTATATGGATATAGCGTATAGATAGATTTACAGTGCCTATCTACTAGGTAGGTACTTGTTCCATTTCTATTGATCTACTAATAAATGTATTTTCATCAATACACAAACATTACAGCCATGATTTAATTTTATTTAATTTCAAAGGAACAACAAACTTCTAGAATATATACCTACAGAAAAGAAAAAGAAATACACATAACACTTGAACATTTCTTTCTTGACTTTTAATTTAATTAGAGGAGTACTTTGAGTTCTCTGTATTACTTTTTTACTCATAGTTTAACCATTATTTTTTATTACTTATTTTTTTCTATTGAGCTGAATAGTACAAAACGTAGCCTAATCATACTTGGGTCGATATTTAAACTCGATGAAATTCTGGGATAGTAAGGGCGCTATTAACTATGCATGTGGTTAGCCGGTTTTATATCAAATAACTTAATTTTAAAATTATAGGTACCTACGTATGTAGAAAACTCAAAAACGCTTAGAAAACTGACAGGCTACAAGTCGATATATTATTGCCCCTACCGTACTTTGTAAGCAGCGAGTTGCTAAAGTCTCCTTAAATTAATTAATGGGGACCATTAATCAATTTAAGGGGACTTAGACATAGACCTAAACATAGTTCTTCATTCTTGATTAATAGGTACCTACCTCATCTCATTTTAGTTAAATAATCTATTATTATACAATTTATTATAATAAATTGCTCGTGTTTGGCTGAACCTATTTTTTTCAATTTTTTGTACGTCTATAGATTGCCTACATTTATAGATTGCATAAGTCTAACTTGCATGGTCACAACATAATCTAATAACATAAAATAGGTATGCAAAAAGATGAAATAACATAATATAACGCCAATGTTCCGCAATGTTACGCATACATAACGCGTTGTGTCCACTCACATCTCGCCGTAAATCGGGGCAAAAATCCAGACTTCGAGCTGGTACTAAAAAAATCTTAATGTAAAAATCCAAAAACATTATACCCGACTTGGAAATTGATCCCAGATTATTTAGGTAAGTTATAGGTGTATATTTACCTAATTATAGAGCTACCCTATCAATACTGACTGTAACTATTATGTATGGTCAAAAGCTCTATCTTGATTAAAATATAAATAAATATTACACTTATTGATATGTACAATTAATAACAATAAATGAGTACTTACAGGATAACCATCTCCGAAATGATGCAAAAGCTTCACAATCACAATGCAGGTATACTGTCCAGTCTTAAACAACAATCACAGTCCATCAAGCCACTGCACACGTCAACGATTTGTCGCGAATATCGATACTGTTTGTATAACACATCTACACACGATGAAAGCTTATAGCCCACTAAGTTGAACAACAAAAATAAACATAGGGATGATGAGCCCCACCATACGGCGAGGTGGGGACCGCAACCAACCAATCAACATGCCCCACTACCATGACACCGCCTCCCGACCAATCGCAACGCAAACTTGAACACCAATGACGGTTTTCCAAAATGTTACGTTTGTATTTTTCAGGTAAAAATGGGGAATTTCAGTGCGCTGCCATTTTTAGAATATCGTTATCAGTACTTGGTAATGTTAGTAACGTGTTTTATATAAATGTTAACTAGTTATGTGACGTGGTTTTGGCTATCTAGCTTATTTTGTAAGGTCGTAGGTATAGGTACTCGTAGCTATTATGCTAATATTTTACAGGCCTGAAAATAACTAATATCTTGAAATATAAAATAAAGTTGACCCATTGCGTAACGTTACTCAACTGTGCAGTAGAGTTTTCGTGAAAATTTGGAAAATAATATAGGTACCTAGGCTACTTTTCCACCTTAATAAAGTAATAAATGTTTTTCTTAAACCACCATTTTTTTTGTAATAAAGCCTTTAAGTTTTTTCATGACATTTCTTTGTCGTCAGCCTGAACATTTAAAAATTGTGAGTAGTCACAAGTGTAATACAGAAGGTTGATCGGATGTGAGTTCTAAGTAGTGTGTGACAGGAAATGATTAGTTGTATCGCTTTTAGGCAATAGGGTCAACATACAAACAGCACTTGCACTGTTTTTGCCATGTTATTGCGTCATGTAGACTGATATAGGAGGTCTAAAGGCAATTGAAAGTACAAACAGCATTCAAAATTCGTTGGGTTAATATCTAAAAGTTAAAGTTCTTAAATAACATTTTATTTCCATTCATTATAATTATTTCAAAATCATCACAGGGTGCACTCATCCTTTCTAACCATAACGACGACAAATTCAAGACGCATCTATATTTTCATAAATGGATTACCTATCCTTAGCCAAACTAGGTTGACATGCTTTACCTATTTGCAAATTAAGGAGGCGTGCAATATTTTCTTGATACTTGATTCATTTTCCATACGTGATGGTGAAGGCGTTTCATAGCAAAGATTCACAAAGAAAATATGTATGCACCTTTTTAATAAGCTACGTGGCAAAATGTAAAATTATTTCAACGTATTTTCCAAACGCAGCTGCAGCAGCATAATAATTACAGAACACCATATATAAGGCAAGTATGTTCAAGATGTGGAGCGTCCTACAATAAAATGAGGCAGGGCGCTCCATGCGGGCGCACGTTACGACGGCGCGTGCGCATGCAATGGGAATGGGAAAGCTGCTTTCATGCAATGTTATGTTGCAAAAAATATGATTTTATTTAATACTAGCCTTTGCCCACGACTTCGTCCGCGTAAATGTCGGTTATCGCGGACGCAGACGAAGTCGCGGAATATAAAAATTAGCCTATGTCCTTTCTTAAGGTTCAAACTAACCCCGTATCAAATTTCATCAAAATCGGTTCAGTGGTTTAGTCGTGACAGTGTAACAGACAGACAGAGTCACTTTCGCATTTATAATATTACTAAGGATATCATTGTCATATTATAAATGCTTAAATTATTATAATGCTTTGACTCTTACTGGAAAATTCGTTTCTTTAGGTAATCAATTCTAGTGAATAGACTGGTGGGCAAACCAAGGTCCATTTTTATTTATTTTTATTGCGTCTTCAATTTTTTTACAAAACCGTCGGTAAAAAAAAAATAAACGAACGGTTAAGTAATTCTCAGAGCGGTTATCTAGAATATTCTTAATAGTAAAAATCGTTTGTGTAATTACGCCAGCTAACTGTTGGTTCAGCGTCAAAGTGATATAATCCTTTGTTAATCCGGTTTCTGGGGCTTGGATTAAATTAATCTTCATGTTCCTTAAATCCTTTTAACAGTTTATGCTTGCACCAAAGTTTAAGATTTACGAGACTTAAAATATTCTTGATTTTAAACGAGCGTACTTAATAATTACGATAAAATACTTTTCATGGCGCGGTTTTGATCCGATACCCGCGTTATAGCTTCTGTAATTTCCTTGGGATATTTACAAATGGGAGGTGTAAAAAAACATCACATAACCGTTAATTACGCATCGACTACAAATTAAGTATATTTGAGCAATGTGCAGGGAAATTACTTTTCTTTTTGGTATGAAAAAACCATTGTTTATGATAGCAAGGTCGTAGGGGTATGTAAAATTTAGCTGTATTAAAAAAGTTAAACTTTGACCTTCAATTTCTCCGTAACCAGGTAGACCAGAGGTACCCAGGCACGGTTCAGAAGAAAACAAAACATCACAATTATGGGAAGCCAATGTAACTTTTATAACTCTGGTAATCATAGCTTATCTTACTACTATTATAGATGCGATAGTTTGGATGGATGGATGTTACTCAATCACGCCAGAAGAATGGATCTGTATGAAAGACACAGAGATAGGTCTAGAATATAGCCTACTTTTTATCCCGTGTTTGTGTTCCCCAGGGATAATTTAGAACTTGAGTTAATGTTAAGTTTGAAATCGACTGCAAAAATCCATCTGTAAAATTAATATTTATGTTATTTACGTACTATTTATACTAATGAATATTGTAGAACCTAATCCTATCGATATTAAAGATACAATCATTTCACAAATCAAAAGTGTTTATTGTTTCTGCGAATCTTTTGTTTATTTACAGTATTAAGTGTAACGGTGGCACCGAAATACAGACAATTAGAGTTAATCTGATCAATGGTGTTCTTTTTAATCTCTCTTTTGTTTTCATAGCTGTCTTTTTAATCCAGGATTTAGAGAAAGCTTTATCATTGAAATATTTCGGAGTCTACCTATGTTAGGATGGTGACCGGCAAAACTTCAGGGTGATTTTGTCGACTCAAGATTGGAAACTGGGACACGTTGGGACGCGTTTATCCATTTTTTCTTGCGAATATCGGGTGTCTTTACGAGACCGGGTTTTTTGAGTGACTGAGCCGTTTCGTTTGTGGATTTAAGCTAAGCAGATTAAACTGTTAAACAAAACTAAAACATTTGTGTTTAGTTAGTTTTCCTGTCCAGATTTTTAATAATCTCTGTTGGTCGGTACTTTAATTGCCTTCTCTAGTCAATCCGTTGAATTGTGATACTGAAAAAAGAAAAAAAGATCTATACTATCTATTGGTGATGTCCTTCAGAAAGGTCAGATGCGTAGTACTTGTAATCGGCGTGCTTGTATGACCAGATGTAGGTATGTGTGTGGACGAGACGAAAGGAGTATGTAAGGATCGTAGCAGGTGGCGTTCAGTTCTTTCTGCCTACCCCCTTGGGAAAAAGCCGTGAGTTTATCAATGTCTGTATGAAACTGAATTAAAAGCGAATATCTGACACGTTTTCCAGTGCAGTTTCTCCATGCTGTGTTTTAAAAGAAGGATATGATTGGTGCAGAGTCCCCTTTAGTTATCGCCTCGGTCGCCAATTGACGCCCAAGAGTCGATTAGACCTGCTAACAATTTGCGTCCCCAGCCCTAAGGAAGTAGCCAATTCGCAAAATTGGGTACAGTTCCGGCCTAGAACTGTAAGGAGGTAAGAGGGAGACCCGAAAACACGTGTGAATTTGCCTCTAACGTTTTCAGAACTTTATTACCTACTAGCACATTCCCCGCGACTTCGTTCGCGTGATTTTTCTTACGGATCCCTAATTTTTTGATAATAAAATATAGCTTATAGCACTCAGTGATAACGTAGCTTCCAATTTGTGAAAGAATTTTCAAAATCGATTCAGTAGATCCAGAGATTACCCCCTACATACAAACTTACAAACAAACCTCGTTATAATATTATAAGTATAGATTCTACTTATTATTATAGGATCCTACTATTTATTTTTCTATTAGTATTAGAAAAATTATAGCAGGTGTAGTGTTATGTTGTTGATCAGACTCTAAAAAAATATAACCAGAAGTGATTTTTTTCTTTGTAAATTAATTATAATTAGCTTAGGTTCAACTGGACCCGAGGTGGCGGCGCGTAGTGTTCCCGCGCGCCCCTCTATGACGTCGCGGGGGGAGTCAAACACCTCACTCCCCCCTCTGACCTGAGGTGGCCCGCAGTGGCGGGCCGGCACCAGCCGTGGATAGCGGAAAGAAAGTGGTTTCCCGCAATCCACGGCTTATGTGTGAGAAGGAACACCGGGGTGGTTTTTAGTCAGTAAGAGTCTGACAGACCCCTTCGCTCTCCCCGGAGCGGAGGACATCCATGAGGATTTTCCACCCCGGAACAAAAAAAAAAAAAAGGTTAGGTTAGGTTAGGTTAGTATATCATACGTTAGGTTAGTATATAATATCATACGCTACAAATAAAATAACGATAGCGCTTTAACGTGAATTTTCTGATGGTATATAATATTGCCTGGAGTTGGTAGGTAGTATAAAAAATATATTCCTTCCTTAGTTTTACACCTGTAAATAGCATCTATTCATTAGCACGTCAGTATACAACAGCTATATTTTCTGTAACACTATATACCTACCTACCTAGTTGTAGTAGTACCTCCACCTACCAACTGAACTACTTTGGCTCTTGACTTGCGCCCGCCGCCGGCAACTTGCCTTGTACTGGACTATTTAGCGACTTAACTTTGTAGGGGATGCTTATCTTTGTCAAGTTTCAGACAGTTCTATCCTAGATACCTCCCTCTGAGGTAAATCATACTATTTCGAACAGTGTTGAGCTAGGTTGATGTCATTTAGTCAAGTATTTTTATAATAATAACGATAGCGGTTTAAGCTTAACATAATGGAAAAATCTTCTTGCTGTTTTCAACAATGATTATTTTTTAATTTTTTTTTTTGCTTTTGTGTAGTTATTCTGTGGCATTCAATTTTATACAAGTTTTTAAATTTTTATGTTGATATAACTTTTGCCCGCGACTACGTCAGTGTAGAATTCAATTAAACTATAAAACATATCTTAGGTCCTCGGCGATAGTGTAGCTTCACTATCAGTAAAAGATTTTGTAATCAAAGTTAAATCTTTCAAACTAAAAAAAATAACCATATTATTAGTGGTTATAGATAACTATAACTCAAAACACGTAGAGGCAGTTGAAGATTTAAAAAAAAAACGTATTAGTAAATGCAGGGGTTGAAACCTTTTACACTGGACTCAGCAGGTAGTACCTACATGTACATGATACTAAAATATTTTAAGTATTCGTCAAAATGTATGGAATAATTGTTTTTAATAACCGACGAAAAATTTCATCGCTTGGAAGTCTAGAATCATAACTAAACGTAACCGTGCTTTGTAAAATTCGCACCCCTGAGTCACAAGAAGCTCTGCTTAGTTTGTGGCTCGCCAAATATGTTCACACTTGTAAAACCTACTTTTGTTAATAAACGTTATAATTATTATTTCAAACAAATATAAGTATTTTTTACGTACATCGTCAGTACATGTGCAGTGTATTTGTCAGTGGAGGCTGGTATCAGCAGCCAGGGTGGGCCAGGGAGTGTACAAACACGGAATTAGCGCCGCACAGCGCACTGTCAACAGCGATCAAAGCGACATCGCGACATGTGGCGCTGCGATACGTTTTCACACGCGTTTTCATTCGATTTAAAGTTTTCCTCGTACACCAGGGAGTTTACATTGTTTTATGTGTTGTTAGCAACAGTATATACAACTGATTTTTCTTTTTTAGAGGTTTTTCATCCGCAATTAATCTTCACTATATATGAGATTTCAAAAAGAGAGAGATGATTATGAGTTTCGGAAAGCGAAAGGAGTATGTAAGGATCGTAGCACGTACCCCCATTGGAAAAAGGCGTGAGTTTATCTTTATGTGAGATTTCAAAATATATGTTTACACAGTGATGTAGCACTATGCAATATTATGAACTTCTTTTAAACAAACCCAAGTACTTACCTATTGGCAAATTAATATTCCATTCTAATTTGGTACTTGACACCACCTGTCAAGCTATTGTTATTGCATAGTATTGTTACTGTATATACCTAGCTGTACTAAACTGTGACGTCACTATATTAGGAACCTCTGTTGACTAACTATTTATAGCTATTCCAAAGCAAAAAAAAAACTAGATTGTAAAAATTTTCGGGTTTTCAGGGCGTGATTTTTTGTACCGGAATTGGTGTGAACTTACCCAATTTCAGAATCAGTTGTCAGAATCAATAGTCAGACAGAGTCAATTATACTATTACTAATTTCACCTGTCAAGCGTGATATAATCAATACCATTAATTCAACCATTTCCAAATAGATAGAAATCCTTTCTATTGTTATCATGAATATAGTCCAGTCAGATAAACCGCACCAAATCAACTACATAGCGATCTGTTCGTGACGTCACAGATAACCCTTTGCGGCTATTGATAGCGGATCTCCATATCTGCATTGTACCCACACTCCCCATCCCATAAGCCTTTCCACACAAACGGTGTTCAAACAAAGGATCAAATTAAACAAAATCCGCAGACAATCGCGGATACTGACGAACACAGACGAACACTGGTGAATATACATGAAAGAGAGTTAATCAAATAACTATTTGGAAGTTAGTACGGTCGGACAAGCTATTTGGTTTACAGACAACAATAATTATCTTTCTGCTACATTCCCATTATATTGTTATTTTGTGTTCACTTTTTAAAAGCGTTTACGCTGTACGGCATTTCATAAACTTAAAGTTCCAAATATTTGGAAATGAATGAACCTATTTTTGTACTTCCTTGGATATAAAGGTTTAAAAAGTTAGTTGAGAATACAATATAAAATATTCTCAACTCTTTTATCCTGCTTATTTGTAGGAAGTTTAATTAAAATCGGTTCATTCATGTCTCAAATTTTCGACTTGAAACTTTGTATCAAATAAATAATTCGTAAACTCTCTTAAGCTTGTGTTGTCTAATAATTTTGAAATCGATTCAGAGTGATTTCAAATAATTATCTCCAGGGCCGTAGCTAGGGGGGGGGGGGCATTGTGGGGCAATGCCCTACCTTGAAATCACAATGCCCAACCTTACTTGCCACTTCCACTTGTACTTCATCATTGAGGATTTAAAAGATCTATCTTAGATCCATGGTCATGCGCTGTCACAGAAATTATTTGTCTACTTATAGCTATTGAATGTACATCACTAATCTAGAGTTCAGTGATATACATGGTGATTGATTTAGGAGCCCATGCTTCAAGGGCGGATCAATTATGATATATTTTTTTACTTTCGCCCTACCTGTTACCAATGCTGCCCTACCTCAAATTTGACTCTAGCTACAGCCCTGATTATCTCACTCGAAACATTGTTTGAAAGAAGTTGCAAGTTAGCTGCCTGTATACCAATTACCTTGTTCGACTGTACAAATAGCACGCCCCCGCGATTCAACTGTCATGCAACAAATGCATGGTGATTGACCTCTGTGTCGATTGTGTGGAGTGTAACTAATGCGTTGGTGAAAATGCGCAATACTTTTGACTTTGCAAAAGTTTCAGCTTGGCCGGCTGCATTGGGATTGATTGTGTCTTGTATGTTATTCAATATGGACGTCAATTGAATTATATTTTGAGTGTCATCCATTCGGTGTGTGTGTTACTGAATGATCATTACCTGTTTTTTAATATCGATCACTTTGTTGAACTTTACTTTACTTTACTTTTTTTCTCTAGTTTTTGCCCGCGCGCGACTAAATGATAGATCCCCGTTTCATCCCCTTAGGGGGTGGATACTGGAAATTCCTTTCTTGAGCATGCCTAGGACATAATAACTATCTGCGTGCCAAGCAGCGCAATCCCTTTAGTGGTGTGTTGATAGAACAGTTAGTCAGTAACGGTTGCCTTTTACCTAATACCTATAGATATTTTTTTATATTTACCTAATACCTATAGATTTGGTTTAACCTTGTTGTTGCTATTTTTTTAGTACGGACATAAATTCATGCACGATGTTTAAGTAGGTACTAAAGATAATAAACTTGAAAAACGAACAATTACTTTACCTATTAAATTTCCAAATTCAGTCATTAATTTCGCAGTAAATGTTAATTTATAATTTTATTAACCTGGCCACAGACGTTTATTGTGAATGATAAAGACACAAGGTGAAAATTCATAGTTGTGAAAGGCAGTAGGTGTGCGTTAGTTAATTTATTGTCGCCCGTTATCTGTAGGATGCGGGTGCGCGCGCGCCGCTCAGCAGTCATGGCGACGCCCCACCTCGCTGCCGATAGCTGCTGCTTTTTAACATGCAGCACGCGACTATGACAACTGTTTCTTTATTTTTATGTTTTATGTTGACTGAGCTCGGAAATGTTTTTTTATATTTTGTTAAATAATATGATAAACAAAACTGACTATGCACTTTGAAAAAATATCGGTTTGACTTTTTATAAAGACGCACACAACAGAAGTGTGCAGAAGCAGAATCAATCGGATTGTACGTTGTGAATATTATTTTTTCCAAGGACAATAATAATAATGACAAAGTCATGAAAGTACGGAAAATGCGTGATCGTTTCAGTAAAAACTGCGTTTATTTAACTAACACCATCCCTTAGTTATCCAATTTTTAGATGATAGAAAAGGGTACCTATATGTTCTTTAACAAGCGATACATTATACATACTTAAACAAGCAAAATAGCTATGACTTTTAAATAATAGATTCACACTCGCAAAAATGTAAAAAATATTTCCTGTATTGTATTCACCCCAATTTGTTGGATCATTTGAATTTTCAAAAACGTTTATTTTGCATAAACATGGGCTTGCCGCGACATTTCCGCATAATTATGCTAACGTTTCTATAGGAGAGATTGATATATGGTGGTATTATACTAATTGCAGTGCGTCGTAGACATTGTTGGTATTGTGAGATTATACCATAAAATTGATATTTATTGCAAGGCTTGAATGTTTTCCGTAGAGATAGTCATTCCCAGATTGACAAAAAAAGATGTAAAAAATTAAAGTGTTTTAAATAAAATTAATTACTGAAGAGCGTTCATAAAAACTTTGAAGTCCTTTATTTTTCGAAATGAATGACCCGATTTTAATGAAACTTTCTATGCATAAGTAGATTGCATAGATCTAAAAATTATTTGAAAACATTTTCTAAATGTGTTATTTAAAAAAAGATAATTGGAAATCTTTGTTTCTATGGAAAACTTAAAATCGATCTAATTTAGTTGTAACACAATTTTTCGAAAATGTTCTCTGATAACTTTTTAGACCTATGTCCTGCTTATGCGAAGGAAATTTCATTAAAATCTTTCGAAAAATAAGGACTTGGCTTGTTTGTATGAAATGCTATACGGCGTAAACGCTCATAATAAGTTTCATTTTATATGCATCGCTATCTAGCTAACTTAATAAATAAATTACAGAGTAAGCCACCCCTCGAAATTAAATTTTTGACGAGTAGCAATATTACGAAAGTAATTATGGTCTCACCGGTCGGCCCATTTCACGCTAACCCCAAAAACAATGGGTTTCCAATGGGGAGGCGATGGGGGAATAATCTAATAAACGAATAAAGATGTTGCGTGATTTCTAGATATCATAACGTGGGAACCTTGATTGGTGAGTTTAATTAATTGATGTTCATTTGTGGCTTACCGTGGGAAACGCGGTTACAGAGGATTGATTTTAGGTGAGCTTGTTTCATGTTGTAAATGGGTGAGGTTCAAATATATATTACAATAAAATATTATATTATAGCTTGATATCAGGCAGGATTGTCTTCGTCAAAAAGGCTATATAGTCTTACAACGAGTGAGTATTAGTAGTAGTAGTAGGTGAGTAGAGTCGTAGTAAGAAAGAAGAAAAGGAATTCTGTAATAGTTAGATCTGTAAACAACATTGTACGTGCTTTCATTCCTATCTTAAGAGAACAGCTGTTCCGCCAGCGCGCTCTACAAAATCGTATTTTGGTCCATAAGTAATTTTGGTAACTTTGTATAGGTAAATACGCTTGTGGTTTGGCAGTTTTCTGTGCATTATTTTGCAATTAAGTTACGCTGACAAAAATATCATCTTAAATTTGCGTTTTTCTTGCAAATTATAAAATACAATTGGCTGAAATTTTTATTTTTAAAACTAGAGTATTTTAAGTAAATAAAGTAAGGCAACATTCTTCATGAAATAATTAATATCGTTTACGGAAAGCTACTCCCTCTACTCAATGCTCTACCATTGATGCTTCACAGGAAAAATACTTTAAATGATAATCTGATATTCCTTTAAACTCCGGAAATCCGATATTTCACATAGCATTGAGTGTTTAGAGCTAAATGTAACCGGCGGACCATTAAATTTTATTTCAACCCGTGAACGGCGAAGGGTGGCCAGAGTGTAAGGGCTTGTACACATAAATAATGGCAAAAAACATATTGCGTTTGTTGCTCCACTCATTATGCGCAATTAGCGACGATTGTGACAGCGGATACCATGTGAACGGATTTCAGTGTCATTGTCAGTTGGATGGTCATAAAATGATTTTTGACGCGTGCCTTTTAATTAGACATTAGTCAAATATGTCTCAGGATCTAGATTTATAATATTTTATTACTATTTTTTTAGGTATTTATTACTACTTAATATCTATAGAAAACTTTAAGTCAAAATATGTTTGCTACTTTTATTACAAAAATGTCTTAATTTTAAAGAGACGACAGTTACTTTTCAATCGGTACAAAAACGAAACTCAATCCAAAAGTAATTTGTAAATTCAAAGGTTAAACACAGTTTTAATGCATTTATTTAACCTAATACTTACTGCCCCTCTGTTAGTAAAACGCATTAGTAAAATTAGAGCGGTGGGAAAGGGTTGCGCGCGCGCCGCTTCAGCCGCGAATACTTTATGTTTATTGTTATTAGAACAATATTTGTACATCAGAGATGTACGGTTATTGCCAACGTATCATATTCAACGCATCTGCAAATTACCTTCCTGTATTTATCGAAAGATTTAACAATACAATTCTGTATTGAATCACTTTTGTCGTTACGGTAAAAAGTGAGAATTAAAAATAATGTGTAAAGTGGGGAAGTGCTATAGAAAATATATTTCCGGATTAGTAAAATTAAAGGTATATTCTTCATATTCAATGATCAATCAGGCTCCCCTGTGGTCAGTTGGATGCGGAAGCAAGGAGATACTATTGTAATCCCATCAGTGGCCATTTAGCTGGTGGTATCAATAGATGGTCCGACAGTGGGCACGCGTCCAGCCATCCTCTATTGTTGCAAACGATTGATGTATTTAGCCGATTATTTGTTTACAATATACATAATAGTGGAATTTAATGTGATTTTAACGAACTTTACTTATTATTCAGCTTTTGTTAACAAAGCTGTGATAACTATAAATAATGTAACCAGGTTTTTGTAAGTACCTAATTTAAAAGAGTGCTGTGGAGTTTCTTGCTCGTTCTTCTCCATAGAGGAACGTTTTGGAACGAGCAACTAGCTTCAACTTTCGGACTAACTGACCGACTCCTTGACAATTCGAAAGTGCCTGTAAATGGTCTAATTGAAATAGGTAAATGTTTTGACTTTGACTTTGACAATTTTGAATACGGTCGTGTTTTGAATATAATGGATATGGATATAAAATCGAGCGTAAGCACCATTATACTTATAAGAAAATAATGACATTATAAAGAGGTAATGCCTTTTTTTTTGTCTGTAAGCGGGAAGAAGCTGGCGTTATGTATTTATAAATAGTACATAATAGTAGGTACGTATTAATTAGTATTAACTGTCTCATACTGCCTCGTTGGTCTAGTGGTGGCAAAGCGCGACTGTTGAGCATGAGGTCTTGGGTTCGATTCCCAAGTCAGGCAAAGTGTTATTGGGTTTTTCCATCAGGAATTTCTCACTATCAGCCTCGAAGTCTGGATTTGTGCCCGGTTGATGGCAATAGGCTCGCCCCCTATTACATGGGACTTAAACCTAACTGGCGAAATGTGGGTGTACTAATGGGTACACCTCTGCCTAACCCTTCGGGGATAACAGGCGTGATGTTATGTTAACTGTCTCATAGGTGTCGTGGTCGCAGGGCAAAGTGATCATGGGTTTTATCATTATCGTCGCCTTAGAGTGAAAACCTCGGGAATGCATTTTTGCTCAAATTTATTTTATGGCGTTTCTAAGAAGAAAACCTCGCTACGCACATCCTGATCTGACTCATTTGTTCATTCGATACTCATAGCGCCATCTAAGACAGTAAATGAGAACCTCGTAAATACTCGCAACTGTCAGTTTGGCGTGAATACCTTGCAACGAACGTGTCGTTTCTCATTCGAAAATTGATTACATAAGTTTATCCTGCTGTAGCTGTATAGTGTCAAACTCTTTCTGGATATAAAAGCGGGTTGAATCTCGATATGAATTAATAATAAAACGCGTACAAAAATTTTACAGTACGCAGTTTTTTCTTCCTCCTGAAAAGTTACCTCTTTTATACTTACGAGGTTTTCACTCTAAGGCGTCGTTATGTATTTCTCTGTAGCAGCCCGGAGATTGAAAGTTGGTAGACAACCCCGTGCTTTGAAAAGTACGTAAAGCCGTTGGTCTTGAGCTTGACGTCCGTTCGATCTGACTATGAGATAGGGGGAAAAGGAAGTGTACCTGTATTTACACACATACTTGTGTACTATAATATCTCTTGCCAACTTGGCTAATCTTCATTGATATATCTTCTTCTTTTTCTTGGGACAACTCACACACGGCCATCTGATCCCAAGCTAAGCAGAGCTTGTGTTATGGTAACCAGACAACTGATATACATACTTATATAATTTATAAATACATACATATTATAGATAAATTACACCCAGACACAGAACCAACAATTATGCTCATCACACAAAGTTTGTCCTGGGTGGGAATCGAACCCACTACCTCCGGCTTTGCAGTCAGGGTCACTAACCACTAGACCAACGAGACATATATGCCGCGGTGATTGGAATTTGGTCAGGACACCATTAATTTATTATTCACAGTAGCATTGAACTCACAATACGTTTATGCTACTTTATAGTTGGTTAAATTGTTTACGACCCATGCTAAGCCTTTGCCCACAAAAAGCCATTGATTTCTATTGACAGATCATCAATAAGACGGCGTTCGTCAGGGGTCGCGAATCGACGCGATTAGCCGTGGTGATAAACTGCACGCCTGACACTACGATTATCTGGTACCAGCGCTGAGCATCGTAAACGCTCATTAGATTGTATTTTGAGGAATTTGAGCATTTTTGTGCGAAAAGGGTGATGGGTTACAAAGACAAATTTTTTCTTTTACAAAAAACCTTTCGATCATATTTTTTCTTTGAGTCTTACATGTAGCGATAATTATAGGATGGAACGAATCCTCCATCTGTTCCTAGATCTTCTCTATATCAATCTGGCCTCTCCCTGTTTCTCTTGTGAAATAATTAATTTTTCGTAGGCTGCTACGAATGTGCTACGAACTGCTACGAAATGCTACGACTACTTTGAAGATCAAGATTTGTAATTTATGCTTTTTATTGGTTGGTTCACACGTTTTTTATCTTTTAGAATTAGGTACATACATCTAGTGTCAAATGTTTCAGCGAATCAATGTACTCAAAACATCGTCTTAAGTTAAAGTCTATGGTTTTGTCAAGAATACCTACCTTTAGTTATCATACCTGTTCTTACCTTTACGGCTTCACGTTATCTTGGGCACGCGTCGCGCGTTACGTGTACCTGGCGCGTGCGATGCGCGTGGGCACGTGGGCGCGTCGGTGCGTGCTCGCACGTGGAAGCGCCCGCGCGCATCGCCGATGTGATGGTCGGCAGAGTGCTGAGTCTTGTTCCAGAGAAGGTCCATTTCATACTGTCATGCAACAATTGAGTGAATATTAAGTGAGGTGTTTTCGAATGAGCTTTTAGGGGTAATGGTGTAGTTTAAAAAGCAACCCCTTTCATGTTATCTGGGTTAGCATATCGTGGTTAAAATATATTTAAAAAATAATTACTTAAAAGAATAGAATAAGCCACTGTGTATGTATGTTTGTACTTTTTTTCAAAGTTTTGAAAAAGTACCATTTGTATTGTATCTACTAACAATAACATGTTTTTATCTAAACTGATGTCCTGAAAGTTCACTTCAAACCGCCTACTTGACTTTTGTGTGATATTTGCAAAACGTCATTCAAGTGTTAAACTCCCACAAAGGAGTGAATGGGGACGAACAAAAAGAAATCAGTGTCGGATGCGCCCGCGCATAATATTGGACATCAAATGGATGCGTTTACGTAAATATAGACTACCTTTTATTATCTGCGAAGTTTGATTGCGGTCGAGAAGCGTGTCTCTCACCCCCCTTCTATTCACCAAGGATGATTGATCTATGGCAGATTGACAGATTTTTTTATAATACCAGTGAGGGTAGTTGGGTACAGACGAGCGAATATTAAAGGCAATTGTTGTTTAATTTTTAGTGGTAGGGCGATGCGTTTCGAGTGTTGTAATAATGTTTTGATAATAGCAGTATCCGTTCAGCTCATATTTCTTATTCAGAGTGCGTGGGACTGCGCCCGGTGATTGCGCTTGCGCCTGTCTCTTTGAATTTAAAACGTTTAGGGAGGACCGTTAGGAACACCTTGTTGTTTTAATTTAATGACCAATATTGGTATAGGCAAACTTCTGTATAAAACCGTTATAGGCTTACGGTGTAAGTTTAAAAAAAGAATTTAGTAGAAAAAATGGCTTACTGTACAGTAAAAAAATTGTATTCTCATAACCGAAGGGTTAGTCAGAGGTGTACCCATTAATTAGTACAGCCACATTTCACCAGTCTAAAGTCTAGTCTCGTATTTAAGTCCCATGTGATGGGGGCAAGCCTATTGCCATCAACCGGGCATAAATCCTGATTCCGAGGCTGCTACTGAGAAAATCTTGATGGAAAAACCCAATAAAAAAGTATAAAATAGTATTCTCATTTTGCACCAAACCTTTTTTATTTATATTTCGTTACATCTAACAGTTTAAAAGGATATAATACAAGCTTTTTTTTTAAGTGTAAAGTTTCATTAGTTATTCTTTTAATCTGTCACAAATCGACAGCTCGCCATTCAAGGCTGACCCTTGACGGGTGCTTATTTGGCTTGGCAACATTTTTTATTAGTGATTTTTTTACCCGAAGCTCGGACAATGGAAGTGGAGCCATTCGATACTTTAGCACAATGTACCCACTGATCCTCATTGATCGCCAATTACTGGACATTAAGTACCTTAAACGCTTTTCATGTCCGCTATTTGTAGCAACAAATCAAATATGAAAGGAAACAGCGCACAATGGACCGTTCAAGATCTGCATTCAATATTTTTGGCGGTTATTATTCGTGCGATAAGCCTGTTTTTTTCGGACATTACAACAATGGAATGTAGGAGCTTATTTTTTATTGAGACCCCAATAGGATTTTGCGATAAGTACGAGGTCAAAAGTTGGTAAAGTCTTACAAAAAAAAAAGAATATGAATTGTCGATATTTTGTGGTAATAAAAGTAATGGAATACACAGGTAGGTAGTTATTAAATGTGTATATCAATACTCTACGCGCGTCCTGTATTATCGGGGTTGTTCGGCCCAACAAGGTGTGCTTGTCGGGTGCGCACGCGCCACCGCGCCCATTGTCACGCCCGACACGCTCATCACACAGTACCAATGGAGCGCGCACAAGAACTCACATTATTGCACATTTATTGCGCATCTTCAAAGCTTTGTTAGCTTTGTTACATCTTTTATTTGCTTTTTATCAATAAAAATGTCGGCCGACAACGATGTATGTTTTCACGCTATAATTCAGCCAGTGTGATTTCTTTATTAGGGGAATTGTATTTTTCAGATTAGCGAAGCAAATAAAGTTCTCAGATTTCGTTCGTTCGTGTATGATTAGTATAAGGTTGAAATAGCTAGCATTACGATTTTTTTTAATAGAAATCTGCGGGGTTGAATGAACAATTCATGAATCTAAACCGCAGCAAAGAAAATTTTCGTCGGTTATTAAAAAAAATTTAATTTTTTGTTGTCCTTAATCATGTACAACAACAAAAAACAACAAAAAATTACGACATCCCCTCCACTTGTAATATAGAAGACAACATCTAGATAGATCAGGTTCTATGCAAAAATGTATACGTATATTTGGCAAGACGTTCCCACTACCGGAAACGTATCTTCCCCCAACAGTAGCAACATAGACGCTTCGACTTCCGTCAGTAAGTCCCACGGTGAATCACTGATCACTCGAGACGGCTCGTTTAAGGTCTTGGTGGTCATCTGAGAGCGGAGCCCCGCCGTCTGGTGCCTCAGACATGCGGGCCTCTCACTGGGTCACGACCGCGTTACTGACAGCTAGTGCCCATTTGACAAGTAATTCGGTTATAATTGGGACTAATCGAAGCTTGGGGAAGGTCACTTATGTTGAAGATGTGTTGGACATCTGGTGTGGTTAATTGGCTGATTGCTCATGCACACTTCGTAATAATTAGTTGGTCGAATTCTTCATTTGAGTTCTCGGAACATTTCGGGAATTTTCGATGTCATGACCGCATAATGTTGAGCAAAATGACAATGATAATACAGCAATTATCTACTCAAACAGTTTATTAAACATGATTAAGCATATTTACTTACTCGTTCTATTGTCGAACTACCACAGCCGGTGTCAATTTTCAGCAGAGCCACACGACTGCCTCCAAATATTGTGATAATCCGTCCGTTCTCCATTGTCACTCGATGACTTGATAAAAAAAATATAAAAAGTCCATCCGCAAAGCATCCCCTGGGACCACTCCATGGCGTACTTCTTCCCTCATTCCCATAATCTATTCCAATTAACTGACAGCACCATATTGTGATATTAACACAATGAATTCTCCCCTCAATAAAATACAATCGTTATGATGAGCAATAGTCATCTTTCTAGCTGTGTGGACTATGGTTCATATTTCTATAGGTTAGGATTTGATTGCTTTTTACGTTTTGGTACACTTAAATGGATCTTATTGTTGGTATGTGTGTTACAATTTTGATTATTTTACTTACAACCGTGACAGAGGGTTTTAAATGGTTTTAAGTATTAAAATTATATTTGTTATCGTAATTTTCAACTATTGTTTTCTTTTGTATTTAAATAGGAACCTCCTTCAGGTAAAGTAACGTATTTTTACCTAACTTAAAAGTGGTAAGATATTATGGTTAAGTCAGCACCTGACGATTTAGCTGATAGTTTATCATTGATGACGTCACACGCGGGTCAGGTGCTGTTGCTAACAACATCACCTATCAGGGGCATTACACTTACAGTTCACTGTCATGTGGGTTTCCTTACGATACGCCTTAACTGTTTCAAGTTGAAAGTAAAATAATATCGATTTTGTTTAAACACAGTGCTTAGCGTCGGATTGCAGATTGCTACGGCCGACGGCCGGCTACGGAGAGGAACGATTTACTAAACCGGATAAACTCCAATGTGACTCTTTAAATTCATATATAAGTATTTTTTTAGGTTATTTTGGACATCACTTACATCGATGAAGGAAAACGTAAGAAAAACGAGAAAATTAAGACAATAGTGTAGCTTTCAGTGTACAAATTTTTGTACCTAATTTTTACTTCTTACAAACAAAACACAACAATAAAACATCAAAACAAATAAACTTTACCGCTTTGTAACATCAGTACAAATATAAGTCTAAAATCAGCAATCCGCCTTAACCAAGCGTGGTGATCAATATTCATGAGAATGAGATGAGGCCTTTGCGATTTTTTGATTCTTTTTCAGCTTTTATGATTTATCAGTTTGTGTCTAGTCTTGAACTATCTGTTTGTTTCCAAACAAATACCAAACTACCGACAAATTACCGATATATCTAATATCACAATCATCCACGCTAAGTTTCCGTCGGCTAATCCTTACAGATAACCGGTCAACCCTCCCTCCCGTCAGATACTAGATGGCTGCTATTAACTCTGATATAATCACCATTGTCTTTGCCCTTTCCCATAATCAGTCGATTAGGGTGGCTCCGTGCGTTACCGGGTTAGCGCTGATACACTGATAGTAATGAGTTGTTTTG
Source organism: Hoplodrina blanda (assembly GCA_949316365.1). Classification (NCBI taxonomy): domain Eukaryota; kingdom Metazoa; phylum Arthropoda; class Insecta; order Lepidoptera; family Noctuidae; genus Hoplodrina; species Hoplodrina blanda. The sequence goes on from OX438581.1 coordinate 11,259,752, forward strand.
GCGAGGGTTGTATTTCTACCTATTAATGTAATTGGTGATAATGTCAGAGGCAGTTGAGGGCATTTTAATCAAGCTTACTTGTCCTCTGTTTCCATTGATAGGTTCTAAGACGATGTTGTATGCAGCAGTTGACGTTTTTCGTTGCAAGACCTTTTTTTCATTTAATATATAAAATTCTCGTGTCGCAGTGTTTGTTGCCAAACTCCTGTGAAACGGCCGGACCGATTTTTGTGAAATTTTGTGTGTATATCGGGTAGGTCTGAGAATCGGCAGACATCTATTTTGCAAACAAAAAAATATATATAATTATGGCAGTGAGAAGTTCGCTGGGTCGGCTAGTATTTTATAAAATGGTTGCCTTAAACTAGGAATTTCTACAAATACACATACAATCAGACACTTTCTTTATTTAGCTTTAAAAGACTTAAGTTTTTGTGGAAAGTCGGTTTAGGTTCCATTGAAAATTACTGTATCCGTTTGAAAGTAACTTCGGTGCGGTTATTTACGACCAACTAAAGTAATCAAATGACCACACTCGTCTATTTAAATGTAGAAAGCAGCTGTAGGACTTAAACAAAAAGCAGCACGTGCTAACACACTTAAGGTAAATCGTCAAAAACGCTCGTTTCCCACACAAACCGCAACGGGTTCGCGATAAAATCGATACGCCAATTTGTATCGAGAAACTGAACCTTATTATATCGATAGAAAATTACTGTTTTGTAATGAGTGACGTTCTCAGGAGCAGCAGGACTCTGCAGGAGGTTCGGGGGCGACCATATCTCCGTGTGAGATCTGCCGATTTTACGACCAACTCCACAATAGCTGTAACGACCGCGTTGTAAAATTACGATTATTGTATACGGCTTTCTGGCTCCGAATGAGGTAGCTACTTAGTAATTGTTATTGTATTATTTACTTGTTTGTTGTACGGTAAAGAAACAGTAACAATTATGAAAGGTTTCACGGCGATACAGTTACATGGGTTTGTCAAATGTTTTGTGGTTGTCCACAATAAGTTTGTGACGTTTTGTTTATCGTTTCTTACATTTTTTAAATAACGTTGCCTACTGTGTTTACTACATATAGCTTAAGTTATTCGAAATCCTAATCACTATTTCATAATCTATAAAGTATATCTTAACTTCCGAATGATATACCTACAAGATGACGTAATTCGCATTAGCTTTCTACCTGTGATGAAGTTTTACATGTTACATAATAATTTTAAGAATATTCCATTTTTAGTTCTTAATGCAATCGATATCCAGTCAAATTCTGCAAGCACGTACAGCATCACTCCTGCGCACGGCTATGCGCCCGCGCAACAAACTATGAAAGGACCGCTTGCATGCAGGTGGCCGACATACGATACGCTATTGTATGCCAGCTCGGCGGAGCCTCCTCCGTTTGTCTCCCGTCAAAAGAATTCCTCGCAGACAACTCACCCCGCTACTAATTACGCGAGGCCAAAGAGTATGGAGCTTTTATGCGAAAGTTTTGTACCTAAAGCCTCAGAAAAGAAACTATAGAGCTTTCGAGTTGTATTCGGTAATAGATAATTGGGTATTTTTTATGGTTATTGGTTATTGATTAAGTATAAATAAGCTTTGTAAACGAGAGTTTGTACTAAGAGTATGAAGAAATACCGCAAAATGGGAGCGTCTTCTAACCCCTCTAGTTGACTTGTAGACCAACAGTCCAATGATGAGAAACCCCGTCCTTGACAGAAATAATCTCAAATACACTGATTAATCCTCTTATTCTATGAAAGCATTTCTAAAATTGAATTGCCGTGGTGTCCATGCATTAAAAAATTGCAATTCTTACATTGCATCAGTACATTTGTGAATCTTCGACTAAAATATAGAATGGCACATCTGATTTGAACCTGATCATCTGCTTCTGACTCATCTTGCGTATACGCACAAAGTGCGCGAGCGATTCAAATGAAATGAAAAGCGTTTTGTGCGGTATTCCATCCATATTGAGAGCGCGCATGTGCGCCGCTTACAAAAGCTTAGCAAGGCTTTGCACAAACCTCTTCTATTTATTGATGTCTACTGCGATTTGGTTTGAACAAATAAACAATAAGTACGTATTTATACATTGTTTTTCGCCTTATCTCGTTTAATTCATGCAGCATGCGTGCTTTGATAAAACCTTATTTAATTTTAATTTAATTATATGAATGTATTATGATTATTTATGCACATATATCAAATTAATACTTACATATGTGGGTGTTAATGGCTATTACAAAATCATCACTTATGCCAGGCTATTTTCTTATTGTCCTACTTCAGGGCAAAAGCCTCTGACAGAGTAGGCAAGACAGATTGGCGATATCAGACTTATAAGAATTACAATTCCAGGTTTCCTCACGATGTTTTCCTTCACTGGTGTCAGTGATGTCCAATATCGATTTCCTACATATTAATAAAAAAAGTTGCAATAAGTAGTATAGTATTTAATCGGTATCAAACTTGCAATCTTATGCAGGTCGAGGTATTTGCCATTAGGGGAACACGACACAATTACTTATGAAAATATGTTTTATTTATTACCAATATAAATTCTAAAATATAGTCCATTAGGCTGATTTTCTTTATAAATAAGTTGAGGTCCACATGACAGCCAGCACGTGTCTAAGCCCGTATCGTTTGCAACCGATGTTCGGATCTAACGTCCGCAGGTAATTGCGTAACGTTTGACCAAACGTTTGCTTGCATTTCCATTTTGTCATTAGCAATCGGCTATTAATTCTTGGATTATGACTGGTGGTGGACATAGGGGCTTGCAATTTTCACAACGGCAGCTGCCCTCTACTATATGTATCTGTGCAAAAACTTTTCTACAAGGAAAGCCACCTGCGTGATTCGACATTATCCGTTTCTAATCATAGCTGCGTACACGTCGTTTGCTAACGACACGTGTACCGATGTATCGATTTATCACGTTGACCAGAGCTTTAATGAACCTAGATTATTGTAATGACCAACAGGAGCTTTTGCGATAATGATAGATAACATTAATGAACTCTTTAAACCACACATGTTTAGAATATTTATTACGTAGAGTTGTTAGAAATGCCTATCATTGTGTCAGTGTTATTGTAAAATGATCTTTATTTAACTGTGTAACTAATAAAAACCACGTAAAATAATTGCTTAAGTGTTGATATTGTTAATAAACATTGTTTAAAAAAAGAACAAAACGATCGTGTTACTATAATAGGATGCGGTATAAACACTCGGAGAAACAAGTCGTTTTTATAACCACTCCTTACATGGATAGGGTAATTATCACGTTGGTAGCCATTATGTAATGTCCACTCTATAAAATCGCGTCAACTGGTTCAGCCTGTCCTGTTCAAGCTTGGTTAGGGTTGTCAGTTTATTGTGAATTACTTTACAGTGGTCATGCCTGCCAAATCGATAAAAACAAATTAATTTAGAGCAATCTCTAGATTATTTTTTTTATTGCGGAGGTAAAACCGATGAAAATTGTTTTTGATAACAATTTTTATTTAAAACGAAAGGTAAACTACATTTATCCTCTTTTTAGATCTTTATGCGATTAAACAGCTATATTTATAATAATAATAAGAGGTTTATATTGTTCAATTTTAAGACTTCCTTCAATAAAAGTATTTCAATTCTAATTGTCAACTGCGCTGCGAATATTATCATTGATAATCAAATCAATGTTATGTAAACTTACTTCGCAAGCCAGCCCTGGTCCACCACGTGGTGATAGGACAGCACCTGTTAGCTAAATATATCTGAGCTGTGCAATCAGCTCGAACATCTGCCTGCCTAGATTATTGCGCAATAACTCTATGCCTTTAAGTGTGCACACCAGTCCAGATGTACAACAGGGAGCTATGAACTTGTGACCATTTTATGGACTACTTATTAGATGATATTGCCCGGATAAATGAATAAATTGATGCGAAGAAAACATTTATTTATATTGCCTTAAGATGTAATTTTATAAAGCAATTTTTGCGTAGAATAATTGGTTACGGTAGGGTTCATATTTGATTGTGTGTTTATGTTTACTGTTTAATGGATCTTTTAATTTTATTGAGATCCAGCCAGTCTTTTGTTTAGAATAATACTTGTGCGTAGTTTGTTGACAAGTTTATGATTGAAAAATACTTCCATAATTACTGCGACATGTAGAATTTTGCGCGTACATTTATGTTGTCGTTGTAGCTTTGTACTTAGAAATAATCGTAAATATTCTTCGGAAGATTTTATTGTATTAGTTACTCACACGAAGCAGTTGGATGGCCCTGCATACGAACACGCTTGTTATTCGAGGTGTTAAAAGACACATCACATAGATGTTTACTACGCATACCGCCCATCAAACTGAGTAATATTGAGCAAAAATGTTTGCTGGGAAATCTCTTTTATTTTTGCTGTGAAAAAAATCACTGTTTATGGTAGCACGCAATTTAACGCACTCAATACATTGTGCTTTCGGGTGTATTTTACAGTACAAAGGTTGTGGAGGTATAAAACAAGATTAGATTTAACATTCATTTATGATTAGATATAACTTATCCTGATATAATAACAATATCTTTAAAAATATCTCAATATCTTCGTATCCAGAAGGCTCCCAGGAAGCTCCAGAAAAAAATAAGATCTCAATATTATAATGGGATGAACGTATTACTTTCTGCATCATTTAGTTGATATTACACCCGTGATTTTCACAAAGTTTCTTGTACAAGAAAAAGGCATAAATAAGAAAGCATTACACAAATGTTAGAAGTACTCCACACCACAACTATGAAAATTAACTATAATTAGGCTTCGTGTTAACAGTGTGCACGTAAAATAAATGTTCCTAACCGCGTGAACAGTATTAATTTAGTAATTTACACTAATTACAGGCCACATGTGCAAGGCAATCGCAAAAACTATGGTGGTCTGAAGATCGTGAAGTAAAATGCAGCAAACCTGTTATTTTAAAAGAAATAATGCTATTCTTACTAAGTGTAACCTAATTACTTAATACAAACTAAAACTTTTCTTAGTTCTTGTAATAATAATCTATGCGTGGGGTCAATAATATCTATGGTAGATGGAAAGTAGTAAAATCAATTGAATGCATTAAAAAATTGATATGAAAAATATAAAGATTCGCTGCTACATTATTTTTACGGCTACAATTTTATTTACTAGATAAGTTTTAATTACAACTTTATTAGAATACATTAGCTATACCTATTAATTTTTTAAAATAGGGTAATAACTTGTAATTACCGTAAAAATTTACTTTTAGAGGTAACAAAGTAATGCGAGCTTTTAAGTTTTGCGATAATTAAAATTTCTAATTTTAAATCTATATAATAAAAATAAGTCGCTAAATGTGTTGCTAAGCGCAAAACTCGAGAACGGCTGGACCGAATTGTCTGTTTTTTTTTGTTGTATTCGTAATTTTCCAGACAAGGTTTTTATGCAAGATTTTTTTTAGAAAACACACCGGGTATGTCGGAAATTTGCACCCGTGCGAAGCCGGGGCGGTTCGCTAGTTAATAATAAAACTAATGAGTTTTATTTAAATGCCGTTACATTATGATACGTAACGCGATATATTTAAATGGTTATATATGAGAATTTATTTGTATTCGCATTGAGTTTTTCCCAAGCGGCGCGTGCGCTTAATTGTGAGCCCGCATCCACTGATTGACGTAGGACTTTGGCGAGTACAATACCGTTACACTTTCCACTGACACCCTAACTTAATGCAATACTTGTTAAAGAGTATTAACCCGCCAATTGTTGAGTCATTCATCATCAGTTGCTTCGGTGAAATACCCTAGGCAGAAAAAAAAACGTTTTTCCTTACAATATAAAAACGGTTATAGGTCGGTTTCTTCATGTATGGCTTGTATGAGCTCAGCTTGTAATGCTTTAGGGACAGCAATTAGGGATAGAAAATAATGTGTTATGGTCTGTAAAGGATTTGCAAAAAGAAGTAAGATAACAAACAAACAACAATAAAACTTAACGTTTTGTATAAGTACTGTCTATTCACATTAATCTCATTTCTAACAATCACGTCTTATTATGATATTGGACTCTTCAGGATCATAAGTACCCATCATTTTGTTAAATTTTATCGTTGAAGTTGACTAAGTTAAGAAAGCGAAACTTCCAATACATTGATCTATGCACATTCAGCATTTAAAGTTATTAATTGCACCAACTGTACCTACATACAACTATAATAAAACCACAAACAAAACCTGCAAAGTCTAAGATGAAATAACTCCGATAAAAAATAAAATCGAAATAAAAAAATAGTGTTATCTAGTTAAAATCTAATTTGTTTATCTTGATGACATGACATAGACATAGAGCTATGTGTCATGTCAGTTGGTTTGTGACAGAAAGGTGGGTAATCACACTGCCCAGGTGGTCAGGCAAGCCAGCCGGCATACGTCGCATCTTGCATCCTACATGCATCACTCTTTGGTATCCCGGCCTGATCTTTGAACCGAGGCCTATCAATTTGTAGGGATGCAAAAAATCCTGGAAAAAGGTACAGTGCGGGGAATCGTATCATTAAAGGTATTAAGTTAATATTTTTATTATCTATCAAAATTACTATCTGTCAATAATAAAATAAATTACGTCAAACTTATTTTAAATGCCAAATGTATCACATTATTATTTAGCGATAACAGTTGAACTTACGATCTACGACATATTATGCTGAGAATAGAAACAACAATGTTTTTTGTGTCTTTCTGTTTGTTTCGGCTAATCTTAAAAATGGCTAGACCGATTTTAACGAGTTTGTCACTTGCAGATAGCGGATGATAACAGGAGTAACTAAGGCTACTTTTATTTTGGAAAAAGAATTAGGGATCCCAAGAAAACCCAGAAGGAGTCGCGGGCATAAGCTACTTTTAAATAAAGCGCAACCAACAACCAAACGCAGTAAATAAACATTTACAAGAATTAGTACTAAAGTTTTTAGAACCTATTTAAGGTTCTAAAAAATCCAACTATGTTCTTAGCAACTAAAAAGAGTCTCTGTGGTCGAAACTAAATAGCATAAGGCGTTAGCTAAATATTCCAATTTCGTACGTACCGACAGCCATTTCTCTATATACCATAGAGACATGATGGTCAGTTTGTGGTAAGGAGTCATAAAACATTGTGCACCTTTACACGTACTCAAATGATTCCTTTGTCTATTTTATGGCGTATGAAATTTCACTTTTCATTGTCTGCTCTGTTCATGGTGTTTTATCATGTATTTTGGAACGAGCAATAGATTCAACTTTCTGACTAACTGACCGACTCCTTGACAATTCAAAAGTGCCTGTAAGTAAATGGTCTAATTGAAATAAATGTTTTTGGCTTTGACTTCACTAAATAAGCAGAGATACTTAAAAACTTTATCTTCATTTCTTCATTAACGGCTATTGTGGTAGAAACACCATAATTAATTCAATATACGCAAAAATAATCTAAAGTTGTTTGTTGTTATTGTTTCACATTGCGTTGCATTGTTTTGCAACCAGTTTTAATTTTTTATTGTGTATCACCCTTGCCTGAAATCCCAAATTTTCCGTAACAAAATCATCTAACGTGAACGGTCCGTATTACAAAACGATGAGCACAGATCTCGCCTTGAGCATACATTTAAAGCTATTTAATTTGTCGAATCCAGTATTAAGTAGAGTTGCTGTAATCAAATAGCTTTAAATCCTTACGTGTTCTTGTGTAACATCAGAGATGCATTGTCACTAAACAGTACAGTTAGTCCCTTACTTACTGTAGTGTTCGAAGACACCAGTTCGCCACAAGTCACAGCAGTGCTTACGGTATCTGGAAAAGGCTTTTCCTAATTACTTGGGGTGTGTTTTGTTTGGTGCTATCGGCGTGTAACGAGCCGCAAATGGGTGCGATCGCGCGATCATGCGGGCTGCCCGCCCTTCGCAGCCCGCCCGCCCCCGCCACCCGCCCCCGCGCGCCTCAAAGGCCTTTGTACGTGTGCTGAATTGAGACACAGTGATGAGCGGAGCGGGTAACTTTTGAAGCGGTATTGATTCATTAACAGGTCTGTTTCATTCCGAGATCGGAGCGCGAATGTTGTGTTACGCTGCACTATTATTTATTCACGGATATGGTCATTGCTCATTGTAAGAGCACGGCTCCGAGATAGCAAATAATTTGCCATTCAAGTTTAGACTTTGAATCGTGTGGAGGGCCGTTGCCTTGCTGGAGCGGTGGTGTTGTACAGTCAGCAACAAAAGTCGATTAACTATGTTACTTTTTTATATCATTCAAAAGACACTAAACACATAATGTACTGGCTTTCAGAATTTCAGGCAATAGCTAAGGGTTTATTATATCTTAATTTTATATTAATTGCGTTTTACTTTTAATATTGTACTTAATAATTAGGATTTAAAAATCATAAATGTTAATCGACTTTTGTTGCTGACTGTACCTTATGAGCGATTGAGCGATGACCATGTAATCAATTAATTTTAAATTAGACCTGACAGTATGATATTAAAAAAAATGTTAACCTACGTATATTATAATCAATGTCTTTTGTGACTGAAGAAATAGTTTGTGCTTGGCAAGTGAAATCTATTCAAATTGATGACAATAAAAAATCGCTTGCGCTTGTCACCGTGTTCGAAGTATTCACAGATAAGCACGGCAGTGGAAGCAGCGGAATCTCGCGTCTATCCTTGTTAATGAGTTTATCTCACATGTGGTGCAATTAGCCCATTGAATGTGGCACAAGGATTACTACGAGGTGCGCGGTCAAAGCTCTTTGTCTGCTATTCTCTTTATTAAAAGATTTATTCATTTCATAACTTTTTGTTCGAAAAATGGTAGAGGAACTATTTTTTGTTGGCAGGTAATGGTTGATACTGAATAGTATATAGTATCATAGTTAATGAGTACATTTATGTCTTTTTTTTATTGGCAATTACATTTAAACACGTCTATTTTTCTAGGACATGCTAACAGGAAATGAAAAGCACTAATTTACAACTAGCGTATTCATTACAAGTGCTATCTACTTAATGTTACTTTGTATTCCTATATAGATTTTTTACACGTGGAGTAACTATTATAATGTATCTTTCGTATTCCTTGTTTCGATTTCGAGCGCTGCCATTGGTCGGTTGTTGGCGGAAAATCGATCGCGCTTTATGTAGGTTGGCTGCTACACAATAGCCAGGTAGGTAGGTATACCATGTGAATCATAAGTAAGGTAATTCCCTCTTATCGTTTAGTCATTGGTTTTAAACGCTTAGATAGGCAGTACTTAGTTTGTTTGACGTTTACGTATTTTCCCTTGTTTTTTTGTCGAGCTTATACCTACGGTTTTAACGCTTCTTTTTTATGCTGGGCGTAAACGTCCGGTTTCCGGATCGGGTTTCCGAATCAGAAGGCGTGTATGTACATACATAAATTACACACACATGTAAAATAAAGTGAATGTATGTGTAATTTATGCATGTGTGTATGTAGGTACATACACGCCTCCTGATTCGGAAACCTGATTCGGAAACCGGACGTCTGCGGCCTGCTTTAGAACGAATTTTTTTTGTAATGCGCATTGCTGAAAAATGGTTTATGACTAGATTCTGTCCGCGACTACGACCGCGTGCTTTCGTTTGCCCGTGTTAAGTTGCGTCTTTGTTTACAGCTCCACTCTCGAGGATAGTAGCGTGATGTTTTATAGCTTATACTATTCCTCATAAATCTGGCAATCATATACAAAAAGATTTTTCCAATCCGACTGGTAGTTCTAGAGATTAACGCGTTTAAACAAACACACAAAAAACTCATCAGTCTTATTATATCAGTAAGTATAGATTAGTATAGATCTAATTTTTTTTTTGTTGTGGTAAAAATCATCAAATGAATCCTTCCACCCTGGTTGGGGCGGAAGGGACTGTCAGACTTTTACTGACTAAAAAACCACCCTGTTCCTTCTGTTGCCCTTTACGTTCCGGGGCCACGGTATCCTGTTAAGACGTCCCGCAACCCCGGGCGTCCCGCAACCCCGAAGTATAGATCTAATACAATATAAATATACATGCACTACCCGATAAAAGTTATTGCTAGATGTTTAATAAAATTGAAATATTATTTTAATTTGTGTGTAAAAAAAACCCATTCAGATACAAATTATTGTTATCAAATAAAAATAATAAAATAAATATTCTTTTTTAGCATAACACAAATTAAACAAAACCAACACGGCTAAATTACGACGATTTATACAATGGATGTCCTCATACAGGGAACAAATTATGTAAATGACTGGATGCAATATGGTCTGTGAATTGCATCGCTATCTGACTGTCCTATCGACACGCGAGTTTTACTAATTGTATGCTGCTGTTATTGCTCTATACTTTTTTAATAGCTCATTATTAAATATTGTTTTTAATTGAGAACATTATTGGATAGATAAGTCACACGTCAAGTGAAATAGGATTCAGGTTTATGCACACCTAGCTTACTAATTAGGTACTTATATGCAAGGATGTTCCTAAAATATTTTTTTTTAATTTCCCTTATTTTTTATTAATCCTAGCTAACTACTGCTCCTAGTGAAAGTAAGTTTGGCTATTTATTTATCTGTTGTTTATGCTTTCACGGTTTTAACCGATAGACGTTTGGTACAGACTAAGCTTGAACCTCAAGAAACGACATAGGCTACTCTTTAATCCACGGCTTCGTCTGCTTCGCGGCCGCAGTCGCGGTAAAGCTGATGACATTTAGTTTTAGTTTCATTTTTTATTCTGATTGTTTTTTTTTAATTATTAAGTCTGTAAATATTGTACATATTATCTAAAAAAGTAAATAAATTATTTCATATTGTACGTGCCAACAACATTGACCAGCGAACAAGGTTTGTTTGCACTCGCCAGAGAAATGCGGATGACCACAACGAGGCCTTGACAGTTCAAGAAGCCTCTCCACCTAGCCTCAAGGGTCTTTGCTCCTGATTTACGGGCTCCGAAAACCGCAGGGATTCAATGTGCCTTTGTTGCAAACACACTTTTATTGAATAATAAAATATTTCCACAAAATGGAACAACTTTATAGGTCATAATTCCCTTTTAACGATCGCTGTTATGAAAATTTCTGCTGTTTTAGAAAATATAGTCTTTGGTATTCTATTTTTGAATTAGTTTTGTTTATTTTCTGTACATAAAGAATGTCCTACGAAGACTTTTTTTGCATTATAACTCTGTGTGATTATTTATTTTATTTTGAACTATTTCAGGCAGGGATGATTTAGGAACTTAAATTTACATTTAAGCAAAGCTGTATTCATTTTATATCTTGTAAATTGAATACATTTTTATTTATTGCGAAAACTATTACGAAATATCCTAAGTCGTATATCATCGTTTTGTAAAAATTTCGCGTTTTGACATTGAAACATAATTAAATTTTAAATCTAAGAGGCCTCTATACAATTAAAAACTACGAACAATTAAACAATGACATCAGCAACATTAAATTAGTGGCGTGACGATAAAAACATAAAGGTAAAACACATTCGTGTTGAAGATACCATCGTTCGGTAAAACGCGAACACGGAGATAATGACTCGATGAATAATAATGAGCTCTATAAGTGTGAATCACCAAATATATTTAAATTGTTATCAATTAAAAGCAATATAATAGCGATTTGAGTCGCGTACCCTGGCCATATGGCGTACCGCACGGGCTAATGTTGGGTCTTGAAGATAGCGTATTTAAATAGCTATAGAAAGAGGTTTTATTAGATTGCAGTTTGTGGCTGCTAAACTTAGTAGGTACTTTTATTATGAACGCAAACTAAAACGTTGATAAAATAAGTCTGATCTAATGATTAGGTGAGTATTAGGATTTTTTTTACGCAGCTTATTGTCAATGTAATGCCATAAAGATATAAAAACTTAACTTTTAAGTAAAATTGACGATTATTAAAATTGTTTTTGTTTGTCTTTGAGCTGAAAATAGGGGATGAAATATAAAAAGCTAAGTTGTCGATAATCGTCACCACGTTCGCTTGTTTAGTGGCCTCATACTTGATGTAAATTTGTCGGGCTCAATTGAAGTTAATAGGAATGTACGGAGGGTGAGGATCGCTACTATCGCCAGCTGACGCGAGGTGTGAGGGAATGCAGCCCTCCCTCGACACTCGACGACGGATGCACAATTGATGGTCAAATAAAAAAATGCATGTTGATGGCACGGACGTGGGAGGGCACGCTTATAATAACCATTTTAGGACATGTTTAGGACAGTAGAAATTATGTAGAGATAGAACACGTACTTACCTAACATGCATTACAATAATAATAGAATTATAGAAAATCATTGTGATGGCATTGAATTTAAATTGTGTTAACTTTATTACCTTATTACATTTTTAAATCAAAGATATTATTTTAGGCTTAGATATTATTTTTATAAAAAGTAAAAAAAAAACAAAAACGGCAGTAAGTACTATCGGCAACTTTAATGCATATACACGAGATGGTCGACTTTCGTCTGAGCTTAACGAGTGGGTCAGTCAGTGCGTGTGCGAGTGATGTGTCAACATTCTACAGATAACACACACTAATGAACTGTCGGCGCACTAAGCGAAATAGCATGATATTTCTGTTGCATTAAAATACGCGTCTTAGTCACTGGCGCTGTTTTACCAATTCATTGCTAAAACTCGAAACTACTATTTGTGCCGGTAGCTAGGTTTGGGCTTAGCGACGGGTTCACAAACAATGAGGTCTGAGTTCAAATCTTGATTACTGTGTTTTTTGTTTTTGAAACAACAATAATATTACGTAAAAACTTGTTAGTTTTATGTTTATTTCTAATTCATGCTTATAATTGTTTATTATAAGAAGCAAATATTAGTTATTGTATTATTATCTTATACTAATGTGATTTTTAATTTATCTTTTCGGTATTTGAAGGTGGAAATAAAAAAAATCGTGCTAAATGATAACAAAAATGTTTATTCGATTTACTTATTTACAAAATTAACTAACTTACGAGAATTGTGACGTTACATTCCTACTTAGATAAAAGAAATTCACTTGTAACCGTTCATAAGATTTTTTGTGTTTACCCACGTCATAAAAATATAACAAGAAAAGAATATTCTAATAACACAAATATGATTGTTAAAATATCCACTTATAGGTATCGATATTTAGCAGACTTTATTGAAAACTAATATTTATTTCTTAATTATTTCTTAAATATTGATTTAGACTTTATGAATATGTTTTTTTATATGTAACGTCACAATAAATGTATTGAGGTAATAGCTTAAGTGTTCATTTTCTTGACGAAAAGATGATTGAAACTAAACCTCAATTTAAGATCATTGAATACCTAATGACGGACATAATAATATTAATACTAAATATTTAGTTACACTGTCTAATTAATAATAACAAAACATCTAGGTTTTTAATATAGCAGTCTTCCAGTCAAAATCTTAATAATCCCGTGAGAAACGTAGTGGTTCTTGTTTATGCCTTTTTGTGAAGAAGGGCTTTTTAGCTGGTCTTCTGTGATACAAGCCTTCAGCGTGGAGGGCCCAGCGAACAGTTTGCAATGAAGTGTCGAATAGTTCGGCAAAGTGCCTCGTTGGTGTGATACCATTCGATTCATATTCGCCCACCATATTATGTCTTCGCTGCGCCTCGCTAATAAGCGACGTCCTTCCACTTTGCTGTCGACTAACTAGGCTAACCTCTTCCTCGTATCTCCTGATCCAGAGACTAACAGTATTCCTCTAAAACAAAACAAAAGTTATATTAGGCAGGTATAACAAAATACTAAAGTGACTTAATTGTTATATAATATAGTAATATTTATTTAATAAAATAATATTCATTTAACAAAACAATATGATATTAAGTCTACATTTATAACAATAATAAACAGAATTTATTTATCTTTACAGCCTTAAGATGGATTTCAAAAATAATAAAAAGATCTAATTTATAATTATGTCACCAAATAATATTAGGTTCAAGTTACAATTATAATAACACAATAATATAATACTCACATTCAGTCCGGTTTCATTAGATATTTGCGTTCTATTTTATGACCACTTTTATGCAACGCAATAATAGTCGCCTTCGTCTCAATGTTAATATTTGCTTGCATTTTTTTTTGTGAATAATTACCGCTATATAATAATCCACACGTCACTAACCAACAACTACAACCAAACGACAACGTTTATTCTAATCGAGTATTCATAAAACTCATTATTTCATTACTTATTTCTGTCTACCTCACAGAAATCTAAATTATTTGTTTAATTTTCTATGATCTACCTTTTTAACTTTACGAAATGTGTGAACAAAGCGAACAAGATAAAGAATATTATGCTTATCAAGTAAAAACTTACAAAAAGTCATAGTCTGGATGAGATTCGATCTCACGACTCCTCGATTCAAGCACCTATCTGCAGGCGTTTAGCCGATAGGCCAACTTGACTTATTTTATAATGTTGAAATTATGAACTACAATCATTTGTCGACGGCAATGATGATACATGTGACTGTTCTCGAAAATAGAAGGTCGTAAGTCAAACTTAACTTGAAGCGAATGTTTTTTGAGAATGTCTATCCACTTATGGACTCCACTGTACCTAGTAGCTACCTACCTTATCCGAGGTGAAAAAAAAAACAATTAAAAATATTTTATTTATTTATTTAAACTTTATGCAACAAAAAGTACTTAGCGTAGCTTTCTCTAAGAGTCAGCCAAAGATTGTGAATTGTGATGAGGTAGGTAATGGTTGATGCAAATTTTTGTGCTAAAATAATTACGTAAATAAATTGGAGATATTTTGTTATTAATTAGTTATCCTTTACATATTTGTTAGATATTATTTATCTTTTAAATTCTCCATAACGTCGTAATAACATAAAATTGAATAACGCTATGTATTAAAATGTTATCTGAGTTTTTTTAACCAATCTCTAATAAACATCATAATTAGTTCAAATAAATAAAACTACTGCACATCTGGAGTGAATAAATAAAATGTTCTAACACACACATTTCCCTATATTTGTAGTTTAGTAAAACAAATGTGTTGCCAGTAAGTAGTAGCGGTGAGGGAGGGTGAACCTCATGAATGTTAAGCAAACAGATAATATGAACGGCTTAACCTCCCCTCTGATAGCGACGTGCGACGATTGTTCACAATTTATGTTATTACATGTCTATAAGTGTTTGATGCTCTTGTGTTTACAGTGGTTTATAGAAAAAACGGTAGATAAAAGTGACATACTTACTGTAAAAGTATTTAGTGCTACGAATATTGATCGCAAGAGAGCGACCTCTTTAGGATAATATATTTTTTTTTTTAAGAATTTGAATTTAGAAGACGTCACAAAAATGTCATGTCACATCACGATTTCATCTAGGTATTTTTTTTAAACTGAGAATTATTTTATTGTTGCACGCAAAAGCACTTTTATATCCTATTAGAAAGTATTGTTATAGAAACGAATGTAACTTACTTAAGCTTTTTCAATTTTATCATCCACTGTAATTGTTGTATAAGTTTCGACATAAATGGCCATATTTTTTCAATTTTCGGAACAACACTCGATTACTTGTATTGATAAAAAAACCTAAAATAAAAAAAATAGGTGTACGCCCTAGTTCCTATAAAATCCTAAATTCTGCTCTACACGATAGATAATTCAATAAATAAAACGTCAAACGTTAACATTCAGTAGACAATTAATTGGATAATGGACAAAAAACCCTTTATTACTGTAACCAGAACATTTTATGTCAATAATACCTGGGATGCACGGATGCACGTGGCAGCGACAGCTGGGCCGATATCATCTTGTTGGGGACATCGCAATACGAATACGCCGATAAATACATTAGCATTGTGGGTGGTTGAACTTGTCACTGCTGTTATTGCTATTTTGTTAAATGTAAATAAACAAAACAAGCTATGCTTACATAATTATTACGGAACTAATTTGTAAGCTGTCTTTATTTGTGTTCTAATTTTAAAAATAACTTCTTTTTTTGCTAAATTTTGACAACTTGGAACGACAACTTTTGAATTTTGAATTTGTTTTAACTTGTTTGTCGAGAATATCAGAAATAAAAAAAAGCCATTGGTTCTGAAAAAAAAAAATTTTTTATAACTTTGGCGCCAAAAAATAAAAACTTAAAGGTATTTCAGTTTTGTTATGTGTAGATGTGCTATAATTTATTTATTTCAGAAATTATAAGAAAGGGTAGGTAACGTTTTGCAGTGCAGAGATTCTAGTGGATATCATAACGCTCTATGTACCTACTACTTACTTAATTGTTGAATTTTTTTTGTGTTTGTCCATTTCTTAAAAAATACTTTTTTTTTGGTGTGTGTTGTGAACATCTTCAGGTGCGTATTACGTCTGTTATTTACGTATAGATATATTATTATGAAGCTTTGCATCCTCTGTCAAAGTAGAAATTAAAACGAGTTCCTAACCTCGTTATAAAAAGGCTAACATGTATGTACCGCTGTGTATTGAACTAGGATGTAATAGAAAAGTCTAGATTTAGTTAGTTTATAGCATGGGAACGCAGCTGCTGTGACACCTGCTTGCGTTTTCTAATGCCGCACACGCAGAATCTCAATCGCATTACAATTCAAAAGTCATAAATATCGACGTTTTCCTTATAAAAGTGACAACAATACGTAGAACCTGATAATTATTGACTTTTTAATGGCGGCCGGGGAGTTGCATGTATGGGTAAAAAATGATGCCTGGATAACAGAGAAAAAATATCGAAGCTTGCTCGCAAAAACACTGATCTAATTAAGATCGTGTTTTTGCAAGCAATACCTGATAATCATACATGTATTATTACTTTCAGGGTTCTGCATGATTGTATGTAAGTACCTTAGATTATATAATGTCTAGATGGAGTGTCAAATGCTCGCAAACTGTCAAAAAAAAGTTGGTGAACTGTTCACCTAATAGTACTTTCCCGCCGATTAGTGCTGATCGTGCCGCTTTGGCGTCACTACGAATTACGCGCGTATATGAAATAAAAAAAACAGGTATAAAATGGCGTCATGTGCTATATCAGTGTGCCGGAATTATAAAGGAAGGCTAAAAAATACCAAGCACATCACCTATCATCGGTAAGTAACCAAAAAACTATATTATATTTATTTTTGGTTTTTATTTTTATAAACATAAAATTACGCCATATTTTATCAGTGTTGCCAGTTTCTTTTTTTCATTCTCCCAACTTAACGTCATTTTTTTGTGGGTATATTAGTTAGTTTATGGTTACGTTTATATTATTTAGTTGGTCTACTTTATTCATTATTAAAGAGGTGGAGTTTATCAATTCGTATTAAGTCTTTCTTTATGTGATTTTGAAGTCAATGCCTAGTAAAATTTGGGTTGGGTTTACAATTACGTCGCCTGAATTTGAGGATTCTGACACTGTGGGGGGGTCAAGTGGAGTTATCTTAAGCACCCCCAAGCAATTTTAGCTGCCGGAGCGGCGTTAAATTATAAAACAATTTTCAAAAAAATCGATAAAATCACTAACTATTGCTTGAAACGAAACGTAAATTTCACTAAATTCTTACGTTTTTGAAAGTTGCGTCTGTCAAAATGCGTAAAAGAATCGGAAAGCCGCCATTTTGCTGCCATTGATAATGAATTATTGTGCGTAAGAGCGAGCGAAGCGAGCTCGGGATTTGGGGCACCCCGACTAGGACAGGTTAGGTTAGAAGGGGATGGCAGGGTCCAGTGAGCGAGCGAAGCGAGCGAACAGACCCTACCATCCCCTTCGTGGTTACTTTTTTATAAACCACCCAGAGGTAGGAGCCCCGCGGAGCGGGGCTCCGTCGAGCCTCTCTGGCGGGGGGAAAGTCTGGAGGAACTCTACCCCTCTTCCCGCCTTCCCCGTCCGCCATACGACCCTATTAAGTGACTTGTATCAAGTCACTAGCGGAGCCCTAGTGGGGCTCCGTCGAGCATTTCCGGCGGGGAAAAATCGTGGGGGGCGACTCCACTAGTCCCCATAACCTCCCCACACCGCCCCCACCCCCCTATCAAGGCGACGTAATTCTAAACCTTACCCGAATTGTAGTAGCTGGTATCATTATTCACGCACACAGAGACATAGAAAGACAGTGTAAAACACCGCCTACACGCACACATGCTTGAATTGTTGGCTCGTTTTTTTTGTTTTGATTGTAGGGCGACGCTCCATCTAGACATTATATAATCTAAGGTAAGTACCTAATACTTACTTATTTTGTTTGAAAATAATTTATTAATTTGGAACACATTTAAAGGGGGGGGATGATGGGAAATTAAATATCTCAAATATAAATCATCTAAAAATAAAAACAAACAGATAAATAAAGGTCACATCATTGTTAATTTTTTGCTCATAAATTGAAATATAAAAGCGTTTTTAATTGTTAGGGATTATGAGAACTTCCATATTAATTACCCCCTAAATGAGCTTACGTTTCGTCGCTTAGCGTCTGTTTTAAAAAAAGGGTTGAATGTCCTTAAGGGCTATTGTTTTTCGCCTATAAATCTAATGTATTGTAATTATACAGTTTAATGTGTGACAGTCGCTTTGTCGTATGTAAATGTCCGGGGAAGATTGGAGTGGAGTGGGGTGGGAACGGAACAGCCCCGACAATATTGGAGCGCGACGGGACGCCACTTCACTGCCGAGGTTAGGGACGACGCTGTTATTATGTATGGTTTTAAACACTCAAAATTTTGATTTGAAAATCGTGGACTTCCGATGGACTTTCCGATGGATTATGACAATCTTGTTCATTAAACTTGGTATATAAAAAAAAATGCAATTGCCTGGCAACTGGACAGACTGGATCATTTACGAATACTACTTAATTAAGGTTTATTTTTTTTATTTTTTTATTATTTACTTCCATTGGTAATCAGACTCCATTTCGTTTAGAATAACTTCTCACTAATATGAGTGAATAGCCTCAAGTATTTGATAGTTGAATTATAATAGCATATACATGCCACCATTATTGAGCAATGAAATCATAAACCGATCACTTACAGGCCAAATAATTAACAATGAATTAAATAGGCCCCTAGTTTTATAACCTCTTCAGCAAAATATACTACAGTACAGACGTATTTCTATAACTTGTGAGCAATTGTGCGCATTGTGAGCATTGTTTTGAGCACAAAGCTTAAGTAGCCACTCTAGTATGAGAAACTGTTGCTTTACCGCGAGATCGCGTGTGGGAATGTGGGTAGCGCTACTGGTTGCGTATTATGTACTGATTGCATTACGTTTAATTTAAAGATCTTCTTCGTACTTGTTATTGATCTTGTAATTAAATAGTAAAGACGCGATTTAGTTAATGTTATTACTAACAATTCCAGCCTATTATTGTTCCACTGCAAGGCAAAGATATCTTCACATACAGAGAAGGCGCGAGGATTAATCACCACGTTTGCTCAAAGTGGATTGGCGATTTCAGACTAATATTATAAGTCCGGTTTTTCTAACGATGCTTTCCTTTATCGATGTCCTAGATAAACTTAGAAAGATTGGTACTTGCTCGCGTCTGGTTGTGAACCCATAGCCCCGTGAATGAAAGGCCACTGGGCTATCACGACATTTACTTACTTATTTACGTAATTTGTTAAAGCTCAAAGTAAAAAAAAAATGAATTTAATTTCGTAAAATCAAGAGTTTAAGAAATTCCGTAAATATTTACAATCGAAAATTAAGACCGATCGCCATGAATGCCACATAGACGGCCATACGTTACGATACAATATTCTTTAGATCTTGATAAGATCTTCGACCATTATATGAAAAAGCAGCTTCCGATCATGAGATCCTAATACACAAATCGGCATTTAATAACAAAGTATTAAAATAGCATTTGAGCAGTCAATTAGGCGGCAACGTATCGTGGATGGAGATAGCGCGATGGTGGTCCATTGTGGGCAGGCACCCCGTGGCTGCGCGTCGGCCACTCGTGCCCATACAATGCAACAACACTGTTTCCTATTTTTATAACTGTTGCTTTTCTGCCGCTCCGATGACCGCACTAGAGGTTATGTTTTGTGGGAAGTCAGCGTACAAAATATATTTTTTGCATTTATTTATTGGTGACCTAAAAGTATAAGATAAAAAAAAGCATTCCAAGTTAAAAAATGTATTTGTTAAAAATTTGTAGTATTAGGTGTATTTCAATGGACCACTATAAATTCTGCCAATAAATTTATTTGCCCATTAATTTAACCCTAAAGCTGCAAAGATTCTGTCGTTAAAAAAATCGTTAAACACTTTAGTGTTAACTGTAAATCATAATAAGAAACGGCACCTTATCAGCGTTATATCAAAACGGAATCTTTCAATAAAAGAATGGC
Source organism: Hoplodrina blanda (assembly GCA_949316365.1). Taxonomy (NCBI): domain Eukaryota; kingdom Metazoa; phylum Arthropoda; class Insecta; order Lepidoptera; family Noctuidae; genus Hoplodrina; species Hoplodrina blanda. The sequence goes on from OX438581.1 coordinate 11,280,218, forward strand.
GAACAACCGGCGACCTCCCGACTGCTCCCAACTGCGGATCTAGTGGCTTGTTACTTCACACCGTTGTCAAAGAGTTGGGTCGTTCGTCTAGCGATCGAGCTGATAGATAAGTGCGTTCTCACCTCCCCGTGGTCGCAGGCGCAGTCGCCGCGTCGCGAAAGGGTTCGCCGAATAATTGCAACAATCAATTTGAAGGAGCTATCGAGCAATTTGTATGGTATTTGTGCGGGCTGTCACCCGCTGATGCTATCGAACGCCTCGGGGAGCCAATGGGAAATGTTTTTAGTAGTTACTTTCTCACACCTCAAGTACCTAATTAAAATGGCTAGGGAGAGCCTAGGGCGCTCTTGAGCAGTTCCCGAATATATTGTAACTTAAACGGGAACCTAAGTAGTAGTATTCACAAGAGCAGCTATGAACAAGCAAGTGTCATTCTTTTCACCTTTTTACGCAGAAATAAGTAACAATTTTTTGTCAATTGTCAGTCAAACTAATTGATATTGATCTTCTATAGATCTAACCCATCAGGTGCAATATAGAAAGTGGCTCAAAGTCACAACTAAGTTGCCACTTACCGAGAATTCCATCGCCGACTATAACTCACCTCGGAATCCATAATAAGACATAAACATCAGCTCGTTGCAATATGTCACCGTGTAACAAAGCGCTGCGGTAACGGTCCGCATCATTTGTCTGCCGTAACCCTGTTATTTATGATCTCCTGCCGAAGAAGGAGGACAAAAACGAGACTGCTGTTAAATATTTGCCCTGAGACAAGAGGGGGCGATAATTCGAGGCTATTATGACGTCATTTCACGCCCTTTGTGAGGTCGTCACGGCGTGTCATCTGCTGCTTGAGACGCCTGCCTCGACTATCTCTCGATTAAATCTATTGTGTCATTTTTTCAGTGCGCGCAAGTCGGATGCGCCACCGACGATGATTTCGTCCCGTTCGCTTGTTCGCTCGACTTCGCTATAAAAACACTCGAGGAGCTGCCCTATTGTCTCGTGGCCCTTTTACGAGCTCCGTTTTGTGACGCTGTTATTGTTTGCGGTTGATAAACATCTCGCCACTAGGTAGGTAGGGATCATCGTCACTTTTACCGGTGGTTTACATTAATAGAGCTCCATCGGGTTTGTTTGTCAATTATTGTTGTACTCAATGGTTGTTTGGGACGTCATTTTTTAGGATGGACTTAATGAATACAGAGTTCCTGGCATTCACGAAGGATTTGCAGTTGAATACAGAGTCTGCTTTCAAACAAGATCCGAAGTTGGCGGCTGCTATTGATAAACTTTGTAGTGGTGAAAGGAAATTAATGGGTGCTTCTGGAGTCGTGTTGCTTCCTGAGCGTAAGCTAGACTTTAATGAGGTGCAGCAGCTTTTAAAAGGGTCTGTCAAAGAAAAAGGTAAATCGAAACCGATTCATCTGCATGATCATGTCAATTTTCCTCAATACAATACTAAACTCTTATAATTTTTCAGCTGCCCTCAAGCCTTCATACATCCTATTGAAGGAAACCAATGACGCGAGGAAGTCGCTAATTAAAAAAGTCGAAGATATTTTAAGCGATATCAATAAACGCGCAGAAAGCGGAGATACACCTAAACTTGTTATAAGAAACCAAAAACTATGGAGCAATTGCATTTATGATTTAGATAGGTAGAAAAAAGTGTATTTTTACTTTGTATAATAAAAAATCATAGAATATTCCTTTAAATACTTTTTTGTCCTATTTTAGAGTAACGTTAAAATCGTTTAATGAAGCAAAGAAAACCACGCTTTGTTATTCCAGTAGCGAAGATAAAACAAGATTTAATATTATTGTTTTTGTGTTAACAAAAGTGCATGAATTACTTTCTAAGAATTTAACTGTTACTAGGCGGTAAGTTTAACCATATATATCTTATAGTTGTATTTTATAATTACAGCCATATAACTTAAACCTGTACCTACTATATAAACGCTCAGAGCCTGTTTACATAGTACGAAAAGACAATATAAAAAAATATAACAACATAGGTAATGATTAATATTCTGTCTCAATTTGTGTATTCAATTAAATCTAAGTACACCAATCACAAATAAGGATTAGGGAGGAGCAGTTCTAGTGGATGTTCTAGTGGAAGTTTCGTGACTTCAATTTCTTTCTTAATTTAGAGAGCTGTTCTATCAAAACGTTGTGAGGCTTCGTAACCAGGCTAACTTGGATTTAGCTGTGAGAGATGTGTGCTGCTTGCTGGAGACTCCTCCCTGGAGCCTGGGTATTGTGGCCACGGCTAAGGGCCTGATCGCTGGTCCTCTCACCATGCACCATCGGGATGGAAGTGTGATTGATTGTAATGCTTCTGGTGGTACGTAGACAATGTATTACCTTTTTTGCTTCTTTCTGATTAATAACAAAAACAAATGAACATCTCGTTTCTTTTCATCGTTCAGTCTCTTTATATTTTTGACCTAAACGTTATGCTTTCAAACTTTTAGATGCTTTTATACTATCTGTAAAATCTTTCTCCGTGAAGTTACTTACATAAGATAAAAAAAAAAATTTTCATACTTATTGATTTTAGTGACCAAAACTATTGCTATCTTAAATACTTGTTTTGTTAGTCAAAGTTACTGAAAACAGTATCATTAAAACACGGGCAGCGCAAAGAATGACCCTAGAGATTTAACTCCATCATAAAAAAAGAAAATAATAAATTATAAAAAAAATCATATGTATCTATAACTTTTTTATTTTAATTTATCTTTATATACCGGGTAGAGTGGTTTAAAGGGAGTTTTATTATTTTTTATTGTTTCGGTAGTAGTTGCCATGGATGGCATGCTATAAGATTTGGCAAGTTGTAATTGTTTTGGCAAATAGGTAAGTATTGGAGAACCATCATAAAGAACACTTTAATTTTTATTCGAGGTCGTAACCTCGTAACCTTAAAATTGGATTTTGAATCTAAAATCATCGTTCTTTTGTTTTATGTTTCTGCTACACTGAAGGGGTTCTGATTCCACAAGATATCATTGGCATCAAAGATTTCCAGTCTACTGCTAAGTACATCCTTGTGGTGGAAAAAGACGCCATTTTCCAGAAACTGCTAGATGAAGGAGCACTGCTAAGATTGGGACCCGTAATTATTATGACTGTATGTAAAAGCATCATCTTTAAAAGTCAAACAGCTTTTGTAGATTTGTATTAATATTTAATGCTGAGTGTCCCGTTGGTTTCGTGGTTGCAAGCACGATTGCTGAGCGTGGAGTTTTGGCTTCAATTCCAAGGTCGGGCAAACTATTGGGTTTTTACTATTGGTTGGAATTTGGCAGTAGTGGCCCGTAGTTTGGAAGTTGGTGATTGAGATCTCTTCCCGGTTGTGTCGGTTAACCGAGTCTCATCGGACTGTAAGATTGAAGGATTAGAATATCTCTTACGTACTTAAATAATCTCCATTAACTTATTTTGTCACTTTGACCGAAATTGGGTGCACTCAATGATAGCCTAAGCAGGTGCATGCACTAAACTCGAGGGAAGATTAAGTAAGAAATAAAATCCGTAACAACGTTGACACCGATTATACATCTTAATAACATACTATTCTAAGCTAATATATTCAACATCCACTATTCTTAACATCCGTCGCACTTGTATTTGCTTAACCAGCAAACTGGATATGAATGCCGGCGGCAGGTCCGATGATTTGCTGTAATCGTACGATTATACCCCAGTTGACACTAAACGGGATTTATAATAACGACAGCTGTTGCTACTCATGCATATTAATATTTCAAGATTATTAAAAACATTGACACTTGTTTTTATTTTTTATTTAACAATAATATATGTGATGTTTTCATATTATAAATATCGATGTGAGACGTTCATCTCGAACATAAGGTGAATTTGAAACATTTGCGAGATCAAAGCAAAAATATAGGCTTTAGATATACCGAACTACCGTTTGTCTCAAAATATTATACATACAACCCGGTCACATTATCTCGAGACCTCGCTGGAATGCGAATTTTTCATCATTTTAATCATATCATTATAATAATATTACCTACATTAAATTAACACAATTTTTGTTTTGTTGGAAATCTTATTGTTTTAATAATATCCTACTAGAGGATGCTTCTTTTGCGCACCTTAACAGAGCGCCGACGCGACGTGACGTCATCGACGCCAGGTCTCGAGATAATGTGACCGGGTTGTAGTTACTTCGCCAGTGAAGTCCCATGTAATAGGGGGCGAGCCTGTTGCCATCAAATAAAAAATCAAGACTACACGCTGCTACTGAGAAATTCCTGATGGAAAAACTCAATAACGCGAAATGTGGGTGTAGTAATGGGTACATCTTTGCCTAACCCTTCTGGGATTACAGGCGTGATGTTTATTATAGTTACTTCTCCTTATAACTTCAGGTCACCACATAATAAAATCCTAATCCAATCGCAATTATGTTCATTAAAATTTTGAAAAAATTAAAAGTTCATTTGCTTAAAACTCCATTCTTAATAAAGTTTTGCTATTCATTTTATGCTACTTTTATAGAATACTGGAAACATATTATAATGCCATACAGTACACAAACTGAGTATTCATTCTAATTTTGTAATTATCAATGTAGTAGAAAAAGGTTTCAATTATAATGATTCCCTATATTTCTAGGGAAAAGGCTATCCCGACGTTTGCACCCGTCAACTATTATGTCGTTTATGCTCCGAGTTGAAGCTGCGTGCGCTGGCGCTGGTTGACGCAGATCCACACGGCTACGAAATATTCCTTACATACAAATACGGATCACTGGTAAGTATTCTCTTCCATCATCATTCACTTTTATAAAGGAATTAACGTTATACATTTTTGTTAAAATGTAGGAGATACCTAACAACAAAATTGTTTAATTTAATTTATTAAAATTGTAAAACTAAATTAATTTTAATTGTAAAATTAGTTAAGAGAACTAGGGAGAGAGTGCAGGGAAACAGAAAAGAACGTATGTTGGGAAATGCTAAACTGAAAAATAATTACATAATTTAAAAGTACCTATCTATCGCTTTTACTTTTAATAAATCACCTAAGTTCAACCTTAATTAAAATCGTTCAAAATATAGTGGCAATCTCATCTCAGCCACAATCAATGTCAAAAACGTAGGTTAATTAGATGTATTTTTGTCAGAGTGATAATGCGAACGTTTTTACAAAAAGGGGCATTGCACCTCAATCCTGCGTTGCCTGCTTGCAGCGGTACATAATTGCGAAAACTATATCTCCTACTTCCAGGCCCAGTCTCACCTATCATCCTCCCTGGCCTGTAGTTCCCTAGTAATGCTGGGAGCTCGCCACAGTGACGTCATGACATTAGCACCGAATGAAGCACGTCTGCCGCTCACTGTACTAGATCAACGAAAACTGAGGAATCTTGTCAAAAGACCCTATTTGGACACTCCTGTTGGTAAGATTTTAGGTTTCTACACGCTTTGGCAACTAAGAGATGCTCTAATGGGTTAATAACTACCCTAAGTTTCTGTGATTATCACCACAAAAAAAAAATACGGGGCATCTAGAATAATAGTAGTATTTTCAGTTCTTAAAAGTTTTCTGTTATTTCTAAGTTCCATTTATTTTAAGTATACAAAGTGATCTCTATTATTCTTTCTATGTTTTACTATATAAACATTTGCAGGAGCTCGCATAAAAGAAGAGTTGACGGTAATCTTAAATAGCGGAACGAAGGCTGAAATAGAAGCGTTAGCGCCCACCGCTGCAGCACTCTGCGATGCGTACCTGCCTGCAAAAATAATACAAAACGATTATTTAGGATAATAAAAAATAGATTTTTATTGCAATTTTATTATTTAATTATTTTAAAATACAAATTATTTTGTAATCGTTATAAACGTAAATAATATGAATTTCATTAGTAATATTAATATTTATGTTTCCTAAACAAATTGTTAACAGTCGTTCTGTATAACTGTAAAAAATAATGGCGTTTTCTAAACCGCTACGACACGCCTACGAGTGCTACGAGTACAAGTAGCGCCACCTGTCAAGACGCTACGCAACTCACAGTAAAAAAATTACAGAGACCATTTATTGATCAACTTTTTCTGGGTTTCTGTTCTTCTAATGATTAAAATATATTAATTTTATGTCTTAGCTTAAACAATATTTTATAACAGATACCCTTTATTTAAACTTCACATGTACTTTCTTAATATTTGGTAAAGTACTGCCATCTATTTAATGTCAATGTTCAAGTCTACACAAGGGGACGCTAGCCCGTTTCATGTAACGTCAATGCGTACAGGCAGATGGCGTTTACTTTAAATCACGTGTGGCGCCATCTGTATTCAAACAATAAAATTGAATTTTGAAAACACAAATCTAACCTACTTGGTTCACTCATTGTGAATATAGAATTGTGATCCATGATCCATTGGAAACCATTGACACAAAATGTATTGTCAAAGTCATATTTAACAGATATTTTGGTCTTATGGTAGACAGCTCGCGAAAAATGTGATATTTATAAGGTTTAGAAGAAGCTCAGACAAAGTAGCGATCATAATTCTCTCGATAAAATGAAATGCCAAATCTAAATTACTGCGTTCACAGCCATGGAAAATAATGGCGACCTGTACAACGACAAAAAGTTTATTAATAGGGCCAGATCACATAATAATGCAACGTCTACGAAACTCAAGAGCGAACCGGCGAAACGAAAGTCTTTTAACGTGAATGAGGCGGTGAGATCTTTAGACTTGGCGTTGAGTAGACTGAAGAAGAGCAAGTTAGTGAACGGGGAGTACACAACGAGCAGGCAGATGAACCCCTCGAGACCGGGAGCGACGGACATGTTCATGGACATGTGCACGAGCTCCAGTTACCACCCGGGCACGGATAACGCGTCACTGATGTCGATGAACTTCTCACAGTACGAGCTGGTGCGCAACGTGTCGTGTTCCAACTGCTTCTCCGACGGCGCGTACAGCGGCAACACGGCGTGCAGCGCACACCTCAGCGCCGCAGACCTCAACGTCAAGGACGAGCACCTCGAGAGGTACTTCCGCAGCGTCGAGATGTGGTCACGCAACTTTAGGGACAGCGCGCCGAGCAGTCTTCATCTCGAGCTACCAGATAAGGCACAGTAACGTCATTGTTTTATAACTGACCCAAATAAAACTGCCATATGAACGATTATGTAAATTTCAAAATTTTATTTATTCAAAGAAACTTTACAATAATAACAGAATAATCTCAGAATTTTTACAAATTAAACGTACCAATCTATACAACACTGTAACTCTTAAACGAGACGATAAGATTTATAACACTGATTAACAATAACGTAGATTTTTAGATGATTTTCTAGGGCCATCAAACGGCGCGGTACTGAATACAACATCTCATATGCTCGAACACTTCAACTGGACTGTCTTGTTTAAAGTTTTGTGATCTCTTAGATCTCATTCGCTGGGTAGTCAACTTGTCGACACGTGAATAAGTATATCTACCAGAGTGTTGTATTCATTACCGTTCGTCTTCAATCTAACCGCTAAGGGAGCAATCCGCGGCACTCTAAAGATACAAGGCGGACACTACGCTGCATCCCAACTGCACTCCACCCACACCCTCTGTATCGATACCCTAAATTATTAACTTTGTTATATTGCTTAGCTAAATTGACAAATGTTTCTACTGATCGTAACTTCCTCTTAGGTCTTTTAGTATTTGTATTGCTTAGTAAGTTAATCTGTAGTGGCCCAAATCATAATTATATACCTATCTAATAATAACATTGTGTAGGTTGAGTGCAGTGTAGCGTATAATGCAGGGATCCTAAGAACACAGCATTACTGATTCACATTTATACCACATCCATTGAATCTGGATAAACTAGGACGAAAATCTAAATTTATATAGAGATTTTATCGAAGGATATTAGATAAACAAAATTAACAATTACGTAGCTGATCAGAGTTGGAAAGGTGAAATAATTGACATAGTCATCACATAGTTCCTACTTTCCTGCATCAAGAATAAGACAAGGTACGGAAGCTTTACTGTATTGGAAGACTAGGACTATAGACTTTGAAAGGAGTAAAGTCAGGAGTGAAGCGGCGTGCAAACGATTAGATCCGTCATTGTGCTAAAATTTAGTAACAACCCGGTAAGTTTGTCGTTTCTTTATATAAATACTATAATATGAATTTAATTGGTGTTATCCGCTGAATATTCCATAATTTAACTTATGAGAAATGGAAAGTATTCTTACTTAGCGCGAGGCGCCCGCGCGTGCGCCTGCTCAGGCCGCAGCTCGCGGCGCCTCGCAATGTATAACTAGAGAACATTCGCTAATGAAATCAATACGTACAACATGATGTAAAATTTAAAGCACCCGGTTTCCGAACTCTCTCGTATTTTATCTAACTATAAAATCTCATATGTGTGTGATGTACACGTAGCCCGTATTATATTGTCTATGTTTTGTTTCATAATTGGAGAACAAAGCAATATTGTTTATTTTTATAATGGAAGAATTTTTCAAAATATCTAAATTAACATTAACCTTAATATGATAATTATTTTTAATAATTACAACGAATTCGATTTCACTAGGCCCTACGCAATGTCAGATGGAGACATTATTAATTATTATTCAATATAATTTAATCCATTATCGTTACAATTATGCAATAGAAGAATCACAGCATCCTTAAGACCATAACGGCAATTGAAATGAATCTCATCGACGTATCGTAGGTATTTAATTAGTACAATGATTGTAAAATTTAGACCAAATTGGCAGTCTTCACAAACATGGAATGTACGATATGCGTCTATGCAGGTATCCGATAACACTTAACAATATCGGCAAACGTTTATTATCTCTATACAACAACAATGAATTATCTAGTTATGTCACAGTTACGGAAATCAACAACAATGTGTCGCAGTGCCTGCAGAGCTGTCCTCGCTGACAGCCGGCTGCACACTGCGACACTCCTACCTCCCACCTGCCCTCTATGTACATACATAGACATCACAACTTCAAACATCTTGATTTAAAAACTTAAAGACTGCATTACTGAAATATCTATCAGAAAGGCAAATTTTCTAGCTCAATTTATAGACTATTTTGTACAAGCTTATTACTCAAATGTTTTGTTTTGAGTCCTACAGTGAAGTGATGTCCACTGACTACGAAGTATCGGGACTGTGTGTGGCTCGGCGCTGGGCTGGCCAGCTGAAGGACAGTGCGTGCGGGTGCCGCAAGCCGACCCTCTCCGCCGGACGCTCTTATTGACTAGGAAGATTAGGAAATGATGATGTGATGGAGCCAAAGCAGCTAAGGTTAGGGGATGATCAAGGTCACTTCATTTCTAAACATTATAAGTCACTATAAAACGCATTTCATTCTATCAAATTACATATGATTAGAATTATTCTATGTACATTGTCGCATGAGGTATTTTCAACAGCGCTATAATTTTACAAAACATAACATTTTAAACATCTGTAACATAAACATTAATTTCAAAAGGCCTAGTAAATTTTCCCTAAATGATAAGCTCCTCATTTCGTAGTTTAAGTGTTTAACAACAATCATCCAAGTAAAGCATCGTTACAAAACTAATGTGTTCGACGACAAGGAAATAATTGAGTTAGTGTTTCTGTCAGTCAGCTCTCATTAAGTACATAAAATTGAACAATTTGTTATAACTGTGTAGTATAACATTATGTACAGTACAAGTGGACTCTTCTATAGGAATAGATAAAATAGAAAAGCTTGATAGTAAAGGCGCAGTAGAAAATAGTAGTAAAAGCCTAATAGAACAAGCTCGGGGTTGTAGTCGTTACGACGATCTGTGACTCCTGTCAGACCGAGATACATCGTCAGGTTACAAAATGTTCAATATCTAACGAGACTTCATTCGTGTCTACAATTTATTCCCTATCTAGGCTCTTAGGAGCTAGCAAAAGACACAGTACGATAGTTTAGCCGAATGGTGCTGAAGCTGAATCATGGATTCGATGAGGAAATATTGAATTCGAAGAATTTATCTTACTTTCGTAGCCCGTCGTCTGTTTTCTATCTATTATAAAATCAACCTAATTATTTCACTAGTACTAGTGTTTTTTAGTAATTCAATTTCATGCAACTTTATTCATCATAACAAATTTCATAAGTACCTAATACTAATCACAAGAGGTTTCGCACTCACACGTGACGAGGTCGTCGCTGTCTCGAGGCGTCGCCGTCGCCAAACCGTGGGGAACACATTTGATTAAAGCACTATGTCTCATGTACATATTTACATAATTACGATAACAATAGGATAGTGTGAGGTCTATCTGTCGGGAGGCGGCAGCTTGGTGTCCTCGGGGTCGAGGGAGAGGCACTCGCGGAGGTAGTCCTCCATGGACCGGTACACGTGCTCGATCACGCCCTTCAGGTCGTGACCTTCGTCGGCGTACGCCTGGAAGCATTATTTAATATTATGATTTAGGAACTTCAGAGAAATGTGGCGTAAGTCTGTCGTACACCTAAATCCTTTACTTGGATGTTTTTAGAGTAATGCAGAAGTTTTGTGAAGGTCTAGTGAAATTGGTCTAACTATTGGAAGCTTTGCTTGTCAAAGCCTCGATGCCTCTGTTCAAATCCATCAGATCAGCATTAATTGGAGCTAAATCTGGGTGCTAAACCTGCAGGTAAAGTGGTACGGATAGCGTCATCGACTAGTTACTCCAGTTCCAAAGTATTTTTTTCGTAAGGGGTACCCCAAGTTAATTACGCGGACTGTTCATTGCAAGTGTACTTGTTCTCATTCTGGCAACAAGTGACTTTGTTTGATAGACACATAATAATTATTATCTTGGAGATCTTTTCTAACTGTTCCTAATTACTTTTCATTTTCTTTTGCATTCACAGTTAATTGTAAGAATTCAATGGATGAATAATTCAAGCATTAGACCGGTCGACGTGACGACATATTGGATATTTGTGGACTTCTTTCGGCTCAATGATGATGCTAATGTACCTGATATCGGAACAGCACGCCGGCGTCGGTGAGCGCGCGCGCCAGCTGCAGCGCGTGCGGGTAGGGCGCCGACATGTCGGCCAGCCCGTGCAGCAGGTACAGCGCGTGCGCCGGCACGTGGTGCGCGCGCTGCGACGCGTCCGCCTCCACGTAGCCCTTGTAGTTCACTGAGGGCTGGCCTAAGATGCGTTCCGTGAAGGCTGCGTCTGAGGACGTGATTGACCAACTGAATAAGGCTGCGTTTTCATCATATTGTGCGAGAATGAGCTTAAACTGAGCTAATGATACAATTGGTTAGTTTGACGGAGCTTCCCTAAAAAACGAAATTCAGTACTTTCTTGGTACTCTGCAACTAAGTAGAATGTTGAAGATCATTTAACTCTCTTTGCTAAATGACATAACATCTTCACGCCTGTAACTCCTAAAGGGTTAGGCAGAGGTGTACCCATTAGAGCACCCACATTTCGCCAGTTATGTTTAAATCCCATGTAATAGGAGGCGAGCCTATTGCCATCAACCGGGCACTAATTCGGACTCCGAGGCTGCTACTGAGAAATTCCTGATGGAAAAACCCAATAACACTTTGCCCGAACTGAGAATTGAACCCAAGACCTCATGCTAAGGCAATGCTATGCTGTGTATGTGTGCCGAGTGCTATTTCGCATTTATCACTACAATTAGTATTCGACATTCCATAAGAATTTCAATAAATATTTCGCAATATGGACCGGCAAACTTCAACTACCAAGTTCTACCAAACTTCTAATTTCTGTTGCGAGAATATACCGTCTGCTACTTCATTCTTAGAAGACACGATTGTATTAAATCAAGAAACAGTTTTAGTTGAAACTGTCTGGTACTAGTTTACTCATTTGTCCTAGTCAAGACAACTATGAACTTCTCAAAGTAGAATTGCATTGCTTTTACTTGCAAAATAGTTTATATAAGTCAAGACATCTTAAAGTCTCGTCGTCTTTCGAAAGACCGAGAAAGAGGTATAATAAATGTTAGAGGCGTATGAATGGCATCCGAATTTGCTGATGTTAACTGTTGAGTACTTAAAATCCTGCATCAGTAATAGGTAGAATGTCTCTTATCCTGTAGGCCAAAATGCAAGGCCAAAAGTATGTCGGATACTTTTGGCCTTGCATTTTGGCCTACAGGTATTCTTGTTCTACTTTCAGGTTATGAAGATCAGATAAGATAATTTATTTCGCAAATATGGGTGATGTTGTGGGTGAGAAGGTGTCAAAATACAATAATTCGAGTTCAGCCACATTTACCACTAGGCAAGCGAAAGGTAGGTACAAGACCAATCACAAACAGAATGACTACATACACATAATAATCCTAAATAATCCCAACTTCCTAACTAATATTCTAAATGCGAAAGTAAGTTTGTTTGTTTGTTACCTTTCCACGCCTAAACCACTGAACCGATTATCCTGAAATTTTGCATATACGTTGTCAGGTGTACATAAAAGGACATAGGGTACCTTTCGTCCCGAAATAAAGTACAGTTTCCGAGAGAAATCACAATTACGTTCTTATGATGATAGATGGCGCCACATGTCTTCCGAATTATGATCGAATTTTAAACTTAATTTACGAGCGAAGCCACGTGTGAAAGCTAGTTCAACATAAACAGCTAATAAATAAAAATAAAATAATCTTTAATTCGGATAAGCAACATCCATATGGGTTAGTAAACAAAAAGGGTAACTTATATCTATGTTAATAAACTTATGTACTATCTATTTGACAACCAAGCTGTGGTTCAAAAGGCATCTTTGAACCACATCACCTAACAAAGGGGAATCGTACCTCCCCGCTATGGTCTTCAGGATGGAGTTGGAGCTGCCCCGTACTCTGCAGAGCAAAGAAGCAGATTTCTGTCTGACGATAGCGTGGAAGCCATCGACGTGTGCCTGTGCAAACATACCTGATGTACTGCAGAAACGGGGCAGCCCCATCAACATCCTGAACCCGTTATTATATTGGACCCGTAGGGCGCTGATAGCCCGCTGATTATAGTTGGTCCACAGGCTGCACGTGTAAAACACTTGGCAGTAAGCTTTAAAAAGCGTTATTTTGACTGCCTTGCTACAGCGTGCAAACCTGCGATCCAACATGTTACATCGGACTGCCAATGATAGGCGTATTTACATTTCTAAATAATCAAACTATTCAAACAAATGTATTTTGTTTTCCTGCAAAAAAATGTTATACTGGTTTTGACTTACTGTAGTAGAGCCAGTCGGTGATGGGCGAGACGGCGATGCCGCACTTGAGCGTGGACTGCTGCGAGCCGAGCAGCATCGCCGTGACGTAGCCGCCGTAGCCCCAGCCCCACACCGCCACGCGCGTCACGTCCAGGAATTTGAACGTGTCTAATAAATATCTGGAAAGGGACAATGATTGGTGGGATCAACGATCTCTCTCTTTATTCAAAATAATGAAGTCATTCTGCAGTGATAAACCAATAACGAGCTAATGAAGAGAAAATTGGAATATGTTCTGTTACATACATATATTGTTGGTTGAGATGTTAATATTAAATTTGTAAAAATTATATGTGTTTAAATATAATAATATTAAAACTGTCAATTCGTCTTTTCACATAGACCTACTTAGTAGTTTTTATGCAAATACTAGCTTCTGCCCGTGACTTGTCCGCGTCAATGTTGATTTTTCCATATATAAATTTTGGACCCCCGCTCATCCTTTTAGGAGGTGAATTTTGGAAAATCCGTCCTTAGCGGACGGCTACTAACTATAAACTACCTCCCTGCCATATTTATATGTCAAACTGTTTTCGATATTTCGTGATGAGTATTTGGTGTAGTATGTATTTGGATAGATTGTAAAACATTGACTTTAAAAGAGTACGTCATGTATGGAGTATCTTGCCCATCTCCATACAAAACTACCTTTTGGGAAGGGCAACTAGATTTTTTTTCTTGTTTATGATTGTCAAAAGTGCCTTATTGAAATAAAAGTTTTGAGATTGACTTACCTAATAACAGCCAACTGATCGGCGACCTCGACGCCGCCGAGCCGGCCGCGCAGCAGTGCCCGTGGCAGTCCGCGCGCGCCCGCCACGTCCAGCTTCACGTACACGACGTCGTTTCTCGACGACATGTACGAGCCCCAGTCCACTAGGAACTCCTCCGTCACCTGCTGACTGCCCGGTCTGCCGTCTCTGGAATATTAGGACATAAGTTGAAGATTGCATAACATCACGCCTGTAATCCCGAGGGGTTAAAAGTTGGGCAGAGGTGTACCCAAAAAATAGGAGGCAAAAAATGGGAGGGTGTTATAGGAGGCGAGCCTATTGCCATCAACCGGGCACAAATCCAGACTCCGAGGTTGCTACCGAGAAATTCCTTATGGAAAAACCCAATAACACTTTGTCCGACCTGGGAATCGAACCCAAGACCTCACGCTCAGCAGTCGCTCTTTGCGACCACTAGACCAACGAGACAGTCGAAATTGAAGATTGAAAGATTGATAAAGTCATAATTCCCATGCTTACTATCTAATGAAGTTTCTGGTTATAAATGAACAACTGCACTTGTAAACTTGCAAGAAATTATTTTACCTTTACTAAAAAGTCATACTACAACTTTACTAATAAAGACGTGGCCAAGTTGCAAAGACATTTGGCAAGAACTCCTGTTAATTACCAAGGCCTTAATAGTAGAACAACAATTTTGTGCCAAAACTGTATTTTATTTGGTACGTTTAACTTAAATGTGATATATGCAGTATGCTGCATCTAGAGATACAAGTTAGGTAGAAATACACTGTAAATAAATTATTCCTGTTTTATTTCTTTAGTTATTTTTGAGCATATCCAAATCTTCATTCATTCATTCATTCATAAAAGGGCTAACCTCAGGACTACTGGTTTAATTTGAAAAATCTTTTCTCGTTATAGAACCCCTTTATTGTGGAAGGGATATAAAATCACGCTACGACCTTCGGGAGTGGAACAGAAACCAAAGATGTAACTTAATGAAACCGCGCGATATAGCTATTCTAGCATATTTGTCAGGGCTTTTCCCCAATAATGTGAAACAAAGAGTTTCCAGAGTACCTAGATGAAAAGAAAAGAGTAAACTGATACCAATTACATCATCTTCTTGCTCTTGACCCATGTGACTTACGAGTTATTAGAGATTGCATTCGCAGAAAATTAGTACCTAATGCAGTCAAGAATTAATCCTCACTCACACATGGACAAGCACGGGAAAGGCGGCGTCTCTTAGCTCCTCTCTCCATGAGGGCGGCAGGAGCAGCTGCACGCGCGCCTTGGACCCGCTGCCCAGCGCCACCTCGAAGGACCGCCGCGTCGGCAGAGCCAACTCGCGCAGTCGTACTGATCTGAGGATTACGTTAAAAGATGATTACCTATATGATGAGATGATTACCTATGAGATAGTGGTATGGTGGTCTGGAGGACACAAACGCGAGTGTTTTTTACAAAGTACTTTCTAGTTTACTTACTAGATAAGTACTTTGAATCAGTCTGCAGTAGGAGTCTACTGGTCAAAATCAAAATTAGCACTAGAATATAATTGGCAGTTACGATTTCATATTTCCTAAAGTCTGGGAAAAATTTGGAGAATATAAAATAAATTGATAATGCTCACCTATAAGGCCTCGTATCATACAAAATTCTCTCTAGCTTATGCGTCCTGGCGTCGTGCAGGCCCGCGAGCGGTGGGCCGGGCCCCCCGCACTCCAACACGTAGTGCGTGATGCCCAGCCGCGCGCGCGGGGGGGAGAACGTGGCGCGCCAGTACGAGCAGTTGGCGTAGTGCAGCCGCGCCGGCCACACCGCCAGCTCGCACGTCAGGCACCGCGGCTCCTCCCGGTCAGCACGCGCCTTCACAGAGTTACTACCCCCCCCATACGAAGGGTCTCTAACTACATAAACCTGTCGCTGCCCAGGCCTGTCTGCACTGCCTGTTCCAAAAAGACCCACAATAAAATCACCACACACCATTCACATTCTGGATGTCTGGACAGTGAAAAAAACACACACAATGTCCTGAACCAAAATGCCAATGAGAGGTCATGAGAGATGTAGTTAATTACCAGTGTGACGAGGACATTGGGTTAGTGAACTGATCTAATTGGAAAAAAAAAAACACTCAACTGCATTCAATCTAAATACTTAATTTGATTTGTTCCCTTCACCAAATCTGGATGCAGTCTAAGTATTGGTAACGTTTCTTTGTCTAAACCTTTAAATCAGAAAACAATAGTTGAAGAGATCACATTTGGAAAAATACTTGATTTCGTATGAAATAAAGTATACCTAAATAATAAACTAAATGGTTATCCTGGTCCCATGCCAGGATCTCGGCGACCTCGACCTTGCCGTGCGAGAGGACGGCCATGCGCTGGCGCAGTACGTCCACGTGTTTGATGTGCGTGTAGTACTGCCCACCGCCCTCCTGTACCGCAGCCAGTAGCAGGAACGCACTGCCGTCTTCTGAGTACACCGGCTGTTGATGAACTTCTAACCAAGGCTCCTCTGTCGCTTTTTCTGAGTGTGTCTGAAATCAGACCATATTAATATTTAGAATCTCCAAAGTATTAGAAATTATGTATCAAAATTGAAAAAGATCCATTCGACTATTAATCGGCACTTTAGAACATCATTTACAAGAAAAAAGAAACTAGTTGCTACTTCCAAAAGGTAGATTCTTGTAGAAAAAAAGTGTTAAGATTTTACCTCAGTACAAGTCCAGTTAGGAGCATAACAACTGCTATAAACTGTAAGGTTTTGCGCTCGATTCATCCACACTACACCTACATGAGAATTGTCTTTGCCCACCCACTGGGCTGATATGAGATAATATTCCCTGGAAACAAAAACCTGTATTAAAATTTCCCATCATTTGTAACATAATCAAGGTAATTTTGTTAATGAAATACGTACATTCCATCTAACGTACTCGGAGGCCTCACTTCCCATCTCGGCGGTGAGGTCGCGTTTTGAACACTTACTATCCATAACTTTACCTTTGGTATAGCACTGCCAGGCTGGAAATTATAAAAAATAAAATAGAGGACACTTTTGTTTGCAATTATTGCGGTATTTTGGGTATGCAAATGCATACCCAAAAGATAGACGGTAGAAGGGTCCTAGGTGCCCAACTCATTCGGAATTTTACAAATGGCACATAACCGATTCACGAGAATTGGGACTGTATGACTAGTATGTTGATTACATCATCTAATAAGTACTTGAATCTACGTAAATAAGGGATTGGCCCAAGATAAAAAAAAAACGCATAGGGATGGCCCGAATGTGGATAAAGCAGTTAAGAAAAGTATGACAAGAGCGTAGATATAACTAAGCAATGCCCAGGGTAATATTATTATTGTTAAAATATTAATGATGCATACCGTGGGATATCTGACAGTGACTTGGTCGGGGAAGACTATGTGCGCTGAGGCGTTGTTGGTGGGCAGCTGCAGGAAGCCCGCGCGCGCTGCGCCGGCGCCGTTGAGGCTGTCGGCGATGCGCGGCAGGCGCAGCTCGGACACCGCGCGGTCGTCGTACTGCACGTACAGCACCAACGTACCGTCTGCGGAGCCCCATGTCGCTGATGGCGTTTTCGTCACCTCCTCTGTTCGAAAAGATATAAGTATAATATTTTTTTCAATTGTTTTCTCTAGCAGCAGCATTGGCATAGTTTGTTTTTACAAGCTTTTATTTAGCTTGTTTGTTAGGACTTTCTTGCCAATCATGCACCAAAACACTAATGAGTATGTAAAAGCAAGGTTGAGTACCGTTGTTTTAAGGATGGGAAATCATCATGTGATTGACAATCAATGACTTTTTTCGCTCTGGGCGGAGCGAAAGGGAGTGTCACACTCTTTACTGACTAAAACCCATCTGTGTTCTTCCTAATGCTCTTTGCGTTCCAGGGCCGTGGTAACTCTTTCGTACAAAATCCGCAACCCTGGCTAAGTATCTGGTAAATGATTTTCAAGTTCTGTACCCACCTTGATAGAGAAAGTCGGACACGCCATTGTAGACGGTGCCGGGCGTGGCGTCGGTAGTGAGGCGCAGCAGTGGCGCGCGACGGGCCGGGGGCCCGGGCCTCGCCAGCACCTCGTTGTCGGCCGCCAGAAGTAGGGACCCGTCGCCCCCCAACCAGGCCGCGTGCTGCCACTCCCAACTGCGCTGGCCCTCGCCAAACAGTGGGATGTGGTGGCTGTAAGGTTATTGTTATATAGGTGATGAAAATTATGGAAAAAAAAATACAAAGCGCGCCCTTTTTTACAAAACAATTAAATGTAAAACAAAATAAAATTGGATTAATTTTCACAGAACACACGTCATGTGAAGGAGATAAAAAAAAAACTAAAAAGAACAGCAGCAAACACAGCGAGCTTCATATTTAAAACGTAGTCATATTATTTTGGTCAATAAGTAATTAAATTCGATGGTAGAAAGATAGGTTAAGGGCATTAGCTAGACTTGTGGTTAAAAGCCGTACAACATTTTACAAAAACTTAATTTTAAGTTCTTATTTTTTTAATGAATGAGTGCAGTATATAGAAAGACATTTCGAAAATGTCCTCTGATAACTTTTTAGGCCTATGTATCCTGTTTATGCGTAGAAAGTATCATAAAAATCGGTTCATTCATTTCGAAAAGTAACGACTTGAAAGTTTGTATGAAGTACGACGTAAATAACGCTCTTAAGTAATTTCGCGTCAAATAACTTAATTTACTAGCCTACGTTAAAACTGCGACTATCTAAGTTACCCCACAACTTTGAAATTGTAATAAGTTATTCAATGCTAACAGCCCTATCACTTTATTTAATAGGAAGGTATCTAATAAAGTAAGAGGAATCTGATTGCCACCGCATTTTCTGCAAAACTAATTAATCCGTTCCGAATGCTGGCTCTTACCAACGATAGGTACTTACGATTCACGTTGGAATTCACGAGTATTTCTAAGAGATTAATTTGTCGGCAACCGGTGAATTTATTAGCACGTTTTTTTATTAACTTTTTTGTACCTAATTATATTACGTACCTACCTTTTTGAAGATTAAAATGTTAATGAATAGTGTACCTAACTTATTTCACTATAAATCCTATTTAGTAGCTATTTTGAAACACAATTGAAACTTGTTTGATATCAACATTAAGTACTTGAAAAAGAGACCCATATAATCCCTTTTTCAAGTAATGTTGATATCAAACAAATTCCAAACACCAATACCGTAAGCAATAATAGTTCTCCACGAAATCGAATGCACACAAAGTAAACGATCCTATAAACAGGGGTGAACATTGTTATGATATGAATTCAGTTCCAACGCGAGGAGCCGCGGCAACAGGTGTGTGTGTTTGGCAAAAAAATATCCGAACATATCTCTATTTCGTTACAAGAACTAGCTTAAAGTTATAACTTAAAATGTATCTTAAATTCTCGACGGTGCAGTAAGTTTGCGAGACGGTCATTCGAAGCCGTAAAGTATTGCCTCCCTCTACCCAAATGCTACCCTCCCCTACCCTACCCCTACCGCATTAAAATTCCTCTCGCAAATTTTGAAATAAATTGGAAATCGCATTCACGTACCTACCTATCGTCAAATCGATTTCTTCACCCGCGAGACGACCGGGGAAAGAAAATTCACAAAAGAGATATGATTTAAAAGAAAAAAAAAACAAACTAGGGAGGAACGACTCTCTTTAATATCGGCTTTTTAAAAGCTAGGCGCCTGCGGATACGCTTTTAAAACTTTTTTTTGAGGTAATGTCCCATGAAATATGAGTTTTAAATTGTTTTCGACAGTCACTTTTGTTAAATACCAACTCGAGAATTTCAGACGGTACTACTTCATAACGCTTCGGATTATGAAGCTATAGTTTTAAAAATAAGATATATCGAGCTAGGGATGTTTTAATTTAAAATTGCACTCCCCTCTAGCAAACGATTGGACTGTGTACGAAACAAGCAGAGGAGGGAGTGCAATTTTAAATTGAAACGTCTCTAGTAGTATTCCGATAACTTTGTTTTATCATACCAATAATTTTTTTATCAATTTGTTTAGCTCTGCAACGGCAAAAGAGAGCAAAATATTTAGTTACCCTCGGGTTCTAATAAATAATGTATTGCAGCGGTTGCAGCTTATAGTCGCGTTCAATATATTTCGAGCTTACTTCTTAAATCCAATATAGTAATTTCCTTTCCTCTAATCGTTTGTAAATTAAAATGTGTATTCAATAACCGCAAAAGTATGAAATACTGCAGACAGCATTGAAATTCTAGTGGAAGCAGATGAATGTGTAAAGGAAACAAATTGAGATCGTGTACATATTTTATATTCCTCGAGGGAGACGAGGCATGCCGTGCGCGCGTCTCCCATATTTATTATACTTTACACAGCAATAACCCGACTCCACGAATAATTTTCAACCAAAATATCAATGTTGAAGACTTAAAGTCCTTTGATATGCCAAACAAACACCACTCGGGAAGGCACGGTAACTAAAAACCAATTTGGGACGCGAAATTTAATTTTCAGTCGGAAAAAATATAAAAACTTCGAGGTGGTTTTAACTGAGACCTTTACGACTTTCAAGCATCAAATATCAAAAGCGACTCACTCATTTGTGACGTCATAAACGGTGTAGTGCGCAGTAAACGTCCGTCGGTAAACCTGTGAAATAATAAATGTTTAATATCTATGTCCGAGCGAGATGCTGATTTGGTAATGCCCATCTTATATATTTAAAGAAAAAATAAACAAATGTACGTGGATATTACTCAAGTATATCCACTCGTGTCGGCTATTTTTAAGTCTTATTTGAACGTAGTCTTACTTAGTTTCTCAGAAGTGGGAACTACTGAAAAAAGGTGGTGCTACAAACCTCTTTGATATTGTGTTGAAAGAGCACGAAGCGCAGGTTCGGGGAGCACTGGTATCCGCGCACATTTAGCTGCCTCTGTGATCAAATATCAAATTGTAAAGTTCGTTAACTAATTAGCTTTAAAACAACAAACATGTTCTAAAGTAACGCATTGTTTTAAGTAACACAAAAGTCGGAGTGAACTCTGTGAAAAACCTCTTAGGGTTAGCGTAAAATATACTTTGCGGACGAGGGGTGAGTTGCGGTCACACGGCCATAGAGCGGTCCGAGCGAAGGTTTCTGGGAGCGAGTGTTGATGTAATAATAGAGCGTGCGGGACGCGCACTGACTCGATAAGTACCCGACACGGTAAAGGTCGCGGGAACACAGTCAAGTGAAAAGCTGAACTGACAAATTTCGCGTTTAACTTCAGTAATATTCGTAAACGACTTCATTCTTTCATAATGCGAAATATCCTCTTTAAAGTCGGCGGCATACTCAAATTTTCATTCCCCAAAGCCCGCTACCCGCAGCATAATAACGCCATTATGGAGAATCGGGGATGTCGCCATAAATTTTACAGTAAAGAGCATCGAAGTAATACCGTCCACACTTACAGAACTTGGGTACTAACATGAGAGCAGAGGTAAGAAAAAGATAAAGAGTTTCATTTCTTTTTTTTTTCTGTTTATAGATGTTGGTTATAAAATGTTGAATAGTATAGCCAGAAGAATCGTAGCTATTCTTTTCGTTAGTACTTATGTCTACTGCCTTTCAGCTTTTACCAGCTAATTATAAAGTAGAATTGATCAAGATTGTGACTCACTAGTGTGTGATTGGTGACGAGAACAGAGAGCGTATTGTTGAAGGTGTCGAGCGCGAGCAGGCCGCCGTCGTCCGCCTGGTACACGAGCTGGTGCGAGCTGACCCACGTGGTAGGCAGCCGCTCGCCCGTCAGGTCCCCGTGCAGGAACTCGTCCAGCCGCATACGACGACCCGACCAGTACAATAACTCGTCCACATACCTGCACGTAAATACAGGTACTTTTTAATGTTCGCAAATTAATTCCCACTTTTTAGCTTTTAAAACGATGACAATGGCAGACTTAACTTTCTTTTCTCAACAAAAGTTCCCTTATCAAAGTTTGCCTCGCCAACTTGCGCATAGGTACTTAAGTCATTTATAAAAGAGTTAACTAAGTGTTTTTCAAGATCCAAGATAAAGTAGAGCAAGAACAGTAGAATATGGCCACTCACCCTAATAGATAAATAGCTGTGACAATACCGGCTATGACAAAACTGATGACCATCAAAGAAAATATGATGCTCCGCCAGTTGTGGCCATCTCCTTGATATAAGTCCTGGAAAAACATTTGTTCGTTACTTCGTTTAAAGAAGAGGGCGACGGAGGTGTGGCAAAGTAAAAATGACATTCGTCAACAATCTCGAGCGTCGCTAAAAATAGGCAAAGAAACCGGGATTTGATTTATGACGCCGGATGGTGTCGGGTTCAATGACGCGATATTACGACGGTCCCGCCGACGAAGGCTGTATAACTTCGATTGCTCTTCGCCGGAACATTGAATATTGTTTTTTATGAATTTTGCGTTTTAAAGCTATTTGATTTATTTCCTTCAAAAGTTGTGATTTATAAGAGAATATAAGAAAAGTATATTGTAAGAGAATATTTTCGGCTCCTTCTGGAAACTTGGAGACTACACGCTATAGTCATAATTTAAAGTTGCATAGGTAGGTAGTTGCTACAGCGTGATTTATTGTCTGCTATCTGTCCGCTTTAGTCAGTCTTGTCGATTCGCTAACTTGCTTTTAATGACTAATCACAAAATGATAATTAGTACCTAGTCTTTCGAGTATTTCAAGGTGGTGCAGGAGAAGAATATTTGAAAAAATTCGAAGAAGGCAGTGATGGCCACAAAATGTACTGGTTATCTCACCTCCTCCTTGGCGGACTTGGGGTCGGCGACTTGCAGGGTCTCGTCGGGCGGGAGGCGCCAGGAGCCGCCGCCGCCGCCGCCGCCCGAGCGGTCCGTGTGGCCGGTGGCGTGCATGCGCCGGCGCCGACGCGCGCGCACCCGCCACCGCGCCGCGCTACGCTGCCGCGCCCGCCGCGCTGCCCGGCCCGCGTGCGCGCGCGCCGCCTGCCGCTCCGCTGCGCCGCGTGCGCGGAATCCGCCCCATCACTGGTGACAATGTTTTTTCGATTATCATCCAACTAATAGTCATGGCCTTCAGTACGATTTTATCACGCGCGGCTCATCGATAAAACTAATTTATTGCTTTCACAGCATTGTCCATTTATGCGCATAGCATAGCTATAATAATGCATGTAAAACGAGACTTCATTTTTACGTTAATGTGGCTTTAAAATGTTCCTATTATCTTTAATACAATTGTAGTCGAACAAAATCCAACCGAATGTTGCGGGTTTCTCGGCAAGTCGAAATAAAACTGGCATTTACTGGCGTAACTGCTCTTGTTTAAGCTGAATTTTCAATTTTATGCGGTGAAAAGGAACAAAACAGGACCGCAATGCGTGCAGTCGGGTCGCTTCGTAGGACCACTACAGTGGCGAGCCGACCGCAGCCGTCGCGCATCCGCTTGAAAAATTGCTACGAGACCAACCTCCACATTCTACGGCTCTCGATTCTTTTTACAGTATTTGCAAACTATTGTGCAAAATACACGAAAGCGAACTATTGTTCTTTTGGACGCTTTTTGTAAATTGTCCAAATACACGATATGTAGTGTACAGCAAAGAGATACTTTTTAAACAAACATCAAGGATATTAATTTGATAGTAATGTAATGTTTTCTAGCGCGAGGCGGGGTAATAGATAATTTGTTAATTGTTTTCGCTGACGCGGCCTGTCAATACGAAGTGGTGTGGGGTGTTGGCTTTCCGCCAACTCTCGCGCACACTCGCACTATCTACTTTATACATTCGTTCTACGCCAACTTTACGACTTTGTTTAACTATTATTTCAACTGCTCTCTCGTTGCGATTTTTTAGATAAATGCCGTTTTTATTACCGAAATATTCAGATCAGTCGATCATTATAGTGTGTAGAATGCGTTTACCAGATAGTCAATAAATCGAAAATAAATGTCTGTAAAAATGACTGCTACGAAATTCCCAGCGATGCCTTATGACTTGGGCAGCATGCCCGTAGGCCGGCTGGCGTCGTGTGGTCGCCGTGCACATTTGGCAAGGATACTGTTGATATTTCTTCCTTTTTGAGATGAACTAGAGCATAAAGCGCTGATCATAGGCTACGGTTAAGTACTTTTTATTCTTCTAGTACCATCGATTTCAAGTTATCGAGGTAATAACTTTTTCTTGCCTCAACAAAACTTTAAACTGTGGTCCAACTTAAGTCAAAGTGTCTTCCGGTAAGACGAGAAGCAAACTTTTACAGCAAAAAGTTGTTGCAGCAGATTAATGACGTGGTACTAACTAAGCCAGGCAAAGTGCGGTGAGGGTACGCCAATTTTGAGCATTAAACATGTTTCTTATAATTAGCTTTGCAGGCATTTATGTTGAGCCTTTATAGCCTCCAAGCGGCTGCAATGCCGTTCGCTTTTCATCCGACTCCGTTTTTGGAATGGAAAATAATGTTTGCATACAATTTACGGACAAAATTCAGAGTTCGGAAACAAAGTAATGTCACAGTAATATCCTCCTTTTGCTGCAATATAACTGCTACTTGCAGTACCTCAGTGTTATTAACCGACTTCAAAAAAAGGAGGAGGTTATCAATTAGACTGTTTTTTTTAAATGTTTGTTAGCTCCTAACTTGCGACTGGGTGAACCGATTTTCATGATTCTTTTTTTATTTGAAAGCTGTGGTGCTTCCCGTGTGGTCCCATTGTCACCATTTCAATATCTGATGATGAACTTCGGAGATATGGAATGGAACTCCTCACAGAATCACAGCAGCAATATCGTAACAAGTGAAATTGCTTTGTTTATACGTGTAGTTGATGACTGACTGAAGGAAAAGGGGGGGGGGGGTACGTCAACCCCCCTCCTACCAGTTTCCAAAATTAAATATATCGTGTGAGGTATTGTTTAAAAGGGCTTTTTGTAAGGATTTCAAAAATTAATACACAAGCACTAAAAAGTGAAAAATAAAAAGCATTTTTACAAAAAAAGATAACCGCCTTCAAAAACTACAACATAAAAATAACTTTAGTTTTGGAAGTCGGTGGCAATACTTACCTACATAACAAAAAACAAAACCAAAGCCGCCGACTTCCAAAACTAAAGTTATTTTTATTTTGTAGTTTTTGAAGGCGGTTATCTTTTTTTGTAAAAAAGCTTTTTATTTTGTAAAACATCTTGCTCTGTGAATTTAGATGAAGTTAGCTTTTTGTGAATCTCTGGCATCCATGGGGGATGACAGGCTCAAGCTGAGTTTACGTAAATCAACCAAGGGAGGATATTATTGATTATGATATTAAGTAGATAGATTTTCTTGGCATTATTGTAGTGATAATAATTATAATTAAGTATTTACGAAGTTACTTCGGGTCATTTTTAAAATTTAGGTAGGTTTGATAGTATCCAGTAAATCCGGTTAGACTGGATGCCGACCTCAACATAGTTGGGAAAAGGCTAAGCAGATGATGAGTATCTAGTAAAAAATCTAACTTTTAAACAAACATTTGCCGCAAAGGAAATAAAATATGTAGATAACACTTTGTATAGTGCAGCGGTCTGCAGTGGGATTGCGACAAGCTCCACCTGGAATGCTGGGAGGGATTTATAGCGTTAATTAAGTAAGTGAGGATTTATTACGATTCCACTCCGGAGTACTCCGGAGCCATTCGACAACTTTGTAGCCACCGCGAGCACTTCCCGACGACCTCTTGTCCGAAACGATTTCGTTTAAGATCTCATGGTCACACACAGTTATGTGCCTTTATTGTTTAACTTTGTACTGTATTGTACTCACATAAATTTTGGGCGTTTGTTTGGTACAGAAGACAGAAAGTGCTTAGTGTAAGTTTGTTTGTTTCATTGGATGGATTACACGATAACGCGGCGAGAGTTTAGAATGTTTTATTTGTGAAATTCTCAAACCAGTGAATGGGGCAATGCAAACACACGCTCCCTTTCAGTTACCGTCAGCGTCAAAAGGTGTGTAAACAGCTGTAGACCGTTGCATTTACGTCGGCTAGTATTGGCGAGGAGATCCCGGTACCAAGACGAGTGCAACTTGCCGCTGCCACTCAAATTTTATTGTATTATTGTCCTTTTAAATCTAGATTAGTAATAGAATGTCAAGGCCGGTCGCATCCTGGCGGTGGGCCAGGATCTAATTCAATTTGAACACCCTAGGGCCGCAGTTTATTTCGCTTGATATTTTTTATGATGCCATAAAAGCTATTAAACCTTGTTCCGTTAATGTGTTTCGTTTTAACACCATGATTTTATTGTGAAAAAATGGACTAACTAGCTCATATACGAGCTTTTAATGTCTTTTGTTTGACGATTTGACATTTAGTTACCGTCAGTGTACCTAATGTAGCTATAATAATTATTGCGTGTGATTACTTTTATGAATACTCATGAGTTTATTATGAAAGCGTTATGTTGATTCGTGAAAAGTTATATTTTTGTCGTTAACATTTACATCTCCCCTAAAAGATACGTTTCAAGTTCCCAAGCTCAATGGTCCTTGCGGCCATTCTGTGGTGTAGTTTAGCCAGCCGGAAATGCCGATGGCTTTTGCCGGCTGAAAAACATCAAGGAGGTATGTGATACAATAGACGATTATGTGGAAAGAGAATTAACCCACTCGGGCCCGATTGTGCCAGGCAGATAACTAGCAGTAGCAACTAATCCGTTGCTAACATGGGCACATTATGAATGACATTTTGTAATTTAACCTCATGTTAGCCTTACTCTAAGTATTTTTTTTTGGTGTCAGTGGGCCTTCATTTGTGTAGACAACATGTTCTTAGTTTTTTTTATTATGTCGCGACTTATTTTCAAGCACTTCATATACTACAAATATCCTTGTTTTATCAATATTATCAATATTAAAAAAAATGTTTATTGTGTCATTATTATCTTATAAATGTGATATAATATTTAGAACCTTTTTTCAGCGTTATACAGCGACAGTAAGTATATTTTATTAATGGCAATACTAACCGAGTTTTAACCAGTTTAGAAGGAAAACAACACGAAAAACAGTGCGAGGAAGCCAGCAACAGAAAAAAATATATAGCGAACAAAACATTGTCCCCTAAGTCCCCATAACTTGCACATTTCAGCGAACGACATGTCTTTATCAAAAACCCTTTGAAAATAGGGGGTAGGGTAACGCGGTGAAAATCGGAACACGGCTAGAGTATGAATGATAGTAGTAGGATACGGATATGTAGAGAGAGACTTTATGGTCCAATAGATCTTCGTCATTTTAGGACGGCTGAGTTTTTATTTTACAAGATATTTGCTTTTGCTAGCGACTTTGCCTTCGTGATTTTTTTTAATGATAAAGAATCTTATACATAAGTAAGTATTTTACTTACCTAAGTAATATGTGCTACTTCTTTTGCTAATAGAAGTCCAGTAATTCCGGAGATTAATACGTTGAAACAAAAAACAAACAAACTCTTCAGATTTATAATATTGGTATAGAAACAAAACCTGCCTACCGTATACTGTAACTGAAATAAATTAAATGATTCAGTACGCTAGTGCGTTGTAATAATGCTTATTGAAAGCTGTAGTCAAGCTTTTAGCATAAATGCCTTCCGCGCGTCAAACTATTTGCGAGCTAATTGATACGAAGCGTAGCTTGCATATTTCATGATGGCGCTCTACAGCTAGGTTTATCTTCTGTCTATCTTCATACTCTGAGTGACTTCCCCGTTAGTCTCGTGGCCACAAGTACTTATCCTAGGTTTGATTGCCATGTCGGGAAAAATCTTATTTGATTTTTCCTTTTGGTTTTTCTCAGTAACAGCTCAGAGTTGGAAAGCTGGTGGTGTGACACCCCTATGCCTCGGAAGACACGTAAACCCGTAGGTCCTGAGCCTGATCCCTTACCGGTCGTATCGGACAGCCGTCCCATCGGACTGTAACCCTGTCAGGGTTGGACATTTGTTCGAAAGAGTCACCGCGGCCCTAGAACACAATGGGCATTAGGAGTAACACGGATGGGTTTTACTCAGTAAGAGTCTCCCTTTAGAAGAAGTCATTTAATAAAATCCCACACCTGAATAAAACGGGCTGTCAAAGACTGAGGGAAGAGTTCACCTGTATTTGCACATACTCTTGTGAGCCATAAAACATCTCTTGCGTACTTGAGCGGAATACATTGAGATTGGCCACAGTAACCGAAATTCGGTCGGGAAAGTAATAATATATTACTCCAAGTCCCAGGGTGTCAAGTCGGCAGTCGCCAGTTAAATCGCGCGGCGACGTAATCTTTTTATCGCGGTTAAATGTGCTCCGGCTTCCACTTATATTATGAGACTTTTTGTTAAATCTAGATAATGTGTTAATTTACTCATCGTTCAGATTCAACGATAACGTCCATCGTTTATCTAAAGGTTTTATTATATTAGATTGTCAAGCCAGTTTACGACTATTGCTGACTTGGCATCAGAGTTTTAGGAAATCATTCTGTAAAATTCTAGGCGAATGTCTGCCTTCCAAACTACGTATGTGGTGAAACAATAAAAAAAATCCTGTAACAAACCAAAAGGTTCGCAAAAAATTAGACCATCAGGAATCTGGTACATTTTCTAGGGAAAACAAAAATCTCGCTGCATCGTTAAGAGGATGCGGATGGACTTTTCTCCATAGAAACGCTTTCGCAACTTTTCTTTCTGGTTTATGACTTTAAAGCAATGATTTTTTATAGTTAAACTATTTGTATGTCCCTGTCCTTTTTAATTATACTTACACTAGCTGTCCGCCGCGGTTACACCCGCGTCTTTGGTTACTGCTCCGCTCCCGTAGGTCGTAGCGTGATGGTATATAGCCTATAGCCTTCCTCGATAACTAATCTATCTAACACTGAAAGAATTTTTCAAATCGGACCAGTAGTTCCAGAGATTAGCGCGTTCAAACAAACAAACAAACAAACACTGCAGCTTTATAATATTAGTATAGATTATTTTTATAAGCACTAGAAATCACAGAAAATACTCTTAATTGCCTATTTATACCGCTGTCAAAAGAGGCCTAGTGTAAAAAATTTAAAGCTATTATCGTTGTAAACTGCTCTTTTATCTATTCTGGCTGAGATAGACAAAAACTTCATCATCTTTTATTTCTTTAATTCAATCTGCGATGTTAATGCGGCCGCTAAATAGCTAAATGATTGCACTACGATATCACTGCAAGATCTCGACGCTGTTCCAGCTAATAATTTAATTTCACTTGGCGAGCAGCCCATCCTCGCACCTGCACCAAGCTTGAAATTTTTCGTTATTCATAGTCCATCGACTTGTGGAAAGCCTATGAATAAAACAAATATATGGCGATCGAAATGTTCAAAAACTCGTAGCGACATTGACCGATATGACAAAAATACTCGCAATGTTAAAAAAAAATGTTTTACATCCAAGAATAAGCGGAAAACACTTTCAATTTACTCATTCAGATTGATAATGTGGGTAAATAAAGATGTTTGGTATGTTCATTCTTTCAATACTAACATTATTTACGTAGTCTGATGAATTTATTTGGCTCGTTGCCTGTATTAATAGTGTCTACTCTGCTAAATTTATTAGACGTTTGTTTATTTTGGTTTTAACACTATAATAAAGAACCGCATTCTCAATTAAATGTCGATTGACATAATTATATGTTTGACCCATTTCGAGATTATAATGCAGTGTAATATTGATAGATGGTGACGTTTAATATCCTGGCGCGAACAATACGGTTCTCAGCTGGACCAGCGACTGTTCTATAAATCTCGGGTCTCTGGGGATTCAGTTGGCGCGGTCGACTTGTTCGGAGAAGACGTCGGATGAACAACCTCGCTTACAAACTTGTGCACCGCAACACGTAACTCACTAACTAAGTGATTGATTGCGGCTTTATCGCCGGTATTGTTTACAAGTACATGTTAGTTTACACACACCTCTGGTTACAGTTGAAAATTGATGAGGAGCTCGGTTACATACGCCGCTGTCCACGTTAAGAGACAAAAACCTATCAATATAATTCAGCCCGAATTACTAGGCTTATATTCAGTAAAATCGGGCCAATATTGCTCAAGCACTAAATATGATCGGTGAATTCTCGCTGAGTCGAAAATTTACATAAAATATCTCGATTCTCGACTCGTTTTTCCCATAGGATGTAGTTGATATCGGCAAAAATGGGCCAAGAAAATACCAGGTAATATTGATCATAAAAGGGTTTCTTTAAAAAAAATGTAATATCGCCAAGGTGAGGCGTAGGCGACATTCATTTTCCGTGGGAGTGTCTCGTCTGTAAAGGGGCTTGTCGGGATTTACCTACTATGAATACGACTGAGCTCTATTTATACTTTATAACAAGAAAGACTACAGAAAATCTTTTAAAGTAAAACGGGACTCGACTTGATTGAAATCTTTAAAACTTCATCTTACACGCTTTCAAGATTATTTTCTTTGAATTTAGGTAAGTAGGACGATATGCCTTATTGTATAATATGTTTGAATTAAATTGTGTGTTAGGCAGAGGTGTAAACCCACATTTCGCTAGTGATGTTTAAGTCCCATGTAATAGGGGGCGAGCCTATTGCCATTAACTGGGCACAAATCCAGACTCCTAGGCTGCTACTTAGAAATTCCTGATGGAAAAACCCAATAACACTATGCCCGACCTGGGAATTGAACCCAAGACCTCAAGCTCAGCAGTCGCGCTTTGCGACCACTAGACCAACGAAGCAGTCGTTATAAATTAAATAAATTAATTAAATATTTACAAACAAATCTCTCTCTTTTTTAAATAGCTTTCGAGTTCCGTGGTGTTTCATGATGCCAATTGGCAAAAAACTTTGGTTAATTTATTCGAAGTCCATTAGAGGTAACAAAGTAAAAGAGTTAAATGTGAGCTGTATTCGGAAGGTTGTACAAAAGCCTTTACTGACCTCAAACAAGGGTGTGTGGCAGCATCAAATGAAATAGGTGAGGGGAAGTACAAAAGACCCAACCGGTCAAACGGCGATTTGAGTTTTTTACCACGATGTAATGGGTCAGTTGAAATAAAAAAAATCCTGGTGCTGTGTAAGTAATCCACACTAAAATTATAAATGGGAAAGTAAATCTGTCTGTCTGTTATCTCATCACGGGAAAACCTTAACACTCTGTTTTATTATGTGTTTTTTTTTTGTGTTGAATCCTAAATCTTTTTCGAAAATAAAAGTAAAATTACTCCTTATAACATCAGCTATCTGCAAGTTCTAAGTGCTGTTAAAATCAGTCTAGCCATTTCGGTGATGAGCCGGTACAAACTGACACAGACAAAAATTGTTTTCGTTTTATATATTTACTATGTAAATATTCATAGCATTATAATCAACAACTGAACCTGTGTTTACGATAACGATAACCGACATTTCCACGGACAAAGCCGCGGGCAAAAGCTAGTGTTTATGTAAGTCAAGGGTTGTATCGTTAATTATTAAAGTACTTGAGACGCGTCTCATTAAATGCTTTTCATCAATAATTGTTCAGTACACATTCGCTACTTATTACAAAAATAAACGATCCGAACGAAAATATGATTCCTTTATTGTTTTAAGGATTACCGGAATGCGACCTACCGCTGTTTAATTTTCAATTCATGTTTATCCGATATCTGAGTAATTTGCATACAGCCAGTGATTTAAATAATGATCCACGGTAGGCCGGGCCAATCTCTCCGTTAAGTTATGGTAATCTTCTTCTTGAATATTATTATCTAGCTACCTCTCTCTAAATCATGTCGGTGCTTCCCTTTGCTTTCATTTTACGCTTTGTGTGTGTCCTTATTTACGAGAATACCTTTGTATATTGTTGAAATTCACGTAACGAGCAATGTACGTGGCAGCCGCAACGAGTTAAACCGATGCGCTTGAAATTCCCTTGTTTCTTTTGACGTTTTTGAAAATCTCGTAACTCACGTGTTATAAAAACCTACACTGAAAAGTTTTTAGTTTGGTCCGCACAACCGGTAGCTAAATCCAATAACATGTTGTTATATCAGATTTTCCGCTTTTTCGTATTGTGCTTGCAAATATTTGTGCAGGTGACTTTTAATTAACAGTTCTATAGTATGTGCTGCATGATAGGTATAATTCGAATAGCGAATGCCTATCGAATGCAGTCGTGTGTGGATGCAGGGCGCACACAATCGGCCGGGTCGGTGTCACGTCTGTCACGTCGGCGTGCCATTCACGGCGCGTGCCACGTCACGTGCCTTCACTGTCACGCTTATCGTGAATACGATGGATTAGTTGGCGCTAGTGTTTGGGCACAGATTCACAGTCAACCGAAAGTACCTACTCATTTACATATGAATCACGAAATCTACCGAAGACGAAGTTTTGTTTAAACGTCGAGCCTGACGATGGTAATTTCAGTAACTGTTGAACAATTTTTATACATATAGCCCTTGATTATATTCACTATTTACTTAAGAGTCGAACAAAAAAATATATACATCTCGGTATCCATTTCCATATTTCTATCTATACATTAAAAACAAAACGTTGACCGCCGCCATGACAGTGCCCAGTGTAAGGGAAATGTAATATTTAGAAAAGAACATAAAAACAAACAATCGAGCAAAAAGGTCTATAAAAATTTAATAATACCTTGTGTTTGTATCTCGGAGGGCAATAAAAATACACTTTATTTTTTGTGGTTCAAGGGTTTCCTATGCCGTTTGTGGGCGGCGAGCTCACTGTGCTGGCTTTATCTGTGCAAATGTGCACTTTGTAGGTATAACGTTCTCAGAAATTGTTATAAGTTTATACGTCAATTAAAAGTTGTTAGGTTTCCTCTCTCGTTTTTCACTTAACATAACCCGCGTATAAAATGAAAATGTAAGATAATCCACTATTAAAACAGCTTTACCTTTACTGGAGCGAAATTGTTCCTCGTTACACCAAAGAGTTCTGCGTTGAATATTTATAATGTTCCCGAAGTTGATTTAGAGCGGCTAATTTAAGAACGAGATTGTTAATAAAATAGTTACCAGTTTCGTTTGTGTATTTATTCAATACGAGCAGATGTTAGACTTTAACGAGTGCTGATAATTCCAATGTAAATACACTTCCAGTCAGTGAAAACAATTTCTATAATAGTTGTTTTGAATGGGAAATATCGCCGCTTAAGTAAGATATTCCTCGAGATAGTTTGTTAGGATGTTGTAGGAGTATCTACAAGAGCCGCTCAATCGTGGTTCATTACTCTGAGCCGTGCGGTGCAGCTCGCTGGCTCGCTCAGCGCTCAGTAACAAGATCGTTACACTGTCTCCATACTCCAGAGTCCTCATCTCAAACTCATCTCGAATCACTATTGTAATAACATTTCAAACATGGAACTGAACATTTCAAATAGAGATTGCGATCCGATAGCATAATCCTGATGTTGGACGTCCAATCGATTTCACATCTCGATTCCAGATCATTAGTTTGAGCTCCCAAGCTCGTTAATAGACCCCCGAGTGTTAACACCGGGTGAATAATGCTTTAAATAAATCCACCACGAGTTGACCGCATTCAATTTTCAGTGTGTTGTGTCTCCATAAAAACATTTTAACGCCATATTCCATTTTAACTTTGCGAATGTTACATCCTCCGGGACTGACTGACTCAACTTTGAATGTGTTGTTTTATATTAACCCTAAGAGATCATCCTCAATTTTGGGATAAAATAAGTTTCCATATAAATGAATCGTAAAGAAAATTAGTTAGATTGGATAAATAAAGTTGCGCTAGCGTAAATCAATAAAAGAATATGGGAATATTGGGTTTAATAATAAATCTGACATTTTATTTGACTTATATCCGAAGATGATCATAAACTGAAGTTCTCCTCTGATTACGAACGCTGCACAGCGTTGGGAATATGGAGAAATGTAGAACTGTATGAGATGAAATAAACATGAAATGTTCCGCAACAGTTTCAAAGCATATCAATTTGTTCAGAACCACAATTTAGGTTCTAGGCATAAAAATATTTGGTCTAGCTTGTGAAAAAATAGAATATACCTACGTTCATGTTCATGGAGTTTTCTAATAGTTGCTTACCCGTTCTTCTCCATAGGAACCTACCACGCTTTGCGTACTAGCTTCAATTTTCTGACTGACCGACTGGTTGACAATTCAAAAAGCGGACTTTACGGCACGATTAAGCAGTGGCTGGGCAATTGTCTGCTCTGCTGTGTGTCTCGGGTTTGATTCCCACTGGAACCAATATTTGTATGACTTGCATGTAGATGCTTCGGTTCGCGTTGAGTCTTGTTTTATGTACAAAATAAAAGTTGGCATATACCCATCCAACTATAGAACAGTAAGTAAATTTTAAGCAAAATAAATTTATCGAAATCTGACAAAAAAGACTCGCAATATAGGACACAATTCTTTGAATAAATTAAGCCAAAATATCCAAAAAAACAATATCCATATAAAAATAGCAACTAGATTTACAGCCACCATTGTACATAGGTACATATACCAGGCGAAGTCTGGATCTGAGCCGCAACTCATTAGCCTGGGTGACTTAGCAGCGGCCACTTGAGTCGGCCTAGTGGTCGGATCTAGTGCCTAACATCGGATAAACTAGACTGCCTCGTTACCAACTTGCACTACACGACACGTTGCAGAAATACTCGTATGGCGTTATGTACGAGTTACAGGGCAAAATCCGTTGAATATTGTAACGAGTATTTAATATTTAGGGAATAATAATACCAGCCTATTATAGTCCTACTATAGGTCAAACGCCTCTTCTTATACAAAGAAGGCACGAGCTTTGATTACCACCTTCTCTTACCGATATCAATGTCCAAGATAAACCTAGAAAATACATGTGAATTGAAAATGTCACAGTGGTAGTTATTCGATATTAAACCCGCAATCTAATGCATGAGAGGCGAGGGCTATAACGACATTAACTCTAGGAATGATTTGGTTTTACGATGAGAATGACGTACTACTAATAGTGAAGTTTTGCCTAGAGTAAAGATAGACAATCATCTGCTTTAAAAACTGGAGCAAATATTTTTAAGGATAGTGTCCAGAGGACCTAGACAAGTGTCAAACGCTCAGAGTCGTTTCTATTCTGTTGAATACAAACGCTTAATCGTTACCGATATCAGATTAGTTAATTCGGACTTATGTAGAGGTAATAAAACAGACTAGATATTGTGTTAAATAAGATAACAACCTAAAATTCGTAATTTAAAATTCGTAAATATCGTTATACAAAACGCTTCATAATGAATAACAAAAATATTTCTCTTCAGTTACTTCAGATATATGTGTAGTCTAAATGTCACTTCAAAGTCTTTGAGTTAGCTCCATTGCTTTGACACGCTCGTCGAATATGCAGCATCCGCATGCAAACAGACAATTTAAAA
This sequence comes from Hoplodrina blanda, assembly GCA_949316365.1. NCBI lineage: Eukaryota > Metazoa > Arthropoda > Insecta > Lepidoptera > Noctuidae > Hoplodrina > Hoplodrina blanda. The sequence goes on from OX438581.1 coordinate 11,315,762, forward strand.
CAAAGTTTGCAGTGAGATGAGTGGTTCCCTTTGCTAACAATATTGGGTGATAGGAAATTGACAAACAAGGAAAACTTCTAGCGTACGGAAAAGGCACGAATATTTTTAGATGTTTGGAAGCAAATCTTAGGCGAAATATACGTATCCTTATTTATAGGTAATATTAACAAGAGGATGTAGTGACACAAATTAAAAAGAGTTTGTTTAGATAGTTCAGTCATGTTGGGAGGATGAGTGAAAGGCGGTGAGCAAAAGGAATTTATACCTATGGCAGATGTGAGTGGCAACGCAGGGAGGGGACGCCTTAGAAAGACCTACACTGACCTTATTGGTGCTAGGTTCTTTAGAATGAGTTCCCATACACAAGGTCTACTCAACTAACAAATACTATCCAGATTGTATCGCATAAAATAATTACTCAATTCCACTACACATCATCCTCCTGCCCTTGTCCCATGTTTACAAACAAAAAACAACAACAACAACACAAACAAAAAATAAAAATATCTACGAAAAGAAAACCAAAACCTTTCTAATTAAATGCAGCTTCACTACAATATTGATAATAATTCTAGAATTTTTTCTTGCTACAATTTTCAGAATGAAATAAATTCTTGTCGAGTGCAATATTTCATCAATTTGTTTGAAAGCGTTACGGGGACCGCTTTAGAGGAAGACTCAGAAGATAATTAAAGTGCTATTGCAGCACGGTGCTCGTTCAAGTGTAAAGAGGGAATTGAAAAGTTGTTATAAAATATTAATTAAGATGTTTGGTGTTGAGACTTAGTAATATTTATTTTTAAAATATGTGCTCACAAAAGAAGCTAACGGGATTGTAATTTAGTTAAAGTTGTAAGTGCTTAAATATTAAAAATATTAAAATTATAAAGGTGGTAAATTACGTGTTTTTATTACATGGGGCTTAAAATATAACTGGCGAAATGTAAGGTGCAACAACAAAGCACCAGCAAAGAGACAAACCATAAACTCAGTGCAAGGTTCTAGACCCCTAGCGACGTAATAAATAACTTAATAGTTAATTATGTTATCTACAAAACTAAATTTATCGTTATTCAATTTCCCACAGGAGCCTTTACTTCCCAACACCTTATGTTCCATAAGTCTATCACAGAGAAACTATATGGCTTTGGAAAACATAAAAGGACAGGATATAATTTCAAACTAGATATAATATTACAATAATAACGTTACTACGCTATCGTTATTTCAATGTTTGCGGATAATAAGCTCCGTTATCTATACAAACGGGACGTGCACAATAACGGGACTTGCAAATAAAAAACACTAAAATACAGTCATTTTAATATTACGACACAAAAACTGACGTTATTTTTTTGATTTGTTAATAAATGGAATACACTTAAGTGATTATACTGCACTATAAATATGCGTAGGAAATTCAAATTTGATGGTATTATAATAAAATGACCGACGAACTGTAACAATTGATTATTGTGGGAAAAGTTAAAAACCCTCGGTTAAAAAAAAAAGGAGTTCGAAGTAGGTTTTGAAACCAAATAGTTTTGAATTGATGCTTATAGGTAGGGTTGCACACACACTATTTAATTTTTTCGTTACTATATCATAAAAATCAACTGAACTTCCAATAAATAAAATGTAAAGAAACCTAAGAAAATCCGCCACTAAATAATATGGCCGGACACACATCCTAAAAGCCTGACTATGTCCGACTTTATCCGGACGCTGGCAACCCTTCCTATAGGTTTTATAGGTAGGTACATAAAAAAAACTGTACATTTTGTGTCGCAGCACAGACTGTCGTCAATTCCAAATATTTCAGTATTCCTATAAAAAAGGGGTATCAAAATGTTCATCTGAAAAACGGCGTCAACACTTTCAATGAAGAGAAATGTCTCGGCGTCAGATCTTGAAATATCCCCGGGGAAAACCAATAATAACACCGGAGGACTCACTGAAATTCTATTACGTTTTATGTACCTACCTATAACGGACAATTTTATAACACATTTTACGTAGTACCTCCTATAATGTTCGTATAAATAGCGACCGGAGAGTAAGACGTAAAAAAACGAAATTATGATGTTGTTTCATACTTTTATTATGTTGTGTGGCTGTAAAATTAATGTATTTGTTTATTTGAGAGTAAGATATTACTGAGTTCCAAACGTCGAAATCCGAAGACGAACGAAGGCATTCGATATTGGCAATCGAGTTATGGAACTCAAATGGAGTTGGGCAGGACACCTGGCAAGGCGCGGTGACGGCAGGTGGAGTAAAGCTGTGACAGAGTGGCGTCCAAGAAATGGGAAAAGAAGTGTTGGTCGTCCGGCGGCGAGATGGGCAGACGACATTGTTGCCATTGCGGGAGTGCCCTGGATGAGGCTGGCGCAAGACCGTGGAGCTTGGCACAAAAAAAGAGAGGCCTATACCCAGCAGTGGGTGAAGACGGGCTGTGGATGATGATGATGATGAAGATATTACTTGTACACAAATGTAAGCTTAATTCCAACATAACATACATTCGCCAGCACAACAGACTATACCTTTTTTTAGTAAAATCGTTTCTATTACAACCGCATAAGATGCCACAGTGTTTACCTTAAAGCGCTATCGTCCGTACAATAGAAGTAGTAAGTTTAACGATAATTCAAATTGAAATTTACGATAATTGAAGTTGTAATTTCAACTGTCGTAAAATTCTCAGTCTAATTCACGTTCAAAATCGCCAACAGAAAAATAACGCCTCTCTACGGACATACCGTAATTAATCTAGATTTACTGGCCTTCATAATCCTAAACTATCAAATTAACATTAGGTACTATCACCTGTCTAAGTTTGGTACTTACTACAGACACTAGTTTAGTTATAGGTACCTACATTTGCCTCAACTAATAATAGATTCTGTGTTTGTGTGCCGTGGATCAACAACTTGTTGCTAACGTCGCTGCACTATTAAACATGTGGCGCTGTGATTGTTCTACTATATATTTCTTTTTATTCTCTATTACAGTTGTTTGAAAGCTGACTTTAAGACGAGTATTTAGGAACGTTTATTCTACACGGCATTTTATACAAACTTTCAAGTCCAACTTTCAAATCTTGAGAATCAATTAACTGATTCTCATTAAACTTTAAACGTGTATACCTACTCAAGATACATATTTTATAAGTCTAAAGAATAATTAGAGAATATTTTGAAAAGAGATATTTGGGGCGAGTTCAGCTCCTTTGGACTTGAACTTGTAGGTTTGTAGCGGTACCGTACTTTTAACTTGTTAAAACTTAACTCAAACTTAGTTACTAACACTAGTTAAAATTACAAATATGTCATACATAATGGGCTCATTTTTACGAGTTACTCTGAGTTAATGGGATAACTCTGGCTGTCGAAAGCCGGATCAAAACTCCTCATACATCCTTTGGAATTACTTGTAGGTACAGTCGAACACGCTAAGTATGGTATACTAGGCAGCTAACTTACAACTATTTTGAAACAATGTTTCGAGTGTGCCAAATTTTTTAAATCACTCTAAATACCTAGGTTTTAAAATTATGATACACTACAAGCTGAAAAAGATAATTAAGTATTGTTGATTGTAAACCAAATAGCTTGTTCGACCATACTAGTAAAATACTGAAACACAATGGCGTTCAACGGTTTAAAAAATATCATTCTATGTTCTTTCTTCGAGAAATGCAAGTTTTTTCCAATTCTAACATTTTTCAGTAGATGTGTAGCTACACAGTGATAAAAAGAGATTGATTGTAAGAATTTTGTAGATTTCCACGGTAAAAAAATGGTTTGAAAGATTCTCTATGACGTCCTTTACTGTTATCGATCTGATGTACCTACCCAAGGGGGCAATCCTACAAACTTTTAGAAACGATCGCAATCTAATCTCAGTTCCCGTTTGTCAATAATATCTCCAACTAGTTTTTTTCCGCAACTTCATAGGTAGTGCTGCCTGAGTTTTCCTTTTTTTTTCCTTTCCATAGGTAAATGGTTTTTTTAAAATTGGTTCAACATTATAAACGAAAATACAAATCTTTTCTCTTTATAACAATTAGTTATTTTTTTTACATTGATTTTCGCTGAGGTCAGATTACGACTACTTTTGTTAATTAGAAGAATTATTTGGCCTTTTGTTATGCGATAAAAATGCTTTTATCACTGTTTTAAGCTTCCTCGTACTTATTCTTTCCACAGCATTTCACTCATTATTCGTAATTTCGCATAAGATACAAGATGGCGAGACGCCTTGGATGGCTTTCTAAAGACTTGGCGAGATGAGGCGCAACATCGCGAGAAATAGAAGAAATGAGAAGAGGGCTTTGCCCAGAAGTGGGTCAGTACATTCTAGAAAAAAAAGTACCTAACCTAATTTTTCGTAATTTTTCCAAAAATAAACGTAATATTCCTATAAAAAGATTCTAAGGTGTGGCAGACTAACAGAGTGCTACAATATGCGGCTATTGCCATAAAAGTATGTTCACGGCTTATCTGACCGGGCGGGTGGCGACCGTCAAGCCAACAAAATGGATTACTGGCAAAATGGATTACTCACCACCCTTTATTCACTTTAACCACTGCACTTACAGTATTCTAATCCGATTCTTTCACCTGGCTGTTAACACGTTCATTGTTAGTTGGAATATATTATGTCGATTTTATTATATATTCGATATTTTCGAATTAGCTTAGTTCTTTTAAAACGAGCCAACCCACACACTCAATAATTAAATGAATTACTTACGTTAAACCAATTCAATATGACAAATGTGTTACATTACTATCTTGTAATAACAGATCAATGTACAATCAAAACTTATGCTTAGAATTGATTTGAAATTAATTAGCGTTCAATATTTAAAACCTCAGATTACAATTAGGTACATACTTCGAAATATAGCAACTGGAAATGGAATTATGACGTGGTTCAATTTGGCAGAACTAAAGCCAAATCTTGTCGTGTTACCATAAATATATGAAAACGAGCAACTAGAAAAAGGCGTAAGAGAAAAATCGTGTAATGTTTTCGGCATGACACTTAAACGTGGTTGTTCGAAGATTAGTCCTAATAAAAGATCTATGTATAGGTGTTCTCGATATCGTATTGGAAAACAAGATTGTGACCGTGTAGCGGGTGTGCTTAATGGCCGAATCTCGGGCTCTCGGGACCGAGGCGGGAACAAACAGCCTCCTGCGGGTCAGATCCCAATTTATTAGTCGCGCCGAGCCCCGCCACGTTCGAGCCCATAAAAAATTTACAACAACGAGTCCGACGGTTACTCGATGCAATTTATTCGGATAAATTGTACCTGAACTAGTTTCGTGATACCTTCTCGGCTAATGTGTTATATGTATTTTATGTACGCTACGTGATTTCCTTTGGTTTATTTTCTTTTGAGATGCGTGCGTCAGAAATGTGAAACGGAAATAAATACTTACGCAGTAATATATTTTGTTTGTACACTCATGCGTCAAGATGTCGCTTGGGATGTAAACAAAGTTGTTAATTTACAACTTCCGTTGATTTAAAGATGTTTGATAATTAGTTAATTAGTTTTTGAGATGTTTATGCCAAAAATTATTATAGAAATGATGACTTGTAATTATTTTACTGTACCTACACTCATGTTACGTTCTAAAACTGGAATGTTTTATAACCACTATGCAACTCAATAATATCGCACTATGCAGGCCAGAGAATCCTGTACAGGGGATAGGCAGACCTGTCACCTCTGTAACATGTGCGACAGAAACTTTATATGTGATGCAAATCCCTTTACAAGCGGCTCGCGTATTGTGCCGTGACATACATGTCACAATAAGCGACATTTTTATAAAATACAAGATTAAATCTGTATTTTATTTGTGGCTGGCTATTTCCCGCGGCTGAAGCTAAACTGCTACAAGTAGGTACTAAGATATGAACTATCCTTTAGTCATAGTTCACCTGAGGACTTAATTTAGACTCAGTCGTAAACCTTGATTGAGTTACAAACATCCAAACTTTGTATAACTTGCGCCATTTTCTTCGCGGCGCTTATGTTCTCTCACTCTTGCTCGCTGTACTGTGCAAGTGAAACGGCAGGACGTGCTCTTGTGATTGGCAGTCATTATTAATTGGTTTATTGCCACGGGTTATTATTACATTTTCTAACACAAAACCACAATATACTATTCTGTAAAAATCTTACATCTTACGCATGTAATTCCCGAAGGGTTAGACAGAGATGTGCCCATTAGTACACCCACATTTGGCCAGTTTGGGTGTACTAATTGGTACACCTCTGCCTAACCCTTCGGGAATTACAGTCGTGATGTGATGTTATGTTTGACTTCGCCTAAATTCATCGCATAAACCACCAGTTAACGGTGACAGTATTGTTTATTACAAAGGTTCTTTACAAAATTCATAACATTTTCAGTTATATACCAATTTCCTAATTACCAAAAACAATACCAGTAGCTAATTTGCACACTTTATGCATACGTGCATAAATTGTGAACATTATGCAAATAAACAAAGGTTGTGCTCAAACCGTTGTGACGGTTATACAAACCTAGGGCTGCCATCACCTAAAATGTTGACGCCGGTCGAAAAAAAAAACGGAAATTTTAAACTTTAAAATTTTAAAACCGGACACCTAGGGTGAAATCGAGATTTTTCCCGGAGTAAAAAATTTATGAACTGAAAACAAAAATATCGTTTCCATTTTCTTTTTTATTATTTCAGTTTGAAAAAGTGTCCGGTTTTAACTCCCTTTTGAAAACCCCTCCTGGACGATCTCCGGACGCCCTTTAAGCTAGGAGCAATCCGGAGAATCAGACAGATGACAGCCCTATACCTACAAACCCAGCTTGCACAGGTACGTACTCTCCACAGTTCAGGTTACTTTTCATTCTGAATAAATAATGTATTATTCTATACGTCCACAATGGCTGCAACTTTTGCCCGCATAACTTTGTGTTCAGTAAAATGTTATTTTACTGCGTTCACGACGCCGCCATCAACTTGAATGTGGTTAAATGGCTCTTATAAACGTATATTTGGTATCAAATTATCTTATTTAGTTGCTTTTGTACATTTTTTTGGGATGGCCTTTTATTCGGTAGCGGTAGCAGTTTATTATAAAAGTTTTCTAAGTAATGATAATGATCTGTGTTTTAGTTCTTGAATGTGGTTAAATGAGCCAACCAAAAATCTCTCAATAAATAAATTAACTACGTCAAACTAAGTATGTAACTTTATGCCAAATGTGATGTAAACAATGTGCAAGCCAAAATGTATGCTTAAAAAAATGATAATTACTTGGAAAAATTGGAAATTGCTTAGACGTGGGTTGGTTTGTTTTGGCAGAACTACACATAGTAATGCATGGAAGTAGGGCATAGAATACATAATCCTTTAACACTTGAAGCCCTTCAAGTTGAAGTTCTCCATCAAGCAGATTATGGTAGCGAATTCGTAGAAAACATTAATTAAAAGTACCTGTAATATCAGTGAACGCTGAACGAAAAACATTACAACTGAAAAAAAGTTATAAAACTGTAGCATCCACACAATTGAACAAATTGCCTGTGTTCAAAAATAGTTGCGTTTCAATAACCCTTCAGTATGCCGCGACCGAAAGTACATTAAAATATCTATAGTTTTCAATAGTGGCAGTACCATTTTCGACCATACCCAGTAGTCCGTGAAATAAAGTTTCTGTATTTAAATGAAACGAAACGGTCCGACAGTTTTTAGCTTTTTTATAGTACGCCATTATTTATTGCGGCACCGGGACAGCTTGAAATTAAAATGAGTTCTTTGCTACATTGGTAGGTAGCTGCAGGTAGCCGCCTAGCTAGTAAATGCAGCACCTAGGTACGGTAGGTAAAAGAAATAAGTGAGCAGGTGCACTGCCATGCTAATGAAGAGTGGTAGTGATCGGTATTATTTTTATTACATTTTTTTTTCAACGTGTGCAAGTGTCCTTGTAACCAAAACTTTTAGGTACATTGTATTCATTCAGTACATGATGTTCCCCCTAGAGATTTTACGTCGGTTACAGCTGTTCCCTACAAAAGTACTCAGTTTTTTTGTTACACTGAGCGGTGTAAAATCATATACTAAATCTAAGATAAAAATATTCGTTACATATGTAACTTCTACGCCGTAGAATGCCTGCCGAACATAAAACCTAGCTGACAAAGTATAGTACACATAGATGATAGTATACGATATGTACTAGTATATTATTGTATTGTGATATGGCATTCCGTATCACACATTCTATAGTCGAGTAGGTTCTTTATCTAGGTTCTTTGAAATCTTTTCTTAGAGTCTTTCTGCATGAAAAAACACCGTATTTACGACAGCTGCTAACATTCAGTAAAGGCTTGTTTACTGCCTGCACACTTAATTGGGTACTAGACACCATAAATCAATTAAAATACTTTTTATGGACTGTCAAGACGCGATTCCCCATAGATTTTGTATGACAAATCGAACTGTGACGTCACTCGTTGACAAATGTCAACTCAATCGACTTATTGATTTCAAAGTCATAAAAAAATCTAATTTTACAGCTATTTAAAATTAATCGGGTTTCTGGTGAATTAAAATGTTTTTTTTTTTTAGAAGTTTTGTCTTGAAATTAATGGTTAATGGTGTCAACTACCCAATTGTTTCATCATGTGTACTTATTCTTAAAAAGATTATAAAAATCAAAAGAATTTGTTTTGATTGATACAAAAATAACTCACGTTCACCAGGCGCCTGTGTTGTTTATGCCATGCACTGTTTACATACGCTACGGTCCTCACACACCTGTAACAAAACATTTATGTGTTAAAAATACTAGTTAATAACTTTACTATGTGCAAACATTAAACGTTCAATGGCTTGCAAAAGTGAACATTAATTATAGCATAATACGGATCAATGTTGTGTATCAATAATGCTAATTATTGCTATTATACGTGCCAACAATTCGCGTAACTGTTTGACATTCATGTCTGTTAATGTGAGGCTGTAACATTTATAATGTTAATTATTGATTTTATAGAGCATAAAACTGCGTGCGTTAAATTAAAATTACTTGTACTTTAAGAACTTGTAAAAAACCACAGTCTCATAAAGAACAGTCTATCAATAAACACGGAAATTTAGCTTAGTATCTAATCTAGTGCATACATAATATCACGCTTGTAATCCCCTAAAGGTTAGGCAGAGGTGTGCCCATTAGTACACCCACATTTCGCCAGTTATGTTAAAGTCCCATGTTAAAAAAACAAATTCAAATAGGTAGGTATCTACGTGGTGTACAAAGATACATCACATGCCTACCCGTTTTAAAGTTTAATAGGAACATTTACTATTAGTTTTCGTAAAAAGCGTAGAAAAAAATGTTGCAACTTTGATCTTTAATATCTTCGGAACCTAAAGGTTCCCAGGTATGGTCAGGAACAAAAAAAATATAGCAATGATTAGAAGAGTATGTAACTTTCGGCTATGTTAAGTTTGATCTTTGACTAACATACAAAAGTCCAAACTCAAAGTTTGCCAACGTGCTATGGAGAACAGTATACTTGTACTTCGTGTTAAATTAACGGATAGCGTTCGAAACACCATACTGCGCTCCAAAACACAGATTGTTGACATGGCTCAAAAGGCTGCCCAGCTTAAATGGGACTAGGTTGGACATGTTTGCCGCATGCCAAACCACCTACGGGTCCGTAGAATGCAAGATTGGTGTTCCGAAAAGGCGACTCGACTTGGATGGCTTCCTTGAGAATCGGAAAGACATAGTGCAAAGTCGCGAGCGATAGAAGGAATGGAGAGAGGCTTTTGCCCAGCAGTGGGACATTATAGGCTAATTATAAATATTAATATAAAGGTTTGGAAGGAGACAGGAGAGACACTTGCTCAGCAGTGAACCACAACATCCGTTACAAAAAAAAGTAAATAACTTATCATAACATCATACCAACACGACTGTAATCTCCGATCGGTTAGGCAGAGGTACCCATTAATGCACCCACATTTCGCGTCACATTTCACATTTCCACATTTTCAATGAAAAATTGACGTACTGCGCCGAAACAAACCTTTTTTTTCTGTTTTTAAACTTTATCCGTTCTATGGACTGATGGTGTTTACTGTTTTCAAAACATTATTAACAAAAATGAGTAGTGCGATGATTCGACAGTTTCGCTATGCAGGGTGTAAACTTCGCGGTAACATTATGTGCAGGGTGCGGTGCTATGCGAGATCCCACTTAGCTAATGATGACTCACACTTTGTGGCTACTAAGTGTAAGACTGACCACAGACTGAAGCGGGAACTGACGTAGTTTTATGTTTGTACGTTTGCGGAGTTCATAGTTTAAATAAATCTATGATGTCTTCTTAAGAGCGTAGTTTTAGGATGGAGGCAATTTTCACAGAATATGTATTTCTATTGCCAACAAATATCTAATAAAAATAAATAAAAGTTAAAAATGAATCGGGGTTCCCAATTGCCGCTATAATAAAAATAAATAAAAGTTAAAAATGAATCGGGGTTCCCATAAAAGAGACCTGTTTATGCGTTTATGTCTCGATACTATTATAATGGTAAAACTGTTATATTATCTTCTACAATGGTACGTAACCCTTCGAGTGACCGACTCGCACTTGACCGGGTTTTTTGTAGCCAGAAAAACACGAAATTTAAAAAAAAAACACGAAAGATTGCTTCACATACTTATTGATAATTTAAATAAAAAACAACACCCTCTAGTAGTCATGTCATGTCAAATTAATGTTTCTAGTAATTTGAGCTGCTGTTAACTACAGTCTGTGTCCAAGCGATCTTTATGGCCCCACCCACACTGTAAATGTTGTACGAAAAATACCCATTAGCGAACTAAATGCCAGCCACTTTGTTTGAGCTATCATTAACTGTTAACAGCGGCTATTTATAAACCTGTCTGTTTAAATTATATTTAGTTTGTTACTATAAATAGCTTGGTGTACCTACTGCTTCTAGACGCTTCCTTGTGTCAGTATAATGTTATTATCATAGATTTATGACGACAACCAGACATTAACACGCCTTTACTAAGTGAATTCTGTAAAAAGGAAATGATGCCGACAGTTTTTACGACTTGCAAGGCTCTTCCATGAAAAGAAACAATAAATAATCTTGTGTAAAGACACACTTAATCTGTGTTAAGATACAACCCCTACTCAACAGTCAACCCCCTGTTCGATTCAACCCCTTTGTCTCTTCCCGTATTTGAAACTATAAAACAGATAAGTAAATGCAATCGTAAATAATTTATTGGGATCGCCGCGAATAATCTGTCATCGCGGTTCGATGGTAAAGCACGTCGTGAATTTATAGCGATTTTGATTTCTGATACATAATGACACTTTAAAATGTTAATTTTAGATTTACAGTCATGCTTATTGTGAGTTATTGGTAGCTGTAATGTAACAAATAAAAATAGGTTTAATAACTTTTAGTTAAAATTGTTGAATAATTACGAATAATAATAATTGTGATACAGCCAAATTCGATTTTAAGATAGAAACAGTGACTTTCAATTATCTTTTTTTAAATAAGATATTTCGAAAATGTTCTCTGATTATTTTTAGACCTATGTATTCCCTACAACTTTCGACCTATGTTTCATTAAAATCGGTTCATTTATTTCGAAAAATAAGGTTTTGAAAGTTTGTATGAAATGCCGTACGGTGTTAACGCTCTTAAATGAAAGTTATTAAAAGAGAGTGTTTTTTTAAAGTATTTGTGTCTTGGAATTATTGGTTAAGAGTGGGTAGTAAGCAAAATTACCAATCTTTTTTTTTATTTTATATGAACAGTTCTAGATTTCTAGGCTTAAAATACAAATGTATGAAAACTACATGATATTTTCGAGGGTTCTCATTGATCAAAAACATAAAACAATAACATTTTCTCGATAGAAAAACATTACGAAGTAGCCTCAAATTTTTTGGGTTTTCGATTTATACACGATATTATAATGACTATATGACAAAAATTTGATAATTAGTTATATTTTATAAGAGTGAGGGTTTTGTCTAGGCATTTCAGGTAATTCCTTTTATTTTTGGAGTTATTACGATAAAACACTAAACACGGGGCGCGCGGGTGAATTATAAAAGTTTGCTGGCTTTTGGCGCGCCCTTAATGGTGACAAATACCTACCTAATTGTTGAATGCTTTAGTATGCTTAACTGTTAGTATGCTTGTGATAGCCTAGTGGTTAAGACGCCCGCCTCTCATGCATGAGGTTGTGGGTTTGAATACGGGCAAGTACCAATGAGACTTTTTCAATTAATATGTACTTTCTAAAGTTTATCTTAGACATTACTGACATCATTCCGTGCCTCGGAAAGCACGTTAAGCCGTTGGTCCCGGCTGTCATACGTGGATCTTTGACAGTCGTTACGAGTCGTCAGAAGCCCGAAAGTCTGACAACCGGTTTTACCTACGGGTATCGTATTACCCAGTTACTGAGTTGTGGAGGTCAGATAGGCAGTCGCTCCATGTAAAATACTGGTACTTGCATCCGGTTAGACTGGAAGCCGACCCCAACATAGTTGGGAAAAGGCTAGGCAGATGATGATGCTTGTGAGCATTTGTAAAATAATTTTATCCGGCTAGGCAACTAACCATTCCTTCATTCTCAAAAGTATTTTAGCACTGTTTGTAATAAACGTACCTACTTTAAAAATTCTTTGTAATGTATTTCAATTAGTGTATGTGCGTTGCTCTTTAAAAAATATTTTCGTGTTATGGCACCTCGTAAACAAACTGAAATGTGAATCATTTGGTTAAAATGTCTGCGTCAAAATATGTAGTTTGCTTTGCTTGTCTATCATGATGTTTTTACAAAACTGGAATAGTGATGGAACTTATATTTACCTACTAGCTTTTGCTTGCGACTTCCTCCGCGTAATTGTCGGTTATCGCAGACGCAGACACCGTCGCCCAATAAAAAGTATCCCTATGTCCTTTCTTGGGTTGCAAACTTACCTCTTACCTAATTTCATCAAAATCGGTTCAGTGGGTTAGTCGTGAAAGCGTAACAGATAGACAGACATACAGAGTTACTTTCGGGTTTAGAATGGATAAATAAGATAATTATACGTAGGTAAGTTACAGGGTTAAAAAAAAACCTGCAAGATGGTCAAAACATAAGTAGGTATCCAGTTAAAATATTCTATAGCTTCTGTTCGTGGATTCGTTCGCTTGGAAGTCAAGTATATAAGGCATAACCTATTAGCCTATTATTTTTTGTAACCAGTACTTCCAGAGACGACCACTTCCAAAAAAAAAAAAACAATCTTTACCTAACTCTTTTTAATGTTAGTACCCATCTATAGAAGTATAGATTTGTTTATCTATAGGTACGCGTTTTTTGGTCTTATGTATACATAAATGTTAAATAAGTATATGTTTTCCTTTTTTTTTTTACTTAGAGGCAAAAATATAAGACATAATTACACGCACGTAATACCTTCACCGCATTTTCCCGTTCAGATTTTGTCCCTTATTTACGGAACTCGTGTTAAATAAATTAGAACTGTATCTTACACACATACAGTTGTAATTTATTTGACACAAGTTCATCGTTTGTGATAAACATTACAGGAGTTTAGCAGTTGTTATGTAACTGAGTATGCAGATTACATTTCTACTATCTCATTATACTCCGGTTATAACATAGTGCCTATTGCAATTGATTTGCTGATTACTATGAACAGAATTGGATACTTATGTTAATTCGAAACGGTTGTTTACCTGATATTGAAGTGCTATTGTGTAGCTATTTCCGTCCTTCTATTCTTGGTCGATATCTTTATGTATATAAAGGTGGACAGTTTGTTTGTTTGAACACGTTAATTTCCGGTAAAATTCTGTTTTCTTTTTCTAATAGAAAGCTACGTTATCATTGAATGCTATAGAGCTACATTTTGTTGTCTATATTTCTATACTAATATTATAAAAAGGTAAAGTTTGTAAGTTTGTAAGGTTGTAGGGGGTAATCTCTGGATCTTTTGAACCGATTCTGAAAATTTTATCGCAAACTGGAAGCTACGTTATCACTGAGTGCTATAGCCTATATTATGTTATTTTATTATTAAAAAAATAGGAATCCTTAAGAAAGATCACGTTAATGAAGTCGCGGGGAGAGTGCTACTATATTTTATAAATGCGAAATTAACTCTACCTGTCTGTCTGTTAATGGTTCACCAATGTTGATTTGGTACGAAATAAGTTTTAACTCCAAGAAAGGTCAGAGACTAATTTTTATTTAGGTATTACACGAATTCTTTTGCTGCCGCAATAATGGTCATTTACATGTACGAAGTCGCGGGCCAAAGCTAGTCAATAATAAATTAGTGATCCGTAAGTTGATGGCAAAAAGTATGATGTACGTGGAATTACTATTTGAAACAATTTTCGCAGTCAAAAATAGAACGAATTTACTATTACAATGAAATGATTAACTACAGCTATCTAAAGAAAAACAAAAGAGTCAGCCGTTGTTTTAAAAATAGAACTAGCTTCATTTGTTATTAGGATCATCTTTTAAAAAGAAAAACTTTCATCAATCAACAAAAGTTTTACGTAGAAAACAAACTTTATCCTTGTAATTATTTAATTCAATTAATCAAGCGTTTGCAAGAACCATAAGGGGGAAGCGAAGGGTACTGGCTGGCAAACGAATTAGGCAATAAGTTACCCGCTCGATGTTCCAATGAAGTGATTTGTTAAAATCGGTGGCTATTAGCCTTCGCTCCACCGCACGCGACGCGAGGCTATCTAGCTTAGCGCTAATCGACTTGCCTCAGGTGCTATTTGTTTTGTTGCTGTTTCGTTCAAGCTGTCGTTCTTTTTGTTGTGTCTGGATAGGTAATTTGTTTTCAGGAAAGCTAAGCTTCTAACACTGAACAAGAGTATTTAGTCAACGCGATGTGTGATGCTTCAATCAAATAAAGTTGGTCGAAAAGCATATATAAGTATTGTACATATCTAATATTATTATACGAAAATTAAGAATTTAAGACATCGGTATAGAACTTCGCTCGAGGAGTTGGTTTCATATATTAATTATACCATAACATATTTTCTAATGTGAGTAATTAAGATTTTAGTATTCACTGTATCGCACGGGTACATGTTGGATTGACATAGTAATATTGTCTCTAAAGAGTTATACTTAAATAAATAAACCACTCAAGGCCCGGCTGTCATACACACAACAAACACAATACACAATACACAAAACACATATAAACAATAGACAAATAATCAATTGTGTCTCATTACGTGGGACTTGAAGTATTAACTGGAACCGAAACTACCTTATATTTTTATAACAACTTAAATATTGAAAAAAAATTACCCCCAATGACAAAGCTACGTTACAAAATATTTTATATCTTTGTTCGCTCCTAGTGTAGTCGTACCCTAAACTTCCTTCCTTCCTACTCCCATTGAATAAGGCATAATTTCTGCGTAAATGTCTGAATCTGAAATTAATCGGTTTCCGTGAACATTGGAACATTCCCTCCCTGTCTAAACTTAGTCGGGAACGTGGTCAGATATTATCATTCATTATCTATCTCAAGTTATTTGTTTCGTTGGACGGCTGTCCTTTTGCCCGTGATTGTTATTAAATGTTAAATATAGAATGACTGGTAATTAGTGGCCCGGACTTTGACATATAAACATTTTCGAAATGTTTTATTTAAAAAAACATAATTGAAAATACCTGTGGAAAATTTTTAATTTTTAATTTAGGCGTAAGTAACACAATTTTTCGACTCTGATAAATATTTAGACCTATGTATCCTGCTTATGCGTAGGAAGTTTTCAGTTTTCAGATTCAGTTCATTCATTTCGAAAAATAAGGACTTGAAAGTTTGTATGAAATGCCGTACGGCGTAAATGCTCTTAAATCTTTGCAGAGAAAACTCGTTTTCCTTTAAAAACAATCCTGTTGCTAGCTGTCCAAGTATTAATATTTTATACCGATTTAAGAAGTAGAACATAATTATTAATGAAAGTGTAAATAAAGTAATTTAGGTAATACTCTTACCTCAACTTATTTAATTCCGTAGTACGGTCGCATATTTTACGAAATACAAGAAGATAGTGTTCGATGCGCTATGGTGTTTGTAAATAAATGTATCACAATATGCACCTGCGAAAACCTTTTTTTTAATCTCACTTAATTAAACGATCAGACACATCATAATCACAAATAAAGACCCAGCTTCATTGAATTTACGGAATTGTAAGCAAACCATAAATACCTTCATGATTCCTTTCTATATTTAAAAGCTTTTTTTATTATCATCACGCTGCAAAAGTATTCGCTATTCAGCCTTGTTTAAAGTATGATAAGACTACTTTATTAATTTATTTATTTTTCCACTACCGTCTACTATAAAAATGCGAAAACTTTACTCCCTGTTAAGTTATGCATGAAAAATTTACTCAATGCAAAAGATGAAAATCTTAGGAAGCTAAAAAGTTAAAATAACCAGTTGCTGCAGACAGGCAACGAAGTTGCTTTTTATTTTTCCAGAAAAAAGGTTTTGTTGTAATAACGTCCAAAATAATGGCTGTTTTTGAAGAAAAAATAAATAGCTAGCTAGCCATTTGCCAGTAAAAAAAATACAAGATAAAAAAAAACTTTAATGGCATCCGCTTGGTTTTCAATCTCAAACGGCCAGTGTAGGCAAGACTTTAAAAAAGAGGTCTGATATCGAAAAGGTTTTATTCCGAAATAATTTTATTTATTGACTCACACATAATTTAAAAATCGAATGTTTTGAGGCACGTGATCTTGTAGGTGATGATATTATTATGAATGTCAAAAATACTTTATATTCCCTTTTCAAATCTTTTAACATTTCAAGTAGAATTTAGAAATGTTAGCAAGTATTAAAAATGTAATTCTGTTCAATATTATAGCACGTATTGGCAATTTTGCATACATCTTAGGATCAGACGACAGGCGCGCTCCCCGGAGGCTGCGTTATCAGCGCCACTATGACTCAAAGGAGGCGCCATTTACATAAAACTTTCTTGTTGTATTCCTTGTAGCACTGTTATCTAATATTATTTTCTAGTTTGAGAGATAATAAACGGGTTATTAGACTTTAGAAACGGAATTTGTATGTCATTTGTAACTTTCAAGGATTTCTTGATCAGTGAAAAGCTATTTCAAGATATTTTTTTTTGTCTCGTTCGAAAATTGATGACGTAACACCACAGTTCAATTTTACAAGCAATAACTTTCCCGAGGCGATCTCGAAGCCCGTATTTTCCTTTAAAAGTCAAACTTACCTATTCGTAATGAAAATTTATGTTGTTGGTGTAATAAACGATACTTCATTGTTACTAGTTTCTTAGTAAAAAGTCTGGGACAGTTTGCAATACTTTCATCGTTGAAATAATGCAGTCGTTGCCATCCCGCCCGCGAGCGACGAGGGGGCCTTGTCCCCAAAACAATGGAACGCGTCCCGCGACCGATTTTCTAGAGCTCACGGAGATTACTTACGGAAAAGAGTTTTATCTCTGTGTTGTCATATGCACTATTAAATAATGTGAGGAATGCGTACAAATGGAAATACGATAAAAGCTTACTGTCCATTGAGACTCAGTGCATTCAGATACAGTAAACAGATATTCCTCAACAGATTTTCCTCCTCCTCAAGTATCAAAAGATAAAACAGATTTTCACAGAAAACATCTTCAAACATCGTGTTTGTTCACTCAGTGTACATTCATCTGTATTGATCGTCTTTTGAACTGTAAAAGAGGAGTTTAAGAGGTCGAAATGAATTCTGTGTCGGCATGGCTGCAGCGGCTTCTAATTTAATTAGGCGTCAATTTGAACGGGCGCCGGTGCGGGGACGTGCGCCGAATGCCGCGTTGTTCGACAAATTTCATTACACCCAATTGTATGCAGTGTCGGGACCTCGGAGAGCACCGCTGAAGCGTTAACACAGGCACTCGTTATTGTGATTGCTGGTTTTTTGGATTTTTTTTGTGTCCCACTGCTGGGAAAAAAAATGTTCAAATCAGTCAGTTCAGTTCTAACTTTTTTTTTACATTAAAACATAACATACTAACTTTTAAGAACGATCGCAAACTAATCTTATTCTCAATACTTATACAGGCTGTAAGTGTAAACACCGTTGTCACTAAAACCATAGGTAGTTGATTTAATTATAAAAATGTTTATCTGAATTTAAAAATAAATAAACGAATTTTTCTTTCAAAAATTCAAAAAAGTTTCTGTCCGACACCGTCCGTAAATTCACGCCCGTGATACGTAATCACTACAAAGGGCGTTGACCTGCTGCACTGGCCGTCCGTTATAACTACCTACATAAGTTTTAACTGATTACGTCATTGTAATAACAACACAAAAATAATTGAAATAATTTTGAGGAAAAATGGAGACATTACTTTAAAAAAACTGATATTTTTTTTCATTGAATTTACGTTCTATAAGTGAAACCAAACCACTGGTTTCAAGGATAACGGTGTTTACACTAACACTCTGTATAAGTAATTTTTTTAAGATTATTTACGTACATTTTGAATTTGGAACGTTGTTGTTTGTAGTAGAATTGGCGTTCAGTTCAAAGGCATATAGAAAAATACGCTGTCATGACCCAAAAAACTAAAATTAACTGTCAAATTCTTTTTACGTGTGTGATATGAAAAAATCCTCAAAAAAAACAACCACTTTTTACTTTACCTTAAAAATATGTAAGTAGGTTTTCCGTTTAAAAAAGCGTGCCACCAGAGAGTAAAAAGCGGGGCCTTAATCGAATTTGTATTCTTGAAACTTGTTACAGATAAGGGAATGCTTAAAAGGACAAATTGAAAACGCTAGCGACTAAGTGATTGATTCAAACACCACTTTGTTAAGTTCACTATCAGTGAGAGAGGCGCGCGACTGATAAACGTCATAAATCAGAGAGATAAGACGACCGGTCGAGGCGAACACTGTGATAACTTTACTGTACTGGAAATGTAACAAACATCACGCCTATTAACCCTGAAAGGTTAGACAGCATAATAATGCCGTGCTAAACGCAAACGCGGTAGGGGAAACTAGTTACGAGAAAATTTAAGGTTCGTAAATGTAACATAACATAACATCACTCATGTACCTATAGGTATATTAGGCCCACTGCTCCAAAAAATTAACCCAAAGTTAGTTGCTAATACAAGGTTAAATTACACAATGGGCACGTTTTAGCAACAACCTCTGATTTGAAAGATAACCCTGGCTGGGGCACACGGGCCAAAAAATAGGTGTATCGTTTGTAACCATAGACTATTTTAGCCTCTTTGTAACCGACCTATCAGATTAAAAGATCGCGAGTTCGCGGTACTGTATAGCTAGAGTTAGCTGTTGTTAATTTCATGCTATTTATACACGCTACGCCACGACGCTGAGGTTATAAATAGAAAAGTTGTATACTACTGAGAACTATTTCTGTCTGCTGTAGGCCTAGCACGCGCGCTAACGTAAAACTATTCTGTTCGACTCGACTTTCGAATTAGAAATATGACTATTCTACGTATTTGGGTACCATCTATAATTAATGTATGAAAATCTCGTGTCAAGTTATTTGTAGTCGCACTCCTCTGAAACGACTAGACCGATTTTCATGTTTTCTACACTATAATATTATAAAGAGGAAAACTTTGTATTTTTGTTTGTTTGTAATGGATAAACTCAAAAACAACTGGACCGATTTTAAAAATTCTTTCACCATTAGAAAGCTACATTATCTGCGAGTAACATAGGCTATATTTTATTTTCAAAAAATTAGGGATCCGTAAAATTTTCAGAAATTTTCAGTTTAAATTCGAATTTACGTTGTTTACTTATGCTAGGCCTTTTGAGTACCAAATGTTGTGATTCGCCAAGACATGTGTTAATATGACAGAAATTTATAGTGACAGAGCATTTTAAAGGACAATAGTTATATTAAACTAGCTGTCCGCCGCGGTTACACCCGCGTCTTTAGTTACTGCTCCGCTCCCGTAGGTCGTAGCGTGATGGTATATAGCCTATAGCCTTCCTCGATAACTAATCTATCTAACACTGAAAGAATTTTTCAAATCGGACCAGTAGTTCCAGAGATTAGCGCGTTCAAACAAACAAACAAACAAACAAACAAACAAACAAACTCTGCAGCTTTATAATATTAGTATAGATGTAATTAATGATTAATGCAATGAATTAGAGCATAATTACAAAAGGTTTAAAAAAAAATCCCAGATTCCGGGATCGCATAACAAATCAAATGCATACTTAATGATAAACTAATGTGTATCTAACCCTACTAAGAATAAAATCATATCCATATAATTTATTTGTCGTAAAGTCAGTCCCGAAATTAAACTGAATTCTAGAAATTTAAAATCATCTCGGAATTTCGGTATATATTCGATTCAAAAGTCCATTCCATATTGAGCCAAAAACATCACGTTTAGGTAAATATGCATCCGATTTTATCGGATCCGTGATAAAACCCAACTGGAACCAATTTTCTTTTAAAAATAGGTATCTCGTACCTAAGTACTTAGTCTACTACAAGCCGTCATTAGCGAGCGCTTTATTTAGCGATCAAACAGTCAGGTAATTACGAGCGATAGACCTCATTAGGGACCTACTAAACACCGGCTTTGATAATAAAACAGATACTATAGATTTAGGCACATTAGTCTGTAGACGTACTTACTCTAGAAAATATAAAATGACTTTTTACTCGGTACCGATATTTTAGGGGGTGGAAGCAATTAATATGAACAATTTTTACTAACTGCCCAGTTATATTTCAACTTTTAATTCTATTCAGTAACTTGACAGATAAAGGGTTACCAAGTTTTGACAAAAAAAAGATAGTGAGGTGGTGTAAGAATGAACGAAATTGAGTGAACTTAAAAAATGTACTTAACTTGGTATTAAACCATTCTTATCATTCGTTCCTTACGCAAAATCGTTTACTACCCCAACACTATTAGTTGTAGTATTTTAAGATTATTTTTCTTTGAACTGTCAAGTTACTGAATAGAATTAAAAGTCGAAATATAGTCTTCGATAGGTTCGATTTCCAGGTCAGGCAAAGTGTTATTGGGTTTTTCAATTAGGAATTTTTCAGTAGCAGCCCAGTGTTTGGAAGTTGGTGGTATGATACCTCCGTGCTTCGGGAAGCCCGTAAAGTCGTTTGTCCTGCGACTGATCTCACTCTGGTCATGTCGGATTGCCGTCCCTTTGGACTATGAGGGTTAGGTAAGAGGGAGTACACCTATGTTTGTGAAGACACTTGCATGTGCACTATAATATCTCCTATGTACTTGAGATTTGTCGCCGTGACCGAAATATGAACTAAAAAAACCAGCTGTTTCCTACAAAAATGTATGGATCAGCTACTTAAGTACGTTCGGCCAATTTTGTCGACCAAATTATCATAGATTTATTGAGTTGAAAACGCGCAACGGTCCACTTATTACAATAACAAGGCAATTCGCCGAAGCCTTGCGAGCGCTTTCAACATACTGCATACCTGATTCCAAGACCTAACGTTATGATTACAGAGTTCTAAGTTAGACCAAATTGTCGACGAAAATTGCACACTCCCCGAGTGCAATTTTCGTCAAAAGTTCGACTAAGCATACGGCTTCCGTACACAAAGCAACGACGGACTCACATCGACGTCCATTGCTGGAATACTAACAACTTTAATAGACCTCTTGCGTAAGAGTGGAGCAATGTACTAGGGATTGATTTTTGTAGACTGTTCGTAGCACAGTAACCGCGTAGCACTGGCTACGGTTGCTACGAAAAAGTAATAAATTAAAATGGCAATAATGTGTAGCTACATTGCCCAGATTTGTAACTGCTAACTATGACTGAATGTATTTCCATGAGATTCGGGACGGCAATTTTCATTCGGCAATTTACCTATCTATAGATATAAATAAAATTGAAGTGTCTGCTCATAATATCAAATAACTGCTTTTTACATAATAGATATGATTTTTAACACGGTACTGACAGGATTTTTTCTCTATTTCTGTCTCTCCGGCTAATCTCCGAAACGGCTGCACCGATTTTGACGGAACTTCACTGGAATATGTGTTATATATGATGCTATAAACAGTAACGTAAGCTACTTTTATTTCAGAAAAATAATTAGAACAAAAAAAAATAACTCCGAGACAAACAACATTCTCGCGAACAAAGTCGCGAATATACGCTAGTTATATCTGTGGGATGTCCCCATAGTTTACAGCCGGATGAAATTATCAACAGTGAAAGTTAGATGAAAATACTTTATAATGAACGAGGCCTAATTCGAACGGTAAGCTTCACCAGTGGCGTAACCTGCCCTAGACGGGCCCTGTATCAAAATTTTTTGGGGCCCATCTTAGCCGCGACGAAGCCAAATAGCGGGTAAAGATTTTTCACAAAAGACACAATATATGAGACTGTCTCGTTGGTCTAGTGATCGAAAAGCGCAACTGCTGAGCATGAGATCTTGGGTTCGATCTCCAGGTCGGGCAAAGTGTTACAGGGTTTTTCCATCAAGAATTTCTCGGTAGCTGCCTTGGAGCCTGGATTTGTGCCCGCTTGATGACAATAGGCTCGCCCCCTATTATATGGGACTTAAACATAACTGGCGAAATATGGGTGTACTAATGGGTACACCTCTGCCTAACCCTTCGGGGATTACAGGCGTGATGTTAAGTTTTGTAAACAATGTATTTATTTTTCCCCGGGAAGTTTAGCGTACGCCCTAAGAGTTTGAGTCAGGTAGTGGATAATATTTACGACTTTTTGTTTACACGGGTTCGGGGTCCCTGCAGCTAAGAGGCCCGTATCTTTGACACAACTGATATAGCGGTAAGTACGCCCCTGGTTTTCACCCTTCCAAAAAGTTTCTTCGGCAAGAATAAGACAGCCGTTTAGAAATAACAATCCTCTGCTATTCCATCTTACCTCTCTGTCACTCCTCCAGCAAATTACTCATTTACAATTCACAAATTTAATTCGGAATGCAATAATTCTACCCACATCCGCGCCATTTACATAATTTGTTGAATCTAATTTCACGGATAATATTATCTTAATTAATATTTCTCGTTAAACTGACTTGTGGTTATTGGCTACTACCGTTAAACACGATAAATGGAGATTTATTAAGTTTTATAACTAAAGCGTATGAGTTTAGGAATTTAATAGGTGGTGTGCATTCTGTACATGCAAGTTATGAAGTAAACTATCGGTGGTTGTTTGGTATTTTATTATTATGAGCGAAATATGGGAATAAAACCTACAAAATATTCAAGTGTTTTTATTACTCAAGTCCCACGTAATGAGACACAATTGATTTTCTATTGTTCTGACTTATCAGTAAGTCAGCCGGGGCTTGACAGAGTTAAAATCTAACCAATCTAACTATGTAATCTATTTTTATGTTCTAAATATATTATCTATGTATATCTATCTTCTGTCTTCTGTTTATATGGCTAAATGTGTTGCTAAGTCCAAAACTCAAGAACGGCTAGACCGATATGGATGAATCTTTTTTTTTGTGTTCGTAATTTCCAGGACAAGGTATGAATGAAACGATTTTCTCATGTTATCAAGACCCATTCGAAGCCGGAGCGGTTCGCTAAATGTAAATAAAAATCTATTGTCGCATATTTGTAAAGTCATCACGTCATTTTTTGAGAATCCACTACAAAAGTCTGAAAAATGGATGGTATTTTTGTATTAAAATCTCAATTAATAAATGTGCCGTTTAGTAAATTGCGCCCATGCGAAGCCGGGGCGGATTTCTAGTCAATAAAATGCTTTAACATCAAAAAGTCAGTGACATTTTAAAGCAAAAATTTTTAAAGTACGCTAGCGCAAAACATATCAGTGTTCAATGTGTACATTTAGAAAACCATTTAGTATCAAATTTCTTGAGATGTCAACTTAACAAAATGCGGATAGCACATTCCCCCGGTTACATAATGCGGCGAAAACAGACGAAGGGAAATATTGCATCAAAGAGAATTTGAAATATTGCCAACTACATGCGTCGCGACCGAATTGATTTTGCTGCCTTTTGTGATCTTTGAGAGATGTTCCTCTGTTACACAATTTATATCTAGTGCTGCTGTCGAACGATCAATCTATCTTGTATAACCGTGCTTCATTCCAAATTTGTTGGACCGTTACTGCACTCGCAGTGAGCTTAAAGCATAATTTACGGTAAACTTGGCCGTTCCTCGTGCACGTATTCCTTGCACAATGCATCGCTCGTTTAGAGCGCTTTAGAGCTTCCAAAACCGTTTTATACAAAAGCTTACAGCCTTTGAAACACGGAAGAGTTGGCGTGAATGATTTCATCCGGACACGTGACGTGGCGTACAGTAAATCATTTTTATTGTAACGCGGTTAACGCGGTCCATTTGGGACAGTCACAATCCCAAGCTGCGAATGTACAACAGAATGATATCATCATAAATGGAATATGTTTTTGCGTTGATGTAAAAAACTGATATGATATGAAGATCAGAATCGCATAAAGCGTGGTATAATGTTGGTAATGTGAATATGAAATGAGACGATGTAAGCGCAAAGAGGCGTAAAGAGAGACGCCTGGAGCGTTAGCCGCGGAGGCGGCGGAGGCGCACGGATGCTTGTGGAAATGTGATTTAGAATAAAAAAAACTTAAGCTCTTTAGCGTGTTTTGAAGCAGTGATATTAGATTAAGATACCTGTTGCGCAGCTGAGCAGCTTTCATTACACAAATGCATGTGGCGCGGGGTGTGGAGCGCGCCTTTATTCAGATACATTTTCTTTAGTATCTCGTGTTTGTCCTCGGAGCGCAGTTAAAGCACAAACTTGAAGTGAATTTTACTTTAAAAACTTTAAGTAGATACATTCAGCTTGGTGTTATCTCGTTGACTTTACTTTGTTAGTGTAGTTTTTCATTACACGCTTTGTCTATTGCTTTAGTTATGTAAAGATGTAAAGTGTTGAACAAGGATAGATGGCCCTGCTGACCTCTGGGAGTTTGTGTTTTTGAGAGTTTTTAATACCAGCTGCAGAGGGTATAGGAAACTATAAAAACTTTCTAAATTCATCTTGGACATCATTGCCATCGGCGAAGAAATTCATCGTGAGGAAACCCAGACATATGTTAATATAGGTTTTAAATCGCCAATCCGCCTGCTTGAGCAAGCGTGGTTATCAATGCTCGTGCCTTCTACGTCATGAGAAGAGGCCTTTGCTCCGCAATGGGACAATAATAGGCTTTTTTACCCGACTGCGCGACGCAAAGGAGGGTAATGTGTTTATCAGTCTATGTATGTATGTATGTTTGTTTCTATGTGGCGTTCTAGAGACATTTGGTCTCTAGAACGCAGCAACGCCACAGTCGGGGCCCCTTGGGAAGATTTGATTGGTAAAAGGAGAATGGCGAGATTACATGTAATTTGGGACCCAGTGATAGAAGTAGTGTGTAATATTGAAACTGATTTGTAGTTAAAGAACGACTTAAGGCTAACCAAAAATCAAATGGAAAGTAATTTGAAAAAGTTGGGAGAAAAAAAATATGAAAGGTGGAAGATTATAACCTAAAATAATCTAAAAGTAAACGCAATTACTACTCGCAATTATTGGTTATTATTTATTTATACATACTATATTATTATTTATTTTTATTCCGGTGCTAATAATCAGTCATATACCCGTTTAGCCAGATTCACCTGTAATTCATATTTTTGCATAATATCACAGGATAAGGAGGCAGCTTTATATCTCCTGGAATATTCTTTAAAAGCACAGTTGATGTACTTTTATCTACATTTACCAGAGTATTGTTGAATAAAACAACATTTATTTATTTAAACCTTTATTTATTTTGTAATTACTTATAAAATATTTAAGACACACAAACATTGCATCTTCCTTTAATCTTGTTTTGCGTTCCTAGATAGTATTTTATGATAAATAATCTTTTAACCTAATTAAATGATTATCTAAGAAGCTAGCTGGTGCAGCGACATAGCTTTGGTGTCTGGGATAATCCACGTACTTACCACAAAATGCTCATACCATGTGAGCAAGAGTCCACATTCATGTCCCCAAAAGGCAATGGTGATAACAACAACAAGAGCAGAGTATCTGTGAAAACTGTCCACCACCCTGCCTGCAAATAACATGGCACGCATACTTTATTGTTAAAGATTAACTGAAACAATATACAAGTAAAAAGTTCTCAAAAATACAAATGTAAAATAATAATATGGATAGGTAAGTACAATATTTATTAATTTCATAACCAACCTGTCGGGGTGTTTGACCATATTATCTTTTGGTCAATAATAAATAGTTAAAAATACTGCTTGATAAAACTTAAACCATTTTTATTGCTGTTGTAAAATAATTAATCATAATTTGACATCTTTGTTATATAATAGTTTCCATGGTTACGGTATGACATTACACTTTTCTTTCTTTTTAGGTTTTTTTTCAAGCATAAATACTTTTTACATTAATGTGTAACCGTTGAAAATAGTGTTGCCTATCGATAGTCGACTATCGCTAAACTATCGATAGCCTATCGATAGTATCCATATTATCTATAGATAGCAGTAGTAGTTTACGTATTTTTATAATGTTATACAAAAATAGTATCGAAAGTATTAGTTCCGATAATATCGATACTATCGAAGTCCAGCATTTGTTTACGAGCAATACTGTCGATAGTATTGATGGTATCGATAGTGTGAGCTATCGATAAAACTATCGATGTTGCAATACTATTGATAGTTTTACAAACTATCATTAGTATCGATAGTATTACTTTAAAAAATCGATATACTATTGATAATATTATCATGTTATAGTATCGATCCTATCGATACTCTCGCTTCTAATCAATAGTATTAGTTAATTTGTGATATCGATAGTATCAGTGGTTTAGCATTGTTACTAGATTTCGAGGTCATCTATCGATAGAGAAACTATCGATAGTTGGGCAACTCTAGACAAATAGTTGACAAATGTCAACAAAAATGTCGTCAGTGTCAATTTGATAATGACGTTCCGTTTCTCCGTTTCATATAATCCATTACGTATGTAGCAAAATAATGAGTCTTATTTTTTTTTACGGTCTATTTACATGGTTCGTATGTTTCATCGTTATGGGTTTTCAGAATATTTAACAACTTTTTAACAAGATGTATAAGTATAAAAGAAGGAAAATCACCAAGCAAAAACGAACTACTTTTTATCTAATCATTAGCCTAGAAAGGAATGTAACTATATGTTTCGTTTAGAAACTGCACGATGATTATTTTTTGTAATTATGAATAATTAATAACTTTTGATTCCCGTTTTGTAATAACTCAGTATTTTTTTGTTCAACACTTATTTACTTGATATTATAATTGATATAAAGTAGACCGTGCACAGCGCTCCGTTCATTTTGGGTCCACTCTTGCCATCCTTCTTTGAATGGGCCCCGACTGTGAGTCGTTCTGTTCTGCATTAGAATTTATGATTTGTTTTATGTGTGTATCGATTATAAAACTATTTCAATTGTGTAGTTATTTAGTATTATTTAAACTACTGGGCTTGTTTCTTTCTTTTTAGTTTTTATTTAAGTTAATTTTTTAACGTATTTTTAAAATTAGTTTTTACGCAGTCTGGTTTTTTGTTTTTTTTTTAAATTATTTTTTTT
Organism: Hoplodrina blanda; assembly: GCA_949316365.1. Classification (NCBI taxonomy): domain Eukaryota; kingdom Metazoa; phylum Arthropoda; class Insecta; order Lepidoptera; family Noctuidae; genus Hoplodrina; species Hoplodrina blanda. The sequence goes on from OX438581.1 coordinate 11,343,562, forward strand.
AAGGATGGGGAATCATCAAATGGCTTCTTCTGCTCTAGGCGGAGCGAAAGGGAGTGTCAGACTATTACTGACTAAAACCCATTCATGTTCTTCCTAACGCCCTTTGTATTCCAGGGCCGCGGTAACTCTTTCGAACAAAATCCGTAACCCTGGCAGGACAATAATAGGCTTTCCTATAGTTTCAAAAAAGATCAAAACACTGTCCAAAATCCACGTTCTTCTAAGAAAAAAGTCGTTACTTCATTAAATCTGGCTAAGGTGGAGAGAATTTATCCAACATTATGTATTTTTAATGCGACAACTTTATTCATGAAAGTGAAACAAACTTTTTGGATTCATTTGCATTCATTGTTTGAATTATATTTTCATGGAAAATTTTTGAAAGTATTTTTCATTATGAATGTATTCAGTTAGGTATACATTTTCACTCTAAAATCTTTGATATTTAAAATGCCTGGAAAAACTTTTATGGGAATTAAAAAAAACTTTTATGAAAATGGAAAAGAGTTATTGAATTGAATGTCGGATATCTGTGGTGTCTTTTTTCCTTTCTAAAATAAAAGTAGTTTTAGTTACTTCTTATAACATCAGCTATCAGTCAATGAAAGTCTCGTCAAAATCGGTCCAGCCGTTTAGGAAATTAGCCGGAACAAACACACAGAGAGACAAACATTCATTTTTTTTAAAAGCTTAAGTAGTTGTATTCACGTTCCGAGTAAACATTTAGTAAAAAGCTATTATTTTGACATTACAAACAAATACTTAAATTTTATTTATTTGTATAGATAACTAGCTGACCCGCCGCGACTTCGTTCGCGTGGTATCCTACCCCTATCCTACCGATACCCCTACCCCTACCCTACCCCTACCCTACCCTACCCCTACCCTACCCCTTAAATAACTCATATCTTTGGTTCTACTTGGTATTTTTTTTTATTTGTATTTTTTTCTGAATGGCCATTAGTTCTACCATGACCCATTTCAAGATTATCCATTCATTACCGGACACCCGATATAGATAAGCTATAATCTACGTAAGTTTCTTCATTACAATCTGGCATCCAGTTAATGGATCGTTTAAATAAAACAGTAGCGCATACGCATGTTAATTGGCGTGTAATATTGAATTAAATCCCCCATTTGGCTACAGGAAACAATCAGCGCTCAGTGCCGTAGTTAGGGTTGTCGCACGCTCAGAATAGTCTCGATTTTAATGGACCTTGGAATTTGGTTTATTTATAACTTGGCTAATAAGTTATATATGTGTGACTTACTTATGATCTGATTACAATATATATTTTTGTTATCTAACTTAATATTCATGACAGAAATTCTAAAAAAATCCATAGCTTATATAAATACAGATTGGCTGGCTACTCACAGTGTTATCTCATAGCATTTCACGTCCAAAAATCTCTAAATGAAATTCAATATCAAAGAAAAATGTTTCGGCAAAATTCAAAGTTATGTCCGTCCAGTTTTTTAGATATTCTGAGTGGCAACCCTGTTGCAGTGGAGAGCGCATTCGGCAGGGCGGTGGGCACCTCGGGACTTATGCTAATGGTGGATTTAAATATATATTTTAAGGCTTGAAAGCTTGAATTCTGTATGAGGTAAATATTATGACGCGAAATTTTACCTTTTGTGGTATTACTAAAATGCTAAAAATGTTGGTATTTCATGCAAATTTTAAAGTTAATTTCCCTTTACCACGCAGGTGAAACTGCGGCCAAAAGCTACTCTAAAGTAATATAAAGAAACTGAACAGTTTCTTTGTTTATTTAAACGTGCTAATCTCTGAAACTACCAGATGGATTAAAAAAAATTTTTTGAGTATTAAAGCCAGATTTATGAGGAATAGTATAGGCTATATATCATTATGCTATGAGCCACGGGAGCGGAGCAGAAACCAAAGACATTTTTTTTCTGTCCTTTATTGTCCCACTCTTAGGCAAACCTCTCCCCCATTTCTTGTACTCCCTCTGTGATGTGCCTCCTCTCGCTAGTTCCTAAGGAACTTGGATGGCCCAAGGTGTCCCGCCATCTGCTTCTCGGTCTGGCGACCCCGTCTAACTGTGTCAGGGCTCACTCAATCCATAATCTATATTATACACATAAAATGCTTTGTCCTGAATGACTGACTGACGGATCAACGCACAACCTAAACCGCGTTATTAAGAATTTAACGTTTTTATTTTCTCCTGTACCTAAAGTTGACTTTTTTCACTTGCACGTTTATTCGATGCGGCTATCGATAGAATTTCTCACATAACACAGTAAAGAACATGAGCAGATAGTTTTATTGATGTAGTAATATAGGTGGTGGTTACTTTAGGGGACTTTCATTACGTTATTTAACACGGCCTCGTAAACTTTATCTGTTAGTCGAAGCGTCGAAGCAAAGGCTCGTAAAACAGGCTAACTGCTCGGAAGCATACAATGGGGGGCATCAATCGGGTGTGTTATGGTTTTGCATGTATAGCGGTGCGGAGGAAGAATGGTCTGAAACACCGGTTATGTTCCGGATAAAGACGAGTCTGGTAAATAGTTTAATACCTATGCATTCTGTTATTTTTATTTTTTTATTTGGTTATCTGAATACTTTAAAAAAATTAACTCGCTGAAAAGACACAAATCCTCCGAAAACCTAGGTTTTTCTTAAATCACGATTTTAGCTAAGTAATTTTACACATTTCTTCTCTTCTCTATTCTATTTTAGTAATTGTATTCTATTCTATAATGTCTAGTTGGTATAGTAGTCGCTGAACATGAGGTCTTGGGTTCGATTCCTAGGTCAGGCAAAGTGTTAGTGGATTTGTCCATCAGGAATTTCTCAGTAGCAGTCTCGGAGTCTGGATTTATGCCAGGTTGATGGCAATAGGCTCGCCCCCTATTACATGGAACTCAAACATAACTGGCGAAATGTGGGTGTGTTAATGGGTACACCTCTGCCTAACCCTACGGAGATTACAGGTGTGATATTATAATAAATGTTCGAGAATTTAATCTATGGCTGGTCTAGAATCATATACTGAATCAATGTTAAAAACGTTACGCAGTCCTTCCTACCCGTTACAAAAAATAGAATCCTTAAAAAAGAAATCAGTTCCAATATTCATTCCACGTACCGAATCAAGATTAACGAAGCCAGGCTATACCTACTTACATTTACCCATTTGTTTAAGCTTTTATGGGGGCGAACGCTCGCAAACCGTGCTGTCTGTTCAAGTTGCACGCCTCACACGTTATGGGAATAACATTTCTAGTTTGTGCACGGTACGGGTGTATACACAAGGTGCAGTTTCGTATCCTCGTCAAATTTCATTTACCCGATTAATTTTTAATTAACTGTAAAATTTGATTTAATAAATAAATAAATAGTTGGTCAATTGATTCGATATAAACGTGACGTCACAGTTGTCTTTTGCCATTCAAAATTGTGTTTTGACAGGTCATAAAAAGAACGTAAATTGATTGGTGGTGTCATCTAGCCTATTATAATTGTACGCTTTGCACCCTTAACTACAAAATAATTGCATGCATGTATTAAAATGAATTTAATAGCGGTTTGCACTAATGAGAGGCAAAAGTGCTTACCAAGCTACAATTTGGTAGCAATGTGGAATTAAATCTTCATAATGTATGGTTTGTAATTATGTAAATACTATGCAAGCTGTGTTACTAAAACTATTAGCGTTTATGTGGGAAAATAATAACTATATGTTTTGTGGTAGGCACCCACAAAAGAAAAAATATGTCTAGGTATGACGTAAAAATTGAAACATTTATTTATTTGATTTTTTTTGCAACAAAATGTACAAATTAATGCGGATTAAATGCCTTAGGCATTATCTATTAGTCAACCAATGGTAGTGAAGAGATAACATGGCAGCAAATTATTGTACTAAAACAACAACAAAAAAAAAATGATATTGTTAGAAACTTTCCTGAATGTGTTGTGATTTCATCCATGTAATAAGTACCTGTAAAAAATAAAAACACAGTATTAGTTAATGAAGTAAACAAGAAAAATTAGTTTTAAAACATTCTACTCATAGTAAGCAGGAATATGATTGAAAAACAAAAGAAGGGGGACCACCTCGGATAGGGTTACTGCACAAATTTTATAATCCTCTAAGTATGTAAAGTCATTTCCCGACTCACAGAGCCGACCGACTTTACCCCTTACTACCACGACCTACTTTACCCATGATAATGGGACGTTAAAACACAATATCACTACGTTAATTAGTACTCTCATCCTCCGTAAACCAAACCTAATTAAAAACTCCTCTGACTTCTCTTTCCTTAATTTTTCTGTCTCATTATAATTAACGGTTTTCACTTGGAGCGGCTACATACCGCACTCACTCGAGCGCTGTTATGGAAACGTCCGCGCTTCCCCGATAATCTCCCCTTTTACCCTCACAAACATTAAATTACACCTAGTCCGCACAAAAAGTCAAACCGAATGCGACCTATTAATAAAAGCATAAGGGACAAAATTGAACGGCACAGGTGCTCATTAAGTCGCAAATGTATCTGTGTAGTCGCGCATTTCAGCCGGCTGAATGCTCTGAAGGCAGGTTCATTAGTGCTCACAGGACCATGCATTCGTTTTGTTAGTAGGAAGCAAATGAAATAAAAATTCGTACCGCACGTAGGTACGCGGCCCGGAAAAATTCCAAGGGATATGAATCGGAAAATTCAACCCGTGCTCCTCTTTAGCTCGTTTCGGAATAAGGACGGGAGATACGACTAAATGACATACCTCGCCACTTTTATTGTGTATTATCTACGCTCTCCTTTGATTTGATGGTAATCAATTCGAGATTTTCGTATTAAGCCGGCGGATCCTTTGAAATATAAAATATTAATTTGGGTTTATGGTCGAAGTTGAAACGGAAGAGGTTTTTGTGTGTAATTAAGATGTTTTGCTCGCTGTGTTTTCAACTTTTGGCATTTTATTCATTTTTATAGAAATATAGAGGCATCAACTCTGTTAGCTTTCGCTTATTTATATCGATTACTAATTAAAAAGACAATAAATAAAATAGGTAGGCATAGCCATTAACTTTAAATACTGGCTGGCTTTTAATTCAGTACCGATTTTTAAATAGGATAAAAGATTGATACTGGTCATCAATATAAAAACTTTTTATTTTGAGATCATGAGTACTTTGTCACCCGAAACAACGGCATTGAATCCAAAGTCAAGTTGTATGAAATCAATTATTTGAAAAGTTTTCAAGAAAATCAAGCTATTTTCTTTGCGGGTCTTGTAAGCAAACACTGTTATTTTAAAAATAAAGTATCATCAAGTTATTTTCCTATTGGAATAGGCAAGGGCGCTAAATTGAGTTCGCCCGAGAAACGATAGTCGCATTAAGTAGGTAATGTCGATAGTTTATACTTATCTACTTGTTATTATATTGTCCTTACCCTTTTCGGAATATCTATACTAATATTATAAAGATAAAGAGTTTGTTTATTTAAACGTTTGAAATCTCAGGAACTGCTGGTCCGATTTGAAACAATACTTTTGCGTTATATAGCCTGTTTATTGAGGTAGGTTGGCTTTATAACATTACGCTACTACGACCTACAGGAGCGGAGCAGTAACTAAAGTCGAATGTTAACGCGAAACCGCGAAGTATAGCTGATCTTTTATGTAATGGAAAAAAATGTGTTGTTCTAGATTATTGATAACAATGTAAGCGCACGCGTTTTGATTCCGAACGACAATATTATCGCGGAAATGCGACATTTGAATTAATAATGGTATCGCATAATGGCGATAAAAAATCGCAACGATAAAGTAGGTACCCATTGACAAGGCGATGATAAAATCGTGCTGTAAAAAAATTGCATAGCAGAAACTGCTTGGTTTAAAAGTGTTAAATACTTTTATTCAGAAATGAATGTAGATCGTTCGTGATAAAACTCATTAATCTCTATTAAAAATCCATTTAAAATTATAATCAATTCAAGTTGTGATCTGATACCAATACATTGTAATATCGAAGTAAAGCCGCAGCTTGTGGCCGCCGCATTATATTGACGAAGTTTAATTGACCAGCTGCGAGTTTCAAGCCGCACCAACTTTGCTCATCCAGGGCCGGATTATCCATTAGACAGTGTAGGCAAGGGGCCCCGCATCGGGTAGGGGCCCGGAGCGCGAGAAAAATAAAATAAAAGTTAAGTTTGAAGATTTATATAAAACAAACCCTCAATGACAAAAACCGATTAGAAAAATACGTATCTGTTTGAGGTACATCCCTTTTATTTGTTTAACGTTGTAAAAAACAGCGTAATCTATACTAGTATTTATACTTATTATAAACCTAAAAAGATTTTTTGTTTGTGTGAACGCGATAATCTCCAGAACTACCAGTCGGATTGAAAAACATATTTTTGTATAAAATAAACAGATTCATGGGGAATGTATAGTAAAGGCAATATAACTCACGAGAGCGGAACAGTAAGTAAAGACGTAACTTGAAGTGGTTGAAACATACCACGCGGACGAAGTTGCAGGCAGAAACTAGTTATGAATAAAATTGCATAGTGGTAGAAAAGAAAATGTTAGGTAACAATAAAGGAGCTTCGAGACGTGCATAGCGTAGGGGCCTCGACATGGTTAATCCGGCCCTGTGCCCACTGGCTCAGATCATGTGTTCTGTTGTTGTACAAAACATGAAACAATGCAGTCTCATCTGCTATCTACACGACCAAGTTTCTACGAAGAACTAACGCTCAATCTAACGTATAGACAGCGAATTAAACTTGGTCCAACACTACAAAATATGTCTTTGGAAACCTTTCAAACTTTGTAATACTATTTTGTTTCGAGAAAATTATCGGTGTACGGAGACATGATAAAGTGAAAAAGGATAAATAATATTTTTTATGACAAACTTTTCCCGCGACTTCATCGCATGACATTCCCTTACTGGGGGCCTACCACCATCTCTTAAAACAATATTATTTTAATATTACCTTGCCTTGCGCATTGTTGGATTTTCAACGCTTGGCTCAACGCCGAAAGTTGAAAACCCAACAACAGAAATTACAAAGTAATATTAAATGGTACTGTTTGAAGAGATGGTGGTAGGCCCCCTGATCTTTTTTTTGCCTATAGCACTCAGGTTTAACGCAGCTTCCTATTAACGAAAGAATTTTCAGAATCGGACCAGTAGTTACGGAGATAAGCTCATTCAAATAAAAAACAAACTCTTCAGCTTTGTAATGTTAGCATAGAATACCTATAGATGAAATATTGTGTACATCTCTCGGGACCTTCCTATTGTTACGGGAAAAATATTCTTTTACAGATGCAAGTTCGTTGTGCAATCTTCTTTATTCTTTTGTGGTCTAAAGGTAGGTATATTTTGTAAAAATCTCCCTCGTTGAATTTAGCTGCAGTGAGCTTAAGGTGAGCTGCCAATCCATCAAGTGAGATCCTCCTCACTGCACTTCTGAACGTGATTGTGAAACCAATGAGCGGCCTTGTAAATCTCTTCCGTGTAAACTAGTTAGGAGGTTCACTAATTCTATCCGATCAATCTGTTTAGCCATTTCACGTCTACGTTGGGGTCGGCTTCCAGTCTAACTGGATGCAGCTGAATACCAGTATTTTACATGGAGCAACTACCTATCTGACCTCCACAACCAAGTAACTGGGTAATACAATACCCTTTTGGTAAGTCTGGTTGTCAGACTTTCGAGCTTCTGGCAACTCGTACCGACTTTCAAAAAACCATCATGTATACTACCGGGTCCAACGGCTTAACATGCTTTCCGAAGCACGGAGGTGTCTCGGTATGTAAAGATGGTTACCCATCCACGGACGAACCCCGGCAAGCATAGCTTACCCTGATAGATCGACCCATGTGGCTGGTATTACTTAGCCACGAGATCCTCACTGATTCTATTCATAATACGTTAATTTGCTAAATGCCAGTTATCAAGACTCCCAACTAAAGATTAAGTCATTATGTAGAGCACATCCAATTACCTCAGAATCGAAATCTGTGAGGTATATGAAAGATTGCGTCTATTATCAAGATTTGTCTCGAGATTCAGCACATTTTCAATTCGAGTCGCGCGTGGCATGTTTTTTACGTCACGTTGTCAATATAAAATCGGCCAAGTGCGTGTCTGACTGGCACATGGAGGGTGACGTACTACCGTTCAATATTTAATACTACATAAAAAAAAAACATGTTTCTTGAATAATAAAAAAATATCAAAATAAAATAAGTTACGGTCTTTCTTCTTTATCGTGTGGGCAGTAAGGTCTTATGACCCCTCACACCCTAGTGTCAGAGTTTTTAAACCTCCTCTAGGGTCTCTGACATGGTTTGAGTGGGACAGTACTAGGCTGGTATGAGTCCAGGTTTCCTCACAATGTTTTCCTTCACCGATGTCAGTGATGTCCAAGATAAACTTTAGAAAGTACATATGAATTGAAAAAATCACGGTTATCTTATTTTTATATTTTTTATTATAGCGGCAACGGAAAAACACACTGAAAATTACGATTCTTTACCTATCACGGTTTATGAGATACAGCCCGTTTACAGATAGACGAAAATACAATGGAGGCTTAGTATAGAGTTCCGTTACTCTTTGGGTACGGGCCCCTAAACAAGTAGTAGCTAGACGCTGACTTACGTTCTAATATTCATTCAAAAGACGCGGTCTCATCGCACGAATCTCGATACTGGTAGAATTTATTTGAAAAGAAGTAAAAGAAAATTGCGTGAAAATCGAGGCGGGTGGGCAAACATTGAATACTATATTGACTAGAAACGGCATGTCTGAGAACCATATGCGTATATATGCACACAAACAGTGATATGTGTACAAAAGTGCTATTGTTGCAGAGATAAAAGAACTTCAGCTGCCTATAAAGTATTGGCAAGGTTCTCTTGGAAGCAAATAGTTGTACTTTTTGCAATCTCGCGCAAAGATTGTTGCAGTGTCTATCTGGCGCAGCGTTACATATTTGACGAAGTGAAGCTACTGTGAGTTTACGTATTTGTAATAGTTTATAATGAGTACCTACACTACATAAATACGAAAAACTTTATTCCGACAGTCACAAATACGAATTTCAAAATACCGATTTTCATAATTCCGAATGGTTCAAATTCCGAATATAACAACTCCGTACTTAAAATGAATTTCGTGCTTTTTAATAATAGACATTATAATTCTTAGGAATTATGAAATTCGGACTTTTGAAAGTCGGAATATCGAAATTCGTAATAAAATATTTCGGAATATTTGGGTGTTCCCGTTTATAATGATACCTACCTGTCTTAGTTGTCCCATTGCAGGGCAAAGGCCTCTTCTCACATAAAGAAGGCACGAGCATTGATCGCCACGCTTGGTCAAAGTGGATTGGCAAAGCATTTTATATGTTGCATAGAATAAGTGCAGTACCTCATGATGTTTTCCTTTACCGATGTCGGTGTTGTTCAAGATTAACTTAGTTCAGATTAATTATGAATTGAAAAAGTCACATTGGTACTTGCTCAGTATCAAACATGCATATGAGGCGGGTACGAAATAATAATAGGTAGTATGACATATTTAACAGTAGGTACTTAATGATGGTAGCATTTAAAAACGTTCTGAATATCAAAAACATATTTTAAAGTAACAAATAGTGACAAGTTTTGCTAATGAGAACAGCAATCACGACATTTCGTCGTCCACTTATATTTTTTGCAACTTTTTACGAAACTAGAACTAAATATTCCTATTCCTACCTAATAACTGAACTGAACTGTAGTATTTACATTTGAAATTCCGTATACATATTTTAATATGAAATGCAGAATTAATTTAAACCTTATGGCCTTACTCTGAAAGTAAAAAATTAGTATAAAACAAAATGTTTTGCTCGCGACTTTGTCCGCGTGATTTTTTTTACAGATCCCAATTTTTTTTTTAATTAAAATGTATCCAATAGCTCTCCGGGATAAAGTAGCTTCCCACTAGCGAAAGAACTTTCAGAATTGGACCTGCAGTTTCAGAAATAAGCACGTTCAAACAATAAAAAAAACAAAAATTCAAACTTGTTGTTTGTATAGAACATTTACAATGTAAAAAGATTATGTTTCTTCAGTAGTATGGGCAAATATAAACAACATTGTAGGGTACTGCCGGGCACGGCATTGCGGAATGTACACGTTAGCGCATCGCAGACACGAGTCATTATTTTTGATAAAAAGCGCGGCGTACTGTGGCACTTTGGCACTATGGCACCGTGGCAAAGCTACAAAAACTTTACGGCCAAGTCTTTTGACAGAGTAAAGCCAACACAATGTCTGAGGTGTTCATTGTGGTTGTGACACGATCTTGTACTGCTATGAGAAGTAAGTAAGAAGTTGATAGATCTTTTTGCTTCCTAATTGCATGGTGTACCTCTGAATTATTTGACTCGTATTTATTTTAAGAATTTTACAATCTTGTTAACAGCCAAATAGGACCTACTAGTACATAATCATGCTTATTTAATCGTAGTTTTAAAATAATTAAAATAGAACTTTTATGAAAACGTGTTACGAAGACAAAAATCTACAAAATAATTTTAATTTAATTTTTTATACTTTTAAATAGCAAAAAATAGCGAATTTTTCAGACCATGTCCCAACTTATTACAACTCGACGACGATTGCGAGAATTATTCATAGACAAAAAATAGTAGGTGGGTACTTTTATTACATAAAACGATTTGATTAATACTATGGATTACCTATACCTAAGTAGTTTCAACTTTCCCATTGTGTTTACGACTACTTATTCACCCACCGCGCTGAATCGTATCGTTCCGTATATTCGATTCGCGCGAACACAAGTGGCAAAACTTTTGTTTTCGCATTTCTTCATCATACCAACGTCAAAGTTGTTAATTGGAAATGTTCACAATCAATTCCCAGTTTTGTATTGATTTTACACACGCCAATAATTTGCTCGAATCGCTCCATCGACGAGGCGTGCGAACAATATAACCCTGTTCCGTGAACATTTTAGAACGGCAGTTATCAATTTTGGATTATTGGAGCGGCATTCCATTCGTTTTCGATACGTGTACGTGTTGGCTACGTATCTACGTTTTGTTGGGAATTTAGTGCGGATGGTGTCTGTACTGTAGGTAAGTGGCAATGAGGATGGCTCAGTACTGTAGGTGTTAATTAGTGATAATAAGGACTAATTAGAGCAGTCCACGATGATACCAGTGCGTCCATTGTAAATGGGATATCTTTTATTGTTCTTAACTCAACTGACTGGTAAATCTATACGAATATAATAAAGCTAAATTAATGAGTGTTTTTGTTTGTTTGTTTAAACGTGCTAATCTCTGGAACTACTAGTCGGATTTGAAAAAATTTAGGCAGATATAAAAAAGAAAAATGTTGAAATAAATAGAATTATAGCCAGATTTATGAGGAATAGTTTAGGTGAAACCGCGGGCTATACTAGTTAAGTATAAGATACGAATTTATTCATTTGAACATGCCATATAGTAGGATTGTTAATTGAAAAATGTGCATGAACAAATAAATTGTTGTAACATAATCATTTAATTAAATCCCAAACAAAACTTACAAGAATAAAAACATTCCCATCACTATTTTATTTTCCAACAGAAAAGTTACACCCTTTATATCAATAGCTTAGTGACGTTGCAACGTCAAAGAGCAGAGCAAAGTGCACAGACTGTCAAGATGATTGATATCGCGCGCGATGTGGCGCTGCCTCAGTGCGGCGCTCACACTACAGCTGTCAGAATGAATATGATACATGTATGCGAGGATATTATGCTGAGGAGTTTCGAGACATGATGTGTGGCAGTTGCTTGATTAGTTTCTGTGATTGTTCTGTTTTCATGATTTATTTATACGGGGTGTAACAAGATACCTATAGCCGTTAATTGCGTATACTGGCTATTAAAGTAAGTAACTTTGAGCAAAAATAATTGCGTCTTTTTTTTGGAGAGCATATTTAATCACTGTATTTGATACCGCACAATGTAATGCATGCGGTGGGTGCATGTAGAATAGGGGTCGTTACAAGTTACAACTAAACTTTAACACCCATGTACTTAAAGTTTAGTTGTAACTTTTAAAACTTCGTAAAAATACATTAAAAAAAAAGTTGGAACTGACTTTTAATATCTCCGGAACCTTCTGAAAATATCGCATAGAATGGAATCGATAGGAAGAAGATGCAACGTTATGATCTGTTATGATCTTATAAAAACGGTTAAAAATTCAATTTTTTCAAATGTATTAATAAGTGTAAAAGATACCAATAATACACGTGATCTATAAAAAATATAAATAAACAACGGATAAGCGTGTTTTCCATTAAAATAGCACTATTTTTGTTTATTAGTCCGTAAATAGCACCAGCTTATTAGTTCAATAAGTTCAATTCACAATAATCCATGTTACTTGTTACTTTATTTGATTGATCTTGACCTTTCAATGTTAGATTAGTCTTTGATTAAGATTGCTCAAACACAAATCTAAGAATAGAGCCCCCTTTCAGCGAGTGTCTTCAGGGACAACTGGGGGATTATGTTCGATAGAGTAAACTAACTCTATAGCTCTGCGCCCATTACCGGCACGGCACGGTAAGGGATTTTTTTGTGACGAAGCATAGTATACCTTAACGTCATGACATTATAGTTGAAACAGTGACAATCGTCGTAACTGCAAAAACAAGTGCTTCACGATGTCATGTCAGTGTTTGAAATTTAAACTATAATGTCATAAAATTACAGTGTATAAAGGTGCTCCCTCACCGGGAGCATTCGCGTGTAATGTAACATTATAGATTCGACTTTGAGCATTACATTACAATACTACCTCCCTGACCCACGAGCGTTTGTGTGTAATGTAACATTATAGATTCGACTTTGAGCATTACATTACAATACTACCTCCCTGACTGACGAGCATTCGCGTGTAATGTAACATTTAGTATAGATTTGAATTAGGAAAGCGCATTGATGTTACAAGTTGTATCAAAATATTACACATTGTATCATTACAAGGTGCGCATTGTAATGCTCGGTTCTCCTCCTTCACTGATGTAACGTCGTTTTGTATCATTACAAAGTGCGCGCTGTAATGCTCAGTTCTCCTCCCTCACTGATGTAATGCTCGACTCTGTAACGTTACATTACACGCGAATGCTCCCGGTGAGGGAGCCCCTTAATATTTCGTCGTCAAAGTCAAAGCATTTATTTTAAACTAGCTTTTGCCCGCGACTTCGTCAGCGTAAATGTCTGTTATTCCGGACGCAGACAAAGTCAAATAAAAAGTAGCCTATGTTCTTTGTTAGGGTTCAAACTCACCCTGTACCAAATTCTATATAAATTGGTTCAGTGTTTAGTTGTGAAAGCGTAACAGACAGACAGAGTTACTTTCGCATTTATATTATTAAGTATGGAAGTATGGATTAAACCATTTACACTTCCGAACTGTCAATTAACAGGTCAGTGAGTCAAAAAAGTTAATGCTAAAAAAAAGAAAATAAAGCTAGTTGCTCGTTCCAAAACGTAGGTAAGGTCTCTATAGATATGAACGAGCAAGAAACTCCACAGAAACTCTTTCAACCAAGTCTTTACAAAATTCTGGTTACATTATTCTTGCTGTTTCGTTATGTGATAACTATGAAGGTAAAGAACAATATTAAACCAAAAATAAATACATATAAAATATAAAATCCCTTGCCGTGTCGTACCACCGCCGGTGGGCTCCGGGCCTATCTCTATCGACAGTTCGTTACAGAGAGCCGTTTGTTAAATAATTTAAAACTTTATCGTGTTTTACGAGAATCTTAAGTTTTTAACAAAAAAATTGAAAACTTTTCTAATTATTTTTTTCTACCAGGACATAAGCCACATCTTCTATATTCTTTTTTGAAAAGACGGTTGGCACAGTGGCTGATCCATTGACTGGTACTCTGTGTGTTGCGAGTTCGATTCTCGCACGGAACAAATATGTAAGGTAGATAGTTGTTCCGTGTCTGGCTGTTTGTGTATGTGATGTGATATATTTGTAAATACATCCACGATACAGGAAAAATTTCTAGTGTGGTACAAAGTTAAAAGAAAAATAAAACTAAATTGTTACGAAAAAATATTTTTGTTAGTTTCTTTGAGCTTCAGATCATAATATGTACTTGACTCATCTATACTAATATTATAAAGCTGCAGTGTTTGTTTGTTTGTTTGTTTGTTTGTTTGAACGCGCTAATCTCTGGAACTACTGGTCCGATTTGAAGAATTCTTTCAGTGTTAGATAGATTAGTTATCGAGGAAGGCTATAGGCTATATACCATCACGCTACGACCTACGGGAGCGGAGCAGTAACCAAAGACGCGGGTGTAACCGCGGCGGACAGCTAGTTTACAATAAAAATTGACACATCCCAGAGAAGGACGTAGGATACTTTTTATCCGAGTATATAAAGCTGCAGTATTTCTACAATGCAAGTAAAACCTTTAACAACTTCTAAATAAAGACTAATATCGAAAAATTAGTAAATACACGTGCGCATTACAAAACTGACGTCAACGATTGTGACAATGATTACTTAAAGCTAAAATGAAAGTCGTAACGCGTTATGTGACACGACTTTAACGACGTTACGACTTGAAGTGCGGCTTCAGTCCTAAGTTTTATTGAAGTCGTAAAGACGCATCTTGGGAGGTAACGCGGCGATTATGGTGGAAAATATTTTGTTTTATGAGTACAGGAAATTAAAAATTTGTAATGCTGTGACCTGAAGCGATAAAAAGATGACGTTTTGTGGTCGGTAGAGTATTTTAAAAGCGACGCTATAAACACACATTATAAAAATGTACTTAAATTGTTTATTATCATTTTCTTTGCGTTGTTCCTGTGCTCAACATTTTTCAGTCGACTATTAGTGTGTAAAAATATTATCAGGTATTCTATTGGTATTCAAAACTGATATGGCTCATATATGCCTCACCCACGCTGTATCAGCATGGGGTGAGCAATATAGACGGGGGAAGGCAAAACGGATTCAGTACATCTTTCAAACTCCACAGAGTTCCAATTTATGGTAAATTATAATAAAAATATTTCATACATTTTGACCTTGAAAGTGTTGAATGAAACAGTTGATTTTTTTTTGTATTACGGTAACCATGGTAACAGTTTGCTCATTGACATTCCTTTTACTGCGTATTCTAAATTTAAATGGTATCAAGTAAAACAATACAACATCGACAATACGCTTTTTACAGGGTTTTACTACCAAGCTATATCCACAGACTAGGAAAGTTTACGTCAGTAGAGCCACATGGCTACATACATATACCGGGCCAGCTCACACTAATTAAACTTCCAAACCTCTATCTATCTCGAGTCATTAGGTGGCCATTGACCAGTTTGCCAACTCGTCTTCCGAGAACGGGTACCGCAGTCGGCGTACAGATGACGTAAATAAAATATAAATAAAAAATACATGTTATCTTAAATATGATTACCTAAAATTTATTTTTAATTATCAGTATATTATTTTTTGTTTTATACAATCCTGTTTCAGTTTAAGAAAATAAATAAAACTAACATTTCAATTTGTTTTAACGAGCGACCAGGACTAGAATTTAATTTAGTATATAATACAAAGGCTCCCCACACGACCGTACCCATCCACGGTCAGCCTGGAACTACCCTCTAATATACGTACAACTAAGACAAACAACAAGACGGGGGATTCAATTAAATTTAAAGGTAAACATGAGGGGCACTAAATCTGTCACAAAATCGTCCTTCGCTTCCTAATATGTAAATGCAACGGAATATTAAAGTGGATAATTATTCGGAATAACGGGCACAGTCCGTACGTGAAAATGATTTATAGCATTTAATGTAGTAATGGAAATGCTAATTTCGCACGTTTCAGCGCAATAACTCGCGGAGGTTTTTCACAGCAACTAAATTAACACCCTTTGTGAAGCCGGCTCGCGTGTTCACTCTGATTCGGTGTCCGGAAATGGCGTTTGTGAAGAACCCAGGGTCGCCACTTGCGGCTGGCGGGACCTTGCTCACTATTTAAGTATCAACCCTATATTTTTCACTATTTAGACGCACCGAGGCTGTAATTTGTTTTCTTTTATTTAGGTCCTTTTGTTCATTCTTGTGTTCGGCCTTTAGGGAAATTATGTAGTAGCAACATTAATTACAATGCCACTCACAAAGGAAAGCTGGTCTTTCTGTGAACTAAATATTTACCTACTTTTAACTAACTAGATACCTACATGGATAGATGCGTGAATAGTTCGGGAAAACATTCAAAGAAAATGGAATGAGATTGAATGGAAAGCGACTATCAAAGTTTTAGTCACGCGATGCAATTTAAAAAATAAGACACCCGATAAAGGCAATTTATACCTCAATCTATACTTCTTACTAATATTATAAGGAGGTAGGTGTGAGTTTGTGAAGTTGTAGGGGTAATCTCTGCATCTACTGAATCGATTTCTTTCGCAAATTAGAAGCTACATCTTAACAGGGTACCGTGGCCCCGGAACGTAAAGGGCAACAGAAGGAATAGGGTGGTTTTTTAGTCAGTAAAAGTCTGACAGTCCCTTCCGCCCCACCCAGGGCGGAAGGACACTTGATGATTTTTACCATCTCAAAAAAAAAAACGTTATCACTGAGTGCTATAGGCTATATTTTATCATCAAAAAATTAGGGATCCGAAGTCGCGGGGAGAGTGCTATATTCTATAAATAGTGCAGTTTACCTTTTAACCTACATAACTTAACAAACTTACAACCATTGATTAGGTACAACAGGTACGAAATTTGGGTAAAACATAGTCGGTATCACAGTTTAAAATCTTTCGGAACTAGTAGTTTAAGCGTTGTGAGCGCTTCCTGAAGCGTGCAGCCAAAATAATGCTGGTCGGAAATAACGCTTGCAATACGGCCTTTATAATATAATGCAAAGCGGGATATACGACGCTATATTTTGTACATGTAACGTATCCATTTTGTTTAAAACTATGCTGTTTCCTTTGCATTTTGTGTGTAAGCATTTATTATATGTTTTCCGTTGTTCTGTTTTAGATTACACTGGACTATTACATTTCCTTGTGTATTGTTTGTTATTGTGAATTTTAAGGTTTAAGTCTTATTTTCTGCCTAATAAGCATTCGCCTGCGTAGAAATCAAGTACCTACTAAACTCCTCGGCGATAGTGTAGCTTTCAAACAGTAAAAGATTTTTTAATCGGATCAGTACTTTCAGAGATAATAAATGAACAAATAAATTGTTTACGACTGCTGAGCAGTATGCACCTTTTTTTATTTATATAATAAAGGACCTTTACTATTAAATAACATTAATTTTGTATCTGTACAATCTGAGGTACAGGCCCCTATAATTTTTGGCCATCCCCTTTACTCCTTTCTAAAACTTTAGTTTTCCGCAATCTGGAAAGTACCTTATGTTATAATAATAATAAAGTTTATTTTACCTTTTAGGCACTACGGTAGACTACCTAATCGCATGTGGTCTAGCAATAATGTAATGTCTAATTGTTTGGTCATTACATGGTACCTAAAATAATTTTATGACCGCTGTAACACTGTATGAGATTTATTTTATGAAATAGCAACGTTAAATTTTACGAGTCACAATCTCGACTTCGGTAGATACTTAGGTATTTGGACTTTTCTTTACCGATGTAATCTTAGTTAACTTACGTTCTTAATTTCATACTTATCTTTCAGGGTGTTAAAGCACTCCTGAATACGAATAATTTTTATTTGGGAATCAACAATGAAGTATGGACAAAATCAATCAGCTACTTCATAGACTTTTATTTGTACGTAAGTAGTATATTTTTGTATGGGCTTAGCTGATTTTTATTTTGTTGTGTTCTTAATTTCCTGGTGAAGGCTTATATAGAAGATTTTTTACCGGGCTTTATAAAACCGGAAATGTCGGAAAGCACCCTTGCGTCGCCAGTCTGCTTGATTTAAGTAGAAATAATCACTTAAATTTTTACCCCCCTTCAATGCATCTTTGGGCTCCAAATACAAATTTGGTAGAACGTGTATATTTATAGAAGATATAGAATGTCTCGTTTGGTCCCAAAACCAACTTTCGCACAAAAAAACTCGCACCAGTACACATTATACAGGCTGGTGTTTTTACTTTCCTTACAAACGAACTCAACCTTTATTTTTATTTATGTCTCAGGCTAGGCGTTTTTCTTACGCTCATTAGCAAGTAGCTCATTAGCTTCATGGCTAGTTCCTTCCGTAATTATACAGTTTGTGTTTAAACGAATGGGTTTATATTTAATACTGGTTTAACCTTTGCAGATAAATGTTTCAGAGATTTTAAGTATCTAGATGTCTATTTTAGCTATGATATCGGTTTTGCTAATTTATAGGAAAGACTCCTATTAATTTTAAAAAGCTGCATAATTTGTTTGTTTATTGTTTGAAGGCACTAATCTCTAGTTAGCAGAAAATTCTTTAGTTAGCAAAAAGCTATTACTCAGTGCTGTAGGTAAGCTTAGTTTTTTATTTTAAATAAAATTCCTAGGAAAATTTACGCGGTCAAAGTCGCCGGCAAATACTAGTGCGGTTCATAAAAAGGCAGTAAACTTTATGTCCTTTTTATTCAGTAATGCACCTAATACTCAAACTCATTAAAAAACTGTTCCATTAACCCATAAAAAAATTACAAATGCAAATTCTCGAGCTTATATCTGCGGCACATTACCATTATTAACGGCTTATTTGTCGAAAAGCTCGCGTGTCGGGGTTGCCCTTTAAAGTTTATTCACAATGGCAACACTGATAGGAGTCGGAACTGAATTAGAATTGCTAAACATCTGAATAAGCTGCCCTTCCATCCTGCGTGCTGCTGTAAGTCTGCCATTGCACGCTACAAAAGAGGTGCTTTAAAAAAAAAACTCTACTATCTGTCAGCTTACGAAGCCAAAGTTTTACGAGAGCAGGGTACCCCAGATAAGGTTTTGTATTTTGTTTAGAACTTCTTTATTTTACTTTAAAAGAAGGTAGTATTCTTTATCTATACAACACGTGAATCGTAGATAAGTACTTACTATACGTTATCAGAAAGTAAAGTTCAACCTTTTACAGAACCCAATTTCAGAGGCCGAAAAAGTTAAGTAAAACATAAACCGGCCAAGTGCGAGTCGGACACGCACACGAGGGGTTCCGTACCATTATCTATAAAAACGGCAAAAAAGTTACGTTTGTTGTATGGGAGCCCCCTTAAATATTTATTTATTCTGTGTTTTTAGTTTTTGTTCTTACAGCGGCAACAGAAATACCTACATCATCTGTGAAAATTTCAACGGTCTAACTATCATGAGAATCAGCCTGGTGACAGACGGACAGACGGACAGCGGAGTCTTAGTAACAGGGTCCCGTTTTACCCCTTGGGTACGGAACCCTAAAAATGATACAAAATCCCATAAACATTTCCAATACTTCGATAGCAATCGCACGACCCACAAAATCAATTTTCAAACTAATTTTAAAGTAAAATCTAAACAATTTTCAATAACGGCAGACTGTTTGTTACAGAGTGTCAGGGCAGGGCCGCCGGGTCTCGTAATCGCGCCTGCGATCGATCAGCTGGGACGTTCGATGATGAATAGCAAGCCGCCGCGCCGCGCCGTGGAAATCTTGATAGCCCTCGTCCACAGAGTGAGTAGGAAATGGAGTGCCAATGTTCCAGTAAAGATATGTGATGCGGTCATGTTAATTTTGTTTGTTATACTATGTTAGTTATGTATTTTCTATAATATTACTTATAATATGATTTCAGTTGTTAGCAATTTTATTGATGGTGATTAATTGATGATTTTTATCGGATGCAACATAAAAGCGTTTATCAAACTGCTATAATTGAAGATCAACCATAGCTTTAATTCAAATTTCAATTTGACGAACACAAGACAAGCCAAACAAATACTTGTAGTCTGTGTACCAGTACCTTGTGGTCTACTGGCCGTAAAGCGCAACTGCTGAGCGTGAGGCCTTAGGTTCCATTCCAAGATCGGGCAAAGTTTTATGGGGATTTTCATTAGATTTTTTTTCAGTAGTAGCTTCGAAATCTAGATTTGTGCCCGTTTGATGGCAATACGCTCTCCCCCTATTACATGGGACTTAAACATACCTAACGAAATGTGGGTGTACTTAATGGGTACACTTCTGCCTAACCCTTCGGGGATTACAGGCGTGATGTTGCTATGTTACACTAATACATTGTACAATAGGAGTGCGAAAAAAGCCATAGATAATTCAGCAGTAGACACCTAATAGCACTCCATTTGCTAAGTAATCTGTGCCGCCACCCGATAACGTTATTCTATTACCTGAACCCCTTCAAGCCGCAGGTCAAGTCGCAGGTGAAGGTTAGATGTACAGATATAGCTCGCCAGCGCTTAGCTTATCAGTCTGCTCTACTATATAGCTTCCATGCCGAATTTATTTGTGTCTATTTCTGGAATAACTGTGAATTTGGACGTGAATGGCCTTTTGCCCTAACCTAAAAGTTTTCGATCCGAGTTGGATTTTCGAATTGGAAATAAGACTGTCCTATAGCATATTGTTTTCATTTTATGAGAAAAGCACAATTAGTAATACGAGTATGTGTGATTTAAATTCGCTGTACCTATGTTATATCACTGATATTTTTCAGCTTTCAAATAAATAGAGCTATACCTAAGTAGGTATAGTAAAGTAAGTACTTTGCGTATACATATAGATTAAAAAAATATATAGATACTTATATAAATACTCGTAAAATAAACTAAATTCACAGATATTATACACATTATGAATGATTGACCTACAGGTTGTTCCTTGTCTGCCATGTTTGTTTGTGTATAAAAAGAGTTTATTTGTTCATACTCATAAACATAAACTCACGCCTTTTTCCCAGCCCAGGGGGGTAAGCAGAAACCACAAAACACTACCTGCTAGGATCCTTACATACTCCTTTCGCCTCATCCACGTTCATACATCTCGTCATAACAAGCACGCCAGTTACGAGTACTGCGCACCTGACCTTTCTGAAGAACCTCACCAATAAGGCCATACTCCCATATTACCATATTCCCCATGATGCAGGAAAAGTTCCTGGTGTGCTTTTGCCCGCGACTTCGTCTGCGTAAAAGTCGTTTATCGTGAGCGCAGACGAAGTTGCAGAATAAAAAGTAGCCTTTCTTGAAGTTCAAACTTATTCAGTACAAAATTTCATCAAAATCGATTCAGTGATTTAGTCGTGAAAGCGTAACAGACAGACAGAGGTACTTTTGCACTAATAATATTGGTATGGATAGAAGAGAAAGCGATCATGTTTGTTAATTGCATATGTAAACTGTTTGCTTAACTTCTCAGAGAACACGCAAACCAAACCATAACCCTCTCTCAGTTAACACCGCTTAGGATTAGGTTCACTTATCGTAACCTAACTACACAGGAGATGAAGCGCTTCCGGCTACATTGTATACTCCGGATATTGTCCCGATAGCGTGAACACGGCGGCTCAGTTGCGTGCACGCAGCGTTAACATCGCATGTCCAACACTAGCCTTATCAAACAGTAATTAGCCGTACTAAACCGAACTCCTTTATCACTGACTAATCTGATAGGTAGCTCCGTTTTGCGTGCCAGATTACGTTTACCCACGTCAGCTTTTTTACACTCGCAAATGTAGTACTTTGTCTATTATAGCTGTTTCCTGTGATTTTGTACAAGTGGTTTTTTTTCACCCGGTTTTTAGTCACGTCGTTGGTTACTGCTCCGCTATCGTGAGTCGTAGCGTGATGTTATATAGCCTATATTATTCCTCATGAATCCGGCTATCACATACAAATTTTTTCCAATCGGACTGAAAGTTCCAGAGATTAGAGCGTTTAAACAAACACACAAAAAACAAACATATAATCTCTTCAGCTTTATTATATTCGTATTAAGTATAGATAGAATACATATGCCCCACACTAGTGAGAAGAGACGGAGACGTTTCAAGATACATTTTTCGTACCGCAGCCCGGGTGCGTTTACAAACATATACTCACATACACAGTCAACCAGACTCGTAACGACCTGTAGACCATACAAATTGTTCCGTGCAGGAATCAGACCCGTGACACGCAGCGTTACAGCCAATCACTCAACCACTACGCCAATCGTGTCGTCTACGTTCCATTACCAGCACATAAAAGTAAGCGTTCATTAAATGAAAGTTTACTCAGCGCCTATTTATGACAAGAGTTAAATAAAAACTTTGTCAACACGACATCGCATGACCACTTCCCTATTCTGAATAATAAAATGCGTTACAAAGGGAAGGGGAAGCGTCACGCATTCGGCCTCGTCACTCGACTAACGTGCAAATTTCGGCGATCACGACTTTCACGAACTGGCGACTAATTTCCCGATGAAATTAAGATGGTATTGTGCGAGCTATCTCATTTCCTAAATGCATTTTGTTATGTAAATATCGCGCGTGACTTATTATGGCGCCAGGCTCGGCCCGTATCTGCCCTTCCACCGTGCTCCGTTGGTAGCTTTTCCTGTGTCCCTTTTCACATCGTTTTTATGTTTCCTTATGACCGAGCCTTTCTCCTATAAAAAGTGAAATATAAAAGTACAATCACCAGCATAAATTTGTTAGAAATACCTACGCTAAATCAAAAGTGACTTGTGAAATAACGATCGCAACTTAGAAAAAAGACCATACTATAACATTTTGGGAAAACGCTTCTGAATTTTGTGTTATTGTAACATAATTAAAGTCGTTACTCTACATACCCGTAGCGAGGACTCTATACAACTCGATTCCTACTGGCTTCCCTTCGGAACAACAGCTATTCTACCGCCATCAAAAATGGCACAATCAGTAGAATTTTCTGTTTATTATTGCCAAATAATAGTCACTCTGCAGGTATTTTACAAGCTTTTATTTATTTTCACCTGCCCCGGTGTCTATGGCAAATTAATTGTTACAAGTTTGAGCCACTTCTCGATGTTCGATTGAGTTGAAATTTTTAATACAACACAAATAAAAACGTTATAAAAACGACATTGTTCGATTTTGCTGTCTTGCATTTAAAACAAAAACTTCCCTTTTAAATAAAATTACTCTTCGTCATATTCACACATTATCTTATTAGTGTAACTGTGCATAAATATACGAAGAGTTGATGGAATATCTCTTCCTTTAAAGTTCCTTCTCCTCCTCCTTCAATTTTACAACTTAGTTATAAATAATCCTAGCCGGGTCAGCGGAAACACTCAATCAGACTTGTGGTTATTCGGTTTGACACGTTTGATTAAGTTTCTGTGCAAGTTCGTCCGGTTCTTTGATGAATTGCACTTATTTCCGGTCGAAAATGTGTTTAAGTTAATCTTGAAAAAGATGTTTGTTGAGGTAAAAAGTTTGAATGTAATCTAAGACTACTTTGCAAAAGTAGATTTCACACAAATATCATCACGCCTGTGTAATCCCCAAAGGGTTAGGCAGAGGTGTACTCTTTAGAACTCCCACATTTCGCCAGTTATAAGTAGTTAGTAGTTACGGTAGATAAGTAGATTTCATGTAAATTTGATAAGCAAGATGATTGAGAAGTATTGACACTGATTGAGAAGTACTGACGTATGGTGTGCTTATAACATTGCTGATTATCAAAGCTCATTCCGAAATAGGATAAGAAGAACAGGCACCTACAATCTACCACATCTGCCATACTCCCGAATTCTTAAACGGCTTTACTTTGTCTCTTTAATGTACGACACGACGACACGATTGGCGCAGTAACTAAGCTATTGGCTGCAGCGCTGTGTGTCGCGGGTTGGATTCCCGCACGGAACAAATGTTTGTATGACCTGTAGGTCCGGACCTGTAGGACCGGACCCAGTACAACTATCTGTAGATAGTTGTACTGGGTCCGGTTATTTGTGTGTGTGTATGTTTGTAAACGCATTCAAGATACAGATGAAAGTCCTAATGTGGGGCAACATTTTTTTGAAAAAAGAAAGAACGAAAATTGACTGTGACAGCAAAGATCTAAAATTGATATTATGCATTCAAAATTCGATCTTAAAACATGCACCAATAACCTCATTGTTCCTGTGTGTATAACAGCTTAACAGCTCTTTCACACGGCAGTCCAGTTTTTTGCAGGATCCCGTTTTCTGCAGGATTCCCGTTTGATGGCGAATGTGTTTATATGCTAGCGTTCATACGAGCATCCTGCATGCGGGATCCTGCAAAAAACCGATCCGGTCGAATTGTGCCATTCGGTTTTGTCACTAGAAACTGGATCCGAAGTCCAGTAAAAAGCGGGATCCCGTTTAATCACACATATATTTCAATAGCAGTGTTCACACGGCTTCCTGCGTGCGGTTTACTGAATACTGAATAGCTTTTTACTGAATCCTGCAAAACTGAACTGCCATGTGAACACAGCGTCCAGTTTAGCAGGATACCGTAAAAAGCCGATCCTGCAAAACTGGACTGCCGTGTGAAAGGGGTGTAAGACTTCCAATACAACGAGGTGTGTTTCAAACAGGATTTGGTTCTCCATAATTGCAGAAGCTTGACGTAACAGGATTTTAGCCTGAGAGCTAACGAGATCTCCAGTCAACTTCATATGCGATAAGCCATCGGTAAACTACTGAAATTTTCGTTTCATGGATTTTGTTTAGTCAACTGTTCGTTCGTTTAGTTCTCGACTAAGTACCTACGAAAAGATAGACAACATTAAATGAATAAAGCTTAGTACTGTCTTCTTATAATACATATGGAAGAGACATCGTGACACAATGTTTTATTTAATAACATCATACGTCACGCATGTAATTCCCGAAGGGTTGGGCAGAGGTGTACCCATTAGTATACCCACATTTGGTCTGTTATGTGTAAGTCCCATGAAATATAGGGCGAGCGTATTGCCATCAACCGGGCACAAATCCAGACTCACAGGCTGCTACTGAGAAATTCTTGATGGAAAATCCCAATAACACTTTGCGCGACCTGGGAATTGAACCCAAGACCTAATGCTCAGCAGTCACGTTTTGCGACCACTAGACCAACGAGGCAGTTTGGAATTTTCAAAAACTAGTTATTTTTGTGAATAGTATTAATGGAGATCCCTCCATTTTTGGGATGTTTATGATTAAAATCTAGTCTAGTGCCATGCAAAGGCGAAGTTAAAAATAATAATAATAATTTAAAAAAAAACAACAAACAACAACAATAAACAACAACAACAACAACAACAAACAACAACATCAAACAACAAAAACAATTAAAATTATTGTTAGAGCTCCTGCAGCCTGTGATACAGGATTATCCTAGTACAGGCACCTCACATTACTATACCTACATTATTAATTTAAGATTCATGTTGTATTTTATGTTTTAAGTTTCTGAATAAAGATTATTATTATTCTCATGTCTTCATACATCCAAAACATTACCAACCGATACAGTTATTCACATACGCAAATATTGAAACACATCGAACATTACAATTGGCGTGGCGTTAAACGCTCTCCAAAATAATAACACACTCAAACGCATGTGAATATCAAGTTATTCAGTCGCGGGATGGTAAGCAATATTAGCATCACGACCAACACAATATATGGCCACGATTTAATAAATGGTGACTCAATCAAACTACCGATTCATATTTCATTTTCAACAGGCAGTTTTTGTTGAAGAATATTTTTTAATCGATGTGTTGCTCGCGTTACGGGATTAAAAATATGATACAGGGAATTTCAGTTTGCAGGTCGACGAAGTATGTTCAATTTAATTGTACTTATCATTGGGTTGGGAGGTCAATGTCAACTAGATTTTATTTATTTATCTTTTAATCAATAACATTTCACGTACATCTATACAATTTATAGGTATACTATATTATAAAGAGGTAAAGTTTGTGAGGTAATAGGGGGCAATTTCTCCCCTTACCCCCCTTACCTAAGGTCAAAATTTTATCTAGTTAGATTAACTACAATACTTTTGTATTGAGCTCGATGTCAGTACAGTCTCCTTAAAGATACGAATTAGGACGAAAGAATCCATTACTGAATTAAATGTCCACCAAACGATTGTCGGCAATATTTTTATTGTTTTTTTCACGTACTTTTCCGTGATAATTTATTGGCATTGTTTGGGATTGAGTTATGATTTGTATTTCGCCGGAATGTGGCCGCGGTGAGCACCTAAACCAATTTCTGTTATATCCAAGTAACAAGTAATAGTTTGCCGTAACCCGGAATTTTGTCGATAAATTGTTCCCCTATTAGTTTTGCTATGCACCTCGGTACGTGACACCGACTTGAACAGGATATTTCAGGGAACTGGAATAGAGAGAAAATCTAAATTTTGCAGAGAAGAGATTTATATCGACTACGTAGAGACCGCATGAGAAACCGCTGCTATAAACTTGGCTGCCTAGCAACAACTTTGCCAACTTTTTCCGCCGGCGACGTTGTATTGGTCTGCTATAATTTAAACAACTTGCACAGTAAAACAAATGAATTTCGGGTGGCGCAACCGTCGCCCACGTTTATTAAAATGAGAGTCGTAAGTTCGGAAGTTCGACACGGCCGCCGGAGACATTCCTGCTAAAAAGTGGCCGCTTTTGTAACTCTACTGGTTTACGATTTAGCCCCAGTATGCCAGATTTTTACGAGTAAACTTTTCTGATATAATGCCCAAAAGCTGGGACCGTTCAGGGAGAAGTGATTAAACATGAAATTTGCATTTGCACAAACAGCCGCTCGTAAATGATAGAGATAGGTATTAAGTACTTTGAAAACAATAACAAAGTTTTCAACTCAAATAAAATGTAACTGTGTACCTCCGTCACGCGTTTTAATGTGGTTTTGAAATCGAATAAGTTTCGTTTTGCGGGTCGTGGCTGTGTGTGGAAGGAAACCCCCAATAGCGAGTAAACGTCCCACATCATAATGACGGGGATACAATAGCGGATCTGTTTCGCCCGTCCCCGGAGACACGAGAACTAAAGAGAGAGTTATGTTCCTTGTAAACCGTACTCCGCTTCTATGAGTAATTGGGCGTAGTGCTCACACATGACACATGCCGCCGGTCTGAACATTGCAAATTGCTTCCTTATAAATTATTCATGGTTGTACGTAGTTTTAATTGCAACCCCTAACAGTGCGAGTGTAATTTGTAAAATAATTTTCAAGCAAGGGCCTTGGGCGTTTTGGGTACCTACCTCCAGGCGAAATGGAGGTAGAATTTCTTGGCTCTAATTTGATGACGTCTCACCGGAATAGATCTTAAATGAATAGTCGGCGGATTGCTGGATTGCACCAGCAAAAGATGTCTACAAAAGGCAAGGCAAAATTTTCCCTCGTTAAAACATAGCCGCGTTGGTTTTCTAAAGGACGGCTGAGGAAATGTGTAGAGAAAGTCATTACGATGTCCGCTTAAGATGAAAGAGGTTAGTGTCGATGTAGGTATGTTGTTAAATGTAATTTAAAAAAACTCACAGATAAAGAAAGAAAAAAAATATGAAATAGTGACAATTTTTTTTATTTATCCTGCTTTTTCCAAGATCCCAGAGTTAACAAATACATATATTAAGAACATTAAATAGGATAATAATGAAAATTAGAAACTAATTACAAAACAAAAAAAATATGAAAATGGAAAAAGTAAATAAAAAAGAGTGTGTTTAAAGTGTATATAAAAATGATGAAGAAAATATTTTTTTTATTTTTACTTTTTAATCTAACATGTATATGTTACCGGCAATCTGTGTAATCCGGTATTCTATACAATACCTAGGCAATGTATAGAATACCTAAAACGGACAGGTAATGTATGAAATATTATTTATTTTATACTTTACCTAGGTATTCTATACAATACCGACAGCGCAGCCGGCAATGTGTATAAAAGAGCAGGAAAGTCCCAGACGACGGAGCCACGCTGTGCGGGGCTCCTATTTCTGGGTGGTTTAAAAAAAAATAACCACGAAAGGGATGGCGGGGTCTGAAAGACCCCGCCATCCCCTTCTAACCTATCCTGTCCGAGTCGGGGTGCACTAAGTCTTGAATTCGCTCCGCTCACTTAAGATGAACCACATATTGATGACATATTTTCTATACAAAAGCTGTCAAAACACCGATATTTATCCCTCCGTTAGGAGTTATCTGACGATTGAAAAAGTAGCCCTAAGACATATGTAAGAACTTTAGACCCGAACCAAAAATAGGGGTAGAATAATTGTGACTAACCATTCCACAGCCAAGTTGGTTACAGTTCCTTGGCTAAACCAATTCTAAGATTTACTTGTAAAACATATGATTTACAGTAACCTATAGACCAAAATCTATTTATTTACACATTGCCGGTGGACCAGCAGGTACTCTATACAATCCCTAGGAATTGTATACATTACCTAGGTAAAGTATGTAATGGAGAATAATATTCATAATGTTTCATACATTGCCTGTACGCCCCAGGTATTTTATACATTGCCTAGGTATTGTATAGAATACCTGAATTATACAGATTGCCGGTAACATATACACCACCAGCCTAACATGTCTTGTATATTACACTACTACCACAATCAAGGTACAAATATATGCCTAATATAATTATTTATAATCTTACAAGAGGAAAAGTAATAAATCCGTATGATGAACGGTAAACCTATACCGTAACGTGCACTAAAACCTTAAAAGCTATCTTGATAATTCTACCATAAGTTAACCGTTGAATTTAGGAAAGTTGCCAGAAACGTATACTTACCTAAAGACAGGTCGTTGGCCTCTAAAAGACATAAAGAATTACGTACGTACACTAACCATACAGAAAATTCGAAAAATATGAAGCTAGGTGAGAATTTTCCAAAAATTATAAAAAAGTCAAGTTTAGCTCCTAAACTTTAAATAACCACTGAACATGCGTGAGATGTTTTGAGAAGAGCGAGAAGAGAGGCGTCAAAAATGTTATGTTGGACATCGTTTCATAGGACATCCTGTATAGAATAGTCATTAACTAGATCCAGTGTCATAAGAAACTTATATGTCATAACGAAAATTGTTTTTTTTGTATATGACGTTCAAAAGTGCCTTTTAATGGTCTAGTTAAAATAAATGATTTGACTTTGACTTTGTCCAACATTGACTCAAAATGATGACGAATATAAAATTGTTAGTGAATGAGACAGAAAACATTCTTTTCATCAAAAAAAACGAGCTAGCGCAAAAGTATATCTTTGAAAGAGCACAATTCGCTTTTGAGTCGCGTTTAGGTGAGAATTTAATTAATTTCAGCGTTTGAAGCGCTATTCGTCCTGCGAAGTGGAACCTATAAAACCTAATGGACTTTCTCTGTCTAGCGTAAGGTGAGACCCCTTCCCACGACCGTCCTGCAAATTGCAATCTTGCTTAGATTTGCACAATTTACTGTAGTGTGATTACAAAGCTACCACGGTACAAACACGTGGTTTGAATGATATTAAATCAAATCTATCTAATCAACTCGAAAATCAGTTGATCCGTACATTTATGTTTGCATAACTCGGCAAAAAGTATTTCTTTCACGGTTTTATGGTTGTTCCCTTAATAAAGTTGTCCAAAACGATGAGTACAAAGACCCCTTTTCGGGTTTCCTGTAAACAAAAAATTACGTTGTATACATAAAAAAAAATCATTTGCCGTCTTGCAAAACTCTAAAATGGTTCGACCGATTTGCATGGTTTAGGGAAAAATTAAATTAGGTAAAAATAAAGCCTTGCTGGTACGAAGTTTACCACCGGGTCAATTAGTGCTCAGTTATTAAAATGAAGCATTTGCGATTCATTTTATTTATATTTTTTTTTATTTGAAACTTATGAAACATAGCTGCTGATCGACTTTTCACGTCACCAGAGGGCTAAAAAGAGTACCAAAGAAACAGCATTGCCATACAATAAAATAATATTATTATTATTCCTAGTGTGGGGCAATGTTATCTATACTAATATTATACTATACCTACTAATAATATTTGTTTGTTTTTATTGTTTTTGTTTGGAAGTGATACCTAATCTCTGTAACTACTGGTCCGATTATAAAATTATTTCACTGATAGAAAAGCTACACTATTGTTGAGTGCCATAGCCTACATTTTATGGTATACTTGACTTCCACACGGACAAAGTCCTGGGCAAAACCTAGTATTTAAAAAGGAAAAGAAAGATTAGAAAAGATACGATAAGATTCCGATTGGAAAAAAACTCATTTCTCTTTCTGTTGCTGACACTTTAAACCTACCTAAAGAAGCAGGCAAACATCTTCCCAAAGTATTAAATATTCAGTATCAAGTCCTCTTAACTGAGAATGTCATTCAATTACCGGTACAAAATTCATTTACTTTCCGTCGATAACGGGTCTAATTTGCAGGTCAAAAGAAAATTAAATCAGCGCGTCGGTATTCTGAAGGGAACGAGTCTAATGCAATGGCGATGTAGCGTCGATAAAGAGGGGAGGGGGGAGGGACGCCGCAGGCTGCGTCAAAATTTTGTCGATTACGTAATTTCTATTCAAAGTATTATCCGAGAGCCGAGTCTCCGAGTGGCTCGAGCAGGGTTGCCAAAACACAGCTCAGGGAGGACTCAGACGCTATCTACTCAGGGCCAATCCCCTAGGAAACATCGTCAGAAATTCAAATAGCAGCGGGCCATCCGACGGGGCTAGACGAACGTTACACTAAACATTGCTGTGGTGACCCTAGCTCGCATTTTATTGCCCCTGCGCTCCTCAACACAGACGCAGTAGCTTGCAGGGCGATGAACCTTTTACTTTTTGAGTGTCACTTAGGAAAATTCTCGTTGCGTCGCCACAAATGGGTACGGTCGACCGCTGAGTCAGCATTCTAACAAAGTTACGATTTTCGTACGTACTTAGCTTGGTAGGTATCTTGCTGTCGTCATTGTAAAGGCCGAGGTTACTATGTATTTGTCCTCAACGGCACAATTCTCAATGAAAGTGTCACTGAAAATAGACGAGGTACGTACTTACATAAATATTAAAGGTAAATCTTTTCCTGAAGGTAAACGTGTATTCTGTTTATCTGCGTTTCGTGACGTCACGGCGTTAGCGATGCGTCGGTGCTGCGTGTCGTGTGCGTGCTACCGAACAGTTTGCACTCTCTGATATAGCTTTCATTTTGTGTTCGTAAGCCTGCGATGATAGGTAGGTGTGTTTGTAACTTGTTTAATAGATTTAAAAGTTTTGAATGGTGGGCGAAGTTTGGAGGGAAAATTTTCGTGTGTGTAGCAGGCGAGGTGAGCCCAATGAAATATTATACGTAATACGTACACCTATATTTCACGAGTATGAAGTTATTAATGTTCGGCCAAGTAATATTAACACTGAACATCAACGGAATATTATTTGTGGTGTAAATACTGCGCAATATTTGTGTATTAATATTATGAAACAAGGCCAGATTATAAATAGGCTATTGAAGAGGGTTACTGTATACTATCCATACTAATATTTTAAAGCTGAAAAGTTTATTTGTTTGTTTGAAAGAAAGAAAGAAAAACTGTTTATTCACGCGAAAGTAACGCACATAACATAAAAAAAAAGATTACAAAAGCCCAAAACAAAAAACAATTTTGTTTGTTTGGTTGAACGCGCTAATCTCAGGAACGACTGGTTCTAATTGAAAACATATTTTGTGTTGGATAGTCCATTTGTCAAGGAAGGCTATAGACTATGTAATATCACGCTATAACTAAAGGGAGTGGAGCAGTAAACCACCCGGACGAATTCGAGGGCAGAAGTTAGTACCTACAATATGTTAGACCAGAAAATTTTGAACTACAATATTATAGTTCTTTGTGAAGATAAAACCATTAAGTTAGATAGCATTTCGAGAAGTTGTTAAAACCGACGTATAATGTAACCACTGCAAATTAACTTCGACAATCTCATTTAAGAGATAACAGCACAACACTTATATACATACCATAACATAACACACGATAGATAAGGTGAGTTTTTAACATTCATATTTTTTTTATAAGGCAAACTTAGCTTTTCCTCTGTAAAATCGATTTTCTTAACAATTTTCCTTAGAAGTTTCGTTTTTTCAGCAGCACGTGTAAAAAGGTTGTATCTAAAAAGGTTTCATGTGTTGCGTGCGTAATCTTAGTCGGGCTGGCTCATAACTGTCAGGTGCACTGGTAATCGAACCTGCTCCTTCAATATACGAGGTAACGTCAGCTTTTAGCACCCCATACGCGTTCCTCCCGTAATATTTATGATTTACAGTACACTTTTTCAAGGAAACATAATGGGATGGAGGCGTTTTTTGCTTACGAAAATTTCTATTTTCAAAAGCTTTATTATCATTTAGTGAAAAAACCAGGGATGCGGAATTTCCCCTTATATCAAAAGATACCTTACGTTGGATGCATAAATTATTAGTACCTTTTCATAATAATGCTTTCCTTAAAAGTTTAATCTTAGCTTATCCAAGCTTGACTTAGTTTCTAAGAATCTTAGTAGGTATTGCAATGAGTGGGAATTAGGTATTTGACACAACTACTTTAAAAACACACTTTATTTTAACCCTAAAACGCGATTAATTTTCAATCGACAGTAAAATTAAAACCAATAAATAGATAATCAATTGAGTTGCCAAAAATGTGGCACAGTTTAATTTTGCCATACAAAATTCATTGTCAATTGATTAACTATTTTATAAAGCAACTATAAATCTATTTTTACTATAAATTGGAAAAAAAATCGGAAT
Source organism: Hoplodrina blanda (assembly GCA_949316365.1). NCBI lineage: Eukaryota > Metazoa > Arthropoda > Insecta > Lepidoptera > Noctuidae > Hoplodrina > Hoplodrina blanda. The sequence goes on from OX438581.1 coordinate 11,376,424, forward strand.
TTTAGAGCTAAAATGAAACACATAACATAACATTACGCCTGTAATTCCCGAAGGGTTAGGCAGAGGTGTACCCATTTGCACGCCCACATTTCGCCAGTTATGTTTAAGTCCCATGTAATAGGGGGCGAGCTAATATCTAGCCTAGCTAAAATGGAGTGTTTTTTTTTAAGTAGCTGTCTTAGAATTATTGGTTAATGGTTTCGACAACCCAATTGATTGGTGGTGTCAATTAAGTATCTAATTGAACTTAAAACCTCTCTCCCGCCAGTCCGCGCCATACCTTTGTGGCATTTCCGACTGTCAATTGTTTTGAAACTTGTGAATGACATAAACTGTTGGCTACGATATTGTTATCTTAAAAATAACTTCTATCGGTAATTATATTTGGTTATTTATTAATTAATTTTTTTTTCTTGATACAAGACATTACTTTTTTGCTAATATGAAGCTATGTCATTCCTATGTGCTATATATTGTATTGCATTGTATGTATTGTATAGTATGCTATAGACATATATTTTATAAGATAGATGTACCTACTATGACTTTGGCCGAGTAGCCGATTAGTTAGGTAGAAGGAGGCCGACTAATCGGTCGACTAGTCGGCCAAGCTAATTGCGGTTTTGGGAGTATTTGGCAATATCTGTGACGCTTCGTTTACACCTGTTGACGCGCCATGTTGTTTATACCAAATAGTCGGTAGAAAAAAAAAAGCTGTAAAAAAAATCACGCGGCTGTAGTCGCGAGAAAAATCTAGTACCTAATGCATAAAACACAAAATATGTAGATACAATACCGAAATAAAAATGCACCCGCATGTGCCCGAAGTATTCTTATTTACGAGCACGAACGTAACACGATTCCCCGAGCTGCCGCCGAGCACTACCCTCGGAAAACAAAGAGAGAATACAGTACATTTTAGCATATTCCACAACACTACGGAACAATACTACTTACGTACATGTGTTTTTGAAAATAGAAAACTGTGAAAACTGCTCCTCAAATAGATGCACTTTCGTTCATATACACTTTTTGCCCATTCTGTCTTTCCATACAGGTTGACTTTTTATTGACGACTCAAGTTTCGGGGGGTCAAAGAACTCATGAATGTGAACCCCTTTTATTATACTGTATTATACAAATTGAAGTGTCAATACACAAACAACGAAAAAAAAATTTTCTTCTGTTTGTTCTGGCTAATCTCCGAAACGGCTGGACCGATTTAGATAAGAATTTTACTGGCAGATAGCTGATATTATAAGGAGTAAGTTAGCTTTTATATTAGAAAAATAATTAGGATTCCACGCAAAAAAACCCCGTGATAAGATAATTTAAGCTGAAATACACATATAAAAAAAAACAACTGTTCCCTACAAAAATGCACTACACACAACACGATCAAAATAAATGGGACAACTAGTTTCTTTTTCACATTTCCGGGTCGGTCCCATAATAAAAGTTGTTCTTATTCATGAGTACTTTGACCCCCGAAAGATACGCAGTGAATTAAATGGTAGCCTGTAGGAAGCGAATCTTTTACTATTTAGCCGTTGTTTCGCATTTTCTGACTTTGAACCTGCCCAGATAAGGCGTATTCATACGTTTTATTTGTTATACTGGGCATAAAAGGCATCCTGAGTAGGTATTAGTTCCGATGATATATAATTTGACGACACGGTTGGCTGAGCTATTGGATCCTCTGCTGGTGTCGCAGGTATGATTTCTGCACGAAACAAGTATATTTTGTATGGCCTACAGTTATTTGGTCGAGCTGTTTGTGTAAATTAATTTTTATGTTGCAAAATTTCTTGTGTGGGGCAACGTTACTTAAAAAGAAACTAATAAAAATAATAATTAGTTAATTACCTACGCATGTGAAACGTTGTAGTCAGCTGTACTATTCTGTAAAAAAATCTCTCGTTGAATTTAGTTTAGGTTAGTAAGCGTTAGGTAAGTTTTAGCTATCTCTTACATCAGCAGAAATGAGTACTCATCTCACATAAATTCACAGCGAGATTTTTTATAGAATGGACCTGCTGTATAAAGAAAATCCACACAAAAGTAGTTGCCACTTTACTACTAAATCAATAGCATAGTAACATCACAGAGAAAATATAACTACATCAAGTAGAAGAGCTAACAGAAAACGGGCCTCATCAATAGAAAGAGACGGAAATGAAGCGACCCATTACGGACCGGGCCCCGGAATGACGGGCCCGGATTAGAAGAGGTCAAACCGTCTTCCAACTCTTTCTTTTTATTAGAATCTTCCACTTGATTTTTCAAGGCGTGTTCTATTATACGCATGGGCTTTGACATTGCAAGTGGAAGAGTTTCTGTGTACTTACCTACCTCATTATAACAGTCTTTGTTATTGAAAAGGTTAAGGTGATCACAGGAGTGTGTAAGTACCTGAAACAAAAACAAAAAAACAATTGAGTTAGGTAACGAATTTCAGCTAAACAACCATACTGGGCGAATAATTTAGAGAGTATGTATTTGTGTCCTTCAATCTTTATAGCGTGATAATTTTATCGCAGAAGTATGGCTTGAATTTACTCGCAAAGACTATGAAAAATCGCAACGAAAAAGTAAATCAAACGCCCTTAAATAATTAGGTGAACATTATACTAAAGCTAGGTAGGTACATTATGTATGACTTTTAAAAGTATCTTAAAACCTATTTACAAACTAATTAACTAGAACATTATACAGGCTTTTAGGTTTTTTATTTTTTCTAAAACTATGTTATTAGCTAACTTCACAATTGAGTACATTGTTCCTTTTTTTCTATTTTATTTCAATATTATATTATACATTATCTACGAGTTCATCATTAGATATCGTGATGGCCCAGTGGTTAAGTGCTCGCCTGTCATGCACAAGTTTGTCGGTTCGATACCGTGCGAGTATCTACCAATGTGATTTTCAATTCATATGTATTTTCTAAGATTATATTGTACATCACTGACAACGGTAAAGGAAAACGCTTTGAGAAAACTTAAACTTCGCCATTCCGCATTGAGCAAGCGTGTTAATCAATTGTCGTGCCTCATCTGTATGAGAAAAAGCCTCCCTTCCCAGTAGTGGGAAAATAATAGGCTAATATTACCTAATATAATTTTAGTAAGATCTTTCTCTGAAATACATCCCTGCCGCATCCCAGTTTCCATTTATCAGGACTATAACAGTTGCTAATGGATACTCTATCTGACGCCGCTTGGGACTCGATATTCGTAATTCTGCCGCTAATTATATCAGCCGCTAGCGATCGCAGTGTGAATTATTGGATTTCAAAACTGTTGTTGAATATTAAGTCTCACTTGCACGATGGATTAAATGTATTTAACTCTAAACTTACTTAGAACATCACTGCATTACTTTCAAATTGTTTGATGTTGCCAGAGACAGAATATATTTTTAATACGTTCAGAGCTAAATGTATTTAGGGGGAGAAGTTGTGCAATCTACCTACTTGCATCTTAAAGTCAAATTTTGACTGCATGAGCCTATTACTAAATTATTATTCCATTCATTAATTTTCTATACATGTTAAATACAATTTTAAATGTTCATGAAAAATAAAAACATTTAAAAAGTAAATATTTAAAAAAAATAGTAGCCCATCGATATCGGAACAGGGCGGAAGCTACTGGCGGCGGTGGTCAGCACTTCTAAAAAAGGAATCTCCTAACAATACGCGCTGTGTCTTGGAGTAACGCTTTCTGAATCAAGCCCTTATTATTATTATTATGGATCACAATCACTATAATAAAAAAAAGATTTTAACAGCAGTAAGTATATTATATGTTAAGTTTAAACATGCGGTTATATCCTTGTTTTTGATTGATTAAACTTAGAAAGGTACCTATACTGAATTCAGTTAAAATTAAATTAGATAAGGGTGTTTTAGGGTACCGTAATTCAAACGGAAAAACGTAACGTTTATTTAATAAGATCCCTTTTTTTATTAACCATCAACTTTTTATTCGACTTTTACCAACAATATAAGAATAATCACTATTCCAGAAATTATGATTCAACTTAAAATCAAATAAATTCAAAAACTTTCAAATCAAAATCTGAAAACGTGACAGTACAATAAAGGAAATCTTACAAATGTGAACATCACACGGCACGGACGAAGTAAAGGGCAAGCTCTCACAAAACGTCTTTATTTGACTGGAAGAGGCAACTTCATGAAACTCTCTCGACGGTTTTCCTTTCAAAGGTATCATTTCAAGAGTTTCCAACAAGTAACTTAAGCAGTTTATCAATCTTTAAAGCGTGGGCAGTAGGTGCTTGAAGTACCTACACAATAAAATGTAACGGAGCATGGCTGATTAAGAGTTTTGTGTTCGAATTTTAAAACGGCTCCAGGCCCGCTTGCACCACTCAGGGTTATCTTTTAACTCCGAATTAGCTGCTTACACGGGCCACATAAAACTATTCATTATTTATCATCGTGTAAACAACTAACTCTAAGTTAAGTTTTTGTGCGGAAGTGTGCTTTAGCGTTTATCTATAATTTTTAGTGTACGTTTAAATTAGGATTATTTGTAAGAAAAATAAAGTATCATGGTGTTAAAGATTGCACCGTCAAAAGAGGTTTCCTTTAAGTTTTATGTACCTATTCAGAGATGCATTGAGTCAGTCACGGAACTGTTTTATATGTAAAGAGAATTGCTTTATAAATATAGATTACCTACATGTCATACGTCACTTTACACGACGCCTTGAAAATGTTCACACAAATCAACATTTCTATTGTGTTTTATGCTAACTGCGGTCGTCCATACATAAATATGTACCTTTCTACCTAGTCGTAATGGAGTGACAGCGACTGCTATATATTAGCTGATATTGTTTGATGAATAAGCCAGTGCTTTAGCTGCATTATGACGTCATAAACTACGAAGATTTATAACTCCTTTTACAATTTATGCAGCTGTTGGTTTTAAAGCTCTAATTTTTTTTGACACTGGATTATAACCTTGGAGAGACCCGGCTAGGTGGATAGGATACTCCGTATTAGCTACAGATGATTGGTGGTCAGTGTATAAGTCAATGCTTTTGGCTCATATTTTTATAGTTCCGATTTTCCGAGACATGAATTTTATTGCACTTTTCGAGATGCCAAGTTATTTTTCTGCCAAAAATCAAATTGGTTCACTAATGCAGTTCAGAAAACGTACACACAAGTACACAAAAATCTTTAAAAAATCACGTAATCCACATTATTTTAATGCCAAATGATGTCTCTATTTTTCAGTCCTGTCGCTGCGTTGCCACTCACATTCTGCCATATAAATTCCTTTTGCGAATCGCCTTTCACTCATCCTCTCAACATGACCAAACCACATATGCATACTCTTTTTAATCCTTGTCACTACATTCTCTTTTAATCCGCAACGTTCTTGTATAACCTCATTCCTCAATCTATCGTTCACAAGTTACACCACAACTTGCTTCGCAAGGAACGAACAACTACTCAATTTAGGTTATTCCATGCCTTCTCATCGCACGCACAAGAAACGATTCAAGGGTAGCTGGTTAGACAGATAACAACATTCTCCTGAATGTGTACCTACTTACTTAAATTGACAACAGCTCCACCATACTGCGAAGGGCTGATTTCCCTAAGGGTCTGAGGGTTCTCTGTAGTTGTGGGAAAAAACGGAAAACTTCCCATATCATGCCTGATGGGGTGAGTGGCGGTAAAGGAGTGCAATAAATGCAATTTATTAAAGCAATACGTGAATAGTTTAGGCTACCAATTTAGTTTACGATGTCTCTGTTTGAATTTTACATTAGGTACCGTAGAACAAGCTATTTGGTATACAGGCAGTTAACTTGAAACTACTTTTAAACTATGTAGTGAGTCTGCTGAGTAGTCAATCTATACAAATAAAATAAAGCTGTAGATTTTTCTTTTGTTTGTTTGTTTAAACACGCTAAACTCTGAAACTACTAGTGAGATTGATAGAAATCTTTTAGTATATGACAGCCAGAGTCATGACGAATAGAGTAGGCTACAATACATCACGCTACGAACCACGGGAACGGAGCAGTAACCAAAGATACGTAACTTAACTCGGGTGAAAAAAACCACATACGAAGATGCAGGGAGCTGCTAGTTGTTTTATGTATTTCTCTTAAGTATGCTACAAATAATAATGATAAAATCAGCCTATTATTGTCCCATTGAAAGTCCAAAATCCCTTTGTATTAAGATATCAAATCATATCACTTCATAAATATTAGATAAACATCGGCCACGAATATTTCAGAGGCCAGCCGTTTATGACTTAATGAGTAATTATGACTTGGAACGTCACTATTAATAGATTAACAATATTTGCGTCCGATTGAGTCAATAGCCAGAAATATTTCCTTGAACTAACGTTTGTTTGGTAACACGATATCAATCGCTGTGTATCGATTACGGAGTCCATTTATATGGTGTTAAAACGTTCGTGTCATCATCTTGTGTTTAGTGAGTAAATACGCTCTTGTAAATAAAATCACATTCGAGTTAAAATAAAATGTAAGCCAGGGCATTGATCCTAAAAACAGCTCCAGTCAAATATCTAAAATTTCATTCCTCACATAAAAAAAATGACGTGTACATATAAGTATACTAATAAATATTACTTACACTACTTATTTTCTTAGTTTATCTTTAACATCACAGACAACGGTGAAGGAAAACGTCGCCTAAATTTTTAATTAGTATATTAGTCTGAAATCTCCAAACCGTTTTGAGCAAGCGTGGTGATCAATGCTTGTACCTATATGTGTACATTCACATTTATAATATGTACATTCTCTGTATGGCAAAAGGTCTTTGCCCTGCGATAGGAAAAACATAGGCTGGTATTTTTCTGTTTTTTTTACTCTTAACATTTTTGAGAGCCAATGGCCCAATGCATCATCATAGTTCATCAACATTGGCAATCTTGTTAGTCAGTTGTAGTAGTTAGTTTAGTAACTGTTGGCTTCCTACTGTTTTTTGGTATCCATTCAGTTATTCTATTCCACCCGCCATTACCACGTTTGCCGCGACCCGTAGTCCGAAAATTCAATAATGAAAACGTTATGCCACATCGCGACATAGGCGTGAAGCTAAATTACGGTTTATACCGCTTTATACCGGTAATAAAGGATTAAAAAGCGGTAAGTGTGCGGTCGGTATCAGGTTGCGGGGGCGGCAGGTGGCAGCCCTCATTTATCTTGCGCCACGCTGATGAATATTTACACATGTTAACGAGATGCGCGACGGACATTAGTTGCAGAGAGTAAGCGTCTAATAAGTGAGAGGACGTCTCGAGTGGATGAACGGAGTGATTTTAAATTGACAGAGGAAAGATAGTGAATAAAAAAAAACTGTGATATTAATCCTTCTTTTCCTACAAAATGCGAAAGTGTGTGACGATGGATGTTCGTTTGTTACTCTTACACGCTTAAACGGTTGAACGAAATTAGCTGAAAGGCACACATATGTATAGATATTATATTTAGCTTTACGCATCGGATATTTCTTGTGTTCCCGTGGGTTACTCTAGGTCTTGGGCTTAATTGTGAAATCTACGTAGAAGAAGTCGCGGGAAAAAGCTAGTGATAATAAATGGCACGACAACACTATAAACACAGGCGGGACATTTACATTGTAGTGGAATAAGGCTAGTTTTTATTTCTATTGCAGACATGCACAACGTTTGCTATAATAAATTATTATAATACCAGACTATTATTGTCCCACTACAGGTAAAGACCTCTTCTTATACAGAGAAGGCACGAACATTGATCACCAGCTTAGATTATGCAAGACTTGATGATAAAATGTTATAAACTTGCAACACATTATATTCCATACGTACTATGATAGTGTGGGTGACACATATATGTCAGCAATTCATCTATGGATGTCAGAATCGCATAAATAAGTCAGTGACATTATTTAATTTACTAGTTATTTACTAACTTATTACTGATTCCGTATAGGACTATGATATTAGTATGCAGTTAAAATATTCAATCGTGATTATAAATCGCCGTAACGTTCAAGAGTGAAAAGCAACAGTTGGACAAATGTCACCCGCACCATCCTAGAAAGTATGGAATATAGAAGATAATAAGCTATTGCATTTTTATTTGACTACCTACTGACATAAACTATAAGCTTATTTACGTATTTAACTCTTGCGATAGTTTACATACCTAATATTTCACCCAAAACCGCCCAAATAATCTCGCGGTTTCAATCCGAGAGCTACGCAAATAAATTTTCATTAACATTATTGAAGTAAATTAAAATTAATACAATACCTAGTAACAAGTAACGCACGCTTGCACTCTCCGATTACTCCGGGTTTTAATCTGTTATTTATATTCTGAATTTTAACCGGTATTAAAAAGGGAATTTCATAGTTAATAACTGCGGTAGAGAACGTAACCAAAGGCTGTGAGTGAAATATAATGTATACTTAGTATTATGAAGCTTGTAGTATTGTTCGTTTATTTTTTATGAGCGCGCTAACCTCCGGAACTACTGGTCTGATTCTGAAAATTCTTTCACTAGCAAGAAGCTACGTTATTTCTTAATAATTATAGGCTATTTTATTATCATTAAAATTAAGGATTCGTACGAAAACTGACGCGAGCAAAGTCGCAGACAAAAGGCAGTATTAATATGTAGGTACGAAAGCTAATTTGCACGACCTTTAAGTGCACGCTTTAATATGCAACAAAGTGTAATTTGATCGCGATAAAAAGCAAGGCTGAACTTAATTAGAGTAACAAGGCTCCTGGAAGGCTGAAAATTACAGGGGGGTGGGCCCCTCTATGCAATATTTATGGCTTTATGCTGCTTCCAAGGCTGCAAGCTATAAGAAGCTGTTTATCTTCCAGGTCCGTTAAGCTATTAAGATGCAATCTCATTATTCCGAACGTTCTATTAGCTGGTGCACGCGAATAGTTCTAGTTCTAAAATTATCAAGATTTCGCCTCTCCTTTGTGTACATGTAGTTTGATATAGGAAAAGATTGTTTGATAAACTGCTGCATGCCTCGAGTAAACCGATTATCTATTATCTACATTCTGTAGGTTTAGCATAAGCGCGCTACTTATCGTAAATATATTTGAAATACGGACATCCTATAATAGACTTGACTACTCCGTTAATCTCGAGGCCGCAAGCACGACTGATGAGCGTGGCGCCTTGAGATCGATTACCAGGTCGAGTAAATTATAAACTCAGTAGCAGCCCCGAGTATGACAGTTGTCGGTGTAACACCCCTGTGCCTCGGAAAGCACGTGTCGCCGTTGGTCCTGTGCTATTGCCGTCCCATCGGACTATGAAAGTACGAGAAGAGTGAGTGCAGCTGTGTTTGTGCACACACTTATGCACTATAATAATTATATCTGGAGTATTAGGCTAGTCTCCATTAGGTTTGGCCACCGTGACCAAAATTCGGTGGCGAAATTATATTCAACAACATTTTGATTTAATTTAAAACGAAATGCACAATTAGTATCATTTATTGATATAAATAAAGTCCCCAAATTAAATATCTATTTTGTGTGAAACAGATATTTCCAATTTTAATATTGATCGAATTTACGTTACGTTTATTTCGCGCGCTCGTACTAGGCTCACTACTTTAATAGTTTACACGAAACGTTAACTTTTGTTTTTGAAATCAGCTTTACGCCCAAACTATGCGCTGTGTGTGAACTAAAACTGAAAATCAACTATATCAGGTTTTTATGGTCTTTTTAGTGTTCTGCACCGTCACAGCGTTGTATCCTTTGAGTTGTGATAGATAGACACTTGAAATTTTCACAAATTATGTAATACTTTAGCCGCTTTAACAATCTATACTAATATTATAAATCCGAAAGTAACTCTGTCTGTCTGTTACGCTTTTACGACTAAACCACTAAACCAATTTTGATTGAAATTGGTACGGCGTAAGTTTGAACCCCAACAAAGGACATAGGCTTTTTTTTTGAGGTGGTAAAAATCATCAAATGAGTTCTTCCGCCCTGGGTGAGGCGGAAGGGACTGTCAGACTTTTACTGACTAAAAAACCACCCTATTCCTTCTGTTGCCCTTTACGTTCCGGGGCCAGGTATCCTGTTAAGATGTCACGCAACCCCGGCAGGCGTTTGGCCCCGTTGGGGCCCCGTCCCTGTGCTGACACTGCTGACAGCTCTTTGAGGCGCGCGCGAACAGAACGCGCCGTCGACCCGGGCATGGTCCTTGATCGGACGGCGAGCTACCCATTACTCGCCGTCCGCAAGACCGCGCCTAGGTGGCTGGATGTCGCCTGGCGACGTCCGACGCCTTGGGCGAAAGGATATCATAGGCTACTTTTTATTTCGCGAATTCGTCTACGGCCTCGATAACGCGAATTCGCGGGCAAAATCTAGTAAATAACAAAAGTGCAATAAAGAAAGAAAGATTAAAGGCGTTTCTCGTTTTTCGGCGTTTATATTGTACAGTATTGCGGAACTCGCACTTGGCCAGTTTTTTATTATTTTGCCTAGGATCAGCGCACCCTAGAGCAGCGACAGACGAGTTTTATGAAAGCACATAACGAATGCTAGACGCGACGTGTCATATTTTTATACCGCGTACACAGCAACAATGAAGAATATATTACAATTTGTATTAAACATGATTGTCTGAGTTTCATTCTAGGCGAGAAAAAGAAACTTTTAGCTGAAAAATGGAATGTTTCCATTACTTTGTTTGTTAGCACTAGGGTTGCCAACCTCACTATATAATATAGTATCCTACTAAGGGCCCGACTAAACTACTATATTTTTAAAGGCACCAAACTAAAAGCAATAATTTTCATTTTTAAACTGTTTCTGGACATTTTTCATTCACTTTTTACCTACTTCCTAATATTTTTTCATCTACTATACATATTTTTATAGGTAATCATTTTAGAACTACTATTTTGGATAGACAAAGAATTGGTAACCCTATTCGGCACACAAGACGTCGCTCGTCTATTGAAGTGTGAGTGCAATGAGTGAGAATCTTTTCTTATTTCTTCACTGTCTAAATCAATATCGTCTCCTTCCTTTGTCTGATCAAGCAAATATATTTTTTCGTAAAACTCCCACTGTTTTTATTGGAGTTTTTGTGTTTTATTTTTTGGGTACTTTATATTGGAGACGTAGCAGTTTAAAAAATAAATCGTATAATAAGTACACACAATCTTACAATCGATAAATGTTATTGAGTTAGCTCGCTCGAACCATACATTAATGTTAATTCATGTGAGTTTGTATGGTCTTAAGCTATTATCTTAAAGAAAACAAACATTAACAGTAGGTACCTACTTTACTTTTTTTGAACTTTCGGTACCTACCTAATCTGCACATTCAGAATGAGGTACCGTGATACCACGGACTTAGAAGTCTGCCCACTACCTAAAACGTACAATACCATGATCGTGCTATGAGCGTAACAGGTCCCGAAACATGAAACACTCTCTATGCTCAATATTTCAACCATGCTAAAATTACATAGGTTTGGTGATCTTGTAGGTACAATACGCGCCACGAAAGATGAGGACTTACAAACGTCAGTAATGGGGAGCGTGCGCAGGTATATAGGATATGTCGATGACATTTAGATCAAAATTCTTAACAATAATTTAATATTTATTACAAAATAATAAAGTTTGTGTGTCTGTCAAATCTCATATTTTGTGGCGCGTATTGTACTATTTTAACATCACATCACGCCTGTAATCCACGAAGGGATAGGCAGAGGTGTACCCAGTAGTACACCCACATTTTGCCAGTTATGTTTAAGTCCCATGTAATAGGGGGCGAGCCTATTGCCATCAACCGGGCACTAATCCAGACTCCGAGGCTGCTGCTGAGAAATTCCTGATGGAAAAACCCAATAACACTTTGCCCGACCCTGGAATCGAACCCAAGACCTCATGCTCAGCAGTCGTGCTTTGCGACCACTAGACCAACGAGGCTATTATTAAAATACTAAAGTTCTAAACAAGTTTCTCTTCCCATTCCATAGTCAGAGTGCTTACTCAAACAGATGGATATCAAAAGGTTTGTTTCATACAGATTAATGAAGATAAAACTGCTAAAGTAAGCCGTATAAGTAGGTTGGATAAACAGCTTTGGGCCCCTGCGTGCCCTGGATTATACCCTCTACCTATTTGAGGGCCCCTTCGCTAACCTCCGCAATCAGTGTGATTAGAACGGGTAATGACTTTTCATAGCTAGTGTAGATACCTACCTCTTTCAATCCTGGCAGGTAACAAAGGGACTATGCTCGAACCTTAAAAAACATCGCATTCTTATCTGTATTCAAAAATAGCATTAGTTTACATACAATTTGACAAGCTTTTGACTTTGATTGTTGCTGAGATGCTATTGCTACTAGATTTTAAACGTCATTAAACACGGATTATGGTCTATAGTAGGTAGTTGGTCTTTCAACATTCGTCGTTTGACACCATTACGGTGCCAAAGAAGAATGCTTAAAAAAAACTTTTCGATGTCATATTGATTTTGTTCAAATCAAATGTATTTGTAGTAGGTACCTATGTACATATTAAAGTTTAGTAATTAAGTATGCGTAGTACTAAAAAACTAACAATTTGAAGTTGTAAAAATGAAATGAAATGTTGATCTCAACATTTCATTTCATTTTTACAACTTTAATTTTAGGTACTTACATCTGTAAGTACCTAGTCCATGTCAACCTGACCGCAATAACCAATAGATTGGCAGTTCATTAAACCTAGTTTTCCTTTTCTTTCGGTTTTGCCGTGGTGGCGTAAAAAGCCTACTATAATTCCTGTAATTTATAAAAATGCCTACATTACATAAAATCGCTAAGTCTTTGTTCCACAGTACCCCGAGTCGGAAGTCAATTGACACAACATAACGATTGACTTGATAGTGGTCATAAACTCCTTTGGCAATTCAGGCATTTTATATTTATGACTATTTTTAAGTACTATCTAATAAACTACAACTACCCTTGGATATTTAAGAGACTAACAGCAAATAAAATGTACCTATTACAGTACATTAATTGTTTTCCGTCATAAAATTAATTGTAGATGGTTGATTTGTTCTTGTAACTGTAGGTAAGTCATAAAATGTGTTTTTCTTCACTAGTGTTATTTTAATTTTAGTAAAACAATCTAGTGTTTGTTGTTAAATTGCTACTTGGGGTAAAGAGACAATTTTTCAATAGAGAAATAAATAAAATAGCGGTTGACAACTATTGTTTACAAGATATGTGAAACTGTCATAATTTATTCTTTAGATAAATATAAGTTAACTAACTATTGGAAAATCAGCCTTTATACGAGTTTGTTTGTCGTGCTTATCTCCGGAACTACTGATCCAAATCTGAAAATTCTTTCACTACAATACAGACTATATTTTAGTAAAAAAAAAAAGTTCAAACAAAAGAAAATTCAAGCGGCCGAAATATCGCGAGCAAAATCTAATGATTTCATAAAAATAATGGTTTGATATGTTTTTTAATTAATACATACTGTATGTTGTTTCCTAGTTTATAACCTAAATAAAAAAAGTGCGATTGAAGCAAAAATTCTAATCTTCATACCATGTTTGCTTGAAAAATATGATTACCACAACGCCTTCAATTTATGTTTTTATACACAGCAAAATAGCTAATGGACGTATTTTAATAGTTTTATGTAGATTCTAGATTAGTGAACTGATACGGTTATATGAACAAGTTTTTCGCAGCAAACACGTCCCGTACTTTGGCATTTTATTTATATTTTTAGCCTGTACCTACTCCATTGGGAACAATATTTTTAATAACACTTTGTTGTTATTTTTATAAGCTGCAGAATTTTTAATACACTTTATTTTGGCAAGCAAATATAGGAGAATATTTTTAGAGAGTATTTTAGATGGCAAATATCGAACTAGATACTGGTTAAGTTATTGTTATGCTCGAAAACAGATAGTTGGGGAGGCCAGGAAGGGATTTTTGGAGTTACTCGAGCGCGGCAGATTAATATAAGGGGGGATACCTTGCTCCCTGTTAAGTACCTCCACCAAATATAAGCCTTGTAAATAGGGCCGCGCGGCTAGGGCAGCCGATCAGATTAGTAAAAAAAAATCGATCGTTGGATTTACTCGAGCGCGTCAGATTAAGGCAGGGTAAGTTAATTACATGCAAAAAAGTGTGCATTTCAATAATCTGACGATTTGTGCGTGACGTAAGGAAATAGCAAAGTCACAAAGTTGCAAAAAAAAAATGTAACCTGGACATTCTCGAGCGCGGTTAATTTTCATTTTATTTTGAAGGAAATCTTTCAAGGATTACGAAAATAATATAATCTGCCGATTTACACAAGCCGAAGTAGTTAAATAATCAAAAAAGTGTTGTACTAGCAGCTACTAAGAACTATGTAGTTTTCACTCTGCGATTCTCTTAATTGTCCAATAATCTCTCTCTTAATTATTTCTCTTATTTTTATTAGTTGTACTTATTACATTAGGCACATAATTAAAAAATAATTAAAACCGTCAGGTTAAGGAAATTCCTCCACATAATTGTCAGATTATGGGTCAGCACGATAAGGACATAAAGCTGAACCGTCTGTATAAAAATCTGACGCGCTCAAGTAGGTATGTCCAGGTCACGATTTTTTTTTGCATTTTCAAAAATCGGCCATGAGTTTTGGTCACTTCTAAATCGTCAGTCTTTCGAATGGGAGGCTCTTTAGGGTTTACTTAACATCCCTTCTGAAAATCTGACGCGCTCGAGTAAATTTTTTTTTTCCCCATTTTCAACCCCTTTGTACAGCCACCCCCACTATGCAAACCGGCAGATTAAGATACCCCCGTTATTAGAAACACGTGGGGCGTATACACTATTAATATCTGACACGCTCGAGTATGTCAAGGTCACGATTTTTTTTTACATTTTTGAAAATCTCTAGACGCTCCCCCCGTCAGTGAAAGTGCATAAATCTCATAACCTTTTTTTCTTTTTAGCATCTAATCTTCACAATCCAAACGGTCCCTACCACGCTCGAGTAAATCCACATTTAGCATCTTGGCCTCCCCAACTAAGAGGGTTGTTGTGACTTTAATGTGTGTATCTGTGGCATTTTAGCTTTCAAACGGCTGAACCAATTTTGATATAGGTTTTTTTTTTTGTTTGAAATGTGACTTGATCGAGAGTCTTCTCAATTAGCTAGGGTTAGTTAGGGTAAGATTAGCTCCTTTCGAACATTTTTCACAGGTCTGATCGAATTTGGTTTGTGTCGGGGTTTTTATACATTTTATATTTATCTTATTTAAATGATATACTTACTATTGAAATGATGTTTTAAATTCACATAGCTACGAATATGTCTAAGTTTGTGTTCTTACACAACATCAGTATTGTAGCTTCTACAAAACCTTGATTAGTAATTTTCAGTGTTATAATATTTCTAAGCCAGGATTAACTAAGTTCCTTCTCGCATCTAAATCAAAATGAGGGAGCGGAATACATTCACCAGCGCTTGTAAATGATATTCAGTATAAATTATAATATAACCAACGCTATTATTCCACACACGGCAGCTACTTAACATTTTCTCATTCAACAATATCCTTAGACCGCAAGTTGAGTAGGTAACGGATTTGGTAACATTTCATAGTTTCTCTCTACGTGCCCAAGTTCAGAATTTATGGGGTTTAACTTAGTAAAGGATATGAGCCACGAGCCTCGAGCCACGAGCCACGAGCCACGTAGCCTAACATTATACGTACAGGCGTTAATACTCGTTCCCGACTTAATATTACCCGCCAACTTTAATTACAGGAAGGAGAATTAATGTATTGTAGAATTAAAATTAGCAAGGAGCTCCTGTTGGAACGGTTTCATTATGCCGCTGCGATGGAGTTATTTGTGTACTTGTGATACTTAACTGTGTTATAAGTTAGAATAAGAGCACGTACGCCTTCGGCTTAGAATAATTCTATTTAAAAACATTCACACTACTGTATAACGCGTTCAGTTGACAAAGCGAATCTATTGCCACAAGGGGCACTAAGAATGTGCATAGGTACATTTTACGTAGATTTCGGTTCGAGATCCGAACAAATCGGATTTGCGTTCAATTTTCCCAGACTTTCGGAAGCTCCCCGAATTCAGCCGAGCAAAACCCGACCCGAATACGGCGCAAGAAAATTTCTGAATTCCCAACTCGCCTTCGTAACTTAGAATTTGAAGGATTTAAATCTTCGCTGACTTGTCGAGATTGACCCGAATCGCAATTGGTATTTTTTCGACAATTGCTTACTTTGAAAATGCTATCGTGAACACGACCTTTTTAAAGCGATCCTTCTTTATTTAACATTCAATTTACAAAATACGTAGCGTATTCGGAAAATCATTTTACGATATGATATATCGGTTTCCGAAAGCACTACGCGTGTAAAATGTGGCAACAAAATTGTCGTTTTCGTCTTTTACAGATAAAATATTTTAGTGCTTGGGAAAAGAGGAGACCGTTCAAATATTAAAGCTATTGAGAGGCAGGAAGGAAGGAGTCGCGCAGGTGGATATCACCTGTCGTGCCGGGAGGCGTCAGTTCCGCAGCGCGAACTCACACGAGCTCACTCGCACCCGCCAACCCTCCACGCCAACATTTGTTACCTTTACGGCCAACATTTATTACCGTGCCCGGGCGCTCGGCGCTCGTCTCAGTAAATATACTTAATTAAAATTACCGCACGCGACCCTTGAGAATTCGTACGTGAACATGAAGACGCGTTATGAGATAAAACTTTAGTAAAGGTCGGCCGGTAGTACCTACTCGCATCTGTCTCGCTGAATGAGTAGTTTACTGAAAAATATAAAGTACATTACAAGAGTTTCTGTATGTATCTGAGCAGCAGTGCAGTGGCGATCTCTAGGCGAGTTCGGCGCATTTCACGAAACCCAGAATATATTTTTACATTTTAAGTTATTGCTTTAAAAGCTTTTGGTCTCGTTTGCGGCGTTTTGCAGAGTACAAAACTACAAGTTTATTTTTTATCTTTTTTAATATTCTAGTATAAAACACAGGTAACTGGAGGCCGTTCAACGTTTAGAAAGAGTGTGCCCGTGTCTAGGGGAGTCGTTTCAAACTTAAATTTCGCCAGAACACTCGAGCGCTTGAAAACTTTGGCATGCACTCGCCAGCTCCAAATAGTTAAGGTGAAAATTTTAAGTAATATGTATACTTTATGTGCTACTTCATGTATGAGGTGCAGGTTACCACGTCTCACTTTTATGACGTTGTATTAAACAGTAGATACGAGTTTTAAAACTGCTTATACGTGTCGCGTTTTATCATAAAGTCGATAACAACGAAATAAATGTAAGTGGCGATAACCTATTTCTCTTGAGACATCAAGGGTCCTCAGTCCCTCATCCATGTATAGTTTCCGATCCGAACGGCTCTCGAACTTCGCTCATATTCCTATAATATTCACATGGTACAAGACTACTGATACAAGTTAGCCAAGTCAATAAAACGGCCGAACTTTGTTACAAACAGCTACGTTGTCGTACAAATGTCTGCTCAGTATTGGAGACACAAATTCTTCGTTTATTTTGTGTTACCGCACGTCAGGTCCACACGGGAATCGGATAAGAACAAAAAAAAACGTGTACAGTTTCCTGTGCTTCTTTTAAACTGTGTCATACTTTATTGCGATTGTGCGCTGTTTTACTTGCGCGGGTTCAAAGGAGAGTAATGGCTTTTACGTGCGAGGATGCATGCATCTCGTTAATTGAAACTTCAGAACCCTTTAGGAATAATGGGATATCTAATAGATATTAGGGTTTGGTATTATTCGTGATTATAGTCAAGGCTCCATGTTTTATATTGTTTGCAATCCAGTAAATCACAATTGTTTTTAAAAAGACTAGCCATTTCGTCTACATGAGCTTTTTCACCCGCATTAAGTTACGTCTTTGATTACTGCTCCGATCCCGTGGGTCGTAGCGTGATGTTATATAGCCTATTCTTCTCCTAATGAAACTGCCTATCATATACAAAAAGATGTATTCCAATTCGACTGGTAGTTTTAGAGATTAGCGCGTTTAACCAACCAACAAAAACACTCTTCAGCTTTTATTTGATATATTATAAATCAAATCAAATTGTTTATTGCAATCCACGATGTACACATACAGGTGGTAAATAAAATCTATCATGGACCCTGTCGGGCACAGTATTATATTATAGTACTACCTATAGATATTACAATCAACCCAAAGGGGAAGATCCGTAACTATAATTATATACACATATATTGACTTTAATGAATACTTCGTTAAAATGTTTATACAATATCACGTCATTTAGCTAAACTGACTGATGTTTATATGATTCTAGGAATTGCAGAGATCACCCAGCTGTGTTATTGGCACAGCTGTCCACTGTGCGCTAAACTGCAGTACAGGTCAGTTGATCATGCGTGCAGTGGAATTAAATCCGGAACTTTTTAACAGGGAAAAAATATCGTGTGCAATTTCAAAATACTAACGCGAAAAAAGTACAAAACAGTGTTTAAAATTCGTTTTCAGCTTCGATTCTGTAATTGAATGATTTTCCATTCCAGATTTGAAGTCTTGATATTTTTTACATTTTGCATTGTGATTTAATTTTTTTATTTATTTAAAACTTTATGCACATGTAAAAAAATACACAGTACAAAGACGGATTTAATGCCTTAGGCATTTTCTACCAGTCTACCTTAGGGTGATGCAGAGATAAAACATAGTGCAAATGCAAATGTATATTTTACTAGTGCAAATGCATATTTTACTATCACCGGTTAAGGTAATTTTATTGTTAACTAAAGCACCGCCTCGGCTTCGCGCGGGTTAAAATTTCCTACATTTTATGTGGATATTCTATTTTTTTTTTAAGTCCACCTATCACTAGTAAATTGAACACAACAAAGAGGAATCAGCCAAATCAATCTAGCCGTTCTTTAGTTTTGCGCTTACACATTTAGTCATTCATTTTTATTTACTTATATAAAAGAAGAAGATAGATGGGAGATAAAGGTATAAAAGCGGTGATTTTTACTCAACAACCAACAACTTCGTTCTTATTGATTTTTTTAACGAATCCTGGATAATCAGATCAAGATCACAATGAATTCTGGATATGAAGTGTATATAGGTATAGTTAAATCATTCAGCCCGTAAAAACCACAGATATAACTACACACTATACTACACTATAGAAGTATATTGTGCATATTACTTGTTCGTATTACAATTTCCCTCTCATTTTTGTATCTATTTATAAGCAACTAGCTTCTGCACGCGATTTGGTTTGCGTAGAAGTTAAGTAATACCATAATATACATAGACTATAACACTCGGCAATTGTAGCCTCCCATCATTTTTGTAATAGGACCAGTACTTCCAGATATTACCTCTTACAAACAAAACAAACAAACTTTACCACTTTGTAATATTAGTTTAGATTACAGAATAAACCGACAATCACAACTTTTAGTAGGTATAGTCGAAGAAACTATTTGGTTTACTTTTTTTCTGTTCCATTGCCATTCATTTTTATTTTGTGTTCACTTTTTAAGCTTGCAGTGTCTAATAATTTTGAAACCTATTTAGAATGATTTACAAGCTACTATAATTAAAAAATTAAAAAAACACGACTGCAAAAATTGCACATATTTGTACTTTGTTTACTTGTCAGTTTTTGTTTACGACGTTTTTTATTTACAGTGTTATATATTTTTTAAATCTACTTGTCAAATTCTAGACGATGAACATAGACACGACCAGATTCATTAAAAAAATAATTTGAGTCTGGTATTAATTTACGTTTTAAAGTGACCACACCGGTTTCTTTTTATTTTTTACTAGCCTATGTTACTCGGAACGATGCACGATGCAAGGATTGTAACGATACCCCATACATCTAAATCGGTTCAAAAGTTATGGTGGAATAAAGAAACTCACATACATACATACATACATACATACATACATTAACCCTGAACACATAACACTCTCACTTTTATTGGGGCAGTCGTGTAAAAAGAATTGTCACACTCGAAACATTGTTTAAAAGTCGTTAGTTAGCTGCCTGTATAAAAAATGGCTTTAATTTTCTAAAATAAAAGTAAACTAAGTTACTTCCTATAACATCAGCTATTTGATAGTGAATCCTGTCAAAATCGGTTCAGCCGTTGCGGGGATTAGCTGGAACAAACAAACAGACCGACATACAAAAAATTTTGGTATGAGGATCGCGTAAACATTCATTTGCATTTAGTAAAAAGTTGTTATTTTGACATGACAAACAAACACTTCAAGTTTCTTTATTTTTATGTAGATTTTAATCCCAACGATTATCTTTATGCATATAACTTGCTTTGATCTATAACCCTCATAAGGAAACACCACAAATGAACAATTCACAATCAATCGTAATCCAACACGTCAGGCATCCAGAGCCTAATTTGAAAAGACCTACATTTATAATTCATAAGACACATTAAAAAAGGCTTACAAAACGGGGATTACGGTGAAAGATCACCGTTCAGTGGTGATTAATGAAACGTAATTAATTACGGATGGTTCGCATGTGTCGGGCTGTTCGTATGAACCGGGGATTAAGAAACCACAGTACCTGCCCTTGTAATATTTCGTGTGACAGTTTTTACGAAGGTACTTGACTGTATTTTGTTTTTATTATTGTGTGCCTGAATAAAATATTAAGTTAGGATTAATATTTTGCTGGCTTACGCCATTCACTTTGTGTCACTTTCAGTGGTTTTAAACAGTAAATACAAGATGTTGTTTTGCATCCTCGTCAAATTTCAGGTGGTTGTCCTAAAAGACATAAATAATCAATTGAAAATACAGTACTGGGCAACAACTAATAAGCGCACGCGGGAGCGCGAGCGTGGCTAGGCACGTGCGCGAGTAGTACCTACGAAATTATTGAATGATCGTTGCGTATGCGTTGTGTATTTGTATTGTTTGCGTTTGTTTGTGTGTGAAAGCGCGGTTATAGCTAGTAACAGACGGGCCGCTTTTAAATACGGCTGGTTTACAATTATGGATTTCAGTAAACAGGAAAAAAATAAAAAAAATACCTACTCATTTTATTGTTGATTTGGGTCGAGAATCATTAGCATAATTACGTCCTTGAATTTGACTAGGATGCAAATCAACAGCTTGTATACATACTCGTAAATATACATCTAACCTTCTCTATCCGTTGATTAGTTGATTTTAATTGTTTAAAGGTCCACTTGTGCAAAAACTTAACTCAAAGTTAGTTGCTAACACAAGGTTAACACACAATACCAGCAGGTCAATTTTAGTAACTTTAAGAAACGTTCGCATTGTAATCTTAGTTTGAATCTCTTAAAAATGCTTCTATTTTACCTACATTTTTGACATTGATTGTCGCTGAGATGAGATCGCGACTAGATTTTGAAAGTTTTTAATTTGTACAATTATTTATAATTAGTTTTTTTAAGTCTTAGTAATTTTGATAATTGTAAAATGTTTTATTATAGCTCAAAAATATCCATGCAATTAATAAAATGATTTTATGCTAGACTATGTCAAACCAACATTCAAGAATTGAAACGATACGTTGAAATTCATGCATTTTTCAGGATTTAGTGTCGATTCGGTCTCACATTCTTTTTTGGGGAACTGAATTTGAATTGTTTTGGCATACGAGCAATATGAAAGCCTTTGTTACGGCTTTGATTTTTGGCACCGATTGTAACGATATAGTTCGTGTAAATTGCGAAAGAGCATTATGCCCATGGCCCATAGAAAAAAACGGGTTGCACTCCGGGAGTGCCGGCAGAAGTAAAAACTTGATTATTAACGTTGAGCATGTTTGATATTTTGGAATGGTTAGGGAATAATTTTGCACCAATTGCTTTATCAGTATAAAAGTACTATCATTTATGTGGTAGAATACAATATTCATTTATTGCGCTATCGTACACAAACATGACAATTTATATTACATTAAAAATTTAACTTTAAAACTATTACAATTATTTTACATTAAAAAGTTTATCTCTCCGAAAAATCAACTTTCATCCATAATTTCAACGACTTTTTCACCATCATCATTACCAGAACTATCATCGCCAATCTCTAAAACTGATACGATAGGTTTATGGTAGCTGAAGTAAGAAACGAACAGTTTTGATTCGAACCTATTTATTATCATTAATAGATGCACTTTGTTCAATTTCCATATCTGTCACCATCCATGGATACGCGTGGCACGCTGTAACATACACGAACATTCGCGCAAGCGCCCTGCGCTGTCTAAACGAACGTCCTACGCTTTTTCGATCAGGTCACGTGTCCTGACGCGCGTGGTCACGTGTCCCCTGACGCGAGTTTAAGATTTTATACCCATTACAGAAAAAGTGCTCAACGCCGCTAAAGAAGTTTTCACTTCAAAAAAACGGGTTGCACTCCGGGAGTGCCGGCAGAAGTAAAAACTTGATTATTAACGTTGAGCATGTTTGATATTTTGGAATGGTTAGGGAATAATTTTGCACCAATTGCTTTATCAGTATAAAAGTAAGTACTATCATTTATGTGGTAGAATACAATATTAATTTATTGCGCTATCGTACACAAACATGACAATTTATATTACATTAAAAATTTAACTTTAAAACTATTACAATTATCATTCGCGCAAGCGCCCTGCGCTGTCCTACGCTTTTTCGATCAGGTCACGTGTCCTGACGCGCACGTGTCCTGACGCGAGTTTAAGATTTTATACCCATTACAGAAAAAGTGCTCAACGCCGCTAAAGAAGTTTTCACTTCAAAAAAACGGGTTGCACTCCGGGAGTGCCGGCAGAAGTGAAAACTTGATTATTAACGTTTACGTTTACGTTTACGTTTAACATACACGAACATTCGCGCAAGCGCCCTGCGCTGTCTAAACGAAACAGTAGGCCCAGGCATACATTTTCGCCGCGCCGTAGAGAGGGGATAGCTGTCTACTCTCCATCCGTCTTACGCTTTTTCGATCAGGTCACGTGTCCTGACGCGCACGTGTCCTGACGCGAGTTTAAGATTTTATACCCATTACAGAAAAAGTGCTCAACGCCGCTAAAGAAGTTTTCACTTCAAAAAATGTTCGAAATGGATAACAAATACGCCAAATTCTACTTGAATGTTTAAAAAGTTAATAATAAAATTATAGTATTTATTAAGCAGAAAAACACTGTTTCGAAAAATTTAATCGGTTGACGAAAAATAATATACAAAGTAGATATGTAAATTATCTTTATAGATCAGTAAACTACAATTAAAAACCATCAAATAGTAAACGTAGTAAAACAATATCTTATCATTTCGAAAGGTTTTAAAAACGGATATCGCTGGGCGTTCCTTTAAATATGGCGCTAGAAGTAAGTAATCAGTTTTTAGAAATAGTGAAAATCGCTATATCGCGTGTCTTCCGTTAATACAGGGGCTCATTCAATTAGCCGTTACTACAACATGGAATTCCCTGCTTAATTAATAAACGTACGTTATTACGTAAGGGTTATACACGTTAATTAGCAACGTTAACCGTTAATGGGTTACGCTGTTATTTTCAACTAAATCAGTTTCGGGTTAACGACGTAACGGGTTATCGTGTGTGCGTACAACACTAGTATTGTCAACAATAAAAATACCAGCATGATGTCCCACTGCAGGGCAAAGTCGTCTCGTAAGACAAATATTGTACGCGAAATATCTTCTACTTTGTTTTAATGCATAGATACTAATACCAATTAGAATGCATTGAAACAAATAGTAGATATTTCGCGTACAATAGTGTTGTCTATTACTGCTGTATACTAGGGCTGGGCTGTATCGATAGATCAGTGGTTTCGCAACACGCCTCTGAGGTCGGTTTATGGCCATTGACGAGTTTAAATTGCACAGGAAATTATTTCCGGACACACCTACATGGGATCTGCGATACGGTGTTGAAATTTTGATGATTATTTCGAAGAGAATTTCATCAAAATTATAATTTTAATGGCCTATCAATTATTAAATTAGAATACTAATAATAATACCTACTGTTGTTCCACTGCAGGGTAAAAGCCTCTTCTCATGCAGAGAAGGCACGATTGATAGAAGGCATTGATCACCAAACATGCTCAAAGCGATTTCAGACTTATATTGATTAAGTACTAGCTTTTTTCTGCAACTACGTCCACGTATCGCAGACGCAAACGAAGTCGTTGAATAAAAACTAGCCTATATTCTCTCTTTTTTTTTTTAGGTGGTAAAAATCATCAAATGACTCCTTCCGCCCTGGGTGGGGCGGAAGGGACTGTCAGACTTTTACTGACTAAAAAACCACTCTGTTCCTTCTGTTGCCCTTTACGTTCCGGGGCCACGGTATCCTGTGAAGACGTCCCGCAACCCCGGCAGGCGTTTGGCCCCTATAGGGGCCCCGTTCCTGTGCTGACAGCTCTTTGAGGCGCGCGCGAACAGAACGCGCCGTCGACCCGGGCATGGTCCTTGATCGGACGGCGAGCTACCCATTACTCGCCGAGCCTATATTCTCTCTTGGGGTAGGAGGTGGTGTTATTGGGTTTTCCCATCAGGAATTTCTCAGTAGCAGCCTCAGAGTCTGGATTTGTGCCCGGTTATTCGGGGATTACAGGCGTGCGTTTACTATAGTACTTAGCAGGATAGCTAGGACTTTCTTTTCCAATTATTAAGTATCTACTACCCAAACGAGTGAAGCCGCGGGCTAATTAGTTACAATTCTTGTAAGTTACAATTCTTGTAAATAACTAGGGCTGTAAAGACTGTGACTTAGTACCCGGTCATTTTTTTTTGAGCCCGTAATTTTCGTGAAGTAGGCTAAATAAATCACCCACCAAAATTTCATCGCAATGGGATCAACAGTTTAGGAACGATAGAGGACAAACATTTATTTTTGTTTACATAGATGGTATACAACGTCGTCGACGTCTGCAGAAAAAGAATAAATCTCTGTTTCATCGAATCTACATCAAGATTTACGTTTACAAAATCAGCAAGTTGCCATTTTTTTCTGTAAACAACTCTGACAGTTCTGACGATGATATGCGTTTCTTTTGATAACAAAAACAAACAACACAAAACACATTTCTTTGGAATCAGTTGCGAAAACATCATATCATTTATCTTCATCATTATTTTAACACTTGCTTACGACCGCGACCTCGGCCACGTTAACGCGCACGCCGACTACACTTGCCAATGGTCAGTTATACTATTAAGTCGGAGTTGCGGCAATTAGCAACTAACTTAGTCATTGATTGCAGCAACTGAAAACTGTTGACGATCGCCGGAACTCGAAACTCGAGTTTCTACGTGTGCGCAGTCCAATTGAAATATATGTAAACAGCTAGTTGCCAGCTAAGTTGCCAGTTGCTGCAATAGTTGCTCTATGTGCAAAGCGCATAAACATCCAAATCTTTTAAACAATTTTGGAAAATATTGATTGCTGATGTTATAAATAGTACGTAGGTACTACTATAGCTATCAATACTTTTAGTTTTCTATTGCAACAGTCACACAACGTCATAGAAGGTTCCCCTAAGTGTATACAGATTGTATTTATATGGTGTAAGCTCAACGCTACGTGTTACGATCCGTACCTACATACCGCTCGTTTCTTCCACATTCATACACCTTTTCATATGTTATGCGGCTGTGGGTTTCTGCAGGTTGTAAAATGTGTGTCACGCTGGCATTCTCGAAAAGGGTTGGCAGAGAAAGATGAGGGGTTGTATAGTCACATTTTTTCCTATGACTGTATTCTGTCTCATGAAGGGGCGTGAGAAATTTAAATTCATTTATATAAGGTGTTGTATAAAATGTTGATTTACACAAAAATATTCAATTAAATGTCATAAATATTTTAATCAAAGTTAAATAAATTAAAATTATGCAAATTGCCATGGCAAATACAAAGTCAACAAAATAAAATTTATTGGAATGGAGTTCTAGGAACCACAAACTGTAAGGTATTAATTATACAGCCAAAACAAACAGCATATAAACAAAACTTACTTTGTATAACAGCTAATCTTCCTCATCTTTTGCCCAGCAGTGGGACAATGTAGGCTAGAGCAAAAAGGATACACTGCATGGGCGTATCATACCTACGCCGCAAAGTCGTAAAATATTAAAGGTGAAGTTTAAAGTTCGTAGCTGAAGTTCGCCTTTTTATTACAACTTTTGTATGCCAATAGTGGAATTAAAGACTTGAAGCTACCAATGAGGCTGTTAAAAGATAATTTTAGATAGCAAAAAGATATAAATATAGGTATAAATATACCGCCGCCCGGTCTGTTCGTCGTGTTTGTTGTACAAACTTTTACTTGGGTAAACAATTTACTGTTAACGAAGCAAGGCAAGGGTCTCGCTAAAAATGGCGCTGATAGATTCTTATTTAGCACAGTTTATTGAGAATATTGACAACGTTTTAATATTGAAATTTATGATAAGAGTTGTGGATTTAAAAGAAAATCTCCTGCGTACTGTAATTTAAAATACACACATAAGCGATAATATCTTCAGGATCGAATTTCAACCTCAATGGAGACTAGTCAAGTAATAGCAGATATTTTAGTGTGCGCAAACACAGATGCACTCCCTCTTACCTCATTCTCATAGTCTGATGGGATGGGACGACAATCCGACACGACCGTGGAGCGATCAGGCGCAGGACCGGCTTTACGTGCTTCCAGAGGCATGGGTGTGTCACATTACCGACTTCCAAACTTCGAGCTGCTACTGGGAAATTCCTAATAGAATAACAAAACACAACTTTTTGCCCGACCTGGGCATCGAATCCAGGACCCCAGGTTAAGCAGTTCGTACATGAGATCACCGAGGCAAACTTATGCGATACAACTTCCAATTCTCTCATATTTTGAAGGCTTAGCAGTAAAAAAAAATGTCAATCAAAAAGTTTATTCAAAAAATTTCAAATGCCTGCACAGATTACGTTTATTTACATTCCTAAAATACATAATTGAGACATCTATTCATCCCATAAGAGATGAAACGCCCACCCAAATAAACAAACATGCAAACAAACAAACAAAATGTAAATATATACTCAAAACATGAATAAAATCTGAAGTGCAAACATCCTAAATATTAACGCAGAGTTAAATTAAGTACTAAACCGAATCAGTGTTTACGCTGTATGGCTATTTACTCAAATTGTTAGGAATGTGTAAATATTTCGTACGGGTCACGCCATTCTGACGTGCGTGACGGTATGCTATGCTCCTTCGTTAATTTTATACGACGTATATACGAGTCTCTTAATACTATAAACAGATTTTTATGTGTTATGACAAGACTGTTTATATTTTTTACTTTTGTTTGACTTAAAGAAAATCGTGGAAGACTGGCTGTCTATTCTGAAAAGTCTTGGGCTTGAGATGAGCTGAGGGATTTCATACAAACTTTGAAGTCCTTATTTTTAGAAATTAATTAACCGATTTTAATTAAAGTCCCCTTTTTTTTTAGGTGGTAAAAATCATCAAATGACTCCTTACGCCCTGGGTGGGGCGGAAAGGGACTGTCAGACTTTTACTGACTAAAAAACCACCCTGTTCCTTCTGTTGCCCTTCACGTTCCGGGGCCACGGTGTCCTGTTAAGACGTCCCGCAACCCCGGACACTTAATATAGCCATAAGTCTAAAAAGTTAGTTGAAAACATTAAAAAAAAATGTGTTACAGCTAAATTCGAGTGAAATTAGATTTTCCACAGAAACAGAGATTTCCAATTATCTTTTTTTAAATAAGACATTCCCAAAATGTTCTCAACTAACTCTAGACCTACATATAATATCCAGATGATATGACTCGTGTCTTCTCTGTATGAGAAGAAGCCTTTGCCCTGCAGTAGGACTATAATAGGCTGGTATAATTTTAATGCTTTAAAGAGCCACATTCAACTATAATGAAATTTGTTGAGTCAATGAAAAGCACCAACAATTCAAAATGATAAAAAAAACTCCTCGGGTCTTCAGAAGTAAAACTTCTTGAATAAAGACTCAGAATTCTAAAACAAAATGAGAAATTCTCTCGTTATCACGTTTTTCCTTTTAATGAGGCAAATGAGTCTTATTGTGGAAGTCAAAAAGTCCTGATTTCCACCCACCTGTAGGGAAAAGTACATGGATGGTGGGTGCTTGACATTCAGAACATCTTTCGGCAATTTCATCGTTCAGCGTGATAGGTAGGCTCGAGCGTGTTCTGAATATCTCCTTCGTAAATCACCGATGAAAAAATACACCTCTCTGACCTGATTTTTCAACTTCAAACTATACTTTTATTGAAATCATTCGGCTTGATACAACCGCTGCGACTACGATTGCGGTGTACACGTTTTTATATTCATCTATAGTTAGTCGAGTAATGGATATTGCTTGCATTCTGCACAGTAGGTCTACCGGTTTGAAACGACCTCTTAACTTGATTGGATTTGGGTTTAGTATTCTACAGCACTGCAAAATATACGGGGACCTGTTTTATGGCCTGAAAGTATGCTGCCTCATCAAAAATCTCGTGTCAATTTGATGATAAAGTAAAAAAAATTGCTCCTCCATCAGAAGAGTCGATTTGATTGCTACGCCGTAGCTCGTAGCCTTCGTAGCGCGTAGCATTGGATTTGTGACGACACGCGTGACGTAACGGCCGCACCCCCGCCCGGGCGTGCGTCACTCACCCTCCCCCCTCCACTCGACACGCAAATCATTGGCCAAAATCAACAGCGATTTAATGCCGCCATTAAGTACCGGAAGCTGGATAAATGTACGGTGCATGTGTTCGCTCAACCGACTTACAATGCAGGCGATTTATTACAGGCGACACGATTTACTGTGTAATATTAATTAGTAGCGGCATTCACGGCATGTAGGTACCCATTCAATGTTTACTTAATATTTGTGTTTGCACGACGTTTTAGGGCACGACGGCAGGGTTTAGAGCTAAAAAGGAAAGTCAAATGTCTCCAAGTCGGTGTAACGCGAACATTTACATAAATATAACAACCGGCCTTAAGGACTTTGATGGAATGGGGTTAAACTACAGTTTTGGAGTGCGAGTAAGCCATTTTCTTGCGTCTCGAGCGACAAATACGTCGTTAAAGTGAAATGTTGATGAAATAAGGGTAATCTGTGATTTTGTTTTGGATCTTTGATGAAAGATGTGAATATAAATAGGAAGTATTCAACTTACTCCATTTTGTTTATGAATCCTTTTGTCTTTAGATATTTGCGTCGACTATTCTGTCGAGTTCATACAAAGTTCTAGCTTCTGCCTACGACTTCGTCCGTGTGTATTATAAAACATAGCCTATAATAACATTTCGGCAATTATAGTGCAGCTTTCTATAAGACTTTCGTGATGAGATTTATATTTATGTATGTATGGGTAGAACCTGGATGTAGCTGGTATATGAGAGTGGAGATAGGCACAAATAAAGAGCCTAGCATATACCTAGCAGAGGGTGAAGTCAGGCTGTGGTTAATAATGATAAATGTATGAAGGTCCTGTCTGCAGTTCGGTCCGTTGTGTGTGGTGGGTTCTGGCTAAAATAGGCAACCTAGTTTTATATAAAGCTTTTACCCGCGATTTTGTCACCGTGTTTTTTTTACGGATCCCTAATTTTTTTAATATAATATGTAGCCTCACTCATAATGTAGCTTTCCAAAATATAAAAGATTTTTTTAAAGTTTTTGTGTTTATCCATTACAAACAATAATACAAATTCTCTTTCTAATATAAGTTTAAATTAACAAGATACAATTCAAAATTATGCAGATAGGCTCCCAATATGCTGGTGTAATGTAAATGAGGAATCTGCATTTAAGGAGACGACGGTTTGAAGTGGCTTTTAGTCCCCGAATATGGTAAGTATATAAATGGCTTTAATTCTGCGAAACGAACCTTCACACGTCATTTTTTTTTACAAGTAGTACCAACTTCCTAAAATGGGTAAAAAATTGAATTCTACAAATGGAAAAAAAAATACGTGGCTATATTTATTTCAAAAATGTAACGCTGAATAATTTTAATCCTATTCTAATTATAATTTTTAGATGCACATTGAATTGTCATTGTTGGAAAGTCCTCATCTCCTCATCATCGTCATTACAGCTGAACGACGTCCTATGCTGCCCGTATCCAACGGTTTCTCGCGAGCTTGACCAGGTCGTCGGTTCTTCTCGTGGAGAGTATTTCAACACTGCGCCTCCCGGTACATGGCCGCCACTCGAGAGCCTTATGACCAAAACGGCCCCCTGCTCTAAAAGCTATGTACTTTGCCCATTGCCACTTCATTTTCGCAATTTTAACAGCTATCTCGGAAAGACACCTAGTGTAACACATTTGATATATTAAAGTAGTTTGACGTCATTAATTTAATTACTATGAGATTGTGGGCTCGTATTGATGAACTAAGCTCAAATGTAAATATCCTACTAATATTATAAATGTGAAAGTTTGTGAAGATGTTTGGATGTTTGTTACTCAATCACGCGTAAACCGTTAAACAGATTTGGATGAAAATTGGCATAAAGATAGACCATTTCCTGGATAAACACATAGGATACTGTTTATCCCGGTAATATGTTCCCTTGGGATAATAGTTCAACTTATTTACGGAATGTTACTGTTTACGCGGGCAAAGCCGCGGGCAGAACCTAGTGGGAACCTATTTTGCTGTGTACTGTATTCGGCAGATAGTTTTAGTTTATTCGTAAACATAGCTCCCCTATGCAATATTCCGGGAATAAAGTAGGTACATAAGTTACCGTTTATTTGTTAATAAAACGCGTAGCGATTGCATACTGCTCCAATCGTATTGTTTGCAGTTTATTATTAACTAACAGATTTTGTGTGAGTTGGTTTTTTCCGAAACTTTTTTAGTTTTAATTTTATTTACAAACATAATCTTTTTAACGCTTTTATAAACATGAATGTAAAATTGTCTATAATGATTAACTTTAAGCTTTTTATGACTAAAATGAGCTTTAATTATATACAAAACCTAATTGCTTAGGGACCCTGGTAACCTAACTTACAGGTTTTGAAAATCACGAAACTTAGTTTAGGCACCAGGCTCCCAAAAATCTAAATATATAAAAGCGAAAGGTCACTTCACTCACCACGCAATATCGAAATCGCTTGACGTACAAATATGTAAGGCAGGTAGGTAGTTTATAGACGTCAGCTAAGAAAAGATTTTCAAAAATTCTGCCCATAACGTGATAAATGTTTTGATTTGATTTGATGAAACGGAGGTCCAAACTTTGTATCAACAAAAATATATTAGAAAACGGAGCAGGTGGCGTTCTGTGGTTTCTGCCTAAAAGGCGAGAGATTATGTATGTATATATTAGAAATCAACTTTGACACGGAAGTATTCGCGGGCAGAAGCTGTTTTAATATAAAATTGTATCTGGTAACTTTAAACTGTAATTTGTGGTAAGAAAATAAAAATCTATTCTATATCTTAACAACATATTCAACTATCTATCTTCAAAATCCCGTCATGGTAAAATGATGTAGGTCTGGACTATGGACTCTTGTACTAATGTTAATATTTATCTTACATATTCCAGCCACACTCTGCTTTGAGCACCGAGCTTTTTGACGAAAGTAAATACATGTTGTTGTTCCGTCACCACACGGCGCCGCGGTGTGTCAAAGCCAGTCGTTTTGAGCCCACAGGAAATTATCACAGATTGTTTTAACGTCATAGGCGAGCGGCCCAGTTTAGGTGCGCTCTGAAGTGAACACTATGCTACGTAAATATTTCATTGGTCGATAGTCTAAAGGTGAGTATACTAGGATAATACTGATAAAGTAATTTATTGCATTATTTTTTTGCATGCATTTTATTATAATTCCACCCTGGTATAAACAAAATATGGGTTGTGTTGTATGGTTGAGGTTTTTTATTCATAAGGTTATTAAGTTAGTCTTTTAATTATAAGGAGGTTGCCTTTGCTCCAAATTCTTAACTTCTCGCATTGTTTTCACGAATTTAGTTTTGTTTACGACAATGCGTTGCGTGTAAACATATTAAATTAGTGCTTAGTGTAATAATAGATAATATTGTAGACTTTTAATTATCTGGCATTTTTTTTAAGAATGTGAGTTCTTATAAATTCGAACAGCTTTATACTGTGGGACTTACCCAGAAAAATATAAAAGAAATAAACCATTTATTTGGATATTGTTGTAGTGCATTTGTAGGGAACAGCTGTTTCCTATTTTATACCTTTGAGTTGATTGGATAATAAAACTTGTTCTTATTCATGAGTCAGTCTTTTATTGTAATAGTGAATACTTTTACACTGATCCTTTTGGAAGCCGACACGCTTAGGAATCTAAGAACATTTTCAAAAAATAGTGTTACGGCTAAATACGAGCGAATTTCCATAAAAACAGAGATTTCCATCTTTTTTAAATAAGACATTTCGAAAACGTTCTCAACAAACTTTTTAGACCTATGTATCCTACTTATGTGTAGGAAGTTTCATTAAAAACGATTCATTCATCTCGAAAAATAAGGACTTGAAAGTTTGACGCTCTTCAACACTAACCAGTACTAAACTCGTGTAAGTAAGGCATTACGCCTTCACATACGTGTTGTGATATAACATCGTATACATCCTACTTGCATGTGACGTCACTATTATCACGTAACTTAGGAATGTTACGTAATATATTTATTATGCCCTATGAGTTATTGCGGTAGATGTCTTTACATTACTTTACATTAAATAATATTTGTTTTTTTTTAATTAGCCTTTAATATCCCATAAGTAATTATACTATTAAAAACAAAATCCCGTGTCACGGTGTTTGTGGTCACACTCCTCCGTAACGGCTCGAAATTATGATTTTTTTATGTATATTTGGTAGGCCTAAATCGTAAAGTATATTTCATACTGCTAGGTGATAGAGATCAACTTTGACTCAGACGAAGTCATGGGCAGAAGCTAGTTATTTACATTAAATTAATTTGCATTAAAGTTAAGCCGATGTGATATTTCGTGTTGCAAATTAAATTATTGCTTCCCAAGAGTAATTTATTTAAGTATATTCATTTTAATAATGACGACTATTGATATTCTGCATATCGGCGTGCAAAGTACAGTCTCCGAGAAAAGTTTATTTAACACAATGGTACGACGCGGACGTTAACATAACACTGTTAGGCTACTGTACTGCACTGCACTGGCTGCGGCACTGTTGGTCTAGTGGTTGCAAAGCGCGACTGCTGAGCATGAGGTCTTGGGTTCGATTCCCAGGTCGGGCAAAGTGTTATTGGGTTTTTCCATCAGGAATTTCACAGTAGCAGCCTCGGAGTCTGGATTAATGCCCGGTTGATGGCAATAGGCTCGCCCCCTATTACATGGGACATAAACATAACTGGCGAAATGTGGGGGTACACCTCTGCCTAACCCTTCGGGGATTACTGGCATGATGTTATGTTATGTTAGGCTAAACTACGTTTAACTACGCTCATAGGTTCCTCATTATCCCGGAGTCTCCGGCTGCAACTGCTGGATGACATAGTGAGCACTCTGTTCTGAGTAGAGCTGAAAGCGGTGGTTGAAAGACATAACATCACACGTGTAATCCCCAAAGGGTTAGGCAGAGGTGTACCCATTAGTACACCCACATTTCGCCAGTTGTGTCTAAGTCCCATGTAATGGGGGCCAGCCTTTTGCCATCAACCGGGCACAAATCTAGTCTCCGAGGCTGGTTTTGAGAAATTCTTAATGGAAAATCCAATAACCCTTTGCCCGACTTGAGAATCGAACCGAAGACCAACGAGGCATTCGAAGCGAGGTTGAAAGACTCCAGGCGAAAAACTCCCGACCGCTCAAAAAAAGTAGTCTGTACTCGTGATGTAACTGATCTAATGTCAAGATTATTCTGTACTCTAGTATAGTCAGCAACTTAAAATACATTGTGTTCAGGGAGTTGTGTTGCTGATTGTACCTCGCGCGTCTCAATTCTCAAAGCTTTCAACTCGATTACAGAGGTGGCACCTCCAAGTGAATTGTCACCTGGAATAAGTGCATTATACAAGGTGTGTGTGTTCTATGTTAAGTTAAGGGTCGACTTTGAAATCAATAGTATTTGTTCAGGAGATAGAAATATTTACAAAAAATATATGATTCCAATTTTTTTTTAATATGGCACCTTTGGTATGGTAATTTTGTAGTAATTGAGCGTATACAGAGTATGTTATAAAATTAATTATTGTTATTAGTGTTTAACCATTGTTATTAATAACTAATAACCCGGTGAATTTTCTAATACCTGGATCTTTTTCCTAAACCACCCAGTATTAAAGCAAACAAAACAAAAAAACGAATTATTCAAATCGGTCGAGCCATTTCCGAGTTTATGCGAGACTAACGCACGACAATTGACATGCATAGAATAATGAATAAAAATATTGCATAAAAAATTACCAAATATTTTTAAAATATTTGTTGTTTCATAAACCTACATATAAATTAATTTGCATAAATTAATAATAATGTGTCTAAACAATGTCACATATTTAAGGCTAAAGTACAAGACCCTCTTCATATTCAGGAGCGCTGTACCTCTTTAAATTACCAATGAATTGAAAGTAAACCAGGTATAGATTAATGGCCGCGGGCTGCATGTGGAATAGGCCAAGTCTGGCAGCGCTTACGGCGATGTTTGCTCAACGGTTGAGCACATAATGCATACGGGTCGAGTGTGCATACACTTATTTATGCACAGTTTAGAGACTAATGTTTGAGATTTCTTTTGTTTTTAATTTTGTGCTTAGATGGTTCGGTCATGTTGAGAGGGTGAGTAAAAGACGATTTACAAAAGGTATTTATATGGCAGAGGTGAGTGGTAACGCAGGGAGGGGACGCCCTAGGAAGACCTACACTTATTGGTGAGGTTCTTCAGAAAGGTCAGGTGCGCAGTACTCGTAACCGGCGTGCTTGTTTGATGAGTGGATGAGGCGAAAGGAGTATGTAAGAATCGTAGCTGGTGGGGTTCTGTGGTTTCTGCTTACCCCCATGGGAATAAGGCGTGAGTTTATGTTATGTAGGTATATTATGTGTGTGAAACAATAGGAAGAAAAGAATACCTACATACTTAGTACGGAGTATGTAAAGTACAAAAGTATATACTTTTATTCTTCCCGTTTTGTATGTAGGTTCTAGGAACGCTCTTAAATATTGAAGAGAAAAAAAGTATCTTATTTTAATATCGTTACGTTTGACGTTTGAATGGGATTATAAGAGCGAACGTGCACTGCGACGTGATTATTTACAACACGATTATTAATATAGCTTTTCATACTTTTTGGGAGTTGACGCAATCTACGCTAATATAATAAAGTTGAAGAGTTTTGATTGTTTGTTTTTTTAAACGTGATAATCTCTGGAACTGTCCGTCGATTTGGAAAAAGCTAGTGTCTATAAATTGAGCCTACACTTCTTTCATAGTGATGTTGAATATGTTTATCTAGTTTCTATATTTTTTTATTACTATTTTTATTTTGCGTTACCAAATATACACAGGTGATTATTAATTTACCAGAAACCTGAAAAAGGGTCATTATTCTCATCATTATGAATAACTTTTACTATAGAACCAAACCTGAAATCATGAAAAATAATAATAGTTTAAAAAACTAAAAAACACGCTTTTAGAACGCACTAAAAATTATTTTTTTCGTATTCCAGACAGCAAACCCTTTCATTTGATACCCATATGATGGGGGTGGATTTCAAACAGCCAGTCCGCCATCTTGGGGAAGCCGCCTTATTGGATTTGTAATGACGTTTCTTAGCTAGTCATGTATTGTCATCAGAACTCAGAGCGTGTGCAAAATTTCATCCTAATCGAAGACCGGGAAGTGGGTCAAATTAAGATTCCAAGATTTTCTTACATACATATTAGTTACAAGTGAAGCTAATAATATAATAAATAATAAAAAAAGCGTGTTTAAAAGGTTCTATACATGATCGTGTTGGAAAGCATTTTTGTAGGCAACAGCTGATTTATTTTTCATGGTTGCAGGGTTGGTCCTATGGTAAGAAATGTTCATATTGATGAGTAAAATGACCACTTTTAAGGTTTTTATTAAATTAACAATCACCCTGTGTAAATAAATACCTATCCTCTTCGAAACAGCATTCATATTCTTTGTATTCTCTCTCAATATTAGTGCAGGTGTCGTATTCTATTGTGTTGTAAGCGGAGCCTCCCTCACGATCAAACTCATCGCTCTCTCAGCGTCGCTTTATGCTACGTTCCGTTTGTAACGCTTTCAGATATTTGACACTCCACTTGATCGCAGATTATCTTCTGCGCTGAGATGAATAAGAAGCGTTATGTAGTGTAGGCTTGTTTTATTTTTAATACTAGCTTTTACCCGCGACTATGTCCGCGTTAATGTCGGATATAGCAGACGTAGACGAAGTCTAATAAAAAGTAGCCTATGTCCTTTGTTGAAGTTCAAACTTACCCTGTATTAAATTTCATTAAAATCGGTTCAATGGTTTAGTCACGAAAGCGCAGACAGGCAAAGTTACTTGCGCATTTATACTTAATAATTTAGTAACAATGGATGGATAACTATGATGGATATTAACAGAGGTATGGTTGATTTTTATAATCAGCATATTATGCTGATTCGAAAAAGTTCCGAACCACAGTACAATATTTAATTATTTGTTGTTTTATCGGCCATAATAATATACACTCTGTGAAAATTCCAACACAGACAGACAGACGGACGAACAGCAAAGGTTTAGTAATAGGGTCCCATTGTCTTCGGGTACGGAACCGTAAAAACCAACCGTACGTTCACTATGGAAATTGAGTGAAACTTCCACATTCATGATGTCGTAACCAGTCCTTGAGGTTGTTGGCTGCCATCACCTCCTAAGCTACACAAATGCTCATTTCTTCCCTAATATTTCTATCTATGAAGGTCACAAGTCGTATCTCGGTATACCACTGTATCTTATATCAGACTTATACCAACAAGGAAAAAGCACGAACAATATATTTGATCGCAATCATGAGATGGAATAAAACGATATTTGGCAAGTCTCCGGCCGCGGGTAGATACACAGTGCTTCCATTTGATATCTTCAGATACTTAATATTCACAAGTTTATCGTGTACTTGTGTTACATCGGTCTATTGTGTATCGAGATCTTACTGAGT
The DNA here is from genome assembly GCA_949316365.1 of Hoplodrina blanda. Taxonomy (NCBI): domain Eukaryota; kingdom Metazoa; phylum Arthropoda; class Insecta; order Lepidoptera; family Noctuidae; genus Hoplodrina; species Hoplodrina blanda. The sequence continues at coordinate 11,413,768 of OX438581.1, forward strand.
TATTTTTTGTTAAATATGTTGTTTTGTATACACTTATGTTTTGGATTAGCAGTGGATTTTGTGTTGTAATTGAATAACTGAGAATCTGAAAACAGGTCATTGTACTCATTAGTGACGAGGATTTAATACAAGTTGATGTTCGATTCCCGCACGGCCCAAATTTTGTATGGCCTACAGATAGTTGTTTCGGGTCTGGCTGTTTGTGTATGTTAATTTATGTTTGTGAACGCACCCACGTTGTAAAAAAGTAAAGCATTGTGTCCTTGGAAGTAAATTTATGCCTAGTTTTTTATCGCCCATTTCCCAAAACCGCACCACTGAAATCCATATATGCAATACGATCCCTAATTCTACTGTTACTTACGAAACACCGCAACTTTATCAATTCCAAAGCAATAGAAAGGTCACACCCATTAAAATTAAACAGTTAAACGCGAGATAAAGTCGAAAACGTAGTGAATGTTCGTCCTTTTGTCAGACAACGTGCCCCGCTTTTATTACGGTAGGTTACAACCCAAAGGAGAGCTGTAGCAAGTGTACACTGACACTGCGACACTCCGACATAAAAGGCTTATTTACACGAAGAGAGTTTCTTACAATTTTCTCACGTCAAAAGGCGATAGTCAGGCGATTTTTTCGAAGAATTGAGAACTGACAAAGGCATTAAGTCCGCTTTTGTACTTTTTTGTTGCATAAAGTTTAAATAAATAAATAATAAATAACTGAGATTCGAAAATTCAAAATATTTTTCGTTTACTTTCTTTTTTTATAGCCCCTTTAATGATTTTTGGTAGGGTCAAAACCACCACCGACATGACCGACATGTTCATGTGATAGCGTCACCGACATGCTATTATAACGTCAAGTTTCCACTTCTGTCGACAGTCCCCACGACTGCCATTTTATTTTTAAATAAAATTGTTGTCATACATGTATTTTTTTGTATTGTGGACCACGGGTGCGTTTCCAAACATTTTAACTCAAATACACAAACAACACCAAAAAATACGAGTCTTCGTTTCCAATTTTTTAAAGGAAAGACGATTCTCATTTTTCTACGTAAGTTAATACCATTTACACGAGTCGGCATTTTATCTTTTATAGATAATCGCCTATTCGAGACGAGAAATTCTCCTGGTGTAAATGAGCCTTAACGCGCTGATACATTACAACAGTGCTCTGCGGAATTGCGTAAAGTATAACAATGCGTTAGCGAACACTGTTCATTGTTCAATTGAATACACGTTGGGGAATATTTGGGCTTTTTACCCATCGATACTGAATGTCGTTTGACAATTTGACATATTGACGTCGTTTAACTTTCTGTAATTGTCTTTTTTGTCAGTTTTGCATGCATGTCGGTTTTTCTAAAGGCTTTTGTTTTGGGAAGATATTGGGATCATTTAGGGGCAGTTTTGACTTAAACAAAAATCCATACTAATAATATTATAAATACGAAAGTAACTCTGTTTGTCTGTCTGTTACTATTTCACGACTAAACCAGTATACCGATTTTGATGAGGGGTAAGTTAACCCCAAGAGGACTTACCTAAGCCACTTTTTATTCAGTGACTTTGACTGCGTCCGCGATAACCCCACATTTACGCAGACGAAGTCGCGGGCAAAAGTTAGTGTTGCATAAATTGCATTTAGTTTAGCCAAAATGAGTCAACAGACATTCTTTTACTAAATAAATGAGTAACATTAAAGTAATTTAATGCGCCAAATGTGTTACATTATATATCTAGCGATAGCAGTTCAATGACTTATATTCTCTAAAACAGTCATTATCCAATTCGAAAGAAAAATCATTTTTGTTGTCAAAAATCAAAATTGCCTAGTAGTATTTCAAAGATGAACGGTAACATTATGTTGATACCATAAAACAAAGACATTAAAACGATATAAGGAAGCAATGACGTTATAGAAAGCCAAGACCACATGGCGCTATAACCCATCAAAACAGCATTTACTGCAGAATATAATGACATCTGTGTCAGTATTACTGGAAGTGTCAGCGCAGACAGAGCTTGGAGGCAATTCTACTAACTTTTAGTACCGATCGCAATATCTGTGTTAGTCAAAAGTGCCCCTTACCTACATAATTATTATGACATTGACTGTCGCTGAGATAAGATTGTAAATAGATTTCGTACCTACGTTTTTAACTAGTAGAATAAATTGATTCTCAAGGATATGCTTAAGCGTGTTCTTGACTGTCAAGTTTTTAGTTAAAATATTATGAGCGAGCAAGTGCTACGAGGAATCGCAATTTTGTTTTTGTATTTTAGTTAATTACCTTTTGGCCGCGACTTTGTTCCCTTGAAAGTCAAAGTCAAATCCGTTCTTAATTGACGTCTCTTATCTATATAAATGACCTTCCTGCCAAATTTTAACTTCTTAGATTAAACAGTTTCGAGATTTTGCGTTTAGACAGTGAGTGAATGACATTTCGCTATACAGCCTTATTTTTTGAAAATCAGCTGTTTAAGTAATACATTTTGCCGATTTTTGCGAACATAAATGTATGGGCTCTTTTTTCACAATTTCAAGCTTGGTTGGTAAAAGTTGTTTATAAAGATGAGTACAATAACCCCATTTTAGGTTCCTAGTAAACAAAAAATAAGGCTGTGTAATAGGATTTATCAATAAGTAATGATGATAAGCAATTTGCTGTTTTGTTTAGTCTGACTCTTAATCAGGATTAACAGCGTTTGATAAAGCCGAATGGTAGAACTAACCCGGTTTACTGTCACAGTCGCAGTAACTAGAGATTAACAGATTATCACAATCAGTTTGATATTCAGCTCAAATTCGATTTGTTGCTTTAGGTCCTGAAGCAACATATCCAATCGGAGCTTAAATTAGGGTAAGCTGCACTGTTGTGGCTACGGGAACGACCGAAGGTGCGATAAGCTTAATGAATGGAAGTGATCTATGAATATTGCAGCATACTGCTAGCCACAATCGCGTATGTTTGTGTGCGCTATTTAGTTTAATTATAGAATACTAGCTTCTGCCCGCGACTTCGTCCGCGTCAAAGTTAATTCCTCCATACAAACTTTGAACCCCTGTTTCATCCCTTTTAGGGGTGAATTTTGTAAAACCCTTTCTTAGCGGACGTCAACTAACTATAAACTACCTACCTGCCAAATTTATCTTTATACGTCAAGCGGTTTTCGAGTGAGTGACCTTTCGCTTTTATATAAGCATATTAAGATTAAACTAGCTTCTGCCCGCGACTTCGTCTGTGGGGAAGTCAAGTATAACATTCCTATTATGACATTCGGAAATAATGTAGCATTCTTTTAGTGAAAGAAATGTCTTGTATTCAAGCCAGTAATTCCTGAGATTACAAACAAACAATTTCTATATCTTCATATTCTTTATAGTATTAGTAGATTATATACACATCAAAAGTGTCTAGGGATCAACATCCCTAACATTGATTAGGGATCTTGATCCCTAGACACTTTTGATGTGTGTAGTTAAATGAACATAATAAAATAAGATATCGTATGGTTTGAAACTCATAAACGTCGTCGATGTCTGTAAAACGGTCAAGGCCATTGGCAAACGGTATATCTTGGCTTTGAATTGGATCCAATTTTTGAAAATCTGACTAGATTTTTTATTAAATAATTGAGCTTAGTTCTATTAAAAATAAACCAACTCACAATCTCTTATTAATTAAATTAATCAATCAATACAACCTATACAGCAACATCAGTTAAACGAATTAGCAAAATGTCACAAAAAATACAACATATAAATATGGGTTTATACTTAACTGCAAAAAAAAAAACAAAAAAAAACTGCACAAAAAACTAAATCAAATCTCGAAAAATTTGTTAGTTGAGTTACCACTTTTTGACTTGCATAAGCGGTATAGTACCCACTCCCAAAAAATAGTAAAAAATAAAGCACCGAAATAAAAATTTCTAAATTATTTTTTGTCTTAGCTTGTCTGTCAATCAATCGTCAATCACGTCATGTTTCTTAAAACTGTGTAGAGAATATTAAATGTAAAATGTGCCAATTCTTTTCCTTCATTTCAAGCTCATCCAGTAATTTTAATTCTTAGTCATATCAGAGGATTCCCCTGTCCCAGACGGTATCTCGGACTGACCGCCTTTGACCTTACAAAGTAATAACAGTCAATTACTTAAACTTATCATTCGGTTCTCTCCCGTTATCTTTTAACTATGTAATATATGTCAGGTCCATAATGTGACGTAATATCACGACTTTATACCACGCAGGGGTAGGTAGATCTTTACGTATCCTATAGTTATACATTTAGCTTATACATGGAGGCGAGTTTATTGCCGTCAACCGGACCTGACTCCAGATTCCGGGCTAACTGAAGTCAAAGTCAAAGTCAAATCATTTTTTTTAATTAGGCCATTACAAAGGCACTTTTGAATGTCATATACAAAAAAAAAGAATTTAATCTAGTTGCCCTACTTCCAAAAGGTAGTTTTGTATGGAGAAGAATGGGCAAGAAACTCTTTTTTTTTTTTTAGTTGGTAAAAATCATCAAATGACTCCTTCCGCCCTGGGTGGGGCGGAAGAGACTGTCAGACTTTTACTGACTAAAAAACCACCCTGTTCCTTCTGTTTCCCTTTACGTTCCGGGGCCACGGTATCCTGTTAAGACGTCCCGCAACCCCCACAGGCGTTTGGCCCCTATTGGGGCCCCGTCCCTATGCTGACAGCTCTTTGAGGCGCGCGCGAACAGAACGCGCCGTCGACCCGGGCATGGTCCTTGATCGGACGGCGAGCTACCCATTACTCGCCGTCCGAAGAAACTCCATAATGTACTCTTTTTACTACGACGGCGGCGTGCCCAATGTGCAGGCCAAATCTGACTTGTATGAAAACGCGTCTTTGCGCCTTATGTAGTTCTTAAAAGGTACCGTATCTTTTAGAACTGTCCGGCTATTATACAGATGGTTAATTTTTCAATCGTCAGATAACTCTTAATGGAGGGATAAAAATGGCGGTTTGACAGCTTTTGTATAGAAAATAATTATGTAGAAAAAAGATGTCTGACTATTAAAAAAATCAGCCTCGAGAGTGATAGAATGGAAAAATATATTTTGCCAGATTTAGGCAATCAACATAGAAGCATGCTTCGCAGTTGCGCTTGCGATCACTATAAGTAGTACTAATTATCTGATGAGAACAACTTTTAAAAATATATAGAACATTTGGTTCAAATAGGTACCTACATACGTCATGGGTAAAAACATGTTTTTCTCTTCGGACAGCCAGTATTTTTTTTTAAGCAATGCTGACTAAATTATCAATTTTGTAAAACCACATACGCAATTAACCACAATAAAATCATTTTGTGTAAATATTTTCCTTTTATTTACTTAGTAATAATTTTAATAATAACATTTATATTATTAAATCATATGGTAATAAATATAATCATTTTTTTGTACTTTTATTTATATACTAGCTTTTGTTCGCGGCTTCACGCAAAATCTTTAATAATCGCTTAGCCCATTTAGATGAAATAGATAATTGGATACCAAAATGGCAGATGGGTGGTTATGAAAACCGTTTAGGGACCTGTATTATTAGGAACGTAATGTAATTTTATTCTTATTCTTTGCCCTAGGAACATGAACTTTGTAAAAAAATCATGTCATAAAAATCGAGTTTTCACAAAAAGTATATCTCTAAGTCGTTCTTCTGGAGACTTACTATCACCATTATATATATCACACTTACCTACTTATCAATTTCAAAGCATTTGTAAAAACATTTACTATAAATTAAACTAAATCATACAAAAAACATTGATAAAACTTAGACCGCAATAAAAGTAGCATGGTAAAGTCCCGGCGGCGCGGGCGCATGAACCAATTATCTCTCAAACTCCTATATAAACGCAGGGATCCATTCTAAGACATCATTCGTGAACCCAGAACGAAAGAATCATGTACTCTCCAATTCTCTTTACCATTTTGGTGGTGAGTGCTGCTGCGTGGGAGTCTATTCCTGAAGGTTATCAACTGGATCTGAACCCTCAAGACCAAGACTTGGACGATGATTTCTACCAGTATTTACACCAGAATAACCATATAAGGCATACCCGTCAACTGCATGGTAGTACCTTTTTGAATTCGGACAAAACTAGTGGTGAGTTTTTTTTTTGTTACATTTACTCCTATTCTTAAAAGTGTTTAAAATTAACAGTGACTGGGAGTTTTAGACAATAGATCGGTTTTGAAGAGCGTTGTCTTTTTCTCTCTTTCTGTCAGACAGGTAAGTATGACTCTTAACTGTATTTTCTAAAACTCGTTGAACCAAGGACAAGACAGCCAGGGCTCTTGAAAAGGAGCTCCACGGCTGCATCTAAAAAGAACTAAATCACCACATTGCCTTTAATCGGGTTACTTAAAATGTCCTGATAGAAAATCCAATATAAATATTGTCCCACCCAGAAATCATACTCAGGACTTTCAATCAAAACTATAATATAAGTATTTTAAGTAATTCTTCTTTTCCAGGATTCAATGCCAAACTACCATTTGCTGGTAATGACAGGAATGTCTTAAGTGCTATTGGTGGAGCTAATTTCGATGCGACTAGGCATCTGCAGTCAGCCACAGCTGGTGTGGCATTAGATAATATGTAAGTACCTATCTTTATTCCATTAAGTTTGTCCTACGACTTCGCCCGCATCATGGTCAAAAAATGTACTAAATGTACAGGTCCACTGATTTTACTGACATTTTTTTTTTATTGACTTTTGTATCCACACGTCCAAATTTTCACTCCGAACTCACAAGTCCACAAAAGTATTCCTTATTAAAATTGCATGGGTAAGAGACAATTTGCAACTTCAGACAGAGTCGTGGCCAGGGACTTGTTAATACTTTTTTAGATTGTTGAAAGATAATTTAATTTTATCAACACCACTTAAGCTCATCAAAAAACTCTCTAAGGTCCACTTGCGCCATAAGCTTAACTCAGAGTTTGTTGCTAACGAGATTAAATCATAAAATGTCATAGATAATAGGCCCGTAATAATGAGTAACTCCGGGTTAAATTGTAAACCTCTAGCAGGCGGAAACGGGTCTACGATTTGTAGTTCTTAACGTATTTATTACACATATTGCCAGAGGCGGATTACCCTTAAGGCAAACTAGGCACGTGCCTAGGGGCGCGAGGGTACAAAGGGGGGCGCGGGCGGAATTGCAAGAAAAAAAAATTCGAGGGTACAAAGGGGGGCGCGGGCGGAATTGTAACAAAAAAAAAGAAAAAAAATTATAATATAGCATAAAATGAATTGCGCCAGTAAGTTAGTTATTTTTAATACAGGGGCGCGAGTTATTTTCAATATAGGGCCGCCGATGAGAAACTTGCCTATGGCGCTCCCAACGTTTAATCCGCCTCTGCTTATTGCTGAGACATTAATAGTAATATTAGTGAAAAAAATACCAGATTATAATTGTCCTACTGCAGGGCAAAGGCCTAAAATAAGAGAAGGCACAATAAAGATTGATTATAAGTTCAAGTTCCTCATGATGTTTTCCTGCACCGATGTCAATGACATCCAAATTAAACTTATAATTGAAAAAGTCACATTGGTACCTACTTGCCCGGTATTGAATCCACAACTTCATACATGAGAGGCGCCTAAAACCACTGGCCTATCGCGACATACGAAAATCATACCGTCGTCGTCTCTTCGGCATTCATGAATAATTTGTTTGCAATATCATTTTCATTTGATCCTTTTTTTTTTCAGCAACGGCCACGGTCTCTCCCTGACCAACACACACATCCCTGACTTCGGCAACCGAATCACAGCAGCCGGCCACGCGAAACTGTTCCAGAATCCGAACCATGACGTAACCGCTAACGCCTTCCTCGCTAGAAATATGCCGACCATACCTCAGGTTCCCAACTTTAACACTGTAGGAGGAGGACTTGATTATATGTACAAGTAAGTATCTTTATTTATTTAATTCTTCTGTACGTGTTTATGTCACTGAATTTCTCTTAAACAGCTGGATCGATTTAAATATTTTTTAAATTTTTTACTCGGAAAATACATACATATAAACATCGCTTTAGAGTTCTAGATTAGGGCCCTATTAATGGTATAAAGGTACCAAACCCACTTACGTTCAAGTGTAATAGCTGGTTTTTAATATATTTCAAAAGATATTGTTAAAGCCCAATTTTATATATTGCCAATCAATTTTCGTGGACTATAACTTCAGCCAGATGCTTTTAAGGTTGCATGTCATAAATAAAGATTCTAATTTGCTTTTCTCTATTGCAGAAACAAAGTCGGTGCCTCGTTAGGGGTAGCACACACACCGTTCCTGCAACGAACTGATTACTCTGCCACCGGAAACTTGAATCTCTTCAGAGGGAAGAGCAGTTCTCTAGACTTCAATGCTGGTTTAAGCAAGTCTGTGTCACCCTTTATGAGGAGCTCGTCATGGGAACCATCGACTGGTTTTACTTTTAGAAAATTCTTTTAATTTTTTTTCTTTCAGTTCTCTAGAAAATTAATGACAAAAAATTTAAAGAAAAAAATCCAAAATCTGAAATAATTGTATTGATGGTATAAGTAAGACTCAGTAAAATATTAGTTTTCTTTATAGTAGAATTTTGATGAGCTATTTTTGACTAAACTAACTCACAGTTGTTTTCAAAAGTTTTATAATTATTTGGTAATTTTTCTTTTCTCTTAATTTCCATATCATCATTTTAGACTTCAGTGATTTATCACTGGAGTCTGGAGTTTTCTTTAGACAGAAAAGCTTAGAAAAATATTTTACAAGTGATTTATATGACCAAAGTATTAATTATTAAGAATAAATATTATTATTTTAATTTTTCTAGAATTACTTGTGAAAAGGAAATTTTCATGACTTTATTACCTTATTTGAAGTTTTTAATAATGTCGATGTAATTATATTTAAGTATTCATATTGCATTTATAATTTATAATTGGTATATAATCTGTAATAAAAAATATTTAATTTATTTTGTTATTTTTTATTTCCTAACTCACTAATTACAATTACGTCACGTTTTTTTTTTTCTATTAAAAGATTTAGGTATTAAGCTTTATAGTCTCAATCCGAAGATTTTCAGCATTTTTATCATCATACGAGATCAAAATTAGGTGTTAAATGATTTATTTACACAATCGAAAACTGTCTAATAATATTCAAATTGAATATATTTTAAATATAAATTATGTGATACATTTCTATAATTAGCATGTATCTGATTTAATGAGACACGTATGTTGATGTCATTTAGGAAATACACTCAAATATTGAGCAGTGCCAAAACTAAGTGCGCAGTCCATGCCATCTCCAATTTGTTGCTAAAGTCTGCTGAGGTTTGTAATCAAGGTTTCCAGTATTAATGACACGCCTTTCTTGTAATTTTCTTGTTTTACATATTTTTCCCATTAATTGGCAGAACTGTGGTAATTACAAGCCTATGATTTATTTTGTGCTTTGATCTACCTACTTTTATGTTATCATTACTTATGTACTTTCTAAGTCTAACTTAGACATCACTGACATCGGTGAAGGAAAATTTTTGAACTTAATATAATGAATGCAAATCTAAAATCGCCAATCCGCCTTGAGCAAGCGTGGTGATCAATGCAAACAATAAAAAAATAATAGTAACAGGCTGGTATAATTATTTTACTTTTTTGATTTGACAACTAAAATGTAGATTTAAAAAAAAATACACTATCTGTTTTTTACTAGATACTAATTTCACCAATATTCCAACATAACGATAAAACTCTAAAATTCTATTTTTAAATGTTTTAATATTATTTTAAAAGAACTTACATCAACCTACTTAATTTGAATTTTGAATTACTGTTTAAGATTATAAACCGAATGCCTATCAAAAGCTCAACTTTCAAACATAAAAGCGTTGTGTCCATACTTCATATCGTAAACATCAATGCAATCGAACGGCTGTCTTTGAAAACACAGCCTTTGTTCAAGTCTGTAGCATTGTGATGAGGATTCCTTCCGATTGTTAGAACTTTTCTACTTACGACGAAAGACGTCTTATCATTGTACGCTTACAGAACCACGGTTGTGTGATAAGACAGTCTTTTCTCCCTCTCTCTCATATCAAGCTCGGGAGCTAATGATTTCAAAATTTAACTTGGTACGTAAAAACCTACTGCACTAATAAGTACAGAATAAATCGAAATTAATTATGAAGTTAGTTTGTTGATTTCATAACAAAAAATAAACAATCCATAATGATTCAAGACCCGTCAGATCTAAGTCAATTTAGCAGGCCTGAAATTCGTGAAAAATGTCGCTAGGTTCAATATAAAAGGCCTTACTTACTAACGCACAAGTGTGACAGTTTTTATACAAATTTTACAAGATACAATATCCGTAATAATAAAACGGTTATTTATTTATTTAAACTTTATGCAACAAAAAAAGTATAAAGGCGGACTTAACCTTTTCAGCGCCACGGACTTCAATAGAAGTTCCGGATTTTCGTGCCACCAGCGCCACGACTTCATTAGAAGCTCTTCATTTTAACTATTATCATATAGCTTGGCGCTGGGCGAGGCATCGCGTTCTGTGTTCGCTGGCGCGGCGGTGAGAAGGTTAAGCATTCTCTACCAGTCAACCAAAGATGGTAGACAACAACAACATGACAGACAGCCTTGCTGAAATGACAGATCCCGGCAACTCTGAAATATCAGTCCATATCATAATTCTTCATAATTAATTCTTAGCAATCGTAAGCAAAATTGACATAGAAGTGTATTCATAAATATATTTTGAACTGAAACATTTAAGAGCTTACGCGAATCACTAACTTTGCACCTGACCGTACTAGAGGTATTTCAGGTGCCATAATAGGCATTACTGTTCATTTCCCGCCGATGATAGAAATCTAGAGGTGTACCAGGCCCACACTAACTCACAATCAGAGTATTACGTGTTGTTCAACACTACAATTGAAAGCAGTGATTGATTACATTTTGTAATTTTCGTATAATATTACGTTTGCTTCACGAAATACTATTACTTAACAAATATAGGCGTTACACGCGAGCTATGGTAAAGGAATGTTTAATCTTTCTAATCTACACAACTCATAAATTACTAGGAGTGTAGATGATGTAGATTAAAATAGTTTTGTAACGAAATTGGATCGGCAAAGTAAAAGTTGGTTCGGTGTCTGTCGGAGAGTTCACATACGCGACTTGCGACTACGAAAAATGAACAGTTTTTGTCGGTCGTGGCACTGGCGGGAGTGTTTTTGTTTATTTTTTCGGATTTTCCTGCTTGATTTTCAGTCGCTTTTGGTGGGATCGAAGACTAGTGATTGTTTTTATTTCACAACCTTTTGCACGAGACGCCCTGTGGGGTGCCTTGACTACTGAACCATGACGGTCAAAATATTCTACTAAATTATAGGCACTCATTAAAAGGTGCTGAATTAGGCCCTAACTCACCGCCACAGAAAACAAAAGTCCGATAGTAATTTGTACATAATTATACTTTAATATTTTGAATCTCAAGAATTTGTTTGTTTGAACGCGTTAATCTCAAGAACTACTGGTCGGATTTGAATAATTCTTTTCACGTTATATAGCACGTTTATCGTGGATGGTTTTAAAGTATATAACATTACGCTACGCCCCACGAGAAATAAGCAGGCATCAAAGACGTAACATAACTCGAGCAAAACCACGTGCTATTGCTAGTATGTATCTGTGTGATGTATGTCATCGAGGAATGGAGCCAATACTAAACATATTCCACTTTGAGCAAACAAGACAATGTTTACTCAAACACTGACAAATTACGTGCGCCTACCAGCTATATTATCTGTTTTATTTGCTTTCAGTGCAACGTTCAGTTACTAACTAGCAATCATTACGCTGAGTTAGTAAGTCGCACATTTTGTGATAATAAATAAATGTGTCGAACAGCTGGATTTTTTTTTGTTTTATACAATTTTAAAAGTATACCTTAGAAGGTGGGATTTTGAATTTCAAAACTGATATGACAAAAGTTACTTATACTCCGCGAACTGTACTAGGTAATTCGGAAGAAATCGAGTACCAAACACTCGTTTTCGGAATGATTAGTCGAGCTACGTCGTAAAATTCCATAGACACCAGAAAGTTAATTCATCTCAGCGGCAATGAATGTAAAAAAATTTTTTTCGCAAAAAAAAACAGACTTCAAAAAGAAGCACTAAAAAGTTAAAAATAATAGTCGGTTTTTTTTTGCAAAAAAAAATTTTATTCGTTAATTTTAGTGGCATATTTTTGTCCCATTCCGATAAAATTTTCATGGGACCATTTGGGAAGTATAACCTTTCCAACAAAAAAAGAATTTTTGAAATCGGTTGGCAAGCGACGGAGTTAAGCGCCAACAAACCTAAAAAAAAAAAAAAAAACACTGCACTCCGGGAGTGCCGGCAGAAGTGAAAACTTAATTATTAACGTTGAGCATGTTTGATATTTTGGAATGGTTAGGGAATAATTTTGCACCAATTGCTTTATCAGTATAAAAGTACTATCATTTATGTGGTAGAATACAATATTCATTTATTGCGCTATCGTACACAAACATGACAATTTATATTACATTAAAAATTTAACTTTAAAACTATTACAATTATTTTACATTAAAAAGTTTATCTCTCCGAAAAATCAACTTTCATCCATAATTTCAACGACTTTTTCACCATCATCATTACCAGAACTATCATCGCCAATCTCTAAAACTGATACGATAGGTTTATGGTAGCTGAAGTAAGAAACGAACAGTTTTGATTCGAACCTATTTATTATCATTAATAGATGCACTTTGTTCAATTTCCATATCTGTCACCATCCATGGATACGCGTGGCACGCTGTAACATACACGAACATTCGCGCAAGCGCCCTGCGCTGTCTAAACGAACGTCCTACGCTTTTTCGATCAGGTCACGTGTCCTGACGCGCGTGGTCACGTGTCCCCTGACGCGAGTTTAAGATTTTATACCCATTACAGAAAAAGTGCTCAACGCCGCTAAAGAAGTTTTCACTTCAAAAAAACACTGCACTCCGGGAGTGCCGGCAGAAGTGAAAACTTAATTATTAACGTTGAGCATGTTTGATATTTTGGAATGGTTAGGGAATAATTTTGCACCAATTGCTTTATCAGTATAAAAGTACTATCATTTATGTGGTAGAATACAATATTCATTTATTGCGCTATCGTACACAAACATGACAATTTATATTACATTAAAAATTTAACTTTAAAACTATTACAATTATTTTACATTAAAAAGTTTATCTCTCCGAAAAATCAACTTTCATCCATAATTTCAACGACTTTTTCACCATCATCATTACCAGAACTATCATCGCCAATCTCTAAAACTGATACGATAGGTTTATGGTAGCTGAAGTAAGAAACGAACAGTTTTGATTCGAACCTATTTATTATCATTAATAGATGCACTTTGTTCAATTTCCATATCTGTCACCATCCATGGATACGCGTGGCACGCTGTAACATACACGAACATTCGCGCAAGCGCCCTGCGCTGTCTAAACGAACGTCCTACGCTTTTTCGATCAGGTCACGTGTCCTGACGCGCGTGGTCACGTGTCCCCTGACGCGAGTTTAAGATTTTATACCCATTACAGAAAAAGTGCTCAACGCCGCTAAAGAAGTTTTCACTTCAAAAAAAAAAATACAAACATCCGAATTGAGAACCTCCTCCTTTTTTAGAAGTCCGTTAAAAAACATGTGTCTTTGTATGTCAATTAGAGCCATTATTGACAGATTGAGTCTGAAATTAGAATGGCTAATGCCCCTCTGATTAATTAAAGTACATGTAAAGTCAATCAGTTATCGAAAAGTGTACTAACAATGAAATGTAATTTCGCCTAAAAACTCAATTCAACCTAGAAAATCCATTAAAAATCATAATGTTTTCAAAATGTCCGACGTGACGTATAAACAAATCTATTTAGAGGACTTCTGAGAATGTGTAAACAGAAATACGGTTTCCTTTGTATCATTTTATGGTTAATTAAGCTTTCCAGGTGAGTGTGGCTGCTCGCAAAATTATTGGGAAACGGATTAGTGAGCTGAGGAACGCGTGGGTTTGTGGCTAGTGTAGCGGGTGGCTTAAATACTACCTACAAGGTTCGGACTGTCATCACTTAAGTTACGCCGGACAAAAACTTCAACAACCCCAGACATTTTTGTGAAACGTGTGGTTACCCTCCATCTGGAGAGAACGGCAGGTTATGTCGGACTCTTAACGACTAAAACCCCATGGTTTCTTGCTACCATATGAGCCGGGAGATTTTGAGTTTTCGCTTAACGTACGATCTGCGCGCCATAATAATTTAATTAAACATTTCGATCTCATAACATCACGCTAATAATCCCCGAAGGGTTAGGCAAAGGTGTATCCATTAGTACACCCACATTTCGCCAGTTATGTTTTTTAAGTCCCATGTAATAGGGGGCGAGCTTATCGTTATCAACCGGACACAAATCTAGACTCCGAGGCTGCTACTGAGAAATTCCTGATGGAAAAACCCAATAACACTTTGCCCGACCTGGGAATCGAACCCAAGACCTCATGTTCAGCGACTACTATACCAACTAGACAGTATAGAATAGAATACAATTACTAAAATAGAATAGAGAAGAGAAGAAATGTGTAAAATTACTTAGCTAAAATCGTGATTTAACAAAAACCTAGGTATTCAGAGGATTTGTGTCTTTTCAGCGAACCATAAATACCGATAACCAAATAAATAAATAAACGACTACACCAACAAGGCCATAGACCATTTCTATCTCGTTTCTCATTAAAGATAGTACTTTTTTATAGTAAATATAATACTTGTTTCCGACCGATCATAAAGTAAAAAAAAAGTTGATTCTAGATAATTATGTTACCTCATTAAATTTGTAGAAAATTAGCACATAATATTATGTGCACAGATGATAAAGTCATTTATGATTTAGTTCGTAGTAAACCAGTGTTAAACAACCGAAGCGGACGAGACCATTAAATATGTGGTCGGTAGTAATAACCAGTAATATTTAACACTTCGACCATCCAAATCCATTAAGAGATGGCTGTTAAGGGGAATACTTTTCTGTAATCTACTTCTCCTATTCTGTGCAAAGTGAAAACTAAGAAAATTAAAATACCAGCCTATTGTTGTCCTACTGTAGGAACGTCTTCTCATACAGAGAAGGCCTTCTCATTGATCACCACACTTTCTCAAGGCTGATTGACTTAACTCAACAACTCTGTACAAATTATTGTAAAACTCACATATTTTCTAAATGAGTACCTATGTAGGTATGGAGCTCTTTGCCCATTTCTTTCCATACGAAACTATCTTTTGGAATGGGCTACTAGGTTTTTTCCCTTGTAAATGACGCCCACCAGTGCTTTTTAGTGGTCTAATTAAAATAAATGACTTTACTTTGACTTTGACTCAATTACCAAGTTGCCCAATTATGGTATTTCCATCCCTTTATACCTATCTTTTTCTTATTAATTTACATAAGAAATAAGGATTGCAATCATCTGGTATGCAATTGAGTTGAAAATCGTAACACATCACCTTAAGAGTTGGGTATTAAGAGTAAAGGATAAGGATTAGTGCGAATGCAGGTAGCAGGTGGCACTTCGATACCTGATGGCCACCCGGCCTTCCCCGGCCAAAGTCCCAGCCGGTATTGGGGGACATAAGGGTGGTTCTCTGATTTCGCACCAATCACATGTCCGGTTGCATAAAAAAAAAGTTACTAATATTTAAGGAGATTCGATTAAAGCTGATTGATTTGAAGACATTTAGCGAGGTGTATTCAACAAAAGAATAACGTAAGTATAGACACAAAAATAATAAAAAATGAAAAACACTCACAAATGTCCTTACCATCGATGTCCTTTACGCGAGTTCTTAACTTTAGAGTTCAACATTTCTAAGAAGGTATAGTTATATGTATCTGTAATTTATTCCATTTATTGAACTAATACTAAGGATTACTTGCCTTCAATATCACACATACGAATTAATTCATTATTTTTGTAAAAATGTATTTGTCTTTGTCACCGAAAAATAGTCACTACCGTAAGCAGGAAAAGAAATGTACACAACTTTTTACATGGAAATCCTACTCTTTTACCCTTCCCCCGCACAATTCCGCAGCGACCGGTCGCTTCAGAGCAATTGAGCAAGAAACCCGCGCTCTCGAGAAATAAAAGATACTTAGGTAATTGTTATCAAAAATTACCTTTGGTCCGTTTAGTGGTCTTTACCGTATTTGAGAAATTTTAGGTAAGTCACACGATTAATATTTTTAATGTACCTCTGAAATGTTTGTCTTGATGAGTATTATTACGAGAGTAATATTTATACAAATAGCCTTTAACATAATTGATTTAAAAATCAAAATAACATAAAATGTCATTACTGTGATAGTCTTTACCATAATTTACCATCAGTTTTCAGCCTCTGAGTAATCATTTGTTTCGTTCAGTCTGATTTTCCTCTTTATTAGTACTTAGTATAATAAAGAAGAAAATGAGCCTGAACGAAACAAATGGTAATCAGAGGCTAGTTGCTTAGATTACACCTTGGTTGTTATTTTGTTTTACAATTTGTGTAGTTTTAATAGTAATACACTTAGGTAAACGATTATTACAGTAAACAAATGAGAAATACTTGTGCTTTACTTATTTTAAGAAAATAAATAAAAATATTTTAGTTTGTATCTAATTTCATGTAATCATCTTCTATACATATAATAAAATTGTAGAAAAGTGGTGTCTGTACAATGGAAATATATAAAAAAAAAGTAGCAGGGGTTGTTATTACATCGATGCTGAACCTGAAATTGTAATTAATATTTTTTTTGTCTGTTTGTCTGTTTGTCTGTTTGTCTGTTTGTCTGTGTGTTTGTGCACGCTAATCTTCGGATCTACTTGACGGATTTGAATGATTTTTTTTTTGTTGTATTGGTATTAAGTCCGGGCAACATATAGGCTATAATTTATCTTGGAAACTTGAACACCTGATGCAGAACCGCAACAGACCAGCTAAACTATAAGAGATACAAAAATGGTACCATAGCAAAAATTGTTTCACGTGATGAGCATTTTCTGCTAAGAGAATAAATTTGAAGATCTGGAACACCTGATGTGGAACTCCAAGAGCCCAGCTACACTATAACATATATAGGAATGACGTCTTAGCAAGAGTTGTTCAGCCTGATGAGCACTCTCTGATGTCGTATAAAATTTGAAAATCTGGAACAGCTGATGTGGAACTCCAAGAGCCCAGCTATACTATAACATATATAGGAATGACGTCTTAGCAAGAGTTGTTCAGCCTGATGAGCACTCTCTGTTGTCGTATAAAATTTGAAGATCTGATCTGGAACAGCTGATGTGGAACTCCAAGAGCTCAACTACACTATAACATATATAGGAATGACGTCTTAGCAAAAGTTGTTCAGCCTGATGAGCACTCTCTGTTGTCGTATAAAATTTGAAGATCTGGAACAGCTGATGTGGAACTCCAAGAGCCCAGCTACACTATAACATATATATATAGGAATGACGTCTTAGCAAGAGTTGTTCAGCCTGATGAGCACTCTCTGTTGACGTATGAAGATTGTAGATCTGGAACACCTGTTGTGAAATTTCAAGAGCCCAGTTACACTATAATATATACAGGAATGACGTCTTAGCAAAAGTTGTTCGCCCTGATGAGCACTCTCTGTTGACTTATAAAAATTGAAGATCTGGCACACGCGTTGTGAAATTCCAAGCGCCCAGCTACACTATAACATATATAGGAATGACGTCTTAGCAACAGTTGTTCAGCCTGATGAGCACTCTCTGTTGACGTTAAAAAATTGAAGATCTGGAACACCTGATGTGGAAATCAAAGCTCAATTTCACTGTATAATTATAAAATAACATAAGCTGGGAGTACCTCCACGCGGTGAAGGCGGTAACAGTTTAGGACTGATTTTCGATGAAATCTCGCTCATCCCGTTGTTTTCCCGTCCCCAGGCCTTAGAATTCTACATCAGACGTTTCAGATCTTCGATTTTGACGACCCCGTTGTCGCTGGCATAAGCAACAGGATCCGCGTACGAAGTCGCGGGCAGAAGCTAGTTGTACATAGTAATCATTTCCATAACACGAAAAATCATTACCATCACGAATTTAAACTTTAGCTACCTATATCTCGGACATTAATCGATGCAATTCGAAAATATTTACACATAATATTATTAAGCCATTATATTTTCGTTTCACACTAAGATTTTCAAAATCTAAAATTTCTCTCATTTTTTTCAAATTGAACCGAAATCAGAGAACCACCCATAAACCCGATATTTGGAGGTACAATTTAATGTTTACGATGTTTTGAAGCAAGCTTAGTTAAAGCTGATTTACACGGTGCGAGAAATATCGTGCAAGTTGTGGTATACATTTCCGGCGATGATCTGTCACTTTTAGCACGACAGCTGCGCGGTCCCGCAATGTACGACAAATTGAATGATATTTCTCGCATCATCTAAATCAAGCTTTATAATTTTATGTGTAAAAATAGAGTTGCCCTGTTGGTCTTGTATTCGCAAGGGTAACTACTGACGTTGTATCTTGGGTTGGATTCCCAGATCGAGCAAAGTGTTATTAAGTTTTTTCATTAGGAATTTCTCAGTAGTAAGCCCGCCACACTAATTCTAACCACTGCGACTTCTGAAAGCTAGAATCAACAGTGGTGTCTACTAGAAAAACGCCGAGGCAATGTTCGAAGAGTCTCGGAGAAACGATTCATCAGTGAAGAATAGCGGAGAAGTAGCAAGAAAAAACATAATTTCTATTTCCCTCCAAATAAATCGCAAGAAACAATCAAGCAGGGAGAATTTCTCAGTAGTAGCCTAGAGTTTGGACGTTGTTAGTATGACAACCCTGTGCCGTTGGACCAGCGTCTGATCTCATTCTGGTCTTATTGGATTCCTGTACCATCAAACTATGAGACTGAAGAAACAGCTCTTATCTGCATAAGTGGCTTGCACCCATTATGGAGAGAAAATAAGAACTTCAACTTCTTACTTAGGTACATGAGAAACTCAAAAATACGATACAAAAAATACTTTAAAGCTGGTGCAATTTAAATCCATCAAGCCTAGCCTTGGACTGGAAAAGTTGCAATTTTGCAAATAAGTGCTAATGGCATTAGCACGAAACTTACATTTACCTAGTACTTCCTTACTACTTACAAAATTTATGAGATTATTATTAAACGTAGTATGCACATTAGGTAGGTAAGTGAAGTATTCAGCGGCGTACTACATAGCACACAGCGTTTTAATCGGATTAAAGCCGTTAATAGCTCTTTAACATGCTTGCTACGTGCAGTAAGGGGGTTGACAATATTACTAAGGACGTAGATATAAGCCTTAATAATTAATTAATACTGTTCGAAATTCAAGCGTATTTTTTTTTTAATTTTAACTTTCTACCTTATCTAGTATGTATTTAAAAACAAAGTCGCTTCCCACCGTCTGTAGGCTTACATTTTTTAAACTGCTGATTAAAACGCAGCGGATTTTAATGCGGTTTTCATTAATAGATAGAGTAATTCAAGAGGAAGGTTTATACGTATAATTAATATCTATATTGCACCCGTGCGAAGCCGGTACGGGTAGCTAGTCTTCATATAAACTTTAACTGTGTCTCGGTGTGCGTAATCTTCTTAAAAAGGGGTACAAAGTTTTCCGTTCACGTATTAATGTACAGATTAACAAAACCATCAATATTTTTTACATATACATACCCTAATTCCTTCGCCCTGGGCGAAGGAATTTGTCAGACTCTTACTGACTAAAAACCACCCCGGTGTTCCCTTTCACACACTTACGTCAGGGTTCGCGAGAACGTACGCGCCTTCCGCGATCTCTGACTAATTTAAATTTCACCTGGAGCAAGCCAAACGCCATTTCCTACAACGATAAGGACATTGAACGATACACACAGTAATAATTACAACACCTGACACTATGTTTAGATTAATAGTAGCAACCTCTAGAAAGGCCACGGCTAGTGTCGCAGAGTTGGATAACAGCCAATGTTATAAAACTAGTAACTATCTGATTCGTTTCTATTATAGACAACAAGGAAATTAATTCTGTTTTTAAATATTTTAGACAAAAAAAATTATTGATATGAATGTTTAGGGCTGAGGGACACCGGGTGGCAGGGCTCTTACTACGCCTAATAATTTCCTTAAAAATATAATATGATAGTTATAAAGGTATACTGTTCTTTGAAGTACATGTTATGTAGTTTTTGACCACGACTTTTTTACAGATCCCTATTTTTTTTTTTATATTAAAATATAACCTATGGCACTCAAGGGCTTCCTATTAGCAATCGGACCAGTAGTTCCGGAGATAAGCGCAGTCATACAAAAAAAACCAACCAACTCTAGTATAATAATATTATAGCTTTACAAATTATTATAGTAAAGATTTATCATGAGGTGGATACGTACTAAAAATAGTAAAAATATCTACTTACTCTATGCTAAAACAGCTTTTTCCTAATCAGTGCATGAAATGAGTACACTCTAATTTCGACTGAAAAGCCAGATATATGTCTAACTTTTAATCTGCCCATCTTTCATGAATACGAACAAGTTTTAATATGTGGCCGACTCTGAAATATGAAAAACAAGCTGTTTCCTACATAAATGCACTAGGATACGATTAAAATGTATGAAATTGTAGAAATAATTTTCTAAACTAATTTAATATGTGGGGGTGTGTGGGGTCGGTAAGACCTTACTGCCACACACGATAAAAAAGATAAAGAGAAAAGATTTTGAGAGATGGAACTTTTAACCAAAACTTTAACTTTTAAAGCTACTTTCACAGGCAAAGGCTATTCTTCATGTTTGAGTTTCTGTCCTTTAATTAAAGTTGTTTATATACATGATTTTTTTCGGATACATATCAGAATATCGAAAATCAAAATGTCGAAAATCGTCACGTTTTGTAAGCGAGCGAAGCGAGCTCGGGACTTGGGGCACCCCGACTCGGACAGGTTAGGTTAGAATAGCCAATAGCTGGACAACCAAGTTTTGGCGCAGTCGACGGAACCCCGGTCTACGGAGCCCCGCTGCGCGGGGCTCCTACTTCTGAGTGGTTCAAAAAAAAATAACCACGAAGGGGATGGCGGGGTCTGGTAGACTCCGCCATCCCCTTCTAACCTAACCTGTCCGAGTCGGGGTGCCCCAAGTCCCGAGCTCGCTTCGCTCGCCTACAAAACGTGACGATTTTCGATATTTTGATTTTCGATTATATGATCATTCGATCATATGAGCATTCGATATTTTGATCCATCTATCATCTATCCTATGTTTCACAAATAAATTGATTTGATTTGATTTTCGATATTTTGATTTTCGATATTTTGATTTTCGTTTTGATTTTCGATACTTTGATTTTCGATATTCTGATATGTACCCATTTTTTCACCCCCTGGAAGATGTGCAATGAATATAAAGTTAGCCTGAATTTTATATAAGGGTGTAAATATTAATTTTCCTTAGATGTTAATTATCCATACCAATATTATAAATGCGAAAGTAACTCTGTCTGTCTGCGCTTTTACGACTAAACCACTGGACGGATTTTGATAAAATTTGGTACGGGGTAAGCATGTAGGTACACCAAAAAAGCACATAGGCTACTTTTTATTCCGCGACTTCAACCATAACCAATATTTACAACATGAAAATCTGGCATACTACAAATTCAGTCTCAAATAAAAAAAAATGTTTTGCAACACATCCAAGAATATTTCATAAGTATGTAAATATGAATATTGTTGCCAATAACCGTTGTTTATAGTAAACAGAATAGTGACCTAGTTTTTGTTTTAATTTATGGGTTATAGTTACACAGATGAGGATCCTGTGGCGCATAAATAATGTTCATTTACGGTGTTATGATAAATTGCCTCGACTCTCATTCATCAAAATCTGTGCTTGCAGGCTATGAAACTAGTGGAGGTTCCGTAGAGTAGCATAAACTTTCAACGTTCGGTAAAATGCATCTAAAATTGGCAGCAGTAGTCAAAAGTGGTAGGATATCGCAAAAGTTGAAGTAAATTCCCCAATTCGAAAACCGAAAATGTCGATTAAATTCTACGGAAATGAGAAAAATATAATCGCAACCAAAACCTGTGAAATTACAGTTTGTACAAAACATTTAATGTCAAGCTATCCATTCTTGTGGAAATAGAAAATGGAGACTAAGTAAAAAATAACTTACCTTTATATCATAATCGGTGAACACAGAAGCGCTTCGACGATAAAAAAAACACACTATCTTAAAACTTCAGTACAAATACGGTTCACAAGAAAATTCTACGCAGAAGGATAAGTTCACTACACTACACCGTCCATTAATGTACTAACAGTTGAAACTTAGGCACTTTAAATTATGACTGACGAAAAACTAAGCACTGAATTACACTACTGATCGTCTCACCTACACCAATGTTCGTGGAACTGTCGCACCTGAAACAAAAGAAAACGATAAGTTAGTTTGGAGCTTATGTAAAAGATGGAGTGTTGTTTTGTGTATATGGTAATAAAAATGTTCAAGTGATTAGCAATTCTATTTAGAATTATAATGGTCTTATGCCAGTATAAAATGAATGTGTTGATTTTAAGAATGCAAAGCTAGGATCGTTTTCCAAAGGTAGGCAGTCTATTCCCAGAAACATTAATATATTTATTTCGAGACAATAAAAATGATAAAGGGCTGATTTCAGTCACGCAATAGTTGCCATTCAAACAACCTAATCGTGTAACTTCAACAGAATTCTAGATCAATTTTGTATGACATTTCTTGCGTTCTAAGAATGGAATGAGGTTTCGATCACCATAAAAATGGCGCGATTTAGCAGCAAGTCATGATATTATGAAGAAGTGATCAATACACAACACCTATCGATATACAATTTGGGTGTGTATGTCATTGTTTACCGCTCAAGCCTGCCGGCTCGACTGCGGACGTGACTAAGCCAGTTTTCAACTGGAACATATCTCGGCTCTGCAATCACATCGCTCGACGCTCCCTCGGACCGTATTATCATTCGTACAAAAGCCCTCTCTACGTAATAGCCGACGATCAACATCTAGAGGAATTTTTGCAAAAATTTCGCCATCAATCTTCCCCGTGCAAAAAGCCGGCAGGACTAGACATTTGATTTATCTATTTGAATATTAGCTCGCCATCGTTGGGGGGCTCTGTGGATACTACGCATTCCAGTCGAGAACTATTTTCATAACGTGTTATGTATTGTTTTTATTATTGGCGGCCATTAGTAAAAATTCAGGTCACAGCAACGACAAACGTATGCGGAGTGAGTTTGTGATAAATTGGATTCGGAAAATGATGAGGATTTTTCGTAAAAAAAAATGTTCGCAGTGACTAACGAGATAAAATGTGTGTTAACTACGTAGGTGTAGGTAACAGATCGGTGTTTAAATTAGCGTTGTGATCGAGTAGCGCCGAGTGGAGCCGAGTGGTGCCGACGAGTCTAGTGGTAATACAGTGCCTTAATAGGAACGAATCGGAAAATGACAGTAACATCGTTTTGATGGGATGAATGGATTATGTTGACGGTATTCCGGACCTTGCCCTGGAACTTACTGCTTATTATTTGTTTTATACGAGTATTAAGCCTGTGTTGGCGCACGCTAAAAATACAACAAATAATCGGTCAAAAGTCAAACTAAATATTTCGTATAATAAATGGAGACTTTGACCTACAATAGTCCAGTAATCAGAAGGTTCCCAGGTGTGATCTAGAACAAAAAAAATCGAAATGATGGGAAGAACATGTCACTTTCGGCTTCATTCATTGTCATTGCAGACACGTTGTTTTACCTAATACTTGTCTATCTAAATGACCTAATTGAGTTGTTGACACCATTAACGAATAATTCCAAGACATAATTTCTTTAAAGATACACTTTATATTAGGCCTGAAACCCAATTAATTTTCAATTAACTGTAAAATTATTATTTTTTGTGGCTTTGAAATCAATAAATAGTTAGTCAATTGAGTTGCTAAATAAATGACGTCACAGTTCGATATTGCCATACAAAATCTATGGAAAAATCGCGTTTTGACAGATCTTAAAAAGTACGTCAATTGATTTGTGGTGTTAACTAGCCTATTGACAATATTAATTAGTTAATTACTACAATAATTGCTTTAACTAAGCTTTACCGCAAATAAGTCTACTGTAAAATAAGTCTACTGTCGAACAATCTATGGGCCCGTAGAGCCCAAGATTGGTGTCCCGAAATGGCGAGACGGGGACGCGGCAGACCAAGAAGGAGATGGCGGGACGACTTGGTCGCCTTCCTCGAGAATTGGCAAGACGTAGCGCAAAATCGCGATAGATGGAAGGAATGGAGGGAGGCCTTTGCCCAGTAGTGGGACAGTACAGGCTAGTTATAATAATAATAATAAGTCTACGGAATTTATAATTAAAACCTCTTTTTAAAAGTATAGAAACCTATTTCGAAAGCTTGAAAATCAGTAACCGCTATAATTTCAGTCGTTCCCGTCCATTCATGCAGCGCGGCCGCTCTTACATCACTGCCTCACAGTAGTGCCTTTAATTTAACACAGATTTTAATTAAATTCTGCAGAAATTTAATACCCATGCCTAAAAGCGAAGGAGAAATTAAAAAATAAAAGGAAAAGACTTCGTTAATAAAATCATTTTCGAATTTCTATTAAAAATATCAATGGGCTTATATTATTTTATTAAACCATTGGGTTATTTTTAGAGTTCCGTATACCCAAAAGGTGTCAACATTTTTTTTTATTCCAAGTGACAATATACCGAGCAGTATACCTACATAAGGTTTCATGAAACCTGAAAGTGTCGACTACAGGTAAGTTATATCATTAAAATTGCTCATTGATACATTTATTCTCTCTCAAACCAGTGGGCTATGAATGAAAACGAATAGTTTTATTCCCATTTAATCAAAACACTTGCACAACATGTAATTATTTTAAATTGAGGCGTGCTTACCGAAACAATAATGTATTTATTTACACGGTTTAATTGCTATTTGTGTGGTCACAAATGTTTTTGTGCCTAGTGCGACTATTTTAGTCCGAATTCCAATCATGTCTAGTCCCGCATTTAATTATATGACACATTATGTACTTCAGGAAACATGTGGAAATCATTCTGTGTTGTGTCTGGCAAGACGCACAGACATCGTCATAGTGTCGTTTGTTGAAAATTATTCCTATAAAGAATCCGTACGCTATTCATCAGAGAAAAATTTGAAGTAGAATTCTTTATTACGTATTCGCGCTATTTACGTTACAACTATATTCTACACATAGGTAACTCGCCTAATTAGAAAAAGGCGGCCAAGTGCTGTATAATATTAAACACTGTCTAACAAAAAAAACATTTTTTTTTTACTTTTTTAATCTACGAGAATGTAATCAACAATGTTTGTTTTAAATGTTGATTGAATTCGAAAAACCGAACAATATTAAACTCTTCAAGGGTAATTTTCTTTTAAATATAGGTAACGTATTTCAGTGTCCGCCTTGAGCGAGGTGACAAACGTATCTCGCCGTGACATTGTCTCAGCATCAGTCATAGCTGCCACGGTAGGCACATAATTGATTGGGGTCGAGGCGACACAAGTGGTCCGAGAGGCAGTTTCCTAACTAGCTTTGTAGTAGCAAGCCTCGGGAGCAATTAGGCGGAAGGGGGAAATTGCATCTCTTGGGGATAGCTCACAAATTGCCCCAAACGTCAGCAACTCCCTAACTGAAATGACAATTTGCCTTTGACTATTAGTTTTCCGGAATTCGCAAGTGGGCATTGCTGAGTGTTAGGGGCTCACGGCCGAAGTCGGGAACTAATATGTTTACATACACAACTTGTAAGTTGGGAGAGAACTCAGCGGGGCTCTCATGTGCATTGCAGAATGAATTATGCCAACAGTGCTACAAATTAGTTTCGTAATAAATGTAGAATAACGGAATAGTTGTTAATTGCTTGCTGTTTTATGATTTATGGAACAGTGAACACGTTTTGTATTGCTGTGAAGTGAATAAGATTGTCTGAACAATGCAAATTGACCTTTAACTCACATAAACACGATGATGAAGCAAAAATTTTCGAGTAAATTGTTACCCCTAAACTTTAACTGCGAACTCATGTCTAAGTTTAAAAGGAACCAAAATAAACACCAGTTCATTTAGACTGAGGGAACTGTGTTTGACACACACGAACAATCCCTTTAATCAAGACAACTACATAAAACAAAACAAAAATACTTGCGGTTTTATTTGTTGAATAAGAAAAATTGAGGAAACACTCGAGCAAAGTGGAAAGAAAGTCTGTAGATACCCGCAACGTGGGAGTCGCGTGCCAAATATTCAGTGACGGAACTGACAATCTTCAATAAAACCTTTTAAATATTACACATACATATGTACCTACTTATATATTAGTATGATATAACATAAAGTAAATAAGACTTGAATGATTCCTACTTACAAACATCAACAACATCATTTTGTAACAGCCGTTAATAATCACAAAATAAATTAATTAGGAAAAATTTAAGCCAACAAAGACGAGCGTCGGGTCTGTTATCTCCATGTTTGTCATCAAGCACGTTATCATAATTTTGGGCGTGAAGATCGAGCGACTCACCCCGAAAAATATTCATGAAAGAAAATCAACTGAAATGAAAATGAACGTTCGGAGAAAATGTTAAAATTGTGCTAAGGTGGCCATTTTAGAGATTTATTCTTCCGTTATTAGAATCATTTTGCAAAACTGTGTGAAATTTCAAGATGTGAACTGATTAATGAGATCTTTTTGTGGGAAAACATTTTCATTTTGTGCGTGGAGTCACGGATCACTAGTAGATCAACTATTCTAATTAGTTATCTAAGGTGGTACGTGTTGGTCTCCCGGCATGTTCATTTATCAAATGAACAAACGATGACAGTACTCATATTCTAGAGAACGTACATTTTCAGTCCACTACAGACATTTAAATGTTCAGACATTATATCTCTGATATTTCTAAAATATTTTGTTACTGAAAGATGTGTGCCGCGGTCGACATTTGGCATCAGGCCAGTGCTTTTGCTGTTTTCTCCCTCATGACATCTTCTATAAGATAAAACGAAGCGCAGTCTTTGCGTCTCGAAAACCATTACAAAATTAATGACTTACCATAATAATTCCCTTCATTCCTACAAATAACAAAGAAAATTAAAATTTCCAATACGTTTTTAATTCTCTTAGCTTAGCATTATATTTCGGCTGCCATTAAAGAGCTTACGCATGCCTGTTTCTATTTCGTTACAGCCTTAAGGAAGATGGAGAAAATATTAAGTATTTTTTACTTACCGGAGTATTTTTTTATAATTTAAATCAAACTTGATTTTCAAAATCTAACGGAATTTTGAATATAATTTGGGGCATTATGCGCGCGCCCGAGAAGGTTCTTTCGCGGATTAAGAAACGACCGATAATAAAGCAAAAAACTACGAAGAGATGAATGAAAAATGCACGAGTGTGATGTGTAAGATGTGCAGCGTGCGGTGTGGTGTCGCGGCGCGTACCTTGTCGCGAGTTCGCGAGCGCAGCGATGCAGCGGTGCAGCGAGAGAGCGCAGGGCGACGCGAGCCGCCGCCTGCCTCCGAGCGACTGCCGCCCGGGCCGCCGCGCGCGCCCCGCCCGCGCCACGCGCGCGCCACGCACCGCCTGCACCGGCACACACGGCCGCGCCACCGCACGCCGCGCGCTGTGAGCTACCTACCCTCGTCCGAGCCCGCAGCGGGCTCACGCACCACGCGATTATCGATGTGTTCTGTGAGATGTGTCGCGCGGAGCAGGGACCGCGGGGCGCGGCACGCACCGGGGGCGGAGGGGGGGCGGTCCTGCGCGCTGCGTCACGCATCTGTCTCGACGCTTTCTTGCGTGCTCCCGCAGCCCGCCATCTGCAGAGACGTGCTGGCCGGGCTCGCTCGGAGCGGCTCGGGCGCGCGCCGCCCTCTCATTGCGACGGTGTTAATGCCCTCCGCGAAACTCTTCGCATTACATCCGTAAAGCTCAATAGAACCGAATTATCAGATATTTGCCGTTCAACGCTAGCAAGGTCATGTTTTTACTTATACAGAAAACTGGCCGCGGTTCTCGGAAAATGTTCATGCTCTGTTTTCCAAGAAATGCGGGCAGTTCTTCGTTGTTTCCCGCTACTGTTATATTAATTAGTGTGCTCAGCTATGAGTTCCGACAACAGAAGCTGTTTAATTACAACATAAATTAATAACTATTTGCCAGACAATTTTAATTATTTTTTTCCGCTACCCACTTGCTTGTTTTTGTAACCACGTGTTAGAAAACTAGCACATAGATAGGTGCACAGTACATAAGTTCTATGTTTACCAAACGAACCGCCGCTTACCCGAACAAACTACCGAATTTAGAAATAATTAGTTATCAAACAAATATCCAATAATCCACTAAGGAGATCTCGATAAAGCAAACTCTGTTTCCCTATTGATTGTGTTCAGTAAAGTGACGTGGAATCAAAAGGCTCTTGAAGCGAACATTGTAGCCGAGCCAGTAGTACAGCGAACATCAATCACTGCGGAATCAATTCGTAGAAATCGGCGATATATTTGTTATTCAGGCGATGTTTCCCTCGAGACGGCTATACACTATCAGTGGATTATAAAATAATTGCATACGTAGGCGGCTCAATGCCTTTATTATTTCTAACGAATACAAATTAAAACACTTTAACGCAGTTACATCAACGTGACGAAAATATTATGCTTCTTTTACTAAGGATACTGCTTACTGCTTACTGCTTACTAATAAAATAAATTAGTACGAAGTGGATCTCAATGATACAATGAATGTCGTTCAAACTCACGACCTCTAAGTCGCTTGCTCGCTATGTCGTAACGGTTAACTTTTACAGGTTTTTTTATATCTGGAAAGTGACTGAAAGGCTACTACTATGCTAAGGGTGAATTTCACCAAACTTTTATGCCCAAGATATAATTATGTCTTTAATTAATGGAATACAATTGACGCTAGACATTGAGAAAAACTGTCAAAAATCAAAAATCTTATGTAAAAAAAACTCGTGTCAAGGTGTTTGTGGCCTCGCTCCTTCGAAACTGCTCGACCGATTTTTATGTTTTTTTTTTAATATATATTTGGTAGGAATGAGAATAAGTTCGTAAAGTATATTTCGTACCGCTACAAAGACGCGGGAGTAGCTAGTTTAGTAAAAAAATATATAGGACAAAGCGAGAACATCATAGAAATTATACCATAGGTATTACCGGTAACTACCGAACTACGAAATGAATTTAAGTGAAGTGATTAAAAAAAAAAAAAAAAAAAAAAAAAGTGAAGTGATCTTTGATGTTTGAATTAAGTCATCGTCATCATCTGCCTAGCCTTTTCCTAACTATGTTGGGGTCGGCTTCCAGTCTAACCGGGTGCAGCTGAATACCAGTATTTTACATGGAGCGACTGTAAAACTGGTATTCAGGGTTATAATAAAGCGTCTTTTAAGTAGTTATATCTTGTCAACTACTCAATTGCGATCGTTGCTAAAAGTTAGTAGAATTTCGCCCCAGTCATACAGGAAGGAAAAGAAAATTCATACGTATAGCCATACATATAGGAAACATATTGAAATTAATGTTACACTTCGGTATTCAGCGGCTGATCTGATGAAAAATGTCTGCAGATAAAATTGCACCTACGATGCTACGGTCCCCCTCCGTATGGAAGCGCTCTCTAACGGCGAGTAATTGAGTTATGTTCTTGAAGAATTCCAGTTAGCGAGATTACAATGTAACTTACCTGACAAAATGAACATTCCAATTTGTGTTAAGTTTGTTTCATATGAGTTTATAAGCTGGAATCTGTTTTCATTAAGCTGGACCTCTATTTTGAGACGGTTTTGTGATTTTGGTGTAAGTGTAGGCCATTGTTTCTCGGAACCATGGAAGATCATGTTAATAGGGCGGCTAAAAGTGATTCGATCTTATTTTTCTGTAGGTTAATCATGTCTTCTTGTCATTATATCATAGGTAATACCAAATTCTTTCAAAAACGGTAAAATTTTACGCTGAACCCTATTTGGAAAATCGGTCCCAGGACATTAATCGGTACTTCTGCCTTTAATCTGTCTGCCTAAAGTTAAAGCATGTTAAAGCTTAAGGCACGTAATGGTACAGTTAAGAGTCTGACAGACCTCTCCGCCCATGAGGATTTTCCACCCCGAAACAAAAAAAAGGTACTGGTACAGCAAATCAAAGGGGCGATAATATCCTAGGTTATGAAGGGTCACTCGATATATCATAGAAATACTTCAGCGGATAGTTATCTCAATACCATTTTTATAAGAGGTCAACTGACGTTAGAAAATATGACGTTTTTGACATCTGTCATATTGACAATTCGTCTCCGAGAAGCAGATTGATTCAGCTTGGATAGGCATGTTTTGACAGCAAACTGGATCAGGTTGGCTAACGAACAAGGGAAAACTACTACTTATATCTATAATTAATTCTTTATTTCTACCAAACTGCACAACGAGCGCTCTGGACTATCGTAATTACCTACATCTTCATTCTTATTTGTTTTTAGTTTTATAGACTTACCTAAAACCAACTTGTTCTTGTTTGCTTTTGTATAAGTACAATATTTTTCTTCGTATATTATGTGCGTCATTTTCGCGTGAATAAATAGCTTTTCGTTCTTTCTTTATTTCTCATGTGATTTTGTAAATCTTGGAGAAATAAATGATATTTTAAACCGTAATATCCCCCCTGCGATTATATTGCACCCATGTGGACACGCCTTTAAGAATCGTTACCATCCGCGTTCAATCCTGATGTGCAAACATAGTGAACAATAGCTCAATCAGCCGAATACTCCGCCATTATGTATAACGTTCGAGACCTATGCAAATTGTTTGAATATAAACCGTTCTACCAATACAAGATTTAGTAAGCTGTTAAGATTATGTTAGTACATTTTTAATTTATTTTACAGAGCTTTTTACTGTATACGGAGTGTTAATAGACACCATCACATACTCGTTAACTACGCTTACCTATTGTCCATCAAACTGAAAATTATTGCTGAGAAACAAATGTTTTTACACTCTTTAGAATAACACTGCAGGTAAATATGATTAATTGTTGCATGCACTTACATTGAACTTACCACTTTTCTCCTCGGTGAAATTAGAGGTAAGCATGCTGCCATTCAAGCTAAATAACATTGAGTAAAAAGAGCCTATTGCTGGAAATAGCCGTTATTTTTGGTGGGAAAAATCACTATTTATGGTGCAATGTAACACGCGCAAATTATAGTACAAGGGTCGTGGGGGTATTTAAACCGATATACCAAAAAGTTGGAACTTTGACTATCAATATTTTCTAACCAGAAGATGGCACGTATGGTCTAGATCTAGAACAAAAAAAAAATGATCGCAATGATCAAAAGAACATGTAATTTTTTGCTCCGTTAAGCGACTTTTACACCCGATATACTGTACCAAGTAAAATCATGTAGGTATGTATGTGCAGATACGTAAACTTTAAATACTTTTATCACAGGCCACCGAACAAAATGAGATAAGATGAGACATCAACCAAGTTCAGTATCATTCTAGTTTCAGAACTAACAACAGACACTAACAAGTCCCGCGCAAGTTGTCAAAGATAAGTAACCAGTTACGGAGACATGAGTTCCGGTTGAAAATATTAAAGGAAAAACACAAACGTAACGTGAAACTTTACATATATTTCTCACTTTCAGACGACAGACAAAGGATTAGACTTAGAAATTTTCACATTAGAACGCTATGAAATACAAGCTTCACTACAATTTCCCTTTTTAGGATTACTTTTTGGCTTTTTCCTCTGTTTTTTCAGACTTTTTCGCCTTCTTTTCACTATTTGGCAAAGGCGGGCCTTTATATCGCACCGTTAAATGCAATATCCTTTCAGCCTCTCGCACGCCACTCAGTCGAGCACCAGACACGGTAGCGTAGTGACCAGGAACCGTCGCTTCGCCAGCGAACAATAATATAGGAGGAATAGGTTCACTAGGTCCCGGCAGTGGACACGCCAACGACCGTTGAAATTGTCCATCAGATGCGAACCTATCGTAAGAGTAAGCTCCATTGAAAAATGGATCAGAACTCCATTGTGATCGCAAAATTGTCCTCGGATACGGTATAGACGGATTCCCCGTCGAGATACGTAATATTTCGGTCAACCCTTCAGCTATGTCTCTGTCGCACAGCCCTTCCATTAGCATCGCTTCTTGACCTACCACCCAAGCACACATGACATGTTTACTATTTGGCACAACTTCTATTGAAGTTATTCCTCGTGTCCAATCAGAACGATCACAAAGCTCGTTGCAGCAGTATTTGAAGTTCAAGTTTCCTTTATGCCAGTACCAAAAAGGGCGACAATATTCCATATAAATTTTATTACAAAATCCAAATCCTAGGCAGCGCATGGCGTCAACTTTTGATGCTGGCAACATAGGACAGAACATTTTAACAGAATTAGCATACAACACCCCGAGAGACACTGTTATGATGACGTAATCACAGGGAAATTCATCACCTTCCGTAGTACATACGATAGCTCGATAACCTTCTTTCTGTGATGTTCCCCAGTAGATACAGTTTACCGGCTTACAATAACGAATGGCTCCTTCCGGTATTTGACGCAGCAAGGGAGCTAGTATACCGACTAGCCCCAGAGGCACGCGTACCTCACCTCCGGGCATGTTCATGAAGCAGCCGACATGATCGGCACACAGCATCGCTGTGTCATCCCCACACCGCGAACTGAGCATGTGCGTGAGCCCGAACATTATTCTAGCTGCGTCATGTTGTTGATCTTCGGGGTACTCGTGCAGCTCTTGTTGAATTCGCAGACTCATAAAATTGATTAGCGAACCTGCCTGTTTATTACCGCCCAGGCAGTATATTTGAGCCGCTTCCTGTTCGATCTGACGAAATTTATGGTATGCAGATAAAGTGGGGGGAAACGCCATTTTACCAGTTACTATTCGGTTAAAAAGTCCACGAGTGTGTTCAGCGCCGGGCACACCGGGACGGGGAGGATTTTCGGTGGCGGACAATGTATAAACTGGATGTGTGGAGGTGTTATCTGGCTTCCAGTGTGATCCTAATTCAGCAACTATGTCTCCAAGCCAGCACGAGTGTATTCGACCACCAGGTCTGCAAAGAGCCGGATTTTTTTATATTGGGTCTAATATTACGAAACTAATGCATGATCTACATTTTACTTTTCCTTTTATACTAACCTCTCATAGGCTTCAAGCACCACTAAATTGGAGATGCCGCGCTGCGCGAGCCGGGCGGCGGCTGACAGGCCGGCCATGCCTGCGCCTATGATGACGACGCGAGGCTCTTGGTAGCATTGCTCGACGTCACATGGGTCTATGCGGCATAAAGCTCGGTCCTCCAAATTTGGCCCACAGTCACTTACAGCGAAGGGGCTTTTGATCGAGTCCGTCTTTCTAAAATTTTGATTAAAAAACGGGGTAGGTACATTTTTTTCTAATCTTACAAAGCAAACCCGTCTGAACTCTGTGGAAAGCTAGATTTACGTTGCTTCACATACCTTCGAGTCAAAGTCTTCAGCCATAACTTTCTTATTGAAGATAAAAGACGACTAAAATTTGTCATATGTACCTACAAGCGAAATTATATTCTTAAATCTGTAATTCACGTTACATGTCTAAAATAATAACTTTAAAATGATAATTTATTGAAGTCTAGGAAATGCGAGATCAGAAGTGACAGAAAGTATTGTGACGTATCCATTGTATCATAGAGTAATAGTTTCTTTTCTTTTTATCGTTCTCGAAATAGTTTTAGGTGAAATATTTATGTTTATGGTCCCCTTCTGTCTTAGCCGAATAGTTTTGTATCAAAATGGCATTTTAAAGTTAAATAAAATTAATAGGGATGCGCGTCGCTTCCACATGATTGCGTAGAAGCAGTCCACGCGAGCTTCTACGAATATCCCTGAAGCACTGCAGTATCAGGACAAACCCATCAGCATCCTGAAAGCGTTATTGTAGTGAGCGCGAAGAGCGCTTTATAATGTTTGAGTATAATGAGTCCACAGAGAGTCTAAATTAAAAAAAACATACTACCGAATTGAGAACCTCCTCCTTATTGAAGTTGGTTAAAAAGAAGTGCAATAGCCATAAAAAAATATTGCACGTAGTGTGTTTACGGTAAGCCTAGACAGCTAGATGTACTACAGAACTACTCTCTGTCTACACAACCATTTTCTACTCTGATATCCAACTTTGAACGCTTCTGTAGATGACAAGTTCAGTCTTTCCGAGTCAAGACTGGTACAGTTACATACAACAATAAAAACCTTTGTTCAAAACTTGACCGCAGAATATAAATCTACGATACACACATACAACTAATGTGTAAAGAAACGCGTTCTTTGTAGAAGACCAAGCGAAACGGTTAATGTTTTATTTGGCAGGGTAACGGGAGCATTCTGGCGCCGTTGTGATTTTTCTACTTTGTTTTTGCGGCGCACTAATTGCTAGACTTTTCCAAGTTTGCTAACTGTACACTGAGTAATTGTTTTCACCATTTGTATAAAGTATATTTTCTTTACGACTCACACTTTTTCTTAGCGATTCGCTGAATAAAGGAAAACTACCTGCAGTACGGAAAAGTTAGCCTTAAATTAATATTAATGCTTTGTTTAGCGCACCTTAGGGCCTTTCACACGTGCTACAATCACACCACAATGGGGCAACAAAAAGTGGGCGAGCAGTGGTATCGTGTGAATAGCCTGTAGCATCTTGTAGTTGTGTAGTGGTAGCTACCAAAACGTGTATTTTTTGCGATATAAGTAGTTGCTCGCGAGTAACACCGGGCCTTTACTGTGTCGCCGGTGACAGCTTGTGGTTGCAATATGGTCTACATCACCCACACAGTTGAATATGACGGCAAAATGTGGTCTGTGTGTGTAAAACTATTTTCGTGTTGTCGTTGTATGTGGTGTGGTTGTAGTATATATGAAACAAACCTTATTGTGTCTGTTTATAAGTAGGTAAATAAAACAACAACAGTTCTTAAGCGTATCTTTATAAATATGTCTAAACTATAATATGCTTACATTAAATTCAAGCGTGACTTACTATCTAAAACATGACATTAAAATTTCTTCGATAAAGAGATCACAATATGACAACTTAGAACCCGAGTTATATGTATAGTCATTAAACACAACACTGTGTGACATCGCGGAGCACTATCACTCGCTTTCGAAACATTTAGTCCAAAAATGATCCAACATATGGTAGAAATGGCGACTGACGCCGAGTAGAGAGTGCTTCTCATCCGCGTAACTCTGAAAACAAAACCATCCAATAAAGTTGTGGGTTCTTAAAATAAGTTACAACCTTTTCCCTACGGCTTTGTCTATGTGACCTTTGAGTATTTGCGAACCTTCTTTTTGGGTTAATACCCAGTATCCCTTTATGTACCTATTCTTGGCCAATCTTTACCTGCGTCAATACTTTATTTTAAGATTTAAGTTGACGACAAAAAGTGGCACGTGCAAAAAATTGCTTAGTTTATTAGTTAAGTCAAAGAATATAAGTATTAACTACATAATTGGTGTATTAAAGTATAAAATCTTTTAACAGTAAAGATTTTATTATTTACTAGCTTTTAAATTCAGGGTATTTAAGAAGTACTTCTGTGAAATTTCGAATAAAAAATCCCATCCAAGCATTAGCATTTTGAACGACTTTTTTTTATTTAGCAAACTAACGACAATAAAATATTATAATTTCAGCCGGTTTTAAATGTTTCAGTCTGCAGGTGTGCTGCAGGTCTGTTTATGAGCCTTAAGGATGGGCACGCACCTGACAGAAGAAGCGTCGGACGTCGTCGTTAATACCATTACTGGACATACTAACGCATCAGAGGTTGTGTGTAAGGTTGGATTTTTTATTATCTATCTGCACGGACAGACTCCGACGATGCGCAGCGCATTTTCCGTAAGATTTGTGTCCAACCTCAAAGAACCCACGGAGATATCCACAACAAAGAAAAGAAAAAGTGATAAAACTGTTTCCTCACCATTTGTTGGAAGTCAATATCATTATGCTGCAACTGCTTAGCCAATAGCATGCTGTGCTGATAATGTACGTTGTCGTCATCAGTGCCATGCACCAGCAGATAGCGGCGCCCGCGCAGTTTCTCCGCCTGGTGGATGACGTCAGAGCGGTCGTACCCCAGCTGGTTCGCTTGCGGCGTGTCCATGTAGCGCTCTGTGTACATTGTGTCTGAAAACAAGGGAGGCGATGATCAAACAGACTGTTTTGTTGCAGTAAGGGTTTATGGGTACAATAGCAACTGCGTGCCCTTTAATGGTTTACTAACGAATGAGCCTCAGCAGAAAACATTCTTTGATAGTGCTATTCTGTAAAAAGCTTCCTCTATGAATTTGCATGTAGTGAACTGCCTACGTTCAGCAGTGGACGGCTATTAGCTGATATAAAGCCTAACACTCACAAAGAGCGGGAGCGGGACGGGAACGGGACGGGAACGGGACGAGAGCGTGACGTGAGCGTGTCGTCGGGTTGTATTCCTTGTATTTATATGGATGTCCACACACTGAACGCTCACGTCCCGCATACGTCCCGCTCACGTCCGCTCTCGTCGTAACACCTTTAAGTTCTACGAGAACAGGTACAGAAATAGGCTCAATAGAGGAAAAAATCATACCATAATACATCCAAGATGTGACAGGGGCGACTGCAGCAGCACAACTGAGCGTGTTCTCCTCGTCTTGTATGAGCATCATAGTGGATACGAAGCCGCCGTAGCTCCAGCCCCACACGCCGATGCGTTTAGGATCGATGAATGTGTATACGCTTGCTAGGCTCCTGAGAAAGATAAGGAAATTATGTAACTTTGTATGACTGCTAGGAAGAAATAGCGAAAAACTCAAATCGTTTCACATACAGGTTGAGAAATCTATCCTTGTTATCTACATAAATAATATAATAATTAATATAAAAACAAGTATTTTTAAAAACAAGCTTTACTTAATTTTAAATTATTACAATATTGAGTATTGGACATTGTATTGTCACCAGAACCAAAGATGTACCTATGCAAAATTTCAGCTTAATCGGATACCAACAAATGGTCGAAAAATGGTTTATACTTAAATTTTAAAAGGACAACTTATATACATACATACCTACCTACTTACATACGAACAGTGCTATCTAAATAAAATCTTGTATAAAAATGAATCGCCTATTCCGAACGACTGCACCAAACTAGATAATTCGTGTTTTTGTGTTCGTTATTGTCGGGACAAGGTTTGTTTATAGGAATTTCTTTTAAAAATCGAATAGAAAAATAAAATATGGCGGTATAAAGGTTGTCGGATCGGCTAGTATTAACTATAAAGTTTGTATGTTTTTATTCGTAAGAGGGAGGAGGTAATCTGTGAAAGTACGGTCCTCTCGACGTGTATCATAGTATCTGTTTTATGTTATACTTGATTACACGCGGACAAAGTCGCGGTCAGAAGCCATTAATTTATAAAACATGAATGGAACCCCGGTCAATTAATATTAAAATCAGCCCGGGTCCCGTTCGGACTATATGCACAAAACAAATTTGAGTTTTACAACACAGTTTGCGAGATTGAGTTAAGTTAAATGGTACTGTCACACGCTGTTTCATGTTCACGGTAGTAACGGAAATTGATTTAACGCCATGGACAGAGTGTCGATCTAATAGTTGTTTGGAGGCGCCTCTTGTAGTAGTTTTGTTCGATAAAATATGAAAAAAATTGCGAGGGATTTTAAATTAAGCAAACTTTTTTCAAATTTATATGCACATAAATAACGAGTACAAAAAGTCACTAAACGAAGGCGAAAGTGACATGTTCTTGCCCATTATTATGATTTTTATTTTTATTCTGGGTGGGTATCTACTGGTTACTGAGATATTAAAGGTCAAAGTTACAACGTTTTTACGTATAACAAAATTTTAAAAGATGTAAATTTAAATACGTCCACGACCCCTGTACTGTTACATTCACCCAAAAGCTCAATGTGTTTGTGTGTGTTACAGTGTACCTACTGTTAAAAACAGTGATCGATCACACCAAAAACAGCAGCAGTGATTTTTACTCAAAGTTTTAGTGATTCTTTCTTAGTTTGATGGACAGTATGTGCAGCTATGTGATGTGTTTTGCTACAACCCGTAGAATTTTCCTGCCTTACCTGATGGTAGTCAAAGTGTCAGAAACTTCAAGAGTTCCAAGCGCATTGTTGACGGCGTACATGGCTTCCACTCCCATGGCACCGGAGCCTCTCACATCGATGGAAGCCACGATGTAACTCCTGTTCGTTGCTAAGTACGTATTGTAGTATTCTGAAATGGAAAAAATGTGCTGTTTTAGGCTTTAAACGCTCAGTCAGGGGCGCGGATCATGTTGCTTTTAGTTAGTAAAAGTGGCAAACCCAAGAACAAAAAAAAAAGGGTCGTCGTGTAAGAATTTCTCCTGAATCGTGAGTGTGTTCACAAATATATAAACTCACATACCCAAAAAACTCACTTCACCTGGACCGGATCTATGACCATACAAGTATTTTTTTTTCGTTAGGGAATCGAACCCATGATACGTAGCGCAGCAGCTAATCGTTCAGCCACTTCGTGGGAGGCCTTCTAGCGGTTGCGTAAAAAGGGTATGAGAGAGCGTCATGCCGTTTGCCGTCACGGCACATTGGTCTATTTTACTTCCAAAGTGTGCTCAATGGATGTTTCTCGTCAAAACTTACCTAAATTAAAATTATCCTTGACTCTGCTGGTCCCAGGACCTGCGTAGACCCTGACGATCAGAGGGTACTTCTCCCCTGGCTTCATGTTAGGTGGCAGCAGAAGTTTCACGTGCGCTAGAGGGTTCTCCCCTAGTGATACCACGTTAAACAGTATCATTGGTAACTTGTATTGCTTTAGTTTTTCTTTCAGTCTTAAATTGTCTTTGATCAGTGTGAAGCTGTCGGCCTGGAAAAATTAAAATACCATTATATGTAAGTTAGGTTACTTTACTATGTTTTTTATCGATACCCACTAATGTTAAAAAAGGGATAAAGTTTGTGAGGTTGTAGGGGGTAATCTCGGAATGTACTAAACCGACTTTGAAAATTCTTTCGTAAATTGGAAGCTACGTTATTAAGCTACGTTACAAGTATTTCTGCCGCTTTCTATGTAGGCATTAATAGATAAACAAAAAACGAAAACTCACCCTACTATTATACAAGTAAATCTTCGGCGGATTGTAAGAAGAGCTGCACGTCACAATAGCATAACTGCCTCCTGGCGAAAAGGACGCGCCTACATGATGGCATAGAGGTTCCCTGCACGTCACACATCTCACCACTCCGCCAGAAGTTGCCCACATCTGCCTCAACCACGGAACACTGCCCGGAGACACGACATAGTAAACCGTGTCAGTGGCCTGATTCCACCCTAATATCTCCGTAACTGACGAGTTCCCTGGACTTAAATCTTCGGTTGTTAAAGATAAGAAGTTGAATCGACCCGCATGGGGGAACCTTTGGTCACCGTTGTATAAGTTTTGTATCTCTACCATCTTGTTTCCCGTGCTGTCAAAGAATGGCATTCTCACATCGATCCAGCCGTTTGGTTCGGAGTGCTCTTTCACGATACTGCACTTATCTTTTTCTAAGTCGCAGTTGACTAATACGCTGACGTTTTGTCGTCTGTTCAGCCATAATACTATTAGGTTTTGTTCGGAAGCCCAGTTGACTCTTCCAAGGTAATGGTCTAGTCCAACTATGTCGACCGGTGCTGGGATGTTCCATGGCTCGCCACGGAGGTCATCTAGTTTGTAGACGCGTAACCCTACAATTGGATTTTGTCGACCTGCCTGACAATAAAATTGGTGTTGTTAGGAGATATTCTGATTACATTAGCTTCAGCATTTTTTTTCTTTTTAATTTTTTTAAATCTTTGTCCCACTTTAGCGATTCCTCCTGTATCGTGGGTGTGTTTACAAACTCATATACACAAACAACTAGACCCCGAACAACTATCTGTAGACCATACAAATATCTGTTCCGTGAGGTAATCGAACCCGCGACACGCAGCGCAGCAGCCAATCGCTCACTGTGCCAACCGTGTCGAGTCGACAATATGTTTTCTGATTGTTATTCTTCTTTTACCATGTCGATGGCAATATAAAAAAAAGTAACGAACTTAGCACCATAATTATATTGGGGCCATCATCATCTCAATAAAAACATTGCTGTTTACCTTTGGATACTTGAAGTGGACTATTTCAGGATACTGATTGTTTATGTCGAAGGGTTGTCCGTAGTAAGGGTACGTAGCTGTCGCTACATTGGTATCGTTGAACGAGGCTACTGCTAAGTAGCTGCCTCTGGGAGAGAACCACATAGCTTCGGCTGCGTTGAACATCTCCTCTGAAAACAATATTAAGAAATTGTTACTTTCTTCTTCATCATTCTTAATATACAAGGTGGATAGGATATCGACCCTTAAACTTTTTCCATCAATTCGTCATTTCGTCGCAAATTAAAAAGAAAATATCAGCTGTTCCGTAAAAAAATTAAATATAAGGTCAAATGCATGGAACAGCATTTTTTTAATGCGGCGTAAAACTCAGCACTCCTTTGTCTATAATCATAAAACAGGTTGCACGCCAATTTCCCTTCCATCGTTATTAACTGGTGCAGCTAATCGAAAACTTGCGGCATGTATTTCAGTCACAGGCGCTTCCATTTTTACGAAAGCCAATAACGATACGATACAATATCGATACGATTTTAGGGGTATATAGTTTATTAATTAATTGGTTTCATAGCGCTTATTTTTTTTTATTGAAATAATATTGCCGCATACTAGGAATTTTTCCTGAATCGTGGGTGCGTTTACAGACACTGAGACACATAGGTATAGTCACAAACAATCAGACCCAGAACAACTATCTGTTAGCCATACAACACTCAGCGCAGCAGGCTATCCCGTAGATAGAAAACAACAGCTCACCTTCATAAAGCCAGTCAGTGACACCATGGTATATCTCCCCTGGCTTGCCATCCTTAGTAAGAGCCACAGCATTGTCGGTGTCCACATCACGGACATAGTATACGTTGTTATCTCTGACGTATGCCAGGGAACGTCCACTGCCCCATACCACCACGTCCAGGGAATTTCGTCCTAGTCTTACGATAGCTCTGGACAAAAAGAAGAGATTTTTAAATAATTATTATGAACACAACTGGCGCCGACTGTGCAGGTACAGACAGCGTCATCAACTGGATACCCCTCTCGCTTTAAAATTAGTTCGAAAAGGGGGTAACCAGATGATGATGCTACGTCCTAGGTACGTACACCTATTTTTTCTCAAATAACACTGTTGCATGGTTTTCAAACATTACTGGTTGTTAATTTATTTGCTGCCTATTAAACAAGAAGATTTGAAATAGTTGCCGTGTAGAACTGGCAGTTACTTTAAAAAAAAAAATAATGTATTATTCCGAACAAGGAATACTTAATTGTACCTCTTACATATTATTTTGAATGACACAAAATACTGTTCTGTTAAAAAACATATTTTCTATGGAAATCTGATATTATATTCTAAGAAAGAAATATTTAAGGAAGGAAGAAGTGTGTATTTAATTATGGTAGGTATTATTTTTTTTATCGTATGTTCATGTATTCATAGGTAAACTAACGTTACTGTTCACGTTTCTACTGATATGTTTTCCTGGTAGATACGATTAGAGTATTATTTTACCATATAATTAGTAATGAATTATACATATTATATCAAAATAATATTTTAACAGTATTTTATTTTAGGAAGAACAGGCAAAAATCTACGACCTTATTTTTATTTAATCCATTTTAAAAGCTTAGTCACTTTTATTTAAAAGTAATTTATAACAGTTTTATCACGGCAATCCTGTTATAATAATAAATATAACCATACAGTTTTAACCTTATAATATAGGTAGGTTACTTATGTAATAATAACTGTATCTAGGCATTTAAACCATAAAACATAGAACAAAATGAACAATTGTGCAACAACACAAAGTTACGTATCGGAAAAAAGTATATTTCTCATAGCTGCACGTAACACAAAGAAGAAAAAGCTACAGTGTCGCCTAACCATTTGATTTGTTAATTTGTACCTAAGTACAAATAAGTTACGATTTCTTTTGCAACATTAGACGGTGGAAGGATAGGGACAATGGTGCCGATTCCCTTGTTCACAAACTACACTAAAATTAGAGAATTGGCATCTCTTACTACATACAAAGAAAGAAAAGGACGGTGACATTTTAGAACTAAGTTAGAGATATCCAATGAATTTTGCATTGAACTTTTCCGTGTTTTTTTAATCAATGCTTTCAGGCATGTCAACTAAAATTGGATGAAAGTTTGAAAAAAAATACTCCGCACCTAACCTTTCTGAAGAACCTCACCAATGTAGGTCTTCCTAGGGCGGCACACACACACATACATACATACACACATACATATATTATTGACTAGCTTCTGCCCGCGACTTCGTACGCGGATCCTGTTGCTTATGCCAGCGACAACGGGGTCGTCAAAATCGAAGATCTGAAACGTCTGATGTACAATTCTAAGGCCTGGGGACGGGAAAACAACGGGATGAGCGAGATTTCATCGAAAATCAGTCCTAAACTGTTACCGCCTTCACCGCGTGGAGGTACTCCCAGCTTATGTTATTTTATAATAATACAGTGAAATTGAGCTTTGATTTCCACATCAGGTGTTCCAGATCTTCAATTTTTATAAGTCAACAGAGAGTGCTCATCAGGGTGGACAACTTTTGCTAGACGTCATTCCTGTATATATTATAGTGTAGCTGGGCTCTTGGAGTTCCACAACAGGTGTTCCAGATCTACAATCTTTATACGTCAACAGAGAGTGCTCATCAGGCTGAACAACTCTTGCTAAGACGTCATTCCTATATACGTTATAGTGTAGCTAGGCTCTTGAAGTTCCACATCAGGTGTTTCAGATCTTCAAATTTATTCTCTTAGCAGAAAATGCTCATCACGTGAAACAATTTTTGCTATGGTACCATTTTTGTATCTCTTATAGTTTAGCTGGTCTGTTGGGGTTCTGCATCAGGTGTTCAAGTTTCCAAGATAAATTATAGCCTATATGTTGCCCGGACTTAATACCTATACAACAAAAAAAAAATCATTGAAATCCGTCAAGTAGTTCCGAAGATTAGCGTGCACAAACACACAGACAAACAGACAAACAGACAAACAGACAAAAAAAAATTTAATTACAACTTCGGGTTCGGCATCGGTATAATAACAACCCCTGCTACTTTTTTTTTATATATTTCCATTGTACAGACACCACTTTTCTACAATTTTATTATATGTATAGATGAAATCTCATAAGCAAAGGTGATATAACTTCCCACAATTGTTTTAATTACCTACAATACTATTGAAACTTGTAAAACAATGAAGACTTTGAATGACATGTGTCTTAAGAATTAGAAACATAATAATTGAAATGAAAGTGTGTTGATAAACGGTGATTCTATAATAATTCGAATAATGATTATACATAACTAATCACAAAGTTTGTTTTCTTGAAATAAATGTTTTGATTAGATCTCCTAGACAATGGCGTAGGTTAAAGTTGTCTGATAACTACCTACTTACCTACTTACAGTTCCCCAGATTACGGTTAGTTCATTATGTGAAAGGTAGCAATAAATTTATTTTCAGTTATGGGGTATAATTTGAAACCACAGGACGTTTCCGTCATTTTAGGTAATGAAAATCAAATCATGAATCACTGAAAAAAAATCAACATTTTTTTTTCTATCACTAGTTACTCATTATTCAATATATAACTGCCACATTTTAAGATGACCGGGCCATTACTTCTTGGGCCACACTCAAAATATATTTTTTTCCAGTTACATTTTAAATATGGCCGGGTCATACATACAAAAATGTTGGCAATGTATTGCAACAAACGCAAACTTTGCTGGTTTAATTAACACTACCTACCATAATCTTGCAGAAATTCAACTTTACTTGTCAGTATTATAAATCCTACATACTAAAATGCTGCCAATGTATTGCAACAAACGTAAACTTTGTTGGTTTAACACTATCATAATCTTGCTGAAATTCAACTTGTCAGTAATATAAATACGGTCTGTAAAAACACATCACAAAGCCTTACCTAACCTACGCATTCTGTCCATCAAACTAAGAACATTGAGAATGATTTCTGGGAAATAACTTTTACTTTTTGGTATTTTAAGTGGTGGGGTGTTTAAAGTTTAGTTAGAACATATATTCGAAAAAGTACAAAAAAGTATTTGAACTTTGACCTTAATTTCTCCGAAACCTAAAAATTTCAAGGAGCGCGGTACAGAACGAAAAAATGGGGAAAAACATGCATCTTTTGGTTTCCTTAGGCCCTGTTCACACTATGCCGGACCGGTAGATTTACCGGCTCGGTAAAACTGCCGGAAGAGCTAGTGGCAATAGAATATGTATGAAGCTGTTCACATTATGCCGGATCCGGCATCACAGGAACAGGGCCTTAGGTGTTTT
Organism: Hoplodrina blanda; assembly: GCA_949316365.1. NCBI lineage: Eukaryota > Metazoa > Arthropoda > Insecta > Lepidoptera > Noctuidae > Hoplodrina > Hoplodrina blanda. The sequence continues at coordinate 11,458,689 of OX438581.1, forward strand.
TTAACAACCGTTACTTACATATTGGTCAATCTGTAGAAAAAAAAAACTACACGTAGGTATTTCTTTAACATAATAGGTACCTACATAAGTTATTAAGTTATTTACTTTGATTACTTACTTGGTCTCAAGGTCGTACACCGAGTACTCGGCGGTGCTCGAGTACCTGTATTTCTGAAATAGAAAGTTGTATCGTAAATACATATTGCAAAGCCACGTAGTGCATTCTAGTGCAGTACCCAGTGTGATGTTATAACCTAGTTATAGACTGGTAGGTACAGTCAACAACGAAATTCGATTCACATTTCTTGTACACGATATTTCCGAAAATATTAATAACCCCGCAGCTTCGTCCGCGTTTTTCTGACGGACCCCATATTTTTTAATATTAATATTTAGCCTTATACCACAAAGGGATAACATAGGTTCCTAGAATTTTCAAAATCGGACAGGAGATTAGCTTGTTCAAACACTTTTCAGTTTTATAATATTTGTGTAGATTAACAATCACGTCACAACTGCCTCGTTGCTCTAGTACCTATGAGGTCTTGGGTTCGATTCCCAGGTCGGGCATAGTGTTATTGGGTTTTTCCATTAGGAATTTCTCAGTAGCTGCCTCGGAGTCTAGATTTGTGGCTGGTTGATAGCAATAGGCTCGCCCCCTATTAAATGGGTTTTAAACATAGCTGGCTAAATGTGGGTGTACTAATGGATACATCTCTGCCTAACCCTTCGGGAATTACACAATGCTAAAGACAGTACCCCGAATCGAATAATTGTGTGTCAATTTAAATAATATTAGATTTTCGTTGCGAACCGTACCACGTTCGATCTATTATCAAAGAAATATTGAGTGCTAATTAGTTATTGAATGCGTTTTGTGGTAACGGTTGACGGAAGTCAGAATAAAAGGTAGACTTCCTTATAGGTACCTTATCAATACGTAATTCCTTTTAATGAACGCTTATCAATAACGTGTATATATTATTCCACGGAAACCGTAAATTTTTCCTGGATAAAAAGAAGCATTATGTGCTATTCCAGACAATAATCTATCTCTGTGTTAAACACAGTCACCCAGATCCATTCAGCCGTTCTCAGTTCTGGCGTGATTGGTTAACAAATATGTATCAATGCATCCAAACTATCGCTTTTATTAAGTTAGAAGATTTAGGTTTAATTTTTTGTATTAAATTGAATTTACCAGTGCCACCAAAATTTTAACACCATGAAACCAGGTTGTTATTATCAAACAATGCTTAAGGGATTTAGAAAGACACATCACATTCATATTAACTACGGATACTGACCATTAGGCCCGGTATCCACCAAATCGGAGAGGAGAGGAGATGTCTCGTACAACCAATCGGCTTGCGTAATTTTCACATCTCACCGCTTAGCTTCAACACAACACCGTATCCTATTGGACATCTCTTCTCCTCTCCTCTTTGGTGGATTCCGGGCCTAAAACTTGGGAAACGACTTTTATTTTTGTACAGAAAAATCACTGATTTTAAATAGCGCGCAATGTCATTACACACAAAATATTGTTCTTATGAGTGCATCCAGCAGAACAGTATAATATTTAAATTTATATTAGAACACTAGCTGTGTATAGCGTGATGATAATTATTTCAGATGTTTAATCCGCAGCTATCTACAATATTCTTAACAAAAACTTGAACTAAACAGTTATTTTATGGTATTTTTATAGAACAATATTAAATGTTCGACGTGATTATTTAAATTGATATATCTTTTTTTGTTTTGAACCGATTTAAATAAAACAAATACTAAACGTTGAGCAAAGGGTACCCCAATACATTACTGAAAACCGCTCTTCATTCGGTTGAGCCGTCTCTGAGATTAGCGTGTTCAACGGGCAGACAAACAGACAACCGACAAACAGACAAACAGACAAACAGACAAACAGACAAACAGAAAAGAAATCTAAAAATCATTGTTTTGGGTTCTATTGCGTTGATAAATGCCCCCAAAAAAAGTTTTTCTCATAAATCTCCCATGTACAGACAGCGACCTGTTACAGATTTATTATATGTATAGATTTAAAACTAAAAACGCATAAAAAAGGTTTGAACTTTGACCTTCATATTAATAACCAGAAGTTTCCCAGATATGGGCCACTACAAAGAAATGATGGGAAAAACATGTCACTTATGGCTTCGTTATGCCATTTAACACACGTTATAGTAATCAAGCAATTATTTGCAATTTTCTATTATCTATGCCAATAAATTACAAATTAATGGGATCGAATGCTAATTTAATTGTGAACGCGTGGACTTTTAATAGAATCTCATTATTATGATCAAATACGCTGTAAGTATGTTAATATTTGCATTGGTAGGTAATTAATTTAAGGCAATTAAAAGTAGACTACACTGATAGGTATTATTTAATCACCCTCAACTGATTAATAAAATACTTGACTTTTGAAATATCTTCGTCTATTGTGTTTCTTTTTTATTGTATTAATTAATTTGTAAACATAATCTTTGACATTTTAAAATAATAAAAACAAATTAAAGAATTTAAGTAATAGTATTTTATTAAACCAACTTGTTAATATTTAAAAGTTAAAATTATTTGAAGGAGACAGCTAAGATGTTCTTCTTAAAATTTTCTATAATTAGACAAAATGTGGTAAACCTATCACATCTGCCTACCCTTTTGGGGAATATATGTTTTTTTATTAAAATAACAAAAACCAACCCTGTGTAACTTTACAGAAATCCGCTACGTATTTCAGCGAGAATCAGTTAAAATAATAATAAAATTCATACAGGCACTTTTGAATTGTCTAGGACTCGATAGGTTAGCCAGTAAGTTGAAGTTAGTTGCCTGAACTAAAACGTAGATAAGCCACTGGAGAAGAAACGAGCAAGTAACACCACAGACACTCTTTTCAAGCTCAATCCAGTTTTATAAAATCTGTTCTTATTACTTCTCTTGTATCTACTAACTAAATAAGCTGACAGACATACCATATACCTATATATTATAACAAAAGTTAGGATGTATCGCCAGATTGCGAGGTCATGAAACATGCGCGTATTTAAAACAACAAACTTGCATGTATGCTTCGTGATACTGAGTCTAAGAATTAGGCACGCCTTGACCTGAACTATTAGATAACGTGTGTCGCAAGTCTTAGGAGAAGGGAGTCTGCGCAGGCGCAGAACGTGCACACAACACACATGCAACAGTATTAGGTATATTACTACAGTAGTAGTCGCGGATATAACATGATTATGATAACAAATCTTTTTAATTAAAAATTGACGTATCGCTATGATATGACGTCAGAAGCATTTATTTGTTAAATCGAAAGGATTACGCGTACGTACCTACGTGACACTCTTCAGCCCATACTCTTGCGCAATCATGATCGAAAAATTAACATTTAGATCTTGCGATTAGGTACATCGTTTTAAAATTACGTATTTCCGCCGGCTTGAACGTTTAACCTAGAATACTTAATAGCAATATTGTTTTACTGAGAAGATTCGCAGAAGAACTAAGGTAACCGATATAGCTCTCAAAATTGCGGAACTCAACTGGCAATGGAGAGCGCACATAGCTCGTAGAGCAGATGGCCGTTGGGGTCGAAAGGCTGTCGAGTGGCGACCACGTACAGGAAGGTGCAGTGTGGGAAGGTCCCTCATAATGTGGACCGAAGACTGGTAAAGTTCGCGGGAAACCGCTGGATGCGGGTAGCGCAGAACCGGTTATAGTGGCTATGTCTAGGGTGAGACCTATTTCCAGCAGTGGGGCAAAGTTTTTTTTCATCATCTGTCTAATTTTTTTTCCCAACTATGTTGAGGTCGGCTTGCTGAATAACCAGATGCACCTGAATACCAGTGTTTCACATAGAGCGACTGCCTATCTGATCTCCACAACCCAGTTACTGGGTAACAACACGATAGCCCTGAGCAAAGTTTATTTTAGAATAAAAAAGTAATACTTTTTTAAATAAAAAGAATACTTAATTCATTTAAATTCTCAACATGAAAATGACACTTTCGTTGATGACTGTACCAACCATATTCTACATTATGATGCTTTGTTACGTTTACGCTATACGTAACAAATATCTACGTTCAAACGTACGCCTGACTGTTACATATTACAGCAATGACGATTTTATTATTACACTTTCCGATCATGGAACAGAATTTCATAATTTAAATCGGTAAGTACTTTTTACGCTGTTACTAATGACTCGCAGAGGAAATTGTAAATTAAAATGAATAAAAATCTTTCAGCGTGACATTAATAATCCATTAATGCATGCTTGATTTACCTACTCTGAAAATTACCCATGAAAGTGCTACCGTCAATATCTAAAATCAGTCAGAACTTCTACTAATAAGTTATTACTACGGATTGGATAATTGGATGCATATTTACCTAAAGTTCATTTGTCGCTAGAAAAATATGGATATGAATTCTAAAAATAATTGATTTAATTTGTAATCCCGGTATTCCAGGATTACATAACGATTGGAATGTATATTTACTTTTAGTTAATGTTAGTTTTAAACCACTTTTTTTAACCATTCACATTTTCATAAACTTTATAGTAATAACATAAAATATAGCGGGATTTTTTACATTCCATATTAAGCCAATAATTATATAATAATATGCACGCGATAACTTATTAGGTATTACCTCGTTAACTAGTTATTTTTCTGGTGGGTTAAAGTACCTTACTCTGAAAAATAATCAGCTTCTCCCTACAGAAATACAATGAAATTGTTTAATTTTTTCATAATAAAAAAAAACTGTGCTACTTCCAAACACAGATATACAAATGTTCTCAAATTGTACTTAACACAGTGATCACCTTGCGAGCATTCCCTAATCTTATTGCAAAAACGGCAGGAATGTACCAGGGCAACATAACAGAGCGAGAATTCCGTATAACGGAATCCCAGATGGCGGTGATGCGATGGCGTGCCGAGATGAAGAAATCCAGTATAAGATCGTAGTTAGACATCACGAACGAACCTCTTTGTCGGTACCCCCATTGTTGAAGTTCACGTAATAATCTTGCTTAATCGATTGATCAAGATTCCGTGTTCATTTATTTTCTATTTCTTTTTTTTTTGTTTGGGAACCCCTTGTTTCTTTTGTATTGGGAACTAGGTTTTTCAGGCATTGAGATATCTGAACGCCAACTGAGAAACGTTCAAAATCGAGTCGCAATCTTATCTCAATGACAATCAATGTCAAAAAAATGGAAGTAAAATAGTATGTTTATGACAGATTTTAATGGACAGTCCTCCAGATTTTAACTTAGATTTTTTTTTTTCATTTTAAGATAATCCTTAAAATTAATAGTAATCCTACTAACTAGTTTCTAAAATTGATAAACTAATTAATAAATTAACTACTTTTTAATGAATTAGATAACACTAAAATTTAAAAACACTATTACTTTATGTGGCTTTTAACATTTACTTTCCTTTACAGTCTTTTTTACTTTTTATATTAAATTCATGTTGTGTACACATATGTATTTAGGAAAGCCGTCCCGACCTGTACTTTAATACTTTATATAACTTAGGAAATGTACTGTCAGTATAATGCAAACGTAAGATGCGAATGTTCTTCAAGTAAATCTTTATCTACATAAATTAATGCATCATAATAATATCACATAGTATTAATAATAATTGCTTGCTTGTTTTTTTGGTTGAACGCGCTAATCTCAGGAACAGCTGGTCCGATTTGAAAGATTATAGGATATATAACATCACGCTTTGATCCACGGGAGAGGAGCGGTAGTTAGAAACGTAGGTAACTTTAACACAGGTGAATGGGGTTTAGCTAGTAAATAAATAAACATATAACTCACTTTCTGTTTGTTCGTTGTTAGTAGCATGTATTTCATGTTCTGGGAGAACGCCGACATTGAATAGTTGCGTATCTTAATCTGTTAACAGAAAACAACTTTATTGAAAACATAGTAATTATAATTGAACATTTACCGACCAAGCAGCAGCATGCTCGAGCAGTTTTCACTGATTTATTTATTGATAATGCACTAAAGTTTGACAGAAATAGAGTTCAAAATTGCATAATTGCGTTCGAGATAAAAAATGGTAGGTATGTATCTTGCACAGAATTTGAACTCTATTATTGACATTATTAAGTTTATTATCCATTAAAAATTAACACTGCTCCAACATATCGCTGCTTTGATTGCGTTGGCAACAGAATTAAAATTATGAATGTCAATAGAAAAAACAACAGATGCTAGCGATGGCGGTCAGTTGTCAGATTGACATAACTGTACCGACCTGACATAATAATATGTCAGATAGAACACCGTTTGTTTATACAATCGATTTAACGCAACTCAAGTCAATATCGCACCAAGATGACGAAAACGCATAACGCTAAGCACAAAAAAGAATGTTTAAACAAACAATAATTGTAGCTTAATTCTGCCAAAACGCACTAACCCACTATCAGATCTCTTCATAAGTAATTAAATTAACTACGTAAAGTAATAGTATGTTTAAAATATGTTGATTTAAAATTAGTCTATACTAATATTATAAAGAGGTAAAGTTTGTGAGTTTTTGAGGTTGTAGGGGGTAATCTCTCCGGGGTCGCGGGACGTCTTAACAGGATACCGTGGCCCCGGAACGCAAAGGGCAACAGAAGGAACAGGGTGGTTTTTTAGTCAGTAAAAGTCTGACAGTCCCTTCCGCCCCACCCAGGGCGGAAGGAGTCATTTGATGATATTTACCACCTAAAAAAACTTTTGCAAATTGGAAGCTACGTTATCACTGAGGAGTATAGGCTATATTTTATTATAAAAAAATTAGGGATCCGTAAGAAAAATCACGCAAACGAAGTCGCGAGGAGAGTGCTATTAGCGATAAATATAAAAAATGGGAGATTTTTTGTGGGTTGGTACGTTTTGGCATCTCAGTAAACTTTAGTAAAAAAATCTTAAATTTCTCTTACCAGGTCATTTTCATCTAATATTGCAGTATAAGTTTGTTCAGGTACATCGAATTTCCAGACTCCAAGACTCGGTTCCTTGTAAAGGTATTCTGTATCTGAAATATTGAATGAATTGCTTCAATAATCTAGTGGTGCAAAGGTACACTCTAAAGGTGGACCAAAATGTTATTAGTGCACTTGTGTTAACGTACACATTTGTGAAGTAAAATGTAAAAGTAAAATTGAATTCAGTCACCGTGAAACTCGATCAGGGAAATACTTAATCAGTCAACAAAAGAAATAGGTATGCAGGGTCGTCAGATATAGTTGAAGTTTTCTTAGAAACCGATGGATGTCTTCGATTGAAACATAATTAATGAACTGTTTATTATCTACTTTTTAAATTAAATTACATTTGCAAACATAGGTATATCGGTTTCTAAGGAAACTCCAACTAAGTATATCTGACGACCCTGCATACCTTTCTCTTTTGTTGATTGTACATAAGACGCTCCTTATCACATGGGACTCAATTAAAACTGCTGAAACGTGGGTAACTTATAGTAAATAAGTACACATCTGTATAACCCTTCGAGAACTACATACTGTCGTGATGTTAATTATTACAAATTCTCTAATTACGAAAGCATAGGTAAGTAGGGTGAGATAGATAGAATCATACTCATAAAAATGTTCTGAATGTGAAGCCTCGTTCTCATGATATTGCTGTTTTGGAGCTGATAAAACAAACGAAAAAAGATTTATGATTTTGTAACTTCACATCACACTCGTATTTACAACAAGGTAAGCAGAGGATTGTTGAAGCTGCTTGTTGCTGCCAGAAATCTAGACTACTGCTAAGAATTTTAGGAAAATCCTAAGAACTTTGCCAATCAGAGGATCAAAAACAAAATCTATGGGGAACCGCGTTTTGACAGGTCATAAAAAGTGTGTCAATTAATATTGATGGTGTCTAGTACCCCATTCTATTGTCAAAAAATGTTGGTTTTATGCCCAAGGATCTTGAAAAAGTAATTCATAAAGAAGTCCAAAAACATAAGGCTTTGATAACTTACCTGAAATCCATTGTATAGACAGCTGTTCAGGATAGAAGCTGATGGTCAATGGCACTACTTCCTCAAGCGCTAAGGTCCTCAAGCCACCAGTGATGTAGGGCGATGACTCCGTGTGGCTGCTCATCAGCGCCAGCACCAGACTGATGATCGTTTTCAGCGACTGTACAAAGAAATTATGTATATTTAAAAACAGCGCTAAGGCAACGATTCCTAAAGTAAAGATTAATAAAATTAGGGTACCGCGGAGCCTACGGTTCCAGTGGAAAAGTCATCAAGGTTCTGCGAAATAACATTTATCGAATCATTCGATTATTCGACGCTGTTAAATAATAAAATGCAACATTTAATATTTGTAATGGTGCAAAGTTAGGGGTCAACTATTGCAGTTATTTACAGTCAACAAAATAAGAGATAGGTATGCAAGGTCGTCAGATACAGTTGAAGTTATCTTAGAAACGGATGGATATTTTCCAATGTAATTTCATTTAGAAATTAGATAATAAACACTTCATTAATTAAGTTAAGTTTCAATCGAAGACATTCATCGGTTTCTAAGAAAACTTCAACTATATCTGACGACCCTGCATACCTATCTCTTTTATTGACTGTACCTATCTGAACGTGGGTAAAGTGCCTAACAACAACTATTGTACGGAATGGAACATAAACATGTACAGTAATTGTATAAAGAAAACTATATTTAGATATCAATACAATACAATGTTTTCCGCAACATTACACAGGAAATCGATTTACTCTGATTTGCCTTCTAAATATTGAAAGAGACAATTTTTATTTTTAGTACAATTCACAAACAATAGTGAACATCAACAATGAGACAAAGTTGATGAGTTTTCGCATGGTCATAGCGGTCATTGACCCTCTACTAACTATATTTGTAACTTTACTCATATAATAATAAGCTTGAAAGTCTGACAACCAGTCTTACCTAGGGGTAACATATTACCCAGTTACTGGGTTGTGGAGGTCAGATAGGCAGTCGCTCCGTGTAAAATACTGGTACTCAGCTGCATCCGGTTAGACTGGAAGCCGACCCCAACATAGTTGGAAAAAGGCTAGGCAGATGACGACTCATATAATAACCCCCCGCCTCCCTAACTATTTCCTATTACATGGTACTTAAACATAACTGGCGAAATGCGGGTGTACCAATGCGTACACCTCTGCCTTATCCTTCGGGGATTACAGGCGTGATGTTATGTTATAACCAAATTCGGTTATATTAGCTTCTGTGGCTTTTCCTAATTTCCTTTGTTTCCTCGCCCAAATATTGTGGTGAATAAAACAAAAATAAAATTCAAATCTTCGGGTTTTTCGGCCATTTTCGGGTTTTTCCGAGACTGACATACGGCAATTAGTTTTGATATATATAGACATGATAATATAATATACAATAGGTAGGTAAATGGAAAAATAAGGATAATAATTCAACAATGTCCATCCTGGGCTGTATAAATGTATATGATACGAGTATAGCTAAAACCCTAATAAGGCTGTACCTATTGTCTACAAACAACTAAGGAAAATTACTTTCCTCATGACATATAGTTATCCTGTTATAATTATAAATAAATGACAATTTAAAACTAAACTAATTTTATTTCCCGTACGAATGTTATTAATAATAGTCAGACTAATATAGAAAAAAGACATAATAATATAAGTATATGTGTATATAGGTATTAAATGCACCCTTTTTGGTTTTCTATTCTTCTCATTTTTTTATGTAATGTCCAAATATGAGCACAAAAAACAATTTTCAGGCTTTTTAAAGTTTTTTTTTGCCAAGTTTTTTTTTGCCAAGTGTTTTTTTGGCCAAGTGTTTTATAAGCCAAGTTTTGTTTTACGATTACTTATGTACCGTCATGTTTTATTCCAAAACACTTTTCAAGCAATAAATCTTGCAGGCCATCATTACTCAATCTGTTTGAGCGTCCGAAATTACTTCCGACGTCCTAGCCTAGTGTAAGTGCAATCAGCCTTTGGAGAACGTTGCTTACTTAGTCAGTTCCATTTGCAATGTTTGTCAGCCATTTGTCGAAAAAAAACTTTTTGCAGACTAAAATTTGTTAATAACATTAAAAGAACATTGTGGATATTACTATTTTTAAACGATTTCAAAAACAGAAGGTTTTTTTTACACGACTGCCCCAAAAAAAGGAGTGTTATGTGTTCACGGTTAATGTATGTATGTATGTATGTGAGTTTCTTTAATTCACCATAACTTTTAAACACCTGAACCGATTTAGATGTATGGGGTATCATTACAATCCTTGCATCGTTCCGAGTAACATAGGCTAGTAAATAAGAAGAGAAAAAATAAAAAGAAACCGGTGTGGTTACTTTAAAACGTAAATTAATACCAGCCTCAATTTATTTTTTTAATGAATCTGGTCGTGTCTATGTTTATCGTCTAGAATTTGACAAGTAGATTTAAAAATATATAACACTGTAAATAAAAAACGTCGCAAAAAAAAACTGACGAGTAAACAAAGTAGAAATAATTATGTGCAATTTTTGCAGTCGTGTTTTTTAATTTTTTTATTAAGAATAGTAGCTTGTTTGTATGTTTGTAATGGCCTATTTCCATCAACCAGGCACAAATCCAGATTCCAAGGCTGATAATGCTACTGACAAATTCTTGATGGAAACACCCAATAACACTTTGCCCGACCTGGGAATCGAACCCAAGACTGCAGCAGTCACGCTTTGCGACTATTAGACCAACAAGGCAGTTAACGAGATTTCGGGTTATATAAGTATAAAATCACCAAACAGTCTTTTCAAGCGTGGTGATCAATGCTCATGCCTTCTCTTTACAAGAAGAGGCCTTTGCCCTGTAGTAGGACAGTAATAGGCTGGTATTATTACTATTATTCTTCTGCATACAAGATTATGGCGTTGATATTCTACACAAAGAACTTCCTTAAGGGCTTTTATTAAGATTTATTTGACTTGAACATTATTGATATGACCAATAACCATAGGTACGTGAGCAAGCAAGCATATCCTTTCATTTAAAAAACATTGAACTTCTTGTCGCATTCACATACAATAAAAGAGCATACTTAACAAAAAAGTGCGATCAAAATTTTTGTAGACGTTGTTTTTTGTTTTTTGATGTGCAATTGATATAAACAATCTTTTTACTATATTATACGAGTATATACCTACTATATGCAAAAGTTTAGATGGATATGGATGCATGTTTATTGCTCAATCACGCCAAAACAGGTGAACGGATGATCTGGTTGAAATTTTTCACAGATGTAGATTATAGACTGGAATAGCACATGTATAGATATATATAAAAATGTACGATTCCCGTGGGATAATACATTAATTTTGATGCAGACGAAGTTTCAGGCAGAAACTAGATATATTAGGTATGAATTAGAAAATGAATTTGTTGTGAAAATGTGTTTGTACCACAGCCAAACTACTGAACCGATTTTAATGAAATTTGGTACAGACAAAGATTGAACTCCAGAAAAGGATATAAGCTACTTTTTAATATGCGACTTCGACTGCATCCGCGATAACTGACATTTACGGGGACGAAGTCGTGATCAAAAACTAGAAGAATTGTAAGCCAGTATCGATGAACCCCTCCCCCCTACTCGTTGCCCCTTAGCAAAGATATAAGACCATAAAATCAATGTGATGAACGTTATTTTGCATTTAGAGTGATTGACACACAAACCGTATCAACCGCACATTGATAACGCTAAATATTCAGTTATTTTGTTCATTTGTGTTAAATTGAAAAATAATCTTTATTGTTCCATAACCAATAACTCGATAGTCCGGCATTTAATATTAAATCGATTTTGTTACGTCTGTTACAATTTTTAACAGTGGAATTCAAGGATTTCCGATATGCTACTTAGTGACAATTTAATCAGGCCTGGCCTAATTGTATACGTTGTGAAGTACTTAACATTATAAGACAAACTGCGCCAACGATGACACGATTGGCTGCTTAAATGCGTGTCGCGAGTTCAATTGGGTAGATGACACTATTAACCAATAATTCCAAGACATTAACTTCTATAAAGAAACACTTTATTTTGGCCCTGAAAACCTGATTAATTTTCAAATCACTGTAAAATTGGATTTTTAACTGCTTTCAAATTAATAAATAGTCAATTGAGTCTGCACAAAAGTGACGTCACAGTTGTGTTTTGTTATACAAAATCTATGGGAGAATCGCGTTTTGACAGGTCATAAAAAGTACGTCAATTGATTGGTGTTGTCATCTACCCTATTCCCCATTAATGTCGAGATGGCCCAGTGGTTAAGGCCTCATGCTTGAGGTTGTAGGTTCAAATCCGGGCAAGTACCAATGTGACTTTTTCAATTCATATGTACTTTCTAAAGTTTATCATGGACATCACTGGCATCGGTGAACGAAAACATCGTGAGGAAACCTGGACTTATACCAGCCTATTACTGTCCCAATCAAACCATGTCAGAGGCCCTTGAGGCGGTTTAGAAACTCTGACACTAAGGTGTGTGGGGTCGTAAGACCTTACTGCCTACACGATAAAAGAAAAATAAAATTCCCGCAGGGAACAAATATTTGTATGGCGTACAGGAAGTGGCACCAGGTCTGGTTGAGATTATATGTTTGTAAACGCACCTACGATGCAGGAAAAATTTTAAGTAAATTCAGGAAGGAATTTTCTTTTTTTTAAAAACGTTGCCCATGATTTTAAATTCCTGGTGTCTACAATGATGTCAGGAGAAATTCCTAGTGCGATATGTATAGTAAACAAGCACCTATAACCACACAGGTACCTAAATGTCATTAGTAAAATAAATAAATAAGGCGAACGGTGTCAATGACACTTGGCATTTGGAATAGAATAACACTTACGTAAGCTTTTCTTCCTGCACTCCTAAACAGGCCAGTCATGCAACGTGATTGTAAAAAAGACGCCAAAACAGACCGTTGATTATAAAGGATCATACATCTGGCGCATGCGCCTGTTGGCATGAGTTGTGAGTAGAGAGATGCACTAAAAAGCAGTAACTAATAACACGCACTCACTACGACGTACGGGAGCTAAGCAGAAACCAAAGATGTTACTTAAAGCGGGTTAAAAAAAACCCGGACAACGTCGCAGGCAGAAGCTAGTCAAAGATAAATGAAATATATTTTAGACTAGCACTCTCCCCGCGACTTCGTTCGCGTGATTTTTCTTACGGATCCCTAATTTTTTGATAATAAAATATAGCACACAGTGATAACGTAGGCTCTTCCAATTTGTGAATCAATTTTTAAAATCGGTTCATTACTTCCGGAGATTACCCATTACATACAAACTTACAAACAAATGTTACCTCTTTATAATATTGATAATAATGACGACTTAAATCACGAGTGGTAAGAGTTTACGTCTTAAGATTGTACATGCATAATATGTGACTTCAGCATGCGTGTGCGCAAGTAACTCCAATGATTGATGCGACTAATTTGACAAATAGTGGACTCGTGAAGGATTTCCACGGTTTCATGTCATGTTGAAATTATTCTCTTCAATGTCATCTTTTGTTCTCTTATCTTAACAAAAACGGCTTTGTCTAGTTGTTTTGAATAACTCAGCTATTTACTTTTAAGATTATAAGTTCATATACGGTAAGGTATTTATATGGCAGAGGTGAGTGGCAACGCAGGGAGGGGTCGCCCTAGGAAGACCTACACTGACCTTATTGGTGGGGTTCTTCAGAAAGGTCAGGTGGGGAGTACACGTAACCGGCGTGCTTGTATGAACGTAGATGAGGCGAAAAAAGTATGTAAGGATCTTAGCAGGTGGCGTTCTGTGGTTTCTGCCTACCCCCATGGGAAAAAGGCGTGAGTTTATGTATGTATGTATGTAAGTTCATATACCTACACGTATGTATACATATTTGATTAGGTAACCAACGTCGATATAGCGGATAACTAAGTTTACTCCTACTTTTTTCCATAAATTTCTCCATACAAACTGTAGTCCCCCGTTTCATCCCCTTAGGGGGTGAAAATCCTTTGTTAGCGGTCGTCTACTAACTATAGGTAAACTCCTGCCAAAATTTCATCTTATACGTCATGTCATATGATATTGATATATCATGATATTTCATTATGAGTGGGTGAGTCAGTCAGTGAATGAGAGTGAATAGTGCATTACAGTATTGTATGGCTAATATTAGGTTTCCCTATTTAACGGGTAAGTATAAAACATGGACTACTAACAAATATTATAAATTCAAAAAGGTGTTATTTATTTTTATTTATTTTTTTACTTTGAGTTATTCACTGACTCATTGGTATAGTGGTCGCAAAGCGCGACCGCTGAACGGGAGATCTTGAGTTCGATTCCCAGGACAGGTAGTGTTATTAGGTTTTCCGTTAGGAATTTCTCAGTAGCAGCCTCGGAGTCTGGATTTGTGCCCGGTTAATGACAATAGACTCGCCCCCTATTACATGGGACTTAAACATAACTGGCGAAATGTAGGTGTACCAATAGGGACACCTCTGCCTAACCCTTCGGGAATTACAGGCGTGATGTTATGTTATGTATGGTAAGTTATTCAATTCACATAGGAACGGTTGGCATAAATAAAATTAACAAATTACAAAGGGCTGTTAGGCTTTACATTTTATGAAGGTATGCCGCAATAAACTTGACACACTCTTGAGAAAACCAAACCTGGCAATAAAATAAAGGTAGGTATTTATGAGCCCTTCGAGCCCGTAAACGGATTTAGATTAAAAAACCATGGTTCTTACAAATTGCTCACGAAAGGAATCAAACATTTGATCAATTACTTTTTAAACGATAAAAATATTGACCGAAAAACATTTAAAGTACTTACGTATGACTATTAAATTACAATTTGACAATGTGGACTCTTATCTAATCGTAATAAAAGCGAAAGGTTACTCAGTCTCTCATCACGAAATATCGAAATCCACTTGACGTGTAAAGATAAAATTTGGCAGGGAGGTAGATCATAGAGTTAGTAGACGTCCGCTAAGATAGTTTTTTTTTTAATTTACCCCTTAAGGGGATGAAACGGGAGTCCAAAGTGTGTATGGAAAAATCAACTTTGACGGGGACGAAGACGCGGGCAGAAGCTAATATAGATTATGTATAGCTGATATTAATAAAAGTTTACCTATGCATTTTTGACAATTAACTATCATGTATTTTGACATGACAAATGATATTAATGATCTAATAGATGCTGAATGATTATTGAATATTGTACATCCTACGGATATGTTACAGCGATCTACTTATATCGATAAATTGTTATGATAAGAACTGCTTTTCTATCGATGACAAACAACAAATGAATTTGAATTCCACTTAGACTTACACTCACTAAGTACGTACCTACTACCTACTAAGTTAGTTAAGTTTATCTTGGACATCACTGGCATCGGTGAAGGAAAACATCGTAAGGAAACCTGGACTTTACTGTTCCATTCAAACCATGTCTGAGGCCCTTGAGGTGGTTTAGAAACTCTGACACTAGGGTGTGTGGGGTCGTAAGACCTTACTGCCCACACGATAAAGAAGAAGACTAAGTTGAAGTAAATATTATTCTTTTCACTAACACAAATAAACAAAAATATCCTTCAAAATAATACCTACCTAATAGGTATTAGGTAGGTATTATTTTGAAGGATATTTTTGTTTATTTGTGTCCTACCGTGATATCTAGTATCTATTAATAGAATAAGACGGAAACACTCACCATTTCACACGCGTACACACAAGTACCGCAGGATGCGAGGTCTCGACCTCCTCAATGAATGCTAATGGTCCAATCAGTGGTCATCACTCACACACCGTTCGTTGCTTGCGCACGAGTTGACGCGATGGCGCGCGGTTACCGACTGCGGAGACCGCTTAGCAGCTGACCAGCCTCCCATCTCCACCAGTCAACACGAACATCATAAAATGAGAAAAATATTTTTTAAATAAACATGATTATTATGTTAATAATTAGTATTGTGTTCTATAATTAAAGCAGGATAATACAGTAACAAATAGCATAATTAGTCAGAAATAAGTAACACTTCCTTGTGCCTCGTAATTTTAACCCTTTGACCGCCAGGGACGTCTATGGACGTAAAATCAAAAAGTACTCAGGAGGTCACAGACAGCATGGGCCATGCCGTCTGTCTGTCTTTTTGATTTTACGTCCATAGACGTCCCTGGCGGTCAAAGGGTTAAAGAATCGTTTCGCTGTTATTTTTGTGTCCAGTCTCGCCTAAATGTCCATAAATCAAATTATTCTACAAAAATTAGTGCTGCAACTTTCACTTATATTCATTCTATATAAATCATCATTAACTTTATGCAATTGACTTATGTACGAGTATCATAGTAAATTGAGTTTTTAATTATCTAGGAACATCAAAGTAAGCTATAGCTCAGATCTTGATAATCTTGGTATAGGTGGCGGTGACGCAAGCGACCAACGACCGGGTCTCGTCGCATGCAGTTATGTGAGCTCTTATACAAGATCCTTTCCAATATCAGAAGTAAACGAAAAGAGAACAAGAAGACCAACCCAAATAACGAGAGTGACGCTTTGTTGTTGCCAATACAAACGATGCACCGTAGTGCAACTTCGTACAATATTATTCATTTTTAGGAAAGTATTTTGTGTCCTATTATGTACTTATGAAAGTACCTATAAGAGTTCAATTTGACTACTGCCTGGGGCTCCTAAAGTGGAGGAACCCCCAGGTTGATGAAGTTTATTGGAATTTTTCATTACGATGTTCCCAGTAGCAACCTGCGGAGTCTAAGCTGTACTTAGACATGGTTGTCTTACTGCTCCTTCTAACCTTCTGTATTTTTTTGTGATCTATCTCTCAAGCCACATGAAATTTGACACCTAGTCTAACTCTCCTTGCTATCTCCTGGACCGACGCGACGGCAAAGTCAAATCGTTTATTTCAATTAGACCATCAAAAGTCACTTTTGACCATCGTATCCAAGAAAAAATAATTGAATCTAGTTACCTACCTCACAAAAGATTGTTTCGTATGGAGAAGAATGGCCAAGAAACTCCATAACGACTTACTCTTTTAAAATAAATGCTTTACAATATTTTGTATAACATGATCATACAGAATTTAAGATTACACGTGAATACGATGTACCTTGAATAAAAACTACTACCTATATTATAATTTAAATATAGACAAAGTATTACAAAAGATTAAATGACGGCAAAATTATGTTTAAAGATCATAGTGATCACTTGATCTTTTGTATTTACAAATATTTGAAATGTAGAATTGTAATTAGCAGGCGGACTTCATTTAGTGGTGAGTAGAACTTATACTTCTCAGTATTTTCTGTACATTGTAACTTTAATTTTCGCCGAAACATTACCAACGACCTTCAGGTTATTATAACCAAAACGTCTCCATTTCTTTGCAAATCCGGTTTTGCCTTCACCCTCTTAAAGATATTTGTGGAAATTAAAGTTCATTGGATACCCAGGATATGCAGATTTGCTGTTTTTGTTATTTTTGTTTTTAGGTCGCATTAGGTTATTTTTATTTAATTTATGGTTATTTTTAGGTAAAAAGGGTGGACAAGTTTCATGTATGTAGTTATTTAGTTATGGTGGTCAGTATTTAAGTACCATAACCACTTTGAAACAAAATGCCTCAAAAAATTTGGAGGCATTTTTTACCACATCTAAGAATAAAACCGGCCAAGTACAAATTGGACTTACACACGTAGGATTCCGTACCACATTACATTATTTAACACTACATGCAAAAAACACATTCTTGTGGTTTCTTTAATTTTTGACTTTGTTTTTTTTAATATTTATTGTTACACACACGCTGTGTTTCATCATACCTATCACGGTTCAAAAGTTAGTCTTGTGGCAGACGGACAGACGGACGAACAGACAGCTAAGTCTTAGTTATAGTGTTTCGTTTGGCACCTTTGTACGGAACCCTAATAAAAAAAGAATCACAAGAAGAAAATCCTTAAATCTCTATTATATTATCAGTTTAGCAAAGAGATTATGTTAGTCTAGATAAAAAATTATACATAATATACTACTCAAAACAAAATAGGGCCCACCACGTTTTTAGGGTGAAATTAAAAAGTATTAATGTTTATCATGTTTTTATGGACAGACGTGTTTAGGATAGGTTTTAAGAAAGTGTTTAAACGTAATCAATAACTAAAGTTGTTAATTTTTTTCTAAATCAAACACAAAAACACTTTTTAGGGAAATTGTAGCAAAATAATGAGAAAAGTAAATTTCACTTTTCACATTTTTTTTGGTGCCTGTGGCTTGAGCGATGTTATGTTTAAAAGAGAGTGGGGCCTCCTCTACTCCGTATGCACTCGCTGAGCCTATCAGGTACACTTTTAATCAGATGGGTATCGTTTTGTTCCAGTATTCGTTACAACAGACTTTCACTCGCGTTTATGAGCTCTTGTAGACTATTCACTCGACTGTTGATCTCTTCGAGGCTTTTATTCAGTTGATCCCATAAATATGCAATGGGATTGAGGTTGGGACTGACGCAGGCCATGGCAAAACTGGGATACTGGTGTCAGAAAGAGCTCTTTGTGTAATACGGGCCGTATGTGGACAAGCCTTATCTTGCATAAAACCAAAACCAGAACCCACTCTTTGTGTAAATGGAATAATATGAAGTCAGACTCCTCGCTCACCATAACTGGTAGCAGTTACAGCACCCTCATTCAGAATTACCAGCTCTGTTTTGCACGTCAAGCGAATTTCCGCCCACACTGTAACACTTGAACCCCAAAAACTGTCTGTTCTATGGATGCATGGTTCCGTAAAACGTTCGCTTTGTTTTCTCCACACTTGTATTTGTTTGTCATCACTATAAAACTTGACCTTACATTCGTTTATAAAGAGTATCGCACCAAAGTTAGCCTTGGTCCAGTACAAATGCTGGCGAGCGTATCTTAAACGCTCTGCATGATGAGCCCTTGTCAGTTTAAGTCGAACAGCACATACTCTGAAACATTGGCCATCTTCTTCGAGTCGATTACGAATGATTTAATCACTGACTTGTGTACCATTTGATTGCCACAATCGGGTTTGTAAAGCCCGGGCGGTTAAAATATTCTCCCGACGTGCAGTTAACCTGATATAGCGATCTTCAGGAGCAGTTGTAGTTCTAGGACTTCCTTTTCTAAGACTCCTAACTACACTCCCGATTTTCTGGTACCACTCCTACATGTTTCGGATAGCTCTTTGCGACACACCAACATGTATTGCTACAGACCTCTGAGATTTTTCCCCTGAAGCAGGATAACTGCTCTCGCTGCGGTTTCCATGTCCTTATGACGTCCAGAACCAGCCATAATAATCATTATTAACATAAAATTCAAATAAAACTGTCCAAGAAAACAACGATTTACAACAACAACTACAGTCACATTGAGAACACAAGTAAAAGAATTTGTGCAATTTACGTTCTTTCAAGCACTTTACTTTTTCCGACTTCCCACTTGAATTAAACCCTCAAGTTTTCGCTCGAAACATTGATAAAGACTCACAAACAAGTCAACTACATAATCTATGCTTCATTTTGCTAATCAGTATCTCTTGAATAATTCTAAGACAAAAATTGAAAATAAGTAGTGGTGGGCCCTATTTTGTTTTGAGTAGTATATATTAAAGCATAATAATAAATTCCATCGATACAGTATAGCAATTAAAAACGCACGTAACTGGAACTACAGTCAAAGGCTTGAAATAAAATAAATTTGTTTTATTTAATTTTGATTATGAACGCACTCTAAAGTAAAGTAAATATTATAATCAGGGTAACATGCGTTACCTAGGTAAGAAAAATAATTTGTTAATATAATAATAGTTATAGTTGATTGTCGTGATGGCCCATAAGTCTGCTCTCGCTGCGGTTTCCATGTCCTTATGACGTCCAGAACCAGCCATAATAATCATTATTAACATAAAATTCAAATAAAACTGTCCAAGAAAACAACGATTTACAACAACAACTACAGTCACATTGAGAACACAAGTAAAAGAATTTGTGCAATTTACGTTCTTTCAAGCACTTTACTTTTTCCGACTTCCCACTTGAATTAAACCCTCAAGTTTTCGCTCGAAACATTGATAAAGACTCACAAACAAGTCAACTACATAATCTAATGCTTCATTTTGCTAATCAGTATCTCTTGAATAATTCTAAGACAAAAATTGAAAATAAGTAGTGGTGGGCCCTATTTTGTTTTGAGTAGTATATATTAAAGCATAATATTAAATTCCATCGATACAGTATAGCAATTAAAAACGCACGTAACTGGAACTACAGTCAAAGGCTTGAAATAAAATAAATTTGTTTTATTTAATTTTGATTATGAACGCACTCTAAAGTAAAGTAAATATTATAATCAGGGTAACATGCGTTACATAGGTAAGAAAAATAATTTGTTAATATAATAATAGTTATAGTTGATTGTCGTGATGGCCCAGAAGTTAAGGCGCCCGTCTCTTATGCATGAGGTTGTGGGTTCGATACCGAGCAAGTGCCGATGTGATTTCTTAAATTCATATGTACTTTCTAAGTATACCTTGGAGTCCTTGGACATTACTTATATTTGATTATATTATTTATTTGTATTGTTTTAAAGAGCTGAGGGTCCGTGGAAGTTTTATAATTACTTTAAGGTCATTTGGGCTCTTATTGTGATTTTTCTTTAAGGGCCGAAAATCTGCAACGAATTTTGCAAAACAAAATTTTTCCCTTAGAACAAAATGGTAATTTCGGGTGACGATAAGCCAGACAGTTGTTTTTATCAATCATAGGCCATATTTTCAGAATTAATATTGAATAAAAATATTTTTTTTTAATTGCGACACAAAAAGAGAAAACCAACAAAATCTGATGCAAGGTAAAATATTCCAAAAAAATATTAAAAATCGTCTAGCTTCTAAATCACAAAAAATCGTAGAACATACATGGGGGTGGTTTCGATAGCCCAAGAAGAGAGGCTTTCAAAATTTTCGTTTGAAGGACGTCCTTGTCTGGGCCACCCTGTAAGTATATTGAGGATTCATTATTGATCATCGATTGACACATGTCTCAATCGGCAAAGCCAATAGGTGGTGTGTGGTTATCTACCGATAACCAATCCATAACCAAACCATCTATACTAATATAATAAATCTGCAGAGATGTTTCGGTCGTTTGTGTGTCTGCTTAAACGCACTTATCTCTGGAACTACCAGTCTGATTAATAAAATTCTTTGTAAATGTATGTAATGTTTTGTAAATGATAGCCAGATTCATGAGAGTAAAGGCTATATAACATCACGCTATGACCCACGGGAGAGAAGCATTAACCACGCATACGAAGTCGCAGCTAGTGACAAAATAAAATGTCGCTCAAATATATTCATTCATTGTTAGCAAATTGTTTATTTGACCGAGATTGTTGTTATGTAGCATACAAAAACAATATGTGCTTGGCGATTCGCTTCCTTATTTGTATAAATGAGAACAGTAAGCGGTACACGGATGTTGCTACATTCATATTTCTGTATTATTAATAGAAAAATATTTGATAATATCGAACTCCGTGATGTCTACCACCTACTAAACCCGCACAATCCACATAATATCATAAAATAAATAGCGGTTACTTTCATAATAAGATGTATCTTGTGAATCGATCTTTGCCTGTAGCCAATCGGTGACCGAGTTTGCAATCTCAGATTTTAAACTCGTGCCACTCATTGGGTACATGCTCTTCCTATCAGTTTTGTTTTGAACCATGCCTTCTGGCTCCTTAGCCAGAAGGTATGGTTCAAAATAAAACTGATAAAAAATTGGAACTTTGACCTTCAATATCCTATATTAAAGGTCAAAGTTCCAAATTTATTTCGTTTTTGCAAAAATCGGTTTGAAATTATCATAACTATGACCCCATGATTGGATGCACCTGTAAACACAATGCTTTGCGTGCATTAAAATACCAACCAACCAACCAATCACCAACTGAGATTTCTTCCATAAAAACATTCGTTTCCCAGCAATAATTTTTAGGATTTCAACCCTTAAAGGGGTGAAAACTTCGATTGCATCAAAAATCTTATTTTTTGGATGGAATTTGAAACTTTAAAGTTTTCTTAAAATTAATAAAATAAAATAAACAGCCGGTTTTCCGCCTTGAGCCTGTATTAGGTCCCGGCCGCCTTCAAAGTCAAGGGTCATCTAGCTGGGGGCCGTCCCACGCTTCGATTGCCGACTCGCGGTCTCCTCTCAAGGACTCAATCTCCTACGGCAATAGGTCATCGGTCATCGGTCGGGTTTGGGCAACAGCAATTTGCTCATTACTTATTGCATAACAGTACGTATTGCGGCGACGACGTCCAATTATGAATCTTAAGTGTGAGTAAATTGAAGTGGTTTTCCCTAAGTAATAACGGCCGTTAAAATAACGAAAGTGATCATCCATTTCGATAGAAGGTGAAGCGGTAATAATTATAGGTATCTGATGAGCTTGTACTATGTATAGGTCAGTACTGTATCTTACCTACTATTGGAAGTGCGAAAGTTAGATGGATGTTTATTACTCAATCATGCCAGAACGGCTGAACGGATCTGGATTAAATTTCGCACAGAAATAGATTATAATCTGGAATAGCATATACGTACTTTTTGTGCCGGAAAAATGTACAATTCCTGTGGGATAATATATTAACTTTTACGCAGACGAAATCGTGAGCGAAAGCTATCCTCGAGCTATATCTTCTAAATAGGGAATTATATAAAAGCGAAAGGTCACTCCACTCATCACGAAATATCGAAAAACGGTTCACGTTTTAAGATGAAATTTAGCAGGGAGGTAGATTATAAGTAGTAGACGTCCGCTAAGAGAGGAATTTCCAAAATTCACCCCCTAAGGGGATGAAACGGGGATCCGATATTTACGCGGACGAAGTCGCGGGCAAAAGCTAGGAATATTATAAAGCTGAAAAGTTTATTTGTTTTTTTTTTTTGAAGCGCGCTTCTCTGGAAGTACTGGTCTGATTCAAAAAAATATTTCGCTAATTCTGGAAGCTACGTTTATACATACCTAGTTACCTATCTGAATAAAAAATCCACGCGGGAATACCAGCCATGCATTCTTTTCAAAAAAAAAAAAATATTAAATAATATTATAAATATTAAAAAAAAAAAATCCTTTATTTTTATTAACAATGCACAATATTTTTTTTCTCTCTTCAATCGATGATTATTATGGTTTTCCGGGTCATCAGATAAATCTATGTATAAATAATAAAAAGCATTCTTGTCAATGACAATAATTATTATAGAAAGTGAATGTTATTAAACGAAGCAAAACATTTATTGTTTGCGGACATTATTCAACCGTATGCCTCATGCGGCAATGTTTGTTTGTCAGTCAGTGAGGCCACAACAAAGTGTTAGTGTGTCAGGTAGTTTTCAATGAGAATCGTCGGCATCTCGAAAAATCGAGATAAATATCATTACGAGCAGGTAGAGCCTTTGGTAGTGGTTGTGGTTTCTTCAGTAGTTGTGGGTTCCTCAGTGATTGTGGGTACATCAGTGGTTGTGGGTACATTTGAGTTGTGGGTACATTTGGGTTGTGGGTACATTTGGATTGTGGGTACATTTAGATTGGGGATACGACAGTGGTTGTGGTGATTTTTATCTCGATTTTTCGTACGTACCTATCAGCCTGATCAACAAGTGGTAACAGAAACAATAGCCCTCGGAGATGCGTAATCCACAGTTAACAAGTGAAAGGAGACGAGAAGGGCCATCTCTCTTACGTAATAGAGCACCAAAGTGCAACATTATTGACCGACACAGACGCAACAGTTATGAAAACGTACTTAACCGATAATCACCAGATATTTGTGTTATAGAGAGTGTGACCCTAAGCTAAGATCACACCGAGATGCGACGCAACGCGACAACACTTGGCGAGGCCAGCCGGGCTGTGCAGCGGCGACTCCTCTCCTCTCTCTCTATTCGAATCCTCTCACTGAAATGTGTACCTTTTTGTATTGTATATAAAGTCCTATATCTTATGTTCCAGAGGGCTTAGCAGGCTAATGCACGCCGCGCGTCTACCGGCAAAGTATCTCCGTGTTGCACTGGTCCCAAGGTGCAGCGCGACACAGCGAAGTGTACCGGAATTATCACTGAAATGTTTTTGTGTGGCTGTCAAAAGTGCGCGTGTCGTCGCGTCGCGTTGTGAGCTAACCCTAATCATGCCTGCTTTAATGCCAAAGGTTTTATGAACATTGTGCAAAATAAAATGAAATGTTTCCTCAATTAATTTTGCTTACAAGCAACTGCCGGTGTACTAACACAGCTGACTAGTAAGTACTTATATGGCTCATATGACCCCAGGAGACTAGGGCTGTCATTTCGTAGTCGGGGTTGTTCGGGTTTTAAAAAAGTGTTCGGGCAATTTTTTTTTAACAAAAAACTAGAATGTGTCGTCATTTACAATGGCCAGACTGGTTTAAATTGCAGTGCCCATACATACTTAGTTAATACAATACCATTTACAATCGCTTTGCTTCACAGGACTGCAATGGAAACCCATATTTTAACAGGACACAGAGACATGCAGGTACTTTACTTACGATGATAAATGATGCGGGGTGTAGACAAAGTGGGACAAGGTATTATGAATCATGACCTCATTCTGTAAGTAGATAATCCTCTATAAATCTGATCTGATGATCTCAAGGCGAGGTAACATAACCACGATTACCCACCGGCAGAATAGGGTAAGTACGTCTATCAGTGCCTATTACCTATCAAAAAAAGTAAGAAGGTGTTATTTAGGAGACAGTCAAACACATTTGACATCAAGAGTGGCGCAGTGGCTGAGCGCTTGGCTACTGCGCTACGTGTTGCGGGTTCAATTTCCGCACGCAAATATTTACATGGCCTACTGTTAGTTGTTCCGGGTCTGGCTGTTTGTGTATGGGACGCATTCACGATACATGAGAAATTCTTAGTGTTTATTAAAAACAAACAAACATGTTTAGGCCAGGAAATGGGAAGACGAACTTAGGCTCTCATTGGAACCTATTTATTTAGGTAACCAACGGCGATACGTATGATAATATATTTTAGAATAGTGCATTACAAAACGCGAAACAGTAACGAACATTCATTCATAGTATGCAAATACAGCAAATTCCGTTAAATTATCTGAAATTCAGCATACACACCTACTTATTGATTGATCTAGTTTAACACATAGGTATTTTATCCCGTCTTTGTGTTCAATTAAGATAATACAATTATCAACTTTAACGCGGACGAACTCGCGGGCAGAGATTAGTATAAAAATATCAATAATAAATCGTTTGGCCACTGTCGGTATAATAAAGACAGCATAAATTACCATAATCGCGAAGATGAACGACGATCTCGGAAGTGGCAGCCGGACACAATAGTTCTTTATGTGTTGTGGTTTATTTTGTTATGCTGCTCCGGTGATCTGCTAACCTAGTACCAGAGTGGTATGTAACAGTTATGAGGAGTTGCGTAAGTGATGTAATACGGAAGTAGCAGTTTGTGCAGACGTTATGGATTGAGTTACCAGAGTCCTCAGACCTTCATTATAATATTAAAAGCAGCATAGAACTACCTTATTCTCTACAGTTTCGGTCATTTTCCGGATAATGCATCAAATAGTGTAAAATAAAAGTCAGAACTTTACAAAATAGGTATTTTATTGAAAAAATCTATAATAGGTTATATTTATTTAAATAACAACAGCATAAATAGTTATAACATATTTGCATACAGTGGCACTTATTGAAATGTTATTTACAATACAATATATAAGTAGAAATATTTACACGAACATAAAAAAACTGGAAATATTTTTTTCTGGTTTATAGGATTTTTATAGTACCTACCTCTACCTATTATATTTTTCTTTTGGTCTATTACGCTTTTGTGGTATTAAAAATATTAAAAGCGGGCACATCCAGTGTATTATGTTTTACATATTTAATGGGTTGGTACAGTGTCATCATCTTCATCTTCATCCAGCCTGAGACAACGCGTCCAGTAGCGGTCCATCGCGTTGTATCTATGTAGGTTCACTCTATTCAAACTGTGTGCTTCATCTGGGTACGACTGTAAAAGAAAAAGAAAATGATCTGATCTTTTCTAGGTATGTGTTTCTTTCGAGTAGTTCCACTTTGCTCCGCCACTCTGCTGTGGCAAAGTAGACTGCTTAAAATTTTGCAGTGGAATATGCCACACTAATTTAATTTAATGGGTCCGATTCCACCTAAAATCTTGGTGAATTCTGCGCCACCAGTGTTGGTTTATCAGAATTTGTGTAGCTCGTATTTTATTTTTGTCAAATAAATAAATGTAGATGTAATACTTAAGATACCAAGACAAAATCATTACGCTGCAGTGAAAAATATCATTAAAACAAAGTTTTAATGTGAACCGTTGCTACTTACCATCTGCTGGAATGGAATGTCAAGCTTTTGCAAAGCTGTCATGAGCTTAGCCGCGTTCTGGTAATGCACGTTGTCGTCAGCATTGCCGTGTATAAGGAACAAGTCGTGGCCGCGGAGCTTCTCAGCTAGGAGGGTGACGTCGCCGTCTTGGTAACCCTTCAGGTTGTCCTCGGGGGTAGGCAGACCCATGTAACGCTCTGTGTACATTGTGTCTGTGGAAGAGAGAATGGTGATGGAGTACTATACGAAGGATAAACAAGATACATCCCATACGCATGCTGCCATTAAACTAAGAAACATTGTGCAAAAAATATTTCGGGAACCAAGTTTTAGTTTTGAAGTGAATAAAAACGCTGTTACTGGTAACGCGCAAGGTAACGCATTCAAAACAATGTGCGTAGGTACTTGAAACAGTACAGGAGTCGTGGGGGTATGTAAAAATCAGTTACATTAACATTTATTTGTATTCGTAAACGAAAGTTGGAACTTTGACTTCCAATATCTCCGTAAACGATGATAGGAAGCACATCTATGTAACTGTTACGTAAAATCAAAATATTTTGGCAATCCTAATATTAGCAGTGACTTTCAAACTTGTATGCTAATAACATTATAATGCTAAAATGTCACAACAATATTACATGATGACTTATAAAAGTAGGTAACAATAATTATAACAATAGGCATCAAACGTAAGCGTGCGTTGGCGAGTTTATAATTAAATTACACCTCTGTATTTTTATTAAATAAAAATTAAAAATATAAATTGAGTAACAATTTACAGTTTCTAAAATCATTAAAATAGCTTTCAGTATCTCTGAATTCTATATTTTAATACGAGTATATATAAATTAAGCGTCACGTTGTTTTTCCGGGATGGACTCCTAAACTACTTAACCGATTTCAATCAAATTTGCACACAGTGTGCAGTTTGATTTTACTTGAAAGATAGGATAGTTTTTATCTCAATTATTGGTCTTAATATTTTTTTATTGCAAACCTGAGCCACAGCAACGCGAGAGCCGGTTAGCTAGTATTCTATGATAGTATAGATGGATTATGCGTTAAGCGAATACCTCATGGTAGCAGGAGGAACCGTGTTGTTTTAACCGATAATTAATCAGCGTTAAATATCCAAAATCAGTAACGATTATGGACATTACTTCGAAAAATGGTCGAAATTCTGACATGGTTCGTCTTGGTCAAACTAAACCCTCATTTCCGAGGTTTTCGAAGTCATTGTCGGCAATTTAGGTAATGGCAGTCCTATGCCTAGACAACTACATAATTCTAAACTTACTATAATAAATCCAGGAGGTGACAGGAGCACTGGACACACCACACTGGAACAGTTTCTCGTCATCCTTTATCAAGGTAAGCAGCGTGGCGTAGCCGCCGTAGCTGTGGCCCCAGATACCGACCCTTGTACGATCCATGAACGGGTACCGGTCCAACACTTGTCTGCGAACAATGATAGAATATTCATCATCATAATCATCATTATATCAGCCGAACGACGGACGTCCACTACCAGACGTAGCCTCTAAAGACCCGGGGTTGCGGGACGTCTTAACAGGATACCGTGGCCCCGGAACGTAAAGGGCAACAGAAGGAACAGGGTGGTTTTTTAGTCAGTAAAAGTCTGACAGTCCCTTCCGCCCCACCAAGGGCAGAAGGACTCATTTGATGATTTTTACCACCTTAAAAAAAAGCCTCTAAAGATAGCCACAATGACCGGTCCGGCGCTACCCGCATCCAGCGGTTTCCCGTGACCTTAACTAGGTCGACCTGATGAGGGGCCTTCCGACACCGAGCCTTCCGATTCGCGCGTAATACAATGTAGATCAAATCTACTGTGTAGTCGCAGTTACTTTTTTATTAAGTTTAAGGGCGCTTTCAATTTAGTCCTGAGCCTTCTGAATTCACCATTGGTGGGGTCACCACGAAACGGAAGTCTCGCTGCGATTTTTAGGATTCATTACTCCAGAATCCGTGAGAATACGTCGGAAGACTAGCGATCAGATTTTTTTGCGTTTGTACGTAACACACGCAATTAAATTAAATGTCTATCTATTTACACTTCAAAAAATACAACTCTGTGACAGACAGACGGACAGAACAGCCTTAGTAATAAGGTTATTATTTATTTATATATTCTTTATTGTACACCAGATTATAAGGTAAGGGGGGTAGGGGGGGTAAGGGGGGATTATTGTAAGGTTCTGTTAGAACAGATCAAAAAAGCTTAATATCCTATCCTAGACACATAGTTAAACAATATTTATTTCATAGGTAAGTAGGTACGACAAAATACAACAGATCAAAAAAGCTTAATATCCTATCCTAGACACATAGTTAAACAATATTTATTTCATAGGTAAGTAGGTACGACAAAATACAATTTGAAATTTTTCACTCATGTACCAATAGAGATTGCAGTCGGCCTTGTATTGATAATAAAACTTTTATGACTTGGTTTGCCTCATCAGTTCATTGAACCATAGTGTTGCACCACGATTGGGTGCAACAATAGAGAACAATAGCGGCTCATTCATTTCATTCATTCCTGTCAGAATGCATAAGAAAAATTATCAGACCCGATTGATTTTAAAATTGGAACTAAACGAAATTACCATGAACATTGACAAGATCAATCATCGTCATCATCATCATCAATCATCAACCATTATCATCATAATCATTTTTGTTCAATTTACATTTATTAATTGACTAGCTGCTTCCTTCGTACGCGTTTATCACCCGTGTTATGTCTTTGGTTACTGCTCCGCTCCTGTAGGCCATAGCGTGACGTCATAGCCTATATAGTGCCTATACTATTTCTATATGGCGGTACGAAGTTTGCTGGGTCAGCTAGTATTAGTATAGATATGAACTAAAAACAACAGATAGAGTCGAAAATTGATTACACGCTGATTAATATATCTTGCACACAATTTTCAATCCTAATTGTGATGTATTTAAGTTCGTTATCAAGTAATCAATGAGAATTACCTACTCGAGCATGACGAGCATATTTAATTAAAAAGATTTAAATATATGTAATAATTATGTAGTATAAGTAATGTAGGATATCTAAGCAACGTATGTATGATGTATAATAAATATGCAACGGCAAAAGAGCTCCTATTATTGCCGTTGCCGGCAAATAAGGCAAAAATAAGGCAGTAAAATTTATTAACATAGACATAAAATTCAACTACCAGTGTTGCGGATTTTGTTCGAAAGAGTTACCGCGGCTCTAGAACGCAAAGGGCCTTAGGTGGAACACGGATGGATTTTTGTCAGTAAGAGTATGACATACACTCCCTTTCGCTCGGCCCAGAGCGGAAGAAGTAATTTGATGATTTCCCATACTAAAAAAAAATTACCAATATCATTAGGTATTAACTGCATGTCCAGTTACTAAAACTTCTAGGGGTGAAATAGGTCCCAATGTCATGCAGGCGAAGCCAAGGGGTGCAGTTAGTTCGTACATAAATGACCCTGAGATCAGTCTTTACGTACCTATTTAATTAGGTTTTCCATTATCAATTGTACAAACAATTAACTAATCACCTTTGGTACTCGATTGATATCGATAATTACTATAGGTACCTACATCTCGACGGGGACGTAAAAGAAGCATTGGTTAACTATGAGATTACACAACAGCTGATCAAATAACTATTAGAAGAAACACATTACTTTATAGAACAATTGATAGGTACGGTCAGCAACAAAAGTAGTTAAACACTTCAGAATTTTTAAATCCTAATTATTGAGCACAATGTTAAAGGAAATACAGAAGGTATGTAAAACTAGCTGTGCTCACGGCTTCGCTCATGTGGACCTAAGTGTAACGGAAATAGGCATTGAATACTATGCCATTACAATCCTCTAAGTGAACCTAGGGTCTAAATCTCAAAGCAATGCGGTGGTAAACTGTAGAAAAAAAAACAGATAGAACACATCCTTGCTCATCCAGCACAGCAAATAGCGTGATAATGTATATAATAGCTGACCTGACTATTAGGGACTATCCATGCAAAATTTGGACAGAATCTATCCGATTGTAATTGTGTGATGCTTTAAGTTACATAACTCTGTTATGATTTTACTAGCTTTTGCCCGCGACTTCGTCCGCGTATATGTCGATTATCGCGGACGCAGACGAAGTCGAAGTCGAATAAAAAGTAGCCTGTGTCCTTTGTTGGGGTTCACACTTACCCTGTACCAAATTTCACACAAATCGGTTCAGTAGTTTAGGCGTGAAGAAAATACAGACAGACAGACAGACAGACAGACAGAAAGACAGACAGAGTTACTTTCGCATTATAATACTAGTTAGGATTATGTGTCTTAGATTGTTCAACATAATTATATAAACTCTTAGCTATCACCTTAAATTCTGAAAAGCAGTGTTTATGCTTTAGATGGTTTTTTTTTTCAGTTCATCTACTTTTGTCGCTATCTGTACCTTGTACAATTGCAAAAGTTTCCTGTATTATCAAACAAAGCAAATACGACGTAACCCAGTCTGAGAATATGTGTCAATTTCTTCTAATGAATTATGTGCGAATTTGTTACATAAAACCGCCAATACCGGAAGGAATTATAAAAAGCATAAAGATATTAATTTATGTTTTTCTTAATATTTATTTATTCATTTAGGTCAATAGAGGACACGGTCGATCTGTACTGTACCGGTTTCTTTGAAACCAATATTGTCACCCGCGTTCAGTTATCTTTGAATACTGCTCCGCTCCCATCGGTCGTAGCGTGGTTGTAGCGCAACTGCTGAACGTGGGGTTCTGGGTTCGATTCCCAGGTCGGGCAAAAGTGTTTTTGGGTTTTTCCATTAGGAGATTCTCAGTAGTAGCCCGCAGTTTAGAAATTGGTGGTACTGGTAGTAACAATCCCTTGCCTACGTAACGTCGTTGGTCCTGATCTTTCTCCAGTCGTGTCGGATTACCGTCCTATAGACTATGAGAGCACTCTCTGCGCAAACACAGGTCTCACTGTTCCCCACTGGGAACAGTGAGACCTGTGTTTGCGCACACACTTGTGCACTATAATATTTCCTGGGCACTTGGCTAGTCTCCATGGAGATTGGCCACCATTACCGAAATCGAGAATATTGTTATTATTTGGAGAATATTATTATTATTTGGAAAATATTATTATTATTTGGAGAATATTATTATTATTTGGAGAATATTATTATTATTTGGAGAATATTATTATTATTTGGAGAATATTATTATTATTTGGAGAATATTATTATTATTTGGAGAATATTATCTGGCTTTCTTAAACAAAAAGATTTTTCCAAAACCGACTGGAAGTTCCAGAGATTAAAGCGTTTAAACAAACAAAAAAAAATTATCATAAAATATATTAGTATAGAATTATAGATTAAGTACTTATGTAGAGAAGATTTCGAACGATCCTAATTTATTTCATCACGAGGTTATGCAAATTTTTCTCGACATATTGGAACGGACAATATTAATTCGTCAGTCGATCTTTATTGATATTTTTTTTATCTGCGCTTCTTAAACGTGTAGGTAATTGTATCGAATCAAATGTGTTGACACGGCGTTTGCGTAGCGTACGTTCAGACACAAAATATGCCTTAAACGTAGTCATAGAACATATCTAGATATCTAAATTAAAGTGTAGTCTGTTTGTAGTGTCAAAACAACAGCTTTTACAAAATATTAATGTTTACACGATACTTACACGAAAAAAACAATTGATAACAATTTTTTTTGTGTGTCTATCAGTCTGTCTGTTTATTCCAGCTAATCTCTAAAACAGCTAGACCAATTTTAAAGGAACTTTCACTGGCAGATAGCCGATATTACAAGCAGTAACTTTTATTTTAAAAAAATTATTAGGGTTCCGCGCAAGTAAATAAAACCCCGTGATAATCAACATTCATTAAAAACTGATCAACCATATTTTTGGTATATCTGCTCTAGCCTATAAGAGAATGATGATGAAGAGAATATTACCTGAGTATAACGAAGTGGTCTTCCACCTCTACGGTTCCCAGCGCATTGTTTAGTGCGAATAGCATGTCTTGCCCCTTGAGGCCGGAGCCCCGGCCGTCAGCAAACATGTAGATGATGTTGCGACTGGTCGTCAGGTAAGCGTGGTAGCCTGGGAATCAAATCTTTGTTAGGTAGCCTATTCATCTTGTTGCACGGCTTCTACAGCGCTGTGAAAATACACTTTACATAGCCGTTACTTATAGTATACTGTCGATCAAAATAGGCGATATTGAGTAAAAATTATTTATTTGAACTCATTGCTACAAAAGCGAATAAAAAAGGATTTAATGAGTCCAAAGCGCTATTTATACAGGGTAATTGAAAATATACCCGAAACCTTAAAAGGGGTCATTGTACTCATCATTATGAACAACTTTTACTATGGGACCAACCCTGAAATCATGAAAAAAAAATCAGCTGTTTCATACATTACGATCGTGTTGTGTAGCCTTTTTGTAGGGAACAGCTAATTTTTATTTTCAATTACCCTGTATATATGTCAATGGTCCAAAGTCATATAATTTTCTATTATGACATGTATACACATCAAGTGTGTAACAAATGTTAGGGATGTTGATCCCTAGACACTTTTGATGTGTGTAGTTTTAAATTAACAATGGCCATTTACAAATTTCAGTAGGTCCTGTATATTTTTTTGGGATGTTTTTATTTATGGTCTTTATAAGACTTAGGTACAGCTAAAGAAACCGGAATAAAAAATAGTGAGTGTAACTGATTAGCTTCTGGCTGCGTTCATGCAAATCCGTCCAGTCGTTCTTGCGTGATTGAGTAACAAACATCCATCCAAAATTTCGCATTTTAAATAGTAGTACGATAGTAGAATTTTAAGCTCTAAAGACAAGAAATAAGACTTACCAACTGTAAAAGTATTTTGCACCGTCTGGGTATTAGGTCCCGAATACACGTAGAACACTACGGGGTACTTAACGCTAGAATCGTTCACGTTCAACCCAGGAGGCAGGAGTAGCCTCACAGGGGCAGGGAACCCATTCTGCAGGGGAACTGTCGTGATGATGCTGCCCCAGCTAGCTTTGCCCACCAAATTCTGACGGACGCGTGCGTTGTCTTCCCAAATCTCTAGGATACCGTCATCATTTGGAACGTCCATGCGTCTCTGCGTAATAAAGGGAACGCGGTTTGAAAAAAGAGATAGATTAACGCATGAATGATAGAAAGAGACAGGGATAATTAAACAAGCTTTGCAATTTTTTTGCATTGTTATGTTCTAAATTATATGTATTGTTTAATTTAAAATTATTTAAGTACTTTAAAGGTTTAGTTAAATCATTTATTTAAATAAGACCATAAAATGCATTTTATTGAAGGTCAAGACAAGAACAAATAATTGAATTTAGTTGCCTCTTTCAAAATAATTTCGTATAAAGAAAAAAAAGCCAGAGGCCAAAGACCTCCATTTTTTTATATTATCTGTTTAACTACATTTTCTACATTATTTTTATCTACACCTGCACTTTAGACGACGTTAACAACGCTACTGATGCCGCGATAAACATGGCCACCTACTGGGCCTAAAAATCATGAGAAAGAGAAAAAATAAAAAAGGATTACCTAAAATCATCGATTCGAAACGAAGATCTGTTTAACTCACCCTGGGGTCAATGATGAAAGTAGCCGAAGGCTCTTCAGGTGAAGAGCAGGTGATGGTCATGAAGGAGCCGCCGTGGCTGACGGTGGCCGTGGCCCAGCTGCAGGGCCCGCCATCAGGGAGGGTCAACCCACAGCTTATGCAGCCCAGGCCAGCGCCTGCGCGGTGCACCTGCGTGTGCCACGGCTCGTTCGGCACTGTACGTGTGTAGTAGCTGGATCGAGGAGCAACGAAAAGGTTTTCTTATCTGTGGTCTTATCGGGCGCAAGCGCAACGACTAGCATTACGTCCTGGATTTGATACCCAGTTAGGGCGAAGTCCAGTCTGAAGCACAAATCATGCGTCAGGTGTATACTGGGCTTCCAACTCATGATGGTGGAAGGAACCGTGGGGGATTAGTCGATATGAATCCGACAATAAATAAGGATTACCCAAAAAAAAAATATAGGTCCCGGCAGTGTCATTAAGTTTTACAAATATGAATTTCCAAATTACGGCGAGTTATTGCGTTATATTGTTGTTCCCACATTGAGCAATTATTTGAAGGGCTTGCAGTTTGTTCCCCAAGAAAAAATTTAAATTAATTCAAGAATAAATTTTCTTCATTTTTAATAAACGTTGCCCACTTTTTAAACATCCTGGTATTTACAATGATGTCAAATAAAAGCGATGGGTTCTATTTTCAGTTAAAATTTTGCCACAAACAAAACCACTATTCACGAATACTCACTAAAACAGGTTAGTTTCATCCATGCCTATGAAGTTATTGACAGTGAAGGGTCCCGGACTGATGGAACTGGAGTAGATCTGTCCGTCAACGCGCACGCTTTGGAACAGGTGTTGCCAGATGTTGCCATCGGCCTGTGGCTCAGACCAGCGCGTGGACACGAAGAAGTCTCCCTTGCTGCTGAAGCGGGGCATCGCGATGGGCACCCAGCCGTTGGGCTGTTGACGGTGCTCTTCCTAAAGACCATACAAAAAGTTGTATATACCAGCTATGAGCTTTGATTGCACGTGTCTTTCCCTCGCCTGTGGAAATGTCTCCTTACAGCACGATAGAAAGAAGAATAGTAGATTATTAACCAAGGGGATAAAGCAGTGTCTTCTGTCGCGGGTGAAGATTTAAATCGCGAGCGTAACGAAGGACTCGAGGTTTACTCCCGAGCGTAGCGAGGGTGTTAAAAACTTAAATCACGAGCGAAGCGAGGGATTTAAGACGAGTCCTGAGTGTAGCGAGGGATTTAAGTTCACCCAAGACTAAGACAGCTTTATCACCGAGGAAAATACTCTACTTTTCGTACCATTTGCGAAAAAATTAACACAATAATAATATGAGATATGCATTTTAGAACATTAAGTTATTTATAAAAATAAATTAAAATAAACTTAACGTTTACGTATTTGAAGAAAACAAAAACGCGGCAAATTCCTAGACTAATATTTTTTTGTCGGAAAAGCAAACGCATCAAGCTCATACGGCCTCGTCGGTTTTCGTAATTTTATTTAATAATCATAACTGCATAATAAATGCGTATTCCTTTTTCAAAAAGATGTATAATGCTTTAAATACAAACTCAATGGTGTAAACACAGATGTAGTGCAGTATAAATTTCGGTAAGTATTCCAAATTTAAATCACATTCTCTCCCTAGAGGATAAATGAAATTCAGTACAATTTTCTTTCCCTGTTTTTGACAGATTAATAATGACTATGTAATGTTATGTTCGCTTTTTGTGGCATAGAATGTCACTTTTTTGAGCAAGTGGTACGAAAAATAAATTTATTGGTCACAGCCTTTGTAGTATACAAAAAATAACATAATGATGTGCCTCACAGCTGCGCCAAGTAGACCCAGTTCAGCAAAAACGCCAGACCACTGGTGCCTGACGCGAGGGCGGTTATTGGGGGGGGGGGGAAGGAAAGGAAAGGAAAGGAAATAGTAAGCCTAGGCCCCCCATGACCCCTGGCCTGACCGGGGGGTCATGGGGGGCCTAGGCTTACTATTTCCTTTTAATTTGATTTATTATTGTAATTGATTTTTTTGATAGACAGATACATGAGGCATAGCATAGGCTATATAACATCTCGCTACAACCCGAAAGCAGAGCAATAGCCAAGACATAACTCTGTGTAAAGCTTACCTCACAAAGATTTGGAGTTAGAATATTGCAGATCCTGAGCACACTATAATTCTGTCTTCTGTTCAACCAGTGAGCTGCGATCTCAGTGTCTGTGATCCAAGTCACGCCTCCCAGAATGTGGTCACTTGTTACAGCTTCTGGAGGCGCCATTTGTATGAAAGTCGGCGGGGTAGTCGCTGACAGGGTGTTAAGGTTCACCACGCGGAGCAAAGCCGTTGGGTTCTTAACGCCGACCTGAAATATTGGTGTTTTGTTGGTAAATATATATATTTTTTTTTGGGACAAGCCCGCCACACTGTTCCCACCCACTGCAACTCCTGAAAGCCAGAACCAACAGTGGAGGCCACCAGAAAAGCGCCGAGGCAATGAAGCTCGACGAGTCCCAGAGAAACGATTAACTGCCTTGGGTCCCGCAACGAAATTAATCAGAAAAGAATAGCGGAGGAGTAAGAAAAAATATAATTTCCACTGGTAAATATTGTTTTAAGGAAACTGCACAATGCTTAGCTTCTAGAGTCGTTAGTTATGATAAAAAACCGGATAAGTGCTAGTTAGTTCAGTTAGTCCTAATGCGTTTATTTGTTTCGAGCAGGGATCGAACCCGCGACACGCAGCGCAGCAACCAATCACTCAGCCACTGCGCCAACGATACAACTGTGTCGTCATAACATAACATCACGCCTGTAATCCCCGAAGGGTTAAGCAGGGCTGTATCCATTAGCACACCCACATTTCGCCAGTTATGTTTAAGTCCCATGTAAAAGGGGGGCGAGCCTATTGCCATTAACCGGGTACAAATCCAGACACCGAGGCTGCTACTGAGAAATTCCTGATGGATGATCCAATAACACATGCTCAGCTGTCACGCTTTGCGACCACTAGACCACCGAGGCAGTCATATCTTTATAATTGTGTCGTCATATCTCACCTTGGGATACTTGAGGTCGACGAGCTCAGGATAAGGGTCCTCTCTGTCAGTCTTGTCTTCATAGTAGTAATAGGAGTAGCTTTCCACCTCTGTGTCGTCATAGGTCGCGAAGGCCAGGTACGAACCTCCCGTAGAGAACCACGTCGCCTGACCAGTGTACATGACATCCTCTAAAAGAAGTTTGAATAGCATTTACGACATAACATAACATACATACATACATAAACTCACGCCTTTTTCCCATGGGGGTAGGCAGAAACCACAGAACGCCACCTGCTACGATCCTTACATACTTCTTTCGCCTCATCGTACCTTCATACACCCAGTCAGCATGTCCATTGTAGTACACTCCGGGTTGGCCGTCGGTGGTAATCCTTATGGGTGTAGCACCAGGGTCAGTGAGATAGTATAAGTCGTTATTTAACACGTAGGCCACAGCGTGGGTGTCACCGCTGCTGAAGATGCACAGCTGGAGACGCTGTCCGTTCGCGATTTGAGTGATGGCTCTGGATATCAAATTAAAAACATAACATCACGCCTGTAATCCCCGAAGGGTTAGGCAGGATTTAGCTGTAACACATTTTTTTTTTAAAATTCTCAATTAACTTTTTAGACCTATGTATCCTGCTTATGTGTAGGAAGTTTCTATAAAATCGGTTCATCAATTTCGAAAAATTAAGACTTAAATGGTGAGGACTCAATTTTTAGCTTTATTGGGTTGTTATGTTTTAGGCATTTATTCAGTAACCCCTATCAATAATTTCGGAGTAAAGTTATAACACAACACTTTTACACAAAAAGGGTTGAAAATTGCTATAAAAATATAATTCCGTGCGTCATTTATATTTTGCACACAATTATGCCATTTTCGACTTTATTACTGTTCTTTTAAGTTCATTAAAAATCAACGAAAACTATGTGACAATGACATCGTTTATCTGAACTAAGGGCCCCTTCACACTTGCGTTCGTCCAGCTTAGGCGTTCGATGAATGTATGCGCAGCGCACACGCCGACATGCGACACACGACGCCTGCGTTGTGCTGTAGCGGCGTGCGGCGTAAATAAACGCTAGTGTGAAGGTTTTACACAACTTCCTGAAAATATACTGGGAAACAAATTGTACTTACTGTGTTTGAATATTGAAGAGGGAGTAAACGGCAGTGGTTGAATATCTATAAACCTGAAAGTAATAAATAGCTAATTAAAATTCTGAAGTAATTATTTCAACATTACAATAAGTAAGTACTACTACGTAATTAAGATAATGGATAGGATTAACGATTTCATTATCTGTAGATATGTTTATCATAATAGTTTAATATTCAGACTGTAAAGATAAATAGCTTATCTAATTTATTGTTATGAAGACGCGCGTTAGTGAATTACCTACCTGTTGTACGTCACTTGAAGCAAGAATGAACCGTTCGTCTGGCGAAAGAATGGGGTTATTAGTGTTTAGCCGCTCCTGGAAAATAAAGTTCACAATCAGAATTAAAACATTTATTAAAACTAATTTCTAACTTAATCTATACGTACTTAGATAAAGATTACTACACATACAAAAAAAAATTTTGTGTTTGTTTGTAATATCAAAATAACCGCTTTTTATAAAATACTTAATATGAATGTTTAAACAGTAGTCACATAAAAAAAAACTATTTCTTTTTGTCTGTCAACGAAATCGACTTCGACGCGGAAGGAGTCGCCGCCAGACTACCGCCAGAAGATAGTTCTTTAAAAGAATCGAAGTACTTATTCCCGTTTGAGCACTTATTTTTTAAGCACCTCTGCATTGAGCACCAAAGGTATTGAAGGTAAAGATTGTTGCTCAGTGCATAGGTGCTCAAACGGGAGTACTTAAAGAATCGACTTTAAATATGTTGCAGTAGGTACCTAATCAGATCAATAGGATTGTAGCTTGTAGGTAGGTACTTATAATACCCACCATAAGATCCCTATTCACTAGAATGTCTTCCTCGAGAGTTTCAGCATTATACACACGGACAGTAGGGTCGCCAGCAATGGTGAAAGTGAACTCGGTGTCTGGAAAAAAATATTTATAGTTAGGCATTTACCTGTTCACAGTGCTGTCGTGATGGCCTAGTGGTTAAGGCGCCCGCCTCTCATGCATGAGGTTGTCGGTTCGAATCTGAGCAAATACCAATGTGTATTTTTCAATTCATATGTACTTTCTAAGTTTATCTTAGGCATCACTGACATCATTCCGTGCTTCGGAAAGCACGTTAAGCCGTTGGTCCCGGCTGTCATACGTGGATCTTTGGCAGTCGTTACGGATCGTCAGAAGCCCGAAAATCTGACAACCAGTCTTACCAAGGGGTATCGTACTACCTAGTAACTGGGTTGTGGAGATCAGATAGGCAGTCGCTCCGTGTAAAATACTGGTATTCAGCTGCATCCAGTTAGACTGGAAGCTGACCCTAACATTATTGGGAAAAGGCTGGGCAGATGATGATTTACCTGTTCACAGTTCCAGACCCACCATGCCTAATGCCTATGGTGATTGTTTGAAACAAGGCTGGCCAATTCAGGCCCGCGGGCCCGCGGGCCACGACGACAGTACGAACGTGTACAGTTATAGCAGTCATAAGTGGAGTAAGCAATAATCTCACAAAGCATTAGATTGACACTTTGGTCCAACTCACGAGTATTGCTAAAACCCGTGCATCAATTCTGACTTCGGGCTGCTACTGAGATAATCATAAAGAAATATACAATAGGTAAATTTTTCACCCGATTTGGGAATATAGCCTGCCTGATTTGAAACAGGCTATTCTAAGTACCTACCTACCTACTAGTCTGTCTATAAAAAAGGCAACAAATAGATTTTCGTGAATGCATCGGTTGTAAAAAGACCCTTATATAACGAATTATGTTTTTCACGTTTCCCGTTGTGATTATTTATTTTTCAACTTATTTTTCGGTTTTTTTACGAAAATGTGCTGCCGTAAGCACGTATATTTTTTTATTTTAATTGAATTCGTTATGTAATTCAAAATTAATTAAGCCAAAGGTATAGGATTCTTCCTTAGATTACCTATCTTATAGGTACCCAGTAACTTACCTGAAATCCATCTGCCGGTAAATCCTCTCTGACTGAAATCCCCACTCACAAACTCTTCAATAGTGAAGTTCTGCTGAGCAGTGGCAGACACCACCATTACGGCCAGCAGGCACCACCACGAAGCTCGTGCCTTTTTGAAAGTGGATTAGGAAATAAATAATAGGTAGCCATTCTTTGGGTAAAAGTAGGTACGGTGGCCTAAATTGTCACCGATCACGAAATCAGAATGCACTGAACTGGCTCAGAATCATATCAACCAAGGTAATAATTTATCTTTTATTATGTACCTATGCCTGTTTCAAAACATCAAACATTTATCTATACCTATTTATCTTTTGTTCATATTTTTTGTAAGTTACAGTTAAACTAGGACTCAATAACTACTCACCATAATGGATTCTTGCTCCTCCGAAATGAAGTGGTTGGCGTTTGTAACCGCCAACACAACTGTCTCGAAATTAACATAAGTTATGACAATTCTTATCCCTTGGATAAAGATATCGGCTGATAAGTGCAGATTAATGACAAAATTATTGAGATAATGTTTTAATAGGTCGATTAGAAATCCTTACAAATATTTGTAGGCATCTATAGGTAGATAGCCTCGTCATGCATGCTTCATAACGATATGACCTCTAATAAGGTGTTAGCACATAATTTACATGGTGAATTTATTTCCGGGATGTTTTTTTTTTAATGGATTGTAATCAATCATTTCAAGCAAGCAAGCTTATTGAAAGTCCGACAACTAGTCTTACCTAGGGGTATCGTATTACCCAGTTACTGGGTTGTGGAGGTCAGATAGGCAGTCGCTCCATGTAAAATACTGGTACTCAGCTGCATCCGGTTAGACTGGAAGCCGACCCCAACATAGTTGGGAAAAGGCTAGGCAGAATTGATAAATCAGCCATTTAACATGTAGAACGTTACCTACTACCTACTACCAGAACTAGTCAGGGTTGTTTTTTTTAATTCTTAATGAATCAGTCTACATTTGCCAGTAGGTAAATACTGCATAGTCATACGCAATCTACGTACGGGTCAGAGTACTCATACAACGCATGCAGATAGTAATAAGTGGTGCGCTTGCGCAGCTTTTCTTCAAATACCTGTAGATATCGTTTAAGAAACTTCGGCGACTTTTACCCCAAACTTATGTGGCTGTACCATTGACATATCTTTGAAGTTTTCATCTAATAATACAAAATGCGAAAGTAATTATCTGTTTATTACCTCATAATGGCAAAATCACTGAACCGATGATAATGAAATTTGACAGAGGTATCTTAGGACCTGAATAAAGAAATAAGCTACTTTTCAATCTTCGCTTCGTCTTCATGAGGACGAATTCGCGAGAATAAAGTAATTAAGATATGAAAAATCGAAAAATGATTACCAAGCAGAATTTCTTACGTATGTATTGTGATCTTATCAAATAGCAAATGACTTATGATTATTTATTGAATTGGATTCAATTAATAATCCACTGGAGTGTTAATTGGATCCAGTAGTCTTACTGCTGATAAAATGTCAGATCGATGCTTATAAATGGCCCAGGGATAGAAAAAAAAACAGCAAAGCATTTCAGATAGGAAAGTATTTATTCAACATCAAATGAACCATATACTTCAGACAAAAACATATAAACATTACGACGATAACCTGACTAACTCGCAAAATACTTTTGCGCTACGTAC
Organism: Hoplodrina blanda; assembly: GCA_949316365.1. Taxonomy (NCBI): domain Eukaryota; kingdom Metazoa; phylum Arthropoda; class Insecta; order Lepidoptera; family Noctuidae; genus Hoplodrina; species Hoplodrina blanda. Next base: position 11,500,825 of record OX438581.1, read on the forward strand.
GTGTCTATCTATCGAGACGACGATGCTGGCTAAATCCCCAAACCAAATAGGCATGTCCATTTCCACCAACATAGGTAAGTACCATAATCAGCTGTTCCTCTGCTTTTACAAACGCAATAAATAGCGTTCTTGATTTGCTCTGGACTGTCGAAATCATGATATTTTTCATCAATTTGATCATAAGAATATTCAATATCTTCATTTCCGAGAATACAGTATTATTTTGTACTCTGAATATTTGTTTTGTTGGTTCCGTTGATTGTAGAGCCGTTGTCAATATACAGATAATTTCGCAACTGTATCACCAAACGCGCCATGCGCATACGTCTGGCCGAAAGGCGCACATCGACGCAAAGTCAAGTGGAATCGACGTCAATCGTAGTGCATCTGTTCCCACAGCGGACGTCCCCTGCTCGTTTTGATCAAGTGACTGCATTACGCCGACGACGAATTAAATCATAGGCTTTCCTCCGAGCGTGCCTTTCTATAACATTTTGTTTAAAATCAATTCATAATGTCCATGTCTCAGAAATCCTGCCAGGATTATCCAGAATATGTCGCCCTTAAACCTAAATTGTAATAAGACTAACATGTAACAAAATTATTCCTCAAATAAACACAAAATTAAAATACTGTCACTGAAGACAGTACGGCCTGAAAAGGAACGTCGACTGAACGACAAATATTAATATGAGTTAATGGCGTGTGTGTTCGTGTGAATGATTGAGTCCATGTAAATGAGTGTCTGTGTAGTGTAAAGATGAAGTATGTGAGTGTAAGTGTAATGATGTGGGTATGTGCGAGACGGACCATGCTAGTGACGGCGGTGCGTTCGGCGGAGCTCCTGCAGCCTTCGCTCGTGCTCGGCCATGTGCTGGCGCCGCTGTTCCTCCTTTATTGCTATCTAAATAACAGAAAATTACTAATCAGTAATAAGATAAATTCTTGTTTTGTCTCAGCCATGGCCGAACAAAAAATAATCATGTACCTATAACTACATCCAAAATGACCTAAAATATGATTACTAATTTTTTTTTTTACTCGCCTACTTTGTACAACACAATTATTGTAGGCGTAGCAAGATAATGATGGCCCCGTAATGGTATTACGTAAATGCGCTTAGTCTCATTACACAACATGCGCTTAGTGCGTGTGACGTAAGAAAAATATGGTACAGGTGTGAGGATGATAGGATTTGCTGTGGCGGTCAATGAGTTCTACTGATGATCAAAATAAAAAAAAAAACCGCAATAAAGCTTGAAAATGTTATAAAAAGTGTTTTTACTTTAATTTACCGTTTCAGCTGAGAGCGGCAACCAGTATATGCATGGAGTGGTCTTAGTCTTTCTAAACAAATCATCCAACAGCTTAGCTGGTGCTTCTTCCTCTTTCTTCTTGAATTTTCTTGCTGTAATCAGACAGTTATATTTTAAAAACAGAATAAACAGGAACTAGAGATGAAACCACAGACAACTACATAATTACTTCCAAGACTTTAATTTGTGGGTTGATTGATCAGCAAATTAGACATCTTAGCAAAAAGCCACAGGTGACATACAAATTATTATAACATTTATCATTAAATCACATGCATTAATTGTAACTCAAAAAAGAAAACATAACAAAATAAGAAGCAAATTACCTATAGCTTTGGTTGAAACCTACTGTTACATAGTAAGATTACAACAGTCAACCCAACATACCATGAAAAACTCAAGCCGTGTCTGATTGCATAAGTGTAATAATAAATTGTTTACTGGCTAGAGTTTAATCTAAATTGAAAGTAATATTTAAAATTGGGCTGTAACACACAATACACCATGAAGAAATTTAGAAACATTGATAAAAATCTTTTTTCTAGTTAATATAGATTTTTATTTATAGATTCATTCTTAAAAAAAAAGTGTATGTTAAAAGCTTTATAGTCGCCTAGGCTTGATGCTCCCCTTTCTTGTGAAGCTATAAGGTGGGCAAAATACGCGCTGAGACATGGAGTAGTGGACACCACCCCATTAGACAACACAATACAATACAAGGATTGATCATTTATTACCTGGCTCAGGACTTTTTTCTGGAGAGCGATGCCTTCTCTTATCCATGGGCCGATCATCACGCCTTAGCTTAGCATTATCTTTGTTGTCCTTATCTTTGTCATTCTTGCCGAGATCCCATTCCCGTGTCGCCGCCTTCCGCTCCCATGGTTTCTCCTAATTAAAACACAATGAGATTAATAATGCAACTCTTAATATTATACTAATTTAAGTTATTTTATTGTAGATTTCTAATGGTGAAATAAGTTAGCTGGTGTTACATTACAAATTAACCTATCAACATCTCACTGAATCCTGAATTATTTATTTATTCTTTCTGTATTAAATACTATAATACATTTAATGTAGAAACAAATTTTATATGGGATATCAAAATATGGTAAAACATTAAAATCTTACCAATTCCCCACGTTCTCGCTTCATGTCTTGCTCCCGAAGCCAGTCCTCCACTGTCCCCGGTATAGTAGAGACCGGTGTGGTGTCTGTCTCTTCCTTTATCTTTGCCTTATCAAAGGCTTCTTGTGTTGAAAAGTCAACTTGAAGAGTTTTTGGGTTTGAGACAGGCCATGTGACACCATGTAAGGCATGCCTTGTCTCAACAGCTTGGCTGAAAAGTAAAAAATACTATAAGTACAAGAGCAAAAATAATTTAAAAAATAAAGGCAAGATAAGGAAGTGTTTTATAAAGGTACTTACTCCTCAGTTTCATATTGAACAAAGCATTTAGACTTAATTCTATCTATCCAAAACCCATTCTCCATAATTCTTCCAGTTCTTTGTAATAAATTCTTTAACTGTGGCAGTGTGAATGGTCTCACCAAGTTTGTGATATACAATATACAAGACTGCTTATTTCTGGGTGGACTTGGTGGTCTAGTTATTATACTATCATTATCCTTAATTATTGATATTTTTCTATTGGAAGCTAAATCTCTTGGTTTAGGAGTATGCGGATCTTTATCATTCTCTTCAGATTCCTTTTTCAATTCCACATTTTCTGTATTATCAATAATAATTTTTGGAAGCACGGGTCTTTCAATTCTTTCCTGGTTTTCTGATCTTCTGTGTTTCTTCTCTTCTATAACCTCATCAAACTCGACAGGTTTTACATCTGGTATAATGTCCTTCAAAATGTCTGTTGAAATTGTTATTGATTTCTGGGTTGTAAGTTTAGTGCTCCTAGAGCCCCACCTTCTCTTCCTGCCTACTACAATAGGAACTGATTGACCATTTGCTACCGGTTCTTCGTTTAAAGACTTTACAGAGTCCGAATGCTGTGACACTTTAGTTTGGTTTGGTTGTTGATTAGATGTCTCTCTTGCTGTCTCCACAGGTTGGCTTCCAGAATCAGTTGACATTTTCCTTTCATTTGTTTCTATAACTACTTTTTCAGAACTCTCTACAACATCAGTTTTATTAGTAGCTTTTTCACCTTCAGATTCATCTTTCTCAGTTTCCTTACTAATAGTTTCTTCACTATTTTTACTTACCTCTCGTTCTTCTGATGGTGGTTTCTCTTCTTGGGGCACAGTCGGTTCCTCTTTTGGTTCCTCTTTACATTCCACTTTTGATTGGCTTGCTTCATTGTCTGAAGATTCACATTTACTATCCTCTGCATGTAATTCTAGAACTTCTGACTTCTCTACAGATTGACTTCGCTTTCTTTCTGGGCTTTTCTTCTCCTGAGCATCCGTGTGCTCAGGGCTTTTGTTCTCAGTAATATTAGATGGTTGTACTTCTTGGTTCTCAGAATTAGATTCAGTATTTGCTTCTACTGGTGGTGATGCAACTCTTGTTTCAACTTTAGGTGAAACAACAGTTGTATCAGCATCAGAAGTTTTTTCTGAGTCCTGTGATTCAGTTTGGTTACTTTCTTTACCTTCAGGGGCTTCTTGACTTGATTCTTGACTGGCATCTTGACTGGATTGTATCAAATTTTCGCTTTCACTAACCTTTATATCCTCATTAGTTGTAGACACAGGGGTCTCAGTTTCTTCAACTGTTTCACTTTGTGTTACTTCATCACTAGATTTATTATCTTGATCTTGTTGAGACCCTGATTCATTGTCAGGTTCTTCTCCATTGCTGTCGATGTTTTTATCAGCTTCATCTTTTGAATCCTCGCGAGGTGCCCGTTTGGAACGATGTTTGGTTTTCTTTTTTTCGTCCGCACCCTCAACACTAGGCGTATCGCTGGAACTGGTCGCGCGCGAATGCTTTCTTTTGCTACGTGGAGATCTATCGACTCTTTCAGGTGTGGATGGCGGTCGGGTCAAGCATATTTTTAGTTTTTTTATATCACCGGGTGTCTCAGTGGTTTTAACGCGCCACACGAGATCCTGGGCGTCTTCAGGGCTATCCTCTTTGGCAGGCGTTGTTGGTGGTAGTTTCTTTTCAGATTCAACGGCGCTTTCCACTTCTCGCACTGGACTTGCTTCATCGGCAGATTCATTCTCTGTTGACGAAGACTGCTTTCTGCGTCTTGTAGTCCGAGTTCGTTTTACCTTTTCAACCTTCTTTTCTGGCGAAGCCTTCCCTTTTTTACTTGCGGTACGCTCACTTTTGCGACGCATTGTAGCCTAAAATAAGCACAGAAACACAAATATTAAGTAAGATCACTTCTTATTTAGTAACTTAAATACACAATTTAAACTGTAAATACCAGTAAATATTTGTTGGCTTAAAATTAACTTTTCTATTGCTTTCAGCGTGCTCTCTACAACAGAAGCGAATAATGGCCGCCGCGCGCCATATTTTATTGGGTTTTGGGTTGCTACATTAGAAATTCTTGCAAACCTCGACAGTTTACTACCAAATTCACAACTACTACAACCACGCTAGCTAGCAGCAATTTTTTTTATTTCAATTAGTTAATATAATAATTATTATTTACAAACTAAATAAATAATATAACCTATAAAAAACCAATAACATAAAAGAAACTAAAACTAAATTGCATAAAAAAATTCCTGCGCATAGCCACCAACTGGAAACAACATAAAATAAACGGATGATAACAGTCGTTATATGCGCGCTCTACACTCGCCCGCGAATCGCGGCGCGATTTCACGGCGCGAACTTGTCGCGAATTTACAATGACTCTACACTCGCAATGGTTCGCGGAATTTAAACAGTAACGTTCGCAACTTTGATTAAAATGGACGTCGAAGTAGCTGTTGCTGCGTCCCTAACAATGTGCGCGTTAGCGTACTATAATTTTGTAAATATTAAAAATGAAACGCAAATTAAGAATCGTTGGAGAAAACGTTAATTTTTTTGATAAACCACAGTCATGCAGGTCTAGCTCAGACAACGGCTCGAACAATACTGATCGTCGCGGACTGCGAGTGTGGAGTCATGCACGTTCGTGTCGCGTTCGCGCTTCGCGCTCCCTTTGAAGCGGAACAAAAAACCGACAAAAATCGGGGAACAAAGCGCGAAACCGCGAAGAACATGCGAAACGGCTCCACACTTCGCGTTCGCGCCCGTTCGCGGCCTTCGCGCGCGATTCGCGCGCGATTGTAGAGCGCGCATAAGGGCGAGACTCCACCAAAGCGGAGACGAGAAGAGATGTGTCTCACAATACAATATGCTATTGGTTAATTACGAGACATCTCCAGATCGAGATTGGGCTTGCAGAGTGAAGAACCTCTTTACTATGCGTGCCATGTCCACAAAGTACTTTTATAGCCATGTCCAAGACGAACGACTAATCCTTTATATAATTATTATACTCTATGGACTAACTTTCTGTGTCTGACTCGGTCATTTACCGTTGATATTTTTTTTGTATCAAAAATATTGTATGATGAATTTTTGGTGTAGTTATCTAAATATTCTACAGAACCAACTGTTAACCATGATTGATAAATGTATGATAAATCACCAAGTCTTAGATAGCAAAAAAAATCAAAATCCTCTAATCCTCTAGTTCTTTTTTGAAGAACTATTTTACTATACCGTCCTTTGAATGTTCATTTCAGTAGATGCCATTTTATAATAATAAAATCTGTGACTGCCAAGGAAGGAGCCAAGAAGGAAGATTGATTGAGGTTGACCTTCTGAAATCTATTTTGTTTATACTGCATTATCTATAAAAAAAATATTCTGTCTGTGCCTGGTCTGTGCTGTGATGGTGTTCTGTTCTGCTCTGTGCCCTGTGCATTCTACTGTCAAAAGTAATATGAAATCTTCTCGGGGTTGCTCTAAGTTCTGGTGAAATGTGTGACTATTTTATGAACCGAAGATGTTAGGGTATGATATTTTACAACATAACGTCCTTATAAACCTATTTTTATTCAATGCTGGTGTTGTCATTCACTAATAGAATATTCATGTAGCACCTTTTGTTTCAGATACTATGGGCCTTTTATGTCATTCCTATGTATCGGCATACTATTTACGCATGTCTAGAGGTGAGGCAGTGCTTGTAGAATGATAACAATTAATCTTTAATACAGTTATATGTGATACATAATGGGTAACCAAAACAGTTGCTGTTGTTACCGGAGTCCGTCGCCGATCAGAAAGGACATCGTCAAACTAGAAGATTACCTTCCAGAAGGAGAAGTAAGCTCTAATAATATACAACACATCAGCGAGAGAGAGCCTGATGATGGCGACATCGATCCTTCCCAAGACCCCATTGCTGGAACCATTTTTATGGAGCGCTCTAAAGCTTCCATAGAAAATGGAATGACAAGGAAACGTAGTCAACACCAAATCGCTGATAATAAGCTCAAAAAAAGCAGTTCCTGTTCAACTATTTATTTAGATGATAGCACAGTATCTCAGCCCAATCTGAAGAACACTGTCAAGTGTGTAGCCCTTGCTATTTACTATCATATTAAAAACAGAACTTCAGAGCGCAGACTAGACATATTTGATGAGAAGCTCCATCCCCTTAGTAAAGAAGGAGTGAGTGATGATTATGATAAGTATAATCCTGAGCACAAACAGATATATAAGTTTGTAAGAACATTGTTTAATGCTGCTCAATTAACAGCAGAATGTGCTATTATCACTTTGGTGTACTTGGAGCGCCTTTTAATATGTGCTGAACTGGATATCGCTCCATCCAACTGGAAACGGATAGTTTTGGGAGCTATCTTACTGGCAAGCAAAGTGTGGGACGACCAAGCTGTTTGGAATGTAGATTACTGCCAGATCTTAAAAGATATCACTGTGGAAGACATGAACGAGCTTGAGAGGCAATTTTTAGAAATGTTACAATTTAATATCAATGTACCATCTAGTGTGTATGCTAAATACTATTTTGATCTTCGTACACTTGCTGAAGCCAATGATTTGGCTTTCCCCAGTGAACCTTTAAGTAAAGAGAGAGCACAAAAATTAGAGGCAATGTCTAGAGTTATGGAAGATAAAATAGCCGCTGAAGTGGTAAAGAATGGCATTAAAAAATGGTCAAGCTTAGACAATGTCAATTCTGGTGCTGGCGTGAGGCGAAGTGTAGCCATATTGTCATAAATTGATTAGTCATGAGCCAAAATTGAGATCCAAAATGAATCACAAATCTACAGATAATATTTGTGTATTTTATAAGAATGTATTGTATTTAGAACTTTTGCACCCGATTGAATGTTAATAATTTTACTATTTGGCAATAATTTACAATATTTAAGTATTAATAATTGACATCAACTGCCAACTATTGCCTTGAAAATGAAAGCTTAATAATGTATCTTCAATTGTGATAATTATAGGTTTTATTCGACATTTTGCATTATATCAAGTGACAAATGAAAGTTTCCAGTTATTTTGATGATACATTATTAGGCTGCAGGTAGTGAAATCAATAGTGTGTGGTATTTCATACCATTTTAATAATTAACTTATGTAAGTCTCAAAGATTACATTGAACAATGTGAAAATATTTAATTTTATATTGCACAAATGCTTTATATTAGCAGTGCAGTATTATTTTGTATGCTCATAAATTTACTAATTACATAGTCACTAAAATGAAAGACTTGTTGGTGGTCCAAACATTTATTTTATGAATTATTATAATTGCTACTTTACTACACAAAATATGTTACAGTCTGTATTACTGATTGGCTTCCACTATATTTTATCCTTATACATAGTTAGTTTTAACTCATAAAGCACTAATATTAGGTTGCTTTCAAAACTATGCTACTTAGTGTATACTTAGATTTACTAGTATGTGCAACTGCATTTTGACTGAACTAAAGGATCTTGTGAATGTGGTATGAATGTATTAGTCAACCGCTATTCTTTTTGTATAATTTTACATTGTCATATTACTGCATTTAAATTCTGAGCTAGATAGAAATTATGCCAAATTGTTATTTTGTATATCAAATTATATTAGTATTGATCTTGATAGACAGACATATTATAACAGCAATTATAACAGATAATAAATTTTCGTATTACAATATTGAAATATTATGAATATTCGTTTTTATTTATTTGATTTGAAATACTTGAATTCAATGTTTCATAATTATTTAGTTTGTGAATTGTGATTGAATTATGCAATCCATATTATGTATCTTGTAATTAAGCAGAAATAAACATTTTATATGAGACTTTTAAAGGGTTTTTAATTCATTATGTTGAGGAATGAACAAAACTATGTTCTTTATTTAAATTATTTAATATCAAAGACAATTAAATATTTTCTATGATCCCAAGGGTTTGAGATCTTTCAAATAATCACTATAGTTCTCAAACATGTCCACAACTTCACTCTTCTTGTTGATCTGGTCATCATACTCGGGGCCAACAGACCATAAGGTCTCCAAATCATATGCTTTCCTTGCTTTTTCTGTGAAGACGTGTAATGCTATGTTACCTGAAAGTACCCAATTCAATTAATAACTATTAAATAGGGTTCAAAACTAAATAATGTAGTAAATTCAAAACAGGTAAATTTTCAAGCATGCAAATCTGTGGTAAACAACATTGAAGTAAATTTTGAATTACAGCCAATTAATAATGATAAGTCGTTATTCCTGTGGGGTTGCTAAACGCACAAGTGAGTTGGCGCATTCGGTTTGGCATTTTCGATGCGAGGTTATCAAAGATTGTATTGGGAATACCAAACGAATAGGCCAACCTGCTAGAGTGAATAAGCTACCTTTAGAAAAAAAAAAAGCAAACTTTTATAAGTCTGTAGAAAATATTAAAATTGATCCTTATTACCTAAATCTAACGCCATCCATTCATCAGATTCTTTGCCTTCAATTCTTGGTATATGGTCTGATTTATTACACTTCTTTTTGTACACCCTCCGGACAAATTCTGATATACCTAAAATATGTCTCTTGTTCCGGCCACTGACAACGCATATGTAATTTACATAACGGATTTCTGGAGGTACAGTAGCTACAAATATATCTCGGGAGTTTTCTCTTTGTAGTAATTCCACTAGGTCTTCTATATCAAAAACACCCGTCTGGCCTCCTAAAATGTTTGAATATGATGTTTAAAACCACCATTTTATTTTGAAAACTTCAAAAGGGTTGTAATAATTACTTACTTTTCATATTAATGCCATCAAATTCATCACTAAGTAAGGGATATTTGGTTTCAATTGGTATTTCTTCTGCAGTATTTTCTATAATCGTCGGATTTACATCTGTAATCACTTGGTACTTGCTGGCTAAAGCTGGTGAGGTTCTATTTGTCTTGGATGTATACCTAGGATTCCTTAGACAAACTCCACAGTGTATTTGTCTATTGATATCAACATTATTAGCACACACTACTGAACTCTTTGGACGTTGACTTAGTGTTCTTGAGAAAATTTTCCTTAACATCTTGTCTTTCAATGCCAATTACAATCTATTTAAGGAACAACCTTTAAACTGAGTTAGGCTATATTTATTCCAAAAATACCACTTTTACGCCTAAAAAGTAAATAGAAAAATAACCTTAAAAACTAGTTGTCAATCTGTCAATTTGTCAATGTCATAAATGACATTATACAGCTTGTTTTTTTTTCCCTGTTTGTTTATAAAACTACAATGCATGGCTGTCTGTTTTTCAAAAAGTCTAGTAGTGTATTTTTCAGAAAGCGGATATCTCATTTTTTATTCGAATTCACGATCGTCGAATTTTTACTCATTATCAATATGATAGCGGCCTATGAACGGTATGGCAGTGTACAGTCCTTCACGTAAATGGTTTTTTTTACAAAGCCTTGTAATTTCCTAATCTGCATGACATGGTGATGCATCACGACTGGTTCAATAGAGAGAGAGAGGGAAGTGCATCAAGCCGTGCAGGATGATCTACTTTATATTCTTTAGAGAGTTTCATAGTATTCACGGCAAATAATGGTAGCTTAGATATTTATAGATTTATTTAGTAAAATGTGTACATAATATCTTCTTTGGCCTGCGCCTTGCATTGCAAATGAATAAAGCTACAAAAAGTGACCTATTTGAGCGTAGGTCCATTGGCACAAGAATGGCCCATTACCAGGTTATATAAATACAGCTTCTGTTTGCTGCCAAACAAAACGAAAATTTAAATGCCCACTTGATTACAAACTATGTCATCGAAGTTATCTTTTTGAGTCAGCCTGATATCTTATCTTTATCAATGGGTGTGGGGAATACGAATATCTACAACACATTATTGCTTTATGTACAAATTGTTTCAACGAAAACAGTTCTAACTCATTTCTTTGTGTCCAGATACCATAGTAATGAAAATGAAAAGTGCAGTTTTTGGGACAAAAAAGTCATGGAGTGTCAAGTAAAATAGAATCCATAATTTAAACAAAGCTTTTTTTATAATGTTACAAAGATAATGACAAAATGGTGACTTGTGAATTAGATCAAGAAGTGTCGGGAGAGCTGCTGGGTTGGAAGATCCCAGCATGGCAAGCACTCCTACTACACCGGGTGCTACCCTCTTGTGGGGGTCTCATAGTTTACATCGTCCTAATATGCTATGATTTTGCACTTATTATCGAGCATTTTATTAACGGCAGTGAAGGGTACGTACCTATTTGTAACCTCATTTTGGTACTTGTTACATTATAGCTGAGTGGCCTAGCTGAGTACCTACCTACTTTTCAAGTATTTAGGGCGCTTTTTACTCGAATGAAAGAGAGTAGTTTGGTAACCCTTGCAGTAGTGGTTTGGTAAATTACTTTCTGCATTACTAAATTATTTTTCCATTTCTGGTACAGGATTGTTTATTAGTACGGGAATGTACAATCAGGTTTGTAACTGGCCAAGATCCACTGTTTGAAGGATATACCTAGTAGTGTATAGACTATAGTACCTATAACAATAGGTATACCTACCTATTGATACGATGATAGGCTAGATATTTTTTATGTGCGTGTTTAAATAAATAAATGATATTATAGAGCTTGATCATTTCTAGTTTCACAAGCCCAGAGTATAACTTACGTGTTATTTGTAGGTATAGGTACCTACCTAATTCTATTAAGTCTAAAAACTCTACGTTTCCTACCTACCTATATCTAACAACATAACATAGATACTAAAACATTTACCTAACGAAAAAAGTAGGTAGGGTATAGGTAGGCAGTAGGTAAATTAATTGCACACTTGAACCACTTTAATTTGCACTATTGACCTTAAATTAAAATGTACAATTTACAGAATTCATTTGCACTGAACCTTGTTCAGTGGGGCAGACATGCAGTCTACGTAGTCATATTCTTATGTTTTGGTCTGTCAGTTGTCTGTCCAAAATGCTACAGGTTTTGTAAAGTCTAGGAGTGCCTAGGTACAGTTACCGGCACGTAAGTTGGCAAGAGATTTTCGTAGTGGGGGAAGTTCGCGCATATAAAAATGTATGAAATTGTGCGTGCGCAAACTTCCCCCACTACAAAAACTCTTGCCAACTTACGTGCCGGTAACTGTAATCAGAGCGCTCAAAACGCTTCATCCCTTGTTTCGTATATAAGTACATATACATTTGTATAGAAAAATTGGAGGCAATTTTAAATTAGACCATCTCTACATTATATTCTAAGACTAGGTACATTCCCACTTTTCAGGTAACATCACACGCAAGACATTGAACATGCAAATCGCACTAAGAATTGTTAAGATGGTTTCTCTAATTTGAATAAATAGGTACTTAATTCGTTTTCTTTTGTTTACAGAATAGGAGTATTTTGCTCAATCCTCGTCGTATTACCATCACTGATATCGTTAGTATTCACGCTGGCGTCGCCTCCGCCGGGATTTCAGACAGACCTAACAGCGTATTCTGTGACTGTCGAAAAGCATGACATACGTTGGCTGATCCTTCAGTTTGTTAACGCAATCTTCTTCCCTATTGCTGCAATTGGCAGGTTTGTATTTTCAGCGCGATTTACAATAACTTTCTAGCCCCAAGCTTATAAAATATTTTTTATATAATTTAAGTACTTAATTTCAATTGAACATTGAAAGAAATTCAATTTTTTAACTATCAAAATACGTATAATACCCAGGCCCCGTGATCATTATGTGCCCAAAGCCTACAATAGCTCAAAGACGACCTTGCACACGCACTTATCTACCCATCAATCTGTATTCGATCTATAATCCATCACAAGATACGAGTAGAAGTATAAATACGGACGGTAGATGACAGTAAACATGTTTAACTTTGTCTGAGCCCACGACTCGTTTAATACGATTAGGAAGTAACAGATTCTTTGACCAAAATAGATGGAAATGAACTGTTATACAGTATTCACACGGGTCCCTCTCTCTGGAGTCCGGAACAGAAGTCAACGATCTGATATTAAATTACATTCGTCCCGACATTATTTACTTATTCTAGGTCGTTAACTCGTGATGAGTCGACAGTCGTCACACTGACGTCTAACATATCATTACGCCTGCATTTCCCGAAAGGGTAGACAGAGATGTAAAACTTCACACGCCAGTTATGTTTGAGTCCCATGTAATAAAGGCGAGCCTAGTGCCTCATTGAGACTCTGGCTTGTTATTGAGAACTTTTTAATGTAAATATCCAATAGCACTGTGCCCGATGTGGCAATCTAACCTAGGACATGCATAATAATATAATAATAACACCAGCCTATTATTGTCTGTTTCCATATAGAGAAGGCACGAGTATTGATTACCATGCTTGCTCAGGGCAAATTGGCGATTTTAGATTTATATTAATTTTAAGTCCAAGTTTCCTCACGATGTTTTTCATCACCTTTATGATGAGTGATATCTAAGATAAGAACTTAGAAAATTCATATGAAAGAGAAGAGTTACATTAGTACTTGCCGGTGCCCGGTTGCGAACCCACCGCCTCCTATAATATGAGAGGCGAGAGCCTTAATCACTGGTCTCTTACGTCGATTTATACATAGAACATACATTTAGCCTATAACTACTTTTACAGATACTGCTACCTAATATTCTGGTGGGTGGAAGCTGTTTGTGCATCTCGCAGTGAAGACAAGGAAAGGACTCAAGAGGCAATTGCAATCGCTCGTGCACCATCACCTATTGAACTGTACCTGTTTCTACAGTCCTTCATCCACGCGGCTCCACACGCCATCGTCAATATCCTTGATTTGATGGCACGATATTCGGACATGACTTTTGACAAAGGTAGTCTAATTGAAATCATAGTCAAATATAACACAGAAAATCCTATACTCAAACTTGTAACCTACCCAAAATATTCATCACATTTAAAGTCCATTGTTATACCTATTCCACCATTGCCCTTTTCTCATCGTAAATTATTGTCTAAGTAATATTTTGGACACGGTTCTAATCCATTGTTTTCATCAGTTTCAGTTCAAGCTGTCAGCATTATCGCATCCTCCCTCCGGATGGCAAGCACAGCCACTATGTACAGGAGATTTGAAAGAGAAAAGCTAAGTGGACGAAAATATCCATGGGGTAAAAAGACTGACCCACTATTGGAAAATGATGACGAAAATGATGATGTCGATGGGAGTAAAACGAATGCAGCAAATGATGAACCAATTTACGAAACGGTTACAAAGAATGACTCGATCATTTCAGATTATATGGACGGAACTAAATATTACCGTAATACGAATAGTGATTTAATTAAGTTTTCTCCAAGAAATACTGTCGATTTGTCATCCGCATTCTTCGATAACGAAGTGGTAACTGATTCAGACACCAGTTCGGATTATTTGCCTCCTAAAAAAGTAAATGCAGAAGAATCAGCAGAGTTAAGTAGCGATGAGGAATATGTTAGACCAATAACAATAATTGATAGAGTGGCACCGTTAAGACGGAACATAGACTATCCAGTTGAGAGAGTGGAAATAGTTCCACCGCCCGTGATGATGGCACCACGACCGCTATCATTAGCAGTATGGGCAGAGAAGATGGTTGAAAATGCAGAGTCTATTCCTGCTTGGCTGTCAGCACCAACGAGAAGAAAGTACTGCGACGAAGTAGTCCAAGAAGAGCCGGATATTCCACGTCGTGTGCCCAGATCCTACATGCGGGGTCTAGAACCTCAAGACGCTACAGCAGCGTTAGTACATTTCCTGGGGTGGTACGGATTTTTTATAAGTCGCCTGCTCTCAATAGCCTGTTTTATAAACTTTTTTCCGTTCGTCGCGATTATTATACTGTTTTCGCATTACCAAGCGATGTTGTTGTTCCTCATAGTGCCTAAAGCGAGCACCGTGAAGAGAGGATTCTACGTGTTCCTCGCATTCATATACTTATTTTGTCTGATGGAGTTCAAGATACGTTTCCGGCACGTGCGTGTATGGCATGTGTTTTGGATTATAGTGTGTACTATAGAGACCGTTGTGTTCACTGGCCTGTGGGCCACCATAGACAATAATATGCACGAGTGGTGGAAATATTTCATAGTGAAGGTGATTATAACTAGCCTATGTTTGAGTTACATGTGTTTCCTTGCTTACTTCGTATTGTTACAGCCAAGAGAAACGATTGTTTATTTTAAAACTAATAAAAATAATGATAAGAAATAGCACTCGGATTGTGTTCAATTATCTTCTGGTATTTAATAATCTAAATATAAGTACCTAATTGTTTATGTGGGGTGTAAAAAGACAGCATCACAAAGCTACGCATACTTACTGCTCATTTAAATGAGCATCATTGAGCATTGATTTTGGTGAGAAAAATGATGGATTTGGTAACGAGTCACGTAACGCATGCATAACATTGTGCGTACCTAAGCATGCATGCAACAGTACATAGGGGTATTTGAACTTAAGTTATATCATTTAAAATTATTAGTGTCGTTAGTAATCGTAAAAACAAATAACATTTTTGACCTTCAATATCTTCGTAACCATTAATATCCCAGGTATGGTCTTGACCAAAAAACATATCACAATGATGGGAAGAAGAATTGGGTAGTTGACACAACTGACCACCGTTGACATACTTTTTACGGAATGCGATTTCCTCATAGATTTTGTATGGTAATATCGAACTGTGACGTCACTTAATTGCTTTATTCAATTGATTTACTATTTATTGATTTCAAAGCCACAAAAAATCTAATTTTACTTTAATTTTTATTTTATTTTTGAAAATTAATCGGGTTTCTCCTAAAATAAAGTGAAATTTAGTGCTTTTTTTTAGAAATTTCGGCTTGAAATTATTGGTTAATGATGTCAACTACTCATGTTTTTTTAACACTCGTTATAATGCTACTACTAATGGGCTGTAATAATTCAATGCTACAGACAGGATATCGTAAGCAGTATCCAAGCTCCAGCCGCGTACATCCGTGTTCATTCCATTTACATAAACAAATATTTTTAAGAAATGATATTATCATCATTGCTTTTTGTTTTGATAACTTTAATTTCATTGTTAAACGTCCATTACCCATAAATATTTCTCGGCACTTTACTGGAAATTTGAATGAATCACTTGTATTTGACAAAATAAGTTTGTTTCCTGATTTTATCATTCTTGACTTTATGAATCAGTCTTAGAGTTCATTTTAGATTCTACCCTCTCAATCATCTCCCTTAAAATACCTATGAACAACAAAAAGAGGTCTATAGCTATAGTGTCAGTATTTATCGCAACAATTGGGAATGTCCAAGCTCAACAATCATGATTCATATTGCATCACGTTGGAAATCACTTTTAAATAATTTGAGTTGGCATTTTGGATGCACTTTGCTAAATTAATGTAGTATAGGCAAGGGCGGATCCAGGGGGGGGGGGGGGTCATGGGGGTCATGACCCCCTAGGCTGGGCTTTCTATTTCCTTTTAATTTCTTATTGTAATCGAAACGAAGCCTGTTCTGACTAGACCTTGGTTATATGCCCGTCCTAGAGTAAAGGTTGCTCTTTCAAGCCAAGTGCTGATAAAATCTTGAATTAAAAAGAATCGTTAGGAGGTACCTACTGTAAAGTATTAAGTAATGATTTGTTTTTAATTTGTGAAAGACTGGTACCTATAGGTACAATTTTTTTTTTCAAGACCTGTATGTCAGGTCACCTTAACGACCATAAGTACCATAAGTAACGGAATTTTAGTTGATGGACGATATTGCACTAGACAGACCACTTGGCAGACAGAATACTTAGTAATTACATTCACACTAATATACCGATGATACATAACTGGCGAAATGTGTAGGTACTAATGGGTACACCTCTGCCTAACCCTTCGGGGATTACAAGCGTGATGTTAGCCAGGTGTAAGTTACCTAACATCTCAGTCGCCTCCCACGAACTGCGGCAGTAGAACAAAGGTGATCTATTCGTAGACAAAACTAGACGGTTGTTGTAACACGAGCATACTCACGATAGTCCGGCTTGCACGGTAATCCACACTCATCTGTAAAAATAGTACTTACTTGTGGATCGCGGAAGTGCAATGAGTCTATGGCTTTATGTTTCATATTATCCAAGGCTAGCTATAAGTAAGTATCAGTAAGGGGTCGCAGCGTGATGTTATAGCACATACTTATTGCGCATGAATCTGGCTATCATATAAAACAATACTATTTTCAATCCGTCTGGTAGTTCCAGAGATTACCGCGTTTAAACAAACAAAAATCAGTACGTAATAAGTATAGATTATTATAATTTGTATGATTTGGATGGTTCTAGTACAGTCACCCTCGAAAGATGTAAATGTGAATGTAATACGTTAACAAGGTCCACACAATTTTTTTATGCTGTTACTTAGTTTAGTTATTTTAAAACGCATATAAAATTATAAATTAGCTAGGTTTCTCTAGGTTTACATAGTTTTGAAACAGTTTATGTACTTATAATTGTCGAGTTACAGTAAATCGCATGTTTTTGAGGGCCGTTTTATCTTTCTGAGGGCGATTGTACTAACTAATAGTTCATCTTTTGATCTCACAAACTGTACGCAAGATAATCTAAGAAAGATCAGAACCCAAGAGTAGGAGATACCTAGTATCTAGTACTACACTTTAGACTATACAGGCTACCTATACTGTAAGTCAACGTGTGCTTGAATATAATCTGCGAATCGTATATTTTTTTTACTCTAAATGAAATCTTACCCAACACCATCTGGCTGCTTCATGATAACAATAAACCGTCGACGAAAAATGTTCGCGCTCCGGAATTGAAAAATAGAAACTACTGTTTTCCACGAATTTCCAGCGAAGCTTGCCGATGACGAACATACGTTAGGTTTTAACCTATTCTTCTTCAGCTGAGCTGATATTCCGTAGAGGTGGCGCAACACCAATACCAATAAACAATGCTTTGTCTCACTTCAAAGAGATGCTATGCTTCAAGTTGTGATTGAAGTATCCCTTCTGGTGAACAACTGGCGATTTTTTAACACCCAAGACGTAGTTATTTATGTTTATCAAAACAGATTCATTTACTGATTTACGTTTTGTTATTTAACTTCTCGTATGTTGACACGCTTTAATGACCTCTTTTAAATCTTTATTTGGCTTTCAATCACTTTGAATTTCGATAAATCTTTGGAAAGAAAAATGTATAAACTTCAGCGAGCAGCGGAATGCGTTCAACAAGTAATGTTTGTTGAATAAAAAATGTAAATGCCGTTCTATTTTGCCGACCTCCCGACACGTTACAATATAGAGTGGTCTGTGTATGCAATAACTTGTGATTCGCGTTTTTTTTGCACACATCATGGTTGAATCGTAGTATGTTCGTGTTTTTAATGTGGTGTAGAGATGCGGTCGGCTTAGGTCAGCAGCCCTGCCATATGATGCGCAGTGTATCATAACGCTTATGATATTCACACAGAGCGCCATTGATAACGGTCGCGATGACTTGTAGACTTTTTTTTGGAGAGGTCACGAGATATGATGACACCTGATGATATGTAAATTCCCGCCAACAATTCGTGGACTGTCAAGGAGTACAACTTTAGGCGGTTATTATTTTTAATTCTAAAGATGACGTTATATTCTGGTAGAAGCTGGTAGGTAGGTATTGTAATCTTAAATGACATTCAAGAACGTGTATATGGAAGAAATTTTTATAAGTACAAGGATTGTACCTTCTGTGATATTTATTCTCCTTTTTAAAAGTATTTGTGAGTGTCGTTGAAATAAAATAAATGGGAATACTTATAAAATCATTCGCCACTTAAAATAAAGTTATGTTCAAGGAAAAAATGAAAAGAAAATATTATGCGATCCCTTGGAGGTTTATCCTTATTTATTTTGTCGATTTTCGAACGCAGTATCAAAAATTTAAACCGTTATTTTAAATTGTCGAAAAAAAAAAGAATTTTTATATAACTCAGAATTAAAATATTTATTCATGTGATTTTTTTTAACGCATTATTAAGTAAGCCACACACATTCAGACAGTAGTCAGGAATTCTGAAAACTAAAATTATAAATACAAAATTTAATCCCAATGTAGATTTTTTTATAAATTCTAAAATAACCAGTTAAGTACCTTTTTTTGCTGACTCTACCAGCTTACCTACAGCAGTTTCGCTGTTAAATATTTTGATAGATAGCATTTTATAAGCGCCTATTGTTTACCATATTATACGCGCTATTATAAACAGTCAGTATCGTAACAGATTACAAACGGTAGCAACACGGGGTGCCAGCATCATCACGTGTATCAACAACAGAGGTTTAAAGATTATCAGTGGCGCTGGCGCACTTAAACGACAGATAGCTAGACCGGGACCGCATTTAACCTGTTAAAAACCCAAGTCATCTACATCACACTAATAAATAAATAAAGCTAATTTTTTTTTGTCTGTTTGTTTAAACGCTCTGGAACTAGCGGTCCGATTGGAAAAAAAACTATTGTAATGATAGCCAGATTCATGAGGAATCGTATGGGCTATAAAACATCACGCTACGACCTAAGGGAGCGGAACAGGAACTATAGACGTAACAAGCCTGGAATATCCCTACTGGAGGAGACGAGTTTGCACGGTGGTTAGAAGTTTCCGATAATGACCATTCGGGATTTTACATTTTTATATGTAACTTTTGCAGGCTCTGTCGCAGAATATGCACTTCGCAAAATGTGTAATGGACAAAAAACGTCCACTTCGCTATTGGTGCACCTCTCATTATAGGGCATTTCTTAAAATGAGCATTACGCGCAAAATGTGCTCATTTTGCGACGGAGCCCTTTTGCAGCATAAATAAATAATCATCATCGTAGAACGATCGGTATTTTAGTAGCAGACTTTATTCACTGCAAAATGAAAACTGGATAATGAATCAGCATACTTTTAGAATTTTATTCCTGCACTCAGCAATTTAATGGCTTGTAGCAGCTTCCCTACCTTCGGTTCCCAGACCGCATTATTTTCAAGTTTGTATGCAGTTAGATGCAGCAATAAACACAGCTACATTGCTCCATTATAAATAACACATCATCAGCATACAACATACATAGTCCATTATAATCCAAGTCTGTAAGTTCTAAGAGGCCGCCTACGGGAATGCAGCCGAGCGGTGTTGAAAAAGGGCCGACTTGCGATCGCACGCGCAGACAATTATTTTTCGCTAATTTACCATACGCTTACACGTCGATGGCGAGCGGAGATGAGAATACCAGGAACAGTAATTGCAAGCCAGCCAGGAAGATTGAATATTGTGTACGTATTGTAGAATGAGAAGATACGAAAGCTTGTACGGATAATACATTTTAACTTGATTTTCCTCTTTACAAGTCAATAGACCAACTTATTTATTTTGCGAACAACTTCATTATGATTGGTAGGTACCTAAACAGGGGGGCAATTGTAGTCAGTGTCAATCAATCAAAAAGCCAGGCTCTAATTTAGGACTCCATTTACTGACATTGAATTGTCGCTGAGATGAGATTCTGACTTTATTATGAAAGTTTTTAAATAATAGAATTGGCCTTCTCATCTGTCTCATTTTATAAATGGTACAGATATGTAATTTCTTTACTCAATAGATTGAGCACTGGGCATGGAAAAATGGAAAATAATGACATGTAGATAAGAGTGTCACAGTGTTGGGGACGAGTCTATAATACAACAAGGTAGTTGACACTACTAACCAATAAGTAAATCCACTTTATTTTAAACTTGAATCCTACTTGATCAATTATCAATCAACAGTTTGATTTGCAAAAATAGTATGAAAATAGAATTAATAAATAGTTAATCAATTGAGTTGACAAATAAGTGACGTTACAGTTTACTATTGCCATACAAAATCGATAGAGGAATCGCGTTTTGGACAGCTCATAAAAAGTATGACAATTGACTGGTGTCAAGTACTCAATTGGCTAGATTAGATCTGCAACGCCAACCTTTACACCTGCAATTCGAAGATAAAGATAAATTCAGTAATTCAGTATGCAAGCAACACCTCTCTGTGCTGTTTAGAATCCCAGCATTTACTTATCAGAAGTTAACACAGGAGATAGATTAATATTAGGCTTAAGTTATGTATTAAATTGTTGGTGGTTAATTTGTTGAAAAGTTTGAATAGGTAGTTCAATTTGCATACAATCAAAATGAGATTAAAAGTTACAACCAGAAAGCGCAATCCAATTATGATAGGATAAATTGGTTTGATTAAATGGCTTTACGTTTGCATAATTATCTTACACAACATCAGTAATTACAATTGCTATAGTTACTTTAGCGAATTTTACATTGCTTAATTTTATTAAGCTTAAAAGCCTAATTTAACCTGCACAAAAATTCGAGATCAAGTCGTAAATTTCTAAAAAAATATTTCTCACACAGAGGCGTCTGTTTGGTATAGTTAAAGTTTATTTTAAAATTAATAAAAAGAAAAAAATGTTCTAACTTCAATTACTGAACAACCACCAGTTTTATGAATTCTTCGTTTTCTATTCGTCTATGCAGGTTATCTATTTTGGATGATCAGACAAAACCAATTCCACAAATGGCGCTACATTTCAAATGTTACTTCAAATGCTGAAACAGGTTTCAGTTTGTCATCAGAATGACAGAACTTGCAGAACAATTTATTGTATACTTGGACACTTGCTAAATCCTGTTTAGTTGTTCTGTCAAGTATTAGCACTTACCTGTTTGCAACTAAGCTAAGCGTATTTTAACCGATTTCAAAAAAGGATGCTCTCCTTTTTTTCTCCAGTCAGTCCAGGGAACACCGATTTTCCCAAAATATTTGAGACGATTTTCCTTTTATTAGTTAGCCGAAAAGTTAGATATCACAAAAAACGTTGTCTTTGGTTGACCTTACTAAGCTCATTCCAGTCAAGAATATGGACATAAAGACTTCTTACATTTCAAATTTAGAACTGAAATAAATCAAACAGGATATAAATAGCTATCTCGTGTTAGAAATGAGATACATCTTAGAGATTGTAACAGTTAATCGATAAATGAACGCTGTCGTATAGTTAATAATACGCTACATTGTCGAGGAGATAGTATAAAGCTTCTTATGGCTAGCCGTCGGAGGCTGGGCCAAGGCCCTCGGCCGCTGTAACCTGACACCTCATGTATTCAATCTTCTCTACTAATTTGCGAGTCGTACACCAGGGCTGGCACGTACTGGTAAACATTTTTTGGTTAGAATTTGGGGTATCAATTTTTTTTTATTCCCTATGATTTGATTAAAAACATCAGTACTTAGAACTAGACAATTGTTAGTGTAACTTGTTTAGAAACCCTTAAGTTTTTCAATTTGGTTTAAAGTTATAATGCTCGACTAGTCGTTAGCTCTTTGGGGACCGATTTCGGGAAGGTTATACACACACAAAACACTTCCAGTCTTCTATCATAAATATTGCTTCATTAATCTCTCTTATACCCATATCTGTAGAAGTGTAGATACGTTAACCAAACCTTATTTTATTTGTACAAGTATTAAGTAATAGTAGGTAAAACAAAAGGAAACTTGTCACATAGGTATCTTATAGTTCAATAACACGAGACAACGACAGGCAGGACCTAATTACTCGTACGTGTCCAACCAACTGATAACCGTCACTTTGAACCTATCGAATACTGTTATACCTACTGCGTAGGGAACACAATTGAATCTAGATGTGCAGGAATAGAGGTGTCAATAAGATTTTATAGGCAAGTGAACGAGTTCGTTAGCGGAGGCAGCGATATCGCGTGCAGATAGCCCTGGCAGGGCACCCGGCCGAGCAGAGGCTGCAGCTAAAGAGGCGGAACCACACAACGGCTCGCGTTGTGCCGACGGGACGATAAATCGAATCCGCGACGACAGCGCCGCTGTCCGCGGAGATCGAAGCACACGATTACTGAACTTACGATTATATTCAGCAAAGAATCTTGGCCCCTACCCTATGGTAATTTGTTGCAACATTTCGCCTCCAGGCAGGCCTTGCCAACTTCCCAACGGTGCCACCATAAATTCAACTAGATATAAATAGAGAGTAATATGTTAGGCCTTATCAATGCAGTTTCTATTGTGGTCGCGTCTGGTCTGTTCGTAAGTTATACAGGAATAGTCGTAATTACATACTTAGTACGCATAGCGATTGGACGTGCTCGTATATTAGGCGATCGTTTAACAGTTTCCGCATTGAGATTTAATTGACAGCTGAGCATTTTGTTCTTTAGACTCATAACCTTCGATTAAAGTCCGATTATATTATTTGGCAGATCATTTAATGAAAATTCTGTTCTTTTCTAAAATAGTGAATGGTGTAATTCAAAATTTGGTAGAACAGGCCCTGAAACTAAGTAACAAACAAACATAATATGTGAACAAACTAAAACATGCCAAGTATACTAGACAAACGAAAAACAATGAAACAACGAGGTGAAAAACTTTATTTTATTTTTTTTGTGGAAAATGTGTCCATGGCTGTATTGGCTGTTAAAGCTGGCGCCGTTGGACCGGAAAATATTGATTATAATAATCGTATCATCAATAGGCAATGATAATTATAAGGCAGCCAACTCTCCACTCCATATTTAACCAAATTAACCACCAAAAAAACATAATCATATAATTGCAAAACAAAAAAGGGGTTGATTCTTTAGATGTAATAGTGGCTAGCAAAAGCCTTTTGATAAGTAATTAATTATTGATAAAAAAATATTGTAACATTTTTTTTTCACCAAGTACAGTACAGTATATTTAATATAAGTGGAAAGGATCATTTCATCATTGTATCCTGTAGGTACTAGAGATCAAAAACTGAGACACGATTTTTAAAATATTTGTCACGTAAAAAATATAGTATGTTACGTACATGAAAATTGTTAGTAGTCTTTTAAGCTAGGTTACTATCAATCATTAGGAACTTAAATATCGGCCTCTTGTTGTCTTACTGTAGGGCAAAGGCTCTCTCTCTCTCTCTCTCTCTCTCGATGCATAGAAGACATGAGCATTGAGCATTAACTACCACATGAATATTCTGTGATAACCACGCTTGCTCTAGGCGGATTGGTAATTTCAGACTTATACAGGGTGACCCAGATAAGGACGTCCAAACGAAAATTTTGGAAGCCTCTCTTCTTGGACTATCCAAACCACCCCCATGTATGTTCTACGATTTTTTGTGGTTTAGGAGCTAAGTAAACGATTTTTAGTGTTTTTTTTGGACATTCTTCCTTGCATCAAATTTTATTGATTTTCGATTCGATAGTCCAAGAAGAGAGGCTTTCAAAATTTTCGTTTGGACGTCGGCCTTATCTGGGTCACCTGTATTTATTATTACCTACTAGATTTTGCCTGCGACTTGTCCGCGTCAATTTTCTGACGGGTACTAGATTGTTTTTATAGTTAAATAAAATCTGTAGCACTCAGAGAATAACATAGCTTCCTATTAGATTTCGATAGATAGATTAATCCAAGTTTCCTCACGATGTTTTCCTTCACCGTCAGTGATGAGCAAGATAAAGAATAAAAATGTTAAACAGGAGACAGCGCCTTCCGTTTAGAGATTTTCCTTTGAAAATCGATGTGTCTAGAAAAAAAACCAATAAACAGACTAAATGGATACATAGATAAGATATATAAGTACAAATAAACATCTCAAACTTCAAGCAGAACAAAAGCAAATAATCAAATCAACCGACTTCCTTCTACAATGACAAAGGGCCACAAATGTTTACGTGCCTAAGTTCAAAACTGTTTATTGATTACTGCATGCGGATGGTTGGCAGTCGGTGATAAGGGCCGGGTAGTCGTGTCCCCGATGTTACAGCGCATCCATTCCTCCGCGACACGCATCTACTAATGATAACGTAATGACTTTCGAGATTGACTCATGTATTGTGTTGTGTGGAGTAAATAAACTCGTAGGTATTGTGGGGAAGTGGTCATGATGGTTGCTGAAGCGGATTTTGTATAAGTCTTCATAAGTCTTCGTACGACAGGTTTTTTTCCACCCGTGTTAAGTTACGTCTTTGGCTACTGCTCTACTCCCTTGGGTCGTAGCGTGATGTTATATAAAGTATACTATTACTCATTAATCTGGCTATCATAAACAGATCGTAGGTAGTTCCAGAGATTAGCACGTTTAAACAAACCAACAAAAACTCTGCAGTTTTATCATGTTACAATGATTTGCCTATTTCTATTAACATTCTCCTTTATAATTTTATAAACATAATTATAGTTTCTTTAAAAATCACTACATTACCGACAGTATAACAAAATTGCTAATTACATTTTTATCAATGTCATATTATTTATTGGCTCAGCCAAACTGTAATAACAGCAAAATAAATTTAATCAAATTCAAGATCTCACTCCAACAATCATATTATGATGCATAAAAGCTCATCGACGTTACGTTTGTGTGTGGGTACAAGCTTTTCACTATATAATGTTATTGACCATTTTGAATTGCAAAATACCGACGTTACTAGATGCAGCACTAGCACAAAGCTAGCCTTAAAAGGCTTGCACTTATAACACGGAGAAATGGAAAAGTTATCACTCAGTATAAGGCCTGATGGGAAAAGGATGGTTATGTATAGATCTGTCTCTTTTTAGCACTGGAACACTGCGTTACGTCCCCGGATATCCCCGGTACATACAAGTGAAAAGATTTTCTATTTTCCTTTTCAATATTATAATGAACTCTACAATATTAAGCATCAAGGACAGCCTCAGAATACGTCTTTCATTTATGTAATGATTTATGAACGGAGAATGAAATGAATCTATGAAAGAAATCGCAAATCCGCCTTAAGCTAGTGTTGTGATTAATGCTCGTGCCTTCTCTGTATGAGAAGAGGCCTTTGCTTTGCAGTGGGACAATAATAGGCTCTTATTATTATTATACATGACTGCCTCGTTAGTCTAGGTCTTGGGTTCGATTCCCATGTCGGGCAAAGTGTTAGTGGGTTTTTCCATGGGAAATTTCTCAGTAGCAGCCTCGGAGTCTGGATTTGTGCCCAGTTGATGGCAATAGGCCCGCCCTCTATTACATGAGACTTAAACATAACTGGTGAAATGTGGATGTACCAATGGGTACACCTCTGACTAACCCTTCGGGGATTACAGGCGTGATGTTATATTATTAATACATTCAGATTTTCACTAGTAATTTTCCGCCAGACACGTCGCATTTCCGCTTCCGTATCGCCGCCGCCATTCGTAAGACCGTGGCTCTAGCCCTCTAGCGTAAGTTCTATGAACTGCAAGCAAGGCGATACAGAATTTATGTCACATGTTATCATGAGGAGTGAATTTTGTAATGGCACGCGTTTTCCGGAGCCAAAGACATGTCTGCTATCAACACTCACTTACTGCGGGATTATTGATACCTACAAGCATTCAATTACTTGTAGGTCACAATATTAGTGTCAATGTTTGCAGATAGTTTATGATCTGAAGACTAAATTACTTGATAAGAAGTAAGTCACGCAATAAATTGTTGTTGACCTAACGTGTAATTTGAAATAATGTCAAATATTTGGGTCAGACTGCCATTTACGATCATAATTTGAACAGTAGCAGTAGCAATTACATAACTAATGGATTAATTCAAATTATTCATTAGCAATGTACTTAGGTACACAGGTGTAATTTTATTATGAAAATTTTGAAATGCTGGAAGAAAACGATTTAGGAACCTACGACTTATATTGCTTTATATTATGTATTTATACATGTCTATTATATATACTTTATCTTCTTCCGATATTGTTGATTCCTTCGCCTTTCTTTTCCTGTATATAATATGTATGTATACATAAAGGACAATGCCAAAAGTTACATGTTGTTGGGACCATACGGAACTTACTGGATTCGGAGAAATTGAAGGTCAATATTCCAAGATTTTGATACGTTTTTTTGTAAAAAACGTATCAAAATAGTTTTAAACATCATAACTAAACCCTATAAGTAGTACAATGTTCTGCCTGCATTAGCAATGCAAAAGTCGTTTCCGAGTAAAAAAAAAATATATGCTACTTACTTAGTTATGTGATGTGTATTTTTACACCCTGTTTATGTGTATATTAATTAATTTACTATGAAGGTAAATAATTATGATAAAGATCGATAGCTCACCTAAAGATCGCTTCACCTAAATTCTCCGTGGGATATTACAGTCTCGTACAGTAGACTGGCTATAGTTTTCCAAATTATTGTTATTTTTTATTGCTTTTTAGGTTTTTTTTTTACTGGCGCTATTACCAAGGTACATCGTAGACCACGTCCAGATCATCGTGTGTGGTCACATATTGATTAGCCACTCGCCACGATAAAATATCATAATGTTTACCGAAAATGGTAGCGAATTTATTTTTGTCATCATTTGCGTCATAGTGCCTAAACAGATAAAGTGTTCGGCTAATTATGTTTTACTTAATTATGAGTGTTGGTTCCGGATACTTACACGTGTATCAGTAACGGATTATGGAAGATATCTGAGGTGGGGTTAACGACCCCGGGTGGGAAAACAGGGTTGATGGGATAAATTATCTATACTAAGATTATGAAGAGGTAAAGTTTGTGAGTTTGTAGGGGGTAATCTCTGGATCTATTGAACAGATTTTAAAAATTCTTTCGCAAAATGGGAAGCTACGTTATCACTGAGTGCTATAGGCTATATTTTATTATAAAAAAAAATAGGAATCCGTAAGAAAAATCATGCAAACAAAATTGCGAGGAGGGTGCTAGTTATAGGTACTTACTTAATTTCTTTGACTTGGACGCTTGTTAAAAAAAAGGTATAGATACAAATACATATACCACAAATTAAAAAAAGACAATGTGGGAGTAAGGAATTATGTGTCTGTCTGTAACGTTCTTACGATCACGGCTAAACTGCTGCACCGATTTTAATAAAATTTGGTATAGTCTGACACTATGAAATGGTGTGTTATAAAGTTTGAATGCAAAAATCCGAAAATCGCACCCAAGTCACGAGCTAAAGCTGGTACTGAATAAAATAGATGTAATCCTTTTACAAAAGCTCCCATTTTTATTGCCTTCACTTTAGCAATACGATCCGGCCGATTAGAGTGGTACTATGAAGAGCACATCTTCAACGATTAAGATAGCTGGAGGCTGAGAGCGCAAATGGCCGCGATCCATGTATAATCTTAATCATGTAATAACAATATTTGTTCGTTTCTTTCCGAGCCGGTTCTCTGGAGTCTGTGTTTATTCGTTTTGCCGTTTCTGTGTGTATTAGAAAACGTAGAACGTAGGTACGGGAAGACTAGCCAGACGGATTTTGAAATGAACCATACTTATTATTAAAAAACCGGCCAAGTGCGAGTCAGACTCGCGCACCGAGGGTTCCGTACAAACCTGTAGGTATATAAGTAAAAGTTATTTTATAAAGGTTTTGTGTATTTTTGGTCTAATATAACGATAAGTATTAGGTAAGTCTGAAAAATTCTTGCTCCCTGAGAGCTATCTTGGCGTGCGCTGCCTATACCGTTGGAGTTACATGAAGTTATTGTACTGTAAGTTTGTTTATCTTAAATAGTTCTAAATAAAAGTCCGCGATAGCATATATCTATCTCTTATGTGGTAGCCACTATATGCAAAATACTGAGCCATGAATACAAGAGTATTTGTTAAGAATTTCAATATAATACCACTACGCGTTCATGAGTAAAGGGGTAATAAGTTTAAAATTATTAAAAATATTTTTATTATATGATGCAACTAAAAATTTATGCTTTTCGCAATTTTTCCTTTATCTGTGTTATAAGACGTTACTTCGTACCAAATTTCAAGATTCTGAGTTCACGGGAAGTACCCTGTAGGTTTTGATTCCCTTGCGAGTAGTGGCGAGTTTCAAAATATGCGGTTTTAATTCCTGTTTCTTTTGATTGCGTTGACATAGAAGTTTGATTTTGTTACAGCTTAAAGGTATTATAGATTTGAGTATTTGATATGAATTTCAATATAATACCACTACGCGTTCATGAGGAAAGGGGTAGTAAGTTTAAAATTATTAAAAAAAATTTATTATATGATGTAACTAAAAATTTATACTTTTCGCAATTTTTCCTATATCTATGCTATAAGACGTTGCTTCATACCAAATTTCAAGATTCTGAGTTCACGGGAAGTACCCTGTAGGTTTTGATTCCCTTGCGAGTGTCGAAAATTTGCGGCATAAACGGGAGTATCTTTTGATCGCGTTGACTTAGAAGTTTGATTTTTTCACAGCTCCAAGAGACCATAGACTTGAGTATTTGATATGAATTTCAGCTTGATACCTCCACGCGTTCCTGAGAAAAAAGGTCTTGACAGACAGACAGACAGACGGACAACAAAGTGATCCTATAAGGGTTCCGTTTTTACCTTTTGAGGTACGGAACCCTAAAAACTGACCAAGTGCGAGCCGGTTCGGCACAATATTTCACTACAACATACCTACATAAAAAAACACGTTTCTTGTAGAGAACACCCTTTATTTTTTATTAGTTTTATAGCGGCCTTAGTAGGTACACATTCTGTGAAAAAAAAAAACAGCTGATCCATACAATAATGTACTACATTACGATCAAATTGTATGGATCAGCTGTTTTTTTTTTTCACATTTCGTACTATGTCCCTTAATAAAAGTTGTTCATATTCATGAGTACATTTACCCCCTGAAAGATTTGCAACGGATTAAAATTCACGGTGTATAACGTATACAGTACAGTCAGCAAAAGAGATAGGTAGGTATGTAGGGTCGTCTAATATAGTTAAAGTTTTCTTTAAAACCGATGGATGTCTTCGATTGAAACTTAACTTAATTAATGAACTGTTTTTATCTACTTTTTAAATTAAATTACATTTAAAGACATCCAACTATATCTGATGACCCTGCACGCCTATCTCTTTTGTTGACTGTACGTATATTCTACAATACGTGGCCAGAGCTACAGTTTTTAGACCGAGTTTAAATAAAGTATGGCTTTATACAGCCATATCTGTATCTGTTCATACTTCGATATAAGTACCTAATCAACGCTCGGTCAATGGTACAATACCCGTCTTCCCTATATCTTCTTCCTAAAAGGGGGGGAGGGGTCAAGAAATGCTGGGCACTGACCGTACAATGATCGGACATTGTCATAAAGTTGTATTTTTCATGGCCAGTCTGAGACAACGAAACAAAGACGCAAGGGCGCCATCCCCTTTTCTTGAACTTAAATCGGTCATCAACCCCACCTTGGGTCATTAACTGCGTACCTACGTAGGCACTTGTTTATGGCAAACTGTATAAAAAAAGCTGATCAAAAACACATTGTCCTAGTGAACCACGTAAATATTTTCTGCTCTTTACTAAGCGAAGAAAAATCAAGAGAAAGATATTTGTTAAAAAACAAGTTTCGGTAAATATTTAAAAATAAACAACACTCGATATCAGAGTGTTAAATAAACTTTTAAAATCTATGAGAAGTGGGAGCTTGGTGGAAAGTTCTGTTTCTACGCGATCTAAAGTATATTTATTGTCGATATAATCTCGTTTTTCAGTAAATTCAGGTAGGATTCTAGAAGTGGGAATCATTGCTACCGATCCAGTGCCGGATTAGGCTATAAGCAAATTAAGCAATTGTTTTGGGTATCACGTCTTGGGGGTAAGGGGGTATCAGAAACAGCATAAAATAAAATAAAAATGCTAGAGCATAAGAAACGTAAGGCAGTTGTAAAATCGCGCGTTTAAAAATTGGCTCCTTTAGTATCTCTTTCGTTCCTGATACATCTTCTAAGGTAGGTAATGATCTATTAATATAACATCACGCCTATAATCCTCGAAGGGTTAGGCAGAGGTGTACTCATTAGTACACCCACATTAGCCAATGTAAGAGGGGGCGAGCCTATTGCCATCGGACACAAAACCAGACTCCGAGGCTGCTACTTAGAAACTCCTAATGGAAAAATCTAATTTAACACTTTCCCCGACCTTGGAATCAAACCCAAGACCTCATGCTCAGCAGTTGCGCTTTGCGATCACTAGACAGTCGAGAGTTTTTGTTTTAAAGACCTATACGAAATACTTATGGATAGGGGGGCCCACAGGCTTGCTTAGTGCATCAAGTAGTCTTAATCCGGCACTGTACCGACCCACGTATGTTGTCTATTGCCGAATTCTATGCGTGACCTACATCTAACAATGAGGGTGCTGTCTGAAACTGTAACACTCTGTTTTGATTATCCGTAATCTGTTCCATCTCCAACTGTATTCTTGTTTTGTTTTAAAAATAAAATGATATTTGTCTAAGTGTTCATTAACTGATTTGTTTTTGTTATATTTTACGGATTTTGCTGCTTCGTGGGTTTAAAGATTTTTACTTTTAGTTCGATTTTTTTTCAAATAAGTAGATATCATTGGTGTACTGCCTCGTGGGGTTAGTTTGCGACTGCTGAGCATGAGGTCTTGAGTTCGATTCCTAGGAATTTCCCAGTAGCAGCCTCGACAGACTCTGGATTTGTGCTGTTGCCAAATAGGCTCGCCCCTTATTACATGAGACTTCAACCATAACTGGCTAAATGTGGGTGTTCATAATGGGTACACCTCTGCCTAACCCTTCGAGGACTATAGGCGTTTCGTTATGTAGTTTGCTTGTCGAATAATCAATTACACAGCCGTTATGTACCTAATTAAATTATGAATTTATGTTGATACAACATTATAGTGCAGTGTAGTGGCTTATTTAATGTACAAGATTTACTTAGGCGCTCAAATTATGCCTTCAGGCTACAATTAGGTCCAATCAACCAACTATAAATTATAGCTCAATCAATACGGCTAAGTTTTCTTGATTTTCTCGCAAAATCTACAACGTTAATTTTACTTTGGTCTTGGTGTTTTATTTTATCCACCACAAAACCGTGTCTCAGGTTTATCATGGTTTCGCTAACATATTAGGTTAATGAATGATATTAAACTTTTGCCGGAACATTAGCTAGGGGACAATTACCAAACCTCTTATCTTAACTACCTAGTAACTGGTAAGTGTATCTTGAGTTAATAGCATATTTGTTCGACATTCCATTTATTTACTTCACACTAATAGCTTCCTTAGTGTCGGGTTCTCAGTTCCTTTGTTGTAACCTGCTGTTTTAATATAATATGTTGGATAAATATTACGCGGAGAATAATAAAAGTCAACGAGTCAATATGGCTTTTTTGAACAATTTGTAAGTGCTTTTAATTCTATTATAATAGGTACGATTAATAAATAAGATTTTGGATATTTATCGCTGATAGCACTCTCCCCGCGACTTCGTTCGCGTATTTTTTTTTTGCATATCCCTATTGTTTTGATACATAAAATATAGCCTATAGCACTCAGTGATAACGTAACTTCTAATTTGCGAAAGAATATTCAAAAACGGTTTAGTATATCCAGAGATTACCCCCCTACAACCTAGCAAACTTTACCTCTTTAAAATATTAGTAAGTGTAGATTAGTTTCTGCACGCGACATCGTCCGCGTGGATGTCAAGTTTATCATAAAACATAGCCTTGACACTCGACAATAGTGTAGCTTTCTATTAGTACTTAAAAGATTTTTTTGTTATCGAACCAGTATTTCCAGGCTACTTCCTACAAATAAAAAAACAAACAAAGTTTACGTGTTTTAAATAATATTAGTATCTATAGAAACCGGAAAACAACAAAGATATTTAAATGTACTTAAACTACAGACACATTAACTTACAACAACAAATGTCCATACATTAATTAAAGATATTAAGAAAGTAAACGTTAAAGATACGAGTGCACTACTGCATAATTTACAAAATATATCCGAGAGAAAGCCTACCAGCATTCAAGACTAACACGAAGGCTAAGGAGTCTATTAGTTCGAAGTAAATAAAGGGACGCCAAACAATAGTAACAGACCGTGTCTTACAAGTGAAGAGTGAAGATATGGAAGCATTTACAGGCGTGCGTGCGTGACGAAGGCGACCTACATCTTTCCGAGCCAAACGGCCGACCGCCACTTGAGTATTCACACCGCAGATAGTTCGGAATCTAATTACCATTATTTACCTACTTGATGCTGTACCGGGATACCTCCTCGGAATTGTGACGGCATCTTTATTACCCTCAAGCAGTGCTACTGGTAATTGCTACGATATTATTGGTATGAATGAAAGCCAACGTTATTGGAGTACAAAAGACATTATTACGATATTGTTATTTTGATTTAGGGAATATAAATTCGGGTTACAATGTAGGTAGCTACCCAATTATAGTTAAAGTTTATTTTAACAACCAAATATAGGTATAGGCTTACATTAAATATAAAAACTAATAATAAGTGAAAGAATATTGTTGTTATTTTCAGAATTATACAGGCTGGCTTTTGATTCTGAGGCCATCTTTAAGGGGATGGAAAGTACTCATGAATATGCACATTTTTTTATTATGGGACCAACTCAGAAACATAACATAACAAACATAACATTTCGCCTGTAATCCCCGAAGCGTTAGGCAGAGGTGTAGGTACCCATAAGTGCACCTACATTTCGCCAGTTATGTTTAAGTGTAATAGGGAGCGATACTATTGCTATCAATCGGGCACAAACCCAGACTCTGATGCTGCTACTAAGAAATTCCTGATGGAAAAACCTAATAACACTTTGTCCGACCTGGGATTCGAACGCAAGACCGAGGGTATCCGACCTAGACCAACGAGGCAGTCTAATTCAGAAACATGAAATATATAAAAACTAGCGAGGAGTAAGAATCAGGGAGGTAACATTCACATTCTAATCTCAGTGTCAATCTGTCAAAAAACTACATTTTGACAAGATTTTGACATTAACTGTCGCCGAGATGACATTGCGACTAGATTTTAACGGTTCTAATTGAGCACAAGAATTTACCTTTATGCCACTATGTCAAGAACAGTACAGTTAGTTTAAATCTGCTTCTATTCTATTCTGCTATCTCCAATAACCGTAAAACGGTTGTTTTTACAACTTTGTAATAGGTAACTAACATCAAATACAAACAAAGGAAATGGAAAAACAAAAGGAAATTGTAAACAATGTAAACAATAAAAAGTAATAAGTAGTAAAATCATAATGTGGATCATTTAGGCCTTTAACTTTTAAACGACTTAAAAAAGGAGGAGATTTTCAAATTGGTTGTAGGTATTTTTTTTTTCTCTGTCACATTGCCCTATAATTATTACAGTCCGACGTACTTTGTACATACCCATATAAAACTAATTGCCGTATAAATGTAAACAGATTGAATTAGAATAGAATACGTTTTCGTTCATTGTTGCAAAATAGCTATATGTTAACCTATATGTTTAAATAAAAAGTATTTAGCTAGCCTTTTTGGTCTGTGTCTGCCTGCGGTGCGAACGAGTTTTATTGACCCTCATTCTCTTTTATAAATTGTACATAATATAAGTACTTTAAAATTGTATTATTATGTAAGTAAGAGTTTTGTATTTTGTTAAATTGTAAAAAAAATAACTTGCACTCGAATAAACTATCCCGAATGATCTGTCTGACATCATCATTCATGTTTGCAGGAATGTTGCGCTTGCGACGTGTCTGAATCTCAACTTCTGGTCAGGTAAAAAGTTTTACTGTGAAGACATTAAATACCTGATATAATCTTATGGGCAAGGTTCCATGTAATAACACACTAAACGACACTGCTTCAACCCAGTCACGCAAAATGAAGCGTTTTAAAAGGCTAAGGGTGATCAATAAGCGCATTGCATTCCAGTCTTTAGAAAAAAAGGAAAACCAAGGTCAACCAAGAAGGAATGGTCAACCAGTAGAAAGGGTTAAGTCAATCGTTTCGTCACTTGATAGATATGTAGGAAGTAATCAGCATCAATCACTAATATTAGTGATCGATGGTAATCAGCTAAATAATCTATAATTGATGTAGGTCATCCAAGAGTTGATGAGATCGTTTGATGATGGTCTACAAAGAGACGGTTATGGGATAACTATGCTATGTCCGTCAACTTTTTGATAGCTGGAAAAGCTTTTCAATTTGTAAAGCCAAAGTACCAGTACCCGTATAGAGTTACTGCTAAACCCTTCTGAGCCACTGGATTCAAGCACAAGTGCGTGTGCCCGGTGCTGATGCCGAAAATGAGGTCAAAATGAAAATTCAAGATGGCGGCCGACGGGGCCCCAGAGGGCGGCAAATACTTAAATTAATTTTTAATTAAGTGTAGTTTTTAAGTCGCTCTACTAACAATATTACCGGCCCAATATGTCTGAAATACAAATATTTTTTATTTATTTATAATTATATACCGATGGTTTAGCTTGAGAACTGCGGACTCATAACCTATAATCTATGCTAGGTACGGTACCATACGAGGCTATTGGTAATAACAATAATTAGAAGTGACAAACAAATGTTGGCAAATAAAATAATAAACTAATTAACCAATAACAAATCGGCCTGCATGATAATTATGTGAAACAGACAAATTCGCATGGAAATTAGTTCGTCCGTTCTGAAGATACGATGCCATATAAAAACACAAAGGCTTCCTACTTAGGTGCGTAACAATCCACGCGTTACACATAGGTATTGTGTCTAGTCTAAAACACAAACGGAATGCATGTGTTGTTATAATTACTAATGTTTAGAATATAATCTGGAACACCTGCAGGAATGATAAATGGCTGACATAACATACATTGTTAACCCTTTTTCCACTACCCTATAACAATGTAAGTTTAATCTTTACACAAAATTCCGAACAGGGGAAATTAACAGTTAAAGTCTCACAATTGACGAAGCAGAACGTGTAACCCTGTATAACCCTCACAAAGTTTCGCTATTTATTATTCGCAAGTTTAACGAGGCACTTCCAAAAATTGTTTAATTTACTGCTTAGAGGCCTTCGTATTCCTTAAAATGGTATAGAACAGCGAGCTGTACATACCAACACATATTAAAACAAAGGCACGATGTACTCGAATTCTAATAGCGCCGCATCTGAACGATCCACACGTAGAAAGTATAATTTAAACGTAGGTAATAAAAGGCGTAAGTCGCATTATTACACTTGTCCTGGTATGACTGGCGTAAACACAGGGCCGTCTTGAGGCCCTAGGCACATAACGAGGCCCCTGCATTTTTTACGAATTTTAATAATTGACTAATTGACTCTAGGCTCGCCCCCTATTACATGGGACTTAAATATAACTGGCGAAATATTGGTGTAGTAATGGATACACCTCTGCCTGACCCTCCAGAGATTACAGGCATTATTGTGATGTTATCATGTACAAATTGAGTTTCTTTCAGTGTTTAATTGAATTTAACTAAGTTTTATAAAATCAATAAAAGAAACATAATACCAATATTTCATAAACCTGGGACTACAAACTTAGTATAAATAGCACTGCAAATAAAAGATTTTGTCATAGAATTGAGTCCTAATAATGCCGTGGCCCCTGACGGTCGTGGGGCCCTGGACATCTCCCTAGAGTGCCCAATGGAAAAGAGGGGCCTGCGTAAACACTGGCGTATAAATCAGTTTGAGTAATCGCCGAAAGCTGGAGTTGTTAAAACGTATGTAATTGAACTTATAAAGCTGGTATTTTACCAACTAGGCAAGTGCATCGCATACTTAACAGATGCACCGTAATATTTTAATTTGTGACACGAAGCGACACACACATACGTCGTTAAGGTCTGTGGGAAACTAGCTAAACTCAGTGTCACGATGCATGGGCAAGCCATGTAAATTGGTTTGTAATACTGAACGAGTGTAATTAAAGTAGCACATTAATTCATCACTTACAATTTCTATGAAATGTAGTCGTAGGAGTATCGCTTAGGTTTCATTAATAATTGCTTGTTTAATTATAGCTTGGGATCTGATTGGGTTGTTGATTTTTGAATGTACGGTCGTACAAGCTACATGGTTTACAGACAACCATAGTTATCTTTCTGCTACATTGCCATTCATGGTTTTTCAACCGACTTCAAAAAGGAGGAGGTTCTCAATTCGGCGCGTATGTTTTTTTTGTATTTTTTTTGTGTGTATGTTACCCGATTACTCCGCCAATTATGAATTGATTTGGATGATTCTTTTTTTGTTTGAAAGGGTATACTTCCGAATAGGTCCCATAAAAACATTGTCATGATCTGATGATGAACTTCGGAGATATGGAACGAAACTCCTCATAGAATCACAGCAGAACTATCGTAACAAGTAAAATTGCTTTGTTTATACGTGTAGTCAATGACTGACTGAAGAAAGAGGGGGTACGTCAACCCCCCTCCTAGCACTTTCCTAAATTAAATATATCGTGTGAGGTATTGTTTGACAGGACTTTTATTAAGGATTTCCAACTTTAACACACAAAAATGGCTTGTTCGACTGTACAATGATAATTATTGATCTTCAGTTATTTTTGTTTTAAAATAGTAAATGATATTTATATGAGCTCTATCGTATAAACAAATATTATTATTTTGAGAAAACTTAGTGAGAAAAGCCAATTTGCACTAACAGGCTTGAATTAGGTATGATTTTCACATTAAAAGTCTTATTGATTTACATGAAAATCGCTGAAAACCTTGATAAAAAATAAAGTAAGTATGATAAATTATTCTTTAAGATAGAAAAAGGTCAGTAGGTATGGTATAAACTATGAATAGTATAAACGTCGTTATTTCTTTAGTAAAAAAAAATAGCTAATATTAAAAATAATACATTTTCCATTGTTTCTATATCATAATTGTCTTATTTTAAAACTAATTATGCATTATAGTGGCCACGTTTAGCAGGGAACGTTTGTGACATGAAATAATTAAATTGAATGTAATTTAATTAAATATTTAAATTACTTTTGTCTTTAAAAAAACATGCGCGCGACACGATAAAACGCGTCTCAAATTACCACTATCCCGCATAAAATAATCAATAAGTACCTCTAATTATGTAAATGAAAAACCATTTTATTTTTGATAGCTCCATTGACCGTAATTTTCTGTGTGAATACCATTTGTTCAGGGACTCAGGACACAACAATAATAGCGGTGTCTGACACAGATAGCCGACATAACTCGTCATTATGATGATAAACTTTAAATATCGATTCGTTCGCAGTCATTGGCAGTCGTACCTAGCTAATAGGCGCTTGCGGTGACCACTATTCAGCCGATTTATGATCAAATGCATTGTACGCGGCGTTTACAGCAAGTAATTCTAACAAATGACAGCTAACTGGCCATTACATAATTGATTAAATAGCTCTCTAGAGGGAGGCTACGTATTCAAACGATTATTCATTCATAATTCTTATGCCTATAAAAGTCTGCAGACAGAGATTGATTTTAACATCTCTGCCGCGTAAATCTAGCCGCGTCTATTGCAATATTTTTATGGCTCGAATAACTTAGGTATTCAAATGATAATCTTTTCAATTAGTGATGAACATATCGTTAAAATATGCGAATGTAATTTTAATCTAAAGGCAGTCTTCAAAATTCAGCTCGCAAATCTAATTAGCTTATTTAGCTATCCGAATGTAGTAGTAGGGATGCATGCAAACTGCATAATGTAAACATTCAGCCGGAGCCCAACACTACGCGGAATAGAGTCGGCCGCCAAGTTTATACAAGTAAACCAGCCGTTGAAATGAAACAGATATGCGAGAATAACGCACCTCCATCGCATTACGACAAAATACTACACACTAAACTGCAAATATAGGTACCCATTACTTGACTCAATTGGAAATCTGTGGGGATCTCTTCGAGCTCGATCTTGTGTTCTGGATAGAATCGAAATAGATTCGAATGATACTGGTTAATGGGAAAAAGCACAGATTGCTTTTGAATGTAGTTCTACATGGAGCCCATTTACAGTTTTCTGGGGGAAAATATAATTTTCCGATATTACTATTTTTAATATTCTAGCTCGACGTCCATTGTTCTCTCAGTGTGGAATACAGTGGAATTTCTTGTTATGATTATCTAAAGTAGGAGAAAAGTAAATAAGAGAAGGCCTGAAAGCCTGTGATGGCCCAGCGCTAAAAGCGCCCCTGCCCGGCACTGACTCATGCATAAGGTTATGGGTTCGAAGTCGAGCAAGTGGCTTTTTCAATTCTTAGGCAGGTATTTTGTAAGTGTATCTTATTGAAGATGAAGTGATATCATTGAAGTTGACACCAGTGAAGGAAAACAAAGCGATGAAACCTGCTCTTTCTTAAATCGCGAATTTGAAGCGTGACCAATGCAATTTGTCATGCTGTGGAACAATTAAGCTCGTATTATCGTATTAACTTATTTATTTTTAGTCTCTAATTTTGTTGTTTTACTCTCGTACATTATCTTTTAACCTACCATGTTATCTCTTCACCACCTTTGGTCGACTGTTAGAGAATGCCTAAGGCATTAAGTCCGCCTTTGTACTTTTGTTGCAAAAAGTTTAAATAAATAAATAAACTTCTACTCGTAATTTTTTTGAGAATAAAATATAAAACCTATAACACTCAGGGATATAGCTCCCTATTAGCGAAAGACTTTTCAGAATGAAACCAGTAAATCCGGTGATTAGCGCGTTAAAAACAAATAAACAAACCCTTTAGTTTTATAATAATTAGGTAAAGATTAGATACCTAATTGATTTCCTAATTTTTCTTGGAAAAGTAAATAATAACAAACCTAGCCCTGATAATCCTTCCGCGTCTCACATAATGTGTCAATAAATCACAGCAATGCTGGGATAGACAAGTATTTTAACACTGGCCGCGTATTTGACGTAGAAACCACTCAATCTGTCGAGGTTTGCGTCAGAGCTGACATCACACATTTTTCCATAGGCTTTCAGCGCTAAAATGAGAAATGTGAGCAATTCATTTGCTTTTATCCCCATTCTTGTTATGATTTCAAATGTGTATTTCCGTAATATTTCGTCAATGATTAAATTGACCTTTGTGTCAGAGATAACACATAGCTTGCGCATGGCGTCAAAATGTAGGTAGGTGGACATAAAATGACATTTCAACTTTACGCGTTAAAGCTTGGATAATTTGTATGCGGTGTGGATACGAGTGGACGTTTATTGCAATCTTGCAGTGGAATCATTAGCTGTTAGTGAGCGCGGCGCATACGACTCTCCGCTTACTCAAGCGGTTATTGGCAGCCTTACTTTCATTATTGACAATTTTATTAACATCTAAATCCTCTATTCTAATTCAGTTGTATACTTATAGGGTAACACTCCGGCAAATTATGCGAGAGTGGCAAATAAAATTATAACTCTATTTACATAGTAGGCAAAATGTATGGATTCAATCGTGATTCGAAATTTATGAGATAAGTGAATTAAAGTGATTTCTGTTTACGACTATAATTCAACTCTAATTTGTCTACAATTTCGTAATTAAAAACTCATTCTAACTTCAACCAAGGATCGTTATCGTAGTTTTAATTAGGGGTGACTTTATGAGGGGTTAAATATCGTTATCTCTCAAAGAATTTTGTGTTTACTTATCTGTTTGACGGCTGTGCGGGGCGAGTGGGCGGCGGGACGCGGCCGCGTGTCAGCGGAGCCCGGAGGCGGGAGCGACCGCGGAGGATCCCACTCTACGTCAAGTTGGAAGCGCAGCGCGACGCCTCAACGCACCGACGCGCGGTGCCACTCGCGCGGGAAACTACGCACACGCATTTTCAGAACATTCTGAAAACTTACGCACACCGGATTCCGCACTTGGATTTGACAAAGTTCAGTGTTTGTGACGTTACTATGAACAGACGAACAAATTAAAACGTTTGATAAGGATGTGTGTTGGGGACACTATAGTGTTAATAAGTGAAAGTAATTTGCACAGTCGTAGAATAAGATGCTAGTTTAATCATGAAGGAATCAAAACCTGGCAATATGAAGAAGAGAAATCACAATCAGGCGTCGGAAAAGCCGAAAGGAAAACGTAGGGTAAGTTTGCACAGACCGACCACCGCATGAACATAGTTGATAGTAGATACTAGCATAGATATGACAACCAATTTTGTTTTTCAAGTATCTTACATAGGTACTTATCGCTAAAGAACACAAAATAAAAAACCCTCGATTAAATCTTTATTTAACCTTCGACTTTAAGTCGTAATAAATTACAAAAACAAACAAACTTTTTGCCGCGCTATAAAAAGTTCAAATCTTCCTGTTTTATTCTCTCGCCATTTGTTCGCAGCTACAATTACAAGCTTTGCATTGACTTTATAGCCCTGGTAATGTTAATGGAGGAAATAAGTAGTGGTACATACAATTCCTAATACGAAAGCACTTGGCATCGGGGCAATAATAAAATGTAAAAGCTATTTCTTGATACTTATCTAATAAAACTTGAGTGTGCACCTGTATAAGCTTAATGTAGGTAGCGAATTTATCTACAAACTAATTAAACCAGCCTATTACTGTCCCACTGCCGGGAAAAGACCTCTTCTTATACAGAGAAGACACGAGCATTGATCACCACGCTTGCACAAGGCGGATTTACCGATGTCAGTAATGACTATTTTTGTTGCTTCTACATACATGTGAAAACAACGAAGATGAGTATAATTTAAACAGTAGGTCAAAACCAAATCTAAAACATCAAATAACACTTTCTCTAGTAAGCAATTTCAGTATTTCCCATGTGATTTTTACAGCTTTAGCAAAGTTTAACAAAACTTACTTGTATGAAGTTATTCATTTGTTTGTTATTAACTCCCCAAACGCGGATGAGAAAGGTTCTGATTGACATTTTGACATGTCAACTAAAATTGCATGGAAGTTTCAGATTAACTAAAATTGACAGGTCTAATTTATTTCCGCCTCTTTCTTGTCTTATTGGACAGAAAAAGATAGAAATAGTCTAACTTTAGTTTAGTTAGTGAACAAGGGAATCAGCACCAATGTTTATTATTGAAGACTGCCCCGTCGGTTTCGCGGTCGCAAGTGCGGCTGCTGAGCGTGGGGTGCTGGGTTTGATTAGCCGTCAGTAGCATCCCAGAGCTTGGAAGTAGGTGGTTTAACACCCCCATGCGAATCGAATCGAACTGTAAGAGTTAGGGATGTGCACAGTAATATCTTCTATACTACTACTTTCCATTGAAATTGGAAATTCGATTAGAAGAATTATAATTTACTAGCTTCAGCCCGCGACTTCGTCCGCGACAAAGTTTGTTTTTGCATAGTCATAATGAAACATTGCTCACCCCCCAAAGCAAATAGTATGATAATTTATAGCCTATGGATTAATTTGAACAGAATCTATCCGGCAGTATTCGCGTGATGCTCTAACAAACATACAGACAAAAAGAC
Organism: Hoplodrina blanda; assembly: GCA_949316365.1. Taxonomy (NCBI): domain Eukaryota; kingdom Metazoa; phylum Arthropoda; class Insecta; order Lepidoptera; family Noctuidae; genus Hoplodrina; species Hoplodrina blanda. Next base: position 11,543,046 of record OX438581.1, read on the forward strand.
AAACAGACAAAAATTCAAAAAAAAATATTTTCGGCATTAGAATCACTCCCCGAACTCATAGCAATTACTCTTTTTCAAAAATATTAAATGTACAGTTTTGACTTCGCTACGATTTTATTATATCTATAGACTATAGATTATTGTTGTTACAATGTAAAGACTTATCCACATAAAATCTAAACATATAAAAGCGAAAGGTCACACTCACTCATCACAAAATATCGTAAACCGCTTGACGTAGAAAGATGAAATTTGGCAGGGAGGTAGATAATAGTTAGTAGACATCTGTTAAGAATGGATTTTTCAAAATTCACCCCCTGAGGTCCATGCCCGGGTCGACGGCAGAGCTGTCAGCACAGGGACGGGGCCCCAACGGGGCCAAACCCCTGCCGGGGTTTCGGGACGTCTTAACAGGATACCGGGGGTTCCGAACCGTAAAGGGCAACAGAAGGAACAGGGTGGTTTTTTAGTCAGTAAAAGTCTGACAGTTCCTTCCGCCCCAGCCAGGGCGGAAGGACTCGATCATTTGATGATTGTTACCACTTAAAAAAAAAGGGGATGAAACGGGGTCCGACAATTACCCGGACGAAGTCTCGAGTAAAAGCTAGTCTTCCATATAAATATAAAAGCTTTCTTCTTTTTATTATACTGTAAAACACATTTCGATAGACATAGCTTGTTAACACACAAATTAAATATACATCGATGTCTGTTTTACATAATTTATTAATGTGACAACATATTTTAAAAACATCAGACCATGTATCTTCAGTAACACGAGCCGTATGTTGTATTGTAACAGACATGAACACATAACAGTGTATTGTAACTTTTGTAAATTATGTATGAGGATATAACCTAAAATCACACTGTTTTTTGGTGTGAAAAGAAGTCTTTTAGTACACTCACGTATTCAACAGATTTACGCATCAATCCAACTACTATTGACAAAATTACGGATATAATAGACCAATAAAATTCAAAGACACAAATTCTTAAAAAAATACCACTATATAAAATATAGTGGTATATAAAATATGGTGGAATTCGTGTCTTTGCCTTTGGCCCTGGAAAAAATCTGATTAATTTACAATTAACTGTAAAATTGGATTTATAGTAGTTTTGAAATCAATAAATAGTTAGTCAATTGAGTAATCAAACTGACGTCACAATACCTACCCTAAGGGTCAGTTCACAGTTTCACACCGAGACGCGACGCGACGCGACGCTGCGTGCACACTTTAAAAGAGCGACTCAAAATATAACTTTATTTTCTACACGAAAAGATACACATTTCATTGTAAGAATTTAGAATACGTTACACCACGCAGCACTACGTCGCGATGCGTCGCTCTACGCCGCGCTGCGCCGCGCGGCGCCGCGAGACGCATCGCGACGCAGCGGTGAATCGCCGGTACGCGCGCACAGAATGACTTGCAAGAGCGGCGACGTTGCGATGCGTCTCGCGGCGGCGAGCGGCGCAGCGCGGCGCAGCGCGAAGTCACTGGCCTCTTCAAGTATCTTCACGTTGCGTCGCGTCTCGGTGTGAACTGACCCTAATGCTATACAAAATATAATATATAGCTGAAATCAGGGGAATCGCGTATTAACAACTTATAAAAAAATTCCTGTAGTCAATGGATTAGTGTTTTCTACAGCCTTATTGCAAAGCTCTACACGACCTCACTACACTCTGGACTCTACCGGACCAGGGAATGAAATAGACTCCATGTTCAGTAGTCATACAACACCAGGGGGCAAATCTACTAAAAGGAATGAATGCAATCTAATGAACCCTAGAACTAAAACTGATCTGATAAGATCTGACTGTTCTAGATGGATCTAGAACTGTAAGTTTTTCTTGTAATTGTGTCTTTTTTATGTAGGAAACTGGATCTAAGGTTGTCTTTAAATAAAAATAATTATTATTATTAATCAGTTCAAAATGCCTTGACACTTTACAAAATGCGTTTTTTGACATCGCTGAGATGAAATAACCAGATTTTGAAGGTGTAGAATTTGCCTCCAGAACACCAAAGAGACAGCAGAAACAGACAATAATTGTTGTGACTTGTGTAAATTATAGTTAATGGTGGTATTAAACGTCTTAAGTACAATATTTCGATTCCCGGCGGTAGAGCAAATTGTGTGAAATGCATCAAAGGCTTAAATGAAATCTACAATGATTGTAGTTTATCACGTAATTATTACGTTGCAGCCGACGCAATATAAAGGGGATTTATATTTGCGTAGGTTTTCAACTTGATGAAATAAACGAAACAGTTGATATACATATTTTATAGTTTAAAATAATTTGGAAATTGTTTGTTTTATTCCACATTATACCTTTTTTTTTAGTGTGACATGTTGACACCATATTATGCTATTTATACTTAGCTTTTATAAACGTTTGGAATATAACAAACAATAACAAATCCATTTATTTGCTTTGGGTTTTTTTTAATCTCTTAATTTTGTTGTTTTACGCTAGGACAATAATTTTCACCTACCAAGTTATCTCTTTTCCACCTTTGGTTGCCTGTTAGAGAATTAGAAGGCATATGTCCGCCTTTATACATTTTGTTGTATAAAGTTTATGATAAAAGCTCCAGTTATTCAAGATCATATTAATTTGTTATCTATCTACCTTAGTGTTTTTATTCGAAGTACACAAAGCAGACTTTGTACTAGGCAACGTATTCAAGACGTCCAATTAAAACTTAAAAGATACCGAATAGGTATTCTACAAACTATAACGAGGACAAACAGCCGCTCTCACCCCAAACAAACAAATTACCCAATTATTTTAAACTAGGTAATGTAACACAAAAATCCCGCATATTATAATGAGTGTACACTGAACATAAGTATAGCGATAATGCTACCATTCAAAATAAACTAACATTAATAACAATCGCCATTCAAGTTTAGTTGAAATTACTAACAATATGAACGACCTATGACCTTTGCTTTTGATATCGGCTAAACTTAACGAATTCAACTGAGTTAGGAGTGGTTTGCAATCGTCATATGACGTAACTCATTGAGTTCAAACGACGCCGACACTACATGACTTACATCTCACTTATAATAATACCTAAGAACTATTTCCGCTCATTTCCTGTTCCAACGTTGTTAGAGACAATTTTCATTTGGCCATAAATTCATGTATTAAATAGCTTCTAGAAGTGGGTTGTTGAAGGAATTACCATTTTCGCTAAGGACTTGGCAATGTTTGTCAATGCTGTATAACGTGTCTGTACGTGTCACTTAAGTTCTTCTTAAATTCCACGAAGCATAACCAGTGAGTCAAGAGAGACATTTAATATTATAATCATGCTCAGTGCTCAGACGGAGGCAATGAGCTGCGCTACCCTGCAGCCTGTACCGACTTAGTTTCACTTGGTAATGGACACCTTAATCGTAATGTTAGCTTGAAATAAAACAAAATACTTTCTTGTTTGCGAAATTGCGAAGTCAATGGTCTGTCCAGAATTGTTATTTTTAGTGGGGTTTTCATCAAAGGAATTGTGAGTGGTTATTTTAAATGAGTAAGTAACTAGGTATGAAGTTTTTGTCCATTCTTCTCCATACGAAACTGTTTAACTACCTTTCGGAAGGCGCAATTATGGGTCCAATTCTATTTTTCTTGTATGTGACGTTCTAAAGTGGCTTTTATTGGCCTAATTCAAATAAATGTTTTGACTTTGACTTTCACAATTCTTTATGAGGTGGTTGTTAAACCTAAGTACTATATTAAAGCAGTACCTACATCTGCAACCCTGCTCCGTCAGTATATGTTTATAATATGGTCCATTTAAAGTTTGTAAACAATATTGAGTTTGAAGTTTAAATGCAATGTTTTGCATTAATCTGCCAGACGGAGATTGTGTAAGCCAAAGAAAAATGATGGCCATCTTAACGTAATCGTTCCGACATTTTCTTAGTTAAGATGTTTGTTTGGCGCGCAACAGGTGGTGCGAGATTTTCAACGACTTGTTGAATATCAGTCTGATGGAACGTTCGCAAAGAGCGTAAAGTATGAGGCACAGTTACGACTGTAATGAACCACGGATGTGCACAAGAAAATTCTTCCTGGATACTCTACGTCTGGGGAGAACGCAGGGTTGTCTCGGACCACTACCAACTAAAACCCTACAGTTCCTCTTCTTGCCTACCATGAGTCAGGAGCCCAATATTCGCTTGACGTATGATCTGCACCCCGACTGCGGGCCCCTGCGACCCGAGCACGCGATAGTCATGCCCCTCGTGCTACTACCTATGTCCGGTGACCACGCGGCACTTTGCTGGCACTTGATTTATTTTTAGATCAAGTTCCTGTCGTGTTATATCCAACCAAAATAATCGGCAACGTGTAATTTTTAAGGAAAGAAAATCGAACCGTGTAATCGTTAACTGCAAAGCTTATCGTCCGATCAATTAATAACACGGACAAGGTGGTCCGACTCGATGATCATAAACAATCGTACGACAGATCGGCATTTCTAAATTAATGGCTTTCGTAAAATACTCGGCCGATACTTATTTATTTGCGTTGGGCTTCGAGAAGAACTGTCCGGGTGAGATGGGCGGGCGGCAGCGGCGTGCTCGCAAGATAGCGGGGCTGCGGGGTCACGTTCCCCAGATAAAACTGAAGATAACGCCGACCGTCTTCTATACGCGATTGTCATTGCACCGTGTATCGACACGTACCTATTTGTATTCTTCGTTATTGAGTACGCTGGCTTACGCCCATCGTAACGATATTGATAAACGGCTTAAATATATTGTGATAATAACATAGATCGAGGAACATATGACCGCCAGTGTAAACACGAGACCTTACTGCGTAGGTTTAAGAGAGCTGTTGTTATAATAAGCAGTTATAAACAAAGCACGTCTCAAGTATCGTGAAATTGCAAATTAAAAACAAATGCTTCACGATATTTTAATTATAGTTACGTATGTTTTATAATGGGTTTCGTAAGCGTTGTTATTTTATGGGATGAATAAATTTTACTGTCTACAACAATCTGAAGAAGAGTTATACAAACAAATACTAGTATGTAAGATGCTATAATAAGAACGTTACAATGTGTAAAGAAACGAAAACTTTGTAAAGAACGTTTTCGTAGCGTAGGCTGGGAAGCTTTTAAGCTTTGCGATTTTTCGTCTTTGATATCATCATCCTCATTAGTAGTTTACTTGTAATAAGAATTTAAAACAATATCAGTCTTCTTTGAAGACAAAAACCTGTACAAATAAAAGTATTTTTGATAATTTTTGAGATTTCTTCATCTTATAAATTTAAAACCTTTTTGTTCAGAGTCAGTCTCCATCTTCCGTAATCTTAAAAAGCGAATGTGTAATCTTTGTCCCCGTACAGATCTTACGGTTTTTCCCTCCAAGGAGATAAATTGCATATAATCTGTTAATTCATCCAATAAAAACATTTATTTACAAGAAGCATTTGTCGAAGTGTCTATACCCGTTGTATTCCCGTTTTTCAAAGAGAATGTATTGAATTATTTTGACCTCGGGGTCAATGTTATTTATTGGAGGTAGACAAAACGACCTTTGAACTGAGAGAACAATATTTCTGAGATTAATGATTAGTGCATCTTGTTAACGTAATCTTTGTAAACCCGAGATTAGTTTTACGTGTGGTTCTGCTTGTTTTCGTGTAAATATATTGATTTGTAAATTAGGTACTTGTCTCGTCTCGGTACAGTTTTTTAAACACAACACTACTTAAGTATACTCTTTGATTTTTTTATACTCTCCCTAACTTTCTCGTCATGTAAGTGTCTACCGAAAATCTCTGTTCATCATAATCTTTTAGTCTCGTGTTCCAATAATTGGTTCAGATAAATATAACAAAGACTAAAGCTGTAAGTACGGTGATTTTACAATCTAAAGCCTATTAAAAACAGAAAATCTAATGTCGGCTAGGTAGATATTTAATTAGTATAATATCAATTCACTTTAAGATTTGTCACGGAAGAACTCAGATACTTTTGAAGCTACTGCCGCCACTTTATTCCCTGCCATTGCTACTCCAGCCAGGTAAAAGCCAGAATTAACAGAGGCGACCAGAAAAGCACTGAGGCCATTGCCTCGAGCCCCATTGGGCTCCTCGACGAGTCCCGGAGAAACGAACAAGTGTATCGAAAAAAGTTGCAACTCCTAGCTAAATTATTTAATCTACAGACACGGCATGCGTTTAGATTTATAATAGACATAGTCCATAGCCATGTAGGGTGTTGAATCGTAATAAATCAAGTCGTTAGATTGGACTGATGACGTAAATGATGCCTCTCCAATAAATCTTCGCCGAGGTGTTGTCGTTTGTAGGTAGGTGTCGTTAAAATTCTACCGCTGACATACATTTTTGTTGGATAATGATTTTCATTTACTACCTTTAAGTTCTTGGTTGTATTCCACACATTAAAGTGTTTTGTAATTAGTTGGTTACCGTACTTAACATTTATTTGATGACTTTTGTGACTTGTGACCAGTTGGTTAACCAATTTCTGGGCAATACTATTTACCCTTTGGTAATACTGGTTGTCACAATTTCGGGCTTCTGACTGCCCGTAACGAAGGCACGGAGGTATTACACCATCAACTTCCAAAATCCAGGCTGCTTCTGAGAAATTCCTAATGTAAAATCCCAATAACACTTTGCCCGACCTGGGAATTGAACAACCAACAACCACTCTAAACCAACGGAGTAGTTTATCCCTTTTCAAACTATAGCAGCTATATTATTTTTGGTCTCCTTATACACCTCTGTAAACTGTCATCACAGTGTGTACTCCCATCCTAGCCATCTCATCTTACATTCATTCATTCTATCCATGTCTATTTGAATGTTATGACACCTACTGCTAGCTTTCCTTGTCTGATACTCGTATATCGATTTGCAATAAAATTTTGATGTTCTTGTACTTGACCCACTGATCTAAATGTATGAATCAAATAAGGTTGTTAACTAACAAACAGGAAAATGTAAGGAGTCGCCAATTCGCTATTTTTCTATCCCCCCATATTTAGGCCTTTATTTCTATGATTATAGAATTCAAACTCCAAGTAATATTTAACTCTACTTTTGTTTGTATTAAAATGATCCACTTTTTTAATGAAAAACAATTAGAACAACTCAAATAGTCTCCATAATAAGGCGCCATTATGATTGTTTCATTGTTAACATTTTCTTGAAATTCGAAACCATTTATTACTTACAGGACTTTCGAATTGTGAGGGACTCGGCCAGTCAGAAAGATATAGCTACTTGCTCCGCTAAAATTCAGCTTAATAACACGCTAAAGTCTTTTAGGTAAAGGATATAACAAACCACATTAGGCAAATTAAGTTGATAATTTGTCTTTTGTTTTAAGAAAAACATTCCTACATGACATTGCACTAAGGTCCACTTTCGGCAGGCAGATTGGTTAATTTTTTAACGCCGCCGTAGATGCTAACCCGGCTTATAATGTTTGACATGTTTGTAATTTAACTTCGTGTTAGCAACTAACTGCCAAGCTTTAAGCCACTGCCAAGCTTTTATGTTAACACCTTCAAACATTGCGGAATGTAATAAATGATATGACTAGGAATAACTTTGAGTTCGGTATGTGCCTAATCCTGATTAGATATAGAAGCTAAACAATTCGTGCCCATATTTCGTAAGTTTACTGTAATCAGAAACTATCAATCAGAATGACAATATACTTGAATTTACCGCAAAGATTGATGACATCATTATAATCGAAGATATTCATCCTAAAGCTGATTCATTATAATACTGTCTGGGAATTACCAAGATGTCGGCTCAAAATGTTTGTCTGTTTTTAGTAATAAACGTGATCATTGCCAACAAACCCCACCCCTACCCTGTGATAATGTTTTCTAGATCAAAATGACTTAAAGTTACCTACTTATTAAACATAACATCTATCATTATTTCAAAGCTTCGTTATTTCACGACAAATAAGCAGAAATGTAAACTAGGTATTAGCCATTTACAAAAAAAAATGAAATGCATTAAGTATGTAACACAATTACCGTTATTTTGCTTTTAGGTAGAGTAAAGGAGGTGCGAAGAGCGTAGGTACTCTTTGGAGGCAGTTTTCTGTAACATCTGACATTCGAAAATTCGAATTTTGAATTTGACTTTAACAAACCAAACGGCTTGCTCCCTTTTTAAGTAACCAAATTCTAATCAACCTGAAGCCCCAAGATCATTCGATTGGAATTAATTCCGTAAGAACTAGAAGAGGAATTAAGCACAGAATCACGCAAGTTGCAAGAAGTTGAGGTAGACCCTTGCACAAGAGTTTAACAGACTAAAAATAACTTAAAGTAGGTACAAGTACAAAGTTTCAAGCTAAGAGGAAGTTGCACAAAATACGCTAGTAAAATTCTAAAGCAATAATGATAATAATTCAAAGTGGCATTAATGTACCTAGTCAGCGAAAAGTTCCTTATTGACTGTTCAGCGCCTGTGTTTAAATTTTTTCAAAGCATGCCCTTTAATCGGACCCGCTAAATCCAAAACGGTAATATTACAGTACACACTTGGCACCCAAAGCACGTAAGCCATCACGAGTGGAGGAACCAGTAAGAAAAACTTGCCTTTACATAGCTGTATGGAGACTCAGGGTTAAGTAGACTTTACTAACAGAGCGGTCCATACAAATGTGCTCTCGTGGTATTTTTGACAATTGTACTGTAATTGTTCAAAGTCAAAGTATATATTCGTGCGATTTTTAGTGTTTAGATATAAAATTACAGTATGAATCATAAATTCAGGATCAATCACAAGAAATCTTAGCAAGAAATTGCATTTGTCATTAAAAAAATATTTAATTTGCATTTAAATTGTTCGAATTTATGTTATTAGAAAACTAAACGTTTTGGGTCTATGAAAGTAATCGTATATGTATAAGTATATGCATAAGTATATGCTCTTGTACACGTATGTTGTTGTATTGTAAATTACTTTTGTATGGAGCGCCCTGTCGCTAAAGTCCCCTTATAGCAAGTAACGTATACGGACAGAGCTACGTTCCTACAAAGGCAACTGGATACCCCACTAATCTACTAACTGTCAAACGTACCTATATAGAAAAATGGTACCAAATAAGCTCTTAGCTACCTGATATAATTTGTAGCAGTCAACACAGACCATTTTTGGCGATCATTAAAACAGTTTGATAATTTATAGCACTACTTTACAACTTAACTGGATTTTTCGAAGGATATTGACTACCGTTGATAATGATAACGAATGCCAAAGTGCATACGTGTGTTGATTACAAAAAACTAAATTCCTTAACGAGCAATAAAAACAAAAAATAAGAAGTTATAACATTAAAAATCACAAAAAAATACAAAAACCAGCACCCCTATTATTGCGCACCTTATCACAATTTGAAGGATTTTGAAGGACTTGAATAATCCATTGCCTCATGTGTTTCAAAGATTATTCGTCTCGACATTGATATGTATAAATAACACAATGATTATTATTGAATTGTCAAAAGGCATTGACACTGTAAGTGTATTACGCAATAAAATAATTAAAAAAAACTTATTTTCCATTACTACTTAGTATCTTTTACGACCAAACATACACAAACAACCAGACCTAACCTGACCTGACCTGTAGGCCATACAATGTTCGTACCGACAAGCAGTGTAGCAGCCCATCACTCTGCCACTGCACCAAACATGCCGTCAAATATGGCTAGACTACTGTTAGAGAGCGCAGCAGCGTGCTGTTAGGAATATCCTCATAACGTTCTCAGTTTTCCTCCTGAGGACTGTCCCCATTTGGGTCTTCTCCACACATAGTAATATTTTACCTAACCACTTGCAATGACTCGTCGTAAAATGAATAAGACACAACATTATAAGCACAGAAGGCTTATAAATAAATTCGAGCCTGGCCAGTTTGCCAACAAGGATTTACAGTTACAGGTAAAAACTTACAGCCTTGACATTATCACTCAGTTCGTTTTTGCGACGTATACAAAATTAAATATTACTTTTTTATATGTTGACGAGACGGTTTATGGTACTAAAACTTTTAAGATAAGCTACAAAAGGTTAAATCTTACAGCAATACCTATAAATTAATCAATCTGCGAAATCAAGCAAACTTGCCGACTACCAGAAAGCGGATTTAGCATTATGAAAAATGGCGATAAAAACGAAACCAGGAAGAGCATAAATCTTTTTACACATATCTTATGAACAGGTTCTGTTTATTTATATGCTGGACACGATCACTTGGACTGATGCTTAAGACCGTAAAATTATAATTATTTATCACGATTATTGTCACATAAAAGAAACATATATTTATGTTTAAGTGTCCCCCATCAATTTGCAAATATGTGCCTTGTTTGTTATGCAAGACGAATAAATAGCAAGTTAAGTGGCGCCAACATTGAAGAACCATAGAACTATATGGCTCAGCCACCAACATGTTGTTATTAGTTTATCTAAAGTTCTCATAAATATGTCAGTATAAAACCTAAGTTATTGTTTACCATCAACCTGAAAAGGAGTTGTTCATCATTGAGGAGTTGTTTGAGTTGTTGGATTGTTGTTCGTTGTTGTTGTTGTTCATCATTATAAACAACTTTCACTATGAGACCAACCCTGAAATCTCAAAGAAAAAAACAGCTGATCCATTTTTTTTGGGTTATGTGAACAAAACTAGCTTGTATATACATAGGCCTTAAGAACTATTGGAAACTAGCTTCTGCCTGCAACTTCGTCCACGTCAAAGTTGATATTAAAGAAGCCTATGTGCTATTGCAAACTATAATCTATCTTTGTGCCAAATTTCATCCAGATCTGTTTTGCTATCCTGGCGTGATTAACTAACAAACATCCTTATTATTAGTAAGATGAATTTTGACAATTAAGTAGTATAAAAAAAACTAAATGAATAATCTTTTAGTCAGCCATGCTAGAACTTGATTTTTATCTCGCCTTAACAATCGACAAGTAAGTCCCGATTCCCGAATATATCCGAACTAATCCCAAGGGCATATTCATAAGTGCTCCCTGTATCTAGGGATTATATTGACATGATATACAACATGCACTCGTGCATTGGATTGGTATTGGATGTCGTAAACTCGTAACTGTATTCACAGTATAGTCGGCAGTCTTTCAATATATTATTTTAATTTATTTGTGAACTTCGGTCAATTATGATCTCTATGTATCTGGATCTTGATGGTATACAAATAATATTAATTGATCTTCTTTGGCCTCGCTTTTTCCCGTTACGCGGGGTCGGCTTTCCCAATCATGCGTCGCCATTTATTTCGGTCTTGTTCGTCATCTTCCATAAGTCTCATCTTCCTCATGTCCCTGACCTTCGTCATCCATGTAGTTGAGGACTTTCTCTGCCCTTTCCTCTCTTCTTTGTAGCCATATGGAAAGGTTTTTCACGACATGGTTATCTGTTCATCATAGTACATAACCGCACCATCCGTACCATCTTATCTGCTATTTCTGAAAGCTTGAAGCTCTCTCTATAATATGAATTAATCATGTTTACAAAATAAAATAAAAATGTCGGAGAAAAGCTTTAAATATGAAAGTAAAGTTTGAAAGTTTAACGAGTTTTGAGGGTTAAAATAAAGTGGTTTTTTTAGGAGAGTCTGTCTGTTTTTTTAAATTATTGGTAAATGGTGTCCACACTCCACACCCGTATTAAATACAATATATTTAACTAGCTATACCTCGCGGTTTCACTCGCGTTAAATTACGTCTTCGGTTACTGCTTCACCGTAGCCGTAGGTCGTAGCGTGTCAAAGTGTAGTATAAGGTCGTAAAACTTTTACTTATTTATTTTATTGTCATTGAAGTAATAGTACCCTACCTACCTATTAAAATAGGCACCTAAATACTAAATTAAATCCTATTTTCTCTAATATTAAATTCACAAGAGTGGAAATTATACTGATTTCCACTTAAAAGAGAAAAGCACGTTTTATCGTCGGTAACATTTGATTAGAAAATATTGATAAGGAGAAAACTTATGCGTAAGTATTATCTGAGGATAAGTATTTGTAGATATGCATCATCATCATTATATTAGCTGAACGACGTCCTCTGCAGATAATCAGATATGCATAAACATTATAGAATTAGAATATGTATAAGTAATCACAATAACTATAAAATTATATTTATATATTAAAGCCTACAGCATATTATGTAAATAAAATACTCTTTCATAAAATTTTTTTCTTGAACCTTTATAGGTAAAATACTTACCTACCTACTAATTTAACCCTATTCTTGGCACGGATGACAATTTAATACGTGGTACTTTTTAAAAATTTTGAGACGTGCACGGTGGACACGTTTCAAGTAAAATTCATCAAAATTTGAAACAAAAAAAATTGCCAGGTACCTTTTATATGGTTAAAAAAATATAAATATTTTTAGGCACTATTTTTATAAAATAAAACTGAAATAATTATAAACATGGAAAGGACATTGTTCCTCGTCCATACATCATTCGCCTCAGAACCGCAAAGGAAAATTACTAATAACTAACTTACTAATTATTATTTAAGCTCTGTGCAAATGGATATTATAACAAAACCAACAAAATTACAGAGTAAACAAATGGTCTTTGATAGTCTTAAGCTCCACTTAAGACTCGTTCCAATTACGAAGTACATCAGATTTGAAAGCCACTAAAATGGTTGCTTTTAAAATTCCATTTTCGGAAAGCTCCAAATTAAGCATTTATTTTCTTTCAGTTTCTTTTTTTTTATTGTTTGATGCTTACCTACATTTTAATCTCTGAAAAAATATAACTAGATTAAATAAATCGTGTAAAAACAAATGATTTTTTTGTTCCTTTCCGTAACTTGGAACTTGGCCACAGAATAGAGAGACTCTCTATTCTGTGACTTGACCATCCCGTGTGTTTACATTATTAATTTTAAGTAGGTATAGCTCGAAGTATGGATAAAATACCTATGTGAATACTTTTTCCTTACTATCTGCCGCCAAAGCTATTATGTCGTTTATTAATTAATTTTTAGGAAATTTTACTTAGGGTTAGTTAACCAAGTTAACAATAAGTAAACACAGTTTTATCCCGACAAATGGTTTAAGTGATTGTAATTAAATTGTGTGCTTAGTGTAACGGATAACATGGTTTTCAAAAATCGAACAAGGCAAGCTATGGAGTCGCTTTTTCCAAATACTTGTGTTACGAAGTTCTGAGCACATACTTCATATAAAGTTAGGTCAGAGGCTTCCGACTTCCGAAAATGAAAGTTTTTTTCTCTTTGTAGTTTTTTTTTGACATTTAAAAACTTCCGATATTTTGTAACCGAAATAAGTAACGAAAAAAACTGTTTACATTTTAAATGATTCTAATGACAACTATGTCGCTGCGCTGGTTTGTAATTTGCGATAAAACATGATGGTCTATAAGTAGTCGAAACTTCAATAAATTGGACAGTCATCGGGCAAAGCCATTATAGTTTTCATATTATAATATATACCCATTAAGGTACCTAAGTACGGTCAACAAAAGAGTTAAGTAACCAGAGTTGTCCGATATAGTTGAAGTTTTCTTAGAAATCGATGGATATCTTCGATAGAAACTTAATTTAATTAAAGAACTGTTTATTATGTACTTTTTAAATTAAATTAAGTACATATGAAAGCACCCATCGGTTTCTAAGAAAACTTTAACTATATCTGACGACCCTGAATACTTATCTCTTTTGCTGACTAGACATTACATTTATTGCTCTATTGAATTCTAGACATAGTTGACGTTGATCCAATACAAAGCCTGACAGCTAAATTACTACAGTAATTAATTTCCTAATTAAAGTTAAAGTTGCGATTCAAAATCACTTATGCAAATCTTTGATGAAATTCTTGATACCAAGAGATAAATATGCTAAATAATTTTCTGATTTCTAAGAAACTGTTTACCTTTGATTGGTCAGTTGGAAGGCTATTCAGAGCGAAGTTAAAACTAGTGAAGGTTTTTTATTAACTAATTTCATTATAGCAAAATAATATTAACATAAAATCATGCCTATATTCCCCGAAGGGTTAGGCAGAGGTGTAGGTGCCCATTAGTACACCCACATTTCGCTAGTTATATTTTAAGTCCCATGTAATAGGGGGCAAGCCTATTGATTATTTTTAATATTTTTTAACAAAGTTTTTTATCTAACATTTAAGTTATCCTATGAGGCGTATTTAGAACTAACTACTTAGTTAATATAGAAATAGCGGTGAAAGCATCGTAACGAAAACTTTAGCCATAGATTTTAGTACATGATCCTTTCTAACTTTACTTTAAAAAATCCTTGAAAAAGAACATCTGCTGTTTTATACAAAACCAACACCGTCAAACTATGTGGAACAGCTGTTTTATTTTTAACTCGCTTTTGCCCGCGACTTCGTCCGCGTAAATGTCGGTTATCGCGGATAAAAAGTTCTCTATGTCCTTTCTTGAGGTTAAAACTTACCTTGTGCCAAATCTCATTAAAATCGGTTCAGTAGTTTAGTCTTGAAAGCGTAACAGACAGACAGATAGACAGAGCTACTTTCGTATTTATAATATTATTATGGATAACAGACGAAAAATGGGTCTAGAATCATGTAGTGAATTCATGGTAACATTTTCGCTCCGATCGACGTTCCTTCCACTCAGTATGCACTTACTACTAATAGTACTACTTACCTAATAATTATAATAATAATACCCACCTGGCATGCAAAAATCTATCTTATCACATTTTCCTAAGTTCCTTTTTTTTCGTGTCGAAATTGGAACGGGCGCAAGCATCATAAAAATCCAATTTAACATCTCACATTTTATTTTCGCGTAATCCGATTCTAAGAAGTAATTAAGTAATTAGAATTGTTCTTGAAATACAATTCTTGAAATAACATCACAATTCTTAGTAGTTGCCTACTTACTAGGCTAAGTACCTACCTATCTACTGAATAAAGCTCTGATAGGTATAATTTGACGTGAGAAGCCAATTGTCAACTGTCGTACCTACTCGTGGACAAGTCTATTAATTTGTGTCAGCAACGGATCCGGGGGGAGGAGGGGGGATTTAAAAGCATTTGACTTCTTACGTGACAAATCTTAAAGTGAACTTGACATTATTCCAATTAAGCTTTTTGGCAAATATATTAATACCTCTAAGATACAATTGTTATCTATCTTCTATCTCTATAAGCACATATAAAACGCTTTGTCCTGAATGACTGACTGACAGATCAACGCACAGCCTAAACCGCTGATCGTAGAGACCTGAAACTTGGAGGTTGTGTTCTTTGTATGACGTAGGCTTCCGATAAGAAAGAATTTTCCAAAATTCACCCCATAAATGAAACAGGGGTCCAAAGCTTGTATGGAGAAACCAACTTTGACGCGGACAAGGTTACGAAGGCAAATGCTAGTCAAATTTTAAATGTTTGCTATACTTTTTTAGTGTTTTTCTTTTGCTAGAAATACAATAATCCTCCCAAACAACAATACTGGATCCGCCACTGATTTTTGTAAATACCTTTGAACTAAAAACCACTTACTCAAAGTAACCACCACGATTTAACAAAATATCTCTCTAGACATGGAAATGGCTTATAATTTTCCAGCGAGTGGATTTTTCTGCTGTTGTATCGTGCAAAAATAGCAAATATCGACGTTGGCGTTAAGTGCTAGACGACAGTCGAATAAACAGAGCGGCGTGCTCAAGGGCGATCGCGTTTTTGTATCGAGTGCAACATCCCACGCGTGTGCGCTGGTAATTCGTCCACGCCTGCCCGCCCCGCGCGCGCCCCTGCTCCGTGCGACTATGCCTCACCAAATTGCCATTGAATTATTATTGAATGAACTGCAAAAAAAACTATGCAATATCAACATTATGTAGATCCACAATCGTCAATCATTTCAAAAATCAGTCTATTATTGTCTAACTGCAGCGCAAAGGCTTCTTCTCATACAGAGAAGGTGGATTGGTGATTTCTAGGTTTCCTCTCGATACTTTTCCTTCACCGATGTCAAATGATGTCTAAGATAAACTAAGAAAGTACATATGAACTAGTAAAGTCGCATTGATGCTTGCCCATGCCCGTTAACGAACTTACGACCTCATACATGAGAGTCGGGCGCCCTAACCACTGGGTCATCACGACTTATATCCATACATAATCATTGAATACTCTTTAATAAACTCTATACTTACCTCATTATAACGTTTAAAACTCAAAAATGACTAAATTCTATTGAATCATTATCCCAATATTTTTTACCACCAATCTGTGTTGTTTTTCTACAGCTATGATTCAAGCAAATGACTAAGAAATAACTGACTCCTAATGGGTATTTGATTAATCGAATAACATCTTTCCGTTCACGTAAAATATTACAAAGTTTCAGTAATCAATCAAGGGGATTTTACTTCAGATTGAAAGCTTCTGATACAGTAAATTAATATTTTCATTATAAATTCGATTTATAGGTAAGTAACTCTATCCATAAAATAAAAACCTAAAGCCCTATTTTGATATTCAATAAAATATTATGTAAGAAAAAAGTAACAGTTATATCCAATAAGTATAATAGCAACGTGATCTTGATATAATTACTTATTCCAAGCAAGCTAATATTGTTTCATAAACATTATATTATTAACTCTTTAGTAATCGATCAGAAATATATTTAGAACAGTGTTGGGAACCGAATCAAATACACTCGAGCAACCCTTGCGTACAGTCAGCATCAGAGAAAAGGTACCCCCTTTGGTAATGACATCAAACCATTTAAGTTTTTTGCAGTGTATCGTAGATGTCGTGTTGGTCTAGGGGTTAAGACTGCGGCTGAGCAATGCGATGGTTGCGAGTTCAAAACCGCGGAATAAGTTTCTTTTTTCTTTTTTTAGGATTTCATTTAGGATTTTATTTTTTAGGTGGTATTCGTCAATTATTATTTATGAAATCAAATGTTAAAATATGTAGGAGGTTTATAAGAAAAACTAGTCATGTTGCATAAACAATATTCATTTATTTCCTTAATTACATAATATATTATTATATTAAATTATAATAATATATAATAATGTAATTATAGTATTATAGAGCAAAAAAGTAATCTAATTTCAACCATATCTCGCAGTTCATACGGCAGCTAAGTTTCTGAAGTCAAATTACGGTAGTGCAACAATTAGAATCCAGCACATTCTATTCAACCAAACAAAAAATCTATGCTAATTTCAACCTTATCTTTTAGATATTTGAATTGTCTTTTAGTTAATTTGAATTGATTTTATTTAATCGTAAAACAAAACGGTAAGGTAGAAATATAACACGTGATGGAAGTTGAAATTTAAACCTTATTATCTAGAAGATTAGAGCGTTATCAACCTTGTTCGATAAATGAAATAATTATATTAAAAATTTCGATACATTTGCTAACTGTGCCAATAGCCTAGTGGTATAAGACACGGTCCAGATTATCGGCTGGCACATGGTGGTGCGTGTTCGTATCCTCAACCGCGCCTAGCTTTTTGTAAGTTATTCATTGTAAGCCGAAAAAAATCCAAAAAAATATTAAAAAGGTGCAAATACTGATTGAGTGGGATCGGTGGCAGGCAGAGATGGGTGAGGCGGCGTGGCGGGGGAGGGAGCCGCTTGGGCTCTGAGTCACGTGACGCGATCGCCCGAGTGGCGGCGCGCGCGCCGTCGCTCGGGCGATAATTCTTTAAGTCTTGGGGGGTTCCTTTTCTCTGATGCTGACTGTACACGCAAACCAGAGAAAGGCCGAAGTTTTACTTTACTTTGAACTTATTAATAGTCGCGAATGTTGTGACTGTGTTCCGTAGGATTCAAGAACGTGCTGAATGTCTAAATTAATGTTCCCGAAGTCCGAAGAAACTAAAACGAAGGTGAACTTTGCAAACCATAGACTTCGAAAACCATAATTATAACAAACAGAATAATTATGAAACTGTCTAAAATGACTAAGTATTTGGTGTGTCTGGACTGGATTCAATCATTACCTGCTTACTGACAGACGACCGTCTCGATCAACATCATAAAGACGCATAATTTGTTTGTTTTTTTTTTTTTTGTAAGAGGTAATCTCTGAAAGCACTAGTTAGTCCGATTATAAATATTCTTTCACTTTTAGAAAGCTACAATATAAGTGCCATAGGTTATTTTTTATGGTAGGATATCTATTTGACTTCCACTCGGACGTAGACGCGTGCAGAAACTAGTTAGGTTTAAGAGTTGAACAGGTGCTCCCATAAACTAAAACTGAAACAGAGCATTGCGTAAACGAGCTATGCAACATTAGAGCACGGTGCAACGTCTAATTAAAGGATCATTGTGCGGAGAATGTGTGTCGGGCCGGGTCTTGCAACTGGGACGTAGTTCCGAACGCACCGTGGCCAACAATTCGCGTGCCGGTGCCCCAAATGCACATTTCCGCATTAAGACCCCGTGACACTGGTTGTGACAGACTGACA
This sequence comes from Hoplodrina blanda, assembly GCA_949316365.1. Lineage (NCBI taxonomy): Eukaryota > Metazoa > Arthropoda > Insecta > Lepidoptera > Noctuidae > Hoplodrina > Hoplodrina blanda. The sequence continues at coordinate 11,561,603 of OX438581.1, forward strand.
GGTGACAACGACCTACGATCGCAGTTTCAAATTACAATCTCTACTTGATGTTAGGTATATTGTATTTTGTACTGCTGAATCAGACCACAGCACGCTTGAGGAGATTCTTTATATATCTTTTTCTCCTTTCACATGTACAATCAAAAAGAATAATTTAATTATAACCAGGATTTTATAAAAACCTAATTGAAAAAAAATGCCGTTGAGTTTTTTGCTCGTTCTTCTCCATAGAGGCCTACTTCCGTTTGTGAACGAGCAACTAGCTTCAACTTTCGGACTAACTGACCGACTCCTTGACAGTTCAAAAGTGCCTGTAAATGGTCTAATTGAAATAAATGTTTTGACTTTGACTTTATGAGAAACTGTGGGAATTGTCTTCTAAAAGCAATGTGATTGTAGATTGCATTCCCATACATCCTCTCGCCTCATAGCTTTCACTCAAATGGCGAGAAAGCAGAACCCTTATAAGTACTATATACGTTCATACTCGTGCAATTTTCTCTTCATATGAGACGTCATTGCTATTGAATTACCTATTCGCTGATTTATGATGGCTCATTACTGCCTACATTGCAGGGATTATACATTATATGCACTACCATTATGGCAATGGTTCTCGAAGTACTGATAGATCTGTCCGTCTATTTTAGATACGCTTGACCTAGCTTTGATTAGGTGTATGTAGGTACCGCTTACATTACGATAGAATAAACAAATCTGAACAAAATTGAGAACACCACTAAATAAATTAATTGCTTTGTTTTATTGTAACAGTGGCTCGTACAAAGATAAACAGACCGTTAGTAGAACTTTATAATTATTCTGTATGTACGTAACATCACGCCTGTAATCCCCCAAGGGTTAGGCAGAAGTGTACCCATTAGTACACCCGCATTTTGCCAGTTATGTTTAAGTCCCATGCAATAGGAGGCGAGCCTATTGCCATCAACCGGGCACAAATCCAGACTCCTTGGAGTCTGGGTTTGTGCTGCTACTGAGGAATTCCTGATGGAAAAACTCAATAACACTTTGCCCGACCTGGGAATCGAACCCAAGACGAGGCAGTCAATTAAATTCTGTTAGTCCCAAATCACGTTGGAATTAAATCTTTAATGGAAAGTAAGTAATGTAGATAATACCAAAAGTATGTTCGGCAAATCAAAGACACTTCAACCTTCGCGGAAGAATTATTAAAAATAAACACAGAATTGAGGGTTTTACGGGCTGATGGTGTCATAAAAAGTGTTCTTTTTGACACCAATCTGGTGTTTATTATTTGGGACAAATGTGACCCGCCGGCCGTAACCCAACACCGCGCCGTCTGTCGACCGACACCACTCGTCTTGTTTGATCTACTGAGAGCTTTTTAAACTTTTTATGTCATAGTTTAGTGCGTTTTAGGCGCCTTTATTGCTGAGTAAACATTTCAGGATTATACGTCGCAGCCGCAGCACGAGCTTAATGAACTTTTCCATTTCGACATTTTCAGTCGCGGAGCGTCGCGCGCGTTCGTTGAGTAAACTCACACATTGAAATCGTGAGAGAGCCCTCCTATCTAAAATAACACAAACGTATGGTGTCCATTTATTTCTCGAAGAGCTTCATAGTTTACAATGACCATTTTGACAAGGCTATATTTTTATTGCATAACGCCCTTGGGCACTCCAAAAAAAAATTATCTTTGGATTTTTTTTTTAACGTAAGTATCATCTGTTAAAAGTATTAATAACACAAATAAATAGAATAAAAAGCTTTGTTTTCTTTTATATCTGGTAATGCGTTCATTGATATGTTGTTGATATTTCAGGAAGAGTCTTGTTTTGTTAAAAAGCACCGTCCAATCGGTGAAGAGCCGGCCTGCGCCCGCGCCGCCGCCCGGCACATTAGGAAAATAGACAGACCGTTTGTAGACATTGGAAATGGTTATGTAGTATGTGTATTCACCTACGCGAACTCTTAAACACTATGATTTATGTTTCAACATGCAAAATTCTTTTACGTAGGTTGTTCTTGTTGCATACAAGTTGAAACACTGCTTTATATTATATTTAGTAAAAACTATGATGCAATATGCTGTAGTATTAGGTACTCATATGTTATTCTTATAATTATATAAGCCTCGATAGCGTAACTACAGAGAGTTTTATATTATGGGCCATTATTGGATCATGCATCATTAACAACTAATTGATTGCATTAATGATAACTCCAACAATTATTGTTTATGAATTAGTATGCGCAGCATGTTTACAAATTACGCAGCATTAATTATATAACGTCATAATAAACACTTTGGGTCTTAACCCGAAATGGTTCACTTTTGTGGAGTGCCGGCCGGCGTTAAGCGGTCGGATTTTTAAATAAACATTTTTAATGATCGCGTGCGCCTGCGCTGCCAGGTGTACGCAGACGGTGCGCCCGCGTCTCCTCCCCTAATCGTACTAGTTCTTTTGTTCCAAAAACAGTAACCCATTTATTTGTAAAAGTTGAAAATTTCCTTCTGTTACGTTTGTCTACAATATTATCTTACTTAAGAGGAAGGGGAACTAAATCATTTGTTATGGCCTCTATTAATTTCCTACTTATAATGTCGGTAAGCTATGTGAATAAACATAAAAGTTATAATTGTTTTATTTCCTACGAATGCATTTATTTTAAGAAGGGAATCCTTCCTCCCCCGGCAGCTGCGGCACAACAACATCAACTATTTCCAGAATGATCGGACATCCTTTTTTTTGACATCACAGAATTCAAAGTGATTCAATTTGTGTCAAAAAAAAACTATGGTGAATTAAGGCGAACCTTAGCTTAGCAAACTTAGCTCATATTCCCTAGTATGACAGCTCACTTCACCTAAATTCATCCAGGGTGACCTTTTAAGACTATACAGTAGGTTGTTACATAGGTAATTAGCAGCTCATAAATTCATCTTTGAATTTTCAATGTAGGAAATCACCATACCTAAACTACTATAAGATATCTTACGTATTCATAACCTCTCTTAATTCGCAGGGACATCTACTCCAGAATTCAAAATTAGGTTTTGAATAAAGTGCCCTATTCTTATACCAAATGATTCTGAGAACGTAAACGTGATTGCAAAAAGATAACGTGGTTTTCTGACGATTGGCCATTTTGTTTGAATGACCAGCTTCATTCGGGGTTTTATTAGGATGCCCGGATGGGCGGAAATCGACCCATGTGTCTCTGAATCAATTTGTATGTTATTGAGTCCGTTACTTCGTAAGCAAAGAATAATAAACTCATTACTTACTTTGTTACAATACTTAGGTAGGTATTCAGACCAATAAAAAAGTATTATAGTTGATAATGAGTTAACCTAATGAGGTTACCTACCTAAAAAATCAAAATAGTTTCAAAAAATCAAAACATTTTATTGTTTTGTTTATACGGTACTGGCCATTTATTAACCTACCATTTTTCTTCCCAGATTTATTTAAAAAAATAAATCACTTCCAGAGAAACAATAGTTGAAATTCGGAATTCGAACGCGTCTATCGCCTACTTACATACTTACACATTGTACGTAGGTGTGGGTGATGTAAGAAGTTAACAATAGTGTTGGTAATTTGTTGTATTGTTTTGCCATCGGGACGAGTTGAGCATGGCTCTAAGCTACGACTTGTCCGATGGTTATTTATACCGTAATCTATCAACGAAACTGTCACGTGGGTGCTTGGTCCACTAACAAACCGAACGATGTAGGGATCATAGGAAACTTCAAAGACAGAAGTACAACCGTTATTTTGCTGTCTAGTTTCAAGTGGATGAGTTTGACAATGGACTGAATTGTATACACAAGCAAAAGTATTATCCGTCATAGCACTTTCTTTTTTAGATTTTGGACTTTGCCATGTAAGCCTGTTTTGGGGTAAAATGTTCGATTTTTTTTTTAAATCCAAAATGATTATAAGTAATTCTTTGACTTAATTTTCAAAAAGAAAGAAGTCTCCAGTATCTTTTGAAAGAGAAACTACGAAAAATAAAATCCTTCTTTTTTCAAATTTCTTGATAATCTTGTGTTGAGCTTTCAGTAAATAAGGCTCTGCGTCATTATCGACGCATATCAGTCCTACAAACCTATATAGGTACTACATTTTCAACAGTAAAGAACATTAGATTACTTGTAAGTTCAAGAACGACACGATTTTGAACGCTGCAACTACATTACTGCCTTATTGCTGTCATGTTCATATTGCTTACATTATACGGTAATGAATATTATTGTTAAGGGCACACGTAAAACTGACTGCGCCGGCGCATGGTTTCGTGATTATCGTTATCTCAACAGTTCAATAAAGTACATTTTATCGTTGTGACATTTCTGAATTTCTCATTCGCGTTTAAACATTGAAAACCAACACGATCAGGAGATAATGATAGCCGTGAGCCATCGATTTAACTGATTAGCTTCTGCCCCGCGACTTCGTCCGTGTGGTTTTTTTTTTACCCGCGTTACATCTTTGGTTACTGCTCCGCGACCGTGAATCATATCGTGATGTTATTTAGCTTATACTATTCCTTTTGAATCTGGCTATCACACCAGAAACCTGAAAAGGAGTTATTGTACCTACTCATCATTATGAACAACTTTTACTATGGGACCAAATTCGAAATCATGAAAAAAAAATCAGCTGTTTCATACATTATGTTTGTGTTGTACCTATAGCATTTTTGTAGGGAACAGCTGATTTTTTTTAATGATTTCAGGGTTGGTGCCATAGAAAAATTTGTTCATAATGATGAGTACAATGACCCCTTTTCAGGTTTCTGGTGTTTTAAAAATAACCCTGTATACAAAATTAGCGACCCGCCTCGGCTTCGCACGGATGCAATGTAGATACATAAACCTTCCTCTTGAATCACTCTATCTATTGAAGAAAACCGCAATAAAATCCGTTGCGTAGGTACTTATAGTTTAAAAGATCTAAGCATACAGACAGAAACGATACTTTGTACTACTATAGGTACTATGTGGAGAAGAATTTCTCCACAAAAACGCGTTAAAACAAACAAACAAACTCTTCAGCTTTATTATATTAGTATGAATGTAAAATATTATCTATCTTTTTGCGGTAAACGACCACAAGAAGTAAGTGAATGAGCTAGGAGTGGCTCTGCGAGGAACCTAAGATGCAAAGTGTCGGTAGTCGGTAGAATCCATTTACCTAAAGTATTTATTAAAATTGAAAAGACGTGGATGAGAAATAAAGTAAACTTTTTAGTATTGAATGTATTCTTCGCTTGTCTCATAAGATAAACCGCTTTTACTTAATGAAGAAGGAAGGAACACCGTCTTAATACTGCAGCCTTGTTTAATTCCCATTGTTTAGCCTTCCATTCCTAATATTGAGCTTAGTTCAGCCAACCCACAATCTCTCAATAATTAAATAAATAACGTCAAATTAATATTACAATACTAGCCAATAGGCTCGCCCCCTATTACATGGGATTTAAAAAACATAACTGGAGCAATGGGGGTGTACTAATGAGTACACTTCTGCCTAACCCTTCGGGGATTACAGGCGTGTTGTTATGTACCTATGTGTATGAACGTATGTATGTTACAATACTATTCAATAATAACAGTTGAATGTATACATCCAAAACTTATGCTTAGAACTGATTTAAAATGAATCAGCGTTTAATTTCCAAAATAATTAGGTAATTACTCTGACTTTGAAAAATGGTAGGAAAATTAACGTTATTCATAGTGGCGGACTTCAACTCAATAATCATAGTAAACAATAACGCCTTCTACGGCTACAAATTAAACAAGACGAATGTCTAAAACACCTCGTGAATCGTCGTGTCTAAACATACTAAATACGGAAATAATAGATGCTCGAATATTCTCACGAACACGAGAATCCTTAGAGGTAATAATTTTCAGTGTCGGGATTTGAAGCCACAAGTATTTGGGTCAGAAATGTTCAACAACTATTGTTGTGATCACGCAATTAATTATATTCAAACACAACAAATAACTTTTGTGTTACCTTAGAATGTAGAGAAACTGATATAAACAACAATTAGACTCTTTTTTTTTTCTCTTTATGAAATTTTTAAAATCTTTTCCACACACTATGAATTTATTTTAGTGCGTTTACAAAGATATAAACTCACATACACACACAAGCAAACCCGGAACAACTACTTACCTATAAGCCAGACAAATATTTATTCCATGCGGGAATCCATCCCCAACAAGGGTCGACAATTTTTAAATCCTAAATATAGCATGAACAGGACCTACCAAATATTATGTTGCTGTTCCTACTGCTTGCACTTAGACTAGGAAGCTCGTTGGTTGTAAGCAAACCGGTGATTTTTATAGTATGGCAATTATACACCCTACCGTGGTATTCCGCTTGTTTATTAATAATTATTAGGTACAATAAAGGTTGTTCATGTAAAGATTCTACTTGTTCATTAACATTAGCTAATTTGTTCGTTAACTATAGGTACCTTTGTTTGATAATGTAAACCAGATCAAATTCAAAGTCTTTGTATTATTTATTTCTTTTGAAAAAAAATATGTGAACCTTTTCTTTTTTGCTTTTCTATAAATTCCAAAGGATTTCGTTCATCGTAATATAGTAAACATGATTAGCATTAAAATCTAATATAAGTAACTTAATTTAATTAATTGTTTGCTTAAAGCCTACCTTGTCATGAACCTAGGATAATACAGTTTAAAATAGTAATTTAATGTCACATGCCAATATTCTTGCATTTCGAAGTAGGAGTTTATTACAACCTAATAGTATTTATAAAACATTTACAGTTCAATGCTTGAATTAGTTGAATTACTTTCCCGTAAATCCATAATTATTGTATAATTATTATACAGGGTCATTGATACCCGAAACCTGAAAAGGGGTCATTGTACTCATCATTATGAACAACTTTTACTATAGGACCAACCCTGAAATCATGAAAATAAAAACAGCTGTTCCCTACAAAAAAAAAGCCACACAACATGATCATAATGTATGAAACAGCTAATTTTTCAGGTTTCGGGTATATTTTCAATGACCCTGTATACTAACTAGCTTATTCGCGATTTCGACAGTGTATATGTCAGTTGTCACGGTGTTTTATTTTTGCGCGGAACTCTAATTGCCTAATTTACTCCTTAAAACATACCACACCATCAACTACCAAACTCCAGGCTGTTACTGAGAAATTACTGATGGGGAAAACCCAATTACACTTTGTCCAACCTGGGAATTAAACCCAGAACCTGTAGCTGTGCTTGCGACCACAAAACCAATGGGCCAATTGGAGTTGACGATCGTAAATCCATATTAACGCATCGCTAGTGTTACCGTGTTACTATGAAATATGACTGTGTCGGTTTATAATTAGTCAGCCTAATACAAGTTTTGAAGAATCGTAGCAGTGAATCATATTAAATAAAAATAGGTACACATCTACAAGTTACAAGAGATGCGTAAGTATTATAAAAATAAACGTATCGGTTTAAAATTAGTTGTATCGTAATTAATCTTAGTTCTATCAAAACAAACCAACCTACAATCTCTCATTAATTGCACAACTTGTTCTCACATTGAACCCGTACTTACATCTATACTAATATTATAAAGCTGCAGTGTTTGTTTGTTTGTTTGTTTGAACGCGCTAATCCCTGGAACTACTGGTCCGATTTGAAAAATTCTTTCAGTGTTAATTAGATTAGTTATCGAGGAAGGCTATAGGCTATATACCATTACGCTACGACCTACGGGAGCGGAGCAGTAACCAAAGACGCGGGTGTAACCGCGGCGGACAGCTAGTGAATGATATAATGTTTTATTGATTTTAAAAGAGTGCTCGCATGGAGCGCTCTCATGGAGTTTCTTGCTCGTTCTTCTCTATAGAAACTAGCTTTAACTTTCTGACTGACGGACTCCTTGACAATTTAATTCATATAAGTATTTGAAAATAGTTTATTTGAAATAAATGATTAAATAAATTACTTAAAACTAGTTCAATATTCCAAATGTGTTACCTACATTACTATCCACCAAAAACAGTTTAATGCACTTATCAAACTTATCTTCTAACTACTACATAAAAAATATAGGAGACATAGGTATTGATCGTTTTCGTTTGATTCGTTTTGACAGAAGTACTTAACACCAATTTAACAACATCTTTTTTTATTAATAACGTTGCCCCACACTAGGAATACCTCCTGTCCTATATATCAATCCTATCCTGTCCTATATGAATATTTCCTTTTACGCACATATAAACTCACATACACAAATAGCCCGACCCTAAACAACTATCTATAGGCCATATTTGTTCTGTGCGGCAATCGAACCCACGACACGCTGCGCTGCAACCAAACCGTGCCGTCATTACCGTCATTGCCGTATTATATCTCTACAGCTTTATTTAATAGTGTAATTCGCATTACAGCGTCCATGAATAAAAGCCTGAATAATGCATAATGCAATAGGTACAAGTGCTTTATCGGATCTATACACTTTGTTTTATCTCTTACAAGACTTTTATAAATGCATGGCAAATCTAGGCAAGTAGGCAGATAGGAGAATGTTTTCCAATCTAAGATAAGTATGGTAATACCTTAAACATATTTCCTGCCACGGCTACATTGTAGCGTATAATGTCGGTATTTGTCTACAGATCTCGAAAACCTGCGCTTAGCCTGCGTGGGAGTATAGAAAAATTATGTAGCTGTAGAAAAAAAACAATCGCATAAAATATTGTAGGAACAATAATTTTTACTTGGTTTTTTTTGTAGGAAAAACGTACGTATGCTTGAAGAGCTGTTTTTAAAAGTTTATCTTACAATGGATTTACAACTTATACCTTACCTCTGGAAATTAATTCCATCTATACTAATATAATAAAGTCGAAGAGTTTTTTTGTTTGTTTATAAGCGCTTATCTCTGGAACTACCAGTCATATTGGAAAAAATCTTTTTATACATGATAGTCAGAATCGTGAGGAATAGTATAAGTAGGTTATAAAACATCACCTCTTATGGATTATGCTCCTATGGATTTATTTCCAGAGTAATAGAGAGTAGTGTGTTAAATGAATAACAGTATGCCATTGAAGGAGTACGTAACCAAGCCGCAAGACAGACAAACAGCCTAGCCTAGAGGTAATTGCGCAGTGCGATCGTTAAGTTCGTTCCTATTAACGATAACAAATAGGCATAAAATGTAAAATATCGATAATTCACTTAGGTACACGATATTATTGATTTATCGTAACCCGAGGGCGAGGCGGAGTGCAGCCACTCTCCACGATAACGTGGCCAAAATAACTCCGCGTCGAGCATCTCAAACGTTCCACAGATAACATAACACAGCCCCGATCGTCTTATGTTTTTATTATGTACTTGTTATGCTGTAAAAGCTGGGGCAATACCACGCAATACGCCCAATTTTAAAGTGCAAATCGTGCAATCTTGGCACTCGTGGTACTAAATATGTACTATAGTACATAGAACAGCGATCTCAAGATATTGCGAGATCGTGGCTCGATTACCATGACCAGGGTTTGAATGCATCCCAATGGTAATGAGTGCCCTTATGCATTCTGCGCAGTAGTCAATTAACGTGAAAACTCATTCTAATTTACGTTAATTGTTTAATTATGAGCTGATTGACATGAAGGACTTGTTGCGAGAGATCCAAGAATCCATGTTTGTAACTGTTGTTTTTAGAATTCCATTGTTATTTTACGTTGTTTGTTGCTTACTCTGTGTATAATTTACGTAACAAGATTGTGATGGATCGGTACCTATACAGATACACTCTATGTTAAGAAATTCAGTTGAACTGTTCAACAAGTGGTTTTGGTCGGCGCCAGACTGTCAGATTCTGGTCTTTCTATCGGATCCAATTAATATGAAAATGCGTTTTGATTGATTCCAATCAATAGTGCGTGAAGGGTGCGTTTATACATGATTGATTTAGTAAGATAGGTTAGATAGGTAGTCGTAATCAAATGTTCTGGGCGAGGCTGTGCGCTGTCAGTCGGATATTGCCTCATATTGATTTGCACAAAGCTGGGACAGGAATAAGAAAGGCAAAAAGTTCTGAACGTGCTACTTGAGAGCACCAGAAGTACCTATTGGCGTCTCAAGAGGTATCTAAATCTCCACTTCAGGTTGATCTTTAACAAGAGTATGATTATATCATTTGATCGGTCTTTATCCCGTTGACTTCGGGAAAACACAACCGTTGTGTTTCTGTTTTTAAAAAACTCAAGTGCGGTGCACACACGACAGTGTGTGTTTTTCTCACAAACTGTGTAGCCAGCCGCGCTTCGAGCTTGGCATAGCGAATGTTCGCCTATTTTATTTTTTTTTTTTTTTTTAATAATATTATTTCTCATTTTTTTTTAAAACATTTTTTATTTTCTTAGTCGGTTTTCCTATCACGAATGCGATATTTTTACGCCTTCAGGCATAACATGGAGAACTATATTATATGTATTATTTTGTGTCTTAACAACAAATTATCGTCTGCAAAAGGCATTATCTTTGCATGTTTATACTATAGTCTAACTACACAATAAATAAAAAAACAGACTAGTACCCATAAGCTTTTTCAACAAAATAAATAGATAATCTAATTGTTTCAGCGGCTACGGGATTACGCGGAAAAACTGGCGAGGGTCGCTCGAGAGGAGGCGAGGCCCCAATCACCAATAGAAACACCACCAAGTAAATAAAAATATTTTGTATTTTTTTCCTACCCTAGAACGCTGACCCTCTATAGGTATTTATCCTCTATGGTCTATAGGTCCGTTTATAAGACATAAACCTCCTTCGCAAAACACCTGTAGGGTCTAAGTACTCTAGAACATTGAAATATTGTTTCATTTAGTTCTGCCACTGGCTTAATGGACCCGTCATTTATTTAATTCACAATTTATTTATTCAAATGCTATATCACTCAAGTTGATCAGAAAACTTAGGACCACTATTTAACACTGTGCTGTGATTAATCAATCACTTGGCAAGCGTAGTGTAGTGATTATGGTAATCACTGTGTCCAACCATTTGCCTGTAATGGAAAGTCCGATATTCTGTGGTGGCCATTTATTGGCACAGCCCATCTGTAGGTACTTTAATTGAGATGTCTTATTTTAATTTATAGCATTTTACTACTTAGTGTTTATTTTACATAGTGGTATAGTGGTGGTTGGTAGGATTGACACAATTGGGTAGGTACTTGACATCACCAATCAACTAACATACTTTTTATGAGCTGTCAAAACTGTGACGTCACATTTTTGCCAACTCAATTGATTAACTATTTATTGATTTAAGTCACAAAATATCAAATTTTACAGTAAATTAAAAAAATCATCAGGTTTTCAGGGCTAAAATAAAAAGTTATTTTAAAGAAGTTGTGTCCTGGAATTATTGGTAAAGGGTGTCAAATAGGTACCCAATTTTTAGGGTTTGTGGTGGTCATTGGCTAATTATTACCCCTGTTCCAAGTACCATGGTAATCGTAATGTTTATTCACATTTTTATTTCGTGTGTCGTATGATGATGGTATTTTTTATATTATACAGGACAGGATGTTTAATAGTAGATATTATCTCTATGTGGCTAAAATGGTTTAACAATTTCTATTTCACGATTTCCTATGAATTATCAAATACAGATAAAAGATCATATCATGATATGATAATTTACAAACAGAATTAGAATAAATTAAAACATTAGCGTGATCATCAGTAATTAAATATAAGACTATCAATACTCACAATTTTATTAACATAAGTAGGTACCCACTTTTTAATTACCCGGTTCCACGCTCTACAAATAAGAGAAAACCATTTAATTTAACTTTACAATTAAAGCGGTTCGGATTTAAATTGCAAGTATCGTGGGACAGCGTTTGACGTGAATTTCTATTAGTCGTGTTCAATTCAAAGTGATGGACGTCGGCCATTGATTACAACTTACATTGATTACTGCTCAGGAAACATTGTTTGAATAAGTGTTGCTAGGTCTAATCTGACTACTATTAAAAATTCTGTTTGGATGTATGTTTGTTACTCAATCCGCCTGAACGGCTGAATGGATCTCGATAAAATTTGGGACAGAGATAGATTATAGTCTAGAATAGCAAATAGGCTACTTTTTATTTCGGATAAATAGACGGTTCCCGTGGGCTAATATATTACCAAATCATTTATACTTAATACAATTAGACCATTAAAAGGCACTTTTGGATGTCATTTACAAGAGCATTTTTGAACATCATTTACTTACAAGAGAGAAAAAAAATATTGAATTTAGTTTCCCATTCCAAAAGGTAGTTTCGTATGGAGAATTTATTCATAATGTATTGACAGTATGTTGGTTTATTAGAATAAATGACACCAATACTTTGTTCCATTTACAAATAAATGAACAAAGTGACAGTACCCAATACGGGTGTAGAGACCAAATCAATTGACATACTTTTTAGGAGCTGTCAATCAAAACGCGATTCCCCCTTAAGATTTTGTAATAGAGTACTTTGACATCACTTATTTGCCCACTCAATTGAGTAAGTAACTGTTTATCGACTTCAAATCAATTAAAAGTCTTACTTTACTGAAATAAATACATTTTTACTTTACTTTTACTTTTTTACAGTTAATTGAAAATTTGTCGGGTTTTCAGGGCTAAAATAAAGTGGTTTATCAGTGGAGTTGTGTTTTGGAATTTAATTTAACGTTAATGGCGTCACCCGTATATTGTGTAGTGTGATACTACGTACATTCTACAGCAAGGATTAGGTGTTTAACTTTATTAATTAGTTAATTATAGTAATTGATTGAAGCTCTAAAGTTCTCATAATGTATGAGTTCTAATATTTCTTCCCTCGGCTGTCGACTTCCACATTTGAAAATCTTTCCACCATAAACAAACCAATAGAAAAAAAAACCTGAAAAACTTTCAGGATAATAACAAATATGTCATATTTCCAGCGATATACTTGCCGGGAACCTGCGGTCTGCTGTCGTGCGGCAAAGAGGCGGCGTGCATGCCATACAACAGTACCATGCATTACTGCCGGTGCACTTCCAACGGAATGCCAGTCACCGAAGACTTCAGATGCCCCAGAAGTACAGGTGATGCTACGTTTATTAATAACTCCCACAATGCTTGATTGATCATAATTTGTTATACAGAGTTTATTGAACTTTTGTTTCGTTGTTTTGATGCTACATCGACTGTTTTGTAATCATTACTTTGACGATAGTGTTTTATTGCTATTGATTATTTGTTGTGTAAGTTAAGTTGTTGTTTTTTTCGTCTTGTTACCTAATTGTCTCCTAATAAGAAAACTTCAAGCTAACTAACTGAAGTATTAATTAGTAATTAGTATTGGCATCTGCCATGTTATTCTCTTTACCACATTTGGTTGACTGGTAGCTCTAGAGAAAGCCTTTGTACCTTTTATTGCATAAAGTTTTAATAAATAAAATTAACCAAAGTAACAGAAAGAATTAGGTACACTAACTTTATTTCAACTAACTAAACATTTTCCAGCCAGTCGTTTAGCCGTCAGCTGGATGGAACATAGCAATATACCTACACCACAGTTTACATATCCATCCTACATTTGTGTCAGTGAAGGTCTAACAGTAAAATGTATTCATTATTTCCAGTTCCCGTGACTTTGAAGCCCATATACAACGTGATCCCGCCGAGAACTTCGAACGCCTCCGCAGATAGCCGATACGCGCCGTCACCGCCCACCGCACAAGTGAGAACATCCATCTTCATTAAAACCCCTTTTAACGCCTTATCATTCTGTCCTACAACACAGATTGCCGACTTGATTAAAAAATAGAGATATACTTCATGAAAACTTTCACTGAAACCTCGTTTGACGCATTAGGTACTTCGGTTCTAATTAATTCGTGCCGTTTGTTAGTTGATAAAATATTGATGACCTAAAAAACTTAAGTGGGTTTTTCCCCTGCAAGTAATTTATGCCAAACGTCAAGTACGCGACGTTAGATAATGCTAGGCGGCACTAAGGCTTAGCACGCACTGCGATTAAACGCGCGCGGTTTAGGAATAGCTGAAAACGCAAAAACGGGCATCAACACGCACTGCGGCTAGCGTTTTGCTTAAATTTATTTCATTTCACCATGGATTTCTGGCGAAATTTTTTCAAACCGCGGTAAAAACGTAGCAAGTTGCGTTTTTAAAATCAGTCACTGAAAAAAGTCACTAAAACGTGCGCTTGTATAGAAAACTATGTGTTACATTTTTTTGCGGTTTCAGACCTGCGGTTAATCGCGGGCGTTTAATCGCAGTGCATGCTAATTTAAGCCTTAGTTCCTAGTGTTATGTTTTCGCCCACCCTGTTCCTTCTGTTGCCGTTTACGTTCCGGGGCCACGGTATCCTGTTAAGACGTCCCGCAACCCCGGCCCTTTTTTTTAAGCTTGCGGTGTCTAATAATTTTGAAATCTATTATGAGTGATTTAGAAGAGGTATTTCATACAAACTTTCAAGTCCCTTAGTTAGCCTTAACATATTTTTTCGAAAAAAAAAACTTTTTAGACCTACAAATTAATGTATTCTGCTTATGCATAGGAAGTTTAATATAAATCAGTTCATTTATTTCGAAAAATAAGGACTTGTGTTTGTATGAAATGCTGTACAGCGTAAACGCTCATAATATTTAGGTATTCCATTTTAGTGTCGCATAGTGTTAGTAAAAAAGGGGATTTGTAGAGGACAATGAACACAATGAATATAACAAGCGATGAACTTTATCAATGAAAGTATTGATTTTGATCAGACACGCTAAAATATAGTGTATGGGATGGAAAATGAAATCAGTGTTTTTCCATAGGCACTGATAAATATTCATGATAGGGTCAGCCGTGATAACGTAGATCGTCACCCAAATTGAGAGTACTTTGATTACGTAGGTAGGTACTTTTATATGTTTTTCTTTATGAATTATTCATAACAAAATGTTTTTTTTTATACAATTTGTTCTTATATGTACCTATTGTTTTTTTATTTTCCTATCCCTAACCTTTGTCTTTTAAATACAAAGTAGGTATTATGTCTAGATTTAAAAAAAAAACACACCTATTACTAATAATGTACGTATTAAGTACTAACTTCTCTTGGTCGTAACTTCATCTGCGTAGAACTGCGATAAAAAAACGGGATAAAAATTATCTTATGTTAAGCTAACGAGCTAAACTATCCCGAATTTCAGTTAATACCGTTCAGCCCAAACCTAAGCGTGAAAGAGTAACAATCAAACATCCTTCCATCCATCCATCCTCACAAAACTTCGCGTTCATAATTCGCGTAGTAGAATTAATATAACGAACCTCTATAATTATAACTATTTCCTTGCTTCCTACGAAATCCCATATGACCCTCCGCTAGTAACAAACAATCCTCATTGTAACAAATTGTTTTTTCGTACCACTTGCTCAAAAAAGTGACATTCTATGCCACAAAAAGCGAACATAACAATAGTCATTATTAATCTGTCAAAAACAGGGAAAGAAAATTGTACTGAATTTCATTTATCCTCTAGGGAGAGAATGTGATTTAAATTTGGAATACTTACCGAAATTTATACTGCACTACATCTGTGTTTACACCATTGAGTTCGTATATAAAAATTATACATCTTTTTGAAAAAGGAATACGCATTTATTGTGCAGTTATGATTATTAAATAAAATTACGAAAACCGACGAGGCCGTATGAGCTTGATGCGTTTGCTTTTCCGACAAAAAAATATTAGTCTAGGAATTTGCCGCGTTTTTGTTTTCTTCATACATAAACGTTAAGTTTATTTTAATTTATTTTTATAAATAACTTAATGTTCTAAAATGCATATCTCATATTATTATTGTGTTAATTTTTTCGCAAGTGGTACGAAAAGTAGAGTATTTTCCTCGGTGATAAAGCTGTCTTAGTCTTGGGTGAACTTAAATCCCTCGCTACACTCAGGACTCGCCTTAAATCCCTCGCTTCGCTCGTGATTTAAGTTTTTAACACCCTCGCAACGCTCGGGAGTAAACCTCGAGTCCTTCGTTACGCTCGCGATTTAAATCGTCACCCGCGACAGAAGACACTGCTTTATCCCCTTGGTTAATAATCTACTATTATATCACGAATATTTTTCCATTTCAGCTTTGTTATATCGAGAATGCCCTGTATAACGTATTTTATTGTTCTTTTCCAGGTATCCAAATCATTAACGAGTGGGGAGATCTTCTCTGACCCTACCACTGGGAATAGGTCGATAATAGAGGGCGGCATGACCGCTGGTGTGGGAACCCTAATAGCGGTGTCCGTTTCAGGAGCGGTATTGTTATTAGTAATCGTCATTATTATCCTGATATACCTCAAAAAACGTATGTGTCGTGTAGACGGGAAAACGCAGCCTGTAAGTATTCCTTCCTCCAAATATTTAAATGGATAACTTCAGTTGCTTCAGTTGTTGTGTTAACTTAGCTAGAATTCTATATTGATACTTTGCATGACATTTAAAATTAATGACATTTTAATAAAAACATACATACGGTGTAAAAGTACACGTGACGTAGCCCTTAAACGCAATGGCTGAGAAATAACTTTTATTTTTGGTGTGAAAATTTGACAGGGGTCGTGGACTCGTGGTTAGAACAAATAGATTTAAAATTCGTTTTCATAAACCTGACGTTCAATATCTTCTTAAACAGATGGTTATCAGGTATAAAAATATCATAATGACGGCAAGAACATGAAACTTTTGGCTTCGTCAAGTGTCCTTTTACACCCGTTATTAACGAAACGTCGCTTTCTTATTGCTTGATTACTCCTTCTGTCCTGTTGCACACAATTATTTCAATAAGTAGAAGCAAATAAGATAGAACAGCTTCATTTTTTATAGCGTGTGCGACCAGGAGAGCCTCTGCTTGCTGAAAGGTATATAACGAACCCGCAGTACGGAGTGTACGGGGCAGGCAACGTGCCGGTTCCAGGGACCCCCGGAGCTATGGATGCTGATGATACGAACAAGTCACAAGTCCAACTCCTGGATAGAAACGCGCTCACATTCCTTGAAGAGGTCGGGGAAGGATGCTTTGGCAAAGTCCATAAAGGTAAATTCAACATTACAAATCACAAATCCGATTTTAAACCAAACATTGATATGAATTAGGTACTTACTCATTTTTTTGTTCTAGGACTTCTTAGAACCACCGCTGAGGAACAAGTGGTAGCTATTAAAGTACTAAAAGAAAGCGCAGGTCGCAATGCCGAGGAAGACTTCGTGAGAGAAGTCTCTATAATGTCTGCGTTTAGACATCCCAACATTCTTGCACTGGTTGGAGTCGTATACAGAGGTACATTACTACTTAATATTGAACGTTGTAAACAGTTTAATGATTTTCTATTTCGTCCACTTCAATCATGGATGCAATCAACTTACAGATGATATCAACGCGAGTCCCTGGATGGTGTTTGAATACATGGAGTGGGGTGATCTAGCGGGAGTCCTGCGAGGGTCCCGCGGTGGCGGAAGACCAGGACCTCTGCTTGATGAACCTGCTTTACTACATGTAGCTCTGCAAATAGCTCGAGGCATGCAGTACCTTGCTTCAAGAAGATTTGTTCATCGAGATCTCGCGGCGAGGAATTGTTTAGTCGGTGCAAATCTTACAGTGAAAATTGCGGACTTTGGCATGTCACGAGATGTTTACACGTGCGATTATTACAAAATGGGTGGTGAGAGGCCCATGCCGGTACGGTGGATGTCGCCAGAGAGTATCGTGTACGCTCGGTTCACCCACGAATCAGACGTGTGGTCATACGGTGTAGTGCTGTGGGAGATATATAGCAGAGGCAAACAGCCATTCTATGGTCAAAATAATGATGGCGCTACTAAGTTGATCTTACGGGGCATAGTGCTGGTGCCTCCCGAAGACTGCCCACGCTTCGCTGGCGATTTGATGCGTGCATGTTGGAAGGCCGATCCTCGCGATAGAATAGGTTTTGATGAAATATGTAGAAAATTAGATGACGCAGCTGCGGGAGGTCAAGTCATACAAATACGTCTGCCACGACCCCCACCACCGCCACAAGACTCAACAGGTTATTTGATCCCGAAGGAGCAGTTACCAGTTGATTACTTGAAACTATCACTACCGACACCCGAAGATCATGCTGAGATGGAAGCTGCTTTTGATTCAAGTGAGGATGAGGATGAAGACGAGGAGTACACCTGACAGCCGGCGCTGGTGCCGGCCTCGCAGTACGTGCCGCGCTCCTCGCCCTCGGCTAACGCCACCACTATGGCTCTCACCTGCACATTCCGTTCACAGAGTAGCGTCTCCTCCCAATTTCAGTGTTAGCTTTGATGTTCAGGCGATCGATTATGACTTCTACCAGGAAGCCAGGAATGTTAAATGATTTCGATAATGTAGAGTCAATACTCAATTACCTACCTAAGTGTGATATTTTTCATAATAATAATAATAAAATTATTCTATATCTACGAGAATATTACCTACTTGCTGTAGATGTGTAAATCTCTATGATATTTAAAAGTGTGTTGTGTATTTAATTAAAGTATACCTTAATACATAATGTAGATAATCTGTGTGCCATATGCCAAAAATAAAAAGTACCTAAAATGTAAGACGATAGAACAATTTATACTTACCATAATAACTTTTATATAGAAAATAATTTAAGTAAGTAAATGTGTAGGTAGGTATGTGTTCCAAACTGTAGGTAAGTATATAGGTAGGGTAGGTGCAAACACATACACACTATATAGGTACATGATTTTCACAACCTTGTTTGTAAAATGTAAGCATTGACTGAACTTTGTAGGATCTGTTGATAAGATGTATGTTTACAATAATTGTATAAGTATCTAATACAATTAGGCATGTAGGTAGTACATAGACATTTATCCTAGTCCTAGGGTACGTTTTTCGAGTTGTGAAGCCCCGTTTTGGATTTTGTTCAGATCAGTCAAGAGTTCAATATCCAGCGACCAGTTGAATCGCATTCATTTCACGAAAAGGTTCCCATTTGTCACTGATACAAGAAGTTCGTTTCATAAACACAATTAATTATCTTTGGTAAGATACACTCTCTTTTCAAATTAAAATATTTAAGTATAATAAATAAAATATTTTCTGAATACCTACATATTGTTCATGTAGGTAGGTACGTCATTTTATTATTTTATATGAATATACACAGTTTTATAAAATAAAAATACCTACCAAGATTTAAATCCTCAACTGGCCCGTGAGATCATTCTATTTTATTCGTCGAACTGTTGAATCGAGGTAGACTAGAAGCTTGACCTGGTCCTCAAAGCTCTTATACAGATCTAAAAGTCCATTGTGTAGAACCTAGGTAGGTATGTACCTACATGAAACAGTCCTTAAAATTAAAATATATTTAATGTGTAAAATGTAGGTACATATTTTATTGCATTTCTTTTTTTTACCTTATGTCTCTTGTGTGGGGCACGAAAGTACCCTTCGTGTGCGAATGCGACTCACACAAGTTGACCGGTTTCATCTATAGGTTATTAATTATTATAGAAAAGTAATGTGAATCATTCAAAAAGATCTATAAAAGTCTATAAAATAATATTAAAATCTCGATGTAGGTACCTTTAATTTGCAATTTTGGGTTGGTACAATTTAAATGTTTTGAAAATGTATGAAAAACAATGAAAATAAAGTGTACAAAGACCGTGATCTTTTTATTGAAACCACAAAATGCCATAGTTGCTCGAGCCTAGTGGAAATGAAAAGACATAGAGCAACACGGGACCGTGTTGCTCTATGTGAAAAGAAGGTGATATAAAGCTGCGTCTACGCTAGGAGAGCCGAGCACTAGCCGAACACAATTCGTCTAGTGTGGACCGACTTACAAGCCTCGAACGAGCGCGCTGCGAGCATTTCGTTCGTGCTCAGCTGCGTTCCGCCTGTTGTCGGATTTTTGACGAACACAAAGGGATTTGCTTCGCGCTCGAGGACAGTGATCGTTGTAGGTTCGTTGTACGTCCACACTTGACGCCGCGAACGACGAAGCCGAGAACGGCTCCGCTTGTGCTTCGCTCGTGCTCGGTTCGTCTAGCGTAGACCCGCGCCTTAACGTTTAAAGAACGAAAGAAGACTATACAAAAATATACTTGCGCCAAAAACCAAAACAAAAGCTTCTTGACCTGCACCAGTCGAGTACTTACTACTTCCATAGTGCTTTATGACTGGATCGGCAACTGACACTGGCAGTTCCTCACTGACAAGTTGACAACAATTATTGTCAATAAGTCAATTATTGACAGTTAGTTAGCAATGTCAGAAGTATCAGATCAGAACCACAGTATTTTTTTAGTGTTTTGATTTTTCTTGTTGTTGTACAACTGATTATCCTGCATATCTGCAAGCTTATTGTATCAAGTATCTTCCACTTTGCGCAGCTGCTTAATTTATAAACTAAAACGAGAGCATGTCAAATAACAAAATTGACAAACACAAAAATGGTACACCAAAGCGGTGGCCTCTTTATGAGCTTAATATGATTGCTCAGGTAGAAAAATATCCTGTCACTTACTACCCATTCCCTGCTAGAAGACCTGGAAAAGTGTACAAGGCTCAGTGGGACAATGCCTGGGAAGAAATAGCATCGGAATTAGGCCAGCCAGGTGGGTACCGAATTACCTATAAAAGTAAACAAAATAAGACAATAATAATTTTAATCTTGCTTGTTCTGTATAACACACTTTAAAACCCTGTAGATAGTAGATCAACATTATGGTTTTATTTTACATTTCATAAATCATAGAATAATGAAAAAAATATTCAGACTATACAAAGAATATTGTTTTTGTAAAGCCTCAGTCAGTCACACATGATAAATTACTGCCTATTATATTTTTTTTATAGTTCGTGTTTTATAATAACACAATGAACCAACTTAGTCATGTTCAATACTGTTTGATGCATGTTTTTGCCTAGTCGGGTTTTAGTATTTTATTTTAAGGTATTTTGGGGTTAAATTTTTAGAATTTTTCGAATATGCTCATTATGAGCTTTTATTAAACACCAACGATGATATAATTACTTTCAATAAGCTGCTGTGAGACATCACAGCAGCATGTTCTGGTAACATTACCAGAACATCAATGTGCATACCTCATTTGTTACTATAAAATTAATAGTTTAGGAGGATATGCACACATAGATTAACATACAAAGGCTGCTATAATAATAACCCTTCATACCAAAACCCAGCAACAAAATTTGAGACAGAAAAAATACTGATGGTAGTGGACACCAAAGGATGGTGATGGTTAATGTTTTTCAAATTTTTTTTTGTTTTTTTTTATTCCCTTTTTGTTATTATTTTTGATGTACATGATCTGTGTCAATAAACATTTCTTTCTTTTTTTATATTCATAAACATTACATAACATCACGCCTGTAATCCCCGAAGGGTTAGGCAGAGGTGTACCCATTAGTACACCCACATTTGACCCACATTTCATAAACATTACTTTCTTTTTTTTTTTTCTTTCTTTCTTTCCCAGACTAACATAATCACAAAGGTCTTTATTACTGCTACTAATACTGATAACAACTTAATTCTGATAATTAATTACTTTTAACTTGTTTATTACTTTTAGGTAAAACATGTAAACAGGAATGGTCATCTATAAAATACAAATATGCAAAGCTAATGATCCTAATATTGTCTGGAAAAATAACAAAAGAGGATGCAATATCTCATCCGGAAACACACAGGTTTTTTGATGGAAAACTTAGTTTTTTAGACAAATATATAGAGGATATAACTGATGAGCACATACCATACCGTATACATAAGTATATTAATGCAATATTTGGCTTTCATACAAAACGAACTCAAAATGTTATGAAAACACAAAAAGAAACTCAATATGTTACACATGAAGAAGTAATAGCTTTGATAGCAGAACGAGAATTACAAGAAGGAGTAGAAGAACCGAGTTTGAATGACACAGATACACAATATCTACAGATAGTTCTTGACAGAGCTATGAGACGTAAATTAGAAGAACTACTATTAATAAACAAAACTTTGTCAAATGATGATGAAAGTAATATAAATCTTACTAAGTGTAAAACGAGAAACATTCCTGATGTGAGTAAAAGAAAGCCTAGTTTGGGATTACAATCAGAATTTATTATTGAAGACGATATAAAGACGGAAAGTGAAGTTGATGGTATAGAAAAAAACTTAACGCAAGATAATAATATAAACACAAATAGACAAATTGTTATACCCACTGACTCTCAAAACAATGATGCTATAATTGTTGAATATAATACCAACGATATCGCGATGGCTAATAATAAAGCGGACGCCATAAGCGATGATAAAATAAAAAAGATTTTCAGTGAATTAGGCGAAGTAATGAGCGTCGAATTGACAATGTCTAAACAAAATATATTAAGATACCGAATAAATGAGTTAGTAAAAGGTTTAATACATCGAAATTAATAATAGGAAGATGCCTTCTCACACAATAAGGCTAATGACCAGTGGATGTGAAGGATCCATTAAATAATTCCTTGGGATTATTCCCATATATTATCTTTATTCACACCCAATCTAATTGAAATACAGTAAAATATGCATTGGACATAAATTGACTTTAATTCCCTTTTGTAAATCATATTTTTTGTCCATTATCACGCAATAAATGTTAGCAGGCGTGAAAAAGAGGAATGTATGGGGTGCGCGTGCGCTCATCTAGTGTCTTACCCCGGCGCATTTCTGTTTCCAGTCCCACTCCCACTGTCCAATCCTGATTAATCCATACTCCATATTAATATAAATGCGAAAGTAACTCTGTCTGCCTGTCTGTTAAATTAAGGACACGACGGCTAAACGACTGAACCGATTTTGATGAAATTTGGTACGGGTAGGATATAGGCTAGGTACTTTATAATCCGCAACTTCGTCAGCTCCGCGATAACCGACATTTATGCGGGCATAGCCTAGCTATAATAGCTTTTGGCCGCATGAATAGCTTCCCTAAATTAGGAAGGAATAAATAAGATTATTATTTTGATGTGTGGGTGTGCACCTAAAGATCTCTTTTCAAGAAGCACAGTAATACAATGCCGTGCTGCGCCACCATCGCTGCTACTAAAGATTAAATTTTAATATATTATTATTATACAACGTGTAACGTTAAATGCGCAAAACCTCAGACACCCCAACTGTTTTTTAATTAAATTGACCTATTTCAGAGAGAAAAGAAATCATTAAAACAAAAGTAAAGGTTTTATGTGCTGATGACATTATATAATCTAAGGTGCTGATTTAGTTTTACTGGCAATTCTGATCGTTTCTTGCGTCTGCGACGACGCTCTATCGAGGGAGAAGTCGTCACCGGGCCGCTGCGCGCCGGATGGCTTGACCTACTTAATAAATAGACACGGCAAAGATTTTAATGAAGATTTTTGAAAAATGTGACCTAGGGTAAATACGCTAAATGTCGGCCCCCTAACGGTTTTTCTGTTTTGGGATCGGTCTGGCACCATCAATTTCCAACGAAGGATAGCTTCCGATGCGGTTTTGGATAGTTTGATAAATCTATTTCATGTTTATGGGCTTAAGGTTGACATTTCTACTACTAGGAAAAAGTTATAAGGTTCAGATGCGTCGAGAACGAAAAAACCCTAAAGTCGGCCATTCAAGGCCCATGGTCGGTCGCGTTTTTCCCAAATGTCGGCCGGGTATAGGGTGTTTTAAATTAAGACAGACAAATATTATTAATATGATTTATTTTGGCAGGAGTCTCACTAAGTAATTAAGTATTTATTAATTTATTGCCTCAAGCGCTTCCTTTATTTTTGTGCGATCGTAACTGCATAATTTTCTTAGTTTTTTGTCATTGTAGTACCTTAATTAAATTAAAAGCATTAATTCTAAAGGCAGCTTTTTGTAACATGCAGGTTAAATAATGAATGATTGATTCACGACCAACAATTTATATTTTTTAAGCTAATTAAATATGGGTTTATGAGGTAGCAAGTTCCAAAGAGCAATTTATATCTTATATTCTCAAACCGTAATAAGCTTTATGATAGCTTAAGCTTTTTCAATATTATCAACTCCTACATTTAAACATAACTCTTTATATTATAAATAAATTAAATGTATAATAAATATTTAATTTTGAGAAAATAAGAAAAAGTAATCAGCCTGTATAGTTGGGCTCGAATTCGAGGCTGGTCGACATTACGATCTTTAATGTTTCTAAAGCCGGCCCCTATTTTGTGTATGTTATTTCTCGAGATTCAACTAATATCACCCCGGCCGGTATTTAGCGATTAAACGTAAAATAGATTTATTTGCCTATATGCGTTGCAAATTCTCCTATTAAGCCAATGGAATTAGTACAATTGGAATTTATAAAACAGACTGCATTTACTTTAAGTCGGCCACGGCCGAGAATCCGGTTTTAACTCAAAATTGGTATTCTATTGGCGGCCTCCTATTTTTCCTTTAAAACAATACATAAAACATTGAAAAAACTATCTCAAAATATAGTAAAAATCACTAATTACTGATAATAAAGCTTAAAACAAAAAAAAAGAAATGTCTTACCGTTCTAATATCAATCCCCGAAATGTGGGTATTCACAGCAAGTAAGGTACTTTTAATATGAAATTGACGCTTCGACGGCGCAATCGCTAATGACGCTCAGTGTGCGAAGAGTGAGTGACGTAATCGGAAAGTAACGGTTTGTACATATAGAGTATGAACTAAGGTTGTAATTCGAGTGGCAAATTTGTCACTTCATTACGTTTTAAATGAACGCAAGCTGAAAATGTGCAGACGGCCGAAGTTTGGGGGGGGGGGCCGACGTATGGCGTATTTACCCTATATTAAAAAGTGGTTCAATTGATTCTGCTCGTTATTCTGATCTTCTGATCAAACTATTTTCAGATTTGCGCATTTAACGTTACACGTTGTATATAATCACAAAGTTATGTACTAACTTTCGCTCGCAAATTAAATTTAAATTTCGATCATGATTCGAAAGACATGTGGTGCCATCTGTCATCTTGAGAAAGTTATTGTGATTTCTCTCGGGAACAGTACTTTTTTCGGGATGAAAGGTTCTTTTCCGGAAACCGTTTCTTTACACATAAAAACGTATATACAAAATTTCGGGATGATCGGTTCAGTGGTTTTAGCTGTGGAAAGGTAACAAACAAACTTACTTTCGGACTTATAATATTAGTTAGGAAGTTAAAATATCATTTAGGAACTTCCTTTCATGAGCATCGGTTAATATTCCATTTCCACCGGTCACCGTTCTGTCTTTCCGTGTACATTTCAAAACCGGTCAATATTCTAATGCTGCATACACACCGGCTCAACGAACTCCAACGAAGGCTTATAGATGAAGCGCATATACTAGAACAGATCCAGGGACTAGGTATTTAACGAGACCGTAGCACCTATTCCAACTTTTAAATTACTCGATCCACCTAGTCTCAGCGCCTACACGCTAAAGCCTGTGTAAAGTATGAAGGGAAGATTACAATTCATTAGTACTGCATCCGTACCTTCACGTATCGGTGGTACGCAAAGACTTTAGACTAAAAGCATAGGTACTTAAAAGTATGCGTACTTCATGGACTAGGTGGAACAGGTATTTGGATCAAATATTTGTACGGAATTGGACTAGGTGCGTGTAGTACCAAATTTACCTATACAGCTAACATTGTAACAAGCCGGATTTGACAGCTATCAAAATCCTTTGTGTAGTGTTGTCAAAACGTCTTGTCAAAATATAAATCGGCAATTAATTCGTGTTTGTGAGTGTATTTTTTCAAAATTAAGTTAAACTTAATGTTTACAAGTGATACTCGTTGTTATAGTGTATGGGTAACATAGTAATTATTCAGGATTGTGAATTGGATTTTTCAAATTATTACGTAGGAGAAACGTCAAATCCGGCCTCTTAGAACGTTAGCAGTTTAGTACCACTCATTTCTGGGCATTCCTTGGGCCGGTGTGTACGCAGCATAATTCTAACGACCTCGCTATCGTCTCTTACAAAGAAATCGTCAATTTATGGAAGTTCTCTTATATTTATATTCTCTTATAAGTTACAAATAACAAAGTTGTAAAAGGTTTTCAAACTTTTCTTTTCTGCTTAAAAGGCGATTATCTCGAATATGTACGACAACAAAAAAATGGGTTTACTCTTTGGTTTGTAAGCAATGGCAACACCACGAGTTAGCAAAATGGGTGAGCAAACAAAATTATTGTTGCCAATGCCAAAATGTCGTTGCTGCTGCTTGGTTGCTGTCGCCTGTCATTTTCGTTCGTGTTTCGCTTCTTCGTTCGCGTTGCGGTTTTCGGCGTTTTGTAAATGAAAAATGATTGATTTTTTCCAAAATGTAAACATTTGTGTTTTTGAAACTAAATAGTTGTGATTGCAGTGAGGTATTCTGTGCTAGAAGATTTTCCACGATGCCTCCAGTCAATTCAAAGGTGAAAAAGAACGGCGCAGAATATGAGGTAAATAATACAAGTGTAACATGTATTTTAGGATCATTTGCAGCAATCATAATTATGACTAGAATATACAGTTCTCAATCTATTAATACCTGTAAGCCGCTATAATGTTTCCCATCCGTAAAAAGTAAAAGTTTAGTTTTCCTAATTGGAAAATTTTCTTTACTTACTTTCTATTTGCATTAGAAATTTCTATTTGCATGTTTAAACATCACTTTATTCCAAGGCAATAGTATAGTAAGGTCCAAGTTTACCATTATATTTTGAATCTTAATTACCATCTCAATAACTGCTGTAATATTATTTTTTTACTTTGTCTGTCTGTCTGCCATTCAATATTTACATAATATTAGCTGTTGGATATTGTAAACATTGTAACGACATTGAGCTCACATACTAACTTAACATGTTGGAATAGATTGAATAATAATAACACTACAAATTCTTATCATTGTGTCTAAATAGATATAGAATAAAAATCAGCATATTATCATTAATATTCTGTATCAAATTCTATACTTAATAATGTTTCCTCTAGAAGCCTACCTTTGATGACTGAAAATTATTAAGTATGTTATGAATTTTAAATTAAAAATTGTTTTGATGATATAAACAAAAAGGTTCCACATTGTTTTGTGTAGACTATTTAAAATAGAACACCTGTTACAATTTTAATATTATTACAAATCTCTTCAGTTATTATTATTACCAAGCCAAAGCTAAAGATATGGACATAGCACTCTAAACCTTATATACATCCTAAATAGGGTGCATGAACATATTTGCTTTACCCTCTTGTCAATTTTTCCTATCTGCATTTGCATGAAAATATTGAAAAACATTTATTTTAAAACAGTATACAGTATGGAGTTTTTTGCCCCCCATCTTTCTTCATATGAAATTACCTTTTGGAAGGGTCAACTAAATTCAGTGAATTTTTCTTGTTTACCATTCAAAGTGCCTTGTAATGGTCTAATAAATAATTAAACTTTGAATAATTATTATAATCATATTCCTGTCTCTCTTTGTTACAGAACATCATTGCCAACAAATGTACAGCATTGGATTTTGAACAGTACATCCAAGATAATAAAACACTGCTATTGAATGATCCACTTAGGGACATTCTACTGTACCCAACTGATGATGTCTCCGTAAGTTATTTTATTTGTTTATATACATGACATTGATAAACATTACAGCTTTTCTAAAAAGTCCAGCTTTCAAAAAATATTTTTGTAGTATTAGACTTCTCTCAAAATTACAAAGACTCCACTCATTCTGAATAAAACTAAAACAGGATCTAGCTTTTACCAGCTTTTATTGTTTGCAATTAAACGTTAGATATGAGTAGTTAGTGTCACGATTGCTGCTACTTATGCTGGATCAGAATGTCAAATTCTGAAGCCATTTTTGATAATGCAAGGCGCATGTCATCATTCACTTTTAACCGATTAAGAATTTTAGTTTTACACTTACTCTCGTTTCCCTTGCTCCAACAATGCACTCTTGGTGCTTGTGTCATAGGATTAAAAATACTGAAGTATGTAGGTACAATTTACTATGCAGGCTGCAGCAGCAAGCAATATGCTAAAAATTGCACCATACTAGTACCTACTCACATCCATTATACTCATAGTTTCTATAATCATTCTCCATCATAATCTCTAATTTCTTTCTTTCACACATAATAAAAAAAAAAAATCTTGCACTCTTCAGACATAGGGTGACATAATAATATTTTATTAAATTAAATTCAAGATTATTAAAGAAGAATAAAACCTATTATTGTTAACAAAACTACCTTTGAATAAACGCAAAGGCAAAAAAGTATTCCGGAAAAGTACATAAATATTGTTGTAATATTTGCAATGATAAGAAACATGTAGCACTGGTTGTACTTATTGAGTTTCTTATTACGAACAGGAAAATGTTAATGGGAATTCCCATAGTATTTCACTGAAACCGAAGTATGGAAGGGACTGTACTGTCTTAGTAAATGTCTCAAAAGATAGTCTTTTGCCCTGTTCAGTGTGGGAGTATTAATCTGCTTCTGGAGAGGGGTGGGCTGGGTAGAATAATCACCATGAGTCATGAGCCGTCATGGTGGACTTAGTGTGAAAACCAATGCCCCTTAATAATAACGATGATGATGAATGTAGGGCTTACCAAACTTGTATTTATTTATTTATTCACTTTAAACATACAAATATCCTTACAGGCTAGACCTAATGCGATATTGTAGCATACGGTAAAAAAAAAAAACGAACAAAAACAAAACTTATTGTAAATATTAAATGTATTGTCTGGTAGAGTGTTGTGTTACCCCGTCGCTGGAGGACCGTCACGACGGCGGTGCCTGACGTGAGGACTGCGGCCTCCTGCCCCCTGCTCACGAGACAGGCGCTGCTCAGCTATGCCTCCAGTTGGAATCTCATACATTACAAGTTCAGCAACTATTCCGGCACTTATCTCAATCTACCAAGGTAAGATTTTATGACGTAAATTACTACTTACCAAATTTTTTAAAGCTTGTGTGGAGAATACATGATTTTTATATATTACTAGCTGACCCAGCGAACTTCTAAGGCCCCTAGCACACGGCGTATTTTAAACGCGCAGAGGACGCGCAGGTGACGCGCGTATACGTGCTTCAAACGAGATTTGAACGCAACCTTGTAACCTAAGCACACGGGGCGATCGTGAAATCCGTCTATACTGCGCGTATGAGCGCAGTTACATCCATCATCAATACAAACGCAACAATCAGCATTTACGGCGCCGAAAACGCGCGTTCCTGAAACGCGCATCGTCTGCGCGTTTAAAATACGCCGTGTGCTAGGGGCCTAAGACCCATATTTTTATTTTTTCTTCATAAGAACCTTCCCCTTACAATAACAAACACAACAAAAAAAAATTGTGAAATTGGTCCAGATGGTCACGCGTGATGCCGTGACCAAGGGAAATAGGGATTTATTTTTAATTTATATAGATAGATAACATTCATTCATTATACATGCATTATACATTGTTTAGTAATTTTATAACAATTTATTTATTCTGGCGAAACTAGTCAATAAGCTTCTCCATTTAGATATTTAAGTTCACAAGCCAAAATTAGAAAGCAATTTGAATAAATAACAACTAAAATTATCTGTTCATATTCACCGAAATACTTGAGAATACCAAATATGAACAAAATTATAATATTATTCATGTTATAAAAGCTATATTTGAATACCATATTTGAAAATGCTTTCATTATCGGGTTCGCATCTAAAACTAATGAAAGGCGGTTGCATCATTGCATGCTATATGCTAAAACTGTAACAAACAGTGGGGTTCTCATTAGTAGTTATAATTAACATACTTTACATGGCAATGAACATTGTATGGTCAACAAAAAGTTATGTGCTGTTTTCCCAAGGCCAGACCATTATGTTCTCATATCTGATCCATGACTCATATCCTTGCGATTACACAACATAGGATGAAAGGATTTACGCCAAATGTAGCTAATACATAAATCACATAATATGGTAATGAGAAAGTCGCGACAAACGCTTTCACTGATTATAATCGAATATTTTATCTTCTAATTAGTTTCTTTGAACTAGTTTTATTTTTATTTTTATCATATAAATTAACACACTATACCTAGGTATGCTAATCGCAAAGGTCGTGACCCCGTCAAAACTTAAGATAAAAAGTACCTACTCTTAAACTTTTGAAAGCACAGTGAAAACACACAAACATTGTTCTCTTTTATGACTTATATCATGATTATTATTATTATTAGCAATCCTTAAAGAATTTTGGGTTCTGCGGGCCCATAGGTCCTTCGGCGTGGGGTAGACGCCCAGCCCAGTTCCATTTAAGCTGTGCAGCAAGCGTTTATTTTATTGCACATTGCGTCAAAAATAATCTATTAATATTAACAGTAATTTAATGTGACGGCAAGTCCATAATCGTAAAATTCGCATTACAAACTGATATCGTGATATGGCAAGGATTTCCTGAATCAATATTACATAGAAATACTTTTTACAATGTGTATGAGTAAGTTAAAACATATCACTTAGTAATTGTTACTGATAGTAATAGTTAACAGAATTCTCGAAACCTTGAAAAAGATAAGCAACAGTAAAAAAGCATTCAAAAATTTTAAAAAATTGCGAAGTCCATGCTAGACAGAGATAGGACTACTATTGCATCTGACGTCATAATATGGAAGCACTAGGTATAGTAACTTTCCGCTATTCAGCACAATGACCGTTTCGCGTGACAAGGACAACTTGTAAAGGCTGTAAATTAACTTTCCATACTTCCACTGATTTTATTTATTTATTTCCTTTTTTTTGAAATAAGAATGAATATCCATTACCACTATTCTTAAACAGGCCAATAGAGAACAAGTTTCCGGAAGAGGTATATGATATTGACGCCGAAACTGAGAGTGATAATGAGACACAGGCTGCCAAGTTGGACCTTGGTACCAAAGAGGGCCACTTGCTCAAGGGACCCGAAATCGGCTCAGATAGAATATTCAGTAACCTTGCTTCAAAATCATTTAAGAAACGTTATTGCTCAATGCTCCGAGAGGCCGATGGCACGTACATACTCGAAGTGTATAAGGATGATAAGAAGACGGATACGAAGCTCACTATCGTTATGGACTTTTGTTCTGATGTTGTTAGGGTAAGATTTTATCTACTGTTACATAATACAGGCAGTTAAGTTTCCGCATATACAAGTTGCAGTTTTCACCTTCGTCAAATTCAAAATTTTAAACTTATGCTAGTGATTCTCGTTACGAAACAATAATAATAAAAAAAATTGTAGGTGATTTTCGTTTTTTTTTTTATTCGATTTCAATCTAGCTATCTTGCCGCTGGGTTTAGGCAGCCGTGGCTTCGCAAGTACAGACACAGATCGCCGTCATTCCGCCTTCGCCGCCGAGGTCCGTCGCGACGCCCTTGTCCGTCTCCGCTCCGTCCCTTGCTCGTGCCAGCCCGCGTCGCTGAGCCTGTAGCTTTAAATTCGTCCCTAAATAATAATAATCCGATCCAGCCTGTCCCTTTGCTGCCCACCCCCAGCGACACCCTAAGCCGAGGCTCGTACCCTACCTACAGGGGGTGCCCTTAGCGTGTAGTCGCTTAGTTTATAAGTTGTTTTAAGCCCTGGCTGGAGGCCTTAATTTTTAAGGCACCACAGGATAGTCCGGTTAAGCAGCCGACAACCTCATAGGTTGACCTGCAAGATGCCATACCGAAAAAAAAAAAGGCAGGCGTGGCGACGAACCCACACGCACACACTGCCGCGCGACACTGTCTACCGCATACCGGAGCGATTCTGTTTTTGAAAGAGGAGTATTCTGAAATACTGCCAAACATAAACAACTAAAAAAATCAAGTATCCATTCATTATTGACCAGGTGTCGTAATTTTATATGATTATTTATATCTTTAATGACGACCTATTGACATTTGACGAGGATGTGAAACTGCACCTAACATAGGAGTCTACAAATAGATTATCTGCTTGTAATTTAACATTTAAGCAAAAACTTTTGTATTATGGCCTTAGTAGTTTTACTTACGCACCTGTTTCGGGCAGCCCAACTGAATATTCCGGATACTATGAAATGTATTTGTAATGCATTTTTGAGTCTTGAACGAATCGGGCAATCCGAACAAGAACGCGAGTAAAAAAAAAACAAATGAAAGTCTAGCCAATTGAATTTACAGAATCCAAAAAGGGGAAGGTTTTCTTTCGAATTACGAATGTCCGGTGGAAAAGGCTATACGTTTGCTGCTGAAAATGAAGAAGACGTTAATGATTGGATCAATGCTTTCAAAGCAGCCTTGAAGAAGAACCAGGATAGCCAGGAAACTCACCAAAGTGACGAAGCATTGGATAAAGGTAAGAAATTTTTAGGTGTTTTTTCTTGTAAGATCACGTCAGCCCCGTTAAGTCACATCACATGTACTGTTCTTTTTTCTCACATTGCCATGAACTTTTTGGAGATAGCTTATGGAGTGGTAAAAGTATTTGCCAGTCAGCAAGGAGGTAGCGGAGTTGACTGACCAAAATGAGTCGACAACTTAGAAGCGATTCTTTAAAAAGGCTAGCGGAGATTAGGCTTCTGGTCCAATTCAGTCAGTTAAATTGCCAGGATGCCATTTTATAACATCCAGAAATACTCCTATTTTTTATGTAGTCGACAATAATGCCTCTTTTTTTCTACTTATACAACAAACGTCAATTCAGATGCCGACGTCTCCCTAACAGCAGAGCCTCCGCCCCCTACATACGGCACTCTGAAGGGTCTGGAGCACAGCATGAACCCGCTACTAATGCGGTACTCCCGCGAGACAGACATGTCCATTGCTGCTGCGCGGAACGAGTGTCGATATAACATCTTTAGCATGCCGTATAAGCGCGCGCCCTCGCCTGAACCTCAGCTCGAACCATTCAAGTACGTAGTTCAATTTTTTTTCTTTGCCAAATTCTTGTATGCCAGTGAGGCGGTGAAAGCGACTTTTCTTACGTTGTGTCATTTTTATTTCGTCTGCCATAACAATAAAACTATTTCAGCAAAATAGAAATTGCTCAAGCAATAAACAGTTTTTTGAGTCACCGTAACTGTGATGAACATTATTGTATGCACGGTCTAGTTTGAACGGTATATTTTATTGTTTCAGAGAACACTTTGGCCAAAGAATTTTGCTCAAATGCGAAAGCTTAAAGTTTAGGTTACAAGCGCCCATAGACGGCGATAAAGAACTGTTGTGTCAAGTAGAGCCCTATTACACGTACCTAGCGTTGTATGACGCAAGGAGTGGGAAGAAACTCTCGGAGAACTTCCACTTCGACCTCAACCATGAAGCCGTCAGAGATCTAGTCAAGGACACGGAGTGCACAAAGTCATTAGTTGAAAATTTTAGTTACGATGTTAAGTTAGACGTTAATCAGATACCGGAAGAATGGTTTCGGTCGAAGAGACAGGTATTGTATTTACATTAATTTACATATTATGAAAACAAGTGAAACTGTGATGCATTTATGATAATTGTATAGTCACGTAAAAAGCTATAACGGTTTTATGTTTTATAGGTAATGCTGTCTGTAAATAATCCCCACCCAGACTTGTTCCTAGTGGTGAAAATCGACAAAATCTTGCAAGGTCACGTGAGTCAAGTGATGGAGCCATATCTCAAGGCTACTAAAGACCCGAGACTTGGGCTCAAAGTCCATAAAAATGTCCAGGCGTATTCAAATCGCGTTGGAACATATAGGATGCCCTTTGCTTGGGCAGCTAAACCTTTGTACAAGTAAGACCTATAGTTAATATTTTTTGCAAAATATTGCCTGCGGATTTGCATCATAGAGGTTTTATTCTTTGTACCCAGAAAAAAAAAATGTTTCACATGTTAATCCAATAGGTTGTCTATCTGTGTTCCAAATTTCATCTCTATGCGTTCAGGTGTTTTGGCGTAAATGAGTTAATATATCCAAATATATTTATAAACTTTCACATTACTGTATTTAGAATTATAATTGTATTATTAATTATAATTATTTAGCATTAAAATAAATTAGACTTTATTCTTTTTTTATTTTATTTTAGACAAATAATTTTGTTCCAGAATGTACAGCAATGATTTGGATTTGACACCTGAATTTCCTTCCATATACCGTCAAGAGCCTAACAAAATGTCAGACGATGATTTGCTAAAAATATTATCAGACTACCGTAAATCTGAGAAAATGGCTAAACTAACTGTGATACCTGGCTGGCTCAGTATTAATATACATCAAAGTAACGAACAAGTACCAAGTAAGAAGTAGTTCTTGAGTTTTATGGGATTTATTCCAATATTGTCTATGATTATATATAGTGATTTTTACAGCTTTCTTTAGTAACCTGTCTCTCCACCTAACCTCTTAATGAAAAGAGGCGTACTTCTTTTATCTTCATCATAAATAGAGCTATTATTTTGCCTGCCTTTAGTACTATAGTCAACTAATAAATCACTTAATTACAGATTGTATGTCAAACTCCTACGCTGCATTAAAACCTTTTCCACTTCCGCCTACCGCGCCACTCACGTTAGAACTGGCAACACTGAACGTGGAACCGGAGCAGCCGTATGCGGCATACATACACCATTTATACGTCCGCCCGTTAGCTTTGAATTTCGAATCTCAAAAAATGTTTGCCAGAGCCAGAAATATTGCCTGTTCAATTGAGTTGAGGGATAGTGACACCGGAGAACCGAAGTCACTTCTGGTAAGATTAAATTCCTTCGTTTAGAATGTCCATTTCCTTTAGAATGGTCTATGACTGGGTACTTGACATCATCAATCAATTAACATACTTTTTACGACCTGTCAAAACGCGATTCCCCCAAAGAAATTATATGGCAACATTAAACTGTGACGTCACTTATTTGACCACTCAATTGATTAACTATTTATTAATTAAAAAGCAACTAAAAATCTAATTTTACCTATAATTTAAAAATAAATAGGATTTCAGGCCAAAAATAAAGTGTGTTTTTAAAGAAGTTGTGTCTTGAAATTATTAGTTAATGGTGTCAAGTACCCAATTGCCAAGAGGCGAAAGGTCAATAAAATTAACGAACGGACTAGCGGATACGGACGGATATTATCGGATATTAACTTGACCTTGATACATTTTCCTCGACATTTTGGGGAAAATGTTACTTGTGTGTTATTATTATACTGGCTTTTTTCCGCTACTTTGTCCGCATAAATGTCTGTTATCGCGGACGCAGACAAAGTCGCAGAAAAAAAAGTAGCCTACGTCCTTCCTTGGGGTTGAAACTTACCCCGTACCAAATTTCAACAAAATCGGTTTAGTAGTTTTGTAACAGACAGAAAGAGTTACTTTCTCATTTATAATATTAGTGAGAATTTCCACTCCACTAAGATAAGCACAGAAAAACAATTAAATTCGTGAGAAAAATTGTTTTTTCCTACGTCAATAGCATTTTCTGCCGTCATAGCATACCTGCATTACACACAATGTAATAGGCGACATAATTTCCTATGATATAACAATAATATCACCTAGTGGCTGCCTTAATAAACAACTTTCAGTTTCTTTAAGATATTCATTTTATAAAGCTCGTATAACTGATATAAGAACTTTATATAGTACCAGCACTCTCCCTGCGACTTCGTTTGCGTGATTTTTCTTACGGATCTCTAATTTTTTTTATAGTAAAATATAGCCTATAGCACTCAGTGATAACGTAGCTTCCAATTTGCTAAAGAATTTTCAAAATCGGTTCAGTAGATCCAGAGATTACCCCCTACAACCTCACAAAACTTTATCTCTTAATAATGTTAGTATTGAATATAGATACAACTGCTATGTTTTATTTCGTTACCCTTTTAGATTTCTGTGTTTATATATCTCGATAATGGTTATAGTACATCCACATCCACGATAATATTATAAATGCGGAAGTAACTCTAAAAACAACTAAACTAATCGTAATAAAATTTGTCATAGAGGTAGCTTGTGATCCGGATAAGGACAAGACTACTTTTTGATCTGCGTCTTCGTCTGCTTGTCCGATAATTGACCTTCACGCGGATGACGTCACAAGCAAAAAGCTAGTGAAATATAATACTCAATTTTCATTTCTAGGCGGTATACGGCAGATTTGGTATGACGTCACAATACCGCTGTTCGGTGCTACATCACAACGCGAACCCAACATGGAGTGACGAAGCTAAGATCCGCCTCCCAGCCACTATAACTCCCCAGCATCATTTATTGTTTACTTTCCACCACATATCCTGTGACCTAGCGAAGAAAAACGACGCTAACGTTGAAACATGTATTGGGTAAATATTTCTTCTGTATTTTTAGTACTTCATAATGATCATACCGTCATCATATCATATAGTAAATGTATCGAAGAAGAATAAATCTGGATAATTAGTCCAGAAGTATGACTGTGTTTTGTTTGTTAATGGACTGTGGGGATTATTTGGGATCTTGAGGGTGAATTACTTCAAACTTTTATTCTTCATATAAGTCTTTTATCCCTGGAATAAAATTGACATCAGGCAGTTTTTGTATAGAAACACTTTCGAATTATGAACAGGATAACCTGTGAATGTATTTTGAATTTAAGCTATATTTGGCTGTCTTAACTGAATATGGGAATACGCTTTTATTCCTTACATAAGTCTTAGTTTTGGCTGTCATAAAACCGATTTTACGCTTTAAGCAAGATTTGGTTCAACCAATTCTCACTTTCTCTCTAAATCTTATAGATTTTTCAACACCTATTTGATTGCCGATCATATCAATATCCGCCCCTATTGTTCTTATTGAACAATACACCATAAGACTGGCCCATATTTAGAACTATTCATTAACACGCTGATGTAATAATGATCCCATTCGTTTCCGCTTTCATTACAGGTACGCGTGGATACCGTTATTGAAAAACGATAAGTTGGTCGACGAAATTGTAAACTTACCTATAGCAACG
Organism: Hoplodrina blanda; assembly: GCA_949316365.1. Lineage (NCBI taxonomy): Eukaryota > Metazoa > Arthropoda > Insecta > Lepidoptera > Noctuidae > Hoplodrina > Hoplodrina blanda. Next base: position 11,598,749 of record OX438581.1, read on the forward strand.
CATTTACCGTCCGGTTACTTGGCTATTCAGCCACTTGGACTTGGCAAAGGGGTATGTAGAAAATAACTTAGGGCTGACAAAAGCTGTCAAACCGCCATATGTATACCTTCCTTAAGAGTTAGCTGACGATTGAAAAATTAGCCCTAATGGGTGTAAAAAGAAATGGTGGATGGATGGAAGGAGGATGTGGAGGTCAGACAGGCAGTCGCTCCATGTAAAATGTTGATGTTCAGCTGCATCTGGTTAGACTGGAAGCCGACCCCAACATAGTTGGGAAAAATGCTAGGCAGATGATGAATGTAAAAATATAATGTCCGCTAGTTTAATATGCTTCCCGTTATTGCGATTATTTTTTGTGCTGGATCATATGTGGTTATAGAGATCAAAGTTCAAAGTTCAAGGTCAAAGTTCCAACTTCTTTATGCTGAACAAGCTTTTTATTATTTCTCTGTACCATTGCTTGCACTCGTAAACACAATGTTTTGTGTGCATTACATTGCGCGGTACCATAAACTGTTTTTTCACACTAAAACCAAACAAAATGCGTAGTTCAGGGCTTTTTGAAGAGTACTTTTAAACACCATAAAATATGTTAATTATTTCTTTTTAATTCCCTTATACTTTTCTTATCTGTCAGCGAGAAAAATACAAAAAAAAATTACAGAAAAGTAAGTACTTAGCTTTTTCCAAAGTGTTTCCGAAGTGAGACTCCTTTCATGTTATTCTATTTTCGCTAGAAGTGTTGCGTCATAACAATAATGGGAACCACAACAAACTATTTTGAGCGCATGACAATCGTGGGAAATTAATTCCAGAGTCAGATATATCTTTTGAATTATTTAATCTTTTTTTTCTCACATTTTTGACATCACTGACATCATTCCGTGCCTCGGAAAGCATGTTAAGCTGTTGGTCCCGGCTGTCATACGTGGATCTTTGACAGTCGTTACGGGTCGTTAGAAGCCCGAAAGTCTGACAACCAGTCTTACCAAGAGGTATCGTATTACCCAGTTACTGGGTTGTGGAGGTCACATAGGCAGTCTCTCCATGTAAAATACAGGTATTCAGCTGCATCCTGTTAGACTGGAAGCCGACCCCAACATAGTTGGGAAAAGACTAGGCAGATGAAGATGATTTTCTCACATTTACTGAAGTCGGTTAACTTCAGTAAATAGTCATTCTCAATTCGACTATTGATGTATTTATGTTTTTTTACACAGAACACGGGGCCAGAAGTTGTATGGGTAGAAGGTGAGAAGCAACTCTTCCGTTGTCAACTAGTCCTGGACTCCACAGTAGCCACTCGGGACTCTCACTTGCACAACCTCTTCAATCAAGCTGAACGGTTGATCAAGTCAAGTTCTCCCCCCACCTCGCCGTCCCCGCCGCCGTGGAATGACGTATGCAACGCGCTCAAAGCTGCGCATGCGATCAAATTAAGTTCGCTCGTCGCTTTCTTGCCGACTATTATGAATCAACTTTTTGAATTGATGGTAATTTTTTTATGATATTAACCTAACATACCTTCATGACTGTATTCCTCTTAGGGGTGGCAGAGGTCTTATGTATAAGCATTGAACTTAAGATTTTGACATTCTTATTCCTTCCATCGGTCACTTCTCACTTCGCGCTACGTCTTTCCAATTCTCTAGAAAGCCATCTCCTTCGTGGTGTACCGCGGCCCTGTCTCGCCTTTTCGGGACAACAATCTTCCGTTCTATGGGCCCATAAGTGGTTCGACATGCGGCAGACATAGTCCATTTTATTACTCTAGAAAAATGTTTATTACTCCCTAAAGTATTTGAAGTGAATTTACTAAAACAGTCGTAATGTTTCTCCTTTTGTATTTCAGACTGTAGAAAAGAGCTATACTCAAGATATGGGTTACCAGATTGTAAAATTGATAGTGCACTTCGTTCATATGATTCACGACTATGGACGGAAAGACTTATTGGATAGTTACGTTAAGGTAAGCTTATACCGTGCATAGATGATCTTACGAAGACGGATTAATTATCAGGAATAAAAAACATTTTGTAATTTTTTTGTCGACAGTACGTATTCAACTGTGTCGAATTCAAACTGCACACAATGTTGACAGCCCCGCTCCACATGTTCGTGGACCCCAACCAACCGGACTTTCTATTGGGCAACAAGTTCATGCAATATTCCGGCTTTTTCTTTGACATTATCACCAAAAGTATGGCGCAGTATCTTATCAATACTGGAAGAATTAAAGTAAGTACCTAACTCGATTATCCAAGTACGTGATTCTAGACCATAAAGGTTTAACATTTTTACTGAATGTTGTACTTTTTTATGAAACAGCTTTTTTTTTTAAACCGTCGCATTTTTTTGATTCATCTACTGAATCTGTCGTAAAAGTTAGGTACTCGTATAATATGACGAAAAGCGATTTCTTTATTGTTTTTAAAACTTTACTTGTAATAAATTCACCTGTTTTCTTTTCAGATGTCACGTAACGAAAGATTTCATGCTGATCTCTTAGAAAATATTGACAAATTGGTATCGACTGTAGAGCCATCGTACATATTACAGCAGCCGATGCAAACTCATATATTTAATAAAAATCTTGCCACATTTTTAAAGGTATGTAACTATACTATTATTGCGTTATTTATAATGCGGAATACCGCCTTGAGCAAGCGTGATCAATGCTCGTGCCCTCTCTGTATGAGAAAAAGCCTTTTGCCTTGCAGTGGCGCAATAGTAGACTGGTATCATTAGTATTCTTTTTCAATTTTTATACTTTTTTGTGCACCATATGGTAAACAAGACAAAGCAGTCTTTTCGTACAAGGCGTTTTCTTCTAGAAAATGTTACCTTTGCATGAAAACTTATTCAAGTTTTGTTGTAGTATTTTAACACATGTGAAAATTTATTTTACAGTCTTGCCTATCTTTCATGGACAGAGGTTTTGTGTTCCGACAAATAAAGAAATATCTAGACAAGTTTAAAGTCTGCGATCCGAAAGCTTTGTTTGACTTCAAATTCACGTTTTTGCAAACGATTTGCTCTCATGAGCACTTTGTACCGTTCAATCTGCCGTTACACGCAAACAAATTATCAAGGGATGGCGAAGAAGGTAAGAATTCAGTATCATAGACTACATGTAAGAGCACAGTGTATTTGTATCTCAAATCGTAGATTATTATTTTAAACATTTATGCATGTTGAGAGTCCTTTTAGATTTGTCTAAGAAAACTCGGGTCAGAACACCTATGAGCCGAATATCCCAGAGGCATGACGGGTGACGTTGCCAGACCTCGCAAGGTATGACCGGCAACATCGCGTTTCTTTTGCCCCCTCGCACTCGATGGACAATAGCATCCACTGCTGAAATGTAGACGGAAGAGGTCTGACAACGTCGCACATTTTTATAGATTTGCGCGTTGTGTCTTCGATGGGGACAAGTGCCCCAAAACAGTTTTAGTGAGATATAGATAGACTGTGCTATAAGACAAATTGAATTTTGTCGCTGACCGTTAGTGCTTATCTGAATAAATGTTACTTTTACACAGATCCTGCCAGGCTGAGACTCACTGAAGATTTTATAATGAGACACTTTCTTGCTGGAACCCTACTAAAACAAGTATTCCCTTGTTTTCCAAATATGTATATTGCTAGCAAATATGAAGCATGACTCATGCTTGAATACATTTATTATTATCTTGCCTTTAAATTTTTCAAACGAGTATATTTCTTCAGGTGGAACAGTCATTGCGAGAGGCGCCGTTGAAACGTAGGTCTGCGTTGAGTGTGTTACGGTCTTTATTGACTAAACATGAGCATGATGACCGATATAGAAGTCGACAGTGCCGAGCTAGACTTGCGTACTTATATTCGCCGTGGCTTACCATCGTTCTTGGTTAGTATTTTTATGGATAAACTCAACATCACTGTTAAATAGAAAATATTTTCACACTAGGAATTTAGTCTTCTATCGTAGGTGTGCTTACAAATATACACGGTTACTTTTAGGTCGTTCTTAAACCGAAAGCCATAAATTCGATCATCAAACTCGAAACGATTGGGATCATTTTTTTTCAAAAATAACAATAAATAAAAACAGCTGTTCAGTACATTTATGTTCGTTTAACTCGTCAAAGTGTACTGAACAGCTGTTTTTTTTTATTGTTATTTTTGAAAAAAAAATGGTCCCAATCGTTTCGAGTTTGATGATCGAGTTTATGGCTTTCGGTTTAAGAACGACCTAAAAGTAACCGTGTATAAACTCATATACACTAATAACCAGACTCGGAACAACTATCTGTAGGTCATACATATTCGTTCCTGGGAGAATCGAAACCGCGACACGTAGCAACCAATCGCTCAGCAACTGAGCAGTCAATGACTTTTTTTTATTTTGGAGATTGTATGTTTAGATGTCACGACCCATTCTAATTCTCCTTTAGCATTATTTTTTTTTTACAAATTGTATAATATTCCAAATCTTACTTACTAATCATTCTTTTTTTTACAACAGATAACGCCCACCGCCTCATAACCAAAACCCTGGCAAGTCCAGTCGAGAACGGTCATGACAAAGTTGACGGAGATGCGACAACGAACCTGGTACTCAACAGTACGCAGAAAGAGGCAGCATCAGCCAATAGCACTCCTAGGAGAAACAGACTTACTCTGCACTTCGATCATACGCCTGTTAGGAATTCAGCACATTTTAAGGAACCGCCCACAATTCCGGGCAATCATATGTATGGGAAAGGTGAGTTTAGAATTCTAAATCGTAAATCGTTTTGATAAGGTTGGATTTTAAATGTAATGATAATTTCCATTTTTGAACACTTGCTCATATTTTCTCATAGCGTATCCAATTTATAGTCATTTGACATTGTGATAGACTGTAAAATCCTTCGCTTAATATAAAAGCTCCGTTCCGTAACAGAAAATAACTTGCCATTCCAATTAAGACTTTAAATCGTGTGTATTAAAGTATTTTTTTAATAACAAGATAAAATAGTTGACGGCTGCTGATTTACTGTGTCGAAGCGATGCTGTTAAAGTGAGCGATTGCTTTAAGTTTCAATCAACCAATCGCATTCGCTATCAGTCATTCGAAAACCGTAGAAGAAGATAATGTTTTTATTATTATGAAAGCCGTCATTATGTTGCCTCTGCATTTATCCCTTTAGATCACGCCAACAATATGTCACAGAGCTCTTTAGAATCAGTGTCCACAATGTCCGGTGGAGACTCGCTACCAAGAAACGTTGGACGTCTGGATTTGAGCGAAATTGGTGATCAAGTCAACAGGTAAATATTTCGCTAACTTCATCATGGAATAATCAACCTTATTGTGACAATATTAATGTTCATATCCATGTGTGTAGGTTCGGTGTGATGTCTGCAGAAGAGGTGCGAGATGTGCTTTTGTGTTTCCTGTTCGTTTTGAAGTATTTGGATGATGAAAGACTAGTGGACTGGTGGAAGACACAATCACAAGCTCAACAGCAATCATTCTTTAATGTTTTAGAGTAAGTTACAATGAGCATTAAGGTCTGCTAACTATTAAATAGCTAGGCATACTATAGGCTTATTTCACTACCTTGAAATACTGTTCCATATTTAAATATCTATAAGGTACTAGCTGACTCGGCCACGCGTTGCTATAAAGCTTGAAGTAAGTAAAGTTATTGAGGTCAATAATCGAGATAAAAACTATCCTATCTTTTATGTTTGACCAAATTACACACAGTAAGCCATATTTCATAAAAAATAATGGTTGAGTAGTTTAGGAGTCCATCCCGGACAAAAAACGTGACGCGTAATTTATATATGTATATTAAGATATAATATAAAAGGTGTCCAAACAGGTCTTAAGTATAGCCATTGCGAATCACGAGGACGCGTCATGTGACTTTAACTATTATAAATTAACTATTATATAAACACTAGCTGTCCGCCGCGGTTACACCCGCGTCTTTGGTTACTGCTCCGCTCCCGTAGGTCGATAACTAATCTATCTAACACAGTAAGAATTTTTCAAATCGGACCAGTAGTTCCAGAGATTAGCGCGTTCAAACAAACAAACAAACAAACAAACAAACAAACTCTGCAGCTTTATAATATTAGTATAGATATACATAAAGTTCAAAATTACTCGCACCCTTATAAAGGCGAAATCAAAAAGCAATTACCTGTAAATTGAAGTTGTTGACCTATAAAACTATTTCAGAATATGCGCCGAACAATTCCAATATGTAGGACGAAAGAAGATTCTAACAGAAATGAAAGCAACAACGCCAGATTGTAACGGTAAACCGAAGCCTTTAAAAGCAAGGACTCTGCCCGCTAGGATGAGTCCGCCTGACTTCTCAAAAGAACCTCCTATAGTTGTGGAGAAAAACAATACTGTTAACAGGGAAAATCTTGTCAATCCTTCTGTTACTACAGGTAAGTTTAAAACGTCAATTAGGTAGTTTACACCAATAACTAAAAATTTCAAGACACGACGTCTCTTAAAAAACATTTTAATTTTGCCCTGAAAACTCAACTTAATTTCAATCAACTGTAGAAATCGTTTTTTTTTGTGGCTTTGAAATCAATAAATGGTTGGTCAATTGAGTAGCCAAATAAGTGACGTCACAGTTCAATATTGCCATACAAAAACTATGGAAGAATCTCGTTTTGACAGGTTATTAAAAGTACGTCAATTGATTGGGTGTGTCAACGAGCCTATTATGTTTCCCATATTGTCGCTAGCCGTAGTTATTTACCCTATGGTCGCTAGATAGCTGTCGAACAGGGCTATTTAGCACAGTTGACCAAGCTCACCGAGGATCTGTCGGCTATCAAACTATTGTATACAGTAAAATCAATCATTTTTGAAAGAACTGAATAGTTTAGGCAGCCTTTTCACACTATCGCTCAAATCAAAACATTTATTTGCTAATACATAGGTAGACCGTACAAAATAATATACAGTTGTTAAAGTTTCCTCTACTTTTTTGTCTTTATTAATAGAACTGGAAGCGATTGCCGAACACACAGTACTATCAGCAAGCTGCCTTGCCACAGAAGTTGGCCTTACCATTATAGACCGCGCGTGTCTTTTCATGAAGAACTTGGGAGCAGCTGACGGGGTCGCGGCGAAGCCCTATCTCAAGCTACTCCAGTATCCACAGAGCGAGACGTTGTATAAACATCTGTTTTCTGCCTTGAGAGCGTACATCAATCAGTTCTCTGAAACTTTGTTTGAAGGTAAGTGTTGGTGAACAAGTGATGTCTCATCACGTAATGTTCGTAATCTTTAGCCATAAGAGGTTATGAGTTTGTGCAAAGTGTACGCATATTTGTGTAACGCACATGTAGGTACTAGACGAAATAAAGCACCCCTAAAACAGCCCTTTGCAAGACTGACATATTGGTCCTTTAAAGTGTAGAAATTTTCGGAGGGGCAATTCCCGTAATTTTAAGAAAGTTCGCGTTCTAATCTTTGTCTAATTCAAATTCAAATATCTTTATTGTGGATCATAGGTTTGTACATACGTCTTAATTAATTAAATTGATCAGCTATGTCCCGCGCTTAGAGCATACAATCCAAACTCTAAAACAAAGTCTCAATCTGACAAAGAAGTTTCTTAGTTACCTACACTTTTGACATGAAATGAAGACAAGAAATCTTTTTGATTATGGGACTAGGCCCTCAGATTGACTAGGAGAATGTATTATTTATTTGAATGCAGGCGGCAGTACGGTATGCTCGGGTGTCGTCGCGGCGGTTGTTCGGCTGTGCGAGGCGCGCGCAGCTTGGTTGAGACGTGAGGCAGCGGCTGCGCTGTACTTACTGATGCGAGCCAACTTCCAGCACGGGACTGGTGGAGATCTTACTAGAGTGCATCTGCAGGTATGTACTGCTGAATCTAATAATAATAATATCCTCCTGGCTGAATTTCCGTCTCGGCGGCCAATCTTAATGGAGACTAGCCGAAGACGCAGAAGATATTATGTGTCCGAGTGTGTACACAAACACAGAAGTACTCCCTCTTCCGTCACTCTCATAGTCTAATGGGACGGCAAACTGTTACGACCGGGTTTTTTAAAAATTGTTATACAAGTAACTGATCAATAGGTAGCTGATGTGGATATGACTGTATGATACAGCTATTAAACCATAATCTAAGCCAGAGTGATGACCCTAAATCAAATTCCTATTTATCATGAAGGTTTATAATGATGACCTTTTATTTGTTTATTCTCTTTTTCATCAAATGATTTCGAATTTCAAAAATGACAGTTGGGAAATAACTGGTCCCTACTAAACTGAACCTCCAAAACAAAAAATAACTGAATATAAAAACGTAAGTTACACTATCTAACTGAAGTCTGTCTCGAGAATAACTTCTTAAAATTCACCCAGGTTATAATGGCCGTGTCGAAGCTTCTCGACAATTCAACCGCGCTCAACTGCAAACGTTTTCAAGAATCTCTCTCAGTCATCAACTGCTTTGCGACCGGTGATAAAGCTATGAAGGGAACTGGTAAGTAAAAAAAACTTGTTCATGTCCATTTTTGACGCTAGCGATTTGTTTTTTGAGGCGATGTCGACCGGGCCGTGTCGGAGCGGTGCTGTAGTAATAAGCGATGACCATTCGCTTGAACTGAGCTGCTGAGTAATTGTATTGAAACGTATTCGTAGATGGTGAAACAAGCCCTTATTATATACGAATGTAAAGTTGACAATACCCTCTTTCCATGTTTTCAACACCTTTTAATTAAAATATTGTCTTGTATCATAATGTATTTTTTGTATGCATCAGGTTTGTTTACCGAAGTGGCCGAACTGATGCGTCGCGTGCGCACAGTCGTTGGAGCGCGGGCGCGTCTCGCTGGAGTGGGAGGTGTTGGTGCATCAGGTAATTACGGAATATACATGCATAAATACTGCTATGAAATCCAATATTTTTAACCGTGAGTCAGTAGGCGTTCATCATTTTATTAGTTATCTATGAACAACTAGACAAAAGCTTTGGACATCACTGATGTCGGTGAAGGAAAACATCCCGAGGAAAAGTAAAGTTTTAATTAATATAAGTCTGAAATCGCCTATCCACCTAGAGCAAGTGTGATGATCAATGCTAGTGCCTTCTCTGTAGAAAAAGAGACCTTTGTTTTGCAGTGGGACAAAATAGACATCTAATTAATATTATGTGAATTAAGTTTGATAACAACTAGTCTTGAATAACACTGCAAGTATACTGCAATACCACATTAAATGTTGACGAATGACATAGGTGCAGGTAGTGTCCACCTAGCCGAACTGCAGCACGCGCTAGCAGCGTCGTGTCGCGCCACACCGCGCCTGCGCCACGCCTGGCTCTCCAACCTCGCGGAACACAACGCACGACAAGGAGACCATGATGAGGTACACAACTTTGTAATAGATTCTATGGACTGTGTACAAAGCTGCATGCATTTGTTTTGTTTTCTTTTTTAAAAACGTTCTCCATTGTAAGAATTGTATGGTAGGTAGATGTACCTACACGTATAGGGTGTAAAAATAAAAATTAACGAAGCTTCTAACTTTTACTTATGTTTTTTTACGATAACAAGTTTTCAATTTTTGAATTAACCATTAAATACCCCTATGACCTCTGACTCTTGCATGCGCGCATACGCTTATTTTTTTCGTGCTTACCTATTGATTTTTCACACCAAAAATAAAAGTTGTTTTTCAGCAATCATTTTTGAGTAATGTTACTAAGTGTGATGGGCTTTATGCGTGAACTCCCAATAACAGCTACATAGATCCATTACCTACCGTTGTGCATTGGTGTTTTTGAACGCAATTTATCTCCCTATTTCTTGTCCATTTCTGTGTTTAGTTGTCAGGATAAATATCATATTCTGTTTAAATACGTAGCCATAGTACCGTAATTTACCGTATACGTAACCATTACTTATACATTTAACAGGCTATGTGTTGCCAACTACACATCGCAGCACTCATAGCTGAGTACCTAAAACTGCGAGGAACTCAACAATGGGGTGCTGACGAATTCGCTGAGATATCACGGAACATACCTCGAGACGAGACCGGCCTCAAAATCGACGAAGGTAAGTAAAACAACAATAACACAATATCAATAATATATTTTATATTCTGCGTCATAAAGTCCACTTTTAAATACCACAGCCTATCCATCGTTTTTTGAAAGCACTAAATAAATCCAATGTTGGTTTAATTTATGTATTAGGAACTAGTCTGCAGTCTTCGTTATAGTTATGTGATATTATGTATTTGGTTAGCTCTTTGAATGTCTCAAGGGGACAGAAGGCGTTACAACCTGGTACTTCCATGAGACGGGGTTCCGCCGAGTCGTCATCCCAGTAATATATCTGAAAAGAAAGTATTTGTAAAAGTATGAAAGTTCTTACAGCACATTTTATTATCACAGGAAAAGTCTTAATTTCATAAAAAAAGAAACTTGTCCTATTTATAACCTCCTTCTTATTCTCCAATAGACAAAAAAAGCAATAGGAAAATACCAGCTGAACCATTTCTAATTGGTCAACTGAAAGGTATAAATAATTAAATAGCTTTTCGGGAAGGCCTTCGATTTGTTTACCAGTCGTTTCTAATAAGCGTTGCGGTCACAACGTCAAAGTTCACGGTTGACTTTCTTACTAAATGCCTTAGAAAAACCATTAATTATTCTAATTACTAAGAAAGAGAATGTCTACTTAACATTCTCTAGGTCACATTCATTAAAAGTCAGTAAATGGCCACAAATCTTCGGGCTTCCCGTAAAACGGCAACAACACATATTTCTTTGAAACGTGCGTTATTGTTGTTTTTTTGGAAATCCCCCAATTTTTTTCTTGTAGTTGAGCTGTAGGGAAATGTCTGCAAGCAGTGTAAATATACCTTATTAAAGGGTACCACGTACTACTGTCCAAACTGGCCAGGGTTCTACATTTTTTCGACCTTCAAATGATGTCACTTGATTTTGGGGTCAGCTGTAAGGCGCTGTCTGAATACAAAACGATTTGATGGACGCGATTATTTGATCGGGTTCTCCAACCAAACGTTCGCGACACCCTGATAACACTTACGCGCAAAAAAATTGAGCCACGCGGTGACATTCAACAGCAATTTACTCGTAGACTATAAATTCAATTTATTTAAAGTATACTTTTGAAGATATATTGCACACTAGCTGTCCGCCGCGGTTACACCCGCGTCTTTGGTTACTGCTCCGCTCCCGTAGGTCGTAGCGTGATGGTATATAGCCTATAGCCTTCCTCGATAACTAATCTATCTAACACTGAAAGAATTTTTCAAATCGGACCAGTAGTTCCAGAGATTAGCGCGTTCAAACAAACAAACAAACAAACTCTGCAGCTTTATAATATTAGTATAGATTAGTATAGATTCGTTTGTCTCTTTACGCAAACTTTAAATATATTGAATTCGAACTCAACGAGGAAATTCCTATTGAAGTTAGGTTTAATTTTTGGCACGTAAGTATATTTATCCGCAAAACAAAACGCATTCAAAGTTTACCTTAAGACCAAACCGCTGTCCTTCCGCCAATATTTTCTGCTCCTTGTTCGACTGTGGCGAGGGCCGTCGTTCATGTAGCTCGAACAGTAAGGCTGCCCCAGGGTCGGGAAGGCGCGGTGGTGGGGCCACGCAGGCACCTAGCAAGGCCGCGACGGATACTGGTGTGCCTGTACGCACGACCAAGCGAAGCTGGGACTCGCCTACGCTGTTACTGCTTGCTTCTTTTATTATTTGCTGGAGTAGTGCTCCTAGGGTAGCAAGAAAACCTATATTATGTAGATTTTCATCATAACGTCGCGCCTGTAGTCCCCGAAGGGTTAGGCAGAGGTGTACCCAATAGTGCGCCCACATTTCGCCTGTTGTGATATAGTTCAATATCAAAGATATAAGGAGTTTTAAACAGATTTCGGCGTTTAACGAGTGTCGTGTCACTAAAGGCAAATAATTTGCCATTCAAAATAGTATTTTAAACCGTGAGTCCTAAAATATTTTTTGTAATAACAAGATACAAAAGGTGACGGCTCGCGGGCGGCGCGCTAGCAGTTAACCTCTCAACTGTCAACTGTACCTATGCGGTACAAAAGTGGTGGAGGTTTGACCTTCAACAGTTTTGGCCCGACGGTTGACGGATTAAAAATAGATTTTTTTTTATGCGATGTCGGCCGGGCCGTTGCCGTGGCCTAGCGGTGCTGGTGTAATGAGCTAGAGTCTAGGCCATTACACGTGTGTAACATCTCCTTTATGCACTTTTTACGTATAATACCATTATGTCAAGGCACGATCTTTAAATAAATTAAACACGTTTTCATATTAACAGGTGTTAACGTTAATGTCAAGGTCATACTGATTATTAAACCTTTTTTAATCGTCCAATGTCTGAACACGTGAGTTTAGTAAAAATGAACAAAAAGCCCATGAATAATACATAATATTGTAATGCTATCTAAATAGGTATTTAAAAAAATAAATCCTAAGGTAACTTTTTATCTAGTTATATGTTATTCAAATACCGACCTAATATTATAATAACTTTAAATCAATTCTTCACTGGTTTAAAAAAATATATCTCTTACCACCGCTAAGTTTCCTCAGCAAGTTGTTATGGAACATCATTGAGTACTCCAATCTGGCAATATCCATTAGTTTTCTTTTCACATGTTTCGCCCATTTCGGATTCGCTACTTTTATATCGTCCTGTAATTTATAAAAAGCATTACATCGAATTGTTATTTCAAAGAAGAAAATCAAAGTACTTATTAGTACCAACCCTAACAAAACAAGTGACCCCCACCTAGTGTTTGAGCTAGTATGATTGGGCGCAACTAATTTCCCAGCCACATTTCTGTTCGTTTAACCTATTCGTAAGCCATGTTATATTGGAAACATAGTTAAAAACAGTTGCACAATTTTTTTTGTTACAAATACTGAATATTTAGCATGTTGCCAGCAACATGTTGCTGATACAATGTTGCGCAACCTTGTTCTCCAATGAAAATGGGGCTTTAGAGTAAGTGCTTTAATTAATAAAAAAAATATTTAAAGTATTAACAAACCTGTATCAGGAATAAATTATTTAGGTAGTAAGCTTCTTGCGGCGTGCTGAAGTTGGTGTTGGTCATTTGCGCGATCTTGTGGAAAAAATCACGGTATGGCTGCAACAGGCCTTCTTCTGTGAATGCTTTAAGTATCCTCTCCTTCTCTTGTTTGTAGCGAGGACAGTTCTCTTCGTAGAGTAGCTGGAAGTGCAAACGAAACACTCTCATAAAGTAAAAGGAATTTCAACATAAGCTGAAAATAGTTTGAGAACTTCTTATTTAAATAACAAAAAACTTTAATAACATTTAAACATAATAAAAGCGAAAGGTCATACACTCGCTCATCACGAATGATCAAAATCCGTTTGACGTATAAAAATAAAAATTGGCAGGGAGGTAGTTTATAGTTAGTAGACGTCCGCTAAGAACGGATTTTCCAAAATTCACCTCCTAAGGGGATGAAACTGGGGTCCGATATTTACTTTGATAGGTATATGGCGAAAGCGAAAATTATATCTCCTTAAATCCTTCCAAACATCCAGCCAACTACCATAATAAACCTATACCTTAAATCCAATAATAACAGATCAATATTAATAATAGTATCGCAAATGCGTTCACATAGTCTTGACGTCGGGGCGGATATTTGTACGGCACTGGTTGCCAGGGCAGCGTTTCGTTCCACTCTTGCGCCGGTGAAGGCGGCCACAGTCCCGCCGCAATCAACAGAGCCGTCATCTTACTCAGTTCTGTATCCGACGATATCACGATACTGCTCTCTATTTAAATACAAAAAAAGAACTTTAAATACAAAAAAAGAATTTTAAATACAAAAAAAGAATTTTAAATATGTACAAAAAAAGAATTTTAAATTCAAGCTAAAATAAAAGAAATAAAAAAAGCTTTTTTACAAAAAAATTAAAACCGCCTTCAAAAACTACAAAATAAAAAAAAACTTTAGTTTTGGAAGTTTTTTATTTTGTAGTTTTTGAAGGCGGTTTTATTTTTTTGTAAAAAAGCTTTTTATTTTTCACTTTTTAGTGCTTGTGTGTTAATATTTGAAATCCTTACAAAAAGCCCTTTCAAACAATACCTCACACGATATATTTAATTTTGGAAAGTAGTAGGAGGGGGGTTGACGTACCCCCTCCCTCTTTTTCTTCAGTCAGTCATCGACTACACGTATAAACAAAGCAATTAAGCAATTTTACTTGTTACGACAGTTATTCTGTGATCCTATAAGTAGTTCCGTTCCATATCTCGGAAGTTCATCATCAGATCATGACAATATTTCTATGGGACCTATTCGGAAGTATACTCTTTCAAACAAAAAAAGAATCATCCAAATCTATTCATAATTGGCTGAGAAATCAGGTAACATACATACAAAAAAAAAAAAAAAAAACATGCGCGCCGAATTGAGAACCTCCTTCTTTTTGAAGTCGGTTGAAAAGGTTTTTATTAAAGTCAAATATTTACCACTGTCGTAGTAAGGTCCCAAAAACTCGTTATATCTTTTCCTAAGTAATGCGCCCATTTCAAATGTCAACATCTTGCCCTCCTGTAATGATAAGAAAATGGCATACAAACGTCTTTATTAATAAAGTCCGGTCCACTCGCGATGCTTTTCTATTAGACCCGTATGACGCGCGACAAGCAATAAATCATTATTAGTGGCTGACGGCAATCTGCGTGTCTGCCGACACCTCGTTCCCGTTTAGCAGACCGCGACCTTCGGCTATCGGGACTCCCTCCCGCATTCGGACCAGGAAGCGGACACTTCGTTATAAAATCATTCGTCTTCACTTGTCCTTCTGGTCCGACCCTTAACTATAGTTCCGGGGATTCATTGTCACGGCCGTGAGTGTTAAGTGTCGCCTCATATGATTTTGTAGCCGTTTACAATCAGATGGAAGTGTATACTGCGTTAGTATTTTATTACGACTGCCTCGTTTGTCGCGAAGCGCGACTTCTGAGCATAAGGACTTGGGTTCGATTCCTAGGTCGGCCTAAGTGTTATAGGGTTTTCCATCTGGAATTTCTCAATAGCAGCCTCTGAGTCTGGATTTGTGCCCGGTTTATGGCATTAGGCTCACCATGCCTAATCCTTTGGGGATTACAGGCGTGATTTTATGTTATTTTATTACTAGTAATCAATGATTGCAGATTATTATGCATGTGCATAACAATGTGATACAAATCTTAAAAATTTGGCATTCAAAATAGAACTGTAAGGTAAAATATTTGTAAATCTGCTAATCTTGTCAATGGCTAATATACCTCAGTGGCTGACCTACAAGGACGTATCAACAAGTGCTCTTTTGTTGCATTGCCAGTATTGTGACTGCGGGATAGAGGAGCGCCAGCGCATATGAGTAATCTAATGCAGCATCACCATTGATCAGCGAGAACCGCGGTTATGGTTTGTGTGCGTCAGAAGCCATTCGTTACGGCTGGCGGGCACTTAATGTATCGAGGAACTACGCCAAAAAAAAACCATTGTTAAAATTACATCTCCTGCGGTTCCCATGACTTTGAAGCATAATAAAATGATGATAATATATTTGTACCAAATGCAATAATCCTTAGATCTCAATTTCTTTTGTGTAGCCAATTCTTTACGAGGTCAGTAGAAAATCGTGTGGGCACTTACATTAGTCATAGCGCCGGCACCGTAGGGTGAAAACACGTGGTCTGGTGGAGGGGCTCCAAGCATAGCTAGCTCGCCCTCGCTGGGGGTACGCTCCCCGTGCGACATAAGCTGCAAAAATATTAAACATTTCGATAAATCGTCTTGAATATCTTTTCAAAATCCCATAATTATGGTCTATGACTATGATAAAGGACGAAGCTAGACAATTTTCCGGTAGGTAAGTACATAGATATAAAGCACGTTCGTCAAGTCTTTTTCGCTAGTGCAAAAAAATATACACAAGGTTTACCTTGTACATCTTTTCAGAATAAAGTATATGTTTACATTATTGAATATAGGTTTAATAACGTAAGCGATGCGCTATGTATAGCAATAGCGCTAAAGCAAGGTATTTCTTGCACAGCAAATAATGTCAAACATTGCACCAAAAAGGCAATTCTCGTATTTTTAAAAACGTTCGCATTCTAATGTCACTCTGAATGATCTGTCAAAAATACCTCTTACGGTTAATTTTTTTAATCGTCAGATAACTCATAACTGAGGGATAAATATGGCGGTTTGACAGCTTTTGTACAGAAAATATGTCAAACTGTCCTATTTATTCTTTGGATAAAAGTTATCTGACTATTGAAAAATCAGCCCTAAATCATTTTTGTCAATTTTTTTACATTCATTGTCGCTGAAATGAAATTGTGCCTTGATTTTGAACGTTTAAACGGATAATTAATTATGAACAAAGCATTTAATTGCCTGTTATTTCTCATTAATGACAATTTATTCAGAGAGTCTTTTTTCTCTATGCGTCCCTGCATAACTTTGAGCAAGGAAAGGTTATAGGTTTAATAATTAAGTACGTATGTAAGTACTATATATGTATTCATATGTTATTTTAATGTTCTTACCACGTGTACCTGTCGAAGCACAGTCACGTCAACCGTAGAATCCTTCATCAGGATCACTGCTACGAGGGCTGATGGAAAATAATTAATTATAATTAAATAATCGTTTATGAACTATGTTTTTCTAGTGTTTTTGTTATGGGTCTTTTTTTGTTACCATTCCACGTTTTCCTTTAGATTTGTCATAAAAAAAGGCAAAAACTTGTGTTTCCAAAACAAATCTATCATAGAATGTATAGACTGGTAAAAAGTGGGTGAAAAACAGTTAAAGTATTCCTATAAGTCTTACCAGGTATACAAGTATGTACCAAACTTCAATCGGTCGTGTTATACGAGTATATTCAACCTTATTATGTGTGTAAAGTAAGGTTGAATATATAACACGACCAAATGGTCGCTTGATACATTTTTCCCTTCATCCCTCGATGTGAATTCGTCCTCTTTTCGAGGACACCACTCGGCTCGCTGGTAAGGTTAGGTTAGGAGTTTTCTCAGGGAGATATAGTCGTCTACTTCTGTCCTAGTTCACACAAATGGCTTGCCTATGTGCTACATAATATTGGACCTGGATATTGAGCATTTCCTTTATTGCATACGTACCGGCGATGAGCGAGATGCCCACCAACACGCCGAGGCAGCAGCAAGTGTGTTCTATGCGCATGCCTTGCGCCGGCGCCGCTTCCGCCGCGTTGGTCGGCTCCTCCTCGCGACCGCCCTCTTTCCTGCGCAAACGCACCACACACTTGAACACACAATATACTGCGAAACTGTGTTATTTTCTCGTTTTCAGTAAACTACACACATCAAAAGTGTCTAGGGATCAAGCATTTTTATGCGGATTTCTTGAGATTGAGATGTGGCTTTGTAATAAATTTATGATTTTATAAATTTATATGGATCCTTTTTGGTGCATTTCATAATTTGAATCAGGAACTGTGAATCAAATTCGAGTAAAAGATGAAAATCAGCTGTCAATATTTTCCCTATAAAAACATACAACGCATTGAAGACATTATTAGTGCTACTGTTTCCCTACTACTGATTAAAACCAACGTTATTATGGAGCGGCGACGTCATTTAAGCAGGGAAGAAATGCTCAGAGCCGTGGGAATGATAGAAGCTGGTTCCCGGCAACGTACTGTGGCTTTAGCTCTGAATACAAGTCAGAGTGTTATCAGTCGACTTTGGACACGTTACCGAAGCACTGGTACCGTGGCTGAGCGCCATGGAGGACGGTATCGCTGCACCACACGGAGACAAGACCGATACATTCAAATCTTAACTCGAAGAGCTCCAACAATAACCGCCATGATGTTAGCCGTGAGGCTTCATCACTCTTCAGGGAACTTAATTAGCGACCAAACAGCAGAAACCGCTTGCATGAAGTGAACCTTCATTCCCGAAGACCGCTACGGGTACCACCTATAGCAATGCACAATCGTAGGATTCGATATCAATGGGCTCTTGAACACAGAAATTGGGCAGAAGAACAATGGCGTTTCGTGTGCTTTTCTGATGAGTCTCGTTTTGGTATGAGACCGGATACAAGACGTATACGACACTGGAGAACCCCTGGACGCCAACAGCGATTAAAATCCTGCCAGGAAGTCCATCCTTATAGTGGTGGAACCATCATGGTATGGGCGGGTATTTGGATCTTCGGAAGAACTGAGTTGATTTGGATCAGAGGCAACCTCAACGCTCAAATTTATGCTGAGACGATTGTATCAGACGTCATCGTTCCTCTACAAGTGCAAATCGGTCCCTTATTTCAGTTAATGCATGATAATGCACGACCGCACACCGCAAGAGTTGTAAGACAGACTCTCGCCGCAGCTAACATCAATGTCCTGCCCTGGCCTGCTCAGTCGCCAGACTTAAATCCGATTGAGCATGCATGGGATATGCTACAGAGAAGAGCTCTGCCGAATATGGAGGGTATCCAGTCGCAAGAAGACCTTTTTTTGTTGTTGCAACGAACATGGGCGGCCATTCCACAGCGTGATTTGGATGAACTCATTTTGAGTATGCCAAACCGATGTTCTTGTGTTGTTAGTGTTCGCGGTAGAAACACGGATTATTAATTGTTTAAGTTACCCAATAAAATTTTAAAGAAAACTGTTATTTCAGTCTTTTTTTCGAACTTTTGTGTTAGTGGTTCAAATGTCAAAAATCCCTTTATTAGGAAAATGGCAAATTTCTTTATTAATGCAAAGGTGACTTGGTTTATCGTTACTGTGACAAACGAAAACACTTTATTTGATGAATCCTTAAAGAAAATTTTAATTAATATCAATCAGGAGAAAAGTTATTGCAAAAATATATGTTGATCCCTAGACACTTTTGATGTGTGTATTTCATCGAAGGTTTGGTAACTAATTCGATATATGTCTAAGTGATAATATTCAAACACTATTTTATAAAATATTCAAAACAAGTGCAGTATTATAATATAACTTACAATATGGAAGAATTATACTTATGCTAATTACTGCACGTGTCCGTACAGAAACTGCAATTGACAAAAACATCCGCTTTATTGAATGATGTCTCTCAAGTGTCACTCACATTTTCCTCCGCCGGGTCGGCAGCTCTACATTGTAATCCGATCTTATTCGGGCTTTAGTCACTCGGGGTAACGCATAATTTTTTAGTTTAGTGTTGACACAAGAACCACCAGAACTGTCTGAACATCCACTTGGTATACGTGAGCTGGAACGGCAGCGGTGCGAGGCAGGAAGCGCACGGCGCGCGAGGCGGGGTCCCACTGAGATCAGTACGGGACGCTCTGCCAGATTCACGGTCGCCGCGACCTGCGCCCGCTCAGATGATTGACTTTGTCCAATCGATTGTACCACGGTGCCTATTTACACATGCGTGCCCGTATCGTCCGATGTTGATATTTAGATGGCCGGCGCCCTTGTTAACCTCAGTTTCAATGGAAAAATCAGATTTGGTCACACAATGCGGCCTCATGTATTCATTCTTTGAATGGACCTTACATGGTAGATTTTCATACGTATTAGAGATGGATAACGTTAATTTCCTGTAGGAAATGCATTGTGAATATGCAAAAAAAA
This sequence comes from Hoplodrina blanda, assembly GCA_949316365.1. Lineage (NCBI taxonomy): Eukaryota > Metazoa > Arthropoda > Insecta > Lepidoptera > Noctuidae > Hoplodrina > Hoplodrina blanda. The sequence continues at coordinate 11,618,464 of OX438581.1, forward strand.
AAACAAAGAGTACGTATGAATAGCTCAGTAACATGTGGGTATGATTTGCAGGAGGGTGCTTTGATTCGCCTGATAGTGTGAATTAAAAGATTGCGCGCGCGCTGCCGTGCGAACGTACAATGCCTTCCGCCTGCCCTATCCTGGTGGGGGGCTGGGTACTGAAAGACTATTTTTCTATAACGACCTCGCATTCTTTGCTGGTTGCTTGTTGCTAGGAATAAGTATTGACAAGATTTTGTCAGCTGAGTATTGCACGTACAAACACTGTCACTCTATTTCAATTATAGCCGTTTCTTTTTGTTCCAATAAACGCGATTTTATTTCTTTCCTTATAACCGAAATATATTTAAATAGTTTTCCGAAATAGAACTGGCCACTACTATTTAATTATCTAAAAACATCGAATTGTAAACCTCCTCCTTTTTAAAATCGGTTAAAAAAAAAAGACAACAGCTAAACAAAAACACAACTCAACCATAGAGTTCCTTATCCATCTTCATCACACACGGATAACACACTCACTCATACAAAACTAACAATTATTTATTTATTTAAACAACTTACTTGATACAAATTACACTCGTCAGGCGCACCATCTTGCCTTCACAGACTTCTCAGTACTTCTAATTAAGATTCCAAATTATCTTTGTATAAATTATTTGTATAATCTACAGCACATCTTGCTTAGTGATAACACATTAAACAAGATGTTGGAGGAAACGTTATTGTTCTTATAATTCTATAGCAGTCGCACCGCGAGTGATCATATCTAATCATATATTGTAACTACAACGTGTTGTAGTTAGACGTTTTATGTTTTCAATGAATAGGCTCATTTATTTGCATTATGTCTGTGTTTCAAGTTGTTAGCTATACCCCGAGGTTTCACCTGCGTTACTTCTTTGATTAATGCTCTACTCCCGTGTGTCGTAGCGTGATGTTATAAAGCCTAAGTATAAGCTTCTTAAACGGACTAAATAACTCAAAAAGATTTTTGCAAATCGGACCAGTAGTTCCTAAGATTATCGCGTTCAAACAAACTCTTCAGCTTTATAATATTACTAGCTTTTGCCCGCGGCTTCGTCCGCGTAAATGTCGGACCCCTGTTCATCCCCTTAGAGGGTAAATTTTAAAAAATCCTTTCTTAGCGGATGCCTACGTCATAACATCTACCTGCATGCCAAATTTCAGCCCGATCCGTCCAGTGGTTTGGGCTGTGCGTTGATAGATCACTATGTCAGTCAGTCAGTCGCTTTTGAGTTATATATACACATCAAAAAAGTCTAGGGATCAACATCCCTAACAAATGTTAGGGATGTTGATCCCTAGACTTTTTTGATGTGTGTATAATATTTAGAAGATTATTGAACTATACTATGATGTAGGATGTTTTCCATTGATTTTCTTAGGTACATAGAAACTCAATTTTATGTTGCCTCTCTAGTTATCTCAACATTGTATTACTTTGTTTCCCTTTGGATTCATACGATAGAATGATATAATTTCATCTACTGATAATACAGGGTGGAATTTTGTAATGCCACCTGGAGGGAAAGTAAGTACTCTTAATACTGCAGATAGAAAATTTTACTCAAAGGAAACATTCCTTTATTTTTGAATAGAAAGCAAACTGCATTCAAAGATTTTCGAAAATTCTCTTCTCCTACACCCGGGAATCGAACCGGCTAAAATCTGAAAAAATTATACCCTGTACTTTTATTGCATCGATCGTTAGGGTCAATTATAAGAATGAAATCTCTCTAACAAACATGATAAATTAAATTAAACGAAAACCAGGAAATCAGAAGTTACAACTTAGAAATGAAAATTAATAAGTATTACTAGAAATGAATTCGTTAAAAGAATAAATTTGTGTATCCAAGAGAATGGAGCCCATTTCGAGCAACTAATTAGTTAGTTTGACTGCCTCGTTGGTCTAGTGATTAGTGACCCTGACTGCAAGGCCGGAGGTAGTGGGTTCGATTCCCAACCAGGACAAACTTTGTGTGATGAGCATAATTGTTGGTTCTGTGTCTGGGTGTAATTTATCACATAGTATAAAACAAAGTCGCTTTTTCTGTCTGTCTGTCCCTATATATGCTTAGATCTTTAAAACTACGCAACGGATTTTGATGCGGTTTTTTTTAATAGATAGAGTGATTCAAGAGGAAGGTTTATATGTATAATACATGCACCCGTGCGAAGCCGGGGCGGGTCGCTAGTATATAATATGTATGTATTTATAAATTATATAAGTATGTATATCAGTTGTCTGGTTACCATAACACAAGCTCTGCTTAGCTTGGGATCAGATGGCCGTGTGTGAGTTGTCCCAAGATATTATTATTATTATTTAGTTTACCATTTTTTGTATTAATAATTAAATTAATTTAAGATTTCCTGGTTTTCCTTTCATTTAATTTATCATGTTTGTTAGAGAGATTTCATCCTTATAATTGACCCTAACGATCGATGCAATAAAAGTACAGGGTATAATTTTTTCAGATTTTAGCCGGTTCGATTCCCGGGTGTGGGAGAAGAGAATTTTCGAAAATCTTTGAATGCAGTTTGCTTTCTATTCAAAAATAAAGGAATGTTTCCTTTGAGTAAAATTTTCTATCTGCAGTATTAAGAGTACTTTCCCTCCAGGTGGCATTACAAAATTCCACCCTGTATACTATAATATCATGTACTAAGTTGTTTATGCGCTTAAAAAACAATAGAGGCGAATCCTGTCTAATATTACACATTTTTGGTCGGTATACCTACTGTCAATTTAATGTGTTTAAGTTTGACATTCACGCTGATTCGATTCAAGGATCCTAAATAAGGTCTAGATTGTCCTAGGTCATTGGAATTTGCTTTTTCATCTCATTATTAGTTATTCTATCTACACCTACTGTGATCACGTTAGACTATACATTAGAGCATGATTGGATCTATACTCAGCCTAGACTTTCAGGGTCAAACGTTTGATTCATCGTGACAATACACCCGCATATTGTGTACGGTGACGCTACCGACATTTGGAAAATCATCAAGGGGATTCCTGACTTCCTTCCCCTATCATTAATCGCTCTTAGCTTGGCTTTGCAGTAGGAATTTCCTCAAATTAAATGTTGCTAAATTCTGCAGTCATTTCGAACAAAATGGCTTACAAAACTAAAAAGCATCTATTCATTAATCCGTCCATTCGTGCATATTTAGGGCAAATTTCACCCAGTCCTAACATTTTAATTTTTTTTTTAGTATTTCCGTACAAAACCTGTCAGGCGTCGACCCTATAAAAGTTTGGCGAAAATATTTTTTTTTTAAATATTCCCCTTATACATATTTATAAATATATTTTTATATTTCACGAATATTTATATTATTATTCTAAACCATACGAGCGAATCCGCGGCGTAACATTAGGACATAAAAAACTAGTTTTGATGTGCTGCCTGCACAACATTTTATGCTTATTTCCACGACCATCCATTATTATTTTAGCACGTTTTATTTTACAAAGTAATAGGTACTTTGTAAAATAAAACATGGGATATAAATTAAAGTCAAACAAATAAAAATCACAGCCACTTTATTCGTGTCAACTATAACTATGTAATAATTTATTAATGTACTATTAAGTTAGGTTCTTGCATTGTTGATCCATTTCTTCTTTAGACCAGATCACATCTTGTATGAGGCTGACGAACTTGTCATATGGGCAGACCAGCTGGGCTCCGCAGCCGCTAATTGGTAGAATCTCCCCTGGACCACCGGCATCACGGGCGTATACCGCCTGAGCAAAAACAAAAATGTTTTAAGTCTACCAGTAGGCACGACACTTTATCAAACTCAGAGGTGAATGCCCGAACAATTCTGCCATGAAATTGATCAATGCCAAATGCCGGCTAATAGGTACTCGATGCAAAAAAAATATATATCGCGATTTATCTCATTACTAGAAACTCTACAAGCAAAAAAAATGACATTTATACGACAATCAAAGAGGTAGGTGCAGTAAAAAAACGCAATTGAGATACTTCAATCCTGCGGTAGATAAACTCTTAACAAAATAAATGTTATTATTGCAATGACATCCTACTACCAGAGGTGCTTGCCATTTGAAAATGTCAACCAAAACATGAACATTGATATCTAGCGTGACTGATATCTCAGGCTCAGGCTCAGGCTCTGAAATAATGTTAGCATAATGCTACAATACATAAACATTGACTTGATTTGGGAGCACATTCAAAAGGATTGGACCGCAATGCTAAGCAACTTTTTGGTAGAAAAGTTTTGGTTTGAGAAGTTTAAAAAAGAACAACATATCGTATTGTGTTGTCCAAACATTTGTCATGTAGTGAATCCTCAGTTTTACATAAACGAAATATGTGAAACAAAAGCTTTCATGTCAAATTATCAACACAATGTTTCTTATTATAGCACATTTCAAAATACTTAAAATTACTTCAGAAATTATGCAAATTATCCTACGTCGGTATATCCAATTCATCCCATACAAATAAACTATACAAAAGAGATAAACTAATTACAAAGTCATTCTTTACTGATTATGATATTTCCATCACATAAGAATTGGCAGTTTATTTTAATTATTGCCTCTTCATGACAAATGTAAAGACGTCATCAGTAAAATACAGCAAACCGGTAACTAATAGGTATAAACAAAGAAAATTTTATTTCGCTTTGTTTTTCTTAGAGATTAGTGCTGTTAACACAAGATTTACTTTATTTTCCTGCAAATGACCTTGCAAGCTGACATACATACATTAAAATCATCTTGTGTCTTCCTTAATCTTTGTGCACTGAGCAACTAGAAACTTGAAGTGAAAACTTCAATGTCATAATACATACGTAACATCACGCCTGTAATCCCCGAAGGGTTAGGCATAGGTGTACCCATTAGTAAACCCACATTTTCCAGTTATGTTTAGGTAAGTCCCATGTAATAGTGGGCGAGCCTATTGCCATCAACTGAGCACAAATCCAGACTCCGAAGCTGCTACTGAAAAATTCCTGATGGAAAAGCCCAATAACACTTTGCCCTACCTGGGAACCGAGCCCAAAACCTTATGCACAGCCACTAGACCAAAGAGGCAGTCCTTCAATGTCATACTTTTAAATTCGTGAGGAAATGCTCGTATTGACCGAACTTTGTTCCTTCTGAGGATCCTCGACAGATAGAGCCGTAAGGTGGCCGCAGAAACTACTTAACCAAACAAGATAGCCACGTCGTGTTTGGGCTTATACGCGCGCCTCCCGTCCCTGTCGTTTTATCTCTGATATAGAATACCCGTGCAATTTATTCCTTAAGCTTAGCTGCCTTAGCTTTACTTACCGTGATGCCATACTCATGAGTCACATTGTTCTTCCTAAGTTCTATCGAGAAAGTAGACCCATAGTTAGGCTGGTGGGCTTCATACACCCTCGCCGCGGCCATCAGGGCAGCTACATTGTTTTCATGGGCTGAATACAGGTACAACTTCGGCTCTATAGGACAGTTTGGGTTGTGTATGGCGGAATGCGTTATGTTTACTATCGATTGCATTAGTACACCTGAAATTAAAATGTATTGAGTGCTTGAACCCAATTTATATGATACATACAAATTGCCAAAAAAAAACTTAGATAGGTAATACCAATAAACCAGTAGGTTTTGTTGTAACAAATAATTAAATAAATTGTTTTTCGTGTGTGTTAGATTATGCATTATAAGTACTGTACAATAAGACTTAAAATTGCTTCTACCTGCTGCCAGTTTAATTAATTCTGCATTGTAAAATTCTATAGCGTACTCAATTTTAGTTACGTCCTTTATTTTCGGCATTACTTCTTGCGCCCATTTTGGTGCGTCAACACCAACATTTTGCTGAAAATACAACAAATATTTTAGCCTTAATTCTACTTAGTTCGATAAATTTCAAATTCCTAAGTACCAATTCATTCGTTTATCAAACGTACCAATGTTTGGAATAAATTATCTAAGAAAAAGACATCTTCAGGTTTCGTAATATTGGTCCCAGTCTTTTCACTCAGCCATTTGAACAAGTCTTGATAGGGTTCTATCCATTTTCTGACCTCAGGATCGTCATACATCTTGTCCCTCAACCAGAGATACCTTGGGCAGTTATACCAGTAGAGAAGCTGAAATTCGAAAAAAATATGAAACTGAAGGCCAATTCTACTTATTAAAAACTTTCAAAATCTAATCGCAATCTCATCTCAGTTACAATCAATGTCAAAAAATGTATGCAGGTATTTATTTATTGATTTTAAAATTTTATTTTAATTTATTTTTTTATTTTAATTAATAATAGAAACATTTTTGAAAGATTGAGACTAAGGTTAGGTTGCGATCGTTTCTAAAGTAAATAGAATTGCCCCTTGGTAACACTGAACAAATAATTTTAAGCGTAGGTAATCAATTTTATTATTTTGGAACAGCGTATTTTCGCCTTTATCCAAAACGAGTTGGATATGTTTAAACAATGAATATTCATTTATTTACCAACCGGTTGTTAGATAATTATGATATCGTTGGCAGAGTCCCTAATGGGTTTATTGTGCGAATTTAAAACTTAAGTTTTTCCTTATTTAAAATTTGTGAACATTTTCCATTTGTTTTTGTTTAAAATTTGAATATCAATTATTTTAAAACAGGTCCAACAAAATGTTGTATATTATCTAAACTAATTTAAACTTACGTCGTCTTCATCGTATGGTGGTGTATTATACGGAATGGGTTGCCAGTCCAAGTTAGGGTTCCACTTTTGGGCTGGCTGTGGTGGATACAGGGCCGACAAGGCAGTCAATGCTGTCATCTGGGTCCTGGCGTAATCAGTAGTCCGTATGGTGATCTCATCAGGTAAATACAACTTGCTGATGAAACCATCGTAGAGATCTCTTAAATACTTGCCTACAAAGTAGCTTCGTTGTTTGCCTTTCTGTTAACAAATGTTGAATATTAGAGAAAAAACTTTTTACAAAAATATTTACGCAAGCACTACACGTGGTAAGCGTATGCGTATTTTTATGATCACTGATAAGATCTTCGAATCTAGATATCTTAGGTAATACTTGTGTTATTTCTGCGCTGGAGCAAGTATCGGATGCAAGTATCGTAGGTGTTTCTAGGTAGGTGCTTTTAATAAATGTGAAAGTTTGTGAGGATGGTTGGATGTTTGTTACTCTTTCACGCCAGAACGGCTGAACGGATCTGGATACTACTTGGCACAGAGATAGATTATAGTAAGGTAGCAAACACCAGTAACCAAAAAATCCCTTACACAATTAAAAAAAAAACTATTTTTACTCTGAAAACCCTGATTAATTTTCTGTTTATTTATTGTACAATGCCATTTTTAGTTGCTTTGAAATCAATAAATAATTGGTCAATTGAGTTAATAAATAAGTGATGTCAGATTGCTAATTGACGTACAAAATCGATGGGGTCATTACCCCTTTTGTATAGCAATTTGACAACGCATAAAAAGTAAGTCCATTGATTTTAGTGTACTACCCCACTATGTTAGTACCAATCTAATAATAAGAACTTCTTTATGACCTTTGTTTAGTAGACGCGTGAACAATTCTTTATGTTGTACTTATTAATAATTCCAATGTTTGCTAAATCCAAGACCGTACCTAAATGCATTATAGATTTCCAGGTTTAATATCGCGCTGATACCGACACTGCCATGTTATGTTATATTATGTAATGTTCAGTACAATATCAATATTGTCATTGACATTTTCATGGTTTCTATTCCGGTTAATATATTCAATTGGTTTCCATATTCTAGTCAATGTGAATAGATCTATCAGTTTAAGATTTATGTGTTGTTATTTGGTGAAAGGTTTTGGATATTGGTATTAGAAATTGTGGCATTTGAATGTTAATACATACTAGCGACACGCCCTATATTCGCACGGGTGTATTTTTTTTTTTAAACCATCCAAATACCCGATTTTTCTGGTGGATTATCCCAAATTTCTTTTCGTACAAACCTTGTCTTGAAAAATAACAACTCAACAAAAAAAAAAGTCGGGACATTTTCAAGTGACTGTCTTTTATATATGCGGCGATTGAGTCTTAAATAAATAGATATGCCTGTCTGCTATTATATAGATTATAATATACTATCATTAATTGGTTTCTAGTTAAAGTTGTTTGTATTTTTTTTATCTGTTGCACCGTGTGTTTATCCTTAGGTTTTTTCTGGAGCTCCTGCCAGGTACCAATAGTAAGGGACCACTGTCCCTGCTCTTTACCCTCACTTAAAAATATGGGAAACATGAACGTGTATACATAAAAACTTACATTAGTCAGGGCTTTCTTTCCGTAGGGGAAGAAAATTTCGTCCGTGAGTGCTTCTTCAGATGGATACAAAGCGATCTCCTCTTGGTCAGGAGTGCGGTCGCCATGGCGGAATATCTGTTAACAATTTATTTATGTCAATAAAAATATGTCATTGATTTGTAAAATATGTTCTTCTTAGAGGGTCGATGGCATTCTAAATTGAGTTTCCCAAAACTTGCACCAATAGATGCAATTACGTGCAGGCATCAGGGCACGCAAGACACGATATTGCAACTAGGTATCTTATCAAGTTACCGTTTTCAATAAAATGAGAATGGTCGGTAGATTATTTTTATGTGCAGTGAAAATGACACGAAGAAACAATACAATTAAAAATGTTTCTTAATTAATGGATTATAGGAGCTGCAATGCTAATTTTCGGCGGCGTCTTTGTAATCTGTACCAGCACTCGTTTGATAACATGATTGACCACTGTTCGTCATTAAATGAATGACCTGCGATTCATATAGGAAGCTGGCACGCTTGCCGGTCGTGACCGGCTCAATAACAAGCCATCAGACGTACCACAAATCCGAGGATGAGCTCTGTGTTCGCCAAGCCATTGTCTGCAGAGTCTATCCGGCGAGGCACCACCACGCGGCCGGGGGGTTCATTCCCACACACTGCTCCTACCAGTCCAACTACCAACACTAACACCAGCCCCATTTTTGAACGCTAATTTCCCGCCGAACCGGCAGGGCGGTCTCTTATCGGCGGTACGTACGCGCGTTCGCGAACCGTTTTCGACTGCAACACACAGAGCCTCTGCTCCATTTATATAGAGATACATAGAATTGTATTTCAAGAGGGCCGGCGGACAGCACCGCTTCAATAGCTGTGCGAATCTCTAACAACGTAATCTGTCGTTAGTCGTCTATTAATACCGAAAATTGCACCTTTGTGACTCTATTGTGCGAGGTTGTAAAATAGGTATCATAGTATTGAAACTAAATAAAGTACACGTGCCTAATTATGGCTTGTACATGATCGCGGAATAGGAACATACCTTGACTGTTGTCATAGACTACGTAGGGGTGTTTCAGGGTCATGGTTTTCATTCATGGAAGTGTTCATATCATTTGTAGTGTTTGTTTTTCCACAGCGTCCGTGTATCTACGTTATCATGATAAATACTACCTACAGGTTTGGAGGTTTGAAAGACATTTGATATTTAAGGTAGTAAACAATTAATGCGGTCAAATTTGATTTTCCTTAATTAAGTTAAGGAAATTTATTTATTTGCTGAATTATACTTTACCTACCGGTATTAGGTATTCCAGTCGCTTGTCGGGCGTCAATGATAAAATGTGGTTTAACCACCGTTAGATATCATGGTTAAACCATTTTATTAGTGTGTAATAAAAAAGTAAGGAAAAATAAATGTTCAACGATGTGAAAGTGGCAGGTGACAGGAAAGGGAATGTCCAAAATGCAGATACAACAGTCGAACAGATCCTGTGAATCATATTCATTCAACTTTAACTGTACTTGATAAATAGGGTTTTTTATCAAGTCTAAAATTAAAGTCACATATCGGAAATTGAATTGAGTTTTTGCTATCAATCGATAACGTCATACTTTAAGGATGCTCCCCTCCTCGTGTCGTATTCCTTATTGCTGAGGGTCGTGCAGTTCCCGTTGGATCTGCATCTTACTGATGGTGTCTCGCCAAATTATCTGTGTCAGTCTTTAACATCATGTACTGCAACGTGCAATAGGGTGTCCAGTGTGAAGCGGACCTGATCCGCTCATCTTTTTGGGTTCCGGCCTCTTGGTTTTTTTTTTATTAATAGGATCAAATCTCTGCAATTTTTTTTTATTTTTATTTAAATTTGTTTAATCCTAATCTTAGCTTGAACTCTTCAACGAGGCTGCTTTCAACATAATATCACGCCTGGTGCAAACAACTCGACCTTGACATTTTTAACGACCACCCCACGTGGATTAAATTGAAAATCTTAAAACCAACAAAAAAGAGCTAAGATTAGGAGCTAAATTAATTGCTTCTAATTAACTATCTTTAACTTCATTGTTTCATGAAATTCAAATAATTTATTGTTATTTTCTAGATTTATGTTTTTTTTTTTTTTCAGAAGAGACGCCGCGTAGTATACTGAAATGATAATGTTTTTGTTTGTTTTTATGCGTTGGCGTACCATTTTTAATAAATAAATAAATTAAATCAAAATAGTCTTCAATTGAATGAATACCTCAAAATATCTAAACAGAAACGAAAAACCTACAGCAGAAAAAAGAAACTTAAGTACCTACTCACAATGGTTTTGTGTAAATGTAGCTACTACACTACTACGACTACACTACTACTACACTACTACTACCACTACTACTGCTACACTACTACTACACTACTACTACTACTACACTACTACTACTACTACACTACTACTACTACTACTGCTACACTACTACACTGCTACTGCTACACTACTACACTACTGCTGCTACTACACTACTCCTGCTACTACACTACTACTGCTACTACTATATGTTCCTGACCTGCCTAATGAGAAACAGATTAAGACGCGTCTTAATTCTGTTCATCAATATAAAAATCAATAAATAATAGACACAATGAAATTACAAACCGCAGTTTAACGTAAATAAACTCTCGATTAGTAATTAATTATCCTCAATAATTATTTTACCTTGATATCCCATTCAATTGAAGATCTCATGGACAGATTTGAGACACATTAATTAATGGTTGTTTCACAAATAATTGTTTAGTCTACTTCTATTGATTGCTGTTTTTCCACCCTGCGAACGGTCGTGCAAACAGCTTAAGCAAGGCACTTCTTGCATGTGACGCGGAGAGTTGTGTTGGCACAGAGATTAAACTAGTTTGGTCCACTTGCACTAAAAATTTAACTGTGAGTTAGTGGCTAGCATAAGGTTAAATTATACATTGTGTATATGGTTTTAAAAATACCTACCGCGGAAAATATAAAGCACAATCAACGAAAATTTCCAGTTTAAATCGGTCTATTCGAGTAAAAATCGTAAAGCGGAATGCGAATTATAAAATTATGGTTTTGATGTAAAATGTAGACCATATCAAGATAGTATTAATTGAGACCATAATCTTAATACAACATTCATGTTTTTTAGTTCCGCTTCAAATCTGATTGTTTTGCTATGTTACTACAATTTTGTAAGAAACAGAATGATATAATCATAGTAACTTGACCATTGCATAAGTTCTCTAACCTGGTTCATGTCAAAAGATCACTAGGACATATCCTAGAAAAAAAATACAAAACTTTAAAGCTACATAAAATAATAAAATATTTTTACCATGAGTAAGTAATTCAGGCATTAAAAAGTTAAAGCGGGTCGGAAGAGCATTTGTATTTCGAGTATTCTGTATTACCACCTCTAAATACAAGCTGCAAAAATGCTATAAAAATATTTTGAAATGATCTGCAAAGCAATTTAATCGGAACTTAATTGAAGGTGCGAAACAGACCCTTAGACTATTTGTAAATAATAAAACATTTAAATCACTCGTATTTTTCCCATTTCAGGCATGACCGACGTTCATTACAACGAACAAGCATTCCTCGACCAACTGATGATCTGCACAGAAGCCGTGGACAAGGCGGAGAGATATGAACTCCTAGGCCCACTTTACCGCCTCATAATACCTATGTATGAACGACGCAAGGACTATCAAGCCCTCCTCGCCTGTTACCAGCACCTGACCAAAGCTTACGCCAAAGTGATCGAAGTGACACACTCAGGAAAACGTTTACTTGGTCGATTCTACCGCGTTGCCTTCTTCGGTAAAGCCCATTTTGGTGAAGACGAGGAGGGCATCGAGTTCATCTACAAAGAGCCCAAACTGACGTCACTAAGTGAAATCTCAGAGAAATTACAAAACTTCTACGATCAAAAGTACGGTGCTGGAAACGTCAAAATGATTATGGACTCTGCCCCGGTTAGTAATTATTTCTTTTCTTTCTATAATCTTTATATAGGTATTGTAGTGGCCACACCAATCAAAAATAACATAACATCACGCCTGTAATCCCCGAAGGGTTAGGCAGAGGTGTACCTATTAGTACACCCACATTTCGCCAGTTATGTTAAGGCCTATTTAATAGGGGGCGAACCTATTGCCATCAACCGCACACAAATCCAGACTCCGAGGTTTTACTGAGAAATACCTCATGGAAAAACTCAATAACACTTAAAACCAATCAAAAATGATTACGTCATTGGTAAAGAATTTAAGATTTAATTCATCGCAAATACTTTGACCACGTTGCGTGCTTAATCGGTACATTTTTCTGTGTAATTAAAACAAGGTAATAATAATTAATATTTTTTCTTTTAACTGTACCACGTGCAAGCCATAAGCTTAATTTGTAAATGATTGCATTTGTCATTAACTGACGTTTATTTAAGATGTGTTGACGATCTAATTGTTACAATATCAAATTAAATTAAGTTACAGTATCAAGCACTAGGATCTCATACTGACTCCATTTGAAATGCTTCAAGCATATAAGACAAAGTTGTTTGGTCTAAGCAACTCTTTTACTTTAATAAGATTATACATATAAGTACTAATTACCTTCTGATTACAGTATTATTTTATATTCCTTTGTAATTTTCACTGTTGGATTTTCAACCCTATGACGCTGATACGAGTGCTGGAAATCCAACGGAGTGCAAGACAAAGTAATCTTAAAATTATACTTTTTTAAGACATAGTGGTAGGCCCCCAGCTGACGCCGATACCAGTAACGCCTTTTTGTGACTTAATTATTATCTACTACAGTTATGTAAGTAACTAAATAATAATATGCTGATAATACATACATACATACATACATAAACTCACGCCTTTTTCCCATGGGGGTAGGCAGAAACCACAGAACGCCACCTGCTACGATCCTTACATACTCCTTTCGCCTCATCTACGTTCATACATCTCGTCATACAAGCACGCCGGTTACGAGTACTCCGCACCTGACCTTTCTGAAGAACCTCACCAATAAGGTCAGTGTAGGTCTTCCTAGGGCGACCCCTCCCTGCGTTACCACTCACCTCTGCCATATAAATACCTTTTGTTAATCGTCTTTCACTCATCCTCTCAACATGACCGAACCATCTAAGCATACCCTTTTCTATCTTTGTAACTACATCCTCTTTTAATCCGCAACGGTCCCGTATAACCTCATTCCTCACTCTATCGTTCAAAGTTACACCACACATACTCCGCAAGGAACGCATTTCCACAGCATTAATCCTGCATCCAGCATTAATGCTGATAATGTAGATGAAAAATAAGAAAATATATATTTTTTTTCTTTTTACTTAAGTGAGTTCTCGAACCCTTCATTTTGATTTTCATTCATGACCACGTCGCTATCAAAAATGATTTTTAAGTCGTCAGCGTCGAAATTTTAATTTTCAACTTTATTCCCCTAACCTTTAGAAACATAACAAAAAACTTTGTTCCAATTGAAAGGTAATTTTAGTATAATAGCAGTCGGCTTTAAATAGTTAAAAAAAAATCTTAATCGTGCTCCTAAATGCAACTATGATAGTAGGTTAGAAGAATCTAAGTACCTAAGTAGCTGTTTTTTCTTTTGAACCAATTTTATTTACATTAGTCGAGTTAAACGATTATGAGTCATACCTCATCGCCATAAAATATGTCACGGTAGATTTATTCTGTTTTTCCAATATAATTGTTCTCTAATCACATTCACCATGGCACAAAAGTGTCAAACAACAATGTAACAGAAACTCGATTAAAGGACTAACCGTAAAATCAACAGAGCACCTTGGAACGTCTTTGAAAAAAATATTGACAGCTTAAACGTGTAAATTGTCTAATTTAAATAAAAAAGAATAATGAGACAATTTCTTAAGAAAACGTCGTGACGCTACATTAATTTATTGATGTTTATTTTTCTTTTGCATTTAGGTTAATCGTGAGGAGTTGGATAGTAAACTCGCCTATATCCAAGTGACGTGGGTTCGTGCGGCGCCCGAAGGTGTGGTGGTGTCGGGTGGAGGAGAAGGGTCGTTCGAACGAGCGCATAATGTGCGCCGCTTTGTGTTCGAGACGCCCTTTACGCGGGATGGAGCAGCCAGGGGGCCTGTGCATCACCAACGGATAAGACTTACACATCTTACTAGTAAGTTATCTATACTAATCTATAATAATATCATAAAGAGGAGAAAGTTTGTGAGGTTGTAGGGGGTATCTCTGGATCTTCTGAACCGATTTTGAAAATTCTTTCGCAAATTGAAAGCTACGTTATCACTGAGTGCTATATTTTATTATGAAAAAAAAAATCGATTCGTAGGAAAAATCACGCGAACGAAGTCGCAAGGAGAGTGCTAGTCATAGAATATAGAAAGATTGGTCTTATACCTCGACTTTTAATTCTATTTAGTAACTTGACTGTTAAAGGGTTACCAGTTTTTGACAAAAAAAAGATAGTGAGGTGGTGTAAGAATGAACGAAATCGAATGAACTTAAATAATGTACTTATATGCAGTCTGCATATAAGTACGTCAGCACTTATATAGCTGAGATACGCAAGTACTCCATGACGAAGGGGTCACATTACTAAGTCCTTTATCAAATAATGTTTTAACTTCTTTCATCTTATCATTTTTTGCTTTTATCTGTACCTGTGTGTTCTTATTAGAAGAAAATAAAATAAGAATATTACTTTTATTAACACTTATTAATTATTCTTATATTCCACATCTTGTACACGAATATTTAAAGTTTTATTTAAATTAAACCATTTTTATCATTCATTTTTTACGCAAAATCGTTCACTACCCCAACACTATTTGTTGTTGTATGGTATCATTATTTTTCTTTGAACTGTCAAGTTACTGAATAGAATTAAAACTCGAGGTATAGTTAATGTTAAATAACTTTAATAGGATACGATGAATATTAAAATGTATTCTTATTCATTATCTTTAAAAACGTTTTTCACAATCTTGTTAACGACGCTACGGTCATTACCACCTAATAAAGAATTACTTAGTTATTATTAATCTATTTCTTGATCCCAATCAAAAATAGACTCTTACTCAGGCACATAGAGCTTTAAATCGGGAGATAGGAATCATTTATTGATATTAAAACACTGTTACATATTAAAGTACATAACAAACCTTTTCGTTTACAATTTTAATTACACTATTGTTTTAGAATGCACCATTACACTCTCTTGTTATCGCTTTAAGTAATACAATCATTTTATATAATTATATGTACCAATTACTGATATGATATAGGTAATTTAATTTTGTATAATGTGCATTAAGAAAATTAACCGTAAAAGTTTTATATACCATGCTAATTATGATTTAAAGGTGTAAAAAAATACTTAAAGAAAGCTGAAAGTTACACGTACACATACGTACGTAGTTACACGTATTTACGAGCAATTATTTTCGCTCAAAATTACTTATTTTGATAGGCAGTATGCATAATGTCGTGATGCCCCAGTGGTTAAGGAGCCCGCCTCTCATGCATGAGATTGTGGGTTCGAATCGGGGAAGTACCAATGTGACATTTTCAATTCATAATTATGTACTTTCTAAAGTTTATCTTGGACATCACTGACATCGATGAAGGAAACCTGGACTTGTAATTAATATAAGTTTGAAATCGCCAATCCGCCTTGAGCAAGCGTGGTGATCAATGCCCATGCCTTCTCTGTATGAGAAGAGGCCTTTGCTCTGCAGTGGTACAGTAATAGGCTGGTATTATTTTATGCATAATATTAACTGGTATGTAATTTGTCTTTTAACATCCTGTATACAATTCTGACGTATAATTTGCAGCGGACTCTTGGTTCCCGTACGTGAAACGTCGCGTGCCCGTCGTCGACACGCAAGTTGAAGAGAAGAGTCCGATAGAGGTCGCCGTGTCCGAAATGGAAGGACAAGTCACCGAATTACAGGAAATTGTCAACGCGAAGGCACCTGATATTAAGAAATTACAACTCAGGTATGGCACCTAGATATTTTAATTCAATAATTCAGTATTCTTTTTAATAAATTAATTTAAATACCACCAATTTGAAATTGCCAATCCGCCTGGAGCAAGCGTGGTGATCAATGCTCGTGCCTTGTCTATAAGAGGCCTTTGCCCTGCAGTGGGACATTAATAGGCTGGTATTATTATTAATCTATACTAATATTATAAAGAGGTAACATTTGTTTGTAAGTTTGTATGTAGGGGGTAATCTCCGAAAGTAATGAATCGATTTTGAAAATTGTTTCACAAATTGGAAGCTACGTTATCACTGAGTGCTATAGGCTATATGCTAGCCTATAGCACTCAGTTATAACGTAGCTTCCAATTTGCCAATTTTTTTGCTTTGATTTGATTTTTCTTACGATCCGTAAGAAAAATCACGCGATCGACGTCGCGGTAAGAGTGCTAGTTATTGTATATAGCAGTAAGGTTGGCTTTTCTAATTGAAGTCACTGACTGTAGATCAAGATAAAGTGTCAAATATGATAAAGCACGTGTTTTAATTCTAAAGAAATTACATAATTATTATTATGTCAAGACTTATTTTTATGTTAATAATATCACATAACGACAATAATTAATTATGCAACAAAAACCAGTGATAAATATTGCAACTATAACTTGTCCATTAATTATGAAATATTTAACACGTAACAGGTTACAAGGCAGCGTGTGCGTGCAAGTCAACGCAGGTCCGCTGGCGTACGCTAACGCCTTCCTAGACCCCACGCTTGCGCCCATGTATCCTGACGAAATGGTCGACAAACTCAAATCGATATTCAAGTAAGTTTGTATTGTTTAACATAATTGTTTATTAACTAGCTTGTGTTGCGCCCCGTCTTCTCCCCCTTCACTCGAAGTTGAAATATCGATAAATCCTTCCTTGGTGCACCTCTACAGCCTTTATGGATCACTAGCTACTGCCCAAGGCTTCGCCCGCGTAAAAGTTAACCTTCCGTAAAGTAAGTTGAACTACTATCCTAAGAATACATTACCGGGATAAATAAATCCAGGAAATGGTCTATCTATGTGCCAATTTTCATCCAAATCTGTGTACCGGTTTACGCGTGATTGAGTAACAAACGTCCAAAATCTAAACATTATATATTACACACACTTTCACATTTTTGTAATATTAGTAGGATAATCTTTTTTATGCTTTCATAAACAGCAGTATTGCTTATAATTTTAAGTTAGTTATCAATAGAAATTGTTGTTTAATATAGGCCATATGTTGTCCTAATAGTCAATCATGTTTCGCTGTTTAGGTTTGTTTGTATAAATTTTGAGCTAACGGCCAATCAGATTAATTCATTCATACAGAATATAATTGGCCGTACCGTATATTCATATTATGTAGCTACATAATAGTCACTCACCGCACCTCAACGTTCATTGATGAATTACATTGATAAGTTCGATTTCCGAATAAAACGAAGTCGTTTGTGCACCGGTATTGATATTTATGTTGAGTGCTTTGTGTGCTTATGGGAACTAAGTAGAGTTTTACGAGAATGTAGATGAATGATAAAAACGGGGCAATGATCACTACTAAAACTACGTCTAATTACTGTTAACACTGGCGATACAAGAAATCCCATCGTCAACAGTAAACTTTTAAGGTTACCCAAAAGAAAAAATAAAAGTGTTGCTTATAACAAAAGCCAAATATACCAAATATAAAAAGTAAAACCGAAAATCATTATTCACTAATTTTGTCTCTACGAACTTAATAACAGCCAGTCTATTACTGTAAAAATCTCTCTTAGTGTATTAGGGTAAAGTGAGCTTAAGGTGAGCTCGCTAAAATTTACCTAAATTCACCGATCAACGTTTCTTCAGAATAACACTGCAGATACGTAATCAATCACATGTAATTTTAAAGCTTTACGTTTTTTTTCCAGAGAGTTCCTTACGGTATGCCACTCAGCGCTGCAACTAAACGCAAAGCTGATCAGCTCCGACCAAGTCTCCTACCACGAGGCTTTAGAGACGAACTACTACAAACTAAGCCACTCCCTATCTGGCATGTTGGGCCAGCCGTTACAAGACATACTGGTAAACGGGAACCTGAGTACAACTGTACCTGGAGTTGAATTGGAGTCTAGTAATGCTTGAATGGAGATATAAGGATATGTCCTAGCTGACCAGTGCTTCGTGGACTTCGGATAAACTGAGGCGTCAGCGAGACGGCGGGATACGTCAGCGGTGCGTCTATCTATATGGCGAAACACAGTGCACTAGCGCGAGTATACGGTGACCACGATTCTTGAGCATTTTATAAGCGTACTACCTGATCCAGCGAACTTCGTACCGCCATATTTTATTTTTTTAATTTTCTTTCAATAGAACCTTCTCCTTACAATAACAAACACAACAAAAAAACGCACGTGTGATGCCGTGATCGAGGGAAATAGGGATTCATTTTTATAAACATAGATAGATATCCCGTACTTCTGACGTTGTCTTGCCGCGTTGAAATCTAAGTTATAAAAACAAGAGCAATGACTGACGCTCCCGCTTCGCATTCGCTTTGGTCGCGTAGGTTTGACCGAAGCTTTTAACATGGCGTAGCGTCACGAATCTCTTTATCGGCGTAGCGTAACCTCCGAGTATTTATTTAAAGCAAGACTTTAAACGCTACGTTTCAAATGGCGCCGCAACGCGTTGCGATGCGCTGTCCTGCTAGGATAAAGGGTTTATGTCTCAAAATTATGAACGTAGTATTGCCACTTGTAACTAAAGTATTGATTTACGGAAAAGAATAAACTATGGTAATATGGAAATATTTGTGCTAAGAACTTTAAGAAGTGTGAGTTCTTTAACATCATTCAACAATCAACTACGGTTTAGCCAAAACTATACTTTTTGATAGATTTTAACTAATGAGGTCTTGTAATCTCACAAGTGTCATTATACTTTAGCTAAATCGCTTAATTAAGTCTTCTCCTGCGGGGTACAGGGGCGCGGGGGTAGGCCGAGAACGGGGACTGCGAGAGGTGCGGGCGCCGGGCACTTGTAGCGTGACACACAAGAGGCGAAATGTACACTGGACAGTTCTTAAATATGTGACCTCACAGTGGTATATATTATTTATTCCCCGCAGGTGGGGACTCAATTAAGCGTTTTATACGCCTATACGTTAGTCTAAAGCTGCGTACGGATTGCGCGTACCCTGGTACGCGTACTCAGTTTACGCGTATCCGGAACGCCTAGTTCATACCTGCAGCTACGCGTTCACTCTTGGGGTACGCGTGCCGCGCGAGCCAACTCGAGCGCGAGCCGATCGTCAGTCGGTTTTTTGTCGCGCGTCAAAGAGGACGCACGGGGCCGGCTACGCTACATTTGGACGGCAAAATGAATAAACCCGCGTGTTCTTCGAGTTTTAATAATGAAAATATTCGGACTCGCGGAGCGCTCTGGATCGATTGACCTCGCGTACAGGTTCGCGGCGGTCCGTACAGGAGCTGTACGCGTATCCAATGTACGCGTGGACAGTGTTTTCCAACTACGCGTAACACAGGAACGCGCTATCCGTACGCACCTTAATACAAAAGGACTCTCTCAAAACAAAACAAATGCCAATTCTGGTCTCAATAATTGTCTTTAAGACTGCTCTTCATATTTGAACACAGTAGTCCAATATAGATTTTGCACCAATAAAGTAAGCTCTCAAAATATTAGAACTAAGAGTTGAATACTGTTTAAATATTGTACGAGATAATGTTACGGACATTTTTACATACATTTCTAAGTGGTTAAGTTGATGATAAGTATGGATATATTTTTAATATAGCAACGCACAACGCGGTCTCATGACAACATAGTCTTATATTTGGGCTAGGCCAAACTATTGTACCCAAAAATTTTTATGCAATAACATATCCACTACGTAGGCTACTTAGGCTCGCCCCCTATTACAAGAGACTTAAACATAACTGGCGAAATGTGGGTGTACTAATAGGTACATCTCTGCCTAACCCTTCGGAGATTACAGGCGTGATGTTATGTTATATCCACTAAAACAATGTCTCTTATCTTAGTTCAAATTTATACAGGGTTATTTTTAAAACACCAGAATCCTGAAAAGGGGTTATTGTACTCATCAATATAAACTACAATAACTCCTTTTCAGGTTTCTGGTATTTTACAAATAACCCTGTATACGTCCAATCTTATTATCATGTTAACCACGTAGTAGATATATCCTTAATTGAAGGAGATTAGTTTCAATTAGCCTCGTTATACGACAGGTATCTGAAAACATTGTTATTCAATTATCCTATTAATTAAGATAGATATATAGAATGACAGATCTGAGAAGATCTTTGATAAGATTAGTTCACATACTGCGTAAGCAACGTTACAGTTCATTCATTAAAAGCAAAGTCGAAAAACATCTTATTGCGCAACATTGCAACGTTAAATGTTGCTGGAAATAATATTGCATAGCTTTAATTTCCCAATGAATACAGTTCCTGCAACACAAAAACTTACTCAAAACCAAATGTTGTATAACATTGTTACAGCAACATGTTCGTGTGTTGTGGGGACCGTATTCATTGAGGTAAGCTGCACTAAATTGCCATCAAAATATCACTTAAATCGCTGAATAATTTGCCCAAAAATATTGCAACAATAATAACCTATATTTGGATAATGAGATAATAGGTTAACGTGACTTAAAATCTTTATTAAAAAAGGTAATTTAATGTTCGCAACACATTTTACATTAGATAATGAAATGAGATATATTCTGTCCCGATTCTGTTAAATACGACCTAACCTAGACAATTCCTACTTCCAAGTAACAAAAAAAAAGATGGAAAATTTTCTGACCAGAATGAGACAATATTTCAGAATGTATGAATATTCTGTTTGTGTTATTATTATTATTTTTTTAAATAACATGTATACATTTATGTAAAGTTTACCTGGTTTCTAAAAAAATCGGTGCAATCATATCGAGTTTAAAACACCTTACACTAAAAATGAACAATAAATAAAATAAGGGAGGAAATATACTCGTCATAGACATTAATGAATAGTCAATTACAAACTTCATCCCACAATCAGCCAATTTCTTTTCAAATAATTAAGATCTGACTAAAACTGTACAAGTGCCATGACTGATATTTCTCTCTTACTAAACTTTTACCTAGGAAACTTTACCTAGACTTTCGCTAGATTTTTACTCGGTATTGGTTAAAAAATAGTTTTTTAATTAAACCGTTATAATCTAGTTACAATGAGCACAAATATCGATTTAAAGTAGCTATAGTATACGTCAACGTTCGCAACAGCCGCGGTCATAAAATGCGGAAACGAGATAGCACGAGATACAAGTATTTCACCGTCCCACTCGCACGTTTAATGACCGTGACTCTCACGTGCCTTGACGTTTAGTATAGGATTTGTACCCTCAGTAGAACGACCTAAGAGTATCAAGTCATTAGTAAACTACCGTTTGCTATTATTGCCATGCTTAACATAAAACTAGTTTTTAAGAATTTTGTCCCGGTTTGATGTACTTCTTACATAGAGCAACACGGGTACCTGACGGAAGGGGAGACGCCATAGGCAGGCGTTCCCCTCTGTCGAAACATATGACCAAATGGTCCACTGTTAAGTCACTGTCACCAAGTGCGATAGTGTTGTTATTTTGTAAATTGTTTGTTTGTTATCGATAAAAATATTTACTTACCATCAGTCGATGTGTGACATTTGCATTTGCAAAAACTAAAGACTAAGTTGTAGTTATACAGTATGTTAATGGAAAATTATGCAAATGAAATTATGAAAATAACGAGCAACTAGTTTCAGCTTTCGGACCAATTTCGGACTAACTGACCGACTCCTTGACAATTCAAAAGTGCCTGTAAATGGTCTAATTGAAAAAAATGTTTTGACTTTGACTTTAAATTATACCTACATGCTTTTAATTATTTTTAAATTATATCTACATGCTTTTAATAATTTTTTAATTGACAACTGTTGAAATAGTAATAAATAACATAAATAAAGTAAAAAAGCTGATTTCCCTAACAGAGTTCTTTAATTTATCGATAATGCGTATCGACAGCTGTTACAGCAATGTTTGTCAATGTAGTTGCATCATGTCGTTACACTGTTATGACACAAAATGTATCTATGTGTGTACGAAATTGTTAGTGTATTGTTATTATTTCTATGTGTGAGTTTCGTAGCGACAGACGATTGTTTTTGTGTGGGGCATTGAAAAGTGTGTTTGTGTGTGTATTTCCCCCCGCAAAAAATGACAGACTTTTCTGTATTGAAAAAATACGCTATGGCGTCTCCCCTTCCGTCAGGTACCCGTGTTGCTCTATGACTTCTTATGACCAATTTCTTAGATATCTTTCAACTGTCACTCTGCATTTTTTTGAAAAACGTGCATTACTTACGTTTTACCCATTTTAAAATTAGTTCCTACACAAAGTTTTTTTTTTTTTAATAAATTGGTCTTAAGTATCCAGTTCCTTACTACATTTTTGTATAATTTTAATGTCTTACTAACTAATTGTTGTATTCAATAGAACAATTTAAAATTTACGTGTTGTAAGTTGTATAACAGTGAACAAATTACTTGTGTGATTTTTATTTTTTATAATTGTATTTGTCTAGCTCACGGTACCACCCTATTTGTTATTTCTTTTTTTTATGAACGGGACCTGAACTTTGTTTTGGTACTTTTCAGGGTCTCACTAAGTCATGCTTGTTTGCGCACGTATATCTTTATACAACCTTGTCAAGTGAGTTCATTAGCACACTTTTGCTAGAGCACATAATGCTCATTGCACCGTTACACGCAACCGTAGTTTAGCAACGTGTAACTTGCGTGCGAAGTTGGTACTATGATTGGAAAATGCAAGCGAATACACTGTGGAAGGGATATAGTACTAAAGAGATTTACCATGGTTTTAGTAAATGATACTAAACCCCTCGGTGTTTCAAATTCTTTGTCGGTTAATAAAACAAAAATCAGCTATTCCATACCAAAGTGCAACACCTAAACGGTGAAAATGTATGAAAGAGCTGTATTTTTTTTTAACTTTCGTCTTCTATACGATATTCCTTTCACCGGTTATAATATGTGCACGAAACAGGTCTAGCATAGTCGAGGTCCTCTGTTTTTTTTTTTTGTAAAGTATTAACTACTTCTCTATTACTATTTTTTTTTTAATCACAAACTTAAACCTGACATTAGATTTAGGTCGACATTTATTTTTTATTTTTTACAGAATTTTAGTATTCAGTTAAGTAAGTACTGTTTTAATTATTTGTGTAAACAAAGTTTATTAGGCAAGTTGTACGTCTGTTTAATTTATTTTGTTGTTTTTCGTATTAAGGCTTCATTTTATAGTTAGTCTTCATACACGTTAATGTACTACCACGGGATACCTTCTTTGCTCAGAATAATCTATATTTATGTCTAACTCCGCCCGACTCGATGATCGTAAATTCGTAATAGCCTATTTCGATTACTGGGCAAGTACCAATGTGACATTTTCAATTAACTACTACTACTATTTACTATCTAAGTTTATCTTAGACATTTCTGGCATCAGTGAAGGAAAACATCGTGAGGAAACCTGGACTCGTAATTAATATAAATCTGAAATCAAAAATCCGCCTTAAGCGAGTGTGGTGATCAATGCTTGTGCCTTCTCTGAATGAGAAGAAGCCTTTGGTTTAAATGGGACAATAATAGGCTGGAACTATTATTTATACCTAACTAACAGAACATAATCTATATTCTAATATCACAATTTAACTACTCGAATTCTACTTTGAAATTCTAAAATATTATTGAAAGTACTTGATTTTGATTATCATAACATAGGCAAAGTGCAGTAACTCAAAACTATTTGCACGCACAGTAGCTTGCCTGTACCAACCAAATAAATAAAAGCACTTAGCTTCATAATACAATTTTAAAGAGTAACTGTGATTTGTCTATGTCATGACAGATATAACTACCGTGGTAGTGATTTAAGGCTTAAAACTGTACTACAATTTATTCTTATTGTAATTGCCTGATGAGAAAAATTTTAATTGTACACATGTACACAATCTTCTACAAAAATGCAAATTCAGATTTTTCTGGAAAAAAAATCGCCTGTTTGTATTTGGAATTGAAAGTTTATGGCCATCGTCTGTTCGGCATACCATAAACAATTTGGGCCATCGTTTAAGGTTTTATGACAGCGCGATTTCTATCAGATTATGGTATTTTTATACATGGTAGTGAGTCTTAGCAATGATCAATAATATTTATTATTTTTATTAGGTGATTTTCGAATTCGGACTAGCCAACTTGCCGCTGGGTTTAGGCAGGCAGAGCAATGAACACTGCCTGCCTGCCTGCATACGCAACGGGGCAATTCTGTTCTTTGAAAGAAGTGTATTCTGAAATACTTTCAAACATAAACAACTAAAAAATACAAGTAGGTATTTATTAATTTATTGATCAGGTGTAACTTTTCTTGATTATTTATGTTTTTTATGATAAGCTCCAGTTATTTGACGAGAATGCAAAACTGTACCTTGTAATAATTAACATTTTTCTTATCAGGCTACATTCTACTATTTTAAGTCCTTAAGCGTTCTTAATAATACTCCATTCCATTGCTTATTTATTTAAATTATAAAGCTTTATAAGTTGGGAGAAGGGTACATATTTATCATACTTATTTATTTAAATGTGAATAGTGGAATTAATCTCATACTCAATGCCTTGCTTTATTCGTCATATTAAATCATTAATTTAATAATTATTATATTATTATTATCTAACTTATTGGAACAGCCATAAAATTAAACATCTATTTAAACTTTTCTATAACTATCAAGGGTACTTAGATAACATTTCTAAATTTAAATGTAGATGAAAAATATCATGTAGTCAAAATTTACTTCTTATATAAAATGGTCAATATTTTAAATTAGATGTACTTATTATAAATGTGGAAATGTTTATCATTGAATTATTTAAACTTTTAACACCAACTTTGTGTGATTATTGTTCTTAAATGTCTATTTCTTAATTTATTCATAAAGTAATCGTCGACAATAGATACAAAGTACTAATTTATATTCGATTTGATCTTTATAACTGGCTGTGTTGTTGTGGGTAGATAAAGTAATTTCAAATGCTCATGGTATATAATATTATACTGTGTGTACAATACGGCCGACGTATCTTGGCGGCCCTGAAGTTAGCCGATTGCTGCGCAGTAAACAATTTCGTTTCTATAAGATCCATTGCGCAGCCAAACAGCTATCTTCAGACCGCCAAGATACGTCGGCTGTACTATACTTTAGTATGAGTTTTTAACACAAGTTGTTATGAAACTAGCACGAAATTTAAAGCAAGACTTATTCTGAATCTTACTGAAGTGTAATCTAAATTTCATGTTTTAATACATTTTATAAAAATACTTAAACGTCTTTTAATTTTTGTTTACCATATAATATCATTAATCTATACTAATATTATTAAACTGAAGAGTTTGTTTGTTTGTATGTGCTAATCTCAGGAAGCATTGATCCGTTAAGAAAAAATCCTTTTATATAGCCCGTTTATCGAGGAAGGCATCACGCAATGACACATGGAAGCGGAGCTTTAAGCAAAGACGTAACAAAACGCAGGTGAAACCGCGAGGCATAGTTAAGTAAAAAAGCAAAGTTTGGCGAACAAAAGCTTAGGTACCTACTTCTAAGCAAAACAGGCACAACACTTGAGGGATGGGTGAACGAGTTCTCGCCGTTCCTATTGCGTGTATGATCCGCTCAGAAGATCAAACATCAGATAAGTATTTAGGTTCACCAGAACTTTGGTAACCAATTATTTTGTACCTGCAAATCTAGAAAATAGAAACGGGTGAAAAGTATGTTGGACCATGCTCAGTGTAGGGTCCCGTAAGCCGTGGCTGTTACTAAACCTTATGGGATGGTACTTATTCAAAATGTGGAAGTGACCAAAACCTTAGTGCTTTCAGAAATTAAATAACACTGCCACTCCGGGAATCGAACTCAAGACAGCAGCAGTCGCGCTTGTGGCAACTAGATTCTGTGGCAATAGATTATATACGGTCATGTCATGTTTTCGTAGTCCGTGGATACAGTTAATCCAGGGTAAAATCGATTCCTATTCTGTTCTAACTTCACAACTTCCAAGCATCTCTGGGCTAAGAACTGAAGTGCACGTACACCTATATAAGCCCTAGTTCATGTCAAACAGTATTATACAAGCAATTCTTAAACTGCAATCTAATAAATTGAATGTAGCTCGTGCTTAGAAATACTTACAACTTTAAATACTTATTTATATGCAGAACGTTATTCTTCAATGTTACTAATTTGAAGTAACTATGAAAAGAAAATAATTCAATTTATATATTCTTTTACCCTTATTCCGTATCCCTTCTCCTATTCCTGACTTCTCTCTTTACCCTAAATGACATAAATGATAAGATCTGCATCTGGAATAGATAGAAAGGCAACGGTCCATGCCCTGGCTTACATTACCATGGTGGGATGGCCCCAGACCCAGATAATAGGGAGGCCTCGTTCTAGAAGTAACATACGCGTAACGATGGTGGTAAAACGAGGATTATCAATTTTGCATTTCTATCATTATCTACCCATAGTACTACAGTATACTGTTGAATTAATGGGTACATCAAATAATATTACATGATTGAAAGTTTGATCGTGCTCAGTCTTACTCACGAAGTTTCACTAACTTCGTCCAAGGTCATACTAGTTGGTAGGTCAAGGTCGTGTTTGCTTAGTGTTGAAAATTAAAGCTGGTTAGGACCAGCTAGGGGCTAACCCTAGGGGGTTAGATTGGAATAGACTAAGTTTATGTAGGGAGGACTCTAAGAAGACTAAAAATCCACAAAAAAAAAATTGTGTATTAACCTTCACTTTCAATTTTTTCTTAGCATGGTAACGTGGTCGTTATCTTGTGTAGCAAAAAGTCGCAAATGATTACATTTAATTCATTCAACCTTGACTTAGCTCTAAAAACAGTCGGTCACTCGGTTATGATGTATGATTTGTTTGCCTCAGAGATAAATTAAAACTAAAAGATGACTTCTCTATGGAGTCAATGTCTACGGATGTAACACAAACATCTATCTTTATCACCTGGCCAACCCATAATAGACCTTACCAACCCAAAGATAAAGTCTATCCCAGATGTAGTTATACAGGATGACAGATGTCATACATGCATGCCAAAATAAAAATATTCTTTCTCTAGCACTAGCAGTTTGCATCTAAGTTGTACATATAAATTTAAATGTAGGTATACACAAAAAGAGTTAAAATCTCAGCGCACTTTGGGTGCTATAGGCTTTTATTGCGTTAACATTGAAAACACTGCAAGGACATGGAAGACGAATTAGAAGACCGAGTTTTGTACCAAACATATCTTTCATTTATGAAAATTTTGTCACGTTTCACTAGTAGTGTTCCGCTTGATACTCCCGTGAGCTATTTATGGAAGATGGTGCGCCTTTATTTACTACGCTCCGAAGTAGTAGTGTTCACGCTAGGCATAATATTATTTTTTATGTACTTGCAAACTATAGAGCTATGGAGTCGCACGATGCTAAGCAGATTATCACAAGCCATGAGTCCTTTAAGTGCAGTGCAACGAATGAAGATCTTGGAGGGCTCGGACGCCGATAAACAAAGCTGGGAGCAAAAGGGGATACTCAGCGCCGCTTACGCAATCAAAGGTAGACGAGCTCACATGGAAGACAGATTCATCATCAACGAAAATATAAACAATACTGGCATTTCACTGTTCGCTATATTCGATGGACACGGAGGCGATTTTGCCGCCAACTACGCAAAGGACCACCTTATTCAAAACCTTTACAATAAAATAGTGGAATTACATGCATTTAAGGAAGGTAAAATATTAAATACACCTGTAATAGAAGTAACTGAGGAACTTAAACAGAAGGAAGAGAACATTGTCACTGTTGATCGAAAGTCTAGCTTTAAAAAATCTGTGAGTACTGCCGACGATACATCAAAGAAAGAAATAACGGATCCTGAGCTTCTAGCGCAGCTATCAAAAGCAAGGCCTATCACTAGGGAGGTCAGACCAACTGCTAAACCAATCAAGAATGTGCCTAAACCACTGTCCAGCTACTTGGACAAGGGAAAGATAAACTATGGGAAGTTGTTGAGTGATGAGGTACTTGACGCAGACCGGCTACTAGTAGAGGCTGCAAAACGGACCTTAAATGTTGCGGGTACTACGGCGCTTCTTGCGATAATGGAAGGCAACCATCTGATTGTGGCCAACGTGGGTGATTCACGAGGAGTGATGTGTGATTCACGTGGCAATGCAATTCCTGTGTCATTCGATCATAAACCACAACAGGTAATTAATCTGATTTATTATAGTGAAATGCTAGTCATCTGAACAGTAATACACAAACATGTTCTTCAAAAGATATACACATCAAAAAAGGGTCAGTGGGTCGTCTTAGGGGCGGATTTGTTGGAGTTGGAGTATACGCTTAGGGGCACTATGAACAGCAAAGAAACAAAAAAAAAATTTTTTTTTTGGTTGAAAAAAAAAAATTTGGGACTTAGAAAATTTTTGATTTTTTTACGAAAAGTTTTTTCGGAAAAGTTCCAATTTTATTGCAGCATCTTATTAAGCTAGTCCATAGAAACAAATTAAGCTCTGAGAAGTATGGCCCTACGACGCACCGTTTCCGAGTTATGGGTCTTCGAAATTTTTAGTTTTTTATAAAACACTCTATATTTCCAAAATGGTAGGTCGGATGAAAATCTTTTCTGGAAAGAAATTGTTGCTCTAGTCGAGAACCATAAGATGGTGTAAAGAAACCCGCGGAAATTAGTAAAAAAAAAAAATATGAAAAATTTTCTAAGTGTCGGATCGTCAGCTTGCGTATCTTTAGGGGCACGGGACTTAGTCAAATTTTCTAAGATTTTTTTTTTTACTAATTTTCGCGGGTTTCTTTACACTATCTCATGGTTCTCGACCAGAGCAACAATTTCTTTCCAGAAAAGATTTTCATCCGACCTACCATTTTGGAAATATAGAGTGTTTTATAAAAAACTAAAAATTTCGAAGACCCATAACTCGGAAACGGTGCGTCGTAGGGCCATACTTCTCAGAGCTTAATTTGTTTTTATGGACTAGCTTAATAAGATGCTGCAATAAAATTGGAACTTTTCCGAAAAAACTTTTCGTAAAAAAAACAAAAATTTTCTAAGTCCTAGCGCCCCTAAGGCTACACTCCAACCCAAAAAAGTCTAGACTTTTTTAATGTGTGTAGTTTAGAACGTTTTGTTTTTAGCATGTTAGCTTTATTATCTTTTAGAGCCTACGCACACCACGTTTTTAAACGCACTGTAGAGGCAATTTGTGTCTCAAATAGCAAATATACATTTATAGGGAATTAAAAATGCGCTGTTGTCGCGATTAAAATGCGCAATGTGCATAGACTTTAACTTCTAATCTTATTCTTGTTCTCACTATTAACCAATGGAAGTGATATTGCAAAGGTTTTGATTATTCAAAATTTTTCATATTCCTAGGTCCGTGAACAGAAAAGGATTGAGGCTGCTGGCGGCTACATAGCATTTAATGGCGTATGGCGAGTGGCAGGTATATTGGCAACATCACGTGCGATGGGAGACTACCCTTTGAAAGATAAGAAATTTGTTATTGCTGATCCTGACATCTTAGCTTTTAACCTAGACGACCACAAGCCTATGTTCTTAGTTCTAGCGTCCGATGGTTTGTGGGATACCTTTTCTAATGAGGAAGCTGTGAAATTCATTAAAGAAAGACTGGACGAACCTGACTATGGAGCTAAGAGTTTAACATTACAAGCGTATTACAGAGGTTCTGTGGATAACATCACAGTATTAGTTATCAATTTTTTAACTAACAAAATATTTGCAGCGATTTCACAGTAAAATTACCGGGTGCGGTAAACACTAGCATTTGAAATTCAAAAATTTATGAAAGGTTTACTTGAATTTTTCCCCTAAAATTGTAAGCAAGGGCTTTTACTAACTCAAGATCGAAAATTCGTGCATGAAAATTTTGTTTGTAATTTTCATAGCATTTTCCTACATGGTAACTATAAGTAACAATTAATGTAATACTAACTGTTGTTTTTGCATAATACATTTTATATTAACTTTTATATTCTTTTAAAAAAACAAATTATTTTGAAACAGGAACCTTAGTCTTTGTAAGTTTTTGTTACATTTTTATTTTGTAAACAATAATAAATTGATACATTAAACTATTAAATAAACAAACAAATAGTTGAAATATGTTGTATCATAAATAAGTGTCTGCATAATAATTATTTCGAAATTGCATTTTAAAAACTACTTTATTTACATAAATATATTCACACATATTACAAATCTGATTGTTGTGGTGTAGTAAAACTGTCGTCATTTCGTATTATTCCACTTTTTTGTCAGCAGTGTATTTACCTATATCAGGGGTCGGCAACCTTTTCGCAGGCAAGGGCCAGAAGGTGGCCAAATAAACTAAAGGCGGGTCGCAATAAATTGTGATAATAACCCTAGAAGCCCAATATGCCTACGTATCAAAAAAAAAAAGAAAGGAAAATAAATCCCGTCGAAAGAATAAAAAAAAATTAAAAACATAGGTACGGATTGAATTCGTACTCGTAATACTTACATTAAATTTATATGTTTGGGCTTTATAGCTAGAAAAATAACCACTGTAAATCATTCAAAAATGAAAACTACAAAGTACCTAAATAGGTAACTGATTTTATACAAATTTACAAAACATTCACGGGCCGCAAGTAAGACGTCTACGGGCCGCGGGTTGCCGACCGCTGACCTATAGTATAGTTTGTCATGTAATATTGAATCTATCACTTCATAATATTATAAATATATTGATGTAATTGTTAAGATTACGAAAATTTTGTATATAGTTACGTCCAGTAGATGATATATATAACTTAGACGAGAGTCGTTTATATTTTTGAATGTAAAAGTGTATAGGGTCATATTTTTGAAAATCTAAAGTTTTGAATTTATGGATGGTTGTGATGTCGATACAGTTTTAAAACTGGGTGGTCTATAGAAGTAACGTTTTGTTTACCTGTCAATATTATTATTGTCCTGTTGACAAACCATTTTAAGTAATATATATTAAAATAAATAATATTTGTCCCTCGCTAAATAAAATCAAACATACTTATCATTCATCTGCATAGCTGGTATGGAGTGTTGTTACTTTTTGGCGTGTTATATATGCTTGGATTGGAGCATAAAGACGGTGTAATCGCTTATCCGTAATTATTATTTGCAACGGCCGCTTTTAACGTTGCGAACTGTAGATCAATCCCTGCCTGCGAATGGCCAATACATATTAATTGACTGATTGCAGGCAGAGATCGATCGACAGATACATAGGTTACAGAACGCGCCCGTAAAAGATATTGGTACAATGATTGCCAATGATAAGCCTTTAAAAATATGTAATTGATGTGATCACCATCTCCTTTTGTTATGTAGGTACATATTTACTTCTAAATGCATTTGATTTGGTTTGAGCAATACTTAGTTAAATGTTAGGCTTGTGTTCATGTTTGCCTGCGGTGCTAGTCATGTTTTCTTAGTTTTATAGTTTTCTCATTCATAACAATATTACTTGCATAATAGGAATAACAACCGCTGTTCATAATAATAAAATTTTATATGTTAAGGTGCTCGCTCACTTGGAGCATTCGCCTATATTGTAACGTTACAGAGTCGAGCATTACATCACTGAGGTAGGAGAACCCAGCATTACAGTGCGCAATTTGATGATACAATGTGTAATACTTTGATACAACTTGAAACATCAATGCGCACCACTTCTAATTGAGCATTTTTTTTTTTCGTAAATAACTGTCGAATTAATATTGCCGCGACCGCTTTGTCTGACAATCGTGCCGATTCCCTTGTTCACAAACTGCACTAAAATAAGAGAATTGGCATCTTATACTAACATAAAGCGAAAGAAAAAGACGGTGATATTTTAGAACTAAGTTAGAGATGTCAAATTAGTTTTGCCTTGAACTTTTCCGTGTTTTTAATCAATACGTTCTGACATGTCAACTAAAATTACATGGAAGTTTCAGATTAACTAAAATTGACAGGTCTAATTTAGTTCCGCCCCTTTCTTGTTTTATTGGACAGAAAAAGATAGAAATAGTTTAATTTTAGTTTAGTTGAACAAGGGAATCGGCACCGTTGTGGAATCAATAAAATGCTGAAAATCGAATCTATTGTGACATTACAGACGAATGCTCGCCAGTCAGGAAGGCAGTATTGTAATGCTCAAAATCGAATCTGAAATGTTACATTACAGGCGAATGCTCCAGATGAGGGAGCACCTTTAAGATCATTTTTAAAACTTTTAACATGCTCAACAGATTTCAAAATATTTTTGTAATTCTATCTATACAGAAAACAATGATATGGTTCGATTGAAGTACAAAATATACCTATCGGCCTATAGCGTATTACTATCTTTAAAACTACACGTTATTGGGGCCAAATGAATCGACTTTCTACTTGACCTACTAATAAATTCCTACTATTGGTCACATATTTGAAAAACATTATATTTTATTATGTAAGGTGCCAAAATTACTTGAATTTTTTATCATAATATGATCTGGCTTTTAAAACTATTTGCGTAATAACGTGGTTAATTAACAGAAGCACTTAGGCGGATAAAAAGGAATTAAGCCCTTGTTGTGTTACCTAGTATTTTAAAGAGTTTTTAACATAATATGTATAGTTAGTATTTTTGACTTGTATGTACATAATCAGTGTTATCTATATGTATGTGTAAATCTACCAAAGCCTCTGGAGGTTTATGTTGTCCAATTGTCTATTGCTTGCCTCAGATCTACCTACCAAAGTATAACAATATTGTACGTAATACTTAAATAAATGGTATCATAAAATTATCTTATTTCATTAGTCCATTTATTTAGATAAATGTAATGTAATGTGTTTGTCTGCCTCGTTGGTCTAGTGGTCCATTCTTTTCTCGGGCTTCGATTCCCAGTTCGGGCAAAGTGTTATTGAGTTTTTTCCATCAGTATTTTCTCAGTAGCCAGCCTCGGAGTCTGGATTTGTGCCCGGTTGACGGCAATAGGCTCGCTCCCTATTACAGGGGACTTAAAACAAAACTGGCGAAATTGGTGTCTGCCGACTTTAGTTTGTGTACAGCTTTCTGTATAGCAGGTAATATCACTAACGTGATACCGGTAATTAAGAAGTATGTAACAGCTACAAAAACATTGGCGACAGTACAGTGGCTGAGTAATTTGCTTACTGCGCTAGCTCGTGTTGCGGGTTCGATTCTGCAGATAGGTAACAATTGTATGGCCTATAGGTAGATAGAGACTATAGGTAGATACCTGGCTCGTGTCGAACCCACAAGATTATGGTACTTAGTAAGTAAGCAAAAAACGTACACGTTTTTATATTACTTAATAAATAAATAATACTAGCCTATTACTGTCCCACTGTAGGGCAAAGGCCTCTTCTCATACAGAGAAGGCACGAGCATGATCACCCACGCTTGCTCAAGGCGGATTGGCGATTTCAAACTTATATTAATTACAAGTCCAGGTTTCCTCACGATGTTTTCCTTCACCGATGTCAGTGATGTCCAAGATACACTTTTAGAAAGTGATATGAATTGAAAAAGTCACATTGGTACTTGCCCGGATTTGAACCCACAACCTCATGCATGAGAGGACATATTACTTAAAACTAAACATAAATTCAGCAACCAACATGACTTTTAATCATATTTCTGCAGCTGCACCGAAATAATCATAATAAAAAGTACCGTCGACCAACGTCAATATGTCATTGTTAAAAAGGTACCTTGGTTACGTAACAATGTATACAATTTTACGCTTGCTTATCACCGCTGAACCTAGCTACACGCCTTGGTACTTTCGAGATAGTATACCCACATTTTGGTCGAATTAGATGCATGATCGATGGCCACTTGAACAAGGCAATTTATACTGTGTTGCTACAATAATAGCTAACTACTGTGCTACATAAGCCAAGTTCAGAGATAAATAAAGGCAACACACTCGTGTAGGTAAATAATCTATACATATAAAATGCTTTGTCCTGAATGACTGACGGATCGCACAGCCTAAACCGCTGATTGTAGAGACCTGAAACTTTGAGAGTGTGTTCTTTGTATGACGAAGGCATCCGTTAAGAATGGATTTTCCAAAATTCACCCCCTAAAGGGATGAAACAGGGGTCCAAAGTTTGTATGGAGAAACCAACTTTGACGCGGGCAGAAGCTAGTCGTAAATAAAATAGTTTTTTTTTTAAAGTCAATAAGCCATGAGCGCGCTATTGTAAGGGCCTTTTCATTGTCATGCGTGTTTGCGCCCGCGTGCAGGCCAGGCACGCATGCGTGCAGCCCGCAACCTATCGACACTATCATACATGTTTTTATCGTCCGTCATGCGCGCCTAGGGTTGCCAACTCTTTGTCGGTCAAATATAATAATTCTAAAATTATTACCCATAAAAATATCGTAGGAAAAGAAAAAAAGAAAAAAAATATAGTAGTTTCCAAAATAGGTAAGTAAGTACTATATTTCTTAATTAAAAGAATATTTTTTTGCTACTTTTAGCCTTGACTAATAATATTAATTAACTAAGTAGGTAGTTACAAAAACACGAAGTCGAGAGCGCGAATATCGAAATTGCCAATCTGTCAAACTATCTATTGAACGTAACTGTCAACTTGACATTCCAGAATCGTTAAGAAATAAATATTGACTTTTTGTTTTATGCTTAGACATTTTGAAACGAATATTATTGATTAAAAGTTTGATGCCTTAAAATATAGTAGTTTCGCCTACTATAAGATATAGTAGGCGAAACTACTATTTTTTTCAAAAATATAGTAGGCGGGGGCTCTAATATAGTAGGATACTATATTATATAGTAGGGTTGGTAACCCTATGCGCGCCACACGCACGCGGATCGCGGGTGGCTCGCACGGATGCGTGCCGCCCGTGTGCGTGTGGCGAACCTTGACAGTCAGTGTTGTTTTTACTGTCAAGCGGGTCGCACGCAGGTTGTATGATCAATATGAACATTCATTTTGACACGGGTTCTCTTCCTGGCGACACGCACAATACTGTGGCGGCGAAGCGAAAATAATGCTCTGCGTGCGGTCCGCAGCACGCATGCGTACCTACCTGGCCTGCATGCGGGCGCAAACACGCATGACAATAAAAAGGCCCTAAGTCTTCGATTGGAGTCGATTTTCGAATTGGTATAATGACTATTCTATAGCATTTTTGTTAATTCTAGGTAGGTACCGGTACTTATACCTACGATTGAACACAACAATTTGTGTCACTTGCTTGCTCATCAAAGTTTATAATATCCCACGGGAACCGTATAACTTTTCCGGGATAAAAAGTAGTCTAGATGCTATTTCAGACTATAATATATCTGTGCCAAATTTAATTCCAGATCCGTTTACCCGTTGTGGCGTGATTGAGTGCCAAACGTCCATCAATCCAAACTTTCACATAGTAGTAAAATCAGATTGATAAAAATATTATGTGCAAAATTGGTATTTCCAATTTAAAAATCAATTTAATTTACTGTGCGTTTACTCCGTGTGCTTATAAACGGACACAGTAATTTTTCATGTTTCTAAAATTGATTAAAATGCATGGATGCCTTGTTAATAAGCTAAATTATTTAGCTTACGGCACTATGAGCGTAGATTACATAACACTCGTTCCAACAACGCCGGCGGCAGCGGCGCCTAACCATCGGCAAGACCTGACACAGGCTTTCGACAGTTTCGACCGACCTGTAGTTTTCATACATTCTTTACGGACCCCGCACACGTTTGTCGTTATCAACGCCGCTTCGCGCTTCAGGTGGCGGCGTTTGTGGCTGCCAGGCTAATTAGTTGTTAGCTTTTACGCGAACATACAGAAACTTGAAGTGCTCTATTCGCATTGTGCTCTAGTAGTACCCACCGTCCACAATGCGTTATATTAGGTAAAGTGTAAAGGAACAAAAATAGGCATTAGGATCGCCTTTGTACAGTGCATTATTTTTTACATGTGCATAAAGTTTGAATAAATAAATAAAAAATAACCATAAATACTTTTAAAACTTTTATTTATATAAAATATTTGAGTAGACTGCTCCATCCAGCCTGTAATTTTGTAACAAAACATTACCCTAAAACACATAACACAAATGTTATTCAACACATTTTTTGTCGGTACAAAAAACTTAAAAACGCAATATTTTAAATACATTATCATGATATTTTATGCTAAAGTCTAGAGCTTACTTAATTACTGCTAATGGCATATAATTGGCTCCATAATACAACTAAAACCGACTACTCAACATTATAGCTATTATGCAATTAATGTAAAACTTATTTGGACAATATATGCATGTGCACTAAAAGCTA
Organism: Hoplodrina blanda; assembly: GCA_949316365.1. NCBI lineage: Eukaryota > Metazoa > Arthropoda > Insecta > Lepidoptera > Noctuidae > Hoplodrina > Hoplodrina blanda. Next base: position 11,655,453 of record OX438581.1, read on the forward strand.
TACTCGTATTACAAGTATTTCATTCAAGTGATAATTATGTATTTGTTTTTTATATAAGCTTCAATATTTCGAGTCTATCTAAATTATGACTAGATGATACCTGCCCTCTCATCGAGTTGCCTCAAACATGCACTGATTATCACAATTTTCCTCAGGAATGTCAATCAGCGTACTTTACGTTTATTTACATAAATTGCACAATAAAATTGTAAAGGCACTGCAAAATATAATGTAGCGGCTTACATTATTTATCCAGTCGTAGACACTATAATTAATACATGAAACAAGATATCCTTCGTGTCTAAAATGTAGGTAACTTAAAACAACAATAATTACGTTAGCTGTTACCGGTACGTAAGTACGAGTATCGTCTTCTATATAATATAATAAAGTCTATCTACATAAGGGTGTTTTGTGTGATAAATTGCATTATTATTACACTTTCACAGAATTTCAAATTCATCGTCTGAGTCGTCGAATTGTCTGTCGACGTCTTCAAATTCTGTAACAAAAACGATAAGATATAATTGGGTTTAGTTCCATCAGAACGAACGAACACACGTAAAAAATTCTCCCATTTTTTGAGGTAGATATTTGTAATGATTTTGTGCGGAGTCAGCTAGTTAATTATTTATCTATTCAAAGCATAAGATTTCAATATACATTGACCTGTTTCTGTTGAATAGTAATGTAACACTTTTGGCTTTTTTAATTAGTTTCATGTAGGTTTAAATAACGAGACATTATGACTCCCTAACTCATCAGAAAATGGCGTATAAACAACTTTAACATAAGTAAATGTTTACAAAAATTACCTGCAAATAATGTAGTATTCTGTAGATCGATATCGGATGTCATTGGGCCCCAGTGCGACGGTCTCTTCTCGCATATTTCGAATAAAGGTTGGGTCTCACACATCAGCTTAGTCTCTATAGTGGCGCATAATTCTTCAAAATCAGTTTTGGTTCTACACAAAAAACACTGGAAAGAAAAAGAATTACTCTGATTATGTTTTGTATGTTATTACAAAAAACATGAATTAAAATTACATTTTGATGAAAATTATTATTAAATACTTATATATTTTTATATTATTTTTTATTAATGATTGAAATTATTAATTTTTTTTAATGAAATTTAAGTGTGTAGACACTTTTTTCCATTTAATATCTTTCAAAGAAGTTATTGTTAACATAAACACGACTGGCTCCAAATAGTCGATACTATCATTAAAAGGGCGTTGTAATTACAACGTAAAAAATCCGCTGATGCATACATTTTGTCTATTGATGAATTTAATGCCAGTACCCTTGTAAAAGTATAATGATGATAGGAATGACTCCTTTTCAGATTTCTGATAAACTGCAAAAAATATGGTTAAATATTTTTGTCGACTTAGTACTTACCACGGCAACTGAGGGATCCATTGCTAGCATAGGTATTCGGGAAGCATATTTACAGTGATATGAGCAGTCCATTTCTTTTTGTTCATCAGTCAATTTAGTCTGTAAACATATATTATTAATATAAATAAACACTTCTATAGGTAAGTACATAATGGTGCTGATTCCTATGTTCACAAACTAGAATAAATTTAGAGAATTGGCATCTCTTACTGACGCTTTCGCATTCATAATATTCGCATGGAGTATGGACTTACCTCAACTAAGCCCGATCTCTGTGTAGTATGAGGATCCAAGTATATAACTTCGTCTTCTACGCACCCGACCAAGTATAGCGCTTGGTTAGGCTTGCCGCCTATCACACCAATTGATTGCGGACTTTGAAAGCATATCTGGAACACAAAAAAATGGATAGTAGGTATTTTATTGCTTTTTCAACTAAAAGGTAAGGGTTTGAGCTTATTTTCGCATGTATCTCTAGTGTGGAACTGTGAAAACTTTTAAGCTACTACCCAAATTAAATGCCATCAAGTCAGAGGCGGATTACCCTTAAGGCAAACTAGGCACGTGCCTAGGGGCGCGAGGGTACAAAGGGGCGCGCGGGCGAAATTGCAAAAAAATGAAAAAATATATAAAATATAGCATATAATTAATTGCGCCAGTAAGTCATTTTCATTATAGGGGCGCCGATGAGAAACTTGCCTATGGCGCTCTCAACGTTTAATCCGCCTCTGCATCAAGTAGAAACAGCAAAAAAAGAAAGTAGAGTAGTGTTGTAGTGGAGTAGGTAGTCAAGTAGTAGTCTCAAATGGGATTGGGCGAATCACGTCAGCTACATAACAACAGGTAGTATCTAAAAGCATTTCCGATTGGCAGGGCGAAGTAAATCGGTAAGAACAAAAAAGTATCTTAAAATTAGTATAGTAAAGTCTGTCTGTGTGTGTCTTAGTGTATATAGTATTTAGATAAAAATCTTAATCGATTACCTTCAATCCATCTATATAAACAGGATTAATTTCGCTAAGGCCCAGCCTGAGCGGTACTATCAGCAGGAGAGGCATCCAGTCCGTCACCAAGCAGTCCGGCGCCGACGACGAGTCCCCTCTGTCGTTGTTCACTACGCATTGTTGTACTGAAAGAGAACAGACCTTTTCTTCCTGTTATGAGCCAGTGGCGGTTACGGGGGGGGGGGGGGGGGAAGGGCTCAAGCAATTCGGCAAGAGTCCGTCATAACCCCATAACCCCCCGTTATCCCCAGACAGAGGATATCCATTATGATTTATCCAAGCTTTTGCTAATTTTGATTTTCAATGGATGTTTTTATTTTCCTTATAAACACTTACGAGGTTTTCACACGTCGCCCACCATTTTGTTTTTATTATTAAGGTAGAAAGCCATATAATATGTCGTATCAATTAATTCAAAAGTAATTGGCTAATACACCTTGGGCAATGCTATTATTAATTGTTACCTCACTAATACTATAAAAAGCTACAAACAAATTAATTACATAAACGGCATGTGTGACTATGATTGCTATGAATATTATTTTCTACAAGGTCGCTTGCTATGGCTGCTAATTGAAAAGCTTAAATCACTCTTTGTCACGAAATAGGTACGCGTTTTCTTAATTTTTTTTTTAGATTTTATTTACTTCTTTATTTATTTAGAAATATTAAATAAGGGCTTGTTTCATGACTCATTTGATGAGATGAGACTTAAAATATAACTGGTGAATAAGGAGTATAACTGGTGATTAAGTTTTTTTATCATTACAGAGTTAACTTTGATGTTTATTATTTTGTGCTCTATCTTATTAAAACACAATCAAGTAAATAAAATTCATTCTAAACATGTGTTTATCTGATGTCACTTTTTTAATCATCATACGCCTAATTATAAAACAAAGTCTTTACTTAAACCAGGTTCGAACCAGTTTTTGAATCTCGAACTTTATTTCGATAAAGATAAAGTTCGTAACTCAAAAACTGGCTCAAGCAAAAACTTTGTTTTATAATAAGGCCTCGTTAGTACTAAACGTAGGACCGGCAATAGTGAGTGTACTATGTTCATCCCTGCCTTACCCTTTGGGGAAACAGGAGTGTTAGTTACTTATTATATGTTGGCTTTATTACTTACAAATGTCTTCCTTGACAACTGTATTATCTAATGCAACATGAATCACCAGGGAGCTCCACTTGTCATAAACTGCTAGCTTTCTGAAATAAAAGAAACAGGTATTTATTCATTTATACTAATAAAATAAATCTAAAAAGATTTTTGTTTGTTTAAAATCGCGAATCTCTGGAACTACCAGTCGGATAACGGATTGAAAAAAATAAATCTTTTTGTATATGATATCCAGACTTTGATCAATAATACAGGATTTTACAGGTTACCATGTTAATTTACAATAGTTTATTTTAATACAAACAGTAAAAAACCAGAATGCTAATAACTTGGCCATTATTTCTCAACAGGAAAGCTGTGTACTAGTGATATTTGATCTTGAACTAACAATTTATAAAATAATTTAGTAGAGCAGATAATAGTAATAATTAATTGAATAGTCTTTAGGCATAGTTTCTGAATGCAACATGCACAGACATTTTTAATAACTGGCTGAATTCCAATGTATACTTGTCTCTGTCTTATAAGGAGATGCAATTTGCTGAGTCACAAAGGAACATTGCAAACAGAAATGTATATTTGTACAGTTATTTTCTTATGGTAAGCAATAACAATTTTATGACGAACTTCATTATTTGTTCTGACTCTTTGCCAACATATTAATGACAATAAAATAGAGAAAAATCATTAAATAGTTTCCTGTATGTGACTCACTGAGACGGGGAATTAGTCTAGTTCTTAATGGTACCAAGACTTACTTCAACACTTGTGCAACAGTATTGGGCCCAAACCATTGGCCCACTTCTTTGCCTTCTGATGCCCCCATCAAGGCCACCTGATGTATGGAGTAGGGTGCCTGCTTCCTCTCCTCAAATCTTTGGATTATCTTCAGATACGTTGGATCTCTGAAAGTAACATTGATATAATATGATAAGATAAAATAATTTATTTTTCAATACTAGCCAATAGAAATATATAGAGTACACTCATAATAAAAATGGTAGGTGTATAAACAGTGACACATTATGTTTGAACAGCTGTCTTCCATACTAGGAAAACCAACATTCTGGAAGAGTGTTTGTTCTTGGTATTTAAACATTTTAAAAAACATTTGGTATTGCAAACATAGGATGATAGTAAAATTGTAGTAATATAACAGTTCTCTTTTATCTAAATTCCTTTAAATGTAAGGTCAGCTAATTAAGAAAAAAATGATAGGACTACTTCCTTCTAGGTACCAATCGTTTTAACTGTGCAGAAAACTAGAAGTCATTTTATTCTTATAATAGATTAGCACTGCTCTAATTCTAATACTGATAAGAAATCACACAATGTATGCATGGATCATAATAATGTTATAACTCAATCAATAATGCATTATGTTCACATTTATTGATAAAACCTTTGTGTAATAGCCAATACATAATAATGCATAATAATTGCTTCCAACAATTATGTTTGCAATAGGATTTGTGAAATTTGCTACCTGTTTATGTATTTCTCAAGCACTAAAACTCTACATTATTATTGCAAATATTGAGCAATTTATACAGAAGAGTTTAGCCAGTCAACCGTGCATTTCCTTGGCATACATAACTAGGAGCATGTAACTGTTTTTACCTAGTTTCTGGTGCCCAAACCCAGTCAGCTGACAGGTGAACCCTGATGAGTGCGACACCAAGGACCATTTGTCCACATCGCAGCATGCAGCCCCATCCTTTGTCGGAAGTTAGTCCTTCGTCCCCTATAGGAATGAAGCCCTTTCTATAGGTACACCAAATGATTGATGTGATGTCTCTTCTAATGCGGTCCAAATCTGGAAATATTACTTCGTCGTAAGTTAATAAATAAGATGTCATGTGCAACAAAACTGATGACTTTGATCCAGCGATTTCTTTGAAACAATAGACATTGATGTCCTGTTGCTCATTGACATTTGACCTTTAAAATAAACGTGTAAACAATATATTAATTTTAACGTACCCTGAACAGCGCTATATTTTTTTCCTAAGATCCATACGCTCTCCTTTGTTTGAGGAATATCATCAGGCTCGACGTTATTACCGTCAGACGATAAGTAACATATATCAAACACGGCATCCATGTTCGAACATAATTTGATGGCAAACAATAAGAAAACAACTATGAAAGCCTCAGAAAAGCTACGAGAAAAAATAAACACGAATACGCCTTTCGAAGTCACGACAAATAAACACAAGATGACTGAATGAAAAGTGAAATTCATTCATTCTCTCCTACAAAATGTCAAACTCGAATCATGGCCATGGTGGAAAAAAAAACTCTTGTTTATGGTTTTGTTGTGTCAAGATTTTCATTTATATCCTTTAGCAAAATAAATTAAGAACTATTTTTTTTTACTTCAAATTATTCTAGCTTGTACCTCAAAATCTTAAAAACGATTGCTAACATGTCAGTAAAGGAAAATAATATTTATCTTGCAATGTTGGCAAAATGTTTAGCGTCAAATCAATATTATCAATTTCACTGTCAGAGACTGTACTGACAGTGACATTGTCATTGCAGAGCTTTTATGAGTTCAGTGTCAATGTCAAATCAAACGGGAAAATAGGAAGGAAGGAAATAGCAGTGAGAAAAGTGGAAAGTAAAGGCTGAAAAGAAAAGAATTAAAGTACAAAGATTTTTGAATAAATCTATTAAAAATGGAATCAACCCCCTTAGATTTCGTTGCGCAAGCCTGCATGGATTTAACTGAAGCTATGAACGCAGTTCAAACTGAATTAGAACGCGATACTCTTATTTCAAACCATATTAAAAAAGTTTGTTCTACAGTTACTCCAATAGAAGACTTTAAAAAAAGTAAGTTGCCTGTTTCTGTTTAAAAATCTAACTTATATGCTAGATCTATAGGACCATACAAAAATCTTAGTGTAACGGTAAGTAATCCCAAAATATACGTATGTGTGAAAAAGGGGCCAAGTTCGTAGACCAATCTTCAGGGTAGTCCTTGTCACCGATAAAAAAGTTGAGATCTAAACTAATCTAGATCTGACTTCGGTGCAAGTTCCATAGCAGTTCCTTCCATCATAGCTGTAGAGATGTACAACATCCTCCAATTCATTAGAAAAATAGTTTCATACTTTTGGGTTTCTAACTTGCTAAGTTTTAATTCAGTTTACTGTGAATAAATTCAATATTAATTAGTTATTTAATTTATTTTAACGGTTAGATATAAAAAAATTCTTAAATGTAGTTGGTGAAATTATGTTGCAAATAGACAAATAGATGATAGTAGTATTCTGCATAAAAAAATGATTTCTCCAATTAGAAAAATGAACTACTATTTCTAATTGGAGGAATACATTTTTTGTTTCTATAGAACAGTGTTTCACAGTGTTTGCTACTTTTTGGTTCTGAACTTGGCTAACACACTTCTGTGTGTCTAGATTTCTACTTGTGGGTACTACTGACTATCAGGGCGTATCAACATATACATACTTATAAATCCTATTTACATTCATTAATTTCCATGCTAATAGCATATTCATACAGAAACTACAAAGAAAAAGAAATAATGCCATCACATGATATCTTGCACACACTGATTCACTTTCATATTATGTTCCAGACTTAGAATGGGTAAATGTAGCTGAACCAATATCATTAGCGCAGCATTGCGCTGACAAGGTAGTAATATTGGACTTCTGGACGTACTGCTGCATTAATTGTTACCATGTGCTTCCTGATCTGGCTCATATTGAGAAACTGCACTCAGTTGAAAATGGTCTTGTTGTGGTAAGTTCAAATACTACTCTTAAAATTTTTACAGAGGTACTTACACCTAATAGACTAAAGGCTCATTATAAGAACACGGCTCCAATACATTACAGTAATTTTTGTAATGACAAGATAAAAAAAGGTCATACTTACAGGTGGTATACTGGCAGCTTTGTTTTTGTTCTGGCGATTAGTGATCTCAGTGACAATCACTAAATAAAATTTAGATAGTTATAAGCCTTTATGACAGATTGAGACTGGATTAGATTGGTTGATCCTTTTTAGGGAGAAAGTTAGTAGAATTGCCCCCTCCTAAAGCTGAAGTTATACTAACATCTTAATCTTTAAATTTCAGATAGGTGTGCACTGTGCCAAATTCTCCAATGAGAAGGAATCTACCAATGTGCTGTCAGCAGTGCAGAGATATGACATACATCATCCTGTAGTAAATGACTCTGAGAGCAGCATGTGGGATGCACTCGGAATAAAATGTTGGCCTACACTGCTAATATTAGGTATGATTCATTTATCATTTTGTACTAAGAGAATGTCGTAATGTGCTAAAGATGCTAGCTTCTCAAGCATTAGGTTGTAAGTTTGATGTGACTTTTTCAACTCTACTTATGAATTGAAAATCCGCCTTGAGCAAGTGTGGTGATCAATGCCTTTTCTGCATGAGATGCCTTTACCCAGCAGTGGGATGGCAATAGACTAGTATTATTTTTTGTACTGACAGTAACTTCAATGGTGGAATCTATTATTTCCAGCATTAACAATAAAATTCTTTCAGTACAAAAAAGGGGATGGGGTATGCACAGTCAATAATTTCTGAGAGAAAAACTAAGATGCTTTATAATTGATTTTTTATAGTAATTTAATGAAGTATATTTCTATTACAATTTTCCATTATTTCTCAGGTCCAGGCAATAAGCCTATGTTTGTGCTCACCGGCGAAGGTCATAAAGACGAATTGGTATGGTATGTGGGCAATGCTTTGCGTTATTTTGGCAATCGCATATCTAATTCACCTATAGCAATGGCACCGGCCAAACATTTGAAATTCAAAGGGGACAACGTTCTTTATTTTCCGAGCAAGGTTTGTATTTTACTTTTTACTTTGTGCCTAGTTAATGGCAATAGGCTTGCCCCCTATTACATGGGACTTATTCATAACTGGGTGTACTGATGGGACACCTTTGCCTAATCCTTCTCGGATTATAGGTGTGATGTTATGTTACTTTTAATTCTATTTGATGCTTCATAGGGAGATAATTAGCCAAATTGGTATGATTGTAAATTATAAGACTTAGCCAAGTTGCAATTTAAAATCACTCTTTGAGGTAGTGCACAATATCACGCTAAACATTGTACTTTCGGGTGTATGCAACAGTAGAGCGGTCGTGGGAGTGTTGGAACTTTGACTTTCAATATGTAACCAAAGCATGTATGTATCTCCGTAACCAAAGGTAAAATTATAAGTTTCGGCTCCGTTAACCCTTTGACTGCTGGAAAACACGCCCGCCGCGCAAACACAATCGTATGTGTTTTTCTACGTCGAACACACTAACCTGTGTAGTTAGCCGCGCTTCGGGCTTGGTACGCCAAGCCCGAAGCGCGGCTAACTACACAGGCGAATGTTCGCCCGCAGTCAACGGGCTAAGTCTCTCTTTACACTCTTTATAGTGACGTTTAACACAGTTCATACAAAACTAATGAGGTTAACTGTATCACACCAGCTGGCGTTGAATCCGTTCTACCGCGGGCGTACGGACGAGCCGTTCCTAGCCATCGCAGACACGGGCCACCATCGCGTGCTTCTCACCGACTGCTCAGGAGTAGTGCTGCGCATCGTTGGTGGACTGGATCCTGGGTTTAAAGATGGCAGTAAGTCTTTTATTGAACACTAGCTTTTGCCCGCGACTTCGTCCGCAATTACGTCAGTTATGGTGGACGCAGGTGAAGTCGCGACATAGAAAGTAGCCTGTCCTTTCTTGGGGTTTAATGTTATCCCGTAGTATTTTCGCATTCATATTTTTTTCTAGTCCTAATGTAGCTGTGCTAAAACTTATCATACAAAGGTCATTACTCGGGTAATACAAAATATACCTTATACTTATTGGAATAAAGTAGATTTTATGTAAATTAATGCAATGATTGCTCTTAATAAATGTTTTATTTCTTTCCTCTATTCATCCCTATTCTCACAATAATATCTTCTCTATCTAGAGCTGAACGAGGCCAAGTTCAACGTCCCCCAGGGTTTGTGCTGGTTGTCAAGCAATGTGTTGGCAGTCTGTGACACTAATAACCACGCGGTGCGCGCCATACATCTTGATGAGGGAACTGTCGAAATACTATCGGGGACAGGACAACAAGCGGCACATGGGGATCAAGGTATGAAGTTTTAATACTAAGTATGTCATGTGGTTTTAAGTCATACAAATCACCGTTGAGCATGGAATTCGGTTCGGAAGTCAGGTAGTGATGCAATCGGATTTTCTTTTTATCAGCCTTGGAATTGGACTCTTTTATTGCAATTTGCTGTCAAATAATATCGTCACAGTCATAACGGGTGACGACCCGTTGCGACTGACAACCAGTCTTACCAAGGGGTATCGTATTACCCAGTTGCAGTGTGGAGGTCAGATAGGCAGTCGCTTCATGTAAAATACTGGTATTCAGCTGCTTCCGGTTAGACTGGAAGCTGACCTCAACATAGTTAGGAAAATGCTACGCAGGTGGATTGATCTTGAAGGGATACTTTATCTCGTTAGGAGGGAAGTGCCTCGGCGTGCAGCCCCTTGCGTCTCCGTGGGACGTGCTGCTGTACACGACGCCTGACATGGACATGTCAGTGCGACCGCTCCTGCCGCCCCCTCCGCCGCCGCCCAACAGTCAGACTACAGCACCTGATAAAGAAAAGGAAACTCTTAAAGAAGATAAAGGTAAACAAGGCAATTAAAAACACCCTATGTAACACATTTTTATTTTATAAAATTTTATGTATTTATTGGTTTTGATTCGGCAAACTTACAGCTGGCGTGAATAATAATGTTCATTAAAAATAAATTACATATTGTGATACACAACTTTTAAAAAAGGAATTACAAATAAATATATGTTAGTATGTTATATTATTTTTTTTTTCCAGGCTTCTTTTAAACAATCTTAGTATTATTACCACCTTAACCTATTGTTAGTAAATAATAGTAACAAAAAACAAAAACACGTTTATGTTTTTATAGAAAAAGACAAAAAGGACGAGAAACGCCGGGTGTTATTGATAGCTTGCGCTGGTTCCCATCAGATATGGGCTCTCTATCTAGACACCACTATCTGGTGGAAATACAAGACCTTTACTGAAGGTAAGCAACCATTTTTAATAGAAACATAAAACCATAATATGATAAAACTGACTTATGGTCATTACGGCATGTAATCTATACTTCTCTACTATATCTATACTAATATTATAAAAAGGTAAAGTTTGTGAGGTTGTATGGGGCAATCAAGTGAACCGATTTTGAAAATCCTTTCGCAAATTGGAAGCTACGTTATCACTGACTGGGGCTATATTTTATTATCAAAAAATTAGAGATCTGTAAGAAGAAATACGCGAACGAAGCCGTGAGTGCTAGTATATTATAATACAAGTCAGTTTTATGCGTCTCTTTTGCTTTGTTTTAATTTTATAGGTATGGTATTTAAAACATATTTTTCTCATAGGCACATGCGTGTGTATTGCTGGCTCGGGCGCGGAAGCGGCTCGAAACAGCGCGTATCCGAACTCGGCTGCGTTTGCGCAGCCTTCAGGGCTCACGCTAAGAATGGGTAAGAATCAATTTTATAATATAAGCAGTCAATAGGTTAACTACTATAACTACTTATATTTTAGAAAAAGAATTTCTTCTTTTCTTATTTCTTTTTTTTCTCGTCATGACCGACATTTACGTGAACGAAGCCGCGGGCATAAGTAATAGTAATAATAATAATAATAAGGAGGTGGACTCAGCGATCATTGTGCCGATAGTCGTCACAGCCAATGGCTTAATAGCCAAGAGCCTCGACCAACATCTAAGGAGGCTCTCGTTAGGTGGCTGGATCAAGGGCTTGATCCAGAAAGCAGTACTTCTGGACACGGCCCGCATAGTTAGGAGGTTCCTCTCTTTGGGGCCCTGACCGCCGGTGGCTTGGACCCTGTTTCCGCCTCCGGTGGGCTACTATTTTTTATATTTTTAAATGTTTGTATTTTTATATTAATATTTAAAAATGAATTTATATGTATATACAATTTAATAAATGAGAATAATAATAATTATAATTTATTACTAATTATAATTAGTTTAAATGCCAGAAAAGATCACACAAATCACTGTAATAAACACATTAACATTCAAACCGACACGGAATAAGTGATTTTAATTAATTAAATTAATTAATACTTTAATTACAGGCACTAGTCCCGAGGTTTTCATAGCTGATTCCGAAAGTTCGTCAATCCGTAGGCTGGCTCTCGCTACGGGACAAGTTTCAACTTTGTGCGGCGGTGATCGCAACCCATTGGTATGCAATACTTCATCAATAACTACTTGTAATCACAATAATATGAGCTTAACTACTTATAAATTTTATAGTGTTCCGGTTATGACTTCATTATAATTGCTAATAATCATAATTATTATGAATACCTTATAATTTATGCCCATGTTACGTAGAAATTAATGAGAAATGTGCTGTTTGCCACCTGATTATTTTTGCAATTGTGTTGCGTAACTGTTGGATGTTTTATGGCGATTTATAATGCGTTTCCGGGTGGCCGCGCCCGCATTTCCAGAGATAAAAATCACTCTTTGCCCCTGCAAATGGTCATTTTTATCTACCCGATAAAGGTATTGCGTAGGTATTAAATTCTGCCAAAAAACAACATAATTCGGTAGTTCATATCACTAATCAATTGACTTATTATTTTTTACAAGCTGTCAAAACGCCTTTCCCCCCCTAAGATGTTGTAAGATAATTTGTACCTGTGACGTCACTCATTTCCTAACTCGATTGACTACTTTTGGTTTCAAATCAACTTTTTTTTCAGTTCATTGAGAAGTTGTGTCCTGGAAATATTGATTAACAATGTCGACTACCCAATTACCGACTCACTGTCCTATTAGTAATAAAATTAATAATTGCTATGTTTTAAATGAGATATTTTATTTTTTATGTGCAGAATTTATTCGCGTTTGGAGACGTAGACGATACGGGTATCGACGCGAAACTACAACACCCCCTTGGCGTGGCGTACTGCGAATCCTCCAAAACTCTCTACGTAGCAGATACATACAACCACAAGATAAAAAAAGTCGATGTTGGACCACAAAAAGTCACCACGCTAAACCCTACTATGATCGAGACCACAGACCCAGCGCTATTCAACGAACCGTCGGGCTTATCAATCACTGGTGATGGAAAATATCTATACATTGCAGACACAAATAATCATTGCATCAAAATCCTTAACTTAACCAAAAACGTGTGCCAAGATTTCAAAGTGCGATTGTTAGAACCTAAGTTTACGGAACCTGAGAATTTGATTCTTTACAAAAATGACTTGTTTGTGAACCGAAAATGTGGGAATCTAATCATCTATTTCAATGTTAGTCTGGATGCGGAAACGAAGAATGTTAAGTTCACTCCCGGAGCACCTCAGAACTGGCTTCTCTGTATACGCGATGAGAATAACAAGGATGTTACTCTAGAAGATTTTGAGTTCATCAGTTCTTCTCGCAAAGGCACCAAGTTGCCCGGCCGAGTAGAAATGAAACTTAAACAGCGAACAGATAAGTTCCTTTATCGCTTGTACCTTAGTTTCCATACGGCATTGTGTGACACATCCGTATGTTTCTCGCATTCTTTCACAATTAGATCTACTATTTTAGTTAGGGACTCTGTTAAAATGGTCGAATCGTACAAGATTACTTGTAAAGTTAATCCTGTTAATAGACCCGACTCTAAACAAAGTAAGGATGATAAATCGTAACAATATTAAATAATAGTAATAATTGTACCTTTCCCACTGTAGGGCAAAGGCCCCTTCTTATATCGAGAAGGCACCAGCATATCACTACGCTTGCTCAAGGCAGGTTGGTGATTTTAGACATATTAAATGTATATCCAAGATAAATTTGGAAAAAATATATTAAGGGTCAGTTCACACCGAGACGCGACGCGACGCGACGCAACGTGACGATACTTGAAGAGGCCAGTGACTTCGCGCTGCGCCGCGCGCCGCCACGAGACGCATCGCAACGTCGCCGCTCTTGCACGTCGCCCGTACACCTTTTCGTAAACGATTCACCGCTGCGTCGCGATGCGTCGCTCTACGCCTCGTGATGCCTCGCGGCGTAGAGCGACGCATCGCGACGTAGTGCTGCGTGGTGTTACGGATTCTAAATTCTCACAATGAAATGTGTATCTTTTCGTGTAGAAAATAAAGTTATATTTTGAGTCGCTCTTTTAAAGTGCACGCAGCGTCGCGTCGCGTCGCGTCTCGGTGTGAACTGACCCTTAATTTACCAATGTAAGCACAATGCAAGCTTTAGCAGCACTAACAACTAAAACAATGTAATTTTAAGTTAACCTGATTATTTTTAAGTGTAATTGTTGTGTTACTAAGAACAGAAGTTGTTTTTTTTTTATTACCTTTTTAGTTTTGTTAAAATGACATAAATATATTTTTTCAGACTATGCTTGTTTTATTTTCCTGTGACTTTCGTAATGTTAACGTTCGTTCTAATTTATAGTCAGGGCTTTGAAGCTAGAGTTCCGTACCCGAAGGGTGTCAGGGTCCCTATTACTAAAGCGCCACTGTTCGTCCGTCTGTCTGTCAGCGAGCTGTATCTCATGAACCGTAATAGGAAGAGAGTTGACATTTTTACAGAGTGTATGTTTTATTATTTGTTGTTATAAACTTATAACAACAAATAATAAAATTAGAGGGGGTCTATACAAGAAACGTGTTTTTTCGTAAGAATGTATAGTGTTTAAATATTGTATGGGTATTTACCATTCGTGTGCGTATAATAACTGACGAAAAATGGTAAACGCAAAAGGGGTAGCATCATGTTCAGAATTCATAGTACAAGTTTGCTCGGCCAGTCACCGTAGCCCTAAAACGTAAAGGGCATTAGGACGAATACGAATGGGTTTTAGTCAGTAAGAGTGACACTCCCTTCCGCTCCGCCCAGAGCTGAAGAAGTCATTTGAAGATTTCTTCCATCCATCCTTAAAAAAATGGTAAATGTTTACGCCACGACGTCTTTTCTCCACTGTATAGAAAAAAAAACATGAAAAGGTTCCCGGATGTACCTAGGTATTGCTCTAGGAAAGTGGCAATGACATTTGCCATCACGCGGAAATACCGATCAAAAATATTCAATTTCGATTTGATACTGAATTCATGACTGTGTTGACCTTATAGGACAATTTATTTAGTTGCAACACTGAATAGAGCAAACTAAGTTATTATTATTGTCTAAGTTATTAACGATAAAATTAAAAATACGAAAGTAACTCTGTTTGTCCGCTTTCACGACTAAACTACTCAACCGATTTTGATGAAATTTGATGAAAGTTTGAACTCCAGGAAAGGACAAAAGCTACTTTTATCCTGCGACTGTCTGCGTCCGCGATAACCGACATTAAAGCCCGAAATCCACCAAAGAGGAGAGAAGAGATATCTCGTAAACAACCAATAGGATACCTACTGTGTTGTGTTGAAGCTAAGCGGTGAGATGTGAAAATTACGCAAGCCATACAGGGTGTCCCAGCTAAGGACGTCCAAACGAAAATTTTGGACTCCTCCCTTCCTGGGCTATTCAAACCACCCCCATGTATGTTCTACGATTTTTTGCGGTTTAGGAGCTAGACGACATTTTAACATTTTATTGGGATATTCTTCTTTACATCAGATTTTGTAGATTTTCTCTTTTTGTGTCGCATTTTTTGGAAATATTTTAATTGATAATTAATCCTGAAAGTATGGTCTTCGATCGATAAAAACAACTGTCTGTCTTATTGTCACCCGAAATTACTTAAACTTAGTTCAAAGGCAAAAATGTTGTCTTGTAAACGTTGCAGATTTTCGGCTCTTAAAGAAAAATCACAATAAGGGCCCAAATCACGTTAAAGTTATTTCAAAATCTTCCACGGACCCTCTGCTCTTTAAAACAGTAGAAATAACTAGTATTTTACGGGTCATTATTCGGAGCAATTGAAGCTCGAACATGGTAAGGCGAAAAATACAATATTTTCGAACATAAGTGAAACCTAATGAAAATGAATTAAAATGAACTTTTATCAAGTTTTCGATGCAATATGAGCTCTATGTCATGTTTATTATTCGCACAATGGTGATTTGGAGTGGTTAGTAAAGTTAGGTTAGGGTTAGGTTAGGTTAGGTAGTTAGGTTAGGTTAGGTTAGGTAAACCTAACCTAAGTTTAGTAATTTTTTAAAATTAGTGATGTTATTTAATAAAGTCAATGAGAGAGCTCAAATCATATTGAAAACTTAATAAAAGTTCGTTTTAATTCATTATCATCGGCTTTCATTTAAAAACGAAAAAGTGAAACCTAATTAAAATGAACTTTTATCAAGTTTTCAATGCAATATGAGCTCTATGTCATGTTTATTATTTGCACAATGGTGATTTGGAGTGGTTAGTAAAGTTAGGTTAGGTTAGGTAGTTAGGTTAGGTTAGGTAGTTAGGTTAGGTTAGGTTAAACGAACTTTTATTAAGTTTTCAATTTGAGCTCTATGTCATTGACTTTATTAAATAACATCACTAATTTTAAAAAATTACTAAACTTAGGTTAGGTTTACCTAACCTAACCTAACTACCTAACCTAACCTAACCCTAACCTAACTTTACTAACCACTCCAAATCACCATTGTGCGAATAATAAACATGACATAGAGCTCATATTGCATTGAAAACTTGATAAAAGTTCATTTTAATTCATTTTCATTAGGTTTCACTTATGTTCTAAAATATTGTATTTTTCGCCTTACCATGTTCGAGCTTCAATTGCTCCGAATAATGACCCGTAAAATACTAGTTATTTGTACTGTTTTAAAGAGCTGAAAGTCCGTGGAAGATTTTGAAATAACTTTAACGTGATTTGGGCCCTTATTGTGATTTTTCTTTAAGAGCCGAAAATCTGCAACGAAATTTACAAAACAACATTTTTGCCTTTGAACTAAGTTTAAGTAATTTCGGGTGACAATAAGACAGACAGTTGTTTTTATCGATCAAAGACCATACTTTCAGGATTAATTATCAATTAAAATATTTCCAAAAAATGCGACACAAAAAGAGAAAATCTACAAAATCTGATGTAAAGAAGAATATCCCAAAAAAATATTAAAATGTCGTCTAGCTCCTAAACCGCAAAAAATCGTAGAACATACATGGGGGTGGTTTGAATAGCCCAGGAAGGGAGGAGTCCAAAATTTTCGTTTGGACGTCCTTAGCTGGGACACCCTGTATATAGACATCTCTCGTCTCCGCTTTGGTGGACACCGGGCCTTACGCGGACGAAGTAGCAGGCAAAAGCTAGTAAGTAATAAGTTATCAGAGAAAGAGTTCGTTTTGTATAACGTAGTGGTAGAGTACTTGAAACTTATATATTTTTTTTAAATCGTAAAATGTAGATCATAACATCTTTATCAAATATTTTTGTGACAATTCACTTATCAAGAGTAGAAATTGAAACTTCTACCCTATATGTAAGTACAAGTAATTTGATATATCTACGACTTTCGTTACTGATCGTACAACAAGTACCTACCTAGGCTTTGCAAAATATGACGGGTGCGGTATGGTGATTTGGGTATTTTTTTTATTTAACAACCAAATAAAAATATAAGGACGAAATCGTGTGATGACGTCGCCTCCACCTCGAAGGTCGATACGGAATGGAACGACGCGGGCAGACCGATATGATGATGCGCGAACGCATCGGATCATGAGACCCCAGATATTAATATGCGCTGTAATCCATTGAGACTCATCTCATTTACATTAGTAAGTGCCGCAAATTAGAACAGTGGCCTTACTATCTAAACAGTGATTAGGCTATGAAGTTATGTACCCGATAGATTTAATAATTGCGCACATCCACTGCAATGCCTTACTTTGCTTGTATGCACGACGGCACATCATCCAGCTATATAATTTCCAGTACAACTTGAGCTCTGATTATAGGTAATATCTTGTGCAATGCGAGATCAGCTTAAACTGGAACTGCATCTTGATGTTGTCGTATGTACATATTCGTAGTATCGTACTCGAGTAAACGACCTTAATTACTGGTTGAACTGATTATAATTTAGATGAGTCGCACTGTATTTTATTGTGAGGTTAGATTAATTTATGTATGAGATGATTATGGAATCATATTAAGTAGGTACAGTTAGTAACAAAAGTCGATTAACATTTATGATTTTTAAATCCTAATTATTAAGTACAATATTAAAAGTAAAACGCAATGAATATAAAATTGAGATATTATAAACCCTTAGCAATTACCTGAAATTCTGAAAGCCAGTACATTTTGTGTTTAGTGTCTGTTGAAATAATATAAAAGAGTAACATTGTTAATCGACTTTTGTTGCTGACTGTACCTAGATTTTAACGAAAGCGCGCCCCTTACAGAAGTACCTACTTTTGTGGTAAGTACCTAAGGTAAAGTTTTTTTAAGTCTAGTCATATTTTGGTCATACTTATATAGGTAAGTAAACACAATAAAATTTCAATTCGAAAATTCTCATTTCGACGTCTGAACATGGGCCATGTTCAAATCCAAGACATCATCCATTAGCTATGGAGTCTTGCAATTTTTTTTTTCACTACCTCGTTACAGTTCTGTGTCATAGCGAGATGATAGGTATACGAACATAAGTAGGTAATGCGGTATAAAACAAATTATAAATCTAGTTGACTAGACTATGAGGTAATAAAGCATTGAATTCGTGTCTTGCCTCTCAACTACCTTACCTATCAATATAATCGCTAAATATTTCACCGTAGGTCACATTTACGAGGGCAATACTAAATACCTAGGTACCTAACTTAAAGCTTAACTTGACCTCCGGAAACCACCGACGTCGTGCAACCGTTTAACGTTTAAACGGAGGCAACTAACAAAATAATAATGCACTCGAATTCAGTTGACTGCTGAGTCGAAAGGGGCTAAGGTCATCTGCGTCATTACAGCATCAGGTCGCGTCCCAGAACAATTGCGGCGTGGATACACAATTAAACCCTTCGAGATTTGAGATCTTGAGCTTAAAGGACTCTGCTAACTACATTGTATGGACCATGACCGTGCTGTGAACGTACCGTACCTAATATACGGAAAAAACATGACACGGACTAGACTAGTATGCTTACTGGAACGTATTAACTGAAAATTATTGACGCTCCATGCATGGGACGCGACGGTGGTGGTCGGAGACTGAACGGTTTAGTGCAGTAGTTTCCACAGCATGGGTCGCGCCCTCGCGGGGCACTGTAAGGTCCCGAGTGAATATTGGGTAGACCCTCAACAGTCCTTCAATCATATAGTTATGCCCCTTTTTCCTTCATAAATACCAAGAGGTAAGTCCGAATTCGGAACGTTTTGTTAGATGAGTCGCGGTCCAATCAACTTTGGGAACCATTGGTCTATCCATTGGGCGTAGTTCATACTTTTCAATACCAAAATTTTTTAGCCTGACACGTTCATATCACGGTCATGGTTTGCTACGGTATAGTGGCCAGACTCCTTTAAGATGCAACTTTGTAGTCTTAAATTAACAATGGACTTGTTTTACACTGTGAGATATACCTGTAACCCTAAATAAGAAAGAAAAACAAAAGATTGACCGATTGAACTTGATGGCAATTTAAGATTTTGCGTTATTTTTACATATGTTACAGATTACTCTTACTGTGTTTAATTTTAACAATAAATATTAAAAAAAAAGCTCAAGTGTTAACCTAGTTTTTTTTGCTGGCCTATACAAGGCCTATACAAGGTGTTTTTTTGAGGTAACTATTATGCTAGTAATTCTCAAAACGAAGCAATAATAAAATTATTATGTTTTATTTTTAGTAAGTGTTTTTCGAATCCGAACTAGTCATCTTGCCGCTGGGATTAGGCGCTCCACCCACTGCCCCGCGCCCCGTCGCGTAGCGCGGGATGGCAGATTTTACCGTTGTATGCAAGTATCTCAATTTATATAGAAATCACGCCTAGCACAACACACTGCCGACGCGGAAACGAGCGGGAAGGCGCACCGCGCGCAGATTCTGCCAATCTGCGCGGGAGCGCGGGGCGTTCCGCGGGGTATGACACACCGGCTCCGCAGCCCCGGGCGTGATTTTATACTGCAAAGACGTTTGCACGATGGATTTCGACGTAGACAAATTTATTCAGCGCGTGGCCGTCGTAATCTGCTTCACCGCGCGGGGGAGCAGATTTCACCGCTAAGTAACGCAGATCTGCGCCTCCGTCGCCGCGCGCGTTATCTGTCGCTCTGCTCACCGCGGCGGGACGCATCTTCAGTGGGTGGAGCGCCTTAGGCAGGCGGGGCGAAAAGTCACACACACGCATATATCTAATTGCGCGAGGCTGCCATCGCATACGCAACGGGGTGATTCTGTTCTATAAAAGAGGTGTATTCTAAAATACTGTTAAAAATATCCAGGTGTCGTAATTTTATTTGATTATTTATAAATGTCTTTTATGACAACCTCCTCAATTTTGTCGTAGATGCCAAGAGACACCTTGTATTACTTTCAGGCATTTTCTGGCTTCCATACATTAACATAATCTATATCTATTCATCATTCTAAATTCGATTTATTTCAAAGCTGCGACTCATTGATACAGTTACGATATTTATACGTAACGATTTTTAACGGTTTTAATCACGATCAACGAAGGCCTTTATACCTTTAAGTTTGTGGTTTTAATTAATACATTAGTAATAGTAGATTTAGCTATAATAGTGGATTAACGTAGTATGTGTCACAATTTATAACACCATTCCTAATCTGAGTTAATTAATATTAAATGAGTCAGTTGAATTTACATAATTGGTAACCATTAAATAAGTATTTGGTTTTAAATTAGAAGATTTCTCTGTTTTTTTTTTGAGTTCGACGTACTTTTATTTTCCATTGATGGTATTAATTCAATTTTAGGTTTTTTATCTTGTGTCGAGGCGGATTAAACGTTGAGAGCGCCATAGGCAAGTTTCTCATCGGCGCGGGCGGCGCCCCTAGGTATATTGAAAATAACTCGCGCCCCCGTATGGAAAATAACTAACTTACTGATGGCGCAATTAATTTTATGCTATATTATATATTTTTTTGCAATTCCGCCCGCGCGTCCCTAGGCACATGCCTAGTTTGCCTAAGGGTAATCCGCCCTGCTTGTGTCTGTGTTTTTTGTGGTCGGTGACAAAACGACTAAGCGAATACCATAGACTACCATATCTGTATTTATGTAGTACCTAATCGTAAAAGTCGCTGTCACATGTCTAATCATTGCGATCATATTTTTGTTGTGAACCTTATCTGGGAATCTTCCGGTTACGAAAATATTGATGGTTAAAGTTCTAACTTTTAGGAAAACCGCTTCACGTATAGGTAAAGATGTTTGGCAGGGAGATAGATTATAGTTAGTAGACGTCCGCTAAGAACGGATATTCCTCACCCCCTAAGAGGATGAAACGGGGGTCCATCATTTACGCGGACGAAGTCACGGGCAAAACCTAGTCATCTATAAAATGTTCTGACATTGACAGACCTTTCAAACGCCTACGAACCTTGACCGTTGTAGTGTCTAATTACTAATAAGTAGACTAAAAAGTTATGAAATATTATTATTGCTATCGTATTTTGGATAGATAAGAATGTAGTGCAACTATCTTTGCAACGTTGAAATGCACGATTAATTTGATGAAGAAATAAATTTCGTTATTTCGTATAGCACTGTAGTAGTTTTTGTTAGTCATGTTTCAGTCCCATATTGCTAGCCATGAGTTTCAGCCGTTTGAGAGGTTCGATGACACAGTCAGACACACGTTAAACTTATAAAACCCCCCTGTTTTCCTCGGGAGTTAAAAAGTGTTAAAATTAAATTTAAAATTTAAAAATCCCCCGATGGCGGCCATCTTGGACCGATTTTAATCAAACATAGCTAAGAACACTCCCGACTAATTTACATTTCAAACAAAAAAAAACAAAATCAAAATAGGCTTATTCGTTCGGGAACTACGATGCCACAGACAGACACACACACAGACACGTCATAACACGTTTTACGTCGTTGCGTTGTTTTTGAGTCGGGGGTTAAAAATAAAGAATTTATTTTGTTATACTGCCTCGTTGGTCTAGGGGTCGTAAAGCGCGACTGCTGAGCATGAGGTCTTGGGGTGGATTCCCAGGTCGGGCAGTGTTATTGGGTTTTCCATCAGAAATTTCTCAGTTGCAGCCTCGAAGTCTGGATTTGTGCCCGGTTGATGGCAATAGGCTCGCCCCCTATTACATGGGACTTAAACGAAATTGGCGAAATGTGGGTGTACTAATGGGTACACCTCTGCCTAACCCTTTGGGGATTACAGGCATGATGTTATGTTATGTAATTGTTACCTATAATGTAGAACAATATCAATTTTAAATATTTTACTAAACAAACTTGATTTCTTAGATCATGTGCCTACCATGTCCTTACAGATGGCAATAAACAATACGTTATGAACTCATCATTAATTTAAATACACACTTCATGGTCTCATTGCACATATAATTGTTAGCTTGGTCAATAAACATGTATTTTGTTATTTTAATGTGAATTCGGCATGATCGTTTTGAAGGCTCTTTGTAAGGTGAACTAAATAAATAACATTAAATGCAATTATTAAAAAGGTAACTTAAAGGTGGTTTGTTTGTAAGTATTTGGTGGTCCAGACACGACTTCTGAGCGTGGTTTGGATTCCTAGGTCGGTCAAAAAGTGTTTTTATATTGGGGGGTTTTTATATTCTTCTCCATACAAAGCTACCTTTTGGAAGGGGCAACTAGAATCAATTCATTTTTCTTTTGTAGGTATTTGACGTTCAAAAGTGCCTTGTAATGGCCTAATTGAAATAAATGATTTGACATTGACTTTGGGGTTTTCGATTAGGATTTTTTCAGAACACCCCGGAATTTGGAAGTTTGTTATGTGGCTGTAAGTAAAAAACAAGGAGAATATTAGTGATTATTATATTATGGTGGCTTGTGGATTCTCTGGTCATCGTAAGCACGACCGCTGAGTGTGTAAGGGGTTTTGTATATTTTTTTGACGAAATTTTTCAATAGCAGCCCGAGGCTGAGGTAAAAGTCTATAGGCATAAGGACTTACTTTAAAGTATGCTAAACTGACAAAATATATGTGTCTAGATTCTAGCGTTGCTAACCATTCCGGGGAATACTTAAAGCCAACAGTGATTTCATTAAGGTAACTATACCCCATCGATCGCTATAACCTTTAAAACAATACATTAAAATGTTGCCAATGTTGTTTTTAATATTCCACCATCGTCGTTGTGAGCACGACATTGTTAAAACTAGTCTCGTTTCATTTTCGCGATGTAAAACAAATGCTTTCCCACGTGGTGCTATTTTTTACATTCGAACACAATGGATGCGTTTGGCAATTGTTTGGAATGAATGAGTATGCACTCGAAGACGTTGATCGCATTAAGGCCCGGCCACACTGGAGCGGATAACTAGCGGGCGCGGTCTGATACGGATATGGACAACGGCTACACGCGTTGCCGTCGTCGGTGTGAACCCAATGGACCAATACATAGGTAGGTACATATATTCCTGCAGTAGAGCTTCCATCTGTCGGTCGGAAGCAGTTTAAAAAAAATGCCCGGTCACGTTATGTGTCAACTGTCAAGGGAATCAGGAGTATAATGAAAGGCAATAAATTAATACAAATCTTTGTTAAAAATTCACCCAAATGCTGGGGATTTTGAAGCTTTTGTCCGACGTTTGCAATTTAAGTTTATTTAAGTGATGGCAGCCATACTGTAGTATCTAAGTATCTAAGTGGTCCGCTCCAGTGTGACCGGGCCTTTAATTAGTTAAGTTGGTATTTACGTAAGTGTCTACTTACCTAACATGTAAGTTTAAGTTAACTATTGTCTTGTATCAATTAATTACTGTAGCTAGTAAGTTGTAACATTGACTTTACGATATTGAAGACACAATAAAATATTGATAAAAGTGAATTCGAAATCAATAAATTATACGATTAATGAGTTTACTTCTAATGAGGTTGTAGTTCTCGCATTTTTCAAAGTAATGATTTTGGTTATTTGATGCTGATTAATTTTAAATCTATTCTAAATTTATAACGGTGGATGTCGATACATTGGACTGTTATTGCTATAGATAGTAGATAATTATATTGAATATTATATTAATTTAATTTAATTATTGAGTTTGTGGAATGGCCCGTCTTGGCAGAAGATCGATTATTATTAAAAAAAAACAGATCGATTGATAATCATTTTGTATTCCTATTTTTTATTAATCTGTTAAATTTAGAATTTTAATGTAAGTATCGAAAACTGGTTTATAAGTTGACTACAGAAGAACTGTTTGTATAATATTCTAATGTCAGTCTAGTGGTTGCAAAACGCGACTTCTGAGCATGAGGTCTGGGATTTGATTCCCAGGTCGGGCAGAGTATTATTGAGTTTTTCCATCAGGAATTTCTTAGTAGCACCTTCGTAGTCTGGATTTGAGCCCGGATGATGGCAATAGGCTCGCCCCCTGTTACATGGGACTTATACCTACATAACTGGCGAAATGTGGCTGTACTAATGGGTACACCTCTGCCTAAACCTCACACGATAACCTCCATCAAGGTTTTTTACTTCAAAACCATCACATGATTGACTCCGACCGCTTTTGACGGCTCTCCTTCAAGACGGATTGCCCAATATTCGAAAAACCTTCGAGTTTGTATCCTTTTTAGAGTGCAGTACGCGCTGCACGGCCTATTAACACACAATCGAATCAAAATTCAACATCGTTGCATATATTCTAAGGCAGGGGTCACCAATTAGTTTTATTGAAGGTCCGTATTCAAAAATTATGAGACTGTCACGGTCCACCAGGTGGTAACAAATAAAATACATATTTTTACTAAAGAAGACTGGGCTAAACTAAAATGCCCCAAGTTTTTATTTTGTTATTCATATAATATATATTCTCACATATTTAAATAATAGTCTTAGGTATTATGAAGTTTACTGTTTTCTTAAGGTCCGCACAATATAATGTCCGGACACGAACCGCGGTCCGGCAATTTGGTAACCCCTGTTCTAAGGTTTGAAAAACAATAACGAGTGAAATAAAATTTTACATCGCTACTGACATTATCAATTGTTCGACCTAGGAACGTTGTGGTAGGGGTACTTAAACTTACAACATTTTATACAATCACCGATTGTTTTCAAGTAAATTGTTAATGCATCTGTAAAGGGAATCGATGCGATCAGTTGTGTTTGTTTCGAAGTATAGGTACTTAGGTATACTAAGTAGGTAGGCCGATCACAGTATCAATTGTACGGAGCCCAAGTTACAGTTGCTCGTAACTCAGACTAGACTTTTCTATTAGTTTAAAATGAAAAAGTGCCCATAGAAAAAAAGCAAGTAATTCTGCGAATTGAAACCCCTTCTGGAATTCGCCTGAGTGTTTGGATAAAACTTTTAAACCTTTTCGGTCAGTACTAGGTACTTAGTTTTGAGTTTGACCAAGTTGCATACAACCATTAGCATGCAGTATTTACCATACCCTTAGTCTTAGTGTCCTAACGTTTAGCGTGTGCTTCTCAGGTTAGTGTCTCGAGAATGCAAAAAATATGGAATTTTAAATAGACCAAGATATTATATCTACTACACACCCGAGTTTCTATAGTCACAACAGGAAAAGCCTGCTAAGACCTACTTACATTGCGGAAAATAATACAGGTCTTTCAAAGTATTGTATCACAATCAGCCGGTTTTTTCTGTAAAAAAATCGTTCGATTAATTTACGTAAAGTGAGCCAGGTGCAGTGTCAATGGTATGGTAAGGATTGACCTCTGTGATCACACCGAGGAAGACTTTTACAGATTAAGACTGCAGTTCGTCCACAGTTGGTGTCACAGAAGCACAGAAGCACAAGTAATGCTGGCCACCCAACCGAAGACGCATCATCTAAGTAATAGACAATCTTTCACCACATTACAGATAGAAAATGATTGGACATACATAAGTTCGACAGCGAGGCTGTCCAGGTCACATGCACATCACCAAATTCGCGTGTAGCAATGATAGGTTAAAGATCAAAGATCTCGAAACGCACGTTTTGTGAAAAAGCCATCGATGTCAGTAGAACACAGTTCTTAGGATAAAGTACGTACGTCATTAAAGACGGTATGAGAAAATTCCAATTTGTGTTACAAAGTCAGCCGTGATTGGTACATACTTCGCAACAGTGCGCATTCGAATCGTTGAGGGAAAATGATCACTGCATACGATTGTTAATTGGAATTATTTTTTGCTCATTCTGTTTCTAACACGCACAATAAAATACACCATAGAGATATTCTTTTTATCAGACTCTTGGGAATTTGGGATATTAACACCGTTATTATCTCCGTTGAATAAGAAATCCTTGTTATTTCGTGTCAATTTATAAATAATTTCTTAGTTGATGCAATTGCTTGTACCTATTGTGACACTACTTGTTTAGGTGTAATTGGCGAAGTCTTGAAATCATTGATTTCTTTTATTTATTTTTTTATAGAGGATTTTTCAGTAAACATTTTGAATAAGATACCTAAGCTTATTCTATTACTAAAATCTGTGAATCTGACGAAAATTTCAGACTTTGTCAGGCATTTGACAGACCCGCTTTCTTGGAGGAGTACCGTTTTAGCTCGGTTGCTTCTTTTTTGTGTTCTTCTTAGGGTTCCGTACTCAAAGGGTCCAAACGGACTTCTGCTCTCGCTCATCTGTCTGTCCGTCCGTCTGTCTGTCCCTCTGTAACAGTCACAGGGCGGTATCTTTTGAACCGTAAATAAGTGAACACTTAAAATTTTGCATGACTATTATAGCCGCTAAAACAAATAATAAAAATAAAATTAAATAAAAAATCAAGGGAGTGCCTATACAAGAAACGTGTTTTTATCGCCATTTATAGTGGT
The DNA here is from genome assembly GCA_949316365.1 of Hoplodrina blanda. Lineage (NCBI taxonomy): Eukaryota > Metazoa > Arthropoda > Insecta > Lepidoptera > Noctuidae > Hoplodrina > Hoplodrina blanda. The sequence continues at coordinate 11,682,034 of OX438581.1, forward strand.
ACGGAAAAAAAATCCGGTATTTTTAATCTTGAATGTGCTTTTCATGAGCTAGTCAGTCTTAGACCCTAATCGCTATAAATAAATCTAATTAGTATTAAAAGCCTCCAGTCCTTTATTAACCTTACATTATAATATGGATGACACAACAAAGAATCCGCGACATCCCCGTGACATATTCACACCGTTGCCGTCACCATTTATCAATTAATTTTTTAATGTCATGTTGTGATGAATAGGTATGCTCATTAAAAATATGTATGAGTGGTGACTTCGCCGGTTTGCCGGCCACCTCTGGTTTTCGGCCAGTTCATAGTTATATTAATATAATAAGAAAACTTTACCCTACATAATTAAAAGACAATGCCTACTTATTTCTTTGGTATAAACCCTATAACTCTTGAATTTTGTAGATTTTTAATGATCTAATTAATAAGTCTGTAAGCCTCCGAAAGTTTTATAGTGCACGCATGTGTCAAAATTAACGAAAAAAATAGTGCGCGCGTTATTTTTGAAAGGGAAATTACATTGTTGTTTACCGGTTTATAAACATAAATTGTATTTCTGTGTATGAGAGATAAGTTGAATTAGTGTTATTTTAATTAAAATCGAAGAAAGATTAAGTTATTTACATTTAAATTTGATGGCCGGGTAACTAGATAATGATTTAGAAGATCTCCTACTTCTCGGCCGGGAGGCCGAAAACTAGAAGAAAACCTTTTACATTTAATTGATTATTTTGAATATTAAAAAAGGATTTTTTTTTAAATAAATATTTTTTACACGAAGTATAACCCCTTCTCATTTATGTGTTTAGATTTCGGCCGCATGTTATCGAGCTAATTATGTGGTAATAACACTTTTTGTCTATCTAGTTTTTGACGGCCGAAAATGAGAGATTTAATATTTACTTTTCGACCTAAGCAAATCCATATGGCCGAAAACTAACAATTTGATTACCGATTCTCGGCTAGTAAAAAATAACGGTAGTAAATGTTCATAATTGAACTAATTCAATGAAAATCTTCAGTCAGACGAATAAAACAAACTTATTTAAGTGTCTTCCCCAAAATTTGTGTTATTAGCTAGTCAAAAAATTTAGCATGTTAAAGAACAATAAATATAGTACAGAGACTGACTCAGGAATATTTAAAAAATAAATAAGGAAACGAGCATCAATATGAAGAAAAACTAATATTAAGAAGATTTTAGAAATAATGAAAGACACTAATATTTTCTCAGAGACGAAATTTCAAAGAGAGTTATTATTAAAGAAAATGTGGATGTTCATTTTTTTTTATTCTTATTTATTTTTCGTTTTGCCATATTATATTTTGTAAAGATTAATTTTCCTGTGATTTTGTACAAAAATGTTCCCATTTAAGTAATATTTTAAAGGTTTTAATTAAAATCGTTGATTCTTACGTATTATTTACTTGTTGATCCATTATAGAACCTATGCAGAGCAAATAGAGATGATTTTTCAATAGTAAAATAGTGGCCGAAAACTAGCAAAAATAAGGGCCGGGAACTGACACAGATGGCCGAAAACCGGCGAAACCGCTATTTTCACAGATTTTTATTTTTTGTAATTTTATTATGATATTTACGAGTAAAACATCTACAAATATTAAAACTATAGTATCTTCTGAGTTCAAAAAGATTTAAGAAACTAACCAGCGACTTTATTATCAAAGATAAAAATCGCCATGAAGTCAGACGTTCGCTTAACTGGCCGAAAACCGGCGGAGTCACCCTATTATACATTACATCCTTACCAAGAAGTCACTAGCCGAACCGGAGATCCGTGTACTATTGATGCTTTGTGATAGTTCGCACGACCATGTTCATCAAATGTTTTGATCGCGCGGCATTCGCTCCGCTCTATGATTACCATAAAAACATTTATTGTCTTTGACGTGTTTTTCTATTTAGTTTTGCGTGAAGGGTACTAAGGGCACACGGACCCTTTTGATCAGAATCAAAAGGTGATTATTAAAAAAAACCCATTTCCACTTAATATTTGGTCATCTTTGGTTTTGTATGCTTACGAACCTTGACATCTTTAGTACCTAAGAATTTTACCCTGCATGAGAAAAGGACACGCCTTACGGGGATAGGCAGGCACGCGTCCTGCCGATTAAGAAGCATCAATCATCATCATCATTGGAATCAACAATTCATCAGCAAAATGAAGAGTTTATTTTTATTTTTAAAAACGTATCACGTAACGTAAACGTATCGTATCTGTATCATGCGTTTACAAAAATATATACTCACATAAATAGTTGTTTCATGCGGGAATCAAACCCGCGACACGCAGCGCAGCAGCCAATTGTTCAACATCCGCGTCGTCCGCCAGACGGATTGGTGATTGTACCAGATGGATTGATATATAGGATTATACTGGATGTTTACGAGCTCATACAGTGATAATAAATGTTTTTAGACCCATTTTGGAATAGTTCCGTGACCAAATGAACCGCCTGCAATTTGCAGAAAAAGTCCAGTTTTATTGAACAGGATTCAGAGTAGACGAGTCATAATATAATTGGTTTGAATGTGTCATCGTTTCAATGACCTGCCATTATAATATAATTAAAAGCCCGGGGCAAGGGCAACAGATGTCTTCAAGTAATCACACCAAAATGAATACTTGATGACGTCAATATGTTGCTCTAATTGTTGCAAAAAGCACGCACATGATACCTACTAAAAAGTTAAGTACAATGTAATTTTTAAATTAATTAGCAGAAAAACTTACGTTGTAATAGCCAATTATTCCCGTCACACATCATTAGGTAAGGCTAGGATACAATCACTCATTTAAATGTACAAATAAGATAATTGTGTGTACGTATTCATTGATATGCTGAAGGACGAGTCAAAAAAAAGTTAATAACTAAACATGCAAGTAAAACCTCGATTATTAGTTAGCGAATAATAAATAATGTTTTGTCACATGACTGTTGTTAGCATACAACGGTCGATTGAACAAGTATAGATACCTACTAGACATTTAAATATCAGATTTACGTTTTCGAAAAAGCTTCGTAATTGTACTTGATTGTCATTTCTCACTTCTCAGTATTTTTAAGGCTAAAGTCATAATTCCGATAAAAAACCAATCTTCTAGTTCCTTTTGAAGTTGAAACAATGACATCACAATAGCAGAATATATTATATTATATACTAGCTTCTGCCCACGACTTCGTCCGCGACAAAGTTGATATGTGTTATCACTTTTTTTTTAGGTGGTATAAATCATCAAATGATTCCTTCCGCCCTGGGTGGGGCGAAAGGGACTGTCAGACTTTTATTGACTAAAAAACCACCCCGTTCCTTCTGTTGCCCTTTACGTTTCGGGGCCACGGTATCCTGTTAAGACGTCCCGCAACCCCGGATATGTTATCACTGGCTCCCTTTTCTTTCACATCATTCTTCCTCGCCATCCATCGACATACAGATATTCATAGCTCTTTTAGTCACATCTATTTCTTGGCTGCTCTTCATATGCCCATATAAGGACGTCACATGATATTTCAAATCTGCACCATTAAATCAAATTAGTGGGGCATATTCCACTGCAAAATTTTAGGCAGTCTACTTTGCCACAGCAGGGTGGCGGCTTGATGGGGCAAAGTGGAACTACTCAGTAAAACCTCAAAACACCAAAAATTTGCTTATTTATGGTGCTTGTGCTTCGGACTATTCTATATTGGTTCAGAAATCTATAAAAGTTACACGAAACTCAGAGAGTTTAAGAAACAAAAAACATCATGCTCTATTTATAAAACCTACGTCACTTAAAATTTTACAAAACTGTAACGGTTCAGAGTGCACTAAGGTTGAACTTCCTTGAACTTACAATGTCTTCCTGCTAGGCAAAAGGTTGTAAGTAAGTCCGCATTTTTTTAAGAGAACAACGAACTCCTTCGTGATTATGATAATCAAGATAGATATTGAAGTTTACACTTGTGCCTTAGTAATAAAACCGCTACAAAACCGTCAGTGAATTTGAATACACGACGGCGACGCGGCGACGTAAGGTTTTGTCAAGGTATAGAAGTTGATAAAATAATATTTTTGGTCATACCTAATAAATCTACAACTACTTAGATTCCACTTTCTGACTAACTGACCAGGGCCTGACAATTCTAAAGTGCCTGTAGTTGGTCTAATTGAAATAAATATTTTGACTTTGACTATATGGTCTACAATTTTTGTTCACGCTTTGCCAAATTATTCTAATCATTATCATGTTGTGTATGTGATGGAGATCTGGAGGAAAATTCTAGTAACTTTTACGAACGTTCGCATTCATATCGCATGCTCAATCTGTCAGAAATGCCTCTATTTTACCTAATTTTACCTATACTTTGACAGCGAGATTATGTCTAAGTTTAGAACGTTTTTAATAACGAGAATTTTATAATATTGTTGTAAAAAAATGATAACTTTACTGCAACCTTTGACTAATGTCAGAGGTTACGGTAAACTGAAGGGAATTTAAATAAACCTTTAAATATTTATAGCATATTTATTCATATTAAGTGAATCAGATACAGGTATTACAGTAATCACAAGTATCAAACGCATTATTTCGTAGTAAGTGGGTACGAGATTCACCTTGTAAGTGAAATTGGCACTGAAACTGAAAGTAGATAATTATTTATGTTTTAAACCTTTCAATAATTTTATTTTTTTATTGAAAAAGTATTTTATTTAATTTATACTTTACTTCTATTAATTATATAGGATGAGTGATGATAATTATAGTGATAATTATGATAACAAAACAACATTCCCAAAGAAACGACTTTTTTAAATTTGTAAAGCGCTAAACCTCAATCACCTCAATACCTAATAAATACTCCTACGTTACTTGTTTTGCGTTGTTTATGTCTGGCAGTATTTCAGAATACACCAATTGCAAAGAACAGAATCGCCCCATTGCGTATGCGGTAGGCAGTGTAGCGCAGCAGGTGTGAGTGCGTGCGGGTTCATCGCCCCGCCTGCTTGAACCTAGCGGCAAGATAACTGGAAAAATAAATCACCTACAAAAAAAAAACCTATATTTATTTTATTTTTGATGCGTGTTGAGAATCACTATCATAATTACCTCCTTGAGTTTGACAAGGATGCAAACCTGCACCTTTTAGAGATATTTTAATGATAAATATACGTTTTTAGTACAAATAGTCTGGTGTTTTTTTATAAATGTATAGGTATGCATGAGTAATCTTGTTTTTTGCTAAAAGCCTGTTAGTATCCGTATAGGATGTTACGTATCCGTTTGTTTTTATACAAATTCTATATTTAATGTTCCATTCATACCTACATTCTTTTAAAAGCGTTTACGCCGTACAGCAGGAGTATTCCCGTTTGAGCAGCTGGAGCACCAATCAATATTTTAATGTGGTACTCTAAGGGCACCAACCTTCGGTCCTCAATGCATAGGTGCTCAAACGGGAATACTCCGTACAACAATTCATACAAACTTTCAAGCCTTTATTTTTCGAAATGAATGATCTGATTTTAATGAAACTTCATACACATAAAAGCAGGATACATACCTACTTAGGTTTAAAAAGTAAGTTAAGAACAGGTAGTTTTTTTAATATTCATACATAGGTATTGGTACTTTTAACTCTTCAGATACGTAACCTGTCAGTATGTACTTACAAAAAACGCATAAAGATTAGGTACTAAGCATCACTCACTCTTGAAAAGTGACCTAGTTTTAAAACTAAATTAAGAACAAACGTGCAGTGTTCTGTTAATTAAAATGATGATTTAATTATAATAAAGACTTTAGCGTATGTTTTTGATTGATGACAGATTAATGTGCAGTTACATGCATGTGGTTCCCGCCACGAGAAGCTATAAACTATGTAATTAGAACTCTCTTGAATTAAAGACTCTCTACTAAGTTACGCAGCGACAATACAATCGATAAATAACAAATAATCCCAAATTCAATCAACTCAGTGACAAGTGTAAAACGAAACTAACGAGAAATAATTTTACTTGGTCGGATTATATTATGGCGATATAAAGCGATGTCGTCTAATATTTTGTGGTACGTCTTTTTTTTTTTTTTTTAGGTGGTAAAAATCATCAAATGACTCCTTCCGCCCTGGGTGGGCCGGAGGGGACTGTCAGACTTTTACTGACTAAAAAACCACCCTGTTCCTTCTGTTGCCCTTTACGTTCCGGGGCCACGGTATCCTGTTAAGACGTCCCGCAACCCCGGCAGGCGTTTGGCCCCTGTTGGGGCCCCGTCCCTGTGCTGACAGCTCTTTGAGGCGCGCGCGAACAGAACGCGCCGTCGACCCGGGTATGGTCCTTGATCGGACGGCGAGCTACCCATTACTCGCCGTCCGCAAGCCCGCGCCTACGGTGGCCGGATGTCGTCTCTCGACGTCCGACGCCCTGGGCGTCTCCCGCGGCGGCTGGGGCGTGAGGTGGAGGATGTTCTCTCCCTCACGCGGCCCGCCTCCTCCTTCGCTAGCATTACTGCTTCGCAGAAGGAGGTGACTGCATCCCATTCCCTCTCGCCCCGGAGCATGGCCTGAACCAGGCCCGGGCGCGAGAGGTCGCCGCCGCCTATCGCCTCCGTGAGGACACGGCGGTGCTTCACCCAAGCGGGGCAAACCTGCACCGTATGCTCCACCGTGTCCTCCGGGCGGTCCACACAGTGGTGACACCCGGGCGTTTCCTCCCGTGCAATCCGACACAGGAACCTCCCAAAACAACCGTGTCCGGTGAGGACCTGCGTCAGCCGGAAGGTGAGGACGCCGTGGCGCCTCTCCAGCCACTCCTCAAAGAGGGGTCTTACCGCCGCGATTGCAGCGTGCCCGTTGTGGTACGTCTAGAACGCGTTTGACACATGGGATGCAAACATTTGGAAGTAAGTTCAAGCTGACATGACGCGACGCAGTATTTGATCCAAGGTTTGCGATCCCTTGAATGTGTGTTTACAAAGTTTATAGATTAGGTTTGCGATCCCCTGAATGTGTAATTACAAAGTTTATAGATTCTCGTGGCGGGAACTATAGAAAGCATTCTTAATCAGTTGTGTCTGGAATAACAAGCTTTCATTTTGTTACATTTAGGGCCGTGTTCACCAACATTTAATTAACCGGTTACGTATTTATACAGTTGTTTATGTAAATTTTCGTAAGGTTTAAATATAGAACTGTTTAAAAAAATATGTAATCATTCGTTCATCAAATGTCGATAACATATATGCCTAAGTAGTTGGGTAGCTGATGATCAATCAATAGGGTAGATGACACCACCAATCAATTGACGTACTTTTTATGATCTGTCAAAACGCGATTCTCCCATAGATTTTGTATAACAAAACTCAACTGTGACGTCATTTTTCTGCAGACTCAATTGACTAACTATTTATTAATTTGAAAGCAGTTAAAAATCCAATTTTACAGTGATTTGAAAATTAATCAGGTTTTCAGGGCCAAAATAAAGTGTTTCTTTATAGAAGTTATGTCTTGGAATTATTGGTTAATAGTGTCATCTACCCAATTGGGTATTTGACACCGCCAATCAATTGATATACTTTATATGAGCTGTCAAAACGCGATTCCCCCATAGATTTTTCATAGCAAAAGGACACTGTGACGTCACATTTTCAGGTCACATCTTCGCTATAATGAAGTGTTTTTTTAAGTCTTGAAATTATTAGTAGATATTGTATACGTCACTAATTTGCCAACTCAATTAACAAATTGATTAATTAGAAACTAACAATAAATCTAATTTTACAGTTAATTGTAAATTAATTCAAATAAAGTGTTTTTTTAAAGATGTTGTGTCTTGGAATGATTGGTTTATGTTTCAACTATTAATAAATCTAAATTAAAATAACATGCTGTATTCTTTTTACCATAATAAACATCACGCCTGTAATCCTAGAAGGGTTAGGCAGAGGTGTACACATCAGTACACCCATATTTCGCCAGTTATTAAGTCCCATGTAATAGGGAGCGAGCCTATTGCCAACCGAGCACAAATCCAGACTCCGAGGCTGCTACTGAGAAATTCCTGATGGAAAAACCCAATAACACTTCGCCTGACGTAGGAATCGCACCCAAGACCTCATGCTCAGCAGTCGCGCTATGCGACCACTAGATCAACGAGGCAGTTGCTGTCGCAGTTACTGTATTCCTTTTACCATAATATCTATATATTCTTATTCTATGACTTCGTTGTTATTATCCGCGTTATTATAAGTCATGTAGGTCACTGTAACTGCCTTGAAATTATTACTTACTAGCTTCTGCCCTCGACTTCGTCCGTGTAGCTTTTCTCACTTGCGTTAAGTGACGTTTTTGGTTACTGCTCCACTCTCGATGGTGGTAGCGTATGTTATACAGGGTTATTTTTAAAACACCAGCAACCTGAAAAGGGATCATTGTACTCATCATTATGAACAATTTTTACTATGGGACCAACCCTGAAATATGAAAAAAAATCACCTATTTCACATTACGATCGTGTTGTGTAGCATTTTTGTAGAGAACAGCTGATTTTTTTTCATGATTTCAGGGTTGGTCCAATAGTAAAAGTCGTTCATAATGATGAGTACAATGACCCCTTTTCAGGTTGCTGGTGTTTTAAAAATAACCCTGTATAGCTTATACAATTCTCATGGATCTGGCTATCGTATACAAAAAATTTTTTTTCAATTCGACTGGCAATTCCAAAGATTAGCGAGTTCAAACTAACAAACAAAGTCTTTAGATTTGTTTTATTATAAAATAAACTCGATTATAATGCTTCACGGTAATTAAAAGCATTTTCCATTAAATTACTACTTACCTATAAAATGCCTACAAAATGATCAATGTCAAAACCATCAAATCATCATTTTGAACTGCATTATGTCAGTGCTAGTATTAAGCATTCGCATAAAGGAGGTTTTACTTGTCATCACGCTGGACAAGTTGATGACTACAGACCTTGCTGATGTTGGTAGCCTTCACGATAACAGACTGTGAACAGTGCAAGCCAGCCTAAAACCAGACTAATAAAAAATAAAAAAATATTTTCTACACACAAAGCTGCTAATCCGTAATTTCATCCCTCTTTTAAGTTATCTGATAAAATTATTATCGATTACCTTGGATATTCCGACGAATGTAAACATAACAACACGCCTGTTATCCCCGAAGGGTTAGGCAGAGGTGTACTCATTAGTACACCCACATTTCGCCAGTTATGTTTTTAAGTCCCAAGTAATAGGGGCGAGCCTATTGCCATCAACCGGGCACAAATCCAGACTCCGAGACTGCTACTGAGAAATTCCTAATGGAAAAACCCAATAACATTTTGCCCGACCTGGGAATCGAACCCAAAACCTCACGCTCAGCAGTCGCGCTTTGCGACCACTAGACCAACGAGGCAGTGACGAATGTGAATACCCGTGTATTACTTCCGTCTATGGAAAAGCCTTTTTTTTTATGAAGTTTTCAATTTCATTAGGTTCAGTGTCCGTGAGAATGGTATCTATCTCGGACATTACCCCAATATTTACACTACTTACTAAGTACTACTAAGGTCAAGAGGAATGAGCGTACTTACCCAATTATTATTTGATGCTAGCTTTTACCCGCGATTTCGTCCACATGCATTGTTGCATGTCGGTTATTGTCGACGCAAACGAAGTCGGGTATTAAAAAGAAGCGTATGTCCTTTATCGAGGTCTAACTTGACTACCTAAGTACCAGATTTTATCTAAATCCGTTTAGTCAGTGACAGACGGACAGAGTCACTTTCGCATTTATAATATAAATAGGGATAGAATTCAGAAAAACAGACTTCCAAGTTTCTTACAGCATTTCTCGTATAAGTACCTATGTATGTATAGGTATATATGTATATCCTAAACACCATTATGATGTAACGTTTTCGCGTAGGAGGAGCGTGATACGTCATCAGTTATTTAATGGGCCATAAAATTGAGACCTGATGTTATATATGACCCTGCACTTATTTATCCAATCGTATATGTATAATTTAATGACATTATTTCCTGATCTTCCGTAATCATCATCAATTTATAATAAATCTAGATTTATATTCGAAAATTGATAAATTGAATAATTTAAATTGAAATAGGTAATTTAAATTGATTTTTTCAAATTGAATTTTTCAAATTGAATAATTTTTGAATAATTTCAAAAATTATATTTATACGCATTAACTAGAGCGTTTATAATAGCTTTTTTGAACTGCCTTACAAAACCTAACATAGTCCAGTCGTTCTAAATTCAAAATAAAAAAACTGGCTGTTTGTGTGTGTTAGTTTAAAAAAATGTTTGTAAACGCAGCAACGATAAATGAGCATTCTTTATTAAACTTTGACCCACACCCCTAAATTTTACTAGTGTAGGGTAAAGTTTAAAGAATATAATAATAACAGCACAAAACAACGTACCTAAATTCTACGAGTTACGACTCTATTGTCATATATCCAATTATATACATATAAGATACAAGCTTGACCGGGCGCACGCAAAGTACAGATTAAGATGAAACTTTGAAAGACTTTCAGCGAGGGCCTGTAAAGCAGATAAAGCAGAAGATAGATAAGTGAGGTGTGAGGTCACCTCTGCTTGGCAGTCATGTGGACGTACGTGTCGGTCCCCCCGGCGCACGCGCACGCGGCGCATCCCCGCTACGGCGACTATAAAAGACCAAGCCCAAACCTGCCGCGCGCTATTACAACAGTGACTCTGTGATTTTTCCCGCCGTGTATTTATTTAAATCAACAATAAAGGTAAGTGAACTTGGTTAAGGGATATAGGGATGATATGGGACGCAATTCAAGGATAGGATCTAAGCTTTAAGTTACAGAAAAAAAAACTAAAACAAGTTTACAAATTCAGCTTACAAGCCAGCTTATGTAGATATTTCTTAACGCAACAATCAACTCAACGCATTTTATTTTGATAATACATTTCTTGCGTAAGCGCAAGCTTAAAGTTAATTTAAAGTCGCACCCCGCGGTTATCGTTGACGAGCTAAGGTTGCGTCAATTCATTCATGCGATGATTGCTCTCGTCAAATCTGACACGAAAATTGGTTAGTCCGTCAGTGGCTGTGTCCTCAGAATACGCAGTGTCTGTTGCTGGTTACAAGCAATGTACATCGTATGTATGTCAAGCCGCAGTTGCAACACCGAGCACTGATGCTGAGAATATGTCTAAGAGCCCTTTTCTATGAGGTTTCATCATGTGCTAGACTTTCAACTGATGAGACTATCTGTTACTGTACCTGACTGTAGTACACTCGAGGACACAGGCTTTGCTGCTGAGCGGAAAACAAACAAATAACTTAACCGCAACTTAGTGATAACTTTGTTTTGCGGTTGAAATAACTTTAAGAGTATTTGGGTTTAGTTCTGACAACAGGCACCAAACCACGTCAAAATATCTTCAATTTTTTTTAAGATTGGATATTTTACACTGTTTAATTCATTTCAATTCTAAGTTGAACTGTTATTGCTGGCTAGTAATGTAACACGTTTGGATTATGAAATACGTTTGAAGTAATTATTTTAATTTTTGTGAGATTGTGGGTTAGCTCCTTTTGTCAAAACTAAGCACAACTAAATCACAACTTAGCGACAACTTTTTTTTGCGGTCAAAAATAACCTTAACAATATTTGCTCGCACGATAATTTATTTATGTTATGCATCAAAATTGTGTTTCAAAATATAACATTGTGAAGGTTAGCAACACTGAAACATGTGGGCTTTCAAATATTTATTATATGTGACACGAAAATATGTGAAGTTAAGTAATATTCGGCGGTGTCCAGTTATCGGAACCAGTTCTTGGATATGAGTACTACGTCACTGATAAACGATCGACACTTGAGTTGTTCAATACATCGATGTAAATGATTATAAGGACGTGAACCTATATATATAAATAAAATTGAAGTGTCTGTTTGTAATGTCAAAATAACAGCTTTTTATTACTTATATTTGAATGTTTATTCTAATATTCAAAGAGACTAAAAAAAATTTGTCTGTCTTTTTATTCCGGCTTGAATATCTTCGAAACGGCTTGACCGATTTTTACGGGACTTTCGCTGATAGACAGGTGATGTTATCAGGAGTGACTTGGGATAGTTTTATTTTAGGAAAAGACTTAGGGTTTCGTGCAAAAAAAATAAAACACAGCAGAAAACCGACGTTCCCGGGCTTAATAGTAGAGTTTAAAATAAAGTTACAAAACAATATTATTAACAAACGTATCATAGAAACACTGACTGGAATCAGGGTATTCAACAACTAAAAAATAACTTAATAAAGGATTTTCTTCAACATCAGCCCAAGTAGGTACCTAATTCCTACTTAATAAAACTTACTTACTTATTTTTAAATTACCATAAATCAAAGTAACATGTTTAAATGTGAATAAATGTAGCTGTATCAGTACGTCACAGTTTATATTTATATATAAAACAAAAAAAAACACTTCGTCTGACATTTTCGTCTAGAAAGAATTTAAGTAGATCAATATGTTTTTATTATGTAAATGTTAAACGTTCATAATATTGAATAACATAATGTTATTTATATGAATCTGGGTTTGTTGGATGTTTGAATGAATTCAAAACTTTAGTTCAACCTACGCGTGGTATTTAGATTACGTGATGTTTAGCAGAAAATCTTCCGCTCAAAATTTATAATTGTTACATTTCCGATTTTTTCAAAATCCCTTTATGTAGGTGCATTTTATACAAACTTTATTAGAAAACAATCAAATATATTATCTATACAAATCAATAAAATTGAAGTGTCTATTTCTAATGCCAAAACAACAGCTTTTTACAAAACAAATAACTAAGTACAAATGTTTACAAAGTAGTAATTACACGAAAAAATTATTTCAAATTCTTGTCTGTTTTTGAAACGGCTGGACCGATTTTGACGGGACTTACACTTGCAGGTAGCTGATATTATAAGGAAAAGACTTTTTTAGAAAAATAATTAGGGTTCCGCGCAAAAACAACAAAACCCCGTGATCAGTCACGGACGTAAGCTAGTTAAATTATATAACAAAATATAAGATACAAAACAAAACAATGGGAAAAACGAAACAAACCAAACGAAACTATAATTATTTGATTATTTCCATGTTAAGTTAACCTTAGATGACATAATGAGAAACAGTTAAAGAACAATGCTGTAGCTTGCTTATCCCGAGGCTATCTCTTAAATTTATTTCCTTTGCGAACTTAAACACGCGCTAGAACTTGGTTTAAGCAACACAGTGTGAACAGTTTGAAATTAATTTATGGAGACTTCGTGACTCGTTTTTTTTTGTAGTTATTTAAATACCTCCGCCTCGTTGGTCTAGTAGTCGCAAAACGCGACTGCTGAGCGTGAGGTCTTGGGTTCGATTCCCAGGTCGGGCAAAGTGTTATTGGGTTTTTCAATTTGGAATTTTCAGTAGCAGACTCGGAGTTTGGATTTGTGCCCGGTAGATAGCAATAGGCTCGCCCTTATTTCATGGGACCTAAACATAACTGGCGAAATGTGGGTGTACTAATGAGTACACCTCTGCCTAACCCTTCGGGAATTGCAGGCGTGATGTTATGTTATGTGTTTTTAATTAATACTGTTATAATAATAATTAGACAGATGAAGAGCAATTCGTTATCGTTTTTGTGGTTGTTAAAGGTGATCAAGTTAATTATTTTATTGCTTGAACTTTTAGTCTCGCATTTGTTGGGAAAATTTATGGGTTCAACCGTAAATGGACGTGAGAATGTCTTATTTGTTGATATTTAGAGTATGTGTAACTAAAGCGATTAACACATGGCACCGCGTACCGCCGCGGAGGGCGGTGGCTGTAAAGCCTATTTCACGCACGACGCGACGGCGCGGTTGGGCGGTGTTTGTACGTGTGTTAGGCATCAATAGATTTCTTAGAGGCCAATGCGACATGAGATCCGCTTCACCGCCAGCCGCGGCGGTGCGCGGTGCCGTGTGTTAATCGCCTAAAGAAGTAAGTTTTTATTTACTTTTTTAGTTACACGTACGGCTTTTTAATATAGCCCTTGTATCTTAAAACTCATGAAAGTTATTATTTGTAAACGAAACCATTGTATCACTCAGTGGGCCTACTTAATAAGACAAATAAGAATATGTTTATACATAACTAGTCAACCGCCCCGGCTTCGCACGGGTAAAAATTTCCGACTTTACAACTCGATGGATTTAAAAAAAAAATCTTTCGTATAAAAATCTTCACATACAAAACTTGTCTGGGAAATAACGAACACAACAAAAAAGAATCAGCCAAATCAATTGGTCCAGTCGTTCTCGAATTTTACGCTTAGCGACACATTTAGCCTTTAATTATTATTTATATAGTTTATACCTACATGTTTCCATTATTTTTAAAATAGATGCTCTATCGACTATCAGCTTTATTTATAACTTAATCTTAAACGTGGAATCTGTCAATAAAGCTATAAAGCTTTTAGCATCTATAAGATTCATTTTTGAGTACATTTTAATTTACGGAATTAAACGACTAATTAATCTCGGTTGTCGACACTCAAATTGCTCCAATTAACGAAATACTTTTGCTCTAAAGTTGAAATTACAAGATGAATGTGTTCATAACATTACGACAAAGTAATTAGTTAATACTGAGAAGTAGTTATATGAGAGCTTGTTTTTACTTGAAATATTTAAAGATTAAACTGCTTAGTAAGTATTCTGATGAGAATCTGTCATAATTGTAGTTAAGCAATGCCTACGTACATTTACTAAATACAAAAACTGATAATCATTACAGTTTTATGATTATCAGGAGGATTATTTAGATTGTTTTTAAACATAAACATAACTCATATTCACACCTGTAACCCCGAAGGGTTGGGCAGAGGTGTACCTATTAGTAAACTCATATTTCGTCAGTTATGTTTAAGTCCCATTCCCAGGGGGCGAGCCTATTGCCATTTTAGAAATACAAATTCAGACTCCGAGGCTGCTACTGGGAAATTCCTGATGGAAAAACCCAATAACACTTTGCCCAAACTGGTAATCGAACCCAAGACGTCGTGTCAGCAGTCACGCTTTGTGACCACTAGACCAATGAGGCAATAAAAAAAATGAATATGTGTATTTATAGTACTAGATGCTGCCCGCGACTTCGTCCGCGTCAAAGTTAATATATTATCCCACGGGAACCGTACATTTTTCCGGGATAAAAAATTGCCTATGTGCTATTTCAGACTATAATCTGTATGTGTGCCAAATTCTATCCAAATACGCTCAGTAGTTTTTGCGTGAAAGACTAACAAACATCCATGTACATCCTCACAAACTTTCGCATTTATAATATTAGTAGGATTAGTATAAGATATTAAAATGTAGAACGTAGGTCTCAAATAGTATGTCTAAAATAAGATTTTATGTTATAAAGTAAAACAAATAAATAACCGAATGTCGTACCTGCACTAACAAAATATGAATAAAACAGATTTTATCTGAGCGGTAACTTTTTATTGAAATGCGGTTTTGTCTGAATAAACATTTCTCAGCTGTTTCCACCGGAACAGGAAGTGTTGATAGTAGAATGTGAAAGTGTGTTTGTAAACAAATTATAAACATTTTATTTGTGTGGTTCATTAAATATAGTGTGCGTTATGTGCTGACTTTTAGCAGATATGTTATTTACAAAAATATATCCTTTAATGGTACAGTTGAGGCAGTGGCTGAGCGATTGGCTGCTGTGCGGCGCAAGTTCGATGCCCACACGAAACAAATATTATATTTGTATGACCTACAGATAGTTCATGGTCTGGTTATTTGTGTTTGTGAGTTTATATGTTTGTAAATACACCTACGACACAGGTGAAATTCCTAGTGCGGGCAACATTTTTTTTAATTAAGGAAAAATATAGTGTATTATCCCAAGCTCTCAGGTGATAGAAATTTTCCCGACTTACTTGACACTTATAACTTGGCTAAAATACAAAATATCTTAAGAAATGATAGTCTATATGGTGTAATGATGGACAAGCTATATCACTGTAAAGATTTATCTTAATCCGTTTAGTTGTTTTTGCGTGAACGAGTAACAAACTCATTCATCCTCACAAACTATCATAGTAGGATTTAAGAGCTAAAATAAAATTATGTATGGCCACTAACTTTAGTAAGCGACCATCGTAAAACAAGATGCAACTTTGGAACAATTTCGACATGACCAACCTCACTTTGGTCATGGACTTGACATTTGAACACAGCATCGTTAATTCGTTACCAAATATAAACAAAGTTCAAAACCTTAGAGTTCAAGCTTTAATTAACACATTCATAATTAACTTTTATATCCTCCTCAGTTTTCGCAACAAAACTAATAGCTTACATATTCAGAAGCCATTTATATGTTGGCTAAAGTATAATTAAAAGTAATTACGAACATTTCCAATAGGCTTGAAGGACAAGAAACACGAAAGCATTAAAGTTTTAAGACAATCAATAAGTCTTAATGTGCAATCGAGTAAAAAGGTTATCCCACGAAAGTACTCGTGCAACAATAGCTCGGTTACTGTATCCCACAATTAAGCTCCATAGCTCGCAGCCACTCGATCACGTGAAACGAAGGACGCGTTGAGTAACCAACCAACTCCGAATTAGTTCGACAAACCGAT
Organism: Hoplodrina blanda; assembly: GCA_949316365.1. Classification (NCBI taxonomy): domain Eukaryota; kingdom Metazoa; phylum Arthropoda; class Insecta; order Lepidoptera; family Noctuidae; genus Hoplodrina; species Hoplodrina blanda. The sequence continues at coordinate 11,698,745 of OX438581.1, forward strand.
AGCATCGCGACGAATCGGACAACTAGACTTCGTAATCTCGAAACGGATGCCCGTAGATAGAGCATTTCGAAAGGCATGTGGACCCTCAACCACTAACAATTGACGTCGACGCGTTAGGACAAATGCCAGCGCGTTGCGCAACGGTTCAAGGCTACTTCGATGTTTTATACGCGAAACGACAATCTGCCTTATGAATATTCACGATTGTCATTACTTTTTAAGCTTAATAGCCGCGAGCAGGAACCGCGGCGAGCTTTGTTAGGCGAGATATCGTCTGATTGCGGGAATGGCAATGGTCATCAACGTTTCCTTATTTGCTGTGATAATATTAATAACGTAATGAACATTATTTGTTTATGATAATATTTTGTTTGAGTAAACGCGTTGATGTCTTTTAAACCGCGCTCGTTTGTTGTGTATTCACGACTTCACAAGTCACCCGCGGGCCTATTAATGAAGATGTATGTCGCAAGTACGGATAATCAATCACCTTATCTATTGCATAGACTTTCCACATCGATAAAAGCCTTCAGTTTGTCACCATAGACACTTACCCAAATGACTATGGATATCATTAACTCCGTGTATAAATATTTTGAAACGTAACTTTATGTTGGATACGCATTAGATGTACAAATACGGGTTTTATCAGAGGTCGATTCGTCTGTAGGTCTATTTTATGGCCTGTTTCGTAAATGTATTAGTTTTTTTAATAAAATCTATTAGGAAATATAAAAAAATATATATATTCATGCTTTTTTTATAGTGCGCAGTTAAGTAAATCTGAGTCGTATCAAAATAAGTTGTATGAAATGGAATGTACATCCGTTTGACACGTCGTGGGGGTCAAACGCTGAATGGCCAAGAGGAGTATGTGCAAGTACTTGGCGTTTATTGGCGAGTTCGTGTTTATATTAGATGTCAGTAGTAACAAGGTCGCCGTCTAACTGTTAAAGTAATGTTATTACAAGGTCGGTTAAATTCGCTTATTAAAGTTCAGTGTAAGGGAAGGCGGGGCATGATGGGGTATCTAAGGAAAATACCAAAAATACAGTATAATCATTGCGTTTATTATGCTTATTTATTTATGGCACAATGCCTTATTAATCTAACTACAATTTGGCATAGTCTTTGGGAGATGAAATTATAGCATTTTTTTTAAATAAATGATTTGATAGGAACTTTCAAAAAACCATCTTGCCCCTTACCATGGGGTAAGATGGGGTAATGAAAATGGGGCAAGATGGGGTAAGCTAATTATTATCACAATAAATACAAATATGAATTTCTTCGGTGTTTTCATCATCCACACCAGCACAACCATTGTGAGCCCAACGTCCACAAAGCTGGCAGCCTACCCAACCTTCGGATGATTACCGTATACCCAATACCCCGTCTTACCCCAAAGGCTGATTTACAAAAAAAATAATTTCTCAAAAAATAAATATTAACTGAACTTTTGTCTAACCATACCACAACAAAGTAAACAACACTAACAACCATATACGAGAGAAGACATAAATTGGGTAGTCTTATTTACCTTACAGTAAAGGCGTTTTTAACTGCGTAAAATTAGATCGACGAGACACTCAACGTGATTTTCGTTTGTAAACAAAAAACGAGTGCACTCCCACTCACTGTTTCTGTCGCGCTGACGGTTCATCGAGTAAGGCTTCCTATTGGCATATTGCTTTCTGTTTGCAAGAGTCTAGTTTCTTGTATGTGTGCGTGACCCCGTCTTACCTCGCGTCCCCATCATGCCCCGCCTTCCCCTAACAGAAAAGTGAAGCAATGTTCTTCAGACTATTAAAAACCTTCTGTCAATGACACATAGAATGATATTAGAACGCCAATTCTCGTTATTGAAAATGGTCAAAATATAGTCGCAATCTCATCTCAGATTTTCGTTGGTTTTGAAAAATGTTGCTTACACTAGGAATTTCTCCTGTATCGTGGGTGTGTTTACAAACATTTATACTCACATACAAAAACAACCATACCCGGAACAACTAACTGTAGGTCATACTAATATATGTTCAGTGACTATCAATGTCAAAAACTTGTCAAAAATGTACATACAATAAAGGCGTTTTTGACAGATGAGACAGATTATAATGCCCCCTTGCTGTTGTAATTCTTTCCGTTCAAAAACCGAACATAAGCTTTTTTCTTTTTTTCAAATCAATTTAATGGCTTAACTTTTTCTTTAATGAATTTTTTACAGTTTTAGCCAATCAAATTGAATAATTATGAACTCCAATCTATTTCTACTTAGCAATCCAGTTAACAACACCAATCTTAATAATAATAAAATTAAAGTGTCTGTTTGTGATGTCAAAATAACAGTTATTTACTAAATTGATATAAATGTTTTTAAGGTACGGTAAAATTTCAATAAAATGTGTTTCTGTATAGGTATCTATACCAAACACACATTTTTATTGATTTTTTGTCTGTTGGTTTATCTGTTTTTTCCTGTTATTATTCGAAACGGTTGGACCGATTTTGACGATACTTTCATTGGCAGATAGCTAATAAGTATTATAAAAGACTTAGGCTACATTTATTTTATAAAAAAAAGATTTCCAGCGAAAAAAACCCTTGTAATAACTGACATTTCACACAAACGAAGTCGCAGGCAAAATCTAGTTAGTAAATATTTTTAATTCACTTGTTCTACCAGTCAAACTTCTAAATATGGCAACACTACGAGATTCGCGCCAAAATATCGTGACATTGAACTTGAAATGCTTTTCAAGTTTACATTATAAATGGGCAATCAACAAATTGTTTCAATATAATATAACCATTTACCAATCGCAACACAGTATTCAAAAAACGAACCATTCAGCCGATGAAAGCTAACGAATTGATTTTACGCAAGCATTGGAAGTTGTAAGTGATATTTCTATACGAGATACACACTAAATAATAAATCTCTCGGTATTTATGAATACTTTGTAGATAATAACGCTGGGATCTTGTAGCAATTTAACCTCGGCAAGTTAGCCAAAGTCAAAGTCAAATCATTCATTGTCATTTACGAGAAAACAAAAAAAAACATTGCCTTGATTTATAAAGCAGACTTTCGAACTCGAAATTTATTGTGTAATTGAAGCATTACCAAGTAAAGCTCATTTAAATAAAACTACAGATTCCTCAATTAAACGTTTTGTATATGAGAATTCCCTCATAATTTAATCATAATATTAGCAATTTACTGGGCTACAATATACTTTACGTACAGATAAAATCCATTTATTTAGCATTTTTTGAGCAGTAGATAATGAGAATTGCTGCCAAATAACGGCAGTTATTGTGTTTTATTGTAGAAATGACTTTTAGCGTTATTTTCTTTTTGTAAATGGCTACCAGGTCTACAGTGTTATTGGATTTTTTCATCAGGAATTTCTCAGTAGCAGCCTCGGAGTCTGGATTTGTGCCGGGTTGTTGGCAAAGGCTTGCCTCCTATTACATGGGACTTAAACATAACTGGCAAAATGTGGGTGTACTAATAGATACACCTCTGCCTTACCCTTAGGGGATTACAGGCGTAATGTTATATGATAGTCTACATTGCTTTATATTAGTCGTAAAATAACGGAATGATTTACAATTACTTGAAATTTTGCCCTGGGTCAGTTAATTTTGGCAGGACTAAACCGACAAGTAAGACTTCCATATTATTCAATAGTAAGCAGAAGCTCAATTGTTTTAATTTCCCAAGACTCGACCTACGTTTAACAGAGCATATTGAAAACATGACAATTTATGCTGCTCATCCCACTATTAATTGTTTTTAAGACACCTACATAAAATGATTAGATGCCTAATTAAATATTCACAAGAATTCATAATTTACATCCTAGGTGAATAATTTACTGAATATTAATTTGAAAACAATTGACGACCTACTTTGAGCAGAGGCGGAGGGCCTTATGTGTTCAGGGTCTTGGATTAATTCCTGAGCCAGAATGTACTATACTGTGTTGGTTTTTATCTTAAAATTGTTTTCATTATTATTGTATTTTACTCTAAGTCTCGTTTACGTGCATGATTTGCTATATTGTTCTCACATCGTACTCGAAGATCGAACATGAATGAAGTAACCTGTAATATTTTATATATTTGTAAAAAGTTTTAATGGAGTTTCTTGTTCGTTCTTTTTCATAAAGACCTACTGTTTGGATCGATCTGATAGACTCCTTGACAATTCAAAAGTGCCTGTATATGCTTTATATGGGTGAACTATATAGTTTGTTTCTAAATCAAAATAGTTTGGATCACTACTTAATTCATATGCCAACACAGCATGGCACTTTGCAATGTGACGTCAGTGGTAATTTTCACTGTAATTTCAGTCAGAAAAGCGCGTGCGCGAGCCAATGATGCTTACATGCTACAGTGATTGGCCAAAAAATATGTTAATTTCTGCTTTTACCATCATTTTTACCATAGGAAAACATAAAGCTGCATTTACTGCTTAAGGCTAATTTTACTAATTAAAAACCTTTTAATCGCAATCATATCTCAGTGACAATCAATATCAAAATCTTGACAAAAATGCAGATTAAATAGAGTCATTATGGCTGTCCATAATGACTCTATTTAATCTATTTTATCGATTTAATTAAATCGATCACAAAGATAAAGAATTATAATTGCTAAAAGTCAATACTAAGTGTAGGCTTGCATCGTCCTTATTTCGTAAAACTCTTGTAAGACAACAAATGCTTGCTATTAAGCAAAGGCAAAACAACAAAAACATTATTTTGTTCTAGTGTTTTTAAAGGGCACTTATTTGCTGCAATCTCTAAACCTAGATATTTCATTCGGAACGCGGATTCAGGCGGTGTCGACATCTTAGCATTAGTACATTAGTATTGCTTGCAATTGTACCTACTACGTACCTAATGGAGATGAGCACGATACTGATTTTAATTCTCCTGCAGTTGCAAATTTAATAGAGATGTTCCGACTATCCGGCCACTTTCGTTGTCGGCGACTATTCGGTTTAGAGCGTCGATTATCCGGCTTTTTACTTTGTATGAATTTATCAATAATATGTATTTAGGAGTAATTACAATAAATAAAAACTAAAATCGAGAAACAATCTGAAGTAAATAAAACATGTTCCGACACGCTCGCAGGCGGTGGTTGCAACTTGCGTGAATCAGCTGTAAAATTGCCGAATACCTCCGAAAGTCGGCCTCTTTACAACCGAATAATCGGCTAGTCGGCCAAAGTCATAGTCGGCATCTCTATTATTTAGTAAGTATTCTTTGATAGCAATGAGCAACGTATTGTGCAAGTTCGTAATGTATGATTACTATGTACTTAAGATTCTAAAAGCGCTCTTTGGCTAATGTTTAGAAAACATATGAAGCTAGATTTGAATTCACGCTCTCTTGAATTGGATTCTGAGTAACAAGCGATACGCAGTTTATTGTGGGTCTACTTTTAGCACATTATTTTCTTTTTATATTTTACTAAATAGTGCTGGATTTTTCTTTATTTCAAATTTCTAAACTTTCAATATAATTTTTTCCATAGATTGTACCTACACAATAAAATTTAAATAACTGTAACAAACAACTCAACAACCCAGCGGCACCAAATCATTTCACAACCCTTTGGTTTATCAGAAAGAAAAGTCGGTCTATTCTGTAAAAATCTTGTTCGGTAAAAAGTGAACTGAGCTTGAAGTAAGCTGTATCACCTTACTTCTTCTTCTTCTTCTGCTCTTCCTGTTAAAAAAAGTACTAAAAAAAAACCCTCCAATTCACTGATATTTACGGAATAGCAAAACAGGTTGACAAACATCTATGATCTAGTTTTCACTTTTGCATAAAAGCTAGCGCCCAGATAGATAAAAAACTAGAACTAGAACACTTTTAGTTTCTTCAACAAAACCTAACTAATCTGGTTCCCATTGTAATAAAGTCGGTACCGATAACAAAACAGGATAAGAAATACTGACTCGTGCGTACAGGTTAGTATTACATTGCACCTGCACACTGTACAGTTACTGTTCTATATTTAGATGTACTAAACCGTGCCGGAGACTCTTTGTTTAACTTATTTACATTATGAGGTATGGTCTCACTGCGAGCGGTGACTCTGGAGCATTACTTTCGTCGGTATGTCTCAAATAAACTGAAAATTGACAATTGTCATTTACTGAAACACACATAGTAACGGTCCTATATAAACTCAGAACTTCAAAGCTTCGGCATTAAACCCAAAATCTTTAAATTATTTAACATTTTAAAAATAATTAAATTCTGATAAAGTTCAAAACCAATTTCCAGTATGTAAATATTTCTGACTTTATTTTGAAATGAAGTTGCGTAGAATTCTTACTGATAAGGTTATAATGGTCGAACAACTATGGACTAGCATACTATGGTGATGCAAACATCTGCTTCTGTAGGTTTTAATATAATATGCATATAAATCTATCGAATTAAAAACCCATAAATTATACAGAATTCAAATAATCTCCAACGGACAAAACGATACTGGTTTTACCAGTCTGATTATTAAGGTGTACTCGTATTATGTAAACGCTAACAGTGCCACCACACCTGTTGAAGAGACCCAGACGTTACGTAGACAGTAATAAAAATTTCACTTGACAGATGACGAATTCAGTACAATACGCATTGGGCGACACGACAAGACACGAATACGTACGACTGATTAATTCGTACATCCACACAGAACTTTCGATTTGTCGCATTAAGCAACTTTTAATGGAAGCAATTACTTTGTATCGGCTATGCTTCACTTAAATGAAAACAGCCTATTATTGTCCTGCAGGATAAAGGCCTCTTCTCATACAGAGAAGGCACGAGCATTCATCACCGCACATGCTTAAGGCGGATTGGCGATTTCAGACTTTTATTAATTTAAAGTTTAGGTTTCCTCGCGATGTTTTCCTTCACCGGTGTCATCGATGTCAAGATGAACTTAGAAAGTACATTTGAATTGAAAAAGTGGCATTGGTACTTACCCGGATTTGAATTAATTTGTATAGACCACAATGTTACGTTCATGATTTTGCATTTGTAAATACTACTATTGGTTCTCATAAATTAACTTTAAATGACAATATTTGCAACAACTGCCTTTATATAGGTACTTAGCTAATAACCTTACCTAAACCTTTAGTTTATTTATGTGTTCCCAAGTTAATACAGAATTTATAGCCAAACAAATATTGTTTTCAGTATTGCAAACTATATTGCAGTATTTTAAGTGAGTAAAAAAACACTTGACGCAGAGGAAAGTAACATATTACTCACATAAATGTGATCTTTTTTGAGCATATCTGTGAACCGTCTGTTTACGGAGGTACCTATTGAAGGTGCAAGGAAGAAGGTGAAGGTTCCAACATTTTTTTACGCCTTTATACAAAAAGAAGTTTTAAATGTTATACCTAAATTTTAAATACCCCTGCGATCCATGCACTGTTGGATGCACCCGTAAGCACAATGCTTTAGGTGTGCGCTGCCATAAACAGTGATTTTTCACACCAAATAATATAAGTCATCTGCCAGTCAGAGTTTTGGCTCAATATTACTTTATATGATGGGTCAATTTTTATAACCCCGTATTTATTATAAGCAAATACGGTGTCAGTCTTGAAACACATCTTTGTCACCAGTATGGTACCTAAAGCTGTCATTAACCAAATTAAGGTGACGTGAATCGGAACAAAACAATAACGCGACTAGTGAGTGGAGCGCATCAGTGTTTGGCAAGGCGCAGACGCAGCAGAGATGCACGAAGTCGCACGATCGTGACCGAAACTGACGGACGACCGGCCTCGGGCCGTTGTGAAACATCTCGTAGAAACATTGTGGCTCCGAGTCTCGCACTAAATTCGCGATTGAGACACAGAATCGCGAAGAATATCATTCATCTGTTGTTTATAACAGGTACTAGATATCGCCCGCGGCTTTGCTCGCAAATTAAATTTAAAATTCGAAAAATGATTCGAAAGACATGTGGCGCCATCTATTGTCATAAGAATGTTATTGTGATTTCCCTCGGGAGCAGTTTTTTTTTTCGGGATGAAAGGTAGCCTATATCCGTTTCTGTACACCTGACAAAGTAATGCCAGGATGTTCGGTTCAGTGGTTAAGGCTTGGAAAGGTAACAAACAAACTTACTTTCCCATTTATAATATTAGTTAGGATTGTTTAAGTACCGTAGTCGAACACCTTCGGCGCTTTGTGAGCTCTCCATTCATCCTATTATTTTGTGTAATAATAGTACCTATTACACACGAGTTTCTGCCTATTAATGTGTTGCCCAACCTGAGGTTGGGCCTTTGATATTTATCTAATATCACTTAGACGTTTATTTAGCTGTAATGATACGCCATTAAGTACTGTTTACAAACACCTTTTGCTTCATACTATGAAATAGGGAGAAAATTGCCTTTTTATCTTTGAAGATTTTGCATGTTATTATATATCTAGTTTTTCAATACTTGGTGGAAGAAAATGACACATCCTTTTGACCTTTTACTGTGAATTTTGTACAACATAAGATAACATTTGTCGTCAATTATTTAAAATAAATAAAATAATAATATGAAACATTTCGAACGTATCTGTGCCCGCTAGGACCAGTGCTTGACAGGGTTGCAGAATTTGTTCGAAAGAGTCACCGCGGATCTGGAACGCAAAGGGCATTAGGAGGAACACAGATGGGTTTAAGTCAGTACGGCTGGCACTCTTTTCCGCTCCACCCAGAGCGAAAGAAGTCATGTAATTATTTATATTGGGAACCTTCCTTTTATTTGGGGTAGCATTGGGCAGTTGATGGGCGTAGTTACATTTTGGTCCTTCGAGTCGGATTTCTCACCGTGTATACTTTACGAGTTTACTATACTTATTCTAGTTACCTAATTTGATCTCTAAATACCTAAGATAGAACCAAGTGTGAGCTAGAAATCTCCTTTAAAGTTTTACCTCAAATATCGTTTTCCTTTAAGTTTAAGTCAGTACGGCTGGCACTCTTTTCCGCTCCACCCAGAGCGAAAGAAGTAATTCGATGATTTATATTGGGAACCTTCCTTTTATTTGGGGTAGCATTGAGCAGTTGGTGGGCGTAGTCACATTTTGGTCCTTCGAGTCGGATTTCTCACCGTGTATACTTTACGACTTCACTATGCTTATTCTTGCTACCTAATTTTGATCTCTATATACTAAGTGTGAGCTAGAAATGTCCTTTCAAGTTTTACCTCAATTATCGTTTTCCTTTAAGAGCATGAAATTGAAGTAGGTAAGTGTAATGGACGAATACCAGCATAATTAAATTTTAAATAGCTTCATTTAATTCAGAAAGCTTTTAAATAACTTTTAACATAATTGGACATCGGAGTAAAAACGCTTATGAACCATAACATCCATATTAGGTTCAGGAAGTTAATTAAACAAAACCCTGAGTGCGCTGGCGCATGACGATCCTTACCTTTAGCAATCGTGATGACGCGTCCTATACTTTATTGATGAGATGAGATCGCAATTACTGTTTACGGTTATGGAGGCAATGGTGTCAAGGTTATATCACACAGGTATAAACGTAGGTACCTTTATACCTGTACCTATATATTATCTATGTTATATGTATATCATACTAGTTGGCCATAGGCGACCGTTATTTTTATGCGCGAACCACCAATATTTTCTCTATAATAAAAATATCCTCAGTTACTTCTTTTAACATCAGTTTTCTGCCAGTGTAACTCCCATTAAAATAGATACAGCCGTTTTGGAGATTAGCCGAAACAAACAGATAGACAGGCTCATAAAAAGAATTTTAAGAAACGTGTGAACATTCTTAATAATTTTGTAAAAATCTGTTATTTTGACATAACAACATTAATTTTATTTAATTGTGGAAATTAGATTTTTATTTGCTTCCAAAGCATTAATATTTTATTCATTTAAATATGTACAATATATACGGACTTAATTATATAAGTATAAAAACAATCAAAATAAAAAAAAGCAAAACTATTGTGAATAGATTATACTAGGCGGCTACGCATGCGCTGATCTGCTCCGCCTGACTACAGATGATTCCGGGTAAACAGCACGATCTATTCTTAATATTATTTACTTAAGCTTTACCTCATTGATTACCCATGACGTGTCTTTTAATAGCGAGAAATAGCAGATATTTACCAATTAAACTTTACTTATTGATATCCTGTTTGAAACAAAAAATATGGAAGGAAAAAATTTAAAGGCGTGGCCGTTTATGTGGTCCTACCTACGGGTATTAGAAGACCAGTTCTACTAATTCAAAGCTTTGAAAATCTGATCACAGTGTCATCTCAGCGACAATGTCCAAAAAATATTGAGATTGTGATTGTTCCTAGCTAAGTAAGTAAACAGTCCATTTTTTTTCTTTTTATAACGTTGTCCCATGCTAGAGATTTCTCCTGTATCGGGTGCATTTATAAACATATGAACTCACATACACAAATAGCTAGACCCGGAACAATCTATCTGTAGGTCGTAAATTGAACCAGCGACAAGCAGTGCAGCAGCCAATCGCTTGGCCACTGCACCAAACATGCCTTTTAGGTCGAAATTTCATTACGTCGTAGTGCCTTTAGCAATACGATGCCCAAACCGATGTCAATGAGACAGGTTCAGACTCGTCAGGCGACATACTTGACTTATGTAACAAGAACAACGTACGGTTGACCAATGTGACAAGACAATTCGACTTAAAACCCGACCACACCGGAGCGGACCACTTGCGGGCGCGGTCGGATACTGCAGTAGTACTTGTATTCACGGGTCATTATTGACCCATTGCAAGGCAAGGGCCTCTTCCCATGCAGAGAATGCACGAGCATTGATCACCACGCTTGCTCAAGGCGGATTGTTGATTGCAAGTATTGCAACTTATATTTATTAATTAGAAGTCCAAGTTTCATGATGTTTTCCTTCACCGATGTCTCATGTCAGTGATGTCCAAGATAAACTGACAACTTGAAAATATATGAATTGAAAAATTTACATTGGCATCGAATCGATAACCTCATGGATGACAGGTGGGCGCCATAACTACTAAGCTACGACTGTTGAGGCCTACTACAGCATTGTCTGACGCAAGTTGTTCGCTCCTGTATGTCGGGGCCCTTACTGGCTTTAAAACAATTGCATGTATTTTCGGTTACTAGCAAGTGACATCATACCGTCAATGTTTGCAAGTCCCGATCGTAAGCTAAGCACGTATTGACTCGGCACACTAAACGACAGCCAATGAGGATAGGTGACAAAGTAACCAAGATATTTACCGGCGCGGGTTACTGAACGGTTGATAATTATGTAGTTGAATCGTAAAGGTTGTTGGGTTGCGCAACGCGGTCCAGTGCCCCGGTCACTCACTGTCACGATAACGCCTACATTTGGGAAACAAGATCTTATGTAATTTCGTGTTTTTATTTTGGCACAAACTACTCTTTGTAATGTCAATAATATTTATCTTATAGGGAAAACAAATATGTCGTAGTATACTAAGAGCATACAAAGTGTCTTATCATGTAATTTAAGAAATACAATACATGCCCGGATTCGAAACCACAACCAGATACATGAGAGGCGTGCGCCTCAACCACTGAGGCATCAAGACACTTTTGTATTAGATACCTACATGGTGTTAAAGTTCGTATTAAAAAAAACAAAATGCAAAATCAAGTTTTATTTAATAACAATTCAGTAATTAATAGTCGAGCAATTTTGATTTATTTGTTTTGACCCAGTTGAAGAAGCTAGTCAAATAAAACAAAAAACGAATGCATATCTATCTACATATATATTGCAATATTCCCATTATGAACTTAAGCGGCGTGGTATGAAGAAATAATCTAGAATGAAAAATATTTGCGTGCTTTAATATCAGATGACGACATACCTAATTAATGTTTAAATTAAAAATAAGTAAGTAATTAAGAAATCTAGAAGATTTGGAGGACTTATGGAATAAGACTAATCAATCCAATTTAGTTGTGAATCTTTGGCATGTCAAGTTCAAAAACAGAAAGTGAAATCAATCATGAAAGTTGTTTTTAATTAAACCTAGATTCATATTTATGCATTTTATCATCGATTACAATAAAATTACAAAGCACAAAAAATCACGATTTTTGTCAAAATGCAATACATAAAATGGTTGTTTTTTTGTTGACAACTATTGCTTGGTACTTCATCCACGTGAATTTCTTACCGGTTTTTTACAGTAGAATATTATCTACCTATAACACTCAGGATAACACAGATCCATAATAACGAAAGATTTTTTGCAATTACGTAGAGGCGTAGACCCCTGAAAGTTTTGCATGTTGCTGACGTTACCAAGATAAAGCCTCCTTTACCCTCAATGCCTTTACCCCACCTTGATAGACACTACATATTATTAACCAGAGAATTCAAATATGGAACGGATGCAAGTACATAAACTTTTTGGAAGGCGGTGAAACTGGCCATTTGGTATAATAAAAAACTAAAAAAAAAACATAGTTCTTTTTTTCAATCGGAACACATTTTTATTTAAAAAAAATACATACAGCCGAACATAAAACCTCCTTTTTTTTTACGTCGATTTTTAATAAAAACTGCGACAGATGCATACCTCAATGGAGGGCACACGCGTGTGTTAATTTCTGCGAATCATATTGGCGCGGTGTTCGACCAAACTCATTTATGCAACAAATTCTTTAGGTAGAAGCGAGTAATGTGAACCAGTGTGTACGTCACACATACCTATCTGCCTCAAGCATTTCTGTACGATTTCGTTACGTATGATTAAAAGCTTGACGTGTTTTCATCACGATCTGATATATGTCCCGTCAAATGTAATTAACACTGTGAATATACCATTGTTCGGCTGTTTGATAACTTTTTTATGATATATTTTACGAAACTTTACAATAACACGGCCAAGTTTTATAAATGAAAGATTGCATTCTTCTTACATGTGTTTCTTACGAAGTTTCTTCTCTTAAGATGACAAAACATAGTTTCATTCAGTACTGGATTCTCATGTAATGTGCAAGTGGATCTTTAAAGAAATGGATGTGACAGTAGGTAGTTAAACTTGACACAGAGTGTAAAATTACATTAACAACTTAACATCAATGAATTTAATAACTCGTATTATTATAAAATATTAAAATATGCGCGATTTGAAGTGAATTATATTGTGTTATTAATTAATAATGCCATATAATTTATTTCATTAATTTCATAATTGCACCTTCTTTTTATGAACGATGCAGGTTTGCAGATGCGTTTGATAATCTATAATAATAAATATTATAAAAAGGTAAAGTTTTTTTGTTTGTAAGACATAATAGACTAAGGCGGCCGCTGCCCCGATAAAAAAAATGATAGAAGCTACACTATTATTGTCGATTAAGTTTTATGGTATTTTTTACTTCTACGCGGTCGAAGTCGCGGGGTGGGAGCTAGTAATTTAATTTCTGACATAAACATCTGTTCGGTACATCAGTCACTTGTTTCTTTATGTAATACATAATTAAACTTTTTAAACTCGCGTGAGAAAATCTAAATATAAGTCGTATTAAAATGCTGGCGACTTTATAAATGTTCATCGAACGAGATTAGTTTTTAATTAAAAGTAGAATGTTGTGTAAGCGCGAATTTGAAAAATGGTGATTCTATTTTCGTAAATTGTTTATGTTTTACTGATTTGATTAGGCATTGAATCTTTTTTCTAGTTTTTATTTATTGTAATAATTGGCTTAGGTAGACATTTTTCTGTTTGGAAAGTCAAGTATTGTCGTTTGTAATGTACTTAGTCCCAAATCATTAAAATATGTAGGTATATGAAAAATGTGTTGTTTCTTCGTGTGTTTAATATACCTAATTTGTCTCTTGTTACAGATGCAGGCGTGGTTGTTGGTGGTGTGCGCGGCTGCGCTTGCGACGCTCGCAGTGGCACAAAAACCTGGACGTTTCCTCTCACTACCTAACCCTCAGAAATGCGCTAGCAGTAAGTACTTAATATATATTTATTTGAATGAGCAGTGTTACTGCAATGCATTCGTATAAAACACAACAATTTCATATTGTACTCTGTCATAAAAAGAATAATAATAATACCAGCCTATTACTATCCTACTGTTAAGCAAATTCCTTTTTTCATACAGAGAAAGCACGATCATTGATCACCACACTTGCTCAAGGCGGATTGACGATTTCGGACTTATATTAATTACCTACTAACGAACCACCCCAGCCTCGCGTGGGTTTAAATTTCCGCGTTTTCTGGTGGATTACCCCAAAATTCTTTAATAAAAACCTTGTCCGGGATATTACGAACATAACAAAAAAAGAATCAACCAAATCGGTCCAGCCGTTCTCGAGTTTTGCGCGTAGCAACACATTTAGTCGTACATTTTTATTTATACAGAATAAAGATAGATAAGTCCGGGTTTCCTAACGATGTCGTGATGTCGATGTGATTCTGCCATAATTATAACTGCAAAATATTTTTATATTAGACTAGCACGCTTCCCGCGGCTTCGTTCGCGTGATTTTTCTTACGGTCTCTTATTTTTTGATAATAAAATATAGCCTATAGCACTCAGTGATAACGTAGCTATCAATTTGCGAAAGAATTTTCAAAATCGGTTCAGTAGATCCAGAGATTACCCTCTACAACCTCACGAACTCACAAACTTTACATCTTTATAATTTTATATAATACTAGCTGTCCGCCGCGGTTACACCCGCGTCTTTGGTTACTGCTCCGCTCCCGTAGGTCGTAGCGTGATGGTATATAGCCTATAGCCTTCCTCGATAACTAATCTATCTAACACTGAAAGAATTTTTCAAATCGGACCAGTCGTTCCAGAGATTAGCGCGTTCAAACAAACAAACAAACAAACTCTGCAGCTTTATAATATTAGTATAGATAACTAGCTGACTCCCCGCGACTTCGTTCGCGTGACTTTTCTTACGGATCCCTAATTTTTTGATAATAAAATATAGCCTATAGCACTCAGTGATAACGTAGCTTCCAATTTGTGAAACAATTTTCAAAATCGGTTAATTACTTCCGGAGAATACCCCCTACATACAAACTTACAAACAAATGTTTCCTCTTTATAATATTATAGTATAGATTTTATAAATAACATCTTTATAATAGATTCAAATCTTTGTCCTCAACAACGTACATAGTAACAATAAGTAGGTAAACAAGTATAATTACTCATCACGATTGAATTAGACTCGACATAAATAGCGAAACAGGTACATTTGTGTCAATGTTGTTCCAAGGCAGTAAAGCGATTCACGTTATGTAACATAAGCTTTTGCCGACATCGACGCAGACGAAGTCGCGGAAAAAAAATAGGCTATGTCCTTTCTTGGGGTTTAAACTAACCCCGTACCAAATCTCATCAAAATCGGTTCAGTTGTTTAGTCGTGAAAGCGTAACAAACATACAGATAGAGTTACTTTCGCATTTATTACATTTTAGTAAGGATTATATTCTCCAAACCAATTTTGGTCACGGCGACCATTCATAATGGAGACTAGCCAAGTATGCAGAAAATATTTTAGTGCACCAGTGTGTGCGCAAACACATGGTGCATCCCCTCTTTCCTAACTCTCACAGTACTATGGGACGGCAATTCGACACAACCGGGAAGTGATCAGGCGCAGGATCAACGGCTTTACATGCTTTCCGAAGCATGGGGGTGTCACACCACTAAACTCCTGGTTGCTCCTGGGCGCCTACCGCCACCTCTTAAAACAATATTATTTTAATATTACTTTGTAATTTCGGTTGTTGCATTTTCAACTCTCGGCGCTAAACCGAGCGTTGAAAATCCAACAGTGCGGAAGGCTGTCCCCCTGAGATGTTTGTTATGTAAAAACCCAATTTTTTTTTGCCTGACTTGGTTATCGATTCTATGTAACGTATTGATATTGTGTCGAATCGGGAATCACATTTCTGTTGCGAAAAAGTAACCGTTTTTTGTCGGTAATTCATTGCCATGCATATTAATTACCTAATTTTATATTTTAATTAAAAAATATAGCAATACATTTATCACTGGCTGGATGGCTTGACTCAAACATAATGAGCGATGTTCTTTATTACTGTTATTTTTAACGGTCCGGTAACTACTCGCACGATAGTAAAAAAACTAATTTAAAAAATATTTTTAAAAACAAGCTTTAATTTTAAATTATTACAATATTGATTATTGGACATTGTATTGTCACCAGAACTATTTTAAAGGTGTAAGTATGCAAAATTTCAGCAAATCGGATACCAACAAATGGTCGAAAAATGGTTTGCCAATTTGGAAGGACAACTTATTTACATACATATTTACTTACATACGAACAGTGCAATAACCTAAATAAAAGCTTGTAAAAATATAAAGATTTTTGCTATTTTTCTAAAATGAGTAAAAACGTAATCTTTCCATGATTAACTTTTATAAATGGGAACGTTTTTAACGGCAGAACGGATCTAGACGTTTGGCACAGAAAAATATTAAATTATATAATTGTTTGAAAACAGGGTCTTAAATATTTTCTACTGTTCTTAATTAAATTCACGTGGCGCTTAATGTAACGACTCCGTTATTCTAGATTCTACTATGAAGAATTCAAATAAATCTTTAAATTAAAATAGCTTTGCTTACAATGGAAATATGATCTAATCTTTGACAACTGACGTCTGAATTTCATACTAAATTACTTTTATTTGACATCTCTAATGACAAAATAAATCAGATTACTAATTATTTATTAAATTAATCTCATAAAACATTCGTTTGATGTACCAGGAACTGACAGACAGAAACCTTGAACTTATTTAGCTAAAAGCAACCTTAGACGAGCGAGCGTGATGACATAACTGGATTCTAATTAAATTAATATACGATAAGTACCTTAAGATTGTGATTTATGTGAACTAAGTACTTAGTATAAATAAAACAACAATAATATAGGCCGGCCGGAGTGAGCACTGACGAGGAACGAAGCTCCCACTTCTCTCTTGCCTTTATTGGCCTGGTTTGAGTGGAGATTCGCAAAACTAAACGTACTAAAGTTAGTATTTCAATAAGGTACTGGTAGGGATCTTGCCCGTACTTCCGGAATTGTTCTGATACCCGTGGAATACCTTTCCACTCCTTAAGCTCTTCAGAATGTTGCCCCCTTGGCGCTACGTGCAAGAGACCGTTTATGGGGCTCAATTATTGAGTGTGCAAGTCACCCCCTGCCATTTTATCCATGTCATACAACCATTAATCGAGCAGGGCCCATAATTCTTTCCATAGTATCAGTGACTAGTCCACTTACCACCCAAACCCATAGTCCCAATAAAAAAAAAACGGTGTAAAAATTGTAGGTGATTCGAAAATACAATTCGAATAAAAAACCTTTGTCGTTTGGCTAAGTTTTTAAGCATAATTTTAATGTCGGTACATAATAGGTATTATTTTTATTATACACGTTATTCTGGCTAATAAAAAATAAAATTAAAATAATAGCTCTAAGAATTTTGTATGAATCCGGTCTTCTTCAGATTGCTACTTCGTCATTTCTTATTTTATAACTTTCGACCACAATCGATTCTTACTTCTCATTTTAATTTATTCTTAGCATAATAAATAATACTATCTTATTATTGTCCCATTGCAAGGGAAAGGTCTCTTCTCATACAGAGAAGCGCGAGCATTGATCACCACGCTTACTCAACTGGAAACCGTCCTCCATTTTAAAGATCTATTTTTTTTATACTTTTATGTTATAACAACAACAATTATGGGCAGTCAACAAAAGAGATAGGGTCGTTAGAAAGATGAAGTTTAAAAATTTCATTGAAACACATCGAAGCTTCTAAGAAAACTTTAACTATATCTGACAACCCTGGCCTCTATCACTGCTTCAATAAAAATACATTGCACAGTTTACGTGTAATCCATAAACATACGAAGTTTCAGCACGTAATTATTACGTACGAAAGTAAAAGCTTCCTCGGGTCATTGATCTCGCAAGGTCGCGGACTCATCGAAGGACAGGGCCGCCCCTCCCGTTCATCCCTCCCCGCCCCCCGACGTCCGTCCGCACTCAAGTACGGTCTCGTAATTGGGAAAAGCACTTTTCCGTTTCCTCGTCAAGAGATCTTTTTCTTTTTAAGTTATTTAATGGAGTCGCAAGTTTGGAACCTGCCATCTCAGTTTTTTAATAGGTACAACTCTAGATAATTGACTTTTGTTTTGTTGTAAGAATACCTAACATCTCCAGAATTTATTTCAAAACATGATGAGGTCAACCAAGAATAAAAAAGTAATAGTTACAATAACATATTTCACAATTCCACTAGATTAAAAAAAAACTATACAACCTTAATTTTAATTCGTTACAAATCTTTTAGGGGGTGAATGTACTCAGGAATATGAACAACTTTTATTAAGGGACATAGTACGAAATGTGAAAAAAAAACCAGCTGATTCATACATTTTGATCGTAATGTAATACATTATTGTATGGATCAGCTGTTTTTTTTTTCACATTTCGTACTATATCCCTTAATAAAAGTTGTTCATATTCATGAGTACATTCACCCCCTGAAAGATTTGCAACGAATTAAAATTAAGGTTGTATAGCGGTTGAATTCCAAATAGATTTTTTAATTATCGTATGGTTGTGACATATTTGGAGTATTTATTTTATACTTGAACTTTAAAATATTCGTCTTCAATAAATAACACGTTTGTGTAAATACGTTTTAAATATTTAGCGTTAGGAATGTGTGTATTTACACAAATTCTAACATATTAAGTACCAATGTTAAACACTCAAGGGCAAAGCTCGAGAATAAAGTTAGGGTCTTCATTATGTAATTATATTCAATACTATCTAGCCTTTTCCCGACCATACTGGGGACGGCTTCCAGCCTAACCGGATGCAGCTGAATACCAGTACTCTATAAGAAGCGACTGCCTATCTGACCTCCATAACCCAGTAACTGGGTAATACGATACCCCTTGGTAAGACTGGTTGTCAGACTTTGGAGGTTCTGAGACCGGTAACGACTGTCAAAGATCTAATTATGACAGCCGAGACCACTTCTCGGAGTCTCGGTGTGTGAAGATGGTCACCTATCCACGGACCAACCCCGGAAAACGTTGCTTAACCTGATCGATTTTCCCGTGCGGCTGTCATTACTTAGCCAAGAGCACATTAAATTATATTCAATACCAATCAATATTACACATCCTTTGATGCGGTTTGTTTAGAAAACTTTGAGACTTCATATTTTTCTTCATTTATTTATTAGTCACACGATTGGTTGACACTTCTCGTGGCCCAAGGCCTGGCTTTACGTTGGCCAGAAGCTAAGCATTGGCATGGCAAGCAATGCCGCCTGTCTTTTGGGCACATTTCCAAATGACAGCGACGCGTAGGAATTTTTATATAGGTACTAAGTTTTTGGTTTTTAAAATGTAATCTTATTTATTAAGTCTGCAAATATTGGACATAATCATTGAATAAAATACGTTCACACTAAAGTATATTGAAAGACCAAAATATCTAAACCATATTTCCTTAAAATATCTCATAAATAGACCTTTACCACTTACTTGTTCCGTCGAAAGTGAACGGTTTGTGGTTATTTATAATATGTTAATAAATTAAATTCGTCTGACGTATTATTAATATCGAGTATTATACAATAATTTATGTAACAGATCTCGGTTATTCGTTTGTATGTCGTAACTTTGTCAGTGCAACTTGGCCCTTATAGCAATATCATTTTTAAAGGGTACTTATAATTTTGTTTCTCACATATAATTATGTATACTCTTCCGCAATCTCATATTGTCGGAGAAAACTCCTTGGATCTTAAAATGTACGATCAACATAAGAAAGACTCGTTTAAATAATTGTAAGTCTTAAAAATAATTGTCGTCTTCGAATAAAATTAAGCGTTATTTATTTTCAATTAATTAATTTAACACATCAATCGGTTTCTATGAAAACTCAAACACTATCTTATGACTCCGGTTACCTATTTGTTTTGTTGACTGTACAGGTACACACCTACTGCCACTTTTACTTTTTTAATAAACTCTACGGCAACACAGACCATAATGCATATTTACCACAAACAGTCATAGAGTGAAAATAGGAAATAAGAAGGTTCCGCTACGAAATGCTTACTTATTTATATTAGAGAATAATCTAGACATTCTATTATTAGTTTCTCTATTTATTACTGTTATTTCGTGGAAGTCAACGATATGCATAATTTATAATTAAATATTAGATAGGACTGTTCGAGTACCTACCTACCTTGGTTAGAATGGTTTTCTTTTATTGTAAGCTACTCGAAAATTGTCGAGGAGATTTATCTAGACACTAACTTCATGTTTATTGTGACAATCGGTTTTTGTATTAAGTAAAAGGATTGAGTAATCTCCAAGGTGTTTTCTCTTTTTAACCGACTTTAAAAAATAAGGAGGTTCGCGATTGGGCGGAACGTTTTTTAAAGTACTTTCCCCGATTAACCGATTTGGAAAATTATTTTTGTTTGAAAGTGTATACTTCCCAGGTGGTGCTTAGAAAGATTGTCACGATCTAATAATGAGCTTCGGTGACATGGAACGGAACTCCTCAATAGCAGAACTGTCGTAACAAGTAAAATTACTTTGTATACGTCGACGATTGACTGAAGGAAGAGGGGGAGGGGTATATCAGCCAGCCCCCGTGTGTTTGCGCATACACTTGCACATTATAATATCTCCTGCCTACTTACTCTCCTTCGAGATTGGTCTTCGTGACCGAAATCGGTCTGGAAAATGAAGAAGAAAGAAAAAATAATTTCTCTCATTTTTCATGTGAGAAACTGTAGTTTGAAAATTGTTCCTATGCTGATGTGTTAATAATTTTGAGAAGCTTTGTAGAATATTTATTTCTGTTTTATACAATGTATTTTTTCATATATGTAAGTATCGATTTAGTGAGCAATAAATCATAGCAGCGATTGTCACATTTTATTGTTATTTTATTTTAACGCCCAAAGGACATTTTGGTTTACCGGTTTTAAAAAACACTTTCATGCTGTTGGTTTTTTCGTTTATTTTAACGGAATAGCAACAGTAAAAATACGTGTTATTAAAGTATGTAGGTCAAGTCAAAGTCAAATCATGTATTCCGATTAACCATTTAAAGTAGTTTCGTGTATCAAAAAATGGGTAAGAAACTCTCTCTTAAAAAAATATTTCACAATAATTTATACGAGTACATTAATTCAATAATTATACGCATGTAAAGACGATGTAGGTACCTGAAATAAAAATCACCTTAAATACAATGTGAGAACTACAAATTAGTTTTTAAGAGAATAATATAACTCTTCACAGACAACAATTTACAAATGATTCTCATTAAGAAAATCTTGTATCGTAATAGCAATTAACCACTTTAGAACATTCTCTAGGCCTTCTTAAAGCACATAATAGACAGCGTGTGGGCATAATTATAAACATTATAAGTACGCACGCATTATCTACAGTGAGCACATGAATATATGTAATAGTAAACAAGTACTTGTGGCACATTATTTATCTTCGACCATTGCAATAGTACCTTGACAACACAAGACATCTTTACTATACAACTTCTGTAGTTTTAATGGGACATCGTTAAGTTGGAATTAATTATTTTATTATAACTTAACAAACGAGCAGTTCGGTTTGAGCTCACGGTCGTCCACACACTGGATCTTTATTCTTCTTAATTTTTAAGGTTCCGTAGTCAACAAGGAACCCTTATAGCTCGCCGTGTCTGTCTGTCTGTCTGTCTGCATCTTAGCTTAAAGACCCTTAATACTGGAAAGCTGTAATTTGACATGGATATACTTATACATATAAGTCACGCGAACTAAATGGTGAAGTAAAATCTTGAAAGATGGGCGGCGCGGCGGCGCTTGGTAGTGCCACAGTATAAATATACTACCAGTAATTGGACTCTGCCGTAACCTTGAATTAAATGCCTACTTTTTCGCTGTACCTACTTACGCGTTAGGGCTGCCCGCCGCCTATAGTATTTAAATTTCATCAACCTACTTGAATTTCTTTCTAGTTTTGTGAATGTAAATATTATATTATTTTTTTTAGTTTATTTAAATTAACTATTTTAATTTAATACAAATAATGTTAAAATTTAAAAAACATAGGTAAATAAATATTGTAAACAAAAAGCCACAAAAAATGTAAATTTAGTTTTGAACTCAAACCATTTTGTAGACCAAATTGTTTCATCATATACAGTTGTAATTAACAAGTCCATTATGTGATAAAACAGTATTCAAAAAATTACCTACCCTAACTTTACGTATTAAAGATCAAATTGGCTTAACTGTATCACACTGTATTCTATAATATTGGCCTCCTTGAACAAGTCGTTCTTACTCATTAAGCTCGTACGTATAGAATATGTTATGTACTGCTAATTGCAGAAGGTTCAAATTCATCTAACTTTACCATTACTAGGTTACCATTTATTACGAGTGTAAACGTTAAATGTTATAAGTATAACCTTACTAATATTATAAGTACTTATAACATTATCTACGTAGTATATAACATTATATACTACGCGCCACGCGGCTAGCGAATTCATGCAACCAAAAACAGCACAATATTTTCTACTCGTCATATTAATCAAGATTTTTAGAGAAAAAATCGGTTATTCGCGGTTAAAAAACAACACACCGTCCGTTCGACACTGCGGTACAGCCGTGACTGTCTGCGCCGCGAGCGCACCCCGAGATCGAGGCGCGTAGGTATAGCTCGCATTTCGTCCGTTTGTATGAAGTTGGAGTACTGATTATAATATTACCGTGGTAGTGCCATAAAAGCCCTCTTCTTATTGCATCCGCATTATTGTGATAGGCAACTACCTACGGAACTCTACACTGCACCTTTCCCGACACGCACTTGGCCGGTGTATTTTGTACATATATTTTTGAAGCGCCTTGTGTCAACATTACTTCTTTTGAAGTTGTCCATTTGCAACATTTAGAGGGTACTTGAATTTGTTATGCTTACTGACCATCTAAGTGAGGATGGTAAACGTAAGTAAAGTATGTGCTTTTATGTGTTGCTGCCGCGGTTACCCTATCCCCTAGCAAGAGTTATCGTAATTTTTATAATTCATGCAGTCACTTTATTCTTATTCACATTCATATTTATTTATTTGCATACCATAATGTGTATAGAAGATGTTACATCAGCTTTGGACCCTATTAGGGCACAGCAACATAGTATTACGAGTAACTTAAAATTAAAATTCAATAACATATTTTAAAAAATACATATCAATTTTTATAAATTAATGTGAACTTATTAATTATTACTCAATACTTATAGTTAGCTGCATCCGGTTAGACTGGAAGCCGACCCCAACATAGTTGGGAAAAGGCTAGGCAGATGATGACTTATAGTTATTGAGATCACATAAAGTTATCATAAAAATATTATGTAATCACAGTTTATCGTTTAAGTGTTCGTAGCAAGTTGCAATCGTATCTAAATAAATATAACTCAAAGGTGACTGACTGACTGACATAGTGATCTATCAACGCACAGCCCAAACCACTGGACGGATCGGGCTGAAATTTGGCATGCAGGTAGATGTTATGTCGTAGGCATCCGCTAAGAAAGGATTTTTTTAAATTTACCCTCTAAGGGGATGAACGGGGGTCCGACATTTACGCGGACGAAGTCGCGGGCAAAAGCTAGTTATTATTATAAATGCTAGTTTAGATAGACGAATGTTTGTTGCTCAATCACGTCAGAACGGCTGAACGGATCTGGATGAAATTTGTCACAGATATAGATTATATAGTCTGTAGCACATAGGCTACTTTTCATCGCGTAAAAATATACAGTTCCCGTGAAATAATATATCAACTATAACGCGGGCAGAAAATTGTATAGTCATACATTTAATAGAATTAGGTAATTCCTTAGCCTTGATATAACCAATAAGAGCCCTTGAAATACCAATAGGTACATTATGAATAAAATAGCCACCATTATGAAAAAATAAAGAGCCCTTTGCGGCCACCATTTCACCGGTTATTCATGCAAGAGGAGATGAGCAATGTGTCGCGTTACACACATGGGTGAAAACGTATCGAGCGAGCGCAGGGTTGTGGGGTGAATCACCTCAAACAACTCCAACACTTACAGTTGACGCTATGAGGGTCAAAATCGCTTGGCAAATGGTTACCATGGTGTCGTACCCTCTTCCACCCCGAGCTAGGTTGATGCAGTGGCTTCTCTGCAGCAATGCAGCTGACAGATGTATCTATCTCAGTATGCGCCTATTCATGCAGTATTCATTGTGGGTTGTGTCTTATTTGACGTACAAGGCCAGGTCTTTTAGTCTCATCTATTATCCAAATAAGTAAAATTGATACGTCCGTTTGTAATGTCTAAATAACAGTGTTTAACTAGATGCGTATAATTATGAATGTTTACAGGGTATTTACTCGTATACCAAAAATCTTTTTTTTTTGTCTATCTGTTGGTACGGCTACTACCCGAAAAGGCTGGACCAATTTTTACGAGACTTTCACTGGCTAATAGCGGACTATTTAAGAAAAAAATAGGCTTCTACACAAGAAAATATAACCTCGTAATAATAACCACATCCACGCAAACAAAATCGCGGGCATAAATTAATAATAAGTATTTGCCATTCCGGTTCGCAACAGCTCAATTTTCTTGTTTTGTTTTAAGAATATTTTAAGGTTCTCCTAAATATACAATCGTTACGTCATTATATGCATTAGTTTATACTAATGCATATAATGACGTAGTGTTATAGTGTTATCACTATTGCATTGTACTTTACACTAAAGGGTTTGTTTGTTTTTGTTTGAAAGCTCTAATCTCCGAAACCACTGGTCCAATTCTAAAAATTCATTCGCTAAAATGAAGCTACTATTCTTAAGTGCTATAATTATGATATATTTTATTATTATAATATTGGGAATCTGTAGGAAAAATCATGCGGACGTAGTCAAATGCTAATCTATACTTAATATTATAAAGTTGAAGAAAGACAGAGACAGACAGAGATCGGATTTGATAAAATATTTTTAAGTTATAACTACATAGTCTGTTTATCAAGGAAGGTTACAGGCTATATAACATCACGCTATGAACCACGGGAACATGGCAGTAACTAAAAACGTTACGACACGCGGGTTAAATGGCGAAGTCCTATAGCTAATTTACTATAATAAAAGCTATGCATGTCATGCCTACCTGACATACAGCCTAGGTTCGTGGGTTCAAAAGTGACAGGTCATGGACATAGGTCACGGGTAATAACGAATAAAACGGCTTGTTATTCGAATAAGCAATATTCTACTTAGTGCAATTATCCGTTACAAACTTTCAAAATCTATAAACATACTTCTAAACTAATACAATACAGGGTAATTGAAAATATACCCGAAACCTCAAAAGGGGTCATTGTACTCATCATTATGAACAACTTTTACTATGGGACCAAACTTGAATCATGAAAAAAAATCAGTTGTTTCATACATTACGATCGTGTTGTGTAGCATTTTAGTAGGGAACAGCTGATTTTCATTTACTTATTTTCAAGTACCCTGTATAATGTTGAAGAGTATTTTTTGTTAGTTTGTTTAAACGCAGTAATCTCTTTTGTATAGCCAACTTCATGAGGAATAGTATAGGCTGTATAACATCACGCTTCGACCTAGGGAGCAGAGCAGTAGCCAAAGACATGGGTTAATAAAACCACCCGAACGAAGTCGCGGGCAGATGCTAGTGTATTAGGTACAGTCAACGACGAAAGTCGATTAACAATGTTACTTTTTATATCATTTAAACAGACACTAAACACATAATGTACTGACTTTCAGAATTTCGGGCAATAGCCAAGGGTTTATTATATCTTAATTTTATATTCATTGCGTTTTACTTAATATTGTACTTAATAATTAGCATTTAAAAATCATAAATGTTAATCGACTTTTTTTGCTGACTGTACCTACATACCTGGATTTAAAAAGATAAATTATGACTTACAATTTACTTAAATGTGGTTACGAAATGGCGAAATTGAATTGTACAATTGAGAAGGGACGCTGAGCGAATACTCATATTATGTAGATGAAGTTACCTAAACCTGGGTATTTATTGACCCTGCTGATATAATTTAAACATATCGCTTTGGAATACTAAAATAGATACACCATTACTGGACCGGACTCAATGTAGCAATCCAGAAATTGCCGCTATAAGTACCAACGAATAATAAAAATAAAAGAAGTTAAAAATTAAAAGGGGACCCTCATACAAGAAACTTGTTTTTTGTATGTGTTAATTATATTGTAAGTTCGAGTCGCAATTGTTATATTCCAGTAGGATAAGAATTAGTCATCGCTAATAGAATGACATTTGATCCAATGCGTGGTAGCTCACTATAAATACAAGTCATCATAAAATTAGGCTTTTAACATTCATAATGTTCACATAATTTATGGAGACGATAAATTTTATTTTATGCTTGATATAAATTACGGTTTTATTTGAAATTCGAATCAAATACGAAGTATTGCAACGGCTTCCTGTCTTTTAGGATGTCCATCTTGTAGCCAGTCTAAACGAAACTAACTAGGTTTTGCAACACAGCCTTCATCTGAGTTCCTCTCGGCATTACAATCCAATACCATTATTCATCATTCATCGTTTACATAAACTCGTATATTCGTGGAATCGACATCAACTATTTTATGTTAACATAATATACATTTTACGGTTAATTTTGGTTGAGTTACGACTGATACCTTATTATTGCGGATCACCTTTTATAACGTGTTATAAACGTTTACCGCCAGTAGTCAGAAATCTAAATAACTATCTAATAGGCTGTGAATCAGTTTAAGTATTTACACATATTTCTACATCATTACTTTATCGTAATATGTAGGTACTTATTTTACTTAAAACAAAAAAGCATTTAAAGCGTGTATCTCTATCTCTATTTATCATTAATATTGAACTAAGTTTTTTCATAACAAACCAACTCAAAACTAATTCAAAATGCCATATGTGTTGACTATAAAATGGATTTAAAATTAAGCGTTAAATATCCAAAATCATTACAATTATAAAGAAAAATTTGAAAAACATTGACGTGTTAGTTTTCACAATACCAAACCCGTTTGATTTTATCGTCAAATCTGTATCCAGAGCTTACTAAAACCATTAAGTATGTCTACGTTTAGGCTATAAACTTAGCGAGACAAGCCTCTGATGTCAGCGTCTCCGTGCCGGATTACAGAGGACAATCGTACATTTGTCAGTCTGTCACTAAACAAGGTCTAAGCACAATCATTGTGTATGTTCGTCGGCGTGTCGTGCGAACCTCAACACATTCATATTGTAATCAAAATCACTAATAACGATGCAATTCACTATAATTACCGTCTAAATAGGACTCGTGCACAAAAAAGGGACCTTCACGATTAAGCTTTGATTACGCGGTAATTATCTTCGGATTTGGTACGTAGGTAGGTGTGGGTAAGTACTGAGATTAACGTTGTCGTGCAACATTTCAGCTTTAAAGAACTTTCATTAAAGTTTAACAGTATGACTCTTAAGGTGGAAGCTCCACGATAGCCCGCGAAATTCAAATTTGCTTACGTTACATACTTCTTACGCCAGCGAATTATACTTTAATCAACATTAAACCTAATACTAACTTGCAAATTGCAAAAAACGTAAGAACATTTGAATTTCGCCGGCTATCGTGGAGCTTCCACCGTAAAGATTTATACACGTGTACAATACGGCCGTTGTATCTTGGCGGCTCTGAAGTTAGCCGCAGGCTGCGCAGTAGACAATTTCATTCCTAAAAGATTCATTGCGCAGCTAAACAGCTAACTTCAGAACCGCCAAGATACGACGGCCGTACTGTATCCGTCGGTAAACAACAAAAGGTCGTTTAAAAGTTTAAAACGATCTTGATAAAAAATGTAGCGTTAAAAATTAGATACATAGCGCTAAATGATTACCTACACGTTTTCGTATTAGGTGTCTAATAATGCAGATAATTAGGCTCGTCGGCGTGACAATAGGCGTGAACTGGCCGGTTGGTTAAATATAAAAAATCGCATCCGGTAGCAATCCTTGGCCCAGTTGGCGCGCCGCGTGACCGACGCATCTGTGACTCGGTGGCGCCGCCCGTAGCCGCAAACCGCCGCAAACCTCACCGCGCCCGTGGCCATTACAACATCGTCTGCCAAAATCATTCTGCACATACCTAAAGTAGACTTAGAATAAACATATTACATACTTCATGCAACAATTCTGCGCAGTATTTGATAAAATGATGAAAGAATTGACATCGTAAGATCCAGTTTGTGGAACTACAAATAGGAGTTGGCCAGTTAGGTATGTAGGTCGCGGATGCTTTTAGATACACTTCATAGCTATGCACAAACGATTTGTATTCAAACATGCAGTGTTATGTACTAGCATCCTTTGAGGGTAATTAAACTTAGCGAACTATTTCAATTGTAGGTAAATGATTAAACGTTAATTAGCACAGCATCAAGCCTGAGATGCAATAGCTTTTGCGTTATTCACGTACGTAAAGTAATGATTGCCTAATTAACTTTTATAACATTAACCACTCAATAATAATAGGTATTCGAAGTAGATAGATATTTCAGAATGCATCACCTCAACGATATTTTAGAATTAGAATAAAAAAACAACTTGACGGCTTAAAAAATCGATCCACATTTTTATGTTCCATTTTAAATCAAAGATGATCTAATTTTGAAATTTATTACATTTTTTTCTCGTTTTTGTTGACATTATCCATATATGGCTTGAAATATGTCGTTTGCGTTTTTATGTAAGGAGAAAAGGTCGCGATGCGTGGCCCGTTACGTTATGTAACATCGTCTTGTGTTGCGACACTGACATAGCTCGTGATAATTTAACACAATTGCTCTCAGCCACCTCAATGTCACGACCGTGATACAACCATTTGATGTGTAGGTACATGACCTGTCATACTGAGGGTCTTCGATTGTCAATTAACGCCTCACTAAATAGAAGCAATACAGTGTAAATTACTATTCGTTTCATGCGGTTGTCACGACACGACCTTGAGTAAGATGTTTCTGAGTATGCAACTGATATGCATTTTTTGGACCTCATTCAATATTCTTTTTCTTTTGCTTCTAGGACCAAAAGAGTTCTTCTACCGAGGTCACAATTACTTCTACAGCGGCCATGTTCCCGCCCTAGCTAACAGAAAAGTAGACTGGCTAGACGGACGCAACATCTGCCGGGAATACTGCATGGACCTCGTCTCAATGGAGACGCAAGAAGAAAACAATCTAATCTTCAAGCTCATCCAGCAAAGTGAGTACTCAAAATGTGTTGTGAAATTCTAATGGCATCTTCGAAGTACCATGTGAAGGCGACACGTAATTGGGAGCCTTCACATTTCACATCGTTAGATAATTTTTATAAATATTGTAATGGACATTGATGCTCTTAGCACATCTGAAGTATGACCCTGTGGCGTTTTTTATTTGTGAAACGATACTGAAACACTTTATTTTTTGATTACAGATGATGTGCCTTATATCTGGACGTCAGGTCGTCTTTGTGACTTCAAGGGTTGTGAAAACCGCAAGGATCTCGAGCCCAAGAATATCTTGGGATGGTTCTGGTCTGCGAACCGTGAAAAGCTGTCCCCTACTAACCAGGTTAGTTTCAAGAGTGAAGTCTGATAAGAAAAAAGTATTTAAAAGCATTCTTCTGTAGTTCTGTTAATATGCAATGTTGTGTAAAAATTTCAAGCCAGTACTTTCCGAGTTTTGCTGGTACTCAGGAGCTGAACTTTTATAGACAAAGATTATTATCAAGAGTTTAACGTCTTATCTTTATAGATCGGAATGTGCTGTGGAACGATAAAATTGGGTCATCTCGTTTGGCAAGCGGATTAAAAATCTCAGTATCAAATTAGCTCTTAAAAAAATGTTGGCTAGTTCATTTCGCATAATCCGTTTGTTACGATATCCACAATAAAAAGTTCTGCCATTCTATTCTTTTCTTAGGAAAATGACGAAACGTAGATATTTGTTTACATTGTTGTAAGAACTCGTAAAGTTTCTTTGTTACCGTTGGAACTAATGTGTTACATATGGCCGTTAACAAAAAGGGGAAATTCCTCATTACCGTCACGTACTTATTTACTGAATCATAAACTTTCGAAGACACACCTGTGCGTACAATCGGTGCTTTGTTGTGTGAAAGTTGAGTTATTACGCATTATCGAACACTGAAGTATTTCTATTACGTTATACCACTTAAGTGCATAGTGTTTAACTTTGGCTTAAGTAGGATTTGAGTTGTTTTTTATGGTAGTGGTAACCAAGATGGCTCATTTGCTATACTATTAAAGATTTTACAACTTATGGGCGAAAACTCTTAATAAAAAAAAACATGATTTAAGGGCCATCTTTAAGGGGGCGACAGTACTCAAGAATATGAACAACTTTTACTATGAGACCAACTCTAAAATATGAAAAAAAAAATGCACCATAACAGCTGTTTCTTCTGGTATTTTAAGGGTTGGTTGGATACCTACCATAGCTATAGTGGTACGAATTAGTAAGTAACTTCACCCCCTGTAAAATGACTAGGTAAATTAAAAGCCATCCTGCACAGGCTGACTGACCCAGAATAGATCAGAATAGATCATCCAGAATAAAGTAAGACGACGATATTTACTCAAATATAATTTCCTTGCAGATCCCCAACGGCTGGGGCTACAACCCTTGGTCTAGAACCGGCCACAAGAAGCTGCAGCAGCCCGACAACGCGGAATTCGACATCAACGGCACAGCGGAGTCCTGCCTCAGCGTCCTCAACAACGTGTACAACGATGGCATCGCGTGGCACGACGTCGCCTGCTACCACGAGAAGCCCGTCGTCTGCGAGGACTCAGACGAGCTCCTCAACTACGTCGCCAGCACCAATCCCGGCCTCCGTCTGTGATCCCCCTAACCTTAAGATACTACCAAACATTACAGTGATCATACTCAAAAGTTAACATCTAAGGATACCGAGCAACACGATGCCCTGATGTCACTGGCCGCCAAAACGAGCTAGTTGGTATTCTTTCAAACGAATTTAGGATTTACTTAGATAGGTATAAAGTTCGGTTTTAACAAGCTACACTCCATAGAGGATGCACATCGTACTACATCGTATTTATTAAGCACCAGCACAGAAAGGACTTGCCATAACTCCTATATTCGGGATCTCCCTACACTGCCCGCTTTCCGTCGTACAAACTCTGTACAGTATCGTAATTTAAGACTTAAGTAAGTTTATTTTACCTAAGGGAATTTCTATTTGTACATAAAAATAAAAAATAAGAAAAAAATTAAGATTCGTTTTTTTTTCTGAAATGTCGTATTGGGATTTTTTGTGTCATCCAGTGCCTAGGACATCGTCTGAGCCAGTTGAATCTACAGCGTAATTAAAATGGATTTTGAGATGTTCTTCTATTGTTGACAAATTGACATTTAACGCATTTAGACGCACGTTACTGGTTAATACAGACGTAGAACGTCTGTATTAACCAGTAACGTGCGTCTTTACTTTCAGCACCGTAAACTTAAGAAAACAAAGGAGACATTATCAAAATAACCTCTTCTTTTTCGTCACTTTATACATATACTATTTCCATGCGTCTGACACAAAAACATAAAATAAATAAGATGGTCCAACTACCGCACTCAAAAACGTCGCTTAAAAAATCATTAGCGTTATTATCTTGGCACACACGTCAAAACCGGCAAACCGGTGTGGGTGTACTAATGGGTACACCTCTGCCTAACCCTTCGGGGATAACTGGCGTGATGTTATGTTACACACGTCAAAAAAATTATAATAGTCCAATATACATATACATGTTAATTAATGCTAATGATTTACTTTAAGTAACAACTAACCAAGGTAAGTTAGAGATCGCCACAAGGTACCGTTGAACCATCATTCAAAATGTATTGCAGAACCTTACAATGCAAACTAAATTCCACAAAAATCATCAATCAATGTCAATACATGAGGTACCTATAATTTATGTCAAATTCGACAACTACCTTTACTGCGGCCATTCCCTAAAGGGGTACAATATTTAGCTGTAAAGCGGAAGCCTGAATAATTTCCAAAAGCTCTGACATATTTAGCTTCCTCGGGGAATATCTTGGGTAGGCACCGATTTGAAAGCAGAAGCTATTTCATTTGAACGAAATCACGAGGGACAATCTAGCAAGTTGTATGATATACTATATGCTCACCTTTTTTACATTATCACCTACATCAGACTGTTGAAGAAGGATCGAGGTCTGAGGACTTGGGTTCGATTCCCAGGTCGGGCAAAGAGTTACTGGGTTTTTCCATCAGGAATTTCTCAGCCTCGGAGTCTGGATTTGTGCTTGGTTGATGGCAATAGGCTCGCCCCCTTTTACATGGACTTAAACAAAACTAGCGAAATGTAAGTGTACTTCGGGGATTACTTATAGGCGTGATGTTATGTTATTTATACATTTCCAATTTTTTTCCCTAGCTCGGGGCCCCTGCCGGACGGGCCCCTAAGTAATGAATAATGCGGCCCTAACTATGTACTTAAATACTCCTTTTACGTCATGGCTAAAATGGCTGACGAACCTCATTGTCAACTCGGCAAGGCGACTTCTATTTTTCTCCAAGTTTATTACGTCACCGGAAGCGAAACGCCGTGTGAATACGAACAATCTACACATCATATCCTATGGGAAGTTGAATGGAGTAGTTTGCAAAATGTAATAGGGTGACTCCGCCGGTTTTCGGCCAGTTAAGCGAACGTCTGACTTCATGGCGATTTTTATCTTTGATAATAAAGTCGCTGGTTAGTTTCTTAAATCTTTTTGAACTCAGAAGATACTGTAGTTTTAATATTTGTAGATGTTTTACTCGTAAATATCATAATAAAATTACAAAAAATAAAAATCTGTGAAAATAGCGATTTCGCCGGTTTTCGGCCATCTGTGTCAGTTCCCGGCCCTTATTTTTGCTAGTTTTCGGCCACTATTCTACTATTGAAAAATCATCTCTATTCGCTCTGCATAGGTTCTATAATGGATCAACAAGTAAATAATATGTAAGAATCAACGATTTTAATTAAAACCTTTAAAATATTACTTAAATGGGAACATTTTTGTACAAAATCACAGGAAAATTAATCTTTACAAAATATAATATGGCAAAAAGAAAAATAAATAAGAATAAAAAATATATGAACATTCACATTTTCTTTAATAATAACTCTCTTTGAAATTTCGTCTCTGAGAAAATATTAGTCTCTTTCATTATTTCTAAAATCATCTTAATATTAGTTTTTCTTCATATTGATTCTCGTTTCCTTATTTATTTTTTAAATATTTCTGAGTCAGTCTCTGTACTATGTTTATTTTTCTTTAACATGCTAAATTTTTTGACTGGCTAATAACACAAATTTTGGGGAAGACACTTAAATAAGTTTGTTTTATTCGTCTGACTGAAGATTTTCATTGAATTAGTTCAATTATAAACATTTACTACCGTTATTTTTTACTAGCCGAGAATCGGTAATCAAATTGTTAGTTTTCGGCCATATGGATTTGCTTAGGTCGAAAAGTAAATATTAAATCTCTCATTTTCGGCCGTCAAAAACTAGATAGATAAAAAGTGTTATTACCACATAATTAGCTCGATAACATGCGGCCGAAATCTAAACACACAAATGAGAAGGGGTTATACTTCGTGTAAAAAATCTTTATTTTGAAAAAAATCCTTTTTTAATATTCAAAATAATCAATTAAATGTAAAAGGTTTTCTTCTAGTTTTCGGCCTCCCGGCCGAGAAGTAGAAGATCTTCTAAATCATTATCTAGTTACCCGGCCATTAAATTTAAATGTAAATAACCTAATCTTTCTTCGATTTTAATTGAAATAACACTAATTCAACCCATCTCTCATACACAGAAATACAATTTATGTTTATAAACCGGTAAACAACAATGTAATTTCCCTTTCAAAATAACGCGCGCACTATTTTTTTCGTTAATTTTGACACATGCGTGCACTATAAAACTTTCGGAGGCTTACAGACTTATTAATTAGATCATTAAAAATCTACAAAATTCAAGAGTTATAGGGTTTATACCAAAGAAATAAGTAGGCATTGTCTTTTAATTATGTAGGGTAAAGTTTTCTTATTATATTAATATAACTATGAACTGGCCGAAAACCAGAGGTGGCCGGCAAACCGGCGAAGTCACCCTATTGTGTTATACGGTTTGCAACCTAAGTTTGTAGGTACTAAGTCTATTCTTGGAGCTAAAATTGAGTTCATTATCTTGCTTTTCGGCTTTTGAAATATTTTTACTGTGTTGAGATGGGAGCTTGGTCGAACACCAATGGTTTACGAGTACGATGCACAGCTAAAGCGTAAATAATAATACCAGCCTATTATTGAAATTAAGTACAGTTCAAAATCAAATACACAACATAATTGCATGTTGTACTTCTCCAAGTGGGCACTTGATACCACCAATTTCGCCAGTTATGTTTAAGTCCCATGTGGCAATCATATTGCCATAAACTGGGCACAAATTCAGGCTCTGAGGCTGCTACTGAGAAATTCCAGATGGAAAAATCCAATAAATAACACTTTGCCCGACCTGGAAATCGAACCCAAGACCTCAATTGTCCTGTCGCGCAAAGGGAGTCCCTTTGCGCGACAGGACAATTGAGGTCAAATGTCTTTAGCGCAAATGTTCCTCAAAGTCAACGAATTAAAACGATGGACGCTGAAGTGTCCAATATGGGCCATTGTGTACGGTCAACTTTTAAATACTAGTGCTGCCATCTAATGGACGTAAGTAGAACTTCTACGTCTGCACCAACTAACTCTAATTAGTATTTGCAGCAATAGATGGCGCTGCGTGTACGTAAATAAGCATTTACACACATTTATTTGTACAGTGTATTTTACTATACTTCATACTGGTACATTCCAACTAATATTTTAGCTTAGATAAGTAATTGCTAAATTGAATTCCAGTCGTAGAATTTATATAAGAGCGATCTGAAAATATACATTCCAGTGTTCATGCCACATTATGTTAGGTTCTGAAACTTTCAGGGCTAAGCACAGTGCTGTTTGCACGTGCCTACCTATTTCTCATGTGGCGTAAATAATTAGGTGCTTGACAGTGTTTTCATTGATGCTAATTACCTACCTACCGCGTGATTGATATGGGCTGGCTACAGTAACTTCCTACTTTTTAAATATCTAAGTTAAGATTGTATCCTAATCAGATTATGTCCCATATGCTGCAGTGCCCTAATTGTCCGTTCACCTAAACCCTTGACGATCCGAAGAGCGCCTCTAACGCAGCAACAAACGTGGCCACTTATATACTGGACGCAAGGAGTATAAATTATTATAGATG
Organism: Hoplodrina blanda; assembly: GCA_949316365.1. Lineage (NCBI taxonomy): Eukaryota > Metazoa > Arthropoda > Insecta > Lepidoptera > Noctuidae > Hoplodrina > Hoplodrina blanda. The sequence continues at coordinate 11,734,393 of OX438581.1, forward strand.
TATCATCGATACGAAAAGAGAAGAAGAGGAGTACCTAAAGATTGTATACCTACGTGAAACTTTTAAAATTCACAACATGGTGGGAAGGGGGACAGGTTTGAGAATTATGAAAAGGATTAATACTTATAACAGAAATAAACGAAAAAACATGAAGCCGCAATAAATAATGAGAGAATGTAAGTTTCGTAGACCTTCGTAGCACGGGGGTCTACGCCTAGACCTACGAAATACATGTGCTACGACAACTTTTTAGTCATTTATTTTTATTATCGATAAAAATAGTAATTTTTTTCACGTTGGTGTTTTTGAATTTTATGCCTTTGGTTGAGTTGAATATGTCTGCTTAGTAGATGTGAAGTTTTATGTTTTGTCCTTCACGTTTAGAAAATACCTGAAGGCCAATTTAACAACTACAAGATCGAGTAGAAATCTCATCTCAGCGATGGCCTATGTCCACTGCTGGACCTATGTCCAGCACTGGACATACCCACCCCTAAAGAAACCCACCTAACCTCCCATAAAGAAGCCACAATGACCGGCCCTGTGCTGCTCGCATCTGGCACGCCTACTAATATATTCGAAGCAAATACACTCATTCAATAGTTGTCTATAAACAATTATTCTGTTATTCCTGACTGCCTCGTTGGTCTAGTGGTCGCAAAGCGCGACTGCTGAGCATGAGGTCTTGGGTTCGATTCACTGGTCGGGCAAAGTGTTATTGGGTTTTTCCATCAGGAATTTCTCAGTAGCAGCCTCGGAGTCTTTTTTTTTTTGAGGTGGTAAAAATCATCAAATGAGTCCTTCCGCCCTGGGTGGAGCGGAAGGGACTGTCAGACTTTTACTGGCTAAAAAACCACCCTGTTCCTTCTGTTGCCCTTTACGTTCCGGGGCCACGGTATCCTGTTAAGACGTCCCGCAACCCCGGCAGGAGCCTCGGAGTCTAAATTTGTGCCCAATTGGTGGCAATAGGCTCGCCCCCTATTACACTGGACCTAAAAATAACTGTGCGAAATGTGGATGTACTAATGGGTACACCTCTGCTTAACCCTTCGGGGATTACAGGCGTGATGTTATGTTATGTATGATAAACAAAAATATATTTTCCAATCCGATTGGTAGTTCCAGAGATTAACGCGTATTTAAACAAACAAACTATAAAGCCTCTTCAGCTTTATTATATTTGTATAAGTAGTATAGATTTATAGCTTTACACTTACCTAAGAGTAATTAAATGTTATTTCGCCATTAAGTCTCATTCTACTTCTGTGTTGCTTTAGGCGCTTTGCACACAGAGCAACTATTGCAGCAACTGGGAACTGGCAACTAACTGGCAACTAGCTGTTTACGTATATTTCAATTGGACTGCGCACATAGCAACTCGAGTTTCGAGTTGCGGCAATCGTCAACAGTTTTCAGTTGCCGCAATCGATGATTAAGTTAGTTGCTAATTGCCGCAACTAGCAACTGTTAAATATTATACCGGTTTTTAATGTTACCGGTTTCCTCAACCGTCAATCGCAACGCGCCGGGCGATTTCACACCCTCCCTCCCTCTCCCTGTGCCCGGCAATGCCAGTGTCGCTACTGCAACGGCATTACGGCAACTCGGCTGTGAAAGTTGCTCACAGATTGCCATAAAGTTGCGGCAACCGTAAACGTTATAGCAACTATCAACTTTTACAGGAAACTTTTTAGGAGTTGATAGTTAATTTGCCTCAACTTAAGTTGCTCAGTGTGCAAAACGCCTTATAGTTTGTACTACGCGAACGGCAAAATTGTTTTTAAGTCTTATAATTAAGTGTCTTGTTTTAAGTAATAATTTTGGTAAACATTATCAATGTATAAACCACAAATAATTTTATTGAATACGGAACCGAAATTCTGTTTCTAAAATAAAAGTAAGCCTTAGTTACTCCTTATAACATTAGCTCTCTGCCAATGAAAGTTCCATAAAAATCGGTCCAGCCGTTTCGGAGGACAGCCGGAACACAAATACAATACCCATATGTTTTATCTGTAACTAAAACGGTTTTTAAATTATCAATAGCGCACTATGCAACTGAAAGTGTTTGCAAATGGAATCGAACTCGCTAAATGCCGCGCCGTGCCCTCGCACACTGCCACTAAACCAGCAAGGGATTAAGCGTGGGAATTGTTTGAACGAACACGAACTATATACGTGACATATCATTTGAGTGCGGATATTCATAAACGTATTGGATTTGAGACATTTTTTCCAGCATTCATGGGTACCACCAGCCGCGTGAGGGAGAGAACATCCTCCACCTCACGCCCCAGCCTCCGCGGGAGACGCCCAGGGCGTCGGACGTCGAGAGACGACATCCGGCCACCGTAGGCGCGGGCTTGCGGACGGCGAGTTATGGGTAGCTCGCCATCCAATCAAGGACCATGCCCGGGTCGACGGCGCGTTCTGTTCGCGCGCGCCTCAAAGAGCTGTCAGCACAGGGACGAGGCCCCAATACCGACCCAATACCAAACGCCTGCCGGGGTTGCGGGACATCTTAACAGGATACCGTGGCCCCGGAACGTAAAGGGCAACAGAAGGAACAGGGTGGTTTTTTAGTCAGTAAAAGTCTGACAGTCCCTTCCGCCCCACCCAGGGCGGAAGGAGTCATTTGATGATTTTTACCACCTAAAAAAAAAAATGGGTACCACCAGGTTTACCTTCAGGGAGGTGCTACAACTACACACTATACTTTTAACAAAAATATCGATATTAAACTTGTGTGTTAAGTCAATAGCTAATTGGATAGCAAACTAGACGCCTTAAGTTTTTATTTAAACAGTAACTGACTGCCTAATCTCTAATGGTGGCAAAGCGCGACTACTGAGCATGAGGTCTTGGGTTCGATTCCCAGGTCGGGCTAAGTGTTATTGGGTTTTTCCATCAGGAATTTCTCAGTAGCTGCCTTGGAGTCTGGATTTGTGCCCGGTTGATGGTAATAGGCTCGCCCCCTATTACATGGGACTTAAACATAACCGGCGAAAGGTACCCTGTACTATTCGGACATTCGGACTTCTCCGTGCCTCGGAAAACACGTTAAGCCATTGTAACGTGCTTTCCGAGGCACGGAGAAGTCCCGGTGAGTAAATATGGTTACCCATCCAAGGACCACCCCGGCAAGCGTAGCTTTACCTGATGGATCAACCCGAGCATCTGTTTGACTTAGCCAGGAGCTTCTCCTTTCATATTAGGATGAATACGACACACATTTGGCACAGCGGCCGAGCGATTGGTTGCTTCACTGCGGATCTCAGGTTCGATTCGGCGCGGAACAAATATTTGCAAGGCCTGTTTGTTTGATGTTTCTATGGTACATACTCCGGGTCTGGTTGTTAGTGTATGTAAGTTTATATGTTTGTAAACACACTCACAATACAGGAGTAATTCCTAATGTAGAGTAACGTTTTCAGGGTTCCGTAAGGGTGGACCTTATTACTAAGCTTCCGGTGCCCGTCCGTCTGTTCGCGGTCTGTATCTCATAAACCGTATTACGCCTAAAGAGTTGAAATTTTCACAGAATGTATATTTCTATTGCCGCTATACTTACCAACAAACAATAAAAATAAATTAAGTTAAAAAGTAAAAAGGGGGAGAGATACAAGAGGCCTTGTTTTTTTGCGTTTTTAACTCGATACTACATACACAAACTTACGCCATTTTCTCATGGGGATAGGCAGAAACCACAGAACGCGACCTGCTACGGTCCTTACATACCTTTCGCCTCATCTACGTTCATACATCTCGTCATACAAGCACGCCGGTGACGAGTACTTCGCACCTGACCTTTCTGAAGAACCTCACCAATAAGGTCAGTGTAGGTATTCTTAGGGCGACCCCTCCCTGCGTTGCCACTCACCTCTGCCTTATAAATACCTTTTGTTAATCGTCTTTCATTCATCCTCTCAACATGACCGAAGTTGACCGAACCATCTAAGCATACCCTTTTCTAATTTTGTCACTACATCCTTTTTTTAATCCGCAACGGTCCCGTATAACCTCATTCCTCACTCTAACGTACTACGATAGTTACAATGACAATACTACTACTACTTCGAGACTATAATGACTATTATATCTTCTAGGATGATACGGAACCCTCTGTGTGTGAGTCCGACTCGCACTTGTTTAAATTAAGAAAAGCTATAGGAACCAGTATAACAATTCAGTTTTAAATCGTACTAAACCGTTTTAAGAGTGCAGGTATGTAGAGGTTGCCAATTGACCTCATTATTATCTCGCTGTGGGCTCGCACCCACGGGATGAAAGGCGTGGCCTTCCCTTATCCGGCACCACACGACATGAATCTCTAACAGACTCAAGAGTAAGTACCTTGTACAGTCAACAAAAGAGATCTGTATGCAGGGTCGTCAGATATAGTTGAAGTTTTCTTAGAAACAGATGGATGTTTTCAAATGTCATTAATAAGCAGTTCATTAATTAAGTTAAGTTTCAGTCGTTGACATTCATCGGTTTCTAAGAAAACTTCAACTATATCTGACGACCCTGCATACCTCTATTTCTTTTGTTGACTGTACCTCCATCTATAAGCATAATATTATACGAATTAGCAGCATAATTATACCAACTGTTATAAAATACACTGTGATTATACCAATATTATTACATAACACATATAGCATAACATCACACCTGGATTCTCGGAAGGGTTAAGCAGAGGTGTACCCATTAGTACATCCACATTTCGCCAGTTATGTTAAATTCAATGTAATAGGGGGCGAGCCTATTGCCATCAAACTGGCACAAATCCAGACACCGAGGCTGCTACTATGAAATTTCTGATAGATTTATATTATTCTTATCCTGTGTTGCTGTTTTATGATCTCTAGATAAGTTTTGGTTTTGTTATTTGGCGGATAGGATTTTGATGTAGGTATCTGATAGATAGTGGCTATCTGGAAGCTATAAAAGATTTGCTGTCTTGTATTGTTTTTTTTCGATCTCCGGATAAGTTCCGGTTTTGTTATCTGGAGGATAGTGTAATGTAAAACTGTTACGTTTTTAATGTATCTGATAGATAGTGGCTATTCGGAGACTATGAAAACTGTACCCATAGTAGCAAAATATAAGACATCATTCTGATTGCATAACATCACGCCTGTAATCCCCGAAGGGTTAGGCAGAGGTGTACCCATTAGTACACCCACAGTTCATTCTGATTGTTGCTAGCAATTAGTATTGATTTATGACGTCATCAAGAAAGACGTCATAAATTCAAAAAATGAGAAGAGATTTTATATCGAATTAAAATTTTATAAATTGCGTATTAATGATATCTTGATACCTAATTAGGTTAATCTTCTACTCTGCTTAGGCCCATCTCCGCCAAAAGTTTAACTTAGAGTTAACCAGAAGTCACATTACAAATCTCATTTAAATAACTTGTAATTTAACCTCAAGTTAGCAACTAACTCCGAGTTAAGTTATTGGCGCTTTTGGGCCTCAGTTTACCATTGTTCTCTATCATCTCTTTCAGACTCTATCTTGTTTGGTATCAGTTATGTAATCATATTCTCTTATTGCAAATCGGTAGTGATACCACTATCAGCAAGAGATAACAAGTCTGTAGGTACATATTATGCCGGAAAGAAGAATTAAAAGTACCATTGTTGACTCTTCATTCACCCAAAAACGACATCCCATTGCCAACAGCTGTATCAAGAGAATGCTCCAATATAACCAATGAACATTCATCTTGTTTTAAAGGTTACAAGTACTTACCACACATAGGTACCTATAGCTTACCCGATAACTGTACATATGTGGTATGTATGTAAACACACATGCACACGTAACAACAACCACTCCTGCCATTGTCTTTGTTGAAATTAATGTTCGAATTCTACCATAATTAAATCATTCAACACACTCGCCAACACATAATAAACAGTTTATGTTTGAGACTGCCATCCACCATGCAACTGATCGCCCGCCGTTAGGGGACCGACACACCTCCAAGCGAAAATGGAATCTTGCCGACAACACGCCAACCCCGATTCAGGTACCTACCTTGCGTTTTTGTGTCAATTAGAATATTATAAGCAGACATAATGTAATTAGAATCGTCGACCGTTATGGTCGGTGTTCAGTGGTTATAGCTATACGATGAACATAGGTTGGTCGGTGCGGCTAGTCGATCGCGAGGGTCACGCAGAGGTGACAGCGAGTTGCGTGCGTGCGAGATATGGGGAGGCGTCAGGCGGCTCCGCTGATGTCAGTGGAAGCGACGAGCGGCGGCGCTCCCGACGGCGGCGCGGCGACGGGCGCACGGTGCAGCGGCGCGGGGCGCGGGGGGGTCGCTGCTGCCGCCGCCGGTCGTGCTGCCCGCCAGTCCGCCGCGCGCCTCCGACACGAGTGCTTCGAGCGCGACAACACACACCTTCGCTTCACGCAGGTACGTACATCGCACGTGACTTTCATAACTTCTTTCGCTTCCTCCGAGCGCAGCGCCGGAGGCCGCCGCAGGACCCGCCGCCGGCTATTTCGAATGTCACCTGTCGTCGGATGACCAGAAATAGCCGGTGGTCGGCTGCACCGGCATCAGCCGCAACTTGGCGGCCTCGGAGCGGCGGCGGCGCCGGGGGCGCGATGACCCGTCTTGTTTGCCAAACGAGAATCCCTAAATACTTGCCGGTCATCGCTTCTGCGGCTTTTATCAGTGTTACATATTTATTATTTGCCGGCGGTACGGTGAGGTCAGCGAGCGCGCGCGGCGTTGTGCGCCTTATCGCGTGGGCCGTAGGGTCGGTCCGAGCGCGCCCACCGCGCCCGACCTCGGCTTCTGCTCTGTCTTTGCTCTGCTCTTGCGTCGTTCTTAATACCTATTGATACTTACATACTCACATGTTGAAGCACAAACAATAGCCAACTTTACCGCAAACTGCGTTGATTCTAACTATTGGGAACTAACTTCTGTTTGTTATTGTTTACCACCGACTACGCTCAACAGTTGTTGAGATACTTTTTTATATGACTCCTGTACATAGGTAGAGGTACAGCAAGCGATCTGCTACAGTCATTAGGTAGGACTTGTAACGACTTACAATTTACAACTATGTATTTATCTATAGCCGTAATTACCGTTCAGATGTTAATTGTTTGTACACAACGTTAACTGATAAATTAGGTACGTGTACTGATGCTACTGCTGACCTCTCGTGTCCACTCACGTTCACAACAACCCACCACTGCCTGGATCTGAACTAATTGTTTACTTCGATGAGAAACAAACGGATATTAGAGGTTGGTCAATGACGTCATGAGGTAACGTGATGATTATGAGTAGGTAACTCGCAGTTAGGTACTTAAAGCAGCGTGCCCATATACCTCGTAAGTACCTACTTTACACAGTTAACGTTGTTGAAGTTCAGGTAGAAACCTATTAAACTGGTCATTCATTACAAGAGCCACCCATAGATTAGACCTCTCCTAACTCATTATAGCGGCTCTGTAAGTTCTTAATCTTTGTTATTGTTTTTTTGAATGCGCTGGCGGACGCACGTGTCAATCGTAAAGCGGTCAGAAAACAAGCGCTAGTTACTTTGTATTCTTTAATCGCTAAATCAGGCACGGTAGGCACGGCGTATGAAATATTCGTGAAATGTGCGCGGGTTGCCCGCTGACGAGGGATCCGGTACTTCGCCAGTGTTGTCTTCAGCAGCAGTACACTGCGTGTAACACTTACACCGCCATGCAGACTTCGCCCTTAACGTTCGCTTCATATGGCCCAGTATCCCATGGCGATGTGTCAACACTTATTACGCCCTAGACGCATCGCTCAAATGTTCTCGACCTCGCACTATCCGCCTTCAAGCGATGTTCGCCTCTAAAGCTCTTGCTCGTAAGGGCTCTTATATCGTGCGCGTGTTCAGGCGTTAACAGTGTTTGGTCGCTGGTGTAGGGTCGAGATCCCCGACGCACAAGAGAGTGAAAGTTGGGAGGGTGGGTGAGAGCCGGGGTGGCTCCCTGCTGGAGTAGTCGACCCGGGACTTCCAACTAGGATTTGCTAAATCTGCTTCTTTTACGCCGGGACTGTCGAAAAAGCAAATGACGGTTTTTAAATTGGACGTTTATTGCCGTCATTAGATACACTTAGGAGCCGAAGATTGGTACAGACTACCGATGTTTAGATGTCACACAGATTCCAAATTCCTATTACACGTTACAGGTAGGTAGGTACTTCCTTATCCTACTGAAAAATGACATACTTACCCATTGAATCACGGTGTCATTGTCAGCACTTCATTCCCGGTGGTTAGTCATCGCCGCTTTTAACAGCAACGCCATCGAGTGCAAGAATTAGAGTTCGCTACATACCTACCTAGATACCTACTTCATGTCAGTGCACACAAGCTCTGGTATATTGGCATACGCGCAGTATCCACGCCCGCGCCCCTGACACGCCGCACGAAAAACACGTGGCAATGTAGATATAGGTACTTACATACTCTTAACATACTAGCTTCATGTGTACAGTTAACAAAGGTGATATGTATGCAGGGTCGTCAGATATTGTAGTTCTATTTTGCATTTTTTTTTTTAATCTCTAATTTTGCGGTTTTTACGCTCATACCTACATCAATTTGCACCTACCATGTAATCTCTTCACCACCTTTGGTTGATTGTTAGAGAATGCCTAAGACAAACTCCGCCTTTGTACCTACTTTTGTTGCATAAAGATTAAATAAATAATAAATACAAAAGTAATGACGTTTTCTTAAAAGCAAATGGATGTTTCCAAATATAATTTAATTTAAAAAGTAGATAATAAACAATTTATTAATTAAGTTAAGTTTCAATCGAAGACACAAGAAAACTTCAACTACCAATATCTGACGACCCTGGACAACTATCTCTTTTGTTGACTGTACCTAACTTAATATTCTCGTGTTGTCAGATTGCTGCCTAGTTTCATAACGTCAGATCCAGCTTTGCGTATATACAGGGTGATTGTTAGCTACGGGGTGTTCCAACTTCCATTGACGGCAATGACTGATTCGAATCGCATACTGGTCGCATATATTAGGTAGGTAGTTGTTTAAACTGCTCGTCATCAAACCCGCACATTGTATGGAGGAAGTAGATAATTTTTAGCACAGACCTTATCAAAGTGTTTAGTCATTTCGTATACAACAGTACCTATAATGTAAAAGATACAGCGGCCTGAAGTCCTGAACCCTATTTTGGAAAGACAATCTTCAATTTTGACATTACAGCAAATTCCAATACTTCTTAACTTTGAAAAATTCGACAGCTCAACAACATGAAAAGCGCAATGAATACCTAATGTTGAATTGTCAAAATAAATGCGGCTGTAATTTCTCGAACTGCGTCGTTGATCTAGTTGTGGCAAAGCGCGACTGCTGAGTGAGGTCTTGGGTTCGATTCCCAGGCCGGGCTAAGTATTATTGGATTTTTCCATCAAAAATTTCTCAGTAGCAGCCTCGAAGTCTGGATTTGTGCCCGGTTGATGGCAATAGGCTCGCCCCCTATTACATGGGACTTAACATAACTGGCGAAATGTGGATGTACTATGGGTACACCTCTGCCTAACCCTTCGGAGATTACAGGCGTGGTGTTATGTAATTTCTCGTATTAAGTAATAAGGACTATGTTTGCCCGCGTGGAAGTCAAAGTCAAAGTCAAATATTTTCTTAGCTGACGTCTCTTACCTATAAACCTGTCGTCAATCCTCTAAAATCAAGTAATTTTCGAGATACATATGTATAAGAATCCGGACTCCGAGGCTGCTACTGAGAAATAATGGAAAAACCACATAATACTTTGCCTGACCTGGGAATCGAATTCAAGACCTTATGCTCAGCAGTCGTGCTTTTGCAGACCAACGAGGGTGTGATTCACAAGTTTTTATTTCCAAGGCAACTAGGAAACTCGCAAGTTTTAACTGATTATGAGGACTTTAGAAACGTATTATAAACTTAATAGAAAACTTTTAAACGGAGCCACTTTAATTGACAATTACGTCAACTAAAGTGGCCCGGTCTGCGCAGCGCCTAAATTATTACACTTCACACGCAACATTTACGTTAAAACAGTCCTGAAATCGTTATAGCAAATTGGAATGATACAAATTCAGTATATCGTGTAGGAAATAATCGTAAAACTGTGATAATAAGGAAAATATTATAATGAAACACGCGTGCACTGTTCCCTAATTAATAATTAAAAAACATCATCAAACACTAGGTACTCGTGTTTGTGATCAGTGCCAATGCCAATAGCTGGGCGTTTGTGCTGTGCTTTGAAAGCAGCTGTCAACACTTTTATAAGAGCCCACATAAATGTGTTTGAGTTATCGGTGATTCACTATTAAATTGTGAAAATACCCATAACATTATGTACAGTCGCCAGCAAACTCAAAGTCATTTAATTAGACCATTAAAAGGCATTTTGAACGTAATATACAAGAAAAAAGAATTGAATCTAGTTGTCCCTTCGAAAAGGTAGTTTTCTATAAAAAAGAAAGAAAGAAACTCTTCTCTTTTAAAATCAATTTTTGCATACATAATATTATACGTGAATGCAATGCAGCAAATTGCAATTTTACCTTTTTGTTGCAATTGTAAAATCGCTCCTATTACAACCGCATATGATGGCCGCACTTTAAAGCACATGATGTAATGACAAACGTTGATGGAATCTTTTTTGTTTTGACACACCCATTTAAACTCACACAAACAAACAACCAAACCCTAAACAACTAAAAATAAATATTTCTTCGGGAATCAAACCCGAGACACGTAGCGCAGCAGCCAATCACTCGATCACTGCGCATTTAACCACCGTCCGATAAGTTACCGTTTACGTATCTAGCAGATAATTTCATACAAATATCTACGTAGAGCTAAGTTCTGGTGACCTTTAAACCTTTTGACCTGTTTATCATTGGGTCCTCCACGAGGTGGACCGTCGACCTAGTAAAGGTCGCGGTAAACCACTGGATTGGGCAGCGCAAGACCGGTCATTGTGGCTGTCTTTAGGAGAGGCCTATATCCAGCAGTGGACGTCGTTTGTCTGATATGATGATGATACATTGACCTTTATATTCGTAGCAGTCTTAACCAGGGTTTCCAAAAATTTATAAAATTGTCAAAATTGCTGAACATTGCCTGGTAAAGTGATTTGCTAAGTTGAAAGCTGAGAGGAAAAACAATTAAAAACACTTTAAATTAAATTAAAAAATTTTTATTGCTACTTTACAGCCCTCGAAAAAGTTTTGTTAGCTACCTCTTATTTTTTGACAGAAGTCATTGCATATTGCAAACCTTAAATTGCAACACGTGCAGAATTCTCTGCTTGCACCATAACGACACTCATTTCGGAAACTTAGCCCCACACAAAGAATTTCTCCTCTATCGTGAGTGCGTTTACTAACATATAAACTCACATACTAACCACTAATAAATCAATTAATGGTATGAATGTACTTAAAAAAAATATATCTATATTATATATCTACTTCGGTAATACTGTCATACCGAACAAAAATCTAAAATACCATACAATTCGGGAAAACACTGATCATCAGCTGCCAACCCTAATCGTAATCCGTCAACGAGAAAAACAGAAAAGCGTAGACAAGAGACAACCTCCAAAATAATAATTTAAAATTCATTCATTTAAGTTTGGCAGGTACGGTCAGCGAAAAAAGTTGTTTAATTTTTCAGACTTTTTAATCCTTTATTGAGCATACTATTAAAAGAAACACGGAATGGGTATAGAATCAGGGGGGGAGAGGTAAAATAAAGTCTATTAGTTGTTACCTGGAATGCTAAAGAGCGGTGCATCGTGCATTTCATGTACTCGTATATTCAGTAAGATAAAGTAATATCGAAGGACATCGAAAGTATTTTTGGTATAATCAGTTTCGGTGAATGCCAAAAATCACATTCGATGATTTACTTACATAGGGGCCGCCGGCCGTCAATATTTTGACCAACTTTTTTTGCTGACTATACGTAACTGATGCGGAAGCACAGATAGGTATCCCTTTATTGTGTTCCGCTTTCCGAGTTGGAAGTCGACACGTGCTAAACTTTTAAGATATTAATTGCTCAACTTTTAAGCAATTCCTGTCTTGTCTCACAGGATTTTCGTCTTATACAGGTTGTAAAAAAGACAGTTGACAGCTTTGTGATGACAAAGCTGTCAATTACATATTCTGTCAATCAAACTAAGTAACTTTGAGCAAACACTCAAACTCAAGCTTCTTTAAGTGAAAACTTGTAATTGGCAATAATTTTTATTAACTGTTTTTTTTATATCTTGTTTTTAGCTGAAAATAAATCAAAATAAATAAAAAAAGATTCCGACGAATACCCTCCTCCTTTTTTTGAAGTCGGTTATAAATAAACGATTATAGCTGGGAAACGACTTTATGGTAAAGCGCAACGTGACGCACGCATAACATTGTGCTTAAGGGTGCATGTAATAGTACAGGGGGTCGTGGGGCTATTTAAAGTTTAGTTATAACATTGGAAATTTGTTTTCGTAACAAAACGAAAAAGAAAGTTGGTACTTTGACCTTCAATACCTCCCTTACCAGACGGTTCCCAGGCCCAGTATAAAAAAATCGCAATGATGGGAACAACTGGTAACTATGTAGTACGTAACTTTCCTTTCTGATTCTTATACTTATATATTGTTTTGTCTTCGTTATTATATCACAGAATCCGACCCTCCCCTCCCCCCTCCCCCATTTGTCTTGCCAAGCGTGGTCACTATGGCAGTATTCCCTACGAACATTCATTTTAGCGGGCCAGCGTTAACGTGCTAAAAAGAGATAAAAATGTCATGTAATAATTCTGTTTTTACGTAAACAAACCACGCATAACGTAGCTAATGTAAGATACGAGTACATAAAGCGTCTAATGCGCCATAACGTTATTATGTACAACATAGGCTAGTCGGCTAGTCGTTACAGTTATGGGGGTGACCTAATATACAGTGCCAGCTTGTCCTAAACGGGCCCTGTATCAAAATTTTTTGGGGGCCCTAACTGCGGCGAAGCCTAAATGGACGCTAAAGATTTTTGCTAAAGAAGCAATTTTCTTACTCCTTTCGCCTCGTCCACGTTCATACAGCTCGTCATACAAGCACGCCGTTAAGTGTAAGGATCGTAGCAGGTGGTGTACTGTGATTTCTGTCTACGCCCATGTGAGAAAGGCGTGAGTTTATGTATGTATGTATGTATGTATGAAACAATATCTTCATTTTTTCGGGATGTTTGGCGTACGGCCTAAGAGTTTGAGTGAGATAGTGGATAATATTCTGGGGCCCTCAACAGAACTACAGGGACCCAGTATCTCTGATACGATGGTAGCTACGCCCCTGCTAATTCAGAACATCACTTGCTTAGCGTCCTCCCTGCAGTCTTATTGCGTAACACATTTACAATGGCAACGCCTTTCATTTTGACAATTCAAGAATATTTATTACCTTATTAACGTTCTGTATTGTCAACGTTGCCATGGTCCAGTGGTTTAGGACCTCCCTCTCGTGCCTGAGGATATGGGTTCGAAACCGGGCAAGTACCAATGTGACTTTTTCAATTCATATGTACTTTCCAAGGTTATCTTGGACATTACTGGCATCGGTAAAGGAAAACGTTGGGAGGAAACCTAGACTTATAATTCATATCAGTCTGAAATGGCCAATACGCCTTGAGCAAGCGTGTGCGTGGTGATCAATACTAGGGGCCTCTACATGAGAAGAGGTATTTGCCCTGCAATGGGACAATAATAGGCTAGTATTATATTAACGTTATAGAGCAGACGAATTTTTCAAAAACATGAAGCAATAGATTATGGATTAAATTCAAAATCCTTTGGATCGTGATTGTGAGTTACGCAATTTGGATGCTGGTTTAATGAAACGGCAAAGCCCTAGTGGCGACATGTAGAAATGAGGTTCCAAGGACAAATTTTTGTACTGTAACAGCCTAACAGGTAATCGAATTTCACAGTACGAAAAACCGACCAAGTACGAGACGGACTCGCACACGAAAATTTCCGTACCAACACTACTTATAAAGAAAATCATGTTTCTTTTATAGGTACCCCTTATTTTTTAACTTTATTTTGTTACTAGCTTTTGCCTGCGACTTCGTCCATCGGTTATCGCGGACGCAGACGAAGTCGAATAGAAATTAACTCCTTTTGTTGAGGATCAAACTTACCCCGTACCAAATGTCATCAAAATCGGTTCAGTGGTTTAGTCTTGATAGCGTAACAGACAGACAGATACACAGAGTTACATTTGCATTTATAATATTAGTATGAATAGCGGCCATAGTAACACACATTCTGTGATTTCAAGTGTCTACCTGTTACGGTTCAAAAGACCACTGACAGACGGACAGACAGCAGGGTCTTAGTAATAGGGTTTCGTTTGTCACCCTTTGCGTACGGAACCCTAAAAAGGATACTTATTAAAGAGGGATTTACATTACGTTAGTCGTGGTTGTTTGTTAACCATTATTATTCTTATCTCGTGGCGACATAAAGCCCAACGCCGGGGGTGAAAAAAGGTCTGTTAGCAAATTTTGACTCTTTAGCCTCTTATGGTGCTTCAGTTGTGCTTACATACTGTCAAAGTCATGGCTGTGCCATCCCATTATCTGAAAACAAAAGATGTTGCTTGACTGGCTTCAACACCACTGATTCTTTTTAGATGAATAGGATGATCAAGCAATCGAAATCGAAATTACTAACTAGCATAGTATTTTTTGTCATCAATAATGGTAGTCGTCATATGTAGTAGTATTAATATAGTCATTTCATCTTCAAGCTATTTAAGGGGCCTCTGCAAGCTGGTTTCGGCCCTTGTGCGCCTTTGAAAAGCTATTTAAGGGGCCTCTGCAAGCTGGCTTCGGCCCCTCGTACGCCTTTCATAGGTCTTGGACTTGGTTTCATAAAGTAGCAATAGTAGTCGTCAATAATATTAGAAGTATTTTGCAGATTTCTATAAAATGTGTAAATACACTAGTAACAATTTCTTCCTAGCGGAGGAGATGCTGTTCTTTTCTGATTAATTTCGTTCCGGGATTCCAGACTCTTGAATCGTTTCTCCTGGAATTGTCGAGCTTTTGCCTCGGCGCTTTTGTGGTGGTCGGTATTCTGTCTTTAAGAAGTTGCAGTAGGTAGATAGGAAGAGCAAGGCGGGCTTATCGATATAAAATACAGTCGTAACGTTAGACCAAAAAATTCTCTGACACCAATATCCTTTCATTATTTTGCAATCCCTACCGAATGTTCATTCGTATCGCCGGATATTTTCCATGAAATTTCTAAAAAGGAATATGTTCAAACAGTCCCTAAAGAGGTCGCTGTTTACATGGCTACCGAAAAAAGTGTTGCCATGGATACCGATATATGAAGATATTCCTTTGCCTTTATAGGTCTATTGTACAAGACCCATCGATTGAACACAGTAAGATCATATCATACGCCCTCCTTTTGCCAAATATATTTTAGTTCCAGATATGGCACTAGCTACTAAGGCGTTTAACACGGAACCGGGCACCGCCGCGGTAGGCGGTGAAGCGGATCTCATGTCGCATTGTCCTCTATGAAATCCGTCGTTGCCTTTCACACGTACACTTCCCGATCGCGCGTTCGGGCGGTGTACGTGTACCTACGTCGGGCGGTGTTCACCGCCGACCGCAGTGCGCGGTGCCTAACAGTTACCAACCAGACAAAAATCCAGACTTTTAGTCCAGAATTTGTCTACGTTTGGGCAAATTCTTAATGGGAAATTCATGCTTTTTCATTATTACATAGTAGGTATTCCATACTTATTTCCTTAAGTAATATCTATACAGGGCCACGTAAGCGAAGCCGCGGGTACAGCTAGTGCTATAATATACTGTAGTTTCATATCGCCATACAATACAACATAACGACAATACAATTTCGTAGTAAATAATGGAGTCATCTTTTGATGATAGTAATTAAAGAATTCCAACCTGCCGGGGTTGCGGGACGTCTTAACAGGATACCGTGACCCCGGAACGTAAAGGGCAACAGAAGGAACAGGGTGGTTTTTTAGTCAGTATAAAAGTCTGACAGTCATAAAAAAGCTGAAGAGATATTTTGTTTGTTTGTTTAAACGCGCTAATCTCTAGAACTGCTAGTAAGTTTTGATTTTTTTCTTACTTATATGATAGCCATAGATTTCTCACGGGGCGGAACAGTAAGTAATGATGTAATTTAACACAGGTGAAAAAACCATGCGTACGAAGGAAGGAGCAGGAAGCAGCTAGTCTATACTTAATAATAATTAATAATAATATTATAAATAGGAAAGATTTGATTGTTTGTTGGTTTGCATTGAATAGGCTCCGAAAATACTAAATGGATTTGAAAAATTCTTTCACTTTTGGGAAGCTACACTATCCCCTAGTGACATAGGCTAATACATACATACATACATAAACTCACGCTTTTTTCCCATGGGGGTAGGCAGAAACCACAGAACGCCACCTGCTTACATACTCCTTTCGCCTCATCTACGTTCATACATCTCGTCATACAAGCACGCCGGTTACGAGTACTCCGCACCTGACCTTTCTGAAGAACCTCACCAATAAGGTCAGTGTAGGTCTTCCTAGGGCGACCCCTCCTTGATATTTTATTATCAAAAAATTAGGGATCCGTAAGAAGAATCACGAGAACGAAGTCACAGGGAGTAGTTAGTAGTTAATAATTCTGAAGTCAAACAATGCCAATAGAAATGTCGTGTGGCCGCTAAACACTTCTTCGAAACATTATTTTCTTTAGCCTTACAACAATTGCGTGCAACGTGAAAGAACGTAGTAACGCGATAAAAATAATATAGGTGTTCACCGAAAATCAATTTTCGCTAAAAATATCCTTGTGATTACTTAATTTAGGTATTTTTTCATAACATCACGCCTGTAATTCCCGAAAGGTTAGACAGAGGTGTACCCATTAATACACCCACAATTCGCCAGTTATGTTTAAGTCCCATGTAATAGGGGGCGAACATATTCCCATCAACCGGGCACAAATCTAGACTCCGAGGCTGCTACTGAGAAATTCCTGATGGAGAAACTCAATAACACTTTGCCCGACCTGGGAATTGAACCCAAGACCTCATGCTCAGCAGTCGCGCTTTGCGACCACTCAATTTTCTCAAAAAAGGTCCTTGTGATTACTTAATTAAAGGTACTTATTTGTATGTCTTTACTTTGTAATTTTTTTCTAAAGATATAGTAAGAATACGGAAATAACATAATTGTGTGAATTCGTTGGTTTTCCAAAAGTTCAATTGCTGTTGTTTATTTTTGTAATACGAAGCTCTTCACAGTCTGTTAAGGAAGTAGATTTTCCCAGAAAAAAATATATATTTCAGACTTAATACTAGTATTTCTACGTAATTATTCACAACCAGTGTCCCACATCTCCTGTTGAATTCACACCTACGCTTAAAAAATACTGCTTAATATCGACAAATGCGTTAACTTAAAAAGCACGCGCTGTAACCGAGTTGCAAGCGCTACATCAACTTTTTCAGTATAAAAACTTTAAAAGTTGTCCCATCGCATGTAAAGTAGGAATCCACAGCTTTCGCACCTGCATTGACGGTTGAATAATTTGCTAAGCTGTAATGGTGTGGTGAGGTCGCCAGAGCGAGTCTGTGCCCACCTCGACTGCGGCAAGCGGGCGTCGGCGGTACGGCGGCAGCTGCATTGCAGCTGGCGTATGCTTTTGCTCGTTTTACTGCACAGAATCCTGCTCACACTGGATGTACGTACGTACATGTGGCATGGCCGGTGTGTGAACACACACACGCTACGTAATTCACACAAGTATGTAGTGTAGCATGACGCTTTTGATCTCTGATGTTAAGCAGAGTTGAAAAGTGGCCAAGCGTTTGTGATCAGGATTAACATAATATATGTGTAATTACTGATGTTTAGGCGCATCTGGATACTGAAAACCGACCCTGAAAGCTGCGGTGAAAAGTTTTATAATAATAATAATAATAATAATAATTCCTTTAATTCAGGCAACTTGGCCCATAAATTACAATACATAAATAATTATGATAGCTATAAACTAATACATATTAAAAAGAAACAAACATTATAACTATTGCACACGAAAAGACGGCGTCGTGTTGCGCTGCGAGGTGTCACGTAGTCTTTCACGAAACCGTCGAAACAAGACACCTTTCGGCCAAAACTCTTCTTTGAGGAAAGTCTCCACATGATGAGTCGGCACCCGCACCACAAACGATTTGAAATTTGTGTTGTGTCGCGACTCCAACTCCACGACCCTCAGAGTCCAGTTGGTCTTCACTCGTACATACTCCATAACCTCCTCGACCTTCGTGGAGTGATGTAGTCTGGACACGTATAGCTGCGTCGATGGATGTAGTATTCAATGTTGACACCTATAGGTACTGAATTTCAGTCTGACCAAAGTTTATGTCGAAGGAACAAGGGTCTATATCAATTCGTTTCGTTCGTTCAAAGTAAGATGGCATACTTTTTCATAAACACACCATCCTTCAGTATTACGACTTTTTCACGTAAAATTCATGAAGCAGTCACGCTCCGGACCTAGCTACTAATTTACATACATTTTTTCAGATGTCGCGAACACTAAGATCAACTAGAATGATAACTTAATACTACATGGTTACATAATTTTGCTATCTCAAAAATTATCCAATTTGTGTTTTGAAACGATAACGTACCAAAACATTACGATGTTTGTTATAACTATAGAGTTGTAGACAACTCATTAGAGTAGGCATGTTACCTACCATACTTTTATTAAATAACTTGATTTTATCCTCATTTTCGTCCACGTGGAAGTTGGAGTCAATTCCTTATGTTGTCTGTCTGTATCCCTGTCTATCTGCGCTTTCAGGACGAAACCACTGACCCAATTTTGATGAAATATGGGTAAGAGTAAGTTTGAACCACAAGGAAGGAGTTTACTTTTCTTTCCGCGATTTCGTCTGCGTCCGCGTTAGGTAAGATTCAGACCAACCGGCTCGGATTGGACCGCATCGGAACGGATCCGTACGCATGCCGCGGCAGCCGTACGCATCCGTACGGCTCCGACGAACGCGATCGACGGAGGTAAAGTTGCATGCAAATATGAACTATAATTACTGTTGATACATTTCAATGTTCTTTACCGCATTGTAAAATGCCGCCCGGCTCGGATCGGACCGCATCGGAACGGATCCGTACGCATGCCGCGGCAGCCGTACGCATCCGTACGCATGCCGCGGCAGCCGAACGGATCCGTACGCATGCCGCGGCAGCCGTACGCATCCGTACGGCTCCGACGGACGCGATCGACGGAGGTAAAGTTGCATGCAAATATGAACTATAATTACTGTTGATACATTTCAATGTTCTTTACCGCATTGTAAAATGCCGTCCGGCCCGGCCCGATGCGAGCCGGTTGGTCTGAATCTTACCTAACTCGATATTTATGCGGAAGAAGTCTTGGGCAAAAGCTAGTCCAAATATTCTTAACTAAACCTCTCCTACCTATAAACTAACTACCTGCTAGTTTCAGCTTCGAAGCTTAAGTAGTTTTCGAGATTTCGTGATTAATCAGTGAGTTAGTAAATTCAATTTATACGATTTTTCGGGTCCTGTAATTCTGTTTGGAAACTGTCCACCATTGAAATGGTTGTAGCTGCATGCTTATTACCTACGTAATAGGAATTTGGGTCGGCCTCCGCAGGGATAGGGGCGTTGACTGTGGGTTTTGACATTGTCAGTCATATAACTACTGAACTGAGAATGTATATTTGAGTAAAAGAGTATGGAGGTTCTTGACTATTTATGTCGAGACGAAACTAAGTACTTATTAGAAGGGGCAACTAGAATAAATTCTTTTTCTTAATAAATGGCATTGAAAAGTGGTATTTGTGGTTTTGACTTTGACTTTGACCGTCAAACTTGCAGCCACAATTGTTCCTAAGTGTTAAACTCATAGGAAAGTCTTTTTATCGGTTACTACCTACTTAAAAGATAAAGATATATTATACGTTTAAATATAGTAATAGGTAGGTCAGTATCAAGATACTGCAGTCTGATTTTCAGTGAAGTAGGTACGTACTTTTTATTATCCCCAAGTGGTCATGACTTACCAAGACCAGATGTTGTCCACATTTTCACATCCGTTGATGATTTATAACATACTTCTACAGGCGAGTCGTATATTAATGGAGCAATGGGCGTTAAATTGTGCCGACTTGGGCCAATTCGTGTGAGTGCTGCAGTTAACATAATTGACATCGGCATGCGAAATTATGATTTTCAATAGACGGTGCTACGCGCCGCGAAACGGTGCTGGAACAATTAGCTTTACTGAAGCGTCCGCTCATCTATAGTCTAACTACTTAATAACTATAATAAAGTTGAAGATTTTTTTGTTTGTTCAAACGCGTTATCTCCAGAACTACCATTCGGATTGGAAAAAATATTTTTGTATATGATAGCCAGATTCATGAGGAATAGTATAAGCTATATAACATCACGCTACGACTCACGGGAGCAGAGCAGTAAGCAAAGACGTAACTTAACACGGGTCACGGGAGGGGTCGCCCTAGGAAGACCTACACTGACCTTATTGGTTCTTCAGAAAGGTGCGGAGTACTCGTAACCGGCGTGCTTGTATGACGAGATGTATGAACGTAGATGAGGCGAATGGAGTATGTAAGGATCGTAGCAGGTGGCGTTCTGTGGTTTCTGCCTACCCCCATGGGAAAAGGCGTGAGTTTATGTATGTATGTATGTGTGATAAAATCGCGAGCTGACGCTAGCGTGAACTTTCATGTTTCTACTGTTTTTCCATTAGACTGTTCTCCAAACAATACTAGGCTCTTGTATCTTGAGTTTCTGACATGTAGATTGTAGATTCAGACAGTGTCAGCCGCCGAATACTTATTTGCTTATTACCGCATCACTTGTTTATCGCTATCCGTAATTAGTTCTCCCACAACTCATCGGCGGCGGCGGAAACGCAGCTCAGTAAGCCGTGGCTAACGATGAGTATGTACTTGTGTAGGTTACGTATACATATCTGTAGGTTTAGATAGCGTAGGAGCAGAGGTCGGACGACCTCCCGTCGCCGTATTCCGCAGGCTTAGGGCGCGGCAGGGGGCTGCTTTGCAGATTTTCCTTGTATATACTATACGTACTTCTATTACAGACCGACGCCAACGTCCTTGGTACACAGCCTGGTCTCTATAGACCGCTACGAAACAGACACACAGCTAATACAACCAATTTGTCTGTTTTCCACTGGCAAAATGTTAACGGGATTCAATTTGACGTCCCTAAATCGAAATTTGATTTCCGCCAGTCTCTTTGCATACCCGTTACAATCATGAATTTCAGATGTTTGTTGTTTACATGTGTTTTAAATGCTCACGTTTTGAACGGAATCCTGGAGATTGGGTAGTCGAATTTCAAACTATCTTTTTTCTTCACCATACTTATTATTATGTCGTAACGAGGGGTCGTGGACTGTGTGAATTACCTGTGGTGTGCCGTTCTATAATGTCCACTCGAGTGACCGCACACATTTCGAACGTAATCACATTTTGGGTTTATTCTGCAAAAACGAACTAACCCGCGTCAAAATTTCTTCCGTTTTTCGAAATAATTACAGGTATTTATTTTAATTCCCAACTAGCAAAAAGTTATATAGTATTTGAATTATACAACTAACAGACATATAAAGGTTTTATAATAGTTTTGTAGCAGTTCAACAGTTTTATAGTAGTGTTCAATTCGACGCATTAGTTATATACCTGTTATTTATTTCGCTAGTTAGGTTTATTCTCAATATTAGGACGTACATTGAACTGTTATTGCTAGATGTCAATGGAACACATTTGACATTTCATTAATTTAATTATTGAGAGATTGTGGTTTGGCTCGTTTTGTGAACACTAAACTCAATTGTTTTTAAAATCGACATATTATCATTGCTGATTCACACTTCAAAATCTTTCGAAAGTTTCAAAGCAAGGTTTAATGTATATAGCTCTATGTATACAGAGTCATTGAAAATTTACCCGAAACCTAAAAAAGGGTCATTGTACTCATCATTATGAACAACTTTTACTACAGGACCAACCCTAAAATTCATGATTTTCTATTTTCATTGATTTTTTTTCATAATTTCATGGTCCCATAGTAAAAGTTTTCAATGACCCTGTATAGCTAAATAAAATGTCATAAAGTATTTTCCCAGTTCAGAAGCCGGAAAAATTACGAAAAATGCGGACGCCTAAATAATAGTGGTCCTTCTAAAAATTGTGGTCTGCAGTAACCACAGTCGCCGGCACTTAGTTGAGATAACGTTATCAGCGATAGCCTTGCCGAGGATTCTGTGAAGCTCTACATAGTCTAACGTAGGTATACATAGCATGTTATGTACCTATGTGCTAGTCGAACGGGATTGTGGAGTGCTAGATTTGGACGCCACTTGTATAATATCCATACTATCTATAATAATCTATACTTATAAATAAAATATTATAAAGAGGTAACATTTGTTTGGAAGTATGTATGTAGGGGGTAGGTAATCTCCGGAAAAAATGAACCGATTTTGAAAATTGTTTCACAAATTGGAAGCTACGTTATCACTGAGTGCTATAGGCTATATTTTATTATCAAAAAATTAGGGATCCGTAAGAAAAATCACGTAAACGAAGTCGCGGGGAGAGTGCTAGTAATATAATAAAGCTGAAGAGATTTTTTGTATGTTTAAACGTGCTAATCTCTGGAACTACCAGTTGAATTGGAAAATTGTTTTTTGTATATGTTAGCCAGACAAAGGCGGATCCAGGGGGTCATGGTTATGGGGGTTAAGACCCCCCCCCCACCCGGCTTACTATTTCCTTCCTTTAAATTAGATTTATTATTGTAATCGAAACGGAGTCTGTCCTGAATTACCAATTCATATTAAATGTTTGCCAAATTAACCGTATCATATCCGGAGATGATGAAAGAGGAAAAAGTCTTCGTAATATCATCAATAAGTTCATTGATGCTGTGATTTTATTTCTTACTAGCTACTGCACGCGACTTCGTTCGTTATCATGGGGTTTTTTTTCTAAAATAAGTACAGTCAGCAACAAAAGTCGATTAACATTTATGATTTTTTAATCCTAATTATTAAGTACAATATTAAAAGTAAAACGCAATGAATATAAAATTAAGATATAATAAAACCTTAGTTATTGCCTGTAATTCTAAAAGACAGTACATTATGTGTTTAGTGTCTATTTAAATGATTTAAAAAGGTAACATTGTTAATCGACTTTTGTTGCTGACTGTACATAATGTCCTTATAACATCTATCATACGTTAATTATTGTAATTGATATTGTACCGCTTTAAATAACACATAAACTCAGGCCTTTTCTCATGGGGATAGACAGAAACCACAGAACGCCACCTGCTATCTTTACAATACTCAAAAAAAAAAGGGATAGAAAAGGGTATGCTTAGATGGTTCGGTCATGTTGAGAGGATGAGTAAAAGACGATTAACAAAAGGTATTTATATGGCAGAGGTGAGTGGCAACGCAGAGAGGGGTCGCCCTAGGAAGACCTACACTGACCTTATTGGTGAGGTTCTTCAGAAAGGTCAGGTGCGCAGTACTCGTAACCGGCGCGTGCTTGTATGACGAGATGTATCGACGTAAATGAGGCGTTCTAAACAACTATAAAAAAAAAACTTCAGCTATCTGTCAGTGCCATCCTGTCAATATTAGTCTAACCGTTTTGGATATTAGCCTCAACAAACAGGCAGATATTTTTTTTTGTATAATTACCGTTTAAACTTTCATAATAATATACATTCAGTGAAAAGTTGTTATTATGACATTAAAAATGGATACTTTAATTTTATTTATTGGCTTAGATTTTTATTGACGAAAGACTCGTGTCGCATTGCCTGCTGCATTGAAATATCCTTATAAGGCCAATCCGTACTGGCCCGATTATGTTCCGACGTTGTACCTAAATGAGCCAGTCCCGATTTACAAGATAGGTAGGTACCCAACTCGTCAGTGCGCCTCGGGTGTTGTCGATACCATCAAACTACCTGTTTACCTACTCTGTTGTATTAAACGAACAACGTTGCAATAAATTGGTTCATTATCTCAATAAGTAGGTATGTGCGGTCTAATTATGGATTCCGTAATCGATGTTACCTTAATATGGCTTGGGAGAGAAAGAATCCATGTGATTACGGAGAAGAATCCATCTGATTACAGCTCAATAAACGTTCTGTAATCAGTCGCAGGTTTTAGCAGGATGCTTTTATTCCCAGCGTTCCCCTCTGGAGCAGTGGCGATGTCACTGATACTAAAAGAGGTCGTTCGTTCGCGTTCACGCCAGGCCGCCAGCGCGCATCCAGCCAACAATGAGAAGCGCACAGCCGTGTGCCAGTGCTATATTGAACACAGAACACACTACATACGTAATAGCCGCAGATAGAGGCGCGTGCTGCATGTAGGCGGCACGTAATGTATGCGTGCGCGCCGCTTGCTGCCCCGTGTCGTGTTGTCGCTCCACGGGCGTCGCACTCGCCACTGACCTCATGCGCAGGCGACTATACCACCTAAATATGACCTAAGCGTTTTGTATTGTTCCTTTTGTTCGAATTAATTAAGCGTTTTTAGTTTAATTGCTGGTACTTGACCTGAATAGGAATTTTGCTGGGAGAGTAAATTATATTAAGTTAGTGTATATCTCGGGTTTCCTTTGAGGAAAAGTTTTTTGTTTCAAATAGGGTCACCATTTTAGTTATTTGCAGTTTTGAAATCTCATAGTAAAGTCAAATGGCCTAGCGCTGAATACATACTGTTACAATAATATACCTACTTAGAGACATAGGTGGCATTTTGAAAACAAGCGTATTGCGCAAATTGATATCAATATACCTACCATTCGTTCGTGACTCGGTAGTGGGCAACGGCTGTCGCCATCGTTAACAATCGTGCCGTCACCTAATTGACTCCGCTCTGTACCTTAATTAGTGCTCGGCTGTGATCGCGACGTTATTGCATCTCAAAGGCGAAGTAGCAGTAGATACCTAACTAGCTAGTTCTTATGTCGGCGTGCGAGGCCACGCACCACCTGACACAAGCAGCTGGCAGCCGGCTGCCTGCGCTTGCACACAACAAAACTCGTTTCGAAGCAGACGCCTCAATATGGCCGACCACCAACGGCCCCCGTGTCGTATTATGATTACCAGCAGATTTTAATTCTAACCTAAGCTTCTGCCGCAAACGCAATTGATGCATTTTGCAAATGGAGCGTTATACATTTACGCAGACGTTTGCAGGCGAATGCGAAATATTCTTCAGTGCTACGGCCGACCGTTTCTGGGAAGTGGGCGCGCGACTTTGTTGGATGGCTTTGTTGTCGGGTCGTATTGTCGAGCGGCTGTCCTTGTGCCGTGTCCGTGATCGTATTTTTCCGTCTTGTGCGCAGACAGCGTGCGGTGTGGCTGTTTACACGAGCAGCAACTATATAGCTGTATAGCTGGTACGTTTAGCTAGGTAGGCGCGTAGGCAGGCGGTCGTGCGGCCCGCGGCGGCGTCGTCGCTCGACCCTGATAATTTGCTGCGCTTATGTTACTTCAACGGCTTCTTGCGACACGTTGCGGCCGCTTTCCTAGGTTTCTACTCCCTACTGCATGCACTCGAATGTAGGTGAGGTATGTACGACTGTAGCGCAATGTCTTCTCAACAAAAACAGTCGTCGAATTCATAGATAGTGCAAATTAGGCACGCATAAACGATGCAAATTACTGATGAAGACTAATTATGTAGGTAACGTCAATAGGTATATGCAGCATACGGTAAACATATTTAAGTTATCCTGCCAGTATCTTGGCGTCGGCAGATGATTATGCCGTTTGTCATCGAGCGAAACGCGTGACATTGAAAACATCTTTTATGGAGTAATTCGAATGGACCATCATGCCAAAAAAGTTATGTAAATCTTCATGATTGTTTACCTTAATACATTTGACACATGATTTTAGACATTTATTTGTATGTAATGTTATTATTGTTGACGATCATGGTGTGGCCGTTCTCTATAGGAAGTTTGGCTATATTGCAGCTTTACTGAATTCGGGATTAGGAATGTAAGTCGAGAGCTGTGTACCTGCCGCAGTGGTCGGGTGTAGCGGAAATCGTTTGCGTCACCAGGTGTCTTGTGCAACACGTGGCCTGGACCGCTAGAATGTCGGCGAGCCACTGACAAGATGCGCATAACATTCGCTCCAGCTTTCAATGCATGAAACGACCATAATAGGTACCTATGCGACAAGCCGGCGCTGCTAGTAAATAGCTACACTCGATACCTACATACTTGCACATTAGCTACCTACTTACGCTGCAATGTGCAAAATGCTTTTATATCGGGTGTGCGCTATTGGAAACAGTACCTATTGACTCATAATGAGTAAATCGCTAAGTAACACAAACAAGTCGCCGTGACTGTGTTCATGCACGAGTCGGTCGGCGTCGATCTGTGCGCGTCGTCCGTGACACCTAAACGAGCGAGCAGCACCTCTGCTATCTGGTGGTTTGATAAGGCGCATTTATCAGCGGGCCTCGGCGCGGGAGGAGCGACATGAGAGCGGCTGCGGCTGTTGGGTGGCGTATGGACAGGCAGGCAGGGCAGCCGCACATGTTGCGGAACGTGCAGCCGGGCGAGGGGGGCGCGGGCGGCGGGCGGGAGACCAGGGACGGCGTCGGCACACCGGCACGCGCACGCACACAGCCGCGCCGCCGACACGACGCCCGCGCCCGAGGAGCGTCACTACGCCTTATCGCAGCCATCTTTAAACGAGCACAGTGCACGCCACCCGCCACTCGGTACGAATTCCATTCGAGAACACTGTTGCTACGATGGACGTCGACAACCGACCGCACCGATCCTTTCATTACATGCGACGCGAGCGCCGTGCATCGCTTAGCAGCCTGCTTCAAGGTCGTGTTAATTACCTACCAGTCGGACCGGTGACAGTCATGCTCGTTAGCGAGACTCATCGCATTAATATCTATCTTCGCATAAACAGAACATTTATCGTTTTCAATAATCGGCTGCCTGCACTTAGTTCTCTTTGAGGATTTTCCGGTGGCTGAGATTGCTGACACCGCAGTAATTAGATTGCATCAGGTTTTATTAACGCGCGCTAGCCGCTGCAAACAAACGCACCGCATTCACCTACTACAATGTCGCACCCTATAAAGCTTACCCTATTTAGGAGCGTCTACGGTATATACGTTTCCACACTAGGGTGTTCTTGCGGCGACCATCTGTATTGATCTCGGGAGGGTGGTGTGGGTCGACATCCCGTCGCCTAGTCTCTGTAGAGGCGGCGGCTCTGGCAAAGCCTCTGAAAAATCCAGGCTGAGGCTGTCGGGTGGGTGATAAAGGAAAACTGCCTACGTAGCCGGCCCCTGGCGGGTGTTCGGCGTGGCGTGTTGTCGCGCAACTATATATAGCTCGTGTTGGACAGAAGCGCCCGCCGCCGCCACCGCGCTGCTCCGTCGACGACGTCCGACGAAAGGTCAATTGGCGCGCAAATTATTTGCGTCGCGAAATCCGCAGCGTCGCTGCACCATCCCGCCACTATAAACTAACATTATTTAAGCCCATCTCCTGCTTTGCTGTACATATTATAGAGTCGCGTCCGTCGGTATAATAATGGATGGCTGATCACTGATTCAACATTGGCCTAACATCGCGTACTCTTTAAGGCAAGAACGCGGCACGCATTCTTATCGGACCTCATAATAGGTATTGTATGCCGAGGTAGTTAAGTAGGTAGGTACTCCATATACATGCCTATGTACCGTCGGCGTATACACGTGCCGAATGATTGCTAGCTGTCGACGTCGTCCTCAGCAGAATTACAGATTTAACTTCTTAATTATAGCATGGTTCACATTGGGCGTGCAGTAAAGCAACAAAGAACGTTCTTTTAGAAATTGTATTAAACACTTATACTATACATGGCTAATTAAGTTCCCGGGAAAATGTCTTAATGAGCTGTTAACATTGTAACAACAACGTTAGAACATTGTTATTTGGTTTGTTTTTTACTAAAACACTCCTCGGGTCTATTCTACTTTACATCACTGTCTACCTCGACGTCCTATAGAGATACGGCTGCGGCAATAGAACACCCAAAAACAGGTATCGAGTTTCACCTCAGGGGCGGCAGGCAGGGCTCACAGGGACTACGGGCTATGCATTCTTTCTATAGCACGTAGGACAAAAAACGGGTTTGAATTCAAGAAGTGGTCAGTCTGAGGCCGTTTCGAGGTGAGCGCTCCACCATCAAGGCACTGCTTAGTCACGCTTGGAATGCTTACGACTGCTCGCTTCTACAAGACGTTGCAAACAAATGACGACACAGACATACAACACAGCTATAGCGACAACGCGCCACACATATGCACATAGTACGCCGGGTACTCGTATCAGTCATGTACTTGTGGTTAAGCGGACTAATTCAGAGCACAGACGCCGCTGAAAACGGCTCTTTGCTATCATTTATCGGAGTAGTGTAGCATGACACAACATCACGCTTGTACTCCCAGCAACGGGGTAAACAGCGGCAAGGACGTACCCGTAGATTGGTAACTCAAAAACTCGTATTTTAAAGTTAAAAAAAAAGTTATAAATCATTTTGAAATCAAGTTTTTGACGAAACCAGAAGCCTATATAATGCCCTTCTCCTATATGCAAAATGTCGTCAAGTTTATTTACGTATTGACCAAAATGTGACTACACTAAGATTTGTATGTAGCGCGCTGTCGATAAAGTCTACTTATGTATAGTTGTAGTTATGTATGTCGTAGCTGCGCTACGTGGCTACGGCTGAAAGTATGCGTCGCTGAAAGCGAGTCCTCGAGTGATATTTTTCATGATTCATCGCGCTTATTACTTGGTGGGGTATGCAGATAGTGTACTGTAACATTATCTTCGGCACACCTTGATAATGTACAGTCAGCAACAAAAGTCAATTAACATTTATAAATTTAAATCCTAATTATTGAGCACAATAATAAAGGAAATACAAAATGAATATACAATTAAGATAGAATTAACCCTTAGATAGCTAAGGGTTAATTCTATCTCAGGCAATAGTAGTATTTTATTTCAGGCAATAGTGCCTGAAATACTGAGAAGTACTGCATTGTGTCTTAGTGGCTATTTAAAGGATATAATAAAGTAACATTGTTAATCGACTTTTGTTGTTGACCGTACATCAATTACAAGCGGTCAATTGCTTAGTTCGTTTTGCACTAATGTAATGAAGCTGAAGTTTAATTGGAAAAATTCTTGTATATGATAGCCAGTCTCGCGAGGAATAGTATAGGCTGTTTGACATTACGCTACGTCCCATAGGAGCGGAGCAGTAACCTTAAACGTAACTTCACGCAAGTGAAAAAAACGTGCACGAAGTCGCGCACAGCAGCTAGTCATAGCTAGATAGTGTACAATTATACTTTTCCGAATTTCAAATCATCAAAAGTCAACAAAATCGAACACTGGCTTTATAATCATTTTAGTTGGTGTACCTATAGTAATATTATTGAGAAGTAAAGTTTGTGAGGTTGATGGTGGTAATGGTAATCTCTGGATATACTAAACCGATTTTGAAAATTCTTTCGCAAATTGGAAGCCACGTTATCACTGATTGCTATAGGCTATATTTTATTATAAAAATATTAGGGATCCGTAAGAAAAATAACGCGAACGAAGTCGCGGAGAGAGTGCTAGCTTTAAATATCGTATTTGGAGTGTGACTATGTTATTTGGAAATTGTTAACAGTAGATTACTGCTGACTGACATTTTTTAATGTATAGCTGTGGTTCCGCACTTTCGTCGGGAAGCCAGTAGGAATTGGGTTGTATGCAGTCCTCGCCCCTGCTCTACTCATGTAGAGTTTAAAGACGTTGACGTTGTTTGTAGAGTATGAAAGTGCCAATGTACATTCGAACAAAGTATTACGTATACAGGCAAAAATATTCATCTTTCTGTTACACTGTTCTTATTTGTATTGTGTGCGTGCTTTTAAAGCTTATGGCAAACTTAAGAGAGTGATGCAAAAGAATTGGTTACTCATCACACCAAATGGCTTGTTTGACGGTACTTAGACTTTGGTACCTTACGAAAATCTTATATACGTATAAGTACATATTTATGTAAATTGCAAATAGTAATTGTAATTGCATTTTGTTATTTTGTAATTGCTGTCTAGTTGGTCTAGTGTTGCAAAGCGTGACTGCTGAGCTTGAGGTCTTGGGTTCGATGTCGAGGTCGGGCAAAGTGTTATTGGGTTTTGCATCAGGAATTACTCAGTAACAGTCGGATTTGTGCCCGGTTAATGGCAATAGGCTTGCCCCCTATTACATAGGACTTAAACATAACTGGCGAAATGCTGGCGAACTAGTTACGCCTTGGCTCGCTAGAACTTGGTACACCTCTGCCTAACCCTTCGGGGATTACAGTCGTGATGTTTGTGTAAGTAATTGAACTACTGCATCGGAGTTCGTCGTCATCGACTTGTAGGTACTACGTACCGTAATAATAGTACGTACCATAATAGTATTAAAAAAAGGTGAAACTTTGAACTTCAAAGTCTTCCAACTTCTTTAATGGGTTTTTTTTTTACATCAAAGATAGAAGTGCTTTTCCAGCAATATTTTTCACTTAATGTTACTTAGTTTGATGGACAGTACCTATGCATATTTAACGGCTATATGATGTGCCTTGTTACACCTCGTATACAAGACAGCTGTGTTTGGCTTGAATTAAAATACAAATAAAGAAAGAATAACTCTAATGTTGCACTTCGAATGTGCAGTAGGCGACGAAGCCAATGACTTACGTCAATTGCTTTTTAGAATACCAACTTTAATAACACCACAGTTATAAAGCTCAAGTTACTTTGAGTCATCACTTATTTAGAAAAACAGTTTTTGCAATATCAAAGAGAGAAATGGTTTAATGAAACGTGTCATAATATATATCTAGACAATATTCATGTTTATGTCGCAGTATAGAGGTATGTTTTAACGGACTCTTTAACCGACTTTAAAAAGAAGGAGGTTCTCAATTCGACAGTTACCTATTTTGTGTGTGTATGTTACGCGATGTCTTCGTGAATTGTGTTTCTTATTCTCTAATAGGCTGAGATCCAGAGCCACTAGACCTACGTCATTTAATTTAAAGATGTTTTTTCTTTTGAGAATAGATAAAGCAATGTGTAGTTAAAATCTAGGCCCTAATTCAGGTGAAAATTTCGGCCAGAAAGGTTCTACTTTTTAGCGTCTGGCTGAAGAAATGGCGCATGAAAAGTGTTTGGCAATAACGAATATTGGTTTTTAACAATATTCCGTTACACGTATATCAAAACTAACCATTACACTTAAACCTAAGTGAACAAAGTACCTTTGGTACCTAATACTTGAAAAAGGGCGGACCATTCAAGTTAGGAAGTATGCTTACCAAATTTTAATACATCGAAGGCGTCCCACGCGCTAAGACCCCCATACCTCGCACTCTTACTGTACTTAATGATCTCTTGGATTCTTATCCAACAAACGATCTGTTTGCGGATGAATGGACAAAGATTTTATTGGTATGTCAGAAGTACTATGAAAGGAATTTATGGTATGGTAATGGTATCTAAACATTGTTGTTTCTCTCTTCTGATTGGTTTTAACCGTACCTGTTGTATTTTTTTTTGTTAGGCTATTCTGTCCCACTCCTGGGTACAGGTTCCCTCCACTCTTTCCATTGTAAATCAAATAAAAGAAATAAAAAAAAATCGCTCTATCCCCAAAATTCAACCATGAAGATGACATAGGTCTGGCGACACGGGGATCTTAGACCATTATCATTGCCTCTATAATCCAGACATAAAACCAAATCGATGGTTTGTCGTCAAATGGTCAAAGATCTTCAATGACTGTGTCGGCACGAAATCCCAATGACTCAATCTTGTTAATAGGAAGGTAATAGAAAAAAAATATAAACGGTAGGTGAACGAAATGAAAGCAAGAGCGTCCTCGATAACACCAAATGACTCGTCTCGGGAATCGAACTCAAACGAGAGTGAAAGGAACAAGGTGGTATTTAACATAACGTTTATTATATCGCGTTTAATAGGGACTGGCCCATATTCAAGTGTTTTATTATTCATAACTAGTTGTGCCTGCGGCTTTGCTCACGTTTGCTCTGTGTAGCGGAAATAAATATTGAATGTCATTACAAGCCTCCAAGAGAATGTATGTAGTTAGTCTTAAAGCAATCTCGTGGTAGACTGTGGATGAAAAGATGAATTATAGTACAATTACACGTACATCTTCCATAACAAATAGCGTGATAATACTGATAATGTATCCTTATTATTATAAATGCGAAAGTAACTCTATCTGTTTGTCTGTCTGTTGCTTTCACGATTAAACCACTGAACCTATTTGCGTCCACGATAACCGACATTTATACAGACGCAGTCGCGGTATAAATGTAGCCTAAAAACTGACCAGACCAAAGTATAAGAAAATATTCATGAATTTGAACAGAATCTACCCGGTAGTCATTGCGTGATGCTTCAACATACATTTGTCTGTTACGATTTTATTATATGTATGTAGGTGTAGATACCTAGTGATTTCCAACTTTATGAAGTTTGTACGTTCTCGTTTATGTGCAACAAGTTTCTTTTAGACTGTTTGTCACTTCATACAGTTACGGTTTTTGATTCATAATCATTATTACCTTTGAATAATCGACGTGAGCCAACGTATTGTATGACAAAATGTATGTACGAAAGTTACACGATACGTTTGCTTAAGTACCCTTAAATTGAAACGATACCTTATAAGCTGGCTTGCTGTAGCTACCTAGCCGTACCTAGTTCGCGAAGCAGTGTATGCGTTCATATGAACCGTTGGCGTTGCAAACAGTGTATTCAGCATGGTAGTTAACGAACTGGTGCTATTTTTATGTTCATTGTGACAAATAATAAACAGTCGGTCGGGCGTCACCCGGGCAGCGGGCGCGGCGGCGGCGTGCGTGCGAACATTGCGTGCGTGCCTACATCGCATAGGTAGGTACACGTCGACGGCCGTGGTAAAGTCGACATCCCTGCATCCCTGCGCCGGCTGTGCCGCTCTATAAATACACAGCAGGTGTGGTGAGCGGCGAGGCGTGAGGCGCGCGGGGCGGGGGCATCCGCCTCTGCAGCGCTCCAAACCGCTCGCAGCGGCCATCGGACCTTAGCGACGGCATATCGATTGCGAGGGCTCCCCCTGCGGCGCGCCGCCTCCATTGTGCTCGGCCTGGGATGCCTTCTCCGGCCGTTTCCTGCCTCGGCCCTGTCAGTTGTCTGCGACCCTGCCCCGCCGCCCGCACCCCGCCGACCAGCACACGTCACCTGTCTAACACATGAGTGCTACGCAGGCACACAGCGCTTTTGATAACACGACCTCGCACTTATTACCGACGACTGCGTTAATCATAGTAGGTTCAGCAGTGCGGTATGCGCTGACCACAGTTTCGCCATGCGTGTTAGTCAGCGCCAATGGCAGCCTGTTTATTAGTTGGTTATAAATAAATCACAAGTTCACAACACATTGTAATCCTGTTTGCCGATGGTTGTTTGTTTAACACGCAGTTATGAACTCGAAGAGAATATCCATACATGTCCAATTTAGACGCCTCTTTACTGTAGCATTCGATTAAATGTGATTAGTTCAAATGTACTTAGTCAATTTCATTAATAGTCGGTTAATACAATCGGCAATTAGCAGCGTTTTGTCTCTCGTGTAATTAATTTGAATGATGGTAGCGCGATTTCTTCGGACGCCGTGGGTTCCGTACCGCTGAAATTGTTTCAAGAGACGAGACAGAGTTTACGACAGACGGACTTTTATTGTTTTCTGAGAAAGTTTCAGTTTTTCGGTGTACTTAATACCTAGCAGTAAAAAAATGCTACATAAAAAACGCAAAAATAATATACTTATAAAAAAAGTTGCTTTATTGTAGGAAGCATGGATACAGTACAATTAGTACCTACTTATTGTGTTATTGTTTCATTTCGAATCATCAACGACCACCAACAACCAGTGCGTAATTGCACTCTAATTAGGGAAAAGTTTAATTATAAATCAGTTGTGATAAACACACTGATCAACAACGTTACGTACCTACGGAACTCGCGTCGGGTTCTTACGCGTATTAGGTATAAAGACTCAAAACAATTTGTTTTGTTTATCCAAACTTAAAGTTTGTTTAACCACAGAAGGTTCACCGCTTGAGGAACCCCAAAGACAAATAATAAATCAACCCGCGATCACAGCTCATTTCTCATACAAATACGCTATATTATAGACACATCATTGAACTGATACTCATCCACGATGGTCTGTTATTTTTGACGAAAAATAAACTCTATCTAAATTTCAACCCTACGTTGCAGTATATAAGACTTGAAATTGTTTAAAAACACTCTGTCACATTGCTACAGCTGTTGGTACGCCGCCGAACGTACAGCATCGTAGATAAATCAGTTCATGCTATTTTCGACTTTATTTGTAGGATATAAAGTTGATAATTGCAGTTTCTGTGCTGTGTCGCAGTTTTATCCGTCTACGGCAGACCACGGTAAGTCATAAGAAGGGTTATGGTCTGTTTGTATGGTGTTTGTAGCGTCTGATAAAGTAGCCCTTGTCTTTTATCCCTAAAATGCCGACGATGCTGGTTTTGGGCAACATTTAAATTAATCAAGGGACACTTGCTTATCATTTATAAATTATTAACATGTTACGTTTCCTTAATTTATATTTATTAGAAATATGTATAAAGCTTTTGCAGCTCTTAGCATTTTCTTCCTGATTTGGTTACCACTCTGTATTTTCCGCTAAACTTCTAATCAACTCTTCAAAGTTTCACACCTATCAATATTATTTAGATAAAATCATTACTTATCCCTTATTTTCATAAATTGTACAGTCACAAACAATTTTAAGAAGAAAAATAAATGTTGTAAAACATAAAACATTTAAATTTCGGTCGTAAAAAGTTTCAATATCTTTATAAAAGACATCAACGCTTCTGATTTGATCAAATCAGTTGTTCCGCACAACAAGTTGTTTACACTTTCCGCAAAGTTATTCTGAACTTTACTAACACTACTTCGTAGAATTACAGCACACTAGCATTCATTCTCAACCCTGAATTGAAATAGGAACGCAGGTACTCTACCTGAGTCTTAGTTTGTAAATCTGCTTACCTGTGCTTCATCATTAGTCTTCCCTTTTCAAACGCTATCCCTACTTCGCCATTACACTCTCAGTACCCGGTATAATGATGACGGCGCATACACCGCAACCTAATATGAAAAAATGTTGTCGACAACAGCCAAGAGTACAAACTCTCATTAGACCGTTGCCGAGTGGAGGTCGTCCGCCGCGTCGGCTCCCCTTGCCGTTGAGGATGAAAAACATAGGAACATGACATCGGGCGACCCTCCGCGCCCGGCCCGCGCCCACGCGCCCTCCGGCCCGGCCGCCAGCCGCCACGCCGCGCTTGTCGGCTGCTTGCTCGCCGGCCGCGGCGCCTCATTCAGCCGGCGACGCTCTCGCGCACCGCACACGTACCGCTGCAGCGCGCCGCGCGACACCCCTCGCACTCCCCGCACCACACGCCGCGCGCCCTCCCGGAACGTTTAACCGACAACGAACATTGTTCTGTTGCAGCGGAGTATGCTACAGCAGATGTCCTCGCCGCCGAGCGCACAAGTCGGCGAGGTCGCGACTATCGTGCGCCACCTTGAAGGCCGTGTCTGCGGCGACGTGTCTTCGGAGGCTTCCTCGGACGCCGCCGAGGATTTCGAATTACCACAGTGCAAGATAAGGAGGAATTATAATTGCACCAAGTGCACGTTCTATACGCAGAATCCGCGCGCTTATCTCGTCCACACGCGTGACGCTCACTTCGTTAGACTCAAGATTTACGATTGTCCACACTGTGTTTACGCGTCGAGACATCATCAGAAACTTATAAGACACGTCAAAATGGTTCATGGAGGATCTAAGCCGACTTCTACAGCAGTTAAAGTGGAAGCAGAGTTATCACCTCCCTCCTTCGAGAACATGGAGCCAGCAGAGCGCATTGAAGACATGCTCGAGGAAGTCGAGGATTGCGAGGACATGATGATGGAAGTAGACGAGGACTCCATGGACCAGCCTGATGATATCGACGGCGACTGCGATAGAAGTGTTGAGTATGTAGCTGATTCAATGCCCTTTTATAAGAGGGCAAATCTGGCAAAATCTAAGGGCAAATTCTTCTCATGCGATAAGTGCAACTATGTCACCCACATAAGAGCTAGATTCACAAAGCACGTCAAGTATCATTCGATGCCTATGATCAAGTGTACAATGTGTGATTTTCGAACACCATACAAGTGGAACTTGGACCGGCACATGAAGAACCACGGTGGAAGTGGAAGTTTCAATTGTTCGATGTGCAACTTCACGGCGGACATTAAGCAGAGTCTGACGGTGCACGAAATGAATCATCACACACCGCCAGCGGGCCAATCGCTGTCGAGTCGCCGCCGCAACCGGGTGGGCGCCAGCGACACGGTTATCGCGGAGTTCGACGCAGCGAGCGCGTTGCTCCCCAAGGAGGAAGAAGGGAGCGGCGACTCGCGGTCCTCACACTCGGTGTCGGTGAGTCCGTCGTATAGTCGTATGTGATGTGTGCGTAGCGGCGAGGGGCCGCGCCCCGGCCGCTGCCGCCGCCTGCCGGTACCACCGGTGACGTCACTCCGTTGTCACTGTTATCACAAGCGCCACCGCACATGGATTGCACTCCACATTATATCGTTTCTCGCAACCTTTTGCATCATGTTTACATTTATGCATGTCTCTTTCACGCTTCTATTTGTGTTGCACGCTTGGTCACGTAACGCTCATTTACAACACCATACTAGCTCATTATTGAAACATTATTGCAATTATAGACCACCTAAACACTAGATAGATAAATAACTTGTTTACAAACAATGTTCAACTCAAATCTGTAAACAATCGTAGACTACGATATTATCGTAGTAGTATTATGTAAAATAATTAGCTGTTCTAAGAGCATTTTTACGCTCTTACAACAAGTTCACCAATTAAAAAAACAACACACCAACTTATAATACAGTCGTAGTACACCCACAATTTCCCTATTTACTATTTAGGTTAGCATAATCTTGCCATTTAGCATAACGCAATCTGGGTATCGAACCCGGTTACGAGTGCTTACTACCACTGAACCATAGCGCGTTTCAATATTTCTTGTCGCGATAAAAAATTAAATGTCGCAGATTTACCGCCGACGCTCGAGACGTTTAGATAAAAATACTTTAACGTCCTAAAATTTAAAAGACCAGACGTGTTGTACAGCAATTTCTGAATTTTTGAATTGCGAACGATGACGTAGGTATCTACATTTTCGGTCACCTGAAAATATTCATAGAAGCGAGATCGAGATTTCGTAGTACTACCAAGGGACTGTTGATACTGAAGTTTAGGAGGTTCTGTACTTTCAATTTTCCTTACGGATCCCTAACTTTAAAAAAAATGTAATATAGCCTGTTACTCAGGGTGAATCTAGCTTTCTAATGGTGAAAATAATTTTGAAATAGGCACAGTAGTTTTTGAGTTTATTTATTACAAACATACACATACACAAAAATACAAATCTTTTCCCTTTATAATATTAGTGTAGAAGTGTAGATCATATCAATTTCAGTCTAATTAGACAACAGGTATTTATCCATGACATACCCATTACAATGTCGTTTTGCATTTCTTTTACGATTCGCGTGGGAAAATGAAATACATCATAAATCAATATAATTCCCAATTCAAAGATTTTGTTCCATAAGTATCTCTTAAAAGTTATTAGAATGCAATTTATTTGTAAAAAAGTCGTAGCGCCCATAGGTGTTCATTGATGCCTACTGCTTGAAATTACGCTCTTAAATAACTGTCCGTACGGTACATACAAGTCCGCAATAATGATGGTGCATGCTCTTCCAGGGATGGCAAACCTTCGTTGGTGAACGGACCCTTTTTAAGTGGCCATCACGCAATATCAATGAATCTTGACTTAGTTTCTAAACAAACTAGATGATATTTACTTTTAAACTCCTTATTTGCAACTTGTAATTTGTACAACCATAAACGTAAATTGTAACGATAAATTCGCGTTGAGTTGATGGCGAGTTTTCTGTAAAGACACAGAATTAATATCGGTGAAGGAAAACATCGTGAGGAAACCTGGACTCTTATACCAGCCTATTACTGTCCCATTCAAATCATGTCAAAGACCTTTGAGGCGGTTTAGAAACTCTGACACTAGGGTGTGTGGGGTTGTAAGACCTTACTGCCTACACGTACAATCGTAATGTTTACTATTTTATGTTTATTCAAATAAAAGAAAAGGTTGCTATTTCTGTTGCTGCAAATTAAATTCGATCAAATTAAATTTGTCAATTATTGGCGTGCCCAAATTATTATGTCCCATGGGGCCCATTGACACGCGTCTCATAGTTTTGCCATCCCTGCTCTAGTCTTCTAAGTACCTACCCATCATTGGTAACTCAGCATGAAAACGGTCAACTTCGTAGCGTTCGTCTGTACCCTTGTTGCGTAACACACTCGGAATTATAATCCCTTTCATTTTGACAGGTGACAAGCCCCATTATTTGAAACAAAACCAATTGAATTTGTCTGTCTTACCTACTAATTTTGTTATGAGAATACAAAAGTAGGTAAGCTTTTATTGTAGACACTAGCTTTCCAAGTCAGTCTTACCAAGGGGTATCGTATTACCCAGTTTCTGGGTTGTGGAGGTCAGATAGGCCCTCCATGTAAAATACTAGATATTCAACTGCATCCGGTTAGACTGGAAGCCGACCCCAACATAATTGGGAAAAGGCTAGGCAGATGATGATGATGACTAGCTTTCGTCCGTGTAAATTTTCTTATAAATACCTATATCTTATCTTTCTATATCATATTTATCTAAATATATAAAAGCGAAACGTCATACACTCATCACGAAATATCGAAAACTGCTTGACGTATAAAGATGAAAATAATTTAGCAGGTAGGTAGTTTATAGTTATTGGACGTCCGCTAAGAACGAATTTTCCAAAATTCACCCCCTGAGAGGATAAAACGGGGGTCCAAAGTTTGTATGGAGAAATCAACTTTGAATCAATCAATATATTCGAAGAAAATAGCTTCGTAATGTTGCTAAGTGTATACTTGTTTTTGCTCGTGACTGTACATAGTTCAAGAGTATAGTGCATTCAAACAATCAAAAAACACCCTTCGACTCTATAATATTAAGGTTTAAATTAGTATAGATTAAAAGACGCAATATTAGAAATGTCTCAAGCCTAGATCCCTAACTTAATTCGGTTCACCATAAAATGCTCTTCAGTAACCGCACCGGCGCACGGCTACCTAATTCCTTTGGCTTAGACTCCTTTTACGGGAAACGAATTAGCTAATTCTGTTTTACTTACGCAGCATTTGGAAATTAGATTGTCTTAATGTCAGTTTAGTACACAATACACTAAAATAGGACTAACTACTTACATTGGTTTTGTTTTTACCGCTCTAGTACTGTAATATAATATAAAAAGCAAGCGTGCGTAATACGCTATATTATGACCCTAAAAGTGGTGCATTAAATGCCACTTTATGAGCAAACATGTTAAAATGATTTTTTAATTATAAGACGTGTGATTTTATCACTTGGTGGCACAAACGGCGCAGTGTATAAGAGTGATTCAACGCAATCACGGGTTCGATTCCCGCACGGCTTTTTTTTACCCATTACTTTCTAATATGTGATCATTGTGATCGTAACCAACCAGACTTGTTTATGCATGTAATATTAATAAAACCTAATGTATAAAAACGCACGCAAGATACAAAATAAATTCTAATGGGATAACTTACAACAACTTCATCCGATCTACTTCTTCATAAAGGAAATAACAATCAATAAAAACCTTCTTTT
The DNA here is from genome assembly GCA_949316365.1 of Hoplodrina blanda. Classification (NCBI taxonomy): domain Eukaryota; kingdom Metazoa; phylum Arthropoda; class Insecta; order Lepidoptera; family Noctuidae; genus Hoplodrina; species Hoplodrina blanda. The sequence goes on from OX438581.1 coordinate 11,774,606, forward strand.
TTCTTTAATTCCAGGACATGGGTCTCCAATACGCAGAAAGAGAACTAGTCAGTTGCAAAAGTGATTCCAATGATGGTACAGCTTCTGACGCGATCAGCAGAAAAGAAACTTCACAAGATGGATACAACCAGCTTTCACCAACCAACAGTTCAGACGATAAGCTACAGAAACAAAGCAGAAAGATTCCCAGACCAATACCTCAACTCATACCGTTAAACTCTTCAACACCCAATCAAAAGCAAACATGCTCCGGTGAACCGCCACAGAAAAAGTTCAAGGAATCACCTTCACCAGTCGACATTGACGACGAATCTGCTGAAAACACTCTTTTACCAACAAATCCATTAATAAAAGAAACTGCAGGTCGAAAGAAAAATGAATCGTTTTTCGACAGATTGAAAGAAAGACTTTTAACAGAAACAGGCGAAGAAGGCTCTCTAATATGCAAGATCTGTGGATTCGAAAGCAAGTGCTTATCAGAACATTCTGTACACGAGAAAAACTGTTCACCACAAACGAACCGGATCAATGCAAACACATCGCTTAAAAGTTTAAGTTCTACTCGATGTCAAAATTGCAGACATAGGTGTAAATCTAGTGCAGACTTGTACATTCATATGCAGACATGCGGAAAAAGTGAAAATACTGAAGACGAGAACGCAATTAAAAATCAAGATAGCAACGATGGAGTCTATGCTATCCATGAAAAAGAAACAGAACCGCATCCAATGGAAAACGTTGTATTCGTATGGAATAATATTAATCATGACCCAAACAAGTTTGATATGCCTTTAGACATCAATATAAATGATGATTCCACTCTACCAGAAATACATCGAGGTTTTGATGCAGAGATTATTGATGACAATGAAAGCATGAACTTATCACCGAGTCAAGCCATTGGGAGGAAGGTATTTAAATGTCCACATTGTCCATTTTTCTCCACAACAGCGTCCAGATTTCACGTTCACATCGTGGGTCACTTAAATAAGAAACCATTTGAGTGTTCCCTCTGCAAATATAAATCTAATTGGAGATGGGATATAACCAAACACATTAAATTGAAATCAGCGAGAGATCCTGAGCATAATGACGCAAAGGTACTTATGACTGATGAAACAGGAAGAAGGAATTATAGCAAATACAACAAATTCTTAGCGATGTCTGTTTTAAATGAATATGGTGAAAATGAATTTCATTACCTGGATCCTAATACTGCAGTGGATAGCACAATGGAAATGGATGAACCATTTAATGATATATCAGACGTTATGAATGTACAATTTGAAATGCAACCGCTTAACTTACAGACTCAACACGGTGAAGATAATTACAACTTTATTGATAACAGAAGTCTTAATGATATGAAGAAGCCTAAGAAAACATTATGGAAATGTAAAAAATGTAATTACAAGTAAGTCGAAATACATTATTTATACTCGTACACCTGATACACCTTTTAGGGTTCTTGTCTTGAAAGGCGCCAGAGACACCCTGTTACTAAGCCTCCATTGTCCGTCCGTCTGTCTGTTAGTCGAGCTATATCTCATGAACCGTAATAGCTAGAGTTGAAATTTTCACAGAGTGCGTATTTCTATTCCCGATATGACAACAAATAATAAAAATAACATAAAGTATACATACAAGAAACGTGTTTTTTTTTATATAGTCTTAAAGATTGTAGGTACGGAACCGAGCGAATCCGAGTCATACTTTTGGCGGTTTTTTCAATGAAAACCTTAGAGTTACTAAATAATAAAGATGTGAAGTAACATAGAATTGTTGTTTATTTTCAGAGATCCCTCAAAAGAAGCTCTTTTAGAGCACGTTCGTGAACATTCCAGATCTGATGGCATCCATGAAGAACCAAACAAAGTACCTATTAAGAAACCTGAAAATAATACTCCCGACCCAGCAGATCTCGCATACCGCTGTGGACATTGTAATCAATTGTCCAATTGGAAACATGTCATCCAGGTGCGTTTACAATATTGGCTTGTATTAATTTAGAGCATGAGATCTTGGGGTCGATTCCTAGGTCGGGCAAAGTGCTATTAGATTTTCCCAACAGGAATTTCTCAGTAGCTGCTTCGAAGTCTGGATATGTGCCCGGTTGATGGCAATAGGCTCGCCCCCTATTACATGGGACTTAAACATAACTGGCGAAATATGGGTTACTAATGGGTACACCTCTGCCTAACCCTTCGGGAATTACAGCCGTGATGTTATGTGTATATTACCTTTTTCTCGACTTCCTATAGGTACGTAATATTTTTTGTTTTTATTTACTTATTTTTTTGCTTTTTACAGCGTCATTGCCGATTAAAACACGATGGAGTGATCAAAGTGATAACTACAGTAAAACCAAAACCTGACCCACCAATGAACATCAACGACATCAACATTGATACTTGCAACAAATGCCCGTACAGAACGAGTGACAAAAAACTACTCATCTCTCATTTACAACAGCACCAGCCTTCGCCGAATTCTATTTTTAAATGCTACTTCTGCCCCTTCTTCGTAAAAGATGAACCAGAATTAATCCAACATCTACTCTTGCATGGTATCACTGACCCAGAAGATTACATCGCAAAAGCAATGGGAACAAAATCTCCAGCACAAGAACCGCCAGCACCTGTTCCTATGACATTAAACTCCACCAAACGTCACAAATGCATAGAATGTCCATACGAAACAAATAGTAAGTCACAATTTATGTACCACGAACAATTCCATCGCCTTCCAGCAGATACGCCTTATAAATGTCCAGAATGCAACTACAGCGTATCTAAGAGGCATCTGCTGCACCAGCATCTGCGAGTTCACGGAATAGCGACCAAAAGAATGGAAACTGAAGCCGAATTAGAAGCATCGACATCCAAATTGGATCCGAAGATGGAGTTCCAAGTAAATCTCGATGAAATACCTTTTGTCTGGGTTTCGGCCAAGAATGAGTTCCATAAAATGTACAAGTGTCGGTACTGTTCATACGTTAATGCTATCAAATGTAAAATACCAAATCATGAAAAAATACATTTTGTCGTATTTGAAAACAGTGATACGACGGTGTACAAATGTTTGGAATGCAAATTCACATGTGACTTCGCCGGCAGGCTTGCCGAGCATTCCAAGTCACACGGGGAAATATATGGACGCATTTATTGTCCCGTTGAACATGACGTGTCTGATGAAGAACAAATCACGAAATTGAGAAAGGTTATAGAAATCGAAAAATCAGCAAATCCAGAAAGTTTCTCTAGAGAGGAGGGCCTTACGCACGAATTGAGAGAAATAAAAGTATTATATTTTTGTCAAAAGTGCCCAGCAAGATTTCATGAAGAATGCGAACTTAACGTTCATGAAAAATGTCATGATGTCTCATTGCCCAACAAATGTAAAAATTGTGACTTCTCAGTCACTGAAGATAATGATTTAGCGGCCCATGTCACCGTGCACACAGATGAATATAACACAAAAACAAAGATGCTTAAATTTGTCCACCACACACATCCCTCGCACAGACAGCCTGTGCTAGAATTTGTTCACTGCCCAAACACATTCGAGGTTTTGTGGATAGCTACTGGGCCACATAAAGATGAGCATATTGAAAGTCCTACAAAAAAAACGAGTGATACAAAACACGTGCCAAAACAATACTGTTGCAAACAATGTCCAGCTAAGTTTTTCAAAAGTTCCGCGCTTACCTATCACATGGGGCTACATGGGGGAGAAGGCGAGCATAAGTGCAAGAAATGTACTTACGCCGTGAAGAACATTGGAAATCTGGCCAAACATGAATTACTTCATGAAAATGAAAACAAAGCTTCGAATTGTGACTATGAATCTGGTGATGATATGGACTATAAAAATATCCCATTGTCGGGCACAGATTTGTTCCAGAGAAAGACTGAGGCTCAGAAAAGAGTTCTAACCGATAAAGATAAGTTAGTTAAGCCGAACGATCATTTTCCGCCTGTCCTACAAGCTGATCCACAATTCGGTTATTTAATGCATGGTAATCCCGAATTTATATATCCCACGTATCTAAAAAATGGACGTCAAAAAGAAAAAAGATACAAATGCCATAAGTGCCCCTCAGCTTTTGAGAAAAGAGAACAATATAAAATTCATTTATCATTGCACGGTTCCAAGCAAAGATACAAATGTGAGTTATGTGATTATTCAGTTAAATATTACGCTAATTACGTTCAACATATGCGAAAACATCAGATGAACGATGAAGCTCAAGCTGAAAGAAAGAAAGATAACAATGATTTTATAGAATCTGAACATCAAGAAGACGTTAAGCTTGACGACAGCAGTGATAACATTAAACTTGCAATTAAAACCATGCCGAAAGGAGCCGCTAAGAGCGATTTCCAACAATTCTCAATTAGCGACCAGCAAACACTCAGACTGCTGCAGAGGAGACGGTCAATGAATCATTCTGGAAAGGACCCTAACGCTTCTGAAACATCGCCGATGAAAGAGCGCAAAATGCACATGTGCCTATTATGTCCCTACACTAATCAACGTCAAGATTCTTTAAATAATCACTACAGAAGGCACGGTGACACCGATATTCTGAACGCAGGAAGCCATAAATGTTCTCATTGCGACCTAGTAGTTGTTCAGTCGCATTTCCTTCGGGAACATCTAAAAACACACTTCAACTACCACAAAACTCTAATTCCAGAATGTTTTGTGGCTAATGAAGCAGTTAGTTTCACCATCACCAAGATGGATGAAGACAGTGAAACAGTTGATCTCAAATTAGACATGCATAACAAGAGTTTTGCGTGTAATGATGAAAAGATATTCGTGAAAATTAAAACTGGAGAGCTATTGGTGGAATAAAATAATCGAATGGTATAATAAGTGATTATAATAAAGGTTAATTAGATTAGATATTGTTAATAACATGATGTTTGTAACAAGTATAGATTTAGCCTAAGCCAAATGAAAAATGTTGATGTTCACCAAAGCATAGCTTGCCATATTAGATATAACAATTCTGGCCATTTTGGATATTATTATGGAAATAAACAAAAAGGCGAAATTTAAAAAAAAAATGTTGCAATTGGGCTGCTATAGTTATTGTAGAGTGAGATGTTTTACCACTGGCCTGAATTGAGGCCATCACTGGTAAGTGGAAGAACAAGTGCTTTGAATCCAAACACATATGCTTTCATTTTACCTGTACCATCACTGGTACTGGTGCCGGTGGAAAAACACACGATGTATAATACAAAACGTACTTAATTCATTAAAGAAAATATTAAAAGAAAGTTAGTTTTTTAAATGTTACCAACAGAAAGGATTTATAGGTAAAACACGTATTACACATTCGCTGTGGAAAACGCCTGACGGCGTATTATTTCCTTATCAGGCGCGGCGAACGCCGATCGGCGTAAAACGAAATTTAATGTAATTCGTATTTTTTTACTGGCCGCAGTTACTGGGTAGATATTTTTAGTTCTACTTCAGTGGATATTATTTATTAACAAGGTACAGTCGGCAACCAACTCATTTTATTTTCACATTACATAATTTATTTTACTTACAGTACCATTAAAATACACTGCATTTTGTATAATGGTAGTTTTTTTTATTTAGGTGATTAATCTGCTTAGTTTCTTCTCTTATAGACTTTTGTTGCTGATTGTACTGTAGCTAAAAAGATGTTCCCTTTTCATTGTTTTGAAATAAAACATTAAAATTCAATGATTTAAAATTGAGGCCAATAATATTTTATTGTCATTATCGTATTTTACAGACAATATTATACCTGTTCTGGTTAGTAATGTAAAGACTCAATATTTTTATGCATCAATTGCTAATACTAACAATACTGAAACACTGAATAATAATTTATACCATATTTTAATGATAGTGTAATCATAGTTTATTTTAGTGCCAGTTTTATATACTTTAGGTTGGTCCTAAAGGACACATTCCTGTTGTGCAAAATGTTTTATAATTATAAATGATTATTCAATAATTAAACAAGCATTTTAATTAAATTTTCCTATATTTAAATATTATGATATAATTATGACCTAAATATAGTCAAGTGAACACACAACTGCATATTATTATTTGAAACGAGAATTGACTACAAATATTATCTATACTAATGTTATATTGTTGAAGTGTTAATTTTTTTGAATGGGTTAATCTCTGGAACTACTGGACTGATTCTGATAACTCTTTTTAATAGGAAATTTAAGTTGAGAGCCAAAACCAAACTATCCAAACTAATATTATAAATGCAAAAGTAACTCTGTCTGTAACGCTTTCACAACTGAACTGATTTGGATGAAATTTGGTACATGGTAAGTTTGAACCCCAACAAAGGACATGGGCTACTCTTTATTCGACTTTAGTCTGCGTACGCGATAACCATTATATATACGTGCAAAGACGCGGACAAAATGTAGTATTTTATAATAAAATTTGGGATCCGTAAGAAAACTTGCGCAGACGAAAGCATATTTAAAAAAAAATGCTATAATCACTTAAGCAGATTCATTTATTTACGTTTAAACTAAGACCACCTTATCTACTACACATGATTTTTTAGTCAATGACAGTAGTAAGGTGTTATTAAAATAGCAAAAACAGAAACCATAATTCATAATAAAATGTAATATTATATTGATACAACAGAGTATCATAATATTGTGTACGGTACACTAGTCACCATGGGGTGGTTAAAAGCAGTCTTAACAGAATTTCCAGCGATTACCGCATTCATTACAAAGTACGAAGGTGGTCATAGGTTCATCAGAACTTCTGGTCTGCAGTTGGTTGTAGGTGCAGTTCTTCTTTTTGCATTTTCCGCACTTGAGCATCTCAGTCTTTGTACCTTGTACTGTAGCCAGCTGAGCATCATCAATAGCCTCCTTAATAAACTTCTCTCTAATTTTTTTCATCTCATCACTGGCCATTTCTTCTGGGGTCATCTTGGCGAGGCGCGAAGCAGCGATGCACCCATTGAGAAAGTTTGTACGTAGTGTTGGATTTTTTGGATCTTTTAAATTAGCAACTCTTGACCTTACCCTGTTCTTATATCTCATGTCAGTGTTCTTGAACTCTGCATAAATGCATTCCTCTAATTCCTCAGCGAGCTCCTCAGGGCTACCACATGCACTTGGGTTTTCGCCATCAACTTTGAGAGCTTGTGTGAGAAGTTCCCGACATTTAAGCCGAACGGCATCAGTAGTGTTTGTCTGCGGTGGAAACGAAGCTGGCAGCTTCTTGTCTTTTTCCTTATCATCTTTTCTATCTTTGTCCTTCCCTTCTTTTTTGGATTTTGAGGAGCTGCCATTATCTTTACCCGGTGTGCCTGGTGTTGACAAGAACTTTTTCCAGTTTTTTATCAAAGTTTTACATAAAGATATTACCTCTTCATCCTTGCTAGATTTCCGAAGATTATTCACTGTCATACCTATTCTTGTTTTAGTCAATACATCCAGGTTGATAGCCATTGTCTGTAGGGATTTTAGCAAGTCCAAAGCTTCTTCTTGTCCCTGGAACAAAGTAATAAATTAGAAATAACCCCGCCAATAATTTCTAATTAGATCTTTAGGCAAGCATAGCGTCCAGTGCTATAAAAATGAAACAATATAATCATTTGAAACCAATTATTGAAACTCGTTTTAAATCATAGACCGTTTTCCAAAAGAAATTATGTGTTATTGGACTTGCTTTGGTCCTGTAAATATCATTTTTGTGCGGAAAATGTCTTTGGCTCCATTATTTTAGTTTCCAAAATAATAAGACCCACCGTGCCATCCGCCGAAATCATCTTAGTCAATTTCTTTTGTATTTTCATAATATCCTCTTCCACGCTCATTATGAATGAGTTTTATTGAAGAAAACAGGTTCCCGCCTATATTCCGAAAACAAAATATAGGAAAAATATTGATAAATCGACCACCACACCGAAAATATTACTAAAGCATAGACAAATTATCAATTATTATGAGTGAAGTTTAACAAGCAGTATTGCATGTTAAAATAAATAAGAACAGCCGTGATGTTCCAGTTTACTTTAACAGATTATTTTAAGCATCCATGTTTCATAATATTTGGCAAAAAGCTATCTTTATATGGTAATCTGATGATATTGATGATCAATATTACTGATTTGATATTTTTTAATACAAATTCTTATAATGTCCGTTTATTTATACTTCTACTATTATTACTAACACAAAAGTTGTTGGCCAATAATGCTCTATTTAACAAACTGCTGAAATGGAACACGCCTTCCATTTTTTTTACTGGCACGTATTGCTAATGGCAAGTCAAAAAAAAAAATACTAAAATAAACGCTTTTTATATTATGTTTTAATAATTACTAAATAAATATTTAAATAATTTATTACTTAGGTTCAGCATTCTAAATTCCCAAGAATTAAAAATATTTCAAGAGACCGTCTTTTGAATATTTTTAATCCCTATGAATCTAAAAAGTTTTTTAGGTGTTAGTTCGTTACAGACCACGTAATACCACGTTTACACTTACCGATTTTGGCATATATTTTTCACTCCTTGCATACACCAGGGTAATTTATTTTGCTTATAATAAGGCGTTTATGATAACAAGATATTTTATTATAATATGTACTCTAAATAATTCATGAACAGCTGTGCCAGTACCCATGTACCATGAACAAACACCGCTTACAGAGTGTACTAAAGGTGAACGCAGACTTGGCCGCACCGCAGTCTCCGCAGTCCCCGCAGTCATCGCTTTTGCTTCAGGGTGGGTGTGCGAGGTTGCATAGAACTTCATAATTCTATAGAATTCGAATGCGAAGACTGCGGCGCGTGCGGTGCGGCCAAGTCTGCGTTCACCTTTATTAGGAGGCCTTGCACTTTAGGCAACTTCAACCAAATCATATACGAAATAGCAGGTTTTGGAACTCACGTTATTGTGTAGGACCCCTTTGTTTATCTTTAATTTTATTTTTGTTTAACATCAGTAGGGCCACCCATTATTTCATAGATAAGTTGGTCGGTCTAATTAGCATAGACAACTTTTTTTTCTTGATGCCATGTGTATCGGCGGGAATATTCAAACGCGAAATTTTTGACCTCGAAACGAAAACCGAGCAGAGTTTTATAGTGAGTGTACACGGTAAATAAAGTTGCCCGTTGAAAAATCGCATGTGCATACAAACTCTTGCATGTCTATTGTTTTTATTTTGTTGCTAAACAAGCTTCTTTCCTTACGATGTTTTTAACACGCTTATATTAGCTTCACTTGTAAATAACTATGTAAGAAAATCTTGGAATCTTAATTTGACCCACTTCCTGGTCTTCGATTAGGATGAAATTTTGCACACGCTCTGAGTTCTGATGACAATACATGACTGGCTAAGAAACGTCATTACAAATCAATATCAATATGGCGGCCTACCCAAGATGGCGGACTGGCTGTTTGAAATCCACCCCCATGATATGGGTATCAAATGAAAGGGTTTGCTGTCAGAAATACGAAAAAAATAGTCACGTGACTTAAATCCAACATGGCGGACATCCAAGATGGCGGATTGGCTATTTGAAATGCACCCCCATGATATGGGTATTAAATGAAAGGGTTTGCTGAATGGGATACGAAAAAAAATTAGTGCGTGCTAAAAGCGTGTTTTTTAGTTTTTTAAACTATTAAATTACTTATCACCATTTTTAAAATGACTAGTGGTACATATACAACTCAATTCTGCTAAAACGATACAACCTGACTCTCTCAATAAATCAAATTAGTAACAAAGCTACGTCAAACTAATTATAATACGTGCCAAATGAGTTCAATGTACTTCAAAAACTTATATTTGGAATAGATTTAAATCGAATCGGTACTTCCTTTTAAAAATGGGAACACAACAAAATCCAATTGTTCGTTTGTCGCGGCCGTGGGTCAACATTGCTCTCGCTTACAACTCATATCTAACTTATAGTTTTAGTATTTACTTTTTATCCAGACTTTATCTTGAATAACCTACACGGTGATATTTAAATAAAAGGATTTAAATCCATAAACAAAAATAGACAACTATATAAGAACAGTATGGGCATAATTACTTACGTCTCATCTTCCTAATAAGTAAGACGTTAATACGTTGTTTGTTTACATTTATATTATGTCTTAAAGGTGCGACCCCCAAGTACAGGATCCTTATTTCACATGATATTGAGGAAAATGCATCGTACCATACAGCACTTACATAATTCATACAGGGTGATTGTTAATTTACCAAGAAAAACAATTCCATTAAATTTTGTAAATTAATTTGAGAAAAGTTTTTGACGATTTCTGTCATTTCTAGTACTCATATCCCATAGAGTCTTTTGATCCGTAAGTAAGTACATGAAATAGGATCGATAGGCATAAAAAAAATTTTTCGTTACTTTTGTATTTTTTTTTGCTGACTGTTGGTACATTTTTCCAAAATCTGTTTATTTACAGTTAATATCTCAAAAAGTTATGGATGCCCCCCTGGGAACGTTTTTCTGTAACTATAACGATTAAGTTCCTGCCCTAGCTCTATCCCGTCTCAGAAATCCACTCAGTATGCGCGGGGGGCCTAAACATTTAAATGAATAAACAAAGTAAACATTTAAGTATGTAGGCAAACACGATGTACCAATAGGTAATAATAGGCATATTATAAGACATTTTAGCTTTGTCTCTAGGAAAGCAATGCATCTCCGAGCGCAAGGCTACTATGGTGCAAAGGGACGGGGCCCCAATAGGGGCCAAATGCCTGCCGGGGTTGCGGGACGTCTTAACAGGATAGTACCGTGGCCCCGGAACGTAAAGGGCAACAGAAGGAACAGGGTGGTTTTAAAAAATACACCATCTCTACTTACCCCGTTGAGGTACCCTCGGTATATATTTGATGGTACCTACGGCCGAAAATAGCATGTGAAAGTATTAGATTTTCAATTAATATTGGAAATAAAACGTCGTAATAGCAGTTTGGTTTTAATTTATATGGCGGCTATGGCCAGCACAATTTGTATTACATTAATATGAATAAAGCCTTCAAACTGAGTAATTGATAATATTTATATGCGAAACGAGTATTCTCAATTTAAAAAATCGATCGGCTTTACGAATTCTTTATTTATTTTAATTTACAAGGATTTTAACAACTACTTCTGGTTTCAAATGCATTTGCTTTGACTTTAGACCCTCGTTTATGGGTTTTTCCCATTCGTCTTCAATTCCGACACGATTACCTGACACATCTGTTGTTGTTGTTTTATGCGCCTGCACTTACCCCGAACACAAAAGATATTGTTTTTTGCTCTTATTTTCCTGAACACTTCAGAATGTAAGTAGTAGGTACAGGAAACTGTAATTAGGTATCAACCAATTGAACAATCGCAAGGGGAGTACTTGACGCCTTACTCATTCATGTTCTTAGGGAAAAACGTTAGTCAGAGAATGATGATGACATTAACACAAAGAGCTATTAACTTACAAAGCTATGTAGCCTATGTACCTACTTATAGTACCAGAAGTAACAGCGGGTAATTATTTTGAACTAGTACATATAATAGTCTTACTATTATGGAGACAGTTTGGAAAAAAATAGGGGAAGAGGAAGGCCTCAAACCACATGGATGACGAAGGACAGGAGGAAGATGGGAGTTACGGAAGATGACGCACAAGACCGAAATAAATGGCGCCGATGATTGGAAAAGCCGACCCCGCGTAAGGGGAAAAGGTCAAAGAAAAACGGAAAGCGTAGCACAGCGTAGAACGTCGAACGTAATAGGAACGTAGCAAAAGCGTTGTAGGATTGTAGTAAAAGCGTAGGAGGCATGTAGCAGTAGCTTAGCTGGAGCGTAACAGGGGCGTAGCAGTAGCGTAGCAGTGGCGTAGCAGTTATAGCTTAGCTGGAGCGTAGCAAGGGCGTAGCAAGGGCGTAGCAGTAGTGTAGCAGGGGCGTAGCAGGGACGTAGCAGGAGCGTAGCAGGGGCGTAGCAGTAGCTTAGCTGGAGCGTAGCATGGGGTAGCATACTACTACATTATTGACATAGGCCGCTGTGACCGAAATTCGGTCGACAGAATATTATTAATATTTAAATCTTGAATTCTCGTCACCTACCTACAGTAGGTATACCTAGTTGTAATGCGTCCTTGTTAGTAGGCATGAGTAACAAAATAAATATATAAGAAAACGATCAAGTATCATCACAATGACAGACAAAAATGTTTCCTACTGAATCGTCATGAACTACAATACAAATACCTACTTGTAAGAGTTAGTACCAATTTGTGAAAAGAATGATTTGACAAGTCTGCAATAATGTTGAAATGATTTGACACTAAGCCCAAATAAAGAGATTTTATGAGTTGTACTTATACCAGGACTGGATTACGGGCCCGAGAAAAAGAAAATAAAAGAATCAATAAAAAATAGTTCCATTTGATTCAAGTAACAATTCAAGACTCATAATATAGGTATATACAAACAGATACAGACAGGATAACAAGCACAGACAAAAACACTCACAAGGTACCTAATGTCACTAAGTAATGTAGAAAAAAAACAGGGTAATTATGAACAAAATACCGTTGAGACCGATCATTTCTTTTTTTTTAATTAGAATAATTGGGTAAAGAAGTCCCGGGCGGGACGCACCCCGACATGGCTAATCCGGCCCTGGTTGCATCAAGATCTAGAATTTTACAAAGAACATTCCTTCCACGTCGACATGTGCCTCCCTATTACAATGCCGACTGTTGATTATTTCGTCACAACTTTACATAATGGTGTATAAGGAAGCGCATATCAACAATGTACATGTACGGGCTGCTATTATTGAAAAAGGCAATAAAAAAAAATCTTAATTATCAGAAATTAGAATAAAACGACTTATACTTTCGAACGTAGGTACGGGTAAGTAAGTATGGCGGGGGCACTTCCGTGCCCCCCGATTTAAATATTTTGAAAATGTAGCTTTTTACCATAATTACAATAATAAGGAAAATATAGAATACCTACATGCACATGGAAAGATTTTAGAAGATATATTTATGTATTGTTATTATATTTATGTTACAGTCAATACTTTTAACAGGTCTATAGGTCAATACTAGTTTTGACTAGCTTCAGTGAAAACCCTCATTAGGATATTAAAACACGTTTCTTTTATTAAAAATATTTTTGTAAGAAGCGTTACAAAAAAAATTGTTTTTGTGTCACAAAAATAAAATTATCAACCTAATAGTTTTCTAAGTAATTTGATGTAAGCACAATTTGGCTGCCCAAAAGTACCTATACTATTAACTGATTTTTTCAGTCATTAATAACTCTGACCGGTTACGAGTTTTGACAGTGACAACATATACAAAGAGTAAACAGGTATTTTCAACAGATGAAACTCATTTAAATATTTTGAAAAAAAATATGTAGCACTTTGCATAACGAGGAAAATAATATGTATTACAAACACAGGAATCTCAAGAAGATGCGGGTTTTATCACTAGATATTACCTACTTACCTATTTTTTAATTTATTGACCATATCGAATTCGAGGAAAATATCAAGGAAACATATACATGACATACGTATTGTGACTTTTTCCACAAATATAAACAAACCTAGGTACATTTTACATTAAAACTAGATTTATTATGACGTTTAAGATCGGACTGCGCACATATTCTGAAAAATCCAACATCCCAAAAAAATATAATATTAATGTGAAAAATTACATAAATAGGACGCACTTAAACGCAGGGCTTGCCTTTAAAATCTTAGTTGAATGTAACGCTTCCAAAGAAGAAAGAAAAACAGAAAGGTTTTATTTCACTCCTAATTTAAAAACTATTTTTTTTTTCGTTTGCTTGTGTCCTACTTACTAAAACCTGTATCTAGTCTGTTTGTATGGAAAGAATACAATATATAACTACAATATTAAGGTGTAAATAAGTTTACTGTATTTTATTTTCGTAAGCAGGTAAGTACACACGTGTGGTATTTTTACATAGGTACTAAGATAAGTCAAAACAAATTTCTAGCTTACATTTTCTTATCTTTCCTAATTTTCTATAGTTAACCATTTTTTTGTGTACCTAAATACATAATTAATTTAATTAATTTCTATTAGCCTACTTTTGAGGGTAGCTATGTTACTATTAGCAAGTCGTAGATACACAAAACTTAAGTTCTGACTACCCACGAGTACATTTTATACATTAAAGAATCCCAAGAGGAAAACTTGAACACAGACGAGAGATACACCTTCTGCCGCTTATTCTTTGGCCTTCTGCCCTTCCATATCGACAGTGGTTGCGTTACCTATATAACTTGCAAGTGACCAAGTTTACTGTTTGTATCCGTTCACACACTAGCCGAAGCACGCGACGCGCGCTCTTTTGAACTAAATCAAAGGTAATTAAAAACATTTATTTATTAATATTTTTATTTTATAAGTAAATCAAGTAATCATTGACAATGAATTATACCATAATTCACATAATTTACATATTTTAATAAGATTCCGTCATAAAGTGACTTAATAAAATTGTAAACTTACATTATTGTAGACTTGTGAGGTCAATATTTTTTGAGTGAAGGTAATCATTTGTTTACAAGATACTTACGATACAAATAAATATTTATGTGGTTTTCGTCGTTTTATGTTAAATTAGTTATAAATTCGTGGTGTTGAAATGTTATTTCGGAATTGAATATTTAAAACCATTGATTTTAATTAATGAATTTAGCTTTACTAAATAGCCTTTAATTGATTTAAATCGTCAATAAAAATTTTTATCTAAAAGGACGGAATAAATACATGTTATCTACCCACACTAGGTAAGTATATGCAACTGTATTGATTATTTTTTTTAAACTAGCTTCCGTCTGCGACTTTTTCTGTATCAAAGTTAATATCTTTTTTTTATAACAACGCTTGTTAAACCAAAATGTCTCGTGGTTTTATCTGTGGAAAACGCTGTTGATACCACATTTGTAAAACTTTTGTTATAGTTTCTTTGTGTAATATTTAATGTGTTATTGTTTGTTTTTCCCAATAAATAAAATAAAATATATTATAGAAAAGTAAATTTTTTCAGGATACAAAATAGCCTTTATGCTATTCCAGACTATAATCTATATCATCCAGATCTGCGAAATGTCATCCAGATCTGTTCAGCTGTTCTAGCGTGATAGAGTTGTAAACATTCATCCATCCAAACGCAATAATATTAGTAGAATAAGATGACTTTAATTATTTGTAAGTCAAACAATCATACTCGTTTAATTAACCATTTGACACCTTTTAGCATGACGTTTATATTTACTTAGGTATCATTTTTTATTGGTGAAGATTTTAACTACTATTTTGAGGTAAGTCAGGTAAGTAGGTACTTACTTAAAAAACATCATTCACAAAAAATGAATCCTAATAAAAAAGTGTTTGTCTTAGTCTTTGTAAACTCGTCCTTCAGTCACATTAGGTGTTTAGATTGCACTAGTGCCCAACTGCCAAGTACTAAGTAATGTTTGTATTCATATTCATATTCAACGGTTTGATGCGCACGAGTGTAAGTTTGTTTTCATAATTAGTTATTCCATTGTCATATTGACATGATAGTTCAGAAATTATTATTACAACATGTAAGTTCTCTGATCGATTTCCTCACTATGCCATTGTTTAACCTAGGCCTTCTTGCTAAATGCCGCAACTGGGGTCAGTCAGCTCTAATTGGATATTGTTGCACTTTGCGTTTGTCGCAAAAGGTTAACTGTCTCTGCCTAGCTGTTATTTTTTTAAAACTTAGGCAGAAACAGGCTTATTGATTTGCGAAATAATATTAATTATTTTGATGAGGACGCTAAAGTTTAAGGTTTTGACCGTTAAGCCTTCGAACCTGACCTGACGAATTTGTCTGTTAATAAATTCTACATTTGACATTTAAAAATGTGGTTTTTTTTTTGAAGTTTAGATTTTGACATTCTATTTTTAAAAGATTCGTTTCTTTCCTTCCTTTGACCAAACATATATCTAAACCTATTTGTAAAGATCCCGGTCCTTCGAGACGGTTAACTTCTATCTTCAATCTTCTCACTCTCACTACCATGTTTAAATTGAGTTGCAACAATGTTTACATGCTTTAATCAGTTTACAAAAGCGCATTAAAAACAGTACCGGTTGTTTTTATTTATTTAGGTAACGATGTGTGCAAGCGTGTGTCGCGGACAGTTTGTCGATCGTTATGTTACGTCACCATATTTGTGGAGAACCTGTCCCCGAGAGTCGTAGCTTTGCAAGAGCTTGAGATCTGAAGAACCGAAAGGACCATGACCCGCTTTCGTTTACTTTGCATTTATTTCGACTTAGCGTCGGATGAGATTCTACGATGTGTTTTGTATCTAAAATTATACACATCAATCATTATTCTCATGGCCTGAGCTTTAATTATGCACTCATCAAATCTCATACAAAATTATACTTTGTCTGTGAAAATTATACATATAAACCTTACCTTTTCGTACCTATTCATAAGTAGATAATAATAGTTCGAAAATGGCTACAAAACTTATGACTGATTAAGTAATGTTGTGGTGTTTTTGCCATTATGATAATGAAATTTCAAGTTCATAGTAAGTAGGTAGGTATATTGAGTTTATTTGACAGCAAGCATTATTGCAATGTACCTAGTATGTACATTTTCAAGAACTATATTCGATCTCGTATTGAAATATGAATTAAAGCAAACGTGTACGTTTGTAAAGCTATAAATCATTATCAGCCTAGGATTTAGATACTTCCTTAGGCTGCCAGCACCTAAATTGCCGACACCGGACAATAACCCCGGAAATTTGGGTGACATTAAGATTTTTCCCCTGAAAAGATTATTTTTACATAAAAAAAAATATCTAACTTTGGCCTAGATTAATTTATTGTATATCTTTCAATCAAACGGGATTCCTCTGACACTGACCCAAAAAGTGTCCGCGGTTCATCTGGACACCTTTTTGAAAACTTCCTCCGGATGACCCCCAGACTAAACTAAAGAAAACTAAACTAGCACAAACCAAAGTACACAACTAAATGAACTAGAACAAATCCGGGGAATCCCGGACAAAAGGCAGCGTTAGGTATACCGTATACCTACTATTTAGCATGAGTGTATGACTGGAATATCACATACAGCCTTATTTTTCAGAAACAATCAACATGTTGGCTTCATACGTGGTCCTTGCGGTGTCCTTGGTGGCGGCCGCCAATGCCTACTCCACTGGCGCCCCCGAAAGTGTGTGCGGCGACATGGTTCCGAAGCACCCCGTGCCGAAGCAGTCCTCCCCTCCTCCTTACACCATCACCACCAGCACTAAGGTACGTTGTTTAAACGTCCCATGATACTTTTAAAGATGGAATATACTTCATAAAGCTATAATTCATCCCTTTAAAAACAAGAGATGGCGCTACTGTTTATCCCCATCTCTTTCGTTTGTAAATATAATTACATATATGATTCCAAAATTCGAATTTGCTACCCACTACGCTGAAAGTCTAGGTCCTTTAAGTACCTGATTTAATTTTAGGTATTTTTATTTTTAAGACTACTTCAGTCTAGGATTTTTTAACTGTATTGTGGGTACGTTTACAAACCTATTTAGTCACATACACAAACAACGTGACCCGGAACGACAACCTATAGCCCCTGTAGGCCATACAAATATTTGTTCCTTGCAGGATTCAAACACGCGACACCCAGCGCAATCACGCAACCACTGCGCCAATGTGTGTCGTCAGATAATCATATTAAAACCAGTGTTATTTCCGATAAAGGATCGGCAGATTGGTTTTTTTTTAACGATTTCCCGTTCAACGATAAGGAGTTCACGATCGTTATGAAACATGGTTACGTTACAAATTATGCAAAACGTTTAAAATGTTATGTCAAATATAATAACGAAGAAAGTAATATTCACATTGTCTTCAGTTCTGCACATACCAACTCTTTTCCGTATGAAAAAGAAAACTAGTTTAATTCAATATTTATTTCTGCTTTGCATAACTTTTATGTAGTCATATTTAGGTAGAAGGTATATACAGTGTGCAAGTTGAAAGACTAGCAGCGAGCCAGCGACGTCTCAAGCTCAACTGACCTTTCTTTGAAAATACAAAGTTATTGATTTACGCTCCTGACTAGAGTATAACTACCTACGTTCGGTTGTAGTTCGAGCCAGTTGTAACTTACTTAGATTATTTCAAAACTAGCACTTCTGTCCGCGACATCGTTCGTAAGGAGAAGTGCGATTTTTCTTAGAGGTCCCTAATTTTTTGTCACTAAAATATAACCTATAGCAGTCAGTGATAACGTAGCTTTCAAATTGCGAAAGAATTTTTAAAATCGGTTCAGTAGATCCAGAGATTTTTCTCTACAACCTCACAAACTTTACCTCTTTATAATATTATAGTAGGCTGTATAGATTACCTAGTAGATTTTTCAAAGTAAAGCTTTCAGTTGTCTGCAGACCTTGTACAACATGTATGTTTGTATGTATGTGTAATGTATAAAGAATGTAAAAATGCACTCAACGAAGCCAAAAGTTACATGTTGTTCTTCTCAACATTACTAATATATTATTTTTTGGTCCTTTTGGTCAAAGTTCCAACGTATTTTTACGAAGTCAAGGTTCTAACTAAACGTTTAATCTATACTTATATACTTATCTATACTTAATATTATAAAGCTGCAAAGTTTGTTTGTTTGTTTGTTTGTTTGTTTGAACGCGCTAATCTCTGGAACTACTGGTCCGATTTGAAAAATCCTTTTAGTGTTAGATAGATTAGTTATCGAGGAAGGCTATAGGCTATATACCATCACGCTACGACCTACGGGAGCGGAGCAGTAACCAAAGACGCGGGTGTAACCGCGGCGGACAGCTAGTACCCTTGTAATGTTGCATGCACCCCTAAGCATAATGTTATTGTGTGCGTTACATTGCGCACTAGAATAGACAGTGTTTTTTGACATTAATCGATTCCCAGCAATAATTTTAGCTCAATACTGCTTAGTTTGATGGGCAGTGTGAATAGGTCTGTAGCTACCGGATATGTGATGTACTTATCTTTTTACACTTCTTTTGAAATGCTGTTTTGACAATAAAAAAAAAATTATGTTATCCTATTTTAATATTTTAGATGCAGTATTTCGTAACCTATGTATTACAAAGATGAAAATAAACCATTTGATCCTTTTAAACAGACCGCGAAGGCCGGTACTCCGATGGAAGTGGTGATCAGCGGGAAGGGTCCCGAGAACACGATCCGTGGACTGTTGCTCCAGGCTCGTCTGGGTGACAAACCCGTCGGCAAGTTCACTGTGAAGCCCAACGACAACTTTGCGCAGCCCCTTAACTGTGGCGAACCTGGTGTAAGTACATTTAAACCAATTTAGTATTTATACAAGCTTTTATTTAGCTTGCACTGTTCGTATACAATGTAAGTAAGTATGTATGTAAATAAGTTGTCTTTTCAAAATTTGCAAACCATTTTTCGACCATTTGTTGTTATCCGATTGAGCTGAAATTTTGCATACACCTTTAGTTCTGGTGTCAATACAATTTCCAATAATCAATATTGTAGAATTTGAAATTAAAGCTTGTTTTTAAAAAGATTAGGTATTTAATTAGTTTTTTTGAGGTAACAGTAAAGGTCTACTTACATAACGTATTCAGGTAAATATAGAAGGCTTGTATGACTTGTATCGTTCTATTGCACGCTTTTTCGTTGCCTGGACAATTTTTTGGGTCTTGTATCTAAAATGTCCAAGCGGAACCCTATATAATACTTTCGCTCTCGTATCTCCCTCTGTCACGGGACTATATCTTTTAAACCGTACTAGGTAGACACATGAAATTTTCACAAAGTATGTAGTATTATGGCGGCTGTACCTACCAACAAATAATTTAGTATTAATTAGTATTTAAAGTAAAAATTATTTTAAAAGAGGTCATAAATCTATTATTATTATCTAAATATTTTACTGTGCAACCCTTTAATGCGACTCCGACTCGCACTTCGCTGGTTTTTCATTGACTCAAACAAAAAGATTTAAGTATGGGAAACTAAAATTTCAAAGGCGCGTTCGTGTTTTATTTTACTAATTGACCCTAATTTTGGTATTTTAATTCTCTGGCATCCTTCAGTTTTATTTTGTTTTAAGGCTTCTTTTGATTTTATCTTGCATCTTAATAAAGTCGTTTGATGTAAACAAGAACGTGTGGTTTTATAAATTACCTACTATTTGAGTGCCGCGTTAATAAATTATGATGTGCATGAAGTACGCGTCCTTCAGAAGCTTCGAGTAGCCTTACGGTTCGGTTAACATCGAGTTTTTATTCAAATATGTAAACTTTATTGTTGCTACCTAAGGTGTTTTAATGATCCTTAATAGTTTTGACAGTGTCATTAAATGGTGTTACAAGAAATCTTTTGTGTCTTTCATATAATAATTATCTGCCTAAGGCATTAAAAGTCCGCCTTTGTACTTTTGTTGCATAAAGTTCATATAAATAAATATCTAGAACTAGCATTTTCTTGCGATTTCATCTGCATGATTTTTTTACGAATCTATTTTTTTTAAATAATAATAAATAGCCTATAGCACTGCTTTAAAGCACTCAGGGATAACGTAACTTCAAATTAGCGAAATACTTTTTTAAATCGGTTCAGGAGTTCCGGATCAGCTTGATAATAGCTTATTAGTTAGTAGGTAAAGATATATTATTACGTGATGCAACAACTGATATTGTTTTAAAGTTAAAGTAACATTCGATTATATTGTGTCATTAGGCTTATTAGATACAAAAGCAGGAAATGTAAACTTAAATGACATAAGAATACGTTACGTATTTATTTTAATTGCTTTTTTTCCTAAGTTTTTACGACCTTACTATACAGTTCTATTACGGATAAAAAGTTTCAATCATTTGCGCAAAGAAAAAACTAAACGTAACTTTTTCAGGGCGTTACAAATTGTCACGTTACTTTATACAGCTTCTAGGAATAAATGGGTGATTCATCTAATCATTCATGAATCGTGAGGGCAGACTTCCTTTTAAAAAGTAGCTGTCGCATTGCTATGAAGTTGCTTTTTATTTTAAAAGAGACCTTCATATTTAATATGATTTTGTACTTTTTTAACTGTTAATAAAAGAAGTATAAGTAGGTAATATTATAACTTACTAGCTATATCCCGCATCAAAAAAGAACCCTTTATTATAATGTCTGCCTTGACCTAGGAGTGCAAGGAAGTAGGAAGGAGGATAAACCGAATTTCATAAAAAAAATATGTTCAGATTTTAAATACCGAGTCATTAAAATCGTAATAAAAAAAATATCGCGAATTTTAAGACAGCTCTAATTTAAATTTGAATTGAGGAAGGTATTCTTTTTAACCGACTTCAAAAAAGGAGGAGGTTATCAATTCGACTGTATTTTTTTTTAATGTTTGTTAGCTCCTAACTTGCGACTGGGTGAACCGATTTTCATGATTCTTTTTTATTTGAAAGCTGGTGCTTCCCGTGTGGTCCCATTGTCACCATTTCAATATCTGATGATGAACTTCGGAGATATGGAATGGAACTCCTCACAGAATCACAGCAGCAATATCGTAACAAGTGAAATTGCTTTGTTTATACGTGTAGTCGATGACTGACTGAAGGAAAAGGGGGGGAGGGTACGTCAACCCCCCTCCTACCAGTTTCCAAAATTAAATATATCGTGTGAGGTATTGTTTGAAAGGGCTTTTTGTAAGGATTTCAAACATTAATCCACAAGCACTAAAAAGTGAAAAATAAAAAGATTTTTTACAAAAAAAGATAGGTAACCGCCTTCAAAAGCTACAAAATAAAAATAACTTTAGTTTTGGAAGTCGGTGGCAATACTTACCTACATAACAAAAAACAAAACCAAAGCCGCCGACTTCCAAAACTAAAGTTATTTTTATTTTGTAGCTTTAGAAGGCGGTTATCTTTTTTTGACGTTATGGCCACTGAATGACTATTTAGATAGATTCCATATTACAAAATGGTGGAACAATGCCTATGGCACCTATTATCTGTTCGTAATTAGAATAAATTCGTTTTTACTCACAAATATTTATTTGCCGCAATTTGGGTAAATCCCTACCAAAGTACATAGCTTAATAGCTACTATAAAAAAAACTACATTAATAACTTTGAATTTTTGATAACGTCCATATTAGGCAGATTTTTTTTAAAGGCCAATTTTTAATTACTTGAACATTAATCTCCATTGTATTATTTAGCATAATCGGTCAACCAATTCGGTGTTCTATCGTTTGAATATAAACAGGTAGGTAGGTACCTAATGATAGATACCTACTTAAAGTTATGTTGCATCATTCAAGGCTTTTGTTCGGTGTAAGAGGTCACTTATATTTGGTCGCTACGAGGTAAGGTCTATTAAGTAGTTTTCAATGGAACCAAAGTGATAAATAGACAGTTTTGTATCTACATGGCTTTTGGCAATTACAGGTTGCATTCCTCGCAATTACAGGTTGAAATTTATTGACTGCCTTGTTGGTCTAGTGATCGAAAAGCGCGACTGCTGAGCATGAGGTCTTGGGTTTGATTCCCAGGTCGGGCAAAGTTTTATTGGATTTTTCCATCAGAAATTTCTCAGTAGAAGCCTCGGGAGTCTGGATTTGTGCCCGGCTGACGGCAATAAGCTCGCCCCCTATTACATGGGGCTTAAACAAAATATCCGAAATGTGGTGTACCTACTAATGTGTACACCTCTGCCTAACCCTTCCGGGATAACAGGCGTGATGTAAATACATTCAAATTGCACGTTTCACTAATAATTAAGCTTTGGCGATTCAATTTTTTTTTGCGTATAAAATTGTCAAATCTAGAAAATTGTTAACATCCGAGGACATACAAACCCTTCACTCAGGTTTAAATACAATTATCGTCATTGCCAAACAACAGCATACCGCTGTTAGTAACGGAGTTCTTTGCCAGCAATTCCACGAACAAAAACATAGTCTAGCGCCTACTTCAATGTGGGATATGAATGGAAGGCTGCGTGTTTGTTAATTACGTGTGGATTGTGTTGATATTCGTACCTACGTATTATAATAACTACTTAAATACAGTCAAAGTCAAAGCATTTATTTTCAAATAGCTATTCCCTGCGACTTCTTCCGGATGCGGACGAAGGCGCGGATTATAAAGTAGCCTATGCCCTTCCTCAGGGTTCAACCTAATTCCATACCAAATTTCATCAAAATCGGTTCAGTGGTTTACTCGTGAAAGCGTAACAAACAGACAGACAGATAGAGTTACTGTCGCATTTATAATAATTAGTATAGAATAATATAGATAAAACCATTTACTTTAACCATTTGTCAAGGATTCGGTCAATTAGTCAGAATTCTGAAGCGCTAGTTGCTCGTTCATTAAACGTAGGAAGGCCTTTGAGCAAGAAACTACGGTCACTCTTTCTAGTCAGCAGAACAGTACCTATACAAGTAAAAGTAAAAAAAACATTTTCCACTACAGTCTCAATATTAGTTTTATTATGCCTAATGAAGCGACGTCAAAGACTTCAGTTCTCAGCACAGCACTTTATAGAAAGTTCTTGAGTATTTTTAATTACCTATCTTTTTTATGTGTTTGTATGTATTTATGTCCGCTCGTAACTACGTAACGGCTCAACCGATTTTAATAAATGATGGCGTGCGTGCCACTGCGTACCTACATAAAATAGAATGGCAGATTTTTAAATAAAAAGTGTTAAATAGAAAAAGAAAATTTAAAATATCAATAAACCGTAAGTACCTGCTCTTTTTTTAATATTTAATTCTTTTTAGTATTTTTATTATGGTCATTTTTGCGCAGTCGGATTTTTTTTTGTCTGTACATTCATAGAACATATTATTATGTAAAATTATAGAAGCCAGATACAGTAAACCGTTCGTGTCGTTGTGTACAGAACCATTTAATTACACAGTTCGATTTAGGCCTTGACCGGGTATACTAACAGGGTGCTCGGTGTTGTCTTTATAAGTAGGTAGGTGAGGTTAGTGGTAGCCACACAAGTGCATTTATTCCTAATACAGCTTTAATGAATAACTACACGTTCAAGCTGAGACGAGACAAAACTCAACTACTTATTATTACGCCTGGATCAGCAGAGTTGTATAGGTGCATTTCGCCAGCTATGTTTAGGCCCCATGTAATAGGAAGTGCACGTATTTATTGCCACTTGCTAGTATACCTAAATCCAGCCTCTGAGCTGTTACTCACAAATTCCTGAAAGTAAAAACTTATAACACTGACCGACGGAGAATCGAATTCCGAAAATTACTTTTTATATTTGAATACCTACTTGTCATGAAATGTCAATGAAAACCGGCCAAGTGCGATTAGGGTTCCGTAGTTACCACCATACAATATTAAACACTACACTTTTTTAATGATATAAATAGGTAGTTAGGAACACGCTTTTCGTATGACGACCCCCTTTATTTGTTATGTTGTTATAGCGCGAGTGTGTAATACATACTCTAAAAATTTTAAATGTCTACCTATTACGGTTCAAAAGATACAGTCCTAGTCCTGTGACATACAGCGAAGCTTTACCCTATTAGGGTCCTTTAAGTACGGAACCCCAAAAAGAAATAAAAATTGGTACAATCGTGACACAACTAGGAACTAAATTGTGAAGGTAAACCGCGTGCAAGGTATCGGGCGGGTCGCACTAAATTATTGCAATCTGTCTAGGAGTCTAGGGGCCGTTCAATTTTGGCCCAGATCGCCATAATTAATAACGCATGTGTTGTTACAAGTCTGTAATTTTTTGATCAAATTACATTTAATAAGTATCATCAAGTATCATGTGTTAATTGGACATGATTACATACTCTCCGTATATTTCCATGCGTCAAGTTAATATTTACTTCCCATAGCAACTAATACATCGATTCGAATTGACTTGTTTTTTATTTATTGTTTTAGTCACAATTTTTTACGCGCTGCTTGTCTAAATTGAGCGTTGATTCAAAACAATTTAGGCTCTTAATTAGGTACAAAGATTGAATCTGCTTTCTATAAGACGTGACTGAACTAGAAAAGTATCTACCTAACTATTCAAAATGTAGATAAATATAAATTAATATATTGCTAACTACTAGATATTCTAACTAATATTATAAATGCGAAAGTAACTTTGTTTCTTTTCCACAGCTAAATCACTGAAACGATTATCCTGAAATTTTTCATATACGTTGTCAGGTGTACAGAGTACCTATACATTAGGGTACTACCTTTCATCGCGAAAAAAAGTACTGTTCCTGAGAGAAATCACAATAACGTTTTTATGATGATAGATGGCGCCACATGTCTTTAAAATCATGATCGAATTTTTAATTTAATTTGCGAGCGAAGCCGCGGGTGCCGCTAGTCATACTATAGTAATGCTATACCTGTAGGTTGGGTACCGGCTGGGTTGCCATGCGTCCGGATAAAGCTGGACATGGTCAGGATATTTGGATGCGTGTCCAGCAAAATTATTCGGTGTCCAGCTTGTCCGGTTTTTGTTAGACTTTTTACATTTAATTTCCTTTCCAAATGGTTAAAAAGTATAATAAATTGAACTGTTTTTTTTTTTGTTTATTTACAGAACGCCATCACACACAAGAAGCATGACGAGAAATACGACAGCCAGACTCTCGCCTTCACATGGACACCCCCAGCTGGATTGAACGGCGAAATTAAGTTCAGGTAATAGACGTTAATTTCGTATTTTTATACATACATACATAACATCACGCCTGTAATCCCCGAAGGGTTAGGCAGAGGTGTACCGCAGCAATCGCGCTTTGCGACCACTATCTAAACCAACGAGGCAGTCTAGTCTAGTATTATTATAATAGGTATATAACCAAACCTACCCATTAGTTATTGCACATAGAAGGAGATAGGTATCATCCGGAACTCTATCACCTTGACGGATGTAAGTACACACAGAATGGCTACTTAGCAGGCTCGTCTAGTGGTCGCAAAGCGCCACAGCTGAGCATGAGGTATTGGGTTTCGATTCCCAGGTCGAGCAGTGTTTTTGGGTTTTTCTATCAGGAATATCTCAGTAGCAGCCTCCTAATACAAATAAAAAAGTAACATTTCAACTTGGTTAAAAATAACAAAAGAACCCGATAAGTAGTTACCTGTTATTGAGTGTGCTTAAAAAATATAAAACTTCGCTTTTTGAAACTTTAGTTATTCTCTAAATGTATCTTAAAATACCTACATGTAGGTACCTAGATACCTAGAACAGCAGACGTTCAAAGTGTAAAGGGACAAAAGGGACGTCGAGGGGTTGAGCAGGTCAGGAGTTCATAACCTCATGAAAGTCATAGCAGACGTCAGACTTATGTACAACAATGCATGAACACGCACAAAGCGACTGGTATTAACGAGCTTAATTTTAGAAATGGCCATGTGTAGTGTAGGTGTTTATGTGAATCATATGGAGTTACATTCCTTTGTTCATAAATGGAACCGAATGTGGTCAATTCGATTTACTTTGATAGGTCTAATATAATTAGGTAATAATAAAATTAAAATCAATAGGTAACAGCTACCTACTTGTGACCTATTAAAAAAAAAGTTAGGTAACCAATAATCTGAAAATAACGAGGAAAATAAGAAAGTATTGATGAGGGATTTCGTGATTTGAAACAAAATACGTACGATAAAATCAAAGTCAAAATACTTTAATGAATACCTATCATTTCAAGTTTCTACGTAGGTACAACAATATAAAGTGAAAATACTTCAATAAATATAATTAAGTACAAGTTTCTTTACTGCTGTGGTTATTTAAATGTTCTAATAAAAAGTGCCTGTGGAGCTTTACAAACAACAGTCCCGTCTTTCTTTGGTAATTTACTAATTGTAATTGTTATTTTCAGAGCCACCATCGCCCTGAACGGCGCCGTCTTCTGGGTGGGCGTTGAATCAGCCCCCGTCAAAGTCGTCAGCTAATTTTATTTAATTAAGAAATAAAAGAGTATTATTATTTCATAATTTATGTCTTTCTACATTCCTGATGTATTTGTTTGTCTTCTATTTTGATTGTGGATGTATTAGATACTTCATATTAAAATAAATAATTTTATAAAACTTTTTTTTTTATAAGCCCCAAGTACCACAATCAGTATGGCGTCTGGTTGCCGCCATATTCAATTTATAACCATTAAATGTGCCGGATACACATTTGCTATGCTGGATTGGTGGGGAAAAAAACCACTTGCGCGGGATACACATTTGCTATGCTGGATTGGTGGGGAATAAAACCACTTGCTCGAGAGTGTTGAAGTTTATTCTTCCAGTGTTTCTTGTACAACTAGCAAGATTATGATAAATCGATTGAACGATCGATCCATCATCAAAATAATTAGCCCACGCGTTTTAGGTCTCTAGAGCGCCATAAATGAACAAACATACATACATAGGCTGATAATCACAATACCCTTTGCGCAGTCGAGTAAAAATAAAAACAGCCGTTATATATATTTTTAACAAATACTTTATTTCAAACATAGCACCTAGAATTTTTGTCTTCGAGATCCATTTACAAAATTCAAGTCTCCTTATTTACGAATAGAGTAGGGTAGGAACTAATAGCTTGTATCTACAGTCGAGCACTAATTAATTAATTAATAAAAGATTCTTATTATCACTGGTAATTCGTGTAAAGAAAATTTAATTTTCTATATTTTTTACTTACTAATTTAAATATTTAGGCCTTTTCATTGCAATTTATATCGTTGCGGCCGTGTTTTAGGGTTATTAATAATACCCCTGGGAAGACGAAACAAAGGTACCTAATAAATATAATTTAGGTGAAATTTAATCACGTGGCTACATGTGAACACTTTTCTTATGAATTAGTAGGCAGAGAATATTTGATACATATTCGCTTAAGCTAATCGTAGGCCGAAATTGGTAGAGCGTATTTATATAAACAAAATAAATAAATAAATAAAATCGTATAATTTACACAATTTATATAAAAGTAAATAAAAATTAAGGCTAAGAAACGAAATTTTTAATCTGTCTTTTACAAAAGTTATAACTTATTTTTTTTTTCTGCTTTCTATGCTCGTACTGTAGATACTTGCCTGAAGCTTTCAAAGACTTATAAATTTTATCCATATAGCTAGTAGAGAGTTGCTATAAGAAAGTGGTCTTACAAGATATGCATAGATATTCGAGTATCAATGTGCGAAATTATATAGAGTAGAAGGGGGACGGATTTTTGGAATACAATTTGTTATCACAGTTTTTTTTACTGTTTGCGTCTTTCATGAAGGCGACCTCAGTCGTTGACAGACATTAAGTGATATATTATTATTAGTATCTCATTACACCCCTTCACCTCTTAAGTAGTTTCGCCCATATTCCGGGACATTAATTTTAAGTCTTTGAGCAAGCTTATATTAGGAGTAAAGCTCGAATTCTATTCACATTAAAGCAATTCCGATACAAACCGCTACACACTTTGATAAACAATTATTTTATTACAGTTGTTACATTTCACGAACGCGCGACAAACTTTGCAATATAAACCATAAAACAATGACATGAGTCACGTGACGTGCGCTCGTGAATTGCAAGGACTATACATTCACTCTCACAACATTTTAAGTCTCAGTTACAATAATGCATTTTTTTGATATTACAATGAAAAGGAAAATCCATTATGCAATAGATTTATTTTACTTACAATTTAAAAGCTCAAAGAAAAATAAAATTCAATAGAAGTGAGCATATAGATCATAGATAGATATCTTCTATGATGTGAGTATAAGTAAATAGTTAGCAAATGTGCTTTTTTAATAACTAAGTTGCTATTCATTTGCAGTAAATACGAAATGAGATCAAACTGCAAACAAGTAGATAAGTAACATTCATGACACAGTCGCGGACGTACATGGTTTCGATGTTTATAGACATCATGCGTGAAACTGAGACTTGCAAGTAGAGAAATTGCATTTCACGAACGTGCATCATTTATTCCAATTTAAGCCTTACTACACTGACTTAAGTCACATAAGACGCGCGCTCGTGAATTGCAAGGACTTTACAAAGATAAATACCACTACATAGATATATATTCTAACAACTATGGAAGATGATATCTCATGAAGTACCTAGGCATATTGAATGAGTGTTATGTAAATGTATAGAAAACAGTAATTGACAACTACACTAAACATGTAATTCCATTATTGCAGCCATCAAATTAAGTTATTATTATAAGATAGTTATTTTATGTAAACTATACATTGGAAGATTTAAATTGCAGACAATTCATGTAATTATTTAAATATTTGAATGGATATATGACATCTCATTACTTTACAGAAATAGGCAATGTCACGAGTCATTATTGTTAAATATCTATGGTGTATATATCCTGTTGTGATACAAACATTAATACACAGTTACAAACTGGCAAGACAAGGTCGTATTATAAAATTTGTGTGTGTTATGTGTAAAAGGCAATTATGGTGAGTGTTAACAACATAATACACACACATACAGACATTTTGATGCACACCACAACCACTAAATCAATCAGCAATCTACATTTCTGTCACAATGTAAATATTATCTGATTTGGTCACCTAAGTATTTATTATCAGAAGATTTACCTGATTGTCAGAACAAAACAGAATTTTGTCAGTATCAATATTTGTACAAATGCAAATATTAAATGAAATAAAAACCATTTCATGACATCTTGAATCAATAATAAATACTTATGAAATAAATATACCTACTTCATAGATAACATATTTAAAATTGTAATCAGAAACTAAATTGTCATTGGTCTCAAATAAATGCACTTCAATTTAAAAGTCTTATACCTAAATATAAAACATCACAGTTAATACTGAATAAGTAGTAAAGAAATACATAGAATTAAATTGTTACTTTAGATAGGCTATCATTGGTTCTGTATAAAATAATTTTGCCTTTTGAGCTGTCTATACAATGAGATGTACTTCCCTGCAGCCGATGTTCTTGGAACAACATATTGTTTGCAGAAAAGCTTGGGATCTCGTGCCTTCTCGGAGAGCTCCCCACAGTCGAGTGCTCGCAGGAATGCGAGTACAAACGTGAAGCAGTTGTGTCTTTCTTCATTGTAGCGTTCAGCCTCCCACAGTGGACTTTGGCTCACCTGAAATAAAAATCAAAATGGTCAAGCAATTCATAGAACGGTCATAATTGTTTAAGTATTTTCTTGAGAGGTTGATTGACATACCTTGAGTAGAACACTGTCCCATATCTCATTCCACATCTCATCAAACTGCTCTAACAGCAGACACTGGTCCCAATCTGAGCTGGAGTCACAGCTACTCCACTTCTTGGTCATGGGGTCCACACCACGAATCCCCTCCTCACTGAACTCCACAACAAAGCCTTGAGAGTTAGTCACCCCTATGTGCAAATCTTTGGAATTATAGTAGTCACTGTAAAGAATAACAAATCACGTAAGCATTAGCGATTTGATAAGGTCGTGAATCATTTTACAGGCAATAACATAATAAGGTAGCACTTTGGGCACGTAGCAGCCTATATCACTACTTACTTGAGAAAATCGCCATGGGTTGGCTTCATCACAATTGCGCGAGGATGCTGAGAAGCTTTGACGAAGGGGTAAGGAACCCTAAAACAAAACTAGGGCGCTTAGCAACAACCTTCATTAGTCATGATAGTAGAAAATCCGTTACATAAACGTATCGTTACCTGAAGGGCAGTAGATTGTAGTCATATCTATCCAGTTGTTGATCACAAACCGGGCATTTCTCAGGTATTATAGTGCAAAATACTTTGTGATCACAATGGTGGAAACAAAGAATACCCGGATCCATTTTCACACAAAGATTTTATTGGAATTTTCAATGAAACTGACACTTTTAATAATTTGAACACAATCGTCAATTAATACAGTTGCTTTGAGCAAAATAAAACCGTGAATGAAAGCGGAATAACTTATTGACCAAGCAAAAGCCTAATGAGAACCTCATATGAACTCTGCCATTGTCCACCTTTCACAACTCGATTACTCGACCGACTCTCGCTTGTCGGCTCGTCGCTTCGAATTCGAAACCTTTCTACAGAGTAAGGATTGGTTCGAAACTACGATTATTTTCGATTTGTAATTGAATTAAAAAACTATTTCAATCCAAATAATAGTTTCCACTGTTATTCTATTTTGCTAAAGTTAATAATATTATTTTTTTATCTAAAATGTACCAAAATATTACTTGTTTGATTATTTTGCTTCTTAAAACAAAACAGCAATAGCATGTTTCAGATTTTATGTTTTACCATGTTCTGAACGACCGTCTACGACTTCAACTGTGATTGGGCAAAACAACAGCTGGGAACAGATGATTGATCTGCGCAATTCTATTGGTCGATTATTATTAGCTGTCAATTTCATGTGTACTGGCATTGGTCAGACTTATGGTGAGCGATCGGCGGTAAATTTAAAACTTACAAAAGCAAAACTTTTAAGTTTTTTAGACAAAGTAAAAAAAAAATATTATAATCAATATTACTCCTGTTCTTCTACTAGTCCTACATGGTCCTACTAATTATTATATTTGTGAAATATTACCATACTTTATTTAACATAATAAAAATAAAGGGTAGGTAAATTGTAAGTTTTGTTTTTTTTTTCAATTTAATTAACTAATAATGATTTTTCTATAAAAAAAACCTAAAATCGGTATACCATTTATCTTTAAAGGCTACTTAGGCGTAAGTACAGATTAAAATCTCGATCTTGTGAATTTCATCATTTGATTATGCCCTATTTAATTTCAATGGGTGTTTGGACGCGGCTTAGACCATGGTGTTGAAATTTTGTCAATAATCGTATGTCATGAAGAGTTGTATTGTATGTTAATCAGTTTCCATGGCAACGAGCTGTGGCGGTAAACCACACCTCGCCCATGAGACCCAGTTCTGGCGACAGTGTGCGCTGAGCGTGCGATCCTTTGTTAGGGATACATCCCAATTGTACTATTAAAGTTAAATAGACAGTTTAAATAATGTGAGTAGGATTAGGAAACCAGTGTACTGTTAGATAATTTTAGAAAATAAGTTAAAAAATATCGTGTTCAAATTAAATATTAAGATACCTACCAACTACAAAGTTATAATCGTGTCATTGAACTTTACTTTTATGATTGGATGCCGTTGACTTTGGAAAGCAGCATGAAAGTTGTTATGAATTTTTAAAATCAATTAGTTTACAATTCATGATGTATTTGGAGAAGGTGAAAGGTTTGTTGCAAATAGTTTGGTGGTTGCTAGCAGCAGCGCGAGTAGTGACCGCGGGGCTCTCCTGCCTCAGTAGCCCTTGCCTTCATGGTATATGTATAGATGACGTCAATACGTAAGTACCTAGTTGCGTTTTTTATAAAACATGCAATTTGATGCAAACTGCACGTACCTGTATTTAGGACTTTACGTTTATTGGACACTGGCCATGCCACATATCCTCGAAATAATTACCTACATAAACGAATAGCAACAACAATACAACTAATTATTTTACCCGTTGTAAGTAATAGTTTGCATTCAAATCCCTGGGGTATTATGAATTAATTTTTATTCATGTATCATTTGAATTTAATTGATAGAACGTTTATTCTCTGATTCAATTTTCAAATTTTCAACACTACATCAAAAGGCCATTATTATGCTTATTAAAAACATTAAAATTCTAGTCGCAATCTCATCTCAGCGATGATTAATTTTAAAAAAATATGGTGGTATTTTTGACAGAATGAGGCTGACATTAGATTACAATCGTTCCTAAAAGTTAGTAGAATTGCCCCCTGACTGCAGATATAGATAATTCCCATAGGTACCTAATACCTACCTCTCTATGTATCTCTAGGTCATCTTGTATGGTTAATTTTCAGCACATACTCATGTTATTGCGTGGACGGATACACTGGCGTACAATGTCAGACGAACTGGGATGAATGTTGGTCCAGTCCATGTCAAAATGGAGGGACCTGCATCGATGGTATTGCCTCCTACAACTGCTCATGCCCTGATGGATTCATAGGTTCGTTCACAATTAATTTGTAAAATATTTTGGTACAGCAAGTAATTAAAGGAAGTAAAATATTCATCCGCTCATTATTATATTGGTACAGAAGTCAAGCATTCCAAATGAGGCCTACACCTTTGGTAGTAAGAGAAAATTGTTGTTCATCTTTTGCAATACTGTAACTTCGATGATTGACCAATAGCCGCATAGGTACATAATATGTATACCTACATTACCTTGTGGTGGATCGGAGCCATTTCTGACTCGCTAGCGGCTAAAGCAGAGGTCGCCAACTTCATAAGACCTAAGATTTTTGCTGACAAACCCATGTGCCTACCAATGACATAGTTCTTAAACTATAAGTACAATTACTTACCTATGTATTTTTTTATTTTATGAAGAGGAGAAACCTAAAATTACGCATTACGTTACACAGTCTGTTAAACGTAGGTAGGATTTTATATTTTTTGCCTTGCCGCGATCAACTGGACTAATAGCCGCGATCGACCGGTTGGCCATCCCTGGGCTAAAGGAATATCACTCTACAACGAGAAATGGCTGGAATCGATTGACCGCAAGCCTGCCTTGGCACGACGTCAACCTTGCGGTCAGTCCCTGACCGTTTAGTTAGCGTGATCATGCTCATAACTACAATATTTTTATAACTCATGTACCTACCTAACTCTAGACGAAAACATTTTGTGGAACGAAAAAGGCTAAATTATTTAAGACGTCTTTTATAACGTATTTCATTCGTTTGAAACTGTAACTTTTAGACTACTACAAGGAAAAAATAAACAGCCGCAGACTATCGTGAACGAAAACAATGATATCACTGAAGTTTTTATTTTCAAACAGATTAATAGGTGGTTTCTATTTATCAATAGGACTGTTTAACGAGAGCATTGCCCATAGTCAGGTAGTGAATCCGAAAGTTTTATTTAGTTGCTTAGTGTTGATATGTAATTTTTTTACCTACTTTTTAACCTACACAAAGATTAAAATCTAAATTGACGTAAAAGTAGGTATTGATTGACCAACTTCCTAATACGTAAGTACCTACCTACTTACAATAAATGTAGAACAGAATAACTTAAGCTATTATTATAACTTAACATATTAACGTAGGTACCTAACCCCTACTTGATATTTACTTAATGTCCAACTTCAATTTAATTATTTCTAGGGGTAATACGGAAGTCGATAAGACAAACATAATAACATTAGTCCACGTCAAATTAAATATGTATGCAACCGTGCCCGAAGAAAAATAACACGCACCATTATTTAAATTATTTTTACTAAAAAAAAATAATCTATTATCGAAAACTATGCAAATGATGATCAAATTTTTACAAGATTACAAGTAAAACCCAATTTAAGCTCTATAAAGTAAAACCTAGCGATAGCTAAGACACAATGACCTCATTACCTTGCCTTGGTTCATGTTGATTCACGCTTTGACAAAGGATTTAATCCAAAATTGTGAGGCAAATCTAATATCCTTTCAATTTGATATGCTCATAGGTGACAATTGCGAGACAAACTTCAACGAATGCGAATCGAATCCTTGCCTAAACAACGGTACATGCATAGATATGAACAACGGGTACCTATGCTCATGCGTGCCAGGATTCTCTGGAGAACATTGTGAGATGGACGTAGCTGTCTGCAATTCCACGGAAGAAGTTCGATGCTACAATGGAGGTCAATGCATCGAGGGGCCAGGCTTCAAATTTTATTGCAAATGTTTACCTGGTAAGTAATGCTTTCAATTTGACGTTGATGGCATAACATTGCGCTTTTGTGTCACCGTCAGTCACGCGATTGTTGAATAAAGATGCTATATAGGCGGATTCGTATTTTGTTTTCAACTTATTCTCAATCAACTTACCGTTGATAGACGTAATCTTTAAGATCTTATATTGTCTAATTCATGACTTATACTTAGTTTACGTTCGCGCTATCCTTTGAATAGTTAAGTAGTTTGTAAATTGTAATGGTAAATTTTACATAAAGGAACCTTTTTTTATCCTAAGGTTGGGCTGGACCGAAATGTGAAGATCAGATAGATGAATGTGAATCGAATCCTTGTCAGAATGGTGGCGTTTGCATCGATGTCCACGCAGATTACATGTGCGCTTGCGCTTTTGGTAAATCTTGCTTTTAGTTTTCTGATTATCCTAAACTATTTAATTATTCCTTAATAAAGAACAATTAAGAAATTGTAACGAAATACTGAAGTAGAAGTCCTAGGATAAAATAATACTTCATGTTAACTTATGGTGCAATTTCAGGGTTTACGGGAAAAAGTTGCGAAGTCCAAATAGAGTTTTGCGACGATAACTCCTGTAGCAATAATGCGT
The DNA here is from genome assembly GCA_949316365.1 of Hoplodrina blanda. Taxonomy (NCBI): domain Eukaryota; kingdom Metazoa; phylum Arthropoda; class Insecta; order Lepidoptera; family Noctuidae; genus Hoplodrina; species Hoplodrina blanda. The sequence goes on from OX438581.1 coordinate 11,810,141, forward strand.
TATGTGTAGTGGAGGACGGAGCAAGGGTCTGTTATTGCGTTCCTGATTTCCATGGAGAAAAATGCGAGTTACAGTACGACGAATGTTTACTAGGACCCAGGTAATGAACGAACATAAAATTACGAATTAATAAAAATACTTAAACGGATAAAAATAAATACTTAATTCACATGATTCAATTTTCATTTATAGATGCATGAATGGCGGCACTTGTATTGATGGTGTAGATAATTTCACATGCTCATGTCCGCCCAGACTCACAGGGCCGTTGTGTGAATGTTTGATACTTGAAGACGAGAGCTACGATTGTGAATATGTCGTACCCACGCCTCTAACTAGTTCCACCCAGTCAGTCCTAACAACGTTGATGGAAGAAACTACGTCAGCGAAACCTTTCACAGATATGTCTCCCACATACACTACACCTAACGATACAACTCCACCTCCAACAACTGAAAGTGAACCTGTCTCTACCGATATTATTGGAACCAGCACTGAACCTGTTACTACTGTGGTAACAGAACACACCACACGAAAAGATACAGATATCACTAATATATCTGAAGAAACAACAGTATCCAGAGAAACAACAACGACAAAAGCAGGAATTTCGGAACCACCTGATCGTGAAGAAACAAGACCAACGATGGAATCAGAAAATGCTAAAACAGAACCTACAACTGAGTGTCAAGGAGTTTGCAATGATACTTTTACAAGACCACCAACATCAACTACAACTGATTTTGTTAGTTCTACAGAAAGCACCAAATTTGATATAACAACGAAAGAAATTCCAGAGGAAACTGCTTTGACTACACCGTCTACCACCACATTGAGTACTACAGAAGAAGTTACCTCAGAAATAACAACAACACCTAAAGTCGATGTTACTACAGACAAAATGTTCACAGATATTCCCACAGATCATCCAGTTACTGAGGTTCCTGGCTTTTCTTCAACTACTGAAGCTATGGAAGGCACCACTAGTATAGATACTGAAACTTTAACTACCACGACACAGTCGGAATGCACTGATTCCATTTGTAATGACCATGGAAGCTGCATTAACACTCCTCATGGAATTCGGGTAAGTAAACAAAACGTATAATACCTTAGGCACTTTATAGATGATAATACTAATATCTTGTGACAACTGACACAAATAGATAATGTAATTTTGCTAATTCTAGTGCCATTGCAATTTTAATTATGGAGGAAGATTTTGTGACGAGCCCATATTAATTACATCCGCGGCTTTTGGAGGAAATTCATTTATAACTCATAAATTGAAAAACACTACATCTATCAATATAGAATTTAATGCCAAAACTTTAATTACCGACGGACAAATATTGCATGCGGATATAGCAAAAGGAGTTTACATGCAACTGTACATGAATTCCGGATTATTGAAATTCAAATTTTCATGTGGTTATCAAACAATGCTATTGAGCGAGCTAAAGACTTTTGTCAATAAAGGCTATCCGATGAAAATTGAAACAAGGTAAGCAAAAACATGTCAACGTCGTGTTAAAACCGAGCAGGGGCGTACCAACAGAAAATGGCGCCTAGGGCACGCACCATAATTGCGTTGCGCCCCTTCGTAAAATTAATTACTTATTATTAAAATAAAATAAAAAACAGATACACCAAAATAGTCTTAAATTTTCATAACACCACGGAAGTAAATGTAACAAGTACGACATGGTTTATTGTAGGTGGTTTATGCGCCCCCCTTCGGTAGGAGCCCAGGGCCCTACTTGCCCCACCCTAATTACGCCTCTGAATACAAGCCATTTATTTCTTTGATAACTTCACCAGACATTTTTTATTTTTTCATCTAATGCGATTACTTCGATGACATGCTTATTGCTGATATCACTGATTTCTTACAGATTAGACTTATACCCAGAAGATCAACACTGCAATGCAACTCTTCGCTTAAATGACACAGTAGCAATGAGTGGCGGACAAGTGGCAAATATTACCACCCTCGATCATAACTCGACATTATATTTAGGAAATTCAAGAGATGTCAAAGATTATGAGAGCAAGCCCTTCATTGGATGCATTCGAGATTTAATTGTAAGGTTTAATTTTACCTATATACTTACGTTAGTTTTACAGCTTTTTATCGGAATTAAAATGTTGAAATTCCAATTACCATTTTATGAAGAACCTTTGAAAATGTCATGTATTTTTCATTTCATTTTTGTAACCTTTTAGCTTGCCTTGACATTTATTCAATTTCTCATTAATTTGAGGGTTCTTTTGATGGTATGCATTTCTACTAGGGAATAATGTTATTACAGTACTCACAATATTGTGGTTTGTGCTTTTAGGAATATGAACTGTATCATACAATACCTGGCAAAATGATTCGAATTAATTAAAATAAATTCTATGACATTTTCATAGAATTTTCTGCTTAGTTAATAGGTATTTGTAGACGATGCCCTTTGATTTTTAATAACGCCGGTGATTAATTCTTATGGCATTATGTCTGTCTTTGTACTTTTTTTCTTGCATAAAGTTTAAACAATTATACCATTAAATTAATATCATAATGTATTTTGATTTAGGTAAACGGTGAGAAACGTGAAGTATTCGGAGATGCTCTTGACGCCGGTGAGGTAACCGAGTGCTTGTCGCTATCATGTCTGTCCGGACCTTGTCTGAATGGTGGAACATGCAGCGACCACCATGATGGGGGTTACACCTGCTTCTGTGCCAACGGGTAAGATATTTTAGGTATTTAATATGAAAAATTATAATCTGTATTGTGTGTAATGAAAATATATCCTATTTACCCATGTTTGTAAAGAAAATAAAAGATTAATTTATATAAATTACATACTGCCAATGAAATCAAGTGAGCTCAAATATGTCACAAATTCTTCAGGTACCTAAAGTACGAAAATTGAATGAAATATTTAAACTTCCAGTAATGATCAAATGCCGAACGTGTACTAGTGTTATCCTTGGCATTAAAAGAATCCAAGTAATATAATTTCAAAAAGCATCTTCAATGTGTAACAAACGTCTGAGATTTGATCTCATAAAGATTGTTGTTTTGCAGTTGGCTAGGAGAGCACTGCAACGAATCTGTCTGCGAAAACAACCCGTGCCAGTCTGGTGGAAGCTGCGTACGACATCCAGGCAGTGGGTTCCTCTGCCTCTGCCCTTATGGGAAACACGGCATCTTGTGCGAATACAGTGAGTCTTTATCATAAATCATTAGTAGGTATTGAGGCGTTCCATCATCAGGACCTTTTCGCCCTGTTCGCCTGTAATTTTAGAGTTAATTCGAGGTCAAAGTCGAATCTTATATTGTTGTGTTGTTCAGTTTGTATTTATTTGTTTTTAGTTCACAATATTTTTTCTTCTTATATTCTGTGCGTCATTTTCGCGTGAATAAATTTTTTTTTCTTTCTTTCTTCTTTAGAATCTTTTGATTACATTACAGGTGAATGCTCGTCAGTCAGTTTTCTAACGCAATGGTCTAAATAGAATCTTCCATTGTTATATTACAGGCCAATGCTCCTGTGAGGGAGTGCCTTAACATTATAGGAACGACTATCAAGGACATTATTTATATCATTAACTCCTAAAAGTACTAAAGTTTTTGCCTTAAAAGGTCCTTTAATTAAGAGAAAGGACTAGTAACCTTTTTTGGGAATAGCGAAATAGAATTAGATGTTTTCGTAATTTCAACAGATAGGTACTTAATTAGTAGGTACATCTATACAAATAAATAAAATTAAAGTGTCTGTTTGGAATGTCAAAATTACACATATTTACTAAATATATGTGAATGTTTACACAGTACTCATACCAAAAAACACATTTTAAGAATGTTTGCCTGTCTGTAAGTTCTGTTCTTATAACGGCTGGATCGATTTGACAGGATTTTCACTCGGGTTGTTGTAAGTTCGCCACAAAAATAATTCCCCACGAAAAAAAGTATGTATAAATAAAGCCAAAGGTTTTTGTTCTTTTTATTTTTGATTATTGTAAATTCGCCCCATTTCTTTTTTTCGCACGGATAGCAGAACAATTAAATAATAAAATCTAGCACAAAACTATCGTAAACGAGGACACAATGTGGAATCTGAACAGAAAGTACTAGGAGAACAGGATCAAAACTTTTTTTCGTGGGGAATTATTTTTGTGGCGAACTTACAACAACCCTTTCATTGGCAGATAGCTGATGCTAGGTATAAGGAGTAACTTAATCTACTTTTATTTTAGAAAAATAATCAGGGTTCCGCTCAAAAACCAAACAAAATAAAACCCCGTGAAAACCGACATTCACGCGAATATAGTCGCGGGCATTAGCTATTAGTAAAAATAACGATTCGTTTTTATATCTACGAGTACTATATTGCTTATTTCAACATGCTATTCGTTATTTAAAGGTTACAAATAAGGCAAAGGTTAGATCGATTGGTGTTTTGTAATAGCACTTAAGTAAATTATATTCTAGCTTCATCGTTCCACGATAATGGAGTTGTAAATAGCATATAATATATCACTAAATGTCGGATAATCGATTTCAAATTTTCAATAATCATAATCGTTATCAAAATAATATCAATATCCTTATTTTCTGATTCTATAAGCTGTTGAGAATCTCTGAGCTGTTTTTTTATCATACAGCTTAGTTTTGATTTATGCAATGTTTTACTACTTAGATGATTTACAATTCTGAACAACAGAAGAAATCCACAAAAAATACCTTATGAGCATAGCGTCAAGATATATTATCCAACTTCTCTAGATAGAAAACAAAGTCGCTTCCCGCCGTCTACACGCTTAGATCTTTTAGACTCCGCAAGGATTTTTAACGCTTTTTACAAAGTATGCTTGCACTGTTCGTATTAAGTATGTACATACAGTATATGTAAATAAGTTGTCCTTTCAAAATTTGCAAACGATTTTTCAACCATTTGTTGTTATTCGATTGAGCTGAAATTTTGCATACACCTTTTAGTTTTGATGACAATACAATGTCTAATACTCAATATTGTAATAATTTTAAATTAAAGCTTGTTTTTTTCATCAATAGATAGAGTGATTCAAGAGGAAGGTTTATGCATTGCGCCCTTGCAAAACCGTGTTATGATAAATCAATAAATACGGTGTGAAGACTATCAAAACTTCAAGAGCATGGCAGGCAGGCAAGACTGGTCCTTAACAAAAAAATATCACAATGGAAAAAACATGTAACTTTTGGCTGCGTGAAGTGGTTTTTATACCCGTATACTCACTTAGGAGTAGGTACTTACTCAAGTGCAGTTTATCGATATTTATCGACTAGAATCTCAACTGGAGAAATTCACTGATCAATCCAGCGATGACGTCACGAGTTAAATAAACTCTTTCCATAAGATATGGATTCATTCTTTTATTTCCTCCACAGATGTAGAGATCACCCGTCCATCGCTTGCCCCAATCAGCACCGGAGTGTCATCATACATAATGTACGCATTATCCTCTGCCGCAATGAACTCGGATCGCTTTGACCTGCGCCTACGCTTCCAGACGACGGACATGGATCAGATAGCACTGCTAGCGTTTGTGGGTCAAAGTGGAAGGCATGACTCGAGGAGCCAACACTTAGCATTGACGTTTGTCAAGGGATATATCATGTTGACTTGGAATATGGGTAGCGGTAAGTTAATCTATACTAATAGAGATATTGTTTGAACGCGATTATCTCAAGAACTACTGGCCAGATTTGGAAAAATCTTTTTGCGTTATACCAATATTAGCGAGTTATCGATAAACGTAACGCTACGACTAACAGAAGAGGCGCAGTAATCAAAGAAATAATGCAGGTGAAGCCGCGGTTTAGATATTGCTAATATCAAATATTTGGGTTCGGGGTAATCCAAATTCTTTGAAGCTGATTCTTACCTTTTTTTGCCTTTTTTAACGGGATGTATTTTATTAACTTTATCTATGTAGCGACTACTAATAACATAGCCAACATTTACCGATAACTAGTGAACTATAATTTTATACATCTCTGCACACTCCCTTGGGAATTGCAGGCGTGATAATATGCTATAGTGAGTCAACAGTACCAAGTGTTGGCAACACGCCAAAGTAATCAACGGTATATGTGTGCGATATCTAAAGAATGCATGTTTTTATTGATGTTGCATGCGCAGCCAACGTCGGTACATGAGTCATTCTAAGTTTTGCTGGAATCGAACTATCGTAAAGCCTTATTCATTGTTAGGTACTAATTTAATACTACCTTAACAAATAGTTCCTGTATGAGACACTGTGTAAAGTTTCTCGTCCTCCGTTGAAAAAGGAGGAGTGGGCTAACTGCCCAACGAACGGTTGATGTTGGGATTTTGCAAATATTACCTACTTATAGAGATAATAAACTACTCTAACATGACGTTCCCCCCATATTACTATTTCAATAATAATGAGTAATTAATGATGCCGCTAGTCAATCAACAATGACACGCTGATTTGCTTTTGTTTCGAGAGGGCCGTCTCAGTATGCACACATCGCACCTCTAGAATTACATTGACGTAAGTGCAAATATTGTATGAAACCGAGAAAACTGAATTTTAAACTTTTTGATTCCTTTTTCAAAATAACTTTTTTTCTATCAACAATATACATTTAATAGTAGATTATAAACCAAGGGGATAAAGCAGTGTCTTCTGTCGCGGGTGACGATTTAAATCGCGAGCGTAACGAAGGACTCGAGGTTTACTCCCGAGCGTAGCGAGGGTGTTAAAAACTTAAATCACGAGCGAAGCGAGGGATTTAAGGCGAGTCCTGAGTGTAGCGAGGGATTTAAAGTTCACCCAAGACTAAGACAGCTTTATCACCGAGGAAAATACTCTACTTTTCGTACCATTTGCGAAAAAATTAACACAATAATAATATGAGATATGCATTTTAGAACATTAAGTTATTTATAAAAATAAATTAAAATAAACTTAACGTTTATGTATTTGAAGAAAACAAAAACGCGTCAAATTCCTAGACTAATATTTTTTTGTCGGAAAAGCAAACGTATCAAGCTTATACGGCCTCGTCGGTTTTCGTAGTTTTATTTAATAATCATAACTGCTTAATAAATGCGTATTCCTTTTACAAAAAGATGTATACTTAATGCTTTATATACAAACTCAATGGTGTAAACACAGATGTAGTGCAGTATAATTAATATCGGTAAGTATTCCAAATTTAAATCACATTCTCTCCCTAGAGGATGAATGAAATTCAGTACAATTTTCTTTCCCTGTTTTTAACAGATTAAAAATGACCATTGTTATGTTCGCTTTTTGTGGCATAGAATGTCACTTTTTTGAGCAAGTGGTACGAAAACATAATTATCTAATTCCTGATTATAGGTATTTACTTTAAGATAAATACATGTGGTATTTTGTAGTTTAAAAAAAAGAATTTCATAATAAAGGAGAAGGTAGAAGGGCGCGTCAAGTTATCGTAGTTTATCTCTACTAATGTCGCGGCAAACTTTGATTGCGCGATGTAGAAATTGTCAGTTGTACTTCACATGCTGTGCGATAGATGTTGCTACAAATATTATATTTACCTATATTAAATAAAAAAGGTTTAAGTAAGGTAAACGCAGGTAATAACGACCCCCCTAAGGCAATTTTAAAATCAACCATATTTTTTTGGTATACTGGTTCCTCTAAAGATTCATAGTTTCATTTTATATGCTAGTGTTATGTATAAAAAATGTATTTACTGAATCAAATACATTTAAATAAAGGATTACCCTGTAAAAAATAATTTACAAAGTGACTTAGTCGATTGTTGCTATTACCGACCCATAAAAACGGCTGTGAAGCTATTAACGATTTTTATGCAGCTATTCCCGATCGTGTATGAGAGAAGGCCTTTTTCCAGCAATGGAATGTATAAGCTAGTGATGATCTCTCTACCCTACCTCTACCCTACCTCTGCCCTACCTCTGCCCTACCTCTACCCTACCTCTGCCCTACCTCTACCCTACCTCTGCCCTACCTCTACCCTACCTCTGCCCTACCTCTGCCCTACTTCTGCCCTACCTCTGCCCTACCTCTGCCCTACCTCTGCCCTACCTCTGCCCTACCTCTGCCCTACCTCTACCCTACCTCTGCCCTACCTCTGCCCTACCTCTGCCCTACCTCTGCCCTACCTCTGCCCTACCTCTACCCTACCTCTGCCCTACCTCTACCCTACCTCTGCCCTACCTCTGCCCTACCTCTGCCCTACCGCAGCCCTACCTCTGCCCTACCTCTGCCCTACCTCTGCCCTACCTCTGCCCTACCTCTGCCCTACCTCTGCCTACCTCTGCCCTAACTCTGCCCTACCTCTGCCCTACCTCTGCCCTACCTCTGCCCTACCTCTGCCCTACCTCTGCTCTATCTCTGCCCTACCTCTGCCCTACCTCTGCCCTACCTCTGCCCTGCCTCTGCCCTACCTCTGCCTTGCCTCTGCCCTACCTCTACCCTACCCTACCCCTACCCTTGAGACCGACTTCCCGACTTCATATTAAAAGGGCTGTTTTTAGGGACTTCGTTCGCGTGGTATCCTGCCCCTACCCTACCCCAACCCTACCCCTACCCCATATTTTCTCACCGTTTAAACCTTCCCTAGACCTCCACGAACATTTCAAAACCAAAATCAGCTAAATCATAAAAGTAAGGTGAGAAACTAAATAATCTATATACGATCAGTAATAGCTTCTTATAGTTGCTATTGCCGACCCTCATGGGTCGGTAATAAAGTATGTAAGTATAAACAAGAAGTTGTTGTTTGTTTGTTTGTAGTTGTTGTACAAGAAGCTTAACTTCATTATTTTAACATCGAATGGAAAATGAGTCTTCAAAACTAAAGCATCAAATTAGTGTAGTGTCAAAATACCGACAACTCGATAATTGTCGGTATTTTTACCAAATAAATCTTCGCAACGTAAAGATCTCCGTCAGCGCCAACGGCTATTCACCATTCGGCTACTGCAATTCGAACGTTACGTACGAAACCTAGAAGAACATCTCGTCTTCTAAAATCGCCGTTTTTCTGATATTGGAATAATGCTTCAACTCGTTAGTCATGTCAAAGTTCGTTTCATTGAAGCTGTGCAGACCTACTACTTAAGTATACTAGACTCGTTGTATACCTGGGCGAGCGAGCGAGTCTCCGAAGGTCGTTCGAGCTAGTGATACTTTATTCAGTGATGAAAAATAGAGAGACAGTGTATTAGCGTGGTTTACTGGAACATCAATAGTTGCGACAGTCACAGATTAGTTGTGGACCACCCTGTAAGTTTTAACTGTTCCTGAAGGTCCTCGCCGTGTCTTCACGTCCCGTGCTCTAAGTCCTCGTCGTGGTGGCCATGCAGTGCGTGTATGGAGACGCGGCCGATCAGCAGGACTCAACGTTGATGGACGTCATAACGTCTCCGGAAATGCGCCTGCGCATAGTAGCAAGATGACGCTGCTACCGTATATTTTTATTGGTAAGCCTATCTTAGTATTGAATTTTGATTTGCCGAAGCCGTAGTTTATAAATAAAATAAGAATCATAATAATATACAGATGTAACAGCATCATATCAACGTGAAAAGAAACATCATAGAAACGTGTCTCTACCAACATGGTAGAGACACGTTTCTGTTCTCCAGAATTATCCAAATAATAGATATTATACATTATTTCTGGTCAACAGGCGGACACCCATCTCAAGACTTCGCGGATCTCCCCCACGACTTACCGTTGCACAGTGGATGGCGTGGTTGTGTCTGGGAAGTAGGTGGTCAAGCGGTAGGGGCCGGGGCCCGGGCCGCCGGGGGCCGCGGCGTTGGCCAGTGTGGGGTCGCGCAATGTACTGCCAAGTCCTGTAATGCTCCGAGAGGCGTCTGTATACATTCACCTGCTACTTATGGGTACGTTATTATGTCTGCTCTATTTACTCTTTGTAGCAGATCAAAAATAAGTAACCATCGCCTAAAACTAACTAACGGGCATACGTATATAACCAGTACCTATAATTTTAAAAATGGAACACTCCTACTGTTCCAATTACAAATTCGTTATATTATACGTTGAATATTTTAGTAGAACGAAATCTAACCTCAAATATTTTGACTTCTGGGTGACAGAGCATCGCGAGATATAGGTATGTTCTGTGATTGCGAGTCAGTACAACCTAGAGGTAGATGTATTATTGAGGTCTTATTGTGTATTGAAGATACTTAATAAATTTTCTTATCACACTCCAGATGTATCTGTAATGAGGGCTGGTTCGGGGCTACGTGCTCCAATAACCGCAACCCTTGTGACCGAGCATTCTCCAAATGTCAAGGACAATGCGTCATCACGACCGACGGGAATACGCAGTGCGACTGCCCTTATGGAAAGACTGGAGTTTATTGTGATCAAGGTAAATGTACAATTATACTCGCCACGAAAGATGAAACTTGACATTTTGACAAGCGTCAGTAATGAGGAGCTTGCGCAGGTATGGATGTTCGAAATAGTTATCGATAATTTGTGTATCTATTCAGGTATTTTTCGATGACATTTAGATTAAAATTCTTGACAATATTATAATATTTAGGTATTACGAAATAATAAAGTTAGTGTGGTGTGTCAAGTCTCATCTTTCGTGGCGCGTATTGTACCAAAAGTTTATAAGTACAATACGGCCGACGTATCTTGGCGGCCCTGAAGTTAGCCGATTGCTGCGCAGTAAACAATTTCGTTTCTTTAAGATCCATTGCGCAGCCAAACAGCTATCTTCAGACCGCCAAAATACGTCGGCCGTATTATACAGGGTGTTTAAAGACACATCAGTAGCCGTTCATCATCATATAGGTAGCCGTTAAACAAAAATTATGGCTTTAATTTTAGTGTGAATAATCGCTGTTTATGGTACCTACAACGACATAACGTACGCTAAAACATTGTGCTTACGAGTGCATTCAACATACCTAGTACAGGGGCCGTGGGAGTATTTAAAGTTGATTTTTAACATAGAACTGGTTTTAGTATACAAACGTAAAAATTGTTGGATATTTGACCTTCAATAACTTCGTAATCAAAAGTAGGGTAGAGAGCCGAACAAAAAAAATATTGCAATGAGTGGAAGTAGGTAGATACATATTATGTAAGTTTAGGCTTCTTGTGGTGTCTTCACACCCGCTCTAGGACAAGAGATGGTTGATTGAGTCGATGCACTAAGAAGTAGAGTGAAGGAAAGGAAACTGGGCAATTAGGGTTGTGTTTTGCACCCCTCAACTTTTACATGAACCGATATTAAATCTAAGTAAGTAGTCCCTATTTGGAAAAAAAATCTTTGTATTTTGGTATTAGGTTGGCCAATACATTATTTACTACCAACGGACAACTTCGTAGCGTATACCAAACAAATTTCATTCCGCATTCCAGATCTGCTGCCAACGGATGTCCTCTTCACCGGCACGAGGTCGTATTTAAAACTCCATCCCAGCACGATATCCAGTGTGAGTTTATCTCTGGAGTCTGAGATCAAGCCGGCTAAAGAACGAGGATTAGTGATGTTCTTGGAGACGCCACATTTCTACACTGCGCTGTCTTTGCAAGGAGGATTGTTGGAGTATAGATGGACTGGTATGAACGTACTTAGTTAAATAATATAAGTAGTTACTTCATTTAATTAATGATGATCTACCTCTGTTTATATTCTACACTATGTTACTTAAAAATCTGATTCAACAGCACGTCCATCAGTTTATTATGTTCCTATAACATCAATCTTACTAAGTACCTACTATCATAAATGCAAAAGTTTTAATGGATGTATGTTTGTTACTCAATCACGCCAGAACGATTGAACGGATCTAGATGAAATTTGGCACAGAGATAGATTATAGTCTGGAATAGCACAAAGGCTACGTTTTATCCCGGAAAAATGTTCGGTTCCCGTGGGATAATAGATCGACTCTGACGCGGACAAAGTCAGGCAGAAGCTAGAATCACTAATTGGTGACTCCCATGCTATAATTTAGGTGAAAAACAATGTGCTGTAATAAGAAATCAAATCATAATAGAAAATATTCGCATGCTTCAGATCGTGTATCTGGTGTGACGTCACTGGTCCGCAGTGGCGTGGTGGTGTCGATGTCACAGTGGCACAGCGTCAAGGCTGGTCGCTACGGCAGTAGACTGTACGTGTGGGTGGACGGAGCTCTCAGCACTGAAGCCATGCTGGCACATGCATACCCTCACACTGCCGGCAATGCTTCCATACTCCTCGGTAAGACTCTTTTATTAGATCATTTTGTCCAGTTTCGTTGATGACCATAATTGTTTCACTTCTGCTTTTAATTTAACGTTTGTTCTCTTAACAATTAATATAATAAGCTTTAAGAAGAGTTTAACCCTGGAAAATACTTTATCTACATTTTATCTGATTGTAGGTGGCTCAAAAGATTTGTCGACATTGCCCTTTGATGCAATGTCAGGTGCACCGGCGCCTTATACAGGCTGTATCAAAAATCTGCACGTCAACAATATATTGCTGCCTTTGGAACAACAGAATATACAAGGTAAATAATTAATCAAATTAATTATAGAAATTACTGTCCAGAGATAAACTATATAGGTACTTTTATTATATACTTTGGGATCTTAAGTGGTTCTTTTAGTCTTCATCATCATTATTTACCTCCATAAACCAATACCGGAAGGCTATTCAATTTATTTTTACAAATTTTATTTGTCTTCCAAATAAAGGGCAGTGTGTCGGTCCGTATAATTTATGTTATTGGTATGTTGTTCAACAATGAACTACTAAGATATTTAACGACTAGAAACAAAGACAGTTTTTCATGACCTACCTATTGAGGGATAGTTTGATATGCACGCACGTATTGATTGCAGAGGGCCGCAATCTAGCCGACTGTGACGGCACAGCGTGTGGCTCGGAGGCGTGCGGCGGCGGCGTGTGCGTGCTGGAGCGCGGGCGTGCGCGCTGCGCGTGCGGCACCTCGTCCAGCTATGTGGGCACCGCCGGCCCGCGCTGCAGGCGACACGTGGCCTGCAGCACTACCACCTGCGTACTGCCTCGGGGCATTTGTAGAGCTGACCGATGTGTGTGTGCAGCCGGATACGCTGGCACCTTCTGTGATAGCAGTCAGTATTAACAAATATTTAGAATTGTTAAAAATTCTAGATACCTCTCTAAACGCTTTCCATGAACTTCCAGAGATTGACATAACAATTCCGCAATTCGATGGCACGTCATTAGTATCCTTGGGACGACAACCAGCAGCGATTCATACGAACCAGCAACGCATCGCACCGTCCCTGACTCGACCTAATTACATAGCGCTCAACTTTACGACGGCTGAACCTAATGGTCTACTGCTGTGGATTGTTATGGTAAATAACGAACCTTCATTAAGTATTTGGATTTATTCATAGCATAAAATATATTTAGAATTTACTACTATTTCAATTCATGCATTTTATATAAGAAAAAATTCCAGATAGCCGACTGTAAATTTTTCCATCGATGTATCAAAAGCCTTCAACAAAGTCTGGTACAGTGTTTCACTTATACTACGTGTAATTACGACGTCTATATTGGAGCGCCAGTGTTTCTATGTCGCATTCGATATTCTTTATGAACTTAGTTACCTTTATAGCGTCGAGAAAGCAACTATTACCTTTTTTAAAACAGGAGTTCCTCAAGGGACTATACTCGGACCACTTCTCTTTCAAAACTGCTTTTCTTTACTTGACATGAGCTTGAGGTAACAGGCAGAAGTCGTTCCCTAATTGAAGCCTTTTTGTTCACAGGGCATCGATTACATTGGCTTAGGGCTCGAGAACGGGTACCTAAGACTGGTCTGGTCATTCCATTATAACAATACAAGAGATGTCGCTACCAACCACGGAACTTTGCCGAGACCAGCCAGAACCTTAACAAGATTGATGCCTCACGCAGGTTTTCTTGCTGATGCTGAATGGCATATTTTAGTATTGCAGATGGACAAGACCAATATTACATTGACTGTGGATAATACAGTAGTGTATACAGAAGAACCAGGATTGAGAAGTGATGCTGACTATGATGATGTCGATGTTTATATTGGTAAGGGCTGCCAATCACGAATATTTTTTTTTAGTAATAGGTTTAGATATTATCATGTTTGATATTTTTGTTACAGGTGGAATTTCCGACCATGAAGATGCAATAGCGAAAAAAAGATTCCCTCAAAATTTCAAGGGCTGCATAGATCACATTTCTACAAGGGAGAAGTCTTATCTTACTAATTACACTGAGGTGTACAGTGAAAATGTCAAGTCGTGCCAACTGTTCCCCCCAATCTAACGAGATTTTTGTAATGTTATTGACAACCCTAGGTAAGTGTGAAAATACTCATAGTACAAAAACTCTAGTCTTCTTATCTTATAGGACCAACGTTGTGTCTTATTTATCGCAGTGTTATAACATAGGTATTTAGAAATTTACTAGAAAATAAAAATTATTAAATATTTGAGTGCAATTTGACCCGTAAGATATTCCGCGTTTCTTTACCTAATAAGTATTAGTATTTATATATTAGTATAGTACATGTAGAATATTATTATGAATTAAGTTTTGTGGTATGTTTTGTATTGTATGTAGAAAAACAAATTAAACATTCAATGTACACAAAATATAGTTTTATTGATATATTCATGTTTAATAAATTGTATACATAACATCATCAAATATTATATTAAAACATATACATTTTTCGTTATACGTTACATACTCAAACACAAATACAATATGAGATGTTATCCCCGTTATTCTCATTAATTTAAAAACGTTTAGTTCTTAACACAATGCAGTAATTTCAATTGGCATACATGTTCAGCATCTAAACATGCTCCTTACACGAAGCTCATGAACATCAGATTTATTTACATTTCATTATTAAAGCATGTACATTTATAAAAGTCATAGAATTCATTAGGCCTATTTACAAGTGGAATAAAGTTGGAATGCTTGACCGTAGTACACAATTTAGCTTGCAATCGGTGTATTGTACAACAGTGTAAAACTTACTTAGGAACATCGATTCCTTCACTTGATAAACGATACTATTCTGATATAATTTCTAAAAAATAAATATTTATAATATTAAGCGATAAAGAATAAATAATTGTTAATTGCACATCATCATTATTATAAAATTTTCGAAAATTAAATAATTTATAACAGTGTAAGCTGCGCTTACGTTTTTAAAATTATGCCGTACGGAAATAGGCACGAAGTGAATTTCTTCTCTACTACAGAAATATTAACAAAAAGAAATGTTCTTTGAAATCCAAAAAGTAACACGTACCCTAGGAATGTTTCGGATAATAATTATAAGATACTATAGAAAGAATAGAATAAGCTAATCACAGTAGAAGTAAATATTACATATTTACGATATATTTTATGCCTATTGGTGCGTAATTGTATTTCAACCATAAATAATAATAAATAAATACACCAACATACATGGCCGTCGCCGGCGCGATACTATAGGACGGCGACGAGCGAGCCAAGTAAAGTCGAATACAATACGAAGCCTACGTAACAATGACAATATTCAATGTTATTTTATTATGTACGACATTACCTCCACGAAACAACATTAATTCTGAATAATGATACTAAGAAACATCAAAGTTCAAACCCCGTACAATGCTTTATTTAATCTAATTCTGATTATAAATGATACTTAAATTCATTCTCTTATCTACAAGAAATTCGTTTATTAAAAATTATATTTATAGGTATATGAACATCAGTTAACAATTTCCTAATAATGTTATTAAAGTAACAGACACCAGTATGGGAATTTCATTTAAAATATTATATTTGAAACATAATTTCCTAAAATTGAATTCCTGGTCTTACTTCTATACCGGGTGGTAACAATCTCAATAATTCGTAATCTCTAAATTTAAAAACAAATTAATCTATATTATATAATGTCATCAATAAAAGGTCATGTTCTGAGAATAAAAACAACAATATTATGAAGTTATCGATAATACAATATAATTAGGTACATCGATACTATCAAATAAGCATTCGGAGCATATAAAATCGGATTGTTTCTGTGTTCCACGTTTGCTGTGTCATGGTTCTGATCCATTCACATACATACATTCGACAAAACATCGGCAATACCATCATCCATCACCATTTAATTAAAAAAACCCTTTATGTTGTCACAAGTAACAAACAAACTTACTTATTATGTGAATGGTGCAGACACAGTTAGTCATCAAAGGGAAAGCATTTTGATTCATTCTATAAACAAAGCATTTACTTGTAAAATCAGTCTCATTCGCATAAGGAAGTGATCACAGCATACACACTGGAACTCGTTGCAGAGCGAGGGGCCACGTCCCTCTTAACAAAACTTTAATAATAATATAGAGCACCTCGTTTGCTACCTTCTTATAATTAAATCTGATAAAGTTATGCAACAGATCGTTCGATAATTCAATTTTATAAAAATATCAAATGTATGGAAAAAGTACAAAGAGGAAATATTAAATATCGGAAGTACGTGTCGTATCACCGTTAAAACAAATATTACGATTCGATATTCAAATAAAGTATAAACAAGCACAACGGTATTTCGCTAATACAGTAAATCACTACATAGTATAAAACAAAGTCGCTTCTTCTGTCTGTCTGTCTGTCTGTCCCTATATATGCTTAGATCTTTAAAACTACGCAACGGATTTTGATGCGGTTTTTTTAATAGATAGAGTGATTCAAGAGGAAGGTTTATATGTATAATACATGCACCCGTGCGAAGCCGGGGCGGGTCGCTAGTAAAATAATAAGTTACAAGCATAGACTAGATTTATGAAAATTTGTGAAAGTTTAGATACAACACATAGGAGACACGATAGAACGCGAGGCTCTCTCGCTCGACTGTAAAAAATATACACTCTGAATGGCAACCTCACATCGATGCAAAAAAATGCAAAGCCGGTAATATTTTTGTAATCTAAATTAAAAACTTCGATCGCGGTCGTCGGACGCGACGAGAGGGCGGGGCGACCGCGAGCTAGCGTCCCGTCCGGCACCGGGACTCGTTCGTACAAAAGGGGCGGCCGGCACGCCACGTCACGCGTCCGGCAGGCGGGCGAGCGCGCGCGAGCTGGCCACGGCGAGCTCGCGTCACGGGCGCGGCTCCACGAGGCGCTGCAGGAGCACCGCCACGCACACGGCCAGCAGCAGGAAGGCGGTGGCGATCATGATGGCCACGTGGCCCGGCTGCAGCGAGCGCGTGGGCCGGGCGCGACGCACGCGCGGCGCAGGCGCGGCCGCGGGCACGAGCACGCGCGCCGCGCACGACCACGCGCCCGCCAGCCCGCCGCGCACGCAGCACACGCGCACCAGGTACTCCGCGCCCGCCTCTAGATCCTCCATCTGGAATTGAGTCTCGCGCCCCGAGTACACCTGCCGAACAACACACCGCAATCTTTATTACCATTTTTTTTTACTTATACTATTTATAGCAAGCACGGGCAACATTTACAATTGAATCGTTGGTTCGATCACAATAATAATTATTTTTATTTTTTGTAACATTTTATATTGATGCATTTATATAAACTTAATCAGATAGCATCAAATTGTTTACTTTTTAGATAGGTAGAGAATACATACAGACATGGACGAGACATTGTCATACTACTTGTCTTGACCAAATAATGAGGACTCACCTCCTTGTAGACGTTGTCTCTTGCGCGCGCGCACTGCAGCACGTACTCCGCGTCGTCCAGCGCGTCCCACGAAACGAGGGCGGCGCGCGGCACGGGTTGTTGCACGGTGGGCGCGCGGGGCGCGGGGGGCGGGGCGGCCACAGTGGCGGCCTCCAGCGGCGACGACCACGCGCCGCGCCCGCCGCGCTCGTCGCTCGCACGTATCCGGAACGCATAAGTAGTCGCTTCGCGCAACTTCTTCACCTTGCACGAGCGCGCCGATCCCCGGTACACGGGTCGAAAATCACGAGCGTCGAGCGAGCGCATCTCGACGCAGTACTGGGCACCCTCGCCACCGGCGGCCGGCCACTCCAGGCGCAGATGGTTGTGCTGCGCCTGCACGCAGCGCAGGGCGGGGGGCGCGGGCGGCGGGGGACGCGTGCTGGCGCGCGCCTCTTCCGACCAGTCGCCCAGGCCCAGCTCGTTGAGCGCGGCCACGCGCACGCGGTAAACGGTGTCGGGCGCGAGGCCCTGCACCAGCCGCTCGGGAGCGGGCCCGTCCGTGTCGAAGGCGGCGTCACCCACCTCCACCCGGTAGCGCAGCACGTCGGCCCCGTGGCTCGCGGGCGGCCGCCAGTGCAGGCGCAGGCTGTCGGCGGTGGCCTCGTGGCGCAGGCCGGCGGGCGCAGCGGGCGGCGCGCGCGGCGTGAGCACGTCGCGCACGCCCGACCACGCGCCGCGCCCGGCCGCGTTGGTCGCGCACACCCTGAAGAAGTACGGTGAGAACGGCACGAGGCGGCCCACCAAACAGCTCGTCTCCACGCCCCTGTACACTTCCGAGAAGGCGTCGTCCACGTTCGTGGCACTCATCTCGAGGCGGTAGTCGAGGATTGGTGCGCCGTTGTCCCGCGGCGGCGTCCAGTCCAGTCGCGCAGCCCGGGCGCCCTCCAGTTGCGCAGTGGGCGTGTCCGGTGCATCCGGCGCCGCCGCTGCTGTCGAGAACGTGAGAGCTTGTGAAGACGGGCTCGCGCCCACCCTGTTATGTGCCGTTACCCACGTGCGGTATTCGCGGCCGGGCATTAGCTCGCGCACCACGCACTCGCAGTCCAGGCCCTGGTAGGCGAGGCGGGCCGCTCCTTCTGTATCGGCGGCTTCCACGATTTCCAGGCGGTACTCAGTGAGCGGGGCGCCGCCGGTGCAGTCGGGCGCCCGCCAGCGCAGCGCGGCCAGCGTGCTGCGCGGCTCGGCGGCCGGCTCGGGCGCGTCGGGCGCGGCGGGGACGGCTGCTTCAGTGGTCACGGTCTCGGTGGCCGACCACTCGCTGAGGCCGGCCTCGTTGCTGCAGCGCACGCGCGCGCGGTATGGCGTGCCTGGCAGCAGACGGTCGCAATGTGCTTCACGTTCGGGTCCGCGGTACGCTGGACGGTATCCATCACCGGCGTCGAGCTCGAGGGTATAACAATCGATGGTTGCGCCGCCGTCGTCTACGGGTGGTTCCCAGCGAAGGCGAAAAGCACGCGAATGAATACGACCGCGCGGTGTTGGTCGTCCAGGTGGGCCGGGACGCTCGGACTGTGTTCGGTAAGTGACTTCTACGGACCAGGGTCCTTGCCCGTCGACAGTCTCGCTGCGGAGACGGAAACGGTAGTCGGTAGCACGGTACAGCCCAGCACACATGTATGTGCGGTCGGGGCCCGAGTACACGGGCAGGAAGCCGTGGCCGCGCGCTGCGTCGTCCATCTGCAACGTAAACTCTTCATCTGCGCGACGCTCCCAGCCTAGCACGAGCGAGTCGTTACTGGCAGACGTGAGAGCGGGCGGAGCAGGCGCGGGAGGCGGGGAGCCCGTCGTCCATGCCACTGTCTCCTCGCTCCACTCGCCGCGCCCACAGTCGTTGACAGCGGCAATGCGGAACCGGTAGCGAGTTTGCGGCCGGAGATTGTTGACGGTATGCTGGCGAGTGCGAGGGCGAGTGATCTCTATGAATCCCGCGCCATCGTCCATCTCCAGCACGTAGTTAAGTAGACGCGCGCCGTTGTCGGTGGCGGCGTTCCAGCGCAGCAGCAAAGACGTGCGCGCACGCTGGTTGATGCGGGGCGCCGGCATTTGGTCAGGGCGGGCAGGGGGCGCGCGGAATGTGGCCGACGCACTCGTCGCGTCCAACTTGCCGGCGCGAATTTGGAGACATACCGAGTATTCGTAGCCCGGTTTCAGATCCCTCACCCTGCCATTATAAAAAAAACAAATATAATGGTTATCCAATTGACGTGTTATTCAAGAAAATTTAATTATTGGTTCAATACATACCGGCAAGTCAGGCTTTGCCCGCTATAAATGGCTTTGTATCGGCCACCGCGGTCAGCTAGCAGCAGGTCATATGTTAACTCGCCATTCGGAACTATGACGTCTTCTGGCACCGGCAGATTCCAAATCACTAGAGCGCTGGTGGACGATACGTCAGTAATCTGTACAAACCAAAATTAATTTATTATTGTATACGACTTACTGTAACAAATTACTCTTTGTGTGGTTAGCCGAAATAAATTATATAAGTTAAAGTAGGTACCTGTGGTGTACGTCTAGCTGCAAACATGTCCAGTATAGCTTGAGCATCGGTTTCATCTTCGGGCTCGCCATCGCCCTGCACAGAGGCTGCAGCCGAGCCATCGCCTTGCACGGACGTTTCGGCAGAAGAGGCCTCGCCCTCCTCTGACCAGGCACCAGACGAGGTGGTGCCACCGCTGCCAGCACAGCCGGCAGTGCTGGCGCCACTGCTGGGCCCACTGCTGGGCAGACTGCTTCCACTGCTAGCTCCACTGCCACCACTGCTCGCACCACTACTGCTGCCAGCGCGACCATTCAGTTCCTTACGTGGCGATAGTGACGGCGTACTGGCACCTGAGTTTGCGTCTGCATTACAAGTGGAATCATCATATAATACAGGCTAATCATAAATCTAAGTTAATAACAACAAAATTATTGGGTTATTGTAAAAATAAAAAATACTGGGAACACATCTAGCCAAAATGAATGATTTTACATAGCATTCTGTTCAAACTCACCTATGCCATTGTTCCTATTGGTCTGTTTTCGTTCCAATTTCTGTTTTAGTTTGGAATACTGTCGTTGAGCCCTCTCATCCTTCTGGAAGACTGCTGGTGGTGGTGGGGAATGCTGCATGTGGTGAGGAACATGGTGGAAATGCGGTGGGTACCCAGTACTGTAGTAATGTTGTGGACCCCCTGTACCATTAGTAGGAGCCTGAAACAACAAAAAGAATATATTAATTTAACTCAAGTCATTGCATACTACAATAGTGACCATACAGCCTAAAAATAAGCATCCCGCCACTGCTTGTTTCGAACTGTTTATTTAGAAAATTTTACAAAGGACTCGCAATTCAAAATCAGGCCATCTCCACACAAAAATGAACTATGATTTGTGTTAACAAACAAATTATTTTATTAAGCATTATTTTTGTAAAACCTTGATAGTTCAAAAGTGCCTGTAAATGATTTGAGTAAAAATAAAATTGATATAAATTATTTGAGTTTGAATTACATGCTATGAACAAGTACCTATATTAATAATTGTCACAAGGTATATTAAAAGTTGAACTTTTTATATAATTATAAGTGTATCTTATAAGGCTACAGATAAGAACCCTAATCAGTTAAATAATTAGCTATTAATAAAATCTGCACATTACAATATATATTTGAAGTTAAAATAAATAACCATATTGAATGCTAGGTAACTACCACATTATTTGGTGAAGAATAAACTTTACATCCCTAGAAACAGAATGGAATAAAATCAAGTTCAGTAAAACCTACCTGAATGTTCCCTTCTTGTTGAGGAGTGTTATTACCTTTACCAGAAACACTCATTTTTCTATTATATTTTAAATTAGAAATGGGATTTCAATCGCTTTCGCAAACGTCACTGCCACGTACTACCAACAGCCAACTGTTTTCGTGATAACACTTGACTACACAATCATACGCGACTGTATAACTTCGCCACGATTAGATTAACGTCGCATAACGCGCAACTTTATTTAATCACCTACTCACTGAAAATAGTCGGATAACTCGACACGCCTGTGCACAAATTTAAAAGCAAAATGTCCTTAAACGCGGTTGAATTTACAAGCGAAACATTGAATGTATCAACGGAAATGTTTACACAGAAGGTTCACGGTATGTGCACGCAAAATTTTATTTTTGCCGTTGGCGTCAAACTGGCTATATTTTCACGTGTATTACCTAGAACATAAGGCAGAGTCTTACGATAACACTATAAAAAACTATCAATATTATCTTATGTTTGTTGACAAACATTGAATAACTTCTTTCCAAAGATTTAAATCGCTTTCAACATTTTCACCCTGAGAAAGTCAACCTCAATCTTCATCTATGGCTTTTGTGGAAGAAACAGCATTTTTGCCAATGCCACGTAGATATTATTGATAGACAATCAGCCGCTAAATAGAGATTATTCGGAGAATATAAAATGAACAACCTCACACAACAACAGTACCTAATGAACAACACAACTTTGACATTTACTATTATGGCTTCAAACTTTGACATTTATAATTTGACACTGACAGTTGCGTTTCGTTTGCAAAGAAACAAGTTTAGTTTTCAAGATTAAAGAGTTACAGTTTGTTATAAACTTCTGGACTATTCCAAGTAAGTAATACTGATAATCTGACTTTATAACTACAATTTACATAATCATCGATATCAAGCACTCGTTTTCCTAAACGCCAATAAAAATAACAGTATTCCTAATTTATTGTAACAAGCTGATGTGTAAAAAAGTTATTAGCGTAGAGCGGCCTTGATAGGGCAATGAACCGAATAAGGTATGCTGTGGTGTCGTGGACACTACGGACGAGTTGGCGTATACCTAACTAAGTACCTAATAATACAATCATGCTCATGCCAAGATTTACTAATCTTAGAATTCTACAGGTACCTTTACGTATAGCTATCGGAGAATTACCTTGTAAACATTAGATACGTACATAGGTAGGTACTCTACTGAGGACGTAAAAGTGATTCACAATAAAATCTTATCCTATATTGGTAGCCAGAAATTACTTTCCAAAAACTCCATTGTTAGCTTTCCAAAATCGCTCAGTTTGTAACTCTGCTGCACCCATGTTTCTGGAATGCATAGGCAGTAAGAAATACCTACATAATATGCACGAGCAGCTTATACATATAACGCAGTAGCTGCAATTTGTTGGCGATTGGCTGGTGGAGGTGAAACTATCAAACGAATAACGAGAAGTTTATTAGATAACAAGAACCTACGACTGCATGATGGAATTACAAGATTGCGGGTGCACTAGATAGATATTGTCCTGTTTATTCACTACGGGAAGGCACCTAGACGTCCCAGCTACACTGAAGTGAATGAATGAAAAAAAAAAGAAAAAAAAAAAGATTTCTTTCAATTATCCTGGATGTTCCACTCTATAGACAACACGTATAGTTTACCTAGCCTTTCTAGGACAGTTTTTATTACGCGGTAGAATACCAAAGTGTACCGCCCCATGGATCCTGGTTAGGTACACATAAATGGCGTACTGGCGTACCTACATGAGTCAGGGTTCCTTAGAAGGAGTAAGTAGCCCCTAACAAAACAAGGATCTAATAATAAATAAAGGAAATCTTATTAGCCTTATCCGGGAGAACACTAATTAGATTTCCTATAGCCACAGTCTGGTATTCGTCTTATCTGCCGTACATGATCACAGGACACGCATGTGAGCTTACTACATGTAACATGATACATAGATGTTTGTGACCAGCGTTGTAGATTGTAGAGCATCATTGGGCGAAAGCATATTGTGTAGAATTCGATAAAATCAGTTACGGATCTGAACCGTCAAGTATTTCACCTGAAGCATACATTATAATATGCGGAAGGATAGCAAAGGATTGCGATTTGTGCGACAGATTGCCTCTCATACGAAGGACCGTGGAAACTTCTCGAAGTCAACCGGTTTGGAGTTGATACGGGTTTTTTTTTAGACTCATACAATCAGCAATCTAATACTCACGTAATGGTGTGGCGGTTGGTGGTGAGGCGGTGGTTGGTGGTGCTGTGGTTGGTGGTGCGGCGGCTGATGATGCGCGGCGTGGTGCGGGTGCGCCTGCGCATGCACCAAGTAGTGCCGCATATTCTCGTCTAACACTGGCGGCATCATAGGCTGCATCATTGTGCCTGATGGCACTACGGGCATGCCACCTGAAAATGTAAAACGACAATCTTTAAACTAATTGGTTTTGGGTTTCTGACACATGAAAAAATATTTTTTGCCTTGAAGAAGCGCTTGTCTGCTGCCGCTATCGGCGGCATATTTCTATGAGACGCTGTGGAGTGTGGAAGTGTGAAC
Organism: Hoplodrina blanda; assembly: GCA_949316365.1. Taxonomy (NCBI): domain Eukaryota; kingdom Metazoa; phylum Arthropoda; class Insecta; order Lepidoptera; family Noctuidae; genus Hoplodrina; species Hoplodrina blanda. The sequence goes on from OX438581.1 coordinate 11,834,298, forward strand.
TGCTGTTGTTCGAGAATTTTAATTAAGTATCAAGATCAATTTGTTACAAACTTTATATCCAAGTTGGACATCATGATGACCAAGTTTAAAAGGAAAGGTTAATGATAACCATAATAATAAAATGAGACAGTTGATGTCATCGTAACCTTTGGCAATACGACAGATACGACATTACGAAAATGTCGAGGTGGCCATAAAAGGAGCAATTTTATCTAATGTGAGCGAATTTAAATTATTAATGACTCATTTAATATAAATAATCGCCATTAATAACTTAAATATTCCCATTTATAGAACGTTTAATGTTTTTAGAAAACAAAATAATCTGTAGGTACTAAGTAGGTACTGAGTTCTTTTCCATTCAATACCTATATATTTACAGATATTTAAATAAAAGAGCCGATATCAATGCACTAGTAGTGGATCGGGGGGCACGGGAGTGCCCCCGCCAAAGTTACTTTTTACTAAAATAGCTTGAAATATTTCGGGTTATCAAAGTCAGTACAGTAATCTAATTAATCGTAAACATCGTGCGTGGTCCATAAAAGTCCAGAGAAACTAACTTTCAACTTATTGGAAGTGTACACGTATTTTTGTTTAATGTTTACATTCATGCTTGATAAGATAAATAATAATCAAAAAGTTAATGGCTAGGTATAATAAATGTATATATTCAGTGTAATGTAAACACAGCTGATAATGTTTGCATGTTGTTTCCAGCTCGCGTGCGGGTTTGGAGTCGGTGCCACGTCACGGGTGGCTTAATTTCACTTTATTTTGACATCGACGCCGCCGCCGCCGTTCCGCCCCGTAACTTTGCAGTTATGAATGAACGTGTTTTGGGTGTTCGTAGAAAACGTTCTTTGTGGGATCATCCGATCATCCGCCTCGATACGAACCGCCCGCCGCGGCGGAAACGTGCCGCATAGTTGGGGCCGGCTCGCGGAGTCGCGATGCAACGCGACCGCAGTCTTGAGCAATGCCGTGCACTAGGAATCCGACGAGAGCCTTGAAGCTCTTTGTTTCGACTCACAGTAGAAGGGTTTTTTCCCAGTTTTAATTCGCCACGGTTACTTAACAATCTGACACAACCACTAATTGAATGTGGTTTGCCGAGCTGCTGTTTTTAGCCAACCATAATTACTGTTTTAGAAAACAAAATCATAGTAGTCAACAAATTCCAAATACGTACCATTGTTTCCATATTTAGAAGAGTAATGAGTTTATTATGGAAATAGAACACTTACTAACTGTTTAACCTATTTTAAAATAATTGCAGTCAAACCTCTTTTAAGTCAGTTGTTGTTCTAGTTTCTATATTAAGAACATGCTTTTATCCTGTATTTTCCAGTCCTTGAGAAAACTTCCAGGATGTCTACTTACTTGCTAGACCTCATGGAGGTATCTATCTATCTCTAGCATTCAGACCGACACAAATAGACGTTACTTGTGTTTTTCTGTTTGTAGGTACTTCCATCCACGGGTAACTACCTTAGTTTGCCATTTATAGTGACAGAATTAATAAATGCCTATTAGCTAACGCACTTATTACTTATTTTCGGCCTAAGTATTTAGTTTCTGCAGTTAAGTAGAACTCACGTGAGATAATAACGTAGAAACAAAAGCAGTTAATTTACAAGTTAGGTATGTAGCGATAGTGAAAGAATGTCAATAGGTTTTCCTGGAAACCAGATAGCTACACAATATTTGCCGCTACGAGCAAATTTATCACTCTACCGATATTTTACTAGTAGAAAATAAAATTTGCATTCTTATAACAGTATTTAGTGAACTACAATAAAACGTTATAGGCAATAATGATATAATCGCGGTCGACTAGACTACTTATCAATAAAAATTTACACTAAAGGAAAATAAAGAACCAATTTTTATTACACTTGTTAATTAATTGGTACGCTGAATTAACATTAATTAACCGTTTGTAAGTGGGGTGACTAACCTTTTTACTATTTACAAGGAGTATACCTTTTAATAAGAAGTATGGTATATAAGTCAAGACAATACTAAATCGAAATAGAGTAACGTGTTGCCAAGCGCACGTGAGCTTCTATGATTGGTTCTCTGAAATTGTACATTCTGGGGCTAGCCCGCCACACTGTTCCCACCCACTGCAAGTCAACTGCTGAAAGCCAGAATCAACAGTGGAGGCCACCAGAAAAGGCAATGAAGCTCGACGAGTCCCAGAGAAACGATTAACTGTCTTGGGTCCCGCAACGAAATTAATCAGAAAAGAATAGCGGAGGAGTAAGAAAAAATATAATTCCCACTTCCCTCCAAACAAGCAGGAGACAGAACAGAACTAGGCCAATAGGCACAAAGGGATGTTTGCAACTGGGAGAAGCCCATATTGCCAAGCACCACGGATTCAAGGGCTAGAAAAACTACCAGCTGACGGTCTACAAATATACTCAATGAAATCAAATGAAAACATTCACCCATAATATACAACACACATAACCCCTGGGCCAGTGGCCCAGTTTCAAGCAGCACTTGGCTATGAGTAGGTACTTCCCTGAAGAAGTTCAACAGTCAGATTTGCCAGAATTACTATTACTAAAAATTATGAAAAGAATGACTAATTCATCGATGCTGGAAGAAACGGGAAACCACCAAATAGGGGCAGCGCAGGACCGGTCATTGTGGTTATCTTTAGGGGAGGTCTATGTCCGGCAGTGGACGTCTTTCGGCTGATATGATTGCTGAAGCAACTTTCGGAACAATTATTGTAGGTATTGTCAGTATTTGTCAGACGACGCGATTTGAGTTGGCATCGAATTATGTGTTAGTCAAAATGTATTGCAAACTGTTCTTCACTGGGGCCCCATACGCTAACTAAATGATATCTTTCGCACTAAATTTTGTATGAATGGTTGAAGTAGACTCACCATATTCTGGAAGCACGGTACACATATGCGCGTGCTGAGGATGCTGCTGGGGGTGAGGACACATCTCCTGCGGCACGTAATATTGCTCTGGAGGGTAGTACTCTCCATAGTAGCCGTCGCCGGGGCCGCCGCCGCCCCCGCCCCCCTCCGCGACGCCCACGCCCACCATGGTGGATATTAGCACAGCATGGCACGCTGGCGCCCGCGCCGCATCCGACTCACTCGACAACGATCTGGGAACAAGAGAAAAAAACTGTTAATGTCGTGTTTTGGAGTTATTTGAGTTTCTTAGGCCCTTATCCCTTTATTTGTGGTTGCGCAGCGAGTCGTCTTTTCCTAAATAAGTAGCTCTATTAAACATTCTCTACCTAGCCATATTATTACCTATACCTTCTCCCACAGAATCCATCAATGATTCCTATGGTCTTCCCATAGCTAAAGCTATCCTCAATCAAGCTTAAGTCTTCTCACAAAATTTTCCTCGTTCATACACATCACCAATTAAATCAGATCAGACTATATCCCATTTGTTGGAGTAAGTATCCTAATTGTCCGTTTACCTGCAGCCTTGACGACTTATACAACGCCTCTGACACAGCACGTGGCCAACTACTGGACCCAAATAGTATAAATTATCATAGATGTATCATCGATACGAAAAGAAGACCCGATCAACCGACTTCTCTTCAATTAATACCGTATCTGGACCCGGTTCCTAATATCGTTATTTTCCACAATCTTTTTAAGGATCAAATATAATAAAATGCACGACGCTTACGTAACTACTAATTATTATGTTATGTCTATCAAAGTTTTTGTAGCCAGGTAGGTACTCAATGGTGTTATTAAAGTTCCGTAGTCGAACGAACCGTTACAATTTGTCCGTTCACCCGATGTCATCGTCGTCACGCTTTTTTACCTTAATGGGTGAGCAGTACTCAAATAAGGTGTTTCGATGTTGTTTAGAGCTACTTTAATAGCTGGGCAATTAGACGGGCAATCAGGAAGATATGAGTGAAGTCAACACACGTTTATATTATAGATTTATTTCTTTATTCCTTATCTATCATTTAAGTTTGTTATTCGTTGACGCATGAGCCAAATATAGTAAAATTATCTTTCATTGACCTAAATCGCTACAACAAAATACCCATTACAGCATTACTAAATATATTAACCTATTTACCCACACTTTTCAAACCTCATTTATGACACTTTACCTCATTTTGGAACAAGTATATTGTTCCAAAATCAAAACCTAAGAAGATATAAGCCTTATTTCAAGCTTTTATTTTCCTACAATCAACCAGGATTTTTGTGAGAAGATAGCCCAGGAGTTGCATCACATTTCTAATGTTGATTCTGTCTAGTGGATGCATTAGTGCTGTGAGTTGCACAAGGCACATCGTAACGATATCGACACATCCGTGTGAGCACGTCGTGACCGTATTTGCCTTTTAAATGGGGTGCTGTCATGGCACCTCACGAGTTCTGCGTGGATGAGCTCGCAATCTGTGTCAGTGATTGTGGCTCCTTGAAACAAACTCGTGTCTATTCGCTACAAAAAAAGTTGTTCAAACTACGTGGCTAAAATAATGTGAGTCTTCAAGTTTAGTCTCTAACCTTTCAATTTTTCTAAAGGTCGTCTTTGCTCTTTGCAACAGCTTTTCTACTAGTTTAAAATTTATATTACTCGTCAGTAAAATTACATTACCATTTAGTTTAGTATTCTTATTAAAACGATGTGCTGACAGAACTCTGAAATTAGCTAATCAAAGCAAAAAGGTATTTACGCTTTTTGCTTCGTCCAAAAAATACGTAAATTGATGTTCATTTTACACAAATTACTGTTTATATTTTTTGGTGTTTCCATTTAAGTATCACATTTCAAAGAAACATTTTTCCTCGTATCTTAACATGGGGTTTTGTACAGAAAATATAGCGGCTAATGGTGGCCTACCTGATAGATTTGTAGTAACAATAAAAACACAAAAAAAAAAACAATAATTGAATAAAACAACACTTATTTATTTCCGTCACTAAAGTCACTAATTCCACGACAATCGCGCGCTAATATTCACATTAACAATAAACCAGTATTCCCACACACACAATAATTTAAAGTAATTTGATCCTTTTTCATATTTTGTTCGACTAATTGTTAAGGTGTATGTGTGAATGCATGAATGAATGGGTCGTCGGCTGCGGCCGGCGCTGTACCGCGTACGATGCTCGTTGACGTTGAGTCACTGAATCAACAATACGTGGAGTCATTCATGTGCATTGAAGGGCACATTGCGGTGGCTTGCTCATGTGCAATTTAAAAATTGTTACAATAAAATATTCGCTATTAGGTGAAGCGATAATGCACGTATTGCTTCCTATGTGTCATTGCCATTAAGTTTATTAATAGGAAAATAAAACAACAATGTATTAATGACTTGGAATCCAAATTCCCAAAGGAAAACTTCACTAGAATACTAAATTGATTAATTGATGTTAATTATTTAGTCATCAAATTAATGTTAGAAGGATGCAGTTCTTGAAAACCGCTCATTACAATATGCTGCAATCAGTCATTTGTTTACTAAGCGTGGTACCTAATTATGACAGTAGATATCATGTATGAAGTACCCAATCTACAATCACAGTACTTACCTAGTTGTTTATTAGGTGACTAGCTGCTTGTTTTTTCAACCTTGTCCCTTAAAACAAATGGCTTTTACAGAAACACAAATCCGGCCGTTATGCAAGACTTTTTTGCTACGGAATTTCATACTTTATATGGAATTAATAAGCTAGTTTTATACGGAAAATTACTGACATAGGTATTATATGTGTACATCATACGCTCATACACATTGTACGTTAATTATTATAACAAGTACATGAGTACGTAATTTTATTCATAACTAGCTTTATTTATCTGTCGGTTGTGGATAATCAGCATTTTGATGCATTATGCATATCAGCACGATGATTGATTACAGATAATCAAAAGCCTTTATACATTTCAAGGAAAATATTGTTTTCGTACCACTTGCTCAAAAAAGTGACATTCTATGCCACAAAAAGCGAACATAACAATAGTCATTATTAATCTGTCAAAAACAGGGAAAGAAAATTGTACTGAATTTCATTTATCCTCTAGGGAGAGAATGTGATTTAAATTTGGAATACTTACCGAAATTTATACTGCACTACATCTGTGTTTACACCATTGAGTTCGTATATAAAGCATTATACATCTTTTTGAAAAAGGAATACGCATTTATTATGCAGTTATGATTAAATAAAATTACGAAAATCGACGAGGCCGTATTGAGCTTGATGCGTTTGCTTTTCCGACAAAAAAATAATAGTCTAGGAATTTGCCGCGTTTTTGTTTTCTTCAAATACATAAACGTTAAGTTTATTTTATTTTATTTTTATAAATAACTTAATGTTCTAAAATGCATATCTCATATTATTATTGTGTTAATTTTTTCGCAAATGGTACGAAAAGTAGAGTATTTTCCTCGGTGATAAAGCTGTCTTAGTCTTGGGTGAACTTAAATCCCTCGCTACACTCAGGACTCGCCTTAAATCCCTCGCTTCGCTCGTGATTAAGTTTTTAACACCCTCGCTACGCTCGGGAGTAAACCTCGAGTCCTTCGTTACGCTCGCGATTTAAATCGTCACCCGCGACAGAAGACACTGCTTTATCCCCTGCCTTGGTTAATAAATCTACTATTACGAGTACATCAGGTAGACCGTATACCCTACATAATGCAAAATTAACTTATGCCCGCGATGAAAATCTATCCCACGGGACCATATATTTTTCCGAGATAAAACGTAGCCAACGTGCAATTCTAGACTATAATCTATACCTGTGCTAAATTTCATCCAAATCCTTTCAGCCGTTCTTGCGTTATTGAGTAACAATCATCAATCTACCCAAACTTTCGAATTAATAAAAGCAGTAAAATTGTTGTATAACAGATTTAATTATCGATAAAGCTTTAGTTATTAATTTTCAAATAGAAAACACTAAAGTATTCCATTGGAAAAAGTTCGTTTCATCCTTTTATCCCCTGAAAGCAGAGGTCGAAACGGTCTTGGCAAAGTAGAAAATTAAAAGAGAAATGAGAAACTTCATTTCAGTTTTAATCCTATTAAACATTCATTCAATAAGAACCAATTAATTTATCGTTTGAAAAGAATTTAAAGGTCTTCAGTACCAAAATACTTTTTCTGTTATAAATATTGCCGTTTTTCTGAATTAATTCACAGCTGCCAGACTTCCCTGTGGCTATACCAGCGGATACAGATGATTAAATGATAACAAACATTTTATTTCTTATCGTTTGTAACGACACGTCATGCAGCTCACTATGTATTTATGTCTGTTTGATAACTGTGTAATAGAAACCTTTGTATTTCCGTTCGACAATTACACGCTACATAACTCTTGAATGGTACCTAGGTACTGGGCTACCAATCTATAACACTGTTCGATATTTTATGTCTACGTCCTAAAGCTTATAAATTTCGATCTGTCAAAATCTGTGCATTTTGGCGTTTTGAGAGACTGATCGCAGTGTAAGTTTGTGCTTAGTTTCGTTTCTAAATCACACCCGGAGACATTACCTGATTAAATGCTTACCATGTTAATAAGAAAAAGAGGTTCATAATTTATTGTAATTTGCAATCGATGCTCTTTAATAAGATTTACATCCAAAACAGGTAATCAATGCTAATATTATAAAGCTGAAGTTTGCTTTTGTTTGCACGCGTCAATCTCCGTAACTACTTACTGTTCCAATTCTGAATTTGAAATAGGATGAATACGTTATCCCTGACTATTAGGTTATAATTTATCTAAAAAAATTAGGATTGTGTCAGAAATCACGCGGACGATCGCGGGTAAAAAATAATGTTAAATAAAGTTCATCACTTCGTGATTTTTTTTTTAATGCCGAAAGTGTGGTCTTTTTTGCTTGTAAATGATAAGCAGATTAGAATGATGAAGCATATCCACATAATCTTTGTTACAGGACAACAGGATTGTCGAGACGCGTGTCAGATACATATCTTCGATGACAATGGGCAACAAAAGAAGCAACTACGGCTAGTATTTTAAGAACAATGCTTTGCCGAGTATTGCCTTTTTTTCGTTTGACCATAGAGTGTATTGAACAGTTGAATAAACCCTTGTTGACGTCAACTAAAAGTCATGCGTCGTGTCATCCTTTGAAAAACAGTATCTAAACCTCAAACATGACCTACTACTATTTATTAAAATGTAGGTACTCAGTATAACAATTAAATATACGTATTTTTGAATCAACCTTTGTACGTAAGTGTCATAAATAATGTTATATTACGATTCATAATTTAGTTGGGATTTCTTTCTTGACTAGGCTAACTTGACGGTTTATTTTACTGTTTGTTAGTTTAAAAGCATTAATCTCTAAAAAGATTTTTTCCAATCCGACTGGTAAAATGATAAAAATCTTTTTGTATACGATAGCGAGATTTATGAGGTATAGGATAGTATAGGATATACAGGGTGTAACGGAAAGGGTATATACATACAAAGAGTAAGGCTTCTTTGGATGATAACTAACGATATGGCAATGGTTTCAGCTCAGTATAGAATACTCTAAGAATTGATACCAAAAGTGATGGTCCAAAAATGTATGGACCAAAAACCCAGAGTCGATTTAGACAAATCTGGTATCAATAGCTTTATTAAAATGCACAATTTACCCCACCGAAAAAATTATGCCCATATCCATGGGATATAAAAGTTATAGGCTAACAAAGTATATTGGAAAAATCATGAATAACTGATTATTTTTACCAGTTTTTGCAACAGCAATATATTAATAATGAATAACTTGTTATTTTTATCAGTTTTTTCAACAGCAATATATTAATAATAATAATCATAGGACAATAATCCCTTTACGTTACACCCTGTATAACATCACTTTACGATCCATGGAAGTGGAACAATAACCAAAGGTGTAATTTGAAAAAACTAAACGGAAGAAGTCGCGGTCAGAAGCTAGTTTCTTACAAGAAATTCCATAGCTATCCACCAAGTGCCGCGAAACACAAATTAATGTGACAACGATTTGTCACATTACGTCAAGCGCACAGCTGTGATTGGTTGTTGATAATTCCGTCAGCCAATCACAACAGCTTAGGCACGTTTGACAATTTGTCACACAAAGTTTTCGTTCGGAAACCGAGGGTATATCCCAAAAACTCTTGCACTCATTAAAAACTTCTTTGTATCTAGCATCCTCCAAAAATGCTTGGCCTGGTTATCTCTCGGCATTAGACCACCAACACCGGTAGGTACCTATCTCACATCTCCACTAAATGGCTGATGTCCAACTATCAAATTTTCACTTTAGTGCGAAAAATGATACCGTAACTTGATGTCTATACTATATGTTTTGCAACGACAGGTCAAATAGGTGAATCCCCCAAGCAATATGAAACTTCGATAACAAAAACGCAATGATGAAATTATTGCTCGCGGTGCGATGGTTGCTGTTATTAGATAATGCAAGTATAATAATACCGTGGGTACTTAATTTACACGGCAAAGCGAAAAATTTACTCGCACTATACCTATGGAGGGCATGATGAAAGAGAGCGGAAAGAGTGAGGATTCGAGTCACACGGCCAAACACTATTAGACTCATGTTTTTCCATGTTTATTTTCTTACTCCTCCACTATTATTTTCTGATTATGTAATTTCGTTGCGGGATTCAAGACAGTTGAATCGTTTCTCCGGGACTCGTCGAGCTTCGTCGAACAGTTGAGACCGCCAGAAAAGCGCTGCGTCGTTGCTTTTCTGGCAGTCTTCACTGTTGATTCTAGCTTTCAACAGTTACAGTGACGGGAATAGTGAGCGGGCTACTCCCATAAAATAAATGACTCAACCATGTTATGTGGTAACACGACAACCGTCATCTTGACCCATGGAATCGACCATGTGACATCCTTTAAAAAAATATTGGTCGATCCTTTATGACATTTACACTTTCTTATTCCTCATGCACTTGGGTAATTACTAGATTCTTAATTTTTTAAGGCCACATTCGTGTCCTTACGTTCTGCAAAGGTGTTTTCAATTAAATCTGCGCTATATTAAATTCCGTATTGTTATTGGCCTCTCGTTCGTCCATCGCCCACACGACCAAACCAAGCATTTAAATATTTTATTAAACCAATATGCTCAGGAAGCACGGCCGTTAATTGATCGTTGCGTTATCGAGACAGCCTTGACTCGTACCGCGACCGAACCACACGTATGCATTCTTAACTAATTCGATATGATTACAATTTGCAGCCCAATAGTGTAGCTATAGCTTGTTGGCTGAGCTAACCTTGAAGTTTGCACATGAATATTATTACTATACTGTTCTGAGAAGCAGACTTCCTCAGGGCAGGGTTGCCAGCTGCGCATTCGGCTGGCAAAACAACTGACTCATAAACCACCTCGCCCATAAAAAAATCACCTTTATATTCTAAAATAAATCTCGAAAATACTTCTTGACCTGTTGGAATTTGAAATATTTCGCGTATATATGATAATATCCGGTTTTATCGAGACTTCGGCAGTTTGAGATTGAGACTCTTGCATGGATAAATCACTCTTTAAAGAGTGATTCTGTTTTCCATCAATTCCATTTTTACAAAATGCATTCACAAAATAACAAGATGAACAGTCGTCTGCTGCAGATTCTAACTATGAATGGCCTCTCCCTCAGTCGAGAGTAGGTAAGGTACATCACTCCGGTTCACTCGTAAACAAATACAACGTCGCAGCAGACAATTTCCTGTCCCCCTGAATTCTCAAGTCGTTCATCTATTGCTCTCGATCTTGTTCAATTGAATAAATGCAGGGAGGTGATGGCGTGGCGTGGCGTTCGCTATACACGCTGGATTCTACGTGTGTTGTTATGTAAATAGGGTCGTGCCTACAGATGAGCCGCTTGCCTCCGTCACCTACGTGGAGGTGCCGCCAGGGTCACGGCCGACCATACGCTCGATGCCCTCAGCCCTCGTGTATTATGCCACGTCATAACTTGCTATAATTACTACGTAGGCATTAGTAGCTGCTTAGCACCTATTTATAGCGCGACCTGCGCGACCGCTGGCCGTATGTTAATGATGTCTAACAATAACAATCAATGAGTCTAGACAATGTAGAAAGCAAATAACGGTTGAAATAAAAACAACACTTACTAAGCCGAAAGTCACTGTAGTTCCCGTTAATGCGGTCATTTTTCTGACTATAGATACTTCGGAATCTTCCGGGTTGCGGAAACATTGAAAGTCAAAGTTCGTTTTTTTTTTACGATATCATGTTTTAAATACTGTATTTTAACCAAACTTTTAATTCCTACTCTACGACCCCTGTACCGTTGCCAAGCATGCACAATGCTTTTCAGTTACATTGCGCAATACCATATGCAGTAATTTTTCACACTAAAAATATACTTAGTCGTTTCCCAACAAAAATAATTTGCTGTTATGTATAGAATGCATAGATGACGGCATTGTGACGGCAACGTTTCTTTTTACACCCTGTATATTAATCTCTGTCGTCACGCACGGGTCGATTCAACAGGTTAGTCAGGGTTGATCTGTGGATGGGTGACCGTCGATCATCATCGTCGTATCGATCTTTGACAGTCATTACGGGTCGTCAGAAGCCCGAATATCTGACCACCAGTCTTACCAAGGGGTATCGTATTACCCAGTTACTGGGTTGTGGAGGTTAGATAGGCGGTTGCTCCATATAACATACTAGTATTCAGGTGCATCCGGTTAAACTGGAAACCGACCCCAATACAGTCGGGAAAAGGCTAGGCAGATTGAATGCGCCAAGTTCTATCGATTTCACGTTACTTCTCATAGCCAATTTGGCGAATACATTTTTATGGCGATTTTCATATCGGTGTGTTGGTAATTGAAACGAAGCGTAATCTCGCCACTGACGCACGTGCACTCACGTCGACTATCGATCCGACAACAATTATAATTTGAGATAAAAACCAGCTCCGCAAAAGAAACGACACAACAACAATTCGATTTTTCCTCTTAGCATACGTACGTGTATAATAAATAATTATTATATCCCACTCGGTATCTTGCGGTGGCAACTAAATGATTAATACTTACTTAGTTTGTTAATTGAATTTGCGGTTTACCTATTAAAAATCCTTTATTATTGAATATTATTATGATGTTTGAATACGTCACTTGCATACCTCATTATATTATGTAGATGTGAAGCATGTATATTGCAACATCCTACATAATATCCTTTAAATATGGACTCTGCCTACTCTTTCAAACACCGTTATGGGTTTTTCTAAAATCATAATTAATTAAATTAAAGCTTGACTTCCAAGCCTAATTTAGGTAACTAAGCAAAGTTGGCACAATGGCTTGCTAAAATCGTCCAGCGTTCGCCAATATTGGTAAAACGGAACTACTGTAAACTTATTGATATTCTGTATGTGCGATTCACACGTATGACTCACAAAGGCATTGTATTCATTTTGTGTCAAATTACACTAGCAGACTGACAATATAATTATTACGTTTCACACCAAATTAAAGAGAAAAGATGATTGGTCTCACTTAGATCTAAATACATTAGTAAAAGTTCAAGAAACTCTAGAGAAATACCTAGTGGCTAGTATTGTCAATTACTATGTATACAGTATGTATGTACGTAAGTCGTTATGCTAAAGCCACGTAGTAGAACTAAAAATATCTAACTTTGTGTTGGCACGTATTACCTATTAGGTTGTAGGTATCATTCCTAGGTCAGTGTACGAATGACTATGACATCCACGTTCTTTGTCTAAGAAATAGTTGTGTATGTGGCACAGCCACTTTTGAATACAGGTTGTTTGACGAGTAGAAGACAGAAGAAGAGAAGCATTAGATTGAACTACTACCTCCACAACCACCGCTTCTATCTGAACGACACTGAAAATTCTGGCCCAGTGGTAAAGGCATCCGCGTCTCGTTCATGAGGTTGTACAGTCAAATCCAGACAAGAACCAAGATTTTTTTAAGTTTTCTAAGATATCACCTACATTGCCCATTGGTGAAGGAAAACATTGTAAGGAAACCTGGACTTGTAGTTAATTTAATTCTGAAATCGTCAAACCGCCTTATGCAAGCATAGTGATAGTGAAGTGAAGTTAGTGATAGTGAAGGCACAAGCATTGCTTACTCATGTAAGAAGTCTTTGCCCTGCAGTGGAACAATAATAGGCCGGTATTATAGGATTTTGACTCAAAATATTTCCAAAGTTTTCCTCATAAGACAAAGTTATTAATAAAACTCCATCAGCCAAGGTTGCAGGCTTGCAGGCGGTGACCGTTAAACATTCCCAGCCGGGAATCCCAAATATCGTGCATTGCAAAAGGAAGAATCGAGTGCGTCTCGAACTGCGAACGGCAGAGACGTTCCAAGAATTAATTTACATAGCAAATGCGGGCTGAGGCCGGTAGCGAGAACTGGCTGTTATGATTGATCCACACCCGCACGCTAGCCAGATCAAATACAATGTACAATGTGAAGAGCCGTTAGTACTTAAACGTCTCTTAATGTAGGTACTCTTATTTAGATTTGAAAAACAACTAGCTAAGTAGTTAGGGATGTACCAAATGAATGTTGTTTAGAGCCAGGTTGAGCCGATATGCACTTTTACCTGACTACTTTCCAATCGGATTGACAAAACAGAAAGCTAGACAAGCCACATTGACAACAATGTGTGCTATCAATCGTCAACTCCTTCTAACGCGACAATACAGTTTCACTAAGTATAAATAACCAGCTTCGAAGAAACGCTTAAACATGACATTGTAATAGTGTTGTTTTTCATTCGTCATTACTTGTTTCCAACAAACAGGAACGGTCACATCATTCTGTCACTTAGCGCCGGTCAGGAGGCGTATTATACTCAGAACAAAAAGGTTTTTGCCTTACCGTATGGGTAATTTTTTGCACAACTGAGTGCCTACGCGTCACCTCCCACGCACGGATCTAGCGTCTAGCCGTTACAAAGCTTTCAAGCTATTATTATACATACACAACAATATGGACACAATAGCAGACCTCTGTTTAAAAGTACTATAACATACCTGGATACGTACCTATTATTTCATAGATAATCTTTTATTAGATTAAATAAACGTACATGACGTATTGCTAACGAAAACAGCAAGTTACAATAAGACAAACAAATCGATCGTGGCCGGATCACCTCTCGCGAAATGAATCAATATGGTTTCAATCATAAAATACGCCCACGTTGGTAGAGATTATTCCCTCTATACCACAAAAGAACCATTACCCTTTGTGATGGTCCACCCACAGTCCCGATACATTATCAATATCATGCATATTTAAACGTTAGTCATCAGTAACAGCTGACCTGACCACGATTGCCAGTGACTAGCATCTTAGACCTCTGGTGTTTCAAACTAATTAACTTTTTCTGTTAACATTTCGAAGTATACCTACTTTTAAATCACTTTTACCCGTTTATGAAGGTAGGCGTATTGGCCTTTGCTATTTTGGATGTGAATAAGGGCAGTAATCGGAGGCTGTGGCGGCCGGCGGGACGCCCGCCCACCCTAAGCGCCCACGCATTGACGCAAGCCGCCCAGGCTCAGCTTTTTCATGAAAAGTAAAACCTTACCACAACAAGGACGGAGAAATTTTCATTAATATTTATGTAAATCGGGTGTCTAAATGATTACAGTATGTTTTTAGTGCCTTTACAAATAGCGACGTGTGATCATTTTTTATGGGAAGTCTGCAAAGAATATAACTTTAGCTTGTAAAATTATACCCAACGGCTTTTAAATGTCAAACAGCACTTCATTTCTCCTTTCTGTGAAAGCTGAGCTTTGTTATGAATTCTTATTATTCGGAGTAATAAGAAGAGCTAGCAAGTGGTAAAAACAGTTTATGACGAACATCTATTTCTGTGAAATTATTAACAGCTTTCTGCAATTTCCAATACTAACTGGAATTATGATGAGAAGGCAAACTCCACCAAACAGCGGAGTTGTACTTACTTCTAATAAATTTATGGTATGTTATCATGTACCACCCACTACTCCACTTAAGAGCAAAATCAATAACAGAACGGTTGCGCGCTGCAGCTTAAAATGAACTTAAATGTTCTACAACTGCATTACTGAATAGTAGTGCCGACAAACAGTCGGGCGTAAAACTATATACCGGAAATGGAGTACACTTGAACTGTGGACGGCCTATTCCTGGATCGAGGCCAATGGTAGGCGACGCCGGGTAAACTCATTGTATCTACTACGCCACGCCTCGTGATGTAGAAAAACAATCGCCCAGTCAGATAATGGTGGCTTTAGAATTTTAAATTTCTAATTTAAGTTGAAGAGGAGTGGTAAATGAACATTGTTGTACCTACTTACTACAAACGACCAAAACAAGAGAAATTAAGAACTCCTTGGTTATAAAACCATAATGCAGAAAAAGCTACAGACAGATAGTACAAAGATTAAAACCTTCGTGCTTCGAGACGATCAGAACGATGAAGGAGTTTTTAAAACAGGTGCACAACGCACTTAACTATGTACTATTCACTGGTTTTACCGTTTTGTCCTTTAACTATACAGTTAAAACGGCACTGCAACAAAGTTAACAAAATACAACAAGAAAACCAATAAAAAAAAACAGACTGCTCAAAAACGATGAAAATGTTCATAGGTCCTGCACTTTGAGACTCAATAATATTATTTAAAAGAATTAAATAAGTCCATCGAGGCTGGTCACACGACGTCCTCGAAATGACAGCTTTTAATTTATGGCAACCTTTTTGGGACACCACCACACGCATCCATCTTTTTGTGGATGTGGAATTTCATTTAAATAATTTAATACGCTCAAGTATCGTTAACTAACTTTGAAATCATTAGAAAGAGATTATTTTATCCGTACATGTTTCAGCCTCATCTTCTTGCCCTTGTGTCCCTTTCCATTTTATTTGGGGTCGGCGCAACACGTTTTTTCATGTCAACCGTCACGTTATCATTCACTTCATTTTCTTTTATAATTATCATTTGGTCGTCCCCTCCCTCTCCATCCATCAACATTTTATACATTCATCACTCTTTTAGTCACATGGGTTCCCTTCTCAGATACCCATAAGTAACGAGACAAACGGTTTCTTTTCAAATTTTCGGCCTCAGAAATGTAAAAACAGAATACATAGAAATACCTGCGTTAAAAACCAGCGTCACCTGTCAATTTGTTAGCAACAGAAACGCGTAGACACACAGTATTTCTAAGAATTCTGTAAATATTTAAATTTGCACAACAAAATGGACATAATGACGTACATACAGAAAGTAAGTAGCTTTAGAGCCTAACAAGGAAGACAGACGTCGATGACTCATGGGCCTGTAATTTAGAAGGCCCATGTCGGGGGGCCCTGGTGACACGGTGACGAGCTCTTTTGTATAGGAATACGCTTTAAGGATGCCGCTATCCTTTTAACGAATAATCTGAACTTCAACAGATTATGCTAGATAGCATTCAAACTAGTTTGAGCCAAAGTTATGATCGCGTTAAACGTTGTGCCCCAAAAACAAGAAGAGTCAAGTTAAAAATAACTAAGTAGGCATCTCAACAATTTTGTTTTACCATTTCGGGTTCATAAGTTCGTTGTCAACATCATTAACAGAGACTGATGTTTCGAAATAATAATTTAAAGAAACTGTAATCATTAAAGTTTAAAGTTCAACAATATTCAAAAGCGTGACGTCCTGATTTTATTACGAGTGATATGAATAATGTGACAATTGTTTTGATAATATTGTCACATTAAGGTTAAGAGATTGACGCAAACAGGAGCTAGATTGAAACGCTCTAACTAGGTACCTACTACATTTAATTTTCGCACTGACGGCGACACAAGTGGGCGATGCAATGCAACTAGACGATGTAATTCCCATAGTAAAGTGCCAAATGTCAACAACTTCACACAATCTTCAAGTAGTTTATAGTCTTTATAGTAAGTATATTCCACGATATCGACTCATTAAACATGGAACTTTATATCAATGACATAAAGTATTTAATTCTAAATCTTTCTAATAATTATAGAATTAGATTATTAATATTATTAATTATGAGCATATAATTATAAATGAATTCAATTTACGATATATCATTCGTGTATTTTGATATTAAAAAGATGATTCTAATAATATCAATGATAAGAGTTTGATAATGTACCCAGAGCTGTATTAGCGGTTTGTGGTTGAATGTCTAACATCAATATAGCGCAAGTCTGCGCAGGTCGATGCATGTGAATGCCAATAACTCTTGACTTTGGAAAGACATCTATTTAGAGGCAATGAAGTAACTAAATCATTACTCAAATATGCGTCTTTCACGTGTTCAGAAACGTTACACTTAAAATAGCTATCGAATATTGTTGTTTCCATTCAAAGTTACTGAATATACCGCATGCATTCGCTAGCTGTCAGAAAATACAGAGCTTCTAATGCTAAAACAAACTAATTTGGGTTTATTTTTTATTTGATCTGTTTCAGATGATAAACTCATTACTAGGGCTCGGATAAATATGTGCTAAAAATCCCAAAATATGTACATATAATATGGGTCTAAAAAACGGAAATATGGAAAAATATGGACTAAAAAGACAACTATTACCAAACATAAAACACTTTATTGTAACATAATTGTTTAAAAAAAATTATAAAAAATCAGCGAAATTAAATTGTTTAGCTAAAATTTAGTCTGCTTCGTTATTCGAGTTGTTGCAGTACACAACAATATGTTTCTTAAAATTTTCAAAATCGAAGCTCCTTCTGTTTAATCGGAAAAACGCTTTATATTGACTGAATGACCTCTTTACGTCCCTGGAAGTACTCTGTAGGCGAATATGTCTCCTATGGATTGCCGTTTGGTGTTCCACTGAGAATATTGTTACTTTTTTTTCGAGGATAGACCTTATTTTACCACTTCAGCAACAGGGCCTTCTACCTCCATTATTTTCTTTTCAATGGTTGAAATGATTTTAATATTGTCAAATAGCGTATTGATAGAAAAATAGCGCACGAGTCCCGCACAACCCTACCTACAATCATGTATGATGCCGCGCAATGACAATTTATTTCCGCGGCGCGGCGCTATGGAAGCAAAAGTTATGCAGTTTTTGCAAGTTTAATTTTATTATTAAAGATAGGAAATATGGACTAGTGTAATTAAATTCTAAAAATATGGTCTTAACCTTGAAATATGGAAAAATATGGATTCTAAAACCCTCATTTCCCAGCTAAAAACATCATAATTTATAGAGAAAACCAAATAATGAATGAAAATGATTCAAATAAAAAATATGTGTTTACATATTTATCCGAGCCCTACTCATTACAATCATTTAATTTTAGAATATGGACAAAGCTTGTCTATCGCCTTGTTGGGAGGGGTCGTACGTCGACCTCCGAATCATTCGTGCACTAGAAGCCACGATTCGATCGCCGCTAGTAGCGACGCCCGGCATCATGTCTCGCTCCGCAGCTGAACTGAATAACAATCAAGCAAATGCTGTTCACACTAACATTGCGTACACATACAGACGCACCATTTACACATATACGCGTAACGGTCGTTTGCACAGAATCATTCCACATTTATAAATGCTAGAAACAATCGATGACACATATTGCCGTCGTGGGATAGCTATATTATCGCCACTTTGTAGCGACTATGTAATCATTAATTGCTATATAAATACCATAACTGATTCCTACGCATTATGAGGAAAACAAGAAAATACATAATATCAGCATTGGGAAGTCCAAAATGTTATCATAGTTGATCGAGTACTCAATGGAGACAAACCTTTAATTTGGAAAATACGTGAGTAAGATAATGATTATGCTCTTATCTCAACACAAGAAAGGGTTAGAAGGGTCAACAATATAAATAACGACAAATAAGTTAGCTAAATATTGTCAATTAGACAAAAGCATAAGTTTAACGCCATCTGAATCTAAGTATCGGCAATCTCACACATGTCGTAAATAACGAGCATAATTTTAATTTACCGCCGTGATAACGTAAATGGAGCACGAACTATGCCGCATACATTATTTACAATGTGCAGTATGGTATGCGCACACGCAATCACATACGAGCCAATGTGAAAAAATGTCATTAGCATCGAACGTACCTAGTTTTATGTATCACAGGCTCTTGTCCGCGATTCTGCTCGCATGAAAGTTGTGATTTTAACTTCGATATTAACAAATGCAGAATCAGCAACGACTGAGGTCTTACCTTCAGGTAGCTAATGCCTTTGATGATGTTATGGAGGAAAGAACCAAAAAATAGACTGGTGAAGACAGACTGCAACCTCTCTCAAGCAGGTTAGCCGATAATCCTAAGCATACATTCGTAAAAGAAAAGGGGAACAGTCGTGCGATGATGCACAATTCTGAAGAGGCATATCAAACAGAAAGGTTGCTAGCCAAAGGAGAGAGGCATTTCATAATTAGACCTGATTTCAACATACATGAATGATTACGAAAATCCTGGACAGAAAGACAAAAGAAACATATGTAAAGGTAATAAAGCCGACACAGAAGTTTTGAAATTGATTTCTATTCCGTATAACAAGCGGTATAAAAGTAGAAACACAACAATAGAATTAGCAACCCAATCATGTCCATTCAGAATCCGAATGTAGTATTTGTATTTTATTGTTTTCATCGTTTTCCTTGTGCGTTTTCCGAATGAAACTGATAATTTATAAGTAGGGAAATACCATTTTTGGTTGGCGGAGTTAGTCATTCTGCAGTTTTTGGTATAGTCATTTCTGCCTATATCTCAAGGTTTTGTTTGGTTTCGTTTATTACAAAGCAAAGCGCCACTGCTGAGCATGAGGGTTTGATTCCCAGATGGGGCAAAGTATTGTTGGGTTTTTCCATAAAGAATTTCTCAGTAGCCGCCTCGGAGTCTGGATTTGTGCCCGGTTGATGGCAATAGGGTCGCCGCCTATTACATGGGATTTAAACATAACTGGCGAAATGTGGGTTTACTAATGGGTATATCTCTGCCTAACCCTTCGCGGATTACAATTTTCCCATTTCAGTTTGTGGGTTTTCGTCTTCTTTCTCTTCAATCTGTATCCTCATGTGTTACGTTATTGTTGTCTGCTGTCTACAGTATCCTATCCATCATAATTAGTTTCAAACATAACTTTGTTAAAATTCATAGCCTGTCCTGCAATGGCCTGTTTTACTAGCTTCAAATAAGTTCTGACAAAATTATTTGGCAGATCATTTTTATTTTATTTTTTAATATACTATATAAGTATATATATCTGTATGCCTATTGTGAAATGGCAAAACCGGCTCATATTCTATTTGTGGGTCATTGACGTTGTGTGGAATGCTTTAAGATGATTATTTTCGTCTGATAATGGTCTTGGCATAATTTTGTCATGTTTTCCATAGAAAACAAAACAAGATTGACAATATGTCATCAGTATTTAATTAACAAAGTCACATTAAAGTTTTCAAGTATTTCCTGCCAAATACTACTTACAACCGGATACACCGACAGTTTATCTCAATCGACATGGAAACACAAATCATTGGCTTATAAAATCCACATTTTATTTTTCATTCAGTACAATAAACACAGTGAGATAATGTGCACTCATTGTGGTAACGCGATTAGTGAACAAGTTCCATATCGCTAGAAAATAATTACATTCAACGATTACGGGGCCCCCATTCATTAACCGTTCAGTTTTGGCGAACGTCAGCAGAAATACAATGAATTTATTGAGGATTTTCAAATTGATTTTTTACGCTGAAATTGGACACGTCATTTATCGGATTTGGATATCCGGTACGGTGTAGGTACATGCAGATCAGACGTAAGCGTTTTCTGTCGGTTCGGTTCTGTGTTGCCTCGTGCATAGCGTCATCAGAGGTTTTTGCAATTTTGTGTTTTATGTTACTACATTTATGTGGTTATTTCGAAATCTGCCTCCCTCTGCTTTGCCTGCAAATCCTGTACTCCATGTAACCCACTTCCCTGCTCTTGTTCTTTGCATCTCGTGTGACATTAATTTTGTTTGACGGTGCTGTTTAGTGGCTACGCATTTGCGGCTGTAAACGTGGTCATAAAACGCACCCTTAGCTGTCAGACAAAACCTCGCAAACGAGTTGTATCCCGAGGGTTGTCCTATTTCAAAATGGGCTTTTGAAAGCAACCGTGATTTCGAAACAAAATAGAGTTAATTTGGACGGACTAAAAGACAACTTTTCATCAACAAATAAGTGTACTGAAAAACCCTGATCAAACACAAAAACGTAAACAACCAAACATCCATTGGGTGGGCCTCTTACGCAGTTTTTATAGAACAAAGCGCGGCTTATGGAGCTCCCACTTCGCCTGCGGCAGATGAGGTTCGCGCTTATCTTCCGCAGGATACGGCGCCTTTTCCGTCGCCAGATAGCGCCGACGCCCCCCCAACCCCCTGTCGATCCGACCCACCTCGCCGTATTGTTATACCGACAAAAATACTCGGTATATAGATCATCCTACACTCCGGCCTTTGTAATTTCTATGCCGAGCCTTGCTTTTCTGCTTAAGTTGCTTGTTGAAGATTAACGAGCGTGATACATATACCCAGTTTATTTTTTGAATGGACTTACATAATTATGTTTATTTTGACATCTGGTTTTCTTAGCTAAATCATCATCATCTGCCCAGCTTTTTCCCAACTATGTTTTCGGGATTCTGACGACCCGTAACGACTGTTAAAGATCCACGTATGTCAGCCGGGACCAACAGCATATCGTGCTTTCCGAGGCACGGGACGATGTCAGTGATGTCTAGGATAAACTTACATTACTGACATCGTTCCGTGTTTTCTTAGCTAAATGATGACGAAAAATAATTACATTTATTTTTTAAACCTTCTAATAAGTAACAATGATTTTTTTTCTCACGACACCATAACATTATCGATTGGTAGTGAAGTACATACGGCTATGTAAGTATGTGTGATCTATTTATTATACAAGTATCTACAGTGGCTCGTGAGTCGCGATGCTTTATCTGAATTGTTAAACGAATTTTCCTGGAACCTTTCGTTTGAATATAGTTCACACGTTCTATTCTAGTTGTTGTTGGATGGTTTTAGAGCCTTTGTGTGTGAAATCACTGAACTGAAAATTCTATGTGAAATTCGGCGCTTCTATTTCATGTAGAACGCGAATTTTGGAGGCAAATAGAATTACGTGGTATCGTGGAACGAATGTAAAAGGTATTGTTATATCACGCAAGTGCTACACGGACTTAACTTTCGATATGAATAAAACAGCGACTACAAACAGGACATGATCTTAGATTATCTCAAGAAAATGTAAATGCGGCTATTAGTAACGCAATCAAGGGAAAATTCCGTAACATATCATTTACCATTTGTGGTTTAGCCACTTTAATGTAGTTCACGCAATCACATCCCAGTAACAAATGACGTACAGTCAACAAAAGACATAGGTATGCAGGGTCGTCAGGTATAGTCCCGTATAGTTGTAGTTTTCTTAGAAACAAATAGATGTTTTCGATTGAAATTTAACTTAATTAACGAACTGCTTGTTATCTAATTAAATTACATTTAAAAACATCCATCGGTTTCTAAGAAAAATTCAACTATGTCTATATCTGACGACCCTGCATACCTATCTGTTTTGTTGACTGTACCTATTCTGTGTGGTTACAATATGTAGAAGTGCACGTAGGTACTCGTAGGTAACGTTGCGTAGGTCGCGTGTGCTCATTGCGGCCGTGCCGGTCAATTAGCTTAGCAGCCCTTAATGGAGCCCATTCACGCGAGCGACGTGAATGGAGTCGCCTTCATAAGGAATTATTAATAGTGGCAGCGAAAAAGTAAGCCACCATTGATGGACTGGTATCGAGCCAGTGCGTGGATAGCGGAACACGACTGTTATTCTATTACGAATGTGATCAAAATATAGTTGTAAAACTGTCGAGTAACCGATTCTGATCTGTGAAGGTAATACTGTGAGTTACTTTTTTCTGTGCAATGTTTCTAGGTTTGGAGGAAAAACAAAAGAAAATTAATTTAGTAATCGTTTGGTCTTCTTACATCTAACCCCCGATTCTTAGAACGAAAAATTAATGATTGTGACAAATTGTCAAGCTTGCCTAAAATGCTGTGAATCGTTGACATAATTATCATCAACTAATCACAGCAGCATAAAGAAGCTTATACACCGGCGGAGCTTGACGTGGCATGGATGGGCATAAATTGATATTTGTATAGCAAAATTTCTATCCACGCTCTGCCCATCTTTGATGTAAAAGGTCTAGATCCGAGAAGATGTGCGTGGCGATAATTAAAATATTTGTTATTACAATATTGAACTTTATTGTTCTGAACATAGAGTATTTATTTACTTTGATAAACAAATCTCGCTCGGGCCATCGGTGCTGTATAGCGCTAGTAGCGATGGACATCTTTCGGTGTAAAAGGGTAAAGCATGCTTTCAATTCACGCCCATCCCATCCAGGCTCTGCCTCGGTGTAAAACCATATTAATGCTCTTGACAATTTGCCACATTAAATCTTCTTCGAAAAAACCGGAGGTAAGTTTGCCCGTAATACAATTCTTCAGTTTTCCCAGTCGCCATTTTAGGAGGTACCATGTGTGACAGTAAAAAGTGGCTAAGCTCTTAAGCATAGCCACATGAATGAACACACACGTACCGACTGTCCCTACTTATATCGATTACGTTAGCCAGATAACCCGTAACCTATGAGCACCATAGTAAACAATTTATCTCCATTCAATTTGAAACTGATTGTGTTAAACCACATAAAATGTTGTACCTAGTGTATTTTAATGTGTTGTGTTGGTCGTAAATAATTATGTAATTATTTCATTGTGTATTCAGTATTACCATGGTGATGCAACTAAAATATATTTATATCTCTTTTAAGACGCAAATTATGTTGATGATTGATGAGGAAGCTCAAAGGGCATCAAAATCTCGTCCGCGTCGCTATCAATGAGGAAAGTGCCCAAAAAGACTAGCCTGAAAACCTGGCAATACTTGCCAGGTTTTATGGCAATGCTGATTGTTGTGCCCAAGAAAAGGCCATATCCCTCTTGTCACCTTTTATCTACTATTTAATAATTTTATGTTTAGTTTTTTAGATGTTGTAAAATGAATAAATTGATATTTTTTTAATTTATAGGTACTATTATGAGAAAGTCCTTCCAGCTTAAACCCTAATATAGCCACACCACAGTATCTAGATCCTTAAGCTGGAAAGCTTAAACCCTGTTAAAGCCATACACAATAGATCACGCGAAATATTGGAACTCTAACCGTTCGACAGCAGACGATCCGTTATTTTGTGAACTGACAACCTAATGTACGGAGGCAGTCGATTATAGGTAGTTTAATTTAGTTCTACTATTTCCGGGCGGGCGGTGTGTAAAAGCTCCAGCCGACGCACGCGCTGCGGTTACTCTCGTGAGTGGAGCCGCACCGCACACTCGCACAGATAAAGTGCGGTTGACGTGCATTCAACCTATTTTCTCTCCTCCCCTCCTGTATCAAATCAATATCATTTTGTTACCCACTATCACTGCCAGCGAAGGCCAATTATACTATTAGATCCCATCTCAGCTGCAGCGTCAACTAATGTCCAAAAATGAAGGTAGGTACTTAAATTAGAGGCATTGTTTACAGATTGAGACTGAGATTAGATTACTATCGCTCTTTAAAGTTAATAGAAGTGCCTCCTGATTGCAGGTGTACATAATTTCTATAGGTCATCTTGTATGGACCCTCATTACCTGACGATATCCCTAAATCAAAATATTAAAACTTGAACTTTAAAGGAATGTTATGCCTCCCTTTGCAATGTTGCCAACTTGAAATCAATAAAGGTTCCAAACATTCTAAATATCGAGATTAACACTTGCGCAAATGAAAACCTTTCAGTGTTCCACTCACAATGGGTGCGCAAGTCGTGATGTGATAGCGCTGAGAATGCGCAATAAGTAAAAACACATAAGCATGTTAATTTATCGTAATTGTAGGTACGTCGTCTAAATAGAGACGAGGGCAGGTGCAGCTCCCACGCGAAAGCAGTCGCGGATTACACGGCGCGCCCCCCACCCGCCGCTGCGCCGGCGCCGCCGACTTAACTCACCACTGGTAATGCGCCAGCATAATTAAGCCTATGCACACTGTCCCCACTAGAATAATTGCTTTCGTGCAAAACAATTCGTTACGTTTCTCATAAAGTGTAATTTCACAAAACGAACATAAAAATGTAGGTACGCTTTGTCATCTTGTAAATGTGCGTGCATAGGTTGGTCTACTAAGTAATCACCACGTACGCTCTTGTTATCCAGTAGTCAATGGTGCGGTAATCGGGGAGGTGTAATTACAGCACACACTAGTGAGGGTCGAGCCCGCAGCGGGAGCACGGCCCGACGGCAATGACCTTCGACAAGCAAACTATTGTACTCCTGTGGGCACACGTGAGACAGAAAGCCGAGCTTGGAATTCCGATAGCCCATGTTATTAGCAAATTAAAAACAAGCAGTAATTGAATGTTTCGCGCATTTTAACTTTATTACTAACGTCAATCGCGGAAACTTTTATGGCCATTATGTGTACAATAAAACGTGATGATAAAATTTCTTGGTAGGTAACATGAGGTAGCGAACAAGAGTTGAGAAGCAGCTATAGTGACTCGTGTCGTGGAGTGTCGCGGCACTCGTGGCTAATGCATGCCGCGCCGCGTCGTCGCCGACCCGTGTTGCCAAAGCTGATTTAAATTTCACACATAGTTAGATATCCAACTCGCCTTCTGTTTTATTCATCCGGTCTAAGGACATGATGTCACCAGCGAGACCTCCAGCAACCGGGGACGAGAGAAAATCATTGTTTCTATTCTCGGTATTCCAAAAGTTACTGTATCTGTTGGTGTTGAGTTTGCAGTTGAACATGCTAAATCGGTTGTAGGCTTTGGCACAGAATATGTTGTTATACATACTATCGTGTTGTAAAGCATTATTGCAGAGATCAGCCAGGGCTGTAGCTAGAGTCGAATTTGAGGTAGGGCAGCATTGGTTACAGGTAGGTCGGAAGTAAAAAAAATGTCAGAATTGATCTCCCCTCGAAACACGGGCTCCTAATCAATCACCATGTATATCTAACATCTTATGATGACTCTGAAACTATGAACAAACAATTTAATTATAATAATTTATCAAATTTTTGGTATTTTTAAGGTAGGGCATTGTGATTTCAAGGTAGGGCATTGCCCCACAATGCCCCCCCCTAGCTACGGCCCTGTGAACAGCTGATGTTTTTCATGATTTCAGGCTTGGTCCCATAGTAAAAGTTGTTACAATGACCCCTTTTCAGGTTTCTGGTAAATTAACAATGACCCTGTATATTGTATCGTTAACTTTCCGCAACAATAACATTAGGTACAAGTACAGAAAAGATGGTGAGAATTAAGATTCATTTCATTGCGCGGCAGCCGGACTGAATGTCAATAACTAAGTAGCGGACGGATCGCCAACTATCTACAGTTTGATTGATAATTTTATAATGACAATTAATAACAACATTGACGGACAGTCTTTTTTTTTAAAACAGGAAGTATTTAGGCAATCATAACTTATTTACATTCAATAGTCCAGCAGGGACAGTTTCGGTTTAGTTAGCTTGTAGTCAACTGTAGTTTATTGCTTGCAGACAGTACTTAATCATTTCAATTGACAATTTCGAACGTGATACGGTAAAATTTATCATAGCATAAGTGGTAATCCACCGATGATTTATATTTAATGGCGTCTTGACACGTAATTGCGGTTCTGGATTTGTATACTTGGGGTGAACAACACAGAAAGCGATAAGTTGGAAGTCTAATACTTATGGGGTGTAAAAACACACATTGTATCACATAACTGTTAACTACCTATCATACTGCCCATCAAACTAAGATAGCTTTTATTTCTGACTAGCGACCCGCCCCGGCTTCGCACGGGTGCATATATTATACATATAAACCTTCCTCTTGAATCACTTTATCTATTAAAAAACCGCATCAAAATCCGTTGCGTAGTTTTAAAGATCTAAGCATATATAGGGACAGACAGACAGACAGACAGACAGGGAAAGCGACTTTGTTTTATACTATGTAGTGATATACTTTGCGTGCGCAATGTAACGCACGCAAAATATTGTGCTTATGGGTGCATTTAAAAGTATAGAGGTCATGGGTTGCGGAATTTGTTCGAAAGAGTTATCTGAGTGAAAAGAGTCATTGACGATTTCCCATCCTTAAAAAAATTCTCAAATCGGGCAAAGTGTTATTGAGCTTTTCCATCAGGAATTTCTCAGTAGCAGCTTCGCAGTCTGGATTTGTGCCCGGTTGATGGCAATAGGCTCGCCCCCTATTACATGGGACTTAAAACATAACTGGCGAAATGTGGGTGTACTAATGGGTACACCTCTGCCTAACCCTTCGGGGATTATTGTTATTTGTATGTAATATCTTCTAATTTATTTCAAAGTGGTCAGTCATCCCGTTTGCATCACGATAAAGGTAACGTTTTATAAAACACAAGTGTTATTATATTTTATTTAGCACGAACATCGTTAGCCACGGGCATCTTGCGAGACCGCTCCGTACCCTGACATAATGTGTGAATTTCTCTCATTGTTCTACACCGCTCAACAATGCCTTATCGATGAGACTATTTAAAAGCTTTTTAGAGTGTCAGCATCAGCAGTGTTACGAAATGTGTTTCACTGTTAAGTCTTGATTAGCATCTTTATAAAAATTAAATTGAAAATTTAAAAATGCCCCGACGGTAGCCATCTTGGACCGAATTTCATCAAACATAGATAAGAACTTTCCCGACTAATTCATCATTCAAACAAAAAAAAACAATATCAAAATCACTAATCAGTCCATCCGTTCGGGCACTACGATAGACACACACGCAGACCAGACACGTCAAACTTCCCCTAGCTAGCACGTTTACCAATAAAGGTTCGCCATTCCCTACGTAGGGCATTATTATATGTGTTATGTTTTATGAATCTTGTCAATTCTAACTGGTGGATCATTCGTTCTGACGTAATTCAGGTATCATCAATTTTTAATCTGTTGACTCAGGCGTCATTAAAAAGCTATTGGGTATTTTTATTTTATGGTATTTTTACGGCTTCATTACATTAGTTTAGACATAATTATATTTTTCGTAAAAAAGAATGATTTAATCACGTTTCGGATGAGCACAATAATTATATTATTTTCCACGACCACGTGGGGCGAGCATGTTAGCAAGCGAAGCTAGGGTTGCCACTTGCCAACCGTACTTATTGTATGGTATTGTACTATATTTCAGGGTCTGCATACTATACTGTTGAAGAAATATACATATGTATAGTGCGCAAAAATACTTACTATAGGTACGAGTATTTCAGTTAAATGGTTCAATTTTTATTTTGCAACATCGAAAGGAGTAACAAATATATTCCTCACTCGTTAAAACTAGTTTAAAAAAAAACAAATAATAATAAGTAACAAATATAAGTATCCGTGTCAATTTT
The DNA here is from genome assembly GCA_949316365.1 of Hoplodrina blanda. Classification (NCBI taxonomy): domain Eukaryota; kingdom Metazoa; phylum Arthropoda; class Insecta; order Lepidoptera; family Noctuidae; genus Hoplodrina; species Hoplodrina blanda. The sequence continues at coordinate 11,862,950 of OX438581.1, forward strand.
TTTACTTTATTCCCAATAATACTATATTATATTGCAGTGTATTTTTTTCGATAATTGTGAAAAATACTATAACTAGCCGTAGAAATGTTGACAACCCTAAGCGTAGCATGCAGGCCTATTGCGACATTATTATCTGCTCGAGATAAACCCGCTTAGGCGCTCCACCCACTGCCCCGCGCCCCGTCGCAGATTTATTCAGGCAGATTTTACCGTTGTATGCAAGTATCTCAATTTATATAGAAATCACGCCTAGCACAACACACTGCCGACGCGGAAACGAGCGGGAAGGCGCACCGCGCGCAGATTCTGCCAATCTGCGCGGGAGCGCAGGGCGTGCCGCGGGATATGACACACCGGCTCTGCCGTCCCGGGCGTGATTTTATACTGTAAAGACGTTTGCACGATGGATTTCGACGTAGACAAATTTATTTAGCGCGAGGCCGTCGTAATCTGCTTCACCGCGCGGGGGAGCAGATTTCACCGCTAAGTAAGGCAGATCTGCGCCTCCGTCGCCGCGCGCGTTATCTGTCGCTCTGCTCACCGCGGCGGGACGCATCTTCAGTGGGTGGAGCGCCTTATTGCTAAATATGTTATTTACATAAAAAATCAATAAAAGTAAATGAACTTATTACAAATACTTTTAATGTATTTATGTACAAATGGCTAACTTACGTCAGTAGCATCTGTGGTAGCATGTAATCTTGTTACTTTTACCTATGTAAAGTTTAGATGAAATGGTCTGAAGCTATTGTTGCTAGTTGTTTGCGTCAATGAATAATATCGATCTAGAATAATATCTATTACTTGGTTGCGTTATGAGAACCATATCTACTTAGATATGGTTATACCATTATAACTACCTAATAATATCTATATTACTCTAGAATAATAGATAGATCTGACTGCCTCGTCGGTTTAGTGGTCGCAAAGCGAGACTGCTGATCATGAGGCCATGTGTTCGACTCCCAGGTCCGGCAGTCTACAAAGAAGAGTAGATGGAGCGAGCCTACAACTATTTCATTTAACAGTATTATTTTGCCCGCGACTTCGTCCGAATGAAACTTCTTACGGATGTTAATATTTATGATATTTAATAAAATTTTGCAGTCAGAGATAACGTAGCTTCCTTTTACCAAAATATTTTTCAAAATCAGACCAGTAGTTCCGGAGACTAGCGCGATGGAACAAAAAACAATAAACAAACTTCAGCTACTCCATATCATTAAAAAAAATAGAGGAAATCTTTGCTTTGTCTGTCTGGTTTAAATTCACTGACAGACAACGCACAGCCTAGACTACTTGGTTGAAAAAGTTTGAATTCCATAAACAATATAGATTAGAATGTGTCATATTGGATTTAAATCAACCGACCGACGACGTTACATATTATTATTGCATAAGATTTATTTTTAGTATTATCTTATCTGTGTCTATATTAGATCCAGATTTGTAATTCAAAAGATTACTTTTATTGTTGTGTACATGTAATTGTCTTGATTTCGTAGATTATTAATGGTTTTAGCGAAATATCTATTTGATTAATTGAAGCGATTGGGTTGTTATTTATTTACATGATAAAATATTTAGGTATTTACTTTTATGCTTTTATTTCTTGAGAATTTTATAACGATTATTTAAGGTTTAAATAGGTCCGGTCCTACAAACGAGGTTCAATGAACTCTCATCAGTTGTAAAAACAAAGTACACTTAAAAATTGTTTTAAAACAAAAATAAATAAATGCCGCTTAAAAAATCGATTAGACCGTATTATGTACCCATCGGGTACGTCAAAATGGCGGGACCACTTCTGACTTCTTGAAAATATCATCAAACGTATTTATTCAAAAAAATGCAGGTATTCCTCAATTAATGTGTTACGAAATACAAAACAAAGAAAGCAGTTGTGTTTATTAAATAATCACAGTTGGTTATTTTTAGGTTTTTGAACGCCATTTATGTTTTTAACTGTTGTTTAGACGGAAAGCGTAGCCAATTTTTTGATATAGGTACGTAGGTTGCCACTAACTAAGCGCGTAATTACTATACCTACCATAAAAAAGTCATGACGTAAACACGTCACAGGATGACGTAAAAAATTGCGTAAGTGGCTTGTAAAATAGCCATGTTTGGCTAGTATCGCTTATCTCTCATCGAAATAAGCGATTTCGCATGCAGGTACCATTATCGTGTTCGTTTAGGTAACCAAATACATTTAATGCGTTGTTTCTAAACTGTTCTTTGTAAAGGCCATTTTGTTTTTTGGTATATCTATTTGTAATCAAGTCAATTTGAGACTATTGATTTTAATTATTAATTTAATATACATAATTGCACTGCGATGTATGACGGTGGTTATGGCTATTAGCATATCGTGTGTTTGGTTGGTGAGTGAGGAGTGCGTGTTACGTGGGTGTATGTCGTGTGTGTCACCTGTCGCGCGGCTGTTGTTACGCCATGACCCCGGAAGTCTCGGAGCATCATGCGGATCAGTGGGTCGAAACACAATCCTCATTCTATCTATACGCCCTTCACTGCGGTATAAATTGAACCAATTTATAATATTGGTTTACAAACCATTACTTTTCTAGAGAATTTGAGCGTGTTACAAATTTTGATACGAATATTTAGCCCCAGCAGAAATGCCTATTGGTAATTCATAACATGAAGAACTACAACTAGTCAACAATAAATGTAACTGAAGTAAGAAGAGACACTAACATAAACAGATAGGTAAGTAAGACATCTTGCAACGCAACTAGTAGTAGAATGAAGAGATCGATCACGTTCACGTTCCGAGGCTGAGAGTCGGGGAGCGTTGCATTGTTACATCACGCGCACTTTCTAACTGCCGACGACGTGCCATAGGATTTATATCGCCATAGACTTTAATTAAAGTGCCCCTCTGACGGGAGTTGAGAACTGCGAATGAATTACATGATAACACTCCACCGAAGTGAGGACAATGGAATTGTGCAACATCGTACACTTTCGATTTCGTTAAAATAATAATAGGTATTCTTTCGTTCGAACTATTTATCTTCTTGCAAAATGCAAAGTTGGTGCTAGGATCGTTATTACCATTTCGATGTGTTACAAAACTGCATCAGAACAAAGGGGGTCGGTATAGTCAGCTCGAATCCTAAATGCCTAACGCATCGGAGCACAATCGAGGATGACGCGCCGCTATTGGAATGCTGATGTAGAATGCATGCGCAGCACACACACCACGCTAGATAACTGGACCGCGGTGCGACGCCAACCAGAGAGAGGGACTGCATCCGCATACAATACGACATACACCTAAACAGAAAACTTCTCATTGCAATCTGATAAGTTGAGTGGAAAGATGAGACTGGCGGAAAAGCGTGAAGGTAAAACGAAGCTCGGAAGCGTCGCGAGTGTGTAAGATATAGAAAGCACTTTAGAAAGGAATCGAAGGTACGCCGCGTGACCCGCAGACGGCGAGGTGAGCGGCCTGCCTGAGCCCGCGCCGCGCGGTGCGGCGCAGTTACGACACCACGCGGAACTGGCGGCCTTCGCTGTCAACCTTTTAATTACTCACTTTTTAGCATACTTCCATCTTAGTTGAATGAACGTATACTTTCCGACGTTACGTACCACCAGTTTTTCTTAAGAAATTAAGGAAATACAAAAGCCAGCTGTTAAGGATTGGGTTTAAAAGAAAAAAGTCGGAGCACAAAAGATGTTAATTGAATGAATCTTAGCAGATTTGAAAGATGAGTTTCGGAATTACCTATACAAAACAAAAATAATCAATGTGACTTTTAATACATTAATGAAAAGATTTGAAATGAGCAACTGGTAATTGCAGCAGGCAGCTGTTGAGATGAAACGATCGTAGAATTTCATTAAATTGTGCGCCTCGTACGTTCCATAGGCGATCTTCAATCGGCGTGGCCCCTCAATTGTCATGAACGCACGTCTGCTCGGCGCTCGGCAGCCCGTGGCCGGGAGCTTGAATAGCCTAGTCTATAATATATATTACATACCTACGTACAGTGCCGGCGTTAGGGTAGGGCGAGGTAGGGCGACCGCCCCGGGCGCCGGCCCTAAAGGGGCGCCGCAGGCGCCTCTTTAGGGCCGGTCGCTCGTTGAGTCAGTACTTACTTGTAAATTCTCAAAGCCTAGCGACAAAATCGCTATGGTGACAACACTAAAGTGGAACTCAGCGTTCGGCCGGAACACTAACACTGTTGTTCATTTTACCGGGAAGCGGCCACAAACAAGACACGTTACATTATCTATGGCGTTGACTTTATTTTTGACGAAGCGAAACACGCTTAGCTCAGGCTTCGTGATTTCGAAAAGTATATCACCGAATAACATGGCCCCGTTGAACCCGAACGTACTATAAGGAATTACTTGACAAATCTTATCGCCGAAACCATGCGACTTTTTTTTTGTTCCCGGGGTGGAAAATCCTCTTGGATGTCGAAGGGGTCTGTCAGACTCTTACTGCTTGAAAGCGACCCCGGTGTTCCCCTCCCACACTTAGGCCGGGTTCACGTTCCTTCCGCGATTCCCGACTGGTGCTGGCCCTCCTCCGCGGGCCACTTCGGGTCTGGAGGGGAGGGAGGTGTTTAACTCGCCCCGCGACGGCAGAGAGGGGCGCGCGTGGAACACTACGCACCACCACCTTGGGTTCGGTTGATGGAGTCCTTAAGTCCGCCGCGTTTCGCAGAAGTAGGCCACCGCGTTCCAGGACCCTTTGCTGCCGACCATCGAAGCGACGGACGACGGCCGGCAGCGACAGGTCACTGCCTACTTCAGAGATGAGGACACGCCGCGGCTCCTCCCAGGCCATACATTCTGACAGCGTATGCCGCGCCGTGCCCTCCAGGCAGTCCACGCAGTGGTGGCACCGGGCGTCTGGCTCCCTGTTTATGAGACACAGGTACTTCCCGAAGCCATGTCCCGAGAGCATCTGCGTCACCCGAAACGTCAGGGAGCCGTACCTTTTTCCGAGCCAGTCCGCCAGCACCGGCCGGATCGCCTCGATGGTGATAATAGGCGTGAGAGCCTGTCCGGACTAGCGTTGAAAATGCTGAAAAAAACAATTTGTTTCTTTCACGAAAAAAACCAATTTGTAGTTTTTTTCCGTTTTTTCGCATGTTACATTGAAAAATTCGCAGACAGAATCCTTTGGGAAAAAACGGGAATCTTTCGAATTTTTCTCAAAATGTCTTGAAATATTGAAAAAAAACTTGGTTTTTTTTAAATAATAGTTACAATATTTTTAATAAATATTTTTCTGTTCAAACATAACATAGGGTAGCATGCCTCGTTTGATTCGTCTTGACGAGTACTGTGATCCTACATGGTAACCAGGGTCTGATGATGGAGCTGGAAGGTGGCCATAGGAACTGCGTAATAGAACTACACAACCCCGTCGAGTTTGGGCTCGTTTGATTCGACTTGACGAGTACTTTGATCCTAGATGGTAACCAGGGTCTGATGATGGAGCTGGAAGGTGGCCATAGGAACTGCGTAATAGAACTACACAAACCCGTCGTTTGGGCTCGTTTGATTCGACTTGACGAGTACTTTGATCCTAGATGGTAACCAGGGTCTGATGATGGAGCTGGAAGGTGGCCATAGGAACTGTGTAATAGAACTACACAACCCCGTCGAGTTTGGGCTCGTTTGATTCGACTTGACGAGTACTTTGATCCTAGATGGTAACCAGGGTCTGATGATGGAGCTGGAAGGTGGCCATAGGAACTGCGTAATAGAACGACACAACCCCGTCGAGTTTGAGCTCGTTCGATTCCGTGTATTCTGTTTTTTAGTATTTGTTGTTATAGCGGCAGCAGGAATACATCATCTGTGAAAGTTTGAACTGTCTAGGACAGCGGAGGCCGACTTGGAAAACATTAAACAGACTCCGCACCCAGGTCGGCCGCAGCAAAGATAATCTTCAAAGGTGGGGCTTCGCAGATGGCACCGATCTTCAGTGCCTATGCGGCGTCTCTCCGCAGACCATGGCTCACCTAATATCTTGCACCGCATGCCCAGTCACCTGTACACGTGAGGACCTAATGACTGCGTCAGCGGATGGTGTTAAGGTAGCTGAATACTGGGCCAAACAAAAAATTTAACTTTTATATTTGCCATCGATACGCTAAGAAGAAGCGGAGGCTTCTATGTATTTTTTCTCGAAAACGGTGCGTCTTAGGCGAAAAATAACCGAAATTTCACTCCCCCCTAGAAGGCCCCATCAGAGCAGCACCACTATTAAAATTTTGGGTTTGGGGGGGGGAGGAGGGGATTGTTTTTATTTTAATGTTTTCAATATGTTTAATATAAGTAAATAATCTTTGAAACAATAATATTCGAAATAAAGATACAAGAACCGAATATTCTACGAAACATTATCTGCGAAATAAAATTCTATGAAATATCTTTCTGCGAAACAAGGGGACAACACTCTAGAAAAGTTTTTTTTTAGATTTTTTCTACAAAATGTTTTTTCATTCTCTCCCTTTTTTTTCTTTCGTAAAGGCAGTAGGTTTGAATGGCAGATGGGGGGGGGGCGCCTTAGAAATCTCGCCCAGGGCGCTGGTAGTGCTAAAACCGGCACTGCCTACGTAACGTGGATAGTTTAGGCGATGAACTCAGCCAACAGGGCGATATTTAGTTAAGCGTTGCGAGAGCGAGGCCGTGCCGCCAGCTGACGCTCAGCTGTTACGCTCATCAGCGCCAGCCCGTGTTTTGACAGTCACACTAAATCCTAGCACTGCTGCCATCGCAATCATTCTGGTCTTACATAATTGACTCTGAACAGATTTAGTTTTTGTTTTATATTTATAGACACCAACCGTTACCCGTTATAGAAGTGCTAATAGATAAATACCTTTCAAATGCAGTCGTGATCACAGAACGAGCTAGAAAGCATGACTTGTTAATAATCACGTGGGGTCGCAACTGGCTACAATCAGTGGATGGGGATACTAATAAATGATCGTTCGTTCACTCTTCGAACAAGGCTAATAAAAGTTACAATGAAGTCTGGCGCCGGCAGTCGACAACAAGCCGTGGACTCATTAAAGTCTCATTTAAATACTTTATGCATAATGAATTGTTCTGAGGTTTGATCGTCCCATGCGATTTATTATTATCACTGTAATAACAGCTGTTAATACGAAACTTTTAAAGGATCAAAAATGGTAATAAAATGCATCATAAACCATAAGCAAATAAAAATAATAAAACACAGTCGGTACTGCTCGTTACTAAGCCGTAATGGAATTTGCAGTGCTGTACAGGAGTACAGACTACAAACAAATCGACATCAAGTCACGCATTCATTCACATTTCACATACCAAAGGCCCCAAGGGCCCAAGGGCTGAATTCTCAACAATGCGCTGCGCAGTTGACCACATTGTGTATGTTCTGAACACAGGCACTAGGCTGTCAAGAAATCAAATCTTGTAAACTTTACGCCTTGTATTTCAACCATCCATATGAACACAAAAACCCCATCTGTCTAACGTCGACATAATTATGAGATAATGTAATTTGGAACACAACGAACTTTCAGTTTCGGTGATTGAACTTTGTATAATTTGATGACACATGCAAGCATTTATGCTTATTTTCTCTGACGCATAGTTCTAAAGTAAGTATCTTTTACGTACAGTTAATAAACAGACACCAATATTATTCACCAAAATTATTACCACACATATTAACATCAATGTAAACGAACTTGCAAACTAGTATTTCTCGATATCTAATGGCGTTTCTAAACGGGTCCTTTATTTCTCCTAGCGATGTGTGACTACAATACATTGAAAACAATGTTTTAAGTATGGACCGGGAGTGCTAAAATATTCGGCAACATTTCCTGTGTAGTCCCGCCACTCTGACAAATTTTACTCCAAAACTTTTTATATGAGCACTCCATGAGTGTTATTTTTCGGTGCTTCGGGTCTTTATTTCCTGGCAATGTGTGGCTGGTAGGCAATGTTTTGGATATTGCCATATTTGTAAAATGTTGCCACATATTGCATGTGTGTATATACACCTGTGTTTTAACCATTTTTTATTAAATTAAGAACATTATTATGGTGTACGTCGACATGGCGTGCACACATGTCGTTTATCAATATAATTATGGGATTTTGATCATGTACTGTTTTAATGTTTCATTAAAATGTGCTTTTAAAAAATAATAGAACTTTGTACTTTACAAAGTCAGAAAGAAGACGTCCAAAATATAGAATATTGTTACTTTTTGTGTCGCGCGCGGCGTTCCTCCAAGCTGTTCTGAAGGCAGGTTGTTATTACAGATTTTACCGATTACAGTGTAAGCTTAGACACAATGAGAGATATCAATCAAACGCGGGTTTCGAGTATAATTGCGAACGTGTGTAATTTGTAATGTAGAGAGCTCGATAAGCACGCAATGTTGATTGTATCGTGTCGCACATATAGAAGTAATGTCCGATAGTTGTTTGTAGCATTGTGAGCGACACAGGAAAACATGAGCAGTGCATGATGCGCCGCGCCGCCGGTAACAATGAGAAGTTTTTTTAAACACCGCGAGACATTTCAATTGTAGGTACCTACTTACATTAGCATATGCGAGATGACTCCCAATAAACGCCCAGCTTGTCCTTTATACGTACCTGCAAAAGTTAAAACAATATGAATTGACAGCCCATTAGATTATACCGACATGTCATGTGGTGTATATAAGATTGTTTCAGAAATAGAGAGGTATCTAACTAATTAGTTCATGGTTTGTTTAGTGTTTTTGACCAGAGACCTATTAGTATATGAAATATGTAAATAAATATGCAAATATAACCATACAAGTGCTTAATTACCTACTCATTAAATAAACATTATACTGTGTGATAAACAAACAATTAAGTAGTAAATAAGTAGAAGTAAATAAACATAATTAACTTTGTGTAAATGATGAAACAGATCTGTAAACATTTAAAAAAGTCTGGAAAAGCCACAGCATCATTTGGGACGATGTTTGAATTGTTTTCGAGTGCGTAAGATACCTACGGTTTCTGAGAATACGCTTCAAAGATAAGACAAACAGAAAAACAAGTGAAAAACCCAATTACCGTTAACTAGAATAATAAATTTAAAAAATATATATTTTTAAATTAGGTTCCTTCGTATCGATTAGTATAATATGGTGTAGTAAAAATGATAACATTAAGCAGTAAAGTTCAATTCACGACAGTCGTTCCTCTTAATCAGTGTTGGCATAACAATAATTCAGAGAATGGCTATCAGACGTACACAACACACACGGTGTGTTCTGTATAAATTACGTCAGGGACACAAATCTCGAGCATTACTCACTCAGCAGTTCTGTTACGTCATAATACGAATGAATAGAAATTACAAATTACAAAGACTTCCCCGTATTGCTCTCACAAATTGTCAGAAAATGTAACAACAAAGAAAAAACAAAGTTACAAAATATCGCTACAATTTGACGGTCGCATTTCACGTTTCCCTGACCTTCCATTGTTTTTTTGGTAAAAAAATATTCATAAAAGTTTTCTTTTAAATAACTCAACTGGTCCGTCGTTGAGGACGGCCTAGAAAGAGGTGGCTAGATGAACTGGACCCGTACATTTTATAATCTGTGTAACGTACCTACAACGAAGGCTGGTTCTAAATGGCGAGGAAGAAGCTTTTGCTCAGCATTGGGACAGCGCGGTAGCCGAAAGAAAATTATCATACCTTTTTTTATATGCGTTGGACTACTAGGTACATCAAGGGGTTCTGTAGGTACGCAAAATATATTTTTCCATTTTTTATTGTTTGGGAATGCTAACTTATTCTGTTCGTAATGGGATTTTGCTGATTAAAACACTGTGCTAATTAGTGACATTTTATTCCCATTCAGTCTAATAATTCTACATTCTTCGCTTTGCAATTTTCTGAAATCAAGGAAGGTATGGTATTTTTCTTTTTCAGTCATTTTTTATCATAACTGTCATGGTCGGGAACAATGTTGTATTTATAAATGATAAACATGTTTTATGAATTGTCAATAAAGCCATTTCTTAAACATACGTCACCCCACTTGACCTATTAACCCTACTTTAAAATGTCCACCCCCCGTTTTGTGCCCTGTTGCAATAAGAATCTCATTATTTTTTTTATTTCTTTACTTACAATTTACGTGGAGAAAGTAAATAAGATAACCGCTTTTCATACAGAGAAGGTACGAGCATTGATCACCACGCTTGCTCGAGGCGGATTGGCGATTTTAGACTTAGAGTAATTATAAGTCCAGGTTTCATCACGATGTTTCCTTTCACTGACTAAATGAAATAGAAGAAGTCACATTGGTATCTACTTGTCCGAGCCCGGTTACGAACCCGCAGCCTCATACGTGAGAGGACGGCTTAACCACAGGGCCATCGGCGAAATTTTTTTATAGATTTTTGTTATGTCGATATTTTATGTAATTGATAAAATAATCAGCTATGAGAGTCACGCAGACGAAGTCGCACGATAAGTCTTTCTATTTCACCTTGTTATTTTGCTACTGAACCCCAAAATTCACGATATTATTCTACGCGCCGCGCCGCTTTTACACATCACGGTGTAAATACACGTGGGATACTTTGTGGATTGTGCGAGGAACGTTTTGATTAATATTACACTTGTACAAAAATAAATGTTGCGCCAGCCGACGTTATTTTATGAGAACTGAGACTTAGGCGCTTTGCACACAGAGCAACTATTGCAGCAACTGGCAACTAGCTGGCAACTAGCTGTTTACATATATTTCAATTGGACTGCGCACATTTAGCAACTCGAGTTTCGAGTTGCGGCAATCGTCAACAGTTTTCAGTTGCTGCAATCGATGACTAAGTTAGTTGCTAGTTGCCGCAACTAGCAACTGTTAAATATTATACTGGTTTTTAATGTTGCCGGTTTCCTCAACCGTCAATCACAACGCGACGGGCGATTTCACAAATTCACACCCTCCCTCCCTCTTCCTGTGCCCGGCAATGCCAGTGTCGCTACGGCAACGGCATACGGCAACTCGGCTGTGAAAGTTGCTCACAGATTGCCATAAAGTTAACCGGCAACCGTAAACGTTATAGCAACTATCAACTTTTACAGGAAACTTCTTAAGAGTTGATAGTTGCCTCAACTTAAGTTGCTCAGTGTGCAAAGCGCCTTAACATCCGCCTAGACATGGGTTCATCAGTTCAGCTATTATTGTAAAAATAATTGAATTAATTAATTACTTTTTTCCCCCGATAACTTGTTTAATTATACGTCATCGGTAACATGAATCACTTTTATATCATTTATTATCATGAAATGAAATTAATACTATCGAATAAACAATAAATAATATCTAATAAGCTTTAGCATTAGCACACACAGAAAATAAAACTGAAAAGGTTACATTTCAATGAAAGCAAAGGTTGCAGTTCCGGTTAAATACTTTTATAATCAAAATTGACGACGCGCTGCTAGCTGCCACAAACATTAAACAAATCAAACGAATTTCATGCAAAATGTAACAATCAAGAGTCCTTACCAATGGGTACAGCTTCGTTGTCAAGATCTTTAGGTTAATTTATTTTTATTAACGGTAATATTATCAAAAACGTGCTCCGCCGACGTAAACACTGCCTATCGTTGCTATTTACGTCAGGTCTGGAAGCAGGCTGGCCGGGCTACAGCTGACGTGGGAGGCGCCCCGCCGAGCGCCTCCGACGCCCACGAGCACCTATCGATCGCACCCCCGGCCCCCGTCGCATCCCCGATGCACCACTTGTTACATCTCTAGCTAATCATACGATTGAACCAGAATTTTCTATTGAAATATTCCGTTTTTCGCAACGAATGGTGATCTTTCAGTTACTAATTGTTTGTTATAGTAGACTGTTTGGCTTTTTCTGCATGTCAGAAAACACAAGATAATAATAGCAATCTGAGAATATTCCTGATAGGTATTGCCACAAACCAGAATATAATTTGTTGGATGAAATCAATAGGCGATAATCACAGTCATGTATAGGCGAGTTCAACGTTATGAATTTGCCATCAATTTTTTATTGCTACAACTACTACTAAACAGAACTAAACAGACTTCAAAATTAAAGTATTTTCGGAGTAGGGATAGATATAGAAAGTGTACGTGGCCTGGCATTTGGCCAACCGTTTAAAAATAGCTGATTGTTTACTTTGATAAAGAAAGTGGTTTCAATATAGGTCTGCATGATAACAGTCATGTAATTCAGGTCTATTATAGTTTTTCAGTCAATCTATACCATTGGTCTGCGGATCACTGGTGGTCCCTGGAAGTATCAAAACTAATTCGTGACGTCATCATATAATTGGGTACTTCACACTACCAATCAATAAATTGACATACTTTTTATGAGCTGTCAAAACGCGATTCCCTCTTAGATTTTGTATGGCAATAGTAAACTGTGACGTCACTATTTGCCAACTCAATTGATTAACTATTTATTGATTCCAATTTTTTTATTATCTATTGTTGTCAATTGAAAATAAATCGGATTTGAATCAGGGCTAAAATAGTGTTTTTATAAAGTTGTATGAATGATGTCGCCTACCCAATTATTGAGTAGCAACGAATTGACAATGCGTCATAGGCCTAATAGTGCCGGGGTTGCGGGATGTCTTAACAGGATACCGTGGCCCCAGAACGCAAAGGGCTACAGAAGGAACAGGGTGGTTTTTTAGTCAGTAAAAGTCTGACAGTCCCTTCCGCCCCACCCAGGGCGGAAGGAGTCATTTGATGATTTTTACCACCTAAAAAAAATGTGCCTAATAAGTATAATACTTTTGGCATTCAATAATTTTATACATTTTTAGTTTATATAACATTCTTACGAATGAATTAATATTACCGTCAAACATGGTGGTCCTTGACAAGATCAATTTTAACCAAATGGAAGGAGCATTTCGCTAAAATTTATTTAACACACAAAAGGTTAAGAACCACTGATTTAAAGGAAATGTTGCAACGCGAATACGTTTGCAAATTGCGTAGGTAATATGAATTTGTTTACAAGAGCAAGGCCGTGGGGAAAACACCGGTATCGTGAAACTAGCGCTGACGATCTAACAAAACTTTTATGTCACTGCAGTTCAAACAGTGACAACAATTTATTCAATAAAAACAACGTGGCAATGCTGCTTGCCATGTCGCCAATCTTTTGGGCAAACGGCGAAGCGAAGGATTTTTTTTAATGCACTTTTATTTTAGGTTATTTTTTTTTTAATTTTTTTTATTGCTATAGATTATCTTATTTAATAAGTGTGTAAATATTGTAAATAATTTGTGAATTAAATCCATGTTAATATCTATACTAATATTATAAAGCTGCAGTGTTTGTTTGTTTGTTTGTTTGTTTGTTTGTTTGTTTAAACGCGCTAATCTTTGGAACTACTGGTCCGATTTGAAAAATTCTTTCAGTGTTAGATAGATTAGTTATCGAGGAAGGTTATAGGCTATATACCATCACGCTACGACCTACGGGAGCGGAGCAGTAACCAAAGACGCGGGTGTAACCGCGGCGGACAGCTAGTGTATTATAAATGCGAAAGTAACTGTGTGTCTGTTTAGGTTTCACGACTAAACCACTGGAGCGATTTTGATGAAATTTGGTACGAGGTAAGTTTGAAACTTAAGAAAGGACATAGGATACTTTTTATTCCGCGACTTCGTCTGCGTTCGCGATAACCGACATTAACGTGGACGTAGTCGCTGTCAAAAGCTAGTAATTAACCCGGGAATATTTTTTAAAGTATTCATTTCTAAGAAACATAATTATAGATAATTAAAACATATCGTACTCCAAGACTTCGAGTTAAAAATAATAGTCAGTGATACCAATACAACACATTATTATTAATGTCCAATAGGACAGTTATTATAATCGAAATTACATAATAAATTATTGGATGACTTAGTGATAATCTTTATAAAAAAATAATTAATAGAACGTTGTCCTCTAGATTTAAATATCCGTGTACTTAGTATAATTTTAACATTAATTAAATATATCTATGTAACTTAAAACTACCTTATAATGTCGTAATGGCCCAGTAGTTTAGGCGCTCGCCTCTCATGGACGAGTCTGTGGATTCGCAGCCGAACACGAGTGTTCTATATCATTTGTGTACTTTTTAACCGACTTCAAAAAAAGGAGGAGGTTATCAATTCGACTGTTTTTTTTTTATGTTTGTTAGCTCCTAACTTGCGACTGGGTGAACCGATTTTCATGATTCTTTTTTTATTTGAAAGCTGGTGCTTCCCGTGTGGTCCCATTGTCACCATTTCAATATCTGATGAAGAACTTCGGAGATATGGAATGGAACTCCTCACAGAATCACAGCAGCAATATCGTAACAAGTGAAATTGCTTTGTTTATACGTGTAGTCGATGACTGACTGAAGGAAAAGGGGGGGAGGGGTACGTCACCCCTCCTACCAGTTTCCAAAATTAAATATATCGTGTGAGGTATTGTTTGAAAGGGCTTTTTGTAAGGATTTCAAACATTAATACACAAGCACTAAAAAGTGAATATATCATTTGTGTACTTTTTAATTGTATCTTGGATATCACTGACATCGGTAAAGAGAAACTTGTAATTAATTAGTAGTCTGAAATCGTCAATCCGCCTTAAGCAAGAATGGAGACCAATGCTCGTGCTTTCTTTGTTTAGAACAGGCTTTTGCTCTGTAATAGGAATAGTAGGCTGGTTATCCTAACTAATATTATAAATGCGAAAGTAACTCTGTCTGTCTGTCTGTCTGTCTGTCTGTCTTTTCTTCACGCCTAAACTACAGAACCGATTTGTGTGAAATTTGGTACAGGGTAAGTGTGAACCCCAACAAAGGACATAGGCTACTTTTTATTCGACTTCGACTTCGACTTCGTCTGCGTCCGCGATAACCGACATATACGCGGACGAAGTCGCGGGCAAAAGCTAGTCTAAATATAAAAAAGCGAAAAGTCATTCACACACTCCGTTTTGGAACGAGCAACTAGCTTCCGCTTTTCGAACTAACTGACCGACTCCTTGACAATTCAAAAGTGCTTCTATATGATCTAATTGAAATAATGTTTTGACTTTGACTTTGACTCATCGAATCAATATCGAAAACCGCTTGACGTAGGTTTAAAGATGTTTGGCAGGTAATAGTTAGTTAGGGGGAAGTTTGCTTGGGGGAAGTAACGGGGGTCCAAAGTTTATATGGAAAAACTTAGGAGTAAACTAAGTTACTCGAATTTAACGCGGACGAAGCCACGGGCATTCACTAGTTATTATATAACTATAAGTGCCTGATATTCATTTAAGTAGGTAACTAAACTAAACTAAAATCAAAATCATAACGTGGCCCCGCCAACCTGACGTATGAAACTGCAATATCCATTACCCATCATTGTTGTTGACACAAAAGTATGTGTGACAGGATTCGATGGCGTTTTAGATAATTGCCTTAATAACAAAACGTGCTGAGTGGCTTTCATGCAGTGCATGCGGGGAAAGTGTCATGTGGTTGATGCGGCTCGTGAGTCGGGGAGATCGCATCGCACACATCTGCCGCTGTTTTGACGTTAAATCGTGAATTATTCCGCACCAATTGACGATTGCAGCGTTAAGCATGCACGACATCGACACCTGCATTGTTACAAAACTAATTTCACTTTTTATTGTCTATTGCCTTATTGTTTTTCTGTGTTCTATAATAAACATAAAAAAATACCAGCCTATTAATGTCCCACTGCAGGGCAAAGGCCTCTTCTCGTACAGAGAAGGCACGAGTATCACATGGTGATCAAAATAACTAAAAATATTGTTTTTCTCATTAATATAATAAGGATCCAATACAAAAATCGATAAACGTGAATAAAAATAGTTTCTATTTCAAAATATTTTAGTCTGTGTTGACACTAATAGCTCATTTTATTACTACTTTATTTATTATCTATTTAAAATAATAATTTACTTTCGACGATCGACTTTTGAGCATACACGGATCTTCTAAGGTCCCCCATATAATATGTAGGTCTGACTTTGGCTCGTTTTGGATGATCCTTTAAATCTTTGATTAGAGAGTTTCTTAATTTTCTAGCACTCTACAATCCGCAGATTTTTCAAAGAAGGTTTGGTAATATTATATGTGTACAGAATGTATGCATTGTATGTATCCTATAAGACAGTTAATCGTTTCTCTGGGACTTGTCGAGCTTCATTGCCTCGGCGCTTTTCTGGTGGCCTCCACTGTCGATTCTGGCTTTCAGGAGTTGCAGTGGGTAGGAAAGAAGGAACAGCGTTGGCGGGCTTGTCCCAAATAATATATATATATATATAAGTATAATATGTGTGTACCTAAGCTATTATTTGACTTTTACTACCCAGACCCAGGCCCAAGATTGTATGAAAACGTATCCGTCCCCTTTAAAAATAAGAATATAATAATTATGTATAGGTAATTAAAAAAATTTAAAAACACGACTGCAAAAATTGCACATATTTGTACTTTGTTTACTCGTCAGTCTTTTTTACGACGTTTTTTATTTACAGTGTTATATATTTTTTAAATCTACTTGTCAAATTCTAGACGATAAACATAGACACGACCAGATTAATTAAAAAAATAAATTGAGGCTGGTATTAATTTACAGCTGGTATTTGGAGCTGGTATTTTTTACCAGCCTATGTTACTCGGAACGATGCAAGGATTGTAACGATACCCCATACATCTAAATCGGTTCAGGCGTTTAAAAGTTATGGTGGAATAAAGAAACTCACATACATACATATACACATCAAAAAAGTCTAGGGATCAACATCCCTAACAAATGTTAGGGATGTTGATCCCTAGACTTTTTTGATGTGTGTACATTAACCCTGAACACATAACACTCCTTTTTTTGGGGCAGTCGTGTAAAAAGGTGCTCCGCAAGCAGCGAGGTGGTAACTGTAGTTAGGGACTAAGCTGACTGTAGTTACGGATCCAGAGAGGAAGCTCCTCACTATGCGTGTCGTGTCCAAGACTATCACCATCTGCATCTGACTCTTGACCCAGCTGTTGAGCGATAGTTTCCTTAGGTGTCTAGGTGTCTTCATCTTTTGAGTCGATGATTTATTTAGATAATTCTTTTTTTTACTTTATTCTTTATATTTCTTGGGCCCAGTAGGTGGCCACGTTCATCGCGGCATGATTAGCAATTTTAATGTCGCCTGTGCTGTGTGTTTATACATATCTGAGTGTTTTTAAATGATTCCTCGGAAAATTGGCAAAACAAAAAAAAACTGGGAATTTGCAAGCGTAAAATCCAGTTTCGATAAAATATTACTTTCTAGAAATGTTTATTACAATGTAATAAACAATAATGATAATATCATAATGTCATTATGATATTCACTGAAAAACAGATTATGGTAGGTTAACAGCGCTCATATAGGTACCTACCGGATTTATCACCTCGTACGTCATCAGCTGTTGGTTTTAAAAATAGTCAGGCGACTCAGCAGACCACATTTTTATGTAAAATCAAATTTAGACTACAAGTGCGGATGGTCAATAAAACTATTAATATTGCTTACTATATTAGGTATGCTTGCTACTCTGCTCGCGTCACGGGGTTTTATATTTTTTGAGCGGAACTCTAATTATTTTTAACCGACTTCAAAAAACGAAGGAGGTTCTCAATTCGGCCTGTATTTTTTTTTTTTTTATGTATGTACACCGATTACTCCGAGGTTTCTAGTCCGATTAGTGTGATTCTTTTTTTGTTCGATGCAGTATACTTGCCATTTGGTCCCATAAAAATTTCATCCAATTTGGTTTAGTGCTTTTTATTTTGTGAGCATTTTTGTATGTATGTTACCCGATTACTCCGCCAATTATGAATTGATTTGGATGATTCTTTTTTGTTTGAAAGAGTATACTTCCGAATAGGTTCCATAGAAATGTTGTCATGATCTGATGATGAACTTCGGAGATATGGAACGGAACTCCTCATAGGATCACAGCAGAACTATCGTAACAAGTAAAATTGCTTTGTTTATACGTGTATCGATGACTGACTGAAGAAAGAGGGGGAGGGGGTACGTCAATCCCCCTCCTACCATTTTCCTAAATTAAATATATCGTATGAGGTATTGTTTGAAAGGGCTTTTATTTAAGAATTTGAAACATTAACACACAAGCACTAAAAATGTAAAAATAAAAAGTTTTTTACAAAAAAAGACAACCGCCTTCAAAAACTACAAAATAAAAATAACTTTAGTTTGGAAGTCGGTGGCAATACCTACATAACAAAAAACAAAACCAAAGCCGCCGACTTCCAAACTAAAGTTATTTTTATTTTGTAGTTTTTGAAGGCGGTTGTCTTTTTTTGTAAAAAACTTTTTTCTAAGATAAAATTGCCTAAGTTATTTCTTATAACATCAGCTACAGCACATCTTCCGTAAAAAAACACAAAAAACCTGAAAAAACAGACAGACAGACAAAAATTTAAAAATTGTTTTTTTCGTATAATGGCCATGTTATATTTGTTGTTATTTTGACATTACAAACAGACACTAAAATTTTATTTATTTGTATAGATAAAACAGCAAATGTGAAGCAATAAAATAAAGCAAAGTGCCTAATTAATCGAAACGCTGTTGCTTTTTTGAATAATAAAAACGTAGGTACTGACAGCAAAACAATTCTCATCCTTGATCGGGAATATTAAATAATAAGTGTTTGTCGTTTATATGATGCACGATGCACATAGCATTCAGTCGCCAATGACGCACGCGGGCAACTAGCGACAATTGCACCTCTCTGTGTCGTTAACAAACCGTCCAATCTCCTTTATTAGATAATTTTCAAATCATTCTCAACAATTCTCTCGTTATAGGGCCAGTGGGAAAGATTTCAAAGCGTTAGCCATCAATAAGTTATTCAGTGATATCTTTTTTTATGGTCTTTTGTTTTTGTAGGGTATTGAAATATCCATAGAATATAAGTATTATTCTTTATTTTATATACGAAGACTTGTGATTGGCTGTCAGTCTTTACAGTTCTTAACCTGTTTTTTTTTAAAGTAAGTATTATTATATATTAATTAAATTAATAAACTTTTTTTTTTTAATTATTAAATTTGCTGCCCCGTTGGTCGTAAAACGCGACTGCTGGGTATAAGGTCTTGGGTGTTGAGCGTTATTGGGTTTTTCCATCAGGAATTTCTCAGTAACAGCCTCGGAATCTGGATTTGTGCCCGGTTGATGGCAATAGACTCGCCCTCTATTACATGGGACTTACACATATAACTGGCGAAATGTGGGTGTACTAATGGTTACACCTCTGCTTAAGCCTTCGGGGATTACAGGCGTGATGTTATGTATGTTGTAAATTAATAAACTGGAGGCTCGCTGAACATCGGCGGTCTGCACCTTTCAAGACGAATCACATTTTAAAGAGACTAGCTATCTAACCTCATTCTTCATGAAACGAAGAAGAACGTGCAAAACTAAATAAATTAGTTGGAAGATTCAAGGGCAAAACAACAACAGGTTCTCCCTGGTATCATTTACAATCGACAGGCAAGTATCTCGCAGTAATAACGCACAAGAACCCGTCTGACATGTCGCCTCTGATCGCACGAGGAAAATCCACCAACATCCTGTTTGTATGCACAAATGCGGAATGCATTTACATTTCTGTTTAAAGAGATGCTCAAGGTATTCAGAATTGGGGACTTGACACTACCAACCAATAGACTTACTTTTTTTGAGCCATTTCACCGTAGATTTTGTATAGCAAAAGTAAATGTGACGACACATTTTTGCCAACTCAATTAATAATATTAAAAGTTTATTTTGGAACAATAACATAAGTTTACATAAGACTAAGTACAGCAACTGATAAACTACTTATTTATTCATTACAAAGTAACTATAAATCTAATTTTACTGGTAATTGGAAAATTAATCAGATTTTCAGGGCATAAATTGAGTGCTTTTTTAACGCAGTGGTATCTTGGAATTGTTGGTTAATTAACCAACAATTCCAAGATACCACTGCACACTGCACTGCTGACAGGAAGGAATAGAAGAAGAAAACGTGTTGCGCCAACCTCAAGTAACATGGGACAAGGGCAGGAAGATGGTGATGATGATGATGGTGTCAACTATCCGATTGAGCAGAGTTTTCAGCAAGTTGCAAGATGCTGCTTCTGCATCTGTGCCAACTTCCAATAGCGTTCGTCCACTTGAAAACTTTCCACAACGTGTAGGTACTGGTCTTTAAGACGTTTTGTTAAAATAAGTTTTACATTTTGAGTTCAAAGGACATCTTTTGCAAGTCACCATTCATGATTTTATTACTTGGTATTACGACTACAACCTAGTTTTCGTTAGTTTACAACTATTTTAAGAATTCTATATTTGCCACGTAGGTATTTTGTTTGCGGTGGGCTAAACAAGATGGATGCGATGGTAAGTAGAGTGTTACCTGTATTTTTTTTTATTTATTGTCTCCGTTCATACTGTATTTTTAGATATTTTATGTATCTAATATCTGAAGGTGCTAAGCGTTTATCTTATTCCGTCATCTTTGTCTGGGCTTGTCGCGAAGCCGCGTAGGTATGTAACTTTATTAAGGTGCATTGGGGTAATTACGAAACCGGGTAAATTCCGATTTCTATTAATTTCAATCAAACGCTGCCACAGATTTAAACATTGCCGTGCATTGCTAATAAATAATTATACGTATTTCATCTTTAAAACATTGTCAAAATAAGATGTGGTACGTAAATGGTGCAAATTAATAAAATCGGAATTTACCCGGTTTCGTAATTACCCCAATGCACTCAAAAATAATAATTATAATGTGATTCAAGTTCTTTCTGGGTAGAAATAGATCTGTTTTTTCCATGGCTACATATTGCATCCGCTCACTTCTATCATTAATCGAAAGATTCATGGGATACCATCAGATTTTTCTGGATTATTGTCTAAAGCAATACATTAAAATAATATGATGTTTTTCTCGCTCTGAGCAACAAAGCAAAGACGGTCCAGTGCCGGTTTTATCAGTGTTACTGCAAATAAATGTGATTCATTTATGCTTAGTTCGTGCTATCATTAGTTATGTGATAATATGACAGGGCCCAAATAAACACATGTAATGTTGTTTGTGCATTCGGAATGTGATTCTCCTAATAATACAATAACGTGACCTAATAATACAATAACGCAAACCTTCATTCATAAACATTACAAGTACCTAATTTTAATGTTGCAATCAAACGGATCAATTTGTCAAAAATACAACGACAAAATAATCATAATAAAATCGATTGTTAAGCACTTAAAAAGCGGCCATAAACAGGAATATTTTAATTTGAACACTGTTCGGTTTTGCTGACCGTACATGCGCGGTCAATGTTCGCAGTGGCCAACAACGCGCCCAGCCGGGCCCCACGCACCCACTATTGCGAAAATAATGCAGCAAAATACTACGTCACGCACTGTTTTGGGTAAACTTTTATTTTATAGTCTATTATGTTCGCATGCGTGTTCGTGAGCCAAACGTGGAAAACACTTTTGTTTGGGATGGTTATTATTGCGGACTTTATTGTACAAATGTTACTCACACGTTACATTGTCAGCATAACGTATAACGTAATAGATAATATAGATATCTCGTGACTGAGGAAATATCTGTAAATAATGTTTATGAGATTGTGAAATAAGATAAGTAAATACCAGATCGATGATCCGTATGATAAAGAGATTAGTGAACTCTTGTGAACGAGACAATGCAAATCGAAGAGAGAGATCGTCGACATTTTAAGATGTTTTTCGTTGTAATAATTTGAAGTTTATTTAGGCACCGTGGTCAGAGGGCCACTTCTAGAGGAAAATTATTAGAATACTGGCTGCTTCTCACTACTTTTGAATATTTTCGAATTTAATCGTGTCGCAAACGAGTTGTGGTGTGGGGCGCGGGGCGGGGCTCGCGGGGCGCGGGGTGCGCGCGACGCGGCGCGTTCAACGAACGTCCGCGGGCCGGCACGGGCCCAAGGTCGCCGCGTTCACTCGCCCGCCACACCACACCGCCACCATCAACCGGCTGCCAACTAAGGGTTTTATTTTACCCAAGATTTTGCATTATTTTTAGCCGTACCTACAACCTTGCATGATTGCCCTGCGCTACTTGTCTTTAATCCTGAACGTGCAAGCCAGCCAACATTCCTCCGCAAACGATTATTATTTTTATCATATAAACAATTCTAGCAAAAGCCAAGTAAACAATTCGTGCTAAATAACAATCAAACAATTTCATAGATTTACTGTAAACGGCCCACGCGTGTTGCCAAATCTGCGCAGGCGCTGCTGAAGTAGATCCGCTATTCTTTATTTGTACAATGAGCACAGTTACCTGTTTCGTTACACGTGTAAAATATTTTATTTATCCATTTCTTGCTGACCTATCGAAACTATCGATTGTCATCTAAGTCTGTCAGTTGGTCTTTTGAGCCGGATGTTTGTGCAACGTGCAACTCATGCATAGTTTCGAAACACTAAAAGTGAAGGCTGGTGACGCAATCTTTTATTAGTAAGTTACCGACGAAGCATTCACGTAAAAGTACAAGAATCTCAAATGGTAATTAAAAGTTCGGTATCATAATGGCAAAGCGTTATCCAACAACGTTACGTAATGTTTTAGTTGAACCGTCTTATTTGGCCGGTTTTCATTAGCATTTTGTATCACTCACTGCCTACTATCATTTACTACGAGCCGTAAGAGATCTCACATAGGTAGATAGCAGCAGCGGCAGCGGTTTGAGCAGCGAAAGTTTCTTGCGATTGGAAAATCGTACATAACATAATCATGTGATTATTTATGACGCTAACTTTCAAGTGGGTACCTATTTCTATGAAATGCGAATATAAAAAGGTATAATTTTTATTGTGTTCAATGGTCTATAATCACGTTTGTCACTCAAGCTCTAATTTAGTATGTAGACAAAATACCGAGGTAGGTAAATTAGTTATTTCAGTATAGTAGTAACCAGTGTTGTTATCTGAGGATAAGATTATGAGCCTTATCAGCAGTTTATCATCAAATGCATGCTCTCTAGAAGCTAATGGAGGTAGGTGAATGACAAATAGGAGCATAGCTGCTTAGTGGGACTAGTTTGTAAAATCTGTTACCTAACCTGCATTTTAAATCACAAAGGACCAAAAGACACACTAAGGCCATTGTCATGAGTACTAAAGATTAAACACCTCTTTTTTGACGTAGTTAGATACAGGTATATCAACCTATCTAAGGCTGCAATGATACGTACTCGAAGAAGATGCACAGCAGACCTTGATCAGCACAGCACCTTAATAAAATGAGAATACAAGGTACTGGCAGGTTAAACCATATTCAACCTCACTTTTCAGAGTTTATTCTCAACGGTGTAAAAAAATATTATGAGAAAAACACTATTCGAAAAAAGAACGATAAGATTTGACAGTCAGAGAAGTTTAAATCCTGGTTCCGTTACTCCTCAGGGTTATGGTAGACCTAGTTAGAATTTGAGGACTGTGACCTACGATTTAATTCAGAGAAGAACAGTTTTTTTTGCCACGTGTAGGACCATTTAGCAGTTGTGCCTCTTTAATCACAAGATTCTCAAACTGGGTATCATAATAACGTGAAAACGAGTTATAAATATATGCAGTTCCAAGATTTTTGGCAAGCGGTTGATAGTTACCAGGAAATGTAGGTAGGTATACAAATTAATTTTAAGTTTGTTAACCACATAAGGAAAACAGTGTGATTACCTATTCAATAAAACATACCTACCTATCTTTACATATTTACTAGTCACTTATGTAAAATACGAATCGTATTACCTATTTTTATGTCATACAAGATGTGCTTCAGAGATTTTGATTTTTGTCTCTATTGTATTATCAGAGCCGAGTTTCATATCGACAGTGGAAAAAATTATCAAGCGACAATTTGGGCGTGATTTATATCTGACCTTATTAAATAAGTAAGTAGTAAGTAAAAATGTCCCTCGATCCATCTAGGTAAAGTGAGCTTGGCCTGTCAATCCCTAACATCTCGCCGGAGAGAGAATTACCAGAATAGCACTACCGGTGGGAGATAGATCATCTCAAGCTTACTTTACCTAAATTTATAGAGGGATTTTTACAATAGACTGTGTCTTTTTCTTTACCCAGTTGTATCTTACTACCATTATAAATGCAAAAGTTTGGATGGATGAATGTTTGTTAGTCAATTAGGTACGCCAGTACCGCTGAACGGATCTGGATGAAATTAGGCACATAGATAGATTATAGACTGTAATAGGCTAGGAAAAATGTACGGTTCCCACCCGTGGGATAATTATTACCTTTAGTATTTTCATAAAAATCTATAACCAATTTTTTGATGCCCTATGAGGTCTCCTTTTTGCCTTTTTTTTTAATAATTTGTACATATTTTACATTTACTTTAAGGTTTTATGTTTTAAGTGTAAATAAATTTTGTTTGAGAATATTGTTGTGGGCAAAACCTACCGCAAATAAATAACAAACTAATATAATTATTGATATTAAAAACAAGTCTCGTAGTTTGGTAGTTTATAAAGTGTAACATAAAATATAGGTATGTCACATAAAATTTATTCGCGTTTCGAGAGCTCATTGGCAGACCGCGCCCTGGCCCGGTATGCCGGCTATTGCGAGATCAGCCGCACACGTGTCTACGACAAATTGGTACTTACTAACACCTAAATTGTGACTGTAATAATAAGTGGTACAGCTGCGTCACTCCAAATCATAGAGCTGTGAACTGCCTACCGACCTTTGACGCGACTCCAATAGTTGATCATTAGGAATATGCAAATCTTCTAAACGTTCTTTTGATCTAGAGAGGAAAATCTTTTGTCGAAAACAATTTCTACATTAATCAATGTGGAATTGAAGTGTAACCAAGTATCTAACGAACATGAAACATCCTATATGTAGCTACTAGTTAGGTAGGTAAGGTACACAATGACGTGTCTATTCCATGACGACGGTAATAAACATACGTTTGTCATCATTTCTATTCGTGCAAGCCTACCACCTGCGATAATTTTCTTCTTCTGCAAAGCAAAGCGACTGCGGCGTTGGAGAAATTCCTCGAGTATTCGGTTCAACGGCCGCGCTACGCCGTGAGCGCTGTGCGCCTGTGTGACTGAGTGAGCGGCGCGGACGCACACACGGGCCCACACCCGTGCCTCTGCAAACATGACAGAACCGTTACCCGCTATCCTCTACCTATACATGTCATCATCTAGCAATGGTCTAACCAGTCCTCAGCATACGTCATAATGTCATTGACGATTCATCCAAAATAAATGAATGGCGTCGAAGGAATAGCGTATCAGAGGACCAGTGAAGTTGCTGTTATTCGTAATATGAAGCAGCAATGTGGTCCTAGAGGACACAACAACAGTGTAGTAGTCGATACGAAAAGAAGGAGACGAACGGAACTAAAAGCACTAAAAGTAGATGATCCACAACAGCATCGGCGGTAAAGTGCAATGCAATGCAACCCACATAAGAGTGCGGCGACGTCGGTATGCAACACCGCGGCTGCGCCAGAGAGAGGGGAGGCTAGCCGCGGAATGCGATTATTATCTCTTCAAGATTTCATCACTAACACTGACGATCATATCTTCATTCACCTTACAAAATTTAGCGCAACACTATTAACAGCGGCTTTGATGAAACGCATTATGAAAGTTGCAGAACAAAATTTTACTTTTTAAATAACTAAAACTCAAACAAACGTTACTTCTGCTATCTGGTACAACAGGAAAGACTGCATCTCGCATCGCAAGATGACATCCTAACCGATTTACTGGTAATTGAAAGTAATTCAATTTAGAATGAGTGTTTATTGCGGCTAATAGTGTTGTCCGGTAAAACGAAAGGCGTCTACTGCGGGTGACTATCATATTCGTTATAAAACATAAGAGATTTTATCAGATGAAAAAGCTTTGTACTTTCATTTTACTTACAATTAAGAAACATTCGCTCGAGATAAACCACACACACTTAAGTGTAGGATCTGTGCCATTACAAGACTACCGACCTAGATTTCCAAGTTTAGGCTGATACCTAATGTTTTTCTTACTTCCTTATTCCATATATAAAATAAATCACAATGACGAAATCCATCTACACAAGGAGTTGTATCCTGATGACGAGATATTTCGTAACCATGGCATACTCGCGTTATCTATTAGAATAAAATTATCTAAGTATCTAATCTTGGTGCAGTATGCACATAATCATAATCAGTTGATTAACTCTTATGTCGACAAAGAGTTAATTTTATCATGTAATTCAAACAGTATAAAATAACAGTCTTAAGACCAAACAATGTAATTTCTGGAGTAATATCGCAATTTCTTCCTTATTTCCCTCCTTTTGCCCATAGCAACTAGCAACCCCAAAGTTTTGATACAAAAAGATTGCAACTCATGCAAAATTATCTATCTCAGAGTGATTTTACTAGACTGGCAATTCATGTGACATTTGGAATCAGAAAATTAAAAGTTGTCTATAATGTCAAGGACCCGCGTGGTTAACTACCTAGACTCGACACTGGTTTGTAAATCGATTTGAAAAGGTTAAAAAAGTCGGCGTAGCGGAACACTACTCGTGTAGTCTGCGATGTTATGAACTACCTACAAATAACATTTTTGTAATAATGATTCGAATGCTTTTTTAAAACGGTTATTAGTAACGAGATAATCTTTGCAAGTTTCGGTAGTAGGTTTACCAATAATAAAAAGGTCAAGCAAGTATCTATCGCTGCTGTATGTAAACAATAAGACATGATACCAATTCCGAGAATTGACACAAAGGAACGTGTTTTAGCTATCTGAAACGAGATTAAAGGTCACCATGATTGTGTGAATTTGACCCAAGAACCGGACACAACGCGATAATGAATTTGGTGGCTTAGGTAGTATGTTGCGAACTGTAATTTAATTTTTAATTGATACAGCTAGATGAAGCTATGTATAATGTAGAAAGTGTTCTATTTTTTAACAACAATGTAGGCGATCAACGGACTGGCATAAAGCTATTTGTATCGCACGGACTAAAAAAACTGTGGGTAGTTTATCTCAAACAAAACAATCAAAAAAATGTAGAATATAAAACTTCTACGTTCCACAGATTGAGCAAGCAAGATAATATCTCAAACTTGAAACCTAACATTTTGCATAAAAATACATTAAAGATATTCCTTGTGTGCATACCTTCGTGTCCTTCAGCCAATATGAGTCAGATGAATCATTCTGTAAGGTAGGTATGGTAGGTTAGAATTTCCAGCCGGCCAGACAGGAACTTCAAACATATTAGCCATTGCAACAGGTATACAATATGTCATGGATTAAAATGTCAGGCCTCTCGTTTATTACTTTACAGATACCTACACCTAAAAAGTTTGTTGTAGATTGTGGGTCACAGAGCGGAAGCGACGACGGACGTGTTTCGAAATATAGCACGCACTATCGAACTCATTATACTCATTATGTGAGATCACGAGTAATGTCACTGAGATAATAATTTATCAAGGGTTTACAGGGCCCCTTGCGCCGGCCAAAGGACTGTTGCCAAACACTGTGGGACTTTGCTTATCAATTGGTAGGTACAGAGTTCAGATTACTGAATAACAAGCAAATTATATTTCAACATAATTTTACTGTCCGTTCGTATCTTTAATTTATTACCATAGAGTAAGTATTACACAGTCCCAAGAGTGGCAACCCTTCTCGATTTTGCTCGGGGAAAAACTAAGCCTTTATGCTTGTAACTTTTGCTATATTTTAAGTTATAGATGTAAATGGCTTCCTTTAGAGAACAGAACTAAGCTGCAGATGAAGACCTTTTGAATGCTATTTAACTACCTAGACAAAAATAAACAAAAAACTCGCTACGTTTTGTCCATTGTCTGCATAACAGTGTAGGTAGGTAGATACACAGACATAATTGTATTCAGAAGATGGGTATGGTACCTATATTGATATGAAACGAATCGAACTATCAACAGGAACTCCATTATTAAAAACAAGGTAGGTACCTACTTACGCCCATTTTCGCTAAGAATAAGCGACATTTAAATGTTGTGCTTAAAAGCACACTGTTGGATAGGTATGCAACGCTTAACTCAACGTGAGAGTTTAAAAATCCAAAAAAAGCTTGTAAAGAGTATTGAGTAAAAAATCATTTTAGTGAAAATTGGCATTATTTGACACTTATGAAAGTGGGTAAGTGTAGAGTAGTAGTACTAAATCTACAATAAGCAATAAGTATCTTGCTTGCAGATTTCCTTAATAGAAATCGTTTTTGTAACACGCAATAAGAGTCCTCGTTTGAAACGCACACGCTCATATTTCTTCATACATTTAACGAAGCTGGTTAAACATATTTAGGTACGTGTGGGCATAAAGAGACTTGCGCCGTAACGTCAATCAGCAGCGGCGCAATTTATAGCATAGCGTAATTTCATGTATAAACGTAGAACTTCTCCTACTAGACATAGTTGCAAATGTGCAATGGTCAGTGCAGTGGAGGCAGCAAGCTTCGAGTCACACTGACATTGCGTATAATCCGGCATTCCATATGGAATGCGGTCGCTCGACCGCTCGACCGGCCGCGCACCGCCCCGCGCCGCTCACCTCCATGATTTCTTACCCACTCGCTTCCGTCTACCGTCTACCATATGGTGTAGTGGGATAGGACCGAATCTAACAAGAATCTAATAAGGTTCAAACCCTTGAAAAGACAGAAACACACCAGGTATGCTCTGGCTGTAGATTGAATCACGTAGACATGTTATTGTCGAGTTCAAAGCGTGACATCCTCAGAATTAAGTGCGTCGAAACAACAGGTTTTGTAACGTGACTAGGAAGTACATCCATGCTCAAAAATAATGATGTAGCTTTTGACGTGGCTAATATCTAAATAAAAAAAAGAAGTTACTCTTTTCGTGATCGATCACATGGGAAATTGTATACAATCCTTGATGTTCCATCCAGAGCATATCGACGAACGGTCGCCACGTAGCGGCGAATCAAACAAACGTCCCGTCAATTGAACAATAATGGATCGCAGAATCAAAATTTTCACTCACCTTTGCGAAAAGCCGTCGATCGTTAAAAATATCCACTCGACTCGATCGCACAGATAATACGGTTATCGTCCGTACAACACAAATATTCACCACACCAAAACGACAACATAAATAAACGCGGGAGGAGCCGCCGACACCGGCACGGATCGCTCGCAGCCGACGTACTCTTCGCACTGATCGAAATGCAACTCGGAAAAATGCACAGGGCGGGGTTGTCGAATGTCATAAACGGTCGGTTACAGAGGTCGGACACTCGACGTTCGGGCTCGGGAACATGAAATACACCGGCGCATAACGCAACGCCGCTCAGCGGACTGGCAGAGCCGCGGCGGAGGGAGGCGAGGCGAGGCGCGAAGAGCGAGGCGGCGCGCGCCGGCCGCGACGCGACGTGGCCGCCCGCCCCGACACGACACCCGCCCGCCGCTTAGCAACGCCACCGCGACGACGGCGACGCCGCCGTGCCGCTGCCGAGACATGTCTCGGCGACCTCATGTCCGACATGCCTCCTTCAACGATACATCTTGTGTCACCCGCTTGTCTCACTTAGGTGGTATTACAAAGACCCTAAGACGACCCTGCGGCTAGAATTTTGATCACAGCTGAAGGCTGAATACATCCAAAATAACAGACTTAAAAGACCACGACACTGGTAAAAGGGATGAATATTATTATGATACGAGTATTATAAGACGCTAGACAGCTGTTTATAACGCCTCCAGCTTTTAAAATAGCTCAAGTTTTAATTTACAACTACCCGAAAAAAAAAACCATTTATAACTTTACGCTTACACTACATATTTAGGGAGTGAAAAATTATAAATGATTATTTAGTTTTCTGAATATTAATTGAGTGCCTTGAATGGGGTATACTTACCCCATATGGTAGCAAGGTGTAACAACAACCAGTACCTACCTACCTAATGGAAAGCCAGGTGTAAATTAGAGAAGAAAATCCAAGATGTATAGCAAAACCTATAAACGTTTACTAGTATGATACTCACATTGCCACTTCAGGACCACTGGATAAAGGGAAAGGATACAAGCCTCTACTATTATTGAAAGTAGAGAACATTATCATCCAAGGAACAAAACGGGGTATAAATCAAATGTTACAACAGAGACATTCTCATAGTGGGTAACTATGTAAACAGTTCCTGTTCTATCCTACAATTACTGCACTTTCTTTCCCATTGTTAGCGTGATGAAATCAGTTTTACTATCTCTAGCGATCGAGTAAGATTGGCGAGACGCGAGAGGGGCGGGGGAGGGCGCGGGGCGGGGACATCCACGCTTATTAGTCGCGCACTTGATGCCGTCCCGGTACTTTCACCCATGCAGGTACTTAGCTGTCACTCATGCACATGCAATCAGAGCTTCTTTTCATGTATGTCATCGTCACCAAACAGGTTTTATGCCGGTAAAAATAAAACAACCAATCAGAATTTATCGTTCATTTTTAAACCTTCTCATCTTTAGAGATCACAGAACGCACCGCTTATCTTTATATCAACAACATGAGTCACTTAAACCTATTACTACTTTATTATTTACTCGCAAAGGCTGCCTCTGTAATATGTACACTACACATGATTTTGTAAAAGTGATTGACATGGTAGCATTGAACAGAGATCAGAGAGTTGTTGAAATTTTCTGGATAAATACAAGTATACATTGCACTGTTTCCATGAAGGAGTAAGCAGACAACATCAATATTATCAAAAATACGGACAGTATCATCAAACCCGCTAAACGGGTGATTTTTCAAGAAAATTAACATATTTCTGAGTTTAAAGATAAAATGTTGTGTGGATTTTACGATTACTTACGATTGAACAGAGATCAGAGTTATTAAACTATTATTTTATGGATAATACAAGTATACATTGCACTATTTCCGCAGAGGACTAAGCAGACAACATCAATATTATCAAAAATGTGGGTAAATACTATCAAAACCCGCTAACCGGGTGGTTTTTAAGAAAATTAACAAATGTTGAGTGTATGGATAAAATGTGTGGATTTTATGATTAATTACGATTGAACAGAGATCAGACAGTTATTAAACTATTATTTTATGGATAAATACAAGTATACATTGCACTGTTTCCGAAGAGGACTAAGCAGACAACAATAAGATCAAAAATACGTGTATATACTATGAAACCCGCTAACCGAGTATATTTTAAGAAAATTAACATATTTGAGAGTATATGGATAAACTGTTGTGTGGATTTTACAAATAACATTAATATTTGCACATTTAAGTGCTCAAAACACTTGAAGAAAATATTCAGATCTTTACATTATTTTTGCTTCATTGCTAATAATCGGACATATTATATGACTGTGTGTTTGACTGTTTGTGTACATTTTGACTTCATTACTCAGTACACTCACATCATAAAATCTAAATACAAAGTCATGAATGTAAAAAAAAAAAAACTTAAACATCTTCATCAAATTTTGACGAAAATGTAACTTAAAATAACGACTTAAAAACATGTGAACATAATGTTTCTCTTATTAATAATGTTATATTATTATTTGGAGTTTTATAACCAGGGGTGCCACGCGGGGTCCATGCGACACAGATTGTCATGGCTATTGGCCGCAGTCACTAATGTAGCAACCTTGCTATCAGGCCCATCGAAATTCGCCATTGAGTTAAGGCGATTCATAATAACTGTTACTGCTTTATTGACCATATTTATGATCGTTTCGTTGTCCATTTCAAGAGGCTTGTTCTGTTCCGCGGAAACCCCTGGCGTTGGTAGTCCAGACTTATCTTCTAAGCGCTTCCTGTAGCCGGTGACCATTTCGTCGCGCAGAATTGTGCGTAGGATGGATTGGATCTAAAACGCAAAATTTTATAAGAAAATATTCTCTCAAAATTTTATAAAGTTCTTGAATTATAATTTTACCTTGAAGTTGGGTGTGACAAGACATCTTGCGACGGATATAGCGGAGGCCGTGAGGGGACCCGTGATGCCTATAGTCGTCAGCAGTTCGGAAATGTTCGGCGTCAGTCGGAACGGCACCGGCCGGTTGCAATCCAGTTCACCTGCAGGTGTACACGTTGTATGAGAGACCCACTCAGGCATCAACACGAGGCTTATTAGTTAACAGGCGATAGAAAAAGATATACAAAAAGTAAAAGTTACAAATTCTTACCTCGACTTTT
The DNA here is from genome assembly GCA_949316365.1 of Hoplodrina blanda. Lineage (NCBI taxonomy): Eukaryota > Metazoa > Arthropoda > Insecta > Lepidoptera > Noctuidae > Hoplodrina > Hoplodrina blanda. The sequence goes on from OX438581.1 coordinate 11,895,337, forward strand.
CATAACTGAAACTCAACTGAAAGTTTATTAACCAAAGCAAACATAATGTGCCATGGAGGTTAAACCATAAACACAAACAACACCACAACACCGAGATGTCTACAAAAATTGCAACGTGACATACCTGTGGCGTCATCGACGTCAAACTTGTAGTAGGATACGTTGAGGAGTCCCGAGTCCTGGTGGACGTACATCATGTCAGGGTTGAGTCTGGTCAGATGCAGGACGTACTCCGCGAAACTTGCGAGGGATAGCTGTAGCGTCAGCATCTTTCGGAACGTCCAGTAGTCTGTGGGCGCGGAGAATGTGGCCGCGGCCCATTCGCGCAGCATGCCCTTTGGCACCATTGTTGCTTGAACCTACGTTGTGAAATGTTTGGTTAAAATATTGAGTGCAGGTGCGCCGTGTCTAATTGCTTTATTATCTAGCTTAGGTTATGCGTAGACATGTAGTTATATGCAATTTATTGTGTCTTGACTAATCGATGTAGTTTGTTGATTTAATAAATGCTTTAAAATATCTGTAAACTTACCTCACGTAGAATATCTCGTAACACTTGATGTGATGCTTGCGAGCCGCGAGCTTGGACGGCCGCGAGTCGTTCGTAGTATCTCGCAACAGGAGCATCGTATTCCACTCCCCTACAACGTTAAAACTCAATATATAGTTTTGTTCTACACCTTTGACCATGAGTTATCTCGTATAAAACCTACCTGTTAGCGCATTCTGTTCGGTATATATCCAGTAGGGATATTGAACTGGGATTGTCCTCTACAAGACGCATCTGAGGCGATACTGAGACGACTCGCGGTACAGTGAAATGCAAAAATCTTCTCGACGTCTCCTTTTGTTTCCCTAAATAATGGTTCAGCATTCGCAGTAGCTGTAAGACTCGTTCTTCTCTCCTCGCGTCGCCCAGTCCCGAGTCGTTGACGACTAGGTACGGGTATATCTTGCCATTGTGACCGCGAATGTACAGTCTACGCGCGGATGTGTTGTGTTTCTGTACAATCTCAACGCGCGGCATGAACCTTGCGATACGCACGTGGTAGTGAGTATGTTTGGGCAACAGAAACTCGCCAGGGAGTTCCACCTCTGCCGTCTTCAAGCTAAAGTTGGACAAAAACCTACACTTTTCTTCGATGAGGAATGATCTGTAAGAGTAAATTAGAACGATAAGTATTTTGTATTGTTTTAGTGTCAACCTTTGTTATCGTATAGAAAAAAAAATATATATAAAATTTGTTAGTAGGTGTTAGCCTGGACTGTTACCATGAACCTGAGCTACTGAAGTGAAGGAAGCACTAAGCCAGAACCCTTTCTATAACTACGCGATGAGGTTAGATCGAGCATGACTGTCGCTACACTACATAAGATGGACGGCACAATCGTGATAACAACCCCTCTGAAAGTATTTACCTTAGCGAGGAGGCTCAATACCTGACTGAATTACTTACTTGGGCAGAACCTTAGTTTTTGCCTCGAGTATCTTGACCCATTTTCTCAGTTTTTGTATAAGATTTTGTAATTTCATAGCGTTAGGCTGCGCAAAGTCGAAGTCCGCGGTGAATTGACTCTTCATCTTCTGGAAGACTGGGTCCTGCACGGTGGCCTGCGCGCGGCGGGCGAGACTCTCTGATGCAGCTGAAGAGAATGCACCACTTACAGAACTTGTTGAAATACTTTCTGTAGACATACAAAATGGAGTATCTGTATAAAGTGACGCTCGCTGGAGGCACAACATCAGTTATATATTCAGAAAAACCCAAAATAAAATGAGATTAGACAAGCTACATGTGAAGAATCAAGTAATACGATATTTGTTACCTGTTATTTCATGTCAAAGTTATAATCGCACAGCAATACGCACTGTACTGTATATTATTTTATCTCTGAAATAAATTGTATGTTATATATTGTGTTTTATGAGTGAATAATAACTGATGAAGTATGCTGATAAGTCGTGATCCCACTGAATTATACGGATCATTACCAATTTTGCTTGTTTAATCATATTTTAAACTTTTTTAAAAGCAAATCAGAGTCTAAAATTGCATCACTTTTATCAATACACCATCTTGAAAAACTAGTGGACTCATGACTGTCTGTCATGTTGTGTTTATTCTATTAATTATAAAATGCCCAAATGGCGTATTATGACGAAAAAACTGTTTTGTTGTGTCTACGGTGTACCTAACCCTGCGTTTTTTTAACCATAGACAGAAAAAGTCCAAATTAAAAGTATAACGCCTATCTGTGACCACGCATGCGCGTGTTTACTCACTTATACCAATGCCGATGCCGAATGTGGAGACGACTTTCTTGATGAAGTTTAACGTGTGAGGTGTGACGGTGGCGTCGGCGACGGCGGCGCGGTGGTGGAACGCCACCACGTGGCACTTGGCCAGCCCCGCGCGCAGCTGACGCAGCACCTCCTCGTACCAGTTTTCGCGGAACCATACCATCTGGTAGGCGATAGGATTTTGAGGTTTAGTTGGTCAATTTTTAAGGCTAAGTACATAGTTACGGGATATTCTTTAAACATTCTTAATTTGAAAGCTTATAATAAAATACAAGGAACGTGACACTTCCGCCACTTTGTCAGAACGTATGTATTTAGTCTAAAGACTAGATTTAGTCTAGAGACTCTACTAGTGTTAAAATTAAGAAAATATGAAGCAAAAGCTTTTAGTGTTTGTTAGATATCTATAAAAGTCAAAGTCAAGCATTTATTTCAATTAAACAGGCACTTTTGAATTGTCAAAAAGTCGGTCTGTTGGTCAGAAAGTTAAAGCTAGTTGCTCGTTTCAAAACGGATGTAGGTCTCTATGGAGAAGAATGAGCAAGAAAGGAAAGGTCACTCATTCACTTAATGACTGGAAACGAAAATCGAAGTTAAGTAGTCTATAGGTAGGAGACGACAGGTCAGTAACGTATTTTGCGACAAGGCTTTATTTAGAAGGTTTTAATTTCTACACGGACAGAGTCGTAGAAATATATTTAGGTATTAAAAAAAACACAAAGGCTACGTATAAGTAACATATTGAACTATTCATATGTACTTTCTAAAGTTTATCTTAGACATTACTGACATCATTCCGTGCCTCGGAAAGCACGTTAAGCCGTTGGTCCCGGCTGTCATACGTGGATCTTTGACAGTCGTTACGAGTCGTCAGAAGCTTGAAAGTCTGACATCCAGTCTTACCTAGGGGTACTGTATTACCCAGTTACCGGGTTGTGGAGGTCAGATAGGCAGTCGCTCCATGTAAAATACTGGTATTCAGCTGCATCCGGTTAGACTGGAAGCCGACCCCAACATAGTTGGGAAAAGGCTAAGCAGATGATGATGATTGAACTATGTGACTGACCTGATCGACGATGCCCTCTAGCGAAGAGAGCACGGTGGGATGTATCTCCCGCTGCATCTGCATGATCTTGGAGCAGCGCCACATGGGCAGAGTGGCCTTGATGGGCCCAGCCTCCCCCGTGGAGCCACTGCTCGACGATGATGCACTCTCACTCACCTTGTTGCCAGCCTACATAACGAATTATTGTGTTATTGTTATCACGCCTGTAATCCCCGAAGGGTTAGGCAGAGGTGCATCCGTCAGTACACCTACATTTCGCTAGTTATATTTAAGTCCCATGTAATAGGGGGCGAACCTATTGCCATCAACCGGGCACAAATCCAGACTCCAAGACTGCTATTGAGAATTTCCTGATGGAAAATAACCCAATAACACTTTGCCCGACCTGGGAATCGAACCCAAGATATCATGCTCAGCAGTCGCGTTTTTTTTTTGTATTTTTTGTAAAAATCTGTCATTGTCTTTGATCTTTACATGATTATTAAACCCGTTTATACGAGAGCGAATTAACGCACGTTTTGAGATCACTTAACGTCCGGTAATACAAGTAACGCGATGGATGGAAACTGTGCGTTGAGCGCTTCTAACCCCAATAGTCATACAACACAAACATACAATGTAATTATGTAAAATGCAATTATGTAATGTCTGAACAACTGAATTTGTACGCCGTTATTGGCAAAACATGGACGCTCAATATCTGTTTAACTTAATACCTTGCATGTCTGATTAGTCAAACATAACTGGCGAAATGTGGGTGTAATGAGTACACCTCTGCCTAACCCTTCAGGGATTACAGGCGTGATGTTATGTGTTATGTCTGATTAGTCAGTTTATGTAAACGCATGTTTGACAAATAAATTATCTTTATCTTTATACAGGGTCAAATCAATCTGGGGAAACCTCACAGATATGACAGTAATTTGTTAGTTTTATTTAAATTTAATTTTGGTTTAAATCATTTGTTCTCATAAAAGACAAAAAAGCCACTTACATGAGAACAGACAAGAAACATTACACCAAAGTATATTATAGTATTTATGTAATGTTTAATAAATATACATGTAATTTAATTTATTTATACCAAAAACAACTCATGCATCATACAGAATAGACTTGAAAACGAAACTTCCTTTCAATGATTTATATTACGTTGTCAAACCTCGTATGCAAAATAGAAATCAATCAATATAAGAATGAAATTATAATACGTTTCAGTTAACTTACGGCAGTGGTGGTGTTCTGATGTGGTAGGTGCGCGGCGATGTTTTCAGCAGTCTTGTGTCGTTCACGTTGTTCAATCTTCAGAGTCAAGTACAGCGTGCGGATAGGGAAATATACCGCTTGCGGGAACAGACGACCAACCTGGAGGAATAACACTCTTCAGTAACAATGAAACAGCTATAATTAGTAAAATATGACGCTACACTAATTATTTCATTATAAATTCTTAGGGGCCAGTGCAGTCAGCAGCTATGGCCTCTAGGGCGCATTATGGGACAAGTTTTGATACATGTGGTGCGATTTGACAAGCGTCAGAAATGAGGAGCTTGCGCAGGTATGGATGTACGAAATAGTTATCCATAATTTGTGTATTTATTCCGGGATATTTCGAAGACATTTAGATTAAAATTCTTAACAATATTATAATATTTATTTATTACGAAAAATAATAAGTTTGTTTAGTGTGTCAAGTCTCATCTTTCGTGGCACGTATTGTAACACAAACGTGTTCGTTCAATTTTTGGAACTTTGGCATAACGAATATTGATTTTCATTCCCTACCTGCTCTATGGGTGACCATAAAGCCAATACAAAAATGTCTACAAAACAAACCAATCACTAAGAAGTAAAGTTGTAAATAAGTAACTCACATGGCTCAGAAGATTGAGTATTACATTCCCATCGTATTGAACAAGACAGGCGAGTAGTTGCGGTATCCATGGCAACCACTGGACAGGCGGCACTCCGACGGAATACTTGTCTAAAGCGTCTGCTAGACTATTCTTTTCATCGTCGAAACTTAGCATCCACAGAACCTGAAATTATAAAACATAGTCACTTATGCCATGATTCAACTTAAAATAATATCAATTTTATACAAAAATTTCGATATTACGTAAAATAAAGAGTAATTATGTTACCTTTGCACAGTATTTCCTTGATTTTGATTCATTCTGATGACGACAAGCGTGCAAGAAGCAAGTCATAGCGGACACTCCCACTTGGATCTGTCTCGGGTCCCTTATGAATATCTGTTCTAAATAGTCACCCCAAAGGGCCCACGCCTTCACAAGCGTATCGTGCAGTTGGACTGCAGCTGCAAACGCTTTATTCGCGTCTTCTGACCGTCCGAGCTGCGCTAAAAGCAAGCCCTTGAACGCGTAAAACTCAGCCGTCATCTCTTTAGTGAAATACTTGAAGTTCGTTGACTCTATCATGTCTATGCCGTCCTGTAACTCCTCCTTGCCCTCAGTCCACGACATTTGAATGTGACACTTGACTTGTTGTCTGATCTTTTGGAAGCAGTCCACGATCGGAACACTAGGTATTGTGTATATACGGTGTAACGAGTCTAAGCACACGCCTGACAGATTGTGCTTCCTTGCAATCTTTGCGAAGTGAATTATTGCCTGAAAAAGATAAGTAGTGACGTAATTTCCGCCACGGCACAGAAGTTGGCGTTCTAATAAAAATGTCTACAGTGCTCTACTCTGATACAACAAAGGCTTCCTCATCACTATGGCGGATATAAGAGTAGATGAGGCTAGAGCCCCACTTGACCGCACGGAGTGAGATAACGAGTTAGTGGGGGCGCCACCAGCGCAGGCCGTGGTGGCGGTGCGGTACGATCAAGTGAGGCCAAAAAATCTTACGAAGGGATAAATACTCACATCAGAACTCTGTATTGTGGCAGAGACCTGTGTACAAACAACACCATACTCCATTTACCAATTCTTCTACCAAGCATGGTGATTACGGCAATGTTCCTCAAGAATGGTTGGTAGCGTCACTTAGTTCACGGTGACAATCATCAATGCTTTAAGCCTGTAAACGAACACTGCTGAACATGGGTCTCAAGATATCCCCTCTTCCCGCAAATGGAGCGGCCGTGAGACATAGGATTGCCATAATCACCACGCCGGGCAAACGGACTGGTGATCGCAGTATGCTGTTATTGGTGTACGGAAGGTATCTCTCCATCCTGGCAAGTTCGTCTTTTGCGTGCGTACGAGGTTCGGACCCTAGTTAGAGACCCATGAGTGTTCAGCAGTGAATGTTTGCGGGCTTGTATGTTATTTGTTGTTACCTGGGCGCTGGCGTGCACGCCGAGCATACTGTGATTGGATGCGTGGTCTGTCTGCGAGTCGTAGTGCGACGCGATGAACTGGTAGTGGTGCTGGCGCCACGTGAAGATGGCGCCCCAGTGCGACAGCGGGTCGGCCACCACGGGCAGGCGGTTGCGCCACGTCTTCACTATGGCCTTCATGTCGTGCAGGGACGTCGGACGGCTGTGCAGCAAGCCCTGTATACCATAAAATCAGTACAGTCTCTCCCTGACTAAAATACAAGAAGTAAAGAAGAAGAAGAGATAGCCTATTTGGGCGATAGTTTGCCCAACAGTATAGCATGAAAATGAAATGTCAGAATTGGATTTCTTTCTCACAAAACACACAACATGCTCCAATTTTTTTATGCATTTACTATCGATACAACGTTACTTTCGGTCCACAGATGTTATACTCACGGCGTGAATCTGTGAGGTCTCGTTGGATTCCATATGCTGCGTGGCAGCGTGTAACAGCGACAGATACGCATGTGAAACGATGCGTTGCAGCAACGTTATATTTAAAGAGGTTTACTTATTGGCTCCTGTACACAATGGTCTATAATGGCGCATTCCTGACGTTTAATTTTTTTTTTTGGTCGACATTTTGTATTCGATTCGTAAGAAAAGGGTTTATTTTTCTTTGCTTTTTTTAAGCTATTGCGTTTGTGGTTGCTAGAAATGGTATATAAAAAGCATGCAATAAGTGAGTGAGGCTTTTGTATTTGGAATAGTGCGTGAATGTGCTAAAGTGCTATTAAGGTGTAATCTAAGGTCTAAAATGTATAATGTATTTTAAATTCGAAAATGACTTTTGTGTAGCGTTTCAACGATCTCCTACTCGCATTTAGTGAGACGATCTTGATTGATTACTGGCAAGCTTCACCCAAAAAAGAAAGAAATTGGAATGTAGATGTCAAAAATTTTATCCGTACATGTACCTATCTGTATTTTGAACCTTAATGCGTTCGTGTTAACTGGCAATTGTAAGAGTTGTTTTAAAATCATTTAAGAGTGAATATTCAAACAAAAAGAGTATTATTTTGTTGCTAAACGGTTAGTCTACACCAGTGTTAGCGGTTATAGTGTGTGGGTCGTGCTTGTTCCATTGTGTACAGGAGCAGCGGCGGCGCTCACCTGGTGTATCTGCGCGGCCTCGCTGAGCTCCATGAGCTGCTGCGCGGCGCGGAGCAGCGGCAGGTGCGCGTGCGACACTAGGCGCGGCAGGCGGCGCCACTCGCGCAGCGCCTGCGTGGCGGCGGCCTCGGCGTGGCGCTCCACGCCCGGCAGCGACGCCTCGCCGCCCGCGCAGATGCACAGGTAGCCGCGGTACAAGTTCACCAGCCACGCTGCGGGTCCACATAGAAATTAGCGCCACAACTTTGAGATACATTATAAACTTATAAAAAAGAATATAATATACTAATATTTTTAATTGTATAAAACGCGTGATATTTTAAAAGTGTAAGTGTAAAATAAGGTCAATTCATTATGTATTATGTCACGACACATTCAACTCCACAAAATATGTCTGGCAACATCAAAAACCATCACGTGAATAATTATTTTCCGTGACATTAAAATTATTTACTGTAATTAATGTATCAATTAATTATTGTAATAGATAATAGTACATAAATGGCATTAATGTCGCCAAACATTTCATATTTTGTCCCCCAATGCAAACATAATTGGACTTTTAAGAACCTCACATCTCTTCATAAACTATAAACCAAAGCTTCTTACAATAAACACTAAACAGAAAAACCGTAAAAAAGTCACATACCCAATTCCTTAGGACAGTTATATTCAACCTCAGCAAGCGCCTCCTTCATGGTGGTCCAATTAGGATTCCTCCACGAACTCTCGAGTATCAGGAAGGGATCTCTCCCACTCCTCGTCAAGCCCAGCTCTAGTAGGGAATCCCATTGGTTCAATTCTTTGGCGCACTTGAGCCAATGTTGGGTCCAAAGTGTGCACTCTTTGTGCATGTTGTAGGAAGAAGGGTTGGCGGTGTACTCTTGTTTTAGTTTAGCCATAGCGACGTCGTACGCAGCCTGCAATATCATTGAAGTCTTTTAGTCAATATCTAGATACCTACATACTATTGCTGTGAACAATAAATATCACACAAAAAAGGTCTTGATTTCTGGATGTGATAAAAACTTTAAAAAGCTTACAAAATAAAGATAATGGTTCCCATTGACCATGTTGTGTATGTCCCAAATAAAATATTATTCTTAATTTTTTCTTTGATTTATTTATCACAATTTATCTGCCCAAGTCTTATTTTAAACTAGTTTTTGACGGCGATTTCGCTTGCGTGAATTTGTACGCAGGTGAAGCTTACGGATCTCTAATTATTTTGAAAATAAAATATAGCTTATGTTACTCGCTGATAATGTAGGTTTCCATATGTGAAAGAATTTTTAAAATAGGTTAAAAAGTTTATCCATTTTGTCAAATCTTTTCTATTTATAAAATAAGATTAAAATGTCATAACAAAATATAACATATACAGGATAATAATAAAGCAGTGTTACATACTTGCGCCTGTTCGAAGAAGCCTTGCTGTTCGTACGCTATCGCGACGTTGGTCTCGCGGTAGCGCGCGTGTTTCTGCCACAAGCCGGACCACATGTCCTCTTCTTGTAGCAATTCGAACATGTCGCTCAACGAGTCTAGTACCTCCTGCGAATTATTTGTAAGTATTGATGTTTTTTTTTTTAACATAGGTATTTGAACTTTATTCTTGATGTGATTAAGTCAATTTATAAGTAAGTAGTTTATCGCCCATTTTGGCAAGAATGTGTATACAAATGTACGTAGTTTACATAACTCATTTTGAATCGGTTTGTTAGTCAGAAAGTTAAAGCTAGTTGCTTCTTCCACAACGTAGTGAAGAAGAAGAACGAGCAGGAAACACCGTGAACACTCTTTTCAATAATGTATCTTTTTTTTATGATTTCAGTGTTGGTCCTATAGTAAAAAGTTATAGTTAGTATAACAATAGAATTTTCATAATGAATGAAAATTCTATTATTATACTAACTATAACTTTGATAATTCAGAGTTCAAATACCTCTTTCACACGTCGTTCAATTACACATTATATTCGACGCTCTCTTTAGAAACAAACCAATAAATTAAACAAACAATACTTACAGTAGGGGTGGTAGTTTCAATATCATAGTCATATATTTCGAGTGGCTCTCTTTGCGCTCGCCCACTGGCCTGGTCGATGGCCATCTGTTCCAGGTTGAGGGTCATACGGTGCCATAGGTTGTGGGTCTTGCCCAGGTATTTCATCATTGGTCTGGCAAAGAAGTAAAAGTACTGATAAAATAGTTTATTTGTCGGTATTTTAAGGAAATGGGGCGAATAGTGGCTGCGAAGCAACTTATCCGATAACAACTAAAACTCAACATTAGTAGCTTTTAAATACGGCTGAAATTTAAACAATAATATTAAATCACACTGCGAGACTCTGATGTGAGACAGTCTCTTGCAATTTAATCATTTATTTTCAAGTATTTGTTCATATATTCACGTTACTTATGTAATAGGTACCAAATATATTATATCATGTGTCAACCAAATAGTTGATTTCGTGTTACCCACGTAACGTAAATAATTAATTTGATAGGCCTCCAATATTGACACGAATACTTACGGCTTAATACTGACGGGCGGGTTGCACCTGGCGAGAGCTTCTATGAACGTGTTGAGAGCACTGTGCGGCTGATCACGTTGTACCACGTGCACGCCCGATATAATGAACGGGACTATTTCGTTCATTACAGTCTAAAAAATAATAAAATATTGATTAAAAAACAATTTAATATTCTAGACTGAATATATTAATTCCAGTTATAACAAATTCCATCTTTAAAAAAGAAAACCTGTTTACATGTTCTTACTGTTTTAAAATCCCACTTACCCCCAGCTGCCTTTCGTCCAGCGTGTTCCACAGCCTAGGGAACAACCTAAGCCAGGTGTGATGCGCGAGCGCATCGTCCATGTGACACAGTTGTGCCGCTGCTACAACTAGCTGCTCTGTGCGCACGCGCCGCGCTAGCTCCAGGAATTCTGATTGTTTCGCTACTATCTGGTTTAAGGTGCGTAGTCTGTTGAACAAAGTTAATATTATAGGATTTAAATCTTCCCTTTGGGATTGTAAATAACAAAAGGAATTCCAGCACACTCCTCGTTGACATATACAATAGTGTGCATGTGACGTATAAGCAAAATAATTAAAAAAAAATGATCAAATTGATCGAAAAAGTTGTAGTATTTAAAAATAGGCTCCTAAAAAATTAACTATGGATTTTTAATCTAGATTTCAGAAATAGATAATCAAAACAGCCAAAATTTGTTTTAAAAATACAGGTACAGTCAACGAAAGAGATATGTATGTATATATAGGGTCGTCAGATATAGTTAATCCGAATAATTTTCAATTAAATAATAATAATTAATTAATTTGACAGCTCATAAAAAGTATATCAACTGATTGATAGTCTCCATCCGTATTATTTATGACTTACCTATTCGTCACAGTTTTAGTGCAATCCTCTTTCTGATTGGTACTAGAATCCAGATCCATGTCAAGCACATCTTCCTTATCAGGTTCTAGTGAGTCACTGAACCCATCTGAAGATTCTTCCTTCACACTACTGAATATGACGAACGATTTGCGATCCTCACTGTCCGCCGAGTTGATCACTGAAGATATGCTGGGCAGCAGGTATTTTGGGTTTGATAGACGGATTTGGGTGCCTAAGGAAGTAAAAGATAGAGATTTTAATTCTATACGATTAGTATAAGAAAGTTTATTAAACTATTACCAAATTATTATAAACGTGACCACCTCCAGGATCCAAGTAATCGAAAAAGTATTTTACCACTATCCTACAAAGTTAAGCCAATGGTTATTTTAAAGGTTTGAAATAACCATTGGCAAGAAAACTTGACTGTAAAATCATAGACTGTCAAAATTTGACGCAGGCGAAATCATGGGCTTAAGCTAGTCAACAATAAAATAAACAATTGCTCACTTGGTACACAGGTAACAAGTAGCAGCTCAAGGCACTGTTTAATCCAGAAGTGTTGCCCAATATGTTCCCAGTTCTGCGAGCATATGATGTAGAGCAGACGGTCGAAGATGCGCCGACGCACACTCTGGTCGTAAACCTCGAAGAACTTGGCGCGGATCTTAGGTTGTGGGCAGCGAAGACCAGCAAGGAATGCGGGTTCTAACTTCATCGATAGTTCTGTCATTTTGAGGTGGTCGTCTCTGTTGAAATTTTTGAGAAAATTATAGTAATTTTGTCACAAATTCTGGTGGTTATGTAAAATCTAATTCTGATAATGGGATCCATTAAAATTGAGGAAACTCATCTATTATTGTAGGGATACACATATCGACTTTGAGATTTTCATCAAGAAGTCAAGCATTTTAAAATAACAATCCAAGAATTTCACTAAATTTACAGTCATATAAGGATAGACATGCTTCAAAAGAGTAGTACAACGGCAAACCATCAATACACATACCTGTACACATAATTAATAAGCTCCAGGAACAGAGCATTAAGCTCTAGGTCTTCTGGGAACCGTTTCTCGACATACTGCATCAATTTAACTAGCAGAATAGACTTCTCTCGCAGCGATGGCGCGGCCCCAGTGGGGGCCGACGTGCCGGCCGCACCTGGTACCGTGCCGCGCCATTTTACCCACTCTTCTACCATGCGGATGATGGCCTTCATTACCTACAAGCAGAAAAGAAAAAATGATAAAGAACAATTATCCATTTACTTCACTAGCACGGCTGTATTGAAAATTGGCCTTTAAGATTTTTGTCATACAGTCTATTTTTAAATAGAACGTTACCTTTGCGTCAGTAGTTTTCTCGATGAGTCCGACTAAAACAGTGCCGATGAAAGTCTTCCTTGTATCCACGGGCATCACTGACACACGAGCTTTCAGTAGATCTAATGCCAAAATCTGAAAGAGAATTTTCGATTTTACATTATGTGATAACCATAAACATAAATCCTCTTATTTTTAAATAAAGAATCAAGTATTCAAATATCGAATATGCACTCGAGACGATGATAGGTGATAAATTAGCTCTAACTCTTCACAAATTTACTATCTACACAAAATACTTACAAGTAAATCAGCCAACGCATGATCTGGACTGGGTGCAACATGGTCTCTTGCCATTCTCTGCAACACCCTCATCAACGGCTGCAGCAGTCTATCAATATACGAAGGGCTAGACGCACAGCATGCTTTAAGCATCATGAGTGGTCCGAGCAACGCGCTCGCGCCGCTTGGGGGCGTGGTGCCGGCGGCAGCAGCTGTGCCACTAGCCGCTTGACCGCCAGCAGATTTCTCGTATGTAGCTAGGCCTTCGAACGCGTATTTGCTTACGCATGCGTATAGGGTTTCTAGTTCTTCGTACTGTGGAATAAACGTAAGCATTTGTAAGTAGTTATAATAGAAAATGTACAGAATAAAATAGCCTATGGCAACCTTAAGTATCATCCATATTTTATACTCATCATGAAATCTCCTGTCAAATATTTTTTAAAAGGTGTTACTGTTGGCTATGGTCACTTATGGTAAATAGTGACGTGCGAAGGAGTTACATCAGATTAAATTGGATAGACTTTTGAGAAATCAATGATCAATTTCTTTAAAAATTTAGTGAGTAAAAATTTAGAAAACGAATCCTGGAATAATCAGATTCAGGTACAAAATAAAAGTTTTAAAGACGTTTTGCTGATCTCATTAGCACGTACCTTCGACGCTTGCGCAGCTCCGGTAGGTTCAGTCGGGAATATCGCTGTGAGTTTGGCGAGTAGGTTATGTGTTAGTCGTACTATCTTAGGGTTGGTAGACGACACACAAGCCGCCAGTCCTCGTTGAAGCGGTTTCAAAGCCACTAGGATCTGTTCCCGACGTAGTACCCCTAATAGAAATACTAATAGTTCTAAAGCGGTGCACGCGTTTGCGCAACCGCCTGCGTTGGCGTCCGCTGTTGAGAATACCTGTAAAGAGAGTACAGTAAGTATTTATTTCAAAATAATTTTCACGGTAATAAAACAACGGAGTGTTTAACTGCAAATCTGCAGCCAAAATCAGCGTACGGTTCATCGAAAACTTTTACAAAACAATTAGAACTTTATTACCATCCTTAGAGGTTTATTTTTGAACTTACTTTATCCAGCCACGGCAGCTTAGGTTCACACATATGCGGCCAGACATCAGGCTTGAGCGCAGTCTTGAGCAGTAGCACACAGCGACGAGACAGCTGCTCGCCCGGAGACGCGCCCGCCGACCCGCCGCCCGCCACCGAGCCTTCGTTCACCTGCACATGTGATCACACATTTTGTGATAACAGTATTATTGGGGGAGAGGGGGAGGGATTCATGGGATTCTTCTTTACACACTTTATGTAAACCTTTGGGTGCAGCTCCTCAATAATTGGTTTAAGACATAATTTCCTAAAACGGAACAATTAATTCACTTATATACACATCAAAAGTGTCTAGGGATCAACATCCCTAACATTGATTAGGGATGTTGATCCCTAGACACTTTTGATGTGTGTAATAAGAAATACTAGTTAACAAAGTATGGTCGTCTATAAAGAACGAGCAACAAAACGGTGGTCTTATGGAAATAATACTAGTTGATTGTGTGTAAGTAGTCACCAAGATCTTAATATCACATATCTTCTTCACCTATGTGAAGAAGTGACGGATTACATGTTAATAAGTGAACATTTGGCCAAAAAGACGAGCAACCCACGTGCACTGACACTTTATCAATAGCATAGCCTTTTTCTCGGATACAATATTTATCATAATTTATTTATAAATATAGATCATAGATCTTTATAATTATATCATGGTGTCAACAATATAGTATTGATATTTACTTGACAAGCGAGTCGAAGCAGCAGATTGACAACGACATCGACGTGTTGTCTGTCCAACGGCTTGGCTGCGTCTGGCTCCATGCGGGACGCACTGGCCTGCGGACTTGCCCAGCCAGTATTGAGTGCTTTACGTCCTTCCGAACTGCTCTCGTCTGATGACATGCGCTTCATTGCGCCGCTTGGTGATGTTGCGACCTGTGTCAAGGACATTGACAAAAAACAAAATATAAGTGCCTCAACGGCAATCAATATTACGTCACAAGCCAGTAAGATTAGTTCTTGAACCCAATAAAAACATCTGTATCTGATGGGATCTTAAAGGGGTAAATATAGGTGTTGTGGTATAATATGAGTAGACGCCGTTCATACTAATGAGGCCCAAAAATAGTTTTAATCGTCTGGTCACTGTCTAAATCAGTGTAGTTGAGTAATTGGACGACATTTCTACATACGATGTATGACATTACAAATGCTTTACACCAGAAGTCCAGTTCAGAGCTTATAAAACTTAGTCTCATCAATGTCAAAATCTTGTAAAAACATAGGTATTTTTGAAAGATTGAGACTGAATTTAAATTGAGAACGTTTTTAAAAATACGGTATTTGCCCCTCTGAACAATACCTGATTTTTAAAGCTTAACCTTTTCACCGCCAGCGAACACAGAACGCGATGCCTCGCCCAGCGCCAAGCTATATGATAATAGTTAAAATGAAGAGCAAGTAATGAAGTCGTGGCGCTGGTGGCACGAAAATCCGGAACTTCTATTGAAGTCCGTGGCGGTGAAAAGGTTAAAGATCTTACCACATTATCCTCTCCAGAGTGGTCGCGTATCCTCTGCAGTTCCCATTTGAGTGCGACCTCAGCCAGGTCCACGGCGAGGCGGCGGTGCTCGAGCGAGGCTGTCGCTGAGAAACCGAGGCGCTGCATCGCGGCTACCATATGACCTACTAGTGCGTGACGGACTGGGAAGTACACCTAAGTGAAGAGAGAATTGGATTTGTAAGAATGTAATACGCCCGGTTTTGCTTTTGTACAATGTTATAATTACAAATTTTATTGTCTACCGAGTGATCTGTACTAATATGAAAAGGGCGGAAAAGTTTGCTTGTTTGTTAGTATCAGGAACAACTGGTCCGATTTGAAAAATATAGTATTGCGGTATGTATGGAAGGTTATAGGCTAATAATACGCTATGATATAAGGAAGCGGAGCAACTTAATCATAAACTTAACTTAAAGTGGCTGAAACGGGATATTGCTAGTATCTACACATACCTTATAATGTCTAACGACAAGCTGTAAAATATGGAACAGCTGTTGCACAGAGTGGCCATCCTCCACTATGATTTTCTTGGTCCAGTGTGTGAGCATGGTGTTGCCATCCTCCATACGTTGCGGCATGGCCGGCGTTAGGATCTCTAGCGCTTGGCGAACCACCGAACGAGCTTCCACTGCATGCGCTTTTAGGAGACTGTGGAAGACTGTTGGGAAACAAAATACAAGTCAATTAATAAACTAACAGTTAAGCTACTAACATAATTGTGATGTCATTATTTCTTTACATATTTGCACCGTTACTTTAGGTAAAAAGACTATTTTAGCTCTTCTCGCTTTAAACACAAGACTTCAAAGTCTTCCTAAGTCTAAGGATTCCTAAGTCTTAAGGGAGCATTACTGATTGATTACGGATTCCTAAGTCTTAAGGGATCGCGACCTGTGGTCGCTTGCGCTGTTTAGGGTTCCATATAAATTCATACTAAGCAGTAAGTCGCGCGACCCTGTCACGGTCGTCGGTCGCGGTCGCCAACATCGGAATGCTCCCTTTACGTGCCTGTACTAGGTATAGTATATACAGGCACGTAAGACTTAAAAAAAAAAAAAATTATAGCAACATTTTATTAATTTTAGATTTGATATTTTTTTTATGATCTTACATGAAATGTGTATACGACAAGAAAAGTGTATGTTCGAGTATGTCGAGAACTTACCTTGCAACACAATACGCTTGTGGATAGCGAACTTTGCTATTATGTGACTCAAAAGTAGATGTCCGTGATACCTGTATGAAAAGACAAGCATTATAATCAAAGAAAATACAATAGTTCAAATTGGTTATCTATACTATTATAAAGAGGTAAAGTGAGGTAAAGTTTGTGAGTTTGTGAGGTGCAGAGGGTAATCTCTGAATCTACTGAACCGATTTTGAAAACTCTTTCGCAGATTGGAAGCTGCGTTATCACTGAGTGCTATATGGTTATATTTTAATATAAAAATTAGGGATACGTAAGAAAAATCACGCCAACGAAGTCGCGAGGAGAGTGCTATTGTAATTATAATGTGAAATATCCAGGCCAAGTCATTTATGACTTAACAAAATATTCTTATCGGCAATGATTTATTCTAACTCACACTAAAGCATCGACTTTCAAAGTTGGTAATAATATATAAAGATTGATTATGGGAGATGGGAGACTGGGAGAGAAGCCTATACTTCACTTTAAAGTGCTGTTTTAACATTTCCATGTTTGCAGTTTGGAGCAGTCCAGTAAACCGCCAGTACTTAGGACAGATTCTTTTATATCTGTGGTTCCTATAATTTACCTAGTCGCAGGATCCACATAATTCTTGCCCAGCAGACAAGGCCAGGCGAAGGTCATGAGTCTCCGAAGTTTATTGCCTTGCTTCTTATTGTTCGCGTCGTGTATATGCGCAGACGCTTGCTCCAGTAACAGGCACGCAAACTGCAGCAGCGAGATACGAACCGCGTCCGAACACGCGAAGGGATTCTCAGGATCAATCACCTGGGATAGATACTAGTATTAATTAACGCGACTATCGTATGATTATGGAGGGATTAAATTACAGTTATTAAGCAAGGTTAGTTTTGAATGTGAGAATGTTGTGTTAGTAAAATGTCAAATGGCTTTGTATTCAGTTTTCAAATACACAACCTACTTATGAATTTTAAAATTAGATTAAGGCAAATCGATTGACCTAAGAATCATCAAAATCGACACACGCGTTTGGTCTTCAGAGCGCCACAAAGGATCAAACATACACACGACACGACTACCCGACACGACTGCCCGACGCGTATGTCTATGTATTTACATAGACATACGCGTCGGGCAGTCGTGTAAAAAGCCAATAGGAATAATATTTAGGTATTTTGGAAGACTGCATTGTTTTCTTTTTTCAAATATTTAGTATAGGAAATGCCCTTACCCTTTTGTGCTGCCAAGTACTCATTGACTACATTTCTAAACAAGCCTGCTTAAACCACTATCTACTGGATTTAGAATAAAAACTTACGTTATTAATAAACACGGAAACGACATTGTCTGGATTGTCCTGATAGGGCGCCGGCGGTCCGCCCACAATCTTCTGTCCCTTGTCGAAGCTGACCGCGAAGCACGGGATCAGGATCATCTGCAGGACTTTAGCCTTCAGGTCCTGTGACATGGCGTCACTGGAGAAATGCTCCACGAAGCGGAAGAATGCTGCGCGCTTCCATTCTATGTCGTATGTCTGCGCTACTGTGTTTTCGAGGAAATCTCGGAGGAACTGTAAAGGAAAAATAATGTGGAATACATACTAATAGTTTTATAAATCTGAAGAGTATATTTTTTGTTTAAACGTGCTAATCTCCGGAACTTCTAGACCAATTTAGATCTTTCTTTCGCTAATAGGAAGCACATTATCTCTAAGTGCTCTATGTTATATTTTACAAAAAAAAATAGGGATCCGTAAGTAAATTCAGGTTGACGAACTCGCGGGCAGAAGCTAGTTTTAAATAAAGGAGTATTTGTTGCGAGATTTTATGAGATAGTTATGGTTGTTAACATGGTAAAGTAAGACTAAATGGGATGGAAATATAAATCACTATTTTTACTAAGAGTAAGAACTTTTTTTTTTTTCTTCTACTTTACTTTTTCGGCAGAGGTTTAATAGTTTTATTACTATCGATATGATAATAACAGTGCATTAGCATCTTATGAGAAATTATGAGCAAGATGAATAACAACATTTAAATATTCAAGTAAACTTTGGACCAAAAGAACAAGTATAATTTTTACCTGGAAGTCCGGTATGAATCGGTCGCACAAGGCACGCAGCAGCTGGAACAGCAAGTCTATGCTGGACTTGTGCTGCACGAAGTAGTGCAGTAATATCTTCACTATAAGCTTCGGTTCCTTCCAGTGTGTGCAGTCTACTATCTCTACTTTCTTGTGGATTTCCTAGAGCAAAAAAAGCATTGGAATTTAAGAAAAATGTTATGAATAGAAACTCGTCACACATATTTGGGTCCTACTATTTTTTAATTAATCTACCATTAAACCAAACTTCATACAAAAGACACCTTTGTAGAAGTCTTGAGATATCTATGGTGTTAAAAATGTATCAAAAAGCAACTCTTTATCAACCGATTTAAACTCAAAATAAGAAACAAGAATAAGTAATTTAACAAAATACTTACATGATACTGATCACTACACCAAATACGCTTCAACAATTCAATCAAATCTGGCTGTCCCGACAGCCATTTTTCATCAAACTTGATTAACAAGGATATCACTCTTATAGCTTGGAACTGCATCTCGGCCCTGTCAGCTGTTGGCAAGTTAGCCGCAGTACCGCCAGTGTTGGCCGCCAACAATTGCATGAGGCGGGGCTTCTTGGCTGTTTGTAAAGCCTCTCTGTACGGAGGACCAGCTTTCGGGTGTTTGATCAAAAAGACCAAGAATCGGCTCCATTGTTGGTCCTTGATGTTGTTGTCACTTAAGATGAGGTCTAATGTTTCTTTTGGATACCTGAAAATTATATATTCGTAGATATTTTTGACTCAATAGTGGCAAATA
The DNA here is from genome assembly GCA_949316365.1 of Hoplodrina blanda. NCBI lineage: Eukaryota > Metazoa > Arthropoda > Insecta > Lepidoptera > Noctuidae > Hoplodrina > Hoplodrina blanda. The sequence goes on from OX438581.1 coordinate 11,914,843, forward strand.
CGGTTGGATTTTGTTTGAGACATTTAAATGAAAAATAAGTGAATGATATGATGAGAACTGACAGGAGAGAATTAAAAAGGCGATCTTATTGTTTCTTCAAATAGAAAAACATTGAGCAGAACCCAAGTATATAGGATAAGGGCAAGAAGGATTGAGAAAAACGGCGAAACAGAGTTTCAAATAAATTACTTGGGCATTAGGGCACAAAATCTCTAGAATCAACATACCTCATGAGGAACTTAACCAGTGGCTCTCTAAACGGTGATCCAGCTTCAATCATGAGTGACTTCTCTGTGTGGAAGATAAGTCGACATAGCACATCGATGAAGCGCGGCGAAGCAGCCGGTATTTGATGGAATATACCGATCAGGATTATTATTTTCTGTTCGTTTTCCATGTTCTTTGATACGCTTTGAAGGAAGTTTCCACCTATAAGAAACATTTAAAGTTTTATGCAGAAAAAAAAAACAATATTGTTGAGCTCTAGATTCATCTCGAAAAATGAGCATCTCGTGGCATTTTAAAGTATTAACTACCTTAGTTAATTAGCACTTTTTGAAAGTCAGAATTTGCAAAAGACCACCCCTAAAACTTTTCACTAAGCGAGGAAATTCCGCTATTTATTTTATCAACATAATACATACCTCTGTTAGTCTGTATAGAATAATCCAGCAACTTCTTCAGGAGTTGCAGCAACTGTTCGCATAACTTCTCACTGAACGTTGAAGGGAACAACTGAGTTAAGTACGAAAGCCTCTTGGCACCGTTCACACTCAAGTGTCTATGGTCACCGAGAGTTAGCAAAAGAGGTCGCATCACTGGGTGAACCATTTCCATATCGATTTGGAAACCAGACAGGAACTTCTGCATGCACTCGAAGCCAACCTATAAGATTTATTTATTTTTAGAGAAGATACTAAAACATTAAGAATGAGACCTACTATGAAGAGTTCCCAAACTAAGTGTTGCGGATCTATGCTGAGGGCGTCGCTGACGGTAGGCACTGACGACGACTGAAACGTCTTTCTCATTGTAGTATAATCATTAACTGTTATATTTTCTAATAAATAACAATTCTTAAGATCATAATCTTAGTTTTCTTTTATTAAATAAAAATTCTGACGGCGATGCGGAAGTTCTTTGATGCCATTTAGTTTTACGTTTCGTTTTTTTTTTTTCATTCTTATTTTTGTTTTTTAAATTTTTCTGTAAATATTGCATTAATTAATTTATTCGAATAAAAATAATAAATAAAGTAATCTTAACGTCTGCTAGAACACACAAATATGATCTTTGAGGATGGTGTTAAAAAAACAAAATACTAAATTTAAAAGGTAGTTGTAGTATAATAAAAAAGATTGGTAGCTCTGCTATACGGAGAAGTTGTAAATAATTCAAAACTTACTTGTTGCAATTCCTGGTCATTCTTCTCAAGAGATTTGTAAAGCACTTGGAATATTTTTTCGCGGCAGTGTTTCTCCTGTATGTAATGGCAGGAGGCGAGTGCTTTCAATGCTGAGGCTCGTAACGGGCCCAGATTGACCCCCTTATAACATGGCAACTTGCCTAACATGGCGTCTTCAGCCTCACATAAGGATAGCAGCTCTCGGAAGAACACTTTGTGTTCGTTTATATTGAGATCTAAAAGTTGCAAAAATCAATGTAGTTTTGACGCAAAAAAAAATACCAAATTATTATTATTAGCATGAAGAAAAACATAGACAGAGCACATTGTCTGAATGCTAAAACGCTCAAGCATGAACATCTTTAGAATTCTCTACTGATAGATTTTTTACTGCTTTTTTGAGCTCTATCTAGGGTACCAAAACAAATATTGGTCCTTCGGTACAAATCCCTGAAACATAACGAACTAAGTGAGGAACCCCCGAATTCTTAAACGACACTTACTTTAAGACGTTCTTAAATGTATCTCTGTCACTACAATACACCTTAAAGTGACAGAGATAGCATAAGACTTAAGGCGACTTAAAGTTGAGTTGGATTTGAGAATTTGGCCGTAAGTATGCTAAGGTCTTACCTATTGTAAACAGCCTAGGTTTCAACGTAGTACAGAACGTAGTTCCATCCATAAGACCCATTTGGGCATTGGCTGGTTGGTGTCGTAGTAGATGTTTCTTGGGCGGGATTATATCCGCTAACACTTCTCTGTGCGGATCCATAACTTCTGTCACAGTCTTCTTTTGTAGCTCTGCTATGAGCTCTAAAGATTTCATGGCCTGGTAAAGCGCATAAAAATAAAGTTAGAATGGTAATCTCTGAAATTATTAAGTTCGATTACAAAAGTTGATTCACTGGAAAGATACACTATTGCCAAATGATATATGCTGTGGCTCTCGGCATGTCAAGTATACTCGACTTCCACGCGGACGAAGTCTCGTGCAGAAGCTAGTGTAAGAATAAAGTAATATACCCTTACCTGCTGTCGCACAAGAAGATGTGGACTTGTCACTTGCAGAACAAGTTCTTGAAGTACGTCGTGTAAGGCTCTTGCCTTTGCCGCCGCGACATCACCGTCCGCTTCCACTGCCTGACCACAAGGACCAACCACGCAAACTCGTACCAGCCTCTCCAAGTTCACGGTAGCCATATCAATAGCCCCAGAAGAAACTTCGCCAGTCAAATCCATCATAACGAAGAGGACTGCTTTCAAGAACGTGAATACATGTTTGTAAACCCATTCCGGTGCCATTTTTTCAACCATAAACTTGACAGCGATGCAACCACCTAGCTTGGCGTACCAGGCTCGTTCGTAACACAATGCCGACATTCGTTCAGCAAGATACTCCATCAAAGGCAGCCGGCACGCGCGTTCTCTACTTCCCAGCACGGTTGCCGCAGTCTCTATCATAAGAACTAACGCGAGATGGCCAGGCTTGCATAACTCCTTCTCTTCATGACCCATTATGACGGCGATAGCATCGACGAGGACTAGAGCATCAAGACCTTCTTTAGGTGCAGAGTTATCGACAAAAGGTCCTGCTTGCTGGGCTATCGCTACCATAGTGTAGTGTCTCACTAATGACACCATTGTTGGTAGCACGTGATGACGTAATTCCTTGATAGCCGCAGCCACAAACATTCCCGTGAGAGCTGTGCGATGTGTGTTTCGTACAATACTGTTAGTGCACTTGTAATAAGGTCCATTTTGGACCTGAATCTTGCCATCGATGAAATTCGGGTGGTTGAACAGCTTCTGCAACGTGGCTCTATCGTCATCCAAATTGAGGGACGAAGCTAAATAACACCTCAGTACTTCCCAACATTGTCGTCTGTAGAACGGATCTGTCATGCTTGACTTTAGCGCAGAAAAGGCTGTCTCTATTACTTTATCTACCTCGAAATCTATCGGTTTGGATTGTTCTTGGAAGTAAGCTTGCACAGCGGGCGGTGGCGCGTCAGTTTCACGGTACTCTAGTCTCTGTGGTTCTATCATCATCTTACGGTTGCCACCGCCGAATTTTCCGAGGACTCTGAACGCGATTCTTGCGACTTCATTATTCTGTAATGTTCTCCAAAGCGCCTGCATGAGGTCGGCTCTCACAGGCTGAATGTGTTCATACAAAAAGTCGGGCTGTAAGTTATCCACGCACAGCTCGAGAGTCCTCAAACCTTGAGATATTAACGTATGGGATCCATTTAGTGCGGACACCAAAGGATCCATGAGCATCGGTAAATAAGGCAATAGACTACTTAATCTTACGGGTACAGTCAAGCATAACTCGACAAATAGATCTTTCATGTGCTGTTTATGCAGACCGCTTTGAAGGCGATTCAAACCTTCAAGTAAGTTTGGCAGAAGTGGTAGGAATTCTTGGTATAATAGATCGTGACTGCCGCCGCCAATAGAGCGGAACAACGCCCTTAGAAGTAGGAAGTAATTATAGGGTTCTTTAGCAGTCATCGCATAATCCATGGCTTTGTTGACGATGCTGTGTAAATGTGGTCTCAACATTTGTTCATTTTCTGTGGGGAACAGGCTTACGGAACCAAAGACCAATTTAAAAAGCCTTAAGTAAAGGTTGGACCTCTCAACATTTGTTCCCATTTCCTCCATCCTTTGGAGGAGGTACTCAACAAGGACGGTGGCAAATATCGGCGACGTGGCAGGATTGGACAAGAATGTGTTGGCAATAATTTGCAATGTCGTATTTTTGTTGATTCTTTCAACCATATGGGAAATTGTCGCTGTAAATATCTCTTGGAAGGTTTGTGGGTTCATCATTGAAAACTGCAAATAAAAAAATGATACTGTACTACTAGATTTTTTTTAAATATTACTTTAGTACTTTTTCAAAGTCAATTTACTTATAGAAATATTTAAAGCGTAATAATACACTTACCACTCCACTAAAATGCTCGAGCACCTCCTTCTCCTCCTTAGACCGTACATGCGGCTGCGCAGGGGGCTGCGCCGGCGCACGCGGTGCGGCTAACGTGTATATGTCAAGCGACTGTAGCCCCCACCGCACTAGACGTATAAACACCAACGTCTCACGCGCACTGAACTGCTTCTGCCCAGTAATAGTGGTAGTTGTTGTCCCTTCTGTGTTTGTTGTGGTTTGCTGTGGTGTAATAATAGATATTGATTTTTATTGTTGTAGCCTAAAATTTATAATTATACAGGATGAAAAAGAACATCGGCGCACAAAGGTCCAACTGCCTCGAAAAGCACGTAACCCCACCCAGGTGTCACCCCACCAGCGTTCAACTCCGGGCTGCCACTGACAAATTCGTAATGGACATGGTAAAGTATCACAAGACATACTCAATCTATGGTAATAGGATGCGCGTCAATGTTCCTTAAACCTGTGATGTGATTTCAAAGTTTATCAGACTGTATGTCTCTCGAGTTAAATTTTTTTGAGTCTGTTATTTTATTATTCATCTTATCTGCTGCTCGGTAACTTCTATCAGATATTCATCAATTACACAAAATAAGTAATCTACAACTAACCTTACAAGACGCACAGCCCCACGTGATAGTCTTAACCCCACAAACCAGCGTCTTCACCAACGTCCTATAATCTCCAACATTCAAATTATTCATCTGTGAAGACGGAAAACCAATCTTAGACTTCTCCTCACTCTTGGAGAGGCTGTCCAGGAAGTCGGGCGCCAGTTTCTCTTCTTCCGCCCTAACTTCGACTGTGGAAGTCGTTGGGCCTGGGGTCATAGAACTCGCTGGGCCTGGGGTCGTGGGAGTACCCGGTGCGGTACCATTAGTGCCGTTAACTGGTGGTGTTGTTGGTTTACTGGAACAAGAAGAATACGGTAGTTTGAAAAATAAAGGATTTTATTTCAAAACATGGTCCTTTTTAACATCAACTAGTTTTTGTTTAGCAGTAAAAACAAAAAAATACCAGCATAATGTCCCACTTAGGGCAAAGAGCTCTTTTTATACAGAGAAGACGCGAGCATTAATAACTTGCTTGCTCAAGGCGGATTGGCGATTTCAGACGTATATTAATTATTATAAGTCCAGACTCGCCCGTGTCTTTTTTTAAACAACATTAAGTCAAAAACACACTTACCACTTATTCATCAAAGCTGGCAGCTGTAACTTTGATATAGTCTTGAACTTCAACACAAACACTTCTAGTATCCGCATTAGTAACTGGCGTCCTTGCGGCTGAGTGCCCGTCGCAGCCGCACCCTCGCTCTCAGACCGCTGACGAATGCAGTCGACCAGGTTTAGTAATAATTTGCAGGACATTGTTTGAATGCTAAATGGAAAACAAATAAAAACGGTGATGAATACATACTTAAATTATAAATGCGAAATTACTCTGCCTGTCTGTCTGTCTGTTACGCGTTCACGACTAAACCACTGAACTGATTTTAAAGAAATTTGGTAAGGGGTAAGTTTGAACCCCAAAAAAGAACATAGGCTATTTTTTATTCCGCGGTTTCGTCTGTATCCGCGAAAACTGACACGCGGACGAAATCGCAGACAAAAAGCTACATACTTGTATAAAAAACAAAATTAGTCCATAATTTTACCAAAGTCACTTGAACAAAATACCTTGTAGGAAGAGATTCATCATGCACATTCTTGGAGAACAAATGAGCTGCGATAGCGAGGTCTGTCAGAGGCAAAAGTTGTCTGACATGGTGGACTAGGTCTGCTAGCGTTGAGTACGCAAGAGGACGTAAAGACTCGTGGACTGTCCAACCTCCTCCTAGGAGTACGTCTTCGTCGAATAGACGCTCCATGTATGGGACAAATTCTGTAAAGAAAAAAAAAAGTTTAGGTTACCACTGGCTTCTGCCTGCGACATAGTCCGCGTGAATTTTCTATAGAACTCATGGTAACGTAGCTTCCCATTAGCGAAAGATTTTTCAGAATCAGACCAGTAGTTCCGGAAATAAATAATAAAGCGTTCAAACAAAAACGAACCCCATAGTTTTATAATATTAAAAGTAGATTTTCCCTCAGATATGAGAATTCTAGTTTTGACAAAGCTTAGGTACGTCATGATACGAGAGTGAGGCAGATAAAATCAAAATCTAGATACATAAGTACTTCAGAGTAAACTTATATCAGAAAACCAATAAAGCTAAACTAAATTGTATGTGAATAATGTTAAAAAATTGAAATGTTTCCGATGTTTTAATAACTTACTGAGTCTCAAATCTGTAGCAAGGATATGCCGTGTCGCTATGACCAGTTCCTTTCTCAGATGTGCCACCTCTGGTGGGCATAAAGTCAGCAGCCCTATAATGCCCTTAACCATCAAATTGGCGTGATTGGCAATGGTATCTTGATATATCCTTATAATGTATGCCAAGAAGGCTAAAGTCTTTATTTGGGCACCCATGAAGTCTACAAACACCTCCTTGTTGAATGAAGCTGATTGTCTGTAAGAAATATGGATTCTTGATAATATAAAGGTTACATATTAAAAAATCAAAACATTCTCCAGCAAATTTCAAAAGAACAATAAACGAAATACCAAAGTTTAAAATAAAAATGGTCATTTGATCAAAAGTTCAGCTGACCAAAGTCTGGAATATCAATGTTTATAATATTTATTACACTATTGACCAAATCGTTTAATGGTCAAATGGATTACTGGATAAATTATTAATTATCAAATGGATTAACTGAAAAAGATAAAAATAATATTAATATATTAGCGAATAGCGCCTGTCTGATACAGATAGCCTTTGCAACAACATGATCGGTTTGCTAATACAAAATATCGAAAATCGTTACGTTTTGTAAGCGAGCGAAGCGAGCTCGGGACTTAGGGCACCCCGACATGGACAGGTTAGGTTCGAAGGGGATGGCGGGGTCTGAAAGACCCCGCCATCCCCTTCGTGTTAGGTTACTTTAAACCTTGAACGCAGAAGTAGGAGCCCCGCGCAGCGGGGCTCCGTCGACCGGGTATTGTCTACCATATATTGTCATCTCTTCTGCTTGCGTCTTTTACACACATTACGGGCTGTAGTCGACGGAACCCCGGTCAACAAAAAAGCCCATGGAAGGTCAATGATCTGATTTTTTTTGTCTCATATAGAATACAAAAGTAATATTCTTAACACATTAACTGCCGCGTCGGTCACCGGTGACCGGCGCTAGTGGAGGTTTGACCTTCAACAGTTTTGGCACGGCAGTTAAAGTGTTAACAGAATAATTAAATATTGCTTTAGAATCAATTTATTTTTAATGCACAGTGGCCCAATTAGGAGGCTAAGTACAAAGACAGCTTGTCTAAATGTACAAAGACATAATTATGAATGATTTACAGATATGTTTAAGACAATTATAATTAAACTCTAGTTTATTAATTTGTTTGCGTGTACATGACAAAATAAATAAAAATGATGTTTAAATAATATGAATCAGTCTCTAGTTTAACTTTTAATCAAGGGAAAGATGGGGTGATGAAAAATTTCAGTGCTAATATTTTTTTTTTTTTAATTCATTGATTTTACCTGTGGGTAACAGCAGGCTGCAAGGTAATAGTTTCCATGATCAGAGGGATGAAGTTGCTGACCTCTTGATGTACATTTTGTTTGTACAATTGGTACATGAGGACCACTATGATGGGCAACTCCTGAATCACTTTCAAGGAGAGCACTGATCTTGGGATCAGATTGTACTGTAAGTAAAATAAATCAATAAATTTAGCTTTTATTTCACATAAGTGTTTTCTTAATTTCTTATTAATTTCCAATTGGCTAATGTTCTATGTGGTATATATTGTGTGAAAGTACAAGAAATAAATTGTCATTAATACTTACAGTAACAACACTGCCATCTAGCAGTTTTTTCTCAGTATGTATAGGAGTGGTGGTGTAGGTCTCTTGCAGTAATTGGTCAATGTTTACTTCTGATAAATCCTTCACCCTTATGGTGGGTTTGGGCTCAAATATTTTTGGCAAATGATTTGGCAAGTCAGAGTATATTCCCTTTACCCACTGAAGGAATTTGTGAATCTAGACATAAAAAATGGAAGTAAAATATAGTAAAAACAATGCTTTCTCTGTAGATTCATAACTGATATTCCTTAGTACCATAAATGGGGGTAAATACTGAATAGGTATGCAAGGGTTAGTTGGAACAAAACTTTAAAAGGGATTTTAACACTGGAATATTCAAGTTTCTTACCAGCAAGGACACTAAATCATAAATTGTAATTCAGTAAAAACATTTAAGTCCTAAAATCCCTTTTAAAGTTCCGATTTACCCCTGCACCCCTATTTACCCATTTTATGGTACATTTTAATAGATTAGTAAAGTACTTACATCAACATCAGTACTGTATGGTGGCCTGTATTGTTTGTGCAATTCCATAAAAATCTTAAGGCACACTAATACATTCTCTTCGTTTTCTATTTCCATTAATTTCAACATCAGTATTAAAATACTTCGCACATACTGTCTTAAGGTCTCACTGATTGGAAGACGGTGGATCATTTCTAATATCAGTTTCCTCACTTGCTGGATATTGTACTCCGCAATGAAGTGTGGTTCCCCTTCTTGTAGTATTTTGAGGAATATTTTTAGGGAGTGCTCAAGGAATTGGGGATATTGAGGGGAACTGAGTATTACCTGTATAATAAAGATAGAAAATAAAAATTTTATGTTTACATGGATTAATGATTTAAGAGGCATTTTTGGATGAGTGGATGGTTCATCAGTCAATAGAATTTTGGTATATTAATTTAGATTTTTGCAGTAAGGGTAGTCTGATAGGCTCGCCCCCTATTACATGGGACTTAAACATAACTAGCGAAATGTGGGTGTACTAATGGGTCCACCTCTGCCTAACCCTTCGAGGATTACAGGCGTGATGTTATGTTATGTTATGGGTAGTCTGATATTTGTGTCATAAAATTATTCTCTTGCAATTATTTATTTCTACATATTTTAATCACGAGTAGTATCACGAAATATTCTACGAGCTGATATATCACAACCTATGAGTACTATCAGGTAACCATAATAGGGTGTGTTGTTATCAATATCAACCGGTATTGATAACAATGCAGATACAACTGTAAAAGTCATTAGTATGTCTTTAATTTACACATCGTACACACCTCAAAGTTTTCACTAAGTTCCTGGGCTGCTTTGAGCTTGATCTCATCCTTAGCGCCGGGGTCCGCCAACATGGTCACATAGCTTCTGTAGGTATTCATCTGGGTATGCGGGTCCCCAGGACCGCCTGTAGCCATCGAAGCCATCATTGTGCACAGCAAATAGTCTCACAATTAAGTATTTTCACCAGCAAGTGAATTTTTCAACATGTTGTTATAACAAAAAATATAGGTACAAAGAAAATGGTCCTTCACACATTTACATCTTTAAATTATTTAATAACAGGTGTTAGATCATTATTATGCACATTAGTCACAAATAATCTCTATAATAAAAATATTAACCCAAACAACCGGACAAAACAAGCAATGCACGCAACAAGAGAACTCAACACGACATTTGTCAAGATTTTTAATCTGTGGGCTGGCTTAATGATTGATTGATTGTTACTCAAAAGCATAGACTAAATGCATGAACGAACGAAAAAAACGTAAAGTGCAAAATAAAACCTAGTTGACACGATCGAAATAAGATTCTATCTAAATTATTGTTGTTGTTGGAATGTTGTATGTACTTTTAGAAGACAGTTGGCCAAAAAAGAGTTTGTAGAAAGTGAGGGTGGCACTGGATACCACACTTGAATGGTTCAATAAGGAAAAATAATGGACGCTGCCTGTAAAAAAACTTTAAATCTTTCTACTGGTCGGCTAAGTAGAGGCCCCTGTATATTTAGCCGACGCGCTTATGATTTCTAGTATCGTAAAATAAACGCAGTAGGAATAATAAATGGACTTGAAAAGGGAACATTATTTCTAAATGCCAACAAAGGTTGTTTTAACGGTTACGACTAAGTTACCACCAGGGGGCTTACCATCACCTTTTAAGAAAACGTTCAAATGCCTGTCAGTCAACTTCCATTCAAAAGCAGGCCTGCTTAGGAATCGCTAAAAATCGTACCATGACCGCCGCTCAAGCCCCGAGCGGCATACCCGTATGCCGGTACGAAATTCTCCGTCAAGCCCCGAGTGGCATACCGGTATGCCGGCAGATTTTTTCATCTGTCAACGGCTTTACAAGCTGTTTTTAATATGAATTTAGTCGAATATTGTCTCTGAATATTTTTAAGGCTGATTTAGACGGTGCGAGAAATATCGTGCAAGTTGTGGTACATTTCCGTCAATGATCAGTCACTTTTGACATGACAGTCGCGCGGTCCCGCAATGTACGTCAAATCGCACGATATTTCTTGCATCGTCTAAATGAGGCTTTATTCTGAATGCTAAAGATGTTGCCATGCATAAAAACATCACTCGAAACGCAAATATCCATAGGCAATATAGAAAAAAAATGTTGAAGTTGACATCTGGCCCACTTCAAAATTTTGTCAACAGTGCGGGTTTTTGTTCCACATTTTTTGTGTTTAGTGATTTATTGTAGTGATTTGAAGGTAAGTGCAGTGTTTTTTATGTAGAATATTAGTTAGGACACCGTTATGTGTGATGTTTTTACGAAATAGCATCATAAAATTTGATTTTTTTGATTTGACAAGAGTCGTGAGAAATCGTAAACTTTTTTCAAAGAATTTTCGCTGTTTTAGTGCATAATCGACAGAAAATGGATGTAATATTCATTTACAACGAGTGATTACTTCGTTCTAGACAATACTTTCATGAAATAGCATCATAAAATCACTTTGACAAAATAATATATACGTATTTACATAAATACCTACAAACGGCGCCGCGCCCTATGAAGTTTGAGTTGTAATATTATGAAAATGTTACGTATGATTCTCAAAAAAACGCTGTTGTTAGATTCCTTGTCTATTCATAATGTAACTTACAAAGTTTGGTGTACATAGCTACAGTAGTTTTATCACAAATCGATAAAGTACAAGAACATGTGTATTTTTAGCCATTCTCTGATAAAACCCTATGCTTAGAAATACAACACCTTAATTCAGTTATCGCTTATAGATAAGTATGTTCTCTGGTTATTTTCCATCACAAAACAGGTTTTGCTATCGCAGTACGTCGTACAAAACATGGATTAGAGTGTTTACAAAATCATATTTACATATGTATAAATACATATAAAATGGCGCCGCGCGCTATGAAGTTTGAGTTGTAATATTATGAAAATGTTAAGTAGGATTCTGAAAAAAACGCTGTTGTTACATTCCTTGTTTATTCATAATGTAACTTACAAAGTTACAAGTACATAGCGACTCTAGTTTTATCACAGTCGACAAAGAACCATAACAATACGATAATATAAACAACTTTGGCCAGTTCTCAGATTTAATCTTTTGTTTACGAATGGAACGAAGACAAAGGGCGACCGCTGTTACTTAACTACCTGCGTTGCTTATCTACGTTCCCAGAACGGGCACCCTTATCGCTCTACGACCCAGTCGACCCACTTACGAGCATTTTAAGTGACTGGTGTCGTGTTACGCCATGATTACGTCATCGCGGCCCGCGCGTGCGCGGGCCTTGAGCACATAGCGTCAAAATAAAGTGCGCGGGGCTAAATCGGTTAAAGGTGAACGATTATTGAACGGCAATGCTTGTCTCTGCCTGCTTTGATGATGAAGTTTAGTCTTAGTCAGTGTTGCCAACCCGAATTTTTGAAAATTAGTAGATTATGTGCCAAATGTTGGTAGAAGTTGGTAGAATGTAAATTACAAAATTGGTAGATCTACCACCTCAATTTAGAAGATTTTTTAAGATTAAAAAAATGCATGTATACTGTTCTTAAAATGTTCATTTTTGGAAATTATACCTACATATTTTTATTGAAATGTTCTGCAATAGGCTGCCCGTTGTTTGTTATGAATCTTTTAGTACGCAACAATCCCTCTAGAGTCTCCGTGCAAATTCTATTTCTCTGGAAGGTTTTCATATTATTAATTGCAGAAAACAATCTCTCAACGTTGGCGCTACTATGTGAAAGTGCCAGTAATTTTCTCAGGAATTCGCATAGCAGGGGAAACATTGGATATGGATTGAAACCGTTAATACGTAGTTATTTAGTTTTAACAATAAAACAACACAAAACAGGAGCAAAGCTTCACCATTGATTCCGCAACAAACCAACCGGGAATGGGCCACAGAACACGGAACAGTATATGTCTATGGGCGCGAAATGGCGCGAACGGCGAACTGTTGCTGACGTTTTTTTTTTGTGGTTTATGTCCTGGACTCTATCATATATTAGTCTAGCATTGCTGGACCATAGACCATGCGTCCAGCGTTGCTGGACGCATCGTCGCATGGCGCACGCAACACATCGCAACGTCGCTCGTCGATATAAAATAATTCATAGTGGTGATATGTCAAACCACAGATAATATAATACTACAGTCAAACTAATTAAAAAATAGGTAGATTTTAGGTCTAGGGTGGTAGATAGGTAGACTGAAGTGAAAAATGGTAGATCTACCAAAAAGTTGGTAGATATGGCATCACTGGTCTTAGTGTTGTGAATAAACAACGTTCAAAAACTACGATATAATTCTCTAACACATTACCGGTTTTTTTTTTAATGATCATAACTTGAATTTCTTAGATAAATACACGTTATTACTAAGATTATGTTTACAACTTACCATGATTTATTATCTAAAAGCTCTAAAAGCACAAGTTTCACGTTAAAAAAACCTTTTTAACTCTTAAAGATACAATGTGATATTCAGAACGTACCTACGTTCATCAACTGTCAGCGCGTAAATATAAACAACATTTCACTTGATTAATTTAATGATTTTCACAGCCTTTTACAAAAGTAATATATAATGTTCAAAGCCCTACTAGACATTAAAGTCGATAAGAAGTAATTTATTTATTGCGGTATAGAGTGCTTTGGTAAATTTTGTTTCAGTCACAATTATTGTAAAAAAGTATTTTGTTGTGTTGTTCCTACAAAAATACATACATGGGTACATTTATAGTAAAGGAATTTATTGAAATATCGAAATACAAGAACCGCAATGCCCATAATCCAAGAAACATAACCTTTTTACAGGAATGCAACGGAGCCCCAGTATTCTTGACATCTCCTAGTCTACTAAACTGAAAAATAATATATCTAGTAATTCCATCCAGTGGAGAGCCTAACTAATTAATCATTATACATACGTATGTATTTAGGATGAAAATTAAAATAAAGAATAATACTCATGATGTGTTTTTATATACATATACCTGCATACTAGAAACCAACAAAGTACACCATATGAATTTATGGCTCCTGCAGGCAGTCATCTCTGTTACCAGTTTTTGTTCTTGTAAACTTTCATTGCATTTATATGGATAATATGGGTTCCTACTTATATGTATATACTAGCTTCTGCCCGCGACTTCGTACGCGGATCCTGTTGCTTATGCCAGCGACAACGGGGTCGTCAAAATCGAAGATCTGAAACGTCTGATGTAGAATTCTAAGGCCTGGGGACGGGAAAACAACGGGATGAGCTAGATTTCATCGAAAATCAGTCCTAAACTGTTACCGCCTTCACCGCGTGGAGGTACTCCCAGCTTATGTTATTTTATAATTATAGAGTGAAATTAAGCTTTGATTTCCACATCAGGTGTTCCAGATCTTCAATTTTTAAACGTCAACAGAGAGTGCTCATCAGGCTGAACAACTGTTGCTAAGACGTCATTCCTATATGTTATAGTGTAGCTGGGCGCTTGGAATTTCACAAAGCGTGTGCCAGATCTTCAATTTTTATACGTTAACAGAGAGTGCTCATCAGGGTGAACAACTTTTGCTAAGACGTCATTCCTGTATATATGTATTATAGTGTAGCTGGGCTCTTGGAGTTCCACAACAGGTGTTCCAGATCTTTAAATTTTATACGACAACAGAGAGTGCTCATTAGGCTGAACAACTCTTGCTAAGACGTCATTCCTATATATGTTATAGTGTAGTTGGTCTCTTGGAGTTCCACATCAGCTGTTCCAGATCAGAGCTTCAAATTTTATACGACAACAGAGAGTGCTCATCAGGATGAACAACTCTTGCTAAGACGTCATTCCTATATATGTTATAGTGTAGCTGGGTTCTTGGAGTTCCACATTAGCTGTTCCAGATCTTCAAATTTTATACGACAACAGAGAGTGCTCGTCAGGATGAACAACTCTTGCTAAGACGTCATTCCTATATATGTTATAGTGTAGCTGGGTTCTTGGAGTTCCACATTAGCTGTTCCAGATCTTCAAATTTTATACGACAACAGAGAGTGCTCGTCAGGCTGAACAACTCTTGCTAAGACGTCATTCCTATATATGTTATAGTATAGCTGGGCTCTTGGAGTTCCAAATCAGCTGCTCCAGATCTTCAAATTTTATACGACAACAGAAAGTGCTCATCAGGCTGAACAACTCTTGCTAAGACGTCATTCCTATATATGTTATAGTGTAGCTGGGCTCTTGGAGTTCCACATCAGGTGTTCCAGATCTTCAAATTTATTCTCTTAGCAGAAAATGCTCATCACGTGAAACAATTTTTGCTATAGTACCATATTTGTTTATCTTATAGTTTAGCTGGTCTGTTGCGGTTCTGCATCAGGTGTTCAAGTTTCCAGGATAAATTATAGCCTATATGTTGCCCGGACTTAATACCTATACAACAAAAAAAAAATCATTCAAATCCGTCAAGTAGTTCCGAAGATTAGCGTGCACAAACACACAGACAAACAGACAAACAGATAAACAGACAAACAGACAAAAAAAAATTTAATTACAGTTTCGGGTTCGGCATCGATATAATAACAACCCCTGCTACTTTTTTTTTATATATTTCCATTGTACAGACACCACTTTTCTAGAATTTTATTATATGTATAGATATAGATGTATAGATGTTTCAGTCAGTCATAAGAAAGTATCATGTGATAAATGATAATAATTTAATTTGTAAACAGGTAAAAATTAAACACATTTTTTTAAACTAGATGCGGTCATTGTTTTATTTTCATAAATTTACTGTGTTACATTATGTTGTGTAGAAACACATGCATTTGCAAAACATTTGTGATTGGAAATGTAGCACTTGATGGGCTAATCAACATCTCAATCGAGCCTTTAGTACATCAATGGTCCTCTCAATAATGTTTTGGGTCTTGTTATGCTTCTCAGTGTAAAAGGCTTCTGGAGACTGGTTCTGCATTCCAAATAAAATTGATGTCATTATTGTTTTTCTGAGTCAATACCGAGAATCTCCTGAAATAAATGGATTAAAAGATTACTTGCTTATGTTTTTCATTGTCACTTTAATACACAGCAAATTATGTTTAATAGCAAGGAACATACACAAGAAACACACTAGTGTAGTTATGCTCCACAATAGAAAATCTGATGAATTGATAACACTCACCTTAGTCTCTGCTTAGATCACTAAGCCTTTGAAGGATTTATTATTTTCATTATAGGTTCAAAACCCTCGCACAAACGGGGGACTAAATCTTTTGATAGGCCTGTAAAATACAAATATTAATTGAGTATTGTAGATTTGTAGAGTAGGTTTTTATTTATACTTACATTACGTATTTTCATAGGTTTTGGTTACCATTGATGATTTTAAGTTAAGTATATCTTCTTACCTATATTAATTGATTCTTATTCCCTGTCATTAACTTCATTATTGTTATTTATTTCCCAAATGCAACGCCGTTGGTATGCTTTTCCATACGATTTTCACACTTCAATTTTATTATTTTAAGTTATTTACATATTTCGTACTCGTTACACAGCTACAAAAATGAAAAAGTCTGGTTTAATTCGCTTACAATTCTCACCATCCACTTTAAAAACTCTTATTATATATATAAACCTAACATGTTGCCACGAATATCATTTTAGATTACAAAACGATGTTGAAATAGCTAGTCCCATAGTAACTTTTTAGCAATCGCTAATTTTGACATTACAGCCGTTCCATTATCATTTTGCTGCTGTCAAATAGAACGTCATAGTACGAAAGTCTATACAAAAAAAAAGGTGAACGGTTTTGTAAACGTTAACTTAGCAGGCCTGTTACAGGCCTGCTATAACGATGTCATAGTACAAAATAGCGAGGCAGTTCAATATCCGGGCAACTTCTGCCCTGCTATAGAGGTCATAGTAAGCCCACAGTTGTACCACCCTATCTACCTTTTGGTTCAGTCTGACTCTGTACTGTAGGTAGGTAAAGGCTAGTTTCTCTATGGATAAATAGTAAAGTTTAGGTACCCCCTGCCCCCTATAAAACTCTATTGTTTATTCCATGTCATCGGCATCGATGGATGCTTTACAAGTTACATTACATTTTTGTAATAGGATAAAAATGGGTTGAAAATGAAATAAAAACAACGTACAGGTTGTGAAACAGTGAAATTATCAACTCAAATACAACTTAAAATGTGATCATGGCTACTCCTACAACAGTGTTAGTCATAACATTTTGGCTTCGGTGCACAATAGTGTATGGTTACGAGTTCATATCACAATATCCAAATCAGCCTAATGAGACATACCATTTCTATCATCTCGCCGTGGACAGAGTCAGCGGCCAAGTATACGCTGGTTCGTTAAACTGGATTCACCAGTTAAGCCCTGACTTGAAACCAATCCATGTTATAGGCACAGGTCCGATACTAGACAATCCAATGTGTCATGCAAGTGGTTGTCCTTCAGCTGACATACAGACTACGCGCACTGATAATGTAAACAAAATATTAGTGATAGACCAAGAATCCGGGAGAGTGATTGCGTGTGGTTCAGTGGCGCAGGGGTCCTGCACAAAGTACAAGCTTGGAGACCTGTCTGCGAAGCCCGAGTTCGTTCCTGTCAGTGTGGCAGCTAATGACGCTGATGCGTCTACCTACGCTTTCATCGGGCCTGAAAGGTATAACTCATGGGACCGGTCCAATGTGCTATATGTGGGAACTACATTCACGAACAATGGAGAGTACAGGCACGATGTTCCTGCGATCTCCAGCCGTGACCTGATGACTCTCGACACTGCACAATTAACTTTTAATAAACAAAGTTCAATACAAATAGATGTTAAATACAGAGATAACTTCTTAGTACAGTATGTGTATGGCTTTAATGCTAGTGACTATGCATATTTTTTGTTAATTCAAAAACATTCCCACCTTGCTGGTAATGAGGAGTTAGGGTATGTGTCCCGCCTAGCTCGCACATGTGTCAATGATGATAACTATAACAGCTACACAGAAGTAACACTAGAGTGTCATGTTCGAGAAGAAACTGTTAGTGGTAAGAGTGAAGTGGTCAATTATAATTTAGTTCAAGATGCTAAGATAGCAAAGGCTGGTGCAAACCTAGCTGCCCAGCTGGGTATAGAGACAGGTGATCCTGTTCTTATAGCTATTTTTAGTCCATCAAAAAGTATTTCTAATGAACCTATGGCTAAGTCAGCTATTTGTGTATTTTCTTTGCAAGAAATAGAAATTAAGTTCAATGAAAATGTTCACATGTGTTTCAATGGTAGCACTAAAGCACGCAACATGGGCTACATATCAGGCATGATATCCGATGGAAAATGTCCCAGTGTTGGTTCAACAGGAAATATACTAAATTTTTGTGAGGTAGGTCTTAAAATTAGTGGTCTTTATCCTATAAAAACAATGTCTGTTATTAATTGGAATGATACTTTAATTACTTCTGTCACTATGTCTGTAACTGGGCTGCATACTGTAGCATTTCTAGGTACCAACAATGGTGTTCTGAAGAAAGTCCTTATTGATGCTGAAAAAGCATTGGAATATTCAAGTGAAGCAATTTTGCCTGGTCAGAGAATTTTACCAGACACAACACTGTCACCATATCAAAAAACGCTGTATGTGTTGGCAAGGAATTCAATAGTGCAAATACCAACTGAAAGATGTGCAGAGCATGGAAATTGTTCCTCTTGCCTAGAATCAAATGACCCTCACTGTGGATGGTGTTCTTTAGAAAAACGCTGCACAGTTCAAAATATGTGTCAAAAAGGGACACAAAGTGCACCAAGATGGTTGTCTCAATATATTGGTCAACAGTGCATTGATTTTGAACAGATTCTACCTGACAGAATATCTATGAATGAAGTAACAACAGTGCAGCTTATAATAAGAACTTTACCAGAACTACCTTTTGAAGCAAAATACAAGTGTGTGTTTGGAAATGCCCCAGCCATAGATGCTGCTGTAACATCAAATGGGCTAGCTTGCCCTACACCAGATGTGAAGCATAGACCTAAAATACCTCAAAGCCAAGACCATGTGTATGTTTCACTGTCTGTTCACTCATCAGAAACAAATAAAGATTTTGTTTCCAGGAATTTTGCTTTCTATGATTGTTCAAAACATACAACATGTCACTCTTGTATACTAAGTGAATGGGCTTGTAATTGGTGCATATATGATAACAGATGCACCCATGATACCTCTGTTTGTCAAAGGACCATTATAAGCGGTGAAAATAATCCTACTAAACTTCTAAACCATGGTATTGGACACTGTCCTAGGATAAGACAATACAAGAAACCTATTTTACTACCAAATAATGTACCTAAAGAATTGGAACTTGAAGTTGAAAATCTACCTCACTTACAACCAGGACACACTGGATTTCAATGTATAGTGAGCATTGAGTTGGCCAACATGATACTTCCTGCAAGAGTTGAATCTAATCACTACATTGTGTGTGACAAAACAACCTATTCATATGAAGAAGATGTGGGAGAGTACAATGTGAGTGTTAAAATTGTTTGGAATCATAAACATTACATAGATACAATCAACATCACATTGTACAAATGTGAAATTCTTGGATCACATAGAGAACATGCAGATTGTTCTCTTTGTATTACCCGAAATTCCATTTACAAATGTACCTGGTGTGGCAACTCCTGTTCTTATAGTGAAACATGCTTAGAAAATCCAGTAACTGAGTGCCCAAAACCTAGAATTGATATGATCAAGCCACTAAGTGGACCAATAGAAGGAGGCACCATTGTAACTATTGAAGGCAGTAACCTTGGTTTAAGAGTTGAAGAAGTATCTGGTAAAGTTCGAATTGGGGATGTTCTTTGTGAAATAGTAGACTTTGAAGTTTCTGTAAGCATCACATGTCGCACAGGACCCTCCAATGGCTCTGCTGTAGCACCTGTAATTGTGGAAAATGATTCTGGCCACACAGAATCATCTGTTTTGTTCAGTTACAAGAACATAAAACTTCAAGGCGTCTATCCAACACTAGGACCAGTAGCAGGTGGCACCCAGTTAGCCATAGGGGGGCAGCATTTGAACATTGGTTCATCTATCTCTGCTTTCCTGGATGAACTGCCATGTTCTGTCAATACTACACAGACTTCAAACAGCAGATTAATATGTATTACCCCAAAGGCAAATGCACCCAGAGTGATTCATACTTTGACAGTGGGAATAGATAATGCAAACCGAACATTGTATGGAGATTTATTTAATTATACAGCAGACCCAACTATAATGGAAATCAAACCATTGAAAAGTTTTGTATCTGGAGGCAGAATGATTACAGTTCATGGTACAAACTTGCACACCATCCAGAAACCTCTTATGAAATTGTATTTTGGTAATGAAGTATTGCCGGTGAACCATACAGCTTGCACTGTGCTCAATGAACATCAAATGGAATGCCCCAGTCCTGCAGTAAATAAAAAATATTTCGACATTTTGCAAGCAACAAAAACTCAAACCAGTACTCCACAAATCGCAATGAAAGTCGGATTTGTTTTGGACAATGTGGAAACAATGCATGAAAAACATTTTAACCCTCCTCGAACTCATATGGTTTTTGTTGAAGATCCTCATGTATATCAATTCCCTAATAAAGGCATAAAGTCCTACAAAGGCGACCCATTGGTAATAGAGGGTGAAAATTTAATAAGGGCGAGTGATGAAACAGATGTTATCGTCACAATTGGAACAGAGCCTTGTAATGTTACGAGCCTAACAATGCAACAACTTTTATGCACGCCTCCTGAAATACAACCAGCGAATACTGATGAAAACGGTTTACAAATATCTGAAATTAATTTACCTTTAGTGGTTGTAAAAGTTGGGAAAAACTTACGATTCCCTATTGGATATCTTCATTACGAATTACTTAGAAACTATAATTTTCCGCCAGAAGTTATCGCAGGCATCGCTGGTGGGACATTCTTTCTAGTGCTCATATTTATGATTGTATTAGTTATGTACCGACGGCGCAGTACAAAAGCTGAAAGAGAATATAAAAGAATACAAATTCAGATGGATACTTTAGAGAGCAATGTGAGATTAGAATGTAAATTGGCTTTTGCCGAATTGCAAACTGATATGTCTGATTTGGCAGCTGATTTGGAACATTCCGGTATACCGACGCTAGATCACGTAAACTACGTCATGAAGGTATTCTTCCCAGGAGTATCAGACCACCCTATATTAAATGTCCAACGTCAATTATTTATTAACGCTCCCAGAACCAACTATGATGCAGCTATGATTCAATTTGAGCAGCTATTAAATAATAAATGTTTCCTTTTGTCATTTATAGACACATTAGAGTCCCAAAAGTCATTTAACATTCGAGACAAAGTTAATGTGGCTTCTTTGTTGATGATTATACTCATGGGGAAAATGGAGTACGCAACGGATATTTTAAAATCTCTTTTGTTACGTCTGATTGATAAATCTATATGCAATAAGCATCCTCAACTAATGTTAAGAAGAACTGAAAGTGTGGTTGAAAAAATGTTAACTAATTGGATGGCTTTATGTATGTATTATTATCTCAAAGATTATGCAGGTTCTTCTCTGTTTTTGCTCTTCAAAGCAATAAAACATCAAATCGAAAAAGGAGTTGTTGATGCAATAACTCACGAAGCTCGATATTCATTATCGGAAGAGAAGCTTTTGAAGGAACAGATTGATCATCAGACCATTACACTGCATATAGTCCAAGATGATTTTGATGAAAAAGTTCAATGTAAAGTTTTAGACTGTGATAGTATTTCACAAGTAAAAGCTAAGATATTAGATGCACTCTTTAAAAATACCCCATTCTCTATGAGACCATCCGTCCACGAAGTTGATTTAGAATGGCGACACGGAAGGGGAGGACATGTTACACTTCAAGATGAAGATGTTACCACTAAGACGATAAATGGCTGGCGTAAGTTGAATACGTTAGCTCATTACGGCGTCAAAGAATCAGCCGTCATGTCCTTGATATCCCGCCAAAACGACAGCTTTAACACTCCGTATAAAATACCCTGCAAGAATTGCACAGGAATTTACTGTTCCAATTCTCA
Source organism: Hoplodrina blanda (assembly GCA_949316365.1). Taxonomy (NCBI): domain Eukaryota; kingdom Metazoa; phylum Arthropoda; class Insecta; order Lepidoptera; family Noctuidae; genus Hoplodrina; species Hoplodrina blanda. The sequence continues at coordinate 11,936,735 of OX438581.1, forward strand.
TATAAGAGTGTATAACAGTGACATTACAGACCAAAATGTTCATTACTATCACTTGGTGAAACCTATAGAGTACCAGCACATTATCAACAAGTCCTCAGAACATAGTCACAAAGCTATTCCAGAGATATTCCTCACTAGGCTCTTGTCTACGAAAGGCACAGTCCACAAGTTTGTTGATGATTTCTTCAGCACCATTCTCACTGTAAACGAAGTATTGCCACCAGCAGTCAAGTGGCTATTTGATCTTTTTGATGACGCAGCACGGACACATGGTATTATGAATCCTGAAGTAGTCCATGCGTGGAAGTCCAATAGTTTACCCCTTCGGTTTTGGGTGAATCTCATTAAAAATCCCGATTTTATATTTGATATCAATAAAACAGCGACTGTCGACTCCTCGTTATCAGTTATCGCTCAAACTTTTATGGATGCTTGTTCATTAACAGAACATCGATTATGTAAAGATTCACCTTCTAACAAATTACTTTTTGCTAAAGACTTGCCTACGTATAGGGAAATGGTTATAAGATTTTATCAATCTGTATCTCAATTACCTCAAGTAACAGACCAAGAGCTAAGTACTTCTATGCAGCAACTCTCGGTGGAACAGTTGAATGAATTCGACACTCTGTCTGCCTTAAAAGAGTTGTATATCTATGTCAGTAAATATAGAGAACAAATTATATTAGGCCTAGAAAACAAAATGCACTTAGCTCATAAATTAGATAATATAGCATGCACTATGGAAGGGGATCCTACATCTATATGCTGACTATATGACACCAGTCACGATTTGATTGCATTTACGTAATTTATTTATATAATACCTACTTTGTAAAAAGAAGCTTTAATTTATTCTGAAAATACTCAGATCTAATAACACTGATATGTAAAAAGACTGTAAAATATCAGTTTCATAACTCTAGTTAGAAGGTAAAGATATTTTTTTCAATGAATCATAATGAAATACTTAATAGCTATGGACTTATTTTTCGTCGAAGTACGTATGTAATAAGTATAAAAGTATCTTTTGTAAGTGTTAAGTGAAATTATTGTAACTATATTGGCATTTTTTAATCAGCATTACCATGGTATGGGACTATTTGAACATGCCTATTACATTTTTTATTTTTATTCTTAACTAAGTACTTACTACATTTTATTCAGGTTAAACAAAAGTACTAGTTTATCTTTTACGAGAATTTGCCGTTTTATACCATAAATACGAGTATAATAATTTATTCAAATATAATATTTCTCAAACATCACTTTTCTGAAGATACCCCTGAATAATTAGTTCAAATAGTCCCATAAAACTATTTTGGAATATTTGTAATGCATTTTTAATCTCCCAGTGGCCATGCTATTTTTATAATTTTAATATAAAGCGAATTAATGCTCTCTTTTAGGAAAGACAAATATGATTTTATAATAAGAATGATATATAAATCTGGCACTGACATTATTTTCTATTGTAAATGTTCTTATTTGTATTTATATTTAAATTACTTAACTATTGATGTGTATTATGCTAAGATGTATGTGTAAAGAGAAATAAGAATTAATTAAGGAAAATGTTGTGATATTTGTATTTGGAATATTGATAGTTTTTAATTTATCATGTTAAATACTCTAATTTATGCAGCAATATAAATTTCGGAATCTAAATAATAAAATACCTAGCTAGTATCTGTTTGTCTTGCAACAGTTAACAAGGGTTTGTGTTATTTTTCTGTGAAGCAACAAAGCAAAGCAGCACATTCATCGTTTTTAGTTATTTCGTGATCTCATTATGTTTTTGCTCAAATATCTTTTATATATTGTCAATTTGTATAAATAAACCCCAATCTTTTCTGTATAAATCTCACATGTAAAAAATTTGGCAGAAAATGTCGTAATAATATTCCATTTACAAAATATGTTTAAAAAAATAGTGTTAGTTAGATATAATAACTTGCTAGAATTTAAGACAGCGTAAATTCACCCGTCTTTGAAATTTTATATTATTGACTTAGAAATATACTTATTTATCAATCCTTTTGTAATGAATAATTTCAATATGAATGGGATAAAACAAACAACTGAGTATTATTAATTTTAACGTTTATTACATGTACATAAATAAATCATAGAACTTTTAGGCAATTCAGACATACACCGAAAGTCATTAAAATTACATAATTCTTATTGATAAAAAAAAATACGCCTGTACTGTCAGCGAAATAACAATACAATAATTTATATTACATTGGTGTCATCCTAGTTTTTTAAACGTTTGTACTGTTTTTATTTTAATCTCGAGATAACTAAAGTCAGCTTAATTGACAACACATACATAGATAGTTACGATAGCAATTCTATTATTTGAATCTATCACATTGAAAGCGATTAATATTTATAGTTAGCGTTTAAAGATTTGCTTTTTATTTGTCGTAAAATCGCTTCGAGAAAAACTCTTCGTGATTTTAAAAAAGGAATTAAGATAGATAAGATCTATTTGTTAAATTGCAATTTTACGAAACAAATGCCTATAAAGAATTGAAGAGTAAAATGCAGTAAGCGAAAATGATCTTACAAAAATATTTTGACAAGTATACTTGCATCTTTCTTTTAGCAAGTTAACCCTACGGAACTCTATTCGGTTTTGGATTAAATATAATTGGGTAGTTGACATCATGAACCATTAGTTCCACAAGACATTACTCTTAAAAAAAAAACTTTCATTTTAGCCTAGAAAAACGGAATAATTTTGAACTAACGAATTAAAAAACGATTTTTCGTTGCGTTGAAATCTATAAATGTGAGTGGTTGACCAAAAAGGGACCTTAAGGGAAAATAATTGATTTCGAGTAAATCGCGTTTGAAATTTCGTGTAGCAACGAGTTTCGGCTCGGCCTCGGCTCACAAAAAAAATCATAAAAAAAAACACTACGGCACCTAAAAATATTCTGGTTAGACCAAAACAAAGCTAAAAGACCACAGATTAAAAAATTCAAAAAAAAAATAACTGTTTCAAATCCCTCCAGGTCCCTTTTTGGTCAACCACTCACAAATACATACTTAGTTAATAAATGTGAGTGTCAAATTAATAACGTCACAGTATTGACATACAATATCGAATTTTACTTTTAATTGAAAATTAATCGAGTTTATAGGTTTAAAATAAAGTGTTGTCTTGGATTTAATTGTTGATGGTTCTAACTTCCTAATTATTCTTCGAATACAGACACGATTATCATAAAAGATAATTTCTTACAATCGTTTTGCCAACTCTTACTCTTATACCTGAACACTCATTAACACCATCATATTAATCAATGGAATTACTTGGAAGTGATATACCTAAAGTTTATAAATGCTCAATTTTTACTCCAATTCACCCATATAAGATCCTTGAACGCGTTGATGGGGTATACGCATAAATATACACATCAAAAGTGTCTAGGGATCAACATCCCTAACATTGATTAGGGTTGTTGATCCCTAGACACTTTTGATGTGTGTATTAAAGTGATCCCTGCATGTGAGGGACGGCTGAATTAGTTATGACATAACCACATATTAAAATTAGCACCGTTTACCCGTAGCAATTTAATTTAATTGCACAGTACCTATATGATGTTTCTAAGCAGATATAAAAAAACTTTTTTTCTACATACAGTGAATTTCAGTGAGATCATAGCTGCTATCGGAATATTTTGTGCATGAAAGTTAAAGAATAATATCGATATGATCAGTAATTTCAATGAAAAAATAAATGAACGATATGCAGGTGATAAATATTTAAGTTACTTTCAATGTTTTTTAAAATCTGACTAGGACTTGGAAACTGGCTTCGCAAGCCTATAAAACAAAGTCACACTAATCACTCGTGCAGGCCTCCATATTCGCAAACATCTTGGAACGATCGCACTCCTTGCAATGAAGCAAGAAAGAGTACATAAGGCTTTGCATCTGTGTGATGAGCGCCGATAAACGCGTAGTTACGCTACAGTACGATTGTTGGACAAATCATGTCAAACATTGCGAGTAGGCGTAAGCTCACACAAACGCAAACCTTAAACAAGAACATCGACACACCTAACAGTCATATGCTGAACATCCTGCAGCAAACACTTGCGCGTACGCAACCATCCAAACGGACGTAAGTATTATAAAAGACATTGTTATCATCACAAAATATTTTTGCTACATCGTGCTTCCGATCCAAAGTTCCTTCATCGAAGCACGCAGTACATAGATTCTTACAATAGAAATGGGTTTTTATTTAACTGTATATATACCTATACAAAACGTCGTCTACCCTGACATCTTGTCAGGGTTGACACTATCCCTCTGCCTTCTCCTCGACTTATTAACATTAGTTTGGACGGAAGTTAAGTTAGCCCTGAATAAAGCTCACGAAACATCGCTTAGCGAACAATTCCATAACGTTAAATGTTTTCATAGGAACAGTACAAACTTCATTACAATAATTATATAAGTTTAAAAACCCATTTCCAGTCCATACAATTTCAAAAAAATCAACTAAACAATATCTTTGTCAATATAAAGTCATAATAACAGTTGCCATAATTTAAAGCAGTATTTTGTGATGTTATAAAGTGAAATTATTTACTGCTGGTTATTAATATCTATATTCTTTTGCTAATACATAATTGTACAGGAATCAAATAGGTATCTTCTGAAATTGACAGTACACAGCATTATGTATAATTTGCACCGAATTCCATCTACTATTTAGGAACATTATGGAAATTCAATGTCAAATTAAATGAAGTTCTATTTAACACTTCGTCTAATCTATCAGTAATTATTAACTTGACATTCAGCTATGAATTGTGCAAATTTGTATTTTGTACTATTTATACATTAAATATCAACAAAATAATTTAACAAACAGAATTATTATGAAATTATTATTATTCGATAAATATTATGTAAACTACATGTGCTCCTAAGTTGTAAATGATTCTCACTCGTAATATTAAACAACAACGTTACATGATATAATACATAACTTATACGACTCAACCCACGGCCGTAATTTTCACACAAGTGCACATAAATTAAAACGCAATAGTAGTTACATTTTAAACAATAGGTTGTAATATATCACAATGTAAAAAAACAACTAAAGACCCGTGTCTTCTGCGTGCATTCGAATAAACTTTGCGAAACAAGGCGTGGCAAACACTGAACAACGATTGAATAAATGTGGAAGGCAGTATCATCATCATCATCATAAATGCAAAACTGTTTTGTGCAGCTTACAACAGACTGCATATTTATGTAGTTTGTTGACACTATGAATACTGATAAAAAGTTTTAATGACACTATTTGTAATAAAATATTGTCAAAGATTACGGCCACGCCTGATCGCCTCAACTCAAGTCACAACATACCTAAAACAATAAACATTAATTCACATACATTTTGACATAATGCCTGGAAAACATTTATAACAAGTACACAATAAATATTTATAAAAAGCTTATGTGCTGTTTATAATAAATTGCCTCTTAGGTCCTGCCTAATATCTTACTTAGGGCATAACAGGAACAACTCGTTCCTTTACTAGGCTTTGGTAAATACGGGTTTGCCTTCTATCAATATACCAACTATTTATTAGGACATATAAAAACGTGGTGGAGAATCGTTTCCTCCAAAAAAGATGTACTTATAACACAATTTAAGTACTTTATAAAAATGTCACTGCTGATGAAATGGACTGCAGTATTTTTATATTAGATTTTCTAATAAATATTAGACATATAAGTATATACCAAAGTGCTTTACGAGCCACGAATTAATGTGAGACTACTTTCAGATGTGATTTTTCTAATGGATCTCGATAGACGATGGTTGCTGATTTGATGAGGTCTGCTTCGTCCTCGGTGGTGACACATTCGACAGACACGTCGACATCTTTGTGCGAGCACTTGTTGTGCGCCATGAGGAGGCCGCCGGCTAACCCGACCAGTGCGCGGTCCAGCCAGTTCACAGGGTTGGCGTACACCAATCCACCTTCGTAGAAACCCAAATGGCCGCCGTGTGCCAATTCTAGATACATCGCCTTATCGTGCGAGCCTGTAAAGATAAAAATGTTTATAAAACACTGGACAGATACTGCGGTAAATTCAATATGTCGCTTAAATTGTAGGAGATAGATAACCCCAGTCTGATTCATAAACATTTTTTTTATCAGCCTGTCTGCCACGCTACTTGATCATGCAAATGGACGAGGGTACTATCATTTTTTTTTAAATAGATGATGTTAATCGGGCTTACACAGAACCCACTCTTGGTTTATCGTAGTTTATAACAAAGCAAATCCAGTTTCATAATAGTCTAGGTTTCACAATACGACTGTTACAAACACTAACATTTGTCATTGAACTTATCTTTTTAAATCTAACGTAATAAAGCTGTTGTTTGCTTAAAAGCACTATTAATCTCTGGAATTAGCAGTCGGGTTGGAAAAAATGTTTTTGTATATGATAGCCAGACTATATAACTATATACACATATTATATAACATCACGCTACGACCCACGGGGGCGAAGCAGCAACTTAATACGGGTTGAAAAGACCACGCGGGCGAAGTCGCGGGCAGCAGCTAGTCTACACTAATATTATAAAGAGGAAATCCTTACTAATATTATAAATGCGAAAGTAACTCTGTCTGTCTGTCTGTCTGTCTTTTCTTCACGCCTAAACTACTGAACCGATTTTGATGAAATTTGGCATGGAGATAAAAGACCCGGGGAAGGACATAGGCTACTTTTTATTAGTCTTCGACTTCGACTTCGTCTGCGTCCGCGATAACCGACATTTGCGCGGACGAAGTCGCGGGCAAAAGCTAGTAGTTTATAAAGATACCAACATCATCAGAGCTCATGTAAAAATACAATAAAATTCCGATTCCAAGAATATTAATTTTCTATAATATTTGCCCAAAAGTTGTTTTGAGAACAATGGGAACGGAATTTACCCAATAACGTTTCTGAAAAAACGTCAACCTTGAAAAATTGAATATCTTTGAGCCATGTTTGAATTTGGAGATTTACAATCCAGTTCCACTGGTTTCGTTCACATGGTACAACGGTAATGACCTCATTTCTGTTGCGCAATGTTTTCAATATCATACGTTTAAGATTGAAATGCAGAAACCATATGGAGAAAGCCCACGTTCTATTACATACCTACTTAGGTATTAGTATCGGGTGTTAAGAGACCAAACACAGTCATTTCAGAAAAACACATATTCTGCCCATTATTACGATCATTTTTTTTCTACTAGGTACATCATACATGGAATCTCCTGGTTCTGGAGATATTGAAGATCAAAGTTACAACTTTTCACTACGTTTTTTTACGACAATTAGTTTTAAATGTTCCATCTAAACTCCCACGACCCCTGTACTGTTACATAAGCACAATAATTTGCGTATGTTACAATGCATGGTATCTTAAATCGTGATTTTTCACCAAAAAAATCCTAGCAATATTTTTTGCTAAAGTTACTTAATTTGATGAGCAGTACGTGAAATTAACGGGTATGTGATTTATTTTTTACAACCCATAGATTGATCTTGAAACAAAATAAGATAATTAGGCAGTGCCGGATTAGCCCATAAGCAAATTAAGCAATTCCTTAGGGCATCACATCTTGGGAAACACCAGAAATAGCACTGTAATGAAAATGAATAAGGGGGCCCACAGGCGTGGATTGCTTAGGGCATCAAAGAGTCCTAATCCGGCACTGTAGGTAGGTAAATTAGATGGTTTATAACAGACGTGACATATTTTACACGCAGACGACAGACGTGTTCATTAATAATGTAAATGATGTACCGAAATACTGGTGACGCGTACATTACCAAATATTGTCATGGTGTTTGTTCATCGTTAACCATTCCTCTTAAATAAATTACTGTCGAATGACACTACTAATGGGTAGTCTGCTCAATTTAGTAAAGCTATATATAGATAGAAGCCTAAAACACCTAACAACAGGTAGGTACGACCTCGAAATACCGGTATACCAACTTGTTGCCTTTTTGAAGTTAGACGGCAGACACTCACAATAAAAAACTGATTTTTAAACACGATAGGTAATTAGATTAACTCAGAAAACACAATGAACTACATTACTCAAACAATCTCATGTGACATGAAGAAATTAATTACAGATGCCTCTCATTTCTCCACAAGTAAATATTTAAGTACGAGTGTGAGTAGCTATAAGAGAAGGAATTAAAAGACTAAAGAAACTATGAATTGCCTGCAAGAAATGTCTGGCTAGAAAAGGCAGCATTAAGTTCAAGTCTGATTGAGATAATAAGAGATCAAAGAAAAGACAGACCAGCGAATCCAAGTGTTCGTAACCTCGTACAATATTACTCAACTTTATTCAATAAAGTTTTCGTTGCTTCTAATAAAGTTTATTGTATGAGGACCCTCTTTATTTTATTTTTATTCTACATATTCGGTCTGTGAAATTTTCAAGTGTACCTAAGACGATTCAAATTATATATACGGTAATGTGAGTAATGTGACTGACAGACAGTAGAATCTTAATAATAGGGTCCCTTTTGATCAAAGGGACCCCATACTACCCTAAAATATGTTGCTCCGACCGACCGATAGGCAGGGGCAAGACATTAAATATGAATTATTGAAGGGATACCAAGTATTCATGATAATTTCTAGAAACTAGATACTTACTGACAAATTCCCTAATGAAGGGCAATAAAGGTTCGGGCACTATGGGGTCATCGCGCGCGTTGATGAATATCATCGGGGTTTTTATATTCTTGACGTAGAATGCCGACGAACTCCATTTGTAGAGGTCTGCTACCGATTCGAAGCCGTAAACCCTCCTGAAAAGATAATAAGGAAATTGCTTTTATTTTTGTGGTTGGTAACACGAATATCATTTTCGCCATTAGCGTGTGTTTGCTCGAATAATGTCTGTTGATTTTCTAAATATTGTTCGCAATGAGCTGGCTATATGGGGTGTAAAATAAACTAATTTAAAAATGTTTTTAAAATCAAACTTTAATTTAAAATTATTACAATATTGAGTATTGGACATTGTACATGTACACATACGAACAGTGCAAGCTAAATAAAAGATTGTAATGACACATCATTATAATCGTTAACTACACTTATGTACTGTCCATCAAAACTAAGTGAGTTTTCAGCAAAAAATATTGCTGGGAATCGATTTATTTTTTTGTGAAAAGTCATGGATTATGGTAGCGCGCAATGTGACGTAGGCAAAACAGGGTTGTTTCTTGTGTCTGTATAGATATAAAGTTTAGTTTTAACATAAAAAAATTGGGTTCGTAAAAAAACGGAAAAAAATTAACTTTGACCTTCAATATAATTGAACCAGATTGTGCCAAAAAAAAATGGTCACAATCAGATGAGAAGAACACGTTACTTTCGTTCTTTGTCAATTGTCTTTTTTTCCTATAAAATGTAACGGGGTGTCCGTTACATTTTGTAGGCCCTTCGCCAATTTCCGGAAGCCTCTCTGTATGTGCTGGGTACATGGAACCCAGCACATAAGAGAGGCTTCTAGTCGGTGTCAAAAACCGACACAATTAAATAAACAATGGCTAAACCGCGATGATTGGCAACGTGTAGGTACTACTACGACTTTTTGTACTTACTAGGTGAGAGGTTATCGCAAATGCCCCGACTCTCAGGTCAAAAGTGCGTTGAACGGCTTAAAAAGTCTAAAATTTCCACCAAAGACTGCAGTCTATAGCGTGATCGGTCAAAGATCACAAGAATATGGCGTAGGAGCTCAACAATTACCTATTTACCCCAATTGACTGTTACAATATGTACAGACGACAAACATACGTTTACTGATGTATGGAATTGTACAAAAGGTATCTGTATTCTCTAAGTGCTTTGATAAACATGGACAATATGAAAAAGTCCGCTACCACAAAAAAAGTCACTTTAATTTAGGTACTTCAGGGTTCTTTTTATTGGTAAAAGCTCGCCACGCTATTCCCATCCACTCTGAAAGCCAGAATCAACAGTGAAGATAGCCAGAAAAGCGCCGAGGTAATGAAACTCGACGTGTCCAAGAGAAACGAGGCTTGTAAAAAAATCTGTAGTGAAATCTCATGTTGTTTTTGTTACCAGTATTAATAACAGATACTTTATCAGACGTTTAGACTACTACTCGGCCCAGGTCAAAGGAACACCTACGACAGTAAGTATTTTTACTAGCCAAAATATAAGCGACTAATATACTAATTTAATAAGTATTATTACGGAAGTATTCAGCATTATGTAAGCACTAGAAATGCCTTACGTATTTTTAATGTATTGTATCATACTGCTAATGTCGGTCAGACTTTCGCTGCAAATACCTAAAGACAATATTCTTCATAGATGTCGTCATTACTGTAGTTGCTTACAAATACGTTTGCGCGTATAAGAATTTAAGGACCTGCTACCATGTCCATGAGAGGGGAGCCTTGTATTCGAATGACGCATGATCCGCGCACCCGACCGTTATTGGCCTTGGCGGGCCCCTTGAAAGAGTTTAAGGTCTAAACACCTGCACGTACATGAAAAGCTTCAAGGAGATAATGTAAATTAAGCAAAAATCAACCGTATTGCACAAGTAGTAATGAACTAATGACACTTACAGCTTACAGTAAATTCAGACAGTCTATTCCAATTTAACAATACGCTGTTTGTTTAGTACTTAGGTCTAGGTAAAAGGTCGATAAGTTTAAGGACATTTCGGAAACAATCACGATAAGACGTAGACTGGATACGGAAGTGTACTTGGCTGGTTTACTGTTTCAAAATGGTTTTTTAAATCAACCATTTTCAGGGGGCGCTTGCAACAATCATTATAATCTGTATTTTAATTAAATTTTCCGTCTTACACACGATTTAAAGCCCTGATTTAAATGGCAGCGAAGCATTTACCAAAGACGTAACTGAACGCGGGTGGGTTAGGTAGTACATACATAACTGCACGCCTGTAATCCCCGAAGGGTTAGGCAGAGGTATTACACTTTAGCACACCCACATTTCACCAGTTATATTCAAGCCCCACCATGTAATAGGGGGCGAGCCTATTGCCATCAACCGGGTACAAATCTAGACTCCGAGACTGCTACTGAGAAATTCCTAAAGGAAAAACCCAATAACACTTTGCCCGACCTGGGAATCGAACCCAAGACGAAAGGAATAATAAGTAAGAAGGAAGGAATAGTAAGGAATAATTAATTTATTCAATCTTACCTGGAATAGGCCTCGTCGAGATCAGGCAGTGTTCCAGCCGACACGATCATCTTCTCATCTAAATCGAATCGGTTCTTCATATCAGGGCTCAGCAACATTCTTTTGTGTCGCGTGATAATGTTTCGGTAGTTATCCGTCATTATGTACAGGTAGAAACGACGGAAGTTCTGCCATTGCAGGAGGTACAGCATAGTGCTAAAAGTGAAAGAAATAAGGTTGAAAATTGCTTGTCTAGAGGTTCCCATTTAGTATCGTTGAATATTGAAGCGTTATTAAATAATGCCAAATTTTGGCAAATCAATTGATCTTTTAATTAAATCTTTACTATCTACAACAATATTATGAAGCTAAAGTGATTTATTTAACACAAGCGTGTTAAATACATACATACTTACAAGTGAAGCTAATATAAGCATTTTAGCTTCACTTGTAAGTATGTATGTAAGAAAATCTTGGAATCTTAATTTGACCCACTTGTTCTGATGAATACATGACTAGCTAAGAAACGTCATTACAAATCTAATATGGCGGACTGGCTGTTTGAAATCCACCCCATGATATGGGTATCAAATGAAAGGGTTTGCTGTCAGGAGTGTCAGAAATACGAAAAAATAGTCACGTGACTTAAATCCAATATGGCGGACGTCCAAGATGGCGGACAGGCTATTTGAAATGCACTCTCATGATATGGGTATCAAATGAAAGGGTTTGCTGAATGGGATACGAAAAAAAATAGTGCGTGCTAAAAGCGTGTTTTTTAGTTTTTTAAACTATTAAAAAAACATTTGTTTGTTAAACGCGCTAATCTCTGGAACAACCAGTGCGATTGGAAAAATTCTTTTTGTTTATGATAGCCAGATTCATGAGGAATTGTATAGGCATCACGCTACGCCCCACGGGAACGGATCAGTAACCAAAAACGTAACTTAACACGGATGAAAAAAACCACGCGTGCCATCCAGGGAGCAGCTAGTAGTATGAAAGTTCCATTTTGTTTGAAAGGTTTTATACCTGCTGTTGGCATCATAGCTGTCAAATAAATATCTTTGAGAATTACCATTGGTAAGTCAATGTCCCGAAAACGTATAAATAGTAGATTTAATTTTTTTAGTATATTTAAACTCTCCGTTTAGATATTAGGGTGGAGGTCAAGCGGATATTACCACAATACAGATATTCAGCACAAACTTGATAAATAAGTTAAACTGTTCCGATCCCGATTCGCTCTGAAGAGAGGTGTCACTTCTGTCAGTTACAATAAAGCATTGAATCAGTGCGTAGTTTGCCCTAGACGGGCTCTGTATCAAAAATTATAGAAGGGAACCGTTCTACTTAACTGCGGCGGGGCCCAAATGGAGGCTTCAATATTTTCCATAAAAGAAAAATATGTTTATTTTTCCCGCACACCGCCTAAGAGGGTAGAGTGAGATAGTGGATAATATTTTACGAATTTTTGCTTAGGTACACGGGTTCGGGGACCCAATAGCGGCGGAAGCTCCTGCGTTGAATTAAATTCAATGCTATTTAGGTCAATACGAAAAGAAAACTGAGAAATCAAAATAATTACGTAAAAAAGTAATGACATTAACAATTAACACTTAGAAGTAATACTTGAACGAGAAATTTCGCAATCAAGTACCTCCAACTTTGATGGAAAATTCTTCTGAAGGTTACATAATCATTTATACATGTTGCAAGAACCAACTTAATATGGGAATTCAAGAGACATTGAAAACTAACAAGCTGTTTCTAGACAGATTGCAAAATTTCTAGTATAAATACCGGCCTCGCCAAATTTTTTAATGATCTAAACCCATTTGCGTACATTATCCGTTTATTATCGAACATAACGCCTAGTAAGAAGGCCTACGAGTCGTTATGTCCAAATATAAACAAACCCAAATATCCTTATTTACATAAATATCCAAAACTATAAACTTAAAAAATTATCATTTTGCATTCACATACCATTTTCCTTGATGGTTAATTGGTGGGCGTCCTACAAAGAGGTTTAATATGACGACAATGAAGGCAACCTCGACCGCTTGCGAGACAAATTGATTTAAAATAAGAACATGATTAAACAATACTGAAGATATAATTAATGTAGATACTTACTCTATGGCATTGTATCCCTGGCATATTGAAATCCCGCCAATTATATTATGGGGCCTCTTCCTGTCCTCCCCGAGGTACTTAGCAATTAGGTTGCCACCTAGACTGAATCCGACTAGAATTAGTTTCGTGTGGGGATACCTCTCCATGAGGTTTTCCACCATATAGTTGTAGTCATCCGTGTGTCCTGAAAACGATGGTTAGTTACTAAAAAGAAGACAAGAGTGTTTGTTAATCTTTAATTTAATACTTTATTTTATACAAGGGTTTGCCCTAATGCCTAATTTTGCTTCGCCAATTTTTTTTTGAAGTGAAAACTTCTTTAGCGGCGTTGAGCACTTTTTCTGTAATGGGTATAAAATCTTAAACTCGCGTCAGGACACGTGCGCGTCAGGACACGTGACCTGATCGAAAAAGCGTAAGACGGATGGAGAGTAGACAGCTATCCCCTCTCTACGGCGCGGCGAAAATGTATGCCTGGGCCTACTGTTTCGTTTAGACAGCGCAGGGCGCTTGCGCGAATGTTCGTGTATGTTAAACGTAAACGTAAACGTTAATAATCAAGTTTTCACTTCTGCCGGCACTCCCGGAGTGCAACCCGTTTTTTTTTTTTTAATTAAAATATAGCCTATGATAGTCAGCTTTCTATAAGTGAAAGAATTTTTTAAATCGATTAAGTAGTTTTTCCAATACAAACAAAAATACTTACTCTTCTAAAAGTGATTGTTTTTAAAAGATCTTTAGAAGTACAAGTCTGATTACAAGAATAATTTCACTAATTAAAAGCTACTCTATTTCCGAGGCCATAGAATATGTTTTATGGTATACTTGACTACCACGCCGACGAAACCACAGGCAATAGCTAGTTTGTTATTATGTAATAAGAATGATAGCATCGATGTCCTACTTTATAAATAGATTAGGGTCATTTAGGTTAACGATCACTATTTTGTTTTTTGTGTTAATGAATAAGCAGTCACGCTGCGTCAATAATTTTACTAATACACAAATAGGAATGAAACTTATTTTCAGCAAAAAATGAAATTTTTATCAATAAAACCGATGAAATATTTTTAATGCCCTTTATGCTTCCTCCTTTCTTTAGTATAAATTGTACAATTTTATTATCATCTGTTTTGTGTCTAGGTAAATTATTATTTTAGAAATTGTAAAATGAATGAAAATATGTTGTTGACAAAACTCTACACGTGTATTAAATTATTATTTTCATGAAGTCACGATTTAAATTCATGATAAAAACAAACGATTCATTTCTTAAACACACACATAACACACTATCGTTCTTATTTCAAATGAACTTGACCATTGTGAAGGCCATAGCCAATTATGGCCAATGTGTTTTTTTACCAAACCAGACATAGTGAGTGACCCTCAATTGGCATGCAAACCGAGGTAGATCGCACAACAGAAAATAAACAAATACAGAATTATCACCCACCAAAGAAACAGAAAAATGCTTTTATATGTATACTTCAGAATTAGGTATTAATGACAAATATTGCAAATTAAATTATCCTTATTTATTCAGAAACATAATTATTAATATCATTTTACGTATAAAATTTTTCGTTACCATACCTTTAGTTAAAATATGAGACTTAAATAAGTATTTTTTTCCAGTAAAAGTACCAACTTATCGCAGTGGAATTATAATTAAAACCCTGCATATATGATCAGAAATTAATTATTATCATTTTCTTCCAAAACTGCTGTTTTTATGTAAATACAAGAAAAGTATGAAATTATGTACTACTTTCAAATACGATACTTAATAAATGTCACCTTGAAATAATATTTTTATTGATCGAAACCCAATTAAATGCTCCTTGCAAAAATTCTCACAATTCAATTCAAAATGTCTGCGAAAAATTGTGAGAAATGGCAAGTGTTTCATATTACAGGGAGGGCATAACGACGTAGTATGATGAAGCACTTAGGCCCTATGCTATATCGATCGTAATGACTAACTGGAAACCAACAATTTTCTTTCGAAGCTAATGGCTTTTTCCGTGCTTATGAAACGGAAAAAGGTACCGGTCTCGCATTACGGGAAAGTCAAGGATGTAATTTGTCGCTTTCCGTTGAAATGGACGTAGTAAGTAACAACTTATGGTTGCTTGCATTACGTGGTTTGAGAATGAGTAGGTGAATAAACAATAAAGAGGTTTCCCTGAGAATCGGAACAGTAATTAAGTAAAACTTAACGTTAATGCACACCATAATTATAATGCCACCTTAATTATAATTGCTTGTTTATGTTAATTTTGTACGCCATTTGGCAAAGCATAGCGATCATGTTTTGTCAAAATACTTTCTGTAACCATACCTTTGATTTACAAAATAAATGATTGATTAATTAGTTCATATTTCATCCGTCTCTATTTCAACTTAGAGGTAAAATAATTTGATTGTTTGTAAAAGGTTATCTCTGTAAGTACTGATCCGAATACAAATAAATCTTTCACTGAGAGAAAGCTACTCTATTGACGAGTGATAGAATAAAATTATGTTTTAAGGTACACCTGACTTCCACGCGGACGATCTGGCGGGCAGAAGCTAGTGAATAATTTTATTATCGCATGTATCTGCAATACAACTAAGTTGCAACAAAGTGAAAAGTATTATAATAGTGGACGGCAATGACTTCGGCGTGAAAGTCGTTACGTTACAATACCTATGTGAAGGAGATAGTATTGTAGTTAAAGAGCCGTAATCCTAGACCACGGAATGTAAATTATGGCAGCGGTTTAACTTATAGCCAATTTTTTTATACTTGGTAATATAAGGTAAGGCTAAAGGCTAAGGTAGACTGGTAGAAAATGCCCAAGGCATTAAGTCCGCCTTCGTACATGTGCATAAAGTTTAAATAAATAATATTAATAGCAAGGTTTACTACTAAAGAGTGTTTCTTTAGATATAAACTCATTAAAATTTAAGCTCTACTTAATAGACAATTTTAAATAAAATAGCGGTTAATACAACCTAACCTGATTGTGGACTACATTTTCACCCGATTAGACTGTCGATGCCAGGTTGATGTGCCTACTGTACTTTGACTTTCAAGAAAGCGTTTGATAGAGTCAACAATGATATCCTGCTGGGTCACCAGACCGGACTGTATGTGTTTACAGATGAATGGAAGGTTATCTTGCAGAATGTTTGAAGTACTGCAAGAGGAATTCTTAATAGGTATATTATGGATGTATGTAGGTATATATTTTTGCCTAAGCACAAGTTTTATTGCATTTATATAACCACGTTATTAAATCGATTAACTGTGATTGGTTTAACCATGGTAAATCAAATAAATTAATAATAAGTAACAATAGGATTGCATAAAGGGTGTATAATAAAGCCACCACGCAGTTGAAGTGTTCAGGTGTGTTTTATTATTTACGTACTTATTTAAAAAAATATAAGTTTTAAAGTGTCAAAAACCTCCACAAATCGTGTACCTACTGTTGAAGACACCCCTAAACACAATCGTTTTGCGTGTGTCGTTACCATAAAAGTGATTTTTCATGCCATAAATAAAAGTCGTTTCCCAGCATTAAATGCTTCTTCTTCTTTAAAAATCAAATATACATAGTTAAATAGAAGAGAGAGAGAGAGAGTGAGATAGAGAGAGAGAGGGAGAGAGAGAGAGAGGGGGGGAGGGAAAGAGAGAGAGAGGGGGAGGGAGAGAGAGAGTGTTAAGTATATAGTTTAACCTTTAAGTATGGACGTCATTTTTTCTTAACACTACTGTGGACGTGGAGTCTCACAGGCTCCTATATGCACACACATTTTTGTGAGGAATTTGATATTAGATCACTTTAAATCTGATTGAATATTAAAGTTATGTGATTTAGCCATAAAATAATGTGTTTATATAATCAACTTTTATTTAATAAATTATAGAAATGTTAGAAATCAAAAATTATGGGACTTTTTAGTTGAAATCTACTCAGGTTACATTTTTAGGTATTAAAAACAGCCAAACTTATTCCTATAACAAAATGAGTCTTTTTTTCTCAAAATATAATGTATAAGAAACCAAAAACACAAAACACCTACTTCAGGTAACAAATATAAAAAATTTTGACAACAGTCTAGTAACGGCAATTTTTTTGCAGTCAGTGCACAAAGATCTAGCACATTGGGAACACACACCTGGTCCTGATCTTGGTCCTGACCTTCATCATTGTCACTTTCAAGATTTTGTATCAGTTTGGACTCCAATATAAAAAAAATCATCAATGTTCTCGTCATTGACAGACTGACCCGAAGCTAACAATAACTCACTCACTTCTGTTCGAAAGAAGGATCTTCTGCACGCAGTTTTTCTTGCAGGGCCCTGAACAGACCTTACTGACCAGGCTTTGTTGTTTTTTGACATTTTGTATTACAAAATCCGAAACAGACATAATCGCCCCTACAAAATATATCGTAGGGCAACAATGGACGTGTAGCCTGACAGGCTCCGGTCAATATTTTGATGGTCATTACTTACGTGACATTCATCGGAAGACGCAACCATCTCCCTCGTTGGTAGTTTTACAACTAAAACAAAAGCTACTGAGCTGCTCAATCGCAGGAATTGGGGGGAAGTAGGTGAAACTAAGAAACCGAAAACATCGAGTAGCCTGTGAGACTCCACGTCCATACTTAAAGGTTAATGGGTAGAATGAGTATATAGTTGACAGCTATGTGAACCGTCTCTTTACATGCAGTATAGACCCTAGAACCATTACGCCCGGAAGTTTCATCAACGCGGCCTACATAACGTGTGAAGAAGTTGAAGAATGTAATCGTAGACACGAATCCTTGAACAAAGACAATTTTCTGACTAGATATGCCAATTGTTTTTTGTTCCAATTGTTTTATGTTTCATAATAGTATTTATTTATTTTACAAAGTTAGAGATTAATTTTTTCATCCAACAATGGCTATTAACCGGATTCTCTATTTTTCTTGACCAACACACGTGTAAGAACTTTATTACATACTTGAATGTATGGATAAAGTATAATGGGTGACTAAACAATACTAACTATGTAGGTACAATCGCTAATTAACGAAGTATGTAGAACGACCGTTCCCCCTCAAGCATATCCATGTATTTGCGCATCGCCGACGCACTGTGGTACCTACCTCTATCATATTTCTATTATCCTTGCTTATTATGTAACCTCTATTACTATTACATTTCAATTGTTATAAAAAGTTACATAGGCAATAAATGATTTTCAATTTCAAACATATGCAATTGTCTTAACATATGTGTTGCATTTGCTTTGAGCAATTCATGTTTATATAAGTATATAGTCCTCGAATGCTATCTAATATTACTTTAGCAATCACTAAGATTTTGAAGGACTTTTCAGCGTTATACGAAGAGGATCTCAAGTATGCTGAGTCAAACAGGGCAGTTTTTTATCGGCCAATGATCAATAATTTTCCACTTTTACTTAAGAGCTCGGCTTGATAACCGCTGAGATAAAACGACTCAATCAGCAAAATCCTAAAACGCAACTCAGTTTTAAGTTGCCCTTAAGCGTTGCGGGCAAACATTTTGAACAATAGTGGTCTCCCTCTGCGCAGTTTGGTATGAAAACTTGTCCCTGTACCATAGTTCCTCAAATGAGATCTAATTATCGATTTTCGCGCGTACTCAAGATGTTTTCCGATTTTCCGGCTTTTACTGCCACTTTTATGTGTTCCGTGGCATCGGAAAGACCAAAAATGGCCTAATAAATAAGTGTCGTTTGAGAAAAGGAGTGTGTAAAAAATAGACAAATATCTTACCGTACGAAAAGATCCGATTGCCAGTAACTGGAACGCTGTTGAGAGCTCCTATATGGTTGAGGACAGCACACCGGTAGCCGTGGCATTGCGAGTAGTGCACATAGGTTCTTATGTACACGCTCTCCGATGTGTTACCGATGCCGGGACAGATCGCGACCGTCACGTCATCTGTGGGGCAAAAAACATCATTAACATATAAAAAGGACTTATTTAGATAAGCTAATTCTGCAATTTTTTTGGATTATTTCTGCAGTAATTGAAGCGCTAGAAAACCTTGAGCAATATCAAGGAGAAATCCTTGATGCTGCTCAAGGATGTCTAGCGCTTTCTAGCACTTTCTAGCGCAAAAAGATTTTTGTAGGGCTAAAGATGAAGGAATCCCTTCAGTTATGATGTAAGGACTACTGGCATGAATCTCTTTTAAATTAGATGACAGGTCTAAGTAGGATATCGGCGAAGGTTACTTAGCTATAATGACCTCTAAAACGGCCCTTCCCTTCATATGAGATATGTAAATATTTGTAAAACAAAAAATCATTAACAGAGTACATGGAATATAGCACGAGAATTGTTAATGTTCTTCGAATTACTTCCTCATTAACCGACTTGAATTTGAATTCTCAGCTGTGTCAAGGGCAGGTCCGTTGAAGCCATGTGTGCCTTATGTGCCACAGATTTACCTACAGTCAGCATTCAAACAAGTAATTTATACTAAATATTATAAAGCTGAAAAGTGTGTTTGTTTGTACGCGCTAATCTCCGAACCGACTGGTTCGAATTTGAAAATTCTTAGGCTAGTATAGGAAACCACGTTATCCCCAAATGTCGCGAGCAAAAGATTGTCAGTAATTTTTTGATAAAAATAAAAGTCGTTTATTTATTTTATTTTATTTTCTTAGGAAAACTTACAGCTAATAACAGAAAAAAAACAGTTAACTAAAATTAAGGCCAATTACAAGTTTTCACATTTAGAGCATTTTGAGCAGTTTATCAGTAATCATTTTTGCTAAACGTTACTTAGTTTTATGGGCAATCGAGCAGTAAGTATACGTATTTAACGGTGATGTAAGTAATTTCTCTTTTTATACCACATAATGTCAAAAAAAAGTGTTTCGTAAATAATTTTAATAAAACTTGTTATAGTTACCGGCACCAGTGGTGAGCACAAATGTCACCTGCGCAGTTGTTAATTTTTCGGTCTCTTTGGCGGAATGAAGAAGGCGGGGGGCGCCGATCCTGCAGTCGGATGCACGCGATTGGTTCGTCAGTCGATGCTCATCGTCTATTGGACTTTCGAGTGTCATTCGGCTACTTGTACACTTTCGTACAGTTTTAATGACTTACATTTTGACTTTTAAAATAGTTTATTTTTGTTATTACGTAATACTTAGTTGTTTTTTTTTATATAGTTTAATTTCGTTTTTTCTTATTTGTTGTTTTTTGTTTAATTTAGTTCATTTTTATTATTTCGTTTTTTCAAATTGCTGTGTTTTTAATTTTTATTTATTTTTTAATTGTAAAGTCATTTTCGTACTTTGAAAATGCCGAGGAGAAAGAATACAGTTTTGTTTTGTTTTATTGAGATGAGTGTCAGTCACGAAGGCCTGTAGGCCTTCTTGATAGGTACTGTAATGTTGTAACATTACAGTACCTATCAAAGTAAAATTATAAGTACCAATAATATTTAAAACTTTTTTTATACTTATACTTTGTGTAAGTAGTTACCTACCTAACAATAATTTTAATAAAAAGGGGCTGAATAAATTTGGCCAAAAGTGTACATGCGCGAAGTTGTACTATCTGTGCTCAAGATACGTGCCGGCAATTATACTTACACTTATTTAACCCGGGGAGCGCATTGTTGGGTCAAATTGACCCACGCCATTTTGAATCGTGTGTTATTTTTAGAATTTTAGTGCGATGTCGCCGTACTTCTCAGTAGCTGGAGCGACCAATCTCCCCTATTCGTTTGTTACCGCTATTCAGTCGGGTCGCAACTACACCGCGAGATACACGAGGCCAAACGACTAAAAAGGTAAATATGACCCAACCATACACTCGATGTCGTTATTTTGCGCCAATTATTTAGCTTATTTTATTGTTTATCATTTTATTTTTAGGTTTATTTTCAAAATGAACCGGGAAGAACTCGAGCGACAGCGGATTTTAGCCATATTACAATTTAGAAAATTTATGTTTTGTTAACTTTTGATTGCTATAAGACAGAAGATGTCATTTTTGTTGATTTTTCGTACTACTTTATTTGAATTTACATTAAACACGTATTTCATGATGAATTCGTTTATTTTTATCTGAAACCTTTTCAGTGTTAGTGACATAATGAAATTACAGTAACAGTTTTATAAAATATCTCGTATATTGGAAAAACATTCATGTTTTCAATCGGGTCATCTCGACCCAACCCTACACTCGGTGTAACACTTTTTCACCATGCGCACCCCGGGTTAAATGGCCAACAACAGTAAGAAGATTACTTTATCAGCAATACCTAATACTAATTTAATTCAAACATTCATTGACCTATGATGACATTCGAACTACCTACATCTGCTGGTAGCCTGGTAGCTAAAATATCAAGACATATAATTTTTCAGTAATAAAATACCAGCCTGTTAATGACCTACTGCAGGGCAAAGACCTTTTTTCATACAGAGAAGGCACGAGTATTGATCACCACGTTGCTCAAGTCGGGTTAACGATTTCAGACTTAATTGTATTCACAATAAGTTCATGTTTCATTACAATGCTTTCACTCACCGATGTCAGTGATGTCTAAGATGAACTTAGAAACTAATTCATTTCAAACATTTATTAACCTATTTTGAATTGAAGAGAATGACTGAACATTATCCTTTAAACATTTTATATTAAACCAATTATACATGACTGTACAGACGACATAATTCATAATGACCTATAATAAAGAATTAACATGAGAACCACATCTGTAGATGTAGTGTAGCTACCAGTAGCCAGCTAAAGTAGCAAAACAGACTGGATGTGCAAACACAATAAACGTCTACTAGCCCCCTGTGTAGAGTGACCATAAACACCGGTATCCGCCACTCCACTCTTACAACTTCCGCAGGATGACGACCAACTGATTCACGCTTTGTTTTTTTCCCTAACGACGCATAGAGATAGAGACAACATTCAAAAACAATTACATTATTTTTTAATGTCTGTTTGTTTTATCTGTTACAACGTAAAGTATCGATAAGTTAAGTATACCTAGATTCTTTTTGGGCGTCTACCTGGTCATTGTGACGTTTTTCAATTAACATGGAGATTAGTGCCCCTAATGCATCATCGGTGAAATTGGGTGGTACTGTAGACTGATGTCATTGCAAACCTCTATGCTTTTGAGATAAAAACTACTTTAAAATTAGAATGTCATGACTGGCTGTCAATACGGCTGGCGGCTAACGTTCAACTAGATTATTGTAATAAATAGAAGTAATGATTCAATATACGAAGTCATAAATAAATAAAGTGTTTCAATCGTAGTAATCCCGGTAAACTTATAGTAGTGATCCCACGTCCACGTCAGGGATCGCTACCAACTGATCTATTCTGTAAATGTCACCCTTGGTGAAGTGAACTCGAAATCAATTGTCATTAAGAATTAACAGCTCACCTCATACTCACTTCACCCAAAATTCACCGAAGGAGATTTTACAGAATAAGCCTAGTACTGCTGTTCCAAATTCAAACTCTTTTATAATACTAAGCCTGTAGTAACATAAATAGGAAATTTGTACACGAGTAGAGATTGTCGTTATTGTAATTTTCCACAAGTCTCACGTTTTTCCTCGCATGACTAGAAAAGTATTTCCAGATATCATTAATACCATTATACCACACATAATTTTACTAACATTACATGACTTAAAATCATGTAAAAGGTTGATTTAAGTGCATAATAGGATTGGTACTGGTTGTTACTTGTATTACTGAAACTATATTTTATCTTAGAACCTTTTTGAATAGAAAGGAGGATGCCCAAAAAAAACCCGGAGTCGATTAAAATAATTTATGTACAGGAAGATAGACCATATATAAGAGGTCGCAAATATGCAATTCGTTTCGCATAAAACTATAACCGAACAGGCCAGCAGCATATAATAATTATAGCGGAGTGCGTTGATAACAGGTTCATTGTTTTGTTATTATGTTAGTTTCTCACTCATTCATGAAAGAAATGGGGAATACAGATAAGGAATTACAATTTACGACAAAGAAAGAGATAGAAGATGTTTTATCTATGCGCGCCATTGTAATCCAGGTAGCGAAACCTTGACCGACCCTGTCCCCCGCGCAGTCCTTCGTAAGTTTTCGTTGCAAGAATTCAGTACGTCAGTACAGTACGGTTTTTTTAAAATATATATATTATTTATATAATATATATATATATATATAGGTATTTATATTATTATCAAGACACATAACTTTCAAAAAACCTAGCTGTGTAGTGTTTTTTAGATATATAATATATGTATATACAGCCTGTAACAAAAACCCTGTCCGATCCTTAAGGGTATTATTCATCGTACTGCGTACACATATACGTAACCATACACACACACGTACATTAACCGCCGCGTAGGTCACCCGTGACCTACGCTAGTGGAGGTTTGACCTTCAACAGTTTTGGCCCGGCGGTGAACCTGTTAATGGATTTGAGATTATTATTTTTCCCCAGTGAAAAAAAAAAAGAAAGAAGAAGTAATTAAATTAAAATAAAACATAAAAACTGATCAACGGCAACACTGATCTGACAGGGTTTTTGTTACATAGTGTATATATGTATATGTATATATAAATATACTCGTCTTGGCGGGGGCACTACCGTGCCCCCCGATACATATGCAAATAATGTTTCATGTAATCAGTAAACATGTATAATGTACTTTACTCTCAAATCTCTCTCAATATTACGCACAATGCCGCTCTAAATATCATGGATTTTATAAGACTAAAGTCCTAAAGACTAAAGTTACGATATTTTTTTAGTACTTGGTGATTGTTTAATCGAAAACAAATATTGAATTTGGGATATAGTATGTTCACTATACCTAGCCACACATAAGTCGTTTTAATCGATTCCGGGTTTTTGGTCCATACATTTTTGGGCATTGTCCTTTAATATAATAATAAAATCAGCCTTTTATTGTCACACTGTAGGGCAGAGGCCGCTTCTCATAAAGAGAAAGGACAAGCATTGATTACGCTTGCTAAAGGCGAATTGGCGATTTTCGATTAAATATGAATTAGGTTTCTAGTCCGATTAGTGTGATTCTTTTTTTGTTCGATGCAGTATACTTGCCATTTGGTCCCATAAAAATTTCATCCAATTTGGTTTAGTGCTTTTTATTTTGTGAGCATTTTTCTAAATTAAGTATATGGTGTGAGGTATTGTTCGAGAGGGCTTGTAATAAGGATTTCAAACATTAACACACAAGCACATAAAAGTGAAAAATAAAAAGCTTTTTTACAAAAAAGACAACCGCCTTCAAAAACTACAAAATAAAAAATAACTTTAGTTTGGAAGTCGGTGGCAATACCTACATAACAAAAAACAAAACCAAAGCCGCCGACTTCCAAACTAAAGTTATTTTTTATTTTGTAGTTTTTGAAGGCGGTTGTCTTTTTTGTAAAAAAGCTTTTATTAGCCTAGGTTATTTCAGGAAAAGTCACACGTGGTGCAATATTTAATATAGGTCACATTCTTTTTATGAAAGGCTCAGGTTATTTTATAACAGACTACTGATTCACTTAAAAACTTTCTGCTATGATAAGAAACTGATAGTGCTATGTGCTACATTTTGAAATGATGACTAAGCCAGTTTGATGTTTTATGACGGGTTTATCAACATCACATATTAATAGCGAATTTATTCGCTAATATCTCAGAGGACTGGAAACCGATATGACAATGCTACTGATATGAATAATGAAGTATATTGTAGCATGACGTAATATCGCATGATACAATATCATTTGATCGCGAGTTCTAAAATTTTTTTAGGTGTTAAAGCGATCACCAACACGACGGCTAAACGTGATTTTCTGAATTCGCCCACTAAGTCGGGCAGTGTTATTGGGATTTTTCCGTCATACGTTGGGGCTCAAAGCCCCGGTAATAGGCTAACCGCTAAAATGGGACTTAAAAATAACTAAGGCGGTAAGGCCTGGTTCACATTAGGTCGCACCGACAGTTTTATTGGACCGACAAACAACTTAGTTGCAACAGCTGAGTTGGCTGTTGGAAAACGACGGAGGTGTTCACATTAGGTCGGATCGTCAGCTTTTAGTGTGAACAACACCTGACAGTCGGTCAACGGTGAAACTATCGGTCCGACATAGTGTGAAAACTAGCTCTAATGCAATAAGGGTGTTTTAACGACCTGCCATTCCATTCCACTCCATTTCGGGGTACACAAGGGTGCTTGTTATGATTTATAATCTAAAACTATACCAACCAATTGGGGTTGAAGATGATTACAATCAACAGGTTCAAGCTAAACTAAAAACTGAACAATACCTTGCGTGTTGCAAGATATAAAGAACCAATCGAGTGGAAAGACAGTCGCGAATCTCGGCCGTTAAGTCATGACCTTGCACCGTGTTGATATTTTATTCTGACTTTATTATTTACTAGCTTTTTCCCATGTTTTCACCCGTGCGAATTTCAATTATCGCGGATATTAAAAAGTAGCCTATGTCCTCTCTTTGGGGACTTGGGGTTCAGGCTTAGTCGAATCTGTATCAAATTTTATCAAAATCGATTCAGTGGTTCAAATGTAACAAACAAACAAATAAATAATATACATATAAACAGACTTTATTTCGCTTTATAATATTAGAAATTACAATAATATGCATTTCTGTGACGTTGGAAGACATCATCAGTTGGCATCGGTAATATTATCGTTATGCCGTCATACCTTTAATAATTATCCAATGGAAAGGTAAAGTACCTATTTTTGAACATCTACGCACGCCTCGATTCAGTTATCTTAACATAGTTGCCAACGCGATAGGAATTAAAAACAAAACAAAAAGGTACCTATTTATAATAATTTACGATTTCATGGAAAATTTTAAAAGGAAATTCTAATTATACACGGTGTTGTTCATGGACTTGAGTCAAGAGGTAAAAAAGCTTTTAAAATGCCTTAAAACCTATCTTATGACGCCTATCGATTGGGTAAATCGAGACGAAACTTATAAGAGATTTTAATGTCCAGAATTCGAAATAAAATATATTTTATGTAGTTTTTTGGCAAAGAGGACTTTACTGTTTTTACTGAATTATAATTTACAAATTAGTGTCCTTGTTGACGACAAACTTTATTAGTTTAACGTTAAAATCTATGCCACCAAAAACAAAACTTGTAAAAATTCCAAGTCTCGCAACTCAGTTCTTCTACCGTAAAAAGTTGTGAGATCCATGTAATACCAAGTCAGTCGATTTATTCAGTCCCCACTTAAGGGGACCTTCTGTCTTAAGTTATTACGTAATTAGCATTTATGTTTAAATGAAATAAATTGACTTGGCCAACGCATGAAAACACAATGTAACTCACAAGCAATACATATAATAGTAAATAAGATTGTTTAGTGCGATAGCAAAATCGTGCTGACTGAGTCGCGAGACTTGGTTTTTTACAAGTTTTGTTTTTGATGGCATTGTGTTTTCATGCGATGGCCAAGTCAATTTATTTCATTTAAACATAAATGCTAATTACGTAATAACTTAAGACAGAAGGTCCCCTTAAGTGGGGACTGAATAAATCGACTGACTTGGTATTACATGGATCTCACAACTTTTTACGGTAGAAGAACTGAGTTGCGAGACTTGGAATTTTTACAAGTTTTGTTTTTGGTGGCATCTCATTTCTTTTTGTAGAAGTAAAACTGAACTGCATAAATAACTTTGTAATCCCATATGATTATATCATGTCATATGGGATTACAAAGTTATTTATGCAGTTGGTGTATCTCAAAAACTGGACTGAAATTGCAAAATATTTTAGTTTTTTTTTTTATTTATACACTAAACACTAATTGCATTCAAAATTTGAAGCTTCTATGTCTACTAGAAGTGCCTTAGACTTTTAATGATCACACCAACTGCATAAATAACTTTGTAATCCTTTAAGATGATATGATGTCATATGGGATTACAAAGTTATTTATGCAGTTGGTGTGATCATCAAAAGTCTAAGGTACTTCTAGTAGACACAGAAGCTTCAAATTTTGAATGTGATTAGTGTTTAGTGTATAAATCAAGGAAAAACTAAAATATTTTGCATTTTCAGTCCAGTTTTCTAGATACACCAACTGCATAAATAACTTTGTAATCTCATATGTCCTGATATAATCGTATGGGATTACAAAGTTATTTATGCAGTTCAAATTTAAGAATTGGTGTATCTAGAAAACTGGACTGAAATTGCAAAATGTTTTAGTTTTTCCTTGATTTATACACTAAACACTAATTGCATTTAAAATTTGAAGCTTCCATGTCTACTAGAAGTGCCTTAGACTTTTGATGATCACACCAACTGCATAAATAACTTTGTAATCCTTTAAGATTATATCATGTCATATGGGATTACAAAGTTATTTATGCAGTTGGTGTATCTAGAAAACTGGACTGAAATTGCAAAATATTTTAGATTTTCCTTGATTTATACACTAAACACTAATTGCATTAAAAATTTGAAGCTTCTATGTCTACTAAAAGTGCTTTAGATTTTTGATTGTCGGTTTAAGAATTGGTGTATCTAGAAAACTGGACTGAAATTGCAAAATATTTTAGTTTTTCCTTGATTTATACACTAAACACTAATTGCATTCCAAATTTGAAGCTTCTATGTCTACTAGAAGTGCTTTAGACTTTTGATGATCGGTCAGTCAGTGAGTGACAAAATTAAGAACTTTGACTAGTTATAATTTTTAAACTACTGGTTCAAATTGAATGAAATTTGAAATATACCGTGTTTATACAATGCTTGCTTGGTAACTAGAAATACAGGCTTCTAGTTTAATCCACAACAAAGTTATAAGGGGTTGAAAATGGCCTGAACTGCTTCGAGAAAATAATGGTACGGCCGTGCCGCTTTTATTTGCTCGACTTGGCGGGGGCACTGCCGTGCCCCTCGATTTCGTTAAAAGTTTCGTCCAGATTCACCCTTGCCTCCTTATTCACCCTGTTTTACCGATACCTACTTTAATATTTATGAATCAATGCAGTAAAACTTGCACCGCGGATGTAATAAAAAAAAACGGGTTGCACTCCGGGAGTGCCGGCAGAAGTGAAAACTTGATTATTAACGTTTACGTTTACGTTTAACATACACGAACATTCGCGCAAGCGCCCTGCGCTGTCTAAACGAAACAGTAGGCCCAGGCATACATTTTCGCCGCGCCGCCGTAGAGAGGGGATAGCTGTCTACTCTCCATCCGTCCTACGCTTTTTCGATCAGGTCACGTGTCCTGACGCGCACGTGTCCTGACGCGAGTTTAAGATTTTATACCCATTACAGAAAAAGTGCTCAACGCCGCTAAAGAAGTTTTCACTTCAAAAAAAAGCCATAAATTGACGTACTTAATTGCAGGAATGGTGTGGCCAGTAAAGCCTGATTTCGACGATGCGAGAAATATTGTGCGATTTGCCGTACATTGCGGGACCGCGCGGCTGTCGTGTCAAAAGTGACCGATCATCAACGGAAATGTACCACAACTTGCACGATATTTCTCGCATCGTCCAAATCACCTTTAATCGCATAAAAGAGCCTTCGCCTTAACCTTAAATAACCTTCGCCTAGCAAAGAGGTACAAATAAGTCCCTTTCTTCTACTTTCTTTTTTACCCGACCTTTCTTTTTTGACTTGAACATTTGGAAAATCTGGAAAAGCTTAAAAGGCCATTCATACCTTCGTGTTCATTTCCAACCGGTTCGTACAGGTCGTAGGTGAGGGTGGACTTATCAGGCAGCACCAGGGACACCCGGCCGCCTATAGGCCAGGGGCAACGGACACGCCCAATTAGACTGTGCAGTATCGTCTGGACATGTCCGCTGAAACCCCACAGCCGAGTAGGTATGTATCTGTAATGAAAAGACTTGGTAAACAACCTGTTGGACTAAGTATGAACGATTTTAATTTGAAATATTTTAGGGGGTGCCGTTATGACGGGCGCGCGCGGGCGCTTGAATTTTTTAGAGTCCATACAGTGTGAAATTACAAGAATTCGTGAAGTATTTTTTATAAACACTTCGCCGCCTTTTGGTGCGAACAGAAATCTTGTTGGGCTTTTAGTAGTATTTTATACTAACACGTGAATTTATAAGGGTTACTACCATTTGGTATATTTTCATGTAAAGTAAATAAATAGCCTTTTCAGGTAAGATTTCGTTTAGGTATAGTTATAGTACATATTTGTAAAATTGCACGATCGAACGTCAATCATTGCAATTTATACCTTAATAACAATGACTAAGAGTTACATGATGCGTGTTCGTAAATTGCAAGTGCCTAAGGAAGGATCAATATTTGTTTTGTTTCTCGCTAAAATATGTGATGACTTGATCAGGTTATTTATTTTTAAGGCACGAGAGTGTTGCGGCACAGGTTGCGGTTACGTGGAAGTAACTAATTTGAATTCGTGACTCATTGTACCTTAGGTAGGTACCTATGCTTTGGCTATAAGTCTAGCATGACTCATTCCTTAACGAACTCTCTGACAGTCTCAAAGTATGAACTATTTATTCCATTGGCGACTACCTTGTCCTTATGTTACGCTAAACGTAAATCGATTGGGCTGCAGTTAGTCATACCGTTCACAATTCCACAGCCTAGCTAGATTCTGATTTTATCACCTTACACTGTGTCCTATGACTGCAAATCATACTTATAGTTTAAAATGCGAAAGTAACTCTCGTCTTTTTTGTTACGCTTTCACGGTAAAAAACCACTGAACCGATTTTAATGAAGTTTAATAACGTTTAAACGAAAAAGAATGGATATAGGCATAGGCTACTTTAATCCTTTAATCCGCGACGCTGTCTGCGTTTAGGATAACCGATATAGACGCGGACGAAGTCGCGGGTAAAGCTTTGTATACAAGTAGCAATACTTGGATTAAGTGAGTCATATCATATGGAGTATTATAGTTCAATGCTACACATACATACATTGTTTTTTATAAATTAAATATTGTATTGAATCAAGTCATGATCAAATATGAGATAAGAGACAGCATACAAGAATGTATTGTTGAAGGTCAAATCTTACTACTATTAGGTATAAATGCGAAAGTTTGGATGGATGGATGGATGGATGGATGGATGGATGGATGGATGGATGGATGGATGGATGGATGGATGGATGGATGTTTGGATGTTTGAACTCAATCACACTAGAACGACTGCAGATCTGAATGAAATTTTGCACAGGGATAGATTAGTCTGGAATAGCACATAATTATGTTATTTAAATTTTTTTACTCATTATAAAAAAATTAGTAGGTACCTAATTAGTTAAATCATGTAGGTATGAAATAATTTGTAAGTAATTTTAATTTGCATGTACATACCTACCTATCAATTGCTACATTAGTAGGTACTTATTGTTTATTTAAATTTATACTAAGCAGTCCGTAATGTAATGCATATGGATCAATAATTTATTGACCAAACAATGCAATACAGATTTCAAGGTTGCGCTAGTGAATGAGTCAAGATTGTTTTTAATAGCCATTGACATCAGGGTTAATTTGTTAATAGATGAAGGCAACTTTTTAACAAAACTAAATAAAGTAATTAAGTATGTATGATTATGTTTATTACTAGCTTCTGCCCGTGACTTTGTCCACATCAAAGTTGATATTTTAACCCTTGGGAACGGTCCATTTTGCTGTTCTAAAAAGTAGCCTATGTTCTATAAGATAGATTATAGTCTGGAATACAGAATAAAATCTATCTCTGTAATAAACTTCATCCAGATACATTCAGCTGTTCTGGTGTGATTGACGAATAAAAATCCATCTATCCAAACATTTGCATTTATAATAGTACCTAGTAAGATACAGTGTGATTCAGTGTGCAGGAATATGAACTTTATAAGATACTTAGTAAGATATTATAATTTTATTAATAGGTAGAGAGTTAAATATAGGACTATACTAGAACTATAATGCTTATATTATTTATACTCTGTTGCCAACAGACATTTCAATGTTACATGTGATTAGATTGTTATAAATTGTTATGATTGCTTGATATTGCAAACTTGTGATCAATACCTAACTGTGCCAGAATTATTTGCTCAAATATAAGCAAGTTACTATGTATCTTCAGTCTATATGTATGTACAAACAAATATAGGTATTGAATATAGATTAAATAACCACATATTAGTGTGACACTCTAATTATTATAGCATGACCTTGTTCTTAGCATCAAAATTAGTTGTCTATTTGAGTGTAGGTATGTATGAGGTGAATATATTAGGTATACAATACCTCTATGAATACAATGTAAATGTACCTACCATAAATAAAGACATATTTCCATAAATATTTAACAACTCTCTTTACTCAAGTTAATGAACTGTTGACATGAAATTACCAAATGTTTGTAAACAAATATGAAATGAAATGGTTTTTTTTAAATTACCTAATTGGGCAGTAGAGTGATTAGTTGTGTAGAGTGTGATAGGTATAGATGGGAATATTTCTTAAACGGTTAGCATAGAGGTAATCCTGACATCACATCTTATTATGGCAGTGAGACAAGTTATACAGTCATCTGTGACTCACATCCAATACAAAAAATAGTAACTTTAACAACATGTTAAAGTGTATTGTATGAATGATACAAGCCTAGTTTAATCTACAGATGTTTCTGGATTTTTGATGTCAAAAATTACATAAGGTGGTTATATGTTGATGATGCTAATCCAGAATGTTTATGTTACATGTTACTAAAAAAGTTTGCATAAGTACCTAAGTACTCTTTTGGCTGGTAATAAATTGTGGAATGTGGACATTATTTAAAATTATTAGAAAGTAAATTCTAAAAAGACAGTTCGTATTAAATTATACTGTTTGCTACAGGCTGTAGTAAACGAACTTCATATGGAAAAACAAGGCTACCAGATGCTATGAAGCAATAGGTAGTTGAAAAAATAACAAACACAAACAAGTTTGTATTAAAAACATGTAGGTGTGCTTAGGTTTACACAAAACATGATTCATTTGTGCTAAAACCTATTGTTATTTTTCTGGAAAGCGCCGCATCCGGCATCAAATAGTTTATCTGGTATAACACCACCAATAACTAGCAGTATAGATGGATAACATTATCACTATTTGTTATAGATAATAATTGCAAACTCTAAGTACCTACCTACCTATTATAAAGGAAATTTATGTAAATACAAAGATATTTAGCGAGATTAAAAACCGTAATACAAAATTTACGACTCCAGTGGTAACAAATGACATCATCAAGCCAGACTCGTGATAAACACAGGGATGTAAATAAACTAAACTAATAAAAACTATTAAAATTGCAACAAGAATACTTACGGTTCATTTAAGAATGGGGATATAAATAATATGTTCTCAATAAAATTCCTATCTTTCCCGTAGATCACAGGTTTTTGGGGTTGACTGTTAACGTTCAATATTCTGAAAAGCACACACAGGATGACCGCAACCACTGCTAGCAGTACTGTCGACATTTTGATGAAATTCAATCGGAATCAGATCGTGGCGTTCGATGTTATGAAGAGAATTTTACATAATAACGACAAAACCGTATTCCTCGCTGCGTGAGGAAATAACAAACATCCACCCACCGCACAACACACCACACTAAATAAATTAAAAAAATCACTACATAGACAACAAGTTTTGAAGTGACACGAGTTCTAGAATATCTATGATTCAAAGTCAACCCCATTGGCCAAACAATTAACTGTCAATTCTTGATTGGCTGTAAGGTGTCAACATAATTTTGCAGTTGGTTCAAAACGTCACTACGACGACGTAGTTGATCAACATCCAGTATTCAATTATCTCGAGTCTGAAACACAGATTTTCCACTTTGTAACGATAAAAATTGTAATCGTCTTTATCCGTATGAAATCAGTCCGATTTTTTTTTATTAGTTTTTTAACAGATTCAGAATTATTAATAATAATTATGAATTGTACATAACTTCGGATGAATGAGCATACGAGCTAAATGTTCTTCGAGGGCTAATAGAGATGTAGCTGTGGATGTAGCCCAGCCTTTCTATAGGAGTATAATCGGTTGAGTAACTTTTTACAAAGTTATTGTACATGTGAATGGATCAATTTACATCTAATGAATCTAAGTGTCATTATATTACCTAACAGATATAAATTGATTGATCTATTTCTCATCTAGAAGCGACTACCTACCTTTATGATATTGTAGTCGCTAATCGATTGCAATAAAATAAACAGTTGGGTTCCAGGGTTCCAGATTGTAAAACATGGCCCTATGTTTTAAATAAGTAGGTAGTTTGTTAAATATTTACGGAAATGTAGTGGGAGGATAGGTATATTATAAGGTCAAAGAAATAAAATATTAGAAGAACATAATTTTATTAGAGAAAAAATGTTCATGAGCACAAAATAACTAATTACCAATAAATAACAATAATGCGTCAATTCCGCGACAAAAAGGAAATGCGCATTAATCAAAATAAAAGAAAAAAAAAATAAAGAGCCATTCATAAAAAAGTCGTTGGTAGTTTCTAAACATATGCAAATATACCAATATAACTTTTCATATTAAATATTTCATTCGAACACTGTATTAAATTATTGCGTACCGAGATTATGAAAATCTTAAACTAAGTACACTATAAAGAATTACAATTCTTTCATACATTTCTAAATGTCCCAATAGTGTTCTTCTAAAACTTCCATGAAACATCTTGGAAACCTAGACTGCATCTAGCTTTGTGACATGTCTTCATAGAATTTTTTAACATTTATCGATAATATGATATAAGCTAAAATATACAGATATACATTTGTGATTCAAACATAGTGAGCAACACTTGTATTATTAATTATCTATTATAATATCTATGAATATTTAATTGTAACTTATAGCATCTGTTAAGTCGTCATGTAAGGCATTGCTATGTGAATAAACTAGGCATTGCTGGAGCAGCGTCGTCAACTATCTAAATATAAATGTTATTTGTTGATAATCAGTTATTTACGTTATAATAAAACCATTTTATTATAACCATTGTACACTAAACCCAATACGCAATAAAAGGTCCATAGTTAAATAAATGGGACAGTAAAACAAGAGATCAGAAGGAGATTATATGGACAATTTGGATTATTTTTTGGATACATATTACAAGGAAGTCTTAAATTAGCAAAAAGCTATTTCTCAATTTGTAAAAGATTCTTATAAAAATATTATAGACAACTATAAATATATTGCATAACATAGTGTCATATTAGTGTACACGCCATAATGAAAAACTTAAATATAACAAGTAATGTTCTATAAATACCTACGATAAGAGTCCATCCGATGTTTAACCCACCAGCCTTCACATATCAATAAATATCTGTACATACTCTTAATTATAAATGTTATAAATAGATGGGATATCAGATGGTGCACAAGTATTTTAATTACTATGCCAATACTAAGCTTTTACTGACAAACTACATACAAAATAAAGTCGCGTAATGGTAAAATAACACTAAAATTAATATAACAGTAGCATAAAATTAAATTGTGATGATATCCTAATACTAAAATATAATGGCAAAAATGAAATCCTCAGCTCAGCGACTACTCTCTCGTGTACTGTACTCTTAAGTCTTAACAACAACGTTACTATATTATTTGTATCAAATAAATGTTAACAAATGCTACCAAGTTATCTGCTATATTTTGATAAGCTTTAAAATTATGTATTCGTAAGATCTAAATAAAATACGAGCTATAGAATGAGTTATATTGTGCTGTGTACAAGTTAATCTGCATTTTTAAAATATGAAGTATTATGTTCAACGTAATGATGTGTAAATATATTTGCTGTTTGAAGAATAACTAACATTTTAACAAGAAAATCACCAACATGCATCAACTCTGGCATACCTACATCGAAATAAACATTTTACAACTTTAGAACAGGTAATGGATAGTTCTGTCTTATAGACAGGAATGGTTTTGAAGTACGAGTCTGAATCTAATTTTGTTACTTACAATGTTCATAAGCTAACAAATTGCAAAGTAACACATCAGTATGTTGACCAACTTAAGTTCACAGCAATGATGAATGATTAGACAAATCTGACCTTAGCGCAACTTCGATCTAACAAACTTTACATTAGAATCTGCATAAGCAACCTCCATATCTATGTTTGTGAAGTACAAAATATTGTCAATATTCGTACACAGTTTACTAACTAAATCTTTTTGTTTATTGATACATTCAAACAGATAGCACCACCATTCCTAACAACCATTTACTTTGTTCACACACACCTCAATCCTGGATTAACTCGAGTTCAATCTTTTAGCTACGCTGAACTAAAGGTACAAATATGATTAGGGCTGTAGCTAAATTCGATCTATATAAAAAGTTCCTTGTAAGGTTAATGCTAGCAAGATACCAATGGCCGCGCGTAATGGCCGTAGTGAAATCATAGAGATAGGGTCAGCGTATGAGGCAGGTGAGACACAGTTCCGCTGATCCGATGCAGTCATCGTGACAGAAGGCACCGCATTTTTTGCACAGTATCATGGCGCGCAGGTTGCACACGCACGCGTCGTCTGCGCCCACGCTGCGACACCGTGCAACGCTCTGGAATTAAATACATATTTATTAATGTAGATAATTTATTCTCACACAAGTTATAAAAAAAAATTAGAATGCCGCATGCTACAATTTTTACATGTAGACTACCAAGGGAATTTTACACACACATTAGATGATCTGACGCAGGCGCAGTGGCGGCAGTCTTTGTTGCTATGCTAATACACCTTAGCGCCCTTTTTTGGTTTGCGCTCGTAAAGTGTACGTAAAAAATTACCTCAGCCTTTTCTTATACAGTAGCTTCATTCAAGTATTTAATTATACCAACCACATTAGTATTCTGGTTCGCAGGTGGGGCACTGGACGCCCGCGGCGCCACGTTAGGAGTCCTTTGTACTAATATGTACTGACCCACGTTATTAGACCGATTCTCGTTAATCTGAAAACGATATAATTTTACGTTGAATATAAAACGATTTATTAATTAAGAAATTACGAAATGCATTTTTGGGAGCTATCCTAAACATGCACCTGACGAACGCACGTTATTCGTCACGGTATGTTGAACTTTGCATGGCCCCCGGCGATACGCTTAGCTGACATCACAAAATGCGCGTGTGGCTTAGCTTTTGTATTTTCAAAGTCATTTTAGAGAACAATTTTTTTTAAAACTTGCTATTCATTTCTCTTATTAGGGTTTCACATATGGACTTTATAACTAGGTGCATAGATCAAAAGGAATTTACATACGTGACAGTACGTGCAGTTCCTTGCTTAGAAAGTGACTGTCACACAAGTATTACAGATACGACGGTCTACCATTGACTACTACAAAAATTATGAGAAAATATGAAAACGTACTTCATTATGAGGCATCACAGAGACCGGCAGTTGCCTGACGAGTACGGGCGGAGGTGGGGGAGGGGGTCTCACAGACCGTCCGGGCCGCGTGAGAAGCGCGGGCGGCGGTCGTAGCTGACCGCGCAACGCGTCTCGGTTTGGACTGTTCTGGATCGCCGCCTGACATATTTGATAGCTGCGTTCTAAGTTCACTGTTCCAGGGGGCACTTTGTTTGAACTTCGACTCCTGAAATTAAACAAAAATATTTAGTAAAAGTTACTTGGCGATACAGTTGGCGCAGTGGCTGAGTGATTGGCTGCTGCACAAATATTTGCATGGCCTATAGATAGTTGTTTCAGGTCTGGCTGTTTGTTTATGTAAGTTTATGTATTTGTAAACACACCCACGGTACAGGACAAATACTATGTGCAGGGAAAAGAAAAATAAATACAATTTGTAATTAGAATACCCTGTTATCAATACATACCTGTTGGATTCTTTTCCCAACTTAGATTTTTTACCTCGAGCCCACATACCCTGTGCAATAGTCGTAGTATTCAAAGGTGGGATCGTTACAGCAGTGCTATTTATTAAACTACTTGCAGCTTCTATTTCTTGCTTCACAGAGTCTTTTATTGACTGACAACTTTCAGATGAGTTTGATGATTCCATATTAAAATTAGCATCCCTGTCTTCTTTGTACATACAATTTTCATCATTCATATTTATATCTTCCATGCTCGTTTTGGAATCTTCACTAACATATTTGGCGCTTTCTGTATTTAAATTTGAAAATGGATGTAATGTCATAACATTCTCATTATTTGTCCAGTCACTGTCGCTCTTCCACGATACTGCGGAAGCTTTGGGCTTGGCTGCATCTTTCATGTTATCATCAGGGTATGAAACAATCTGGAATAAAATAAAGAGATACAAAATAAAGAGGTTTTATCAGATTTTTGAGAATAGTAGGCGCCGCCGAGGCCGGCTCAGGAATATGTAGCGAGATGACCTAGACTTAAACGGGCTCAAAAAAAGCATACTTGGAAGGACTTGAGGCTTTGCCCAACAGTGGGACATTGTAGGCAAGTTAAAAAAAAGTGTAAATAGTTTGTGAAAGAACTTACAGATGTATTTGTGACTTCCATCATTGGAATTGATGAATTGTGTGTCAATGGCATTGTAACCACAGCAGTAACATCTGGAACACGAAAAATAAAAAATATTTTCAGTTAGTTTTGAGTTTGAATAGGCTTGATAGATATTATTATAGAATATTTATGTCAATGTCAAAATTTAATGAAAAGGTTTCTTTCTACCCTCATCTAATACAAAATGAATAAAATTGAAGTATCTGCTTGTAATGTCAAAATAACAGCTTAATATTATGTTCAAATGAATACTATGTAAACAGTACATAAAAACCAATTTTTTTTGTCTGTCTGTTTGTTTCGGCTATACTTACTCCGAAACGGCTGAACCAATTTTGACGGGACTTTCATTGGCAGATGTCTGATGTTATAGGGAGTAATTTAGCCTACTTTTATTTTAGAAAAAGAAATAGAGTTTCACGAAAAAAAAAACTTCGCAGATAACCGGAATTTACGCGGACAAAGTCTGCAGTTAGTTTTGTACATATTTTGAAAATATACTCACTTGTTTCACTCATAAAAGATGATAACTCCATCAAGTTGGGATGCGGTGAATATTTCACATCTTCACTTTCTGTAAAAGTAAGAAGAATTGTAACTATTAGAAGTTACAAATAGCAACAACAAATATATATCAAATAGCATTGTTTTTTGCTTTTGATAAGAAATTATTTATTTTCCAAAGTGTGATGAGAAAAAACAGTAATGTAATATCTGTATCTTATTGTATACCATAACATAAAAAAAAAAGATTTTTTAAAACAAGCTTTAATTTAAATTTATTTTAAAATTGAGTATTAGACATTGTATTGTCATCAGAACAAAAGGTGTATGCAAAATTTCAGCTCAATCGGATACCAACAAATGGTAGAAAAATGGTTTGCAAATTTTGAAAGGACAACTTACTTACATACAAACAGTACAAGCTAAATAAAAGCTTGTAAAAAACACTTACGTGATGTAAGTATTGAGAGGCTTGTCTCCAATATAAAAGACTCTGCATCCTTAAAGTGCTCATCATAATAATTCTGTGCCATGTTCTGTGGTAGAGTTTCTTTTTCAACTTTCTCGGGACTGGTTAGGACATCACTCTTCAAATGTGGCTGGTCACTAGGCTGTGGTACTTGACAATCCACCTCTTGATTAAAGCTGGGACATACATCTGGCTCCACAACAGCCTCCTTGCTATGCTGTGGTGATTCTACATCAGTATCAGACTTAGCACACTCCTGATATTGCTCTGACACATATTCTTCTTGAACTTCCTGTGTTATCACAATTGGAGCAGAGTCCTTATCAACATCAGGACTTTCCTCCAGCTCTGTCACAGTATTATCATAAGGAATGGACTCAGTAGCACCTGTTGACTCACTTACAGTCATGTTATTTACATTCAAGTCTATCTTTAAGCTGGACACCGAGGATTCACTTCTTGCATCATATTCATACACAGATGTAGCAGCTTTACTGTCTTCACTATTAGTATCACCATGATCTTGGCCAGAATATAGGAGTTCATCATTAGGACATACTCGGTCATTAGCATAATTTGTCTCAACATCTGAATAATTGTTAGCTGTATCTGCATTGTGTTCCAAATAATTTGTATTGTGCATTTCATAATCATCATCATATTTAATTCGCTTTGCCATAGTATATTCTACATTTTCATGACTTGATCTCTTTGAAGATTCAAGTAGATTACTATCAGAATCTGTTGCTTTTTCTTCTTCACAATCTTTTGAAGTCTCTTCTATCGTTACGACACTGAGATCAAGTTCTTGCTTTACTTCATTGCGCTCTGATTCACCATCAGGCAGTAAAAGTGGATCTACAGGAGTTGTAGATAGTGAGTCATCCATCCTCTGTGTTGAAGATGAATCAGAGAAACTAAAGTCCACTGGATATTCTTCATAGTTAGGATGACTGTGATTTTTTGTATGTTTCAGAGGCAATAAGTCTGGCACTGGAGCAGATTGTTTATTGCCAATAGTAATTGGATCTTCTATTACATCATCAGCTTTGGCTGACGATCTTGTCACTGCCCCTACTGACCGCATTCTTTTACTAGTACTAGAAGATTTACTTTTTTTAATTTTTGGAACAGTACTACTACTTGTAATTGAAGCTGTCGGCCTTAACTTGATAGTGGTCTTGAGAGAAGGTCTATCTGAATTTAAACTGATTGAAGATTTATCTTTCCTTGACTTCTCTCCCCAAATAGGTTCAAAATGTTTTAATTTCCATGGATCTATTTTGCTTTTTTCTTTTTCAGCTTCAGTCTTCATTTTTTGTTGATTTTCTGGGGTTAACTCCCCACCAGAGAGGCTGTCTTGCCATTGTAAGCAGGCACGAGCAAAAAATTCATTATTCAGACTAGAAGAATTCAAGCGACCTGAAGGACTTAACCTATCAACACTTGGAAGTAGCTGCCCAAGTTTATATTGGTATAAAGGTGGAAGAAGTGAAAATGTGTGTTTATTTAGTAATGCCCTAATGTTTGTATTTACTAATATAGAGTCTGGTGTCTCTAAGTCAATGCACCCTTCTCTTGTTTGTTGTAACTGTGCTGCTGTTGATAATTTTTTACTGCTACGTTTTCGAGGTTTCAAACAAAACCCTGGAATGCTCGCCAACACTTCTCGCATGGTCGATGGTCTGTTAGTGTTAGGATTAGTTTCAGTATAGGATGTAGCTGCTGTCCATTCTCTGTTCTCAGGAGGAGGCGGTGGTGGCAAGGGTTTCACTATTATCCTAGGGAGAGGCCGTGAATGATTAGAATTCTTCTTTCTCCTCTTTGACTGCTTTCTTGAGGAGTGCTTGCTTGACTTTTCACCATCTTCAGGAATGCGTATGATCGAGTACTGGTCGTTTTTACATGGTGTGTATTTACTGTCTGTCGAATTATCTGAATATTCCATATCGTTGTCTATTTTGTCCACAGGTGATACGTCTAGTTCCATTGTTATGTTACGGCTTGTGTAAATGGCAAATAATGAAATGAGAATGATAAACTTGCCGATAGCGATCACTATTTCAACCCATCGTGAGTTTCTTCACGATGCTAAAGTGCCTTTATTATATGATTATCAATGTAAAAAAAATATCATCACTTATTTTTGCTAGTCCAATGTTTTAGCATGACAATATTCATACAATACAACTCTTTTTTTCTCAACTTCTCGAGAATAGTTGGCTGAAGAGCAAAACGCAAAATGTCACAACAACGCAGAAAATGGATTCCAACACAGATAAAAAATAAATTGAAAAACCGAAAATGCGAATGAGTTTTTGTTGTGGTTGAATAAATTCTATTACTGGGAAATACTTTTATATTTAAAATGATCTGGAAATTAGTGTCTAATTTTGATGAACTAAACTAATAAAACTAATATTCAATCAATTCATGCCATCATGCCAATCTAAAATACTTAACGACCGTACCATAGATTGTACAGTGACCGTACGGTCCAAATGAAATTGGCCCAAAATATACGCAACAAGTACTAAATATGTCAAATAATAAATAAAGAATAAATTAATTCGGACTCAAAGGCAAAGGTTGCACTTATTGTTTAAACGTGCAGACTTGCTGTGTTGCACGTGGAGTATTTTGTGCGTTTAATCGACTAAAACAAGTTTTAGTTGATTAGACGCAAGTTTACTATGTTGCGAAGGATCAACAGATGAACGTTAAAACCGAAAAGACATGAGGCCGAGATTGCAATCAACCAAAAAAAAAAACTTCTGTTTTTGGTAATGCCGCTAGCTGCTTCTGCTTCCGCACGGAAGCCATCTTGTTTTATTCACAAGAATGAATGGCGTAGTGCTTGTGAATTGTAAAAATAAAGTGGTTATTGTGTAATTGATTCATTGTGAATGACTTGTTACAATTAGAAGTTTCAATTAAATAATAAGCTTTCATAACAACAGTTTAAACTTCAATCATGGGTCGAGGAAGGTAAATACAAATTGAATTATATCTGCACATTGTTAGACAAAAAAAAATGGTATTTTTTCATTCGTATAATTATTTCCATCTTTAGAGATCGTAGTCGTGATAGACGTCGCAGTAGAACCAGGAGCAGGAGTAGGAGCCGCAGTCGCAGTCCTCGCTATGGTCTTGGATCAGGCGGTGGCGGAGGAGGAGGCGGAGGTTACGGCGGCGGGCGTAGGAGCAACCCAGGTGCAAGTCTGCGAAAACCGAAGTGGGATCTAAGCAGGCTGAAACCATTCAAGAAAGACTTCTACGTTCCCCATAGTGAAGTGGAAAGCAGACCAGAATCTGAAGTGGAAGCTTGGAGGAGTGACAATGAAATTACTCTCAAAGGGCGCAACATACCTAAACCGACAATGACATTCGACGAAGCCGGTTTCCCAGATTATGTTATGGATGAGATTGATAAAATGGGATTTTCTAAACCAACTCCAATCCAGGCGCAGGGTTGGCCTATCGCTTTGAGTGGATGTGATATGGTCGGTATTGCTTCCACTGGTTCTGGAAAAACTCTTTCTTATATTTTACCTGCTATTGTGCACATAAACAACCAGCCAAAATCAAGCCGAGGTGATGGTCCGATAGCTCTTGTTCTGGCACCTACTAGAGAATTAGCACAACAAATTCAAGAAGTCTGTGACAAATTTGCAAACACATCCAAAATTCACAATACTTGTTTGTTTGGTGGAGCTCCAAAAGGGCCTCAAGCTAGAGATTTAGATGCTGGAGTTGAAATTGTAATTGCTACACCAGGACGACTTCTAGATTTTCTGGAAAGTGGGAGAACTAATTTAAAAAGAACTACATACTTAGTACTTGATGAAGCTGATAGGATGTTAGATATGGGATTTGAGCCACAAATAAGAAAGATTATTGAACAAATCAGACCTGATCGTCAAACTCTTATGTGGTCTGCTACTTGGCCTAGGGAAGTTCAAAGTTTAGCTGCAGAATTCTTAAAAGATTATCTTCAAATTAATGTGGGTTCATTGCAATTGGCTGCTAACCACAACATCTTGCAAATCATTGATGTCTGTATGGAGTATGAAAAGGAAACTAAACTGAGCACACTTCTGAAAGAAATAATGGCAGAAAAAGAAAATAAAACTATAATTTTTATTGAAACTAAGCGTCGAGTTGATGATATAACAAGAAAAATGAAAAGAGATGGGTATGTTTAATTATGTGCTTATCTTGTATTGGTATTTGGACCTACCTATGCAGAAATGTTCTACTCCACTATGGGACTCATAGTGGAGTGAAACATTTCTGCTAACTAGTATGTTGATTTGTGCACTGTCCATTTCAGAGTCACATGTTAATTTTACATTGCATGTGATTTTATAGTTAACTAGCGACCCGCCCTGGCTTCGCACGGGTGCATGTATTATACATAATATATACCTTCCTCTTGAATCACTCTATCTATTAAAAAAACCGCATCAAAATCCGTTGCGTAGTTTTAAAGATCTAAGCATATATAGGGACAGACAGACAGACAGACAGGGAAAGCGACTTTATTTTATAATATGTAATGATGCAAAAAAAAAAATTGCAGCCTTATTGAATAACATTAAAAAATATATATTTTTTAAATATTAATCAATGAATGATCACATGGATGAATAAATGGAATTTATTTACTTATTATGGTTTGTTTTTCTATCAGGTGGCCTGCAGTGTGTATTCATGGAGATAAATCACAAAATGAACGTGATTGGGTCTTACAAGGTAATGTTGACACAAAACATACTTTATTGATATCTTATGATGATTTGATATTTAATTTATTATTTTGACAGTAATTTATATTATACTAGCTCCACAATAATAGCAAAACTGATTTCATATCGAACTGGTGCTGTATAATAATATTAAAAAAATAGCACGAGTGGTTGTCGAGAAGCGG
Organism: Hoplodrina blanda; assembly: GCA_949316365.1. Taxonomy (NCBI): domain Eukaryota; kingdom Metazoa; phylum Arthropoda; class Insecta; order Lepidoptera; family Noctuidae; genus Hoplodrina; species Hoplodrina blanda. The sequence continues at coordinate 11,980,707 of OX438581.1, forward strand.
TGTCGGACAAAAGACGCGAGCGCGTTGGGTGTAGTGCAGCCAGTAAACATTTTCTGAACCCGTGTCTGCATGTGCAGGCTGTGGAGAGCTGCGGCCGTGCGGCGGGGCGGCAGCGCGCGGCTCGTCGCCGCCAAGCCGCACGCGGCGGCGACGGCGCGCCCGCACCGCGCCCGCCTCTAGTTGTCGGGGCTAAGCCCTATGCACTCTGACTCGCTCCCGCGGCTAGTCTGAGCCGCTTCTCGCGGCGGCGCACCTCGCGCCGGCGCAGCTCGCGGCGCATGTGTAGGCGCACCCGCGGGTGTCGCCGCCGGCGCTCGCCCCGCGCCCCGACCACGGTGGTCGGCACTCGGTTCTCGCCCTCGTGCTGATGGGCGACCTCTCACCTCTCGCTCTCAATTTTTATTTTTTGTGCGATATATGACAGACGGAGTCGATATTATTAGTAAGTTTACTAATACAATAGTGAATGGAATAAATTATATTTACGTCTCTCATTAAACCTCCTAAGGTTGCCCTCAATTTGCATTTAGATACACAAATGTCATGTCATTTTCCTACTCTACATCTTTACTTATCATTTGTTTTTCTTTCTTTCTTCTGTTATTTTATGTAATTACATTGCCTATGCTTATACATATTTGTTTTCCATATTCATTTATTGTATTCATTATCATACATCATAATATATTGCGTAAATATGGTGGCCTACAAGGGGTGAAATGTGAGATGAGTGGTATACAAATTGAAAATTGAGCAAAATTTATGTCATAAAGCTTGGATTGTCATACTGGTTATCGATGGTAATAGTTTGATTTATAAAGCTTTGCCGACATTATTGTGGAAGCGACAGAAACCTGCAATGGAAGGAGACATTTCTTCTTTACAACTCTTCTGAAATACTTTAGCAACATATGTTCTGGTGCTTGTTTTTAAAGGTTTTTCTCAGTCTCATAAAGTGCAATAGAAATATTAAAAAACCTGCAGTGGTTTGGAAATGGGTAAGACTTGAAAAAAACTGCCATAGAACTAAAATACATTAGGTAGGTACTTTTTAGCCAACAGTGAAAATTTACATAACAATTTTTAGAAGTGTCAATATTTCAAGTGTTGCTACAAGCAGCATTGTTTATTTGAATCAAACAATGTCTGTTATGTGTGTTGAAGGTGCTTATACATACAATTTCTTACAGATTTTCGTAGTGGGAAAGCTCCCATTCTAGTTGCTACGGATGTTGCTGCTAGAGGTTTAGGTATGTATTTTGTAAAATCACTGGACAAAATATGCATTATACTCAACTTTATGAACACCTCTAAATTTAATACTTCTTTTTCAGATGTTGATGATGTGAAATTCGTCATTAATTTTGATTATCCAAGCAATTCGGAAGACTATGTGCATCGCATTGGAAGAACTGGACGAACAAATAAAACTGGAACAGCATATACCTTCTTCACACCATCTAACGCGGCTAAGGCCGCCGACCTTGTAGCTGTATTGAAAGAAGCCAAACAAGTAGTCAATCCTAAACTGCAAGAACTAGCCGAACGAGGTGGTGGCGGTGGAAGACGTTAGTACAAATCAATAATATTGAGTAAAAATAATAACCTGTTTCATAAATTTATAGCAAGAACTAAAGCTAAAAAACAAAATTGTTTGGTCTTAAATAATTTAAATTATTCCAACAAAAGAGTTGAGTATTTAATTTTTGTATGTTTTGGTCATCAGGACACCGAGGCCGCGGTGGCAGATATCGTCGTGGGCGTCGCTCCCGGTCCCGCTCGCGCTCGCGCCGCCGTCGCTCCCGCACTCGCTCCCGCTCTCGTGATCGTCGCCGTAGACGCCACAGCTCCTCCAGATCGTCGCGAAGCCGGTCGTCGAGGTCTTCTAGAAGTCATACACGCTCCCGTTCCCGTTCGCGTAGCCGATCTCGCTCAGGCAAGTGCAGCCCCCTGAAGAATACTACGGATTCGGGCCAACAACAGGCGCCCCAAGCTCTTCTTCCCACCCCGAAACCCCTTCTGCCGACTCCCATCGGCCCCCAGCTTCCCTCTCATGTCGGCAAAGGGCCCTCCACCCCTCCTATCGAAAAAAACGTTTCTCTCCCAGATAGAACTACCATTCAAAATAATCCCCCAAATAACGGTAACGCAAATTATTTACAGCAACCTAATCAAATACCGCCTCTGATGGCTCTTAATCCTCAAATGAATATGTGCGCTCCTCCTCCCCCAATGAACGGGCAGGGCTTCGCTCTGCCTCCCTACTTCCCTGCCGACCAGTACGGCATGATGATGCCAAACTTTTCCGCGGCCATGCTCCCACCGGGCGCCTGGGCTGCCCCCCCGCCACCTCCGCCACCTCCTCCGCCCTCCGAGTCCCCGGCTAATGGGAGTCACGAGCAAAGGGGCCCTGGGCAAAGTGGCCTCGAGTCAGATTCCAGAAAACGCGGGGCTCGCTCTGGCGGGCTCGGTGCCTCAGGCGGCTATGCACCCACTGCCGGCGGGCTCGGCTCCAGCGGCGGCGGACTCGGGGCGGGCGGCGGGCTCGGCTCGTCGGGCGCCGGGCTCGGCAACAACGCCGCGCTCGGCTCCGGCGCCTCGCACGGTGCGGGCGGCGGACTGGGCTCCGGCGGCGGGCTTGGCTCGTCCGGTGGGCTTGGTTCGTCCGGCGGACTAGGCTCTGATGGCCCGGCCGGCAACCGCTCGCGAGGCCGCGACCGGCGACGCCGCGGCAGAGGACGGGATCTCGACGACTTAGACTCGGCCGGTTCGGGCTCAGGAGGTCTCGGCTCGTCAGGGCTCGGTGGAGGCCCCACCGGCGGCGGGCTGGGTCAACCGCCTGGCGGCGGCTACAGTTCTGGCGGTCTCGGCGTACCTCACGGGAGCCTCTTGCCGCGCATGCTTCCTCCGGCAGGCGGCGGCGGCGACGGTGTTGGTCCCCAGCGCGCTAATTTTACTGCGTTTGGGTCGTACGGATCTAAGAGTATTAAACCAAATAGTAATATGCAAGGAAACGAGAGTAGCGAAGGTTATAACGATCCTGATTGTAGAATGGAATATTATGGCCCACAAAACATGGGACCTGGTCGGCCATACGGTCTCGGTACGGATCAGATGGGTTCCAACGGTGCGCTGGCGAATGGCTCCGTGGGGTACAATAACGACCGCCAGAGGAATCGCCGGCGATGATTACGACTGAGGTTTGTTATATTCAAACCAATGCCAACTCACCTATTTTAACCACTCCATTACTCCACTATACATTACACTGAGACAAGCTGCTTTGGTGGCCTGTCCATTGAAGAACTTTATTATTTATTTATGAACGACTGTGATATACGCCTGCATAATGGTTGTTATGTTATTGTACTCTGTGCTCTAAAAAACTGTCAGAAGAGAATAATAAATGAAACACATTTTTAAATATGTTTGTCTTTTTTTTCCAGAAAACGGATACAATGGGGACTCTCGTCGACGCAGGAGACGTTAAACGCCAGTGGAACACAAGGAGTAAGCAACTTAGTTACATAAGATATGACACAGACTATTTGATTTCCATTCCATGTTGTATTTATTGAATGTGTGACCATTACTTAAGTGTCACACAATTTCACACAATACATGTTTTAAGTATTCTCCTAATTCTCACTGTAGACTCCCTTTAATTATAATGCATTGTAAATAAACATTCAGTAAATTGATGTTTTAGATTTAATAATTACATTATATAATATATCTCATTTGATATTTGGCTACATATAAAGCGCCAGTATTCTCTACTCAATCTATTTTTCGATATAATAATATGCAATATGTACACTATTATACAAATGTCGAGCAGTCATTTAACATCCACACATTTTCTGCATAATTATGTACATTTGATTTAATGTCGAATATTTAGTCACGATTTTGTCTTAGATAAGAATATAGCATCAAATGTTTAAATATCTTCAAAATTTTGAGATCTTCAACGAAGAAAAGCAACTAATAAATGTAGTAGTGTATTGTGTTTTGATTAGCCCATTTTGTACCCATGAGTGTTAAGTAAATGAAATCAAATGGCTCAGTACTTTCATTGTAAGTTTTTAAAGAAATTATTTCTTCAATATTTTCAATTCAAAAGGTACGAATTAAACAGTACATAATAAGCTCCCTTGGATTTGGTTTATATTTGTATGTTAAGTGCTGTTGTGATCAATTTAAGTTCTTACAGTAGCAAGATATTAGATTACATTAAGTATGTACTGTCTTATGATTACAAAACTATTACTATAGGTATCTATCTTTGACTAGTGAATTGTATCTTGTAATACATTGTATTGTGAACGAAATTAAAGTTTTACACTAATTGAATGTTTTTTATTTACTTAACCACTGTCATAGCCGCAAGGATGTAAGCTAGGTTTATCACTGTAGTTATGTCAGCGGACCTATCATTACAGATTTTGACCTTCAAGTAATTGCATCAAATAAAAATGTACGAAAACGTTTCAATGATGGTCTGATAACACTCCAAAATAGTCAAAATACATGGTGAATTGATGATTAAATGTTCAGTTATCAGTCAATTATCGAAATAATAATCAGTTATGTCAACACCAATCATGAATCTTATCGTCCAAGTTTTCCCTACATAACACATAATAATAAAATTATATTATAGTAGGTACTCTGCTTATAACTGGCCCTTGCTACGATTTGTACAAATAGGTACCTGGTACATAATCATGTATGTTGAAGCAACGCATGGTATAAAAGGACGTGTAATAGATAAAATAAATTCAATCCAATTTTAGATGTCATTGTCCCTAATGACCTCCTTTTTAAATCAATTTGCATGAAACTGAAACGTTGCTATGGTAACACAAATTTTATGTGATAGCAAATACAGCTATTTTGTCATAATGCTAGATGAATGTCATAAATAGTTTTGGTGTAAAATAGAACATAAATTATTTCGAATATTTTAATTTTGTAAGATACAAAAGAACTAGTTTCATTTTAAACAATAAAATATTTCTGGTCAACTATAAAATGAGTTTTTGTGTGGATCTTGTGTCTGAAGACTCCTTTTATGAAAATATAACTTTGGGAGTAACAAAACTCTTAGGTATGTATGATACCCATGATACCATATGCCAGCACCAAAATATGCACCTGGACATGCCTTTGTAGCCGTTTGTTGCCTTGATGATGGGGATCCAATGCCAGCCATCACAAATTTAGAGTACATATTATTATAGTTCATTTCACAGACTTTTGGACACCCTCTTTTACCTCCAATGGGTTGTTACGACTTCTTGGCAGTAGAAGTAACATAAATTAAATACTTATAATATTTTTTGTTATTTATTTACGTAACACAGTATACTTAAAGTAATTACATAATATAAATTAACATTCCTTAATATGAATTTGCTCTATGTTTTGGTAAGAAGTTAAAACCATCAGGTACTGGACCTAATAACATTTCACTGATTTTAATCCAGTCGGAACAATTGCCCGATGCCATCAATGTTTCTAAGTCATCTCTACCAAAATATGAGGGTGGTCTCTCGTTAATTCTTTGTGGAGGTTGTTCTAGCAACCCAACAGGTACATATCTGTATAAGAAAGATAGCCATTCAAGTAAAAATCTGCGCGTGTTCTCCACACCTTGCATGTCAGAGCCCCAGTGCTCTAAACCATAGTTAGTGTATTTCTTTATTATTTCAAATCTTTCATTACTTCTTATGTCCCAAATTCGCTGCTCTTTAATCTCAGTAAATATCCAGGGTTTGATAAGTGCTCCTCTTCCGATCATCACTCCCTGTATTGTGGGAGCGGTTGCTCTCTTCTCCGCATAGTCCTGGTAGCTTAATATATCACCATTCCCATATACTGGACAGGGTGCTGCTGCTTTTGCACAAGTTTCAATATATTCCCAATCAGAAGATCTAGTGTACCTTGCTTCTCTTGACCTTCCATGTACAGTGATGAGTGATGCACCCCATTCAGACATTTTTGGTACAATTGTATGAGTAATTTTTTTATCTTGATAGATACCTGTCCTCATTTTAATGGTAAAAGGTATGCCGAGTATTTTGGAAGCACATCTCACTGATGACTCCAGTGTATTTAATCTGTGCATCATACCACTGCCTCCACCCTTTTTGTATATCAAATCAATGGGACATCCTAGATTTAAATCAATGAAATCAAGCTCTGTATTCTCTTGTAGTAGTTGTGCTACTTTTGTGATAGTATAAATGTTATTTCCACATATTTGAGCTCCAAATAAGTCTTCTGATTCATGTCTTTTGACTAAAGCCCATTCTTGTTTCATACCTTTCAGTAAAGATTCGCACAAGGCCATTTCTCCACATGTTATATCTGCTCCGTACTGCTTGCAAATTCTCCTGAATGGTAGATTTCCAACTGTAGTCAAAGGGCTAAGATAAAGTTTGTCCCTCCAGTCTATAGTTTTCCTCTCTCTTGGTAATAATTTAATCAAGTCCTCATCAGTGATGGCTCCACTATTGGTGACCTTTTCTTCATCATTGTCGGTGGATTCTTTCTGCTTTTCACTATCTTCTTTTGATTTTTCAGTACTCGTAGTAGGCTCCTTATCAATTGGTTTTTTCCTTCTGTCCATATGTTTTATAAGCTTTTCAGAAAAACTAAAATCATACTTTTTTTTCTGAAGTGATATTTGAAGCATAGGAAGAAGTTTGTTTTTAATGTCATCTTTCCATTGCTTCCACTTGTCTGGGTCAACCTTATTATAGCCCTCATCAGTAATATGACTAGATCCAAAGCGGCAACTAATGCCCCTAGGACATTTCCCGCGGGTATCATACAAGTGGCATCTTTCACCTAAATCCTTGGGTTTTGATTTTATATAATCAAGTGGGTTGTGAATATATTTACAGTTATTATATTGACAAGGATTTACGTACTCAGGTGCTTCTGCAATAACAATAGAAGGGCATGGTTTACTTTCTTTATTATCTTGATACGTTTTTGGTCGAGCTTTATTTTGACCTCTTTTCCTAGTTTTATTGAATTTCTTTTCGTCATTGTTACTAGTTTTAGCTTTCTTACAGTCCACAGAATTTTCTTCTTCATTGTTATCGTCTAATTTACGTTTACTAAGAGAATCAACACTGTCTTCAGTACTGCTGCTTTTAACCGGTCGCTGAATCACAAATTCTTCCTTGATGGCACAAACACCTGCCGTTGACTTGGTCATGACTATACGAGAAATATACTATACAAAATTTAATCTCAATATGAATGTTTAGAACGTAATAACTATAGTTTTATAATTTATGAACTGTGAAATTAGAGGTTATATTTTTTATAACCACGAGTTAATGTGCTAAAGAAAAACTAAAACAGAAACAGACTGACATTAACATCCATTATTGACGACTTGACGTTGACGTTGACGTTATCTTATCTGAAGTTATCTGTCACTTTTACCTTATTTTTTGTTAAATTGATTAAGACACAGGTCAGAACCATACAGCCTTTTGTAAAAAAAAATGTTTTCTGTATCCTATAATAATTATTGTAATTCAGTGAAAGAAGCCGCCTTTGTAATGCCCTTGCATGACGTAATATCTTACACGTAAGTTGATGTATGAGAGAGCAATTTTTTGCAATTAGTTTTTAGACCATGCTCCGTTTGAAACACTGCTTTAAATCAGTCTTTGAATATGTGGGTAGATACACTTATTTTTGAATTTTCATATTGCAGAATCAGATCCAAGAATTTGCAATGTGAGCGTAGAACGTAGACCTCCCTGTGACCGTGTAGCTATCTCTACCTGGGAACAGAGGCATTCCGCTTTACTTCCAGAGGATCTCCGTAATTTCTATGCTTCGAGTGATGGATTTCAATTAACTTGGCATTACAAATATTCAGGTTAGCAATAAACGAGATCAAAGTTATTTGTGCAACCCGAAAGAAAAAAGTACCTATTACTTTCTCTTTCGGGCTTGGAGAGTAATTATTGAGAAAAAGTCATGCTACTATATTATCTTCATTATTAAAATTTCATCTTATACTTACAGCCGATGAAATTTTACAAGTTGGTTCAATTCGAGTGAATTGTTTGAATGAGTTGTGTCTGTCACCGGCTTTGAAAGACTTACTAGATTTTTCACTTACACGACCACCTAGTGGACCTCGACCACTGCTTAATACCAAGAGCAAAGTACTTGAGTTGGATTCATGCAGGACTATTGGAAAGGTATGTTTTTATATTCTTGTTTTTGAACTACCCACATTGGTACTGTCTACTTATTTGTGTTGCCATACTAAAATAAGTTCCTGTAATACTGTTTTACTAGCTTCTGCCCGCGACTTCGTCCACGTAAATGTCTGTTATTAGCGATCTAATTTTGTTTCTCCATGCAAACTTTTGACACCCGTTTCATCCCCTTAGGGGGTGAATTTTGGAAAATCCTTTCTTAGCGGACGTCTACCAACTATAAACTACCTTCTTGCCAAATTTCACCTTTATACGTCAAGCGGTTTTCGATATTTCGTGATGAGTGAGCGAGAGAAAAACCTTTCGCTTTTTTATATTCAGATTACTTATTACAGATTTGTCTGGTGTACACGGGAGGACAGTGGTCAGTGTGGTTAGCAACACGAGAAGGAGCCTGGGGTTGGCTTGCGGATTCTTTTACGCATTATTTTAGAATGGCCCTTGTGCATTTGGGTCTTCCTGGATGGCAAGCGGCCTTTGCTAATCTACCACTTATACCTTGGGCTGAAGTAAGAGATTTATCGAGAGTTTTTGTAGATCACTCAGCAAAAGATAACTTTCTATTTTGTTTGACATTTTTGTTTTATTTTTACAGCAATTATTCTTGTTACTTGCGCCGCACTTACTGGAAAAATCGGAGATCGAACCCAGCCTGGCATCAGTTGCAAGTGAAACTGGATTGAATCATATCGATCCTAATATATTCAAAACATCGGTTCGCCATCACAAAAATACTTCACGACAAACTAACCAGTAAAATGTTGTAGTAGAAACAGAAAAACTAATAAAATATTCAAATGTCCATGCGCAGTTTTTATTGAAATGTTAAAGCATTGAAATAAAATGAAGCAATGTTGTTACATAATGTATATTGAATAATTCTTGACACAATAAAATTTATAGCTAAATAACAAAACAAAATGGACGGAATGTGAGATTCTTAATGAAGTACAAGCTAGGTTCACAATAAAAAGTAGCTTAAATAAGTAATACAATACTATGTAAGCAAATATTGAAGCTGCCATATTTAGACCATAATAATTATAATTATATTATGTTATATACTTCTGAACCAGCTTTGTCTTGTTTCCTACTTCACAGAAATATACATACGCTTGACATAATTGAAAAAATAAATCTTAAAACTAATATTACAATCTATCAGTTGTTACAATATTAAAGTAGATTGATTTTCGTGGTTTTCGTAATATTAGAAACTAGTACACAATAATTTCACTAGTGAAGAAACTGCATGTAAAAAAAATATCAGAATTGGTAGATTTATTCCTCTAATTAAATATAATACTTGAGTTTGAAATGTGATGCGTTTTAATGTGATGTAAATTTTCGTCAATGTTAGAACAACAAAGAGTATGTGACAATAAATTCATGCTTCTTTTTATCGGCAGTGTAATACAGTATAAGAGAAATGCATCTATCTTACACTAACTAAAAGCGAAAAGTATAAACTACTACAGACGTCCATCAATTCGTACAAAATATACTCAATACTTATAATTTAGGCCATACAGCTGCACAATTACTTTAAACTTATACTAATACCTTAACATGTTGAATACCGCAGGTGGGAATATAATTGAACCATATCTTTATTATAAAATGTACGATACTTCTTTGCATTCATAAGTCTTTAGTTCCATGAATGATGAGCGGTGTTTCGTTACACTATTTGTTTAGATTTATAGAAACGAAAATGTTGGTACAACCATTTAGACACAGAATGTGATGAAATTATAATTGCAATTTTTCCTGTACACCAATGGCAAGAAAATGAAGTATTTATATTAATTGGAATGCCTTGTTTAAATAAATAGTAAACTTGTTTTTGCAAAGTTTACATGTGGCACATTGTTTCAACATATTCCATTACAAATACATTAAAACTTATATTTAGGCTAAATTCATTTTCATAACATTTTTAGGTCAAATTATTAATTTGTTAAGCTTTTAAATACAACCACGTGATGTTTGTTTACTCTTATTATTAAAAATATTTAAAGTTTTATCATACAATTGCAGCAACGCCATTACGAATGCATATTTATAGAAAGTGATGTAAATGTGATTTAATTTGCGTGATTTTTGTGCTTTACTATCCCAAATACATTTAATTATTGTCTTACCGACTCGATGACATTATTTTTATTAAGTCGAAGTTGTGTGACACAATATAATTATCAGTTTTAACTTGTCGGAATTGAAATATGTAAATGAAAAGCTTAGATATGTTAAAACATTTTCAATTTAAAATTCGAAGTCAGTGCAGGAAGCCGCATGCACTTTGTCAATAGCGGCGCTAGCATAGACTGAGGCGCAAGCGCAAACTGGAATGCGCACTTAAGTACTGTTACAAATGTTAGTAAATCCAACTGACTGGCACCCACTGGTGGTCGGTAGAGAGTGAATGCAAGGCGTCCATGATTTTTGAATAAGTCGTATCGGCATTATTGTTAGTAATAACGAGATCTATGTACTTTTCATGTTGTCGCTGAATACGGGCGCTGTCTTCCAGAGTTTGTTTCATGTCTTCTTCCTGTGAGTTTTATTTTTAATGAGTAAACTTTAAAATATCCTTATTCTGAACATCACGATCAAGTTGATATGAAACTTTTGAAAAAATGAAAACATTCCACTATTTCTATTAGGTGTACCGTTAAGGGCAAAAATATGAACAATAAAACTCCTATGTAAGATTCTCGCACTTTTCTCGCATGTGTGTATTCATATTTTTGCCTAAGAATGAAAAAAAAAAACATTCAACTTACCTCGTAAAGCGACGCAAGAGACTCAAGGGTGCGCGCGCGCCTCGAACTGTAGCGGATGGAGCTCTGCCTGTCGAACTACGAAACGCATGCGCAACAAACGTCAATGCATATCCAACACATTCATATAACAAAAAAAGCATACTCATTTATAAAATAACGGGATTTTCTTATAACAAAAAAAAATCTATTAAACAAAAAAAAAAAAAAACATTTTCAAGCCAGGTTTTATAAGATTAAATTTTTTTTTTTTGGAAGGGACAAAATAATCATTATAGGTTCTCTATTAGGCACATGAGCTCTAGTAATATAAAATCAAACATAAGGTACTACGGGGCATTCCTAGTCTAAATACTCTAACCGGCCGTAAATATGACACTGCGCGATCATGCTAGGCCCTCTGGCTACTTGCGAGGGCAATTCCTGTATTTTTAAGAACATTCACATTCTAATCAGTCTCCAACTGTCAAAAATACCTGGGATTTACATGTGCATTTTTGACAAGTTTTTCACAGATTTGAACGTTTTTAATTACAGGAATAGGGTAGATGACACCACCAATCAACTGACGTACTTTTTCTAACCTGTCAAAACGCTATTCTCCCATAGATTTTGTATGGTGTAAATAACTATGACGTCACTTTTGAGTAGACTCAATTGACTAACTATTTATAAATTAGAAAGCAATAAAAAATCAAAATAGACAGTTAATTGAAAATGAATTGGGTTATCAGGGCTAAAATAAAGTGTTTCTTTAGAGAAGTTATGTCTTGGTATTATTGGTTAGTTATGTCATCTACCCTATTGACATTCTGTTTAGTTTGTTTCTCACCGTTAAGTTACGATTGGAGGCATAAGTGAGGTTCCTCAGTTGTTCGATGCCCGGCGCCCCTATAAACACGACGAACGGAAGAAATTCCCCGCTGTTGTGTAGCAGCTTTAGAGATTGCGGGGCGCAGTCCAGAATACACATTTTGCCTTAAAAATGTAAGATTAAAATGGAACTTAATAAAAAAATATAAAAAATATAGTGTATTTGCGATTTTAGATAAGTCGATCAATCCGATCTCAATTTCAAGATGGAGATGACTGCTCTCTACGTTTGTTCTGCTTTTTTTAACGGTTGTAAAAAGACAATTAACGAAGCCGGAACTTATATATTCTTCTCATATCTGAAGACTTTCTTTTGGTTACGAAGATATTAAACGTCAAAGTTCCAACTTTTAGTCATCGTTTTTAAATGTTAACAAATAAATATGTACATGTAACTAAAATTTAAATTTCGCCGCGAATTCTGTAGGTACTGTTGCATGCATTCGGAAGTTAAATTTTTATCGTCCGTTACATTGCGCACTGCCATAATGATTTTTCACACCAAAAATAAAAGCCAGCGATTATTTTTGTTCAGTTACTTAATGTGATGTGCTTTTCACACACTGTAAACTGTAAAGTTTAAGATAAACGACCTACCTTCCTTCATAACAGCCCTTATAGAATCAAGATGGGTGCCGTAAAGATGTCCGTTATGTTCACCGTATTCTAGGAACCGGCCTGCGTGGGCGTCACGTTCCATTTCTTCGCGGGAAACGAACCAGTATGATTGGCCGTTCTCCTCCATTGGTCGTGGAGGACGGGATGTATCTGTGGGGGATAGAAAAGAATTAGTAAAGTAAAAGATTTTAGTACACAATAGGTCCATTTAGACTCGATAAAAATCTTTGTATAATAAAAATATATCCAATTTAAATGATAATAATAACTGTATTTACTAGAAAAAAAGGTTATTATTCTGTCAATTATTGAATACCATTTTAAAATTATAATTAAAATTATTTTTCTAGCCTTTTCTGTTAATTTTGAGTAGATTTAACAATATACAATGTGTGTGTCTTGTCTTAACTTATTACTTTGAACATTTGCATGTCTAATTTTTATTGAGACAAAAATGACAAGGGACAAAAATGCTGTGAATATCTATATTTTGTAAATCTATTTTCTAAACAAATGAAGATATATTCTATTCTAAATTCTACACTTACGAGGCACGACAACACCGAATCTATCCGGATGTTCCGCAATCATTCGGTTCTTGATAGTACGTCGTCCTACGCCCCGCGTGCCCACCAATGCTAGCACGCGGCGCAAGAAGGGCGGCGTACGCGCAACCTCTTCATACAACGCTAGTTCAGCGCCCTCTAGTTTTACGCTTGATCGAGACTCGTAGACGAACTTCTTTTTCTTTTTTGATATCTGTGTATTATTAAAAGGAAAGTGTGAGTTCGAGGGCAACTTAACTGGGGAACTAAGGGGAGGGTTAGGTAAGCGTAATGCGAAATTAATGTGATTTCACGTGTCGGTTTTTCAACGCGAGCGTTTGGTAGAGCAATAATAAGGCCTCCTGATAGGAAAGGAGGCATGCAGAAAGGAGACCTCATAGGGCATCAAAAAATTCGTCCGCGTCGTTGTCAATGGGGCAAGTAAAGTGAAATCGTTAACTTCGGGCCTTACTAATCGATTGCTACGGTTGACCGATTCTCAAGTGTTAAGTTGCTTAGAAGATAAGGTAAAAAAGTGTAGGTATTTAAATAGCCTAAAAAGACGATTCTCGGTTCTTTCGCAGTTTTTTTTATATCAAATCGAAAGCAATATTCCACAATAATAATAGATATGAAAGATTGAGCGTGGTGTCGTGAAAAAGGAGTGATCTATGCATGGTGGAACCGTGGAAGGGACGCGCAACAATCTCGGATTCAGTAGACATGATCCTAGAGAGCCGCTCGCTTAATATAAAACCACATTACCCTCCTTTGCGTCGCGCAGTCGGGTAAAAAGGCCTCTTCTCACACAGAGAAGACACAAGCATCGACCACCACGCTTGTTTAAGGCGGATTGGCGATTTCAAACTTATATCTTGCTACTGTTATGAATGTGAAAGTTTGTATGTATGTATGTTTGTTACTCGGCTGAACGGCAGAGTGGATCTGGATACAATTTGGCACAGTGATAGATTATAGCCTGGAATAGCACATAGCCTACTTTTTTATCTCGGTAAAATGTATGGTTCCCGAGAATCCCGAGGGATAATATATTAACTTCGACGCGGACAAGTCTCGGCACATGAGTAGGATAAACGGGTCTCGGGCGGTTCTTCTTTTACCGATGTGTGGGTTTAGTTTTAGATATTAGTCATATTATTATGAATTTATAAAATTGACAACAAAACATACGTGGGCAGAAAGTGGGCGAAGAGTCGTTCCTAATAAGAATCTTAGGGTCATTAGTTTCATGTCTAGACAACAGCGTAATTAGAGAAACCTAAACAGTACATACTCAGTGACTCATAATTACAATATTCCATCAAAATGCCGGAACAATAAGTGTTTTGTTAACACGACACGTCTGCGCAACATAACAATGAAAATAAAATCGCTGACATGAAATGTTCGTGAGAATCCTTTGATTCATAAATTGACAATGAAAGGCAATATTATAAACAATGAGAATTATAATTAGTCACACAGGAGTGCTGATTGTGATCAATTCCGGGTACATTGACTGTGGTGCATAGTTTACGAAAGTTTAGTCATTAATAAATAGTTAGATGCTTTCGAAAAAAGTTTTAAATGGGTGGTTTTTTGGTCACTTTTTGAAGGATTGAAGGCACTGATCCTGATAGGACTGTACGAGTTATCTAACTCAACGAGAGCTAAATGGACAATTGACCTTAAAAAGAGAGCTGGGACTCACTTGATGCAAAAGGGACTGCAAAAGCCGTTGATAACTATATCAAAATATGTATGTTTTACAGTCATTTGCCTGCGATTTCGTTTACGTGAATTTTCCTGCGGATCTCTAGTTGTTTGATAGTAAAATATAGCCTACAGCATTCAGGAATAACATAAATTCATATTAGCGAAAGAATTTTCAGAATCAGGCCCGTAGTTTCGAAGGTTAGCGCGTTCAAATGAATAAACAAACAAACTTTTCGGCTTTATAATGTAAAAGGGCTTTAGGGGTTGTCAGCAGTATTAAAAAGATTGGTGACCCCTGGTATAGATTACCAAGTTTCTATATAATAGAACACTTACCCTTGCACCACAAATACTGATTTTATGCACGAAGTCAGCTTCGGGCGCGACATACGCCTTGCGCCTCTCCTCCAACTCTGGCGACGGTATCAACCCCACTGTATCAGGGTCCTCCACATGACTTGCTTGCCACCAGTTAGGATCCTTTCTATCTGACACCTGAAGAGTAATAATATGGGAACTTGTAATGGTAGTTGTTTGTAGGACATTTTTATTCTAGTATAGGAATAAGATTTTTTTTTTGCCAAGAAACTTAGGTATTCATTCTTTTTTGTGATCTTAAATTGAGTGTCTAGTCACTATGTCTGCCTCTGTCTTGAAGAAATAATGGAAGCAATTTAGGGGATTAGCTGGACTACCTGAAGCTAGTAAGGTGAGCTGTCATTAGAGATTGGCAGCTTATTACACATAGACTATATGAATATTTAAATATTAAATTCACTGAGGTAGATTTTTGCAGGACAGTACTGCAGAACTTCGGTTACTTACCAACAGATTTGGTAACACCTGATATTTGTAATAATCTCTCTCCCAAAAGTGAAATAGTGATATTTAAATTATTACTGGGAGATTATTGCTCTAAGATGAAATGTATAAAGAAAACTTACTTGTAAAATATCTCCTCTTTTGAATTGTAGACCAATTTCCATACATGGCAGTAGAGTGTCTTCTTTAGGCTCATAGTCAAAAAGAGCTCTCACATAGCACTAAAAAAAGTAAGAAAAGGTTTAATAAATTTTGTTATCATTTGATTATTCATTTTGTCATTTGGGATATTCATTATGATGAAAAATTTGGGTTGTTTGTGTGAGTTTATATGTTTGTAAACACACTTACGTTATAGGAGAAATTCTTTGTGGAGCAATACATAAAAAAAAAACAAAAATCCTTGTAATCATAAGATAGATAATGCACACATTCCTTTCTGGGTCAGACGAACTTTTTTATTTGTTAATTATTATGTAATTTTGTCTACATCTCATTATTACTATTATTTTATAATATTATGAGTGTACCATTCAGTCATCTTGGGTTTGGTACTTTTTATTCTGAGTAGACTCTTATATCAGATATATTATTATCACACAATACACAAAGAATAAATTACAGGTCAAATGTTTTATTACACTTAGGCCCACTTCCACCAAAAACTTAGTAGTTATTTGCTAATTCAAGGTTTTATTACAATATTATGTCATGCATAATGGGGCTGTGTTAGCAACAAATCCAGAGTTAAAAAATAATCTTTACTGGTGCAAGTGGACCTTAAGCAAGTACTTATACTCACACTTAGCTTATTTGATAACTGAGCAGTCTTCTCTTTAAGGTTAGGCCCAACTTTGAGAGTGATCCTGTCATTGGGCTTGGCTACGGCTTCTTTGAGCTGGCTTTCAGAGTCTATGTGGACACCGTCTACTTCTAACAATACATCACCTACAGATACTAATGCTTGTTTTGCTGCTGCACTGCCTGCTAATATCCTAGCTACTATGAGCTGTCCATGCTCATCTGTTGTTACCTGAAAAAAAACGTGGTTAAAAGACATATTCAAAACTTAGAAATCTTGTGTTCAATTTACATTCTAATAGGATGACTTCACTTCCAAAGTCTGCATTTAGTATATTCACAAGGTCAAAATTGTAATTACTTTTGTGAAAAATATCTAAAGTAATTTACATAATGAATTCTCCCTCCCTTTGTTTTGTATGAAAGCCAGTCTTAACTGGTTTTGTGAACCTTAGCAAGTTCCTTATTCAGGTATGAATTCTACAACTTTCAACACACAGATAATTGGCACACAATAAAACTAGTAGGGATATAAAAGAGGTTTTAATACTACCATAGACAATGTTATTTTTATAACCATACTTACAGTTAATCCTAAAGGCTGTCCAGGCACTTTCCTGAGCCCCACTACTTTCACAGTCTCCACAGGCATGTCACCGTTTTCGTCTGTGGTTTCTATAGCACCTTCTGCGTTTTCTTTGCTTCCTTCTAATTCTGGTACAGGTGGCTTTTCTTCAATACCAGAACCTCTGTCTACCCAAATTGCACCTATTTGGTCATGAGCATCTATTAAAGCCTGAAATTAATTATAAATTTAGTTCAGTTGAAATATTGAATGAATAAAATAAAGATAAATAGAGAATATGTTTTAACAAAAAGACTATCAACCTTTGTAGCTATATTTTTGATTTGTTAGTATCTTGGTTTCTATGGCAACTGTTCTATGTGAACTTTTATGATGTTCTTCTATTTTTAATTGTTTTTCATTAATAATTCATTAAAAAATGCAGTATATCTGCTGAAGTACTCATAAACTAGCATCACTGCTAACAAATCATGCAGTAAATATTTGTGTTACTTTGTAAACATGTCGCTGAAGGCTGGCTAATATTGGAAGGGGCGTACCTACCTTAAAGTGTGCCCTGGACACAATAATAGCGAGTTCGGCTTGTTCAATAGTCCGTATATTGTTGCCACGGTACTCGCTTAGTGAACGTATTATGTTTACGTTGCCCAACGAGACTGGTTTTACGATCAAGTCCTCCTCCGAATCGATAGACTGCAATAACAACACTCACCAGTAATTAAAATAGAACCCAGGAACGGCTTTTGGCACTCCAAAATACGCGCTACGAGCATTTATAGGCGTGGCACTTGTTGTCGTTAAATTGTTGAATGAAAATTACAATATTAGCGTGCAGATTCCTCGTTGCATTTCCGATAAGAACTAAATTAACTATTTACGAGCTAATACTGGAGAGAGTAGCAGAAAACAGCTACATTTATGTACTAAATCTGTTTTTGTTGTAATAAAAGAACACACCCAAACGAACACTGGCACGAATTGGCACGACTTGTTTTCCAACTGCGAGTTTTTGACATTTAGTAGTGGGAACTGTATGCAATTTTAAACCTTATTCCAATGAAATAGTGTTGATAGTTATGTCTTAATTTATCGATTGTCTGTGGCTGTGTCGCTGGAACTCTGTGTCTGTCAGATCAAAGATAATGAAACCGTTCTTTGTTCCGAAGCGATGGTGTATGAGAGTATAGCATTAGAAAAGGATAGCACACGGAGAACTAAGTTTACGATTGTTGGTGGTTAAGAACTTTATATTTATTTCTTTATGAAAATCAAATTGATAATAACACGATAAATTATTGATATTTTCAATTACAAATTGGTATCATGCTCAATGACAGAGCAGTGGAAGGTCAGATGCGGTAGCCGTTCAGTATTATGAGAACCGGAAATGCCCAATATATTGGGCCTGGGGTATACACAAAAGCGGGCGGGAAGCTTTTTTAAAATTTATTATTATGAAAAAATTTTTTCCCCCATGGGAAAAAGGCGTGAGTTTATGTATGTATTATTATGAACTTATGAACAGTATGGTTTGGGCAAAATAATGAATGAAGGTTTATGTTCCAATGTACTCTATCGTCTCAATAATTTTAAAAGTCATTAAGTATTATAGGTAGATTACACCCGCGTCTTTGGTTACTGCTCCGCTCCCGTAGGTCGTAGCGTGATGGTATATAGCCTATAGCCTTCCTCGATAACTAATCTATCTAACACTGAAAGAATTTTTCAAATCGGACCAGTAGTTCCAGAGATTAGCGCGTTCAAACAAACAAACAAACAAACAAACAAACAAACAAACACTGCAGCTTTATAATATTAAGTATAGATATGTATTCTAACAGTGTTTACCTCGCATTTTCTTCCGAAATCAGGACTCTCAACTATACTTTTCAAAAATATTAATTCATGATTAGCTAAATCTTCTTCTGGTTTCTGCTCCTCCTTTTCTGAAATAAAATAAGGCGGTTTTATAAAACAAAATAGGTACTTACGAATTAACAAGTTTTGGACAAAGTAGGTAATGATTGTTTCTTGTTACCGTTTCATTTGTTTTTATATACGACTGTGTTTATACCATTTTCACAAGTGAAAAGGGCTAGAGGGTACCTAAATTCGGACATTGGGTAGACTAATTTATCTATATTGGTACTACCAACCAGCCACTTTTTACTTATGTAACGAGGTATATAATGGGTTTGGTTTCATTTAGGTATTGACATGCTAGTTGGGCCATCTTATTTATGGCGGCACATATTTTGCGGTTGCCAGTATACTTTATTAGTCTTTTAAGTCTTTGTTTTGCGATTACCTACAACAGGTACCTACTTAACATTTTAATATTTAAGGTAACATTTTATTGGCATTTTAAATCTCTGTTACGTCGTCGCCCGCGCCTACAGGGTACGCGGTCGTGGCATTTCATAACGGTAACTAGGTGTAGGTGGGTCCATTATTCGTGTCTTTGTGACTCATTGATTTTTTATACAGACTCTGTTGACATATGGACATAAAAGGTCACGACTCACGCGAACACGTATTTTATCAATAACACGGGTAGGGAATTTCATTTGTATTTCACCCCAAAATGAATCTGTCACAGGGGTGCTTGTTATTGTCCAGAATTCCCGGCAATCGATTTTGTCATTCGAATGAAAGAGTTTGTAAGAGATTCAGATTACGTATGGCTGTCGTCACCTAAATTGCCGATGACGGACAAAAACCCCGGACATTTGGGCGAAATTGGGTATTTGTACCACCAATCAATACACATACTTTTTATGAGCTGTCAAAACGCGATAATCCCATAGATTTTGTATGACAGTTGGAAACTGTGACGTCACTTTTTTGCCGACTCAATTGACTAACAATTTTTTATTTCAATGCAACTAAAAATTATTTTAGAGTTCAATAAAAATTGATTCGAGTTTTTAAGGCTAAAATAAAAAGATTTTTTCTATAAAAGTTATGTTTTGGAATTATTGGTTAATGGTGTCAACTACCATATTGAGGTTTTCCCGGACCCTAAAAAAAATACATTTTTATAATAAAAACAAAAACTTCGTTAAAATATTTATTTTTGGAAAACCATTTCCAGTCGGCACCCGGACTCTAAACTAGTTCAAATCGGGGAATCCGGGGCGGATGGCAGTCCTAAGATAACGAGATTATTTACATGTCAGTTTATTTACTTATCTGTCTTCCAATGTTCTAATGCTATTATTACACGGCTCGTGGTTCAAAGTACCTTGAAGAAAGGTTATTGTGTTCCACAGGAAATATTTACGTTAAAATTTTTAAACGATCGAAAAAAGTGAGTTTCTTTTCCCGGGATTTGTTTATTATGGTAAAGGGAATAAGGTCTAAATTGCACCGCGATCCATTTGTATTTATGAGGCTTATCTAGTAGGGGAATTATTGAAGAAGGTAGGGGTATACACGGTAATGTTTTTAAAGTATACAATAAATTCAAAATGAGGTAACCTGGTAAACAAGTTGAGTCGTATCGATCGTCGGTAACCTACCAGACTCAGAAGTCAGGACTTTGTTTAGGATATGATTACAGTTATCAATCAAATTCAGGCTTATCAAGACAAAACACCTGATGCAATTGCGAACTGAAAAAGTAATGTAAATATGGTTGTTTTTTGGTATTAAAATACTTGTTTTGCAAATAATAGGTACCTATTTAAGTTAAGAGGCGCTATTTGTATCGTTGGGTGATACTAGTTGTGATTATTGTATCTAAGTACCTATATATGTATAAACTAAAATAAAGTGAAAAATAATTTTAGTTTCGGGAGTAGGTAGGCAGCTTTGGTTCTACTTGTTGTTTTGTATTAAAAGTATTATGCAAATAGGCCCTGAAATGTAGAAATCAGTGTATACATACAAAAAAAAAACCACCCCGAATAAGTACATAAACTCCTCCTTCTTTTTGTGTTTGTTAAAAATCAACTTTAGTTAAATACCTACCTACTTACTTTTTTCGTTAGCGCGCTCGTGCTAGAGCTAATGGCTTACAGAGCAAAATGAAGCCTGAATTACTTTTTGTCAGTTACAGGTGGTCTGCGGGCCCCATTTTTCACTGGGCACTTTGGGCAAGTGCCCTGGGCCCCACGAACGTCGGGGGCCCCAGCGTGCCCTCAAAATAATCATTTTTTGCAGCTGCCATCCCATTCTACATACCACATTGTTATTTAGGAGTTAGGACCTGATTCAATGATAAAATTTTTGATTTTCAATGCGATTTACAATAAGATTTTAGTCCCAAGCTTATGAAATATTACTTAGTATTGTTTCTTATGTTGATTTTAGAATTTAGTTATGTTCAATTGAACATTGAAAGAAACTCTATTTTTCAACTATCAAAATTCGTAAAAACGCAGGGGCCCGTTATGAGTCCAATAATAGGTTAAAGACGGCCCTGGTGGTCTGTGCTTTTCGTTAACTAAATATTATCCAGGTGAAGTGAGGACTTGTAAACACATAGGAACTACAAACAATCGCAGTAGGTAGGTATGTAGATTTATGTACATTACTAATTGCGACAGTGCTGCGCTGGCGAGTGGCCGGACCACACGCAATTACTCTACTCGTATTTTTCATAAATGGCGTGAACAAATGTAGGCATACTACTTAAGTGCTGCTGAAAAAGGAAATCGATACGTCAAACATTTATTATGTATTTTAAAAAGGAAATTAGGACACATGATATAAATTATGTACTTATGCAAATTATGTACATAAATTACTTATAGACGTGTAAGTAGGTATAGTATATTTTACTAGCTATTGCCCGCGACTTCGTCCGCGCAAATTTCGGTTATCGCGGATGCAGACGAAGTCGAAGTCTAATGAAAAGTATGTCCTTGTCCTATGTCCTTCCCCGGGTCTTAAACTATCTTCATGCCAAATTTCATCAAAATCGATTCAGCGGTTTAAGCGTGAAGAGGTAACAGACAGACAGACACACTTTCGCATTAATATATACATATATTCGTATGGATAATGAACCAGCTATGTTCCGCGGTTTCACCCGCGTTAAACCTTTGGTTATCTACTACTCCGCTACCGTGGGTCGTCGTAGTGTGATGTTTTTAAGCCTGTAAGCTTTCTCGTTAAACGGTATACGTAACGCAATTTTTTGAAATCGGACGCAGTCCCTTGTTTAGCGAATTCGTAAAAACAAAAACCCCTTCAACTTTAGAGCTATATGAACCAAAGATTGATTAATAATACCAGCCTATTGTGTCTCATTGCAGGTCAAAGGCCTCTCTTCTCTATCAAAAAGGCACGAGCATTGGTCATCAACTCATCACGCTTGCTCAAGACGGATTAGCGATTTCCGATTATACTCGTATATTCCAGGTTTCCTCACGATGTTTTTTCTTGGGTGGTGTCAGTGATAAACAATATAATTTTAGTAAGCCCTCAAAGAAGGATGTGGTCACGGTCACTTGAAAGCGGCCAAGTGCGAGTTGGACTCAATCACGTGTATTATCACATTAATGCACTTTAAACTACTAAACCGATTTCAATGGAACTTTTAATTAAATCTGGCCTCCCTCTCTGTCTGACTTTCTATATTTATTTTGATTTCCGCCTGATCTCCAAAACGGCTTGACAAATTTTAACGGTACTTTCTGGCTGATGGTTGATGTTATAATGGAGTATCTTGGGCTTAAGTTGCTTTTATTATAGAAAAACAAATTAGGGCTCCGCGCAAAAAAATCCCGCTCTTGCCAAAGGAACTCTGACCATTAATCACGTCAATATTATTCAAACGGTCTACGAAAATAAAGATGGAATTACATACAATTAATTCCATTTAAAACAGGAAAAGGATTTAGATCAATAATTTTGTTAGTTAGTTACACAAGTTGGCACTCTAAAACCCGAAAGAGGGTATGCAGGAAATGGTGAGCAGAAATCGACGTAAGTAATGGCGAATAGTGGTCGGTAGGTCAAATAGAGAGGGTCGTGATTGGTTTTGGGGCTTTTGTCAACAATAGGGCAGATAAAATATAAGGTCCTACGTAAGATCCTTTATGGGTCAGGAAAGGACTCCTTACTCCTGTCAATAAAGTTAACCCATACTGGTCGAATTGGATTCCTAAAATGTTTTTATGCTAGACCTTTTTTCTTTTCTGTTTTCCATTTTTAAATTTGAATGGATGTGTGTACTCATTTGTAGCCATTTAGTTTCATAAAAGGAAAACATTAATCCGATTTTGAATAAGGAAAACAGCTCTGGGGGCCAACCACAAGCTCTTAAAACAATATTATTATAATATTACTTTCACTTTTCGTACCATGACGTCCTTAAAATAAGCTTATAATAAGGTTAAAGTAATGTTGTTTTCTTAGCAGTTTTGGTGACGTCACCCCTAAAAGTTCATTCATTTCCTAGCACGACGTGACTTTTGACAGCCAACAATATTGTTGTAATGTCAAATTTAGCAATCTTAAAAAAGTTCCTCTGACTCGACGGAAGTATTATTGTTTTGCAAATTTATATATTTAGTAATGTAGTTTTTTGGAGTGCAGTGCGTTGAAAGTGGAGATGATTAAGATGCAATCCAGAATAGAGGTTTCAGAAGAATCCAATGCTGAACTACGTACGAAAAAAGCTGCACATGCTGCTCCTGCTGGGTCCTGCTGTGCCTACGTCGCAGCTGTACGATTCACGTCTGCAATACTCCACGAAGGTTGAGGAAGTCGTGGAGTCTATCAGAGTGAAGACCAATTGGACTCTGGAGGGTTGAAAAGTTGGAATCGCGCCACGACATCAACTTTAGATCGTTCGTGGTTTTGAGTATAAGAAGAGGATTTTTGGCCGGGTGTCGTATACCGGCGTTTCCGAGATCGATTACGTAACACCTCGCAGCGGAACACGACGCCGACGAGACGTGTATACGACGTGCTTGCTTGAAGCTAGTTTATATTAAATATGTATTACGTTTACTCAGAAGTTTAATTTTTTCACTGCTACAAGGTGTAGTAGACCTAAGTATTTGATATTAATTTCAGCTTGATACCTCCACGCGTTCTGAGAAAAAGGGTCTTGACAGACGGACAGACAGACAAACGGACAACAAAGTAAGTAATCCTTTATGGGTTAAGTAAAATGTGTTTCTAGAGATTTTAGTATATGGGTATTGGAAATGAGCAAAAGTAAATAAAGACCAATAAGTTTAAACAACAATATAAAATTTCTTTAATCACTTACTAATAATAATATAAGAGAGTATACAATTGTTAAGTTATAAATATGACACTTGCAATAGGGCTAACATATATCTGTAAAACCATTAAACAATGAAGATGTGATTAGGGAAGCCCAATTACAGCCACAAAACAATGTGAAACTCTTGTACAGCGGCTGTGGGGAAGACGGCATTTAAGATCCTGAAACAAAATAAATTTTATTTTTGTTTATAATTTAAAGAGTGTACGACTAAACGCCTATAGACTGAACACCGACAAGATTTTACTTCGACGGGACTCGTCGCCGACAGGGCTCATAGTAGATGTGAATAATTTCTGTTCGATTTGATAGGATTTCTGGATAGCACTTTTTCGGGGTTTTAAAGACAGTAAACATATTTAAAAGTTGTGTACCTTTCAATCCTTGTTGCTATGAGTAGGATTAAGGAATGCGGGATCTAGGAAAGAATTCACACTTTGCAGAATGCATTCTATAGCAGAGGGATAATCCACATCACTTCTGTAAAAAGAGCGCCAATCTCTGGAGGCTACAAAGAAATAACATAAGAATTACATACACACACATACATAAATTCACGCCTTTTTCCTATGGGGGTAGGCAGAAACCACAGAACGCCACCTCCTACATTCATACATCTCGTCATACAAGCACGCCAGTTACGAGTACTGAGCACCTGACCTTTCTGAAGAACCTTACCTATAAGGTCAGCGTAGGTCTTCCTAGGACGACCCCTCCCTGCGTTACCACTCACCTCTGCCATATAAATACCTTTTTTTAATCGTCTTTCACTCCTCCTCTCAACATGACCGAAACCATCTAAGCATACCCTTTTTTATCTTTGTTTTATATTACAAATAACAATAAATTATGCTTAACTACTTATGTTTTCTTACTAGTTCCACCTAAACACCTGGCATAACCCTGGCCAATATCTTCTCCCAGTATTTTTAGACATTGTTTTTTCCATATTAAATATTGACAAGTTTTGTCATAGCGATTGTTGGCAGTAGTTGTTGATCTCTTGGAATTTAAAATTTAAAAAGTTTTTAATATGAATTTAGTCGATTGTCTCTGGGTCTCTTCTTATGAATGCCAAGATGTTAACTTGCATAAAAACACCACTCAAAATGCTTTGGTTAATTTAAAGGAAATTACTCATAACAATTAGATTCTACTTAATACAAAGTAATCTTTTTAAATATAAAAATAATAATAATTTGCTTCAAGACTATACTTCATAGTAGGGAATCGGACCGATGTGTGAAAGGGATAGCGCTATACAGTCCATGGCTTACCACAATCTTTAAAGCGCAGGCCACACCGCCAGCTAGCGGGCGGGCGGGCTAGGCGGGCGGGCGAAGCGAACGAAGGAAACTATACAAACTACGCGAAATATTGGCGAGCTAAACTATGGGGTTCACACCGAAAACTACGGACTGACGAGCGACGGATATTTCGTTAGCTTAGCTCGTTAGGTTAGTCGGTAGCTCGCGGTGTGAACCGAAGTATGTAAAGAGGTGAAACGATGTTCGCCCGCCTAGCCCGCCCGCCCGCTAGCTGGGAATCGTCGGATATTTCGTTAGCTTAGCTCGTTAGGTTAGTCGGTAGCTCGCGGTGTGAACCGAAGTATGTAAAGAGGTGAAACGATGTTCGCTCGCCTAGCTGGCGGTGTGGCCTGCGCTTTACAAAACAATCTTATTTCAAGAAAGTTTTGTTTCAAGCTTATAATAACATTACTCATTTTCGTACCATGAACTTCATATTTCAATGTTGTTTTATTCTCGCTAAAGTGCTGGGAAAGAACGAACTATTTGTAAGATTTGTCTATTGCTTGGTATAATCTATCGCTTGCTATAATCTAAGAGCAATAGCGCACTAGCGGCTAAGCCGCAGCGGCCAGGTCGCGGCGGCCATCGAGATAGATAACCTTATTCATGGGTTACACGCTCATTCTGGCGTCATTCTGGTCCATCAGTCTGGTCCGGCTAAGACTGATGCCAGAATGATGGATGAAAAACACGGTTACACGCTCATTCTAGAATGACAGCAGACTGATAAAACTTCAGTCATAACATAGTAAAGCGTAATTTTAGCTCTAGAAATCAAGCTTCCGTAGTGTAGCGGTTATCACGTGAGCTTCACACGCTCAAGGCCCCCAGTTCGAACCCGGGCGGACACAGTTGCTTTTTGTATTTTATTGCCGATCATAAAAAGTATCTTCACGCTTTTTTATTAATTGGGTGATCAGAGAAATCTGAAAAATAAACATTTTGTTAAAATAAAAGTAAACTACGTACTATTTCTCGCCTTGAAACTTACGTTTAGAAATCTATGATTGTTATCAAGGCCAAGTACCTATGCCGCAAAACCAAATTATTTGTCGTATCAGATAACGATAGCTCACTTTGTTATTTTTTTTGTTGCTTTGTATGAGCTACCTATGTTATAAAATACCACGTTACCGATTTGGGGTAACATGACATGTAATGATAGTTGTATTGATCTAAATAAATAAAAAAAATATTTATTTAGATTGCGTCGGGGACAGTGGTCAGTGATTGACTGACGCGAGAATGATTAGAGCGGTTACACGATCATTCTGGCATCAGTCTGCTGTCATTCACAACAGAATGATGAAAAATATTTAAAATATTTAATTTTTGTCATTCTGGACCATCAGTCCGTCAATCAACCGGTTACACGATAATTCTCCCGTCATTCTGACCAGACTGATGGACCAGAATGACGCCAGAATGAGCGTGTAACCCATGTATTAGTATGAAATCGCCACAGAGCACGCGCACCTGGCCGCACGCGGCCAGCGGCCACACCAAGCCGCAGCGGCCAGCGAGATCGAAGCGACGCATTTGCGGCCAGTGTTCGTCGCTGGTCGCTGCGGCCACTGAGATCAATATTGCATTGTAGTTAAATCACCAGTGTGCGCGCACTAGCCGCGGCGGCCGCACGTATTGTGGAACTACAGCGTGATTTGTGATCATCGGGATGTCTTTCGACACGGAAAGATTGATAACCGAGATTGAGACAAGGAGGGCGTTGTGGGACATGTCCCGTGATGACTATGCCATTTTTATATTTTCTTTTTCCGCTTCTTACTTATAAAAAGCACTGCTATTTCTTCAACGACCATTTTGTTGCGCGCTGTATGTGCAACTGACGATCGTAGCCGCGGTTTTGGCCGCGTTGCAAATCGCAACCCCTGCGGCCGGGCCGCGCGTCGTGGCCGCGCTGCCAGTTCGCTAGTGCGCTATTGCTCTTAATTGTCACGAGTTTCCATAAAATTGTCAGCAATGTCAGCTGTCTAACGCGGACGAAATTGAAAAGTCAAAAAATTTTAAATGGATTTTTTTGTGGTTAAACTTATTTTATTTTATCTTAGTTACTTAAGATCTGTGTGTCACTAGCATTTTGTAGTCAGTTGGATACAAAATCATCATGGAATCAAGGTAAGGTTAAACACGGTAACTCCGTGAATAACTTTACAACAAGAAAATATTAATTTATCTGTAATGTTTTGATTGTGATAGTTTCGAAACAATATGTTTTCAGACTCAGTTATAAGTGTTTTGTTATTCATTTTGCAGCCGAAGAATCTAGAATCTAGTTAAGAGTTAATCCTGGCGACAGCTAGAGATACTCTGGGAAATTTTAAATTCCAAGAGATCAACAACATCATTCCTTAATCCTACTCGCAGCAATAAGGATTGAAAGGTACACAACTTTTAAATATGCTGTCTTTAAAACCCCGAAAAAGTGCTATCCAGAAATCCTATCAAATCGAACAGAAATTATTCACATCTAAGTACTATGTGCCCTGTCGGCGAAGAGTCCCGTCGAAGTAAAGTCTTGCCGGTGTTCAGTCTATAGGCGTTTAGTCGTACACTCTTTTAATTATAAACAAAAATAAAATTTATTTTGTTTCAGGATCTTAAATGCCGTCTTCCCCACAGCCGCTG
Organism: Hoplodrina blanda; assembly: GCA_949316365.1. Taxonomy (NCBI): domain Eukaryota; kingdom Metazoa; phylum Arthropoda; class Insecta; order Lepidoptera; family Noctuidae; genus Hoplodrina; species Hoplodrina blanda. The sequence goes on from OX438581.1 coordinate 12,008,914, forward strand.
TACAAGAGTTTCACGAGTAACCAAACCCTGTTGCAGAGCGATGTTGTTACTACGTGGCTGTTCGCTCGCATTGTTTTGTGGCTGTAATTGGACTTCCCGAATCACATCTTCATTGTTTAATGGTTTTACAGATATATGTTAGCCCTATTGCAAGTGTCACATTTATAATATAACTTAACAATTGTATACTCTCTTATAATTGTTATTAGGTATTAGTAAGTGATTAAAGAAATTTCATATTTATGTTTAAACTTATTGGTCTTTATTTACTTTTGCTTATTTCCAATACCCATATACTAAAATCTCTAGAAACACATTTTACTTACCCCTTATAGGATTACTTACTTTGTTGTCCATTTGTCTGTCTGTCCGTCTGTCAAGACTCTTTTTCTCAGAACGCGTGGAGGTATCAAGCTGAAATTAATATCAAATACTTAGGTCTACTACCCCTTGTAGCAGTGAAAAAATTAAACTTCTGAGTAAACGTAATACATATTTAATATAAACTAGCTTCAAGTATACACGTCGTATACACGTCTCGTCGGCGTCGTGTTCCGCTGCGAGGTGTTACGTAATCGATCTCGGAAACGCCGGTATACGACACCCGGCCAAAAATCCTCTTCTTATACTCAAAACCACGAACGATCTAAAGTTGATATCGTGGCGCGATTCCAACTTTGCAACCCTCCAGAGTCCAATTGGTCTTCACTCTGATAGACTCCACGACTTCCTCAACCTTCGTGGAGTATTGCAGACGTGAATCGTACAGCTGCGACGTAGGCACAGCAGGACCCAGCAGGAGCAGCATGTGCAGCTTTTTTCGTACGTAGTTCAGCATTGGATTCTTCTTGGATTGCATCTTAATCATCTCCACTTTCAACGCACTGCACTCCAAAAAACTACATTACTAAATATATAAATGTGCAAAACGATAATACTTCCGTCGAATTCGAGGAACTTTTTTATGATAGCTAAATTTGACATTAAAACAATAATGCTGTTTGTCAAAAGTGACCTCATGGTAGGAAATGAATGAACTTTTAGGGGTGACGTCACCAAAACTGCTAAGAAAACAACATTACTTTAACCTTATTATAAGCTTGTTTTAAGGACGTCATAATACGAAAAGTGAAAGTAATATTACAATAATACTGTTTTAAGAGCTTGTGATTGGCCCCATGATAGCAGGCAATAGACAAATCTTACAAATAGTTCGTTCTTTCCCAGCAATTTAGCACAGGAATAAAACAACATTGAAATATGAAGATCATGGTACGAATATGAGTAATGTTATTATAAGCTTGAAACAAAACGTTAACGAAATAACATTGTTTTGTAAAAGATTGTGGTCAGGGCCCTGAGCATAATAATTAGTGATTTTGTGATTAATGCTCGTCCAGTTCCGAAAGATTCCTTCCATATTAAAGTGGGCCGGCAATTTCTTTTATTTTTCTTAGCACAATAATTACAGATGGTGCGTCAAAAAAGTTTAGCGCAGTGTAGTTAAGAGCCCATCCTTTTTTTTTGCGCCAAAATAAAAGAGTTCGTTCAAAGTAATATGTGTAAGTATGGCCTAGCCAAGTCTAGACACATAGATAGTATCCAATCTGGCAAATTAGAATTGTTCTATAACTCCGCCCACAAATGTACCTACAATACAGGAAAATTCTCAGTGCTGTTAGTATTAAAGAACACCGTGTTTAAAATGATAGAACGGTTATTTTCTAGAAATTCTTTTTCAACATTCAATGAGTTATGTTTTGATTTAGATATACGTACCTACTTAGTTTATTATTACGTTGTTAAAGAAAACTGCATCGAGGTCATACCTACCGATAGGTTTTATTAAAATGTTATTTGGTTGTATGTTGCGTTGGCATAGAGAACATTAATTATAGAGTCCTGCATACCAATTATATTTTCTAAAGTAACGTCTTTAGAGTATAGGTAGTATTTTAATGTTGATATACTAGTTTTTTTTGTACCTAGAGTATCTTACATAATGTAAAAGAAGCATGCACCGTGGTCTCCTATAAGTGAAGGAGTGCACCTACATAATACCTACCTTTTATTTGTATGTCACCATTTGTGATTTTTTGTAGGTATATCTTTTGTTGGAGATCCTAAATAAATAACTTAAACGAAAATAAGTTTTTCTAAGCCTCTTTTCTTTGGAAAAAGGAATGATAAAACTATGCCGCGAATGAATGATTAATGGGTTGGTAAACGATGTGGGTTGGCACTTAATATTATGTAAGTAACCACATGTTTATATTGGTTATTAACCCTGCTGAAAACAAATTAATCTAATTCTTAGATAATATGGGTTTGTGCCAGGTTTATAGAGTTATACTGACATTTATTATGTTCAATTGTTGATCGTACTTCATGATATCGTAACATTCATTGTAAGCTTAATTTCGGTTCAGTCGGCACTAATATTTAGTAATAAACTGATCGTATAGAGGATTCCCACTTAGATTCCGGGTTAACAGTTTCATGAAAATACTATAAGTTTCGCACAATTCACAGAATATTACTGTAATTTCCTCCGTCCCGCGCACAATTTTACGATGTTAATCGTGATCTAAACTCTCAAGAATTCCAGACTGTTGCAATTGTTTGCCATATTTCACATACCGAAACACTCTTTGAGGTTATGCCGTGAATTAAGATATTCACCGACTCAAATGGAACGTACGCCTACAGACTGAAACTCACCTTCATCGGGAGGTTTATTTCCAAATGCAAAATCTTTAAATCCTCTCCAGTTGACAGTGTATCGTCCGCTGCGTCCCACCATCATCGGTATTTAGGTAAACACTGCACAAAGCGTGCACTCTCGAGCGGATAACACGTTGCTCACTAGCGGTGGACAGCGTTACCCGGCACCGGCAGATATTCGCAACAGACGTGCGGGATCGATGCGTGGCGGCGACGCGTCACCGCCGAGCCGCGGCGTCAGCTGAGCCGGCACGTCACACCGGCGCCGCCCGCCCGCCCCGCCGCGCTTGCGCAAACCCGCCCGCCCTGCATTCGACGCCCGCCCGCTCTCAGTTGGCATGTCGTCTACGACGCTACGGCTCGTTTTAAAACACGATTAAGCAGTCGCCACTTCCTTCAATGATCGCTCACTGAACAAAGATACAGAATGAGAGTAAATGATGACTGATGCTGGACGGATTTAGTTGAGGCCGTTCTTCCGCAAATAATACGTTGGCGCCGTATTGCGGCGGAATGTTTACACGCTTTTTGAGTGGTAGACTAAAGTTTACTAGTGCACGCGATGTCTACCGACAATAGCACTCGCTGCGCAGATTTAGACTTTTATTGCGAGACTGAAATAATAATTACGGAAGTCGGCTTCACACTTTATTGAAGCTGTAGGAAGCATTGCGAATAGCATCCTCGCTCATAAAAATTACTATAGTTATTTATTGAGAATTGAAGTTCTTCGTACAATTATATACCTACCTGCGATGTATATAAAGATGTCTTATTTAAAGCTATGAAAATGTAGCCATAAAGCTAGGAACATAAAAATATTACGATCGAACTATAAAAATTGCGTGCCACTCACATTCGATACTTCACGTACATTTAAACGTTAATGTTACATCCTTCCTATTTATAGAACAAACGGGATGTGAGAGAGAAGGCACGTATCGTTGTTATAACTTATTTGAGTTATGAGTAATCATTATCTTAGTTTCGTCGTATTGGTCTGTTGACGTTGATGAGAAATTTTCCGGTTTGTTTGCTTACACCCTACGTGGATTTCTACATAATACTTATTATTGTATTACTGTTTCCATATATGCTTACTGTTTCATCACTAAAGCTGATAAAATATTTCAGTTGTATAGGTACTTATATCGGGAAAAGATTAAATCTGCGATGTCCTATTAACCTCGTTTCTTATTTATATTTGGGTGCGAAAAAAAACAGGCTGTGCGTCAGTTTTCGTTAAAGTCTCGTCATTGTTTGTTAGTCTTTATCATTCCAAGTATTTTTGTGGCGAATGATAACATTATTAAGATTTTGTTCGGCAGAGGTACTAAGTATTTGAGTCGTGATTAGAACATGATTTTTTTTTAGAAAAAGGCTGCATCTGTACCTATGTTAAAATCGTTTTCGGTCTCTTTTATGAGAAGGAGTACACCTACATAATACTTTGTGTTGACTATTGTTATGTCTTGATTTGTGTAGGTAGGTATATGTTTCGTTGGAGATCCAAATAAATAAATAATGTATCGTTTTGAGTTCATATATCTAGCCTACTTAAGTTTACCTTGAACATCACTGACATCGGTGACGGAAAACATCGTGAGGAAACTGATAGAACTGAAATAGCCAATCCGCCTAGAGCAAGAGTGGTGATTAATCCTCGTGCCTCTATATGAGAAGAGGCCTTTGCCTTAAATTGGGATAATAATAGGCTAGTATTAATAATCTAAATATCACGCTGAAGTCTCATTGTTAAAGTTAGCCCGTATTTTTGAATACAAACAGAATATTACCTAAATATTATTCAGAATACTGAACAATATTTAGAATATTATTTTCTTTCGGATTCTTGGCAAACAATTGCAGTATTTTTCTCCAAACAATACTACTCCGTTCTATTGTGATTCTTCAAGCGTGCGTACACAAAAATTGTTAATAAACATTAAAAATTGATTATAACCTTTGTACTGGTTCCAGTTAAAGATTAAGGATCACCCAAATCATTGCTGTGTGCTGGTTATCGTGAAACGTGTGTGATTATATAAAAAGATGAACAACACGCATGACTAAGGTTGCTAACTTTTTCTACAAGAAAAAAAAGTATATAGATATAATTAAGTGGGTGATTTTGGAAAAAAACACTGTATATATTATTGTTTAATATACTAAGCACCATTCACGTGTTTACTTCTTATGAGGTTTCATTTATAGCTCTGGATACCAGTGGTACTGATAACAGTATTTTGTATACTTTATTTTTGTTCAACAATTAAAAGTACCTATAATGCAATGTAAAACAGTACCTACAATACTGTTTTTAACATAAGTCGGCAACGCTATGCACTACCTCCTTTCTTAAAAAGAAAAGGAGGGATACACAAACACTCCTATCGTTAATTAATCCGTCTACCAACGTTGTTTGTCATAAAGTGATAACAGGTCATCGCTCACTATAACAGCAGCAAATATCCAATTGTTGGCTGCATGTGCACTGCCGGCGAGTCGCCACCTTTTTATCTTGTCACTAAAAAATTTACTTTAACTCACAGGATTTAAAGCTCTACTTTGAATGGCAAAATTTGCTGTCACGGAGCCGTGCTGTTATAGTAAGCGATGATCTTTAGGTGTAAGTTAAACTGCTGACCGTTCATTAGCAGTTATACAGTAAAATAGAACTACTAGATATAACCGTAGCTACTTATTTTTTTGTTCGGTTTCCTTCAGAACCAACGTCGTGATGGCTGAATGTTTAAAGTGCCCGTCTCTCTTGCACGGGGTTGTGAATTCGGAACCGGGTACGTTCAATGTGATTTTATAAATTTTATACAATCTAAGTTTGTCTTTGACATCACTGGCATCGGTACAGGAAAACATCATTTCTTCTTTATCAGAAAACCTGGTGAATACCTGAGCTTTACCCTGAAATCGTCAATCCGCCTTTAGCAACCCTAGAGATCAATGCTCATGCCTTCTCTGTGTGAGAAGAGGCCTTTGCCCTGCAGTGGGACAAAAATAGGCCGGTATTATTATTATATTTATTCTTCTTCAAAACGATGTCATTGTAAAATACGTTGGCACCGGTTAAAACCCCGTGCAACAGTTGCTTGTTGGTTTTCCAAGTTTTTCGCGTTCCATCGTGTATAAGTAATAGGGCTCTTTAGCTCTTCTGTTAATAGGTAGTAGAAGTACGGCAATTTGTTTGCTTAGGCAGTTACTGGCACGGAAAATAGTCGTCAACTGTTCAGTGTTCTAAATGGGACTTAGTTTTTAGAAGTGCCTATCATTTACATAATATTAAGCAGGTTACGGTGTACTTAGCTAAGTTATGCTTAAATCAACATTTCTTAGCCAAAGTCAAGGTCAAATCATTTATTTCAATTAGACCAACCAAGGGACTTTTGAATGTCATTTACAAGAAAAAGAAAATTGAATCTAGTTGTCCGTTCGAGGTAGTTTCGTATGGAGAAGAAAAGGCAAGAAACTCTATACATACCATACATATAATGATAATTAGGTAAGTAATAAAGAATTAAAAAAATATATAGGTACCTATATCATATCAAAGCTCGCAACATCCGAGTTTAAAAAAAAATCTTAAATACAGATAACCTTTAACTTATCCGTGTACTCATATTTTAGAACTATATTCGATAAATTGACGGGTTGTTTAAATAACATGTTTATGAGTTTTTTGTGTTTTAACTACATCGTTAATTAATTAATTGGCTGCCTTAAAGCCCCCCACATATTGTTTTTTCTATCCTATGATACCCTCGACGAATTTTGACTTGCAACACCAGGGCATAAGGTCAAGGTTCCATTAATAAATTCAGGGATTTACCAGTACATCAAAGACAGGTCTAAAGTCCCTAGTGTGTAAGGAAAGTATGCAAATACGTAACCTCGCTTCATGTATTTAGCACGGTGTAGGTATAAACATATCTCGATTGACAGCGCCAGTGCCGGATTTAACTTGTAATTCCGGATTTAAAATTATTTTCTAATGCAGGTATTCTTGAGACCATCAGTGTGAAGAATATTAAAGGATTTAGGTGTAAATATATAAATTCGATTGGAAATAGATTATTGAAAAAAAAAAGGTTAGTCTTTGTCCCTTTTTCTGGGAAGTTCTTACATAGACAGAGCCCTTAGTGTTTGTCATTTAATTGTGTCGTCTAATCTGGCGCTGGACCGCAATAGATAATTAATGAGTGTTACAATATCGCAGCGGCGCGGGCGCGTGCTCGCCGCTGATAACGTGATAACGCAGGTCACAGGTTACTCTTATAAGTGAGGGCAGCATCTCTGTCGGAACAGTCAGTACGTTGGGCTATGCGGCGACGCAGTTTCTTACATTCTCTCAAAATTAAGTGATTTAATCGATTTATTGGCTTGAACAAAATGCCGTGGGCAAGCATCAACAGGTAATTAACTTGTGTGTGATTGTCTGTTTCTTAATGTGTCATTCTGTTTGTGTACGTGCTCGTAAATATCTCTAGACATTTGTTTGTTAACAATAAAACAACCCAGAATCGTTATCTGGCTCTCAATCCCAAAATAGACTATCTTAATTAATTAATGTTTATATTAAATACGTTTTCAGAATTTACGCGAAACCATCAAACACGAGTTCAATGGATACTCCTGGGATCAGCAACCTCAGCGCTGGTCCAGCTTTGACAGCCTCTGCCGACTCCGGTGGTCGCTTTGAACTGAGCGACCACGGATACGGCAAGTGTGCTGTCAAACTCCTCCATGTACAACGTGATGCAGATTACCACTCCATCCGAGAGTTCGAAGTGTTCACGGAATTAAAATTGCACTCCGAAAGCGCATACGTGATCGGAGACAACAAAGACGTGGTGGCGACGGACTCTCAGAAGAACACTGTGTATCTGTTGGCGAAGAAGCATGGAGTGAAGACTCCCGAAGAGTTCGGTGCAGTAGTAGTGGGCCACTTCTTGTACATGTACAAGCAAGTAGTAGAGGCCAAATGTAAGGTCGTTGAATACCCTTGGGAACGACTCCAGGCGGGCGTGCCTCATAACCACGCTTTCGTATTCGCACCGACTGCGACCAGATGGTGCGAAGTGAGCCAAGCTCGACACGGTTAGTTGTGCTTACAAAACTATTGTTCATGTGATTGTTTTAGTTATAATTTCAGGCATTTTACTAATGGATATTCCTTTGTCAAACAGAGGCAGTGACTGTGAAATCCGGTTTAAGTGGTCTTCGTGTACTTAAAACAACGCAGTCAGCATTCGTAGATTTCGTTCAAGACGAATACACTACCCTTTCGGATGCCGCCGAAAGAATATTCAGGTAATTGTTTATTTTATTTTAACTCGCATTCATTTATTGAATGATTTGCACTTGTTATCTCGTTCTTGGTCAAAGGTCTCTTTATTTCTCTTTTCAATATCATTATAATTATAACTTCGCGCGAAAGCATATTGACGATAAAATTAATTGGAATGTCTTTCTTCATTCAATTAGTGTTAAGCTTTTCTCTCTTTACGAACAGTACTGTGGTGGAAGCAGAGTGGATATACGATAAAATGCGGACAGCAGACTTCGATAATGCTTGGCTAACTGTCAAGGATGCCATCTTGGACAAATTCGCCGGCCCCGCTGATATTGGCGTGTATTCGCCGTCAGTGCAGCACACATTGTATCAAGCAGAGAAAACTGTATTAGAAAAAGTTCCAGAGGTAAGATATTAACTTATTATTTAATAGCTTAAGCTGTAGTAAAAAGAGTTACCAGTACAGCAAAGTTGGTAGCCACGCTGTTTGCCCAGTGCCTAGGGTGTGACAAACGTATCCCATTGGAGGCTGATTCAATGATTCTTCTCCAGTATAATATTAGGTAGACAATATCCAGGCTTAATATCATCAGAAAACTGCTGCGCGCTTTATCTACAGCATCTGAACTCGTGTGCAAATTCTGATTATAATTGGTGTATATTTGCACACGCCCTCCATATACCAAAGCTGAGGTATATGATAAACATTGTTATCAATAACAGTGATAACATTTGCCATTTAGGTAGGTAGTCTGTTTATCTATGCTAAGAAATTGCGAAACTTACGCTACGCTTACGTATGAAATTTACCCTATTTTAGTAATTAGACAATTTATGCTCGTACCAGGCGCGTGCCATGATAAAATCCTTTTACAATTAGTAATGTCAACAATTAGTTTATTATCTAGTATTTATGTCTGTTTGCACTATAACTAGACCGCTCTCGGTTCCTATATCCATAACAGTTCTTTTTTTTTACCTTTTGTTTTCATAATCAGAACATTGGTCGTAAAGCTTGTATTTAGGGCTATTTTTTCAATAGTCAGATAACTTTTATCAAAAGAATAAATATGACAGTTTGACATATTTTCTATACAAAAGCTGTCAAACCACCATATTTATCCCTCCGTTAAAGAGTTATCCAACTGTCATATTTTATTCTTTTGATAAAAGTTATCGGACTATTGAAAAATCAGCCCTCACATTACAATAAATTCGCCAACGTTTCATTTATTTGCGAGTATTGTATAATCTAACGATATTATTGTTTTGTCTGTTTTTTTAACATCAGCGGTGACCCCTGTTATTACTTAGGTATCTATCAAAGTAGTTTTTTTTGACGATTGTTTTTGTATTCGTTTCAAAAGTTGGTTTAGCTTCGTTTTAAAATATTTAAAGAATTTTCTTTTCTTTCTTCGAAATGGTTCATACGGACGTGAAATGTCTTTTGAGTGGTACAAAAATAAATATTGCAAGTTTCTATGTTTAGCTCAGCGGTCAATAGCCCGCAGTGTTGCCGCAGTCATGATTCCTCTTGGGAACCTTTTCTCAGGACAAAAGCTTTTTCTTAAAATTTGAATTATTAAAAAGTTTTATTTTATTTTAAAGTTTCAATTATTGTAAAAAAATTTGGGTGGCCAATGGTCACCCAAATGGTGATATGTGATAATGAATCACTTATCACTAGTTTAAAATATAATCACGGTTTATTTATGTATAATTTTCAAATTACGTATGTATACAAGTTCGTCCAGTAATCTAATTAAAATAATTATCAGCCTATTATTGTCCTACTGTAGGGCAAAATCCTCTTCTCATAGAGAAAAGGCACGAGCACTGATCACCACGCTGGCTCAAGGCAATAGCGATTTCAGTCTTAAATTAATTAAAAGTTCAGGTTTCCTAACGATGTTTTCCTTCACAAAATAAACTTAGAAAGAAAAAAACTTACCTAATTAAAACTTATCTGATTATCATTGTTTTTTAATCTTCGGCTATTTCAAGATACCAACTAATATATTTATCCTGTTAAAGATTGTTTTATTTAGGTAGGTCCATCATTTTCTAATGTTATTTACCTACTCTTTTAGTGTGAAATCGTTAAGAGAATGTGACTTATTCTAAGAAGTAATTATGCATGGCACGTGTCAAGATATCATTATTTCTATTCAATATTTCACTTGATCATTATATATCATTCTTATTTGTAAATTGAGTATTGCAGTGTATTGTTGAGTATTGTGTACATCCGCTTTCCTAATTTAAGGGCCTTGTCCCAATTACGCAGACAAATGTTTACAAAACAGTTGTTACGCGGAAGCGAAACCTCTTTACTGACATATTCTGATAATAATACATTATCTGTGGTTACGTCACAAACGGACTGTACTTGTTTTCGAGCAGCGAGTCACGTGAGGCAAAGGTCACAAGATATCGAGTTCAATTAAAACTGGGGGTAAACCTATTTGATTTATATTATCAATATTTTTTTGTTTCAAAAAATATGGCCTTATAATAGAATTTATGTTTTTTTTCCCGAGTAGATTATTTGAAGGACAGTGTCATTTAGTAAGGAGATATACGATTTGTAATCTGCGTAATCGAGCATTAGTAGGTAACGAGCACTATTGTTATTCGTTTCTGAGGTAACATAATTATATCGATCCACACGACACATTGTTAGTTTCCCTGCAGTATTATAGATCAATTAGTGACAAATCGATTCAATCCAGTTAGTACCAGTCTTCGTATTATACATAAATGATAGGTACGTCGCGTCGGCTATATAAATTGAAGGATGAATTTGTTAATACTAACAAAAACTGTGATCTCATGAAATCATAACAAATCTATAAATTCCACGTATTGCTGTTAAAATCCACCCGTACTTGAACTTGCGACTTTATGACGTCCAGTATAAGATACGGTTTCCGACAACAACTTTTTGGCAGTTATCTTTACAGATGATATTGGTATGACCGTCAATATTTAAATTAATTTTGGAACCTTTTTTTAATTTATACTTTCTTTGTTCACAGATCAATTGGATCAAAATGACGATGCCAAACAAGCACTACCTCAATATCGATATGTCGAAATTCCCCGCAAACGTCACGAAGGGCGATCCCCGACACGTCATCTACCAACCCATCGACAAGCCAGCCGGGCTCATCTTCGCGCAGCTACGCCGTAGACCCAAAAGTCACTTGTGACAACGCGCCGCTACGCCTCGTAGCGCTACGCTTTTTTAGTTTTACGTTCGTTCCACCATTATTCTAGTTGTAAGCAAGGGGATGTTTCTGTTATTCACCCCTAACTCATCTTTATAACTCTCTCAGAATTATAAAAATATCGCCATTGTAAGTTCATTATTTTATAAAAAAAACGTTAATTAATTGTATCTAAAATTACTCGTTATGTAATCTAGTCAAGTTTTTACTATAATAATTTGATTAACTGTACTAAATGTATGTTGGATACAGTTTCAATGCGGTTTCTAACCATATAAGATTGTTACAAATAATCTAATAAGTATGCCTAAGTTAAATAAACATTGAAAGTATTAAACTTGTGTTTGAATGAATCGTAATTAAGAGTCACTAAAAAAATATACATATATACTTCGTTGAACATTTATTAAATACAAAATACATGTTGCTTACTTTCACTACGTTGAAGTTTACAATGTTTTTAATTCTCGTAAAGAGATATTATTGGTTTGATTATGACGAAGACTGACTAACGACATAATTATTACGTATATATTGATTTCAGGTACATCACACTTTAAATTACTCTTAAAAATAAAAAAAGGTTTTAAAGCAGGCGTTTGGTTCCGATAATCTTATCTGCCAAAGCGTACAACTCTTCGACCGTCTGTAAAGAAAACAGAAAAAAAATGTTTAGTAATTAATTCTCAATATAGTCGTTGCAAATTACGAGCGCGCGTCATGTGACAGTTATGTCATTGTCACAAACGCGCGCTTGTGTAATGTAAAAACGGTAACGCTGGCCCCATACGGGCCACACACGACAGCCACAAACATTGCCATCTGGAGGTAGAAACGGCGGTGCGGTGTGGCGACCATCTGACATCAACCGTATGCGGCAAGTCCATATAAAATGTATGAAAACTACAAAAAATACATCGGTGGCTGCATTTCGAGGTTGTGTGCGGTGGCCCGTCCCCGTATGCGGCCAGGCTAAAAGATACTTCCTAAAAAGACAAATGACAATCGATTTCTCGTGTTTAACAAGGCACAACAACTATTTATCAAGTTCAAAAGTATCATTGATTGTATAATCACGTTTTGTTGTTTGTTTTCTAAACACAAAACTTCTAGATAATATCTAATACTGTGTGGAATATGAGAAAATGATTGTCAGAAAACATGAGCGTAGCCAAAGGACAATAGAAGCCTTGACATACATTCATAAATCGAATCAACTGAAACATATTTCAATATATGTGTTTGTGTGCACACATATGTGTAGAAAAATAACAAAAGAATGAAAATGTGAAAAGAACAGACGAATTTAAGTATTGTTGTGATTGACGTTGAGTAGGGTATCGTATTACGTCATATCCTATTAGGCCATCGCTCGTGTAATATCATGTTACTAGCTGCTGTCCGCGACTTCGTGCGCTTAGTTTTTTCACCCGTGTTAAGTTACGTCTATGGTTACTGCTCCGCTCCCATGGGTCGCAGCGTGATGTCAAATAGCGTATACTATTCCTTATGAATCTGACTATCATATAAAAAAAATTGTTTTCCAATCCGACTGACAGTTCCAGAGATTAACGCGTATAAACAAACAAACAAAAAATTTCTTCCGCTTTATTATATTAGACGTACCATGTAGAAAGGTGGAACTCGTAAGGAAATAGCCAATTTGGACCCCTCAAATGGTGCGATTCACTATCATATGAGTAAACAAAACACTGTCGCTTCTGTGGTGACACAGACTCATCGGTATATAAATACAATAATGTCCTCGTGTACATAAACAATGCAGTTTGTTTTAAAATTACGTAACAGCTAAATATTTATACGATAAAGTTGGACTCATTAACTAATCATGTTACTGGTTCAGTACTAAAACTTCGTATAGAAGAATGTCTTAGAGGTACCCATGTACAGGTTGTAAAAAGATAAATCACATAAAAACATAAAACTTATAAATTATTTTTTCCTAGTATTTTTAAAAACTCTTACTGAGTACTATTGTTGTGCATAATTTGTACTCGTAATTTAATTTGTTTAATAAATATACTGAATTATAAACTGAGTAAATAATTTTTTAAGCTGACTTAAGATTGTATTTTTAAAACAAAGCCGATAAAATGGTAAAAACTATCGATATATTATATCGACATCGATATTTCGAATTATCGATATATCGATATTTTTTTTCGATATATCAAACTCCGATGTTGATATATTTAAAAATATAGATAGATATATCGACAATCAGATATTTTAAAAAATATCAACAGTCCTAGAATAAATTTATTTATTTATTATGTATTTATTTATTTCCATCTTACATCTATCATTACAGGGAAACCTATTGCGATAGTGTACATTTCTAAACTCTTATATCTTGCTTTCTCTTTCTAAATAAGACAGATTGACAGTTTTTGTTTAGAAAATGTATCAAACCGCCACGTTTTAGATAAGAGTTATCTAACGATTACTCTGCCCTGAAAGAGTTTCAGTTTCGTTTAAATCTGAGTTTGGAAGAAATCATTGAACTTTAGTTTGCGAAAATCTCTATACTATACATGATATGAAACTAACTTTGAACATGTTCACAACGACTTTCCCCTCAATTCAGCCAATTACCTAAAGAAGTAAATGTTACTGAAACAGTTTTATTAGTTTTCCTATTGTAGACTGGTAGTTACCATGAAAACATTTTATTGTTTGGTAAGTTACGAATATGATTCGGAAGTTCAACGAACCCTTTACTTTGGCAGTTTACCTAAATACTCAAAGACGTTTAAATCTTACCAATCATTGAATTCATTTAAAAATATTCATATTTATTTTATTTTGGAAAAAAATACCTGAATATTATTGTCTCAATGCAAGGCAAAGAAATCTTATTATGAAGAGAAAGCACCACGATTGCTGAAAGTGGATTAGCGATTTCAAAGTAATGTTTTTTTACAAGTCCAGGCTTCCTCACTATGTTTTTCTTTACGGATGCCAGTGTTGTGCCAAGATAATTATGCTGGTCGATTAAAGTTAATGATTGATCATTTTTAAGACACGTCTCTAAGTGTAGCAGTTATGCCTAACATTAATAAAATTGCGTGCTCGACATTAATATAACTATAAATGTAGAAGAACTGAAACTTGAATATAACTATATCTACCTAAATGAAAGTTCTTACAATCTTTTTAAAGTTTGGTTTGTGCGACTTGACTTTTTGAAAGACCTCGCTTTAGGCAATATGCTTGGTAAAATATTGAAAAGCCACCAGATTACAATAGCATGAAAATTAATCCACCAATAAATTAAACAATGACTGAAAAAACTTCAAACCACGATACGCATTGAAATGAAATTATAGATTTCAAGTCTTTCACCATCGACCTATAATTTATGAATTCGGTTTGTTATGATTCTAGTTAAAATGTTGATAATATTCTATGAGTAACAAACGTTTTGATAGCACGAGTGTGTAGCGAGGTTGGGTCATTACTTATCAATCGTGTTCTAACGTGATTCATGTCCAGTTTGTAACTAGTTTGGGCCGGATATATGAAAGGCCCGGACAGACGACGGACTCATTAAACGCGTGAGTATTTAAGGCGTAGAGACAGTTAAGACGTGTCAGTCGCGGGTTTAAGTGGACTTTTCTTACAAGCATATTCCATAGGTACAGAACTAGATAAAATGTAGATATATAAGACAAGTCAATTGCCCGTCAAAATGAGAAGAAGAGGAAATAAGTTTTGTTACCTATAGCTTTGGCCCGCGAATTCGTCTGCGTTAAAGTTGATACATTATATTACAGGAACCGTACATTTAAAGTAGCCTATGTGCTGTTCCAGACTATAATCTGTGTGTCAAATTTTATTAAGACCTATTCAGCCGCTCTGGCATGATTGAGTAACAAACATTCATCCATTCGAACTTTAGCATTTATAATATACTTGAGAGCAATAAAATCGCACACCCCTTGTAATTTGGTTAATAAAATAAATATTTATTCAGATTCATGAAAAAAACTGCCTTAACAAAAAAAAGTCAAGGTGTGCGATTTTATTGCTCTCAAGTGTAGTAGTAAGATAGACCAAAATAATGCCAAGATAATTTTACATGGAGCGGGCTGTCGGTAAAGTCCCGGTACTTTGTTAGTAGACTAGAGACATCGAATAAATTGAATGTTTCTAACACAGAGTAATTACTTTATCGTCCAAATTCAGTAGCATCAGCTTAAAAGGATTTCAATAAATCATTTAGAGGCGTATTTACATTTACTCCGAAAGCGTTAATGGAGAAAGTTTCAAGTTCAATGCACCAGGATCACGCGAATCTGTATTCAAAGTTCACTGAGTATTACAGGCTATCATTTAAATTCGCGAAAGAAAAGGGGAAAATGGGCAATTTGGGAAAGTTTTTTACCACCGTTTTATAGCTTGAAAAATTTATGTGAATTAATTTATTATTCAACCATAAACCGCCTAAGGCTGTTTGAAGCATCTGCTCTAGATACACGTATTTAGACGAAAAAAATAAAAATATATAACGGAGTAGATATAATTTTAGAGTAAAAATTATGCCAACCGATTTAGAGACCAAGCTTCTTAGAATTTGTAATAAGTTATATTCAGATTATATATTGAATATTCGTAGTAAAAGATTTTTTTTTTGAGAAAATCTACATAGTATAAAACAAAGTCTCTCCCGCCATCTGTACCTCTATACGCTTAGATCTTTTAAACTACGCAGCGGATTTTAATGCGGTTTTCACCGTCAGTCAGATAATTTTTCTCGATAGGTTTAAATATCATGTATATAAAAAAAACTTAATTAAGTTAAGATATTCTATGGGAATGCGATCGTCAAATACGTGTACTGGTACACCCATGCGACGCCGGGAGGCGGGTTGCTAGTTGACAATAAAACATCCTTCTCTAGAAACTGCCAAAGGTTTAGATTGAACCTAGATATTATGCAATAGTTATTGCCAATAAATAGGTTTTGAATTCAATTTCAATAAATGGGACTTTGCTCTACTTCAAGGTATTCTTTATGAAGAAACTAGACTCTAGAAAGCCTAGCTACGAATCTGATAAGAAATAGCGAAAATAATGCGTGCTCAACACGCACAATAGACAAAGAGACAGTAGCCCGCAGATTTCACTTATATTATGTGAGTTAACCATATAGTTTATGTGTGCACGTATACAATATTTCGACCACCGTAATACAACTCCATATATTTTTTTTAAATAAAATATATAAGAGACTAGCTGACCCAGCGAACTTAATATAGCCATATTATTATTATTTTTTAATCCCCTTTCATAAGAACTTTCTCTTTACAATAACAAACACAACAAAAAAAGAAAAAGTGATATTGTTCGAGCCGTTTACGCGTGATGCCGTGACCTAGAGAAATAGTGATTAATTTTTATTATTTATTTATATAGATAGACAGATAGTAAGGAGATCGTTCCGAGGTAGTTCTGTGAGAGATAGTATGAAAGGGTGTCCACTGTTCCATGTTACTTGTTAGTACCTATTATTTATGACGTCATACATGTTTTGTTAGTTGTTTCTATATTAATTATTGTATTTAGTGTAGCACCGTATTAATTAATAATAAATAAATAAAATAATAAATATATAAGTCTAGCCTAAATAAATACAACTCGAATCAGCGATGGACTGACTGATTGAGTTATGATTACAAGTGTACCTATGTACAGATGTACCGTTTAATGACTGTTACACGAGCGCTAGATGAGTCCATAGGTCGACTATATCAGGGGAGGGCTCCTGGGGTCAAGCTAAGCTGGAGTTTATCCGCATTTAACCGGTTCACCACGAGCTCACTACTGCACTAGACTATATAACAATTATTATGTAAATATTTAAGATAGCAACCGTAATACCCGGTGACACGGTTTTATCCACGCTTCCAGACGATTCTAGTAATTAAATACTTTTTATTTTCGTGGGGAAATCCTCATGGATACCTCCGTTTGGGAATAATAGAGGGTTATGTCGGACTCCTACTGACTAAAACCCCACGGTTCCTTCTGCGACCATAAATCGGGAGCCCGGTATTCGCATGACGCATGATCCGCGCCCCCGATTAATATTGGACCGCCATTGGCTACTCCCTTCACCAAGTGCAGCCTGTCCTGCGACCGTACATTCCCCTAGAGAGGCACACACGGAATACTACGCGTCGCCATCACAGGTTTATGTCTGGTCGAGCGACGAAGTGCCCCAAGTTCGCCTCTCGCAGTAACTAAATCCTACCAAAGCAACTGTGGTTCCTACCTGGAGGTTCTTCAGAGTTTTGATTTCGGCAGTTTCGTATTTGAGTTGAGCGAACTGCTCGTTGGTGAAGCGGACACCTTTCTCTATATCGATCAGCTTCTGTGCTTCGAACTCTTCGCGACATTTCGCCAGCAGTTGTTCCGGTGTTAGCTGTTCACTCTCCCCCGTATCTTCTTCTTCTGGCAACTGTTCTTCGGTCGTACCCTAAAAAAATAAGTTATATGTTAAGAAAACTGAAAATCTTAAGTAATATTAACAGAAGTCAAATATAATCAGTCCATTAAAAAACAATTTTAAACGTTATTTGCAAAAGAAATAAAGTCAATGCAGAAGGATGAACATGCCATACTAAATCTTTATGCCATTAAATAATTATGAATCAGATTTAACAGAACTATAATTACCAGGTCCGATCTCTGTGAGGCTTTCAATTTCCTAAGGTAAGCATCGGCGCGTTTTTTGGACGCAAGCGCCACTTCACGGTTGACCATTCGCCAAAACACGAACACTGGGTGATGGAACAGTTCTGGTGGACATTCTTTCAGTGGCGTCTTCCCGACTAGGATAAGTCGTTTGAGTCTCTCCATCTCATCCATCTGTCGATAAAACATGACTTACTGTTTATGAAACTATAAAATGCACACGGTCATAAAAGCTATATTGATTAAGGAAGTACTTTGGGGGAAATTGTTGCTGGTCGCAGGTACTAAATGAGATCGTAAAGTTCATAAAGCAATCTTTGACTGATGGGTGGGTAACTGGGCAATTAGTTTCACGTTGACTGGCGTTTAATAAGCGAAACTCGCGAATGGCGTGCAGACTGTCAGTGATATTTGATTGATTGGCAGTAATTGTTTGTAGAAATTAGATATTTTGTGGTGTTTTTGTTCTTTTTGACGTCTCTTTTCTCTAGGTATAACAGAGCCTGTCGTTGGTAAACTGGAGGTTTGTCAGGCTCTTTGTCACGACGTGAATGCCCTTGATCTTCCAAGATGGTATCGGATAACCAGCAGAACTGCTCATGTTATTATTGCAACGTAAATAAATTCATTTTAAATACTAGTTTTGACTCAAATCTAGTTTTGGCTAAGAATCGGAAATTCGGAAAAGAAGGTCTGAAAGTACTCACGACGCGTGAGACGATCCTCCTGTTCAGGGTCTCCTCGTTGACAGCACGGATTCTCTCCTCCAGTTCCGTCATGTAGCCTTTGTCCGTCAGCTTCACCAGGTTATTGCCCATGTGCTTTTCCAACCGGGCGCGGACATGCGGGTGCGAGAAGCTGGAGAAAATATTAATAAATCAGAATTTCGATGAACATTATTCGAAGAACAATTTTTAACACGCTTTCCAAAAACCTTTGTTGTCAAATTTCTTGTCAAATACTAGGTATCCTAGGAATGTTATTTTGGTCAATCACATAAAATATAAAATGTTGTTGTACAAGCATCTACCGTCTTTAATATGATTGGACACAGCCTGGAAAGGTCCTAAAACTAAAAATAGTCATCATTTCTGTGATGACTTTTTTTAATTATAGGACCTCAAAAAATTCCCCAAATTGGTCACTAAAAGCTTCAAAAAATTACATATTCCTCGTGTGTAACACGAAACCTTGATAAACATTGCTAATTAACCAAACGACACGTAAAAAACACACACAACAAATTTTGGCGCCAATTCACAAGAGAAAATAACCTCACTTCATAACAAATGAACGTAAAAAAAATCAATAAAAAGAGGCAAGTAGATACCTATACCACCTACATGGTAACGTGTGTAAACAATAAAAAAAATTAAACACTTGAGAAAAACAAAGCGTACGTGTCTTTGAACAATAAGTACGAAGACATACCACAGCCGCAAGGATTCATTGGGACCTCTTTCCGCACCCGTTTTGGCGGTGGTTCAGCCAGAATGGCCGCACACACCTGAGCTATCCAGACGTCTCGACGGTCGCCGTAAACTTTTAGTAGTTTTGACGCTACATGCTCAGTGTCATAGCTGAGACCTTTATCGTGGTGTACGATGGGCCTGGCACGGTATGGCACGGCCCCCACCGACACCACATGTAGGTACAAAATTTGTGTAAAGAAGTATTCACACCTTTATTGAAGCTGTTGCCAGGCGTGTTGTTGGAATATTTTATTTTCTTTTAAAAGTGTGTCGTTAGAAGAAAAGATACTCTGCTTGCTTATTTTTAGGGGTCCATTTAGAAAAAATACACATGTACACACAAGTAGGAATATTACCTATTTATCCTAAAAATTATCTTCAGATTTTGTGTAGATCAGATTTTTAGGTTGTTTTGGAACATTGTTTATGCTATTGTTATCTACGTTAATTACAATAAAAAACAATAGGGGTCAGGTACCTATGGGTGTTTAATTAATTTTATTTTATAGCATGTAGTATTTATGTTATTCCTCAAGTTGCGGTCAACAGAACGGATGAAGTTCAACGGTGCAAGGTTACCGATTATACTCGTCTATAGACATAATGAAAATGAAGATTCGATAGAACATAAGATAAAAAACAAAACACTCCACCATTTAAAAAGTTTTTAATAGTACAAAAAAAGACAAACGATTTTTCAATAAAAGAATTGTATGTTATTCCAAGTTCAAACAAAAAAAAGTTCGTTCTAAAAGGTTCTTAAGTTCTCGTGACCACGGAGGTTTAGTCAACGCCATACATGGCACTGGCATGGCCAATATGACTTACTGTTTATCGAATGCATAAAGTTGCATAATTTACGTCAATTTGTACTGAAACAAATAACCGTTAGGTATACGAGGTTAGTATTATTCAAACTATCTGCTGGATGATTCCGATAGTGGAATAAATCACTTTATTTTGCAACCTTATATCTAGGGAGGGTGCGAAGCGAAACACAATGAACTCGCCATTATGTAAAGCAAATAATTGCTTATAGACTCGTAAACTTTCAGAACGGCCAATGAGGTAATGAGGAGCACTGAGCTTTATTTAAATTAAGCCTGTCTCCAATCGCAGATCTTATGCGGCTTTGAAACGGAAACTAATGCAATTTCTCATTTAGGAATAAAAAAACAGACAAAATCCGCGAAGTCTACACCTATTCTTAAAATGT
Organism: Hoplodrina blanda; assembly: GCA_949316365.1. Classification (NCBI taxonomy): domain Eukaryota; kingdom Metazoa; phylum Arthropoda; class Insecta; order Lepidoptera; family Noctuidae; genus Hoplodrina; species Hoplodrina blanda. The sequence goes on from OX438581.1 coordinate 12,029,584, forward strand.
ATTATCATTCATTACAAGATAACGATTTAACAGGAAAATGATTTTTCGCTGTAAGGAAAAATAACTCTGATTATTATGTACTAGCTGTCCGCCGCGGTTACACCCGCGTCTTTGGTTACTGCTCCGCTCCCGTAGGTCGTAGCGTGATGGTATATAGCCTATAGCCTTCGATAACTAATCTATCTAACACTGAAAGAATTTTTCAAATCGGACCAGTAGTTCCAGAGATTAGCGCGTTCAAACAAACAAACACACAAACACTGCAGCTTTATAATATTATATAGTATAGATTAAGTTGTAAATGTGCTGGTCTGAGTTTGGATTACGCTCATAGCAAAAAGATCGGGGGGTCAATTCTACTAACTTTTAGAAATGGTCGCGATCTATTAATCTCAGTCTCAATCGCAATCGCATTTTTAAATTAGATTTTGCATGTTTTTAATAGTGGAATTGGTTTTTTGGTGTTTTGAAATTTTAGCTTTTACTGAAAATAAAGAATAAGTATGTAATAAACACGGAAGAATCTGTAGTAAATTGTGAGTGATTTTTCAAATCAATCAAGCAGGCTACCAACTTGACTAATGGCAAATGCTCATATTGCTCATCACCGCTTATACAATGTGATAGGGGTGGGACTTCTAACCCGTTAAGGCTGAGTACTACATCTAATTTTATCGACAAAAATAATAATATGGGGGGTTGAACCCCCTCCCCCTAAAAATTATGGCTATTTTAATATTTTTTTTAATGTACTACGGCGCGCTTGATACTTTATGTGATATCAAAGGTTGTATGCGTCGTAGAAACAAAAAAAAAAACGACAAACTGTAGCTAATAACCTTGGCTAACTAATTCATTACTTTTTTCATATGTTTGATAATGTTTTGGTGAGAAAAAAAAATCATTTCTGAATTATTTTGACCGAAAAAATCGCTATTTATCAATATTTTCAATTATTAGGGGGAGGGGGTTCAACACCCCATATTATTTTTTTGATAGGGGTTAGAAGTCTCACCCCTATCATATTGTATAGAACTGCAATACCCGCAAGAAGCAGACTCTTTTACACTCTCATTAAAAAAAAATGTACTCATACTGTATGAGTCGTCCACTAGTTTTCTATGTTCTATGGTGTGTGCTACAGTTGCTAGGTAACGGTCCACCCTGTTGTCGAGTATATCCGGTGATTCGGTGCATGGTGACACGTAGACACGGCTATGAGCCAGACATAGTGAACATTATGTTGTTACCCACGTATGTTTTGAGGGTAACATATTCGTAAGGCAAAAGGGAGGCATTTGCCCTGCAGTGGGACAACCCAGATTAAATTTCATCATCATCTGCCTAGCCTTTTCCCAATTATGTTGGGGTCGGCTTCCAGTCTAACTGAAACCCAGGCTAATGCTTTTATAAAAGCTTGCTTTGGAAGTACCTAAGTACACAAGATGATGAAATCTGCCGTAGCACAGAAGTGGCAGTTTCTTACCTCTATGCCTCTGTGGCGCTACGGTCTTAATTCGGAAATACGAACACTTCCGAAGTGCATATTCATGCTTATCCATCCACGCCAACATCGTGACCGTTTAAAAAAACAAACAATAAAACTAAGTTACCAAACCAAGGTTCACAATTTGTACTCAATTGACTATTTATTTGAAAAACACACATTATCATAAGTAATATTCGTATATCTTGAATCTATGACATTGAGGGTTCATTTGAATTCTTATCGATATCGATACTGAAGGGTTGGGCACAATAAGTAGCGTCGATCGTAAGTTCATGACAAAATTACCCAATAAACTTTTATTTACGAATAAAACAGTGTCACTGTGTCGCGATGTTATTGTACTTAATGTGGTTTAATATCTTCCAAAAGGCTTGTCGATTTGTTATAAGTATCCTTAGTCGATTTTCGACAAAATATTTATTTCCTGACATCTGATTCTGATTCTAGATATAGGTAAAATAGGGGAAGATGTAAACTCATGAATAATAAAATCTAGGTTTCGTGACCTCGGTTCAGTCTGACTTGGTAATTAGTTTATTAGGTTTAGCAACATTTAGGTATTTCCATGGCTACAACTTATTGTTTGGGTTTTGTGTGACGCATTCTGGCAATTTAATTATACCTACCTTCAACCATTAGCAAAACGATGTTGTTAAAATTAACAGGAATATTTCACAAAACACTAGCAATTTAATTGTCATCATCATTAGCCTACAACAGTCCAATGCTGGACATAGGCCTCTCCAATCGCACGCCACTTAGCTCGTTTCTCGTCAACTCCAATTCAGTTGCTACCATGCAGCTACCCTGCGTCGATCGTCGTCGCTCCACCGAGTCTGAGGGCGTCCCACCCTACGCATGCCGATTCGCAGTCTCCACTCAAGTACACGTCTACCCCAACGGTCATCGGTTTTACGGCTAATATGGCCGGCCCATAGCCACTTCAGCTTACTTATTCTGTGAGCTATGTCGAGTATTGAATTGTACTCTTTCAAAAGTAATTTTGCCATTAGCCAGAAAACTTTTACGGAATTCTCATCTTCGTTCCGCTTCACTGGAAGTTACAGCGTAGATTTGAATTATACTACGGGCAGATAGCCTTACACTTTTTAGGCTTCTATAAAATATAGTAGAATATTTCACTATATCAGTTATTCATTAAAGAATTTATTTAAGAATAATTTGAAGAAGAATGCTGTGGTTTTTATGTAAATATTAGCTCTGGCAGGTCTACTCTTTTACAGGCATCATTTTAATTAGAATATGGTCTATTAGTGTTTGTAAACCACTTGACAAAATTTTTGCCTTGCCATGGACAACCAACTGTTTGGTGGTATTATTTACCTAGAAACTTCAGTGAGATAATCAGGATTATCAGAATAAAAAAATGCCATGATAAAGAGTGTGCTTGCGGCCTAAGATTTTTGTATTTCAGCTTAGTCACCATATTTATTGGTAAGTTTCAGGCTATCCAGACCCATAAAATAAATGGAAGACAATAAATCCAAATATTGTGTTCGGTCTAACTGTAACAGACAACGTAAGGTTTACTAGTTGGATCGCCTTCAGTTACGCAACTAGAATTTGTAGATAAACTTGAAAGATTATATCCCAACAAAAACATAAATGTGAAAAAGGGGCCAAGTTCGGTAGGAAATCCTTCGGGGTAGTTGGTGTAACCGAAAAAGAGTTGAGATCTAACTGGTGCCAAGTTCCATAGTATTTCCATCATAGCTGTACAACGTTTATAAATTCATTTAAAAACAATTTGTTACTTTCTTTGATATCGAATTTCTAACTTAAAAAGTTGCTTAACTGTTCAAGAAGGGTTTATTCTAGATATACAAAGTCATGTAGGTCTAATAGTTTTAAGTAATTGCCTTTATTTAAAAACTCTGTCGAAAGTTGCTCTAAATGGTTCCTATACACGCACTTCAGTGTTCGCTTCTTTTCGTTCCGGACTTGGCTGACACATGACCGTGTGTCTAGATTATTGTCTAGAGTCTAGACTACATTAGATTATGATCGGCCGATATCAAGAAGCGTTATTTAGCATGTACTTTGGCTAAGAATTATTTCTGTTACTGTCTCAAAACTGTAACACTACAAGGGCAAGATAAAGAAAATAGTCATTCCAAATTAAATGCTAGGTTTTAACTAATGTCGACTTTATTGTTCTAGATAATAGTTTCATAAAAAAATGTGGTAAAACGAGACATGATCATAATCTTAAGGTATTAACAAAATGAGTACCTAATAATACTAATCTATACTAATTTAATAAATCTGAAGAGTTGTTTTGTTTGTTTAAACTCTAATCTCTGAAATTACCCGTCGGATTGGAAAAAAAAAATGAGGAATAGTATAGGCTATATAACATCATGCAACGACCCACCGGAGTGGAGCAGTAACCAAAGACTTAACGCAGATGAAAAAACCCACGCAGACAAAGTCGCGGGCAGAAGCTAGTGATAAATAGGTACATATTTCAGCATCAGAAACCTTCATTTACAAATACTATGTTTAAAATATGAGCCATGCTGTCTGTCTATTAATACTGTCGGTGACGTATACGTGCTAATATGTCTACGATTATATAAGACTAACATCCAATCACACGCAGTCTGAATTTCAGCGGGAATAAAGGAGTCTGTCCACTACACCGTACCATAACATGACCATGTTATACGTATCAGGTTGAAAAAAAAAACCATGACACGAAATACTATGACCACTAGAACGTATCAACAGAGTATCAGCGCTTCATTTTCATAACTTCAGCTTAATCTGAATGAAAATCCGCTGTAATTGGTAAGTTTCACAAACATCCCTCGCTACGTATTCTTGGAAACGCGTATCTCTGGTGGAAACGCAGCCTTAACCGACGCTAATTAGATGACTCCATTAACCAATAATTCCAAGACATTTTATTCTTCTCTAAAGAAACACTTTATAAGCCCTGAAAACCCGAATGTTCAATTAACTGTAAAATTTTATTTTTAATTGCTTTCAAATTAATAAATAGTTAGTCAATTGAGTCGACATAAACGTGACGTCATAGTTACTTTATTTTTTGCCAAACAAAAACAAAAACTATAGGAGAATAGCGTTCTGACAGGTAATTGATTAGTGTCCTCTACCTTTGTTGACGCTCCGTGCGTGATATGAGACGGTGTTTGTCGGTGACGGAACGGTCTACTGGGCATAATCTCATACTTTTCAATACAAAGAATATTTTTTTGCTCACGTTTCTGGCACGGTCATGGTGTGGTACGGTAAAGCGGACTCCTAAAGTAAACACAGCACGTCTCCGTAATAAACCAACCATAACAGAAAATATTTCTTAGTTATCTGTGCCATAACGTAAATGGCGTCACGTCAATGTTTACGGAGCCCAAATTACGCGTGACGATACATTTACTCGTCACTTCGGTTTTCAGTTTCAGTGTAAACGCCAAAACAGTTATAGGCCTTGCATGAGTGCGATAACGTAAAAGTTTGCGTTTCGAGTCGATTTCTGACTTTGAAATATGACCTATTTTATTTTATACCTTTGACAAGCACCTATTGATTTTTTAAGGAATTTGTTCCTGTACTGTGGGAACGTATACAAACACACTAACAGCCAGGCCCAGAACAACTATCTATAGGCCATACAAACATATGTCCCGCGCGGGAATTGATTCCACGACACGCAGCGCATCGTCAAAAGGCGAAATAATTGTGTGCAGTTCACCAAAAATTACTTTATTTACTTGACAAGCAAAGATTGGCAAAAACATGATTTGTCATTCATCATTATACGACAAAAAAGTTGCCAAATAATTCACATAACAAAATAATTATCCGATACGAACGTTCTTCTTTTAAAATTGATCGAATTTCCGTTACGTTTACAAAGAGCGTTAGTGCTAGACCCTCTGTGTGTGAATGTACCTACGTTTATAAATTTTATTGTGATTAATGCACGACTCTGACTCATTTCAGTGACTCAGAGCTTCAGAAAGCTTTTCCCCAAATTCTGTCTGTTTAAAATATAAGTAAGCGAAACGTTAACGACTTTTGCGAATTTACTTTTTTTTTTCCACAGTGAAATTATATAACGTTTTTACAAGATTAAAAAATTTATAGGTTACAGATATTTAGCTATGTTTATTGCCGATAAAATTTGTACTTTCGACCGGCTATCAGTATTAGTTTTTATCTTTATTCAAAGCTTAACCTCTGTTTGTTTTTTTATGTTGCTAGACAGAAAGTTTGCCGCCAGCCTACATCGGTAATCTATGGTACCCTAAAGTTTTGTTTTTGTGGTTCTGAACACAAACAAATTAAACACGAAAACTGCGAGATTATGAACCAAGGTAGCGCTTATAATAATTGTTTATTTTCCCTCTATTGCGCCCTCAAACTGTAGGGGGTGTGACTTAATCATATTTATCTATACTACCTAATATAATAAAACTGAAGAGCTTTTTTGTTTGTCTGTTTAAACGTGCTAATCTCTCGAACTACCAGTCAGATTGGAATTGTATATGATAGCCAGATTCATGAGGAATAGTAAAGGCTATAATATTACGCTATGACCCATGGGAGCGGAGCAGTTACCAAAGACGTGGGTGAAAAAAACCAGGCGAAGTCGCGGGCAGAAGCCAGTAAATTAATAAACTGAGTCATATTGACTTGAATGTCTATTGTTCATTTTTCGAGTGATTTTCACACAATGTAGGCTCGAACTATATGAAAAATGGCGCGCGGATTTCTTTATTCAAACTTCGAACCTTGACAAATAATTTAAAATCCATTTATCATTCCTATTTTATTATTAAAAAAAAATGGTTAGTCCATATTTTTTTTAATAATAAAATACGTATATTACATGAATAAAATATTTATTTATGTAATAGCATAAAAACAAACAAAACTCTTTGCAATTTAAAAAAAACCTTTTGCGGTGATGGTTTTCTGGTGGTAATACCTATTAACTAATGTAAAAAGTACGCGAGCGTAATACCACAGCATTATAAAGCTAACAGCGATGCAATAAAATCCACTTTACGGGGAAGTGTACTGAAAATAAATAAACTAAGGCTGTGAGCAGACTAATTTAGACAAACTATCTCTTTACAATACATTACGAGAAAGTTGTTAAAGTCAACTGAAAAACCAGTTTGATACAAGATAAAATTGTCTTGATTCTAAAACCTAGCGTTTAACAAATCAAGTTTTTAATGGCTTCTTACGAAAAACGAGATATTTACCGCCATGAATGAATTGTTTGATGCAAGTTGTACACGAAACGCAGCAGTAAAGAGTATTTTTAAAGCTACTAAACGTCACGCAGACATTGAACGATTTTAGAATTTATATACTTCACAGTTCTACTCACCATGAGAATTAGATTTTATGTTTTATGTATAAAAATGGATGATGTTATTCCAAGTGTGAATGGGCGAGATTCCAAGGTGTCGTCATTAATGTTATTTACGTTATTGTGATCGGTATTCGTTGTTTGAACGGAGATGTGTAATATCCTGTTAGTAGATGTAAAGAGTATATATGGTCGTTTGGTAGGTACACTAGAAATTCCGAGAATTGGGAAGATTCGCGTGTATTGTACACATAGCTTTATCCGCTTGGCAATGCTGTACATTATTGAGTGTGAAACTTTAGTGGAGAGGTGACCTCCAGTCTCCACCTGTTCCATTTATGTATTAGCTATTGTCTATGCAAACCATTTTACAGTTTTAGTATTCAATATTTTACATGGTACAAAAGGCTCTATTTACATTGGCGCAGAGTCGAAGTGAATCGTCGCTATATGATATGTACTTACTTAGACATGTATACTGAACACAAAAGAATGCGTGGAGACGCGCGGAGTCTCGCGCATGCTCGCATCGGCTAGCGTATGAGTCGAGTGAATATGCTTTAGGCGCTTCCACCATAACGATGCGGATGCGCGAATGCGCGCGTCTTCACTAGAAGACCCACGCATTACGCGAAGGCACTGGCAAGTCGATTATTATATTTTAAAATAACAATAATAATTGTTATTGCTTAAATGATTTTTTAAATGTTAACTTCTAATTTCGTAGAAAAATCATGTAAGTACTTAATTTAAGAAGTAGTTCACAGAATCGTAATCCAGATGTGGGTCTGGCATGAAATCAATACCCAGGTAAATGTATTGCGTATCACTCACACCTAGGAGTGATTTATACTTTCAGAGATTCATCTACGTTTCCTGTGAACCATTCATCAGCGCCGACCATAAATTAGGTGTTACTCATCAGATAATCTTGGCTCACGGTAGGGTAATTCTTCAAGTGTTTGCGGCGCTATACAATTTGTCATTCGAGATAAATTCGATTTATTTTACGCTTCTCATGTTGAAAGACGCGTGTTCGTTGTGTCGGTGAATTTAATTTGAATGTATAGTCCAGGTGTTCATCCCAAGTTTGTGTCTACAGTTATTACTGTTAGTACAGTATCTAAGAATAACTTAGAAAGCAGAACTGTTGGATTCACTTGAATGATGAGTTCGAAAACGTCATAAAAAAAAAATTGTGCACTCGCTTATACTTGCTTATTTTTTTCAAAAATAGGTCAGTGGCCAGGTGGCTCTCTGCCAGTCGGTCCCGTCAAAATTGGTGCAGTCACTTCGGAGATTAGCCGTCAAACAGACAAACTAAAATAAAATAAAAATTATTTTTGTTATAGGTTTGAGGAGCACAAATTAATTTTGTAAAAAAAAAAAAATGTTATTTTGACATTATAAACAGACACTTCAATTTTATTAAATTGTATTTAAGATAGATTTCTGGTTATGAATGCGCGACGTCATGAGTCAGGGTCCTCAAATCTCCGGGTCACATATTACGCATTTTTTTTTATAATATCACAAAATTATTGTTATTTAAACACAGTTTTTATGCTTAATCTCCTGTTTAATATATGAACATGCGCGTGACCTCCGATTACAATATTTAGATTATAAGTTTTTGAAATAATTGGATACGGTTGGATACTGCGATATCGTGCACATCCGTAGGGCTATCATGGTTACTTTTAAGATAAAACAATACCTAGTTAGATAATGAAAAAATTTAAACTCATTAGCAATTAAAAGGTTGAAGACCTGATATTAAATAAAAATGTATCACATTCTTATTAAAAGCTGTGTCAACGACACGTATTTTTAAAATAATTTGAACTCAAAACCCGAGCTAACCAGTTTTTACCAATTTTTTTACTAATTTTAGTATTGTTTTAATAAGTGAGTTATTAGTAGATTGTTTAGAGCTGGAAATAAAGTAAATAGGATAATTAGGAGACACATATTACATACATAACTTGAGAGAGGCATACACATACGTCCAGTAATTAATATAGGAACTGCGATAACCTGAATTGGTTGTTGGTGGACTAAATTGTACCTAAATAGGTGAGTACATTTTTTTGGTCTAATTTAAATTATGACTGAGTAATACGGTTAATTTTATTTTTATTGTTTATTTATTTTTCGTTTCATGTATTTACAAGCTTTTATTTACTTTCACTTGTCCCGCTGCTGTGGCTAATCAAATCTTACAAGGAGCCACTGCCCGATGGTCGATTGAGCTGAAATTTTGTATCAATGTGCATCTGCATGACAATGCAGTATAATGATGTCACAGAGCTTGTCTGATGATGGAGCCAGAAAGTGGCCATATGAACTTAATCAAATCTTACAAGTTAGACCTATTTCCCGGTATTCGATTAAACTGGAATTTTGAATGCATCTGCACATTGCATGGCGAATCGAAATAAAAACCTAGCTTAAAAGAAAAATCTTTAAATGTTCTCACTTAAAAGGATCTCAATTTGAAAAGAGATAGATTAAGTGAGGCTTTGACAAGATGTATAATTAGAATACAAACAGGGTCTTGATTTCACTTATTTACAAAAGTCTCAGTAGTCTGAATTTTGCATGACGAATGTGTCTAAAGAATACAATCGACAGACGTTTGATATCAATTGAAGAGGACCCTGAAACATCAAGAACACATATGTTTTGATATGTAAAATAATGTAAACAAGGAAAACAAAGATTTGTATATACATTTTATATATATTTGATAAGTTATCAGTACTTAGTGCGCACAGTTAATTTTAATATGGATTTTGATGACGATTTGACGCTAATGATTATTGCCAGTTGTTATTATTTTATTACTGACAGATGACCTCCCTGATGATGACGTAAACATCATTATTCTCAATGACAATCGGGTTACGAAAAATCTAGATAGATTTATTGGCTAGGAGCAATGATGGCGGCACTGTCAGTAAACAAAAAATATTGATTGATGATGATAACCTCAATACTATTATAAATGCGAAAGTTTGGATGGATGGATGTTTGTAACTAAACACGCCAGAACAGCTGTCCGGATGTGGATGAAATTTGGCTAAGAGACAGATTATAGTCTGGAATTGGACATAGGCAAAAAAGGCGTTTTATCCCGGAAAAATGTAGGGGAAGGCGGGGCATGATGGGGACGCGAGGTAAGACGGGGTCACGCACACATACAAGAAACTAGACTCTTGCGAACAGAAAGCAATAAGCCAATAGGAAGCCATACTCGATCAACCGTCAGCGCGACAGAAACAGTGAGTGGGAGTGCACTCGTTTTTTGTTTACAAATGAAAATCACGTTGAGTGTCTCGTCGATCTAATTTTACGCAGTTAAAAACGCCTTTACTGTAAGGTAAATAAGACTACCCAATTTATGTCTTCTCTCTTAAATGGTTGTTAGTGTTGTTTACTTTGTTGTGGTATGGTTAGACAAAAGTTCAGTTAATATTTATTTTTTGAGAAATTATTTTTTTGTAAATCAGCCTTTGGGGTAAGACGGGGTATTGGGTATACGGTAATCATTCGAAGGTTAGGTAGGCTGCCAGCTTTGTGGACGTTGGGCTCACAATGGTTGTGCTGGTGTGGATGATGAAAACACCGAAGAAATTCATATTTGTATTTATTGTGATAATAATTAGCTTACCCCATCTTGCCCCATTTTCATTACCCCATCTTACCCCATGATAAGGGGCAAGATGGTTTTTCGAAAGTTCCTATCAAATCATTTATTTAAAAAAAATGCTATAATTTCATCTCCCAAAGACTATGCCAAATTGTAGTTAGATTAATAAGGCATTGTGCCATAAATAAATAAGCATAATAAACGCAATGATTATACTGTATTTTTAGTATTTTCCTTAGATACCCCATCATGCGGGCCTTCCCTTACGGTTCTCGTGGGATAATATGTTAACTTTGACGCGGACGAAGTCGTGGGCGGAAGCTAGTGTAGGTATTATATGTATCGTCGTTAATTACCTAAATAAATAAAGCCTCTGTAGCACTATCTAGCTTACAAATTAAATAATATAGGTAATATAATATCTGTACAATGCCACACCAGTCAACGGAAGCATATTTCCGATACCGTACCAATAAAGCTTATTCAATTAGTTAACGTTAAGATTTCAGACCGAAAATACTTATTCGTGAGGTGAGAGAGAGGCAACCATTATTTTGACTATATAACGCATAACTAGGTCAGTGACATCATTTAATTTACTAGTTATTTACTTACTTATTACTGATTCCGTATTTTACGACTAGTTATGATATTAGTGTTCAGTTACCTTCAATATTCAATCATGATCGTAAATCGCCGTAATGTTCAAGAGTGAAAAGCAACAGTGACAAATGTCACCCGCACCATCCTAGAGCGAGAGGAATATAAATGCATCCGTTTTCTTCGTTTCCCGATTTCCCAATCAAAATTTTTAATTTTAGCTTGATAAGACTTTAACCTAATTAACTACTTAAATACCTAACTTCATGACTTTATCTTCAAGTTATACTGTCTACGCAACAAAAGTTCAAAGCCGTTAAAATGATAACACCAAATTATCAGCCATCAATCTTTTACGTAACACGATGTTTTATTAGTTTCAAAAATCAAACGTGATGCCAAAAATTGGCCACCGATAACTGTACAGAAATTCAATAAAATGTTTACGTTCAACCAATATATGAGGGTGCGAATGACGCAGAACGCTTGGCGATACGCATTCATTATCATTCGAGTACTTTGAACCATAACAATAGCGTGTCTCGCCGCCACCATCCTGTCAGATAACACACTGAAACTTGCTGCAATGATTTATTATTCCTTTGCAAAATTGATCCAAGTTATGACCAAAAATACCAACCCACAAAAAAAGCTTAAAAATCCGGCCAAGTGCAAGTCGGACTCGCACAAGAAGGGTTCCGTACCATTATCTATGTTAAAAAACGAGCAAAAAAAAAAATCACGTTTGTTGTATGGGAGCCCCGTAAATATTTATTTTATTGTTTTTTAGTATTTGTTGTTATAGCGGCAACAGAAATACATCATCTGTGAAAATTTAACTGTCTAATATCACGGTTTATGAGATACAGCCTGGTGACAGACGGACGGACGAACAGCGGAGTCTTTGTAATAGGGTCCCGTTTTACCCTTTATAATAGCCAATTAAGTCAAACTAATCCAATTTTACAGATAGCAAAGTAATCAGGTAACTATCATAAAAGTAGGACAAACTGAGAAAAAATTGAGGAAATTTAATAATGGCTGGTAAAACCGGATCCAATTACCAAACATAAACAAAACTTGAATTATTCATGCCTTGTTTTGATCTAGCTGTGTGAAATGCAAATATTTTACGAACGTGATTAATCACCTCGTTGATGTACACCCTTAGTGAAACAACGAAAATAGCATCAAGGATTCATTGATATAAAATTATTATGATTTTAAGCAGATTGTGTTTTTGCTTCTAAAGTTCTGTGGGTGTAATATGATTTATTCCACGTCTGCGCTCCATGCGATATTTATATCCGGTGCGATGATAATAACGTATTTGTTGACATCCTCAACAGCTGATAGTTATCAATACTAACTAGTTTTGTAGTGCAAATGAAGATTAAATAATGAAGTTTATTAATAAAATAAGTGTAAGTGGTCTAAAAGTGGTAATAAACTAGGATCTGAACCTGTGCGTCGATGTTCTTCTCGAGGGGACATCGAGGATGGTGGTATAGTCTTCAGGATCTATAGCAGAGCGTCTCCGGCCACGGCCAGCAAGCAGCTCTATAGTTGTCCAAAACGAGCCTTCGGAAGAACTGGACGGTGTTCGCTGCATCTTGGTAATCAATCATCAATCATCAATCATCTCAGTAATCACAGTTGCATGTTGCTCGACCCGCGGCCTAAGGTGCAATGACTGCCGCCGCCATCATAGTTTCCCACCCCTTCCCCCATAGTTTCAACACCCAACGTGTTCCACACGCGAACATTAATCTCCCGCCTCGACACCTTTCATGGATAATTTCCCACATATTCACTCATGTCTATAGGCACTTACACGACCTTTTAACAGTTCTTTTGCAAAGTTAATAGCCAATTTGCAAGTCAATACAAAATTGAGATTTTTTTTAACGTTTTCTTTGAAAGCGTGAAAAGACGCGATCATTATGATGTTTTCTTTACAATATGAATAGAATATAATTTGTATCTTATTTCTATGTATTATAATGGTTTGTATTCCGTCACAATCGTGTTTATCTAGTGGACACTCGGCTTTACTGCGGCGCATAATATTTAGAGCCGATTCATCCGGATTTGACCCGGATAGCACCAACGTCGCCGGTCGCGACCGGGTCAGCCGGATGCCTCAGCCGCGGCCTTCGCAGACTCACGACAATAACTGTTTTTCAGGTTAATACAAATTTTATACAGGTACCTATCAGTGGCGAAGGGTACATTTTTGAAAGAGGAAAGTCAAAGCAAAAGTTTGCTTTATTCTGTTAGTAACCATTTTATTAACTTAACATGTTAAAACGAAAGGACACTGAATACTGTAGTTTTATGTTATTTTTTTTTAGAAAATAGTAGACGATAGATAGGTACTACTGACTGATTTTTTTTAATCGCATAAAAGTAACAGCTTCCAACCGGTCCTATTGGAAATCTGTAGGGGAAGCCTTATGTTTAGCAGAGGACGTCCTATGTCTGATATGATGATGATGATAAAAGTAGCTGTGTTTCCGAATCTCCGAAGGGAAACTCGACTCTTGTACCTATATACAGTTCCAATTTTGAAAATTGAAATGCAATTTAACAGCAATAAGTATCTACATAAATGAATGATTAACATTATCAAAGATTATGTTTTTTCACAGACATGCAAGTGTGTAAAATCGTGTGAGCTTCTAATAACTCGTATATTTCGAAAAACTGTTGATTTATGAAACCAATCCTCGTGTGACGGGTGGCAGGTAATGTGGTTCTGTCGTTCGCTGCGGCACATTTGAAATAAAGATGTTATGATACTGTAACTGTAGGAGGTCACGTAAACTTCTGGCACGTGCTTTCTGACTTTATATTTACACTTGAGTTATAAAAACATGATTAGTCTGACGTCATGCAATTCGGAGGTCTTATGAAGTTGTTGAATTATTGATAAAAGACACACATATCATGTCTTAAAAAAGTTTTTATGATTTTTATTTGTGATTGCTTATCTGTTGCTAGGAATGATTGTAAAAAATATGGTGCGTTATGAGTACAAAAAGGCCACATGTTAATTTTAAATATTGTTGTGTAAACTAACAAATGCTCAAATGCTATTAATATAATAAAATTATGTAATATTTAATTTTATTTCTAACTAGCTGCTCCCTGCGACTTTGTACGCGTGTTACGCGTGATGTTATATAGCTTATACTACTCTAACACCTTTTAAACCACGTTTTATGCAAATAAATAAATACATGAATTTGGCTATCATATACGAAAAGTTTTTTTTTTATAATCGGATTGGTGGTACCGATTAACAAACAAATAAAAAAATTGTTTGTTTAATTAAACGCACACACACACACCCTCACAGTACACGCTATTAATTGAATATCTATACCAGTGAATGGATATTCAATAATTAATATAGTGTGTTGTGTGTAAAGGGTAGATTTATGAGATACAATAAAATATCTGTAAGACTTATTATATCAATAAAAATCGCACTTATAAATACTTTGAATTTGGAAGAAACTACCATTGACATAGTATTTATCTACTTATTGCGCCAAAATGAGGAGAACCTAGTTCCATTTGATCGAAACATCAGATTCAAATCATTATATTTAACAAAGTAATTAACACAAAACTCGTTCATCGCATTGTTAATAATATCTTCACTAATGACGTAATATTTAGTGAAGCATTTAGAAACGATTTAGTTTTCATTAGGTAATGCATAGAAAAGAGGTTAAGTGACCAAAGAGGTCGCGATCGCGATGGACGTCAAATAAAAAGAAAACCAGATCACGTCCAACGTCTGTTTAAATATAATAAATAAATATGTTTCACTCTTCACATACGGAAAAGCTTTTCGACATTGATAGATTTTACTTACGAGTTGGTATAGCTTGTATATAAAAGATTTATTTTTATTATCTATCTATCTATATATATAAAAATGAATCCCTATTTCCCTTGGTGACGGCATAACGCGTGAACGGCTGGACCAATTTCAACAATGTTACCAATGAGGGTATATATTTATAGTTTTGCCGTTTCCTGCAGCCGCAGTAGCAGCGCCAGCAGAGTATCGACGCACGTTGCTAAAGGCCTACCCATCTTCCGTCCGGTCTCTTACCACCGTAAGATAGTAGTAGGTATAGTAAGTACATCTAAATCAGTAATACTCACGCGTATTGAATGATAGAAGCTTGCCACCATCGCGGTAGATTTGGTAGCTGGAATCTTTTCATGTGCTTTCGACCCATTTCACCTTCTACCTCTTCACCTTCGACCTGGGATCATATTTATATAGTTAACATGTTATACCCAAAAAGACTTTCTACAATAGGTAAACCACATCTTCGGTGTCTAAGTACTTGTTAATTATTTTAGGCTCTATTATTTGTTCTATAGGAAAAAATGTGCGGACCTTGAGGTAGCAGCGGCGATGGATGCGCTACGATTTACACCTGTTGTACGAATATTAGCAAGTGAGTCCCAAGACGCACCGTTTCGTGCAGACAAGCCATTGCGTCTTCGTGGAGCATAGCGCACATAGACCTTCAATGTTTTTGACTTAGTTTTATTGAAATAAACTACTTACATTAAGTTTGACTCTCTTGTCTTTATCTTCATCTGTTTCATCGTTACCGGCTGCAGCCGGAGCTGCCGCCGGAGCTGCGCCTGCCTTTTCAGACATTGTAACAATTTTGAAAAAATTTGCAAGTTCTAAATAAGATCACTTGAGAATTTATGCCGTTGAGTCATAAAAATACACGAAATAATTTTATCTAAATACCAACATGAGTTATTCTTACAATAATTTTGCCATAAAAATTAGGTCTAAAAATTTAGAAGGCCATGACAAAAATGACAGTACCTATTACTGTCATAAGAATCTGTGGTCTTCAATTTTTCTTTGACTTGTAGACCATAGGTACTACCAAAGAGGTTATAATTGTTTGCTTTTGGGTCAGGAATTCGCGATCCGTATGTAATCTGAACCAAATATTAAAGAATCTTGCCATCAGTAGCCAATTCAACTAAATAAATAAATAAATAAATAGATAAATAATAAATAAATTAAAACGTTCAAAATCTATCGCAATCTCATCCAAGCGATAGTCAATGTCAAGATTTCTATTTTAAGTAAATTAAAAGTAATTTTGTCAGATTGAGACTGTAATTAGATTGCGATCGTTCCTTTACGTTAGTAGAATTGGGTAGTTGACACCGTTAACCAATAATTCTGAGACATAAGTTCTCTAAAGAAACACTTTACTTTGCATTTTCAATTTGATTTTTAATTGATTCAAATTAATAAATAGTCAATTGAGTCGGCACAACAGTGACGTCACAGCTGTCTTTTGCCATACAAATTATAAGGGGGAATCGCGTTTTGACAGGTCATAAAAAGTACGTTAATTGATTGATGGTGACATCCCTATTATATTGTCTCCCAGCTTTAACAATAAGAAGATAAATAAAACAATTTTAATAAAGTTACATAGTTTATTGAATGTTAGGATTTTTCAAGGTTGTTTAGTTTGATGTCTTTATTTTTTTGTTTGTTAACTGCAGTTTTCCATAGGTGGCGCATTTCTGGATCTGCAGGACCCCAGTCATCGCTTGCACGACAGTTGTCACGAACGCGCTACAACACAGAAAAAATACGTAAATTTTTATATTTCTATTTATTTAATGCGCGCGTGTTGCATGCCTTTGGGCTGACAGGAGTCGAGCTCTTTGAAAATAAAAAAAATCTAGAGAGGTGTCAAGGGACATCCGGATGGAACGAAGTTATGAGAGAGAGAGACAGACAGAGAAACACGCGCACGCCCCACGGCTTACAACTATAGCAAAAAGTGTCGTTACAACTTTTGGTCTTAATTTTTTCCGTCTAGCCCACTTTCGCAACGCGCGATAAGGAACTTCGTTCCAAAATAAATATTTTTTGGGAAAGTCGTTTGTTATCATGAGTATAATCCTATGTTTAAGTAAAGAAGAAAGAAAGAAAAACTGTTTATTCACGGGAAAATAACGCACATAATATAAAAGAAAAATTAAAAATTGTACACAAAAGCAAAGGAGAAACAAGCACTAAGCAATACGAGTGTAACTCATGAGTGACTGTGAGAGAGATGAGACATGACAAGCAAAGCCGAATATATTTAAAAACTCGATGTCATCATCGAGCTTTTAAAGCTTTCATCAATGTTCATTATCAATATGAGTATCAAGAATTTCGGTACAAAAAATCACATATTGTAGAAATCCATAAAACTGAAAATGACTAATTAATACAAGTAAATATTTTGCACCTGCATAATCAGCGACTCCGATTTAATCGTAGCAAAGTCTTTATTTCGAATAGGTTTATTTTTTCACCTAAGTTTATTACTGGCATGTTTGTACAGATAATAAAATGTGAACTAAACATATACCTGTATGAATGTTCCTTTTGAACTTATAAGCAGTCGGAGAGCGTGTATTGGTATGCAGACTACTGATATGAGAGCGACAAACCAGCCAGCCAGTCCTGACGCCTCTTTGAGGCTGTATACTGTGATAACCTGAAACAGAATGAACATAGGTTTTATTCACAACAGCCCATAGACAAACAGCAACAAATTGATTGCTTTAAGATATCAATATTGGTTGGACTGCCTCGTTGGTCTAGTCTTCACAAAGCGCGACTGCTCAACATGAGGTCTTGGGTTCGATTCCCAGGTCGGGCAAAGTGTTATTGGGTCTTTTATTAGAAATAAACAATAACACTTTGCCCGCCGAAATTCCTATTGAGGAAATTCTCAGTAGCAGCCTCGGAGTATGGATTTGTGCCCGGTTGATGGCAATAGGCTCGCCCACATAACAAACATAACTGGAAATGTGGGTGTACACCCCATGGGTACACCTTTGCCTAATCCTAACTCCCGGATTACAGACGTGATGTTACGTTTATTGGTTGATAAATAGTTAAACACTTATTAGTAAAAAATACTGCCTCTTTGGTTTAGTGGTCGCAAAGCGCGACTGCTGAGCATGAGATCCAATCCTAACTAATATTATAAATGCGAAAGTAACTCTGTCTGTCTGTCTTTCTGTCTGTCTGTCTTTTCTTCACGCCTAAACTACTGAACCGATTTGTGTGAAATTTGGTACAGGGTAAGTGTGAACCCCAACAAAGGACATAGGCTACTTTTTATTCGACTTCAACTTCGACTTCGTCTGCGGCCGCGATAACCGACATATACGCGGACGAAGTCGCGGGCAAAAGCTAGTATTTAATAAAGAAGGTTGTTGTATTTTTAATTTAGAGCAGTTTCTTTGGTTTCGTTGGGTGCCTGTTCTGTCTCACTATTTGTTCCAGTTAATCTCTAAGTATGGGCCGATTTTGACGGAACTGTTACTGGCTGATGTTATACAGAGTAACTAAAGCCAGTTTTATTTTAGAAAAAGAATAAGGGACCCCGCAGATATTCGCGGGTATAAGTAAGTCCACTATAGAATAGGTAACTCGCTGGCCTCAGCAACGAGTGACCGCTAGTAAGAAACAATAGACAGTCGATAAGTACTTAAATTGTACGATAACTAAGACGGAAAATGCCATCCACCATTCACGTGGTATTGGAACAAGTGGTTCTGTCCATTCCACAGTACCTTCTATGCAGAAAATAACCAGATCGTAAAATATCAATGAGTCGACTATTTCCCAGCGTAATCTTGTAGTTCATCAACTAGTACTGCCGTTTGTATGGAAAAAACAGAGACTAATAAATGGAGACACTGTACGGTTACTGGAGTACCATAAACAAGGTTTGCTATTCAATTTACTGTTTTATTATAGACTAACATATGCCCGTCACTTCGTTCGTGTAAATGTCGGTTACTATAGGGATTTAATTTTTTACGCGGTACTCGTAATTCTTTTTTCCGAATCTAAAATAAAATATCAGCTGTCTGCCAGTGAAAGTTCCGTCAAACTCGGTGCAGTCGTTTCGGAGTTTAGACAGATAAAAAAAAATAGAATTGTTTTTTTTTTCGTGTAATCACCGTGTAAACATTCATATTTTTTTTTGTAAAAATAGAACAAATTACAAACAGACAATTCAATTTAATTTTTTTGTTTAGACAACTTCGCCCCGCGGATTCACCTACGTGATACGCGACTGTTTTACGTGTTACAACTTCTTGAACATGTCTCAAGGATTTTCTTTTACTGTCAGAAATAAACCAAAAACTTCGTGTGTCGTCTAGCTAGCATGTCAAAAAGTTTCATAGTACAATGAACTATAAAAAAATATTTCAGAATGTCTTCAGCTTGATTTGTGATCTACCAAAAATTTGGTCTTAAAAAGATTTTATATCCTTTGTAGACTGACGATTGTGCCCACTCACGCATATTAAACAAATATAAAATACTAGCTTCTGCCCACGACTTCGTCCGCGTCAAAGATGATATATTATCACAGGAGATCCGTACTTTTTTCCGGGATAAAGATAAGACTTTAATCAATCTCTGTGCCAAATTTCGTCTAGATCCGTTGAGCCGTTCTGGCTGATTGAGTAACAAACATCCATTCAAAATTTTACATTTATAACAGTAGTAAGATAATTTAAGGGGTAAAACTGTTTGTTTGTAAGAGGTAATCTCTGGAAATCCGATTCATATAATTTTCTGTAAGCTACTTTACTGAAGAGTGCCATAAAATATGTTTCAATATACAATTTATTTATTTCGACTTCTACGCGGACAAAGTCACGGGCAGAAGCATGTAGATCAAGAAATTTGGTTCATATAGGTACTAAATTATCTGCCAAGGTTGCGGAATTTGTTCGAAAGAGTCACCGCAGGCCTGGAACGCCAAGAGCATTAAGAGGAACACGGATGGGTTGTAGCCAGTAAAAGTCTGAGACTCCTTTCCGCTCTGCCCAGAGTGGAAGATATCATCTGATGATTAATTGATAAACAATCCTTTAAAAAAAATAGGTACTACATTATGAAAAAGGCATATTATATTTTGCTTTCACTCATTTCCTATGACAAATTGGGTCTCCCTACAACCATTATTTTATCAAGCCGATTCTGGTACCTCCCTAATAGTTTTAACTGGTTACCTTGGCAACCGTTTATGGACCTTAAAACTATGAATATAAAGTCGTAATACAGTATGAAGGGCATTCCTTCTACTAGGTGACTAAAACACTCGCAAAATTTCCTCAATGACTAAATAGATGTCATTGATCATAAAATCACTTCCTGCGCAATCATACATTGCTAAAACAATTTTATTGAATGACTCACATGCAGTCTATTCGAAAATGATGCTGTCCATATGAGCTTCTGGTTTTTTTCGCCCGCGTTAAGTTACATATTTGGTTACTGCTCCACTCCCGTTGGTCGTAGCATGATGTTGTAATATAGCCTATACTATTACTCATGAATCTGGCTATCATATTCAAAAAAGATTTACCCAGTCTGACTGGTCGTTCCAGAGATTAACGCGTTTAAACAATCAAACAAAAAAAGTCATACCACTAGTATGGCAGGCACGATGTATCTCCACAAGATCAGCCATATTTTTCCCAAAGGTTCTCCAGTCATGAATAGGATGTCAGCTGATAGCTTCCGAGGTCCGTAAGTATAGACTGCGGCTATAATCTCCAGGGCGCACACGAGCGGAATACAGGCTATGGCCACGTGCGCGTCCAGTAAACCAACCACGTGTAGTCCTCCCTGTTGACGACAGAAATTGATTAAAAAGGGAAAGGGGAGGGAAATGTGGGACTGGGTGCAGCACGTGAGCAACGTGCCTTTAAATTCTTACGGTTAGATAGACAAACAATATGCTTAAATAGTTTACATTATCATTATGCCTCGTTTGTTCTCGTCGTCAAACAGCTGAACTTGGGATCTTGGGCTCGATTCCCGCTTATAACTAATATTTATATGGCCTACAAATATTTGATCCCACGAAACAGGAGAAATTCCTAGTGTGGGTTTTTTAAAGGCAGAAGCATTTACAATTTTTTATTTTATTAAAAAGAATTGTATTTCATTTTTAAAATATTTGGGTTGTACATTAAGACAGCAGTAAAAATACAATTATTACAAATATGACCCATAACTAATTTAGGTGCTAGAAGTATGATTGAAAGAAAACTTTGATTAGCTCATAAAATAAAGCTTTTATAGTTTGACATAAGTTTACAAACAAAATGATTCATTCTCTCTATTATAGCCTTGTAGGATTATTAAAACCGACATATCGTAAAACCCAATCGTAAAACACTACTCCAATTAATTAAACCATTTCACTAACAATCCGCTGTTATCACAGGTACCTACTAAACGGGTTCACAGTCATGCATGTGGAAGTTTCAAGAGTCGCAGTCACGCGAACACGACATCCAATATCCATCTTGTGAAATGAACCAACAGTTATCAAACTATTTGCTGGATAACAATTTGTATGTATTCTTCAGTGTGATATAAAGACATTTGGATACAAACCTCTGTGTTGCAGATGATTGAAATGGCGAAAAGCACCAAGCACGTCAGGAAAGTGATGAGTCTTTTGCGTGGACGGAACGCTGGGAACTCGTCAACTAGACCTGCTATTATTGCTTCTATGGTGACAAACTGGAAATTGTGAAGGATTATAAACACGTAATTATCATCTTTTTTTATTGAGAAGCAGGTAATTTTATGATTATGAAATACAGTAATCTGCAGCATCATCATCACTCATAACGGCGATTGATTTTCAGTTTTTATAATTTAATTCAATGTTTTTTCATATTTAATCTTTCAGCATATTTTCATAATCACAAGCAGCAGCAGATGAATATTTATATAAAGTTAGAAAAATAAAAAAATGAATGAATATATGGACAAATAGGTACCATTGAATCGATTCCCAGGAAAAACAACATAATAAAGAATACAATGGCCCAAAAATTTGGTGCCGGCATCATAGTAACTGCTGCAGGGTACGTAACGAAGGCAAGGCCAGGCCCTGCAGTGGCCACTTCACCCACGGGCACACCCGCCCGATCTGCTGCAAAGCCCAGTACTGAGAACACCACGAAACCCGCCCATATACTAGTTCCACTGTTCACAAGAGGGATTATTACTGACGACCTGAAACATTTAAGTATTCCTATTGTAGTATTATTAACATTGCATTAAAATATGTAACCTAAGACAGGGGAACAAACCTCAGATTCCTGTAATGGAATTTATTGAAACTAGCCATACTGATTAGCCCGCCCCATCCAGGGCCTAACGAGTAAAAGATCTGCGTAGCTGCGTCTGCCCATACCTGTGAAACAACATTTAAAAAAGTAGTGTAGTACTAAAAATAAAATCTCTAAAATAATGTAGGTGAGAGATGTATGAACTTGGCCTCATTGCTACTTATAGATACTTACTTTCGGCTTCTTCAACTGCCCCCAATCCGGGAGGATATAGAACAGTATGCCCTTCCATGCGCCGGGCAACGTGACTCCGCGAACAAATAATACGCAGAGCACCACGTAAGGAAACATCACCGTGAAGTACACGATCTGGAAACAAAAATACACGACAATTCTCAGAAACAAAGGATCGACGAAAATGTAAAACATTTATTTTGTGATTGACAAAACGGCAGCATGCCAAGAAAGATCAATCGGAAAATATTCGAAAGCTCACCTTTCCGACGCTCTTGACACCGTTACATATGCAGAGGTACACGATGATCCAACAGATGACGTTACACCAGAACACAGGCCACACAATGCTTCCGATCTGACTAATACTAGGAGACATTTGTAAAAGACGAATGCTGGAAACATGAGGAAAATACAATGAACGAACTTACATCAAATAAAGAAATATGTAGTTTCATGATACATTTAAAATACTTACTGAAAAAACTCATCCTCTGGCGTAGTAATAGACCCGTTTGAGTTAAAAAAACTTGAGTTTGCGGTTATCTGAAATAATTCCACTGTATCAAGATACAGATACGGTCATATACAGAAATTAATACTTACACACTAAGATTACCCTACCTCGGTGCACTTATCCGTATTCCAGGAATTGCCACAACTCTGCCAAGGCAAGGGTGAACTCATTGAGTGATAGATGTACAGCACTGGATACGACATGATAGATGAGAAGTACGTTACACCTATTACGTTTGCTATTACGGCCGCATAACCCGCTCCTGTCGAGGAAGAACTAAACATAGACATTGGAAACATAATCAAACTCAATGCCATAGGAAAAGTTACCTTTAAATAACGGGTTTATGTTGAAAACTGAAATGCATCCGGCACTAGCGAACTGTCCTAACGTGGTCTCTAAATAGACAAGCGGTATGCCGCATATGACTAAGGTGAGGAAGTACGGAATGAGGAATGCTCCTGAAAGAAAAACAATCATCGTAAGTATTCATAATTTTCGCCCAACAAAAATAGACATATCATCGTAGGGAATTTTTTTGACACTATGTAACTTAATTTTAGAAGGCCTGTGTTTGCGTATTTTCACAGCTTTCATATGAGAGACTGTCAATCCTCTCAGTTTACAAGTTCCAGTTTCGAGCATAACTGGGTTTAAGACAATGATCACATAACCAATAAGAATTTCATTTAAATGTGATGAAGGATAACTGTCACTCACCTCCTCCATTCCGGTAACACAAGTATGGGAATCTCCAAATATTTCCAATGCCAACCGCGTACCCGAGACATGACAGTAAATATTCCGTCTGGCTGCCCCAGCGCTCGTGTGGAGTTCCAGCCATTAACGCAAACAATCGACCGTTAGACCCTCCAACTGATCCCGTACTGGGACTCCCGACTCGTCTCCACAAATTGAGGATATGAATACTTGCTATATAACACTTTAATCCGATTAACATGGGTCCTTAAAAACAAGGTTTTGATTCGTGACTGGCCAAGCCATCTGATTTGTTGGGGTCTCAATAAAAGTTTATGCAATTTAAGCTGTTCACAATAGGATAATGGATTCTATAAATAGTGCAGTATTGGAATAAGGGTTTTGAACTATCCATATTGAGCCCAGTACTTAGGCTATATTATGAAGTGTATCTACATGATTGATAATAAATGGGAATATAGTTGGGTTGATTCTCAGAATATATTATTTTACTTACTTAATGAAAATGGATGCAAATATAGGTGCTACAAAATATAAGTTGAATTAAGAGAATTAACACTTTTATTTAATTAATTCTAAAGCTAAAATTTACATATATTCATAATTTCATTTGCTGGGCGGTAAAGTCTCAATTCCGAAACCAAAGTGGCAAGTTAAGTTATCCGGTATAAGTTGTCGCGAACTGGGTTGTTCTGTGCCCTCCGTTTTCCCTTTGGGGCTTGCTTTGTTTGTTTGTTTGGCTGTTTTTTCCACCTGACTGTACAGAAGTACCTGAGGAAATGAGTTTTTAATTTATATATTATACAAACATAACAACTTTAAAGTTAAAGTATTTAATAAAACTACGGACATTTTATAGCAATTCGAATTATTTAAAAGTCGTTAAATAGAAATATTTCATTACTAGCTGACCCGCCACGACTTCGTTCGCGTGGTATCCTACCCCTATCCTACCGATACCCCTACCCTACCCCACCCCTACCATACCCCTACCCTACCCCTACCCTACATCTACCCTAACCCTACCCTACCCCTACCCCTACCCTACCCCTACCCCTACCCTACCCCTACCCTACCCCTACCCTACCCTACCCCTACCCTACCCTACCCCTACCCTACCCCTACCCCTACCCCTACCCTACCCTACCCTACCCTACCCCTACCCTACCCCTACCCTACCCCTACCCTACCCCTACCCTACCCCTACCCTACCCCTACCCTACCCCTACCCTACCCCTACCCCTACCCTACCCCTACCCTACCCCTACCCCTACCCTTCCCCTACCCTACCCCTACCCTACCCCTACCCTACCCTACACCTACCCTACCGTACCCCTACCCTACCCCTACCCTACCACTACCCTACCCCTATCCTACCCTACCCTAACCCTACATTTCCGACTTTTTTTTTTCATAAGAACCTCCTGACAATAACAAACACAACAAAAAAAGAATTATCGAAATTGGTCCAGCCGTTCACGCGTGATGCCGTGACCAAGGAAAACGGGTTTCATTTTTATTTAAATAGATAAATTACAAAATTAAATACAGAATCTGTCACAAAAAAAGGCAGCAAGAAATTTGTCAATGATATAGACTCTTAGTGCATTTACTTATTAAAAAAAAACGTTTTAGAAATTGCAATCGTAATAAAAAGAAAAGAAAAGAATATTACAAAATTTTCTTTCAATAAACCTCGTGAAACTTGGAATAAACCGAAAAAGCAACATCTTTTACTTTTTCTGGTTTTTGTAATTTATATTTACTTTTTGTCCTCAATATTTGTGTATAATGTATGTAAGGCAGATGACAAAAACAACACATAAGAACAAAATGCAATACAAAAGCATTGCATTTTGTTTTCTAGCTAAAAGCTTTATATAGAATCATCATCATGTTTTAAACATTGGCCTAGTATTACTGCTATATTTCATTTTGATGAGTGCTTTAAAATTGATATAAGCATTTACGATACCTATATTTATGGGTTTTTAGAATAGAGTTCTATGATATTGCAAGAAATTTAAGATCATAAATCATTTCATATTAAATGATGCGAAAATAAGTCTGCGCTCTTTAGGGAGAGAGAGAGAGAGAAAAAGAGTAAAAAAAGGTTCTTTAAATAATGTTCAGTCAGGTATCTTGTTGGTATCTGACGCGACGGCGAATAGTGTTCTACGCGCACGTCACATAAGGGAAGAGTCAAACACCTCATTCTACCCTGATCTGAGGAGGCCTGCAGAGGCGGTCCAGGAATCGCGGAAAACGCGTACGCTCTCGGGATTCCCGGCGTAAGTGTGGGAAGGAAACATCAGTGTGGGTTTTAGCCAGTGAGTCTGACAGACCTCTCCACCCCTCTTAGGGCGGGGGACATCCATGACGACTCTCTTCGCCGAAAGGAAAAAAAGGAAGGCATCTTCTTGGTACCTGAGGCGGCGGCGCGTAGTTGTGGCGGGGGTCCCCCCCTGACCTTTCACCTGTGAGACACCAGTCGGGGATCGCGGAAGGCGCCTAACGCTCCCAGGATTCCCGGTATAAGTGTGGGAAGAGAACCCCTGCCCCCCAGGGCGGGGAACATCTACGTGAACTTACAACTCCGTAAAAAATAATCTTGTAGGTAAAAAGTACGAACTTACAGAGAGGTCTGCATCGCCCCAATGAATCGCGTTGTTGGTGCCGAGCGTTTCATCCCAGTGGAAATGTTGACTAGGTTGACTCCAATCGGGGGACTTCAGGGCGCATCTGATCGTTGCAATGACAAGTCTCATCTCCCCCGGCTGTGGCATCGCTGCCGTACTTTTCTGTTTGGCCGCTTTTTGGGCTGCATGTATCTGTATGAAATGGGAGAATCGCTGTAGTGTCCAACTTCTTATTTCTTTGATTGTTGAGGTTTTAAGTTAATCTTTATTACAATCTTTTATTTATCTTGCAATGCATGTATGACGTCTCATAACTAAGCATGCATTGTCATCCAAAATAAGCGTGTATACCATCGGTTAAAGATGAACTGATTTAAAATTCAATATCAATTAAAAACCTTGACCTTTTTAATTGATTTTAGGTGCTTTATAATCAATAAATAGTTAATCAGTTGTGTTGGCAAATAAATGATGTCACAGTTTAACTGTTACCATACAAAATCTGTGAGGGTATCGCGTTTTGACAGCTCATAAAAAGATCACATACAAGCTTACACACTTACACACTTACATGTGTATATACCAGTCTGAGGGTAATAACTGTCCGGAAAGTGTCCCTTAAGGCAGTCAGGTCCGGACAGAAGATCTTCAAGGCTGGCTCTTGGAAGTTCATCATTTTGTTCCACTGCACCCTGTTGGTCTCAAATGTGGTGTAATGGTGAACTTCTAAGGGATTCTTCGGTACCAAATAAGTGTAGATATCTGACGCATGCGATGTTGCTTCTGCGAGACCTAAAATTGTTTGTTTCGATTACAATCTCGTGGTGGTTGGAAGTTTACCTTATACCACTTTAATAACTTTAAACATTAATCAGGCAGGGGCTCTCCTTTCATAGTACCAAGCTATCAGGTAACTAGTCTGTTTAAGCAACCTAAACCCATAGTCCCATTCTTTGTTTCTATATCCTGTAATAGTATTGCGTCAACTGGGGATTATTCTTGGATGTACTTCTTCTTGTATACATATATGCATAGTGCATACATGAATAATTGGTTGGTGTCTCATTTCATTTAAAGATACCTAAGGGCGCTTGTGAGTTGACTGCAGCCCTTCGTGCGCATTTCAAAGGTCCGGGAACCTAGGTTCCCAAGTTACATCAAGTAAATATAAATATTCTCCTGTTCAAATTTTGCTCACAGCGGCCAATATAAAGTTGCCAAGTATTATAGTATTACGAGATATTATAGTGCACAATCCACAAGTGTGTGCGTAAACACACGTCTTCCCTCACTCTATGGAAAACCCAATAACCCAATTAGTGGGAATGAGAACTATGATAGGTAATTAAAAATTAATCATTTATTCATTTTCAGTTACCTCTGATGACTGCTCCGTTTGTCTAGCTAAACACTAACTTACTGCAATAATTGCTATCTAATATCTTATTATAGTTATCTTTGAAATAATTGTAATATTAAAGAGTTACAAGAGGTATATTACTTGGAGTTAATTTATTTAAAGTGGGGTCAGATATGTTTGGATACCACTCCTCGTCTTCTGGTGGCGGCAACATTTCTATGAGGGACTCATTTCTTCGAAACATCAAGAATTTCCTTCTAACAACGTCTAGCTTTGGTATCTCTAGCTCGACGTGGAAGGTTGTGGTTACTCCCTGATGGAACGGCAATTGTATAAGGTGAAACAAATGACCGATATGCACATGATTGTACTTATGACAAACAATTTTTCCAAAGAAACTATTTATTTTAATTTGCAAAGTTAAAAAAACACATAATCAGTTGTAATCTTATCCCTTTTTTATAAATACTATTCGATCTTTACCATATTTTTTTTTTAACTTTTACCGCACTGTACGCGAGTGAGCTGAAGCCTTTGCAGAGATTATGGGCAAGCGTGTCGCTAATTTAAAAAATAATTTCTTCGGGATAGTTGTTAGTTATCATGAGATGAGTTCAATAATTATGTGTTTTAGTATCAGGTCACTAATTACCATTCACCCTTAATATGATAAAGGTGAGAATACACTCGAGCATTTACTTGTAACAGAACATTGAGCTGCTATAATGTTTCACCCTCTCACGTAGCGAACATTGAGCACGACCCTCGACGCTTTGTTACAACTTCATTTTACAAACCAACGAGCGAATTTCTGCACCATTTTACCGAACAAAAACACGCGAACTGCAGATTCGATATTTCAACGAAGAGTGAATACAAAATTAATTGGAATGTTATAGACCGTAAACAGTGGCGGATCCAGGGGGAAGCCCCCCCCTTCCCAAAAGCGTTTGAGTTGTTCCGTGACAAATCTTATAGTGAACTTGATAATGTTCTAATTAAAATGTGTGCAAAAAAAATTAAACGGAGTCCAGCCCCTAGAAACGACTATCCTGGATCCGCCACTGTAAGTAAATGCTCACTCGCCTTGAGCATTACATCGCACATTCACAGAAACTTTAATTGTAATAAAACGATCCTTCTGAAGAAACCGAGTTACCTTTTCAGCCTTTGGTGGTTGAGGAATGGACATAATTCGAAATACAGTGAAAATAAAGTTTCCCGACCGTAAATCATCTGGATGTATTTCTGGTGCAGCTGCAGGTGGAAGTACTGGTAATGGTCTGTCAGTTTCAAGAATTTCGCGGCTATCGAGCCATCTTAAACGATGTAATTTTGTTAAAGTAGCACGTGCATATCCAGCGCAGACCTGGAAAAAATATATTTAAAACAGCGCCATCTACTTGCACCATCGTGTACTATTTAGTAACTGCTTAGAGTACCGAACATGGGTTTCCCACAAGCTGCAGTGCATTAAGATTCGGCAGCCGTGTCAGAGCTTCGAGTACTGGATCCAAATGGTAGATGTCGTTATCTGACAAATCTAACACAGTCAAATTGAAAGGGAGCATTCCTAATCCTTCGATATTATCTGGAAATCCGAATAATAAAACCATTAATTGGGTAGTTGACACCGTTAACCAATAATTCTAAGACATCATTTTTTTTAAGAAACACTTTATTTTAGCCCTGAAATCTTTATAAAATAATAATAGTTTTTTTGTGGCTTTGAAATCAAAAAATACTTAGTCAATTAAGTTGCCAAATAAGTGACGTCACAGATCGATATTGCCATACAAATCTATGAAAGAATCGCGTTTTGACAGGTCATAAAAAGTACGTCAATTAATTGGTGGTGTCAACTAGCTTATTCTAGCAGTAGGTTTTTACAAACATTCAACAAAGAAATAAAATAATATTACCGGAGTTTAAAAAATTCTTAGCCAAACCCAAGTACAGAAGTTCAATGGGCAAAGCTTCAGCAAATCCTGATATATCGCTGAAACAATTTGTTTGAAGCTCAAGGGTCCTGACAGATGCTGGAATAAAATCTGTATTTAGAGTGCATAAGAAATTTCCGCATAAATTGAGAGATACCAATTTCTTAAATTCGGCTAATCCTTCATCTAATTCTGTCATCTGAAATATAAAACAAAATTCTACGATTACAATAAGACTGTACCCCGAAAATGGAGTCAATATGGTCAACCATGGCCAATATCTCTTGCACGAATCTTGGCGCAGACGTCCGGTTTCCTGATCAGGTTTCGATGGATGGATGTTTGTTATTCAATAACGCCAGAACAGCTAAACACATCTAGATGAAATTTTGCACAGAGATGGACTATAGTCAGGAATAGCACATAGGCACTATTTAATTTAAATAGAAAGGTCGGAACTGATTATATCTTCATCAAATTGCTTGTAATTTAACAACACAGATTGTTGGAAATTAATTTACGATGAAGCAGGTAGCACAATGCGTTTATTAATCACGTTGGTCTATCTATTTCTATAGGTACCTACGACCTATTACAACACAGCAGTTAGGTAACTGTATACACATAACTTATACACATGTCCTGTATTATGTAAATACATTTTATCTGCGACTTCGTTTGCCGATAATTTACACTTCCCCTAGAAACTCAACACCCCTTAGGCCCTCATAGAATGGTTAAAAGAGCTTTCGACTTCGTTCGCCCCCCGCCTACGTCATAATAGCTTCTGCCCACGACTTCGACCCCGTCAAAGTTGATTTCTCCATACAAACTTTGGACCCCCGTTTTATCTCCATAGGGGGTGAATTTTGGAAAATCTTTTCTTAGCGTACGTATACTAACTATAAACTACCTTCCTGCCTTTAATCTTTATACGTCAAGCGGGTTTTCGATATTTCGTATTGAGTGAGTGAGTGAGTGAGTGAGTGAGTGAGTGAGTGAGTGAGTGAGTGAGTGACCTTTCGCTTTAATGTATTTAGATTAGATTTCAACCAATTTACCCAAAACTTTGATCGTCATCATATCAGCCGAAAGACGTTTACTGCTGGACATAGGCCCCTCCTAAAGATTGCCACAATGACCGGTCCTGGGCTGCCTGCATTCCACTTTGTAGTTACAAAATGGAAGTGTTATTTACCTCCGAATCATTTACTCGCAACACGTTCACCAGTTTCAAATTCTCTCTTAACATTTTCCGATCACCTGCCTTCACTGTTCTTTTAATCAACTTTACCAAGTCGTCAGTGATACAGTTATAATTGCGAAAACATATTTTCCCTTCTTCGTTTGCGAATTTCTCGTTCTCCCATATTTTTGCTGGCAAAAACTCCCAGTTCTCATCAAGAGTCAGACCAGACTCCTCGTTGAGGAAGTCGTTCATTAGGCTCCGGCTAATTTTTTTTTCTAAAGCTTCAGAAAAAGTGACCGTTGGGATGTCTTCTCTTTGGCAAAGGGCCCTGTGACGATTTACTCCGCTTGCGACAAGAGTCCAATCTAAGCCAGTTTCTAAACGTTCTTCAAAACCTACTCGGAAAAAGATAAAAGTTGGTAAAGAAGTTAAAAGGGGTATACAATACCCGCCCCAAATGGTTAACACCTTTTTTAAGTATTTTGCGGAGAAGGTATCATAGACATCTTTGAAGTCTTAATCCTGGCCTCAGTGATTAGCAAAAATAATAAACAGTTCATAAATTAACATCCATCGATTTCTAAGAAAACTTCAACTATATTGGACGATCTCCAGTTACTGTTATAGTTGACCGTACACAGTCGTGTATTATTATTGGATATAAGATTTATGATTCGGTTGAGAGATTATAGAAAAAAAAACGAGTAATCATTAAATGTACCTACCCTCTATAACATCCTCAGGAACTACTACGAGACTAGAAGTACTGATTGGCTGTCGTACAACTGTTGGTGTAGCTTTTTTGGGAACCTCCTTAGGTTTTGGAGGCATAATAAATCTTCAAAATTATCTAAAACAATCACAAAACTTTTTGCCACCAATTCTAAAATGTATTGGCAGTAATGATTTATATAATTTCTAAATTTCCTTCCTTGTTCCGAAATAAAAACTGGCTTTCAGTTGGATAACTCATAACCAGTAAGGTAAATAGATATAAAAATGCAACTTAACAAAAAAGACTTTTAATTTGACTACAACTTTGACGCAAGGCCGTTGAAATAACAGATAAATTATTGAAATAGGTTGCAATCATAGATGTTTAACAAGTTGAAATAAATTGCTGCAAAAAGGTTTTCATACGATTTTCCTTTTGTATAGGTAGATGTCGATAAAACAGTAGGTATTGCTGAACCTTCTATTCCGCTCGCTAGATGTCGCTAGCTAGAACAAGTAAGAACTATTTCAATTTTGTTTCAAAACCATGTGCGTTGGTTTGTCACAATCTGTGGCACGGTTTCGCGACAGACAGCTGCCAAAGAGCACGTCGAATAAAATTATTTTTGTTATTTTACGGAATGACTATAAAATATAACCATAAATGTTACAATAGGTAGTATTTGTGGTGTTGTATGATTTTTTAACTCGAGGTTGTTGCTTGTTACCTTCTGAGAAAAATAAACGCGTGTGTTAATGTAAATATTATTTCTTCCTAGTGCAAATTCTTGAATGATTTGATTTATGCAGTGACTTTGACATGTAATTTCGCGGGAATTTCGAGTTTTGCCGTTTTGCGGCGACCGCTTATTCCATCGCCGATGGATATTTTTTGTGACAGTGTTTTCTTGAAGTTATGTTGAGTGAAAGTAAATTGTGCAATGCGGTTGTGTGGCTTTGGTGACGTTGTACTTGCCAATATTCATGTGCATGCCCTTGTGAGGTTGGCCCGATCTCATATATGCGGACAATTCCTTTTGTTTACTTCCGCCACCAACGAAGTAACCATTTACGAATATAATTCTTTACGTTAAAGTTAAGGTAAGTCAATCCATTGTTGAAAGTTACGTAAATATTTATAAGTAAACCTCTTTATCAGTGATTCTTAACCTTTTAGTATTTAAGGAGCATTTGGCAAAAATCTTGCCATGGACCGCCAACATTTTGGCGGTAATATTATTTAAACGGTTTTCCAAACTTAACACATATAAAAATCAAAGCCAAGTTTATTATAATAGGCCCCTAAGACGCATCGTCAACTCATTGTTATTAATTAAGTAGGTATACATAAATGATGACGTCGGTCACGGATCAGCTCTGACTGAAGCTTTTAGAGACCACCATGAAATTTTTTCAAATCAGAATAAGTCATAAAATGCCGAGAACTATTATTATACAGTTTCACTCGTAATAAAGTAGTTTGATAAAGAAAATTGTGCGGCCGTGGTTATAAAAATATTGTTAGACAGGTTGTCAACTTACGATCGTCAGGAAATAGAAGTAAGGTAGGTACAGGCCCACGGTCAGCAACGCAAGTCATTACTGTGCAATCAAGTAAATTGACATAGGTACAATAACTCGCAATACTGCTTTCCAGCATTTCGTGCACTGTGTTATGTTTCGTTGGTCTAGTGTTCGGAAAGCGCGACTCCTGAGCATGAGGTCTTAGATTCGAGTCCAAGGTCGGGCAAAGTGTTATTGGGTTTTTCCATCAGGAATTTCTTTTTAGCAGCCTTGAGGTCTGGATGTGTGCCTGGTTGATGGCAATAAGCCCGCCCTCTATTACATGGGACTTAAACATAATCTGCGAAATGTGGGTGTCCTAATGGGCACACCTCTGCCTAACCCTTCGGGATTACAGGCGTGATATTATGTTACGTTCTTAACTGCTTAAAATTCACAATCAGGCAGAGAATTTCTCATTGTGCTTCGTAGGTACCTACTTCTTGAATGTAACATATACACATACAGCATGTGGTATTTTTGTAATTCCACTTATTGCATGCAACACTAGAAAACTATAAGTACTGTACTAGGTACCAAGCTTATGTGTCCATACAAACTTCGGAACCCCGTTTCATCCCCTTAGGGGGTGAATTTTGGAAAATTCTGTCTTGACGGACGTCTACTAACTGTAAATTATTTCCCTGCCAAATTTTATGTTAATAATAATGTCAAGCGGTTTTCGATACTTCGTAAGAGTGAGTACTGTATGACCTTCGCTATTATATAAATAGATTGAAAGAAGCACTTTTCTTTAGTTAATTGTATTGGCTTTTAAATAGCGTGCACACATTCTAAGCCAGGATAAACAACTGCCCAATTTTTTTTTACATTTGAGATAGGCGACTCTAGACTCTAGGTCAGAGGTGACAGAGATAAAGTCTACGATGGAGTGCTAACCAGAAGATGCCTGTTCACTCTAAGGGCGCGTTCACATAGAACGTCCGATTTTACAGGATCCGTTTTAACTGATCCGTCGCTACTGGAGGTAATATTCACACAGAATTTACAGGACCGATTTTAACTGATTCGTCGCTACTGAGTGTCGGATCCGTATTTTTTACTGGATCCGCAATACTGTATTCTGTGTGAACTCGCTCATACAACTACATACGCTAATAACATATACGTTTAAACGGACCAGTAAAACGGACGTTCTATATGAACGCGCCGTAACTTTGAAGAGATTGGGTCGAATGCGTTCGGAAATACAGACGCAGGTAGAGAGTTCCACTCCTTTGCTGTGCGCATTAATAAAAGACGTTTGGAAAAACAAAAAACGAATCACCTATTATTTTTAAATTGGAAGCCCTTCTGGAATTTGGCTAAGTATTTTGATAATATAAAACTGGTATACAACCTTCACAGTAGGTACCTACTTTTACCCTAGAACTTCATCGAGGTTTTTGACAAAACCATCCATGGAATAGCCATCCTGAGAGGATTGTAATTTTCTCATCAATTTAGTAATTGGACAGAGCCCCGTTTTTTTGTACCAGAGGTTTTGCATTAACGACCATTATCCTCCGGTGCCTTTATCTTAAGTTTTAGGGGTTAGCACAGCATTTCCTCTTCGCAAATCTCTTTCTAACTATATCATCCAT
This sequence comes from Hoplodrina blanda, assembly GCA_949316365.1. Lineage (NCBI taxonomy): Eukaryota > Metazoa > Arthropoda > Insecta > Lepidoptera > Noctuidae > Hoplodrina > Hoplodrina blanda. The sequence goes on from OX438581.1 coordinate 12,064,387, forward strand.
CACACAACATATGAATGAATTGACAATTTCTGGATTTAATACTTGCTTTTGTAAACAATTTATTTTTATGTTATGTGCGTCACTTTCGCGGGTATAAATAGTTTTTCTTTCTTTTTTTCAATATTTTCCCTAGGTTATCACTATTGGGATGCCTGGAAAATTTACTGGTTTTTAATATGTGAAAACACCATGTTTAGCCTCAATGTTATTGTGCTATTGTATACTAGGTATTATTTGTCTATGCGGTATAACTTTATTTGTCTAATGTTATAGTTGTACGAAAATTGTTCCCCTCTAGTTCCTCTCAATGTAATGAAACCTTCGCAGATAAGTTTTTCTGTTTTCGCACGTAATTTCGGACGTTGTTATCAACGTGTCGAATCAATTATGAGGTATCAAGCACAATTCTAAGCAATAAAAGTAATCTGAAATCAAGTCTTTAGTATTGCCTTTTCTGTTCTTGGTCGCGAAAGTATCTCACGGATATGTCACATAGGTACTAAATATTGATCTATCCGTAGTCGCTCATAGTCGATTATAATAATGTGCTGAGGAGGCTCTCGTTGGGCGGTTGGATCAGGGCCTTGATTCAGAAAGCGGTACTCCTAGACACGACGCGTATTCTTAGGAGATTCCTTTTTCAGGAGCCCTGACCACCGGTAGTTTGGACCTTGTTCCCAATGCCAGTGGGCCACTATTTTTTTATATTTTAAATGTTTTTATTTTTATATTAATACTAAGTAGCTTCTGCCCGTGACTTCACCCGCGTAAAATGTAACTTTCCGTAAAGTAAGTTGATCTATTATCCCAAGGAAACACATTATCGGGATAAAAAGTATTCTATGTGTTAATCCAGGAAATAGTCTATCTATGTGCCAATTTTTATCCAAATCTGTTCGACGGTTTATGTGTGACTGAGTAACAAACATCCAAACATCTTCACATACTTTCACATTTATAATGTAGGAATAGTAGGATTTAAAAATGTATTAAAATATGTATTATTGAAATAAATAAATGGAATACCATATTGTTATTGTAATATATAAAGGTAAATTAATGTAGAAAACACACAAATTGCATATTAATAAGCTACTTGCCTTCTAGCTAGAAGCTTAGGCTGAGGAGTAATGATTGATATTAATAGGTACATTTTTTGCACCTATGTCTGTAGTCTGTACAAAGTTATATGAATAATAGTATTTTTTTAAAACCTGTTTTTATTAAACTCATTTAAAATCAAAGTCAATTAGCCTTGAGTCGCCTAAACCATGTTTTAAAATGTGTGCTATATGCAAATACGTGCACTTTAAAAACGTCGTGTTAATTTCGGGTCTTCGACGTTCGTTTTTTATTAGTTACTAGCACTCTCCCCGCGACTACGTTCGCATGATTTTTCTGACGAATCCCTAATTTTTTTATACTAAAATATAGCCCATAGCACTCAGTGATAACGTAGCTTACAATTTGCGAAAGAATTTTCAAAATCGGTTCAGTAAATCCAGAGATTACCCCCTATAACTTCACAAACTTTACCTCTTTATAATATTAGTATAGATATAGATAAGTTACAATGAAGTTTGGATTAATTAAGGCGCATTTACCGCATTAGGATATCTTGTAATAGTAGATGTAAAAAGATAATTAGATAAATAAATAAAATGACACTTTGATTTAAAAGTCATTCATCATTACCCAATTTGGGTTGGCGCTGTACTCCTTTTTCCATGCACCTCACTATATCATCATCACCACAACTCATTCACTAGCTCATTTCCTTACTTTTTGTAGTCACATGTTCTACAGTACATTTGGACAATGGAACTATACTTAATCCGATGCTTAATTAATGTTTGATACTAGATACCCCGCACTTTCAACCGCGTTCAGTTACCTCTTTGGTTACTGCTCCGTTCCTGTGGGTTGTAGCGTGATATTATATAGTCTATACTATGAATCATGAATCTAGATATCATATTCTATAAAGAATGTTTCCAATCCGACTGGTAGTCCCAGAGTTCCGTTTAAGGCTTGGGCACACCAAAAGCAGTTGCAGTGCGGTAGCAGTGCGTCTACCGGCTCCGCCACTGCGCCGCGCACGCACTGCTCTTCTACAAAACTTTTGGACGGGAGCAACGCAGACGCGGGGCGGTGGCAGCGCAGACGCGGGGCGGCCGCAGTGAGTGCACGTTGTATTACTACGTCCGCCATATTGCTAGTCACACCAAAGCAGTTGAGCGGGACAGACGCAGCGCAGGTCGTAAACGGTTGTGATTTTTTACAACTTATCATGGAAACGAATGAAAAATTGATTGAGTTGGTGAGGAATACTTCACACATAACGCAGGCTTGGGCACACCAAAAGCAGGACAGGCGCAGCACCTTAGCAGGGCAGGTCGGTTGCGCCGCGGTCATGTCACACCAGAAGCATGAGCAGTCAGAGAGCAGTTTGAAGGCGCCCCTGCTTTATAACTGCGTTATGTGTGTCGTATCGATAGCCACACTCAGTACACTTCAAGATGTTGAACGGTTCTGACTCTGACGATGAGGAGCTATTGTTGCTTCTAGCTTTAAGTAAAAAAAAAAGAATATGGGTTCACGATGTAAATAAGAGAAGAGAAGAATATGGGGAGAACCATCGTCTATGTCAGGAATTAGAATCTTTTGAAGATAGGTTTCGAAGATTCGTTTCCATGATAAAGTTGTAAAAAATCACAACCGTTTACGACCTGCGCTGCGTCTGTCCCGTTCAACTGCTTTGGTGTGACTAATCATATGGCGGACGTAGTAATACAACGTGTACTCACTGCGGTCGTCCCGCGCCTGCGCTGCCACCGCCCCGCGCCTGCGCTGCTCCCGTCCAAAAGTTTTGTAGAAGAGCAGTGCGTGCGCGGCGCAGTGGCGGAGCCGGTAGGAACTGCGGGCCCGCGTTTGTTCAGTGTGTCATCCCTCATATAACTACATTATTTACTAACGTAGACGCACTGCTACCGCACTGCAACTGCTTTTGGTGTGCCCAAGCCTTTAAACCAACAAATAAAAAAACTATTCAGCTTTATTATATTAGTATACCGGGTGTTAAGAAATCAATCATATTTCCGAAAACCACATATTCAACCCATTATTACGATCATTCTACTACGTTACTACATCATATCTAGGACTCCACTGGTTCCGAAGATGTTGATGGTCTAAGTTACAACTTTTCACTACGCTACGATTTCAGCCTGTAATTATAAATTCCACTGTAGGGTAAAGCGTTCTTCAAAAGGATAGGTTGAAGAAAATACAAATTAATGTTAGAACGTATCCAGAACAAATTTATGAGATTCTTGTACTTAAAGCAGTATGGTGTATATCCAGGGTATCCACTGTTGTATCCAACTCTTTTTGTGCTGGGCATGGTAGGCTATACCAAACTGGAAGTAAGAAGGGAAGTTGCTCTCGCCACTTATTTATTTAAGATTATGCGTGGTAAAATACACAACCCAGGCGTTCTGCGCACAGTGAGGTTGTATGTACCTGACGGGCATGTGGGGCGGCGGAGGCGGCCGCCGCTGCTGTGGGTGCCGCCCGCTCGCACCAATCTGCTGCAGCACGCGCCGCTGACGCGCGCGTTGCGTACACTCAATATGATGTCACAACAGATTGACTGCTTCAATTGTACTCTGAGCGAATTCACACGAGCCGCAATTTGTAACATTACTTTAAGCTAAGATTTGTTATCTCGTATACTTCACTATTGTATTAGGTAAGTAAGCCTGTGATGATAGTGTATGTGTGATATAAATAAATAAATAAATAAAAAGATTTCTACTCGAAGATTACTAAATTAGGTGTTATAAGTTCAGTTTCTGAACGATGTTAATGCTAATATATTCCTTCACCAATAGGCTGCGGTGTCAAAGGCTGACTATCTTGGTAGCTTTAATCTAGTTTAGTCTGATGAAAAAGACACGTGCCCATTTCGAACTTGCAAACTGTGAACGATGTATTGTTGTGTTGTGTGGAATAATTTAGTATGAAGGTTGTTAATGTTAAAGTTCATCGTCTTAAAACGAGTCCTCAAGGTGAGATCGACAATATGCGACACTGTATCTGATTCAAGAATATTCAAATGGCCATAAAAATAAAACTGTAGCAAATCATATATTTTTGGAATTTTGTTTGGAAAATGAAGCCAATCGTTCCGACGCGTGATTAAGAGTGTTTACGGCGGCGTGCAGCATTTCATTCATTTCGTAAAATAAAGACTTGAATTTTTTTATAAAATGCCGTTCGGCGTAAACGGTCTTAACTTTTATTATTATTAAACGGATCAAACTAGTAGGAGCGTTGAAAAAACCCAATTACAAAAGTGACGTAAACGCAAATGCGCGTTGCCAACTCAGCCATAACAACTTCAACGTTCTTGTCAGTCAAATTAAAACGGTGACGCTCTGCAAATTAATGCCGATATTATTAGGCACTGTCTCTTTGGTCTAGAGGTCGTAAGCGCTGACTGTTGTGCTACGCTACTCTGGCAGTGGGATCAAATCTAGGGCTTCATCCCTAGATTTGATCCCACTGCCAGAGTAGCGGATTTTGTTTAAAGTCACACTCTCGACCGAGCTAGAAAGAGAAGAGAGAATGAAGAAGAAAGAGAAAATGTTTATTGACGGCACAGATGGCGCAGTGGCTGAGCAATTGGCTGCTGCGCCGCGTGTCGCGGGTTCGATTCCCGCTCGGGACAAATATTTGTATGGCCTACAGATAGTTGTTCTGGGTCTGGCTGTTTGTGTATGTGAGTTTATATGTTTGTAAACGCACCTACGATACAGGAGAAATTCTTAGTGTGGGGCAACGTTTTTTTTTTTAAAAAAAAAGAAAGAAAGAAAAGAAGACTTACTGCACACAAAAATTATGACAATAAGGTTATTCAATAAAAAACGAAAACATTATTGTGTGTGGACAGCTGCGCCAAACAGGCCCAGTTTAACTAAAACATAACTGGCAAAAGAGTGATGTAGATGTAGATTTCACTGTAAAGGTATACAATTGAGAACCCTTTGAAGAATATAGAAGTGAAATTGTGTTTTTTTTACAGTTCCCCCAATCAAGATGACGTCTGCATTCACTTTGAAGGAAGGGGATTTCATAGTCAGCGATTATGTAGTATTCCTGATCCTCTGCATAGTGTCATGCGCGGGGGGAGTGTGGTATGGCGTCGTCAGTTCAAAAGTGAAGAAGATAGTGGATGTGAAGGACTACCTTCTTGGTGGACGAACATTGTCGACCTTCCCCGTTGCTTTATCACTTATTGCCAGGTGAGATATTAGAGTGGAAAAGGCTCTGTTTTTTGTTATTGCAACATTTTGCTGCCAAACGGGACCCTATTATTAAGACTACGCTGACTGTCTGTCTGTCCGTCTGTTCGTACATCTGTTATAAGGCTGTATCTTAAAAACTGAAAGTTACATGTTCTTCCCATCTTCGTGATCATTATTTTCTTCTTGTTTAAGTACATCTAGAAACCTTCTGGTTCCGGAGATATAGAAGTTCAAAGTTCCAAGTTTTTTTGACTAAAGTAACCTTTTTTTTCTACTAACTAAACTTTGAATACCGCACGGGCCCTCTACTGTTGGATGCACCTGCTGTAAGCACAATGGTTGGCGATATTACGCGCTTACATTTTTGCACACCAAAATACAAGTCGATCCCAAACCAGAAATAATTTTTGCGCAAAGGTAGGTACTTAATTACTTACTTTAACTATGTGATTAGTCTCACATACCTCATATTTAATTTCGATGAAAGTTTCTTCAGAATTATTCAACGTGTTATTCAAATAGAGTCTCTATTTGAATACTAAAAATGAATATAGTCCATCTCTGACCGACTGTTTTATTTCAGCTATGTCTCCGGGGTGACAATATTAGGGACACCGGCAGAGGTATACAACTACGGTTCACAGTACTGGATGGTCGTGATAGGTGTGAGCATGAGTTGCGTTGCAGTCGTTGTGGTGTACCTGCCTGTTTTTCTCACACTCAAGCTGTCTTCGTCTTATGAGGTATGTTTAATAATAGTGCTGTTCTATTTACTTTTTTATTTAGTACCCGACCCGACGGCAAAAGCTTCCGACGGCTTGACTTTTTTTCGACACTTCTAACAATTCTCCTTATATTTCAACCAATTTACACAAAATCTTGATAAAAATATTACTGAAACCATCCCCATGAATAACTCTTATCTATTGGTGAAAATCGCATGAAAATCCGTTCAGTAGTTTTTTGAGTTTATCGCGAACAGACAGACGCGGCGGAGGACTTTGCTTTATAATATGTAGTGATCTAGATCTCCTTGTTGTGTACTTAGTCCTAGATAACAAATATTATACCTGCAATAAAGTTAATTATCAAGCTTAGTTAGGTATTGTTTACTAATCTGAAAAGGGGACATTGTACTCATTATTATAATAAACAACTTTTACTATGAAACCAACCCTGAATTTGCAAAAAAAAACAGCTGATCAATCCGTATATTTTGTCGAGTTGTCGAGTTGTTTGTATGCGAATAAAATATATGGAGCAACAGATTTTTTGGTTGCACTTCATTTCTGGTTTGCAAAAGATTGTATTAGTAAGGCTGGCGAATTGGTCTGAATTGATTAAATTTCTAGTTAGAATGTGTTCTTCGTATGTGCATGTGTTGTTATAAGTACTTACTCTTCTTTACAATGTAATGCAATATTATAACATTTAAACAATACTTAGTTGAATCTATGTATAGGTATATGGACCTTCAAATATAGATTAATACCAGCCTATTACTGTCCCACTGCAGTGCAAAGGCCTCTTCTCATACAGAGAAGGCATGAGCATTGATCACCACGCTTGCTGAAGGCGGATTGGCGATTCCAGACTCATATTAATTACAAGTCCAGGTTTCCTCACGATGTTTACCTTCTCCGATGCCAGTGATGTCCAAGATAAACTTTAGAAAGTACATATGAATTGAAAAAGTCATATTGGTACTTGCCTGGATTTGAACCCACAAGCCCACAACCTCATGCATGAGAGGCGGGCGCCTTAACCACTGTCTTGAACTAAATGATAGTTTCAAAGCCACAAACATAAATCATTGAAATCATTAACTTAAATGTCTGAGATTGTATGCCAATGAGATATTAATAACGTCGAACAATCATCTCGTTCTATACTCGTATAATTTATCTTATGTCCGTATAGATCTTATCGCTACATTAGGTGATCTATCACAAAATGACATCCGTTTTGCGCTGGACTTTGCCCTCGCGCAGCAAAAAACGCACGGGTTTATTAAGCGGACTTAAGAGCATGCAAGGTTTTGTTATTCGTATCGTCAGAGCAGTTTTAAATCTTACCTACTACAATACGGCCGACGTATCTTGGCGGCCCTGAAGTTAGCCGATTGCTGCGCAGTAAACAATTTCGTTTCTATAAGATCTATAGCGCAGCCAAACAGCTATCTTCAGACTTCAGACCGCCAAGATACGTCGGCCGTACTATACTATTGTAAATGCGAAAGTTTGGATGGAGAGATGTTTGTTAATCAATCACACCAGAACGGCTGAACGGATCTGGATTAAGTTCCGCACTGAAATAGATTATATAGAGATGTCTGGAATAGCTCATAGGCTAGTTTTTATTCCAGATAAATGTACGGTTCCTGTGGAATAATATATTAACTTTGATGCGGATTTTAAAGCGAACGATAATCTCTGCCAGAAGTTAGTTCGGAAAACTATATATATATCTATACTCCATTCAATATAACTTTAGAAAATCACGTTACTTACAACTCTACCGTTATTTCGATGATAGCGTATAATAAGCTCCGTTATTTCACGATGCAAAGCAATGCACACTAAGGCGATTAACACACGTCACCGCGCACCGCCGCGGATGGCAGTGGCGGCAAAGCGGATTGACCGCGCGGTCGGGTGGTGTACATGTGTAAGGCATCGACGGATTTCATCGGATTTCGGATTTTTTTCGTTATGGGTCTTTGGTACCTGATTTAAATGAATAAATAAATAAATAAATAAAGGCCAATGCGACATGAGATCCACTTCACCGACTACCGCGGCGCGCGGCGGTACGCGGTGCCGTGTGTTAATCGCCTAAGCCATTTACAAAAAAAATATACACATATATTCAGCTGAATCCGGTTAGACTGAAAGCCGACCCCAAGCCCAACATAGTTGGGAAAAGTCTAGGCAGATGATTATGTGTTCCCGTAAGATCATTTAGGACCATGACTTAATTTTAAGTCTACGCATAGTCGCGAGCAAAATCTAAAGTTTATTTTACAAGTTGACTAATTATGAGATTCGAAAACACAGCGACTTCAAAAGATAAGTTATTCCGTTTCAGGCATGTAACTGTAACATCACGATGCGTTCCGTGACTAATAAAAATTGTAATCATATCAGTCATTCAAAGTTATTATAGGTAATTTTAATTTAATAATAATATTGCATAAGTCGATGTTGTAGATTCTTCACCGTTAATGAAATGCTATTGTTTGTTACAGTACCTCGAGCTACGGTTCAACAAGAATGTTCGGGCGTGTGCCTCCGTGTTGTTTTTACTCGACGAGGTAAGTTAATTTGCTTAAAATATGCTCTAGTCACAGTGTCTTTGAGTTTATTATACGTAGGTATGCACATAATTAGATTGCTTTGAATAAGTTTGGGGGTTTATTTAAGTTGCCATGTTCCAAGTCAACTCGGCTTATCGCTGTCAACTGTTTGATGTACTTATTAAAGCCGAGGATGTGCACGCGCTAGAATATCTGGTTCATCACAGTCCACGGTTGACTTACCTATGCCTCTCTCCTCTTATTACTTATTAGATGACTCAGTGAACTACCAATTAGATTTTTTTTACTCTAAACCACCCCACCGCTCCTCAATAGTAGAACAAAAAAGAAAATTCAAATCGGTCGAGCCATTTTCGACTTTATGCGAGACTAACTCACGGCAATTTTTATATTGCTTATTTGCTTGTAATCCATACATATATTAAATAAATGCGAAAGTAAACTCTGTCTGTCTGTTAGGCTTTCACGACTAAACTACCGAACCGATTTTGATGCAATTTGGTACAGGGTTAGTTTGAAACCTGAAAAAGGATTTAGGCTACCTTTTATTCCGCGACTTCGTCTGCGTCCGCGATAAACGACATTTAAACGGATGAAGTCGCGGACAAACGCTAGTTTTACATAATTATGCACATTATAGTACGGCCGACGTATCTTGGCGGAATGAAGTTAGCTGTTTGGCTGCGCAATGGATCTTATAGAAACGAAATTGTTTACTGCGCAGCAATCGGCTAACTTCAGAGCCGCCAAGATACGTCGGCCGTATTGTACTTACGTATAGGAAACAGGAATACTTAAAGCCGAGCGTAACCACGCGCCCTTTGTGTTTTATCTAAGAATTCTGTTCATATGCGGATATTCAGCGGCATTGAATGATAACGTATACGTTGTTAGGTACATGATATAACAGCTTTAAGGATTCGTAGATATTCAAGATACTATAAGTATTTAAAGTTGAAAAGATTGCGATTTCAATGATAAGACTAAACTGCCTGTCTGTCAATCACATCGGCCTAATGCAGTCAATACATATCTGTCTTACAAGGTTATCTATACAATCTATACAAATAAATGAAATTGAAGTGTTTGTTTGTCATGTTATAATAATAACTTTTTACTTAATGCTTATGAATGTTTACACAGAGGTACCACGTAACTTATACATTTCCGGGGTTGCGGGACGTCTTAACAGGATACCGTGGCCCCGGAACGTAAAGGGCAACAGAAGGAACAGGGTGGTTTTTTAGTCAGTAAAAGTCTGACAGTCCCTTCCGCCCCACCCAGGGCGGAAGGACTCATTTGATGATTTTTACCACCTCAAAAAAAAAAAGACATACATTTATATTTCAAATTTTGTTTTGTCTCTCTGATTGTTTCGGGTATCGAAATGGCTGGATTTTGGCGATTTTGATGGGACATTTACTGGTAGATACTTAGTTGATGTTTAGAGTAACTTAGTGTACCTAATTTTAGTTTAGAAAAAGAATTTGGGTTCCGTGCAAAAAAATCATGAGATGGTCAGTTTTATCGGTAATTTTTAAGTCAGGAAGACAGAAAAAACGTTCGATGCACGCCGACCGCATTAATTCTTAACTATGGCAGCGTAATTTCCCTTGTCAACGTTCAACCGAGGACAATGGCGACTGACCACTTTCAACCTTATTACTAAGAGAGTAAGGGTGAAAAATAGTTTACCGCAATTGTATTTCGACTGATGATGTAATAAATCGGCCTTAACGTCTGTCACTACACTTCTTGGAATCATGGAAAAAGTAAGATTCATTCATTGTCGTTTTCATTCAATTCAATTCCACTTGCAATGTCGATACCTTGACTGGAATACTTAGTCAAGGTATGTTTCTTTATAAAGATTATAGCATTAATTAGTTAAATCTTATTTACACAAAATGTTATTTTTTATATTTTTTTCTTTAAATTTTATTTTTTATTTTTTTTGTTTTAAGTTAATTTGTTATAATGTTGCTGTGCCCTAACAGGGTCCATAACTGTACTTCTAGCTTTAAGCCCTTTTTATCATCTTTGAACACATTATGGTATGCAAAATAAATGAATATGAATATGAATATGAAATCTTATTAAAATTAGAAAGAAAAGAAAGAAAAACTGTTTTTTCACGTGAAAGTGACGCACATGCAATTTCGTTAATTTTAATTTTATTCAATTCATTTAAAAAGCAGCTGTCCATACAATTTGAACGTATTGTAGTACATTTTTGTATGGTAAAAGTTATTCATATTCGTGAGTACTTTCACCCACTGAAAGATCTACAACGAATAAAAAATCAGAGAGTACCTATTATAAAAATTGTTGTTTACAAAAGCCTTAAACAATACAAAAATAAGGGGGTATATATTCAAAAAAAATTATGCGAAAGTTTGGATAAATGAATGATGGATGTTTGCTACTCAATTCGCGGGCAGAAGCTTGTAAATATATAATATAATTAAAGACTTATTGTTTTTGTTACGTATCTAATTTGTTTTGGCATATTCCACTATATATTTTACATTAACGTTCGATTAGTACTCATTAGTAATAAGAAGGTACCTACCTATTGCTATTGTTATTTGTACTTGTTTACATATATTTGCAACATATTATTGGATAGGTACGTAATATACATAAAAATCGCAACACATTACGAGCACATAATAATATTTGTTAACAAACCAAACTGTTCACACGTTTAAATAAATATGCAGTTAATTTGAGGAACTTACAGAATACTGAACTTTGGACCTAAGTGGTCAAACATCTCTATCCATTCTAATCTAAGTATCCAACTACTTGCGGACGGCGAGTAATGGTGTCAGCACAGGGACGGGGCCCCCAACAGGGCCAAACGCCTGCCGGGGCTGCGGGACGTCCCGGAACGTAAAGGGCAACAGAAGGAACAGGGTGGTTTTTTAGTCAGTAAAAGTCTGACAGTTTCTTCCGCCCCACCCAGGGCGGAAGGAGTCATTTGATCAATTGATGATGAACATCACGCTACGATCCACGGGAACGGAGCAGTATCCAAAGACGTAACTTGACGCGGGTGAAAAATACCACGCGAATGAAATAGCGGATACAAGCTAATTGATATATAAAAATATATCTAACGTCTTTTAAACGGTACTGAAGACGTCACATTTATTAAAGTTAGTTACCTAGTTGGTTTGGAATCAGCAATTCTTATGAGTGTGTGTATAAGGTCGCTCACTGACATATCGGACTTTGACCACGCGGTGTCGATTCGTACAAACAAAATCAACATCAATTGTCCGTGCCACATTGGCGGTAAACGGCCGCGTGGTTGATCTCAGTGACCATGTTGCAGGAAATAATTATGATCTTTCATTATCTCATTTTATTTAAATACACATGTGAAAGTGACTATAGTTTTAATACTTTCTTAGGTTATTATAACTCGATAATATAAAAGACAAATTTTATTAATTAAAACCGTTTAAAGTCAAGTCGCAATCTTATCTCAGGGACAATCAATGTCAAAAAATTAAAGTAAATTAGAGGCACTTTTGACAGGTTGAGATTAGATTGTGATCGTGTCGAAAAGTTTGTAAAATAGACCTCCGAATTATGTTCTTACACAGTTCGTTATGCCCAATGGTATGATTCGGCACCCGGCATCAAAATTAGATAGTAGTAGATACTAACATCTACATAAGTAAAGTATCTACCTATCAAGTTCAGTCACCTGTTTCATTGAACTTGGTGCTGATTTTGATTATTTGGTTAGACACTTGCAAAGTATGCATGCTAATTTTATTTAATAGAGTCGTTAGAATACAAGGTGTTTTTTGTAGAATACAAAACGATTTATACCACCTGTGAATAAGACTGCATTTCTATCAGTGACAGGCTTAGCTGCGTAATAAAGTATATATATGAAACAGACAACAGTTCTAGCTTAGCTTATGTTGTAAAAATGAAGCGGTGTTATTAGTAACTCTACGCACATCCCTGCAACGCATCTCCGTACATCTCTGTCTATGCTCTGTGCTGTGCGAGGAAACTGTGAACGGTGTGACCTTTTCCATAAAAGCTATTTGGGAAACCTGAGTTGTACGATGTAGCGTAGTGGACTCTCCTGTGCGACAAAGCAGTGTTCTAAATCCAAAACCTCGCACACATCCTTCGCTTAGCAGCCTCGCACAGCTCTTGCAGAAACACCTTCATAACGGTTGTTTGATGAATATGTACGCAGTGTAGTATAATCGATTAAAACAATAGTAACGCACGTCTTGTTTTAGATTTGGCACACTCTGTCACAATTTCACAAAGTATTGCCATTCATATAACAACTTTCAAGAGCGTAGTGTATGTGTAGAAAGTGGGCGGCGCACAGACGATGAGAAATGTTATTCACCTACAATATGATGGGTTACTTTCAAATCTATTTCAATTTCAGGCGGACAAGGTTATTTTATGGTTGTGGATGGACTTCGATCGGGGCAATTTACGCTGGACAATACATAACAATGTACTCAAAGATTACAATAGTCAATTGACCACTTGGGAACATAATATGTGCATACGTATAATGACTATGTTTATGTTTAAAAATACTTATAGCGAAGTGAGCGCTCACTCAGTCGTTTCGCTCTATCAATTTGTCGAAGGAAGACCATTCAGCGTAAATGTGCCATACTTGGCTCGCACATACCTCCGACGTATTAATAGCCACTATCCATTGTTTAGTAAAAGCAATCTGTTTAGCGTGAATACATGGAATTACATAAAAATGGATCGGATGCGGCTATAAAATACAAATGTAATTTATTTTTCTTATAAAATTGAATGGTCTGAGAGCGTACTCCGTTTATGGCATTATAAAATAACTTTCAAATAACGTCAGTTATTACATGACTGCACTTTCTAGATTTTTTTTTGTAAATGACTATATTTTTTTATTTTTCGTGAAATAACAGAGCTTATTTTACGTTATTGATATTATAATGATAGCGCCTGTAACTTTATTTTTCAAAATTTATATTGAAGGGAGTATGCATAAAAAGTACAACTATGTATCTATCTATCTTCTGTATGTATAAATAAAAAATGAAAAGCTAAATGTGCTGCTAAGCGCATAATTCGAGAACGGCTTGACCGACTTGGATAATTCTTTTTTGCTGTGTTCCTAATTCCCAGGACAAGAACATTTTTGGAAAATCCATCGGAAAAGTCGGAATTTTGCACCAGCGCAAAGCCTATTAGCTCGTTTAAAATAAAAATCTTCGTTGATTTTACTTCTGACGTATAGCGAGAATAATTACGAGTACGTTAGCAAACTTTGCACCATTGATTTCAAGCGACGGGCAAATAGATTGGTACAAACAAATTAATGAACTAAACAATGGCTAATTACAGTAGAATGCGGAAATATAGCACAGTGCTCAAATACTGTAATAAAATCATTACTTGGCGCAGCAACCATGTATTTTGTGGTTATACACTTCCGGACGCCTAGTGTGCATTTCCATGTTCGAAATAAAGGCATAAAACAATAATATGCTGTGGAAAATGTCGTGGGTTATACATTTATAATTCTTGTATATTTGTACTTTAGTATAAGACTTTAATGTATAACTGTTTATTTTCCCGAATAAATAAAAATAAAAAATAAAATAAAATAAAACAGAAAATTTTGATGTATCAAATAAAAATACATTTGCGTAAGATTGTGTTGACTTAGAAGTTTGTTTTTAAACTTTTGGAAGTTTAAAAAACAAACTTCTAAGCGACTATGAATAAATACTTTGGGTATATCTTATATCTATATAATTATATAAAAATGATCCCTACGGCATGTCGTGTGAACGGCTGGATCAATTTCACTTATTTTCTTTTTGTTGTGTATGTTATTGTAAGGAGAAGGTTCTTATGAAAGAAATTAAATTAGAAAAAAATATGGCGATACGAAGTTCGCTAGTTTGATATAAATTGCAGCTTGATACCTACGTACGTATCTACGTTACATACGTTCTTGAGAAAACTGAGTTTCGACAGAGAGAAAGACAGACGGATAACGAAGTGATCCTACAAGATTGCCTTCACTTTATTCTTTTGAGGTTCTCGCAAAGTACAAGATGGCTCGATTCAAATTCGGAGTTTCTGTTGTAGGAAAGTCAATTAAAAATCGTCATTTGTCAAATTGCAAGTCTAGCGATTTGGCAGTTGTTATTTTGGTCAACCAAGCTTAATAGCTGATAATTATGAGAATTTGCAGCGACTTTTAATTTTTTCGCATTTTAATATACCTAAAATGAGGAATAGTGTCTTCTGGGGTTGTATTTCTATTTTCCATTGTCACGTTGTTAATTATATTCTTTGTTTCAGATACTTTTTTTGCCAATGGTGATATTTGTTCCTGCTTTAGCGTTTAATCAATGTAAGTTAAAATATTTCTAACTATTTTCGATATAACCAAATTTTGTTATTTAAGTTTGGAGTCATTTCTGCCAAACGATCTAACCCACATCTTAATTTCGCTTTTGAATAATTTTAGATATTGTCTGAATTAGTTATAAATCTACTAGCTTTAGTCCGTGATTTCGTCCGTATGAAACTTGATATATTATCCCACGGGAACCGTACATTTTTCCGGGATATTAAGCCTACGTGCTATTTCAGACGATAATCTATCTTTGTGTTAAATTTCATCCAAATACGTTCAGCCGTTCTGGCGTGACTGGGTACCAAACTGCCATCCATCTAAACCGTCGCATTTG
Source organism: Hoplodrina blanda (assembly GCA_949316365.1). Lineage (NCBI taxonomy): Eukaryota > Metazoa > Arthropoda > Insecta > Lepidoptera > Noctuidae > Hoplodrina > Hoplodrina blanda. The sequence continues at coordinate 12,079,764 of OX438581.1, forward strand.
GAATAGTACTAAAATTCTTAGCATACTTTTGGAATGTACAATTGTACAGTCAACAAAAGAGATAGGTACTCAGGGTCGTCAGATATAGTTGAAGTTTTCTTAAAAACCGATGGATGTTTTCAAATGTAATTTAATTTAAAAAGTAGATAATAAACTCTTTATTAATTAAGTTAAGTTTCAATCGAAGACATCCATCGGTTTCTAAGAAAACTTCAACTATGTCTGACGACCCTGGGTCCTTAGACAAAGTAACATCGCTTTGTAGCGAAACGATATCTAAATTCGTCATCGTCTCTGACTTGCTTGTCAATCTTGTCATGTCTTGCTTCATGTCCACGTGATTTAACGCGGCTTATGTCAATCCCATACATTTTAGTCTTTTCTAACTTCGTTATCGTTTTGAAATTGTTACTTTGTCTAAGCCCCCTGGATAGGTACCTATCTCTTTTGTTGACTTACATGGTACTGTTCTCGGTACATTTAGCATTTATCGAATTCTATCAAATCTTTGATAGATTGTGGGTTGGTTCGTTTTAGCAGAACATAGCTTATTTATATCAAATGTTTAATTACTATTATGTTGTTTGTTTTTATTTAGCCGTTTAATTTGCGTTATTTTATTTTCAGTAACGGGTTTCAGTGTATATGCCGTTGCTGGTGTTTTGGTTGTAGTATGTGGCCTATATACAGCATTAGTGAGTACATTTTAATTTTTTTTTTCATTGTCTGTTTGTTTGTGCGCAATAATCTCCGGAACTACTGGTCCGATTCTGATAATTCTTTCGCTAATAGGAAGCTACGTTATCCTTGACTGGTATATAATAAATATGCTAATTAATTTTCAAATAAAATTGGGGATCCGTAATAAAATTCACGCAGAGAAGTCGCGGGCAATAGCTAGTGAAAAAAGTTATAACTGTTGATTTCCTGCTTTATTGTTTACTCGTTCGGCAGTTATTCTTTATCTTATAATATAAGAAGTTATGATAAGAGGTGCAACGTGAAATGAAATGCAGTTCACATATGTAATGCAAAAATGTGTCTCGCATTTATTACGAGGTGGAATCAACATCGTAGCTAAAAGTTCAGTACATGATAACTCTCCAGAGTATTTTGTCGGTTATTAAAAAAAAACAAGTTTTGACGTCCGTCAAAGCGCGACTGCTGACGATGAGGTCTTGGGTTCGATTCCCAGGTAAAGCAAACTAAAGTGTTATTGGGTTTCTCCATTAGGAATTTCTCAGTAGTAACCGCGGAGTCTGGATATGTGTCCGGTTGATGGCAATAAGTTCGCCCCCTATTTTTTTTAAACAGGATATAGATACATTTTAATTCAGGATATTGTGTTGTATATTCTGATGATTTTAATCTATTCTTATTCTCTCTTACTGACAACTCCATTTTATTCTTAATTCTTTGTTACATATTTTATTTATTAATCCGTTTTCAGTTAACTTTTTTTTTGTGAATATTAGTCTACTTCTGTAATCTATATGACATGTTAAAATATTACTCCCCTTTTCCCATTTAGGGTGGACTAAAAGCCGTGGTATGGACGGATTCAGTGCAAACATGCATAATGTTCATAGGAGTGATTTTAGTTGCGGTCGCCGGCACGATCGCCGTCGGCGGAGTGAGGGCGATTCTCGATATTGTCAATGAAACTGGAAGATTTGATTTTACCAAGTAAGTGTTAATTAATTTATTATCTATTAAACGCGACTGCTGAGCATGAGGTCTTGGGTTCGATACCCAGGTCGGGCAAAGTGTTATTGGGCCTGTTCCATCATGAATGTCTCAGTAGCAACCTCGGAGTCTGATTTTGTGCCCAGTTTATGATAATAGGCTGGCCCCCTATTACATGGGACTTAAACATAACTGGTGGAATGTGGGTGTGACTAATGGGTACACCTCTGCCTAACCCTTCGGGGATTACAGGCGTGATGTTATGTTATGGTATTATGGTTTAAAATCATTTACTTTCGAAAGACACTGTAGGCGTAGTGGCTGAGTGATCGGCTGCAGTGTTGCGTGTAGAAAAAGTATTCGTCAAGTATGGTGGTTGACAGTTGTTCAGGTCTGGATGTTTGTGTAAGTTTATAAGTTTGCAAACACACCCAGGATACAGGAGAAATTCCGAATATGAGGTTACGTTTGCTTTACAAAAAAATACAAATTTTAAACAGACACATTACCTTTTTATTTATTTTTTGTTGTTCTGTTGTCAACATCAAAATTACATTTTAAAAGTTAGCTATCGATTACCTATAAAACATGTGGATTAACTATGCATGAACACAGTAGGTACTTGCCGCTAGTAGCTATTCTTTTGTTTCTTACTTATCGCCGCACAATCGGTGTTTACATTTCCATACACAACAGTAAAATCTACATAGTTTCTTATGCAAGTTTGTAATGTTTGGCCGGTAACCAACACACGTGGCTATAGTTTAATTAAATCGTGGCAATGAACTTGGTTGTGATAACCTTTGAGGTGTTAATCTATACGTTAAACTCATTGATGATTATATAGGGCTTGTATTACTATTATGGAGTTTCTTGCTCGTTCTTCTCCATAGAGGCCTACCTCCGTTTTGGAATGAGCAACTAGCTTCAACTTTCTGACTAACTGATCGACTCTTTGACAATTCAAAAGTGCCTATGGTCTGATTGAAACAAATGTTTTGACTCTGATTTTGATTAGTTTGTCTAGGTAAGATTTTCAGGTTTGTATTATAACCAGCCAAGTGCGATGCGGTCGGGTGAAGGGTTCTTTACCACCGTTTAATATAAAAAAAAATACACGTTTCTTGTATAGGGGTCCCTATTTATAACGCTTTTTAATTATTAATATTTGTTGTTAACGCGGCAATAGAATAATATTTAGAGGTATGAGAAAAGGGTGTAATTCTAATTTTTTGTCATCCTCTGTTGAAAAGGGAGAATCCTTCGACCAGACGGGCGTTGTCTAGTGGGCTACTGCCCGACGGATGTTGTCGGGATCTTGTATACATATATGCTAACGTCACGGAGAAATAGGAATTGTCAGTTGTAGTTTGTATTCTGTGCGATAGTTGACGCAACATACACATTCCGTGAAAATTTCAACTCTCTGCCTGTTACGGTTCATGAGATACAGCCCGCTGATAGACTGACAGACGGTTGAGTAGATGGACGAACAACGGAGGCTTAGTAACAGGCTACTGTTAGCACCCTTCGGGTACGGAATCCTCACAATGAATCGCGTCTCATTTAAGAGAGAACTGTAAATATTGATCAAATGACTGGTCAGTTGGAATGCACAGTAATTGTCCTGCTATTAGATATACCTATAGGTACCTAATACCAATACTGTATGTATATTTACGAGCACGTATACCAACACTAAGTAACATCGAAAGAAAGAAAGTAAAACTGTTTATTCACGCGAAAGTGTCGCACATTAACAACATCGCAATATCGGAAAACGAACGAATCGTAAAATGATTTTCTTCTTGATCGGAATGTTATGGTGTTACCAATATTTTAGTTTTAAATCTTATACGACCATAAAATAATAAAATAGGCAGAAAGTAATAGGTCTTATCTTAAAGTGGCAATCGTTATTTCATGAGAAAATAAACCTGCGTTAATCATTTCTTCATTAGGTTATCATCACGCTTGCTCAGTGTGGGTTGGCGATTTCAGCACACTAATTACATAACACACTTGCAATTACAATCCGCAGGACTTCTATGTTCTATGTGTGTTGTATGTTCTTCTTCATATGTTTACGAAATTCGTCAGCTCGGCAACATAATTAACGTAAAAAAAAAATTTGATACCATAAATAAAAAAAAATGCAACCCTCGACACAAACCATATTGATTAAACCTGTGGAAGATGCTCACATCCATCAATCAACTAGAAAAGTGCTGATAAACTTCAAACAGCTGAACAGAAACATCATCAGTCACTTTTCAAACGAAAAACACTAAAATCGATACGATACTACAGACATTCCGTTTTCATAGGTGGTTAAAAATGTATCGCACTGCCATTCTAAGAGTGTTACGCAATTAGGTTGCACGTTTTCTTACTGTGTTTTACATCATCTACAGTATTATTCTGTACCGACGACGGTCTGATATGGGAAAATAGGCAAAATATTTTATACATTTCAGCTTCAAACCATTTTTCTCTGTGGCGAATAGTTTTAATGAGGAAATTAATTGGTTTTTGTTTTATTTGAAGGTAATTGCTGCAATTCATTGTGAAAACCGTATAATGCACATTGTAATGATACAATATAATATCATAAACAATACTATCTTTCGCACGCGACTACGTCCTTGTTAAAGTTAATATATTATCTCGGAAACCGTAAATTTTCCAGGGATAAAAAATCTATGTACTATTCAAGACTATAATCTATCTCTGTGCCAAATTTCATCCAGATTTGTTCAGCCGTTTTGGCGCCATTGAGTAACAAACATTCATCAATCCAAACTTTTGCATTTATTATTAGTAAGCGCAATTACTAATAGTTATACGTCGTGTATAAACTAGCCAATGCTAGGGAATAAATAGCGTGAAGATGTATTCTCATCTAGTAGGTAGTTTAAGTTAAAACAATCACGCAATTGTAAACTTTTATGCAAAGAACCCAAGCAAAAAGATGACGAGTATAAATATTATTCAATTCATACAATATCTAGGTGCTTGTGTGTCTAGGCCATGATAATACACTTGCGTCACAGAATATCTAGTGCGGCGATGGCGTCAAATCTTTTGCTTACTTACTACCATGCCCAAAGTGTCCCTATACCTGCACTTTAGAGGACATTAACAACGCTACTGATGCTGTAATAAACGAGGCCACCCACTGGAGCCAAAAACCACAAGAAAAAAAAAATGATTAGCTAAAATCGTCGACTCAAAAAGAAGCAGTTGAACTCAGCTCTAACGCTCTTCCTGACTTTGTCTTAATGCCCAATTCCCCTAATTTGATACGACTAAAATGTTGTTCCAATCTCATTTTAGCGACAATCAATGTCAAAAATGTCGGTAGATAAATTAAAGGCATTTTTGACTGATTGACACTGAGATTAGAATGTAAATGTTTTAAAAAATACAAGAATTCCTCCTCTGACCGATCAAAGCCAAAGTCAAAGCATTAATTTCAATTAGACCATTTACAGGCACTTTTGAATTTTCATGGAGTCGGTCAGTTAGTCAGAAAGTTGAAGCCTAGTTGCGCGTTTCAAAACGGAGGTAAGCCTCTATGGAGAACGAGTAAGAAACTCCACGGATAGTCTTTTCAATTAAGTTTTTACAAAACCGTGGTTACAATATTCTTGTTGTAATGATGGTAATATAAAACAATAAAAAATAAAAGTAATACAGATGTAAGCCATGGCAGTTAAGAGATGACCAATCTCAACTGACAGCGCCTTTTCACGAACATAACGTATGAATCAGCACCATTTAGCTATATATATGTTGTACTACTGAACGTTTATTTAATGATCGTTGAAAATACACCATGTATGCTAAATTTAGAGCGTAATACAAATCTGAAATAACCGGTAGTTAGTTATAATATCAGCCTATTATTGTCCCATTGCAGTTCAAAGGCCTCTTTAAATCCACCGCGGAAATAGTATTTAATGATTTTTGAAATGTACCGAAATACCATTTCGGCGCTGGATTTGACCTTAGCTGCTGCCAAAAAGGCGTAAAATGAAATGAAGTACACCCTAATAGCTTTCATATGACATAGGTCTCATCACTGTTGGATAATGCTAAAAAGTGGGCCCAAAATGGCGCCTGGTTTAGACAATCTAAAGATTTTCCTTTCGATTTAAAAGCGAGGGCAAGTTTGTTCCGGCCACGTTACATAAAAAGAAAATCTAGATTACCTAATAGTTTTTACACGTGTCATATCAATCATAGTAAAATAAACAAAGTATCCATATATAAGTTGTCATAATGAAGTGATAGGCACTTTCCATTAATCTCATCATTGTAAAGGAGATCGGACATTTTAGTATGGACCTTGGTCCAAATGGCGTCGGCTGATGAAACCTAGTCCATATAATAGTTCATGAGTGTAGGATATTTTTATACTATGGGCACCATAAAATTGGCCTATGCAGAAAAAAGTTATACAGTCCAGAAAAATGGTACATTGTAGACGAACAATTCCGATTACTCGAAGACGCCTTAACCGATTTCGAACATTCTTTATTTATCTGAAAGGGTATAACTGCCCAAGTAATCCCGTATAAATATTGCTATGATCTGATAAGGAATTACGGAGATATGGAAAGGAACTCCTCATAGAATCATAGCAGAGCAGTCGTAACAAGTAAAATTGCTTTGTTTATACGCGTAGTTGATGACTGACTGAAGAAAGTGGGACAGGGGGTACGTCGACCCCCCTCCTACCACTTTCCAAAATTATATTTTAGTATGGACCTTGGTCCAAATGGCGTCGGCTGATGAAACCTAGTCCATATGATAGTTCGTGAGTGTAGGATATTTTTTTACTATGGGCACCAAAAAATTGGCTCATGGAGAAAAAAAATAAACAGTTCTACTATGATTCTATGAGGAGTTCCGTTCCATATCTCCGAAGTTCATGATCAGACCATGGCAATTTCTATGGGATTACTTGGGAAGTATACCCTTTCAAACAAATAAAGAATTTTCCAAATCGGTTCAGGCGTCTTCGAATAATCGGAATTGTTCGTCTACAATATTTTCATTTTTCTAGACTGTATAACTTTTTTCTCCATGAGCTAATTTTTTGGTGCCAAAGTAAAAAAAATTTTTACACTCACGAACTATTATATAGACTAGATTTCATCAGCCGACGCCACTTGGAACACTTCCGCCCGAAGGCAAACTTTTTCATTGTTCGTCTACAATATTTTCATTTTTCTAGACTGTATAACTTTTTTCTCCATGAGCCAAGTTTTTGGTGCCCATAGTAAAAAAAAATCTTACACTCATGAACTATTATATAGACTAGGTTTCATCAGCCGACGCTACTTGGAACACTTCCGCCCGAAGGCAAACTTTTTCATTGTTCGTCTACAATATTTTCATTTTTCTAGACTGTATAACTTTTTTCTCCATGAGCCAATTTTTTGGTGCCCATAGTAAAAAAATATCTTACACTCACGAACTATTATATAGACTAGGTTTCATCAGCCGACGCCACTTGGAACACTTCCGCCCGAAGGCAAACTTTTTCATTGTTCGTCTACAATATTTTCATTTTTTTAGACTGTATTTAACTTTTTTCTCCATGAGCCAATTTTTTGGTGCCCATAGTAAAAAAATATTTTACACTCACGAACTATTATATAGACTAGGTTTCATCAGCCGACGCCACTTGGAACACTTCCGCCCGAAGGCAAACTTTTTCATTGTTCGTCTACAATATTTTAATTTTTCTAGACTGTATAACTTTTTTCCCCATAGGCCAATTTTTTGGTGCCCATAGTAAAAAAATATCCTACACTCATCATAACATAACATCACGCCTGTTATCCCCGAAGGGTTAGGCAGACTGTATAACTTTTTTCTCCATGAGCCAAGTTTTTGGTGCCCATAGTAAAAAAAAATCTTACACTCATGAACTATTATATAGACTAGGTTTCATCAGCCGACGCTACTTGGAACACTTCCGCCCGAAGGCAAACTTTTTCATTGTTCGTCTACAATAATTACATTTTTCTAGACTGTATAACTTTTTTCTCCATGAGCCAATTTTTTGGTGCCCATAGTAAAAAAATATCTTACACTCACGAACTATTATATAGACTAGGTTTCATCAGCCGACGCCACTTGGACCACTTCCGCCCGTTCTCCTTTGAGCTGCTCTTCTGGTCCTGAATATATGAAGATTCATAAATTACATAATGTTTGCTCGCGATGACGACAATGTATTTATTGGACTTCTGCCCAAAGTAAGACAAAATACTGAAACCGATGAGTGGGTGAACATATTGCAGCTATTTAACGAAAAGCGTATAAGGTATAGCTAATTTTCCCGTAAATGATTATGGATCTATATATACCACGCGCGATACTGTGCCTTATCATGCATTTTTATTTTGTTTTAATTTTCATTAGAACACTAGAAATTCCTATATCGTGAGAGCGTTTACAAACGTTTATAATCACATACACAAACAGACGTACCTGGAACAACTATCTGTAGGCCTTACGTATTGGTTTATTCTTTGCGGGAATCAAATCCGGGATGCGGGATTCGGGATGAGGCGAAAGGAGTATGTAAGGATCATAGCAGGTGGTGTTCTGTGGTTTGTTTTTCCCCATGGGAAAAAGGCATGAGTTTATGTATGTGTGGAATCAAATCCGCGAAATGCAGAATAGCAGGTTTATCGCTTAGCCACTGCGCCAGTCATGTCCTTGAATTAATGTTGTGGTTAAATTAGGTATTTGACACCATCAATAAATTCTGATACTTTTTATAAGCTGTCAAAACGCGATTCCCCATAGATTTTGTATGTCCAAAGTAAACTATGACGTTACATTTTTGCCAACTCAATTGATTATACTACTATTTATTGATTTCAAAACAACTATAAACCTAATTTTATTGTTAATTAAAAATTGATCGGGTTTTTAGGGCTAAAATAAAAAGTGTTTTTTTTTTATAGTTAAATTGTGTCTTGGAAAAAGTACAGTCAGCAAAAGAGATAGGTATGCAGGTTATCATTTGAAAACATCCATCGGTTTCTAAGAAAACTTCAACTATACTTATCTGACGACCCTGCGTATCTATCTCTTTTGTTGAATGTACACTTACTACAGAGGTAAAGAAACCTTAACTAATGGCAATTAGAGTATCATTTTAAATTGACAGGTCAATGAAGAAGATTGTACCAACGTAACTATTTATTTTAAACCATTTGTTTTTGTTGTCAGTTGGAGTTTTTCTCCGTATGAGCGTCAGACTGGCTGGAGTGTTATTGTCGGCGGCTTCCTGTATTGGACATGCTTCAATTCCGTTAACCAGACCATGGTGCAGAGGTATCTCTCCCTGCCGTCTCAGAAGAAAGTTATCACGTGGGTATTTATTTTAATAAGTAGGCATATAAGGTAATTGAAATCTCTTGCATCCTTCCAGAGGGTGATGTGAGGTTGTGTAAGTTTTGCTAATGATATAAGAACATGGAGCTCACTTGTATTAAAAACTTAGTAAGAGTTAGTTTTAATTCATTTTCATCAACTTTCACTTCGTTCGAGCTTCAATTGTACTGAATTATGTCCTATAAAATACTAGTTATTCGTATTGTTTTAGCTGAGGGTCCGTGGAAGTTTTTGGAATTACTTTAAAGTCGTTTGGCCCCTTTTTAACCGACTTTAAAAAAAGGAGGAGGTTCTCAATTCGGCCGGTATTTTTTTTAATGATTTTTCTTTAATTAAGAGACTGAAAATCTGCGACGAATTTTGCAAAAAAACTTTTATTTTTCATTTTTCTTATCGTCACTCGGAATTACTAAAACTTAGTTCACTATGTTTTGGTAATTCCGGGTGACGATAAGACAGACAGTTTGTCCTTATCGATCGAAGACCATATTTTCAGGATTAATTATCAATAAAAAATAATATCCAAAAAATGCAACACAAAAAGAGAAAATCAACATAATCAATCAAGGAAGAAAATCCCAAAAAAATATTTAAAATCGTCTAGCTCCTAAACCACAAAAAAATCGTAGAATATACATGGGGGGTTTGGATAGCCCAAGAGGAGAAGCTTCCAAAATTTTCTTTTGGCCGTCCTTATCTGGGCCATCTTGTGTGTAGTATTTTATTTTTATTTCAAGTTTTCAGCGGAATCAAGTCTGAAAAAAAAGGAAAATTTAAAGTTAGAACATAAATAACTTTTACTACTTATGGAGTAAAATTTGTTCAAATTTCCAACAACTTTTACCTTCTGGACGGACGCCAAAGATTTCAATATCGGACTGTTAATTTTTTGCACAATCTCTTTGTGTACAAAAGTGTTTTGTAATGTCTTAAGTGTTATTTTTATCAAAGTTTTTACGTAACATGCAATTCATTGTGGTGGGGTAAGTCTAATGTCCTCTAAAGAATGCCAATATTTGTAGAGTTTAGAATAGAACAGCAAACAGTGATTATGAGATTGCATGAATTATAATGATTGAGCAGCATAAGGGCGCGTTCACACGACACGCGCACGCCCAGCGCACGCCCAGCGCACGCCACCCGCGTCCAACTCGCATTGAAATTTGTTAAATAAGAATTTGAGTCTTATTATCCATCAATAGATCTCAAATTGCATTTAACGAGGTCTACACGCGCACGCCAAGCGCACGCCCCGCGCCAACCCTGCGCTCGCCCTACCCGCGCTCTGCGAAATGCAATTTGAGATCTATTGATGGATAATAAGACTCAAATTCTTATTTAACAAATTTCAATGTGAGTTGGACGCGGGTGGCGTGCGCTGGGCGTGCGCGTGTCGTGTGAACGCGCCCTAACTATTACCGTAAGAAGATAATGCAAAGCATTGCACACAATCTCGCTACTTATAGCACTGTATTATCTTCAGTTGTTTTATGTCAAATGACTGCGAAATGTAGTCAAATCTTTTAACCAGTTATTTCATTGGTTGCTGTTAATTTGGTCTACCAATTACAATTGCAGGTTTCTTAATGAAAACACCGTTTATTCTTTGGCTTTATAGAACCAAGTCAATGAGCTGACATTTAATTTACAGGTCATTTATCAAATGAGGCTAACGCTGAAATATGAAAAACAATATCAGTTGTTCCATAATATACACATCAAAAGTGTCTAGGGATCAAAGATGTATTATTACCAATACATCTTTGATCCCTAGACACTTTTGATGTGTGTATTTTGTCGTGTTGCAGTGCATATTTGTAGGGTGATTTATTTTTCATATTTCAGAGTTGGTCCTATAACAAAAGTGGTCTCATGTGCAAGAGTACTTTTACCTCTAAATAGATGTGTTCTGTGAATTAAAAATCGGACAGTCGTCGACAGCTTAGGATAAATTCTAATGCACTAAAAAGGGTGTAGAAAAACACTTAACGAATCCAAAAAACTAACATCTTCCCATCATTGCGATCATTTTTCTTCGTTCTGGCCCATACCTGGTAACTGGTTACAAAGATATTGATGTTTCCAACTTTTTTGACGTTTTTTTATGAAAACATGTACGAAATGTTCTAGCTAAATTTTAAATACCCCCATGACTCCTGTACTTTTAAATGCACCTTACACTTACCATAAACAACGTTTTTGTTTTTTTTATTATTTGTTTGCCGTCTTTTCTACTCCAGGGCAAAGACCTTCCGCTTCTTCCACTCTTCGCGTTTCCGTGCCTCATCCCAAAAACAGCTTTCACACAAGAAAAGTCGTTTCCCAACAATTTAATTTTTGCTCAATATTTCTTTTAAGAGGCAGTATCCATGGGTGTTAACGGATATGTGATAATATGTGTGTGTGTAAGTTAATAGGTAGTCTCTGGAAGATCTGGTCCGATTACAAAATTCTTTCACTGATGGGAACCTACAACATTGCCGAGTGTCATAAGATATGTTTGTATAGTATCGTTTACCTTCCACGTAAACCACCCGTATCGCTGTTCATTTCTGCACACGCCTCATCAACACTTTTCCATCAAAACGTTATCAGCAATGTTCCACAATTAAGTCAATTTTGTGTGTTTTGTTTGTTGAATGTCAAGACGTTCTGACGACGACGGTCATCTATTTACGGCAACGATACATGTGATGTAGTAACAAAATAATGTTGAATGATCATCTGACTTACATAATTAACATTGCTTCATTCTCATGACCTACACAAAGACGTGATAAAGAACGAGTTTGTGATACAACTTTCGCTTTATATGATAACTAGCTTTTGCTCGCGATTTTGTCTGCATAAATGTCGGCTGTCGTAGACACAAACGATGTCACAGATTATTAAAAAGTAGCCTACGTCCTTATCCGGATCTTAAGCTACCTCTTTGTCGAATTTCTTTACGATCTGGTTCAGTTGTTTTTGCTGTGATTAGTTACCAAACAGATAGTAATAGTGTTAATATAAAGCGATTGTTGAGAAAAATATAACAAACTAGCTTCTGCCCGCGACCTCGTATGCGTAGAATTCAAAATTAAGCCAAACTCCATGAATAATAAATAACCTACGGGAACATATAAAATGGAATAAAAATTATCCTAGCTAGATCAATATCTATATGTGGGTTAAATTCTCTCTAGCCGTTTAAGCGTGAAAGAGTAAAAACATCCGTCCATCCATCTTCACTTTGCGTTTATCTTTAAGGGTAGTAGGAAAATAAGACCAACCTACTAACCTTTAAAGCATAGGAGTATAGGCATTATCTAGTTACATTCAGTCCATCGTCAACTTCATCCATTGTTCGCGAGATTTAAGTCAAAAGAGGAAAAAAAATTGGCCTGGGTAACCTACTGAAGTATTGTTTAGGAAACACACCATATAAAACAAAACGAATAAGAAACGACATCAATAATATTCGTCAACAATCGATTGTTTATGCGGAAATTATCGGACGACCTCTCCGTTTGTGCGGGATGTGTAGAAAAAATCGATGTCAGCAACTTGTTTTATTTGCTAGTAACACAATACTAGCTACTAGTTGTTCTAATAGTGCAGAGTTGAATATAATTGAGGTTGGCACTCTTTTTATTTTTTCGCATACGTCATATCGCATTCGACCCTAATTCCTTTAAAGTTAGAGTGAACAGCTCAGCTCACTCCATCGTAGACTTTGTCTCTGTCACCTAGACTAAAATCAAAGAGCAAACCCATCTTATAAAAAAAAAATCATCATCAATCATCTGAATGACGTTTAAATGCAAGAGTTTATTCTGAACAAGATACATAATTATTCTGCTTTAAGCTGCGTTTGACTGTTCTTACAAAAAACTGATCAATAAATTGAATACCGAAACTGGCGGATGGTCATACGAAACTTTTTTATTTTTATAACACACGCGTCCAATCTTCCAGTGCCGTATTCATATTGTGGTCATACTAAACTTTCTTAATTTTATAACACACGCGCTTAATTTTCCAGTGCCATATTCATATTCTGGTCATACGATACTTTTTTACTTTTATAACACACGCTTCCAATCTTCCAGTGCCGTATTCATATTCTGCGTGGGAGCGATTGTTTCGATTTCCCTCTGCGCGTGGCTTGGCTTGGCTGCGTGGGCAACGTGGGTGAAGGGGGGCTGCCACCCTGGCGGCATGCCCTTGGTGGACGACAGGCTTCTACCGGCCTTTGTGACCTACGTGGCCAAGGCGAAGCATCTGCCTGGCCTGGCGGGCGTGTTCTTAGCTGGAGTGTTTGGAGCTGGACTTAGGTAAGTTGTGTCAAACAACAAAAATATCAGACAATTTTTTTTTGCGTTGTAAATCGATGTCCAACATAAATATTAATTGGGTAGTAGATAAATTCAAGACGCAACTTCTCGGAAGATACTTTGTTTTAGCCCTAAAAACCGGGTTGATATTTAACTAACTGTAAAATTAGATATTTAAGTTGTTTTAAAATAAAAAAATAGGCAATTGAGTTGGCACATAATTGACGTTTCTGTTTGCTATTGCCAATAATTTATGAGGGAATCGCGTTTTAACAGCTTGTAAAAAGTATGTCAATTGATTTTTGGTATCTACTACCCAATTACCACGTAGTAGAAATATTTATTTAGACGATGCGAGAAATATCGTGCGATTTGCCGTACATTGCGGGAACGCGCGGCTGTCGTGTCAAAAGTGACCTATCATCGACGGAAATGTACAGTCAACAAAAGAGATAGATATGCAGGGTCATCAAATATAGTTGAAGTTTTTTAAAAAACCGATGGATATTTTCAAATGTAATTTAATTTAATAATACATAATACTATTTATACTATACATTTAATTTAATAGTACATAATAAACAGATCATTAATTAAGTTAAGTTTCAATCGAAGACATCCATCGGTTTCTTAGAAAACTTCAACTATATCAAACGACCCTGGATACCTATCTATTTTGTTGACTGTACCACAACTTGCACGATATTTCTCGCACCGTCTAAATCAGCTTTAAATTGGAAAGAGTTTTTAGGGACGTTTTTGAATGTTTTTTTTCTTTGTTTAGTTCACTTTCAGCAGTGTTAAACGCGTGCGCTCTGGTTGTGATTGAAGACATCGTACACGGCTGGTTTAATATGAAGCTGAAACCGTTCACAGAGGGGCTTCTGGTGCGAGGGATCACCATTTTCCTCGCCGCCGTATCTATGGTTATGCTTATAGTTGTTCAGAAACTGGGAGGGGTGCTTGGTAAGTCTTAAGATCTTTACGCACTAGCGGTTGGCCGCCTAGGCGGTTCGTTTGAGCGGTCCAACCGCTTAACGCGGTTTCATCGCGGTTTCTTCGCGATTGGCCGCCGTAGCGGTCAACCGCGATAAAACGCCCCCGCGGTTAACCGCTAGTGCGTAAGAGCGCTTAGTAATCACTTTTCAGCAATTATTGTCTTTTGAAATAGTACGAGTGATAAATAATGTAGTTATTTATATCTGTTATATCTGTAAACATAATTAATTTTGCTATCATTGCTTAATTCGTAGTATTTTGTACCTAGTGTAGAATCAATAGTTATAACGTCTTAATTATTTCATTAATATACCTACCTGTACAGATTATTGTAAGTATAACTGTTTTTTGGAATATTATTTTATTCTTTTCCACACGAAACTAGACCCATGTAAGGGTCAACTAGATTCAATTTTTTGTTTATTTATTCTTGTAAATTACGGTCAAAAGTGCCTTTTATCAACTTTTATGGGTCTAATTATTGAATGAAACGATTTGACTTTGACAAGCCATAACTGGCTTTAAACATTTTTTATTTGTATTATCATCAGGTGTGGCAACAGCTTTATCAGCCATCGCAGCCAGTGCAACTTGCGGGGTGTTCACACTTGGCATGGTATGCTGGTGGGTGGGGCCCCGTGGGGCAATGGCGGGGGCTGTGGCCGGGGCCCTGACGGCTGGCACCGTGTCTATGGGTATCCAGACGGCTGCAGCCAGAGGGTTGAGGGCACCGCCGCTCAGTATCACTTTTAACTGTGCCAAGAACGCAACTCAAGGTGTACCGTTGCTCGAGCCTATTGTAAGTTTATCTTGTTGTTGGTAGTAAAGTATTTAACTCACTTGTGTCAAATTATTGGACTACAAATTGTATTGGGGCATGTAGTAGATAAATATTATGATCTAATAGTGATTCCATGCCATTCATTTTGTTTTTGTTAAATTTCCCCACACTAGAAATTACCCCTGTATCGCTGATGCGTTGACAGACATATAAACTACATACACAAACAGCCAGACCCGGAAAAACTATCTGTAGGTCATACAAATATTTGAGCCAATCGCCCAGCCACTACGCCAACTGTGTCGTCAAAGTTGTTGTAATTTGGACTCAAATCATATACAAATTAGTCGGATTACTCATTACCAACAATATCTTCGTGAACAAACCTTTTCTAAGTCCCAATGAGTGCTTTGACCGGAACGGCAAAGGCCGTCGGCGGCACGGCGATTGCCGAATCAAAAATGCCCAATCCTTGAAGCGTAATTTTAAACACTCACCGACCTTGATTTTAAAACATTCGTAACGATGAATAATAAAAAGGCTTCTTTAAAAAAAAAGATGGCACCTAACAAGTCTTCCGATAGTGTAACGCGTACGTGACTGTGTGTCATGTTAATTTTAAAATAGGTACTATACTATACTAATATTATAAATGCGAAAGTAAGTTTGTTTGTTTGTTTGTTACCTTTCCACGCCTAAACCACTGAACCGATCATCCTGAAATTTTGCATATACGTCGTCAGTTGTACAGAAACGGACATAGGGTACCTTTCATCCCAAAAAAAAATACTGTTTTCATGAGAAATCACAATAATGTTCTTATGATAATAAGAGTAGATGGCGCCATATGTCTTTCGAATCATGATCAAATTTTAAATTTAATTTGCGAGCGATGCCGCGGGCGAAATCTAGTTTTAAAATATGTGTGACACGAATTATGTAATTCAATTTGAGTTCAGCACTCGTCAGATAAACAAACAAAAATGTGCTTAACAAGGTCTTTTGTCGTATAGAAGAAAAATAGATACCTAATATCTACTTTTTGCAGATGTGTAAATATAAACATTTCGTTTGGCATACTAATACTGATGTGGGACTTAGCGATGTAGGTTAACAGGTTCACCGCCGGGCCAAAACTATTGAAGGTCAAACCTCCACTAGCGTAGGTCACGGGTGACCTACGCGGCGGTTAATGTGTTAATGTACAATGTCTTCTTTATATATCTTTTATTTCAGTATTACATTACCTATTCCACTTAATGTATTCTCATGGTCATGATTGTGTCTGTTTAATTAAGTCTATGTATGTAATTGGGGTATTTGTTATTTTATCAAACCTGAAAAAAAGTAATTGTAGGGGGAAGTCCCGTAGCGCCGGACGGCACCTAGCGCCGGATACTCGTACTATCTCGACAAACGACAATGCTATCTATTCGAATTTCGGTGAAAGGGGCGCGGGGAAACGTATTGATACAGGATCATGCGACGTGGTTTGCCGGTGAGACGCACAACCAAGGTGAGAGAGGTGAATTGCTGTTTATTGCGGTAAAGCGTTGCGTCACGTAAATTTCAAGTGAGTATTGCTGCTATGATTTTGTGTTTAATTGTTTTTGTTATTTGTTAATAAAGACAGTGTTCCATTATTATTCGTAAATTGTAAAAGTTTTTATTAATTACCTAAACAGTTTTAGTATAAAATACGTTATTTTTTACATTCCTCGCCCCTACCTCCGGACACAAAAGTGTCCCTTACCACCGGACAGTTTATAAGTTGGCTTTTTACTAAGAATTTATACTTATTTCATAATAATGATTTTACAGGATAGAAGGAAGGAGATATTTAAACATGGAAGAGACAAAAAGAAAAGAAGATGGGATCAGCAAAATTTAAAAACTGCGATGGACAAGATATTGTCCAAAGAAGTGTAGTGTGTTTAAAGAACCACAACGAGGACTGGATACAATGCTCCAGCTGCCAAGAATGGGCCCATGAAGCATGTGCTGACGTTCTGGAATGTGGGGATACCTATATATGAGATAGATGCACAATGTTTTAAGAATGTCCGGCGCTTGGGGTTTGAAGATTAAACTGTCCGGTACTAGGTGCCAATGTTACAGACTTAATTTTTCTTACCAAAACTTAATTAACGTTCCTAGATTATGTTTACGCAGAAGTAGTATTTTTGTTAATTGATTTTGATAATATATTTCGTTAATTTAACTAATTCATAAACAAATACTTATTTCTCGAAGTAGTTTTAATTTTATTTCCAGAAAACCTTATGTGTCCGCCACTAGGGGACTTCCCCCTACTTATCATTATGAACAAGTTTTAGTAAAGGACTACCCTGAAATCATGAAAAAAATCGGCTATTTCATAATTATGATTGTGTTGTAAACAAGGGCAGAGTGTTATTGGGTTTTTTCTTAAGGAATTTCTCAGTAGCAGCCTTGGAGTCTGGTTTCGTGCCCGGTTGATGCCAGTAGGCTCGCCCCCTATAACATGGGACTTAAACATAACTGGCGAATTGTGGGTGTACTAATGAGTACCCCTCTGTCTAAGCCTTAGGGGATTACAAGCGTGCTGTTATGTTATGTTGTAAACCATTTCTGTTTGTCACAGCTGTTTTTTTTTTTCCATAATTTCTGTGTTGGTCCCATCGTAAAAGTTTCTCATAATTATGAGTACAATGACCCTTTTTCAGGCTTTTGGTAAATTAACAATCACCATGTATACATTTAAATTACCAACAGATATATTAACAATCACCATGTATACATTATTAAATTATCAACAGGACCCAGAAACTGTGTTTCCACTATTCCGGATATCGTACCATTGGATCGCGCCGCTCGGTCTCATCGCGACACTGTCAGTGGGCATGATCGTGGGCTGGCTGTTAGACAAGAAGGAGAGTCTGCAGATGGATGCAGAGCTGTTCACTCCGCTTATTTGGCGCTTTCTGCCTCAAGAAGCCATAGACCGGAAAGGTCATGTCCGGAGAGCTCGGGCAGAACGGGAGAGTGGGCCTGCACACGCAACGCCTCTTATATTGGCTACGATTGATAAGGTAGGTACCAATTAAGGTATAGATAATAATTTATATATATATATAAAAGGCAACCGTTACTAACTGACTGATCCAACAACACACAGCTCAAACCACTGGACGGATCGCGCTGAAATTTGGCACGCAGATAATCTCAGACATGGTTTTTATGAAAGAAAAATTTTGGTCTATACATATAAATAAAAATGAATGGCTTTATGTGTTGCTAAGCGCAAAACTCGAGAACGCCTGTAACGATTTGGCTAATTCTTTTTTGTTGTGTTTGTATTTTTTCGGACATGGAGGATACAAAAATGTAAGAAAAAAATTGGGAAAACCTAAAAAGTCAGCAATTTGCATCCGTGGATCCGGGGCTGTTCGCTAGTACTTTTTTTTTAAACGTAGCTGCTATCTAGATTTTGTCAACTCTATAGGTACAATATCATGATAGTCATATGGAAGTAGAAATTACATTTGTTATCTTTGTATTCATACATAATATGCCATTTGTATTATTGAAAAGTGATTGTTACTATGGATTAATAATAATGATTCTTGTTATATCCTGTGTCATTTATCTGTTGATACTTTATTTTCTCATCGTTGTTTGAACAGCAGCTAAGGAAATGTTAAAGTCTGACACATATTGCAGTCACACGTACCGTAATAACACTAATTACTGCTGTTTGAGCGGTTTTTGCGCCAATAGGGAATATGCATAAAATTTGAAATGGCCTAAAATATTTTTTTCTCGAATACTTATTATCGTAATATTATAATGAAAAGGATTTTTTTTATTTACTTATTATTTAAACCCCTAAAATAATATTCAAAAAGTGCAAAATAAGGGAGCGAAATTCAAACTTCCAAAACGCGCCACCATGGGTCGAACGAAATGTGACGTCATCTGACACGACATTGTATTCATCAGCGTCGAAACTCATACTGTTTTACAAGTTTTTGTGAAAAAAATAATGGTTTTAAAGTTATTAAAACTGTAAATATTACGAAGTAACTGAAAAGTTCACAATAAACACTAAGGTAAACACCCACTGGACGTGTCATGTAACGTCACGCAAAGCGCGCGCAAAATGGCGGCGTTTGAACTGCTTAAATTTTTTAAAAGGTTTAAATTTCATTTTTAAAAATATCTAGAGTATTTTAAAGCCCATTAATATTTTTTTCTACGTTATAAAATAGTAAACTATTAATTTAAGACAAAAAAAACAAAACATGAATATTCCCTATTCTTTTCATTTAACGTTTTAAACACAGGGAAATAGTGAATGGCGCCCTTTTTAGGACATTATTTAAAAAAATATATTTTGTACTAGATTCCTCCCGCGGCTTCGTCCATGTCATAGTTAATATATTATCCCATGGAAACTATACGTTTTTCCTGGATGTGTATAAGCCTATGTGTAGACTATAATCTATCTCTATGCCAAATTTCATCCAGATCTGTTCAGCCGTTCTAGCGTAAAAGAGGAATAAACTCCCATTTACCAACAAAAACTTTCGCATTTATTACTTTACTTTTTCTTATGCTTATGCAAAATCGAACGACAGTATCAGTGTTTACAGACGTGAAATTAAATTATAGGACTATGATGATATTGATATAGTTGCCTCGTATGATAATAATTAACTAAAAAAACTGTTAAGATCATGCAATAAGGTTAATACAATGGTTGATACGGTCAACGCCTTCAAGAATTTTCATAGCACAAAGTTTTAATCTGACACTTCTTGCTATAAACTTTCTACTGGCAGAACGTTTATAGCAAGAAGTGTCAGACTGGCATACAGAAAACGATTTAAAAAAATATATATTCAAAAACGGATTAAGAAAATGGTAACCAAAATTCGGCAAGGTTCGATTTCAGTTTCAGCACTTTTTTATAAACCATAGTGACTTTAATTTAGATATTTTTCACCGTCTGTCATGTTTTTATTTAAGGAGCATGTAGGTTCAATACTATTTTCATTTTCTTTCTTTTTCAGGGTGAAATAAATAATGGTGAGCCGAGTAGATGAGGCAAGCAGATACTACAACTTATTGTATTTTTAATTCATCGTGACGAAGATTTTTTCTCTAGTCACACAGTGATTTTTGTATTAAAATTAACAAAACTTTATTATTCACTAACATATATTTTATTAAATATTTGGTGATCGGTGGTCTACTGACGCGTATGGACTATAATTTATTAAAAATAAGTGCCTTTTGATGTGATGATAATAAAATCGTGGCCAAGGAATTTTACATGGACTTGTGTTTTGGAAATGTAAGATAAAAAGGCGAAAGGAGTATGTAAGGATCGTAGCAGGTGGCGTTCTGTAGTTTCTGCCTACCCCCATGGGAAAAAGGCGTGAGTTTATGTGAGTTTTATGTGTAAAAAAAAAACATACGCGCCGAATTGAGAACCTCTTCCTTTTTGAAGTCGGTTGAAAAGTATTGTAGCTTTTTAAATAAGTCATTCCGTTCGTGAAATGTTAAAATCGATGTCGTGTTTGTGTTGATGCATATAGTGCCATGTGTATGTTGGCCTAACGAAAGGGATATTCCCGAGAATGGGACCAAGATACTAACAAATAAATAGTGTACAAATATAATTGTTATGTGGGTAATAATATTAAAGCTGCTTGTATTAATATTACACTTTTTAAATTTTATTCTGTCAGCCGGCCAACTGCTTTGGCTACTTTTCAAATATTGATTAGTTTAATTTCACTTTGTGTGCGAAATAAATAATTTACCGTTTTGTTTCTTGAAAAAATATTGTCCTTTTTACATTTACGTTGAATAATGTGAGACAATAACATATCAATTTTATTAACGCTACACTTTTCAAACAATGACGTATTGATAATATTTATGTATATAGGTATATACATAATTATATAGTTAAGAAACTGTACTTCCTTAATAAACAATTTGTTTTGTAAATATACTGCCAAGTTGTTGGTAATTAAAATGGATTCGGATAATTGCAAATACCGTCACTTTATAATAAATCTCGCGAGATTTTAAAGCGCCGAAAAGTGTGAAGTCTATACAAAAAATATAAAATAGGTACTTAGAAAATTATATTTATTAAACAAATTACGTTATAATTGTGTTCTTAATAATTAACAACTTATTGTTAGTAACATTAGGTTTTAATTTAAAAAATTACATGATAAGTAGATCCATGTTGGCTATTACTTTTTATTATGATAATAAATTGTACAATTTTAGTGTATTTTACATGTACTTAGTTAAAGAGTAACTTTAAAATAAATTCTTGTTTATATTGTAAAGTACTTATCTAATTAAATGTGACAGTATTTTAGAGTACTTACATACCTTAGTGCCGAAGAATTTAAACTTCATTATCGTAAGGTTTTTGAGATCAGCTTTTATATGGACACTTGGTCCTCATATGAAATATGTAGTACACAAAAATGAATGACCCCATGTTAATGCTCTTGCTCTTAAGAACTTACAGTGGTTGAGCAAACAGTTAGGTAATTCTGGGCTGGCAGAAGTGTAATCATTAGTACACCTACATTTCGCCAATTATGTTTAAGTCCACAGGAACTATATTTCGACTTTTAATTCTATTCAGTAACTTGACAGTCCAAAGAAAAATAATGTTATAGTATTGGGGTAGTGAACGATTTTGCGTAAGAAACGAATGATAAAAATGGTTTAATACCAAGTTAGGTACATTATTTAAGTTCATTCAATTTCATTCATTCTTATACCACCTCACTATCTTTTTTTGTCAATACTTGGTAACCCTTTATCTGTCAAGTTACTGAATAGAATTAAAAGTCGAATTAAAGGGGGCGAAATATGGGGAAAAAATAAATTTGATCATTGACAAATCAGCCTTAAATCGATATGAATTTAACTTCTGTTAGGTACTAATATCCCATAAGAGTTTTATTGTTATCCGTCCACCATTGGCAGAGAACCAACGGTCGGAATTTAGCAAAATTTTCGTTGAATTAATTATTCCCAGTGACTAGGAGTATCATAGGAAATGTAGTAATATGGGGTCTTTACTACTTAATTGAAATAAATATTTTTCATATAATTTATTAATTTTGTATAGATGGGTACCTACATATTACACATATATTCATATTTATGACATCTACGACAATCCCTGGCTACCTCTTTAAATCCCAGTCTTGAAAATTGCTTTTTAAAATATCATAAGTCGCGGTGTTCGGTTAGCGCAAATAACAAAAGACAATCAAATTTTTCGATAAGTGATCTCACGGCCAAGTTTACCCCTCGGTTTCCCTAAAAATGTTTGTGACAAAATGTCAAGCGCTGCTAGGATTTGTGATTTAACACATAACATCACGCCTGTAATCCCCGGAGGGCTAGGCAGCGGCGTACCCATTAGTATCTACACTCGCATTTGTGATTTCTTAATTAAATATCAACAACTAATCACACTAGGTAAATGGTAAAGGTCGCGGGAAACCGCTGAATGCGGGCAGCGCAGAACCGGTCATTGTGGCCATCTTTAGGGGAGGCCTATGTCAAGCAGTGAACGTCATTCGTCTGATATGATGATGCTGATGATGAATAACAATGAGTCCTTGATAATTTGTCACATTGACTTTACGTTCGGGAAACCGTAGGTCAAGCTTTCAGAAACAGAAATAGAAAAGGATTAAAACATAATTTTAAGAAAATTATACCGTAAGCGGACACAGCTACTTAAGTTACGCGATGGAACTTCGACGTATTTACGTCTACATTGGAAATTACATGACGTAATTTCGTCCAGAACTGTCATAAGCAATTATAGAGCACGCCGAATTTTCTATCGCGTATTGTTGATGTGTCTCTAAGACTAGGATATCTATAAGGTTTTGTCTGTAGGTACTTACAAAGTTGGGTATTAGACACTAATCAATTTTCCCATAGGTTTTGTAAATAGTGACGTCACTTAATTGTTAACTGACTCACTATTAAATAATTTCCAAGCAAATAAAAATTTAATTTACAGTTATATTCCTCACGCTCTAGGATGGTGCGGGTTACATTTGTCGAACTATTGCTTTTCACTCTTGAACGTTACCGCGATTTACAATCATGATTGAATATTTTAACTGCACACTAATATCATAGTCGTGAAATACGGAATCAAAATAATAAGATAACTAGTAAATTAAATAATGTCACTGACCTAGTTATGCGATTTTGACATCCATAGATGAATTGCTGACATGTGTCAACCGCACCATCATAGAACGTATGGTACGTATGGTATGGTATCGTAATATTCATATTAATCGGGTTTTTAGGACTAAAATAAAGAAATTGTGTTTTGGAATTATTGGTTAATAGTGTCAACTACCCATTATGAATTTTTTATCTGTAAGTAGGTGCCTACTATTATCATGAAATACTCGAATTAGCTGCAACACTCCAATGTGTAAAGATCTTAATTTATTATGACTTGCTAAGACGATTATTAGTAGGTATCAGTAATTAATTGTGATGAGTTACAAACTTACAATATTATGTAATTTAGTTTCTAACAAAAACTTAAAAAGAATGTAGAATGTATAACGGAAAATTTTCCAGAATCCATTAATCATATTTTCCTTTTTAAAAAGTATTTCATGTCAAAAATTCCGTAGTTATAAAATTTTTGTTAAGATTAAGCTTTGATCAAACCATTGTACTTAGGTATTATAATAATTAAATGGAAACGAAAAATTGACAGTCAATTCTTTATCATCACAGAACTAGACAAGAAAAAGAAATGTCACTAAATATCATGTAGTATATATATCTACGTATTAAATCGCTCGAATTATATCCTGTATTGATTATAATCAGTATTACGTTCAATAACCAAGTAAACATATTGCAGATGATGGTGTCGATTCTATTATGCACGAGCTAAACCTATTTTAGACTATTTTTATCTTTTTCTCTCCAATAAAACAAGAAAGAGACGGACATAAATAAGACCTGTCAATTTCAGTTGATTTGAAACTTCCATACATTTATTGTTGACATGTCAGAAAGCATTGATTAATTTGACATCTCTAACTTAGTTCTGAGGTGATATCGTCCTTTTCTTTCGCTGTATGTTAGTAAGAGATGCCCTAATTTTACTTCAGTTTGTGAATAAGGGAATCGGCACCAATGCCAACTTTTTTAAGCAGTGTTCATATTGCACAACATTTTTACTTTGCCCGCACAAAACTGTAATTCAAAGCGCTTATTATGTTTGTATTTTGGATTACTTTCTTAGGTAGAAGCGTACCAACTACTATTACCTAATACTTGTAATTTTGAAGTTGCGGAAACCTGAGATATTTTTTCATATTAATTATGAGAGGAAAATATCTATAAAATTGTTTTCAAAAATATTATATGACCTTAAACCATCCATGGTCTAATATACAGGGATGATTGTTAATTTACCAAAAACGTGAAAAGGGGTCATGATTTCGCCAACCTGAAATCATGAAAAAAGAAAATCAACTGTTCCATACATTATGATCGTGTTGCAAAGCATTTTTCTAGGGAATAGCTGATTACTTTTTTAAATTTTAGGGTTGGTTCCATAGTAAAAGTTGCCCATAATAATGAGTACAATGACCCCTTTTCAGGTTTTAGGTAAATTAACAACCAACCTGTATAATATAAATCAATCAGTCTTCGACTGTACTCAATGTATTTATAACTATAAGTTCGTTTTGCGCAGATTATTTTGTCATACGTAGTCTCATTTTAACACACATTTGTGTTACAGAACATGTACCTGAATTGAATTCAGAAAAATATTATTTGTAATATATTTTGTTACTTTAACATTTTAATTAAGAACATAATATAAATATTTATGTATAAACAATAACATTGTTACAAAATAAATGTAATCATAACAACAAGTTTGGCTATTACTTATTTCATATTCAAATACGGGCGTTTTAAATGCGAATTATTTCTAAAACGTGCGTACAATTTCGTCTCGGGAAGTTTGGAAAGTTATAAAATTTCCGAGGAATGGAGACGACGAGAATAACGTAAATAGTCAGGTGTTGGCAAATGTGGTAGGATGGTGATTTACATTCGACGCGCGCTCCCCGCTATTAAAAGTAGAGACGCACTGCGGCGCTCCTGACTTGAGGGATGTGGCGGGACCGCGGGACCACACTGAGATATGGCACGTGATCTTTGTTTAAAGGGATTTGGTTATAAGGGCTATGGAAGCAGGTTACGGCAACACTCAAATTCTTTTCACTTTTAGATTACATCAAAAATGATGTCATTGCAAACTGCTAAAGAGAGAGACTGGTAATCCAAAAGATGCCACGAAATAAAAAGTAAATCACATTTTAGGGCAGGATGGCAAACCTTTTTTAATGAACGTGTCCTTTCTTATGAAATAATAAAAACGTGGCTTTGACGTGCCATTAAAGAATTTTGCTCGTATATTAGAGAAAAAAAAACTACCTAAATATGCTATTAACTTTAAACTCGATATTTGAGCAAAAGAAAAGGTTTATGTGATTTTTGCTGTTGCAAATTAGATTCGATCAAATACATGTCAATTATTAGCGTGCTCAAATTATATTGTCGCGTACCACCAATCGTACGCGCCTCGTTCGTTCGCGATCCCTGTCTAAAGGTAATCAATTTTAACTCATTTAACTTAGAATTTGGACCCAACCGCTTGGAAAGTCAGCATCGATACCAACGCACAACCATTTGCCGCCAACGACGCGAACAAACTTATTCGACTCAGCTATAAAATGGCAAATTTCTGACAAAAAGCATCGTAAAACTGATTGCGGCGTCGAAAAGCCTCGAACGGAGGCTCGATCGTAAACTGAATTGGCCTAGGAACAGTTTAATTGCGCACAGTAGCTTGCAATTAAATATACGTAAAACGACTACCAGATATAGTCCTGTTTGTTTTGTTGAGAGAAGATATTGTCTAACAAGACGATATTATGTCTTTATAATATTAAAATGCCAGCCTATTATTGTTCCAAAGTAGGGCAAAAGCCTGTTCTCATACAGTGAAGGCACGAGCATTGATCTCCATAAGGCGAATTGGCGATTCTAGACTTACAGATATTTCATGATAGTTCAGGTTTTCTCACCATGTTTGCTCACACCGATATCAGTTTTGGGCATCACTAATAAATAATACATTTTTATTTTTATTAAAAAAAAATGAGTACTAGGTTCTACTAAACAAGAATAACCTGCTGTAATGTTAAAGAACTTTTAAGGTAGGTACGTAAGGACAAGGCCAATTACCATAATTGAATTGATACCATTAATAAATAATTGCAAGACACAAGTTTTTCAAAAAAGAACTTTTTATTTTAGCCCTGAAAACCTGATCAATTTTTAATTTTATTAACAGTTCAATTAGATTTTAACTTGCTTTGAAATAATTAAATAGTTCATCAATTGCATTGGTAAATAAGTAACGTCACGTCACGGCGGATCGGCGATTTCATATTATATTTCTTACAAGTCAACCATAAATTAAAAAATAAATAATTAATCATCCGCATTGAGCAAGCGTGGTGATGCTCGTGCCTTCTCTGTACGAGAAGAGGCCTTTGCTCTGCATTAAGACGATAATAGGTTGGCATTATTTTTTTCTTTTATTAGTAAATAATTCTCCTCGACTTGTACCACGGAAGTTTTCGCAGTGCCTACCTACCTATCTACCTCCGTGTTAAAAGTACCTTCATCTAAACAGGACTAGCAGATAATGAAGCTACCCACAGTTACACAAGTTTATAGTCGTCGTAAAAAGCACGCGGCCCATCGTGGTAGATGCCAATTAATTAATGAGCCAACTTGAAAATATATTACCCCATTGGGACTTGAAAGGTGTTTCGTATAACGGCTCTTACTCGTTTCATACTTAAGACTTCTGAACGTAAAATGAAATTTTATTGTTTTTGTGTTATGTTGACGCACGTTTAATTTTGTTGTTCGTGTAATATAATGTACTTTTATTGTTGGTTAACTGTCTGTCATAATATTTTTGAAGAAACAGGATACGGTTTGCTTGTTGTCGTGAGTTTTAGTGCCGTTTGTGTTTAAAACAAATGACAAATTAAAAAAAAAAGATTGTCTTAAGTAACCACCTATTTGTTCTGTGCCGGAATAGAACGCGACACACGCAGCACAGCAGCCAATCGCTCGGCCACTACGCAGATCTACCTAAATAACTTAGTAGGTATGTTTAGCAACTCATACAAGTAAAAAAATACTCGAACGACTAAACCAACACAGCACTCCTAAAAGCGACTTAACAGCCTCATTTATTACAGCGATTTAGTCGCTTTGTGTGCAGAATCACGGAATGTCTCCGTTATCTCTTAGTCGTATCGGAATCCTCCCTCCGAAGACGGTCATTGGTCAGATAGTAACACATTTACGCCCCACACTAAGACATTATACCCGTATCATTTACACTCGGAAAAAGTTTCAGACACTTTTTGTTTGAAGACGATAGCTCAAAGAGACACAACAGTAACGGTGTCTATAACCTTACTGTACTACGTGTAAATGCGAAAGTTTGGATGGATGGATGTTTGTTACTGAATCACGCCAGAACCGGTCCACAGAGATAGATTGTTGTCTGGAATTGCACATAGGCTACTTTTTATCCCGGAAAAATGTACGTTCAATCAACTTTGACGCGGACGAAGTCGTGGGTAAAAGCTAGAATTACAATATTTACAATATACGAGTATCTGTATGTTATTTAATTATAGTAAATTCACATTCAATATTATAATTATAGACTATTTTGTAATCTAGCTAGGAAAACCGGGATTCACCCAACAATTTGTGTTTGATTTGTTTTTATTATATTCTACAAATAACCTTGTTTTATCAATTATTATTATTATAACTACTCAATGGCTGGTCAGGTAGACCATGATCTGGGTCCTAACACAAATGGTCTACCCGATCGAAAGTATCCTATGTCCTAACATAGAATGTGAATAATTCAAAAGTGCCTGTAAATGGTCTAATTGAAATAAATGTTTTGACTTTGACTTTGACTTTGAATGCTTTTTATACGTATTCCGATTTCCACTCTCCTCTTTGTAAAAGATTCAATCATGTATTATCAGTTGCTTTTAATAATACAAGATGTGAAACAATAACCTACTAAATAAAAGCAAGGAACCTTTATAGTGACACTAACTAGTTGGAAGATACCTAAATCTTCTTCAATCGAGCTTTAACTCAAAGCAATGGAAATAAAACATAGAAAAAGACAACGCACTTGATCAAGCATAAGAAAATCGTCTAGGTACCTCATCGTTTTTCCAGGAAAATTCCTCAATTTTGCACAAAAAAACTACATGTTAAACTTTTCTACTATTTCTAATGAAAACGGTAAAACAAGTAGATACACGACATTACCTCACAGCGAGCTTAATCGTGTGGTAATGTGAGCCTGCCCGGTCGACAAGTGCGCGTTGTTTTAATTGAGTTTTCTTCCCTTTACACCTTTGTGGCGACGAGTGGTGTCACCCTCGAGGGTAGACAGAAATGAGGTGTGGAGCGAATGAACTGGAGGCATACTGGAGGTGGCCCCACTGACAACTGGACTGTTTATACAAATAAAGAAGGTTTTTCAAAGACAGGTTTTATTATTGGCGTAAGATCTTAGCATAGACAATGTCCTGAATATCTATACACAACTTTACCTCTCTATCTACGAGTATAAATAAAAATGTTTTTGTGGCCCAAAAAGAAGGAATATAAATAAACTCCAGGAATGAAGTCGTGGGCAGCAGCTAAAGCTGGTAGCAGCTAGGTAAAGTCTGTTTGTAAGAGGTAATCTCTGAGAGTGCTGGTCCGATTACAAAAATTCTTTCACTGAAATAAGTTAAGTAAGAAAGTAAGGAAAGAGATAATAGTGACCATTACCCAACTCTAAATCTTAATTTAAAGTTGGGTAGGTATTGTAGAAACTATTTAGTTCGTAGTATGGGTTCGCACTTGGTTTTGTCTAATCTAAACCGATGAGTTTAGATGGACTGCGAATACAAAAGCCATAGCTCATAATAACATGGCTCTTTACAGCTCTATACAGTTTTGTTTTACAAAATTATGATATCACTTTTATGTTGAACATTTTTCCGCTGAGCGGCAGTCGGCGTCGGTTCAAAACGTTGTCGTCTCATTTAATCGCCACATTACATGCAAAGTGCATCTCTTACATGTAAAACAGTCCTGGCGGGTATTTAAATTTTCGCCTTTCCCCGTAATTCGTTGAGTGCAGACAAAGGCTTTCAGAGGAAACATTGTTTAATGTGTTACCCAATGCATTTTACCTGACACACGTGGCTATACATCTGCGAGCGTGTACCGCCATGTTTTTGAAGAAGCGGCGCGGAAATTGATAAATTAGATAAAGTTACTCAAGCGAAGGAAAATTTGCTTTATTTTGACACACCGTTGTTGATATGCTTGAGTAAATCACGAGGGGCGTAATCCTTAAGTGTCAGTTGGTTTACAAAGCTATTGAAGTACAGTTAAAGTGAACGTACGAGCAGTTTAACCGCAATTAAGCTTTTACGACGAAGAAAAACGGGGAAAACAGTGTGCGAAAGCGAAATAGACATTCGAAAATAGCGGCGAAGAGTCAACAAACGAATTTCCGACGTGTCAAAGTAAATCTCTAGCCGACAATACGAATGGCAATAAAATCCGCCGTCGGGGGGTTAAACTGGCGATTGGTAAGCTGCCCCGCCCCTACCACGAGCTGATTCCGATAAAATATTACACGACTTGGATTTTTTGCGTGGTGATAAAAAGTCATTGCGCGGTTTGTTTTGGTCTGTTATTTTTTGAATAATATTATCAACTATCTATAAATGTACTTACTACTTATATCAAAATAGTTTAATTACTCTGTAACTCTTACAGGAAATGAACAACATTGATATAAGAGCAAATCCTGCATACTTATTGCGCGTTGGTCCTGCGTAGGCGCCTACGCAACGCGAATGCCATCGCGGCTACGCTAAACAAACAACCCTAGTGAAATCTCCAAATAAAAAAAACTCTAAAGTCATTTTCATTTTAGAAACTGAGAACTTCCTGCATATGCAGACATATAAGTCGACGTATATATGAAACTAGCTTATCCTTGCGACTGTCCGCATGAATGTCGGCTGTTAGGCAGCGGTGTACCTACCCAGTAACATAATACATTTAGTAAAAAGCTTTTATTCAGACATTTTTTTTTTTTTTAAAACGTAGCGGGGACACTAGGAATTTCTCATGTATCGTGGGTGAGTTTACAAACATATAAACTCACATACACAAACAGCCAGAACCGGAACAACTATCTGTAGGCCATACAAATATTTGTTCCGTGCGGGAATCGAACCCGCGACACGCAGCGCAGCAGCCAATCGCTCAGCCACTGCGCCAACCGTGCCGCCAACCATTGCGAACAGACACTTCAATTTTTATTATGGACTAGCTTTTGCCCGCGACTTCGTCCACGTAAATGTCGGACCCCCGTTCATCCCCTTAGAGGGTAAATTTAAAAAAATCCTTTCTTAGCGGATGCCTACGTCATAACATCTACCTGCATGCCAAATTTCAGCCCGATCCGTCCAGTGGTTTGGGCTGTGCGTTGATAGATCAATATGTCAGTCACCTTTGAGTTTTATATACATAATATATAGATTGGATATACCTACTAGAAATAGTACATAGTATATTGGAAAATGATCCTTTTTTTCATAGATATACAACTCAACTTTTAAAATAGCTTTCAAAAGTAGTAGGGGTGATGATCCTAAGCTGTGTTAAAAAGGTCTACTTTTCGCAGTTTTCGAGAGGATCGAGTAAAACGGTGTAATTTGTGAGATAAGCGGGGTTTAGCTGGACGCTGGACGCCGATAGAGATCAGCCAATAAGAGAGGGTCTCGATAGTGTGTGGTCTAAGCTTTAGTTTTTTTTACAGATAGGGATTATGGATCGAATACATTAGTGGTATCTGCGGTTATTTTGCTGACCGCTGTTTTTTGACGATCGTACAGATTTGCTTTGTTTGATCTTGCGCAGACTTCTTGCTTGTTGGTGAAAAGGAAATTATCTTTATCTAGCTTCTGCCCGTGACTTCGTCTGCGTTGATTTCAAAATTTCAAAATTATTTCATGGGAACACAAAAACGGGGGCAAATCCTATATATTAAATAATATATGTAAGTATATATGTGGCAAATTTTTGTTAATTTGTTGTTAAGCCGTTGTTAATTTGTTTAATTTTTGTTAGTTTGGTCAGCCGTTTAAGTGTGAGAGAGTAACAAACATTCATATATCAATCCTCAAAAACTTCGCATTTATAATAGTAAGTAGTAGGTTTCAGAAATATCTAATCATTTTCTCCTCTGAATGCTATGCAAGTTTGAGCACCTTCCTGTGAATGCAAAAGGGCGCACAGGTAAATTACAACACGCTATGTGCCTCAATAATGATATTAAAATGCAGTGTTTGCTATAATGTGCTGGCAAAGGCGTCTCGCAGTCAGTATGTGAAGAGACTTTCCGGCGGACGCCTCGCGGCCATTAATTGAACTCCGTCGCCGCCACTTAATTTTCAATAGGACCCGGAGCAGCGGGCGCCTCCACCAGGTGGACGCTTTGTGCGCTCCACTGTTTGCTAAAGTCCTCGTATTTATTTTAGATTCCATTGTACCATGCTCCGACGCTTTGTCGGGAAATAGCCCTCTCGTGTACCACTGCTTTGTTAATTTTATTAATACGTGAAACATTTATAAAATTCGACCGCACGAGCGATTTAATGAGTTTTATTGTTAAACAGAGAGTAATGTGCTCGAAATGAAGCGCGCTCGGCTTAGATGTTGTCTAAATTCATACGAAGCGGGGGAGCGAGGATTTTGTGTTTTAATTCGAGGAGCTCATTTTACAATAGGGGTGTTTTGAAATGCCAACGTTGTTGCGAGCACAGACTGCACACACCTGCTGCATTAGAATTATCATAATAATGTTAATCAATTTATTTTGCACAAGCCAGCAGGTAGACAACCCTCATACGTGGAAAAACACAAGGATGCAAATAATCCGTTTCATCCCACAATCTAGTGGAGTTCAAAAGACAAACATGTTGGAGATATTTACGTTGATCCCGTAGAGCCGGACCTCGGCTAAATAACTGGGCATTCCGGCAACAAAAGAATTTAATAACACCGTGAGGCTAGGGCGGATCGCAGGCGGGCGGCGCGGGACGAGGGCGGCCCGCCCTCGGCCGGTAAGCTTATTATCGCGCTGGGTCGGGCACCACCGCCAAGAACATATTTGCTTTGTTGAATGTCAACGACGACGGTAGCCGCGTGCGCTGCCGCCGCGCCTCCACCGCGCCGCGACTCCGCTCCGCACACACAGTTGCGCGCTCGCTTAAACATTTAAGAGCACCCAATGTTTAGCGACGGCGCAAATTAAAATAGGCTTTATGCGAAATCTAATTTGCCAAGTAGGGAACTGAGCGTTTCATTTGAGGAGGTACCTGAACCAAGGTAGATGTTTGTATTGGAAATTGAATTAATTCTGCTTTTGAATTACCTACTAAATATAATTGATATTAGGTGCGTATTTTGTCCTCTTTTCTCATCAACAGTGTAAATATAATTACGAGAAATCAAAAGCTTTTAAGAACCATAACGCAGTTTGGAACAATTTGCTAACTCGCTTAGTTGATTTATTGTCTAATGAGAAATTTCGTTTCGAAAGTCTCTTGTATTGAAATTTTTAATTTTAATTTGGCTCAATTTGTCTTATTGTCTTATTTCATTATAAGTACCTACTTATTATATCTTTCTTCTCATCTAGGTAGGTAAGAGCTCTATAAAAGCTAAGAGGCTTGAGCCTCATAAAGAAAAAACTTGAGCTCTGAAAGAACTTGATATTATTCTACGAGTAATTATTTTTTTTTGTAAACATGTACCTAGGTTATGTACTAGGTACCATTATCATCAATTAAAATGTTGGGTACAAAAAAATAACGGGGTAAAACCAAACGACAATCTTGAATCCGCCACTGGATAGCTTATCTCAGTCTTAATCTGTCAAAAATGTTTTTAAATTACCTTAAAAAATGTTTATTAATTGTTTGACATTGATTGTTGCTAAGATTAAATTGCGATTATAATTTGAAAATATTTAATTATAGAATTGACCTTCTGAGTCAGACGTACCTACCTAAAAAGACTTGTATAATTTAATTACCACATCACAGTAACTAATACAAACTTCAATATGTTTGGGTTAAATTCGTATTAATAAATTAAACACACATATTCAAACATGGGTCACGATTAGCCATATACACCGAAAACTTTCAAAATCAACAGAGGACCATAGCAGAGTTTGAAACTAGCATTAAATGAAACTATATTAAAGATTCAGTGAGGGTTCGTTAAGTTACACCTAACCGCAGGTGGAGGGCCGCGAAGCCTTTGCTGCCACTTCTGAATAAGTCAGCAGAACATCGAGCTAGTGTGCTAGAAGTGCTACTGATCATATTTAATAGTTTTGTTAGATTATTTTTTATTAAGTTAGAATATACAGGAAGATTTTTTTACCAGGTTCCAAATTTAAATATTATGATGTTTATTGAAAATAATAAAATACGTGTTTTTTCTTTTAGTATCACTCAGTACTAAAATATTAAGATCATCACATAGTTGTGGACATTATGCGCCGCGTCGAACACTGACCCGACTCACGCGCCTGGCCCCACCCTCAAACATTGATAACAATCAAAACATAAGTTGCAAATTTTCCCTTCATACTTTCACAGGCTTAGGATCGTCAAATGGGAAAGGTATGTCGTATTCCGGATATAACAATATTTTGAACATGATAAAAAAGTCTTCCTGTATAGGTATGAATTTATATATTTGTTGTTTGATTGCCTCGTTGGTCTAGTGGTCGCAAAGCGCAATTGCTGAACATGAGATCTTGGATTAGGGTCAGGCAAAGTGTTATTTTGTTGTTCCATTAGGAATTTCTCAGTAGCAGCCTCGGAGTCTAGCTTTGTGCCCGGTTAATGGCAATAGGCTTGCCACTATTACATTGGACTTAAAATATAACTGGCGAAATGTGGGTGCACTAATGGGTACACCTCTGCTTAACCCCTCGGGGATTACAGGCGTTGAGTTATGTACTATCAGTTATGTTATGTGAATAAATAATTGAATATTTTAAGAAGTTTCCAGTTGAAAAAAACAAACTTTGTGTAATTTTCTTTCCTAAGAAAACGGTATCTTATCTAGAACATGTTGCAAGTTACATCTTCACGCGATTGCTTGTAGGCACACCGCTGCATTTCTTACGCTAAAGGAACATGTTTTGATGGATAACAATTTTATTCGGAAACATTTTACTGTCAGTCTGTCGTAAAGAGGAAACATTACGTCAGTTTGTGGCTATAGTCTGTCATAGACTTTATGTATTGCTATTAAACCTAAGGTTAGGTATTTAAGTTCATGCCTGTACTTTATTTAATGTTTAATAAACTGAATATTCCGTCTGTTTCGGCTCAGTCATGAAATAACTGTAAAGGTTCATTGGTTGATTTCGGTGGAGTAAGTTTTTCTAGGAATTCAAGTATTGGTATTCATATACCATGAGAGATTAGTTAAACGTTTATTGCAAATTGGTATAAAAAATAAACAAACCAAATAGGTTAAAAGCGCCAAGTAGCTATCACTTGAAAAATAACGTTAAACGTGGTTGTATGTTACACTAGTTCATGCCAGTGGCTTCGTTTAAGTGAACGTCACGAGGTTTCATTTTTTTGCGCGGGTACCTAAATATTTTTCTGAAATAAAAGTAGTCTCAGTTACTTTTTTTAATATTAGCTGATTTCGAAAATTTGCTGGAACACATATAGAAGGGGAGCCCAAGATGCTAAATGTGGATTTACTCCAGCGTCGTGGGAACCTTTTGAATTGTGAAGATTAGATGCTAAAAAGTAAAAATAGTTACAGATAGGACCCTTACACTGGTGGAGGAAGCGCATAAGTACATATTTAAAAAAATAAAAAAAAGAAATCACATACTACTACTCGAGCGTGTCAGATATTAATAGTGTATGCGCCCCACGTGTTTTTGATAACCGAGGAATATTAATCTGCCGGTTTGCATGGTGGGGGTGGCCGTACGAAGGGGTTGAAAATGGTTGAATATTGAAGAAAAAATTATGACATTGAAATACTCGAGCGCGTCAGATTAATATACAGATAGTTCAGCTTGATGTCCTTGTCGTGCTGACCCTTAATCTGACAATTATGTGCAGGGACTTTTTCAATCTGATGGTTTGAAAAATAAAATCCGCTGCCCTAGACGCGCGGCCCTATATACAGAGCTCATATATGGTGGAGGTACTTAAGAGAGTGCAAGGTATCCCCCCTTATATTAATCTGCCGCGCTCAAGTAAATCCAAAAATCCCTTCCTGGCCTCCCCAACTAATAGAGAGATAGAAGAAAATTTTAAAAAAAGGTCGTAAAGCTATTATTTTGACATTACATACAGACATTAATTTTATTTATAATGTCTGTTTGTATAGATAACTATGCTTATTTTCAATGTCTTTAATAAAAGTACTTATAAGTAGCCAGTCTTCTTCTTCTTCTTCTAGAGAGTAGCCAGTAAACAAAAATGCCCAAATATTAAAGTTATAAAAGTACAGAAATATTTAAACAAAATATAATAAAGTAAAGTAGCCGTCACAGCGTGATGTAAACTAGCTATGTTCTCAATTCTCATGGTACATCACGATGTCGGGCGGCGGCTAATCGGGTTATCTGACCGCAGACCGCGGCCGCTCAAAGGACCTCGCAAAAAGCCATCCCTTTGACTACATCTTCAAATATTTGCACCGAACGACACGACCGCGCATTATTTTCAGTATAAACATTCATAATCCCACGAAACTTCAGGTCAAAGCTTATTTTATTTTCTGTGGGACGCTGGCGTATTTGCATTCTGTCAATCGCCATTTTGGTTGATGTTGACACATTTTAAATTAGGAACGTAGTACCTGCGGTTTGTAGGTTTTGTGCAACTTTATTGTTTGATGAAAGCTGATGTTTGATATACCCACTACCTACTTATTTTAAAACCGTTAGGTTAATTTTGAGCTTTTTGTAGAGCATGGTTTTGGATAGGCAACCGAGCGTCAATAACTAATTGTTAACTTAGAACCTGCTTATGCCTGCGACTTCATGTAGACCCCCGTTTCGTCCCCTTAGGGGATGATTTTTGGAAAATTCTTTCTTAGCGCATGTCTTCGTCATAATAACTCTTTTTTCGTGCCATACTTCAGCGCAATCCGTTAAGTGGCTTGACCTGTCTTTTGATGGATCAGTCAGTCAGGAAAGGTTGCCTTTTATGTAATAAGAAAAGTAGTTTTAAAACAGAGGTTAGGAAAATACTGAAAGGTGCTTTATAGACAATGTTCTTAAACCATTTAGTTAATGTTCTAACTAACTCATCGTGCACACGTTAATTAAAAGATGTTAACGTGCATCCCGTCAAAGACAGAAGCCGATGTTCTAACTAATCGAAACACCACTGATTAAACTTATACGTTTGCAGTCGCGAGCAGATGTTTGTACGGCGGCGGATTTAATATTGATAGCAGAGGATGTCGGTCCCGCGGCGCACGCTGCACAGCGCAAAGCGACTGTGTCAACGTGTTTACGATCCCTGACATCTTGCAACTGGTGGCTGTTCGCAAACATATTTACAACGTTCCTACTCCACGTAATAATATCCGGTGCCCTAGAGAAATAATACCACAAATACATAGACCGAATGATGTTAAAATCCACCGCGTACCCTTCACTCAGATGTACGTCTCAACATGCCAACTTTCATAAATATCAAAGCAGGCTTCCCAAAAACAATTTCTTGGGAATCCAGCGGTGTTCACACGTCGCTCCGCTACCGGTGGCTAACACAATTTTATTCGAGCATAAAAAACGAGCTCATCATGCAAACGCCAAAGTCGTGGGACGTGGCTCGCTCCCGCGGTAAAACAATTTATCTGCATCGACGGAATTACGACGGTGCGCCGTGAATAAAATATGTCGCCGGCTGTCAGTCGAAGGAAGACGTTGTCTGTGATGGCCGACAGGGGTGCCCAACTCCGAGGCGCGACCTGCCAACTGCCAATGCAATACACTTGCCATGTGCGATATACTGATAAATATTTCTGAACCTGCATCCGACAATGCTTGCGTACAATACCAAATACAGTACTGAATGCATGATATATGTTGTACCTACCTTTTGAATTGAGTATCTTCATTGTTTGGCAATATTGAGCCGTCTGTCTATATTTGTGTGTACTGACGATTCAATCGTATCTACCTACAATAATTTTAATTTAACAGAAAAAGTTGTTTTATTTTTAGGAGATTTCAGCAAAGTCAAAGCATTTTATGAATTTGACTTTTGAATTGTCAATGAGTCGGTCAGTTAGTCAGAATGTTAAAGTTAGTTGATGTTCCAAAACGTGGGTAGGCCTCTATGGAAGAAACGGATTCCCTACTTGAAATCGACTCCACATAGTCTATTCAATTAGGTTTACGCTAAATCCTGTCTACATAATTCTTGTTTTTCTCTTAATGTGATAATAATGAGGATTTTAATAAACATTTGTGAGTGGTTGACCAAAAAGGGACCTCAAGGGAAAATAATTGATTTCGAGTAAATCGCGTTTGAAATTTCGTGTAGAAACAAGTTTCGGGTCGGCCTCGGCTCACAAAAAAAATCATAAAAAAAACACTACGGCACCTAAAAATATTCTGGTTAGACCAAAACAAAGCTAAAAGACCACAGATAAAAAATTAAAAAAAAAAAATAACGGTTTCCAATCCCTCCAGGTCCCTTTTTGGTCAACCACTCACATTTATTCATTATCTTTATGATTTGAGACAAAATTCAAAGTTTAAGGTTTAATTCTGAAAACACATTAAGATATTCAGGTGATTTTAAGAATCCACCTAACACATATACTTAAGTAATAGTTTTTAATGAAAAATAAGCACTATATCTATCAAGACACAATACATTTTTGTGGTAGCCCTGTTCGCAAATTTGACGGGCGAAGAGCGACGTGCGACAGGATCCAGGAATTAGGTCCCGCGTACGGCGCGGGCGTCGTATTTTCGTAAGTTGCTCCAATGACGAGTGGCCCGACATGACGTGACATCCCGCAGGTAACCCGGTAGCAAACCCGATGGG
This sequence comes from Hoplodrina blanda, assembly GCA_949316365.1. Lineage (NCBI taxonomy): Eukaryota > Metazoa > Arthropoda > Insecta > Lepidoptera > Noctuidae > Hoplodrina > Hoplodrina blanda. The sequence goes on from OX438581.1 coordinate 12,118,328, forward strand.
ATAGGATCAAATTATTAGCTCATGAGGGTTAGAGGTACGTGAATCCATTTACGTTTTATTTTATTGAAATGTAGAGGAGATATAACGGAAAATATTTTGGATATTTTGGCAATACGCCGCGGTGTCACCCGCGTTAAGTTACGTGTTTGATTACTGCTCTGCTCTCGTGACTTGTAGCGTGATGTTATATATTCTATCGTCTTCCTCGATAAACAAGCTATGTAACGCAAAAAGATTTTTTCAATTCGGACCAGTAGTTCTAGAGATTACCTACGACGATCAAACAAATAAATTCTTCAGCTTTATTATATTAGTAAAAATAACAAAGATTTGCTTTAAAATAAAAACCGTAACCTGTAATCTTATGTAGATTACGAAATTGTAAGAATATATACGTACAGTAACAGTAACAAAAACCTACTGAAAATCTGAAACCAATTTAAAATCAGTTAAAAAATAACTCAAAGAAAATCCGTAATTTTCTTTCACATATTTCTAAAACAGCTAAAAAACCCTAATTTAAATCAAAATATGCGCCACCGGACACAACCTGAATCGTTTGCAATACTTATTAAATCTACTTGAATAAAATCGTTATAATTTCCCCTCAGTTCAAGTTAAATCATAAAAATTCCACGATAAATGTATGACAAGTGTATTTTCTGTTCGATTGCTCCGCCGCTGGAATGCCAATCGGTCTGCTTAGCATTCTGAGGTGCGGTCGAGGCGCGTGGCGGGTGCGGTGCGGCTGCGGGGCGGCGACGGCTAAAATAAACTTGTAGAATGGCTCCTCGTTAACGTATTAGAGAGTTTAACAAGGGATTGTGCATAGTTTGAAGGGCTGCGATTATTCGCTTGAGGATGTTGTGTCGATAGTTTTCAGATACGAAGTTTGTTGCGTGATTAATTGATTGTTTTGTAATGGTTGAGTATTGTTTGTCTGTTGCATAATTCGACGTATACGTATGAACATTTTTGGAAATTATCTCTCTGTTTGTTTTTTAATCTAGAGTCTGAAAACTCTGAAATAGCAGTTACGTGAAACAAAAAAAATGTGTCGAAGTTAATCAGCAATTCTGAGAACGCCTATAGGCCTATTCTACTAATTAAAAGATTTGAAAGGTAGTCACAAAGTCATCTCGGCGACAATCAATGTAAAAAAAAAAGTTGTCAGATTGAGACAGATTGGATTGCGATCGTTCGTAAAAGTTAGTAGAATTGCCCCCCTATGTTCAGTTATTTTGTTATGTTACAGAATAACCAATTACCACTTGAGTTACAAACATTAAATAAAATATATATAATACCTAATAGTGACGGCCGATGGCATAATAGCCAAGAGCCTCGACTAACACCTAAGGAGGCTCTCGTTAGGTGGTTGGATCAAGGGCTTGATTCGGAAAGCAGTAGGTACTCCTAGATACAGCGCGTATTGTTAGGAGATTCCTTCCTTATGAGCCCTGACCTGACGTGAAGATATTTTTTAATGTTTTTTTTTTATAAATACCTAGTAAAAAAAATATTTAATACGAATAAAATGAATATAATAATAGCCCATACAAAAAAGGCATTGATCACAACGCTTGTTCAAGCAAATACTTGCTTGATTGTTTTTCTCAAACATTGAACATAGAAAACTCTAGCGCCAAAATTTCCAAAGTCTCAACACTCTCAACCACCTATATACCTAGGTACTTCATCAGCCTCCACCTTTAGACGATCAAGACAAAACCCAACGACTTGAACTGTTTGAATATTGATAAAATAAATATTGGCCCACGTGACCGGAGCGACGGGACACCAGCGCTGTTTGCTGTATAACTCGTTCAATTACGCCTCATTGCTTTCTAGCTTTGTTTAAATTTTCTATTGAGTTATATGGTCGTAGGAACCTGTTATTCTATTGAATAAAGCGGCTTGAGAGCTTAGAGAATATTGGTACAGTAGCGTAATAATTTTAGGGAGGGCCCAAAAATCATTTGAATTTGATTGTGGTTGGTAGGTGGGTATTTAAGTGTGTCGTGATGGCCTAGCGGTTAAGGCGCCCGCCTCTCATGCATGAGGTTGTGGGTTCGAATCCGGGCAAGTACCAATGTGACTTTTTCAATTCATATGTACTTTCTAAAGTTTATCTTAGACATTACTGACATCATTCCGTGCCTCGGAAAGCACGTTAAGCTGTTGGTCCCGGCTGTCATACGTGGATCTTTGACAGTCGTTACGAGTCGTCAGAAGCTTGAAAGTCTGACAACCAGTCTTACCTAGGGGTATCGTATTACCCAGTTACTGGGTTGTGGAGGTCAGATAGGCAGTCGCTCCATGTGAAATACTGGTACTCAGCTGCATCCGGTTAGACTGGAAGCCGACCCTAACATAGTTGGGAAAAGGCTAGGCAGATGATGATGAGGTGGGTATTTACCAAGTATTAAGTAGACACTGAAAAATTTAATAAGTTGAGTTTTCATTGACTTTCTGCATCTTTTCGTATGTATTTATAGTTTTGTGAGACATCTTTAAAAATTACTTTTTCTTTTTATGATTCTAAAATACATAGTTTATATTTACCTACCTTAGCTTACCGGTAGTTTACAATTAATACCAATTTCAATTGAATTAAATGCACGCTCTGGAACGAAGCAACATTTTTGCACGGTGCAATTTTTTTGACGTTGTTTCATTTCTAAGCTAGTACTTAAGCCTATTCAAAATTGAGATAGTAAAGCCAAGCTGGAAGGTAAGCTAGTAGTTAAAACCTCTTATAGTACAAGGCATTATAGGCGTTTTTTGTCTAATTAAATATTTAATGCAAACAGAAGTTACCTTACAGCTATAACTATTTAGCTGCAACATTTTAAAACATTTTCGCTATGTATTGCACGTGGTTGAATATAAACAGTGTTGCAGCAATACTTTCCGTCGGGCCACACTGAAAATATTGCCGAATATTTCAGCATTTCAGCAATAGCCGTATGGCTGGACCATGCCTTAAAGATTACTGGAAATATATTGCTGGGAAAATATGACCCTTTTAAGCGTGCTATTATGCAGCAGATACACATGGTATTGCATCACTAGATTCTCTGCCAAAGACACCAAGGAAATTCACAAATCTATAAGGTGACATGCATTGTAACAAGACTCACACAAAGCTTCCGACGAACAAAAGATTCTTCGGACATATCTGGATTCACCCTTCACTCAGTCGCAGTTTGGAGCACCTCTATATTTTCCTAACGTCTAATCTTTTAGAATAGTCCAACACCTTCCTGTACAACGGGTATTATTCGAGAATCACGCAGATATTTGAAGTGAGACGGTCTGTTTGTTCAGCCGAGAAATCCCTTCCCGTGGCCAGCAAAGCAAACGGATATTCAGCTTGAACATTACTTATTGGTGACGCTGGAGCGCCACTGATCCGTGAATGGACATCGTGTGCAGAGTCGGAAACATTTTGTCTTTCGAGAAAACCCTTCGCGTTTCATTTGTTTTCTTAGGTGTGCAAGCTCGGTGATGTGGATCGGATGATTATATCGGAGAAAATCGTTGGGAATCGTGCAGGTACCTATTTGATTTTCGCTAAGGATGGTTTTTCTTTAAGGTATGGTAAAAGGTATGAAAGTTATGCAAAGAAATCATTTTCTTTCGTTAATACCCATTGTCGTATTGCCGTGTCTCGGAAAGCACTGATAGCTGTTGGTCCTGGCTGTCAACCGTAGATCTTTGACAGTCGTTACTGGTAGTCAAAAATCTGAAAGTCTAATAGTCTTACTAAGATGTATTTCTTAGCCAGTAACTATGGAAGTCAGATAGGCCGGCGTTCCATGCTAACACTGGTATTCAGTTGCATTTGGGTAGCCGACCCCGACATAGTTTGGAAAAGGCTAGGCAGATGATACGTTTAATTTTTTTATTTTCTTATATTTAACACATAGGTACTTACATAACATTTTGGATATCACTGACATCGGTGAAAGAAAATATTGTGAGAGAACCTGGACTTATAATTAATTATAAGATCTAAAATAATCCGCCATGAGCTAGCGTGGTAATTAATGCTCGTGCCTTCTCTGTGAGAAAAGGCCTTTGGCCTGCACTGGGACAATAATAGGTTGGTTTTATTAGGAATTACATTAGAACCTAAAGGTAAACCATGACGTGTATAGATGCAGCCCTATCCTAGGCTGATTACCTATATCTTTCTAACAGAGACAATTGAGGTTTGGTCTCTCTGGCTTTGGTTTCCTTTCATTTCGTTATGAGGGTCTTTACCTACGTAACCGTTCAAGTTATATGTCAATGTAGGTATGTGTTAGGACTGCATTCTTTAACCCGTGATTTGAACTACATTTGAGACGAGATAAACCAGAAAAATCTGTCAGTTTAAAACCGAGATTAACGACTCGATTATGGGGCTCAGATTTTGCAAAACTATGTTACAAATCTAAACTTTGTACACAATATTCGAAGCCATTAAGCTTACTATAGCACGTAGCGGATGAAGCAGACTCATTCGATTATAACGAGCGGTTTAGTTCCAATGCGGGACAATAGTTTGGACTATCATCGACAGTTTTGTATGAGGTTTCGCTAATCGCTCATGCAGCGGCCAATTTCGGCGTGAATGATCCGCCGGCGGGCGCTTTTGTGCCTTGTCCTCGATTCTAATTGAAACTATTTTGGACGCAGGACAATGCGGCATTGTCCGCGTGTCCGGCGGTGTTTGCCGCCTTTATTAATTCAGGTGGGCGTGGCGGTGAGTGGGCGGTCCCAAGGCGGGGCGTGTTGGTGGGCCCGCCCAGCGGTGCGCCGGTTTCGTCGCCGCGCGCGCTCCGTTTGCCGCTCAGTCGGTCTGTCGACGCGACGTCTGACGCTCATCTTTGCGCGGACGGCGGCGGAATAACTTTTGAACATTGCTTACGATATCAGATGCTCCGTTAACTTGTAAAGTATCTCTAGCTGTTCCCTCGTCGCTGGTTTGGTCTAAAGGTTCGTAGGGCCTCTGTTTGCGGTGTGGTACTTGTGTGCAGGTGGGCGTGAGTCCCCGAGAGACTTGCCACGTGTTGTTGACAGTTGCTGCACGGCCCCACACGCACGCCAAGTAAGTTCACTTATGAAAACTAATTTTTCGTCAAGTTATGAAACTTTCGTTATTTTCTGGTTGTGTCTGAATTTTTATACACTTTGCTGTTATAAAATTGAAAAATCAAAAGTTGGTAAAAGTTTCTTAGAAACGATATCCAAAAAACTAACCGATATTTTTGTGGAAAATCACTGGATAAATATTTTTCTATACCATTTGGTTGTTGTTTTAATACAGTTATTCAATTTTATAAAATTACGAACGTTAGTTACGTTATTTTAAGTTTAGCTAAAATTAAACTTACTCGTAAGGAGTTAAAAATATTGTGCAACAGGCAAAGATGTTGACGTCGAATGTACCTCACCTGAATCACATCTTAGATTATTATTATACCTAAGAATCTTCATATTCCAAAAACTTTTAAGAACTTAAGTAGGGTAACCCTTTTTTCTACCCATATCTTTTTTTACACGATTGCCCCAAAAAAAGGAGTGTTATGTGTTCAGGGTTAATGTATGTATGTAGGTATGTATGTATGTATGTGAGTTTCTTTATTCCACCATAACTTTTAAACGCCTGAACCGATTTAGATGTATGGGGTATCGTAACAATCCTTGCATCGTTCCGAGTAACATAGGTTAGGTTATTAACCTAGTTAAAAATAAAAAGAAATCGGTGTGGTCACTTTAAAAAATAAATTAATACCAGCCTAAGAAGACCAGCCTCAATTTATTATTTTAATGAATCTGGTCGTGTCTATGTTTATCGTCCAGAATTTGACAAGTAGATTAATTAAAAAATATATAACACTGTACTTAAATAAAAAACGTCGTAAAAAAAAACTGACGAGTAAACAAAGTACAAATATGTGCAATTTTTGCAGTCGTGTTTTTTAATTGTTTAATTATAGTAGCTTGTTAAACATAGATGGAATGAATTATAATTATAATTTATTTGTTTTTTAACACTATGTCACACATCATTTATTACCTTAGTTGGAACGATTTTAAATATGTCAGACATTATTAACATGTTATGTATATTTAATTAATTAGAAAATCTGAAATATTCTGTCAACAACATGAATTTTGTTTTATGTTAAATTAAAGATCTGTTTAGGGATTGAACTCAAAAGTAGGGTGATTTTAAAACGAAATAAATAAAGAGTTAAAATGGTAGTAGGTATTATAGTTAAACAAGCAAAGTTATTTTTAAGCAAAACATTTAAAGGTATTTTTTTAAGCAAATAAAGATTATATTCCATTAATTTAAAAATAAACATTTAATGTATAAAATTTTCAATAAGTAAAAAATATACAATAAATTAGCTACTTACTTGCATTTATTTATTTATTTTAACTTTATGTAACAAAAACTTATGAACAAGCATCAAACAGAACAAAAACTTTCATATATATATTTTTTTAATAAAATTCAATCATCAAAATCGAACCCCACTAACAGAAAAACACACGTCACGAAGATAATCTGGTTACCGAATGAAATGGGAACAAATCAGTCGTCACTGACTCACTAGTCACTAACGTTGCGAGATGCCAGTTTTTCCTGTCGCTGTATAAAAATGTCCGCCCGCCCAAACCGTGTTTCCCCGCTCCCGCGTCTTCCCCACCGCGCCCTCTACCTAAAGGTGGGCTTACACGGGCAACAGAACGCTTACTTGGGCAACTAAAATTGAGCAATTCTTTGCAATTTCTTATCAACCTAAAACTCTTATTCCCGTTATTAAAAACGTAAAAATAAAGTCTCAAATTCATCTCATTGACAATCAATGTCGAACACTTGTAAATGCCATGAATTTTTAACAGACTGAGACTAGAATGTTGACGTTCCTAAAAGTCACAAAAATTGTCTCGCTGGTATTACCGTAAATAGCTTTTTTGCTCGGTGTTGCCGAGATGACGCATTTAACTACAATTTCACAAACTTCTTAAAATTTTGTAATTTTTGGCTAGACTGAACAATTTAATGCCAAAATTGTAACAATGAATGCTAGAAATATAGCAATACCATGTTGAGAGACATGGTATGCAGTACGTCTAGCAACTATTGCCGGCAATAATTGCTGAAAATTGCCCGTGTAAGCCCAGCTTTACTCGCACTCCCGCTCAAATCATCGCTGACAATGTCGATTCCGTTTTATTGGGCCGACGATCTTTTTATGGCAATTGGCATGGATCGTTTTTCCATTTCGATTGGGGTGCTTTGTCGTCCTTGCGGTTTCTTTATATTTTTTTCCCTTTTTTTTAGAAGAAAGTGAATTTTTATTTGCTGTTTATTTCGCTAGTGTTTGGTCTTTTAGTTATGTGGGTTGTTTTAAATAATGGGCTTGTGGCTATGTGAAGTTCTGACGTTTTTTTTTCTTTAGTTCGTTTTTATTTATTTAATAATAAAGGTTAACTAACTAGCTTTTGCATAATTTGAAGCTTTTATTTTACGCTTTTTCATCCTTTCACAATTAAAAAATTGCAAAGAATTGATTTGATTTATCTACTACACATTTTGTGATCTAAACTAAAAATGAATATAGGTACAAAATTTTAAGGTTAATTATTATAAAGTGATGTACAGTTTTGATATAACTACATAGTATAAAACAAAGTCGCTTCCGTCTGTCTGTCCCTATGTATGCTTAGATCTTTAAAACTACGCAACAGATTTTGATGCGGTTTTTGTAATAGATAGAGTGATTCAAGAGGAAGGTTTATGTATTTACATTGCACCCGTTCGAAGCCGGGGCGGGTCGCTAGTTCAATAATAAATAACACCCAACATTTAAAAACCATAACAATTAATTTATTTTAAAAATATCAAATATTCTAAAAAGCAATAAACTCCATTCGGGTGCTTATATGTATATCTTCTTTAAAAATTAAACAAATGAATACGCGTAATACTTATATAGCAAGTACAAATTATCCGAAAACACCAACACAACCATTTCAGAAACTAGTATAGTGATAAAAAGAAGGCAAACAACAAATCAAATAAAATATCAGACGGTTTTAGTCTATTTACTAAATCTAGATAGTAAACCAGAACTAAACTAAACTAAATATCGAAAACCAGATAATGAATGTGTAGCAAAAATACTCAAAAAGTCTCTAACATCTTTTGGTATTTCTAAAAATCCCACAACAGGTAATACAAATTTGCATGTATTACAAATAAATTAAGATAAGCCATGGTTTGCCCTGAAGGCCAGTTGCCATACCTAAATAAAAACGTTAAATATCTAGTAGCAATCTCATGTTAGCGACAATCAATGTCAATACTTATCGAAAAAGTAGGTAAATAATTACAGGCATTTTTGATACATTAAGATTAGAATACGAACGTTTTTAAAAATGCGAGAATAGGGAATGTTTTTTATGAGCTGTCAAAACGCGTTTCCCCCATAGAGTTTGTATGGCAATAGGGCGCTGTGACGTCATTTATTGGCCGACACAATTGGACATTTGACACTACCAATCAATTGACGTACTTTTTATGACCTGTCAAAACGCGATTCTCCCATAGATTTTGTATGGCAAAAAATAACTGTCACGTCACTTTTATGTTGGCTCAATCGACTAACTACTATTACTATTCATTTGAAACCAATTAAAAATCAAATTATGCAGTTAATTAAAAATTAATCGGGTTTTTAGGGCTATAATAAAGTATTTCTTTAGATAAATTACGTCTTGAAATTATAAGTTATAATGGTGTCAAATACCCAATTGACATACTTTTTGATAACTGTCAAATCGCGATTCTCTCATACATTTTTATAAACTGGGACATCATATTTTTCCCAACTCAATTAAATAACTATATAATAATTTTAAAACTAAATTATAGTGTTTATTTTAACTAGTTAAGTCTTGGAATTATAGGTTAATGGTATCAAACAATTGAATAACTATTTATTAATTTGAAAGCAATTAAAAATATAATTTTATAGTTAATTGACAATTAATTAGGTGTTCAGGACTAAAATAAAGTACGTTAATGGTGTCTACCGTATTGTTCTCTAGTTTAATTAAATTATATCACGAAATGAAATTAATTTACTTTATAACGTTGTACGTATAAATTATAATTTTCAATTATATCAATAACTTTGCTATCAAAATAATGCGTTAAGCTCCAGCAAAACTAACTCTAAAAAACTGTTTTATCATTACCGAAAATCCAGCAACGTGCAATAAAAATGCATGTGCTACAAATAAATTAAGATACCCAGCGTGGTGGTTACCGATATTGCGCTATAATGACGTGACCGCCGACGCGATAACGAGCCGGGCCTGTTACGGATTAGGGAGACACTGCCATATTGTGCGCTTACTGTGCGTTCGCATTGCGTTTGCGTTGCGTTTGGCCGGGCTTAATGGATGGGATAATGTTTATAATTAATTTAATGTATCAGTAACGGTTTGTTGTTGGAGTTTTCGAAAAACTATAATCAAGTATTATATTTCGTATAATTATCAATTTTGAACATCAGCATCCGTAGGTTTTGGTCATATTAGTTACTAACTTTTGCCTGTAAATTTGGTCATATGAATGTCGGTTATTGCGTTTGTAGATGAAGTGTAGGATTAAGAAATTACCTATGTCATTTATAACAAGATTCTGAGCCACAATTTTGTCTTTCAGTTTCGGTTTTTCGGTTCAGTGATTTTACAGTGACGAAGTAATAAATAAACAGATAGAATTACTGTCACATTTATGGTATTAGTGTGGATAATTAATTAATTATTTAAACTAAAATTATTAATGCTAAAGTTTAAATAGATATTTTAATATCACAATATTGTATCTGTGTATACTAGTTAAAATAAATTCTACATAACATCACGCCTGTAATCCCTGAAGGGTTAGACAGGGGTGTACCGATTAGTACACCCATATTTCGACAGTTATGTTTAAGTCCCATGTAATAGGGGCGAGCCTATATTGCCATCAACCGGGCACAAATCCAGACTGCGAGGCTATAGAGGAATTAGAGAAGAATAAAAAAATATTTTAAAAAAAATCTCTATTATCATACACCAATTAAAACCTATTCCAAAAGTGTTCACTTCATAATTAAAAACGTGTTAATAGATCTATCCCTTTCTCAATTAATTGGAAGCTCAGTTATATTTATGTATACTAATTAAGAGGAGGAAGTGTCATCAGACGACATCTAAATGTGGCAATAACTTTAGTAAATTACCTAGAGCTTAAAATGAAGCAGTTATCACATACTCGTCTGTGACATGGAATAATGAGTGACTGGAACGCTAACCAAGTCTCTTCCCGTCGGCGAGGTGTCCTATGGTCGCAACAATAAACAGGAGAAAAAAATTGTTGAAGTTGCCAATTTCGACTTTGGTGTTTGTAGTTTTTTTTAAATCAGCCAGAAATCACTACTTCCCTTTCTCTTATCAATTGTTGCCACAAAGGATGCGAATAAGTAGGAAAATGTGCCTTAAAAAGTCCCAACCTACAACCACTCAATATTATTAACTTAATTATGTCAAACTAATTCAGTATGTCAAATGTATTATCTAGAAATAGTTCATCCAAAACTTATGCTTAGAATAGACATAAAAAATTATCAGCGTTAAATATCCAAAATCATCACAATTACTTTTAAAATTGAAGCAATTATGACGCTTTGACAAAACCCTAGTTGATGAACCCGTATTTTGTGTTTGTTTATAAGGTAATCTTCAAAGTATGTAAATGTGTGTAATAATGTTAGTCCCCTAGGATAAACATACGTGTTAACTCTCTGTCAGTTTTTACTCTGTGGCGTGTAACGAGGTCGGGAGCGTTATGAGATAAATATTTATGTGTTTACATGCAGTTAGCGCTTGATCGCTAGCGCTGATGGCTTCATAAATGATATTTCAGTCGCTGGATTATCGCTGCATATTAATCAGACTAGTTGATTTTTATTTTCATTTTAAATAGTTTAATGCTGGAAGGGCTATATTAAATGAAGTTAAACTATAAAACTAGTTATAACATCGGACAAACAGCCGTTGTAATAAAAATTATTGCATTCGAAATTAAAAAAATATTTCAAATAATACAGTCAACAGTAAAGTCGAAACATTCCATTCCTCAAGAATTTCAATTACAATCAGAGTTAAAGAAACTATTTTCGTAAAGGTACAGAAAGACAACGGTATCAAATGTTCACAGAGAATACATAACTAGGGAACGGATACCTGGGTATCAGAGCGCAGTATAGTATCCGAATAACAAGCGAACGCGAAAGGATTCTGCGGTCGCATTAAAAACAGATGAGGTTTAAAAAGCAACCCGCAAATGATGCTAAATGATCGTCTTAAATAAGCGGGTAGAACGCGCGGGTGGAAAACGCTCGACTGCAGAGTACTGCCGCGTCAGGTATGTAAGATCGACGATAATAGTTCTTGTAATCTTTCTTTCTGTAAAAAAAACATTGCCTCATTGCTCTATACTATTAATTTCCCCTGTATTGTAGGTGCGTTTTCAAACATATAGACTTACACTATACAGCCAGATCTGGAACAACAATCTGTAGGTCATACAAATATTTGTTCTGTGCGAAAATTGAACCCGGTACACATAGTACATCAATCAATCCCTCAGCCATTGCGCCAACCGTGTTTTCTAAATCATCGATCTTACATACTCGATACTGTATGGTTTTGTCAAGAATTTAGTTTAATTAAATAGTCACTATCATATTAGTTCGTTGAAGTCTTTTGCAGTGACTCTTCTATGACGTACAATGATCGTGGAGGATACTGCAATGAACACGACGATACATGATCAATGAGTCCATAGTTCGTCGCTTCAAGCAAAACTTTGAACATTGCTATACAAACTTTTCATTAACGTCACGCGTGGAAATGGATGACTTTTCTTTGCTGGAAAACACACACAGAAAATTATTATTATTTTCCTTTAAAATCCTCTGAAAATAAATTCAGTTCTATATCAGAATTATATCAACTATACTCCAACTTTTCACACTACTTAACAAACGCAGCGTTTGAACCGCCCGTGTGCATCGTCAGCACGGCCGATTGGTTTAGTTAGCAGTGAGCGTCGCGCCTCATTTGCTTGCCGCGCCGCGCCGCGCCGCCCGCCACCCGACGACTTTGTTACCACTCTTTTCATCCCGACACCGTTCTAACTATCCGCTGAAGTGATAAATCGGTGTCATAAAACTTTATGAATGTTTTATGCACTTGATTTTATGTTTTATCACCTTTTGTATATCATTTGCGGGGTAAGGATCACATGGAAGGATTTGTATCGTACGAAATCTCACGATGCGACTGAGGAGGACGTTGTTCTATCGCCTCGTGTACTCAATAAAATTAATTTTCCATGATATTTCTTTATACCCTTGCAAGGGTCAAGATTTAAGTAATCTATTGTAAAGAAACAACTGTATTTTTTACCAAGAATTAGACGGAATTTTCTTAAAAAAAAAAAAAACAGATGCAAAACAATTACGGTAATGCAGTGGTAAGGGAAATCTTCTTTTATATGTAATGATTTAGAACTTTTTATTTATTCACTTATCTAAATAAAGGTAAATAAAAGTCTAACCAAATTATTACGCTTCAAAAAAATTCAAAAGATAGAAAGCGCATTTCTAAACAAAACCGCCACCTACATAGAAACTAAGTTACAGAATAAAGTTTAATGAAAACGCGGAATTAAATATCTAAACCCTTTGAAAGAGGAGAAATGAAGAAATAGTAGAGAAAGGGCATCGGTTGAGCGCCCAACAGGTTGACGGCGGACTTTTAATGATCCCTTAATGATTGAGCCGCGGGCCACACGATGCGTGCCACCCTGATAATGTACACACTGCCTTATACTATAGCCTTTGTATAGCATTGTGGGAGTCCGTAAAGTCGGCTTTATAGACTTCTATTAAATCAGAGTTTGATAGTCAGACACGGTAGTTGAAGTCTGTTATTATGATTGATTGGAATCATTGATTGTTTTAACTAATAGTGATTGGTTTTTTATACCTATATCTAAATAATTTAGTATAATTTATTTTTTTATTGAAAACTTTTTTACCCGCATTTTTGGTAGGGGTTATTGTGTGTTCGCGTCATCGACATGCGAAATTGACCGCGTTACCGACATGCTAATGTGACGGTAAGAAGAAATGTGGGTAGTCTTTTCTTCATAGAAACGCTGTCGCCTGTTTTCTATTTTACAATAAAGTAAATATTACTGTTTGTATTTCTCTATATTTTTCTAAAAGCACTGGAGCCCAGAATCCACTTATGACAGCTGGGACCAAAGACTTAACGTGCTTTCTAAGGCACGGAGGAGACTCGGTGTGTAAAGATTACCCATCCACGGTTCAACCCCGGCAAGCGTTGCTTAACCTGATGAATCAACCCCTGCGGCTATTATTGCTTAGCCACTTTCTTCTAATACCAAATTTTCGGAAATATCTGTCCGCATTTCCTCTTAAGTTTTAACTATAGTCGGCAGTCTTCATAACTGCCTAGATTTTTTGCCCTTAATGATACTTACCTCTTAGAACTTCTTATAATTTCATGGTTTTCTAAGATCTAAGTGTGGGCCACTTTACTGCTTGCATATACAAATGCGGAGGACATCAAAATAAACAATTAGGTGCTTATGTCATGCAAATGAATTTCAATCGTTTTAAGATTCAGACACAAAAAAGTCTAGGTTAGGTATTAGATATTTTATAGACTAATATTTACAGTGCAGTTCGACAAAAAGTTATTTCTTATTTAATAAACCCAACACTGTGCTATTTTATAGAAAACAATATAAAAAACATGATACCTATTTTGGACGTAATTAATCCATTAATTAACAAATAATAACAATACCAGCCTATATTGTCCCACTACAAGGCAAAGGAGTCTTCTCATAGAGAGATGGCACGAGCATTGATCACTACGCTTCCGATTTCAAACTTATATTAAATGGAATGGCCGTGGCTTCTCAGTACGAGAAGAGACTGCCCTGTTGTGGGACAAGTATAGTCTATATGCTATTCCGGAATTTAATCTACAGGGTGGTCCAGGCCAGATGGATATAAAATTTTTGACTACTTAAAAAAAAAATTATACCCATCTGGCCTGGATCACCCTGTATATCTTTGTCTTTCATCTAAATCTTTCAGCCGTCCGTGATTGAGTAACAAGCATCCATCCATCCATCCAGTATTTATAATAGATAGTGGTAAGATTATTACATACGAATTGAAAAAGTCACATTGAAACTTGCCCGATATCGAAACCACTGGGCCATCGCACATTCATCCTGCAACATCCAAAGAGTTCATAACGAGACATAAATTATGGTGTTATTAATTTTCTGTACGAGCCATTACCTATACTAAAGTCTATATAATATTCCAAAGTTCTTTCGTTCAGAAAACTTTACGCTACTTTATACCCGTTAACTTCGTTCATTAACGCAAACTGTTGATCGAAGTCAGTCGATTAAAACTAATAAAATGAACTATAATTGAACGGATCGCTAACTGGATAGAATACTAGCTTTACCTCGCGATTTCAGCTGCTTTTATCTTTGGTTAAAGATTTTTTCTAATTCGGCTGGTAGTTCCAAAGATTAGCGCTTTTAAACAAACAAACAAACAAAAAACCTCTTCAGAATTATTATATTAAGTATAGATTTATAATACACTAGCACTCTCCCCGCGACTTCGTTCGCGTGATTTTCCTTACGAATCCCTAACTTTTTTTTCTAAAATAAAATATAGCCTTTATGTTACTCGCAGATAATGTAGCTTTCTAATGGTGAAAGAATTTTTAAAATCGATCCAGTAGTTTTTGAGTTTATATATTACAAACAAACAAAAATACAAAGTTTTCCTCTTTATAATGTTAGTGTAGATAATTATATTAGTACCTATTAGTATATATTTTACAAAATGATGTTCTTTTCACGAATTTGATGTATTTGCATCAGCATGTTTCTATATAACCAAATTCGAGTCAAACTTTTAACAATACAAGTAGTTGTTAAAACTTGGTTAATTTAAAATAATATGGTACATCACTTGTATTTGTTTTATGTTGTTTTACATTTGCCTACTTACCTTAATAATATGTAAGTATTTACTTTTATAATTAATATAATTATTTTGAGTTTATGAAATAATTAAAATAGTTTTTCTTCTTTTTTTTCGTGTCAATGATTTTAGGAATCTTTTTTTTTTCTATAATTTTTGGGCACAGTAAGTGGCCACGTTTATCGCAGCATCAGTAGCGTTGTAAACGTCTTCTAAAATGCAGGTATAGGGACACTTCGGGAATAGTAGTAAGTGGGGGCCATCGTCTGAGGAGGATCACTGCACTCGCACTGGGTATCGGTGGTATTAATAGTTATATAAGAACCTTTTTCTCGTTTATTTATACCATTTTTAAATAAAACTGAGAACTGCTAGTGTAACGGAAACCCTGTTTAATTTTAACTAACATTTCAGAACGTGCATACAAATTAAGGTAAACGCAGCTATCAACGACCCATCGAAAATCTGCAGGTATTACCGACCTATAAAAGTAATTCGAAATCTTTACGTTTCCAGAACTATTTTAGCTATAGTAGGCAAAGTTACACACGCGTTTATTCCTTGAGCATCGTATACTTTTACGTTTTTGTGAGTAGCTGTGCAAAAAATAGATAAAATACGCTAATTACTGCGGGGCAGCGTGGACGCAGGGCGTGTAGTACTGTTCCCTTGTTCCTTGAAGTAAGTACGTGACTTTTCTATTTAAGACATTTATACAAACAAATGACGTCTATACTTTATCTTATATTACTAAATGTATTCATTTAAGTGTCAACTCTTGATTTCTTACGACATTTTATTAATAAAAAGTAATTTGAAACGATAAAACTTTAAATTAAAATGGGACGGTGTTAGCTTCATCAGTTTTAGTCGTGGCAGCTATCAACGACCCATAAGTCGGCAATGGCAGCAAAGTAACGTTTTGTTTTATTTTTCTTTTATGTTATTATATCACACTAACACAAGTATTTTTATGGACCAGTTTAAATGTAAGCTATCAGTCTTTATAAAAATCTATTAGCGACTAAACTTTTTTGTCTAGTTTTTACCTTTTAGCGTTGTCAATTTAACCAAAGTTATGATATTTTTCGAGGATCGATATTGAATAGTATCAGTAATCATTGTTTTTGTGTTTAAAACAGTGTGCATTTGTTCATATTTTTGTGACATTAATCAATTATAATTTATTTTATAGTCCGAAGGTCAATTAAATTAAAATAACCATTTTTTTATGAGTCGGTAATACAATTTATGTTTATACTTACATACTTTATTACTGACCCATGAGGGTCGGCAATAGCAACTATAAGAAGCTATTACTGATCGTATATAGATTATTTAGTTTCTCACCTTACTTTTATGATTTAGCTGATTTTGGTTTTGAAATGTTCGTGGAGGTCTAGGGAAGGTTTAAAGAGTGAGAAAATATGGGGTAGAGGTAGGGCAGAGGTAGGGCAGAGGTAGGGCAGAGGTAGGGCAGAGGTAGGGCAGAGGTAGGGCAGAGGCAGGGTAGAGGCAGGGCAGAGGTAAGGCAGAGGTAGGGCAGAGGTAGGGCAGTGGTAGGGCAGAGGTAGGGCAGAGGTAGTGCAGAGGTAGGGCAGAGGTAGGGCAGAGGTAGGGCAGAGGTAGAGCAGGGGTAGGGCAGAGGTAGGGCAGAGGTAGGGTAAAGGTAGGGCAGAGGTAGGGCAGAGGTAGGGCAGAGGTAGGGCAGAGGTAGGGCAGAGGCAGGGCAGAGGCAGGGCAGAGGTAGGGCAGAGGTAGGGCAGAGGTAGGGCAGAGGTAGGGCAGAGGTATTGCAGTGGTAGGGCAGAGGTAGGGTAGAGGTAGGGCAGAGGTAGGGCAAGGTAGGGCAGAGGCAGGGCAGAGGCAGGGCAGAGGTAGGGCAGAGGTAGGGCAGAGGTATTGCAGTGGTAGGGCAGAGGTATTGCAGTGGTAGGGCAGAGGTAGGGCAGAGGTAGGGCAGAGGTAGGGCAGAGGTAGGGCAGAGGTAGGGCAGAGGTAGGGCAGAGGTAGGGTAGAGGTAGGGCAGAGGTAGGGCAGAGGTAGGGCAGAGGTAGGGCAGAGGTAGGGTAGAGGTAGGGCAGAGGTAGGGTAGAGGTAGGGCAGAGGTAGGGTAGAGGTAGGGCAGAGGTAGGGCAGAGGTAGCGCAGAGTTAGGGTAGAGGTAGGGCAGAGGTAGGGTAGAGGTAGGGCAGAGGTAGGGCAGAGGTAGGGCAGAGGTAGGGCAGAGGTAGGCTAGAGGTAGGGCAGAGGTAGGGCAGAGGTAGGGCAGAGGTAGGGCAGAGGTAGGGCAGAGGTAGGGCAGAGGTAGGGCAGAGGTAGGGTAGAGGTAGGGCAGAGGCAGGGTAGAGGTAGGGTAGAGGTAGGGTAGAGGTAGGGCAGAGGTAGGGCAGAGGTAGGGTAGAGGTAGGGTAGAGGTAGGGTAGAGAGATCATCACTAGCTTATACATTCTATTGCTGGAAACAGGCCTTCTCTCATACACGATCGGGAATAGCTGCATAAAAATCGTTAATAGCTTCACAGCCGTTTTTATGGGTCGGTAATAGCAACAATCGACTAAGTCACTTTGTAAATTATTTTTTACAGGATAATCCTTTATTTAAATGTATTTGATTCAGTAAATACATTATTTATACATAACACTAGCATATAAAATTAAACTATCAATCTTTAGAGGAACCAGTATACTAAAAAAAAATTGTTGATTTTAAAATTGCCTTAGGGGGGTCGTTATTACCTGCGTTTACCTTAAATAATATTTTCTGTTTTTTTGTGATGGCTCAGTGGTTAAGGAGCTCGCCTCTGATGCATGAGGTTGTGAGTTTGAATCCGGGCAAGTACTAATGTAACTTTTTCAATATATATTCACTTTCTAAAAAATATCTATGACGTCACTGACATCGGTGAAGGAAAACATCATGAGGAAACCTGGACTTGTAATTAATATAAATCTGGAATTACCAATCCGCCTTGAGCAAGCGTGGTGATCAATGCTCATGCCTTCTCTGTATGAAAAAAGGCCTTTGTCTTGCAGTGGGACAGTAATAGGCTGGTATATTTTTTCTGTTTTTTGTATTTAATGACCTCTTGAATGGATTCTGTAAAAAGTGTAACCTGTTAAGGGGCTCCCTCACCGGGAGCATTCGCGTGTAATGTAACGTTACAGAGTCGAGCATTACATCAGTGAGGGAGGAGAACTGAGCATTACAGCGCGCACCTTGTAATGATACAAAACGACGTTACATCAGTGAAGGAGGAGAACCGAGCATTACAATGCGCACCTTGTAATGATACAATGTGTAATATTTTGATACAACTTGTAACATCAATGCGCTTTCCTAATTCAAATCTATACTAAATGTTACATTACACGCGAATGCTCGTCAGTCAGGGAGGTAGTATTGTAATGTAATGCTCAAAGTCGAATCTATAATGTTACATTACACACAAACGCTCGTCGGTCAGGGAGGTAGTATTGTAATGTAATGCTCAAAGTCGAATCTATAATGTTACATTACACGCGAATGCTCCCGGTGAGGGAGCACCTTAAGTATACCCTTTTTATCTACCTATAATGTCACCGGTTCTCTCTCAATACATACGAGTACTACACACTCGGGAATAGTCCACGACTATGTGTAATCGTTTAATGATTGCCAAACCTGGCACCTAAGTTACGCAAACAAAAAAAAAATTAAAATAACAGCTGGTTTAAAAAAACAGTCCTAGAAATCATTATTCAAGCAGCGTGCTGACTTATTAAGGCGTATGCAAACACCGGTGACATGAAAGCGGGCGGTAAGCGCCATTAATGATTTCTTAATGATTGAGTCCAAAGCTCGGTCGCCTCGGAGTCGGAAGTCGGTCGGAACATATCGACAACGACCTCGAATTTTGGCTGGATGTTAGAATTTGTTGTTCTGGTGGATGCTGGTGAATAAAGACTGATTGATTATATTTTAACTAATTGATTTAAATTTCTTAGGGCTAATTTTTCAATCGTCAGAAAACTTTTAATGGTGGGATAAATATGGCGGTTTGACAGCTTTTGTATAGAAAATAATATATGCCAAACAGTCATAATATTTATGATTAAAAAAAAAATAGATTAAACTGTTTTTTTTTATTTTTTTTTATACATTTAAGTTATCTGACTATTGAAAAATCGACCCTAAGTTGTTTTAAAAAGGATGGCTTAGATAATGACTGTCAAAAACATACTGGTTGATCGTAAAAATAGTCTGGGAGTAATTTTAAGTGATATTAGCTTCAATCGTTCATACAGTTTCTTGATATTTTAAGCCAAACTAGATGACGCAAAGTAAACAATACTTCAATGCCGTATGCAAATGAGGACTATACTAAAGACCAAATATACATGCAGTCACGCTTTGGTTCAAAACTAATATTATCGAAAACTTTGGATTTTTTTGTAGTTCGGCATAATTATACAAACAGCGTTTCTTACCTACGTCCTGTTGAGTACGGATGTACTATCGAATTACTTGGTGGGCGAGTACGTGCGGCGTGGCTGTGCCGGCGGCGGCCCATTAAAAATAATCGATGCTTGCGAAAATATCGAGGGCTTTCCACTAATGACATCGCACGGGAAAACAAAGCGAACCGGGTCGACACAGGCGAGCGACTGCCGCGCCATCTAACCCGCGCCGATTCAAATACGGCCTAAGGATGTGTGACGACTTGAGAACTCATGGGAGTTTTAAGACCTGAGACGTCGACTGATTTACCGTTATAAGTGTACGTGGGTCTTAAGATCTTAACACCCTATTGGAGGTGTAAACAGCGAAAATACACACCCCGTTTTTATTTGCCTTACTAGACAGACGGTTGGTAAAAATTAACAACAATAAACCAACATGAAGCCGTTCTTCGTCAAATAAACAATTGAATTTAACCATTTTAATGGCACCCGAAAAATATAGCCAGTACAGAACGTCGGTAACCGAAGTTTATTTCCCGAATTTGGTGTTTAATAGGTTAATTCACGTGGAAGATGTTTGTGGAGCACCACGGCGCGGCGGTGGGGCCCGCGCTCTCCTTGTTTTTCTTACAAATGAAATTATTGCGCGAATAAAATATTTTACTGTCTGTCAATTTGGTTGGTTCACTTCGTCGAAATGTTCCGTCAGATATTAAGCAGAGGTTAAAATTTTATTTGTACGGAGTTATTGCTCGAATGCCGGCGAGTCGCGGCGTGATGTTGTTGAATTCTCTTCGGTACATCGGGCTCGTTCGTGGGCCATTATTGCTTGATGTAAGACAATGCTTACAAATAAAATAAAATACTCACTCTTATTTATTGCTTCGTAGAATATCGAGGGGACTGTTCGCTAGAAGTGTCTCGTAATAGATAGATGGTCACGGTAAGAAAATAATGACATTGTATCACAAACTAAAACCTTCTAAAAATAAAACCGATAGATGGCGGGAATGTCCACCTAGAATTAGTGATAGCTTTCCTCTATAGTGGCCCTCACACACACATTCGCATTTGCTGTTGCTTTATTCTACCTTTAACAATTGAGATTGAATCTTTTCATATTATTTACCTGACCTAGGTACACAACGTCGTCTATGTTAGGTATACTCTATCAAAAAAGAAAACTTAAACAGGTATTTAGATTAGTAAAACATTACATTTTCAAACCTCAAGCAACCGAACTTTTACCTATCTTCGACGAAACCTTATTAAATATTGAACGACCTCTTCCGTCAAAAGAAAGGCATGTAACACAGGCCACTAAGTCTTAAAAAAAAATTGAAAGAAACCAAAATACATATTAAAAAAAATATTGTTATCTTTTTAAATGGCATTACATTGTTTTTTTGCTCTCCTTGGCCAGTGGTAATAGGTTAAAAACTATTTGGTACTTTATAAAAATATTTTGCAATAAAAGATTTTTACTACCGGTACATAAGTAGTTTTAAATTCATTTTCCTCTACACATGACAACAACCATTGCAGGCTTAGCCAAAGAGTTTTTATATCCGAAATCGAAAAAAAAAAACAAAAATTGTATCATAGATATTCGTAGTTTTAAATTCATTTTCCTCTACACATGACAACAACCATTGCAGGCTTAGCCAAAGAGTTTTTATATCCGAAATCGAAAAAAAAAACAAAAATTGTATCATAGATATTCACTTCATATCAAAATATTCTCACATGTAGCAAACTCGCGCGGATTGAATACATCTGTGATACGAATAGAGTAGGACGCAACAAAGCTGATGTAATTGGTGCATTGTAGGAGGCCGCGGGCTACCATCGTTAGCCTTTCTTTCCTTCACTCGGTTTTGTCCGGGCCCGCTTGCTAATTAACTATGAAATTAATTGACGCGGCAAAGTTTCCGAGTGAAACTTGAATTAATTGGCACGTCCGACTTCAGCCTAATTAGGAGCCTGAGGCTTTTCAGTATCGCGCTCGTTGATGCCGTGAAAAACACACAAAAGTGTTGTGTATAGTTTGATGTGCGCGAGTTTCGCGCTCGAATCAAAATTTATGTTCTTTGCTATCTCTTTGCAGTGTTAATTGCGTGTGGTGAATGTGCAAGATTTTTGAAAGTGGAAGCATTGCTTTTTGGTTGCACACTAAGGCTGATTTGTAATTTAATTAAGTACTTACAAACTAATAAAGGTCACGGGAAACCGCTGGATGCGGGCAGCGCTGGACCGGTCATTGTGGCCATCTTTAGGGAAGGCCTATGTTCAGCAGTGGACGTCGTTCGGCTGATATGATGATGATGAGTTACAAACTTCGACACATCATTCAGACAGCAGCATATTACAGAAGTTGCGGGACGTCTTAACAGGATACCGTAGCCCCGGAACATAAAGGGCAACAGAAGGTATAGGGTGGTTTTTTAGTCAGTAAAAGTCTGACAGTCCCTTCCGCCCCACCCAGGGCGGAAGGACTCATTTGATGATATTTACCACCTTAAAAAAAAGGCAATTACCAATGGGACTTTTTCAATTGATATGTTTCTTTTTAAGTTTATTTTGAACATCACTGACATCGGTCAAGGAAAACATCGTGAGGAAACCCTTACTTATAAATTAATATAAGTCTGAAATCGCCAATCTGCTTTGAGAAAGCGTGGTGATCAGTGCTCGTGACTTCTCTGGATGAGATGAGGCCATTAAAATTATTGTTATCTATATGAATTTAAAAAGACACATTGATGCTTTCCTGGTATCGAACGCGCAACCTCATGCATGAGAGGTGGGCCGCTTTAACCGCTAGGCCGGCCGACATTCATCCTGCAACATCTAAAAAATTTTTAACGAGACATTAATTATTAATTTTCTGTAAGAGCCATTACCTAAGCCTGCATAATTTTAATGTAGTAATAGGCTGTTATTATAATTACTTACAAACTCCAAACTTTTGCTACGACAATTAACCATACATTTTCATTGTTAACTAACACGAATAACTCATAACACTACACTATAATTCGTCCACAGCTCAACACAATAAAGCATGTTTCGGTTCCCTTAAATCAAATAACAAAAGCTGTTATTTAGTTCGCTTATTTAGAATTCCCACTGTTGTCTATCATTATTTATTTGTAAGTGCACAATATAAACACAGTTCGCGGGCAAGGGCCGACAGTGGAAGAAAGCTTGTCTTGGGGCTAAGAAACCTCCATAATTAACATACATTATGAATTATCGAAAATGACCGAGTCGATAGCCCTAATTACATGGTGCCGCGGCAACGTAGCAAGGAGTAATGAATAGCTTTGTATTTTATTAATACGTGTTGCCGGCCAGTGTTAGATATCTTTGTTGGGATGAATCATATTTTATGAGCCCCATTACGTGTTAATTGGGTTAGTAAGGGTGTGTTTTCTTTTTTTTTGGTTCTAATTTCAAAATTTAAATTTGGAACGGTGATTTAAAATGGAGCGTTAGACTGAATTGAATTTTTGGGTTTGTGTCTTTGGGATAATTAATTAGGTATATTAAGTTTTAATTTTGGGTGGGTTTTAGGATTATTTATTTGGTAATTTAAGGTTTTTTTAATTGAAATGTTAACCCAAATTAGGCATTTGTAACAAGTAAATGTAAAAACTTAAAAAGTATCCTTTCCAATAAGGTTTTATTACTAAAATCTCAATTCGAAATTCAATTGAAGCGTGTAGTTCGAAATATTTAAAAAAAGAAAAAATCAAGACAGCCAACGGCAACGGATGTTTCGCGACGACTCGATCCTGTTATATTTACAGGTATTTTTCAAAGATGTTATCAATGCGAATTTATATTTCCGCTTCGCTTTACCGGTGCGAGGGAAAATAAGCCTGTTGGCGTGGGGATCCTTCAGGCTGGTCGCACAAACTGAATGATGAAGGAATGTCTGTTACGTCTGTGGAACATACCCAGCAGAGGAGAATCCTTAGCTTCAAAATTTGGTCTATCAGAAATTACTGATATCGACGTTGAGTAGGTAAGTGTTACTATGGTGTAGTTTGTGATTCGGATTTGATTTGTAATGTTCACTAGGTGTAAATGATAAAATGCTTTCAAAAATGGTCTAGGCTTTTGAATATTGTGTATTTGAATTTGGGCAGATAGAAAGAGAAATAGTTCACTATTTCTCTTTTCGGGGGTCCCAAAATTTTGAAGCCTCACTCACATGAAATGATGTTATCTAATGATATAGAGATTTTTCGGCGGTTTAAAAAATAATAGCATTAATATATCGAGTGCAATGATTTTATCTGATGTTAACAAGCGTTTAATTTAGATATGGAAAAACGTTTTCAAAAGCGTTTCTCAAAACCTTATGTATAATTTCAAAGCAGACAAAATAAAATAACTCGAATGACACTCCTCAGCATCCTTTAACGAACGTTAAATTAAAAAAATAAAATATTCATATTTTCCACCAATCTAAGTAACGGTCATTACCACAAGTGGTCGCAAGACTCCCCGAGTGACCGCTAATGACCGAGCGATTGCGGAATCGCCTCGTTACCACCGCCATTGTCGGTATAAAGAGTTGTTCATTCGTTCTTCATTCAAGGCGTTCTTCATTTGAATTCGTCTTACGTGACCGTGACGTCACCGACTCTAAACGATTTACGTTCGAAGTTCGAACGTCCACAGAAAGTGTGTAATCGAAATTTTAAGGCACTTCCTGTACGATTGTTTGTTTTATGAGTTCTGATTGGATATAAGGAAGTTATTACAATAAACTGCTTCGTTGCATTTTAGTATTATTTAATTCATCACATCCTGACCGCCATACTTGAGCTTAATAATGGGAATTTGTGAATTTATAGTTTAAGGATAGATTTCCTTTGCGGTGAGTGAAGTTTTGTTTAATTACATTATTGAAACACGTCTTCCTTATTACTTGCTGCATATTTTTCTTTGTTTCTAATACCTACTTTTCTTTACTTACCTCTTTATTTATTTACGGGGTAATACCTACTTATTAACAACATTTTGGCAAAATTTGGTAACACCCAAATATTGAGTGTGACCATAAACAAAAATACATTTTATTGCCAGACCTAAAAACTACACTAGAAAAAGTACAAATGTTAAGACACACAAACACAAAACTATACAAAACAATTGCACCAACAAATATCAAACGTAATTCCGCAAAAACGAATTAAAAATTAATATGAAAACATTAGCACTTAGTTCACGTCCGCTCAACTATTCTTTAACAACCACTGAATTAATTAATAATTAATGATATTCATGATGTTTGCACGTACGTTCGTAGTGTGCTGGAAGCTGCGCTAATTTATGCAGCGGGTGATCGAGCCGGCAACTTGATTGCTTTTCTTTCTAACTTGTTCACTTTGCTTCATATTCAGTTACGGTTTATTGTTGACGCATTATTATAATAGTTCTTGTTTTGTATGTTTAAGCCAGAACTTTATACTAATTGAGAGCGAGTATCCGGATACCGGAGCTTGGAAACTTTGAATAGGATACTCGAGTTTTTCTTTAGGAATTTATTTAAAAAAAAAATAAGAGAACGCGTTTATATTAGGTAGGTAGGTAGTAGGTAATTCTCTAAGTATTTACGTTTGAAGTCTTATACTTAAGTTTGAAGTCGGCAATCCGCCTTCAGGAAGCATGATGATTAATGCATGTGCCTTCTCTATATAAGAAGAGGCCTTTGCACTGCGGTCGGACAGTAATATAGCTGGTATTATTATTTTATTATTATATACGCTTTCGCCTGCGACTTCGTCCGCGCATATGTCGGTTATATCTATAATATGTTTTTTACTTTACGTATAAATATTTATAATAACTCCTGCTATTGTCTGCATTTGAAAAAGTTCAATGGGACAACGGAATTTAAAAAAGGATCAAGTTCAATGATTCTTGCAGGATTTAGGAACTTTGTAAAAAAAAACAGATAAACTAAAATAATGGTTTTATTCAATGGATATAATTAGTATTTATTTGCTTCTATTCGATTAGTTTATTGCGTATTCTCAGTTACTTCTTCTTTATTTGTTTTTTTTTTGTTAAAAACCTGACATACTCCCGACCTATTCTCATATAAAAAAAAATATATAAAAATTGGTCCCGCCTTTTTGGAGGAGTGCGCCCACAAACACCGTGACACGAGATTTTTATATAGATACATTTAGCCTGTGTTGTGTTGCGGCATGTGAAATTTTAGTCTTCATTACCTAAGCACATTACAAGTAAATAGTAATGCGCAAACCTACGAGTTCCACTCACACTTGACTGATTTCCATTATTTATTTATTCATTGAGCGCTAAATGAAGTATTATCGTATGAAGCCGCACCGGCTCGCGTCCCATTTGAATTTCTCTACGTGTTTTAACATTTCATAAGTCTTGTACATTTCTCCGCATAAGTCCTCACTAAATAACGCTTAAAACACGTTGACAACACGGCTATTTGTTAGCCGTAACAACAATAACACAACAATCCTATAACAATAAGCCATTAGACAAGTCGTGGAAATTTTCCGGTTATTTCCGATTCACACCGATTGTTACGGCCGAGTCGGCCATTCGAAGGGCCATAACTCGGCCCGAGAGCCGCTTCGAGTGGGGTCTATGGCCAACGACCACGGAATCGTATATTTATGGTATATTTGTGGTATATTTACGGCCTATATAATGCGAGAGATTTATTGGGTGCGGCGTAATTAGCGCGCGTTTAGATTTATAATCTGAATTTGTTGAGCCAGTGTGAGCCAGTTGTGGCCACTTTTTAATGGCACGCTTAGCGCTAATGAGCCATTTTGACTGGCTGTAGCTTTTAATACGCGTGCCGTCTACTAAACTGCACGAATGCCATTTTGTTGTTTCGCTTTCACTATGTATTCTTTTGAGAATAATAAATAAGAGGGATGTATTTCGATCCTTTGTCTTGGTATTGCTAAGTAAAATCGATGTTTATCTGTCATAAATTAGTATAAATAAGTCGGAGGGGCGAGTGCGCCGGCGCCGCGAGCGCGCGTAAATCACGCACAACCGCTTATTAAGTTGTTAGGGGCGGCCGTGTCTGCGCCCACGCGTGCCCGCTCTCCGCTCTGTGTCCACGCCCTTATGTTTGCGCTAGCTCACAACCTTGTATCTCCGGTTTGTTCCCATAAACTTGTTTATTTCTTGTAGATACTTGTGAACATACAAAAAGGATAAACCATGTACCTACTTATGTATGTATGTATGGATGGATGTAGTGCTCAATTCATGCTACAACTTTGTTGTCACTATTGAGAAGAAATTGTTAGAATTCCAATAACTTTTAACGATTTGGAACAATCGCGATCTAGTCTCAGTTTGTTAAAAATACCTCTACTTTACCCAAATTTTTAGACATTGACTGTTGCTGAGATGGCGACTAGTTTAGATTGCGACTACCTTTTGAACGTTTTTAATTAGTAGAATTCTGTGTGTGATATTTGTATATCTCTTATACCCACCCCCTTTACATACTGCTGGGTACAGACAGATAGCGATAGAATTTAGGTACTAATAGTAGAGGAGACGTGGAAGATCGACCTTCACACATCTGATAACTTGATGAGACATATTTTTTATCAAATATAATTTATTAACAAACATGCTTAACATAACATGCGTATCAAAAAGTTTTCATAGCTATTTTGAATTAGGCATGTAGTCTTTTGTAACTTAAACCTGAATTTTTGTACCTCGATATCTTTAAACTTTCATTCTTACACTAAAACTCTATATCTGATACTACGATGTTTTACAGTCATAATAAACGTTTTATAAGCCATTAGATACTGAAATACCGCAAATGTGCGGAAATTAGAGGGGCCATCACCTTAGCACTAACTTTATCATAAAGTGCTATAAAGAACGGTACTTACTTAATCACTACACTTAGAAGACAATTTATTAATACCTTTAAGTACATTATTACATGTATTAAGTACTTAGATGTCGTACATTAAAAACCAGAATTATGGACGTTTTTACATGTGGGTAACTAGCTTTTCCCCGCGTGTATTTTCATACGAATCCCTATATATAAAAAAATATTATATAGTCTATAGCACTCAGGGATAACGTAGCTTCCTATTAGTGAAAGAATTTTCAGAATCGAATCAGTAATTTCGGAGATTAGCGCACTCAAACAAAAAACAAACTTTTAAGCTCTAAACTATTAAAAATTACAAAACTTAAACAAAAAATGAAAATAGGTACGTAATATGTCCTTGGCCGCACTTGTTCTTAAATTCACAAAATACAATGAAGCACTGAAAGCTCAGAAAATAAGCTTTTCACATATTCCAAATTAAACAAATCCCATAAACTAACAAACCAGACTACACTTAATGCAACATACTTAAAGTTAAAACGCGTATTATCGTCACACATTGTCACGTAACAACAGCACGTTAAGAGACAACCCTTGCCATTTAGTATGCTTATAGTTACAAAATTATAACCACGCTTCAATACACAGTAGCACTGAAAGTTCAGAAAATAAGCTTTTCACATAAAAAAAAACCCACGTATTCAAAACCAAATAAATCTCACAAACTAGGCAATACTTAGTTACATACTTAAAATTAAAATGCGTATTATATCGTCACACAGCACGTTTAAGCGACAACCCTTGCCATTTAGTATGCTTATAGTTACAAAATTATTACTTTGCTTGAATACACAGAAGCACTGAAGCTCCAAAAAAATAAGCTTCACACATTAAAAAACCGGCCAAGTGCGACTCCTACTCGCACACGAGGGGTTCCGTTCCTCCATATAATATTTAACACAACATACAAAAAATAAGATTATAATCGCAAAAAAAAATTTTTTTTGTTACTTGTGCTACATGGCATTGCTTCTTGCCAAATTAGAAAAAAGGGTCTTGACATACGGATGGACGAACAGACAGACAGACACACAGACGGAAAACAAAGTGATCCTCTATGGGTTCCGTTTATGTCAACTGAGGTACGGAACCCTAAAAAAACCCACGTATTCAAAACCAAATAAATCCCACAAAGTAACAAACATGACAATTTTAAATCCCACAAAGTAACAAACCTGACAATTTTAAGTAGGTATGTGACATTTAATGTCACATACTTCAAATAAAACGCCTATTGTCATCACACATTGACACGTGAAGACAGCACGTTAAGCGACAACCCTTGCCATTTAGTTTAACTTTAGGTACCCACCACACTATTGTGCAACACACTGCAAGAGCAATATCTGTGAAAGTACAGCCTTTGAAACTACAGACAACAATGAACCATTTCGAATTAGCTATCGAGTTATCTGCCAAAGGTTTTCACGACTACGGGCTAAAGGTATGTTCAGACGGGCCACACAGCAGCGACAAAAATTTCGCTAGGCATTGGCCGTGTGTGGTCTTGCTGCTGTTTTATGCTGGCACAAAATACATATGGTTGTGATGTAGTTGCATTAACAAGACTTTGTACACTTATGAACTGTAGTTCTACTTTGCGTTTATTTATTTATTCAAACTTTATGCAAGAAAAGCTACAAAGGGGTACTTAAAACCTAAGGCATTCTTTACCAGTCAACCAAAGATGGTGAAGAGATTATATGGTAAGGTGCAAATTATTGTACGAGCGTAAAACAACAAAATTAGAAATCCAATTAAAAAAATAACAAAATAATTTAATTAGAATACCTATGTAAGTACTTATATGGAATTCTATATCTGAAAAAAAAAACAAAAAGCGCGCAGCGTTTGTGGCTGTTATGTGTGGTGTTCGCGGTATTCGTTGATCGTGCCTGAATTGCTGTGAATGAACCAACATATTATGACCAACGCGTTCTATACAATTTTGTGAGCGGCCACAGTTCTGTCGCTGCGGCGGAATGTAGCTCGTCTGAATAGACCCTTAGTATACGCCCACAGTATGGGCAAAAAAGACTGTGACGAATCCAGATATTAATAGCTCTCTTGTTGTTCAATTCTTGGAATGGAGATTGAAGATTGTGTGTAAATTAATTATTTTGTTTATGTGAGTAATGCAGAAGGATGCAAAAGTTAAATGGACAAGGACGTTTATACGTAAAAGGATTTTTTTAATTAATTCATTGTTCGTGAAGTATGATAATATTAATAGTGACATTGATGTGATGGGATTTTTTTTTGTTTTGTGTTACCTCCCAGACCAATTTAAAAAAATAATTGATTGTTTTGATTTTTAAGAATAATTGATTGATAATGTTTGAACTGAGAATGATGTCAGTGATGGCCCAGATGTTAAGACGGCCCGTCTCTCATGCATGAGGTTGCGGGTTCGTTGTCCGGCAAGTACCAAAGTGACTTTTTAAATTCATATGTTCTTTCTAAGTTTAGCTTGGATATCACTGTCATCGGTGAAGGAAAACATCGTAGGAAAACTTGGACTTAAAGTTTACATATTATAAGTCCGAAATCGCCAATCCGTCTTGAGCAAGCGTGGTGATCAATGCTCGTGCCTTTTTTGTATGGGAAGAGGCTTTTGTCCTGCAGTTGGACAGGATAGGCTGGTATTATTATGTATTTTTTTATTATTGAACTAAAAGTATGCAATACATACTATTATAATTTAATCTCCGTTAAAACAAAGCTGTTTTTCAATTAACTATCTCTACTCAAAAAATCAACATAAATCAATACTAATCGAACATTTTTATGTGAAGTTAAATATAGTCATTAAAACTTAATCGATAAAGCTCACGAACTCGAAAAATAAATTACTAAGTAATGGAACATAACTTAATTATTCTACAGAAAACTATTGACATTAATTTGCCTTCCTAATTAAGCCTTTAATTAACATCCATCTTACATAATTGACTTACTAAATCACGAAAACCCATAAACATTTACTAAACTTTATTGAACAAGAGATTTCAGATGACGTATCTATCTACCTACTCTTATAACCATGTGTGAGTACCGTCAACAAAAATGATTAGTATGCAGGCAAACAACTTTTTTTTTCTTAACCCAATTTGCCTCAATTCTAAGTAAGATCCTTGATAAAATTGGTTTTAAAAATGCAATAAAAATACTTACATTTTGCTTGTAGTGCAAATATTTTAATTTTATGCATGCATATCAACCTTTTTTGCTGACGGTACAGCATATAAGTACAGGCAAGTCACGTAGAATTGGCATGTTATAACAACTTAATGATGTTCGGTGATTTACCGACTCAAATAACCTTCATTATGGAATCTTTTCGGTATCGGCCTGTACAGTCCGCGCAATAAATAACTGTGCGACCACTTAGTAGGTACTCTCGCATGGAAAACTATTAGCCACTGTGTCAATTGAAAACTTCTCATTGCAACTTATACTAATGAGAACCTTGATTGTATGTAATTAAAGTTAATTTCAGAATGACTGCACATATTTAAAAGAGCGTAAGAGAAATTTTATTTGCAAAGAAAACTCAACTGTGTGCAACAGAGTTAAGGTAAATAATCGAAGTGATTAAGTCTTGTAAAGGTATTCTAAGAGTCACGATAATGATGCAACTGGATGGTAATGACCAAAAGTCAATCAATCTGTAGTTTGTTGATAAAATATCTATTAGACGTTCAATCTTGAACGGAGATGGTATTTTAACTTATTTGAGCTTATCTACAAAATAAATATCGTTAGATAATTATATTTGATTAGTAAATAACAATTTAAAATTCCTGAAATACCGACTTCGATTATTACAAGTTATTAGGTAGTATAATATTAATAATTTATATTTTTTATTACTAATTAATATCAATTAGTAAAATTAATTTCAGCCACTTGTAACGTCTACTAAAATTAATAATAAAATACATATACAAGCAACTTCCTGTCCCACTTACATATTTTACCACGACCGTGGGTAGAAAACACGTAGAAACATAATTTACTGGCTCTTAGATCATATATTTCAGTAATCAGCATTTCACTGATAACATTTGTTCGTCGAACGTGGTTTAGGGCGTGTACACACTGGGCGCGAGGCGGCCGCGAGTTTGAGCGATATGCCCGATAATACGGACTCGTTACAGACGCGTGAGAAGCGCCCCAGCATCATTTCTCAGGACGAGATGAAAAAAATATACCTACATGTTTATTATAGCCCAACGCATCATTTCGGTCGTAGACTTTAGATAAAGTTTTTTATTTATTTGTAGGTTTTTTTGCGTAGACGTTTTTCTAAAATAAATGTTTGTATATTACCCATAATCCCTAAAGATAAATAAGTTTGCAATTAATTTAAATTACAGTTGCAAAATAAACATTTAAATTAATGACACTTATAACACAGACCCTTTTCTTTACACGCATTTGTACTCAAACAGCCATCGTTTAAAAGACGTGTCTTGATGACGTCACATAACAATAATAAGCGTCATTACTTGATTACACCGCCGCGTCATTACCCGCACACACGAGGCCTGTGACGTCATTACCCGGTTTTTTCGCAATTTGTCGGGAAACATTAATTAAAACACTCCCTCGGCATTTGAGACAGTGAAGTCCCACGTAATACCCGGTGCACAGCGGGTGCAGATTACTCATATCATTATTTAATTCATTAACTTTTTACAAGGTACTGTACAGAAATTCTACTTAGGTATAGGTACAGCTTTAAAGAAGTCAAAAAACAGTTATATGATTTTCTCAATGCCAAGGTTTGTTTGTAACTAAGTAAACATTAATGAAAATCGCTTTGAAAACATTGTAAGTGAAAGGCGTCGCCGCAAAACAAAATGTTAGCTATATAAAAATAATTCTGCGTTGGTGAATTTTAATAAGGCAAAAAGTTTGTTTGTAGTAATATTTGTTTCTCAGCTCATTTCGGCGCTCACGTAGGTGCGGGGCGGGGCAGCGCGCGATGTGCCGCCTGCTTTGCACGTCGTCATTTCCTCGAAAGTAATTCAAATGGAATCGTGTGCGCCGTTATTAAATATTTCATAACTTACCTCGCCCCCCGGCCCCGACTGTGTCTCACGAAACCCCCCTCCCTCCCCGGCGACCGCATATTAAAGTCATAAAAAAGGGTTGTTTGATCTATCCCCTAAAACAATTTACATATCTCGGCTCAGGCCGCCGCTAAATTATTTAATTAAGAGAGGCATAAGTTTTTATTATTTTAATATGTCGGGTATAAAATTGTGTTAATGGAACAATGCCGCCATTGTGGACTGAATTTTAACCCTCGAAAGCGGGGAGATTACGAGCATCGACGTAAATATACGAAATACTGAAAGTGTTCTAATTTAGTTTCTCAAATAAATTAATGGTTTGTGTAATTAAATGGTTTAATGATAATCTTTGTTGATCTCTTGAGTAGTCTCTTTTAATGGTGTAATTTAAAACCGTAAGAAGTAAAACGGTTAAATCGTATCGAAAATTCCTGAAGTCTTTTTAATCAAGTTTAAAACACTGGCAAAAATACTTCAGGACCCGTGTAGCAAAACATACAAAACAAACGCGTACTTATTTATAAGTATAGCCGCAACAAACAACAGTAAACGCTTACGTATTACGACCGTAGTTTCCTAGGACATTGCTAAACGAAGGCATGCGAAATTAGTGTCGCATTACTTGACCGGTGAGCAATAAACATTAGGCAGAATAAAATTAAATAAAAAGAGGCGGTATGCGGGCACGCGACGCCGGTATGTTAAGCAGCGGTAATGAAAACTGCGTCGGATACACGATTACTCGCGTCCTCCGATCTTGCTGGGAATTCTACACCCTGTGTATAATTGAACGTACGCTAGAGGCAGGTGCGTCGATTGGTTGCTTTTTTTTATAAATATGATTTTAAAAGGCTGTCAAGATAATGTTTCCTACGCGTGAAGTTATATTGTAAATTAGTTATATTGTATTATTATAAATAAGAACACATTATTTTAGAAAACATTTTGAGGAAACCTTGACTTATAATTAGTATAAGTCTAAAATCCCCAATCCGCCTTAAGCAAGCGTAGTAATCAAAGCTCGTGCCTTCTCTGTATGAGAAAAGGCTTTTGCCCTGCAGTGAGACAATAGTAAGCTAGTAATATTATTTATTTTGCAATTTAATGTACGATATTATATACTTATTTTAGCCGTTCCACCGATACCAATTACCACATTAAACCCATATCATTAAACCTCGCCCCCCGGCCCCGACTGTGTCTCACGAAATCCCTCCCCGGCGACCGCATATTAAAGTCATATCGATATCGTCGTTTATCGATATTTAATTTAATATTTGACACGTTACACGTCACTATCATGACTCGTCACGTCACGTCACGGGCGTCACGGAGCTCGGAACAATACCGCACATTGACGCAGCGTATGTCGTGTACAGTCACAGCAGCGGCCACTATACGGGGTGAGTTTGACCACCCCAGGTTAATGAGAGCATTTTTATGTGCTCTCGCAATGAGGAATGCAAATTCGGTGGGCAAATTCGGTGGCGGTTACCGTCGCGTTACTTGCCATTGTTTTAACACCGTCGCTTATTCCACCCTTGGACTTTTATACCTTTTAATACGTTAACCCCCGAATAACGGAGACTTTAGTACTAATCCTTTGTTTTTGTTTTGTGGACGATGTGTTGTAATATAAATATTTGGGGTGTTATATTAGGGTTGGTCTTTTTCATATTTAGTTATTACTAGCTTTTAGCCGAGACTTTTTCTGAGTAAATGTCTGTAGTCGCGGACGCAAACGAAGTCCTGTAAAAGTAGCCTATGTTCGTTTTTGGGGTTTAAACCTACCCCGTACCAAATTTCATCCAAATCGGTTCAGTGGTTTAGTCGTAAAAGCATTACAGACAGACATAGTTACTTTCGCATTTATAATATTAGTATTATTAATAGTTATTTTTAGTAGGTACTTCGGTAAGTAATGGTTTTATTGGGTAAACCAGCATTGATCACCATATGTTCAATGTTCAAGTTTAGTAGTTAACTTGTAGAAATGATCGTAATCTAATTTAACTATAATTTTATGACATTGATTGTCGCTGAGATGAGATCGCGACTAGATTTTGAACGTTTTTAATTAGTATAATTGGCCATCTGGTCATTTGAACAGGAAGCATTAAAAATATTAGGGTAGTTAACACAAAATAAAAATCCTATTTCTATAAAACTAGCGCCCCGCCCCGGTTTCGCACTAGTGTAATGCTGATACTAAATATTTATAAATATAATGTAACCTATGTCACCCAAGGATAGTGTAGCTTCCCAACAGTGAAAGAATTTTTCAAATTGGTTCAGTAGTTTCGGAGCCTATTCAATCCAAACAAACAAACAATCAAATCTTTCCTCTTTATAATATTAGTATTGATAACTACACAAAAAAATGTTGTAACTACACTGTATTAATCTGTAAAAGCGACAACACACTAACGGGTCAAAGTGTTATTACTACCCGCGTCATAGATTCAAAACAACGATAAGTAATGAAAAAAGAAGTATTTATAGCGCAGTAAATAACTGTGATTGAAATGTAAAAAAAAAAGAAAGGAAACACAAAGGTGACGAGGTTTACGCTTTCACGCAAATTATTTTATTGTAATCAATCAGCGTTTTGCGCGGTGGAAACCGCGACAACCGTGGCGCGCGACACAAGCCGACCAAATTGCGAAGCTGCCGAATAAAACATGCTTTCATCCCAATTTTTCTCAACAACGAATATTGTAAATGGGAACGTGCAATTTATTTCATTCACTCGCTAGTGATTGCTTATGATGTGATTGTTAACTGCATTTTCCTGTCAATATTTTTCAATTCATATTTATATGAGTAACTCTGAGTAAAGCCGGAAACGTTACAATTTTATTTTTCACATGTTTGCGCTACGTTTAAATGACTGTTAGCAATAATTGCTTCCCAGAAACGATATTTAACTACGTGACGTAAGGATTATATCTGTTACGAGCAAGCATCACTCGAACAAAGATTAATAATTTATCGAAAAAGACTTAACAACAAAAATATTAACCTGTTATTTGGAAAGTGTACCGTAAGTTCTAGTTTGTATGGTTTAAAACATTGTATTTTTATAAAACCAGAATAATTAATTTACTTATAATAAGAGACACTAGTTAGAGAAGTAGGGTCTTAGTTGTTTAAAAGGAATGACCATCAAAACGCGGTGGTCTAAAGTTATGGGTTGGTACATATTTGTTTATTATTTCACTAGGTTCAGCACGCGACATCGTCCGCGTTGATTTTTTTACCTGCGGTATGTTTACTGCTGCTGTTTACATGCTCTTGTGGGTCATGGCGTGATGTTATATACAGCCTATACTACATATCATCTGAATCTCTCATGAATCTGGCTATCATATACTAACAAAGACATTTTTTCCAATCTGACTTGTAGTTCCAAAGATAAGCGCCTTACACAAACAAACAACCTCTTCAGCTTTATTATATTAGTATAGATTAAGCAATAAATAAACAAGTATTCAATAAACAAAACCGTGGTCGACATAACAGAACTTATCCACCTTTCTTCAACACAGATAGGCAAAGTTTTTCGTTCGCCCACCAGTTGGGTATTGCCTGGAGGCTGGTTCAATTACGGGGCGCTGCGCAGCCAATAATTGGCAGCAGGGCCCGCGACAAAGCGCCCACAATGGGCCCTGATTAATTTCCGAACTGCACCCGAATTCTAACTAGCAAACACGCGACGAACGCTCCGTGAAACCTGCACGGGAAAATTACTTCGCTGCTGTACCGCCGGCTCTGGTGACTAGACCAGCCCCTTATTGTCTACGCAGTGTATCAAAGGTTTTTGTCTGCTCTGATTCTTGTTGGCGTTTGTCTTTTTTTTTTTTTTAAGGGTTCATGTGATTAAGAATGTTTTTTTTAGGAGTTCAGATAATTTGTGATGGTTCATAGTGTATTATTTTTAACACGCTTTTTTTATATTAGCTTCACTTGTAACTATGTATGTAAAAAAATCTTGGGATCTTAATTTGACCCACTTCCCGGTCTTCGATTAGGATGAAATTTTGCACACGCTCTTAGTTGTGATGACAATACATGAATAGCTAAGAAACGTCATTACAAATCCAATATGGCGGCCTCCCCAAGATGGCGGACTAGCGGTTTGAAATCCACCCCCATGATACAGGTATCAAATGAAAGGGTTTGCTGAATGGGATACGAAAAAAATTAGTGCGTGCTAAAAGCGTGTTTTTTAAACTATTAAAAAAATATTATAAATAAGATGGGTTTGCTCTTGACTCTAGTCTAGGTCAGAGGTGACAGAGACAAAGTCTACGATGGAATGAGCTTATCCAGAAGAACCTGTCTGTCTGTTACGCTTTCACGACTAAACCACTGAACTGATTTTGATGAAATTTGGTAAGGGGAAATTTTAAACTTCAAGAAATGACATAGATTCCTTTTTATTCAGCGACTTCGTCTGCGTCCGCGATAACCGACATTTCAAACGAAGTCTTAGGCAAAAGCTAGTTCAAAATAAGTGCTTTGCAACAAAATTCACATTTTCCAACAAGTTACTGATCTTCAACAGATTAACAACGCATCTTATCACCGGCCACCAACTTAATCTAGATTCAAGGCGCAAAGATAACAGACAAAGGCCCAGTTTCGCTCTGCTGTGTTAATTGAATCTCCAACTATCAGATGATGGCAGCGAGAGTGAGCTCACTACGAGGAGGGGGAGCGGAGGGGGGAGGGGACTCGGGAGGAAATTAAACGTCATATGGTCACTTTCTTCTCCGGAACAATGCGCTGTTAATAACGATTCTTGTCTTATTGTCTTTTAAAGTTGTGACGTAAATAGATTTGATAGATGATTTATCTACATCGGTTTAAGTTCATTGTTAGTCTATAGGGGTATTGTTGAAATGTATAAATTACTAGCGACGTTATAAGCATGGTTTTTTTCACCCGTGTTAAGTTACGTCTTTGGTTTCTGCTCTGGCCCCGTAGATCGTAGCGTTATGTTATATATAGCCTATACTATTCCTCATAAATCTGGACTTCATACTTATATAAATATTTTTTCCAATTGTACTAGTAGTTCTAGAGATTAGCGTTTAAACAAACAAACAAACAATCTCTTCAACTTTATAGAGATCATTTTGAAGCTGGCTATACGCGTTACTGTATGACAGGTCCTTTTGATGTTTGCTACGCGTAAATCAAGCATCTGTATCGCGTATGCTACGAATTTGCTACGCGTAGAGTAGTCGGCTACACATCTGCTACGCGCGTACTACGCGAAGCTACGAGATTCAAACGCGTTAGCTATGTTTACGTTGTGCCGTGGTTGTTTCCAAACACTCGGGTTTTTTGCGACATATTCAATCAATCAAGAACAGTTATTAGTAAACATAGGTTAGAACAATGTGTGAGATGTTAGACTAGTTTTAGTCTCTATGGTTTGCCATATGACGTTCAAATATTATTTGTCAATCGGGTTTTTCATCACATCTTTAAGAAGCTGCCATTATAAACAAGTAATTGATATAATTTATTATTAATTGTAATTATGTGCATTCATGACGATCTTCTGATCATTAAAAAATACTAGTAAACATATTTCCTTAATTACGAATTATCAAGACGAACAGTGAAAATTTACAAATTTAGTCTTTTAGACAATGTTTCTGATTGCAATTTACTAATGAAGCAAACCCATAATAATGTAAGCTCTTCACAAAAAGCTACACTATCCACTACTTGTACCTAACTAATCAACGTTCCACAACGCACGCTGCGAATCTGTGCACCAGGAAATTAACCGCCGACATACTGAGGACGGGTTGTCTATGGCTGCTCAATTACCTTGCTTACTCTATGAGTCTATGCCCAGCCTTGCTTACACTAGGACCAGAACTATTTGAGTTTAGCTCCTGGTAATAACGACCTTTGGCTACCATAAGTCAAAACAAAGTAATCAAATGCCATATCGTTTGATTACTTTGTTTTGACGTATTTATGATGGTCGTAAATGCTTTTTTGTGATGTGTTTTGAAAAG
Organism: Hoplodrina blanda; assembly: GCA_949316365.1. Lineage (NCBI taxonomy): Eukaryota > Metazoa > Arthropoda > Insecta > Lepidoptera > Noctuidae > Hoplodrina > Hoplodrina blanda. The sequence continues at coordinate 12,157,009 of OX438581.1, forward strand.
ATTATGTCGTTAATAAGTTATTGATAATTCGTTGAATTTTGTTTCACTTGTTGAATTATCGTTATTGGCGTAAAATAAGAATAGAATGTAATAAAAAAAAACCTAAGAAAGAATGATAAAAAAAATATTGTTGACGGGTCGATGTATCGACCACGTATTTCAAATATGTATACTACACATTTAAAAAAAGAACCAGAACCAATTCTACAATCCTACGTCAACACAACATCTGCATGACATAATAATCAGAATACCAGCCTATTATTGTCCCACTGCAACAAAAGCCTCTACTAATCACATACCTATTAGTTAAAAAAGTCACATTGGTACTTGCTCGGTTTCGATCCTACAACCTCATGCACGAGAGGCAGTTGTCTTAACCACTAGGCCATCACGAACTTCTCTCTTAACATATGCCCAAAAAGCTCATAACTCTCAAAACCGCGCAACACAAATCACAGTCTTAATTATACCTTAATTAAGCTTCCATTTACTTCAAAAGGCTTGAAACAGAGAACAGGGGTACTCACTCAAAATCCGCCTGTAAATAGAGTCGTGGTTGGATGAATGACGTGACGACGGCGTTGCGTCGCAGGCGGCACTGTCCAAGCGTTTAATTTCCTGGTTGACGTCGCGCCGCCGACACTTGATTGTACAAGTCAGACCATCCACAAGAACTGCTGCTGTTTGCTAATGTATTCCAACTTAGTTTTGCGGGAACTGTGTTCTATAAGGTCTGTTGAAGAGTTCAGAGAAACTGATGAAACTAAATTGTCACAGTTGTTTAGTAATTTTTTTGGAAAATTAGCTTTTGCTAGCAACATTAGTGGCGGAAGCAGACGAAGTCGCGGATTAAAATGTAGCCTAGATCCTTTCTTGGGCCTTTCTTTCGACCTAAATTTCATCAAATTCGATTCAGTGGTTTAGCCGTGTAAGGGTAACAGACAGGCAGAGTTATTTGGTGAATATCATGTTAAGGTGTTCGATCCGATTTTGTTCTCTATCAACATAGTTACTGCTGAGGCCCTGAACCATTTTTGTCTGCATCTTTAAACAAGCAAAATCATGAGGTTAAAGGAAATAGGCAATTAAGTATCCGAAAATAGTGCAGTTAGCGTGCGTGGTATCAGCGCTCATCTAGCGCGTGCTGGCGCGGCGTGCCCGCGCGACGTGCCGTGCCCGCGCGACGTGCCGGCGTGCCCGCGCGCCAATTAGACGCCCGTCGCACCACCGGCTAATAGCCCATTAACACTCGCTTTACACCGCGCGGCCATCGCTCACCTCCATCTATTCGCCTGTTAGTGCACCGACAATCCCGCACCTACCCTCCCCCCCACACCATCATCTCTGCACGGCGACAGAGGGGAACCCCGCTTAATTGACGGGAGTTCGCTGTCATAAATAAACGTTCAAATGTTCCACTTTATAGGTAGTGCGGCTAATGTGCAATCGAATTTATTTATGGCACGAATTCTTTGAATTTATGGCGCTATTGTAAACTCAGTGGTCAGTGGGTGATTAGATTTACGTCACCAGTTCTAAATATGTCAAGTATAAGAATTACAGAAGTGAAGACGGTTTGTAAGTAATAAAGTTGAACTTTAAGTTGACAGTAGTAATGGGTATCGCTAACGAGAGATAGTTGAATTAAACTTGTAATAGGAACTCAGAAGCATTAGGTCGTTCCTGTTGCACGCGAGGTGCGATGCCCCGTGATCGGGCGAGCGTTTCGCGTTAATTAATTGGGTATTTTCACACGTCAGCGGCTAGATCTCTCCAAATAGATCGGCGCGCGCGGCCCTTAATTAGCTATATCTGCGCGACCGATCGCCTGCGCCCGCGCACTCCGCCACGCCAATTTGGCGCTAGTCTCTGCTTCGGAATAGCTGGAGATAAGGCAACTAGAATGCTCAGTAATAACCTCATTATGAAATATACGAGCCTCTGCTGTTTGTTAGATAACGCGACGACTCTGTGTAGGTACCTTACGCTGGTACATTGTGTTGCCGACGTTATTTATGACCATGCTCTTTGTTCGATTACTGAAATTGTAAACAATGTAGTTAAGTTAAGGTCACATTAATTAAAATTAATTTAATTTATTTATATTAAAAATGTGTACCTATCTCAGTAAGTACTAACCCACAATTCTTCAAATGCTTTTCTAGTAAAAGCTCATTAATTAAGGTTTGTTACAAACATATTCGATTAGATCTACTCTTGCAATGCAGAAAGTAATGATGGCGGTTTGAATAGCCGAAAGTAGGTAGTAGACAAAGATTCAAAAAAGACGCGTCATTACCTACAAAAAGTATTACAAATAATTTTAAAATAATTACCATCTCTATTGATCAATCCGTTATTCACAGCTTTAATATCGCGTTAATATGCATCGCAATAGAATAGAAACTAATAGAAAAACGTCGGTAGGTCCGCGCCCAGGCGCAGGCGCACGTGTCGATCCCACACCATTCTCTCCACGACTGATTGACGGCCGTCAGGAAACAATTACCTACCTTTTTGTCGGCCAAGCGATACACCGCTAATTACAATAAGTGATCATTGATTTTTTTAATTACGCCGCCCATTCATGCGTCTATCATCGCGGCTAATAGTTGCCAGTCAGTGCATTTAATAACGTTCGCCGCCTCACGGAATGCTCGTAGGTAGTTTCGCTCTCGCGGAATTTCTATTATAAACTCTTCCTTCTTTAATCTATTTTTTAAATTAAACTCTTGAACAGAATCACCAGCGACTCTTAACCGATTTAATTTAAGTATCCTTACAAATTGCAATTTGAACATTGTTAACAAGAGATTGCTCGCAAAAAGTTAACAACTATTAAGAGCGAATTTTAATGTGTCGAGTAAAGAAAATCTTTATACAGTATGCAGTTGAAGCATAACCTGTTTTGCTGTGTATGCGTACGCGTTGCATTCCTTTCATAAACGCGAGAGATGCGCGACTGCGGGCCGGCACCGCGCCCGCGCCGGGCCGGTACTGCACGGCGCGCGCCCGCCGCCGGGACATGCATACAGCCCGCCCCGTGAGAAACGAATGTTCCCGGCCTCTAATTACGTTTTATGCGATATCGCCATTTAATTAGCAACATGTTTCCCATTCCGAAACATTAATTAATATTTTCATCAGAGTTCTCCGCATTTAACTGTGCTTTTATTACTCTCTCGAGATTTTAATAAAGATTCTCGACCACCCTCGTTCGAGTGTTATTGTTTTAAAAAGTCTTATTATGAAATTTTTATTGCTGTGACGTCGAGAGGGATCATTTATTTCATTGTCGACAGCTTTTCGATCGAATGCCTTAAATGAGTTCTTTTAAGTAAAACGAGGCATGGAGTAAGAAAGTTTTTTGCGCGCGCGCCGTAACGGCGACAAGTGGTTGACATTATAACAACGCGCGATCACATTGGTCACTTTTTGCAATAATAAAAATATCACCACGAACGTTTCTTGACAGCTACACAAGAACTTAACATCTCGATAAGTTGACGTTCGCGAGTGAATTCGCCAGATAAGGGGTACAATTAATTCAATGGTCGGCGAGTAATTGTAGCAACAGATTAATAACCGATCCACGTAGCGGTGGACAAATTGCGCCAGCTGACCGCCGCGCTCCGCCGTAATGACACCGCGCGTGTGACATCTCTCTTACTGTCCGACTGGCTTCCATTCTCAACTCGGTATTAATGACGGCTAATTTATTCAATGTGTCCGACTCGCTGTATACTCAACTATATTTGCCTTATCTGCATAATTGTAATCGATGAAATTCCTATTATTTCGCGATGTTTAAGGTCCGAGAGCGTGAGAACAGCCCTCGGAGGGAACTAATTACTCCGAATGTGGCTGGCTCGGGTCTTCGGTTAATTAGAGACGGAGTGGTTCAACCCTCTTAATTAATACTTGTGCCTAGAAGGCCCTCATGCTTACCTCGACTGTTTTGTTTGAATTGTTAATTCGTGATAAAACATCAGTGGGTATTGTGTTAACATTATAATTAAATGTTAAAAAAGCATTTAAACTTTCCTTTTAACCCTTATCCGCTTTTAGTAGAATAGAAATTGGAATATTTTGGAATTATGTTAATGAATTATTATAATTTCTAAGAATCCATAAACTTGTATTTATCTAAGTTCATAAATATATATTTTTTTTACCGAATAAGTTTTTATTTCGCATCTTAAATCTAAATTCATAATTAAATACAAAACTAAAATATATATATTTTTTAATTATTTTATAATAATAAAAAATAATGATGCCCAAAGTGTTGGCAGCATTGCCACGTTTTGTATGGCTGTCTCAAGAAAAAGGCCAAGCCCACCGGTCAAGTGAATCGTTCTTTTTATAGATTATTAAAAAATCGTAAATCCAGTATCTAATATTTATAGGCCATAGATGCCCAATGGCCTATAAATTAATTATCTAATCGACTTTTATAGTTTTATGACTATTGCCGAGACCAAATATTTGTATTACAAAGGAATAACATCATTGTTTCCAAAAAAATAAAAATAATTTACGATTACAATTTCATAGTCCCTGGTAGACCGGATCGAATAAATTAAGATATTGTAAAAGGTAACCAGTAAGTACCTGTGGAGTAGGTGTATGCGTAGGAGACGTTCACGGACCAAGATATTGGGTCGAACTATACGATATTTTTGTTACAAAACACGGTTTTATTTATGTAAAGTCTTTATTTGTATAAATTGAGACATCCTTTAAATTGTTGATAAAATGTAGGGACTAGATACTTATTCGTTTTTTGAATACTTGCTTGTGTGTATGCGTTGTTATTTTTGAATTAATGGAGGATTAGTGGAGTTATTTGAAACTGATATCCACATTATAAAATAAAATGTTTATTTTGTAAGTAAATTCTAAAATATCGATACTGGAAATATATGAAAGAAGTCGGTTAATAAAGTAAGGGACATTTCACTAACATCTCATTTTCGACCAAATGTCCCTTACGTTATTTCATATTTCCAGTATCGATATTTATCCAGAAACAGATTATATTCCATCGTAAAGCTAAGCAAAGCGAAAAGTAAGTTTACGTTATGTTTCGTCTAAAAATGTTCTCAACGAAATTTTTAGATCTATGTATCCTGCTTATGTGTAGGAATTTTCATTAAAATCGGTTTATACGTTTCGAAAAATAAGGACTTGAAAGTTAGTATGAAAAGCCGTAAGGCCTCGTTGACGGAGACGTGGGGCGTCTCGCGGTGGGAAAATTAGTACATCTAAAATCGCTTCTCCGTAAACGCACTCAAACAACGCCAAATGTTTGAATTCAGTGCGGGCCGCGCCACACAACGCGACGCGCGACGCCCCGCGTCTCCGTAAATGAGGCCTAAGGCGTAAACGCTCTTAAAGAGTGTATATAACTGCCCCTTGTGTGTAAGTAAGAAAAACGATTTTTCCAAATAAAACTTATATCATTTATTTATTTATTTTATTTATTAGGGACAACAAACAGTAGTATAAATTACAAGTCAATAGTATATCATGTCATGCTTATAGTCCGACACTTTTGAATTACAACAACTACTTGAACACGGAATTTCTTAACAGTTGTAAGTGTACGTTAGCGTAGAAAAATGCGGCTCGCTGTAATGAATTAAATAGCTAATTTATTGGCCACTACAAATGAATAAAGAGCGCACTCGATAACTCGAACACGACTTTAAATTCCTTCACATACTCTTTATTAATAACCCATTACTAATATTACCATTATTTTACAATTAAACGCTTTTTCTTACTTTCCATAAGTGCGTTATTATTAACTTTCAGAAAGGCGTAAATAAGTAAGGCCTGGTTCACATTAGGTCGGACCGACAGTTTTATCGGACCGACAAACAACTTGCAACTGCTTTGTTTGACTATCCGGGGTCGTCACAAAGCCGTTGTGAGTTAGCTGTGGTAAAACGACGGTAACGACGGTGATGTTCACATTAGGTCGGATCGGTACTTCGGCAGCTTCTAGTGTGAACAGAATCACCCGACAGTCGGTCAACGGTAAAACAGCTGTCGGTCCGACATAATGTGAACTAGGCCTAAGTTGGGAAATAATGTTTCTCATTTAATTAAGTGTGTAATTACGGTAATAACACTACCGACGTTAAGTCTATAAAGTATCATGTAACATGAAACCGATCGTGTGGAGCGAGTTTTATTTCTATGTTTATTTATTTATTAAAAAAAAGATGCTCTTTATAACATCACGCCTGTAATCCCCGAAGGGTTAGGCAGAGGTGTACCCATTAGTACACCCATATTTCGCCAGTTTTGTTTTAAGTTCCATGTAATAGGGGGCGAGCCTATTGCTATTAACCGGGCACAAATCCGGACTCTGAGGCTGCTACTGAGAAATTCCTGATGGAAAAACCTAATAACACTTTGCCTGACTTGGGAATCGAACCTAAGATCTCAGTTGCGTCCACTAGACCAACGAGGCAGTTGCTTATTAGTTGTTATTATTGTATGCTCTTAAAGAAATCTAATAAAAGTTGAACCTTAGGTACATCGTTGCACTTTGTCGTGTAATCTAGTTCGTTTCCCCACGTGCAAATAAGGCCGCAATAGAAACTATATAAAGTCAATTTACGACGCGTCAGTGTAAAGTCGTAAATGTGAAATTGTTCTCGGCTGTGGATAATGGCGTATTTAATGTATTTGTGACTGGATGTTCCGTATTACCTAATCGTGCGTTGTGTCTTATGTACACGTCGCCGGACGACACGGCTCTTCGATTAACATAAAATCGAGGCGAACAGCAACGACCCTGCGTGGGCGCGTGCTCTTGCGCATCTACCGTGCTCCATGCCTTATAGGTATTGGGATCTCGCTCCCTCTAAACCTCCGTAAAGCTAACACAAAACAAATGTACACAGCAAACACAATCCTATTACCACAGCGCGGTAATCAGTAAAGTATTTCGTGACCACTAAACCGCATTTAGTCAGTTAGTCATCATAAACCAGCTGATGTTGCAACTCGTTGGTCGAAAAATAATTAGCAGTTAGTCGACCTCGCGGCCCAACTGCGAAGGAAAACCGCACGCGCTGACATTGACCCGGCGAGCCCCACTCTGTCTACAGCGGAGCGCGGCCACAGAGAGCGGCCGCAGCGGTCCCACCACCATACCACGGCAACGCAGTTTTTGTGTTTATGAAATATTATCTACATAATCTACATTTACGCGGCAAGAAATGGAATTTTACAAAAAATTCAAGATATTGAGCACGCCACCTCAGTACGACTTTCATCCGGTCGGCCACACAAACCGATCATTACCACTTACGGGATCAATAATTCATATCCAATTAGCTGATTACCGCAGGATGTACATGTAATACGTACATATTTATTATATCGAGCGCGTTACATGATTGCGTTTTCAATTAATTTATCTACTCATTTAAATAGTGGTTTACAATGTAGTACGATACTGTCTGACATGTTTGATGCCGAGTACCGATGCGACGCACTGATAACATTCCGGTTCAGGTATCGAACACGAAATTCTTGGCATGGTCAAAGCTGGGCCATGCTTGAGGGTACACAACGATTCGATCTAGACGTATGTTTGAATGCGTGGAATTCACGGACAATTGATGGAAGCGAGCGATCCATCGCTTTCTATGTGCAAATCTAGTCTTTAGGGGCGGACAGGAGCGCGCAATGTTCTGCATACCAGTCGATGAGAGGTCTTGTCATCGGCCGATAGGATCGTGACAGAGAATTCGTCGGTCGGCTGCCGGTGGAATGCAAGCGGTAATTGATTTGTCCTGTGTAATCGACGACGAACGGGATTGACAGGAATATCGAGGCGTCACGCTAGCCGGATGGCGAAGATACGCACGCTAGTGACTGCTACACCCGCCACTGCCGCCGGGGACGACTGTACTTGTCGATAACTACAAGTGTCACGCTCGCTGACAGTAAGCACTGATTGTTTTTTTTATTTTTTAGTTAGAGGTGTAACTATGCCTTGTGTGTTTGACGACTTCTAATAAAACTAAATGAGCTTGAAGGTCGCGATTTTGGTATTTCCCCACACGCAGTTTTTAACGTAAAGTTATGCTTATATTTGTAGGTAATGACAGCCATGCCACAATTTGTCCTACAAAACATCAAATTTAGTCAAGATAGCGATAAACTTGTATGCCGACTTTCACTGAATTTAAACACCGACAGCATTCTCCGAAGTCCGTCATCGGTTGTCTTCTATAAAATATTGGAAAGAGTTGCGAGTAATTCGTCGCACGCGATCCAGAAACTGGTCCGTTCAGTAACAGCGCGAAGCCAAATAAAATTAATATTCATAGCCGTTGTATTTATTGGCTTTCAATTAGTATAATCTTAATGGAGCATTAACATACGCGCGGGCGACGCGACGCGTCGGAGCATTACCATAGCCGGGGGCGGGTTGCCAACCTCAACACAACCTGAGATTTTTGGACACCATTTGAAATAATGTCACTAAATGGACTAGAAAATGCCTTTTATGAAACTTATATTCCAAGGAAAATCAACGTGCTGCAAAAAGCGGAAATCTAATAGATATCCGTCCTCAAACGATAAAAACAGTTTAGCATAATGTACAGTCGCATGCACAGATCATTACTTCTAATGTATCCTGTCCGTAGCTGCCGCGTGCAAGACTAATAGACGACTTAAAAAGGCAACAAATGTTACGGGCTGTCCCAGTTAACCTCAGCCGTTTCGAAAAACTACATAAATGGGCAACCGAGTCGGCCTAAGCTGGCAACACCGGTCGCGGAAGGCTCGCTGCCGATGACCTCCGGCGACCGGTTCCCGCGGCTCCCTCCGCGCCGCCCGCGCACCCCCCACCCTTGCCCCCTCGCGCGAGACGTTTCATTACGTTATTATTATATTAAATGCTATAATACACATTGTAGGCATTAGTCCGCCGAGACGTCGTCCTAAGAAAGGGTAATGTATGGCCCACGTAGCCGGTCCATTCGGTTTTATTTGAAACGCTCGGGGATTAGCGCGGTGATCTTTATGACCGTTTTGAATGGCGAATTGTTCTATAGCGAGAAATTTTTAGTCATTATGTTCACTTCTCAGTAAAGGTTCCAAGGAAAGTTTTGTGTTGTACTCCACACGTTTTGAACGTTAAACCTACCTAGTTCATAGTCTTCCAGATGTTGCATCGGCTATTCTTTGATCCTTTAATAAGAATGATAAGATTTGTAACTTTACCCGTAGTACATACTAAGTGAATAATATTCATAGATAAGACAAAACCAACAGATGACGATCAGTACCTAATCAAACACAAAAGAAATTATCCTATAGATAATAAAAAATATGATCATAGTTAATAGCAGCTTAAACGTTATATAGGAGTAGTAAAAAAGCTTATAAAAATAATTGACGTAGAGGTACAGACAATCCGTGACTCCGTTCCTTAAACAAACAAAATGAAAGTGCGTCTAATTTAATAATTATTCGAGTACTGAACATGAATGGAGGATGTACACCTGTGTACACATTCAAGGTCAATATTATTCAAATAAAAATAGTGACGACAAAAAAAAATTAAGTGTTGACACAGCTCCAAGCCACCACTGTTCCTGCATCGTCTGATCGTAATTCGATTTGGCATTAAACCGATTCTTTGGCGCTCTCGAGCCGTGTATCGATTTGGAACAATTAAGTGAGAGATTTTTAATACTTCATACGTGTTTTTTATTGATAAGCAAGTATGGCGTGTGGAGTATTACTTTTTTAATGAGGTTCCTTTTCATTAAGGGTTTGGTTTTATTTAATTATAGGGAAAATATAACGAATGTTTATTTTTTTGTGTGACTTTCCGTATTAACATTATCCATCTACAATGTTAGGTACTACGAAATAATTCCAAATACTTATACTAGTAGGCTAGATGACACCACCAATACAGCTGTTAAGTCACTTTAGGGCCAACTCAATTGACTATCTATTAATTAATTAGAAAACAATTTAAATATTTGGAAAAACATCAGGTTTTCAAGGCTACATTATGTATAGTGTTTCTTTAGAGAAGTTATGTCTTGGAATTATTGCTGGTTAATAGTGTCAACTACCCAATTAACTACACACTTCCTTCAACAAGTTGAACACTTTCGTGGTCGTTAGGCCTCGCTTACCGACCGTGATAGAAGCGGACTTATCTAAGATCTAAATTCATCGCATTATTAAAAAATACAAATTATTTCCACGTAGTGTCACAGAGGAGCGATCTAATTATAGAGTTGACCAATTCTGTGGACCGCGAGGGGGGCAGGGGTACACCTTTCGTCGGAATAAGGCACGCCACAAAGTATCGCGTTACATCGCGCGGTGCACTTGATCATGCCGTTGTCCGCACTCTTTTATTTATAATACTTTATATGCGTCCTTTATTTTTGTTCGAACCGCTTTGAACGGCGACCGCACCGACCACACCAACCGCACCGCTTAGCGCTCGCCGCAGATCCCACCCGACCGAATTAGTCTTACTAGAATGCATTATGTTCCACGTCAAACCACATATAAAATCAATATTCACTAACTATAAATGTCTCGCGTGGTGTGACTTTAAAATCGTTTTAGTAGGCCCCACACCGACATTAGTCGTCGAACCGCATAACTTTCATTACCATCTACTAAATCCCATACGTTATGACGCATCCTTTTAAGCCAGGTCTAAGTCGATGTTTGAAACTTATTAGAGCTGTCGTTAAAGTGAGTACAGTGGAGGAGCATAAATCGAGTTGGCACGTCAAAATATCAGCGGTGATAGAGCGGCGTGCGTGCGGCACCGCGCCGAGCCGTGCCCCATCGCGCCGAGGCCGTGGCCGACCAATTTATTCGTCGGGACGTCAGATTTCGAGGGCCTCGTTACGACTAAGCCTCCAATTAGACTTATCCCTAATTAAGAGATGCCAATAAATTACCCTCCATCACGGGCTAACGAAGACGCGCCGCACTAATAACGCTAATTGATTTTGAGTAATGAGCTCGAGTTTTGATGGAGCTGATTGGGGGCCGCGAGGGGGCGCCATCGATCGCGACTACACTGCCAATATGAGATGCCTTTACTGCGCTTCTCCCATATAGTTTTGTTGTACTTTCTTACCCGTCGGTGTAATTAGCTAATTGAATTTTGCGAGTTAAGATTAACCTGTGTAAATACGTAGACAATCAAGAATTTTAATTAAATAACTAAATTAAACTTGTAAAAATGTTAGGTATTCCAATGATAATTTAATTAATTGTATTCAGAGGAAGTTTACGCTAGGTAGTGAGTTGGTATCAACGGCTGAATGCACTGTGTTTTAGTTTTAATTGAATTCCATTACTGTAGTGAAAGCTCTCGTTTAATTACCGAGTGGACTAAACAAGACCATGTTCTGATAAATTGCGTTTTAAACGTAAATACTACGATTGCTTTGTTCCTGATAATGGGTATAAGTAATTAATTATATCGTTTTACTAGCTGTCCGCCGCGGTTACACCCGCGTCTTTGGTTACTGCTCCGCTCCCGTAGGTTGTAGCGTGATGGTATATAGCCTATAGCCTTCCTCGATAAATGGACTACCCAACACTGAAAGAATCATTCAAATCGGACCAGTAGTTCCAGAGATTAGCGCGTTCAAACAAACAAACAAACAAACAAACTCTGCAGCTTTATAATATTAGTATAGATAATAGAGTTATTCTTAAACCACTAAAAAACATCATTAAATAATATAACATAACATAACGTAACATCACGCCTGTAATCCCCGAAGGGTTAGGCAGAGGTGTATCTACACCCACATTTTGCCAATTATGTTTAAGTTCCATGTAATAGGGGGCGAGCCTATTGCCATCAACCGGGCACACATCCAGACTCCGAGGCTGCTAATGAGAAATTCCTGATGGAAAAACCCAATAACACTTTGCCCAACCTAAGAATCGGCAATGATGGCAATAGGCTCGCCCCTTATGACGTGTGACATAAACATAACTGGCAAAATGTGAGTGTGCTAATGGGTACACCTCTGCCTATCCCTTCCGGGATTACAGGCGCGATGTTATGTGTATGTGACGTAATAAATTAGTAGCTCTCTACGAGAAAGCTCATTTTTTTTATGCGTCTAGCCGTCTATAGATTGATGATGAGAAAGTATTTTTTTAAATTAAGTACTTTTATTTTTTCCGTAGCCATTACATGGCCAATTTTCTTAATTAAAAACATCAATGTCTGAAGTTCGGTAAATAAGAGGTATTTTTGACAGATTAAAATGCGATATTTTTAAAAAATACGGGTATTGTCCTTTCATTTTCACATCGTGGGGCGTCATCGTCATTGTTGACCGAGTAATTGATAATTGATTAAAATGAAAAGTTAAAAAAGAAAATATTGGAAGTAGGTATGATTGCGTATAACATATTATAGAATAAGATTTTGAAAGGATTTTATAATAATTTGAAATGGTAACGAAAGAAAATAAGACTGCAGTCCATGAAGTCGGATATACTTAAACAGGAAAATGATTTGCTATGACACTTTCTAAATTACGTGACGGCGTTACCAGTTAATCCAGTGTACTGTCTTTGCCGTTAAGTTTAACTTAGCGTTTCATTAGTAAGTAAATACTATAATTATAACCCTTAGTTATGTATTTGGATGTAATTAAAAAGCTTAAGGACAGTTATAACAAAAATAATATACACATCAAAAAAGTCTAGGGATCAACATCCCTAACAAATGTTAGGGATGTTGATCCCTAGACTTTTTTGATGTGTGTATCAGCCTATTATAATGTCCTACTGCATGGCAAAGGCCTCTTCTCATACAGAGAAGACACGAGCATTGATCACCACGCTTGCTCAAGGCGGATTGCCGATTTGAGGCTTATCTATACATATAAAATGCTTTGTCCTGAATGAATCTGACTGACGGATCAACGCACAGCATAAATCGCTGATCGTAGGGACCTAGAACTTGGAGGGTGTGTTTTTTGTATGGCGTAGGCATCCGACAAGACCGGATTTTCCAAAATTCACATGAAACGGGGGTCCAATGTTTGTATGGAAATATTAACTTTGGCGCGGACGAAATCGCGGGCAGTTGTTATTATATTATATTCATTATCATATTCATATTCATATATTATATTCATAAAATTATAAGTTTTCTTTTAATAGAGATGGGTTTGCTCTTGACTCTAGGCTAGGTCAGAGGTGACAGAGACAAAAACTGCGATGGAGTGTGGAACCAGAAGAATCCTCACTCTAACTTTGAAGAGATTGAAGAGAAGAGAACACAGACGCAGGTAGAAGTCTAGGCTTCACCGATATCAGTGATGGCCACTAAGACAAACTTAGAAAATACATATGAATGTAAAAAAAAGTGTCACTTTAGAACCTACTTGCCTGGTATTTAATCACTAAGCCATCACGACATTTTAAAGGCAAGAACGGTTATTAAGTGAAAAAACAAGTCGCAATTTTTATGTTTATAGCAAATTCTAATGCAAAATTAACCAATGTTTGCGTGTCAATAGACATTTATGCTCATATCTTTAACATCTGCACAAAAAATGAACGCAGTTTTATCGATTTTTAATTCCATAACATCCTTATAAGGCTTTCAATTTAATTAAACTTACATGAACACAGAAAGATGTCTGACTGGTCGACTACTTTCTGAAACTACGTAACGAGCTTTACCACTTTCAAATGCAGCTTTTAAAAACACGTTTTTTTTATTGGCAACACAAAATGATTAATGTATACTTGACAAATGACAATCGCCCATAAATTTTATATTACCTTTTAATTATGACTCGTCGACATTAAATCATTGTTTCGGGCTTAACCTTATATGGGTTTGTTCGTCGTTGATGAAGTTGTAAAGCGTGCGCGCGCGCAACGTGACTCGCGACTATCTGTAGATCCTATCGGCGGATACATCGGCCGCTATCAGAATCTCATTATTCCCCACAATCCGATTAGCCGTGTCTTCTATAGCGTTAACTTGTAATTTCGCTTAATAATAAATCTTTGAATAGTTTATTCCGGTTTTAGTGGTAATCTGTTTGATCGATTGTTTAGTCGTTAAGTAATGGGGGTTAAGAGTTTATTGATCTTGATGTGTTCATTTATTATTGTTGTTGATATTAGTTCTACTTAGTTTGGTATTAGTTCATTTTTGACACATTTTTTTTTTATATTAATAATAATGTGTCCAATTTGTTCTCGTAGTTGCAAGCACGGCTGCTGAGTGTTATTGGGTTTATCCATTAGGGAAATTCTCAGTAGCAGTCTGGAGACTGGAGGTTGGTGGTGAGGAAGCAAGTTAAGCCATTTTCCCGGCTTTCATTGATTCCAGTTCGTAGATCTTTGACAGTCGTTACGGGTAGTTAGAACCCCTAAAGTCTGACAACCAGTCTTACTAAGGGGTATAGTGTTATCCAGTAACTGGGTTGTGTCGGTCGCGTTGGCAGTCACTCCATGTAAAACACTGGTACTTATTCAGCTGCATCCGCTTAGACCGATAACAGACCCCAACACAGCTAGGGAAATGGTAATAAGGCAGATCATTATTTATTTTTTAAGTCTTTGAATGTAGTACCTATTTTTTTAAATGCCTTCTTTTGTTGTGCTTTTATTCTGTTATCCAGATTTTCTAGTTAGATTCAAAATAATTAAGTAAAACTTACTGTTCGAAATGAATTTAAATAATTATCTTTGATTATATTTTTAATGCATACGTAAGAAAGTAAGAATAGTAAAACCCCAGAAGCGCAAAACTTGACTTTTTTCCTCTTTGGAAACTTTTTTCCTGTCTCGTATTCGTCATTGCGGTCTCAGTGCAAACAATGAAATACGACAATAGGCTTTCTACATTTTAACTAAGTTTTTGTATTCAACTGAGGACTGTACGTTTAGGTTTAATGACGTTTGTAGTTACGAGTTAAGGTCCATTACACTGTACCATACAATGACATTCTGAGGTAAATAAAATATATTTTTTGTTTCTTAAAATATAAGGCTATCCCCACTAGACCATTCCGTCACCAACCAACACTGTCGTCTGCCATGCACGAAGTATCAAGAATTGTCGGTTGATACGCTTTTTATTTAGGGATGGGTAATCAGTAATCATCAAATGACTTCTTCGGCTCTAGGCGGAGCGGAAGGGAGAGACAGACTCTTACTGACTAAAACCCATCCGTGTTCCGCCTTTGCGTTTCAGGGCCACGGTAAATCTTTCGAACAAAATCCGCAACCCTGGCCTGTTAATGAACTATTTTTTGGAACAACTAGATTCCATTTTTTTTATTTTATAAATTTAACGTTCAAAATTTCGATTGAATGGAAATAAATAATTTGACTATGACTTTAGTAACAAATATAACAATTAAAGCGGCTCCATCCCATCGTTGTTTCTAAGATACTGTAGAAAACTTTTCTACTTTTTTAAAGGGCCTCGTTTCTGAATGAGATAAGCCCTAGCTTACACCATTGCAGCAGCAATCCATTGGTAATAAATGTATCAATGATACACAAGCAGATACAAATTGCTTGCCTAAGGCATGACATTGAGTTCGCATACAACCTCTTTCGCAACTTACGTAGTATAATGAGCAGATGAATACGGGGATCTATTTCATCAGTTCCTTTCATTCTTGCCGCTTATAGTGCCAATTTGCTTTTAAATACAAAATTGAATATTTCAAAAATACATGACTCGAAATCTCGATTATTTATTCTATTCTCATATTCATATTCATATTCATTTATTTTGCATACCATAGGTAATGTGTTCATAGATGTTACAAACGGCTTAAAGCTAAAAGTACAGTTATGGACCCTGTTAGGGCACAGCAACATTGAAATAAATTAACTAAAAACTAAAATTCTAGTGGACCATACATAACATCAAGCCTGTAATCCCCGAAGGGACAGGTATAGGTATACCCATTACTACACCCACATTTCGCCAGTCATGTTTAAGTCCCATGTAAAAGGGGGCGAACCTATTGCCATCAACCGTTCTAAAATCCAAACTCCGAGGCTGCTACTGAGAAATTTCTAATTGACAAACTCAATAACACTTTGCGATATTAAAATATCTAATAATAATAGGTACTTCTAATATAGTAAAGGGCCCTTCTCACGCAGAGAAGGCACGAGTATTGATTTAAGACTTATAAACGGTTTTCTTACGATATTCGTACACTTGCTGGCTATTATTATAAACAAAAAGTGTTGACGATTCCAAATTGTAGTTCCAGAGATTAGCACACAGGTTTGGTGGTCAGTTTTCTAACCACTTATTCGCGGTGGTTCTAAATATAGGTATATTGTCACGCCATTTATCAACCGTACCGCCGCGTAACCCCCAACTTGTTAAATAAACTAACCACCTTTTTCAACGAAAGCGTTATGCGATTCTTTAAAAAAAATTTTTTTTTTTTAATTAACATAAATTAAATTTAATATTTATTTTAGTAAAAGTGCAGCTGAAAGAGTTAAACAAACAAAAAACTCTTCAGCTATTATATTAGTATAGATATGTTGCACCTCAAGTGTACGTCGTACAACATTCTTCAGAGAAGATACGCTCAAGTAAATCTCAACGTGTCAAAATAAATGAAAGCTCTCATTCCAAACACCACGATACCGACCTGACAGGTGGCACATTGGTTGAATGCACCATAACATTTATACAAGTACCACACTATAACTGTTTCAAGCATGGGTATTTTGGTGTCACCTAAACTACAACCCTGCAACTGAAATCCAATCCTAATTACTAAGTTTTAAAGTTCATAATGACTCGTAGTTGAATAATACACGAACAAGTTCCAAGTGTCGTCGAGTGATGGGCGAGCGAAGCTCCAATCTTTGACATTAAATAATGAAGTTTTACTGAAGCCACTTACACCATTACTTGTTATAATGAGTCGTCTTAGATAAGAGTGATAAGGGTAATGCTGTTAATTGGTACTGGTTGGCGGTCACACACGAGTATATTGAGCTTCCTGTGAAAGCCACAGATTATCCATTGACGCTCTGCTAGTGAAGATTTCGTTTGCTGCCATGTCAGTACTATTAGCACATTTTTTTTTTAAATTTATATTTAGAATGCGAGTGTTGTTTTTTGTTTTATGGACTTGAACTGGGTTTATAAGTAGGTGTATAAATGTAATACTAACTACTAGGGAGAAGCTACTGCCATTTGAACTTGAACTTCCACGTGGACGAAGCGGGGACGACTTTGTCCACGGGAAGTCGGAAAACAGAAGGCCAATTCACGGTAAGTTTATCTTGGATGTCACTGATCTATGTGAAAAAAAAAAACATTGTGAGGTAACCTGGACTTATACGATAAATATAAGCCTGAAATCATCAATCCGCCTTGAAAGAAGCATCATAATCAATGCTCGTGCCTTCTCTATATGAGAAGAGAGATATGACCTGTTTTAATTATTTACAAACTATTCCTAATAAATAAACCTTAAACCTTTGAAAAAAAAATTAACAGTATCACAAACAGTGGCGGCTGTACCTTAAGTGCGCTCGTGCGCTGAACCACCAATTCAAAAATCAAAAATTACAAAATATTAATTACTTCATCTTTATTTTTAAATTACCATTTTAATAGTTATTTTTAAACATACAAAAACGTATAAAAAATTAAATCTCCCAATTATGGTGAAACAGTTTGAGCGCTTTACTAAACTATTAAAACTTATTTTCCTGTAAAGACAAATTCTCGTGCGCTTCGGCGAGTGCACGAGGACTGCTAATATAACTTGTAGGAGATACGAGTTAATACGCCTAACGCGTGAAACAGAAGATAGTTCATAGAAATGTACTGAGTAATGAATGGGTTCTCGAGCGCCGCACGTGCGAACCGAAGATTGCCGAAAGCACCCGATGTTTGACGAATTGGCGAAAACGACGCGACGGCAGCCATGATTGACATCTCTTATCAGACTTAGTTTCACTGTATGTGTGACGCTTTAATTATTGTTTATTTATATTACCGTAATTGTTTTTAGTTTTTGTTTCGATTTTTTTCGAGAACTTTTATTCTATACTGTGTAT
The DNA here is from genome assembly GCA_949316365.1 of Hoplodrina blanda. NCBI lineage: Eukaryota > Metazoa > Arthropoda > Insecta > Lepidoptera > Noctuidae > Hoplodrina > Hoplodrina blanda. The sequence goes on from OX438581.1 coordinate 12,175,141, forward strand.
GGTGTTAATACCCGATTTTAATAAAAAGGTGATTGAACATTTCGCTTCAGAAAAATGTCATCGCATTGATTTAATGTATAAAAAATAAACAATATATTATGTCAATTTTTGTTTTGTTGCATTTTCTAATTTTAATATTTTAGTAAAGTGCACCACCAGTTCGATAACCCACCAGCCGCCACAGATCACAAAATAAACCCCAATCTAAAAAAAAAATTAAACACAATAAAATGTCGTAATAAAATTAATTAAAACAATAATTAATTCAAAATTACGCCAACAAAAACATAAGACACTACAAATACGTATTTATTTATAATAGGGAAATAATTAGGAGAGTAAACAAGTACGGGAGTAAAATGAACTTTCTCGTACAAGGTGAACTGGTTTGTGATTAATTAGCGAGGTGCCTAATTAGCGAGCACAAGTCAACTCATTAGTAACCGTAATTGAAACAAGCAAGCCTTGGATTTTTCCGAGAAAAATCTCCGGTTAATTTTGTCTATACATAATATGGCCAGGCTTTTAGTATAAAGCGGGACAATTGATATGGGAAGGTTTTATTTGGGTTTTGTAGCAAATTTTTTTAATTATTATTAAAAAAAAATAAGTACATTACTCATATTATCAAATCTCCTTTGTATCAAAACTACTACTTACTATTTGTAAGTAGTAGTTTTGATACAAAGGTATTATATGAGTAATGTGAGTGCTTTTACAGTTTTTCTAAATTAAAAGACACTTTTAGACTTATGAAATAGGTATTTTAAGACTTACCTTACAAGGTTATAAAACTCAAATCTATGGTCACTATTTGCTATAGGGAAATAACAACAATCTTTTAAAAAAATAACTAAAAAACACCCGAAAGCTAAGTATTTGCTTACCTTTTTTATGTAAATCTGAAATCATTTCTCAATGTTATTAATTACAAAGAATGGTATACTAATAAAACCAATATTTACATTATAAAATTTAGTAACAAAATGTATTTAAAATCCATAAGAATAAGTCTCGCAGAATCCGTAACGTGTGGTCACCTTGTCTTAACATTAACTATTCCGTAGCCAATTTAATGAACCTGCATTTTTGCACATTTTTTACTTCAATTCCCATTTCGCCCGTTGTTTTAATTATAAAGGTATTAATTAAAAAACTGTATGAAGCTGACATTTATTTCCATATGAGTTATGCTTAACTAATTAACACTAGAGAATAGTTCATTTTTTAAAACAAAAGGTTCTGTATCTCTTTTGTAAAAAAGCATGAAAAACAAATAAACTATTGGCCGAGCAATCAGATTTAATTAAAAAAAAAGAAAAGAAAAAAAATTTGATTGACACAGACCATGTGCACACAAAAATAAGAAAAACAAAAAAAAGCAATAATAAAAAAATAAAAATAAAAATCTCAAAAACATTATTGTACACAGCTAACATAACGTGACTCTTGTAATCCCCGAAAGGTTAGGCGGAGGTGTACCCAATAGTACACCCACATTTCGCCAGTTAAGTTTAAGTCCCATGTAATAAATCCAAAATCCCATGTAATGTCCCAGCCTATTGCCATCAATGGGCACAAATCCAGACTCCAAGACTGCTACCTAGAAATTCCTGATGGAAAAACCCAATAACACTTTGCCCGACCTGGGAATCGAAACCAAGACCTCAGCAGTCGCGCTGTGCGACCACTAGACCAACGAGGCAGTCAGTTTTAATTATCAAAATTAATTTATTTTTGGTTTTAATTAAGGTTTGCTTTTTGTATAAGTTTACGTGTAATATAAAAACTTCGTTACAAAATACCGGATAGGTAGAAAGATTTAAAAAAAATATAACCCCTCACCCACAACAGCGTAGAAGCCTAAAAAATGAAAACACATTAAATCATGTTACTTAATTAGCAGCAATGAAATGGATTAATTAAAACAGTCCGAAGCGTATTGTCTGTCATATTTAATTATTTTCAAAGCCGTTCACATGAAAACCATTTTACATTTGTGAATTTATAGGGAACTACATATTAATATAGGCTGACTTTTAAGAGCGTTTAATCTGTACGGCAAACACTTTGCTTGACCTGGAAATCGAACCCAGGACCTTATGCGTAGCAGTCGTGCTTTACTACTACTAGATTAACAAGGCAATAAAGGTAGTTTTTTACTTAAAATCATTATTTTATGGTCTAGAATACCCTAGAATTATGGATTTTTTGAGCTCTGCCTAAATTCTCATGAACTTCACGCGATCGCGACTCATACTTTGGGAACCACTGCTGCACTGGTCCTAGAACAAGGATGATTCCCCACAGTTATGACGAATACCTGACTATGGTTGTAATCAAAGTGATAGGAATTTCATAGCGACAAGGCGATTGGATATTGGTGCTTCTTATCACTGAAATTATGTAATCATGAGGGTTATTTCAAGCGATTTGTGTTGTTTCGTATTATGTGATAATACATGGATTAACGACCTGCGCAATCTACGTGTTTTAAAAATCGTGACGAAATTGTAATAGGCTGAATGTTTAGATATCTTGATATTGAAATTCAGTACGTAGGTACTTTGTGTCCATTTATACGCACAATTATCGTTTATTTTTCTAATAATTCATAACTGTTTTTCAAATAATTACATAATTATTTTTCTAAAAACTACATAATTATTTTTCTAATAATTAGAAATTTTCGTATACAAGGTTTGCTCCGTTGGTCTCTGGTTTCGATTGCCGGGTTGGGGAAAATATTTTTGGGTTCTTTTTCGTGATGAGTGGGTGTGTGAGTGTCCTTTCGCTTTTATATATTTAGAAGAAAAGCTGCACTTCGATATCCATCTATCAGTTTCTCTTACCCTCTCTATTTTACAAAGTGGTAAACGATAATCGAATCAAGAAAACATAAATAAATGATAGAGATAACTAAGTTATTGGTTTTAAATCACATTATTCCCTACATCGCACTGAACTCAATTTGAAAGATTGGCTCGAGCACCGAAGTGCAATAGGGTGATGGTATAAAGGCGAGATTGCATACCTGTGCTACAACCTAGGGTTGGCACACACACGCTATTTATATCGATACTTTATAAGCTATCATTATACCTACTTTAACAACATGGTACAAATAAAATACCACTTTTGTGTCTTGCATTTAAAAAATGATTATAATCTTTCTTAATTGGCGTATTTATTTAAAGTTAACATCTTCTCCATTTGTTATTTTTTTTTCTAAGCTTACGCCAGTGCCAGCTCCATTATTTACCAACAATTACGTTGTAAAAACCTTAATTATTATGCTATAAACCATCGTTTATGCAAATTGGCCTCTAGGGTCTCGGAAATTTATAAAATTTTATATTATAAATGTATAAAATAATGCCTACTATACCTAGTGCTTAAATGCCAAACACAAAGATCCGGTGACATTTAGCAGCACCTGTTTACCCAAGAATATCGTTAAAAACAATTAATCGTTTGTCGTTAATTGTTATTATTTGAATATCAATGAATCATAACTATATTTTGCAACACGAATGACAAGCGAACGAGTTAAATTAACACGGCTAAACAACGTTCGGATCAAAATCGGTTCAGAATCAATTTAGCGTGGCGTTTGCCCACTTATCGAGCATTGTTGGACTGAGATACTCGCTTTGTGACGTTTCCCATCCCTACAGGCGCCCAGCGGGGGGTGTTCGATGATTGATGGCTGGCCGGCTGCACGCCGCGTTGGAACGGGACGGATATATCGGTGAGGTGTCGGACCTCTCTCTCTGATGCACAGCGGGCTGGCCTCGTAATTGAATGGCAATTACCTGGGCTGTAAATATGACACAAGCGCGTAATTGTAGGAGTGGAACGAGTGCGGCAAGAGACCGCAGTGTGTATGCTGTCTTTGAGATGAAATATTGAAATCACGTGCGTATGTCGCCTCATGTATCGGCTACTGTGGCTTTAATTGGAGCGAGACACCTTTAATTTCATTAACTTTTTATTGATTGCCTCGTTGGTCTAGTGATCGTAAAGCGCGACTGCTGAGCGTGAGGTCTTGGGTTCGATTCCCAGGTCGGGCAAAGTGTTATTGGGTTTTGTTCATAGGAATTTCTCAGTAGCAGCCTCGGAGTCTGGATTTGTGCCCGGTTGATGGCAATAGGCCCGCCCCTATTACATGGGACTTAAACATAACTGGCGAAATGTGGGGGTACGAATGGGTACATCAGTGCCTACCCTTCGGGGATTACCGGCGTGATGTTAACTTTTTATTGTTTTACCGTGAAGGTTTTTTAACAATAAGTATCATGTTTAAAGCATTGTTTACGTAAACAGTTGATACTTTTAAAGATATTTGACTCCGTTTTACGCTTGGTCCCACTCCAAAAATGTTACTATATTAATGACACTATTTTATTCAACCGAGGAGACCTTTTTTTCTTTTGGGTCTTTTTATACGATTTGTCATCTCAAACTAGCCCAAAACCCCTAAAAATGACACCAAATAAATTTAATATTCTCTATCAAAAAAAACTTTATGTTTGGCCGTTACTCGTCAGTCCAAAATACAGCATGTATTTTTTAAATTAAACTGTCAAAGTCAAATTTTATTCAAATTATTTATTTCAATTAGACGATTTTAATACAGTTTTGAACATGTATTTTTTAAATTAAACTGTCAAAGTCAAATTATTTATTTCAATTACACCTACACCATTAATAGGTAGGTATTTTCAACGTCGAATAGGTACGAAAGAAAACTGGAAAAACAAATACTTTAAAAAACCTTGTGTCACGGTGTTTGTGGTCGCATTCCTCCGAAACAGCTTGACTGATTTTTATGAAATTTTGTATGTGACAATAGATTGCAAAGTATATTTCACCCCCTAAGGGGATGAAATGGGGGTCCAAAGTTTGTATGGAGAAACAACATAAGATCGCCAATAACCGACATTTACGCGGACGAAGTTGCGAGCAGAAGCTAGTCTTATTATAAATGTACAGTAGCGGTCATAAGTGCAGTAGCAATCTCACAAAGCAATAGCTTGATTTTTTTTAACTTACGGTCTTTCTACGCCTTTTGGTAATTCTGAGGTGTTCGTAGGTACCTACTGTGTTAATACAATCACTTTACACACAGATGTAGGTACGGCCTGTACCGCGTGTTCACAGCAATTCAAACATTAGCATGCTACTGCACTTATGACCCCTTACTGTACAAGTGCAAATATAATGATCGTGAAAAAGTAAAATTTAGACGTCATTCAAACTGAAATCTGATCTGATCAAACGTCTGTAAAGTTAAGTAATACCACTATACCGACTCACATAGACGTTGACCCCATTTCAAACATTGTAAATCATTGTCGATTGATCCTTAAATTACGTCATCATATTGAGTTACTAAGCTGATTCAAAGCCGCGGGCCACTCGAAGTGAAAGGCTAAGCAATACATAGGTACCTACATACCTAACTAATTAAATACTTGTTTCTACCAACTACGCGGACATAAGCGAATTGCAACTTACACGAGACAACTAGTATCTTTACATAGTCATTAAAATATGGAAAGTATGTAATAGTGTTTATATTTAGCTGTTAATTAAATTTTTAATTTACATACAAATAGTTGGCACATGTCGGTGATGCGAGGCAACTGTTACACCGTTGCGCCTCGGGCCCCGGTAGGCGGCCCCGGACTGGCGGGCCCCGCCGGGCGCCCTCGCCACCTGTCTCACGCACTGGGGTGCTCACACAGATATTTGCAGTTTGCACCGCACTATACACTTCATGCCAACTAATTAAGCACCCCACATTGCGGGTACCTACCTACGTACTTGTACGTACTCCAATTATATTATACGCCCCAGTAATAGATAAATATAAAATATTAAAATAACAACATTAAGGCACACTTGCACCGCAAGTACACATTTAGCACTAAGCGTATTTAAATCATCATTCTGTCTCTGTCAACAACAAACGACTGAGCGAAATAGAACGATGATTAATTTAGTGGCTTGTGGTGCAAGCCGGCTTTAAAGCCTAAATAACCTCGTTTGTCTCATATTCACACGCCACTATAGACTGTGCCAATTAAAAAATATTTTTAGAACATTGATTCAATTAAAATTCAACACAGCTAGCTAAATCTAACGCGTGCCATACCTACATGACAAAACGCCAGGAGTCAGGTTTTAATTGGCGTGGTGTCGAGTTCGGACCAGAGGAGTGTGAGGGGAGGTCGCGGGGAGCGGGAGGATCGCCTCTCGCCCGACACTCAGTTTTTCTCTCACCCTCTATAGAGCAACAAGTGGTTCGATGAACTGCCGAAATTTCTGAAACCGAGAATCTATTGCATTACGTCGAAGAAATGACGAAGTATCCGCCGGTAGTTGTCTGGAACATCACGTAATGGGTGTTAATCAGAGCCACTCTAATATCAATCGTTCATTAATCCGAGCTTCTGCACAATCGTTCATTTAGAACGTTCTCACGCCTCATTAAAGTCTTTTTCGTGATTCGGCGACCGCGTCTACCGTTTCCCGGAGCACAATGAGCGAGTGATTCGGCGGCGAATAACGAGGGCATTTTGTCGGCCGCCTCTCACGTCCGACGCCTTCCGACGCTCAATGAAAGTTTACCTGCAGCCGTAACGAGCGATTTGTCCCCTGGCCCCGGCCCCCGCGCCCCCGGGCCCAAATCAAAGCCCATTCACATCTGCATGCCGACACAATGCTGGCAATTAGGCCGCGCCTGGCCCTACAATCGAACGTAATGCGTTCTCGTTCGATGACGCCACGAAGCTGCTCGTCCTTGATCTCCCAATCCCGAAACCACCCCCGTAATGTGCTGTTCTGAGAACTATACTAACAATAAACTTGTTGATAAGCACAAGATTTATAATCAATTCAAAGAAATAAATGCTAAGTAGGTAATACGAGTATAGTTAGTTAGTTATCTGGTGTTCACATCAGCAAGGTATATAAACAATGTTCTCCGGTTTCAAAATAATTGCTGATAACTTCCGCTGTTATGGATACTTCTATTTATATTTCATGTTTAAGAACGGAAACGCTTGTATTAATCATTTCGCAATCCTTTACGTCAAAGTAATTAAGGTCAGAAAAAAATCAAATTGAAGTCAATTAAGCTCTTTTTCACAAACCTCAGTCCCTCGTCTGCACTTCCAAGGTTAGGGTCAACCATTTTGTGCGTCCCCGTCAACGCTTCTTTTGTGAAGGCAATTTGCTTGGCAGAGGTCAACGCTGCGCACCGTAAATCTTCGCACCTGCCAGTCGCGCCAACTTTCTTCGCTTAGAGTTTAAATTCCAATACAAAAACTACTAAGTTGTAATTATATGTCTTTTTCGAATGACTTTTAATCTCTACTAATCATACTTTTAACATTGTGATTAAGAAATAATAATACTACTTACAATAGAAATAAATGGTACAACCGCAACGCGTGCTTTCTAGGAATTTGGCAGTGGTCCCACTTGAACGCAGATTTACGAAAACTGTATTACGAATTTTTCTTGAATTGATACATGAAATCTGAGTTCGCTTATAGATTTTCAACTTGAACCTTAAGTATTTTTGTTTCTGAATTCCTCTTATTGGTAATATCGCCATCGTCTTAAGCCTTCTAAGTGGGTCATATAATTGAACTGACCTTCAATATTGATTAATAATTTTATTGAAGCTTTTACACTTATCTAAATACTATTATTATTATAAAGAGGTATTTGTATGTTTTGTGTCTTTTTTGTTTGTAAGGGGTATTCACTGGAAGTACTGATCCGGTTACAAAAATTATTTCACCTATAGAAAGCGACACTATTGCCGATGATTTTAGATACTTGATTTCTATATAGACCAAGTCGCGTGTAGAAGGTAGTATGTAATTTATAATGAAAGTGTTTTAAAATCTTAAAGTGAATGCTTTAGTTACGCTAAGCGCTGAAGCGCTGTAAGTGCAATTACTGCAACTTCTGCTCCTAGTTCTACGTACATTTAAAAGTAGTTTTCATAAACTCGCGTCTCGCTGTTGGTAGCCGGTGAACGTCAGTCTTCGACATTTAGTGCCCTCATAATGTATATTACAAGCGCGGTTTGTCTTGCCTAGCTTTTATAACTAACAGTAATACGTACAACTCTTTTATGATTATCACGAATATGATATTTACGTGAAGTACTTCACGATTACAATACGTAAGTTATTAGTACTATTGTAACTATAATAAGTAAAGCTGTTATGGAGGTTGTGTCAATGTTTTGTCATTATCATGTATTTGAAGAATTTTTAGGACAGACCAAAATGACGATACATCATCAGATGGCAAGACAGATAGATCTTATCTCAGCGACAGTCAATGTCAAAAAATTTAGGCATTTTTAACAGATAGACTAGAGATTAAATTAAGATCGTTCCTAAAAGTTAGTAGAATTATCAACAGATATTGGGGTTTTAAAACTTAATAGAATAGACATAACATCACGCCTGTAATCACCGAAGGGTTAGGCAGAGGTGTGCCCATAAGTACACCCACATTTTGCCTGTTATGTTTTAAGTTCCATGTAATAGGGGGCGAGCCTATTGCCATCAACCGGGCACAAATCCAGACTCCGAGGCTGCTACTGAGAAATTCCTGATGGAAAAACCCAATGGCACTGCTTGACCAGGGAATTGAACCGAAGTCCTCATGCTTAGCAGTCACTCCTTGCGACTACTAGACCAGCAAGGCAGTCACACACGCGAGACAACGAAGGCACAGATATTAGGGTTCTAAGACCTGATAGATAGAATAGATAAAGTCAATTTTGATGATGAGGCGTTTAATAAAATCATCATAAAAATCCAAATCAGTGTCATAGATGATTTTTACTTGGAGAAACCAGCTTTAAAATAAATATTTGCTCTTTTAGAAATAATTTGTAGTATCAGTGTCAACCAGATCTTTTTATACTAGCTGGTACTGTAAACATTAGATTTATTTTGGGTTCACAAACGGTGAAATCTGTTGATTTATGTACGGGCACAAGTCACATGTTGGTACATTCTGTTGACAGTACTCGACGTAGTGCCGGCAGACTACTTGACGGAGTTTGTGTAACTGTTGCTTTGGCACCCGAACGTGCGTGTGCGCACACAAGTTCAAATACTTACCGAATTCCACCACAAAGTCTTGAAAGTTGTTGAATATTTATAGTTTTAGATTTTACTATGCTAATGGTTGCAATAATAATTGTAGATGCAGATTGTACTGTGGGCAGCACATCAGACTTGGTATACCTTTTTGTTGTAAAATCGCTCCTATTACAACTGCATAAGATACCGCTATGTTTACCTTAAAGCGCTGTCGTCCGAACATGATTTAGAATGGTAAAGTCTACATCATATTTAAAAGTGTCTTCTTCTTGTTTGCCATCACCATATTTAGTCCCAACTATTACAATTTTTGTAAGCTTCAAATTAACTTCCAACTCGTTCAACCCTAACTTACAACCTCTTACAAGGAAGACTTCCATATTCAGATGAGAAGTGAGTGATGATTGCGCTACTGTTCCCCACAAACAACACACTAAGCAACCCCAGAAAGCTCATACTCACACATGTCACACAAACTACCTCAAAAGACACTCCCCATGTGGAGTTACCTCGACAATGATCCAATAATTAACACTCGACAATCGCGCAAATGTCGTGTGGGTGACGACGGCACACGGGGCCTGTGCCCGACGCGTCATTAAGGAGCATTCACGCCGTCCGACAATATTCTTCATTTGCGTACCGGCCGTCATTTGGCGCATTGTGACCGACGCGCGACACCCGCCCTCCGCTGCAGCGGTGCAGTGTGCCACCGCCTTAATTGTACCCTTGTCTCGTTGTTACCCGTTTTAGAGACGTGAATATGTTAAACTAATCTTGAAATAAGATGTCTGCATTTACGCTTCTTGTTCTATTTGCCATTAGTTTTAAGGTTTGGTCAAAAAGACAATATGTCAAAAGACCCTGTTTCAAATAGCACGGTAAAGAAAGCTACTAGTTAATCACAAAAGTGCACTCAATAAGAACAGACTTTACCTTTTAGAGTACAATTTGAAGCCACTTACACGATTGACGAGTATCACACATTATCCTGATTGGATGAGAGGAGACGTCGGCGTCGAGCGCCGTACGTTTTGGCAGACAGAGGGGGAGTGCTGTACCCATTAGTATCTCCGCTATAATACTGATGAAGAGATGGTTACATGAATATAGAAACTGTTGTACAACGAATACTTAAAGGATTAGGAAGGCTATCTAAAATACACCCACAATACTTAAGTGTCGTTACAACTTTCACAAGAAATCTATTTACATAACCACTTTAATTGAAGCAACTGTCGATACAATGTTTAAATTTATTATAAATACGATTATAATAGACAGGGAACTATAAAATTATAAACCATACTAAAACCATTACAATTAAATTAGTCAGGAATAAAGCCCATTATATTAAATTCCCGTGGATTTCTCACCTCTATTAATTAAGAAATATAATATTGGTAACACATTCACCTGCCGCAGGTATCTGTGAATGAATAATTCTATGGTAATTATGAGCTTTAATGCCGTGGATTAAAGTGTAATTTCTATTGTGTTTCGAATCGATTTAATGTAAGTAATAGAGAAACGGACAGGTTATGTAACGGTGCATTTGTTTTCGTAATAAAAGCCTCGATATCTTTGAAGTGAGTCACCGATTACCGCATTATATTCATCTAGACATAATGCCCATGATTAATAAGGCCCATTAACTTTAAACAAAGATTAATTTCAAAGCGGAGCAGTCTTGCAAGAGGTTTCCTCGTACCACGAAAACTTAGAACATTCAAGAACATTTTATTTATTAACGATAGTACATATTCTACGATAGATAATGCTTGTGATTTAAGTATTTACTAAAACATAAAGAACTTCACTCAAAAGACAGCTTTAGAAAAAAAGTGTATCACAAAATTGAAGGATTTGCTAAAACAATCATGGAAGCTGAGAAAAAGTTTTCAAACAGACCAGTATTATCAAAACAAAAGCAGTACTAAGGTAGTACTTTAAAAATAAAGCCTTGGCTTAACATTGGCACAGTGGCAGGAGTGACGACAGATGTCACCTGCGACCGCAAGTTGAACATAAAACTCAAAGGCTTGCTGTTGGTGTAATAAATGAAATATAAAGGCGTCAATGTAAAACGTAAGAATTTAAAACTTCAACCGATACATTGGCATCAGAAAAGAGATAGAAATGATGGATGGATTAAAATTTGGCTTAGGTAGGTTAGGTTCCATGTTAAATACTAGTATTCAATTGTATGTGGCTAGATAAGAAGTCGACCTCAGCATAATTGGGTAAAGGATAATTGGATATAATAATTGGATCAAGGATTTAAAAGAGAACCCATCGATGTGGATATGATTATAAGTTACTCACCTATTTATAATTATTATAAATCCGATATAGGATTTATAAGGAACTTATTGAAACCAGGTTCCTCAAAACTCAATCCCAGTGCAGAAAAAAAGGGATAAGAAGTCGGAAAGCAATATCAATGATTAAAGCAAAATTTTAAATTTTCCAATCCCAGAATTTCAAATACATCAAAGTTTCATAATACGGGTTGGAGGTGCGCGGGTACTTTGTTAAGCGCCCACCTGCGCCCGCGCATCGGTTGATCGATCGAACTAAACCGAACTTAACCGAATTAGCCCGATAATGCTCCATCCGTAAAATTATTGAATTAACCAGAAATCGAGACCGGCCTCTTTCTTGTAACCCGACACGGAATGTGTAATGAGTTTCCTGTAGGGATGGCTAAGGTTGTTTCTCGACTCGATTCACTTATTTTAAAGTTAATTTGAATTGACACCAAGCAGCCAACATAATTCAAACCTGTGTCTTTTTATAGTGCCAATTATTTAGGGGTTTAACCTATGGGTATGCTTTGCTTATAAAATTAAATCTTCTATTCTCAATGTTTTGGTGATAAAGTATTTTTAATAAATCGTCTTTATTCATTAAAAACACATTGCTTTCACATACTGCTTTCTGAATCAACCCATTGATCCAGTCACCTAACGAGAGCCTTCTTAGATGTACAAATAAATAAAGAATGTTTATAACTTACAATAGACACGTCTGCATTAATAAGGCTACGGATTACTTTTTGAGTCTCTTGTTGAGTTAGACATTTTCTTCTTCTATCATATCAGCCTCAGTTTCATCACTAACATCACACCCCCCTTCTTTTATTTCCCCAATCTTGGCCAAAACTCCTAAAGCTAACCGACTCAAGTCACTTTGAATGAAGGAATCGCATCACTAATTCCTGCCACAGTTTCGCAGCCGCCTGGACCCGTGGGAACAACAAATGAACTTAACGGATTGGGTTCAATAGTCAACGTCTAATCGACTTTAGTTGGCTTAATTGGTAAACTGATCGTTGTGACATTAGACGCTTTTACTTCGAAAAATAAGAGAACAACAAGGAAAGTAGTTGAATTAACTTTGTCAGCTGTCTTGTACTGTTGAATAACTTAATCAATGGTACTCAAATACTTGTGTTTTGTATCCCTTTGGGCTGTAAGCACTAAAAGGATTCGGTCCAATGATTAATATTCACCAAAATGCATAAAGTGTCCTCGGCGGCCGGCCGACAGGACAGACTCAATCTATAGCAACGTTGTCGTGTACTGTCACTCGTTTAAGAACATCTGACATCGTCAAATAACTCACTCTGACTTCATTTTACTTCTGTATGTAAATGCACCAATTAGCGGGTATTACGTTGCTCGGTAGGTAATACTCATTATTTCAAGCTGGGATTTTTTCCTGCGAGCGTACCGCAGCCGCTGTAATTAACCATGAACGGGACGGGTCCTTCAGCGTTTGCTTATTAACGTCTAATCTTTGTTGGCGCCCGTCGATCTTAATTAATTCAATTAAAGTATTAAGGAGTAGGTGAAGGTTGCGGTCCTCTCACTGAAATTTAAAAACTTAACGTCGCCGTCGTCGTAACGACTCACCGAGTATAGAAGGGGGAGGCGAATTAATCAAATAATACCGCGGAGGTGCGGGGCCGGCGCCTGGTGCCCCCCGCGCGGCCCCTCTCCGACCGCGTGGCTCAGTCGCGACCGAAACGCCGCACGGGGAAGTGTCGTCGATCCCCACAAACATTTCTACTTTTTTCGAAGTTCTCTGTACAGTTTTGTTTTAAAGTTTTACAAGGAAGTTTTTATGTGACCAGTCTTTTATCCTGTCGAACTAAAAGGTTAAGAGACTGCGCTCGACGGTGTAGTTTCTTGAGTTCATACGTTTATTGTGTTTTTTTGTTATTGTTAAGTTTTTTTTGTTTGGTGCATCGTGCCGGTCCGGAGACCGGCGGGTCCCTTCGAGGCACCAAGCCTGGACGCGCGGCTTACAGACCCCAGAGGACAAAGCCTTTAGGTAACTATTGGGAAGAAGTTGGTGGTTGGTGTGTAACGATCGAACGTCTTTAGCGTCGAACTGCAATGCAGCATGTTTGTAAACAGACTGCATCAACTAATAAACTATGACACGTTGGACACATCATTACAATAGCTCAGCTGCTGGATGTAGAAACAATTCGGTGTTGGGCTGCGCTCCGCGGCGACGGCTTCCTAACTTAAACTAAGCGGCCACGTGCTGCTCAACTAATTGCTTCAAGTGATGTGCAATTATTGACATGAAAAGTTAACCACGTAACCAGTAACTAGTAAAAGTGAGAATTTTAATCACCCAACAGGTACTTCTGCGAGTACAATTTTTGGCAACTAAAAATATAAAATAAATTAAACTAAAAAGTTTTTCATGCCCGTTTTTTTTTCTAAACAGCATAGCAATTAATTCCAAGGTGACTGCATTAGATGAATCGGATAATGAAATTTGAATAAGGATATAAATTAAAAATGTAATTAATTTTAGTGAAACGAAAAAACGTGTCCAAATGAATAAATTAATTAAAACTTTTATCACCAAATAAGACAACATAATAGATTACCCCGTACAACAGTATCTCCAAAATCATTAATTAATAAGCATCTCGTGAGCACAACACTAATTATTTTACCGTCAGGTGAAACTCAATTACTAAGAGATAATTAAACCATCAAGGATTTATTTACTTTGAACATCAATTTTCTTTAAAATAAACCTACTTTTAATTAAAGCTTTAACGAAAAACAAATAGAGAAGAGGAGAGGCGTACAACCCTTGCGTACGAGCGCCGTCACCGCGGCCCGACCGGGGCCCCGGCCCCAACATTGTTATTGAGGACTTAGGCCTATTCGCTCATGAGACGTGGGCACTCGTGGGGACCGGCCAATCTACATTAAGCCACGAACTAAACAAAACGTATTATTGCCTGTCGGTTGATGAGGATATTACATCACTGTGCTGGCTAGGTCTACAGCGAACAGTCCGAATAAAATGATGACTTATGAAAATGTGTCGGATAGACCCGGGAGCGCACAAATTATTTTATCAAATCATTCGTAATAAGACGGGTTAAAATTAATTTAAAACATGTCTAAGCAATATTATACGGACCACTTCATTTCATCGCCGGTTTAATTAAAAACGAGTGCCCGCTCCCCTCCCTCGTTTTCGGGTTGGAGTACCCCCTGCGCCCGCGTGGGCGTCTCGCTCCGCTTATATTTAGATAATTGTACAATCATCTAAATTAATGAGTCCTCTCGTCCGGCCCTGGCCTCTATTGTATTATGTTTGTGCTGGCCACAGAACGGATACACGGTGACAATTTTAATTTAAAAATTCTAATTAATCCATTATTCATTTCGTGCTTGACTCTCGAGATCCTAAATAATTTTGGAGGGTTTTAATTTCAATGTTATAATAGATTTAACGTTTCATTAGATTAAAAATGGTTCTTAATGATAATAAAAATCTATAATATTTAGACGGTTATAAATAATGTCACGCCTCTAATACCCGGTAATGAGCTTAATTGGTTCTGTATTCTACGTGATTATAATTTATTTGTTAGTAGCACGGAGAAGAGTACAATCTCTGTGGGTGTTCATAACTCCCAGTTGACGACAGTGATAGAGCTCAATGCAATTAAAAGTTTCACTACGTGCGTGGACGAGGCGCCGCGCGAATCTACCTTAATTTATGCCAGCGATAAGCCCAAGTTATGAGAGCCAATTAATTACTTATTTTAACTAAGATTCTCATTTGGATATAAAAAAGCAGATTAAGCAGCTGTGACTCTGAATGCCCCAAATCAAATTGTTTGACTACAAAAAGGCTACATCAATATATACGAAATAATTGCATGAATTTATGAAACAAAAGCAAATTGATGTTTCGTGCATCGGTGGTTGGTAAACGACAAGCCCGTTGATGGACAAATGGAATTAGCGACGCATCCATCATTGAATGCCCTCGCAAAATTAAATGCATTAAGTAACAGAAGGATGAAGTGCATAGAGTGGGCCGGACACCCCGGAAGGCCCCGACCGATCAGCCTAATGAACCCGCACCACCCCGCACCCTGATTTATTAACAAATTAAACGCATTCTGCTGCACCCTCATGAAAACACCGTGAGTATATACAAACGGGGTTTGATTAAAGAAAAAGAAGCATCATCTAGTATAATCATAAACTTTTATTGAATCCACCTTAACTTCTCGAACGGAACCGTCCAAGATTGCAAAGAAAATTGGATGCTCTCTGAAATAATCCAAATTCAAGCTGTGTTTCTTTCAATCAAAACTTTGGAAATGCTTAAATCCCCAGAAGAGCTAATGTTAATTTTACTAAGTAAAACATTACTGAGGAGAACATAACCAGTTCCACTTGGCTAACTCTTTACCTACACGTTAGTTCCTTACGTTTAAAGAGCAACTAAACATCTCGCTTACTATGCAAATAAAGCTTGCATATAGCATGCCACAGCTACGTAAATTTCCCAAGATCTATTTTCTAAAACAATAATGGGGTATTCGGAATAAGTCTATAATATCATTCGTACGAAATATTCTGGAACTGCTATTTCGTCTGTGATACATTTCGAATGAATACTAATATATTTAATACTCTAGCCAGACGCTATTCTAAAATGCGGGATGCGACAGGTGTACGTTCCCATGTTTCTCTTATAAAAGCCTTTTATTCGAAGGAGGATATTCCAACGCCACAAATGAGAGTTGATTGTTGTACTAAGAGGATTACTAAGTATCAATGACATCAATATTTAAAATAAATTTTATTTCACTTGGAGCTCTAAATATTCAGAGTTTAAAATTCATGTTGGAGTTATGGTCAAGCAATATGGAATTAGGTATTGAATAAATTGAGACGGCGTACTCGTAGTCATATTATTGTTGCATCCATTATTCAGGGAACAGGCCGGTAAGGGACGGCGCGCCAGCAGACCTTAAATTATTAAACACGCGTTAGACACGCCGCCCTGAACTCATTCTCGAATGTCTATAGCGAGTCCTGATGGTGGAATGATTGCCTCCTCGACAACTTCATGGGTTTCGCAACTCTTTTTATCTTCGTCTATCAAACTCAGATCGCACGTATATCAGAGGCCAGCTGTGTGGCAACATTTATCTTGAGTTATAGCTGGACCGCGAAGTAAATCTCAGACAAACTATTTAAGGCTTGAATTGGAATTCTCATTGAGGCAGTAGGCTCACAGTGGAACACCTGCTATGATATCGCGCATGCCCTCTCCCCAGTCCGTAAGTCCACATTGACTAAACCGGTTTCGATTACAGGTTATAGCTACCTACTTATCCGTTTGGCGGAAACGAACCTCTCACGTAGGTTGTTGTGCATATTCTTAATACAATGTACAATTAGATTTTTTTGTTTGTAAACTGTTTCAAACAAGCATCTAACAACTTGGCAAAGTTTTTCAACGTCTGATTATTTTTTGGAAGTCTATAATTTGCTTTAACCATAACTTCTATCTTATCTTTTGTTTATGTATCTAACTATGGACTACTTATGGCATCATTAGAAATTTTTCTACTGATATTTACAGAACGATTACCAATATTACCCACGTTCCAGGAAGAAGCAATTCAACTCCCATAGAAAAATAAACAAAGTCAACCAAAGTTTATTTGTTCTGTAGGTAAGAGGGTCTCGGCCATGAAATAATGATGTTTGAAGAATTTAGGAACAAGCGTTTAACCTCTATCATAATAACGAGACGCGCATTCTTTAAATTAAAGAATTTTAATATAGCTCAGACAGTTGAGAAGAAAAACAGAGAATAGATATTAACTGCACAAAGTACTTGAGATTGTCAAGCTAAAAATATAAGACAATTTCTAATATTATCCTCAAGAATTTGTGATTTAAGATTTCAACATATTTACTGAAGCTACAAAAAGCAATGAGGAAGACAGAAATCATTCTACAGAAGACATTCCTTTCAAACAATGCTGGCCTTATTCAATCAAAATAAGTGCACTTCTCGCTATCTTAATGGTAGTTTTCGATGTCGATGATTGAAAGCTTAAATTGAATTGTGAATGAGGGCAAGGGACAGCTGTTATTGTGCCTTCACCGAAGAGGGACGGATGATCTCCTTAATTTCTCTCTGCGTGCGGCCACTCAACTTGTGCCAGTCATCCCATTTGATTGTTCAGGATATTTCGTGTCGTAATTGGTACTAATTATTGTTTTGAGAGCACTCTGTTATATGGGCTGTTGTGAAGTTCATGTGGTTTTAATTTGCGATGAATTATGATTCATTGATTGTCATGTTAGTACAGTTTTTATGCGATTTTAATGGACTCGGACTTTTAAATCTGAAAGAACAAGTTTTATCAATAAAAATTCATTGAGATCAGATTTTTTATTAAATTTGTCTGACGACGTATCAAGTCACATCTAATACACTTACGACAAATGGAAAAACAGGTTCCATACTGATCAAGATTTTTTATTACTTAGGTTACCCAAGAGTGTCTTGAAACAGGAAAGTTGCATGATAATAAGGAAACTCAAACACATCGAATGAATAGCATCAATTTCTGGACCGGACTGGATCCCACTATAAAATGAATGCAAATACAGGAGAATGGAAGTGGAAATTAATAGCTATCCTTGGCTAATAATGGCAGTAAGCTTAGCAAAGACGAGGCCCATATTTCACCGGTTACCATGGCAACTAGCGCACCAAACACGAAGAACGAGGAGATATAACGGTTGTTTACGTGTCGATATCTTGTTCACATCTACATTCAATACAATAAGAAGATTATAATAAATATAGCTAAAGAGCTTTTTGGAAAGGATCATCAGTAAATGAATCACATCGAAAAATTTGAGCGAACAATAACATTGAAACCTGTTCCCGATATAATATCAATTTGATTGTTAGTCGTGCAAAAGTTCATTGACCAATTTGGTTTATGAGAAAGCTTATTGTTTGAGGACTTAAAAGGTTTAGTCCAACGTTAAATATATGTATATTAATGTATAACCTAACCTAACTTATATTATAACCTTATGTACAGTAATCATTTCTAAGATAGTATTAGGTATTAGGTGATTTGCAATTTTGACAGCAAAAATGGGAACAACGTCACTATTCCAAACTGTAAATTCAGAAATATTTGTCCTAAATGGAAAAAACAGTGTACGCTTAAAAGAAATATTCCAACAACAATATGAAAAATACTAAAACAATTAAGGAGGTATGAACTGTTACCAAAGACAAGCGCACAACGTCATTCAATAAGTTAAGCTAAGATAGTAGCATATAATAGCAGTAGGTACTCATTGATATCAAAATCATAAGTCTAGTTTAGAACAATTTGTTGCTTCATTATCAGGGCGTCCGGAGCGCTAACAGCAACTAAGTAGATAACAATCAGCTGAAGGCTTGTTCGAGACACGAAATTAATTAAAACAAGTTTGTTCGCGGATCCTATGCAGGGCGAACAAAGCCATGCTGAGTCACTAGGTAATTACACCACGGCAGACGCCAGCGAGGCGCCTCAAATCTAACATTATCTTACGCTTCACTGCTACAAGCCTCAGAAGACCCAAATGACATAATAATCAATCTAATAAAAACTATCACCTTCGCAAGACAACAGATAAATGAATTAGCTCCTCATCTGCAAGTCACGTCAAATATTAATTGAAAATTGAATCACTCCAAGACGACGGTCCCAAAGGGTTAAAAAATGTCCTTTCATTGGCTCTTTGAACTCGCCAATATTCTTTCTGAGGCTTTTCCTCTCTGATGAATATTGTGGTGATCGCGCCTTGTCATCGGGAATTTTAATTATATTCAGTGATTAATTATGTGTAACGAGGAAAGCTGGGTTGGGGTTCGTGATAGCTGATTGATGGAGGAGCCAAGAAGTTCTCAGTTCTACGCGGAGCTCCTTTCCGCGGCATTGTCTTGTGTTTAATTGTTACTTTAAACGTTATTATTTTGTTTCATTGTTCCCCTCATAGTGGGCGATGTAATTTGATTTATTCGGTACACTGAGTCATTGTTGTTATTAATTTTATAATGGTGAAGACAATGCTGGTATTTACGTCGAGTCGTCGCGCGTTGAGCTGAATCATCATATAAACCAATTAGGTTTACATATTTAATACCTACGCCTAGTATTTTTATAAACAGCTCAACCTAATTAATTTCAATAGTTGGCATTTTCCACCAGTTTCGTAATAATCTAGAATTTGCGTGAGCAGTTGTTTCTATAATTTAATTTCCTAAAAGTAGGTGAGTAGTCGACTCATTGGATGTAGTGTTTACTTCAAGACATGGCTTATCTCTACCTTTTAACACAATGAGCCATCTGTTACTGTGGCGACGACTGACGATACCCGTGACCTCATGACAGAAATACCTTTTTTATTATCTGCTTTACTTACTTAGTTAGCTGCTAATTAAGTACTACTCACAGATAAACATGGACATCGTCAATATAAACTATGGGGTCATTCAAAAGAGAATCAATATTAACAATGTTAAGGAAATTGTAATGTTGAAAAGAACCTGTTGTTGAAATATCTTTAATTTGCTTTTATTACATTCGCCGAGATGTTTTCAAGCGTAATAATATTAAGATTAAAACGATAACTATTCAAAGTTTATAACGTCGAAGAGCTAATGAAGAATTTAATCCAAATCCGGATTATAAAAGAGTAATTACCGATAAGGAACTTGCTGAGTAAGAGGAAAACCGAACTGACGTTGAACAAGCAAATTATAATGAGTGTTGATGTTGACGGAGAGTTTAACGATAATAGTAAATACTCGTTCATGTAATATCGACTGAATAGATCGGTCCACTCCGAATGTAAATAGATTATACTGAGTGCTCCCAGCGGCATATATTATTAAACAAGCGATTACCCTCTAAATTTAGATCTGCATAGATACCGAGCGATCCGGGAATCGCTAGTACACGCTCCCTGCAAATCCGACAGTTTTGACAAATTATGCGCATTCATTTGCACTGCCATAAATTCCAACCAAATTGTCAACGAATACAACGGTCATAATACGTTTAACGAGACGCGGGAGTCACATTGGGCGACCTCACACAAAAAACTAGTTATTTATGAAGAATGGTGTTACAGACATTTTTCTTAAGAGATTAATGGCTCGCGAGTAATTTGCACACAAACGTTTGTAATTAAAACAGTGTTTACGTCATAATTCTCGGCTTGCTTCCCACGTCGCGCCGTTTTCTGTAGTTTATCTAATCTGCTCAGGGCGGGTTATTTGCACTCTGATAAAACTGCGAATGGCCCTTAACGGATCGGCATTTTGCAACAGTGTTCCACTTCCACTTTACAATAATTTCGTGCTAGGCATTCTTCGCTTCTAAAAGTGTATCTGACGGCAATAAAATTGGAAGTATTGCTTTTTTGAATGATCTGAATCTAAATTGCAATATAAACATGTTTGGAGGGAGCGGTGCCGTCCCCGGCTCCGGGGGGTGCCATCCAAATTGGCAACGGTTCACGAGGGTTCTTCCCATACGTTAAATACGCAATTTGGTCCTCTATACAATCAGTCAAATGAGCTCGCGTCGATGCAATCAATTACGCATGTTTTTTATTTGGGGTGAAAATCGTGGAGTTCACTAGGTCACCGTTCATTGACGATATTGTAATTATATTTTTTGTTTCGTTGTTAAGTATTATCGTTTTTTATTTTATCATGGATTTTTATGAAAACGTTATCCTAAACAAATAATGACGTGCATTTTATTGAATACGGATGCTCCTAATGTGAGGCACGTCAGCATAAATATTTTTAGCTCGTCTTCATTGTACCTGTGTCATCCTGTGTGGCCAATTAATTAAGATGTCTTAAAGACATCACCTTATTAATGTAAAAGAACAAACGTCCATTTGTGCCACAAGAAAACGAACCTTGCTACATCGTGGAGAGTACAAAATCGTGCAAAAACTGAACGCCATGATTACAAGTCCATTAATTAGGAATTACGATGGAGCTACAAAAAAATACAGCCAACTCTCTCTTACAAACTATTTCACGAATGTGGACAAAAGTTACAAAACCATGAGCAAAATTAGCATCATTTAAACGCTTACATGTCCGTCCGCATTTTTCGAATCGTCCACTAACATTCATTGTACTCTTTTGTAATGTTATTTCGTATAACATTACCTATTTATGTTAAAACCCGATGTATTTACGACTACAATTACCCGCGACTTCGCGCCGTGAAATGCGTTTCCGTGCGAACGTTATCAAGATCCTCCGTTGACTCTCACTCTACTATTGTATGCGTACTTCTAACAGTATCGCTTTGATATCGTTAAACCTTACAGTGTTAATGATTGGTATCTTTAAGTAATTATCATAGGGTTAATTTTAAAAGGAGAAGCTTGAGAGGTCCACGTCTGACAGGTGGATAAACCACCATGCTCATGCA
Source organism: Hoplodrina blanda (assembly GCA_949316365.1). Taxonomy (NCBI): domain Eukaryota; kingdom Metazoa; phylum Arthropoda; class Insecta; order Lepidoptera; family Noctuidae; genus Hoplodrina; species Hoplodrina blanda. Next base: position 12,197,119 of record OX438581.1, read on the forward strand.
TGAGGTTGTGGGATCAAAACCGAGCAAGTACCAATGTGACTTTTTCCATTCATATGTTCTTTCTAGTTATGTTTAAGTCCCATGTAATAGGGGGCGAGCCTATTGCCATCAACCGGGCACAAATCCAGACTTCGAGGCTGCTACTGAGAAATTCCTGATAGAAAAACCCAATAACACTTTGCCCGACCTGGGAATCGAACCCGCAGCAGTCGCGCTTTGCGACCACTAGACCAACTAGGCAGTCTGGCGAAATGAGGGTGTACTAATGGGTACCCCTGCTTAACCCTTCGGGGATAACAGGCGTGATGTTATGTTATGTTATGTTCTTTCTAAAGTTTATCTTGGACATCACAGGCATCGGTGAAGGAAAACATCGTGAGGCAACCTGGATTACTGTTCCACTCCAACCATGTCAGAGGCCCTTGAGGCGGTTTAGAAACTCTGACACTAGGGAGTGTGGGGTAGTAAGACCTTACTGCCCACACGATAAAGAAGAAGAAGAAGACCGCTATGATACTGTACAACTATTATCTATCCTGTAAACCAGCATCTTCAAAGGGAGCTCGTTGAGATACTGTAGGAGTAACACAACAACCATAGCTTTCACTCTCTCGATACAAAGCACAAGACAGACCAGCAGTCAACCAGATAGAGAGACCACTATATAGGACCTACCGTTAGATGATCGACTGGGTGATGGTTTCAATAGTAAAGATTATATTGTCAATCGTAAACGAAATCGAAGACATAAGCTAGTGTCTCAGTGTCGCAAATTCTTTCCAATAACAAGATACAGTTCGCGACAATTTATATTAGACGACACCATTTTCTATACAAATTAAATGTTAGACGTCTAAAATCAAGCTAGTTGAACTCGTTACAAGTATTCCGAGACGTGTGAAGTTTTAACGAGGTAGATCCAGTAACCGTCGCGATACTTAATAGTTTACTTATTATGGACTCCATACATGCTACAATGATTATTAAAATAACTACATACCTGTCATATAAAAGGGCAAACAATAAATACAAGGTTTTCACCTTTTATCGTGATTCATGGCAAAAAACTCCGGTCCGAAACAAAGAGGTTTATATTGCTATAAAACCTCTTTCTGAATACAATTTTAAAGTTTAATTTTTAACATTAAATACGGTAGTTAGTTTCCGTTTAATTGTTTAATGCGCACGCGACGAGATAAAGACGAAATAAAATGATAATATTGTTAAGTATTGTTTACGTTCATATTAAAACCTGTCGTCACCGCTGCTTAGGTACAATTTAATTACTGTGCCTTGCGACTTATTATAAGTACTTACTAAAAATCAACAAAAAAAATAATACTACAAAGCACATTGGGAGAAGAAAATTTAGAAAACGAATATCCTTTTTTAGTTAAGTATCACCAAAATTTAGATACCCCATTCAGCATTGTTCCATGCCATGACCTCTTTGTCCCTCTGACACCGCTCATCAGCGAACAATGGCGACCTGCGTACGCGCACTCGAACGCTTCGCTACCTGTTTATGAATTATTTAAACGTTTACCACCTCAGCGTGCACTCTGTTGACCCTAGCTTTAGATAAAAAAACCTCTTTTGAGTCATTTTTATTTTTTTGTAAAATAACGTAGCCAAAAAATTTTAAAGTATGACTTAGCTGTCTTTCTCCGACTATGAAATGAATCAAAAATTTCAATTAAAAATAACAGACAAAATCAGGTTTACGTTAAAACAGCCTTTTATTTTTGGATTAGAAAATAATCTAGAAAAGGAGGTTGGGGCCAATTGGCTCTAAGGAAGTAGCTAACCTTAGACAGCAGTTACGTATAGGCCGGTATAGGTCATCTTAGGTGATGATAATATTATCAGCAAGGCAAAAATAAGAATCATAATCCTACTACGTATATAATAATGGATGGATAGATGATTGTAAATCTTTTACGCTAAAATAATAATAAAAATAATAATAATAATAAACATTTATTTCAGATCACATACAATCCATATAAGAATAATTAATTTTCAATTTTATAGTATTACGAGTAGTTAATGACTGAACGGAATTTGTTACAATTTGGCACACATTTAGCTCAACACAGGATAATTTTTATTCCATTGTTGTGTTCCTGTGTGATAATTTAGAACTTTGACTTAATTCTGCAAAACTCCGCAGACGAAATCGCGAGCCGAAGATAGTTTATTTTTGTTAGATATAATGTAACCTAACGATTCACGTGGTAACAGTGAAAAACTTTATATCAGCAATAGTATTTTTGCTGACTTTTTGATATTCACTGTAAAAGATTCAATAGTCTTTTTGTATTGATTAAGTAAAAAATATTGACATCTAAAACATACTAGGGTGATTAGGCCGGTTCACGACCACTTAGTCGACTTGTCATCTTTAAAATCATATAGTTATTAATAAAAGCGTTAATATTTTGATATTGGGCCTACATGTGAAAGAAAAATGTTTAAATTACACGATCTGATATATTTTTTTTAATTATTTTAATGTATTATTTTATAATTAACAGATATATCGAAAAGTGTGATTTTTCCAGTTCCCGGACACTTACAGTCAGTTAACGACCGTCTTTTCCGCTAGTTCCCGACCGGTAGAAAGCCACTGTAAAAACAACTCAAGCACTATCAGATTAAAGTCGAAAATAAAATCATTAATATTTTTTTTATAATCACAATTTATTAATATTATAGAGTACAAAACTGGCAGGTATAATCTTATATGCTGCTTCTATGTAAGGTAGGTAAGGAATATTTATTAAAAAATTGTACACCGCCAAAAACTAGTCGATTTTCTTCAGAGTAAAATCATGGTGGTCGACAACTGATCCGTTGTCGACCACCATGATTTGAGAATTTGAGAACTTTAAGGGCTTACAGTTTAGTTTCTTTGATACAATTAGCCGGTCGTAATCTGGCGAGCAAATCAGCTATGCCGAAATGAATAGAATAAATCGAAATTTTTCACATTATATCTTGCAGTAAGTCCACAATCTTTGAAAATTATCTAGTCTAATTTAGCTAGTTCCCGACCAGGTGGTCGTAAACTAACGGAAGTGTAATTTTAGCAGCTAGTTGACCGACCACTAATTATTTTAATTAAACACTCGTAATTTCCAATTGATTATTAGTTTATAAGTAAATACAAACATATTTTGACACACCAAGCATAATAAGTATTTATGTTCAAAACTAAATAATAACATGTTTTACTGACGTTAGAAAATGTTCCCGTCCACTAATTTTAGCTATAATTTGGTGACTTGGTGTACTGAGCTTAAGTTCATTACTTCACTGAGCGGCATCAAACGATCTTAGGTGGACAAACGATGACGCGTAGGAAGAATACTGAATGACCGTTCGTTTGCATGCAATTCGAACATTTTCCGCGCGTCGGTTTCCTTATTTTTACCTGATTTTCGCAAAGTGGTCGAGAGCCGGGGGTGGTCGGCGAACTGGCGTGTTCACCCTATATCATTATACTGTTTATTATACAGTATCATATCCAGAACATATTTTAGCTTTATGTATCGAAACTAAAATAAAACGAAAACACGTAAAATGCATCAAATTAAATTACTCAGCTACATGAAATACCAATACCCATATTGTATTGTGAAACATTTATTACTGTTTTTTAAGGTAACCTTCAAAAAAACAATAATACCTATATCCTTTAAGAGCGTTTACGTCTTACGGCATTTCATACAAACTTTCAAGTCCTTATTATTCGAAATGAATTAACCGAATTTAACCTGTCAAGCCCCGGCTGACTTACCAGTAAGTCAGAACAATAGAAAATCAATTGTGTCTCTACGTGGGACTTTAGTAATTAATGAAACTTCTTACACATAAGCAAGATACATAGGTCTAAAAATTTAGTTGAGACCATTTTCTAAATGTATTATTTAAAAAAAGCTAATTGGAAATCTGTTTCTATAAAAAAAAATCGGTCTAATTTATCTGTAACACATTTTTTTTTTAAATGTTCTCACCTAACGTTTTAGATCTAATTATCCTGCTTATGTGTAAGAAGTTTCTTCGAAATCGGTTCATTCATTTCTAAAAATAAGGATTTAGAGGTTTAAATTGAAATGACGTAAGACGTAAATGCTCTAAAAAGAAGAAACCTAGTTTCTAAATGGTTACATAACATAATATCACGCCCGTAATCCACGAAGGACTAAAACAAAAAATTTAAAACTATACACATCAAAAAAGTCTAGGGATCAACATCCCTAACAAATGTTAGGGATGTTGATCCCTAGACTTTTTTGATGTGTGTATTTATTTCATGCCTAAAGTTCATTTGTTTACATATGATAGTGCTTAATCTTTTGCAGGTAAGATTATTGCACTATCACTTTAATTTGAGTGTTGCTCACACACATTCTTCATCTCCTAGTCTAAGGGCCATCGCACACTAGAGACAAGACAGTCTCAAGACAGACTATATGGTATAATAAAAAGTACTAAACGCGCACATTTGAAACAAAACGTCTCATAGTCAAAGCTGTCTAATGCATACAACAACTGTGACAGCTTTGACTATGAGACGTTTTGTTTCAAATGTGCGCGTTTAGTATTTTTTATTATACCATAGTCTGTCTTGAGACTGTCTTCTCTCTAGTGTGCGATGGCCCTAAGAGGTGGACCTACATGTATCCTCCATTCTAAACTTTCCCACGGTGAAATATGATTTTAATATGATTTTAATTTGTTTTGAATTTTTGTTTTCTATTTTTTTGTCAATTTCCTTTGGTAGTTTATTTAGGATGTTCGGAAGAGCATACATCCAGGCTAGGCAGAGGTGTACACATTAGTACACCCACATTACAAAATAATGGTTATGGTTATGGTGGTTGGTTGGTAGTGGTGGTCAATGGTTACATATAAGTACATTATGTTTGATAAATAAGTCGCTTAGTAACGTTCAATACGAAGCGACATGCATTACGTGAATTTACGTGTTGTCATACTTATTCATTATTACAAGTACCGTTACAGTATTTTATGTCCAAATAAAAAATAACACGTGGAATCCACTTTGACACAGCCGCAATTTTTCAACCAAAAAAGTATTTTTATGTTTCTATTTAAGCATCAATTTATAGCGTCCGTACGTAAATACACACTTTTTGAATTGTTTGAATAAACAAATTCTGTGAATTATCATTTTAACAATAATAAGTTATAGTTTTCGGCGTCGCAGTGTCGGGGGGCAAACAGATGGGGCCGGGACCCCTGGCGGGTCTCGTTAACTGCACATACATAGATAAATTTTTTTTTATCTGCCAATTTACCCCAATCTCCTCTATTGTCGATACGCGATGACAGTTATCGCTTAGTGACAAAACGGTAATTCGCTGCCAATGAGATACTGTAGATTGTATCTCGATTGTGATCGACAATAAAATATTACCCACGCGTAGTAAGTTCATTTAAAATTCCCAAAAAGACCATTTTGTATGTATAATACAAAAAGTTGACTGCCTTGTTGGCCTAGTGGTCGCAAAGCGTTGGGTTCGATTCCCAGGTCGGGCAAAGTGTTATTGGGTTATTCTATCAGGAATTTCTCAGTAGCAGCCTCGGAGTCTGGATTGGTGCCCAGTTGATGGCATTAGGCTCGCCCCCTATTACATGAGACTTAAACATAATTGGCAAAATGTGGGTGCACTAATGGGTACATCTCTGCCTAACCCTTCCGGAATTACAGGCGTGATGGTTTGTACAAAAATTTGCTGCCGGTAAATAACATATTTATCGTCTATTTGAATTAAAAGAATCTAAAAGAGTTTTGTTAATGTGAATTCTTTAGACAGTACTACAGCATTCAGTAAAAGCTTTCACGTTAAAAATTATCCTCGACCATTCACCTCAATGGTCCAACGGATTCTTGCGTCGCCCAATAAAATGCTTTAAGTGTGAAATCTTGTTTTTGTTTTGTAATTTTTCACGATAAAAAGCCGGTCAAGTGCGAGTCTGACGTGTGATAAATGTTCCGAAACATTCTAGGCGTACTGTTTACAAGTATAACAAATTGTTTAAATAAATATTTTTATGTGTGTTAAAGAATGTTTATTGTGTAATGCGCAGCTGACAATTTTACCTCAAGGTAGACCTCGTTGCGCATGTTTTTTATTACTTGGATTATTAAGCGAGGGGTAATTTTTAAAGATTTTATTACTGAACGTTTAAGGCCAATTAGGCTGTAGAATTGCAGGATTTTTTTTACTTTTTTCTGTAGCCTTGAGCAAATTTTTTAAGTACATAAGTACAATATTTTACACTCTTTCTCTCTTTATTGTGTGGGCAGTAAGGTTTTACGACCCCACACACCCTAGTGTCAGAGTTTCTAAACCGCCTCAAAGGCCTCTGACATGGTTTGAGTGGAACAGTAAGTCCAGGTTTCCTCACGATGTTTTCCTTCACCGATGCCAGTGATGTCCAAGATAAACTGCAGAAAGTACATATTGAAAAAGTCACATTGGTACTTGCCCGGATTTGAACACACAACCTCATGCATGAGAGGTGGGCGCCTTAACCACTGGGCAATCATGACTTATGACACGTAGTATACGTACGATATTTTACACTGTCTGCTATTTTAACCGCCAACTTCTCAAAGGACCGTGACACCAAAACTCGGAGACAATTCCATAAGCGTTCCGTTTCCCCAATTTCATTAGGGTACACTAAAAATAATTCGGTGTTGCCGGCGGTGCGGCGCTCGTCCATGGGCCGTATCTCCGGGCCGCGCGGTAACAAAAGCGTTATCTTATCATTACCACCCCATCCCCGCCGATAAATTACCATAACTCTCATTTACATGCACCTACGTACCGACGAGCATTGTTTACGACCCACAGATGACGGATTTTCTTCCGCTTTCTCTCTGCCTAAAATTCGGATTCGGAAATTTCGTGTTATTATGTTTCTGTTGTACACGTACATTTTTATACGTTTTTACGAACGTTTTTTGTAATATATCAGGTACATAACGAGAGTATAAATACTCAGGGATGTCTCCAATCGTATGCCATTCTCGTTTGATGAAATGAATGTCGCCAGCCGTTCTATTTAGGTAAACACATTATAAGGCGAAGACAGTAACTTTCAGACGAGATTTTCAGCGATGCCAAAGAATCTTCGTTATGCTAAAAGCTATTTTACTGTCTCTAATCATTTATTTTTTTATACCTCGCCCAAGAATTCTTGGTCCATTAATTTGTAGAGCTGAACGAGTTACATTCCTTTATAGGCGTACGGCTGCTTCGAGTTCATAATGATGCCTGTAATACAACTAACTTAATGTTTTAATGCGCAACTCAAATTTGGGGAGCACTGATAAAATAGGAAGCAAGTCTTATATTACTTACTTACAGAGTAGTTATCCGAAAGAGCTTTTAAATCATTCACAAAACACTAATGGACGTGGGGTAGGGGCGCGGGGAGTACGAGGGAAGCCGGAGCAGATGTAGTCCCTGGCGGGCAATGAAATGGAGATATAACAATATAAAGGTGTGCGTTTGAATTGCCGTGAATTGCAATTCGACAGAGTAGTAGACAATGTAGACACGACGAGAGAATCGCTAAGTCCGCGTTAGGGAAATCGAATATCCTGTTTTTATAAACCATGTAGGTGTTTTTGCTATATCAAATGGAGTAACTATATAAAATTTACTTTTATGGTTTCCTTGACACGTTTTCCAAGAGAATCCAGAGCCCTTTAATTACGTTACTCCAGCCTGCCCTTGTTCTACTTACAGAATGTTTCCAGTTATTTACATTTAATCTGAATCTTGCTAAAAATAAAGGTTCTGTTACCACATAGTTGCTATTACAGTGTAATCCGGTGAGAAATTTAAAATACTGTTGTTCCCTATATCTGTATTGTGCAGGTACCGTTGGAATAATAAATGTCGAGGGGTCTGCAAGGGGAGACTGAGTGCCATTATTATCGGCGGCAATTTAATTAGATCCCCTGCGTTATTACCACTGATTCGTTTTATAATGCCCGTCTAATATCCATCCAGAGGCCGCCACTGCACCGCGCTTGTTTGTTCATTAATTTAATTTGAAATTCCGAATTAATGTTATTGTAATGCTTACAGACAGATATCTAATTACACCTCTTCTGGCTTCTTACATCATCTAATTATGTCGTTAATAGGACACCATCTTGTTATTTACGAAACTGTCAACATCACCAACAATATATTCCAGATCAAACTAAAATTCAGTTTAAAAACCATAAAATTACTTTCTGAACGACGGAATTTTATCACCCGATGCAATCACCCGCGCCGATGGGCTTCCGGCTCATCGATATTCGTAACGAATCGTCGAAATTCAATAATTATCCCGAACACGACTTCATTCACCAAAAAACATCATAAAAAGGTGTGAATGAAAAGAGGAAGGCAGTGGTTGGTTTTTTGGGACGAGCGACCAGCCGACCAATCGCGGTCGCCGCTCGTCGGGTTCAGTTCACGTGGTGGTACCAAGTCGTGTAGTAGATAAGATTAAAAGTGGGTAAGCGGTAATCAGTGCGCGACCAAACTGGTTGAATGGAGTCCGAACGCCGTTCATTCATGAAGCTGGGATGCCATCACGCGAGGGACACCGCGCCCGAGCCGACCACGATGCAACTTGGAACATCGCATATCACTTTACTCGAAATCTTAACGATCATACATGCCTGAGTAATTAAAAGTCAACACTTCATTAAGCCGCTTACCTGAGCGCATTAACTTGTCTCAACAATCGAATTTATTCACGAGGAATTAAGAGCGTTGTTATAAGCCCAATTAACACTGTCATCGCGCGTCTCAATACGTCAGGTGCTTGCGTGCCGGGCTGCCGGTTTCCCCAATACGTTCATACAGTCTACCTTACAGGTGTTTATAATTACTGCAATCTTAACGTTTAATTGGATACGAGATATCTGCGTGTGTGTGACGCAAAACAGGAGACTGAAACAACTAGGCCATTCAGTCATTAATATCCCCTGAATAAACAAAGTTATTATGAAAGATTATATAAACTTTTTTTCATACCTCTTTGATCTATATAAACAGGTCGAATCAAAGTGTAGGAAATGTGTTAGTAGTATTTTTATTAGCGGTCTTAAATTTATAGTTTGTATAGATGCGCCCACGCACGCTCTCCCAATAAAATGGTCACTGGTTCGCGGGACCACAGTGTAACAAAATATAAAGACGTTTTTCAAAGATTAGTTAACGTTTCGAATGTTCCGATTCTAGTTTGTTTGTTTGTAAATGGAACATTGATCATCTGGTTACGATTAATCTTTCAGTAGCTGAGATAATAAAATTATATGAACGTAAAGACGATGTATGGAACATTTATAGTAGATAAATAACAAAATATCACGCCTGTAATCCCCGAAGGGTTAGGCAGAAGTGTACCCATTAGTACACCCACACTTGGAGGCGAGTATTGCCATCAACCGGGCACAAATCCAGACTCCGAGGCTGCTACTGAAAAATTCCTGATGGAAAAACCCAAAAACACTTTGCTCGGCCTGGGAATCGAATCCAAGACCTCATGCCCCGCAGTCGCGCTTTGCGACCACTAGACCAACGAGGATGTCGGTCTCAGTAGGATATAAACTTTTAAAATGAAAATGATTAATGAAATGTTTACTTAAGTGCACGATAACTTTGAAATATGATGTATTGTAATTCTATGAAGGGATTACATCAAGTTATTTTTATTTTAAGTTATAAATGAGATACATCAATAATAGATGTTCATTTTTCCTGCTTTTCTACAAAACAGCTTAGCTACAAACGATTCTTGGAAATGTTCCGCGCGTATACAAGACTAGTGTAGATAGGTATAATTAATAAAAACGTTATTTTTCTTACGTAATATTTTAATGCACTATTAAACATTTTTTATATTTTTAAAACTAATGTTTATTTATGCAAAATATAAAAAACCCCACGTGCAAGCGTTCTTCTTTGATTGCAACCTTGATCTGTTATTAATTTTACGCTTATTTTCACCGCGCCCTGCGATGAGTCATGCTCTTGCGCAGATAGTTATTAATTCACGCTCACAACGGTAAAAAGCAAGTTCTATAGTTTACCTGAGCTTGGATAGTCCTAAACTGTTGGATTTACTAACAAATGTTTTATTTTGTTACAGGTAATAATACGAGTTTTAATATTATTGTTTCGGATTACAACGCACGTGGGTGAGATGAAATAAATGAAAGTAGAGGGTATAAAAGATGATGCACATTATCTTTGCAATAATTTCATGAAAAGTCCTCAAAAAGTTTGCCAAAACTAAGAAAAAATTCTAATACTTTATTTGGTTTAGTGAACTGTACCAATTGTTACAACATAATTTCTTAACGTGAGTTTAATGTTATGACAAACATTCCCGTGTCCCGGTCCCGTGGCGGGCGGTGATCACGGCGGGGAGGCGCACGGCGACGGAGGGGGAGGGGGGCCGGAATGCGGTCTACCTGCGCGGGACCACCGCTAATCAATTTAGCTTTTATTATCGTACCAATAACGCTTCATTACAACTTCTAGATTTATGTTCACGTTGTTTGCTTTGCTCTCCAACGTTTTTGTGACCGGAACATGTATTGGCTGTGGCACGCTTACAGTACAAGACTCGAAGTACTTTGGAAACTTGCCTAGGATATTTTTTATGGGCGACCTACGTTGGTAATGTTCTGTCGCGCTCGTTAAAGCTACAAGTAAAAGAGAAAATCATACGCATGGAAACGGCCCGGTCTGGTACAGACACTACAGCTTTTATTCTAATGCCAATGACACACGCGACAAATAAAATTGTACGATAGTGACTGGTCGGTGACAGTCATACGTAAAATTTAAATGTTGTCTGTTATCTGTCCTATCTTTACTACTAATCTATATACTATCTTCGTATCTTCTATCTCTCTATATATAAAAATCAATTGCTGTTCGTTAGTCTCGCTAAAACTCGAGAACGGCTGGGCCGATTTAGCTGATTTTGGTTTTGAAATGTTTGTTGTAGTCCAGGGAAGGTTTAAACGGTGAGAAAATATGGGGTACGGGTAGGAATAGGGGTAGGGTACCACGCGAACGAAGTCGCGGCGGGTCAGCTAGTACTAAATATAATATATGTATATAATATAACTACATGTATAGCTTTATCCCGTAACTTTGTCCGCATAAATGTCGGTTATCCCGGACGCAGACGAAGTCGCTGAATAAAAAGTAACCCAGATGTCCTTTCTTGGGGTTCAAACTTACCCCGTACGAAATTTCATCAAAATCGTTTCAGTGGTTTAGTCATAAAAGCGTAACAGACAGACAGACAGATAACAGTTACTTTCGCATTTATAATATTAGTATGGATATTTTTAGTAACTATAGTAAAGTTGAAGAATTTTTCTGTTTATTTAAGCGCGTTAATCTCTAAAACTGCCAGTTAGATTGGAAAAAATCTTTTTGTATATGATAGGCAGACTCATGACGAATACTATAGGTTATATAACATCACGCTACTACTTACAGGAGCGGAGCAGTTACCAAAAACGTAACTTAATGCGGGTTTAAAAAACCACGCGCACGAAGGCGCGGGCAGCACCTAGTGTTGGGTATAAAATTGTGTCACAATAGTCGGGGTGAGGACCACCTGGCAACCGCCTGTCAGGCCGCAGTCAAACGTCCATCAATGTGAACTGGGGCCACCGCTTATTATCCCGTCTTGCTATATAATAAAACTTTTAATGCGCTCGTCAAAGCGGCGTTGAAGCGTAATACACGTAGGGAATGTGTTGCTTCAACGTTGCACGATTGAGTTTTTAGATTTTTAGACGCCTTCATTTTTATTTCCTCTGTGTCTCTTATGGGATTAACATCTTTTGAAAGAAATGTAGTGATACGTATGTCGGATTCTTACTAGTAAATTTTATAACGAAAGCCGTGGCACCCAAAACACAAATTTTATTAGTTATTTCTGTCAATGTGTATCAAATTACTTAGTATTTTTTATAATAAGTGCAGATTATTGCTGATTTTTTTGGAAAAAATTCTGTCAATGGCGGTCTTAGACACAGTCATGATGTCAAACTTTAGTAAAGTGCACAAGTCTACTCAACTTGTGCACTTTTGTAACTAAGTATCAACAAAATGTTTATATTTTTATTGTAACGTTTGTAAGATTTTTCCCGGACCTTGATTAGGAAAAAAATTCTCAATATTCAACCAAATGTCCAGATTTTTTGAAGTTTTTGTTCGGGGTCGGGAATTTAACTGATGGCAGCACTAGGGAATGCACTGTTTTAAAGAACCGGGATTTTTGGGACTTTCTGGCTTAAGAACCGGGATTCCCGGTACTATCGATACTTTTGATACTTTAATAAGTCTCTGTAAGAGAGTTGAAAGTGTTGAAACGGAGAAAGTAAAAAAAAGACGAAATGACAGGGCCAACCAAATTATAATTTAAAACTTACGTAACATCTACAAAAAAAGGAACTATGGAGTTCTAGCGTAGCATCAATCAGTCTCAATAACTTTATCGTTTCCTACTCTTCAAGCCCTTTCATTTGATACCCATATCAAGGGGATTGAGAAAAAATATGTAATCCGCCATCTATTGAAATTATTACAATAGGTACTGAGTATTGGTCATTGTATTGTCAATTAAAAAAAATATAACTTTAAACTTAAATATTTTTGCAAAACTTAAACATAGATATTAATCCTTACAATACTATACTTAAATAAAAATACCCAACTTATAAAATTATAAAATTTTGGAATACTTGCTCAGACCAATATTACATTGGTCTGATTCTTATAGTTACAATGGGGGCACTCAATGACCTAGGTTAGGTACCTGTTTATTTATTTTTTAGAGTATTTCTCTCCTGCCTATATAATGATCTTAAAAATATAAGAGCGTCCAAAGTCTTATCACTTGAACGTGATCTTATTTTATTACAAAGGTACCCAGCGAAAGAAAAAACTCTTTTCGGTTCTACACTTGTCGGTGGAATTGATAAAAGAAAGTCGAAAGCCTGCGACAAATAACGTCCACGATCCCCTCCGTTCTCAAAAAGAACCATTGCGATCCTCACATTCGTATTAAGATCTTCACTGTGAGTCATTCTTGTTCTTTTACAAGCAGTAGCTTTTTTAAGCTCTGCATTAAGCTCCTCTTTTTTTGATTGAGGTTCACTTTCTATGTCTTCATCTGCATCTGACGGCAATTGAGCTGTTTCCAAAAAAGAATCCCCTAAAGTACAACTTAGCAGTTCCACTATCTTCCTGTATATTTCGTCACTACTTGGCCGAGTAAACACTGATAAATCTTAATCATGTGCGTTGGAGAAGTACATTTCAGAAAAAAGAAATAAAGCTAGAAAAATTCTAAACGTGAAGTATCTTTTGCCGAAAGTACCGAAAGAACCGGGATTTGGTTTTGGAAATTCCGGTTCCTAAAACAACGCAAATTTCCGGGATTTCCCGGTACTTTCGGTTCCGGGATTTCCCGGGAATATTCACTAGGCAGCACCAGATCGGTGTAAAATAATTATCTTTTCAAATGTTCCCTACCTTGCTTTTCATTTTTATAGGGTATCTCCATAATACACTACAGCACATAAATTGATGATGCATTCCTCTCCAGGGTTAGTCATCACACCCAGGTTTAATTAGAAAATCGTTGGACCCAATGCTAATAAAGGATTGTCTCAACAAACAGTGGTGTTTGAAGCCTACAGTCGCCTACGCATGCATGCATTAGCCACACAAAACCGTACAATTATGTTTACTTTTCCGCATCATCAGACAAACGATGATTTCCGATTGAGAATTTGGTTTCTCAAAACAACATTACATCACATCATATTCCTTGATGGTGTATGTGTGAGTGTGTGGTACAGCCATTTTTTCTAGTTTTATGCGTTACCATAACGACGTTACCTATGCACATCCCAAATTTACGTTACTTGCGTAAAATAACTCAAATTAATACAATTACTTCCAAAAATGGGGGACATTTATGACATGGTGTGTTCGTTTGGAATAGTAAGTGAAAATGAAGCATTATCCAGATTTAGTAAAGCTATTGTCCATAGTCGTTTACTATAATAAAAATAAACCTTCCAAGTGCGAGTGGGACTTGCACATGAAGGATTCAGTACCACCGTACAATATTAAATAGAGCAAAAAACGCCAAAAAAACCTTGTCTTGTATGTTGACGATCCCCTTTAATTTTTATTTTTTGTATTCCTTTATCGGTCATAGTGTGTTTATTTCAAGTTTCTACCAAATACATTAAAAGATACAATAAACAGACAGATGGACGGTTTTTAGAGCGAGAGCACTACCCTTGGGTACGAAAGCTTAAAAACAGCTTTAGAGCTTTTTAATTTGGTATAGTTTCACGGAGACCACGTCTCGCAGACCGCCCGTCGCTTTTAACCCACTATCCAAGTCTGATGTCACTCAACGTCACTCCTCGTTCATTCATAGGTAACGAGAATCCAAAGCACCGGTGCATTCGCTCAAAAACTGTTTTTTACAATTAAAGATATTTCTTTTTTATTTACCTTGGGATGATCAGAGATGCTTTTTAGGGTTCAGTACCTGAACGATGTCAATGAGCCGCTATTACTAAGCCTCTGCTGTCCGTCTGTCTGTAATCGGGCTGTATCTCATAAACCGTAATAGGTAGAGAATTGAAATATTCACAGAGTGTGTATTATTGTGGCCTCTATAACAACAAATATAAAAAAGTGAAAAATTAAAGGGTACTTATCCCCAATGCCCATAAAAGAAATACTTTTTTTTTTGTAGGTAATGTTAAATATTGTACGGTGGAACCCTGCGTATGCGAATCCGACTATAATTTGACCCGTTTTTTATATCGTCTTCAATTTTTTTTTCCAAATATTTAATGTTTTAAAAAAATCTAGTGATTGCTCAAATCCCCTGCGGTCTGTATTTTGTGACATGTTTTCAAATAATCGTCATTATTTGAAAGAAGAGATCCCAATAGCGCTGTCCCTTTTACACTTGCTATACGATTCGTCAAATAATATTTCTCTTTGACTACCTCTTATTAAATTTAATTTTTTAACAAGACACGTGTAGCAGTTGTTGTAAAAAGAACGATGTTGCTTAACTAAGCGAAAGACTGCCTAATTTTAATTAGTTGATAAACAAAAATATTTCTTAGACAAACGGCATGGCTTCGCCTCGGGCTCACGATAATTAACCAGTAATGAACGAAGCTCTCGATTAACATCATTTTTTGACCATTTGTTATGTAACTACGGTTATTTTTCAAATTTCGGCCATTAAATTAATATCAAAGGCTCACTTAATATCCCTTGGCTTGTAATGATGATGAGGCTTTTTTATGTTCAAGTTTTTGCAGCGATAATTCTTATTGACAAATGATGGGAACGGAAGATAAGATTTGAAAGTCTTTGTTTTTTTTACAAATTATTTAGTTGCGACATCGCGGTTGATGGTAGACGTAGCGCAGTCAGGGATCGCGGAAGGCGCATACTCCTCCAGGATTCCCTTCGTATGTATGTGAAGGGAACACCGGGGTAATTTTTAGTCAGTAAGAGGCTGATAGACCCTCAGCCACGGTGGGCATCCATGAGGATTTTCTAAAAATGAACAACAAATAAAGTAAAGATAGCGGGACAAGCTTGACCCCTACATACACACAGGATTCGTCTTCACTTCCCCAACAAGGAGAGGAAATGGCCTTTGCCCTTCACTGTGGGACTAAAGAATCGCAGACTCTTTTCTTGCCTCAAACATCAAAAATGACTGCATATTGTTCGATGCTGTTGAACTTCCATTGCTAGTTTGCTACAGCCAATGATTCTGTACTAATATCGATACCTTTAGGCTCAAAGGGCGTAAACGCCATTTTGGCCAAAATGAGATTTCAATGCAGTCTTACTTAGTTTTTCGTCCTCTATCGATTGGTATATTTAAAACATCGATATTCGTAAAAAAATGGTGGATACAGCCATAATTTTTGGTTCGCTAAACATATTTTCTTAAAATTTGGGTCGTGTTTTTTGGCTCTCCTGAAAAGTCGTGTTTTGGTGGATACGCCCTTTGAGCCTAAAGGTATCGATATAGTACTCGTATTATACTATACTTGTACCTAGCTGGACTCGATTCCTATACAAAAATAATATCTGACATCAGTTTGTTTTAGGGCTGCCATCCGTCCGCGATTCCCGCATTTGTCCTAGTTTGGAGAGAGCAGAGAAAAAATGATTTCAATAAATTTAACGTTGCGTTTTGTGTCAAGAAAATTACGATTATTTGAAAAATAATTAGTGTCTTAGTTTATTGCTAATTTTTCAATTGCAATAACATACAAATTAAAACGTTGTTTTTACTTAAAAATTATTTTTCTCAGGAGTTCAGGAAAAAATCTCAATTTTACCCAAAATGTCCGGAGTTTTTGAAGTTTTCGTTCAGTGTGGGTTAGGGCAGCCCTAGTTATGTTATGTAGGTTTACGTCCCAACTAAAACTAATCACGTCACTTTTTGATTTTTTGTATGCATCGTTCATACTGCGGATTGTTTTTTTTCCCGCTACCCATAAATACCATCCAGTATTAATTTTAACAGTGATTTCTATTACTCGCAAGTTTGATATCGTGACTGTCTGTGAACCCCGAATGACTCGATTATAATGAGACTACGAAGGCCCCGACTATTAACAACATCAATTGAGTCATTTATTAAGCGGTCTACACAAAGAAGACTCGATGTCAGCTAATTAGTGGTATTATTTGATTGAAATTAGCTACATTTATTATAATTGAACCTTTTATAATCCCTACGATAGCTCGGAGCAATCTCGACGATTGATCAAAGACGATAATTAATCGTTTGATATTGAACAACAAATAACATATCGTGTTGGCTCAGTGGTTAAGGCGACCGCTTCTTGTTCACAAGGCTTTCAGTTCGAAACCGAGAACGGACTAATGTGACTTTTTCTAATTCATATGTACTTTCTAAGTTTAACTTTTGTACTTTCTAAGTGTATCTTGGACTTTACTGACATCGGTGAAGGAAAACATCTTGAGGAAACCTAGACTTATTTAATATATCTATAAATTCTCGTGTCGCAGTGTTTGTTACTAAACACCTCCGAAACGGCTGGACCGATTTTTATGAAATTTTGTGTGCATATCGGGTAGGTCTGAGAATCGGCCAACATCTATTTTTCATACCAAAAAACATAAAAAAATATGGCGGTACGATGTTCGCTGGTCAGCTAGTAATCTATACTTTAATATACACATCAAAAGTGTCTAGGGATCAACATCCCTAACATTGATTAGGGATGTTGATCCCTAGACACTTTTGATGTGTGTATTATAAAGCTGCAGTGTTTGTTTGTTTGTTTGTTTGAACGCGCTAATCTCTGGAACTACTGGTCCGATTTGAAAAATTCTTTCAGTGTTAGATAGATTAGTTATCGAGGAAGGCTATAGGCTATATACCATCACGCTACGACCTACGGGAGCGGAGCAGTAATCAAAGACGCGGGTGTAACCGCGGCGGACAGCTAGTATATGAATATAAGCCTGAAATCGCCAATCCGCCTTGAGCAAGCGTGGTGATCAATGCTCGTGCCTTCTCTGTATGGGAAGAGGCCTTTGCTCTGCACTGGGACAATAATAGTCTGGTATTATTATAACATGTCTTGTATGAAAGAGAGAGGAAATCAGAATAAATACTATCCTGTTATAGAATTTAATGTTGCGGTTGACATCGCATGCGCAGCTAACGGTAGGCGTCAAGTAACCGCTTAACTTTAACAGTTATTACACAAAAAGTATGCATAAACCAGAAACAAAATGTTTTTTTTTAATGTTGGCCCACATTAATATTTTTTCTTGTATCGTGGATGCGTTTACGAACATATAAACTCACATATACACATACAGCCAGACCCGGAACAAATATCCGTGGGCCATAAAAAGATTTGTTCCGTGTGGGAATCGAACCACCGGGTTTGTTTTCCGCAGCGCAGTAGCCAATCGTTCAGCCACTGCGCTTACTGTGTCGCCGAATATTTATAGTATAAGCAAAACAAAAAAAGAAAATTTTGGAAAAGGAACGTTCGTTTATAAAGTAAGTCAATGGTTGCACTCGCAATGCGTCCTTTAATTCATTATTTTGCCAAGTAGGTAGGCAGGTACTTAAAGGCAAACACCTCTTATTAAATAATTTGCTAAAAAACCGCAGTTCCAAAAAGGGCCAACAATTTATACAATTTATGAAAACAATTGTAATTAAATACTGCACAAAAACTAATTCAATTAGCTACATGGTTTACGAACACCATCAACCAATCAAATTGCAGCTTTCTTCACTCAAACGACGCGGGAAAATTATGCAGCAGTTTCACTAGAGCATGTCATTTCTCCTGCAGTACAAGAAAGTAAATAAATCAATTAAATGTCAAGATTTTTTTTATAAGAGAAAAGCCTATGATACCTATCTAATAGAAAGATAGAAAGTAGTTTACGCTTGTGTGCAGTAAAAGCGATAAATTAACATGGAATCGTGGTTATCTCGGTGCCTCCGCGCCGCACAGCGCTGCGCCGGAGCATGTTCGATACGCTACGAGCTATAAAACGGTGTGAAAGTGACCGAATAACGACGTTATCTATTCGGTGTGAGATAGAATAATAAAATTATACGTGAACCTCCATATCTTGTGATGGTCATACAGCCTGGACTCTGTGCACCTTACAAAGAAGAAAGTTGGTAGGTGTTTTCTGTGGAATCTTGACACATATTATAAATGCGAAAGTGAATTTGTTTGTTTGCTTTCATGATTCAACCACAGAACCGATTTTTATGAAATTTGGTATAGACTAGGCTTGAACCCCAAGGAAGCATATTTATATACACTTTCAAACAAAAAAGCGAAATCAAAATCAGTTTAGCCGCTTAGGTATTATGAGGGCACAGATAATATACGTTAAATTTAAAACACTCCTCTGTTCTTTTCGGGGTTTTAAAAGATGGTGTATACTGAAAAATATCCTTTCTGAGGACGGTTAAACAACCAATTCCTGATGTGAAAAATCTAATGGCGCGTTTTGGCAGTAAAACCGACTTGAATGCCGTGACGCCAAACGGCATGACGTCTCCTTTATTTTATTCCATATTTTGTAATAGATTTTTATTATGAATTTTTCTAATATTAACATAAGACATACCTAGATATTTCACATAGGTATTCTGTCGTGCGTCCCGTGAAAACAAACTTTTTTTTTTAAATAAAGATAGGTAATTTAGTTTGAGCATTATTTTGTTTCATATGCATTTGCATATACTATACATAGTGTTATATCCGGAGTCAGTCGAAGCACCAGTAAAAAGGTACTAGAAATTCAATTGAACGCAATGCAATGAATAGTACTTATTTAATTACTAACAGTTAATTTTAATATTCGAACGAGCATTTAAATTTCTATAAATTCATAATTTTATCGGTGTTATTATAATTATTACTCCATTGCCATTTTACCTATAACGGAATTAGTTTTAATAGATTTAAGTATTTTGAGGAAAACAACTATTTCTAATTTGAAATCAAATGGCTCATTAAAACTGATACAATACGGCCAACGCGCGACGTATCTTGGCGGCTCTGAAGTTAGCCGATTGCTGCGCAGTAAACAATTTTATTTCGTTTCTATAAGATCCATTGCGCAGCCAAACAGCTATCTTCAGACCGCCATGATACGTCGGCCGTACTATAATTGGGTTGTTGACACCATTTACCATTAATTATAAGACACAACTTTAAAAAAATAACACTTAATTTCAGCAGTAACCCGATTAATGTTCAATTTACTGTAAAATTAATTATTTTGTGGCTTTGAAATCAATAAATTGTAAGTTAAATGAGTTGGCAGATAAGTGACGTCACAGTTCGATATTGACATAGGTACAAAATCTACGAGGAATCGTATTTTGACAGTCCATAAAAGTATGCATTATTCAGAGACACTGTTTTATTTAAGTACCTGCAAAATAGTTGAAAACTAATGTAAAATAATAAATACCAGCTTATAATTTACCCCAATAAAGAGCAAAGGCGTCTTCTCATACAGAGAAGGTACAAGCATGGATCACCGCGTTTGCTCAAGCCGGATTGGCGATTTCAGACTTATACATATAAATTTTAAGTCCACATTTCCTTACAGTACTTTTCCTTTAGTGATGTCTGTGATGTCTTAAATAAACTAAGAAAGTACAAATTAATTGAAAAAGTCACATTGCGGCACATGGCACAATCTCATGTGAGAAGAGGGCAACTTTACCACAGGGCTATCAATGTACTTTAATATAAAAAAAAAAGTCATTAAAATAAATAAAAATTTCCAATTACATATTATTATCTGTTTTTAAATAATACATTTCAAAAATGCTATAAACTAACTTTTAAGACCTCTGTTTCCTGCTTATGTGTAGAAAATTTCATTAAAATCGGTTCATCGCCGTACGGCGTAAATACTGCGGCATCTTATATGGTTGTAATAGCAGCGATTTTACAACAAAAACTATAGTCTGATGTGCTAGAGACTGTACAATACCAGTCTCTCTATTTTATTGTTCGTTTACGATCTTGCAAATGGTATTTATTATCTTGATATTTTCACTGCAAAAATATGTAGGTATTTATAAGTAGAAAATACTGTAATAAAATGACTGTTGGTGTTAAATACATTTATAGCTCTTTGTATTTCAAACGTTTAAAATAAAAAGGAATTCAATTATAGAAATAATTAAAGACAGAAATACTTAATAGAAAAATATAATTTTAAACGATTATAGTGTTGATCAGTTATGACCACATATTAGAAATTCTTTACCTGTAATATTAAACTTTTCCTTCATCACACTTGTTTTTAATTAATAAACTTTTGAAACATTTAATTATTATACTATTATTGGAAAATAAAATCCACAAATAAACCGGTAGTTCCGGACAGACAGAAATAGAACTTCTCATTTTAAATCCCGACATTTTACGGTTTTTACATCTGCCGTGGTCGAAATACTGAAGATCCGTGTTAAGGCAAAAGAATCAAAAGGAATAGCGGGATTGTAGGACAAATAAATTGAATGAAAATGAATCTGGACTTTAACTTCTTGAGTAAGTAGAATAGAAATGAATAAAAATTATGTTATTCGGTTTTTCCATCAGGAAATTCTCAGTAGCAACCTCGGAGTCTGGATATGTGCCCGGTTGATGGCAATAGGCTCGCCCCCTATTACATGGGTTTTAAACATAACTGGCGAAATGTGGGTGTACTAATGGGGATAATAAGAGTGAGGGAAGAAGAAGCGCACCTGTGTTTGCGCACACACATGTGCACTATTTTATCTCCTGCGTATTTTTGACCGCTGTGACCGAAATTCGGTCGAAAGTATTATTAGTTTTCAGATTTCGTGTAGTCAGTGAGTATTCCAAAATGTCGTTTACGTAAAAATATGTTAAGTTTATTGTAACTACATCAATTATGACGTACCAACCTAAGTACCAAAGTAAAACAATGAAAAACATGATTTAGATATTTTACGCATTGTTTGGATAACTAATTTAGAAAACAACGGCTAATTAATTTAGTAATTAAAATAAATGTTTTCAGCGTTGGTTAAAATTAATTAAGTGTATTTGCTTGTGTACGTTGTAGTTAATTAATTTTGTTATCTAATAGATAAAAAAATAAAAGTTTTTAATTTTGATTGTCTGGCATATCCAGTAGGTACCAACTTACTTGTAATTTGTAATACAGTGAAAATCAAATCAGCAAGAAATATTTCGTTTAAAAGCGTTTACGCCGAACGGCATTTCATACAAACTTTGAAGTCCTTATTTTTCGAAATGAATGAACAGATTTTAATGGAACTTCCTACACAGGTAAAAAAGTTATCAGAGAACATTTTCGAAAAATTGTGTCAAACAGCACAATCCGATTAATGTTTTGAGCTGTGTGTTGATGAATCAGTCAGTCAGTAACGGTTGCCTTTTATTATAACTAGCGACCCGACCCTGCTTTGCACGGTCGATACATAAATGCAATGTAGATACATAAATGTAGATATTGAATCATTCTATCTATTAAAAAAAATCCGCATCAAAATCCGTTGCGTAGTTTTAAAGATCCAAGCATACATAGGGACAGACAGCGGGAAAATCCGAAAGTTTGAAAACATAGATGTTTGTAACTCAATCACGCCAGAACGGCTGGACGGATCTGGATATAATTTGGCACCACGATAGATTATAATCTGGTATAGTATACATAGGCTTTTTATCTCGGTTGTACGGTTTCCGTGGGTTAAGGTATGATTCCGAACCACGCTGTACGCAGCAATGTCGCGCAGTAGTGCTGCCGCTACATTGCTGCCTAGCTCGGAATGTAATCTCATATAACTAAGCTTATAGAGATTGTATGGGGACCAGTTAGTAGTGCCGCTGCTGCGTGCAGCGTGGTTCGGAATCATGCCTTTAACTTGGTCTGAGCCTTTAACATGTTAACTTAGACTCGGACGAAGTCGCAGGCGGGAAGCTAGTTGTCAATACATCAATCTGTCATTCCACTAGACCACTGAAGAGTTTTGCAATAATTTAGGTTTACGTAGTCGTTTCAAGTGGAGTCGCGTGTGGTCGACCGCCGCCACTTGAAATTATGCTTCCACATCAAAAAAATGCTGATGAAACATTCGTTAAACATAAACATCAGGTTTTTGAAAAATTGATGACTGTTCTGGCGCCAAGTTAAAATGTCTGCTACTATACATACTTAAAATATGTACAGTCGACCAAACTAATTAGTTTACAGGCAGCCAACTTGCAGTTACTTACGTTGTTATGAGAGTGCTAAGTAGTTAGTTTTTTTTCTTTACTCTCTTGAATATGCCATAAGTTTGAAAAGTTATTACCTACTCACATATTTAAAAAAGAATATGAGTATTGTAGAAGAAGATTATTTTTTTCGTTTGTTAACTAAGCAGCTTGTTTATCTGTACTCAAGCGAAATATTGCTACTATTCAGCAGTTTTGCGCACACGCATGCAGGTGTTGCTTAATGGAATGCAAATCCAAGCCATGATTATGCCTTTATAAATCAAATCATTTATTTTAAATAAATCATTTTATTTTCAATTCAAAAATCCACTTCCGAATTGTCAAGGAGTCAGTCGGTCAGAAAGTTGAAGCTAGATGCTGGTTCCAAACAGTAGGTTTCTATGGCGAAGAATGAGCAAGAAACTCCATAAACAGTCTATTGAAATTTGAAAAAAAATAACTGTGAAAATAATAAATAAATAATCAAAGATGGCGTCGTTGAACAGGTTTCTGACCTCTAAAAGGCAAATAAAAACAAAAATAATATTGATGACGATAACTGAGTAAGTACCTTATGACATAAAGTTCATTCACTGATGGAAACAATGGATGCGTTGTGAAGTATTATCACAGTACGACCATCAGAATAATAATAATGAGCTGAGGGACATTAGACGTAAATACTATACAAGAAATTTACGACCCACGTCATACTATAAGGCCAACGTGTATTTTTAATGTTCGACAGCTTATAAACATTTTGGGTCGAGTGCCAATTAAGATTTTAACTTGCACCCAATTAGAGATAAGATAAAATAAAATTTACGTTGGCTTGCACTTCAAAATCCTGCTGAAAGAGGGTTAACATTAGCAAACTGTGACTGAACATACTACATTATTAATATTTTTTCTTATCATGAGTACATTGTTTTCCTAAAAGCTTTTTAAGAAAAAACCTAAAACTCACTTATATAATTTGAGAAAAGAATGCTTAAAATGAGGCATAAATTAACAATGATGACGTCACACCGTTTCGCAACGTTGATTGCGTTACATTTACACGCCCGTTTAACACAATTCATATACAGGTAACACGTGGTTATACTGAAGATCTTGTAATAAACCATCTTTGTCATGGCATCAAAGCAAATACAAGGCAGCACAGCAATCATTCATGTTGGGCTAGCAACAAGTTCAAGTGTTCGGACACTCCGGACCCGCCCGCGGCTGACATTTGTGGCAAAATGTTCTAAAATTACACACTGCTCACTTCTATCACGAATACTTAATATATTTGTTGTACGAGGCACAATTATGGTCAGTCCGCCGTGACGGACCGCTTCGTTTGACAGGGAGGCTTGAATCGGGGTACGCTTTTGGATGAGGTATATCGAGTGTTTCTCCTAAACTTCGAAGTCGTATTTCGAGGGAAGGAATTAGTATAATGGAAGAAAGAGAGAATATTAGTATATTGAGTAAAAAAATGCGTGAATTTTGATTTTTGGTGATTTTTAGTGTTAATTTGAGTAGGAATGCCAGAAGGTAACGTATTGGGACCGCTAATGCTAAAAGGATTATCAGTTTTTAAAAATATGTTACGTATGCTTTGCAACATGTTAGTATAGGTGCTTTGTACCTAATTTTCGCCACCTGTTAGGGCAAGCAAAAAGTACCTATACCTAATATTATCAATGTTTTGTAAGTTTAGCGAAATATTAGAAGGACATCAGATCATTGTTATCCAATTATGTGTGATTGTCGGCACCTTTGTTTTGTGAACTAAATCTTTATCAATTTAATTAATAATGTTGTTTAACAGATTCCGTATCAAAATTTTAAGTAATCTACGATCAGTTAATTAAATTATCGCACATAGATCATCTTTTTCATTTCTTATCTGTGCGTAATTTGTGAACGGTAGCTTTAAACATTGCAGATTTAATATCTGATAAGTGATTGTTATCAATTTTAACAAAGCATTGAAATTAGACTTTACGCCTTTAATTTCCACTTACATAAGAATTTTGAATTTCGGTTCATTATCTGGAATTGCTATCAATATTTGATTAGCATCAGGGAACGGATTGTATTACTAAATCTAGTTGTTTACAAAATTATCGTCATCAATTTCTAATTATTTATTTTCTATTGAGTAGGTGAGTGCAGCTACGTAATTGGTTGCTATCGATGCCTCCTCTATTATTCATAGCTCGCGGTTGTCCTCGGTCGGCCGCCTCTAATTACGGGCGAGAGCGCTCGATCTGTCGGAGACAATGTCTACACTTGTACGGTCATTATTACGTGTTTTTCGTCACGACACCTGCTTGGCGGCAATGACAAATCCTTATCCATTAGTAGTGTACTACAAAACGTTGCTATTAGCATTCTTCACGCGCATGCGCCTTCCAGTTCATTCACTTACGTTTCGCTCGTAATTTTATTGCTAGGGGTAACTTCTTCAAGAATAGATCTTAAAAAATTAATGATATGTGAACACGTTTTATGAAAAGTTATAAAGTCTAAATTACCATGTAGGTATATTTTCTGGTGAGGACGTTGTTAATTAATGCAACAGCTATAAAAGAGTTAACTTGTACATTAAAAATTACCATTACTTATAAGAATATTCATGAACTAAGTAGTTGGTAACATATACCTGCGAAGTAAATTGAACTTAGTGTTATAAAAATATGTGTAATTGTGTGTAATTAATATATTCGTAACAAAGCAAGGACGATGTGTTTCCAAATACGTCTATTCATGCAAAACCCTGACACGACAAGTGACAAGGTAAATGATAATAATTACCTAAACCTCTGGTAACAAAACTACATACAAAATACTCAAAATAACACTAAATTGAACAAGGCCGTCGGTGTTTTTCAAATTGAGCTGATACTTATTAACTTCGTAGATGTAATCATTAAATAGTTTCGCCAAGGTTAGGTACTTGTTTTAGTTTTTTTAGTCTAGTATGTTTGAGCTCATTAGGATGTATGTATTTTAATGTATGAAGATACAAGGATAAAGATAACGAATTATTTAAATTTAATGTATCATGTTTAGGTTAGGCTACCCTCAGTTTACACCCGTGTTTAGTTACATTTTTGGTTACTGCTCCGCTTCCGTGGGTCATAGCGTGAAGTTATTTAGCCTATGCTATTCCTCATAAATCTGGCTATCATATACAAATCGATTTTGCCAATCCGACTGGCAGTTCCAGAAATTTGCGCGTTCAAACAAGCAACCAAGCTCTTCATCTTTATAATTTTACTATAGTTTAGCGACTTCTGAACGTTGTGCCTTTTTCTTAAGAATTTTTGTTTAATATCTAAAACATTTAAAGTTACACTTTATAGGGACCTCCTGGTACCAGTCAGGGGTGTGGATCATGCGTCATGTGAAAACCAGGTTCTGAATCATGGTAGCAGGAGGAACTGTGGGGTTTTAACCGGTAAGAGTCCGACATAACCCTCCGTTCTCCCCAAACGGAGAGTATTCCCCAATAAAAAAGGCACCTTCTGCTTGTTAACATTTAAAATCAGTATTTTATTTGATACCCACATAATAACCATCATTTAGAATATGGCACACAATTTTGTTGTATATCTGATAGCGTCGTGCGTCAATTACGTCGTTTACCACTCATGATTTCTATAAAATTATCTATGTGCTACGTGATTCTTTAGTAATTACCTACCTATCATGAAATAACCATTTTAAAATACACAGATGTATGGAGAGGGAACGTACATCGATCAAACGGTTCTTGCGGCCGTTTTGAGGTCACAACGGATGAATAATGCACTGGGCACATTAACGGTCATTATATGCAAATAATATTACACACATTAGTCTCGTGTACTGTATACCCGTTTACTATAAGTGGGCTGATACATTCATCTTGCTGCCATCATTCTCAACGGCATGAGTCGCTAGTTATTCTTTAATAAACGAAACCGAATATTCGGTACCTCGGCGAATAAATCGGCAATCATACACAACGCTGAGAGTCACTCACCTAATGAAGCATGACAATTAACTCCTGAAAAACTTGGATTCCCGTTCGATTGGATAAAATTAATCAATGGCAGACCGGTGCCGTCAATGGAATGGATATTTTATGTTCCCGTGGGCGAAGAGTGGGCTCCAATTTGTCCGCAGTTTTTTAATTAGTATGGATGTGAGAGAAAACGAATTGGATTTATGCTTGCGACCGACGTGCGCTGTGCTGTGATTATTTGCGTGGTGCAATATAAAAAAGCGGAAAAAAAAGGCTAATATTTTATAGCTTCGTTAAAACGCGGCTTATTAGCGCAGAATTAATATTACTGGCGTTGTTATGTATGTCATTAGTTCTGCTGGGAATTAAAATTAATTGGCGTTTTTGAATGGGACTCTTAATTTGTGTTTTTAATTTAGCCACATCATTAGCTGGATTATTAAAAGTTGGCTTCGTACGTACGTGACGTTTGTGTGCGATAGATTAAGACGTTACGTCACGTGTCGGGGTCCCGTGCACCAGGCCCGCGGAGGGAGCGCCGCACGGTCGGCTCGCTAGTCTGGGGTGCCGCTGCAGCGTCTTCCGCCCCGCTCCCGGCTCTAATTAGGCTCACATTCTCATTCCGTTTTCGCGTTTAATTTCGCCGGCGGTTTCGCCTTAATTACATTATTCGCGGCGTGCGGGCGCCCGGCTGTTCTTGGGGAACCCTGCAGTTAAAACAAGTGACCGATACGTTTACTTACATTAGCTTTTTTTTTTACTAGATTTATAATAATTCCAGTTTTAATGCTGCTTTGTTACTGCTGTTGAATTGCTGCTATTTTATTTTGACGGGAAATTGTGTTGTTCACCGTCGCTTGTGTATTTGTGTCACAAAGATAAGTATGATTAATAACCTCTATGGTTTTCACGTCAAATCGTTTGTCATTGTATTATCATCTATTTTTTTGGGAATTCCACCGACGTTTTTGTCGAATCATCCCGTTTATTGCAGCTGACAAATGTTTTAGAAGTAGACTATGGAAAGCGCGGAAATAAACATTCACTAACAAGATGACTTACACTTTCGTTTTGGAACCTGCAGCTCATCGCGGTAATTGAAAAAAAATCACTTAACAGGTAAATAGAGGGCTGCGAGGAGGCTCATCGTACCCCGCTTTGTTGTCGGGCGGTTGCTAATAAGATTTTTAAACGGCAACAAAGTATCCAATCAATGGGGCTTGAATAATGAAAACAGCACCTGCCAAGTTCTCAGCCCACCCCCGCCAGCCTAAACACGCACCGTGTTTTCACAATAAGACATATTTTAAACCTTAATACTAATGACAATAGGATTCATTTCAGTATTAACTAAACACTTTGAAATTCGAATAGACATAAGTTTGAGTAATTACGCACAATTGTTTCGTGTCCCTAGACAGGCATTTGTTTTTTTATGAACAGTTTGTAAGCAGAGTTCATGAAATAAAACTTAAAAAAAGGGACCCATAAGTTCACAATATCCGATATTTTGAACAGTCAAAATCAATGGTTTTGCGAAGTAAATAACTACATAATAAATAGTATTTTTTGCTCTATTTCCTCATTATTGGCTTGAAGTTAGCTGACCAATATGTACATTTTCTGAATAAACTTACCTGTTAAAGTCATAATATGAAATCATAAAAAAACTATAAAATAATAAATGTATATGACGCAAATAAAATACTAGACGACTTATATTTAGACTATAATTCCTAATTTGTATCTAAATCATAGACAAGATTTACGACCACCACAAGCTAGATTCCCACGGTTTTTTTTTAATTCAATTCATTTATCCAATAACTATATCTACTTAATGTGTACTTCTTTTTTTCAATAAAAAAGGTAATTACTCGTACAATTATAAGAAATCATGTGTTTTTATTTCATTTGTAAATAAAAACTAAGTTAAAGCAAAAATAAAACACAATATTTCCATAATAGGAGAATTCAAATTAATTTCTAGTTAAATACAATTTTAATTAAACTTGTCAAATAAATCTTATATTAAAAAGAAGCGAAAGGTCACTAAACACGAAATCTCAAAAACTTATTGACCTATAAAACTGAAAGACAGGCAGGTAGTTTATAAATAGGAGACAAGTTACGAATGACTTAGATTTCTGCGCAGACAAAAAGCGGGAAAAAGCTAGTTGTCATAAGAACAGTTTTAATTTATTGAGGAGTTTTAAGTTCTACTTGTACATAAAATTAAAAAACTATTTTTTACAAAAAATAACCATAAAAAAGTGCATTGCATTGTATTCATCACAATCAACGGCTAAGGATACATATCTACCCTCCTTTTATAAAATATATTCGTCTATTGGAAATTGTAGTTTAGGCTTAGTGTAAAAAAGAGTAATAAAACTTAGTTCAAGATTTTTTTTAATTAAAAATTCTGTCAATTAAGAATTAGATAAGTATACAACTTCAGTAAGTTTTCCTTGATCAAGGAAATTCATAAACGAATGTGCGTCATAAACAAAATTCATTGTAAATGTTTGCCTAGAATCGACCAAAATACTTGATAACTTCAAACATAATTTCCGTTTGAATTTGACGCAAAATAGGAAATGTAACACGCACACTACGATTAAGACCTCAAGTCCTCAACATGGCGCGAATGCCTAACGCGTTGCAGAATTAACTAAACAAAGACATTAATACCAGCGGATCGCGTAGTTCGGGCGCGATTTAACGAAGTGCGATAGGTGCGCACGCGACGCCGCTCATTAGGACGCACGCAATACCGGCGAACGTTCACGCCATACCTCGCCCTTATAGCCTTCATTAGACATGCGCCAACAAGTGTAATGACTTTCCTCACGCTCTACAGATATTCCGACGTGATGCAACTACACGTAATGTTTACAACACCATTGCAGCAATCCTAATTGAAGTCTACAACGTTAATTAATCACGAAACGCTCGTTAGTATATACTTACTCATTATAATATCATATAATACCTCTGTTCGCTCTTGATAACGTTATTTATTATGCTCTAACTGTCGATTCTGACGCAAGAAATAAATCTCAACTCAACTACAACCCTTTATCTTGTTGGACACAGAAATTAAGCAAATTACATTCAGCAAAGCAAATCGTTCCAAAAGAAAGGGCTACTGAAATAATTGTCTACTTTACTCTCGGAGAAATAGAATTACAATCTAAATTAATTACGCTTTTAAAGCGTCCGTTATTCTTAATTAGTTTCTGCACCGCAGCGGAAGCTCCCGCGCCCGACTCGCGCTCTCCTAATGAAGGGTAGTTTCAAATCAGTGCGTTTGATCAACTCTGTGCAGTCTTAATTACGGCACCCGTTCCGCGCGGGACAATCCGGTTATTTATGACTACATAAGCTTGATTATTCTTTAATGAATACTTGTTTTAAAACGTTTAATTAAGTTTTATGGCGACAGGGCCGCTCAGACGGCACGGGCGTCCCGCCGCTCCGCCGGCCGCGAGCTAATTGGATCGGGTTGACGCACTCCTCCCCCGCGACCCGCGCTAACCATCCCCCGCCCCGCCGCCCGCACTCTCACCCTGCTCCTAATTGTATGAAATTGCTAATTGGAAAATTTTATAAACGCGGCCGCCCGCAGGCCTACGCCTGAACCACTGCGCCCTGACCAAGGGGTGCCAAGATGGATTAAAACAACTGGTCAACATCTCGCAGTGAAATCTTTTCACATCTGTTCTCAGCCGATGTAAGCAGTCTTTAGAACATGTGCAGTACTGAGCAATAGCCGACCCTAACCATATGTTTGTTTGTCCACAGGGCGTGTAGTTGTGGTGGTCGGTGCGAGCGGTCCCCGCTCCAACCGTCAAGCTGGCAGCGAGCGCGTTGAGCATGAACCCGCACTACCACGGGTACGCGGAGCTCAGCTCGCCGCACCCGCCCTCGCCCGAGGCCGCCTTCGCCGCCAACGGCCACGACTACCCGCACAATAACAACAATCCAGCACTCAAAGAATGTGCCGGTTGCAACGGCAAAATAGTAGAGAGGTTCCTCCTACACGCCCTCGACAGATACTGGCACCACGGCTGCCTCAAGTGCGCCTGCTGTGGCCAAGCACTCGCCGACATGGGACGCTCCTTCTACTTCAAAGGTGGAATGATATTATGCAAAAGCGATTACACAAGGTGAGCCAGATTTGTTCTTTATAATCTAATTATTTCCAACTTCTTCGTCTTCGACAGGGCTAATTGGTACCTTTTATGGTTCGGTATTTCAAGTGTTCGGCTTCGCATCGATCTTTCCCATTGATCATCAATATAAGGTTTAGTTTTTAGTCCGTCATCTGACGATGACAATGGCGTGTCTGTCAAACGTATCGCGTCCAAAAAAGTATACCGAGAAAGCCGCAGGCGCATTGTTATGAAAATGCTTCGAACCGTTGTGTTTTCTACCTGAGAGAGGAGCAAAAAGTAAACAGTTTTGCACACAACAAGCGATCGACGGCGTCTCGCGGCCGACTAAATTGGTCTCGTTAAAGAACGCTAAGGACTAATTTAGGATGTAGGCAACAGAGTTTTTTATAAACTGCTCACTAATCAGCCTTTTGTGTGTCAGTGTACCGCGACTATGTTTAGGTAGCTGCCTAACGTTACGGCTATATCTACGATTATGGAAATTTTATGTCTCTTTGCAAACTAATGAATAACCATAGTTAGCAGTTACTGCGACGTTGTTGATAAATAGACTGTGTGTAGGCAATTTATTTCAGTACTTGTTACTAAAGAATAAGACATATTTCATAGCAATCTAGGCCAATAAATTCCTTAAGTTGTATAAGCAATTATGTTCAACAATTTCCATAAAGTTTTACACAGACCATAATCTTAAGCGATGTGGAATTACGTAGAATCATTTTATAATTACTGCAAATGTTTATAATTGTTTATTTCGAATAACTACATGTCTCTTTTTATGTGTTGATAATAAGCGTCCATAGAATAAGTTCCAAGCTAAACTTCATGCAAAGTTGTTTAAAATTGTTTATTGCTGACTTACTGCCTATAAAAATAAATAAACACACTAATAAAACAGAGAAATAAATATAATTATTAATAGAATGACTGGCTACTGTAATAAAGAGTTGAAACTTTAATATTTCATTTAAAACTAGCTTTTGCCCGCGACTGCATCTGCGTAGAAGTCAAATAAACCATAAAACATCCTATGACACTCGGCAATAGGGTATCTTTCTATCAATGGAAGATTTTTTGTAATTGGACCAGAACTTCCAAATATTACCTAAGAGAGAGATCCAGAGATTGCAAACAAAAAAAAACAAAAGAAAAACAATCAAACCATAATTTGCATAGATAGCTGCAAATGCCCTTGTTTGGCAGAACAAGGGTAGACATATTCAATAACAGAATAAAATTGTGGTAACCGCCAAGCTGGCTTTAATCATGCGGTGTATATGAAAGTTGTTAACAAATAAATAGAAATTGCGTTTTCACCATAGTCGGAGGTGGAACGGTCGTAGAAGAAACGCAAGCGGCGTGGGCGCAGCCTCGCACGTGGACCGCAGCTGTCCGACCCTGCGCGTTAATTAGCTAAACGCATACCATTCCATACAATTATTTTACGCCATTACTGCTTTAGACATGCCACATTTTGTAAAAGATTTTTTGTCTTCAAATATTCTTTTGATCTTTAAAAGCCCATTTAAAAAAGTTGGGTCAAATCTTTTCCAGTAATTCGTCACTTGCCAACGCCATCCGTTATCACAGACGCCTATAATATCTCGTTACGTTATTTAACCCCCTTCTATTTGTCGTTCATATAAATTCGTTTTACACTGATTTCCCTTGTTTACCGGCGGTTGTGAGTCAAACTAGAGCGAAGAGTGGGCCGACCGCGGCGCGGGTCGTGCGTCGTAGATTCGATAAAGCTCGTCTCACAGTTGACAGAGACGGCGCGGCCTAACGAGCGGGGCGGGGGACAGGTGAGGGGCCACAGAGGGGGATGAAGAAGTGCGGTTCCGTGCATGTCTCTGCTGATTGACCCGCGTCACTCGGCAAACAACAACTAACGAGTCGGCCCCGCGCCTCCAGGTACGGTAATTCGCTCGAATCGCTCCCGCGGCGGTCGCGCGCCGACTTTACTTACACGCCTTCACTGATTGAGACTCCTTAACAAAATTAACGCTCTCTCACGCAAACAACTGGCGCGTTTATCCGCCTCCTTTTGTCCCGATATGATGGATTGCGGTCTCGCTCCACAAAGACGCTGATGATGTTACGTGCTGCTGATTACTGTGTACGAACGAATTAGCCGGCGAGGTGTTACGCCTCGTGTATGCGACTATAAAAGCGGCGGAAGCGTTACATAAACATTAAGCTGGCTTAATTCAAATTTTATAATGATTTATAGCTCGTCTGGCATTGTTCGAATGAAGACATTATGTTCCATATGTGTGGCCAATAAGCAGTACACTGAGCGTGTTGCGGTAGGTGGTACAGAATTCCTTGATTGTGTACAAATGAACCAAATTCAGTGGGGATTTCTCGACGTCAATCGGACCAAATTATTGGAGCCAGTCAGCAATCAGAAACCTGTCGTAGCGCGTAGCACCTCTACGAGTCTCGAACATGTCGAGTTTGCGGAACGACACTTATTCCTGTTGAAGATTTTTCAGATCTATAAAAATGAAAAGAACACATTGGGCATTTTATTTTGACCTCTCACATGATCTTTTGTAATGTAGCCTGGATTTATATCTACAAAAAACATTTTTTACAAAGTAACGTCAAAATCCACATCTCTGTTTTATATTATATCGCAATTCCAACACGCGATCACTTCATCAGCCCACTAACCTGACTATTCCACACATAACTGACCTACATAGTCGTTGCGTCTGTGAGACGTACGTAGCTTCCCGCAGTGTGTCCGTGGGACGTGTAAGAGCGGCACGTCCACGTTGAAAGCAGGTTCGTTAGCCGTGCGGGCGCCGTCAATCAAGGCAATTGGTGCTCAATCGGCAATCAGCCGCCCGCGCGTCTAACGCCTCCCTCCGCCCTCTAAAATACCAACTTCTTACCCATTCTTACTAACACTTTCGTTAACTAACGTCCTTTGGTGTACTGGAATGCTAGTATTCGTGTTTTACGTGGAAATTAATTTTTGTTCTTACGTGCTTTTGTAGATGATAGTACATCTCTATTCTTGTTGAATCAACAATCAGCCTGCCGCACCCCTAACGAGCCTGCTCTTAGATATCAACATCGTTAACTTACGTACAGTTTGTTCCCAATTTTGCTAACTCTTTCTCTAGCAAATAATATAAGTCTTAACGATTTGCTAAGTATATATAGGTAGGTAATAATGCTGATATATTTTACGATAAAAATTTAATGTTTTAATTAAGTGGTTTATTTATATTTTAAATAGACAGACAGATATGTCTTCTAATCTCAGTATGCGTTATTTTCAACCGACTTCAAAAAGGAGGAGGTTCTCAATTCGGCGCGTATGTTTTTTTTTTTTTTTTTTTCTTTTTTTTTTTTGTATGTATGTTACCTGATTTCTCAGCCAATTATGAATCGATTTGGATGATTCTTTTTTTGTTTGAAAGAGTATACTTCCGAATAGGTCCCATAGAAATATTGTCATGATCTGATGATGAACTTCGGAGATATGGAACGGTACTCCTTATATGATCACAGCAGAACCGTCGTAACAAGAAAAATTGCTTTGTTTATACGTGTAGTCGATGACTGGCTGAAGGAAAAAAGGGAGGGGGTACGTCAACCCCCCTCCTACCACTTTCCAAAATTAAATATATCGTGTGAGGTATTGTTTGAAAGGGCTTTTTGTAAGGATTTCAAACATTAATACACAAGCACTAGGTCCCATATAAATATTGTCATGATCTGATGATGAACTTCGGAGATATGGAATGAAACTCCTCATAGGATCACAGCAGTAATATCGTAACAAGTGAAATTGCTTTGTTTATACGTGTAATCAATGACTGCCTGAAGGAAAAGGGGGAGGGGGTACGTCAACCCCCCTCCTACCACTTTCCAAAATTAAATATATCGTGTGAGGTATTGTTTGAAAGGGCTTTTTGTAAGGATTTCAAACACAGCACTAAAAAGTGAAAAATAAAAAGCTTTTTTACAAAAAAAGATAACCGCCTTCAAAAACTACAAAATAAAAATAACTTTAGTTTTGGAAGTCGGTGGCAATACTTACCTACATAACAAAAACAAAATCAAAGCCACCGACTTCCAAAACTAAAGTTATTTTTATTTTGTAGTTTTTGAAGGCGGTTATCTTTTTTTGTAAAAAAGCTTTTTTAAATATTTTTTTGACAAAAAAGAAAAATAAGTAGGTACTAAAAAACATGTCTATTCGAATCCCGTAAAAATTGCATCCTTACTGATATTATTGCAATTATGACTGCAGCTAAAAATGATAGCGTTGTGACATAAAAGCAACTGTACCTGAAAATCAATTCTACTAATTAAAAACTTACAAAATCTAGTCGCAATCTGTAACAATGACAGTCAATGGTGCCGATTCCCTTGTTCACAAACTAGACTAAATTTAGAGAATTGACATCTCTTACTGACATACAGCGAAAGAAAAGGACGGTGACATTTAAGATCTAAGTTAGAGATGTCAAATTAGTTTTGCCTTGAATTTTTCCGTATTTTTAATCTACACGTTATAGGATGTCAACTATAATTGTATGGATGTGTCAGATTGACTAAATTTGACAGCTCTTATTTACATTAGTCTCTTTCTTGTTTTATTGCATAGAAAAAGATGGAAATAGTCTAATTTTAGTTTAGTTTGTTAACAAGGGAATCGGCACCATAGTCAATAAATAAAGGTTAATTAAAGGCATTTTTGACAGATTAAATTGCGATTGTTCTTAAAAAGTTACTTGAATTCCTCCCCTGGAAACGAATATAGATTCAAGTTTTTCCAACAAAAATCTTTCGCTAGTATTTTCTAAAACTCTTGTCTTCTTTAAGGTTATGTTGATTAAAAATCTCTTCTACTACATCAGCTATACCACACAATACATTTGTTTACGTAAGTACATAATCTTACGGCAATTTGTCATCGACAATCAGCAGTTTCCTCGTATCTCGAAGGGGTCTCGTTAGCGGAGGAAGCGCCTGCATTACTAACAAGACCGCTTTATGCGAACATCTTGTCCACCCTTTAGTGACCTGACAGTTAACATCTTTTCAAACGCTGTGTTTAATGAATTTAGATCTTTAGGAGTTATGTAAATAAAAATATTTGTAGACTATTTATTATAAAGAGGTGAAATTGTTTAAAGAGCAAAAATTTTCACTGATAGAGAGCTTTGTGGTATACTTGACTCCCGCTCGGACAGAGTAGGAGGCAGAAGTTAGTATAAAATAAATTACTGGCCTTCTTTCTATTTTTAATTAATTCCGAGTAGAATTTGTGATGGCAATGCATTAAAAAAAGTGCTCTAATTGCATCCAATAAAAAAAGCTACTATTTTTAACTTAACTCAGAATCACCCCAACATTTCCTCGTTCTCATCATTATCAGTTCTACATTATATCCTCATTTAAACCCAAAGGGAACACAACATTTCACAGCGATAGCATCAGTGAATATATTTATTGCATCACGTCGAAATGTATATTTATTAAAACGCGTGTCCAGGGCGGGCGGGCCGTCCAATTTGGGCGCTCGTTAAGTCGCAAAAGACGCACGGTTTAATTGCAACCGCTCGCCTCTAATGAGGCCCTGTATCCCGGACTCGGGCGCTTCTCTTGCGCAAATTGACATTGTACGTAAATTGATGTCGCCAAAGCCCGATACGCGATGCCAAACGATGATGTTGGCAGTGTTAATTAAAAATTGCGCTTCTATTAATTATGAAGTCATTAACATTATGCCAGAGGAATGTGGGTGTCGGTAATTGGTGTGTAGGAAAGAGCGAGGTAGAGATGTTGAACAGAGACACCTACACATTTTCGTTTGGAACTCGCAACGCAATAAAACTAAGGACTAAAGTTTATTGTTGCGAACAACGCTGATACTTTTTCGTGACATGTTTTTATTTGGAAATCAAGCACTATTTCTTTGGGGTTTAGAATTTATGAAGCAATTTGGACAGTATCTCATGCATGTTGCACTAAACCAAGTCTAAACATGGTTATGTCCTGTTACTGGAATATTCCTTTCAGACAGCTGAAAGCAGTGTTGCCAACCCCAACCGAGACTAGAACTGCAAATAAGCTTTCATAAAGCTGTAGAAAACTGTAAAATTCTACTTAAAGAACTGTAAATCTACAGCTTTTCTTATTTTGAACTATTTAATAACTTTATTATTTTGAATTATCAATAAAACCACTTAATAAAGCAATAAAATAATACTTTCCTTTATTTTAAGTACATTATTTCTACTAATACTGCTTCGTTTTCAATTTGCACATCCTTCCTATTGGTTTTCTGTTTAATTTTATTTTATTCAGGGCATTTTTTTTTGAAATTTTCTAGAATTTTACTTGACATTTATGTGTATGTCTCTAGGTTTTTGAAAAGTACAACGTATCAAATTATCCACCGTGCCTAGAATAGGGTTAAAATCGTACATATTTTTATCAAATTAGCGTAGATTTTGCTAAAATCAAGTTGGTATGGGATACGCAGCAAATAAAATAGAGGCGCTAGCATCATAAAGAAAAAAACCGTAGATTTAGAGGTCTAAACTAAAAACTGAGGAGATATCGAAAAAACTGTAGATCTACAGTTAGGTAGGTAGTTTATTATTTTATTTATTATTACAGTTAAAACTGTAGGGTTGGCTACACTGGCTGAAAGCTAAACTCCTTGCAAGAACACCACCCGAAGCCATGGCTGATCTGTTTAAAAGGCAGAGACCGGACAGACGCGATTGGATTAGGCCGTCGGCGCATGTCTCGATTAATTTCGTTTGTCTCTTTGTCCGTCCGCTCGTCCGGCGTCTCCGGACCTCTAAATAGAACCTAAAGAGCGTCCAGCCAACGATCTTTGCCTACAATTCGATTACCAATATTCATCTCGGCATTGAGGCCATTGCTTGCAGAACTTCCACAGATATAGCGACAGATTTTCCTAACGAACGCAATGAATCGTGTTTAGTCAACTTGCTCTAATAATTTATTTGTTTTTCTTTTAAACTTTGGCCTAATCCTGTTTTTATTTTTCGTGTTTTTAAACGAGACGGCAATAGAGTTATAGGTCGTTTAAACTATAAAACACTTTTGAAAAGTTTATGAATATGGGGAATCGTATATTATGCAGTGCAAGTTAGACTGGCAAACTTTCAAATTATGAGATATTTGCCCCGATTTATTGAGAGAAGCTGTTGCATTTTGACTCTTAATTACTTTAAATTGGATATCAATTTCAATACGTTAGCACTAGTTACTAAATTCCAATTACTGGACATATTAACAACACTTCTCGCTTCCGTGAGCAAAGCAACGTGCAGCTTAATCAATTAAGAAAGCTTTTAGCTGTTAATTGGTGATCTAAATATATTCGTCGGTTTACAAGGCCGATCGCAGTTAGGTCCGACAGTGGAGTACATTAGTCAGGAGCAATTTAGTGGCTGGACTGGCGACGACGTGCAATGTGTTCCTGGCCACTATATTTGCTGATCTGTAAATCATTGAAGCATATTATGCTGGTTGGATTATTGATGT
The DNA here is from genome assembly GCA_949316365.1 of Hoplodrina blanda. NCBI lineage: Eukaryota > Metazoa > Arthropoda > Insecta > Lepidoptera > Noctuidae > Hoplodrina > Hoplodrina blanda. Next base: position 12,235,787 of record OX438581.1, read on the forward strand.
TGTGCTGAAGTCTCGAAAACATTAAATAGAAGCTTCTATTTGCACATTTTTTTATAACCTTTTATTATTATTTAGCTTGCACTGTTCGTATGTATGTATGTAAGTAAGTTGTCCTTTCAAAATTTACAAACCATTTTTCGACCATTTGTTGATATCCGAATGAGCTGAAATTTTGCATACACCTTTAGTTCTGATGACAATACAATGTCCAATACTCAATATTGTAATAATTTTAAATTAAAACTTGTTATTAAAAATATATTTTTAATTTGTTTATTATTAATTATGCTGGTCGACAAAAATATCGCTTCCTGGAGATTGAATGTTTTGTTGCTTATAATATCCTTCGGACCGAATTTCGGTCATGGCGGCGAATCTCAATAGAGACCAGCCAACTACGCAAAAAATATTATAGTGCACGAGTGTGTGCGCAAATACAGGTACAGTAAACAAAAGAGATAAGGTCCATATCCAGGGTTGTCAGAAATTGTTGAAGTTTTTTTAGAAACCGATGAATGTCTTCGATTGAAACTTAACTTAATTAATGAACTGTTAATATTAAATTATCTACTATTATATATCTACTTTATAAATTAAACTACATTTGAAAACATTCATCGGTTTCTAAGAAATCTTCAACTATATCTGACGACCCCTGCATACCTATTTCTTTTGTTGATTGTACACTCCAACTTCCAAACGCCGTTTGGTTGCTTATACGTATGTTTATATATATTTTGGTGTCCTCATTGTTATCCTCGTAGTATTGTTAAATACAATCGTTACATAGTTCATCAATTAAAATATATTCAACAGTTTGTATTGTACCTATACCCAATTAACATGAGGGTGCTTTTATGCCAATTAGCTGTCCATATTGAGAGGTCCTATTTCCAGCAGAGTTTATAAGATATGATGATTCTATGTATAGTAGGTAGTTATATTAATAGTTCCTATTTTAAAATTTGAGATAGGCGGCCTACTTAGTACGTTTTAATTTTAACTAAGTTTGATGAAGTTGTCTACCTGACCTCAATCCTACATGAGATTACTAATGATGGAAACCGCCACCTATCTTCTTTCTTTATCGTGTGGGCAGTAAGGTCTTACGACCCCACACACCCTAGTGTCAGAGTTTCTAAACCGCCTCAAAGGCCTCTGACATGGTTTGAGTGGAACAGTAATCCAGATTTCCTCACGATGTTTTCCTTCACCGATGCCTGTGATGTCCAAGATAAACTTTAGAAAGTAAGTATGGGTTTCTGCTGAAGTAGTGTTTTGTTTTTAGAAGTTGTGTCTTGAAATTAATGGTTGCTACCCAATTATATTTGTCTCGTCAGTGGTACTCAACCTTCTTGGAGCTCTATCATTGTAAAAGGAATGTATTAGTTTATTCATGATGTGGTTTGGATATTAAGCAGTATTCAATTGTTTTCTATCATGGTGGTCCTAGCACATGATTGGAACCCCTGTCACAGATGCACTACGAATCATAATATGAATGATTCAAAGTTTCAAAGAATTGAATGTTTCCATGTTTGTGCAATATTTTAAACGACAAATATTTATTCAAAGTAAGAGCTAAATAAGATTGGAATAATTTAAGGGAAATTACTTTTTAATACCCGTTTTTCAGGGATGAGCGAGTTCCGGGAAACTTTTACTTATTTTACGAGTACTTTTAGAAGAAAATACACTCTGTCATTAGTCACTATATGAGCATAACTACTAACATTGAATCGTTTAAATAAATAGTTATGAAATACTAACTTCCGCCCGCGGCTTTGTCTGCGTCAAAGTAGATATTACCCCTCGGGAACAGTAAATTTTTCCGAGATAAAAAGCCTATGTTCTATTTTAGATTAAAATCTATCTTTGTGCCAAATTTTATCCAAATCCGTTCAGCCGTTCTGTAGTGATTGAATAACAAACATTTATTCACATTAAAAAATCTGTCCCTGTTTATATGTAATTTTCGAAGAATTTGCAAAGATTTTGAATATCATATATCAACTGGCGAAATGTGGGTGCACCTCTGCCTAACCTTTCGAGGACTACATGCGTGATGTTATGTATGTTGGCCATGATTTAATAAAACCTTGGAACCTTAAAGCTCATAAAATAGAATCATAAATGTAAAATTGGGTAATAATGACACTTCAAAAAATGTACAAAAAAGATTCATTTGAATGCTCACACGCATACATCTACTTAAAATTTCAATGTTAAACTATAGCTAGAATAAACAGATTCTTCACAACGTTACACTAATGGATTTAAATTTAAATACATTAGCATACTCGATATATAAGATTCATTGCATAACTTCGTCTAACAGGTTGAATTAATTATTACAAAGAAATCATTAATATTTCTTGTGTATTGTTTCACTGTATAGAATTTTAGAGGTTTTCTATCTGTTTATAAATGAGTCTTTTGCGATGATAGATGCAGAAGTGAAGTGTCCAATCGTTAATTGCAAGAATAATTTGTTTGTATTTGAATTTTAGAACTAAAGAGCTTTTGCCCCTACTTCGTTTGCGCAAATGTCGGTTATGGAGTACGCAAGCGAAGTCGCTTATTAAAAAGTAGCCTATGTTCTTTCTTGGGATTTAAACTAAGTCTGTATCAAATTTCATCAAGATCGGTTTCGTAGTTTAGCCGTAACAGCGTAACAAACAAACAAATTGACAAGTCAAGTCTTAAAATTACAGTAGAGTGTGTCTTAAACTTAAGCTTAATTGGAAGCTTGGAGCTTGGAGCTTGGCTTTTTTTAGCTTGGCTATATCGGAAAAATAATAGATTTAACGACAGGGTTAAGGCAGTGGCTGAGCAATGGGCTGATGTACTGCGTGTCTCGGCTTCAATTCCCGCCCGTAACAAATATTGGTATGGCCTACAGATAATTGTTCCAGGTTTAGCTGTTTGTGTATATGACTTTTATGTTTGTACACGATACAGGAGAAATTCCAACGTTTTGTAAAAAAAGTAAAGAATATTTTTTGCCTGTACAGCAAACATTTTGTACGACTATACATTGTACAATGCAGCCCAAACCAACGAACCCAAATAAAGTTTATTACAATCGATTGGAACGTTTGTTAGAGTACAGGTTATCTGCCAATCCCATTAGATCTGCCACGTCCAGTTACAATTTACCAGTACCTATATAAGTATAGTACACGCATCCTCGATTAACACAGAAAGCAATTTGTGAACGCCAAATAACGGCAGAACCTAGGACATGTATACATGTATACACACTCAATATGCTACCGATATTTGTAGTCATCAATTTACCGTCGTTGAACGTCATCGGACGGTGTTTGCAAAGCGACGTCGTGCGGACGTATACGTCCACAAGTCGTGTACCACGGAAAGCCACGAGAAATTCACTAGATGGACCAATCTTGTACATGTTCGGCCATGTCTGTTACATTAAATTGATACTGTGTTTGGCTTCTTAATTGGACAGTCTTGGCTTACAAGTTATAGTGAGGTCTGCACACGGTTTTATTGTATACGTAGTGAGGTACTAGTTGTTATACAAGATAACGATAAAATTGCAATTGAGTGTATCGTTTGGGATGTAAGTGAATGGTACAATGAGGCAACACGTTATAGGACGTTTCCTTGATGCTCGACTTACAAAAAAAGCGCAGCCTTGGCCAAAAAAGGAACATGTTCGGAGTTTGTCAGAAAGTGTACAAAAAGGATTTACCCTAACTTCGGCTCTTCATTCATGAAAGGTTCTCCATTATAAATCCAGCTGAACAACAGATAAAAGTTTTTATTATCATTTAATTATAAATAAACAACCTATATTTACTATTTGTATCAAACATACAAATTATTGATCAATAGAAATTAAGTACTAAACAAAAACCTAAAGGTTAAACAGTTAGAGACAAAATGAACGAGAAAGTTCTCCTTCTTTGATCCATATTTCGTTGCAGAATAAAGATATCGCTTAGGACCATGGTCCCACTTAAAATTGGGTAGATACTATTAACCAATCAGACACGACTTCTCAAAAAAATACTGTATTTCAGCCCTGAAAACCCGATTTATTTTCAACTAGCTGTCCGCCGCGGTTACACCCGCGTCTTTGGTTACTGCTCCGCTCCCGTAGGTCGTAGCGTGATGGTATATAGCCTATAGCCTTCCTCGATAACTAATCTATCTAACACTGAAAGAATTTTTCAAATCGGACCAGTAGTTCCAGAGATTAGCGCGTTCAAACAAACAAACACTGCAGCTTTATAATATTAGTATAGATTAATTATAATTCAGTTTTTAGTTGCTTTGAAATTAATAAATAGTCAGTCAATTGAGTTGGCAAAACAGTAGCCACAGTTTGTTACTGCCATACAAAGTCTTTGGAAGAAACGTGTTTTGACAGTTCATAAAAATAATAAATGTCAATTGAATAATAGCTGTCTACTACACCATTCATAGCTATCTGCAGCTTCTAAACTAATGGGGTAGGTATTGGGTACATCTGCAATACGTATTTCAACGTCCATTTTCAATCTTCTCTGAATCCATTGCCTTTGAGGTAAACTGCACTTAATTAATACGTTACAGCCTCTGTCGGATGAATCGTCATGTCATAGAATTGACACAACAAAACAGGACATCTATACAAATAAATAAATTGAAGTGTTTGTTTGTAATATCAAAGTAATAGTTTTTTAGAAAATAAATATGAATGTTTACACGGTACTTACACAATTTTTTTTTGTCTGTCTCTTGTTCCTGCTAATCTCCGAAACGGCTGAATCGATTTTGACGGGACTTTCATTCAAAGATAGCTGATTTTATAAAGAGTAACTTCAGCTACTTTTATTTTAGCAAAAGAGTAAGGGTTTCGCGCAAAACAAAATTAAACCCTGTGATGTGATAACCGACATTCATTCCGCAAACTAAATCGCGAATAAAAAGGTTCCCTATGTCTTTTCTTCGGTTTCAAATCTACCACGTACCAAATCTTAATTAATTCAGCAGTTTAGGCGTGAAGGAGTAACAGACAGACAGAGTTACTTTCCTATTTATATTATTAGTATGAAAATATGGATCATATCAAGATATGTTGTGCATAAATGTACAATCAAATCATTTATTTCAATTATGTATGTCAAAAAAATTAATTGAATCTATTGCCCCTTCGAAAATGTAGTTTTGTATGGAGAAGAATGGGCAAGAAACTCCATTTACTTATGTACAATTTTCAAATCAATATTTTACAATATTTGCATACAGAATCATACACGTGAATGCAATGCAACCTTATATAAAAACTACTATAACATAATACGCAAAAGGTATTACAAATCAGTAATTGATGGTCAACATATGTTCAGAGATATGTACTGTTCACAATCAACATAAGATGAAGAAGATATCACACTAGGAAGACTTAATTCTACTTAAACTTCTAAAATATCCAATTGACATGAAAGTCATCATAAAGTTCCCCGGCAATCAGCCCACGCTAAAGGAGTTGATCTAAATAGGTCAAGCGTGGGCACGTACACAATGAGTGCAATTGTGCATAGTGACAACTTGTTACGCGCACGCGCAATGCAATCATTCAATTTTCCAATCATTTTAGTACTGGCCACTTAGTCAATCGGTAGTGTCCATTAGGTTCTAGCTAGAGGACGAAATCGATTTGTATTTTTTTTTGTCGCTCAAGACCTGTAACTTTTTTTTTGTTTTAGACATTGCGATTAGAAATATATAAAAAAAATAGATTATGAAGTACGAGAATTGGCTCTAAGTTTTAATACCAACTGACTGGATGTGATAGACGTTGTCTTGCCCAAACGTTAGTTACAGTCACCTACAGTGTCCAATATTGTAAATATAAACCATCCAGGGACCCACTCAGACACACACAAAAAATAAAACGTTAAAATCGATCGAACAAACTCGTTAAATAAACACGTATTTATAATTCTTTAAATTATAAATGTAAATAAAGACAAATAATGAAAAATTAAAGTCAAAGAAATCACACTTCTCCTTTTAAAGCATTACTTATTCTGTACGAAGTGTGTGTATTATGCATGTGGACTACGAGTACGTAGTTACGCTACGCCGATTGCTACGCGCCAATTTTGATAACGCTACGCAACTTTGTGTGGATTTTTGTTATAACTTTCTCGGAAATTGACTAGGTACCTTATAATGATACGCCGCTTAGCATACATTTTCTAACATATTAGGTACTGATTCTTAAACCCTTTTTGTTTAATTGATTTTCACTCTCGCACATGCACAACTTTACTTATTAATTCTTTGTTTGTGTACCACGAAAACGTCACTGCCTTTTATTTACTAAATTACTATGACATTGAAGTCAATGTACAAGTTCTGGCTAGATTTACTCCTGAATGCTATGATTGACAGATTTAAGAAAAAAAAATCGAATATCGTTACTTCGAAATTCGAAAATCATAAATTATTGTTAATGTGAAATACCATAGGCTTGATTCAACGGCGGCCGGCCGCACGAAGGTATGCTGTTGTCAAGTCTAGTTCAAATTATAATGTTATACCCACAGATTAATTTAGATTTCTATTTCAATGGCTTATTCATAGAACTCTGATACCGTATAGGGAATTCAATCGGCAATTGAACAAGTAAACCAGCAGTGATTACCATATTTTCAGAATTAATTAAATACCTTTGATCATTGGTGCTATTGATGTGTAAGGATGCAATATGGAATGCACAGTCGTCATAATAGGTATTAACTCATTAAGTACAGTGAGTGTCGCAGTGATAGCACAGGGCGGGCGGTCCACGGGACGGGAGGGGGAGTGAGACGAGGGGGGGCTCGATGTGATGTTAATTAATAACGTCTGTCTCACGAGCGCTAACGACGCCGTCACGACTACATTATTTAGCCACCTGATAAGTTCGCAGGAAGCACCTCGCCCGCAGCTCTAATTAGCGAACGACTCCCCAACAGGACCCGGTTAAATTTGATTTGTTACTGCACTATCACTAATTGGAAGTAGTTTGTAATTGATGATCCCAACATTGAAGCTCTACGTGTCCCGCCTAGCCACGTCCGATGCCACCGTAAATACTCAACGTTTACCTTCACCAACGATCGACTAATGAAATATTAACGTCAACTGAACGCTCGATATCGTCCAATGTTGTCATGTCAACAGAACCGGACCAGTTTTATTTCTATTCTATTATTAAAGCGTTTAATTTAGGGCAACAGTTTTACACACAAAACGATCAAAACGCAATCTCTCTGGCCGAATAGGAAACCTATTCGAAATTGATATGGGTGGAGCGCACGGGCGCAATGCCGCGTCGCGCCTATGCAGCCTCGTAAACGATACCCGCGCGATTGAAAAAGGCTTATTGCGTGTCACCTCGGCCACTGCACCTTGTACTCTACTGCATCGATATGAAGCACACATTGTCCGGAGCGTGCACTACGAACGAGACGTGTTACATAGACGGACGAATTTCGTTAATAAATAAACGCAGTGCCCGGCGTCCGGCTGGCCGTCAAAAAATAGTAAAAAATGTTCCCGGTGAAAATTTGGCGCAAGTATGACAGCGGAAGCCGGCGTGGCGTACACAAATCATTATTCGATAGCCACCGCTGTCAAAGGAATTTTTAATAATATTTACTGCCCGAGATTCGGTTAGGCCGGACTCCCACTTGTTACGATTGGCACGATGACAGTTCACATTCAGTCAAAAGATATTGTTTTGACTCGTCGATAGAGATTTTTATTGTCATGTTGTCAATACTTTTTGCGTATTCCGTGTGTTTTGCGGAGCATATCCGCGCGGCAAGGAAACTAACCAATTACGTTTATCGTCGGATATAAATTAAATTATCGTAACATAAATTTTAATTAAATTATATACCTACCGGGAATAAGCGAGAGCTTGTGATGACGATCAAATCGTATCAATTAAGGGGAAGCACTCAGTAAACTCGCGCGGAGTGTCGGTAGCGACGTTAGCTAGTTATAGGTCCCGCTTCTGATCTTAATTAACCTCATGTGTTAACCTCGCCATAACTATGAGACGCGTGCTCTCTGCACTACTAACTTACTACGACTTACTTATTAATAACAGGAGGTATGCTCGCACCGATATGTAAATTTATGCTTAACTTTATTGAAGATGCTTTAATTATGTGCTGGAGCGTCTGTAATTTAATAGTAAACTGCTTAACTTTACCACTATTATCTCATAGCTATTAGGCCTGACTTTTTACATCATGCCCTAAATTCCATCTCTAAATAAGCATGTCGTATAATTACAAAAATTACGTAACCAACTAATTCCGAAAATTTTAAAATTTAACGACGTAATTATTTGTATTTCTGGCGTAATTTTATTACGATTCTCGTCTGGGTCATAAAATCGTATGATCAATTTTGCCAGTGAACTGTATTCATGTTTATGTCTTGTAACTATTCTAGGTTATGATCAAGGAATGTTCTGGTACATAAAATTGTATTTTTCCACGGTTTGATAAAATGAGACGGCAAGCAACGAGTAATGTAACCATTGCCCTTGTGGTAATAACGTTGTTCGTGTCACGTATTTAATTGTTCATAAACCACGTGTGTGAAGCTACCGGCCCGTAGCGCAACCGATATGCGTCGGTCACTAACGCGTCTATTTCCAAACTTTCTAATGCCTAGTTCATCAACAAATTCATTATGTCGTAAACCGGCGTGCGCGAGACCGAAATATCGCGGGACTCGTAAAACCGCTCGTAAAGACGTTTGTTTACTAATTCGAGTGGGGCAGGTGGGGCGAGACCGCAGCACGCGAGGGATGCTGCTAATAATAATAGTGCGCCACTAACGCGATACAAATAAAATACGTATAAAGGGACGAAACGAAGACGTCCGTCGCGACTCGCGTCACAGTGATAGTGTAAAGTCGGCTCGTTAATAAGTAGCGGGCGAAGTCGTCGCGAGCCTCCAAATTGCCTCCTCCGCAGGTCGCAACTTTTAATGAGGCGAAATTCCCGTCGATTCGCCGTCTACGTCGCCTTAACGCAACCTGTTCGTTAGCGCAAAAACGGGCCACGCTAACACGCGATTAGAATACACCCCCGCGGCAAGGGGCACACCGGACGCAAACACTAACTGCTAATAAATAATTAAATTAAATTACTATTATAATTACTAACACCTGCACTATGTAGAGGTCGTTCTTGTTACTTTGCCTTTGTTCGGGGTTAAACGGTTCGTAACGTGCAGATTAAGATAGTCCTTATTTTTCTACTAATTAGAAACTAATTTATTAGTGGCGGTATAGTGGTTAATTGTGAGATTAGTGTAGTTATAAATATAGGATACAGTAATTCATTAGACAATAAATGTTTAATTACTGCCAGGCATGCCCACGTTAATTTATCGCTAAGAGAAGCGCAGCATTAGCATTGAGCTGTAAAAAAATTAATATATTATTACTTATACTTTTTTATTAAAGTCTGTTTTTTTTTAGAATTAAAATATTTGAAATTGTTCTTAACACGATTATCACAAAAACAATAAAATAACTGTGTAAAAAAGGGAACCTTTAGGTAAAATAAACAGCATTCCTGACTGCAGCACACATTTCATTCGGGCATCGACATTTACGATCCTCTCGCACCGAAAACCCGCGGTGTGTCCAAATCCTAAGCCGAAAAGATGGTCCCTCATTTGTGGCGGGCTTTCTCTGTTGTTGTCACATTAGCGAATAACTGCGGCCAACTTTGTCGATACGTTAATGATGTCGGCGGGACGTCTATTACGGGGAAAAAACGTCTCTTTTGTGTCGCGTCCGAGACGCGCGGCTTTCGCCGTAGCCGCGTCCGATCTCACTTACAAGTGCAACACCGTTTTAGAACGAAATTATAATTTGTATAGTAATAAAATTATTATTTAATATTTTTTTATTATGAAATGTTTTTATTTTTGTATCTAATAATATGAATTTTCTTACGGATCCCAATTTCTTTAAATAAAATAATGCCTATGCACTGATGAATTTTTAAAATCAATTTTTGTCAAAAATACTAATCTTTTCTTTAGTTTATATTAGTTTACATTGACATTATTGAAAATTCTTTTGGGCATTTTTCCAGATTACGGCGATGCGGAAGAATTTTAAGATGCCTTCTATTTTTACAAGCTTTTATTTTTTGTTCCTTTTTTGTAATAAAATCTGTAAATATTGTACACATTATTGTTTTTTTTTTGACATCGATTATCGCTAAATTGAGATTGCGACTAAAAATAAAAAGACCTTGAATAATATTGCTTATTCTCTTTGGCTTTGGCCTTGTAACGTGTACATTGTTCATTATTTAATTGGAACATATTTCTTACTTTAATTGGTGAACGGCGTATCCTATATCAAAGGACGTCTTAGCTTACTCCATCGGGATTCCACGAAACTGTAATTATTTCTTGACAGCTAATGACCATCTTCATGTTTTATGCTTTAGGTACAAGCTTTTGCTCCCGACTTCATTCTGTAGCGAATGCTAAAATCTACACCCTTTCGCGACGAATATAATTTTAGAAATAGAACTAAATTTTTGGTTAGTTATAAGAAAAATATCTAAATGGATTTTCCAGACCATTTATAATTTTTATAGGGCAAAATCAAAATACCTAGATAAACTTTTTTTTCCTTTTACCTTTACATAAATAATCTCTTTACTTATCAGTCAATAATTCGTCAATCAAGTTTTAATTTTTTTTTAACTTTAAAGTAATTCCGATTTTTTTACAAATCTTACCAAATTAATAAAATTGAAGCGTCTGTCTGTTTTGACTTTGATTTGAAGGGACTTCCACTGGCAAATAGGTGATGTCAAAAGGAGATCGGTCCAAATAAAAATCCCCCGCGATAACCGATATACTAACAACCGTCCGGAACGTCCACGGAACCCTTCAGAGTACAGCGCTCACATACCTAACCCAAAATACTCTCTCACTCGACGCAGGTACACTTACCTTCCCAAAATTAACCAATTGGCATAGCCATGCATTTATACCACTACTTACTAAGAACCGTACTACAAGTGCGTTGTTGGTCTAGTTCGATTCCCAGGTCGAGCAAAGTGTTATTAGCTTTTTCCATCAGAATTCGAATTTCTCAGTACCAGCCTCGGAGTCTGGATTTGTGCCCCATTGATGGCAATAGGCTCGCCCCCTATTACATGGGACTTAAGCATAACTGGCGAAATGTGGGTGTACTAATAGGTACACCTCTGCCTAACCTTTCGGGGATAACAGGCGTGATGCTATGTTATGTTACTAAGTAATAAATAAGTACTTCATACTTAGTTACGAGCTGATAGTTTCTTTTACAAAATGTAAATCAAAAGTACTTGTGAATAAATGATTTGAATAATTCTATGTTTTGTAATGAATTCTAAAATGGGTAGTTAGCATAAACGTTAATAGAGATGCTTTAGTACATAGGTGTAAAATACTATGTAGGAATGTTACGAATGCTGTTTATAATGGTAATTATGTGTAGTTAATTTATGGGATGATTAGTACTTGAAGAGGGAGGTGGAAAAAGATGTAATAATAGTTATACTTAGGGTCCGTTTAATCTATACATGAACGTGGACGAGTATGCAAGGATCGTGAGCGGTGATTGCTTATGCGTATCCCGCACTCCCGAGGTGGAACACTACGGTGGTTGTAGCTGGTAAGAGATTTTTTGAGTTTATTGTAATTTATACTACTGTTTGTTGTCCCTAATAATAAATAAAAAATAAAATAAATAGTCCGGCAAACCCCTCCATAACCCCTACGTCGGAGGAAGTCCATGAGGAATTCCACCGCAAAAACAAAAAAAAGGTTGCGTTCAGTGATTTCTGCCTACCCCTATGGGAAATAGGTGTGAGTTTATGTATGTATCTATGTAAATAAATAAAATTGAAGTGTCTGTTTCTAATGTCAAAATATCAGCTTTTTTTACGAAATAAACAGGGAAAAAAAATGTTTTTTTAAATTTTCGTCTACGTGTCAGTCTGTTCAGGTTAATCTCCGAAACGACTAGAACGATTGTGACGGGACTTTTACTGACAGATAGCTGATCTTATAAGGTGTAACTAAGGCTAGTTTTCGTTAAGAAAAAACATAGGTTACGCAAAAAATGAAACCCCGCAGTAACAGACATTTATGCAAAAGAAGTCGTGGTTACAACCTAGTAATTACTAATATGTAAAACACACATTGCACACCTTTATGGGGTTGATAAATTACTCGTAAGGGTTGTTTTTTTAACTTACCATCGGCTCAAAAGGTGTACTTTACTATTATTGACTACCGTTAAGTACTATTTTTTCTTTCTTTTTTATTGTCAGTTAGTTAGAGCATCCATAAACAAACCTGTTTAATTAAAATTTTATATTAAAATATATTATGTAAATATTTAACTCTATTATTACGAAGTTTACCTGAATTATGCTTAATTCTGTCTACAGTTTTTTATGCCTACATAACTTCACGTAATCCCCAAAGGGTTAGGCAGAGATGTACCCATTAATAACTACACCCACATTTCGCCAGTTTAGGTCCCATTTAATAGGGGACAAGCCTATTGCCATCAACCGGATTGCCATTGCCATTCCTGATGAAAAACCCAATAACACTTTTCCCGACCTGGCAATCGAACCCAAGACCTCATGCTCAGCAGTCGCGCGTTGCGCCGCTAGACCAATGAGGCAGTCCTTCTGACAGTTTTTTCTGAGTTCAAATTATCCGTTTTGGAATAAATACATACTATATAATCATTAAAATGCAGTTAAACAAAACACATCAAGATTAATTCAATAACCCACTCCCACAAGCTCACTAACTAATATATTTGTAGGTACCAGACCACTGACGGTAATGGCAGTTGTAATTTTCTAAAACAATTGAAGGTCAAGTTTATTACCCACCAACGAATAACAATTAACTTTAAAATGAACGTAATAAGGTCCACATTTAGTATTTAGACAAAAAAAACAAGGAGATTGAGCTCATGTTTATTCATAAGCCCGGATTGTTTGGTTATAATCTACAACAGAATCTACTTAGCGGCAAGAAACTCATTTTTCAACTTCATAAATTATCGGCCGATATCCGAGGCTATTTCCCACCGACGTTACCTACCGTAATGAGGTTGTAAACAACACTGTCTAATTAAACTCCTTAATCGCAAAACTCAAACGGTAACCGCTTTTAAAACAAAACCTCGCAATTTTCAGAGCGACCACCGCGTAAATAGCCTTCGTTATATCGGAGCGGCGATCGCGGCTCATTACCTTCGCCCCCACTCCCTAATTAGACACCCTTCCTTCGAACACCCCCCCGCACCTCACCACCTGCACCCCCTCCTTTCTGTCCGGATTGTTTTCTAATAATTCCTTTATTTTCGTGCAGGTTAAACTCCTAATTACCCTTTTACGTTACAAATTGTTTGCGATGGCGAATCAAGATCGAGTGAAATATGAAGTACGTGCCTTCATAAAGTTATGAGGGAAACGAACTTTCATCGACTTGTACCTTTGTTTGCCGCCTTCATTGTACTTAATATTTGTTTCATTCAAATCATCGTTGCACCAGGACATTATGACTTTTTATCATCAACCTTTTTGTTAGGTGCTTATTTAATTAACTTTTTTACAAAAGAATAAAAACCATAAGTTAATCATTCTGTCTTCATTGTCTCTAAACTTTTTTTGTTGTTATTTTATGTACTCTTCATTACATTGAGTGGCACAGGTGTGATGTAAAAAATAAATAACCGCGATATATTCGTTTGGATTTATAACCGAAAAATGATTTAATAGCTCACCAATTAATCGATTCGCTTCGGAAGAAATTCAAATTGGCTCTCATTTCCTGTGGCCACCGCGAGAGGGCGCACGCACGGAGCACCTGTGCGCTGCATCCGGCCGGGCCAATTACTGGGCCTTTTACCCTAAATAAAGCTCCCTAACGACCGTTACTGGACACCAGTTAAAATTTGCGTCGAGATTCATTAATATCGCATGTAAATTGTGAATGTCATGTGTTGCGTGTAATGTGAACGCGCAACTTAATTATCGCTCTAACTTAGCTTATATTTTGACACAGTTTATGTAGTATGCCAAGCTGTATCATTGGTTGTTTAGTGTACCGGTCATAGTCAGCCATTTATTTACGGATAAATAAACATAGTTTGGCCTACTGTTCTTGTTTTAGTAGGATTCGAAGTTTTCCGTAAACTTATATGCTTTTCGAATAATAAGTAATTTTTACACAGTTCTTAAAACATTGTGGTTAGGTTTAGTCATTAAGATAATGTTATAATGACTTAAAATCATCTCAGAAAAGTTAAGTAGTAATTAAGAAGTATTGTTTATGTCACAGACAGTATTGGACCCAGTATGTAACCTTGGGGAACACCAAAAATTTTTTATCTTTTTTACATTCGTAGTCAAAATTTAGGATGTCAAACATTTAATTATGTATGTGCATGAATATCATAAGCCTTGACCAAGTCTGCATGATAAGATTGGCTTTGAAATAGTTCTCAGATTTTTTAGATGTAGAAAAATAGATAACAATCCGGTAATTTATTTAATTAAATAAGAAAAATAACATCTATAAATTGTTATTTTTCCGAATAAGGCGGTTTGTCGTCGTTTCTAGATACACTTAATTTATGTTTCTAGCTTACACGTCACTAAGCATATAACGATGAAAGATGAAGTGCAAACCTTCGTAGTTCGCCTTCCCAGCTGCCATCCATCTCGGCCGTCTCGAGTCCTAACTAACAAGACATACTTACCACTCAACTTTCAACCAAAAAACAGTACCAACAAAGCTCTGAATCGCTTCGCACATGCCAAACACGGACAACGATTAGATACATGCGATTTCATACACTGATACTTAAAGCCTTATTATCTTATATAGAGAGGTCGTTTCGGCATTTTCGCTTCTATAAATGTCCCAAGATGTGTGATAAGATCTGCGCAAGCGTCTCAGATCGGCACCTATTTATTTATTTAATCAGGTTGAGCGACAGACAATGTGCCATTGTATGTCCTGATTTATTGCTCCGCGCTCATCTATAATGGAGTCGATCCTTGTTTTATTAACAAGTATCTACACTTGTCTCATAAATTAATTGTTTACAAAATTGATTATGATCAATGTGACGTAAATCCGATTGATTCTAATAAATATGTTTACACAAAAAGTAATATTTGATCAGGCGGGAGTTATAAAAATCTATTCGTGTTAACGTCGATCGATTCTGACTGTTGGACTATTAACGAAATTGATTCGTCTATTTAATTTTTGTTGCTTACAAATGGGTTGATTAAAACACGTATTATGGGCACGGGAATCGAGTCAAAAACCAATTAATTATGATAACAACCTATTTTGTATATGAATTCTGCGTTCGGAGTACAATATTTGCATAATGTCTTTTCTATTGATGGACTGGTTATGATATATCTTAATTGAAAGATTTCCTCGCAACGAGTTCACAGTTATATCTATTTATTTTGATGACGGTGCGTATGGGACATTACGATGTTTTTATTCAAATTGTGTCACTTTATTGCGTAAATTTTGAGCATAAAGTCATCAATTAACTATAAATTTGAGATTGGTTCGTGATTCCATCAAGTACAGTTTATTCGACCTTAACGGTCGGGATTTATATGCTTTTAAAACTATAATGTGTTGTGTTTCCCCGAACCAACCGCAAGGTGTATGAGGCTTTTTATACGGTTTTTATAGATATAGGTAATTATGTTTGTTTGTTTGCAAAAACTATTTAATTTTAACATCATAAGAACAGTTGAGAACCTCTATAACAATGCTGTAAGCACGTAAGTGTAAAGTTGTGGCCATATTCGCTCCTCGTTTTGCATTTAAATTAAAACTATTCACAATATTAGCATAGAAATGGGTTCGATGGCTAATCGTTGCGGTGTCAAAAATGTTTAATTAAAAAGATTGATGCTTACCGGCGGAGTGGAGCACCAGAAGTACAGTGGAGTTGCAAACTTATCTAATTAGTTAGGGTAGGGAGAGCGCGGCGGGCGGGGGGGTGCCCCCGACGGGGTGCGCGCAATTAGCGGTGATAGTCGATTAGCTCATCGTGTGCGGCTTTTGACAAATGTTGCCACTTATAAATTATTATTTATGCGTGACACCGATAATTGACATAATTAATACTTCACGTCAATCCTCGTACACCTTTGACTAAATTAATGCGCGGAATAACATTTGAGCTGTCAAAATATGTTGTTTGGTTAATTGATATAAGATAACTTACAGGTTTGTAGACTGTCGCAATACAGGGCAGTGTTTTAACAAGTTAGTTAATAAATTGTTATGAATCAATCATTATTAAACAGCAATGAACTGTGTACAAACCTACACACATTGTCATATAAGTATACCTATTATTAGTAGAAGTAATGGCAACTATAGTAAGTAAACATTAAACATTTTATCGTCTAGCTACTGGCACGTTAGTATATTTCAACTCCAAGAATAATAATCGTCCGAAACGATAAAATAAATGTGGTAATAATTATAATATTATTCCATCCTTTTTAATTTATTATATTAACGTTTCTCATTAAGAAAATATAATATAGGTAGTGGTAATTTTATAAAATTATGTTATAGCGATGTTGGCTACTTTGGAAGATTGATTAGTGAAAGTTTAGTAATAAATGAGGGACCGTAATACCGAGATAATTAATTCTTAGCGCAAGTTAATTGATATTGGTATTAACAGTAATTAGAAAAGTTTGCTATACCGTTTTTGTTATACGCTTATTTATATCGTTATATTTCATAGTGGAGCTTTTAGAACACGGCTTAAAAGTTAAAATCTTTTGTGAGATAACCCTTTACAAAAACTGGTGCAACTCATTAGCGAGATTTAATTGTTTCTCGTTAACATAATTGCAGGATTGTCTCGTTAAACAGCGATCACTGGAGTACAATAAAGCGCTTTAAACTAATGGACGGCACCTCTCGGGTGTTTTAATAATACATGCTTTGCGAGCGGTGGGACGCGTCGCTAATAATTACGCCGTCATTACAGCGAGGTGGCCCACAAGCACAATCAACGGACTACGCCCCTAACACTTGTTAGGTTTTTGCTCGCTAGTTGTAGTAATAGTTTCGCTAAGCGCCGGCCACTGGAGTAGAACAAGGCGTTTAATGAAAGGCCGCTCACCTCAGCCGCTGTCGGTCGGCTCATCGCATGCGCCTTAATTAGTTCAGACCGCCCCCTAACGGGCTTATTTTGTTTTTCTCGGATAATTTTTAATTAAACGCTTGATTAAAATGAAAGTTTGCGTAAGTAGCGAGCGAGGAACAATCGAGCCAGAGTTTAGGATAATGAATTGATGGTGTTACTTTGCTCGCTTGCCGCTCGCTAGGGACTTAATTAAAAATCGCCGATAGAATGTGTAGAAGGGAGTTTGAAACGAGTTTATGGAACTTGGTCCGGAGCCTCTGTTGTTTTACTATGTCAATTTGAATACGAGATTGCCTCACGGTTAACGAACGTAATTCAAAATAAAATTTTGCTGGAAGTATATAGAATACAATTTTGTTTGTGCAGATATATTTATACTGACAATCTGTCACATTAATATTAAATTTATTGACACTAAATATGTTTTATGAATGGAATACACGGTTTGATTCAATAATTTTTTTTTTTCGTGTATAATTATTTCTGAAACTTATTTTGTAAACAACCAATAGTAAGACTGCCTCGTTGGTCTAGTGGTCACAAAGGCCTTGGGTTAGATGCCCAGGTCGGGCCAGGCAGGATTTTCTATCAGGAATTTCCCAGTAGCAGCCACGGTTGATGGCAATAGGCTCGCCCCCTATTACGTGAAACTTAAACATAACTGGCGAAATGTGGGTATATAATTATGTACTTATGGGTACACCTCTGCCTAACCCTTCGGGGATTACGGACGTAGCTGCTCCTCTCTACTCCAAGGCTGCTACTGAGAAATTCTTGATAGAAAAACTCAAAAACACTTTGCACGACCGGGAAATCGAACCCAAAACCTCATGCTCAGCAGTCGCGCTTTGCGACCACTAGACCAACGAGGCATAAACATAAACTACTACGTAATAAATCCCCCTAAACACTAAGCAGGCAGACGACACCATGTTCTGTCATTAAACTCAATCGTATGCGACTCGTTCGGAATAATAAACATGATATTCATTAAAGCGATCCGATTTGTCAAACCGCTTGATTCATCCGCGTGCGAGCCCTAGACGGCGCGACCGCGAATATCAACAGGGTTACCAACTGTAACTGATCTTATGTACATTTTATATTCATACTAGCATTTTCCCGTGAATTTGTTTTCGCAAATTTTCTGGCGGGTACCTAATTTTTTGGATAGTATAATGTAAATTATTGTAGAGATAATACTTATATCTTTTTAATAGATATAGAATAGTTAGAGAGTAGTTCCAGAAATTAGCACGTTCAACAAAAAGCTTTATAATTTAAGTAATATGTTTTTAATCAAAGGCTTAAAATTAAATAAGTATTATTAAATATTATACAGATATTGAGATCACAATCAACTGATTTAAAAAAACTATGTATTATATTATGTTTAATTTTTTATAAATTTCAGATTCAAATAATCTAAGATTAGCAACAGCAACTTATTATTTTAAGAACACATTTAAACAAGTACAATATCAACACAAAATAACTCAATGTTCCCACCACTTAATGCAGTTCCTTGATGCAAAATCTTAATTTCATTAATTAGTCTGCGAGGACGGCGTTTTATAACGGGTTATAGACAACCCTATCGCGAGCATGTGTCATTAGCAAATTCTTAGCTTGTCGTCGCCACGCGCCGCTAACGAGTCTCTCTAACGACGTGCTAACTTGATACACAGACGATGGTGCGTCCCGCCTCCGGAGTCCCTGCATGCATTGTGATCTTAAGCACACAATCATACTATCGACGTATTTAGTTTCTTGACTTAATTATCGTCTGGGAAGATGTGCACTGGTTTTGAATCAGAATCAGAATTTTATTTGCTGAAAATGTAGGTACAGTATAAGATTAATTTACATTTTACCTTACGGCGTGCAAATCATTACATTACCTTCATTATATAAATAAAAAAAGAAACAACAATTATGGCATTGGTTGTTGCCAAATTTCATGATTGTAGGTCAACGGGAAGTCCCTAAGTTTTGATTCCCTAGCGAGCGTCAAAATATGCGTCATAAACGACCTTATCTTTACATTGCGTTGACTTAGAACTTTAATTTTTTCAGAGCTCCAAGGGGCAGCAGACTTGAGTATTTGATATTAATTTCAGCTTAATACCTCCACGCGTTCCTAGAAAAAGGGTCTTGACATACGGATAACAAAGTCCTAAAGATCCTATAAGGGTTCCGATTTGGCAACAAGTGATCCTATAAAGGTTTCGTTTTTGCCGACTGAGGTGACCCTAATAATGAATGAATTAAGAAAATGCATTACGCAGATCGATTAGTGCCCGCGGCATTATACTAAGAAGCGAAAGTTTATTCTTAACTTTCACATACAGGCAATTAATATTGAAAGTATTTCATTTCTAAACGATACTTATATGACATAACAAGACTACATGCATTAGGTACTATTAGAAATGTCGCAATCCAATTAACGCATGTTAATCTATAAGTACTAGGTAATACTAGTCTCTACCCGCGACTTCATTTGCATTGTTTTTTCGACCGCGTTAAATTACATGTTTGGTTATTGCTCTGCTATCGTGAATCGTAGCGTGATATATGTTACTAGCTGATCCCCCGCGACTTCGTTCGCGTGATTTTTTTTACGGATCCCAAATTTTTTGATAATAAAGTATGTAGCCTATAGCACTCAGTGATAACGTAGCTTCCAATTTGTGAAACAATTTTCAAAATCGGTTCATTACTTCCGGAGATTACCCCCTACATACAAACTTACAAACAAATGTTACCTCTTTATAATATTAGTATAGATATAGCCTATTGGTACTATTCCTCATGAATCTGGCTATTATATAATACAGCTTCTGCCCACAACTTCGTCTGCGTCAAAGTAGATTTCTCTATATGCAAAATTTGGACCCCCGTTTCATCTCCTTACAGGGTGAGTTTTCGAAAATCCGTCCTCAGCGGACGTCTACCAACTATAATCGACCTGAATTTCATCTTTATACGTTAAGCGGTTTTCGATATTTCGTGGTGAGTAAGTGATCTTTCGCTTTTATATACACACATCAAAAGTGTCTAGGGATCAACATCCCTAATCAATGTTAGGGATGTTGATCCCTAGACACTTTTGATGTGTATATTTAGGTATACATACTTGCTTTGCTAATATCTGGAACTACCGGTGAGATTTTTTTTTGTATATGATAGCCAGATACATAAGGAGTAGTATAGACTCTACTCGTAACACTATAACACTCTGTCAGTCTGTGTGTCACTCTGTGTTCAGTCATAACTGAACACATGCAGCTGGGCAAAGCTTGTGTGTTAATATTGATCAGTCTTACAATACCGGCTTAATTCCAAACGTATTTATTAGACTTCATGTTAATAAAAGCGAATAAAAATTGAAGTAGGAGACGCTAAATTTAATAATCCCCATTGATACTCGTAATGGCGTCGTCGTTTAAAGACATCTAGGGTCCTTTCCTTAAGTCTGATAGCAAACACGGTGAAGCAACAAGTTATCCCGGCCCGGACGCATCTCGGCTCTATTGAGAGCCATTCGTCTCGAGCCAATCGCGCCCCCCCACCCCCCAGCCCCAACATGACCCGTATTCTTATACAGGCCGACTTTTAATTCACTGTGCATCCTTCAGGGGGTGAAAGTACTTATGAATGAGAAAAGCTTTTATTATGGAATCATCTCTGATAAAGTAATATACATACACTAGCTTCAGCTCGCGACTTCGTCCGTGTAAATGTCGGTTATAACGGACGCAGACGAAGTCGCGAAATAAAAAGTAGCGTATGTCCTTCCTTGGGATCCAAACTTACCCCATACGAAATTTCATCAAAATCAGTTTAGTGGTTGAGTACTTTCACATCTATATAATATATAAAAGAAAGTCGTGTTAGTTACACTATTTATAACTCAAGAACGGCAGAACCGCTTTGGCTGAAAATTGGTGAGGAGGTAGCTTAGAACCAGGAGACGGACATAGGATACTTTTTATCTTTTTTTTTGTTTTTATCCCGTTTCCGTGAGACGTGACATAAAACGTGGTGTAATAAAACGCAACTGACATAGAATAACAAATAGAGGTAGGGTAGGGGTAGGGTAGAGTACGGTAGGGTAGGGTTGGGTAGGGGTAGTGTAGGGCAGGGGTAGTGTAGGGTTTGGGTAGGGTAGGGGTAGAGTAAGGTATGGGTAGGGTATCGGTAGGATAGGGGTAGGGGTATCGGTTGGGTATAGGGGTAGGATACCACACGAACGAAGTCGTGGCGGGTCAGCTAGTTTATAATATTAGTAAGGATTTTGTGAATAGAATAACTAAAACTAAGTAACTAAATAAAATGGAACACTTTGAAATAACATAACATTATTTTTATTCCCAAACAAGGACAGCTAAGAGGAAGGAAAGATGAAAAATCTGATATTTAATTAAACATGTATGCGTTGAACCGTGCCCTAACCTATATCATTATAGTAACATAACTACTGACTCATGTAATAATAGTGATTAAGTTATCGGTAAGTAGGTACGAAC
Source organism: Hoplodrina blanda (assembly GCA_949316365.1). Lineage (NCBI taxonomy): Eukaryota > Metazoa > Arthropoda > Insecta > Lepidoptera > Noctuidae > Hoplodrina > Hoplodrina blanda. Next base: position 12,257,603 of record OX438581.1, read on the forward strand.
AGTTTTTAGGAAAATCCGCTGATAATTACATTTTTTTTTTTTCATGTATATCGTGATGGTTCTAAGCCATCTAAATAAGGCGCCCGCCTCTCATGGTTTGAGTTTGAAACCGGAAAAGTACGAAAGTGACTTTATAAATTTATTTATGTACTTTCTAAGTTTATCTTGGACATCAGTCACATCAGTGAAGGAAAACATCGTAAGGAAATAATTAATATTGTAGTAAGTACACTGTACTTCTATTTCAATGCTGTTGGTGTACTTTAATAAATAAATAAATATGAGTGTGAAATCAACAATCCGCCTTGAACAAGCGTGGTGATCAATGCTCATGCCTTTTCTGTATGAGAAGAGACCTTTGCAAAAATTGTAGCCCACCTGTACCGGGAACAGGGTCCAAGCTAGCAGCGCGACGGTCGGAGCTCCAAAGAGAAAAACTTCCTAACATTGCGGGCTATGACCAGAAGTACTGCTTTCTGAATCAAGCCTGATCCAGCCGACTAACTAGAGCCTCCTTAGGTGTTGGTTGAGGCTCTTGGCTATTAAGCCAAATTGCTTGGCTATTAAGTATCGCTGAATTTACATCCCACATGTCGATAACCTCGCGGGCCAAGTCAAGACACTTGATTTATCTTTCTAGACCTTCACGTCATGTTATTATTATTTCAAATTATATTTTTAGAAACGTTAACAGCGCCCTCTCGCGAGCTTCCACACCCTCGCTCTAATGATCTTGTCGAGAGGTTTTAAATTATGTTCCTTACAACAATCCAAAGTCGACACGTACACAACCGTGAGACTCAAGACGCTCCCTTAATGAATAAAATAACATGTCAAGATACAGTCTACATCTTAAATTAATGAGGATTCACGGCGACGTATTCAATTTTACAAGTAACGAAGGCAAATAAACTTCGAATAGGCACCGCACCCACCTGTACCTGTATACGGTGCGAAACTTTCACATTTATTAAACTCACGCTAAACACACATACTCCTTAATTAATATGAGTATGAAAGGATACCTTAAAGTTTACGAATAGATATTCTTAACAACTTTCAACTACAGCAGCGTTAATAAAATTACAAATCACGATGAAAGGTATCCAACTAAACGGGTCCTTTATCTGTTTGAAATGTTCAAACCCAAACTAAACTTGTTAAAGTCACACGGTCGAATAAATAAAACAACTTTGCGTGTGTTAATGTCCTCGTTTTAATTAAGTCCGTTCCGAGAATTGATGTGCGATGTATGTACAATGTTCAAAAAATTCGTAAGGAAATATTAAAGGTATTAATTTTCTTAATTAATTATAATGTACGGCTCTGCCGGCTTTCAATAGCGAATCACAACATAATATATATCTTTCGTCCAAATCAAGTGTTTACAATTGAGTAGTTTATAAAAGAGCAGATTTATTTAGGTATTCATAGATTTCGACCCACTTTGGTTAACGTACAAGATTTATTAGGTCTGTCAACCTTGCTTTCGGCTTATATTTTTGCTTTATGTACAGTTCGGTTCCGAGTCTACATATGTATATATATACATGTTGTGATGTTTCCCGTATTTTTCCCGGGTATAATCCGCACATCTTCCCGTACACTCGGCTCCGCGAGCGTCCAACACAAATAGATTCGTACATGTTTGTCTTGGCTCGGTTTAATTAATTTTACCTTCATACGCCGATACTGTTTGTCGGGCGCTCCTTAATTGAAAACGCTCTTACCGGAGTAAATGAAACGAAATCCTATTTGCTCCGAGTGATTGAGGCGAATTTATCTTTTAAGACTTTCAAATTTATCTTTAACCCATTGCCAATGTTCGGCGTTGAATCATTTCAGAACGAATAACGTTAAGAAGAGCAGGTAATTAAATTTTGATTGCTTTCGGCCGGATTGTTATTGCGATTTATTAATATTCGGGCCGGTTGTAAATAATACGGGCTCGCCGGCGACGCTAATAGCGATTGCAGTAATGACTCATTAAGTATTAAATGCCGCTATTAAACCGCCACAGTCGCAGCGTTCTCACTGTGGGACGCGATTTTGGGTGGACACATATCATTAACTTAAACCGTAGTTTCCTTTAAGATTTACAAGTAGCGAACTTGAGTCAGTGCAGCGGACAGCGTAGGTATTTTAGAAACTTTATGCGGAATCATGGTAGTTAACAAGCTAAATACCTAATAATAGATTTATTTTGTTGAACAGTTGGCAAGCGACGTCTTAACTGAAATGAAATACGGATTGTAATTATTTAGCTGCAACGAGGTTGTTAGGTTTGTCATGTGGACTTGTAGGTTCATTGCTGATGCAGGACAACATTTAATTGGTCCCTTCGTTATATTCTATTGTCTTGGATCAAAGGGGAGTCCAAAGTCTTTGTAGGTGCGTCAGGACCTTTGCGGTGTCGTGGTCTAACTATAATGTCCAACCAATTGGTCTACGGGCCTTCGGTAGGGGCAAGAATGAACCGATTGCGTTGTACGTTTAATTTTAAAATGAAATCCAAAAATAGTCTGAAAGCCAGAATCACAGTGTCAACCACCAGAAAAGCGCCGGGACAATGAAACTCCACCAATCGACTGTCTTGGATCCCGCAATGAAATTCTTCCTTAAACACTAACACCAGCTGTAAGTATCGAAAAAAAATTAAGCAAAATAAGTAAAATCTTATTGTGACGTCATTAGTTTGACAAACAAGTAAAACCCACTAGATTTTCCTTCAACACCATCATTAAGCATTCCCATTTAAACCAATAAAACGAAAATATGATCCAAAACCGTGGCCATTAAATTTTATCGCGAATTATAAACATGACGATGACACTCATCAAAGATATTATAAAGTTTATCTTATCGCCTGTGTTCACACGTTTTATTGGCTATAAAACATTCAATATGGCAGCTTGAAAAGCCTTATTAATTATACGCTAAATCACTACGGAACGAATGATTGATTTTATAATAAAGCGGTGGAAAAGGAGAAATAGAGCTTTATAGCTGTGAAATGATGATTGATAAATTGTTTCATTAAAAACATACTGCAGGGGTGGTCTTAAACAACGTCTCTTCTCGTGAAAGGTATAAGGTTTTATGTCAGTTGAAGACTCAAAAACTATTTATGCTGAAAACAGGGACATTTTCTTAAAAATTTCTGCTTTATTTTTTTTTTGTAAAATAACAGAGCTTTTTCAAACAAGAAACACTTAGAATTTGTTTTCAGTAATGTTTTCTGTGTCACTGAAATATTCAAATCAAATCAAATCAATCTTTATTTGTGAACACATTTATGTAAGATCTTATAAAATAATATATTAAAGTTTTGGTGGGCTCTATGTTCTACCAATAAAATTGGTGTACAAATTAATAATTATATGAGTCTATACAGTGAAATGTCAAATATCAATATCAAATTTAAATAATAGAATGTCGAAAATGTCAAACTATGAAGTTATATATATTTTTACATGCATGTCCAAAGTAAAAAAAAAAAACCATATTATGGTTTAGGTAACAGTATAAAATAATAATAATACCGGCCTTTTATTGTCCCACTGCGTGTAAAGGCCTCTTCTCATATAGAAAAGGATTTAGAGTTAAATGAATAAGTCCAGATTCTCTCACGATGTTCTCCTTCTCTGATGTCAGTAATGTCCAAGATAAACTTACGAAGTACAAAAATATGGATTGTCAAAGTCGTATTGGTACTTGCCTGGTATCGAACGCGCAACCTAATGTATGAGAAGCGAGTACCTACCTTCCACAGGGCCATTATATTAGTAATCTTACTATAGATGGATGTTTGTTACTCAATCACACGGGAACGGCTAAACGGATCTGGATAAAATTGGGCAAAGATATAAATGATAGTCTGAAATAGCACATAGGCTTTTTATCCAATTACAACATTAGTAATTGTGTAAAAATAAAAAAGTCTAATATGTAGGTATTACGAATTTTGTTGCATTTAAAATGAAATACTTGCCAAGATCAGCCTGCTACCAGTAACGAGCCGATAGGACGTCTGCCGCTCTCAATTCCGAGCAAAGCTTCTGGCGTGGTACTAGCAATAATTTTATAAATATCCCCAATAATTTAGTGTTCAAACACCAGTAAGTACAAATAAGCATGTATATTTGAATGATTTATAGTCAACGTCGTTACTTTATTATCCATTTATCAAAGCTTAACGAGCAATAATCGTGGCATTTTAACGGATTGAAGCTAGCTTGTTAAAATTGTTAGCTCTTAGTAACTCGGATGTCGATCATTTTAATCTTCAATTTGAACATTCTGTAGAAGCTGTTCGTTTAAAATACTCCAACTTCATTAGAGAATATTTCAATACTAGTAATTAGTTCGCGTTTTAATTAGCAACTAGAAAAGTAGGTTTCAAATTGCTTTTTTGTTTGATTAAGGCTATTTTAATTTGTTCGTATTTGTGATTTGTAAAGTTAACTCATTAATTTCTTGTTGAGTCTTTAATGAAAAGGAGATAAAGGCTTATCGAACTGCTCCAGTCTAAGCTGTTCTTAGTATCTGACCTTAGAAGCACCTTTTCCCCCTAAAAGGAGGTCAAAACAGTTTGGTCTCCGCATTGGGCTGTTGCCCATCCCCTGGGCCCGGGGTATTAGAGCTTCAACAAATTAAAATAAGGCTGTCTTGTTCCAGAATGTTCGGTTCAGGCGGCGCCTGCGCAGCGTGCGGGCAGGCCATCCCCGCTAGCGAGTTCGTGATGAGGACGAACGCACCACAGCAGCCGCTCCACGTGTTCCATATAAAGTGCTTCGCGTGCTCCAAATGCGGATCACACCTCATGCAGGGCGATAGGTTAGTATCATCTGTGGTGTCATTTATATTGTAATGACATCTATCGCACAGCATGTGAACTACAACTTACAAATCCTACATCACGCAATCAAAGTTCGCCGCGACCTTAGCATATAAACAAAATCCCGACCACAACTGTCGGGCAGTAGCCCACCAGACACCACGTCTGGTCAGAGGATCCTCCCTTTTCGACGGAGGTTGAGAAACTTTACACCCTGTTTCTCATACCTTTAAAATATTATAGAAAAAAGACTTGCCTATGATGTTTCCATTTCTGTGACGTAGGCCTCTCTGAGAGTAGGCCCTACATCACCTCGCGGGCTGGTTGCGGGTTGGTGGATGTCTCATGTCTTCGAATTTCCGAATCTAGGTCATTTTTTTTCTTTCTTTCACTACAACATACTTCATGAAGAAATTAATTCCTATGGACGTGACGTAGCACTGCTCGTCACAGACCTTTGAAATGAAAGATATTCCAAAGAAGTTTCTCAAATAACCACCATGACCTTCGCTTTAAATTATTACGAATATATGAGCGTTTTGTTATAGATAGGGACGCCTTGTTACAGCCAGGTAACTGACATTGAATAAAAACAAGATATGCCGTCGTATTTTAGCTCATCAATTTTAATATTTCCATCATCAGGTATTACATGCTCGCGGGCTCACTAGTATGCGAGCAAGACTGGCAGAAACTGATGAAGAGCGCAAACGCGACGGGGGCGCCCGGCGCGCCCATGCGCAAGAACAAAGTGGGGCGCCCGCGCCGCTCGCGCGAATGAGCCCCGGCAGCGCGCGCGCAAGCGCCACAACACTCGCACAAAGACTATGAGGAGGTATGTATATTTGACAAGCTGGTTTCTGCAAAAGGTTTTTTGGAAGTCACTCCGCCATTTTTGAAAACGTCATCCACATAACAAAATCTAATTTAATTTTGATTTTTCCTTCATGTTGAATCACATACACAGGCTAAGGTTCACACAGAAACACAAAACACGCAAATCCATTAAACAAACCCATTCAATAGTACCTAAATCAATTAAAAAGAATATCAATATCCCGACACAAGTAAAACCAAATAAATACCTCATAAATATCCGATAAAACCGATTAATTTAAAAGAATGAAAACTTTCCGAATCAACAATGATTAAATTAATCGACTATAAATCGATTACCAGAATCGATCAGAGTGCCGCGCCTCTACATTCTTTAATAAACCTTTGAAGGTTTAACTCGTGGGCGGGTTCACGCTTGACCTTTGCTGGCAAACACTTACATATCGTGACTAGCGTGATCATTAATTAAGGTATTTCCTAAGCTTAATTAATTGCGTTAATTATTGTCTACCGGGGGGGCGGGTTGATTGACACCGCGGTGAATTGCCAATTGAATGGAGTATTCAGAAATCGGTATTTCCAGTTCTGTAAGTACCTACTTCCGTTAATTTGGTGACGTAATTGGGGAATATTGTTGTTTGGTAATATTAGTTGCGTAAGTAGGTAGCTGTAACAGTGAGTGTGTAGTTGTTTTCAGTAATATTAGCCTGTAATATAAACTGTTTGTAATGAATGGTCACAGGCCATAAAAATACTAGTCTATTTATTGTCTCACTGCAAGGCAAAGGACTCTTCTCATACAGAGAATTAATCACCACGCTTTCCCAAGGCGGATTGGCGATATCAGACTTAATAAAGTGGATTTTCTTCACGATATTTTCCTTCATCGAATGTAAGTGATGATCAACAGTAAGTATGAAGTTTCTTGGCCATTCTTCTCTATACAATACTACCTTTTAGAAGGAGCAACTAGATAAAAGAAGGACAAATATATAAAAGAAACAAAAATTCGCCCCCTATTTCATGGGACTTAGGTAAATATAACTGGTGAAGGTGTACGTAGGTGTACTATACTACGTACTGGGTACTCCTCTGCCTAACCTTTCGGGGATTACAGGCGTGATGTTATGAATGTAATTAAAATTTTAAACTTGCTGCACAAAATACTTCCTTCACATTTTCCTGTGAACCATATCATCGTTATCAGCCAGCAACTATTCCAGTTACGTACCTACTACCTATAGCTGTTACATTTACAATCATTGCAATTCATACCTTATAACAACGTCATAAGATTCACAAGATGCGCTCGTAAAATACAAGGACAGTAATACAGTTCCACCTATTTACATGTTTGAAAGAAAGGTGTTGATAAAAAGCAATTTTAGACGGTAACGGTTTAATTAAAGAGTCGTTTGTCGTGTAACTAGGTAATTTGCTATTGTCTATTGCAGTAACTGAGGCGGAGAGATAAAAGTAACATAGCTCGTAAAGTGGCGGCACGTAGTGGGTAGTGTACTACGTTTGTAATAGGAAGTTACATGTGTACTTTGTCATGTTACGTGGTAAGACAGACATGGTAGAATCAGCTGTTTTTATTTTGTTCCAATACATTTTGGGATGTTTCAGCAGTAATAGTTTGTGTAAAAATCTCATAACATCGCGCCTGTAATCCCCGAAGGGTTAGACAGAGGTGTACCCACATTTCGCTAGTTATGTTTTTAAGTCCCATGTGACAGGGGGCGAGCTTATTGCCATTAACCGGGCACAAATTCAGACTCCGAGGCTGCTACTGAGAAATTCCTGATGGGAAACCCAATAACACTTTAAACGACCTGGGAGTCGAGCCCAAGACCTCATACTCAGCAGTCGCGCTTTGCGACCAGTAGACCAACGAGACAGTTTTGAGATTTCTGAAAAACAAATGATAAACTTGTAAACTATATTTATTTAAACAACTATCATAGGATCAACATCCCTAACATTTGTTAGGGATGTTGATCCCTAGACACTTTTGATGTGTGTACATGTAAATAAAAATATATTGTACAAAGGCGGACTTAATGCCTTGGGCATTTCCTACCAGTCTACCTTAGGGTGATGCAGAGACAAAATATAATAAGTGCCTGTGCACCTATTGTGTTTTGTCTCTAAGCCAGATATACAAAGTTGATACGACAGATGGGCTTTCCTTTAAACTGCCTATACTAGGTACCATTTTCAAGCTCTGTACCAAAACTCTGTATACCTGTACCTCTGTACTGTACCTGTGTACTGGCTTTTATATCTATAGCCGAGTAGCCCAGAGGCCATAGCAATATCTAGTTAGCTACGTATCCCGCTCATCAAAAACAACCCTTAATCACCATTCCCAAAAAAAAAACCAAGACTTCTTAACCACAGACAGAAAAAGACTAATCAAAAACATTTTACATACCATATTTCTAAAAGCCAATACCAATATTTTTAAAGCAACGCCGCAAAGTCAGTCCTCTCAGACGTGTTAAAAATTCACGAATCATAAACGAAACAGAGGGATGGAGGCGAGGGCTGCGCCGGAAACCATTTGCACTCACGACACGACCACTCAGTGCGAGCGGATTAGGTGGAAGAGCGGCGCGGGCGGCGGTGAGGCGGTCATAATTACTCCAATACACAGCTCTATTGTAAATGTTTTCCTGGAAATTTTGCAAATTGATGTGAAAATAGACATCATAAACTTCAGCCGCCTTATTTAGTTACTCAAGTCTCACGAAATGAGATACAATTGATTTTAAATTTTTCTGTCATATCGGTAAGTCAGCCGGGGCTTGACCGGTTAAAACAAAGTCTTTACTTAATTACTCAAGTCCCACGTAATAAGACACAATTGATTTTCTATTCTTCTGTTATACCAGTATGACAGCCGGGCCTTGAGAGGTAACCAGGTTTAAACCTTCGAACCAGTTTTTAAATTTCGACAAAGACAAAGTTTGTCATACAAAAATTGTCTCTATGATTTAAACCTGATTTAAGCAAAGACTTTGATTTAAAATAAGGCCTTAAATTAGAAGTTTTATTTTATTTTATTTATTTGGCTTACCAACATTTGGTTAGTTGACACTAATGGTGTCATTTATTTCAAGACACAACTTGGAAAAAGAAAACACCTCATATTATATCAGCAGAAACCCACCATACTATTAGACTAAAATTTATATTAAAATATTTATTTTTTATCATCATTTGCAACGTGCAAATCTCAAATACTAACATTAACAGTTATAATTGAAATTAGACATACAAACTCCGCAAATAGATGTGGCGAAGAAATACAATTAATCTGTTCAATGAGCAACGCGCAAAGAGCGCCTTTGTTTGTATGATGTAGTTACTCGCACGGAACGCACTTCGGACCACATTTTAAAGTCCTGCTCGCAGCATACAGTAAACAAATGAAGTGCTAATGTGCAAAACGGGGACAATGAAACTACTGCCAACAAAAAAAAATGAAAGACAATTTACCAATTTGTTATTTCGTAACCCCTACGCGGCTACGGTGCTACGCAGCTACGGCGTAGCTACCACATTACTTTGACCTTGGCTTCCTTATTTCTTTCTTTTTGGAATATTGTGTTTGAGCACTCCATTGATTAAAACTCCATGCTCTTACTCATATATTAAAATAAAGTAGGTATGTTATAGACAAACGGTACAACGCCGTAGCACATAACATCGCGCCTGTAATCCCCCAAAGGGATAGGCAGAGGTGTACCTATTAGTACACCCACATTTCGCCAGTTATGTTTAAGTCCCATGTAATAGGGGGCGAACCTATTGCCATCAATCGGTCACTAATCCAGACTCCGAGGCTGCTACTGAGAAATTTCTGATGGAAAAACCCAATAACACTTTGTCCGACCTGGGAATCGAACCCAAGACCTCATGCACAGCAGTTGCGCTTTGCGACTACTAAACCAACGAGGCAGTTAAACGCCGTAGCAGTTGGGCTGAAAATGTTAATGATATTTATTAGCGTTTTAAAGCAAATTTCTAATTGCAGTACTTCTCGGACAAGAGGATAGTTCGCACAGTTAATTATCCCGTAGAGCGGAGCGTCGTCCGGTGGCCGCGGGCGCCGGCTCGTCTCGCCCCGGACTTGCTTACGGGCTACGGCGCTCACACAAAATGCACCGCTAACCAATTCCGAAGTTTAAACACCCCCAAACTTATTTTAGCAACTCATAAAACTATTGTCCAGCCTTGTTAATGAACTAACAATTTCTGGCCACGCTTGTAAACACTCGGCCGCGCAACAACGCCTCTTCAAACTCTAAAGCCAATGTTGGTTAGAATGAACTGACACGTCAAATGCGCAAGTCATGTTAAAAAATGTGTAAACAACGTGTCTGCTTTTTGCAAGCCTATAAATTGAATTAATTCCGCTCTCATATTATTCAAAAGCGCGTCTCTATTACACCGCCACCCTTTAATAAAACTACACGGGTAATAACAAAGGCTGTAGTTGTTATTACTTTGTGCGGACGTGGTCAAAGGCGCGATGTTAATTGGAAAACACCTGAAAATGACAGCGCCTTTATGGTCGGTATGTTTGGCGTAAAAATCAAGTCGGGGTGAAACAGCCGCTGGCCGGTAGCTCAAAGACTTGACCGTTCACCGGCGGCTTTGTAACACGATTACGCCGACTTGTCGAAAGTTAATTAAATAACGTTTTTCCAAATTACCTGGCGGGCTCGACATCAAAGTGCGCTCTCACTCGCTCCGGGAATCTTTCCACAAAGGGCTGCTGCGGGCGAGGTCCGTCCCTCTGATCTCGTACCTCTAATGTAGTGCACCAGACAGGTGATACTGAGATCTTCAACCTTTTGTCGATTCTTAACGAGTTTACCGTGAGAAGTTTTAGTAGGTACTCGATCATAAACAATTCACTTTCGACAATTAAAACTCTTGGACGTTTTGATTGATGAATAGTATCTATTGTCTATCTAATTCAATCGGCCTCAAAGCCGTTGTGGCACGCGAAGTAAGGGGTCGTTTGCACTGTGCGGCACGTCACGCTAGTTCTGTGTACCTTTTGTAGGAGTCCGTAACTTTACCCGAAAGGTTTTTTTAGCGTTGGTTTGGAACCAATTATAGTGTCTAGCAATCTGTTGTGTGAAAGGATAATTGAATCTGTACTTGCAACTTTACTAATACTGTATGTATATGCGTTTATTAATAATAATATCAGCGTCCCACTGCAGGGCAAACGGCTCTTCTTATAAAGAGAAGACACAAGCACTGATTACGAAATAAACTTAGAAAGTCGTACTACTCGTATTATAGCTATTTAGCATACAGACAGTTAACTTTCAACTACTTTTAAACAATGTTTCGAGTGTGCCAATTTTTTGAAGCACTATAAATAGGTTTCAATATTATTAGACACCACAAGCTTAAAAGCGCAAGCATTTTTATTATTTTTTACTACTGTTTTACTTATATTCATCTTCATTGTGATCACATGTAGAATCAACAAGAATAATGTAACCAGGATTTTGTAAAAACCTAATTTAAAAGAGTGCCGTGGAGTTTCTTGCTCGTTCTTCTTCATAGAGGCCTACCTCCGTTTTGGAACGAGCAACTAGCTTCAACTTTCGGACTAACTGACCGACTCCTTGACAATTCAAAAGTGCCTGTAAATGGTCTAATTGAAATAAATGTTTTGACTTTGACTTTGATATAAAAAAAGACAACCGCCTTCAAAAACTACAAAATAAAAAATAACTTTAGTTTGGAAGTCGGCGGCTTTGGTTTTGTTTTTTGTTATGTAGGTATTGCCACCGACTTCCAAACTAAAGTTATTTTTTATTTTGTAGTTTTTGAAGGCGGTTGTCTTTTTTTGTAAAAAAGCTTTTTATTTTTCGCTTTTTAGTGCTTGTGTGTTAATGTTTAAATCCTTAATAAAAGCCCTTTCAAACAATACCTTACAAGATATATTTAATTTAGAAAAATGCTCACAAAATAAAAAGCACGAAACCAAATTGGATGAAATTTTTATGGGACCAAATGGCAAGTATACTGCATCGAACAAAAAAAGAATCACACTAATCGGACTAGAAACCTCGGAGTAATCGGTGTACATACATAAAAAAAAAAAAAAATACCGGCCGAATTGAGAACCTCCTTCGTTTTTTGAAGTCGGTTAATAACAATGAATGGCAATGTAGCAGAAAGATAATTATTGTTGTCTGTAAACCAAATTGCTTGTTAGACCGTACCCAAATACAAAACATGTCAATTTTAGTATGGCTTTTAAATATTTTCTTCAAAATTAAATGATTCTAACAAGCCTTGAGCCAACACGGCACTCTGTTATTCCAATAATCACGGCCAATTTACTTTTCGTTAATTTTTCTTTACAAAGACGGGGTTGTTTACATTACAATTTTTACTGGAGGTAGTTTGATCGAACGCCCTTCGTGGGAGCGGGCCGGGCGTCGAACCCGCTACCGTTGCGTGCCGCGGACGATCAGCTGCTCTCACCTCTAATCACTCCAACAATAATTACTAGTTTCAACTGACGTTGTAAAAAATAAACAATTTAGATCGATACCGGTGTTACGTGTGTAATTATGTCTATATTTTAAAAATACGGAGAATTTTAGCGCTGTGCGTTCAAACTTGCTTGTTGTAGATATGTTTAAGTGAGTAATAAGTACTTATTTATTTATAACCCCTTATTCGTTAAGCTGTTCGGCTGGCAAGCTGATTCAGTTCGCTGTCAAAATATGCCAAGCTGAATCAGTCTGCTTCTCGGAGTCGAATTGTCAGTGTGACAGATGTCAAAAACTTCATATTTTCTAACGTCAGTTGATCTCATAATAAGCACACCAACAGCCCTGTCACATATAATACAAATAAACTAACATCTAAAATCGGCATTTCAGTAACCATGCAAATAACAGGTACCCATGAAATGAATATTGGAGACAAGATGAAAAAATAACAAGTGTGTATCTCTACCTGTTTGTTTTCTTGCAAAAAGAAATTCTTTAATTTCTTAACAACATAATAAATGAAGCCAAACATTATATTACATGCCTAATTGAGGGAGGCAATTCTGCTTACTCTTAGAAACCATCGCAATCTGTAGAAAATACCTCTAATTTACTTACATTATTTGACGTTGATTTTCGCTGAGATGAGATTACGAATAGATTTTGAACGTTTTTAATTAGCAGAACTGGCCTTCAGAATTCAAATCAATTTGACGAAGCCGAAAAATCAAAATGTTTGACCTTAATACATCGTTTTCGCAGAATAACAGATAAGATGATAAACAACATCTCAGACTTAACTTGGAACAAAGCACCAAAAATTAATGAAAATACTCAGCCTTAAATTTTTGATGAAATGTTACTTTCACTTTACAGAACCTTAATAAAAATATAACCGTAATTACTCGCAAGGCAATCCGCTTCAAACAAAGTATGTCAAGAAATTAGTATTTAATTTATTCATTGGGCTTGGGTTCGTGTCTAGTTTAGTTATTACGAAGGTAGTTAAGGCGTCAGGAGGTTTAGAAATTAATCACGTCGTGACACTAAGGCTTAGCGCACACTCGCCCCTAACACTCCACTCTGTGATCACGAAAAATCATACGGTCAGTCGTGTGAACCGTTCGCGGGACCGACATTATGAACTATACGGCTCGTAATTCAGTCACGACCTGATCATGTTAAGTGGCAGTCGACTGTGTGTGCTCGACCTAAGTGAGCGCGTGCCTATCAGTGGGGATACTACAGCAAAATAATACTCCATTATCGAAATTAAATCTATGTTTCTTTATATTAACAGATGGCTAAGTAATAATGCTAACTTTTGTAAAAATGAAAACGCTAAGAGCTCATTAACTTACAAGTAGATGCAATGCGAATAAAAGGACCAAAAATTTTTATTTCTAGAGACATGAAAAAGTTGGAATCTTCTCATTCTAATGTAGGTACATTAGAATAAACCATGAAATAATAAAGTAAACTTTAATTAACGCGAGTCGTTCACATGTGGAGACAATTTACGTCTCTGGCTCTAATTTAAAATTAATACCGTCGGGCTGGTGGAAAATTTGAAAAGTTTGAACGACGTCGCCGGGCCTTCGCTCCGTCGATTGCATTTTTATACGAGTAAGACAACCTCTTAGCTTATTAGGGAAGCCAGTTATTAGAGGTCCGTGGGATTTCTCTGCGGACGGTGCGTGGCCTCGAAACCCACTTGCCCCACTTAATTAGTTAAATGGATAGGTACGTTGTTATTTCTTTCCTCTATTTGTATGTTCGTAACTTGTACAATTCGAAGTACCAGTGTGTTTTTTTTAATTTAAATGTACTTTTTACGTTTATTGTGGATACTACTGGCCTCGGTAAAGGAAAACGTTGTGAGGAAACCCTGGACTTGTAGTAACTAGCTTTTGCCGACTGCAATTTTTATTTTTTTTTCAAATTATATTTGGCCGATGTTACTCGCTGATAAGGTAGCTTTCCAAAGGTAAATTAATCGGTTAAGGTGTTTATGAGTTTATTAATTACAAACAAAAATAACTTATTTTTTTCTTTAAGATCGCAAATCCTTGAGCAAGCGTGGTGATCAATGCCTGCGTCTTCTCTGTATAAGAAAAGGCATTTTCCCGACAGTGGGACAATAATGGGTTGGTATTATTTATTTTTTTATCTGTACAATAAACCCAGTACCATGCTGCGACTTTGCAATCTGAGCGTCTATTCAAATCCGCTTAATTGAAACAGAGCTTTCTGCCATTTAATTTGGGATCGGCGGTACAATTTGGGGCAGAGCGGTGATGCACTTATGCACCGGCACATTTCCCACAGCCCGGTGCGCCGGATCCGCATCCGCACGCGACAAAGGACATCCGCCCACAATAGTTCCATTAAAATAATGCAAGTAAATGAGGATTTGCGGAGACGAGTCCACCGAAGCTGGTGGCGTCCGCTGCGCTCACAATGCGCACAGTCGCACAGTGCGGCTCCCGGCTGCGACGCTTAAAACACTATACGCGAACATGTTTCATTAGCTAAGTGGAAGGCTTTTGGTGGCTGAATCTGTGTAATGCAGCTAGCTAGACTAGACGTAGCGTCGCTTTTACTTAAACGCTGTAATTAAAACGCCCCCTCCCGCTAAGGGCGCAGTTTTAAACTCGGTTCAACTAGTTTCGAGTGGCCAATTTAGTTTTAGTGTTACTCCGTGTTTGAGATACAAATAAGTTAATGTATCAAAAGCGTCATAGTAACATTTGTAATGAGTTTCGAGCTTTAATTGCAGCATTAAGTAATAGCTGGCAATTAGACAGGCTAGGTTTAGTTAATACTTTATCAACACTATGACAAGTGGTAAACGTTTTCGTTAGGATATCCCTTCCACGCTGTATACCTAAAATTGTAGTTCATACCTACCAGCTCATGCATTTTCTGACAAGATCCAGTACACACCACAAAACAAAGACCAATCATAGCAGGTGAAATTGACTCAATCACCGCGACGCAGTTTATTGTTATTTTACCTGCATCTGCTCATATTTAAAGCTCAAGAATTTTCCATAAATTGTCCTACTACAGAGCTTTTTCTTGGTCCTTACGTCCGCAAAATTCATTAGTAGCTTTAGTTCTTCACTTTCTTAAAGGACACCAGATTTATGCCATTTAACCCTGAAGTGGGCACGAAGTATGTCAAGCACAGGTGTCAGCACGTGTAGATGCGAACATTTTCCGTCATATGGACATATAGACGTGACACGACATGACTGGCATCCTTTACAGAGCGATCGATTTGTCGGATTCCAAAAAGGAACAATTTGAACAAAAACGGAAAAAATCAGAATTTTTCAAATGCATTAAACGCAGAACATTTTAAACATTATTTTGCTACTCAATCTTATAAACGCAAAAGATTGTAATAATGTTATGGACGAATGGATGGATGGATGTTGGCTACTCTTTCACGCTTAAACAACTGAACGGATTTAGCTGGAATTTGGCATTTATAGAAATTGATCTAGCTTAACGCAAAAGATAATTTTTATCCCGTCTTTGGGTTCTCGTTGGATTATTTAGGACTTCATTCTTCGTCGGCAATCAGAGAAAACAACTTTATATTATTAATTTCCAGAATCGTAGCAATCGTTTCGGAGATTAGCGCTAGCGATATTAGTAACTAATTAATTTATATAATCAGATGAATAAAATGTATAATTCACTCTTTATATTGTATCAAAACCAAACCTTACCTATTTATATTCAGTTTTTGAATACGTTTACCCACATTTTTTTTGCAAAGACGTCACAAGTTATTGATGTCACAGCAGGTCACGGAGTACCGAGGCGTCACGCTATCCGCAAAGTGACGCGATTGTCGGACTGCGTACCCATTGCGTGTCACCGCGGAATCGTGTCACAACATTTTCAATTCCGAAACTACCCTAACATGCATTTTTAATGTCTTCATTCCTTTTTTCTCAACTACTACTTTTTCTAACTAATAACGCTGTCCTATCAATTCTAAATCATTTCCCACTTAACAACTTCACGAACCAATCATCATTCTACCCTTTTTCATGAAAGTACGGGACATGCACCTGGCATTGCATGTTTGTGTAGGGGCTCCGCGGCACGCGTTTAATAACTTTATTGATAACTAACGAGTAAAATTGATCGGCATTAACGATCTTAATCGAATCGCGGCTGGCATCGATTCATTGCGTGTCGATGCCCCGATCTCGAGTTAATTTAATTGAAACTGAGTTGAGTAATTAATTAGAGGCGAATGAGAGCTCTCAGATGAAGCGAACCCCCACATTGGTGTTTACAGGCGCTCATACATATTGAGTGAGTGACGACGACGCGACAACACGTCTTAACACAGATTAGACATACATCACTTTATATTTTTGTTTATAATAATACGCGCGTAAAATTCTGTCTCCATGACATTCCACTTTTATACCAGACTTTATACTTAAACGTGAATACTAATAAGCTCATTATAACAAACAAGGCTGTAAAAAATAGCTAAGTACGAACATTATAACCTAGGTTGGATATTTTTCGCATTTTTGGAACCTTTATAGGGCTGATGGCACTTTGTTTTATGTTTGTAACTAAGTAACTAGGTTCTAAGATAACAAAAAAATAATAATTGGCTACCAGACTAGAGGATACTGTTGCCCTTTTCAAGAAATCTCTTATTTGACACTGAAGTTTAAAGGAACAAAGGACCAGTGTGGAAAAACTCCCCACAAGGTAGATTGATGATTTGGTAGAGGTTGCGGTTATTGTGGCTATCTTTAGGGGAGGCTTATGTCCAGCAGTGGACGTCGTTCGGCTCATACGATGATAATGATGATGAAATTTACAATAATATGTTAGGTTTGAATACGGATAATGAGGGTTATAAGACACTCCAAGATATTCAGTATGACCAGACAAACATATCGTCAGGCCACAAAGACTAAAAAACTTAAATAATTCACAAGGAATTTAAGTAATTGGCCTCCGGAGTGGGCGAACACATTGTTACACAGAATACATAACAACAGATACGCTACCCGATTGATTTAGCTAAGAGCATAGCGACGCGGGTTAATGGCGTTTAATCCCGCTAAAACGCTACACGATCCGTCATAATGAATATTTATCCTCGACAGAAGTCGCGCATACTTTTATGACGAATACATATTTTAGTAGCCGACGTAATTCCACTGATTACTTTCTTTAATTTTTCTGAAAACGCAGCCAGTACCTAAGTGTATTAAAGCTTCGGGAAGAGCACACATTTAATGGATGAAAATTTAAACAAAATACTCTTTTTTGGATACGAAAATTGAAGGAGCATTTGAATGTTCGAATGTCTTTTTAGTATTCTTCGTCCATTTATAATTCACGTTTATTTTAACTGTTGCACCTTTTTACAGAACTTCAACTTTCACACAAATGTCATGTTCATTGATTGAAAAGACGTTTTCATATGAACACAGCTGTTCTAAGAATTATTTTTATCTCACCAGCTTTTGCCCGCGACTTCCTCCGCGTAAATGTCGGTTATCGCGGACACAGACGAAGTCGCGCAACAAAAAGTACAAAGGCAGATATAATGCCTTAAGTATTCAAAGAAAATATAAACATGGCAGGTGCAAATTATGTTCTAGTGTAAAAACTCAACGTATTTACATAAATAAATTGAAATGTAGCATATCTGGGTCATGCGATCCCTTGTTTGAATAAATCTATGATAGGCAGTTAGTGTATAAAAGCATCAAGCAAAGTCCGTTTATTTTTATTTTCCTTGAATTGAGCAGCTTTGTTAGTTACCAAGAAAATCGGGATTGTCAAAACAACAAATTCGTAGAAACTGTGATTTCAACTGAAAATATTTTTTAGATACCACCTACGTTTGATTTTTATTAATCTTTTAATTCGCTGAAAGCGTCACTTTTAAAACAAACCAGTCTTTGGTATATAATCCTTAAGAAAAACTAATTTTCTATTTATAAATTGGCAATAGGCTCGCCCCCTATTACATGGGACTTAAACATAACTGGCGAAATGTGGGTGTACTAAATGGGTACACCTCTGCCTAACCCTTCGGGGATTACAGGCGTGATGTTATATATAAATTAACAGTAAAAACCTTTAATTTTCAATCTTCTTATTCGCTGAAAGCATTTTGTATAATACATAATATATCAGTTATCTACAAAATCCCTAAAAAAAAACTCGTCTTCTATTTATAAATTAATAAAAAAAGCCAGTAAAGCTAATAAATAAAAATAAATTTACTATTCAATACCTAGCATAACTTCAATCATAAT
The DNA here is from genome assembly GCA_949316365.1 of Hoplodrina blanda. NCBI lineage: Eukaryota > Metazoa > Arthropoda > Insecta > Lepidoptera > Noctuidae > Hoplodrina > Hoplodrina blanda. Next base: position 12,276,136 of record OX438581.1, read on the forward strand.
TATTGAGAGCGGTTATTATTTTGATCAACATAACATTACGGAGCTAAAACAAGATGTTTTGTCCGATGCGGTCGTAATTCTTGCTCTTAACAGGCTTAATTTAATAATTAATAAAACTACCTGCCTCCATACTGCCAGCACTACACATTAGTTTTAATTTTATTATAACGTTCATAATAAAAACAACACGTTATGGGGCCAGCGTGTTTAAAATGAGGATTATAATTATGGTTATTATATATTTTTAAATTAAGTAGGTAATATTATGTAGTTTGTGTGGGTATAAAAAACTATACATCTGCCTTTTACTGGCTACATCATTAAAATGGCAATTATAAACTTTTTTCTTGAGCGTGTTAACGATTTCTCGAAGTGTTGCTAGGTTCCGCGATTCTAGAAATTGGTCCTTTCGAAAATAACTTAATACCTACCTAGTAACCTTGAATAAATGGTTTTGTTATTAAATCATAACACGAAGTCTTCAATTTTATGAGAATGTGTCAAAAACTACCTTCATTTTGGAACACAGGCTGACAACAATAATAGTTATAAAACTAAAAAGAATACCAGTAAAAGTTTGTAGGACGACAAACAGGTGTGTTTGGACGGAGTTACATAAAAATCAGGAACATTAATAGAATGACGTACCTACACATTTGTAGATATCCAGTCGTTCTTCATTAGCAAATGATTCCTAAAGATGCGTATGAGCAGTTAGCAAAAGGCAAAATAAATAAATGTGAGCGACATTTCATTATAAAGAGTAGGTCTTTTAGAACAGCTAAGGTTGCCTCACTTCCATTCAACCTTACCGAGAATTTTCCTTAGCAACTTCTTTCAGTCTCATATATTTCAAAATAAAAATTTGTTTCAGTTTTGCAAACAGCAATAAGCAGTACGTCGTTTTTATATTTAATGTGCCCTCGTCCATTAGTCATATGAAACATGTGCCAATACAAATTATATGGAGGTTTATGAATGACAGACTGGTGCGGGGGGTGTGGGGGTAGCGGGAGGCGCGGGGTGCCCTGAGGAGGGAACACTAATGGATTACATTCGCGCGAGTGAATTAGGATATTGTCGTGCGATCTGTTCCGGTGCACTCCTTTATGATGCTACCATTCATACATACACAAACACGCACACATGCACGCATACATACTGATGACTACAGATTAAATATTGATAGAGCAATACAATTAGGCATCCCACTTGGGCCATCCTCGTTTGCAGCTAGAAGTAGGCGCGTGGGCTGTCAAATGAGAGTGGGACGATATCGATTTAAGGATTTTACATTCAATTAGATGTATGATAATGTTATCGGGACAAATGATGGATTCTTATTTGTGTGTTGTACTTAATGAACCTTTTGTTATTTAGATAAAAATGGAGAAAAGATAAAGATAGGAAAATCTCCAACATTTTTTATTTTCAAAGGGATATCTCTCATTATTTCTCTATACACACTTCTTGTAGAGAAAATCTATACGAATAAATAAAATTGACTTGTCTGTTTGTACGTTACTTAGGTATATCAAAAACACAATTTTTAAAATTTTTGTTTGTCTGTTTGTTCCGGCTAATCTCCAAAACGGCTGGATCCAGTTTAGACGGCATGTGTGACTAAATAAGTAACCTAGGCTACTTTAAAAAACGGGTTGCACTCCGGGAGTGCCGGCAGAAGTGAAAACTTGATAATTAACGTTGAGCATGTTTGATATTTTGGAATGGTTAGGGAATAATTTTGCACCAATTGCTTTATCAGTATAAAAGTACTATCATTTATGTGGTAGAATACAATATTCATTTATTGCGCTATCGTACACAAACATGACAATTTATATTACATTAAGCTGTCACCATCCATGGATGCGCGTGGCACGCTGTAACATACACGAACATTCGCGCAAGCGCCCTGCGCTGTCTAAACGAAACAGTAGGCCCAGGCATACATTTTCGCCGCGCCGTAGAGAGGGGATAGCTGTCTACTCTCCATCCGTCTTACGCTTTTTCGATCAGGTCACGTGTCCTGACGCGAGTTTAAGATTTTATACCCATTACAGAAAAAGTGCTCAACGCCGCTAAAGAAGTTTTCACCTCAAAAAAAAGAGAATTAGGGTTACGCGTAAAAAATACCGATTTTCACAACGAACCAACAGTTGCGTACACTGGTGAACAAAGTACCTACTTACATAGGTACAACTAGTACAATCGCCAATAAAAGTTGTTGGAGCCACTAAAAAGCACGTTGACACAATGAAGGATTACACCACTCTGTAATCACTTGCACTGAGCCCGATATTAATGAACCATTTCCCTCGATTAACTCAACGTTTAAAGTTTATTTTTTCACAACACTCGTGTGTGCAAGTGAAAATAAACCCGACGTCAAATTACAGTTATCGAACATTGAAAACAATCTGCTATTTAATTTAAACGAGCGCGATCCTCGTGGTTTTAATTTCGAGAGAAAATTTCGATTTTAAATGCTGTTTTACCGATCATGTCATATAATACCGATTATCCTTCGATTAATATTATTGTCACTACTATAATATTATACACATAAACATAACATCACACCTGTAATCCACGAAGGGTAAGGCAGAGGTGTACCGATTAGTACACCCACATTTCGCCAGTTATGTTTAAGTCTCATGTAAAAGGGGGCGAACCTATAGCCATCAACCGGGCACATATCCAGACTCCAAGCTACTGAGAAATTCCTGATGGAAAAACACTTTGCCCGACCTGGGAATCCAACCCAAGAACAGTTCAGCAGTCGCGCCTTGCGACCACTACACCAACGACGCAGTCAATACAGTATCGGCCGTATTGTGATATAGTAGAAATAACAGCTAAATTAGAGTCAAATGTCCTACATCTTCTAAGAAGAATTAACTGAACTTTCTAGAAAATCGTATCATAATAGCTTTATTAAATTCTTAGAATGCGATAACCAATTCCAAAAGGCTATTATCATACCATTGATAACGTCAAATATCGTTTGAAACTCTAACATTGTTTCAAGTTTCCACTGAAAATTTTCAACACCCGAAAACGTTAAAACAGTCATTGTAAGTAATAAAAGTTGTACAACTACCGTATCCAATCATTCCAGTTGTTAAAGTCCAGGCAGTTAGTTGTAACTAGTTTCAATTTCTAAACATACACCGACACAGATTTCATTTGTATAAAAGAGAGGAAAGATGGCAGCACGCGACGTGGAAACTCAGCCAGAGTGTTGGCAGTGCCAAAACTGTAGCCTTCTCGGTACAAGGGTTTCAACTTATCAATTACACCGTTCGCTACTTACCGCGCGGAAAGGGCAAATTGATTTAATGTAACCAGAGTGCTTTGACGAATATTATTAACGTCTTTTTCCCCCCTCTATTGTGGGGGTAACGCGCGCTTTGTTCTTTCGCACGGTTTTGTATAACATCGAATCACACTTATCTCAATCACGGAAACGGGTTGTATGGAACGTCCGTGTCTTCTTTATCAACGCGTAGAAATTATGACAGAATTTTAATTAACTTGCGACATTGACGGGACCTTGCTTATCAAGTGTATTTACTAAGCAAAAAAATTGCGGACACTTATATGCAATTAGTTATTTGTGTCAAGCGTTTAATTATGTTATTAACTTGTCTCAGCGTCTACCCGTTCGTTGATTTATCTCAACGATTTTCTTAAAGACGGCATTCTTTCAAAGCAGCGAACTTCTCTTCAAAAAGACGGGGCTAGTGTTCGTTTCGTAAATCTATCGGATTAACAGCGGCCGTCGGTGTACGTTAATAAATACGTCGAGTACAAGTCCTCTCATTAGAGCGCCATAACTCCTCATTAGTGGGCATGCTAATTAATGTGACGTTTACGAGTACCCGACGGTCGTAACTCAGTCCACGACGCTCGCCCCGCGGCCCGTTCCCGATGCCTCAATTCTTATTTCCTGGAAAAAAAATATATTGCATATTTCTTTCACAGGCATCAAACGTAATTGGTATAATCGCTTCTAACGATGCCAATTCTGTAATATTTCAAAATAGTTTTCTCACTCTTTTATTTGTGGAATGGAACCGATATTATTATTGGTACTTTACAAGATGAAATATTGCACATTTATTTTTACTAAAGCATCAAACGTATCTACGTAACTGGTATATTATCACTTCTAACGATGTAATACTGTGAAACTAAGCTGTGCTCGCGACTTCGTTTGCTTGAATATCGTGGTTTACATGGACTTTTATTTTTTGCGCAGGTCCCAAATTTTTTTTTTATAAAAGCAGTCTAAGTTACTTCTTATAACATCAGGTATCTGCCAGTGAAACTCCCGTCACAATTGAACCAGCCGTTTTATAGATTAACAGGTACAAACAGATACACAAAACTTCTAAAAATTGATTTTGGTATAAGTCATGTGCATTTATTATAAAGCTGTTATTTTGACAGTACAAACCGACACTGAAATTGTATTTATTTATGTTGGTATTAGAATTCCCATTTATCTATTTGTAGAACCGATATTAATATTAGTACTTTATTTTTAAACGGAATGAGGCAATTAGTTAGTGATGCATTTATAATTAAGTTATCAGCTGTCTCGCTACTTAATTCATGAATGGGTCCAAATTATACGTTAACTTATTAGCTAGTAACACGCACTGTGCGCCAGTGCCCTTAATACGGTGTCGTGTTTCATAGGTCGCCGCCACAACCCCGAATCAAATGTTACCGCTGTTGTGTAGAAACCATCTCGGAAAAAGGCGCCTCCCTGACCAAACGAACTTGAGCATTCGGTCCCTCTTTGCCGCACACCACTTTCTTATCTCATCTCTTTCTCATCTTTCTCGTTTTATTTTAATATAAAAAACACAGCGAGCTTTTGAAATAAAATAAAACGTGTATTATTTAGATTTTTTAATTGTGTAATGATTAGTGCAATTCTCAAATTAATAGCACGTTGCATTAAGCAAAAGAAGCATATAATCAATAATTTTAGTCATTATTTCGCAAGGTTTTTAATATATTTTTAACACATTTAACAAAATTAGAACGTGCAATGTGATGATAAGATATCAAACATTAATAAAGTGCTTTTAGATGTCATTTTTTTCCCTTAATTAATGAAATAATAGCCTCTGAGAAACGACTAAAAACAAGGTTTTGGTCGGGGTAGCGCCTTAACCATCATTGTATGTTAAACTGTATTTAAAATGCACATTTAAGTTAACTACACAGCATTCGCGATAAAGGGTTTATTACTCTTATCTTACTCTTTTATTTTTATATACTTTAGAACTTACTCAGTTAAAACGAAAATATACTGTTTACATACAAAAAGGCATCGCTATGCAATTGTTTTTTAATGTACCGATTACAATCTAGGTAGCTACCTCGTCCTTAGTACTGCATCTTTGCATTAAAACGGCCAACACTTTGCATAATTTGTCACTAAACACATGCACCGTACATACACCAATAAGGCGAAGCATTGCAATAAGGCGAATGAGATTAAAATCATTAATTCTAACTTTTATAATGTCAACTCGTGCATTAAGCTGCATTGCAGCGAGGTTTACTAGCCGATGTGGTTAACGTCCAGCTTTTATTAGCATCAAGCAGTATTATAAACGCGAGGGTCATATCACGGCTCCATCGGGGATCACAGCTGTAATTAAAGCTTCGAGGCGAAAGTTGAACGTGAAGATTGTAATCGGGAGCATAATTTTAAATCAAATTAACACTTCAACTTTAAACCGAGGTCATTAATGCCATTACAACGAAACAATATAGAGTCGTGACCGCACCGGCCGATATCTAAATAATAAATAAATAGACGAGCTGCTATCGGGGTATCGCATCTCTGCGTTAATGTTCCGCGCCGGAGTTTTATAATTAACAATAAATTCGGTATGTTTTTTGTGGTATCGCGCTGTGCCGAGGGCTGGTGCATCCATTTTTCCTGCCCTCGATACTGATCTTAATAACACACGGTAAAATGCTACTATCGGGTGGTCCCTATTGCCTATTCGCACATCGCTGTTACATTGAAGCGCGGGAAATAGAATACTCGGAAATGATTAGCTCATTCTTCCGAACGCGGCTCGTTATCATACTATTTCTAAACGAGTACGTCTGATCAGGGTAATGATGCTTACCCTTACGTTATTATTACCCTGCCTTTGTTGTTAAATTCGTTCAGGGAAACATTGCCTTGATAGATCATTGGTAGGAGTCATTTGAATAGTATTACTATAGTCGGTAAAATTGCGTATTGTCATTGTAACAAGCTTTAAATGAGAATATCAGCTTTGAAACTTATTGCCTCTAAGTGGTAAAATAAAAAGTGGAACTAAATCCAAGAAACAGTTCCTATTTTCCTCTCAGATCAAGTTCGAAGTAACCCGTCTTCACGGAATCTATTAGGTTCGTAATTCCTTGAATTTCGCTCAAAAACACCAAAAATCCTGCACGGGCTGAGTACTCGAGCCGGGGCTCCGTTATCTCGTTATCCTAATGAAGTCTACGCTAATGACGAGTAGGTAAATAATAGGGCGGCTAATGGGGGCTTTATCATTCTCGAGTGCGCTCCAGGTAAGGGCCAATTAGAGAGGCCGACATCGGTCCATATTGTTCAGCGGAGCTCGCTTCGATTACGATTATTTCCTAACGACTCTCAACACTGATAAATTGGACAAACTATTGCGAAATGACGTCCGTGGTTTGCGGCACCAACTTTAATTTCCTGTTAAATTGTCGTATTTCACGTGTACCATAAAGTGGCTTATTAGGTACCGAATGTAATTGCATTGCTTTGTAATTGATAGGGTGGTTCGGTCGCAGTGGTGGACATGTTTCATTTCGCTAATGAAAGAATTCCCGTCACAATGTAATTAGTTTGTATTATTGTAACTGTGCGGGTGCGTTATTGTGACGTTTGCTTTGTTTATTCAATTTATAACCGGTAATGGAATGTGGTTGTAATTACCGAATGTTTCAATGAAAGCTTGTATTTGTAGATACGTGGTTTGATTAATGGTAATTAATTTTGCCGATTAATTTATTGTAATAAATTGATATTTAACTAAGGAGTCATCATATTTCAAATCTTTTATACTTAATTAACTAAATCATTGTTACTACATACAAAGTGATGTACGACCCCAATAAATCAACTTAACCCCTATAATAACTCAGAATCCCAAAAATGTCACCTTTAAATTCGAAATCGAAATAAAGTCGAAACTCAAACGGTTAAAATCGTTGTCTGTAAACAATTCTTGAAATGTCCGGTACAATATCGGATCCCGCAATTATCCGACAGTGGGCGGGCTAATTATCGCATCAAGTCGACCGAGGGGAGCCGGGCCCGGCCCGACTCCGGCCGGGACACGGAAAATATTTTCCCTTCAGTTTTTTTCAGCGAGTCGCAACAGTTATCACCTGTTATGTCTCGTTCCGTAGTTTCAATAAACACAGCTGCTCGTGTATGTTAATTGACTGAATTTTGATGTCTTTTATTAAACAGATTAACTGCAGTTTAAAAATAAGTTATTCATGACTTAAGAATAGAAAACTTCAGGCAATGTAATTTGTTGGTTTATGGTTTTTTATTACAGTCGGCAAAACGGAACCCTCTTTGTTGTCCGTCTGTCTGTCCGTTTGTCAAGACCCTTCCAAAAGCCTTCCCCAAATCCTTCCAGGAAATCTTTTCCCGCGCCACCTCGTACCAGTCACAACGCGACATCATAATTATAGTTTTTTAATTGTCCTATCTTGTTACAAGTTTAACACAGCGCACTACTAATATATAACGGCGCTGCAAAACTTAAACAACAAGAAATGAGGGCTCCGGAGAGCTATTGAAAGTCTTGTAGGAAGAACTCTTCGATACAATGAGGCAATTTGCTTGTAATACTAACAATCCTGGCACGGACTTGGCGAAAGCCTTATATTTAGTCCACTCTGTTCCTCAGATCGCACTTATTTTATGAAACACTTTTATTAGTAAGTAGATTGGGGATCGTGTAAAGTGCGGGTGGACAGAAATTGTGTAGTGCTATAAAGCGCACGGGTTGGAGGCAGGCGTCTTCAATCCCCGGGCCGCTGTGAAACTTCCCGCCGCTGTTTTTTATTGCGCAGAATTTAAATGCATTTTTGATGTTACGAGATGACACGCGGCGGACGTCCGCCCCGCCCGCGTCTCACCCCGCGCCCTATAATTTCCCAACTTGAAACTTCACTACGGTATTAAGCCTTGATTGCTTGAAGAAACTTGGAACATTTTACCGTATTCTTCGAGCTCCCAGAAGATGCTGCGGCGCTAGCGCAGACGTTTATTACTAACAGTGATTTGAATTAATTCAGAATTATTTAGAGAGAACTTCATACATTTAAAATTCAGTAGATGGGTTGTATAATTTTAATGTCGGATATCCACTACAATCGTATTCCATTACGCGACACATTTACGTGACGATCAATTAATTTGGCATCGCACCTCCAATATAGCGATCAAAAGGGATACCGTGTATTTGGATTCTCTATTACGGTTTTCAATTAAGTAGTTGGGGTTTAGTTTCGACCACATCAGAAGCGGTACACGACAATACGTTTAGCGAGCAGGCGGCGGCGGCCGCGGGCCACGGGCGCCACCTGCCCGCGAATTGACTTCCTCTGCCATAGTTTTTAGCGCTTACTAAAAGGATTGCCGTGTTCGCATTGATACTTGAGATCGTAGCGAACTTTTAAACCATTTTGATTTTAAAAATATTATTTGATTACGCGAATTGAGTGCAAAGTTTTATGTCCTATATCTGTATGATGGATTTGAATGACTACGAGTCCTTGTGTGATGTAGTGTCTCAGAGTCCAAAGGCGAGACGTCCGAGCGGCTTCCCGTGGGCGCATTAATTAGCGGTGCCTGGGTAGGGGTGGGGGGGAGCTCATGAAAGTTTACCATTTAATTAGAAGGAGCTGCCGCTCGCCCCTTACCTTTTGTCGTAATGCTATGAGTATGAGCGCAACTTATAGGGTTTCTCATTAGTCATGTATTAAGTTTCAAACAGTTACCGACTCCAATGCGTAGTTTTTTTAATGGCGAGAGCAAAAAATTAATTATTCCGTCAAGTGCCAAAAACAAAAGATCTATAAAATCATAAACCGCACGGACGCACCCTCAGTGGTCTAAAGAGATTCGAGTCAAATTTAGTGTCTGCTATAACAAAGGGCCGTGTCCTAGGTGGCGCTGCGGTGCTGCCGCGTCTCCAATTAGGCTAATGGACAGAACCCGACCTGCATTCATACTCGAAATCCTCCACACCAAGCTGCAGCTAATTTTCGCTTAAACGTTACGGGGGCGCAGACCGGCGGTTTGGACGCCGCGTTTTGAACGCTAGAAAGTACAAAGAAGTTTTTAAGGTAAACAAAATATTAAAGTTCTACTCGTATCTAACGTATAATTTAACTGATCTATCACTCATAAATATGATTTAGTATTTCAGTTAACTTGTTTTTTTAAGTTCATTAATATAAAAGAAACATTTTATTTATTTATAAATTGCTAATTTCTGCCCGCGATTTCGTCCGCGTGATTTTTCAAACGCCCTAATTAGTCTTTGGTTACTACTGAGCTCCCATGGGTCGTAGCGTGATGTTATATAGCCTATACTATTCCTCATATATCTGGTTATCATATTTTTTCTAACCCGACTGGTACTTCCAGAAATTTGTGCGTTTAAACAAACAAATAAACATAAAAACTTTTCAGCTGTTAATTATTTTATGAAATATTAGTATTGATATTCTAAAATTAGAGACTGGAATGCTCCATTAGGATGATGACGGCATTAATATAAAAAATATTAAATGCAGGGTTGATCAAACCAGAGTACCTATAAATAAGTTCTTACATTATAAGTTCAGTATTCTATCCGTATTACTGATTGTAGGTACTTATGTAAGTATCTATAACAGGAATAACCTATCACGACTATGCATGACTAACATTATAATAAGCTCTTGAATTTTGTAATTTATTTATCTGTGTCTTATTTATACGCAATCTTTTTAATTTTCATTTAAATTATTGGTGGAAGAATATTACTTCGTATATAGTCAACGTAAAATTACGCTCTGAGATGTGACGCCCGATAAACAATATACGGTTTACGATTTAAGAAATTTATTTCTCAAAAAGAATACAATTCACTTATTAAGAGAAAAAGCAAGTTAATCTTAAAAACCTACCTACCGTGTAATTTCATGTACTTATGAAATTACGGAGAAAACGGTAGGTAGTCGTAAATAAACTATCAAGTATGATTTAAAATAATTATGCTAAATAATTATGAATTATTATGATTTTAAATAATAACAATTAGCGTAGTGGGTCTGGGTAGCAAAAAAATAATACGACGGGTATAAAAAGACGCTTAACGTAAGCCATAAGTTAGTATTCTTCCCATCATTGCTATCATTATTTAGACCAGGGGTTACCAATTAGTTTCGCTCGGGATCCGTTTTAAGAAATGAAATAACCATCGCAGTCCGCACAACATTTAAAAGAAAAAAAAAAAAACAAATGTAAGTAAGTTACAGAAATGACAAAGGTATCTTTTTTTTCGGCGTGCTTGTATGACGACATGTATGAACGTAGATGAGGCGAAAGGAGTATGTAAGGATCGTAGCAGGTGGCGTTCTGTGGTTTCTGCCTACCCCCATGGGAAAAAGGCGTGAGTTTATGTATGTGTGTATGTATCTTTTTTTTTTCATATCAATGAGAAAAATTACATACTGCGACAATCAACGCTTTCGCAATCCGCGAACTCTTTCTCGTCGTTACTTCGCCCGGCCGTTTTCGAATTGAATTCAGCAAAGATTTAATGCAGGGAATACATTTTTATTAAATTCTGTACTCTGTAGTGCAAGTTGCTGTGTTCTCGCGGTCCGCACAAAATGGGTAGGCGGTCCGCCAATTGGTAACCCCTGATCTAGACCATACCTGGGAAACTTCTGGTTACGAAGACATTGAAGGGTGATTTTTGACCCGTTTTTTACAATAACCAGTTTTGTGCGTTACATTGCACACTACAGTAATACATATAAACAGAAGTCTCTATACGTTTAAAAAGTGTATTTTAAATCTACGAATTGAATTTAATAAGATTTTTGGAACGTGGTTCCTTAACGCGACTTACAGTAGGAGTTAACTAGCAGAAATCGTCACCTACGAAAAACGTGTTATGCCCCTTCCAGGCAATATTAAATCTCTTTCTCTCTGTCTCTTTCTATTATTCTGACGGTCCCCCGACCGCACAATTTTTTAACAAGCGTTTTTTCTCTACAATTCCCCGCCCGTCTGCCTCGCACTCGCTTCGGCATGCATCGCGACTCATTACTCCACTAATGGAGGCCGTAATGAACCAATCTAACAGATTGCTCTCAAATCTTCAGCCAACGCCACTGATTTGAAAGCTCTGCCCTGAGACGTAGCTATCTTTTAAATTAAATCCTCCTTACATTAACGTAATAGCAGGAGCACCTACTAAACTAATGCTCATAACATCGTGCCAAACTTAATTTGACTAAACCACTGACTAAATACGACCAATGATCCACGCGAATTTAGCACCTAATTAAATTTGTTTGGCAGCTCGACACGCGAGTACCTACTAATCGCCAAGGTTAAGTCGCTACTTCCAGCGAACTTGTTCACAACTCCAATTTGTAGCTCCGTTTGTGCGACTCGGGAAGTTATATTAAAAGGTCCACAGTAATTTTCTTGACAAACACAATGAATAATGAATGGCGCAATATAAAATTCGGATTGAGGAGGGCGCCTCGTCATGTGTCCCGCCCGACATGTTTGTCTCTCTTAATTCTGTGTGTTTTTGCTAATTGAGTCCCGCTTCGGTATCACCTGAGCACCGAGCACGCGCGCCGAGCCCCGTGCTCGTCATCACTCGCTTCGTTAATCTATTATTCATCCAGAAACACTAATTAAAACGTATACGCGTACTCTTTATTCCGAAAGTCTCGCGCGACACTCGTTCCTTCCTCTTGCGTTCCTCGGTGCGAATTCAATCAACTCCAAATTCAACATAAGGCGCAAGATTTATGATCGACACAAATCGAATTCGCTAACAAACAATATCGTATTCGAACGCGGTACGTGGGATACGATACGAGTATATCAATATTGCAGGCGCTATTAATACGTCCGTCTCATGAGCGGGCGGGGTAGCCCGACCCCCCCGCCGCCCCACTCCCCTTAGTCGCCGCTCTTAATTGAATGAGGAGCGGGAATTGTTTCCCAAAATGAAACAATTAATTGTGCAACGGCTATTCCGCCTTACATGGATAATACGTTCGTTTATGGCCTCCTAACGCGGCTGCACGGCGTCCTTTATTGGACCGACTCTAGGAATTTGTGTTCATTGGAGCTCGTATCCAAAATTTAATCGAGAATTTATAAGGACATCTCTTTGTTGTTACGGAGCGGGAGTTTTTGCAGCTGGCCCACTCGGGATTGCATTGTGCAATGTTTAAAAAGACGTCGGTTTTAACGTAAACCCCAAGTATTTGCCTCAACAAATGCGGGTTCTACATTATGCGCCCGTTTACCAACTTACGATGGCGAGAACGAGCCTCTTAGCTTGAAGCGAGACGTTTAAAATTTTCATGGTCAGGTCATGGAGCACGTGTAATGCGGTTATACCGCGAGGAAATTCAGTGGAACACGCTAACATGTGGCGCATTCAACTCGAAGACGCGTCGTAAACCGCCTTTACGCCTCTCGGCGAGAGCTCCTCAAAACTTTTCATATTCGCCGACCGTAAAACAAGCCGAAAAATACGACCGACGAAAAACATTGTAAATAGTAGCGGCTTATCGAGAGAGCGGCCATACTTGCCGCGAAATTAGTTTTTAAAACATAGTTTTAACTGTGCTTGTTGCACCCAAAATGAGTGGTGTTCCAGGTTTTATACGTTCGCAAACAATTCCCCTTTTCTCTTAGAAAATAAATTTTCACTTAAACTTGAAGTATGTTCTTAAAACTACCTAGAGTCTGGCAGAATTAATAGGCATGCGCCACTAATCACCAGAATATACAGCTTGCATTATCAGTGGACACACACATGTTTGTGAGCACGCACACACAGGTGGCGCTGGCTCGCAGACGGGGTGGCGTTGTACGCCACACTGCGAGGGGCACACATTCAATTTGCTATTTATCCGGGAATGGATCTAAGTCATTACTTAGCTGAGCGAGAGAGATGAGAACGGGATGCACTGGAAATTACACGGCGAGCCAGTGTTCACAGTCAGTACTGCTATGCGTGCCTTCCTTTACTGCACTATATGTACCCATTGCATTTGCCAAATGTGCATGCTACGACTTAATTTACGCAGTTAAATCCCGTACAAGCAAGAGTATTTGATACTGCTCACATGGACACATGCTTATTATCTCAACTGATCATGTTCCCTGCTCAATGATTATACATGAAAAAAACGTATCTCCAGAATATATCTATATAAAAACACGAAGATTTCCGATAAAAGTATTCTATACCTTTAAGTATTAAGATTCTGTCGAATCTCCAAAAAGATCATAAAAGTTTTACCTAATTTATACGTTTTTTCCTAATGACCTACTGCCATAGTTTACTTGCCTGACATAACTTTAATTCGGTAGTTGCCACCATTAACCTATAATTCCAAGACATAACTTCTTTAACCTGTCAAGCCCCGGCTGACTAAGTCAGAACAATAGAAAATCAATTGTGTCTCATTACATGGGACTTGAGTAATTAAAGAAATACTTTATTTTAGCCCTGAAAACCTGATAAATTTTCAATTTACTGTAAAATTATAATTTTGTGGCATTAAAATCAATAAACAGTTATTCAATTGAGCTGCCAAATAAGTGACGTCATGTTTTGACACTTGACAGGTCATAAAAAGTACGTCAATTGATTGGTGGTGTCATCTAGCCTATTCATGTTAATTACCACAGAAGCAGTCCTTAAAGTATAACTAAAAAAAAAAACTGAGCGTACTCTCTAAAGATCACCTCTTTAACCTCCACTAATAAGACCCTCAGAAACTTCAGTTCCAGCATCCAGCACGCAATTTTCTCGTACAGCTAATTTCATATTAGAGAGAAAGTTTACCAAGTGTAGGGCCGCGATCCGGTCAGGACGGCACGGCGCGGCGCGGGCGTTGGGCGCCCTCAATCACAGGAAGTGCGCCATCTCATTGCGGAAGTGGTTTCTCTTGTCGTCTCGCTCGCACGGCCTCGCCTGTTTTGTGTTTTGTAAACTTGTGCCGTTAATGGACGGACTCTGCTTGATATGCCGCGATCGAATGCATTTCGCTTGATGAAAAACTGGGATTTTATTTTTGAGCTTTTTTTCACACGTGTTTGGTGAGATTTTGTGGTTGTGTATTGGAAAATGGTAATTTGGTTGCTGGTTCCTGAAGTTGGGATTGAAATAAGTGCTTATTTTCATTGTTTCTGATGACTTTTGTGTCGTCTTCGACCAGCCGACAGACAAATCTTTGAAGACGAAAAATAATGCCAAGCTATTTCTAAAAAAACTAACAATAACCCTTCATATACTAATCCATCAAACATACACACCTTCCAATAAAACACAAAGAAATATAAGCCTGTAAATACACACACAATTTGTCCGTCTATTTTTATTTTCCACTCAAACGCTTTCATTGACTGGCAGTGCGGGTCTGGCTTGATTAATTCTTATCAGGGGACCGAGCCTACGTCACGGGATACGGGATCGAGTTCCCGGGTTGTTTAGTCGCCCCACTAGCCTCCATACCAATGTAATTTATACGGTCTATACAAGTTTCTTGTTAATTGACAGAGACAATGTTGTTATCTAAGCCGTTTTTAGCTGTTTTATAAACAGTTTTGCTTAATTTAAATATATTATTCTTTTATTGATTAAAATCTTCTTAAATTTATAAAAGCGAATGGTCACTCACTCACTCATCACGGAGTATCGAAAACCGCTTGACATATAAAAATGAAATTTGGTAGGGTTTATAGTCAGTAGACGTCTACTAAGAAAGGATGTTCCAAAATTGCGACTTCGTCTACGAAGTCAAAGTCAAAGTCAAAACATTTATTTCGATTAGACCATTTACAGGTTCTTTTGAATTGTCAAGAAGTCGGTCAGTTACTCCGAAAAATGAAGCTAGTTGCTCGTTCCAAAACGGAGGTAGGCCTCTATGGAGAAGAACGAGTAAGAAACTCCACGGAACTCTTTTAAATTAGGTTTTTACAAAATCCTGGTTACATTATTCTTGTTGATTCTACATGTGATCACAATGAAGATGAATATAAAACAGTAGTTAAAAATAATAAAAATAAAGATGTAAGCCATAGCAGTTAAGAGATGACCAATCCCAACTGACAGCACCCGTTTACGAGCATGACGCATGGATCAGCACCACCTAGCTCAACCATTATGGAGGGAGCCAAATGATCCGCGATAACCAACATTCACGCGGACGAAGTCGAGGGCAAAAGTTAGTATAGTTAGTGTAAAGTACAGTGAGTTTGATTGACGAGTCGTCAAAAGCTTGAAAGTCTGACAACCAGTATTACCTAGGAGTATCGTATTACCCAGTTACTGGGTTGTGGAGGTAAGATAGGCAGTCGCTCCATGTAAAATACTGGTACTCAGCTGCATCCGGTTAGACTGGAAGCCGACCCCAACATAGTTGGGAAAAGGCTAGGCAGATGATGACAGTGAGTTTGATTCCTTTTTTGTGTTTTTGTATTTGTAAGAGTTAATCTCTGAAAGTACTGATCCGATTACAAAAAAAAAAACATAAGGCTTATGTTTTGTGTTTGTTTGTATCTGATATATTAAATAAAATATTTTTACATCTAATTAAGTATTATTTACATAATATAACAACAAACCATTACGCGCATGTAAGTAAATAGATAGGAACTATTAAATTAATTGGACATAACTAATTAAGGTCAAATGCTAAAGTCATTACGCACCGTTTTAATTTGTTAGACTTCCTAGTTGCCTGGTTGTTATTAATAATAATATTAATTAACAATTACAATTAAGTATAATACACACAAGTGTATGTAGCGATAGAAGACAGCCTTCAATTAATGCACGCGGTAATTAAAAAACAAAAGAAGTATATAGGCTATTAATTTTAATGCTTTTTTTTATTTTAATTCTTTTATTGATAAATTAACAATAATACTGTCTTAATTAATGCTATATTTTTAATGTAATCTTTTTAAATGTTATACCAGCTAAATGAAGGCGCTAAATAAAAAGTAGCCTATTTCCTTTTTGGGGTTCAAACTTACCTTGTACCAAATTTCATGAAAATCGGATCAGTGGTTTATTCGTGAAAGCATAATAGACAAACAGACCGATAGACAGACAGACAGGCTTTCTTACGTTTATAATATTCGTGTGGAAGTATGGACTAGCTTTCGCTCGCGGCTATGTCCACATGTTATCTGGAGAAAACATAGTTTTACCACAATGTAATTTTTATAATTCTTAATCTTTAATTAATTCTTTTAACCATAATAACATAACATCACGCCTGTTATTCCCGAAGGGTTAGGCAGAGGTGTACCCATTAGTACACCCACATTTCGCCAGTTATGTTTTGTTTTGTTGTTGTTTTTAACCATAATATATTTCCTAAAACTTTTACGTTAAATATAACTAGGAAATTACAACGTAAATCGAAACATTCTGTGTTTTGCGCCTAGATGTTATCTCTAGCGCTAGATGTCGATTTGCACCAACAAAACCCAGTAAAGCTTTGTTTTTCTTTGTTCATAAGTACCTATTTAATAGAATATTTCTCTATCTTAATAAAGAAATATACACATCAAAAGTGTCTAGGGATCAACATCCCTGTTATTGATTAGGGATGTTGATCCCTAGACACTTTTGATGTGTGTAGTAAGGTCTTCGAAGAAACTCAGTCTAAATTAAATTCTTCTCCGAACATAATAGGACTGGCACTAAGCTCCTACATTGCTTTCCTGGAATTTTATTTTATTAATAAAATGTGGTAGTTTTTCTGTTTAACTGTGAAATAATCCCTCTTTTAAGTCCAATTAATTAAATTTTTCTCATATAGAAAATAAATTTATTTTAAAGGTAAGTTTACACCAGCGCTGAGTGGTGCACTGATAAGGGCGCCCGATTAAAATGAATCACAACGGTGCTGCTAATTGGGCTGGCCTGGCGGCTCATCCAATTAGCCGGGACTTAGAAACCCGTGCCCGCAGGCCGCCGGGACCGGCCGCACCCCCGCTCTAATCTACCCTGTCTGTTCAACTAATATGAACCGTCACAACCGTGTACACACTGCCTTGGTTTTAGGAAACAATTGCAACTACTACTAAAATAGACGTAGTATATTATAGTGTAATAACTCGTTCATGAATATCAAAACACAGACGTAGTGTCCCTCCTATTTGTGCGTCCCTCCATCATTTTTGAACATTATTTTCAATGTTCCTTTTCTTAGCGTGAGTGCTAAGCAATTTATGTGTATATTTTGGAATGTTGATGAAAACTCAGTTGTTTAGGCGAGGCGCGGTAACGACTCCTTTCAAGACTTCGCGACGCCTTTAATGACATCGAAGTCGGTGAGGCCGGGTTCGCGTGCGCAGTTCTTGTTATTTCTTTATTACAAAGGAGTGCCTCATTAATTTGGCAGCCCCTCAGGGTTGAGAGAGTCGCGAACCCTTGACCTCGTTCGCGAGAGCCCGCGACACCGAACCGTTCCCAAATTGAAAAGCTTACGCACCTAGCGATACATAATTAACGATCCTCATTACTCGGTAACAGACACCACGTGCTACTCGCGCCCTCGTCCGCGCCTGCCCGCGTCCCGCCGTCACCCTGCAGTGTGACCGACTCCTAGCTCCACTCGCGGACTTTTCGCACGGACCGTGAGCAGCCGCGCTCTCTCGCAACGGAAAACGACATAAAAGTCAAACTTAGATCATTCCAGTCCCAGACATAATTCCTTGACTCATCGTTCCAGCTAGACAGTTTCTATTATCCTTAATAGCATCCGTAAGAGTTTTAAAATGGCTTCAATAGTAAAACTTGTTCTCAGGAAGTGTTCGCAGGCCACGCAGAGCACCGTATCGGAAGAAGTTTCATATTGAATGTCGCGTTTTATTGGAGAAATTGGACGGCAATGCAGGCGAGCGGAAAATTCTTAATTTGTTGTTATAATGGCGGAGGAGTGACGTTGTGTCGCGCGGAGGCGCCTCGAGCTGGAGTTAATTCGGAGGAGGGCCCGGGGACCGCATGTAAAGAGGCTAATGAACGCGCCGGCCGCCGGCGGGCCAGCGTGTCCGCGGACTCGTGCATTTTTAATGGCGCACGCTAGCACACTCACTATTAATATTTACCGAACACGTCAAGAGGGTGCACTTTACCTTTTAGTTAACTAGCGTCCGGCCGTTCATTAAATTTTCACGCGCGTCAGTTTCGGGCGAATTTTCCGCGGCGCTGACCGGCCGGCGCTGCCGATAACGAGGCGGACCACGCTCGTTACAGCCGCCGAGCCGCTCCGCTCGCCCCGCTCGCCCCGCTCGTCCTGCTCGCAAACCCGGCCAAATTTTATTAATAATAAACTGTAACTGAAACGCGGCTTTGAAGTAAGAGAGCGACTCGAACGCTCGTTATCGGGAATTATGCGAAATCCTTTGACGTATACACTTATTTCTTTAAAGTTTACGTAAGAATCTACTACGTTATTGTAACTTTACGAGTTCTTAGTAATATATCCAGTGTAAGTCAAATTTCACTTTGAACGTAAAACTTGTCGGGAAATTGATTTCATAAGTATCTAGGTAACAAATGGGTTACCGATACTTGCGTATAATTATGATACTAAAATGTATCATTAATGTAATGAGGCACGTTGCTGCGAGCTTAGTGAAGTTGTGAAGGATTAAATACGATGATTTGATGAAGTCGTCAGTGAAGGAGACAGGCGTTGACGGCAGATGAGAGCTTATCGCTAAGACGTGAATGATGATTAATGTGCGGTCATCGAGCCGACAGTGCCCGACAGACGCGACACAGACGAGCAGGGTCGCCGCACGCTCGCTACGAACCGTAGGCCCTGCACACAGGCTACTGCATAACGTTCACTATATAATCTCAACCGTATATTTAGTTTCAGACTATTATTTCTAAATAACGCCAATTTAAAGCTATAAAGTGTTCAACTCAAACAAAATTTTCAGAATTCTAAAACAACCTAATTATCCCAAAAACAGAATTTACAAGCAAAAATAATCTTAGTATGCAATCGGTGTAATATCGCAGTGTTTAACCCATTATCGTTAGGGTAACACTTTTGTAGCGTAGTGTGCGGCTTACCTGTGCGTGCTTGGTGTGCATGAATAAGCAATGAGCGCGGGCGCACGCTACGCGACAAACGGCCGCGGCGCACGCGACGCCGCCCTACGCCCGCCCGCCCTAATTTATTACCGCCCGCCCAGCCAAACGCTCACTATCACTCTTATATCTTACCTCGCCATATCTTTAGCGCTTCTCCTTGTGTTTATGGCACTCGCGTATTAGACGAAATTACTAACTAGGGCCTTTTAGTTTATCTATTTGGGTATAAAAAGGAAAGTGGTTCTTTGGGAGAAAAGTGCTCACGTAGTGGAAACGTGTTCGAAGCTTTTGGTACTATTTTGTAGGGCACCTTAACGTTGACGAACCCTTACTCCACCTCATCGTTCATCTATACTTACTTATAATATAATAAAGCCGAAGAGATTTTTTTCTTTGTTTGTTTGTTTTAACGCGTTTATCTCTGGAACTACCACTCTGATCGGAAAAAATCTTTGTGTATATGATAGCCAGATTCATGAGTAATAGTATAAGCTATAAAACATCACGCTACGATCCACGGGAACGGAGCAGTAACCAAAGACGTAACTTGTAAAACAGGTGAAAAAAACACACGTACGAAATCGCAGCTCACAAAAAAATACAGTCTGTAAAATAGCACAAGGTTAGCGCAATATTGAAAAATAAACTGTAATTTAAATACTGGAAAGTTTAAAATTCTGTGACCTTAAAGCTAAAGCTCCATATCATCCATTATTGCAGTGAAAAAGGAAAACTTTATAAAGGACATGCTCTCTCAAGTCCATAGGTCTCGCGAAGTTTCGCCGCGTTGCAATTATTTTTGAGACGGAAACTTTTGATGCTTTATTTAAATTAAGAATAAAACGTGTAAATTATTACTGGTTACGTTAACAAATAAATAATTTGTAGAGATTTTCTTGTTATTTATTTTCGTATCGCGGCCATTAACACAGATAGACTTCCGAAAATCTTTTTCTTAGTTTTCAATGAGCAGAATCGTAAGCTACATTTATTTATATTAGTATATGGACTACACGTGAATTTTCTCACAAATCTTTAATTTGTTTATACTAAAATATAGCTTACTATCTTTTGCCCTCAACTTCGTCCACAAAATGTCGGAAATGGCGGACGCAGACGAAGTAGCGGAATAATGGGTCAGTCATCAAAATTGGTTCAGTGTTTTAGTTGTGAAAGCGTAACAGACAGGCAGACAGAGTTACTTTCCCTTTTATAATATTAGTAAGGATAGCACTCAAGGATAATCCAGTAGTTTCGTAGATTAGCGCGTTCTAATGAGAAAACAAATTAC
The DNA here is from genome assembly GCA_949316365.1 of Hoplodrina blanda. NCBI lineage: Eukaryota > Metazoa > Arthropoda > Insecta > Lepidoptera > Noctuidae > Hoplodrina > Hoplodrina blanda. The sequence continues at coordinate 12,296,890 of OX438581.1, forward strand.
AAACTCTTGAGCTTTTAATATTAGTAAAGAATATAATTATTTAAGTTTAAGTTTGGACAAAGCAGAACATATCTTAATAACAAAGCAAAGTAAAAGCACATGACGAAGTTCAGTTCAAAAGCCGACTTTCGATTCAAAACAAAGCGTCGACTCTCACACGTGTCACAGATAATTAATCAACACGTACAAGACAAAGGATTACTTCATAAACCTTGGAACTCTCGAAAACCAACGATGCAATATCGTTCGACGTCGGCGAACTGTTTGCCGACCGCTCGAAGCACAGCCGCCTACAACTATTAAATTATTTAGGCCCAGTCTTGCATTGTCTCGCGAAAGTCCGACCGGGCGGGCCCGATTGTCGGGCGGATCGGGCCGAACCCGCCGCCAGTATAAACAGTCGTTAGTGTTGTTACAATCGAATAGGAATGTCCCGAATGTGCGAGTATCGCTCGCTAGGAATCGTTTTGTATTGAGTTAGTGCCCGCACGCGTTCCCGTGTTTGCTTTAGTAGTTAATGGAATGCCGATGGACCATTGTCAGTGTAGAGGCGTTTTCTATTCAATGCCCGATATTAAATTGAACGCATATACGCACAAGTTCCTTAGGCATGTCTGTAATAACCGAAATTTGTGGTGAAAGTGCCTATTGTCTACCCAATAGTATATACTGTGCTTAAACGTATGTAGATGGCGAAATTAATGCAAATGTATTGTAATTTTGTGTATTCTCTGCTAGATAATTTTGTTGAACTGTTTTGAAAATATTGATAAACATAACTTCACGCCTGTAATCCCTGAATGGTTAGGCAGTAGTACACCCAGATTTCGCCAGTTATTTTTGAGACCCATGTAATAGGGGGCTAGCCTATTGCTAACAACGGGGCACAAATCCGGACTCCGAGGTTGATCAATTCCTTATGGAAAAACCCAATAACCCATTGGCCGACGTGGGAATGGAGCCCAAGACCTCATGCTCAGCAGTCAAACGAGGCATTAAAAAAATATTGATGTATTATTAGTATGTACTTATAGATTGACCTACATACATTAAGTACGGCAATTCCACACAACAATTTGGTCATAATGTACGGTTTGTTTCTGGTACAATAGCTTAAAATAGCGTTCGCTTCGGGCTTAATAAAAGCGTTCCATTCTTGAGCAATATCGTATATCGGTGATTACGGTGCAGCCGGCGAGGTCACGCGACCTTCTGACCCGGGCACCGTGTCCCTGACCTTTACAGGGTTGCACACACACTGAAACAAGGACTTATGGAACTATTTTTGGCAACCTTTTTCGACAGCCCTGTGATCGTTTAGCCATGCGGTTTATTGAACCTAGTGTGACTATTCTGTTCGTGAATTTTTAATATGTCTGAAAGGACTTTCAGATAATTGTAGATTGTTTTAAAAAAAATAGTTTTCAGACGCTATTTTTATTTAAATACTCCAGTACTTAATTATTTTTTATATCTGCAGGTAATTATTTTATAAATAATTATTGTAAGTTAAGGAATAGTTCTCATAACAGTGCTAATATAGTATTAGAAAGATAATGAACATATAAAACCTGTTGTTATGTTACATAGTTGAAAATGACCGTACTTTTGGTAATATTTTTTAAATAAATGGCTAATAGTCTACATTGCTTTGTATTTATATAAGCGTTGTAATTTTTTGTGATTCAATTTAATGGAGCACTTATAAGTAGTTACTAAGACCACCATAAAATTTTATAAAACACTTCAAGCCTTGGCTTGAAACGAATATTGATTACATTAAGGCAGGGGTCGCGCATTGCCCCTCCACTGACCTTAACAAATTGCAACCCCGTCTACACCATGATGAGGTCAAGCTAGTAAGGTGAATGCAAATCTATTTTTTATAATCTGTATTTTGCAAACCTTATATACAAAGTGAAATTATTCTTTCAGCTTGTTCGTGGACAATGTCACTGTCAACGACACGTGGTCAATGACAAATCTTTTATTTCAATTATACCATGAAAAGGCACCTTTGAATGTGGCCTCTTCCAAAACTTAGTTTTGTATGGAGAAGAGTAGACTACTCTTTTACATTCCTCTTTTAAAATAAATGTTTTACATTTTTTGTTACGACACTCGGGGGCGTAGCAGTACCTAACCAAAGACATAACTAAACGTGAGTAAAACCGTGGGGTATCGCTAGTAGATAATAAAATCCAAAACTGATGATGCGTTAGTGCATCGATTATACTCACGACAGTCCGACGCATTATCCGTAAGATGTGCATCTACCCTAAAACTTTATCAACGAAGTAACATAACATAACGTCACGCCTGTAATCCCCGAAGGGTTTGAAGGCAGAGGTGTACCCATTGATACACCCACATTTCGCCAGTTATGTTTAAGACCCACACTTTGCCCGACCTGGGAATCGAACCCAAGACCTCATGCTCAGCAGTCGCGATTTGCGACCACTAGACCAACGAGGCAGTCATACCAACGAAATATGCAAGAGATTTACTCACAGATGTTCATTAAACTAGTAACAAGACGTGGTATAATACGTGTACCGTGAAACCTAATTGGCACTACGCAAGGCACAAGCCACCATAACACACCACTACATTGCCTCCACAAATATTATGCATGTTAACAGGTTAACCGCCGCGTAGGTCACCGGTGACCTACGCTAGTGGAGGTTTGACCTTCAACAGTTTTGGCCCGGCAGTGAAAGTGTTAAATTAACGCCATTCCTAATTCATAATCCGACAGTGATAAATTAGACAGCTCCGTCCGCCCGTAATTAGGTACGCAATTATCGCGGCCCGTTTGAATTCATTAATGCTGGAAGTACCAACGGTAGGTGAACGTGATTTATTAGTCACCTCAGTCTTGATAGCAATTAATATCGCGTTACAATCGCCCCCTATCACCGCACAGCTATCCTCGATTTTTAACACGAACGAGCCGAATAATTTATCAGCTACACAAGATCCTCATATTGCTCCCCCCCTTCTATTATTAGGCAATAAGCGTGTTTTCCGCGGCCACCGGGCGCACGTAATTGGAAACCCTATACGGCTATTTAATTTACCTAGCCGCCTGAGCCGCACCACCTGGCTCGATGGCGAAACAATTGCCGAGCGCCTAATTATATTTTAATCGCAACATGCCCCCAGCCCTGCGTGGCCTGCCAGCGTGGGCCAGCGGCGGCCAGCGAGGGGCCATGCTGCGGGGGGTCACAACACCACTAATTCATTTGTGCGGCGAGGCTCGGCCAGCGCGCCCGCCGCCTCAGACCCTGTTTATTCTCATAGGAGAGTTTAGGTCTCCTAAAGCAATACCGACGCTTAAACATATTAACCAAAGCGTTTACGTGAAGGGTTTAATTATGCACTTTACGTTCTTGGGTACAATGGCGTCAAGTTAATTAAGTTCTGCTTGTTTAAAGACTTGACGTGAGTAGATTGTTGCTTTTGGATAAATTTAATTTATGCATTAAAATTCGTGTTTTTTTAGCGAGCACATAATGGATGTTTGAAGGCAGTTCTATAGAACTTGCGCCGACTTGATCAAGTGCAATAAATATTAAAGTTACAATATCATTGTTGGAATACTTCGTAGGTATACGCAAGCAGCTGTTGCCTTCAACTACGCCAATTGTGTGGAGGCTTTTGTACGCCGTATTAACTATGAAACTACTATAACAATGCATGCCTATCGACCGAGCTACAAATCAATTTGCCATTCAAACGTTTTGTGAAGGAATTCATAGCATTCTATTAATTTTGCCAATATTGTTACTCGCTACACATGTTATTGATGCAAGTTGTTAGAACAACAGCAAGGGTTGTTCGGACGCCTCGTGCATTGTATAGGTAATCAATTTCACAGCGATATGTGTGAAAAATGGACGCAAGCAGTGGCCTGCACCGGCGCGTGATATATAGCCACTAAATGCTTTACTTACAATTACTTTAAGATATATTGGAAGACGTGGGAAACTAAATGCAACATTAAAGGAAAATTGTATGACCGCGATTTCAGAAAATAAATAAAAGCTCTAACATAAACCACAATTTAACCAGATTCTTGAGTAATTTCCCAAAGTAATAACTTCGAACTTCCCGGTAAAGTTACAAGGTGTCGGACGTGTGACGCGATTTAGTGCTGAACTGCTCCTGCGCCCAATCTGCATTAGCATGAAAGCCTCCTTGAAGCGGGGCGCGGGGTGCGGGGAGCCGCGGGCGATGCTGCGCATTGGCCATTAGCGTGATTACAGAACCCCCTCCATCCACGAATTCTTTAGGCCTCTCATCTCATAATACTACATATTTCATTATTTATGTAAGCCCTGTTTTTACTCCAATCTCTCTCGGAGATTACACGCACAATCAACCTAATTTACTCAAGGTTATGTTCTGAGATGTTTTAAAATGTAATTGTGATTGTTTCAGATGATGTCGTGTTCGTACTTGAGCGCCGCGGCCATGGCTCCGGAGGCTTCGGGTGCGGCTTGCTGGACGCCCCCTGCGATGGCGTGTCCGCCTGCCGTAGAGGGCCCGTCGAGCATGCTGCCGCCGTACATCCGGCCGCGGAGCTTGCTGAGCTTGCAGCCCATGCCGGCGCCGCTCGCACCCGGCCCCGCGCACGAGCCGGCGCTCGACCTGACGAAGCCGTCGTCATCCCTCAAGTGTCACCTCCCGTCTCCGGCCAGCGAGGGCGAGCCTGAGTGACAGTGTTGTGCCACAGACGATTTATTGAACTTGCGACACAGACAAAATTATTACTGACAGCTCGGATACTGCCCGTCAGTAGCAATTTTTCCATTGTCAGTGAACTGTTAAGTTATACGTTAGTACCTACTACATATTTAATTTCGGTTGTGAAAATGGCAATTTATATAACTTGTAACTTGCTATATGTAAATTTCCATTAAATTACTGATACTTAAGAGTTGAACAGAACGAGATGTGTTAAACACAGGCGTGTTGTTTCTATTTTAAATTAAAGTGATAATGAATTGTGGACGTGGAAAGATCAAGCATATCTTAATGTTAAAAAAAACTATTGTTTTTGAAGCACCTTTTTGATTATTACGTTTTTTTATTATTACCTCGATCCATCGAACAAAATGATTTGAAACTGCGTAATCTTGTGAATACTGTTGTAGTACTTGCGCAGTTTACATTTCAGTATCGAAACAGCAAAGAAATATGCATTTTTCTATCAATTTTTAATTTAAATAAAATGAACGAACATACCTACCACAAGAACCTTGTAATTTATAATAATTATTAATGTTGCAATAAAATATTTCGATAAACGAATAAGTGAACTAATCTGAAACAAATCAGCGATTGTCAGGGGTACCATTTCAAGAAATTAATGACAACGCGAATATACCAAGGAACCTCTGAAAATCGCCGCTACGTGTAATTCTAGTTAACAGCCATTAAAACAACATATTCTGATGTGTGAAACATTGTCGAATCTTGCCAGAGATTGTACTTTTTACTATAATTTTAAGTACCGCTTTGATATATCGCAACAACGCGTTTCTTGCGCACGCATCCCTGTGATTTGCAACCTTGCTGTGTAAATAGTTCTCTCGTCTTTTGTTATTTCTTTGTAAACGAGCTGTAAATCAAATGACTCGTTATTATACGTTCATATTGTAAATATTAGTATATACATTATAGATATAAGTAGACACAACTTGTACCTAAGCGCGAGGACCTACTAGGCAATTTTTAATTGCTGAAAGTCCGATTCACAGTACGTAAGCAATTGTTTTTTTAACTTTATGGTAATGTTCATCTCAAATGCCATTACTACTCTGCTTTTAAATTACGAATCGGTATACTTTCCTCAAAAAAATTGCCTATTGTGTTTCGACGCTAAAAGTTTGGGCGCAAAACTTCGTAGCAATAATTTTGATGCCAACATCTTTGAAGTTTAAATTCAAGTTACTAACGGTCTCTGTATATATTGATCTACGTTTTACCAGTTGTTCGATTTTTAAATGTATACAGTTATGTATATAAGTAACCTTAAACGCTAACATTCCTTTATATGTGTACCTATTTGTAAGTCGTTGCATCTAAAGTGGACGAAATAAACCAATAGATAAAAATCAAAATAGACTCACAAACAAATGTCAAATGAAACTGGTTTTGAACACTCGGTTTTTCGAACGAGAAATTAATATGCCAAATTGTCAAACGCGTAAACAGCGATGATTGGTTGTTGATAATTCAGTTAACCAATCACAACAGCTTACGCGTGCTTGACAATTTGTCATATTAATTTTTCATTCGAAAAACCGGGGGTCAGTTTATCAAATTTTAATGTTCCATTTATTTATTGAACAAGCTAAGATAATATTCAGTGAGTCGTTATCGACTAATAATGATGGGGTAAACATTTCTATTGGTTTATCTCGACAGCTAAACAACTCCATAATAAATATCTGTTCAATAGTGTAATCTCAGTGTTCATTCAGAATAGTGTATTTATTCTTTATATTCAATGGCATTAGAAAATTCGTCGTAAACTTTCCTTTTATTCGAATTCATTAGAATTTTAATGAAACTATATGTGATTAGATATTGTAACTGACAGTAATGGCGGCCGGCATACAATATAATGTTAGCGTTTAGTGAATCTTGCCATCTAACGATATGTTTAATTTACGGAAAACACCACAGGTTTTGGGTTTGATATTGTTTAGAGCAAAATACTATCATTTAATAGCATCTTAAGACTGTTCCTTTTCTGAAGGGACAGAGCACTTCAGTGGTGGTTCACCACTGCCTTCTGTGCTGGTATACAAACAATGCACGCACACATCACTGTACTGTCCTATTGAGGCCTACCTGTCCAATTGAGGTAATCCAATTGAGTGTACGCACTGATTCGGCTCGAAGGACCATGAATAAGGGTTGTCTTGGACCTCAAAATCCAACTACACTTTCAACTCACTTAATTATTACAGCAATCAAAATATTCCTTAATTATCCTAAGGTTAAATGACAAGCGTTTGCGCAGCGTTCGTGGCAAACATGCTGCGCATACGCATTACAAACGCAAACGCGTGCTACTCCTACTAAGTTCAACAATTTCTTTAAGACCTAATAAAACTTAGATACAGAGTATTTGCAAGTCCATAGATTGAACATCCAGATGCTTTGAAAGAACCTGCCTTTTGTTGAATCAACCCTGAAGCCTGTGGCGGTTTGTTAGAACGACAGTTATGGTGTTACCAGTACACAAAGAAAGAACATACATACCTAGCCTAAGAGAGCCGGTGACAGGAGGAGAAAATAAAAATTTTGTAAATTATTTACGTTGTTTTTATTCCTAATATGAGTTATTCCGGTCTGATCCCCTGATCTGATCCCCTTGGAGCAGACAGCAATTAAAACATGATAATAATTCAGCAGGGGATCAGATCCTAGGGGATCCGAACGGAATAACTCCCTAATATACCTATCCGAGTGGTTAGAACTCCGTACTCATATTTCTACCGGCTTCCTTTCGGAAGTTCAGAACAATATCAATTCTACTACCATTAAAAATATGGCACTATCGAGTAACGTCTACAGTTTCCAAATAATATAGTCACACTGCAGGGACTACTTTTATTGATGCGATAGTTTGGATGGATATTTTTTACTCAAGCAGGCCAGAATGCCTGAACGAATCTGGATGTTTAGCACAAAGATATTAACTTTGTCGCAGAAAAAGTCGCGGGTGAAAATTAGTTTAAACATACATACACACATACATAAACTCACGCCTTTTTCCCATGGGGGTAGGCAGAAACCATAGAACGCCACCTGCTACGATCCTTACATACTCCTTTCGCCTCATCTACGTTCATACATCAGAACAGTTCAGTTCAGTTCGTTCAGTTTAAAACGTCAACTAAAAAAATTATGAAAACGTGTACCTATACTATATTTCAATTACACAAAGAATTAACTGGCAAACATCTTAAACAATCATGACGCCCACTGCACAGGTGCTAGGTACAGCCCCGTTCATTCCTCAAATGTCATCGTATTATCATTTTCACGCATGTCCAAGGCGTTTGTCAGTTATGATACCTATGATTTTTTGATCTCAAAGCTACCAAGCATACAGAAATACAAGTACATATTACAAAGTATAGAAAAGCTATCCTTCTCAAGTAATACCAAAAAATTCAAAAATAATACCAAAAACGAACACAAACAAGCTGAAACTAAAAAAACTAGATAAAAAACGAATACAACTAAGTATACTTGACACATAAAACGGAGTTTAATTAAAAAAACTGCGACATGTAAATTGGGCAGATTCGAGTTGCAAAAGGGCTAAGTTTATCGTTTGACAAAACGATTAACGTTTCGGCGATTAGCGTTTTGCACGTTACAAACTAAAATATTATCTGGTGTTTTTGCTAACTGGCAACTATCAATAACCATTCTTCTCTTGAAACACAAACCGTTTTCCTTTTCTCCTATATTTAGAGTACTTGTAGCAGTGCTTACCTACTTAAAGATCTCAACTTAACCGCTTAGAATTAAGCTCAACAACAAATTAATTAATAAACAATATAAGTACCTATTGATGAATCTTTTAGCACCCTGCTCTTTGGTAGGATTAAAAAAACTTAAAAATTTTGAAAATGACCGACTTTTTAGTTATATTTTGCTGGTTTTATTTTACCTCAATATGAATCAGAAAAAACTTTCTTCAGAAAATATTATTCTATTTTATATCGGCCATTAAGTCACAAAGCATTTTATACAATTTAAATTTATGTTTGACCCTCACGGTTCTTAAAATTGTTCCGTTGTAAAAAGCAAGGAGTTTACGTACATTTTGTTGGATTAAAAAGCCAGAAAACATCTGCTCGAAATTGTTTAACATTGCAAATTGAACGATTATGTAAACAAGCGTTCCCGAAGCCTTTTTTGACGGCGCCATGACACAATGAGTGGACGAGACGCCTAATAGTCCGAGAACCAACTGTCGCCAGTCTTACGTCATTAATCCAAAGCAAAAATTTGAGAATAGAAAGAGGAATATATCTAGTTAAGATTTAATGAGATATAAAATCAGCCTTCAATCTTGAACGTAAGTAAAAAAGGCCACTTTTATACCTGACTATCAGTATGCTCGCGACTTCGTCCGGGTAGGTTTCGTACTTCTACAAACTGAACACCCCTTAGACCTTCTAAAAGGGGTAGTTTGAATGGAACTAATAACGTCAAACTTTATTATTTACATAGGTTCAAGTTTCAATTTGCTTGCCCAAGAAATAAGATTTTTGCCCAAGTAAATTATTTAATTAAATTAAATTCCCAAAAATCCCTTCTCAGTTCCCACTTAAATCATAATAAAGGGAAGTCGTGTGCAGAATTTGACGTTCTTAGTTCATTAGTTTTGGCTGTGCGCTGATGTCAGTCAGTAACTCACTTTGGATCTCCTTTCATATACTATACACGTAGATTCTGAACTAAAACTGGGGTCCTTCCCCAGCAATGATTATAGCAATTACAAATACCTCATAACTACAAATTCAAAATAAAATAAAAAATCTCAAAATTACAGCCATTATAAAATGACGTAGATCTGGCGGCTGCCGGATCTCAGTCTACAATTAGTATTCAAAAATATTTCGATTTCATTTCCTTTATGCAGAGGGTAAGAAAAATCTGAATTAACTTAGCCATTTGAGGGCAAAGCGGTGTATAATAATGTAAATAACTTGCTAACTAAAAACAGAATTAGTAAACCGGGATTTGATTAAATTGAACCATACGATATTAGATCTTAAGGTAGACTAAATAACGACCACCTATCGTTATTAAAACACGTAAACATTTATCTGATTAAGTCTTAAGCTGATCAAAAATGTAAACTATTTAGGTAGTCTACGTACGACCACATCAAACTCGATGAACTTTAAGCAAGAAACCAATTTGTAATTTATAAGTAAACCATAAAATAAATTAGCAGACTTAAAAGGATGTTGAGAAATCACGAATCACATTCTATCGCTTATCCATCAAACGACAAAACATAAGGTATCTTTCTCACGACGCATTCATGGAAGCCTGGCTTTAATACAAGAAACCCGACTTTTAACGCAAGAACGCCAGGCATTAAGCCTTTTTAAAAGTAAAAATATTTGTAAGATTGTCAACAATCTTACAAATATTTTTACTAAACCTGACTACGCTTCGCAGTGGCTCAGTCCGATAAAAAGGCTATGTTGTGAAAAAATTACAAGTTAATCCATTGATTACTTTCCGGGTTTTGCGGACACAAACAAACCGAAGTTGCATCTATACGTCTATGCAACTTAATAAAATTTAAGTGTTTGTTTTTAATATCAAAATAAAAACGTTTTATAAAATAAATATGAATGGTATTTACAAGCTATCTACACGAAACAAACTTTCTTTTAAATTTTCCACAGTAGGTACATCTGTTTTTCGATTTATCTATCTGTTTGTTCCAGCTAATCACCAAAACGGCTGGACCGAATTTGACGGGACTTTCACTGGCCGATTGCTTATGTTATAGAGAGTAAACATACTACTTTTATTTTAGAAAAAGAACTAGGGCTCCGCGCGGTAAATAAAAGAAGCGAACTCGCGGCTGATTTTTAAATATTTTAATATAAATAAATTGTCAAACTGTTTCGTTTTTTTATCCTTTCCGGGCATTATGTGACGAATCTCGACGCGTTCACGTTACATCGAGTCTTCCGTTCAATTAGTCCACATGAAACCCATCGGGCTTGTATCAGCCTGTAATCTGAGCCCAAACATCTATATCATACCGGCCGTGTTAAATAATAAATTTTGTAATAGCCTCTATGTAAAACAACCTTTTTATTAGTACATGACATTAAAAAGAAGTAATGTAAGTTATGTTAGTTGCCGCTAGAGGCGTTGTTTAGCCTGTCATTCCTGTCAAGAAAAAATTGTGTCGTACGCTAAATAAATTTATAGAAATCTTACTCAATTTTTGATTATTGTTGAACCAAAGCTCTTTAGGTTATGGGCCCAGGAGCGCAAATTGAGTAAAGAGCAGTATTTACGTGTTTTTTACGTGAGTTTGAAAAACATTCCACTCGTCGGTTAAGTAACCCTTACTATTCAACATGGAAGTTACAAATTCTATGCGGATTGAAAAGTTCGATGGCAGAAACTTTCGACAGTGGAAATTTCAGGTAAATTGTGCATTGAAAGCGAAAGGTTTGGATATAAATGTGGCAAAACCTGCTGATGGCGATATAAAACAATGGAACAAAAATGACGGCATGGCCATGTTTATCTTAACTTCATCTATGGATTTGAATCAAATTTCTTTGATTGAAAATTGCAATACGGCCAAAGAGGTGATGAATAAATTAGAATCTATCTATGAGCAAAAGTCAGAATTCAATAAAATGATGATTCATGAAAAATTTTATCAATACAAGATGTCACCAAATGACAGTATTGCGCAACATGTTTCCAAGGTGGAGAATTTGGCTAAGCAGTTAAAAGAGAGCGGAGAAGAAATTAGTAACACAGCAATTATGACCAAAATATTAAGTACATTACCAGCAAAATATCGGTCACTGCGACAAGCATGGTTATCTTTAGATCCGAGTTTGCAAACCATTCACAACTTAACAGCACGACTTTTGGATGAAGAAGCAAGCTTGACGAATGAAGAAGAGTCTGAAAGTGCATTAGTAGTAGTGAAACGGACTACAGCACAAGAAAACTCTCGGAATCAACAACAACTCGGAAACATAAACAAAAGTTCAACGTCAACGTTTGGCCAACCAAGTCAACATAGATTTGTTTGTTACAATTGTAATAAGAGAGGGCATTTTGCTAGAGATTGCCGAGCCCCAAAGAAATCTGGGAAGAAACCCCAAGAGCAAAAGATGCTGGCATTTAGTGTCGAGCAGTGTTTACAATCTGAAGTTGATCCGGATGTGTGGATTCTTGACAGTGGTGCATCTGGACATATGTCATACAGACGTGACTTGTTTTGTGATTTAGAGGAATATAGCCAGAATAGTAGTGACAGAATTGTGAGATTGGGAAATAAGAAAGAACTCGAGGTGCATGGTCACGGAAATATATTGATTAAAAGGTATGTAAATGGCCAGTGGGAACAAAGTATAATGAAGGATGTACTTTATGTGCCAGAATTACGCAGAAATCTATTTTCAGAAGGCATGGCAACAAGGAAGGGTTATGTTATAGTAAAGAAAAATAATGGAGCTATAATATTGATGGATAATGTTGTTGTTATGACTGCAAAATTGAAAGAAAACAATCTTTATGAATTGAACATTAAAACTATAGTGCAAGTTAACTGCAATATAGTGCAAGAAAGTTTAAAAATCTGGCATGAGCGCTTAGGCCATTTGAATTTAAAAGAAGTACAAAATATGAGTAAAAATGGTGCAATTCCAGTAACTGTGTCTGATGATAACAACTTTATTTGTGAGGCATGTCAATATGGTAAGCAGAGCCGCTTGCCATTTCATAAATCTCGCAGAGGACAATGTGGACCTGGTGATTTGACCTACAGTGACGTGTGTGGACCTTTAGAGCACACATCTGTGTCCGGTGCCAGATATTTTGTTTTATTTAAAGATGGTGCCACCAGTTATAGACATTTATATGTGATTAAACACAAAAGTGATGTCTTGGACTATTTCAAAAAGTATAATGCAATAGTGAAGAATCAGTTTAATCACGGTGTTCGAATATTGCATACAGACAATGGGGGTGAATATATTAATAATGAGTTTCGAGCTTATTTAGACAATGAAGGGATAGTTCATGAACGCACTGCACCCTACACACCTGAGCAGAATGGTAGGGCTGAGCGAGAGATGCGAACAATTATGGAAAGTGCAAGATCCATGCTATATTCTCGAGACATCCCATTAAATTTGTGGGCTGAAGCAGTGAACTGTTCTGTTTATTTACTAAATCGAAGCTCATCCAGTCAAACAAAGAATGTATCCCCATATGAGCTATGGAACGGAGAGAAGCCATCTCTTGAACACATAAGAGTTTTTGGTTCAGAAGGTTATGTTCATATACCTGATGAAAGAAGAAAGAAACTTGATAAGAAGAGTGTAAAACTGATGCTAGTAGGTTATGAGAGTGAAAATTATAGAATGTATGATATTGAAACTGGGAAAATAACAGTTAGTAGAAATATACGTTTTAATGAGAACAATATTCCAGTAATGAGGAAGAATATCACTTTAGTCTCCATGACTGATGAGGAAGAACAAAATGGAATGCAAAATAGCATGTTATCATTTCAACAAGTTTCACTCGAAGAGAACCAAGGTATAGATATACCAGTTTCATCTGTAGAGGAACAAAGTACTGATTCCAGTTATGAGAGCATAAAAAGTCAAGATGATCCTAATGATGAAACATATGAGCCTTCACAAATTGTTTCGAGTGATGATGAGAGAATTATTACGTTACGACCAAGAAGACGTGTTAACATAGAGGCAAATATAACGGAGGTTTATATACCTGATACATATGAAGAAGCTATTGAGTGTAAAGATAGTAATAAGTGGAAGGAAGCTATAAAAGAAAAATTACAATCACTTAAAGAAAATGAAACTTGGAAGCTGATAGATAGAAAGAATGAGAAAACTATAACCTCAAAGTGGGTATTTTGTATAAAGAAAAATTCTGATGGTTGTATTGATCGATACAAAGCTCGTCGTCTTTGTGCACGAGGATTTGCACAAGTAAAGGACATTAAAGAAACATTTTCGCCGACAACAAGGTGTGATTCTATCAGAGTTTTTGTTAACCCTTGCAGCTCGAGAAAATTATGACATTCAGCAATTTGATGTAAAAACTACATACTTTTCTGTATGACGAGTTGCAAGAAGATGTTTATATGGAGATACCTGAGGGTGTTCGAGCTGAGCCAGGAAAAGGTGTTCGAGCTGAGCCAGGAAAAATTTGGAAGCAGTGGGAGCTCTGATGTTTTTGTTTTTGTTGTTTTTTAAATAGAATTGAATGTAGCTCTATTATAAAATTTAGTGGGAGTGTTAAATAATAAATTTTGTAATAGCCTCTATGTAAAACAACCTTTTTATTAGTACATGACATTAAAAAGAAGTAATGTAAGTTATGTTAGTTGCCGCTAGAGGCGTTGTTTAGCCTGTCATTCCTGTCAAGAAAAAATTGTGTCGTACGCTAAATAAATTTATAGAAATCTTACTCAATTTTTGATTATTGTTGAACCAAAGCTCTTTAGGCCGAATTCTGTCCCCTTACCACGGTTTTGAGGTAAAAATATTGATGACTTAAAGTTTCGCATAGGTTGGTGCAGATATCCATCTTCGTATTTCAGGAGGTACCTCCTGAAAGACGATGGAAAAACCCAATAACATCTTGAGAACATAAGATCTCAGCAGACCCGCTTTGCGACCACTAGGCCAACGAAGCAGACATATTCATTTTTATAAGAAAAAAACATAACAATTATAAAGTTAAGCGGCGGTTTCACCAGAGGAAAATGTAAATAAATAGAAGTTAAAAAAAAACAGTGAAGAAAAATAAACTTAAGTTAAAATTTGCAAGATTATGATGCTTTAATAGGCTTTTATAATTTGTAAAAAATCCTTAATTACTTTTGATAATTAAAAAAACTAAAAAATGAAAATATAATTTATTTATTATTAATAATTACAACAGTTATCAACTAATTAGAGTAATTAATTTCTAAGTCAGAATAAGTTTTAATTTGATAGAGACAGATAATAACTACTTATTACATACTTAATAGCTTTATTTACTAACTTTATTTTGAAACACGATGTATTTCGCAAATTGTATTTCTTACGTAGGTACCGTTCACCGCTCAAATAATACTAAATTACAGGGTGTCCCATCCTTCTTTCTTTGCTAAACAACATTTTTGCCTTTGAACTAAGTTTAAGTAATTTCGGGTGACAATAAGACAGACAGTTGTTTTTATCGATCGAGGACCATACTTTCAGGATTAATTATCAATAAAAATATTTCCAAAAAATGCGACACAAAAGGAGAAAATCAACAGTCTGATGTAAAGAAGAATACCCCAAAAAAATATTAAAAAGTCGTTTAGCTCCTAAACTGCAAAAAAATCCAAGCCCAAGAATCTCTTCTTGGGCTCGCGGGGTCCAAAATTTTCGTTTGGACGTCGTTATCTGGGACACCCTGTAGGTAGGTATACTTACGGTTAAAGCGCCCGCCATTGGCGCCCGAATCTCATGCATGAGGCTCAAGGTTCGATACCGGACAAGTACCAAGGAGACTAAGTCTCTAGCGATAACCATAAAAAAACCCATAAAGTCATAATCTTACCGTTACCGTTTTATCTGAAGAAAAAAAATTACAGTTTGTCAATATTCTCTAAAAAAGCTGTCAAGCCGCCATCTTGATTCCTCATTCCTAACTTACCTGACGATTAAAAAATCGGCCCCACTATTAAGACTGTAGATTTCTTAGAAAATTAATAACTAGTGAACAGAATCTTGTTGGTTATTTATGTTTCGCAGAATTGTACAACTTATTTAATTAAGAAAAGTTACGAGCCTCTGAATGCAACAGGGAGATGGGAGGATATTAATTCAATAGAATAACGAGAAAAACGGATCTTATATATATATTTTTAAAAAGAGTAAGTATGGAATTTCTTGCCCGTTCTTCTCCATACGAAACTACCTTTTGGAATGGGCAACTAGATTCAATATTATAATTTTTTCTCGTAAATGACGTTCAAAAGTGCCTTTTAATGGTCTAATTGAAATAAATGATTTGACTTTGACTTTGACTTAGAACTTTCTTAAAAAGGTGGCAAATTATACCTAGGTATACAAAGTGTTGTGTATTCAAATTCATGTATAATTTATGAAATATGTCTATACTTAATATAATAAAGCTGAAGAGATTTTCGTGTGTTTGTTTAAACGAGAACGCATTTCTTTTTCTTATTTTTTGTTTTCTTTTTGTCTTTTGTTTTTATTATTTTTGTGTGCACATGTTCTGTATCAATAAACATTTTTTTCTTTCTTTCTTTCTTTTCTTTCTTTTCTTTCTTTTCTTTCTTTTCTTTCTTTTCTTTCTTTTCTTTCTTTTCTTTCTTTTCTTTCTTTTCTTTCTTTTCTTTCTTTTCTTTCTTTTCTTTCTTTTCTTTCTTTTCTTTCTTTTCTTTCTTTTCTTTCTTTTCTTTCTTTTCTTTCTTTTCTTTCTTTTCTTTCTTTTCTTTCTTTTCTTTCTTTTCTTTCTTTTCTTTCTTTTCTTTCTTTTCTTTCTTTTCTTTATTTTCTTTATTTTCATTCTTTTCTTTATTTTCTTTCTTTTCTTTATTTTCTTTCTTTTCTTTCTTTTCTTTCTTTTCTTTCTTTTCTTTCTTTTCTTTCTTTTCTTTCTTTTCTTTCTTTTCTTTCTTTTCTTTCTTTTCTTTCTTTTCTTTCTTTTCTTTCTTTTCTTTATTTTCATTCTTTTCTTTCTTTTCTTTCTTTTCTTTCTTTTCTTTCTTTTCTTTCTTTTCTTTCTTTTCTTTCTTTTCTTTCTTTTCTTTCTTTTCTTTCTTTTCTTTCTTTTCTTTCTTTTCTTTCTTTTCTTTCTTTTCTTTCTATTCTTTCTTTTCTTTCTTTTCTTTCTTTTCTTTCTTTTCTTTCTTTTCTTTCTTTTCTTTCTTTCTTTTCTTTCTTTCTATTCTATCTTTCTTTTCTTTCTTTCTTTTCTCTCTTTCTTTTCTTTCTTTCCTTTCTTTCTTTTCTTTCTTTCCTTTTTTTCTTTTCTTTCTAATCTGGAACTGCCGATCGGATTCGAAAAAGGCCGGAAAAAGAACTTGGGCGAATCGGTTTGGTAATCACCGATTTAATCCATTGGTTTATATATTATTATGTAGTTTTTTTGACTGCCTAGTTGGTCTAGTGGTAGCAACGCGCGACTGCTAAGCATAAGGTCTTGGGTTCAACACCCAGTGCGAGCAAAGTCTTAATGGGTTTTTACATCGAGAATTTCTCAGAACAGTCTCGGAGTCTGGATTTGTGCCCGGTTGATGGTAATAGGCTCGTCCCCTATTACATGGGACTTTAACATAACTGGCAAAATGTGAGTGTACTAACGGGTACACCTCTGCCTAACCCTTGGCGGATTACAGGCGTGATGGTATGTTATGTTATGTTTATTACCAAACCGATAAGAAGAAAGTATACTACAACAAGCAAGAAACGTCAAACAAAACTATGTCACTCTCATTCATAACTTGATCTCGACCATTTTCCGGTGAGTTCCCCTCGAGAACAGCTAGTAAGTCCTCAATGGAGTGCACAGACGAAAGCGCCTCACGCCTGTTGGCCACGAGTTTAGTCTGACAATTGGATTATCTTGTTGTGCCGGCAAGTATTTTCACAACAGAAAAATATGATAGAAATAACTTTCGATAACTAGTTAATTTTGCAATAAGTTTTCTCGTTTTGATACGTGAGAGTGGAATCGTTGTTTTGTATGGAAATATGGAAAGATAACATAGCATATCATGACGCCTGTAATCCCCGAAGGGTTA
The DNA here is from genome assembly GCA_949316365.1 of Hoplodrina blanda. Lineage (NCBI taxonomy): Eukaryota > Metazoa > Arthropoda > Insecta > Lepidoptera > Noctuidae > Hoplodrina > Hoplodrina blanda. Next base: position 12,314,489 of record OX438581.1, read on the forward strand.
AGCAGAGGTGTACCCATTAGTACATCCACATTTCGCCAGTTCAGTTTAAGTCCCATGGGGGCGAGCCTATTGCCATCAACCGGGCACAAATCCAGACTCCGAGGCTGCTACTTGGAAATTCCTGATGGAAAAACCCAATAACGCTTTGCTCGACCTGGGAATCGAACCCAAAACCTCATGCTCAACAGTCGCGCTTTGCGGCCACTAGATCAACAAGGTAGTCGAATGAAAAGATAAGTATGAAGTTTAAGAGACTTTTTTAATTTGTGGGAGGTTTTAAAAGTAAGAAGGATTATTCTGTACAATTTGATCTATTTGATTAATTCATCATCAGTCTAACCTTTTTCCAATTATGTCGGGGTCGGCTTACAGTCTAACCGAATATTTTACATTTAACAACGGCCTATATTTTATACTATTAACTAGATTTTTCCCGCGACTCGTCTCTGGTTACTGCTCATCTCCTGTGGGTCGTAGCGTGACGTTATACTAATCCACATGATTCTGGTTATCACATACAAAAAGATTTTTTTCAATACCAGTCAATATAAAAGTAAAAATTAAAATCTGAAGTCAGATAAGAATTGCCATTTTTAAATTTAAACTTTTAAGTTCTTAACTACAAAAAATCGTAGAACATACATGGTGTTTTGGAAAGCCCATAGAAAGAGGCTTCCAAAATTTTCTTTTGGATGTCGCGACTTCGACCTCCCTCTATACAAACACCTTTCCACCACACAACGACCTTTCACTCATTCCTCCAATTAAAAAAAAACGCAGCAAATACGCTACAAAATATTCAATACATCTCATTAACAGGCATCCGCCGCGGTGAACCCAAGGGTTTTGTCAGAATTTATCCGGCGGCAGGACCAATTACGCACGACGGGTTCCTTCCTGAGTGACGCACCATCAAATATGTACCTCGGCCTTTGGCTAGAAATGGCGCAAAAATAGCGAGAAGCCTGACGTGCGGGGCTGCGGTCTGCGGACACGAGTATGAATGAATGATGGGTGGCATACGCGGGAGACTAATCAATAGAGTCGCCTGCAGGCTACCCTGCAATATTCACGTTAGTAATGGCCGAAACCACTCGCCTCCTAACTGAGCCACGAAACACGCAATGGACCCCCAATTTATATTTTCAATTTGCGTTCGAAAGTTTTGCTGTTGTTTGCGTTTTGGAAATTTTACTTGAAGAACTTGTTTTGATGCGTGTAACTTATCTTCTTAATTATAAATGAAGTCATTAATTACCAATTATCAATGTTAGACATCTTTACATAGTATACAACAAAGTCGTTTTCCTCCTTCTGTACACTAAGATCTTTTAAACTACACACACAACAGATTTTAATGCGGTTTAAGAGTGAAAGTAATCAATAGACAACTAGATTCAATTACTTTTTCTCGTGTATGTCTTTCAAAGGATGCCTTTTAATGGTCTAATTAAAATAAATAATTGATTTCTAATTTTCGACGCGTCGCAACGTGACGATACTCGAAGAGGCCAGTGACTTCGCGCTGCGCCGCGCGCCGCCGCGAGACGCATCGCAACGTCGCCGGCGTCGCCGCTCTTGCACGTCGCGCGTACCGGCGATTCACCGATGCATCGCGATGCGTCGTTCTACGCCTCGTGATGCCTCCCGGCGTAGAGCGACGCATCGCGACGTAGTGCTGCGTGGTGTAACGTATTCTAAATTCTCACAATGAAATGTGTATCTTTTCGTGTAGAAAATAAAGTTATATTTTGAGTCGCTCTTTTAAAGTGTGCACGCAGCGTCGCGTCGCGTCGCGTCTCGGTGTGAGCTGACGCTTAGGCTCTATATCTAAAACACTAGGTATTTAAAAACTTTCTTTGTTTCTACTTAACTATCACATAATCCAATCACAAATTTAAATAAAAAGCTTTTTTACAAAAAAAGACAACCGCCTTCAAAAACTACAAAATAAAAAATAACTTTAGTTTGGAAGTCGGCGGCTTTGGTTTTGTTTTTTGTTATGTAGGTATTGCCACCGACTTCCAAACTAAAGTTATTTTTTATTTTGTAGTTTTTGAAGGCGGTTGTCTTTTTTTGTAAAAAAGCTTTTTATTTTTCACTTTTTAGTGCTTGTGTGTTAATGTTTAAAATCCTTAATAAAAGCCCTTTCGAACAATACCTCACACGATATTTTTAATTTAGAAAAATGCTCACAAAATAAAAAGCACTGAACCAAATTTGATGAAATTTTTATGGGACCAAATGGCAAGTATACTGCATCGAACAAAAAAAGAATCACACTAATCGGACTAGAAACCTCGGAGTAATCGGTGTACATACATTAAAAAAAAAAAAAAAAATACCGGCCGAATTGAGAACCTCCTTCGTTTTTTGAAGTCGGTTAAAAAAAATCTATCATAACAAATAATACAAATAAATAAATATTTAAAATAATAAGAGCTCATTTGTCTATTAACAAGGGTGGACATGTCGCGAGTCCGACTCGGGATAGTCCTGCAGCAATTGTTAGCAGTATGTAAGTCAGTGAGGGTCACTTGGAGTAGTCCAGTCTTGTGTACGGTGTGCAGAACAAGTTTACATTTTATTTTAATAACTAACTTCTGTTCATGACTTAATCTGGGTGATGGTCAAGAATATTATAAAAGATAGCCTATGGCACTTGACAATAAAGTAGCTTTGTATTAGTGAAAGATTTTTTGTTATTGGACCAGTACTTCGCGTACTTACCCCTTTATAGGTATGGATTTAATGTCGTTAGTGATCGCTGCATTGCTTAGTACATACTCATTACCTATTCAAACGGCTATGTTTCCACATTAAATAATAAAAAAACTGACATAAAAATTAAACCTGAAAAAAAAGTACAGACAAGCAATTTCTGTGGTAAAACGGGCGGAGGGACATCATAACCAAAACTTTTACCATGGTCCATGGATTCAGGTACATGATTCTACCTCCCAAAGATGACGATTAGTAAAAAAAATCTTATGTTCCATAGTTTTTTTATCGTTGCAGTTTTGTGTGAAAGAGCAGTTTTTTTTAATAACCGATGAAAAATTTCATCTTTAAGAGGTCCTAAATCATGCACTAAATCCAGAACAAAAGTTTTTTAGTATAAGAAAACCGAACTCAAACTTGTTATGCAAACCGTAGCCTATTTTCTTTCAGTCGAGGCTTATTATGATACACTTTAATAATGTTAGCATACATCATTATGTGTGTTCGGAGTCCAGCCAGCCATGAGTAACATATTCCGACATCATAAGAAAACCTACTAACAACGCAACGGTCCTATTTTGAGGAATACTAATGAACGTAGCCCTCCAGTGACGGCCGCTGTTTTCTTTATGGAAATAGCGTCTGAGGATGTATTCGCGAATTGTGTGTTACTGGATTATTTTGAACGGCTATGGACGAGTATTTATGGAAACTATGACCGTGGTTCAATTGTTTTTGAAGTCATAGATACTAGAACTGCTGCACAGTGGCGTAGCTAGGGGGGTGTAGGGGGCGGCTGGCCCTGGTGCCACCATTACGGGGGTGACACCCGACAGTATAAAAAAAAATAGAACGTAAACTACCACCCTTTTCTTTCGGACGTCCTTATCAGGGCCTCTCTGTATTTAGTAACTTACGAGTACGTTATCGCAATATTATAATTATTTTAATTATGAAAAACACATTTGTAAAAATTAAATCAATTCGTACTTCACGTTTATCGGATGTTTATTAATTTTAAGTATTTTTTCTTGGGGTGACACCACAGTTATCCGCCCCTGGTGCCACCCATGCTAGCTACGCCACTGCTGCTTCAACTTATAAGGATGTGCAAAGTGGGAAACCAGAAGGCCGAAGAAGAAAGTCGTGGCTGCGCAATATTTAAGAGTGGATTAACAGTGCTGCTAAACTGTTTCAGTTGACAGATTGAAGTTTTCAAGAAAACGTATTAAAAAACAGACAATTGTGTTTAGTTAAATTATTTTGAACAGCTATGTAAAGTGGAAATATCTAAGGATTAAAGAATAATTTTAATTTTATGTCCTTGAACGGATCACTGAATATTTTCGATGGCGAGGTTTCATGTGGTCAAATCATACGCTATAATGCTACGCCGTAGCTGGGCCCGTAGCAAAGATAGACGCATGCCTACGCCAACCCTTACAAAGAGACCAAGGTGTACTACATGTTTATCATTCCAGTATCGAAGGTACTTATGGGGTAATGTAAAGTACTCTATGATTTCGAGCTTTTTACTAAATTTTTATGAAATAAATTCTTCTTCAAACTGATATCTGTATCCATAACTAGATCCGAAAATTCACATCCACAACATCCCTGGTAATTTTTTACTGTATTGTGGGTGTACATATGTTACATCAGTTATATGTAGACTTATATACTTATACCCCTACATGGTTTCTGCAACGAAGCTAAATAATTATGCTGGTGTTAAAAAAAGATTTGAACTTAAGAATTTTGTCTAAAGGGAAGCTCACTCAGTAGTAATATTAAAATTAACTCAAGGGTTGCGGATTTTGTTCGAAACAGTAACTGCGGCCCTGGAAAGCAAAGGGCATTAGGAGGAACACGGATGGGTTTTAGTTCTAGTATGAGTCTGACACTCCCCTTCCACACCGCCCAGAGCGGAAGAAGTGTTTAGATGATTTCCCATACTTAAAAAAAAATAGTTTAAAATAAACTGAGACTGATGACTTATTGGTGAGGTTCTTCAGAAAGGTCAGGTGCGCACTTGCGCAGTACTCGTAACCGGCGTCCTTGTACGATGTATGAACGTGGATGAGGCGAAAGGAGTATGTAAGGATCGTATCAGGTGGCGTTGTGGTTTCTGCTTACCCCCATGGGAAAAAGGCGTGAGGTTAGGTATGTATATGATGAAAAAAACTGTCCAAACTTTTAGTTTATTTTATACGAACAAGATTATTTCACTCCATCTCATAGTTAGACAAGCACAAGATACTATAGGTATCTCGTTAATACCCGCAATCAGTCCAGTAATAAATTAACGCCATTACTAAATTATTCGTAGCTTCTAGATTAATCTAGAAGTCGGGCCGCAGTCCGACGCGGCCGCTCTTACATTATTACAGCATTCATTAGAGTTCGCTAATTACTCCTTGCTTTAATGAATAAGCTCTAATGAACCACTTTCTGTTAATTAAAGGCGGCGTGGGGGCGAAGGGGGGGCGGGAGGGTAGGAGGAACTTTTCTCCGGGCTCTGATTGCAAATGTGAATTTGTGTAAGTCTGAGTGGAAAGAGTGTTCCAACTGAAAAGGGGTAATGAGCTGGTCGAGTGGGACCGAATTAGTTGCAATGCGCGCCTAGATAAATTACATTTCGTCGGTGACGCGTGAAAAACCTCGTGTATCGTAATTTTAATTAAAATAGGATGTTTTTTTTAGAACAGCTTAGGCGATTATCACACGGCACCGCGCACCGGCGCGGTTTGCGGTGAAGCGGATCTCATATCACATAGGCCTCTGAGAACACCGTTGATACTTAACCTTTTCACCGCCAGCGAAAACAGAACGCGATGCCTCGCCCAGCGCCAAGCCTGTGGCCAAGCTATATGATAATAGTTGAAATGAAGAGCTTCTAATGAAGTCGTGGCGCTGGTGGCACGAAAATCCGGAACTTCTATTGAAGTCCGTGGCGGTGAAAAGGGCATACACCGCCCGACCGCGCGGTCGAGCGGTGCAATCCGCTGTATACCTCCGCGCACCGCCCTCAGCGGCGGTGCGCGGTGCCGTGTGTTAATCGCCTTATACCGCATAACGTAACATAAAAAGAGATGTAGATACTATAACGTATTCGTTTATTTATTTAAACATTTTGTGAATTGAGGCTTATTTTCTTAGACAATTTGTCCTTATACCATTTAATCGCCTTTTCACACAAGAACGAGTTTCATGTAAAAAATTGCATAAATCACAAGCTAAAAATTTGCACTGCGGGTTCTATAAAGGTAAAATCGTATAAAGTGCTTTCTCTGGGGCAGGTAAGTCAAACGAAGAATACCTATATCCATGTTACGTACATACTTAGTACTTACACGTCTATTTGAGTGAATTACTTGAGTTCACGTATCTTCTTTCTCTGACTTCATTGAGATTTTATGATGAGTGGAAAAATACTAATATAATATAATATTTTTATCTTTTATGTAACGCAAAAACGTGTTACAGTAATCTTAAAACAGAAGGCCAATCTGACAAAAACGCCTCTAATTTACGTCTATTTTTTGACAATGATAGTTGCAATCAGTTTTTAATACATAGTGGGTAGAACTGGCTTTTAGATCGCGATGTTCCTAAAAATTCGTAGAAGAAATTGCGCCCTCGATATGAGAATTTTCTTATATTTTACGGAACCATAGAAAAAAATCGTTCATGTGTATGGGTTAATATATTAGATTAACAAATGCACATGCATACATATTGACATTAAAAATGTTGTAAATATGTTCAAGCCCAGTTACAGTAAAGTTAATAAATATTAAACAGCCTTAATTAATATCGTTATCGAGTGAAGACATAGCTGTGTATGAATCCATGAATATTTTCAAACACAGAAAGATTGGCACGTGTATCACGGTATTTTCGCACACGCCTGTAATCCCCGAAGGGATAGGCAGAGGTGTACCCATTAGCACACCCATATTTTGCCAGTTATGTTTAAAAGTCCCATATATAAGGAGTGGAAACTATTGCCAATCGGGCACAAATCCAGACTCCGAGGTTGCTACTGAGAAACTCCTGAAGGAAAAACCCAATAACATTTCGCCCGGCCTGGGAATCGAACCCAGGACCTCATGCTCAACAGTCACGCTTTGCGACCACTAGACCCACAAGGCAGAAGTAAATTGAGTGTAATTTCTTACAATATTAATGTCTATTATAATTATTGTTGTTAATATATTCGAGTTCTGTGTTCCATAAACAAGATACAGGCAACTAGTCACAGACTACACAGATCACAGACAAAACGAGGCAAGCAGAACACTCAAACGAAGACCACCGAGCAGAATAACAACCAATCAGAGCGAGTTACATCACAGATGTGGATGCAACATGCAAGGGTTAACATGCCTGTAACATGTTCATTAACTGTGGCCAGGGAATTAGAACAGATATATTGAGATTGACTTGAAGCAATCACGGGTGGGTTGGTACTAGTGACGCATGCAACACCCACTATATGGAACTTGGGTAGATACCGAAATACAGCTTTGAAATTAACGAAACGAGAAATTCTCCAATTAATCTAGACCCCAATCATATGTGGCACCATATGTGGCACGGTGTGTCCAGTAGATGAACGATTAGGTCGACACCATAACATCACGCCTGTAATCCCCGAAGGGTTAGGCAGAGGTGCACCCATTAGTATACACCCACATTTCGCCAGTTATGTTTAAGTCCCATGTAATAGGGGGCAAGTCTATTGCCATCAACCGAGCACAATCTAGACTCCGAGGCTGCTACTGAGAAATTTCTGATGGAAAAACCCAATAATACTTTGCCCCACCTGGAAATTGACCTCACCCAATCCTCGGCTATTTCAATAGCCTCTTATTACTATGTACTACGCGAGCTATTTAAAAATTAAGTTATCGACCGCGTTCCGGCATGCACGGATGAATGGTACAACCAGAAGCAAGTTGAGCAACAGCCGACTAATTACTCACATAATTCCTGATAATCGGGCAGGAATCTGATGAAACAATTACGACGGTTTACAGAGAATACCAACAATTAACTAATTACCGCCGATTTTAGGACACGTTATGAAAATATATTCGAAGGTGCGTAACTTGAATAGTCAATAAGCGTGAAACGACTGAGGATTGTAAGGAATTGACAAACAAGGAGCTCCAGCGTGTATAAATACGAACGGCGGGTTTGTACTACATTATTACTGCACAAACAGTTTGGATAACGTACACAGGCTCACTGAATTTACCTGTTCAACATGTTCAGTTTCATTGCGGTAAGAGATATTTGACACCTCAATCTTCTTCTTGATTTAAAACCGATAGATTTAAAATTGTGGGTAGTTTTAAAAAAAGTAGGTAAGTACCGTGACGTTATAAAAACGCGAGCTGATTCAAAAAGATACATGATGTTTTTTGTGTATCCCATTTCAGTAATTATGGTTTACGTGTTAAGATTGATAATGTGTTAAAAATCGTTAACGTTAATCGTTATCGTTCGTTTGTAAAGTTAGGGAAATAATAGGTAGGTAGGTACAGCCTTCTGATTGTAGGTAAGTACTGTGGTCCCTTACTAGGAACAGAGGTACTAAGTTTGTGTGTACGGGGCTCCAACTTTTATACTTGAATGAACAGAGACACTTTTCCTGAACAAATAAATTATATTGGTTTTAGAAAAGCGTGCTCACATTCTGAGCTAGGGCAAACAACTGCCTAATTATGTAAAAAAAAAACCCAGTCCAATATTATTTTAAAATTAGAATCCCTTATATTATTTATTCGGCTGAATGTTTGGATAAAGTTAAAGTTTTCAGCCAGGTTGCAGTGACATACAACCTTCATACTACCTACCTATCTGTTACAACAAAATCGAGCAGTGTCTTAAGTTTATAAATTGATTTCGCGATAGTGTGTAACATCAATGCTTACAATACAATTTAATATTCATGACAAGTTGCTTCAGTCATACATTTGCATTCATTTTCAGATTGCCTGCCTGCTCGGTGTAGCAACGGCCGCTCCGTCCGCGATCGGGGCGCTGCCCGTCGCTACCGGAAGCATAGTAAGTAGACCAAAGACTTAGATGTCCAAATATTTGCCCAATACTGTTTATTGACGTCGTTCTTTTCCTCCTCAGTCAATTCCGCGTTATGGCTTCAATTACGCGGTCAACGATCCCCTAACTGGTGACCAGAAGGCCCAGACCGAGTCTCGCGACGGAGGCTACGTGAAGGGCTCGTACTCACTCACGGAACCCGACGGTACCCTGAGAGTGGTAGACTACACTGCTGATCCCGTTTCTGGATTCAACGCGGTTGTGAAGCGCGTGGGCCCGGCCGCTCACCCGCAGACGCTGGTTGCCGCTCCAGTGGTGACCAAGCAGGTCGTGGCCCCCATCGCCGCTGCACCTGTTGTAGCTGCTCCCATCGCTTCCGGATACGCGTCCAGCCTTGTTGGGCTCGGAGGACTGGGATATGGTCTCGGAGCTGGTCTTGGCGGAATTGGCCTGGGACACAGCGGTATCGGCGTGGCCAGCGCCGGAATCGACCTCGGTATCGGTTACGGCGGCCTTGGCTACGGCATCGGAGGTCTTGGAGGTCTCGGAGGCGGCTGGAAGCACTAAAGTGATGAACGCTAGTGCTAGAATTCCCTTACGGACGTTATCGCGACCTTACTGTCATTTCGCATCTGAATGTTACTTGTTCATTAGGCGATACGAATAGTATAGGTTGACTATGTATTTGTGAAATACTGAAATAAAATAAGTGTCACGGAAGACAGCGTTGTATATTTCTTTTCCATTCATCAATGTCGGGTTAGAAACCGGGTAAGTACCTGCCGATATGACTTAACCAATTAAAACGTATTATCTAAGTTTATCTTGGACATCACTGATATCGGTGAAAATGAGGTAATTATGCAGACTGAAAGTGGTTTACGCATGCCTTCTCTGTATGAGTAGAGGTCTGTGTCCTGTAATGGCGCACAATAATAGGCCGCTATGATATAAATCAAGTATAACTCGATCAGCCTTTCATTTTCTGCAACTTCGTATTAGATTTTGCTTTGCGCTGTACTGGCGATTGTCGCAATTGAAGTTAAGAATACAAGTTGCAATTTCCAATGCTGCGCTATCATCAGACCTTCCATGAGATTTACTTATATTGGTGAATGAACTATATGGTGCGAGACGAAATCTTGAAAGACTGTGAAGTAAGTAAGAGCTAATCAGTCAAGGTTGTGTCGTCATTCATAACATAACATCACGCCTGTAATCCCCGAAGGGTTAGGCAGAGGTGTACCCCCACATTTCGCCAGTTATGTTTTTTTTTGTTGTCATATTTTCGCAAAATAATGTTTCTTATTTTCATCAAATATAATTTCGAAAGCTATATGTATATGTTTTAAGGGTATATGTTCAGGTATATATGTTTTAAGTGATGACTGATATAAATGATGATAATATTATATTATCATAATTGCTGCATCTAAATTATGATCAAACATACAATGAAAAACAGTGCTACCATTTGCAAAAAACGTAAGAATTTTAAAATATTGTGGGTTACCAAGAAGGAATGATCTTATGGAAATAAAACAAACAGAATACATTTAACTACACAATTATATTTCATAATAAATACCATCGACACATCCATCATACTTAAATGCACATATATTTGAGCGGTTCCACCGTCCCGTCATAATACTACATCGAGACACGTAACGTATTTTCTTTATAATTGAGATATTTACACGAAATATCCACAGTTTATGTACCATGTATACAGATACTTGATTTTGTACACTCGTCGCTCGGGGTTCATAGCGCCGAAAGACTAAACTGCGAATTGACACAATGCGAATTCGCATAGCATAAATCTGCAGGGAGTTACAAGCTTTCAGATTTATATGATGCGACTTCGCATAACAGTTTTGTGTAAGTCCGATTATTTACGTGATATAATATATTGCCACCTTTTACCTACATTTTTTTTGCAAGTAAATTAAAGCATTAAGCCTACCAAACCTATTTTCAACCACTGCAACTTCTGAACGCCAGAATCAACAATGGCGGCGACCAGAGATGCGCCGAGAACTGTCTTTGATCTCGCAACGAAATAATTCAACTAAGAACAGCAAAGAGTAAGAAATTAAATGAAAGCATCATGTCCATAATCATTATATTCATTATTTAATTATAATAATATCCCTTGCCAAATAATTATTAAGTTTTCCCATCAGAAATTTCTGTTGCAGCCCGAAAACCCGACGCCCGGTTGATGGCAATAAGTTAAAAGAACTTAATCATATTTGTCAAAATCTGTTCTATACAACTCTGAATACCCCTTTGGGGAGAAAAGTCGTTGTGTAATGTTGTCATTTACCAAGTCATGCGCCCGATGGCCACTAATATACAAACCAAAGTATCTGTCCAAGGGCCGTTTAACCATAGTGTAATAAGATTTAATGAGGTAACTCGGCCTCTCGGTCTGGCAGGGGGTCCAACACGTGGGTGCAGTGTGACAGAGCGTAGCCCCCCCTACCGAGATGCCTGCGACGGGTGCATACGCACGTATTTGTTTACGCAAAGACTTTAAAAAACCTTTTTTTTTGACAACCCTTGACTATTTTTAGTTTGTCTGTATTTTGTACCGTGTCAAAGAAGTTAACTCATTATATCTTTTTACACTATGGTATTACGATGTTTTAATGTCATCTTAGTTCCGTTGCGAAAAAGAGACAGCACTATCGATCACATACACCGTGAATTTTAATCCGTTGTAAATCTTTCAGGGGGTGAATGTACTCATGAATATGAACAACTTTTATTGATATATATAAAAAAAAAACAGCTGATCCATACAATTTGATCGTAATGAAGTACATTATTGTATGGATCAGCTGTTTTTTTTTTTCACATTTCGTACTATGTCCCTTAATAAAAGTTGTTCATATTCATGAGTACATTCACCCCCTGAAAGATTTACAACGGATTAAAATTCAGGTTGTATATCTCTGTCTCTCTCTCTCGCAATAGATAAACAATATCATTAATACTTCATATTACGACCTCAGTACATAATCTGTGGGCCAACACATAAGCCTTATAAGGTCTTAACAGGCATACATAAAATATTTGAAATGGTCAGTGTACTCATTTATTCGAACAACCTTTACAATAGGACCAACCCTGAAAAATGAACAAAAAAAAGTGCTGTTCAGTACATTTTGATCGTATATATAACAGCAGATATTTTAAAAATATTTTAGGGTTGTTCCTATAATGAAAATTTACCGTATTCATGCGACTCAATGCTTTGTGTGAATTTATATGGAAGGATTCGATACAAATTAATACTGAGGAGTAAGTCGCGCGACCCATACGCGGTCGTCGGTCGCGGTCGCCAACATCGGAACGTTACCTTAATTTCCCATTAAAATATTTTGTCTATGTATAGTTAAGACCTTATATTAACCGTTATATAAACACCGTGTCACACTGTATACTGAAGCGTTTCCCGCGCTACGTACTCTTGAACCTGAAGCCCTCGCCAAACAGGATGAGGCAGAGACGGTCCACTAGATATGCGAACAGCATGTCTGCTATCAAAACTTGTACTAATATAATCCGGTACTGAAACAAAATTTTAACATGTTAGTTTCCTTATTTATTTTACTATTATAAATGGGAAAGTTTGGACAGATGGATTGGATTGGAGAGCGAAAGTTTGGATCCTCAATCTCGCCAAAATGGCTTAACGGATCTGAATGAAATTTGGCACGGAGATAGGTTATAGTCTGGAATAGCACATAGGCTTTCTATCCCGGAAAATGCGCGGTTCTCGTGGGATAATATATTAACTTTGCTGGTTTTATCATAAAGAATCGTGTTAGGCCAGTGGTTAAAGTGCTCGCCTTTCATGTATGTATCTGTGTATAATATATGTATGTATCTGTGTATCTACACTATGTAACAAAACCCCTGTCAGATCAGTGTTGCCGTTGATCAGTTTTTACCCGACTACGGCAAAGCCAAAAGGAGGGTTATGATTTTGACGGTATGTATGTATGTGTGTATGTATGTATGTATGTTTTTATGTTTTATTTTAATTTAATTACTTCTACTTTCTTCTTTTTTTTTTTCACTGGGGAAAAATAATAATCTCAAATCCATTAAATGGTTACGTATATGTGTACGCAGTACGATGCCGAATAATACCCTTAAGGATCGGACAGGGTTTTTGTTACAGGCTGTATACTATTATACTTTTAATTTGCACCATAGACAACCCCCATTTCATGTCCAAAAATTCACTGTTGCCTGGAAGAGATCGCAGTAAGCGATAAGGCCGCCAATTGTATGTTTTGTAGTTGATAGTTTATTTTTAAGTCATATACAGCCTGTAACAAAAACCCTGTCCGATCCTTAAGGGTATTATTCGGCATCGTACTGCGTACACATATACGTAACCATTTAATGGATTTGAGATTATTATTTATCCCCAGTGAAAAAAAAAAAAGAAGAAAGAAGAAGTAATTAAATTAAAATAAAACATAAAACTGACCAACGGCAACACTGATCTGACAGGGTTTTTGTTACATAGTGTATAATCTGGGGTACAATAAAAAATATATAAATAAATACATGAGGATATGAGGTCGACACCCGGCAAGTACTAATGTCATTTTTCTTATTCATATGGGTTGAACAACGCAACAAAAATTTTGCCATGGAGTCAGTACATAATTCTAGACACGCCAGCGATAAAATTATCGTCAGTTATTAAAAAAAATAAACATTGTTGACTGTTAGTGATAAGTAAAGCAGAAGGGAAACGACCCAGAGGCCGAAATCCCAGAAAATGGTCGAACCATATCTCTGAACGACTGGAGAGGAATGGTTGACAGGATGACAAGAAACGATTAAGAAGAAAATACTTACATCAGGTGGGAAATATACAATCTCGAACATGTTGGAGAGGTCGGGGAAGATCCCGAGTGCGAGCGCCAGCACCGCGCCACCCGACACCATCACACTGTACAGCAGCGGCTTGTTGTCGCGCAGACCTTCCATGAACGGCTCACCCTGAGCAATAGAAGACATATTTTATTATGAATGTACTTATGTCTTTTGTGTTTGTGTTATGTTATGTGCCCAGTGGTTAAGGCGTCCGCCTCTCATGTACTGCACTGGGTACCCCCATGCATTAAAAAAAGCTTAAAAAGGGGGAGTAATCGATTGATGACGCTGTCCGTACATCCCAATCTTACGCTTAGAATATATTTAAAATCAATCAGCGTTTAATATTCAAAAATACGATTAACAATAACTTCGAAAAACGGAAAAAAAATCAAGTGGGTTGTTGAGTGTCAAGCTCCAGGTGTGTTGCTGGTGGTCTTGGCTATTTAATAAAACTGCTTCGATGCTTTAAAATGACTGTATTGAATAGGTAGGTACTGATTCTGTCGATAGCCGATGTGTACACACGGCTACACATCAAGCTATACATTTCCAGAATAAGCTGACCTCTCACTGTACGTATATCGTGCTACACATGTCCGTACAGTGAGAGATCAGCTTATACTGGAAATGTATAGCCTGATGTGTAGCCGTGCGTACATGCGCGTTAAAACGTCGGCGAGTGAGTGGCGCGCGGCTTCCGACAACCGTGATTGTGGTGGGGCGTACAAGCCCAGGTGTCGCCGTGTGTGGTCCGATGTGACGTCAGGAACATGGGTTGATTAAGCCCAAAACTAGGCTTTAACACCCAATACATGAGAGAGAGAACATAGATGTTTCACATCTGCCTGGAGTCCTGTGACGGCGAACTTTTTTTTGCTATATGGGTAGCAAGTAATTACATACCCTATAGTTGATAGCGAAGGTTGATATTTGCAGAGACATAGATATGATATAGACGGTGCTGTTGAGCAGGTCTGGCGCGAACTCTCGCTCCTCGTCTTCTGCTAAGTCCATGTCTAACTTAGGCTTGTTATCCCTGAAAACCAAAATTATAGCAATTTTTTTAAACTTGTTTTTGACTGCGCTTTCATTCAGAATGTCTGTTATCACGGACGCAAGCAGAGTAGCCTATGTCCTTACCCAGAATCCAAGCTACCACTTTTTCAGATTTTATTACGATCAGTTCAGTGGTTTTGCCGTGATGAGGTAACAAACGGACAGACTGAAAGTGTTCTCAACTAACTTTTTAGACAAATGAATCCTGCTTATGTGTAGGAAGTTTCATTTAAATCGGTTCATCTATACATATAATAAAATCATAGCGAAGTCAATGGAATGCAATAAATGAATATGAATATGAATATGAATATGAAACTGTACATTTTATATTTTTGAAAAAGAGTAAAATTGCTATGAGGTCTGGGAGTGATTCTAATGCCGCAAATATTTTTTTTTAGAATTTTTGTCTGTTTGTTTTTTGTCTGTATGTTTGTTAGAGCATCACGCAAAAATTGCTGGATAGATTCTGTTCAAATTTTGTATCAATATTCCACATTGGCCAAATTAGTCTATAGGCTATAAATTATCACGCGGGCAGAAGCTAGTTCATTTCTAAAAATAAGGACTTAAAAGTTTGTATGAAATGCTGTACAGCGTAAACGCTACGGCATAAAGCTGGTTATTTCAGTAAATGTTACCTATCTATCTATATCGTGTGGGTAATAAGGTCTAACGACCCCACACACCCTAGTGTCAGAGTTTCTAAACCGCCTTGACATGGTTTGAGTGGAATAATAAGTCCTGGTTTCCTCACGATGTTTTCCTTCACCTATGCCAATGATGTCCAAGATAAACTTTAGAAAACGTTACGACTTTTAAATTAGCACTTAAAGTCATAGTAGCAAACTCTTAATCAAGAAAAAACTAATTAAAGAATAACTAATGAGTTGCTTAAGTCATAGCCTTGGTTTAAATTAATAATTTGTAACCTACATAAGAAACAAGTTTATAATATGTAAAATTATTATTTTATATTATTATTAATAACATGACGCGCCCCTCCATATTACTATTACAATGTGTGGTGTGGTCACATCCGTATGAAAGAGTTTGTACGTAGTTGTGAGTAATCATCTTCAGTAGCAGGCAGATCGCAGATTTGTTTGTCAGCTAATCATAAATAGCCGACGCGCAAGACAACGCACCTGTCATTTTCATAGAGTATGTCAGTGCAGTGCCATACTAGTACAAATTAATTTAAAAAAAAAATTAAAAACAAGCTTTCATTAAAAATTATTACAATATTGAATATTGGACATTGCATTGTCATCAGAACTAAAGGTGTACCTATGCAAAATTTCAGCTCAATCGGATACCAACAAATGGTCGAAAAATAGTATAATTATTTTTATTACCTTCCAGGCGACCGTGACGTGGCTTCGTGCACCAAATATATGAGGCATAGGAAGTGTACCGCGAACTGAGTGAGAACCGTCATGATCGTGTACACGTTGAAGATGTTCGGCAGAGGGCGCTGTTTCGATAGCTGCTTCAGCGGCTGCGGAACAAATTGTAACTCTATATAAGTATTCATAAAACAGCATATTGAATGTCAGCACGGCTCCGACTCAACAAATAATTTGCCATTTAAGTTATGACTTTAAATTGTGTGTGTTAAAGTATTTTTTACAATGACAGGAAAAAAGGTGACGGCTCGCGGGCGGCCTACTTGCGGCGATGACAGCCGGGCCGTTTCAGTGTCGGATCGGTGTTGTTATTAAGAGCAATGACCATTGTGTAGCAGGAAAATATTATTTAAAAAGTTGATGATGAATTAATAGCACCTGTACTTACTTTAATCGCATGGATAAACGTACATGACTAACTAGTTTGGCCAAAGTTTTAGCATGCCTAGAATATCAGAAATATTCGCAACTGGCTTAAGCCATTTTTTTTTGTACTCGATACAAAATAAGTACCACTTCCAACAACTGTTTGGGTTATTTCGACACTTATAGCAACATGGAATAAAACCATTTTGTGTATTTCTTTGAACCTTCCCCTCCCCCCCCCCCCCCACTCTCCTCCTGTCTCTTTCGACGCTTACGCAACATGGAACGAAACTTTTCTATCCTTATCTCTCAAGACATCAAATGGGCCTAACTTAGTTTAATTACATCAAAAACTTACCTTAGATCTGGATATGAATAAGAAACAGGACGCCAACAACAGACTCTGTAGCGTTGCCTGAGTATCACTGAACTTGATGCCATCGAGATACAACACTGACTGACTGTACGCCAAAATGAGGGCATTTAGAGCCAGGATCTTGAACATCTGGAGGGTTGTGACTAAGGTGCACCGGCCTTGCTTGATTATGTGGCAGACTGGAGGATAAAAATAGAATTTATTTAATACTTGATAATGCCCTCGGCTTCTAGTACTTTTTTTCGGGATGAAAGGTACCCTATGTCCGTTTCTGTACACCTGAGAACGTATATGCAAAATTTCAGGTTGATCGATTCAGTGATTTAGGCGTGGAAAGGTTTGAAGTGTGTATGTACCTAGTACCTAAGCCACCTTGTAACCTTCGAGCAGTTCTCAATAAACGCTTGTCTCGACCAGTCGTGTTTACTTTTACCTCCATACTTCATGGCGACCCTGCCATACGCGTTCCGGGAACAGAGCTTGCGAGCGCGGGTGTCAAATAGCGGGCGATAAGTGCGAACGAGGCGGATTCCTGTGTGCCTCGGTGCACAGAGTTATAATGTTTAACGGCGAGAATAATAAAGCCACGATCGTGATTGCTGGTAGCTGTGTTAAACAAGACGCAAAAAGGAAGAAAAATGGGGAAAAGTTATTCAAAAATTGAAGACAAGGAAATTGTCATTGCACAAAACTCATCAGGAGGAAGTAATAGTGCAAGCGACTCCGAACAAGAGTACCACATGAAGTACAACAATATCCTACTTACTACGCTCCTAGTGGTGATAGCTATTATCATATTTGCAGTTATTTACAAAATCCTGAAAAACAGGCATATGAAGTGGATAAACCAGCAAGTGGATTCTGCATTTATAAGAAGGATGCGGCAGCGTTTATCTGGAAGGAGAGACCAAACTCAAGGCGAAGAAGGAGTTTGAATGCAGTTAATTCAATTTGAGAGAAGATTCGGGAGTGCATAAGTGTAGTGTTGAAAAGTGAGTTATAAAAATAAAAGGTGCGTTTGTGCGAAAGTTAACTCGTAAGAACAATGACAATCTTAGTTTAAAGGTATGTAGTTTAGTAATTAAGTTCTAAAAATAGATTGCGAATCGCACTACGATAGTACTTAGAAATGCTGAGTCGAGCATTTAATTATCGGCGCATCGAATTACAGTGCCTCGAATTTATTTGAATGAAATAAGATATAGAGTTATGATTATTATTTTTTTTAAGTACAATGATTTCTTACTGGTATTATGGCTGACGAATTAATAGAATTATATGAAAATATTTTTGAGATACGGAAATATCTTATAAAAAAAGGACAGAGTAGGTATAAGGGTTCAGTTACGTCAGATAAGCTGCAAGAGGCCGAGATATTGTTAAATAAAAGTAAGGCATTATTTACTACTATAAGCAAGACAACAAAGGAATCGGAACTAGAGTTAATTAATACCACGTACAAAAAGATTTGTGATTTATTTTCAGAAATATCAAAATTATGTACTTTGTCTAACGTAGAAATAAAATCAGAAACGATGGAGTTTGATATGAAAACTGCTTGTATGTTAATACCTATTTTAGATGATAAGGAAAATACAACGAAGCGATTGATTGATGCGGTAGAAATGTATGCGGATATGCTTAATGATGTGGGTAAACAGTTATTAATAAAATTTATACTAAAAGGAAGGTTATCTGAAAATGCAAAGTTACGAGTAGCAGACACTTATTTGACAGTTAGTGACATGATTAAGGATTTTAGGATTAAACTATTAATAAAAAAATCATTCACAGCTGTACAAAATCAAATACAATCCTTGAACCAAGGTTATAGGACTATTGAGGAATATGGATCGGAACTTGAAAGACTATTAACAGACTTGAATATTTCTCAGGCTGAGGGCGATGCTGCCAAATGCGCGATTCTGAAGCCAATTAATGAAAAAATGGCCTTGAAAAAGTTTACAGATGGTCTTAAGAGTGAAAGGTTGGCCACGATCATCGCCGCACGCAACTACACATTGCTGAAGGACGCAATCCAGGCAGCCAAGGACGAGTCACCGTCATCTTCGTCTTCATCCAGGCCTGCTGAGGTTATGGGGATGACCTCAACATTTCGAGGTAGGCAAAATTATCGTTTTCCAATGTATCGAGGACAAAACAGGGGACGCGGTCGTCCAAACTACCACAATAACAGGGGTAGTTATCAAAATAATTTTAATAATTATAGTAACACGTCGAATAGGCATCAAGGCCACTCCAGACCTTTTAGGTACGCCCCCCGCGGCAGGGGTCAGTATAACAAACAAGGTTATTATTATAACAGGCGTGGTGGACACAAAGTAGTGATTGCAGCACAAACTGACAATACTCAAGCACGCAATAACAATAGTTTGGAACAGAAGCCCGATAATATTGGAAATCAGTTTTTTCGTGATTAATAATTTTGTTTATAATACTTGTAGCGGTAAATTTAAATTTATCAATTACTATACTAACGGTAAAAGGCTCATACTATTATTAGATACAGGCGCATCTATTTCGATTATTAAGGAAGAAGTACTTCCAAGGAAAACGCAGGTGTTTCAAGATACTTTAGTAGTCAATGGCATCGGAGGTAAGGTTTACTCCTCTGGTTATGCAATGCTTAATTTAGATGTTTCTGAAACTGAAACGTTACGAAATAAGTTCCATATTTTTAAAACATTACCCATTATCGTTGATGGAATTTTAGGTTTAGACTTCATGAATAGGTATAAAGCAAATATTGATTTAGATAAAAATTTATTAACGCTACATATAGAAGAAAAGTATTGTAATCTACCAATTTATGACAAACCGGATTACAGTAATACACTGTTAATCCCACCGCGGAGTGAAAGCATTCACTACATTTTTTTAAACTCGGAAACGAAAGGTGATGTTTTTGTTAGCGCCAGAGAGTTAGAAAAGGATGTTTTCTTAGCCGGTACTATAGTTAGGCCTAAAAATAAAAGAGTCCCTATAAAAATTTTAAATACTCGAGATGAAGAAGTAAGTTTAAAAAATTTCGAATTAAACATAGAGGCCTTAGAGGACTATCATATTTTTGAATTTAGCAAACATGAAAGTAGTTTAAAAAGAGCCAATACATTATTACCTTTACTAGAATTACAACATTTAAACAAAGAAGAAAAGGATTCCATTGAGAAGATTTGTACTAAATATTCTGATACATTCTTTTTACCCGGTGATAAGTTAGAAACAACGAACATTTGCGAACAATCCATAACAATGAAGAGTAACATAAATCCTATATACACCAAACCATATAGGTTACCGCAAGCCTTAAAACCAGAAGTAAATAAACAAATAAAAAATATGCTAAAGGATGATATCATAGAAGAATCATCTAGTGAATGGTCTAGTCCAATCCTGCTAGTCCCAAAAAAATCAGAGGGCTCTCAGAAGTGGCGTTTAGTAATAGACTACAGGAAACTAAATGAAAATATTGTAAATGACAAATTCCCTTTGCCTAACATTACTGATATTTTAGATTCATTATCTGGCTCAATATATTTCACTCATTTAGACCTCCAACAAGGGTACTACCAAGTGAAACTAGCACCTGAAAGCCGAAAATACACTGCATTTTCAACTAGCACAGGACACTACCAATTAAAACGATTACCGATGGGCCTAAAGACTTCTTGTAGCGCTTTCAGTAGAGTCATGTCAATTGCAATGTCAGGATTAGCTTTTGAAAAGTGTTTTGTGTATTTAGATGACTTAATTGTTTTTGGAAGATCATTAACTATTCATAACCAAAATCTTATTGCTGTTTTTGAAAGGCTGAGAAAAGTAAATTTAAAGTTGAACCCAGCAAAGTGTCAATTTTTAAAGAAGGAAATTTTATACCTGGGTCATTTAGTTTCTGCTGACGGTGTTTCGCCTGACCCAGACAAGACTAAGGTTTTAGAAAATTTTCCAACACCACAAAACGTGGATCAAGTTAGACGGTTTGTTGCCTTCTGCAACTACTATAGAAAATTTGTGCCGTCCTTTGCAACAATTACTATGCCCTTAAATCGTTTGCTAAAGAAAGATGAACCTTTTGTTTGGAGCTCAGAGTGTCAACATGCATTTGATTATCTAAAAATCTCATTAACGACACCTCCTATACTACAATATCCAGATTTTTCTGAAACCAATGAATTTATATTACAAACTGACGCATCTGATTTGGCTGTAGGAGCTGTATTGTGTAATAAGGACATGAGCCCTGTAGCTTATGCCAGCAGACCACTAAATAAGGCAGAGAAAAATTATCCAGTAATACAGAAGGAATTAACGGCTATAGTATGGGCAGTCAAATATTTCAGACCATATCTATTTGGAAGAACTTTTACTATAATGACAGACCACAAACCTTTAGTATATTTATTTGGCATGAAAGACCCATCTAGTAGATTAATAAAATTCCGATTGATACTTGAAGAATACGATTTTAAGATACTGTATGTGAAAGGTAAAGACAATGTTGTTGCAGATGCATTGTCTAGGGTGTGCATAACATCGAGTGAATTGAAGGACATGAAAGAGCAAATTTTAGCCGTAACAACTAGGGGACAAAAGAGAAGGCTAGAAGAGAGTAGTAAGAAAGAACAAGCTGTGCCTAGTAACACCACCGACAACTGGCCTGATCAACCAAGAGTCGTGGAATTACTAAGACAGCCGTGTGATTCTATTGAAATTAAGTTAGTAGAAGAAAAAACTATAAGAAAGTTTAAAAGAGAAAATAGGATAAGTGAACAAAAGGATTGTTTTGTTTATATACCAAGTAAAATGTTATTGTGTATTAACCTTGACTTTAGATTGCATTTCTCGCGAGCCGAATTTGCAACTAAGTTAAAGGAGTTTTGTGAAAGAATAGAAGTAAATGAATTATGCATAGTAAAAGATGATAGCAATAACGAATTTATAAAAGGTTTATGTAGTGAAATTAAATCCATAAAAGAATGGACCGGGCCCCGAATTTGTATTTTGAGAGGAATTAAAAGAATATATGACGAAAAGGAAAAGGAATTTATTTTGAATAACTATCATCTATTACCCACCAGTGGCCATGCAGGTATGAATAGAATGGCGAATAATATTAAAAGAAAATATTACTGGCCAGGGTTAGATAAGGATATCCGAAAATTTATAAGTAAATGTGAGATGTGTCAGAAAATGAAACAAAGTAAATATACGAGACAACCCATGACTATAACTACTACAGCATTAGCTGCTTTTGATAAAGTTTTTCTCGACTTAGTTGGACCTTTGGACAGGGATGAGTCAGGAAATTGTTATATTTTAACCCTACAATGCGAGCTGACAAAATACATAGAGGCATATCCATTACCCAACAAAGAAACGCTAACTGTAGCCAAGGCATTAGTAAACAATTTCATCTTAAGATTCGGCATCCCTAAATCTATAGCTACGGATAGGGGAACAGAATTTATCTCTCACGTTATGGATCAGGTATGTAGGCTATTAGAAATAGAAAAGTTAACATCCACCGCATACCACCATCAATCAATCGGTTCCTTAGAGATAGCCCATAAACATTTAGGAGCATTTTTAAGAACTTATTGTAAAAATGTGTATCATTCATGGTCGGATTGGTTACCTTTCTGGTGTTTTAGTTTTAATACTAGTGTAAACACACAAACAAAATATACACCTTACGAACTTGTATTTGGAAGACAATGTCGTTTACCAAACAGCTTAGAGCATGATGTAGAACCACTTTATAATAGTGATGATTATTGTTTAGATTTACGATATAAGTTGCAAGTAGCCTTAAGAGATGCAAGAAACAATTTGGTAGCTTGTAAGGAAAAAAGAAAAGACAAATATGATAAAACTTGTAATCCTGTATTTTATAAGAAAAATGATTTAATTTTAGTTAAGAATGAATGTGCCCGTAAATTAGACTGTGTTTTTGATGGACCTTTTGAAGTATTAGAAGATTTAGGCGTAAATGTTAAGATAATTAAGAACGGTAAGGTAGATGTAATACATAAAGATAGGACAAAAAAATTTAGTATGTAAGTTAGTTCTAAGAAAAGGTACCTTTGCTTTGATTGATTATTGATTTATTTGTACTAATTTGTCCTTATTGATTTGCCTTTGTTTTGATTATTTGTTTGTCTTTACTTTAGATATGTATTGTGTTTTTTTTTTCTTTCACCCCCGGAGGTGAAGTGTGTATGTACCTAGTACCTAAGCCACCTTGTAACCTTCGAGCAGTTCTCAATAAACGCTTGTCTCGACCAGTCGTGTTTACTTTTACCTCCATACTTCAGGTTACAAACAAACTTACTTTCGCATTTATAATATTAGTTAGGATAGTTAGGATTCACTCCAAACATACAAATATCCTCCAAACATTATAGATTGGGTCTGCCCAATGCGATATTATAGCACACTTAAAATTTAAATAGGTCAAAAAACGTCAAAACTTACTGCAAAATATACTAGATAGGCGACTGGTAAAAGGTGCAGCGACGCTAGCGTCACCCAACCTGACGAGTTGCGTGTCTTCTTCCTCCAACTCGCGCATGGCTCTGCGCAGGCGCGCTGCGGCCTCGGCCCGCGCGTCCGCTCGGCTGGTCGGGCGGCGCGGCGCCTCTTCTACCGCGCGTTCTTCTCGCGGCTTCTCGCGCGGCCGCTCGGGAGCATTAGCTAGGATTGCTACTCCTACCTGTAAAGAGAAATATGCGAATGCTTGGGCAGCTTGCATTTTGCAGTTCAAAGATTGCTCTCGGGAATTTTAATGCAACAAAAATAATCACATTATTTTTATATCACAAATAAAGCAATCCATACTACGAGTAATATGTATTGCAAAAAAACTTTATCTAAGTTTGTTTATTTTGTTTCTAACTAATCTCTGGTCTGATTATAAAAAATATTTAACTGACAGAAAGCTACATTATTGCCGAGTGACTTAGACTATGTTTTATGGTTTACTTGAATGTCACGCGGACAAAATCGCGGGCAGAAGCTAGTCAATAATACTCACGTCAGCATGTTTCAGTGCTCCCACGTCGTTTGTACCATCACCACACATGAGCGTAACGTAGCCGAGCGCTTTCAACGTCACCACGACAAACTCCTTCTGCTTTGGCGCGAATCTAGCAAACACCTTGATATGAGGCATCAGCTCTAGCAGGAACTTGTGATGGTTCTCATTTAGGAAGGTCAGACCCTCCCCCGTTATACACAGATCAAACTTTGAAGTCAATTGCTTTGACGTCTTGAATGGATTCACAGGGAGATTCACTTCTTCGTCTATTGACGTCCAGCCCCACTTATTATCGCTTTTAGCCAGAATCAGAACTTCTTCCTTCTGAGTAAACTTCAACTCTTTAGCAACGTGACACGCTGTCAGCGGATTGTCACCAGTAATCATAACTACAGAATGAGAAGCATTCACAATTTCTGATATTGCTTTTTTTGAGTCCGTCTTCAAAGGACACGAAATTATAACAAACCCAACAAACGTCAGATCCGACTCGATGTCTTCGCGCGACATATCCCTAATGTCTTGAGAACTTAATTTCCCTAAATTTCTATAACCTAATGCCAGAACTCTCGCCCCTCGTCTCGATAGAGTTAGGTAAACGTGATCATAATGACTAGGAACCTCTTTGAGCATGGTCTTCACAGTCTCAGGTGCACCCTTGACACTGCTTATGTAATGAGTTTCCATGAAACCTCGCTCGTTGACCTGATAACCTGCTATTACAGACATTCTTTTAAGGGCACTTGAAAAGTGGTTTCTGTGGACGATTTTGAGGCCTGGTGACTTTCCTTTCTTTGGCACGACAGCATCTCCTTTGGTCAGGTTCCACTCTGCAGCTTTCAGAGTAGCTTTCTCCAATGGGTCTCCTACCACACCATCATCTAGTTGAACTAGAGAATGACATGACGCCAGGACCTGTATAGTCTCCATGGGTGCTTGAGATAATGGAATGACGTTAGCATCTTTGTGGTCCGCTATACCAGCCACACCTTCTACAACTAAATTATCACTTGTAAGGGTACCAGTCTTATCAAAACAGCATATTTCTACTTTTCCTGCAAATGGTATTCTGAAAGGTTCTGTACAAAATACTGCTAACTTAGACAATGATAATAATGACGTATTCACTGCCAGTGACAACTCTATAGGCAGTTCTGGAGGCACAACTGATGTCAGAATCAGTGTGCATTCTAAAAATAATTTGTATCTATTTCTCTCTGGATCCTCACAGCCCTTGACCCAAACATATGCAGCGGCGGCGATTGCGAAGATAAGCAAGAACATAATAAAACCAAATGTCTCCAGATTGTTGGCTGTGACTCTCTTCACGCCAAACAGAATAGTTCTTAAAAGTTTTCCTTGTGATGTGTTGAAGCCATTGCGAATAACGTATCCGATACAACCATTATCAGGAGCTTTAAGGGATGAAGAAGTATTCTTGCTAGGAGAGGAATGTTGAACAATCTTGGTGCCACCAAACAACATGTGCAGTTTGCCATCACCCTCAGGGTCCAGGAGTTGCTTTAAATTTTTCTCATTATCTACCGCTTCCTTCATTTGAGGAACACTTTCACCGGTTAACATGGACTCATCAACTATACATGAACCCCGTAGGAGGACAATGTCACAAGGGACTAGATTCTCATTGGTAGATCTAATGAGAGACACCACATCTCCTGGCAGCAGCTGATCACTCATAATCTGCCTCCATCTTCTATTTCTGTACACATTGATGTTATAAGGTTTGTTTCCCATCTTTCTAATCTCTGCCATGTTTCTGAGCTGTTGCTGTACCAGGGTGCACTCAAACATGACAAGCATGACAAGGGTGAATATGGAATAGTACCAGTATTTGTCTAAACACCATAGTGCAACACAGAATACTTGGAACACGAAGAATGGTGCTGTTGCTCGTTCCTTGAACAGTTCCATGAACTCAGGAACAACCTGTAACAGGAACATCCCTCACAGTATTACCCCTAGCATACCATAAAGTTATCTATATCTATACTAATATTATAAAGAGGTAAAGTTTGTAAGGTTGTAGGGTGTAATCTCTGGATCTACTTTACTTTTTCGCAAATTGGAAGCTATGTTATCACTGAGTGCTATAGGCTATATATTTTATTATCAACAGACATCCGTACGAAAAAATCACGTGAACGAAGTTGTGGGGAGAGTGCTAGTGTGTTTATAAGTCTGGCAATGTTTAACTTGAAAATCTAACAACTGCCCTTGAATAGGTATTTACCTACATTATATATAAATATTCATAAGCTTAGGTAAACACAGAATGTTGGAAAATGCAAACAAAATCAATGCCACCCATGTAGAGAATTAGGTTTCATCCAATTAGAATAACAAGGTTTAAAAAACATTGAATAGAAAATGTTAACCTTAATATTTTCTCATGCATGCATCTAATTAAATTACATGCTTTTTCTAGGTTAATGCATAAAAACTTTTATATACAGTGTAAAGCAATAGCAGAGCTGCAGAAAACACATCTTATGTTTAAAAGACAATAAATATACTGGCCTAACAGAAAATGAAGGCCTTTGCCCTGCAGTGGGACAGCACAGGCTAAATTAAAAATAATAAAACTACATTACAATGTTAACAATCAAATCTACTTTTCATAAACAATACCCAATTGAAAAAGGCTTACTGTACCTATTACTTATGCATACATTGTTCAATTAGAACACAAATAATTGTCTATGATAATAATGATTGACTAAGATTAATTAATTTAACCCATAGTCCATACTGAATGTAGTTTTAAAGATACCAATGTATTCCTTACCATAATCATTTCATTCTTTCCAAACTCCTTTTCAGCAGTTTCAATGGCCTCATCATCCAAGTACCCTTTGGACTCCATATACTCCTCATAAGTCTTATTGATAGGAAACTCAATGGTGTGAAAAGATTTCTTGTCCCAATCAAAAACATACTTACTTTTTTGAAATATAAACCATACATCTGGGTGTATACTTCCTTTTTGGGTTGACTAAAAAAATTAAAAACTAAATTAGAACAAGATTTTTTACAATCTTTATGTGTAAAGAGGTTTGTTTGAAACACCCCATATCTATCAATATAAAATAGCAACGAAATACCTTGGTGTGATGTAGTTTAACAATTTCAGAGAACCCATTATTAGATGTTGGTACAACTTTCACTATTTCAGCCTGGATTGGGTCTTTAACCTGAAATGAAACAGAAAAAAAAGAGAGATTACAAGGACCATACAACTAGTAAAATCAATGGTAACAATCAATATGTTGAACAAAAAACGTTGCATTACTTACCGACGAACATGACAAGAAACACTGGATGTGTACGCTCCAATAGCAACAGAGGCAAATTAGAATTTGAATGGTAGCGACCACCACGACACTCACAAACCCAGCCTCGAAATTATCCTCAAATCCATACACAACTATCCACGAATAAAACACGATCGGGTATATTATCAAAAAGGGCAGGACAGTCCCTTGCAGAACAGTAGGCACCGGCTTGAAAAGCTGTGTATATTGAACTAAATCGTCCAATGACGACTGCATCTTATTGGATACCATTTTTTAACTCTATTGCACTTTATACCCGTGCCAATTTATAACTAATGGCTTTTTCTAACTTTTTGATGTACAGTTAAACATAGTTTACTATTTCCTCAGAAGAAAGTAATTCAAAATATAAATAAAATTCGATTATTGAGTTTACTCAACTTGACAGATTGACAATCAAGAGAGTTGAGGAGGGGGAAGCGGGTGAAGTGGAAAACCGGAAACAATGTGCTGAAGAAGGAGCATGCGTGTCACATGTTTTTCCATTCTATGCAGTAATCTAGGTCTAGCACGTCTTTTCCTGGATAAAAAAAGTTATTTTAGAAAGACTCATTAAACCTCCAAGAAAAGAAATGAACTCTCATCATAAGTGCAAGGCCGCACACTGCGGTTATGGTCGCACCGTTCTTACTTTTTAGTTGTAACATAATTACAGAAATAAATGTGATACTTTGAAAAGTGCAAGTGCTAACACTTTTCACAAAAAGTAATACGCATAATCATATGGAGTTTCCATATGATTATACCACTGGATACTAAAAAAACCTATATCCAGTCTCGTGATATGAATCTTTTTTTTTTTAAACCATAACCATTCGCTGAGACTAAATGTCAATGTATGTCAGTGTCGAACGTCAGAAAAGGCGCGAAAATTTTGCGTCAATTGTGTTTATTACTTTTGTGTTCAAAAAACTTTTGTAAAAATAGAAATACACGATGGATTTAAACATAAGAAGAAAATCCACGAAAGTGCCGTTGACAGGTAGTCTTGCAGAAACCTATCCTCATGATCTTCAAATGTACAAGATTCCTCCCATTGAAGACATAACACTTCAAGAGTTCGAAAATTTGGCCTTAGAAAGAGTGACTTTATTGAGAAGTTTAACAACAGCAACTACACTCAAAGGACTTCGAATGTATTCAGAGGAGTGGACAGACTATGTGATTGGTGAACTTAGAACTCAAGGCTTGAAGTATTATGCCAAGCTGTGTGAAAAGTCTTCTTGTGCAACTACCGAAGCTGACTTGCAGGCAAGACGTAAAGACCACATCGCACACTTCATTCTTCGTCTAGCCTACTGTAGAACGGAAGAATTGCGCCGTTGGTTTGTCGCAAGAGAATTGGAGTTGTTTAAAATGAGGTTTGCTACAATGAGAGGTGAAGCTGTAGAAACATTTTTCAAACTGAACAATCTATGCTATAATACCATTACAGATGATGAGAAAAGTGAAATTATACAATATCTGAGAGAGTCAACTCCTCATTCAAATATTGATAATATGAAATTCTACAAAGTTAAGTTCTATGAAGTTTTAGATCTGGTGAAAATGAGAAAAGTGTATCTGAGTGGTGGTTATGCATACATTGCACATAAAGATTTTATATCTGTGTTATCTGCTCAGTATAGGACACAGCTGAAGCAAAGTTTAGCTATTGCGTGTCATCATCTTGGTGAGATTGAACAAGATGAAAGACTAGTCTCATTACTGAAAGGACTGCATCAGTCGTATTCTGGGAATGACTATAGCAGTGCTAAATCAGCAGTACCTATTGAGAGTCTGGACTCTTTAGCTGTGAAATCATTCCCACTGTGTATGAGGCAACTTCACGAACAGCTAAGAGCAGCCCACCATCTAAGACATGGGGGCAGACTGCAGTATGGATTATTCCTTAAAGGAATTGGTGTAACATTAGAAGATTCTCTCAGATTCTGGAGAGAAGAATTCACTAAAATAATGGATCTGGATAAATTTGAAAAACAGTATGCTTATAATGTAAGATATAATTATGGAAAAGAGGGTAGTAAGAAGAATTATTCTCCATTCAGTTGTTTGAAGATTATTAACACTACTGTTGGGCCAGGAGACTGTCATGGATGTCCGTATAAACATTGTGATGTCAGTATTCTAAAGAACAAACTCCAAGGCTATGGTTTTGATGCTCAAGGTATGTAATAACAGCTGTGCAATGTTTGATGATTAATTGATAATGAACTGAATGCCACAGAAATAGGGTTCAAAATGGCATAATTGTGTGCAAAATAATAATGTAATCCTGCACACTTATTCGTCTTACACACAATATTCATGTCTGTATATAATGTATTTTAGATTATTATCTAAAGTATAAATTTAATGGGAAAAATATATAAATTTTTGTTTTTGTAATGGATAACTACAATTTTTTTTTTGTGTTACAGCAATTGGTGAAATAATAGACATGACAAAGAAAGGACATTTCCAAATAGCCTGCAGCAAGTACTTTGATGCTGTTCACCATTCTGACCTTGGCTTGGGCATTAACCATCCCAATCAGTACTTTGAAGAATGCCAGAAAATTGCTCAAGGAGATGTCAAAGTCGAAATAAAGAAAGAAGTCAAATCAACATCAGTTAAAAAGGAATCTGTTGATGAGCTAGACGAAATGGATTTTGATGAAGTCATGTAAGGATACAGATAACTCAAGTAATTTTACAGTTGATGCAGAGAGAAAGAGACAGAAACATACTCCAAATAGGAGGGCTCCTCTAGCTGTGTATAAAGCCATGTTATTACTTCAGGAAAATATGACAAAAATGTCTAATATATCTTTCTATATTAGCTCCTGCCTTTGACTTCGTCCGCTTCAAACTTGATAATATCCCACGCAGGAAATATATGTTTTGCCGGGATAAAAAATAGCCTATGTGATAATTCAGACTATAATCTATCTCTGCCTTTTGTCCAGATCCATTCAGCCATTTTGGGGTGATTGAGTTATAAAAACATCCATCCGAACTTTTGCATTTATAATAATAGTAAGATATCTGTATAAAAGCAGGTCACTTATTCATTCATTCACTCACTCACTGCACAAGAAATTATATCTAAAATTACTTGACCTTGATTTTGCGATAAGGGGTCTTTGACCTCCACGCGGAGAAAGTCACGCAAAAGCTAATAATGACAAAAATACAGTTTTTTCATAACTGTAAACATGTATCTAAAATATTCATGAATAATAAATACAATATTATAGTTTTGAAAAGATTTTTATTGATTTAAATTATATATTACAATATCTATTTCTTTTTAACATACATGGCTTGCCTAGCCAAATTACCACAATATAAACCACATATAAAAATTAAACCTATAATTGAAATGCCTACAATTAAAAAGTATTTCTTAGATGGTGAAGATGATATTTCGTTATACATATCTCCAAAATTCTCGATTACGTTCAACTGAAACAGGAAAAATCTTTTTTATTAAAGTATTTATTTATATAAAATATATTTTTACTCTATCAAATAATTATATTTATACAATAACAATAGCTCTTTGTCATTTAATTATAACTAAAAAAGTTTTTAAAAGAATTGAAAGGAAATAGAGCATTTATTTCCTTACTAGCGACCCGCCCCGGCTTCGCACGGGTGCATGTATTATACATATAAACCTTCCTCTTGAATCACTCTATCTATTAAAAAAAACCGCATCAAAATCCGTTGCGTAGTTTTAAAGATCTAAGCATATATAGGGACAGACAGACAGGAAAAGCGACTTTATTTTATAATATGTAGTGATAAAATGAAAAATAATTGTGAAAATAAAATAATAAGAAAATAGGTTTGATACTTACTGCAGCCACATGTTTATACATTTCTAATCTACTTGAAAGTGCTTTTTGACAATCAGCCTCTAATTTTCTATTACTATCATTCAGTATTATCTTTAGACATTTTAAACCTGAAAGAATAAAGTCAATATTTTTATCATAAATACTTATTGAGGAAGTTCCGTTTTTGTCTACTCATAATATCGACTTACGCCTCCCAGCACCATGCTCCAGATCTTTACAATACGTCAATAAGTCCATCGCACAAGCCCGTTCCAGTAAAGGATCTGCTTCAATATCTACTTCAGTTTCCTCGATTATCTGCGCAACCTCCCGCGCGCACTCGGCCGAGACAATCCTATGATTCAAGAGAGCATTTTTCAAGCATTCTTCAACCTGTTTAGGAAAAACACAGGTAATCAATATTTAGTAGTGGCAGAGATCCAGCAAAAGAATTGTATAGAAAATGTAACAATTAATTTAAATTTTATGGTCAACCGGACATCCGACCCGATTAGCCCGCCCGACACAGCACAGCACACACCGCATTTTTTCCGCCCTTTTATTTTCATGTCATTATAAAAAATATTTTATCACACACGATTTAAAGCCTTAAACTGAATGGCAAATTATTTGCTGTGTCGGAGCCGTGCTTGTTATAATGAGCGAAGACGTAATATTAACACAAACACAAAACATTTTACTATACCTGTCCATCAGCATTCGTAATATCATTTGGAACAGCACAAATTGTCTGTATTTCAGCTTTGCATAATTTACCAAGCAAAGGGTCAAGACGATAGTTCAATGCTTGTTCTTTCAACACATTCGCCAATTCATTCTCACAAGCTGTAGTCAATTTTGACTGTCTAAATTTCTCTTTCAAACAATACAACATTTTGCCTTGAAGTTCCATATCTTGTGGTTCCTTTGCTGGAAAAGAAAACGATAATAGAATTGAGATTTAGTTTTCTAATCAGAGCAGTAAGCAA
Organism: Hoplodrina blanda; assembly: GCA_949316365.1. Classification (NCBI taxonomy): domain Eukaryota; kingdom Metazoa; phylum Arthropoda; class Insecta; order Lepidoptera; family Noctuidae; genus Hoplodrina; species Hoplodrina blanda. The sequence continues at coordinate 12,346,619 of OX438581.1, forward strand.
ATGGGGTTATAATGTGGTAGTAAATGAAGTTACGACACACCAATATAAAAATCATATACATATACACTGTAAACGCCATCATCTTTCCAGTGCGAAAAAGAGATAGAACTATACATGACAGATACCACTATCTCTTTTATATTTTGACATTAACTAATACAGCCCCAAGCAATTTATGTGAATGGGAACAGTTGAAGAAACATGCATATGACACTCCATTTACTTACGACTCTGTGTTCAAATTATTTTTGCCTGCTATCTAATCAGTCCTAATAATCTAATGTCCTAAATAATTCATTAATTTTAAAACTATCTACCTACTACAGAGTTTGCAAATATGTCTACCTAATTTAAAAATGGATTTTATACCAATCACAACTGAACAAAATTTCGTAATATCCGTTTTGCAAGCGTTTTGTAAATTGTTATTGAACCGGTAATCCATGTTTTGTTCTATCATCCTATTAACAATAACTACTTTGCAGTTTTCATCGAAGTGTAGTTCTTGGCGATGAATCTGGAACAATTAAAATCACACAATAAATTTACAAATAATATGTTAATTGATGATGGTGTCAAAAATAAAAAAAGATAGATACCTTCAAACAATCTAGAATTTTCGTTGCATCTGTGTTATGACAATACAAGTCTATCATATCATTACAACTTGTAATTAAATGATAGTCAACAGCATTGTCAGAAAACTCTTGTTTCCTTACTATAAATATGGCCTTCCTACAATCATCTGACAGCTTTCCTTTAGCTGTCTGGAGACATTCCAAAGCAGCTGACTCCCCATGGGGCACAGTGCCACAGTACATTTGCAAATCATTCTTACAAGCTTCTTTGAGCTCTGGGTCTAAATCAATATTCTCCTTTTGTTGAAACAATTGTTGTCTCAGCTGTTGACGACAATCCTTAAATATTGTATGCTTCTTTTTTGTTAATGTATCATTTCTGACTATTTCACTAAGACATGTAACCACTTGACTTTTTGTTTGTGCCTTAGGACAAAATCTAACCACGTAAGACTTGCAAGCATTCTTAAATTTTCTGGTAAATCTGTAATTTTTTAGTGAGATCAGTTGCTCATGTTCTATAGCAGCTCTACAGTTAACATTAGCTTTTATTTCTGGATCATTTTTATGACTTATCAAACATTCCATGATGTCATCTTCCTCTTTCTTACTTTTTAACTCAGATGAGCACAACCTCTCAATAGGAACTCGACAGTTAATGTTAACAATGGCATTCAATTCAATATGGCCGCTTTGTGTTTCTGTAAAATTGGTAACAATTTCTCTACACTTTGGTCCAAGTTCTTTTATTTTATTTTGTAAGCATGATATTTCTTCTCCTTTTCCAGTATTTTCAAAGCATAAATTAATTAGATCATCCATGCAAAAGTCTTCAATTTCTGGCATCATATCTACACTAACAGCTCTCTGTCTCATTACTCTTCTCACTTGGGTTTCACAACCAGGTTTCAATTTTCCTCTGAGATCAGGATTATAAGCATAGTTGTACAAACATGGTAATACAAGGGGGTCTTTTTCATTCTGGTGTTCACTGGCATCAGCCCACTGGAGCTTTGCTTTACATACTGTAACAGCATCATATTTGCATGCCTTGTATAACTGGGGATCCAGTTTAAAATCTCTGGATATAAAATACTGAATTTGCAATAAAGCAGCTTCACAATCAGCAGTCATTTGATTGGTTCCAAGTTTTTCCATTAAACATGACATGACTCTTCCATTTCCATAACTTACTTCTCTACAGGCTCTGTCCACCACAGGTTTGCAAGCCTTACGTAGGATGGGATCCACCCTCCAATCTTCACCTGGATCAGCTTCTTGAACTAAAGTTTCCAAAGATTTTTGACATGCTAAACTGATTCTTTTCTCTTTCCTTTTTCTTGGTCTAGCGTGGTCCATGAGGCAGTGAATCGTCCTGCCCCCAGCTTCAATACCTTTACATAGTGTTGTGATATCATTGGCACAGTTCTGCATCAATTCTGGTGACAACCTGTAGTCATCCATTAGCATCTTTCTATGATCTATCATCTCTGATGTGCATTCTGGGCTTAATTTTGTGCTTTCATTGCGAGATACATTTTCCAAGCATAATAAAATTTGTGCTAGTCTAACATCTTTGTCGTCAACAACACCTTTTCGGCAGTGGTACTTTCTAATATCTTCTTTGCAAGACTTCACTAACCCTTTACTCATTCTATAATTCATAACAATATTTCTTTGGTCATAAAACAGTTGATCTTGGCACTTTTTTCTCATTCCTGAAATGAAAAAGTGAAATCACAATAAATCACCGGTTAATTAGAAATACAACTCATTGGTAATTGGTTAAAGATTAAAAAAGATAAGAGACAAACATTACTGTAAGTTTATTATGAATGCAAATTGAGTATAAATTAAGTACTGTTGTGTGACGGGTTATTAATTTATAAAGTTCTCATAATCAAGCAAACAAATGAGTAAGAATATTCACCATTTTCATACTTATGTCTCAAAAGACACTTGTACATTAACCACGAGCCTGGCACTTCATCAGGGCAGAAGTTCTTCTGATCCAAGTTACATGCAGCAAAGATTATTTTGTCTAACTGGAGAGTATCATACTTCATTTCCTCAAGAACAGCAATCTCAGCCTGACACTCAGGTCGTGGATGTACGTCTTGACCTTGTAAGCATTTCAGAGTCTGCTTCTGAGACAGACTTCTTTGATCAAATGGAATTCTACCACAAGTATGAGCTTCTATGTCATCATAACAGTTCTTTAAGAAGTTGCCAATGATCTGCCAATCATTGAATACAAGAGATTCTATTTTATTTATCATCCTCCAACATTTTTTGTCTCTTACACTTGATTTCTTTTTTAGCACACAGTCTATCATGTATTCTGTTGGGATTAGGCAGTTTAATATAGCAGGCTCCTCCTGACATGGTTCCTTTAGTTTAAATTCCACATAATCATTATCTAAAAGTTCTGCTTGATGACTCCATAGCTTGTGTTGGCAGAGTAATAAAATTTGAGTTTTGTTGTATGACGCATTTAGTGCACAAGATAGTACTGAGAGATCATCATCCAAGTGCGAGCACAGTTTATGATACAAAGCACATCCAGTTATATCTAGAGCATATCTATCACTGGGTCCATTTATTATGTTACCCAATACTTGTGCGTCTCGGAGGAATATTATTAAACATGCTGTTACAAATCCTGCAGCCGTTGTAACTATGTTATTTAGCATTTCGCTGCCGGCTTACGAGCTTTTGTGAAACAATGGTCAGCAATTTTTACTCAAACATAATTTTTATCCATTTGTGCTTTGACTTACATGAAACACATCTTAACCAAGTAATTTAAAATATAATAGTTGCCTGCCTTTTTAAAAATCCACTTATAATCACAAAAAAATCACAAAGCACCAAAAAAATGTAATTTGTTTGAGAAAATTGGATCGGATTAGCGATGGGCGTTGAATCAACGAACTAGTTGAATCAACGTTGATGTCTCTTCAACGGAATTAACGTTGACCGTGTACAAATCAACTCGTTGAATTCGTCAACGAGTTACGAGACAGCGACGTTTATGAATTCAACTCGTTTCATCGTTTGACGAATTCAACCGAGTTGATTAGTACACGGTCAACGTTTTGTTATTTTCAACGTACGTAAATTGTATTTCTTTAAGAATAAAACTCCCGCTACGACGCGTTAGTCATGACAAGAATTTGAACTCTAAATAACGAATACATGATTTTATAATATTTATTTAGTAATTTGATCAATGTTATTATTTTTTAAAGAAAGTAAACGATGACATTATTAATTCTTAAAATGATCATATTCGTGCGCGGAATGAAACGTTTCGGCGCCGGCGGGCCTGTGACTGATTGAAGCAGCTGATTGGCCGGACAGTAATTACAACAGCATAAAAGCGTTTAGGCGTTTATCGTTCATGCAAGTTGACGTTCGTAACACGTCAACTCGTTGACGAAATTAACTAGTTGATCAACTAGTTGACAAACGCAATTCAACGTTAACGTTTCGTTGACGGAAAAACCTTCAACGACCCATCGCTAGATCGGATGGATGTTTGGAATTGAACGAACGATTGCTGATAGCTCGCTCACACTTGACACTGTGTCACTGTCATGTTGGTCACTCGTTAACTACTTCTAATCTTGTCTACTCACTCACTCCTCCGATGACCGAAAGGCGAGACCGAATCAGAGGATTGGTCGATTGGAAATCTGACAGCAGTGACAGTCTGACAGACAGACTTTAAGAGCGCAGGGTTGGAGTGTAGCCTTAGGGGCGCTAGGACTAGGGGCGCTAGGACGCTAGGACCCGCGAAAATTAGTAAAAAAATTGAAGTGAAAACTTCTTTAGCGGCGTTGAGCACTTTTTCTGTAATGGGTATAAAATCTTAAACTCGCGTCAGGACACGTGCGCGTCAGGACGCGTGACCTGATCGAAAAAGCGTAAGACGGATGGAGAGTAGACAGCTATCCCCTCTCTACGGCGCGGCGAAAATGTATGCCTGGGCCTACTGTTTCGTTTAGACAGCGCAGGGCGCTTGCGCGAATGTTCGTGTATGTTAAACGTAAACGTAAACGTTAATAATCAAGTTTTCACTTCTGCCGGCACTCCCGGAGTGCAACCCGTTTTTTTTTTTACTAATTTCCGCGGGTTTCTTTACACCATCTTATGGTTCTCGACTAGACCAACAATTTCTTTCCAGAAAAGATTTCATCCGACCTACCATTTTGGAAATATAGAGTGTTTTATAAAAAACTAAAAATTTCGAAGACCCATAACTCGGAAACGGTGCGTCGTAGGGCCATACTTCTCAGAGCTTAATTTGTTTCTATGGACTAGCTTAATAAGATGCTGCAATAAAATTGGAACGTTTCCGAAAAAACTTTTCGTAAAAAAATCAAAAATTTTCCAAGTCCCAAATTTTTTTTTTTTTCAACCAAAAAAAAATTTTTTTTTTGTTTCTTTGCTGTTCATAGTGCCCCTAAGCGTATACTCCAACTCCAACAAATCCGCCCCTAAGACGACCCACTGACCGAGCGCAGGCCGGATGGCACGACACGCCAGCATTAACGACATAATCCGTCGTGCTCTTGCTTCCGCCGGAGTGCCAGCTGTTCTAGAACCAATTGGCTTGGCACGCGACGATGGGAAGAGACCAGATGGGATGACCATAATGCCTTGGAAGTTGGGTAGGTCTTTGGTGTGGGATGCGACATGATTGTGGCGATACCCTTGCGCCATCCTACCTTACTAGCACGACGTGCTGTGCTGGAGCGGCCGCTGCTGGTGCTGAAAACCTCAAGCAGCGCAAATATATAACCTTCTTGGAAGTTATGCGTTTGAGCCGTTTGGGGTTGAAACACGGACCATGGGGTCCGAGCGCTCACCTTGTTTTTCGGGACATCGCTAAGCGACTGGTCGACTCTTCACATGACCAGAGGGCAGGTCTTTTCTTAGGCCAAAGAATCAGCATTGCCATACAACGTGGCAATGCTGTCAGCCGCAATTTTTTGATGCCCTATGAGGTTTCTCCTTCCTGCCTTTTTTTTATAAATTGTACATATTTTACATTTACTTAAGGTTTTATGTTTAGGTATATTATTGTATAATGTAATGATCATTATAATCTGTGGCATTTAATGTTTTCCGTAGGTTTTCCCTCCTCCTCCCATTCATTCCTCATTCATTCATTGATTCCATTCTTTTATGCTATTCATTCATCGTCTCATTCGTTCACTCATTTCAATTCATGGCATGGATGTCATTGATGATTTGATGTGTTGATTGAAAAAATATTGCAGTAGACACCGTAACCGTTTACTAAATAATAATTTTATTATTGTAGCAATTTGGAAATAGTTTGTGTTGTACGTGTAAATTTTCAAAATGGAGGAATTTGTGGAAGTTAATCAAATATCGGATTTTATTTCGTATCTCCGCAGTGTAAGTATTGTCAATTCTAGAATAAGAATTTACCAGGGTCTCAAAATAAACTGCTGTCGTATTATTTAGCAACAATTTTCGCACTTATTGAAAGTGAAAATTCGTGGTTACGGTAATTTTGTGTAAAATGTTCCCATCTGGGCGGTTACTCGTTGCGTCGCCCCCCGGTGAGTAGCCGCGGCCAACGGCATTCACAATCGGTACCTGTCTAATTATCATTTTACTATTGTTTTACCACCAGTACCCGAGAGCAAAGGTTTCTAATTAACATAATACCGCATTTAGATGGTAGTAAAAATATTCGGGCAAGTTTGTAACAACTGCCTGAATTTCCAATGAATTTGAAAATCTGTATTTTACTTCATCAAGAGGCAACTAGATTTTGAATACTACTGAGACAAAATGTCTCAGTAGTATTCAAAATCTCCTTTTCAATCTATGCCATGCTATTAGACCTTAATAGAAACTGAGAGGAATATTTAAAAAGTTTTCGATAAGAGGGCATAGCATTTCCCTTAGGACTTTATGGAATTATTGACCTTTTTTCCAAATGGCTCGACATTTTGTGTTATTAAGTTGGTCAGGATCGTCTTAAGGTCACATCTACCCAGACTGCCATACAGTTCCTTCGGAAAGCACTAACCGGAACGGCAGAATATTGTATAAGAAGTAATGTACCTATGATCATAGTTTTGGTATATAACACACTCTTAAATTATAATATATAAAAAATCAATAAACCACCCAAGGGCAGTCTTCATTACATAATAGCTACTTATCATCTACATAATTAATGTACTTGTGTACTTGTTAATTCACTAAATTATCGATGACAGTGTTGTAGCCGAAGGTTGTTGAAAATAATTTGAATACTGAAACTAGTCAAAATGTAAAACTTTGCATTACCTACTTATTTATAAAATAACCTAGTGTAATGGAATTATAATTAAATAACTACCTAGGTACCACTAACTACGAACCTTACTCTTATTGAATGAGAGTATTTAATTTTTATAAATCAAACACAAAACTTTTATTTATAACTAACTCTGGCTCCGACATGGCCAGCAATGTAGCTTATTGCACTCAGGGATAACATAACTTCCAATTAGCAAAATAGCAGAATTGGCCCAGTAGTTTCTGAGATAAGTGTGTTCAACCAAACAAACTCTTCAGCTTTATAGTATTGGTATAGACCAAGACTGGCCAACCCCAGGCCACCATTCGGCCCGCCAAGGCATATGAATTGGCGCATCACTTGGTTTTAAATTGAAAGATTTTATAAATTACGAATCAATTAAAAATCTTTTTTGTATATAATTTTAGTAGTTACCAGTATAAGTGGTGGCCTGGCGCCACCAGAGCCTCTAAATTTAACCCGTCTAAAAAACCAGTTGGCCAGTCTAGGCAAACAATTAACAGGCACTTTTAAATTGTCAGGGAGTTGGTCAGTCAAATATTTAAAACTAGTCGCTATTTGGATATCTTTATAAAACCTGTTTCTGAGTAGAATGAAATTTAATCGTCTGTATTAAGTGATCTCAGTGTGTTCATAGTTCATACTAGCCTACAAGTGAATAAATCTGTATTTAACAAGAATATAATAAAATATTACCAATTTGATGATAAAATATTGCAATTACAACAACTATGTGTAGTTTGGGTTATCAGTATTCAGACATTATCTTTTTTAAAGTATGGAAAAGTGTAAACTCAAATGAGTGTGTGATAATATCATAAAATTATATGACAAATAGAAATCTATTTACATAGAAAGAGTGTTTTATCTTCTACACATTTAAATTCTCAGTGTAGAAGATATTTTTGTAAAACATCATAATAATATCATAAACATATTTATTTTTTAAATACTTGGCCACCTTGAATTTATGCATTCTAAAATTCGTTAGAGGTCAATTCAAAATAAACATATTTTGTTTACACACTGTTGCTTGTAGTGTGGTTATAAACCATTCTATTATGTCATATATATTATCAAATAAGTACCTATGTAAAATACTACTGCATCCGGTAAGACTGGAAGCCGATCCCAACATAGTTGGGAAAAGGCTAGGCAGATGATGATGATCAAATAAGTACCTGTACCTACTTAAAAAAAATTATAACTCCTACATACATCTGTGTGCCATAGAATTGTTAGATAAAGCATTTAATTTAGCTGCTGGCCGCGACTTCAGCCGCGTGTTTTTTTTCACATTTTTTTGTTTAGTTACGTCTTTGATTACTGTTCCGCTCCCGTGGGTAGTAGCGTGATGTTTTAAAGCCTATACTATTCCTCATGAATCTGGCTATTATATACAAAAAGATTTTTTCAAATGTTACTGGCAGTTTAAGAGATTAGTCCGTTTAAACAAACAACAAAAAATCTTTGGCATTATTATATTTAGGTACTATAATTATACCTACACAAGTACCTATCATAACCTAACTAATTGTTATTGGGTACCTATACTTACATACCTTTTGTCTAATAACATTAAGTCGATAAGCTATTTCGGGCACCAATAAGCGCCTTTGCACGAGACAAGTCTGGCAATGACGCACAGACGTAGGTACTAGTGATTAACGTGGCGGTAACAAAAGTTTGGTATCTATAATCCTTTTTAACCTTGGCCTTTCCTCATAGTACCTTCTGGCCGAGGTTAAGAGGCTACAATAAGGTGACTGGAATTCCACCCTTTTTGAAATTCGGTCCGAACCAACTTAAAAAGTATTACTTTATGTAGATCTGTGATTCTGAAGTGCCTACGCCACGCCGCGCCCCGTCTACTAGTTCCATTTTCACCCGCGTTAAGGTACAGTCAGTAAAACAGATAGGCCCATCCAGGATCCATCGGTTTCTAAGAAAATTTCAACTATATCTGACGACCCTGCATACCTATCTGTTTTGCTGTGTGTACGTCTTTGGTTACTGATCCGCTCAGATTTTTTCTAATCTGGCCGGTAGATCCATAGCTTTAGCTCTTTTAACCAAACAAACTTGTTTGTTTACTTTATATTTTATGATCAAATAAAAAAATTGTACGAAGACGAAGTCGGGGGCAATAGCTAGTTAATACCTGTATTCGCGGTTCGACATTGTGCAGTAAATTGTAGTAGGTAGATAGATTCTCGTGGCCGAATCTGTAGTCGTCAATTATAAATGCTAATAACGTTCTGATAACCGCAATAGGTAAATTATTACTTTGACCATGAACCCGTGGTATCGCTATAAACTATGTGTAGGTACCTACCTACGTTAATTTATGACGTTCACTTATGATTTCGCTACTATGGCCTTGCTTCACGACGCCTAAGAGGTTAAGCAGAAACACGACTTAGCTGTCCATTCTAGCTCTGAACTTTACATAGCCCATGTAACATACCAATTGAGTTAGTTGCTTGAGTTCTTCCACATTCATGCTGCATGCATAATCTTTGCTTGCTTCTCTTCTTTAGCGTGTGGCCAGTAAACTCTGATGGGCAGTAGACTCTGAAACTCTGACACCCTGGTGTCAGAGTTTCTTAACCGCCTCAAGGGCCTCGGACATTGTTTGAGTGGGAGGACAGTACCTAATAGGCTGGTATAAGTCCAGGTTTCCTCACGATGTTTTTCCTTCACCGATGTCAATGATGTCTAACATAAACTTTAGAAAATACATAATAATATGAATTGAAAAATTGTCACATTGGTGCTTGCTAATATCATAAAGCAGAAAAGTTTCTTTGAACGTACCTACTAGTCTCCGTAACGACTGATCCGATACTGAAAATCCTTTCGCTAATAGAAAGCTACGTTATCCATGAGTGCTATCCGTTATATTTTTTTAATTATAAAAATAGGGATTTGTAAGATTACGCGGTTTTCGTCGCGGGCCAAAGTCTAAAAGGCTAGTCATGACGACCTTGATCTCGCTAGGCAATGATCACATCATAGATTTAAATGTTATTATTACTTATTTAAATCATTTTAACTCAAAGCACTGGTAGGTACTGTACGTACCGGTATGTTTATATTGCATGTACCTACAATTTTATGAATTATTTATGTTAAACAAATTTTGTTATCATTATGCATTTAAAGATAACGACGCCATAGCGACTGCTACGGAAGCTTTGAACGTTTCTGTAACTAGAACGGAACGGAACTATTCGAATGCCAGAGAACATTTGAGTCTGATACTCTGATTAGAGAATTTGACACACTGCAGGCACAAGCTAAGCTAGCTAACAGGTGTGGAAAGACACTTAATGAAACCGAAAGCAACATTTTCTTCCCATCATTGTGATATTTTTTTTATTTTGGACCTTGTTGTTGATGTATTGAAGTTCAAAATTCCAACTTATTTAAAATGTATTTTTAGGAAACAAGTCTGTCACGTAGGTATATGCACAATGTCTTGAGACATTGTAATCTGAAACACAGATCATAATTTTATTATGCTTACCCAAAAGAGCTAAAGGATCAGAAACCTCGGCAACAGATAATACTGTGTACCTACCTCGGCGAAACTATAAAAGAGTAATGGCGTCGTATCGCATCTAGTTCCACTATTCTATAAAATGGGACATAACATCCGTGAGCATCTAATGCTCGACATTTATTATGGCGCCCACGCAGATCGTACCAATGACCGTTGTCGCTGGAGAGAGGTTAATGCCATACAGATCCAGTAAAATCATGCCTACGATTGAAATGCACCCATTTGTGTAGGCACATATAATAGGAACCTAAGAGAAATTATGTAAATTACATCCAAAGATTTGTGCAATGTGTATGCAATGTTTTACTTGCCCATATTCCCATAAACAACTTCGGTGCAGACGTACCGTGCAGGGTAAGCTGTTCTGCGCATGCATTGTGTTCCAAAGTCTAGATATCCAAAACTTGAGAGCCTCCCTAAGCACTAGTTGGCGCATCCTGGACAGCCATCCTTTCTTTCTTCTCGTGGTGAAATCCCATGGATACCCTCCTCCTGGAGAGAACGGAGGATTATGACAGACACAGACGAAAGTACCTCGGTTCCTCCAACTACTATAAGTTTGGAGACCGGTATACACTTGACGCCTCAGAACGACTGACCCAGACTGGTGAACATGGACAGCCATTCTGCTCAATTAGCAAAGATAGTGGTCCAAGGTTCTGGTGTGCGGTTAATCTCTACACCACCAGTACTATAAGATATCTTCTTATTACAAAATAGTTCATGGTGGCACGGGTGACAAATTCTGGCAGACAGTGAACTGTACCGACAATTCATGCTGCGCATTGTTTACCAAACTCCAATAGTTGGTGGCGAGATATCTTCGTTACGAGCCTGACCAAACTCTGCATCCAGTCAACCGTCGCCAAAGGTGCCTCCAAAGCCGTCCTTAGGCTTAGCTAGCTTTCTTTGAGCGTAGTGTGTACGTGGCAACGTCTGCAAAAATCTAAGTAGAAATTATCTATACCTACCTACTTTGTGCTGTAATATCATCAGCTTATCATTCATTAGCCCAGATTTTTTTAAGTGTACCTAAAATGATAACGCGCTCAGCGTCATACCTACATCAGGCTTAACACGAAAATTTTAGCAACGTGGAAAATAAGTAACAACATCTATTTGTTTTCAATGTATCGGTAGCCAGTTTTCGGCCTGGGAGAGGAAATCAACTCCAAGTGGCTACTTAGGGTTGATTTCCCCTTCCAAATAGATTTTTCTGTAGTTTTTTGGCAAACAGGTAGGTACGCAATTTACGGGCAATCCAGGACTTGCCCCTCTTCCCTCGAGTAACATCAGCCTTTTTGGCTGGCTGATGCTGTATACTGTATAAGATTTAATATTCTGCCTCTTAATTAATGTTTCTTAATACTTACCTACTAGGCTACTAATAAAACTTCGCTATCTTGAAAATTATGAGAAAATCCTCGTCTTAAATTTTTTCCGGCCTGTTACGTCTTATCAGAAAGTGTAAATAAATAATAACGGCCGTCCGTTACACTTGGGTTCACTAGTTTGTGTAAGTTGAACGTAGAGATATTTACTAACCCACTATTATCGATAAGAGGTTGTATTTAAAAAAGAAAACTTTTTTTCTATTACAAAACCTATAGTGGATATGGAACTAGGTACCTATAATATGTTACACAGGGCGGTGTTGTGTTATAACTGGCTTTTGTTCGGTACTTCTTGAGTTAGTATAAATATTTAATTGAATTAATAGTTCATATAGCCGCTAAATACCTACTGGAAGTGCGCGATTAGAAAAATAATCCGTCTGAGGAAAGCTGCAATACTGCAATTTTATTAGGGATAACTTTTGCTTGCAAAACAAACTCCTCATCTATAACTCTGTTCTAAAGCCAATATGGACGTACGGAATCGAACTGTGGGGAGTCGCCAGCAAGTCGAACATACTTTGCCTACAAAGAGTTCAAAACGGTATCCTAAGAGCAATTGTAAATGCGCCCTGGTTTGCTAGAAATGAAGAAATCCATGATTATCTACTAGTGCCCTCGGTTCAGTCTGAAATCGAGCAGCGCAAAATCCAACACAAGGAACGCCTAACCTTGCATCCAAATCCACTAGTCAATGAACTTTTAAACCCGACAGCGGTGGTAAAAAGGCTGAAGAGGAACCACCTTCTATAAGTGGGAGGCGCAGCAGTGGCTGCTCCACCATAATGCCATTTCTTGTCCCTGAACGAATTCGCTTATGGTCTAACGACCGATCGCAAATAACAAAAGAGGAAAAAAAAAAAAAAAAAAAAAAAAAAAAAAAAAAAAAAAAAAAAAACTTTTGCTTGCGATCTAATTTTTTTTTTCCGTATCAATAATTTTTGTACACTAAAACATTGCCTATAGCAATCAGGGATAACATAGTTTTTAGCTTCCTATTAGCGAAAGAATTTTCAGAATCAGACTAATAGTTCGGAGATAACGCATTCAAACATTTCAAACAAAAAAAAAAGTCAAAAACATATGCATACTTAGCGATGATTAGCGAGCTGCATATAAGTTGGCAACACATGCCATGTAATATTTAGAAACTAGCTTTTGCCCGCGACTTCGTCCGCGTATATGTCGGTTATCGCGGACGCAGACGAAGTCGAAGTCGAATAAAAAGTAGCTTATGTCCTTTGTTGGGGTTCACACTTACCCTGTACCAAATTTCACACAAATCGGTTCAGTAGTTTAGGCGTGAAGAAAAGACAGACAGAGTTACTTTCGCATTTATAATATTAGTTAGGATGTCAATATTACTTAGCAACTACTTAATCAACAGCACAAATAATCGATATGAATAAAATATCACGTTCTGAACTAAAATCGATAAAGATATAACCTTGACCGATAAAATTGTCTGGTACGACAAGGTTAATTTGTTTTATAAAATGAAGAAAATAAAATTTACTGCAGCATTTTATCTTGAAATATGTACTTTAAAAAAACGCAAGTTTAATTCGCTGGTAACTTCATTTTAGTGTGGCACAGGGTAAATTGGGTTTGGACCAGAGATGTAATGAAGCTCCAAACCCTAACCTAATCCATATACCTACAGATCTGTAATTTCTTAAACACAACATCCCCGGTTTCGAATTTCGACTAAGGCCTTTTATGAGGCAATGTCATAAAAAATCCAGGAGTAACCGTCTCATCAATAAAAGAGTTTAGCTGATTCGTATAATGTAGAGACCACATATCGAAATGCCAATTTCATTATCACACTTATTACAACAAGCTCTCGTCTTATCGGTGATAAGAAGTCTTAATTAGTTTTAAACTTACTTATTCATTTAATTTTCTATTAATTCCAGATTGAATGGCGCGACCCATGGCTAATGGCGCTGATATCCTTTCACATAATAATAACGTTCACTTGCTTCTCAACGAGGAACTACGGGAACTTTCAAGTTATCTTGTTCATAATATTATGTAAGTACCTATATCGTTGGTGTGGCTCAAAAGGCTGCTCAGTTTAAATGGGACTTGGCTGGACGTGTCTGCCGCATGTCGAACGACCCATGGGCCCGTAGACCCCAAGATTGTTACCCCGAAATTGCGAGAAGGGGACGCGGTAGACCATGAAGGATATATGGCGGGACGGTTTAGTCGGCTTCCTTGAGAATTGGCCACACGTAACGCAAAGTCGCGGGACCGATGGGAGGAAAGGTGGGAAGGGAGCCCTTTGCCCAGCAGTGAGGCAACACTAGCAAATTATAATAATAAGTACCTACCTATGTATATTCTGTTGAAATCACAAAATGTAAAGACCCATTTGATACGAATTTAAAACTTTGAAATTGTTCTTTCAAATGCTTTTTCATAGAGACTCTTGTCTCAATGATATTATCAGTACTTATACCGGAAAAGGGGGGAGATCTGAAGTCGTGTCTAAATCATCTTGCTCTAGTTATCAACGCCTTGACGACAAGTCACTAACCTACCTTTTACAAACGTGAAACCAATTTTCTACTCTATTCATTATAGCAATAGAAAATTAACGGTAGTTATTGTGTTATATTGTTGAAATATCTGCATATTGAAGTTTTTTTTTTTTTAAATGGCTTATTTTTATCGTGAAATAACGGACCTCATTATGCGCTAACATTGATATAACGATAGCTTTGTAACGTTATTTTGAAATGACTTTACTACACGGTTTACGCAGTGGCTAAGCAATTGGGTGCTGCGCTGCGCGACTCGCTGTTCGATTTTCGGTTCTAAAAAAATTCAAATGAGGGGCAAAAAATAATGTTGTATTGAATGGAGTACATATAACTATCAAATCTTCCAAAAACGAAAAAAATTGCTTCATGCATACAGTCTCGCACTTCCATTTCCTAATGGAGGTCAAGGCATATCTTTTACAAACAAATCCTAAACACACACGTCTTGATTTCAAAACAAACATCTTTGTTGTAATGCGAAAATGGAAGCCGCAATACAGAAAGCGCCTCTGCGTCATTTGGCACTGCGTCAAACTAGTGAAAGTAATTTCGTGTTTCTGAAACTTTATTATTTTCATGGTTGATAGGTATCAGTGGCGTAGGGTCAACTTTCGTTGGAAGGAAGCCGAAGCAAAACATTTTTAATTCTATTAAGTATAAATTGGTTATTTGACACCACCAATCAATCCACGTACTTTTTTGACCTGTCTAAACGCAATTCTCCCATAAATTTTGTATGGCAAAAGGCAACTGTGACTTGTCCCAAGACAACTGTGACGTCACTTACTAGCTAACTCAATTGATTAAATATTTATTGATTTCAGAGCAACTAAAATCTAATTTTACTGTTCATTGAACATTTATCGAGTTTTCAGGTCTAAAACGACGTTTTCTTTTTTAACTTCTTAAATCTTCTTGTATTTTGGAAGTATTGGTTGACGGTGTCAATTACCCAATTAGGCATGAAGAATTGAACACCCATCTATCACCAAACGTGTATTTAAAATACCTGCAGTGCGAATATGTTATTTGGCGATAGTCGAAAGTAGATTCTATTGACTCTGTCATTTTTCGATGGCGGTAGTGTAGCTATTCTGGAATTTCGAAGAGAAGCCGGTAGGAACAGGTGCAGATCCAGCCCTTATAAAAGGATGTGGCCACGGTCGCTTGAAATTGGCCAAATGCTAGTTGGACTCAAACACAATATCACTTTTAGACTCTAAACTACTGAACCGATTTTAATAAAGGTTATACGATTTTAATAAAGGTTATACAACTTGAAAGCATGTCAGATTAAATTAAAATCTGGTTTACATTTTACAATGAATAATTTTGTTTAGTTACTTAAAGAAAAATTTTGAAGTAAAATTGTTTTGCGAATTTGGGTGGTGGGTAAGGGCATGCCCACCGGGCCCACGACGCGACGGTGGATCCGCGCTTGGGTAAAAATTATGTTGTGGAGAGTCCTCAACACTTGTAGGTTTTAACATAAAGCATTTTATCTACGTAATGTGAAAACAACGATGTTTATTTATTGAGATTGAAAGCCTTCAGACTCTGCTATCCATTTTTCAAAGACAGAATCATTTTTTTGTAAGATAAATACACGTAATATCATTTCATTACTACTTACATCTTAATAAATTTTCAACATCATCATAAAAAAATACATCCGTCGATTTAATATTTCTTTTTTACTGTTAATTAAGACAACGACCTTGATTTTAATGTTCCAGTGTTGCTAGTCTATTTTTCGGAGAACATCAATGAAGTTGCTGCGCGAAATTGGGCCTTATTCTCACGGCAACAGTACTTCGATAGTAAAGGCCTGTTCATATCGGTCGTTTTCTCCATCCCTATACTACTAAACTGCATGATAATGGTGGTAAGTTGATAATACATCGTATGATCTTAGATATCGTATTTAATCGATTTGACTTGTTATTGTAAATTATGTTTATTGAAATTGGTAAAATGTAGGGCAATGTCCAATGTGACGTGAATAGTTTTTCAGGAATTCAACACATGAATATTTATAATATAATTGTACTAATGAATATGTGCGACTTTTACAATGGAACCAATTCACAAATATGAAAAAAAAAGAAACTAACATACATACATGTCATACAAACATACATTAATCCTGAAAATATAACACTCCTTATTTTGGGGCAGTCATGTAAAAACAACTGTCCCTTTCATTTTGATTGTGTGTTAGGTAGTGCATTTTATACGAAACATTAGTTGGTCGCGTAATAAAAGTTGTTCACATTTATGACTATATACTTATTATTATTTATTAGATGAATACGAGTAATGATTTCATGATAAATGGATTAATTTTGTTAAATAAAAGTAATCTCCAAAACAGTTCGCCAAAAAAAACTGCGATTTATTTTTGCTGAGTTTTCAAAACTAAACTTAACTGTCCCATAAAGTTAGAAAGAGTCAGAAAATCAAGAACCAGTCACAAACCGATCATCTTTAAACACCCATGTTAAAGCACCTGTCTTTAATCTTCCAGGGTTCGTGGCTGTACCAATCAACGCAGATCATGACAAACATAAAGAAGGCACAGCTGAGACAGCGCTTGAAAGAAATGAACATGAACCGAGAGCACCAGCAACACATGAAGGCAGAGTAATCGGTCAAGTCAATTATGTAGGTATCGAAAATCAAAATATTTTTGCTAGCATTGTGACGGAAAACGATGAATCTAATTTTAGGCAAATGACGCAGTGATTTATTTATAATTAATTATCGTTAATAATAATATTTTCGTAGGACGACGTCCAGTAAGTGACAATCGAAACGAAAATATGTAAATATTTCAAAGTACGTTTTTGAATGCGGCAGAAGTTCCAAAAAAACGTAGTCGTACGCGTTGTATTAATGCTTGAAATAATATAACTTCACGGTTTAAGAAGCACATAAAATATAATAATACGTGTTTGTATAATATTCGTTTTATAACTTGTCTTTTGCAATTGTCTTTTGAAAGGACAATCACCACTTAATTTTAAATACAGAACATGTTATTTCAATTATTGTTAATTGTTAGCATTATTACTATAAATAAAAAAAAAACTAAATACGTATTTGGAACACGATAACTTAAATTTAAAATGATAGCACGCAGCACTGATTCTTGCCGGTCAGCATGAACACTAAAATTAGTTCCTTCCTTTATCAGTAGTAATGATGGCCAGTCACCGCCCACGAAGTTGCAAGCATTTATTATGACGTCACAGTACACGTAGATGAGTAGTTTGTGAATTTCAATTTTCGAATGTATTCGTGACTAAATAAGGAAGTTTTTATTATGATTAATAAAATAAACCTCGACTGCCTCGTTGGTCTAGTGGTCGCAAAGCGCGACTGCTGAGCATGAGGTCTTGGGTTCGATTCCCGGGTCGGGCAAAGTGTTATTGGGTTTTTCCATCAGGAATTTCTCAGTAGCAGCCTCGGAGTCTGGATTTGTGCCCGGTTGATGGCAATAGGCTCGCCCCCTATTACATGGGACTTAAACATAACTGGCGAAATGTGGGTGTACTAATGGGTACACCTCTGCCTAACCCTTCGGGGATAACAGGCGTGATGTTATGTGTTATGTAATAAAATAAATTGTTGCGAGCAAACACAATCATTGTTACATAATGTATGTACAATTTACTGAAAAGAGACATTTAGGTTGCGTTTACGTATCAGCGGCGCGTGTAGCTTGCGTAAGCGCATCCTTTGATTGTTTTCGATTGGGGTGACATATTGCAGCGCTACGTTATCGTAATTATCGTATAAAGTTCGTGTCTTTTTCCGCCCAGATTGAAAGCATTCATAAAAAACTACACAAACTAGAAGATCAAACAGGAAAAAGATTTCCAGAAAACAACGACTTTTTTTTATTCGTATTTTGAACGCGACGTTCCGAATAAAATATTTGTTTTACTTACTTGTCGGAAGCGTTACGTAACAATTAATAATAAGATCCATATAATTTAAGGTTTTCCTTAAACAGCGTATAATATGTAAAATTGTTATTGCAACGATATACGAGCTTTTTAAAGGTTGCCCCTGGAAGCTCGAAAGTAAAGATGGCGCGCGAAGGCGTTCTTCCGATTGGTCGAGCTCCTGTCAAAAATCACGTGCAAATATCTGTTAAGGCCCGAAGCTCTTAAGATATTAAGAGGATGATAAATGGGCCGCCGGACTGCCTTAACTTCAAGTTCCTTATATTGTCATTAAGGTGAAAGCAATTTTGAAAACGTTTGTTGCAATTTTCAGCAAATTGTATGGTAGTAAAAGAAGTAGATGCGACACTAACATACATATTGGCACCATTATCTTCTATCTATCTGTATAAAAAAATGGCTATATGTGTCTCTAAGCTCAAAATTCGAAAACGGCTTGACCGATTTGGCTGATTCTTTTTTGTTGTTTTTGTAAATTCCCGGACAAGGTTTGTGTGAAAGAAAAAGTTGGATTAATACACCCTTGAGAAGCCAAGGAGGTTCGAGAGTAATCAACTAAATCATAAATTTAGAATTAAAATGTGCTTATGACAACATGACGTTTTCAGCTAATAAAAGATTCAGAGAGTTATATTGACAATTGTTATGATTATAATTTCGTAAATACATGTTTTTTATTGTCGCATCATTTTTTTTTATTACCGTACAGTCTGATGCTGAACTGCAAATTGCAAAAAACGGACGTGAATTTTTAATTGAGCGGCCAAACGTAGCGCAACCCCTTTAAAACAAGAAAAGTGTTGAAATAGTAGCTAGTGATACACCTTTTAGGGGTCTATCCTGCGTAGAACTTGGCCTAAATAATATCTTTAAGAAAGCAGGATTTTAGTACATATGTTGTATCGGTGACAATAATACAATAACCATCCAGTCGAAATGGTTTATAGAAAAGTTACGCGAGGGTAGCCGGGTTTGACCTGCATAATTATGATGTGAATGGCACAGTTTGAGGCTGGCAATATTGATGAAGAGAAAAAGAGAGAGATGAAATAAATCCGCATAGGCTCCAGTCGCCTGTAGGTTGGTACAGTCAACAAAAAAGTTAGGTATGCAGGGTCGTCAGATATAGTTGAAGATTTCTTAGAAATCGATGGATGTTTTAAAAGTGTAATTTAATTTAAATAGTAGATAATAAACAGTTCATTAGTTGAGTTCAGTTTCAATCGAAGACATCCATCGATTTCTTAAATTTTTTTAACTAGGTATATTTATTTGATGACCTTGGATACCTTCTTCTTCTTTTCGAGTCGATAATTTAAGACAATCCCTTTTTTTTATTTATAGTTTTGCCCAGTAGGTGGCCACGTTTATCGCGGCGCAAGTAGCGTTTAACGTCCTCTAGAGTGCATGTGAGGGACACTTTGGGCACTGCAGTAAGTGGGCCATTGTTTGATCAAGAGCACCAAACTCGCACTGGGTATTAGTGGATACCTGGATCTCTTTTGTTGACTGTACACCAGTTTGTCTCAAAGCGATTAACAAGGATTTTACGTAATACTAGTCTTTTGTGGACGAGCTAAAACTAAAGCTGAGAAGTATACTTAGGGCGAGATTCAGAAAGCACTTCTTTACTTGATAAACTTTACGTTTATTAGAATAAGGTTTATATTCGTATAGTAAAGTATTCGTGTGGTTTGTGGATATCGCCCTAAGACACGGCAGAATTTTCTTAGCTGCTGGATTTTGAACCTTAAACAGCCGGTTCTTAGCCGGTTGCTTGGAGGTTTCGTATAGTCAGTGACTTCAGATTTACTATACACGCAATATATTACGGTGGCTGATAATAATTAACTATACTTAAATACATGATTATACTCATAACAAAAAAAACTTTAGCAAATAAACATTTTTTAATCTTTAGTTTACTAAGTGCTTGTCTCCGATCACCCAAAAGGATATTGAGTATCAAAAATAACACACCAACAACTGCAATTTAATTTAGTTATCCTTTTATACAAATAATAAACTTTTTAACTTTTACGATGCATTATTAGCAGGTAGCAACTAGCATGTAACATGTAACAGGGAGCATTAGTAGGTACTTGTAACAGGTGTGCTTGTATGACCAGATGTATGAACGTGGATGAGGCGGAACGAGTATGTAAGGATCGTAGCAGCTGGTGTTCTGTGGTTTCTGCCTACCCCCATGGGGAAAAGGCGTGAGTCTATGTATGTATGTATGTTACACAATGTACTCTTTTTTTGTACAACAGTACGGAAAGCGCGCATTCGATATTAGGTGCTCGTTAAAAAAACGATAAAAAATATCGTTTCTTTGGAAAAGTTGTTCGTTAACATGAGTATAATCATGTGTTTAAGTATCGGTAGCTAATCACCAGTCCCACATGACGAATCGAGTCCACACACCAAAAAGAAACTAGTAATGAAAATAAACCGATTGTAAAGATAATTTCGTCGTATATTGATATTGATTGATGTCTGTTTTGACTACCAAATGTGATAGTGCGAGAGCCGGCTGCAAAAATACCTACCTCATCGGCTACCCCAATAGGCTATATTTAGATCGTTAACCGACACTTAAACACGTAAAAAAAATCAGGTCTGCCAGAGCCGATCCTGCCGGGTCATAGAAATAATCGATATTTTTTGACGTAATTTTTTATTTAAAAATTACGTCATAAGATACCCGAATGAAAGTGCTGGCAGCAGTTAACCATTGAATAGTTATGTAAAAAAAAGTGGGTCTGCCATTGCGCACCCTGCCGGAAGTACTTGGCAGACCCCTAAAATATGGCCTTCTGACACACTAAACCTACCTCATCGAGTACCCGGATGGGACCAACGCTAAATAATAACCAAGATGCCCCTGATAATGGATCAAAAGGTCTGCCAAGTCTAAGCTTGCCGGAACTTAGTGTTCAAAGCATTTGAAGTTGATAGGGAGCATACTTTCACCTGAAGTCAAAACAACATTTTTTGTTTCTAAATTTATACTTTATGAATATTAAATATTTTTTTATCATAACATTAAATAAAACAACAAGTGTAGAGATAAAAGATGTATAATTATTCAAAAGGAGCATGGGCACCTTTGTATGAACCCTGGGCTAGTGATGAAAGGACTCGAGGCTTTTAAACCTTTTTTATTTATGACTAGCCTCGATTTTGAAGACTCAACTCCAAAAATAGGACTCGAGGCTTGTTACTAATGTGAAAGAGCTCGAGTCATTAAAAAAGACTCGAGTCATTAAAAACGACTCGAGTTCTTTACTAAAAGGTTCGAGGCTTAGTCGCGAGTCTTTTAAGAAAAGGACTCGACTCTTTTAACAAAGCGAGTCGTTTAATGTGAGACCATAATGATGTAAACTTCAGTGTATGATTAAAACATATTTATTACAGATTAGAAGATACTTAATAATAATAGTAATGAATAATGCCGGTGGGCTACTATTTTTTATATTTTTAAATGTTTTTATGTTTTTTATATTAATATTTAAAAATGTAACTGATATGTAAGAAAAATAAATAAATGGAATAGTAATAACTTTTAATGGTACAGAAGATACCTACAAGCCCAATCATTGTAACATATTGTTGACGCGTATTTACGCGCGCGTCTCACGACTCGCGACTAGCACGACTCACGAACTGAGTCTTTTTCAAAAGGGTTCGAACCTTTTCGTTGCGCCTGAGTCGTTTAAAAACAGGAGTCTTTTTAAAACGACGAGTTCTTATGTTTTAAGCCTCGAGTCGTGAGTCTTAAGACTCTTAAAAGGGTTAGGGTTCAGGGTTTAAGGACTCGATTGAGTCGCAAACCCTTATAACCGAGGCGAGTCCTTTTTAAAGACTTAAAAGACTCGAGTCCTTTCATCACTACCCTGGGCCCACTCAACATATTGCTCAACAGTAATAAGACCTATATCAAATCAAGGCTCTTAAGATAGGCTTCATTTCATTCTATAGCAGCTAAGTTCAAATCAAGCTCGAAAATGGTGTTTTAGTGCATTTTGTCATTTTTATTAAAACCTCGAGCCTAGTTTTCCACATTGTTCAACAGTGATGAGACCCATGCCAAATGAGAGCTCTTAAGGTGTACTTCATTTCATTCTAAGGCAGCTAAGTTCAAATCCAGCGCCAACATGGTGTTTTAGTTAGAGGTTTGCACTGGAGCATTGAGTACCGGAGAATAACCGATGATTTACCGGTGAAAGTACTCAATTGAAATAATCGATAATTAACCGATTGATCTCCGGTGATCGTCGCATCTTATTTTTTTCGAATTAGATTTATTATTTCAGCCTTTAGACGAAATAGCTAGCTGTGCTTGCTACTTTTATAAGGTCAGAGAGAGTATTTTCGGCGATAGGACAAATACTAAATGATAGAAGAAACATGTTACGGTATGACGCTGTTGACATGTTGGGTTTTTTTAAATCAAAATCAGCATTTGCTGTCTTTAAAAAACGTTTTTTTTATTTAAATATATGATTATATAAAGTATATCAATTCATTATTCTTATTTCTTCATATTAAAATAAATGTATAAATTAAAAATAGAAACATCTTTATTCTCCGGTGACCTCCGGTTTTTCCCCGGAGATTGCCCAATCACCGGTGAATTCAATCGGTTGTTAAAATCTCGCTCCGGTGCAAACCTCTAGTTTTAGTACGTTTTCAAAAAAAAATATTTATTACTATTATAACTGAAAAATATGATAGTGCTTCTCAACAGTGATGAGACCCATGCCAAATGAAACCTCTTAGAGTGTACTTCATTTCATTCTAAGGCAGCTAAGTTCAAATCCAGCGCCAACATGGTGTTTTAGTACGTTTTCAAAAAAAAAATATTTATTACTATTATAACTGAAAAATATGATAGTGCTTCTCACCAGTGATGAGACCCATGCCAAATGAAAGCTCTTAGGGTGTACTGCATTTCATTCTAAGGCAGCTAAGTTCAAATCCAGCGCCAACATGGTGTTTTAGTAAGTTTTCAAAAAATATATATATTTATTACTATTATAACTGAATAATATGATAGTGCTTCTCAACAGTAATGAGACCCATGCCAAATGAAACCTCTTAGAGTATACTTCATTTCATTCTAAGGCAGCTAAATTCAAATCTAGCGCCAACATGGTGTTTTAGTACGTTTTCAAAAAAAAAATATTTTTTACTATTATAACTGAAAAATATGATAGTGCTTCTCAACACTGATGAGACCCATGCCAAATGAAAGCTCTTAGGGTGTACTTCAAATCATTCTAAGGCAGCTAAGTTCAAATCCAGCGCCAACATGGTGTTTTAGTAAGTTTTCAAAAAATATATATATTTATTACTATTATAATTGAAAAATATGATAGTGCTTCTCAACACTGATGAGACCCATGCCAAATGAGAGCTCTTAGGGTGTACTATATTTCATTCTATGGCAGCTCAGTTCAAATCCAGCGCTAAAATGGTATTTTTTAAAGTTTTCGTAAAAAAAAATAACTATATCTATTATAAACTGAAAAATATGATCCTGGGCCCACTTTTCAACATTGCTCAACAGTGATGAGACCTATGTCAAATGAAAACTCTTAAGATAGGCTTAATTTCATTTTAGAGCAGCTAAGTTCAAATCGAGTGCGAAAATGATGTTTTGGTACATTTTGTAATTTTTATTTAAACCCTTAGCCGAGGTTTCCACATTGTCCAACAGTAATGAGACGTATGTCAAATGAAAGCATTTCGGGTGTATTTTATTTCGCTATATAGCAGCTAAGTTCAAATCCAGCGCGAAAATGATGTTTGTTTCAACTTTCAAGGTTGTTTAGTTATTTTTTTGAAAACTTAAAAAAAACCGTTTTCGCGCTCGATTTGAACTTAGCTGCCTTAGAATGAAATGAAGTACACCCTAAGAGCTTTCATTTGGCATGGGTCTCATCAGTGTTGAGAAGCACTATCATATTTTTCAGTTATAATAGTAATAAATATATATTTTTTTTGAAAACGTACTAAAACACCATGTTGGCGCTAGATTTGAACTTAGCTGCCTTAGAATGAAATGAAGTATACTCTAAGAGGTTTTATTGGGCATGGGTCTCATCACTGTTGAGAAGCACTATCATATTTTTCAGTTATAATAGTAATAAATATATATATATTTTTAAAACTTACTAAAAAACACCATGTTGGCGCTGGATTTGAACTTAGCTGCCTTAGAATGAAATGAAGTACACCCTAAGAGCTCTCATTTGGCATGGGTCTCATCACTGTTGAACAATGTGGAAAACTAGGCTCGAGGTTTTAATAAAAATGACAAAATGCACTAAAACACCATTTTCGCGCTTGATTTGAACTTAGCTGCTGTAGAATGAAATGAAGCCTATCTTAAGAGCTTTCATTTGATGTCTTATTACTGTTGAGCAATATGTTGAGTGGGCCCAGGGTTCATACAAAGGTGCCCATGCTCCTTTTGAATATACATCTTTTATCTCTACACTTGTTGTTTTATTTAATGTTATGATAAAAAAAATATTTAATATTCATCACTACATAGTATAAAACAAAGTCGCTTTTTCTGTCTGTCTGTCCCTATATATGCTTAGATCTTTGAAACTACGCAACGGATTTTGATGCAGTTTTTTTTAATAGATAGAGTGATTCAAGAGGAAGGTTTATATGTATAATACATGCATAATAAAGAAGAGAAACACTGATAATTTTAGAGGTTTCTAATGTGATGTCGTAAATAATCACATTTTTTTGCGCTTACATTGCAAACGCTGGCTGAACCCTTGGAGATGGATCAAAATAATGTATTACAGTATTGTACACCTTAAAAAGGTCTACAAAAAAGTCCGCGATGGTATATGTCTATCTCTTAAGGATCACCTACAATAACCATTTTTTATCCTTAACTTTTTACGAGAAATAATGGCTTATTTAAGAAGCAATTTTAGGCAATACAGCATTAATCCTTATCCAATTAAGTACCTTAAAAACATTGTGCATTTCATATAGATCATTATGGCCCTTTACAGCATGTAATTTAAATAAATATTTTCGAAGATATTACAGATTTAAACCGCAGGTACATAGCGTCTGCGGCGGCGGGCGGTACCGAGGAAAAATACAATTATTAGTACTGTATTTTTAATTATAAAAAATTATAGTTTAATGAAAGGTAGGATAAGTTAAAAAAATAACTGAATAGAATAGCCTACCTTTTCACTGAACGAATCAAAAATCGTAGTTTAATGTAAGGTAGGTATTTAAGTTAAAAAAATAACTGAATAGAAAGGTATCTTTTCACTTTGTTGATAATTGTATAATCTTTTGTTCTTAGTCGAACGAATAGTAAGTAAAATATTTGCCATAGTATCAGCATTGCAGCCGTGCGAAGCCGGGGCGGGTCGCTAGTAAAGTATAAATTTAGAAACAAAAAATGTTGTTTTGACTTCAGGTGAAAGTATGCTCCCTATCAACTTCAAATGCTTTGAACACTAAGTTCCGGCAAGCTTAGACTTGGCAGACCTTTTGATCCATTATCAGGGGCATCTTGGTTATTATTTAGCGTTGGTCCCATCCGGGTACTCGATGAGGTAGGTTTAGTGTGTCAGAAGGCCATATTTTAGGGGTCTGCCAAGTACTTCCGGCAGGGTGCGCAATGGCAGACCCACTTTTTTTTACATAACTATTCAATGGTTAACTGCTGCCAGCACTTTCATTCGGGTATCTTATGACGTAATTTTTACTAAAAAATTACGTCAAAAAATATCGATTATTTCTATGACCCGGCAGGATCGGCTCTGGCAGACCTGATTTTTTTTACGTGTTTAAGTGTCGGTTAACGATCTAAATATAGCCTATTGGGGTAGCCGATGAGGTAGGTAATTTTGCAGCCGGCTCTCGGACTATGATTGTTGTGTTGTATTTACTCTTTGATTTATGTATTCCATTTTTGAAACTAATTGCATTTTTTTATTTGTAACGTATGTACTTAAATACTAACTACACAGTCTTCTTTCATACCACCAATGTAAATTGCATTTCTTCAGTTAAAACTTTTTTACTTTTGTATAATTGGGTATTTGACATCACCAATAATTCCAAGACACAACTTCTTAAAAAAATATTTTTATTTTAGCTATGAAAACCCGATTAATTTTCAATTAACTGTAAAATTTGATTTTTAATTGCTTTCATATTAATAAATAGTTAGTCAATTGAGTCGGCACAGAAGTGACGTCACAGTTGTATTTTGCCTTATAAAATCTATGGGAGAGTCGCGTTTTGACAGGTTAAAGAGTACGTCTATTGATTGGTGGTGTCATATTATCTACTCTTTTCTTCTGTCAAACCTTTTTTACTTTTGTATAATTACAAAAATTGCCATGTATTTTAATGTGGTGTGACAATTTAGGTACCGGGATATCGTGTAAGCGTATTTTTATTCGGTGAGGTTTATTGAACATGTACCTTTTGTTTAATATTTTTTGTTTATGTATAAATGTTACCAATTTGTTTTTTTTAAAGTTTAAACGAATTTCATTGTGATTGTGAATGTTTCTTTTGCTGTTTTAAATTGGTGGTAAAACCATATATGAGTATACGTCTTACACTCTTACATAATACTCTTGTTGTTATTGTTTTGTACATTTTATTACCTACTTTATTAGGCGTTGTTCACACTGCGACGCGTACTATGACCGTATGACGCCAAAAGTATGCGGGAATCTGTCCAGACAAAAACCCTGTGGAAATGCGTTTTTTATTAAGTTTGTATGAAAAGAATCGCGCCCTCGTCTCAAGGAGCGGAACAGTGTGAACGACGTCTTAGTGAACCAAGACAATATTTACTAAAACTCTGTCTTACTGTTGTTAACAGTGATTGTCTTCAGACAGAAGTATGGATTTCTAAGTGGAATGCATTCCCTATGTCATTTTCCCATAATATGTCTGAATACATGCGCCTGACGCAAGACGACGTAAGTGCCATTAACAAACATTCACAATGACTGTATAATATACGATTTGTGATAATTATTATAGTAAACAGAAGGTGCAATAAAATTAAGTTCGCTAGATTTGGCTAGAAATATGTTTTTTTTAATCTATATTTTTAATTTTCGCGCTAGTAATACAGAAATAATAACGCGTAGAACTATAAGGTGGATAGGCATTTTAGTTAATTTGTTTCTCGTAACATTACAATTTTAAATTACCTACTGTAAGTATTTTGAAAATAGAAATAGAAAATATCCTAAAATCACAGAAACACCACTATAATTATTAGAATAAAAAAAATTGTTAGTAGATTAGAATTTAGATTATATGCATTGAAATAGTTACATCTCATAATAATTACGCGGCAACATTGAGAATAAAAGAGAAATGTATGAGTATGGAAATTAACGTTCTGCCTATAGTAATGTTACGTCCATATCTAGTGAATATTGTCATAGAAATAATAATAAGCGACCGTGTTGCCGATGAGTAACGTGACGAAGACTGAGTTGTGTATAGTGTGAATTGGAAGTCATTTTTATTTTTTAAGTTTCATCCTCTGACATTCTATACAACCACTGCCATGGGTCTATACACTGTCCACTCCATATATTCCTTTCGTCGTTGATAATCCAATTTCGCATAACTAAAGCTAAACCGCATAAAAGCGTTTACTCCCTACGGTTTTTCATACATACTTTCAAGTCGTTATTTCTCGCAATTAATGAACCGATTTTATTTAAACTTCATAATGGATAACAGGTTGCCGACCCCCGGTTTAGTGATCACAAAGCGCGACTGCTTAGCATAAGGTCTTGGGTTTGATTCCCAGGCCGGGCAAAGTGTTACTGGGTATTTCCATCAGGAATTTCTAAGTAGCAGCTGCGAAGTTTGGATTTGTGCTCGGTTGATGGCAATAGGCTCGCTCCCTATTACATGGGACTTTGGCGAAATGTGGGTGTAACTACTAATGGGTATACCTCTGCCTAACCCTTCGGGGATTACAGGCGTGATGCTATGTTTGAACTATTAGTTTCATAGTTCCTATTTTCGCGGTTTTAAACGATGTTAGTTACGCGGTATTGGACTATCAACGACAGTTGCCTCTTATTTTGTAGACATCACATTTTAATCTTTAAAAAATTTTACTTGACGTACACTCTTGGCGGTGGTAATTTGTTTTCTTTTTCATTGTGTAAATGTAGGTAGCAAACATGTACATGCTTAACACTGTTTTTATTATTCCTTTAAGCAAAGGTGATTTTTATTTTTGTTTTATGCTTAAATAAAGGAATTGATCGAAATTTTGTCTGTTTTATTTTAGTCATTTCAACATGTGAACGTTTTGTCATGATACTAGTATGTAGTATTCCCAATACACAACTGCAAGTTTTAAAGGCTCTTTAAACGAGCTTAATGAGGCTTATAAAGAATAAAATCACATTGAATCAAAAGCGTTGAGGCCCTATAATATCATTGAGTAAAATCAACCTCAAATCATCTAAAAACCCCAAGCGTCGAGCGATCTCTCAAAGCCAGGAGCATGACACTATAGGTACTTTATCACATCAAATTTTAATGCATTTTGTATAGAACTAAAATCGCCGTCAAGGCGTCAACAATTAACATAATGCAACTCTCTAAAGAATGTGATAACCTGCCTAATCTAAATCTGCATTTGCAAAAAGGTTTATACTGAAGAAATAAACTTGACAATAAATCAACCCAAGCTGTTATAAATGGTACCTTAGGTACCTACATAATTTATGCAACCTTCGGTCAATGCCATTAGGACAGGTAATAAAGACCTAAGTTATATCTATATCTGTTCAGTATGGCAATGACCTGAAAATTGAGTATAAAAACAACTCAGGGATTCAGAAAATATAATTAAACATTTATTTCAATTCATTAAATTACAATTTAAGAACTATTTAAAACCCTCTAACATCTGTTTAGCAACAAAACTGAGTTAATACTGCTTATACGTGAACATAAGCTAGAAGGCCAATTCTACTAATTAATAAAAACGTCCAAAATCTAGTCGCGTTCTCATTTCAGCGACAGTCACTGTCAAAAAATGTAGATAAAGAGACATTTTTGGCAGATTGCGACTGGGATTAGATTGCGACCGTGCCTAAAAGTTAGTAGAATTGCCCCCCATTTCGCATTTCATAGGTTATTGTGTTCCTGTGTGGGGAAACGATACTCCTCCTTCGAGTGATAAAGACAGCATGATTAGCATTGAGCCAACATGAGCGAGATGTAGGTAACGTTATGATAGTCCGTTGGCAGCGATTTTTTCTTTGACTTCCTTGACCATCAGTTTCACAAGGTTATCCAGGTCGACCTCTGGTTTCCAATTCCAGTCGCGCCGAGCTTCACTATCGTCGAATACTTGTGGCCAGGAGTCAGCTGAAATCATGATTGGGGGTGTGTTTTAGAAAATAGTTCGCAACGAGACCTGTAGGCCAACTCTGGGTACTAAAGGAAATTGTTAAGAATAAAGTCGCAATCTCATCTCAGCGACAATCAATGTCAAAAAATGTAGGCAGAGTAGAGGCATTTTTGACAGATTGAGACTGAGATTGGATTGCGATCGTGCCTTAAAACTAGCATAGTTGTCGGCCATTTTGAATTTTCAAAGAGCCCTCTTTGTAAATCCAAAATGGCCGACAATGTATTTAGAAGGAAAAATGCGGTACTCTTTTACTGTGTGGAAATGTCCCATAAATTACCAAGAGCAATAAACTCTACAAATATTTAGGAACGGCCTTTTGCCATTTTATTTTTAGGAAATATATTTCTGGGTGCACCAATCTAAGTATTATATTTTTATCGATTGCTTAAGTTAATAGCAGTTATTCTACTTGACTTATTTTCCTGCCCTTAATACTCAATCGTCATTTGACTTTGAACTATTCTTGTTTACACAAACAATAATAGTAATTATGATATTTACTCACCGATTTCCTGCCTGCTATCAGGCATGTAAGTGATCTTGAAGTCTGATATATGTTTAGTTATAGCTTCTGTCAGCTCTTCAGGCGTGAAGCTCATTGATGTAACATTGTACACTCTTCTGTTGAGAACCTCGTTGGGAGCCTCTAAGAATTCTGAGAGAGCACGGAGAGCATCCCTTACATGCATCATAGGAAGTCTTGTGTCGGGCTTCAGGTAGCACTGGTATTGGCCCTTGCGTATCACGTCGTGGAAGACCGCAATAGCATAGTCTGTAAAAGAGATAAGAGGATATGTATCAGTGGCGTAGCTTTGAAATTGCTATCGGATGACCCTTCCAAGGCCTTATATACCACGAGGCGCTGACGTAGGTAAAAGAATTTGAGTCGATTTTCAAATAAATTGGAAATCCAACTAGATATACCTACATAATTAGCATTTAAGTTTAATTTTATACGAAAAGCACAATACCTATCAACCATTGATATGAATAAAACCTTCAAACTAAATAAACATTATGTGCGAAACAGGTATATCCTATTTAAACAATTTATCGAAATTACGCTAAGTATGTTCGTTCCGCTGTCGTGTTTGGAAAATTTTATGTAGGTAGGTACCTACTTTTTCAAATTATGGCCCCAGGTCGGTTACCGGTATCATTTTTGGACAAAATGGATAAATCTAAATATTCTAAATCCTCTTGTGGTTTGCTTAAAATGTAGTCGTCGTAGGATTCCCAAAATTGAAACATGGCCTCCCCGGTACGTTTGGTCAGTTAGGGTCGGACGGGGGCTATTTTGACTGTGGGTTATTCTAACGAATGAGAACACTAGAAAAATGCGACTGTTCCTGGATAACGCTAAGCTATGGAGCGTAGCTACCATGCACCGCATCAAAGATACGGGCCCATTAGCTACAAGTACTTTGAATCCGTGGAAGCAAAAAATACATAACATAATATCACGCCTGTAATCCCCGAAGGGTTAGGCAGAGCTGTACCCATGAGTACACCCACATTTCGCCAGTTATGTGAAGCAAAAAATCTTAAAATATTATCCACTATCTCACTCAAACTCTTAGGCCGTACGCTAAACTTTTCGGGGCAAAATAAACATGCTGTATCTTTTGTAAAAATCTTAACACCCTCCATTTGGGTTTCGATTCAGTTAGGTAGAAGAGCCTCTTAGAAAACTTTGATACAGCTTGCCCTAGATGGGCCCGTCGAGGGCAAGCTACGGCACTGCCTACGCTAATAAACTTTTCGTTTTTCCAAATGTTAAATATTAGTGTTAACGTCGGCTTCTCCAAGATTGTCATTCAAAATAGCTCCATCCAACCGTACCTCATTCAAAGTTTTACGGTAATAAATGTACATAAGTGTACATTCGGTAGGTATGTAAGTAGGTAACTACTAACAAAATTAAATTGCTAACAAGCCTGTCTCGGAATTTACTCAAAAATATTTGATTAACATGTTTAAGAGTCAAGACACATGAAAAATGTTGTTGCCAAGCAAATTACAACTTCCAACAGTTCTAATCAATGATTAAAATAAAACAACAACTTTTATTGTTACTTACATTTTAGAACCGATTTTTCTTATTCATCGTTTACACAAAAACCTATAAGTACCTACTTAATAATTTTGTGTTACTAGGCTACACACTATTCATATGGTGTCTATAATACGTGACCGGTTTTGTTCACACATCTATGTGTGTGTGTTTTTCCGATTATGGGTGCTGTTGCTGACCCAGAATCGGAAGCGGAGCAGCAGTAACTTGAGCAGTTTTCATTTAATAGGTTATTGATGAATTAAAATACAAGTGGGATAGAGTTAACAATTGTGTGCCACATAATTCCACGTGGCATTTATTATCGACCTTACAGGAAAACTAACTCTACTGCTTTTTAACCGACTTCAAAAAACGAAGGAGGTTCTCAATTCGGCCGGTATTTTTTTTTTTTTCAAAGTCAAAGTCAAAGTCAAAACATTTATTTCAATTAGACCATTTACAGGCACTTTTGAATAGTCAAGGAGTCTGTCAGTTAGTCCGAAAGTTGAAGCTAGTTGCTCGTTCCAAAACGGAGGTAGGCCTCTATGGAGAAGAACGAGCAAGAAACTCCACGGCACTCTTTTAAATTAGGTTTTTACAAAATCCTGATTACATTATTCTTGTTGATTCTACATGTGAAAACAATGAAGATGAATATAAAACAATTATAAAAATAAAAATAAGAATAAAGATGTAAGCCAAGGCAGTTAAGAGATGACCAATCCCAACTGACAGCACTCGTTCACGAGCATGACGCATGGATCAGCACCACTTAACTCAACCATTTTGAAGGGAGCCAAATGATCCAACACACGCGCCACCATCAGCGAGATATTTGAGTGAGCATGACAAGCTCTCAACCGCCATGCTCTTTAAGTCAAAACACATAGTAACTCAATAAATAAAAAGCTCCATGGTACTCACATTTACAAAATTGAAATAAATGATAATTATACAATACTAACACTTCAGTGATTCGTAAGATGAACTGTGGTATGTAAAAAAAAGAAAAAAGTACTAGTAGGTACTGATAACGAAACAAGTTATTCAGGTCAATAAAAAGGGGGTAAGAAACATCATTCTCTCATAAAATTAATACTAATTAGTGAGCCCGAGTGGCTGTGGAGCAGGACTAGCATTAAGCCAAGCATTTTTGTCTGTGATATAATCTTCTAACTTATAGTATGCTCGACTACATAGTGTGCGTTTAATGCATGTTTTAAATTTTCTCTCATTTAGTTGGAGAATATCTAGTGGTATTTTATTATAGCATTTTACACAGTACCCCATAAAAGAAGTGCTTACTTTTGACAATCTGAAACTTCGTTGATCTAATTTGTTCCTATTTCTAGTATTAAAATTATGTCTATCACTAATTTTCTTAAAAAGATGAAGGTTTTTCCGAACATGCATAATGTTTTCATATATATATTGACAAGGTACCGTCATGATGTTAATTTTTTTAAACAGTTCCCTTAGAGTATCTCGACTGCCAAGATTATAGATGGCTCTGACGGCCCTCTTTTGCAGGATAAAGATAGAATTTATATCTGCAGCCCGTCCCCAAAGCAAAATACCGTAAGACATGATGCTATGAAAGTAACTAAAATAGACTAGTCTCGCGGTATCCACGTCTGTTAATTGTCGGATTTTTCTGACAGCGTAAGCGGCTGAACTTAACCGCCCTGCAAGAGATGTTAAGTGGGGACCCCACTGCAGCTTAGAATCGAGCGTAATCCCCAGAAAAACTGTCTTTTCGACGAATTCTAGTATGTCCTTATTCAATATAACGTTACGTTCACTACTTCTAACATTTGGTAAAGTGAATCTTATGCATTTCGTTTTTTTCTCATTTAACACTAAATTATTAGTAGTAAACCAATTGTGAACCTTAAGCATGGCGTTATTTACGTCGTCAAGGTGTTGTGCTCGTCTATCTACTCTAAAAATTAATGAGGTATCATCAGCAAATAACACCATTTGTGGTTGGTTTTCTAGTAAATGAGGTAAATCATTTATGTATACCAGAAAAAGGAATGGACCCAGTATTGAACCCTGTGGAACCCCCATCTTTACTTTTAATCCTGATGAAGTTACACCGTTAACTTGAACTTGCTGTAGTCTATCATTCAAATACGATTTTACTAAGCTAAGTGCTAGTTCACCTAGTCCGTAATGCTCAAGCTTCAGCAGCAGTGTTTCGTGATTTACGCAATCGAATGCTTTAGAGAGGTCGCAAAAAATGCCAATGGCATCCTGTGAGTCCTCCCATGCATTAAAGATGTGCTTAATCAAAGTAACACCAGCGTCAGTAGTACAACGCCCTCTGGTGAAACCGTACTGTTGATCGTGTAGGATGTTGTTACAGTTAAAATAATTGAGCATTTGATTTAGCATTACTTTTTCAAACACCTTGCTAAAAACCGGCAGAACCGAAACAGGTCTATAATTATTGGTGTCCTTGCTATCCCCGGATTTGAAGAGCGGTATAACTTTACTGTACTTCATTAAAGTCGGGAATATCCCTTGGTCTATACACAAATTAAATATTAGAGCTAAATAGGGTGCTGTTGTCTCAATAATAGATTTACACACATTGGTAGACATGCCCCACAGGTCTTCGGTAGCCTTGATCTTAAGTTCTTTAAAAGCCTTTATAACGACCACAGGGTTTATATGTTTAAATTTAAATTCCTTAGGGCAGGCTGAAACATTCGCTCTTAGTAAGTCAATAGCAAGTGAGGGTGAGGAATCCAAAGTCTCAGTAGTTTTAATTGGAATATTGGTAAAGAATGTTGCAAATTCTTGAGCAACATCGATATTACTGCTTATGAGACCTTGGGAAGTCTCCAGAGTATAATCAGTATTATACCTTTTGTTTCTATTTGTTTCATTATTGATAATTTTCCAAACCGTTTTTATTTTATTTTCTGCTGATTTAACCTTGTTACTAATGTATAAGGCTTTTGCTGCCTTACACGTACTTTTAAAAATTTTAGAGTATGTAGCAACATACTTATTAAATGTTTCAGTGTTTTTATAAGGTTTAAGGCCATACAGCTCAAAAAGTCTTTCTCTACTTCTCCTGATACCTTTAGTCGCCCAGTCACTGAATAAAAACTTAGGGCAAACAGATTTAGTTTTCTTCTTAAAGATATTATTAAACTCTGTATGCACAACTGAAAAGAATTCTTCATACAAAATACTACCGTTATTCATATTATAGTCCTGAACACCTAACTTACTAATTAAAGTGCTATTAAATTTATTTAAATTACCAGATGTTATTGGTCTTGACTGTATCTGCACTTTTTGTATTGCTGTGCTGTACTCAAAAGTAACGGTTTGTCCGCTGTGATCAGAGGGAAGATAATTTACTATGGCTTTATCTAAGTAGTCGCAGCAGCAAAAGACATTATCAATACATGTAGCAGTAGTCGAGGTTATTCGTGTTGGTTCTAAAAACACATTTGACAGATTAAACGATTTAAAAAGATTTAATAATCTACTGCTATTTGAATTGTTTTCTAAAATATTAATATTAAAGTCACCACAGATTATTACTGATTTATTACCAGTTGCAAGCTTAGTCAGAACATCTTCCATTATAGCCTCAAATATAGAGTAATTCTGATAATTAGGGGGTCTGTAAACGCACACTATTACATGCTTATCTAGCTCAACACTGGACAATTCAATAACATGTTCAATTGATAGTTCTACTATGTCTTTACGGGGCTTACATTTTATACTATTTTTAATTAAGATTAGTGAGCCACCACGAAGCATGGATTTGCGGTTGAAACAACTGCCCACATTGTAATTCTCAAAGTTAATTAATGTTTCATAATCCTTTAACCAATGTTCAGTTATACAAATAATATCGAACCTTGTCTTTTCTAAAAACAGTTCAATTTCTAATTGCTTGGAAGAAAAACCTTGAATATTCTGATGAAATAATTTCAAGGAATGTTGCTTAGCCCCTTTTTTACAATTTGGTAAGTGATAGCTAGAAGATACTGTGTTGTTGATAAGTTTAGCTATATTGTTATTGGTACCTTCTGTTGTCTTACTTGCTAGTTTAAAAAAATATTACTGCTTACCACCTTTACATTAGTATTATTACTAAATGAGGTGCTAATTATTAGTGACTTCGACATACTAATTATGTCTGAGTTAATATTAAAAGCTAATAGCCAAGCTATCTGACGTCTAAAACTAATGGGCAGATACGCTGTATCTCTAGTCGATCTTAATTTTTCAACAAAACTGTTGGTGTCAAAAAACAAAAGCTTGTCACTATAGTGACTAACCAGGAAATGAATGTGATTATTTAACCTATGTATGTAATTATTTTTCCTGTTTGATAGGTTCTCAAAGTAAGGAAAAGCACACAGTATTATTTTCTGACAATTAATTTTCAAAATTTCAGTGACATAGTTAGTAATATCTTCTTTTGTAACATTCATGCTATTTCCTACTAATATTGTTAAAATTGAATTAGGATCATATTCCTTTTTTATTACTGCAGACATAATGTCCTTGTAGGAAGTACCAGGCATACAATAATTTAAAGCAGAACGTGTCAGGTTGTTGTTTAAAAACTTTCCTATACCTTTCCCTAAACTATCTGAAAACATAATAGGACAGTAACAAACATCATTGCAAGGCAGAGAATTACTGATCTTCTGCAATACAAGCGATGAACCTTGTATAATATCTGGTGTAACTATTTTATCCGGGAGGCACTCCATGACCTGTTCAGACTGGGATGGGTCTTCCGTTACCTCAGGGTGAAGAGCCACAATATATTTTTTATGTATGTACACCGATTACTCCGAGTTTTCTAGTCCGATTAGTGTGATTCTTTTTTTGTTCGATGCAGTATACTTGCCATTTGGTCCCAAAAAAATTTCATCCAATTTGGTTTAGTGCTTTTTATTTTGTGAGCATTTTTCTAAATTAAATATATCGTGTGAGATATTGTTCGAAAGGGCTTTTATTAAGGATTTTAAACATTAACACACAAGCACTAAAAAGTGAAAAATAAATAGCTTTTTTACAAAAAAAGACAACCGCCTTCAAAAACTACAAAATAAAAAATAACTTTAGTTTGGAAGTCGGTGGCAATATCTACATAACAAAAAACAAAACCAAAGCCGCCGACTTCCAAACTAAAGTTATTTTTTATTTTGTAGTTTTTGAAGGCGGTTGTCTTTTTTTGTAAAAAAGCTATTTTTAATTCAGTTCAATTTCTATCAATATTATACAGAAATATATGATTGAAATAAAAAGTAAAAACCTCCTTACCTGTAGTACCTCCGCCAGGTGGATCACTAGATATGACACCAGGAAACCTCAAGCAACGGAAGTCCAAACCGAACTTATGATAATAATATTCCCCTAACAACTCCGCATGCACTTTAGACACACCATAAATAGTTCTTGGTCTTTGTATAGTTATATTAGGCGTAGGATTTCTAGGAGAGTCCGGGCCAAATGCTCCTATTGTACTTGGCACAAAGAGCCTAAGATTATACTGTTTAGCAAGTTCAATAACATTATGCACTCCTTCTATATTCACTCGTACGGCTAAAGGAACATTTTGCTCTCCAATCGCACTGAGGAGAGCTGAGAAGTGGATCAGCCAGTCCACCCTGTGATCCACGACGGTTTTCTGCAGGCCCTTGAAGTCTAAAATGTCTACGAATATGTATGGGCCATCATTAACTATATCTTGGGACGGCTTGATGATATCGGAGAGGATGACGTTGTCTCTGCCATATTTCCCTCGAAGGTATCTAGCGCATTCCACGCCAAGTTGACCGAGGCCTCCTGTAAAGATAATACATTTATTATGAGATAGCTCCTTATCCGTTAGAAGGTCAATAATAGTTTATTATTAGAAGACACTTCATAATTCAGTAGATAGAGTGGAAAAGGGTCGCAGTTTTAATAGTCAATTCTACTAGTTAAAAACGTTCCTAGTCGCAATCTCATCTCAGCTAATGTCAAAAAAATTAGATAAATTAGAGGCATTTTTGGCAGGCTGAGAATAAATTGCGATCGTTCCTTAAAATTAGTAGGACTGCCCCCCTGATGTTCTGTATTCTTTGTGCCTAATCTAGTGGTTGGGAGATGGTTAACTGCGTTGCCGAATAGGCATAAATTATGGCACTAGACTTCTCGGAAAACGTGGCGCGCACTTCGGTTTTCCACAAGCAAACATGTTTTTGCAATGAACTAGCATTAGGTACCTACATTGTATTACGACGTACCGTAGAAACTACGCACAAGAATATTATTTATATAAACAAATTAAAACGTAAATAAGAAACATTGAGATCGTCATCTCTGGCGCATCGGAAACAATTTTGAAATAGTGGAGAGGTCACAACTCACGCGCAAAAACAACCAAATTGTACAACGCGGCGCGGCCTAGTGTCATGATTTCAAGTTTCAAGGTTTCAAGCGAAACTTACGAAACTCGAGAAAATGCTAATGAAGTGAAAAGAAATAACGTGATTTGATGGAAACTGACTCAGCTAGATTCTAGTGCCATCCAGTTTATAATCAGGAGCAGACCGTGATAAAAATACACTTTTTTTCTTGAATAGGCTCGGGGCCCTGTCCTGCAGCCCAAAACCTATATACTATACCTACCTAAGAAAAAAAATTTGCTGTTCCATACATTATGATCGTGATAGTTAGATTTTTGTAGGGAACAGCTGATTTTTTTCATGATTGGTCCTAAAGTAAAAGTTATTCATAATGATGAGTATAATGACCCATTTTCAGGTTTCTGGTAAATTAACTATCACCCTGTATAGATCCATCCCTGAGTTTATTTACTTAGGTTGTCCAAAATATGACTAGAC
Source organism: Hoplodrina blanda (assembly GCA_949316365.1). Taxonomy (NCBI): domain Eukaryota; kingdom Metazoa; phylum Arthropoda; class Insecta; order Lepidoptera; family Noctuidae; genus Hoplodrina; species Hoplodrina blanda. Next base: position 12,385,438 of record OX438581.1, read on the forward strand.
TATTAACGAATGGAGCGCGCTGTATCGTACGTAGTACGGTAGTACCTTTAGTCCGTTCATTGACATCGATATGAAGTATGGTTTTGAACTTTTGATAGCATGCGATTATATAATAGAGACGCCTTATCGTTTAACGCAGGATGGCAGAACACAGCTGCCGTTGTGGGTCAGTGTGATCGTCGAGAGATTAAAAACAATATACTTCAATGAAGAATTTATAATATCGGAGAGTATTGATGTAGCCTAGCAAAATAGAACATGGAGATATAGCATTAGATTAGCGTTATTAGAAATAGTGTCTTGGTAGTGATCAAGATAGCCATTGACATTGACTTTTCTTGCTATAGTGGGATAAAAACAAATCTATAATCTTACTGCTATTATAAATGCGAAAGATTGATTGGACATTTGTTACTCAAGCAGATCAGAACGGCAGAACGCATCTGGATGAAATATCAGAGATGGATCTGGAATAGCACAATAGTCTACTTTTTTATCTTGGAAAAATGTACGGTTTTCGTAGTGATACAATAACTTTGATGAAGGTGTTATATTATACAGTCTATATGTAAGTTTGTTCGTGTTTTTATTTTTGTTTGTGCCAGGAAATCTCTGAAAGCACCGGTTCGATTACAAAAATTCTTTCACTGATCAAAAGCTACACTTTTGCAGAGTCTCATAGGCATAGCTGTTTAATGGATATATGGCTATGTTTTTATAGACAAATGCGCGTGCAGAAGCTAGTAAAAAAAGGAATTTCATAGGTATCTTTATATCTTTATAATTAGGATGAAGCCCAATTATTGATGATTTGAAAGGTACTCGTATCCCGTTGGCGCCAGAAATGTAACTTCTTTTTTGTTCTCTTGAATGACGTAGTGGCCAGTACGAGTTTTGTAAATTCTGGAGTTATCGACCTCCTTTTCGAGCCAGAGGAACAATATTACCTTCCATCTTTATTTTTTACAAGGTTCACTCACCGATCCCAAGTATGCTCTAACTATGGATGGGTTTTTTATTCAATCAATTTTTATGTTATAAGTATAGCTATAGCTTATTGGTTGTTTCAATTTAACCACGCGACCGGAATGCCCGCGTTTAAGCAACAATTCGTCATCCTCGTGCTACTAAACTTTCGCTTTTATTCGATCATTAAGGCTGATATTAGAAACTATCATTATTCTTAGGAAAAGGGTAGTAAATACAGATACAGCCTTCCTTTCACTTATAGACCCGAAGTTAGCCTTAACCTGTCTATTTGGTTTTTTTAAGATCTAGTGCTATTAATATTTTTATTTTTATTTACCAATTTTATTTATCGTTTTTTTTTATTTTGTGATATTAAGATTTTTATTTTAAGTGACAGTTAATTTTTAAAATTATATTACACGTTTTTTAAATTTATTTCGTATTTTCGATTTCACTTTAGCATAGGTAAATGAACTCACCTGTAATCAAAACCTTTGGCGGTTTTTTTAAATTATTTCCAGAATAATTTCTTATATTTAATTTAACAGAAGTCCGATATAAATTCCTTATGAACATAATTACGGAGTATCAAACGTCAGATCGACGACACGATAAAACACTGTGTAAGACGAACGGTAACTGGTAAACAGAACCGAAAGGTCTCTCGCGTGAGGTGGAAACAGGTTGTAATGTACAAACCAATATTACTTCTGCCTATGTACGTGTGAATCGTACGATATCACCAGCTATAAAGAAATAAGTCTTATTTCTATTGGAATAGGCTACAATAGTCAATGCAGATAGTTTGGTGGGTGTGTCGCCTCTCACGTAAAATTTTGGACAAAAACTTAACATTGAATTTTTTACACTCGTAAATTAGCAATGCAAAACAATATTGATGGAATAAAGTTGGTATAGGATTCAAGGTGGGTGTGTTACCTACGTGCAAGAAAAGTGAGGTAATTACCCAATGGCCGTCTATTCAGACTTTGTTACTAAGTATGTACGCTAGGACACGGGATCACTACAGCACTACTTGTTCCGGGATTAATCATCAATCTACTGTGATTTAAAGACTTATTTGTTATTATTATTTATGTTCAATAAAATATTAAATTTTATTAATGTCCAGTAGTTGCAAAGCGCGACTGCTGAGCATGATGGGCATGGTCGGGCAAAGTGTAATTAGGTTTTTCCATCAGGAATTTCTCAGTAGTAGTAGTCTCGCGGCGGAGTTTGGATTTGTGCCCGGTTGATGGTAGTAGGCTCGCCCCCATGGGACTTAAACATAACTGGCGAAATGTGGGTGTACACCTCTGCCTAACCTTTCGGGGATTACAGGCGTGATGTTATGTGTGTAATGTTAAAAATAATGTCTTAAAATAAATAATTCTTCTGTACTTGTGTTTGTCACCTAACTCCCCCTAAAGGGCTGGACCGATTTGGCTGAAATTAAATAAATAAATAAATAAATAAAGTGAAAAGAAGAGTAGTGAGTAGTGTAGTGTGTAATAAATTAAGTGTGTGTATTTCAATGAGTTACTGGATAGTTTGAAAATATAATTGGCCCGCTACGTAAAGCTGCAAGCCAACGTTCGGGTAGGACAACGCAGTACTAGTCGTGGCTATAGTTATACATATATTTTCTTTTTCTAGTTGAATGTCAGCCGTAGATACAGTCTGTCAAGAGCTTCTTACTTAAAAATAGCATTTAGCTCTTAAGCATGGTCACTTTAAATGAGGTTGCATAGGACTCAGTCAGCCAAAGCCTTTGCAGTACCTCTGTGTACATAATAATATATATTACAAAATTACAACTATATCTAATAGTAATAGAAAACGGAGGGGCTTATCATATTTTCTCTCTCGCTCGATTATAATGAAAGTGAAAAGGCACGATAAACTCTTTAGTTTGTAAACTTTCAATTCGTTTTGTTCAAGCTAATTTACACAGGTGAATTCGACTGACACAGACGGAGCTGTTTAAGTATTAATTCAGCTTACGTCATCACCTGCTTAGCCTTTTACCAACTATGTTGGGGTCGGCTTCCAGTCTAACCGGATGCAGCTGATTACCAGTATTTTACATGGAGCGACTGCCTATCTGACCTCCACAACCCAGTAACTGGGTAATACGATACCCCTTGGTAAAACTGGTTGTCAATAATATTAAATTTTACAGTTAAATGAAAATTTATCGGGTTTTCAGGGCTAAAATAAAGGGTTTCTTTAGAGAACTTATGACTTGGAATATTTTTTTAATAGTGTCTAATATCTAATTGTGAAGGAGCCAGTCAGTCAGAAAGTTGAAACTAGTTACTCGTTCCATACAGTAGGTTTCTATAGAGAAGGACGAACCAAAAACTTTAGTATTATTACTGTAAGACTGTTATATAAAAATTGAAGCACTCTCCAACTTGCAATTTAAAGAATTTCATTCCAATTATTCCGCTTGTTTGAAAAAAGAATAAAGCCGGGAACAGACTTGTAAGTCTTGTAACACGCTACGCTACGCCATGTCAGCGAAGCGTACCGGGGTGAATAGGGATGCAGGGGTGAATCGGGACGAAACTTTAAAAGGGATTTTAACGTTGAAATAATATAGTTTATTACTAAAAAAGACGCTCAATGTTTCTGCGGAATTATAATTTACGATTTATTATCATTGGTAGCATTAAACTATATTATTTCAACGTTAAAATCCCTTTTAAAGTTGCGTCCCGATTCACCCCTGCATCCCTATTCACCCCGTTTGACCCGGTACTCATTTGGCACAATTTCATCTCGTGAAACTACTCTTTGTCTTTTGGCCAATAAGCATGCGGGGGTTGGCGTAGCGTGTTATAAGTCTATTTCCGTCTTAAGTTGTCAGTATACCATTTACGTTCACGTCACGAGCCGCAGCCCGTATAATAGTTTGGTTAATCCGCAGTTAAGATACACTGACGTAAGATCTTAATCTCAGTGTTATTTACCAAAATACGAGTATGTACTATAGCTATACCTACTCCGTAGTTTTCACCCGCGTTTAATTACGTTTTTGATTGCTGCTCCGCTCTCGGAGGTCTTAGCGTAATATTATTTAGATTATAACCTTCCCCGATAAACGGTCTATAAAACGCAAAAAGATTTTTTTGCGTTTTATAGACCGAAATTGGACCAGTCGTTTCTGAGATTTGCCTGGTCAAACAAACAAACTCTTCAGCTTTATGATATTAGTAACTAGTGCCCCGCCTCGGCTTCACTCGGGTGTAATGCAGTACATAAACCTTCTTCTTGAATCACACCACTCTATTGGTGAAAACCGCATGAAAATCCGTTGAAAAAAAAAACTATGCGTACAGACGGCTGGAAGCGACTTTGTTTTATACTATGTAGAGAAAAAAAGAGTAAAATAACTTCAAGCCTGTAATCCCCGAAGGGTTAGGCAGAGGTACCTATAACTACATTTCGCCAATTATGTTTAAGTCCCGCGGCCATGTAACAGGGGGCGAATTTAACCATCAACCGGGCACAAGTCCAGACGCCGTGGCTGTTACTGAGAAATTCCTGATGGAAAAACCCAATAAACTTTTCGAATTTTTCTTTTCGATCTTTTTTTTTTTGGGCATTAAACCCAATACCTCACACTCAGCAGTCGCGCTTTGCGACCACTAGACCAACGAGGCAGTCAAGAGAAGAGTAGTATAGTATAATATTGATTTTTTACGCGGCATCTTTACCAAGGTTACCAGGATCTAATCAAGTTTTCGCAAACTCACGAACACAAGTAGGTATTTGCAAACAACTTTGTTTTTACTTCACATACGTACGGCATTTTGGATTTCATAATTTTATTAGCGCCTTGGCGCCATTGGCGTCACGACTCTTTTTTATTGAGTAAGGTACAATTTTTTTATTTAGTACTACGGTACTAAATAATACAGCGAGAGCACAGCTACAAAGCCAAGATAACCCCCATTTACGAATGGGGGTTATTTCTTACAATAGGTTAACGGATGGTAAGATGGTTCGGTCATGTTGAGAGGACGAGTGAAAGACGATTAACTAAAAGTAATTATATGGCAGAGGTGAGTGGCAACGCAGGGAGGGGTCAGCCTAGAAAGACCTGCACTGACCTTATTGGTGAGGTTCTTTAGAAAGGTCAGGTGCGCAGTACTCGTAACTGGCTTGCTTGTATGAACGTAGATGAGGTGAAAGGAGTATGTAAGAATCGTAGGTGGCGTTCTGTGGTTTCTGCCTACCCCCATGGGAAGAAGGCGTGAGTTTATGTATGTAGGTTAACGACGGCCTTGTTTACCACCAAATACATCAACACCAACTCACGTTCATACCCTGGGCAGTTGCCTGTTGCCCAGTGGAGAAGAGGGGCCTGGTAGGGAAACGGGCCAAAACGGTAAAACGTTTGAACATCTAATTATATCTTGAAAAATTACAGAAACGGTAATACCTATCATTGGAACTAAAAAAAATGTCTCGAACAAGAAGGTTTATTGTCACTCAAGAGGCAGGCAGTTCTTGTCAAACGTTTTTTTCTAAAGTTTCCATAAGGAGCTAAAGTAACCCGAATTTAGGTACTCGATATTGAGTAAGTTTAATTCATTTCTTCACACGATACCTACCACAGCAGGTACATACAATGACAGTAATTAGTATGATATTGTATTGTTTGTATTTCTAATTACAGACATGTTTCAATATAGTAATTAAGGCGACATATGGCAATTTTATTGTCCATGCTACCACCCTTCCTAGTTACCACATCGTACGATTTAATCGAGATAAGTCGCTTAAGCATTCTTTATTTTGCAACTTACTGCCAAAGAATATAAATATTTAGCAGATAGCAACGTGTCTCTGTCTAGCAATCTGCCTATCTACACCAACAGAAATGACATATGGATTTGACTCTACATCAAGCCAAATTATTGTCTAATATTGCCGAGAGGGTCGGGAATATGACTAGATGACGTCATGATACATCAAATTGCTTCTTGAAATGTCAAGCACAAGTCAACAGACTAAGTGCGGACCGCGAGGTTGGGAGATAATAGTTCTACTGGCCACTAGTTATTAAGCTTAAAAAATCTAGGCTGTTGATATCGTAGCATTGCTTCAAGCTTCAACCATGTGACCGAGCCTGGGATACCATATATTATAGTGTAACGAGTTATCATAAGTCTAAGTTTGTCATCTAGATGGACGCTTCTCAAAGGTAGGGCGCGGATTATGCGTTACAATACGAATACCGGGGTCCTGACACATCGTAGCAGGAGGATTTAGTAGAATCGTAGTAGAATCGTAGAAGGTTTTAGTCGGTAAGGGTCCGACATAACCCTCTTTTCTCCCCAGACGGAGAGTATACATGAGGATTTCCTGACGAAAAATTACTTATGTTTTACTGTTTTTGTAACCTAACAATTTGAGCTCCAAGATTCCTCTCAGAGGCAAATAGCAAAATAAAACAAGTTGCACAAACATCCACATCTATGACAGCTTACAAGTAGTTACGGGCGGCAGCACGCGCCACAATGGTGAAAGATAAGTTACTTGATGTGCATCGAGCTGTGAACCGAAAGTCTGGTGTTTACATGCGAAATACTCGCATCCCAGTTCACGTTGGGCCACCATAAGCCACGCTTGTCCAGTCTGTTTTGTTGTGTGATTGTTGCGTAATAGTGATCGTGTTTTAACGACTGCAGAGGAGTTGACGCTGTGTTCTCTTTATCATCTTTGACGGTAAATCGATTATGTTGTAAATACTTTATAGTTTAACTAGCTTCTGCCGGCGATTCGTCCGCGCAATTGACGATTATCGGCGATCTAATCTTGTTTCTCCATACAAACTTTGGACCCCTGTTTCATCCCCTTAGGGGGTGAATTTTGGAAAATACTTTCTTAGCGCAGGCCTCCATAATAAATATCTACGTGCCAAATTTTATCGCAAATCGTTCAGTGGTTTGAGCTGTGTGTTGATGAATCAGTCAGTCAGTATCAGTTGCCTTTTATAATATAGAAGAACATAGGTAAGGTATAGATGATCAAATAGAAGGCAACCCTAGTGTTTGCTCAGTGCATGCGTCTTCTATGCAAATTGCATTTGTTTTCTTTGGCTCTAGATTAGATAATGAGGGTTTTCTTCAGCGTTATACATGTGTGGGTATTATCTAACCTTAGATAATTATATTATTACCTAATAATCTAAACCAATAGGTAAATGAAATAAAGTGACTGTAATTTCAAAATAAATAATTAAATATGAATCTTGACGCGGTACTTAACGAAAAAATCGGTTTTAAATTTTTCCGTCTATCTGTGTGTCGGTTTGTTTCGTCTAATCTCTGAAACGGCTGGACTGATTTTGACGGGATTTTCACTGGCAGATCTAGCAAATGTTATACCTAGGAAGTAACTTAGGGTGACTTTTTTTTAGAAAAAGAGAGAAAGAGTTTTTTAGGTTCCTCGCGTAATAATAAAACCTCGTGATAGCCAACATTTATGCGAACTAAGCTAGATAATAATATGCAATAATAATAAACAGTATTTTTGTTTGTCTAGGAGTAAAGACCCGTTAGTCTGGTTATTTGACCTACCTTACAGAACAACAATCATGTTTTTATTATTAGGAACATAAATATGTATAAAATATGCACAAGTTCTAGGAGTTAGATGAATTGCTAGAAGTTCGATACTTCGATCCTTATGTTATTAAGACGTAAGTACCAAAACTGATAATCCGGTCAGCTGTATGCAAAATTGGCCAAAGCAAAGAAAACTCTTATTTGTATTTGCTATGGTAACAAAGGAGTTATATTATTGCTTTAAATGTTTGTCATCATCATCATCGTTTACTGCTGGACATAAGCCTCCCGTAGAGATAGCGCCCTGCACTGCACTGCGCTACACTGCACACTGCACCCTACGCTGCCCGCATCCAGCAATTAATTAAGCATATAAGCATTAATTCTTCTAAATTATTAAAAATTAAAAAACCCGTGACGGTGCGGCCATCCTGGACCAATTTTCATCAAACATAAGAACACTCCCGACTAATTCACCTTTCAAACAAAAAAAAAATCAAAATCGGTTCATCCGTTCAGGAGATACGATGCCACAGATAGACACACCCCAACACGTCAAACTTATAACACCCCGTCGTTTTTGCGTCGGAGGTTAAAAATGTATTTATACACACTTGCCTACCTATCGATAGATCTAACTAATAAATATGCAACAGATTAGGATCCGCTAGCAGCATTCGCGTGCACAATGCATTGGCTTTCTAGTCACCGTGTGACATTTGAAGCTATTTTTTGTTGTAGCTTGTTTTTTATACTACTTATTTTAAAAACATATTGAGATACCTATAATAGAGGTAACTTGAAATAAACAATATCTAATAATTAGATATTGTTTATTTAAAGTAGTAAGATTTATAAATTATCGCCATTAGGCGTTCCTTCCGTTTGAGTCGAAAACTTATCAGGCTATCTAGTAGCGGATCTGGATCACTTCCCCTGGGGGAAGTGTAGGCTAAGGGGATCAAGCCCAGCCCACAAAACATCTGAGTTCTTCCGAGACAAATCTTGAACTTGATATTATTCTAATAATTAAAAACTTTTTTGCAAACATTAGGATACAATTTTCATCAATTAAAATGTTGTGTGCTATTTTAGTATTTACTTTGCTAAAAAACTACCCTCAGCGGGATCAAGCCTGCCCCCAAACGACAATCCTGGATCCGCCACCGCTATCCCAAAACTGGCCGGACAAAATCCGAATACTAAGACTGTCTAAGGTAACCTTGTTACTACGACCGCTTCGACCGATACATGCTCTACTTACCCCTCTATAATTTCTAAATTGGATATATCCTTACAATCATTCAATTTGCGATCTTGTTTATCAAAGGATATTACCGTGTCAAAGGTCAGTACGGCAAAAATGGCGTCATGAGAGGGCAAATGGAGGTCTTGCACCAGATGAGTCTATTTATAGAATCTAAATTGTAAAGAGATTAAGTACAGACGATCATGAAGTCAGTCAGGGCACTGGGTTAGTATGCTTCACAGAATGCATTGTTTTATGCGTAATTTACGATCGTCTGTACTTAGTCCTCCATGGTCGTGGCTACGCTCCAGTTTTCAGTAAATTGTTTGATTGCGTAATATGACAATCAAATATTTGATTGGTATAACGATAATGGTTACCTACTGTTAATCTTACTATTATAAATGCGAAACTATGGATGGATGTTTGTTAGTCAATCACGTGAATCACGTCGGAACGGGTGAATGGATCTGAATGAAAGGAACAGAGATTTATTGCAGTCTGGAATAGCAAATAGGGCACTTTTTATTCCGGAAAAATGTGCGGTTATCGTGTGATGATTCAGAACTTGGTTTAATTTTGAAATCTATGCAGACGAAATCGCGGGCAGAATAGTTATAGTGTTCGTCATTGTTAGGTATTGAAATATCTTTATACACATAACATAACATCACGCCTGTAATCCCCGAAGGGTTAGGCAGAGGTGTACCCAATAGTACACCCACATTTCGCCAGTTATGTTTAAGTTCCATGTAATATAGGGCAAGCCTATTGCCATCAACTGGGCACAAATCCAGACTCCGAGGCTGCTACTGAGAAATTCCTGATGGAAAAACCCAATAACAACCTGCCCGACTTGGGAATTGAACCCAAGACCTCATGCTCAGCAGTCGCGCAATATCTTTTTATCTATAACTAGCGACCCGCCCCGGCTTCGCACGGGTGCATGTATTATACATATAAACCTTCCTCTTGAATCACTCTATCTATTAAAAAAAACCACATCAAAATCCGTTGCGTAGTTTTAAAGATCTAAGCATAATAGGGACAGACAGACAGACAGACAGGGAAAGCGACTTTGTTTTATACTATGTAGTGATGATGATTAATACGTCCGTTACATTGATATTATACAAAAAACGTTTGTAATACTAATATCAAAGGTCTGTTATGTGGTTTTTTGTCTGGACTTTTTATTACTTACGGTATTTAATATAAACGAAATGAAGACTTATACTTACTATCTATAGTTATGTACTAAAAAAGTTTGGTTAGGAAGATAATACTCGTTTTCTTGATGAAAGTAAATACATAGGTACTCAGTGGATACTTCAATTAGATTTTTTGGTATTCAATACTTAGGTATCTAGAATGTCGTGATGGCTTACTGGTTAAGGGGCACCTCTCATGTTTTGTGTTGCTGGTTCGATAACGGCCATAAGTAGCAATGTGACTTTTTTAATTTATATAAGTAGGTAAGTACCTACATTTAAGTTTATCTTCACGTTTATGTCACGGACATTGGTGAAGGAAAACATTTTGAGGAAACTTGGATTTTTAATTAATATAAGATAAGTCTGAACTTGCTCTCGAATCTGCTCATGTTCTCTCTGTATGAGAAGAGGCCTTTGCCCAGCTGTGGGACAGTTATAGGTTGGTATTATTATTTAATACATCTACCTGCGTAGATAGTAACACAGCTGACCTAGGCGTTACATAAATTTTCAAGGTGCGAAAATTGTTGACGCCAGCCATAATAGTATCATTTTTAAACTTAAAACAAAGGAAATCGAAAGCAAAATTATATTGCGTCTAAGATTGCGTCATAGATCGGTAACAAAATTTCGTAATTTGAAAATTACTTTTGATTTACGATTACCTATTGTTCTTAACAATGATCTAGATCGCTGTTCCGAAACCGAATGTTATTACTAGCTTTCGGGTGATTCTGTCTGTAGTGATATCTATATTGTAGGAATACATAATATAATAAGAACTACAAACAAATATTTACACTGACCGGAAATGGGGATTAGAGCTAGACCATTCAATTGACGTACTTTTTATGAGCTGTCAGAACGCAATTCCCCCATAGATTTTGTAAGTATGGCAATAGTAAACTGTGACGTCACTTTTTTACCAAGTCAATTGACTAACTATTTATTTAATTTGAAACAACAAAAAATCGTATTAATTACATTTAGATGAAAATTTATCAGGTTTTCAAGGCTAAAATAATTATTACTAGACTATTTATTGATTTTAAAGCAATTAATCATTAGTTGGCAAAAATATGGCGTCATTGTTTAAGTTTGCTAAACAAAATCTATGAGGGAATCCCGTTTTGACAGGTCATAAAAAATACATAGGTAACATCATAATATCACGCTTGTAATCCCAGAAGGGTTAGGCAGACGTGTAGGTACCCATTAATACACCATCACTTCGCCAGTTATGTTTTCATAAAAACTATGTCAATTCATAGGTGTCCAATTCCTAGTGTATAAAAAAACTTTTTTAAAAACCTACCAGAGATAACGAATTAGGTACAGTAACATTAAAATTGTAACCCTAGAACAACCACTAACGTTTAATAAAGTAAAAATAATATCAAGGCAAAAGATCGTGCTACTTACAAGTTTACGACCTACGTTACGTTTCATGATGACAGTCTGCAACAGTTACTGGAGATAAATGCGATAACTGTACCATAATGACTGCTGTCCCGTTTGCTGCATACATAGACGTACTTACTCACACGATGAGTTTATGTAGCCCACCTACTATACACTATGTAACAAAAACCCTGTCAGATCAGTGTTGCCGTTGATCAGTTTTTATGTTTTATTTTAATTTAATTACTTCTTCTTTCTTCTTTTTTTTTTTTTCACTGGGGAAAAATAATAATCTCAAATCCATTAAATGGTTACGTATATGTGTACGCAGTACGATGCCGAATAATACCCTTAAGGATCGGACAGGGTTTTTGTTACATGCTGTATAAGATATTTATATCATGCTTATATTAAAGTCTGGCAGTTCGAACAGTAAAATGATGCAATGGAAAGGTAGTTAATAAAACTCCTCAAGTCTATATTATGAATCTTCTAGGTTTTTTAGGTAGTCAAAGTTGGTATAATATCCCACAGGAACCGTACATTTTTCCAAGATAAAAAGTAGCCTAGTGCTATTCTAAACTATATAAATAATCTATCTCGGTGCTAATTTTTATTCAGATCCTTTCAGCTGTTCTGGCGTGATTATGAAACATCCATCCATCCATCCAAACTTTCGCATTTATAATACTTAGTAGTAAGATTGATCATAGCATAAGTATTCAAAAATTGACTAACAGTGAAATCTGTAAGTTACCTTTTCGAATTTAGAATTTTAGTAATTTTACATTTAAATAAATAGATGCAATCTACGCTATGCGGTGTAAGACTATACAGGGTAATTGAAAATATACCCGAAACCTGAAAAGGGGTCATTGTACTCATCATTATGAACAACTTTTACTATGGGACCAACCTTGAAATCATGAAAAAAAATACAGCTGATCCATACATTACGATCTTGTTGTGTACCTAGCATTTTTGTAGGGAACAGCTGATTTTTTTTCATGATTTCAAGGTTGGCCCCATAGTAAAAGTTGTTCATAATGATGAGTACAATGACCCCTTTTCAGGTTTCGGGTATATTTTCAAGGACCCTGTATAGGGTATAATTTCTAGTTCATCGATGAAAAGTAATAAAAACTAGATATTAGGTCTTTCTAAATCTATCAATCCTAGCCGCTGCGACCTAGACAAAATTCGAAAGTAAACTAAAGTCAGAGATGGCTGGCTGTAACTTCCATTTTGGAGCTATTAAACATTACTTAACATGTGCTTTGGGTAAGCAATTATTCGTTGCACTGTTTCGTAAATGTCAAACTACGATTGCAAGATAGAGACGGGAATATAGCTAAGCTAAAGTGCGTAAGTTTCTTGTTAGTTCTTCTCTATAACAACCTCCTTGGAATGTGCAGCTAGCTTCAACTTTACGACTGATAGACCAGTGTCGAAGCCGTCAAAAATGATTAAAAACGAAAATAAATTAAAGTAGAATGAAACCTATTGGAAAAGGAAGGAATTTTTCAGAAAATGCAAACGAAAAATACTAAAATGTATTTTTCGTTTGCATTGTATGTATGTTTTTTGCGATATTTACGTTTAATTGGTTTGTAATTTTTTTGTTTATTAATCTAACATGGAACCTAACGTTTTTCGAGTAATTAAAGTAAAAATTTTAATGAATACCTCAAAATTGTACATAAAGATTTTAAAAAAAATCGAATTTTAGTACTTTTCGTTTGCATTTTCTGAAAAAATTTTCCATAGTTATGTATTATTTTTTTTACACCATCGTAAAATAGAGATTTCATCGAACAATAAGCCCACCGACTTTTTTGAAAAATCAGATATTTTGACGTGAGAAATTTCGATTGAAAATTAGGGTGCTTTTTTCGATATCGAGTTAAAATAGGGTGAAAAAATTAATATTTTAAATCTTCAAAATTCCAGTGTGTTTGGGACATAAAGAGGTAAGTATTCACCAAATATCATGAAAAAAAAAAAAAAAAAATTGTAAAAGATAAAAATAAAAAATCAAAAATGTGGTTTTTTGAATTTTTTACATGAATTTTGAGGTTATGGAGAAAAAGTGTGGATACAAAAGTTGTAGATCTTTTTATTATCTACAACTTTGCCATTTAACTTTTTTCGATAGGACTTGTAGTTTTGCCGGAAATCAAGATTTATCGATTTTTACCCTTAAAACCCCCCCCACTACCCCTTCCCAACCGCAGATCGCCCGTAATTTATTTTTCCTTTCATTTTAGTAGTATTCCCTTCCTTTTCCAATAGGTTTCATTCTACTTTAATTTATTTTTGTTTCTAAAATTATCTACCCTGGTCTATGATTCCTTGGCAATTCAAACGTGAAAAGAAACATTACAAAACATTAACGTTAGGCATTCTTTTAAAATCAATGTTTTACAGTACATATTTGTATACTCTGAATTACACGTGAACGCAATGCACCTTGTATAAAAAATATTAGAATTGACGGATTTTCTAAGTAACATAGTGTTCACATATTTATAAATAGGTATTGACACTGTAGACGACCACTCTTAACATTTAAACCAACAAATAAATTGTGTGAGCTACCGCAATCACAACAGAGTTGGGAGCTATAGTGTCACAACCTCACACAACTATTTACCGAATAGGATAGGCACACAAAAATAGCTACTACGCAGTAGCGTCATAAGATTGCCTAGCTGCTTAAACGGGGTATGACGAATTTAGCAGCTGTTTTTACCTACCTACTTGCATAGCTAAGCTTTGACTGCATTGTTGGCCTTGTGGTCGCTGGCGCGACTACCCAGCGTGGGGTCCTATGTTCTATGGTCGGGCAATAAGTGTTATTGGGTTTTTGCTTTAGGAATTTCTCATTAGCTTCCCGGAGTATGGAAATTGGTGGTGTAACCGTGTAACAACAACTGCTTACATACTATTCTAGCCACGGAGGTTGACTCGAATAGCTCGTAACTAAAGCAGTTGGTGCTGCACGATCTCTCCCCGGTCGTGTCGGATTGCAGTCCCATCGGAATGTGAGTTAGGGAAGAGGGAGAACACCTGTTTGCGCACACATACACTATAATATCACCTGCGTAGGTACTTGGCTAAATGGCTAGTCTCCATTGAAACTGGCCGCCGTGACCAAAATCGGTTCGAAGAATAAAAGATGCGTCATCGCTTCTTTTTGTAACGTTTTTGTTTTAAAACATTCAGCGATGAGTATGTATAATTTGCGCATTTACGCCAGAAGTTTTTTATTTCTTTTTGGAATACAGAAATTATGCTAATCACACTTGCAAAGAAACGCTTTAACTAGTTGAGTTGCGCAATATAATGAGTCGTTTATGAAGGCATTGCGCAGCTAACTGCGGTACCTAATAAAAATGTTACGTGTGTTAATAATATACTTAGACTTAGCTGTTGAGGATACAGAACTATTTTATAGGTAGGTATTTATTCCAATAATTTTAAATCTTGCTTTACCATTTTACTCGGTGCCTATCTTAAACGGATTTGTAATCCTGCTACTCCTCATTATGCCCATATACCTGAATTGGTAGGTAGGAATATATTTTTAGGTCTCGCTTGAAGAATTCCAAAAAAGCGCCAAGTTTGGCAATGGTCACTTTTCACTTTAACTTTTGACTTTTATTACTGTCCCAAGCGTATTTCCGTGCCGATCACCAAATGTTCTATAATTAAAGGTAAGCGAAATTTTGTCTACAGACTCCTAGGTAGCTACCAGTTGTTTTTTTAAATGCATTATACCTATGTACCTAATGCACGGACGTATCAAGCAAAGATTTCAGTGCATTACATGTAATGCATGGGCAGTTAAAGTGTTAAAATCTGTGGATACAAGATATGCTTGATGAATCTCGTTATTAATTCAGGCAAGGCATTACAAAGCTAAGTGAGGCCTCATTGTGATCTCAATAAACCAAATCAGAAGGACGATTATTGACCTACATCAACCTTACTCCATCAATGACTTGCGTAACCCTAAAACAATGATGTAAATAACATTGCACACTATAGATCTCCGTTAATAACAATGGTGAATAAGTGAAAGTGCAACTCAACAACCGGACCGTTCCGGTCGGCTATTGTTTCTATAACGCATTGTTTTCATTAGTACCGGTCCTTGGCGCCGCCGGATTACTAGTTTTAGCAGTATAGATAGATGAAGCAATCAAGGGTTAAACGTTTTGATTAAAAACAAAAAAAAACAGCATTTCTCTAAGATTTTCGGTCGATTCTGAAAGTTCACGCAGTTGAGTAGGACCCATACTCGGTGCAACAAAAATAATAATATCAGCCTATTATTGTCCGACGGCAGGGCAGAGGCCTCTTTGCAGACAGAGAAGGCACGAGCATTGATCACCACGCTTGCTCAAGACGGAATGCGATTTCAGACTTAAAAGTCCAAGTTTCAAATAACAAATACAATAATTAAATCCATTATTTGGTAACATTTCAGATAAGGGGCATTGAACAACGAGAAATATGCTACAATGAACATCTACGTTTTAGAGGAATGGACCCAAAGAAAGGAGAAATAGTCTCATGGCTCCTCTTCTTGATATTTTCTTATGTGGCTGGACAAGCTTCGATATGTCCAGCCCCCGAGACAATCCTACCATGCATATGCACAAATCGACACGAAGATGTCCAAATATGGTTGGTATGAGGAATCGCTGTACACTAAAAATATTTTTGTTTAGTAATAACAAATCGAAACTCTCTTTCCAGGTGCACACACAGCGACTTGCCCCAAGTAATAAAGGGCGTCCAAAAAGTAGGAGAACTTGTCAGGAAACCGATAGATGAATTAATTGTAGAAAACAATTACCTTCCATCTCTACCAGGGAAGATATTCCAAAATGTGAAAATTATGAGATTAATGCTCCGGCATAATGGACTGGAGCGACTATCCGCTGCTTGGCTGGAGACGCAAGAACAGAATCTGGTAGAAATATTCATCGTCGAAAATGACTTGAGAAGTCTTCCATCCGAAAGTCTGATGAAACTGCAGAATCTTCAAGCCCTAACAATACAATCTCAAAATCTAAAGAGGATACCAGCGTTTTCTGGCTTGCCAAAACTACGTTACATAAACATACATTCGGAAAGTCTAAATGCTGTCAATGAAAACACGTTTGATAACTTACCAAAATTGGAGAAATTATTTATCCAAGG
The DNA here is from genome assembly GCA_949316365.1 of Hoplodrina blanda. Taxonomy (NCBI): domain Eukaryota; kingdom Metazoa; phylum Arthropoda; class Insecta; order Lepidoptera; family Noctuidae; genus Hoplodrina; species Hoplodrina blanda. Next base: position 12,402,063 of record OX438581.1, read on the forward strand.
AAGTGTCAACCTGCGAATACTGAAAGAAAACGCCTTTTACAATTTGCCAAAATTACGAAGACTGGAAATCACAAATTGTGGAATTAACCTTATACATATGAGGGCTCTATCACTACTGCCGTATCTAAGCGAAATATCGCTAAGCAACAATAAAATCGCAGATGCAACGATGGTTGGCAGAGCTATTAGAGACTTGCCAATGCTATCCCATTTAAATCTTAATCACAATTTGATTGACAAATTAAACGAAGGCGGGTTTGTGGACCAACCGATGCTAGAGAATCTATTTCTGTCCCACAACAACATAAACATCATTCACCATGGTGCATTCCACCGAGTCCCAAAACTTAGAGTCGTGGATTTAAATTACAATAGAATAAGTCAGATACATCCTGAATCGTTTTTGCAACAGTCTGGCAGTGGAGTTGAGGAGCTTACTTTGATTGGAAATCAAATAATGCATATTTCAGAATTTAGAGCTTTACTTGATGCTCTACCCCGTTTGAAATTTCTAGATCTGAGTCACAATTTACTCCAAGAAATTCCACGAGGCGCTCTTAGAGGTCACCCCAGTCTAGAAAGGCTACATTTAAACCAAAACAATATCAAATTCATACAGGCAGACGCATTTGTTGCAATGCCTGCATTGAGAGAGCTACATCTCAGTAATAATTCATTAAACGATATGAACGAAGGTCCATATTGGAATTTGCCTGCACTTAAAGGACTAGATTTGTCTTACAATTACTTTACACGGTTGCAGCCGAAACTCTTGTACAATCTTCCATCATTGAGAAGGATTAACTTCAGTTACAACCAGCTAGCTATCATAGACCCAATAACATTCATGGAATCACCTTTATTAGAATACGTTAACGTGTCAGGAAATAGTTTAGTTTCAATACATCCGGCTACATTTAGGAACCTGGCAAATCTGTACGAGTTGGACGCCAGTGCTAATAGACTTATAGAATTTGTACCCGGACTACCACGAGGATTGGAAAAGTTATACTTACATCAGAATCAAATAACAAGTTTGCCAATGCCTCCATCACCTGACTTGGACTTACCATCCCTAAGAACGTTGGATATATCCAGTAACGGGATTCAGAAAATTCCTCATGGGAGCTTAAAAACGTTGCATAATTTACGACGGTTTTATATGAAACGAAACGGCTTGAGGCAGGTCGAGATGACGACATTCAGTGATTTAGACAGACTGGAGATTTTAGACTTAAGTTACAATCAGATAATGGCCGTTCACCCAAAAAGCTTTAGCAAACTAAATCAATTGAAACAAGTGAACTTGCACGGTAATACAATTGAAAACTTCGATTTTATGGCGATTCAAGACAACGCAGCCCTATCGTCTTTAGATTTCAGCAAAAATAAATTAAAAAGTATAAGTCCAAATATTGTAAACAGGGCTCTAGATGTGGAAACTTTAAATATTTCTTCGAATAATCTGAACGAATTGCCAGCTACTTTGAACATGATGTCTAAGTTAAAGGTTTTGGATGCTAGCTACAATCATATAAAACATTTCGATGGCAATTCCATAAACAGTATTAACACGCTGACAGATTTCAAAATGCCCAACAATAAGCTTATGGAACTACGAACTGGAAGCTTCAAGGACCTTAGAGACCTCGAAACAATAGATTTGGATAACAATAACATAGAAGTTGTCCATCCGAAAGCGATAGCAAATATGCCAAAATTAGTCTCTATATACTTAAGCCGAAATCACATAATAGATTTACCTGACCGAGTATTTACAAATCTGCCTAAGCTAAGGATAGTAGAGCTACAAGGGAACCGTTTGCAGTACATTTCGTTGCGAGCTTTTGAGAATATGCCTTTGGTGCAATACATGAATTTAAGCAACAATCAAATTACTAATATTGATAATTCGGGACTGAGACAATTGTCTTCTCTGGAAGTGTTGGATCTAAGCTTTAACAAGCTGATGAGATTGACAAGGGAGTCTTTTCGATATATGGAATGGTTGGTAGAGCTGAATTTGGATAATAATATGATATGTCATATTAGCGGCCAGCCTTTCGATTTCATGCCTCGACTCAAGGTCCTCTCACTGAGGCACAATAAACTTAGCACCGTATTAGAGAATACATTTGCAAAACTACGAAATAACATCGCTATTTTGGATATTGATGGTAAGTTCGGAGATCGCAATTTTTTTAATTGTACCTTATAAATTGGGTCATGTTCTTGGGGGCTTTTTTGTATTATACTAAAACTAACCATAAATTATTCTAAATTTCAGGTAATCCGTTAATTTGCAATTGCCATATTGTTTGGTTGAAATCATGGCTATCGGAATCGTCTTCAATTGGACCTAAATGCGCAGATGGTACATACGTTAAAGGTATGCCTTTCGGAAGAAATGATTGTGCGAACACTGCAATTAATAAAGTCGATGAAGAAGATCTCAGAACATGTATGATACATGAAAACGAAGCACTTTTACCCAATTTGGCGACATCACAAGTATATTCAACTATAGACAAAATAAAAGATTACACATCCCAGATTAAGAACACGTACCAAGCTAACAAAATCAATAGACCGTCACCAGAAGAATCGGATTACTTCTACGACGAGTACGTCGATTATCCTTACAACGAAACTTTAATGAATGGCTTGAACAATGAAGTAAGTGCATCGCAAAATAATAATAAGACGTCGGGAGGACTTCCCACAATATACGCGGCGATGAAAAATACAACAGATAGAAATAAGCAGATTCCGACAAATGGACCTAATAGTGGATTCACATTCTTCGGAATGCCTTTGCCGCCGATAGATATGGGCAAATTACTTAATACAGGACGCAAAATAGACTGGCCGGACAGGAAAAACTCACACACACACTCTCACTCCCACGCTCATAGTGGAAATAAATATCAGGTACCAGAACCACCAAAGTTTGAAACAGGTGGATTCTCACCAATCCTTCCCAATACTGCTGGAGGGTTTACGCCAATACCTGATCCAACGCGCAATGTTTCACATACTGCTGTGCAAGCTCAAAGTGCTACAACTTATAATAAACAAGGAGCTATAGAAACAGCCGTAGCAGCAGTATCAACAAAACCACCAGTTAAAACAGTTCATAGCAATACAACACACCAGAAAATGAAAAGTGAGATACATGAACTACAAGCATATGTTGATGATGACAACAGTACCCATGTAGCTTACAATAGAACTAAAAATGTTGAAGAACAAAAGAGTGATCCCAACAATTTGAGCAAATACAATTTGATGGAATCCAATTTAACTATTACACAAGTGACAGAAAAAGAAAATTTGCTGATAACAACAGATACAAGTAATGATATGTCACTGCAGACTTGGATGGAAAGCAGTACTTCATCTTACTCCTCATCAACTGCATTAACATCTAAGCCACCAATGAAGAAGCACATTGAGCCAGCACCTACTGCTTTATCTGCAATCTTAGTACCCAGCACTTCAGAGTTACATGAGAGAAACCATGGCAAAAGGCCTGCAACCATCACCAAAGTAAACCTTCCAGACATAGAACATCATGAGCATAGAGAAAACTTTTCACCAAATAGAGAGCCAAAGACAAGATTTTCGGAAAATTTAAGCACTAGCAACACAAAGACAAGACAGATTGGTGAAAATGACTGGTATTATAAAAATTACAATAATTCAAATTTAGAACCTTATATAGCACCTGGTGTACACAAACCGACATCTAAAAGTAATGTTAATACATACAATAAGTTTATTTTATCTGTTATGTTATTTTATACTATGGAAAAACTGTTTTAAGTATATTTTTGAATGTACAAAATCCTACTATTAAAATTATTATTCTACCGTGAATAATTATGATGAATGTGCATACAAGTGGAATTGGTAATATCTTAATAAATAGTAACTTAATATGATTTGGTTTTATTGTAACAAAACAGATAACATTATCACATTCAATTTTGTTATGATTACATTGTTTGATAGGTAGGTAGGTATACTTAATTCTATGTAACATTAAACCATATTATAAACCACATCCTCTGGGATAAACCAATAGAAAAATTCATGACAGAGAAATATATTTTTTTTAGAATTAAATATGAGCTGCATGTATGAATAACTGATTATTGTCTGAGTTCTTAATTTATACACATTTTCCATCTTTGACAGATTATTTTTAATTTTATGGCAATTCATTGGAATACATTTTATGAAACAACTCTTTATCATATATTTTCTATTAGTATACCTCAGTAATCAGGGTTCTTACAAGGTAGTTAAACGGATTTTTCTTGGAAATATTCTTTAAATTTTTCTAGAGCCCTGTATCTATGAGAAATTTTATTTTTCTCAGTCTTTGGTAGTTCACCATAAGTTTCACTGTAACCATCAGGTTGAAACACACAGTCCCATCCAAAGTCTCTAGAGCCCCGTGGAGCTACAATTTTCCCAGTAGTAATGCCTTGGAATAATTTTACATCTAGGTCTTCACAGTTGCCAGAACAGTAAGCAAATGTGCACACAGCCTTAGCTGATTTATCTTCCCAACCAGTCAGCAGTTTCGTCAGCCCTTCAGGCTCTAATTTTTCCAGGAACCATTTAATGTACGGCCCAGGTAGACCCTTTAATGCATCAAAACACAGGGCCGTATCTTCTACTACCACTGGCCTCTTCAGACGCCGTGCAGCTTCCTGGCACTTCTTAATAGACACCTCATCTATTTCCCCTTGAAGTTCTGGCAAGTCTAGCTTGTGGCTAGTTATTTCTAATGGGAAATTGCTGCCGAGAATAGCCCTAACCTCTTCTAGTTTTTTGGCATTGCCAGTGACGAAGGTTATAGTTCTTTGAGACATTTTTGTATGATTTTGCACTTCAAAAGACTTTTCTGATGAAGATATACGTTAAAAGTAGTGCGTGAAATTACTTTTATGATATACCTTTATTTATAATTTTAGGAAAACTTTAAAAATAAAATTCAGAAAATCACGTCTCCCTCCGCTGTTGACAACACAAACACATTCACATTATTTGCAGTGTTGCCAACTGCTAGCTTTACCCAGTAGCTAGACATTTTCAAAATGTTGCTAGATCTCCAGTTTTTTTTACCCTAAAATGTTGCTAGAAGTTGCTATGTTACAGTAGATAAGTAGGTCACAATAAAATGTAAATTTTTGATAATCATTTTTATTTTCATTAATTCCAACAAGAAGTTAAATTAAGTCTAGTGTACGCAATTGAATAAAAAAAAAACTATTAAAGAGGAAGATGTCGATGGCTGGGGTTCAGTATCTTTCATTGATTTCGAATATTTTTCAACAGTGCCCATTTTATGCAGTACGTCTTTAGGCAAAACACAGTTATAGCAGCATTTACCACCTTTTCTGAGGGAGTCTCTAATGGAGACTATTAGTTTATTAGTTTTATATGGATAAAACAAAACAACACAAGGTAGAATAAGAATAGCGCGTATTAATTTGGTTTACTAAGTATTCTGTCGCAGAGGAATCAGAGAATTCCCGGCCAGTGTCAACACTGTCAACCTGTACTTACCGTAGCATCTATGACCATAGATGTTTTTTTCTTTCGACTCGGGTCTTATGATGAAACATAGAGCAACACGGGTACCTGACCGTCAGGTACCCGTGTTGCTCTATGTGATGAAATGAAAAGTTGCTAGAAAAAGTAGCTAAAAAGTTTAGCTACAAGTTTTATTAAATTGTAGCTGTCTGTCACCAAATAATAGCTAGATCTAGCTATAAAGTTGCTAAGTTGGCATCACTGATTATTTGACATTGACATTTACATTGACAGATTATGTACGTTGACACTAGTTGACAGCTGTCAGCTGATTGAATTTTTTAAAAATCTTCTTGTCCTTTTGTTTTTTTTTTTACAACTAATGAGAATATCTACTATTGAGTTGCCAGCCTAAAGAAGTTAATTCCATAGAGCCGATTAGAACCACAGACATTCTTTTTTCTATAATGACTGTCAAATTTTAGTTTTGATTGCCGCTTGGCAAAGTCTTGTATTTTGAGCGATTAATAGTTGGGAGTTATTATTTTAGTCGTAACTGCTGTTGAAAAGCGTACATTATAAAAACCGTACAAGTTTTAGTTAAATACCGCAGCAACAATGCCAAGCCAAGAAGTATTAACCACAAAAGTGGTAGTTCATCCCTTGGTCTTACTGAGTGTCGTGGACCACTTCAATCGGATGGGCAAAATAGGTAATCAAAAACGCGTAGTCGGCGTGTTACTGGGATGCTGGCGAGCTAAAGGTGTCCTGGACGTCTCCAACAGCTTTGCAGGTAAATAGCCAACTCATTCTTTAGTAAACTACATTGCTGGCTTTGTGTCTATGTAACTTAAAATTCAAACCATTTATTGTCAAATAAACTATCTAACATCATTGAAAATTATTTACCCTACACGCAGTTATTTACAAGCAGTTTTTAACAATGAGATTAACTCCTACTTTTTTGCATTTACAGTTCCTTTTGATGAGGATGACAAAGACAAGTCAGTTTGGTTCCTCGACCACGACTACCTAGAAAACATGTATGGTATGTTCAAGAAAGTCAACGCTAGAGAGAAGGTAGTGGGCTGGTACCACACTGGTCCCAAACTGCACCAGAATGACGTCTCCATCAATGAACTAATCAGGCGCTACTGCCCTAACTCAGTCCTTGTCATCATTGATGCTAAACCAAAAGATCTTGGCCTCCCCACTGAAGCTTACCAAGCTGTAGAAGAGGTCCATGATGATGGTTCACCTACTACAAGGACGTTTGAGCATGTACCTAGTGAGATCGGAGCTGAGGAAGCAGAAGAAGTTGGAGTAGAACATCTTCTTAGAGACATTAAAGATACTACAGTTGGCAGTCTCTCTCAAAGAATTACAAACCAATTGCTTGGTCTGAAAGGCCTTCACTCCCAACTGAGTGAGATTAGAGACTATCTCGTCCAAGTAGGCCAAGGCTCTCTCCCAATGAACCATCAAATTATCTACCAGCTGCAGGACATCTTCAACCTCTTGCCTGACATAGCTAATGACAGCTTTATTGACAACCTTTACATCAAAACTAATGACCAGTCACTTGTAGTGTACCTAGCTGCACTGGTAAGGTCTATCATCGCTTTACATAACCTTATCAACAACAAGATTACAAATAGAGATGCAGAAGAGGGAAAGAAAGAAGATAAAGATAAGAAGGAGAAGGAAAAGAAGGAAGGAAAGGATGGTAAAGAAGATGATAAGAAAGCCGATGAGAAAGCAAAAGGAGACAAGAAAGAAAAAGATGAGAAGAAAAAGTAATTTAGAATCATCATTAGATTAAGTTGTTTGTAATGCTGAATTATTTTAAAAATAAATTGTATTTACTAATTCAACTGTTAGCATTATTGTTTTATAGGAAAATTCGTAATAAAGGCATGTTATTGATGTTGACAAAGACCAGATAAATTTTTGTACTTACACATTTATGATATTTTTCTGTCCATTGCCAGACATAGGCCACTCTAAAGTTCAGCCATATATTTTTTTTTGTTACCTTAACCATGTAAATGCGCAAAACTCAGACACCCCAACTGATTTTTAATTAAATTGACCTATTTCAGAGAAAAAAAAAATCATTAAAACAAAAGTAAAGGTTTTATGTGCTGATTTAGTTTTACTGGCAATTCTGATCGTTTCTTGCGTCTGCGACGACGCTCTATCGAGGGAGAAGTCGTCACCGGGCCGCTGCGCGCCGGATGGCTTGACCTTAGATTATATAATGTCGGCTTGACCTACTAATAAATAGACGCGGCAACGTTTTTAATGAAGATTTTTTGAAAAATGTGACCTATATTAAAAAGTGGTTCAATTGATTCTGCTCGTTATTCTGATCAAACTATTTTCAGGTTTTGCGCATTTAACGTTACACGTGGTATATAAAAAGTTTAAATGTGGCTCTAAACTTGTTTTTGCCCAAAATGTTTATTTTAGGGTGTGCCCAACTCTACACACATTGGTTTGGTCCTACAATTTTGCTAGTTTTAACCACTCAACAGTCTGAGACAAGATTTGTAAGATATGACAAATTAGTTGTTCAAATATTGTAAGAAGCAATACCTGGAGATCGAACCCAGAACTTTGTTTTTCTTGTTAGGCGTGTTTTAAAACCAATATGATTATAATTAGTAATGAATAATTATAGCAACACTAAAAAATAAAAAGAAATCCGAAATAATTTCAGCAACAAGAATATTAAAATTTAAAAACGTATGAAGAATTTATGATTCATGTTAATTATTTAAATCGTTAATCTACAACCTATTTAGGTGTGATAACAATTTGGTAAGTATAAAGTTTTATCTAAAAATATTTACGATAAGTCCAACTCGCTATCAGATGATAAGACAAAGGTATTGATAATATTAGACAGTCGTCGAACAATCGTCACGCGGAATCTATGAACGAAAAAAATATGGTGTCTTAATTTTTTGTGAAGTGAATCTCAATACTTCAAAATGGCAGATCGTGTAACTTTAGCGGTAAGTCCACTGTTTGTTTACATCACGATCATGTAAATATTATACACATAGTTTAGAACAAAAGCTTAAAAAAATGTGAGTCGCTTATGACACAGTCATGTTGTAGCGAGCTACATAATTCGTCAACATTGTATGAATAATAATTATGATAGTCCAATAATAAAACTAATGTGATAACAAACTCTTTGCCCGCGGCTTTACCTGTGATTTAAATTTATTTTATGGGATGATAAATAAAATACCATACTTAATTTAATTAAAACCTTGAAAAATAGGGTATCTAGGTATATACCTATTATCTATCGCTTTTCAGAAAGGTAAACCAATGCATTCAACAGTAGGTACTTAGTACCATTTTGTTGTTGAAATAAGCTTCATTAAACTACTTGACCGTCACTGGAAGCTTTATATTGAGACAGCATATCCGTTTCCGTCGATTTCTTAGCAGTTTAAGTACTAATTTGACCTACCCAGTGGCGCCACCTGGTGTTTGCTTGCCATTTTAGTTTCTTAAAATGTAACGAGCTACTTTTTGTTCATTGGCGTTTCGTTCTCCGTCGAAGCAACTTGTTCCCATCGGCTCACGACCGACGTGAAAAGTTTAATACTATATTTTGTCGTTATTAATTTTAAAATTTTAAATAGAATTTTAAAATAGAATATTTAAATTTATTAGAAAGTGATCATACTTTAACGGTTTTTTCCGTTCGGATCATTATCTTAAAAATTTGCTGTTAAGTAAACAATGTATTATTTTAAATTTTAAAATATAGTGCTGTTTTATGGTGAGTTATTTTTAAACTGTAAGTATCCAACTTATTTTTAATACTGTGTGTGCTTAGAATTTTATTATAAGCAAAAAGGCTTATTTTTGATACGGTCCACCAAACATTACTTTTATTGTAATAATGGATGACCGCGGAATTGTTTCTGCTGCCGAACCTCAAGCTGTGGCCGGCACAAGTGGAATGAGTCGTAAAAGAAACCTTAGCTGCTCTAGCAATAGCACGACGAGCAGTAGCTCTTCAAGCTCGTCTGCTCCAAAACGTGGCAAGCGGTCGCGCCGCTCACGCCGCAAGAAGAATAAGCGCACCCAACAGCCTAATCCGGTATTGGACAAGCTTATAAAGGAAGTCAATGAGCTACGTCAACAAGTTTTTGCAAATAATATGCATACTGCTTGCCATGATGGGATATCAGTTTGTTCTGAGGTCAGTGGGGAACTATATGACCAGCCTAATCTTAGCGAACAGTGCCCTGATTTTGTAGATCAAAACTCAAATTTAGACTTTACTTTTGCTATCGAAACAAAACTTAAGGAACCATCAGTTCCGAAAACTCCTGATAGTTTTTTAAAAATGTTACTAGATGTCCAGCGCTTAGGTAGCACATCTTGGTCCGAAGTAAGGTATTCTGATACTCAGAAGCTCTACAATCATACCCCAGGTTTCATAGACTTAGACACAAACGAAGAGATAAAAATGTATGATACCTTACGTCACCTGGCACACGCTGATAAATCATATGCAGCAATTACTTTTTGCATTTTAAAACAAAAAGAATCATTACAAGAAGCAATTCGTAATCTTCTTTTATGGGCTAAAAATACAGAAGTTGGTTTTGATAATTTAAGTGGGAAGGTAGAAGAATTATTTCAAAAAGGTGATTTGCATAAAATATCTTCAGACCTTTTACAATTAGTTTGTGGCCATCGAGCCGAAAGTATAGAAATGCGTCGAGAGACAATTACTAGTCAATTCGAGACCCATTAGTAAAAGCATCTTTGAACAGAATTCCCCCATCAACTTCCTATTTATTTAGCCCCGAATCTTTCACGACAGCATTAGAAAAGGCCGGCGGTGTACGTAAAGCCTTTTGGCCCCCAAAAACTGATTCACATACTAGATCTAATCAATTTAGCCGTCGCCCCTCGCGGGGGCAAAGCGTACATAAACCAGTAGTTTCATCGCGTGAAGCTCAATATTGTTGCCATGAATCAGGCATACCGATGCACATGCATGCCTATGACAACTCACCCTCGCGGGGTGGATATTTTCGCAATACAAACAAAAATCAGAGCCTACCATCCTTTCAACCCGATCAGTATACCAACAGTAGAGGTTCATTTCACAACCGAGGCTCGCGGCCCGATCGTGGAAGTAACCGAGGCCGAGGGCGTTCAAACCCCCCGAAAAACTCTCGAGCGAACCACAAACGGTACAAGCAATGACTCGAAACCTTTTCGAGCAGGTCAGTTAGCGCACTACCACTCGATATGGAGGGAAATGGGGGCACCAGAAATTGTTTTAAAATTAATTCAAGGGTATCGCATACCATTTACACACAAACCTCCTCTGATATACCCAAATGTAACCAATGGCCTCTTTCAAACACCTGTGTCAAAAGAAATGTCTGCAATAATAAACAAAATGAAAGCTCAGGGCATTTTAAAAGTGGTTCAACTCTCACCGAGTTACATTTCCCCTCTATTTTTGATACCAAAACCCGACGGATCAGTCCGCCCCATATTCAACCTAAAGGCATTAAACGAATTTGTAAAGACCCAACCATTTCACTTAATAAATATGTATGGAAGTATTTACGAGTATTAATTTTTGACTAGTCTGATCTTGTCATTTATTAAATTCTTATTTATGCTTAAAATGACGAAGAATCTGGCAGAGCAATGAGGTAGTTCAAAACTCCAACAGATTGACTGCAATAGAATGTACGTAGGTACCTACAGTTTTGCATATTCGTCAAATTCAAGATTTTTTGCAGGTGTTTAGAGGTATGAGAAACAGGGTGAAAAGTTTCTCATCCTCCGATGAAAAGGGAGGATCCTCTGACCAGACAGTTGTTATTCGCGCCGAACTTCGATTGCCCGATTTAGGAAACGTCAGTTGTAGTGCAATAGATGTCGCTACAGGTGAATTTCGAATCACGCACACAAGTCAACGCAACGGAGCGATTCTGTTCCTTGAAAGAGGTGTATTCTGAAATACTTTTAATCTTAAAAAACATAAAAAAGGAAGTATTTACGAGTATTAATTTTTGACTAGTCTGATCTTGTCATTTATTAAATTCTTATTTATGCTTAAAATGACGAAGAATCTGGCAGAGCAATGAGGTAGTTCAAAACTCCAACAGATTGACTGCAATAGAATGTACGTAGGTACCTAGGCATCTAGCTGGTCAGAGATGATACAAATATTATAATTATCTGTACGTGCCTATCTACCGGGATGTTACATATAAAATTACTAACTGCCTACCTACTTATAATAATAATCCCAGTTATCATAGCTGCAGCCGATATAGGTACCTACTCACCTAAATTATACTATATATATAAATTATACTCCCTACCTACGCTACAACAGCTTTGCAGTATAGGTAAATCTAGTTCCTAGTTTCCCTCATCAAAAGTACTAAAATAGAGCTGTCATACCACAACTCACCTAAAGCTTAGTTCACCTCAATTGACAATTCGCAGAAGAATACTGCTAACAGTCAGTTATACGGTTTGACCATCAAGTATTTTTAAATACCTAAAGCTGTACTTACGTAAATGAGCTGATTGGCGTACCGCATATGAAGATTGTGGAGTATCGTATATTCTTGCAGTTCGCCAAGCGTGATCATGTCTTCGACCCCTTGTACAGACGTGGAGTGCAGGGGCTTGAGAACATTTTGTACAGAGGTGGTGAACTTGTTACCGTCATGATCTATCACTTCGATTTTATCACCAGCACTTTTGAGAACTTTCACAGCTATAGGGACGTCGAATTCCGAGGTCCCTGGTGGCTTTAGCCAGACGTGGTCCTGAAATGCAAAAAGTTGGCATACTGATGAACATTTAGGAAAATTATAACTTATTTGGACGACATAGTGATCACATGTAGAATCAACAAGAATAATGTAACCAGGATTTTGTAAAAACCTAATTTAAAAGAGTGCCGTGGAGTTTCTTGCTCGTTCTTCTCCATAGAGGCCTACCTCCGTTTTGGAACGAGCAACTAGCTTCATTTTTCGGACTAACTGACCGACTCCTTGACAATTCAAAAGTGCCTGTAAATGGTCTAATTTAAATAAATGTTTTGACTGTGACTTTGACTTTGTTTTAAAATAGAAGCGTTTTACCTGAAATAAAACGCATATTAAAATACTTACCTCACTGGAAGCTTTATATTGAGACAGCATATCCGTTTCCGTCGATTTCTTAGCAGTTTAAGTACTAATTTGACCTACCCAGTGGCGCCACCTGGTGTTTGCTTGCCATTTTAGTTTCTTAAAATGTAACGAGCTACTTTTTGTTCATTGGCTCAATATAACCAGGCAGAAGTAAACTTAAAGCTTCCAGTGAGGTAAGTATTTTAATATGCGTTTTATTTCAGGTAAAACGCTTCTATTAAACTACTTGACCGTCACTGGAAGCTTTATATTGAGACCTGTTTGTTATCGCCTGGTGTCGCCACTATTATGATAACGCCAATGTGATAGGATATTAAAAAAATATTTCATCAGAATGTATATTTATTAAACACACAAATGGCATATAGGTAGGTACATATTTATATTATATTAGTCTTTGAATTATTACAAGGACTATAATGACATTATTGTTATATTACTAAATCAGAGTTAATTAATCGGATTAAACAATTGTGTAACATTTAGATTTGAATCAACACTTCTCATGACTTCTCTTCTGTAGAAATTCTGGAATGTATTTGCTGATTTCCAATTTCCTCGAGCTAGGATTTCGTCAAGGGGATGATTTTCTAGCCAACTTTTAGAGGCTACTGCAGACCGTGTACTTCCTGGAGTTGCTGTGATGCCAGCTTCTTTGAATAGGGTTTTTACCCAGCCTGCAATGACAGTGCGTGAAGCGGGCTTCGGCACACCTCTTATTGTAATAAACAAATTAAATGATTTTGCAGCTTTACGTCTTTCATTTAATAACTGTGAAGTTTTTTCTATCCAGAATATGGGATTTAGGTTACGATTGTTGGGATTTACAAGAAGTTTCCAACCGGACTGTCTGTGATTATTGCAATCTGTTTTCGAACCAAATTGAGGCCATAATATAACACTATCCTCTAACCTATTGTAATGGTCAGGATCAATTCTAAGTAGTGTTAAGTCATGTATGCGTCTACCTGAGCAAAGCAGTAATATAGTTGCCGTATGGCGTGATATTTGGAAAGGATTGTCTACGTCTACAGTGTAATTGCTTAGAAAGGTAATTAATTTACTAACATCCCAAATAGGTGGCTTAGAAGGTTTAGGATTTTCCAGAGCAATTGATTTTAAAATATGTTTAACAAGAACATGTGAACTTAATTGACTTGATGTTTCAACATTACATAAAGTGGACACGACAGATTTATGTAAAAGAATTGTATTATATGATAATTTATGAATTAGATGCAAATCAGATAAAAATTGTGCTACTTGCGTACCTGTAGGATTATTCGTGTCAATGTTTTTAGATACACACCAGGAAGTCCAACGTTTCCAAGCCACTTCATACGTTTTCAAGGTAGATTTACGCCAGGAATTTTTGAGCAGTAACTGTTGTTCAGCAGTCCATGTTTTTATTTCCTCGGACCACCCCCACATTTCCAGACTTCGAGGATGATTTGGTCCACTTGTGGTGGTGGAAGTCCCGTCGATGTGTCGACCAGGTGTGTCTCTAAGTTTTTTAGAGTTAGAGGTGGTGCTAGTGCTCGGACTTTGAGGTCTGCACGCCAAAAGACCTTCTCCCATCGAGGCACTATTATTAAAAATATTCCCGTTGACTGATTCAGGTGTGTCAGGACTTTTGGAATTAAAAACGGAGGTGGGAACACCCATGCGAGTGGATAGTTCCATGGGACACTGAATGCATCGTGAAATAGTGCTTGTCGGTCTCTTAGGTCTCGGGATACATAATTGTAAACTACGTGAGCTGTCGCCGAGGCAAACAAATCTATTATTGGGGTTCCCCACTTTGCAAACACTATTTCTGTACATGCTGGCTTTAGGTGCCATTCCGGAGGTTGGCGAAAGCGTGACAAGTGATCCGCATGATTGTTGTACTTGCCTGGGAGATGGTGTATGCTGAAGTGTATTTGATACTGGTCTAGTAAATTCAGAATTTGATAGGTTAGTTCTATTAGGGGTAATGATTTCGTACCTCCTTCGTTCCTTAAATAACTGACTGCAGTCCTGTTGTCGCATTGTATTAGGATCGAGCTGCACCTACATATTTACATCCTAAACCTTCTAAGCCACCTATTTGGGATGTTAGTAAATTAATTACCTTTCTAAGCAATTACACTGTAGACGTAGACAATCCTTTCCAAATATCACGCCATACGGCAACTATATTACTGCTTTGCTCAGGTAGACGCATACATGACTTAACACTACTTAGAATTGATCCTGACCATTACAATAGGTTAGAGGATAGTGTTATATTATGGCCTCAATTTGGTTCGAAAACAGATTGCAATAATCACAGACAGTCCGGTTGGAAACTTCTTGTAAATCCCAACAATCGTAACCTAAATCCCATATTCTGGATAGAAAAAACTTCACAGTTATTAAATGAAAGACGTAAAGCTGCAAAATCATTTAATTTGTTTATTACAATAAGAGGTGTGCCGAAGCCCGCTTCACGCACTGTCATTGCAGGCTGGGTAAAAACCCTATTCAAAGAAGCTGGCATCACAGCAACTCCAGGAAGTACACGGTCTGCAGTAGCCTCTAAAAGTTGGCTAGAAAATCATCCCCTTGACGAAATCCTAGCTCGAGGAAATTGGAAATCAGCAAATACATTCCAGAATTTCTACAGAAGAGAAGTCATGAGAAGTGTTGATTCAAATCTAAATGTTACACAATTGTTTAATCCGATTAATTAACTCTGATTTAGTAATATAACAATAATGTCATTATAGTCCTTGTAATAATTCAAAGACTAATATAATATAAATATGTACCTACCTATATGCCATTTGTGTGTTTAATAAATATACATTCTGATGAAATATTTTTTTAATATCCTATCACATTGGCGTTATCATAATAGTGGCGACACCAGGCGATAACAAACAGGTCTCAATATAAAGCTTCCAGTGACGGTCAAGTAGTTTAATAGAAGCGTTTTACCTGAAATAAAACGCATATTAAAATACTTACCTCACTGGAAGCTTTAAGTTTACTTCTGCCTGGTTATATTGAGCCAATGAACAAAAAGTAGCTCGTTACATTTTAAGAAACTAAAATGGCAAGCAAACACCAGGTGGCGCCACTGGGTAGGTCAAATTAGTACTTAAACTGCTAAGAAATCGACGGAAACGGATATGCTGTCTCAATATAAAGCTTCCAGTGAGGTAAGTATTTTAATATGCGTTTTATTTCAGGTAAAACGCTTCTATTTTAAAACAAAGTCAAAGTCACAGTCAAAACATTTATTTAAATTAGACCATTTACAGGCACTTTTGAATTGTCAAGGAGTCGGTCAGTTAGTCCGAAAAATGAAGCTAGTTGCTCGTTCCAAAACGGAGGTAGGCCTCTATGGAGAAGAACGAGCAAGAAACTCCACGGCACTCTTTTAAATTAGGTTTTTACAAAATCCTGGTTACATTATTCTTGTTGATTCTACATGTGATCACTATGTCGTCCAAATAAGTTATAATTTTCCTAAATGTTCATCAGTATGCCAACTTTTTGCATTTCAGGACCACGTCTGGCTAAAGCCACCAGGGACCTCGGAATTCGACGTCCCTATAGCTGTGAAAGTTCTCAAAAGTGCTGGTGATAAAATCGAAGTGATAGATCATGACGGTAACAAGTTCACCACCTCTGTACAAAATGTTCTCAAGCCCCTGCACTCCACGTCTGTACAAGGGGTCGAAGACATGATCACGCTTGGCGAACTGCAAGAATATACGATACTCCACAATCTTCATATGCGGTACGCCAATCAGCTCATTTACGTAAGTACAGCTTTAGGTATTTAAAAATACTTGATGGTCAAACCGTATAACTGACTGTTAGCAGTATTCTTCTGCGAATTGTCAATTGAGGTGAACTAAGCTTTAGGTGAGTTGTGGTATGACAGCTCTATTTTAGTACTTTTGATGAGGGAAACTAGGAACTAGATTTACCTATACTGCAAAGCTGTTGTAGCGTAGGTAGGGAGTATAATTTATATATATAGTATAATTTAGGTGAGTAGGTACCTATATCGGCTGCAGCTATGATAACTGGGATTATTATTATAAGTAGGTAGGCAGTTAGTAATTTTATATGTAACATCCCGGTAGATAGGCACGTACAGATAATTATAATATTTGTATCATCTCTGACCAGCTAGATGCCTAGGTACCTACGTACATTCTATTGCAGTCAATCTGTTGGAGTTTTGAACTACCTCATTGCTCTGCCAGATTCTTCGTCATTTTAAGCATAAATAAGAATTTAATAAATGACAAGATCAGACTAGTCAAAAATTAATACTCGTAAATACTTCCTTTTTTATGTTTTTTAAGATTAAAAGTATTTCAGAATACACCTCTTTCAAGGAACAGAATCGCTCCGTTGCGTTGACTTGTGTGCGTGATTCGAAATTCACCTGTAGCGACATCTATTGCACTACAACTGACGTTTCCTAAATCGGGCAATCGAAGTTCGGCGCGAATAACAACTGTCTGGTCAGAGGATCCTCCCTTTTCATCGGAGGATGAGAAACTTTTCACCCTGTTTCTCATACCTCTAAACACCTGCAAAAAATCTTGAATTTGACGAATATGCAAAACTGTAGGTACCTTGTATAGCTCGAGATACATTACACACACTATAACAGGCTTACTAAAGCTACGCCATAAAAAAGGTAGAATACCAAATCAAAAGGAAAAAAAATGCATTTGTTTTTTTTTGTTACCCAAAATATTTACCTTGATGACGTTATAGCTTATCTCAGCTATGTTGATTAGGTGATAATTATCGACACAATATCCATGTCATCGATATTTAATAGGTATCGTTTTATCGATTCATATCTGTATTACGTTTGAAATCTAAACTGCTTTATAGAACTTTTTCACGACAGGCATAGAGGCAGAAATTTCACTTCACAAAATCCACTTTAATGCGACTGAATTTGGATCTTTTCAGACTACCTCAGTAGTCTAGAGCAGGGGTTTTCAAAGTGGGGGGCGAAGAGATGAGCAAAGGGGGCGTGCCCCACCAGCGTAGTCAAGGACCCAGATTACGAGCGTTTACGCCGTTCTTACGGCATTTCATACAAACTTAGTAAAATACTTTAAAAGTTAGACATTAAACATCTTCGCAATAAAATCTTAATCGTTTTTTTTTCTAACTGTGTAGTCTTAAAATTATCAAAGACAAAAAAAAAAATCTAAAACAATATTATTTGGTTACTTGGCGCGGGTAATTTTTCTTTGTATAATGCGCGCGCGTCATCAATAAGTTAGGAAACCCCTAGTCTAGAGGATCCCGGGATTCGGATACCTACGGGATTTTTCTGGTTTAAATTAAATTAAATGGTTGCTGGGATATTCTCAAAAGTCCGAATTTTTGCCCGCTGTAGAAATAAAGGGCAATAACGTGACTGACGAAATGTGAGTGTATCTCTGACAGTACGTACCCCTTCGGATAATATTATTAATTTTTCCTCCTAATATCTAGATAGGAACTGCAATGTATTCAGTG
Organism: Hoplodrina blanda; assembly: GCA_949316365.1. NCBI lineage: Eukaryota > Metazoa > Arthropoda > Insecta > Lepidoptera > Noctuidae > Hoplodrina > Hoplodrina blanda. The sequence goes on from OX438581.1 coordinate 12,420,353, forward strand.
ACCCATTGATAAGGCGAATAGCCGCTATCATGCTTTCTATCTTTTTGTTTTACATGATTTTGATTAAGTATTATTTTCCTTGTTATTTACTTCATTATTTAATAGTGGCCTCTCTTGCCTATTAAAATAAGTGTACATAGTCAAATTTTAAATTGCATTTGTGGAAGGGGTCCCTTAAAAGAAAATGTGTACCAATAAGCATTGGATTTAACAGAAATGTAGTTAAATTGGGGCGTTCGATCATTTGAGGGTACCTATGTACCCTCCTGCATCGTGGTCTAGAAGACAGAAATAGGGCAAGACTTTCTTATAATGAAAGATTAAAGCTATAATTTTATTTTAAGCTGTGTTTTCACTTGAGCTCAATTTTTAAACCTAAAATAATAAAGCAATCCTAATGGTGTAAATTAGATACATCCTTAGCAACGTAGCTTAGCTTAGTTCAAGTGGAACCGCAGCCTAAAACTTAGGGTCCTGGTCTAAAGAAACTTACAATGTTGTTCTTTTTTAATTCTAGACATATACCGGATCGATGTTGATAGCAATAAACCCCTACGAAATTCTACCGATATACACAATGGATCAGATACATTTTTATCAAGAGAGAAGTCTGGGGGACATCCCTCCGCACATATTTGCTATCGGCGATAATTCTTATAGAGAATTATTGAATACTTCGTCAAACCAGTGTATTGTCATCAGGTAATAAAACTTTATTATTCGGTAGATACATTATATGACCTACATAATGTAGGTATTTCATATCATCAGGGTATGTGAGTGATAATGTAAAACGAACATCAAATTTTTATTCAGTTCAAGTGGAACTCTGTATGCGAACTATTACAGGAGCCAATCATAAATATTATTGCTAATGTTTATGTGCAGCCGGATATGATCTAAAGATAATGAGATATCAGTGAATTTGTTGTATATTATCAGTAACGATGTCTTCAATGCTTTGTCTACGTATTTATTTTGTCTTAAAATATAACAACAGTAAGTTTTTAAACCCCCATCCCTGTAACGATAATGTAATTCTAATTTAAGTTAAACACTTGACCCACGTTACGTCTTAAGTTGCTGCTCCGCTCCCGTGAGTCGTAGCGTGATGTTATATAGTCTATACTAATCCTCATGAATCTGACTGTAATATACAAAAATATTTTTCCAATCCGACCGGTAGTTCCAGAGATTAGCCCGTTGAAACAAACAAACAAAAACACTATTCAGCTTTATTATACATACTTTTTGTACCTAATATTTCAGTGGCGAAAGTGGCGCAGGTAAAACTGAAAGCACAAAGTTATTACTGCAATATTTGGCTGCAGCCAGTGGCAAGCATTCGTGGATAGAACAGCAAATACAAGAAACGAATCCAATTCTAGAAGCTTTCGGTAACGCTAAAACAGTGAGGAACGATAACTCATCCAGATTCGGAAAATACGTCAACATATATTTCAGTAAAAAAGGAATTATTGAAGGAGGAAACATAGATCAGTATCTTTTGGAAAAATCGAGAATCGTTTCCCAAAACAAGGGAGAGAGAAACTATCATATTTTCTACTCACTTGTCACTGGATTATCTGCTGACGAAAAAAAGAGGCTTGAATTAGGCCGTCCCGAAGACTATGCTTATTTGAATTCCGGAAAAATGCTAACGTGTGACGGACGAAATGACGGCCTTGAGTTCAATGACATAAGATCCGCTTTTAAAGTCCTCAATTTCCCTGATAATGAAGTTTGGGGGACCTTTAGTCTTCTAGCCGCCATATTACATTTAGGAAACTTGAAATTCAAATCGGTAAATTCAAACAACATTGAGGGTTCTGAAATCCCTGATGCTGCTAATGCAAATAGAGTCGCTAATCTTTTAGGAGTTAATAAAGCAAAGCTCTGTGAAGCCTTGACAAGGAAAACTTTTGTTGCACACGGGGATAAGGTAGTCTCACCACTCAATATAGCTTCTGCTGTGGAAGGCAAAGATGCTCTAGTAAAAGCCATATACGGACATATCTTCGAGTACATAGTTGAAATGATAAACAAAACACTGTTTAAAGACCAACAACTAACCAGTGGATCAGTGGGGATCTTGGACATTTTTGGATTCGAAAATTTCGACTTCAATAGTTTCGAACAACTTTGCATAAACTACGCAAATGAGAATTTGCAACAGTTCTTTGTTAAACACATTTTTAAGCTAGAACAAGAGCAGTACGAGAAAGAGGGAATTAAATGGACTAATATAAATTATGTTGACAATCAAGAGAATTTGGATATGATAGGGCTAAGACCAATGAATCTACTGTCCCTCATTGATGAAGAGTCCAGATTTCCTAAGGGCACAGACGTTACTTTGTTATCTAAACTAAATAGCAATCATGGACCTAAAAACTGTTATATTACTGCTAAGTCTTCACGCGAGTATAAATTTGGTATCAAACACTTCGCAGGAGATGTCACGTATGCAGTTCAAGGTAAATTAGATATTATTTGAAGCTTCGTAAGGCATTTAATAAAAAAAACATGTATTTGTAATTATGTTACTTCTCCATTGCAGGTTTCCTTGATAAAAACAGGGATATGCTAACAGCAGACGTGAAAGAAATGATATTAGATTCAAGTAACGAATTTTTGAGAAATCTTTTTACTACGGAGTATGCGCCTACGCAGTCTGGAAGTCGAAAAACTGTGTCGCTTAGTCATCAGTTCAAGACATCGCTGGATTCTCTTATGAAGACGTTGTATGCTTGCCATCCATTCTTTGTGAGATGCATCAAGCCTAATGAGTTCAAGAAGCCGAAGGTAAGTAAACCACATAGCGTTGCCTCTGATTAATTTAGCTGTGGAATTTAACACGGTTAAATCATTTTTCTGGCTTATTTCGTCGAGCTTCATTGTTTCGGCACTTTTTAGATGATCACCACTGTTAATTCTGCCTTTGTACTCCCGTACAATATTTAACACTACATTTCTAGTATAGGATTCACTTTTAAAAAAAATCAAGTGTATCTATTACGATTCAACAGATACAGCCCTGTGACAGATGGGCGGACAGACAGACAGACAGCGGAGTGGACATAGAACCCAAAAAAAGACCACATAGCAATGCATCATTACTGTCTTATGTTCCAGATCTTCGATAAAGGATTATGCGTTCGTCAGCTACGATACGCTGGTTTGATGGAAACAGCGAAGATCAGACAAGCAGGCTATCCCATCCGTTATTCATACCACGATTTCGTTCATCGATACCGTCTTGTCGCTCCAGGCATACCTCCTGCTGACAAAACCGATTGCCGAAACGCTGCGATGAAAATCTGTGCCACAGTATTTACAGACGAAGATTATCGATTCGGTCACACCAAAGTGTTCCTTAAAGATTACCATGATACTGTCCTAGAAGAACTGAGACATAAAGTGCTGATAAGAGCTGTAATCATAACACAAGCGAACGCAAGAAGGTTCATTTATAGGAAGAGATACTTAAGGTTGCGCGCTGCTGCACTTCTCATACAAAAGACGTACCGCGCACGTGGTTACAGAAGCAGATTCTTGGCAATGAAGAGAGGATACTCACGCTTACAGGCCAAGATACGGTCAAGAGAATTGAGAAAAACATTCATAAATATGAGAGTATTTTTCCGAAAATTCCAAGCAAATTGTAGAGGAAATCTTATTAGGAAATTGGTTAAAGAAAAGGGTCATGTTATTAAAGCAACGTTGATACAGTTAAAGAAAGAAAGAGCGGATATGATAGCGTCAGGTAGAAGTCCAGAAACTGCTGGAGATAGTTATGAGAAGAAGTATGCTAACATGATGAGATCGGTATGGTTTATGAAGGAAGCGACGGCGGACAATGTTGAACAGAATACTGCGGCGATTGATGATAGATATGTGGACGATGTTTTCGGTTTCCTTAAAGATTCAGCGACACCTGGTGGCACAGTTAGAGGCACTGGTTTCGGAGTGGTGAGTTTATATGAACTTAAAATTCAAATTGGTTACTGCATTCAAACTTTATTTCGACTAAGATAAAGTTTCAATACAAAATCTAAATGTAGGACCGAGTTTAGGCAATCAGTTTATATTAAGAACTTTATCACAGTAAGAATTAAGTTCAAAATACAATAACTGGTAGGTTATAAGCTTGCACTAAAGTAAGACCTCGATTTGTAATAAGGCGGCAACAATCAGTTTAAAGAACAAATAAGTTAGTTCTGTTAAACCGAAAATCTAAAAACTAACTTTTTTTTTTGCTTTATGTAGGTACTTAGGTACAATTTATTTTCTTTTCATATATACATTATTTACAAGCTTAATAACATAAATAATAAAAAAAAACAACCAGAATAAGAAAAAAAAAGAGAAACTAAAACTAAATGGCATCAAAAAATTCATCCGCATTGCCGTCCACTGGAAATGTACCCAAAAGACTGGCCGCATTGCCAATGGCAATGCTTAACCTCTGGCCAAGGTAATAACCAGCCCTTGGGTCACGGGAAGTGTCAACAAACCGTTTGGCCAACTCCTTAAAAAGGCCATGGGCACACGGACCACACGACCCGAGGGTTTCCACCCCAAACGGCTCGAAAATATAGTTACCAGAAAGGTAACTATATTTAATTAATTTCAAAATATTAATTTAATAAAATTCCACAGACAACAACAGCGAAACCGGAGATATCCTCAATCATTCCATTACAAAAAGTACAAGAAATGGACGAAGAACCTTTCGACGAATTTAACTTCAGAAAGTTCGCCGCAACATATTTCTTAGGCAACACGACGCACCAGTACTCCCGGAAGCCTTTGAAACATCCACTCCTAGACTTGCCGTCACCTGTAGACATAATGGCTGCTCAAGCGTTATGGATAACTATATTAAGATTTATGGGTGATATGGCTGAACCTAAGTACGTAGATGATAAGGTTGATAATGTACCTGTTATGGCGAAGCTCTCTGATACGCTTGGTCGTGCTTTCCAGAAAAGTAAAGAGTTTAATGTGAGTATATGTATAGACCAAACGCGTTTTAAGATGGCGGTCTGGGACGGCCAACAACCATAAATACCTAGACTCCTAATAACAGACGACCGATGTCTGTCAACACATTAGGCATAAAAGTCTTATAACCGTCGTCACTCACCAAGTTCGTATTAGTTTCGACCACTCCTGTGAGCCGTAAACATGCACTGTCCTTGAGTTAGCCAATCTGAACGCAGTACCCCGTCCCCCTCGTGTACCTCGTACCTCAGCAAGTTGGCAGAATAGTTTTCGTGCGTTAGATCGTGCATTAGGCGTCTATAGGCTGTATGGTCGTTGGGGACGGCTGTCACAAGCGCCATCTTACAGTGCTCTACAAACTACAAAAATTGTGTTTGCACGTTTCTTTAAGATCTTTTGCTACCCCCTTTTCCTTCTTTATTATATAACATTTTTTCTTCCTTTACGTGACGCTTATAAAATTTACAAAACGGTTCAATTTTTTCCCCATGCCAACATCAGGTCACGCCACGTTACGTAACGACGCGTCACGCCAAGTCACGTCACGTCTTGTATAATATTCCCTATAAGCAATACAGACGTGATGTTATCTTCGGTGCGAATGCAATGTTAACATTAATGCATGGTTTATTATTTTAGGAATATTTACAAAAAGACCCAACTCCACACAGATCAAAACTTATATCCAAGGGTTTAAAGCAGCGGTCTAAGCTAGATGAAGATTTGATGAAGAATGTAATGAATGACGAAGTTACTAATGAAATGTATAGCACGTGGCTAAACTCGAGGCGAAGTACCAATCTGGAAAAGTTACACTTTATTATTGGACACGGAATCTTAAGAAAGGAACTCAGGTATAGTAAAAAATCGGTTGTCTGTAAAGTCGGTTTACTGACGATAGTTGAACGTGACAACGTCATAAGAAAATACTGATGGAATTATCGTTGCTATAAACAATTGACACCACATTCAGAGTCTGAAACGTTTTACCAACATTACAGTCGATTGGTCCATGAACTGTTGACCAACAGAATCTTTCAACCATGAACTTTTCATCCAAAGGACTTTTCACCCACGAACGTTTCGCCAACATGATTTTTCGTCAGTGAATGTTTGACCAACAGAATGTTTTGACCATTAACTTTTCATCCAAATCACATTTGGCCCATGCACTGTTCCCCAACAGAACGGTACGTCAGTGATTGTTTAACCAACGAAATAAATAAAGAAATAATAAAGAAATTTTATGTAACTGAAGAAAATAATACCAACTGAAATAAAATCATAAATGTAATCCTAACTTTTTAGAGTTCTTATGGCGCATTTTCATTAGTCGATAGGGCCCGCACGCGGCGAGTCCCCGCATGCGACATAACAACCAATGAAAGTTACAAGTCGTTACACCGCATGCGGGGATCCGCCGCGCATGCTTTTTACCGACCGTGATACACCACCATTTACAAAAGTAATGGCTCATTTTCACTAGTCGATAGCGCCCGCATGCGGCGTGCGACAGATTTCTGGAACGCATGCCACAGGGCCCGCATGTCGATATCACGGTCGGTAAAAAGCATGCGCGGCGGATCCCCGCATGCGGTGTAACGACTTGTAACTTTCATTGGTTGTTATGTCGCATGCGGGGACTCGCCGCGTGCGGGCCCTATCGACTAATGAAAATGCGCCATAAGAACTCTAAAAAGTTAGGATTACATTTATGATTTTATTTCAGTTGGTATTATTTTCTTCAGTTACATAAAATTTCTTTATTATTTCTTTATTTATTTCGTTGGTTAAACAATCACTGACGTACCGTTCTGTTGGGGAACAGTGCATGGGCCAAATGTGATTTGGATGAAAAGTTAATGGTCAAAACATTCTGTTGGTCAAACATTCACTGACGAAAAATCATGTTGGCGAAACGTTCGTGGGTGAAAAGTCCTTTGGATGAAAAGTTCATGGTTGAAAGATTCTGTTGGTCAACAGTTCATGGACCAATCGACTGTTGGTAAAACGTTTCAGACTCCCACATTCACTTTTCACTGCACTTCATACTTGACGAAAACATGTAAATGTATTATTGTATAGCAGCTGCCCACGCGGACGCATCGCTCACTCAAGTAGGAACGCCTCAGAGCGAGGTAACGCCGCATGAGTCATGTTTTTTCGTGCGTGCAGCCGGCTCCATCGAATCATAAGACGTTGTCACGTCATAACTAAAATAATAATACCAGCCTATTATTGTCCCACTGCAAGGCAAAGGCCTCTTCTCATACAGAAAAGGCACATTTGGCAAGTCAGATTAGCGACTATGTTTTCCTTAACCAAAGTCAGTGATGTCCAAGATAAACTTATAAAGTACCTACATATGAATTGAAAATGTCATATTATTACTTGCCCGGTATCAAACAAGCAAATACATGCATGAGAGGTCTTTACCACTGGGCCATCATAAGATTTTAATAAAAACCATAAAGATAATATCTTTTTATGTATTTAATTTAATTTTTCCAATTTCAGAGATGAAATATTCTGTCATCTATGTAAACAACTCACTAACAATCCATCCAAGGCATCTCACGCCCGCGGCTGGATCCTGCTGTCGCTCTGCGTTGGCTGCTTCCCTCCTTCTGAGCGATTCGTGAAATATTTACGTGCTTTTATACGCTCTGGCCCACCAGGCTATGCTCCATACTGTGAAGGTAGACTTGTAAGAACGTTCAAGAATGGTCCACGTACACAACCGCCAAGTTGGCTTGAACTCCAGGCTACTAAAACCAAGAAACCTGTATTATTAACGGTCACATTAATGGACGAATCTATGAAGACAGTCCAGTCAGATTCAGCGTCGAATGCTGAAGAGATCTGTCAACAAATAGCAGAAAGCATAGGACTGACAGATTCATTCGGATTTTCTCTCTATATTACGTTGTACGACAAAGTTCTTTCTCTAGGCAGTGAGGGAGAACACATAATGGATGCTATTTCGCAATGCGAGCAATTCGCCAAAGAACAGGGAACGTCCGAGAAGAATGCACCTTGGAGACTGTTTTACAGAAAAGAAGTATTTACTCCTTGGCACAATCCTGCAGATGATCCGGTCGCTACGAACCTAATATACCATCAAATAACTAAAGGAGTCAAATTCGGTGAATACAGATGCAACTCGGAAAAAGATTTAGCTATGATCGCAGCTCAGAAACATTACATCGAATTCGGAGAACGTATAGATCCAAATGTTCTACGAAAAGTTATCGTCAACTATATACCTAATCAATTCCTGCAATCAAATGATGCAGCGTTAACCAAATGGGAGCATCTAGTTACAAAAGCATTCGAAAACTCAACGAGCATTCAAAATAAAACAGATCCTCTAAGATGTAAAGAAGATATAGTAATATTTGCTAAAATAAAATGGCCCATGCTGTTTTCTAGATTCTTTGAAGCTATTAAAATTAAAGGAGATCCAATCAACAAGGATATTGTCATAATAGCAGTCAACTGGACTGGCATTTACATCGTCGATCAACTAGAACATATTCTTCTAGAAATATCATTCCCAGAAGTAACTTACGTCGCGTTTAATGCAGATAAGGATTACGAAGCTGTTGGCAGAATAACAATAAGAACGATACAACAAGAAGAATTTGAGTTTCAGAGTGTAGATGCTAGCGAATTGAGTTCACTTATAATATACTTGATCGATGGGTTGAAGAGGCGATCTATCTATGTGGTCGCTCAGTCAGATCTAGAAGGGTACAGTGACGCATCATCTTTCATACAATTCAAGAAAGGAGACCTGATAGTACTCCTGCAAGATACTACAGGAGAGACTCTAACAAACACAACATGGGGACACGGAGTCTGCAACGGTGAAGAAGGCCTATTCCCAACCGAGCAGGTCTACATCTTACCCACATTAGAAATGCCAACACCCGCCATACTTGAAGTGTTTAAGAAAGGCAATATTAACATGGAAAAGAAACCATTCTCGAAGTATAATACTATTCAACGAAAGAGAATGTATACACTTGATAGTTATGCGAAACAACACTTTAGAGAAAATTATGATATCAACACCACGATTTCGAGAGGGACAACATTAACAACGGCCAAACGGGTAATGGCCGGTGACTTATGGGCCCATACAAGAGAACCTATACGGAAACCACTGCTAAAGAAACTGCTGGGTGACGAGAAGAATTCAAAGATTGCAATTTCAGCTTTCTTCGGGATCCTCAAATACATGGGAGATATGCCAGCTCCCAAAGCCAGAACTGTTACTGAATATACTGACGAGATATTTAAAGCTGCTTTATCGGAACCACACTTACGCGACGAAATTTACTGTCAGATAATGAAACAGTTGACTAACAACAGGATACAGTTAAGTGAAGAACGAGGTTGGGAGTTAATGTGGCTTGTAACTGGAAACTTTGTGTGTGGACAAACATTGCTCAAAGAATTGGTAGAATTCCTCAAAACGCGACCACATCCCATAGCTAAAGACTGTTTGAAACGCGTATTCAAAACTCAAAAGAAGGGACCAAGACTATATCCACCATATATCGTGGAGGTAGAGGCTATACAACATAGAAGCATGCAAATATATCACAAAGTCTACTTCCCCGATGACACTGACGAAGCTTTCGAAGTGGACTCCTCGACAAAGGCAAGAGACCTTTGCGAACAAATCACGGGAAGATTGAATCTGAAGAACAGCGATGGATTCAGCTTGTTCGTTAAAATTGCTGACAAGGTGTTCTCAGTACCTGATAACTATTACTTCTTTGATTTTATCCATGAGCTTGTTGAATGGATGAAGCAGACACGTCCTATCCGTGGCGGTAAGTTTTATTTCTTTTTCTATCAATATTCCCCGGTTTCATTAAGCACAGTAATACCTGTGTTTTGTCTTTATTTACTGCTTCACTGCCATGGGTCATAGTGTAATATTAATAGCCTATAACCTTCCTCGGTATATAACCTAAAAAAAATTTTTTGTCGGACTAGGAGTTTCCGAGATTAGCGCGTTTTTCCGAGATTAGTATCTAGATATATATAAATAGTCATAGAAAGAGTAGCTACAAACATTTCTTTCTTTCAGGAGGTTCACAAATGCAACTGAGCTACCAAATATTCTTCATGAAGAAACTCTGGATTAATACTATTCCTGGGAAAGATAAGAACGCAGATCAAATATTCTATTTTCCTCAAGAGCTTCCTAAGTACTTAAGAGGGTACCACAAGACTTCCAAACAAGATCTTGTAGAATTAGCCGCATTGATTTATAGATCGAGATATGGCACCGACAATTCCATGCTTCCACAAATAACGCAAGTACTTAACGACTATGTGCCTTCTGATATGGCGAGAATTCAGAATAACTCGCAATGGAAGTCCGCCATTCAGAAGGCGTACATGGAACAAGGTTCTATGACGGAGAATGAAGCCAAGGAACAGTTTTTGAAGAAAATCTACCTGTTGCCGACGTTTGGCACTGCATTCTTCGAAGTCAAACAAACATCTGACCCTTCATACCCGGAATTGGTAGTTATAGGGATAAATAGGAATGGCGTTAGCGTGATTCATCCTCAGAGTCGAGTGAGTATACGTTTTTTTTTTTGTTTGCTGAAGTCCTCATTCTCTTTGGGGCGGATTCTACTAGCCGACCAATAGCTGCGCCCCTTCGTAAATTATCTTAAAATTTAAAAATAAACCGATTCTCTCAATTTCTTTTTATAAAATCACGAATTATTATAATATAATAATATTATGGAATAGTTTTTGTAGTGTACATTGATTTTAAACCATTTTTAATTTGCGATTTTTGGGCCCCCCGTCCATAGGCGCCCGGGGCTCGTGCTCTACTTGCACCACCCTAGATACGCCTCTGAAGAGGACACCTACATAGTAGAGATAAACTACTACAACATGGCCCTCCCCTACATATTATTATTTCAATAATAATGAGTAATTAATGATGCCGCTAGTCAAGCAACAATGACACGCTGAATTGTTTTTGTTTCGAGAGCCGTCTCAGTACGCACTCATGCGTTGTGAGTCTTGTAAATTTATACTTTTACAAATACTTTCAAACGTTTTGAATTCAGGAAGGGCGAGCCAAGTTATCGTAGTTTATTTCTTTTGTTGAATGTTATTATTTTTTACTTTTTTAATTGGCGATTTTTGCGCCCCCCTTCTATAGGCGCCCGGGGCTCGTGCTCTACTTGCACCACCCTAGATACGCCTCTTAAGGATATCTATACATAATACCTTTTGTTGACTGTTATTATTTTGTATGTCATGATATGTGTTGGAGATCCTAAATAAATAAATATTTTTTTTTTCCAGGATGTTTTAGTGACACATCCATTCTCTCAACTCTCCAATTGGTCATCAGGAAATACTTTCTTCCACATGACTATGGGCAATTTCTTACGTGGAACCAAAATTCTCTGCGAAACTTCTCTGGGATACAAGATGGATGACCTCATTTCGTCTTATATAGCAGTTTTGAGGCAGTATCTGAACTAAGAATTAATAGGAATAAGAAGATTAATAGGGAGAATTATAGGGTTATTTGTAAATTGTTATTAAAATATAAAATGAATTATAATCTGTATTATGTCGAGATTGCATAAAATAAATTAAATAATTCTTAATACCTATATAATTTTACTACACTAATTTAATAATATTCTTCCGACCGAATTCCGGTCACGGCTGCCAATCTCAAAGGAGAAAGGAGACTAGCTAAGCACGTCATGACGTCAGAGATCTATTTTACTTTATTGTTCTGAGATTTTACTACTTATGTATCATGTGCCCAAACAAGTGCACTCTGTTTCCCCCCTCTATGCTTTTCGGTGACACTACTAGTCTGATGGTACAGTACAGCAATCCGACACGACCGGGGAGAGAGAGATCACGCGCAGGAGTCTGCAGGACCAACGGGTTTAGGTGCTTTCCGAAGTACAGGGGCGTCATACCATCAATTTTCAAACTCCAGGCAGCTACTGAGAAATTCCTAATGGAAAAACCCATGATTGCCCGACGGGAATCGAACTCTAATCTCCATGATCGTGCTTGCGACCACGAAACCAACGGGGTAGTCATAACATAGTAGTGGCACGGTAATTATACTGTGGTAGTGGTATGTTAATTTATTGACTAGATATAATATCTAATTTAAAAATAATGAGTTACAAATAAATATTTTTTAATTCTATTGCGGATTGCGCGGAAATCTGTAGGACTTTGGTTATGAAAAAACTCTAGTTTTATTGCCATTGGTAACACAAACGTCAAATAGATAATAAATTATAAATTACAATATTGACAGTGACAGGTGAAGGTGACTGACATATTGGCGTCTAGTGTTGTTTGAATACTTTTACATTTTGAAAACATTGCAGTCTTGGATATTAATCAACAAACAAGAATAAAGTGGAAGAATACTACCAGCAATCAGTTAATTAAGTAATATTTTTTATGCTAATATGGATTCCAAATCCATAAGTTTTATGTTAGAAAATGGTCTAAATCTAAGGCAAGTACCCCCAACTTTTAATGTTAAATTGTTCTGAAGATATGAATGTTCTATTTTCAAAATGAAATGTGAATAGTTTCATATAATATTTTCATTGTCCTTTTTAATTCCAGGGATGTTGTAACTAATGGTTCTATTCTGCACATCAACCAAGACTATGACGAGCCTGATTTACATTTAAAACAAAATAATGCTCACCAAACACAAATTATTGATATCCTTGGACAGCCAGTTCCTAGCTTTGCTAAATTAGCCGAGGATCTGGAGGCCATTGATGATGATGAATATGTAAAAAAGAAAATAATTGAGGAAGGAGGTGGTTCAACTCTTCATGAAGGTTGCACAGTATCTATAGCATTTTCTGGTTACTGGGAAAATGAAGAAAAACCGTTTGATGCAGTCCCATTGAAGAAGCCCATGGTATGTTTAACAATTGACAGCATGCAAACATTCAATACTTCAAGCCTAATGTGCAGCTGGCTACGCACTTAGTGTGTTGTCTGTAGGAAAATACATTATTATGGTTGTGTGTGCTCCGCACTCGCGTTTTTTAGTAGAAACACAACAGATGTGTTTTCCTGCAGTCAACGGGTTTATTTTATTCATCATCATGTCATTAATGTGGCTCATTTAATCTATATCTATATTCTTCTGTAGCTGTCTATTTTCATACCAAATGTTTAACTTATATATTTCAGGAAGTGGATTTAAAAGAAAGTGGATTATTACCAGGTCTCCACATGGCCATCATGTCCATGTTAGTGGGTGAAAGAGCTGTTTTTTTACTCTCATACAAAGTTATGTATGGTGAAATGGGGATTCCACCTAGGATCAAACCTAAAGCTGACTGCGTTTTCTATATTAAAGTTTCAAGGAGTATCTTAACTTCCAAAAAAGGGTAAGTTTGAAAATCAAGAGCTAATATCCCTTACTAAATCTATATATATTAATCTTAATCAATGAAAAGCTGAGAATTTTTTTGAAATCTTTGTTACTTTTCGGCTACACAAAATGTTTAATCAAATTTAGGGACCCGTACTCTGATGTTCCATATTTTAAAAAATATGAATATATAATTTTGTTCACAGGAAAATTAACTTCTCAGAGCCGAATATGTTTAAATTCGTACACCATGAAGTCATGTTATTATACAGTTCGGGGACTACATTATACAAAACAAATAATTACATGGCAGCAATTCAGTGTTTCAAGAAAGGAGTGAACATGCTCCATCATTGTCGCCTTGCTAACGAGCAAGAAGAAAAGGTACAAGAAAAATTTCTTATCAAGTTATACATAAACTTAGTTGTATGTTACAACAAGGTGAGGAAACCACTCTTCGCATGCAGTACTTGCAATGAACTGAATAGACTGAGAAGTTTGTGGAACAATGCAAAAGTTCTCTTCCAAAATGCAAAAGCGCTTAGAATGATTGGCAGTTATGGAGATGCCGAAAAGAAACTCAAAAGAGCAATGCAGTTGGAACCTGGTATGGAAGAAATGGAAACAGAATATAAACTGCTAATGAAAGCTTGGAATGCTAACAAAGAAGCAAAACAAAATGCAGAAGCTGTTACACAGGCCGCAATAGGTTTACCCAGTGAAGAGTTTAAGCGTGAAGTTGATGATTTAGTAAAACATTTCAAAATGAATGATGACGAAGATCAATTAATAATACCCTCCGGCTTAAATTCAGAAGAAATTGCGTATTTCAAAGAAGTATGTGTAAAAGAAAATTTGTTTTTTAATAAACTTGATAAGGAATCAAGTAAGACAGGTGAAGAACAAATTGAAGTACCAACAGACTATGCATTACGAAAAATAATAATGGGCGAAAAGCTTGGTTGAAATCGTTTACACAAGAGTATTTAAATGTGCTGTAAGTAATTTTAAGAAAGATATTTTTTCATTCTAAGCTTAATATAAATATTATTCTATATGGTCGTGTATTTATTTCATTCCATCTTTGTATTGGGAACTTACCTCTTCCCTCGTATTAAGTATGTCTGCGATGTTAGACATCATGACAGTTGTCCCTGGGTTGTACATGTATTGTTTAATTAGCGAGTTGAAATTATTGTATGTAACATTATATAATGCATTTGAATATAGGTAATTACTATCTAATAGTGTCGGTGTAGACAAAATCAAGTCAATTTTAAGTAATTCTATTCAAATCTATACTAATATTATAAAGCTGCAGTGTTTGTTTGTTTGTTTGAACGCGCTAATCTCTGGAACTACTGGTCCGATTTGAAAAATTCTTTCAGTGTTAGATAGATTAGTTATCGAGGAAGGCTATAGGCTATATACCATCACGCTACGACCTACGGGAGCGGAGCAGTAACCAAAGACGCGGGTGTAACCGCGGCGGACAGCTAGTGCATTATAAAATCTTACAATTTCAACTCCATGATTATACAAATACATGTATTATAAGAATACTCCCAACTGTAGAAAATGTGCCATTTTGATAATTAGCCATTCAGAGAAATAGGCGTTTTGAGAATTAGTCTTTTTGAGAATTAGCCATTGTGACAAAGTCATTTTGCGACTCTGTTGTCATTTTGCGAATTGGGTATTCTGCGTTTCTGCGCCTAAACCGATAAAAAAATACCTACTATGTGTAGAGGAGATACATTTTTTTTGTACTTTTTTAACACCGCTGCTTCTAGCTTTAGGTGCCGTTAGTGGCTGTCGCATGTGGCCCGTGTGCGGCCTGCGTTGTTAATTAGTTTTCTAATTAGAAAATTAATTAACATTCTGTTTACTGCTTATGCTGATGGCGCCATCTATCCACCTCGTTTCGCATGTACACCGTCCCATTAGCCTGTAGCTATGGCTGAGCTGTAGGTTTCGGATATTACCAAAGTAAAATAAAACAAAATCATCAACAAAATTATAGTTTAATGCGTAATTACAATTTTTTCATAAAAACTAATATGGACTACTATCTATTGGCGCAACCATACCTTTGTCTCAACAAATGCAACATACTTATACAATATTAAAGTTTTGTAAATACAAATGCATTTTACAGAACCAACCCCGATTTTAAGTGAACACGTCCAGCGTTTTATTAAAGCG
The DNA here is from genome assembly GCA_949316365.1 of Hoplodrina blanda. Taxonomy (NCBI): domain Eukaryota; kingdom Metazoa; phylum Arthropoda; class Insecta; order Lepidoptera; family Noctuidae; genus Hoplodrina; species Hoplodrina blanda. Next base: position 12,435,996 of record OX438581.1, read on the forward strand.
AGTTAGTTTTGTGTGGGAAGATTTAAGAGGACATTTTGTCCCGCTGGGAGGTAGGTGACGTTGCGAGATTTAGATAGTTGGTATGCGATGTCTTCAGCGGCTTCAATACGACGGAGTTCGACGAGACCCTCTCCAGCTTGACCGAAGGATTTGGCGAGTAGGACAGCGGCTTGGGCGTCACCCTCCGCGGCGATGACAGCCGCCTTCTTCTGCTGTTCAGCCTTCTCTACAAGGAATCTCGCCTTCTCAGCGTCTTGTTGTGCGACCTGCTTCAACTCGACGGCCTGTGTGAACTCCTTGCCGAAGGTCAAGTGTGTGATTGAAATGTCGTCCAGGATGAGTCCGAACTGGTGTGCTCTCTCAGTCAAATTCTCGCTGACTTTCTGTGATACAACCTGTGAAAGAAAATTAGAGTGTTATTTAATTTGTATTTATGACTAGATGATCCAGTGGACTTCCTACCACCTATAATTTTCTTTTTTCTGCCACCCCAGTATTAAAGCAAAAAAAAAAAAAAATATTCAAATCAGTCGGGCCATTATAGAGATTTTGCGAGACTAACGCACAATTGATTTCTATATAGTTAGTACATAAAATAATCGTATAAAAGTACATACTAGGTTTTACTGCACCTAACAATCAGTAAAGCTTCTAGGTTAATAATAATCACTGGAGTACTGCACTGTCTCACTAGACTCACTACACAGTGTTAACTTCTTTATACAATATGAATAAAATTGCAGCATCATGTCTGACCACAGCCTTATCAGTAGCCTATAAAATGCAATCAAAGTAATGATTACATGAGAATGTGAAGTTAATAACAGTTTGTTCTTTCTTTTAACATAACATCACACCTGTAATCCCTCAAGGGTTAGGTAGAGGTGTTCTCATTAAATTACCCACATTCCGTCAGTTATGTTTAAGTCCCATGTAAAAGGGGGCGAGTGCCATCAACCAGGTACAAATCCAGACAGAAATTCCTGATAGAAAAACCCAATAACACTTCGCCCGACCTGGGAATCCAACCCAAGACCTCATGCTCAGCAGTCGCGCTTTGCGACCACCAACGAGGTAGAATGTTCTTTTTATATGAAAAAAGCCTTTGCTTTGCAGTTGCGTAGGAAGTATCATTTGGTAACAGAAAATCTTTCACTGATAAATTTAAATCTTGTCCTTGCGCAAGAGGGAGGTTTTACCAACTAAATAAAAGTATATATTTCCATAAATATATTGTTTCTCACCTCTCTCTGTGTAATAAGCTCTCCAGCATCAAACTGTGCAACAACGGCCTTCAGGACCTCAGCTGTGATAGAGGGCAGCACCCTCTCATCATAGTCTATACCAAGGATGGTATAGATTTTTGGAAGCTGGTCGGGAATCGGCCTGAACAGGATACGGAGTGTGATGTTTACATTTTGAAGATCTGGAAAAGTACAAGTGAATACATTATTTTAAAACAAATTCCTTGATTTTAATTACAGTTTTGGCTTGAAAAATGTTTAATTTTTTATTTATGTTTTTAATTATTACAAATCATTGTGAAATGAAATAAAATTGACAGTTAATCTTTATAAATAAACAATGTAGGGATAGTTACTCAAGAAGGGCTGGACCAATTTGTATGATCTTTGATTTAATGAATTTGTCTCCACACTGAATAGCAGAATAACTATTAAAATATAGCCGGGTCAGCTAGTATAATAATATAATAAATACAATAATATATTCTCAAAATTCTCTGGAACAACTTGCGACCCACGGATGCCCGTCAAGTTAAAGGGGAAAATTTACAAGTCCGTGATAAGACCTGTCGTATTGTATGGATCGGAATGTTGGGCCGCGAAGAAGACGGATGAAAAAAGATTGCATGTAGCGGAGATGAGAATGTTGAGATGGATGTGCGGAGTGTCCAGAATGGATAAGGTCAGGAATGAGTACATAAGAGGAAGTCTGAAAGTGGCGCCAGTGACAGAAAAGTTGAAAGGGACTCGTTTGTCTTGGTACATGGGCATGTGAAGAGGAGGGATGAAACGCATGTGACCAGGAGAGTTTTGAATATGAATGTGGATGGATGGAGAGCAAGAGGAAGGCCAAAGAAAAGATGGATGGATTGTGTGAAGAATGATATAAATGAAAGGGGAGTCAGTGATAGCATGACGGCTGACAGGACAGAGTGGAAGAAGAAAACATGTTAAGTAACATGGGACAAGGGCAGGAGGATGATGATGAATATATTCTCAAAATTACCTTTGCTGCCGGTGACAGTAGGAACGTTTCTAGGGCGTGATCTGATGTCGAAGATGATAGGCCTTTGTACCCAGGGGACGAAGAAGTGAGTGCCCTCACCAACCACCAAATTTTTTACACCGGCGAATCTGTCGAAGATCACAGCTCTGTGGCCACCATCAACTGGAAATTGAGAAATATGAATCATTAGTCACAATCAACATTTTTTTTTCTCTACCTTATTGTCACAGCTACAAACTTTTACAAACAAGTTTGTTTGCTGGACGCTGGACAAGCATCCCTAAAGATTTTTATGTACGGACAGCATCAACAACTGGTTACCCCCTTTTCTAAGGTAACTTAATCAGGGGTACCTATTTGATGACTCTGTCTGTACAGTAGCGGTGGAGTAGCAATCTACAAAGCAAGTCAATTGACACTTTGGTTAAACTTACGACCTTTCGACGTCGTGTGCGAATTTTGAGGTGTATGTGGGTACTGTGTTATTATGTTCAAAAGTGCCTTATAATAGCTTAATTAAATAAATGATTAGACTTTAACTTTGAATACATCACTTATACACACAGATGAAGGTATAGCCTGCCTGTAGACCGTGTTCACAGCAAATCAAACCTTAGCATGCTACTGCAGTTATGACCGCTACTGTACATTAACTATAGTTCTTGAGGGAAACAGACATTTTTTTTAGCAATAAAATTCATTAACAACTGGCTGATAAGACTCTTAATCAAATAAATAAAAATGTAGATTGATCATCACCAAGCCAGATGTTAACTAAGATGCAAAACATAAACAGAGCATTAATAAAATATATATTACCATTGTAAAGAGCGGAGTTGACGACTCCACCAACGAGCGCCACACCTAGGCCCACCTGGCCAATTCGGTTGAAAAGCTGAGCAGCCATTTCTGGAACAAATAATAAAGACTCATTAGCTATGTAGATTCCTGATGTTTTTAATTCTTGCTTTTATTTAAATCGTGTGATTTCTTGTTGCGGCACGAACGAACACTATTGCAGCATCGTCGGTGTCATTATCATAATCCGACGCCTGAGTGACAAGAAAAAAAATACCCTACCAACTTAAAATTAGTTCCAAAACTATAAAAATAAACTTATGGTACTTAATGACGATATTATGCACTTTTCTACAGTAACAGTCAAAGAAATTCATTCACAAACCAAAAATTATCTAATTCCACGATATGTTATCTAACCTCAAAATTCATTTCGGATAAGCAGCTTCGGTGTTTATGTTAAATATCAATAAATGTGACTTATAAATACCTTACCTTTTTACTTTTATCGTCTGTAACGCAATACTGATTGTATATTTTGTAATATTTAGTTATTTTCAGTCTCAATTTCAATTGAAAATCAGCAAGACTATGCACAGATAAAAACAACTTTCAAATAATGCGCTACGTTTCGTTCGCGCTGGCCTTGCGGCGCTTTGGTAAATAGTGAACGTACGTAGTTCACTAGGTTTCATAGCTGTTGTAAAAAAACAATTTATATGCTTAGCTTTTTGGTCTTAGATATTAATTATTCAAAATTATGCTTCTAACATTTTTCTGAAGTTACAGTCTTTTGAAATTCAACGATCGAAGATCGGAACAACTAAACGTAGTTTTTTACTACTCCTGATAAAAAGTTAATGGCAATGAGTATCAAATGGCCAGCAAGTATTTGTATTGATATTTTAATAAGGAGTTTTCACTAAAAACGTGCCTGACTTCAGGGTATTCAGATATTTTTTTAATATTATGAAAGCTGGATGCTTTATCATATTTGAACTAGGTAGTATGCGTGGTTCTCTAACCACTCATCACTCTTGATGAGTGTTAGTAATTAAACGAAAACAAGCGGTTCGTGCTTAAACCGCTTAAGGCTGCTTACTGCAATGACAAAAGGCTAAGAGGCTTCTCAAACCAACTGGCAACGTGTCTTCTGGAATATGCTTCTTTTTTTATTGAGGTGGTAAATATTATCAAATGAGTCCTTCCGCCCTGTGTGGGGCGGAAGGGACCGTCAGACTTTTACTGACTAAAAAACCACCCTGTTCCTTCTGTTGCCCTTTACGTTTCGGGGCCACGGTATCCTGTTAAGACTTCTGGAATATGCTGCTGCCTGAATGATGTTTTACGATAAAGAAAAATACCGTGACAAAACTGATAACGTGGGCAGTTGAAAGTCGCCTGTGATTTATAACTCTTAAATAAATAAAATAAAACCTACCGACTTCTCTATACCTATGAGAAGAATCCTTTCACATTATTATTATCGGAGTCTTCAACTGTTTCGCGTAGCTATCTTTATTGTATTTACAATTCTTCCATACGTGTTTATGTCACTAAACTCCTAAACGGCTGAACCGATTTTTATGAAATTTTTGGTTTGAGTTTGAGTGGGTCCCTGGGTTTTTTCAACGTACATCGGGTCCTCTTAACTTATTATTAAAAAATTAGGGATCCATAACAAAATTTACGCGAACGAAAGCGAGCAAAAGCTAGTTTTTAAATTACGTCTAAAATCAAAACAGTGCAGTTAATTTGAAAAGCAAACTATGGGTCCGCCCGATACACGACACTGCATTAGTTAAATCAGCAAACAAACCACTAATACGGTTAACTGGAACCAGATGGTAATTGAACGAAAAATAAACAATGAGGGGATAATCGTTCGAGTATGTTGGGGGTCGTACTGTGGGTGGCTCAATTATGCAATAACTAGTTAAGTAATGAGCAAATTATTCAACAAGTGCACTAATTTATGTACCTACACGGCATTAAATAATAATAATAATACCAGCCTATATTTGTCCCACTGCAGGGCAAAGGCCTCTTCTCATATAGAGAAGGCATGAGCATTGATCACCACGCTTGCTCAAGGCGGATTGGCGATTCCAGACTTATAATAATTGCAAGCTTTTGCACGCGACTTCGTCCGCGTAAATGTCGGTTATCGCGGACTATGTGCCTTCTTGGGGTACAAGTTTACCCCATACCGAATTTCATCAAAATCGGTTCAGTAGTTTAGTCGTGATAGCGTAACAGACAGACAGTTAATTTCGCATTTATAATACTAGTATCCAGGTAGTAGTAGTCCAGGTTTCCTTACGATATTTTCCTTTGCCGATGTCAGTGATGTCCAAGATAAACTTTAAAAAGTATACATTGGATAGAGAAAGTCACATTTTTACACTTGCCCGCATTCGAATCCACCACCTCATTCATGGGAAGCGGGCGCCGTAGCCCGTAACTACTGGGCCGTACATGGAATATACCTATTTATTATGACTACCTAAATCAGATTGAAGAACTTATTCCAGAGTTGACATAATCCTTAACCTTTTAAAACACTCTGATAAAATAACATTGTCAATTTGTTGATGTACCTAAAGTCAATGAACTTGTTGACATTGTGACTCGTGAGCAGAGATGTTGATGTTGACTTATTGGATAGATAATGCATGTACATAGGTACGTAATCGTTATAGTACAAGGGCTCGGAGACGCCAGACGAACACGTTTTTAGTTTGGCTGAAATTTTGTGAATATACGTACGAGTATATACAGGTTATAACATAAGACATCAAGAACCTGTTAACTATGAATACTGCCCATCAAACTAAGTTTGAAGAGCAAAAAATATTGCAGTGTAATTTACAAGCAAGTAATTTTTACAAGCTTTTATTTAGCTTGCACTGTTCGTACCTATATGTGCAGCTGTGTAAAAATTTGCACACCATTTTTCGACCAATTTTTGGTATCCGATTGAGCTGAAATTTTGCATCGATGACAATACAATGTCCAATACTCAATATTGTACTATTTTTAAATTAAAGCTTATTAAAAAAATATATATCTTATACTTATTACTTATGAAACTTCTTTCGCATAAGCAGGATGACATTTAATAGGTCTAAAAAGTTATCAGAGAACATTTTGAAAATATAAACGCACATAAGCCGCTGGGGTGTATCTCAATATAAAATAAATTCAAATTCAAATTCAAATTCATTTATTCATTTTGTGAACATAGGGTACAAAAGTATACAGATGATAAATAAATAGAATGTTGGCCCATGCTATGTCCCGCCAGAAGGCATACAAAATAGTGTAGTAATATCATAAATGTCAATTAACAAAATAAAATCCAATAAATAAAGTTAAAACTAAAGTAAATGTCACAATTGTATGCCAAACACTAGACGCTAATAATACATAATACCTATGATGTCTTTCATGCATTTAAAAAATTAAATTAATCATAAAACTACAAAGTGTCACAAAATATAAAGTTCAAATTTTAATTAAATCAATTATATAGTACAAAATGTCATTAAAAAAATACAATGTCAGAAAAATTAAAATTATCAGATTGAAATTAATTATGTCCATACCAAATCAATAATATAATGTCACCAAAAATCTTTATTAATATATTATAATGTGTTATTAGATACTTTAAATACTTTTTGCATGCCTTAATCGGTAGAACATAGAGAACTGCGCATTCACTCAACATCTTGCAATGTACCTATTTAAAACTGTGTTCAGCAATAAAGATTTGATTTGATTTGATTTGGAAAAAAGAAACTTGATGTTTCTTTTGGGAAAAATCTTTATCCTCCATTTGGGTTGCGCCGCAACTGCGGACAAATTTTGATACAGGGCCCATCTAGGACCAAGCTAGGCCACTAGCTCTCGGATCTCAATCTATTAATAAATGTATGATAATAATATCTAGTTTTATTTGCACAGCGGAACGTGTAGTGTGGCCGTTCTGTTATTATTGCATAATTTAATATTTGGTTAAGTTTTAAAATGCGTATGACAGTGCCAGAAGTAAAACGATGCTGTTGCTGTTTTCCTTTACGCCATGGAATTATTATGTTTGGTTTGATTAACATAGTAAGTAACTTGTTTTAATTTAAGCCGGATTTACATTACCTACGAAATTAGTGGCTTGAAATTACTTTTATAACATTAATTTGACCAGTAATTTCACGTGTAAACGTTCAGTTTTACAATGCATGATGCATTACTTTGGTGACACTGGAGTAGTTTCGTGCCATGCGCATATTTTTTGTAAAACTTATGTCATGCAACTAATTTCATCATGTACATGCGACGCGAAACTGTGTCGCGACAGCACCTGCGCAAAGTAGACGTGTAGTTTTCTACAACGACGTTTTGCATCATAAAATACAGCTTTGATTTTGACAGGGCCCATTATCTCCGCGATACTGATAATTTCACGACACTATAATTTAAACGAAAGAAGTTTCACATGTGCTAAAATTAGTTTCACGAAACTAGTTCTATCATGCATGACACTTGTTTCGTAATGTAAATCCGGCTTTAGTTAACTTTGGTAGGTACTGTGGCTGAAGTATGTAATAGAGGGGACATCGTATTTATAAAAATAAATACGATTTTATAAAATAACCAAAATGTTTAATCCTTTTATACTTTTTGGTCTGCCCGCGAAATCGAAATGTGTTATGTTTTTTGCTATTTGTGTGTTTATACTCTAGGTATTTATTGCTGTCTGGCTGTCTGTTTGCGTATTGAGCACAAAGAGTTTTTTACGCCGTTGTATTTTTGTTTATGGTCCCGATCAGGCTGTATGTCCCATATGCTGAAGTGTCCCAGTTGCCCATTCCCCCAGTGGCGGATCCAGGATTTTCGTTTGGCTTGACCCCGCTGTGAGTAGGATTTTAGCAAGGGAAATATTTAAAAAGGCTTGAGCCCCTTAGTCTCCACCCTCGCACCGGATTCGCTACTGCGTCCACCTGTGCAACGACCTGTGCAACGCCTACGAAAAGAAGAGGAAGTGTGGTCAACATCGTTCTGCCATGGCCCATTGCCTTACGTAGTGGTTGATTAAACCACTATTGTTATCTACGCGAGGACTCTTGAGTCTGCTCTGCCATATTGCTGTCATCATGACAGGTGACTGTCTCCTGACCTGTGAATTTCTAAGTCGGTCAACCAAAAGTGTAACTAATTTTTCCTTCTACAGATATTCTCCATGATAGCTGTAACATGTCTAGTTATAACGACGGAGCTGAAGAAATCGAAGCTGATTGATGGCTCGTCTTTGGAAGTGGTGACGTCAACAATTTTGTTCAGTATCTTTGGCATGAGCGTCATATTAAATATTATGTTGCTCTTTGCTAGCTGTCAGGTAAGTTAAAGCCTGTTTGCTAGAAGTTTAAAAAAGCGTAACAAAAAAAAATGTTTGTAATAAGTTTTTTTGAAACCTCTCAAACTTATAATTCGAATTTGGAAAGGGGCAGCTAGAATAATTACTTCTTTTTTCTTTCTTTCTTGTAAAATGACATTCAAAAGTGCCTATAAAAGATTTAATTGTAATAAATTATTTGACTTTGACTTAAAGTCTCTGTCTAGATGGGATGGCAAAATTGAGCGACTAAGTTCTACTAAGTTCTAGATAAAATCTTGATGATGTAAGGTACACTCAGACTTCAAAGTCGCATCGGTTGGTTGGATTTTAGTTGTTCGAACTATGACGTAGCCCGTAGGTACCGACTACTTATATGATTTAAATGTTGTGTCTTATGTACCAGAGATCGAACTTTGTTATCTCATGTTTACATTTTCGTATGAAGTGATATAACTACCTACCAATACCAATATACATACCTACATATATTATTCTGTCAATTTACGGGGACAAAAGACACATCCATCGAACTATGCAACACTAAGCAAAAATTTATGCTGGGATAACTAAACTCAGTTATGACAAGGCATGGGGTCCGAGCGCTCACCTTGTTTTTCGGGACATCGCCAAGCGACTGTGGTCGATTCTTCACACGACCAGAGGGACCTTAACCTTTTCTTAGGCCAAAGAATCAGCATTGCTATACAACGTGGCAATGCTGTCAGCCTTTTGGGCACTTGCCCCATTGACAGATTTTTTTAATGCCCTATGAGGTTCCTTCTTCCTGTCTTTTTTATAAATTGTACATATTTTATAATTAGGTACTCTTAGGTTTATGTTTTTGTTAATTATTGTATTTTGTCTTAATATGAATAAAAATTGAGACAATATTTTCAGAAAGACGTCCTGATGCTGCGACTGTATCTGTACTACAGCGTGGTGACCACGCTTGCGGCACTTGTTCCTACGTTCATATTGCTATCCAGGATGATGACATTCGACGTCTGTGTCGCTTTGTTTGCGATATGTAAGTGATATATATTTAGGTGTCGATATTTTCTGAACGTTGATTGTGAAAATGGCATTTATTTGGAAGTCCAAGACGGTTGACATGACATAAAACCCTGTAGGAAACGGGAAATGGGATTTCAGAGTTTATAAAGAATTCCACGTAGACAAAGTTGCGAGCAAAAAAAGTTGAATAGTTTTTTGTTTGTGTGTTTGAACGCGTTTATCTCAGGAACTACTAGTCTGATCGGAAAAAAATATTTTTGTATTGATAGCCAGATTCATGAGAAATAGTATAGGCTGTATAACATTACGCTACGACACATGGGAACGGAGCTGTAACCAAAAACGTAACTTTAAATCGGTTGCAACTGCAGGGTACAGTAAGTACCAGTCGGGGGCGCGGATCATGCGTAGGTAATGCGAATATCGGGCTCCCGACTTATGGTAGCAGGAGAAATCGTGGGGTTTTAGTCGGTAAGAGTCCGACATACCCCTTCGTTATTCCCAAACGGAGGGCAACCATGAGGATTTCCCCACGAAAAAAAAAAAGGGTACAGTTAGTATCATTATTAATTTTATATTATTATAAACGTTAGTATTTCACGTATACCATTTATAATCCAAATGAACATAGGTACTATACTGTGGTTGTAAATGCAGATTCTTACTACTATTGCACTTATTAAACCCTCGTCTATTGGCAGTCACGATTGAGCGGTACTTACGGACTGACGTTTTTGCTTACCCCCTAGAATAAAAGAAAGTGAGATACGTGACTTTACATGCGGCGTTTATTAAAACGTTATCTTGTAAAACATGTCCACGTGAATATAGTGAATTAGGAGTGCCTTCTCGGAGGAGTGCAGCCTCGGAGTCTGGAGTTGTGCCCGGCTAATGGTAATGGACTCGCCCCCTGTTACTATACATGGGACTTAAAACATAACTGGCGAAATGTCGAGAATTCTTCTGCTCTCTCTCTCTCAAGCCTGTCAGACTTTTACTGACTAAAAATCCACCCTGTTCCTTCTGTTGCCCTTTACGTTCCCCCCAAAACCACAGCTCTTACAGTTAGCACAAAGAACTTAATTTGATACAAAAATCTAAAATTCCTCTGCTCTCTCTCTCTCAAGCCTGTCAGACTTTTACTGACTAAAAATCCACCCTGTTCCTTCTGTTGCCCTTTACGTTCCCCCCAAAACCACAGCTCTTACAGTTAGCACAAAGAACTTAATTTGATACAAAAATCTAAAATTCCTCTGCTCTCTCTCTCAAGCCTGTCAGACTTTTACTGACTAAAAATCCACCCTGTTCCTTCTGTTGCCCTTTACGTTCCCCCCAAAACCACAGCTCTTACAGTCAGCACAAAGAACTTAATTTGATACAAAAAACTAAAATGGACATATTTCTATATGACACAGGTATGCAGTGGTATGTCATCATCCTAGTAAGAAGCGAGATCGTGAAACTGGAGCAAGCGAGCTTGAAGACAGAAGAAAGAAGACTGGCACACGAAGTGGCCATTAATGTACCAGATACAGACACTTTAATTTAAAATAAATATTATAATGGTGAATAATTTGTGTATTTGTTTGTTTGAACGCACTTCAGGAACTAAGTACTAGTCCGATAAAAAAAATCTTTATTTCATCTCAGCGACAATCAATGCCAAGAAATGTATGTAAATTAGAGGTATTTTTGGCAGACTAAATCTAAGATTACATTGCTATTGCTCCTAAAAAGTTAGTAGGGTTGCTTCCAGATCCCTAAAACGGTGGCGTGGTAGGTATTTCACAATATCAATATACTAATAACTCATTTTGCGTCGCATAAACAGGACGAAATGCAATGGAGCGTAAATTACGCGACTCACGAAGTCACGACTCACAAAATTAAGTACGTTCGTTTGACCTCAACTGATAGATTACTTCCCCATTATTCCCTACTTAAATAAATAAAGCCTTTATTTCCTAAAGTAACAGTTTTATACATCATTTCATAACCTTTTTAGTTTCCCCTACTTATCAATAATTGCAAGTTTACAGTAAAAAACAAATGACTCGCGAATTTCCTATTCGCCCCAGTTCAGTAGCAACTCAAAAACTTCTTGGGCAATTCAAAATATGCTCAAAGTAGCCGCTCTTTGTTCAGAGATCACGTTCCCAGTAATGATGCTGTCAAATTATTTAAAAAAAAATGTGTTAAAATATTTCCAAATTTCCATGAGGCGCACAGGTGGGTGCCCGCGGGACACCGAGTCGTGACTTACTCCGGCGGCATCCATTGTCAGGATCCATTGCACTAAGGATAAGGTTGGCTTTGAAAGCAGCGGCTCATATTGTGTTGTGACTACTCCAAATTGCCAATTACACCAATCATGGAAAACTTAAAGACACCGCAACACGAATGCTTCTTTTTAAATGCGGAAGTATTTAGGTGCTTACATTTTTATATTGTAGAATGATTTTTAATTTACTACTCATCTTTGAAGGGGTGAAAGTATTCATCAACTTTTACTATGATACCAACTTTCAAATGTAAAAACAGGAACGAAGGTGACACCCGTATATAATAGAAGGAGACAGAGAGAAAGAGAGGGAAGGACTAACGCTTTTTCTTTACGTGACGATTTTTGAATGTTAACTTCTAGAAACTTCGTTCCGAGAAATCAGCTATGACATACTTTAATAAATGCACACAGTAATTTGTGTTTTTTTAACCGACTTCTAAAAAAAGGAGGAGGTTCTCAATTCGGGTGTTTGTATTTTTTTTTTTTTTTTAGGTTTGTTCGCGCTTAACTCCGTCGTTTGCCAACCGATTTCAAAAATTCTTTTTTTGTTGGAAAGGTTATACTTTCCAAATGGTCCCATGAAATTTAACAATTTTTTGGAGTCGGTGCCATACTGGTTGGATATAATGTCCTCGGTCTTGGCACCGACTCCAAAAATTTGTTAAGTTTTAGTATAGGTTAATCGTAGGTTAGGTTAGGTTTAATAATATAGGTAGGTTATAGTATTATTTTTAACTTTTTAGTGCTTTTTTTTGAAGTCGGTTTTTTTTTTGCAAAAAATTTTTTTAAATATATTTCTGGGTTGGTTCCATAGTATATTTTTTAAATTCTTGAGTACCTACTGACACCACCTGAAATATTGCATTGCGCAGTGAATTAAAAATCAGTCTATATTTTTTACTTAATATATTTTTTTTCTCATAGCGATCCGTCAAGAAGATTACCTAACGGGAGATGCTTAAGAGCAGAGCAAATCCTTCTTAGGTCTCGTGGGTTAGCATAGAGACAGGATTAGAAGTCAAATCCGGATAATCCATTCGCCTATTTCGACGAAACAGAGTAGTCTTTTGTTTCGATATGTAGATATATACAAAACATTTATATACCTACTAAGTAGATGAAGGTCTGTAGGTCCTTTAAATACCATTTTAAATTAATACATCGATCATATGTGTTCCACGAAAGTGGTTATTACAGTAATTTGCTATGTTTTACGTCAATACTCGATGGGATGTATATTTAAATGGCATCTGGTATTCGAATGAGAAAATTCTGGAAGCCACAGACTTTGTGGGCGGGAATTCCGACTGGCGGTTAACAGAAACAAGTTTAAGGACGAAGCTATTAAGAATAATATTGAATTAAAAACATGTTTTACATACTATTTCTGGAACATGTCATCTGTCAACAATATTTGGATCTTTGACAGACGTTACGTTAGAAGCCCGAAAGTTTGACAGCCAGTCTTAGCAAGGGGTATCGTATTACCCAGTTACTGGGTTGTGAAAGCCAGATAGGCAGTCGCTCAAATAAAAATTACAGGTATTGAGCTGCATCCAGTTAGACTGCAAGCCGACCACAACATAGTTGGGAAAAGGCTAGGCAGATTGGTTGATTTATATTTTTGGAATATAAAAAAATACCACTTAAACGATCAATTATTTCTAGAGGAAATAAATAAATTACATTCTTTAATCATATTTTATTTACATGAAAAATATTTAGTAGATACTAGCTTTTACCCGCGACTACGTCCTCATGGAAGTCAAAGACCCACATTTGGCTTAGTCGCAAATTCGCTTAATCGCAATAAGAACAATCGTAATCTAATTTTAGTCTCAATCTGTCAAAATTGTCGCTAATTTACATACATCTATGTGAGATTATGACTTGATTTTAAACGTTTTTAATTAATAGAATCGGCTTTCTCACATCTTTATAGCACAAGTAGTTTTCGCGATTTCAGGTTTAGTCAGTGAGTGAATAACTTTTCGCTTTCCATAAATAAGTACCTATAACATATAGCAAAGGCTGTCAAGTATAGAGCCATTTCTCTCATTTCAGTAATCTGAAATTAAAAAGAGTTGACAATACAACCAGCTTTGCTAATTACAAACAGCAGCACTTAAATTCTCGTTATTAATTAAACAAATTGCTTAATAACTGCAATTAACAATCATTTTAATATCCAACTGAATGTAAAATGGCGGAGACGGCCATTTTTAAAAAGTAGAGGCTTTAACTATGGCACTAAGGAGTCCTGTGAAGGAAAATGCACTTATTAGCTGAGGAGGGCGCATGGAGGGTTCTGCCTAATGGTTGCTATTCACGGCTTGAATGGAGACGCGAAATTGCCAACAATTATATACTCCCGCAATGATAACCAGTGGATGTTCTGCTTCGGCAAACTCAGGTTTGGCCGTGTGCACGTTTTAGCGAGATCCGACGACTCGAGTGGCGATTGTTCGCGATGCAGTTTATTTTGACGATGTTTTGAAAACACATCTCAAATGTCTACATCAAGAGGACAATTTTATTAACTTATAGAAACGATCGCAATCTCATCTCAGTCTAAATCGTTTCAAATGCCTCTAATTTACCCACATTTTTGTCATTTTTTTCGCTAAGATGAGATTGCGACTAGAATTTGGACGTTATTAAAATCAAAACACTTATTTGAATTACACCATTTAAAGGCACTTTTAAACGTAGGTAGGTAATATACAAGAAAACAAAATTGAATCTGATGGTCCTTCCAAAAGGTATTTTAGAGAAGAATGGGCAAGAACCTCCATACACACTTAGTCTTTTAAAATAAAACTCTTTTATTTAGTAAATTAATTGGCCTTTTTTAACCCTACCAAAAAGAAAGAAAAAATGTTTGTTGACACAGACGCACACAAAAATAACATTGAAAAGGCACAAAAAAACTAAAAATAAGAAAAAAAAATATTGTGCCCCAGATAAATATTGCCCCAAATCAATATTCAGATTTCCATTTTCGAATTCCCAACCGGGAAAATCATTTCAGAGTGACAGAACAACTCCAAAATCTAAGCAGAACGTGTGGTATGGTATTGTCCGAGGCGTGCGCCGGGGCGAGGTGACGTCACAACATGGCCGGCAGGTAGGCAGGAGAGCGGAGATAGGATCCGGTCATCCTGCCCATTTCCGGTCTTCACGCGGCCGTGACGCTTCCGGGCACGCGTCGCCGACGCCGTTCACGTGGCTACTGATGCACTGGAAGAGATAGGTATTTTGGAGCTGTTTAATTGAATCTGAGTAAAATAATACAATTAGGAAGTACATAAAAAAGATGGGAGATGGAATTATCTTGATAGTATTGGGTGCGTTTACAGTGTTCCTTTTTTAAAATGACGTTGGAACCCTTTCACAGAAACAGACTACACTGGTCATATTGTTCTCTTATTCCATGAATTGAGAACCTTTTTTGAAGCCGGTTAAAAAGGATTTGAATGCGAACTATAACGATGATAAGAAGTATTTTAAAACCTACTTTTGTAATAGAAAATCTATTTTCTTTTTATTAGTTTTTTTTTTATAAAAATTGCCAATCTAAATCTAAATCAATTATTTCTTTTCTGAAAAAGGAAATTTCCATGCACAGCATTGCTACATAGCAGGGGTGCCACTATTACCAATATAAAAAAATATATCCTGCGTAAAAAAAAAAAGAAACTTGTCTCTTCCAAAAAAAAGTTTCCCGCCAACTTCTGTGTCACGCTGTCACACGACGCGAGGCGACGACGCGACGTCTGCAAGATGAGTTTTGTAAAATGAATTCGTTTGTAGCTACAACTGAACGCGGTCCTTGTCGCTCCTTAGCTGTGTAATCTTCAAACTTCTAGATTCTCAGGGACTTTGCCAGGAAAGTTTTCTTCAGTAGCATTTTGAGAGCGCTTTTTAATTGAGGATTAAGAATTTGTTTTAAAGACTGGGTGGAGAAATGTCACTTTCAAAAATCTACACTAATTTTATAAAACTGAATAGATTTCTTGTGCTTGTTTAAACGAACTGTTGGAACTCCCAGTCAGATGTTTTTTTCTTTTTCAATCAATTAATTATTATTAATCAATTATTAATAATTATTTTTATTTTAATTATTAAGTACTATTAATTATTTAATAAAATTATTTAATATTTAATTTATTAAAAACTATAACTACTAATTATTTGTTTGAACGCTCTGATCTCTGGGACTACCAGTTAGATTGTTTTTTTAAATATTGTATATGATAGCCAGATGCATGAGAAATACTATATATAGGCTATATTATATCACGCTACGACCCACGGGAACGGAGCAGTAACCAAACATGTAACTTTTCGCGGATAAAAAAAAAAACACGCGGTCTCTTATTAAGTATTCGAGATAGCGATGAATTATTTTATTCGCATTATTGTATGTAAAAGTTTTTCGGTTGGAGTGTAGCCTTAGGGGCGCTAGGACTTAGAAAATTTTTGATTTTTTTACGAAAAGTTTTTTCGGAAAAGTTCTAATTTTATTGCAGCATCTTATTAAGCTAGTCCATAGAAACAAATTAAGCTCTGAGAAGTATGGCCCTACGACGCACCGTTTCCGAGTTATGGGTCTTCGAAATTTTTAGTTTTTTATAAAACACTCTATATTTCCAAAATGGTAGGTCGGATGAAAATCTTTTCTGAAAAGAAATTGTTGCTCTAGTCGAGAACCATGAGATAGTGTAAAGAAACCCGCGAAAATTAGTAAAAAAAAAATCTTAGAAAATTTGACTAAGTCCCGTGCCCCTAAAGATACGCAAGCTGACGATCCGACACTTAAAAAATTTTTCATATTTTTTTTTTTTTTACTTATTTCTGCGGGTTTTTTTACACCATCTTATGGTTCTCGACTAGAGCAACAATTTCTTTCCAGAAAAGATTTTCATCCGACCTACCATTTTGGAAATATAGAGTGTTTTATAAAAAACTAAAAATTTCGAAGACCCATAACTCGGAAACGGTGCGTCGTAGGGCCATACTTTTCAGAGCTTAATTTGTTTCTATGGACTAGCTTAATAAGATGCTGCAATAAAATTGGAACTTTTCCAAAAAAACTTTTCGTAAAAAAATCAAAAAAATTTTAAGTCCCAAATTTTTTTTTTCAACCAAAAAAAATTTTTTTTTTTGTTTCTTTGCTGTTCATAGTGCCCCTAAGCGTATACTCCAACTCCAACAAATCCGCCCCTAAGACGACCCACTGACCACTGCGGTTCATGTTGAAATTATGATGACAAGAAAAGAAAATACTGTTCTACACATTCTCAGATTACTGAAGAAACTTATAAAGATTCTGTGAACGACAGAAAATAAATTAAAATGTTTTTTCCCGCTTTTAAAGCAATCGTGACGCCAAGAAGCTACCTTGGACGGCAGCCATCGACGTTACAATTTCATAATATTGACAGGTGCCTTAGGGCCCACCTGACATCGGTCATGCCCATATGTCGGCCTCCACTGGCGGCTTGGCAGGGCCGCACGCGAACGACCCTTTAAAAACTACACTTATTAAACTCTCCACATAATACATCGAAGAATTTGTACTAAGTCCCCTAAAACTGCTTATAGTAGATCAGCAATGTAACTCGTAATGTTGTAAAGTTTTGAGACGAAAAAAGAAACGCGATTATAGTCCTTATGACACAAGCAACTGAAAGAATTATTGAATACAATTTAAAGTTAAACAGTAAGCGATTGTTGTGTGTAATTAAAGTCGTGTTTTGTACGATGCCCTCTTAATTTGTTCCCCCTTCTGTGTGGGGGGACGCGACATGTGCGAAGTGGCACTCTTGCCTAGCTTTTAATCATCTCAGGTTTTTTTTAGCTTCCTTGGTTAATTATTTTAATTACTGCGGTTTTTAAAACGGTAATTTCAAGTAATTTGCTATTTTAAGTCTTAGCGGTAAATATTGCAATTGTCTCTCACTTTCTAAAGTCTATTTGCCATAAATTAACACCATATTATTAAGATCCGGTAATTAATGAAATATAAAGCAGTGTAGATTTTTTTTCCCAAAAACAGCAGATAGTAATTTATTAGAAACTCAAAAAATAAATAAGCAGTGTAGCGTGGACGGGCGTGACGAAAAATAATATTTTGTTTTTACGTCATTTTTGGACGTGATACGACTTACAAAAAAGGGTGACGACGCGGTTTCGCTCTGAGACAAAAACGTCGAGACCGAAACGAATTTACGTATTTCGATGTATGCGTACAAGTATTCAGTGAAGCATCGATGTTACAAATAAAAGTTGGAAGTAAGAGTAAGATTTACACTGGTTCTTAGCGACCTGACAGTATACAAATAGGCAGTGGCGGCTGTACCTTAAGTGCGCTCGTGCGCTGAACCACCAATTCAAAAATCAAAAATTACAAAATATTAAGTACTTCATCTTTATTTTTAAATTACCATTTTAATAGTTATTTTTAAACATACAAAAACGTATAAAAAATTAAATCTCCAATTATGGTGAAACAGTTTGAGCGCTTTACTAAACTATTTTCCTGTAAAGACAAATTCTCGTGCGCTTCGGCGAGTGCACGAGGACTGCTAATATAACTTGTAGGAGATACGAGTTAATACGCCTGACGCGTGAAACAGAAGATAGTTCATAGAAATGTACCGAGTTATGAGTGGGTTCTCGAGCGCCGCACGTGCGAACCGAGGATTGCCGAGAGCACCCGATGTTTGACGAATTGGCCGCGACGGCGGCGGCGCGACGGCAGCCATGATTGACATGTCGTTGTTATCAGATTATCAGTATAGTTTCACTATTTGTGTGACGCGTTAATTATTGTTTATTTATATTACCGTAGATAGTTGTTTTTAGTTTTAAAAAGGTGATTGAACATTTCGCTTCAGAAAAATGTCGTCGCATTGATTTAATGTATAAAAAATAAACATAATTATATTATGTCAATTTTTGTTTTGTTGCATTTTCTAATTTTAGTATTTTAGTAAAGTGCACCACCAGTTCGATAACCCACCAGCCGCCACTGCAAATAGGCTTGTTGACATCACCAATCAATTAACGTACTTTTATGACCTGTCAAAATGCAATTCTTCCATAGATTCTGTATGACAATTATCGAACTGTGACGTCACTTATTTGGCAACTCAATTGACTAACTATTTATTAATTTAAAAGCCACAAAAATTCTAATTTTACAGTAAAATGAAATCGGGACTAAAATAAAGTGTTTCTTTAAAGAAGTTGTTTTGGAATTATTGGTTAACGGTGTCAACTATAAACAAATGTCTATTATTTTTGCTGTCTGTCTGCCTGCTACTGAGAAATTCTTGGATGGAAAACGCAAATAAGACTTTGCCCCACGTGGCAATCAAAACCAAGACCCCATGCTCAGCAGTCGCGTTTTGCGACCACTAGACCAAAGAGGCAGTCACACAAAAATAAAACTTATATATACACATCAAAAGTGTCTAGGGATCAACATCCCTAACATTGATTAGGGATGTTGATCCCTAGACACTTTTGATGTGTGTATATTAATAAGACTTTCCCACAAACAAAATCGCGGGCATAACTTAGTATAATCTAAGCACCTTTTCGATGAGTCTCAATAAAAACATAATCATTCAAATCATCATCATCCAACCATCCCAATCCAGATACGTGTGTATCCTTTCCTGATTGAAATCAACATATGGTAAGATTGGTAGGCTAGTGATTTCCGTCCCAAATACGTCCTAATTCGACGTATCTAACACGACCCACGGGAATTAATGAGATCGATGCGGTTTCGATGGATATCACTTTTTATTTTCGGTATATTAAAGATAATTTTAGAAATTGCACCTATTAATTTGGTAACCGAGTTGCTTTTTTGACTTTGACAGGATTTTGTTTCTATTAATTTTTAATATGGTGGAGTGAATTTTTAAGTGCTGCTGTGTCTTCTTGCTTCATAAAACCAGTCTTTTGGAAATGTAGAATTAAATAATATTTAAAATTCAAGCATTCTAAAAGCATGGATCGGCCCCTCATCGTTACCCAAATCTATTGAAATCAATAAAATTGATGAAATCAATAAATTGTGTCGGTTTGTAATATCAAAATAACCGTTTTTTAATCAATGCATATTATTTATTTGATTAGGCGTTACTTACCTATACTAAATATATATTTTTTTAAATTTATTTGTCTGTCTGTTTGATCCGGCTAATTTCCGAAATGGCTGTACTATCTCCTTGATAGCCGATGTTATAAGGAGTACCTTAGACTAATTTTATTTTAGAAAAAGAACTTAGGATTCCGCGCAAAATAACTAAACAATCACGCGGACGGGCATATAAAAGAGTTACAAAAATTAATTAATACATTTTCTTCCAAACGCATGCAACGAAAAGGTAATTTTCAAAGAATTCAGTCCAAATAATTTACACCTTAAGTCGTGAGACAAGCCAGTTGCAAAACGTGCGGCTATTCCGCCGACGTCGGATCACATATTTGGAATAACAAGCCGTTTAAGAATTTTAAACAATTTCGGTGTGTCGCCGCGTGGACTATTAGCGACGGTAATGACCCATAATGACAATATGGTCGTATAATCAGGATATTAAGTTATGTGCGCGACGCCTGAGGCCGACGCCACCGCTGCGACCGTAGCCACTTTAACTGAGTTTATATTTTGTCGAATTTTAGTCGCTACTACGTGTCTTTTGTATTACTGTTAAGATTTGACGATGAGAATTCGAATTATTCAAAGTCAAAATAGATATTTCAATTAGACCTCTAAAAGGCACTTTTGAACGTCTTTTACAAGAAAGAGAAAATACAATTAAAACATTAATATTACCGAATCCAGTAGCCAAGAGGAGTGCGGCCATAAACACCCTGACACGAGATTTATATATATGTTACCGGCAATCTGTATAATTCAGGTATTATATACAATGCCTAGGCAATGTATAGAATACCTGGGGCGTACTGGCAATGTATGAAATATTATGAATATTATTCTCCATTACATACTTTACCTAGGTAATGTATACAATTTCTAGGGATTGTATAGAGAACCTGCTGGTCCACCGGCAATGTGTAAAATAAATAGATTTTGGTCTATATGTTTCTGTAAAAGCCCGAATAAATGTAAACCATAGGTTTTACAAGTAAATCTTAGAATTGGTATTAGCCCAGTAACTGTAACCAACTTGGCTGTGGAATGGTTAGTCACAATCCTACCCTTTTTTTTGGTTCGGGTCTAAAATTCTTAATATTGTATGTTACGCCAAACCCGATTTAAGGCTAACTAGTTTGTCATTGGCCAAAGCTGTTCATCTGAAGCGAGCAAAGCGAGCGCGGGACTTGGGGCACCCCGACTCGGACAGGTTATTTAGTTATTTTTTTTTAAACCACCAGACCAGGCCTTCGTCGGCTACGCCAAAACTAGATAGTCACCTCCTTTCCTGCTCTTTTACACACATTGCCGGCTGCGCATTCGGTATTGTATAGAATACCTAGGCAAAGTATAAAATAAATAATTTATAGTGTTTCATACATTGCCTGCTCGTTTTAGGTATTCTATACATTGCCTAGGTATTGTATAGAATACCGGATTATATAGATTGCCGGTAACATATACATATATATAAAAACTTAAGAAGATATGTATAAAAACTAGCTTCTGCCCGCGACTTCGTCCGCGTCAAAGTTGATTTCTCCATACAAATTTTGGACCCCCGTTTCATCCCCTTCAACAAACTCTTCAAGTTTCAGGTCTCCACGATCAGCGGTTTAGGCTGTGCGTTCATCCGTCAGTCAGTCATTCAGGACAAAGCATTTTATATAAAGAGATAGATTATTCATATAAAAGCATGTAAGTTTGATTATCTACCCACATCCTTAGTAGGGGTTGATATATTTGCGCGAGTCAATAAATACGCTTGCAGGCCTGCCTTAAGGTAACGTTTAGTATGACTTAACAGTACGAAATGAGTGTGAATCGTGATCGAAACACACCGGAGAAATATTTTAGTGTCATTTGCTTTGACGGTGCTTTTAATTTTGTCTCATCCTTTAGAGCAGAGGCCAGACATTGGAGCGTAAAGCGATCCGCCGTTTCGTTACGGATCTTGTTTTATGAAAATGGCATACATTGGATAGGTATTTTGGTATTTACTTAAAGGTTGTATCTTATTAGGCTGTATAAATGATCTAAACATAAATTTATCCAGTACTAGCACTCGCCCCGCTACTTCGTTCGCGTGATTTTTCTTACGGATCCCTAATTTTTTTATAATAAATTATAGCCTATAGCACTCGGTGATAACGTAGCTTCCAATTTGGTAAAGGATTTTTCAAAATCGGTCTGTAGATCCAGAGATTACCCCCTACATACAAACTTACAAACAAATGTTACCTCTTTATAATATTAGTATAGATATAGTATATTATAGTATAGACTAGCACTCTCCCATAATAAAGTATAGCCTATAGCACTCAATAATAATGTAGCTTTCAATTTGCGAAAGAATTTTCAACAGTAGATCCAGAGATTACCCCCTACAACCTCACAAACTCCTCTTTATACCTCTTTATAATATTAGTATAGATTTACTTAACCGAAAAGTATTAAAAAAAAACAAAATGGTATCAAAAACAATTCCCAACATCGCCTTCTGGAAACTAAACTGGACTAACTAACTGGAAATGTGCCCAAGAGACAGGCTGCATGGCAATGCCAAGCCTTTCGCCAAGGTTAAAGCCAGTTCTTGGGTCACGGGAAGTGACAACCTTTTGGACTAAGGCTATGGGCACTCGGACCCCATAAACCGTGGTTTTCAACCCCCAACGCGTAACGGTTCAAAAGTATAGCTCCAGCAAAGTCACCATACTTTCGCCGTAAACATAATTTATTGTGTTCCCGTCTCTATTTAACACTTGTAGTTTGACAGTGACAGGAATAATGCTACGCTAAAGCACGTAAATATTAACGTTTATTAATCTTGGGATTAGAGCTGAAAACTCTTTATTATAGGTAATGGTCCAAGATTCTTGAGAGTCGTCAGATGTACGCCATTTTAGCTTGATTGAAATTTTGACAATAGATAAAGAGATATGTAGTTAGGAAGGTATGCGTACTTGTAAGGTACATAATTTACTTATTTACTTACATTCAATTGTGACAGCTGCTTTTTTTATATGTTTTACAGGATATTGTTGAAAACCATTATTCGTTATTTCCAGACACTTTACATGGGCTAAACCTTCACCAAGACGCTTTGAACTTCCGACCTATTTTATAGTAATAGTAATAATAATAAATAATAATAATTTCTTTATTTTCACCAAAAGCCATCGGCGTACAAGATCCACAGACTAAGACCATATAAAGCTTATAACTAGGTCACAAAAATGTTATACTCTGACTCCTGAACTAGGTGTATGTGCCTGTGTCTTAGGAGTCCTATAACCTATAAAGCGCCTCCGATAAGTGATATTGGGTTCATCAGGAATTACTCCGCAGCAGCCTCGGAGTCTGGATTTGTGCCCGGTTAGTGGCAATAGCAAACATATATAACTGGCAAAATGTGGGTGTACTGATGGGTACACCTCTGCCTAACCCTTCGGGGATTACAGGCGTGATTTTATGTACGTGTAATTAAACCGATTAAAAAATCAGTGACAAAACCAACAATTTCCGAGTCATTTTGGTCGACACAACTGTTTAACATAAACTTTTAACTTAAACCCTACAAACTCAGCATTTAGCATGGCAGGTGAGAGTAGTCCACGCAGTCAGTATGTCGGTAGTATAACTCAAAGAGTTAGTGTAATGAGCTCTCGGAGTGCCCCGTCACGTGCCGTAACGAGACGAACACTCTCGGACGGACCGTAACTGCTTTATTGCAAATGTTATTGAAGTATAAGTAAAATTGTCTGCCTTATTAAGTACATGGTGTATTTTGTGGAAGGTTGTTAGATTTGAAATGTCATCACGATTTTCTTTTGTTAGTTAAATTAGGCGTATGGTTTTAGATTTAGAATTCTCTCCGGTGAAGGTACTTTGGGATATGGGCCATAGAATCTCGCCGAACAGATACGACAGCTTACATATTCATACAAATTTGCATGTTCCAAAAATATTCGATTTCTAATTTATTACCTAGAAGATAGCAGGTGTTTGTCGACATTCAATAAGTAGGTAGGTTTATAGAAGTAAATTTATTGAGGAAAGTCTTAAAATGTGTCCGTAGTATTGGAAGGTCATTGATTTTCTACATTGTGGTATAGTGGCTTAAAGACAAAACCTTTAATTAAGTAAAGAAAAAAAAGTTGGTGTCAAAATAATAATACCATCTTATTATTGTCCCTCTGCAGAGCAAAAGCCTCTCCTCATACGAGAAGGTACGAGCATTGATCATCACACTTACTTATGGCATATTGGTGATTTCAGACTAAAATTAATTGTAAGTCCAGGTTTCCTCACATTGTTTTCCTTCACCGAAGTCAGTGATGTACAAGACAAAATTAAAAAGCCCGATACAAACTAAAAAAAAAACAGTTTCTAGTTTTCTCTTTCTTTACTTTATACCTACATCAACACAAACTAGGTAATTATGTCAATACAGTAGCTCAGAAACTGAACAAAGAATGCAAGAATCAGTACCTCCAATCGCACAAAACATTAATATCGTCACGAAACAATAAAAAGCGGCTGTTTGAATAATAACCGTACGATGGTACACTCGATCCGAGCGTCCGTATCAGGCAGCAGCATCAGAACAACCTGCGTATCGCATTACACATAAAATATTTATTATTTATAGTGTATAATTAATTAAAACAGTAGGAGTCACAAAAACAAGTAGCTTTAACAGGAAGCTGTAATAACTCAATCGCGAGAACATCGGTCGACTCGATTCGTTACAGTCCAGATTGGATCTCGGCTTGCCCCGCACAATGTAAACACCGTTTTATTCGCTTACAGTAGCTTAATGTCTTAACCTGATACGTTGGTGCCTACCGCGTTTACGTGGAATACGCCTGCGAGCTACGCTAGAGCGGGGACAAATATTTGATGTTAATGTTTAACCTGTTTTTGCGGTGGTCGTTTAGAATAGGTGCAATCTGCGCAGTATTTTACTTTCGTGGGTTGGTTTTTTTGGCGGGACTAAGGTCTTAATAGGTGTATCTATACACATCAAAAGTGTCTAGGGATCAACATCCCTAACAAATGTAACAACAATGTCCCTAACATTTGTTAGGGATGTTGATCCCTAGACACTTTTGATGTGTGTATATTGATGTTGCAAGGGCGCTTTGCCATAATGGCGAATAAGGTTAAAGTTAAAAATTAAGGTTGGTACTCCACACATGAAATTAAACTAAATTCTCATTTCATGAATTTTGTTTAATTTTAAAGGTACTTTGTACCTACCCAGAGTCTTAGTTGTTTTGTCATTAAGATTTTCGTCTACAAAATAATAAAATACTCTGGTATTTGGGATTTGCTTTTCCTATATATAATCTTTGAAAACATTGCTGCAGCCTTCAAAGAATTTCAAGATAGGGTAATGTTTGTTAAATCCAAACGTTTGTGGTGCCTACAGTTATAAAATGATAAATTAAAGGAAGATTAACACGAAAATGTTGTGGATTCATTTAAAACGAATTACTAAGCCACATTAACACAATAATCCAATTAAATATAATTTAATCCGAACCACACATTCGCGTATCCCCAACACCGTTTTATTTCGCCGCAATAAACTACCCATATTACTAGCACATGGTGCATTTATTAAAATATATTCATATTTAATGTAAGCAACATTTCACACTAGTCGTAAGAATCGCAGTTTATTCGCTTGACAAGGAGTCGCGGGCTCCCGCGGTCGCCGGTCGCAGCGTGGGCATGAAATACGGGTATTGTGCTATGTGTGGAAGGTCTTTATTAAAGTTCTCGTGAAAATGCAACAATGAGCCGGTGGTCGCACTAACTTAATCTAAGAGAATGAATCCGCAAACGAAATCTAGTATGAACCGGTTTAATCTCGCTCTTATTAAGAGTTTTTTTTGTTGTCGTTGTTATATGTGGCTGCTCCGTTAGTCTCGTGGCGTAGGGTCCTGGGTTCGTTTCCCAGGTCGGCAAAGAAAGTTTTTTGGTTTTTCCATAAAGAATTTCTTGTGTGACATTCTCGTGCCTCGGAAAGCATGTAAAGACGTTAGTTCTGCGGCTGATCTCTCCCCGGTTGTGCCGGATAACCGTCTCATCAGACTATGAAGGTTTGGGAAGAGGAAGTGCACCTGTGCTTGCACTATAATATCTCCTACTTGACTAGGCTCTATTGAGATTGGCCGCCATGAACAAAATCGGTATGAAGAATACTATTATTCTCATTTGATGTGACGAAAGAATTTGGTTTAGAACAGTTATTTTGAGAGGCCTTTGTTTGTCAACAAACGAAACAATCGACGATCGAAATATTCTAGTAAAGAAATCTTATAATGTATTTCTTTCAAAATTTCGTGTACGTCTCAGGGAAGATTCTTGAATAAATATAATTATTTTAATTCTAAACATTCGGTAATATGAAAGACACGTGTAACTTAATCAAGTAGGAGAAGTACTATTAAGGCTTTTTGAATTTCATGTGTACCTACTTTCTTAGTTTTTATGGATTTTTTTTAATTTTTAATTTTATTTAAGGTTCGGGAGTGTCAGACTCTTACTGTCTATAGGTAATCCATCCGTGTTTCGTGTGGCTCGCCCCCTATTACATGGGACTTAAACATAACTGGCGAAATATGGGTGTACTAAAGGGTACACCTCTGCCTAACCCTTCGGGGATTACAGGCGTGATGTTATGTAGTATGGTACCTGAGTTGTCTCCTTCGTCTTCAACAGAGACGCTCGCCTATCGCAGTTGGACGATATTTTATTACGCACATAAAATCAAACGATATAAAATATGTCATGGAGACTTGTGTTTATTGAAAATTTAAGAACAAGAGTTATGTATTTCACATAAATTTTATTTGCTGTACGTATAATAATTATTATTATAGCTATTAAACTTAATAGGCGTCAACTGCGATGTTTATAGATATGCGACCTTCGCTTTTTAAACCTTGTTGTTGGTATGTTGTAAAACCTTTTCTTTTACAGTCATGGCACTTTGACAGTATTGTCAACTTTTTCTTATCAATATTTATAATTGGGTACTTTTTATGTGTATTGCAATAGCAAACTGTGACGTCACTTATATGACTAACTATTTATTGATATTACAGCAAATAAAAATCTAATTACAGTCAGATTTCAGGGCTAAATAAAGTGTTTTTAGAGAAGTTATAGCTTGGAATTATTGGTTAATAGTTTCTAAGTACTACCCAATTAGAATTTTGATTTTTGATCTAAAAATAATCTCCTGCTACAATCAGTTCTCTCTTCTGTAGTATATTAGTATGTACTTAGTTATATGAATAATTATTTTTTCATTGAAAAAAAAAAACGTTGCTCCGCACTAGGAATTTCTCTGTTTCGCGGGTGCATTTACAAACATAACTATGAACTCACATACACAAACAACCAGACTAGGAACAACTACCCATACAAATAATTGTGCCAATCATGTTCTATCACAGTCATACCGGGCATTTGTTTGGCATAGCCTGCGAAGTCGGACGTATGTACAGCGTTGGCGCAGCAGAAAATCCGCGTAGAAGCTTCGTAGACGTGGCGTAGCAGCGGCGTAGCAACGGCGTAGCAACGGCGTAGGCGCTTAGACTATTCAAACAAAATACCCTACAAATTAACCATTATTTTTAAGATCAAATATTTTAAACGGTTGTTGACTTAGTTTTTCCAATACCAAACATCTCAGCAGCAGGTCTCACTCAACGAAAATCAAATAAAAAATCTTCCAATTACGGGCTTATCAAGCAACAACATCTGTTAATCTAATAGCTTTGGTAGTACCTACCTAGAGATTGGCCGTATCTGTATCAATTTGGATCTCATTACACTAATCATAACGGGGTCCTAATTAAAACGTAGATCTATATCCTTAATGTGTTAGTCTCGTTACATTGGCATTGATTAGAAAGTTATTTTTCGCGATGATTGATTTTGACATGATTTCCACTTACAGGTGGTAAAATAAAAATTAGAAATATTAATAGAAACAATCATGGACCCTGTCGGGCACAGCAAATTTTTAAATAAGTAGAGTGAGAGAAGTCTTCCTCTTTCTCTCTCTACTTATTTAAAATTTAAAATTAAATTTAACTTAAGTACGCACTTCTACTTCTGCACTACACAAGCTATGTCAATTTTTTAAAATCATTAGTTGTAATGATTTTAGATATTTAACCACCGACGCAAAAACGATGGGGTGTTATAAGTTTGACGTGTCTGTGGTATCGTAGCTCCAGAACGGGTGAACCGATTTTGGTTATGTTTTTTTTGTTTGAAAGGTGAATTATAATAGTCGGTAGTGTTTTTATCTATGTTTTGTCGGGGTGCTTTTTAAGCTGATTTATTTAAAGTCCATTCAAAGCATATGTTTTGGGATGTATATTACAAACTGTTATTGTTGGACAGTAAATGCAAAGATATTATTAAAATAATTTTACGTATTGACATTTCCAGTTGACGGCGATGCGGATGAGTTTTTTTTTATTCTGACTGTGTTTTTTTTATAATTAAGTCTGTAAATATTGTACTAATACGTAATTAATTTAATAATTGATGAATTAAGGGTTGACTCCTTTAAGCTACACTAAACGAAAGAATTATTAACATCAACCCAGCCATTTAGGAGGAGTTTAGTGACATAAGCAGGTACAGAAAAAATTGATAAATAAAGATACCTAAATATAATCGACCTGCTTCAATATGAACGAAGCTACGCATCTGAAGTACAAAACACGTAACAGATATATAGATACCCATGTAAGTACCTCCATAAGGTACATATAAGCACAGCCCATTGTAATCTGTTCTTACGCTCGCCCATACAATTATATTGAAGACGCCACAAGTGCGTCGGATTGCACGCATCCATGCAAATTAGTTGAGATGATGATTCATTTTTTTTATAATATGTCCACTTATTATCAAGTTGTACAGTCAACAAAAGAGATAGGTATGCAGCGTCGCGTCGTCAGATATAGTTGAAGATTTCTTAGAAACCGATGGATGTTTTTAAATGTAATTTAATTTAAAAAGTAGATAATAAAAAGTTCATCAATTAAGTTAAGTTTTAATCGAAGACATCCATCGGTTTCTAAGAAAACTTCAACTATATCTGACGACCGTGGATACTAGGGTTGCCAACATTTTTTTGTCTGAATATAGTATTTTTTTTTAAAAGCCAAAAAAAATATAGTACACTTCAAAAAAATATAGTATTTTTGTATGGGAAGACGTAGGTAGTGAAGAAAAAAAAGACATACCTAAGTAAGTTATTTTTTTTACATTTAACTCCACTAACTCAATAAAATTAACGAAATCCAAAACAAACGAAAAAGGCAAGCAAGATTAGAATAAATAAATAAACATTAGTTTGATGTTCTCAAGTTTGACATTGACGTACCTATCAATTAGGAGCGAAATATGACAGGGATGCGTTCGGTTACACGCACACGCACAATACTTTTGTCGAAGTAAAGACGCGCGAAAATTGCAGGAAGTTTTTTTATTTTACTAATTTTAGTATTGCAAAATATAAACATCGAGCTATTATATTGTACTGAAATATAGTATTTTCGCGTACTATATATTTCTTCAACAGTATATAGTACGGAGACCCTAAATACAGTACAATACTATATATTATAGTACGGTTGGCAACCCTAGTGGATACCTATCTTTTTTGTTGACTCTACAAATACATATTATTATGTATATAAGTGTAATGTATAGGTGATTGTCGATAGACGACCGTGTGAAGTATTAGCGGTTACATGAACTTGTAATTGTCGACTCGTTTTTAGGAATGATGATAAGTAATACTTTTTTTGGTCGATTGCAGGTAATGTACTACGTTTTACCAAGTATGAACTGTGGTTTATTAAATATGTTTTGTTCACATAAGATAAGATAATTTTACCCCACACTAAGATAACCTGTGTCGTGAGGTCCAGCCCCTTTCGCCTCATGTAAGAATGTATGAACCAACTACAGTAATAAAAAATAAAGGCTTCCAGTCTAACCGGATGCAGCTGAAGATCAATATTATACACGGAGCGACTGCCTATCTGACCTCCACAACTCGGTAACTGTCAGACTTTCGGGCATCTGACGACCTGTACCGACTGTCAAAGATCCACGTATGACAGCCGGGACCAACGGCTTAACGTGCTTTCCGATTGACGGAACTATATCAGTGATGTCTAATATAAACTTTAAAAAGTACATATAAATTGAAAAAGTCACATTGGTAGGTACTTTCCCCTGATTCGAACCCACAACCTGATGTATGAAAGGTGGGCGCCTCAACCACTGGGCCATCACGACCATTACCTGTCATATAAGCATCAAACAAAAAAAAATTTTACAAAGGTTACATGAAAAAGCCCTTTCGGTACACGTTCATTACCTAAGAACCTTTTTAACATTATTTCAATAACTAAATAAGCCACTTATACTACTACTAAAACCCTTGACCCACCAACGACCACCAAACTATCCAACATTATAACTATTAACGAGCAATAACTACATACAAATACATAAATAAATTTCACTTAAATCGACCTCCGCTGTCCGGTAAAGCAGTAGCCGTTTAATAAATCTTCGCCCCCGCAGTACGGCATTCAGACGACGCTCTTAGGTCATACCGTGCGGACACCGGTCATGACTCAAGGGAACACACACAGGTGTAGCACCGAGATTTTGTTCTGACAAATACGTGAAACTGACCGAAGTGACCTTTGAACGACGCTTATTGATGATTAACTGCTAATTTATTTGTGATCGGTAGTTGATTGAATTTTGATTGTAATTTTAATTTTTATGTGTATTTTCAAGTGTTTAAACTTTCCTAGGAGACTTTCAGATTAAGTTCTCAGTTTTATGTTGTGTTCCAAATTGTTAGCAATAGTTTTTATTGATAACCTAATTAGGAAAAGGTTCGTTTAAAAAAATGGTCACGCACATAAAAATAAATTAAATTGAATTGTTTGTTTGTAATGTCAAAATAACAGCCTTTTACTAAATACATATTATTATGCCAACCAATTTTAGAACATTTTGTCTGTCTGTTTGTTTAGGCTAATCTTCGAAATGGCTGGACCGATTTTGACGTGACTTTCTTTGGTAGATGGCTGATGTTATAAGGAGTAATTTTATGCTATTTGAGACAAAGAATTAGGGTATCGCGCAAAAAATTAAGACTTCGTTGAAATTCAACATTCAGGCGGGCAACGTCGCGGGCATAAGCTAGTTAAGATATAAACGTAGCAATTTCTAAAGCAATAGAACCTAAGTTTCGTATCTATAATTCGTTCAAGCTGATTTAAAAAAGCCGAAAAGTATTTGAAAAAAGAAGTTTAATTATCACCACCATAAAATTTTGTTTTTTTTTTTTTTAATAAACGAGAAACATCCGTATTTAAATACCAGCATTTTCAGTACAAATGCAGTAATAACAAAAAGCTTCTCTGTCATGATTTCCTCTGGACAGTATAAATCTTAGTGCGGCCAGTGGGCGACGATAAATAACTGGGCTTACAGTAGGAACTGTCAGTGTTAAGACCCCTCGTTTTTATACATACCTTTGTATATAACGTTGGGTATATAGGTATGTATTCGTACACGATAGAAGGAACATCGTAACGAAGATATTTACCAGGTAATTAGTAAATAATTATAACCCTTACACTGTCGTTTAAATGTCGCACTTTTGTGTGTAATAGTTGATTTTTTACAAGCTTTTATATAGCTTGCACTATTTGTATGTAGGTATGAGTATGTATGTAAGTTGTCCTTTCATTTGCAAACCATTTTTCGACCATGTATTGGTATCCAATTGAGCTGAAATTTTCCATACACCTTTAGTTCAGATCACAATGCAATGTCCAATACTCAATATTGTAATTATTTTAAATTAAAGCTTGTTTTTAAAAATATTATTTTTATTAATAACTATACAAGCTGTTGATTTGCATCCTAGTCAAATTCAAGGACGTAATTATGCTAATGATTCTCGACCCAAATCAACAATAAAATGAGTAGGTATTTTTTTATATTTTTTTCCTGTTTACTTAAATCCATAATTGTAAACCAGTCGTATTTAAAAGCGGCCCGTCTGTTACTAGCTAAGTATAACCGCACTTTCACACACAAACAAACGCAAACAATACATACACAACGCATACGCAACGATCATTCAATAATTTCGTAGGTACTACTCGCGCACGTGCCTAGCCACGCTCGCGCTCCCGCGCGCGCTTATTAGTTACTAGCACTCTGCCCGCGACTTCGTTCGCGTGATTTTTCTTACGGATCCCTAATTTTTTGAAAATAAAATATAGCACTCAGCGATAACGTAGCTTCCAATTTGTGAAAGAATTTTCAAAATCGGTTCAGTAGATCCAGAGATTACCCCCTACATACAAACTTACAAACATACAAACTTACAAACAAATGTTACCTCTTTATAATATTAGTATAGATTGCCCTGTACTGTATTTTCAATTGATTATTTATGTCTTTTAGGACAACCACCTGAAATTTGACGAGGATGCAAAACAACATCTTGTATAACTTTTGCCCGCGACTTCGCCTGCGTAAAAAGTAGCCTATGCCCTTTCTTAGCTTCTTTAACTTAAGGCAAAAGTACAGTTATGGACCCTGTTAGGGCACAGCAACATAGTTTTAACTTAAAATAAAAAAAAAAACAATTCTTATTTTATGTGAACTTATAAATTACTTATTAAAAGTTATAGTTAGAAAATAATATTATTGAGATCATGTATAGTTATTATTATAAGTAAGGATATTATTATTTTGTAATCATAGTTTATCATTTAAGTATTCATTAATAATTATGAAAACTTGAATTATAAAATGATATGCTTTTTCTTATTTCTGTTAATTTATTGCCAATTTATTATTATTTTACTGTGTACATGGTCTGTGTCAATAAATATTTTCTTTCTACTTTCTTTCTTTCATATTACAATATTCATATTCATATCTTTATTTGCAATCCAAAATGTTCTGCTTCAATTACTTGTTACACTCAATTGGATTGCCAAATTACCACCCTTGCAGGCTAGGTACATCTGAATGAACACCGATTTAGACCAGCTTGTTGGATACTGGCTTCCCTCGAGGCGATTGACTCCCAAAATGTTGAGTGTTCCTAGTGGCTTAAAGCTTGTACCTTAGTACAGTTACTTATTCACTTACTATATTGTCCACTAGCGACCCGCCCCGGCTTCGCACGGGTGCATGTATTATACATATAAACCTTCCTCTTGAATCACTCTATCTATTAAAAAAAACCGCATCAAAATCCGTTGCGTAGTTTTAAAGATCTAAGCATATATAGGGACAGACAGACAGGGAAAGCGACTTTGTTTTATACTATGTAGTGATTTCACAAACGACAAGGAAACTCAAAACGGGAAACGGGATTAACATTTTCTACTTGTGTTGCTATTGGTCTATTAGTCCAACCTACTACAATATATTACTACGTAGTTGCACTATCTACGTTCAATATTACAAGTGGCTCGGTCCACCAGTCACCCAAACCGGATCAGAGGGTATACGACTGTGATAAATAAACCTCAAACGTTTTACTTAGAATATATTATACGTTAGAATTTCCTTCCTGTCTAATAAAAATGGCACCGGCCTGTATCGTATCTCGCAGGAAACCCGGCAGGTCGTAATAAGTCTAACAAATAAAATAATTCCTCGGTAAAATATATATACTAATGTGACTAATATTATAATATCTTACGTTAAGGATATCTACTAGTAACGCCGGAAGATTTAGGTGCGGTTCTGGATGTGGTATGTTGAATGTGGCCAAGAAATTATTGGTTAATATTTACTAGCTTGAGTCTGTAATTTCGTCCGTGTGGAAGACCAATGTACGATAAAATATAGACTATTAAACTCAGCACTCAGTATTAAAGTAGCTTTCCATCGTTGAATATTTTTTTGTACCGGCAATTAACTTGTAAGAACGAACGCAAACTGTCAAAAATACCTCTAAATTATCTACATTTTTTGACATTGATTTTTGCTGAGATGAAATTACGACTAGATTTTTAACATTTTTAGTTAGCACAGTTGGCCCAGCCTTTTCGTAAAATTAATACAGATTGATTAATTATTTTATGAAGTTGTTGCTGATTTTAATATTCAAGTTATTTTCATGTGTTTCGGTTTACGTAACCATCGTAAGGAAACTTGGATTAATTAATAAATAAGTCTGAAATCGCCAATACGTTTTGAACAATCGTAGTGATCTAGCTCGTGCCTTCCCTGTATGAGAAGAGGCTATTGACCTGCTCGAATAGCTCGAATTAAATCGAGCTCCGGGCTATTATTGAGAATATACCTATAGCTATAAGGTTATATTTAATAATAATAATAATAATAATAATAATAATTCCTTTAATTCAGGCAACTTGGCCCATAAATTACAATACATAAATAATTATGATAACTATAAACTAATACATATCAAAAATAAACAAACAAACTACTGCACACGAAAAGACGGCGTCGTGTTGCGCTGCGAGGTGTCACGTAGTCTTCCACGAAACCGTCGAAACAAGACACCTTTCGGCCAAAACTCTTCCTTGAGGAAAGTCTCCACATGATGAGTCGGCACCCGCACCACAAACGATTTGAAATTTGTGTTGTTTGTGAATAATGGTCTCAAGAACTCTAGACAAAACTCACTTCCACACTGCATAATATCTGCCTCAGTGTTGCATGGACCGACCAGCGCGCGCGCAGCAGCACCGGCCGTCGTAAACCGCGGGACCACACGCGGGCGGAGGTGTGAAGGAGCGCCCGCGCTGCGCCCCAGGGGCCCAACATAACTCACTAGCAGCGGGGCGCCGGCCATTCATGCCTACCTGCACGCTGCCGGTACATCCACATACGTAGACACACTGTCTCGGCTCTCGTTACCGAATTTTTGGGATAAAACACGAATAGGTAGGGAAGAATGTCATGTGATCAGGTACGATGTCCAGTTTGATGAGTCTACGGCGCTAAAGGGTCGAAAGTGTAGAGGTATGTTCATAAGGCAAAAAGACAAATGAAGAAGTTCACTGGAAACGAGAGTTGTATATATTTGTAAACAGTGCACTATTCATAAATTATTATTCACAAAGATTTCTTTTTGAGTACACATAGGTTTCATTTACATAAACAGCGGTAAACTTTTTCAATAAAAAATATTAAATGTACTTCCTACGAAACACAGCAAACGACACAACGAGCTTCCGTTTTATTGAGCTCCTACACTAATACGTATAATCATCATTGAACAAACCTAACCAAACATAATTCTTTGGCTACGAGGGCCATCTAATGACACGGCTCTAGCGCGTGGCATCCTACAATTTACCTCTTATAAATTAGACATAACCCGTTATTTAGGTATCAGTGGCGGACCCCGTATAGCGTGCATCGTTATTGTAATTTGATTTCTTTCACGAATCGTTCCCGCAATACGCCATTTGGCCGCTAATAGGGCCCCGTTGCGGCTCATCGCTTAAAACGCGCACCAATTTGACTTAAAACACAAAAAAAGTTGAGTTATAACCATAAATTTACATGAGTTAAGCCGATTTGACGTGAGCTTCGTGCAATTGGTTATTGCTCATTATGATAATTCGGCGGCTTTTAAGAGATGCCCCTATTACGTGGCTCTTATGGAGCATAACGCTTCAAGTTGGAGATAACGAGAGATATTAAGTGTTGCTTATGGCAAATTATAGCAGTACGATGTACGAATTAGTTGTGAGTCGGCCTCTCAGTGAGACTTTTTGATGGATAAGCGTGTTGGCGTTGTTTGAAACCAACGAAACTGTATCATTACATGTAAAGACAGGCTGTAATTAGATAAACAATGGCATTGATTGAAATTACGAATGTGGAACGGAGTGTTGTGTAGGTGTGTCCCTCTTGACGCATGTAGTTGGCAAACGGAATAATACACAGTAATTATCTTGGCAGAGTTTGAAACTGTCGTCGTTTTTATAGACTGTTACAAAGTAGGGAAATGCCATGTTTTGCGTCTTGTAAGTTCTTAACTAGTCAATGTAGGTGTATGTGAAATGCATACCTATAATTTTTAAGACTTAACGACATTATGATTTAGTGTTTAACTTTCTAGCTTAACTATAAAAAAGTAAGAACTAAAAACAGTTGTGAGTCTATTGTGCGAGGCAGAGCCGGATTTGGACTACTTGATGTCCTAAGCAATCCATAATAAACAAAAAATACTTATTTAATAACACGAGATAGATCATCTTTAGAATATGTATGAAGGACGAAAGAGATACGTGGAGTCAATTTTAAACGAGCGGATTTATGCTTAATTTGCTTATGGGCGAATCCGACACTGGTGCGAGGATAAGACAAGGATTAGCTAAAAGACAAAAATAATCTGATTGCTTAAGTCTATAATAATTATAAGAAAAGCTGCATTGTGCGAACACCCACCATTTCATTACTATACAAGTCACAAATCCAGCTGCAGTTTGTCAGCTTTTTGAGTATGATGTAGGTACTTACTGTTCGGTTCGGTTACTGTAGAGTAACTAGTCGAATGCCTATTTCTTATCACATAAGACACAGTACCGTCGTTTATACTAAAATTATAAAGAGGTAAGTTTCTTTGTTTTTATTTTTTGTTTGTAAGAGATCTCTAGAAGTCCTACTAGTTCGATTACATTTCTTTTTCCTCTGATAGAAAGATACACTATTGCTGAATGGCATAGGATAATATGTTTTCTGTTACGCTTGACTTCCACACGTTCAGAAGCCAGAATATTTGTATGAGCAAATTACAACAGGTGATAAATTAGACAAGACACTCAATAATACGATATGTGGGTGTACTAATGGGTTATGGGTACACCTCTGCCTAACCCTTCGAGGATTACAGGCGTGATGTTATGTTACCCAATAGTACGAGGTCCTCCTTCGTCGAAGGTCAAAGTCACCACGGACGTGGTCTGAGAGATAACCAGTGTGATCGTATCTGATTGCTATGAACTGCTTATCTGATTGGTTGATAGTACTTAAATTACCCACATTTGCATGCACTGCATTTGTTATAACTGTCAGCGGATACTAAAACACTGGCCACACAATCAGCCCGCAATCAGTGATTAACCGTTACCTCACTCTCAATCAAGGCCCGTCCGGAAGTGACGTCAGAGCAGATCACGGTGCGCGCGCGCCGGAACCCTCCCCGCGTGGGAGCAGCTTCCGCTTCCGATGTCACACAGGTTGCACTTGTTGGTCAACCTGTGCTCGCGTTTTATGGGGATTTGAATATCGGAATTTATTAATGTTATGATCTCTCATGAATGAGTTGTCATTCCACAACGCCAGAGATTGATAGTTTACCTTAAGCTAACTCCCAACTAGCAAAATAACTAATATGTAACTAATGTGTAGAATTAAACACTACTTACTATAAAACTGTTAACTGCTACAAAACTATTATAAAACCTTTACATGTCTGTTAGTTGTATAATTCAAATACTGCACAACTTTTTGCTAGTTGGGCGTCAACCTGTACTACTTACTATTATTGTAAATGCGAAAGTAACAAAGTCGATATTTTTCGTCGGTGATTTAAAAATAGTGTATATTTTCTATAGAGGCAAAAGTTTTCGTAACTTCTCTTCTACCCCGTAAACCCCTATCCCACCCCCCCTTTACCCCTTTATTGAGATATGGTATAATTATAGGCGTGATGTCATGGTCATCAATGCTTGATGTGATGTTTAATATTTACCATAGAACATACTTACATATACCATAATATCTTGCAAGGTAACTTGTAGAAGAACCAATTTATCTAACTATTCCCATCATTCAGGTGTTATTACTGCGAGACCTGTTTAATTTGAATATTACATTTAAAATAGTTAGACGCTTTAGTTTTTGCAAGTACTAAGTGCCACAAAAAATTGGTTAGACCACACATACTAGTAGATATCTATCTACTAGTATGTATGTATATGTTACCGGCAATCTGTATAATCCGGTATTCTATACAATACCTAGGCAATGTATAGAATACCTAAAACGGACAGGTAATGTATGAAATATTATTTATTTTATACTTTGCCTAGGTATTCTATACAATACCGAAAGCGCAGCCGGCAATGTGTATAAAAGAGCAGGAAAGGAGCAGGAAAGTCCCGGTCAACGGAGCCCCGCTACGCGGGGCTCCTATTTCTGGGTGGTTTAAAAAAAAATAACCACGAAGGGGATGGCGGGGTCTTTCAGACCCCGCCATCCCCTTCTAACCTAACCTGTCCGAGTCGGGGTGCCCCAAGTCTTGAGCTCGCTCTGCTCGCTTAAGATGATCCACATATTGATGACATATTTTCTAAACAAAAGCTATCAAACCGCCATATTTATTCCTTTTAGGAGTTATATGACGATTAAAAAATTAGCCCTAAAACATTATGTAAGAATTTTAGACCCGAACCAAAAAAAGGGGTAAGATTGTGACTAATCATTTCACAGCCAAGTTAGTTACAGTTCCTTGGCTAATACCAATTCTAAGATTTACTTGTAAAACCTATGATTTACAGTAACATAAATAGACCAAATCTATTTATTTACACATTGCCGGTGGACCAACAGGTACTCTATACAATCCCTAGGAATTGTATACATTACCTAGGTAAAGTATGTAATAGAGAATAATATTCATAATGTTTCATACATTGCCTGTACGCCCCAGGTATTTTATACATTGCCTAGGTATTGTATATAATACCTGAATTATACAGATTGCCGGTAACATATACACACGAAGACGAAGATTTTAATTATAACTTGGAACCATTGGAACCAAGTATCGTACGATATAGAAAATAATTGAATTTCCTATATCTATAACTTTTTATAAAATATAAACAAATAATCGCACTTATTATAAATATACATACATATATTAAAAGATAAAAAGAATAGAATTCCCTATATGACTTTTTATAAAATATAAACAATTAATTGCACTTTTTACAAGTATACTAATTTTAATAAACACTAAGTAACATTATTACTAGATAAGTTATAACGTCGCTGTCAGTCATACAATTTAAGTGACAATGACGTTAATTGGTTGTTACCCATTGACTGGCGTTTAGTACCTACCTCGAATGATTTGAAAGTAAAATGCCTTGTCTTTTTTAAACTCGAAGAAAAATGGGAAAACTCGTTCTGCGAGGTTCGTAGCAGTTCAATAAGTGATCACGTTCAGAAGATGAACGCTGCATCTACTTGCAACATCTACTTGTGTGAAAGGAAAATCTTTGCAAGGCGAGGTTATGGCAATATTAGTCCTCATATTCATTCTAGAAAAGTCTGTGTTCAACAAAAACAGCTTTACTTACTTTCTTTCCTAGTTTCGGGCGCTCAAAGCTGGTACACTGAGACATTAAGACGGGGTTTCAACAGGATGCAAGATGGCGGTACGAACTGGATGGATTCCTTTAAAACTGGAAGGACGAAGAATTGTGAAAGACGGAAGGAGTATATGACACCATAACCCACATCGGCGTAGCCAAGTTTTGATTTTGGGTTGGGCGAAACTAACAAATATATTATCTTTCTACATGAAACTACCTTTTGAAAGCAGCAAATAATTTCATTTTATTTTCTCTTTAACGAGTTCGAAAGTGCCTTTTAATGGCCTGACACTAACACAAACACTGAAATATTTTTTGAAATTTCTTTCATTTAGAATTCATTTAATTGTAATTTTTCATTTCATTTAGTTGTAATAGATGATTTGAATATTTAATAAATCACCCACGAGCCAGTCAGGGTGGGGCAAGCGCCCCACTCTGCGTCACCGTGGCTAGGCCCATGGCCCGGGAGTGGGACAGAAGACAGAACCCGCAAATAAAAAAGAACGTAGACCTTGTAGACTTCCTCTTACACCAAATCCTTGGCGACCAGATCCCATTAGTCTGATTAAAAGATTAGGTAACACACGAATTCGACATACTCAATTTTTTATAGGTAACCAATCCAATAACTCCACGGCCACCAACTACGCGGATATGTATCGGAACTAGGATACGCGAGGCGATGTTTCGTCGTCATACACTGATGGTCACCGAGCATTGACCCCCGCATTGTTCCGGATATGTGACAGGTAAAACATCGTGGGTGCGCCTGCGACAGATTTGTTTTAAAAATTTTAAACAAATTATTTTGTTTTTGTTTGTTTTTCTGGCGCCACGCTGTGCGTAAGGAGTGTTACGTCAGTGATCGGGTTTGATTTTTGGGAGGATTATGTTTCTATAGTGTAAGTACTTAAGGAGGACGATACTGTAGGTGTTCGTGAACTATTTAATCTTGGAGTAACTAGTTTAAGAGCTATTTGAATTCGAAATTTAATTGCGATTGAGCCATAATAATATGTGTCTTACATCTTAATTAATATCTCGAAGATCTGGTCTGTTAACAGTCGAAATCAGAGGACATTATGAAAGTTAATAATAATACCAGCCTGGCCTACTG
Organism: Hoplodrina blanda; assembly: GCA_949316365.1. Taxonomy (NCBI): domain Eukaryota; kingdom Metazoa; phylum Arthropoda; class Insecta; order Lepidoptera; family Noctuidae; genus Hoplodrina; species Hoplodrina blanda. The sequence goes on from OX438581.1 coordinate 12,476,508, forward strand.
CAGGGCAAGGCCCCTTCTTGTACAGAGAAGGCACGAGCATTGATCATCACGCTTACGTAAGGCGGATTTTCAGACTTATATTAATTTTATTTATTTAAATATCCTCACGATGTTATCCTTCACAGAATCACATGTTAGTGATGTCCAAGAAAAATTTATAAATTACATAATGAATTAAAAAATATCACATTAGTCTGTGCCTGATATTCAACCCGCAACCTCATGCATGCACACAAGTACATAAAACGAACAGATCGATGAATTAAAAATCCTATCACACAATATTGAGTCATACGCTCTCTGGTTAAATCTTTGATATTTTTCTTAAAGGTTTAAATACAAAAACTGTTTTTTTTAATGTAACATATTCTTTTTTTTGTCTCCAACAGTCGATATGACCGCGAACGAATCTGTTAAGGCGGGCTTACACCGAAAGCTCGTCATAAAAAGTCGTAAAACGTATTTTAACATCCATCCGATAATCAATCTAACACGTCATAACTTTGACATCCAGTCTGCCTGGACCTAAGCCGTACATTAAGCTCCATTTATACGAACATAGCTCTTAATGCAACACAATAAAATTCATATTGTGATGGCACTGCAAGAATGCAAAAGAAAAACTATCGAAAAAGATCTTCGACCAAATGAGTCTCTATATAAACATGTTAATTCATAATAAAAATGTGGTTTTTGATGCACAAAAGATGGTATATTTACTAACAAATTGGTAAGAAACGTCTAACCGTATTAACGGGTCTATTTTCGTGTTGTTTGTAAGAGATAACAAAAACAATAAACAATCTTCGTGAGGTAACGGTAGGCAGCTTTACCCATTAAATTTGAAAAAAGAAAGAAATTGAATTTGAAAGTAACAACGTTCCAGAATGCATAATTAAAATTTAAATTCAATATCGAAATCACACATTTGATCTCAGTATGTACTAATAGAATTTATTTTGTGTTTCATTTTAATCATAATTGCCCGCTACTGTCATAGTAATCGATAGTGAGAAAAAGTCATTTAAATTGAACGCACTTACAATCCGATCAAAAAGTGAAGAAAAAATAAATGAGAAGAATTCGCGAGTGGAGATCTATTTTAAGAATTAACCTGATTACGATCGATTCAACATCAGTGTGGAATGTATTATAAAAATATTTATTGATATAAAAAAGGAATAGGACAGTGGGTTTAAATGAGACCGACATGATGTACAAATCGCTACATCATCGTGTTGTGTGGCATGCGCCTGCGCCGCTTGCCCACCGCACTGACCACACTATGACGTTACGAAATTGTATTAAATGATTTAGAAAGTACCTAATTATTAATGTGAGTAAAAAAGGATTATGAATTTTGCGGTTAATAATAGGGGGAAATTCTACTAACGCCTATGTACTGTTTAGTGCATAGGCAGGTAATCTGTCAAAAATGGCTTTTATTTACCTAAATTTTTTGACATTGATTTTCGCTGAGATCAGATTGCGACTAGATTTTAAACTTAGAATATTAGATTCAGAACTACTTTAAACACACTTTTGGAGGTTTTGTAATCATACGTGACTAACTGTACAAATAATATTAGAGACACAAAATAGAAGCAGAGAATCCAATTTAATTTTGCAGCGTAATGATAATAATCTGCAGTGAAAGTGTTAAAAAAACATTATTTCAAATAACTACATTTACATTGCGAAACGAGATTAGCATTCAATCAAATTAAAACGATTTTGATATCATAGTTGCAACCATTAGTCATGTTTTAGGCTAAGTGCCAACCTGCGATATCGTTTGAAATTCTTCGGCTAATGAAATATAAAAGGAATACTTTTATACCTGTTAATATTACACCTGACAGGTACGTGTAGGTAAATATGAACCTCAAGGTGTATTCTCGGGTCTTTTTGATTAATCACAAACACGAATGTTTTGATTTATGGTTGGTCTTCGGTCGGCGGTCGGTCGGATCACCGCGCCTTGTCGCGACTCGCGCGTGATGGACGAATGATTAAAGCTATTGGGACTCATTATAAATATTTTTGCTATAAGTACTCATTGTGGTCATGATTTGCAATTATATCATTTTGTAGTGATATAATCGCAAATTATATAATTATTCTTAAATTATATAATTGAAGCTACTTAGTAATAACGTCACTAGTCTACTAGTTGAGAATAAAACCGTTTAAAATGTAACTCAAATAATTTTAAAACTAACCCAAATCTATTGTATTGTATCTGTGACCATTACCGTCTATCTAAATATATAAAAGCGAAAGACGTATGACGTATAAAGATGAAAGGCAGGGTATAGACGTTACCTATAGTAGGTAGACGTCCGCTAAGAATGGATTTTCCAAAATTCACCCCCTGAGGGGATGAAATGGAGAATCGACATTTACACTGACGAAGTTCCGGGCAAAAGCTAGTATTAGAATAAGTTTTTTACATTATGTTTGTTCTCTAAATACTTTATTCGCAAAAAAGAGAAGAGTTCTTCTCTTTTTTTAAACTATTGTCTTTTAAATTAATCTTTTATCATGTGGTTTATGAACAAAAGCAATTATTTCAATGTTATTAAATATATTTGAATTAAGAAGACTTCCAAAGAACAGTTTTTTAAATCGTCTTTTGTTTTTCTGTACTTTTTTGTAACTATTATTCCAATGAAGTTATAACCAACTTTTATCACTGTCCGAATAAACTTCCTCCTTATACGTGTCGCTACAAATGTATGTAGTACAATATGTAGTTTTATACAATTTGTACGTACAAACAGTTTCGTACAATAAATCCTCCGCATCACAGGTCTAGAAACTAATCCTGCCATAATTTCCTTCGCAAGGTCTTAACGTCCCGGGCGTCTCGCCTTTCGGAAACTGTATATCATTCGAGTGCTTCATACGAATATTTTAGCGCAATAACGCTCGGTAGCTATCCCCTCAGTTGTAAATCTCGTTGACGCACAGTCGGCTCAACTCAAAGAACCCAATCAATGTTAAATCATAGTAAAGTGACACACATCGATATCCTGCCACACTTCGATAAAAAAAAAATCGACGCGAGAATTCGAAAAAGATCCCGACTCTAGATCGCAGCCGACTTTAACCCTTGACTCGAAATACGTAAGCCGAGTCATTTATCAATAGGCACTGTGACCATAAAACTTCATAAAAATCTCGGACCTACGTTTATTTCACTTTTGCTTTCACACTTATCACCTACTCCGTCCAACAGTCACTTTCGAGTTACGTTTATTTTATGCGTCTCATATACGTGAGATGTAGTACGAACTAATGAAACTCATTTCATACGAGTCCATAAAATAACAAAAACGTTGGGGGCACTAACATTAATAAATATAAATCTCTTCATCTGGTACGTATAACATAGTGATGCTGAGTGATGGCGCGGCGCGTTTGTGGGGGGAGTCAGGTGCGTGCGCGCAAAGACCGAAGCGCATTTGTCACTGTTGCCGGCGATTATTCATCTCATTGAAACATTAACGCTCTCGAGAACTAATCACGCTGACTAATGGAGCCCCCCGTCGACACTTCCTAAGTTTCACACTCGTGTGAAACGCCGACGCACGAATTGACGCCTCCATGTCAGTTCTGATTTAGTTGACGAGAACGAATGATCTGCTATGATCAATGAGCGTATACCAATTAAAGTGGCTGCGAAGGGGTTCGGTAGGCTTCGTGTCAGTTTTCTTTCTAAAAAGGCTGTGTGGATACCTAGCGGGTTTAGTACCGAGGTCACTGAACTAACAAATGTCCCTCGTAAATAATAACGTTCAAAATCTAGTCGCAATCTCATCTCAGCGACAATCATTGTTAAAAACTTGTCAAATACCTAGGTAACGTAGAGGCTTTTTCTTATAATTGAGAATGAATTTAGAATGTTACGAGAATTGCCACCTTGTTATTTACCCATTTAAGCACAAAATTGAAAAGCAAGCATCAGATAATGTTTTATCTCGTTTGCTGCATTATTGTAATTATTGAATAGAGTTACAAAATTAAATTGCTAATTACTATTTTGTGAAGCTTTGGAAGATCGAAGAGATGGTTTGATATTGCAAAGACATTGATGAGGTTTCTATGAAAATTGTTGTGGTGTCTGAAAAGGCTAACAACAATCGCCTACGTGTCAATCTTCAAATCAAAATCAACACGTGATGTGTGCTTGGACTTAACCCGGCACTACTGCATTTAGTTACCGATTAATAGCTTTGTCCCACGTAAGGATGCGAACCTCGCCGAGCGTGACCGTACATAAATTTTAAGTTGGATAACCCATTGGAAATATTGACATTGAATACTATAAAACATTTGAAATTAAAGCAATAGCTTTCTTTAGACACACGTTTTAACTTTTAAGTGTTAAAACTGAGGACAGGTACGTAATGATAAAGCCGAGGTTTATGTGCATCCCTGGGCCGTCTCCAGTACAGCCAGCAAAAAAGTACACCATAAACAGAACATTTATGACAGCAAATAAAGGCCGTCGTGTTCCCCGTAGTCCCGTAGTGAATTATTGCTTTATTGCTTCAGAAATATTTCACAAACAGAAAATATTTTATGATTCCCCAGTTAAGAGCGGTCATATATCATTTTAAGCCATAGATAATAAAATTCGTAAGTCACCAAGCCGGACGAAAGTGCAGAAACGGGAAGCTGTGTGTGTGACGCTCGGATTGAGTACGTCACGTTACTGACCACACTAAATTTGTGCTATGCTAAGTAGAATTATCCTTTTTTATAAGTCCCTCAGGTTGCCATACCCTCCATATGTTCCTAATTTTAAAACAGCTAGGAAAGAAGTAAGTAAAGTTTCTTTTGAATGTGGAAAGTCGATCCCCTTAATCATCATCGGCCTAGCCTTTTCCCAACTATGTTTGGGCCGGCTTCCAGTCTAGCCGGATGCAGCTAAATACCAGTGTTTTACATAGAACCACCTATCTGACCTCTAATACCCAGTTACTGGGTAACACGGTACCCTTTGGTGCGATTAGTAGTCAGTATTTCAGGCTTCTGAGGACCCGCAACGACTGTCAATGGTCTCGGAGTGACAGTTCTACGCTCAGCAGTCGTGTTTGCGACCACGAGCTCAAACATTTCAGAGTAAAAGATTTAAAAGTTCTGTATACTTCATATATTTTGGTATCAGGATCACCAAGTATTTATAGTCGCGGAAAATGTAAACGAAAGATTTTTTGAGAAGCGACATTTCTTCTGTTTCATTTACAATATACATAGTTTCATTTTATAACTATTATTGCGTTGTAACCCTTAAATATTAAGAATTTCGCGTTTCGTCCGGCTCAAACATAAAATTGGAATAGTTAATGCCCAGCGAAATCGTTAACCGACTGAACACTATAATTGGAAGACATTAAAATAACCAGTTGTTATAGCTGACTGTTAAATGTTTTACCGTGGGCATTAGTCTTTAGTATTTACACATGGTATTACAATGTAGGCGCCCGATATTATTATTGTGCTCGTTGCATTGCAAGTATCATTGTTCGTCGTGATTGAGAAAATTGGGAGTATTCCCGATTGAGCACCTATTTTTGTAACACTGAACTTAATTTTCATTACCTTTGGTGGTCAATGCATAGGTGCTCCAAAAATAAGTGCTCATACGGGAATATGTACTTCGAAAATTGGGTAGAGAAGCACGGATTCGTCGTTCGCTTGTTACATGTTGAATAGGTATATCTACACATTGCTATGTAATGGAGATGGAGATGGCCAATCCTAGAGATCTATAGGACAGGCCTCGGCTTGGTTTAGAATCCAGAAAACCCATTCTTGTAATTATTTCTTGTTATGCTATAACTTGATGTAATTTGTGGAGATGAAACATTTATATTATTATTACGGATTCGTCTGTTTTCAAGAAAACTTTGTGTCACAAAAAAAATGTTGTGTTGAAATACATTGTCAAAACATGTGCCCGCTAGTTAACAAGTCGTCGCCGCGATTCGGCTCGCCCCGGGAGTGATGCGTGCAAAACAAAAGAAAGTCACCGTTCCGTTCCCCGAACGTCGAACGTTATAACATTTACGACAACAAAGTTGTACCTAATTGTCGGAGATTTTTTTCCATAGTCATGCTCGTTTCTTGGAAGGCTGAAGGACGTCCCGAGGTGTGTCGTAATTACTTGAAAAAAATTAGTGCATTTACGAAAGATTTGTGGTGGGCAAACTCATTAGGACGCTTCGGACACACTCTGATGGCAAACATTAACGCTCATTGAAAAATTGCAGTGGGGTTTTGTGAGCTATCATCATCCATTATGTCTGACATCTTATCCTGGATTTGACAACGTTATAAAGCACATCAATAATTAAAACATACCTCTTCATTGTAAAAATTGGTATTATCAATCTAATATTTCGTACACTCACCGTTGTGAAACTTTTAACGTTTTGCTAACGTAGTATTCAATTGTTACTAGAGCGTTAAGCGTCAATCAAATTCATAATAGCGTGCGATGATTTCTAAAATCCTATTTTACAACAATCACAAAGTTGACTCGAATATGACAAATACACAAACACAGTAACTAAGGAAGTTACTATATCACTGAACACATAGCTAGACCGAACGGGGAGCACAGTCGATAAAATTAGAATTTCGCAAAAAGAACATCAGGTAAAACCCTACCGAATGCAGTGAGCACAAGTAATATATTAACCCGCCTTGTTGGGGGTTGTTCATGTAATTTTTCAGCGTTGGCAGTGCAATCGGAAGCGCGCCGGCGGCGTGTACCTTTTTGTTTCTGCTGTGGTCGACACTGTGATGGTTTTCGGAAGCGAGGTCGCCACTCATCGCCATTCGAATATCGACCAATATTTCACATTTGACTTATTAACGACGTCACAGTTGAAATTCACTTGGCCTGTGAGAAATTCTCGTTGCCTTTTCATTTCTTTTGTGGTTTTATTGGCTTCGAGTCTCTTTATCGGGTGAACAAAACTTGTGACATCGTGATTCATACTTGAACAACTGAATTTGTGTTTGGTTTCTTTGATCAATTGCTTTCCAATCTAGTTCAATAAAATGGTTGAAAAACTTTTGTCTTGATTGGGTTATTGGAACAAGGTAATTATGTACATTTTTAATCATCTTATGTGAATATTCGCAGGTGATTAAGACTCTTGCCTTACTTTCGTGAATATTTACTTGATCATAAAACTATGACAATCCATAAATAATGCCTTCAAAATGTGATTAAGATTAACGTAGAGTATATCTACCATGTACAGACAATTTAATATGTTACATTTCAAGATTTCGCCATCCCATGGTTTTCACTTTACCCAATACCCATCTGCCTTTTTCAGATCGTCGGCCAATCTAGACAGGGGGACCTTCCCCGCTGCGTTTACTGATTCACAATATCCACTTAAGCACTTGTCTGTTCCAACGGCTCTCAATCCTTTGACAGACACAGCCACTTGGCCAGACGGCTGCCACTTGGCAATTTTGACCACAAACTTTCAGCAACAGGTTACTTTTTTTTTTAAACACACGGATTAAAAAGAGGTTTGGATTCATCGAACTAAATTGAAAAAAAGAACGCATTAAACAAGCAATTTGAAAATAATTGAAATTGGAACGCGTGGAAAAATGGCGCTCACGTTTCCCAACTACACGTTTCATTTAATAAAATGATTAGTTTCTTACATAGGAGTGTGGGAATGATTTACTTTCACGTGTACAATGTGTCTGAATATCATTAAATTATTACGCACATGTCCGAAATTCACGTTCATTAACCCGTGAGAACGTATTGTTTAACTTGACATGTAATCATGTGGAATGTCACATATTAAAGTTGTCTTAGCTACGTACCTATTATTTGTTTTCAATTACTTTGTGCTGTTTTTTTTATAACGTCTGAGATATTTTTATTGTTTACTTGATTTAATGTCTTGTTTTTACGCGTTTCGTAAAATACACTATCATACTATAGTACCGTAGTAGTAGGTCGTGATGGCACAGCGGTTAAAGGCTACCTCTCATCCGTGCGGTTGCATGTTCGATATCAGACAAGTATCAATGTGACTTTTTATTGAGACAAAAAAAAATATTGAGACAAAAAAGGAAACATAGATACCTATAACATTAATTTGTGGACTCCACACTAGGTCGAGCCTGTCTCGTGGAGTTCATTTTCATTCCTATGTCCTTTTTGAATTTACCTTAGACTGATGTCTAAGGTAAACCTCACGATGTTTTTCTTTACTGTGATCAGTAAAGAAAAACATCGTGAGGAAACCTGGACTTTTAATTAATTTAAGTCTGAATTAAGTCGCCAATACGCTTTGAGCGCGTGGCCTTATCTGGATGAGAAGATAGTAGTAGGCTGGTACTTACATTAGCTTAGGGTATATGTCGTTGTACTGAGTAACTAAATCAATATCTATACTCTAAAATATAGACATAAACTTATTACTTTACTTAAAACTGACAGGACTATGAACGCACACAATCTTCAGTAGTAAAAGCCGTCAACAGTTTGCTTAAATTATATAATCCGGGATTTATTCTGTAATTGATTTATATTTTTATAGCCACCATTCTCATAGTATTACTTATATAAGGGGTTCCCAAACTTTTTATCCTACGAGTCCGTTTACATATTGTAATTATTTTTGCAACGCCTTTCCTAAAGAAGATATTTGTGTGTAGCGCTAACAGACATTACGGTTGTTTCATCTATTTATCCATATACTAACACTAGCTTCTGCCCGCGACTTCGTCCGCGTGAATGTCGGACCCCCGTTCATCCCCTTAGAGGGTAAATTTAAAAAAATCCTTTCTTAGCGGATGCCTACGTCATAACATCTACCTGCATGCCAAATTTCAGCCCGATCCGTCCAGTGGTTTGAACTGTGTGTTGATAGATCACTATGTCAGTCAGTCAGTCACCTTTGAGTTTTATATATATAGATTATAAATGCGAAAGTAACTCTGTCACTGAACCGATTTCGATGAAATTCGGTACAGGGTAAGTTTGTACCCCAAGAAAGGACATAGGCTTCTTTTTATTCCGCGATTCCGTTTGCGTCCGCGATAACCGCGGGCGAAGTCGCGTCAGTGTTCGACGCGCCGCATAATGTCCACAACTATGTGATGCAATATCTTAATATTTTAATACTGAGCGATACTAAAAGAAAAAACACGTATTTTATTATTTTCAATAAACATCATACTAAAATTTGGAACCTGATAAAAAAATCTTCTTGTATAATTAAAGAAAACTCCAAAGCTCTTAATTATTACCTACTATTCTATTTACAGTATATTTATTGTACTACAATCAATGGGAATTGTGTCAACCTCAGGATAGCTCTACGACATCCAAGGGCCGCGACTCACACTTTGTGAACCTCTGACTTATACTATATTAAGTGTCGAATGACCAAGCAATTAGCACATATTATAATTCAAATCTTACACTTTATTATACCAATTAATTGACAGTCATAAAATGCATGTATTATGCGTTGAAATGTTACAATATGAAATAGGCATAGTGCGTCTTTGTACCTATAACTCAATTATAACAAGAGTTCATTTTAAATGTTCATCTTAATAACTGTAGACGGCCGGCGCTACCTGATTTTGTTAACAATTTGTATAGATCTGCTGGAAGTGGCATTGTTTGTTTGTTTGTTCTTTGTTTATTGTGTTTGTTTGTGTGTATATTTTGTGTTTGACTGCGGAGCTTTAGTGGAAGCAGATTTTTTTGCAGATGTTTGTAATTAATAGAAAATTCATGTGCGATTTGTAAAATTGATTTGTTTTGAATAAAGATGAACTTATAAATAGTGATAGGTATGTCATGCGACGTGTGTTATGATGACCCAGTGGCTAAGGTGCTCACTGCTCATGAGTGCGGTTGTGGGTTTGATACCGGGCAAGTTTAACTTCTAAGTACTTTCTAAGTCTGTCTTTGACATCACAGACATCGATCTCTAAAGGAAAACATCATGTCATGTCATGTCAACCTGGACTTACAATAATATAAGTCTGAAATCGCCAATCCGCCTTGAGCAAGCGTGGTGATCAATGCTCGTGCCTTCTTTATATAAGAAGAGGCCTTTTACCCTGCAGTAAGACAATAATAGGCTAGCATTATTATTATTAATACTAAGCTAATACCAAAGGCCATATTAAAAAATTCACAAAAAGCCATATCCTTGAAATTAACTAACAATTAAACATTAAACCTCAAAAAACATCCAGTAGACCAATCTCCTCAAAAAACCTCTAATAGCTTCGATTACTAGAACTGTTGCTTGTCCAGAATAAATAATGAAAAATCGTGTGTAATGTGTTTTGAGTTGCGACGTCGGCAATTACCTTTGTCATCCATCAGCCAGCCACGATTAGTTCCTGACAGAATTAGTATTGTGTTGCTTAGGTTAGAGGTACTCTCGAAGGAATATTGTGATGCTATTACGTGTAATGTGATGCTGGTTACATTATGCAATATAACTGCTAGAAAGAAAAGAAAAGAAAATCTATTTATTCCAGCGAAATGACGCACTTATCTTAAAAAAAATTGTTTACAAAAGCTTACGCCAAAAAACAAGTATTCAATAAAGAAGAAATAAAATACATCCCGCTCCGTTTGTCTCGTCGACTGCTGGTCGTGAGGTTCTAGGTTCGATTCCCAGGTCGCACAAAAATTGTTATTAGGTTTTTCCATTAGGAATTTCTCAATCAACAGCCTAGAGCTTAGAAGTTGGTGGTGTGAAACCCCTTAGCTTCGGAAAGCACGTAAAGCCGTTGGTTTCTGTCGGATTGCCGTTCCATCGGACTATGAGAGTGAGGGAAGAGGAAGTGCACCTGTGTTTAAATAAAATAAAATAATTTTATTTTTATTTATTTATTTTATTTAATGGAAAAACCAAATAACGCTTGCCAAACCTACAATACAATAATCTAATCTTATTTAAAAATGATTTTGCATGCCCAGGTGACGGCAGAACATGTAGAACTAACTTTAGGAGAACATCTATGTACAACCGACACACACACCGACCGACATCGACCTTATTGGTGAGGTTCTGCAGTAAGGTCAGGTGCGGAGTACTCGTAACCGGCGTGCTTGTATGACGAGATGTATGAACGTAGATGAGGCGAAAGGAGTATGTAAGGATCGTAGCAGGTGGCGTTCTGTGGTTTCTGCCTACCCCCATGGGAAAAAGGCGTGAGTTTATGTATGTATGTATCTATGTACAAATTGACCCATACTTGCAAAGGAATAAATAATTTGATTTGATTTGATACCTGGAAATCGAATCCCGGACAACGCGCTCAACAGTTGCGCTTGCTACCACGACACCGTCAAGGCAGTTTTATGAAGTACATACAAGATAATCAACAGATAATCTTTTAAAGGTTGCGGAAAGCTATTGCAAGAGCCTCCTTTACATAAGACCAGTCTTCAGAGGTCTAAGGTTAACATCAACCATGGGTGCCATTCGGTAGGTGAGGACTTCAAAAGAGATATACCTGTCCACTTAACGTCACTAACCAATAAAATGATCGAGATTTTATTCGTATATCTGTTACGTCACTACGTTCAAATGCATTGCAATGTATTGTATAATTCTTAATAGGAGATATCTTGGGATTGATTTTGTTATTAAAGAAAATATACTCTACTGAACAAAGAAATGGTTTATAATACTTTGTCTTTTTTATGCTTGTCAAATGGTTTGGTTAAAATTATTGTAGGTAGATAATATGTGGAATATTTATATATGATACCAGCGGACTATCTTAACCCAACCTAAACCCACTCAAACGCACGCGAAAAATTTCATTAAAATTGGGCCAGTTGTTTAGTAGGCGTTCAGCGCCATACACAAGATTGAGATTTATATTCAACTAGCTTTTGCCCGCGACTTCGTCCGCGTAAATGTTTAACTCCCGTTTCATTTCCTTAGGGAGAGAATTTTAGAAAATCCTTTCTTAGCAGACGTCTATACACTGTGAATTTTAATCCGTTGCAAATCTTTCAGGGGGTGAATGTACTCATGAATATGAACAACTTTTATTAAGGGACATAGTACGAAATGTGAAAAAAAAAACAGCTGATCCATACAATTTGATCGTAATGTAGTACATTATTGTATGGATCAGCTGTTCTTTTTTTTCACATTTCGTACTATGTCCCTTAATAAAAGTTGTTCATATTCATGAGTACATTCACCCCCTGAAAGATTTGCAACGGATTAAAATTCAGGTTGTATACTAACTATCACGGAACCATTGATTCAGTGGTTCTCCAACACCGCACTCCCCCATCGCTCCTTGATGCGATGGGGGAGTGCGGTGTTGGAGAACCACTGAATCAATGGTTCCGTGATTATCTCGCGGCGCGCTCCTACCGCGTCAGGGTGTGTGACACTCTCAGTGATAAGGTTGAGGTCCGGTGCGGGGTGCCGCAAGGATCGGGATGCGGACCTGTGAGTTACCTCATGCATGTAAATAGCCTATGCAGGGTGCTGCAGCACTGCTCAGCATATATGTTCGCGGATGATCTGTGTGCACTGCGCGCCGGCACCGACATGTCTGACACTTGTCGCCTAGTGCAACAAGACATTGATGCTATTGTAAAGTGGTCTCACGATAATGGTATCGTCTTAAACTCCGATAAAACTAGGCTTCTCTTAATTCATTCTCCCTACTTGCGACCATCTGTACAGCCTCCACTCCTTTATACTCATGATTTTGCGTGTTTTCATAATAATTTAGCGAACTGTCAATGTAAACCCATTGAAAGGGTTAAAAATGTACTTTACCTTGGAGTTTACATAGATGAGAAATTTTCCTGGAGTCGTCACATTGACTATGTTTGTGATAAGCTAAGAGTATTGTTGGGTAAATTCTATCATTTAAGACCTAAAATCCCTATTGGAACATTAAAATGCTTATACTTATCACTAGTGGATCCTATACTTGGTTATGCTCTTGATTGCTATGGACTTACCTTTAAAACCTATATAGATAAGTTAGAAGCAATTCAAATTAGATTCTTGAAACTTTTGGTTAATAATAAAATTAAAGAACAATGTCAAAGCGACTACACTAAGTTATTTAAAATATGTAAAATCTTACCTGTCAGTTTAAAGCACAAGTATTTGCTAGCGGTAAATAACCATGGCGATCAAGATCATAACCTAACATTGGTTCATAATGCGCTCAACACCCGCTTGATGGCCTCCGGCAGCTATGTCGTACCCAGAATATTTAATTATTTTGGAGATAGAACACTTAAAAAACGCTTGCCGTATCTGCTTAATAGTTTGCCGGAGGATATTCGACGCGAAGGTTCCAAATGCATTTTTAAACGTAAGCTAAAAAAATATTACCTGTCTATTTGTTAGCTGCGAACTGATATAAGTAATCACTGTTATATAGGTATAAGGGTTATTTTGTTATTGTTCTTGATATGTTTATTGTACGGAGACTCGATCCCACAGTCAAACTGATAACACGGTTTTGTGGGGCTGTTGTTATTATGTAACTTGTCAAAATTAATAATAAATAAATAAATAAATAAATAATAATAATAATATAAACTACCTCCCTGCCAAATTTCATCTTTATACGTCAAGCGGTTTTCGATATTTCATGATGAGTGATTGAGTGAGACCTTTCGCTTTTATATATTATATTTAAATTTAGATTAATAAAAATGTGTCATGAAGAAAAGCGTTTTTAAGGACCTAGCATACAACAACCGGTTACATCTTAAAAAAACCATCAGCTTGTCTAAAAGTCAACCTTAATCAAATCAAATACATAAAACCCTAAAAAAATCACTCACAGTTACTTAAAACCATTGTTGTTTATCAAACTTTTTCGTCCCATCAATTTAATTACGGGAATCATTTTCCGCGTCCAATAAAAAATTAAAAATAAACAATTTTGAGAACCGTAACTGGTAAACACCATTGTGGTTGGAGGCGGTGTTGATGACGTAACGAAAAAAAAAAGAATTTAAGTACTTACAGGTAATTAAATCTACCCACGACGACGCGACGCAACGTGGCGCAACCGACACGCCTCCGAGCCAGATTTAAGCAATTAGTGAAAGGATTAGATTTATCTTATATTAATTATTATCTTCGCATCTAGTTGGAGGGTCATGCAATTGAACTAGGTACGGGCATGAGGGGTAGAGGATATGGAAGTGAAATAATCATAAGGCTTTCTACGCACTGGCGACCATGGCCGCGGTGGCCAGGTCGCGGTGGCCAGTGAGTTCAGGATTTTATAAACAATCGCTTTGAGCCCCTACGCACTTAGCGGCCAGCAAAGAAATCAAGAAAGTGGACGATAATTGAGCGAGAAAATTGGTTGGTTGTCATCTATAGGTACTTTATTACACTAATATAATAAACCTAAAGAGATTTTTTGTGTGTGTGTTTTACCGCACTAATTTCTGTAACTGCCAGTCGGATTGGAAAATAATCTTTGTGTATGATAACCACATTCATGAGGAGTAGTTTAGTGTATATAACATCACGCTGATCCACGGGAGCGAAACAGTAACCAAGGACGTAATTTAAAACGGGTGAAAAAAGTCAAGGGCAGAAGCTAGTCAATTATAAACCTACGTAGCTTATATTGTAGACATTATTAATGTCATAATAACCTTTATTAAAAGCCTTAAAGTGAATTAAAAAACAAAAGAAACACGAATACAAAGTGTAAACGAACACTAATATTCTAAATTCAAATATTCACTCTATAATTATTTATAGTCACATCAAAACGTCACGTTAGTGAAAAATGAAGTGCATATATGTAGTTGTTAAGAGATAAATGTCATTGTAGCATCATAACTATTGTTATATCGACGTTTACGATCATTGGTTGTAATGTGTGTGATAATAGTGAGATTTGCATATTGTGTGGGTGTGTACCTACAACTCCTACAAGTATGTAAGTAGGTTTAGTAGTTATTGAAGTAGGTAATAGTTGTCATATTAATAAGTCGTAGTATAAACAAACGTGTCTTTGAAAATGTAGAAAATATGAATACTTAGGTTACAAATATTAAGCTTGATGATGAGGTGGTGCATAAATTAAAATACGTGTTTAGAATTGAGGTTACACAGCTGGCCGCGCACAATGCTTGCTGCTCGAATCTCGATACTTGCACGCACACACATACACACCCGTATATTACTACCTAATAGAAACAGCGAGAGAAAAAGAGGGAGGGTCGTCTGAAGGCATAACGCTTTTTCCTTACGTGACGATTTCTACTAGTAAACTCCAGCCTCAAGCCGCACTAAATGAAAACAATATATTATTATGAACCAGCTCGTTGATAAATCAGCATGTACAGAAAACAGAACTATAGTAGAAAAGTTCCCAAAATGTTCACATGCTTCATTCAATATACAGGACAGTGTTCATTTGCAACGCAGCAAAAAGCGAGAACTAAGCTTAGCCCAACTGAAGAGAGACAGAAACTGGCAGTCAACCTCCACAAACAAAATAGAAACAGACCTTCCAACAGTCGAAACAAAACGTCCTATTATTAAAGAAAATCGCAATTCCACGAACGTAGTGATTTCAGTGCGTGCGAATAACGAGCCGTCGACACCTACCGATAGCATCGCTATGACTGGCTGGAAATTATTCCGAATCGTAATTACAACGATTATTCACGGCGGGCCGGGGGCGGCAGCCATTTTTCAACAGTCACCGTTCTTAATTATGAGCCGCACTGGACGCCTGTCGAAGCTTTGAGTCGCGCCGTCACCTCGGGCCGACTTTGCGCCGCTACACCGCGAGTATTTTGTAAGTTAAGAGTAAGTTGCATTGGTAGGAAGGACTTCTGTGGGATGAATTAACCTGAGGATCAGAAAGTTTGAAGATATCGAAGATATTGAGTAGGGTTCTCATGATAATTTTAAAAGCGGCACGATATCTTCCGATGAGGTTGTAAGCATTCATGAAGGATTTGTTATACACGACTGTTTACTTTTTTCAAATGAGCTTTCGAGACTGCCTCGTTGGTCTAGTGGAGCATGAGGTCTTGGGCTCGATTCCCAGGTCAGGCAAAGTGTTATTGGGTTTTTACATCGGGAACTTCTCAGTAGCAGCCTCGGAGTCTGGATGTGTGGCCGGCTGATGGCAATAGGCTCGCCCCCTATTTCATGGGATTTAAACATCACTGGCGAAATGGGGGTTTACTAATGGGTATACCTCTGCCTAATCCTTCGGGGATTATAGGCATGATGTTATGTGATCTATCGAAAAATTTTGAGCTAATTAACCGAATGAAAGTGAAAGTTTAATTAATAAATATAATTATGAAAGAAAAAGTAATATTAAAACAGAATGTAATGTTTTTTTGTACTTGAATGTCGTACCAATTCCTATTCTCTAATTTGGATTAAAAATCCCTCAATTTGACGCACTCGAGAATCAAAACAAACTTGAAACAGTCCGCTCGACATCCTAGCGAGCACTTCAATAATAGAACTCTGAGCGTTACTCCACACGAGAGCTCGACTAGTGTTTATTTATCGTTTTGGAAGGCTTAGAGAAGACAGATGGAATGTTGTGTTTTTTACTCCAAGATGAGGTGTAAAGTCGAAATAATCTTTTTTATTTCTAATACAGTATGTAAACAAAGTTCCCCCGATGTTAATTTTGTGACGTATGCCTGCAAGTATTCAAGTACTGACTTTTTGTCGGCATTTAACGACTACCATAACTTGAGATGCGATTTTTTGTGGTTTCAACTTTATGTCCTTGTGACCAAAGGTTGTTATTAACTACTAAGTAACGCTGAAGTTTAAGTGGTAGGTATTGGAAAATAAGCTGTTATATTTACTCCACGAAAAACGGTATTCTTATTAAAAGTAGGATAAGAGAATGATTAAAAGTGCTACAGTGCGAGCTCGTGAAACGACTTCTAGATAATAATTGAAATCGCCGTCTGGTCACGACCAGAGCGTGTACGCTCGATAACAAAATGCTTTGGATGTTTTCATTATTCTTTCAGATCTATTTTTAACATTGTAATGAGAATAGTTAGCTAGGATAAACAACATAATTTGTAATTATAATAATTTGGTCCTAACAAAGGGGATTATCGGAGTGCATTGGACCTCGAAGTGTCAAACAAGCTAAAAATTTTAAATAAGTTCAAACGCTGCAAAGACATTTTATATTTTGCAAAACGTACAGAGAATAAAACAAATGAAGCCGAAGCAAAAACCAACCTTCGAAATTCAAATTCAAAAATCGAAAACTAATAGTGCTGGCCACAGGCTTCCAATATTCTATGAACTAAAAGGACCAAAGCTCTACACGAGCGTTAATAAACAAAATAGTGTTGCGCCCGACAGTATCCGGCTGGTCCCGGGCGTGCTGACGCCAGCGAGTCTAATCGGCGTTTATTGGAGAAAACCGATTACTGCCAGCGCCACGGCCGAAACTGTTTCGACATGTCACCACTACGTACAACGCGCCAACGGTTCCGATCGAACATATTTTGACAATGCATCGATAGATAAGTTTAATTTGCTGTGTTGGAGGCTTCGGCTTTTTGGTGTACGGTTGGGGTCAGATGACTAGTGCGTCACCATTTGGGCACGTGGATCGAGATAGAAAAGACAATGGGTTCTGAGTTAAACACTGCTAATGAATTGACCATGCGTGGAATGCCTGAAGAGCGAGGGGTCAAACGTGTAGCTTTTGTTTATTTTAAAACATAACATCACGCCTGTAATCTCCGAAGGGTTAGGCAGAAGTGTAAGTACCCATTAGTACACCCACATTTCGCCGGTTATGTCCTAAGTAATAGGAATATATTATATGTATATCCTATAATTATATTTTAAATAAACTGCCTCGCTGGTCTAATGATCGCAAAGCGCGACTGCTGAGCATGTTGTCTTGGGTTCGTTTCCCAGGTTGGGCAAAGTGTTATTGGGTTTTTCCATCAGGAATTGCTCAGTAGCAGCCTCGGAGTCTAGATATGTGCCCGGTTGATGGCAATAGGCTCGCCTCCTTTGTTTGGCCTTTGTTTAACATGGGACTTAAACATAACTGGCGAAATGTGGATGTACTAATGGGTACACCTCCATCCTCCTGGTGATGTTATGTAAATATAGGTATATATATTGAGATTCAGATAATAAACGGTACAACAAATGGAATACCAAAAAAAATGGAGGCCGAAAACTGATAAATATTCACACAATAAAAACGATTTATTCAAAACTTGTGTAAAGGCCTATAGTAGCCGTACGTAAAGGTTTTACCGCTAGGAGTTCTATTTAGGTACGCCTGTGCCACGTGCACTGTGTAGCGATAACACGCTGAACTGTTGCTAACCGCCGACGGGTCTGAGGCCTTTGTTTAACGGCAGGTTTTCTTCACTTGACTTAGATTCCCGCTTTTGTGTACGTTTTTGGATGGTTTATAAAAGTATTAGGTGACGGTGACGTGGACCTGAAGGCCAATTCTATTAACGTTCAAAATCTAGTCGCGATTTCATCTAAGCGACAATAGATTGTGACTCAGATTAGATTGCGACCGTTTCTTTAAAGAAGACATAACATCACGCCTGTAATCCCCAAAGGATTAGGCAGAGGTGCACCTACACAGTACCTACACCCACATTTCGCCAGTTTTGTTTAAGTCCCATGTAATAGGGGGCGAGCCTATTGCCATAAACCGGGCACAAATCCAGACTCCGAGGCTGCTACTAAGACATTCCTGATTCTTCCTGATTCCTGCATTCTTAAAAGAAGAAGCCTTTTATGTGTGTGCGGTGAAATCCTCACGGACTCTGTCGTAAGAGGTGACAGAGGGGCATGCCGGACTCTTACCGACCACCGCAGTGTTCCACCTCTGCCTATGGCCGGGAGTGCGGGATTCGCATAAGCATTCACCGCTTCCAGAAGAAGCCCCCTGACTTTTTGTGATATTTACTGTAACGAGAGTATGAGAAAGGTCTTTGCTCTGCTGTGGGACAAAAATAAGCTAGTGTTATTATTATTACTGTAATGATATATAATCTGAAGGTTTCTTTTGTTTGTCTATTTATAAAAATTATAAAAAACATTCTTCGATATTTTGAAGTTCAAGGAATTCAAGTAGAGTTTCTTTAAATGAAAATTGTTATAAAAATAAACGAAGGACGAAAACCCTGTTTTCCGAAGTTAAGGAACAAAGCAAAGGTAACATCGAAATGAATGAACACGAAAATTTTCTAATACGTAAAACGAAAAAGAGTATTTAGAAGGAAAATTGAATGGAAATTATACATTAAAAGTGATTAGAAGTTTTGCTTTCAATTCGAAAAAGAAATCAATTATAGAAATGGATTTTAGGTATTACTTAGAATCCACGTGGCAGAACTTATTATTAAAGTTGGGTACACGGCTCGTACCTGGCGGGCCCAACTTGCGAGTCACGGAGGGCGCTTTCGGGTAAAAACTACAAAAAGTAAATTATATTGATGGAATCGAGCCCGTTTGATTGATGATGAGTGAGCATTTTTTAATTTCGAGGATTCGACCGCGCCGTCTGCTGAGGTCACAACCGAACGATTATAAAGACCCGTGAACGTTCTACGAGTGTTTGAAGGTTCCTTATAAAATATTTGAAACCAATTAATTTTCCTTTCAATTTGTTTGATGTTTCTTTGCAATAATTGTACGTGTGGAGCAAGATTTCAAGGTTCCACGACTTATTAAGATGCAAAATCATACTCGTCTTCATAACTGTGAATTTCGTGGATTTCAAATTAAAGCCGTAATAACGGTCATATTTTTAATTTTTACATAGTATAAAATTCTTTGCAATCATATTTATTTTTTGTTTTCTAAAATATTTATTAATATGTATCCATCGTGTACGTCTCTAGATTTTCAAAAAGAACAACGTAAGAAATTACACACCGTGCAACGAATAGCGTTAAACTACGCAACGGATTTGAATGCGGTATTCATCAATAGATACAGCGATTCAAGAGGAAGGTCTATGTATCCACATTGCACCCGTGCGAAAAGTGAATGGGTCGCTAGTTTTTACACGACTGCCCCAAAAAAAGGAGTGTTATGTGTTCAGGGTTAATGTATGTATGTATGTATGTGAGTTTCTTTATTCCACCATAACTTTTAAACGCCTGAACCGATTTAGATGTATGGGGTATCGTTACAATCCTTGCATCGTTCCGAGTAACATAGGCTAGTTAGAAATAAAAAGAAACCGGTGTGGTCACTTTAAAACGTAAATTAATACCAGCCTCAATTAATTTTTTTAATGAATCTGATCGTGTCTATGTTTTTCGTCTAGAATTTGACAAGTAGATTTAAAAAATGTATAACACTGTAAATAAAAAACGTTGTAAAAAAAAACTGACGAGTAAACAAAGTACAAATATGTGCAATTTTCGCAGTCGTGTTTTTTTAATTTTTAATTATAGTAGCTTGTTGATAAAATGTTGCTCCACAATAGGAATGTATCCTGCATCGTGGGTGCGTAAACTTATTTTCGTACGGAACCATATTTAATTGGAATATAATAAAAACAGAGCCGGTGTTGGACCCGCGGTTTTTTCTTACCAGAATTTTGGCTAAGGTGTCTATTAATATTAATTGACGTTTGTGAAATTCTGTTTCTAGTGTACGCAGAACAATGACTGTGCAATGTTGCGGATGGTTTTTATAATGTGTTTCGTTTTCTCTCACAAATTGTTATTTAACAAGTCGATTTAATTTTCGTTTCGTATCTTTCTCTAATTACGTGGTGTGTATTAAAGAGTGGGCTACTTCATTTTCTTTTTGGTGGTAGATAGAAATAAGAATAATCAATTAGGGATGTGCATTTACTGTTTCAATTGCATAGAATCGGATAGAATTTGTGCACTTTCTTTATTTTACAGTTTGTTTTTAGTAATTGAATGAAATGGTCACGAGATTCTTTTTACAAAGTGCAAAAATCTTTACTTTTACTGACTACTTATTGCCCTGTTAAAGAATTTAATAAGATAACCAATCATACTAATTAAAAACGTGTAAAATCTAATCACAAACTAATCATAGCGACAATCGATGAAAAAGTAAATTACAGGTATTTTTAACATATCGATGCTGAGATCAGATTGCGATCGTACATAAAAGTTATTGGAATTGCCCCCTGATTCCAATAATCTACCAATTAAAAAGTTTTTAAATGAGTAAAATGAGGCCTTGATATGAGGATCCATAAGGCTAAATACGGGCTATTACCGATACCAGGTTAGTATAAAAAAGTTAAAATAATTGCCCCCTGATCTAGCGATATATTTGAAAGGAATTTACTTTACATTTCACAATAAACAAACATAAAATAATGTAAACATAAGCGGCAACTGTTTTTATAAACATTTTTATTCTGTGCGTTAGTTACATATCTACCTACAAAATATATGTACATATATTTATATCACAGCTGATTAAACCAACGTCATTAGGAGGACGGAGACATGTTTGATGGCAAAAAATACGTTTTGCATGGATTTGATAACTGAACTGCTAATATTTACATTGGATGAGATTTAAAAAGATTTTTCAGAATTTCAATCAGTCTCAATCTATCAACAGTCAGCAAAAGAGATAGGTATGCAGGGTCGTCAGATATAATTAAAGACTTCTGAGTTTTATGATAAGTTTTTGATACTGAACGTTTTTGATTACGGGAATCGGGTAGGTACATACTTGATCCTACAGATTTTGTATTGCAAAAAAAACTGTGACGTCACATTTTTGCCAGCTTAATTTATTAACGATTTATTGATTTCAAAGCAACCTAAAATCTGAATTTAATATTAGTTGAAAATTAACGAGTTTTAAGAACAAAAAATAAAGTGTTTTTTGGTTAGCTAATCCAGGAAGTCAAAAAGCTGTCAAAGTAGAACTATGAGTTAAAATGGATGCATTGTACATGCTACACGGCCCATAAAACAGCTTCAAAGTTTAAAAGTCAACACCGAAGAGCCAGTTCTTAAAATGATATCAGATTGTTGAAGATTATACGTTTACAGTCTTTGTATGACCAAGGGTCAAAGAGACAAAACCGATTCGTGGTTAAATTTTTTTGTCCGATCTGTCTTAGTAAAAACACGTGCAGGGACATCATAGGTACTTATATAACTCAAGGTAAAGGGTATAGGTACCTCAGACCCCTTCAATTTGAGAAGACTACATATATAACTATTATTATTCGCGTCCGGGTAACATCTGCGTGATATTTTTTTAATAAAAAACGTCTTTTATAACTGCCTATACTTATTGTCACACGAATCAAGAATTCCGGTTAACGGTCAACTAAACGATTTAAAAGAAAATGCAATTATTAATCCAACTGTTTCCTCTATGCAAAAAACCGGTATTCTGTATAAAAAGTACGAGTTCCCATAATACATTACGTCACGTCACGGGATAGAAAGACTGGACATGTTGACATTTAACCGATATGAATGTCCATTTGTTTGTTTGCCTTGACCCTAAAATTCACGCAAGTGCACCGATTCTACATTCAAATCAAAGTCCTGTGAATCCTTTTAAGTCGATACAAGACATTATATCGAGTAACAAAGGCGATTAACAAGCCGTTTGTCAGTTACTACACTAGTTTTGACTTCAATAGTGCTGGGACCGATTTATCTGTCTGGAACTTTAAACAGGTTTCGTAGTTTTTGTCGGGTTACGTCAGAACAAACGGCTTGGAATGTGAATAATTGTAAGTTGAGTGTTGTCTATTAAAGGTAGGTGATTGTTGTTATCTATTTTTGCTATCTTGGAGTAAATTTCAAGTCTTACAGCCGTTTTCTGTAACGCGATCTGCGCCACTGCACGAACTGCTGCGCGAGCAGGGATCGATCATCAATACGACTGGTAGTAGAGATTGGCGCACACAAACCAACAAAAATCTCTTCAGCTTTATTAAATTAAATTAAGAATCCATATTGATATTGTAAGTATTGATGAACCACCGAACACATAAACAATGATTCGTCTGCTGCACAGCCTCCTCGCAACGTGTAAAAAACTGTTGTTTAAATCGACCGTGTTTTGTCAGTATCAAAATATTTACATTAAATTGAATTCGCCAGTTATGTCCAAGCTATTTGAGAAAATACTGCTGCATAGACTTACCAATGACCTTAAGGAAAAGTCTATCATTCCCGACCATCAATTTGGCTTTCGGAAAGAACATGCAACTACTGAACAGGTTCATAGAGTGTGCAGAGCCATTAGAAAATCATTTGAAAAAAAAGAATACTGCTCATCAGCCTTCCTTGACATACAGCAGGCTTTTGACAGGGTTTGGCATAAGGGGCTGTTATGTAAAATTAAATCACTTCTGCCACATACATATTTTGGAATTCTAAAATCATATATGTCCAACAGGCTATTTCAAGTCAAAGAAAACAACTGCACATCAAATTTCCATGATATCACCGCAGGAGTGCCACAAGGGTCTGTTCTAGGGCCAGTCTTGTACACCCTGTATACTTCTGACCTACCACAAAGCCCAGATATCACAGTTGCGACCTTTGCAGATGACACGGCCTTACTAGCTTCAAGTCCATGTCCCGTTCGGGCTTCAGAGCTCCTGCAAAGTGGATTACATAAAATAGAAAAATGGTTGAGCAAATGGAGAATCGCAGCCAATGTGTCGAAGTCAGTGCACATTACTTTTACACTTCGCAAAGAAGACTGTGCTTCAGTTACTCTTAACGGTATACAACTACCGCATCAAAATACAGTCAAATATTTGGGATTACACCTGGACCGCAGACTCACCTGGAAAAAACATATTCAAACAAAAAGAGATGAGGTGAACTTAAAATATAGGGGTCTCTACTGGTTGTTGGGTAGAAACTCAAAACTAGGAATCGATAACAAGATTCTCATTTATAAAACTATGCTGAAGCCAATCTGGACCTATGGCATTGAACTCTGGGGTTTGGCATGCGACTCCAATACTATGATTATACAAAGGGCACAAAACTACATTCTCAAGCAGATATCAAATGCGCCCTGGTTCATCAAAACAGAGGAGATCCATGAAATCTTGAACGTGCCAATGGTTAAAGAAGTGATCAACTGCCATAGTGGCAATTACAAATCACGTCTTCAAAACCACCCAAACCAGCTAGCATTTTGTTTGTTAGTGTGATTTTGTTAGTAGGTAAATTATAACTTAAATAGATCGAAAGTCTATAGTCAGTTCTAAGGAGGCATATATGGTTTTAGTAATTACATACAAAGGTCAGGTCAGGTTTAAGTAAGTATTTGAAGAGAGTATTTGATGATTTTGACCAATTAATGATGCTCAATTAATTATCTTTCGTAATGTGACCATCTGGGGGTATAAGGCATTTCTTCTTTATCGTGTGGGCAGTAAGGTCTTATGACCCCCTAGCCCTAGTGTCAGAGTTTCTAAACCGCCTCAAGAGCCTCTGACATGGTTTGAGTGGAACAGTAAGTTCAGGTTTCCTCACGATGTTTTCAAGGCACTTAAGGCACTTAGGTTTACTATAAGCCACTACCAATATAATTCATTACCTATTTCAGGGATTCACCGTTAACTCACTCTCGATTCTACAAATACCTGGGCTTTGGTAAGTTTAGAATTGAAATACCTACGCTAAGAAAGCAGCAATCAGTCTCGCCACCTCACAAAATCACTCTTAATTTCTAAGGTAGCTGATAGACGGGCGAGCAAGTACGCGTACTTGTGGCTCGACGAACTTACACACGTATCAAACTAAGTACGTTAACTAAAATATCGCCGGACGGTTTGTAATTTTGCTCATACATATAATTATGCTCACCTCGGTTCGTAGGTCAGCCGAGAGCCGAAATATTTTACCGTGTTCTCGCAACACGATGGAGAATCCTTCAAAACTGCAACAGTCTACCTGTCGTATGTCACCGAACGTCGAGTCGCGAAAAGACCGCGACTTTAAAGCTCGAACGTCTGTCACCAGCTTAACAATTAAACAAATATGACGCGAAGAATATTAAAAACTGGTCCAATATCCCTAAAAAACTGTATAGTATGAGAGCGAAAGTCGTAATTTGCATGTAACAATGTAGCACCTGCTAGTTCGTAGTGGCATGTGGGCGAGCCGTGTCCTCACAATAGAGCTCATTCAACAGTTGCAATGTAAATGAACCTTTTTTATCATTATGAATCAAGCCAAGGTCATCTTCTTTATGTACATCATATGGTCTATTGTTGCTTACATCAATTTTTATATTGTAATTACCGATGTAAACAAAAAATTGGTGTGGTTTATTGACCTCTGCATCAGTTTTTGACGATTCAAATCATCAAATGCTTTTATTAATAATAATGTCATTATGTGTGTTTATGTGCTGCATGTTTATGGCCCTTATTTATATGTGCGTAAGGACTACAAAAGCGGTTTATTTTCGTACTAGAACATACAGTTTCTTTGTAATGATTGCAGTGAACAGAGCTAGATGGCGGCACTTACCACTTTCAGAATTAAAGCACTGCAGAATTAAGTCTAAAATCACGATACCGGCCACCAATTCCTATGTATCATAGACTAGAAGATAACATATGAATCTTCTTCTTAATTTTGACTCCAAAAAATTAAAGACATAATTATTCAAAACTACAATATTTTTTATGTACAATCATGTAATAAACTTTCTATTTAACAATCAGCAACTTATTTAATCAAAGAAATCCGTGTTTTACAACTCGCACGCAACGCGGAACTTCCAGAGGCAAAGTTGTCAAGAACTCGAGATTACATGAAAGCTGACATATTAAACTGTATTACCTCCATACTGTAATACAAGTCGCCTTCGGAAATTCCCGACACGGCCAACTTTGCCGCGAGTTCTTCAATTGAAAGCTGTCAAACTAGACAAGAAATGCTTTTACACTTGGGGCGCAAATTATCAGCTTATCTACAACCTGTCCAACAATTAACAAGTTCAACAAGCTACTACATACCTTTCCTAATCTACATATTACATCTGCCATATAAATTTACCACGTGTTTAGATATCAATCTAAAGAAATGTTACCATTATATCGAAATTTACGATCCAAAACATTCTAAGGGATTAATAAAAGAATTTGCTGTGTACAAGTGATCAATTGTGAGTTTTGCGAATGAATGACTTGTAATAATGACCGGTTCTGTGGAAGACCAAGTAGGGTTATCAAATTACGGTAATTCTGGCGATGAAGCAACTGGTCTTCCCTAGGGTTGACCAACGGTCACTGGCGATGTTTTGTTGGTAATGTGTCGTAAAAAGTAATAATGGTCTGTTCAGGTAGCTAGGCGTACGTAATGCGAGGTGGCTTGATTCAATAGGGTTGTCATTATATTTGATACATTGGGTTCTGTCCTTGGATTCAGTAGTGTGGAAGAAGATATAGAACTACTAGTTATTGCTCGCGTCTTCGTCTACGTAAATGTCGGTCAAAATCGAATAAAAAGTAGCCAATGTCCTTTGTTGGGGTTCAAACTTACCTTGTACCTACCAAATTTCATCAAAATTGTTTAGTAATGAAAGCGTAACAGACAGATGGAGATACTTTTGTATTTATAATATTAGTATGAATATGAATAACTATTAAGCTATCTATTAATACTAGCCGTTTCGGCGAATTTCGTACCGCCTCAGAAACAATAAATATTGTATAATGTCCAAGGTAAAGGTAACCTTGGAAAGTACATATGAATTGAAAAAATCATATTACTTGCCCGGTTTCGAACCCTCAGCCTCATTCACGAGAGGTTTAACCACCTGGCCATCACGTCATCGACATTGAATATGAAAAGAAAAATATCAAAACAATCCATCCGCACATCAATGTCTAAACCGAGCGATTATAAAATAACAATCGCTCGATTCTGGAGGTTGACATACCTATAAAGACCAACAACAGTTATACCATTAAAAATTAAAGTATTACAACATTCTGAAATAACAGTCTAAAAATAAAACAAAAACGTTTTTCTGAGAAAATAACTTTGCGTAACACGACGCCATATTTACGGCTTCCTCAATCGGAAGTTGGGTTTTTGTTCAGCCGTTACGATTACGTTAGACCGAACGATTCGTTATTACGTTGCGACATTCTGGCGGTCGCAAATCGTTATAACGAAAGTTGTGCAACAACGCGGATTCGTTAGTTTCGTTAGATTTCATTTTACACTTGATTGCTTATTCGGAGCTGTGTTGGTGTAACGAAATGTGGCGTTTTTAGGGTTCTGTGCGTCCGGATGAAAAACGCCATCCTTAAAGGATCATCGTATATCTGTCTGTTTGTCTGACATAGACAATTTGCTCCGAATCTACAAAAACTATCATGTGGTTCACATATGAATCGATCACGGATATGTAAAGAAAATTATATTTATTTATTTTATGCACAATATTTACAGAATTAATAAATAAGATATCCTGCAAAAAAACAATAAAAAAAAAGAAAATAAAATTAAATGGCAACAAAATATTCTTCCGCATCGCTGTCAACTGGAAATGTAAAAAGACTGGCGGCATTTTAGATTTAATATTAATGTAAATAATTTAAAAATTGGAAAAAAATAATGTATTAGTTTATAATGTAGTCTTAAATATTGTACGACGGTACGGAACATCTTGTATGTTATTCTAACACGCACTTAGCCCGTTTTTTAAGCTAGTCTTTATATTTTAGGTGTTGGTGAAACACGAAGGCTTTTTACGAATGGCGACAGAGATTCAACTTTTATATTTTTGTTTACGAAATATTATTGCGTCAATATTTATGTTATTTGTCATGTAAATGATCGTCACTTGCCAATTATCAACCCTTTTGCGTGTTGGTGTGTTATAAATAAATGCTTTGCATATTTTTGGTGTGACGTCGCTTTAATTTATGCAATTACTACTTTAATTCATTTCACATTTGCACTTGTAAATGATTAATATTTGGTGATAGTATTGTGTCGTATTAAATTATTACTCATTTACGTTTATTTTATACTAGCTTTCGCTCGCGACTTTGTCCACGTGAATTTCCTTATAGATCTCTATTTTTTGTTCTAAAATATAGCGTTTAACACTCGGTGATAACATAGCTTTTTATTAGCGAAAGAATTTACAGATTGGATTAGTAGTTTCGGAGTTAACCGGGTACAACCAAAAAACATTTATTTTCTGCTTTTTAGTATTGATTCTTTTACTGTTTTTATTAATGTATTATTTCTATTTTTATTAAGGTTATTCGGAGTTGCAACCAGCGGCAGCGATCTATTTATTGTCTATAAAAAATTACAAACAAATAATTACAAAAACTTAACGTTGGCATTTTCATTTTTAATCTTAATTCAGTGACATTTAATTTGATATTTTAATTTTAACTTTTTTGCATTCATTAGATTTTTATTATTTTACACTTTCTATTGTTTATTTTAATTATGATTGTTTATTTTGTTTCTTGTCAGTTACTATGCGTTTTGCCTGAAATAAATGTTTTATTTTTTTTAATGACCCAATTCCTTTCCAACCCCATAAAACTTTCAAGCAGACACCAATCAAAACGACAAAACATTCTCAACATACCGGTACAGAAACCATTTACAAGGTGGTTCGCAAGTGGGGTGCGTGGCGGGGTGCATCGAAGGGCCCCTGGGCCCCGGTTCCCACGGGTCGCAGGAAGAAACTAGCCAGTTGCGGTTCTAGAACTGCAATTAGAAATTGCGAAGCTGGTTTTTTTTTGTTGGGGGTCGTTGAACTAATTGTAGGGATTTGTTAATTGTTGGGTTATTAATATTGCTTTTACATGAATATGTAACATGACTGAATATTTAAAAAAGTAAAAAAAAACTTCTAAAATTGTTTCCCCCTTAAATAAGGTAGGTAGATATTACGATAGCTTACTAGCTATCGTAATATCTACCTACCTATCTATCGTAATATCTACCTATGTATCTTCCGAAAACCATACTTAGTTACTACTAAGTATGGTTTTCGGAAGATATGCCTGACAGCTTAAAGAGAAATCATACAAATAAATTGTGGATTTAAATTGTGTGGACATATGGATTTAGTTAGTAGTTTTTACTTGGTCATCAACCACCTACCTGTACTACCAAACATGTCCAAACTACAAGGGTTCCATCTGACAATTGGCTTACGCAACCCTAATGAGATGCGTTTGATGAATGCACATTATACCCAGGTACAATGCCTATAGGCAGATTAAACCGAGCATAAATGACGTAGTTTAGGGTATCGCTTTAGTATACTAAGTAATCAAGAATCTTCTTGATTAATAATATCTCCTTACCTATATTTAAGTGCTTATTTTGTTTGGAAAAGGCAACTTCCCATTCAGAGGTCTCACGATATTTGATCACCACGCTTGCTTAGCCATTATGTACCTACAATTTAATAAAAAAAAAAATGGTGGAATTAGAAAGAAGGTTTTATGTTTAAGAAAGTAATGAGAACTCTGGCTGGTTTAGCCATGTTCAACCTTATTTTAATAGTTTATTACGTAAGAGGAGTAATGAGATAAATTCTAAATAAAAAAAAATACTGATGGAAATAAAAAGGTTTTATGTGCAGTAATAAAGACTCTGGCTGGTTTAGCCATGTCTAACCTTATCTTTATAGTTTATTTCTTAAAAAAGACTAATGAGATAAACTCTGTTCTAAATTTGAAAAAAGGACGTGACAGTCCGCCACGAGAGCTGACAGGCGGTTTTTACTTGAATTAAAGAATTATGTGAGTTTACTAAAATAATATATCGGAATTTATTAAAATAAGCGTTAGATTTGATATAATGGTACCTAAAAGTATACAGGGAAGTTCAAAGCTCCCACTAAACCTATTCCTATTCGGAATTCGATATTCTTTAAATAGCAACGCAATTCTGCGGATATCCTAAAATATCACCGATTGCCAATGTCAAAAGGACAAGGAACTGCTTATGACGGTTCCGTGTTATTGCTATTTTCAAAGATAAACTTATTGTCCAAAATGTACAATATTTTTTTTTTCATATTAATAGAATATATTTCTTATATTTAGGTTTATGGATAATGTTCCTAATACTTACGTAAACATTGCAAAGCAATACAATTATTTCTAGTAACTTACTTATCCCGTATTCAAACTGTTCCGGTTCGGTATAATAATAATTGGTGCAAAACAGGCAGGACATCCTGTGTCGAATCATAGTGCACAAACACAACGTTACATTTACCGTTATTTCAAAAATCTGCCAAAGGAAAAAAGCCTTTAACGTTTCTAATTTAAGGGCTGCTACAAAACTTTGTGAGCTGTAAATACGGGTTACGTACGCCAATCTACGGAGCATCCCTTATACGCGTGACGGGTCAAAATCGCGATTTTATTTATAACATGTCGTATTATGCCAGCTGGGGTTTGTCAAGACGTAAAAAAAAATAAGAAAATGAATCCGCGGCACCCCTTGACGGGTCTCGAGGGCCCAAAAGGGCAGACCACCCTTCGAACGGGTTTCAGCGTCGTAAATCCCACGTTCATTTTCAAAAGATATTTTAAAATGCGTATAAAATTATTCAGGGCAGAAATAATTCGGTGCGCCGTGTAACTTATTTATATATTTATGATTTGTTGCGAAATGCGTGCACGTGTTGTTTGAGGAATAAAGTTGTGTTGAAAATATACGATGCTATTTATTACCTTGTTTGAATAGTGCAAAAGTGTATAACGGGTGTAAAAACACTTAACGAAGCCAAAAGTTTCGTGTTCTTCCTATCATTGGGACTTTTTTTTTGCTCAGGACTATACTTGGGAACTTTCTGATTACGGAGATATTGATGGTCAAAGTTCCAACTATTTTATTCGTTGCATACATCCATAAGCATAATGACTTGCTTGCGTTACATTGTGCGATAGCATAAAAAGTGATTTTTCACAGCAAATATAAAAGTCATCTCCCAGCTATAATTTTTGGTAAATGTTACTTAATTTGATGTGTAATTAATGGCTATGTACTCGTAATGTGTCTTCTTGGCTGCATCGTTAGTCTAGTGGTCCCAGGTCGTGCAAAATGTTATTGGATTTTTCCATCAGGAATTTCTCAGTAACAGCCTCGAAGTCTGGATTCGTGTCCGGTTGATGGCAATAGTCTTGCCCTCTTATATGGGACTTTAACATAAGTGGCAAAATGTGGGTGTAATGGGTACACCTCTGCCTAACCCTTCGGGGATTACAGGCGTGATGTTATGTATGTATGTGTCTTCATATACATACCTTGTATTTCTGTATGTTGATACGTATTTTCGGTACAAAATTCGGAATAAATAAAAATAAATAAATATCTTGGGACAACTCACACACGGCCATCTGATCCCAAGCTAAGCAGGGCTTGTGTTATGGTAACCAGACAACTGATATGCATACTTATATAATTTATAAATACATACATATTATAGATAAATTACACTCAGACACCCAACTGTAAGATTCAGATAAGCACAGAAGAGGATTAAGTAATAACTTTTATTAGATCTTTTTTCTAAATTAACATTATCTTTCCAAAGAACAATTTCAGCGTTCATTTGTTTTTTCATTTAAAGTCAAAGTCATTACATTTTCACCAATTACTTCAATTACACAATTGTAAGTCACCTTACTTTGTTTTCAATGTGTTTTTAAACTCACAATCATAAAAGTATTGCATAAGTTACGTCAACCACTTCTATTTTCCTCTCTCTGGTAACAATTGTTCGTTATAAAATAACTGGTAACAGAAACTTTCCACCCCCACGTGCAAAAACAACCCCATACTTTGTTCTTGCAAAAAAATAATTCTACTTATAGCCTTCACAATTTAAAAATGTCGCCATCAAATTTTTTTTAGGTATTACGGTGAAGAAAATGAAGTGTGGTGTTTTGCTATAGATAATTAGTTAAGTATAATATTGGACTGACGTAATACTTTACATTTATAGCAATATTGTTGCAATTACAAGTTTTGATACTTGAATAAAAAAAAATATAGGAATCTAAATTTAAAATTTATTTTGTCATAACTGGTTCTTTGTTGTGTAAGTTTGATTATATTATTTTCAAATATGCTCTTAATTAAAATTCTAGAATAATCTTAGATTGAGATGTAAGTAAGTTCAAAGCTGATTTTTAGGTTTTTTTAATGTAAAACTGTATTAAAATAAATAGTAATTCAGATATTAGAAAAATAAATACTGGAATGAGCGCTTTCTAAAAAGAAATCATCTTTTTAAAAATATCGGATAAATTGAACCTAATCCTTAATCAGAGGATTAACATACAAAAGTGAGTTTTCTATTGAACAATTTTACAACAAGTCACAACCAACATAAACCTTACGTAAGTTACGTCAGATCCTTCTATTTTCTTCCTTCCCTTGTTCAAATTGTTCTTTATGATGTAATTGGTAATATTTTGAAACTTTTGTTCCCCCACGTGAAAACACGAAACCGTACATTCGCCTTGCAACACAAAATTCTATTTTTGTTTAAAAACTCGGGTATAACATTTTTATGTTCTTGGAAAAAATGTGTTTGTGTTTTGATTACGAACCTACTTGTTTTGAACAATTGGTCTGTTTTACTTCGTTATTATTTCATTTAGCATTGATTATTTTTTTTATCAACGTTTCAATTTAAACACAGTGAAAAGTTCTTTGAATTAATATGCTCTTAAAAATAACATAAAAAACAAAATTAAAATACTAAGAACAAGACGTATTATAAAATGTACATACTATTTAGTAGTAGGAAAAATAATACTTTTGTACATAAAGGAAATAATTAAAGTATCAAGAAAATATTACGTCACAAAATGTGTTTTTACACTCATCTGTCGCATTTATAATATCAGTAAGATTCCTAACGTATCTGTCACTCATGAACATGATGCAGTATTTAAGATAACTTGTACTTACTAAAAGTTTATTAAAATACATTTTTCTCCACATTCTTTATTGTTCCATATTTATTTACACATATTTTCTCTAATAATAATATCAGCCTATTACTGTCCCACTGCAGGGCAAAGGCCTCTTCTCATAAATTTCTCTAAAAAATTACAAATATTATATTAAAAAAAAATATATTTATTATTATCCTTTATTTGCTGATTACATTTTCAAATATTTATATAAAAACGAAAATATAAAAATGAGTAGCCTACCGGTAATTGAAACAGGGTTCAAGATACCGGCGGTTATGGCTCCAGTGAGAGAAACCGCCTAACAATGCAAGCCGTGTCCAGAAGTACTGCTTTCTGAATCAAGCCCTTGATCCAGCCGCCTGACGAGAGCCTCCTTAGATGTCGGTTGGTGGAGGCTCTTGGCTATTAAGTCATTGGCTGTAACGACTATCGACGGCACATTGACTGCTGTACAAACATCCCACATGTCAACAACCTCGCGAGCCTTAATTATTATTACACATTAACATATTACGTTTTTAACTTTCGAGAGTACGAATATTTTCTTAATAAATAAGCTAACCTATAAAAACAAATAATAATAAAAAAAATACTAAAACTAAATCGCATCAAAAAATTCCTCCGCATCGGCGTCAACTGGAAATGAGTCTAAAAGACTGACAGCATTGCCACGTTAGATGGCAATGCTTAGCCGTTGGCCAAAGTAGAAACCAGCCATTGGGTCACGGGAAGTGTCAACCAACCGTTTGGGCAATTCCCTAAAAAGGCTATAGAAACACAGACCCCACGACCCGACGGTTTCAACCCCAAATGGCTCGAAAAAGAATATAAAAATAAAAATAAATAAATAATTATAAATATTACAACAAGAATAAAAACATTTAAAAATATGAAACAACAGGTAGTAGCCCACCGGAATTTTATTATTTTCGTCCAACCTTGATTTCAATGTTTCGTTATGATGTAAGAGGTAACAGTTTGGAACTTTCGTTCCCCACGTGAAATACGAAACCTTTTTAGCTCTTCTTGTAAAAGAAAATTCTATTTTTGCCCAAAAATTCGGCATTACATTCTTTTATTAGGCAAAGAATTTCATTGTTTCACCATCGTTTTGTAGCGAATAATCTTGAGCCACTGTTAACTTAACGTGACAACGTGATACCTTTATTTGTTTTTCCAAAACGTGCCAAACCACAATCTCACAGTAATGAAATTAATTCCGGCAAAGTAAATTTATTAAGTACAATGTCTATTTAAAAGTTATGCTTGAAATAGATTTCAAACTAATTAGCATTCAATATTCATAATTTTTTAATATTCTCAAGTATATTCATTCCACGTATGAACGAACTCCCCTTGAACGAATTTCCGTAGATTTTTTTTATATGTTTGATTGTAAGGATGGTTAAAGGAAATACATATACCATTTCTTTGAAAAAAAATTACGATATTTTTCTTTGCTGGGGCTTGTGGGGTAATTTCGGTCTTTCTTCTTTTGACATAGATTGTTTTGTGCAGAACTTAACCTTTATTTAGTTTTTTGGCGAATTTCATTGATTGTGAATTCTTCAGTCTCAAAAATTTCTATAGGTACCTTATTATCGTAGCGTTACAAGCTTTAGTTCAGTATTATTTAGCTGAAAGTTTTGTTTTTAGTTTTGTAAATTTTTAACTATTTTTTTAATTTTTTAATTTGCTTAAATTACAGCTTATATTCTATAGTTTTTAAATGATCATAGAGTAAATAAATCGATAATCTTAAAAAAAAAATGTTTTGGTATTTGACACCTTTAAAAACCTACTATTTTTTAAGTTACTCAATCCGAGCATGATCCAAAGTTTTTTTTAACATTATGTAAGTTTTGCAACTTTTGTTCCTTATAACCAAAATAAACATTACGTAAATTACGGCACTCCATTTTAATTTTTATTTCCCTTAACTCTGTGAAAATTGTTTGTTATGATGTAATAGGTAACAGGCTGAAACTTTTGTTCCCCACGTGTAAAACGAACCCTTACATTGCTCTTGCAAAATAAAAATTCTACTTTTAGCGTCAGAAATGTAAAAATGTCGCCATAATATTATTTTTATTACGTAAACAATTTATTTTATGAATCTTAATAATAAATTCGACAAACGATCTTAGATACTGTGAATTAACGTCACTGCGTGAAATCGTAATTTTTTTTATAATGTCAAATCATTGTCAATTCTGTAAAGTTAAAAAAAGCCACGCCCACATTATCGCGAACCAATAAACGAATTTATATCCTAATTACTGACGTCATAAACCCTTTCAATGCCATCTTTTGATAACCATAGATTTATCATAATAAAGGCACATAATGGGCCGAACATTGTGTCTGTGGTCACAACTACATAAATACCTACTACAACTTCAAAACTACAACGTTTGAAAAGAACACATGGTGTACAATCGCGAACGCTAGTGTTCCGCTAATAAGGTCAGTGACCTTTTGAAACGGTGTTCGTTTTGATTGCAATCGCTTTGTGTTTTTTAATTAAGTGTGGAGCTATGCTATTGATGTGTTATGTTGATTATCGAGATAGCATCTTAATGTAAATAATTTCTTAATATCAGTAATTGGGTTTGGAGTCGAAAGTAGGTTAACATGTTCGGTTGTTATATAGTAAAACGTTATTATTCAAAGAAGAAAAAAATAAGCTAGAGTTTTAAATTCACCCAAAAGAACCTTTCAAGTGTCGAAAGAAATCATTGTTGTTAATTTATTCTAAGCAGTAGTCAAAGTTATAGATACCCTTGTATACAAATGCCATAACACCACCTAATCGATTGAGACCTAATTTGAATATCAAAAAGACATCGATTTACAATGTCCAAACACTTCACAGAAACAGCTTATTGAATGACAAAAGATAATATTAGAGTTCGCTTTCGCACCATTGTTGTTGATCATACACACGAGTTCATCGACCGCTGTTATAAAACGATGATACAGATGAATATAAACGAAATAAAATTTTGCATATCTATTGGGATGTCATATTAATGTGTAAATTCATACTTTATGCGGTCCCGTGCTAGGAAATTATTGATGAAAAAGGCACGTGCCTTTTAAATTAACATAAAATCCAGCTTTGAACTATTGACACATGCTAATATTCATCTTTGTGACACTTTATTTGTATTGCATATTTTGTCAAGCAACTTAGGTTACTATTAAGTTTAAGTTATGGGGATTAAGCATGGTGTGTGTCACGGGTTAAAAGCGTCTTAAGACTTCTTAAGTCGAGCTTTTACTGTCTTTTTATGTTATTGAGTTGTATTCAAGCAAAAGACTTCAACGAAGCTGTAATTTGTGTTCGATGCAATTAAATTCGATTATGTTCGTTTGGAAAATAATAGTTTAATTTATTATGATTGCTACTAAGGAATTCATGTGTCTGCAACCTTAATTAAAGTTTCCCCTCTGTGGTGCATCAAAAACTTTCTTCAAAGGTATTTTCAAGTGTCTACTCTGATCGAGTACGAGGCCGCGGAGTTACTTGTGCCAGATTGTCATATGAATTCTGAAGGGTAATAGCAACTAAATATACCATATCATTGGGTTATTAATTACCTATAACATCGTTACGAGGATGGGGGGGGGGGGGGGGAACGGCGGCAATGTTATGTACGTCATAGATTTTCAGTGACATAATGGTTTTTTCTAAAAGAAAGGTTTTGTATTTAAACCTCAAGATTGGTAATTGCCAATATTTAGTCTTGAAGATATCTTATGACTGCCTCATTCAAATA
Organism: Hoplodrina blanda; assembly: GCA_949316365.1. Taxonomy (NCBI): domain Eukaryota; kingdom Metazoa; phylum Arthropoda; class Insecta; order Lepidoptera; family Noctuidae; genus Hoplodrina; species Hoplodrina blanda. The sequence continues at coordinate 12,513,326 of OX438581.1, forward strand.
ATTTCTTTTTTTTTTTGTTATTAATGGGATCATGGTGGCAACTCTACTAGTACGCAATTGTACCTACCTAAAAGTTAGCACAGTCTCAATTTGACAAAACTGAATCTAATTTACTTATATTTTTGGCTATGACTGACGCTGAAATAAGATTGCGACTACATTTTGAACGTTTGTTTTCTAACGTTTGCTCTCCTAACACTTTGTTCAACGTGAAATTTTGATTCCGGACCAAATAATTGACATTATTTTCTATGTGTAATAACATACCTAAATAAAGCGAAAAATATGTTGGGTATGTTCGTATGTAAAGTGTATTATCCTATGTGGAAATAATAAATTAATGGATGTGAGCGAGATTGCGCAGTGCGCGCGATGTCCGGCCACTAGCCGTAATATTATACCTATGCGCAGAGGCTGAGGAGACTCGGGTGAAGCGGAACACTGAATTATTAGACTAAAAAAATATGGTAATTTAGGAGAAAAGAATAATTTATAATGACGTATTTGCATATACGAGTATGCAGATCAGTCTTGCATATGATTTACAAGTATAAATAATTCAGATAGCGAAAAACATGATAAACCTGTAAGGTAGAATCTAGTTTCAATACAATAAAATGACAAGTAACAGTCCAACCAGAATACCAATTACATTAATTCAATTAACTAATTCGCTCCCTATTACACGGGACTTAAAACGTAACTGGCGAAATGTGGGTGTACTAATGGGTTCACCTCTGCCTAACCCTTCGGGGATTACAGGCGTGATGTTATGTTACATCTGTCTAATCTCAAAAGTATCCTCCCAATCCATACTATGATAATAGACGAAGAATAAAAACTATCATCATATTAAATAATTAGTTACAATAAAGCACTTCACAACATATCAATTCGCCCACTCGCCCCGTCGCGCTCAACAGCGCGTGCAACCGCGCGCGCGCAGGAAGGCTCGTCTCATCTCGTACAGGATGCGGCGCGCGCGCTGTGTCTGTGTGACCTACCGATAGTAAGGCGATCTATCTGACCAGAAGGATCCTCTTACTGCTAGTGAACTTACATGTGGTTAGGTAAGCTTAGAAGTTATTTTTTTGGATGAAAGATTAGAAGGTACTTTTCTGTTTCTTCACTGGAACCAAGCAGAAGGCCAATTCTACTAATTAAAAACGTTAAGACTAGTCGCAATCTCATCTTAGCGACAATCAATGTCAAAAAATGTTGGACAATAGAGGGCATTTTTGACATATTGCGACTCAGATTAGTTTGGTAGTAGAACTGATACTGAACTGAAGTTTTTATCCCAGTAATGTGTTCCCTTGGGGTAATAGTTCAACTTTAAGGAAGAAGCTAGTACGATAATATATTTTACGTTGCCATCTGAAGCATCGAGTAAAATGAGAATTGGAGAGGCCTATATCCAGTCTATTCTGTAAACCTCTCCCTCGATGAATTTAGGTGAGATTGAGGTGTGATGCCATCTCACTATGGAAAGGATTGACAGCACTCTTCTCTTTTTTTGCAGAATAGCTTTGCAAGTGTGGAGTTTTCTACCTAATAATAATAATAATTACTGCCTCGCCTTGTTGGTCTAGTGGTCGCAAAGCGCCACTGCTGAGCCTGAGGTCTTGAGTTCGATTTCCAGGTCGGGCAAAGCATTATTGATTTTTTCCATCAGGGTTATCTCAGTAGCAGCCTCGGGGTCTGGTTTTGTGCCCGGTTGTTGGCAATAGGCTCGTCCCCTTTTACATGAGAATTAAACATAACTAGCGAAATGTGGGTGTACTAATGGGTACACCTCTTCCTAATCCTTCGGGGATTAATAATAATAAAATCATCTTGTCATTATAAATATCCACCCTTCTAAGGCCCGGTTTCCAAAAAAGCGGAGAGGAGAAGAGATGTCTCGTAACCAATAGGATACTGTGTAGTGTTGAAGGTAAGCGGTGAGATGTGAAAATTACGCAAGCCGGTTGGTTATACGAAACATCTCCTCTCGTCTCCGCTTTGGTGGAATCCGGGCCTAACAGTCTAAAAACTGCCATGGAAGCATCTTGATGTGCTTCCTTATCGCAAAATTATGCAACCGGTTTACAGGTCACATGTCTAGCCATCTAGTACCTTCGTAAATGCACATGATATGATAAAACATTGTTTTTCCGTCGCCGCTGCTGTGCCGGATGCTTCAGGCCGCGGACGGGCTAATGGGCCCGTTTCCGACACGTGACGATGACGCGCCGGCTCCGAGCCGTGACGCATGCCGTCTTGTATGCGACGTGATGCACTTTACGTAACCATTGTTTTTATGTATGCAGCTATGAATTATAAGACATATGAGTAGTTTATGAGCAGGACTATTATGTTGTGCGCAAGATAAAATAATTGGTATGATTTTAATATTTTTGCGCAGTAAATTTTTGTTAAAGTTTTTACAAACTGAGTAGTAGGTACCTATGTCGTGTCTGCCTCGTTGGTCTAGGAGTAGCAAAGCACGACTTCTGAGCATGAGGGGGATGGTTCGATTCTCAGGTCGGGCAAAGTGTGATTGAGTTTATCCATCAGGAATTTCTCAGTCCGGATTTGAGCCCGGTTGATGGCAATAAGCTCGCCCCCTACCACATGGAACTTACATAACTGGCGAAATGCATTTTCACAAAGCGGGTATTGAAATTGCTCTAAAGCGTGTAAGATGATTGGAAAGAAAAACGCAAGTAGCGATTGCCTATCTGTCATTCTGACATCTACAACCCAGTTACTGGGTAACACGATACCCCTTAGTAAGACTCGTTATTCGATTATCGAGCAGCATCTAACTACCCGTAATAACTGTCAAAGACCTACGACTGACAGCCCGGACCAACGGCTTTTCGTGCTTTCCGATGCTTAGGAAGTACGGGAAGTTCAGTTCCTACGCAATAAATCTTATTAATCAACCAGGATTTAATCACTATAAATAGTAGCAGGTATTGTACTCACTGACAGTATTGACAGCCGCGTCGGTCTAGTGCTCATGCGATGCGCGGATGCTGCGCAGGCGCGCCGCCGGAAACGGAAGTCACGGGCGCGTTCGCTCGCTCATCTGTGGCAATATGGCGGAATCATAGGTTGGTCACACTGCTTGTTATGTGGTACAAGTAATTAAATATTTGAGGTGAACAGTGTTTTGATTGGAACCGTTTTTATTTTAAAGATTGTTGATGATTTTGAATTTTAGCTATATGAATATACTGTAACATCATAACATATCATCACGCCTGTAATCCCCGAAGGGTTAAGCAGAGGCGTACACATAAGTACACCGACATTTCGCCAGTTATGTTTAAGTCCCATGTAACAGGGGGCGAGCCTATTGCCATCAACCGGGTACAAATCCAGACTCCGATGCTGCTACTGAGAAATTCCTGATGGAAAAACCCAATAACACTTTGCTCGACCTGGGAATCGAACCCAAAACCTCATGCTCAGCAGTCGCGCTTTGCGACCAACGAGGCAGATACACGGAATATACTGTGTACACACAGGTACTTCAATGTATCATCAATTCGTTTGAAAAATCAAATGAAAATTTGGGTTATCTGCACAACAAATAAGTCTCCGGAAATAAATAGTTTAACACTTGCTAAAACATTAGCATTTTCTTATAAACCTTTCAAGTTGTCAATTGGAAAGATCTGTGTACCTACATATTTTTAGTATTTGGAATTGTGGATATTTATTCAGGTTTTTGGGTGCAGTTACAGTCATAATACGAAAATAGGCGAGTCAAGATATTAATAATACATTATATTTTGTTTCAATTAAAACAGTAATGAACCTTGGACAGTTTTTGTAAAATCATTGCGGTTAAACAACAAATAATGAAATTGCAAGAAATAACTTCTGACTGCCTCGTTGGTCTAGGGTTCCATTCCCAGGTCGGGTAAAGTGTTATTAGGATTTTCCATTAGGAATTTCTCCGTAGCAGCCTCGGAATCTGTATTTGTGCCCGGTTAGTCGCAGGCCACGCTGGCGCGACGCGTCTTGCGTCTGCGATGAGCGGGAAAAACAATAATACGGGTTGAACGGGGGCGGCCATATTGGCGCGACTAGCGTGCGCGTCCGGCGACCGCGTCCAGCGGAGGGAATGTACGAGTTCGCGCGTCCTGCGGATTTATTAATATTGTTGAATTATCCGCGATGCAAAACATAAATACGGAGGAGTTTATTAGCGAAATAATGTCTTGTATTGGCGTAATTCATCGTACAGTCTACGATATTCACCAAACTGATGCCTGTTTTTGTTTAAATCATTAACCCTCATTTTTATTTATTTGTAAGTAACTAGCGGTCGCCCGCGGCTCCGCCCGCGTGTATGTCTGTTTTCGCGACCCCCATTTTTTCTTAAATAAAATACAGCCTGTTACTCGCAAATAATGAAGCTTTCTAATGGTGAAAGAATGTTTAAAATCGGTCCAGTAGTTTTTGAGTTTATCCATTACAAACAAACAAAAACACAAAGTTTTCCTCTTTATAATATTATTATAAAGAGTGAGAAAGAGAGAGAATAATATTATTATATTATAATATATATCCTGCGTTCCATTTTAAACCCCGCGCAATAATAGCAGATAAAAACATTAAAATCCACGCGTCCCGCGGCCGCTTCAACGTGGCACCCTACAGCGGCAAGACGCAGCGTCTAGACTCCTCCCGCCGCCGCAGGTCGCCGCCGCTCACCGCAGTCGCTCTAGCGTGGCCTGCGACTTAATGGCAATAGGCTCGACTCCTATTACATGGGACTTAAAAAAACATAATTTGGCGAAATGTAGATGTACTAATGTTCATAGTATATCTACGAGTATTACATTAAAATAGGTACCTACTGGAACTTGCTCGCTTGCTGGCGGACTGGCGATTTCATACTTATATTAACTAAAAGTCCAGGTTTCCTCACGATATTTTCCTTCACCGATGTTAGTGATGTCCAAAATAAACTTAGAAAGTACATATGATTGAAAAGTCATATTGGTTGCGAACCCACAACACCTCGTACATGAGAGTTGGGTTCTTTAAAAACTGGGCCAACACGACATTACTAAAAAAAATCAGGCTCACATGAATCATTGAACTATTTTGCTCTGTAAACTTATTTCGACGACACAGATGCCCCGTGGCTAGACGTGGCTAGAAAAATATTTATATATTTTTATTTTTACACAAAAAAAAGGAAAATAATGTCACCTCGTTCTCTAGGTACTTTCATTCCGTGAACTAATGGAAAGCGGCGGGAAGCGTGACATTAGCGGGGCGTGACCCCGCGCCGTGACCCGTCGCCGCGCCGTGAAATCCGTCAAATCGCCGTGCGCCCGCGCATAGCCATGCCCGTGCTTTACGGTCAGACGAGAGGAGCGTTTAGAGCTTACGATTTTTGAAATGGGTCGGTTAGTTTGTCAGTGTTACTGTGTGACTTACTCCCATAAGTCGCCATTTTAGAATCAAGGGGAACGATTGGGTTATGCTTATTTTTTTTTTAAATATGTGTTGCTACCATCACCTATTATCAGCTTGTTCAAAAGCATTATTATTATCGTTTTTTATATTATTATTATTATGATATTAACGTCATTAGAGATGAGAAAACAACAGAAGAACAAGATGAGCACTTATTAACGAGTGATTTTTACTTATTCTGCATCTTTTGATCACTATTGTATTTTGAGTTCCCTGCTGGAGAAATAGAGGAATCATCTCTCATGTATAAAATGATGTCCATTTTTTAATCAGCAGAAAGTAATTTTTTCACTGTTCACAAAGCTGACACTAGCAAAAAAATCACAATTTAGTCATATATGATCAAGAGACGGAGAAACGACTATTGTTTAATAGTCGTTTGCAGCTCCAAAACCGAATCGTACCTCAGTCGTGTCGTACCATCTAAATATGCTTTGATGGTGAGTGCGGTGACAAGCATGTGTGACCACTGAGAGCCGACTCTCGCACGCTCCTAATCGATCGGCAAATTAGGGATGACCGCGCCACACTTTTCCGATAATTACGATAATAATGTGGCCGTAATGTGCAATGGCGTGATTTAATTACAGCCCTATGAGAAGAATTTGGTAGTTTAGCGGTTTCCGTCTTATGATGGATGGTCTCAGGTATTTTCGGGTCTTCTTTGAAGTTTTACACGTGGAGGAAAATGTTTATTACTAACTGAATAATTTCATCACGGCATCTATATTAAATATTATTAAATATTTTTCATTATTCCTGTATAATTAAAGCGTGAATTATTTGAGGAAAATTTTGGGGAAATTTCGTCTGTTTGCTAAGATTTTGAATGAACATTTTATTTCAGGATCTAATATAGGAAATTTCATCAGTACTTGAAAGGAACTCTTGTGAGAGGTTGGGATAGTATAAACACAAAACAAATGAAGACTGTTATGTAGTCAGGTAGGTACAGTCAGCAACAAAAGTCGATTAACATTTATGATTTTTAAATCCTAATTATTAAGTACAATATTAAAGTAAAACGCAATGAATATAAAATTAAGATATAATAATCCCTTAGCTATAACCTGAAATTCTGGAAACCAGTACATTATATGTTTAGTGTCTGTTTAAATGATATAAAAAAGTAGCATTGTTAATCGACTTTTGTTGCTGACTGTACCTACTCATGTAAATACACTAACAAGCCGCAAGCACCTGAATAAAACAGTCATAATCATAAGTGTTGTAAACAAAAGCTTGGAGTCTAGCATGTTTACGATCTCTTTGTAACATGTTGTTAATTTCACCCTGTACAAACACGAGTCAAACATAACTAACATTACATTTATAAACATTCAGCTGACCATTGTCCGGTTGTTGGAAGAGGGGGAAGAGAAGCTTGGAAAGCGACTCACGCGCAGCCGACACGACTCTATTGTACACTCGCAAATCTTTTAGAAATTCTCATCTAAAAGTAACTGTCGTTTTTAGATTAATGTTGGTGCCTGTTTCTAGGTTTTAGGAGGAAGTTCTGTTACTGAGAATTTTTGAAAGAAAAGTACCGTTTCTTTTTTGAAAAACAGGAAAACGTTTCAGTGAAATTCGGTTCAGGGAATATTATGAAAACAAAGATGCAATGGTAGTGTTGTTCTGCTTTTTAGGAGCCTTACGTGGCCTGTAGTTAAGTGACACAATGTACTAACATCGCAGAGATCCATATAGACTTTCAAAGATTACCTTAACGTGGGAGTCATTTTGGACTCATGTTCATAAGTTGACGTTTGTTGATTGATGCTAAGTATGATGATAAAAATTTCTAGTTGCCGTGTTCGGTAAGTATCTATATCATCTGAATTTGTAAAAGATCGCCTATGCTAGCTTTTCAACAAGTGTGTGCAAATTAATGACAATTACATGATAATTTAGGGGCCATTAATTTATAGTTTACACAGATCTCGACATTATTATTACTTCTGCATTATTTATTGCTTCTTAAACAAATATTCCGTTGCATTCATTTGTTATACTAATAACATTTTCACATGCACTTCGTGTTTTAAACCGTAAAACAATAAAATACGGGTGAAAATTATGTGTCAATATTTACAAGTCAAATGGACTCAGGCGCAGCATGTAATGTAATGAAAGGAAGATATTTATTTATTTAAAAATGAAGTTACGCGGGGAAAAAGCTAGTAATTAAATAAACTTACTCAGACTAACGATTTTAAAAGATTACAGTTTATCGGCAAAAAAATCTGATATAGAATAATAACTTTTATTTACTAAGCAGGATGATATTGTTTCTTATACAGTCTTAAAGGTTGTTCCTTAATATTATTATTAGTTTGAGTATGTACTTTTTTTATTTTTTTAATCTTTAATTTTAAAATAATTTGCACCTACCATGTTATCTCTTCACCACCTTTGGTTGACTGTTAGAGAATGCCTTAAGGCATTACCTAAGTCCGCCTTTGTATAATTTTTTTTGTTGCATAAATTTTATATAAATAAATATCTGGAATCTTGTTATAAATTATAGTTGTGTACAAAATACAATTAAACGAACGAATTAAACGAATATTATTAAACGAAAATCAAGAACCAATCTCGCAAAATATCCAATTTACCTTGCTCCCATTCAAATGTACCAGTAATTCCTAAACATTATGGTGCTGGCCGAAACCGTAAATAATAATCCACTAACTAAAAATCAGATATAAAAACATGTAGGATAATTACTCGTGGGGAATAGTTCCATGGGGGCCAGACATAAAGTATGATAATGTTCTTTTAGTACACCGGTCGGAATTAATACGATACTTGATGGACTGTTTGTGTCATGGAAGCGGGTTTGTGCAAGCATTCACAGATTTTGATGGGGTAGCAGAGTACAGTCGCGTTCTAAACGTTTTGATTTGTTTATTTATCGGTGGTTGATTTAAATGTACTATGGTTTTGTCTGTTTATGTTAAAAATGCAGTCTAAGTCTTATATTTATTATTAGAAAATTACTGTAAATTAAAAGGAACATAACGAAACATAATTTCCGTTTTTTTTTGTGTTGGACGATAATGCAAGACAATGTTAACATTGCCATACATTATCATATTATTTAGCTACTTTAAACAACTTAAAAACACTAGAAACTACATGTTTTTTGTATTTTAGAAGGAATAAATACTATGGGAATTATTTCATAATATCCAACGCTTATTGCTAAAATCAAAATATTCTCTTTTAATAAATCTCTGCACATTGTGCCCGATTGTACCGAAGGGTGGGGCTGGGGGGTACTTCGAGGCAGGGGAGCGCACACCTGGCCGCCGCAGCTGCGTACGCGGGCAAATCTCACGCGCAGCTTCCTTACCGCGCATGCGTGTACACGCACACACTTAGTTTACGTGCGTATGCAACTCATACATGGACAATTTTGGGTATACAGCTGTAGGTTCATGGAGGGGTGTGTTTGTGTGTGTATGCTGAAAGTATGAGTGGACGAGTGGATGCGTAGTTTTATTTTTTTATTTAACGAATATTGTATTGCTATGTGGTGTAATTTCATTTAACTGTTCTTAATATTACTTTACATGGTGAAGTTATCAGTACGACAGTACCTACGCGTATCTGTCTCAGAACAATGGAATAAAACTTCAAACTTTATGTAGATTATAATAAATTACAATAAAGAAAAAATAATTCTGTAAATCGGATTAATTTAAAGAAGATTTGTTTAGTTTAAGATAAAGTGTGTTTTTCTATGTCAGTAAAGTTTTATTTAATACAAAATAAACTTTTAAAGGCAAATAACAACAAAAAATTAATACTTTGTTGGATTTGTCACGATCATAGAATACATAATCGAAAATATTATGGTTTCATTAGGGTTACCTATATTGAGTTGATGTCACGGAAATTAGAGGTTGATTAATATTTTTTAACCAAATTGAACTATATTGGTCTTCTTTGGCTTTGTCAATATAATATGTAGTATTTTCTATTTAATGTTATGTTGCTATAAAAATTTCTCCTCCACTTGAGTACCTACTCATATTCATATTCATTTATTTATTTGCATACCTCAAAATGGGGCAATAAGTTAGATTACAAAATAATTAATTTCGTATATGATCATTATTAAACTATTGAATTATAGTTACTTAGCATTATCATACCATACTTCTATACTTACTAATATTATAAAGGACCAGTTTGATTTTTTTTGTTTGATTGCGTTGATGTGTAGAACTTCTAGTCTGATATATGTAAAAAAATAGGGTTATGGTAAATAATGAAACGATAAAATAGCGTAATACACTAATTTACACTGCAGAATTTAAAACTAAACGTTATTGTTTTGTTTCAGTAATAAACAAAAGAACTCTAGTAAACAAACATTGAACAAGAAAGGGATGAGTTACGGAAACTGGAACTGGAATTCCAATGAATTGAATTCACTTTCATGCAATTCATTCGATGAAGCGACGCAAGTTGACGCAACAGGTTACATTATTATCACAGATTTTACAAAACCGTAACATCTAATAGTTTCATGAATGGAGGATTCCTAAAAAACATTTCTTACAAGTTGTATTGTCTGAACACAATGACAGGCGCCGTCTAACAAAGCGTGTTTTACAAGTGTACAGTTCACGATAGCTCTTTATAATGCAGCCGTTATACTGTGACCTCTAATCTTCCATCCTTAGACCCCTCGTTCGTCCTATTTTGCTCGACGAAGAGGGGCGAGATGGCTCAAGTTACACCGGCTAGGTTCTAAAAGCATGATATTGTTGTAATATCAATAGTGGCAAAACTTTTTGTCGTCATGTGTACTTTTGTGAGTTAACACCGATTAATGTAATTATGTGTGCGGTTCTCTGTGGCCTCACAATAGACCGATTAATTTAATAGTACAATCAGATGTTTAAACTGTTATTTGATACGTTTAAATTAAGAATGTGTGTGTATTGTTTATGTCTTGATGACACAGTTAAATATCTATCTGCCTAACCTTTTCCCGACTATGTTGGGGTCGGCTTTCAGTCTAACTGGATACAGCTGAATACCAGTATTTTACATGGATCGTCTGTCTATCTGACCTCAACAACCCAATAACTGGGTAATACGATACCTCTTAGTAAGACTGGTTGTCAGACTTTGACCTTCAAAATTTTCGCAACCAGAAAGTTCCCAGGTATAGTCTAAAACAAAAAATGATCGCATTAATGGGAAAATCATGTAACTTTCGGCTTCGTAAACCGTCTTTTTACACCGTCAGTTAAAAACGTCATTTTCTGGGTACAAGACATAATATTTTGTGTAAATTGTGATGAGTGACAATGAGTTAACTAGTGCTAATAAATCGGGAGAACAATACTCATATATTAGCACTTTAATAAACCAATTCGTCATGTGACGATGAATGACGAAGAATGATAAGGTTGACGCTGCATTTTTTTGGTAGATCTTTCACTTGTCATGTTCTAGTTAAACAACACAATACTTATTGCTATGAGTTATCTAATTTTTAGGTCAATATAGCTGACGGACAGTTTTGTAGACATATCACCACATATCTAAGGAAGAATGTATAAGTGTTTGTTAAAGAAAATATTATTTGGATTGATCATAGTAATACTTGACCTTGCAAGCTTATTTTTAAACTTAGAATTAGATGCTTACACGGGCTCATTAGATATTTATTTATTTACAAACTTGCTAGACCCGGCCACATTTTACTGTGGCTCAGTACGATAAAACAAGTATATAAACACCTTTTCTGTTAAAAAGCAATGTTGTGTTAAAATTTTATGTCAATCCATCGACTACTTTCCAAGTTTAGCGGACACAAACATATGAAAGCTGAATATAGATATAAAGATCTGTATGAACACCAGCGTATTATGTCACGAGGGGATATAGGAGAAAAGAAAATCATAGGAGGAATTTTATTGTTGTAAAATAAAGCATTTATGATATTTTGTAATTTTATCTTGGGTAAGTTAGTCAACTCCTCTTGTTTTTGGCACAACCGGGCCAAACGCTGAAAAAAAATTGTAAAAAGCATGTATAAAACTATTCTAATTTTAAAGTCACATAGCCCTATGTATGTTTGCCCTCAGAAACATGTGTGAATACATACTAGCATACATCCCACGCCCCGTCAGTCACTGGTGTTTGGTTACCGCCACTTTTTGCCTAAAAGAGGCGGGATCCCGTTTCTCGCTGAAAGTCTACACCGCGCAGATGCACGTGCACGACTTTTGAAACACAAAATGGCGGATAAATACCACATTAAAATTTTAGAGTGTGTATATGTGTATTTATTTAAAAACTAGCGAACCGCCCCGGCTTCGCACGGGTGCAAATTTCCGACAGACACGGTGGATTTTATAAAAAAATCTTGCATAAAAACCTTGTCCGGAAAATTATGAATACAACAAAAAAAGAATCAGACAAATCGGTCCAGCCGTTCTCGAGTTTTGCGCTTAGCAACACATTTAGCGACTTATTTTTATTATATAGAAGATAAAGTTAGGAAAGCTGTGTTAAAATTATAAAATCTATACCTAATATAATAAAGCTGAAAAGTTTTCTTTGTTTGTTTAAACACACTAATCTTTGAAACTACTAGTTCAAAGTAACTAATTCATTTGTTAATTTAGAACTGATAAACCAATTACAGTAAATAAATTTGACAACGTAGTTCTATAAATTCAATAATGATGAAACAAAGGTATGTAAAAGTATACTATTGCATACCTCTTGCAGTACTTCAAGTCTGACAAGATGACCTTTTATTCATCCGCAAACACATCGCAGTCCGGTCTGGTGTCCAGGAGAGCATTGAGCGCGGTGAGGGTTCGCGGTATGGGATATCTAGCTCGAGTAACAGTCCTACATTTGGAGGGCTTGGGCGAGGGAAAATGTTGTTTGTCTTACTCCGTCACCATTCTTCTATGATTAATTTCGTTGTTGGATCCAGTTGAATCGTTTCTCCAGGACTTGTCGAGCTTCATTACCTCGGCACTTTTCTGGCAGTCGTCTATTTGATTCTGGCTTTCCCAAAATGTCCAACATTGAATCTATATTGGTCGTGTTTAGCCCAGACTGTTTCCTAGTTTCTGCAATATTTGCATGATTCACAGTTGTAGTATTTTCTGCGTAATCCGAGTAAACTTATTTGAAATGCAGAACAAATTGTGAAATACTCAGGTTTGGTATAGATTTTACGTCACACAAAGTTATTGTGGAGTAAGTAGGTACCTACTTATTTATATGAATGACTAACTTATGGCCGCGGCTTGGTTTGTGTGATTGTCGGTTATCAGGGAGTTAATTATTTTGCGAGGAACACAATTTTTGTTTTCTAAAATTGAAGTAGCAATCTGCCAGTGAAAGTTCCGTCAAAATCGGTCAGGCCGTTTTGGAGATAAGTCGAAACAAACATAAAAAGACAGACAGACAAAAAAAATCGTGTATGTACCGTATAGAAAATCACATTTATTTTGTGATAAGGTATTATTTTGAGATTGACAAACACTTAATTTTTATTTATTTGTATAGATTTTAGTTCGACAAGAAAAATATTTCGTAATCCTTTATGTAAATTACTAGCTGATTGAAAATGTTTCTAGTTCACTTATTCCGTGGAAAAGAAGAAGCACGTATGAAACAACTTAATTGAAAGGATAGTTGCTGCACTTCTAAAATATTTAATACACCTAACGTCTTTTAATTCTTTTTTTAAATACATACTTTCAAAAGTACTTATAGTGGAGTCGGGGCGATCCTCAGAGCTGCAATCCGCAAAGACACAAAAGAGCGGAAATCGATGCTTAAGCTCAACCCGCTCCCATTTTGTTTTGGAGATTACAAATAATGAGAGGTTATCTTTTTTTACCGCATATTGCACTGCCTTCAATCAAAAGATGCAGCTCAAAAAACATGATATTGGAAAGCCGACTTTAGACAATGCATTTTATATTCCAAACTTGAAATTCTCAAACTTTGACTTAGGCTGTTTTGTTAATGAAGATGCAATTTTCGTAGACGGGGTTACAACGCATATCTAACGGTAGGAAGTAGGTGATTATTGTGATAGGATATCCGATAGAATGTGACGTATCAGGTAGTTTTAATTTTAATTGTTCAGAGACCTTGTCGGATTATGGTTCATGTGTAACATGATGTTGGATGAGATTTTTTAAGCAGATGACTTTTTATCTAAGTTTCTATACAGCTATATCGATCTATCTATATCTATAATCTGTACTTCCTAATATTTAATTTAGCTTCTGGCCGCGACGTTTTCCGTGTTATTTTTTTTCCACCCGCGTTATGTTACGTTTTGGGTTACTGCTCCGCTTCTGTGTGTCGTAGCGTGATGTTATATAGCCAATACTATTCCTCATGAATTTGGCTATCATATTCAAGTATGATTTTTTCCTATTGGACTGGTAGTTCAAGAGTTTAGCGCTTTTAAACAAACAAAAAACCTCATCAGCTTTATCAATATATATGTATACGTTAGGTCAATTTACGCTGTTACAATATCATTTTTAAATAAAATATGATGCATATAACATTATACAATCACTAAGAATGCATTATGTTCTTGTGAACGTCTTCATAAAAGTATTTACCAAACATATGAAGTGATAACCATACATAAACGTTACACACAACAAATTCCCGCATTGGAATGTAGAAAATTCAAAACAAATTACCTCCTACCAAACCTGATATTAACACCATTAAAGTTCAAACAAAATATCATCGGATCATAAGGAAAATTCTTCCAGCATCGCTGCAGAAGGCAGGACAAACCGCCGAGTCATCGGCGCGGGCGCATCGGCCCGTGGGGGCGACTGCTTTGATGCGAGCCGACGTTCGACATCGTCCGATAGCCGACAAAACGACAACCACGGTGGACGTGGCTAAAGTTAATGGTTGAAGCGATTATGAAGGAAAAAGGATTAGGAAATCTGATATTAAACGTGTAAGAAGAAATTGGCGTAGTAATTTCAGACTTTTGAGTAAAAATTACTTGTTCAGAGGTACTTCCACGAGACCGCTAACATAAAAGTATTCGATTCATTATTGTTTAATTTTATGCCCTTTGTACCTATCTTTGTACTTTTTTCTTGATAAACAATACTGTGGGAAACCAGTACTTTCAGTATAAAAAACAATCAAATCTTTATGTAAGGACAGCATCCTGTTTGGGAATAAAAATCTAATAAAAATAACCATCATTTTATGTTAATTTTCTTTAAAATCTATTCACTTTGAAGCAGTATTTAAATGCGAGACTAAATACACCAGAATTCGATAACTCATTTTTCCAAGGCTTCACTTTTAAATAGTTTTAAGGATCTTTATTTGAGTAACATAATTATAATGGACCTTCGCGCTGCCGATGATTCGACTTTATAGTTATTCGAGATTTTAATGCATCGAGGTAGTGAACTGTTGTGCTAATTCTTCGAGATATATTGACTATCGAGCTAGCTACGTCATTCGATTTCACATAGGGAACCCTCTAACTACAGTATTCCCATATCCTCATCAAATTAACTTCTTAATCCAACAAAAACACATCAAAATCTCTCAAAATCGTTCATAACATAGACCATAATCTAAAAAACGACACCGCGATCCTCGGACACTTGTGAGATGATGGTGTGAATTGAGCGCTAAGATGAATAAGCCCGTCTGATAAACAACTGCGCGAGGGCAGTAATTGGTCAGGATCGTGTTTGTTACCTCAAGATATTTTGTCATTTCATTACAGCCAATGTAACCTCATCTTGGAAAATTTACGTAGGTATGTGTGTTCAAATTGACTGCCTCGTTGGCCTTGTGGTCGCAAAACGCGACTGCTGAGCATGAGGTCTTGGGTTCGATTCTCAGGTCGGGCAAAGTGTTATTGGGTTTTTCTATCAGGAAATTCTCAGTAGCAGCTTCGGAGTCTGGATTTGTGCTCGGTTGATGGCAATAGGCTCGCCCCCTATTACATGGGACTTAAACATAACTGGCGAAATGTGGGTGTACTAATGGGTACACCTTTGCCTAACCCTTCGAAGATTACAGGAGTGATGTGATTATGTGTGCAAATGTGATCGCCCTGTGGTTAAGACGCGCGCCTCTCAAGCGTGAGGCTGTAGGTTCGCAACCGGACACGGGCAAGGATATGATTCAAATAAATCTCAATAGTGTTAATATCAGGTTTGGTAGGTTTGTATGAGTGAATGTTATATAGAATGGTATCAATGTACTATTCAATATAACATTTGAAAAATAACGTCACAACGCTATTTAATTGTTATTTCATTGTTAACCTATTTTATATAAGAACAGTTTTTTTTTTCAAGATAAATATAAAACAATGTATATATAAAAATAGTATCGCCAAAATGCAGTTATTTCAACAATATAACACAATAACTGCCGTTATTTTCCAATAATATAATAAATGGGGTCAGTGTCTGAAAAATAAATTATTTGTGTTTCATTAAAACGTATAGTTCAAACAAATTAAACTAATTTTATTTTATGTAATGTGTAACAGGTATACACGTAAAGTCGTGTTACCAATATTTTACGTAATGCTAAATACTCGTAGTTAGATAGTACTTAATTTTATCACAGTAACAGTGAAAGTCGCTGAACATTATTTTTAATCTATTTCATTTTAGATTGGAAAGAGAAACCAGGAGCATGTTATCTAAGAAGCAGATAATGAAAAAAATAACCTAATATAATCAGTATAAATTGTGTAACACTGCCATTGGTTGAACCGTTCAAGGGAAATTAAATTGGCATGTCACTTTTTCATCACGGTTTTAATGGAAGTAAAAAGTTTTATTAGATTTAGGGCTGCCATCACCTACATTGCCGACGCCGGACAAATATTTCAAAAACTCCAGACATTTGGGTGAAATTGATTTTATTTTCCCATAGAAAAAAAATAAGAGAAAGAAAATGTCGTAGTCATAAGTCATTTGCACTATTATTTATCGGCTTACGATTAATCAATGACATGTGGTTTTAAGAAACTATATTCTTTATAATTTTTTAAACACAGTTATTTATTTAGGTATTTTTTGATGGTTTGTGATTTATAAAAATATAACACATGTAGTTACCAACCTGAAGTGTTATTTGTAAATTTTTAGTAAACGTTTTTGTAGCCGTTTTTTGGTTTTAAACATTTTTTTTTAATTCGATTTTTTTTTAATTCGAATTGACACAAGTCCTTTTCAACGTTTGAAAAACGCTCCCGGACAAATCCGAGGAATGCCGGACGGTTGGCAGCCCTAATTAGATTACAACAGTTGGCAATAAGTGATATGTTGTAATGGAGGTCTGTAAACACCAAGATTAACTATCGCTCCTTTTTATTTCATGGTGAAATCTGAATTAGTTCTGGCCCTAAACCAATATTGTGAAGTGGTAAAATTGTTTGTTTGTAAGACGTAATCTCGGGAAGTACTGGTCCAACAAAAAATCTTTAACTGATAGAAAGCTACACTACTGCTGAATATCATAGGCTATGTTTTATAGTATACTGGACTTCAACGCGGACGAAGTCGTGGATAGCAATTATAAACATAACACTACGTATTGTTTTCTTTCAAAAATAATTTTGATCTTAGTAAAAGCGAACCTTTTTTTTTGGTAGAAATAAGTAGATGATATAATTTCCAGACTTAAGATTCCGAGATCGAATTGGACTTACACCGTTAATGCACTATTTAGGGTCGGTAAATACGAAGTTAGTTATTGAAGCTGGACAGAACATCTTTGACGCGATAGTTTCTGAGGAAGGATAGATTTTTGTAACTCTTTGACGCTTTAACAACTAAAAGGAAGTAGTTTAGTTAGTTTGGCACATATATACCTAGCTATTGATTACCTTTTAACGCATTGGATAATTTTATTATATTTTTGTGTAGCCGTTTAGAGTATTTGGCTTTATTCTGAACTAATACCAGGCCAAGATAGACCACGTCACGGGCAGAATCAAATACCTAGGAAAACTCAATATTATAATCATTGGAAATCCCATTTATAATGCCATCCACATGTTTCCTCAAATTCTTCCATTACCATGAGAATGTAAGAATTTCTGTCATTCTATTAAGACAGTTCCACGATACTTCGTGCGGTTACTCACGTGCTGGTTTGTCGGCCAGCGTGTTTCGTGCGTGATCTTCAAGTGTGCACCGTGCCTAATGTCACCATGCAGTTGGATTGTTATTCTAATGTATGAATTGATTTTGCTTCATGGGTTACGTGTCTCTTCATGTGTCGTTGTAACTGATTTAAAGATAGATAGATAGATAGATAGATAAAACATTTATTCGGTGCACACAAAAGACACATCACAACACTAAAGTACAATCAAACAGCTATGGACTACCTACTTAGGACAAAGTAGGGTGTGTGTCTCAAGTTGCACCAAATGGGAGTCCAGCTCAGCATGTGCCAGGCAAACATACCTGACGCTGATATTCTGCTGAATCCCTGCAGTGACATGCGGATAGGGGAGCGAGATAGGGGGGGGAGTTGCCTAAGTAACTCTAAAAAATATAAGGTAAGAGCCAAGTCGTAGGCTGATTTAATGAAGCTAATAGTAAGAGAGTTAGAGTAGTTATGGCTTCCTCAGGAACTGGTGAGAGGAATCACAACACAGAGGGAAGTAGAAGGAGTGGGGTTGAGGCTTTAGAGCAGGAGTGGGACAGTAATGTTTGCATGCCGATTGGTAAAATGTGGCTGGGCTTAATGTAATCTTAAGAACTATTATGTATTACCCATATTTGCAAAATAAAATTCTATTCTATTCTAAAAAAAAGAGTAGCTCCTAAGACCCAATATTTAAGATAAGCATGACGCTTTTTTTTTTTTTTTTTAGGTGGTAAAAATCATCAAATGACTCCTTCCGGCCTGGGTGGGGCGGAAGGGACTGTCAGACTTTTACTGACTAAAAAACCACCCTGTTCCTTCTGTTGCCCTTTACGTTCCGGGGCCACGGTATCCTGTTAAGACGTCCCGCAACCCCGGATAAGCATGACGCTGAGATGTAACATTGATTTATACATTTACATAACACCCATAATCTCGAAACAATTATATTTTCTTCTTCTTTTTTCTTTCTTCAAAACTTATAACGGCTTTGCCTATAAAACATAAATAAATAAAACTCAACATAACCTACGCAGTTAGCAATCAGTACAGTCGTACTTCAACCGTATGTTTTTTATTGTTTTACATGATTTCATAGCACATATCAGCTGTGTCAATAAACGTGTTGCCAGCCACACGACATGACTGTCATACACATGTGTACCTACATGTCCTTTGTTATACACATGTCTACCTTCAAGTGTTTGTTTTGGTTAAATCCTTTTTCGAATTGGTGAATCAAATATCTAACTCCTATCTTCAATGTATCTCCTTCTATCTAAATCAATAAAATCGAATTTGGGAAGTGCAAAACTCGAAAACGACTGGACCGTTTTGGCTGATTCATTTATTCACTCTATTTGTAAATCTAAACCATCCAGATACTCAAACAATCATAAAAAAATCATTGATATCAGTCCAGACGTTTAGGAGTTCAGTGACCTTTTTGACATGCTTGAGGTAGGTATAATTCTTAATCGTTTACATTAATAAATTAGATTATGTCAATTAAATAGGTACCTTTGGTACCTTATTTCAGGATATTAGGTTTGAGAAACATCAATCAATCGATCATATATTATGTTTACCGATCCATACTAATATTGAACCGATTTTGATGAAATTTAGTACGAGGTAAGTTTGAATCCCATTAAAGGACATGGGTTACTTTTTATTCTGCGACTTTGTGTACATAACCGACATTAATGCCGACGAAGACATGAGCAAAAGTTAGTAATATTATAAATGCAAAAGTTACTCTGTCTGTCTGTCTGTCTGTTAAGCTTTCACGACTAAATCACTGAAACGATTTTGATGAAATTTGGTACGAGGTAAGTTTGAACCCCAATAAAGGACATAGGACTACTTTTATTCCACGACTTCGTCTGCATAACCAACATTAACGCAGACAAAGAAACAGGCAAAAGCTATAGTAATCAAATAAATGAAATAGTTCCTGTCTGGTTACGACCTGTAAAATCAAGCCATCATTGTCTTGTTATGTTAAACAAAAGAGCTATTAAGTACTTTGTTATTTAATTCTACATGAAACAGAGAATATCTACCGATTTTATTGTTCGTTACTGTGCTCCTTCAATGGTAGTATTATACATTGAGCCTTTGAAAGACTTCGAATAATTGATTCGTACCTTTGTATGGCTTGTTTCTTGTTTACATTACATAATTTGGTAATAATCTGTTATTGATCTTGCCTTTTATTGGCGCTTTGTAATGAAAATGAATGTGTTTTCTGTTTTTGTTTAGGAATGCTTTAACATGTGGTTTTATTTGTTATGTTATGTTGATTATCTTTATGGTTTTATTTAATTTAATACCTTAATTTGTATCTACTCGTAAATTATGCGAAAGTAATTATGTCTGTCTGTCGGGATGTTACGCTTTCAAAGTCAAAGTCAAAGTCAAATCATTTATTTCAATTAGACCATTAAAAGGCACTTTTGAACCTCGAGAAAAATTTGAATCTAGTTGCCCATTCCAAAAGGTAGCTTCGTATGGAGAAGAACGGGCAAGAAACTCCATACTTACTCTTTTAAAAAATATATGGTTTACAATAAGTAGTAGGTACATTAATTCTATTTTAAATACGAATGTGAAGACGGTGTACCTAAAATAAAAGTCATGTAAAGTACTACAATACGTACCAAATGCTACAAAGATTAGAAATGGAAGCTAAATTATTTTTGTAGATACACAGTGCTCACACGTTTACATTAATGTGATCGTAAACTATCTTTTCTAACATTAAAAAAAAAACATCAAATCAGTGTGTGAGCCATAGTCTTCTATCACGATTAAACTAATGAACCGATCTTGATGAAATTTGGTGCGGGGTAAGTTGGAACCCATAGAGCAATAGCGCACTAGCGGCCTGGCCGCAGCGGCCAGGCCGCGGCGGCCATCGAGATACATACCTTAGTATGAAATCGCCACAGAGCGCGCACCTGGCCGCACGCGGCCAGCGGCCACACCGAGCCGCAGCGGCCAGCGAGATCGAACGAACTTTCACGTAGCAAGGGATGAACCTAATATTTTTTCCTTTTTTTTCCGCTTCTTACTTAGAAGATACAAAAGCACTGCTATTTCTTCAACGTCCATTTTGAAGCGCGCTGTATGTGCAACTGACGATCGTGGTCGCGGTTTTGGCCGCGTTGCAAATCGCAACCCCTGCAGCCGGGTCGCGCGAGTGGCCGCTGCGGCCAGGCCGCTAGTGCGCTACGGGTCTAAGAAAGGACATAGGATACTTTTTATTCCGCGACTTCGTCTGCGCGGGCAAAAGCTCAGTCATAGTCACTTGCGTTCCAGTAGATACTAGCTTCCGCTTTTCATGACTTACAAAAACCTATAAAAAAAATTTGTTGCGTAGGTAAGGTATGGACTTTGTATTTTCCAAGTTATGAATCAGCATCTTCTTTCATCGGATAAGTAAAATCCTAACTTGTTTACAATATTGACAGATTTAATTATAAAAAAAACAAAGAATCTATAATAACATCAAAAAAATCTGCTTCTTTTTCATCGGCTGAAAATGTGCCCAAAAGACTGGCGCTTACCACGTTGAATGGCAATGCTTACCCTCTAACCAAGGTAATAGTCAGCCCTTGGGTCACGGGAAGTGTCAACAGTGTGGACAACTCCTTAAAAAAGGCCATGGGCACACGGACCTCACGAACAGAGGGTATTCACACCAAACGGCTCGAAAATATAATTACCAATATACTATAATTTTACCGTTTGTGGTAGCAGTAGCAGCGCCAGCACAGCACGCCGAATTAGGAAGATGGGATGACGCAAAATCTCGACACACTTGTTTATCTTTTTCTCATCTCTCAGTCATACAGATGAAAAACCAGCAGTAATCCATCTTGAAACTAATAGCAAATTCTAGCATATTAATTCTGCAGGTAAACACACTCACTCACCTTTGTCTGGTAGGTATAAACCTATCTCTGCAAAAACACGGGGATATAATCCTTTCCGGCGTATGGGGCAGTTTCGTCTTTCGGCAGACTTTGTGACGCCGAACGAGGAACGGCCAAATTGATAATCGTTTGGCGGCAATGTAAAGATATTTCAGGTGTTCGTAGGGTTGTCCAGAATAGGAAATTAATTGTTTATTTTGGAGTGTGAATTGAAGAGTTCTCTTAAGGTAAATAAAATAGCCATTTTGGAATGAAGTTCCTTAATGTTAGGAGTTAACTGGTAGAAATCGTCACGTTGGGAAAAAGTGTTATGTCTCCACCAGACGATCTTCCCTCTCTTTCTCTTTCTGTTTATATACGGGTGTCAGGAACTTCGTTCCGGACAGAGATCCCCCGAATGCACATTTTCTTTTTTATTCTTATGTATTAGTCCAACAAAGTATATTTGTAACAAAGAATAATTATTTTATTCTTATTCATTAAGTGCCAGTCAACGCATGTTTGATTGTTTTGATATCGATTTATAGATGTGTAGATGGAAAGTGTGTGTGTTGAATTTTGTAAGTCAAAGTCAAAACTTTTTTTAAATTTGACCATTTACAGGCACTTTTGAATTGTCAAGGAGTCGGTCCGTTAGTCAGAAAGTTGAAGCGTTCCAAAACGAAGGTTGCCCTCTGTAGAGAAGAAATCGAGCCAAGACAGTTTTGTAAATTATTACCCAGTCAATATTTCCTAAAAGATTACCTACGAGATATCAAATTCATACCCTTATTACGCCCGTCACTTCGACATTTTAAATCAAGATAATGTCGCGATTCGATCAAAAGATTGCAAAGTATCATAAGTAATATTGGCAACCCTGAGTATATTTGCAGATCGCATATTCCACAGAAGAGGATTACCCAGTTTGTCATTACTGTTTTCTAGGAAGGTACCTCAGGTAGTTAATATAAGCATTCTTTGTCATAAAATTGCAGTAGACACCTCACTCAAATGTGGACTCTAAAATTTCAACATAGAGTTTATTTTAGTAAAGGTTGCGTTTAAAATAATTTGGTCAATTTATTTTCAATTGGTGCTAAAATTAGCGTGCTTTCCGTGTACATTAGTACCGTTATCTATGAATGAATGCAAGTAATTATGATTTTATGAATGGTACGCTCATCGCCCGATTTAGGGTTAGTTGGGTCACAGTATAAATATACTACCAGTAGTGGCTCTCGGCCGTAACCTTGAACTAAGTACCTAAAATTCCGTGCGACATACTCACGCGTTAGGGCTGCCCGCACATAGTATTTTAATTTCATCAACCTACTTGAGTTTCTTTCTAGTTATGTGAATTTTTTTTTGTTTAAAAAAATAATTCGTTGTTATTGAAATAGGAAGTGTTCAATAAAAATACATGTTGCGTTGTATAATTAAAAGATTTAATAAAAAAAAATTCGCCGAAGGAAACCAAACTCCAATCCTTACAAACTTCAACATCTACTTACTCAACCAAAATGAAAGAAACATCGAACGAGTAATTATAAAATCTGTTTGCATCTCAGCTTATTAACGTTCACATTACTACCTATAGTACCTACAGCTAGGAGCACTTTGGTCACCCATCCAATGTCGCACTGCTGCAAACGTTATATAACAACCATCTCATCGCGTGTGCCGTATCTACAGCAATGAAAATCTTACTAAGTAGGCAGGTATCATTACCAGGTAATAAGTAACTAAGTACCTACGTTCATAAGTAAGCAGATAGCCGAAACTAGGAAACTACCTACCTAGGTACCAGTTGTACGGGAACGGCGTAGTTAGGTCATTCGTATCACTTTTTACACCCTATCCACAATTTATTTATGTAGGTACCTATTTTATTAAATTATTAATAAATTATCAAGTATTTTACTCGGTGTAAAAAGCGAAATGTGTAGGTATTTAAGTATTTAAAAAAAACAAATTACGTAATAGTAGGTAGGTAAGTGTATAATTGTTTTTAAAGTCTCACCTCTCGTATTTAAAAAAATGTTATCTCTGGGTTCGTTATCGAAGAATTCAAGCAGCCAAACACTGCACAATATAGTTTATAATTTCTCCTTGCCATATTAAGAAATCGCACGCTCACTGCTTACAAAAATATTACATCATCCATTCGTCACTACGGCGGGCGGCGCGGCGGCGCGGCGCGGCGGCGCTGTCAAGACTGTTTGTGTACCGAGAGTGTACCGAACTCGACGCGCGTAGGTATGACTCGCGTTGCGACCGTTTCTATGAAGACACAATACTGTACATTTTATTACCGTGGTTGGGTGGTCGGCTTATCTACTGATTGTGATATTAATAATAAAATTTTATCATCTTTAATTTTAGGCTTTGGTTAAGAAGTGACTTGTATTATTTCGCCATTAAAAATTACATATTTTATTATTTCTTTGTTTTAAATAATTCATGAAAATTGTAGTGACTGTAAATGATCAATTTAATGTTATTATTTAATATTATTCATTATTTTTTATTATTTCATTTATTTATTTTAATTATTTTATTAATACAGATTCAGATTCGTTTATTGTCTGTCACAGGTGGCAATTCAGTTCTTAAAATTATTATTGTGATATGTATCACTGTAACATACCCGTATGGTGTACAATATTGAAGACTACACATATAAAATAATTAAATATTAAATAATAAATCGTCATAAAATTAATAACATTAATAAATGTCTGTCTGGTTATCAATATCAGATTATGTGTTAGCATAAGACTTAGTTTATTGTAATGTATGTAAGACAAAGTATAATATAAGGCATATAAATAGATAGGTATCTATATTTTGAATATTAATATAAGTACCTACTATAACTTCTACTTACAAAAGTAAACTCGCAAACGTCTATAATATTACTTCAATCGGTTTTTCCATGACTTGCAAAACTCTTAAGATTACATAAAAGTTACAAAAGGACTTTTCTATTGACGTCATATTTATATTTTGTTACTTTATTAATTAGTTATTATGATATACCTTCATATAACTACTAATGACTTTAATTAAACTTTTCTTAACTTAAAAAGGGTATCTTATTCAGATTTTAATTAACATAAAGAAAATCTTGAAGATTTCTTAATCTACTTTGTAACTGAGTAACTCTTTAGTTTCTAAATTATCTAGAAAATGTCGCTCTGTTCAATTAGTATAAAATATTTCAATTAGATAAAATAGAGTGTAAAAAGACATGCCATATAACCTTTAACTATGCGCGAATTGTCCAATACTCAATATTGAAATAATATTAAGGGCGCGCCAAAAGCCAGCAAACTTTTATAATTCAGTGTTAAGTGTTTTATCGTAATAACTCCAAAAATAAAAGGAATTACCTAAAATGCCTAGACAAAACCCTCACTCATGTATAAATATAACTAATTATCAAATTTTCGTCATATTAGTCATTATAATATCGTGTATAAATCGAAAAAATCAAAAAATTAGAGGCTACTTTGTAATGTTTTTCTATCGAGAAAATGTTATTATTTTATGTTTTTGATCAATGAGAACCCTCGAAAATATCATGTAGTTTTCATACATTTGTATTTTAAGCCTAGAAATCTAGAATTGTTCATGTAAAATAAAAAAAAGATTGGTAATTTTGCTTACTACCCACTCTTAAAGCATGTTTTTAAAAATATTATTATAAAGCTACACTTGTTACACCCATTAAAACCTACACTACTATGCCATAATTATGAGTAACTATTGTTCGCAGATGAGCAGTAAGTAGAATCTCGCAGGGTATAACGGAGAAAGTTAAAAACGTTGCTGATTATTGCCTACTAGTCAGTTACTTATTCCTAATATTAAAGAAAGGCCTACAATACTGACCTTGAATGTAGTGAAGACGTACCTACTTTACTTTTAATGAGTCAGCACATTCCATACAAATCTTACCTAACGCGACTAAAGAAGTCAGTTTGACAGTTAACACGTCACAATATGGCGGAAAGGTCAATGAAATTCTATTTTCGATTTTAATTGCATAGTAAGTAGATTTAATGTCATATGTCACAACGTACTGAGGCGAAAAACTATAAAATAATAATAATATTAAAAAAAAGATTGATGTCACAAGTTCCTTCTCTATACAGTGTCATTGAAAATTTACCAGAAACCTGAAAAGGGGTCATTATGAACAACTTTTACTATGGGACCAACCCTGAAATCATGAAAAAAACATTAGCTGTTCCATACATTACGATCGTGTTATGTAACATTTTTGTAGGGAACAGCTGATTTTTTTTTGTCTGACCCTGTATTACTCTCAAACAAAATGAAACAATTCAGAATAAATTAAGTTATAACTCCTCCACACTTACAAGCTAACCGATAATTAAATTTAACTAGAAGATTACTAAAATAAATGTAAAGTCCCGCCTACGATTGCCTGTTAAAATTCCTTGAAGACAGTGTAATTACATTACTAGTTGCTGCATCTAAAACCGAACGTCAATCATATGGAGGCGACGCGTTATTACTACACGAGGTTAGTTTAGTTATCGAATTGTACAGTCAGCTACGGTTGTTTGTTTTATTTCTTAGATAATTAAAATTCGAACTAGTGAGTTGACTTTTCAGAGAGAAAACTTTGATTTGATTTTTTACGAGAAATGTAATAATAAAAGAAGCAACAATTTTTAGTATAGTACATTATGATACGAGTGAGATAAGTTTGTCATTACAGTTGAGACTGGATTGCATTTACATTTAAATCACGCATGCGATATCACCGCATTGTGACCTTAAAAACTGTGCAATAAGGACCACTTTATGAGCAAGTTTATTGACAAAATATTTACCAGTGTTGGTCTTTAACGCTTTTTTATGGAAACTGTTACTCCTATTCTTGTTCCTTTCATTGTCTAGTAAACTAATATAACCTAGAAACGCATTATAAAGAACTTATTCGCTTTCAAATCCAAAAATTACTATCAAAGTAAAATCGGTCATTGCCTATTTTGTATGCTAACTGTACCTACCAATGCAATTTCAAATAAACTTTGTATGAAATGAAAATTGATGATTCTAATGAATATAAGGATTTTAGCACAGCAGTGCCTTGACGGGAGGTCAGTATATATGATTTAAAACGTCCGACATTATAATGACAAAATTTTAAGTTTAATAACTTGAACCTAATGATATTATTATAAGTTATTTTTAATGAAGTTGTAATTTTAATATACACTTAATGCATATCTAGCAAAAAAGTGTTGAATGAAAAATATAATTAGGTAGTAGGTTCTTCTTTTTTTTGGAGCCAATAGCCAAATGTAGCTTTGGACGCTTACGTGCCATAATCTGGAATTCTAAATAATCGATTTAAAAATATGAGTAGGGTAAGCAGTGGGGTGTGTTTAAAAAAAAAGCAAAAATATTTATTGACACAGACCAAGTGTACACAAAAATAATTTTAAAAAGGTTTTAATGTACTATATTAAAAACTAGCGACCCGCCCCGGCTTCGCACGGGTGCATGTATTATACATATAAACCTTCCTCTTGAATCACTCTATCTATTAAAAAAAACCGCATCAAAATCCGTTGCGTAGTTTTAAAGATCTAAGCATATATAGGGTCAGACAGACAGAAAAAGCGACTTTGTTTTATACTATGTAGTGATAATAGATAGGTAATACACACAGCACAAAAATACAAATAAAAAACCCAAAAAATAGACATCATTGTGTTGTTATTGAAGTTTGAATTTGGAATGTTTCTTACATTCTATCGTTTTGGCATAACTGAAAAATTATGTTCAAATCTCGCTAGCTAGTTTGAAGTAATGCCATTAAACAATTTTGTAGAAAAACAAAAAAAAAAACAACAACATTCTATGAATATCCTCAACACAATTCACTATTCTAAACTGAACAGATGACGTATCGTGAGAATTAGGCCAAACTCACAGCGTATAAAAAAGTCATTTGTTCCCAATAATTACTACAGCGATTATCATAACTATCCTAACGTGTGTTGACGTATTACTGTTAAACGAATACCGCCCACCAAGAGGGGGAAAAGGAAATAAAATAATGTTATAAGTTAGGTAAGCTTGCCTGTCATGCAAATCGATCATTAGGACTTAATATCCCTTTTGATTTTAAGTAATTTATATGAAATTATGTGTAGAAAACTTTTTGGAAGCATGCGGAAGGACTGTTTTTATGATAAATGTTCGTTTTCTATTCGATTATGTAGATGAATGTGAGCGATATGTATCGATACTGAATGATCGATTGCGTCATAATCACCTCTAGAAACGTATCATGGAATCTAATGTACGTAAATATTATATTTGTTGTAATTATTGCGTAATGACTATTTTAGTATAGGTTTATGTTAGTTCAATGTATTTTTATACAATTTTGTATAGAAATCTTTTAAGTTTCACTTTTTAAAATGAAGAGAGAGCGATTAAGACTATTCAGAGTAGAATCCTTACCCATCCGTAGGACATTTACCTAATTAAATTAAGTACCAATCCAAAATAACCAAAAAAAGTTTAGGTTTTCCATTGAGTTATAATGTACTACGTACTAGAGAAGCTATCTCAAACAAAAGATGGGCGCACTTGATGACAGCGGGGCATGCGCGGGACAAGCGGGGGGGTGTTATGTTCTCATAGATAACAATCAATGCGTGCAGATGCGACATAATTTTATTATTCTGCCTACTTGTGTGCTTACTCAAAGAATAAATAAAAAAGTATTTATGCTGTAATAATATTTTAATTTCCTTTAAGTAATATAAGTTTAGTTAGTTTCTGCCGTTTTGTGAATAATCTGAAGGTAACCACGTTTCTTCGCTGCGATTATTCTGAACATCCATCTTGTTTCATGACACCGCCGAGGAAACCTTTAAATCCAAATAATAATTAAAAAAAATTAATGTTATTGCATTAACATTATTATCGTGATTTAAAATTAATATTTGACTGCCCTTAATTATGTAAACTTATACGTCGATAGTGTCAAGTCTGCGCATACAAATGTTTTACTCTTTGACATTCACGTAAACATGGCCGCCGCGCCGCCGCGGTGACGCGTTGCAATTGAAAAATTATAATTAAAATTAAGCGTGTTTTAACATAATTAATGAACTTACTGGTGAAAAGTCACTCCTTGACTTTTATTTATGTTTCTGGAGTTATTTGTACAGTATCTCAATACGCACGAAGGCATATTATAAAAAACAAAACTTCACTCAAATGTGTCACGTTGCAGCAAACGCTCGGCATAGACTAAGTGAGTTGGAGTGCATGCGCTCTAACTCGTGTTACAAACAATCGAGTTGAGGTGTCTTCTCTAGTACGTAGTACATTATAACTCAATGAGGTTTTCAAAAATCTTCAGACACTAATTTAAAATCTTAACCACAAACCCTGACGAGTCTTCGCAGCAACGATTAAAAATTGGACAAAAAGTTTTGATTTTACGTATTCTTTTTTTAAATCTTCACACTAATTAATTGAGTTGGGTACATTCATAAAAACAGTTGAAGATCTTTGTAAAAAGAAGCAGAAAAAAATCAATTAACTATGTACTTTAACTCATCAAAAAAGGAAGGTCTGCGAGTACACTGCATTAAAGAAAAACCTACTACTTTTCAAATGACAAAATTGTAACATGTATTGATAAATCTTCATAACCGTTAAAAAAGGTCATTAAAACTAAACCCCCATTTGATTCACGTAAAGTCACTACCGTTTTATTTCTCTTTCATTAATAAAACAAAGAATGACAGAATCAAATTATTTCATTATTCGAGCCCCACTATTGCAGTTATCGCACCATCGCCCCTAATTTATTACAAGCAAGGTACACGATGGAAATTATTGCCTACGTAGGTATTATAATTTCTTTATGCTAATAAAGTTCCCGGCAAGGTGTGAAGTGGGTTGATCTGCGCGGAAGTTATAGTTTAGTATAAGTTGTTCAACAAAATTGGTACGTGTTTTCTGGTTGTTTTGGTTTATTTTTCATTAATAAGATCAATCAAACTTAACTTAATTCGGATATTATTTACTGATTGGTGGGTGTTCATCTTGTTCATGTAGTTGTTTAAGTTGCATCTCACTGATAACGTCAATTTAATCATGTGGTTTTGTATGCTTGTTTTAAGATTATTTATCTAGACCTTTTTGGTCAGGCTCGGTTTATTTTAGAAACCAGTGTGGTCGTCTGGGACATAAAGTTGTCTCATCTTCTGTATTAAAAGGTTGTACTTTCGCCATTTATGAATTTTTCGAATTATCGCCTTGTTTCATTTGAAGGGCTGCTTTGGTTTAAAGGCATTCAGTTTGATATTTATCACAAAAAAAATAGACTAATAATTTTCGTATACGCATGTCCAATACTTTTATCGCACAGGGCAATTTTGGACAATGTCCTTTGTAAATGCCCTTCAACTTTTTTAATTTCTCGGATAAAATGAAATAAATCTGTATACTTCATATTGCATAGTGTGGTTTACAAAAGTTTCAAGTTTCCTAAGTAGTAGTAAGACTAAGAAATTAAGACAAAATTATATCAGTTCATCTTCCTGACACATATGTGTATGATACTATATAGGTACTGGCTGGCTGTACCTGTTTTCCCTTAAACGACGAAGCTTTAGCCTACGACAAATATAATAAAAAATAATTTCAACACCATAAATAACATTGACACGTGGATTACGTTGAAAATTAAGTACCCACGTATTTTTGAATTAAGTACAAGCGACACGATTATTGTACGAAATGGGTTTTCATTAATGGGTACAAGTGTTTTTAATATTACAACACGTTCCCTTATTTAATCGTCTGTAGTTGCGTGAGAAACGCGAACGGCCAGTAGCGAGTTACTTTTAAGCACTCATATAGTACAAAAATACCTTTTCATTGATATTTTCGTGTCCTGTACCTTATGAGGGTGAATTAAGGATTATTTTTGGATGTTTTTTTGAAATTGAGTAAGTTGGTGTGTATCAGCTAGGCGGTGGAAATGTGCAAGGAGCATTAATCACAACAGAATTAGCTTTGGCGATCCGCTCCCAACTGTCCGCGCAGAATTTATACCGGTGTCTTGGACATAGGGGGATAAGTCGCTTTTAATATTTTTTGTGTTTAAAATCCTCCATCTCAGCTGTGTTGTTTATCGTCTGACCGTTTTCGAATGCAAACTTTACTTTTTAAATTCTAGTTGCAGAGTTAACATTTTTATCTTACTTACGAAAGATGTTGAGAATACTGGATATTATTTAGCTAGCTAGCTTTTTCGACATTGCCCTGAATCTACATAAAAAGGAAACATTTAATAAAATTACAAACATTCGAGTAAACCTTTACTTTTATGAAAAAGACAAAAATTAAATTAAGCAACTTAATCCGTGTCACCGCTTGCATCAAGTTGATTTCGCGCCCAAACCACCTCCGCGCCGCTGGGGACCGCATAAATACTACTTAACGCTCACGACACTCCAAATTTAAAAATAAAAAAGAAGAAAATCTCCCAAAAGAAGCAGCAGCCAGTGTCAGAGCGAAACTTTTAAATAATTACCGGGAGACGCGTCGAGTGGCGTCCCTAATGTGTGAATGTGTTACCCTTTACGAAAATAATTTTGTTTTGAACACACACTTTTTTATAGATTCCGAAGTTATTTATTTGGGCAACCCCGTTTAGCGTTCGAGTAATAAATATGATCGTGTCATTTGATCTCGTTAGCGTTATGAAATAATAACTTTTTAAAGGTTACACTAATAAAGGTCAATGCTTCATGTTGTCTTGTTGTTAATAAATTAGGTTTTAGAATCGCGCTTGAATCCTCAAGGCTGATGAGGAGTTCGAATTAACAGCTTAACATATATGATTATTAATTTTTGATATTCCAAGATTCTATTTCGGCCAATTAAATAAATCAGCTTAAGAATCCGAGAAAAAAATCTGTTGAAACCTTCTTTCAAGCCATCAATCAAACGTTCAAGGAGAAACCTCAAAACATAAAAATTTTATAAGACAGCGTTATCAACAAATTTTCATCACCAACTGTCCTTGTCAAACAGCCAATAGAAGCGGTGTTGCAACAGTTAGATTTTACACGTACTGCTACTAAAGCCTATTTAAGTAGCGTGGTACCGAGAGTGGTATGTGACACCAAAACGTCACGGCAATTAAGGAATCGGCAAGCTCTAACCTCGCTGTCGGCCGACCTGCATTGGGCACGCGGTTGATTGGCACGACGAAGCGCTAGGTGTGCTGGATGTGGCTTTTGTGCGGTTGAAATGAGTGCTAGGTTCCACGTTTTAGGATTTAAGGTTGTTACTATAGGACTTTTGGTCCGCTTTTGCAAAAAATGTTCTAGCTTAAGCGTTGCTTGGTGGAAAATTTTAGGATTTTAAAGTCTATGTTTTAGGAGATAGAACTACTGATTTAGCGATGATAAAACTTAATGCTATTATGGTCTTACTGATGTCGTGAAGGTACATGTTTCGTGAGGTGGATAAATTGAGAATGTTGACAATTAGCTAATGGTGAGAAGATTAAGTAGAAAGGCAATACTGCCTAAATCTTGAAAAACTAAATTACCTACGCAAACAGACGCAGACTGGAACTTGTATATATTATTATCTGCTATATTTATAGGAAATAATCTTATATCATCACAAGACATAATCACATCGAATCGTATTGCGATGTTTTACCAAAACAAGCCCAATCCAGCCAATCATAGTTCCATGTCCATTGGCATCTACAAGTAACATTTATCATATATCATGCCAGTTCGACGTCTCTCTGACGTTTTCTCTTCCGTGGGTGACAGCACGTTAGTTGGCCGAGGACTTTATTGTGTATCTACTGTAATGTAAGATGACTGTGCCAATAATCAACGAATATCCGTGTAAATGTGTGTACGATAAGATTGTGTTTTGTTTTTTTGGTTGTTGTTGTTCCGTTCTGTCAGGTGGGATTTTTGGAGCTTGAAAGATGTTCTTCGGTGCTTTTCGGTTCGACACTGATTTTGTTTTGTTTTGTTTTAGCGGTTTCGGTTCGGTACAGATGTTGTTTTGTTTTGTTAGTTTATTCTAGTTATAATGTATATTGTGCCATGATCCTCTTTGTTATAGTCCTTTACTATAATTCATATAACTAGCCCTTACTGTCCCACAGCTGTTCAAAGGCCTCCCTCCTTTTCTTCCACCTTTAGCGACTTTGCGCTACGTATTGCCAATTCTCAGGTTTTGGTCCTGTAACTCAGGTTTTACCATCTTTGCTTCTGTCAAAGGGAGAATTAGTTGAAGTTAAAGATTTTGTTTTAAAAGTTTCATCCAATTCCATTTTGACGACTTATCTTTCTAAGCCTGTTTGAAACTTCATAATTGCGAATTCGTCTCAATATTTGTAAATCTGATCGGCGAAAAAACACTTTTTTTTTCCAGATGGGTTGGCTTTTGACTCAAGTCTAGATCAGAGTTGATAGAGACAAAGTCTACGATGGAGTGAGCTTACCCAGAAGAAGCCTGTTCACTCTAACTTTGAAGAGATTAGGGTTGAATGCGTTCGGAAATACAAACGCAGGGTTAGAAAGTTCCACTCCTATGAACTTTATTTTTATACTACTAAAATTTATTTCTCCTTCTTCTTATTCTCACTAAAGTCCTACATAGATTACGAATAATAATGTCATTCATAAAACATTACCCCCTTTTTTTTTAGGTGGTAAAAATCATCAAATGACTCCTTCCGCCCTGGGTGGGGCGGAAGGGACTGTCAGACTTCTACTGACTAAAAAACCACCCTGTTCCTTCTGTTGCCCTTTACGTTCTGGGGCCACGGTATCCCGTTAAGACGTCCCGCAACAAAACATTAGCTCTGCAATCAAATTCCTCCAATCCTAACATCTTGATGATGTCTAACTCACATACCATTACTCACTTTAATGCGTCTAGCCGACATTGCCTTAACACTTCGAATGCAGAATCAAAATCTAGAACGTTTATATACAATGTCAACGGTCACAAGTCTGTTACAGCGTACTTTCTAAAGTACATAACTCGTAGGCGACACTGTGTGATTGGCGGCCGACATACTTGCAATCCGTCCCGTTACGTGCGGAGGCCCTACCATTAGTTTTGCTCCTGGTAATAAATTAGATATGAAAATTATGAGAGAAATCCTACTATCTTACTAGTATTATAAATGCGAAAGTAACTGTCTGTCTGCCTGTTATGCTTTCACGATTAAACCACTAAAC
The DNA here is from genome assembly GCA_949316365.1 of Hoplodrina blanda. Taxonomy (NCBI): domain Eukaryota; kingdom Metazoa; phylum Arthropoda; class Insecta; order Lepidoptera; family Noctuidae; genus Hoplodrina; species Hoplodrina blanda. The sequence goes on from OX438581.1 coordinate 12,547,212, forward strand.
CTATTTTGGTTATGGTATATCGTATTTGGTACGGGGTGAGTTTGGACCCCAAGTAAGGACATTTTTATACCGTGATTTCAGCGTCCGCGATAACGGTTAGTCATAAAAGGAACTAGAAGATTTATTTACACTAATTCTAACCACTTTAACTCCTGAAAGCCAGAATCTACAGAAATATGATGGTGAGTTTTTAAAAGTCGAGTTTCGTATATTACTCGTATAACTGTCTTGCATCTCCAAAGAAATTAATCAGGAAAGACAGGTGGACTACAGGTATATTTCTTTTAAATATTATGCAGCAGCAAATTATAGAACCATCTTGCCCAAAAGACGCACTCAACTATGATCTAAATACTAAGAAGGTAAAGCGACAAGAAGGCGTTCATGTGTTGGGATTTCCCCGATTGTAATTTTTTTTTCTTCAAAAAAGTCCCCGACTGCAGAATGCAACTTGTTTTGTAATTTATGGCCCTCAACTGTGACATCCTTGTAAATGATTCGTTTTTGGTCAAGCTAACTTAAAGTTGCATTAACCAATAGGTTTTACCTTAACCGCGTACTTAAATGTTACGTAGTCCCAAATCTTATCATGTTTTGCCTTAAGCACGAAGGGAGCGTTCTATCAGCGAAAACAAATCAGAAGCGGACCAGTAGTTAAAGAGATTAGCGCATTCAAACAAACACAATCCTCAGTTTTATAATATTAGTGTACGTATAGATGTTTTGCGTTTACAAGTTTTTTGTGCAAATTAAAAGTATGATTCAGCAGAATTACTATTTTAAGAATATTTGGAAGTAATTAACTAGAGAGCTGTCAAGTCTTCTTTTCATGGCTTAAAAATATCTATTGAACGTAAATTAATGGTACTGGGCCTATTTTTTGGTATCTCCATGAAAGCATTGAAGTGACGCTTTTTCCCGGGCGTAAAGTACATTCAGTTGTCTTCATATTACTGCTACAGCAAATTCGACCTTGTGAACACTAAACTACGTAAGAAATAAGTAATTATGATATTAAAATTTAAAATGCGAGAGAATTGCAATTCATGAGCGGTAACGATATAATAGGTAATTTTGCATAACAACGTTTTTGCGGTACTATTTTAGAGTGGTCTATCGATTCAATCAGCCTTTTCCTTATAGAGTAGTCCACTTGTTTGCCAATCGATACGTTTCGAATTTGCACGTCTGACACTACAAACCACATTCACAAATGATCGATACCCGCAAATTCGCAATCTGATTATTCACGCAAAAATGTATAATGTAAAGATTACGATGCGGACAAATCGATTATGCTATGCGATTTTGTATTCGATTTTTTGGTGTTCACAAGTGGAATTTCGTGAACAAATGGTAGAGGCGACGAGTTGGACTGGACCACTCGATGTCGTCGATGTATTGTCAGTCGAGTGACACTCACAAATGTTTGCCAGTTAACAAAAACAGGGTAGTACCGGCTTGTGCTACGTAAAATAATACAAGTGCAGTAAACTTGTGCTATGTTCACGCTGATTCTACTTGATAGGTTAAGCAGGACTTTCTGCTTACTACAATAATTGCAAAAGATTTACTATAGAACGGCTGAACGGATCTGGATGAAATTTGGCACAGAGATAGATTATAGTCTGTATATAAATAGTCTGCAATAAAATTGCACATAGGCTTTTTATCCCGGATAAATGTACATTTCCCATGGGATAATATATCAACTTGGACGCGGATAAAGCCGCGGCAGAAGCTAGTCGATATTAAAGGCAGTGTTCCAGTGCCGTTTCATAAGTCTGAAAGATTTCTAGGGTATGTTGCTGGATTTAAATCTATTTTACATTAATCTAATTACCATATGACGCATCGTCTACCGGATTTGCAATAAATTCCTTCTCTTGTTTTCCTTTGATTTTTTGGGAACTACTTTTTCACGGCCTAAGTAGGTATTTTTTAAGTACAAGTTCAAATCTAACAGCTTTTGGTGTGCTTTTAACTGAGTTTATAACAGTAGGTACAAGTAATCTAAACTTGTGTAAACTTCCCATATTTTTCTCTAAAGTTAGTACTACTTTTTTTACAGCCTAAGTAGGTACGGTCGGGGTCATAAGTGCAGTAGCATGCTAAGGTTTGAATTGCTGTGAACACGCGGTACAGGCCGTACCTACATCTGTGTGTATAAGTGATGTATTCAAAGTTAAAGTCAAAGTCAAATCATATATTTAATTAGGCCATTATAAGGCACTCTTGAACGTAATAACACACTACCTACGTACTACACCTCAAAATTCGCACACGACGTCGAAAGGTCGTAAGTTTAACCAAAGCGTGAATCGATTTGCTTTGTAGATTGCTACTCCACTTATGACCCCGACCGTACCTACGATTTTTTGAATACAAGTACAAATCAAATAGCTTTTGGTATGCTTATAACTGAGTTTATGACAGTACTTAAAGTTGACTAAACTTGTTTAAACTCAACCGGCAATCGGGTTCAACTAGCGCTAGGTACACTAATTTCACAATAACCATTTCAATATCTACATTTTCTACCCAATTGACACAGCAATACCGCAAAACACTTTTACTTAATTATATCTATATCTATACTTAATATTATAAAGCTGAAGAAGTTTGTTGGTTTGTTTAAACGAGCTAATCTTTAAACTACCAGTCGTATTAAAAAAAAATATTTTGTATATAAAAGCCAGATTTACGAGAAATAATATATTTATGCTATATCACGCTACGGCCCACGGGAGTGGAGCAGTTATCAAAGATGTAACTTAACATGAATTGAAAAAATACGCGGACGAATTCGCGGGAATATCTAGTTAATAATAATAAGGTACAAGCGTGACAAGCCATCGTCTCATCAAGCTGTCATAATTAAGTCATCAACTAGACTATACTATAATATTATAAAGAGGTAAAGTTTGTTTTTTAATTCTTTTTATTTGAAAGAAGTCATTTCTGGAAGTAGGTAGGTAACTGGATATACTTAATATAATAAATCTTTATTTGGAAAAAAAACACATATGACAAATTAAATGTGGGTGTCTGTGTGGTGTGTTCGAAAATTGCTGGATTAGTTGGAAACTGTGTCGCAGCTATTAACGCCCACCTCCAATAGGAGGATAACAATGTTCCCTCTTCATGTAATGACACAGGAGTGAAAGACAAAAAAAAGAAAAAGAATTAATCTAAAGTAATTAGCATTCTTATAGTATCTAGCTAAAATTACACTAGCAGGTTAGAAATTTAATGAACCGATTACATAAATTCTTTCACTGATATAAAGCTCCACTATTAGGTACAGAGTGTCAAATTATAATGTTTTAAGTCTCAGTAGTGGCACATAATTATTTCTTTTAAGTATTTGTATTTATTTGATTTAATTTTTTTAGATTTAATACTAACTTGTTTACTTTGCTTTTACGTAATTTTTTTATGTTATGTGCGTGAATGTTTTTCTCTTGAATTTTTCTTTCTTTCTTTCTTTCTTAAAATATAAGTCAATAGTACCATTATATTCTTGACTTCCCCACGGACAAAGTCGCAGATAGAAGTTAGTTATAAATCACCTAAAATACACAGCAACAGTACTGCATAATTGGCATAACTATCAAAGACTTATTGCGGTTTGCATCTATAAAGTTATACGTGTCTAATCGGCCAGTAAACCTTGCAAATGAAACTGCTTTTTTTTAATAAATAAAAAATATAATTGATCAGCGGAAGCCATATTTTTCCTATTTGTTTCGTTGTTTGATCTACTTCAACCATCAGACTGGAACTGACTGAGGACAATGTTTTTAGGGTACCGTACCTCTGTCGGCAAAAACGGAACCCTTGTAGGATCACTTTGTTTTCGGTCTGTCAAGGCCCTTTTTCTCAGGAACGCGTGAAAGCTGAAATTAATATCAAATACTCAGGTCTACTATCCTTTGGAGCAGTAAAAAATGAAACTTCTAAATCAACGCATTCTAAAGACAAGGTCGTTTATGGCGCATATTTTGACGCTCGCCTGGGAATCAAAACCTATAGGAGACTTCCCGTTGATCTAGAATCATGAAATTAGGCAAGGAGCAAAGCCATGTAGCACAAGTAAAGGAATAAATCTGAAAACCGTAAATTTCTAATTACATCACAAAATAATTACCTACTTTTTAGCGATTATAAACTTTTTATTTTTTTATATGTTGTTTTAAATATTGTATGGTGGTACGGGACCATTCGTGTGCGTCAGTCTCTGCGTGTTTATTCTTTTTATCTAAGATTGATACGGTTATAATTTTGGAGTTTATTATTATAGTAATCCTAACTGTGATTATTGTAAGTTTTACGCGTCGTTGTACCAGTCTAGCCATTGTTGTATCTCGACAAAGGAGTATTAGATGTTATGGAGCACTTGTTGGCGTTCATTTCCTTGTTTGTGTCAGGTGGCGCTCTGTTATTAACCCTGCTATTGTCTCTTGGGATCATTTATGGTTACACTGGCTTTGCCCCAGACTTCGTCTGCGTAAATGTCGGTAATCACGGACGTAAACGTAGCCTATGTCCTTTCTTAGGAATCAAAGTTACCCGGTTACCCCACACCAAATTTCTACAAAATCGGTTTAGTGGTTTAGTTGTGAAAGCTTCACAGATAGACAGACAGACGAACAGTCTCACATCTATACTTAATATTAGTATGAATTTTACAATAAATAATCTCTTGGCGGTCAAGAATCATGTTTTGTATTAATAGAACAAGTTTTCGTTTCAATGTTCCCTCTTAGAAGCTGTCTACTTCATAATTTTGAACCTAAAGCTGTCAATGATACGAAGTACCATATCAATATACTAGATATACATTTATATAAGAGGGCTTTGAACGCAGTCTTGTATACAACGCCACATTCCACGAAAGACACACTGAGGGCGCGATTAGCGACGCCAATACCTCGCGCTATAAACCGTACTATACATGTTCGATACATAATAGGTACGTCAAAGAAACAACAACATTTAAGTACCCAATAACACCTATTACGTATACATAGTCCGTAGTTTATCGACTCGACGTCGATGTCCTTCGGGGCTCCTCCAAACTTTCTTGCGTTCGGTCACACTGTGCGCGTGCTCAGAGCACTTTTTGCTGGCTTGGGTGCCGGCACCGAGATATTGAAATAATTGCTTTTTCAACGGCACGGCGTGCAAATGACATTCGAGATGGAGGTCGTTTTTTTAACTGAGTGTACGAGATGGAAAATTGTCTTGTGATGAAATGTTTGGTTTGGTGATAAAATGATAAGTTATCATGCTTTACACGTGGGTAGCTCTTGTTGAGATGTTGATTTTTGAAAGGAGAAATTGTTTGATCTGTATCTTTATGTTTTTTCTTTGTTTGTTCTTTAGTGCAGATGTTTGAAGTTTCTGTACTTATAATTTTACAGTATAACATAAACATCCCTAAAGGGTTAGGCAGAGGTGTACCCACATTCCGCCAGTTATGATTTTGACCCATGTAATAGGGGGCGAGCCTATTACCATCAACCGGGCACAGATCCAGACTCCGAGGCTGCTACTGAGAATTTCCTGATGGAAAAATCCAATAACACTTTGCCCGACCTGGGAATCGAACCCAAGACCTCATGCTCAGCAGTCGCCTTTGCGACCACTAGACCAACGAGGCAGTCTAACAGTATACAAAACGCGAACTGCTTTAATTTAGCTTTAATAAATCATACATAAAGTTACTGTACCTACCTCATTAAAAATACTTAGTAACTATCTACTAAGTGTATTTATTTATATTATGTTACTCCAACAACTGCTCAAGTATTTCCAATAATTCGTGAAGACAATAAAATGATTAGCGACACCTCGGGACGGGCTTCGTGTCTTAATGAGAGCCGAGCGACGCAGTGGCAGCTTAGTGTTAAAAACTTAAATTGTGGTGTGAACTTTCACAGACAGTGGTTGCCGCGGTTTTATAGCTAGCTACAGCTGCGCTTGTGGTTCTGCTCGCTTATTTATTTACCAGTGTTGTTGTTGTATGGGCTGTTGAAAATTTATTTTGTATGCGTCACTTTCACGTGAATAAAAAGTTTTTCTTTCCTTTTTTTTTTCTTTTCATGTTTTTCCCTCGACTTCGTCCACATAAAATGTCGTTAATTGCGGACGCAGACGAAGTCGCGAAATAAAAAGTAGCCTGTACCCTTCCTTGGGATTCAAACTTACTTCGTACTAAATTTAATCAGAATCGGTTCAGTGGTTTAGTCGTGAATGTAACAGACAGACAGAGTTACTTTCGCATTTATAATATTAGTATGGATAGGGTAAACATCTCTATTGCTTCGTATCTAAGCTATACAGGTTGCCTTTGAATTAATTGGTATTTGCCATTTTATAAAAAATGCAATACGATGCGATTTTATACTTGGACCTGATCAAATTCATCACTAAATAGACCGAAGTTACCTTATACAGGGTTATTTTTAAAACACCAGAAACCTGAAAAGGGGTCATTAATAAAGTACTCATCAATTTGAACAACTTTTTCTATGGAACCAACCCTGAAATCATAAAAAAATGCTGTTGTTCCCTACAAAAATGCTAAACAACACAATCATAATGTATGAAATAGCTGATTTTTTTTCATGATTACAGGGTTAGTCCCATAAAAAACTTGTTAATAATGATGAGTACAATAACCCCTCTTCAGGTTTTTGGTGTTTTAAAAATAACCCTGTATAATGTTTGCTATCTTCCAAAACAGGTACCTGTTATACATTTACAAGTCAGACTTTTGACGATAAACGATCCCAACATACTTAAAGGCCACCAGCCTTTGTTTTCATTACCCAACACATTGATGATATCCTATGAATGAAAATCCTTGATACCTATGGAATAGAATGGCGAATTGCATAATTAATTTCTTCACTTTACTAAAAGATCCGACTGAAGTACAAAAAAGGAAACTTATCGAGTTTATAAGCTTTCTAGCAAACAGACAAATGTTCAACTATTCCAACCTTTCCCAAAATGGGCGATAGCGCCCCCTTGTGGGCGATGCAGTCCTAAAGGAGGCCGGTAGGAGACCCAGAAAAAAAAATCGGGGCGTTGTGTAGAGGCTTGGGGAGCGATTTGTAATTTCATCTACAAGGTGATTTTTAAGTAGGTGAAAAAATGGGTGCGCTTATAATAATGTATTCTCAAAGTGGGCGTTAGACAAAATAAGTTTGAGAACCGCTGAACTATTCGTAGCGAGCGACCATCAACGAAAGGTACACGAGAACCGAAAGTGTTTCATTATATTTCTTTTTGCTCTGCTCTGAGTCGCGATAGCTCTTTGATATCGTCAGTATTATGTGCTGGCACGTGCTATCTCTGATCTATAAGGCTTATAATGGCATTGTGTTTTCCCTCAATCTGGTTTTACTTACCAATAGTAAAGTTTATAGCGAACATGTGTGAACAATTCGTTTTTTCATTAAAGGCTAGATTGTACATTTATAAATGTTATTATGTTTGAAATTGACAAATATAAGTAAGAAAGTTGAACATCGTGAGAAAACGTGGTGGTTAATTCTAATAACTATTAAAAACGACCGCCTTTTCTTAACAGTCTTAATCTGAAAAAAAATCTCTAATTCTTACTATTTTTTTTTGAGATTGTACCTTTATAAATGTTATGTTTGAAATTGACAAATATAAGTAAGAAAGTTGAACATCGTGAGAAAACGTGGTGGTTAATTCTAAACTATTAAAAACGATCGCCTTTTTTTAACAGTCTTAATCTGAAAAAAAAATCTCTAATTCTTACTTACATTTTTTGAGATTGATTGTGTCGCTAAGATGAGACCGCGACTGGACTTTAATTTGTCTTCTGGACTTATAATCAATACATTTATGTATGAAATTGCCAATCAATGCTCGTTCCTTCTCTGTATGAAAAGAGGCCTTTGCACTGCAGTTGGACAATAATATGCTGGTATTATTATTATTACTATTCTCCAAGAGGTAGACCGACGACCTAGTAAAGGTCACGGGAAACCGCTGAATGGATCTTTGGATCGTTGGATCTTTAGAGGAGGTATGTCCAGTAGTGGGCGTCGTTCAGCTGATATAATACGAGTATGATGATGATTATTATTCTGCCTGCCTAGCCTTTCCCCAACTATGATGGGGTCGGCTTCCAGTCTAACCAGATGCAGCTGAATGCCAGTAGGTATTTCACATGGAGCGACTGCCTATCTGACCTCCATAACTCCAACTCCACATTATTATTTAACAAAATTAAAGCCACTTCAGAAACTGCTAGCTACCAGTTTACAGGGTTCTCGAGTACAGCAGTAGCTCATACAAGATGTTAACTATATGGGTATTTTAATAGTCTATCTAATGAAGAAACTTGGAAGCAATGTGTGAAGTGCAAGTGTCGTACCGCTGGCTAGTACCGATGAGGAAAGTCGAGTCGTGAAGGAATGCTTACATAATAGCAGTGAAAGCAAAAAACTAATTGAATGTTAAGACAAAAAAATACAAAATATATTTGACACTCTCCTCCGTCCGATTTTTAAGACTTCTGTTGCTAACCTAACTGGTTCAGTCTAAAGACAATCCATTTGCATTACAGGTGAAATTCAAAATATTTTAAATATCAGGTGTATGAGCAGCATCATGCATGCAGTAATGGATTTTGATATTTTTAGACTGCGAAAATATCAAGATTATGTATAGTCCAACGATATGAGATATGGTAGTGGTTGTGTTTGAAAGCACATCAATATCATCTTAATACTTTAGCGAAAATCGTCGATTTTAGCTGTTTTGGTAGGCCGCGCACCCCGGATTTGCTCAACCATAGAGCCAAAAGCTACTTTTCGAGCTTCTAATTATAGCGATCAGCGTGCTGATAACCAATGGGTCAATAGCTAAGAGCCTCGCCCAAAAGGCTCTCGTTAAGCAGTTGGATCTGGGGCTTGATTCAGAAGGTAGTACTTCTGGACAAGGCTCGCATTGTTAGAAGGTTCCTCTGTAATATATAAAAATATAATTTATTTTGTGTATACAAATGTGTAAACGGAAAAAAAATTATATTCTTTCTTTTAGACTCAGAGATTCTACCTATAATCACAGTTTAATCAAAAAAGACTAATGACAAAAAACTCATCTAAATATTTCACTTCTACAGCGCTCACCAAGCAGCTGTGTTATCTCTTACCTGCTTGGCAACAGTCAGATATTGACACGTAGTTTTACGATCGATCCTCGTGTCAAATAATCTCGAGTCCGTAACACATTGCACATGTCTGCTGCAACGTAGTCCGAAGATTAACCGCGACGAATTGCCGAGACAATCCTGCGAGACAAAAGCGTTCCGTTTGTCACGCGCCGTAAATATTTTGGACAGGGCCTTTACGGGCCCCGTAGGTTTTATGAGGCTTTTACGCTGACACCATTGTCTGGACAACGCCCAGCTGATTAGCTATGCTCCGACCAAGAAACGTTCACAAAAATTTTACATTTCACTAGACTGACGTTCAATTGTTTTATTTTTAGTGTTGGATTTTTTTCGCTACTTTAAGATTTGTTGACATGTTATCGTTGATGTTTATTTATGGTCGTGTTCGAAAGATCTTGTTTGGTGGCTGTTAATTGCAGCTGCATACCTACTCATTAGTGACGCTGCATATGAACAAACAACAGGTTTTTGCTTTAAGAATAAAGAAACTCTTGAAAAAGCCGATGCATTTAATGGACGTTAGAAAAAACGAATTTCGTAATTGTTTTGTAAGGTTTTTGTTGGACATGTTCACAGGACATATAGCAAACGAGGCTGTGACGTATGTACGGTCCTCGGAGGTATTCTTTGATGTTTTCATTTATGACGATACTAAAAATATTATTTTATCGTTACGAGTTTTAGTGGAACCAATGAACTTCGGATGGTCAAGTGCAGAGTTGCAAGTTTAACTGAATGGACGTAGGTATGTGATAGGACATACCTGCGGCCCGTCATTGAAACATCTTGTGATACTTACTAAAATATTGTGGCTATTCTATTAAACTTACTTCGTATTAAAACAATTATGTGAGTAAAGATTCACCCCACCTTCGCTCAGGTGCAATTTTTAATTTCCGATTTTCCGGTGTATTTAAAAAAAGAACCTTTCATACAAACTCGAACACAACAAAGTGAAAATCAGACAAATAGAGATAGATAGAAGAAGAAAATAGACACTAAAAAAAGTGTACTCATATGATAGTTAAGTGGTTTCCACTTTGAACATGTTGAGCAGCCTTCGGTTAACCTAGAAGTCGACCCCGACATAGTAAAGCCTTTTTGCTGAAACTGTAACTACTGTGATCTAATGGTTTCACTCGGTTCACACAGCCATATTTGATGACTTCACTTTCGACCAACTACTGTCCGATAACTGTTATCATAATCACCTAGAATTCGCCAGGCCATGACTCACTTAAAGGCATTTAGATACCGGAAGATGTTCACACCAGGCGAGATATAGTATTTAGTACAAAAAGTCGGTTCTGAGCCGGTGAGCAATGTGGGCCGGCGTCAAGGCTGCGGCAACCTTGCTGTTTGTGGAGCGTGACGGCGAGCGACGTGTCGGCACCCACGGCGTGACGTCACCCCTGCCTCCCTCGCCCCCACCGCCCCAAGGTGCCAGGTACGCTGTGCCAGAGTTGCTAGGAGAACTGCTTCACAAAGAGGTCCGATGATTTGGCTTTACAGATGTCCAATATGCCTGGTAATGGGGTAATGGTTTATGCTGAACTTCTATAGTATTTGAGCAATAGGTAGGTACTACACACATACAAATGTTTAACACAGTACCTATAGGCTGCATTGTAGATAGTTTTAATAGTTTTTTACAACTGATAGTATGTAAGCTTTAGTATCTACTGGACACTTACTTTATTGAAGGTCAACAAAGAACGAAAAATCATGGAGACCAGTCTGAAAAACACTTCTAAATAAAGTAGAACTTTATCTGTTTTGAAATAAGGTGTTTTTTAGTTTCAATTATTTGATAAGGCTTTAGGCTATCAAGTGGCAACCACCTATCGGAACGCGCAGTGTGAGAAGAGGGACCGACAACCTGGCGAAGGTCATGGGAAGCCGCTGGATGCGGGCAGCTCAGAACCGGTCATTGTGGTAATCTATAGAGGAGGAATAGGTCCAGCTGTAGACGTGGTTCGGCTGAAATGTTGATGATGATTTGATAAGGTTTAATGATAATGTAACTAAAATATGAATGTTCAGTTTAAAAAATTCGTTAAGGACTTTAGACTATGATCGAGCTGGAGATATTATTGCCTTTCTTGAGAATTTCCTTAGGTATAAAGAAATCAAAGTCGGTGTTTGGCCCACAGCTCTGGGAATTTGTTCCTAAGTACCTCTGAAAGTTTCAGCGTCTATTTCAGGCACAAACTTACCTTTAAATTCTCGTAATTTTCTCCAAGAGGTCAAAAAAGTCAAAGGTCAAATCATTTATTTCAATTAGACCATTACAAAGGCATTTTATGGTCACCAATTAATAAGAGAAAACTAAAATTCAATCTAGTTGTCCCTTCCAAGCGGTAGTTTCGTATGGAGAAGAATGGGTAAGAAACCTCAATTTTATTTTCAAACTATGTTTTATGAAAGATTGTATTTCATTAATTGAATAAATATATATGAATGTGAAGACGATATACCAAAATAAAAGTCACCATAAGTACTTATACATACCTACTACATACACAGGTACAAAGTGCTATAAATTAACACGTATGGCAAGCAAGCTCAAATTAAGCAATGAGGGCTAAATTAATATTGTTTATATACATGGTGCTTACATATCTACATGTAGGGATCAGAAGCGCGTGCAAAAAGCCCATTGCTCCCACATAATTTAAGGTAAACAGGTGTGAAATTAAGCTCAGTTTTTGTTCAGCTAATAGATTGAGGCGAACTTCTCCATGCCGACCACTTACGTAATACCCTTTCATTACAGCATTACAATCATCTAAACGCTGTGTTTAAAACACTATAATTTCGCACTAAACAGAATGATTTGGGAGTTTCGTCTCGTTATAAATTTCTTCTTTTGTTTTTTACGTACCAATTATGGGCGGCGAGGGTTTACAAAGAAGGTTTTTATAGATACAAACGGTTGATTGATGGGTGATTATTTTTGGGCCCGATCTGAAGATGCTTCCGAGTAATTTTCGGAGATAACAACAATCATAGTTTTTGGGAGGCTGTTCAAGTAATTTTTTTTAGTTTCGTTTGTCGTTGTAATTGAATTTAGTAAGTGTTACACTGCCTATTGCTTAATTTGATAACTTGTGGTATGTTTGCTCGTAATTGGTTTCAGCACGAAATTATTTCTTTATTAGCGTACGTAAGTGGCAGTTTTGTCTTGATTGAATAATGGCTTGCCTAATGGTTTTGTTTGTGAGATTTTTTATCAATGTCCTATGAAGTTAAAATTTTCGCTGTCTTAAAATTGCTAAAAATAATGTCTGAATGCATATAGTTCGTTGCCCGAAGTTGAATTGGTTTTTGAGTAATTTAACTTGAGAGTAACAGCTGTGCTACTGATTTAACTAATACCTAGTTCAGATTGAATATTAATCAGTATGAATACAATTAGAATTCTAGAAAGCTTATTCTAGGTTTAGGTTTAAAGATATTTTATTCTCAAAAAAGACACAAAGTCACTTACATGAGAACAGAGGACCTTATGCTAATTTAATAATAAGTTCGTAACTGCATTAAACATTGTTCACGGGACACCCGTCCAATACATTCAGTTTTTGAGAAGGGTATTATTTGCTGTTAGATATTTAGCTAACTGTGTCTTGAATGCATTGAATGAGTGTAAGCTTTTGATACAAGCGGGTATTTTGTTGTACAACTGTGCTCCTTCAAATGTCAATTGTTTTTTGCCAAACTTAGTTCTCATTTTTGGTAAAATTATAAAACTGGCTCGGCGAGTACTACGTTCAGTAACTTGTTTTACTTTAGTAAATGATAAATTGGTCTGTATAGTTTTGCTGAGAACCTTACGGATAAGGCGATTAACACACGGCACCGCACGCCGCTCCGGCATGCGGTGATGCGGTTCTCACGTCGCACTAGCCTCTATGAAATCCGCTTGAACCTTGCACACGAACACCGCACGACCGCGCGGTCGAGCGGTGTTCTCGTCACAACCGCATCACCGTGCGGACGTCCGCGCGGTCGTGCGGTGCCTTACACACGGGGCGCCGCATCACCGTGCGGATCATCCAAGGAGGTTAAAAATATATGGAGTGCGCGCTTCATACTACAGAAACGGTCCTAACTCGGTGACCTTGAAATGAATGAAAGGCACCAAGTTAAGCGTTCTGTTTCTTTCTAATACACACAATAATAATATATTATATACATATAATATAATAATATACATATATATAATATAATATACACAATTTCTAATCCACTTAACAATGCCAGAACGAGATAAAATACAGAACTCAGTGCCTCTCTTTCTAAGAAAAATGAGGAACGGTTACAATGTTCCAAGCGCTCGCTCCCTATATTTTTAACCTCCTTGGGATCATCGTGCAGGGTTCCCAATTTAGGGGTTTTCTCCCCAAATTTAGGGGGTAATATAATTTTTTAAAAGGGCGTTATATGTTTAGGTATATTTTTAGGGACTTTTGGCTTCTTATATTTTTAAATCTATTTTTTTTATTTGTTGACCTAGCACCATAGTGGGTATCAGGACACATGCGCGAAAGACATTTGCGCACAAGACTCTTGCGCGAGTGGACGTTTCGGCGCCAAGACACTTGCGCGACTCCCTTTGCGCGATAGGTCACTTGCGCGAATGACAGTTCCACGATAGACATTTGTGCGCCTACACTTGCGCTATAGATACTTCCTCGAATCCACTAGCGCGAATGCAGATATGCGCGAAGTATATTTTTATAAAGGATATAATGGGCTAAATTCTTGAAATATGGTTCCGTACGCACATCACTTTATCCATTAGATAAAATTTATAACGGCTAATTACGCGTCATGGGTGTAGTGTCCATGGTTTTCGAGGGTGCTGATGCCGAAAATGTAGTCAAAATGAAAATCCAAGATGGCGGCTGCAAAATTTTACAAAATATGTTTCATGGGTGTCGTGTCCATGGTTTTCGGGGGTGCTGATGACGAAAATGAGGTCAAAATAAAAATCCAAGATGGCGGCCGCAAAATTTTACAAAATATGCTTCATGTGTGTCGCGTCCATGGTTTTCGGGGGTGCTGATGACGAAAATGTGGTCAAAATAAAAATCCAAGATGGCGGCTGCAAAATTTTACAAAATATGCTTCATGGGTGTCGAGTCCATGGTTTTCGGGGGTGCTGGTGCCGAAAATGAGGTCAAAATGAAAATCCAAGATGGCGGCCGCAAAATATGCCACGACCGTGGACACGACACCCATGAAGCATATTTTGTAAAATTTTGCGGCCGCCATCTTGGATTTTCATTTTGACCTTATTTTCGTCATCAGCACCCTCGAAAACCATGAACACGACACCCATGACGCGTAATTACTCGTTATGAATTTTATCTAATAGATAAAGTGATGTGGGTCATCATATAGATGCCTATGCAAACGAATTATTTTGCATCACGAAATTAAACTTTAAGGCATTTTTTTTAGCTTAACATTTATTTTACATGTTGTAATATTATGTGCATTATAAAAAATAAACAGAACGTTATACCTACATGAATCACAAACGAAATTAATAAAATCAAAAATAAAACTAAAGTTTAATACTTTAGTTAACCAAAGCTCACAAAGTGATATTGGATTGAATGAAACAAATCGTTGATGGTATTGAAGCACCCTCGAAAACCATGAATACGAGAATTTTGCCCATTATCCTTTTATAAAAATATACTTCGCGCATATCTGCATTCGCGCTAGTGGATTCGCAGAATTTTTTTATTTTTTTCCCAGAATTTTCTCCGCAGTTTTAATTTCACCAAAAGTTCCCCAAAATTTTTCCCCAAATTGGGGGAAAAAAAACCCCAACCTGGACACCCTGAAAACTGGTCAAAACCGGTAAAAAATAACTGGTTAAAACCAAAACTGTTCAAAATCGATCCGCACGGTCATGCGGTTGAACCGCATCACCGTGCGGACAACCGCATCGAAATCCGCTTCACCGCCACCGCATGCCGGAGCGGCGTGCGGTGCCGTGTGATAATCGCCTAAAAATACATGTGTGGTAGATATATAACTGTTTTATGTTCATTATTTTAGTTTCTTCATAAATTGTGTTTGTTGGTGTTAAATATGGGTAGTTAAAAATCATTTTTATTATTTTGTTTTGTGCAACTTGAAGATTTGCTAATCTTGTCTTGGCCGCACTGCCCCAGATCTCAACCAAATACATTAAGTGTGGTTTTACTAAGGCGTTATAGATGGTGTGACGCAATCTATGTGGGATACATCGAACTATATTTCGGAGAGATCCAAGCAGTGACGAAAGCTTTGTTTTGATGTGGTCTAAGTGATCATTCCATGATAGAGAACTATCCAGTCTTAGACCAAGATATTTTTCACATGATTTTTGGTGTAAGGGAACATTGTCAATAGTCAATGGTTCATGTGGAGGTATAATTTTATTTTTAGCTTTGAATAAGATATAGCATGTTTTAGAAATATTTATCGTTAATAAGTTGTATTGTAACCATGAAAACAGTGAATTTAAATCATTTTGAGCTTGGGAAACTAAATCATGAATGGAATTTCCAAAGTAAAATAAGCAAGTGTCATCAGCGTATAGTGTAAGATGGCCATGTAGTTCAAGTTCTTGTATGTTATTTATATAAATTAAAAAGAGCAGGGGACCCAAAATAGATCCCTGGGGAACTCCACATGTTATAGGTAATGCGTCACTTTGATAATTGTTATCCATTCGAACTATCTGCGACCGGTTTTCTAGATAGGATTCGAACATTTTTAAGGCACTGCCAACAATATTGATGGTTTCTAACTTTTTAATTAACAACTTATGACTTACGGTGTCAAATGCTTTTTTAAGGTCAATAAAGATACCAAGGACTATGTTTTTTTTATCTACATTTTGTTTAATTTTAGTAACGAGATCGATTGTAGCTGTAAGGGTGCTGCTTTTTGATCTGAAACCGTATTGTCGGTCTGAGAGAAAGTTAATTGAAGTTAAATGTTTATCTAAACGGGTGTGTAAAATTTTTTCTAAGATTTTTGACAATACAGGTAACACTGAAATAGGTCGGTAGTTGCCTGGATCCATTTTTGATCCTGATTTGTGAATGGGACTTACCTTCGCCAGTTTTAGGGTGTCGGGGAAATTACCGTTAGTCAGCAGTTTGTTAAAGCATTTGCTCAGGTTGTTTGCTATTAATTCTTTTATACATTTTATTGCCTTGGTACTAATGCCATCTAATCCTGTACTGCAGTTAGAGTCGAGATTTGAAATAATTTTTGTGACTTCGGCTGCAGAACATGGGTCAAGAGTGGATAGCACTGGGGTGTTTTCGGAAGGATTTTTTGGTAAAGCATGTGTATGGTTATCATGAAATGATTTAGGTATGTTATTTGCTAAAAGAGGTCCTATGGTAGCAAAGTATTCATTAAAAATCTGGCAAATTTCGTTTGGGTCAGTAATATGTTTTGAGTCAATCGATAGTTTTGAAGGAGCACAACTTTGTTTAATTTTATTATTTCCTAAGATGTTAACTAAATTCCACATTTTCTTTGGTTTATTAATACACTCGCAAAATTTTTTATAGTAGTAAGTATTCTTCGTATCTTGCATATGTTTGGCTACACGTTTCCTTTTTGCGATAAATTCTGCTTCCAAGGTGGCGTTCCTTGGATCTTTCTTAAGTTCCGCCCATAATACATTTCTTTGGCTGATATCATTAATTATGTTTTTATTTATCCAGTCGTTTCTAGGTAAATTCAGAATTTTGGTCTTTACTGTTTTACTTTTGTCTATTGTTGATTTTATTTTGTTTTCTAGTAGTGAGTAGTTATCAATTTCGTCAAGGTTGGTCGTTTCTAACAGATTGTGGAGTTTCGTAAAATCAATTGCCTCGTATTGGATTTGTATTTTTTTAGGGGATTTAGTTCTTTTAAGTTCAACATATATTTGTTTATGATCAGACATCGAAGACTCAATTAACGCCATGTGGAAGTGATCGTCTTTCAAGTTGGTGCTGACATGGTCCAGAATAGACTTTCTTGTATTCGAATCTCTTGTGCAATATTTTTTATTAATTTTGTTTATTAATGTATGTCCTGTTCCCTTCAAGAGTTCATTATATTGTTTCGTCTTTTTGTCTTTGTTTAACAAATCAATGTTGAAGTCTCCGAACACTATTGCCCTCTTTCTTTCTTGCAACTGGGATTCATAAACTTCCAGAAATTCTGTGTAATTAGTATCGCCAGGGTTGTACACGACTCCGAAGTCCAGAGCATATCTCTCTAGTCGTAACCATAAATAGTTGTTTCCTCCCGTGTATTTGGATTCTGTTAGGCTATGTTTGAGGTCATTGTGAACATATGCTGAAACTCCACCTCCTCTAGAGTTTGTTCTGTAGTTGTAATAGTGTGAGTAGTTGTTAATTTGCAACTCCAGGGCTTGTGTTTCAGTTCTGATCCAAGTTTCAGTCAGTAAAATAACATGGATTGTATTGGGTAATGACTGTAGAATGCACTTAAGTTCGTCGAATTTTCCTTTTTTGCGTATGCTACGAGCATTTAGATAGAAAAATCTGAGGCGTGATTTGTTGGTCTTTATATTTTGGTAGTTATTGATTACTTGGTAAGTATTGCTAGTAATGGTCACAGCTGTGGTTTCGTTTATTGTTCGCAGTTTTTTGCAGGGGTTTTTATTATTGTGGGTGTGCCGTTTATATATTTTATAGTGAGTTCATTCTCTCCATCATTTTGACGACGTATCAGTTCTTCTTTTAGGTTTTTAAAATATTTCTGTTGGGCTGGAGTTTGGTCCGAAAATATTTTAATGTTTTCTGGCAACTTGTCTTTATTGCGTAGTAGATACTTAGCGGGTGCTGAAGTGTCGTAACATACTTTGACTCGGCGGCTTTTTCCAGGCGAGTATTTACCAATTCTATAGGTTTTAATCGGCTTCGGGAGGTCTTGGCTCACCAATGTAGTGATTTTCAAAATATCGGCTTCATCACGGGATATCCTGTCTTCCGCGCTAGCGGCGGACTGTTCTGGCAACCCCGTAACAATTATGTTTTTCTCTCTACTGTTTCGATCTGCTACCTCCTTAATTATTTGTTCGTTCAGATATAGCTGGTTTTGAGGGTTTGAAGTCGAAGATGCAGGGTTGGATTTAGACGTGTTAAGTTCTGACTCAAAGGTTTTAATTTTGTGTTCATCCAGCGACAGTTGTTTTTCCAGTTGTGATACTGTCATTTTCAATTCTTTATGCTCCGTTATTATGTTAGATGCCGACGTTTTAATCTCTTTAATCAGCTCTGTGTTTTCGCGAATCTTGTTTGCAGTTAATTCGTTACATGATTTCAATTCAGTGATCTCAGCTTTAACCTCCGAAATACTTTCCTGCATTTTAATCATAATTTGCTCATTAGATCCAGCGTATTTTTCTAATAACGAACCAATACGAGACAATTCCGACCGAATTTGTTTCATATCGGTGGCACATTCACATTCATGTTCTAGGGGCTGTTTTCTTTTTCGAAAGGTTATTTGTGGGTCTACCGTTAACGAACTAAGCTTTGATAGATCAGGATGCGATCCGCCACCAGCGCTGGCGGCACTGCCGGTTGCTTGGCGCGGTGGCGACCTATGTATATTCATAGTTTTACGTTAATAAAATAGATGGTCTGATGTACTTAATGCGCAGGACTTAGAGACGTTGTGGTGCACTGGGAAATTATTTATTTTGCATCCGTCAAATGTTTGGGGTGGCGCCACCGTCACGTTAATGCTCTTAATGCAAATTGGCACTATATACGTCGCTGGAACGCTTCTGTGGCGTCGGACAGTTGGTAGCACTGACAGCGCGCAAAATTGCGCGTACACAGCACTTTCGCCTTTCGCCAGTTCACATAACCGTGAGGATTCCGTGCACATACGAATAAGCCACTATGACCGGCACTTTTTCTAGTGTTTTAATATTGTTTTATTTTTGTATTTGTTTCACTCAAAACAATTATTTGGCGACTAACACTTCACTACACTTGTGTTCAGTGAAAGAAATATAGTTTTTAGGCGTTATGTAATAATTTTACGAAATTGATTACTGAGGGCACAACTTAGTGGTCTCGGGGCGCGTTCCGAACTCCTATTCCATATTCTACTTATTAAAACGATCAAATTTTAATCGCAGTCTCATCTCAGCGACATTGATTTACGCTGAGATGAGAGTGCCACAGTCAATGTCAAAAAATATAGGTAAATTAGAGGGATTTTTAGCAGATCGAGACTGAGATTAAAAGGCCAATTCTATTAATTCAAAACGTACAGAATCTAGTCGCAATCTCACCTAGCGGCAATCAATATAAAAACTTGTAGGTCCTGTACATTTTTGACAGGTTGAAACTGAGATTAGATTGCGATCATTCCTTAAAAATAATTTAATAGAATTGCCCCCTATAAACAAAATAAGAACGTATCAGAAACGGTGGTATATCTACACGCACTCGGCGCGACTCAAAGCATTTGTTACAAAAATAACAAGCCAAGGTATGTTTTATAGGCATTTGTTGTTGTTATATACACTGCGTTATTTTCTTCAGAGAACAGGCGAGGTTGCACCGCAGGCTTCAGTGGAACGAAATGCATCCAACACAATACCTTAGTACCGCGAGCTTTTGCAACCATTTCACGGTGATGCCGGCAAATATACGCCAAGACGAATCCGTTCGTGGTTGTTTGCTAAGCGTTTGACCCGGCACCGCTCGCGCCCACTAACCCACTGTTCGATAAGAAACTCCTGCAACTACCACACATTTGATTCTGACACGTATTCGTTCTCCTATACAGTGCAATGTCCTATCACAATGGCTATTCATCTCTTTGATGTAATGATGTGTAGTCAGTATCAACTGTTTATTTACTGCCAGCTATGTTGCGTTTGTCGGTCGTATGTTGGTTTGCGTGTGAGTTAAAATGAGTTCTATTGTCGAGGTGTTGTGGTTGGTTTTGGTTTGGCAGCGTTGAGTTGGTTGTGTTTCAGAGTTGGTCGTGAGTGGATTGTGTGACTGGCAGAAGAGTCTTCAGCGGTACCGTTAGCGGACCGTTCAATAAATTAATTTGGTAACAGCCGTTGCTTGCTAGGGATAAACTTGGATTACACGTTAACTGACGAGTAGTTTGTGCTATAAAATGCTGCATTAATGCTCATGTGGATATAAAATTAACGTCACGTTAATGAAAGATTTTTAAGATTTTAGCGGAGTAATGTGAAAAAAGTTTTGTAGGTATCATCAAAAATCCCAGGAAGATTTGTGTGAATTAAACGAAAATGCTTGATTTGAAAAATGTTTGGATGGGAAGGTACCTACATTAAAAGGTGCCTAAGTTAAAAAGGAAAAAAGGCTTCTTACTTCTTTATTTAAAGTGTCGTGATGGCCCAGTGGTTAAGGCCTCTCATGAGGTTATGGGTTCGAATCCGGGCAAGTACCAATGTGACTTTTTTAATTCATATGAATTTTCTAAGTTTATCTTAGACATCACCGACATCGTTCTGTGCCTCGGAAAGCACGTTAAGCTGTTGGTCCCGGCTGTCAAGCGTGGATCTCTGACTGTCGTTACGGATCGTCAGAAGCCCGAAAGTCTGACAACCAGACTTTCGGGGCAAGGGTAGTAGTAGTATTACCCAGTTACTGGGTTGTGGAGGTCAGATAGGCAGGCGCTCCATGTAAAATACTGGTAGGTATTCAGCTGCATCCGGTTAGACTGACCCCAACATAGTTGGGAAAAGGTTAGGCAGATGATGTGTCAAATGAGATTAAAATCTGAGCTGATTTTTATTCACATTTTGGTCCCATAACAAAAATTGATTTTATTCATGAGTATTATATCACCTTGTGCTTGTTAGTGAATTAAAATTCAGCCTGTATAAAAATTACTACAAGGAACCATACAGTGTCTAAACTAATAACTTACCAGTCAGGACTTAGTTGTTCCAACTTAAGATCAAAGTGCTAAATAATGTATGTCCGGTGGTGTGACATTTGTGTGTGTGGGTGTGTACGCGATTCCTCCACCCACGCAGTACAGGATCGAATCTGACTGACATATTAAGAGGAAAATATTGTCGATGCTACTGTGCAAAAAATAATACCTTTTGTAATTGAGTTTCGGTTAAAATACGACAAAAATCTTTTATTTTTATAATCATTGTATTGGATATTTAACACTGATTAAATTAATTTTAAACTTTTCTAAGCCTGTGTATGGAATGTATACATTAATGTTATTGTTGTATGTATAATAACTTAACCCATTTTGTGCAAGAATTTAAGATTGTCGTAATTAATGGTAAAACTAAGCTTATTTTAATCATATAATACATTATGAAGAAATAAGAAATAAGAGATGAGATTCTGAAGAAATAAGAGATAAACTAGAATTATTATTTAATAAAAACATTCCTGTGTAAATAGAACAACACAAATAGTGAGAAACCAAACACACAAAATTAAAAAAAAAACCAGTTATAAAAAACTGGCCCATCAACTCCACCCATTATCAAAGTTTATTGTAACAATCTTAAATCTTAAAATCCGTCTAATATCCGTGTAAGTTAACACGAACTATTAAATAAAAATGAACGAGCGATCGTAGCACGGATAAGGTAATCCGTGTCGACATTATTTGTTTTTAATTATTCAGCGTCGAGTCCGCCCCTGGCTAATGACTCTATCATGCGATTTATGAGTTGCCCCCGGCCCATTGTTTTTTATTCCTTACTGGTGGTTGATTGAGAACTACTGTGTAGATTTTTTTGTTTTGTGTAACTATGTTTACTGTCTTTTGTTTTATGCGTCTACGCCCGTTGACTGCCTTGTGGTCTAGAGGTCGCAAAGCGTGACTGTTGAGCATGAGGTCTTGGGTTCGATTTCCAGGTCGGCCAAAGTGTTATTGGGTTTTTCCATCAGGAATTTCTTAGTAGCAGTCTAGATTTGTGCCCGGTTGATGGCAATAGGCTGGCCCCCCATTACATGGGACTTAAACATAACGGGCAAAGTGTGGGTCTACTAATTATGAGTACACCTCTGCCTAACCCTTAGGGGATTACAAGCGTGATGTTATCCTATGTTTTATGTATTTTTAATGGAGTCATATCGAGAAGCCTTTGCCCAGTACTGGAATGAAGCAGGCTGACAATAACCAGTTTTATTCGAATTAATTTAATAACCCCACAATAAATCTTTAGTCCACAAATAAATACACCTTAGTAACGCAATAAATATAAATACACCTCTAATCTAACCCTTCGGCTACCATGGGAAACTTCCGCCATGACTTTCTACGGGAAACAATGGGAAAAGAGCTGGCAGTTCCGAGAAAGGCCATCGTTAGTAGGTAGTACCGACTGATAAGATAACAACGAAATCGCAATAATTATGTAGTTTCACCTATAAAGAATGTTTTGAGGTCAAGTTTTTTTTGATAATGGTACATTTTTTGAAGGATGAGTAATGTTTTAATATGTATATAGTTTTGTTAATTGAATTAGCAAAGGAAAGTTGTCATATATACCCTTCGACGAAGGTATTTAGGGAAACCTTTATATTAATCATTGATAATACTGGTATATTCTCTTAGTGACTCGCTGGTCTACTTAGTGGTCGCAAAGCACGACTTCTTGAACATGAGGTCTAGGATTCGATTCCCAGGTAGAGCAAACTGTTATTGGATTTTTCATCAAGAATTTCTCAGTAGCAACCTCGGAGTCTAGATTTGTGCCCGGTTGATGGTAATAAGCCCCTATTACATGGGACTTATACATAACTGGCGAAATGTGGGTGTACTAATGTGTACACCTCTGCCTAACCCTTCGGGGATTACAGGCGTGATATTATGTTATGTATGCAAATAAGAAAGTATGGCACAATTATAAAGTTAAGCTTTTGTATATAATCTTAGGAAAATGTTATAAGGAAAAGAAAATTGTAACAGGAAAAACATTGTCTATTACAAAGTAGATACACACTTACTTTGTAAAAACATTTTTAGAAGATATAGGTAGGTAGTAGGTAGGTAGGTATTATGACTTTGAATAGGACGATAAGTTTCGAACAGTGGAAGTAACGACACGGTGTAGATATCACTGAGAGTACCCAGTAGGTCACACTTCTCCATTGGGCATTTTGGGCAAGTGGCTCTTCAGAACACCACCTGTGAAGATTCTCTTTGCTGTGGCTTATTTGTTTTCCAGCTTGGTCACTGTGTCGTATGCCCAGGTGGAAGACTCTCCGATGGCTCAATGAAATGTTTAGGAGGCTTAAGTTTCTTTCACCAGAGAGGTACAATTAATAACAAGACATAAAGTCTTATTTCGCACTTACGTCATGTTTTGTTACGAACCAGCAACGAAATAATTTGAATTAGTCTTTGTCAAATAATCTAAGCTAAGATAGAACATAATGATACTTACTTACGATATCAGAAAATATTGTGAGAGGACATGGACTTAATAGACACCTGGTGATTAAAAATTAACAAGTGAAAATGATTCAAATGCAAGTCAAGTGATCCGATTGGCTGTTGATAATTCAGTCATCCAATCACAATTTATTAGTTCAATTTTGTTTAAATTTCGTTCCAAAAACCAGGCATGATTGTTTTAAAATAGAATAATAGGTAACAATTCTAATTTAAAATTCTATACTGGTCTATTTTCTAAAAGTTTTCCTTAGTGAATTTAGGTGAGGTTAATTGTCATTCCGCCTAGGGATTTTTACAAAATAACACAAAAGCTTCGTATTCCATGTTGTCCTCATTCTTAATCAGTGTTCTATTTTAAGAAAACCACTACAACAGCATATTTATTTCCCCTATAATTACATTCTTAAGCCCAAACAACAACCACTTAATCTCAAACAAAATACACTTCAATCATAACCGAATACTTCATTATACAAATAACAATAGAATTCAGAAACACTTATACCTTCTTAACAGTATTTATTTTACCAGTAATGACTGCTAGAACATAACCAACATAGCATTTACTCGTTAATTAGTTACCGGAACATTTTTACAGTTATACCACATCAACTTTGGCGGTATTTCAGCCCCGAAGGTCGGTGGTCGGTGTAATTATTTTACAACATAACCCTATTTTAGGTACCTACCCCTTTACGGTCATAAAACTTTCCAAAAACATTTTTTTATTGCTTTCGGACGATCCTTTCGGTAAAGGCTTAAATTGAGCAGTTAGGTGGGTTCTACCTGATGTAAAAATTCGTAATTATTGTTCTGTTTTGCTAGTGGACATTTTGTTTCGTGTTATTTTATTTTATGTGTGCTGTTTGTTTTGCGAAACACGGGAGCTGCCTTGATGGTTTTATGAAAGGTTTTGGCTAAAAGTTGAGATCCAAATTTTGTTTTATTTATCTATTGTAAGTTGGGATATTAATTTTGTGCCTCGTTGGTCTAGTGGTGCATAAGGTCTTGGGTTCGATTGCCAGGTGAGGCAAAGTGTTACTAGGTTTCGCTATCAGGAATTTCTCAGTAGCAACCTCGGAGTCTGCATGGTTTTGTGCTCTGTTAATGGCATTAGACTCGTTCCTTATTACATGGAACTTAAACATAATTGGCGAAATGTGTGTGTACTATTTGGTACACCTCTGCCTAACACTTTGGGGATTACAGGCGTGATGTTATGTGTGTTATCTATTGTAGTAAGACATTGCATCTCCTACTTTTTATAGTGTTTAGCGTAAATACATAGGTACGAGTATACAATGAATTAAAAATGCATGAAGTATATCCATTGTCAATTTTTTTTACGACAGAAATAAGTTTCAGTAAGTAATGGAGTTGACCAAATCGATTTGATTAAGTTCGTTTTCGCAAATTTTTAATACCGTAAACAGTTACGGTCTTTAAAATTATTGAAGAAAATAAATAATTCTGCATCTTTAGCAGATAAAGGTGGACAAATCAAAGATTGGTCACACTTCAGTGGTTTCTCAGAGACATTCCTTGTTTTGGTCTAACGGCCTTAGAAATCAACAGAGAATCAATTTTCGAATAGGTTTTTTAAATCGAAAATCCCGTTTGTTAAAAGTGCAAATCATCAGTTGCACCTGCACACAATACATTTTGTATTGGAACGACGATTTCAATGATTTGATTTGAAACCGTTTGGCTCAAATTCACACACGACCAACAAAATATTATACTGACACGTGTTGTTATTTCAGTTAAAATACAAATGGATTTTCTGTACTAAAAATATGTAATATTAAATGGCTGAATAGCCAAGAGCCTCAACCGACATCTAAGGAGGCTGGATCAGAGGCTTGATTCAGAAGGCAGTACTTCTGGACAAAGCCCGCATAGTTAGGAGGTTTCTCTCCTTGGAGCTCTGACCACCGGTGGCTTGGACCCTGTTTCCGTCACCGGTGGGCTACAATTTTTAATTTTTTTAAATATTTTTATTTTTATCTTAATATTTCAATATGTATTTTATGTTTTTTTTTTGTAGGCGAAAGGAGTATGTAAGGATCGTAGCAGGTGGCGTTCTGTGGTTTCTGCCTACCCCCATGGGAAAAAGGCGTGAGTTTATGTATGTATGTATGTATTTTAATGAATAAAGGATAATAATAATACCAGCCTATTAGTGACCCACTGCAGGGCAAAGGCCTCTTCTCATACAGAGAAGGCACGAGCATTGATCACAACCTATGATCACAACGCTTACTCAAGACGGATTAGCGATTACAGACTTATAATGTCAACAGAACATACACTCAGAACAGTTTCAGTTAAAAATCTAAAGTTAATTTTAGAAAATCCGAAATACCGATTGACAAAAACCAGAACGTCGTGTTTTACGTCATTCTTCGAGTACTAGTATCTGAAAAACGATGGACAAAAACGCATTCTGTGCACCGAGAACCAAGTGACTAGTAAATGCAGGCCTACCTGAGGGAGACGCGACGTAAGTACCGTTACGGCAACTATTCCAAGAAGGTCATGCACACTAAACTAAGGCTAAAATTCCACTTATTTTTTTTGGCTCGTCCGCCGAATAACTCATTGCAGCAACTTTTGACCAAGGCTAAGATTCTTGGTAACACAGGGTAGTTATAAACAGCGTGAAATTTAAAGTCAAAGCATTTACATATTTCAATTAAATTACTTTTGAATTATCAAGGTATCGGTCAAGTACCTAGTCAGAAAGTTGAAGATAGTTGCTCGTTCCAAAAGGTCGGTTTGAACGAGCAGGAAACTCCACGGACACTCTTTTCAATTAAGTTTTTAAATTCTAGTTACAATTTTTTTTTGCGAGTAATATGTGAAAATAATGTAGGTAAATAGAAGACAATTAAAAAAGATGCCATGGCAGTTAAGAGATGACCAACCCCCAACATGACACGTAAATCAGCATTTAGCTCAACCATTCACAATCAGCAAGACATTAAGAATATGTTTACTCAAAATTTTCCACTCGTATTTCTATTTCAGGATACACTTCACGTATTAATATTCCGAAGTCAAAGTTCACATAGAAACGTTCGCGTTACCTTATCTGTTCACACATCGGGACGTGTGTTTGTATAAGCGTTCACAGCGCCACCCACTTTCGGCTCGTCGTATCACCGACGAATCGGCATTTTAAACCTCTTAATGACAAATGAGACATTAAGAGGTGATATTGACAGCGTGCAACATAAAAACAAAGGGCCACCGCTGGGGGCGGGCTCGGTGTCAATCTCAAGAACAAATAGACGAATGTTTGACGAACGAATTACGTGACAACTTTAGTTTGGTTGTTTGTCCCGATGTTTACACTCCACCGCCGACTGGGACTCTGGGAAATTACATTGCGACTTTAAAAAAAAATATATGGGGCCAAATGTTTCGGCGGATGTTCGTAGGTAGACGGAGCCGGGGGAAGCAGATGTATGTACCCGGTGTACATGCCATTCGATACGATTTTTTTTTCTAAGAACATGATACCGTGCAATTTTGGTGATTTATTTCTTGAATTTAAACGTAGTTGGGTATTGATTTATATTAAATTAGACGGCTTATTTCCTGTGAGATTGATTACAAATGTGGAAATGAAAAATGAAACCTCTTGTTTTGGTATTAAGCCTTATTATTATAGTACTTATACGAAGCTGTATAATTGTAGGCACTTTTAAAACACCTAGCTGCGTAAATGTCGGTTTAATATCTTTTGCGCGGAACCCTGAATCTTTTCCTAAAATAGAAGTAGGTAAGTTACTCGTAAGTTATTCCTTATAGTATTAGCTATCTATCAGTCAATGTCTTGCCAAAATCGGTCCAGCCGATTTGTAGATTAGTCGGAGCAAACCAACAGACTGAAAAAAAATTTTAAATGTTTTTTTTTTCTTTGTACCTTGTAAACATTCATATTTATTTTATTTTGTGACATTACAAACAGACTCATCAATCTTATTTATTTGTATAGATTTTCAATGTAGTAACGGAGACACATCACCATCTAAGTAATGTGATTCAAAGCGATATTTACCTACGTTGACCATATGATTAGAAAGCAGTAGGCCAGTGGCCCAGCAATCATAGCAATGACATGTCGCGAACCGTGAGAGGAAACAATGCTCGCTCCGTGGGAACGCGGCGTGATTGCCCACCCTCGGGTAGCGGGTTCGAGTCCCGGGTCACGCCGCGGAACGGTGGGGTGCGAAACCAGTGCGCGCGTACATCCGGAATTCATATTTTTGTGAATGCATTTTGAGTAATTTTAATAAATCTATTTTTGGGGTTTATTTTTCGTTAAGTAATTATTTTCCTTACCTAACCTTTTATCCCGATTTTAAGAGACGACTATCTTCTGCCCGCGGCTTCGTCCGCGTGTAAGTCAAGTAATACCGTAAAACATATCCTATGATACTTGGCAATGGTGTAGCTTTCTATTAGAAAAAGAATTTTTGTAATTAGACCGTCACTTCCAGAGATTACTTCTTATAAACAAATAAACGTTATCTCTTTATTATATATACCTTTTGACCGCCATAATCTTGTATAGATGACAGACTTTAAAAACGTAAATAATACTCATAAAACAATATTGTTTTTTTATTTTCTTAGCGAACCGTTTTCTTTGCTCATCCTAATTTGTGTTAGTTGAACTTCTTTCTTTATCTTTCTTTTTTTTTACGCCTGTAATCCCCGAAGGGTAAGACAGAGGTGTACCCATTAGTACACCTACATTTCGCCAGTTATGTTTAAATCCCATGTAATAGGGGGCGAGTCTATTGCCATCAAACGGGCACAAATCCATACTATGAGGCTGCTACTGAGAAATTCCTGATGGGAAAACCCAACAACACTTTAAAACATCATAATGATTGTTTTTCAGGTCACAAACTTATGAAGTAAAAACGCCTGCGTTACGTTATAGAAAAAACATATTTATTATTATCGATACAGAGCTTAAATTCTCTAGTACACTTAACCTGATAGAAAACGAATATTTAAATTAAGAATGGCTAATTTACTACAGCAAGAATAATTATCAAAATGGCCAAAAAAATGAATCATGTATTGCCATGTAGTTAAAATTGTACCTTTACACACAGTATTTAAAATTACTTTTGTAATAACAGATGTTTTATGACAGCTGTTACTGGCCGCGAACAATTTCATGGCAATGATATACTTTTTAAGGCATATTATAATTATGGTCTTACTAACTTTAGCTTCAAGTCGGTTATCGTTTACGCAGACGAAGTCGTGCGGCTTCAAAAGTATGTTCTTATCCGGATCATTTGCTAGCGTTGTAAATTTTCATCAGTTTAGTAGTTTTGCAATAATGTGGTAACAAACATACAAAATATCTTTTGGATTTTGTGTTGACTAGCTGTACTAGAAAGCTTTGTATAGCCATATTTATGTATGTTTTTTTAATTTTCTTTCATATGAACCTTCTCAAACACAACAAAAAAAGAATTAGTGAAATTGGTCTAGCCGTTCACGCGTGATGACGTGACCAAGGGAAATAGGGATTCATTTTAAAAATATATTGTGGAAACTTTGAAATATTTAAAAATAGAATCGTTTATCAGTGTTCGAAAAACACTTTTTGTGTTTTGCCTAATGAATTTTGAATAAAGTCATGCTGAAACTCATGTAAGCATAGTGAAACTAAATTTATTATCTACGGACTTCATACCCATGAAGTGTGTAACAGATTAGGTTAAAAATAGAATGCTGTTTTTTTTTAAATACGTATAGGTACTTACCTACGTAACTAATTAGCTACGCAAAACACCCGTGTCATCAATATAAATCACTAAGTAAGTAAGTAAATAAAATTGCAGAATAATTGTTATGATGATAAATTATTTACTACAGTACCTAATTATAATAATGCTAAAAGTACGACACGGTTGGCCCAGTGACTGAGCGATTGACTGCTGCGTTGTATGTCGCGGGTTTAATTCGAATATCTGTATCACATACAGGTACCTAGTTGCTTCAGGTTGTTTGTGTATGTGAATTTAATAGTAATTGACAATAGAGGCATCATTTGGAAAAATGAAATGCCAGGTAAATGAGGGTTAATTTAACCCTTCAGAGAAACTTTAGCTCAAAACTAAAAAAAACTTGACAAGAACTTCTCGCTTCTTGAATGACAATAAACCTTCTTGTACGACACATTTTTTTTACTTACTATAGGGTAGATGACAACAACTTACTATAAATTGACATACTTTTTATGACCTGTCAAAAATCTATGGAATAGTCGCGCTATTCCATAGATTTTATATGCCAAAGGCAATTGTTACTTCACTTTTGTGCCGACTCAATTGACTATTTATTAATTTGAAAGAAATTAAAAATTAATAAATTTTACAGTTAATTGAAAATTAATCAGGTTTTTAGGACTAAAAAAAAATGTTTTTTAGAGAAACTGTGTCAAAGAATTATTGGGTACCTAAGTGTCAATCCTACCCAACCTTATTATTATTTACTTAATTTTTCAACAGATCAGAAGTTTAAATGTTTTTCCATTTTAAGCCAAAGTTTCTCTGCAGGGTTAAAGTAACCCATATTACCTGTTTTCTAGAATATGAAATATAAAAATATTTTAGTTTAAATATTTTTCTCCCGGAATCGGTAATGCCTTAAAAAGAGATAAGAGAAGTGCGTAAAAAGCGTGGTGAGATAAAAAAGAGATTGGTTACAGATTAACAGTGATCTTTTTTGTCAATCATTTACTTTCACGCTGTTTTTCTTTTTTCAAATCAACGGAGTACCGTGCAGCTATTAAGTGACATTGATATTGGGTCAACTGGAAGTGTTTAAGATGAGTTATTTTTATAATCAATAGTATTTATTTATTTGTAATAAATAAGGAGCTACGTATGACAACAAAAGGCCAATTCCAAAATCAAAAATCAGTCGCAAAATCATCTCCACGACAATCGATGTAAAAAACTTGTCAAAAATAAAGAAAAATTAGAGGCATTTTTGACAAATTGAGACAGAGAATTAGAATGCGATTGTTTAAAAAAATACTAAAATTGTTTGCAACCCCCATACTCGGCGCGTGTTTTTACAGGAACAGAATTATGAAATGAAATTATAGTAAAAGTCAAATTAATCATAAGAAATAGGTATTATATTAATTAAATCTTAATAAATAGTATTTTGCCCCTCAACAAGATGACAAAATAACTGAATATAAAATTCAGAAGGTTTCAGATACAAAGGATTAATCTTTGGACATATAAGAAATATTATTTATATTTTTCACAGCATTACTGGAAACTGATAAAGAAGGTATTGAAACTTCTACCTAAATTATAGTTCCATAGGCCCACTTTCGCCAAAAGCTTTTCTAAGAGTTAGTTGCTAACACAAGGTTAAATAAAAAAAACCATATACCTAAATAGGCCTACGTTAACAATTAAATCTGTGTTAATGATAATCCTGCCTGACGCAAACGGGCCTCACTATTGTAATTTCTTACGTAATAAATGAAATATTAATTTATATTTCACGAAAATACTCATAAATTGTATCATAATTATCATAATAATGTCAGCAAAATATAATTATAAGAAGTACCTATATATAATTTAATTACCTAATGACTTATTTCTAACGATAAAATCTTTCAAATTATTTACTATCACAATGTAAATAATTTTTCATAAACATCGACGTCCTAACTACGCTCTTAATAAAATTACTTGGTAAATATCTTAATAGTGTTCTGAAAGCCAATTCTATTAAATAAAAACGTGCAAAATCACATCCCAGTGACAATCAATGTCAAAAAATTAAGGTAAAAAAAGGCATTTCTGACAGATTGAGACTGAAGTTATATTGCGATCGTTTCTATTAGATAGTAGAATATGGTATCTGTTCTTTGGTAATTTCTGTCTATTTACCTGTTTTTCTTATAAAGATGTCTATTACAAGACTGTCATACAATTTCAAAATATGCTTTAAATACAACTTTTCCAATAATGGTAGTTGGTAGTTTAATTATGCTGATAATATCAATGCGGCAGAATAATTCTAATAAAATTAATCTTTATCCTATTTCAGAAGATGATCAACTTCTAGAGGAGTGCTTGTTGGAGAGGCTATCATTCCCCAACTGGCTATTTATTGGTTAAAATTCTTGCTAGTTCTTCTCCGTAAATACTTATATATTTTTGGAACGGAATGTAGCTTCACTACTGACCGACTTTTTGACAATTCAAAAGCTTGTAAATAGTTTAATTGAAAAAAATGCCTTGACTTTAAAAAATAAATATCTGGTGAACTCGGTAAAGATGTCCGAAGAAAGTATAATGGACAAGTAATTATCAAAGCTTTGTTAATCAATTAACGATGAATAAAGGTTTGATAAAAACAATAGTTTCAGTTAATTTAATACATTTTTTTTTAAATATAGAGACCGTACTGCTTTGTATTGTTTCTTTTTTTTACTTTCTTTGTAAGAAATTGTCAAAACCTTTTCGGATAATTGTTTTGTTAATTTTAGTGGTTGACTAAAAAATTACAAAACCATTTTTGTAGATTTGTATGTCTGTACGTTTCGTTATGTTTGAAAAGCAGATGTGATTGTTATAATGTTTCTACTTGAAATGTTTAATTAACACAAATGTAATAATTTATTCTCAATATTTTACTATTTTGTATTTTTTTTCAATTGAAGTAAAATTAAAGTTTTTTTTTTAAATTCTCAAATAATATCCTTCTTCATCCCGCCCCACATCAAAGTTTTAAGTGAAAATAGTGTTTAAATGATCGCCGCTAAACATCGGGGCGTTTTTCGTCGGATTAAGTCGGTTAAATTCCCGGGGGTGGTAAGAGTACCCGAATTCTATCAACTACTCGGAGGGATTTGATTAAATCCCGCTTCACCCCTTGCGTGTTGACAGTAATTGATTGAAATGCCAGTTTCTTACACGCATTCATGTCTAGGTGTTGGTGTGTGATGCAATTTTGTTGATTTTTTAATCTGTTTTGTGTTGAAAAATGTTTTCTTGTTTTTGGAGAAAAATTGTAGCCTGTCAAGTTATTTTAAAGATTTGTATGTTTGTAGCGAATTAGCTCAAAAATTACTGAACCGATTTTTATGAAATTTGGTACAGGATTCGTTTGAACCCCAAGAAAGGATATAGGCTACTTTATATTCTGTGACTTCGTCTGTGTCCGCTATAACCGACTTTTAGGCGGATGAAGTCGCGGGCAAAAGCTAAAGTATAAGATAAGAAAATTCTTTATTGATAGTAGTTGGTATATTCTATATGTAGGTAATTTTCTCTGGACTGTGTTAGGACTATTTATACTAAGATATTGCGGAGTTCAAGGATTACAAAAGTAATTTTGAAAATATTGAAATGTTTTTTATTTCAATAATAATTATATTTAATAAAAAAAAGATAATGTTAGGATAAGTTATTTGTGTTGTTGTTAAATAAATAACTGTTTTATTTTTTATAGTTCACTGAAATATTTAGATATTATTCCATTTTGATCGCCATAAATACTGTAGGAAATTAGGTATGTGTTTGTAGAAAAATAATCTCAATTTAATTATTTTGTATTGAGTAATAAAAGTTGATTGGTATTTTATGAATTATTATTTCTAATTCCAAAATAATTACTAATAAATGACTACTAATGTGACTTTTCCGGAAGTCTTAAGAAAATATTATAAATTTTATTAAACGTAAAATAGAAGATTAATAATTTAATAAGTACTTACATATAATCGAACAAATTAAGTTATTAAAATATTAAACTCTAAACTAAGCAATTAGATGTTTCAATGAATTGATAATAATTGAATAATTCAATTAATGAATTGTTGCAGCAATGGAAGCAATAGTGTTTATTAACTTCAGGTATTATATTTGCCTATTGAACCTTTCAAAAGCATTTAATTATGTTAGAATGACATAATGTTGTCACTTCACAGACATAATAGCGTTATTATCAATTATTATGAAATATTTATTACCTTCTGTGTAAATTGTTGTATTGTTAGGAAGTCTAGTAAATTGGCACTAAAATAAATCTAACACTAGGTATGAAATGTATGAAATTACAAGAAATAATGTGATCGAAAGACACGCAAACGCAGTTGTGCGTTGAAGTCTTTTCTATGGGAGAAGTTAAGATGGTAAACTTTTGCAACAACGCCTCCATTTTCTTAACAAATATACAAGTAGAATTACAATTCTACCTTTGCATTGCAAGGTAATTAACAAAATTTTATCAGACTGGTTAGAAGCTTGTATAAATGGCTTGTGGGTAGTTGTGATCACGGCCACGCTCGGCTTGCGATGATTCATGCCAATGGCGTTTACGTTCCTGTAGCACTTAGCGGAGACCGCCGGGGAACACTTGGGAATGTAGAACAAAACAGCATATACAATTTTAACGCGTCGTTTATTGATAACTTCATCTTTTCTTCCATATACTTTTGTGTCCACTGACTATATAACACTCACTGTACATTTTCGTATTACAATATTTTAGTCTTTCGAGGCTTTAATAACTTTCGATTCCATATAACAAATATTTTGTACAACGCACGTCGGGCGTACGAGAGTGGCGTCGTGGCACGACTTATCGCTATCTACCTACGTTTTACCGACTAACTCCAACTTCGTCTCTAGCTTTAACACTATATTTACAAATTGTTCAAATTTTTTTGGTATTCAAATTACCTCGTTCACTACATCGTCTCACACGCGAACCACTGTCGGAACCCTAGCGTCCATCCGCACGACACGACTTAAAATATTTTAACTTAACCATGAAAAAATACAATAATTATAATATAATACAAGATAATCATCAACAACATTTAATTGAACGTTCAGCCGCCGGCGCACGGCCGGCGGCTCGCTAGTCAACAGTTCGCAACACTAACAGCGTCGGTAGCGGTACATTACAAAACAAATAAATGGACATACCTAGAAGTATGTACGCCAGGGAGATAACGATCACTGTCCTAACGCGAAAATCGATTCGCAACAAAGTCACTGGAGGAGCGGCGCGGCGACCCGACAGCTCAGAGCGGCGGGATGTCGATGTCGCACGCGAACGGCGACTCTCAGATGAGCGGCATGGCACGCTCGTTGGCTGCCGCGTATCGCTGCTCATCGGGCACGTGGTACATGTTGATGATCTGGCTGAGGTCCTGCTGCCCGTACTCGCGCTTCATGGTCATCTGCTCGTGTGAGTGAGCGTGGGGTGCAAATTCGCGCTTCAGCTGCGCGGGCGGCTCGTGCCCGAACTCCCGTTTAAGCCCGGGTGGGCCTGGTGACACTGGCTCCGACTTTGCTGAGGAGCCGCTAGGAGAGTGCGAGGCGCACGAAGGGGGCAACGCGTAGCCTCCCGGAGAGCCCGGACCAAGCCCGTATGCCGACGGCGATGGTGGCTGCGGCAAATAAGGCGAACCCTGACCGCCACCGTAGTACTGCCCGTACCCACTCTGCTGCATCTGAGACACGTCGTAGCGTGGATAGCCGTACGCTTGCTGCTGGTAGGCGCTGGGGTCGTGCATCATGTACCCGTTAGGCATGTATCCGTTAGGTGTCATTTGGTACACGTCACGGGGCTGCTGTGACGGCGGTGCCGAGCTCCTTTGTGCTTCACCACCTCCTAATAGTGCTCCACCTCCTAACGGGTACTTCTCCTGTTTCTTGGCGAGGGTCTTCGTCTTCCTCCTCGGCCTGTATTTGTAATCGGGATGTTCCTTCATGTGAACGGCGCGAAGTCTCTTCGCCTCGTCGATGAACGGTCGCTTCTCTGATTCAGAGAGGTCTTTCCACTGTGCACCGAGACGTTTTGATATTTCCGAGTTATGCATTTTAGGGTTGTCAGATGCCATCTTCCTGCGTTGCCCACGCGACCACACCATGAACGCGTTCATGGGGCGCTTGACACGCTCCGCGTTGGAATTTTTGCTGGTGTTATTATTGTTGTTGTTGGGCGGTTGATGGTGTTGTGGCTGGGGCTGGTGGTGCTGCGGCATTGCCTGGTGGTGCTGGTGCTGCAGCGGCTGGTGCTGCGACAAGGGCTGCTGCTGTGGCAGCGCCATCATGCCGCCGAGCGCGCCCAGCGAGCCGTAGCCATGCTGGAGCGCGTGATGCGGCGGCACTGTGGCATGTAGGCTGCCGCCCTTGAGATCCGTCTCCATCGTCAACATGTCGTCTTCCTGCGGCGCGTACAGCTTGCCGATCCTTCGTTCACCGTACACAACGAGAGAAGCGTCGGTCGCTCACATGGACTCGCGGCGGTGCGCGTCGATAACGTTTCGCGGTACCGTGCGGCGCGGAGGCTACGTGCGTTGTGAGAAGGCTGCCAGTGCCGGGTGGCTGCGACAGCGGAGGCCCCCCGCGCGCGCACCCCGGGCCCCGCCCGCCCGCTTCCTAGCCAATGGCAGCGCGACTTTCGGCTCCGCCCCGCCCGCGTCTCCCACCCCGCCGCGGCCTGCATTTTTAATCGCGTGGCGAGCGAGCCGAGCGTACGCCTCGCCGCCGCCTCATGCAAATCTCAATTTTGTTTGCCGACGGTGGCTGCATTCTCGGCCTTAGTTTATGTTACAAACTACGCATGCATCACCTTCTTACTTACAGTTTTAAGGGCAACAATAAAAAAATATATCAATTTCAACACTTTTTATCACGTACAAAAATTAAAAAATATCTCAAGTCATGGAGTAGGTACCTATTCAAAAATTTCAAATATCATAAAACATAATAATCAAAGCAAACAAATAATCACAGTTAGATTTTTATTTTCCAACGCTTATTTGTCGACTAGACAGAAAATATGTTTCTCAATAGTTACGCACAGACACATTGTAGTTTGTTCAGCTGGAGCGAGTTCAAGGCCCGTGTGACAATGTTGTGCTATCCACCTACTGAATGAGAAAGAACTTGCTAACATAAAAGACGTTAGTTCGTACAATGAGACGGAAAACCACGCGCTTGTTCAACCACGCTTTTGAGCATTGTTTTAAGAAGTAGGTAGATGTTACTGTTGTTCGGTCATTGACAACTTCCCTAGTTTAGATGTTTACAAACGGATAAAATTAAGGCATTAACATAGTAAAATCTAAAGTTTTTAAAATAAATTATGAAAGTCAAATGGAAAATGTATATTTATATGAAATTGTTGCTAGCATACTTAACACCCACGTCTTTTTTTTAATGTCAGATATAATTAAGGATAAAAGAGTTAAAATAGATTTTTTACCTTGTTTTTTTATTACATAAAGAAAACAGGAAAATATTCAGATGTAAATAACATTTGAAATGCTATTATTCGGGGTTCGATTGCTAGGTCGAGCAATGTTATTGGGTTTTTCTATCTGGAATTTCTCAGTAGCAGCCTCGGAGTCTGGATTTGTGCCCGGTTGATGGCAATAGACATGGGACTTAAACATAACTGGTGAAATATGGATGTACTAATGGGTACACCTCTGTCTAACCTTTCGGGGATTACAGGCGTGATGTTATGTTATGTTTCCAGGTTTCCTCACGATTTTCGTTACTGATGACAGTGATGTCCAAGATACGCTTAGAAAGTACAGAAAGATTGAAAGTGAGTACCTATAGTACCTATACCTACTCTATAGTAAGACTATAAGTTTTAATAGTTTGAAAAATAAGGGGCATGATTGTTTTATGCTGAACTGGGCCTGTATGAAGCAGCCGTGGGGCATACAATAATGTTTTAACCGATTTTTTGTTTTTTATAATTATTTTTGTGTGCACATGCTCTGTGTGTCAATAAACATTTTTTATTTCTTTCATTATTTGTATTATGTCAATGTTTTGCAAACTTTATTTGGGTACTAACAGATGTAACTGAACATCAAGGAAAACAAGAGGCCGAAAAGGAAAAATCCTAAAAGAAATTACACAATTACATTTTCGTGGGTAGGTAGAAACAGTTTAATGAAAATAACTGTTGTGTAAGACTTATCACGAGTTCAAAAGTGGTTACATTAGATCTCGTAACGATTTACACAGTATTTTTGGTTTGTTGTGTTCTATTCCGGGTGTTTGTTGTCAACGTTATGAAGTTTGGTCGCTTTTTCCCTCTTGTAATCAACTCCTGTTTTATAATTAACATAACAACAGGGTGATTAACACTCAGAGGGTGTTAATTAGGGTATTATAAGATCACCGATTACTGAAGTTATGAGTACTAGGTATATTTACAGACTTCATCATCTGCCTAGCCTTTTCCCAACTATGTTGGGGTCGGCTTCCAGTCTTACCGGATGCAGCTGAGTACCAGTATTTTACATGGAGCGACTGCCTATCTGACCTACACAACCCAGTAACTGGGCAATACGATACACCTAGGTAAGACAGGTTATCAGACTTTCAAGCTTCTGACAGACTTATTAAAAAAAAACACTGAATGACATCAAATAATTCATCCGCATCGCCGTCAATTGGAAATATGCCTTTTTGGACGCATTGCCACGTTTTGGATGGCAATGCTTAGCCTCTGACCAAGGTAATAGCCAGCCCTTGTGTCACTGGAAGTGTCCAACCAACCATTTGGAGAACTCCTCGAAAATGCTATGGGCAATTATAATTAATTTTAAACTTATTATTATAAGAGTGTTATTGTACTTGTTTAGACTATAATAAGATTCTAAAAACGGGCGTCGTCGCCGAGGGAAACGTAGGAAACGCTGGCGTGATGACTTGAAAACGTTTAGGAGTAATGGGGAAGCCAACACACAGGAATGAGTGGAAGGTTATGGGGAGACCGTTGCCCAGCAGTGGGACAATACAGGTGGAATAAAAATAAAGATTCTAAATGTTCATTTATTTATTGCCTATTATCATAGATAGTAAACATTTTGCAGTTTCTTAGATTTGGTCAATACCTGCGAGTCTGGAATGTTGAATACCTATCTAGGCGTTCCTATAGTAATATTACTGTCACATCAATTTTCTTACATTGAGTAAGTACAAGGGACTTTACCCCTAAGTTATTGTTATGCTAATAGACAGGCATTGACAGAGTTACCTGTCCTACTAGACGGTGCATTTGTATCATTATTAGAATCAAGTATGACTTTGATTCTATGCAATTGTGAGTTTTTAACCTGTTGAAACTCGTCAATACTATTATTAATATTTCAGTTACCTTTACATAACATCACGCTTGTAATCCCCGAAGGGTTTGGCAGAGGTGTACCATAGTACCCACAGTTATATTTAAGTCCCATGTAATAGGGGGCGAGCCTATTGCCATTAACCAGGCACAAATCCAGACTCCGAGACTGCAACTGAGAAATTCTTGATCGAAAAACCCAATAACACTCTGCCCGACCGAGGAATTGAACCCGAGATGCTCAGTAGCGCTTTGCGACCAATGGGAAATCAATGCTCGTGCCCTCTCTATTTAAGAAGATGACTTTGCCCTGCAGTGGGAAAATATTATGTTGGGCTTATTCTATAACTTACCTACATTTACCTAACCTAAATTTTTATCTTCTACTCTGATTTCATTTCTTTTTCTATTACGTTTAGCTTTGATAGCAATATTGAAGATACCGTTATCGGCATTATCTTTCAACTCAACTTAAACCAAGAAATCTCAGAAGTTAGTTTACAACTAATATTAATCTACATTTTCTAAGAAAAGATCATTTTTAACATTCAAGTTATATTTCATTACCTGACCACCTTTCGCATTATTATCAACCTTACGATCGAGATTTTTATGGTCATAATCGTTTAAAACGTTGTGTTTGCCGATACTGTCGCCGATTCTTCTTGTAACTTCTATTGTTTTATGCTAGGCACCTATTGTTATGTCTTGGCTTCATAAAAGTGGGTTTTAGGTACCTTTTATTGGTTGTATCGGCCCTTTTATTGCTACCAAAAGTGGAATTAACACTTTCACTTTTTAGGACAGTAGGTTTGGGTAATAAAACACATGGGTGATTATTCTGTACTGTTTATTTTGGAAAACCTTGTTTTTTCTATGAATAATAGCAGTCTGTATATTTATGAGTGTTTACTTGTTAAGTACATGGGTAGTGCAATGAACTGTATACAGCTGCGTGTGTTATGCCGTTACATTACTTATGAGTTATAACTTATAACTAGTGTTTACATGATTAAATATTATTAAATGTTAAATACAGTTTTATATTGTTGTATTGTGATATACATAGGTATATATA
Organism: Hoplodrina blanda; assembly: GCA_949316365.1. Taxonomy (NCBI): domain Eukaryota; kingdom Metazoa; phylum Arthropoda; class Insecta; order Lepidoptera; family Noctuidae; genus Hoplodrina; species Hoplodrina blanda. The sequence goes on from OX438581.1 coordinate 12,587,165, forward strand.
ATTATATAATAAAAGTACCTATAGAACTTAATAATTTATTAAGTTTGAAAAGTCAAATTGCTAAAATACATTTTAAGTGTTCAACAGTGCCTTATTCACTCAAACCTATAAAAACAATACATTCTGAATAATTTATGAAAGCATTGAAATACTTTATTTATTTATAACTTTATTGGCTAACCAACAATTGCTTACATAGGTAAGCAATTGTTGGTTAGCCAATAAAGTTACAAATTATTATCATAAGTATACAAATTCATTAATAGGTTTAGTACAAAAAATTCTCAAACGTAAGCATTGCATAATATAAACATAATACATAACATCACGCCTGTAATCCCCGGAGGGTTAGGCAGCAGAGGTGTAAACCTTAGTACACCCACTTTTCGCCAGTTATGTTTAAGTCTTATGTAAAAGGGGGCGAGCCTATTTCTATTAACCGGGCACAAATCCAGACTGCCGCTACTGAGAAATTCCTGATGGAAAATTCAAATAACACTTTGCCCGACTTGGGAATCAAACCCAAAACCTCAAGCTCAGCAGTCGCGCTTTGCGACCACTAGACCAACGAGGCAGTCAAAACATGCATGTATATATATGTTTATACATATACATGCATGTTTTGACTGCCTATAATAAAATTGTACTAATGATTACGAAGGCACTAGTACACAAGCCCTTTCATAGATTATATAAAGCAAAATCAAAATAAAAACAAGTTCTGTAGAACAAAGTGACTCAAGACCTAAAAGGTGGTATGCCTATGAAGGTGATATCTATGATTATTATGTACACAGCCGTAGATTACAGTTAGCAAATAAAAATATAATTATACAAAGTCAAGCATCAAGTGTTGCCAGATTATAAGAAAATATTCTGTGACAATATGAACCTGATTTAAAAAAAGAACATAGGTAAATAGATTTCGTCCTGGCATTATTCTGTAGACAGTCAGACAAAGAAATGCTAGTTTAAAATAATACAGACTAATGATAAATAAATGATAATTATTTATTTTTTAAATTGTTTTTTAACTTTTAACTTATACAATTTTTTGTTTTGTTACCTACTTAACCCTACTGTTATGTAGGTGAGTTTTGTGATTCCTACCATTACCTTAGAGGACACGCAGAAGCTAATTCTATTAAACTTCTACTAAAATTCAACTTTTCTACATAATATTAAATAATTTCTTTATCACAACACTACCGAAATATACCGGTACAGGTTTCAAATGTGATAGCCAAAAACAGTGATATATATTTCAAAATCCCTCTAGATCCGTCAGACGGCAGCATACAAGCAAATCGCAGATCGCAGATAGGTTAGGTCTATTCTGCATTCAGACTACAAAACTGTCAGAGCGTGAAACGGTTCGCGCCGACTGGTGTCGACGCCATTTTGCTCCAGTTTCAATTTAATGAATCCCGGTTCGGAGTCCGTAGCGTTAAATGTGGGAATCCCTCGGAAACCCGCGATAATCTTTACTTGCCCCGATCCAGTTAAAATAGAACGGAAGGAGGTTTGCGAATGATATCACATTTATAAGATTTTACGTGGGTTTAAGCGTCTATGTCGAAGATTCGCTTAAGAATTTTGTCATAACATTTTCATTGACAATGGGGGTTGTAAAACAATAAAATCATTTAAACAACGGGTAACAGCAATCAATTTGTTAATTCCATCGCTACAATTAAAATTTTATTAAAAGAATCAACGCTCTAACACTACAAAATCACACTCCTACAAATGAAAACCACTAGAGGCTTACGCGTCGCGAGTCATTTAATAATTGCCGGAGTAACGCTTGTGCTAAATAAAAAAGTGCTCATCAAACTCCCTGAGCTTCGTAATTGGCGCGAGGTGTCGCTAATGACAGTCGCGAGTGCCGCTGCAAATTAATAATTATCGCGCATGGCAACACCAAGCGCGCGCCGCAATATGGCCGCCGCGCATTGTTGGCGGGAACTCGTCATTTTAATTTTCGATTATCAATTTGTGGCGTATCACACAATTATAGTTTAATTGTTTAAGTATAAACAATGCTTTACGATGTGGTTTATGATTTTTGTCGGGTATCATTACGTTGTTTTGGTTTAGTAATGTCATATTTGCGTGAAATTCTTTTGTCATTCGGTACAAGCATTAAATTCGAATTTAATATTTTACATGCATTATACGAGTAGAATTTGTTACAATAACAAAATAACCGTTCATTATCTGTCGTGTTAATTGGCAACCCTAGTCATTGGCGCTGTAGGTACTTATCGAAGTCTGGAAATTGGATGAGAAGCTAAAGTCAATTATCCCGTGTTTGAAAATAAAAGAGATGGAGTGTCTAGACTTTATCCCGATAAACTGGTCGTTTAATATTCTGTCAATAACTTACCTCCGAGCTTATTTTTCTTTACGGACCTTTCGTTTTCTAACGATCATCATCTGCCTAGCCTTTCCCCAACTATGTTGGGGTCGGCTTCCAGTCTAACCTGATGCAGCTGAGTACCAGTATTTTACATGGAGCGACTGCCTATCTGATCCGATATTAATACTTTATTATAAGCACTAAATTTTGCCCGTGATTTTGTCTGTGTAGATTTCAGAATTCAGAATTCAACAAAAATCCTGAATTATTAGACGTGAATACAAAAACGGTATAAAAGCTCAATATCTATGTATGCTAAATTTGAGCTCATTTAGCTCAGCCGTTCAAGCGAAAAAGAGTAATAAACATCCTTAAATTTTTGTTTAAAATAGTCGTAGATTGAATACTACTTAGTTTTAAGACTCGACGCAAGAAATTCTTAACCAATTTCCATATATATACTATAAATTGAAGCCAATCAATCCTTCCAAATATTGTGCAGAGAATATTCTCGCAGCGACTATGCATCACAAGTCGGAATCCAAGGCTCGTACGTCATTATGAAAGCCCAATATTAGGCAGGACAGTCTGGACACAAACAAGACCGCACACGTAAGAGGGAGCTATCATCTCTCCTGAGAAGTGGGGGGGAGGGGTGCGAGGGGGGCACAGAGATATTGAAATCGAGAGAATTGTACGAATATAGATATTGCAAGTGATTGTTTAGATGTGCCTGGTTTTAGAGATTTGTGCATGAGGGAATTCTGTGAGACGCAAATCTCGTGAATGTTTGGGGTGGTAAGTGAGAACCTAATTAGTAAATAGTTGCACAAACCCTTTAGACTTTTAGAATTTTCAGAGATTTTGCTTGTCCATAATTATGTTGTGTTAACTGACCCAGCGAAATTTTCTTTCATAAGAACCTTCTTACAATAACAAACAAACACAACAAAAAAGAAATTACTGAAATTAGTCCAACCTTTCATTCGTGATGCCGTGACCAAGGGATTCATTTTTAAATATACACATATAGATAAATAGATAGGTTGTATCCCTGTACAAGCTTTCCTCCATAAAACAATTCATAATTACAGACCTTGAGACTAAAACAAAATTCTAATAAGTTTTCCGTATTCACATTCTACCTTGACTCCCATCTGTCCACATTAATTACAAAAAATACATATCAAAAATAATTCATCAGAACCACAGCCGTGCCGTCTTCAATGTCGACACTATTCAACATTTTAATACCTCACCGTCACACTTGAATAGGCCTAGTACATATCAGAGTCCAGTGGGGTGGGCCCCACCGGGGGAGGGTCCACTTCCGGCCGCTGTCTCCGTCTCATCAGGCCTATCTTGGCCGAGCCGGCCGCAAATTAAATAGTAACGTGCGGGCGACCATTCGTGCGTGAGTACCCAGCCTTATGTATATAGCAGTGTTCAGTAACTATTGGATAGGTATTGAAATATAGTTCTAGATTAGTTTGTAGTATTGATGTCAGTGCTCACACTTGATGGAAGTTGTGGAAATAGAAATGTGTTGGCTATGGCTATATATAGAAGTTATAATATTGAGTACGAGTTGACGAATTTTAGAATAGTTTTAAATTAGTTTTGTAGAAACTGTGACACAAAATACAATTGTGGCAAACTTTTTGAAAATATTACTCTCTTTATATATGATAGGATATACCTACTCATTATTCTTGACATAATTTAATTTGTACAAAATTGAATACCTAAGTTATAACATTGTGTTAGCAAGTGTTAGAGAAGAAGAAGAAGTAGAGTTAGAGAAGTCATTTTATTTTAGCCCTAAAAACCCGATTAATTTATAATATTAACAGTAAGATTATATTTTTACTAGCTTCAAAATCAATAAATAGTCAGTCAATTGGGTTGCCCAAAATGTGACGTCACAGTTCGATATTGCCATACAAAATCTATGGAATAGTCGCGTTTTGACAGGTCATAAAGAGTACGTCAATTGATTGGTGTCAACTAGCCAATTGAAAGCATATCAAAACAAAAGAAAATATTTTCTAAAACACTGACGTTAAAAAATAACACACAAAAAATCATCAAAACAACTCAATCATAATAAAGTAGAAATTCCTTTCTAATATCAGCAATAACATTATAATCCAACTAAATTAACATAAACATCAAACTGCTCAATAAGAAAACTAATTTAACTAATTTTACATTCGAAATAAAGTATCTATACACACACATCAATCATAAGAATAAAATTGGACATCAGCGTATTATTTTAATGAAATTATTACGAAAAGAAAGTTAATTTAAGATCTCTGACTCTAGCAATTACATACATTGTCGGTTGTTTAGTGAAATTACAAATGGCTGACAACAAACATCTATATTTGTTGATGTTGATAGTTTGATGCCCTAAAAATTGATGCTGATTTGCTGAGTCACTGTCTTCCAATATACTTGATTCTTGTCATGCCAAAAATGTAAACACTATGCAAAGCTGAATTAATAAAAAATTACAATAAACATTTCATTCTTTATAATTTTATTATTATTTATTAATTACTTTATAAAATAAACCTAAACACAAAACTTTGTTAAGGTTTATTATTATAAAGTAATTTATATTTTTGATTATAAATAATTTAAAATAATAGTCATTAATAACATACTTAATTATGATAGAAACTTTAGCTGAACAATTAAGATGTGATATTGATACAATTTTGTTACAAAACATAAATAGTTTGTCTTGCTTACATTTTGAAATCAGAACAAAAAAGTGCATTTAAAATTAAAGTGTACCAAATAATATAATAATGTTTCATTTCTATAAATATTACAATAATAAATGATACGATTTTCTTATGATATTACATAACACAACATCACGCCAATAATCCCCGAAGGGTTGGGCAGAGGTGAACTCATTAGTACACCCACAAATCACCATGATACATTTCAAACACCCACACACTACTTATGATATTATAACTAATTTATTCAAATACATTGAACAATCTAGCAAATTTTAGTGTCTAAGTACTGAATTTTATTACCTAAATCAAAATGTATACACATAATATGTGTATATAGCAATTTTACTCTAGTTATGATTTGAAATTCTTAGAATAAAAACTCGAATGTTCTAGAATATATTATATTTTAGAACATTTGAGTTCTTATTCTAAGAATTTGAACATGGAATAAATTTATTTAATTTGAAAGTAAGTATAAGATTTGTTCAATTTTCTATGTAAACTATAAAATAAATTAGAGCTTAAAATACCTTGGCCCAATTTTCTGAGAATCAACCACAAACTTTTCGTGGAATTGAATTTACAAGTATTTTAAAGATATTACCTAGTTCTCTTAGAAAAAGTTTAGTGCTTAGTGCTCTGAACTTACTGTTTTATGTACTCATTACTATCTTCTACCTCTATTAAATCAATCTGCCTAGCCTTCTCTTGACTATGTTGGGGTCGACTTCCAGTGTAACCGGATGCAGCAGAATACTACTTTTTTACATGGAGCGACTGCCTATCTGACCTACACAACCCAGTAACTGGGTAATACGATACCCCTTGGTAAGATTGGTTGTCATCGGGCTTCTATCGACCCGTAACGACTGTCAAAGATCCACGTATGACCACCGGGACCAATGGCTTAAAGTGCTTTCCGAGGCACTTTCTCGGTATGTAAAGATGGTCACCTATCCATGGACCTATTTTTTACTGAAAAGCATCGTTAGTCTAATTACGCGTATATACTTATATATTTACAAGTACACTAGCTGCTCGTGGTTTTTTTCGCCCGCGTTAAGTCTTTCGTATCTGCTCAGCTCCTGTGAGATGTAGCGGGATGTTATATAGCCAATACTATTCCCTATGAATCTGACTATCATATACAATAATAATGTTTGTAATTCGACTGGCACTTCTAGAGATTAGCGCGTTTAAACAAACTATATTATATGTATATATGTACATATTGTATCACTGTCCAAAAGTCTGATTTTGTAGGCTCTGCATAATATATAGGTATAGGTCATCTGTCAGATTGAGACTTATAGCGATTAAATGCCTACGTAAGTTTGTAGGCACGTAAATACCAATAGGTAAATATTGACTACAAAGGAGTATTCGATTTTATCAGGTGGGTTGTTTAGCAATGATAACAGTTTGTTTGTCAAGGACGTTTTATGTATGCATGTGTTCTATGTCTAAGTATTTATGGCTGACATTGGGTTCATACACAACACATAAAGGTACATAGACTGATACCGTAGGTAGCTGCAGATTCGAAAGTAAGTAAATAAGTAGTACAGTTTAAAAACTTCATATTAAGTTCATAATGTCCCTAGACTATGTAGTCTAAGATACAGTTTAAAAAAAAGATGAATAAATAAAGTCTGTAACGGGTAGTTACATTCCAAGAAGACCAATTCTCTATCTACAATAATAAAATTTATCTCAGCGAAAATCAATGTCAAATACTTGTCAAAAATGTAGGCTAATATAGGTACCTACCTACTTTTGACAGATTGAGTCTGAGATGAGAATGCGATCAGTTACCTATCTAATCTTCTAAAATCTATGTTTTCCAAATAATATTCCTCTACCTATGCATAATTAGGTATATTGGTATAAAACAAGGGTTTTTTAAATAATACGCGGAAGAAGCAAAATGGTAAATGAAATCTACAGTTAGAAAGTTTTTGATTACATAGTGTAGGTACCTACATATATTCTGGAATATTGCAACGATCAGAAGGTAGGACTGAGTCGTATTTAGTATTCCAATAAGAGAAGAAACTACTTATTATTGGAAACTTATTAGAAGGTACTGTAATATAGCCGACGGCAAGCTCATCAAGTTTTGCTATTTTAAAACAGTCTTGATTTTAGCAATCCGACAAAAAATAACGCACATAACCTTCAAATGTACCTGAACACAAGAAATATCGATATCAAAACTAGCATTACACACAAACACTTGTAACTTAGTCTAAAACACTCTATTGTCGCTATAGCGGCACACCTATATACTCGTATAGGTAGGTACGTCAGTCAGCTGACTGGCGCACTCGGCAGGCTCTCACTCGGCGATCCGTCACTCGGCCGTGCGCGCGCAAAGCACAGCACGACGAAACACACAGAAAAACTAAATTTCCGCGAGGAAAACACTCGTTTTCCGTGACTGAACGTGCGAGCGACGCGCTCCCAATGCCCAGACTAAACGCGAGCCGTGAAAAAGCACCGCCACAACGCCGACCGACAATGGAAAGCGGTAAAGAATCATAATAATAACAATGACAACAATGTGAGATGCTATAATAAAGAGCCGCGGCATTGTGCTACGCTCGGCGTTCGTTCGAAGGGTCGCGGGAGATCGATACTCGGCGGATTGTCTACGGCTGGCGTGCGTGAGTCTTTGTCGGCCGCGGCGCCCTCCGCTCGGCCATTCATCGACGTCGCCAACGCTAATCAACTGCGATTCTATCGAACACTTTCTGTCGCTGAATTTGAAGCTCTTTTTCGGGCACCTGCAGAGACTAACAATTCGTAGCACGTTTGAATCTTAAATGAGATGTACACGTATATTTCTCACTTGGCATACAGTTGGATTCCGAGAATGAAAACTAATTCAAAAATGTTGGTAGGTTTAAGTCGGCAAGCAACATTCAAATTGAATATCAATGTTTCCAATTTGGGTTAACAACATCTACCTATCTATATCAAACGAAAGCAAAAAGATACAAACTTCAAAACTTGTCAAAAATTCAGTCAAATCCATCTAAATTCTAAACACGTTTCGGCAACTTGAAAAAAACAAATGAAGTCCGCAGCTGGTGTGTCGAAGCAATCAACAAAATTTCGCCAGGCGAAGGTGCGAAGTGGTGACGGCGGCATCGTCGATAAAACATCCAAGTTTAATGTAATAATCCGTCGATCGGGCGTTATCATTAGTTCGATCGCACACCTCCCGCGGGCCCGCAGATTGCCTTCCAACACACTCTTATTGTGGATATTACTTATTTAAAGATGGTGTAGGAGAATCGTGACCAGAGCCGAGTACTTCAAATTATCGACGGGTCATTCTCAGTTTTTGTATGATTGTTATTTTTAATTTAATGGCTTGTGACTTTTTACTGTTAGCCGTTTTGTGGTTAACAGTACCTATGATTAGTAATAAACTGATGTGCTTATATTTTTACACAAAACACAATAATTTTACTGTATGCATTGTAGCATTGACCTCATAAATTAAAACACGTTGCTTCATTAATATTAGCTAATTAGAATAATCTTATTGATATCTAAAACAAAATCCATACAGATCTAATGGGCGGCTCGGTTTAATTGGTGCGGTTCGGCGCGGGCGCAGCAAAGAGCGCCCCGCGGCGCGCGTCGATCACCGGCGTCTGATGCGTGTGCGCACCGCAATTAAACTCCCTATCGCAACATCGGACTAATCCAATTATGTAACCATCTAACCCCATCGCATTTGTCTTTGATCGATAATTGACTGATACTGGAGATAAACACAATAACTCTAATTGTGATTGTATGAAAAATGATTTGTAGAAAGAATTTCGGTCACCAAAAAGGTACGTACTTTTGTTTTATCTTGTTAAGACGATTCAGACGTAAATACCTACTTAATTTTGTAACGAGTCAAGGATTTTGAAACTTGATCCAAACTTAATTTAGTTTAGCAATCCGCATCGTTAATCAAACAGAGACAGTATTTAAATTTCGCAACATTAAGATCGTACCAAGAATGTTGAGGATAAAAACCATAGGTCAAAAGGTTAATGTAATTACAAAGACAGTAATTATATCGATGCGTATCTACTTATGTGCGCCAATCAGTTTGACTGACTTCAATGTTCGCGGATTATTTGTCATATGTGATCGGTTCAACATGAACCATTCTCGAACCATTTTCTGAACCAGTCTTGGGTGGTTCGTGTAATGTTGCTGTTAACACCTTACTTGATTAATGATTAAAAATAACGCAACATGGTTTGACAATGTGACGTCCACTCCATGTTCAGCAAACTGATACAAGATTGAACCAACAATAGACGTAATAACTACACATGTTATTGAGAAGACTCTCAAAATTTGAAATTATAACCGTTAATTTTAAGCCGCCATTTTTAATTAAACGCGATGACTAAGTGCGGGTATCCATCACAGTCGGCACTCGATGCCGATCTATTATTAATTATTATTTTGATCGATCACGCTCCGTGTTATTTCATTAGGATCCGATGTTAAGTTTTTCTTAGCGTTATTAATTATACAAGCGATGATACTTCTTGTGGTATCTCAGTTATTTTCGGCCAGGTGTTCCGATAAAGTTTTTGATGAAATGAAATGTATCGTAACTCTTTTTAGTTTTATTTTTAGATTCATTTGGATAGTTATTAATATCCCCCCTCGACTGCCCCGGACAGCTTCGTTGATCTAGCGGTCGCAAAGTGCGACTGTTGCGCATGATGGTCTTAGGTTCGATCCCCAGGTCGGTCAAAGTGTTATTGGGATTTTCCATCTGGAATTTCTCGGTAGCAGCCTCGGAGTCTGGATTTGTGCCCGGTTGTTGGCAATAGGACCATTACATGGATGACTTAAACACAACTGGCGAAATCTGGGTGTACTTATGGGTAGGTAGATACACCTTTGCCTAACCCTGCTGGAATTACAAGCGTGATGTTATATTATGTTAATTGTAAATATTCAATGAAGGAATACTTACTGATTAAAATTGCTAACATATATTTCGGGAACAAAATCTCCGGAGCACTTCAGGTAATTTTTTCTCGGATTACCGAATACGAGATTGCGATATTTCTTTCCGAAATTAGAGGTGAGTTTATCCCTCAGCGAGTAATTCGTTCCCGGCCCGTAAAGGAACATTATCCTTACGGCCCAACGACGTTTCGCAGAAATCAATAATCCCAGACGTTTTTTAAAAGATATTCTAGCAGAAACAAATATATTTCTATGTTCGTTCAAAGCCGGAGTCAAAGAGGCCGCGGATTAGTTAACTATTTTTTGTTGTGTGTGTAAAATTTGAAACGTTTCTCGATTAACGAGAGATTTGGCGCGTCCCGATATTTTCGGAGTTTCGTCGAACAAAGGGCTTCCGGGGACTGTAGCTCTCAGAGTATTGCGTGCGGGGATAAGCAGAGATCAAGTTTTTCACAGAAATCGTTGTGTTCCGTTTTTATCTTAGATTATGGTACTTATGCAAAAGCACGAACGATTACACTTTGGTACTGTGAAGTTCTTGTTTTTTAAATAATCTTGAGTTAGGAGATAATTTTGGGGTGCTTAAGTGCTATCTATGAACAAGGATTAGTTGTTTCAATCCTTCCGTTTTTCACTACTGATGTTTGACTTAATCTAATTTTTCATTAAAACAAATCCAACTAACTTTTTATTTACAAAAGTAAGCAAATAAACTTTCATGTTTCCTCCAGAAATAATAGAATTATATTTGAGTTTATGTCTTGGACCTGCCAATTTCCAGAACCAAATCCATTGATATACCTATCTGATGTAAAACGTACATAGAACCTTGGATTTACACAATATTCGCTTTATAAAACTATCCACAGAAGCTTTACCTGGAATCCATTCCAAGAACCATAAACCTAACACCATTAGCGAATGCAATCAAAATACCATAGCGGAAGGAATATTCTGACTACAGTCCGACACCTACATGAGGTCAGCACATTTGGTGGTGCGATCGCGGCATGATACCGCCGGCGTATTGATCCTATCGCGGTGACGAAGCGTTATCGGTAACTCGAACGGCCCGTGAACTGTCCAGCGCTTGAAGAAAGGGAATGCCATGTTATAACGTGTCGTTATTTGGTTTAGTTTTTATTGTTGCATTTTTGAGGTGTGATATCATCTTTGAAATAGAAAGTCTTTGGATTATCTTCGTTCTGTAAGTGGTGATTGCTCATCTGTAATTGTGAAGCTTAGTTAAAGTAATTGGGTCTGCTTAATCTTTGTTAAAGATTTTTGCAATAGGAATATAAGTTTGATCTGTGTAAGACAAGTGCCAGATTAGAACTTGTTGATTAGAAACTTGTTATGCCTGCTAAGTGAGTTCTAACTTTTTGATTGTTGCAATTGCGAGTATTCCGCTTATTTGTCAAGTACTCTGCCGTTCTTGTTTGTCAATATCTTTATCCTTGTTAGAGATCTTACTTTATATTAAGATTGTTTACGCCGTACGGTATTTTATACAAAACAACAATTCCTTATGTTTCGAAATGAATGAACCGATTTTAATCAAACTTCCTACACATAAGCAGAATAGATCTAAAAAGTTAGTTGAGAACATTTTCACATGAACATGCAAAACTGCACCGTGTATAACATAACATCACGCCTGTAATCCCCAAAGGGTTAGGCAGAGGTGTACCCAATAGTAAACCCGCATATCGCCAGTTATGTTTCACTCAATTCAATTCAAAACATTTATTTCAGACTTGATGACTTAAAGCTATGTTAGTAATCCACAAATACAAGAGAAAAGAGAAAAGACGCCAGTCCATCTACCGTACGTGCAGCCCAATCCAATGCCTCCAAATAGGACTATGGATGTAGTCTGCAATTACACTCAGGTAACTGTTGGGACTGCCCCTCAATAAGTTTAAGTCCCATGCAATTAGGGGCGAGCCTCTTACCATCAACCAGGCATAAATCCAGACTCCGAGGCTGCTATTGAAAAATTCCTGATGGAAAAACTTGTAGGTATATTGGTCACAACTAACCTGCAAGCAAATGGATTGCCTTTCGATTCCAGATAAATGACCACACCTCTTTTAAACTTTTACACCGAAATATGAACGACACAACAATTCATGTTACCGAATGTAAGGAATTCGGAGTATTTGTAACGATAACTATCTCTTGTGCTACCTGCTACTAACCGTATCGGGAATTTTTACTTCGGTCATCAATTTCGACGTAATTTATTGCAAAGCGTGAGAAAGGATTTTTTTTCTGTAGGAGAAGGTAATTGTGTAATTACGGTCGATTTTTGGTAATATGTTTTCTGGATCTATTAATAACTAGGTATATAGCTTTCGCCCACGACTTCAACCGCGTGTATTTCAGTTATCGCAGATTAAAAAGAAGCCGCGATGTCCTTATCCAGAATTCCAACCTACTTCTTTCATTACGATCGGTTCAGTGGTTTTCTGTGATGAAGTTACTAAAAGACAGACAAGCGGATAGACAGAGTTCCGCATTTATAATTTAGTCTGGATATAAGTAAAGCAACAGATTTTGATATTGAATGTTTGAAGCTATTAACCCATTAACCGCTTTTGAGAAAAGATAAAAACGAAAATAGATTAGGGAAGGGCCTACCGATGGATGGCCGTAAAACCTTCATGCTGCAAGCTTACACCATCGCTGAAGATAAACTAACGACTTTTCAAAACTACATTAGCATTACATCGATCCTATATACCTCAATGTACTTAACGCGTTACTTTTTAGGCGAAAATCCATTACCAGGTACATAGGTACCCTTCTAAATCAAAGTGACAGGTAAGCAAATAGAACAAAACTCACCTCTTCTAGGAATCCAGAGAGTCCTTTGGCCCATAAATCACTGCAGTCCTGACAAATGGATTCTACGGCTTTTTTTTCTCTCTCTCATTTATTAATAGGGCAGGGAATGTTTCGGAAAACCAATAAAATGTGCCCCGTCATATACCTGTCCATGCAGACAGCGTGGCTTTTGTTCCTTTGCTAAGGCTTTTTTTTTTAATTCTGGTCGGCTCCGAGACGAATGTGAAAGACTGGAGTCACGGATACTCAGTAATTGTACTTACTTACAGTAATAAAGTTATTAAAACTAACTTTCGGGTATATTATCGTCATTATGGCGCGCCGGTTTTAATTGACGTCATTACATTGTCGAATTAATGATTTGTTAACTTTTTTGGGTGGGATTTAATTTTTAATATTCTTCATTAAACTCTCAATAATTTTGGATCGATTTAAAATTTCAACGTTCGCCTTAATTGCATTGTAATGTATCAGACAGATTTTAATCTCACCTGCAACTTATGAATGAATGGACAGCTCAAAATTGATGTCACCGAATCCTTTTGTGTCACCCTCCAATTAGATTTCAATTTTAATTGCTCCCAAATACAGTTTAAAATCATGTGCTTCATCTTAAAGAGCGTTGCGTCCAAATTCGCGACTAACCTATTTTTGTGAATGGACATATTTTTTGTGTTGCCCCACCGTACACAAAAGGCTTCTTAGTCCTTCGAGCTATTTCGCTCGTGTGAAAGAGCTTCCATTCTCTCCGCCCTCAAGGATTGGAGCAAAAATAATTGTCATTTCCTGCGGCAACGAGACGTAAAAGTGTGTGTATATTGTTATAAGAATTGCATACAGCGACATGTCGCGGCGAGGTGTCGTGTCGTGATTCTCCAAACGTCATACTTTCTCAATAATTGCATGTGACTTAAACAGACTTAAATGATTGCTCGAGGTGTTTGTCGTTTGTATGCGGTGTCGTGACACTGTAACTCGTTCAGTATCACTCAGAAACAATGCTGATGTAGTTGATAAAGATATTATTTTAATTTATTTACAGCGCAGTAGGTAGCTACTTTAACGTGGGGCGTTTAAATCGTGATATGAAAGTAATTTAATTACGATTGAGGTCCGTTTTTGAAAGAGTGTTGACGAACTTTATATAAGGATGATGAAACAGAAGCTTGGTAACTTAAACAATATTATTATATAGGTAGTCACTATATAATGTACAATACGTTTATTGTGTTCATAAAACTCGAATTATCTTAAGTATAAATTTATTTTGAAATAATTATGTTTTTAGTCCAGCTGAAGCCAATCAACTTAACTAAAACGAATACATACTACACATTCTAGCTTCTGACCACAACTTTGTCTGTCTGCAACCTGGGAATTAAGCTAAAGTTCTAAATTATCACAAACACAGTATAAAAAGGTTTACACAGTATTAGTAGATTTAGATTAAATATCTAGGCCAATGTGTATTGTGTGCCAAATTGCAGCTAATTTCGTTCTGCGTGAATTCGTAGCATCCATCAAATCCTGATAAACTTTCGCGTTTATAATAGTAGTAGGTTTTAGCTGGTGATAGTTCAAGATATACCAGCTTCAACATTCGCATACCTAATCTTGATGATTATCTGTCTCACAAATCTTAAGTCAACCTCGCTAATAAGTATTTCCTCTAACCAACAAATCGATATCGATACAAAACACGACATATCGATACTCTGTAATCGACACTCACTAATAACCGATGTCGCTTGTCAAACTATGAAATAGAGTGCGCGTGCGAGTAATCACGGAGCAAATGACAACTTTTGGGTCAATGTAGTTCCACAACCTCACGAAAAACACAGCGCAAACAAAAAAGATCCTTATTTCCTTGAATTTATTATATGGGTGTGAGTTTTTCAGGTGCAAAGTTATGTTGGCGTGTTGCCAAGTTGTGGAGGGTAAGTTGGAGGGTAGGTGGAGGTCACAACGTTAATGGGTGGCTGTGACAGGTAACGCGAGACGCTAGACAAAGTGCATCGCAGATGACGTTCGCACAGAGGCGGCCTCGATGGAGGTTAATGAAAATGATATATCTTCATGTGTTACATGCTGACTAAGTTTGTGTTAATTAAGTTTTACTAGTAGTTCGGTTTGTTTGATGATTGGGGAGGTTTTTATTACGGTAAATAATAATAATAATAATTCTTTATTGATACAAGTCCTTACAATATGCTTAATATCTAGCTTGATCTAGGTTTTTTAAGTGATTAAAGGCGTACAAGAAAATGAAACCCTGCCTCCTAAACTAGGAATACCTGTGACTTAGGAGTCAGTGTTCTACTACTACTTGGATACTATAAATAAACCCTTATAAATTAAGTTAAAGCTGATAGTCTGATATTATAGAATAAGAACATAATACAAAACAAATATTTAAAAAGTTATGTATATTACATCATGTATCCTGTACACACATCAAAAGTGTCTAGGGATCAATATATTATTATTACCAAATACATCTTGATCCCTAGACACTTTTGATGTGTATATTTATATCATGATCTGTTGTTAATCATTGTGTTTGTTTGTTACCTCATCATGGCAAAACAATTGAACCGATCTTGCCATAACTCGACAGTCAGGTAGCCTAGGATCTGGATTTGGACCTAAGCTATTTTAAAACCTGTGATTTCGCCAACGTCCTCGATAACCAACATTCACACGAAACAAATCGAAGGCAAAATCTAGTTCTCGAATAAAAGCCGATAATATCAAACAAAGCTTTGTAAACAAATCTAATTGTCGATCTGTAGTGTGGCTGTTTTTTCCACTGGTAACCCGACGCATGCCCGCAGGACACCTGTGTAATCCTTTCAACGAGCATAATATGCCCTTAATTCCATTGATAAGGCATGACAACTAACGCTTTTGTACTCCTTCGAGCCTTTTCCCTCCTCAATTAAGGTTATACCTTTGTCTTTTGATGTGAGATGACACACTTATTTAAGTCGAAAACTTTTTTCATCATGTAGGAGTCGTGTTTTGAATAGTTATGTGATTTAGTAGGTTGCATTTTGTTTTGAAAAACGGTGTCAACGAAAAGGATATTGTGGTTTTGATGGTATAAATGGGATGAGGGTCGCTTTCGTATAAGATGTAAAAAATATTGTATCAGGGTTATAATTGAAAATATTCATTTTTAAGTTAACAGGAATTAAACGGAGCGTAAAATTGCTTTTTCTGGAATACGTCATCCAATAGAATAGAATATAATTGAATCAGTTATTTCAATGAAACATTTGGGTTGTCTGAAAATACCGATCTGCCTTGAGCAAGCGTGGTGATCAGTGCTCGTGCCTTCTCTGTATGAGAAGAGGCTTGCCCTGCATTGGGATAGTAATAGACTGATATTATTTGGGTTATCAAGTCTAAGAACTGCGCGATTGACACAATTTTCAACTACCCAATGTTGATTATTGAATTAAATTGGAAGTATATACACTTTTCCTATGTGTTAAGCTAGATCAATATGTAAGTAAATAAATAAAAATAAATTTATTTGTACCAAAAAGCATTAAGCGCTAAATTACAGGTCCCCTGGTCCTCACACTAGGATTATTTAACCCTTTATAGGGCAGAAGCGAAATTAGTATGGCGTCTGTAACCACCCGACAAGGTTGACAATAAGGTTCATATTTCTCTTATAAACTTGCATTGGTAGTCGACCTTATTGCATAAATGAGTTGTCTAGTCTACTAGTCAATATCACATTTTATTCCAGTCCTTATGTTCCCCTAAACCAATCCCGACACAAAAAATTCAAAATCAACAAAAAATATTTCTGCCCTACTTTGGTTAAGTAGGTATGCCTTTCAGCTAATTTCGTTTAGCTATTTAAGTGTTACAGATTAACAAACACCATCCATCCATTTTCATAAACTTTGGCGTTTACAATAGTAGTGGGATAATAATATACTTATACAATATACATACACAGAATTCATTAATCTTTTGCTTGACTCAAACACAGATTGTGTTCAATAAATCACGATACTTTTCTGAACACCAAATTCCAATATGAAAATATACATACCTACACTCCCTGCGACTTTGAGCGTGTGGTTTTTTCACCCACTTTAAGTTACGTCTTTGGCAACTGCTCCTCTCCCATGGGTCATAGCGTTATGTCATATAGCCTCTACCATTCCTTATAAGTTTGGCTTTAATATACAATTTTTCTGGTAATTCCAGCTCGTTTAAACAAAGAAACAAACAGAAAAACTCTAAAGCTTTATCATATTAGTACTTATCTACTAATGAAAATTTTCGATAACTTGAATGAACGTAAACCCCTCTCTAGTAAAAGGTAAAGAGGGGGTGTACTCAAAGTTACATTATTAGTAATTCGATATACTCCCCACCATATTATTTATTTTCGTCTATTGCGATAACAAATCATATTTGCACTGATTATTGTATTGTTACGTCAACCGTCAAGGGGAAATCGCAGCTTGATTTTGACGCATTTTATTAGTAAATGGAAAAAAAAAATGTATTTTATATATTACAAGATTCTGGTAACGCGGTGTTCCTTTAAAGTACAGGTCAGATTTGTCTCATTATTGTGTCTAACGATTGGTGAAAATGGCGACGATGCATGTTGTTTTTGTATATACAGGCTGTATTTATTATTTTTGTGTGTAAATTGAATTCTGTGCTTACAAAAATGTACTGGTGAAAATACTTTGGGACTCAATTTTCCATCATCTATAATCTATAATAATATAAATCTGAAGTTTGTTTGTTTGAAAGCGCCAATCTCCGGAACTGCTGGTCCTATTCTGTCCATTCTTTCGCTAATAGGAAACTACGTTATTGCTGACTGCTATAGGATATATTTTATTTTCAAAAATATTAACAATTCGTAAGAAGTCGCGGACAAAAGTTAGTCTTAATATTAGCAAAGATGTCAGATAGAGTGGAGTTTAAATCATTCAGGTGTTGATTAACATATTAAGCTACGTATATTAAATGCTCAGTTTTCCTCGCTTCCTTCTAACCTCTGACCTCCTGCCATCACATAAGCTTTCATTTGCAATAAATCGCTACAACATTTTGTAATCTTAGCAACGTTTCTTTGAATTTATTACGACTGCTACATAAAGTCAAGTTTTATCATTATGATAAAGTAATATTATGGGGGTCTTTCACTCATGGTATGATGGGCATTTAATACAGAGAACCTGTCATATTTCAGCAATTAAATAACTTATATTTTTTTTGGTTTTATCTGAACCACTACTTAAAAAACTCTGTAAGTACCCTTACAGAGTTTTTTAAGTAGTGGTTCAGAAAACATCGTGGTGAAACTTAGACTTATTCATACTTCCATAAATCCATACTATGCACGTTGATGAAGTCACTCATAATTAGTATAGGCTCCTAGGCTCCTATACAAATCCTATAGGAATCCTCCTCCTCATTTCCTTCCTTGAGCAAGCGTCGGGGTCAAGCGTACTCTGTATGTACCGGATAATAATAGGCTGGTATTATAATTTTATTTATTTATATTATGTTAAGAAATACTTTTCTGAACAGCCTCTTCATTATTTTCAGATTTCTAATTTCCACCCTGTATAAACCATCAGGGTCTAAGCAAAAGCGTACCTTTCTCAGAGAGGCGAAGCAATTACATTTAGACTGGAGCGAACTTGATGCAACCAGCCAAATGGAGACTTATTTTTGTGAGGATCAAAGCGATCGCGGCGGCACGTCAGTGACGTCACTTCCGCAAGATGGCGGCGGCGGCGCGATTGTTTGATGTGCGAGTAATGAAGTGTGCCACCTCTCCCCGCTTCCTGGCTGTCGGGGTGTCAAGATACGGGCAATGACAACTCCTGTTTGCGTATTAGATGGTACTTTTGCTATATTTTCATGGTGTTCTTTAAAGTTGGGCCATATATCGTTGGGGCTTCGGTCGATGAGAGACACCAGAAAAGACATGCAAAAAAGTTAAATCAGAGATAAAATGCCCATTCTGGGCGTCTTATCTTAGACACAACTTTTCTTTTCTGGTTCTAAGTTTTTCATGAGGTTGAAAAAACCGGTTGAATAAATAATAAAAAAGAAATCGATAACATCATCCGGATATGTTTATATGCTGAAGGACTTCAAATTCTTTTTTAAAATTACTTTCAGTTTTATTAGTCCCTAAATCTAAAAACACAAAACAAAACACAAACAAACTAAACTAAACAAAAATCAATCCAAAATTCGCCACTAGTCACATTGCCCTTTATTAATTAACAGCTCCCAATCAGTCGTCCCGTGGCAACCTTTATTATTTAGTAGCGCTGTCATCAACGCAAAACGGATTTAAATTCAATTTCATATCGGGACTCGCATATTGACTTGTTATATAGAGTATAATCGCGTTACCCAGTCCACTAGTGAGGATTACGTACTTTTTAATAAACTCGCCCCACCAGGGGGCGACACGGGGACATTTTTATACAAAGAGGATTACTTTGGACCCGTTTATCTGAACCTTACAGGACGACTTAGCCTTCTAAGTACTTTCAGTGAATGCACACCCGTTTTACGGATAAGTTTTACACTCTGTTATACGAGTGGGAAGGTATCTTTTTGATATTTTGTGTTTTGAAAATTGCGTGATACAGGAGTTTTTTGTTAGGTGTCCTTTAGTAATTAGAGGTGTTAATGCCTATGAAATGTTGTATGATTGGCAGTAGTAATATCTAACTTTTGACTGCCCTGTTGGTCTCATGGTAACAATCGCGACTGCTACTTGGGTCCTGGCTTCGATTGCCAGGTCGGGCAAAATTATATTGGATTTTTCCATTTTGTTTTTTTTTCCATTTCGATTTTGAGGTGAGTCGCAACTCAGGGAGGGGTCGCCCTAGGAAGACCTACACTGACCTTATTAGGTTCTTCAGAAAGGTCAGGTGCGGAGTACTCGTAACCGGCGTGCTTGTATGACGAGATGTATGAACGTAGATGAGGCGAAAGGAGTATGTAAGGAAAAAGGCGTGAGTTTATGTATGTGTGTATGTATGATTTCGAAGTAGCAGCCCGGAGTTTGGATGTTGGTGGTGTGACACCCCTGTGCTTAGGAAAGCACCCGAAAGCACTTTGAAGGAAGAAGGAGCATACCTGTGTTTGCGCACGCACTAGTGCGCTATAATATCTTCTGCATAATTGGCTAGTCTCCATTGAGATTGACTCCTGTGACCAAAGTTCGGTCGGGAGAATATTCTTTTTTTTTATACTTCACTCCAAGTCCAGTAACATATGGAATTATCATGATGACTTGACAAACTCCTCCAAAATCTGGACAAATAAAATGTCCAATGGTCAATCCTGCTCACACAAAGATCGATAAAGGGCTCAAAGTCTAACCTACTCAGACTTTCTCCGTATCAATTGTACTACATAATATCATGCTTAAACTGGACACTTCATTCAACAGTCTTCAAGAAAGACCCCATTCAATATCTACTTAACGTTCGCAAGCAATATCAAGCAAATTATGCGACATGACTCAAACATCCGTCGATCCCAAGAAATCACTAACCATCCCAAGATTAGCCTCAATACATCCGACCGAAACAACGTCGCCTGCGCAGGAGTTGAATTGAATAACGACGGTGTAACGACACCAACAATGGATGCTGCTCGCCCGCGCCCGACACTCCAATTATCTCGTTGTGTGTGCATTACGTGAGCGCTGGGAACTAATGTCAATGTTCCGGGGTGCGCGAATATTGACCTTACAGTCGTGGAGACTAAGGAGATGTGATGAAGGATGTACTTCCAGCTGTCGACTTATAGAACTCCTTTGGACTCTTTTGTATCCAAAACTTACAAGTATAAGACGTATATTTACTTCAGAATATTGGTCTACCTAGTGGTCGTAAAGCGCGACTTCTGAGCATGAGCTCTTGGGTTCGAGTCCCAGGTCGGGCATAAAGTATTATCCGGTTTTTCCATCAGGAAATTCTCAGTAGCAGCCTCTGAGTCCAGATTTCTGCACATTTCTGCCGGAATAGGCTTGCCCCTATAACATCATCATCTGCCTAGCCTTTTCCCAACTATGTTGGGGTTGGCTTCCAGTCTAACCGGATGCAGATGAGTAACAGTATTTTACATGGAGCGACTGCCACAACCCAGTAACTGGGTAATACGATACCCCTAGGTAAGACTGGTTGTCAGACTTTCAAGCTTGTGACGACTCGTAACGACTGTCAAAGGTCCACGTATGACAGCCGGGACCAACAGCTTAACGTGCTTTCCGAGGCACGGAATGATGTCAGTAATGTCTAAGAAAAACTTTAGAAAGTACATATGAATTGAAAAAGTCACATTGGTACTTGCCCGGATTCGAACCCACAACCTCATGCCCCTCATGCTATATAATATGGACCCTCTTATTTTCCCTAAATAATCTTCTGGGTAACCTTTGCTGCAAAAATATATTAGACTATTTATTTCCACATTAAAAAAACAGACAATGTATTTATAAATCACTATTCATAAGTATACACATCAAAAAAGTCTAGGGATCAACATCCCTAACAAATGTTAGGGATGTTGATCCCTAGACTTTTTTGATGTGTGTAGAATAAAATGTAAACAACCGTCGCACAAGCATCGTTTACGTCTGCAAACGTACAGCGATAAAACGCTTGAGTAACGAGCAATTGTTTGCGCGACTATTAGCGAAATCGCAGTAAAACAAAAATGTAAACAACAAATAAACTCGCGGTGGTCCCATATGAATATCAATTTGTATGCCTCCACGACAGCGTCATTAAATTAGCGGCCAAATTGAATCACAACTGCGACAACCTTGCCGGTGCGACGTCCCGCGAAACTTTTCCTCCTATTAATTTACAAAGCATCTCCTTTCACTACGACCAAACGAATCTAACCCTTCCTAACATCCATTCAAGACTTAACTTCCTTCGCACAGACCCTAAGTTTGTTCATTATTTTTACATGTCATTGTGCAAGTGACGTGACTACACACGATTCGAAATGAGACTCTATATCCCGGAATTAAGCTCGCTATTCCTTTTAATGCGCAACGAGGGTGTATCTGGTGAAATTATGATGCAGTCTTTATTCGTGAACCGTCGGGAGCGGTTGCAGTAATCACCGCGTATCTCCATCCAGGGGTGGGCTGTGAATAGAGCCCTAATGAACTGGATTTAGGAGTTTTTGTGCCGGCGACTCGTCAGCTCGGAGGTGCAGCCGAGCAATTATGACGGACTAAACAAACGTGGCTTCAGCTAGTACACGGCCTTTCAATTACTGACTTGCAAGCGAACTGCTTACTATCGACCACTTCTTTAGAGGTAATTGCTTTTACGTGTACGGCGGGTTATTCTGCTAGTTTTTAAGCTTAAAGTTCTCGGGCGGTCAGTGATCGATCTGAGGGACTCTGTTTAGATTGATGGGCTATTCTCTAAGCCGTACCTATACCTCGCCATTACGTGGCGGCGAGTGCCGACCTTCTCCGAACATCCAATCGTTCTTAATCTTCTTAGAGCGGAGCGAGCGGAATTATTTGGAATCTAAGCACCTAATATGCTTAGATAATAAAAGGTTTCGCAATTGTGGGCGGCTTTGTGGTCTGTCCTCTGTTCCTGCCGGTAACAACGTCTTATGGATGTATTATTTGCTTCCAATTACGATTTTGATCGTATTATAAAAATAATAGAAGCAATTCCGGTAACAATTTGTTTTTATTTCCAGTAATGTGGTTTTCGTTTTAAGCTACCATCGAAATCTTCTAGTGAAATACGGATTTAGGTAAAAAGATAGGTGAGAAGAAATGTAGACTTTTGTATGAAGATGTAGGACCTTACCTTTTAACTCATTTTCTAGATAGCTTTTTTTGGGTCCTGTGCCTGATGGATTCCATCTACCTATAGGTAAAGGGTACCAATGGTACCCTATTACTAAGCCCACCTGTTTGTCCGTCTGCCTGTCTCTGGGCTGTATCTCAACCATAACAGAAGCAAATATTGGCGTTATAACAACACATTATTAAAAAATTAAAAAATTTAATGGATACCCCATTAAATTTTTTAATCATGTCATCGTTTAATCATTAGAAACGTGTCCTTTTTTTTTGCTTAATACTTTACGTTGGTACTGAACTTATTATACTCGTACATATAAACGCACTTGGCCAAATGTTTTATTCCCAACTTATATTATAATTTCGAAAGTAACTGTGTCTGTCTGTTACGCTTTGACGACTAAACCACTAGAACCGATTTTGATGAAATTTTGAGGTGGGTTAGTTTGAACTGCAAGGACATAGGCCACGTTTTTCCGTGACTTCGAGCTAGTAGGTACTTTATATACACTGTGTGGATACTTACCAATACCCTTTTAATTCCACGGACACTAACACCAACATAATTATAGTAGTAGCTTCATATATCGCTCGTATAATCCACCAAATAGGTACCTCCTCATCGTCTCTTTCCAAGTAAGTGCCGACATACTTATATCAACGTAGTCATAAAACGAACATCAAACTTAAGTTTAAAACTGACGAACACATAGCTACAGATTTATTATACCTAGCACGGCTATTATCTACACATATCTAAAACATATGCATAGTTACCTACGCGTTCACTAACTAAACTTCTTAATTTCCATAGAACTTAACCACCAGATTCTGAAAGAGGAAATAGAACTTTAGAATAGTGAGGAAAAGAGTGGTATTTGTTTAGCAATGTTAGAGCGGCTGTAAAAGATGAGACTGTTCTTATTTATTTACGACGGTGCGGCGAGCGAAGTGGAGCGAAGATGATATGAATGATAAATGACCCTCTGAACGCCCCGCTACCCCCCTCGGCCCCCTCTCACACGTGAACACACGACGAGGTGTTCTCTCTAGATGCCTACTTAAGTCTGTGCCGTGAATGCCGAGAAGTGATAACCGTTTCAATGAAAAAGAACTCGTGACGAATATTGATATCGTAAATGTGTTATGTTAATAATGCTGTCAGGAGCACGTTGATGGCTCTGAAAATCGCGTGAGTCACCGTGAGGCCGAAAAGAGGATGGTTCACTTAGCAGCTACATAACATCTACATACGAAAGTAATGAGTGTGGGACAGAACATTTCGAAAGACAGATCATTGCAGACAAAAAAATATGTGATTATTTTTAGGAAAGAAAATCTAGCACATTTTCTATTCAGCTAAGCGATTTCACCTATCTCAAACGTTTAAGAAAGAGCAACTTTACTACAGCCATCAACGGAACGACCATCTCTGTTTAGGATAGTGCACCAAACGGTATCTTATGTAAATAAACTCAAGTAAATACCCGTCTCTCGGCCGCATCAATCTCAACGTCTAGCCGTAGTCATCGAAGCTAAACGGATTTTTTCAAGCCAATAGCCGGGCGTCAACACGCGTGACGCGCCGCGCGATTGGCCGACACTTTTTGTTCCATTTTCGAATCCTTTGTTTTTATTGGTTGACACTTAGCTAAGACAAAGGGGCGATTCGATGTGTGAGTGTGATTTAGTTGTGTTGTCTGTGTGTCTGTGTGCGTTAAGGAACGGTTTCCTGCATGTAACGGAGGTGTGGGTCGACTCATGTGGGTAGAACGTGCCTGGGTTTCTGATTTTGATGTAGGTACGGCCCTTCGTCCTATGTGAATTCGAGTGGACTGTTTATTTTTATTGATGCTATTTACTTTGTATAGGTATGGAAGTTTTGCTACCAGTCATTTACTGTTTCTTTGTACCTAAGTATAAATTATTTCTGTGTGGGTAATACCTTCCAGAATATAAAACAAGGTGTATTGTATTTATAGGGTCATCTATCAATGTGGGATAAAAAAATATTTGTTCATCTTTATACCTACCTAATTAAAAAAATATTTATTTGTAGCTTCCAAGTCAAGGGGCTTATATCAAGGTCTAGTTAGGACAGGTTCTAGTTCGATTACAATAACAAATCTAATTAAAAGGAAATAGTAACAAACTTATCAATGAGATTAGCAAAAATCAGGACGGGAATTCTACTAAATTATAAGCTCAGTGTCAATTTATAAAAACACATCTAATTTACGTACTTTTTTTGACATTGATTGTCACTGACATCACTTTATGACTACATTTTGAACATTTTATGTTGACAATGTTCTGGTACAATTAGTACACTTATCCATTTTTGAGCTAATCTAAAATCCATTGTCCTAAATTATATCCCCTTTGCTGTATCGTCTGTCGATCCAAGACTCAAACAGTCACAAGAAATGTCTGAAAATAATTCAAGTTCACCTCCAGACGGGGTGCTATGATTAATGACTGGGATTATTCAATTAAAGACTCGGCAGGTGACGGAGGGGGTGGTGGGGTTGAAAAGGGGGTTGCTTTATCTTCGGTGGCTACTCGAGAGGGATGAATTGGCCTGGCCACACGTTTCCTGGCGATAGAATGTTTGTTTGCCTTTTTGGAATTGTTGATGCTGTTTTGTTTGTTGTTTGTGTCTTTATAGGGTAATTTTTTAATCATCAGATAACTCTTAACAGAGGGATAAATATGGCCGTTTGACAGCTTTTGTTTAGAAAATTATGTCAAACTGTCATATTTATTCTTTGGATAAAACATATCTGACAAGGTAAAAAATAAATAAAAAATACTACTACTACTACTACCTACTGAAAAATCAGCCCTCAGATACTTAAACCCCGGGGTTGCGGGACGTCTTAACAGGATACCGTGGCCCCGGAACGTAAAGGGCAACAGAAGGAACAGGGTGGTTTTTTAGTCAGTAAAAGTCTGACAGTCCCTTCCGCCCCGCCCAGGACGGAAGGACTCATTTGATGATTTTTACCACCTCAAAAAAAAAAAAAAAAAAAGATACTTAAACCAATTCTATTAATTAAAATGCGATTAAAATCCAGTTACAATAAAAAATGTAGGTAAATAATTATTTTTTAATAGTTTAAAAAACTAAAAAATACGCTTATAGCACGCACAAATTTTTTTCGTATCCCATTCAGCAAACCCTTTCATTTGATACCCATATCATGGGGGTGGATTTCAAACAGCCAGTCCTCCATCTTGGGGAGGCCGCCATATTGGATTAGTAATGACGTTTCTTAGCTAGTCATGTATTGTCATCGGAACTCAGAGCGTGTGCAAAATTTCATCCTAATCGAAGACCGGGAAGTGGGTCAAATTAAGATTCCAAGATTTTGTTACATACATACTTACAAGTGAAGCTAATATATAAGCGTGTTAATAAGGGGGATTTTTGACAGATTACAATCTTTCCTTAAAGCTAGTATTATTGCCCCCTTGGTGCTTTATTTCATCAACGTCATCACTTTAGCAGAACGATGTCCACTGCTGGACATAGGCCTCCCCTAAAGATCGGTGCTTTATTTAGCACAAAGTAATTTTGAATCCGCCTTAAATTAATATTTTACTTCATGCTGGTCTGAAACTTGATAAAACCTACTGCACTAATACCTGTAATTAATTTTATGTTTGTACGTAAAACATAGTTCAATTAACTTCAAATCGGAAAAATAAATAAAACGTACCTACTTTCAACATTATGGTGTTAGTTTGTATCGAAAATCACAGATGGCGTTACTCGTCGGACAATGTAACCGCATACATGAGGTACCTAGTGCGAGATGCAAGACAGGCAGATTTTTCAATTTGAGTTTCTAGAGCTTGTACTAATATTCTATTTATGGCTAATATTTAATTAGTTTTTTGGTAACAGATTCTAATTAAGCCCCTATCCAATACAGACCGTTTTCAGTTTTTCAGCTACTTAGATGCAACGAAGAATGCATCTTTACAAGGAGCGATAGATGTCAAAATAAATTATGAACCTAATACTTAGGTACCTAATAAAATTTAAAAAAAATAAAAGTTTGTTTGATTTTTGTTTGAGTGTTCCTCCTCCTCCTCTGAGTGCATAGGCCATATTTGATTATAAAAAAAAATACAATGTGTGTTACAATTATAAACCAAGATCACGATTATTCAAATATTTTATACTTGTTTCATGACTTGCCTACTACTGGACATAATTTAACTCACAACACACAAGCCTAGCATAGAATACATCTACATCGCTCGCTAGCTTATCAAACAATCTCCAACATATTTGGTAATTATCTCAGTACATAGAGTAGTACTAGGTAGGCATGAAAGTGCAGCGATGGCACTCGAAGGGTTCAAGTGGGACTGCGCTGAGCACCATCCAGCCGAGTGCTGGACGTATCAATGTCGATGCTCAGCAAGGTTGGCCTCACTGTGTTGTGGACGTGTACGGTACCTAACAATATAGGTGCAGTCAACAAAAGACATCGGTATCCAGGGTCGTCAGATATAGTTGAAGGGTTGAAGTTTCCTTGGAACAGAAGGATCTCTTCGATTGAAACTTATCTTAATTAATGAACTGTTGATTATCTATATGTACTTTTTAAAATTACATTTGAATACATCAATCTGTTGCGAAATTGAATAAATTTAAAATGTTTTAATTACGAGAATTGGCCTTCAGATTCAAGTTTAAAGAATTCCGGAGATCTGATGTAATTGGTACATGGTCACCCGTTCACACTGGTAGCTTTATTTCCTATGTTGGGGGTGACTACAAGTTTAATCAGATGCAGCTGAATACCCGCGTTTTACATAAATCGCCTTTCTAACTGACCTCCACAACTCAGTTACTGGGTAACACGGTACCCCTTGGTAAGATGGGCCATTATTTATAATTTCTTAAAAAACACTAACTCCTGTATCGTAGGCGCATTTACAAACACATAAATTCACATACACAAACAGCTAGACCCGAAACGATTATCTGTAGGCCATACAAAAGTTTCTTCTGAAAATAGAACCCGCAACACGCAACGCAGTCAATCGCTCAGTCACTGTAACCGTAACGTATCGTAATTAAACTACGTAAAAACACTCACATTATGCTTTTAAATACACACTTTATTGATCAAACTCTTCAATTTGACGTCATAGTTTTCAATTTAATGTCATACCTAGTTGTTACAGCAACCAAACGTAGCAACAAAAAACAAAACACACCCGTTTATTTACGAAGTCAAAACATAAACACAACAACTAGGAAAAATTACCTTTACTTTTTTCATTTTGCGAAACGTCCGCGTACCAGTCCACCTTTATTTACCCGATACATAACTAACATGAACTGGGCTCGCGAGTGTGTTCCACTTACGGTTTTTCCACACGGCCCAACTTCGCTTAGCCCAAGTGCCTACCTATGCAAATCTGAACAGCCAGTAACGGTTTAAAATTAGACTGAGTTTAAAATTACTGGTGTTTTTAACCTAGTTGTAGACGTAGTGGTTGGACCTTGTTTTTTTTTTTGATGATAGGTAAGTGAGAATTATTTGGGAGGAAAATGGTAAACTGTCATCAAAATCCGTTTAAAGAGCAACAAACGTTTATACCCATAAGCGTTTAGAATAAAACCATAACATAACATCACGCCTATAATCCCCGAAGGTTTAGGCAGAGGTGGTCATTAGTACACCCACATTTCGCCAGTTATGTTTAAGTCCTATGTTATAGGGGGCGAGCCTACTGCCATCAACCGGACACAAATCTAGACTCCGAGGCTGCTACTGAGAAATTCCTGATAGAAAAACACAATAACACTTTGCCCGACCTGGGAATCGAACCCAAGGCCTTATGCTCAGCAGTCGTGCTTTGCACTGGATCAACGAAGCAGTCAGTAATGATTAAGAAGATTCCCAAAAAAACTTATTCAAAATGTTTCATTGCTATAACTTAAAATAAACTGTAAAAAGACTACTCTAATCTCTGAGTAATTTCACTAAACTAAACTAATAATAAGCAATTTTTTGACTATTATTGAACTAAAAACTAAAAATTAATTAGTACCAAAAATAATGACAATACCAAACCAATAGCCACCACATGAGTTAACGGTATAGTAATGATCGCTCGAAGCTATCGTCCTCCCGGGGTGGCACCCGTGGCATGGCAGGGGATGCTAGGGTTACGTTGATTAATTAATTATTTTTGTACCAAGTCCCCGGGAACTGGGACAACCCCGGACTTTCAGGTCGATAAGACAATTTCTACATGGGAATTACTGTAGATGAATTTCGACTGAGAACATGTTCATAAATGTTAAAAATTACGGATTTTATTAATGAATCACTAGCGACCCGCCTCGGCTTCGCAATATAGTCGCAATCTTGTCTTATCGACAATCAATGTCAAAAAAATTAGGTAGAGGCATTTCCATGATTTTCATTTTCATTTTTTTTTTCATATGTTAGTAGATTATTTCCTGCATAAAAAAATGTAAGTAATTTTGTTTTGAAATGAGACAGGTGACGTCACTTAAAAATATCGATATTTTTTGTTGAAAGTATTAATAACACAGTATATTATAATAAAATAAATAAATATAATTATTATTTTTGTACAGTTGGTGTACTAATGGGCACACCTCTGCCTAACCCTTCGGGGATTACAGGCGCGACCTTATGTTATGTAAATTATAATACGAGTAATTATATTTCGAGTAAAATATACCTATAGTAACATAAACTGTAAACTCTGTGTCATCAAATATTTATCGAACTTTGTATTATAATGTGTGCGCCTATGGGTTGCGGATACTGGTTTACTCCGAAAATAGGTAGGTACTTCAAATACCAAATATTCTAAAATCCGCAGTGTACAAAGGCTAATACAATTCCACACACGCATTCTGTAAAATAAATCTAGGCACGCAATATATTTTAGTTCAAACCAATTCATATTACATTCACGTGGGAATTCTAAAAATTCACGGCGCGTAATCAAAACAAAACCCGAATACAGATTGGTGCATACGTACTATATTGTAACAAAGCATAAAATAGGCGCTGAAAAATCATTCCCTTCCGAAAGGTTTAACAGAAAATCGTTAGAATAAAAAAAAATGTTTTTCTCGCAAACAAAACGTCCATTAAACGCGAACTCTCAACCCCATCCCTTCCGCGGTATTATAATAAATGGCGCAATAATGGCACAATATAATATTAACACAAAGTTAAACGCGTTTTTATTTTCCCGCCGAAACTTCAGTGCCGCTCTGGTGAACATGGCGTGCGACGCCATTTCTCCTCTTTACGGGCGCGTTCTCAAAAAATGGCTCCAGGAATAAAATAAATCGCAAATATTTATCAAAACGCAGCCCCGCTTTGGATGCGGGCCAAGGATGTGGTGTCGATGTGCCTAATGTGGGACGTAATAACAGGTTTAGTACTTTATAATCCTTTTAACGGTTTACATTAATAATGTACCTAATGCAATAACCACAGTTAAACTATCACGGATGTTTTCCATTAATGATTAGGCCTACATTAGGTTGAGTGGAAACTATACAACGTCATAAATATTGTCAGTCTTATTCCTAATGAAATTAAAATAATTACATTTATAAATGCTAATTCAGCTGAACGGCCTCCTTTACCGTTCATGTTGAGTTTTACTGTAAATTAGACAAAGTACATGGCGATATGTTATAAAAAACTTTAAATACTGTAAATAAAAATAAATACATGATTCCAATAACATCTTCACACGACTGTATCGATATCGAGGCAACCAATGTCCCATCACTAAAGGGTCGACAGGTTGCACAGCGCGGACATTTTGTTTTACAGCTCGAGGTCGCGTCGAGCCAGCCGAATTATAAAAATATTACATCAACTCCCTCTGAAACACGCTTTAACATTTCATAACACGGTAATAAGTTGTTTTTGGCGAGTTAACTCCGAGTTTGACACGAGCCGTAGTTCATTTTGTTTTTATTAATCACTTATCCTTTCTGTTTTGCAAGTTTAATTTTTAAGTAAGGAACGTAAGTGCCTTAGCGTTTATAAAGACTGGGACTTGAGTGGGTTTTTTAATGTTAAATTTTAATAAATTATGGAACCGGTTTTCCTTATTCGTTAAGACGAAAAACTTCACGGTTACACTTTGTATGTTCTTGTTACTTCTCTGAACAGGGGATTTACTTGTAATACGTCATCATACTCATTACACCGGTTCAGAGTTGCCGTCAACTGCTAATAAAAAAATTTTTCAATATCCAATAGTTACACCACTAACTTCGCTGAAACCCGATAAGTCCGGGAGGGCAATTCTCGTAATTTTAAGAACGTTCGTAATCCAGTCCCAATGAAAAAATGCTTCTATTTTAGCTAGATTTTTGACAACTTTACAGTCGTAATCAATGTCGGCACGATTGGCGCAATAACTGAGCAATTTCATTGGCTGCTGCGCTGCGCTGCGAACCCGCGACGATTCCCGCACAAAACAAATACATTTTTATATGACCTACAGATAATAATTGTTCCGGGTCTGGCTGTTTGTGTATGTGAGTTTATATGTTTGTAAACGCACCCATGATGCACGAGAAATTCCTAGTGTAGGGCAAAACATTAAAAAATCAAAAATATGTTTTATACGAATAAATAATGAAGATTGGGCTTCTAAACCAGATAGGTTAAAATTAAATCTCAAATTTTTCAAATTATTTGGAAAGCAATCACACAAGTCTTAAACAAAATAAATATTAGTGTCTACTAAAATCAATAGTAATATGTTCGTCATGAAACAGTGGCATAACAATACTGGCTAATGAATTGATCGCGTGCAGGGGTGACCTACGGGCTCCGACTGCATTCGGATGCATTAGCGAAGCTTCCGGGGCGAACCACCCTCAAGCTTTTTTTACTCTAATGCTTTTTAAACATACATCTATAACACATTCAGAAGAATACTTGTCTATTTTCTTGATTTTTTAATCGTAGTGGAACCTGGACTCAATAAGTCTGAAATAGCCAATCCGCTTTGAGCAAGCGTGGTGATGGTGATCAATGCTCTTGCCTTCTCTGTAACAGAAGAGGTCTTTGTCCTGCAGTAGGACAATAAGGCGATTAACACATGGCACCGCGCACCGCCGCGGTAGGCGGTGATGCGGATCTTAAGTGTCGCATTGGCCTCAATGAAATCCGCTGAAGCCTTTCACACGTACACCGCCCGACCGCGCGGTCGCCCGACCTCGGCGGCGCGTAGTGCCGTGTGTTAAGCGCCTAATAGTCGGTTTAGAACGGTTTAAGTTTGAACCCCAAGAAAGGCCATAGGCTACTATCTATTCCGTGGCTGCGTCTTATATTTCCGCGAATAAAGACGCGGGCAAAAGCTTGTTTCGACAAAAAAAAATAAGTGGGGAACATAGCTCGTCCCCGTGATTTTAATTTTCCCTTCAAATATTTGGAGCTGTTAAAATCTGGGTCCAACCATTAGACATTCCTCGCAATCATTACCGCACTTCAAGGCCGGGGGCTAAAAATACTTTAAAAATTCCAGCATAGCGGTGTGACGCGGGTAGACCTTAACGATAGAAGGGTAGTATTTCCGGTTCCTGTTCAGAGGGGGCCGCAGGGAAGCCGGAGGGGGGAGGGCCGGTCCTCTTTGTGTAGCGATAACCGGAAGCCAAGGGCTCCAAGGACCGAGGGTTATGTCAACTGTGAGGTATTTTCAAGTTTCTTCGCGTGGCTGTTGATTACTCGACACAAATTTCTAATGTGATTGTGGATGCAAATGTTTTGGGAATGAGCATTTATGTTGGATGTCCTTTTCTATCGTATGTCCTTTGCGATGTTCTTTCTAAAACTTTTACTCAGGTACTTATAAACTGTACTCCTGGTATAACACTCTTCGTTCGATGATGACGACTCAATCGATTTTCACAATCCTGTCATCTTGCCACTCTCGAATGGAAGCTTCCAATTTTTCAGACAAAACGCTGAAATTGCAGAAAAGACTCATCGAGCGCATCAGACTAAAAGTCCGTTCAATATCTGTTCAAGAAACAGGCCACTCCGGAGCAATCACCGACTAAATGGCTACTTTTAGTGCGAACAATAATAATTTTAGTTGCGAGTGAGTGCTCCAATAATGGGCACAATTTCCGACGATTAGCCGAACGACAGCCGAACGTTGTGCCGAACGTTTTTGCAGGACTCTTGTAAAAATGGCGCTAATGACCGCCGGTTGAGTGCACTACTTGTAGTAATCGCGATGATTTAGTCTTTATGCTTGACTATTTGTTTGAATGCTTGTCTTTGTGCTTCTATAGTACAAGTAGTGGATATGGTATGAGTAAGGTCAATGATATTTTTTTCCAAGTTTTTGTTTCTTAGGTAATGAGTTTAGTTTTGATGCACTGACTATTTAATGTTGGTACACGAATTTAAAAATGAATTAAAGCAAGACCATGTATACATAGTAAAAATTGCATAAATATGTAAGTCCTTACAACTGGGTTTATCTGAAAGACCGATTTCTCGAAGTTGACGTACAACCTGTGTGGGTTCACTTGAAGCAATATAAACCTCATAAATATTTAATGAGTCTGTACAGATTTTATGCTGAACGGGGAATAAATGAGATCATAAACTATCGGCTTTTAAACCTGCTAGGTAACTTAGACCTGTATTATAGATCCTTCTGACTAACTTATCCATAATGTCAGTGAATCTTGATACATTAGATCATACGTCGCGATATATTAGGCACTATCTCTTAGGAACTGCTAACAGCCTTCGAATTAGTTTCAGTTAAATTATCTAGCAGACAACTTTGATTGCATTTTTAATTTATCATATAGATAGGTCAGGTGTTTTGAAGACTTTTGTATTTCCTGACGGAAAAATCGAATCATTATTTCTGGCATAGGCCTTGATCTAAGATAATTTCTTTTTCTAAGGAATTTTCACACCAAAATATGAAAAATTCTGCCACAGTTGTTCCACAGTGGCGCAACTTATCCGCGGCACGGAAGCTGGCTCTCTCGCGACACGACTTATCCATTTATCCGCCACCTCTCATCCGACGCTACATAAAGGGGTTAAAAAGTGGCCACCGTAACTAGAACCGCACTCTCTTGTTTTATTTTAAAGTTTTTACAAGAAAACGATACGTGGGTGAAAATAGTTGTTGGAAAACTCGGAATAGTTTTCGTAATTTAGTGACGGATAGAATGGCGTTAATGGGGGTGGTGATAGAGAGAACTTAATTTCACAAATTAAATTTTTAGCTAAAAGAAAAATAAAATAGGTATTTTTTATACGCGTCAGGTACTCTTCATTAAGTCTTGATTTGACGATGATACGAGTAGTTTAGAAAACCTTTTTTATTTTTTTTAGGATGGTGAATCATCAAATGACTTCTTCCACTCTAGGCGGAGCGGTAGGAAGTGTCAGACTTTTAGGCGCGTCGCTCACTGGTAAGTCGAGGCGACGTCGCGTCAGCGGCGGTGCGGCGTCGCAGCACGGTCGAGGATAGGTCTCTGCGTAGAGTCGAGGCGCAGGCGGCTATGCTTCGAATGCTGGAATCGTGGCTTGGGCACACTTGAGCGCCCCTCCTGTGCCTGCACCTCGCCTCCGCCCCGCCTGCACCTCGCCTCCGCCCTGCCTTCACCTCGCCCTCGCCGCAACTCTTGTATGTGAGCGCACTACCATTCATTTGTAAAGAAAACCTTGTTGCGGCGTGCCTCTTATGCGCCCGCGCCTCAACTGCACCTCGACTGTTAATCGTGCGAGCGACGCGCCTTACTGACTAAAACCCATCCGTGTTCCTCCTAATGCCCTTTGTGTTTCAGTGCTGCGGTTACTCTTTCGAACAAAATCCGCAACCCTAGCAGGTCTTTTGCTTAACTCCTTTGCATAACTCTTAAAGGTTGTTTATCTATATTTTCTTAAACACCGTCTTATCAAATAGTTTGAAAAAATCGTTACATGTATGTCAGTCTACCCATTACATTTTCTATTGAACGCTAAACTTATACTGATAGTTGAGAGACCAACAAGCGTTGGATGGCGAACCCTATCGAACAGAACCATTACGAATGATTTTTTAAGAATGCAGGCGTAATGCTTTTGTAGTATCGACAGGAAATGGATATGGATAGAGTATGCACTTCGATTGTAGCAGGGGTAAAGAAAAATGTTGCTACTGAATCGTGAAAAACTAAAAAAAAATATAGTTACAATCTTTATAATGCATGAAAGAAAATTTTATATCAGCGAAACCATTAGAGCAATAGCGCACAGTCAACAACAAAAGTCGATTAACAATGTTACTTTTTTATATCATTACAGACACTAAACACATAATTTACTGGCTTTCAGATGAGGCAATAGCTAAGGGTTTATTTATCTTAATTTTATATTCATTGCATTTTACTTTTAATATTGTACTTAATAATTAGGATTTAAAAATCATAAATGTTAATCGACTTTTGTTGCTGACTGTACCATTTTTTTTATAAAACAAAAACTTTTGGATATGGCCAACTAGTTTCTCCCCGCGACTTTGTCCGTATGGTAGTCAAGTATACCATAAAACCTGTTATCCATGGCACTTGGCAGTAGTGTATAGCTTTCTATCAATGAAAGACATTTTGTAATCGGATCAGTACTTCCACAGGTAATTTCGTACAAACAGACAAACAATTTTATTGTATCTCTTTAAAATGTCGGACCTCCATTTCATCCCCTTAGGTGGTGAATTTTGGAAAATCCGTTCTTAGCCGACATCTACTAACTATAG
Organism: Hoplodrina blanda; assembly: GCA_949316365.1. Lineage (NCBI taxonomy): Eukaryota > Metazoa > Arthropoda > Insecta > Lepidoptera > Noctuidae > Hoplodrina > Hoplodrina blanda. The sequence continues at coordinate 12,622,821 of OX438581.1, forward strand.
TCTACCTCCATGCTACATCTCATTTTTAAGCATCAAGCGGTTTTCGACATTTCTTGATGAGTAATAGTGAGTTAGTGACCTTTCGCTTTTATACTCGTATATTTAGATAATACTAGCTTTTGCCCGCGACTTCGTCCGCGTATATGTCGGTTATCGCGGACGCAGACGAAGTCGAATAAAAAGTAGCCTATGTCCTTTGTTGGGGTTCACACTTACCCTGTACCAAATTTCACACAAATCGGTTCAGTAGTTTAGGCGTGAAGAAAAGACAGACAGACAGAATTACTTTCGCATTTATAATATTAGTAAGGATTATTTTAGCTTAACAGGATCCTAATAATATTTATATTCAATATTTGTCTTATCTGTGTGGATAGAAACATACTTAGATGACTAGAATAGCGTCAGCTAACTAGGTATAACCCAGTAAAAGCTGATTGAAAAATATCTAGACGAATTTTTTTTTATACCTGTCCTATCCCATGATAGTTTGCAAAAATATTTTACGCTTTAATTTTAGTTGCGTTAACATAACGAACCGTCCATCTATCATGTGGCTTTTAAAAGGGTAGAGTCGGGTTGACGGCGATTGAAGCCTTTCTTATTTATCCGTATATGCCTGTTGGCGCCAAAAATACGAGGTTGACCTTTCCTGACGAGGGGAGAGTGGGCTAGTGTGACCGATAGGTGCGCCGAATATTGGCTTTTTAGGTCATGAAGGATTTTTGAATGGTGATGTAATATTTTTTGATGATGTGAAAATATTTAAGTGGTTTGGTGAATGATTAGGTCTGGAATGACGGCTGCTATTGAGAAAAATGATAGAATAACTCAAAAATATTCTGGTTGCAATTTTAGCAGAATTATAGAAAATACTTGACATCAGTTGCTTTATAAATACATTGATAAAGCAAATGATTTCGTTTTGCCGACGAAAAAGATGATTAATATAAAAAAAAATCAAACGTACTTATAACGACTAAAAGTATATATGTATTACAGCTAATGCGATTGCTTAATTTTATAATAAGCTAATAATGAAAGTAAAAGCAAGTTAAATTTTAAAATTAATATTAATGCAAATTGATTATGCATACTGTTAAAACAGTGACTCATATAGCACTACATAATATTATGAACACCTCTGTAAACATACCATGTTTCTACCAAATGAATAATCTATTCCATTCTATTCTATTCTACAAATAAATCCTCAATCACTACAACATTTATTACACCTGATCAGCAGCCGTACTTCCACATCCAATCGATCCAACCCTATTTACGAAGGTAAGGGCCACCGCCCTCAATCTAACTAAATAGGTATCATTATTTTTGTTTATTGGAGCTGTACTGAGTACCAATTCCTACATAATTTTAGTAGAGTCTCCACACGAACGGTCCAGCGGCAGTCCGCTATAACCGTATATCTTGTCTTTGTGCGCCTGTATTTATGGCTATCCTTATTTTTATTTTAATGCTGATGCGCGCGGTGCCGCTGTGTCTCGACTGCCGACTAATCTTTTGGACACCCTGGTTGGTTGCTGCTTACTTGTACACAATGTAGGGTTTCCTTGTTGCTGTTTACGTTTTTAGGTGCTGTTTGCTTTTCTATGTGTTAAAGGTTGTTTTTTTCTTAATCTTAACGTCATCAATACCTTCTTCTAAGGTATTGATGACGTTTAAGTACGTAATGTTAAAATTTCCAAGAATTCATAAATTAAAACTTGTAGATCAACGAGGCAGTCACTTGTACCTACACAGAGGCACAGACTTTGTGTAGAGAAGTTATTTATTTAATAAATAAGTAATACATGCTTAATGAACTAAAAAAACCATATTGGTAAAAAGAAATCTGAAAAAGTGAAAGAAAATGCCTAGTATTCTTCTTTCTAAAATACTTGGGCTTCTATTATAGGTAGAACATTTATGATTTTCAATGCTGAAAAACTAATTAGTGAGGTGTAATGCTGTAAAACACTCTCAATCATGTTCATGAAATTTCTTGACGTTTCTTCTAGGAAAATTTGTAATTTTAAACAGTAGTAGGTACTAGGTCTTTAGAACTGCGTGAGGGTGTGTGTGTGTGTGTGATGGCCCAGTGGTTAAGGCGCTCGCCTCTCATGCATGAGGTTGTGGGTTTAAATCCGGGCAAGTACCAATGTGACTTTTTCAATTCATATGTACTTTCTAAAGTTTATCTTAGACATCACTGGCATCGGTGAAGGAAAACATCGTGAGGAAACCTGGACTTATACCAGCCTATTACTGTTCCACTCAAACCATGTCAGATGCCCTTGAGGCGGTTTAGAAACTCTGACACTAGGGTTTGTGGGGTCGTAAGACCTTACTACCCACACGATAAAGAAAGAAGAAGAACTACCAACTATTCTAAAGTGACTGTTATTTGAAATAAAAACTTAAGGGTTTGAGTTTAAGTTTGAAATACCCTGATAATAATCTCATAGATGTCATCTAAACGACCACCGTAAAGAAAATTATTTCCATACAACAGTGGCACAAACTGCAAAGAAAATTCACTTAATATTCAAACAAAATTTCACCAGTCATAAACTTCATAGCATCTTCAACTAATTTTAAAGGAAAACCCTAGGGTTGCACCCTTGCACAATATCTCTAAGCCATAAGTTTCCAATACATGAATTTTATTAACTTTCGCTCCCCATAACTGATGGCGTTATGCGTTTGTTTTTCGCGTCATCATGTGCTGACAACCATGGGGTTTCAGTGTCAATAAACCCGTTATTTTATGACCGTGAATAGGCGAGTGTTTTTAGAGGTTATTAATTGGTAGGGTTGATTGAATTTTTGTGAAAGTAATTTTCTTAATAGTTTGGGTGATATGGTCGAAATTCATTTAATGATATTTTCTTGAATAAAACATTTTGTTTTTTATGCAAATCTTTACTGGACACTGACAACTGATGAACTGTAAAATGAGTGATTACAGGGGGCAATTCTATTAACTTATAGGAACAATCGAAAAAATGCCTCTAATTTATTTATTTTTTTATATTGTCGCTGAGATGAGATTGCGACAAAATTTTGAACGTTTTTAATTCGGAGAAGTAGACTTCCATTGATTATTAAGATAACTTTAACCTACATATTGTTTTATCATGTAATCTTAGAGAAAGATAATTAGGGACGCAATGAAAATAAAAACGGAATTTTATATCGCGAACGTTGCAAAACTGCAGTTTTCATAAGAAAAACACGATCATGAATTCTAATATTATCGCCTGTTTACAAATAACTTAAACCAAATAATAATGACCAAAACTTGGCGGATAACGAAATGCGCCGCCTAATTTTTAATAAAATATTTATAAGTCTTCGCAGCGACGTTATTTGCTCAAGGGTGACTGGAAGATTCCAAACTTTTCCGAAGAGAAATTGGCTAAAAAATTCCTTAGCAAAATAAAATCGAAGAGCAGCTTCCGAAAGTTATCGAACTTCCCAACAATCCATTACACCGAGTTTCGCAAAAAATTGACTTCGGCTCTCTTTTGGAACTTATTATTTTGAGTGAAAACATCCAGGAGTTTCGTCGCCTCCGTCCAAGTTTGCCAGAGACGGTGCCACCCTTCTTACACTCGATAAACACACATTACGCCACTATCACAAACTGTTCACGTGATATCGAGTATAGGCGGACCGGCTTAAAAATCTGTAGAGTTACATGTTTTAGAAAAATAAAGCATAATACTGACAAGACATTGCATAGGTAACAGAGAGTATTGTTCAGGTCGAGACTGTATTCTTAAATATGTTTACACTGCGTGACTAATAGTTTGATAATACCAGTTTATTGTCCGACTGCAGGTCAAAGGAGAAGGCACTAGCATTAATTACCACGCTTGCTCAAAGCGGATTGATATTAAGTACAAATTCAGGTTTCCTCACGATGTATTCCTTCACCGATGTTAGTGATATCCACGATAAACTTAGTCTATGATAAAATACACATTTGTTCTTGCCCGGTTTCAAACCTGCAGCCTCATGCATGAGAGGCGGGCATCTTAACCACTGAGCTATCACGAGCGTGACTATTATAAAAAAGAGTAATAGAATTCACTTTAAGTACTGTATACAAAGTCTAGAATGACAAATCCATGCTTCAAGAACAACAAAGATATAGGCATAAGATACAGATTCAAGCTATAATCGAAACCATAACAAGCCTAGACAGACATATCATAACCTTTATCACCACCAAACCAAAACAGCCAATATCGTTGATAACCCAACATAACCGTAACAGAGCGTGTAATGCATCCGATCCACGCTCCGCAGCCATTAGACAGGTCGTACTAACAAACTTACTACTGGAATCGCCACTTTTAGCTGCGAGCACTAAACAGCAAACAATGCTAGCGGCGGCGGCGAGCGGCGTCCGGTCCCACCACAAAGGCATTGTAGCCGCCACACTGACACGCTTTTTGCGTCGCCGCGGCCGCTATCGCTCGATGACGTCCCCGTAGATCGATAAGAGCCTCCCACTCGACGGGAATGCTCCATTGTATTACTGACACTACACTGTCTGAGATGTGGAAAATCGTAGTCCAAAATGCGCGTGATAGCGGCCGAGAGCGTGACGTCAGAGTTGCGTGCGGACAATGCGGGGAGTATGCACGGCGACGTGTCAGCGGCGTCAGCGTGAATGGTGAGACTGCTTTTATTAGTGCGGTACACCTGTTTGATTGTGTCTTGTGGGGATTTGTTAAAGTACATAACTTAAAGTACTTACCCAAGGTTCATTTTTGAAGAATGATAGATGCGTTTTTGGTACCTGAAGGGTGCAAACCAAACCGTATTACTAAGACTCGGTTGTCTGTCTGTCTGTCCCTCCGTCCGCACATCCGTCGGTCACTGGGCTTTATTTTTTACAGATGTGTACATGACATTTTCAGAAAGCGTGTTTAATATGGGCGCTATAACAATGAAAAATAAAATTAAACAACATAACATACAAAAAGACTTAGTTTATTGTGTAGCGTTAATATTGTATGGTGGTACGGAAGCCTTCATGTGCGAGTCCGGCTCTTACTTGGTTGGTTCTTAATATATATTTCCTTCATTCGATGTAATTTGTATACAACATTTATCCCCTACTTCCATATAATCCTTATTTAGACAAAACTACATCACACACATTTATTTCCTATCCATCCTAAATGAGGCATAATATAACGACGTACCTACATCAAACCTCCTTACCATAACTCAAACATACAGACATTACCTTCAGCCAATAAGGTCCGCTGTGGGTCTGAACATTATTTTCCTCATAGCAAACTGAGCTAAGTACGTGCCTCTCATACGTATGCTGTGCTGAGACGCAATTAACATAAATTAGTTGTTAGTGGCGCGTGAAGTTCGTGAGTCACATCTAGTGATGTTGCTTGTCGAGGTTTGTGTAACGGGATTTAGACGGAGAGTACCTAATAATATTATTATTTGTTCTTCAGAGTTATAATAATAAGAGTTATAGAAAATTTCAAGGCCTACGCCGTACGTAGCAATGCTACGAAACCGTAGCTCGTAGCGGGTTTAAAACAATTGATGATTGTGTTTCTTTTTAATTATACAGCAGAATTTAGTTACGTCTACACAAAAAAAAGTAAATTAAATTATAAAAACTTTGTGATCAATAACTAAGTAATCTACCTACGAAATTTTGATTTGTAAGTCAATATTTTTAAATTACGTGTATATTATTCGTATGTCCAAATCCCGGGACTCACCAATACTTCCGCCTCGTCCCGTAACACGCACATCACTATACTGAGATGTGATCTGTATGCGTGCAAGCACCGCACGGATCGCGGACATCTCACACGAATAATACACTACTTATTACCTTCTCGACAATGTATGCCTTTCGTAACGCGCATGATGACGCATAACTAGCACAACGCTAACGCATGCGTTCCTGGGGTGGTCAAGAACCTGTAAGCTTTAAAATCAATTTGGCTATGTGTGTGGGTACTTAGGTTTACCTACAGCAGTCGATTTTAGTTATAATTTATGTTTTTGAGGGGTTTAAAGTTATGTGGTATTTACAAGCACTGAAATTGTATTGTGACTATTATTGTCCCACTGCAGGGTAAAGGCTTCTTCTCATACAGATAAGGGATGAACGGTAATCACCACATTTGCTTAAGGTTGATTGGGGGTTTTCTCACGATGTTTTCCTTCACCGATGTCAGTTATATCCAAGATACATTTTGTCTACTACATCATACTGGGAATCCACTGTATACAATTGGAAATTGTTTGAATTTCCAATTTGTATCACAATTTCTGCGAAACGTTCCATCCTTGCACCTTACCACAGATCATAGGAACAAAACTGTATTCTAGTTCTTGGACTACGATCTCTAGAGGCAGGACTTAAGGTCTAAGTCTTCTCGGCACGTCAGGCTTGGGCCTCTAATCGCATCAGAGAGTGCCCGCTTTCGACAGATCTTCGTGCTGGGTACTAGAGCACAGAAATAGTGTTCTCGTGATATGAAGGTGCGTGTAAGTCTTATAGTTTATTCATGTTGGTGGTATGTTTACAGAATAGATAATGTTACGCAATTTATGGCATTTGGCACAGCTGTGGTGGTAGATTATAGGGAAATCTAAGGAAAATTTAATTAGCACATCGGGTAATTATCAAAGTCCTTCTTTTTTGAATGGTGAGTACCTACCTACCCAAATTAAGTTCGTTTAGGTGAGATTAAAAAATAATGTCACTCCCCTTCCCATGTCGTAACCGGCGTGCTTGTATGAAGAGATATATGAACGTGGACGAGGCGAAAGTAGTATGTATGTAACTATGTATCGTAGCAGGTAGCGTTGTGTGGTTTCGGCCTACCCCCTATTATTATTTGCCATTAATCCTCAAATGGCATTTTCATTCAATGGAATTATTAAGTGTACGAAACCTCTCTCAAACGGAATACATAGATACCGATCACATACACCTGTCTACGTCCATACGTATGCCTAACGTCCTAGGCCGTCCCATCTTAGTGAGTGACACTATTACTCAAAGTACAAGACACGGGGTGAGCGGGGGGTTCGTATCCGAATTCCCTCACGCACCGCCAGAGGGCGTGCTCCGCAGAGCACCAATACGCCGTAATGTGATGGAGAAATAATTTCGTAAAATGCACTGGATTGAGACGGGACAAATTCGGACCGTTTTGTGATATACGGGACATCAATTTGGTATATTGGAAGCATAAAAACGTGGGTTTTCAGAAGTAGTTTCAGGGTAATTAGTTTTGGGACGAATAAGGATATAGATGTCTATTGAAGGCATTGAAAAATTAGCAAAATTATTAGTAAGTAAGTATACAATAGTGGTATGCGTGGAAGCATTATTGTCAGTAAGTAATTGATATTTTTGACATTGTCGTTGAGAAGAGATTACGATAAGATTTTGAATGATTTTAATTACTAAAATTCGATTTCTGAAATAAAAAATAAATCTCATTATCAATCCACCTGATGCTATATATTCCAATCATCCAATTCTCAAACAATTTGTATGCTCTCCAAAAGTTCTGAAGTACCTAACAATCTAGATACAGCAATATTGCAACTCGAGCCGGGATTGCAAGACCTCTTGAACAGGCTTATCTAGCCAATAATAACGACAAAACATCAAACCGATCGCCGACACAGTTATATTTTGAGACGATCTTGAGACGGTTGTCTTACAGAAATGTAAAGTTATAACACTTGAGAATAACAATGTCCTTGGTATTTAGGTTTGAGTGTTTTTTTGCTAATTGGATTGAAGGATTTAGAGAAGAACTAAGTGTAGGAAATTCACGTTGTTTAGCATTGTTTCACAGCTAAACTAGGAATTTGCTCTGACTTGGGAGTTCCTTCAGATAACACATGGACATACTGAGCATTTTCGAGTGAGGCGAGAGCTTACCAGGCTAGCGTATTCGCAGCGGACGCGTGGTGAACACGCCTCGCCGTGAATAGCCCCGTCGATGCCATTTTGTACTCTCGCATCCAACAACCCAACCCGCCTCACTTCAGGCAGAAAAAGTGTTGCGCGACATCGCGAGCCCGCTTAGCTCTCGCCTGACTCACCCAAGTAAAAAATTCAACTAGATTAAAATATTAATCAAATCTTGTTAAAAATACTTAGTCAGAAAGATCACTTTATGTTTGAACACAGTAATCAACAGGAATATCAGGTTTAAGGATAAAAGAAATGATTCCTAATTATTATAGTTGGATAAGGTAACTTAGATATCAAATTAAAATCAAAAGTAAAAAAATAACTAACTTTTTTCAGGCAGCCGAGGGCAGGCGATGTCAGATAAGAGCACCAGTTATCGTACCTTGTTTTGGGTAAATTAAAACCAACAAAAAGTCGCGTTTTTAATTAAGAAGATATGAAGAATATTTCAATTTGAATATCATATCGAAAGTATTATAAATGTAGACAAGAGGGTGCTCGAATCAAATCTGGCTAAGTCTTGTTCTATTAAAACTCGAAATGCATCGTCAATATCTAAAATCTTAGCGTATGAAACTAGGGGGATCTGAAGTAGGGGGAGAGGAGGGGAGGGTACAATCTAAACAGTCATTGTGCTGCGTCTGTTGGTCGCTCTCTGCTGAGTGCCCAACGTTCGACAGATATTGCGATGGGAGATGGCTAATCATACGATGGACATTATTTTTGTACATAAATGACGACGGTGGAAATTCCATATTATGATTTTTTTTATGTAACCAACCGGTGAATATGTTTTTTTTTTATGCATGTGAGTAAGTTTTAAAGAATAATTAAGTTTCGAAATAGGAATTCATTCAGTCCACTTAGCTTAGTTAGATAGTCTTTTATTTTAAAAATCATAATTCATAAAAGAAATCTCGATGTTCTTTTGTTTCTGTTTTCCTATGTGGTACCTACTTGGGGTTGCTAACACTTTTTTTAATGACCTGCTGCAAGAGATTGCTGGTCATTTAGGTGTTTTCAAGACTTTCTAAAAAATTTCTTTGATATTAATTAGTAACAATTAGCCAAAATTAGTTGTAACTATTAAAAATATATTCAGAAAAATGGACATAATACTATTTTAAATAAAATCCACAATTTGTCTAACCATAAATTCACTCTTTTACATAATGTATAAACACCAATAGCAATACAAACAGACAAAATACATAACATCAATGAATGCTCTCTTAAGCTCAGCTGAAAGGGTTCCTCAAATTATCAAACAGAAACCACTTGAAAACTGCAATGACACATGTTAACATTTTGCCGCGGGATTACGAAGTTGTACAACTAGTTGGTCGATTGAGTTTATACAATTTCTGTTTGGTTTGGGCCCGTTTCGATTGGTTAGGTATATGAAAATTTTGTGTTTTAAAACAGCACGTCAATTGATTGTTTGTTGCGGAAAAGCTTAGTATTTACCATTCTATAATTACGCAACAAAAGCCACTCAAACTGAATTGCAACAACAGGAAAAAAAAAAAGAAAAAAATAATTCCATAACTCATTTTCAATCGGCGGCGTCGACATCACTCGACACGCAAACTCTCCAGGACGCACGCAAAACGAACATTTTTCCGAACGGAACGCCCTTTCGACGCAAAACTCTATAAAAACGTCGAAAAAAATAACAGTAACATGGCGTATAATGACAGCTGGTCCACTTGAGAACAAAAGGGGAGAGCCGAGCCTCGTCGAGAAAAAAATACATGAAGAGTAAAAACAACTAGGCGTACGTGCGGCCGCGGACCGAGTCGCCGGCGCCCACCCGCTAATAAATTTGCAATCGCGTTCGATTCGAACAGTCGACAATCGCGACGCTCACCCCACTCGCTTGGAGTGGACTCGAGCGATAGTAGCGCTCTGTACTCGTGACTACACAACAATCTACATTCAGTTGCTACACTCGACCTGAAATTAGGTAGCAGCGTTGAGAAAACTCGTTACGAATATTGCTATACGTCTCGGGGAGAATAGCTCCGCATTCGAGTTTAAAATGCGAATAATAATCGCGGCATTCATAAAAATCCCGTGCGCGGAATGCAAGGAGAGCCGTGTTTTACACGTTATAATTTTGCGCCGAAAGCAGGTCTGCGACTAGGCGGGCGGTTGTTTTGTAGCGAGTGTAGGCTCGGTTCAAATGGCGCGCACGGACCATTAGTTGATGAGCGCACATGCACACCCGCCCTACACCAGACGCCGCGCGCCGCCGTACTGCGCCGCGAAACAGTTACAATTTCCAACTGAAATATGAAAATGTTTTGTAGCTTTCTGTTAAAAATATGTTTTGGGAAAACTACCGTTTTCACGCACAATGAGTTTTCGTAGAAACTCTGACCATATTTATACCGTGTTTCAGAATAAAACAATATGGAGTAATTTATAAAGGAAAAAAGATCTACGAACGCTGGAATGTTTTGAATGAGCTGGATAAGTCTTTCAGGTGGGAATGTTTATGTTTTCAGTCCACATTATGTTTTTATAATGATAAAAGTAGGTAAGTAGATTTTAATTACCAAATAACGACTTCTCTATACAAATGTATAGACGTACAAACGATCCCTGTGAACATTTTAGTGTGTATTGCGTGTCCCTTATCGGTCCATCTGACTGATTTAACCTGCTTAATGTGAAAGTTATCAACGTATCTCAACTGTCGATGCCCGCTTTGATCTGCGGGCTTCATACGAAACGAGCTAGAAGGGTGCTATTCTAATAACTTTCGAAAGGGTGTAACGTACGTATACAAAACGTGAATGTTTAACAGTCAATAGAGTTTATTTTTAGGTTGGGAAGCTTTTCACTGTACCTAATATTTTTATTTTGGAAGAAGCGTAAGTCTTTTGTATATGAATGAATTTTCACTTAATGAATTGAGAATTACATTGATGTTGAACAAGCTATTGAAACCTAGTTAATCGGGAAAATATATTAACTTCTACGAAATATAAATAATTGTACAAATTTGAGAATTCTTTACCTCAACAACAATCCTGTTAGTCGAACAATACAGAGCCGATTTGAAGATTGCCATACCAAAAAATATCGAGTATTAGAAACTCGATAACGAGCGACATCTAATCGGGTCCAACGAAACGATATGTGTGTTTTATATGAATTAATTCCTCGGCTGAGGGAACCCGAAAGCGTTTTACTCACGGGCCAGATGGCGCGCGGACAGATCAATTTGATGATTGCAAAAAAACCCACTACAGACTTTTTGACGTTCTACGGTCGTATGCGACGCCCGTCAAGCGTGATTCTTTTCAACCCGATACGAGAGTTGAGAATAGGTACCTTCATGATTGTTTTCGGCTAAGTGGTTAGTGTTCAATTTGTTTAATATAGGTTTCATTGCGTATTATTTTTAATGGAAAAATCTAAATGAAACTTCGGTTGAAAGATTTTAATCATTGATATAACGGACTTTATGATATGTTATATATTATGACGTCAAATATATAACATCACGCCTGTAATCCCCGAAGGGTTAGGCAGAGGTGTACCTACCCATTAGTACCACATTTCGCCAGTTATATTTAAGTCCTAATAGGGGGCGAGCCTATTGCCATCAACCGGGCATATCCAGACTCTGAGACTGCTACTGAGAAATTCCTAAAGGAAAAACCCAATAACGATTTGCCCGACCCGACCTGGGAATCGAACCCAAGACCTCAGGCTCAGCAGTCGCGCTCTGCGACCACTAGCACCAACGAGGCAGGAAAACTAATATATTTTTAATGTATCCTACTATAATGAAATACCTACATATAAATGAAATTGCAGTCTCTATTAAAATTGATAAAATTTTATTATGCTTTTTACAATTTACACAATGAGTATTATTTTCAATAAACAACAACAACAAGTACTTAACGGTAATTACGCGAAAAAACATTTTTTTTTTAATTCTTGTCCGTTTGTATTTTCCTTGTTATATCCGTAACGGCTACACTGATTTTGGTGGGACATTCACGGACAGCTAGCTGATGTTATTAGCCTACGTTATTGGCTACTATAATTATAGAAAAAAATAATAAGGCTAAACGCAAAAAAAAATCCCTTGAAAACCGACTTTCACTCGAACGAATTCACAGGCACAAGCTAGTTATAAATATCGATACTGGAAATATGAAATAACGCAAGGGACATTTGGTCGAAAAACTCATTTTGGACCTTATGCAAGGGACATTTAGTCGAAAATGAGATTTGCGACCAAATGTCCCTTACGGTAACTCTATACGACGGCCTAGGTCGTAAGGGCCTCTTATACTGCATCACAATAGCACACGAAGGTACTACACAGCCATTACTTGTATTTTAATTACCTTTTCCATATAAAATTAACGATGATTTATGTCACTAATGAATAATGATTAGAGACCCTCCGCTGTCCTTCAGGGCTTAACATATTCTTGATCATTTTCCTTGGAATTCTTGCTTTGTTTGGACTACTATCTGGGTGATTGTTAATTTACTAGAAATCTGAAAAGGCGTAGGTAATGTGAACAACTTTTACTATGCAACCAACCCAGAAATCATGAAAAAAAAACAGCAGTTCCATTAAAAAATGCTTTACAACACGATCATAATGTATGGAACTGCTGATTTCTTTTTCCGCTTTTTCCTGCGGTCTGGGGCGGGCCAGCTTTAGCTTTAAGCATCCTTAAAAGTACATCAATGCTAATAGATTCCAGTAAGTCTTTGATTTTTTTAAACCATCTCGTGAGATCAATTTGGAAAAAATCGTCACCCATTACACAAAATTTTGACCTACAAACTGAGTATTTTGTTAGGTACATTCTGAATTTCCAAAAAATGTAAGCTGTATATTTTATTTACGAAATATTCTTCACTAAGTAGCTTTTGCGACTACGTCCACGTGGAACTTGTTTATATCGTACTTGCATACAAACTTCCACCTCCCTTTTCACCGCCTTAGGGGCCGATTTCCGGGATAAAAACTATCGTATGTCCTTTCTCAGATCTAAACTATCTCCATGCCAAATTTCATCAAAATCGATTTAGCGGTTTAAGCGTGAAGAGGTAACAGACAGACTGACACACTTTTGCATTTATAATATTAGTATGGATAACAAAACAAATACGACCCAAACCATGTACAGTCAACAAAAGAGATAGATATCCAGGGTCTTCAGATATAGTTGAAGTATCCTTAAAAACTAATGGATGTCTTCAATTGAAACTTAATTAATTAAGTAACTGTTTATTATCTAGTTTTTAAATTAAATTACACTCGAAAACATCCATCAGTTTCTAAGAAAACTTCAACTATATCTGACGACCCTGCATACCTATCTCCTTTGTTGTATCTACCTTTCTGTGTATCATAAGCCACTATAGTCCATCAGTGGTTTACACGATGGCCGAACATTTTTCCCATTACTGCACTGTTCTGCCGACGCTGATGGAGGGTAGATACTGTCGCAATGACTGACGTGTTTAATAAGCGTTATCATGTCTTACGTCCATGTTAACGTGTAGGGAAATTAATACATCATTACAGGGGTTTCAGTATTTCAGATGAATATTGTTAGGAAAATGCACTGAACACAAATAAAATATATGTACAGTAAGCGGTCATAAGTGCAGTAGCATGCTAAGGTTTGAATTGCTGTGAACACACGGTACAGGCAGTACCTACATCTGTGTGTAAAGTGATTATTTTATTTATTTTATTTTATTGCTTTTAGGAAAACTTACAGCTAATACATTTGAGTAGTAAGAAGTAATAAGCAGGCGAAAGCCAATTACAAGTTTCCACTTACATAAACTTATATGTAAAAGTATATATAGTATATGTTATGTATTAACACAGCTATGAACACCTCAGAATTCGCACACGGCGTCGAAAGGTCGTAAGTTAAAAAATCTCAATCTATTGTTTTGTGAGATTGCTACTCCACTTATGACCGCTACTGTACATCTAGCGACCCGCCCCGGCTTCACATAGGTGCAATGTAGATAAATAAACTTGTCTCTTGAATCATTATACAAGTCTAAAAGATCTAAGCGCACAGAGACGGTGGGAAGCGTTTTATACTTTGCAGATATAATACCAACCTATAATTTTCGCCACTACACATTTCCAGTATATTAACGGTACTTATTTCAGTTTACAAAGTGTAACTGACCTAGATAATTAATTCTTCTTAGAAATAAAGTGACTTTTATAAACATCACCACTTCAGAAAAACAAAATAATTGTACTAATTTAAAAAATCTAGTCGCAATCTAACCTCAGCGACAATCGATGTCATATTTATGGTATTATACTGCCTCGTTGGTCTAGTGCTGACTGCTGAGCATGAGGTCTTGGGTTCGATTCCCAGGTCGGGCAAAATGTTATTGGGTTTTTCCATCAGGAATTTCTCAGTAGCAGCCTCGGAGTCTGGATTTGTGCCCAGTTGATAGCAATAGGCTCGCCCTCTATTACATGGGACTTAAAAACATAACTGGCGAAATGTGGGTGTACTCATGGGTACACCTCTGCCTAACCCTTCGGGGATTACAGGCGTGATGTTATGTTATGTTATTTATGGTATTTTTGTCAGACTGAGATTAGATTGCGATCGTTCCTAAAAATTAGTAGAATTAATTAAAATAACCGGATTCCTTCAACTTGAATTAATAAATCCCTATCAAAATCAATGTCCCGATTCAAAGGAATATCTATCTATCTATACGTACATCGCTGTGGACAGGATGTAGATACGTGTGTGCTCCGTATCAAGGTCTGAGCCCCTACAGAACCCCAAGATCAGATATCAGACGACGACGTGCCCTGAATTAATCCCTCTATATGACATCACAACAATATGAACATACACTCATAGATACGGCTATATAAACTGTATACCTATCTGTACCTATAGCGACTATGGTTTCTGATCAATAAAAGCAATGATTGTGTATGTTTTAACTGAAAATAGAGCACTAGCAATTACCAATGTGACATTTTCTACATCTTTATGTACTTTTTAAGTTTCTCTTGTATATCGCTGATATTGGTGAAAGAAAACTTCGTAAGAAAACCTTGACTTATAATAAATAATAATAAATCATTTTATTATCAGGCAACTGAGACCCATAGAAAAATACACAAAATAATCTTATAAAAATAAACTAATACATATTACAAAAGTTTTATTAAATAACTAAACACGTAGCGTCGGCGTATTAATTTATGTCTGAATTCGCTAATCCACCTTGAGCTTGACCTTGTGATTAATGCTCGTACCTTCTCTGTATGAGAAGAGGCCTTTGCCCTGCAGTAGAACAATAATAGGCTGGTATTATTATTATTCATTTACGTAACAGTAAAAAGTAAAACATCATCAAATAACTCCCGATTATTTCGAGAGAACAATAAAAAAAAAACAATGAAACCAACAGTATAATCGGTGCCTCACAAACTACAACTGCTAACAATAGTTACTATCGTCTGAATGAACGCTAACTTACTCCAGGCTTAAAATAGCACACCACTTAGGATTGACTTTGAACTTAACAAGTCACCCTAATCAGATTTCGAAGTCATACAAATTAGCGCACTAAAGTAACAAGTCACATGTGAAAGTATGAATTAAGTTCTACTTAGAGTCATTCATCTTATGCTATACTATAATTATTGAGTCACGACTCTGTCTCACCTTATAGCGATTTATGTAATAGTTTTTTCTTCAACATAAATCATAACGTCATCGAAATCATGTTTCACAAGCAACTAGGGGAGCAGGGGAGGGCGTACAATCGAAAGCCCCGATGAAAGTCGCTAAGAGACACGATAACATCGCTCTAGAGTGGATGGCATGCGACCACTGCCCCTATCGCCCCCATCGGCTCACCAATAATGAGCGTACAAATCGTGACGGAAATTGAAAGAAAAAACTTCCCAAACGGCAGATCTTATCGTCCGTACTAAACGTTCTCGTAAAAATATTAATAAAACATAACTTTTTTCACCCAAACCCACATTAAACTTGGATCCCGTAGGAATTTATTGACAATTACGCGTCAATAAGTGCCAATAAAAGCACAAAGCGTCAATGTCCACAGATTTGAATGTCAATTGTACACAATTGTGTAATTCTGTTTTCGTGGAGGCTCGTTTTGATTGTGATGCTAGTAATACAATTATAAGTTGACTTTTGCCGGCTCGGTTTCTTTGTCGACTTTATTATTATGATAAACAGACCTTCGGCTATTGTACATCAATTTAATCCATAAACTGTTTCCGTTATGGATATTATTTATTTTTACTTGATTCGGGTGCGTTTTCGTCAATTAACGTGGCCATAAAAGTAACTTACGATTATAGTTTTTTAATCGTATTGCTGTAAAATACTTTTGGACATTTGATACTTTTATTACCTATACATATTTACCTATAGATAATCAGAGTAGGTATGCCAAGGATTGACAACACAACTTATAGATCTACAGTAGACTGTATTACAGACAAAATTTGATAAAATCTGCGTGGGAATAGAAACATCCGATAACCATATTATTAGTATGAAAGTCTTCTCCATTTGATTGAGAAGAAATTCATTTAGCCATCTATTTCTGGACCAGACGATAAAGTCGTACATAACAAATTAAAGCGAGAGGCTGGGAATGTCTCGTATAAACCACTAATAAGCAGAGCTCGCTTAACCTTATCTTCCATCGAGGAAGTCTAAAAAAACGGTCGCGGGGTCTGAGGGGGAGTGCGAGAGGGGAGGGCCAAGAACAAGAGCCGTCAGTGAAATAGAGATAGATGAACAGTGGGAAATGAAATTCTTTGTGGCATCGCGGTCCCGCAAAAAATGCACAGATTAGATTTTTCCCCTCCGAGAGGGCCGAGGGATGGAGGCAATGATTTTTTACAACATTCGCCCGGGATATATAGGAGTTTTAGTGCCGGGATTTGTTGTAACTGCCCTCTGTTTGAGAATTTTAATTTCCTTGACTTGAGACGCTCTCATTTTCACGTAAGTACGTAGGCGCGTCATTAACCGCAATATTTTTTTAATGAGATTTTTTCTTAATATTTTCGATTTGAGACTGGCAATCATTTATTTTAATAATTCTTATCTAAGCTTAAATGAGATTAGATGGGTAACATCAGCCGCATGCACAGTGACCACTGCGAAAGGGTCTTCACGCAATCAGGGTGCCTGAAGGTGGACGGCGTCACCGAGGACAGGCCAGGAAGAGTTGGAGCGATGATCTAGACGCGTACCACGAGAGCTGGTTTGAGGTGGCGCGGGAAAAGAGTTCTTTGAAGGGGGTCTTTGCCTATGCTGTTCTACTGCTAGAAATATTGAAACTTAACTTAATTAATGAACTGTTTATTATCTACGTTTCAAATTAAATTACATTTGAAAACATCCATCGGTTTCTAACAAAACTTCAACTATATCTAACGACCCTGACTATCTCTTTTGTTGACTGTACAGTCAGCTTTAAATATCATCACCAATCCCTCAAATGAAAACCCTAACCCATACCATATACCTACTTAGGTACACAGCACTTTTATACCACCAAAACAGTAGATAATCACACAACACCACGTCCCAGTTTCTAAACATTTAATACTGTCTAAAATATACGTTTTATATGGCTCGGACGAAGACATTAAGTCGGTAAAAGGCTCCAAACAAGGCAGGGTCACGAAATTACTTGGCATTAGGAGCTTATGCTACCCTCGCGTAAAAAACAAGGGACACTGCGGTCTCAATTGCGTCGCGTCGTTCCCACTGATACGCCACTTGTACGCATCTGTTGTTAATACTGATATACATGTCGTTTTATTATGCAGGATGATTGGTAGTTGGATGCATTTCTTGAAAGGGAATAAATTAGAACTAATTTGCAAAAATGGGTTTGATAATTCGTGGTCGATACTGCGGTTAGTTTTGAATCGCCTTACAAAGATTGGCTTGCATACATTTCTTGCAATTAGCGAAAAAAAAATTGAAATCTTACAAAATTGAAAAAAGTGCTGTAACTCAAAATCGACCCCTTAGTTTCCGGAGTCAAAATTGTTGCAAATCAGCTCTAATTTATCCCCTTTCATAGAATACATTGCATAACCAATCACCCTGTACCTATATGTATATTATTACGATTGGGACACACCGTAGATGATGACATACAACTGTCTTTTTTACAGGGGACTGCAATTAAGTTGCTCTAAAGTGCTTGAACAGAGCACCCAAGCATAGGTAAGCACGTTCGCAATAACAATAGGTTTTATCAAGTAGTACGGTCTACTTTATGACAATTAAAAAACATAAAAATATTTTTTATACTTATTAAATATTATATAAGTATTTTTTCAGTTCCTTCTTCTTGTCTGTACCTTCATAATAATAATATCAGCCTATTACTGTCTCACTGCTTGTAGTTCCTCCTTTTATAGGCAACACGATATTTTTAACTCATCAATCACATCCAAAACGGCAACAAATCTAGGCAACAATATATTGCACATTTCACAAAAGACACAAAATCCATCTAAATAAATTGACATTAAGGACTAATAAGTACATATAATAATAAACCCGTATAAGTGAATTCCATTTAATGCGACACTACATTTTGTTTGCGAATACCAAACACAGAAAATATTCTCTTGGCTATTTATTTGGGGGTTCTGGTATAGATAAAATTAGGAATCCTTATAGTTTCATTATCAATTCGTATTAAAAATGTCCCCGTATCTTATTAATCGAAAACCCCAATAGGATCCACGATTAATTCTAGGGAGGGTGTGTAAAAATATAGATTCGTGTGAATCCCGTAAAGTACTTCATTTTATTTAGAGACATCAAAAGGTCTGGCTACGTTACTCGCAGAATCCGCCTAGATTTGGTGAATTATAAAAGTTGTGTTATTATACGAGTAGTTCATTGAGTTTAGTATCTGTATTAAACTTAGAATAAACCATTGTTTTACAAGTATAATAATTGTATTATATGAAATATTACTCACTTGACAATATTTTTTAAAGAAATTCTTAGTGCATTTTGTTTGCTTCAAGAGAAACTTTGTTGCGGTATTCTACAATTAACTTATGTAACTACTAGGTTCTGTCTGCGACTTTGTCCACGTGTATTTTCTAGTAGTTCTGAAACATTTTGATAACAAAATATAGCCTATAATACCCAGGTATAACGTAGCTTCCTATTAGCGAAACAATTTTCTGAATTAGATCAGCAGTTCCAAAGATTTGCGAGTTTAAACAAAATAACAAATAATATAATAATTATTAATAATAATATCACCCTATTACTGTCTCACTGCAGAGCAAAGGCCTCTTCTCATATAAATAAATAACAAATACAAATACTTTGTAGCTATATAATATAAAATATTAGTTCAGTTAAGTATAGTGATGCCGATTGCTAGTGTAGATTTAAAAAGTCGGTAGCTAATTTATTTATCTACGAATATGTCTTTATATTTACATCAGAATCGTCTTAAATATTTGAAGTTTTAAGATTTAACTTCAAAGATTTTTAACAAAAAAGCAGCCTACATTTTCGAGTGCAGCGGTTAGACTATAAATTACCTCATTAGGAGCAGACAAGTTGGTTGCGCAAAGGGAAATGGAAGAAAGAGATCGTTTCCCGAAACTAATTACCAAACACGATAATTAAAAAAACAGATTTCTTCGTCGGCTAAGGAATGGGGAGAAATAAAGAAAATGCAAAGTGTCCACCCGAAATTTCCATGACAAAACAGTTTTTTCGTATCGCCCAAAATAACCATTGTCTCGTGAGCGTTTTGTCCGTTATTCTTTTTTTTTTCTTTTACGTGTCTCATTTTCATTTTTATCTCTAGACGTCGAGGTTTTTAATAAGATATGCAAATTTCTGTGACACGAAGCGACTGCTTCGTCAAATTTAATGATAAGCGTGAGCCCATTGTTGGAGTCACGTTCTATATGCCATCGAAATATCGGAATTCGAGGTACAAATGTAATTTCCAATAACGGGAAGAAAATTTCAATGCTTTTCATAAATTAATCATTAAATTAATAAACCTTTTAAGGCACGTGCCGACGTTAAATATGTGCGTAAGTACTTATATTGGAATTAAGGGATGTTTGGGAAAGACTAAGACTAAGTTTATTTATCAGCTGAGCAAGTCTAAATTGATAGTGAGTGCTCTAAGTGACGTTGAAAATAACAAAAACTTAGAATAATTAAGAACTATAGAAATAAATGCTTTATTTATTTACTTGCCAACAGCTTTTTTATAGAATTACATTTTAAATATACTTAACAAATTATATTATCAGTCGCCAATGACAAACTAACTAGAATGACTAGAAATTAGATAACACGTAAAAAAAATTAACAGAACCTTGACTCCGAAAAATAAAAAAATTCAAATTAATATTCTAAAAAAATTAATTCTTTGGAACTAGGATTAATTTATTCAACACTTACTTAAAAATATAACTAGAAAAGTAACTACTCATGTAAAGAGCTTTCTTTCTCATAAACCTTAGCTAATAAAATCAACGATTATTCAGTACAGAGCCATTAAACGCAACCAGCATCTTACTAAAGACACCAACCTCCATTAAAACACGGACGTAAAATTAATTAAAAGCGCACAACTATGCATTAGACGGACGACTGTCAGTTCCAGCTCGACCCACTTACATCGAGGGCTGAAGGGGCCCACGTGAGCGCCGCCATTCTCTTGATAGATTGTGAGCTATAAAATATATAGGGAGGTTCGAGAGGCTGGGCAATGTAAAGGGAAATCGTGGAAAAGGTCTGGATTAATAAAATATTTGACTGGATTTTGACTCTTTTTGATGCTTGCAGTGATATTGGTGCCGATTCCCTTGTTCACAAATAAAACTAAAATTAGACTATTTCTATCTTTTTCTATCCAATAAAACAAGAAAGAGACTAATGTAAATAAGAGCTGTCAAATTTAGTCAATCTGACACATCCATACAATAGTGTAGGTTAAAAATACGCAAAAGTTCAAGGCAAAACCAATTTGACATCTCTAACTTAATTAGTTCTTAAATGTCACCGTCCTTTTATTTCGCTGTATGTTAGTAAGAGATGTCAATTCTCTAAATTTAGTCTAGTTTGTGAACAAGGTAATCGGCACCATTATAAAGAAACTAAACAGACCCATGAAATGTAGGTGCATATATATACATCAGCTTCCACCCGCGGGAACTGTAAAATTTTCCAGGATAAAAAGTATTCTATGTGATATTCCAGACTGTAATCTATCTCTTTGCCAAATTTTATACAGATCCGTTCAGCTGTTCTGATGTGATTGAGTATCAAACATCCATCTATCTAGACTTTTGGCGCATTTTCATTAGTCGATAGGGCCCGCATGCGGCGAGTCCCCGCATGCGACATAACAACCAATGAAAGTTACAAGTCGTTACACCGCATGCGGGGATCCGCCGCGCATGCTTTTTACCGACCGTGATATCGACATGCGGGCCCTGTGGCATGCGTTCCAGAAATCTGTCGCACCCCGCATACAGCCGCATGCGGGCCCTATCGACTAGTGAAAATGAGCCATTTCGCATTTATAATAATAGTAAGATGACCTAATTCAATACTGATCTTTCGAAAGGTGAAGAGAGTACTAATACCTAAATATGAGCAGCTTTTATAATGGGACCAAGTGTGAGAAAGAAATCTACCGGTCCCTACAAAAATGCACTACAACTCGATCAAAATGAATGAAACAACTGACGATGACGTTTTTTCAAACTTCAGAATTGGTTCCTCAATCAAAGTTGTTCATGTTCATGTGCTTTCACCTCCAAAAAAATCGGAAGTAAATAAAAAGCCAACCTGTATAAGTATAGGTAGGTTTCAAAGTCGAATCGATAGAATGGCATTAGTAAAAAATAAAAAAATACCGCTCCCTTGAAAAAACAAAGATTACTCAGAATTTCGTCTTCTTTAGTCAAATGTCAGAACCGAAAATATTATTGAAGTAGTTTCTAAGTAATCCTAGCTGAAAATAAGTTTACGAAGAAGCCTCAAGTAGTAAAGTTACTCAAGTATAATCTGATTCGCACCTAATCGTTTTAGGATATCAGAAAAAAATATTTTTATTTATTTATCTTAATAATATCTTCCTTACCGAATTTCGGCAAATCTGAATGGTGACTACCGGAGTACGCAGGAGAAATTATAGTGCACAGGTGCACTCCTTCTTCCCTCACTCTCATACTCCAATGGAACGGCAATTTGAAACGTCCGGAGAGAGATCAGGCTCAAGATCAACAGCTTTACGTGCTTTCCAAAGCACGGGGATGTCACACCACCAACTTTCAAACTTTGAGCTGCTATTGAGAAATTCAAAATGAAAAAAATGCCAATAATACTCTTTACCCGACCTGAAAGTCGAACCCAGTGACCCCACGACATCAAAGGAGCAGTTCGCCATCCAACGGTATAGAGACCAACCAAAATAACGTGATAATTGTAATTGTTACTAAGAAACAAGCTAGGCATAGAATAAAAATACATACACTCGAAAACATAACCCTCCTTCTGCCACAGTCGGGTAAATAAGCCAATTACCTCACATTTTTTGTAGTGGACATCGCAAGGTTGAATGAACTATAGGTACCTACATTAGGCGGTCGACTGACAGTTTCAGGTCGTCCCACTTATATCGAGTACTGAAAGGGACATCACACGGGTGACGTCATTCTCTTCAGAGATTTAGATATTGTTATGAAAAAATAATATGATGTTTCCAGAATATTGTTACAGAAATATTTTTTGTAGGTAACTTAATCTTGGTCAAGACTGGTTTTAGATAGGATTCGCTTTATGAAAACAATGAAAGCATGCTTATACGCAACTCAATATTGTCGTAATTTTTGTGGCTATGTGTAGCCGTGCTATACTCAAAAATTTTGCAGCTACATATTGTAGTCAAAGTATAGGCCATTTGAGAGCCTTTCAGGTTAAAGATTTGACAAAAAACAAAACAAAAAATTGTCCAAGTTCTTTATAGCTGCCATAGTAATACGTACTCTATGAAAATTTCATGTGTCTACCTAGTTAAAAATACTTGGTATAGGTGAGTCGGGCGACTGTCAGTTTTAGGTCGACCCACTTATGTGGAGTGCCGTAGGGGAATGCAAGTGTGACGTCACCCTCTAATATTTTGTGTTATACAAAAATATAATAGTATAGTCTCTTATGTTTAAACTTTTAATAGAACTACCATTTTACTTATACCTTTATATGGTTACATATTAAAAAATCAAAACATTCTCGAGCAAATTTCAAAAGAACAATAAACGAAATAACAAAGTTTAAAATAAAAATGGACATTTGATCAAAAGTTCAGCTGACCAAAGTCTGGAATATCAATGTTTATATTATTTATTACACTATTGACCAAATCGTTTAATGGTCAAATGGATTACTGGATAAATTATTAATTATCAAATGGATTAACTGAAAAAGATAAAAATAATATTAATATATTAGCGAATAGCGCCTGTCTGATACAGATAGCCTTTGCACAACATGATCGGTTTGCTAATACAAAATATCGAAAATCGTCACGTTTTGTAAGCGAGCGAAGCGAGCTCGGGACTTAGGGCACCCCGACATGGACAGGTTAGGTTCCTTTAAACCTTGAACGCAGAAGCAGGAGCCCCGCGCAGCGGGGCTGCGCAGAAAATTAAAACCTGTCAGATATCCGACAACTACGCGAACATAGTCGAGAGCATTGTAGTTTTAAGAAAGATTGCGTCAACACAAATATAGAATAAAGAAAAGGCTATTGAATCAAGAATTCCCCTACCCAACCACTTTAATAAAGCAATCTGAAGATAAATCAATATATTATCTCACATCGCCATTAAATTAAATAAACGCAGATTTAAAACGAAACCAACCACTAAACTTGGTATTAAAAGTCAAATCGCCCCTTATAGGGGTCGCTAAATAAATAAATAAGTGTACCGAAATATGGCGGGAGCATAATAACAGAACGCAAACAGCATCGGAAGCCGTGAGATAAAATCGTATTGCGTTGTCAAAAATAAATGAATCCGGGGATTAGCTGGGACACGGCGGCCGGGCAATATTGTCGCTTGGCGCCCAACGTGGGGCTGTAATAAGCCGGCCTGGCATCTGTGCATTGCGCAACTTACTACGGGTTTTTGATGAAGTTTGTCAAGAAAGATTTTGGGCAATACTTATTCTGGTAGAAGCTTATGCAACTTACTACTAATAGAAATGTAATAGCCCATATAATTTCTTATGAATCGGGATATCGTTTACTAAAATAGTTTTTCTTGAACATTTATTTAAAAAAGAAATAGTAAAATGTCTTACAAAGACAAATATTTTTAACAATTAATACAGTACTCAGGTTTTCGGTTTACTACTTTGCTTGCCCCATGCCCCCATGGGGCAAGTAACAAGCTCTTTCAAATTCGTACGTACTTTTTGTTTTGAACATCACTGAAATCTTTGAACGAATAACATCCGCATTGAGCAAGTATGGCGCTTGACTCATGCCTTCTCTGTATGAGATAATATAGGCCTTTTTTTTTATTTTACATTACATCACGCCTGTAATCCCCGAAGGGTTAGGCAGAGATGTACCCATTAGTACACCCACATTTCGCCAGTTATGTTTAAGTCCCATGTAATAGAGGGCGAGCCTATAGCCATCAACCGGGCATAAATCCATACTCCGAGGCTGCTACTGAGAAATTCCTGATGGAAAAACTCAATAATACTGCTTGACCTGGGAATTGAACCCAAGACCTCATGCTCAGCAGTCGCGCTTTGCGATCAAGAGCAAAGAGGCAGAGGTTTTTAATTTTTTTGATAAAATTCTCAAATCAAATGAGAACAATCAATTAAATAAAGAAAACAACACACCCAATATTCACCCGTCTATATTAATACATTACAGTATGTTTATCAAAAAGATCTGCAGATTATCATATGAGATTCCTTTGTGCGGGTAGTTTTGAAACGAACGGGGTGAGATAAACTACTCCGCACGATTTCGCCGCAAAGAGAGGGCTCAACGAATAACTCCCAGTACCGAGGGAGTTTTATTCCGATCGAATTTACCTTCCTATGAAAATACGAGCACCAATCTATCGTAGAGCACTTGGTGTATCGGTCGGACGAATCATATTGATGGAACTTAAAAAATGATTGGATGTCTAGATAGTTGTTTTTGTTTTGTAACTCGATTTTGTTGTGAGATGAGATTGGGATGTGAGGTTATGAAGGCAGCGCAGGGAGGGGTCGCCCTAGAAAGACCTACACTGACCTTAATGGTGAGGTTCTTCAGAAAGGTCAGGTGTGGAGTACTCATAACCGGCGTGCTTGTATGACGAGATGTATGAACGTAGATGAGGCGAAAGGAGTATGTTAGGATCGTAGCAGGTGGCGTTCTGTGGTTTTTGCCTATCCCCAAGGGAAAAAGGCGTGAGTTTATGTATGTATGTATGAATGACCCGATTTTAATGAAACGGTCCTACACTTAAGCAGGATACACAGGTCCAAAAATTTATTTGAAAACATTCTCAAAAAATTGTGTTACAACTAAGTTCGACCGAATTTAAGTTTTCCATAGAAACAGAGATTTTCAACCATCTTTTTTTGAATAGGTCATTTCGAAGAAGTTCTAAACTAACATTAATGATATGTGTAGAAAGTTTCATTAAAATCGGTACATTCATTTCGAAAAATACGGACTTGAAAGTTTGTATGAAATGCCATAAGGCGAAAACGCTGTTAAGAATGGGGTCTATTCGTCCCATGTGTCGTAAGAGGATTAAAGGATAGTGTAGGTATATACATAGGGTAGTAGCAATCATAATACTTTCGCTGGTGATTATAACATTTTCACTTAGTCCTTTCGGTGTGTCTACTAGTGGGAAGGTACATTCGAACAACCTATTTGATTTACAGGTAGCTTAATTGCAATTATACTTTCAAAGAAAGACGTGAGTGTGCTGCCAAAAAGCCAAAAAAGTTATTTCATGGGCAATAGAAATGAGCACTGTCAGTGAACAGTGATGTAGAAAAACTAATGCTTTTGCCTGATTATCAAATGGTTTGTTTGTCTGTACTCACCTACTATTTGACATGGGGAATGGGTATACCTATAAGGCAAGAAATCAAATCGACGACAAACTCCCTTTGAGTCATTAAAAAATAAGAATTACCATAAACATATTTTACAGCCACGACGTCATTACTCATCAAACACAATCCACGAATACATTAAAAGACATTTAAAACTCGTCGCCACCGTCATGAAAAAACAGAATGAAGAAAAAACGTCAAAAAAGATAAGAAAATTTGAAAAGGTCGCAATTTATCAATGGCGCGTCAAACAGTCGATCGGCCGAGCATCATTTTTATCGTATTTGCGTATAAATAGTGGCGTCGCGACGTTCCAAGCCGCCGCTAATGATACGGAAAATGACATCTTATTTCGAGGCGTAAATCGAAGAAAAAATCGTTCATCTCGCCCGTCTGCATGAATATTTTATAGGCGCGTCAACAGCGAAATGACAGGTTTTATCGTTTGAAAATTCGTCGAAAATTGCGCGAAATGACGCGTCGATATTTTTTATTTAGTGAGAACATCCTTCCGCCAATCAGGCGCGCTCATTGTGGACCCACAATGAGCTCCCCCGGGACGATTCTTGCGTAATTTTTATTTAACTGACGGGCGCAACAGTTTATTTGGCGATGTTTAGGTTATGTGATAATGATTATGCTATTGTGTTTTTAATAATAGTTGTTATTTTGCCGACTTCATCATGATACCAGATAGATATTTCACAAATATGTTGAGGTCTAACTTTTATACTTGAATAATATACACACACTTACATAAGAAGTTGGCAGACTCGTCCCATAAATTAATTTGTTGTGTAACACCATTTATATATTTCTATCTCTCTCTATGTATTGTATTTTGTTTGTATACACTATGTAACAAAAACCCTGTCAGATCAGTGTTGCCATTGATCAGTTTTTATGTTATATTTTAATTTAATTACTTCTTCTTTCTTCTTTTTTTTTTCACTGGGGAAAAATAATAATCTCTAATCCATTAAATGGTTACGTATATGTGTACGCAGTACGATGCCGAATAATACCCTTAAGGATCGGACAGGGTTTTTGTTACAGGCTGTATATGTATTTATTATTTTATTTTATTCTTGGTACCTAATTTTCTGTACTTATGTTTTGTCTCTGCATCACCCTAAGGTAGACTGGTGGAAAATGCCAAGGCATTAAATCCGCCTTTGTATAGTGTATTTTTATACATGTGCATAAAGTTTAAATAAATAAATATAGAAAGACTTTTCATAAATACGATGTATTTTTTTAAATAGCGTGTTCACATTCTGAGCTAGAGCAAACAACTGCCCAATATGGAAAAATACACGATCGATATTTTTTAAAATTCGAATGCCTTGTGGAATTCGGCCAAGTATTTGAAAAACTAGCTTTTCATCCAGGTTGCAGTGCCATACAACCTTTACAGTACCTAGTCACCTACTTGTCTTTACACAAACAATAAATAAACACAAACTTAAACAAACATGTGTTTGTGTACCTAGTTATTGTGAACCAGTTTTGTACAACTTGCGGGTGAAACCATCCCCAAACTTCTAACAACAACAACTTCCCAAATTCAAGCCAATTATTCTTGTAATGCAAAGCGAAATGTCATAAGGCGTTTAAATATCACACTAATTTATTTTCGACAAATAAAATAATTTAACATTCTAAACATACCTATAAGCAGATTATTACGACCAAAATTCAATAGAAGGCAACATTTGTTATACAATCATTGAAGCTCGATGTCTACCGTCAAACAATGATTCGAAGGAGCCTCACAACATCAAAGGTATTGAAATACAGATCAATAGCAAATTGGTGGAATGACGTGAATATCTTTATTAATCTATTTAATTGGTTATTAGCTTTCTAACATGTTGCTTGAATTAATGGGAATGTGTAGCGTTTGATCGCGGGGTTGTGTAATGTTAAATGTCGGGAGTACATGATACGGTTCACTCCTTTCGTGAGGAGTGCTCAATCATTAATGTAATATGCTGAAAATTGAATACAGAATTATTTTGAGTTTAGGGTGCTTGTCAGCAGTAGGTACTGTGTAGTTCATTGGAAAGACAGTATTAAATTGCACAGAAGAATATTTGGATGACTAATAAATCGGTTAAAATTAAAACATTTTAAAACGACCGTCATTAACGAATACTATTAAATAAATGAAGTATATTTCCAAAATCTCCGCCTGCAAGCGTTCCATATTCAAATATTAAAAAAAAACCTAACAATCTGAACGCTCGACAGAGGTCCGTTGACATAAACCTAAGCTGCGCAGATTGCCAGCAACATTACCGCGTGATCCGCATAAGTCGCGACATATTTCGTAAATTTGTCCCCCGAGGGGGGGAGGGACGGAACACCTGCCGTAAAGATAAGCCCCTGATGTCGCGTAATATCCCCCTAAAATAACTTCTTACTGCCTCCGGTGCCATAGCGACGGCTTACCCTCCTCTTGTTCGCCTATGTATCGTTTATGTAAAACTAGAAGCTAATTTGACGGACGAAATTGGAAACATTTTTTTGAAGATAGCCTGTGATTATAAGTACTTGGTACTCACACTTATAGTAAATGTAGGTACTTCTTCGGTTGATAAAAAAATGCGACTTGGTTTTTGTGAATGAGTAAGGCCATAAACCAACTACGTACATAAATTTTATTATTACCTGTTATAGATTAAGTTGGCTTGTGTATGTAGAATTGGTCTTCCGAACACTGCTGTATAAGCAAATAAATAGGCACTACATATTTATTTGCTTATACAGCAGTGTTCGGAAGACCAATTCTACATATTATTAAAAACAATCAAAATCTAGTCGCAATCTTCTCTCAGGTACTAGGTACAAAAGAGACAATTGAAAAAAATAGACTGAGATTACATTGCGATCGTTGCTAAAACTAGATAAAGTTGCCCCCCTGATAATATACTATCATAACAAATAAAAACACAAACTAAGTTTTATTATAATATTTGATCTATGTTTTAAGATAATATACATACATACATATACTCACGCCTTTTTCCCATGGGGGTAGGTAGAAACCACAGAACGCCACCTGCTACGATCCTTACATACTCCTTTCGCCTCATCTACGTTCACACATCTCGTCATCCAAGCACGCCGGTTACGAGTACTCCGCACCTGACCTTTCTGAAGAACCTCACCAATAAGGTCAGTGTAGGTCTTCCTAGGGCGACCCCTTTCTGCGTTGCCACTCACCTCTGCCATATAAATACCTTTTGTTAATCGTCTTTCACTCATCCTCTCAACATGACCGAACCATCTAAGCATACCCTTGTCCAAAAAACGACTATCAGTGCCAATAAAACACCGCAAAAGAATCTTCGTCACTTACTGCGTACAGGAGCTCCTACCCTACCGCCTACGTCACATCACACCTCACAGCGCCGCTAAGATGCCGCGACTACAGCCTCTAATATCGTGAATTAATTAAGGAAGTCATTACCTCCCGATAGCACATTAACGACACGCATGTCGGGAAATTGCCAACACAAAGGATATTTCCTGCGTTTTCCCCGATTTAAAGCAATTCACCGATTTTGATTAAGCCCCCGCTGCTACACTGAGATTATTCCCCTTTCAATGCAAAGAATGGTTTATTTCAGACACCGTGAAAGTGAATTGTATTTCCTTTTGCCATTGATTTTATGGGAGCCTTGTGTTTGACGAAAGTGAAACGGGAGATTTCGTTTCGGGTTCATGGTTATCAAATATTTGAATTTGAATATTTTATTTTATGATAGATATTATAGTATGTCTACAGATCTTCTTACATTCCATATTATGTGTTTTAACGGTGTAGGTTTTGCACTTGCGTATAGAACCGAGATTTCCGTACCCAGAGTGCTAATGGAACTCATTTAGGTACTAAGCCTCCGCTGTACGTCCGTCTGTCAGCGGGCTGTGTCTCATAAACAGTAATAACTAGAGAGTTGGAATTTTCACAGAATATGTATTTCTCTGGCCGACATACACACAAATAATAAAAGTGAAAAATGAAATGTTTTTTGCGATTTTGTCTCGATACCGAACCCTCGCAATTAATCGATTTTTTTAAACAACCGACGATCAATTCTATCTCTGGGGGGATTTAGAATCATGTACTGGATCCAAGGTAACAGTTCTCGTTACGATGTCATTTCCGCCTCGTATGTTATGCTTATTTTTACCTAAATAAAGATAGTAAGATCAAATAATAAGTAACGAAACTCCACAAAATTCAAGCAGTTTGGGCATGACTAGTCTAAGTTGGTGGCACACAAAAGCACAGCCAATAGAAACTATGTTCATTAGGTATCTCCCAGACTGCCGCATCGCAACCGGTGGCAACTTTAGATTGCCGCAATAATTATTTATTCCGCTCACTTACTACCCGACTCGGTGGAAACTATTCAGCGAAGAAACGCTATTTCCCACTGGTCAGATAAGACGTTTGATTTCACCCATTTTCGCCTGGACTTTAATTATGGCCTCCGGTTTTGTGTAAAATAGTTGGGAGAGTAATTTAATCCAGATATCAGTATGCGGGGTGGCGCGCAGCTACGAGAGATGGGAGCCAATGAGCGTGAACGACGCGCAGAGGGTAACTGCACCGTCGACGTCTCAAGAAATTGTTATGTCACAAACGTTGTTTGTTGACTCCGACGAATATTGACCTACACCTACCTGCTTCGCTTCCAAAAATACTTTTAACAATCTCAAAAAACTTTCTTGGAAAAATAATGTAATAAAGTTATCCGACAGTCATTTGTTTGAAGTAGATTTCCTTGCCTCTGTCCCGCCGTGTGTAAATTGTAAAGTTGTTTTGTTTCCCTCATCCACCCTCTTATTTCTTCAGTCGTTGAACTGCATAACTATAAGAGAGCTCACGAAACACAATATAGCGCCGTAAAAAATAAGCGCACATCAGACTCGAGCATGTAATTCTAGCGCACTCTTCCGGCCCGAACAAAGGAGAGAGGGTAAGAACACGAGTTACTCGACACCATGTACCTTACGCAGATTTGTTTCTCAGCGTCTCAACGAACTCCAAACCAGAATAAACCCTCACCTTGAAACATAAGCTTCACTTTACAACAAAACAACGTCTCACCATCAAACATTTCGGAGCTGCAGGCACGCAGGAAATTCGCGATAGTCAAATTGTAGTCTTACAGGGCGTGTTACCATTAAATTATTACATTCGCAACTGTGTTACGTGCGTATAAGGCACTATTTGCATTACAACGGATCGCGGAAGGGTCCTCGGGATATGGCAGGTACGTCACATGAGGACTGCAAAAGAAAAATGTACCTTTAACGACGACGTGAGGATTCTGAGAGTCGAAAGAAGAAATAAGCCGTAACAGGATGTCGTTCAGGATAATACCTCCTTCGTTTTATTTTCTTTTCATGAGATTTAAAATACATAACAAATCTGAGAGCTTATTCCGGGGGAAATGACGGTTAGCTTATGATTGTATTTGTGTAATGTTGTTTAATATTTTCAGGCTAAGTATGTGTCTTCTTACGTTTTGTTATGTTGTACTTTTGCAGGACGCATGCACTACATTTTAAACTCTAGGTACTCCTTCCATTCACAGTGGCTAACGTATTCACAAAGGCGCATCGCGTAGCGGGCCGAGCTCAGCTCAAAGCCGATATATTCCAGCCATTACTCCCGCGACTTGCGCAAACTTCGCCAAGTGATCACCGGCTAGACACCGCCACACAAACAAACGGTACGCCCACAAAAACGCGTCAGCAGGTAAAAAACGTCAGCTGTGTGTGTTCAGTGCACGTGTGTGAGATGGAACACAATTCTACTTATAGTCGACCCTCGCTAGCTACTTGTAGGTAAGTAGCTATCGCGACTCCTTTGTTCTAGCAGCTGATTGGAGCCGGGCCCGGAAATGCGTGTCACCCCACCCCCTCATTGGTCCGTTTCATTTTCTTAGCGCGACAGAGACGCAGCTACGGTGAAGTGTGTAGTTAAGGATACCGATCTCTGTGTGTAAAACGGTAGGTAGGTGTCACGAGGCGGTTGTTTTGCTCGTTGACTATGTTTGCGCGGCGCGTTCGTCTAAGATAAACTATTTTGGTGAGTTGGCCGGAGAGTTAGCAAATTGTTTCGCCTCAAGTTGCCCGTCCGGAATTTCGATTTTATTAAATTAGAGTTGTTGGGCGCCTAGGTTCAACAAATCTTATTTTGATTCATTATCTAACGCGTGATTAATTTTGTTTTGATATAATTTTGTTCTGAATTTTACACAGTTTCGGGGCCAACCAGGCATTGACATCTTTTTAGGATTAGGAGCCTATCGATATGGCAGTTTGTATTGATCAGATATTTTCTCTGTGTTATTAAATACTTAACTTTCCATATAGGCAAAGGTTCCTACAATTTACCTTCCTACCATTACTTTATCAGATTTATCAGAACTCAATAAGTAAAGAAAAAATTGACCTGTAAATGTAATATTTCTAATCTATTTACTGAATAAAATATAAATTTGACTCGAAAATGTGCCTCAGTTTTTGTAAGACCTTATAATTTCTAATTAATAGATAACATAAAAAAGCCAAAATTTCTAAAAACAATGTCATAATAAGGTACACTGCAAAATGAAAGGCGATCCTCAGAAGCGTTCATTTGTTTATGTTTAGCTGTGCACAGATAGATCGTGGGCAGAGACAGGCTAATCGCCACTTTATCGTAAGCTGTCACCCGCAGAGGCCAATCCACTATGCGTTGTTTATATATTAACGCGATAGACCTTATAACAAAGACATAGAGATGAAAATACAGCAGTTTCTTACGAGAATAATATCGAATACTGCTGGTAAAATATAGACAAATAAATATTTTGTTGGGGACGTAAGGAACAAAAAGATGCTATTATCGGGAAAAATGTGTTTGAGTGTTTAATTAGTTGTATTCTTATTAACTAGCTTTTGCTCGCGACTTGGTTTGCGTGTAACAGTAGTGTGTAGTAGCCGTATATTATTACCCAAGCTACCTCTTTATCTCTTATGACGATCGGTTATGGGTTTAGCCGTGCTGAAGCAACAAACAGACAAACACAGTTCATATTCATAATGTTAGTACTTAATGTAAAAGACGACTAAACTGATTCAACATAGGTATTTTGACTTTCAAATAGCCTTTTAATGGCCTAATTGAGATAAATGATTTGACTTTGATTTTAATGTGAAAGTTCAAAACAAGATGACGCACAACGTCTAGAAAATGTATTAATAAACAAACCGTAACTAACCTTAAGTACTCTCAGATATGCTACGGATGTCTATTGAAGCAATTTGACTGCGTAAAAGACAGACACAAAGTAGTACATGCATAGTGACAAGATACTATAATTAAAATATTAAAAAACACGACTGCAAAAATTGCACATATTTGTACTTTGTTTACTCGACAGTTTTTTTTACGACGTTTTTTATTTCCAGTTTTATATATTTTTTAAATCTACTTGTCAAATTCTAGACGATAAACATAGACACGACCAGATTCATTATAAAAATAAATTGAGGCTGGTATTAATTTACGTTTACTAGCCTATGTTACTCGGAACTGTGCAAGGATTGTAACGATACCCCATCCCATATATCTAAATCGGTTCAGGCGTTTAAAAGTTATGGTGGAATAAAGAAAGTCACATACATACATACATACATTAACCCTGAACATCCTTAACCGGCCGTCTGTACGCTTAGATCTTTTAAACTACGCAACGGATTTTCATGCGGTTTTCATCAACAGATAAAGTGATTCAAGAGAAAGGTTTTTACGTATAGTTAGTGTCTACACTGCACCCGTGCGAAGTCAGGGCGAGTCGCTAGTAGGTATACCATAAAACATATTCTTTGACACTCGACAATAGTACCTATAGCTTTCTATTAAATATATTTTGCAAACGCATCAGTACTTCCAGAGATTATCTCTTAAAAACAGACAAAAATTACCTCTAAATAATATTAGTAAGATTATAAAAAATTGAATTTCCCAAAAAAACATATAAATCTGCACCGCTGCACAGTTTTATTGTCCCCAAAACATTGCCATTCTAAACTCATCTAGCCCTAGCTATGCAGCGCGGAGGTATGTAGCAGTCAGACAGGCAGCGGGCTAATCGCCACTCTGTCAAGCCGTCACGCACAGGCGACCGCGCGACACGTGCGAGCCTGCGTGCTACCTACCACAACGCACCGTGTCCATTGTTTATTGGTTTATGTAATAAATTTTGTCATTAACGACGCGTAGTTACTGCTAATCTTCTTCTATTTAGATATAAAATGTGTGTGAATATCTTGTCTTTGTCCTGAATTACTGACTGACGGATCAACATACAGTCTACGCTGATCGTAGAAACCTGAAACATAGAGGGTGTGTCCTTTGTGTGACGTAGGCTTTCGATAAGAAAGGATTTTTCTAAATTCTACCCCTAAGGGCCTGTGCACACCGCGTTTTTTAAACGCGCCATTGACGTTCTTTTGTTGCTATACAGGGGCGAGTCAGTCAATCAACAAACTACTCTGTGGGTTAGTTTCTAAAACGCGCGTCAACGGCGCGTTTAAAAAACTTGGTGTGCTCAGGCCCTAAGAGCTGGTTCACATTAAGTCGAACCGACAGTTTTACCGTTGAAAGACTGTCAGGTGTTGCTGTTTACACTGGAAGCTGACGATCCGACCTAATGTGAACACCACTGTCGTTACCGTCGTTTTACCACAGCAACTCATAACTGCTTTGTGGGACGTCACGAAGCAGTTGAGAATTATTGTCGGTCCGATAAAACTGTTGTCGGTCCAACCTAATGTGAACCAGGCCTTAGAGGATGAAAAGGGGGTCCGACATTTTCGCGTACGAAGTCGCCAGGAAAAGCTAGTTCTTTTACATAATAACTACAGTCACATCTTCTACAAACATAGATGTCTATTTTTATTTACAAACACAATCAATCCTACTCTCATCAGCAACAAACAAATTAATCCCAGTTCTTCCTTTGATAAATGTTTTTACCCACACAATATAAGAAGGTTGAGTCCCTGAAAAATCGTAACAAAAAAATTGTACAAAATAAGGTAAGTAGGTTAGTTAGCTAATAAAAGATTACTTATGTAACGTAACGGATTCAAATGAATCGGTCGTGGAATTTTTAAGTGACTTTCTTCATTTGAAACGAGACGTTTGAGGGCGTATTGTGGCCAATTGGGAATTAGAAAAAAAATGTTTTTTTAATGTATTTAAAAACTTTATTATTAATAATATATCAATATTATTAATAATAAAGTTTATTTTTTGATTTTTTTTTGCATTGAATAACAATTCAATGCAAAAAAAATAAAATAAAAAATATTTTTCAATTAATTATAAACAATTAAAAATTTCAAAAAATATCACGTGACCATAAACGCGCTACATACATAATAAACATTATATATATAAACTATGTAACAAAAACCCTGTCAGATCAGTGTTGCCGCTGATCAGTTATTATGTTTTATTTTAATTTAATTACTTCTTCTTTCTTCTTTTTTTTTTCACTGGGGAAAAATAATAATCTCAAATCCATTAAATGGTTACGTATATGTGTACGCAGTACGATGCCGAATAATACCCTTAAAGATCGGACAGGGTTTTTGTTACAGGGTATATGTCATAATATTTACACACATCAAAAGTGTCTAGGGATCAACATCCCTAATCAATGTTAGGGATGTTGATCCCTAGACACTTTTGATGTGTATAGTTACTTCATCGGGCAGCTAAGCATTATGACGTCTCACGCACTCGTGTTTATTCAGGTGTTTTCGGTACTGGATTCAAAAGTAATTATTTATTTTGAAATAACTTTTGAACTACTGCGAAAATAAAAAATAGTTTTGTTATAAAACTTATTATGATCTTTCCGTTTCATCATCATCATCTGCCTAGCCTTTCCTAACTATGTTGGGGTCGGCTTCCAGTCTAACCGGATGCAGCTGAATACCAGTATTTTACATGGAGCGACTGCCTATCTGACCTCCACAACCCAGAAACTGGGTAATACGATACCCCTTGGTAGGACTGGTTGTCAGATTTTCGGGCTTCTGACGACCCGTAACGACTGTCAAAGATCCACATATGACAGCCGGGACCAACGGCTTAACGTGCTTTCCGAGGCGTGGAGGAGTCTCGGTGAAAAACAATTGTTTAAAAACCCAATTGCGACAGGAAAGTTTTCTATATTATATGAGTTACTTAATGTTTGCGTGGTCGAGACGTAGCCCTTTAATTTCACAACAAACATGCTAAATTTAGAAAAAGGAACTTCCTACGTCATGTTTCTGGGTCGTGGTTACGGTAGTGAGATTTTTGTTGTTTTCGTCTCCGCGCCAATAAAGGGTTTGGGAAAAGTTTTCTTATTGTGTCTTAAATTTTCTTTTATGTTTTGATTAAGAAAACAATTTAATTTATTTTGCATTTAAGACAAATATAAAATTAATGTTTTTAATTTATTATTCTATTATTACGCGATTCTATTTTTGGTACCATTACAGTCATGCCATTCTTATTTCTTTTTTATTTCTCTAAAATCTTTGATGAACAGACTACGTAAACATCGATAATCACGGAGATTAAGTCGCGAATTAAAAAGTAGGTCCAGATACCAAGCTACCTCATTGTCAAATTTCATTACGATCGGTTCAGTAGTTTTGCCGTTAAGAGGTAACAAACAGACAGAACAAAGAGTTTCTTTCCCATTAGTAATTTTTGTGTGAATTATTTTGTTAACACTTATCCACTTCAAAATGTTCCCTACACTATTAAAAATTCATACACATTTAAGTTCAGCCTTGACTCAATTCACCTTTTTATCAATACACTACTCCGTCTATTGTCACATGGCAACTCACGGGAGGTCTTTGTGACTATCGATAAACTCGCACCGATATCGAATGTTGATTATCGATATTTATCAATTGTGTCCACACAATGACTCCAGATTTATTTAAAAAAAAACAGGTGTGTAGACCCTTTTGATATGTTTATCAACCCCTTGCATTACAGGGGCGGTTTTGTCGAATACGCGGTGGTTTTATGAATGGGTTACGATGTTTATCGTCAAAAACCTGAGGTTAGTGACAGGTGAGATGTCAACTGTGTGAATGGAATGACGTTTCGTTCAATGGTAGGGAACTTGACCTGATAAGATAGTTTGCTTGTTCGACTATGAATACGAGTAGTTTTAAAATGCGCTTTTGTGTGTTGTTTGGTAAAGTACAAACCTTTTTTTTAAAGTGTAGGTTTGAATACAAAGGACGTAATTTTACCTCGTTGTTTGTTTTTTTTTTTGTTTTTGCAGGTTGAAAGTTTGGTAGATTAAAAGAAGCCAGAAGCTGTTATTCGTTCTGAAACGAATAATCATCATCATCACGTCCACTGCTGGTCATAAACCTTCCCTAAAGACAGCCATAATTATTACAGCAAGCGCACGCAAGCACGGATAATAATGATAATTCAAGAATTTGCTAGTAAGTTTATAATGCAGTTAAATCGCGAATATTCAACAGGCTGGTATTAATTTACGTTTACTAGCCTATGTTACTCGGAACGATGCAAGGATTGTAACGATACCCCATACATCTAAATCGGTTCAGGCGTTTAAAAGTTATGGTGGAATAAAGAAACTCACATACATACATACATACATACATACATACATACATACATTAACCCTGAACACATAACACTCCTTTTTTTGGGGCAGTCGTGTTTTGCAGGTTGAAAGTTTGGTAGATTAAAAGAAGCCAGAAGCTGTTATTCGTTCTGAAACGAATAATCATCATCATCACGTCCACTGCTGGTCATAAACCTTCCCTAAAGACAGCCATAATTATTACGGCAAGCCCACGCAAGAACGGATAATAATGATAATTCAAGAATTTGCTAATGAGTTTATAATGCAGTTAAATCGCGAATATTCAACTCTTTTATAAGCCTATTTTGGCCATTCTCGCCTGAAACACAGGATTACATAGTTCAGGCACGTAAGACTTGGGTATACATATAATTTACATTTAAGCCAAACTGTTTCAATTATCCTGAAACTTTTTATTTTAACATATTTAGAATTTATTATTATTTGCAATAACATAACGGTCGGCCATCTTTGAGGAAAAGGCAGATAAGACATTGACCGACGAGCGAGGGAAATTGAGATGATGCGCGGAAAGTTATGTATGTTAATAAGTTCCTCGAAGTAATAAGAGTAAGAGTGATATTGAAAGAGATTTATTATTATCACTTCATGTTGTGTGTTAGTAAAATGAAGCACAACAAACAAAATAAAGTACATCAGTATCACATGGTAAGATAAGATAAGATATTTTATTTTGTAAACATGGGTACAAGACATGGTGACAAAAATGTTGTTATGTTAAATTTTATAAATTTACTTATGGCTTACATGAAAAAT
This sequence comes from Hoplodrina blanda, assembly GCA_949316365.1. Taxonomy (NCBI): domain Eukaryota; kingdom Metazoa; phylum Arthropoda; class Insecta; order Lepidoptera; family Noctuidae; genus Hoplodrina; species Hoplodrina blanda. Next base: position 12,661,505 of record OX438581.1, read on the forward strand.
GTAATGAAAATAATTATTGTATTATTATCCTTTATCGTGTAGGATAAATAATAAAATAAGCAACCAAAAACATAAATAATACTCTCCAGACCGATTTCGGTCACGGCGGCCAATCTCCATGGAGATTAGCTAAATATTTTTTTTAATAGTTTAAAAAACTAAAAAACACGCTTTTAGCACGCACTAATTTTTTTCGTATCCCATTCAGCAAACCCTTTCATTTAATACCCATATCATGGGGGTGCATTTCAAATAGCCAATCCGCCATCTTGGATGTCCGCCATGTTGGATTTAAGTCACGTGACTATTTTTCTCGTATTTCTGACAGCAAACCCTTTCATGTGATACCCATATCATGGGGGTGGATTTCAAACAGCTAGTCCGCCATCTTGGGGAGGCCGCCATATTAGATTTGTAATGACGTTTCTTAGCTAGTCATGTATTGTCATCAGAACTCAGAGCGTGTGCAAAATTTTATCCTAATTGAAGACCGGAAAGTGGGTCAAATTAAGATTCCAAGATTTTCTTACATACATATTTACATGTGAAGCTAATATAAGCGTGTTAATATGCAGTAGATATTATAGTACACTAGTGTGTGCGCAATCACAAGTACAATCCCTCTTCCCTAACTCAACTCAAACTCAAAAATATAATGATATTAAAACAATTCAATATTATAGGGCACAACTCCCTGTGCTACGCGAGTGCTACGGCGTAGCTAGCAATGTACACATTTCAAAAAATTCAATGAAATTGATTCTGTTTATTTTCCAAAGATACATTATTGAGGTCTTTGCACAGCAGTAGGACAATAATAGGCCGGAATATTTCTTTATAACTATACTACTCGATTTAAAAGCTGTTTTTGTATAACGTGTATACAACGTGTATAACTTTTTGTTAACTTTATATTTGTCTCAATATTTAACTGACCACGATTTGTGTTATAGGTATAGATAAAAATGGGATGGCGCCTATTTTATTATCTCACACTTTTACACATCAATATTGCATTAGACTTTTCAACTAAACAAGCATTAAGTTCCTATTTTCCGGTACCTTATCTTATGTACCGGTTACCTACAAGCAGCGTACATAAAAAAATCTTACATAGGTAACTGTAGTATTAAAACAAGCGAGGTCTACAAAAGCGATACTCTAAAAAATGCACTGGAAAATACATCGCAAAGTTTCTCTTGAAAGTGAGGTAACGCACGGAGCGTTGCAGCTAACCAACCGTGGAGCTAAGGAGGCGGTGCCATGTGTTACGATGACAGCGATTAGTTACACGTATTAGCTTCTGCTCGCGACTTCGTCTGCGAAAGCTTCAGAGATGGGTCCACGAGAATACAACATTTTACAAAAACGGTATACAATTTATCTATTACAATTTATATATATGTGATAAGCTAGGTGAATATCTACATATATGTGTAGGTACCAACCAGGTAATACTGTTCAGTAGTTTTAGCGTGAAAGAGCAACAAATGTTCTTATATCCATCCATCCGTAAATCCGTGGTAATCGTCAGTAATAGCGCCTTTTGACATGCGTACGGTCACGGCATGGTCGCTGTGCCGTGTAAAGTAGTAAATGTATGAGCTACAATGAGACCTTTCACATGGCAAGGCGACCGTGCCGTACAGCGTGTCGCTTAGCTCATACTTTATTAGAATTGGCCTTCTGTTATTTTGTAAAAGAAGCTACATTTATTGTTTATTTTTATATTGGATGGTATCCAGTCAATCGCTCATCGCTCGCCACACACGCAAGCGAGCTGAATAGCTGGTGTCGGCAAGGCGAGCGCCTACCGCTGCATATTTATGAAGCGCCTCAAACACCATAAATAGTTGATACGAACCGGCCTCCACGGGTAATGGAGTAAATACAACGACACTACGTACTTACCGTACCTACTTGTTGTACCTAATTCTTGAGTTACGATATGGAGAGTATTGCGTTGTGTTCTGTTTTAATATACACATCAAAAGTGTCTAGGGATCCCTAGACACTTTTGATGTGTGTAGTAAGTCGAAGGCATGAGTTTCTTCTGCTGAACTTGAAGTAAGTTGTCTGTTTCAGCTGTGTTAGTATGAAAATGAAATGGTTTTAGAATGAGTATATAAATATTACATACATACCATTATGCCTGTAATCCCCGAAGGGTTAGGCAGAAGTGTACCGATTAGTATAGGTACACCCATATTTTGCCAGTTACATAAATATTACAGTATCATTATCAAATACAAAACAGAGTTATAAAAACTTCAAAAATCTTCTTCATGTATCGTTTTATATTGGTGTGTAGATCTACGATTTTTTTTTTCAATATTTTAGTAACTGTATCTTTATTGAGATACAAAGACAGTGTAGGAAGCCTCCCAAATAAACTCAAAAAAATTTGAATCCAAACTCTACAACATTTCCTTAAGGAACAGCAGAGGGGATCCAATCTGTAGACCTAGACACGTTCTTAGAAATCCGCAACGTCGTATGTGCTTGCTAAGCCGATCCCCTGTTTCAGACATTTATTAAACCTCCGGCAAACTGCCGAGCGACCTGCCGGCCCAGGCGGCTGTACCCACCGATATAGCTTAGATAAACGCGCACATAACTATGCAAACTACTCCCAGCGACATCTCACCACCACAACACATCATAACTGCCACCGTTCTGCATTTTAGTTTAAACTTTAATGCTTCTGTTTCTAAGCACATAATACAAACGCACGTCAATTGATACCGTAGATCTTTTTGGTCAACAAACGCGGGACACTATTAGCTAGGTACATATCAGTGAGTGTGGTGAGAACGCGAACTGAATACGGTATGGGCGTTGTAGTCAGCCTTAAAAAATTAAAGCCGCCGACGGTACTTAGAATGCCAAGTAAAGATTTGAATGGGGCGGAACGCTCTCCGCAACGCGATGGCGACTTACCCGTGTCACGTCGGTGGGTTATTTTTTTTGGTTCGAAAGTCGGACGTGCTCGGAGACGTCCTTTCAATATGAAGTGGAATCGATTAATGAGACCCAGTTTAAAATTGCAGTCGGGTCACACGCCTAATTTATTTCTTTCGTGAAATCGACTTGTTCTTTTGTTAATCGTGATAAATGTTTGTACAAATACGACAAACAGAAACACCTAAGTGTTGCAATTACAAGTGAGCGTCGGCTAAGCGAACAAAAAGATGTACGAGGGTGTCCACTAATATCATTTCAGGACGGACTGAGGGACCGAAAGGCGTGTATGGTTTCAATACCTGTACCTACGCGTAATCCGGTGTGGTGTTTCTGAGGCTAGCGGCGAAGTGAAAATTGTCGACGTACAATACTGGGACAAGTGGTACAGGGAGCGCGGAGTGCCGGATTTAGAGTTCAATGGAGAGCGACGAGTGTGAATTTTCGCGGTCGCGTATCGGTAGCGTGGTGCGGGACAAACTGGGCATTGGTCGAGCGTGCTAATCTGCGTGGAGTGTCGCGTGTGATTGGGCAGACGGTGCTGTCCAATTTTCCGGTTGCGACGGCCGGCATTAGTTGGACAGACAACGGCCGTCGCTTAGTAACCGACGTACATATTTGAGTATGTAGCCGCCGGACGCAGCGTACACTGTGATTGATAGTTGCGTGATTGAAAATGGCTATCGTTACATAACTTATGTGGTGTGTAGGTACCTTCACATATTACATAGTACCTAAGAAGGACATTTTATTTATCAGACTAAGGTTTTCTTGCGCTATTCATTACTGAATAAATTTTACGCTTAAAGTATTCCTTCCCTGTCAACTTTAAACAATTTGACAGGGATGCAGTGATGTTCTTAATATGTTTAGCGCTGGAGGAATTTAGTGATTCATAATGTTTTCTTAGTAACAAGAGTGGTCTAACTTTTACAAGTTGTATCTACGTAATTTATTTATAATTTATAATCTCGCGATTCCTCAACAAAATAAAAAGCCTTAAATCCACAATTATTATTACATAATATAAATTCATGCAAAATAACAAAACTCAAGCCCCGAACTTTACATCAATCTGGAAACACAAAACATCTAAATGTCAATTTGTATTCGCAAACAAATCTGGTAGTTCAAACAGCTATGCAGCGCTGCAGCGCTCTAATGATTGTTTACCGTGGAGGGCGCGGCCGGCTAGTTACCCGGTAATGCAATATTAATGCAATTCATTAAACGTGCAATTCAAGTGTGCACAGCCCTAGCCCCTCGAATAGGGATGGCGTGGAGGCATACACTTTGTGGGATAGTCTTGAATTTTGAATTTGGATTGTGTGTTAATTTCTTTGTTCACATTAAAGCGTTAAGTCATTGTTTGTCGATTGTAAGATATTTGTGTCAACCTGTATCGTGTAGCTTTTTAATCCTCATCACGCTAGCGTTTCCTATGTGATAAAATTAGAATTTGTTAAGAAATTTTAAACATGTAAACCTTCAAATTACTATTTTAGTATAAAAGTGAATTGGAAATTAAAAGCAACCCAGATGTTTTTGCTATGTTATTTTTGCAACACTTCCATAACCGTTATAATATTTATTGTCCTAATAATGACACAATAGTTGGTCACCATACCGAGTGAGGGCATGGCCACTAATTTTATTGCACATATTCAATTTGATTGTCAACAAAATGGTGACACGATTACAATGGGGAATTTACTAAAATTAAATCATCCAAATTGATTTATTTATTCAAACTAAGTACTACGTTCAAAATATCATGCGCTCATTCACACTTCGTGATTACTTTTTCGACAAAGCGGCACTAGGAACCGTCAGTCATCATCTGCCTAGCCTTTTCCCAACTATGTTGGGGTCGGCTTCCAGTCTAACCGAATGCAGCTGAATACCAGTATTTTACATGGAACGATTGCCTATCTGACCTCCACAACCCAGTAACGGGGTAATACGATACCCCTTGGTAAGACTGGTTATCAGATTTTCGGGCTTCTGACGACCCGTAACGGCTGTCAAAGATCCACGCATGACAGCCGGGACCAATGGCTTAACGTGCTTTCCGAGGCACGGAGGAGTTTCGGTGTGTAAAGATGGTCACACATCCACGGACCAACCTCTGCAAGAGTAGCTTAACCTGACGGATCGACCCATGCAGCTGTTATCACTTAGCCACGAGCTCCTCTAGTACGAGCCGTCAGTAAACCTCTCATATACAAGGTTTCCCAAACCTCAACAGTTTATTTACCCCGAGTGATTGTTACAACAGCACAGCAGCGAAGCGGACGAAATTAATATCGGACAAATCGAAACCGCCTCCGGGCCCCATTACACGATCAAAGTAAAAATATATGAGGCGAAGGAAAAGAAACCAAACATATGCCAGGGTAAATATTTGGACTGCGAACTGCGTCCCCTTCTCCCTGAGGACCGCACCCCCGCCGTATTACGTCACATTGTTCTCGCGATCGATTAGCCGACCAGCCCATGACGTCGCGACGTGTTTCATAACCGTTGCGTTTCGTTCACTAATCTATTCCTGTTTGTACCAAAAAAAATTATGCAATGTTGACCGCTTACGTCACGTTTGTTTTCTTATATTTCTAAACTTTTTTTAGCTATAAGGATTCTGTTTTCGGCTCAGTTATGTAAGCCACAATGCGGAGGTAGCGACGTGCAAAATTGTTTGTTAAATCTGAGTTACCGTGAGAACCTCTTGTCGATATGACTCCCTGAATGAAAAAAATATATTTCATTGAAAAAATACACTCCAATCGCTGGCCTCGGGGCGTATAATAGTGATTGAACTAACCTGTCAGCCCCATGTTAAGTGGTTTTGAGGGTACCATACAACTATTGTCCGGACAACCAGTAGCGTGTTTTCTTGGTAAATGTTTGATTTGGGAATATTTACTAATCTGACTTCATAATACCGGTGTGTGTTTGCGTTAAAAATTGCAGCTTGACGTAATGTTTTTGTAGGCAGGCGAACATTTAAACAATCCTTTCCTGACTGCAAGCTGTGTATTTAAGATCTTTTAATATTTCTTATACGTAACTTTTCTAAAAAAGTATATCAAACACTTCTAATAAAAACAATTAAATAACTATCTTTATATAAAACATGGCTGAAAAAGATGATGACTATGAATATTGACATATTAAATGAAAAATTTTAGTCTTAGACTTTTAAAATTTTGAACAATTTCATTGATAATAATTACTAACGATTTAATTACTATTTTTAAAAAGCCTTAATTTTTGTACACCTATGGCATAGTACCTACGCCTGTATAGTATAGTACGTAGTATTTAACACCATTGCATGCATCTATTATTTTGTATTATAACCTACTAAATTACTATTAGGTTAGATAACCTATAAAAACAAAAAAAGATTAGAAAAAACTAAAACTAAATGGCATCAAAAAATTCTTTCGCAAAGACTGGTAGTATTGCCACATTTAAGAAAATAATTATAATAATCATCTTTATCTTCATTTTAAATAAAAATCTTTTAATATTCAAAGTCTTAACAATTCAATTAAGATGCAATACAATCAAATCGAACATGATAAAATCTCCTTCACCTTAACAACCTGCACTTAACATCACCGCTCAATAAATTTACAATCTGTAAATAAACACGATTCGAATCGCACTCTCAGTTTCAATCGAGACGCAAGTCGCATCCAAACGATTCAATCGCGCATATGTCCCATTGTCCGCGCTGACAATGGCGGCGGCGCGCCTCTGCGTGCCATTCAACCACCAGCCACAAAAGTCTGTTTCGCTAAACTCCTTGTGTGCTGTAACATTGACCTATAGAGCCAACAGGTGAATCTCACAAAGCGTTTGTTTGGGTGTCTCCGGTGAATTAACGCCCTACTGCTCGTGCCGCGACGATCTAATGTAAAGTACATTGTCTGATGCGCTCAATAGAATAGTTTACATTTGCAAATGTTGTTATGCTGGGTTAGCGTGCCGTAACCTTGCGCCGACGGGCGCGTACGAATCCGCGAGGGGACCCTGAAAGAAGCTGTTTCAAAAACAAATTCGCGAATACATAAGCTCTTTTCCAAACATAATGGATCAGAATCCATTAGACAAAACGTACAGAGTATCAATTGTCCTAATCTACTAAAATAATGCATTCAGATATTAGGAACTGAAATGATTAATCCCTATTAACAAATTGCAACCGTAACCAATTCATAGCAACCAATTCGTATATTCGGAGGACAAAGGCCGGCTCGCCAATCAGCATATTCGAGCTATCTATTTAGAGCATAACGGCACTATATACATAGCTATGGCGCATAAATTCGCCACAGACCTGCATTACCTATTAATTAATCGCTCTACGCTAATTATAGGACACAAGTGCCAACATGAACGGTCATCGGCACAAAGGTTTCCATACACTGTGTTCACGTATGTGTATATGCGGCCATACATAGGTATAGGCCTCGTAACATTCTCGATTATGGCAGCTCGCCGGTGTCCGTGTGCACATAGCCGTTCTTGAGTGCCCACATAGGTATTGAAGACATTGATCTTGGCTCACAATGCTTTGTCCTGCCCAGTGACTGGTGAATGGCCGAGCTCAAAGGAGGCCTGCATACAAACTGTATTTCTGTCACAAAGTTACATGCGGTTCACTGGAGTGAGGAGCTCGTATGTCTTAGCAAACCCGATCATATTAATACGACTCGGAGATGGTACGTTCCTCTGTAAGGTCATTGCTGTAACCTTTGATTAATATCATTTTAGCAGATTGCATTTGAATCACCTATAGCTGATCAATAGGATCTCTGGAGATATAGTTTGTGCTTTCTATTAGGCAGATGGATCTTAACGGTTGGGCATTTACGGGTTGTAACAGACAGACATATCACATAGCCGTATTCTGACTAACAAACTAAGTAACATTGGGCGAGAATTATTGCTGGGATACGATCTTATCATTTTTACTGTGGAAAATCGTTAATAGCGCGCGATGTAATGTTAGCTGTTGTGTGCTTATGAGTGCACGCAACAGTACAGGAGTCGCGAAAGTATTTCAAGTTTAATTTACATTTAAAGAGTTGAAACTTCGACCTGTCATATCTTCGTAATTACAAAGTTCCCTGGTATGGTTCAGAACAAAATAATTATCTCACTGATGGGAAGAACATGTATCGGTTTCGATAAGTGTATTTTTAAGTCCTTTACATGGAAATATACATAAAAAAAACATAATTTTCTTTCTTTTTCGAAAATCCTCAGTAGAGTATCCAATCGGATGTCTTTTTTTTTATTACACGACTGCCCCAAAAAAAGGAGTGTTATGTGTTCAGGGTTAATGTATGTATGTATGTATGTATGTATGTGAGTTTCTTTATTCCACCATAACTTTTAAACGCCTGAACCGATTTAGATGTCTGGGGTATCGTTACAATCCTTGCATCGTTCCGAGTAACTAGGCTAGTTAAAAATAAAAAGAAACCGGTGTGGTCACTTTAAAACGTAAATTAATACCAGCCTCAATTTATTTTTTTAATGAATCTGGTCGTGTCTATGTTTATCGTCTAGAATTTGACAAGTAGATTTAAAAAATATATAACACTGTAAATAAAAAACGTCGTAAAAAAAACTGACGAGTAAACAAAGTACAAATATGTGCAATTTTTGCAGTCGTGTTTTTTAATTTTTTAATTATAGTAGCTTGTTCTTCCTGTAAATAATTTGAAAGTGCGGTGGCTTTCACTCCATTGACATGTTTTTAGGCTTCTCTGTAAGAATACAATTATTCTTAATAGCCTTACGCCTACGTAGGTACCAATAACGAAAAAACTTACTTGCTAAAAAAAATAAGAAAAGTTTATCCATTTTCGTACTGAAGTGTACAAGCAAGATGGCGCTTTCTCCGGCATTCGACGCTTGTACCTGTCTATTGTGGATCACGGGAGGATGACATAGTCTTGATACTTGACGAATTATTGTTTTATCAGAAGTGAATTTTACTTAAAAAATTGTATGAAAATTCGAGAATTGCGAAAGTTGTAAAGTACACAAAAACTGTACGCCTGAAGATTGTTTGTTTCCATTGCCATAGGAAGCCGTGACTAAATAAGAAGAGGTAACGGGTTGTAACGAGAAACAGACTGTTTAAACTTGAAAAATAAAGTGTTTTTTAACTCATTATATTATGTGATATCTAATTACAGCTAATCAAAGATTTGTTAACAAGTTTTGTTATATTTGATCAGATGCAACTAGTTTCTTCACGGTTTTCAAAAAATCTAACTAAATCCTATAAAATTGCTAGGAAAATCCTGTCATCCTGAACTGTCGCTTGTAATGTAGACTTTATTCATATGAACCTACATCGTGATAAAACACTCTCAAAGTTCGTACTGCCAACCCAAAAAGTATCAAATCTCATAAATCGTCGTATACCTACACCGCGTTAAACCCAGTACATTCGCGATTCCCAACGAAAAATAAACGCATCCGTGGCAGGCTAAACGGGTAATGCGCTCTTATTATCATAATAATAATATGCACGAAACAGATACAGACGAAAAAAGAATTTTCGTGAACCCTGAATTTTTCGCTCACTACCCTATTCTGAATTTCGTTGTGTTTACTTTTATTAAAGAGTTTTTGACGGGCGATAAGGTAAAATATTCAGTCTTGTTTTAAATATTTCTGGTGAGCTTTTTAATTAGGTGTGATTTGAATGATATTTGGCACATAGATAGACCATTTCCTGGACTTACACATAGGATACTTTTTATACCGGTAATATGTACGCTTGAGATAATAGTTCATCTTACTTTACGGAAAGTTACTATTTACATGGGCGTAGCCGCGGGCGAAAACTAGTAGGATATAATAAAAAGGATAGTAAATTAAAACATAGGAGATAAAAAAAGCAAATTAAAAGAGAATGACAATCATTAGGCCTCTGAGAATCCTACCGAAACACGGTATGACTAAGTTAAGAATATTTTTTACAAAAATCCTTGTTTTTTAATTTTATTTTTAAATGTATAAAGGAAAAAAAGTATTACTAAGTAACCTTAACCTTTTTAAACATCTAAAGCGGTAATGACAGTTTTTGCATGTCGAACCCGATGCCAATGAACTTAAGTCTCAGCCAATCAAATCATAGCATTAAATAAACGACAATATGCGTCGTGACAGGCGATCACTCCGAAACATACGATCAAAGCATTCAAACGGATTAAGAATAATTAGCTAATTTGTCATTTTAATGTCACATGCCAACACGTTCTCAACGAAAAGAAATAAAAATTAAAAAAAAGTATTTAATCCAAGCCGAGCGTATCGTAAAAACTACAAGTCGGCATAACTCATGCGTCTTTGCCTTTTGTGCGGTTTGAAAAATAAAAAGGGTATTTTAAAAAAAGAACATTAGTTAGTGCGACGGATCAGTCATCCGCGGGCCTCGCCGCGAAACACGTCGCTTGGCTTTTTTCATGCGCACTTTGCCAGTTATTCAAATCCCGACACGTGTAGTTATGACTTTTCGATTTTGACCTCTGATATCTGAGGGTAGCGATTTTCGATGCCTATCAGCTCCAACTTACCGCTTGTTTTGAATAACAAGACATGCCGTTTACATAATCCTTGTGGTTACGTAATTGTAACCTATGTTCGGGTAGAACACGTACGTTGAGTTTAAACACCTCTTTAAACAATGTAGGTATTTGATGGAAATCCATCCAACCTTTGCAAGTTAGTCATGAATAAAACGAATAACTGACAAATTGGGTAATTGTCACCATTAACCAATAATTCAAAGACAGGTTCTATATAAAAAACCACTTATTTTAGCTCTAAAAACCCAATTGTATTAAAATAACATCACGCCTGTAGTAATCCCCGAAGGGTTAGGCAGTGGATGTACACCCACATTTCGTGGCGAGTCTATTGCCATCAACCGGGCACAAATCCAGACTCCAAGGCTGCTATAGAGAACACTAACCCAGTAACACTTTGCCCGACCTGGAAATCGAACCCAAAATCTCATGCTCAGCAGTCGCATGGTTTGTCAATTGAGATGCCAAATACATGACGTCACAGGTACAAACTGCCATACAAAATCTATGAAGAAGTTGCGTTTTGACAACTCATAAAAGTACGTCAATTGAATAGTAATGTCAACTACCAAATTTAAGCTACTCGTACCTCTGTTAAACTACAGAAAGTTCTCAATACATGTTCCAAGAAATCATAGATCTGAAAACGAATGAAACCTTAAAAAAATAAAATATGCTGCTGCAATATTGCTATAGTTCTGTTATATGATACGCAGGCGACTGAAAAACTTATAGGTTCTCTATGTACAGTCAACAAAAGAGATAGGTATCCTTAAGTATCCTCGTACTCGGATACTTAAGGTTATGTTAAAGGTTATCAATGTTATAACTAAATTTAAAATACTCCCATGGGGCCATGGGGCCATTTGCCCTTGTACTATTGCGCGCTACCTTATACAATGTTTTTACACACAAAAAATCGTTTTTTCCCAACAATAATCATTGTTCAAAGTTGCTTCGTTTGATACGCATACTGCCATTTCTATGATAAATAAATGATGGTGTACTATAATATTGTAATACTTAACTAAAGACTTCTCGTCTATATTAATTTAAGATCTCACACATTTATCACATTAACCAGCTTCTGCCCCCGACTTGGTCCGTGTAGTTTGTTTACCCGCGTACGTCTTTGGTTACTGTTCCACTCCCGTGGACTGTTGCGTGTAGGCTGTATTATTCTCCTGAATCTAGCATATTCTATACAAAGAAAAATGTATTTAAACAAACAAACAATTCTTCAGCTTTATTATATTAGTGTAGGTTTACACGAACATTTATTATTGTAGGTAATTGCGAAAAAAAAGAAGGAGTCGTTTATTTTCAACGCTTTGCCAACACCAGGGATGGACTTAGTAAAACTGAACACCAAAAGTGACAACTCCACGTTCTCGCAAGTGACAGCTGCAGACTTCAGTAAATCACTAGCCTAGTCCATCTAGAATCCAAAGTTTTAAAGCCACAATAGTAACCACCCACGAAAGTCCGTCCGTCCGCCGTCCGGTTCGTCATGCAATGATTAATACTGACTTGGCTCATTAGCTGAAGGGCTTAGCAACGCCGTCCGGGGCACTTAATCACTCGAACAAAGCACTACCTACTCGCAAGCAGCCGAAAGCATCATTCTTCGTCAGGAATGTGTGAGTGGGGTGTTAGACATAAGCGGTGGCTTGAAGCGGCTTGAAGGTGCTTGAGAAATTGTTGCTGGTTGGCGGTGACAAAATTTTTATGTCAGTTTTTTTTCTAGTTAGAAGAGACTATTCTGACTGATCAGAGGGTCAATTCCACTATGTTCAGTAGCAATCTTTGACCAATCTAATCTCAGTCTCAATCTGTCAAGAATAGTTTTAATTTGCTTACATTTTCGACAACTTTTTGACATTGATTATCATTGAGATTGATTTTGAACGTTTTTAGCTAAGAGAATTATTGATCTTCAGGTATTATTATAAGTTGGCAAGCAAAGCGCCATTTCTTGGCTTTTCAATAAACTACCGAAAAAAAAATATTATGAATATGTTTGATAAAATGTTCTGCGATTACAGTTACAAATAATTATCATCAAACGCTGCTGTTTAACCTTTAAAAACGTTTACCTTCTGTTTGAAATTGGGTAAATAGAACTTTTTCACCCAAATACTGTCATACAAAAGGTACAGCCTCTTTCATACTGATTCATCTATCCGCTGATCACTCATAACTTAAGTCCCATCATTAGAACGCGAAGAGGACGAAGCGCATGTAAGTATGTACTTTGAATTCTTGTGTACTAGCATAGGTACCTACGTACTTTCATATCTACCACGTACTCTTCGTATGGAACTACTTACGAACTTTAATTACTTGTTGAACTATTTGTGACTTAAAAGTGAGTATTTTGGGAAGTCTATCTTTGTCATTTTTGAAGTTTTTGCAGTTATTTTCATGTTTCAAATACTTTTAGGAAAAACTTCATATTTAAGTTGATAAACAACATTTTAAGTACAGAATCACCCCGTTGCGTATGCGGTAGGCACTATATCGCTGTGTGCGTGCAGGTTTATCGCCTCACCTGGCTAAACCCAGCAGCAAGATGACAAGTACGAATTCGAAAATAACCAGCAACTTAAAAAAAAATGTAAGCATCCAATTTATTCTATATTGATTCGTGTCGAGAATCACTAGCATGCTTACCTCCTTGAATTTGAAAAGGATGCAAAATAGCACCTTGTACAGGTATGAGCGAGACAAGATACTAATAAATGGCACACAATGACATATCGAAAACCCTTACCCTAATTCAATTCAGATTTTCCACCATTTCAACTACTTAACATCGGCTTCAACCATTCGAAACGCCATCAAACCACCATAAATCCACGTGGGATTCAAGCGATCCGTGCATCCTACTTCTCAGTACAATCAAGATAGGTACAGAAGTATCGTTCCATACAACACACACACAGACACGTTTCACGTACCTGCATTCGCGACTGGCTTTCGTTGCAGACATTTTGAGACTGTACGTTGGCATCTGTGTTCATTCGACAGTTTTCGATCGTTGTTTGGAATCAAACTTCTGCACCTATCTATTTTGTGTTATCGGCCTGTTTAATTACCATAATTAATTAGATCCCGTGGCGCAGACGTGAGCAGAATGGAGGATTGATGCCAGTAACATATCGCTGCCATTTGCCGAGGTGACGAGTATCGTTCCCCGTTCGTATATTTTAAAAAGCCCATCATTAGGAAGTGGGTTTTTTGTGTCCATCGCCGCGTTGATATCATCCCGTGTGCTATCAATCATCGTAACGTGCTATGTAAGATGTGTGAAGGCTTTTTTACTTTTTGTTCCTAGACCGTTACTAATTATATTGTGTTTGATGTTAGCGGTATAAGTTCTTTCTTCTGGCTATTTGTTTATGTCATAGTTTACGTGTTGCATTGTGATATTTAAGTCGATTTAAATCGTATTGCAATCTTTTATTAAACCGTATTTTTAGGTGGTAGTGAATTTGCAACCGAGTACAGACCAATGTGATGTTTTCCATTTCGTATGTAGTTTCTAAGTTTATCATTAACATCGGTGAAAGAAAAAAAATATAAGTTTGACATCTCCAAACTGCTTTGAGCGAGTGTTGTGATCAATGATTGTGCTTTCTGTGTGTATTTATCCAAAAAAACGAAATGGTCGGTCACAGCCCAACTGATATAAACATCGGGTTAAAATATTATTTGCTCTAAGCTTAACATCAAGGAAGAAAAATGGGAATTACGTTAAATGGTCACTAGCCAACGCTCTTAAATTTATGAAAAAGGACTGGATATCTACTTGGAACATCGAACAGTCTAGTCAGTAAACAGTAGACCTAGGGTGTGATCAAGTTGGCCACCCCTGTTATACAAGATGATCTTATCAGCACAGTTGGCAAGTCTTGACTGAATAGGGTGCGGACTTACCTACGCACTAAACTTTCGCAATCTCTAAAAATTGTTGCTGTATTTGAAAAGTATTTGACGTCACAAAGAAGTCATAATACCACCGCCACCGCCTCCTGCTGTTTACGTGGGTCTTGACTACTTAACCCACGTAAATACCAGGTAGGTACCTACGTAAATACCTTAAAAAAAATTCTTTGCAGATTTTCGTTTTCAATACTCATATAGAAATAATTTCAAAAGATTTTTGTAAGCTGCTTAAAGCACAATATTAATTTACTAATTAACGTCGTTAGAAGTAGGTTTAATTACTAAACAAAAAATGAAAAAAATATCTTTCTTTACTTACGTAGATACATGCGCACTTGAGTACAGTGGAAAAAATGAGTTAATCAATTTTGAAATATACACATCAAAAGTGTCTAGGGATCAAGATGTATTTGGTAATAATAATATATTGATCCCTAGACACTTTTGATGTGTGTAGGTAAATCCTTTGCAAAACGTTAGAAAATTTTTAGTAGAAATTGCTCTAGGTACTGACCTAGAGCAATTTCTACTAAAAATTTTGCAATTTTAAATCAAGGGGCACTAGAGGTCTTCACACCACTGGTTAAGAACCACTGGGTTCTTAACCAGTGGTGTGAAGACCTCTAGTGCCCCTTGATAACACCAGAAGTGGTCCGCAATGTCATCATAATATAATTAGCTATTAATAACAACGAGTCGAGGACTTAGGGGTAATATTCGAAAAATTTTATACATGTTTATTTTTAGAACAAACCTAAAAATACCGCCAAACAGTTGGTGGTCCATGTTAAGACATTTTTTTGTCTAATGATCTCTCAACACTACAGGTTAAAGTCAAAGTCAAAGTCAAAGTCAAATCATTTATTTCAATTAGACCATTAAAAGGCACTTTTGAACGTCGAGAAAAATTTGAATCTAGTTGCCCATTCCAAAAGGTAGCTTCGTATGGAGAAGAACGGGCAAGAAACTCCATACTTACTCTTTTAAAAAAATATATGGTTTACAATAAGTAGTAGGTACATTAATTCTATTTATACGAATGTGAAGACGATGTACCTAAAATAAAAGTCATGTAAAGTACTACAATACGTACCAAATGCTACAAAGATTAGAAATGGACGCTAAATTATTTTTTGTAGATACACAGTGCTCACACGTTTACATTAATGTGATCGTAAACTATCTTTTCTAACATTTCAAAAAACATCAAATCAGTGTGTGAGCCATAGTCATCACCAAAAGTATAATAATAAGTCTTAGTAAAAAACAATATAAAATTATGACCATTATAAATCAAATAATTGATTTTTTAGCAGCCAGTTGATTAATTTTTGTCAAGACTTTAAATTGCCCTATGGAGCAGGACCAGCATGTTTCCAAGCATTATTATCCTGAATATAATCCTCCAATTTGTAATATGCTTGTTTGCAAAGTGTTATTTTAATATATTTTTTAAATTTACTTTCATTTAGTTTTAAAATATCAAAAGGTATTTTATTGTAACATTTCACACAGTACCCCATAAAAGATGTGTGCACTTTGGATAATCTAAAAAATGGTTGCACTATTTTGTCTTTATTTCTAGTATTAAAATTGTGTCTATCGCTTATTTTATCAAAAAGATGTATATTTTTTCTTACATACATAATATTTTCATAAATGTATTGACAAGGCACTGTCATAATATTAATCTTTTTAAATAATTCCCTAAGAGATTCGCGACGAGGTAGATTATAAATGGCTCTGACAGCTCTCTTCTGTAAAATAAAAATGGATTCAATGTCAGCAGCCCGACCCCACAGTAAAATTCCATATGACATGATGCTGTGGAAGTAACTAAAATAGACCAAGCGAGCGGTTTCGATGTCCGTTAACTGTCTAATCTTCCTAACAGCAAAAGCTGCTGAGCTCAGCCGCCCTGCAAGAGATGTTATATGTGGTCCCCATTGTAGTTTCTCGTCTAGCGTTATTCCTAAGAAAACCGTTTGATTAATAAAAGACAGTTTTTCTCCATTCAATACGAGATCACATGCACTACTTTACTACTTTAAGAACCACTGCTCTAGGTGTTCCAGCATTATTTTCTCTGACTGTACATATAGCCCAACTCATTAGATACATGGATAGCAATGAGTCAATTACCGACCGCATTGGCGAGCATGCTTGACTGAGCGCGTATTCCCCGCACCCTCCATCTGTTGCTTAATTAGAAAAAAATCGTAATTATTCGAGAAACACTCGAGTATGTACCTATTATGTGCTTATCGTCCAATTAGTTAATCAACAGTGAGAAGAAATGGAAACCAGTGGCCAGTGATAGGTGAGTTTACCTTTGTATACTATACACCCTAAAATACATTACCTATTTATGAATATTTAATATTATAATAATACCAACCTATCATTATCCTACTGCATTGCTAAGGCCCTTCTCATACAGAGAAGACACGAGCACTGATCACCATGCTTGCTCAAGGCAGAATGGCGATTCAAAACTTATATTAATCATAAGTTCAAGATACACTTGAAAAAGTCGAATTGGTATTTGTTCGGAATCCAAACATCATGCATGGGTATATTTATGTGAGATCTTAATAAAACATTTAACGAACTTAAGTGAAAAGACCTTATAATCTTAATGACTTAATATTAGGACATAAAATCTTTAATTTAACGTTTTTCAATTAATATCATAGATATATTGTCATCTGTTGCTTTTAACCGAATAGCTTAGTCAAATCTCGTGTTGCCAGTTTATTCTTAAAATCCTTTTAATTCCATATTTTTAATATTAGTTACATTCGTTTATCCATCAGAGTACGTATTACTAGAGATAAGGGAACTAGGGATAAATCATTTATTCTTTAAGTGAGGTTTAGTGTAACTTTACTCCAAGTTTACTGATAAGGGGTTTCGATATTTTGTACATACCTATATTGGCACATTGATTAGTAGTTCAATCAATAAGGCAATCAGCAACCACAGCCAGTGGCTACGGCGACTGCGGAGTGTGCTTGACTGAACGCGTGCCTGCTACAGCCCTTCATTTGTTGCTTATTGGATGGTACAGTTATTATTATTCATAGTAGGTACTGTTTGGTACCTATATGCTGACCTTTTGTTAGTCTGAAATAGGTATACAGGCTGGTTTTTCATTGATTGGACATCCTTCAGGGACTGAGAGTACTCATAAATATGACCAACTTTTGTTTTAGAATCAACACTGAAACATGATAAATAATAGCTGTTTCCTACAAAAATGCTCGATTCACCATCACCTTCTGCCGAATGACGTCTACTGCTGGAGATAGGCCTCCCCTAAAGATAGCTACAATGCACAATTAAAATGTATGAAACAGCTATTTTTTTTTTCAGCAAAAGTTGTATTTGTTCGCTAAGACAAGGAGCTAGAATCGCTTATGTACTTTTATGATGATCAACATCAGGTTACAGAAGAACACTATTTGCAATAGCTTCTCTAATTACATGCATTCCTACTATTTCTCCCGAAACTCAACTCTCTACAAGCCACCGTGTATTTAGACCTTACAAGATATTGTAATGTATCATAATGTAATGGTAGCCACACACGTAATGATACACTTAGGCAAGTTCAGACTTGCACAAGTCAGTGTGACACGGTTGTGCACAAACGACTCAGATGCTTGCGCTAATTCATACTATTTCATACTTGTACAAGTCCTTTGCACAAGTATACCGTTACGTGTGTTACATGCATAAGGTAAAGTACAGATGACAGCTTATTCTCTACCACTCTCCAATCAACCAAAAACTTAACACCAAAAACAATCAATCAAAATAATATTAAAGCAACTATGCCATTGAATTTAAAAAAGCATTTTAGCAAACAGACAGGTCGGCTAATGAAAATGAAAAGCCAAAGAGTAATAGAAAAGAAAGGTTAGGTCGAAGAAAATGATTAATTGCGCTACGGAAATTACCTACCAGTCGAGGTCGGTAGCCAGTCACGCTCAAGGCACGGGGTGACACCACCGACGCACTGTGTTTCTACTGTACTAAACTTACATTCGACTTTCAAATAATGGTTGGTTCTTTAATTTTGATGTAGGTATGTGTGTCTTTAAAAATGTCATTATCCATTGTCATATTAACTTTTTGAATCTTCAAAGATTTTTCTTTTGTTTTTCTTTAGCCTTTATTTGTAAACATAATTTACAGCAATGTGAGTGTGTTACACTAGTTTTACAGTTTACTTTACCTACATTTCATAATTTTCGGTATAGTCAATTTTATAACGTAAATTATTAAATAACATGCAGTTTTTACAGATAAAAAATTATAGTAATAATACCAGCATATTTATGTCCCACTGCAAGGCAAAGGCCTCTTCTCATACAGAGAAGGCTCGAGCATTGATCACCACGCTAATTTGAGGCGGATTGGCGATTCCAGACTCATATTAATTTAAAGTCCAGGCAAAGAAAAGATGGATGCATCCTTACGATGTTTTCCTTCACCTATGTCAGTGACGTCGAAGGTAAGCTTAGAAAGTTCACACATAACAAAACAATATTACTCACATAAACAACAACAACAACATAACATTTGATCAAATCAATCTTCGTGTATTTTATTTTATTTACTTCTTATTCTCAAAGGCTGAAGTATCACTAGCAGTAACAGAATTTGTGTACATGTGTTTTATCGCAAAATTCATAGAACTTAGTATATATTTTAATGTCTAAATATCTTCACATTTATGACGGTTTTAAATCTTTTATTTGATTTGTTAGTCCAAGCAGCGTGAGGAAGTCTGGGACACATGAAGTGTCCTCTTGCGTCTTACCGAAAATGTACGTTCCAAATGTTTTTAGTTACACATCATGGCCGCACTTTTCAAGCAAAATTCCTCATAATATATCCACTTTGTTTTCCGCAAGTGGGGACAAATGAGAGGCGCATTTCCCCTCATACTCTTCATTCACCGTCGATTAACCATGGAATGTATTTATTTAGGGTTCCTTACTTCCGCAATGACCTTAATGTGTCCAGTGAAAAATGAGCGGACCTCGCAAATATATGCAATTTATGCACATATGCAATTTGTGGCAAGACGTTGCTTTTTATGCGATGTTTCCAGAGGAATTTAGAATTTTTTTTATTTTTTTTTTTATTTTTTTTGAAATTAGTTCTGTGATAAAAAATAATGTGTTACCAAAGTAGGTAGCTATTGGTAATATATCTACGTTGAGGATCTTTACATCTGGGTAAATAAATCAGATAATTAAATTGCGAATTCGAAATAGAACGACAGTGGAATTTATCTAATGGGTTAACGATGGAAAACGTGGATTTTTTAAATAAATCACATAACGCGTATATTTATGTTTTTACTTCTTACGGTGTCTGTCTTGGGTAAGAAATGAGAATAGTCTATACACAAATTGGTATTTAACATATATTTACGGATGCTTTGGTCAACTATGGTTTCTACATCAAACATTTTTAAAGTACCTACAACATTTTTCGTTTTTTTAAAAACCAAAGTCCTTCAAAAACGTCTCATCTGTGACGTAATTGTGTCCAAAAAAATTCCGTATCAGCATATAAGAGTGCGTTACGCGGCATGGGCGGTGCCACAGGGCGTACCGGAAGCGTATTACTCGCCAGCGGTGGCCGGAAATCGGCAATATATTGCGATCGACCGTCGCCGTCGAGCGCGTAAATAATGCGGTGATAAGGAGCCGTGTTTATGCCTTGCGATGCTACAGACTTGATTTGTGTTGTTGGATATATGGTGCGGTATGTTGGGGGACGAGAGTGTATCTTAAAATGAGGTTGGTCGACAGACAAATACCTTTAGGGAAGCGCCAGAGACATTTAGACTAGCTAAGACGAAAATTTAAATCTGAAAGGAATGTATTAGATTTTTTTGTATTTTTTTATTAAAGCATGGCTCCCCTAGGAATATTCCTGTATCTTGGATGCGTTTACAAACATATTAACTCACATACCTACACAAACAGCTGCACAATAACAGAGAACGTAGAAGCATGTAGTTTGGAACGCGACCTAGCTAGGTGGTCCGTCGATCTTTGAATGGTGGCTGGGATGGACTGGATGAGGAAGACGGAGAACCGGGTGCTATGACTTAGCTTGAGGGAGGCCTGTGATCAGCAGTGGGTTTCTTTGCTGCTTGTAACCATTGAACTAAAACCTTGTAACTAGAGACATACTAAAAATTCTACAAGCCACCTACCGTCTACAATCTACCTCGAACTATACCTACCAATAGACGTTTCCGATTTCTAGGTGGTAGAAGAAACTGTGGGATCTTAGTCGGTAAGACTTCGACAAAACCTTCCGATTTCCCTAGATAGTGGGTACACAGTGAGAGTACACATGAGGATTACCCAAGAAAAAATAACAATGCTTGAAAAGTTAATGTGTTGTAACTTTTCACATATTAAAAATGTTCTTAAAGTTATCAAAATGTCGTAGTAAAAGTCTCCCCAGATCGGACAATGTTTACTATATCGTGTTACATGTAGGATGTCATTAGGTACAGCAGCGATGAACCACGACATTTATTTTACGGCGTCCGGCTATAAAAGTGATCCAGTGCTTGCATTCTGCAGCGTTGTCCGCTGCTCCCTGGTCCAGGACCACTACGATACTGGATGGTGCAAAAAACTAAAGCTAGAGTAAGAACTCCAAAACTTATCTATAAAAAATAAAAAATACACAATAAACAACAAAAAATACAACCGAATTTAGAACCTTTTTCTATTTTTGAAGTGGATTAAAAATAGATTCTCTATAGATTGAAAAAGTAGTACACATAGTTTTACTAATAAAAAACCATTCACTAAATATTTTGATATCTGTACAGTCAGCTTACACATGCATAACAATAAACTGACTACTAAACTGCTTAAATGATCAAGGATTATTGATATAATAAAGACATACAAACATTCAAGAAATGATTATAACAAAAACAAAGATTAAAATAATTATTTATCATTATCTAAAAACATTCAACAATCAATAAACATACTTTAAGATTTTTGCCAAAAAAAAACAGTTTTTCCACACTGTAAAAATAAACACTATAAAAAAATAAAACAAATTTATTATGTAAAATGCTTTATTACTAGTTAAAAACAAAAAAAAATAACTACTTGCGACACGATTATTGGTTGATCTAAATTAGTTTTTACGTAGGTACTGGAAAAAAGAAAAGTCGCAAAGTCAAAAAATTATAACGAAATATTTCATCCCTAAAAGTTTTCGTATACCAAGTACAAAATGATTTTCTTATCACATCTAGTACCCCAACATCCACGATAACTGCCCATAGTCCACGTCCCCACGGAAGTGATAAAGCTTTTTGACTAAAAAAGCATTCGGGCGGCGATGGCGCGGAAGCAAAGTGGGAACTAACCGAAGCCGATAATCTTGACTTCGGTTAACATCGGTAAAGTCCGGTTTACTACATTACTGCTCTGCCGAGTGAAAAGATAAATAGTCTTTTCGTACCACTTGCTCAAAAAAGTGACATTCTATGCCACAAAAAGCGAACATAACAATAGTCATTATTAATCTGTCAAAAACAGGGAAAGAAAATTGTACTGAATTTCATTTATCCTCTAGGGAGAGAATGTGATTTAAATTTGGAATACTTACCGAAATTTATACTGCACTACATCTGTGTTTACACCATTGAGTTCGTATATAAAGCATTATACATCTTTTTGAAAAAGGAATACGCATTTATTGTGCAGTTATGATTATTAAATAAAATTACGAAAACCGACGAGGCCGTATGAGCTTGATGCGTTTGCTTTTCCGACAAAAAAATATTAGTCTAGGAATTTGCCGTGTTTTTGTTTTTTTCATACATAAACGTTAAGTTTATTTTAATTTATTTTTATAAATAACTTAATGTTCTAAAATGCATATCTCATATTATTATTGTGTTAATTTTTTCGCAAGTGGTACGAAAAGAAGAGTATTTTCCTCGGTGATAAAGCTGTCTTAGTCTTGGGTGAACTTAAATCCCTCGCTTCACTCAGGACTCGTCTTAAATCCCTCGCTTCGCTCGTGATTTAAGTTTTTAACACCCTCGCTACGCTCGGGAGTAAACCTCGAGTCCTTCGTTACGCTCGCGATTTAAATCGTCACCCGCGACAGAAGACACTGCTTTATCCCCTTGGTTAATAATCTACTATTATAGTTTTACTTGATTATCAGTTTTTTTTTTAAAGCCTACAATGGAAAGAAAAGTTTGTATGATCTATTTTTTAAATTCTGTAGATGACATTGACAGTTGTAGTTTAAGGCTTCAGTTTTCCATTGCTATCGGAGCAATAAACATAACATAACTTCACGCCTGTTCTCCTCGAAGGGTTAGGCAGAGGTGTACCCATTAGTACACCCACATTTCACCAGTTATGTTTAAGTCCCATGTAATAGGGGGCGAGCTTATTGCCAAAACAACAACAAATGGAAACAATAAATGGGTCAATAAATGCCACGATTTTAAAATGCCAAATGTACATATTAAAACCGTTCACAGTCAAGTCGCAATCTCTTCTCAGCGACAATCAATAAAAAATAAAATAGGTAAATGAGAGGCATTTTGACTACGACTACATACAATCGTTCCTAAAAGTTAATAGAATTACCCCCCAGATGTAATGACAAAGTCAAAGTCAAAGCATTTATTTCAATTAAACCATTTACAGCCACACACTCAATGTCTCACACTCTATGTACAGTCAACAAAAGAGATAGGTATGCAGGCTCGTCACATATAGTTGAAGTTTTCTTAGAAACCGATAGATGTTTTCAAATGTAATTTAATTTATAAAGTAGATAATAAACAGTTCATTCATTAAGTTAAGTTTCGATCGAAGACATCCATCGGTTTCTAAGAAAACTTCAACTACATCTGACGACCCTGCATACCTATCTCTTTTGTTGACTGTACTTACCTACTTAAAGTATACGAAGATACACATTAAATAAGATATTGTTGCATTTCAGGCTATTAAAACTGAAGTAGCAATATGGCGTAACAATGTATTTTTATTATTAATGGGTAATAGTGATACATTGTGAGACATTTATCTAGCAGCATTTTATTACACCTTACGGCTATTCAGACAAGTATCCTACCAACTACG
The DNA here is from genome assembly GCA_949316365.1 of Hoplodrina blanda. Taxonomy (NCBI): domain Eukaryota; kingdom Metazoa; phylum Arthropoda; class Insecta; order Lepidoptera; family Noctuidae; genus Hoplodrina; species Hoplodrina blanda. The sequence continues at coordinate 12,685,206 of OX438581.1, forward strand.
TAAACTAATGTCATTATACTTAACAAATATTGTTTCTAGATTCTTAACAGTAGTGGTAAAGGCAGGGCGCGACACATGGAATCGAAGTAAATCTTTTTCTTATTATTCTATTGGTGATACATGTGTCTATTTGTGATACAGGTGTCTATTAATGATACAGGTCTCTACTGGTGTTTAATTTAAATTATTATTTAAGGTTAGTCCAATTGTTTACACAATACATCTACAGTAGACTTGTCTCAGTACTTTATAAGTGGAACAAATACTTACAAGCAACATTTACACATGCACTACAATAATGCAGGTATGTATTGGTGATACAGGTGTGTATTGGTGCTGCAAGTGACTATTAGTGATACAAATGTCTATTGATTATACTAGTATACACTAGGTGATGCAGCTGCATATTGATGGTACAGGTCTCTTTTAGTGATACAGGTGTCAATTGATGTTACAAGTATTTAAAAGCATTAATAATAATAATAAATAATAATAATCTGATGGCCTCTTATCATAATAATCAGACAGTACCATCTTAGACAAAGACCTCACCCAATTTACTCTGGTAATGCAACCTCTTATGAACCACCATAGCTATTGCAAGCGACATCGCTTTACTCCGACAGAGTTTCACCGAGGGATAACATGTTCTGGCATGAAAATACTTGGTTCAATACCTCCACCCTAATCCACATATCCACTTGAACCAAGTACACTTGTAGTATTAAAACCAATCAACAAATTAGGCAGCGCTCCTCAGACCGAAAAGTGTGTTGTCAAATGAACAATGTAGGATGAAAGGAAATGAATCTGATCCACAGGAAATCGGACATTGATTCAATTGACGACCGCCATTGTCCGCAGCCGAGCGTCACGGACAGTTTTAACTATCGTATCGATGTGTATTAAATTATTGTTAAATTTAATGTCAAGTAGGAATGTGCTGGGAGAATTTATAGGTACTATGCGACAAAATGTTTCTATGAGAAAATATGAAAATAACATTTAAATCAGTGTGTAAGTTTGTAGTTAATTTATAACCTAACAATCTTCTTCCTTTTGGAGGTTTATAAAGTTAGATAAAACGTTCAAAAGCGCTATTTTTGACGTTTATTTTTAGATAAAAAATGTTCGCTTATTATAAGTGTCCTTTATAATCGTTTTATAAGGCTATTATGTTCAATATATTTTTAAATAAGACTGAAAGTATAGCACGATTAAGCCAGATAGAAAACATTTAAAAATTTATAACAATCATTTCTCTGTCAAGTTTTGATATAGACTCTACAGTTTTGATCTTTATAAATATTTTTGGATTAAGCGTGCTCAAAAAACAAACACTTAGCAATAGTTCGTCCGTGTAGGTACAATAATTACTTACATTTCAATTTCCTTTTCAAGGTGAACAAATAATCCATTCCTGAAACAGAAAAAAACAATCTTTAAATATCAACACCGATTCCTTAAACTAAGTATGTGACATAAATTTTGCCTGTTCCTAACCGATGTTAAATGAAGGCGGTTCTTAAGAACCATGTAGTCGTTTTCAGAGTTAAAATACTGGACTCAAATATTTTTACTATAATAATATCAAGCCGTGAAACTATCATGAAGTAATTGCAGCTTGACAAATTAACAAGCCATTTTCATAATAAAAACGTTTGATTATTGTTAAAGTATCACATTAAATTCAACTTCATAGATCAAATAAACTCAAAACATTCACTCTTTAATCAATATGATTGCACAACACAACTCATCATCACAAAAGAAATATGCCACCGTCCACACATCAGCAAAATAAAAGCCCGGCACACACTCTCCCCCATTAGAAAATGATTTAGTCCCGGGGTCCATCGAACCCCACTTTCACTGCAATTAGGTACGTTCAGAACAATGTGCAGTGATTTTTAAATGATTGACCCCGCTCGACAGATGGCGTGGTTAGCTACCAAGTAATATTGGTAATTGCTTTCCTGTCGCACCACTCCCAGATTGGAATTTAAAGAAGTCTAGATGTAAGTGATAAATGTATGAGAGGATTGACCTGTTTTGTTTGAGTTGATTGATATCCTCGTTGGTCTAATGGTCACAAAGCGTGACTGCTGATTCGAGCATACTGTGGTCTTGGGTTTGTTTTATTTTTGTGTTTTGTCATCAGGAATATCTCAGTAGCAGTCTCGGAGTCTGGATTTGTGTCCGGTTGATGACAATAAGCTCACCCCCTATTACATGGGACTTAAAAATAACTGGTGAACTGTGGGGAGTACACCTCAGCCTAACATTACAGGCGTGATGTTATAAGACGTAGATTGATGGCAGTGATAACTTGAGTACATTTTGAGGTCAATCGGCAAAATCAGACAAAACTTATATCTGGCATACCGTGGTCTTGGGTTTGTTTTATTTTTGTGTTTTGTCATCAGGAATATCTCAGTAGCAGTCTCGGAGTCTGGATTTGTGTCCGGTTGATGGCAGTAGGCTCGCCCCCTATTACATGGGACTTAAAAATAACTGGTGAACTGTGGGGAGTACACCTCAGCCTAACATTACAGGCGTGATGTTATAAGACGTAGATTGATGGCAGTGATAACTTGAGTACATTTTGAGGTCAATCGGCAAAATCAGACAAAACTTATATCTGGCCTATTATCATTTTCGCAAGTACCTATAGAAACACCACCATCCTACTACTAAAAATAAACGCAAGATTATGGATGGATATTTGTAAGATACTCTTTCACGCTTAAACGGCTGAATGGAATTAGCTGAAATTTGGCAAACATGCAGATATTGATCTAGCTTAACACATAAATCATTTAGGTTTTGAGATATTTTTGACAGATTGAGACTCTTTTGATTAAATTGCAATCGTGCCTAAATGTTTGTAGGACTGCCCCCCTAGTTACCCCCTTTTCTAAGGTATTGTAATGCCAAATTGAAGCAGCTCTCTGTGTACAGTGAGTCAGATCACACATTTCCAATAAACTAGTCCCATCGCATCTTAACAATAGTCCAAAGTCCAATATTTACTCGAGCGTCAATACGAGGAAAATCGTTTCATAATTAAAATTTCCAACAGAATAATATTAAAGGCACTCAGCTTAATTTGCCAGCATTACGTACGCCTCGCTGTTTATTGGCGTCGAGAAATTAATATTTCGCGCCGATATCAAAGTTCACGCTCAACTAGCCACCCCACGGGGTCGGCAATAACTACACTCCGGACGAATTGTCGCAGGTGAAAATGCGCTTATATTATTATTTTTTTTACCTTGTATTGGGAAGATCAAACGTCGTCGTGGTGACGGGGGCGCCCGGGGATTATCGCGAATTATTCACGTGCCATAAAGCCCAAATTACATCGACAACACGTGCCGGGTATGCAATATGCGTATCCTCAGCGGGTTAGCTCGCAAAACAATTGCCACTGGATACCAATTGCTTGGATACCGTGAATTTGAAATTCGAATTAGAAGACATTAACTACCATTTCCAGAGTTGCAGCAACAGCAGCAACAAACAATATGTTAAAATATTTATCATAATTATAATTTTAAATAATACAATATTTCATTCAATAAAACAGTTAACGCGCACCCTAATTGAATTGCGCACGCAATTATCACGTCGTATATCGTCCGACGCAACAGACGTAATACGAATTTAACAAACAAATAATCGTAGTATTACATTATTCCACATACGCGGAATATTTCCGGATAACAATTAATTCGACGTCACTAAACAAATAACGTGATTGGGGTTCGACTGGCATCGTAGCGTTCTATTCGAGCACCTATTAAATTCTGAATGCGAGGTTAATCCGCAATTACCGCCTAGTTATCGCCGGAAGACGGCGGAGATAGTTAGGGCCCGGAAAATATTCCGTTCACTAATTATTCCGCGTAATTAAACGCGAGCATTATCGTGCGACGCCGCCGCCACCTGGCGGCATTGTGCGAACGTGATTTACTGCGATCCCGCCGCGATCCCGTTGCGATTCCATTGCGGTAGCCGGCCTCTTTTTGCACCAATTAATTATCGAATTGCTCGTATTTAATAATTGCTGTGAAATTAATGTGAAGAGGAACTATCGATTTGTCGAGGTTTTATGTTATGGTCATTCGGTTTTTTTCGCGGGTAGGTGTCAAAAAGTTAAGACGCGTTTTTGCTTTGTTATTTTAATTTATATTATTATTTATTCATTTTAACCAAATTTTATTGCATAAATTAATTTTAAATTTTACAATTTATCACCACTCACATTGGTCATACATTCCATGTGATTTAAACCACTAAATTACATCACCTGCCAGCTTATCACTAGTTTTGTCTTATATCACACAAAACTCAAACATCACTGCCACTATGTCACAATTAGATGACATTCAATCAGCCCAAAAGAGCCTGGAGGAGTGCTTCATCAAGAAGATGGGACAACTTGAGGCACAGATCCAGAGTGCTGGACCCTCAAAGGACACCGTCGCTAAGATTGCTGAGGAGTTTCGGACCTTCAGAGAGCTCATATTCGGCATGTTGGGTCTTCTCCGCAAGCAGATACAGGAGTGTTCAAGGGTGGCTGACGGTCTGGAGACACGTGCCCGGCGTAAGGCGCTGATTTTCACCGGGTTCCCTGAGGCGGAGAATGAAGATTGCCATACTCTTATATTAGGGGTACTAAAAGACAAGTTGGCCTTGAGTGACATCACGAGGCCTTCTATAAAAGTCTGCCACAGGCTGGGAGCGTCTAGCAGTAGTCCCACTAGGAGCAGGCCTATCCTGGTCAAGTTCTCGAGCTTTGAACATAAATCAGCGGTGTGGAAGGCCAAGGCTGGACTTAAAGGCTCTGCAGTTACTGTCAAGGAGTTTTTGACAAAGTCTAGGCAGAATGTGTTCACTGGGGCTCGCTTGCATTTTGGGATGCCGGCATGCTGGACTCAGGATGGGGTCATAATCATAAAGTCCCCCGATGGAGTACGTCACAAAATCACCACTGCCGAAGAACTAAACCCTTTGTTAGCAAAGTACACCAAGAAGACTGTAGGTACAGTTAGCACGCCTAGGACTGCGTAGTAGTGAGTGTTGTTTCAGTGTCAAGTGTTGTTTTCGCACTATATTGTGTTCGTACTTCATAATGCTTTCTTCGGTTTGGTTGTTTGCAGGAACTATTTTCCAACATCACATTACCCACTTTATAGGTTTTATGTTTACTTTTTATTCTACGTTTGGCGGTATTTTCCATAATCTTATTTTTTAATTGATAACTAAATGATTTAAGTAAAGTTGTATAACATGTAAGCTAAAGCTTGTCATTGTCTGTCAAACAACAAATGTCAAATTGATTTATGTCATAATTGTCATACGTATGTCATTACGGTAATGACAGTATTTATTCCTCTGTTGCACGTTTAAGGTATTGCGTTCCGTTTTACGGTGTTTGTGTATTTTTGTCAATTTCTCCGAACCTGTGTCTTCTGTCTTATTATTTTTTGTTATAAAATAGCATTACTCCTGTTTACATTTCTTTGTAATATACTAGTGAGGCTGATAGGTGGTGAATAGTATACTTTTAAACCGGACGGCCTAATTTGTTTTTAGTTAACAGTAATTTTTATAGTTATTTATATTTGTTTTATATATATAATATTTATATTTTTATTATATTATGGTATCAGATGATGATTCTTTTTGCTCCGCTATTGGTTCTGTTTATTCATCCGCGAATGATAGTTTTAGTTCATTGACAGACACTCTGGGTGACTTTGTACGTCGTAGCTTTACTCATCGGAAAGGACACTTATTTAATGTTTGTCACATTAATGCTCAAAGTATACCCAGCCATTACAATGATCTTTTTGACACTTTTACTGATGCCAATGTACATGCTGTTCTGATATCTGAGAGTTGGCTTAAACCTCATCTCTTATCTACAACCTACCCTCTTCCTGGTTTCATTCTTGTCCGTAATGACAGGATTGGTAAGGGAGGGGGTGGTGTGGCTATTTACATTCGTAGTGATTTCTCTTTTACAGTCCTAGCCACTTCTCCTTCTAATTATAGCGCCAGTGCTGAGTACCTTTTCCTGGAGGTTCATTTCAAAGGTGTCAAAACCCTCCTGGGTGTTGTATATTGTCCGCCCGCCGTTGACTACTTTTCCAATCTTGAGTTGGCTCTGGAATCTGTAACGTCGAAGTATGCACATTGCATCATCATGGGTGATTTTAACACTGACCTTAGTCACCATACCCCTCGTTCCCGTAAACTCCTCCATATCATTGAATCCGTCAGTCTCCATGTCCTCCCCCTGCAGCCCACTCATTGTAATGTCTCAGGTAATGACACGTGGCTTGACCTACTCCTTACGTCCGCTCCTTCTCTTGTTTCCTCTCATGGCCAGTGTCCTGCGCCTGGCTTTTCCCATCATGATCTCATCTTCCTATCATATATCCTAAAACCTCCTAAGCCTCTCCCTAAAGTACTGCACATGCGTTGTTTTGCGCGCATCGATGTAGATAAGTTGAGTCAGGATGCGTCGAAACTTAACTGGGACCACCTTTTAGAGGAGTCGACAGTTGATGGTAAAGTGGATGTTTTTAATCAAACTGTCCTTGCGCTCTACGACACCCATGCTCCCGTCAAGAAGGTCAGGGTAAAACGTCCGCCTGCCCCTTGGATGACGAGAGGTGTTCGAATGGCGATGAGGCGAAGAGATAGGGCTTTCCGTAAATTTAAGAAAGATCGGCTTGACGAGAACTGGAATCTGTACAAGGTAGCGAGGAATCGATGCAATCAAATGATACGCAACGCTAAGCGTCGCCATATTCTCGAAAATATAACGTCTTCTTCTCCTGCTGATATCTGGAAGTTTCTTGGAACTCTGGGTATTGGTAAGCAGCGACATATGGATTTCCCCAAGACTATTGCCTTGGATGATATCAACCGTCATTTTACTACCAGCTGTCATTTGGATCACCAATTGGTGTCTCAGACGGTTGATTTCATTGCAGGCTTGGCAACACCAAATGTGGACCCTTTTACGTTTTCTCCAGTCACTGAGGATGAGATTAAAAGGATCATCCTATCCATTAAATCCAAGGCCGTGGGGTGCGATGACATTAGTCGTTTCATGGTCACTTCGATCCTCGATTGCCTACTTCCTCCAATTACCCATATTATTAACTTTTCCCTTTACTCAGGGGTATTCCCATCACTGTGGCGTAAAGCTTATGTCCGTCCCCTTCCTAAAATATTGAATCCCTGCCTTCCTAGTCATTTCCGGCCCATTTCCATTCTCCCCTTTCTGTCAAAAGTGCTTGAGGCCTGTGTTCATAAGCAGTTTTCGGGGTTTGTTTACCGTAACAACCTCGTGAGTTCCTTTCAGTCTGGATTCAGGCCTGGGCACAGTACAACATCCGCTCTCCTAAAAGTGACTGGTGACGTTAGAGAAGCAATGGAGAATACCAAGGTGACGGTTTTGGTATTAATTGACTTCTCCAACGCCTTTAACGCTGTCAGTCATGATATTCTCCTCTCTATGCTCTCGCATCTTAAAGTTTCATCCGAGGTGCTGGAATGGTTCTCTTCCTATCTTCGGGGACGTCAGCAGTCGGTTCGCGTCGATGAGGCTTCGTCGAGTTGGCGGGACCTTGGTGCTGGTGTTCCTCAAGGCGGCATTCTTTCTCCTTTATTGTTTTCTATTTTTATTAACTTTATTACCCCCTGCCTTCAGTGTGCGTATCATTTGTATGCTGATGACCTTCAGCTGTATACTACTTCCAAGGTTGATAATTTGTCAGGCGCCATTCAGGATATAAACCGGGATTTGGATGCCGTTAACAATTGGTCTGACAGATTTGGGGTTTCTGTTAACCCTACAAAATGCCAGGCCATTATTATTGGTAGTTCACGCATGATGGGCAGAGTGGCGGATTTTCCCCTTCCTCCAATTATTTTTAATGGTTCTGTCATCCCTATTAGCTCCAGTGTGAAGGATCTCGGTTTATATCTTGATTCTACACTTAGCTGGCAAAATCAGGTTTCCAGTGTTTGTCAGAAAGTCAGTGGTACCTTGCGTTCCTTATATCGTCTGAGGAACTTTTTGCCTGTGAAGACGAAAACAATGCTTGTGCAGACTCTAATCTTCCCTGTAATCGACTATGGTGATGTGTGCTACTTTGACTTGAGCGCGGTCTGGTTGGATAAATTGGACAGAATGTTGAACAATTGCATTCGGTTCATTTTCAATTTGAGAAAATATGACCACGTTTCTAGTTTTAGGGCGGAACTTAAGTGGTTGCCCATTCGTCAGAGACGTAGTTTGCGTGCCTTAACTACTCTTTTCTCTCTTCTCACTTCACATACTCCTCCTTCGTACCTTATTTCTCATTTTCAATATCTATGTTCTACTCATACTAGGAGTCTACGTTCCTCTAATAATCTTTTACTCAGCTGCCCTTCTCACACTTCAGATTTTATTCACTCTTCCTTTTATGTCCAGGCTATTCTTCTTTGGAATGCACTCCCTCTTGATATCAGAACAGCCACCAGTTTGTATGCATTCAAGCGGAAGTTGCGGATTTACTTTTCGGAGCAATTGGAAAGAGTTGTATTATAATTCTCCATTCTATTCTTTATTAGGTATGTATTTAATATGTATTATAATATATAGGTATATATAAATATGTATGTATGTTTATTTTATGGTATTTTTTTATAAGTAGTAAGTATGTAGTATTTTAAATATTTTGTACTTATGTACACTTGATTTTATTTGGATAAATACTTTTGTGTGTTTATTTTTTTTTTTTCAAATTAATTTTGCTGTTTACCGCTCGTACATTAATTTGCACCTACCATGTTATCTCTTCACCACCTTTGGTCGACTGTTAGAGAATGCCTAAGGCATTAAGTCCGCCTTTGTACTTTTGATGCATAAAGTTTAAATAAATAAATAAATAAATAATTAATGGGTTTACGTGGATTTTGTTATTTTTGTCAGTATACTTTGATTTGGTCATGATATTTGATATTTTTGGTCAACGATGATGTTATACTTATAACGTAAATACCTACCTACCTTGGATAATAATTACACTGTTTCATTAAGTAAGTTGACCCTATAATTTATGTACATCTCTTCCCAACATAAGATAACTCCTAAGAAACCTACTCGCATTACTTCAACACACTTCACATCCACTCATTACTTATCCTCCAGCATCCAAAACACGCAACAAATCATCTCTCTCCCACAATTTGCGGGAAACGTAAAAAGGAACGCGAAATATGCTTCGGCCGTGATGAAAAAATAATAGCAACAACAATGTGGGTGTTATCAGGCCAGTCCCTTGGTCCACTCTTATTACGAACCTCAGGCCTCTAATTTGGTCTCAGAAATTCCTCTTATTTCCCCGTCGCCATCCGAGGCCGAGGCCTTCTTCTAATGAAACGTCACACAAATGAAAATTCTTGTAGTTGTAGATGAATTTTTAAGGTGTTTCTTTAGAAGGCTAAGCTTGGTTATTTTCAAGGCTGCTTTACTTAAAAGACGTTAAAGATTGCTTAATTAATCACTGAATTATAAAACATTATCTATACTCTACTCATTATAAAACACTAATCACAACCACGCAATTAAAGCATGAATGCCAGCCACTATTTCTAAATCCTGCTATTAATTAAAAATAATATAGTTGTGTTGAACAGTGTCTCCTATACATGTACTTAAGTAAAGCTCATTAGTAATTACGGAGGGCTGGTGAGGACGGGAGGCTAAATATTTTCTCGAGCCCGCCCCGGCCAGGCGCGGTAATTAAAAGAACGGAGCCGAGCCGAGCCCCGGGGAAAATCAAAAATTATTATTGTTCACGCATATTTTCTTCTGGGGAAATATTTTGATATGAAAGTATGGAAGTGGGACTTGTTTGTGGAAAAACCTTTTAGGCACAGTATTTTATTTGATAACGATTTAGACATTTTATTAGGTAATTTTAAAAAGTTTCAATGTTTATAATTTTAGTATACTACTTATATAATATTATACTATTTAAAGAAACCAACTAAAAAGTTCGTCACTACAATTTTAAATATCAAACATGAAAACATACACAACAATTTACTTTATTTTTGTTTTAACAATATTCAACTTTTTGGAATCAACATAATTCAAATCTAAAAAAAAAAAACAAAACACGCTACAATGCCGCGTAAACGCAACACAAAATATTAACGTCAACGTCATTTTGTTAATGAGGTAAGAACAAGCGGCTGAGAGTCGCGTCATTAGGACGCGGAGCGTCAAGCGGAGCGGGCGCGACAAAGCTCCCAGAATTAATGACACCTCGTGAAAAGCCGAGATGAGTTATTTTCGAGAGGAAAAGGCGCACGTGAAGTGCGCGGTTGTTTTACATGCGCTGTGACGTTTTGTTTGAACTAACGAGGTCAATAGTGAGCCGTTCACGGCTTAGAGCGCGTTGGTAACAACTTGCTGTAGTTCTCTTGGACTGGTTTTGTTTATGGTAGGGCTGGTGACAGATTGGGCCTGATATTGTAGAATTGATTAGTGTTTGTATAAAAAGGGTTTTTTATTTGAAAGTATTTATAAAAGTAGATTTAACGGTTTTTATTTCATATCTTATGGCCAAATAGTCACAATGAATATACATGTTGTGTAAAGTAGCACATTTAAGTTGAGCACTATTGAGACATCGCGTAGGGCTTCGTAACATTACGTAAGGCAGTATATCATAGTATAGTATTGTGTACCTACGACGGCATTCGAATGGTATTTATTCACTTTATACGCTTGCTAAAATGCCAAATATTGCAAAAAAAAAAACGTTTTACTTTCCAGTTTGGCAAAGCCTGTAGTGGAATTTCCATTGATCATAATCAAGGTCTACATTCTCACGCAGAACAGAAAAAAAAACATTTTTTAAAACAGGAACACATCACTCAGTTCAAATAAAAAACGCGCGAAAATCAAAACTCCCGCGAATCTCGCGATCCGTATCGCATGTCGCGCCCGCACGAACACATCTCGGTTTTCTCGTAAAAAATATAATTAAAAAGAAAAAACAGTATAAGGTTGATCACAAGTGCCGATAACGCTTGTGCTACCGTTTACGCGCCCTTTGTCCGCGATGATAATAAAAACTCAAACAATAGAGGCAGAACAAGGAGCAGTCGTTGCCTCAAACACGCCCCACTTGACAGATAAAAAAAAATGATGTGTAGTGGACTCGGTTTTCTTATTGCGTTCCCAAGCACACATGGGTTGATGGGATATTCGGGCTTCATTCATACTTACCTAAAATATAATCATTTTGTTTAAGAATTTTTTGTTTTAACATCGATATAATCAGCTCGTCTAGTAACTGTCAGTACTTAGGGTCTTAGGGTATTCTATTTTCAAACATTTGTTTTGAAACATTTTTATGTAAAAATCTGTATGTAGTTACTTATCTTCTTTCGGATTTATGACGTAAGTAGGTAAGATACAAAAGAAGTTGATATAAGTATGTGAATCTTAACACGACAATATTCTTAGCTATTAACAACACGTGCGTTTTGTCGCCCTAGTATTGAATTGTTAAATGTAAAATCACATGAATCTACGCTACCTAATGATAGTACAGATAGGCACAAAAATTTATTTGAAATATTTATTCTTGAAGCTAAAATATTGAACAGAAATTAAATATCTAAATGAAATTACTACCTATACCTATAACTTTACCTACTCAGCTTTGATGAACTTTCTAGTAATTAAATAAAAGCGTGCGACTTTAATCCGTATGTAAATCATATGGACGACAGCGACACCGTCGATTACAACTGGTCATACATATTAATTTTAGCTAACTCGTGTCGACATTGGAAAAAATCGAAAAACTTTTGGAGTCGACTGTACTCTGCGCACCTGGGTCGCCGGGGGCTCTTATTCAAATGCAAATCAAACGTTCCATTTTTAAAATCTACCATCTCGGCACTCCTTGCTTCCGGAATGACTTATGTCCAATGCTACCAACATGAAGCCTAATGTACAGAGGAATTACAACCTCACTTAGACAGGTTTAAGTTCAGTTTGCTTTACAAATATTTGTATATACGCTATTACGTTGTTGAACATAGCTGTCGTTTGGGACCTTTTAGGGCAAATTTCGAGTACCCAGGTGTGCTCCCGATCCGGTTAAGGGAAACGTCCTTGTTAGGGATTCTCGTATAAAATCGTTTAATGGTTTGTTTTTAATTTCATTTTTACATTCAACGACGCGATGTAGTAAATTATTGGTAATAAAACGGTTTGAGTTTTATTGGAAATATTTATAATGATCAGTTTCTGTACAATGGGGATTACGTAGTGAATGAGTTTGATGATCGTGGGTGGGTTATTTTAATACTAACTGTTACCTGTACATTAAACAAACTGTTTATTTGTGAACATTAGCTCTGTATGGGAATTCAACATAACTTTAATCCCCGTCAATTAACTTTATTTGTACAATAAATATTTGATTACGACGTATGTATTTATATTAAAATCAATTATGTTTAATGGATATTATATAATTTATGAGTATGTACAGTCAACAAAAGAGATAGGTATCCAGGGTTGTCAGATGTAGTTGAATTTTTCTTAGAAACCGATGGATGTCTTCGATTGAAACTTAAATTAATTAATGTACTGTTTATTTTCTACTTTTTACCCCCTTTATACCCTGCATACCTATCTCTTTTGTTAACTGTACATACAATGATTGCCCGACGATTTTTTTAAATTAAGAAGCTGTGAATATTTCGCCTACTTATTTACTTAGTATTAATCCGGTTGTCACAGTGCCTGATTAGCTGCTACGCTACATATTGCGGGTTCGATCTCCGTACAAAACAAATATTTGTTGTTAATGTAAATAATGTTTGTAAACGGGCTCACGACACAAGAAACATTCTTAGTGCGGGCGGCTGTTATTTTCAAAGATAAATTACGCACCTAAGTAAATTAAATATTACAATAACTTATCACATCACACATTAAAAACTATACCTTCCTACCCCATAAAACTATAAATCAATCAATAGTATCGTTTTTAAAACAAAAAATGGTAAGAAAAAACCTATAGACCCCACACAGGTTTGGCAGACAGCATGGCACCAACAACCTGTCCAACCCATGTTGGACCCACCTTTGTTCCAACCATTAATAAACTAAGGAATTTTAAGCGTAATATTGGAGCCAATGTTGGAACAAAGACTTGGGTATAGTGGCCGCCAACCTACTTTTCTCTTTTTACGAAGGTATGTAATAGAAATATAAACACAACATATTTATAAACAGTAAAATATGCCAAACAAAAAAAATACTTTTTATATTAAATACTAACTGCTGCCAGAGGTTACGTCTTTGGTTACTACTCCGCTCCCCTGGGCCATAGCGTGATGACATATAGCCTATACTATTCCTTATGAGTCTGACTATGATTTACAAAAAGATTTTTTCAATCCGACTGTTACTTCAAGATATAAGCGCATTTAAACAAATAAACAAAAAACTCTTCAGATTCATTTTAATATTATTTAGCTTTTAGCTTATTCAGCTTTATTTTATAAAAATATAATAAACATATAATAGTATAGATTCAAAAGTTTACTTTATAATCAGACCTCACACAGCAGACAGCGTGGCACCATCCTACATTATCACCTTCCCAATCTATATTGAAACCAACATTGATCAATCATTCATCTAAAAAATTTGGGACCTGATAAATTGGCCCCAACATTGGCCACGCTGGACATTGGACATAATTAATGACTGTCGTAAATATTGTTTCGAAAAGGCACAAAAAATACTGTCGATGGCTTTTGGCACTGTAATACAAAGGAGTGACATAATGGATAAGAATGCGGAGTGCGAGACGTGTTAATTTGGAGATCTGCGAAATTATAAATTTTTATGGCTTTTTATTTTAGTTTTTATTGGTCTACCTATGCCATTTGGTCTATGATGAGGTGTTTATTGATCCGTGGGTGTATGAAAGAAAGAAATTGGATGTGATAATGTGTTAGTTAGATCTGGACATGGATATTAGCTTTATAATATTTGTTTAGATATGGTCTGCAGACGATATATCTATACATATAATAAAACAGTAAAAAAACTGTGTCTGTACATTAAATATATTAAAAAAATAATAATTGAGGGGGGTTTAGAAACAGTAATAGAGCACGAAACCAAAAAAAAAATTCTGTCTGTTTGTCTGTTTGTCTGTTTGTCTGTGTGTCTGTTTGTCTGTTTGTCTGTTTGTTTGTACACGCTAATCTTCGGAACTACTTGACGGATTTGAATAATTTTTTTTTTGTTGTGTAGGTATTAAGTCTGGGCAACATATAGGCTATAATTTATCTTGGAAACTTGAACACCTGATGCAGAACCGCAACAGACCAGCTAAACTATAAGAGATACAAAAATGGTACGATAGCAAAAATTGTTTCACGTGATAAGCATTTTTTGCTAAGAGAATAAATTTGAAGATCTGGAACACCTGATGTGAAACTCCAAGAGCCCAGCTACACTATAACATATATAGGGATGACGTCTTAGCAAGAGTTGTTCAGCTTAATGAGCACTCTCTGTTGTCGTATAAAATTTGAAGATCTGGAACAGCTGATGTGGAACTCCAAGAGCCCAGCTATAGTAAGAGTTGTTCAGCCTGATGAGCACTCTCTGTTGTAGTATAAAATTTGAAGATCTGGAACAGCTGATGTGGAACTCCAAGAGCCCAGCTACACTATAACTAATATAGGAATGACGCCTTAGCAAGAGTTGTTCAGCCTGATGAGCACACTCTGTTGTCGTATAAAATTTGAAGATCTGGAACAGCTGATGTGAAACTCCAAGAGCCCAGCTATACTATAACATATATAGGAATGACGTCTTAGCAAGAGTCGTTCAGCTTAATGAGCACTCTCTGTTGTCATATAAAATTTGAAGATCTGGAACAGCTGATGTGGAACTCCAAGAGCCCAGTTATACTAAGAGTTGTTTAGGGTGATGAGCACTCTCTGTTGTCGTATAAAATTTGAAGATCTGGAACAGCTCATGTGGAACTCCAAGAGCCCAGCTACATTATAACATATGGGCGGATTTTTTTAAAACTGTACCTAAGTTAAAATGCAGGTCCTCATTTTTTTTGTTTTTGTTTCAATATGTGTAGTTGAATTCTTATTGTATAATAAGTGAACTATAATAAAATGTATAGAATATTTGAATAGCTGCTACAAATTAGTCATAATAAGTTATTGAAATTCAGTCGGGGGATTTTTGGTTCCACTGAATAACAATTTATTATCTTAATAATGAGTTAAATAAAACGGGTATTATAATGAAAATCATCCTTTTATTAATATCAGGTAGGTTTTTATATAAGAATAATAAACATTTAGTTCGAACGAACAAATGAAATAATAATATTATTGTATGTTTATATCCTCTGACTAACTTGTTGACTAATCGCTTGCGTGTTTTTCTTTATAACTTTTCAAATTGTCATTGATTACTATTTTGTGATAAAATTTTAAAGTAAAAAGAATATGTTCTCTTCATAACAATATTTAAAATATTAAAAACTGTACACCAAGTAAAAATAAACCCAAAATGTTGAATTATTTGTATAGGGACAGTTACTCATTGGAATGTTGAAATTTGTCAGTGGAAAAGTAAGGGCTCTGGTTACAATGAAGGATTTTTTGCCAATTTTGATTGCTTTATCAACTCATTGAAATTATTTTGCTTTGTGAAAATATACTAAATTAGAAAACTAAAACTTCGTAATCATAACAATACAAAAATGACAAGCTCTTACACAGATAACAAAAGTCTTAAAAAACGACATATTGTATCAATTTAGGAACATTGGTAATCAGGATTTAAATAAAGCTGCTTTTGAACATCGGTGACGATAGTTAAGGATTTTACAAGAGCTGCATGTTTTTTCTTGTACTCTTCAAATTTTTCTGGGTCTTGCTTTAATTTTTCTCTGTGTCGTCTAACTCTCTCAGCTGATGTGAGTGGCATTATTGTCACCTAAAAATTAAAATTGTAATAGTTACTTTGTCTCTAATACTCCTTAAAACAGCTCACACTCCATAAAGCTGGATCAGTTATAAGGTTGAAATGCACACACACATACATACTATGCTACTGCATACACTATACATGTACTTATATTAAAATGTTAAAGAAAATACTTAATATTAATTTAACTAGCAATTGCGCTAACTTAACCTAAAGTTAACTCTCCTATCCTTGTGTTATTATGACACAAATTAACTAAAAATCTTACTATGGTCACTGTTTGACAATGATTCAAGGAAAAAAAACAAATACATACACGCACAACAAAAACAAATAAATATCCACGTTCAGTTCAGTTGCTAGTTTCAAAATGATTAAGAAGCTATTTAAATTACGTAATCAAATATAAAAGAGATCTGACGGAACGCTGTTCGTCGTGAATTCATACAGCTTTAGCGTTCCATTGTGTAACAATTTTCTCCACTGAGTAACATTTTTGGCAGAATTAGTCAGTGGAATGTAACGAAAGTCCGACAAAAATTATGTTTGCATTAATATTTCCATGATTTATAGTTATATCAACGAAATAATGTAACAATTTAAGAAACTAATAACTGACTGTTCGTAAATTAAGTATGAAACATGTAAAAGATTGTATAATTACCTTAAAAAGTGTGGTTACTGGTGGTTAGTCACTGGATATAATTTGTGCACACGCCGCACGCGTCCTCAATATTTCTGTTGTGAACGATACTCGTAATTTGTTGTCAAGATGCAGGCAGCCAATCGGATGGCTTTGTAGTGTTGCCAACGAAAGAAAATATTACTGATTTAGAAATATTTTCATAAAACCACTTAAACTCGCGTTACTCAGGGGAAAGTTCCACTCAGTCGAAATCTCAGACTTTGATTTAAAAACTAATTAAAAATCTATTTGTTATTGTAATTAATTTTTGTTTAGGTTTTTCATAAATATATTATTAAGGCCGTATAATACTGTTATTACAGCAATCTAAATACTGATAACTAAACTGATATGCTACTTTTTATGTTACTACGAGATGAGGGGACATGGCAAAAACCTGCTGATTAGTAATTATATTGCACTGAAAAATGATCAATTAACTAAAAAACAATGAAAAAAAAATCACGGCTATGCTACCAAACATATGCTCTATCATGTGACGTTAAAAAATATTAGTGTTTTGTAATGACGTGAGTAAAAAAAAAATCTAAACTTAAGGGACATCATGAAAACTTAAGGTACACTTTTAAAAAAATCCGCCCATATATAAGAATGACGTCTTAGTAAGAGTTGTTCAGCCTGATGAGCACTCTCTGTTGTCGTATAAAATTTGAAGATCTGGAACAGCTGATGTGGAACTCCAAGAGCCCAGCTACACTATAACTAATATAGGAATGACGCCTTAGCAAGAGTTGTTCAGCCTGATGAGCACACTCTGTTGTCGTATAAAATTTGAAGATCTGGAACAGCTGATGTGGAACTCCAAGAGCCCAGCTACACTATAACATATATAGGGATGACGTCTTAGTAAGAGTTGTTCAGCGTGATGAGCACTCTCAGTTGTCGTATAAAATTTGAAGATCTGGAACGACTCTAATCGCTCATCCCGTTGTTTTCCTTAGAATTCTACATCAGACGTTTCAGATCTTTGATTTTGACGACCCCGTTGTCGCTGGCATAAGCAACAGGATCCGCGTACGAAGTCGCGGGCAGAAGCTAGTCTAAACTAAAATTATAACGTAGTCTTTTTCCATCAGGAATTTCTCAGTAGCAGGCTCAGAGTCTGGATTTGTGCCCGGTTGATGGCAATAGGTTCGCCTCCTATTACTTGGGACTTAAACATAACTGGCGAAATGTGAGTGTACTAATGGGTACACCTCTGTCTAACCCTTCGGAGATTACAGACGTGATATTATGTTGATAGAAACTAGTGTCAATTATTTATTATTTTGTTTTATGGATGGCAAAGCGACGCAATCATAGCGTTGGAGAAGTTTCAACATATTTTTTTACAGATATTAGTTTTGGCATGGACATGCGTGACGATATTTTAGCTCTATTATACTGAATACCATATAAATCATATAAGAAAAATATCCCTCAGAAAAAAATCGTAAACATCTTCGAATTTATGACAGTTTCCAAAATGAAGATACCTATAAGCCACAAATGGCCACAATACGATACACGAATACTTTTTTCCCATAACTCAAAAATAGTTTATAATTCATGTTTCGCCACGCAAATCAGAAAATCATAATAATTCATCGAATAAAAAAGTATCGTCTATCCGGAGACGGGTGGAGGCCACACAAAGGGCTCTCGTAGTTCGCCAATAATAATAGCTAATAGTTTTCTCAAGTTCCATACAAAAGTGATTTAGTGCGCTCAAAAGTCGGGCAGTAAATCAAAGAGCTATCTCGTACCGAATCGACCAATACTCGATCCTATAATGATCCCGAAGGACACGTGCTCTCTCATTATTTGAAGTTATTCCTGATTTAAAATAAATTTTTATTGCGCCATCTGTCATAAGGGAGATAAAACTCTTAATGGCGTTTGCGGGAGTCGACTCTTGCGCAGGGCATCATTCCCGCACTGACATTTACTGTCGATGAACTTAAGTTTAATGTAAATGCCGTAAGCAATGGCATTTCCCTCATTACGGGGCCAACACGATGCGACTTATGGTTTATTACTCGTCAAATGTTAACATATTATCGCATTACCTTTAATAATGGCGTCGTAATTTTTGAAACTGATAATGACACCGTTAATGTTTTGAAGCCTGTGGCCCTGAGAGCTTCTTTGGGGATTAGGAAGTTTAACAGATAGATATTCAGACACAACTGTGAGACACTCTCTTCATAAATGTAGTCGAAGAATGTACTTATACGCTTTGTCTAAATTCTCTATTTGAAAATGGAAGAGACATCGTAATAAAGACTTTCACCATGGATTCAGTTCATGATTCTGGACCCCCTCGTAATAAATTTTTCATAGGTTTTTTTTTTTTAAATCTGCTGTTCCCTACAGAAACACACGCTCAAATTATATGGAAGAGCTGTTGTTTTTTTTTCCTATCCGGCGAAAAATGTTAACCCTGGCGGGGTCTAGAATCATTAATTACTGAATTAATGGTGGAAGTCTATATTACGGTATCCCATCCACCGTGTATATAATTTCTTTAATTTCCATTTCTACAAAATAATTAAAGCACAAATGCGCAGACGTCTTTCCATACATGCTCCTTATGCCTATTGTTAAGACATAATCTCTTACTAACAAGATCGTACTCGAGGAACCTACACTTCAAAATATTCAATAACATCCTCCCAAAAAACAAGGTAAGCTCTTCACTCGAAACTCCATCCAGGCAAATTAAATTTATACACGAAATGTAATAACAGTGGGCATCAAAAGGCCCGGACTGTCCGTGCGGAGCTTTCCTTTTAATTAGACCCTAAGTACTCGTTAAAAAACAGGATCTTCCCGAACAGACAAAGCGCGCTGTACTAACAAACAGTGCGAATGTAAAAACGTTGGATAAATAAGTGGAAAAATACAGGTAAGTCCAAGAGGGTTTTTTGTACGGCCCGGCCGGCCACTTAGGTCATCCTGCGAAATAAAGGCCCAAGTTTTTTATATCGCTTTTAAATGCGAGGCCCGTACGTCCAGCCGGACCAGCCGGACCCGCCTCATCCCCTTCTACGTCGATAATGTGAAACGAAACAAACGAAAGAAAATGTTTCCGAGCGCCCCGTCCGCTTTTATTGAACAGTCTTTTTCGTAGTTTCGATTGCAAATAGTTCGTGTAATTCAGTTAGCTCGCTCTCGACGATACAAATAAAATTGAACACTATAAAATATATTTAAGGCGAAGTTTACCTGAGCTAAAAAGCGGCGTATTTACAAAATCAGCGAGACGCGTAACGACGTACCGTGCTGTTTCGTAGAAAACGGCTTTGCACCGACGATCCATTGTTTGCGTATTATGTTGCGTGAAAAGCTTTGCATCTCTTTTGTCGCGCCGTCGACAGCGCGACTCAAAAATAATATTACTGTAATTCCTATAATATTTTAACGCGAGTTTTACTTAATCGAGTTCGTTAATTGTCTTAATTATTGGTGCGTGAAGTCGGGCAGGTTTTAACCATTTTATAAACGTTTATTACAATGTTATCATTGGCGGGTTGTTCGTTCTTATATAGGTATATAAATCTTGGGTTGTTTTCTACCCGCATTTGATTGGAGTCTTCATGTGTGAAGCTATACGTTTTCAATTTGGCCGGCGGGAGGGCTAGTGCTCTCTTCGTCCGTGAGGGGGCGCCACCCGAGCGTTTGAAGCGGTGATTAGTAATGTGGCAGGGGCTTATGGTGAAATAATCTTAGTGGAGCCATTAATGAGAAAACATTCGGTCGGGGATGGCTGACGATTAATTAATTTCTTTTGATTTCTGTCCCAGAAGATATTATGAGGGGAGTTACTAGATTTTAACAGTATGAGTGTAGATTAACGCTCTCGTCTCAATGTTTTCACAATAAAAATAACCAAAAACATGAAGTACTTCTAAAAGTAACAAAGAATTAATCTCCTTTAAAATCAATCTTCAGTTCTAGAACTTATTGGAAACCTTTTTTTTTAGAAACCTAAGTAGAACCTCATTAGAAGCAACCGCAAAGCTCTTTCCAATACAAATAACGTCAAGAACCCTTGGCATTTACCGACAACCATACCCAATAGATAGTAAGTAGGTACTTAGCTGTATAAAAATTAATTTTCCAACGTCGTAAACAAATAATGAAAGCAAAATGTCGGCACGAAGGTATAATACCTACCTAGATGTAAAAATAAATCGATTTTGTGCTACTCGAGTGAACACGGGAGGGCAGTCTTATTATAACCCCATAGCGTTGTACCTGCGAGACACTCGATTTAATTATTTATATCAGCTTAATTTGATTTAAAATTCAATTGAATTGTTTTTTGTTTAAGTGTCGTGGATCGGCGCATTTATTAATTAGCTGTTGGGTGACACGTGTATGGTGTTATTTCTATATAAAGGTACCTATCTACGTTATATAAAGGTAGTGTTTTACTATGTTTTATACTGAAGTTTTTAATTACTTTCAGGATCGTTTTTAATCTTTTCTCATCATCTTGAGAAAGTTTTATGCAAGGCTCGAAGGCAGTTTGGGGTTGTTGCTAAATGCTGACATCCCCGAATTTAAAACATGTTTCAAACCACTAACGATATTATCTTTTTTTATTCAAATCACATCATGTATTTGAAATAAACTTACAGGCACTTTTGAATTGTCAAAGTTTCAATTAATCAGACAGTTGTAGCTCTTCCCAAACAGCAACATTTTTATGAAGTTTGCACTATACCTGCTAAGATTAGGTAGGTCAGTTTATGATTATAAAACAATTGAATCGACATCAAACTCTCAACAACATCTTAACGCAACAAGTCAACAACATGGCAGGTTACTTCAAGGCTACATTTAGAAACTCGAACACCAAAACACTGTCGACGCATGACGCAAACCAATTTAAACTCTAAAACTATAATCAACAAGCTCAAAACAATTGAAACAAAAGCAAAGCAAACAAAAGTGCACCACAGAAACCCGCTAAACACTAAACAAAGATACACTCGGTTTTTCTAAACAACGAACAAACAGTAAATTGTTTTTGAAACAACTCCGAGTTACTCGTCAGTCGAAGCCAACTCCACTACCTCTACCGAAAGTTCGGTAACAATGTAGAAACCTACAAAATGAGAGTATTGTAATCAACCTTTTTGAGAAGTAAAACAAAGGTGAACAATTGTTTATCAAAAGGCTAGGACATGGAACTGTTGCTACTATCGGTTACTTCGAGTATAGTCGAGTGTATCGAAACATGTTGTTGCGACTTTTTTTTGTCGTTTGTTTGTTGTACGAACATTTTTTTCATTAGTAGGTACATTTTATAATGCAACCACATGCAACTTTTTGTTTTTTTTTTTCGTGGTATGTTTTGCTTCCTACTGCTATTATAAACTCAAAATTTTGTAAGGATTGATGGAAAGATGTTGGTTACTCTTTCATGCTTAAAGGGCTGAACGGAATAAAAATTAAGACTGGGTTAATTCTGAAGCCTACGCAGAGGAAGTCGAGGGAGAAAGCTAGTATATTTGAATCGGTATACGTTTGTTTCACAAGAAAATGTCTACTCAGAAAAAAATCTTAGCCGATAGGTAACTATTGCAGGACCGGTTGATATGCGGGACATTTTGTATCCAACAGTGGACAAAGGTGTCTTTCTAAATATTTAAAAAAAGAACTAAAAAAGGTTTATATTCTTAAATTAAATCCTAATGCCCGTTCAGGAATAATGTGAACTGAACATAAAAAAAATCTTTAATATAAAACCTAAAACATTAAAACAATCCCCTTTGAAACATTAACCCTAAAAATCTGTCGGAAAATTAATTTGACATCAAGAAACTCGAAATTAATTCGCCCATTGTAATCTCAGGTTTGAGTAATTTATCACCTTGAACGGTAACATCAATAGGCTAACATTGGTAACCTGTGAAAATCAAAACCTTTGGTCAGGTTATTGCACGGACAATGTCACTTATACCAAGTAAAGGGCACGATCTTTGTCGGGTTGGCCTTTGACTTATTCGCACAAGTTGCACGAGTAACTTTTCAAAAGAATTAAAATGGAAACCTCCTTCTTTCTGAGGAGATCCTTCAGTTGTACATTGTTTAACTAAACAAATTCTTTGAACAAAATTGAAAAAATTAAGAATAATTACTTTCTAGTTCAATGGGACACAATTGTTCTTAAAGTTATGGCTGTCCTTTGAAATTAGCAGATGTTGCGCGATTTTACTTACTTTGTTTGCTTTGATATTTTCGTTCAGTTTTCAATACGGGAGTCACAGTGTTCGATCCAGAATTATCGTTTGGCTTGACCCCGTTTTTTTTTTGCCCACTATATTCAATTATTGACAAATATACCCCCCGGGAGTCACTGTCTTATTTTTTCTTATAAAATCTCTGTAACGTTTGTCTTAACTAACTCTAAAATTACTGGAACAGAAAATGTTTGTGTGTCATGTATTGTAGTTATTAAATATACCAATTATATACGTAGAACGTAACTAAAACTCCTGACGGAAATATTTGTAATCAAGTACCCTTATCAACCCAGCAGTCGTTTCAATGACCAATATGTATTTATACAACATTTGCCTCCAAACAAAATGTGTTGTTCACAAAAATTACCTAATAATAGTCCTTATCTCGTAAGAAACTAAGTGGTAATTAGGTTAAACAGGGTACGGGCAGTCGGTGCGAACGGCAAATTCCTATTGTGGCGTTATCGTCGGCCCCCAGTCCCGGCCGGGAGGACTGCCATCAGCCAACTTTAATTCGCTTTTACTAGGCAAATTTTTAATTCGATTCAATTTTTATTTTTAAATGTTTGTCTGTTTTTTTTTCTTTTGTGAATAACATAATGGAGTTGTTTGTTTTGGTAGATTTATAAACATGAGAGATTTATTTACATGAGGTCTTGAGTTTCGATTCCCAGGTCGGGCAACGTTATTGGGTTTTTCCATTAGGAATTTCTCAGTAGCAGTTTCGGAGTCTGGATTTGTGCCCGGTTGGTGGGAATAGGCTTGCCCTGTATTACATGGGACTTAAACATAACTGGCGAAATGTGGGTGTACTAATGGGTACACCTCTGCCTAACCCTTCAGGGATTACAGACGTAATGTTATGTTATGTTAAAAAAGTAAGTTTTCTTTTTTGAGTTCTCTCTCACGAAACAGTTGACGGAATCCTAAATATGATTTCAATTCTTAGACACATCTCCAAAAAACTATAATCTCTAACGTCATCAGAAATTCAATCAATCTTTTCAATTTCCTACACGAAATACGGTAGTAGGGTGTCACCATCATTCGTGTCTAAAAGTGAGATAATGCTAGGGCGCCACGTGCGCGGACACACTCCATCGAATAGCAATACGTACCCAATCAGGATTATACAAATCCCCGCGGGCAAACCCGGGGAAAATAATTACGAGGAGCCGAGCTAATCAAGTGCTGAGTATTAAGGAAAAACTCTTGTAATGTATCCTTAGAATGACATTCGGGTTACGGTTATTTTGGGTATTTGAATTTAGAAGAAGATGGTTTTTTCTTTGTCACTGCTCTTGTAAAAGCTTTACAATCATGTTGAGGCACTATTAGAAGTTAATAGCCACAAATAGCTTTTCTTGAATGACATTGCGTACTCAAGTTTTTCAGCTATTTCCTAATTTTTGACAGAAATTGGTATTTGAGTATAACTAGGGAAACGCACCGGCTTCACTTTAAAAAAAATCTTTCATAACAGCCTTGTCCGGGAAATCATGAACACAACAAAAATATAATCAGCTAAATCGGTAAAGCCGTTCTCGAGTAATGCACTAAGATGTAGCCATTCATGTTTATTGATATAATATAAATAGATAGATACTTAAACATTTATTTAAGTTCATTAAAATAAAAGTCTACGATCACCCAACATTTATTTTTTTAATCCACAAATTCGAGTAAATCCAATCGGAAAGATCGGAACTCAGAATAAATGAAGTAGACATATAATTTAAGCCTAAAGGCTAATGTTCATCGGGACGTGATGAAGCGTCGCACAACACATCAGTGGGCTCTATGACCGAGCCAATGCACCATTGCACACCCCATCATACCGGCCTTGCCTATATCTATGGCAAAAATTCATTTTGTATAGCCATATTGAATACATCAAAGATTTTTATGCAGTCTAAAGCACGCCTTTGATTTTGATTGTGCGTATCGTACAGGTATAGGAATACCTATTCAATTAAAAGGCATGAAGTATACAGGCTGCCTTTTAATTCATTGGCCATCTTTCAGGAAGTGAAAGTACCTATGAATATGAACAACTTTTATTATGGAACCAATCATGACAATTGCTATTCCCTGCAAACCTACAGTACAACATGGTCAAAATGTACTAAGCGGCTGTTTTTTTTTTTTGCATGTCCTGGTTGGTCCTATAGTAAGTCACATAACATCATGCCTGTAATCCCCGAAAGGTTAGGCAGAGACTTACCCATTAGTACACTCACATTTTGCCAGTTAGTAGTCACATTTTGCCCATAGTAAAAGTTGTTCGTAATCATGAGTAAAGAACTCTCTAAAAATTGGCCACTTAATTAACAATGAGGCGATAGGCGGCGGCGACCTCTCGCGCCCGGGCCTGGTTCAGGCCATGCTCCGGGGCGAGAGGGAATGGGATGCAGTCACCTCCTTCTGCGAAGCAGTAATGCTAGCGAAGGAGGAGGCGGGCCGCGTGAGGGAGAGAACATCCTCCACCTCACGCCCCAGCCGCCGCGGGAGACGCCCTGGGCGTCGGACGTCGAGAGACGACATCCGGCCACCGTAGGCGCGGGCTTGCGGACGGCGAGTAATGGGTAGCGCCGTCCGATCAAGGACCATGCCCGGGTCGACGGCGCGTTCTGTTCGCGCGCGCCTCAAAGAGCTGTCAGCACAGGGACGGGGCCCCAATAGGGGCCAAACGCCTGCCGGGGTTGCGGGACGTCTTAACAGGATACCGTGACCCCGGAACGTAAAGGGCAACAGAAGGAACAGGGTGGTTTTTTAGTCAGTAAAAGTCTGACAGTCCCTCCCGCCCCACCCACCGGGTTTGACGGGTTTGACTGCCTCGTTGGTCTAGTGGTTAGTGACCCTGACTGCAAAGCCGGAGGTAGTGGGTTCGATTCCCACCCAGGACAAACTTTGTGTGATGAGCATAATTGTTGGTTCTGTGTCTGGGTGTAATTTATCTATATTATGTATGTATTTATTAATTATATAAGTATGTATATCAGTTGTCTGGTTACCATAACACAAGCTCTGCTTAGCTTGGGATCAGATGGCCGTGTGTGAGTTGTCCCAAGATATTTACTTTACTTTACTTTACTTTACCCAGGCCGGAAGGAATCATTTGATGATTTTTACCACCTAAAAAAAAAAAAAAACCTTCATATATATATATGGTCAGTAGGAGGATATATGAGTAATATCACATACATACATAACTAGATTAGGCTACAACGCTAGTCCACGTGGCCATAGATTACTGTCACGTGTCACAAGATCCGTAAAATTTAACATCTATACTAAACTAAATCAAAAACCCTGCTAACCTACATTTCAAAGCAGAGCAAGGTACAAGCGACCCATATCGAGTTACAGACAAAGCCAAAAACACGTGTGTGCCTTTAAAAGCACACCTTTTCAAGTTGTGAATCGTCCAGTTAGCGTGGAACGTAAGTCGGTCGTTTTAGAACTTCACTTAGCGAATGAATACTAGCGGGTTGTCCGGGATAGCGGACTGTCCTCCGGTGCGCATTCACTTCACCCTATATTTTTAATGTTAGGTATTTCTATTCAAATCGTCGAACCGATGGAAGGAGACGTCCCAAACTGTGAGTGGTGGACGCATGTCGATATGGTTGTCGATGTTTTTAGGTGTCTTTGCAAATATTTGGCTGAAGTAGAGTATGAATGAAATAACATAACATCACGCCTGTAATCCTCGAAGGGTTAGGCAGAGGTGTACCCATTAGTACACCTACAGTTCGCCAGTTATGTTTAAGTCTCAAGTAAACAAATACAATTTTGACTGATAATTCATATTTACGAACGTTCTGCAGAATGAACTGATTCAGCAATAAGCATAACGTATGCTTGTTTAAATTCTTACAAATGTTTATGTTAAAAATCCGACAGATAAGGCGATTAACACACGGCACCGTACGCCGCTCCGGCATGCGGTAGCGGTGAAGCGGATTTCGATTTTCGAACACCGCTCGACCGCGCGGTCGTGCGGTGTTCGTGTGCAAGGTTCAAGCGGATTTCATAGAGGCTAGTGCGACGTGAGAACCGCATCACCGCATGCCGGAGCGGCGTACGGTGCCGTGTGTTAATCGCCTAAGTGGTACTGTGTATCATAAAGTAACCACAAACTAACTCAACAAATATTTTCACACCACTCATTCCACAACCATTTAAAGAAAAGAAAAACTGTTTATTCACGGGAAAATGACGCACATAAAAAGGAAAGAAAGAGAAAAAAAGAAAGATAGTAAGAAAGAAAAGAAAGAAAGAAAAAAGAAGAAAGAAAAGACCACTCTCCTAGATAGATCACTTCCAGAGACTCAAAATTATCAGCAGCAGACGTCCTAAACTTGCTATCAAATCTATACGCAAGACGCGATAAGTAACATCCCTAATCGCTAGGAAAGCCCCGTCAACCAATTACTCTGAAAGACTCGTGTAACATGGAGGCATTTCAATTTGGCTTATTGGCTCATGTGCGCTTGGATTTTGACATCTTTTTCCCTGTCCGCCACTCATTTATTTCCATTTCATCAATCAGCTATTACTTACCAACGAATTGGTTGTACTGCTTTTTTTGTGATTAGGTAGGTAAGTAATATTTTTAAGATGTTGAAATGATTTCTGTTTTCGTATATATTTTTTTACTGTCTAAAAATTGGTAATGCTATACCACCATATGGTTATTAATTTCTTTTGGTGTTCTTTTTAGAGTTCCGTACCTTAGTCAGTAAACCCTTATAGGATCACTTTGTTGCTCGTCTGTCAAGGCCCTTTTTCTTAGGAACGCGTGGAGGTATCAAACTGAAATAAATATCAAATACTCAGGTCAACACTACCCCTTAGAGCAGTGAAAAAATCAAACTTCTAAGTCAACGCAAACTAAAGTTAAAGTCGTTTATGGTGCATATTTTGAAGCTCGCTATGGAATCAAAATGCTGTTTAGCAATATGCTGTGTAATATTGCCCAAAAATTAGAAATTCTGTGTCGTTCCTATACACCTAAGTACAGTCAACAAAAGAGATAGGTATGCAGAGTCTTCAGATATAGTTGAAGTTTTCTTGGAAACTGATGGATGTTTTTAAATGTAATTTCATTCAAAAAGTAGATAATAAACAGTTAATTAATTAAGTTAAGTTTCAATCCAAAACCATCCATCGTTTCTAAGAAAACTTCAACTATATCTGACGACCCTGTAATTCTATCTCTTTTATTGACTGTACATTGCTATTTGCTAGTCTCATTTTCAAACCTTAGTAGGTATAGGACGTCCCATATCAACATTGCTCTCTTCATTGCGCTGCTACTTTAATTTCATGGTACGTGCTCACCCTTTACGTTTTATTAACTTCAAATTAGCCATAACCCACAGAGGTAAACCACAAACTATATCAAATATTTACGCATTAAATAACCCATTAAAGGCAGTTCACACGAGCGCAGGTTGCGTGAAAAATGAGCGGCTCGCGGCGATAGCGGCCGCGCCGCCAGCCGCCTAATGAACTAGAACGACGATAGCGTGACCCCGTGTGCACGCCGCTTTACTTTATGCTGCACACAGATTAGTATTACAAATATGTTAGAATAATGTTTTTTTATATATGTCGCGTTAATGATAAGAGTATGGAACAACTCCTTGATGCACGGAGAGAAAATTCTAGTTTAGGTAACCAGAATAAAGTTAAATTGACTAGATTGTCTTGTAATATATACGACAGCTATCTTATTTGTAGAGTTTCCTAGAAAAATCTGGTAATAGCTTACAAGAATATCTAGCACAATTAAACATAATGCTGGTACACATCACTAAAATTTATGTATAGTGCGCAAAAGCCTATTTGTATTCATTACATACTTTATTTTACATTTAACGGAATTGGTATCGTTTGTAACACCATACTTTATTTTGGAGATAACCAGATTTACAGTAGCGTTGATAGATTATTATAGTTACTATAAACATATTGAATGCAAATGTTACCAAATTGAGTGTTTATTAAACTATATATTTTGTTTACTTTACTACCTATTTTGTGTTTATTACCAGCATGTTGTTAGCCATTATCACATCAAATGGTTGAGTTTACTATAATGAGAATTTAATATTGTTCAGTTTAGTCTATTGTTTAGTGATTTCACCAATGTTTTATTTTTTTATTCATATTGTTTAGTAGGCGATTGGGTCTTTATAAGAAATATGTACTAACGTCATAGTTACAGTGTTGCTAAGACAAAGTTAAAATCTGTCAGTTTTGTCACCAAATTTAAACTGAGAGATTTCAACTTTTTCCTAACATGGTAACTATGACGTTAGTACATATTTCTTATAAATACCCAATCGCCTACTAAACAATATGAAGCAAAAAATAAAACATTGGTGAAATCACTAAACAATAGAGTAAACTGAACAACATTAAATTCTCATTAAAGTAAACTCAATCATTTGATGTCATAATAACATCTTCTAATAATACTTGACAAGCTGTAGTAAAAATAAAATACCTTCTGCACCAAGCTTTCTTATTTACCATTTATAGAATAAATGCTCATTATTCACATTTTTTCTATCAGAAACCGTAAACAAAACTATAGCACGACGTAGAAGGTACTTTACTCTTCGAGTACCCTAAGCCTGCCACCTTCTGAAATCATGAACGAACATGAAGGGATTGTCAACAACCGATTTAAATAAAACAAAACATAAAACGTTTAAGGTTTTTATTTGTATTATCCACAACAATCATAATTGGATGGGTTTGACGCAGAATGTGCATTTCGCAAAATGTGCAGGTCCAATCAGCTCTTTAATTACGTCCGAATCCAGGAGACCAAGTGTCTCAATAGTTATTTTGTTTTCTAAAAATAAAACATTTTAATTAGGTATATAGGCACGCATATTATAATTCACTGGAACCGATAGTTTTAATAAAGTGCATTCAGGTGCATTACCGTATTAGCAGACCATACAGACCAGAATTAGAAGTGAGTTACCAGTATGTACCTACCTAACTTAAAGATCTCTTTCAACTCATCCCCTTATAAAGAAAGATACTTCTTAAGTCGGTCAGTGTCTTCACTGGACGTAATAAAGGTATGCCTAATTGCATTGCCTAGTCATATCATAAACTCATTTAACTCAACACTTTTCTTCCAGGAATATAGGTACCTAGCCAAATAAATTGTATAAAACTTACTTACCGGCAAAAATGGGTATGTATTCCTCCAACCGCCAGGATTTTAATATTTCTTTTACACTTGTGTCCATTATTTTAAAAATTCTAAAAGAAAGAAAAACCATGCTCTTGAACAGCACTGTACGCGCACGTAAGGTGAAATGGGTGGAACAAAATGGCGTGCCAAACCATACAATATATTTGGTAATCGTAAAAAACGATTCATTTGTTATACGATACTCATGTTACACAAAAAACGATATATGATAACGATAAAAAACATTTTATTATGATAACAATCATCTGGTTAAACATTACTATATAATCTAGCTTATTTAAACAAATAAATAACTTTTTTTGTTACTTGCATTCTTTTAGAGATAACATAAATATTGTATTTGTTGATTTGACAGCTAGTAACAACAAACAAATTATGAAGGTAAACTATAAAGTTATGGAAACTTTCTATTTACAATAATAAAATGTACTTGTAAATAGCTTTGAGTATTCTTTACTATAATGTGTTTACTATAATATTCTGGCATTTATTAAAATACGACTATTTGTTGTCAAAAGTCAATCTCGTAAACTTAACTCAATTCTGTTTTTATAAACTAGAATAATATTTACCATACGTTCTGGTAATATTGTTATAATAATTTCTCTCCGTGTGATCATTGGTGATTTATTTAAGACGACTGACGACCCGACAGGTTTCTTCTACATACACGGTGGAAGATATATCGTGACAGCGTACCCACACTTCATTACTCCGGAAGAACATCTTCCCCCTGGATGTGAACCGCAGCTGTGGCCAATCTGGATATCTCTTAAATGGGGCTTTCTTCACCCATCCCAAACGGAGTGCCAGTGTGGAGCACCATCACAGGACATGCGTCACCTCCTCAGTTGCCCGTCGTGCACTACCACCTGCACCATCCAAGACCTTAATGAAGCCAATGACAGAGCTGTACAGGTTGCTCAATATTGGTCGGACAAAATTTGAGTCAATCGACACGAGAAGAAGAAGAAGATTCCAGCGTTAATACTGCGGCTCCATACAAAAGTCCAACTTACACGGCCATGTTGTATGAAACAGCTGATTTTTTTAAAAGTATGCGTCACGATGTCTCTTTCACCTTGTATAGTGTTACTAGCTTTTGCCAACAACTTCATTCGTGTAAATGTCGGACCCCCTTTTGATTCCCTTAGAGGGTGGAATTAGGGAAATTCCTTATTTGGAATTTTCCTACGTACGTTTTCGAACCGACGTCATAATATAAGCAACTATCTGCGTGCCAAAGTTCAGCTCAATCTGTTCAGTGGTTTGAGCTGTGTGTTGACAGATCAGTCAATCAGTAACGGTTGCCTTTTATCTAAAATCATATAGATATCGAATTTTGAAAAAAATCTCTCGAAGAACTCTTAAACTGATTTACAGCAGTCAATAATGCTTTGTGTACAATTTTCACTACTCATTGTATCGCAATATAAAAGCTATGCACACCTTTAAGTGACAAGGTCACGATAGTATTAATTTAAGAAATCTTGTATGTATAAATGTTTTTGTGACTTTGTTGTTGGAGTGCCATAATAAATAATTAAATAAATGAACATCTCTCTTCTATCACCTATTTTCAAATTATTCCTCAAACTACAAAACAAACGAACATCTACAAATCTACATCAACACAAAAACCAAAATCAATTAAAATAATAACACAAACACGTCGCCTGCTGTAGGACCCGATTTAATTCGCAACCCCGATCGGGCACAATATTCAAATAAGGCTTCATCTATTTACGTCCCGTTGCGTGTGTCCTATTATCAGCCAATGCCATCTGCACCCCTGTAGGGCTTTATTCTAAGACTTTTTAGCGAGAGTGTGGAGGTAATCAAATAGAAGCTTGTATGGGGAATTCAATATAGGTACAGTGCAGTGCAAAATTAATGCTATAACTGTATGTTTTGGGGCTAATTTAGAACTGTCTGATGAGATTTTTCGTTAACTTAAACTTGTGTTAGTACGCGCACATACCTACTACCATCGAAAGTCGTACAAATATTACAATTTCGATCGAATTTCCTATTTATTTATACTAATACTAATACATATATAATAAAGCTGTAGAGTTTGTTAGTTTGTTTGTTTATTTAAACGCGCTAAACTCTGGAACTAC
This sequence comes from Hoplodrina blanda, assembly GCA_949316365.1. Lineage (NCBI taxonomy): Eukaryota > Metazoa > Arthropoda > Insecta > Lepidoptera > Noctuidae > Hoplodrina > Hoplodrina blanda. Next base: position 12,717,595 of record OX438581.1, read on the forward strand.
CAGCTGGATTGGATAAACTATTTTTCTATAATATGATAGCCAGACTCATGAGTAATAGTATAAGCTATACAAGATGTTGTTTTGCATCCTCGTCAAATTTCAGGTGGTTGTCCTAAAAGACATAAATAATCAATTGAAAATACAGTACCGGGCAATAACTAATAAGCGCGCGCGGGAGCGCGAGCGTGGCTAGGCACGTACGCGAGTAGTACCTACGAAATTATTGAATGATCGTTGCGTATGCGTTGTGTATGTATTGTTCGCGTTTGTTTGTGTGTGAAAGCGCGGTTATAGCTAGTAACAGACGGGCCGCTTTTAAATACGGCTGGTTTACAATTATGGATTTCAGTAAACAGGAAAAAAATTTAAAAAAATACCTACTCATTTTATTGTTGATTTTGGTCGAGAATCATTAGCATAATTACGTCCTTGAATTTGACTAGGATGCAAACCAACAGCTTGTATAACATCACGCTACGATCGACGAGAGCAGACCAGTAACCAAAGCCGTAACTTAAGGCGAGTGTAAAAAACCTCGCGGACAAAATCACCAATCACCAGTTTACCAATAAAGCTTTGGTAAAATTTTGCCTATAAATTCACTACATCCACCAGCCAATCAGCAAACATCATCTAAAAAACTTTCCTAATAACTTGAAACCAATATATTCGTGTGAGCACAACATCGTAACGACACCCTCGCCCCTTTGCGGTGAAACAAGGCGGGACGTTCGCACTAGTTTTTCAATAAACCCTTGAGGAACCCCGCAGAGCTTCTCAAATACATGGCCGTGTCAATCACACGGAATGAATATTATTTGTGCCGTGTTTTGCCTGTGACAGATGTACAAATCTTTATTTTAATACGAATATTTTGGAACAGGTATTGTTTTGAGTTAATTGATTTGGATAGGTATTTTGAGGTGTGTTTACTTTAAAATGTGGGCCTGTGTTCCTAAACAGAAAAAGAACTATTATTTTTAGACATGATATGGCTGTATCTTACATTTTTGTACCTTTTGTATCTATGATATACATAATCGATACTAATATAGCTAGAAGCTGAAGAGTTTTTTAGTTTGCTTAAATTAATTGTTACGCGCTAATCTCTGGAACAACCAGTCCGTTTGGAAAACAATATTTTAGTATATGATGGCCCTAACAACTGAAAACTCATGAAATACCTATCAGCAGGTAAAATAACCGAAATATATAAAAGCAAAAGGCCACTCATTCACTCACTCACTTATCATCAAATATTGAAAACCGATTGACGTAAAAAAATGAAATTTGGCATAGAGGTAGTTTATAGTTAGTAGGCGTCCGCTAAGAAAGAAATTTTCAAAATTCACCCCCTAAGGGGATGAGACGGGGGTCCAAAGTTTGTATGAAGAAATCAACTTTGACGCGGAGGAAGTCGCGGGCAGAAGCTAGTAGTTCATAAAATAAAATGAAAGCATCGCATATTTCATTACATGTGGAATTTTCATAATAATTTTGAACTGAAAAACATGATATCAAATTGTAAATAAATTCCCGGTGATTACTGACGCTTGCAAATTGATACTACAATTAAAAAAACTTATCAATATTCAAAGCGGTAGTCAATTAAAATGTACGTACATCGATGTATTTTAATTTCAATTTTTTTTTTCTAGTGGCGGGCTGACTCGGCATGATTTGATGGGTCGCGACCGCGCTTTGTGCCCGGCAAAAATAATATCGCGCGAAGCACGGATCATTGGAGCTTGCCTACACTTCAGACTGTTTTCATCTGTTTTGTCTGCTGCACACAACAATAGAGAACGATTTAAAAATATTGCTAGAATTTTCGTAAATAAAATTATATGTAGGTAAACATAACATAACTCCTGTAATCCTCGAAGGGTTAAGCAGAGGTGCACCCATTACCTAGTACACCCACATTTCACCTGTTATGTTTTTAAGTCCCATGTAATAGGAGGCGAGCCTATTGCCAACAACCGGGTACTCTAGGCTGCGAGGCTGCTATTGAGAAATTCCTAATGGAAAAATCCAATAACACTTTGCCCGACCAGGGAATCAGCAGTCGCGCTTTGCGACCAACTAGGACAACGATTACAACGAACCAGTCCCAGTAAACAGTTTCATATAACAGGTACCTATAACCTGTAGTGAAACCGACCGAGTTCATTGGAACATTAATTGACTAAAATTTACTCATTACAATAAAACGTTACGCGACATTCTCGTAACTTCGTAAAACACTGAAACTTTCAAAATTGTTTGTACAATTGCCGTGCCCGAAACCCCTAAACGCCATTGACATTTCATATTACTTATACGTATAGATATAGCTCAGTGTATCAACTTGACAAAATGAGGGTGCGAATGAAACAATAGAACATCATCGTTCACCCCTCAGTTGCAAACCACAGGAGAATATCATAAACGTCGGCTTAAACACTCGTCTCGGCGGACGTTAAGTAAATAAAAACATAATAAAATAATACATTCCATGCAACATATGGGAGAAGACAACCATTGGGTTATGAAGAGTATTAGGGGAATACTTGTTTATAACGATCGAAGATTCATCTTTGATAGAGTTTGATATTGCTTTGTTTGACACCTGAATTCAAAAACCTTTATGGAACAATAGATTGACTTAAAAAATGGAAGTGTTGTAGCATTCTAGAAAACTTGTTAAGGCTGATTTAGACGGTGCGAGAAATATCGTGCAAGTTGTGGTACATTTCCGTCAATGATTAGTCACTTTTGACATGACAGCCGCGCGGTCCCGCAATGTACGTCAAATCGCACGATATTCCTTGCATCGTCTAAATGAGGCTTTACTCCGTTTGAACCCAACTAAGGTCAAGAGACGTTGATACCTGAATTACAATGGAAAACTTCTCAAGTTTATAACCTCACAAATAGCGAACATTGTTAACAAGTCCCAAACACTATTAGTAACTCGATTGATCCGTCAACGAATCGATTTGAAAGCCACTGAACGCCACACTCGATGCTCGGTGTAATGCAGCTCCCCGCGATGCATCGAGTGGTGTATCGAGATCGAGACTCGAGTAATAATCGAACCCTCGCCGCGCGGTGTCCCGCACTCAATCTCGGGGATTTGTAAGCACCCTGGGGCATCCTTACTATCGAAAAACTATTTGCCAATCAAAAATGATCCCTTTCACCTAAAAAATAAAAGGTGACATTGACTTTTTGAGAAGTTAAAGTAACTTGGTCAAGATTTCCCTGTATTGGGGTGACAATCGAAAGAATCGCAGTCGGTTATTGAATTTCTTTGCATTTTTGAATGTCTATTCATTTGGTTTGTTGATTGATAACAATTTAATTGAATGAATACATTTTCATTCGTACCTACTCTTTTTGGATTATCCCATACAAACATACGAAAAGAAAAATATATAAAACGACTTTTAATTCAATATTCAATCTTTCATGAATATAAACAACTTTTATTATGGGACGTATTCCAAAATATGAAAAACCAACTAGCTGTTCCATACAAAAATGCAATGCAATAGGTACGATCAACATGTATGGAACAGCTGATTTTTTTAATGAGTACTTTCACCCCCTGGTATAAGAAATTTAAAGTCATGTTGTATGCAAAAAATAATTCAAATATTGCTATGTTAGGGCATAATTATGAGCACTTCTTTAAAATAATTACTTAACATATTTTTAATAATGAGTTAGTTTGCAGCATCAAAATTAATGTTCCAAAGAGATATTATAAATCTATGAACGTCAAATCACGATATGGTAATCATAGTTAAAATCCATGAAGCCACTCATATTCAGTTGTGGGGCGATCGTTCAATCGCACATCCTATGGGGCAATGGGGGACCGTCAAAGTTCATTCGACCAAAAATACATTTTGTCTCTGTGAAATATTCCGAATAAGAGAAATAATATCCCTTTTGACATTTCTAACTGAAGTTCAGGAGCGATTTAGGTATGACTTTATTTTGTTTGTGGATTTTCTGAGTGATTCATTGGTCTCTAAATATCAATCTAGAATGTTCGGTTTACTTTAATTTGATAGTTATTTTCTTTAAAAAATCTACGTATTAAGTATGTTCTAAGAGAACGAAGGTTTGAAAAGGAAAATTGGACGTATGAAATAAAATACCTCTTCTACAGGTAAATACATCTTTTTTAACATACTTCATATATAATACCTGGCTATTAGGCAGGGCAGAGGCCTCTTTTCGTATAAAGAAGGCACGAGCATTGATCACCACGCTTGCTTAAGGCAGATTGACGACTACGTCCATGTTTCCTTGAGATGTTTTCCTTTACCAATTTGTTCAAGATAAGCCTAGAAAGTAATCACAGAATTGAAAATGTCACGTCGTTGGTACTTGCGCGATGCATGAGAAGCGCCTTAACCACTGGGCCATTACGAGAATACTTCATAACTTTCAGCAAATTCAATTTCCTTTGCAGGTAATCTAAAGCTTTCAAGTATTTTTTTAATTCTTTATCTACGATCTAAAGCCAAAAAAGCCAGATTGCTTTAATCTAGAGTTAACATCTGTCACGCTAAGTCTTCGTTTTCAATTACGATGGCATGCGACCAAAATTAATTCGTTCATATCTCGATTTTGCGATACAAGTAGCGGATTACGCGGCGATTTGCTTGTACTCTTACATTGCAATCGCATAAATGCTCCTGTGATGGTGGGCAAAGATTAAAATAATGCAGACGAGTCACTCTTTTCATTGGCTGACACCAAAAACACCACTTTATTATTTTATGTTGCTAATATTAAGGTTTAGTAGTAAGTGCACTGGTGCTACAGCCCTATCAAAGTTAGGAACCCAGATTTAAGGGTTCACAGAAGTTTTGCCATCGTCTTATGGCCATAATGCAATACAAAGATTTTCAATTTAGATACTTTTTTTTGTCTAACAAAAAGTAGGCAGAAATCTTTAAATATGAATCCATATTCCTGTCTGAATTTTAGCAGTGAAGCACATCATCAGAGTCAGCGGTGTCGCGGTAATAGAGTGGCGCGTGGCGGCCGACGCCCGCGCGGCAGACGTGCGCCCGCGCTGCCCGCCGCACGCGCCACGCGTGCGAACACTCCCACCGATTATGTGCCACTATCGCAGCCTGAGAACTAAAAGCATTTCTTTATTTGTTTATAGAATTTAAATCGTCATAATTCGTATTAAAAAAAAATTAAAAGCTATACAAAAAACGCGTTTTTTTTCTATCAGACCGTCGAGCTTTTCGTACCCACTAAAGTGGCTTCCGTTATGATCGCCGTATGAAAATATTATGTGCAAATTTGCGTTCGCAAAATGTTTTCCATCACGGCTCACACTGTGATTATTATAATACGCGGAAAATTCTCTACGAAATATGTCATGCCAATAAACTTCAAGTGCTTTCGCTGGCTGCGGCACCTAACCGCAAAATGCCTGTATAGCGAACACAGGGTTATACGAGTGCGCTGAGCGAAAAGTAATATTTAGGTGTCAACTGCAGGCGATAATCGCCGGGTAAAAAATAGCAGGAGGTTGGCGGGCGGCGAACTATTTCCACCCTTGCCGGTGGTATCTCGTCGTTTATCGGCCGATAGTATCTGAGTGAGACATCGCCGGTGACGTTTGAAATATGATCGGCGCGGTCCCGGGGGCGCGGGACGCCACGTGCGGCGCATATTCAAATCAGAATCGCACGCGGCGAGACCCCCGTGTTGGCTAAATACACCCGCCGCGCTGCCGCCCGGCCCACCCACTTACCGAGGGTCGGCCCTATGTAATCGAATTTGAAAATTATTCTAAAACACTGAATAATGTATTTCGGAGGGACGCAGCGCCGGAGGCGGCTCGCTCGCGCTGATTTTTAAAATAAATTAAACTTAATCAAGTGGGTTCGCGCACCTAAACGGATTAACTTGGCGCTGATTTGACTTCGCCGCTGTTTGTACAGTACATGAGGGGTGACGGCTTAAAGGTTATTTGAAACAGTATCGGACTAACATCGTTTAGCTGACTACTACACGCATGTGCAAGCGGATCAACGGCAAGCTTACACAATCAAATAAACTGATAAAGTTGACGAACCCTGCGATCACTTATTAAACTTTGACAAGATATAAGACTGAGTTCATACTGTTTTACTTCGATGGTAGTCTGGTAAAGTTGATCGAGCTTCGAAGATACAACCCCTTCTTTGCCACAGTAACCATTTCTGGTCAACAATATTACGTATCTCGGCAAAAAAAAAATATTACAATTAAGTAGGTACAGAAGATAGATTAACAGCATCCAATAAAATAATTTCCCAGATTTAAAATCAAACTAAAACCTAGTTTTCAATGTTATAAATCTAAACATTCAAAATGAATGAAACCCCTTTCCAGAAAGTATCAATATATCTTTCCCTTCTCAACATCAAACACTTTAATAAAATTTATGAATCGCAAAAATTTATCAAAATATTTGAAAATTAAATATTGAATAAGACAATATTAGTTCACTCGGTACATTAAGTTTTATTACGCTATGAATACATTCGGCTCAGAGCGATTCGCTACGCAGGGCTGCGGCCCCGCCATTAGCACCCGATATGAAATTAAAATTAAAATATATAAAAAAGTACGACGAGTACTCTCGACAGACCGCTAAGGGGCAGCCCTAAAGATTTAAAACTAACGAAACGAATAGAGTAGCCATAGTAGTGTTAATAATTTACGTATCGAAAGTACCCGAAAGATTCATCTTGTCTTATGACAAAGAAAATAAAAGTGTAACAACAGTTTTATATTTTTTTAATTAAAACACGATAAATCTGATAATCACACAAATAAAAGAAAGTAACTAATACTATGGAGCCAGTATGTATTAATAAAACAGGAAAAGAAATAAATAGAAAAAATATATAAAAAGAATAGAAAACCAACAAACAAACAAAATATTTTACAAACAACTTCGACTCCACAGCATCGGTTGTAAACTATCATGTAGCGGTGTACAGTAGGGGTGCCACTCGATGATTTGGTTTTTCGATTCGTTACGCCGTCAAACTACCCTCTATTCCGTACCCTCGAATATGTTCCCTCGCCTTGAATATTATTTATACGTTTGTTAAGTGGAGTTGTGCGGCTAGAGGAGTAGCCTCAGGAGCTCAGCACTTCAACAAACATCGGTTATGATTCTTATTATCGATTGAATCTAATATTTTAGTATTGATGAAGCATAGAAATAATTGCTTAAAAAAAGACTAGATAACGCGTTCAAGTCGAATTTCAATTGAGTGCGCAACAAATAAATGTAAGAAACCTAAACTAGCACATACTACACCATTATCTTCCTGCTCTTGTCCCATGTTATTTGGAGCCAACCGTCATGCTTTCACTGACTCCCTTTTCTTTCATATCATCATTCTCAACAATATAAAAACCCATAAACCCCCAATACAAAAAAGAAATTGTGAAAACATAACCCAGCCATTACAAGCAGCGCACATTGTAGAAACTTTTTAGCCAGCTATTTGTAGAGCCTCGGAGAAAACATGTCAAGGAAAACAGGCGCGCTCTGCCTCTCAGCAAGCTATGGTTAGGTATGCAAAGCAAACATATTTTCTCTTGAGACTAGAACGGTGAGCAAACAGTGGGCAACATGAGCGAAGGTTGGGCCGTGTTTACCAACGCTGCGTCGCTTGCCCTCATATATTAAACATAGCCAGCGCTACCTTAGCCTGCGTCTGACGTTCGCCGTAACTATTATTTCACAAACCTAGACCAGCTTCTAGGACAACGCTCCGTTGCAAATTTAATACGGCATAATGTTGCCGTTAGCCCACAATCGCTGTAATGAATACGTTTTTCAGCAAATTTACATCGGCATAAAAATAAGGTCGCGGCAGTTAACACGTTTATCGGGCGCTCATTAAAGCGGAGGGCGATCTTGCTTCGGAGTCGTTAAGCGCGCAATAGTTCGCGAGATCCTCGTAAAAAATATCTCGCAACCGACTTTACGAGCGCCCTTTGTGAATGCATCATTAAATTTCCATCTAAATTTAAATTACGAACGGTGCGATTCGACGCGCTCTCACCCACGTGTTTCTGTTTTCCCAGTCGGTGGAAATGTTATAATTGCTGCACAGAGAACGTAGCCGAGTCGAGAATTTGAAAAAAAGATGACGTCAGTTGGAATTATCTTCAGCGCAGCGCAATTGAAACGGCTTTGCGACGGGCTTAGTGAAAAAGTTGGCGTTCGTTTTAATAATTCCCAGCTCCGGCGCCTCGTCAGAATGCCGTTGTCACTTCGCGGATTAAGCTCCGACACGGTTGAGTTGGGATTTGAGAGTTATTTTAATTTGCATTTTTCGTATAATTCAAACTAGAGTGCATCGCTTCCAACGCTTTTTTCATGTGAAATCGTAACGTGTTTACACGTCAAAAGTTTACGACATTTGGATGGTCGAAGGCGAGGGTTGAACTCGTTTGTATGCGGCGCCACACTTCCCCGGGAAAGGCATAAAGTCAGCAGGTGAGGAGCGGGTATCGCGCGGTCACGCTATTTAGATAAGGCCATTTTCGTGACCTCTCTCCCCCTCGGCCTCGGCGATAAGAGTGCGATGTGTACGTTACGACATTTTGCTGCAGTGCCACCATCCAAAACATCCCTTTATAAATCAGAACAAACGACAAAAACACCTAGAAACAGATTACGAAAGATAAAAACAAGGAAAACCTGCAAACAAATAAGGTCATTTGATTAAGCGGAATGATTTGCGAATCACTTAAAAATCCAAATGCCACCATTTTTCGACTTCCCTCCTGACTTCTGGCGTTGGAATGGCGAATAAAGCGAGTTTGGAATAAATTGTGGCTCGTCTGGATAAAGCAATATTTGTTCATCTACCCCCGCATTACGACAGCAGCGGCCATTAGCGGGATGCAAATAACGTCTTGTCATTTTTGCTTCTTTATTTTTCCTCAATGCTCGGAGAATCGTGCTACTTGGCCACCCTCCCACGGATGTTGCACGGAGATATGGAAATGAAATTCACTTTAAAAACATTATTTAAATAATACACTATTTTACATTAAAAAAAAACTTATGTACTAAGTTTAGGTAGCCCTAAAATATTTCAATAACACTGGTCAGTATAATTAGTTTAGCCAAAAGACTTCTAAAACATTTTTCTTCTTCCAAGACGTTCTCAAAGACAAAACCGGGACTAATAACAATGCACTTCACAGGAAAATTCTAATTATTTTACGATTACTGTCTTCCTATTTACATTTTGTTCTAACCTACCCCTCGGTAAGTACTCCGCAAATCCCTACAAGAGTACCTACAAGCCAAAATGGCGTCGACATTCGAACATCCGAGTGCGTTTTAGCCCCACTTAAAACGTGGTTTATTTGCAAGCCAGATTGCCTACGGAACATTATTTATAGTTGAGGGTAGGTTGTTATTAAATTTTTCCACAATTGTTGAATGATTTAGAGGTTTTTTTTTACAATTTTTAAATTTTATTTTACGAGTATTTTATGCATTCCACTTTTCTTGTTCCGTTTCCACGTTATTTTAACATAATTTCTGGTTTAAGAGACCATTTTTTTGTGAAAAAAGTGATTTAATTATCTAAAACTTTTTACGACTTCCGATCTCTTTAAAATCTCATATTATCATTGTCCACATTCTTAGATAGCTTATTTAAATAATGGTTCAATAGCGAGGAGAATTTCCGAAATGTTTACGAGACAATAAAGATGTCGCTACTACAAGCGATCTTCACACCTGCCAGTATGATTATAGGAATTCAGATGGTGAATCAATTCAGGAATATTAGCCATATTGGAGAGTCTCGAGTTATGTCGGCTTTTATTTAAAGTTTACGGAGCCATTCTATGAAAGTATATTAATTAACATTATTAAGACGATTTTATATTGGAGTTTTCAATTTAATACAACTGTCTAATTTAGAAAGTTTTATTTGCTAGCCCCTACATTTCCCTATTTATCTTACATTTCCAAGGAGACTCCCTAGAACTGATAAAACTAAACAGATTACTTACACAACAAATAAAACCCAACCTGTCAAACAAGACCGGTTGTACCTACTAATCGGAATAACTCAAATATCATATTACAAATACAAAATAATCCTCAATTCCTTGCACTATATGCAGTGGATTCTAATCGTTTGACACTTAATTAATGGGCACTTTACACGTAGATATTGAATGGAGCGTTCACCCACGGGAGCGGCCAGGCGGCTGCGCGGGCGCTGCGCAGCGAGGCGCCCGGGCGCACGCGCCGCGTGGGCGAGGACATAACTCGCGCGCAACAAGACGCGCGCACGCCACCGCTAACTACCGTCGCCATTTTATATAGGGTGCTCTATTGTGGTTTTTTAGTCTAACGAGCAAGAAGTGCTTTAATTAAACTGAATTTAAACAGGACCTAAAAATTTCGTCACAAATTCATTTATTTTTAATTATAATACTCCAATACCAATTTAGTAGTAAGAGCGTGGAACGGGGAAGTTTAAAAGTTTATTAAAAAGACAAAAATAATCATCAGTTGAACATTTTACCTCCAAACAAACTGTTTGGAGGTAAAAAGAGGCTTTATGAATGTATGACGTCTTAATAAAATTACGACGTCTTAATAAAAATATTACGTACCTATTAGTTATAACAATATTACTTTGTTCACGTTTCGGCAAATTTACCTATTACTCCATCGTACGTCATTCGTCGTAATTATTACTCAACTGAAATCGCGACCTAAAAATAAAAACTCCAGAAATAGTACCAACAATTTATTTATTACGCAATAAATTTGGCTACGTCTTTACAGTACAAATACTTAAGAAGTTTTGTAATAATTATGAATTTTCATTCGGTAAGACTAATTGAGTAGAATTACTAAGAAATGAACCTTTCATTCAGTTATTTGTAATAACACAAGCAATCACAAAGCAGTCTAAAGCTTGCCGAGTACCTTAAATTACATCATGGACCTACCTACTTCTGTATTTATTCATTAGCAATATTCAGTTCCAATATTTATTAAGTAAAATAAAAACCATAAATTAAAAAGAAACAACCTGTACATTCAGCACGGCGAGTGCACATCATAACTATATCTAACAGCGACAGGTACTGCACGCCACCGGATCACTCTTTATGGCCTATAAACGTGTAATTCACGCCACCTTAATCCGGCCCTGTTCGAATAAATCTGGATTAGCCGAGCCCACAGCGATTGTGCGATATCTCCTGATTATGCCGTTAACAATTGTAATTGAAAAATAAAATGCCCAAGTGCGTGCCTGGATTGCTGTAATGGTAAGGTTGTTTGACAATGTATGGGATGTTCTTACGTGAATGTTACTATGCAACGTTGTTGTCACATGATTTTTATTATACGTTGAATTTGATAAGTATAGGAATGTCAGATAGTTATTGTAATGAGCCGAGCAATGACGTTCTTTTTGTAAATTTGATCATTTATCATTTTTGTCGTTTATGTTCTTGTTTTTTTTTTCAGCACATTGAACATTACCATCGTTTTCAGATTTTTTTTTGGGTCACAAAATAGACGTAGTACTAAGTATAGTTTTACATTTTTGACTTATTTCTAGTTATTTTTAAATATTAATGTTTTACATGAAACATGAAATCATCAGTAAAAAGTTAACACGATCCACTCTAGATTACGTACCATTAAATAAACTAGAGTAACAGTCAATGAAAAACACATTTCACTACAAATTATACGATGTAACAAACACACAGATATATCAGAAAGCACACGTAGCTGCCGCTCCATATTTCACAAGCGACACGCAACGCAGATATGTGCGGAAGTGCCAAGTCTTGCGTACATTAGATCTATGCTAACTGGATGAGACACAGAACACAGTAAAAGAGGAACTGAGATTTCAGTCATACTTACAGCAGCAACATAAGACAATTTAATTTGATTACGAAATATTTGAAACCAGAATCACTACGTAAAATAAAAAAATATGTACAGAAAAAGAAAAAGATCTGTAAATTGGAATTTATGATACGTATATTTTTTGAAAATCGTCATTTCAACATTGATTACTATCGGAACACAGAAGCAGGTCAAAAGAAAGCTCCATATAATCGAGTTAATTGCGTAAGGCAATTTTGATTTGTTTGAACGGCAAAGTTATTCCTAATTAAGTCACTGGACATGGTATGGAATATACCGATCAAGGCTTATAAAAAACATTGCCACATCCAGCACCCCGAAATTCATGTTTATCCACCTTTCTGGGCCTTGTCGTCAGGCCATAAATTAGCTAAAACAAGCGGCAGATGCCGTGGGAAGTCTCCCCGCCCCCCGCCCGGTAATGGGAGCATTAGTAATACTAATGGTGGTGGACGATGACGTCACATAAATCCATGTCAAATTTAGGACGCGTCGGCTGTTAGGTTTTAGTCTTGGGCTCGTCTTGTGATGAAGGTCTTACGTGTGGAGGTTATTTATATAGGTATGTAATTTTGGTAAAGGCGTGATTAACATTTTGGAGTTAGGTATATGAGTATATGAGACCTGTACAAAGTGGAAGGGACATTATAACGAAAACAAAAAAGATTCCAGACCCCCCAGTATTAACACTTTTGGTCGGTTATAAAAAAATATCAACATTTCCAAACAAAAGTACAAATATACGGTCAAGATGTATGGAACAGCAATTGTTTTTTAAGACTTTAACAATATCACTTCCACCCGTTATAGAAAATGTTAAGAGTAATCAGTCATCACTTTATTTAATTAAAACTATTATCGACGTTATTATCCTTAACTACTGCACCAATTTTTTTACGGAACAGTATATAATTTGCAGTATTCCGAAAGAGATCATTTTTTGTACTGGTCTAGTGAACTACCAACACAAAAAAAGCTTAAAAACAAACTCACATTTCCAAATGAAATAAAAGTAAATACTCAAATCAATAAGCATACAAATTACGTGAGAAAACTATCCCTATGCTAAAGCTTGCTCCCCTAAAACAAAGTTATCCCACACCGTGGGGCACTAAAAATTCCTCGTAATTGAATGAATCAATTCTATCGCCATTAAATCGAGTTACCGAGCATATTGGGTGAGCAAATTTATTTAGCTAATAACCCCCTGTCTGGTGGAGTGTAACATCCCTTGGCTGTTTCGAACTTGGCGCAATTTTATTTTGAGTTTTCTTTATTTGAAAGTAAGGTTAGTATTAGTACTAAACGATAGACTTTCTTTTGTTTTCGAGGTATACCTTCAAAAAGGGACGATACGACAGGCCTAGATTTCTTGATTAATATTTTTTTCACGTAAGCAATCGATAAAAAAAGAATACCAGCTAATTATTATTCCACCGCAGGACCTTTCTCATACAGAGAAGGCACGATCACCAGACAGAAAAAAAATGTTTATAATTACTTCAATACAGTCCCATTGTAACCCAATGTTATAAATATGTATGTATATTCTACTGTTTGTGTACTTTAATCAATAAACAAGTATTGTACTGAGATTTTATTTTTAAAATTATTGAAAGATACATCTCATCACAGATCTATAAATCTAAAGAAAGGTGACCACCAAATCGATATCAATAGTCGACTATCTTACAAGGATCGTCATACAGATAAGTACAGCGCACCCTCAGAGTATCAGGGTACTGCGTCCCGCTGCTTTATGTCGCCATTAGCCGACTCGCATCCGGCTTCACGATTTGTACGTAGTTTGTACGTGTCTTGAGCCGGCCTACAGCGCAAACTCGGCACAGTTATGGCAAATTTATGGCAGGTATTAATTTACTTTAGTTGTCGCCTCCAAAGTTTGTTCGCCGCCCCCGATGCTAAGTTTCGAGACGTTCTTTGCCAGGATTAAATATTTATTAGAGTTTCAACGAAGTTGTCAGTGTTACTTGGCAGTGTTCTGTGTTGAGATTGGATTGTGTACATTTATAGGAGGAAAAGTTAAATAAAAGTAACTGTACTTATTTCATTTAATACTTATTGACATCAAGTCGGGTTTGAAAGGGAAAAAGTGTTTTTATGATTAACTGGTAGGTTAAAAATGTCGTGATGGCCCTGTAGTTACGGCGCCTGCATCTCATGCATGAGATGGCGAGTTCGATACCAGGCAAGTACCAATGTGACTTTTTCAATTCATATGATCTGAGTTACTTTATCTTGGACATCACTGGCCGGTAATCGGTACGAGGTAAGTTTAAACCCCAAGTAAGGACATAAGCTACTTTTTATCCCGCGGCTTTGTCTGCGTCCAAAATAACCGACTTTTACGCGGACGAAGTCAAAACAGGCAAAACTCAAACTTTTGAGATTCAGACATTCAGACTTTTTTTCTTATAAAATCTTACAGTTCCAAGTAATCTTTGCTTGCCTCATTAACTTTTTGTATCACGCTCTCAACCCAAACCCTAAAATCAAGACTTTCGACCTAAAACACAATGATATCGTCCACATAAACTTCAACGCACGTTTCTACGTATCTACATTAGCACCTTCACAGTCGGCAGTCGAGTCACGTCCCGTGCGAGTGGCCCGGGCGTCCAATCACTTCGCTAAACTAATAGATCGGAAGGAAGCGCCCGCGCATACGGATTGCAGTCTACGCCTTGCACTGTTATGGTGGAGGGAAGTGTAGGTTTTCGTTGAGGTTCCGTATAAAAAAATCAAAAAGGGTTTCAAATCAACGTTCTTAAAAAAAAAATATAAATTCATGAAGAAATCTGTTTGTAACGAACTTTTATATACGGCCTTCTAGATTTAAAATCTTGAGTTTGAATTGTTAATAAGTTACATAATTATGATTGCACTAGTTTCTGTCCGCGGCTTCGTCCGTGTCAAAGTTGATATACACACATCAAAAGTGTCTAGGGATCAATATAATATTATTACCAAATACATCTTGATCCCTAGACACTTTTGATGTGTATATTATCCTACGAGAACCATACAATCACCAGGGATAAAAAGTAGTCTATGTGATATTCCAGACTGTTATCTAGGTATCTCTGCGCCAAATTTCATCCAGATACTTTCAGCCGTTCTAGCGAAATTGCGTAACCAACATCCATCCATCCAAACTTTCACATTTATAAAAGTAGTAAGATTACAATAACTTAAAACATAAACAACAAAAAACAGTTCAAAACAAACAAAATAAACACCAAATCGCAACTTGTAAACACGAAATAAAAAAAACGAACAAGAATGAAAATACGAACGCTTCAGCTTCGAAAAGATGACCATCCATCGTGAACATGGAGTCAATTTATCACTGGGAAAAATGAAAACTGTGCACAGGTCCATTAAAAATAGTCGCACATAGTCGCATGACCCATAAAACGAGAGAGCGGTGTAGAGAGGAAATATGAAATGAAAAAGTGCGCCCCGCGGAATACGGCGAGGTTCCGTGAATGTTTTAAGTAATAAGAAAATTTTATGAGGCTTTATTTTAGCATTTTTTCTGCCTGTTTGGTTTCACCTTGTTTCTTAAATAAACTTTGCAGTTAGGTACTGTTGTATGAATTTGGAACAGTGGATTTATTTCTGAGAAACTTTTAGAATCGGGATTTTATTGTAAATATATTGTAAGGTACTCGTATGGGGATTGACCACTTTTCCACTTTATTGCTAAAGACATAAGGATCAAAAGTGATTAACTGCAATCGTCCGCGATTGTACAAAAATCGTCGTATACGTCATTATTTAGATACTCTTACTAGGATTTTTCCTGGATCAGTTGAAGATTCGGGATAACCAGTTTATCATGCATGAGATTTTTCAATAATACTGTCTACAATTCCGCTCAAACATACGTTTTCCAATGAAAAAATCGTTATTTCATCTGTTAAAATTACATAAATAGGCAACTATATTTCTACATAGCAGTATAAAACAAAGTAGTCTGTATGATTAGATCATTTACACTACGCAACGGATTTTAGAGTAATGAGAAGAAAGTTTATACATGAAGTTATATCTACATTGCACCCCCGTGTGAAGCCAGGGCGGGTCACTAGTGTCTTACAATAGTAAACATATAATTATACCAGCCTATTACTGTCCCACTGCTAGGCAAAGTCTCTTCTCATCAAGCGACGCCACGATTATTGATGATTGAATTAGATTGAACGACACATCACACAGTGTCAAAAACAAATATTGTCAAAAACTTTTCCACAAAACCCACTCACGGAACCCAACAAAATTCGCCACCTCGTCAGGCGAGGTAGCGTTGGTCAAAAAAGAAAACCAATTTGCCCGCATGAAAAGGTTCGATCCAATCGCGCTGCCGTATCCACTCATTTGATATTTTCACTCGGCGATAGAAAACAAATTACAAACTGTCGTTCTACTGGATTATAAGTATTAGCTATTTATTTCTATGTCACCTGTCGATCGTAAATAGAATTCTTGCATTTGAAGTTTTCCGATTAACTTCGTTTTTATTGATATTCTATTTATGTTAAAATATCGGGAATGCCAATAAATGAGGTTTTGCATTTCTTAAATTGGTTTCTGTTGTGAGGTTGGTAGACGTGAATGGTATTGAATGTTTTGTTTATTAGTCTTAGGTAGATTTTTCTTATGTAAGAACTGGTAATATGACTTTGCAATTACATATTGCATTTATATTGGATGTTAATATACGGGTAGTCACGAGACGTTCGAAAGAAAATTTTAAAAGCATCTCTCATTTGTTTCCCGTAATTTCCCGATTTTTGTCTGCAATTTTTTTATACGTTACTACTTTTTAAGACCTAAACATTGTTTTAATATTTTGTTGACAAATTCTCATCTGACTCCTGATTTTTCTCATTTTCCCTTTTTGTATCACATTTTTTGAGTTTCTTTTTTTTTTCATTACAAATCCTGAAAATGTGGTCTGCGATCAAAAAGTATATACACACTAAGAACAGTTTTTGATAAGTGTCAAAAATAACACATGAAATAAAAAACCTTTACATAAATAACACGTTATTAACAAGACAGACCTTTAAAAGTAAAACCAAAACCACACACGCGAATATATGAACACACCACATACATAACAAGGAACCTTTTTAAAGCGAAAACAAACCCTCTACCATACCTACACATATAAACGACGCATATTTATAATATCAATATCATGTCAGAAGCTCCCCTCGGTTACCATGACAACCGCGTCACCAGCCAACGTGAATTGTACCAGTAAATCAATTAAAAACCAGTTTGGAACAAATAAATTGTTGAAAGGTATTTTATATGGTCTGAAAGCGACATATTTTAGCAACAGCGACACATAAATCAGTCCTCGAAATGTATGTGCGAAGACTTTGATTTGTGATCGGTCAAACAATGAAGGATCATTGAATGTGAACTTGGCCTTATTTTTGAAAGAATAATGGCCATTGGGGTTGGATGGACTTATTTATGTTTGTAGATTAATGATATATGTATTTATGTGTTTATGGAGGTCAAAAACCCGTGCATTAGTGATAATTTGCATTTTAATTCAAGCTAGCTTCGCGTTATGTTATGTCTTTGGTTACTGCTCCACTCCTGTAGGTCGTAGCGTGATGGTATAAAGCCTATACTATTTCTAATGAATCTGGCTATCATATATTACAAGTTTTTTTCCAATCCGATTGGTAGTTCCAGAGATAACTGCGTTTAAATAAACAAACAAAAAACATCTACAGATTTACTATATTAAGTTTAGATTTACAGAACCAAGCGCCTTAAAATATACACCCTATGTATAATTAGATAAGGATTACTTAAAAGTTCAGTAATACAAAAATATTCTTTAATTTCGAATTAGTAATATTGTGAACACTATAAATGTGAATGACAAAAGATGATTTCTAGAAATTTCATTAAAATTCCGCTTCGTCAAGTTTGAAGGCGATCCCTTCAGGGTTGCCACTTTGGGAAATATTGCAAATGAAATAAAATTTTAAAAATATATACTTATTATCGATTTTCAAAATAGAACATTTCAAAACGCACTATTTTGGTAACATTTTAAAAGTCCTAGATTCTTAAGTTATTGCTGCTCAGTACACATTTGGCATATTGAATTCATCATCATATCAGGACCTTCCCTAAAGATAGTCACAATTACCATAGTGAATTAGTTTGACATAATTAAAATAATTATTGAGAGATTGTGAGTCGGCTCGGAAGAACTAAGCTCAATTATGAGAAAGTTTTTCATATTCATATTCATATTCATTTTTTTAATGGTCATCAAGATCATTCTTCTGATTCTTCCTCGATCAAGCCCTGCGAGGCTCCGGTGCATACTGTACGGTGAAACCATTACACTAATATCAAATGCTTACTCGTGCATTTTTACGTTGTTTAAATTCATTGATATTAGTCAAACATTTAGTACCTACACGATTAGCGGTCATTGTGTGTGCTCCCTCGCTCCTTCATATTACTAAACCCTTGCTCCGGTCAATATATTTTATTCTACTTTAAGCAGCAGTATCATTTAGCTAGGCAACCTACAACCATACAACACATACGTTCCGGTCTCGTCCATTAAGATCAAACGTCTCCATAAAACAAACTTTTTTACCCAACAAAAAGACGATAAAAAATTATTTCACAGCTAAAAATAAAATATATTATCAGGAATATGATTATAACATGTTTTTTCAGCCCTGAAAGGCCCTTAGGTGTGGGCGAGCGGGCGCGGCGGGCGGATTTGTCGTAGCCCGGAAACAGCGGGGAATTCATTTGGGCGTAATAGGTTTCCTGCGCCCGCGTCCGGTACCCGTCCGGGCCTCGTCCGACTCCCGTCCGGCGCTCGTCCGGGCTCCAGCGCCGCGCGTCCGACACGCAACGGAAGTAACGCGATATCTGAGAGAGTGTTAGGAATCTTACATATCGTTCTTCCTTTTTCTGTTTGAGTTAAGACAAATACGTTATTAATATGTTGTGTAATTTCTTTATTTATAAAAACTAAAATAATATAACCTAATTTTATTAAAAAATTAAAAAATAAATTTATATAATTATTATAATCACACTACAAAATTATAAATGTGAAAGTTTGTATAAATGTTTGATACTCAGTCACGCCAGAACGGCTAAACAGATGTGGATGAAATTTTGCACATGGACTGGAACAGTTTATAGGCTACTTTTTATCCCGGAAAAATTGATGGTTCCTCTGAGATATTATATCAACTTTGAAGCTTGTCTTTCATAAAGGCATTATTTTAATAACAAAAGAACTAAAACGATGGTCATTTCTATTAAATAAAAAAATAAGTTAAAAATAACTAAAACCCGACTACGACAAAGTCGCGCACTGAAAAGTATAAAACAAGAACAATATTCATTTGACCGATATTTTCGAAATTTTTAAGTAATAGCCGTGGTCGTATGCCCCCTGCGGTTGTTTCACACAATCTTTATTGAATAGGTGGCATACGACCACGGCTATTACTTAAAAATTTCGAAAATATCGGTCAAATGAATATTGTTCTTGTTTTATACTTTTCAGTGCGCGACTTTGTCGTAGTCGGGTTTTAGTTATTTTTAACTTATTTTTTATTTACACTATTTTGGGGGTTACTTATATTATTTGGGGGTTATATTATTTGAAGGAATAACTCTATTTAATTATTTGATATAATAATAAAAGCAAAGTAGCGAGTGAATTTCAAATGTACTCATTAAGCCTTTTCATTTGATACCCATGTTGACACTGTTAAAAACAGGCAAAGTAGCTAGTAAAAGCTATATAATGTATATATATTTCAAATGTGCTCATCAAGCCCTTTAATTTGATACCCATGTCGATATTGCGCGAAAAAATTTTTTTTTTTGATAACGACTTCACATCCCCTGGAGCGCGCCATATTGGATTTGGTGACACGTCACCTACCCTATAACCAGCGGACAACTGAGACGCTTCTAACGACACCTCATTTGTCATGTAATGATAAGTAGTTTAGAAGTTACGAGGGAACAAACAAACATACATACAAACATACATACATACAAACATACATACATACATACCGGTCAAAATCATAACCCTCCTTTTGGCTTTGCCGTAGTCGGGTAAAAATGGTAAATCGAGGTGAAAAGGTAGGTGAACTACAAGTACGTATTATTGAAAAATAATTTTTAAAATTAATAAAATTAACTACCGACGAAAATAAACAAAATTTAAATACAAAATCAAATCAAGTAACAAGCTTAACTCCAAAACAAACGGGGTTGACATAAAATCCATTTTCCAAAAGTCTTAATTTCCTCCCGAGAAGTTCTCAGACGAGAGGCTGTTTCATTAAAACTTGTGTGACGTGTCATTAAGTCCCGGCCGCAGCTGATTATTAATATTCAAATCATAATTCCGACTTAAATGAACGAAAAAGCAAAGACGTGTTAACTTATGAATAATCACAATCACACAAACTCACAAAATTCGTAAAGTTTCCCTTTATTTTGTTCAAAATCTTCGTTCGTAGGCTTCATACGCTCTGTAAGCGGATAATACATAATAACTACTTAAAGTGAAAGCTTTTTAGAGGTTTGTGTGAGGCAACACAACAATTGAAAGGTGCTTCAAGGTTACTGATATAGGCGGGATAGGTCATTGACCCCTTGTCCACAGGGCAGCCAGAATAGGTATTTACGTAAATAATTTAGACATGTGTGTGTCATGAGTGCCTCGTTGGTCTAGTAGTCGCAAAGCGCAACTGTTGGGCATGAGGTCTTGGGTTCGATTCCCAGGTCGGGCAAAGTGATATTGGGTTTTTCCATCAGGAATTCCTCAGTAGTAGCCTTGGAGTCTGGATTTGTCTGGTTGATGGCAATAGGCTCACCCCCTATTACATGGAATTTAAACGTAACTGGCGAGATGTAGGTGTACTAATGGGTACACCTCTGCCTAACTCTTCATGAATTACAGGCGTGATGTTATGTTATGTGTCATTAGGTGCGGTAACAAAGTGCCTATAGTAGCTAAGTGGTCTAGAGAACATCAGGGG
Source organism: Hoplodrina blanda (assembly GCA_949316365.1). Classification (NCBI taxonomy): domain Eukaryota; kingdom Metazoa; phylum Arthropoda; class Insecta; order Lepidoptera; family Noctuidae; genus Hoplodrina; species Hoplodrina blanda. The sequence continues at coordinate 12,738,649 of OX438581.1, forward strand.
GGTAATTCTAGTAACTTTTAGGAACGATCGCAAACCTAATCTCAGACTCAATCTTTCAAAAATCCCTCAAATTTTTTTGACATTTATTGTCGCTGAGATAAGATTGCGACTACATTTCATTTTCGTTACATTCATTTCCGTTTTTAATTAGTCAACAAAAATTGTTTATTTCAAGACAGACTGACTGACTGACCAACTGCCTTACTTATGGAAAATCTAATTTATGTAATTTTTACATGAAAAAAGCGGTCCCGAACCTTTTTAATTCGAGCGCACGTAATTAATTCTCGGCCAACGCATGTAAGTATGTACATATGATTAATAAATAAAATGCCTACACATTCAACCGCTACGAACTCAAATAAAACAAAAAAAAAACTCATAAACCGGTTGAAAAATAAAATTAAAAAAATATACTAACGCGATTTACGTTCAAGAGAGCGAAAAATAAAATAACGCGGGGTAGGCGCGGTTTGTGCCCGGGGCCAGCCTGCTTGTAATTTCTCTAGATATTTCATATTTTAAGCGTAGACGCCCGCTGGCGATGCTACGACGACGTAGAGCCTCGTAGCGCTGCTACGCCGTAGTACCGTGACAAATTCACTGTTTCAGTTCCGTTATTTTCTTATTTTTTTAAGATGGTTTTAGTAATGACCTTCAAGAATAAACATTTTTAACCGGTTATTAAAAGAAAATACCTCTATCAGACCTGACTACCTAGTTAGTCTTGCGGTCGCAAAGCGCGAAGGCTGAGCATGAGATCTTGGGTTCGATTTCCAGGACGAGTAAAGTATTCTGTCGAGTAAAAAGTTCTGACGAGTAAAGAGTCAAGAATTTCTGGATTTGTGCCCGGTTGATGGCAATAGGCTCGCCTCGTATTTAATGGGACTTAAACAAAACTGGCAAAATGTGGGTGTACTAATGGGTATGCCTCTGCCCTTAAAATTATCGACGATATTTTTTAACTCTAGTAGGAATAAGTTTAGACCCCCCCTCCACCTGCGTCGTGTACCTATCATGTACTAAGTCCATAGTAAAAACTTGTACCACGCTGTCCATTGCACCAGTAATGTAAAAGCAACCTGTCGCGTCGACTGTCGTCATGAGACCTCTATATCTATAAATTGCTTCATCAAAAATTTCAAACCTAATCTTTAAATGTTGTACTGAATCTTTAAGATAAAAGTTTGCGCGTAGATGTACCACCGCGTACTATAGGGTGTGCCTGAGTGTACCCGAGGCGTTTTACGACACATGTAATACTGTGTTACCGTTTACCTGCAACACACTTCTACATAGAGGGTAAAATTGTTTATAATATCTTGGCATCAAGTTTATTAGCGTGTAATAAGACATGTTTCTCCTGTTATCGATGCCTGTTACCAAGTTCGTTACATCACTGGAGGGCTCCAGTGGGGGGTAGGTTGTAAACTTGTAATGCACGTGTAATGTGTGTGGAAACAGCATTATTGACGCTAATAAGTCAAACGACTTGAAACCGTTGTAACTTAGTTTACTCTTACGTTTCTCCTAAGTTATTCCATACAATACTTTGGACTCCCGTTTTATGCCCTTAAAAGAAAGAAAAAGAATAAAGGTTTGTTTGGCAAAGACCATATGCACACAAAAATAATAAAAACAAAAAGGCAATAAAAAAACCAATAATGAAAGGGGTGAATTTAAAAAAATCCTTTCTTAGTGGGCGTTAACTAATTATAAACTACCTCTTTGCCAAATTTCATCTTTATACGTCAAGCGGTTTTCGATATTTCGGGATGAATATGCAATGAGTGAGTGGCCCTTTTAAATATAATATATCTGCTGCGAAAGTTAAACAATTCCAATATCGAGAGTGTTTATCGACATATGTAGGGAAATATTCTACTTATTTCTAGACTTTCACATCACTAGATGTGAGGAAACGTATAGGTACCTAAGCAGAGATGTTGAAACATTTTTATTCGTTTATCGGATAATAACTACGATCCGATTATTATCCGATTAAAAGAGACAGAGAGAGAGAAACAGAAATTTAAAGTTTATTTATTTCAAACAAAAGTAAAGTAAGTATGTAGTAACTTTAAAATAAATGGCTAGCAAACACCATAGTGTTATCTAAAGTCAAATGCCAACCAAAAAAGGCACATTACCCCAACACAACTTGACCTATTTTAACCGTCCCACCCGCAAACCGCACTAAACATAAAACAAAACAAACCGACGTGACATACAAACACATTCGCCATAAAACAAGCAAGTTACATCGGCATTATTCACAACAAAATTCATCGCACAGAGTTAGAGCCAGATATTAATCTCTCGACGGCATCCGAGCGCTGGATTCGCCATTTTGCGCCTAAATATGATAAACTTTCCCCCGAATTTCTTCACCCCCCCCCCCCCTTTCTTGGCAAGAATACCCCCCGCGAGTCCGGGAGGCGAGCCCCACCCGAGCCAAGTCTTACGGCCCTGCTTTTAAACTAAGCTCGTTAATTAATTACAGCCAAGTCGACTGCCGAGGGTACTGCCTTATGTAGCGCTATGTGCCAATTTAATATTGCACTGCTCCTAGTAATGTTCAAGCACTAAGCATTGTGTTAAAAATGTTACGTAATACTGCTGTTTTTTTCTTCGTTTCCTTATTTAAAAAAAGAATACAAAAATTGTTCATGCATTTAGTATCAAACTCAAAGTTCCGTAACATAAACGTATCAGCTAGTTACACGTCGAGGTACAATTTACATAATTCTAATAATTACACCCGACTCTAAAGACAATACAACAACCGCCAACGAACGGCTACCCTATTAGTAGTAAATCATAAAATTATTCACAATAATATTAATTACAAAAACACGGCTCGAGTATTACTGAGAACACTTCCTCGGCTCCATAATTAATTGCTACTAAATTCGGGCCGAATTTGAATCCGGTTACCAAGTCCGCGAAGAAACTTACGAGGTACATAAGACTTAAGGGCAGGGCCGGCCGGAAGGAGGGTAAAATGGCGGCGGAGGGCGCGACCCTCCCGGGGAGGGGGTGCGTCGGGGGGGAGGAAGGACGTGAGATTTACTCTAAGTAATTGCAGTAATAAACACGCAAATATATCACGGCGGGGTAATGAGAGGAAGCGTCGAAAATTGCCGACGCAAATTGCGTGTGTGAGATAAGCTAATTTTTTCTCTCTCCGCTGAAAGAGGAAATTTTCGGCCTCTTGTTTTTCGTTTTCGGCTGTTCCGCTTCGTCTGATTCGTCATTTGTATTGTCGAGGAATAATGGTGGAGTCAAACATTTATTTGTACCGGATAAATATTTTAAAACGAAGATAAAGCTAACTTTTTATTGCAACTATACAAAGTTGTGGCAACCCTAACTAGAAGTTTTAACTTATTTTAAAAAGAACAATGATTAACTGCGTATATTTCTCTGATTGCCCATATCAACCTGTCCAACAATATCCAAAAAAACAAATGCAGGAAGCAAATTGTATAAACACAATTTGTATAATATATTGACCACTTGACTAATTCAACATTTTCATCTAAACAATAAAAATTGACTATCTATCCTCCCTCGCCGCCTACACAAACGTTTTATACAAACTCACAATATGTCACAGGTCTACCAACACGTGCAGAACAACACGTTCACAACTAGTTTTATCAACCAAACTCCTTATCTACAACTATTTTAATGTTGGTTCCATTTTCCAACACCCAACCTGGTATAAGTTTGTCTCTAAAGTTGCTGTACCGTGGTCCTTATAACAGGAAATTACGATATAAGTTTTTTTGGGGTAATTATAGGAGAGGATGTTTTTAAAGGATTTCTTGCCTTCCTGCCCGTATTTCACTCGAGCTTATAATAGGTTAGATGACACTACGGTTGTCAATCTCTGACGAATATAAAAAAGTATTTGTTTTGCGTTTGCGTTCATTCATGCTACTTATATTCGTTTAATAAAGTATTTTCGATGCTTTTTTTAAAGGTATAAAGCATAATAGAGCACAATAAAGTAGCATACTTTATTATAAAGTATGGTTGGCAACCCTAGTCATGACACTAACAATCAATTGACGTACTTTTTATGACCTGTCAAAACGCGATTCTCCCGTAGATTTTGTATGGCAAAAGACAACTGTGACATCACTTTTGTACCGACTCAATTGACCAACTACTTATTTATTAATTTTATAAATTGAAAATTAATCGGGTTTACAAGTTACAATAACGTGTTTCTGTAGATAAGTTTAAATGTCTTGGAATTAAAGGTGTCAACTACCAAATAATCAGGAATACCTATAATTCCACCTAACATCTCGTACTCATTCTGATTATGACATCCTCATTACCAGTCTTCTTTCGTCCATTACCAGCAAGTCTACTAAGTCATTGTGACTCTCAAATACTGCCAATTGATTCAATGTTCCGTCACTGACGTAAATAAGAGTGGATCTGTGATAAATCCTGCCTCGGGAACACAAAACGCAACCATTGATATAAGAAAAGAAAAATGGCAACCGAATGCTGTCGAATCCACCATTATTCTATCCATTTCTCGAGATCCATATCACGACAACTAATCACGAGTTATTACAGAAATTATATGTTTATCTATGAAATACCTATTCCGTGACTGGTTAATGCCGATTGTCCAGTCGCAATTGCGACATACATGCGTATAAAGTTTTCTGTATGTCACTTTTACCCAAAACTTTTGGCCAAAATCTACAATTAGGATCGACCAATCTGATACAATTGTATTAGCTGACTTAGGCCCCTGATCAACTGTGATTAGGAAGAAAGCAATAACGTTTTACTAATTGAAGACGTAGTTTGTGACTTTGCGTATATTCTATCCCATCACATAAGATGATATTCCAAAATGCTAACATACTGTAGCAACGTTTTCAGTAGTAAAACTAAGATTGTGAACTAAGAGTTCAGATGATTAAAATTATTCAGAATTAATATAAAAAACCAAAACATTTAACACAACTCGAAAATATATCAACAACAAATTCCAACCCGTTACTTGCCGAGCCAATTTCGCAACGTTCAACGCCAGCGATAATTTTTGGCAACAAAACAACTCGCGACATAAGAAGCTACGGCATTAATTATTCTAGCGAGACAAGAAAGGGGCGCCCCATTTCCAATATTTATGTGTTGTCGATGACTACGCGAAAATATTGGGCGTCGACTGCTTTTTAAAACGAAGAAAGGGCCAAGAAAGGCCGCCGGGAAACCGGGGCTTCTTAATGCACAAACACCACTCTGCTCACCTGCCTTCCTTGATTTATTAGACGGCTTTGTTCGCCGCTCGTTACAAGCTTGTTGTTGCGTTTTTAATTTATTTCCTTGGCAAAATTTTGCACGTTAATATTTAGTTAGATAATGCCCCTGTAATGGCTGGAAATCGCTGCGTTAACACATTTTATTATAATGTTTACTTTTTCACGCTGTTTCTTTTTACTGGCGATACAACCAGAGCTCTAACATTGAGGTCGTTCCCCTGAAATATAAAAAACTCTTAAGGAGACAGTTACACATAAACAAAATCAAATCTACTTACAAAAAAAAATACCCAAAACAAACTATCTATCCTAGAACGCCACAACCAAGACCGCTGTTCAATAAAACCAGATTTACCTAAACCACCGCCCAGCCGAGGGTTTGTTCTAAATTGAAATAACGTTGCGAATACATTAACAGGCGTCGGCGCAGCAACAGCCGACGCCGGCAATGGGCCGTGAATGAATGCGAATTGCCGTTGCCGCAAACGGACTGGCCGATTGTCGACGACACGACTCATTGCCGATTCAACGGCACGCTCAATGATTTACTCACAACTGTACGGATTTGAGTCAATCTGGTTACACCTTGAAGTTTCATTGGAGGTTATTTTTGGTTGATTCTCAATTAGTGAGGTTGTTTGGAGCCTATTTTAAGAGTTGATGAATAATTATTTTCTATATTACCTACTACGATTTGCAATATGAAAATTTTAATTAACAATATCTAGAAAGTTACGATTAAATCGAGAAAATTATGCAGCAATATCTATGACCATATCAAATCGCGACAATAAATCTCATTGACGCCTCATCCACAAAGAAACAAAGCGTCAATACAATGTCTTCTGCAATATCAATCCGAATTACAAGAACAATGGAAAACTCCGTTACACACCGCCCGCCCAAGACGCGGGATGGGCGGAAGAGGATTAGCATATGCGGACGCAGTTAGCATCACAAAGCAGGGTCCGTCGCACCCAATATTTATGTGACGTCATCGATTGGCCATATTGCCCGTCCAACGATCTCATATTGTAGCCTTTAGCGGTCACAGCCGCATTGATTGGCCATGATTGTGCATAATTTTCTAACATAATTGATAATGAAAATTATAGCGTTAATTTCGTCGTTCATGTGTAAAAAGCCTAACGGATAGTTTTATGAGTAAGAGTCTTTAGTGGTCTTGATGAGTAGACCACCCTCACACGATGCGTGGATCGTGAGGAGCAATGAAGATAATTTATAAGTCAAGTGTTTTTGATCGCGACTTCGTCTGCGTAAAATGTCGATTATCGCTGACGCAAGAAGTCGAAATCAAAAAGTGGGCTATTTCTTTTTTTGGGGTTCAAACTTACTCTGTACAAAATTTCATCAAAATCGGTTTAGTGGTTTAGTCGTGAAAGCATAATAGACAGACAGAGTTACATACACATTTATAATATGGATGTTTCTAGGTCTCGTCTTATCTATTAAATCAATTGGTATATATGTTATTGTATTACTGTACTGGCTAAAAGGCTACTTTCCATATTATAATTTATAACAATACCAGCCTTTTACTGTCCCCCTGCAGAGCAAAGGCCTCTTCTCATCCAGAGAAGACATTAGCATTCAACACTTGCTTAAGGCGGATTGGCGATTTCAGACTTCACATATTTTCTTTCACCGATGTGAATGATGGCCAAGATAAACTCAGTAAATATAAGAATTAATAAAATGCCATGGGTACTTTACCCGGTATGGAGCCCGGGGGAGAAAATAATATCCATAGAAAATAAAATATATCGTCTACAATGTTTGATGAAATCGACGAACTTTCTTCGAAAACATCGAAAATTCTTCACAGCGTACCTTTAGCTACCCCTTTAACCTGCTGCTCCACATTTACTTATCAACCACGCTATCAAGATATAATTCAATAAGCACCTGCTACACCCATGTCCACATTAATGCGACATGTGGAATACAGGGGCGGTGACAGGCTCATGGGCTGCTCACCCTTCCTCATCAGTCATAGCGGACGTCAGCCGGCTAAGCGACCGCATTCAAATTGCCATCCGATGACGACGTGCTTTCGCGACCCCTGGCTTGTCTGTGGCCGAGGCCAAAGATTAGGAAAATAGTTCGGGGTTTCTGCCTATGTGGCTGGCGCCTTTTGGATGAAAGCAGGAACATTTTGATGAGTAACAGAAATCGAGTGAAAAATAAATATAAGTATGATTTAATTTATGTTTTTTTTTTCTCATCTAAAGAGGAATAAATAAAGTATTAACTAAATTATTATTTACATAATACCCTGTTATTTCGAATGCAATCCAATTTTACCTACATAAATATTTTCGCGATTGTGTCTTCACTATTTCAGTGAATGAGTGCACCATAAATGAATTAACCTTGAAAAGGTTATCAATTAAATACATAAAAGCTATTTTATCGGTACCTGCATATTAGCACAATATAATATGTATATCTAATTTATCAAACGAAATACCAAAACATAGTTAAATACAAAAGCCAAAGTTGCCAAAGACTGAACAAGGCAGACAAATACCTCAAATAATAGGCACAAATCTTGACTTAAATTTGATACCATCTGTTTTTTTTTCCTACTCTTTCCATTGGCCTCGACCAGCATTACATAGCAGGGACATACTTTTTACGTCATTAGACATCGTCGGATCACCGCGAGTTACTGTGGCGACGCTAAATCGATTATGAACTGACGCTTCAGTCACTGGGGTACTTTCTGGCTGCCTTCGTTTTAATTGTTATAAAAATACCCCTACTTTTGAGACGGTTGAGGGAGAATTTTTTTTGAGGTTAGAGATTATTGATGATTATTCATCTTTTTTGGTTTCACGGGCTTCATAGATTGTAGTATCTTTTTAATGTCAGTATATGGACTGAAAAGCTTTTCGTTTTAATCAAGTAAATGTATGTTTTCAGTATCGAGATTTACGGAATTGTATGCTAATAACTTCAGGCTAAACACGACTATGGCATGGCCATAAATTATTCAAGGAACAAGTCGTGCATACGCTGAATGGCACGCTACAAATTACTAAATCCAATTTTAATGATTCACTTAAAAACATGAACATATAATTACACAACAACGAATAACGTTAACTCTGCAAAAAAAAACCTGGAAATAATTAAAAACTACAAAAAATATACACACGCGAAATGTAAGTGCATTGTGTAAACATGGGCATTCGCGCCCGCCGCGCACGAATATCCTACATCATTGAAAACGAAACGGAAACGCTGCAATAAACATTCATTTCGAAATTAAACACATCTACCTGTGTGTTTACCATCGCGAAATCACTAAAATGAATAAAACAGTGAGGAATTGGACGCCGTAAATTCGTATTCGAATATCAATTTGGGCGAACGCCGCGGGGAGGGGAGGGCCGATAAATAAAAAAATATATAAAATACACAGTACGCAACGTGAAAGCGGTGAATGGCACTTGTGAAAAATGGACTTGCCGCTCTTCCAGGGAAGCAATCATTCAAACTGGCTGTTGTCTGTTTGCGCCTCTGCTCTTTTTCGCCTAGCCTCGGATATTTTTTGCAATTTTTTTGGCAATGTCATTCGCAGAGTTCAGGTGTGGGGACACGTGGTCCCGACAAAGAAAACAAATATTAATAACTGGCATTTTTTAAAGTCCCCGTTTATTGTTGTCAATATTTCGTAAATGATTGTAGTGTGATGCGGCATTTTTTTGCCGCGTTGTATCGCATCGCCTCGCTTTGTCGGCGCGTGGGTGGAGCCGCTAACGCAGCTAAATTTCGTACTTTATTATGTTTATATTTTTCGCCTAATGGACAGGTTACGGTAGCGTAAAGCTTTGTAAAGAACTTGTATTTTAACTGGAAGGTATACGATTCATTCAAGGGAGGAGGTGCTCGTGGTTAAGTAAATAACAGCCACACAGGTCAATCCATCAGGTTGAGCTACGCTTGCCGAGGTTGATCTGTGCATGGGTGACCATTTTTACACACCAAGACTCCTCCATACTTCGGAAAGCACGTTAAGCCGATGGTACTGGCTGTCATATGTGACTATTTGACAGTCATAACACTTGATACTGTTCTATCATTAAAGTTACCACGACTGGATTATTTTCTAAAGAGTCATGGGTGGAATAGTGATAGCAATCGAACTAATAAGTGCTCCACTATCATTTTTTTTAATCCTACGACAAATATCCTTAAACCAGACATCACTCCTCTGTACCTGATGAACACAATTTGCGAAAGAAAACTATCTTTAAATCCGTACATGTTACCTCAATTTTAGGTACTCGAATGCAAACACCGACACATAGGTACATACAATCCAATCCGTATAAGCAGGTCAAAGTTTCGATTGGTATCCCAGGTAAAAGGCATGATAAGTACGCTACACACGAACTCCCATGTAAAAGTACTCACACACGCACCATTACTTTAATCAAAACATCTCGACAACTTGCTCAGTTAGCCCTCCCTAGGTGAGAGGGGCCCACCATTTTTTCCTAATTAAAATAATGCCTTCTTCTCATTCTTCCTCCCCCAGTCATTAACCCAATGTGCTGTAGATAAACGTTATTTGCCCGGGAGGACGTTTCTTTTACAAATATGCCTGTTTTTGCCCGCTTACCGAAATGAGGAAGTTTTATCGTACGTTTTTTCACAACACATTTTTTGGAAATGTTTTTTAATTAGCTTTTAAGACTTCTAATTAATTAGATGTGTTATAATGGCTGTTTAATTAGATTAAGAATCTGTCTTGTAAGAGCCTGGAGGAAATAATTAGGATCTTATGTGAATATTTATTTCATGAAATATAAAAGTCTAATTACGGTAAGCTTTACTATGTTTTTCGCTTTTATAGGATTAAAATGACACTTTGTAAAGCTATACCTACACAAAGTCATTTCAATGTGTGTGTGTGTGTGTATAAGTAAATGGAATTTATAAGTGACTTCAAAAGAACGTCTAAACAGCTTACGAAAGTTGCCATGACAACGGTGTTACCTACCTACTTAGCCCCATTTAAGTGTGAATAGACGCAAAACATGACATATAGTTTTCACCTTCAGAAATATTTATGTTTAAAAATTCAATTTCCTTATGTTTGTGTACGCGAAACTCGGAGAGTAGACTTGAAGTTTTTTCACAACGTTGCATTTTAACAGCAGAGTATTTTTTAATACTTATACTTAATTCTAACAACATCGAGGGGTACTCTCTTGCCTGTATTTCAAATACAGGCGCGTTAGTAATCGTTTAAGAAAAATACAGACCTCTCACTTCTTAAATATAGTCCCAAACCCTAGATCGTTTTAGCATAGCTGAAATTTTCATAATATAACACCACGCCTGTAAGGGTCAGGCAAAGTAGAACCCATTAGTACACCCACATTACGACATTCATGTTTAAGTCCCATGTATTAGGAAGCAAGCCTATTGCCAGCAACCGGACACAAACCCAGACTCCGAGACTGCTTATTAAGAAATTCCTGATGGACCCAATAACACATGGCCCGACTTGGGAATCCAACCCAAGATCTCATGCTGAGCAGTCGTATTTACGACCACAAGACTACGGGGCAGTTCAATCAACGAAAAACAGCACTAGTGATAGCCATCTAACATCATCCAGGTATAGGTACCTTCATCCCTACATCACCATCATCCACCTACATCCCTATCACACTGATTTACTCCAACTCTCTAGTACCAACGCAGACACTGCGGAAATATTCCACATTTTTGTAGTAGGCAGTCGACATCTCGACCTCACATTTAACCCGAATTCCAGCAAACTGCATAATTTCGCCACTAATGAGAAGAGCCGGCCTGCGTCTAATTAGCGCAGCCGAGTCGGTAAGACGCCCACTAAATAGAAGCCAACGTAGGGCGACCAACTGTCTACGTTTTTTATGGACAGTTTCCCGCTTTGTGAAACGCCTTAGGGTTTGTGGAAGTGCCATGGCGTCCGGAATTAAATTGAAAATGGTGGTAAGATTTGTTTATTTTCTTATTAAGTTTGTTTTCTGGCACCTTCAAATTTATGCTTAAAATTATTTAAGTAACATAATATTACAGTTATTATTTTTTTTAATATATTTTGACGTTAAACACTGGAGCCAGGTTTGTATGCAAAATGTTATTAATTTACTAGAATTACAAAACCACTATTTTAATACAGGATTAAGAATTTAGAACCCTCAAACTATTTTGATGTTAAATTAAACATGTGGATTATTCGAAAAATAAATATTTCCTTTTCTTATTTAGGATAACATCGTATTCGTCCTTATGTACTTTAGAACATAGAGACGCTGCGGTGATTAATCGTTACACTTCCGATACCTTGCAGCCAATCTACCAACAAAACAAGTAACAACGAGCAATGACCTTTTTCCTTGAAGTGAACCAATTCGAATAGCAGTAGTAGCTACTATTTTCACATAATATAGTCATACTGCAGATTTTTGAATAGGTTAGCTGGTGGTGAACTAAAAACATTAAAAACGCCTATACTTTTAATCACACGAAGAATTAAACGACGTTAGCTTCGGTTCACCTCTCACGACAATTGATTCTTCGCCACTGCCATATACTCGTAGCATGGTATTGTTAACAAAACTCCCATTATGAAGACAAAAATTGTATACTGCCTTGTTGGTCAAGGTCGCAAAGAGCGACTGCTGAGCATGAGGTCTTGGGTTAAAGTGTTATTGCGTTTAAGCTCGCCCCCTATTACATGGGACATAAACATAACTGTCGAAATGTGGGTGTAATAATGAGTACACCTCGCCTAACTCTTCGGGGATTACAGGCGTGATGTTATGTTATGTTTATGTTAAAATTGTATTAAGAAAGTGTAAGAAAAAAAAGCACATTCTCGTACAGCATGGTGTCCCTACGGCATCGCAAGGAGCGTCGAGGCGGCGGCGGGAACGCGGGGGCTCGGGGTGCGGGAGGAGGGCGGAGGAGCGCCGCGCTCACCTAATGAAGTGTTTCGCTTTGACACGCGTGTTCGTTAGCAGACCACTTCACGATACCGAGCTGTGTTCAGATGACAGCTTCCTCGAATTTACCACTTAAGTGGCGTGCAATGCCACTGCACTTGTTAACTAGTTTCTGTTTAGTTGTCGCGACTTTATTGGGAGACAGCTCTCATTTTAATGGATGTCAAAGAAGTTGTGCGGTGTTAAAGTACTCCTGAATGTCTTTGGGGGTTCAGGAGATGCGTGTGCGCGACAGATTTCTTGAATTTACCACTTAAGTGGCGTGCAATGCCACTGCACTTGTTAACTAGTTTCTGTTTAGTTGTCGCGACTTTATTGGGAGACAGCTCTCATTTTAATGGATGTCAAAGAAGTTGTGCGGTGTTAAAGTACTCCTGAATGTCTTTGGGGGTTCAGGAGATGCGTGTGCGCGACAGATTTCTTGAATTTACCACTTAAGTGGCGTGCAATGCCACTGCACTTGTTAACTAGTTTCTGTTTAGTTGTCGCGACTTTATTGGGAGACAGCTCTCATTTTAATGGATGTCAAAGAAGTTGTGCGGTGTTAAAGTACTCCTGAATGTCTTTGGGGGTTCAGGAGATGCGTGTGCGCGACAGATTTCTTGAATTTAACGGTTAAGTGGCATGCAATGCTCTTGCACTTGTTGAAGCTTTGATTCGAGTTCTGAGAGGCATTTTGTTACATAAACGATTGTAGAGGTTTGCCTATCTGAAAATACATTTCGTATATTCAAATAAAAATCAACCGTAGCTTATGGTCCTATAAGTATTTCCTAACACAAACCTAGCAAATAGTTGAAACTAGAGGTCGATTTGATTTGAGCAGCAATATGCTTAGCAGCATTCTTTTATTAGTTGGTAATTAAATAAAACACATTACAATATTAGAGTTGAAAATCCCATGCGGTTTATAATTTTACAAGCAATTTCTGACCTTATTAATGTTGTTTTTTAGTTCCTTATCAATAAATCAACAAAATCTGCTCGAGCATACATACTGCTGCATATTGTACATGTTTGTCGCAGTCAGCTACCAAAAGCATTCAACAAAAAAAAAACAAGATTCTTTACCAAAATCAACCCCAAAACGCGGTGTAGTGTAAGGCGGGTGGTAGGCAACAAATCCCGGGGCACGATAACGCAGCTATAAAGTCTGTCTAATACTTAATTGCGTCCTATGTCCGCAACACAATGGTCCACGTAATCAGCCCCAGCGCCGCACAATATGAACCTGTAGTCATCGCCAGGGTTATCAAAACTACGTAAAAATTATAGGCGCGAGACGGTTGTTTTTTTTGTTGTGTAATACCGGCACTTGCTGGCAGTCAGAATATATATATATAGGTATATACTGACATACAGACCTACAGTACTTAGGTATTCATTTTTATGTATTTAAATAACGTATAAACAAACTTAATTTAACATTATAACTATTGGGTTTCCGAATAATAACTAGGTTTTTTCCATTAGGAATTTCTTTAACAGCTCGGAGCTTAAAAGTTATTGGTGACACATCCCCGTGGCTCGGAAACACGCAAAGCCTTTGTTCGGGCTGCCATTCGCAGATCTTTAGAAGCCCGAAAGTCTGAACACCTAATCTCAGGTACCTAGGTTTATCGTAAAAACACAGTAACTGGGACAACCCAGTCAACCCACCCTCTACAAGGAGGTCAGAAGACCAGTCGCTCCATGTAAAATATTGGTATTTAACTCCATTCAGTAAGACTGAAAGCCGACCCCAACTTACTCGTAGTAAAAGGCTGGGCCGTTGATATTTTTTTATAATAATTATTTCGCTAAATTTTTTTATCGTCGTTGGTTCCGCAGTCGTTGTTCACAAACTAAACTAAAATTAGAGAATTGCCATCTCTCACTGACTGACAGTTATAGGAAAGCACGGTGACAGATAAGAACTAAGTTAGAGATGTGAAATTAGTTTTGCCTTTAATTTCGCCGCGTTCTGACGTGCCAACTATATTTGTTATAGATCAACTTATATTGACAGCATTTATGTCCATCCCTTTCTTGTTTTTTTACAGAGAGAAAGATAGAAATAGCCTTTATTAAGTTTAACTTGACAGAACCTATCGTGCTAGACAAGGTGTTTTGCATCGTCAAATTCAACGAGGTACCTATGCTAATAATTCTCAATATGAATCAATAAAAAAAAGATATTTTATTATTTTTTAACATAACATCACGCCTGTAATCCCCAAAGGGTTAGGCAGTGGTGTACCTACCCATTAGTACACTCAGATTTCGCCAGTTATATTTAAGTCTCTCTAATAGGGGGCGAGCCTATTGCCATCAACTGTGCACAAATCCAGACTCCGAGGCTGCTACTAAGAAATTTCTGATAGAAAACCCCAATAACAGTTTGTCTGAAATCGAACGCAAGTCCTCATGCTTAGAAGTCGCGCTGTGAGATCACTAGACCAAATATGGCAGTAATGTAACATACAAGTTATTTCTATTAGAGTCATGTGATAGAGTTTGTTGCAAAGTTCAGACCGTTTGTTGCATCTACAGGTACTAGTTACCAACAGTTGGGAAAATGACAAGAATGCTAATGAGTGAAGTTTTTACAGAAATTACAGTCAAAGGAAAATAACGTTTATTACTAAACAGTTACGTTATCAAAGAGGTTTAGTGAACATTTATAATCTATACATATAAAGTGCTTTGTCCTGAATGACTGACTGACTGACGGATCAACGCAAAGCCTAACTGCTGCTCGTAGAGACCTGAAACTTGGAGGGTGTGTTCTTTGTATGACGTAGGCATCTGGTAAGAAAGGATTTTCTAAAATTTAACCCCTAAAGAGATGAAACAGAGGTCCAAAGTTTGTATGGAGAAACCAACTTTGACTCGGACGAAGTCGCGGGCAGAAGCTTGTCTTAATAAATTACTTACGCAGTATTTACATGTTATTAGGTCCTACCGTCTATATTCTCAACAAAAAAAAACTTCGAATAAGTACCTACATACTATCAAAACTCGTCGCACGTTCCGAGTCAACCCTACGTTCGCCCGTAGGTCGCGTAATCCAACTATTCAATTTTCAGCCGAAAAGGATTGTCCGCGTCTTACGTTTTTTATCTGTGCTGATCCAATACAAGCGGTTATTGCCACTCTGTTTATACTTGGCTATAGTCTTACTACGATTTGATTGTGGGTATAGTTTTTTTAGGGTAAGTTTTGTCAATGAAAAATATACCTACACAAAATATCCTTTCAGAAACAAGAATCGTAAGATGGAAAAATAAACAAGGAAAAATCGAGAAAATAACTATTAAGAAATTTTATATTTTAAGAGTGTTTCATTAGAAGTCATGACCAACAAGAAACTTTTCCAGTAGCTAAGCTTTTAATTACTCATCTTTTACCGAATATATCCATCTTTCCAACGACCTTGAAAACAAAGTAACACAAAAAATAACCGTCTTTTAAAACTAATTTCTTTAACAACCTTAAAAAATTACAACTACACAAATTTTATCTCAACTTAAAGTTGCCGTACCTACAATTGTACGATGATTTATACGAAGCTCAAAGTTAGCGGCAGAAAAAAGCAATTATACCCACTGTTTTACCGAGGTGAGGAAGCATATTAAAAAACTTGAAGGCACTGTCAACCCCACGAGTGCTACAGACACTGATGGCTATTAATTAGAAGGGTTGGATGAAGATATTTCATTATTTCTTCTCCTCTCTCCACTGTTTTTCACCACGAAACCTTTTTCAAGTTTGTATTTTTTAACGCGAATTTTAAAGGGTTAGTTCGTGGAGTTTTTTGTGCTTAGTTTTCGGGTAACGCTTATGGAGTATTAAAGTTGAAAGAGATTTTAATTTTTACGAAATATCGTTTATTAAATAAATTCTGTAATGTCCATTTGTAAAGTGTATCCTTTTTAGCTTTCTGCCAGTTCTGGACGTCAATTCTACTAACTTTTAAGAACGATCTCAATTTAAATGTCAGTCTCAATCTGTCAAAAATGCCTGTCTTTACCTGCTTTTAATTGCATTGATTGGCGCTGAGATTATGAACGTTTTTAATTAGTAGAATTAGCCTTCAGACGTCATTCAACCGTGAGACGTTCTAAAGACTTTCAGAAAAAGTTTTCAAATCGAAAAAAAAAAGCATTTGTCCAAGTACAAATCTAAACGCAACACCAAAACAAGAGCACGCACTTATCAAACAATCTCGTAATCAAACACTGCACTTTGTAAACAAGGTGCTAACTCCAGAATTTATGTAAACTGTTCTCTGCTCTCTCCACTTATCTGAGATTAAAATCTGGCTCGTGCCAGAGGTAGGCGCACAATCACTCCTCAGGGAACCAGCTTTATTTGCGGCCTTATCATCACTTAACATATCTGCATATTCATTAAGAGATCAATCAAATTATTGTCTTCACAATTTTACGTATGCATACGTGATACGTCTGGGGGTTAACTTTCCTCATTTGGAATGTAATCGTCGCTTTAAATGCAATTTATTTCGGTTGGGACGCTTTGTGTTTGAGAATTTTGGCTGTATCTAACGGGTGTAACGAAGCCGACAGTTCCCTTCCTATATTTTTTTTATACTGGATCATACCTGGGTACTTCCATATTAAGGAATATTACTTAATTACATGGGCAGTATACATACTTAACGGCTATACCTATGATGTCTTTTTACATGTATGTGTGTGAAATATTAAGTAAATATTGTAGTTAACGATTTTGGTATAATATTGTCTATAGCAGCAACAATTGTACTTAAAGAGTTATACATAAGTTGTACAATTTGTATATACACGAAACGTTTTTGAATGAATTTACGTCAAGAAGCCACAAAGAAACCCATTGAGTCAAAAATTGCCAATAAAACAGCTTACATCCTGACCACCCTTGACTGCACAAAAGATATTGTTTCACATTCCATTCAGTAAACGTCGATCATTGATTGTTTTAAACAGACGCTCCGTCGCCGGAGACCGGGCGAAACGGGCCGTTTCGAATGGCCAGAAAACTGCATATTTCTGCCATTGTACTAGAATCGCGGTACCTCTATCAATCAGTAGACCCCCTGGGCCCGTTTCCGACCAGGTGTTCTTTGGAATTTGCGCCGAAAAACTGCGCTTTAAGGATTTTAGACGAAAAAAAATGACGCGATTGTTCGGTTCTGCGTAGTCTCGAGCTCGCCCGGTGCGGCAGGTAGGCGGAGCTCAGAGGTGTGTACTCAATTTATGAGTATGGTTATAAAATTACGTGTAGTCAGCAATTAATATAATGATTGGTGAATAATATACTTAATATCGGCACTAGGTAAATAATAAAACAGAAAATAAAGTTCAAATTCCACTTTTACGTACCTATTAACTATAGCAATGTCAAATTATTGACTACTTTCCATGATACGAACATCATGATTACCGTCTACCCAATTTTATTTTCGAAAAGGTCTATGGCCATCTGTAAACAGGGGGGGGGGATTCTAAGTACTAACTTCAAGAACGATCGCAACCTAAACTCAGCCTCAATCTGTCAAAAATGCCTCTAATTTAATTTCATATTTTGGCATTGATTATTGCTGAGATGAGATTGCGACATGAATTTGAGTGTCCTTCTGTTTATGAAAGACTAGCTCTTGCCCGCGACTTCGTCCGTGTTAAAGTTGATATATTATCCCACGGTAACCCAACATTTTTCTGGGAAAAAGACTTTCAGAGTCCAGACATAATCTATCTCTGTGAAAATTTCATCCAGATGCGTTCAGCCGTTCTGGTGTAATTGAGTAACAAACATCCATCCATATAAAACTTTCACATTTATAATAGCAGTAAGACTTTGTAAGAACTGTACTAGCCAGCACAAACCTGTCCCATATATATTTTCCCATCAGTATCAACAGGTAAACGAAACCATAACGCGACACGATTAATAGTAAAAGTTAATTTGTCTCCCAAATTAAAGTCGAACCAACATTGACTGACGAACACAAAAACTAATGAATTACGACTCATCGTAAAAATCAATGATATACGACAACCATCGAACGCAGACAATTGTAAAGCAATTCAGGATAACACTGCACGACTTCTGAATTTTGCCACGTTTTATTTACACCTCAGAAAATAAACAATCCACCTTATGACGCAGATGATAAGGTTCACGGTTGTGATAGCTGGATGTATGTTTGTTATAAATCATTTAAGGTTGTAGCAGTACAGTTTATTGGCAGGTAAGTAATGTACTGTCTTTGTGAGAGAGTACGTGATCTATGAATGAGTTTGGGGAATTATCGGGAGACGAATACTTTCCTAGTTTTGTGCAACGAGTCGGTTTGGTGTAACAGAGACGAGTGTTTGTGAAATACGTTGGATAAGGTAGCTTGTATGATTTTGAAGTAATTAGGAAGTTTATGTGGCTAAATGTGCTTTTTTTCTTGTTTTAATAATCATTTCCTTATACTAGGAATTTCTCATGTTTATCTGTAAGCTCACATACACAAACAGCGACAATACCAATAGCAACAAGCACAAATAGCAACAAGCAATAAACAGTAACGATTGTTCTCGCACAAAGTGTTGAAATCATGACATTTGGCAAAATTAACTCGGATTCAGCTGTTCTACTTTTCATTTTCGCTAATTTCAGTGCTGAATGTCAAAATGAAAACTGGCTAATCATTTTGCTACGTACAGTCACGACTAAAAACAGGTATACACCTAGCAACATTACGAAGCTATTTTCTTCGGATATATTGATTGAAATGTCTTGTTTTTAGGAATATAGTATTTTGAATTCAATACTTCTGTGAAATAGGTCTTTTATCAAAGTTACAACCATTATTTCACAAGAAAATCGCTTTTGAATTTTGCTAAGTGTATACTTGTTTTTGCTCGAGACTGTACATAGAACCTATACCTACATAATCATGGCCAATTTACAGACAGGTGCGTCCAACTCCCCGTTTCCCCGTAAACCATAACGTCACTTCGACAATAGGAACCTACCTTAAATCAAAGCCCAGAATATCCCAACAATGGAACTTTCGGACTTCTTTGAAGACGCCATTATCTTTGGCCACGTGGGACAGGTGATGCGCGCACGCGCACATCTGCTCGCACAAAAACTGCGCTTGCGCAAGATTTTAATCGTATTTTTTTTTAATCGATGACAGTTCTCTAGGCATTTCGCGCCTATCTAACGGCCTCCCGCGGGTAAGCAGCTGTGCCAGTGTTTTTACCAAAATTCTTGTTCACACTGCGTTAATTCGAAATATCTTTGATCTTAGATGAAATGTTGTTAACCCCTGTTAAAATCCCCTGAATTTCATCGAAATTTCGACGTAGTTAGATGGATAGTTAGCAAAGGCTACAAATAACACAAACTCTAAAGTCAATTTCAATAACAATGTGCGAGTAGGTTGAAAGTCAACGGTGAAGTTTGACAAAGGTAAGGGGTCACTCCTGAAAAGCTGAAATGGCTGTTTGCACCTTTTGGAAGCATTGACCAATGGGCAATGGGCATGCATTATTGTAGACTAAGCTTGTCAAAGTCAAAGTATTTATTAGTGTGATTTTTAGTGATATTGTTATATCATCAATTTTTTCAGAAACTTGAAAATCTATCCTCAGGGTTGCAGATTTTGTTCGAAAGAGTTACCGCGACCCTGGAACGCAAAGGACATTAGGAGGAACACGGATGGGTTTTAGTCAGTAAGAGTCTGACACTTCCTTCCGCTCCGCCCAGAGCGGAAGAAGTGATTTGGTGACTCCCAAGCCTAAAAAAACACTACACTACTAATTTAATAAGAAATTAAATTAATCATGAATCCAATATACTTTTTATAAAAAATATTACACTATGAATCATTAATACAGGGTCAGGAAGAAACAAGAAAGGTCAGCAAGAAATTCGATGTTATAGTAGCATTTATCTATTTAAAAATTTACAGTTATTTTGGTTCTTCATCATCATCATCTAAAGCCATTGCAAAAACTATGCGAAATCTACCATAAAATTCAGCACCACACACGCCATTATAGCTCCTATAAGAATATTCAATTCACATCACGATCTCAATAAAAATCGCATTTATAATAACCAAGTAAGTAAGCTTCAAGTGCGAATACGCGATACGTTCCATAGACGTAGGTACGAGTTGGCACCAGTTGTCACCCCATTAGAATAGGCACGAGACGGGAATACGCACGCGGCCGCGATTGCCTCGCATCGGATCGCACAATGAGGTACAAAACGCGACTCAACAAAACGATTACCCTCTCGCCCCGTGAGAGGTACATACCATGGTACTGCGAGTGTGAGACGAGTTCTACTTGATACTTAGAAGGCGGATATAATAGACCTGTATAAACCTTTCTAGATTTTTCAAATTGCTTAAGTACGTCAATGTATTTCGGGGATCTGTCTTAAAAATATTTCAGGAACATAGTTGTTTAAAATTTTTGATTACTTTAAGCTTTCACTTGAATTTTCTTACGGATCCCTAATTGTTTTGATAGTAATTTATACTAGTAGTACTCAGGGATAACGCAGCTTCCTATTAGTGAAAGAATTTTCAGAATCAGGGCAGCCATTCTGGAGATATGCGCGTTCAAAAAAAAAGCAATTTAAACTTTTCAGTTTTTAATAGAAAGTATTGGCATAGTATAATGTGCAGTACATTTGCATAGGATAAATAGGCCGGGGTATGCCCAGCTGTGAACTACATTCCCTTGTGATGATTATTTGATATCACAGCCAAATACACGACTATGATCTCTTGAAGCAAGCCACCTCCAAATATCAAAATACAGGCCAAATATTTAATAATACCTCCGACAAACGATCAAAACTTCGCTCACGGTATCCGGAGCTCCTGTTTGTGAGGTGCGAATAAGTGGTTCCGTGGAAATATTTCAAATCAGAGCGGGCAATGGCAGCGCTATACAGGCAATAACGATTGACGTGACACGCATGCGGCTCGTGTGTAGACTGCCTAATGTGTGGATGAAAGGGCCGCGGGCCTTTCACCCAATTTATTAGGTCTATGTTTTGGAAAAGGTAGGTTTCAAGTATCGCATACATAATGTATCTCACCTATCCGTCTTTGTGCTCCAACTGAATGTTGTTTTGCTGTTTTTGTACGGAGTTTTTGAAGCAGATTTTTGTGAAGTCCAGTCATATACGATTTTTGATAAAGGTACGTTTTTATGTCTTTTTTTTTCGGCTGAATAATGAATAGCGTCAAATATTAAGTTTCATTAGTATTAGGTTTTATAATTATAAGGTTTTACTACTCTGAACTGAGATGTATTGGACGAGGACCTTATTTAAAATGCATCATTCAGCAAAGGAGGGATATCCACAAAATAATATTTCACGAATGTTTCACTTCAGAATGAAATCTATTATAGCGGTCTTCTTATTGAATATACAGGTAGGTAGGCGGTTTAACCACCTTGACCCACCTTGAACTGTAAGAAATCTTATTAACTAATCTTGTGATGAATAACAAACGGGACTCAAACAAACAATGACGTTTGTAGGTACCTTAAACTCCGAACTCAAAGCGGAATGTCACTGACCCCATGAACGGTCACCATCATCCCAAATACGTACTCATTATTGTTATTAAAACAATGAACAAACAAAAAACCAATTAGTTACGCCACAAATAATAATATATAACGTTTAGAATCTCATTAGTGGACGATTTCGGTATGCGCGCGGGCAATATTCGACGAATTCGGCCACCGCGAATTACCGAAAACGCCGAATCCCGAATGCCGAAAAGCCGAATGGTCGGACCCCGCTCGGTGACATATTGGAATGCGACTCCATTTATCCCCGCATCCTATTGGAATCCGGAGTGACGCGGCAAATTGGAAATTGCGGTACCATTTTTGGCGTTATTGATAGATAATACCGCTAGCAACATGGCACTGGAAAATGCAAATGTATTGGGGAAATGTAATTCGTATTTCCAAATATCCGGTCAAAACCTCAAATATAAAAATTTCATATTTACCCATAAAAATCGCATAACGTGAGCCTATTTTTTCTATTTATAGAGACAGAATGTGCATGAGGTGAACCCCTTAACCGGATTGGTCGCGGCCCGTCGCACGCACTGCACGCATCGCACGTCAAAGCTCGGACTACCCCAGTACTATATTAAATCACATTTTGACAAGCGTACCGTGAAAAATTAATCGAGTGTCGTCGAGTGAGCGGGCGGCAGAAAAAATAATGAAAATTATGAGTTTTTCTAATTTGTTACGGGTTCCGTATTTGTAAAACACAGGGTGATTAGTTATTCGATGCGTTGATTGAAAAGGGATGAACTAGAGTAGATGTACAAAAATTTTGACTCCTTAAAGTACTGGACGTTTTATGAAATTATTTCGCCTTTCGACCAAAAGCTGCTAATTGTAAGAAATCTATTTAAATCTCGGCGCAAATCTTATAAGTACTTGTTTGATATATTCTTCTATCTATTCACAAAATGAAAATTCCAACAACTTAAAAAAAACTCATACTCAGGAAAATTAGAATCAGAAAGAACCAAGAACTATTTCAATGCGGTTTGTTAAACCGATCAAGACGTTATTTTTATGACACAAGCCAATCTTACGCGTAGTAACAGACAGATTTGTGAACGAATCCTATTGGAATTTTCATCCACTCAAATTCCATTAAAAACTTCAAATAGTTTGCATTGACAACCTTTAACAAATAAAGTTAGACCGAAATTACAAACTGATTAATAACGATACTTACTTCTATGACCCAGTCGACCAATATTTCCCAATACGAGCTGAACCCTAAAAATGAAACATGATGGCATTTCACTCCGTCCCCGGAGCTAGAAAGGTCAGCGGGCAGTCGCTCGTGAAATGTCTCGCCCTCCGGACACCGGCGGCGGCTGGCGGCGACTGTACCACTGCGCCACTGGGAATACAGACACCGATCGCCCAAACATTTGATAGAAACACTTGACGATCATGTAGGTATAGGTACAATCCGATCGAGTTAAAAGCGTTTACTACGTACGGCATTTCATACAAACTAATAAGTCCTTTTTTTTTGCCCCTAACTACATGGGACTTAAACATTACTGGCGAAATGTGGGAATACCTACTAATAGGTACACCTCTGCCTAACCCTTCGGGGATTACAGGCGTGATGATATGAATAAACCGATTTTAAAGGAGCTTCCTACACATAAGCAGCAAAGCAGGATACATATTAAATCAAAAATTGTGTTACTTAAGTTTTCCATGGAAACAGAGATTTTCAATTCCTTTTTTTAAATAAGACATTTCGTCATCTGGTATCCTCCTTAGGGTGGTATTACACTTATCAAATATCTTTGTCTAATTATAATGTTTAATATTTGATCAAATTTTTTTGAAAGACGCTCATTACACTTGTCGTCCAATTCGTCGTCCAAGTCGTCCAATTTCTTTGATCAAATGTACATTGGACCAAGATATTTGATAAATGTAATACCACCCTTTATGTGTGTTTTGTTTCATTTTGAAAGTCAAGCCTAAAAAAACACCCGATAATAGTAAGTATAAATGATAAAAAACAATTGAATAACGATTCAAATTAGCTTGGGAGCATCAAAGAGCCTGTTACGAACGCGATGACTAACGTAAAAGTATTCGATTCAAATATGTCGATTTTCTAACTGGAACTACGATTGTCGACTATTAATAGAATTTTTGGTTTACTTTTATACAAAAAGCACAATTAGTTTCACCCATCTATATGGACAAAACTTTCAAACTAAATAAATATTATGTGCGAAAAGGGTATCTCTAACTTAAATATCAGTTGAGTTTTCCTATTAATCCCTTTGACCGTCATAATCATCCATGCGTATTGGACACGTGTATGTTGATGTAACTACCTATATTATTGTAATGTTTCTTTTTTTGCATCAGGTTAGACTGGACGCCGACCCTAACATAGTTGGGAAAAGGCTAAGCAGATGATAATGTTTCTTACTAATGATAAATATTCAAGATTTATTTATTTATCTTATCTTCCGTTGATAAGGTCCAATTGTTAACTGAAGTTAATAAGTAGAACTCGTATTATTAGCAGGTAGCTCTTGTATGTAAGTAGGTTTGTATGTATGTGTGGGTACCCACCCACAATAAATAATTTTTACCAATTACTTTTCTTAGTCTTATTTTTCATAATAGTCAAGCTGTGTGCACATTTTTTTTTAAGAATACAGACTCGACTTAAACTTTTAATACTCTGTAATGCCTATGCTATATATTCTATTTCGTGTTCCTTAAATAAATAAATATTAAAAGTTATTTACGAGAAAATTTCCTCAAAAGAAACATGATTTTTTCCCAAAAAATCGAAGACAATACAAACGGCCAACAATCGCGTGACATTCCGTTAAAATCACGCAAAGACGATCCCATACGATAAGAATAATTACAACAATAATTCACACAACCATTACATCTTGTGATAAACGAGATTCTATAATTAAAGAGAAGGGTGAGATCCCCTAGATAGTTACCATTAATACTGATATAACACGAAATAATGCAATTAATCTCGCACAAACTGTTTTATGAGATCCATCGTGAGAAGTTAGCACTTGTGTTTTGGTTGGGGTAAAAAACAGGGAAAAATGCGGCTGTGGGATGAAAATGTAGAGCTGAGTTTAGACGGGCGATTAGTCTGAAGCGATTAAAGCGCTGAAATACAAGCTCTACTTTTTGTGTTATGAATATAACAGTGTGTTGATATTAAGTATTTACACAATAAAAGAGATAGGTCTCGTCAATTATTATATCAAGTGAGACACATAAATAAAAGATCTATCTTATTATTACTTATTGCATCCTATGATTTTTTCTTTCATCTTATGAGTCTCCATTCGACTTTTTTTCCTCGTTCTTCTCCACAGGAACTTACTATTTGTAACCAGTCAACTTCTTGAATGACCGACTCCTTGACAATTCAAAAGTACCTGTTTCTTTAAAACATATGACTCGAGCATATTTCTGTCTAGATATTTTTCTGGTCTGACCAAACTGCTCTACATTCTGAAAGATTAATAATAAACAACTTATACAGAAATCAGTTCCCACAGCTTTTTATAAAATTAACCTTTAAGCCACATTTCTGTCGCGCAACAATCGCCCTGTGTCGCCCGTCTGCCCGGACGCAGGGTAACCGCGGCCGATCCATCACTCGCCTCAGATTAATGTTATGATGTATGCGATACATTATACATTGAATAGACGCTGATACGCAGACAGTCGCGATTCTTCCATGCGTAAATCGCACGTGTGTATAATTATCTATTTTTCTTGCATAGGTAGGTACGTTAAAATTGAAAAGTGACTGTGTTGTTGGGAGTGTGTATGTTACCCAATTAGTTCGGCTAATAAACGAAGAACCATTATTTTTGAGAATAAGGTATCGTAAATGTATGAATTACGAGTATAAATATATTGTAGACAACGATTTATCTTGAGAGAGGAATAAAAGTTTTTCTTTTCTTTTTGTAAATAAAACGTTGTCCCAAACTAGGACTTTCTCCAGTATCGCGAGTGCGCTTACATATAAAATTATAAACTTACATATACCTACAAACAGCCAGACCCGGAACAACTATCTGGAGGCCATACAAATATTTGTTCCGTGCGACAATCGAACCTGTGACACCCAGCGCTGCAGTTAATCGTTTAAACTCTGCGCCACCTGTATCGAGATTAATAAATAGTTGGTCTACTAATCTTGCACATAAACATTTAGGTAGGAAGTAAAACCTAAATTAAAATTAACATCCCATTTTCAAACAATTCCTGCCATCAGAGATCGCCATTACAAATAAACAAATAGGTAATAATACTTAACAAAATCTAAAAATAACAGCTTATAATATTATCACTTACCTCAAAAACAATAACCTCACGTAATACTTCGTAATCACTATACATCGACAACATCACCCGAGGCGCCCCACCCCTGACCGCCGCACAATTCACGCGCGAACGATCTCACAACAATATCCGACACTAATAAAGGCCTCAATCCATTCTGTGCACAATATTGTCTACTCTAATTGGCATTAAAATTCGTCGAAAGAACTGAGGTAACCCCAAACAAGCGCTTATCACCACATCAGTGCACTAAAACCCTTCGCCCCCCTCCCCCCCTCTTCGGTCCATTCCCCGCGCCCCGCGGTCTGCGGCTAATGAATATAATAGATGGCCCCCAGGTATGTAAGTTTATCGGTTCAATGAGGACGCTCCAATTGAGGTAAGAAATTGATATGAGTATTTTTGGTAATGGTAGTTCTATTTTTGTAATAGCTTTCGTCCTACTTAAGTAGTTGTAGGTACATAGTTTGTTGGGGTTTCGTAATTGTTACTTGTATTTTATGATTGTTATATCTGCCGTTTTTTTAATGACCAAGTTTTCTATTTTTTTAGCTGCTGATTAAAATATCTGCTATTTAGCAAGGTAAATAGTCGAGTTGATTGTTCTTAAAAGAAATAAACAATTTATTTAAAACACATTTTTTTTTTATTGTAAATCACATAATTCTAGCTGACCACAACCATCAGCTGAAAGTACTTTCACTGATATCAACTATTAACATCATCAGATACCAAAATCAAAAACGCCCTTTTCTAGACTTACAAACACCTCATGTGTTTTACTTGAAGTAGTATAGTTACAGCTATTGAAGCATACATTACGTGAAGAGAATTGACGTAATCTTGATAATTGGCATTTGCGGGAGGCGCGTGGGCAACCTCCAGTCTCTTCATGAGGGATTAGGATCTGCTTAGATATTAATTAATACAATTAGTAATTAGTTAAAAAAAAAAATACTTCTGTTAAATCTACCAATCCGCATTGAGCAAGCGTGGTGATCAATGCGCGTGCCTTCTCTGTATGAGAAGAGACCTCTGCAATGCAGATGCAGTGGAACAATAATAGACTGGTATTGTTTTAGATTGTTTGTTGTTGGTCTGTGAAATCTGTTGAGCAATTATGTTTAGCAAGTATTAAAATTATTGGTTGTACAGTCAGCAACAAAAGTCGATTAACAATGTTACTTTTTTATATCATTTAAACAGACACTAAATACATAATGTACTGGCTTTCAGAATTTCAGGCAATAGCTAAGGGTTTATTTTATCTTAATTTTTTATTCATTGCGTTTTACTTTTAATATTGCTGTACTTAATAATTAGGATTAAAAATCATAAATATTAATCGACTTTTGTTGCTGACTGTACTATAATACTAGCTGCAGTCCGCGACTTCGTCTTTGTAGTCTTCAGAATTAATCCAACGTTCTGAATTATTCCACAGGATAAGAAAAATGGAATAAACAAATGTGTTAAGCTAGATCAATATCTACGTACTTACGTGCCAAACAACCTTATCCATCAGCCATTAAAGCGTGAAAGAATAACAAACATCCATCCATTTATCTATCCTCAAACTTTCACGTTTGTAATAGTAATAGAAGGACAGTAGAAATTAGGCTAACAGGAACACAAACCAAAAAAACTACGGTTTTCATCTATCCCCAAACTTTCGCGTTTATAATAGAAGTAGAAGGTCAGTTATAGAAATTATGCTAATAGGATCACAAACCAAAATAAACTACACTTTTCTTAACATAGTTTTAAAATTAAAGTTAAAATTTAATATTGTAATTTCAAAGTAAGTAATCAATGTCCACACAGAGGCACAAAGCCGCGGGGTGAAAGCCCTCAAGGGACGCACATATTATATTATAACCGAGCATAATATCTGCGTCGTCACTCAAGCGCAATAAATACCCAAATAAAGCGCAAATAATACCCAAATCGCTCATCAGCGCAACCCAACCTCCCCCAACTATAATTATCTATAATCAGAATATACCCCATCTATAATCAGACCGAACGCATTGCAATTATTACTATTAGCGTGTTTTGCATGTGGGCACCGCGCACCGTGATTACCCCTTTGCGCACTCCAACCGCTGACGTTCTAACGTTTGTCCAATCAAATCACATTCGAAATAATTATAAAATTTGGAAAAAGAACGTAAACACGTAAACATTTTTCCCGCGATATATCGTGGGACAGGACAGTTTTGGCACGTCGCCATAAATTATTCGCAACAGAGGGCCGGCTGACCCCGACCTCCAGTCGATTAACCATCACTAGGTCTTCCTTCAATTTCATATTTATAAACGGGGATTACGCAAAAATGCCAGTGTAATGGATCACCTACAGGACTTAGCAGGGCGGGCCGTTGTCGGACAGCGGGGGGGTGGGGAAGGCAAATTTGAGAGGGACGGGGGTATGCGGCAAGGGTCTGATCGTCGGACTCATCCATCACGCGGCTCACGCATGTGAATTGGGGCGTTTTATCTGGAGATAGCCGCGGATGGATACCTATTTAAATATTTGGTCGTTTAGCAAGGCGGCCGAGGTATTAGGTAGCTACATGACGCTGCCGCTAATGGTGTCGTCGTGTTCACAAACACAATGATGCGCTGTGCCACGCGGATGCTCGGAGTATTTCAGAGCTTGCGTAGGAAAATGTTGCTCTGAGAAAACTAAAGTTTCACTACTCTAAGATAAAGTACTATGGCTACATTCGATATAGGTACTGTGACAACTACGACGAGTAATACGGCAAATTCAAACCCAATTAGCCTGATGACTTCGTATATTGAGCTAATGATATTTTTATATTCTTTTACGTAGCATAGGCTGCATAGGTACAGCAGTCTGTCAGACCTCGTAGCGGACTATCAAGTCTATCTCTAATTAAGCAAAATTTAACATAGTTTTTTCTCATAGGAATATTAACTAATTAAATAATACCTCATCAAAGCAATGATTTTTAGAGCAATGTAGTATCGAAAATTGGGCATTTTATATATTACATTGCTTTACTCTCAATGCAACCTTCAAAATCAAAGTCAAAGTAAGTATTTATTAGTGATATTTTTGATCATATAACAGATCTTACAAATACTGTATAGTTACTCAAAAATATACCCTTTTTAGGGGATTTACTACGATTTAATAATTTAATTTCCTAATGGCATCTAGACACTCAATCTTATCTAATGCCAAGTTTCTTAAAAAAAGAAAAACATCTAGAACAAAAAAAAATAAAAGCCCCTTACACTACTCGGAAATGTCGTCCACGTCGGAATGTCCCAGTCAATCGCGTTCATTTAGCTGTCGCGTCGTGTAGCAGTCGTCGCTAACACGTCGCGGCGTTTTCACCTCGACAGTGATCGACGTTTAGACGTGACACAGAAATGACGTATGTTACAGAAATGACGGCTGTGATTTAAATATTTGTGTACCTGTGAGAAAAATTGTTTGTAGATCACCAATCAAAGTCAAACTTAAATCATTCATTTCAATTAGATCATTAAAATGTACTCTTGAACGTCGTATACAAAAAAAAGGAATTGAATCTAGTTGCCCCTTCCAAAAAGTAGGGAGAAGAAAAGGCTAGAAAGCGTGGCTAGTTTAGTGTGATCAACCAACCAACCAATCAATTGTTGTGCCAACAATAACAGGCACTTTTGAATTGTCAAGGAGTCGGTCAGTTAGCCAGAAAGTTGAAGCTCGCTCCAAAACGGAGGTAGGCCTCTATGGAGAAAAACGAGCAAGAAACTCCACTGACACTCTTTTTAATTTGATTTTTACAAAATTCTATATAGTTCAGTGGTTGAAGTCTATCATGAGTCATGCATCCTCATGCATGTCATTGTCTGGTACCTCTACCAGACAAGTACACCAATGTGCCTTTTTCAACATCCATCAGGAATTTCTCAGTAGCACCCTCAGAGTCTGGATTTGTGCCCGGTTGATGGCAATAGGCTCGCCCCCTATTACATGGGACCTATGGCGAAATGTGGGTGTGTTAATGGGTACAGCTTACCCTTCGGGGACTACAAGCTTGATGTTATGTATGTATTTTGTGTTTCCTTTAATATTGTGCTCAAGTAAAATTATAAAATCTAAAGTGTTAAACGACTTTTATCCCTGACCGTACCTACTCAACTATGTATTCGCGTTCCTAGGTATTTATAGACGAAATAACAAGACACAATAAGTTAGTACCGTGTCTAAAGTAACAATAGAGTACTCGTTCAGGATTTGTTGTAAAACATTTATCAGCTACATCCCAAACACTAACGGAAAAACTATTTTAAGGCTACAGACATAGTAATGAAGCGGAGCGGGTAGCATAGCGATCTTTAATTTCACGTAAAAGTATCTGTTATTATTTTTTTTTGTGTAATTACCTCACGTCTGTAATCCCCGCAGGGTTAGGCAGAGGTGTGCCCATTAATACATCCACATTTCGCCAGTATAATGTTGAAGTCTCATGTAATAGTGGGCAAGCCTATTATTATTGCTATCAACCAGGCACAAACCAAGACTCCGAGGCTGCTACTTAGAAATTCCTGATGGAAAAACCCAATAACACTTTACCCCTAGCTCGGCATCAGCAGCATAAGCAGTTCAGTCAGTTTAGTTTTATCTTGTTAACACATTCACTGCCGGGTCAAAAATGTTGAAGGTCAAACCTCCACAAGCGTCAGGCACATGTGCCTGACGTGGCAGCTAGAGGGTTAATGACGTTCGGTTCAAAAGTGTTTTTAATGATCTAATTGAAATAAATAATTTTACTTTGACTATTAAAAAACGTTAATTTTCAAAAAAAAAATAACGAAAAAAAAATAAACTCTACAGTTTCAAAACCCGCTTATTCCTACCACTATAACCTAACCCTAAGTATAAACCAATGACCCGAAGGTTAAGCCATTGCTAACTGTACTCAAATGGCCGAATGTGGCCCCTATTTGTACTAACTAACACTATCTACCTACATACCTGCCTAATATACATAGTTTTTTGCGCTATTGTATCAACTTGTTTGTTCAACTTCAAAGTAACGGAGGCTTTAATGATACAAGTTCGTGAGTGGTTAAGACATGTTAAAATGAGTGTGTGGATGGAGAAAATTCTCCTAACAGGAGAATAAATATGGCGATTTATGTAAAATACTGGAATTTACCCAATCGCAGTGATAGGTACCTATACAAGAAAATAACATAACACAACATCACGTTAGGCAGAGGTGTACCCATTAGTACACCCACATTTCGCCAGTTATATTTAAGTCCCATGTAATAGGGGGCGAGCATATTACCATCAACCGGGCACAAATCCAGACTCCAATGGGTCGATAGTTTAAGCCTGAAAGTTATTTCTTTCCTAATCTATGACGAATTGTGTTAGTAGTGCAGTAAATAATAGATGAAACACTGCCCTCTGTAACATGAGAGTTGAAAAAAAATGGTGAATATTTCATTAATTTATGATTGGCAACAAAAGTTCCTGAAAGTTAGCCTGCAAATTTTCCATTTTCTTTAATTATCCTTCAATGTCTTTTCTATAGTTTTAGGCGATATATTTATACGTAGCTATCTCTATTTCGTCTGCGGTGTTATAGCCCCGGTGATAATATCACTACTGTGTGGAGATACCTTTTATCTGAATTTGAACTTGTGTAGGTACTCGATTTGAAACTAAGTTTTAAAATCTTAATAATTCTCTCGCGACCTAGGCTGGTTTAATTTGTATTATATTATTTTTCCTATGTTTAGGAAAATACGATGTATTGACCTTTCTCTAAGTATGTATTTAAGGGCATAATAATAATTTTGAAGCATTAAATATAGCGATTATTAGCTATACAGTGAATAAATTTCCCGCACAAAGGCATCCAAGTATCCTTATTGACAGACCTACGCTACGACCTCTCATTAAATAAGCAACAAAATAAAACGACAATAAAACAAGTCATAAGGAACCAGTGAGTCATCAGTCCGACCATCGACAGCTGTCCGTCCGTGGTCAGGAGTGAGCTTTTATTAAGTTTATAAATAGCCGGGAACCCAAACAAATCGGCGTGCGACGCGGCAACCGCCCTTGAACTGAGCCGCGGAGGCTTTCGCGCGGTGCGAGGCTCGCGCGGGGGCGGGGCCCGGCCGGCCAATCAGCGCCCCTTCACATTTTTCAGCCCCCGCCCGCATCGCCGGACGCTGCCCAAAAACAAAAGGATCAAAGTCGGCGAAACCTATCTCTTTCTTTGTGAGGCCAGCAAACGGGCATCGATGAGAGGATAGATACAGTGTGTCGCGCGGGCGCGAATCGATAAAGCGCGGCCCCGCCGTCGGCACGGGCTCTCCCGCCGCCGCCTGCCCGCCGCCTGCCCGCCCGCCACGGCCATTTGCACGGATGTTTACTATTATATTTATTGAACGGACGCTCCTAAGTGGCGATATAAGAATATTTACAAATCATAAGTACCCGATTTGGAGCAATTAGGCGCGTATCGCCGCCGCTCGCCGCGGATCTAAGTGGCCCCTGAATACACTCGACGCAACCGCGGCTATCTTACACGTTTCTTGCTCCCGTAATATAATAAACACTTGTAAACCGGCTTACACCAATTAGACTGAGAAATTCAAAGGTTAATTTGAGAGTGATCATTTATATTCAAATATTATTTTGGTAAATACGTAGGAGGTAGCGATGATACGATCCCACGCAGGAATATTCGAGCATTTTATTGCTTTCAGGATATTACTTATCACTACATAGTATAAAACAAAGTCGCCCTTCCTGTCTGTTTGTCCCTATATATGCTTAGATCTTTAAAACTACGCAACGGATTTTGATGCAGTTTTTTTTAATAGATAGAGTGATTCAAGAGGAAGGTTTATATGTATAATACATGCATAATATAGTAGAGAAACACTGATAATTTTAGAGGTTTCTAATGTGATGTCGTAAATAAACACATTTTTTTTGGCTTACATTGTAAACGCTGGCTGAACCCTTTGAGATAGATCAAAATAATGTACAGTCTGTTGGCAAAGATGTCCGACCCACCCTAAAAACAAACGAATTCGGACCCTCAGCCTGTAACATTAAGGTTTATTCAATTTATATGAGCTTATCAGACAAGTGCTCGAGAACTCGATGAACGAATACAATAACAAAACAGACACGCAAATTTGATCTTTAACACGTAACTTTAAGGTAACATTGTCGGAGCTACCAGAATTATATATAATTTTGTTAAGTTATTTTAATCCTTATCTCGTTGACATTAAAGTTGAAAAGCTTTTAAGTTACACAACATAATTTTATTACAAACCAATCTTTAATTTCGCGTATTCCCAACAAGTTCTTGTGGCTTAGCGGTTTGATGCTGGATTGGCGACTAACAACATGTGGGTGTCAAAACACAGTCCACCTATTATCAGTTTCTTTTTTAATTTGTTTTCATTTCTACAATATTGGTTGCATTATTATAGAACGAGCAATATGATTTACGTCAATTTATCTTTTAAAGTGGTGGGTAAATTAAAAAACTTTAAAGTTCACAGAATTTAGTAAGGCAAGGTAAAATATGTTTGCGCGTAGTCACTGCATACCCGTAGCATTTGAAAATACCAGTTTTATAATGAATACTAATATTTATTTTTCAACTACCCACTTATTACAAGTTATGCGAAAATATTACCATTTTAGAAAGTTTTTATTTGAAGATTATCCGTCTATAGTTCTTTACAATAATACAAGAAATAGTTTTTAAATAAATTCTAAATTGAAAGCAAAACAATAAGTTCGTCGCAGGATTTGATCTCACAACTCGTTTTTCGCAGTCTTATATACAGGCCACGAGACCAGAATTACTTGAATGCAATCATTAAAATAAGCTATTACACTAATAATATTATAACAAGTAGTTATAATACATAACCTAATGCTAACGTAATAAAGATCAAATTTGCGTGTCTGTATTATTATTGTATTTGTTCATCGAGTTCTCGAGCACTAGTTTGATAAGCTCATATAAATTGAATAAACCTTAATGCTACAAGCTGAGGGTCCAAATTCGTTTATTTTTATGGTGGGTCAGACGTCCTTGCCAACAGACTGTACACCTTAAAAAGGTCTGCAAAAAAGTCCGCGATGGTATATGTCTATCTCTTAGGGATAACCCACAATAACCATTTTTTATCCTTGAAATGTTTACGAGAAATAATGGCTTATTTAAGAAGCAATTTTAGGCAATACAGCATTAATCCTTATCCAATTAAGTATCTTAAAAACATTGTGCATTTCATATAGATCATTATGGCCCTTTACAGCATGTAATTTAAATGAATATTTTCCAAGATATTACAGATTTAAAATGCAGGTACATAGCGTCTGCGGCGGCCGATACCGGCCGGGGACCTCGAAAGAAAACATGTTTGTATTGTCTAACTAGCTTCTGCCCGCGACTTCGTACGCGGATCCTGTTGCTTATGCCAGCGACAACGTGGTCGTCAAAATCGAAGATCTGAAACGTCTGATGTAGAATTCTAAGGCCTGGGGAAGGGAAAACAACGGGATGAGCGAGATTTCATCGAAAATCAGTCCTAAACTGTTACCGCCTTCACCGCGTGGAGGTACTCCCAGCTTATGTTATTTTATAATTATACAGTGAAATTGAGCTTTGATTTCCACATCAGGTGTTCCAGATCTTCAATTTTTATACGTCAACAGAGAGTGCTCATCAGGGTGGACAACTTTTGCTAGACGTCATTCCGGTATATATTATAGTGTAGCTGGGCTCTTGGAGTTCCACAACAGGTGTTCCAGATCTACAATCTTTATACGTCAACAGAGAGTGCTCATCAGGCTGAACAACTCTTGCTAAGACGTCATTCCTATATATGTTATAGTGTAGCTGGGCTCTTG
Source organism: Hoplodrina blanda (assembly GCA_949316365.1). NCBI lineage: Eukaryota > Metazoa > Arthropoda > Insecta > Lepidoptera > Noctuidae > Hoplodrina > Hoplodrina blanda. Next base: position 12,773,828 of record OX438581.1, read on the forward strand.
GAGTTCCACAACAGGTGTTCCAGATCTACAATCTTTATACGTCAACAGAGAGTGCTCATCAGGCTGAACAACTCTTGCTAAGACGTCATTCCTATATACAGGGTGTCCCAGCTAAGGACGTCCAAACGAAAATTTTGGACTCCTCCCATCCTGGGCTATCCAAACCACCCCCATGTATGTTCTACGATTTTTTGCGGTTTAGGAGCTAAACGACATTTTAATATATTTTTGGGATATTCTTCTTTACATCAGATTTTGTAGATTTTCTCTTTTTGTGTCGTATTTTTTGAAAATATTTTAATTGATAATTAATCCTGAAAGTATGGTCTTCGATCGATAAAAACAACTGTCTGTCTTATTGTCACCCGAAATTACTTAAACTTAGTTCAAAGGCAAAAATGTTGTTTTGTAAATTTCGTTGCAGATTTTCGGCTCTTAAAGAAAAATCACAATAAGGGCCCAAATCACCTTAAAGTTATTTCAAAATCTTCCACGAACCCTCAGCTCTTTAAAACAGTACAAATAACTAGTATTTTACGGGTCATTATTCGGAGCAATTGAAGCTCGAACATGGTAAGGTGAAAAATACAATATTTTAGAACATAAGTGAAACCTAATGAAAATGAATTAAAATGAACTTTTATCAAGTTAACAATGCAATATGAGCTCTATGTCATGTTTATTATTTGCACAATGGTGATTTGGAGTGGTTAGTAAAGTTAGGTTAGGGTTAGGTTAGGTTAGGTAGTTAGGTTAGGTTAGGTAAACCTAACCTAAGTTTAGTATTTTTTTTAAATTAGTGATGTTATTTAATAAAGGCAATGACATAGAGCTCAAATTATATTGAAAACTTAATAAAAGTTCATTTAACTTAACCTAACCTAACCTAACTACCTAACCTAACCTAACTTTACTAACCACTCCAAATCACCATTGTGCAAATAATAAACATGACATGGAGCTCATATTGCATTGCAAACTTGATAAAAGTTCATTTTAATTAGGTTTCACTTTTTCGTTTTTAAATGAAAGCCGATGATAATGAATTAAAACGAACTTTTATTAAGTTTTCAATATAATTTGAGCTCTATGTCATTGACTTTATTAAATAACATCACTAATTTTAAAAAATTACTAAACTTAGGTTAGGTTTACCTAACCTAACCTAACTACCTAACCTAACCTAACCTAACCTAACCCTAACCTAACTTTACTAACCACTCCAAATCACCATTGTGCAAATAATAAACATGACATAGAGCTCATATTGCATTGAAAACTTGATAAAAGTTCATTTTAATTCATTTTCATTAGGTTTCACTTAAGTTCGAAAATATTGTATTTTTCGCCTTACCATGTTCGAGCTTCAATTGCTCCGAATAATGACCCGTAAAATACTAATTATTTGTACTGTTTTAAAGAGCTGAGGGTTCGTGGAAGATTTTGAAATAACTTTAAGGTGATTTGGGCCCTTATTGTGATTTTTCTTTAAGAGCCGAAAATCTGCAACGGAATTTACAAAACAACATTTTTGCCTTTGAACTAAGTTTAAGTAATTTCGGGTGACAATAAGACAGACAGTTGTTTTTATCGATCGAAGACCATACTTTCAGGATTAATTATCAATTAAAATATTTTCAAAAAATGCGACACAAAAAGAGAAAATCTACAAAATCTGATGTAAAGAAGAATATCCCAAAAAAATATTAAAATGTCGTTTAGCTTCTAAACCGCAAAAAATCGTAGAACATACATGGGGGTGGTTTGGATAGCCCAGGAAGGGAGGAGTCCAAAATTTTCGTTTGGACGTCCTTAGCTGGGACACCCTGTATGTTATAGTGTAGCTAGGCTCTTGAAGTTCCACACCAGGTGTTCCAGATCTTCAAATTTATTCTTTTAGCAGAAAATGCTCATCACGTGAAACAATTTTTGCTATGGTACCATTTTTGTATCTCTTATAGTTTAGCTGGTCTGTTGCGGTTCTGCATCAGATGTTCAAGTTTCCAAGATAAATTATAGCCTATATGTTGCCCGGACTTAATACCTATACAACAAAAAAAAATCATTCAAATCCGTCAAGTAGTTCCGAAGATTAGCGTGCACAAACACACAGACAAACAGACAAACAGACAAACAGACAAAAAAAAATTAATTACAATTTCGGGTTCGGCATCGGTAAAATAACAACCCCTGCTACTTTTTTTTTATATATTTCCATTGTACAGACACCACTTTTCTACAATTTTATTATATGTATATAGATGATAAAAAAGCTGTGAACGTTGTGTATAAAGAAATTTTATAGGATATCAGCATTGCACCCGTGCGAAGCCGGGGCGGGTCGCTAGTTATGTGATAAAATAAAGGAAATGGTTGAAATAAAAATGAACCCTCATATTTTCTGAGCTTTCATTTTAAATGTATTCAGAAATGAAATAATATTTTATCATTTTAGTTACAAACACGTCCTGAAAAAATATTTTATGCAGACCGGGTATAAAATAATCAGGTAGCACTTACCTACCTGAATTCGGTCTTATAAATTATAAAATCATAATTTGACAAATTAATGACTGTATCTATATCTGCATAGATATGGATACCCGATCGTATCGACCTACTAAATAAGTAGGTAGATCTAAATTCAAATCTGAGATGAATAAAAAATATTGGTCAGAATGAACAGAGATATTTCGGCTGTTTAAACCCAGTCTCGATACCTAAGTATGATTGTCATTGTTAAAAAAAACGTTGTCCCCCACTAGGAATTTCTCCTGTATCGAGGTTGAGTTTACAAACATAAACTCACATGACACAAACAGCTAGACCCGGAACAACTTAAGTAGGCCATACAAATATTTGTTTAGTGCGGAAATCGAACCCGCGTCACGCAGCGCAGCAGCCAATCGCTCAGCCACTGCGCCAACCGTGCCGTCAACATAATTTGACAAAATGGGGCATCACACAACACCACCACCACCATAACTGGCACCTACCATGTTATCTCTTCACCACCTTACTCGACTGAGAATGCCTAAGGCATTAAGTCCGCCTTTGTACTTTTGTTGCATAAAGTTAAATCCTAACTAAGTAATATTATAAATGCGAAAGTAACTCTGTCTGTCTGTCTTTCTGTCTGTCTTTCTGTCTGTCTGTCTTTCTGTCTTTTCTGCACGCCTAAACTACTGAACCGATTTGTGTGAAATTTGGTACAGGGTAAGTGTGAACCCCAACAAAGGACATAGGCTACTTTTTATTCGACTTCGACTTCGGCTTCGTCTGCGTCCGCGATAACCGACATATACGCGAACGAAGTCGCGGGCAAAAGCTAGTAAATAATAAATAGAGCTGTGTGACACCCAGAGCTCGTAAACAGACTAGGTCCCATTTACTAAAGAGTCACAAATATTGTCTGTTCTTCTGCTTACTTGGCAACCTGCACCCTTGGTGACCTGTACAACGCGTCTGACACAGCAGTGAACGTAACCACCTACTGAGCCAATTTAGTTTAACTTAAGTAGGTATTGGTGCCGATTCTCTTGTTCACAAACTAGACTAAAGGACAATGCCCAAAAATGTATGGACCAAAAACCCGGAATCGATTAAAACGATTTATGTGTGGCTAGGTATAGTGAACATACTATAACCCAAATTCAATATTTGTTTTCGAATAAACAATCACCAAGTACTAAAAAAAAAATCGTAACTAATTGACTTTAGTCTTAAAAATCCATGATATTTAGAGCGGCATTGTGCGTAATATTGAGAGTAAAGTACATTATACATGTTTACTGATAACATGAAACATTATTTGCATATATATATAGTTATATACATCACTACATAGTATAAAACAAAGTCGCTTTTTCTGTCTGTCTGTCCCTATATATGCTTAGATCTTTGAAACTACGCAACGGATTTTGATGCGGTTTTTTTTAATAGATAGAGTGATTCAAGAGGAAGGTTTGTATGTATATATAATATATGCACCCGTGCGAAGCCGGGGCGGGTCGCTAGTATATTATATATCTAAAAAAACACTACACAGCTAGGTTTTTTGAAAGTTATGTAATAGTGTCTTGATATATATAATATATATGTATATATATGTACCTATATTATATAAATCTATACTAATATTATAAAGCTGCAGTGTTTGTTTGTTCGCGCTAATCTCTGGAACTACTGGTCCGATTTGAATGATTCTTTCAGTGTTGGGTAGTCCATTTATCGAGGAAGGCTATAGGCTATATACCATCACGCTACAACCTACGGGAGCGGAGCAGTAACCAAAGACGCAGATGTAACCGCGGCGGAAAGCTAGTAATATATATGTATATTTCAAAAAAACCAACGTACTGAATTCTGTAAAACTACTGTAGTAGCGTCATATCAGGTAAGATATGGTGATGGTATATAGCCTATAGCCTTCCTCGATAAATGGACTACCCAACACTGAAAGAATCATTCAAATCGGACCAGTAGTTCCAGAGATTAGCGCGTTCAAACAAACAAACAAACAAACAAACAAACAAACAAACAAATAAACAAACAAACACTGCAGCTTTATAATATTATAATATAATATAGTATAGATTAACTTATTAAATGAAAAAAACTTACGAAGGACTGCGCGGGGGACAGGGTCGGTCAAGGTTTCGCTACCTGGATAACAATGGCGCACATAGATAAAACATCTTCTATCTCTTTCTTTCTCGCAAATTGTAATTCCTTATCTGTATTCCCCATCTCTTTCATGAGTGAGTGAGAAACTAACATAATAACAAAACAATGAACCTGTTATCAATGCACTCCGCTATAATTATTGTTATATGCTACTGGCCTGTTCGGTTATAGTTTTATGCGAAACGAATTGCATATTTGCGACCTCTTATATATGGTCTATCTTCCTGTACATAAATTATTTTAATCGACTCCGGGTTTTTTTTGGGCATCCTCCTTTAGAGAATTGACATCTCTTACTAACATACAGCGAAAGAAAAGGACGGCAACATTTAGGAACTAAGTTAGAGATGTCAAATTAGTTTTGCCTTGAACTTTTCCGTATTTTTAATCTATACGTTATAAGATGTCAACTTAAATTGTATGGATGTGTCAAATTGACTAAATTTGACAGCACTTATTTCCATTAGTCTCTGTCTTGTTTTATTGGACAGAAAAAGATAGAAATAGTCTAATTTTAGTTTAGTTTGTGAACAAGGGAATCGGCACCATTGTTAATGTCAGTTATCGCAGACGCAGACGAAGTCGCGGAATAAAAAGTAGCCTATGTCCTTTTTGGGGTTTAAATTTACCCCATACCAAATTTCATCAAAATCAGTTTAGTGGTTTAGTCGTGAAAGCGTAACAGACAGAGTTACTTTCGCATTTTTTATAACATAAGTATGAACGTTGAACTTGTTTATATCGTATTTGAATACAAACTTCCACCCCCTTTTCACCGCCTGAGGGGGTGATTTCCGGGATAGAAACTATCCTATGTCATTCCTCGAATCTTAAACTATCTCCATGCCAAATTTCATCAAAATCAGTTTAGCGGTTTAAGCGTGAAGAGGTAACAGACAGACAGACACACTTTCGCATTTATAATATTAATTAACTACATGTAATTTGGCGCAGAGATAGATTATAGTCTTTAATAGCTACTTTTTATTCCGGAAAAATGTACGGTTCCAAGGGATAATATTATTAACTCTGATGCGGACGAAGTCGCGGGTGGAAGCTAGTAGAATATGAAAACAACCAGCGATAGGTGTGAGTACGTAAATACCACCTATCTCCAACAACTCTGCGGAACCCTTAGGAGAAAATAGACCTGATGATTTTAAGTTTATTAAAAACGAAGACATCTGACATCCGTATAAGGGGTAATTTTTTTTTTCTTTACATGGAGGGATGATAGTTGCCGAAAAATCGAGCTAAGTAGCGTACGATTGGAGAAGCCTATGTCCAGCAGTGAACTACTATGGGCTGATGATGATGATGTTTACGTGAAGGGAAGGAACTGTAGGGCTGATGATAAATTAATTAACTTAATTTAATTAAATTCGTTCAATTGAACGAAAAAAAGGGTAAACCAACTATGTGCATAATGTGCATATACAACGCGTTTTGTACACGATTTTATACAATATTGAAAAGCGCCATCTATCAACACACGAGGCACCTATCTACAGTTTAACCTGATCAAATGCAGCAAGCTGCCATCTAGCGTTGAGTAGAGGAACAACTTCACCGTGTTGTACTTGACAAAGTGCTTTAAAGTATCATAGATGGCGCTGTATACTATTTCAGGGAGTGGCTGCTTTTAGATTTTCAATTTAAAATTGTCCATAAATACGAAAATCTTTCTAATATTGGAAAAATAAAAACAAATCATTATTTATGAATAGTAATATTTTTTCTAAAGCCTGTTCGTAGCAGATTTTGTTGCTGCGTAATAGACTACTTTATCGACAGAGCTATTTCCGGTTCGCGCTCGACGACATCACGCAACGCAAACTCGCGATTGGAGCTAACTTCACTTCATAAATGTTCGATCTTTTTCAACTACATCGAGGCTTGAGCTTTTTTTGGGATTACGCTTTTCGGTAATTATTGTTTTACTCGTTGCATACAGTGTGGTTTTGAAATTGTTAATTGTTATTCTAGTCAAAGGTGAGTGACGCGTTATTTCGAGTGTGGTGTGATCATAAAACCGTAACAGTTTGGCGCGTTGGTTAGATTCTGTCAACATAGCTAATACAGTGTTCACACGCAGTAGAGATTATGCACGTGAATTACAATACAAACGTAATTTTCCATTTGCAGACATGGCTTTGAGCGTTGCACTACCTCTGGCAGGATTGGAGACAGAAAATTTTAACTCGTACAGTTCGTTCGGGCATATCATAGACATAGCGGGCCTGTCTCAATCCCAGTCGAGCCCGAGTCCGTCAGTCTCCAGTGAATCTAGCGGTATCGGGTCGCTGGGGTCGCTCAAATCAGAATCGGTAAACAGCGACTCCCTGCCGTCTAGTCCTCAAACAACAGAGAAGGTGAGTGAACATTTTCGCACTATTTTGTTTGCATTCGTCCTGGCCTTGACCTCTCTATTTTCATAATATTCCGTAATGGCGAATGTCTTACGCTATCAATGTTGTGTACAATATCGACGTGATAATGGAAAGATTTCGGAGTTCGGGAGGCATAGGTTACAAGATATTACAAACGAGTTAATAATATAAGATATAAGATATACATTTTTATGTAAACCAACACTATTAGTAAATGTGTATAAACATACAAGTATTTATTAGTAGCACTGTAATTAAAATGCCTACCGACTCGTTACAGTTAGTTTTTGCCGAAATAATTAATTTAGCAACTTAATTAACAAGCGAATTGGGAGTTTAAGATTAGATAGACCTCACCTCTTACTGTTTTTTATCTAAGTATTAAAATCCTTTGTTGTTGTTGTGTGCATTTTTTATGTGTAGTGATGTTGTTATTGTGTCAATGGGTGTGAATTCTTTTCAGAAACTATTCGAGCCAGTGGTGCAACCCCAGCCGCGCCCAAAAGAGAAGAAAGCTGATGATGTCAAAATCACGTATGAAGGACGCGACATACTGAACCTGATGGGTAATCTTACAGACCCACGGTGGAGCTACCGCCCCACGGTGCTCCCGCCCAACAACCCGGCGCTGTTCTTTGCCAACCGCTCCCAGTATCACCGGTTGGGTCCGTATGGAACTCGCACACAGTACGTAAAGGACTCTTGCCGCCTCTGCGGCTTCTCATGGGTCGTAGCTGCCACAGATTGACGTGACTATGAGTCAGTATAAATCCTGAACAAACGAATGTTAAGTGGGTACGACTGGAACACATCAGAGTGCATATCAACTTCTTCAACTCTTACAGTCACTTGATGGTGCTTGGAACCACCACTAGCTGGACCATGACTTTAGTTCATATTAAAATATATTTTTCATGGAATTAATTGTGACCGCTTGTTGTTTTTCATAAAAATGACAAGAGATGATGTTTTATTTTGCTCATTGTTATCTTTTTGACTTAAGTTTTTACATTCTATTTTACTAATTTGTTATCAAATAAGCATGAAATGTTTTACCATGACTGACAAAAAAATTATATTAAAGTTAGTTGAACTAAAGCCAATGGTCCTGTGACACTTTCCTATAAAATAGTTTGTTTATATGCTTGCCTGCTGTGCTCCAGTTCTACGGATGACTGTGGAATATGTATGTGGCTATCGTCGCGTTGGCATTCGTAGAGTTACATTTTAAACGTGACTTAATACTGTGATCTTAATTTAAACAAGACAATTTTTGACAAATTCTGTGAATGGAATGCGTGACGATACATGACTTCGTTTTTTGTTTTTAACTTATTTAATGTGTGATAAAGTTAGGCTTAATTAATACTACGGACTTGCAATGCCATAAATATTTCCAGATTTATTCCAAAAAACAGCATTTCTAGGTCCCAGTCTAATTAAAAAGACACAATTGGATCAAAACTTAAACCTATATTCCATAAATCAACAAATTAAACTATATCATTATAGTAATATATTACGCTACACTTAGTTCCTCTTAGAAATGTTAATGATTTGTTATCCAAAGAATATTATATTAACTATAAATTGTTGCGTATACAATTTATATTGATTAGTATAAAATACAAAGGGTGTAACTCAACCCATGGATTTTGTGTCCAATTACTCTTAAAGCAATATTTAAATTATAATATAGACATTTACTTATGATTATCAAAATGAGTTATTTCCCACCATTACATGTAACAGTTATTATTTAAATATTGTTTTATAATATTCTTTAGTCTCTAGGAGATAATTTAGATATATTCCACAGTCATTTATCAATAGGATCGTCATTGTTTAAACCAAAAGGCTGCTTCTCGGATGTTATTTAAATTTACGATTTTGACGAGATAGGCACGAATTTAAAGCCAAGCTGTAGGTTATTTTTTAAGATGTAATTATGATGATTGTTGGATTTACCGTCCGAGCATTACATAATAATAGTGATGACATATAATCTAGAGGATACGATCTTGACACATTACCCTAAAATCAACTTCTTATCAACTCAACTATAAAGCTTTGAACAACTCATTTGTAATTATTAATGATGAGCCCATGTGGAACATAGTTAAATGGGTTATCAGTGCATATCATCACAAATTAATGCAGTGATTAGATATTCTAAGGTATTAGTACTTGTTACAGACCGTTTTAAAACGTTTGAGTCATTGATATGCCCAGATGCTGGGCTTCTAGTGAAATTATAGTAAGTGTCGTTAACAGACTGGCAATATCTCTATGTACGTGCATATATAAATGTAATATTCGTGGTCTCTTAATTTAGTCAAGATATTTAATAGTGTGAGTCTCTTCAATTACATTTAAGTAATGTATAACATACTAACTATAATGAATAATTGATACTGTCCTTTTGTGCAACTTTAGTTCTGCTACGTTGTGATCAGCTTTAAATTGGAACTTGAGTATTTGTACACAATAATGTTGACATATTTCCCACATAGTTATTTTTATATAAAAAATGTTGATATGAGACAATACAGTATGTAGTTTTCAAATTTATTCTTTAGGTACATTCTGTAGTTTGCTTAAAGGTTTGGCATATATTTGGAAGGGACCAACATGCGCGATTGTTTTCTCTGAACACTAGTTTTCAGCGTAGAAGTTCACCTCCAAAGCAGTTTTTGTCGTTCGTGATTTAAGTTCACATTGCATTTCAAACGACTAAGTAGTTGATGTCGAGCCATATCCACAAGCTTTCATTTCTGTTTTGTCTGTAATCAATTAACTGGGCTATGAACACACAACTTAAGCAAGTAGTTGAAGTTTTACAAATATTTATTTACGTATATTATGATTCAGTGGGTAATGACTGAACATATAGCATGGATCTCAGAATGCAGCTAACAGTGATACACATTCTTTATTGCCTTTGTAGGAAGCCTCCCCTTAACGTACTGTTGGCGAATAAATAAATATTATATCAATGTTTAGGGGTGGCTTCATTTGCCTAGTGTGCTATATCCTCAGTCACACGGACTCACAAAATGGTTGTTATTGGTTATTTTAAAATCAAGTGTTGCATTCAGATTATTTTTAGTTATTAACTTATAATATGACAAAGCTGCAATCGAATGTAGTTCAAAGGAAAGTATTTGGAGCGATACGCACAGTTTTAGACTAGCTCTTGTTGTGAATGTCTCCTTATGTTTAGTAGGTGATCCCCGTAGGCACGCCCGGTGCGACCGGCGCGCGGCGCCAGCAACAAGAGAGGCCGAGGTGCGATGCAATATTTGCATTCCAGTTTTGTGTTTAAGTTAGCAGCCGAGGGTAGTAGTTGTTAAAATGTTTATTTAATCCACATTGCCAAATATTTTGGTTGTTGTGCTATTTATTTAACAAAATTTTCTAAAATATCAATTTAGTACCTTCCATTACTAAGTGTCTTCAAGTGATTTTACAATGTTTTAATCATTTCAATTTTATGCATTTTATTTTGTTTTAGTCAAATCATTATTATACATGATATTATACATAATATTACCTATATGTTGTATTATATCTATTGTTCATTCATATGATAAATATTTTTTTCTCATTGAACTGTAGTCAAATGACAGTATTTTTATAATGAAAATTGTATAAGGATGAAGGGTTTTTTGCCTGACGCGTGTTGCCTACGTACGCGGGCCTGCTCGCGGGCCCCCGGGCCGCGGCGACACGCGTCCTGTGGGTATTACGTATATCTGATAAGCATTATGTAGGTTTAGCGAAATAGATTAACTCGGAGATGAACTCCAAGTACCAAAACTTATTGGTTCAATGTTGTTCTCGTATTATGGTGATATAGTGCGTCGCGCGCGGCGCAGAGCTCAATATTTTAGTAACCCTTAAGAAAATTAATACCTCTTTTGAAAAAATATAATATATATATGATATAGTATATCCAATCGATAATCACATGTTATGTATTTCCCTGTTTATTTTGATGTGATATCATAAATGACTGATCTGAATTTAGTTTTTAAGTTGGTTATTGATATGCAGTGCTATTTCGAGAGTGTAATTAAGATTTAATATTGAAAGTGCCAATGCTCGTAATTTAATCTTTATGACTGTTCCTTTATAGTAGCTGATTGTAAGGGCTCAGCCCGCTACTCCTTTGTCAACTTCAGTATAAGCAAACTTATTTCTTACACTAAGTTTTCAATGTATTGTTACTTTAATGAAATCACGTAACGTGCACAATCTCAGTAATGCTTGCAATATTATGTGTAACATGTTTTATTCCTCACTTATAATTTATAATCCAGCGTAATGTTAAGAGTACAATATGAGATGATGTTATATCATTCTAGTATCAAAATTAGCCGAAGATGTTAATATTATTAGTTAGGTAAAATTTTAACATAGCTTTGTATAATTGGGATGTTTTAGTATTTAGTAGTGTATAATAACGGCGTAGTGGCAAACAAAATGTCTCGTGAATGAAGTGAATAATGTTAGTGGCAATAATACTCGATGTAAGTCCCCTGCCAAGAGACGCGTACAGGGTCGCGCGCCGCCGCCCGCGCCCGCCCGCGGTCCCGGCGGGTAGCATACACAACTGAACGTTAGGAATATAGGCGTTTATTTGTTGTAATTATAATAATAGACGTAGGTATTTTATCGTACTTAAATAATTATTCTTGCGATGCCTTAATTCTGGTTGTCAATTAGACATGTCTCTGCCTAGAGTGTTATCATTGTTTTTATTTATTTTAGTTTTTGCTGTTCCGGCTTCCTCCGTGAACTTCCAGTCCAGGCTGTTCTTTTGAAATGATTTTGAGGTCGATTTATTTTTACCTAAGTGTTCTTATTAAATGTTACCAAAATGTTTTTAATAAAATATTTTTATATGTATCTTGTCGTTTTATTTTTGTTTTTATTCTTAGGAGAATATTTGTGAACAGCGTTTGTGGTACACGGTACACCCACCCACACTCGCCTACAAATAGCTGTCATGACTGTACACAGCAAAAATAGCGTCGTGTTATTTTTTAGTTTTCCATGTGATATTATTTTGTCAGCTACACTACACGCTTCACAGCAGTAATAAAATTGGTCACGTTTCTTGGCGTTTGCATTTATTTTTGGGCGAGTAGCCAATAACAGAAATTATACACTGTTGACAAAATTATGTTTACAAGTTGAAGTTAAAATTGTAATATATTCACGTTTAATTAGGCATATAATAACACACATTTTTTTGTTTGTTTACCAGTCGAAGATATTACGGTGTGTTTACATTTTATTAGAGCTTACGTCACTTTTGCACTGCTACGCTACCTACCTAATTTTTTGCGAAATTTGGCCCTGAGTGTGGTGTCAAAATATTCCGTGCAATCCTCGATTTATTGCATTGATAATTAAGTATAATAAATTAGGTAGGTACTTATGTGCAATGAGTTTGCCTACTAACGACGTGTTGGTATTAGTTTATGTATTTAATTTCCTTTTCAGGGTTCTGGGGGCCTACCACAACCTCTTAAAACAATATTATTTTAATATTACTTTGTAATTTCTGTTGTTGCATTTTCAACTCTCGGCGCTGATCCGAGCGTTGAAAATCCAACAGAGCGGAACGCAAAGTAATATTAAAATAATATTGTTTTAAGAGGTTGTGGTAGGCCCCCTGAACTCGAGAGATGTTAACTGGGCCATAATACTAAGCCCCCGCTGTCCATCCGTCTGTCAGTATTAGCTAGAGAGTTGAAATTTTCACAGAATGTGTATTTCTGCTATACTAATTTGAACAGAGAGAGGATGTAGTGACAAAGATAGAAAAGGGTACCTATGCTTAGATGGTTCGGTCATGTTGAGAGGATGAGTGAAAGACGATTAACAAAAGGTATTTGTATGGCAGCAGAGGTGAGTGTAAATGCAGGAAGGGGTCGCCCTAGGAAGACCTACACTGACCTTATTGGTGAGGTTCTTCAGAAAGGTTAGGTGCGGAGTACTCGTAACCGGCGTGCTTGTATGAACGTAGATGAGGCGAAAGGAGTATTATTATTATTATTATTATTACCATGCAAGAGACCTGTACCTATTTTTGCGTTTTTAGCTCAATACTATAATGTTACATTTTTTACGATAATATGGTAAGTACGGAACCTTTCATGTGCAAGTCCGACTCACACTAGACTGGTTCTGTTATTGTTTGATCTGTGTAAGTTTAATCTGTTTACGATAATGAAAACCCAAATGTCGTCATCATCTGCCTAGCCTTTTCCCAACTGTGTTGGGGTCGGCTTCCAGTCTAACCGGATGCAGCTGAATACCAGTATTTTACATGGAGCGACTGCCTATCTGACCTCCACAACCCAGTAACGGGGTAATACGATACCCCTAGGTAAGACTGTTTGTCAGACTTTCAAGCTTCTGACGACTAGTAACGACTGTCAAAAATCCACGTATGACAGCCGGGACCAACAGCTTAACGTGCTTTCCGAGGCACGGAATGATGTCAGTAACGTCCAAGATAAATTTTAGAAAGTACATATGAATTGGAAAAGTCACATTGGTACTTGCCCGGATTCGAACCCTCAACCACATGCAGAGAAGCGGGCGCCTTAACCGCTAGCTAGGCCATCACGACATTTGGATAACCCCAATGTACTTACCAGTCAGCAAAAGAGATAGGTATGCAGGGTCGTCAGATATATAGTTGAAGTTTTCTGAGAAACCGATGAATGTTTTCAAATGTAATTTAATTTAAATAGTAGATGATAAACAGTTCTTTATTTAGGTTAAATTTCAGTCAAAGACATCCATCGGTTTCTTAGAAAACTTCAACTATATCTGACGAACCTGCTTACCTATCTGTTTTGCTGAATGTACACACACAACTGAACCCAGTGGAGTGGCGCAATTGAAGGGATTGGGGGGGAGACACTTAGGTATGGTGTCGATTGTCACGTTTTTCAGTCTATTTTCTAAGGAAAGCTCACAGCAGTTACCTGCAATTTAGGCTAGGGGTTTTCAAAGTGGGGGGCGCAAAAGACCAGCAACGGCATGGACCACTAGTACCTATAGATAAGTAAATGAGTAGCTAGGGTGATGTCGATCTTCAGTGTATCGCACAAGCGTGCATTTGAACTACCGTGTGTCGCGGTACAGATCAGTCGCACTATAGCGTGCATCGCACAACCATTTGTCGAACTCACGTAGTGCACTCTTTCAAACCACGTTACATAACACAGAAGTCGATCGCTAGCACTTAGCCACAGCAATAAAGTCCCTCCGCTAACAAAACCCAATTTAAGTAGCTAACAAAGGACAATGGTTTTGTTGTCTTATTAGTCGCTGCGCACTTGAGTCCGAGAGCTCTATTCTTGAAGAGGACACAAATAATGTTACGTTATAAATATTGCAATAACTACCTTCAAACTTAAGTGATTTCTTGCTTCGTAGTGCTCGTAGGTTTAGTGGTTGCAAGCGCAACTGCTGACTGTGGGGATTCGATTTTCAGATAAGGCAATTTCATGGGTTTTTTTCCAATAGGATTTCTCGTAAACTGTCTGGCGTGTGGATTTGTGTCCAGCGTATGGAAATAAGCTAATAGGTGCGCCCTAATAAGGCGCTGACAAGTCAAAAAGGTACTTACTCCAAATATGTAATTTAAGCATATATTTCAAACATTTTTTTCAAAAATATGTTACCGGCAATCTGTGTAATCCGGTATTCTATACAATACCTAGGCAATGTATAGAATACCTAAAACGGACAGGTAATGTATGAAATATTATTTATTTTATACTTTTCCTAGGTATTCTATACAATACCGAAAGCGCAGCCGGCAATGTGTATAAAAGAGCAGGAAAGGAGCAGGAAAGTCCCGGTCGACGGAGCCCGACGAGAGGGGCTTCTATTTCTCGGTGGTTTAAAAAAAAAAACCATGAACCCTTCTAACCTAACCTGTCCGAGTCGGGGTGCCCAAATCTTGAATTCGCTCCGCTCGCTTAAGATGAACCACATATTGATGACATATTTTCTATACAAAAGCTGTTAAACCGCCATATTTATCCCTTCGTTAGGAGTTATCTGACGATTGAAAAATTAGACTTAAGACATAATTGTAAGAATTTTAGACCCGAACCAAAAAAAGGGTAGGATTGTGACTAACCATTTCACAGCCAAGTTGGTTACAGTTCCTTGGCTAATACCAATTCTAAGATATACTTGTAAAACTTATGATTTACAGTAACATATAGACCAAAATCTATTTATTTACACATTGCCGATGGACCAACAGGTAATCTATACAATCCCTAGGAATTGTATACATTACCTAGGTAAAGTATGTAAGTAATAGAGAATAATATTCATAATGTTTCATACATTGCCTGTACGCCCCAGGTATTTTATACATTGCCTAGGTATTGTATAGAATACCTGAATTTTACAGATTGCCGGTAACATATCGATCTTGAACATATTTCTGTTTTTTTTATTTTTATTTGTCTCTATACAAACACAAGTTTAAAGTCACCTCTTAAAATAGCCTTTCACATTTCAGCATAAAAATCTTTCGATATTTAATGAACAATATCATAGTAAGTAATATTTGATTATGAACTTCATTTTTTTTTTTTTCAATTGCTCAATTTGATGATTGCTTCTTATCTTAGTAATACACTACAAACGTTGTGTCATCTTTTCCTATATAAGCAGTCTGACAATGATCGCGCCTGTTTTCTGCGTCATGAAAATGGAACTTTTAATTATTTTTTAATTATTACGACTAATAGCGCCAGACACCACGATCTGTTCTCTATCTAAAACCTGTCAAAAACTGTACCTAATTTACATAAGTAGGTAGGTACTTAGTACATTTTTTGACATTGATTATCGCTGAGATCAGATTGTGACTAGATTTTGAACAATAATTTTGATTAGTAGAATAGAATTGGCCTTCTGATGGTCATGATATTAGGTACCTAGGTACTTATCTACGTTGTTGTTTGTAATTATCTACTTTAATAACATAAATGGAGAAGGCTCGTTTTGCTTACCTACGCGAAACTAATAAATCTATTAATAATTCTAGATAAGCACTACCTATAATAGGTTTTGGTAGCATGTTTACGTTCAATTAAGCACCTAATTATGCCTCTATTTTTATACTTAGGTACATTACATATTTACATAAGTACCGACATTTAATAACAATTCTTAGTTAAATAAGAAAAAACATGAGGTCTTTATCAATCTGGTAAAGTGCTAATCATTGCGACAATTATTTACATATTAATATCCATTGATATTATTAAGCACTGACTAACGTAGGTAATTATCGGCATTCATTCTAATTATCGAGATAAACACATTCAGATGATAACAAATACCTACCGTATTACGCTATTGCATAAAAATAAATAACAAAAAAAACCTATGACTAACTAATAAAATGCTAAAATCTTATCAAATTAAGGAAACAGCAACGATAAAAGTATCTCCTTTGGATCGAGATTAGCGGTAAACATACAAAATGGACGCCTTATGAATAAACGCCATCTTCCAAGCATTGTGAACATCGCGAATATCATAGTGCAAAATAATGGCGGGTTTCGTTTTCATTCGAAGCTTACGTGCAGCGCCATCTACGAGTTAAGGGAATAAGCTTTACTTCCGAACTGCGCGTTGCTGAAAGCAAGCGATATTACTGTACAACAGATGGCGCTGCGATCGCAAAGGAATAAAATAGTTCTCTGTATCCGCCCCGAGATGGCGCTACTAGTACTTTTCAGACACCAAAACTCGAAATTGACAGAGATAAAAATAGAAAACAGGGTGATTGTTATTTTCCAAAAACATGAAAAGGGGTATTTGATCTCATCATTATGAACAACTTTTACTATGGGGCCTAAATCGAACTTATGAAATAAAAATCTGTTGTTCCATACATTATGATCACTATTGTGACACGCCTGTAATCCCCTAAGGGATAGGCAGATGTATACTCATTAGTACACCCACATTTCGCCAGTTATGTTTAAGTCCCATGTAGGTTATTACCTACAAAGGGGCGGGCCTATTGCCATCAACCAGGCACTGATCCAGACTCCGAGGCTGCTACGAGAAATTCCTGATAGCAAAACCCAATAACACTTTGCCCGACCTGGGAATCGAACCCAATACCTCATGCTCAGCAGTCGCGCTTTAAGACCACTAGACCAACGAGGCAGTCGAGTCAGTCAGTTTTTTTGTTGCTAGTCGTAAAATGACCATTGCCTAAAAATCTATGGGGAAATCACGTTTTGACAGCTTTTTTTTTTCTTGTATACGACGACGTCCAAAAGTGCCTTATAATGGCATAAAATTGTAATAAATTATTTGACATTGACATAAAAAGTATGTCAATTGATTTGTGGTGTCTAGTAGGTACCCAATTATTATTCCTTTCCTCGCATTCGAATTTTGAAAGCTCTGTCAAGGGTGTCCGTAATCGAGTGCACTACGTGAGTTCGACAAATGGTTGTGCGATGCACGCTAGTTCGAATGCACGCTTGTGCGACACACTGAAGATCGACATGACATCACCCTCCTTATGGTCACTATAATAGTTTGGCGACAATTTCGTCTACTCCGAATGACTAGTGACTCCGATTCGGATACTATTGGCGCTTATTCGACGAAGCAAATAGCGACAACAATAAATTTTCAAATAAATCATTACGTCACGACCCACCAATCTTTAAAAAAAAATGTACCAGCGACAATAAATCCAGGCGCCGCGTCGATTCCCAACATTATTCGCGACAAAATACAATTTCACCAACTACATTGTTCGAAATCATAATGGAATGTTGTCTGAATTGTTTTTTACGCTCCGTAATAACCGCGGCAATGATGTTTTTGTTTGGAATATCCACTTTTGTGTAGCCATAATGGGTGTATTCATTCAGACGGGAGCAACTGAAAAGTGTCTCTTTTATCAGTGGCACAATAGGCAGGAATCAAAGAAATTACAAATTCCACGGACCAATGTTCTACAGTTTAAAATAAAGACAGGATTGTGGCGCCTTTGTTGGTTTATACGGTTTATACCATGGGGTCTCAACTAGAACAAAATATAATTAGTCCTTCGGAAAATTTCATAGATGGCAGCATAGGTAGCAATTATGAAATAAACAATCACTAAAAAGCATTAAACGGCAGATTTAGGTCGAAATAAGAATTCATAAAAATCTAAACTTCATTGTTTAATGCTGATTCACCTATTTAAACTCACAAAACACGTATTTTTAATAAACAAGGTAAATTAAGAATTTTACCTCCATTCGAACTCATAGATTGAGCAAGCAGCCATCTGCAAATCATTTTGTTTAGAACTCTTTTAACAAAAGATGGCGTTTTTCTCAATTTTGCGCTGTCGTCACTCCTTAATCGTTATTCATTTACGTTTAGTTGTTTTATTTCAAGGAAAATAATTAAAAGATTATTTTTTTTAATCTGGTACGCTACGAAGTAAAATAAAATTTAGAAAGAAAAAATACATGTTTTTAGTACATAATTATTATCCTTATTTTCGGTTTACTTAGCCTGGAACTATAAAACTTTCTATATAAAAGGATTGCACGAAACGTTTTTAAAGTACCTATGTATCTATTCCGTTTGTCAATGGCAAGTCAATAGAGACTGTTGCGCATTAAAAGATAATGTAAATAATTCTATAATCCTTAAAACTTCAGTCATAACTTAGTAAAGCGTAATTTTAGCTCCAGAAATCAAGTTTCCGCAGTGTAGCGGTTATCATGTGTGCTTCACATGCACAAGGGCCCCGGTTCGATCTCGGGCGGAAACAGTTGCTTTTTGAATTTTATTGCCGATCATAAAAAGTATCTTCACGCTTTTTATTAATTGGGTGATCAGAGAAATCTGAAAAATAAACATTTTGTTAAAATAAAAGTAAACTACGTAGGTACTACCTATTTCTCGCCATGAAACTTACGTTTAAAAATCTATGATTGTTATCAAGGCCAAGTATGTCGCAAAACCAAATTATTTGTCGTATCAGATTACGATAGCTCACTTTGTTTTTTTTTTTTGTTGCTTTGTATGATCTACCTATGTTATGAAATACCACGTTACCGATTTGGGGTAACATGACATGTAATGATAGTTGTATTGATCTAAATAAATAAAAAAAATATTTATTTAGATTGCGTCGGGAACAGTGGTCAGTAATTGACTGACGCGAGAATGATTCGAGCGGTTACACGATCAGTCTGGCATCAGTCTGCTGTCATTCACAACAGAATGATGAAAAATATTTAAAATATTTAATTTTTGTCATTCTGGCGATTACAAACAAAACTATTCAACGTTTAACAAGTACCTAAGTACCTATTAAGTATTTTGTTTTTTCGTTCAAATTATATCAACTGTATGTACTAATGTACCTATACCTACCCTTTGTCGTACATGACTGATCATGTAAAAAAAACATGACTGATCATGAAAATATTTTTTTATAGAAAAATACATAAAGCAATACCTATATGTATAAAACCCGGTTTTTCTCAAAAGTAAAATCAATCTCCCTCAAACTGCCCCCACAAAATCATTATCAAAACAAAATCGATATCCGAGTTCACTAATGCCAGGTTATAAAACTACGAAATCTTTAGAAAATCAAATCAGTGTGCAGTATATAAAAGCAAGATTGTTGTAGTAGGTACCTAGGTAAAACAGAATTCACAAAAGAAATGAAATAGATACCTACTAACCGAGCACCGAGCCTGTGACCGAGCGGTCAGAGCGGTGCCAGTGCAGAGGTGCGATATTCATTCATAACCCCCGTATCACCCCGCCCCGACCCCGCACGACTCATGACTCGTCTCAAAGGCACCGCCTTGTTGACTAAAGCAAAAAGGGATAACGCGATAACATTGAACAAAAAATAATGTTCGAAAATTTCATATACATAGATAGATAGGTAGGTACCTAACTAGGAAATATGTGTTTATGAATAAGTCTTACAAGTTTGTGAAAAAAATACCTATTTGTCAGTTAGAATCTCCATTACCTACCTACATTTAATTTACATGTGCAAGGTTTCTATCAAGTTTTTTTTCCTTTAGCTCCATCATCAGACCCTGGTTTCGATCTAGGACCATAGTAGGTAGGTACTCGTCAGGCAGGAGTAGTCAGGACGAACTAAACGATCCTAAACTCGATGGGACTGTTGTTTTATTACGGAATTTAAGTATATGTCCACTTCTACTATCTTTGTAGTAGGTAAAACAGTATTCACAAAATAAATGAAATAGATACCTAGGTACGTACTTACGCGCAGACATAGCGTATTCAACAAATTCAAAACCTACCTACTAACCGCGCGCGCGCCGAGCGGCCGCTTCATTCATAGGTATCCCCCGTCTTACCCCGCCGTGACACCACGGCAGACGACGTAGTAGGTAGGTACTGTCGGGCGTCTGTGTAAAGTGCATTTTACCGCGCACGAACGTTGTAATATTTTTGTAATTATGGGGCGTCTAAAGTGTCAAGCTTTCTCTATGGAGTGAAGTACCTACCTGTTCCGTAGGAACTACAAGTCAATCTGTGCTATCAGTTTGATTGTTAGTAGGTACCTACTTGATAGAAGAAATAAATATTTTTATTAAAATATTCCGTTGGTTTTTTTTATTATGTTGGTACCTAGTAGCTACCTTCCTACTTGTATGCTCCTACTCCTAGTTCCTACCCTATCCCATGCGCAATAACTAGGTAGGTACCTACATTAAAATCTAAATACAACATATTGTGGGTATCTAAATATGTAGGTAGGTATATATTTATTTATTTATTTATACCTAGTTAATTAATACGGCATAATACCAATTACATTAATTAACATAGAAACAAAGGTCACTCACTTAATCACTCATCACGAAATATCGAAAACCACTTGACGTAGGTAGGTATAAAGATGGGAGGTAAGTAGTTTATAGGTAGGTCTGTAGCCTTCCGCTAAAAAATCTAAAATTCCAAAATTCACCCCTGAGGGGAAAGAGGGTCCAAAGTTTGTATGGAGAAATCAACTTTGACGCGGGCAAAGTCATAGGCAGAAGCAAGTTTTCGATACAAAGCAATTTTATAGTTAGCCTTTTTGTTAAAAAAAAGCGCCACTTTCTCGCCAAGGCGCGAACTGGCGCGTACCCATACCCATAGATTTATTTAACCCCTGCAAAAAATCTCTTAACGCGGATAGAAGTATTCACTTCAAAAACTAAATTACGCTAAGCGCCAACACGAGATAACAGTAACTTGTTGTACCTATTCACCTATTGTTATACTTGACCTTGAACGCAACGACTGCAGAGAAAGTACCTATCTAATAACGCCATCTAGTAGTATCGATGCCACGTAGTACGTATCTAGTTCGTCGCATAACTCGCATAGATGGCGTAATAAAATTAAAGTCTCTGGCAATTAGTGCGTCGCTGATGCTGCCATCTGTTATAAAAATGAAGGAAAGAAAATAGCCAGTCGAATAGCCAGACTTAAGGAGGTCTCATTTCTTTGTATGGGATTGGGTATCTGTACGTAGTATTATATTATCTGTGGTTTATACCTAATATTTTCATTGTTGAATAGGTGGGCCGATACAGCTTCTGATATTTATGATAGATATGCATCTTGAAAACAATGGTGTATTACGCAAACTGTAATAAATAGGCTTAGGTTTGGATAAATAAGGTCGTAAAGTACCTATAAAGCTAATAATAATAAATTTTATTTTATTTACGTTGTATTTTTATGTCGTGATGGCCCAGTGGTTGAGGCACCCCGCCTCTCAAGCGTGAGTTTGTAGGTTCGAATCCGGGTAAGTACCAATGTGACTTTTGTATTTTATATGTAAGTACTTTCTAAAGTTAAACTTTTTCTGAAAATTCACTCGTGTTTTTCACTTCTTTTCTTTTTCAATTACAAGGTGCGTAGGTAGGTACCACAGGTGTTAGGTACCAGTACCGTACTTCCCCTCTTCAGCATAACCTTTGAAGGTTTTAACATTAAGCTTGACCCTCATTACTGGACAAGGATTGAGGTAAGAATGAGCAAATTCACTTGTCACAGGGGCCTTTATTCTTCATATTCTGTCTAACTATAACAACACCGTTACAACACAGCAAATAATATGCTATTCAAGTAAGAGCTTTTAATTGTATCCATTAAAAATCATTTTATAATAAAAGGATAAAAAAAATAGCAGGATCGCGGGAGGCGCGCTTTCAGCTAACTGTTCGATTTTCCGACCTTTACATTCCTTTAACTTCATACATTTCCTACTTCCCAGTTGAGCGAATTAAGCCTAAGTATTTTTGGCAAAAAGAACTAACCCACAATCTTTCAATAATAAGTAATTACGTCAATCTAATTCAAAATGCCAAAATTACATTTCTATTCAACAATAACAGTTCAATTTACAACCAAAACTTATGTCCGAAATCATTACAATTGCTTCTAAACATAGGACCTATTTTGAAGTTTTTATTTTGGCGGAAGTAAACCCATTATAGATCTACTGAACCAAGATTAACAAGGAGTAAGTACACTTGTACAGTGAGCAAAATACCTATGTGAAATTGTGAATAGACTGAAATTGAAAGCTGCGGGGCGCTAATTGCCAGCTACATCTTGAACGTATTGACATTCATGAGCCGGTATTACGACGCACTCATCAGGACCATACAGACCTCGACTCATTTGATATAAAAATATGAAATCGGCACGTGCTTGAAGTGAGTTTTAATTTAGTAGGTACCTAGTAGTAGACAGCAGCTAAGAACGATTTTGATTTTGAGTGTCACGCAGATGAAATCGCGGACCCCCGGGTCGCGGGTCTCCTACCCTTTTGCTGTGCCCTACAGGGTCCAAAATGATCGCAATTAAATAAGTTAAAAAATAAAAAAAGATAAAAAAACCACCAAAGCATAAGTAGGTATGGAAAAGCAATATAGATATTGAGTATCAGATAAAAGTAGTTTAGAATATTGTTTATTTGAGATATCTTTTAGATAGCGTTCCACTTAGGTTATTTTAAAAGCTCTTTTGAATTTAAATTTTAATAAACGCGGTTGTATCGCGGTTACAATCATCCAGGAAAATTCAAAAACAGAAAAGAATAACATTTATAAAATTACCTGCTTGATAAATTGACGAAAACTTTTCTGGAAGAGGAAAATATGCCATAATTACGAAAGTATTTAGAATTTCCATAAATAGGTATTTATAACTTTGTAAACTTTGATAGTCGGAGTAGGTAGTCCTACCAGTTCCAATAACTGCCTATTCTTTTACTGAACTCTTACAAGTCAGCAAGGAAAGCGAAACTTTACATTGTCTTGATATGGCCTCCGGAGCGCTTGTACACACGGGTGAGTTTTTATAATTATTAATTTCCGCGTACCAGAATAATAATAACAGCCTTGGAGTCTGGGTTTGTGCCCGGTTGATGGCAATAGGCTCGCCCCCTATTACATGGGACCTTAACATAACTGTCGAAATGTGGGTGCACCTACTAATGGGTACACCTCTGCCTCACCCTTCGGGGATTACAGGCCTGATATTGTGTTTGGCGTATCGGTTTTTCTATGTCCCATTGAAGAGTCTCCGAGTTGCAAAAAAAACTAAACTTAAAAAAAATAACACGTTTAATTTGGTTTACTTAAGTGTTCCTACTTTCGCGGAGGGCACATAGGTACGCTCCCAGGATATTCGGCGTGAGTGTAATGTAGGAAGTGAACACCGGGATGGTTTTAGTCAGTAAGAGTCTGACAGACTCCTCCGCCCCATCCATGAGGACTTTCCACCAGTTGCCACCACTAGCAGCTGGAAGTGGTCAGTGGTTGACACAAATGGTCGATAGTCGCAACTTTTAAAACCAGGAACCCATATTGCTAGCAGTATCAAAATGCGACACCCAGACTCGGACTCGGACTCAATCAAGCGTTTCTCATTATCAAATCTAGACTCTAAACTACTGAACCGATTTTAATAAAACTTTTACAGTTTGAAAGCATATATGTTAAGTACATTAATTTAAAAGCTGGTTTCCATTTTACACTATCAATCATTTTGTTTATACACTATGTAACAAAAACCCTGTCAGATCAGTGTTGCCGTTGATCAGTTTCTAATTTTTTATTTTAATTTAGTTACTTCTTCTTTCTTCTTTTTTTTTTACTGGGGAAAAATAATAATCTCAAATCCATTAAATGGTTACGTATATGTGTACGCAGTACGATGCCGAATAATCGGACAGGGTTTTTGTTACATGCTGTATATGTGCTTACTCAAAATAACAAATTTTTCGCGAATTTGGGTTGGCCCACCTGCCTACAAAGGTGGATCCGCGCTTGGCGAGTAGTGAGTGTCGGCGTTTTGTGGTATCATGTAGCGATCACTGGCAACTTCAGTCATGATGTCGCTGGCCGCAAGCAAAAATTATTTAGGTGTTAATAAAAATGTAATTCAAAATTAGTCAATTTTGAGCCACTCACAGATTCTATGATAAGTGCAAAAAAAAAGGTTGTCAATTTTGTAACGCGACGCGGACCCGAAGGTTGAGCATGGCTGGTCTAACAGAAATAAGTAAATGGTTGAATCTTTAAGGTACATTTGGGTTTGATAAGTGAGAACCACACACAAAACTGATACTTCAGGTATGTATATCGTTAAAAACACGTCCATTTATTGTATCGTTATCAATATTAACAATTTATATGTAAATTATCTTATTACAACAAATAAACTAATTACAAAAGTTACTTTTAAACTTTTCTATGGACATCTTCGGAAACATCATCGGGAATTCCATACTTGAGGTAAAAGAAAACGAAAAATCCTATTTGAATAACTATGATGATGAGGAATACTGTTGCTTTGAGACAGCAATGTGAACCTATGTCTCCTCCGTCCCCCTCCCCTCGGTAGTATGTTGATGACAAATCACTATCGCTGCTTCGGTTAGTAGGTGCTTTCTTTAACGTAAACACCATATTTATACAATTTTTTTCAAGAAATCCGCATTGTACTATCAAGTTTCATGGGTCGACAACATTGATAGAGCATTCTAAAGCGACTAATTATTTAATTTCTTTATAGTTCTCGAGAATACTTTTTGTTGAATTCAATTATAATTGAACTTATGATTGATTAATTTCGCAAATATTTATTTACGTAATTTACAGCGTAAATAAACGTGTTGATGGAATTGATCACTGACAAGATTGGATGACATGACATAAATGACAGGCACAGACCATAAAAAATATGAAGACATGAAAAACCTCTTTGTTGTTAATTCTTTTTTTTAACATACAACTTCTTTAAACTTTACACTCTTTGACAGTTGAATAGCATCCTGAGCAGGCTATTTTCTTCCCAGCCAGCACTATTGTTCAGAACTCTTTTTAACGTAATAAGTCTTCACTTTGAAATAGAAGAACAAAACCGACTTTCTTGGCGAGTGAAGATGTTTAAAAAGTTCCCTATTGCCTTTTTACGTAAGAGTACCTATTTACAAAGAGTCTCTCGTATATTTTGAATAGGAATCAGAAAATAGGTATTGCTCAATGAGTAATGTTAAACAGTGGTCCATTGAAACGGCTGAAGCCTTTAGAAAATCACCCTCCTTTCGAGTCGCTTTTGCAGCCTCTATTTATGTTTTCCACATTTTCCATATAGAATTTCGTGCTTGTGATGTCGACCGAATCTTCCATTGAAACCTCACACTCGGGAGTTGGCAATTCAGTAGTAAATTAACACCATTCAGTGGCGGTCTGGAAGATGCCTGAAAGGTCTGTTTGTGACTTTTATTAATATACGAGTATGTAGACTGAAAAAGCTTTTTTTCGTATTAAGTTTAGCTAGGTGTATTCAAATACATTCTCAAGGTGTTTTTTTTATTACATTGAATACCTACATGAGTATTATATTTTGTGACTTTGCAGAGCTCGATTTAAATATGGTTGGCTAAACTAGCTAGGTAGTATAAAACCTACACTTATTGGTTTCTCAACTGTGTCATCTTTTTAACTAAGTATAGGTATAATAGGCAACTAGCTCATCTGTGTGAATGTCGTCATCTGCGGGGTTTTATGTAGTCTAATAAGATACCCCTTATAATATAGCATCAGCTGTGAAAGTCCCATCTACATTACTCCAGCCGTTTTGGAGACTAGCCGGAACAAACAAACAGAGAGGCAGACAGACAGATAAACATTTTTAAAATTTGTTTAATTAGACACTCCAATTTTATTTATTTGTCTAATTTAGTGTTTATACATTTTACTTAGAAAGTAATCCAACGATTTTAATACTCAGGTTCGTACTTCGTAATTGAGGTTCCCACGATAAACACCCCCATTTATGAATCACCAATAAAGCTCTCATCAAGGTCCCTTAAACATATTTAATGACTAAGACAAAACCTTCTAAAGAATTTCCCATTCAACTCATTTTCCTATTAGGTGGGACACAAAAAGCGGGCGGTTGGTAACACAATTGGGCCAGCTTTTGTTCCACGCCGCGCCACCGAGCATTCTTTTACCAAGCCTGGAACAACTGTTTCTAGTACGATAGCCTTACAATGCGAACTATTGTCGCGAACTTCATTGTTTCTTGCTTCACTTGAGGACTAGCTAATAGCGCCGTAATTTAACACATAATTACTCCAGGAATTGCTGGAAAGGTAAAAAAAAACAAAACACAATTAAACAAAATCATATTGTATTACTAGCTTATGTCCGTGATTCCGTTTGCGTAAATGTCGGTTAAGTCAATTTGACCACGGATTGTGTACACAATTTCAAGATATATTTTTTTGCGCGTGGATCTCTAATTTTTTTTTACAGTAAAATGTAGTTTAGCTTTAAGTTCCTCCTTCTAGCATCAGCTATTTGTCAGTGAAAGTTCCGTCAAAATCGGTCCAGCCGATTCGGAGATTAGGTAGTACAAACAGACAGACAGATAGACAGAGAACAAAATTAAAATGTTTTTTTTTAATTAAATACTTTCATCTGCATATATAGCAGTAAACCGCTGTTATTTTAATATTAAAGAGACACTTCAATTTGATTTATTTGTATGTATGTACCTATAGACGAAACGTTTCATAAAGGTATTCATAAAGCTAGCTAAGGAGTGAATCTTTATGAATGCGACCAAATTGTATGAGAGTAGTCCTCTTTCAAAACTTCCCATGAATAGTGTTAATTCGCTATAGCGAGTTTGCTCGGAGCTCGTCAATGGACTATTTGGAGACTTGAGAAGCGCGCCGCTTCACAAAGTCGCAATATTGTGTATAGTATGGAAAACGCGGGAAATATGAATGGTGTTCCGAGGCGACACACGAGTGTAGGCGATTTTGTAAAGAACACACAATACTGGAGAATATTTCAACGATGTCTATTCAGACGTGTTTCTGTTGTACGAAATCTGAAACGGATTTACAGAAAGGATTATGTTTTATGGTGTGCTTCGAGTATTGTTGGGTTCGATTTGTTAACGGGTAGGTAGTGAAAGTTAATATACCTACAATGAAGAAATACAGGGTATGTACATAATTGTAGTAAAATGTACATAATTGTAGAACCGGGTAGTTCGTGGCTAAGTAACAGCCGCATGGGTCGATCGATCAGGTTAAGCTACACTTGCTGGGGTTGGTCCGTAGATGGGTGATCATCTTTACACACCAAAAGCCCCGTCCCGGCTGTCATACGTGAATCTTTGACAGTCGTTATGGGTCGTCAGAAACTCCATTTAAAAAACTGGTATTCAGCTATATCCGGTTAGACTGGAAATCGACACCAACGTAGTTGGGAAAAGGCTAGGCAGATTGATTATATGACCAGGTAGACTTTACAATTATGTACTGTCAGCAAAACAGATAGGTATGCAGGGTCGTCAGATGTAGTTGAAGTTTTCTAAGAAACCGATGGATGACTTTGAGTGAAACTTAACCTAAATAAAGAACTATTTATTATCTACGTTTTAAATTAAATTACATTCGAAAACATTTATCGCGGTTTCTAAGAAAACTTCAACTATATCTGACGACCCTGCATACCTATCTGTTTTGCTGTGTGTACATTATGTCACGCATCAAGCGATGCAATCAAGCAAGCGATGAAATTTTTCATCGATGATATAAAACGAGGTGGACTAGGACCTGGTGAAGGTCGCGGATACTGCTGGATGCGAGCAGCGTAAGATTGGTTGTGGCGATCTATAAAGGAGTCTATGTTCCGCAATGAACGTCATTCAGTTGATAATAACGATGATTCAAAGGCGTCAGATTGCTTTTATTGAATGCTATTCGGAATACATTTAATTATATTGTTTATTTTTCACATTGTATTATTATTCCGACTTCTATAAATTATTTCAAATGTTGTCTCCATTTTCCTTCCATACCAGCTCGTTTCGTTGACCATAAACAACACAATCTCTGCCACATTGTCTCCTTTTAATGTAAACTCCTTAATTTAAGACAAAACCCTGATAATGTAAACACAGTGCTACACCTCAACCCTTGTATCCCCGGCCCTTAGTTTTTCAGCGCCGTTTCGAAGGCGAAAAGGAAAAAACGGAGCGTGCCCTAACAAAGCGAGTCGCACAATGGAGCCGCGAACAATGCTAACTAGAGGAGCTTGAGCTTGTATCATTTGCAGATAAACACGAGTAGATATCGATATTATCAATATACGGGGTGTAAAAATTAAATTTAAGAAACATTATATTGGACCGATTTTCACAAAAACACTCCCGATTAAATCAACTTAAAAAAAAATAAAATCGGTTCATCCGTTTGGGAGCTACGATGCCACAGACAGACACACACCCTGACGCGTCAAACGTAAAACACTCCGTCGTTTTTGCGTCGGGGGTAAAAAACAAACAGTTTATGGGCCATGGGGGTATACCTTCCATATGCCTTAATCAGAAAATTCCCAGGTATGGCACAGAACAAAAAAAATATCGCAGTGACGGTAAGAACATGTCACTTTCAGCTTCGCCCACTCCGTATATAACAGCTTGTAATATGGAAAAATGGAGAAAGGATTCAAGATTTCAGAACAAGATTCCGTCACGATAACCGGCTGCGTTTTCCGATGCACACTGCGTTGCACGTTCCCATTGGCTTGATCGGTCTGAATGCGACTCCTCATGATCGGTGATTGGCTCGCATAATTATCGCTATACATATTCACGAATCGAGGATAACAGATGGGGGTGGTATATATAATGCTAAAGAGGAGCAGAATGCCCATCAGTGGGAAGGTACAGGCTGAATATGAATACGATATGTTGCCGCAGTCTACTCTACACGGAATAACTTTATCTATACCGATATTATACATACATACATAACATCACGGCTGTAATCACCGAAGGGTTAGGCAGAGGTGTACCCATGAGTACACCCACATTTCGCCAGTTATGTTTTTTTTTAAGTCCCATGTAATAGGGGGCGAGCCTATTGCCATCAACCGGGCACAAATCCAGACTCCGAGGTTGTTACTGAGAAATTCCTGATGGAAAAACCCAATAACACTTTGCCCGACCTGGGAATCGAACCCAAGACCGATATTATAAAGAAGTAAAGTTTGTTTGTAAGCGGTATTCTCTGGAAGTACTAATCCGATTATAAAAATGTTTTCACTGATAGATAGTTAAGTACTTTATTTCTGAGTGCCATAGGCTGTGTTTTATGATGTACTTGTCTTTCACGCGGATGAAATCGTGAGCAGAAATTAGTCAATAATAATAATATAAAGAGGTAAGTTTGTTTCTAAGGGGTAATCTTAAGAGTTCAATTAAAATCTTCCACTGACAGGAAGCCACTTCATAGGCTATGGTTTATAATGTAAAGTCAAAGTCAAAAACATTTATTTCAATTAGACCATTTACAGGCACTTTTGAATAGTCAAGGAGTCTGTCAGTTAGTCCGAAAGTTGAAGCTAGTTGCTCGTTCCAAAACGGACGTAGGCCTCTATGGAGAAGAACGAGCAAGAAACTCCACGGCACTCTTTTTAACCGTACTCTCTTTTGTACTATACTGCCAGGCAGAAGAAGTCGCGGGCAGAAGCTAGTGGGCTATATAAAAGAAGATGAAACGTTACATCTGTAATACCTACACGGTCATCGCAAAACAATACGGTTTCGATACAGCCAATATTCTCCATTCAAGTTTGGACTTTAAATCGTATGCAATAAAATATTTTTTTAAAAGACACCATAAAAAAGTTGACGATTCGCGGGCGGCGTGCTTGCAGCTAACTGTTGGGTTTTTCCAGGCGATTCCGGTCAGTTCGACGCCGTGTCGGATGCTGTTGTAATAAGAAATGACTATTAATAGTCGAGCTTGAAATAAATTCTAACATTTTTTCATAATCCATTCATGAAGCTTCCTTCGTGAAGCTATTTCAGGACGCTTTTGTACTATAAAGAGGCTTCATTAGACTTATACACAATGCTTTCTATACAAACCCAGTCATTTTGTAGGCATAACATAACATCACGCCTGTCGTCCCCGAAGGGTTAGGCAGAGGTGTACCCATTAGTACACCCACATTTCGCCAGTTATGTTTAAGTCCCATGTAATAGGGGACAAGCCTATTGCCATCAACCGTGCACAAATCCAGACTCCGAGGCTGCTATTGAGAAATTCCTGATGGAAAAACCCTATAACACTTTGCCCGACCTGGGAATTGAACCCAAGACCTCATGCTCAGCAGTCGCGCTTTGCGACCACTAGACCAACGAGGCAGTTTGTAGGGTTACAGATTTTTTGTAGTGTTCACTGAGACTGAAATTAATTTCAACGCCGGATGCATCGGAAATTGGAAAACGCCGCCTCTCTGCAACACAAATATGTCTGGAATGCACATGTATCTACTGCATATTGTATACTAGTTTTTTTACTCGCGTTGTGTTACTTCTTTGGTTACTGCTCCGCTCTCGTGGGTCGTAGCGTGATGTTACTTAGCTTATACTATTCCTCATGAATCTGGCTATCATACAGAAAAAGAATTTTTTAAATCAGACTGGTAGTTTCAGAGATTACTGCGTTTAAACAAACAAAAAACTCTTTAACTTTTTATATTAGTATAAATAAGTAAGGCATTGCATAAGGAGAGCAGGAGGAGGCATATGGATAATTTATACTCGTATAATTTGTAACTTATCTGAAATAAATTATTTGAATTTGAATTTTTTAATTTTGAATTGCCGTATGTGATGAAAGACACGAATGATTAAAGCATTTGTATGTCTTCTTTTATAACAGTTAGTTTGTCTAATCCGATGACACCTCTGCCGCAGTTACTGAGCGATTGGCTGGTACGATGCGTGTCGCGGGTGCGATTCCTGCACGGAACAAATATTTATATAGTCAAAGGTAGTTCTTCCGGGTCTAGTTGTTTGTGTATGTGAGTTTATATGTTTGTAAACACACCCACGATACTGGATAAATTCCTAGTGTTGGGTCCTAGAGTGGGGGTAACGTCAAAAATCTACCCTGATGCCTTTATACTTATGCATCAGAAAATTAGTGTTCTGTTAGAGCTTGGTGGGTCCAAGCTCTAGACATAAGTTAGGATACACACATACGTACATAAACTAATGCCTTTTTCCCATGGGGGTAGACAGAAACCACAGAACGCCACCTGCTACGATTCTTACATATACTCCTTTCGCCTCGTCGATCCACATTCATTCATCAGGTCATACAAGCATACGAGTTAAGATATGCACAGCAAAACAGGAACACGTCGCTTCCGAAAACAATACTGCAACACCTACTTTACAATCCGCATGAACGGTAGACCAGCGTGTCAATGAACGAAACAAAACACTATCACAAAGGCGAACCCACCACCTACCACACTTTCCGTCGTATTAAAATTCAAACGACACTTAGAACATTGCACATCCGCCAGTTCAGCACTAACGACGAAGTCCACAACAATGTGCCCTCTGAAGAGGCCCGAACAATCGAATGAAGACAATAAGCAGCGATACTCCGAGACAAAAAGAGGCGAAATAAAGGCTCACTTGTTTCCTGGCCGCATTGTGAGGAACGGGAGAGGGCAGAGACAAAAGCGTAATGTGCCACGGGCCCAAACAATGGGGGCCGAGCCATTATTGTTACAGTAGCGCCGCTTTGCGCTGTACGAGGTGGCTCCGAACTTGACATGGAGCTGTGGCCTTGTCGGCCTCTGCGTCGCATGCGTCGACTGTATTAATCTCTTTCACGATATTAATCCATACTATCATAATGCGAAAGTAACTTTGTCTGTCTGTCAGTCTGCCTGCACGGCTAAACCACTGAACCGATTTGGATGAAATTTGATACGGGGTAGGTTTGAACCCCAAGAAAGGACATAGGCTACTCTTTATTCCGCGACTCCGTCTGCGTCCGCAATAACCGACGTTTACGGGGATGAAGTCGCGGGCAAAAGTTACTTTTATCTTTGGTTACTGCTCCGCTCCTGTGAGTCGTAGCGTGATGTTATATAGCGTTACAATTCCTCATGAATCTGGCTATCATATACAAAAAGAAATTTTCCAATGCGACTGGTAACTTCCAGAGATAAGCGTGTTTAAACAAAAAGCTCTACAGCTCTGTATATACAGGGTAATTGAAAATATACCCGAAACCTTAAGGGGTCATTGTACTCATCATAATGAACAACTTTTACTATGGGACCAACCCTGAAATCATGAAAAAAAAAACAGCTTTTCCCTACTAAAATGCTATACAACACGATCGTAATGTATGAAACAGCAGATTTTTTTTTTCATGATTTCAAGTTTGGTCTCATAGTAAAAGTTGTTCATAATGATGAGTACAATGACCCCTTTTGAGGTTTCGGGTATATTTTCAATTACCCTGTATAATATTATGTACCTTTAGATTTAAAGTATTATGGGCTCAGAAAAATATCAATAAATCATGCTCAATCAATTCTTATGATATCATCTAAATCCACCATATTTTTACACGACTGCCCCAAAAAAAGGAGTGTTATGTGTTCAGGGTTAATGTATGTATGTATGTATGTATGTAACTATGTATGTATGTGAGTTTCTTTATTCCACCATAACTTTTAAACGCCTGAACCGATTTAGATGTATGGGGTATCGTTACAATCCTTGCATCGTTCCGAGTAACATAGGCTAGTTAAAAATAAAAAGAAACCGGTGTGGTCACTTTAAAACGTAAATTAATACCAGCCTCAAGTTTATTTTTTAATGAATCTGGTCGTTTCTATGTTTATCGTCTAGAATTTGACAAGTAGATTTAAAAAATATATAACACTGTAAATAAAAAACGTCATAAAAAAAACTGACGAGTAAACAAAGTACAAAAATGTGCAATTTTCGCAGTCGTGTTTTTTATTTTTTTAAATAGTAGCTTGTGTATAATGATATGCGTCACTTTCAAATGAATAAACCGTTTTCTTTCGTTTTTTTTCTTATGTACTTTACCTATGTTTCATCTCGTAGACATGTAACACTACACATCATTTCAGACAATACTTGCTAATTCGGCAGATGAGGTCCTCGTGAGCCCACCGCCCGGTGGAGAGTATCATTTCGTTATCGGGGTCAAAAAGACCGGCCGCCGTTTGATCTCTCGCCTTTATGATTTCTGCAAAGCCGGTGGTGAATCGCCCAGTGTGTCGCCCGCCGAACAAATGTAGACACAATTTTTGATGTAAATGATGAGGGAGGATAATAATTATTTGGATCATTGGTAAAATATAGATTTCGCTTTTATATATTTAAGTTACGACATACTTGTGAAATAGATAAAATTTTAGACTATGATGAAGATTAAATCTCACAATATAAGGCCTCACTACTATACATATAGTACACTCAATAATATATTTATTAAATATTAGTGCGTAACGTATTATTGAGTTGTCCCAAAGATATTTATTTATTTATTATTGCAAATACTACGCAAATGCAAGTGGAATTTTTTTATAAGCCTGTTCTGTCCTACTCCTGGGCAAAGGCCTACAATCCTTCCATCTCTCGCGACTTTGTGCTTCATCCTTCCAATTTTGGAGGAATCCATACCTACGACTACGTCCGAGTGAATTTTCTTACAAAATCCTTAAATTTTGCCTAATTTATTCGCTGATAATGTAGGTTTCCATAAGTGAAATAATTTTTAAAATCGGTTGAGTAGTTTTTGAGTTTATCCATTACAAACAAAAGTACAAATCTTTTCTCTTTTAAATGTTAGTTTTACATCATATCAACACTTCAAAGCATAAATTTTCAAAATATTTCTTTAAAGCAAACAAACCGAAAACAACGTAAATGCCAATAACTATAAAAAAAAATACAATAAAACACTATGTTCAGTACATGGCAGTACGGTTGCAATGTGCAGCACGCCCGGGCGACGTTGAATGGCGGCCGCAGGGGCGAATCTCTGGGACGCATACATATACGAGACGTATCAAAATTCAATCTCTCACTAGATACGATGCAATATTAAAATTGAATTTTACTGGTCATGTTTTCAACTTCATTTTGAATAATATGTGCTGCATGAATCGCTACGGAGTTCTGTACAAAGCTGCTCTGGCTCTGATGAAAATGTAAAGTTGGTGGACGATGTTTCCGAAGATTCGAACTGTAATTTAGTGTGACAGGTAAAATCTTTACCTTAGTTAGGACATGATTAAAGTATTATTATATTTTATTAGTTTATATTTCTATGTCTTAAAAATTAGGAAAAGATAAGAAACCAAAAAGCAATCATTGTCTATTCGATGTACACTGTGCATGTACTGGATATTTAGCCAAGATTCATTGTTAATATAATCATTGTTTTTTTATATTTTTTTTTACTGTTTCGTCTTTGGTTACTGCTCTGCTCCCGTGGGTCGTAGCGTTATGTATTATAGCCCTTACTATTCCTCTTGAATCTGACTATCCTATACAAAAAGTTTTTTTCCAATCCGACTGGTAGTTCCAGAGATCTGAGCGTTTAAATTAACAAACAAAAAATCTCTTTAGTTTTATTATGTTAACCATCATAAATCATCGTCTATAGGTCTAAAATGTATGGCTAAACAATCGTAGCAACATTGACGCGAAATTCAATATTCGTAGGTATAGAAAAATAGTCCCACTCGAATAATAATATGACTATTTCATTAACCAACGATTTCTGATGAAAATTCAACACGGACAGCGCAGCCCTATCACAAAGCACAATTAATAAAATTTCGCTATGGACAGAAGGGGTCCTTTGTCCACTTTATTCATATGCTAACTCCAGCCGACTCCTATTTTATCTGAGTACTTCATTGTACTTCAAAAACAATAGAGAAATTGCGACGCGACGCGGCGATCGTTGTGACATGTCTGTAGATTGTGTACCATGTAAAAAGTTTTGTATTTTTCGTTGGAGATAATTAGTATTTGTACTTTCATGTACTTAATTTGATAGACTTTTTTGATATTGTTATAAGGTTTAGAATCTTTTCTTTCTTAGGGTATTAACAATGTTTTTAAAACAGTAAGCAAGTTGGTAGTCATTCTTTGTTGCGTGTGTTTTTAGACTCCATTGCATTTTCACCTCGTTGGTCTAGTGTTCGCAAAGCGCGACTGCTGAGCATTAGGTCTTGGGTTCGATTCCCAAGTCGGGCAAAATGTTATTAGATTTCTCAATTAGGATTTTTTTTTTTGTAGTCTCGGAGTCTGGGTTTGTGCCCGGTCGATGGCAATAGGCTCGCCTCCACATGGGACTTAAACATAACTACGCGAAATGTGGGTGTACTAATGGGTACACCTCTGCCTCACCCTTCGGGGATTACAAACGTGATGTTATATTTTAGGTATGCTCCCATTCTAATGTCATTCTCAATATAATTTACCTAAATTTTCGACAAGTTTTTAACATTGACCGTCGCTGAGATGAGATTGCGATATTTGAACGTTTTTAATTACGATAATTGGCTTTCTAGATACAACGATAATCATCAAAATCAACTACAATTATCAATTCACCCTTTATCTCGGGGCGGCGTAAGGTCAACCTGCTGAATCACTATCGCCAAACAATAGATAGTGGTCCGAAACTCAGGTTCTATTGTAATGAATTAATTAATAAAATCAGTGGGACGGGCGGGGGTGGCCATTGTCCAGCGAGGATGGATCTGATCTCATTAACCAGTCATTGTGGTGGTGGAACAATGGTGGTCAGTTCGCCTCTCATGGTGGATGGCGCGTCATCCCTCTATGCTTCGTAACGAGGACGGTTTTGAAAAAAAAAAAAACACGGGCCATGTACAGAAAAACAACATAAAAAGGTAATTTAATTAAAAAAGAAAAGAGAAGCTTAACAATAAGTTTCAAATACTTATTCAACTCCATTTAGCATTCTAGTT
This sequence comes from Hoplodrina blanda, assembly GCA_949316365.1. NCBI lineage: Eukaryota > Metazoa > Arthropoda > Insecta > Lepidoptera > Noctuidae > Hoplodrina > Hoplodrina blanda. The sequence goes on from OX438581.1 coordinate 12,810,381, forward strand.
CGTCGATTTTCTTTTTTTCTTTTTCACAATATGGCTATGTCTGATTGCCACCATATTGGATTTTAACTACTGTCATGTCTTTAATGACACTCACATATTATATACACATCAAAAGTGTCTAGGGATCAACATCCCTAACAAATGTTAGGGATGTTGATCCCTAGACACTTTTGATGTGTGTATTAACGTTTAATGTGATATTAATTAACGTTATACAATTCTTTTAATTTATTGAAATAATAATGAAGTATTGGAAAGCAGTAAAAAAATTGTGTGCGTAGCAAGAAAATGAATTCGGCGACTGTTTATTTACGAAATACCAAATTATATTAATAACAACAAAACTACCTAATAACTTGTTAGGATAATATTAGGGTAAGTATAAAAAGTTTAAAGAATAAGGAAAACGAATACATTGATTATTGCGAAAGCGTTTTATTAATTTGTTTATATAAAGTGAGTTGTGAAAAGTTCGTAGCGTTGCGTAGCGCGTGCTACGCAGTACCTACGAGACCGCGGATTTCCTGGTCACGTGCATCTGTTAGAAATCATTAAGACATTAAGCTTTTATTGTGGTTTTGGACGATTTCAAAGCTTGTAGAATTATAATATGTTCTTTTTTTAAATCAACAACTAGCTTCTGCCCGCGAATTCGTCTGCGTCAAAGTTGATATAAGTATTATTCCGAGGAAACTGTACTTTTTCCGGAATAAAAAGTAGCCTATGTGCTATTCCAGATTATAATCTATCTCTGTGCGTTTATCCGTTCTGGCGTGATTGAGTAACAAACATCTATCCAAACTTTCGCATGTATAATAAAAGTAAGAATGTATTCTGTCGTTGGTATATCAACATGCGATAATTATATAGTAAGTTGATGTTTTCCGGAAAATACATTTAAAACTAAGAGCAATAGCGCACTAGCGGCCTGGCCGCAGCGGCCAGGCCGCGGTGGCCATCGAGATACATACCTTAGTATGAAATCGCCACAGAGCGCGCGCACCTGGCCGCACGGTTTGGCCGCTGGCCGCGTGCGGGCAGGTGCGCGCGCTCTGTGGCGATTTCATACTAAGGTATGTATCTCGATGGCCGCTGCGGCCTGGCCGCTGCGGCCATGGCCGCTAGTGCGCTACTGCTCTAAGTCGCTTCGTTTATTTGAAAGCCTAAAGACATGTTCTGCTTTTTATCTTTATTACACCGTATATTTAAAATCTAAATTCTTTATCGACTTCAATTAACAGTATACACAATCCCTTTATTGTTAGCCGACAACTCAAGGTCGATAAACCGTAACAAAACTATCCGACCAAACGCTGAAAAGGAAAGAAAATTCTTACACAAAAGTCTCCGGCGACGGACAATAGATGGCGCTTGATCTAGATAACGATATGTTAACATTGTCACAATGGCGGCGGTAATGGTGCGATTGTACTGCTTGGCACAATGCTTTTAGATGTCACCTTCAACAATGGACTCGTTCGATATCTGCTACTGTTGTGCCCGCTCACTCAAACGGCCAAATCGAATGAAAATCGTTTTAGTAGGTAACTAACGTTGAAGTCGTGATGAGATCCGAAGCGACGCGACGTGAATGTTGCTTGAGATGGTCTCCTTACCAGTGCAGTGCCGTAGCTTGGCTTAGACGGGCCCTACATCAAAATTCGTTAGGGGCCCTCCTACCTTATTGCGGCGAAGCCCAAAGGGAGGGTAAAGATTATTCACAAAAGTAACAATATAATTATTTACTTTAGCGTATAGTAAATAAAATTCTTGCTAACTCGGATTCGGGCCCCCTGCAGCTAGGCGGCCCCATATCTTTGATACAGCGGTAGCTACGCCCCTGCTCCATACTTACATACGGACTTAAAAGCTAAAGGGGTAACTGAAAATCCTTCTTGTGTGTGTTTCACTTTACTGGTTAGGCCATCATTTTCTAGCATTGATGGCTGTTTGATGGTGACCTATATCCAGCAGTGGATGTCGTGCCGCTGAAGTGCTGATGATGATAGCTGTTTTCTTGGTATTCCAACTATGGGTTTAACCCGCCAGCACTCGCGCCTCTAGAAATTACACGGGCACTCGCGTGTAGAACATTTTGCTCACGTTTTTGAATGTCATTAAATGCAAGTTTTACCTAAAAATATATATATATTTACAAGCTTTTATTTAGCTTGCACTGTTCGTATGTAAGTATGTATGTAAATAAGTTGTCCTTTCGCAAACCATTTTTCGACCATTTGTTGTTATCCGATTGAGCTGAAATTTTGCATACACCTTTAGTTCTGGTGACAATACAATGTCCAATAATCAATATTGTAGAATTTTAAATTAAAGCTTGTTTTAAAAGTATTTTTAATTAGTTTATTTTAATTTAATAAATAAAATACACATTATTTATTCTCGAAAATATATATTCAAAAAGTTAACAACATTAGTCTTTTTTATTTTAATTAACAATCATAGGAACTAATTTGCCAGTCTTCTAAGGCAGTCTTATTGAAAAAATTAAACAAAAAAAAAACTTTAAAAATACAAACTTAAATAAGCACGTATAATTAATCTTCGTCAAATACGCGAGCTTTACACATATCACAAAGTGTATGTCTATGCTCGGTACATAAAATTTTTTAGCAGTAAATGCAGCTCTTTTTTTGGTCTTGCGATTTTTGCGTCTTGGGCAAACCGCGCATATTCCATTTGGTTTTTCTTCTCCTGGTAACTCAGATTCTGGTACAAAACGTTTTATCACTTGCTGAAGAGGATATGAAATGTTTTGGAAGGTGCTTCTTCTTTGGATATGTGGCTGTGTTAGTTGAAGAGTTAGTTGTTTCAAGTAGTCCCTGCGCGATCACGATCCATCTAAGTATAATAGAAATACATAATAGATTACTATTTCAGTAAAATAAAATCATAATATTGCATAAAAATTGCAGTAAAACTGTCGCTAAGATGAAAAAAAGAAGCCATGAGTAAAAAAAAGTACTTACTTCGATACACGCGCGATGAGCAAAACGCCGCTTGATGGTACACGGCGCAACAAACCACCTTGTCCGAGCGACTGGTGCACACTGGCGAGAAGTGAACTTCATGCAGGGGTGGGGGACGAAACAAAACTCAGCTACCGAATGAACGATGTACGTACGCATGATTTTAACAAAATGGCGAGTGTTTTAAATTTACTGTGAGCAAAATGCTCATAGCGCGAGTGCTCGCGGGTTAATGTAGTTTTCCGTTGATTTCAAAGACAGTATTTTACAGCTACAAAACGTCTATTTCTAAGAGTAACGGTTTTTCAAACAAAGAATTTAATCAAATCGATGTGACAAGCGCGCGAAAGCTTCTGTGATTTAGTCAACCAATCACAAGCAGCTTACACACGCTTGAAAATTTCCGTCATCAATATTTAATTTGAGAAACCGGGAGTTATTATTTCTAATAATAATAAGAAAAATGCATATTTAAATTAGATTATGTAGGACTGACTACATTACTAACAGAAACTATAAGCACTATTGTTTAGTGCCACTCAAAAACTACCATTAGGTATGTGGTATAAGATAACATCCCGAAACATGCAAATTAATATTCTAAATATAAAAATGACGTATTATAAGAGATAGAATAACGAAGCACCATCATCATAGAGTACGTGCTCACGTATTACAATAAAGCTCATCAATTCTTCACGCATGAGCGCTTTTTGAGTACCCTAAAGTAATCATTGATGCAAAGAACAAGCTCATTAGAGATTTCCCCGAATAAAAAGCTGCTACTTGAACCCAATATTTTGCACAGACCCTTCATTGAAGATCGACCACATATTGCACAAAACTGTGCAAACATTCTGGCGCCACTACATTCACAAATGAGTCATCATCCATTTGTTAGGAGTTGAATAATAAGCGATTGATAAAATCATCCGACTGCCTGTGACAATTCGCACTCGAATCCGACGCAACAACAATGGTTCGGCACCACCAGATTACCCTGGAACCCCTCCCCCTTTCACACAAAACAATACTCGATAATAAAGGGGTGCTAAAGGGTGTTTCGAGAGGTCTGCGAAAGCTGGTCGCGATTCATAAGCCGCCCACCAACTATTCAGTGTGATGTTATTCAACTCATGATGGATCACAATTTCAGACAACATTGTATGGAAACAAATGAAGTAGTACAATGGGAATGGATGTGATTTGTTTAAGTTTTGTTGTCTTTTTAATTGTTTTATAGGGCGGGAGAATTTATTTTAGGGAAGATTTTTTTTTGCTAAATCCAGCTCACGATTTCATTACAGAATAAGCCTACAGAAACGTGCAGATTAATCGCACGCTAAGTTTCTTCAAGAAAAACGTGAACACGTGAATGCTTTCGGGAATAAATTCGTGTTGAAATCAAAACACTAATGAGGTTTTCTTTCTTTGAAATCAAGGTAAGGTTTCTTCACTGGCCAAGCCATATCTAGGGAGCAGGCGTGCTGAATTTTCAAAGCTTATGCTTTCTGTATAAGATGAGGAATTTGAACTTTACTAAGACACACTGACTACTGGTACTCTATTAGTATTTTCTCAAATATTCATTATCTATCCTACTATCTTCTACACTATTATGAAAACACGATCGAAATATATATAAGCTAAAGGTCATACACTCCTTCATGACGAAATATCGGTAACCGCTTGACGTATAAATATGAAATTGGGCAGAGAGGTAGATTATAAAGAGGGTCCGACATTTACGCGGACGAAGTCGCGAGCAAAAGCTAGTTATAGATATTGATCTAACTTAAAAAATTTATCACGTTTTTTTAATAATTACGACACTACGCAGACGAATCACGATCATCGATAGTTAAAGCCAGATTTAAACTAGCGATCCGCCCCGGCTTCGTACGGGTGCAATGTTATCTACATTGCACCCGTACGTACTAACATACTAACGTACTAACCATACGTATAAACCTTCCTCTTGAATCACTCAATCTATTGATGAAAACCGCATTAAAATCCGTTGCGTCGTTTAGCGTATTATACAGATGGCGGAAAGCGACTTTGTTTTATACTATGTAGAGATAAATCGACATTACAATGCCTACATTACATAACCGTCTGACATGAAATACACAGGTGTACATTAATTGTATTCCGGAAACAAATATCTAAGGCTGTATATATATGTATACAGGGGTATCTGTCGATTGACCGCGATGGGCGATATGATACCGGAGATATGGGTTATCGTTATCGAGTATCCTGACCTATTGAATTATTATCGAATCCAGTCATTAATGGACTACGCGGTTGTTAATCGGCTTAGCGAAATATTTGTCCACTTTAATTTATGTGCAAAATAATTGCACAAAAATGTTTGGTGGTGCTTTTAAATCGTTTGGTTTTAGAGTCGATTTATTCGTTATTTTTTAGTTTTATAGATTCATTAGTCGGGCTTAAGATACGCATTAGGTAACTAATATTTTGAAATGTTATTATAACTCGCTAGCTTCTGCCCGCGACTTCGTTCTCCAGGAAGTCTATCTAACTATCTATCTATCTAAATATAATACTGTCTAACTTACTCACTCATCACGATATATCGAAAACCGCTCGACGTATAAAGATCAAATTTGACAGGAAGGTAGTTAATAGTTAGTAGAATTCTGCTAAGAAAGGATTTTCCAAAACTCACCCCCTAAGGTTATGAAACGAGGGTCCGACATTTACGCGAATCCTATGACACTGAGCAATAAGTAGCTTTCTGTAAGTGAAAGAATTCGTGTAATCGTACTAGTACTTCAGAGATTTGTTCAAACAAAAAAAAAGTCTGTCTAACATTTTAAATCTGCAAAATCATAACATAACATCTCCCCTGTATTCACGGAAGGGATAGCACAGGTGGTAAATAAGCAAATAAGAACATCCATAAGTTGGTAATAAATAAAACTCCTTATTTCTCCATATTAAACCTATCAATATCATTTTAACTGACTTGGTGACTGAACCCTAGACATCATGCTCAGAAGTCTCACTATGACCAACGAGACAATCATATAATTTAACCCTCCAACAAAACGAGACGGCAAATTACGACAATAATGTAACCCGTAACCCGCCACGCGATAATATCCAATTCCTGCTATATTTCAATTATTCGTGCATGTAGTACAAGTGGGTATATTGTTCATGCTGATAATAGGAAAATCTGTCAACACGGGAACAATACAGGAAGTTACATGGATCAGGAATTAGCAGACATTGTCCTAGCACAATGGAGCGCGGCCGGCGGAGACGTCGCAATATAATTAGATACATTACTACATATTTCGTACTGCTATTTGGTAGTGGGTTTGCTTGCTTGGTATATGTTTTGGGTATTCAAATTTGAGTGGAATTATATTTGCTGCATATCAAATGAGCTTTGGGTAAAAAGAACCTTTTTTTGTACGCGGTGGAAATCTTCATGGACTTCTTTGGTCGTGGGGGTGATGGAGGGGCATGTCGGACTCTTACCAGCAAAAACCAACGCGTGTTCCACCTGTGCCTATGGCCAGGGGTGCTAGATTCGCATAAGCATTCACCGCTCTCCCGACAGGGGGAAATCTACACTAATTGAGCCCTAGTAAGACGAAGGCGAAGGTGGAGAGACCAGATATACTCCTACTGTATCGACAGGCCCTCGTTTGCAAAGGACAAAGGTGAAAATAAGATGAGATTGAGGTCTTTGTCCCATCAATGGGACAGCCTAGTTAGATTTTTAAGATTATATTGATAGATATATGTATGGGTAGATATCTAGATATGTATATCTATAATCTGATCTGATTTGATTACAAAGCTGAAAAGTCTGTTTATTTATGTTATGTTTGAATCTCTGGAAGTACCTACTGGTCCGAATTCTGAAAATTCTTTCACTAATAAGAAGCTCAGTTATGCCCAAAAAATAGGGATCGGTAAGAAAAAATCACGCATTCGAGGGCTCGTGCTATTTAGACACATAGGAGAAACATAAATAGATATTTCCATCACAAACTCCCAGTAAAAAAAATGAGAACAAAATGGTAATCTGTAATTTAAAACGATTTCTTTACAAACATAATTTTTACAGTACTACAAAAATTTTGCCAAACTACACAAACTCATCATAAAGATAAATAACAACGTCCAAATACACACATCAAAAGTGTCTAGGGATCAACATATATTTTTGCAATAACTTTTCTCCTGATTGATATTAATTAAAATTTTCTTTAAGGATTCATCAAATAAAGTGTTTTCGTTTGTCACAGTAACGATAAACCAAGTCACCTTTGCATTAATAAAGAAATTTGCCATTTTCCTAATAAAGGGATTTTTGACATTTGAACCACTAACACAAAAGTTCGAAAAAAAGACTGAAATAACAGTTTTCTTTAAAATTTTATTGGGTAACTTAAACAATTAATAATCCGTGTTTCTACCGCGAACACTAACAACACTTGACAAGAACATCGGTTTGGCATACTCAAAATGAGTTCATCCAAATCACGCTGTGGAATGGCCGCCCATGTTCGTTGCAACAACAAAAAAAGGTCTTCTTGCGACTGGATACCCTCCATATTCGGCAGAGCTCTTCTCTGTAGCATATCCCATGCATGCTCAATCGGATTTAAGTCTGGCGACTGAGCAGGCCAGGGCAGGACATTGATGTTAGCTGCGGCGAGAGTCTGTCTTACAACTCTTGCGGTGTGCGGTCGTGCATTATCATGCATTAACTGAAATAAGGGACCGATTTGCACTTATAGAGGAACGATGACGTCTGATACAATCGTCTCAGCATAAATTTGAGCGTTGAGGTTGCCTCTGATCCAAATCAACTCAGTTCTTCCGCCGATCCAAATACCCGCCCATACCATGATGGTTCCACCACTATAAGGATGGACTTCCTGGCAGGATTTTAATCGCTGTTGGCGTCCAGGGGTTCTCCAGTATCGTATACGTCTTGTATCCGGTCTCATACCAAAACGAGACTCATCAGAAAAGCACACGAAACGCCATTGTTCTTCTGCCCAATTTCTGTGTTCAAGAGCCCATTGATATCGAATCCTACGATTGTGCATTGCTATAGGTGGTACCCGTAGCGGTCTTCGGGAATGAAGGTTCACTTCATGCAAGCGGTTTCTGACTGTTTGGTCGCTAATTAAGTTCCCTGAAGAGTGATGAAGCCTCACGGCTAACATCATGGCGGTTATTGTTGGAGCTCTTCGAGTTAAGATTTGAATGTATCGGTCTTGTCTCCGTGTGGTGCAGCGATACCGTCCTCCATGGCGCTCAGCCACGGTACCAGTGCTTCGGTAACGTGTCCAAAGTCGACTGATAACACTCTGACTTGTATTCAGAGCTAAAGCCACAGTACGTTGCCGGGAACCAGCTTCTATCATTCCCACGGCTCTGAGCATTTCTTCCCTGCTTAAATGACGTCGCCGCTCCATAATAACGTTGGTTTTAATCAGTAGTAGGGAAACAGTAGCACTAATAATGTCTTCAATGCGTTGTATGTTTTTATAGGGAAAATATTGACAGCTGATTTTCATCTTTTACTCGAATTTGATTCACAGTTCCTGATTCAAATTATGAAATGCACCAAAAAGGATCCATATAAATTTATAAAATCATAAATTTATTACAAAGCCACATCTCAATCTCAAGAAATCCGCATAAAAATGCTTGATCCCTAGACACTTTTGATGTGTGTAAAAATGAGACACGTAAAGTGATATGTATTTCATTCCCCTCCAAAAATGTAAGAACGCAAATTGAGTGTTTGCAGTGCACTTCATTTTGAAAGCTTCCTGTCGCCACACTGCTGCAGTACCTCGGTTATTTGAAGAAATATGTCACAAAACTAATGTGTAACTTGATAATAACGTGTGAGGGTGACAAATGACTATCTTCTCGATACACGCCTGTCAAATGTTTTTGACAACTTAATACCCGTATACAGGTTGTTGCTTTCGCTGTGGTACCCAAGATAATGTATTTGTACTTTTCAGGATGACATAATAGGGAGGGATTTTAAAACTATTTTTATAAAAATAAATTAAATTGAAGTGTCTGTTTGTTGAAATGCATTTGGATGTTTATGCGGTAGGTACTTATGACCAAAAATATTTATTTTTTATTTTTTTCTGTCTATCTGTTTATTCCAGCTAATTTCCAAAACAGTTGGACCGATTTTGAAAAGACTTCATTGGCATATTGCTGATATAATAAGGAGTGACTTAGACTAAATACTTTTATTTTGGAAATACCAGGTAACCAATATTCACGTGGATTAAGTCGCAGGCATAAGCTACTATAGAGCTTCATTACTAATAGCGTCTCACCAAAATAAAATACAATCCATACCTACTTATGTTATAAATGCGAAAATTACTCTGTGTCTGTCTGTCTTTCACAACTGAACCGCTAAGCCGATTTTGATGAAATTTTGTACAGAGTAAGTTTGAACCTCAAGGAAGGAGATGGGCTACTTTTTATTTAGCGATTTCATCTGCGTCCGCGATAACCGACGAAGTCGCGGGAAAAAGCTAGTTACCAATATTTATTTGACAGATCACACACAACATCACCATACGTCACGCTGTATGTATTAACATGACGAAATTACAACACACATCTATTGAGATCTTAACAATGCCGTAACTGGCTGGCTTGACGTGAATATAAATTGTATAATCGGCGGCTTACCGACGACCGTGCTTTTGTCGCAGCCTGTGACGTCACGTGACGAGACGTACGCTAAGTCTATTCAGCTAATGGAGAAGTGATCAAGAATGTGACGTCATTATTATATTGGGTTATTTATGGTGTGATAATGGAAACTATATTAAGGTTCAGACAGAAAGATATCTTTAATATTCTGTTAGGTCTCGTGCACACTACCTACGGACTTATTGCAATGCATAATTATGTATAAAATAATTTACTTTGATCCAGATAGATAACATACCATTCTATTATTTTCTTTTTGTATCCTTTTGACTATGGTCGCAAAGCGCGACTACTGCACATGAGGTCTTGGGTTCGATTCCCAGGTCTGGCAAAGTGTTATTGGGTTTTAACATCAGCAATTTCTCAGTAGCAGCCTCAAAGTCTGGATTTATGCCCGGTTGATGGCAATGGGCTCGCCCCCTATTACATGGGACTTAAACAAAACTGGCAAAATGTTGGTGTACTAATGGGTACATCTCTACCTAAACCTTCGGGAATTACAGGCGTGATATTATGATGGTGGTATCCTTTTCTTTTTATTCTCTCTTTCTAACTCGCGTCTACATTCATAGCCTTTCCACTTTATGTGGAAACCAATTTGAATATGGAATTTCACGTCGTCAAATTGTTTTTCGAATTTCCCAAATCGGAAGCCTCGTAAAAATGTTAAATCATGACAATGCAACCCTGTCGCTGCGCGGTCACTTTAACTATTATACGTTAATGTGCGGGCCCTCTATGTTTGAAGGTTAACTTTGTGCCAGCTCTTTGTAGTCTTTGTACTGTACTATACTGATATGAATTCACTCTGGATTGTCTGATGTTATCGTCCGCGTTGTGCATGGTTTGGTGGGACAGTCAAGAATTTTAACTGTCTATGAGAAAGTGTCAAAACATTCGTTTTTTTTTTTACCAAGCTTAAAAACCATCCGGGTTTGTGTCTTTTTGTTATCTGTACTATTCGATACTAAGTAATATAATGAAGCTGAGAAGTTGTTTTGTTTGTTTGTTTAACGCGCTAATCTCCACAAGTACCAGTCAGATTGGTAAAAATATTTTTAAATATGATAGACAGATACATGAGGAATACCAGATCAATGAGTAGGTATATGTATCACGCTACGAACCACGGGAGAGAAGCAGTTACCAAAGACGTAACTAAATGCGTTCTTGATTTGTTCATTCGGAAAGTTCTGAAAGAATTTTACATTTTAGATGTTTAATTACTTTTACTAAGATTTCTGAAAATGTTGGTAAGGAAACCTAATACTTAAGTACTTTATCATAGAATCTTCAATATATAACGTTATTTCTTAAATAGCTTTGACAAGTAGTAATTGTCATAATCATAAAACACTCAAAAATTTTCGACAATAGCTAACCTAACCTAATCTACTCCAACCACGTACAACAGACCTGCACAAATCCTAAATCCCAGCCATCAATATGCAGATTAACCAATAAATACCGATCAACGATCGAATCCCCTCGCGCCATCCCGTTAAACCAACATAACAAATAAAAACACGCTGTAGATAACTTATCCGTTCAGAAACGATATGAATAGAACGAACCGCATGCGTCGACTGGCGACAATCGCAATAGAATATAGGTAGAGTCCGCACAAAGTTCTTTTGTCACGATTATCGTGGAAAATCCGATCGGGGGAAGTGTGGCGGTTGCTTTCAACATCGGCAAACTGCATTATGAGCTATCTGAGCCATTGTTGAGCGGCGCAACTCTATAATCTAGTGTTCTGGTGGGACGGTGCGGTGCGGCGGAGGAACTTTACGTCGTCCGAGCCTACTCGATTGTGAATCGATTCGACGATTATATCGTACTTAAGTTTCCATATTTAAATAGTTTTCTATTTTCAAATCGCTTCGTTCATTTGACAAGCGTTTTCTTTGTCGTTGGTTTTATGACAGATTTTCAGTTATACCGATGAAAAGAGGTTTTCCAACAAAACATGAATTGAATGCAATAAAACACATTGAATATCCATTCTTTCAGCTAGATATTAAAATGAACCTTTTCAGAGTGTAACATTGTTACCCGGCGTGTAAAGAAAATCTACTTTCCAAAAAGCCATAAGCGATAATGGGCAAGAGTTCGCAACTTCATTCACCAGATTATAGCCGATCCATTGAAAATATCCATAAAAGTCGAACATTACCCGAAACAATGGAGGGGTGGGCTGGGTATTAGGTGCTTGCGCTATTGAACAACTTTTGTCCCATTGTGTTGTCCACTAGAGGAGGCAGGGTGGCCGGTGGGTCGAACAAAGACACCGCGCAGACATAGACCGAAATTCATCAGCAACACGATTGTTTGCTACATAAAGGGCGCCATTGTCGACAAATATGATATCGTAACACAATGTGGATGTAATAATTAGAGCACTAAGACGACGCTTTTAGCGCGGACCACTCACAAATCTGGATAGATTTAAGCTAAGCGCTTGAAAATGTTGAAGTTTTACTTGAAACAAGCTTATTCCCACGATTTTGTTCGCTTGAATATTTGCCTTTTAGACAGAACGTAATTTTTTTTCTAAAATAAAAAGGAAGACTATCAAAAATACATTTTATAGAACTACCTACGTGCCGTAAGCAGCAACTAAAAAGTTTACACTGACATCTTATAAAAAAAAAAAATATTTTGGGTACAAAACTTTAAACAGTGCAACAATTAAGTACTTAATTAGTACAAACTTAAAACTAAAGAAAAAAATTATCTGTCTGTCGCTTACAGTAATTGATAATATTAATATGTTATTAAGAATGCCATGAGCCTTGATTAGAGGAAAAAATATTTTATCTTTTTTACAAATCAAATGGCGTTTTAACATTTTTTTTCATACTTTATAGCCAGTTTCAAGATGTTTATAATAAAAAGGTAGTCTATCATCATAGTAAACTAAGTGCCGTAATAAGGGTACCATAAAGTTTACACTAGCAATATAAAAAAAAAATACATTTGTGTACAAAACTGTAAACAGTGCAACAATTACTTAATTAGACTAACTTAAAACTAAAGAAAATAATTAACTATCTGTCGCAATAATAATTATTGTACAATAATTAATAATAATAATATTAAGTTTTGAAAAAAAAACAGTAAATATCAAATTAAGAACTGGCCCTTCAAGTTGGAAAAAAAACCAGAATGCCATGAGCCTTGATTAGAGGAAAAATATTTTATTTTCTTTGTAAATCAAATGGCGTTTTAACATTTTTTTCATACGTTATAGCCAGTTTCAAGATGTTTATAACAATGAGGTACTCTAACAAAAATATATTATAGTGATTAACTACCAAAAAGTTTACATGACAAACAGAGCAAAAAATTAGTTTTGTGTGAGCTAAACTTTTAACAATGCAACAATAACTTAACCACTTGAACAAACTTAAATTATGTAGAAATAAGTTCTACACACTTAATGAGTACAAACTTAAAACTAAAGAAAAAATATATACCTATCTATCCAATCCAATCATCCAAAGACACTAAACTTTTTTGAGCCCTATTCCAAAATAGAGCTAATATTCGAAACCAATCCCAAACCACAGAGTAAAAAAGCTAAATAAACTTCGTGGTAATTACATCAACCTGCTGGCTTACCAGTGGCATACCTCCCCCGGGCGTGAGCCAAAGTGATTCCCTGCGACAATAGAAAGCCACCACTTTCCCTTTTTTCATATTTGAACTCACTTAAACCTCGCGATTTGTGGTTTGCTACTTTTGTCTGTTTGTTTGTTTGTTGGCGGATTTCCTTGCGTTTTTTTGTACATGCTAAGTGGCGGTGTTGTATCATGTTACTGAATGACATGTGGTTTTTGTTGAGGATGTAAGGATTTCTGTTTCGTTGTACCGTAGCTACCTCAAAATAAAAATTGACAACGAATGATAAAGTACGTACAATTTACTCGTATAATAAAAAGGCAGAAGCTAAAAAGGTAGAAGATAGAAGGTAGAAGCTCATAGGACATCAAAAAAATTGTCTGCATCGCTGTCAATGGGACAAGTGCCCAAAAGGCTGGCAGTATTGCCACGTTGTATGGCAATACTGATTCATTCATTCATTCACAAAGGCCTCTCGTCACATGGAGAGTCGACCAGCTTTCGCCTCAGATTTCATCCGTGTTGGAGTTAATTAATCATTATCATATCAATTAATATCTCAGGAACCGTAATTTTTTAGAGATAAAGAGTAATCTATGTACTATTTCAGACTACAATCTATCTCTGTGTCAAATTTCATCTAAATCTGTTCAGCCGTTCTGGCGTGATTGAGTAACAAACATCTATACATCCAAACTTTCGCATGTAATAATAGTGTTAAGAAAATTGTGACAAAGACAAAAATTATAGTTAACCAATCGTACGTCATCTCATTTGACAAGCTCATAAAGGCACCATCTTAAATTCCACACTGGTCAATCGAGTACCTACAATATACCTACATAGTAGGTAGGTATGTCATCTACTTTCTTCAACAACTGACTTTGATTAGACTATGTCTACCGTAAAATGGGGTGAATAGGGATGCAGAGATGAATTGGGACGAAACTTTAAACCGGATTTTAACTTTGAAATCATATAGGTTGACGGCAAAAAGGCAAGTGCAGTTTCTACAAGATTAAAAAAAATCACACACCTCAGCAACAGCTAGAAGTAATTAAAAATGCAATTTATTTTGCCGTATCTAAATTACTTAACTGAATTTTATTGATCATATAAAATCTGCGGCGGCTTGCCACCATAATTTTTATTTTCGACAAACTTATTTTAACGTTAAAATCCCTTTTAAAGTTACCGGTACGTCTTGATTTATCCCCGCATCTCTATTCACCCCCTCCCATATGGTACATTTATAGTGCTTCGACAAATCGATCAGTTCTATACGAGTCTTCTTATCTACAAGTTTCGAAAGACTTCGGCTTGTTACATTCAGATATTTTCCATCACGAAAATTGCGTATTATCGCCTTAAAAAGCGTATTTAGGCTGGCAGATAACATCCAAGGCTCGGCATAATCCGTCAAGAGCGAACCCCTGCCTAATCTACATCGCTTGCCATTCACAACTATTGTGTGACGGCCCGTCCATTGTTTAGTGCAATCGATAAAAATGACACTTTGGCCCTTCTCCAATTGTGGACATCGTTGGTAAATGCAGTTTAGCTTTTCTAAAAATATTGACTGTTAAAAATTGTTTCGTTAGTGTTTGAATAAGCAATAATGCAATATGGGTCACTTTTGACAATAACTTTGTTATTCAAAAGCTTTTTCCATCATCCGATTCTCTTTTTAAAAAAAGACTGGCCACATTGTTTTTGGGCATGCAATACCAGCAATACCTAGTGTTCCCGGTGTTTGAAAATGGAATATTGACAATTTCGAAAAGTTTTCGAATGTTTACATTTAGTTTTCTTTTGCATTGCTAATTGTATATTTAGGTGTCCGAGCCTTCGCTTGACCCACTACATTATTGTGAGATAACCTCTTGGATTTTACGTGTGGCAACACTGGTTTACCATTGGGCACCCCACTATACCGAGTGCGTGACGTCACTTCCCAGCCCCTCGACGATCGCAGCGGCGGGGCAGGCGCTTGCGCTTCTTCAGTACGTTTTGGATTTTGACGTGTTAACACCTGTGACTAGAAGTGAACAACAAAATAGTTATTTAAAGTGCGAATCTACACAAACTTATTAAGGTAAGCTCCCATTATGAACGTATTTCTGTTCTTAACAGGAAAGCCCTGTTTCCGAATGTTTGACTGCGCTTTATGCATGGTAAAGCCCCATGCTTGCTTTTTGATTGCGCTTTATGAATGGGAAAGCCCTATGTTCGCTTTATGCTTTCTAAAACAGAAGCGCACACAACCTTATCGCGATTTACTAGGAAAGCCCTAGTTTTCATCGCAATATATACATACATTGTCGTCTGGTTGTTAATTTCACATGGGCAGCCGACATGTCGCCTGTGCCAACAGACGACGTCGGCGGTTCAGATGACATGGGCAGCCGACATGTCGCCTGTGCCAACAGACGACGTCGGCGGTTCAGACGACATGGGCAGCCGACATGTCGCCGGTGCCATCAGACGACTGACAACGTCGCCTGCGCACGTTTGTTGTCTACATTTCGCTTATGCTTTTCGTTCGTCTGCAGATGACAACGACTATGAGAGAGCTGATAGATTGGCAGCCCCCGCCAGCGGATGAAACTCATTTCCATGCGCTCATACATACGTTAGAAGCTCTTTATCCTGATGGCTGGAAGGATTGGGTGGTCAAGAGCGTTACACCAAAAGACCTCTTCGGCGAAACTCTTACTTCCGACACTGAGGCGCGTCTACGTTTTGCCGTGCCAACGCTCCGCCTTGCCAGAGTCTTCCGCTGTGAAAAATCATTCAGTGAACGCCGATACAAAACTTTAAAAAGAAAACTCTTAGAGTGGCCAATTGGCTTAGCCCTTATTTACCAACCTCTATCCATAATGGTGAAAGTCCACACTAACGGACCGCAAAATAAGTTTGAAGATATGCTCCCAGGGTTGAAGAAATACTTAATATCACGCAAAGAGGCATCTGATATTCTGAAATCAGAAGCGAACGAGGAAAACACATCCGTCGCCTCGAGCACTACTGCTGCTTCCAAACGACAGCAAACGCCGGACCCTGTGCAGCACCGAAAGAGACAAAGACTCGCAGATGATAGTCATTCTGCTGAGTCCCTGTCAGAATATATGCGGCAACAAAACGAGATCTTGGGTAGGCTGTGTGAAATCACTTACGGTCTAACCCGTCACACGCCAGAACATTCCTCAGCACCTAAAGAGTCTACAAGCCGTAGTCTGGCAAGCTCCGAAGACGACTCTGAAGCTCGTGAAAGGGGTTCAAACATTGAAGACTCCTGGACTGCACCACCCCTGGCGGAGGACGAAGAGCCAAAAGTTCATGACGAACCCCTGCTGGATTTCGCACCCGAAACTAAGGAAAGTGAAGCGAAACTTAGCAAAGCATCCTCCAAAATGGTCCGGCAAAACATCCGTTACGCAGAGGTGCAAAAGATGTTTCAGGCATCGCCTTTGTTCACATCACTCAAAGTAAATGGGCACTTAGCAACAGTAACTCCTCCATGGCAATTAGTGGCTACCCTAGAAAAAACTGACCTGTGTCTAGGAGCTATAACCCACGGCCTATTACAGCAGCGCGTAGCATTTGAGGAAACGTATGCTAGCGCCCCACCTGATGTGAAAACTTATCTTAGTAAGAATTTTCTAAACAAAGATAAATCGGCGTTTAGAAAAATATCAGACTCTCTGCTGCAATATACGTGTGGGAAAAGAGCCGAAACCATCGAACAAAGACGAGCCTTATACAAACCTCAAAATATAACAATCCGTGAACTGCTGCATGCCATTCCACCATCGAGTACTCACCTTTTCGCTGAATCCCAGCTGTCTGATTTAATAAAAGATCAAGGAGGAATACCGAAGGTGTTCCCTGGAAAATTCAAAAGACCGAATGCACCTGCGAACTTAAAGCCTAAAAGTAGACAAGGATACAAGCAAAGATCGACATTTCGGAAACAAAACCGCCGAATTCCAGAAAAGTCAACACGTAGCTTTAACCAGCAGCCGCGGCAACCTGCAAAAAATAAAGGAGGATATGAGGGGAAAAAGCAATAATTTTCAGGCAGGACAGGTTAGTCATAAACTCACGGAATGGGAGGCACTCGGCGCTCCACGTTGTATCATATCAATTATATCTGGATATAGAATTCCATTTGTACGACGCCCCCCGAATTTTAGGTTGGATAAAGACACTTGCGCCCGATATGAAACCAAATCTTCGACAGACATGTCTGAAGAAATCGGTAAATTAAAACAAATTGGTGCATTACGCACATGTCAACGTAAAACAGGTTTCTTATCATTTATGTTCTTACGAAGGAAAGCAGACGGATCTAACAGACCGATCTTTGACCTCAGAAATTTAAACCTTTATTTACGTGCACCTAAATTCAGACTCATAAACCAACATAAAATTCCGGGATGTCTTAATATAGGCGATTATATGACTAAAATTGACCTATCCCAGGCATATTTCCATATTCCGATTGCGAAATCTCATCAAAGATATCTAGCATTAGTATACGATGGTGTTACATATGAGATGACCTGTCTGCCTTTTGGTTTATCAACAGCTCCTTGTACATTCGCTAATGTCACTAACTGGCTTGCTAACTATTTCAGAAAGAAATCAATTCGGATGATAGTTTACTTGGACGACTTTCTCCTAATGCATACGGATCCAGATGTTCTACAGATTCAAACCGACTCCGTTGTAAATCAGCTCACAAAACTAGGTTGGTGCATAAATCCAGAAAAATCTGTATTACGACCAACCAACAGCGTAGAATATCTAGGACTAACCTGGAACACATATCACAACACCAAAAGTCTTACAGACGTCAAGATCATGAAAAACCTAAGCATAATAGAAGATACACTTCAAAAAGGACATTGGACTTGGCAATCTGCCAAAATCTTATTAGGCAATATCAACTTCGCTTCTTACGTCGTGCCGTATGGGCGTCTTCACAGCCGAAGAATTCAGATAGAAGCGAACAAGCTGACAAAGAAAGACCGCTACAAACGCCATCGCTTACCGGAATCGGTGAAAAAGGCACTGGAGTGGTGGAAAACAAATATCACGCGACAGTCGCCGATACATCACGAAGACCCGACTACCTTTGTAAGCACGGACGCAGCAGCTCTCGGCTGGGGAGCGTCAGTAAACGGACAAAAATTGAGTGGGCTCTGGAATCAAAAACAACTCAAATGGCACAGCAATCAAAAAGAGCTGTGGACCATCCTGGAAGTCTTAAAAATAAAAGGCTGGCAAATTCGCGGACAAACAGTTATGGTACAGACGGACAACAAAACAGTTGTATCGTACATTACGAAGGAAGGAGGAACCAAATCTGTGAGACTCCTACAAACAACATTCCAAATTTTCCAGCTTGCGGAGAGATGGCGAATACACCTCATAGCTCGTTACCTGCCGGGTCGATACAACCTCATCGCCGACAGTCTTTCAAGGGACAACGACCCGCCAGAATGGACGTTATCAGAAGACATTCTGAAAGTTATATTCAGGAAATTTGGCACACCAACAATAGATCTATTTGCGAGCAAACGATCTGCCGTAGTAACGAGCTATGTCAGCGAAAATGCGGAGGATCAACATTGTGTGTTCGTGGATGCTTTCAGCCGACCGTGGAACTTCAGACTCGGTTGGATCTTCCCTCCGCCAGCTATAGTGCCTCGCGTCCTGCGCCACCTCGGAAAGAGCAAAGGAGTCTACCTACTTGTAGTACCCAAATGGGAGAAGACCTTTTGGAAAGCCGAGCTGAGGCAACGAGCTTTATGCCCTCCAATGATGATCTGGAACGTCAGGAAACACCTGATAGACCTAACTACGGGCCGGGCACCAGTGGCAGTAAACCGTCTGTCTTTGCAGGTCTGGAAAATTCAGGCTGGTCCAATATAGTTTCTTCCTGGCCCGAAAAGGACAAAAAGCTTTTAGAATCGTCCTGGCGTAGGTCAACCTTAAAGACATACAAACCCGCGTGGGAAAGATGGCGACAATGGTCTAAGGCGATTAACACACGGCACCGTACGCCGCTCCGGCATGCGGTAGCGGTGAAGCGGATTTCGATTTTCGAACACCGCTCGACCGCGCGGTCGTGCGGTGTTCGTGTGCAAGGTTCAAGCGGATTTCATAGAGGCTAGTGCGACGTGAGAACCGCATCACCGCATGCCGGAGCGGCGTGCGGTGCCGTGTGTTAATCGCCTAAAGAACATTGTGACACTAACAATCCAGAAGCCAGTGATCTTGCAAAATTCATTTGTCATCTACACTCAGATGTTAAACTCGCCCCCAGCACCATAGCGGTTCACAAATCAGTGGTTGCTATGTTTGCAAATCCTACAAGAACAAATGAGCTCAGTAATCATCAACTAGTTCGTCAAGCCCTAAAAGCTATCACCCTCAGTAAGCCTCCTTCCAGAAAACCCAATACTTGGGAAGTTACTGACCTTATTAATTACCTTCGTGGTTACACTATTGACAATAGTAGTTTGTTCCAAGTGTCGCGGCACGTAGCCGTTCTTCTTCTTCTCGCCACTGGAAGGAGAATCCATGACCTTACTCTCCTTGACATCAGCTCAGAAGGCCTCGAGAAGATAGACAATCACTTAATCCTATGGCCCAGGTTCGGTTCAAAGACTGACTGTGCAACCTTTCGTCAGTCTGGCTGGAAACTATCTCCTAATGAAGATCAAAAATTTGATTTAGTACATTGGATTCATATCCTGATATCCGTGTCAGAATCTCGTAGATCAAGTCGAGATAACTTGTGCAGCCTTTTTATTACGACACGAAGTAAAGTCGGTCCTGCTTCTCGCACAGTTATCGCAGGATGGATCCGAACACTTTTAAAAGACGCCCATATTTACGATTCACCCGGAAGTTTTCGATCTGCAGTAAATAGTGCAAATTGGAGAAACTACAACCTAGGTTTGGACGAAGTAATAAAACGAGGTAACTGGAAAAGTAGGGATACGTTCCTCAAGCACTACTATAAAGAAATCGAAAGTCGTCAAAGCAGACAAAATACTGATGATAATATTATTGCTAATTGCTTTTCGCCATTGTGATTCATAATTAAAGTGATCTCTTAATCGTTCCTAAATTAGTTATAAGAGTATCTTTATTATTGTTAAGAAGAAGTTTGATTACAAATTTTGATAATTTTATTTACTGAATTATACTTAAGTCGAAACATTGAGTTATTTTCGTTAGTTGAAAGGAAACTTGTTCTCTCCAAATAATTAAACATTCCGAACATTAAAGTCTTGTGATTTTGGTCTTTGTGTGTTTCATTGGAATGTCTGTCACAGCATTAGGTTCCCCCTGTACAATCGCAGCGCCAGCAGAAAATAAACACTTCTCACAATAATGTAGTGGGTCAAGCGAAGGCTCGGACACCTAAATAGCAACGTTTTCCCCCCGAAGGGTAGAAAACGTATATTTAGGTTCCAGCCGAAGCTTGACCCACTAAGATTTAACATTCTTGCTGGCTTGTGAGTACTGAAGAAGCGCAAGCGCCTGCCCCGCCGCTGCGATCGTCGAGGGGCTGGGAAGTGACGTCACGCACTCGGTATAGTGGGGTGCCCAATGGTAAACCAGTGTTGCCACACGTAAAATCCAAGAGGTTATCTCACAAGGGTCAAGCTTCGGCTGGAACCTAAATATACGTTTTCTATCCTTCGGGGGGAAAACGTTGCTATATACGAACTTCACACTGCATCGTACGTATTTGGTACTTGGTACCTACCATCTTCCATCATCCATCATCATCTTCCATCTACCATCTTGTTAAAATAAATGATACCATAGACCTCTATGGTATCATTTATTTTTTTATTTTAGAAAAATAGTTTATAACGTTATTAGTTGTTCATTTGACTATTTCAGATTTTACGCGTCACGTAGTCTCGACCAGGTGACGTTTGTTGCACTTTGAGAATAGAAATAAATATTGATGACTATGGAAAAGATAGAAAGATTAATTCTGGCGGCAACAGCAGTGCTGTTCAGTGGTTTCTTTACTTTTTTTCTAAATTGTAAGTTGTTATTGATTCGTGGATATCAAGAAAATAAATAAAGTTTAAATAAGAACAGTTTTTTTTTGGTGTTTGCTTACACGTATAATAACGTTAATTGTACAATTCTTGTTTTTTATACACCACACGTACTTCCAACAATTTCCAACACCCTAATTTCCAAACATAAAGAAGAAAAAAACCTAAAAAAGCCCACACATAGCCACCGCCACCCCACATTACGGTGTGAATGGCTATTATTGAATCGCATTAAGTTAATACAGCCATGAATAATAGGAATGCTTTATTACAATTGTTGTCTCCTGATTTAACCGTGATTTTCATTCAGAGGGTTGAATTAGGGGTAAATGTGTTGTAGACATTTTTATTTACAAATGAAACACGACATTGATCAATTTGGTTGAATAAAGTAGTGTGATTCATGAAATGTATCGAATTATGTTTTTTATGTGTTCAATCGCTATGTTCAATACATTTTTAGAAAGTAGGTACTTATTGAAATTTGTCTGTCTAATTGGTGTAGTGGTCTTAAAGCGCGACTGCTGAGCATGAGGTCTTGAGCTCAATTGCCAGGTCGGGCAAAATGTTATTGGGTTTTTCCATCAGGAATTTCTCAGTAGCAGCTTCGAAGGCTGGATTTGTGCCCAGTTGATAGCAATAGGCTCGCCTCGCCCCCTATACATAACTGGCGGTAAAAAGTTGGTCCAAAATTGTGATAAAACCCATGTATAAACCAATTACATAAACGAATTACTTTGTCAACAAAAGTAATATTATTTACTCTATTCAATAAAGTTGATTTATTCAATAAATCAACTCTTATTTGCGTCATCAACCAATAAGATACACCATCGAGATTATCCAATGGTGGCCTTATAAATAATATCAAAGGCATTATCGAGTGGCTTCAGACCTTCAATTATAAATTACGTTCAAAGCAGCTCAATAGCGAGTAATTTTGTTTCTTTCAGGGAAAATTTGGGGTTGGTACAAGCGATAAGCGGAAGCGAGTATCATCGATTTTGTTATTTTATTTTCACTTTTACCATACAAGACTGGATTTTTGTTTTTAGTGTTCATACCTACTGATGGAATCGGAAAAAACAACATTAGGTACCTACCTACAGATATTGTTTTTCATTGATCAATTTTTAGTCTTTTATTCGATCAACATAAAATTGTTTTTTCGAATTTACAGCTGTGTGAAAACATTGCAAGTATTTCTAAGGTAAAATATATATAAAATCATTATTATTTTATATCATACTACAACTAAATTAAAAACTTTAAAAACATACCCGTGCTTATAAATTGTACTGTCATCTAGGCTTGAGTAAGACTATTTGGGACTATATATAGAGACTATTTGGGACTATATAGACTATATATGACTCATTGGGACCAATAATACTAGGCCCACCCCGCATTCAGATAACCTTAACCGAGGTCCTTACTTACTTTTACCTAACGGCTCTTTCAATTTATGCGTTTATTGCCGGACTGCACACGGACAGTTGTCTGTTTACCCGACTACGCGATGCAAAGGGTAATGTCTTTATCAGCTTATGTATGTAATATGTTTGTTCCTTTGTGACAGTCTAGACTCAAAACGCGTGGGCCGATTTTTTTTCAAACAATTGACACGTAAATATCGAAATTCAGACCTGAACGTCCAAAAACTTCACGATAGTTTTAATTTTTAACAATCCAGTTTGTTGTATTAACGAAAAAATCAAAGCACAGCCGTTTAGGAGGAGTTAGATGACAAATACACACACAGAATTTTTTTATAAATTAAGAAAATGAACGGCCGCAATGCCTTCCATGGCCCCCATGATTTCTATGGATGTTATATGAATAGTGAGATTTGTAAAGCCTGTAGGAGTAGGTTATCCATTTTTCTACCCCCCCTTTGTGTGTCGCCCTCGTTCTCCGACGCTTTGCCGAGATGTGGCGAGATTCCGACGTGAAGTGTCGCCGCTTTTACGAAACTACTGTAATGCCCCTGTGATTATCCTTTATACTTTACAGATAGAGTATGGAAACTAGTTTAGGAGGTTTGACTGGAACTATAGATACTGATTTTTTTTCACTGGCTTCGACATCACGCCTGTAATCCCCGAAGGGTTAGGCAGAGGTGTACCCATTCGGACACCCAGATTTCGCCAGTTATGTTTAAGTCCCATGTAATAAGGGGCGAGCCTATTGCCATTAAGCGGGCACAAATCCCGAGGCTGCTACTAAGAAATTCGTGTTGGAAAAACCCCATAACTCTTTTTACCCGACCTGGGAATCGAACCCAGGACCCCACGCTCAGCAGTCGCGCTTCCAACCGGAGACATCTTTGCGCTATACATAACCATATTGATATCTATTGTCAGATAACAGAAGCCTGATTGGTTCAATCTCATCCAATAACAATGCACCAGATTGTGCAGAAGTAATGACGCGATGTTAATACTAACAAAGAGCTCAGGGCTCCTTACATCGAGATATCAGCCATTGATCAGGATGACAGCTTTCAAAATAGATATTGTAGGCGTATTGTATACTTTGTGAAAGGCTTAAGAAAGGACTCGATTTTATAATATTGAATAGGTTTTCAGTGAGCTTCAGATAATTATTTTGGTAACTTTCCTGTCCTTGCTGAAAATTTGGGGTTCTTTACTGAAAACAGTTGTTTTACATAGTTACAGATACAGAGCTGAAGATACAGGCGCCGCCTAGTTTGGGGACCACCGTACAATTTACTCATGATTATAAATATATAGTTCCATAACTAAAGTAGCATACTATAATGTTAAGTAGGTACTTATAATAAGATATCTTATATTTTGTTTTGTGACTATGAACCAATTTTATTCTTATTCTTATAGAACCCTAAAGTAGAAACCTTTACTTTTTTTTTACCTTAGCTTTAAACTTTCAACCTAAGCTTTTAAACCTCTACTTTAGAACGTTTGAACGTATGGAAGGACTATGTTTCTGCTGTGACCATGGGGGCAGTTGTCGCCACTTTTAGAAACGTTCGCATTCTAATTACTATCTGTCAAAAATGCTTTTATTTTCTCTACATTTGAGATGAAATTGCAACTCTATTTTCAACGTTTTTAAGTATGGATTTGGCTTTCCGTGCCCAGGTGTTTTGTTTAGTTATGAATTTTTAAAGTAGGTATATACCTACTTTAAAAATTGCTTGCGACATAATTAATTATACCCCTAATATTAGCGGTATAATTAATTATGTCGAAAGCAAGTACCTACATGAGCCAAGACATGCTTGGCTGGTAGTTATCGAGATAGATTATACGCTGCAACAAAATTAATTGAAACACCTAATGTAGGCAGTTAGGTACCGTGTCCTAGCAAACAACCATTTTTGATTTGATTTGTCATCTAAACAAAATGATATACCTAATCCTAAAACAGCGAAAATACATACAATTCTAGCTGCAAACACCATTAAGAAACGAACAATCGGCGCTCTGATGAATTTCGGTTTATGTTCCACGCCGTAGAGTCTTTGTGGCTCTACTTTCAGCTACACAATAGGGACAAAAGTTATTCAACGACAATGCGAGCACCAAATACCGATCGCCCAGTCCCCCTACACCCTCTGTTACCCTAGTACCTAACCATTGTTTACTTTAATACTCTACTTTTATGTATATTATCGACAGACAGTGGATTCGTGAATATTGTCAAATTAGAAATGATGAAGACAATTTTCGTTTGTTGATAATTATTTCTGCCTGATTGATCTTTACAGTTGAGTTATATATCTAACGTCTATCAAAACAGTGAAATATTTAATAGACTGTGTTTTTTTTCTATCCTGGTAATACCTATTACAGGTACGAAAAAAAGAAAATTTTTTTGGCGTTTGTTTTTCTTTCATAGAGTAACGTTGACGTGATTTTTTGCATTGAAATTGTTTATGGTTTATCGGGCCGAAAATGTGTATTAACAAATTCACAAAAATGAAAAAAAAAAACAATATTTTATTGTAATTACCCTAAAAGGAACGCAGTCATAAATTGCATTTAAAAATCAAATGAATGAATACAAAAATAAAATTAAAAATGAAACCCGAGTTTATGATTGCCAAAAATTGCGTTTAAGTCACAATATTAACACCACTTTCGGCCATCATAAACTGTCAAACTAATTATCACCAGCTTTCTTCATTCCATCAAAACAAATCGCCGTCTGCCAGATGACATCATGCTTAACAATATTTCGACAGTTACTATTCACGTCGGCAGCATTGTTACAAAAAGCCTGAGCGTTCCTACAAAAGCTGTAAAGAATGAATGGGAGTGGGTGAGACGGGGGGGGAGTCAATTCAATAGGAGAAAGGAGGGATGTGTAGTTATGTAAGTATGTTTTGTGGTGCGTGCCCGGGATAACAGTTGAGAAAGCTGATTTTTTAAATTTTAACGGAGACAATATTGGTTATGTTATGACGTCTGACGTCACTTTGTCATCTGTGTTACCTCAAATTACTTGTCGATATTGAAAATATATTCTGATTGCATTACGCTGGATTAATTATTGAATTATTAAGAATTTCGGATAGGTAGATGGCCAAATAAAACAATCGCAAATGACGCCGTAGGGAAATTATAGTAAACAACATGTAAGTTAGAACTCCCACTAGTACTTGAAGAATGTAAACTTGATCGGCCGTAGATAATAATCTTTTTTTTTTCGTGGGGTATTCTTCATGTCATGGACATTATATCCTCCGTCTGGGGAGAACGGAGAACTATACCGGATTCTTACCGACTAAGACCAGATGTTTCCTCCTGCTACCATAATTTGGGAGCCCAGTGTTCGCTTGACGCATGATTTGCCCTTCAATAGATAGGTACCTATTGATTGTTAATCGGTAATGAGAACCTAGAGAAACTCTTTCAGTGTTTCTTATGATGATTTTTTAACTTAATTATTTTGTACATCTACATACCCACTTAAATTCATCTAACTACCAAGTTTGCAATTCTTTCAATGTTCAATCAAGTTTATTCACACTTTAGTAATAATTATGAAAGAAAGTAGTACACAAAAGAACTTTTTGTCAGATTTAATAAAATATAACCGTATTTTAAGTGCAATCCAATTAACAAGCTACTTTTACCAAACTTATTTTTATTATATAAACTGACGGTACTGTATAGAAATGGATAATAAGAAAGCCAAACAAAATAACTCAATTGACACGTCAATTATCCAGTTTGCATTTTGAAACGTCTATGTTTCCGAGTGACGATTCTATTACATTTTATAATAAGCATGACTAATGATTTCTTAACAAGCAGGTTCTCTTAGTAGCCCCTCGGTGTACGCTAAACAAAAGTCGTAGCCTCACTGGCGGTTTCACGAACAAGTTTAGTGTGACCCCACAAAGCTGTGGAACGTCATTTAAATGCACACGTTTCATTGGCTCTGAATGCTTCAGGGAAGTAGAAAAAGAACGGGCCAATTACGACGCTTTTGTGACGCACTCTTTGGGTCTCGAGTGTAACTTTATGTGGGGGATCTGTGAGTTTTTTATTCGGTTTTTGTCTGTCTCCGACTCTCCGCATTTCACCCATAACGGAATCTTTTATAAGCGAAACTTGGCCAAGTGCGTGTCGCTTCTTGATTTATTGTAGGCTTTTAATTCATAGCTGGTTGCACATGGTCCTTCTTGGTTTTAGATGGAAATGTATAAACAATGATGGCACTATTATGAACCTTATTAGCACCTTGCGTGAGTTTAAATTATATGTAGATAAGTAGGTGCCTAATAGGTTGATTTTAAAAGATTTAGTATTGTACTTTCGTAGGTAATGAGGATTGTTTTACTAGTTTAGGTGCCTACTGAAAATTGGCAGGTCTTTAGTGCTTGATTCATAGCTCTCGCTATTAAAATGTAAAAACTAGCAATTTTATTTACATCTTGCTGTAGCTGCTTCTTTCATCCACATCTTATGCAAAATTCGTCCAAAATATTTCTAAATGCAACTTATTTGGAAACTTGTGTGGCTTTTAAAAAAACTATCAAGAAGATGAGATACGAATCCGCTAATGGCCGGCAGCCACTGCTGGCCCGCGGCGGGGTACCAAAGCACCTCAAAGCGTCCGCTGACCACCTAGTTTCCTTTGCCTTCCTCAACCTTATTTTTGTAGAAAAAACACGCAGCGGTTA
The DNA here is from genome assembly GCA_949316365.1 of Hoplodrina blanda. Classification (NCBI taxonomy): domain Eukaryota; kingdom Metazoa; phylum Arthropoda; class Insecta; order Lepidoptera; family Noctuidae; genus Hoplodrina; species Hoplodrina blanda. The sequence goes on from OX438581.1 coordinate 12,838,019, forward strand.
CAACTCCGTTGGCGGGAAATTCTCGTTCGAAAACTGAGCTGTAATTAAAAAAAAAATTCGGAAAATGTGCAATCAGAATCCAATCAGATTAAAATTGAGTGGGTACCTATTGGATACTATTTAAAAGATACATTTTTAAATACATATTTAACAAAACAATGTCCGTATTTAAATTTAAGTAAATATTGTATTTCCAGCGGTATAGTCCGATCAACGAGGCTTTTGTAACCCGAATAATTCCTCCGCCTATGAAACTTGGCACATGACGAAAATAGGTAATACACATTATAGATATACAATTATCCAACAACTTTTATTAAGAGAAGTTAGGTATTTTTACCTAAACATGAAAATCGTTTATAGCTCTCTGTGAAAAATTCCTCAGACTGAAATTATTTCTGTATACGTACCTATGTATTGGTTAGAATAGGTAAGTACAGGCATCCAATATTTTTTCGATTTCCGAGATACTCCAAATTCAACTTTTAACATTTTGCGCTATAACTTCTACCGAAAAATTTGTCTGCTCATTTTTATTTTCTAATATGGTTTTATTTACTTAAATAAATAGCTTTAATAAGTTATCCAAAAGATTTTCCTTTACAATATTATAATTCTTATTTTGACGTAATTACGTCGTGTGAATAATTGCTCAGGTAAATTAATTACGTTTCTTAGTTAGGGGTCGCTCTATTGTAATAGATTTTTCAAGAATCCAATTGAAATTCACCGAAATACCAAGTTTCTAAAATATCAGTAATTGCTAATACTAAGTATTGCCGCCGCTTAGCAGCGACCGGGCGCGCGGGAGTGCAGAGAGGTGCGGGGGCTCGCTCCTTTTGTTACAATTTCAACCTTACTGGAGTAGTAATAAGAACGTATCGCTGACTTTAGCCCGCGAACTGCATCTCGTCTGCGTTTAGTATATCCTTAATAGTATATGAACGTTCGAAAATTTGTTGGATAATTGATAAATCTGTTTTAATCTACAATCAAATGACCAATAGATATATAAGAATGGACGGAGTTATTTTTACATTACGTAATTAAGCAAAAAATTTAAAAAAATGTGTTTCAATAAGAAAAACTTTTGGATAACTGAGAAAAGCTATGTATTTGAACATATATAAACATATTAAAAAATTAAAATCAGCAGAGCAATTTTTCAGTAGAAGTTATAGTGCAAAATGTTAAAAGTTAAATTTGGGGTATCTCTGTGATCGAAAACATTTTGGATACTTTTACATACATATTCTAAGTAGTACATAGGTACGTATACAGAAATAATTTCAGTCTGAGGATTTTTTCACAAAGAGCTATAAACGATTTTCATGTTTAGGTAAAAATACCTAACTTCTCTTAATAAAAGTTGTTGGATAATTGTATATCTATAATGTGTATTACCTATTTTCATCGTGTGCCAAGTTTCATAGGCGGAGGAATTATTCGGAAGTCTCCATACAACGAATCTCCTCGTTGATCGGACTAGTATTGTTGATTGAAGGTTCAGGTAGTTTCAAATATATTTTTAAATTTGGAATCTATCGTTGCCGTCCCCATATTTTTTATACATTGTGGGTAGTTCTCTAGATGTGAAAACTTTACTAAAAGTAAAGTATACTAAGTGTATAAAGTACAATTTCTAATTAAGTGTGTTATCATTGAATTACAAACAGATACAAAGTTACATAACCACGCACCACTGCCTCGTCTAGATTAAAAGCACATAATCTGTGTTCCGATCAAAATGCATTTATGGTGTTGGTCGTTCGTTAGCCGGCCGTCAATACGGCTCTCAGTCCACCGGCTATAAATTTAGTATTGAGCGGACACAACAACAAAGCGCGTTTTGTCTTGCAAATGAAAACGCGCACATTTCGCGGTATTGTGCGCGGCTGTTTCGGTGCCCGCCATTATTAACGGCGAACATGAAAGACAAAAGGTTCGTCTGCAGCACTGAGGCTGGCCTAGATAGCGGATTATTGTACTAACACAATAGGAGCGTTAATTCCGCGACTCGTACCATTATTTTGTTGTTTGCAACTTTATCGCGTTTATCGATGTGCCGCGCGATTGGTTTTTTGAGAATACGTTTGTTATGATTTTTATTATTGTATCGGGTTGTGATGGTTAATAAATTAAAACTGTTGTTAGCGGGAATTCTATAACTAGGTATGCTTCATTGTATTAAAAATTAAATATGTAAGTCAATAACAGGTTCTATAGATTTTAAGCTCCTTTTCATTGGTTAAACGATAAACCTAAATTCCGTTGTCATTTAAGTTAAGAACTATAATAAATACTCGTTTAATTAAAATTATGATATCAGGTACATTGAACTTAAATAGGTAATCGGGTACAACAACGAAAACTAAATCTTGATAAAAACAAAACTAAACAGCTGAAGTTAAAACATATAATATAACCTACAGGAAAAACCTCTGAACGCAGCGAAATTTTATATTGTATATAAAATATATAAAACTTACCGCAAAAATCCAAAAGTGCTACCGGCTATTCCAATCAATTTCCATTATATGCACAACACATCACGCATCCACATAAAATTCACACAAAAAATAATTCTGGCACACAACAATCACGATCACACAGAAAAAGAAAAAGAAAATTCATAAATCGACAAGGCGGGAAAATAAGTCTACGAAAAAGTTCGTTCGGACAATGGCGCTAGTAGCGTTGGAACGAACGCGTGTCATGGAAGCCGGGCACAGACTGTGGCTTGTGAGCCGGCCGGCGCACAGTGGTCCGGATTTTGAATATGGAGGACTTAGGACCCAAGGTCAACATTTCAGGCTGAAAAAAATCATATGGACAGATAAGTAAACGCTCAACAACGTTTGTTCTAGCGGTTTTCATGGAATTGTTTAATTTCGCGAAAAAAAAATATTGAAAAAAAAAATGTATGGAGAAAAAATGAAATTTTTTTTTTTCTCGACTTTTTTTAAAGTGTTAGCAATGAAACCTTTTGTATGCTATTAGGTTACATTTATCTGATAATTTCACTAAGAAATCTTTTGCATGCAGTTGCAGCTTTGGCGTTTATACGCGGTTTAACTTAAAATATTTAATATAAAAGAAATTACATGAAATCAGTAGTTTCTTGCTCTTTTAAAGTGGTTACAGGAATAAAAATATTTATATAAGTACAAAAAAAATAAATAATAATAATTATGATTGAAAATTGTTAATTACTTACATAATTTTTACAGTACCAATATACATAATAATCGAAGGTTGTTTACATTATTTATTCAATCCAGACATAATTTTTGACAATATAATTTTTTAAAATTGTTAATTACATAATTCTTACAAAACAATAAAATATAATAATCCAAGGTCATTTACATTATTTTAACACAGACATCAAATTACAAAATAATATAATTATTGAAAATTGTTAATTACATAATTCTTGCAGTTAGTACAAAAAATATAATAATCGTAGGTTGTTTACATTATTTATATCAATACAGAGATCAAATTACAAAATATAATTCTTATAGTACAATATAATAATCGAAAGTCGTTTAAATTTTAAATTAAATATAATACATTTTTAAAAATAATAAAATGACTTAAACTTCATTCCAATGGATCTGGCACATTTTCTGGAGCTTCTTGTTCAACTTCTATTTCCTCTTCTTCAACTTCCATTATTTCTTCTGCTATTAATAATTGGATAGCTTCTGGAAACATACTTGATGACTTCAATTTGGTGTATTTAGGTTTCAGATGAGATATATATGGATCTGAAGATATCAAAAAATTGTGCATAATGTCTTCATTATTTTGCAATCTTCCTGTTTTCCTCGTGTGGCGCTCTCTGGTATTTCGGAAATCCTTATTTCTTGCTTCTCCTGCTTCTTCTGACAAAATTTCGATAGGAAGGCAAGAGAAATGTTTGCATATATCAGCGCCATGTATCAGCATTTTGTGTATACTGGAAGGCATGTTGTACCAAGGGTAGTGATGTACAAAGAGCTCAGCAGTTTCCTTGCAGTATTCACGGAATTCATCGATATTGACAGCTTTCCCAGAAGATAACACTTGCAATATTACTGCGAAGTGTTTTATCAAATCAGCATCAATCTTCGTTATTTGAGCAGTCTTTTCGTATTCCCGAAAAAATCTTCTGGCCGTGTTCCCGTCATTTGTCGTTCCAAATCCCTGCTTCACAACATCAATCAAAAGTCCCATCTGTTCTTTAAACTCCGATTGCACCATGTCCTTGCGAAACTTCCTAAGGTTCTTGTTGTCACCTCGGGCACTCCACATTTCGAAATCTAAGTTATACGATATGTGTAAAAGACACTCCATGCTTCGAATCCACATATGAAGAGTTGACAGTCCATATTGATATACATCTTCCCGAACAGGTCTTGAAAACATTTGGGAAAGATTATTCATCTCGCTAGGTTTTGCAAGACAAACATTGCAAGTAGCTGCAGATGGAGTATCTGTAATTATCGTAGTCACTTTTCCATCAATCATTGTCATGTGCAACTCATGAGTAACTTCGAAGTTTCCGCAACTTGAAATGGATAAATTTCGTATTTCTTCCTCCATTGCCGCCTGTTCTTGTTTAACAAAGTCACTCGTTTCCTTCGTAAACTGAAATTTAACTGGTCTGCAATAAGATGTTGAAGATGGCTTTGGATTATTCCAAATAACAATATTTCCAGCCTCTAGCTTCAGAGGAACGAGGCTCGTCATGAACACAGAGGAGTCGTCAAATTCGGCCAGTTCACTTCTTTGCTTATAGTTGCTCTGTGCTGAAGACCCATCGAATCCCCATTTGCTGGTCAGCTTCAAATTTCCACTAGAAATGTTTAAATCGTCACCAACGACTTGCAGAATCCTTCGAGTTGTCACATCTAAAAGTGCTTGTAATTTCACCTTCACTCCATCTTCTGATATATCAATATCTTTGGCATCAGGATAACACGTCTTCTTAGCTTTTAACAACTTGTAGTAAGACGGAAGCTTCAATTGTTGTGACAATGCCGACCTTAAAGTGAGGTACTTCCACTTTGATAGATCCAATGAAGTAGTAAGGGCCAAAACTCGATCTTCCTGCATAGTCTCTTTCTTTCTGTTCATTAATAAAAATGATTCAACTTCTTCAACCTTTTCAGGTTTCTTGATAAGATGATCGATGATGCGTGCAAAAACTTCTTTCCCATTAGATTTTAGCTTTGTAACAAAAGCAAAAGCGAGTTCCTCTTCCGGATAGTCGAGTAAAGTACCCGATCGCCTTTTCTTCTGCTTATTTCCCAAGTCTTCAAATGGCTTCCTTGATATGACGTCTGTAGAAGTGCCCATGTCACTAGTCGCCTTCGAAGTAGATGCAAAAGGAACAGTTGCTCCTTCTTCTGGGAAATGATGATCCAAATTTTCGCTCGCTTCAAAGATTTCGGTGAGATTTGCAGATTCACATTCAGGCCACTTAATTCTTGTCTCTAACCAGTTCATATGCTTTTTCATGAATGTTTTTTGTACTCTATGTGCTTCGGTCCATCGACGATTTAAGTTCACAGTGAGAGATCTTGCAAAATTCAATATTTTTTCACTATCTTCTTGCGAAATTTCAAGCGAAATACAGTCCATAATTGCTTGATGTAGTCTTTTGTAGTCCTTGAGGTCTCCTTCTCGTAGAAACATATAAATGTCCAGGTAAGTACCAAATCCAGACATGATTAAGTAGGTAGTTTTCTTCACGTTAAATTTTTCAGGTATGTTGACTCTTCAAGGGTTGAATGTCTAATGACGCCCTAGCAGGAGCTCTCGTATCTTTTATATGATTCATTAGCGCGCAACTAGCAAGGGTGTAAGACCCTTAGAGAAAAAGGGTGGGGGGAGGTGAGCAGGCAATGCGTCATTCTGTCACTAACTACGCTTTGAGTAACAGCGCTAACAACAAAGAAGTAAAATATTATTATGAAATTTAAATGTATCTATTTTTCAAAATAATTGAAAGTCAAAAATCGTCGGCAAATAATGACTATTAATATTTATAATATTGAAAATATACGAAAATGATGTGACTATAAATAAAAACCTTTAATTGTCACAAATAGTTGAAATAAAAATATTGAAAGTTCCGATGCTTATTTTAGCCAAGGCTGCAAGTATATGCGAAAAAAATATTTGTGAAATTAATCAATAAAGGTAATATAATAGCATACAAAAGGTTTCATTGCTAACACTTTTAAACAAGTCGAGAAAAAAAATTATTTCACTTTTTCTCCATACATTTTTTTTTTCAATATTTTTTTTTCGCGAAATTAAACAATTCCATGAAAACCGCTAGAACAAACGTTGATGAGCGTTTACTTATCTGTCCATATGATTTTTTTAAGCCTGAAATATTGACCTTGGGTCCTAAGTCCTCCATATTCAAAATCCGGACCACAGTGCGGCGCGTGCTTGCCCCGTCATGGCGTCAACCCGCGCACGGTCTTCGCGCATCTCCAAGTATTGTGGTCAACATTCACCCTTTCGCATACCCTTGCATAATGCACTTCCCTCTTACAATGTAATTAAATGTTTACAATACATTTACTTTACTTAATCTATTGTTTGCTAACGGGGAAGCAGTGCGCGGTGTGCAGGCGCTTGGTATTATTTTGATTACATATTTTATGTCTTAATCAAAATTCAGAAAGTATTAAGCTAAACTTATATTGTTAAGGGGTTCTAGATGGCAATATTAACACACCATAATAAAAACATCAAACTACATAATACACAGTCAAAAAAAAAATAAGCATACAACTCTATACCTAGAACTCTTTATTCCCAAATATCTAATGAAAAGGAAAATGACATAAAAACTAAACTTCTTGTTGTTCAAACTATAATTTTCATAAAAAAAATTAGTTGAATTTAACCGCTGACAGTAATACCTACCCTCAAAACCTACTAGAAAGTCGGTATCTTAACTCTTTTACAACAATAGGTAGTATTCTTGTAAGAATCGTTGTACACAAAAAAAACAAGAATGTTAAGTCTGTAACACAATAGTGCGTACGACAAATAAGATATGTCCCATCAAAGGAAGAAGCCAGAGACAGCAGGAGCAGATACAATGTGGAAACGTTGGGTAATATGTCCGAATACAATGGCGCGAACGCGAGACACAAAGCCGCGCCGCGTATTGTGTGAACCTGCACAATACACCTTGCATACACACACACAACCACTAATCGTACGCCCAATACACTAATTGCCAAATCATAAACCACCTTATTACGTACCAGAAAGATTCAATAACGCCAATTCTGGTAGCATCCACAATGTGGCCGCCGCGTTTGCGTGTCAAAATAACTGATATTAATGGAAACAGTAGTTTTCTGTATGAATTGATCTTTCATTTTATGCACATGGCCTTGTTGATTGTTAAAAGGTCGTTCGAGCGTGGTTTTGTTAGGTTTGTAGGAGAAACATGGCTATGATGGGTATGAGCATCTTGGGTATGAGCGTAGACATCCGACGTCTAAAAACAAACACTAATAAGTATAAAGGGTTGCTATACACATAAACGGGTCGGAAAATTCGGTTCGGCATTATAATAAAAAGCTTTTTCACAAAAAAAGATAACCGCCTTCATAAACTACAAAATAAAAATAACTTTAGTTTTGGAAGTCGGCGGCTTGCTTTTTTGTTATGTAGGTAAGTATTGCCACCGACTTCCAAAACTAAAGTTATTTTTATTTTGTAGTTTATGAAGGCGGTTATCAATGGAAAATCCAGACAATAATAAAAATAACTTCCATTAACTGCCAATAAGATTCCCGTAGACGCTGCGTAGCACTTCGTAGCACGCGTAACCGCGCAGTCTACGAGCACACGGGACACGTAAGGATTTTATTTTTATCGGTTATGCTTTTCACTGCAATCTGTAACACTTAGATACATATAAAAATGTATAGTAGTAGCTTAGCTTAATTTTTTTTATAAAATAAACACAATTATGCTACGACTCGTAGCCACTCGTAGCAAAAGACATGTCGCTAATTTGTTGACCCTTTAGTATTGAAATAAAGTACATAACAATTACAAAAAATATGGATCATTATTTATTTAAGTAACATGGAAGACCTACAGCTAGAAAAAACAGAGTAGTGACAGAAAATTAGACTAATTATTGTACTCATCACCTATTGTTATGAGGGGTTTTCAAACATCGAACCGAAGTCTTTCAGAATGGTACCTACACTTAGTTGTTTTTGTATGGTTGGCCTACTCTCTCCTGTATTGCAGGTGCGTTTACAAATATATAAACTCACATACACAAACAATTAGACCAAGAACTACACACATCAAAAGTGTCTAGGGATCAACATCCCTAATCAATGTTAGGGATGTTGATCCCTAGACACTTTTGATACACTTTTGATGTGTATACCTATATTCTATACAAATATTTGTTCTGTCCGGGAATCGCAACCGAGACACGCAGCATAGCAGCCAATCACTCAGCCTCTGTGCCAACCATGCCGTTTACTAGACGCTAAAGTAATACATCCATACATACATTATTATAAATGCGAAAGTAACTCTGTCTGTCTATGGTAAGATTCAGACTAACCGGCTCGCATCGGGCCGGGCCGGACGGTATTTTACAATGCGGTAAAGAACATTGAAATGTATCAACAGTAATTATAGTTCATATTTGCATGCAACTTTACCTCCGTCGATCGCGTCCGTCGGAGCCGTACGGATGCGTACGGCTGCCGCGGCATGCGTACGGATCCGTTCCGATGCGGTCCGATCCGAGCCGGGCGGCATTTTACAATGCGGTAAAGAACATTGAAATGATCAACAGTAATTATAGTTCATATTTGCATGCAACTTTACCTCCGTCGATCGCGTCCGTCGGAGCCGTACGGATGCGTACGGCTGCCGCGGCATGCGTACGGATCCGTTCCGATGCGGTCCGATCCGAGCCGGTTGGGTACCTATTACGTTTTCGCTACTAAACCACTGAACCGATTTTGATAAATTTGGTATGGGGTAAGTTGGAACCCAAAGAAAGGACATAGGCTACTTCTTATTCCGCGATAACTGACATTTACGCGGACGAAGTCACAGGAAATACCTAGTACACTTATAGTTTGAGACTGTAAGCGATTTAGTAAAAGATTTTGAAAAGCTCAAGTATTTTTTCATATCAAAAGTAATATTAACAATAGACCTGTAATATTATAATATATACTAGCTGCTGCCTGCGACTTCGTCTGCGTGAACCCAGGTGACTGTCCAGGTGTTCCAGATCTTCAAATTTATTCTCTCGGCAGAAAATGCTCATCACGTGGAACATCCGTCCAGTACTTTTTGAGTTTATCCCGGACATACATTTGACTTTCCCTACCATTTTATTACTTATATGTATACACTATGTAACAAAAACCCTGTCAGATCAGTGTTGCCGTTGATCAGTTTTTATGTTTTATTTTAATTTAATTACAATTCTTCTTTCTTCTTTTTTTTTTCACTGGGTAAAAATAATAATCTCAAATCCATTAAATGGTTACTTATATGTGTACGCAGTACGATGCCGAATAATACCCTTAAGGATCGGACAGGGTTTTTGTTACAGGCTGTATAGATGTATAGATATATATAATATATATTTTCACCTATTCAAGTACAAAGAAGCAGATTCCATTATAAGACTAAAATTAACTATTTGAAATCTATTTTTACAACAATAGCCAGCACACAATCGTAGGCATTCACGTGTAAAACTTGAAAGTAGATAGGTACAAAAAATAAATAAGTGTGAAGGAATAAAATAAGTTCGCGGTGGACCATTGTACGGAGTTACGGAGGGCGGGCCGCCTCCTAGTCCAAACAGTATTTCCATTGTGTCTGCCATTACCTAGCCCTCTTTTCGTCTTTTGTATTCGGCTCTCTATAGAAGTGAGACCTTCCCAATGACGCTTTATGGCCGCTTTGAAGTATGCAAGATATGGCCGGTATATCTACATTATTCTAAAATATTAGGAGGCTACATTGTGTTATATCCTTTTGGTATCCTAGAGAAAATGTACGTTATGGTTATAATAGATTGTGTTGTGTTTATTGTAATTTATTTTATTATTGTCGTGTTTATTTTTTTGCCTCGTTGGCCGTTGGTCTAGTGGTCGCAAAGCGCGAATGTTGAGCATGAGGTCTTGAGTTCGATTCCCAGGTCGAGCAAAGTGTTATTGGGTTTTTCCATCTGGAATTTCTCTGTAGCAGCCTCGGAGTCTGGATTTGGATGGCAATAGGCTCGCCCCCTATTACTGGAACTTAAACATAACTGGCGAAATGTGGGTGTACTAATGGGTACACCTCTGCCTAACACTTCGGGGATTACAGGCGTGATGTTTTATATTTAAGCCGTGGCATAGATTTTATTGTAATCTCGTAACGATCTAGTGATAATCAAATATCTGTTAAGTAGATAATCATAAATCAAATATCTAATAGGTAATTACTTACGAAGAGGTAGGAGCCTACTTTTTATTACAATCACAAAATAACCTCTTTTTTTACCAAAAGGCTGCCAATCGGAATACTATTATTAAGGCATCAACTGGGCACAAATCCAGACTCCGAGGATGCGGCTGAGAAAATCCTGATGCAAAAACCGAATAACACTTTGCACGATCTGGGAATAGAACCCAAGACCACATGCTCAGCAGTCGTGCTTTGCGACCACTAGACCAACGAGGCAAGGAAATCTCTTAAGTTTTAATTATATACCTAATAATGATAATGACTATGGTAGGGTATAGGTAGAGTTTGATTCCGAACTCTAAGCCGTGCGTTGGATTTCCAACGTAACGCTCAGCGCCGAGAGTTAAAAATCCAACTGTGCAATGATAATAAGGACTACATTTTTTTATATAATTATAATACGTTATTTATCTTGTAGATATTTTCTATTAAAATTGTTATTACTCAATTAGCAAATATTCTTTACTATTGCAGTATTTTTTTTTCAAAAATCGAATTTTTATAGAATAATTTAAAAAAATATGTTATAATTTGTCATATTTTTTAAGAGGCAGTGGTAGAGCAATGCTGAATTTAATTTTTTAGCTTTCACGAGATTATCACCTTATCTGGTTTATTAGCAGGAATAAACTTAGTGTGAAGCAGAAGCGTAGCGTAGGTACCTTGGCGGGGCCCCGTATAAAAATTTGTTTGGGGGCCCTTAGGAAGGGTAAAGGTTTCTCAAAAAAGAAAAAAATGTTTGCATAAAATTAAAAGAAATATTTATTCATCATAATTATTATCTTTGTATTATAATGCAAAGCTTGGTTTGCGCCTCGTAAATAACTTAAACGGGGAAATCCCGCAGCCCGTTTTAACCGATGTAGGGTGTTGCCAACTTTTGAACGCACGCTTTACTCGGGAAAAAAGAAATTGCTTTTTTTTACTTTTCCCATTTCTGAAATTTAAAAAATTTGGGAAGTTTTTATTAATTTTTGCTTACGCACCTTGGGGGCCCCCGTAGGCCGGGGGCCCCGTATAATTGATACGGCAGATACGGCGGTAGCTACGCCCCTGGTGTGAAGTGATAATAATAATCAATCTGTCCCAGTAAAGCACGATCTGACCATTGCCAAGAACTAGTCCTAGGGTGATACAGAATACAGCACGAATACAAACTTATTTTCATGATTGTCCATGCGTCCCACCGCTGGGCAAAGGCCTGCCTTCTCTCTTTCTTCTTTTTTTATTGGTTTGCCAAACAAAAAGGGACACCGAGAATGAATCAGGTAGAATTTCAGTATGGTCGCAAGCGTTATTGCTGAATGTGTTAACAAATAGGTAATTCTAACACAGCGACCCCAGAATTTATGACGTATTTACTCAAATATATTGTGGCTTGTCCTGATTTCTTGGTTCTAGGACATGCCACCACTGCCCTCAAGGCTGACTTCCAAGATGTCTACTTATATATTAGCAATCCGTAACGAAATTAATTTAACATAAAACATCCTTCCTTCAATTCCAAAAGCCTCGGTTACAGAACATATTTACATTATTCAATCGGAAATCGTATGACTGTCTACGGAAATCGCTCTTCTAATCAACTTATTCATTCAATGTCATACAAATCTTCATTCATTTATTCTTTCGTTCGCTCGTTTCATTCGTCGCCATTTTACTGCAGAACCACTATGTGGGGGATTGTGTGGTGTTTTCAATAAAATTAAAAATAATTTTGTCGTGGCATCGTGATAAACATAACAAAGTATTGAGTTAGCAAAAGTAAGTGGTTATTTAACTGTTATTGTATTTTATTTATAACTATTTTACGTATTCCGGGTGATATTTTACCAAAATGGCGTCGATTGGTCGATCGGCGTTCTTTACTCTTACTTTCAACGAAAACATTTATTTTTCGAGTTCTATTACAATTTCTCTTAATATTATGTTGTTATTGCAGAGCTGTAATATGGAACCGTCTCTGGATGCGTCCTTAGTGACGCAATCCATCAACTATCATGGGCAGCAGTTGCAAAAAACGTGGGAAGCAGAGAGAGGAGAGGATGATTTGCCTAAAATCGGCGTGGGTGGTTTGGATTTCGCTGTATACCAGTCGAGGCACAAGCACCTGACGTTCCAGGATCGTGGGAAGCGGTTAAAACTTCATCAGTTCATTGCTAAAGAGGCCAATGCTTTGTTTGACACCTCGATTATGGAAGAAACACCGTCATCATCTACCCTTGGGGCTGACGCGCCGACCCCGGAAGACAGTAAGTTTTATTCATTACTAGTACATATTTTGGTTAATTTGTTGCTATGCTTGGTAGCAACATGGAGTTACTATAGCAACTAGACACACCCATGTACCATCAGATATTGATATGTTTTAATTTTTCAATACCGGTATGTTGGTTGATGATATTGTTTTCCAAGACCTTGTTCTCTTATAAAAAGTATACCTGGGCTAATTTAAATAAGGACAATTTTTATAAACATGGCTTGATCCTTTTTGAAGCATAATAACTTCTAAGCATGTTCAAACAGAAATTCCTTGTCTATCCAGAATAAGATTTTCTCACTGTTAGATTAATATGAAACTTATTTCTAACTGCATATTGAGCCTAACAAATCATTCAAGCTATGATCGCCAATTCGCCTTAATTTAATAGATTGTTGTTATTGTTCCTGGTAAAATCTCTTATCTCATTATCATTTTGTACTACAACATACAGCAAAGCAAAGATAAAAGAAGATGGGGCAGCTTTTCACAAGGAACCTTAAATCAATAAAATTAATTGTCTAATGTTTTTACTTTTGTTCCAGATTTGTATGCTTTGATGCCACCTTTTGAAACATTCTTAAATGTGGACAAGTCGGCAAGATTGAGACATTTCTTTGATGTAAGTACAACAAATATTTAACTATGTAATTAATTAACAATAGAATGCATGATTTCTGGTTAATAGAACAACTTACGGACATTTATAACAGAACCTTCTTTTTTGCATAGACCTGCAAATTTTTTCTTTATTCTGTGACAAATTTATTGCTTAGCATAGCACCTGTTTCCTATAATTTTCATTACAATGAAAAAGAACAATAAAATTCAAACATTAAAATAAATAAAACGAGGTTCAACACCTGCGCCAATACCACTGTATAATTAATTAGAACATTAATTTACATAATTCAACACACTACTTTTATGTTCATGCATATTGTGAATAAAATTAATGTGTTGTTATGTGCCACCTTTCCGCTATTGTCAGATATAAAAGGCAAAATTTTGACATAAAACTTAAATTAATGGAGCTTAATAAAACAAATTTTAATTAATAAAAATGGTTCCACAAAGACATACGCAAGCATTAACCGTATTTCACATTGTGTTATTAATCCCATCAAGCGCCAAACATGCGTTTGCCCATATGCTTATGTACCTATATGGTGTCATGTGACAGGTTAAATTAAGGTTTAAGACACAAATAATATCCTAAGACTTGTTCTTACAGCCCTTTTAAATGCCAATCATCTTTAATTTCAGAATGTGAAGACAGGTGAACTAATTATAGGAGCAGTCATCAACAGGACAGCGTCTGGTATGATGCTAAAGGTGCTATGCACTGCTGGTCCAACCTCAAGATATGTGGCTGACATCAATGTGAAGGTATTGCACAATATTGTGAAATATATTCAATACAATGCCCGCTTATTTGTCCGCGTCAAAGTTGTCTTATTACCACACGAGAACTAAAAAATTCTGGGATAAGAAGTAGCGCATGTGCTGGTACAGTCTATAATCTATTTCTGTGCCAAATTTCATTGAGATCTGTTCAGCTGTTCTGGCGTGATTGAGTAAAAAACATCTATATCCGCGCCCCGAGCCCGCCGGCGGCGCCGCCCGCACATACACTACTACTAGACCGCGTTGGAATTTTTATAAAGCGAATTATGAATTGCTTTATTCTATGTTAGCATCTACTGATTGGACCGATATGTTTGAGAAGAGTAATATCGAAGACATTGTGAATTTGTTTTATGATAAAATTAATAGTATTTTAGATGCTAGTGTCCCTAGAAAAACATTTACTGTCGAACAGCGATGTATCTACCCTAAATGGTACACAAGCGATATAATTAAAAACTTAAAAATTAAAGCAACACTACATAAAATATATAAAACAACAAAACTAAAAAGTGATTATAGCGAATTTTCAAAACATAGAGCACATATTAAAAAATCAATAGAAATTGCACACAAACAGCACCAAAGTAATGTTCAAAGTCAGCTCAAGAAAGACCCTAAATCATTTTGGCAATACGTACGGTCACAGAAAAGTACTACGAGTAGACAGGTCATTATAAAGGATGGTCAGTATCTGTCAGACGAGGAGTGTGCTGAGCAGTTCGCGACATATTTTGAATCGGTATATAATAGTACGCCGCCACGACTAGACCCTGAAGCGGCGGCAGCGGAAGCAGGTAACACTGGTAGTGCATGCGTGCAAATTAATAAACTAACTCTTAGGGACGTCAGAAGTGCACTCGAGCGCCTTAAGCCTAAGCGGTCTGCGGGTCCGGATGGCATACCAGCGTTTCTTTTTAAAGATTGTGGTAGGGTACTTGCGGAACCGTTACTCCATATATTTAACGCCTGTCTTCATGATGCAAAGTTTCCAGCTCAGTGGAAGATTACGCGAGTCATTCCAGTGCCCAAAGGAAGGGCGGGAGCTGACATCGGTGGGTATAGGCCGGTAGCGGTGTTGTCGACGCCGGCAAAGGTGTTCGAGTCTGCCATTCAGCGCTGTATGCAAGAGCAAGTGCACCGGCAATTATCGGATGCGCAGCACGGGTTTCGGCCGGGGCGCAGCACTGCTACCAATCTCCTTGACTTCATGGGACGTGTGGTGCCGGCGGTAGATGCTGGGATGCAGGTGGACGCAGCTTATTTTGACTTCAGAAAAGCTTTTGACACCGTCGACAATGACATCTTACTGCGAAAGCTGGCAGAGGTCGGATGTACCCCACATCTATTGCAGTTTTTCGCCAGTTACATGCAAAACAGACAACAGTATGTAGACTGCAACGGATGTGAATCCGACTTATATTACACATGGTCTGGTGTAAGTCAAGGCAGCAACTTGGGGCCTCTAGAATTCATAATAATGATAAACAATTTGCCAGAAGTCGTAAAACATGGCTCTTGCTTATTATTTGCAGATGATCTCAAGTTGCTGCTTGAGATTAGGTCCGAGTCTGATTGCAGGCTCCTACAGGAAGATATAGATCGAGTAGTACAATGGAGCCATGAAAACAAACTGTTTTTCAACGTATCCAAGTGCTCGTTGATGAGTTACACTCGTGCTCGTGCACCGCTGCTCTACGAGTACGTGGTGGACGCGGCACCACTGCAACGAGTCACGGAGGTGCGAGACTTGGGTGTTTTCATGACTCCCGATCTATCATTCCGTGAGCATGTGACTGGGATCTGTAGGAAGGCGTACAGAAACCTAGGATTTGTTCTGAGACAGACACAAAGCTTCACAAACATCACAGCAGTTAGGGTCCTGTATGATGCACTAGTCAGGAGTCATCTGGAACATAGTGCAGTCATATGGGCTCCACATGAAGCTAAGTACTCTGTAATGTTAGAGCGTGTTCAGAACAAGTTCACGCGCCATCTGTACAGGAAGTTATATGGGGTATATCCGTTTTACCCACTGATGTATCCCACTCTTTTTGTCCTGGGCATGGTTGGCTATAATCAACTGCTTGTCCGACGGGAGTTTACGCTGGCCGCTTACTTAGTAAAGGTGCTTCGTGGCGTGGAGAGTAACCCGGAAGTATTGCAGCGCTTGAGTCTGTGTGTGCCGGATCGCTACGTGTGGAGGCGGCGCCGCCCGCCACTATTGCTGGTACCTACAGCCAGAACGAACCTGCTCGCCAAGGCACCCCTAACTAGAGCTGTTCGTACCATCAACGACCTTCAAACGCAGATAGATGTGTTTACATGTAGTTGGAGTGAATTCGCAAGGGTATTACTATTTATATTATGCTACAAGCAAAATAATGCTTGATTTTATTAATTATGTACATAAATATTTGGAAATTTTGTAAGAGTTTATATATTATACTGGGTTTATGTAAGTAATTATGTTTTATGCCATGTTTTATGTTATGTTATGTTATGTTGTGCTATGTTTTTGTGTCATAATGGTGTAATAATTTAATAAGGTTTAGTATTTTTTGTCAATTTTGTTATTGTAAGTATCTATTTACACTTATGGGTATGTTTAAGTTCTTCACTGTCGCATTAGGGTAAAACCTGTAATGATAGTGTAAGCTCTGTTGTAAATAAATAAATAAATAAATAAATAAATCTATTCATTAAAACTTTCGCATTTATAAGAAGTAAGATTTGTACAGTAGAGAACTAACGTTAAGTGGACAGTCCATATAAGCCCATGACTATGACCAAAGCCACCACCTACACATGTTCACAAAAAAGAAATTCAAGTTTAGTATTAACAAGGTAGCATTCCGATGTTGGCGACGGTGACCGACGACCGCGTACGCAAGCGACCACAGGTTGAGCGACGCGGTCGGCTTGCGTTGTTTAGGGTTCCTTATAAACTCATACAAAGCAGTGAGTCGCGAACATCGGTATGCTGCCTAGGCTCACCATTGGCCATTTCAATAGTCTGATTAATATTAATTCTCAATTGACTGTACTGGCCTTTGCAAGTCTTTTGTAATGTTGTTTCTATGATTATGTGCATATATACAGTTTACAAGTACCATTAATTCATATTCAGGGCCAAATGGTGCTATTATTAACAAACTAAATAAAATTTGAGCATATCTTTGTAATGTCAACAGCAGCTTTTTTTGCGAAATACGGTGAATTTTTCACATGGCTTAAATACACAAGCATGCTGTGAAAAAAAAAAGGATTTTGTCTGTCCTGTTTTTCCTTATCTCTGAAACAGATGGACCAATTTCGATAGGACTGACTACAAACAGTTCGCTGGCAGATAGCTGATGTTATGAGTAACTTAGTTGCTTTTTTTTAAAAAAGAATTAGGGTCTGTGCTAAATAATTGAAACATGTAGAAACCGACATTTACGCGGAAGAAGTCGCGGGTATAAACTAGTTTATACTAAATCCACTCAAAAGCTTATTTTGTAATGCTCTGATTATAAAGGTTTATTTAAAATGAAAAATCTTATAAAAATTAAATTATTCATGTTTGATTATTGTTTGATGATATATTTTTCTTCTCCAGGCATTTTTACCAGTAACAAATATCATACCTGCTGTGGACAAGAAAAACGTGTCAAGAAACTACCTGATGAATGATACTGTATGCTGTGAAGTGATAGAAGTTATCCCTGACACCGACAAAATGGTGTGCGGCATGAAGGGAGTGACGCGAGGCCCCGATGACCCTCCGCCTAAGCCGCCGCTAGGCCTCCTCAGCACTGACGACTTCCCACTCGTCTACAAGTATGTACTAACTCGATAACACACACTTCTGAGTAATCACATTGTCCCTACACTTTTACAGGTTTTACTGTTTTGCTTTACACAAACATAGTGTTGTTTTCATGTATTTATTTGTAGTAAAGTCGTTTCTCGAGACTACGAAAACAGTGGTATTTTTTTATTATTTAAAATGAAGCATTACTTGAAGATATTTTCATACAAATGTGGAAGAGTATGGACTGAAGAGACCTAAAACTTAGAAAATTGAGAAGGAGTAGATAATAGAGAAGTAAATAAATACAATTATGGGATTTCAAGACAATTGGAACATAAATCACATGTAAATTGAGTTGTGGAAGAAAATATAAGAATACCTCTGGTTTTTAAATGCTTATAGGATTAACATGTGGTTGGTTTCACACAGCTATTTATAATGTGTTCACACTTCGGTAGGTATATGTGTAAGTGTAACAGCAGAAGGAGTGTTGGATGTATGTTTTCACTGGTTTATGATCACTTTTCAGTACAAAATCACACTGTTCACCAACTTGTGAAAATGATTGCATGATAATGTTCAAAGTTTGATTTGATGTGAACAAACCTTGGAATTCTTGAAGGATGTTTTTATAATATATATTTCAACGAGATTCCTGCACATATAAGTTGAGGATTTTATCAAAATATTGAAATTGTTTACACATCTTTTGTTTTTTGACATAAAATGGAAAAGGTCAGTACAAATATTATTCTAGGGTCTCTTCAATCTTGATATCTATAAAAGGAAACATGTTATTCTGTATTAAAGCTAATGTTTAACATTCCAGCATTATCTGAGACGTATTGATTGGACTTTTATAATGAGCATTTATTGGATGTTGGAGTTATTTATATTATAATAAAAAAGGACTTGCTCCCGGCGATTATCAATTTAGCTGATGTGAGGCTCCGAGATGACTCAATAGTTTACAAGATAGCGTGGCAGTTCACGTCGTTGTATCTGACGTATCGTCCACTGCAGTGGACATACAATCCCTCTATTATTTTAGGGTGTTCTTTTCTAGGTATAGCGAGGATCTCAAGACACGTGTCACACCTACTGAGTTATACTGTGACCTTAGCGATTGTCCGGTAATATTAATGTCACATTGTCGAGGCGGCATCACCTAATCTATGATGTTATATTTATGTGTGAAAGAAATAAAATACAAGTAACATAACATTTTTTGAACAGCTCCATTGGAACAGGTGAGGATAAACGTATGTGTGACACTAAGCAAACACTTTAGGAATTAAATGCTTGAAACTAAATAAATACCTTCTTTGAAGATGTTGTTCTCATCTCAGTGAAAATACTCCATTATCAGAGGAAAATTAATTATTTTTACAAGTTTTCCACATTTTCTTATTTGTGCATTATTTCCTCCAGGAAAACTGTGGATATGAAGGGTGAGAGTTATGAAGCCATATTGGAGAAGAGTCCAGGCTTCAATAACCCCAACTGCGTCCAATTTCTTTCTGAACTTCTTGGAATCTCCAACATGCACTGCACCAACTTTTCATCATTGAGGTAAATAAACTGATTCTTATCGTATTGTTCTCTAGGCGATTTACAGTTTACACAATAATATTTTTTTTTTATTAAAACCTTTTTAATTTTTACCAGGGGAGGATTTACGTCAACGGAGTATGCTGATGAGCTTCGTCAAGCGCAAGCCAGCAAGTGGGCGTTTCGCTCTGTCGCTGAAGGGATTGAACATTTCAAAGCTGGTCGCCATTCTGAGGCTTTCCAATGTCTGAATAAAGCATTAAGCATCGACCCCAGGAACGTCGAAGGATTGGTTGCAAGAGGAGCATTGTACGCCAATAGTGGAACATTCAAAAAAGCCATTGAAGACTTTGAGACCTCGTTGAAACTAAATCCTAACCACGCGAACGCTAGGAAGTATCTAGGAGAGACATTGGTTGCGCTAGGTCGAAGTTACGAGGATGAGAACAAGATCACAGAAGCACAGAAAGCGTATGAAGATTGTTTGGCTATTATTCCTTTCCACGAGGAGGCGCAGAATTCGCTGGACTTCCTGAAGAGTAAAACGTCGACGGCGAAGCCTTTGATTGAACCAGCAGAGTTGTTACTGCCAGGCCTGACGGGAGCGAAGTCCTATGAGATGAAAGAGACATTAAAACAACTGTTGAATTTGACTGAGAAGAAGGAGAAGAAGAAGAAAAAGAAACGCGGCAAGGGTAAGAAGAAGCGGTCGAGCAGCTCTTCGTCGTCGTCGAGCGACTCGTCTAGCTCCAGTTCGTCGTCAGAATCTTCGTCGTCGTCTAGTGAAACTAGCGGTAATGACTCTAAATACATTCTTTTTATCCATCTATCTGAGACTCTATTTACGAACAATTGTGATTAATACTGAAAGGGAAAAATACAGCAGTAAGGGGCCGTCTCCACGAGCGAGAGAATCGCGGCAATATAATCGTCATGCCACGTATTTCTATACACTCTCTTAGAACGTGTCTATACACGGCGATGTTATCGCGGCGATGCAATGAGTGGAAATCGTGGCACGACGAAAATGTCGCTGCGATTCTCTCGCTCGTGGAGACAGCCCCTAAAATAAGAAAAGCCTTTTCAGTCTGCCAGTGAGATATTGCCTTGTGTCTATGAGAAAAAACATTCAAAATACATAGTTCTACAATCAGTAAAAAGTAAAAACAGGCCTCATACAATACAATCAAAGCTAAGTCAAGTCTAGTTGTAAATAGTATCCTATGTGTGTGTAAATAATAATTATAATCCTTAACCAAACAAGCTACTAATTTTGTAATTATATGAAATGCTTTTAGTCTGTTCAAAAATTTCTAGTTTGTACTAGAAATTAAGAGAGAAATGACGTACACATTGCATGCAATGAGAAAATATAGATGTGTATTAAAAAACATTTTGTGTGTTTCATCTGCAAATAGATTCCGAGGGTCCTAATCGCAAGAAGAAGCGTCGCTCGCAGCCTAACAATAAGCGACAGCGCTCTCTGTCGCCGCTCAGCAAACGTATGGAGATGTTGGGCGCGCCTGAGGCTGGCTCTCGCACTCACAACTCGCAGTTCAACCACCCATACGGCTACCAGCCGCCTCCGCCGCCCGTGGAGGAGGTTAACCCTGAGCCGCAGAGGTCTCAAGCTGATATTGATTATGAACTAAAGGTATGTTTACTTTTTGCACTTGACTTTATATGGATCTCACAGATCAATTATATTTTTAGGTCATTTTTTTAAATTGCTTGTCTCTGTTCTCTAATGTTTAAATGTAACAAACCTGCTTGCATACATTGTAGGACCTTACTAAAGAGGTTCAAAGTGTGAAAGTTGCCAACATCTTTTTATTTCCAGTACACAACGTCTATTTTATTGTTGATGATTGGTTCTTTTTATGTAATACCATTTAAATATATACTTTAAAAAAAGGGGTATAAGTTTTTTTATAACATTTATAATAAAAGCTATGTTTTTAGCTATACTAGACCTACCACGCTTACGTCGTCGCACGCAAAAGTTAGTGTAACATAAATATAAAACCAATATCTTCTTTGGTTCAGGTACGCAAGTTCCTTGATATGACCAAAGAGGATTCTGACTATGAGGATAAAGTAAGAAACTTCTTGGAAGAAACAGCTCAGTACAAGCGCAACCGCAAGATGCAAGAACTCGGTCAACAGCCACAACCCGGCGCCGACCGCGACAAGAAGAAAAAGAAGAAGAAAGACAAGTCAGTACCTTTCACTGATCTGTTCTGTTTGGGGTGAGCAGAGTTATCAGCGAATGTGTAGATAATTCGAAAATTGTTATTATATATTTTATTTTTGCTTTTGAACAATACTTTGCTCAATCTCAAACATATTTTATTCATATGACAGTTTCTCTTTTGTTTCTGTTACCACAACTTTGTATTCTTTTAAACATTAATCACCAATTTTTATAATTATAAATCATAAAATAGATATTGCATAATCCAAGACACTGTTATATTGGGATGTAAAAAGACATATCACGTAGCCATAAACTAACAAATTAAGTAACAAATATCAGAATAAAAATTCTACTTTAACATAAATAAAATCTCCGAAAACCAGAAATGTTTCCGGGAGGGAAGATCATGTAATTTTAGGCTTCTACACATAAAAAGTAAATTCAGACTTTCAAATATATTTTAGTTAAATAATACTGTAAGTTAACCAGAATACGTTTTGACAGGAAAAAGAAGAAGGAATCGAAGAGGAAACGTAAGGAACAAGAACGGGAGGAGAAGAGGAAGGCTAAAATAGCGCGCGCAGCCGCCAACAACGATTACAACATACGAGACTTGGACAACATCGGCGACAAGAAACTGAGAGACGCTATCAGGTTCGTCAATCTAGTTTCTTTTTATCTAACTATAACTTCTTCGAAAATAGCATAATATAACATGAAACTTATCTTTAATTCTTCAGTGTGTACCAATCAATTAACATTTAGTATACACATAGCATCACGCCTGTAATTCCCGAAGGGTTAGGCAGAGGTGTACCTATTAGTACACCCACATTTCGCCAGTTAACATTTAACACAACAACACACAACACAACAAAGTTAACATTTTTATGTTCATCTACATATATTATAATAAAATCGTAGCGAAGTCAAAACTGTACATTTAATATTTTTGAAAAAGAGTAAAATAATTTCTATGAGGTCGGGGAGTGATTCTAATGCCGAAAAAATTTTTTTTAGAATTTTTGTTGGTTTGTCTTTTTGTCTGTATGTTTGTTAGAGCATCACGCAACTACTGCCCGATAGATTCTGTTCAAATTTTGTATGAATATTCCACATTGGCCAAATTAGTCTATAGGCTATGAATTATCACGCAATTTGCTTTGGGGGGTGAGCAATGTTCCATTATGACTATGCAGAAACAAACTTTGAGGCGGACGAAGTCGCGGGCAGAAGCTAGTACTAAATATAATAAAACTTAAACCCGATCCTTTATCAGTGTTGCCAGATGACCGTCTCGCGTTCCCCCCAAATGTTCCTCGAAATCCCCCCAAAATTTAGGTTTTATAGAAAAAAACCCCTACAATTGGCAAAATATTTTTTTATTTATAAATGATACAATTTTATACTATTACATGGGGCTTGACGGATATGTCCATAGGACGCATGGATGCGTACGCTTGGGGCTTGACCAATTCAGCAATAGCTTCCAATTTTATACTATTTCAGCTATAGCTTCCATTACTGAATCAGCATCTTCACACGACACACACGTCGTCTGCAGTTTTGTACATTTTCTCTGAGTTAAATCTGTTTAACATCTTGAAACTTGGTTTAAAATGAATACATCCTTCTACCATTGTTAGAAGGATGTATTCATTTTAAACCAAGTTTAAGTTTAACTAATCTAGATTTTTCCCTCCAAATATCCCCCCAAAAATATCCCACCCCCAATTGTCCCCCCATCACTATAAAAAACCCCCAAATTTGGGGGGAATCCCCCCCATCTGGCATCACTGTCCTTTATAGGGTGACTGGTAATAATTAGTGATTGATTCTTATACTCATGATAACAAACAACTTTCCCAAAGAAAATATTTTTTTAACGAATGGCTTTCCTTACTGTTGATAATTGAATGAAAAAGGAATAATGCATGGTAAAAGTTGAATAGTTTTGTTTGTAAAAAAAAATAATCACTAAATTAAATTACAGCTGATGGTGTGTTATTTTTGTTACTCAATATTCTATTCCGGTGATGGGGTTATGCTCTTAGTAAAATGAAATGAGTTGTTTCTTTGGGAAAGTTGTTTGTTATCAAGTGTTGGTCACTAATTACCAGTCACTTTATATAATACTAGCTTTTGCCCGCGACTTCGTCCGCGTATATGTCGGTTATCGCGGACGCAGACGAAGTCGAAGTCGAATAAAAAGTAGCCTATGTCCTTTGTTGGGGTTCACACTTACCCTGTACCAAATTTCACACAAATCGGTTCAGTAGTTTAGGCGTGAAGAAAAGACAGACAGACAGAAAGACAGAGTTACTTTCGCATTTATAATATTAGTTAGGATGTATAGGTAGTCAACCAGGATATTGTATTAAAACATTTATTGGTGTTACAGGAAAGAGTTAAAAGGCAAGAAGCGAGACCTCAGCTCGGACGGCGGAGATTATGATAGAAAACATGACAAGAGGTAACAAGTAACAAATAACCTACACACTTATGTATAAGATATCACTGCAACACCTTAATGTGATTGTAATTCCGCCGCTAATTGTATAAGTCAAATAAGGGATGCGTGTTAATATTAATACCTCGTAAGTTAAGCTAAAAAAAACTCCAATATAAGCTATCACTATCTGTAAATAGTCTAATTAACACAACTATAATTATCTCCGTCCAACCCTTTCGAGCACGCCAGACGTGTCACTGCTATACGAAAAAAAAACACGCTTCGTGTGCTAACCGTCTAAGCGTTACATTCTGAAAATAGTTATCACATTATTATTTGCTTGTATATGTATTATTATACGCAATAACCATAATGTTAGACACACTTATTTTAAAGACAATTTACTAACGAAATTATCTCTTTCACACACGTCTTATGAAAGAGCCGCAAAATTTGTTTTGTGTTTGTTCCAATAAATGTGTGTCCTTATGAGCATTTATTTATTAAAATGTGTACGTATTTGTCAGGATGCTAGACGATATGCACGGGCTCGAGGAGTTGGAGTCAAAGCTGAGCGCGTACCACGTAATGGTCGAGAAGGAGGTGCTGCACAAGCGCGACGGGCGCGGCTCGCTCAGCCCCATAGACCAGGCGCCGCCGCCGCCGCTCGAGAAGCCCAAGTGGAAGATGTCCATGAGCGCGGTCAAAGACACGTATGTGTGCCGGCACGCCGTGACGCTAGCTCACGCGTGACAAGCGCGGCGGAGCGACCCGCGCCACATGCGGCTTGCGAAACACGCGTGATATAGCGCAGGCTCCTTATCTTAAACCACACGCGTACCTCATCACAATACAATAAGTGTTACTTGGTATTCTGTTAAACAAGTATGACTTGTTTAAAAATTACATTAAAAATTATATTTTAATTAAACAGACAGGCTGCGAATCCATCCTCCTTTTCATTTGACTCATACAATTAGCGCGGGATGTTAAGCAGTTAATACATTTTTTCTTTTTGTTTTTTCTTTAACTCATCATAACCACGTCAAACATGCAAAATCAAATATATTGTTTTTCTATATTACTTCGGGAATAGATAAAGTTTAAAATAATTTATTATAAATATAAACAATTTCTAATTAAACTGTCTTTATAAATCTTTTAAAATAATTCAATAGGTTTGTAACTAGGTTGAAATCGTAATGAATTTTTGCATGCTAATTGTTAAAACGTTTGCTAATGCAAATTAAACTTGTGACTTCACTACATTCTGAATACAAATGTATTTTATGTTAACAGGGTAAAGAAGAAGGAAACTCCAGTACCAAAAGGATATAAAGAACATTATGCGTTCGAAGACAGCTCGGATGACTCACAGGATAATGCAAAGGTGAGAATATACATAATTCTGATGCATGACAATATATTCTAGACAACCAACATTTACCTACTTGGTTTTCAAAGAGACTAATTAGATTTGTCTGGGTAATTGTACCATTTCATTACATTTCAATCCCGAAACAACACTAACTGTATGCAGACTGCAGATTTTAAAATGTCTGGTAACACCATCGGACTGATAATTGGTAAAAAAGCAACTACACAACTGCAATAAATACTAACGAGTATTTTTTTATGTTCAGCCGTCACCAACAAGTGGCGACAAAAACGTGTCGGTACGTCGAGCGATGGCCATGAAGGAGCCGCCGCCACTACCATCCGCACCTCCGCCGAGCAAGCGCGAGCCAGACCCGCCCGGCACTGAGCCATCGCACCCGGTGAGTCAAACGATATGGTTTAATTACTGCTAGTATCGGAAGGCGCAACCCGGGTAGACTTAAGATAGGGTTTAGGTCCCAGGAATCGTTGAATACGAGCTGCCGAAGACAGATCTATGTGGTAATGCTTGGGGAAGTCCAATGTATACCCAGCAGTGGATGTCTTGATTGATTTCATGATGACCATTACTTACAGAAAATCATTTTAGCTTAACACGTCAATTTATTTTCAGGTCCGTAAAGGCAACATAGTCCTAGACAAGTTTGGTTCGTTCCGCCTCGCCCAGGAGGGAGAAACTCCCGTGTCAGTGGGTGACGGTCGACCAGAACAGTTTGTAACGCGCATCAAGCCGCCTTCACCGTCCGGACGCCGACCTCGCTCGCCTCCTTCGCCCAGAAGACATTCATCCAACTCCTCAGATGATGACAGGAGATCCAAGCGCTCTAGGAGCAGGTTGGTATATTTTAAACAGTCATCATAACCTAACACTTCATACAAGAATGTAAGAACCCGCTTATAACTTAGAATGGGAGCAGAGTTATTGACAAAATACTAATTCAATTCAAACCACATTTTAGATGTTGGGTATGCTCTATGTTGTATTGACACAAAAATATCAAGCCTTGATTACAGACACTTGGGATCTATACTAGAAACTTAATTTTGGATTCCTAAATCCTTGTGTCTGATCTGCAGTGCTTTGAGAACTGTTTTACAGTTTATTCCCAATTCCTCTTAGGTCGCGGCCACGCAAATACCGGTCCCGATCTCGGTCCCGCTCACGCTCGGCTTCGAGCGCCAGCGGCTCGGTGACGTCACGCCGGCGCCGCTCCGCCTCGCCGCGCTCCCGCTCGCGCTCCGACGCCAGCCGCTCGTACTACTCGCGCAGCAGATCACGATCACGGTCGGGCTCAAGGTATTTTTGGCTGCTATGTGTTTTTTTCAATCCCTATTAATTTTTTTTCTGTTGACTTAGTATTTGTGCATGAAAAAGCTTTAAAAATGTCAGACTCAAGTAGTACCATGTTTGTACATGCTGGCATACTGTACATAGCCTTTGCTAGAATTTTTGTAGTATACCCTCTATCTAGCATGAAAACTTAATAAACGCTTTTAACGTTCATCATTAACAAACCTTACAAATCGTAACACATGTTGACGATATAAACGCTTTAGGTTCCGTCGCTTTGTGCGTCGTGGAAACTGGCGCGGTCGGGGAGGTTACGAGCGCGGCACGTACTACCGTCCGCGCTTCCACACGTATAACGGTGGAGGGCAGCGAGGTCGCGGACGCGGTGGAGGCGACTTCCGACGCGACGACGGGCGGCGTTTCCAGCAGGAGTGGCGCGACAACCGCTCGCGAGGAGGACGACCATTCAGACCGCGCCGGGGAGGAGGTGGACGAGGCAGACCATTCAGGTAACACCAGCCACTATACATTGAAAAGAAAACATGAATACCTATGCTTTTTTATTCGAAAACAATTTACAAGAACTATGTTGAATATGACTTATTCCAGATAAACTATTGCCTTAAAATTAATCGAAAATTTTGTAAATATTGATTTGTGTGTATTAATGTCTAATTTGTTTGTTCCACAGAGGTGGTTTTCGTGACTTCAGAGATCGCAGGGGAGGCGGTCGATATTCTAGATCGCGAAGCCCCGAACGACCACGCAGATCTAGGTCTTACAGCCCAGAAAGACGCGACAAAGACAGAGACAGGTTAGTACTTTGTTACTGCAAATAATTGTTATGATGTTTTGTCACACTTTCTGCCAGTAAAGGCAACACTGAGATCGATTTCATTCCTCACTCTAGTACTCTTTAGTTTTTTTTTTGCTGATAGAACAAGACAGGAACCAAATTGTAACATTATACTTTCTTTTAACAGTTATTCCCGTTACTCTGAGCGCGACAGTCATCGTAGCGAGGGAGAATACGAAGAAGAAAGATACGTAGACAGAAAAGAATACGACGGAAAGTGGGCAGATGGCAACGAGCCTGAAAGAAACGCCCACCCGGAGGAGAAGCCTCCCGCCGAACAAGCCCCCAAAGAATAAATCACAAACGTTTGGATTTGCCATTGAGTGCTAGGTTTATGGTTAGCTTTTAAGTTTTGTTTAGGTGCTACACACCGTTATCTACGTATTTATTGACTGTGCATCAACTGATCTACACATCATTTTAACAATATAACGAAAATTATACATAATTCAAAACAGATGAACTTCAGTTATCCACAGTCGATTATAATTTGTATTACGCAATAAATATTCAAGTTATTATTAGCTGTAAATATAGGCATAGAGTACAATGAATAGATTTTCTGTTGTTTTTTTTTTTCATGATTGTGATTTAATGGTCTACTTAGATAAGAAAACCAATATCGCATTTAAGTTTTCTTGTGGGATACTGCTTAGTTAATACCTTGCTGTTCAAACTCCACAAAAATTATGATTGACTACAATTTCCGCTTGGTATTACAGATCATTCCAAACAAGTGAAACGGAATAGCTTGTCAGTCACTATTTTGTTCTTTAAATTTGTGATCGGTGAAACTAATTCAATAAAGTAACTCGTAACGAAAATGTGGTCTTTTTTGTAGTATATTAGCGACCCCGACCTAACCCCTGCTTTGTACTTGCATAAAAAAAATATCATCTGAATTTCCGACATTGGTAAATTTTCCAAAAATATTCTTACAAAAATCTGTCCTGACTATGACAAACATAAAAAAACAGCCAATCGGTCGAGTTATTCATAATTGATGAACTTATATACAATACTTATATTATAGTCGATATTGACTTCTCTCGACTGCAGTCGACCGCGTGCAGTTGGTATCATGACTGCACGAAGTCGAACGTACAACTGCATGCAGTTGAATACAGAGACTGCGTGCGGTTGTAGTGGTGCAGTCCGTGTGATAGCGGCCTTAGCCAGAAAAAATAACGAGATGTGTTTTACAGTACTTCATTATACCCGCGACTTCAGACACTGCAATAAATGTAGTCAGTGGCCATTTACGCACAAACTACATAGTATAGTTTTAAATGTATCGTCGATACGAAAAGAACATAACCCATACGACTTATTTATACTAAAACTATAAATGAGTCGTATCGTATAGAGTACGTGAAAGTAGAGATGAAACGGATAGTGGTTTGGCCCAATAATGTACTCTGTGGTTTGGCCGGATACCGGATATTCGACAAGCTACGTAGCCGGAGCGCCGGGGGATATTCGGCCCTTTATCACGTTACACGACGAAATCAGTTTGATTTGTATAAAGAGGCGCAATGAACGAGAACGGAAATATTCGGTCCCGTTCGGATGTTACCAGATATTCGTTTCATCTGTACCTAGTTAAAGTCACGTCCTCCCCCCATTATAATCTATGGCTGGAAGTTTCAAGGACGTGACCACTGAAGAATTTTAATTATTTTCTGATCAATTCAGTGAGCTTATCTTCTTAATCAATTTCATAATACTTATCAAACTAATGAATACCTACCTGAGTAGCCGAGTGCTCAGTTAATTTATCAAAGTTTTATCAGATTTAAAAAAAAGCAACATTAGAGGTAAAAATGTTTTATTAACATTATTTTTATATAAATTATGCATGTTTCTTCTTTTTCTTATTCTTTATTTGGGTTCCCTTTTCGACATTCCAATACCAGAGTAGTTGCACTACTATAGCGCCATTAGCTACTGTTGATACACAGTAGGTCACAATAATTATGAAATCTCCAGTTTCTACAAGTGATGTAAATATTCTAGCTATACTGCCTCCAAACAGCAATAAACACGTAATCGCTGATAACTGTCCAGTACTGCCATTTTTGTAGTTCGTGATTACTTGAATAGACTGAAAAGAAAAATATTGCATATTATAAATTCCTGTTATAATCTTGACACAAACTAATGTGTACATGTATAAAAGGCCATCTATGTAAATAATTATGCAAAGCTTTTGTTGCTCATTTTTTGTAATCTTTGTGTTGCAAATACAGAATTTACATTTTGAGATTTTCCTGCTAGTTACGAATACGGCGTAATACTTGGTTTGTAGATATTTTTATCTTTTATGGTCTAATGGAACCAGCCTTTATGGCCTTAGACTATTATTTGAAGTTATGAGAATAAAAGATCAATATTTATGGACATACTAGCTTTTGCCCGCGACTTCGTCCGCGTATATGTCGGTTATCGCGGACGCAGACGAAGTCGAAGTCGAATAAAAAGTAGCCTATGTCCTTTGTTGGGGTTCACACTTACCCTGTACCAAATTTCACACAAATCGGTTCAGTAGTTTAAGCGTGAAGAAAAGACAGACAGACAGAAAGACAGACAGACTTACTTTCGCATTTATAATATTAGTTAGGATTACTTTGAGTTGGACCGCATGCATACATTTCTACTTTACACATCATGGCGACACATGTAAAAAGGTATGTTTTGCTCACGTAAGACCCTTATGTGATTATCTTGTGATGAAGATGAAGCAATTATGTAAAGCTACTTACACAAGAGACTGTTTACATTTGTTTTGGTACTCTGTAAGAGTACCCTATGATGCAGTAGTGTAAGGCCTATGTGAAATTATCAGTCTACTCCTTACCTTAGCTATAACAATAATAGGCACATTAACAGCTTGCATAGTCCACAATATATGTGTTGGTGTGAACCCACTGACTAATGCTGATACAATGCCAGCATAAGTGGATAAGAACACTGCAGCTCGACCCGTTGTCCCACCGTAGTGCAATACAAGGGCTGCTATCACCGCTGTTTGTATTGCAAGGAATGTACCTTCTCCCCATGCACTGCAAGATAAATTATTAGGATGCAAAACATTGCTTAAGTTATAACAATCATCATTATTAGCTGATATAGCTGAACAATATCCAATGCTGGACATACGCCTCCTCTAAAGATAGCCACAATCATCAGTTCAGCAGTTTTCTACAACCTTTACCAGGTTGTCGGGCCACCTTGGATATAACAATACAAATCTTTATAAAATGTAAGAAAGTAATTTATGAAATAGTCCCTTAATACTCTGTAATCATATAGAACTTGAGATAATGCTACATACCTAAATGGAAAGCCCATAACATAACTGTATGCAAAGTTTGCTGTGATAGCAAACAACTCCAAATACACTCCATAAACATTGATACCCTCAGCACTCTTGCTGCTCAATATCTTCAATATTTGAGGCACTTTCACTAGAATGGAACCGGCAATGATACCGATCCCGAGACCCTTGCTTAGCGTCGCGGTCAAACAAGGTCCTGAAACAACACAAAATATTTAGGACTTTTTATATCTGCTAAATGGAAAGCAAGCATCGCAAAGCGCCGTACGCACGCAAACACAAAAGTTTCACTAGAAATTAGGAATGCAGTGCAAATGAAGTACTGTAGTAATAGAGTACAAATTAAACAAATATCTAGAACAAAATTACCATCAAGAAAGTTGAATTTCACGAAATATTCTTCGTAACATTTCTCTGTTAAAACCGATAACAATAAACCTTTCAAAAATTCTGTCATATTGCTTAAATATTTTACAACTCTAACAATTAATAAATAACAAATTTATTGTTTGTTCAATACATTTAAAACAAAATTATTGATCTATTGCCTTATCGACTAAATACAACAACCGGCGACGAGCAAAGTTCACGTAATAAAGTAAACCGGAAATTGAATGTTATTACTCTGACATTGGTGACAGGTGACACGTCATAGACAAGTGACAGTGACAGAACAGATTGGGCTCTAGTGATTTCATCATTTCATTATTTATCTAAGGTTGTGTGTATGACACGTGTCCTTCGTGTCTGATGCTGCGTACACACCGGCACACCCTTCCATTCCACCGGCCATGCCTTCGTTGGCATTCGTTGGGCCGGCCGGTACGCAGCAAAACCGTCCAGACAGGACCAACTATTTACCAGTATTATACTGTATAATCTATCAAATCTATGGGACCAACGAAGGCCAGCGAAACCCAATCGTTGGCATTCGTTGGGGCGGTGTGTACGCAGCACTAGCCCAACAATCCAACAGAGTTACAGTTGGATCTTTTTGTGGCTATCCCATTATGAATAAATTGGATAAATGGATTAGCTCCAATTTATTCACTTTTGACATTCGGGAATTTGGGATTGCTTGGCATAAAAAAAATGTTTTTTATTTTTTATTATCGATGTGGTTGATATCGATATCGATGATTATCAATGCGGTTTTGCCTTTCTAAAAATGCTAGTTCGGATCATCATTGATCTAAATTCTTAACTATAATAACAATAGGTAGGTACTGCGTCTGAGGTTAAATGCGATGATGAATTCATTATCATATAGTAGATGACAACTGTTATTTAACTCTAAGACCATTCAATTTCGCCATACAAATTATGAGTGAAGAACCTTAATGACCCCCAGATTTATTGGCTTTGGAAAAGTTAAAAGATAATAAGATAAGGTTATAAGATATGGCGCATTTTTACACCTACATTTCGTCAGCATTCCTAATGAAAAAACTCTAATAACGCTACTAGACCTGGGGATCGAACCCAGGAACCCCAACCGCTTAGCAGTCGCCCTTGCGACCACTAGCCCAATGCGGCAGTCTAAATTAATGAACATTGGAAGGATATAACTTATCTCAAATCATCAGATAAATATGGTCATTTAAATGAAACGAACACATCAGGTGAAGGGCTTTATTTAATTAAATGAATAATGAGTTTACTAACACTAAGAATTTTCAAAACATAACTGTAGAAAATTGTCAACAAATTCTTACACATCACACTTGACATAATTATTTTGTTTGTTCAAGGGTTCAACGTAAGGACGATTGAACTTTCATTACGGTAGTTCAATAATAAAATTGATTAGTTGCTTACTTCTCTTTCATGTAACACGTGATTTACCAATAAAATGATTTATTCTTTTCGATTACAAGTGAGGCCTTTCTTGTAAAGCTACTGATGCTGATCAGATAAATATTTATTTTTGTGCAAAATACATTATTCTATAACAATGACATACTTCATTAACACTTACATAATACACATAAATGTCTTACCTACATAATGAAAAAAAAAAGGAAATATTGCAGCATTCTATGATTTATTTAATAAAAATGAGCAGAGAAAATGTGAAATTAAGTAAAAAAAAATGGATGGAAATTGTGGTTGAATTAGGCAAACATTTATAATGTTATGTTGTTTGCATTTTTACATGTTTCACAGAAGTTCAAACATTTTAATTTAAAAGCTGGCTCCACATTCAGACCACAAAGAACCGCTAACAGTTTTGAATGTGAATGGGCAACTAGATTCAATTAAAAAAAAATGGCCTAATTGAAATAAATGATTTGACTTACAATGATTTGACAATATGATATGCAAGCTAGATTGAATGAGAAATCCACTTTTCTATGCCATAAAACGGAGTGCCCGCCTCTCATACATGAAATTGTGTTCGAATCTGGGCAAGTACCAATGATGTGACTAATTCAATTCATTTGTTTGTACTTTCATAGTTATCTCGGACATCACTGACATTGGTGAAAGAAAACAGCGTGAGGAAACTTGGACTTGATATAAGCCTGAAATGGCAAATCTACCTTGAGCAGGCATGGTAATCAATGCCTTCTCTGCATGAGAAGAGGCCTTTGCCCTGCAGTGAGACCAAAATATGCTGGTATTTTTACAGCGAAGATCCTGCTACAGCAAGACCGACCTGATATGTGCAGCCAGCTTTACCAAGTTCAACTCCTAATATGTATAACTAAAATGGTCTAATTTTATTCTAACGAAGAAATGAAACCTACAATTTGTTACCTTAAATTTACAAACATATGTACATCTATAAAAGTCTATCATAGTTTTCTTTATTTTTCTTGGAAAATAATAATCTGGACCTAAAACTAAAACCTTTCAAATGCAGAAGCAACTGTGTGGTGTTATGTTATTACACTAACTTGTTTTATCTCTACATGGCGAATACTAGCACTGCAAATAATTTGACAGAAGTAATGCAATCGTTTTTTTAACAAACGCAGGCATTTAAAATTCGGCTGATACATTTGGTTTTTTTTTACCATTTTTTAAGGCTCCTTTGTGAAATGTATCTAAATGTTAAATCGGCGACACTTAGATAGGATTAATTCTTACAACTATTCAATCATTTGTTTACAATTCAATGTACTACTTCATATTATTCACAAAAATAGCTTAGGTACTTTGTTGAACAAACAATCTCAATAAACCACCAATACAAATAAATTATTAATAATTATGT
Source organism: Hoplodrina blanda (assembly GCA_949316365.1). NCBI lineage: Eukaryota > Metazoa > Arthropoda > Insecta > Lepidoptera > Noctuidae > Hoplodrina > Hoplodrina blanda. Next base: position 12,872,314 of record OX438581.1, read on the forward strand.
ACACGAAATTGTGGACGAGATCTACTAACTGTACCCATACTTATTTTTGACGAATATGAAATATTGGCCTTTGCTCGCGACTTTGTCTGTCTAAATGTCGATATCGCGGACACAGATGAAATCGTGGAATAAAAAATATTAATAGTATGTCCTTAGCTAGATACCAAGCTACCTCTTTGTCAAATTTAATTACAACCAGTTCAGTTATGCCGTGATGAGATAATAAACAAACACACAGACGGAGTTACTACCGCATTTATAATGTAGTGTGGATTCACAGTTCTACCATTGATAAGGTAGTCGGAACGTTAAAAGTAATGTTCCACCACAAACTTGTAGTGTTTTAAAAAGATTTGTATGCACATGGTGGTTTGTTTGTACATCTGGGGTGTAGGCGAGCCAGTTGTATCTTCTTACTCACAATCAAGACATCCTCAGACCTGTGCACTATTTGTTTGACACCATGTCTGTAACCACTATCATAGCACCTCGGTGAGTTTGATCGCCGAATTTCCACCGCAAGTCCTTCATTTTTACAACTCTTTTTTTTTAAATTACCTCCTGCATTTAGAAAATAAGAAATTATCTTGTACATGTAGAATCTAAACTAATGAAAATGTCTCTTAGGTAACACCTGTAAAGTAAATATGATCCTATTGAATAATGATGAACCTCATAATATGCATGCAAGTGGGCTTCAGCCTTACTAAACACTCATGATAGTGGGTTCAAAGAGAATGATAGTTTAGGTCTTGAATTGTTTTTGCCTAATATTTTTCTCTGTTCCTCTTTTACTCTTTTTTCTTGTTCTTTTTTCAGTTTCTGCCTTTCTTCATCCATTTTCCTTTGTTCTTCAATCATGGCTAGTCGCTCCTCAGCCTGGAAGATGATAAAATTGTGTTTAAATCTGATTTTTATACTAATAATGATTGACATATGAAATGATTAATATGAAGAATGTGTCTTCGTTTTCGAAATTATGTTTACATTAAACTAATAATCTAAAAGAAATACATACTATCATTAAGGAATTATGGGTCACTTAAAGGCGAGTCTACTGAAACTTATACCTACTTCCCAACACTTTCGCGCGGCTCTCGTAGCCGCACAGTGGGGTGAAATCGTGCAATGCACAGTGTGCGTTTAAACAATTTACTAATAACAAGGTTTGGCCTGTAACTTACCAGCTTACGCTGAGCCTCTTCAATCTTTTTATTATTTTCTGCCATGATCTCTTCCAGCTCTTTCCTTTTACGAGCTTCTTCCTCCTGTATAATAAAAATAATATGTTAATACTGTTCTTTATTTACAAGAGTAGCACTATGCATTAAAACAGAGTTTACGTAAACATCCTCTTTCTGAAAATGGCTGTTTGCGCAAACCTCAATCTTCAGCTGTTGAATTACAAGATGTTGTTGGTCACATGTTTGGGCTAATATTGAATAAGTTTTTGGTCTCCTAATATAATAATTTTAAGTAAAAAAACATAATAATGCAAAGTCATAAAATGTATAATGATGAAACATCAGATAAATGTGTATATCCTTCATTTGAAACAGTAATGTGGTTATACAAAAAATAGATTCAAAAAATACCTTCAGCGCTCACGTCTGGATCCTCAAGCTGCGTCTCCAAAAAATTCTTTGGGCTTCTTGCTCTTGATCAGTCTTCTGACCTGACTTATAGACTACGTGACTGCCAGGGACAGTCAAGCGAACAATTTTAAAATGCTAGCCGGACGCCTTCATGGCAAACTTACAATATGGCAGGATATAGTATAAACTCTGCCTTGTTGGTGCGTATGAAATATATGTGGTTATAAAAACATGGACATGTATATAATTATTAATTACAGAGACAGCCAGCCTCGGTGAGTGACAATTAATAAGAATTCAAGAAACTAATTCTTGTATGCACTCGAACTACACCTGACTGGACCTTTAACAGATATGATCGAAATAATACTTTTATTAGTTCCTCTATTTGTTATGATGCTGGTATTAAATATTGCATTTACACTTGTGTGTTACTGCGAGAGCAACATTGTCATGTTGCTGTCGCAGGGTATGTGTTGTCATGTGTATATGCAACATTGTGTTGTGTTGCCAGTACACATGACTGGTATGTACTATAGTCAGTTACCTGTCTAGCCAGCTCCTCTCGTCGCTGTTGTTCTCTCTGTTTCTCGAGTTCTTCCATCATTTCTTTCTCCATCTTCCTTTTGGCTTCTTCAACCCTTTTAGCCACTTCTTGTTCAATTTCTTCTTTCCTTTTTTCTAATTCTTCTTCAACTCTTTTCTTCACAAGTAGCTCTATTCTTTTTGCTGCTTCTTCTTCCACCACCTAAACAATAAAATAGTTACAATTAGTATTATAATAAATTACTTAAGTATAGAAGTCTGTTTTGCATACTTTTGACTGTTCTAGCTAATTTATAATTCTGGTACAGGCCAAATTACCACTCCTAAGAGCAATCATGTTTCAAAACAATTTCATACATTTAAGCCAATATTTACTTTCTGTTCGGCTTCTCTTACGCGTCTTTGTCTTTCCATTTCAGCTAGTCTATCGACTTCATCCATTTTGCTGCGCCCCTTAGACTTCTTCCTGTGACTTCTAGTTCCATCATATGAAGCGTCACTGCTGGTCGAAGATGACACGGAATGCGATCTTTTTCTGAAATGAAATTACACCACGTACTCGTTAAAATTAATATACAAAAGTTATTGAAAACGTGTCAAACGATTTGTAAATATTTTACCTGGATTTTGAGCTCCGTTCCCTCGACTTTTCTACAAGTTTTGAACTTCTGCTCCTTGATGTAGAACGATCCTTGGAACGACTCTTCTTCCTAGAATGTTTGCTAGTTTTATGGTGGCGCCGTGGCGACTTACTCCGTGATCTCGACCGACCCATCGTTTATCAATTGATAAGAATAGCAAGAATGCAGCAATTTAAACTCTCCACACTTTTCCACTAACATTCATATCGACTCACGCATTGCTATGCTATGTTTGACAAGCGACGCCATTTTTTAGCAGCACAATAAATTTAGACAGAAGTGTATTATCGTGAGGTGAACAGAGACAAAAATCGAACTATAATCGGATACATTCAGAAAACCCTAAGTGCATCAAATTAAAAAAAAAAAAAACAAACTGCATGTGGTGGCAGGCATCTCCGAGGATAGTAGGAATACAATATTACAAGCTTTATTTTGATAATAAAATTATCAAAAAAAAAAAACTATTTCAAACGTTGATTTTTAATTCCACTCACCGACTCATGTTTGCACAAGATGTTTTGGGTATTCAAGTCTGCACAAATTCAACTTGGGAAGTCTATTGAGTCGCCACTCAACGAAATCGCTGCCCTGCAGACTAAAGCCTGTATGTGGACCGGCTCTTATGTGACGTACGGGTTAAGTAAACCCGCGAAACTCAAATTTCCTAATTTCTAATTGGTACTAATTATTTACCTACATCTACAGCGATCAAGATCAATGGCTCTGATTTCTTTATTAGTGATCAATGTCTTATATTAATTTTACGTATCGTCATGTTCTTGTAGATTAAAATATTAGTATAGTCCGCGACAGTAATAAAAATATTTATAAGGTCCGCGAAAGGTCCGCGACGATAATGACATGTAATATAAATTACCTAGATAACTATTTTGTATTTCATGTCATTATTATCATCACTTGAGTAGTATGACAAAATTGCCACGTTATTGAAAGAGTATATCTAAATAAACTAACTAAATATTTATACACATATAAATGTTGTAAAGAACTGTATTAAACTTTGATCTATCTGTTATACATTTGGCTATTTACAAAATAAATTGAAGGATGATGTTTGATTTAACAGCCATGAAATTCATTTAATTATTAGCAAACAATGCATGATAATTATCAACATAACTATTGTTCTGCAGAATATTCCTGTTCTATTTTATTAATAAAATTAATAAGTTTTGATGTAGCTTTAATAATAGTTTCCGTTGATAAGGAGTAGCCCTTATTATTTGAGCCATCTGACAATTTTAACTCTTTAAATATATCTTTAATATCCTTGAATATCTGTTTATTACGAGAATCGACAGCAACAACACTTCCCTTTCCCACTGGGCCATCATCAAGTTCACTAAAATTAAATGATTCCTTTGAAGTGACAGAAAAATTATATGCGTTCAAAGACTTTCTTAACATAGTTCTGACGGCGGGTTCACTTTGTGCAGATGTCAAACGAATTTCGCTCGGACTTTCATGTCCTGTTTCAGGATCAAGTTTAGATTTTTGTTTTGCAATATACACTGAATCAATTTTGTCTATGACGTCATCCAAAATTACAGACGCTGCGATGTTTACTTCACATTCAGATTTGGATTGGAGACTCGATGTTTCACTATCTATACAATCGTGTCTATCATCATCCGGTTTCACCATTATGGTGTCTGGGTCAAAGGCTTGTTTAATTTTGTCCAGTATAGATTTAACTTTGTGTCGTTTTATAATATCATCAGCATTGTCGTAGGTTTCTCTCAGATCGATATTGCCCTTGTAGAAATAATCTCTTGGTAAAGCAATGCCTCGTACAAATAAATCTAACGCTCCTGCATACTTAGGTATTGTCATGGGCTGTCGATAAATACATTCAAATTTTCCTGTCGATGCTGATGGATCTTTAGCGTAATCAATAACAACTGGAAAAGGAATTAAAACTAAAACTTCGTCCATAAAATGTATTTTTTTTTGTAAAAATACGCATCACCTAGCCGTTACATACGCATCAACCTAAGTGATATTGAGCAAAAAAAAAAATTAAAAGAAAACATTATTTTTTTTTATTTAAGAGGTATACAGTACACGAGGTAACACTCGTGACAAACATTATGCTTACGGGTGCATGTAACAGTATAGGGGTAATAGTGGGGCTGTTTAGAGTTTAGTTTACTTATTTTCATTAAAAATAAATAGAAAAATGTTGTAACTTTGACTTTTGATATTTCATTATCAAAAATTTATAAGAATATAAGTAAGTTGACTTTCGGCTTCGTTAAATGTCTTTGAACACCCGTTGCTACGAAGTATTTGATTAATGAACAGCTGTATTCACAAATTACTTACCTTTAATAATATCGGTTAAGACAGCAGGACAAATTTTTGCAGTAACAGGAGTAGTGTGGTTAAGATCAGGACTTGAATTAATCTCAATCAACCACGGTTTATATTCTTTGTCCAGGATGAAATCGCAACCGTACAGTTCAAAGCGATTCTTAGAGACTGGCAAGGTGTCTTGACAACTCAACATTATGCCGATAATAGACTTCTTCATTCCAGGATATATGATTTTATCCCAAACCATGCACTTGTCAATCTTGATCAAATAATCTTTGTAATGTTCAGAATCCCACATATTCCAGCATGGAAGTTCTTTATGTCTTCCTTCACAATTCATGTAGTTCCTCTGAACTGCGTAATTGGTTAAATGTATAGATTCATGGTAGTTCTTAAGATTGTACTTCTGTGAGCTGAATTTCAAATAACAGTCTTGGTACATCCATATCACTAAAGGATACGTGCTTGTGACCAAGCAGTATTGTCTTATGTCGAATTTTGTTTCGTGAATCAATATTGGTTCTTCTACAAACAAAATATAATAGGTGATGATGATTAGTGTGCTTATTTTATTTGAAAATTTAAGTTGAATTCGCGAAATTAGTCCAGTGAGAAAATTTCAGGATCGGATGACATAATACCAGTCCATTATTATCCCACTGCAGGGCAAAAGCCTCTTCTCATACAGAGAATGCACGAGCTTCGTGTCACCACGCTTGCTCAAGGTGGATTGAAAGTGTAGGGGTGCAGGTTTCCTCAAGATGTTTTTCTTCACCGTTGTCACTGTTTACGAACAGTGTGTGTGAATGTGAATATCTACGAATGAACATACAACCTCAGGCATAAGAGACACCCGCCTTGATCATTGGGCCATCACGACAAATAATTAATTTACTTTTAGTTAATTAAAAAAATTACTTACCGATGTATTTCTGAATGACATATTTATCACTAGTTTTATTTAGCAGTCCAGTGATAACTGTTAATTTTGAAGCCAATCTTATGCCTCTACCTCTTGAATTATGAGCCGGTTTAATGATCCAAATATTATGGCAACCTTCACAACTTAATTGGGGTCGATATCTATGCATTTGTTTCAGTAAAAATTTCGCGTATGCTATATAAAGTGGTAACTTATTATCTGTATCCTTACTAAAGACATCTTCTTTTCCTATAATGCGGTAGTATTTTTTTAAGTAGGAATTCCATTGTCCAGGAGATACATTGCTTACGACTCGATCTATGTCCTTGTGCTCTTTTCTATACAAATATTCTTTGCATCTACACAAAGCAAATAGTACAACGTTTATAGAAATTTTCCCTTTGTCTGAAAACACTGGCCTCTCGTTAGCTACCATTGAAAGAACCCACTTCAACAGGCTAGTACAAGATGTAATTTCGTAATCTTTTATAAATCTCTCCAGTTCCCCAGCGTCACTAATACTGTAGCTCCGCGGGCCCATAACTTCGGCCACGTCTTCAATGTGGAACCAGTAATTCCTCTTCATCGAAGAGCACAAACCCTGTTTCGTAGTCCACAAAGGATCCGTTTTTAGTCTATTAACAATAGTTGGATACTCTTGATTATTTTGAGACATATCGACCATAGTAGAACGGAATTCTTCCTTTTTACGCCAAATGAAACTGGGTGCGTATTTCTCTACTAAATTCGACAAGAACAATTTTTCTACTTCATTGAGTACTTCCGGTTTGGTGTTACATGCGCCTCTTCTTATTTTGGATAGATTCATTTTTGTTGCAGGTAATTTTTCTACCCATCCCCTTTCCAACAGAGCAAGTCGAACAGCGTTACAAGAGCCTTCAATGGAAAATATTTTGTTTTCACGTATAGCTAGTGCGCCTTTGTTTTTTAATAATTTGAAGCGATTTGATTTAGCCTGGCACCTGCAGATGACATAACATTTTTCCTTGGGTGAAAGACCGCTCGGCCGATTTGCGCTCTTATATTCCATGATGTTGGGGAATTTTGCGCACTTTTTACAACATTCTAGCCCCTGGAATAATGTGAAATGTCATGTTTATAACCTACACCTCATGGTCGCCGCCAGGACTACTTTTAGGGAACCAGGTCCATCTGCATCTACAAACTATAATACTAAGAGCGTTTACAGCGGCTTACGGCATTTCATACAAAATTTCAAGTCCTTATTTTTCGAAATGCATTATAATAAACCGATTTTAATGAAACTTCCTACACATAAACAGGATATTATACATACTTACGTCTAAAAAGTTAGTAGAGAAAATTTTCGAAAAATTAATATTATGTTACAGCTAAATTCGACCGAATTTCAATTTTTCCATAAAAACAGAGATTACCAATTTTTTTTTTTTAAATAAGACATTTCGGTAATGTTCCCTGTGCCGACCTCCCTGGGGCGCAAGTGCACCCCCTTGCACCCTGCTGCCGGCGCTCATGCTATACTTAATGTTTCAATTATACATATAGATAGGTTTAGCAAACATGATCTATCTTACACGAGATGGTTTCTTTTTTGATATGTCAGGAATACATAATCTGTATCCATGTTGATTTAGCTTTGTAAATCTTTTAGGTTTGGTTCCTGTTGGTTTCTGTGGATAAAAAATAAATTGTAGGTTTTTTTTTTTAAATTTTTCTCACTTTTTTTATTGTTCTATGAGACATCTCTTACCTTTTTTCCATTGATTATCTTTTTTCGTCTCGGCATTTTTAAGTACTTTCATTTTTATTCAAGGGCACTGTATATCTACAAAATATGAAAAAGGTGCGATAAAAAATAAACATAAAATAGACCGTAGATGTTACTTTCAAAATAAATAAAATCAGTAAAAAAAACTTCTTTTACAAATAACAAATATCAATAAAATGTTGTTTTTTACCCATTTGCAGACTAGACTAGGACTTAGATATTTAGCTAAAATTTGGTACTGTGTAAGGGTGCGTTCCCATTATGTCGTGACGATTAATTTATCGTTGGAAGACTGTCGTCTCTAACTGTTCCCACACTTGACAATCTGTCGTCACTGCAAAATGGTGCGTGACAGCGCTGACCGGCGGCGCGAGCGGGTGCGAGCCGACGCGTGCCAGCGCTGGCAAGCCGTACCTACTTATATTACATATTTTGGTGTCAAAGGGTCAGCGTGATTTCAATTTTCGCCTATCCTAACATTCCTAACCACACATCGCCTCGCCGGTTTGAAACCACTTTCAGGGGGCCTAACACAACCTCTTAAAACAATATCATTTTAATATTACTTTGCCTTCCGCACTGTTGGATTTTCAACGCACGGATCAGCGCCGAGAGTTGAAAACGCAACAACAAAAATTACAAAGTAATATTAAAATAATATTGTTATAAAAGATGGCGGTAGGCGCCCAGATCTAATAGCCACAGTAAAAATCTTTCCATACTAAAATATGGATTGTCAGGTAAACCACAGCAAGACCGCCAGCGGATGATGAGCATGAGGTTCGATTCTCGGTCGGGCAGTGTTTTAGGACGTTCTTTCTGTAGCAGCACGGAATCTGGATTTGTTCCCGGTTGATGGTAAAGGCTCGCCCCCATGACTGGGACTTACACCACCAACTGGCTAAATGCATGTGAACCCACCCAGCATGGCATGGCACGGCTCAGGTGTGATAAGTATATAGTTGTACTAAGTGATTAATTATCTACTAAAACTAAATGAAATCTATATAATCATAGACTACTAGACGTTACAAGCTACACAAGTGTAATCGCGCCATTATAATAGCTGGCAAACATCTTGAACAATCATGGCGTCCAATGTGCAGATACCCCACTTGTACAAAAACACACCGTATTAACCCTAAAAGCCTAATCTACGTCTGCGAGGCGTACACGAAACCGAATATCGTTTGTCTCTTTGTAACGGTTGAAGCTAGAGCGTCGTGCTCTTTGCTCTTTAGCCAACTCAGTGGCCGCCGGGAGCTAGCTAGTCTATGGAGCTAGCGTACGGTGCCCGTATCGTTAAGATAAGTCCCGCCATTTTTGATTTATCGAAGTATTGCACGCCTGCGAGACGTATGTTTAGGCTTTGCGTAACTTTTAACTAGGTTTATGTGATTTTACTTTTGTTCGTTTTTCGTATATTGTACGTCTTTTTTCGGCGTTGTTTCAATTAATATAAAATATGTCACGGTCTCGAAGATTAGACGGTTTTTGTTCCTATAAAAAAAGGAGAATGTCCAAATTGGTTTGTTATAAATGTATAAAATCTGTGTGTGGCGAGCACAAGGTTGATATTCGTGTAGACTGCTCTTAAAGTTTACCTAGTCTTTTGAATTCTGATTAGGTTTAATATTTGCTCTAAGAATAACTAATTAACGTGAAAAAAGAAAATTTTCTATGAAAAAATAATAATGTTTCTGTTAATTTTGAAGAAGTTGATTTTTTTGTTCCAATTTATTCACCTAGTTTTATTTTTGTAATAAATAACTATGATTATAGTAATTATTCATAATAGTGTTGTTTTATTTATAGCTTATATACCAAATTTAAATTTCCACTACAAAAAAAACGAAATAAGGCTATTTTTACATAAAAAATTTGAATTATGTGTACGCCTCTGAGACGTATGTTAAGGCTTTGTGTACTTCTGAAATAGATTAGGCTTCTAGGGTTAAATGTATTACGCGCAAGTTGTTCGCTGGCTATTATAGGTACACCTACTAAGTCTGGTTAAAAACTAATGCGTCATCTTTCTTATTATTTTCTCATTAAACCCCATAATTAGCTGAATATAAAATGTAAGTACAAATAATGTAATGTATTGGTACATAGGTACCTACTGGCAGCAAGCTGGCAGCGAATTCTCGACATTTGGAGTATTTGGACCCTATTCTTTCTTACTAGGTACTAGGTAATTAGGTATGATATATTATACCTACTCACTACATAAAATAAAACAATTACCTCTTCACTTGTCGACAACATTTTTGTAATTTTATTATAACTTTACCGTGGTCTGCAATTTTAGTGTTTTATTACATTTTTACAAATCAAATATCTGACTAAAAATTTTGTTTGACAGAATACACTGACGTTGACGATTAGCCATCAGATTTCTGACATTGACATATCAACGTATTTTATAACCGAACAGTATCTATTATTGCTTGTGGAGAGGTTGCAGCAAAAATGTTAGGAAAATGGAAAAAGGACCCACGGAAGTTTGAGAATCTGCAAGTAAAATAGTAACGCATCATTTTTTTTCCAATACTTTATTTTATAAGTAATAAAGAATCTTAGAATTTGAAGATGCCAACAGTCGATAGCGAAAAATAATATTATTTTAACAATTTCAAATGTGAAAATTCGACATAACATTTCGAAGTCTTATAGGTTTTTTAAGTACATTATTTTATAAACTAGGTTCCTACATAATTTTATAATAGCAAATAACAAACATTGAACAATTTCGAAGGTGAATTATAATAATATGAACACAGATTATCATTTTTATTATTTCTTTCTTTTTAAGGAAGTATTCGAAGATTCGTCATTTAAAGGCGAAAGAACGACCCTGTACGGAGCGTATATCGAGGAGCAACTCTTCGAAAACGATATATTTTTGTTTTTGTTTTTGTTATCACCCTGTAATTTGCAGATACTTGTGCCTATCGCGCTTAGCTTTTTAATTGAGTCAGAGTCGTCCAGACTATTGCGACGGTTTACCGTGTCAACAGATTTTCGATTGGAACTAACTACACTCGATTTAGAGTGTCGGATGGACCCGGCTGGTTCTGGTCTGCTAACTACTTTATTTTGAACTGATATTGTAGACCGAAGAATACTGGCGGTTTCCCGCTCCCATTCAATAGGGTCTATATAACAACGTTTGTTACCGACAGACTTGTCAACCTTGGTCTTCTCGGCTTTGCTCGCTGATTCAGTCCGGTATTTACTGCTCTGATTAGCGTACTGACCTTCATCAGGTTGACAGCACGAATGAGGGACGACTCTTCTTTTACATTCCGTATTTCTTTCTCGTCTTCCTCGATGAATCCTAAAAGAAAGTGATGTTTTACGCTTTTTCGGTGCGCTCTTTAGGGAGATGCTGGATTTGACCACAGTGATAGCTTGGCGTACCGTGAGTGAGTTCTTAGTGCCTATTACAATGCCGTCCTTGTTGGTCGGTAAAGTACCATACGGGTTCAACCAAGTGAGGAAGTCCGTGATGATCGGGCCGCTGTACTCGGGCGGTATCGGTTGATCTTGATCTATTATAAGAGTGTCGCCGGCTTGCTCGCGACGTGGTTGGGGTACGACAACAGACTTTGTCTCATGTTTACGCTCCCTGGTCTTCCTGACCACCCGTTTACCATTAATACATAAGGATAAACCAAGATACGCAGGAGCTTTTGGTATTGATTGCTTATAAGCTAATTCAAACGTTCCTGTATCAGCTTCTGGGTTGTAGCGGCGATCTAGAACAACTGTGAACAAAACAATTTCTTCGTTATTTTTGAATGAGGCAAACATTTATTATTCTGTGTTTAAAAAAACTCTGCCCGCACTCTAAGAATTTGTAAACGTAAGTATTAAAAACTCCACAAAAATTTTTTCGTGTCTATGGTTCAAGTTAATTGATACTTTTTTATTTTGGGCCCAGTAGGTGATCGTTTATCACGGCGTCAGTGGCGATTTTAATATCGTCAGTAGGTGTAGGGACACCTTGGGTACTAAAATATCGTGGTTTTACAAACTCGTTCAATCTTATTAAGTTTGTTAAATTATACAAACACCCCTCCACGACACACGCACCCGACACAACGATTCGGTTGGCTGAGCAATAGCTTGTTGCACTGAGTGTGGGGCAACGGATTTTCTTGTGTATGGAAAAAAGGGAATAAAAGAATTACCTTTTATAACGTCTTCGAGACATTGAGGACATAGTCGGGCAGTAACAGAAGTAGTTGGTGCTAAGTCAGGACTGGAGTTTATCTCAATAAGCCAAGGTGTAAAGTCGTCTGTCAGCATGAAGTCAGCTCCATAGAGTTCGAAGCTATTTTGTCTTTTATCCATTGACTCCTGACACGCTAGCATTGCGCCTACCAAGCATTGTTTAATTCCAGGATATATTTTCTCTTCCCACAATTCATATTTTCCTATCTGTCTTCAAATATCCAATAAATTTGTAAGTAATTTATATTATTGTGGAAACTATTCAATGTGTTTTATACATTCTTACCTGAGATAAGCTTTGAAAGTATGGCAATCCCACATATTCTCATCTGGCAACGCTTTGTCTCTCTCGTTGTTATTTTTATATTTAGTCTGTACTGCATTGTTCGTGAGATGGACAGACTCGTGGTAGTTGGACAAACTAAATATTTGCGAGCTAAATCTAAGGTAGCTGTCCCTGTAACATTTTAAAAGAAAACTGCAATTTGACATACATTCATACATAAACTCACGCCTTATTCCCATGGGGGTAGGCAGAAACCACAGAACGCCACCTGCTACGATCCTTACACACTCCTTTCGCCTCGTCCACGTTAATACATCCGGTGATATACAAGCACGCCGGTTACGAGTAGTGTACTGCGTACCGCCGTACCTGATCTTTCTAAAGAACCTCACCAATAATGTCCGTGTAGATCTTTCTAAGGCGTCCTTTCCCTGCATTGCCACTCACATCCCATCTGCCATATAAATTCCTTTTGTTAATCGCCTTTCACTCATCCTCTCATGACCGCATCATCTAAGCATACTCTTTTTATTCCGTGTCACTACATCCTTACTGCAATACCTATATCTAAACTTTTTATTTTATTTTATACTTTTTATTATCCTTACTTGTAAACCCAAATTGTTAATGGCTGACAATTTGTTACTAGAAACCACTGGCGTATATCGAATTTAGTATTGTATATAACGAGCGGATTTTCTGTAAGCAAAGACGTTGAATAACGTTAGTATTTGTAACTGTGTTCATTGATTCAACGAAAAAACCCTGTTTTACAATACCGATATATTTCTGTACGACATATCTAGTTTTCTGAACAGGTATATTGATAAGGCCTATTATATCTTTGATGTTATTCATGAGCTGAATGCCTCGACCGCGGCACTTATTTCCTGGCTTCACGATCCATATGTTAAGTACACCATCGATATCTATTTGAGGCCAGTACTTGGACATTGTTGCCAAAACCTTCATAGCTCTTCTTTCCAATTGCCTGCAAAAGAAATATGAAAAACAACAAGTCATTTATAAACAGTACTTGTAATAGTACTGTTAATATGAAGGAATCTCCAGACACGGGTAATATTAGATGTCTATCCATCTGTAAAACAATTTTTATTTCTATTTTGTCTGTGACATTATCGTTCCAGTGATAATTTCGGTCGTGTGTACGGGGGGACGTCTTTATGGTGAATGTAATTTTATAAAAATCAGCTCTCATCACTCGTACCTACTTGTGTAATAATAATAATACCAGCCATCATTGTCCCACTGCAGGCCACAGGCCTCTTCTCATACAAAGAAGCCGCGGATTGGCGATTTAAGATTTATATCAGGTAAATAAAGGTCAGGTTTGCTTACGATGTTCCCCTTCACCGTCGTCAGTGATTTCTAAGATGAACCTAATTCGCTACCTCCATATCCTTAGGTCATAAGGACCAGTGGCGTGAAAGATCAGACACTGCTCCAACTATGATACAAGTTATTAAAAAAAATCCGTTTTATTTTAATCGAATATAAAATCTGTCGGTCTTGCCCTTAGGGACACCACTGATAAGGATATACTGTTTGTATAAAAATCTCAGAGCCAAAAATCAAAATCCGCGGCTATGTATCGTAAGTTATATTAAGATAGAATCGGATAAAGCGACATGTTGATATTCCGTTTGCACACTAAAGATAATAAATATTGATGAATTGTTTTCAACGATGCAATCGATAAACAAGTGATCTAACTAATGTTGACAAAAAAATGTTTACACACAAATAGCGTTAAACGCAATCATTTCGAAACTATCTGCGTACCGAATATTGAAGGTTTTGTCTTCCGTGAATTTTGCTTTCTCGTGCACCAAGAGGTAATGGTGAGTCAGGAACTGGTCCCATTCATGCTCCCAGACATGCTGTTGTTCGTCTGTATCATCTATGTCCCTATGGGTTAGGAACAGTAAGTATTCGTGCAGTCTGCTAATAGCAAACTCTATAGCGCTGAATGGTACTTTTCCGGTCATTTCAACAAGATGATGTTCGTTGGTCTTTTGTAATGTCTTGGTAAGCCATTTGAGGACACTGATGCAGGCTGTTATTCTAAAATCGTCTATAAATTCTTCAAGACTGTCCGAATTGTGAATGTTGTAACAACGTGGGAACTTAGTTACTGCCACTCCTGGTTCTGTATGCCAGTGCATTTGCGTTAGGGAAGCTGTTAGACCTTCTTTCGTGGTGAAAATTGATCTGCAAAACCTAACAAAACGAAGATTTTGGTAAGAAAAAACGCATTACTTACGCATTCTTGTAAATTAATACTGAATTATGTGAATGTAGAGTTTACAATTTGAAAGATTTTATAAATAAAAGTCGTTTTCCTGTAACCCTAAATTTTGCATGCTATGTCGCAATTTAGCTTTATTACGTTTAGCACCATTTTATACCATGTTTTACGCAAATAAATGATTTATTGATGTTACGAATGTTTTTCCTTCAGATAGTGTATTTTATATGGTTACCTGCTTATGATTACATCCTTGTTACTTAGCAACCAGTCGTATTTATCCCTCTTTGTCGTCCAGAGAAAATCGACAGAGTGGTGCTCCATGAATTTATACAAAATCATTCTTTCCACTTTCGTTAGCTCTTTACCATGCAATTTTTTGGGATCTATATTTGTTGGTGGGTGGCGGACCTTGAAATTTGGGAATTTAAAAAATTAATAAAAGAATATTTATTTTTCTATGACCCCCAAAAGTAAGCCATGAAAATTTTAAAGCGTAAATTGCATTTATTTGATTAGGCTTTCAACAGTGGCGGATTTACTGGCAGGCAAGATCTAGGGCATTAGGAGGAACACGGATCGATGGGTTTTAGTCAGTAAGAGACTTAGAGACTTCCTTCCGCTCCGCCTAGAGCGGAACAAGTCATTTGATGATGTTCCCATCCTTAGAAAAAAGGCATATTTGAGAAATGTGTAAATCCGCCACCTATCGAAAGTTTGATTATGGGATAGAAGACGCCCTATATTTCGATTATATCTAGAAATAAGTTGACCACTGACTTACCCCTGGTGGTAAACCTGGTGGTAAATTTAAGAATACCTTATGTGACTCATATTTCTCAATCCAACCACGTTCGAGGAGTGCTCGGCGCACCGCAGGGAATCCTCCCCCCTTTATCATATACACTTTACGATCTCTCATAGCGTTGTCGGCAATCTTTTTCAGGTCATTCCACCTTTCAGTGCTTACCCAACTTTTGTATTGCCTTAATTGCTCACTCGATGAAGTAGTTTCTATCAAATAATGTACAATGATATTACCATTACAGACAACTTGTAAAGCCTTCAACAACTTGTAAATATCGTGCGATTTGCCGTACATTGCGGGACCGTGCGGCTGTCGTGTCATAAGTGACCGATCATCGACGGAAATGTACGACAACTTGTACGATATTTCTCGCACCGTCTAAATCAGCTTTTAATGTAGAATGAGACAGTGGTATTAAAGGATATAAATGATCTACTTATTACTTAGATGAAGTATACAAAATACCAGCTGTCGGCCGCGACTTCGTCCGAATCAAAGTTAATAGGTATATTAACCCACGGGAATCGTACATTTTTCCGGAACGAAAATTAGCACATGTGCTATTCCAGACGATAATCTATCTGTGCCAAATTTCATCCAGATCCGTTTATCGGTTCTGGCGTGATTGAGAAACTTAAGCATCCATCCATCCAAAACTTTCGCATTCATAATTGTAATAATATTGTAAAATATTGTTTAAAAAGAGTACCTATGGAGTTTCTGGCCCTTTCTTCTCTATAGGGACACTACCCTTTTGAAAGAGGTAAGTAGACCTTTTTTCCTTGAAAATGTTCATTGTATGAATATTTTGACTGACTACATTACAAACCTGGTCCATTTTCGGATTTGGATAACGAGACTGCACTTGATGGCCGTAATTCCTTCTTGGCTGTGCTGTCTCGATGTAATTTCGAGTCTGAAACGCTCTCCTCTAGCTCCATGGTTATAGCCATGAGCCTCGTTTACCACTCACTTGAATTCTGTAAAAGACCAGTCTGATCAACATTTTTACTCTTCAATCTCTAATCCATGTAGACGTGTATACTGCTCGAGAGCCTAAGTTGGACTGGCTGTCTGAAAATAACCCGGTAGTGCAATAACCTACTTTATTTTAACCTACATCGGGGGTCCTTGGCTATCAGTAGCATCCGTGCACATCCCCGCCTGGCACCTGTGCGAATGACGTCATAAAGTATCTACCTCCTTGGGAAATCGTGCATAATGTAGTTACACGGAAATTAATAAACCCAAATTACTCTTACCTTCTGTTATCAGGCCAGTGCTCAGAAAACTAGGTTAAAAACGAACGCAATAGCATTCATATAAGAAAAAGATGTTGTTTTTTTGTAATCTAAATTAACTTTAAATTTATTATTTTACATTTTCAATTTCGTTAGATATTCGACATGATCTACTAAAAAATATTCTCTATTTTCCGGTGGCGTTTAGAGAATCATGGACAAGTAATACGGAAAATCAGTTTGCAAATTGACTACAGATGGATAATACATTACAGCAAAAAGGATTTAATTAATTTTAAATAAGTTAATATATCTAACACTTAAAAAAAGTAACTAAAACAAGATGGTATCGAAAAAATGGGTTATTTCTATTGTAGGTACTTAAGTAAGTATATATTTCTAAAATTAAATAAAAATCAATTCAGTAGTATTTAGAATATACAATATGTCGTTTTGCATCCTCGTCAAAATTTAGGAGGTTGTCATAAAAGTCATAAATAATCAATTAAAATTACGAGACCTGAATAATAATAATAACACCCTTTTTTATTAGTTGTTAAAATTTAATCGTATTTCAGAATAATCCATAACTTGAAATTGGAGAATCACTCTCTGCGCTTTAGCGCCAATTGTCTCTGTGTGCGTGAGTGTATCACATGCGTAGGTATGCTATGCGCGTCCAAAAAAAGTTCACGACCCTTAGATTGTCGTGAGTATCTACGGTCAGCTGATTAATAAAACGTTAGTTTTGCTTATTACGTTTTATTGCAAATTGCAGATTTTATTAACCTTAGATGTTAATTAATAACACTTGTTTTTATTATTAAGATCTAAGAATACGTACTAGGATTTATCTACTTATCTACGCTATCAGCTGATTGATAAAATGTTAGTATTGCCATTTTGCTTTATTCTGTTTTATTGCAAATCTACCGATTTTGCTAAGAATACATACCTACTAGGATTTAGGTACAACCTGAGACGTTTTGCTAGGCTGTGGCACATTTATTTGTTGTGAGCGCGGGATTTAGGATAAGTACTTGCTGCCGGCGGCGGCGCGGCGGCGGGACGCTCTTGGCGCATTGTAGGTAAATTCATGATTTATGAGTACCTAATTATTAGTAATGATTTTGTTTTTATTTGTAGATTAAATTGGTTGATTTTAAATTTCCCTTCCTACTTTAACGGGCTGAGGACCGACAAAAATACCTACCTTAGTAGGTATTTTTGTGTGCTTGCCCGTGGCTCTCGCTGGAAGTACTCCAGGATATCTTCCTGCAAGGCGACAGGCAGACCTTCACTGCCGCGAGCTTGAGCATGTCGGGGTACGTCAAACTGCCGAAAATCCCGCAGTCTCTGTGTAGCAGACAGCATAACGCTCTGCGTTGGCGGTTCCCTATTGGGAAACCGTTCTGCGAACATCCGGATGGCTCCACTGATGGCATCACAATCACATAATTCACGTATACGACGGAGGCACAGAACAACGAAATTTGCGATACACTCACGGCCGGCGGCGAAATCAATTGAACTAATTTAATAATTTTTTTGCTTTGCGGCGCGCCCGGGCGCGGGAGTGGGGCACCACAGGGAGAGGGGTGCGCGGGCGGCGTCTATTGTGTTGTGGTTTTATCGTTTGCGATTCTTTGTGTGTGTGCGCGCGGCCAGCGATCCTAAACTTAGTCTTAAGATGGGCCGCATTTTCACCGGGGTGGTTTACTGATTTCCGTAAATAAGAAAACATTAAAAAAAAAACACCTACCTATTTTATTATTGATTCGGGTCTAGAATCACTAGCATAGTTACCTCCTTGAATTTGACGAGGATGCAAAACGACACATTGTATACAGGGTAATTGAAAATATACCCGGAACCTTAAAAGGGGTCATTGTACTCATCATTATGAACAACTTTTACTATGGAACCAACACTGAAATCATGAAAAAAAAAATCAGCTGTTCCCTACTAAAATGCTACACAACACGATCATAATGTATGAAACAGCTGCTTTTATTTCATGATTTCAAGTTTGGTCCCATAGTAAAAGTTGTTCATAATGATGAGTACAATAACCCCTTTTAAGGTTTCGGGTATATTTTCAATTATCCTGTATATAATTTATTAATAATGAAGCTCGACACACACGAGGACGGTAAGCAACCCGGTGGTTAAGTAGCCAAGGTAGGTACCTCTTGAAGTCTTTAACTACAAAAGTGATGGACATGGAGTTATGGACTGGACACATTACAAACCAAACATGGTATGGTATTAATTTGGTAATAATTTGGTAGGACTTGACACGGTCACCGACCAATAATTAATTGAAGTACTTTTTATGAGCTGTCAAAACGCAGTTCACCCTTACATTTCAATTTAAACTGTGACGTCACTTTTTTGCTGACTCAATTGATTATCTATGTATTTAATGATTTCAAAGCAACTAGAAATCAAATTTTACTGTTAATTAAAAATAAATCAGATTTTAGAGGTAAAATAAAATATTTTTTATAGAAGGTGTGTCTTGGAACTAATAATTAATGGTGACAAACTGACCTACCCATTTTTTGGCTACGGAAAAACGAACCATGAATAACCCACTTCCCTATATTCAGTTACATAGATAAGTATAGAGTATGCAAACCAATAAACATAATAACTGTCTGATACTGTCTAGTCCTACTTGCTTTAATACCTATATCTTTAATCGTTATTAATTATTAAGTCTAATTAAAGACACCACTGACTAGAACTATTATAGCCGTGTTGTGTCGATTGAGTTGTAATTATTTCGTTTTGCGTGCGTGTTCAAAAGCTGTAAATGAATGCTCACATTTTATTGTGTAGTGTAAATGAACGAATTATCGACGCTGTTTTATAGGCAGTTAGAAATAGTTAATTCTGTACCGTCATGATTCTTCTTTCGTATTGATCGACGATATATTTAAAGGTACTAATTTTATACTTTAGTAAGTTTAGTTTAAAATGATGATAATTATGAATTAGATATATCGTTATCGCGCACGAAATCACCAGTTTTTGCTCGAGAATTCGTCCGCGTAAATTTTCACACGGATACCAATTTTTTTTTAGTAATAAAATATCTTTAACACTCTGGGAACATTATATCTTCAGAATTCCTAATTTTCAGAATTTGATCAGAAGTTATAGGTAATTAATAAAAATAAATAAATAAATAATAAAACATTTAAAACATTATAATTAACTAGCTGTCCGCCGCGGTTACACCCGCGTCTTTTGGTTACTGCTCCGCTCCCGTAGGCTGTAGCGTGATGGTATATAGCCTATAGCCTTCCTCGATAAATGGACTACCCAACACTGAAAGAATCATTCAAATCGGACCAGTAGTTCCAGAGATTAGCGCGTTCAAACAAACAAACAAACAAACAAACATTGCAGCTTTATAATATTAAAATAAGTATAGATAAAGTAGTTAATTGTAGTTTCAGTAGTAATTAAACTTATCTCTTATACTGTATTGAAACTGAACTACTGTCCAGCGATTTACGGGACTCAAGATCAAGACTCACTGTCACTAGTACATACTATTTCCATGGTCACAGTTTACCCGAAGAGTTTCGAACAGAAAACCATTTCTACCTCCGCGTCTAAAAATTTAATGTAGTTATCTAAATGTATACTAGATGGCAGCACTAAAAACCCTTTATTTACTCTTCAATTTTATTTACGTTATGGGAATACCAAAAACATTACGTTAATTTAAAACAATGTTTACAATTTATAATAATAAAAACTGTTGTTTTTGTAGCTTCAAATAATTCATCATAATTAATTACCTATTTAACGTAGCTAACTTCACTTCGATGTTCCTCAGGTTGCCTAACATGCAATGACGGTACACAACGGTATTGATTCTGAAGTTTGGCACCACTGATTATGACATGAAAGCAAGATGGCGAGTTCATCTCCGTTTGATGGTTCTCTGTGATAATTCACACATTAGATGTCATTTTTCGAACTTATTTCGTAATGGTCTGGCAAATCAAACATTAGTGAAAAAATCTCTAAGTAGTGTTAAAGTGTTTTAAGTACTGTAAAGTGTTCTTATTTTAGTTAGATGTGCATCTAACCCACCTGAGGAATGTTGGTTTTTTCAGTGATTTGTGATTCGGTCAGGTGTTTTCGTTTTAGTCAAAATTAAAATTTTGTTCTTGCGCAGTGAGTGAAGTTACATAGTTCAGATGTATTTGTGCCGTGGGGATGCTAGATGTCGGGACTGTTTCCAATGTTGGGAAACAAAAGCGTGAACTATTTGTTTTGATAGACCGTGATAAAATAAATTGAGAAGGTCGGACAGAGAAAGAGCTCCGGCCGGAGTTATGGCCTTCAGTGAGGTGAGTGTCTTTTGAATAGTATTTATGTGGCTTCTTATTCTTCTTTGTTATTTGTTACTGGCATAATTGAAGAAAAGACAAAAAAAAACTGTTATTTCTATGGTAGTGCAGAAAAGTTTTTTTCTTCAAAAAAAGATATTATGTGGCAGAGCATATTACCATTTAGCATGCGATTAACTTCGTTGAAATCAACTAGGGGAGAGGGGGGTACAGTGGATCACTTTTTTTTATAAGCGGTATAAATCAGTAAATAAAAAATAAACTTTAAAAATTACAGTTTCATATAATAGGACGGGTTATTGGCTAATTAAATCTATTTCAACTTTAGCAATAACGTCAATAGATTTCTGGAAAAACAGGTTTTTTTTTAAGTTGGAAAATGATCCACTGTACCCCACATCTGGGTCACACTGGATCTTCATGTGGGGAACTGTGGATCGTAATGGGGTACAGTGAATTATTACATGGAATTACCATGCTTTTTTAAATGGGTCACAGTGAACTGTTTCAAAATAGATATGAAATAAAACATTAATTTGTTTAATCAATACTTTTAATCAAAATACTACAAAATAATCAGTTTTCGATTAATTTTTAACAGTCTGTAGTTTTAAATCTAGAAAATGCAGTAAATCAACTCTATGAAATTAAAAAAAAAAAAAACAATCTTATCTTATCTTATCTTATTTAGTGCAGCAACTTTCCTAATTTTATTTTCTTCTAAAATGAGATCGATCGCATTCTTCATCTGGTCCTGACTAACGAGACCAATATTCGTTTTTCTTTTACGGTTCCGGACCATGTTGTTGGCCTGAAACAATTACCAAATTAGGTTAGGTACATAATATTAGTATGGGGCACAGTGGGCCGCAGTCCACTGTACCCCAGAGTTAAAAAGTCCACTGTCCCCCAACACACCTTAGTTAAAAACGAAACACATTTTTACGATTAACTTATCCTAAACTAAAAGCGCACCACATTATTTTGGGACCTTATTAAATCATTATTCAGGAAATCTAATCATATTAACACAATATCAAATAGTTTTTAGTATAGAACATTCGATAAACACTGAGAAAAAAATTGATTTAGTACTTACGGGCGGCGAAATGGCAGCTACACGTGCTTCCACAGCGAGAGCGTCAGGGGCACTGGCGGTCGGGAGGGGGAACTATCAGAGTGCGCTTTACATCGGCCTGCGGTGTGTGTGTAGTCGATAGACAAGGAGTTATATAAGTGGATTCACTGTGCCCCACGGTCCACTGTACCCCCCTCTCCCCTACTTTGGCACTTAGTAGCTATAAAAATATTTGGCATTGATAATATTGTAAGTCCGTTATCTATATCTGGGAATTAATTACAACTTTAGATTAGAAAGGAATTGATAATTCTCTGTAATAATCCTGTGTGATGCATGCATAATGTATCTTGATATACCTAGATGTTGGGTGCTAGTTGTCTCAAGTTATTGTTTCTCTGATTGTGACTCATAGAATATTGCATTTATCAAACTAGTTTTATCACACCATTATTTTAGATGACATCACAAGTACTTACGTTATTGAAAAACAATGTTTCAAGAAAATTATGAAGTTTAAGCAAAACATGGAAGACAATGTTAATTTATGACTATTTAAAGCAGGTTTTTGGATGTTGCAATGTATGTGACTGATCTGTGGACTCGGTGACCTCAAATTCTTTTATAAGTACTACTTAATGCTCTTTAATAATTTACTTTATTTAAATTGAATATTTGGGTATTGGTAATGTTGTTCAATTTCTTGCTAAAACTGACAATACTTGAAATTTTTTACCTTAGTGAACCAGTTCCTCATTGATTTTTTCAAATAAAAGAAACCAATCAGTTATGATTAGGTACTATACTTATTCAACTATGTAGTATCTCTTGCAAATGCCTATACATACTACATTTATAATACCTACAGAAAATCTTGATACTTTTCCAACAAGAATGTTACTTTTACATAACATTCATGCTTATTTGACAAGGTATCCAGTGACTGCTTAGAGATAAATGTAGGTATTTGAGTATTTCTACGAACGGTAGGTACCTAATTACTATAAATGACTGCACAACACCATACTGTGCTTCCCCCTCACGTTGCATGCTTACACTAGCACTAGTGCAAATGTACTAACACATAAATTCTACAAGTAGGTACTAAGTTTATAAACCTAGTTACAACTACTAGGTAGGTACTAATAACTAATAATCTTTGTTCTTTTCTATGACATGGTTGTAAAATTTAACTGCGTATCAATAATACCTACTTATTTTTCAAATACTTTGAAATATGTAGATCGTTCTAATGCTCAATGTTCTCTTCAAAGTCTCAATCCTCATGAGTAAATAAGTGGTACAAAATAAAATCTTTCTGAAGTGTTTTTGCTACCCATACTATGGTCAGTAAATAAGTTTTCATTTAGTTGCTTAATGAATTTATAGACAGCTGTTGTTCTTGATTCTTGTTCAATAAGGTACTGATTGTAACAAACATTTTTTATAGGTTAATTATGCAGCACATAACTGAGTCAGTATACTCTTAATATTTATTCAACATCAGCTTATCAATTAAGTACCTACATTTAATTTGGTACTGACAAAATTAGTTCAGTTAAATTGGTCCAATTCAGACAAGTTTTTAAATATTATTTTACATACATTTTAAATTATATGAAACAAGTTAAAAAATAACCTTATAATACCAAATGAGTAATTAATAGTAATTTAATAATTATGTATTTCCCATTAGATGTTGCAATTTCTAAGTAATTAATGAATGAGGTAAGGTGTACTTTACCTCATTCATTAATTACTTAGACTACCTACTAGGTACTACTAAATTGCAATTTCTACTTAATTGCAATTTAATTGATTTTTGCCTCATATTTTATGAATCAAATCACAGGGACAAGTTAAACCAGAACCTTAAGTACGATTTTTAATTACTTCATTATGTTTATAAGCTTAGGTATTTATAAGCTTTACTAAGTGCTTGGAAGGACTTTAAAACTGATGTAGGTACCTACCTAATGTAATAAAAAACTTATACTTATTACCAATATAAAATCAAGGTTTCTTGTACTGCTTCACCTAAGCACTAAACTTGATTACAATAGCACTGATTATTTATAAGACCCAGTTTCGACGCATTATGTTTTATGAGAGCTCATTGCTTATTCGTTCCTGGTGCATTAGTCTGAATACTTCCATTGTGCTAAAAATTATACATTCACAACTTACACAATAGTTACATCTCTAATTTGAGAGCTCCAAAATGTCAGCGTCGGGCGAATCGGCCGCGGCGTCCATGACGCAACAACCGTTACCAATTCACACGACGGGTTTGTTATTCCTCGGGGCCACTGGCCACAGCCTACAAGTTAAGTTGCTGAAGTCATATGGCTTTGGATAAAACATCTTCACCATCTTCAGATTAGTTGTAGGCGTTTCATAATTGTGGCGTTTAGCGGCAGTTTCCCACGGTTCGATTGTTATTCTGTACCCGATGTGAGCCGCTTCGTGCGTAGCCGTCGAGGTGACTGATATCGCTGCGTGAGACTGCACTCTTGTTACCTTTTCGGAAACAGCCATAAGAAGTAGGCCTCTGTCTCTTCATGCCATTGTTAAGGTTGCAGTAGAATTTGGCGTAGAGAACATTCATTTCTAAACTGTAAAGTAACTAATCGATAAGTTAGGTAGTTATTACATGAACGATAATATTATAGGAACGAATAACATTTAATTTCTGTTAGCAACAGGAAAGTGTTGCTATAATTATTTGTAACACATGTGTGTGTAGTGTACCTAATTGTGTATTTACGGAAGCTGCGATTATGTATAGAATGTAGGTAGGTTATAATACCTATACGTTTCTTCCTATGAACACACCGGTCTACATAAATACTTCCTTGGGTTACTTACACGTGTACCGCAAATAAACGAGAAGAAAGGGCACTGACGAGATTTTACGACAGTCTGTAAATTGTAAAAATACTCGAGCAGGTATTTTGGTACCTACGTACTACATCTATACTAATATTATAAAGCTGCAGAGTTTGTTTGTTTGTTTGTTTGTTTGAACGCGCTAATCTCTGGAACTACTGGTCCGATTTGAAAAATTCTTTCAGTGTTAGATAGATTAGTTATCGAGGAAGGCTATAGGCTATATACCATCACGCTACGACCTACGGGAGCGGAGCAGTAACCAAAGACGCGGGTGTAACCGCGGCGGACAGCTAGTAATAAATAAAATCCAAGAAAAGAAAAGAATCTGGGGAACGTCAAACGAGTAATAGGCCAAAATTAAACTAAATTAAGTAACGAAGTTTGTGTTAGGCAGGTTAAAATAATGATGCCAACCTAAATGCAATGCCGGCAAAGCGAAACTTGATTCGTGATGAGCTAAGTTGATAGAATTTGAAATTCCAAAAATGAAAAGACCTTTTTTTTCTTTTTTATACTTTTCTGACGATTTTCAGATAGACCCTAAAGGTACCTACTGCAATGTAAATAAATTAAAACTGACGATTAATTAATGCAGAATATGGTTAATAACAAAACCAGGAAGTCGCATTGGTAGGTACTTATTAGTGTTGGTACCTACATACTTAGTAACCGACGGTAAAAAATATCATGCCATAGTTTCCTTTGAACTTTAACAGTAGTTAAGTGCCCTATTGTGTGCTACAAAGAAACAATATGGTCTAGTTAGATGGTAGGTAGCTAGGTAGGTAAATATTGTGGTGTTTGCCTGGTGTGGCGGTCGTTATCTATATGGGCCGTAGTTTCCTCGTCGCCCCCGATTGCACCCGTATGTTAACAGTACCTATCCTTTTCTTTTTAGTTCGTTAGTAATCGTTAGTCTCCAAATTTAATTGTTGGTAAAGTTCTTAGCAACAATATTGGTTGAGACGTGCTACGTTTATAGGTAGTTGCCAAACTTAAATACGTTTTGTGAATGTGTCCCGAACTCCCGACCGCCTCGGATGTTTGTGCTGCGGCGTCACTCGAGTCTAATGAAATTCCAAGTAGGTAGGTACCTACCTATTTAACTCAACCCTATTTGGGAATTCGCCAGAGGTTGGCATTGTTTTGTAAAATTGTAATAATGTTAATTTTGTCTAATTCTCAAGCCAATATTTAAAATATCTTTTGAAAATGTTATTTTTCTTCTGGATGTTTACTTAGAAATGTTACTTTTTACAAGCAGTGTGATTTCTACCTAACATAAATAAATCAAAACCACAAAGACATCTCGACGAAACAGCAAACCAAACCAATTCATAGTAAAAATAGTAAGCTAATGATATTATTTACCTGTTACATACTGAGAAAGGAAGGTAAATATAATAAAAACTACTAGGTAGGTACCTACTGACTAGCTTCGAAATCCAATACAAATGCGCAATGTGTACTAACATTTAAAAATAGTTGCGATATCCAGCAAATGATACTGTCATCATGACGTGCCGTCAAAACGAATCGGTCAAATTTTAGGCAGCCGCGCCCGCAGGTCATCAACCCCAACTTTATCAACAGTCTAATTGGTAGAGCCCTCCGAACAGCACAACTTCAACCAGTATTTGCATAGGAGTCTACTCGTGCCACCCACAAAAACAAAAAGTTAACTAGAAAATTCCATTTGACTGTACATTGTTTAGTTTTGAACTTAAATTCTCCCGGAGGACGATGCCACCCAGCTATGTATAGTCAACTTGGATAATTTCCAAAGCGACGAACAATTTACTGTCGAGCATTGTAAACACCTGCTTTAGTCAGACATTCCCTTCTTTGTTTATCTTTTCTGGATGTCACAGTCGTTTGTGTGGGAAACCCACAGCGGAATGATAGCCACAGATATGTCGTTTGTGTGGCTATCATTCTGCTGTGGATTTTGAGGTTAAAAAAGTTCATATGTACCTATTCTGGAAAAAGCATAAATTAATTTAATACCTACTTTGAATTACATTCTTTCGTTTTTGGAAAACTTTGATAAGAGCTAGGCAGACATAGTGAGTAATCTTACTGCTATTATTAATACGAAAGTTTGTTTGAATGTTTGTTACTCAATCACGCCAAAACTGAACAGGATGTTGATTAAATTTGGCATTAAAATCTGGAATAGCACGTAAGTTACTTTTTATCCTGGAAAATGTCCATCAGTACCCGTAGGATAAATATATAAACCTTGACGCGGACGAAGTCGCGGGCAGAAGCTAGTATACTAATACAACATTATAATGGCTATTTACAAATTTTCACAGATAATGTTGTCTATGAGATATTTAAAAAATACAATATTTATTAGGTACCTACATGACAAAATGCACCATTAGGCGAAAATGCTCCAATTACTATAACGGTATGATAGAAAAAAGTACCTACCTAGAATACGTGCATGTCTGATGTTCTGTGAGAGACAGTATGCAAGGGTGTCCACTGTCTATCGTTAGTTAGTTGTTTATGACACAATTAACAACATTATATTACTTATTTTTTCGTTCATGTTTTTATGTTAATTATTGTAATTGGTGTTGCACCTTTTCAAGCTTCTCACCGTATAAACGCTTATTAGATCTTTTAGATTTTAATGCAGTTTCATCAATAGAAAGAGTATTCAAGGGGAAGGTTTATGAAAAAAAAAATAAGAATTAAAATATACAATCATATTATTAATAAGAAACAGAAACAAAGTTACAATTTAATTTAACTACTTGCACTTAATGAGATATACCTAAGTAAACAATTTATGTTAATTATCTGTTTGAATTGTGATGCTATTGATGTTTCTATCAAATATACAACAGAATACATCTTACTAAATAGCTAATTTATTTATAAATTCAATTGATATATTAACGCAATTGACCTTTAAGGCGCGTTTCCATTATGCAAGTGATTTGCATACCAGTTGCAAGTTGCATGCAAATTGTATAGTGGAAACAACAACTTGCAAACAAGTTGCAACTTGTATGCAATTAGGTTTAAACTTGTACGCACAATAATCAAGTCGGCACATTTGCACGCAAGTTGCAAGCGCTTGCGGTCGTGCATAGAGGATTACTTTGTTTATGACTTTATTACTTTGAGAACTAACTTGTATACCACTAAAATCTTGTATGCAAGCTGCAAGTTGAACAAAATCGTGTTTCCAATTCAAATCACTTGCACACAAGTCTGACGTCATACATGTATGCAAACACTTGCATAAT
The DNA here is from genome assembly GCA_949316365.1 of Hoplodrina blanda. NCBI lineage: Eukaryota > Metazoa > Arthropoda > Insecta > Lepidoptera > Noctuidae > Hoplodrina > Hoplodrina blanda. The sequence continues at coordinate 12,900,581 of OX438581.1, forward strand.
GGAAACGCGCCTTTAACCTCCTTCGTGCTTTACGTGAACTATGGAGCTCAATAGGTGAAAGGAGCGTGTTTGTACCACCAAGTAGGTACTTACGACGATACCTCTCTTTATGGTACCTCCTATACGACAAGTTATATCGACCTAGACACGCCTTGCCTGCCTTGTAACATGATTGATTTGATAGGAAGTGTTTGTAAAGAATGTTCTAAAAAAAAATTCGCAATATAAATATTTTATCTTGAATCAAATCTTATTTTGCTACTGACGGAAATGTATCTGATGCGTAAATATAAATCCTATCCTAGTATTATAAATAAATATAATTTAATTTTTTATTTATAAATGCGAAGTTTGTGAGGATCGATGAATGTTTGTTTGTCTTTCACGCTTAAATGGCTGAAATTTCCCACATATAAGATCTAGATTCTGGCTTAACACGTTGGATAATTTTTATCCTGTTTTTGTGTTTCCCTGGGATATTTTTTATTTAGGACGTCCTTTGAATTCGATTGAAGTCGCAGGCAGAAGCTAGTTTATTAATAATTGTATGTACAAACATGAGCGGCTATTATAATGCAAATAAACAGAATAACAAATAATAAAATGCGGCTATGCGGAACAATTCTCTAGTTTTGATCTGATACGTTCACTTCTGCCGTGTCGTGATGTTGTTATATTCGTAGCGATATTGTGACGAAACTGAACTCGAAATGTTGACCTAAATAATGTTAAAAACATTGTATTTTTAAATGTTGCACTTTATTTTGATACGCGCTCGAAGCCAGTTGAAATGCTTTAATAAAATAAACACGCGTGAAGGAATGTGGGGCGAAATTCGAAAGCATCGTGCTGTTGCCTACGTTGGCCATTTGTAATATTTAACGAAGCAATATAATAGGTAGGTACCTACCTACGTTTAATAATTTAATTGAAAAATATTTGTGCGTACGCTTGGTAAGTATTATTTTAATTATTCGTTTCGTTATATTAAGCACCCACCTATATTTTTAATTACAACACTTATTGCACATATCGTTAAATTACAAAAATGTAAAGTAGCTTTTAAAGTTTTCATAATTTTACCGATGGCAAATTTATAAAATTGAAATGTTTGCGCTTTTAAATTCAGTCCATATTATTGCTTTACTTAAAATGAGAAAATTATATAAAACATTACTTGCTTCACTCACATTACATAGACGTCTTGCAAGACTTGCATAACTTAACAAAACTGACACTCAAGCTTTTATGAAATGTTAATTACTGTGTGCCCTAGACAAGAGACGTGTCTAAGGAACGACGCCGGAAATGTTAATTACTGTGTGCCCTAGACAAGAGACGTGTCTAAGGAACGACGCCGAGGCATAATATCGACTTGGACCTTAAATATTCATACGAGGCAGCAAACGCCGCCAGCCCATCAATATTTATAACATACCGAGCCGGTGATAGAAAAGCGCTTCACCAATAAATTGTTCGGGAAACTGTTTCTTAATTTAATTTAACCGTTGAATTTCAAAATAATAATAAAAATACTAGGCTATTACAGTTACCGGCACGTAAGTTGGCAAGAGTTTTTCTAGTGGGGGAAGTTTGCGCACGCACAAATTCATACATTTTTATATGCGCGAACTTCCCCCACTACGAAAATCTCTTGCCAAGTTACGTGCCGGTAACTGTACTGTCCTATTCCTATTGCAGGGCAAAGGCCTCTTCTCATACAGAGATGGCACGAGCATTGATAACTACGCTTGCTCAAGGCGGATTGGCAATTTCAGAATGTCTGTGATGTCCAAGATAAACTTAAACAATATGTATTGAAAAAGTCTCATTGGTAACTGCCCAGATTATTGTCCCACCTCAGGGCAAAGCCCTCTTCTCATACAGAGAAGGCACAAGCACTGATAACCATTAACCACGCTTGCTCAAGGCAGATTATGTGATATTGCTGTACTTGTCTTTATTTTCTCCTGCATGTAGTTTAATATAGACGGCAGTTCAACCGAGTTTGGATACAAGTAATTATAGACGTTTGGTACAGCTACAGCTGAACGCGTCGATAGTAATTACGTTTTTAATAGTGCTGATATGATCAAAAGAAAGTCGACAGCTCCAATTAATTTCAAACTATAAAAAAAAAATATGATACATTAATTCCTACTTCCGTATTTGTTTTTCCTCCTTCGAAACGCCTTTCGTGGCAGTAATGGATAATTCAAAAAATCACAAATTCATAGTAGGTAATATTAATATCCTACTGAATCGGTCGGGAGTTTCAGTGGAGAATTGGAGACTAGCCAAGTAAGCAGAAGATATTATAGTGCACAAGTGTGAGTGCCCACACAGGTACACTTCCTCTTCCCTTATTCACATAGTCCGATGGGACGGTAATCCTACACACCCGGGGAGAGATCAGGCGCAAGGCCAACGGCTTTATGTGCTTTCCGAAGCACGGGGTTGTCACACCATCTTCCAAACTCCGCGCTGCTACTGAGAAATTGATAATGGAAAAACCCAGAACCCCACGCTCAGAAGTCGCACATGCAACCACAAACCAACGGGGCAGTAAATTGATAGTACACGTATTTAAATTAACAAGTTTGTAAAGCAGTAGGTAGATAACATGTAATGTGACTAACCGCAGTTAATGAACTTACCTACCTCATACCGGTACATCCCAACTCATTAATCTTCACATGATTGCAGTTTTTACATACTAAGATGTTTTTTACTTAGACTTCTGTACAGGTTTTCTATTTCGATTAGAATTTACTTCAGGTCATCAACTTTAATATCGTAAGTAGGTTTTGCTATTAAATCATCGTGTATTCACGGAGCATGCTTGCTTTACTTATATTGAATACCAATCGACTAGAGGACGTTTGGTATTTGAAATATTATCACGGTTTTACCTATTGAGGTCGTTTGGAATTTGTTTTTTTACTCAACTAGTAAATGCTGTAATATAAATAGGTAATTACCAACTTAATTCAATTCTTTTTCTTGTATGACGTTCAAAAGTGCCTTTTAATGGTCTAATTGAATTAAGTTATTTGACTTTGAATAACAGTTAGTTTGGTATTTATGATTTCACGCTTACTATTATATTATTATAACATTTAAAATTAGAAATAATATTAAATATACGAGCCTATATTTTATTGTCCCACTGCAGAGAAAAAGCCTTTTCTCATACAGAGAAGGCACCCCGCTTGCTGAGGCTGCGTGGCGATTTCAGACTTATTAATTTTAAGTACTGGTTTCCTCACGATGTTTTCCTTCACCGATTCCAGTGACGTCCAAGATAATCTAAAAATCACATTGGTACTTGCCCGTGCCCGGATTACGAACTCTTGTTCCAAATTAATAATAATAAGGGCTTTTATTATTATTAATTGGGAACAGGAGTCCTTTCTTGTACTCTGAAAAATATTGCCCTTATCGCTTTGAACTCATTACTTAATTAATGTTTCCGAGGTCAAAATAAACATTTACAACAAAGGTTCTTTTATTATTCGAAATATAAATAAACTTAGTACCTAGTTGTATAGTAAACATCAAATCTTGGAATTGGGTAGGTACTTATTACCACTAATTAATTATACTTTTAATGAGCTGTCAAAATACGATTCTTCTGTCGATTTTGTATGGCAATAGTAAACTGTTACGTCACTTATTTTTAACTTAATTGATTGACTATTTATTGATTTTAACTATAAATAAAATTTTACTGTTAATTGAAAATTAATCGAGTTTTCAGTGCTAAAATAAATTGCTTTTTGAAAGAAGTTGTGTCTTGGAATTATTGGTTAATGGCGCCATCTAAATTATTCCCTTCGCGAAGCGTGGAAGGAGTATTTTCGTGTGCTGAATGATGCAGCACATTTTAACCACAGAGTACCGTATTCTCGCCACTAGCCACACTAACAAGATTACTCGAAATACTCGATGACGGATCGCCACGATGATTGATCGTCAATATTAATTATTTTAAGTGCCAACGGCCGGTTCAATTTCGAATCTAAGCCTAACTGAACTAGGTATTACTATGAACCTAATATTGGAGATACCTACTATATTAATTACAAACTTACAGGGCCGATTGCACCACAACGCTAAACGAATTAAAAACTTCGTTCTATGTCTGTTTATCGTTTGAAGTTGACAGACACAGAATGATGATTTTAATAAATTGAGAGCGAAATATATTTAGTGACTTGTGTAAGCGGGCCTAAGTGTTCTCCTATTAAATGGCCCCATAAACATATTACGTTAATGCCTCTATCATTTGGTTTTAATATTGATAAATTAAAATGGAAGCAAGTAGCACCACAGATATAGATAGACATAGATAACGCAAGTATCACGATCTGTATGAAAACCAAGCGTGCCATTTTTTGACTACCTATTATGACGTCACAAGCACTATTTAGTGATGGGAAAATCAAAACGATTCAAAGACGCCGCCGCGTACGGCGCCCCCCTCGTCCTACCCCCGCCATGCGCCAGCGGCTCACCCGGTCTGGCCCGGTCAGCAGTACGCTGAAAGTCTTTGTAGTGAGAGGTTGCGTGCTCGAGCGCTTGCGTTCCGACGACGTGCTAGTTTTTGGATAATTTGCCATATTTTTTTAATAACATAATAACATATAATAATAACTACAATAACAATAATAATATAAATAATAAAAATATAATAATAATAATAACATAATTTAAATCGATTTATGAATCGATTTTATGACAGAGTAATGAGATATACAGAGGAATGAGATAAACAGAAAAATGAATGACAAAATAAAATTCCTGATCTGCTTATAAGGCAGTTAGGAATATATATTTTTAACAAAATTGTTAGTATTTCCCTAATTATTTCTTGTAATTGTTGTAGACTATCAAAATGTCGGAAACAAAGACAAAATCCAGAGAAGAAATTTTAGAAGTAAAACGAAAAGCATGTAAAATACGTTATAATAAAATCAAAATAGATCCAAAATTACATGAGCTACGAAAACTTTTTCCCTTCAACAAAGCTTGCTTCCTCAAAATGTATTGAACAAATAGTGCTATGCTTTGTTGGGAACCAATCTTTGTTTCCCGTCGCCTCAATCCATTTTTGTTTTAAATTGGGTTCATGTAAAAAAATCACGAAAACTAAAAAAATCACGAAACGTTACGATTATTTATTAAAATTGTCTACAAAGTACTTATATAATACAAAATCATTCCTCTGTTTCCGAAATCGATTCTTGAGAATCGATTTGTGTTGCATATGATGAACAGCACTAATCGCTAAAATTGACAGAAAAATGATAAAAGTCCCTGTACTACAAAACCGAAACGATATACGATAGTATCGCTTGTTTCGATATTCATTACTTGTTAAAGCAAAACGTCTCATCGACCGCTCCAAGTAAAAGCTGCAATGTAATAGGAACGTTTTGTTTTTCTCAAATTTGGTATTACCAGGTATTACTGAGGGTATTCTATTAAAAATAATTGTTTTTTCAATTAATTACGCATAATATTAATCAGAAAATGACTTACCGATGGAAGGAAACGTTTACTTTATTATTTCTCCTCGCATTTGTACAGTTTTTACAATTTATAACAGCACAATTAACCATTTTAATATTTTTAACTGACGTCCGACTAGCGCTATGCTCCGATGCAGACTGAGCGCGAAATTGGCCACTTACGATTTTTGTACGTAAGCTAGGCACGCGAAGTAGTTACTCTCGCGTTATCTATGTCTATCTATATCTGTGAGTAGCACGATGATGTTGCGAGGTCGAGTCCGTTATAAGTCAGGTTTTGACTGACCCACGCTGGGGCTTACGGTTATGGTGCACATTATGTAAATACTCAACGGTTTCATATGCCACAGGCCCACAGATTAACCAATAACTTGGTATTTTACATAGAGAAAGTAATTACTGAATAACATCTGTAATTTGCTAGTAGTAATACTTATTCACCTGTATTTTCCCACTACAGGGCAAACACACCCCTTCTCTTCTTTTGTTTCTTCTATTTAGATTATTTAAGACTAGTTTTTATCGAAGAAGTTTAGCTCAGCCTGCCCCTGCGCATGCCCTGAGCTGGTAGAAATAAAGTACTTATAATTGAAAAAAAAAATCTTAGTGTCGATTGTTGCTAGAATATTAGTAGGTAATTAAATTATCTATTAGCCAGATTAATACACGACTTATTAGTCATAACCTTTATACTTTTGGCGAAACGAAACAAAAGACAGTCGGAGACACAAAACACAAATTATATTTCAGAAGACGTACAACTGTGGCCCAGGGGTTAAGGACTTAAGGAAAACTAAAGTAACATGATTACTGGCTGAGGTACATACAATAATATGTCCAGTAAAACATTATTTTCTTATAACAGAACAGTAATTGCAAAATTACAGACAATGAAAACGTCCGGTTGTTTCTTAAGTAGTAATTGATTTCCAGACATGGCAAAAGAGCCTGCATTAATTGGCTATGCGTGTACATCCGACCTTGGCCTTAGATATCATTAGTTTGGTGTCCCACACGCGATGCCTCGGCAATTATCGTTGTAAGAAATACCAATTAATAATATTGTATGCAAAGCAAATAGTACACACATCTGTCATTTAATGAAACTTAATTGATTGCCTTAGTAGTTTAGTAATTGATATTACTGTCTTTCAATGTATCTTGGACATCATTGTCATCGGTGAAGAAAACTTGGACTTATAATTCAATTCGATTATTCTAGTGAAATCAAAAATTCAAAATCTACGTACTTACCTAATTAATGTGTTTCAGAACACACCTCAATATTACGGATCTAATCTCTAGAAAGTCTTAAAAGTCCATGTTTGATCTTAACATTTTCGTTCACCGTCGCGTTATCAAAACGTTATCGCAGTGACGCGGTCCAGATTATAATCAAACAAGTTTTCAAGATGATACATGAACACGTTGTGTTGAAATCTCGCTTTAACGCCTTTAAAATCGGATAAATTACTCCGTAATTTTAGTTGAGATTAATTGACCTGAATTATTCGTTTACGTTTTGATTTGTTTTATTAATTTGATGATTGTTTGCGTCACTTATTAACAAGCTATTTGCGTTGTGGATTGATTTTAATTTATTACGCTATTTTTTGTCCCATTGCTGGACAAAGCTCTCCTCTTTCCTTTTCCAAACTTCTCTATCTACTGCGTCCTCTGGGCGAGCTTACTGCGCAAAAGTACTGATTGATTTATAGTATCAATAAACCTAGTTGAAAAATCTTCGCTGTTCATCAATTAGTTAAACGTTTCCTAGTAACCTAGCTACTATTTTCTAGATCAAGGTGTGCCGGGCTATTTTTGGCCCGAAACCACGAGACTAGAATCGATTTGCTGCACTCAAAATAGACACGAGTCATTTAGTTATGCTGTATTTGTACTACTTATTAGCAATTGGAATTCGATTATATTTAAATAAAACCTAAGTATCAAATATTTTCGATGCTAATTTCTAAGCTCATTTACATACAAGCCCGATTGAGGATGCCAGCGCCGTTATACTACAGCTAAAGCTCTAACAAAACAAAAAATAGTCTATATTCCGTAGAAAAATGTTAGAGACACCATAAATATTGTACGAACAGGATTTCTGAACCATTCCTGTTTTATCTTGATCCTTTTTTTTGTCTTATTAAGTACCATAGATATAGTAAAAAAGGAGATATGGCGTGGAGTTCAAAATGTATAGAAAACCGGTGAAGCCACAATTGCCCCTCCATAACGCTAATATTGCACACACAGTTCTGTCAAAACAATACTACGAACAAGTGCACACACGCGACATCGATAACTCAGTCATTTAAATATAAACCTTATTCCTTAAACCACAGCGTACTTTTTCCGTATAATTTACTCACACTAAAACAATTATCATTGTGTGTTGTCGGGACTAGGGGGCGGGTCAAATTACGGCGGACCTGAGCAGCGGACGCACCATGCGACATTACGGCTTATCGAGGTTTCGTTATGTCAGTTTTACATTGCTTGTTTAGTCACTCAGTGACAGACTGAGGTGGTTGTAAAAGAGCAATGTATTTAATGCAAAAATAATACAGTCGGAGTAATATAAGAAAACAAAAATAAAGTAGTACAAGTGAAATATATTTTACGGATTGTTGTTTTTCGTGATTTTTAAGACAAAAATTGTAAAATACTTGTACTTAGCTGTGGTAACTGATGCCATGACTTCTGAAATTTTTGTTTTGGCTTCTATTTTTACAAGAAACCACTGAACAAGACGGCATAATCGTTTTTTTTAAGCGGTTTTATCACGATCGCGGTTGACAACACACTAACTCGCGGTGACGGTTATTTTTTCAATAGCTGAGCAAAACGCTCAGCACCGCGTGGTCACCGACACGCCCCCTTGCCACTTCTCCTGCTTTTAATATTTCTGTGTTAAGTACCAATAATGTTTATTGTTGTAAACTGTATACATATAGTCTGCCTATATGTATAAGCTGCTCTTTAATTTAGTAAGTATCCATAAATTACTTGCAAATGGACGAAGATTTATTAATTAAGGAAAGAAGCGAAAGGCTCTAAGTTTAGAATAGAAAACTTATTACTTTTGACAGCACCCACCAACTTGAGTAATGTGAGAACTATCAAGTGACATTGACTGAAATATGTTTTCGCAATCTTAAGAGCCCTAGTACCTTCTACCTACCAGTGCTATGGTAATTCTCTCTCAGCAGCGCTAAGTATTTCGTCACAGCGCGTTTCGCGTGGGTTTGTTTCTGACACTACAGTATATTACTCATTACATATATTCACAATACGACTGTAAATACATGCTAATTACGTTCTTAGTGAGACGTACGTACTACGTGTACTGTGAGCATGGCCTTGAAGAAATATTATATTACTGACTTGTATGCCTTTTATAATTGATAATTTATGTAAACGTACCATTTGAACAAAATAAAGGATTACGGTTTCAAGTGAATAAATATCTGTTCCTAGAAATTTCTGTGGTAAAGATATAAAAGTGAAACTTAAAAACTAACGTGTTACCATATTTAGTAATCATTAACTATGATTGAGTTCATTCTATTGGACGACTTAATGTTGCGTGACCGTTCGTTCTAGTCGTTGTTCGTAAACACTTTCCAAAATTATGTTCATTCAGCTAACTACTATTATAATACCACTACTATACTAGTAAAACCTTCCTTAAAGATACATACGGGTGATACGGGGTGTTAAAAGACACATGTATATCACAAAGCCGTTCACTACGCATACTGCCTATCAAACTAAGCAACTTTGAGCAAACATTTTTGCTGGTAAATGACTTTTATTTTTGCTGTGAAAAATCACTCTTTATTGTGCGCAATGTAACACACACAAAACATTGTACTTTCGGGTTTATGTAACATTATAGGGGCGTGACTCGTGTTATAACATTAAAAACTGGTTTTCCTAATAAAACGTGTCAAATTGGAGCTCTGATCATCAATATCTCCGTAACCAAAGGTTGGCCAGATATGGACTAAAACGAGAACAAATATCGCAATATTGAGAAGAACATGCAACTTTCGGCTAAGTTAAGCTGCTTTTTATACCCGTATAGCTATTGCCTTTTAAGTGTAGCAGAGAATGAAGTGCCCACGTATCTATATAAGGACTGATGTCATCACTAATCCCGTAAACTCACGCGGGACCAAATTATTTATAATGAGATTACATTGCTTTACGTTCATTTTTAGTGAGCAAACTGCTTTTGACTGACATAAAACGTCATTCACTATACTAATAGACGATTGTAAAGTTTATTGAAACATAAAAAAGAATTACGTTTCATCTCGTCTTAAAACTCGTAACACTGCACAGTGTCGTAAAGTTTCATAGAAATTTGGATTCAGTGTTGTCTTGTAGAAAAATAAGTACTGAAAGTGCTACAGTCAAGCAATCATTCTGTCACATAAAAAAATTGTATTAGCAATTAATTATTTATTTTTAGTTAAATAACCGTTTATCGAAACAAGAATTCTTATTAAGGTGTAATTATTCAATATTGATTGCTTCTCCATTAGTGAGGCTGTTTTAATCTCAATAGAGGCACGTTTAATTGGTGAGAGCTGAGACTCTGAGACCGACTGACGTTTCTTAAAGCTATCTATAATTGAAGCGATATTGTATCGTAAAAGGAGACCTCCTTTGCATAATCACAGTGGTTGGTGTTTCATCGTAATTAAGTCGTTTACATAAAGTTAAAATCTATCTCATCTTTACTAATACTGTTTTAAATAATAAATTTGAAGGATTTTTTGTTTGTTTGTCTGTTTGATTAAACGCGCTAATCTCTAAGATTACGAGTCGGTTTAAAAAAAATCTTTTTGTATGTGATAGTCAGATTTATGAGAAATAGTATAGGTTATATAAAATCACGCTACGACCCACGGGAGCAGAGCAGTAACCAACTTAACACGGATAAAAAAAATACGCGTACAAAGTCGCCGGGAACGGCTAGTCATCATCATCTGCCTAGCCTTTTCCCAACTATGTTAGGGTCGGCTTCCAGTCTAACCGGATGCAGCTGAGTACCAGTATTTCACATGGAGCGACTGCCTATCTGACCTCCACAACCCAGTAACTGGGTAATACGATACCCCTAGGTAAGACTGGTTGTCAAACTTTTCAAGCTTCTGACGACTCGTAACGACTGTCAAAGATCCACGTATGACAGCCGGGACCAACAGCTTAACGTGCTTTCCGAGGCACGGAATGATGTCAGTAATGTCTAAGATAAACTTTAGAAAGTACATATGAATTGAAAAAGTCACATTGGTACTTGCCCGGATTCGAACCCACAACCTCATGCATGAGAGGCGGGCGCCTTAACCGCTAGGCCATCACGACACTAGTGAACGAACGGCTAGTGATTCTATGAAATAGAAACAGGTACAGTCAACAAAATAGATAGGTATCCAGGGTCGTCAGGTATAGTTGAAGTTTTCTTAGAAACCGATAGATGTTTTCACATGTAATTTAATAAATTTTATAGATAATAAACAGTTCATTAATTATACTAAGTTTCAATCGAAGACATCCATCGGTTTCTAAGTAAACTTCAACTATATCTGACGACCCTGGATACCTATCTCTTTTGTTGACTGTACTTACTAAGAAATTAAATGAACCGTTTCAATAAAACACACTTGTAAAGAAAGATTTTTATTTTTTTATAGTCACGCAACGTTGTCACCCAACTTTAATGATTGAATCAAAATTAAGGTTTATTTAATTAATGGCCAGTATTTATGATCTAGTTAGTACCTCCCGAATGTAAATAGGTTAGTTGTTAATTAATTTGATAGCTTCGTTATAACTTTGTTTGAACTATTCAAAGTTTTGGCGGCGCTGACTGTAGGTAGGTGCTGTCAATTCCAACAGTTTGGTAACAAGTGTAACAGTTTATCTATACTAATATTATAAAGAGGAAAACTTTGTATTTTTGTTTGTTTTTTTGTTTGTAATGGATAAACTCAAAAACTACTGGACCGATTTTAAAAATTCTTTCACCATTAGAAAGCTACATTATCTGCGAGTGACATAGGCTATATTTTATTTTAGAAAAAATAGGGGTCCGTAAGATATTTGGGATTTTCGGACCCAAGGTGTAAACTCGCTAAAACTCGAGAATGGCTGGGCCGATTTAGCTGATTTTAGTTTTGAAATGTTCGTGGAGGTCTTGGGAAGGTTTGAAGGTGAGAAAATATGGGGTAGGGGTAGGTGTAGGGTTAGGGTAGGGTAGGGTAGGGTAGGGTAGGGTAGGGTAGGGTAGGGTAGGGTAGGGGTAGGGTAGGTGTAGGGTAGGGGTAGGGTAGGGTTTGGTTAGGGGTAGGGTAGGGGTATGGTAGGGTAGGGTTAGGGTAGGGTAGGGGTAGGGTAGGGTAGGGGTAGGGCAGGGTTAGTGTAGGGGTAGGGTAGGGGTAGGGTAGGTGTAGGGTAGGGCTAGGGTAGGGGTAGGGTAGGTGTAGGGTAGGCGTTGGGTAGGGATAGGGTAGGGGTAGGGGTAGGGTAGGGTAGGGGTAGGGTAGGCTTAAGGTAGGGGTATGGTAGGGGTAGAGGTAGGGTAGGGGTAGGGTGGGGGTAGGGTAGGGTTAGGGTAGGGGTAGGGTAGGGTTAGGGTAGGGGTAGGGTAGGGGCAGGGTAGGGGTAGGGTAGGGGTAGGGTAGGGGTAGGGTAGGGTAGGGGTAGGGTAGGGGTAGGGTAGGGGTAGGGCAGGGTTAGGGTAGGGGTAGGGTAGGGGTAGGGTAGGGGTAGGGAAGGGGTAGGGTAGGGGTAGGGTAGTGGTAGGGTAGGGGTAGGGTAGGGGTAGGGTAGGGGTAGGGTAGTGGTAGGTAGGGGTAGGGTAGTGGTAGGGTAGGTTAGGGGTAGGGTTAGGGTAGGGGTAGTGTAGTGGTAGTGTAGGGGTAGGGTAGGGTAGGGGGTAGGATAAGGCAGGGTTAGGGTAGGAGTATTGGTAGTGTAGGATACCACGCGAACGAAGTCGCGGCGGGTCAGCTAGTGCCTAAATATACATGGAAATAGAGACTCACTTAGTTACTGTAACTTTCAAGGCGATCTCGTCGTAAGCATATTTAATATAAAGTTTGTCTGATGAGAGGAACTAAATTGGCAAATAATTACTCAAGTGCTGGTGTTTTCTTAAACGTTTTGTACTAATTGCCTACCTAGAGCAGTGGTTCATAACCAGTGGTCCGCGGGCCACTGATGGTTCTTGAAAGCACCAGAAGTAATCCGCGACGTCATGATATTATCATTATTGAATAACGAGTCGACGACGCGTCTTAGGGGCCAAATATTCTAATAATTGTATGTAACATGTTTTATTATAGAACAACCTTAAAAATAATTAATTTTAACGTCAAACAGTTAGTGATCCATGTTAAGACATTTTTGTGTCAAACGTTCTCTCAACACTAAAAGGTTAACAACCACTGACCTAGAGGGAAGTACAGAATTTCTTTACCTGTGTAATTTTACGTAAAATATTTTAATTCTAAATATATATATTTTTTTTATTATTTGAATGGCTCATTGTCGTAGCATTCTCATACAAACAAGGCGACATATTTTCAACCACAAACTTTTCTAACGGTACTGGAAGTGGAATTACAGCTCTGCTAGACAACACAATAAACACTATATTATTATACCTACTTGTATGCACTCACATTCGCACAATGCACGCCACACAAACAAACGCATCGAACACGGCGTCAGGTTTCAGTGTAAACGCATAATATTTTACTATGAAAACGTGATGTTTTCTCACTACACTCCAGAGGAAATGACCCGTTTTAGTACAAGTACACAACTTATCCGGTAGCTAATTTGTTGAGATTCATCTGAATCACACCGGCGCCAAATGTGTCATGTAGTGCAACAAAATTAAATGCTTTTGGTAGTCGTTTTGTCGCAATCAAAATGTACTCAGCTGCCCTACCATGAACTCTTATTGCGATCCAAAAAACTGAATTGTTCTTCAAATAAGTCAATATAACGCATCAATTGATGCGTTATATTTACGTATTTTTCTATCGTAAATTCGCGTAAATCGCGCGGCACGTCGTTTTCTATCGTCGATTTTCTTTTTACACAGAGCACCATGTGGAAATAGCTCTTTTCGGACGATTGCAGTCGTTGAATTCGTTCCACACACGGTTGTACATTGAATAATCGAGTGCTCTTGAGCTCGAACGACGTTTCGAAAGAACTTTATTGGCTTGAATTTTTCAACTACAAATGATTTTTACAGGTTTCATGTACCTATTTTTATCTGCTCGTATGAAACATTGATCGACTTTGTTCGACGTTTCCTTGAAAAATTCTTTAAGATTTATTAGTTTCACATGGATGTTGTCGTGATGACCAAGTGGTTACCTAAGGCTCTAGACAGACGGACTGCATTTCAACTGCAATCAATCGCAGTCGGCGTGCAGTCGTGTGAACTGCACACCGACCGAGTTCGATTGCAGTCGGTGTGCAGTTCACACGACTGCACGCCGACTGCAATTGGACCGCACGGTTGGTTTGCAGTTCTATTGCAGTCGTGTCAACTGCATTCAAACTGCATCCGAACTGCAAATTTGCAGTTGGATTGCAGTTGAAATGCAGTCCGTCTGTCTAGAGCCTTACTCTCGTGCATGAGGTTTGGTTCGAAACCGAGCAAGTACCAATATGATTTTAATTCAATGTACTTCCTGAAGGTTATTTAGGACATCACTGACATCGGTGCCTTCACCGATGTCAGTGATGTGTGGAAACCTGGACTAAAAAAAAACAAATATGATAAACTAGTATTATAAAAAATACCGTAACAAGTTGTTGTAATGCTAATTGGTAATTTTACGTAAATCTGGATAACACAATACATTTTTATTTTTCATAGTTACTCAACTAGAGCATTGTTAATGAACCACTAACAATTATAACTAGTGTTCACTGGACTATAAAACACTAATAAACACAGCGACACTATTTCACCGTTAATGTACCGGCGGGAAACATAAACCGGGACATCGCACATCGTTCACACCCAACACACGACATTGAGCGCTAATACAAAAACTTTGCACTGTTTGTTTGGGACACAAAGGTCCACAGTCCCAAAACACCCCCTTTGAATAGAATATAAGGTGATATGAAATAGTTTATCTTCTCTAGAGAACGGTATTACATAAAGCTCTTTATTCTAAGAGATTACATTACAGTCATGGGATGAACATATCAGTGCAAACATTGACGCAAGAAGAAAAATGTAAATCCTATCCTTGCCGTTATTAAACCAACGTTTCTTTGGTAACTGGAGTTCACTTTATCTATTCTGTTCCCTCGTTCATCTCTCTCATTCCATCATTAAGATGTCTTATTTGAATGCATGTTAACACTTGACTGCAAAGGCCGTCCGTCTTAATTAGCGGCAATGCAAAATACCTGGAAAGACTATAGACATTAATTTACATTATTAAATCAATTAAACTGCTTTGTCACGAAAGCCGGGTATATCAATTAACTATTTAAGATGATACAACGCTTTCTATTTTTGTTAAGTTTGTTGTGTCGTTTTAAGTTCAGCTTTGAATACATTTAAAAATTCAGATTGTATCCAGTACAACATTTAGTAGAGTAGATCTTGTATAGTTGCAGTAATACCGGTATAGTACTGGTACCGGTCGGATATTGCACTCTTATGGCGTCGTCGGTTCGCTTAATGCGTTTCCGATGTGACGCAAATGGGATGTTTTGTGCCTCCGCAACAGCGCTCACGTCACTCTACCGCTACTGGTGCAGGTGTGAACCATCCGCCAACTGGGACAGTTTACTGTTCCTGCATAGCAACAACTACTATATATCTAGCATAGCTTTTGTTACCTTGCGGTCACACATGATGCTTTTACGGCTGTTATTCTTTAAAAAACATTCTTGCTTGATTTTTCCGATTCCAAATTCCAATCCACCAATTCAAATCAACTATCGTAGCTACATTGAGCAGTGGTTTATCTTCGTGAAAACTAAATCGCGGCTATAAATCCTACATCCAATCCGTTTAGAATATTTATGTTCTGAATGTATGCAAACTATAGTTTCGTTCGAAACCCTATAAAGTAGACTAACGATTACACCTTTATTTAGATTATCATGATTTTGATCAGTGATGTTTCCATTTCTATTGCGTATTGAATGAAGTCTGTTGTTAACGTATATTTTGATTTCACAGGCGATTTTGTCTTTGTTGTATTCGCCCAAGAGTTGTTATTTTTACAAGATCTCTTATCAAATATCTTTACAGTACATATAGAGAATGGAATGTAATGTATCACGATAACAGTTCTTATCGTTTACCTTGTTTCGTCTGAGCGACCAACTGATATAGGGAATTAAGATGATTCCATTCAAACACTTCTCGTACTACTAAATGTTTAGAGAGGCATATCACGTTCATCTTCTACATTATTCGATTCTTTCGTGTTAGTCAAGAAGCTCCATTTTAAAAGTCTTCTTTTTTACATTGGCCCACGTTCGTGTCTAAGTTTTTGTTCAGAAAGTAATCATTGTTCCTAGATAGGTTGTCTCCATTCTTTATAATACATGTCGGTGTTGGTTCGTTGATTTTAGTCACGCGTAGGCTTCGCCGCCTGTCGGTTGGATGCCTTTGTTTTTTAACAAATACCGTTTGATTCCTATTTATCATGAACATTATAGATCCATAAAAAGTGACAGTGGTGATTAAACTCATTTACAAGTAAAACAGCGAAGTGATTAATCAAAAACGTCCATTAGTCCCCAGATAGCAAACATTTATTAACAGCTTGGCTTTATATTGAGGTTTATTATTCCCTTGAGTTCATATGGGATGTAAATTCAACGGTCTGGTAAATTCCAGATCATTACATTACCTATATTTATTTGACATTTCTCATAGCACCATTCATATTAATTTGATAATTATGAGGTGACCTCGTTGAAATCCTCTGTGAAACCCACGCCAGTTCGCACACCTGTTGAAGTCTTATGTCCTCGGCGTCCCTGTCAAATGTACAATTATGAATTAATAACTCTGTGTAACGTATCTAGCTCATATAATCACAAACGTGTTTGTGAAGTCTCGTTGTTACAATAACAAAAAAGACATTGTTATGAAAACCATGACAGGCAGGACCCACAAAAGGTTCTAACGGACCGTATACCAAATAATGTAAATGTATGTGGGCCGCATTGCCTAATGTCGAACGCTTATGGCGATGCGTAGTGCTGCCGTAAACACATGGAATTCCTTCCAGTTCAGAAAGGACCGTATTCAATGCACGGCTGCGCGGGCGGTGACTCCTCGCGACAGTCCACCCGATGCCATGCTTGGCCGTCCTCACACTGAATACTAATGTATCTCCTATTGTGCGTCCAATTTCAGAACCTCGTTGTTGCGGCCCAACGAAAGTTTTGTAATGCCTTTGTCTTGCTGACTTTCGCGCTCGCTAACTGGAACGCTCATTTGACGAATCGCCTATGGCTATGAGAGTCATTTGCTGCTTGGCATGTTTTGGCAGCTATCGATAAAGATGGCAGTTTTTTGTGAACTAACGGTTACAAAGGCATGCTTCTTTAATGTCCAAGTCTTTCATTTAGTATCTAGGTCGTGTCATATTTTTTTGTAAAAGTAAGCATTCAGATATGTCAGCATAACTTTCGCTATTCAAGTAAAGGAGCAAAGCTAGTAATTTCATTCATGTTAAATTCTACTTTGCTGGTATGTGGGACGATAGCATCGCGGACTGCGCTCGCATCTGCATAATTTGTAGATCGCTGAGACGAGCAAATGATATGGCAATAGCATTGAATAGCTGTGAATACTTATGCACTGCTGGGTACATGAAGTCTGCGCGCGAGTTTCGCTGCGTTGAGCCGCCGCCGGAGCAGCCGCTGCTGCACGCTCCGCTGGCGCCGCTCACCGCCCGCGCGCTCGCTTCACCCCCGCGGTCCCTTGCGAAAAAATCATAATGCAATCGCCAGGACGGCCGGTGTGGAACGCTCGGCAACCACTCACAACACGCAACCAGTCTACATTCAAATGCGTTGAAACTCACACGCCATCCATCATGATGGATTTGTAGTGTCGGGAAACAGATTTCTCCTACAGCCGGTGGTGTGGAAACTATTTGTGTAGCGGTGACCATAGTGACGTTAAAATCAAAGTTGCCACTGAATGTTGTTATTCAGTGATGTGAACTTTTACATTTCAACTGTCTCTATTTTCGTTTTATTGGCTGTCTCACCTAACGTAGTTACTGGTGCTGATTAGAATTCGATTACCGTCTTCGGTACATTAATGAAATAATCTTTGTCGTGCCCTAAAACTGCCCATTTAATCTAGCGATGTGGGTTGACAGCTTCCCAGGGGAACACCTTGGGAGACCTATATTCTATGTCATTGCGTTCATGTCATGGCTTCATTAAACTTACGTTTTTGCAAAGCAGTCCAAAACAGTTTTTAGATCATTAGACCTTAGTGGACAAACAATTGTCCATTAAACATAAATTAATTCTCTACGCGTCTCGGTTGCGTCCGGTGACGGTTGCTTTCGAGGCGTTCATGTTTTCAAGCTGTCTTTCCATCGCGAACAGTGGCCTGGATCACTCGCTACCGACTGGTAGCCGATAGAAAATGTGCGCGTTATCAAATGTTTCAAAGAATATACAGTGAAACTATTGGCTAATGGTGATTATCGTCGTTTTAAGAGATAAGGCGACTGGTGAAACTCACGAAATGCCATTGGATGCCAGTGCTTTACCAATATCAATGTGATGAGGTGATATTTGGTTTGTGCAGTGTTTGTGAGTGACTCAAGACGTGTAGTATAATATGTGGGGGGCAGCGGTGTCGAATCCACCGCACTATCACTATGTTCAAGGACCTGCGAGTCCCATGCCCCAAGTTGGGCCAAATGGTCCAATATTGTCTGGTCCTACAACGAGACATTTGAGACCACAATCATCGTATTCTCTGCCACATGGAAGTAATGGGCCCGGGCGCTGGGGTTGGTCAGGCAGTCATGTGTCGTCATTTGACCGACGACAGCTGAAGGTGCCCCCACAGCCTGCTCGCCCGGCCCCCGTCCGGCCTTCACAAAGCCGATATACTGGAAATAATGTAAGTGAAACATGGAAAGCAACAAACTGCGTTGTAATTCAATGCGTTTAGTAGGTACTTCCATGTCCTGGTATAATGTGCGTGTGTTGATCGCCTGTTTTATATACCTAGCTGTAATTTATTTCCTGGTCTCTCGCAATGCGTGTCGGATGTCGGCTGCGCACGCGTCATTCGACACGAACTGCCATTTCTCTCACTGGTAGGAAACTAGGAACTCCACGTATGCAACCTTTGTTAAATAATTAATATTAGATGTTAGAAATTATCTTAATCGATATCGTATCGATTGATGATATTGATCGATTAACTGATAACTTTATTAAAGTCACTCAAATTTATGCTAATTAATAAAGTGTACTTCGTTTGATAAAATTTCCGCGTATATTCGGCCACTTTCAACTTGAGTCTCCAGAAATGTTCATGTTTACTTATTTACGTAAGTCTTACAAAGGTTCAGCAAAAAAACGTGTGTTTGCCGAATGCATGCCGTTAACCCTTTTATAGTTTGCCGGTGTAAGACGATTTCCTATATAGGGTAGTATCTAATGAATAGCAAATGTAGTCGTAAGTGAGGTTGTTCTGTTTACGGTACGAGGCCACCGACGTTAAGGTGACAACCTCCAGCGAAATGTAACGGAGGTGTGTCTTTAACTTGCAAACACTTTAAACTTAGTATTAGCTGTTTGCTATTCTACTGAGCGGTTCAAACGAGCAGTATTTTACACTGAACGCAACATAAATATTTAAGCGTAGGTATTCGAATAACTTGAGGATTTACCCTATTCGATAAAAATCCAATGTACCGATTTAGACTATTTAAATACAAACAATCTTTCTTTTTTTTGTTGTCAATAGAATACATTTTCTCTACATTGTGACAACATTAATTAAAATCAAATATATGTATTTGTTTTTAAACCGCGTAACCAGGATAGATATTTATACTTCATGATTGTGTTAGACAAAAAGACAAAATAACGCTAGTTATTGGGTTATTTTATTATAATAACTGCATTTATGTGATAGGTATTCTATGTATAAGTAAACGGCAAATAGTTTTCATTGCTTTGTATTTATTGAGAAATAACGAACCGAGTTCTGTCTAATCTTGCTACTATTATAAATGCAAATGTTTGGGTGGATGAATGTTTGTTATTCAATCACGCCAGAACGGCTGAACGGATCTGGGTGAAACTTGGCACAGAGATAGATTATAGTCTGGAATAGCACATAGGCTTCCTTTAATTCCGGAATAATGTACCATTCCCGTGGGATATTAAATCAACTTTGACGCGGACTAAGTCACAGGCAGAAGCTAGTGTTATAATGAATGGAGTACTTTGCTTTTCTTTTGCAACAATGTCAATGTTGCGTTATACTAGCACCAAGTATCGTGACTGGATTGCGTCAGATATCATTATCATGAAAGTTTAATTACTTCACCATGGCAACGCATATTATGCCACGAATGACCACGATCTGGTCATTTACAGTTTTATTTAGAACTACAGTTAGTTCCGCGGCTTCGCTCAGGTGGACCTAAGTGTAATTTAGGGAAGTAAGTATTAAATGTAATGTCATCATAATCCTCAAAGCTGGTTTAATAGATGCAAGCGTGATTGCTGATAGTTACGATAGGATATTGGGTATCTTTATTAAATAATTTGTCTGTAGACGCCTAGAGTCTGGATTTGTGCCCGGTTGGTAATGGTTCACCAATGTTGGTAAACAATTACCTGAGACTAGAACATATTTGGCATAGGAAGGGCGAAAGATAAAAAAATACAAAATGAGAACGTGTCCCATTTATTGCGCTAATTTTTAACGCGGAATTTCCAAAGAATTCAATTCAAATGGTCACTGTAGTATAAAGTATAATCAGTTGTTGCACTGGTTGCTATCGTAATTGAAAAAAAAACTGGTACCTATTTGTTAATTTAAAACAGATAAAACTCGTGTAGGTACCTAGTTCTAATCTCAACTTTACTTGAATAAGCCATTAACATTAAACAAGTTGTTATAACGCAGCATTAACTTCATGACATCAATATAAATTAAAACGAGAGTGGCTTGCGCTGGTCTCCTAGAGCCCCAGGGGTCGCATTTGTCCAGGGTTTTAGTGACGTCATTAATAGCTCCATGTAATAGATATATATCTCTTTTGCTAATAGTACATAGCCTTGGTATATTCCCATCTACGATAGTATAAAGACCAGACATTTTAGCAATCTATGCGAAGCTAACTTAAGCCGGGTCGGCCTTCACCTTTTCGTGATAGAAACTTGGAAAGCGTTTCTATAAATTAAATACAGTATGGTGATTTGAGTTGAGATTTTATAAAGGAAATTGGGTAGTACACCACCGATTAAATATTGACACACTTTCATGAGCTGTTAAAATGTGGTTCCCCATTGATTTTCATGGCAATAGTATACTGATGTGACTCGATTGATTGACTATTTATTGATTTCTAAGTAACTAGAAATCAGATTTTTCAATTAACTGAAAATGAAACGAATTTTCAGAGCTAAAATTTTTTTTTTTAGAAGTTGTGTCTTTGTTTCTTTGATGGTGTTTACTACGCTATTGTTAATATCCCTTTCTAAAACAACGTAAGAATTTTACTTTACTGATCATATTGTATAATCAAAACAGTACGTAAAGTTTCACAAGTAAAATTGACCAACGATTTAGAAATTAAATACCAAAATAGTTTCGCGTGGTTTACGACACAACTCAATCACGGCCGTAGCAATCTGTGGACGTGACTCTTATTAAGTGAGATTATCGCGGTAAAATATTAACATCAGCTTTATCGTGTGTACCTTATCTCACAATGGACGGCCATGGATAAAACGTATAAAGTATTATAAAAATAACACTCCATTAGGGCCTGCCTGTCCGTAACTGGATGGTCTGACGTCGCCCTAGCTTACGTCATTCTATACAACCTGTGTAAAACATAACCTTTAGTAGCTGACCATCATGTCATACAGCAGTTTATAGAATATGTTTGTAAAATGTGTTGCCAACCTGTACCTGTAATTATAGTAATTGTACTGTACAGACTGTTGTCTGTGCTGTTGTGTAGACTGCCTCGTTGGTCTAGTGTCCGCAAAGTGCGCCTACTGAGCATGAGGTTTTGGGTTCGATTTCCAGGTCAGGCAAAGTGTTATTGGGTTTTTTCATCAGGAATTTCACAGAAACAGCCTCGGAGCCTGGATTTGTGCCCGGTTGATGGCAATAAGCTCGCCCCCTATTATTTGGGACTTAAAACATAACTGGCGTAATGCAGGTGTACTAATGGGTTCACCTCTGCTTAACCCTTCAGGGATTACAGGGGGATTCGGGGGTTATGTTATTGTACTGTATTTTGGGTCAGCGTAGTTGTATTCATTTTCACTTGGATGGAAATCTGTATTTTGCAACACCGTAACTAACTCCCACTATTCCTACTTCTATTCCCCACTCACAAAAATGTATAGTTTTTATAAAAATACACGAGTAACAAGTACATAGATTATTCTTTGTATTTTTCTGAAGTGTACTAAAACCAGCCGAAGAAATATGTTGGAAAAACAGCTAAAATTAGAACCACTTCGTTCTGCTTCTGCCTACTTAATTTAATCGGTAAAATGTAATGGGTTTATATCATTTATCGTAAAAGGAATCTCTGTGTAGGTTAGGAAGTTAATTATTTACTGATATTGATACAAAATAATAGAAAAAAAGTCTGTCTCCTCATTTAAGACGGTATGTATAAAATTATAACAAGGTAACACATACCAGTTGTTAACTGGCATCATTCATTTATGACTAGACACAGTGATTATTAGTAAAGGGGTTAATATAGTAGACAATAATTTCCATAATTGATTGGAAGTTAATCCAATATCCAAGTTATTATCCTCCTGATAACACGTCTGCCCGTCTGTTACGCTTTCACGGCAAAACAACTGAACAGATTTTGATGAATTTTGGTATGGGGTAAGTTTGAACCCCAAGAAAGGACAGAGGCTACTGTTTATTCTGGAACTTCGTCTGCGTCCGCGATAGGTAACCAACATGCACGCGGACGAAGTCGCGGGCAAAAGCTAGTGGCGAATAATTCTTCTCACACCTTTAAACACTGTTATAGAATACCTAATCAATAATCATTTTCTCAATGTAAAATTATTGTCTGTTCCAAAAGTGATGGTCTCTATTATTTTAAACCAAAAGGGCTTGGTCCCTCACCGCCCACGCGCTTGTAATATAACTTTTATTTCTTTCTTATCTTAACCACTTTGTACCGCAAACTTTTTGCATAATATAAAGCTTTTAAAAGCCTTCTTTGAAGTGTTGATAGACAAGTTCCAAAAGTTTATACATACCATTAATTTTTATCTTATCTAACTCAGTTTAATGACATAGGGGTAAATTCGATAAAAAAATAGGTTATTTCCATTGGTGCGATTATAATAATTAGGAGTACACTGAAATATATTTTTAAACGTGTTTTACAAATTACTGGCTGTAAATGAAATTGAGATTTTGGTTTATTGTGTAGTAATTGTACCTGTACCTCTACTATTTATTTATTTAACGTACCTAACATAAAACCGCCATTGACCAGTTACGTTAAAGACATAGTATATAATTTAACAACATTCACACATACCACAAACAACTCATAACACACAATACTTCAAACATACTGACAAGAGCATTTGTCATATTAAAAGGACATTGATCAAATTTCAACTCTCAACAAAAAATATTTAATTGAAAATTAAAAAAAAAAGATACCTTTCTCTCTTATGCTAAAATATTATTTTTTAACATCTCATCAGTAAAATTGATCTCATACTTAAAAGCTCGTGTGAAATTGGCTTACCGAACACAATAAGCCTTTTTGTTCGTACAAAGATGAGCCTTTACTTTATCATCCCCTTTTTCAGAGTCCCTTACGGGTGGCATTTTAACAGGAAATAATGATGTTACGTTCCCTACCTCGTTGTTTGGGTACCTGCTTTTAGGGTTTGGCTTTTATGTACACTTTCTGACTTCCACGAAAGCTTATTGTACGTTTAACGATTTATAAAAAAATTAGTTAGTGTTAAAAAAAAAATCCGCTTTCTATTTTATTTTTTGGTTTTTATTGTCTGTAAATATCTGAATGTAACCCAAATATATTTCTTTACTACTTTAAAAAAATGCATGATTGTATTTGAAAAAAGTGTCTTCTTTTTGTTCTATCTTTTGATTTTTATAGTCGCTGTGTAGTAGAAATCTAAATATATTCTTCGGAGTATGCATATAATTTGCGTAAACGAGCCAAATATTTCCAATTCATCGCTAGAAATCCTCTAATTCACTCACAATGTTAGATTTATTTGCCCGCTTATCTATCGCTTCGACATTATTGGAAGCAAGTGCGGATAAATGGAACGTCTCTCGCTGTAACTGAGTCGAATAGGTTTACTTAAAACACTTTTATTTACTGCTTTTGCTACTAGATTAAAAATAAGAAGATTTACGTCTCAATATGCTCTCTGGCGAAGCTCATTGGTAGTCTGGTCACGTCCCCCTCCGACTATGTCTCGTGCCGTCTCAACTCGGATAAAACGATCCACGTGCTGTACTTATCGCGACGTGGAAACTATGAAGCTTTCGTCGAGTCCTCATTTAAATTTCTCTGCTTTTCTTCAATATTTTTAAAATGTTATTTGCATTTTAAGGTCGAACACTCCGAAGATTTCGCAATGGTATTGAAATAAGTGGCGTAGGTATATCATTTAATATGAGAAGGTAATAAATCAAATATCTGGGTCATAATTTTCTGATAAGATACCTTCAATTGGTTTCATGTTGTACAGCACTTGTAGCGCCGTCTTTTCCTCACGTTGCGTGTTTATTCAAAGGAATGTGAGTTTCACTCCATGAATTAGCTATTGGATCGATAGTATCACCAGATTCTTTATTAAACAACTTCATTTTATCATCTCACGATTTAACGACCGAGAATATCAGAGACGTGAACTTTTATGCTTTTTGAATCTTAATTTTATAGAAGGCGCGTCCTTCTTGTTTGATAAATTTTGTAAAGGTAGCTTTTTTTGCCCTTTTTTATTAATTTGTTGTGATTGTAATATTAGTCATTGAGTAGTTTCCGTGTTATTATTTCCTTTAAGATTACAATATTTTATCTAATTTATTTTCATGACTCAGTCCTTGATTGTCACAAAAAAGCACTTACGGAATTAGGTATATTGTATAATTAAATTAAGGACTTGTGTGCTTTATCTATGTAAGTAGGTAGGTAGTTCGTCATTCCCTAAGTTTTCCTACATAGCCTTCGCATGTTTAAAAATACCATTGTTCGAGGCATCATAATAATATTATGTAGTGGCAGTTTAACTTAGTCGTTAACTTCGATTGCACCTTGCAGCGTGGGGCCTTGACTCCACATGCAATGTCAGTTAAATGCCAAAAGGTTCACCTCTACAGCTTTATTGTACGCTATACGGCAGATATAAACATTTACAAATAAAACGTCTAAAATAATAATCTCCTGTCTAGACTAAAAGGGAACAACATGAGGTTTTAGCTTAAAGTAAGCGAGGCATACGCTGATTAGAGGTCTGTCCGCCTGACCAGGCAATCAAACTGAGTCACCCGCGAAATGTAATCGTGGATAATATAACCTCGGTGTTGCCACGGTACACCTTTTTAGAATAGACAAAATGCTAACCAGTGGCTGATGAATTTATGTCTGTTTTTAAAACAATTGTTAGATAACTATGTATTATAGAACTTACAACCTATTGCCACATGACATCACTTTCATTCAAATTACGATTTAAACTAAAAGTAGGTACTGCGTGTAACCATAAAATTAGTAATTTATAAATAAACCTGAAGTTAAAAAGGAGGAACCCTTAGACATGACAATTGTGGTAATTGTAGTTATCTAAAACATGTTTTTCCACTATCATCAATTAATCGATCGTTATCGAATTCCATTCTTATTACTTACCACTTCATTGCGTCAGGGTTTAAAATAAGTACTTTCTTGAAAGATAATAATGATAATGATCGATAACTGAAAACAAATACTTCGTTCAAATATTTATTTCATGAAGGCAATTCTATATCATGTGTATTGTAAGAGATTGTAGGACTCCATACTAAAGTAAAAAGCAAGGATGTAGAACACGTAAGAATGGCAAAAAATCACAATTATTATATTCACAGCTCGTGCGTATGAATATTTTATATCACGCTATGAATAATCAATCATTTGCTTTTGAACATCATATTTGCGTATAAATAAGGTACCTAAAATAACACTTAAGATGGAATTATGTTTATTTTTGAATAAAGGCACGTGACTTCTTATTTATGACATGATACTTTGCTACATTCACGCACATTCGTTTATGTTCCATAATTTATACGAAGGAATGAATCTTTCCTTGGCAGAGCCATTATTGTTAATGAGACAAGATTACTTTATATAAATTGTATGTTTTCTTTGAACTTATTGATTTTCTTTGGTAATAGAATTCATTTTATCTTAAGCTTCGTTGTGCCAAAAATCTTGATATGAAAAAAATTGTGTCTGTTTTGTTTTATTGTAAGTTCGTGTTTTTGATTATTAACATTCCATTTTTCTTTGTTCAACAGAAGGTCGACCCCGAGCTGATCTTCACGAAACAGGAGAAGATCGGCAAAGGCTCCTTTGGTGAAGTATTTAAAGGTGTCGATAACAGGACCCAGCAAGTGGTCGCTATTAAAATAATCGACTTAGAAGAAGCTGAAGATGAAATCGAGGACATCCAGCAGGAGATCATGGTGCTGTCACAATGTGACAGTCCCTACGTCACTAAATATTACGGATCATACTTGAAGGTAAGCGCATGATTCATTTCTAACCCTGATTGCAACATGTCTGTTCTAAATGAGTTAGCTTGATGCAGATGTCATAAATAACAACTGGCCAGGTTAATGTAGCCAAGATGTTAGATATTCAACAGATTTGACAATCATTACAGTTTAGAAAGGCCTGTAATCCTGTGCGTATTCATGAGCCACAGAGTAAGATAAACCTTGTGAAGTATATTACGTTTTATCATGTCAGTCTGGGGGCACGAGGCATCAATCATTGTCTGTGAAGCTGTGCCTTCGTCTGCTTATCTGCTGCCGAGCCTTTATAAAAGACAAGGATCAAGCGTAATGGACTCCATTACGTAGTGTATTCTCTTGTTGAGTGATATCCCCCTGCCAATTCGTTTTCCTCGCTCCCTGAGCAATGTACTTCGATGGCGTCACAACAGCGCTTCCTAATCTGTTGTGTACAACAGCGTGACGCACGGGAATGCTTTGCAGTTTCGCAGTATTGTTTGTTACCGCTTACCCAGATGGAATATCAGAAAGCGCTGCGGCGGCGCGCGGCGCAGTCGCACTGTCATGAAATACTAGGATAGTTATTACCCACCGTTTTGCAGAGTAGCTGTTGTCTCTTTGTAATTGTACACCCGTGGTATTACATCCAGGTCTAGGTAATAGGACATTGATAGTGTCGTGACTTTGCGAAATAAGATTTCGCTTAGTAATAGACAAGCAATTTAGCCACAAACGCGTTATTGAAATCGACTCCAGTACGATTTTGTTTAATAGATTGTAGTGATTGCGCAATGTTCGCTATTGAATGTCACGAATTGTAACAAAGTTACTATGAAACGTTCACACGATCGCGTAATTCGTTTGCGTGCCGTATCGCATTCGCGGTGTACTGTACTACGTCCGTCACGAAGAGTTTGGGGTCAGAACACGGCATTAAACACAACCGGTCAGTTATATTTAGACCCACAATGCCTTTGGGGTATACACATAAATTAAAAATGTTTAAAATACCTGCCTGACATTCTGCAATAACGCTTCGAAATCAAAGACTAAACAAACATTTTTCTGTTTTAAATCGCATAAAAGTTTTTAACTCTCGGTTGGCTTCAACCGATCGTCTGAGTAATAATCGTGCCCTTTTATGCAAAATATAAAGTATCTTGTGTATCAATAGACAAGACTCATAACAACCTAGCAATAAGATAAACATTAATCATATATTTATTATTGCTTATGCCCTTCTTTGATACACGATGAGTAAGTACGTGGGCGTCGTCGTAAACAGATTTGGAAACAATAGCTGGTTGATTATGCCTAATAGAAGGTAGATTTCGAAAATACTTCTATTCATAAGCTGACGAACGGGAAGTACGTCATAACGTGAAAACGTGGCCTCTATTGGGGCATGGAAATATGGTTCTGTTTCTACATTTCACTGTGCTAAAAATAACACGTGACATTTTCGGGCCAATTTGCTTTCGTTGTGCCTCGGGCTTCATCGTCGTCAACAACAGACGAATCGATATGGACATTTGGAACATTCTATATCATGAACTCGTGTTACATAGCACGAATAGAATGGGAATCATCCCGCCACCGCAGACAATAATGTCTGGCCCGTTATGATCGATATTTGCATTTTTATTGTTTCCCACTCAATTCAATTTTATTTATGTGTCTGTAGAGATTAGTGAAATGGGTTCTAATGAACAGTAGGTTTAACGTAACTGTTCATAAACGAACACCTACATTTTATTTTTTGTTCGCTTCGAATCCTTTCATTCCAAGGCTGTTTTATTTAGGAAATTGTTGTTGTCGACTTGAAGTTAGGATTTGTTTTTCTCTACATGATTTACCGTTTAGGTATGTGGTGACTCTCTAATATACCATCGGAAATGTAGTGAATTTTAATAATTGCTAACGCGGAAAGCATATACATCATTAGTAAATGTTTACAAGGTGTTGCGTTTCCCGCTTAGCGCATCGCGTCGGCTCCACATTGCTATTGCAATCTTGACACACTTTCGAATGTTGTTGTTATGCGTGCCTTGCAAAATACGATGCAATGTATGCGGGTCGGTATGTACATAAATCTGCAACATATGTATGTAACTTATCTTTGATCTCAACTATGTGCACAATTAATATTGTCGTATGACAAAATTGTATCTTTCGTTTCGCTTTCATGTGAATTTATGAATATATTCAGACTGAAAAGTTACAAAATCCGTTCTCGTTATGAATTTGTATAAACAAACTTTCGTCTGGCATATGAAAGGTGATGGTACTCGTCCGAGTTATGACAGGCCGGCTCGCTCAATTAGCAAATGAACTTGACGTTACGTGACAGCACCGTTTTGTAGGGTACGTTCCACTTTCATCTCTTGCATTATTATTATGCGTTAATTGAACTTAATATAAGTGAAGACTTCAACAAGTTGCTGTAAAGCTTTGAGAATTACCGTGCTAAGCTAACATCTATACGACTACTATAAAGCTGAAGAGTTTGTTTTTTATCTGAACGCGCTTTTCCAGAACAACTGGTCTGAT
This sequence comes from Hoplodrina blanda, assembly GCA_949316365.1. Taxonomy (NCBI): domain Eukaryota; kingdom Metazoa; phylum Arthropoda; class Insecta; order Lepidoptera; family Noctuidae; genus Hoplodrina; species Hoplodrina blanda. Next base: position 12,929,732 of record OX438581.1, read on the forward strand.
TTTGAAAACTATTTCGCCAATAGGAAGCTACGTTATCCCTGAGGCTATATTTTACTCTAAAAAAAGGCATCCGTAAAACGGACAAAGCTAATCTGATATAAAAATCGACGCACGTTACTACATATTTTTCAGTATTTGGCTGTTTGAGTAATAAAAAAAATATTTCAATTGTTTCACTATATTACGCTTTGATGAGCAAATAGAATGCTCATAGTATTGCAGTACCTACCCCAAACGCATGGGTGGGACCGGCTACAACTTTTTTGTTGCGTGTTTTGTAGTAAATGACCGTGAATTTTACTATGCCACTTAAATTTACTAAATGGTATTGCATATCAAGGACATTTTTAATACGTTTGTGTCAACACAACAATAGAGATATCTATACTTCTATACTAATATCTATACTAATATTATAAAGAGGAAAACTTTGTATTTTTGTTTTTTTGTTTGTTTGTTTGTTTGTAATGGATAAACTCAAAAACTACTGGACCGATTTTGAAAATTCTTTCACCATTAGAAAGCTACATTATCTGCGAGTGACATAGGCTATATTTTATTTTAGAAAAAATAGGGGTCCGTAAGATATTTGGGTTTTTCGGACCCAAGGTGTAAATTCGCTAAAACTCGAGAACGGCTGGGCCGATTTAGCTGATTTTGATTTTGAAATGTTCGTGGAGGTCTAGGGAAGGTTTGAAGGTGAGAAAATATGGGGTAGGGGTAGGGTTGGGGTAGGGTAGGGGCATGATACCACGCGAACGAAGTCCCTAAAACAGCTCTTTTAATATGAAGTCGGGAAGTCGGTCTCAAGGGTAGGGGTAGGGTAGGGGTAGGGTAGGGTAGGGGTAAGGTAGGGTAGGGGTGGGGTAGGTGTAGTGGTAGGGAAGTGGTAGGGTAGGGTAGGAGTAGGGTAGGGGTAGGGTAGGGGTAGGGGTAGGGTAGGGGTAGGGTAGGGGTAGGGTAGGGGTAGTGTAGGGGTAGGGTAGCGGTAGGGTAGGGTAGGGGTAAGGTAGGGGTAGGGTAGGTGTAGGGTAGGGGTAGGGTAGGGGTCGGGTAGGGTAGGGTTAGGGTAGGGGTAGTGTAGGGGTAGGGTAGGGTAGGGGGTAGGGTAAGGCAGGGTTAGGGTAGGAGTATTGGTAGTGTAGGATACCACGAGAACGAAGTCGCGGCGGGTCAGCTAGTATATAATATACGGGTACGTTGTTCTATCAAGTGAACACTAGGCTTTATAAACAATTTTCTTGGCTCGCGGTTAATTTACTTTGCGACATTTACTATTTTGCGATTTGTTCTGCGGAGAAAGTGTGGTAATGTTGCGGCTGTGTCGTAATCGCAATCATTCGCGTCACTATTTGCTTGGGTGACGGTTGTTGTTTTCTTTCTCGTAATATCTTTATTGACCAATCGTCCAACTAGGTACACGATTTTATGATACATTAGTCCTCACAATAGAGCTTATTTAAGAAAGCTGTTTCTCTTACATAGGCTTCTTATTCCGTAACCAATTGGTGCTTTTTCTCTGCAAAAAGGTCAACGTTTAATTTAAGTAGGCTTACAGCGTGCTTAAAAGGCTTTTGTAGATGAATCGTCGCACTTACGTCACAGTGAATGAATTAAAATGTGACGTGAATAAGCTGTGCTCGTCGAGAGAGGGTTTTAGTAGGTAAAATTGTGAATGCGGATGTCGGACGGTGCGGCCGGCCTGAGGTGAAGGACGCTGGTGACTCATCGCTTTAGCCTCGAGGAAAAATTACAAGAATTTCTCACATTTATGGTGCTAAACATAGTTATGTAAATATCACTATTCCGATCCATTGGTAATGAATCAAGATCTAGACTGTGCAAGTAAATCAAAGCATTTAACTTAAACCATTTTACAGTCAGTCAGTTAGTCAGAACTGACAGACTGAGCATTTATTTTTATAGAAACCTTCTCCTTACAATAACAAACACAACAAAAAAAGAATTAGTGAAATTGGTCCAGCCGTTCATCCGTGATGCCGTGACCAAAGGAAATAGGGATGGATTTTTTAATCGATAGATGGATAGATTTCCTTAAAATGGAGCAATGCTATCATGACAGAAAATCTTAAACAAGGTTTCGAGGAAAATGAACTCCGAATGGCACGTCCATAAATTCCACATCAAAGCAAAATCTGGTCTATACGAGCATTTTATTCTACTTTTATTTTTAGGATTTAAGAAACGGCCGTTCAGGGCCGGGCGATGACTATAAAGTGCGCAAGGTTGAAAGCCGTAAACGCATTAGGAGGACCACCTTGACCTCTGCTAGTATACCGGGTGGTGTCAAGGTCCAGCTAGTCCTATTGAAGTTAAGCTTTCCATAGCGTTTTATTACGTAGCTGCCCCCTGAGCCCTGACACCTAATAGGCAATTGTCTCTTCATTGTCGTTCAAACTAGCTATTGGCTTCTAAATTAGCATTCAGTGCCTCAACGCCAATACAGCAAACGAAGAATTATGCAGTTCAATACAATACATAAAGGAGGTCGACGACTTTTGAACGACGCGAGAAGTCATATCGTTGAGTAGAATCAAAGGATTTAAAAGACTTGATACAGGTCTGGTTCTTATTTCGCATCGTCCTTCTGTTTCACTGCAATGCGGGCCGGGCGCGGCGGGGGGGTTCGGGTGTGAGAGGAGGGGTTCAGTTCGCATCTGAACTTGGAAGGTCAAGTTCTGAAAGTTTACAATTTGCCTTATTGAGCGACTGGTTTTGACGACTCCATTTCAACATTATTATGAAGTTCAAATTGTGTTATTCTACTAAGGTGTTATTGATTCGTTTCGTAAATTGATTAGTTTAAACTTTTAAAGTTAACAGATTAAACTTTTTGTGAACTTTTCTGAATTAGTTAACGTATTTTATTTTTATTTATAACTATGGCTCCATCGACGAGTTATTTTTTGAATAAATTATTGCACTTAGGGATAACGTAGCTTCCTATTAGCGAAATAAATTTTAAAATTGGACCAGTAGTTCCGGTGATAAGCACATTCAAACGAAAAAACAAATAGGTACACACTTTTCAGCTTTTGCTTTTTCGGTCTCTGCATACCTACTGACAGCGTTGCTTTTCTAATGTTAGCTGTAAATTCGGTTCTTACCTTTCTTTAATTTATTTTATTACTCCAAAGTTCAACCAACTCGCATCTTCGTCAACTTGTTTTTTTCACTGTACACTCCACATTATTGAGTAATTTCGTTAGAGTATCGATAATAGAATTTGAGAATGAAATTTCGTGGAAGCGACGTACCTAGAGGTCGATTACATTATGTTCTTTTCAATGTCATCGAATTGTTGTTGACTCGCTCGTAATTACTTACAAATTGAATAACCTTTGATTGATAAAGATTTAAATGTGTTGTAGTCATTAAAATTTATTCGGTATTCAGAAGAATTGAAGTTGGATACAAAATGATCGCATATTGTGGAGTTATAGAAGTCGTCATTATCATCAGTCTATAGTAGTCCTCTGCTGGACATAGACCTCCTCTCAGTGTCCAGCTACCCTGCGAAGATCTGGAAGGAAACACCTAGCCTAAGGGCGTCCTTCATTAAAATAAAAAAGTTTTGGGAACTTTTCGTCTTTGAAGCTACAAATAAAAGTAGACTATGTGACTTACGTTTTATAGAGTTCCATAATGATTAACTCGGCCGAGAACATCCATATTTTTTTAATACAAGACTAGTAAAATCTTCATGGACTTTGAAAACCTGTCATTTCAGAAACAATTTACTGTTTTGATTGGTAGAATTTTCGCAACTTTGGCCTCAATGTCTATCATTCCTTTCAAATTAATTCCTTTACAAGTTTCTTCTGGTTATCCGCAAATTGTCGACGACGCTCCTCTTATCGCTGCTTTTTACGAAATTACATTTTGATACCGCCATATTTCCCTCGACGAGAGATTTTCAATGACTAATGGCTTATTTAATTTTTGAACGAAGTTGTTATAAATGAGATTATGTATTGTTGCCTGTCACGGGCAACCGCTGTCGTTATCGCAATTTAATGGCTGATATCATAATTCATGAACATTTATGTAAACGATTTGAAAGAGCGTCTCTTGAGAATTGTAATCTTATTTAATTTTTTTTTACATTTCTCTGGAGATAACTCAGTATTTGCTTGTCATTATACGAAAATACATTCATGAATCGAATCGCTGCACGAATCAAAATCGGATTCCTTGAATAAACGGTACATTTTAAGATCATTTTACTCGTTTTGGGTATCTGATTATACCGGTTTTTTTATTATTATTATTATTGTGAATGTGGTTACGATGAATTTAAATTTAATTTTTTGCTTTTAGTATGTTTTGTGTAAAAGTATAAATTTAAACATATAAATGCAACAAAGTAATTATGTTTAACAAACGTAACCAAGTAATGTATGTTAGTTAAGTATCCCACAATTACTACTGGATAAATTCTTTTCAAATTTTGCATGAATATTCGTCAGGTCAGTCTATTAGGCTATACATTATCACGCTATTTGCTATTGGGGATGAGCAATGTTCTATTATATCTGTTTTCTTTTACAGTTACTACAGGATTGCGTTAATACTTAGATCAGCAATGCTCACTAAGATGATTGTGATGTGTCATTACTTATTTCAGTTACACTTAGGTGCAAGTGAGCGAAGCCGCGGGCACAGCTAGTTTTTCGTATGAAATGATTAAAACATTTTCTAAACTGTCTACAATATATCCGGAGAAGCGTCTGTAGCTACTTAAATAATTTGTTCCGTTATTTATCAACCATCTCAAAGTCTCGAGTGATTAATTAGTCGTCTTCGTTCATCCACTTTGATTAAAAGGTAGCTAAATGTGTTTACTTATTAAATACTTCGGATTTATTACCACTTAAAAGTGTTGTCCATTTTCCCTCGGTTTTTATGAGCTTTTGTCTCATTTTCTTACTTTGAATGTTGAATTACCTTGTTATTGGAATTCTGTTTTCATTTACATTTTCTGTTTTAATTTTCTTCCGTTATTGTTTTCGCTAAATAAAACTGAATCATTGAAAACAGCAGTTGTTTTAGTGTACTTAGTATGTTTTATTTTTAGAGTCGTTTCTTAATATTACTTTTCCATATTGTATGTTAGAAGATGACAACGATACAAGTGTTTGTCTATTATATTATCACCAGGATGTTTGTCTTTTTAATGTTTGCTCGTTAGCTCCTTCCGTATTCATAATAAATATCTAAAAATATTGTTTCTACGCGATTTTCAACGTAAGGTTTTATTACGATGTTTGATATTCTTATTAAACCATATGGAGCTCAATAAATTGTTACGATAGCCGTAAGAACGTGACGACTGACTTCAATACGTGTCTGTGGAGCTTTGGACCATAAAGCTCACGTTTTAGTCATAATCCGGCTTGGTATAACCTTACCGAGATATCGCATGTTATCCTCGCTAAACCTAAATCTAGGCCTTGCGCAATGAATGCTAACGACCTGAAGCCCTGTCTGCTTAGCTTATTAGCTCTTCGCATAAAACAGTGTCCACTGCGTGCACAATCCCAGAAAATAGGTCGGATTTTCTCTTTCATGAAAGGAATAAAATGATTCCGATCTTGCAATTAAAAAGTTTAAATTAAATTCTTTGAACAAATGAAAATTGATTATAATTTAATTGTCAAGGGATTATCGGATTTACCGTTCGGTACGAATGGATTAATTCTTAACATAATTATCTGCTAAAGAATTTGTTTTATTTATCATACATCATGCTATTATGACGCACCATTTGAATTATACTTATCTTACCAAACGTACCTTAGATAAAAATAAGTTATAAGTAGTATGTCTGAAGTGTAGTACATTAAATTGCGTTCCTATAACCATAAGTACCTAGTGGTCCTAGTTGCAATATTGATTACTAGATAACTAACTTAATTAAGTGCTGCAATATCCCCAGAAAAGTGACGTCACAAAACAGTCTTTAACTCACAGCACTCGATGCTGACAGGGCACACAGCAGAGGGAAGAATGTGACGACATCGGAACCGATAAATGAAATTACTTTGAATGATATCAGGGAAGTAAACGTGGCTTGGTCATAGTAAAATTGTTTGCTTGAGGAAATTACAAATTACACGATAATAGCCTTTACTAAGGGGAGGTCTTTGCCCAGCAGTGGGACAGTAGAAGCAACAAAAACATACGAAATAATGAACCCCGAAAAAAAATTCTAATATAAACGTTGACCATAAAAATTACACGTGCACAGGTAGGATTTAAGTACTACTTCATGTCGATGCATAATTTCACACACACATATTATGCAAGGACAGTCGCGGAATTAAATGCAGTCAACGGTTCTTGCTGTGCAATGTGGATACCTTGATCAAGTCTTGTGCTATAAGTTCCTCGATGACCAATAGTAGGTGCCCTGTATATTTTTCACCACTACCTTTCGAATGTCTAGGCGAAAAAGTGAAGAATATAGACTACGTAAACTCGACTTCTTCATTTAAATTATCCGTAAATGAAAGTATGTAGGTACTACCAAAGCAAAAACCGGTTAACGTTGTTTCATCCTAGCTCGTAAGTTAATCTTATTACGTGGCGTCACGTAGAGGCTTCCTTAATAACTTAAACAGCACATACACCACTCACTCACTCACTCATTTATCCCTCAGAAGACTCGCAAGCCATAAATAACATTAAACGAGCTCCACGTGTATTTAAGAGTAACTTGACGTTAACACGTGAATTCGCAATTAAACAGCATAAAAGAGAAAACTTTGTACGATCCTTCAAGTGTTGAAACTTATTCATTAAAAAAAGTTAGAAGAGCTTTATGAGAATGTGAAAACAAAGAGAAATTTCATTCTTAATTTGTTGTCCAATTTGATTGTTTTAAAAAGTTTCCACTCCGCGAACTTGTAAAGTATTCGATGTCTCGTACAGGAGGATACTTAAAAGATTTTGTTAAACCGTAAAATGATAGGTAATTAAAATTTTATTTGAAATATTATCTAATAATTTGCGTAACAAGTTAAACAAGATTAAGGAAATTAAGAAAATATTTAATTTATTTCATTGAAAGAACTCGTTAACAACGATAATAATGTTTCATCCGCTTTATTCAATGATATCTGAAATGTAAATTATCTAGAAATATAGTCTACTTTGAAAATAATGTGGTCATACGACAGAGCAATCTGGTGTTTCCCCTGTAATCAAGAAGTGGACACGTGTTGCGAAGATGACTGCGTTAATTTCCTCTTTCTTTTTGCTCAGCTTTCATTCCCGTAGAAATGGAATCGTCGCTCCGGGCGATTCAATTAATCCAACGTTAGATTACATACGACCGTATCCATCCTATTCGAACAAAACTTTTTTATTGCTCACTCTAGTTCAATCTGTGGGTTCAATTTACTATCCGGGTCACAAGACAAAGTGTGGTCATTGCGATTAATTGAGCAGGTATAACTCCTAAAGTGAAATAACATGAATTATCTACAGTGAAATCCACGGCCGATTATCGATTACGAATACTTCCAGGTACGTGCTCCTAATTACTTCGTAACGATAACGTTTGTTGTTGGTTTATTGAAGACCTGTTTCATAATAACACGCCGCTGCGGGTCGGGTTCGTTATCCTTTGTCGACCTTGCAGCTGCTATAAATTCAGTTGAATTGACCGAAGGAGGCGGGCATGCGTCACCGAGGCCGATGCGCTCAGATTAGCAACGAAAACATGATGTAATAAATATATATCCACTTCTGTGTAACCAATGAATTCTAGGTCTAGCCATCAAAGGACAGAACCGGATCGACATGCGCGCACGCAAAGGCACAATTATGCCATGTAACCTGTAACGGATAGGTGCTAGTTTTTACTGCGTTTGTTACGTATGCGGGCCTTTTCATATGTGATGCATACCTTATCCTCTTTAGAATGACATATTCAAATACGTACGTGATACTTCCCTCGAATCTGTGGCGGTCGCTTTGACCGTCCATCTGTGTGAAACATATTCCGCGTCAGATGTCTGGAATACAATGGATTTTCCCAACAATTCCTATTTCTCGGTGTGTCGGGGGTGATTGAAAGGCGACGGGTGTCCGTTCCGAAGGCGGGAGATAAATTCCGGATTACCCAGACCCAGCTGACTGTCCGCTCGGAAAATTGAAATTTGCGCCTTCGACCTGTAGGTTTATTCGCCATACTTGATTACAATGGTCGTTTGCTTTTTCATGATTGTAGTCTGGAATCGTTCCATATTGTAGACTAAAGGTCATTGGCTCATTACAGCACGGTTTTTCGATGCATCAAATAACTGCCATTCGATTTAGGGCTGTAAATTGTGTCTGTTAAAATAATTTTTAAAATGGCTAAGGTTAAAAGGTGACGACTCGCGGGCAGCGGGCTGCCAGCTAATGGTTAGATTTTTCGAGCAGATTCCGGCTGGGCCGTTAATAAAGAGTTATTGTGTAGTCGTTTATTGCGTCTCATCTCAAGTTTACTCAGATTTAGTTAGACTGGTTTTGTGGCTTGCTGAGGAAAGGAAAATGTTCGTGAACGCAGCTTGTAGAAAAGAAGGCAAATACTAAGCACATTTTTATATTAATATTCAATCGTTGCTACACGATCGCTAATGTGCCTTCAACGTTCCAATATAAAAATTGATCGTCGAGCGTGTTCCTAACCTATCTAGGTCGTAGCAAACGTCGTTAATGCGGGACGGGAGGCAATTAGGGCAAGCCAATAAAACATCGCCATCAGCGAACACCGGTCGTTCCTCCCCGCCTGCTGCACTAGCTTCGTACTTCAAATATTTTCTTATTTTTTGTATAATAAAATTAAATGTGGCAGATACGGTTGAAAATCAACAGACACGACAGCAACAAGACGTGACAACACCTACATCTTTGAGGATTTGCAATATGTCAGCCAATCGCACTGGCTAACCTCCCATATACGTCTAAAGACCAATAAATCCTTGTTAATGAAAACGTGGAAGTAACGGAACCGTAACTGCGACGGCCTCAAGGTCCAGCGGAAGACGAGCACGGCGCGGTGTCCCGGCGACGCCTATGTTGCCGTCACCGATGTCAGAGTTAAGTGCCGTCGCACTCGACGTATCCGCACAAAGGCCGCTCTCTCCGCTTTGTTCCGCCTCTTTGTTTGACTTGACGAAGCCACAGTAAAAAACTCCAACACGGCCCACGACACGGCCGGCCCCTCGGATCTCGCGAACTAAATATGTACAACTTATTGGGTCTTCCCTCCTCCAGTTTGAATACGTATACGTTTTGCATGATTAATGGGTTCTTATGAACGAGAAAGGTTCTACCGAAATATGAGCTCTATCCTTTTGGGCCAACGTTAGAGGTTTCTTGGAAGAACGTATCTAGTTATGGAAATTCACTATGAAATATTCCGTTACCTTTAATAACACTAAAAGGTCCATCCTCTTCAGATACATTATGAGGCATCAACTTGCGGAAATGGTTCATTGTGGTCCTGTCCCTCTGGGCATGGGGTCCGCAGCTATTTTCGTTATGATGTGTTGATGAAGTGCTCTCTTCATGAGGGGTTCTTAAATTACCCTACTTCACAAACAAGACTCTAGGTCGTTTCAATATTGTATATCGGTCAAAACTATTCATCATTTTATTCATTAACTATGCCTGTGACCTCGTCCCTGTGGTTTTTTTTCCACCCGCATTACGTCTTTGGTTACTGTTCCGGTCCCGTGAATTGTACTGTGTAGCCTAAACTATTCGTCGAGAATTTGGCTAGCATATCCAAAAATATTTTTTCCAATGAGACTGGTAGTTTAAGAGATTAGCTCGTTCAAACAACCAAAAATCTCTTTCTTTATTATAGTTTTACTTTCCTTCTCAAAAAGTGGGCCCTAGCTCTCATTTAAATAGCGTTAACCGCCTTATGAACATGGTTAGACACAACCGACATTTTAATGTCAAAAAATAGGACAGGTGCATTACCATTGAACATCATTCATTACCCTTTGTAAATGAGCAGCTGTTTACTATCGTTAATTACGTTTTTATAAATTGTCTTTTTTTTTTTCACTGCTTCGTAAACGGCTGCAAAACAATCACCTTGCGCGTATTATTCACGTTTGCCATGAAGTACTTGTTATTGTTAGCATTTCCCAACTATCGTTTGGAGTGCTCTTCGCAACTGGCTGTGCGCATTTATCTAATCGATATTTTGTTATCGACGCACACCCTTGATTTCCGTACTTGTCTCAATAAATTGCATCAATTTATTATGTGATTTGATACAGAATGAAATGTTGAAAGATTATTTTCAAGTCGTAACTCTTCAACAAACATTGTTATAGCACGGGAATGTAAGGAAAGTATAAAGTTTTGCGGCGCAATTCATCTTATGTTATTAGATTAAAAAGTTTCGAAAGCAATTCTCCACCTTAAGAACAATCTGGAATTCATTCTTATCACCAAAGTTTGCTCTCGTGCGATGATGTAAGAAGATAAGTGCTAACTTGTGAGATCGTTAATATTGTAATGATCCACTCCCCGCGTTCTTATGTAGAAGATTTTGATGGTTCTGTGAACTTTTTATTTTATTAATACAACCTGTGATAACGTTATTTAATAAAAAGCCGAACCGCAGTGTGCCGACCCGCTTATGTGGGTAGTCTACCCTTATGAATTACCTTTATAAAGTAGATAATTAGGAAAAGTCACATAGGAATCTCTAGTTTGACATAAAAATATTATAAGGGTCCATACAGTTATGGACACATGAACTAGAATGTTTCCAATAGCGTTTGTTATTTCAATCTTTTTATTATTTTGAACCCTGGTCTAGGAGCCCAATCAGTAAGTTGTTGTCGTGATTAAATTGTTTAAAAATATCTTTTCCGCGAATTCATTGTAGAAAGAGATGGGTTTTCTTAGAACTCGTATATTTTATCGTTGCACAAGTCTGGTGTTGCTCCTATTTTACGCCGGTTTCATTTGAATGTTTTCGAGCACATGCAATAAAGTACTCAGTGCTATTGGCAATATATCACTCAATATCTATTCCAAATATTGTTTTTTTTTTGCATTCTGCAGTAAGTTAACGGCCAGCGAGAGTCCAGTGTCACCATCGTCGGTGTCAACGACCGAATGACTGTACGGTTGACCGGTCCCGTCGCGATCTGATTGTCGCGCCAATAAACGATTTGCATGTGTTGGTGTTGTGACAGTGTTGCGTTTGCGCACCCATGCCTCACCTAATTGGTGTTATCAGGATGGTCAAGCTCTGTTATGGATGGTGGTCATATTGTACCGTGGCGTATTATTGCGTTGGATACTTGCTTGTGAGTGCACCTTGAATGCCAATAATAATAATACTAGCCTATAATAATTGTCCCACTGCAGGATGCCTCTGGGAATGAGTTGATCACTATGCTTGCTCAGGGCTGATCGGCAATTTCAGAGTTTTATTTATTTATTTAAACTTTATGCAACAAAAGTACAAAGGCGGACTTAATGCCTTTAAAAAAAAAAGGCATTCTCTAACAGTCAACCAAAGGTGAGGAGGTGGAGTTATATTAGTTATAGCAATATCTCGGGATGTCTTTTAAAATTCTACTGCTCGGGTATCATGTTATATACCCTACGTTCCTCGCTGATAATGTAGCATTCCATAGTTGAGTAGATTTTGATTTTATCCATTACAAACAGCAATACAAATCTTTTCTCTCTATTAGTTTAGATGACTCCTGGTTTCCTGATGTCCAAGACAAACTTGCCAAGCCAATGCCAATATCTAAATAACATAATCTCCATCCAAATACCACGAAGCTCACAAATCAACGGAAATCCACAAACACGACCGATTCATTTTAGATACACGTAATGGATTGTAGCAAATGGGATTCAATTTCCTCCCCCTCAATCCTTCCGTATCAAACTATTCGGCAAACACTGTTATGAACAACTTTGCTATAGTGCAAACGTAGCCTTATAGCGCTTTGTTAACGTAGTGCCAGTTTTAGTGTCGGTGTTGATTTACTGAAGCTGATGGTTTCATTTGGTGCCCACTAAAAGCTTTTGTGCGTAATGGATATCGGTGATAGATCGAAATTCTCGAAGACTTGGCGAGTGTGCCTCTTGACGTTTTTATCAACTGTTTGGCAAGCATACGAACGATTTTCGCACTTTATTCCTTTCAATATCAAAGATATATTTTCAATTTGAATCCTGCATTTTAGAAATAACATTTATGATAAAATGATTTTCTCGTGCAATTCAATAATATAGAGCCAGTTATTTTTCCAGACTCCTCCCTTTAGTTTGTTTTCAAAACAACCGAATATTGGTTTTGTTTTCGTGAAAATGGACACCGATTTTTGTACAGCTTCTTTGATTTCGCTGTCGATGAATAACGAATGCGTACTGTTTCCACTAATTGGGTGGGTTGCAACTTGTAGTTAATATTGCAATCAATTTGTTGGGTTTCAGTATATTTGGCTTTCAATTAGCACAATACGGTTGATATTTGCTGTCGTTCAATTAATTGCCTTTATGCGTCAGCTTTTGTGTTTTAAAATAGGTTAGCAGTAGTTACTTAATTAAATCAAGTGCTACTGTGTTGGTTTATTTTGGAGTTAAACTACTGTATGTTTTGCTGTGTTGTCATTGCAATTCAATACGAAAATGTGAGCAATAACGTTGAAATTTAATTGGGGCAAATTTTAATGTCCTTATGTTACGATCATGTTTTGAAAGTTTCCACTGATCGTAATCTAAATAATGTTCCATCTTAATGTTAAAGTGCGACTTCCAGTGACATGTTTCCCATAATTTAGCACACATGCATTATGTTAGCATTCACATGTAGAGATTTGGAAAGGTGCTACAAAATCGACCATTTATGTGTTCAAACCAGAGAAGGCGCGCATTATGTAAATGGTTCTTGATCAATTTCGATATTCCGTTATGTTGCCCACATACACCTGAACAAGGCAGCCAGTTCAACTAAAAAAATGTACGATTGCGAGTCCAGTCGTGGTCGGGTTTCCGATTACGTGCGCAAACGCTTTTTAATTGAATCCCTGTTGCGGCCGACTATTTTTTGCGGTGAATGCGTTAATTGTTGGGCCTTTGGTTTTTCGGCTAATTACACACACAGGATTTCAGGCGCGAGCGAAAATGTTCACAAAACAGGACGCAACTGTCATAATAATGATCTCCGTCGAGCGGTACCAATCACATCCATAATGTCAACCTGCATTTTGTGTGTACATTGTTTTAAGTTTGTGTACAAACAGTTGCATTATCCCCCGTATGAATCACCGAGTATTGTTTGCCGCTAGCAGCTCTTGATGACATATTTGGATGTGAACATGTGTTGCGAATGGAAATCGGATAATTATCAATAATGCGTCATAAAATTATTCAAGTTTCACTTGCGTCTCTGTTACTAAGTGAAAATCTGAGATCTCGAATACAGCGAAGGAAGATAATATCGTTAACGGTAATGCTCATGTCATTATTTTATGTGATTTTATTGTTAGCCACATGATGTCAACATTTTAATTGCATTTGGCTTTACAGAAAGGCATGCATGACAGTGACAGAAAATATTCCAAGCGTCAGTCACGTTGTGCAGCAATTATAACACAATTCAAAAAGTAAACATGCTTACTTCAGCCCACATGTCAACAGACCAATTGATGCAAGGATAACAAAAGTCGTTTGAATTGATGCGTGACAGTAATCGATCCTCAATCATTAAGTAGTGCGGTATCTATATGCCCGCATCGATTGACATCAATGTGCATCGAGTGTTAGTGTTGTTGCGACATGATAATCGAATAGCCTAAATACGACGCGGGCGGCCGTATGACTCACTGTGCAGCCTGACTATGAGGTAACTCCTACCAAAAGAAGAATCCAACGCTCACATGAGATTGCATTTTTTTATATTTAACTACATTGTCGGCTTCCTCAGACACGAGTAATAGAAAACATTGTTTAGTTGCGCAATGTATTGCGAAACAACTGTAACGTCGTGTTTGTAAATCGTCAATTGTAGTGGAGGCCTTGGATCATGGATAAGGCTAAGCACGCATTATAATCACGCGTGAATTAATGGTCGGTGTCGGCTATAAAGCTACTTTCCAAACATGCAATGTGATATAAATAAACGGCAATGGTATCATGAAATCATAATTGAATTAACTAGCAACTATTAAACCCTAGGTATCGAATTTTAATCAACTTTCAGTCGCTAAAGTTTGTAATATTTATTCACTTTAGAATAGGTACCTAATAATCATTAGAAATTTTAGCGACTGCATATTTTTGTCCCACTTCAGGTCAAAAGGTCACTTCTCATGCAGAGAAGGAACAAGTATTGATTACCACGCTAGCTCAAGGCCACCAAAGTCAGTGATAAAAATGCCAAATGAAATTGAAAAAGCTATATTGGTACTTATCCGTGGCCAGTTATAAACCCACAACCTAGTGCATGGCGCGAGTGCTTTAACACATGACATCATGGAAGACACAGACTGAAATTCATTAGAGCACTGAATGCCTCACTAGATAACAGCATGTGGTGACCGTTATGACCGCGCTAATATCGGGTGACCGAGATAACATCAATATAGGGTGATTAGGCCGGTTCACGACCACTTAGTCGACTTGTCATCTTTAAAATCACATAGTTATTAATAAAAGCGTTAATATTTTGATATTGGGCCTACATGTGAAAGAAAAATGTTTAAATTACACGATCTGATATATTTTTTTTAATTATTTTAATGTATTATTTTATAATTAACAGATATATCGAAAAGTGTGATTTTTCCAGTTCCCGGACACTTACAGTCAGTTAACGACCGTCTTTTCCGCTAGTTCCCGACCGGTAGAAAGCCACTGTAAAAACAACTCAAGCACTATCAGATTAAAGTCGAAAATAAAATCATTAATATTTTTTTTTATAATCACAATTTATTAATATTATAGAGTACAAAACTGGCAGGTATAATCTTATATGCTGCTTCTATGTAAGGTAGGTAAGGAATATTTATTAAAAAATTGTACACCGCCAAAAACTAGTCGATTTTCTTCAGAGTAAAATCATGGTGGTCGACAACTGATCCGTTGTCGACCACCATGATTTGAGAATTTGAGAACTTTAAGGGCTTACAGTTTAGTTTCTTTGATACAATTAGCCGGTCGTAATCTGGCGAGCAAATCAGCTATGCCGAAATGAATAGAATAAATCGAAATTTTTCACATTATATCTTGCAGTAAGTCCAAAATCTTCGAAAATTATCTAGTCTAATTCAGCTAGTTCCCGACCAGGTGGTCGTAAACTAACGGAAGCGTAATTTTAGCAGCTAGTTGACCGACCACTAATTATTTTAATTAAACACTCGTAATTTCCAATTGATTATTAGTTTATAAGTAAATACAAACATATTTTGACACACCAAGCATAATATTTATGTTCAAAACTAAATAATAACATGTTTTACTGACGTTAGAAAATGTTCCCGTCCACTAATTTTAGCTATAATTTGGTGACTTGGTGTACTGAGCTTAAGTTCATTACTTCACTGAGCGGCATCAAACGATCTTAGGTGGACAAACGATGACGCGTAGGAAGAATACTGAATGACCGTTCGTTTGCATGCAATTCGAACATTTTCCGCGCGTCGGTTTCCTTATTTTTACCTGATTTTCGCAAAGTGGTCGAGAGCCGGAGGTGGTCGGCGAACTGGCGTGTTCACCCTAAATAACACGTCATCTTCCTAAAAGGCGAAGTGGGTGTGTCGCAGTATTTAGTATCGTTATAATATCAAGGTTAGGTGTACGCAAGCACTAGTCACATAGCATAGGTCATTTTAAAATACGACTTTTGCTTTCGTGGGATTTTTTTTGTGCCAAATCGCCCCCAACGCGTCATGTTGGGTTTTCCTCAAAATCAAAGAAAATATGTAGGAATGTCTTCGTTTTCATTAGTCACGTAAATTATTTATGATTTCTCGTATTGGTTGGGTTTATGGAAGGGTGGGTACACATAAATATTGTGTGGAATTGCAAAATCACGAATGTGTTTGAATCAGGGGTTAAATCTGCCAACCCACAAGGTTGCAGCTGGGTATGGGCAAGTACCAGTATGATTTTTTTATGTCATATATTTTTTGGCCATCACTGACAGACTATGCATACATAGTAGGCCGGATTTTTTTTTGTTCTTGTCCCAAAATCAACAACACACATTAGGACTTTTGGTGTAGCTGAACTAACAACAATATATGTGCAACAATATTTCATATACAAATGCAACAATATTTCCATCAATCGCATTCAAATGAAACAGCTCCTTTGTTGGTCAGTATTTAATTAATGTTGCATAATCGCGTCTTTATTATGCAACCGTTGAGAGATAACCTCGCGGTAGGTGGTGGCACCTCCCCTGAGAAACGGTGTCCTCAGAGTGTATTGTGTGGGTCGAAAACAATACCACCTTTCTATTCCCGGATAGACCGCGTCGCATACCTGATTGAGTTATTCCTCGGATCAATACCAATGACGCATATACACTTCATAATCGATATCTGCATAACTTGAATGTCAGACTATATGAAGCTTGTTTATTTTGTCTTTATCGCTATCTACGCACTCAAGTTCTGAGTTAAAACTCTTATGATTGACAGCGATACGGTTAAAATTGTAGATTATTAGAATTACTATGTCTGGTTATTTTTCTTGCTGGTTGTTTTAATAGGTACAGAAAACAGAAATGATATACAGTTTATACAATTGTGTTGATTTGATTGAACAGATATTTCGTTGCCGTTGAATGAATTTACCGTTGTAACAGTACCTTTATTGTAAATACAATAATGCTGCTTGAATTGTTTACTTCAATCAGTCCATTTGGCAACGTCAGCGCCAGTTTCAATCTGAACGGACGCCGAAAGCTTGTATAAAATAAAATCTGATTTTCATTCGAAAACTGCCAACAAAAAGTTCCAGATGTCCTTGCCAGTTTTTTTATCTGGAAGACAAAATTCATTGTACTCTGTCCGTATCTCTTGGAATATAACAAAAACGTGTTCAATGAAAATCGATAAATATCCGGAACGGTTGCCAAGCTGTGTACGATATTAAATCATCGCCAAATTTAATCGTGTCAACAGCAGCAGGTACATAGCTATGTATAGCGTATAACCTTTTCCGTAAGTCATAGGCAACGTTCACGTCTATAATTAGAGTGACAGTGACGTATTTATTTATGAAGATCCCTTCGAACTTCGCTGCTCCTGGCACGGGAGCCTCGCGACCTACATTATCATTTGATCAAGTCGTTTAGAAAACTTGACATTTTGCATAATTACATCGCATTTCAACTAATACCGCAATCAAATGTTAATTGTAGCCAATCTGGTACCTATCTGGTTTTGATCGCATTAATGCTTTATATCGCATCATAAAAAGTAAGATGGTAGCCGTAACTTGGTTATCTATATCTAGTATCTATGTTATTTCAACTTTTTCAATCGGATTTTATAAAGCGGATTGTATTGAAATTATACTTGCCATATTTTTTCTGGTTCTTGCGTAATTCATATCAAATCCTTATTTTGTTAAAAGTTAATAGGAACCTGCAATGATGTCTATCTCTTATTGAGACGAGATTTCTATTTACTCCGTTGAATATGTCAGAGCTGTAATTTTTGCGACCTCGTCTCCATGTTGCTCTATTTTTCTAAAACGCTAACAGTTCTCTGGTGCGTAATGCACGACTTTTAATGGTTGGGACCTCATTCACCGACCTCTTTAATAGGCAACGAGGCAGCGTTTGTTTATTTCCTGAATTTATTTATATTACGGTCACCGCGCGGTTTCGTGTTATGAAATAGCGCATTTGAATTGTAAATAAATAATATTTTTAACTGAGTAGGTACTCTTGACTAAATGATGTTCAACTATGTTGGAAAAATAATCTAATTGATTAAACTACAAGGTTGTAAAAAAAGGTCTGTCTCTCAAAGGGATGTTACAAAAAAGGATCAACAGAGAGACGGGACGGGTGCCGCTCCAGAACTAAAGCCACAGTATTACAAAGAGATTTATGGACCTAGAAATTGCCATGTTAGTGTACCTACCTACCTTAAGCGCAGAATATAGCAACAAAAACCCTTTACCTACCCATTTATCGTATTCAACCTAGCCACAAACTTCAGCACACAATTTAGATGAATTAGCAAACACCAAAACCTCTCTTGTGTTCTTGAGATTCACTGTCACTTTGATAATTAATTCAGTTAGTTCCTACATTTCGGACTTCTAGCTGTATGAATTTGTTGAGTAGTGGCAACAGATGCCAAGCTATCATTAATCACAGCAAGTTCTACTATATTAGCGACTGGTTAAGCCTTCCGACCCTCCTGTTATTAAAAAGCACTTTGTGGTCAACCACTCGCATTGTTTTTGCCAGCACTTATTTATGAGGATTTTGCAACATGATTTTAAACCTTTTTTGTTGTTGTATTTGCCACTTGATGTCAACACATCGATTAATCATGATGACACGTCCTGTGCAGTGTGATACGACCCCGATAATAACCTACAACGAAAACATCTTCATTGCTTTTCTAACCCCAATATATTCCGGACCGACATTGACGTATTACTAGAAAAACTATCGAGCCGTGCACCCCTTAGGGTTAATAAGTTATCGGGTCAATATATACAAATCAGTTCCCTTGGTTCTGTGCCAATGTTGTCTGAATTTAATTATGTTAACGTTTTCTCTGTACCGGAATTTCAGGCTGATTTAGTATCTTCAAATGATCATAGTTTGGGTTTCCCAAATTCGTAACTCATTCGATATTCCTACGAGATTATCGCGCAAATATTTGTGCTGTACGTTTTGGGGTGGATGATAAATTTTCTTGGCTCCCAATGACAGCGATACGACGCAATAGTTGCTCCGGTTTCGGTCGTTACGTTTTGTGTGCGGTTTTTGCTCGGCGGCGCGTGCCTGGCCCGACGGCAATCTAGGCAAATCCTATCTATTGTGCGCGGTGACAATAGTTCCGGTGCTAATTCAAGGACGGCCCGCCATTGTCCCGCGGATGACGATGCGCGCCGCTGCGCCACTCCCGCCCTATCTACCATTCTGTACCCACAAACGTTTATCGATTTGTATTGTCACGGTATAATAAATATTTGATACAAGCATATTATTATCTCATGTATTGTAAATGGTAGTCACTTAGTGTCGTCACAAGATTTTATTGTTAAATTTATTGGTTCTATTTCCGTCGATTCATGTCCATGTTATCTTTACAAACAGGTAAAATAGATACTTAAATAGTTTTAGTCTACTAATTTTTTTTTTGAGGGAGTAACGACTTTAAAGATTTGGTAGATCGACATTTTGGTAGATCCTTGAATTTATACCTTTCGATCAAGTCTCTAAAGCTTAATAAGTAAGGTCAGTCACACAAAACTGCATTTGTTAAAACTTGTTCAATGCCATTATGTGGTCAAAATGGCGATTGTAATTCCGGCATACCCTATTCAAACTCATTCCGTACCTATCCAAGCGTTTGTGCATAATGTGAGTTAGTGAAATTCCACAAACTATTGGCGTATACTGGTGTAATAGCTGCGTGCAAGTTTAATCGTTCACTGCAAAAGCCTCCACTTTAACACCTCTACCCCTTGACTTAATGAGGTATTAAAACAGGAAACATTTCATGACCCAACACAACTCACTTATTAAGTTGGTCGTGGTACCAATTTTCATATCTCCTTTCTGTTTCCTTTGCGAAAATTGTGCCTTCTTCCATGTGACAGATCGTTACAAATTTCACCACGTCTTTGTAAACCTGACTTGATTTATGACTGTGATAATAATTTCCGTGTTGAGGTAGGGCTCGTCTCGCCCGCATTATATTGTAATGGGGCGCTATTTGCAGCGGTGGCATTTGCGGACTTGGGCAAACTGGCAGGTCACGTCATAACCTATAATGTGAGAGTTACGTGACCGCATTGTGAAGGCATGATAACGCCTATTATGATATCAATTACTCATTTATTATGTACCTGCGGTAAACGGGTATCAGCACAAAATTATAAGGCGTCTTGATTGTTCTATTAACATGCCAAGGTGTACTGCAGTAGCCATAGTATTCTAATGACGCTCTCGCACGTCTTCAACCTGTACAGCAATGTATAATAATCATAATTTAATTATTCCAACGATTACGACTCATTTGGCAACGTTAAGAAATCTAATAAAAGCAACTCATTAAATAATGTTCAAAGAATAAATTAAATATCTACCTGTCATGATTAGGAAGTGAATAATAAATGCTACTAATAAAACAACATCAAACATATCTACTATCTAGTCAAGCAAGACTTTATAAAAGCGAAAGAAGCCAATCTAGCTAACAATTCCGGTTCCTAGAATATAAAATGGCTCATTATTCCGTCTCGGACGAATTCGGGAATAAGTTTTATTGAGCGGACGGTAATTCCAAGCGGTGTCTAGTGTCGTTAACATTAAGACTTGGCAGTAATTGGCCCCTCTCGTTACCCACACACTGCAGTGCTGCAGTGATTGGCTCGATTACTGTTTAGCGCGTTCGACGCTTTTCAGACTACAAAGTACAAATTAAATGCTGTCTAGACAGCGCGGGGCTCTCAACTTAGTTTAATAAAGCCCTTTGCTTGGTGTAGTCACTAAGTAAAGAGCTATATTATATCTCAGCTAGTTTATAGGAGCTTTTATTAAAAGTTTCGGCATGATCGACAAGGTCGGACTGCCCAAATTTTACTTAGACGAAGTTAAAGGCTTGTCTTACTCAACTAAAACATTCAGTTAATGCAATTTGGAACTTAGTAAGGCTGTAGTGACGTAAGTTGGCAGTTTCGTGTGAAGCGACATTTTACGCCCCCCAGTTTCGGCTGTCCCGCAACGCTACTGTAATGGGAAAAGTTTCGGGATCTTGAAAGCGTTTGGCGTCGGCAACACGACTCACTGCCAAGATATTGTTTTTCTAATCATAATTTTACGCCGTTACAATGTTATCATATTTCTTATATTTCAATTATGTCTGCGTTGGTTCTATGTTACTGAAATATTTTAATTTTGTTATTTTAAAATCTATGAAAAATGTGAAACTCTTTGAAAAATATTCGGGTACAACTTCATTGAAAACACTAACTCAAATATTCTTTTTGTTTCAGGTAATTAGATGAAAATTATTCTACTAACAAAATGAACGTACTTACCGTGTTCAAGGTTTGTTTAAATTGTTTTTTTTCGTGATCACTTGAATAAATTTTTAATGTTTACTCAGTTATGTTTGACGATATCACGTGGCGTGCTAAATGCGTGATGTATTTGCTACTTAGAACGATTTTAGTTTTATGTTTCTCGTGATAAAGAAAATTATAACAATTTTTTTTTACGAATGTTCTTGTGTCGGTTTAGTAAACATACTGGGTGAAAGGGGGATATAGTAATGAAAACTTTTACCATAAATTCATAGTGATGAGCTTTCCATCGGTTTTTTTAATCAGCTGTTCCATACAATAGTGCAACACCTACACGGTCAAAATGAATGAAACAGTAATTTTTTTTTAACTCACGGATGTTAACGCTTAGGATCTAGAATCATGTAGGTACTGGTAAAAGTTTACGTTACAATGTCCCTTACAACTTCGTATTTAACAGCTTAATCCTAAAAAAATAAAAGTTTCATAAATAAAACAATTTCAGGCAATTCGTTCACTCGTTCAATGATAGATGCTAAAAAGTGTCATAATAGTTCTGCAGTAAAAATAGTACACAAAAAAAAACACACCTTTTATGTTCTTATTAAAACGCGCATGAAAATGCTCACACGAGGCGTGTTTTCTTTTCATATGAACTGTTTACCGTTTCTCATTTCGTTTGGCAAACAAACCAAATGTGCACTGTTCACAGAGATAAAACGTGAACCCAATTAAATTGCATTAAATGTCGAACTGAAAAGTAACAAAAACAAACGCGAGGAGCGTTCGCTGGTCCCGGCGAATTTAAGAGCAAACAACAATTAAACTTATGTCTATTATCTCGCTAACCTCATTAATTCTAGAGGTCCTTTGAGCGCTGTTTGAAAAAACATCGTTAAGATAAATGTTCAGTAAATGAGAGCACCACGGGAAATTTGCTGAGCGTCCAATTTAAATAGTCTGGTTTTTACAGACCGGTACGGGGACGTCTCTAGTCTCTCGTGTTTACCCGGTTAGTAGCCGACGCGGTTATTCGCCTGGTTGCTTCAGCTGAAGTGCAGCGGCCACTCTTAAATTGTTTACGTCTCCCTGCTTCGTTACTCCCTGGGCGGTGGTTGTTCCGCCGAGAGGCGTCTTACTTTGTACTTTCTTTTTCGCTTTCCAACTCATCGAGCCTGATTACTTAGATACATTTTACTGATGAAAATGTTTTACCACACTTGGTTTTATTACTGAGCGTATGGCTCAGGAATTTCTGCAGATTGATATTATTAACTATTAAAGTTAATAATATGATCCTTCACATCGCTATATGCATTATCAACTTCATAAAATATGATTGAATATCTTTAAAACCGGCCCTTGGTCGGCCGCGAGCGGTTTTGTGTCCATTACGCAAATCGTGACGCGACAAGGCGAAGTTATGGCGAGGCTGTTTTATACGAGCCATCAAACTTGTTTAGATGCCATGCTATAACTGGGCACAATAATGTTCACAATTTTGTTACATCAGTGTGATATTGTGAAGCTGAACAAAGTGCCCACGGACAGTTGTAATCCTGCGCTAGACGTGCGGTGTTTAGAAATTCATGCAATAAATGGGTTACATATTAAAAAATCAAAGCATTCTCCAGCAAATTTCAAAAGAACAATAAACGAAATACCAAAGTTTAAAATAAAAATGGTCATTTGATCAAAAGTTCAGCTGACCAAAGTCTGGAATATCAATGTTTATATTATTTATTACACTATTGACCAAATCGTTTAATGG
The DNA here is from genome assembly GCA_949316365.1 of Hoplodrina blanda. NCBI lineage: Eukaryota > Metazoa > Arthropoda > Insecta > Lepidoptera > Noctuidae > Hoplodrina > Hoplodrina blanda. The sequence goes on from OX438581.1 coordinate 12,952,794, forward strand.
TCAAATGGATTACTGGATAAATTATTAATTATCAAATGGATTAACTGAAAAAGATAAAAATAATATTAATATATTAGCGAATAGCGCCTGTCTGATACAGATAGCCTTTGCAACAACATGATCGGTTTGCTAATACAAAATATCGAAAATCGTCACGTTTTGTAAGCGAGCGAAGCGAGCTCGGGACTTAGGGCACCCCGACATGGACAGGTTAGGTTCGAAGGGGATGGCGGGGTCTGAAAGACCCCGCCATCCCCTTCGTGTTAGGTTACTATAAACCTTGAACGCAGAAGTAGGAGCCCCGCGCAGCGGGGCTCCGTCGACCGGGTATTGTCTACCTGCCCGCACGTCATCTCTTCTGCTTGCGTCTTTTACACACATTACGGGCTGTAGTCGAACGAACCCCGGTCAACGGAGCCCCGCTGCGCGGGGCTCCTACTTCTGCATTCAAGGTTTAAAGTAACCTAACACGAAGGGGATGGCGGGGTCTTTCAGACCCCGCCATCCCCTTCGAACCTAACCTGTCCATGTCGGGGTGCCCTAAGTCCCGAGCTCGCTTCGCTCGCTTACAAAACGTGACGATTTTCGATATTTTGTATTAGCAAACCGATCATGTTGTGCAAAGGCTTTCTGTATCAGACAGGCGCTATTCGCTAATATTAATATTATTTTTACCTTTTTCAAATTACTTCATGTTTGTATGTATACTATTTTGAGGCACTGTTATTTTAATCATAATTTTTGAACAAATTAATGTGTTAAAATTAATGATGTACTTCAAATATAAGTATACCTACATTTAAATCATTTGTGATTATAAAATTTGATTAGTTATGATTTGATATTTTAAAATTATATCTAGCAACTTTTGATCAGTCGTTCATTTGATGTCACATACATTGGGATTTTAAAATTTTTCTAAATAAATCATTTGGTCATTTAAATTTTGGTATTTCGTTTATTGTTCTTTTGAAATTTGCTCGAGAATATTTTGATTTTTTGATATGTAACCAATAAATGAGAATGTTACTGAAATTCAACAATAAGAACCTTTTTTCTCTGTGTGTGTTGTAATATGTAGTGTAATTTCTATATAACTTATCTGATCTGTTGTTCAGATGAATCTTTATAAAGTTTATGACCGATAGATTGAAAACAAAATGTATCAGAAATAACTTCTGGAAAAGGAAGAGAGAATCATAACAAAACATAAAAAGTTCGAGTTATCTTCGCAGCAACTGATCCAGACTGATGCTCGCAGAAATAATATAAGACAAAATCAGTTTGCCGTATGTTGCTTTTCATAGTAAACATGCCTGATAAAATATGAAAGAGATGTGTTTATTTAAAGGGAGATATAAAACATACGAGGGGACAGAAGCAAAAGACAGAAACAGTTACGTTTAACACACGTAAAAGTAAATAACATGCTGCTCCTTGAAAAGATGATTGGGGGACCCTCGTTAACGGGTACCAAGTGAACTGGCGAAGACAAACGCTCCACAGTTGCGACATCTCCGACAAAGGCTAACAAGCTTCTATACAACGTGACAAAGCAAAATAACCCTTTCTTTAATGCAATTTACGTTTCTCTTTAGAATAACAGGTGGTAATCTCCAGATATCCTATTATTCTTTTTTCTGTTTCCTCCAGTTTTGATATTTTGTTATTTTCCCTGTAAAATTCGCCCGTAGCGGCATCACTAGCTCGCGTTGCGAATATCCCGCGAGGTTTAAATAAAATTTGCTCATTTTCCCCGAGCGCATAGATTTAATTTTCACGTTACGGATGAATGCTTTTCATCACTAACATTAAATTATTGGAATTTTCACATATTCCAATGCCTTCATAGGAATAAAATTAATGTAGAAACTTTGTTGTTTGACAGATGCATTGAAGCAATAATATAATGGTGCTAAGATATTAACTTTATTGTTGTCACCTGAATGATCAATGTAGTGTCCAAGTGTCTACAGATGATGGAGTGCGCAAATCTTGTTAGACTTGTACTATAATCCAGTTTACACTTGATCACAAAACTTGTCGTACGAGTATTGTGACCGTGAAAATTATGATGTACACACTGGTTAGGTACATGCATTTATTTAGTTATTTTGTTTATAAACATTCTGTACATGCATTTATTTAGTTATTTTGTTTATAAACATTCTATTGTAGGTGCTGCTGAATGAGTAAATAAAACCGTCAGTTTCCAGTAAATTAAATTATCGTTTAGTTGGCCGTTCGCTGTTTATCCGTCGATTTCAATCTCATGTCGATGGATATAAATGTCGGGACGTTTACCCGCATACTTCCTGTAAACATTACATTTTTGCTACTTTTATTACACACACGTTATAGCAGCGTAAACGGCGTGATGTTATTTTAATGATTTAATGTCGCAACCAACCGCCGAACGTGATCAAACGGATCTAACACAATGTGCCAACAACTGTATTTATTCTTGTACCATAAATTACATTTTCATTGTTTTGCTTCGCGTATTATAATTAGGAAGTAATAAACGATAAAATAAACGTGACGAATACGCAAAAAAGGTGGTACCATTGTTCTGCGAAAGCAATGCGGCAGTCGATTGTCACAAGTAATAACATTACATGCATAGAGCGATGCTAAGGTCCGTTATATCGCGAACACACGCGATATTCGCGTGAACCACCAACGGGATTTATGTGAACACCACGTTTTTTGTACGTGGAGTAAATTGGCCAAACGTTTCTTAAAATATAAATGGAACGTGAGAGTCGCAAAGGAAAATATCGCATTGTTCAATACATTAAACTATTATATTTAGTTGTTTACATGCATCTTATTTACCTCTGACACTATGGGAAAGGGGACGCATAGTGTGCGTCCACACTGCGAGCCTAGCGCGGTTGCGACGACGCACGGTGGGCTGAAAACAAGCTTTCATGGACTTAGGGAGTCACGAAAATTGATGAGCAATTTAAAAAAAAATGAAAACGGCTTTGCGATCTACCACTAAATACAAGACACTTTTCTTCTGCGATTTTTGTATATACCTAATATTTTTAAAGTTATATCGATTTGAATTTATTTTTGTATGGAGAAATTTGATTTTATATGAATAACTTTTAATTCTCAAGAGTTCTCAAAAAACGGCTTTCGGTATTCGATTGTGCTATTTTTTAGGCAAATTATCCGATATATCATTTGCTTCGATTTTCTTCGATTTTGGAGAAAATTGATTTTCATTATTTTTCCACACCACCCTTGAGGTAGAGAACTAAGCGCGTTTTTTTTTATCAGTGGTGTCCCCAGGAGGGCTAATCCACTCATACGCACACTCTTACTCACACACGTAGGTACTCACAAAATTATCACTTAGACAATATCATCAGATTCTGATTCAGATTCGTTCTCTAAATGTTCCACATTTACAAATTCTATATTTTCCCGCTCATCATCTTCAAATGTAGGAGATAACAGAAGCATGGCTTTCGCTTCTTCTGAAAATGGTTTGTGTTTCCGTATCATTTTATGACGTTTTGATGATATATAAGAATCTGAACTAATTATTAAATTATTCAAAATATCCTCATTATTAGCTTTTCTGCAGAATTTTACAGAAATAGGAACAGCTTTACATATGTCACATCGTTGAGCTAAAGTTTCACAGAGAATTGATGTTTCTTTACCATCTATCATGGTAAGCAATAACGAATGTGAGACTTTTTTTTGTCGAAGCACTGTCCTCTTTGTCATCCGTTGTAATTTTTTGCTTATAGTGTGCTTGATTCGAGCCACCATCCATTCCCCATTTGCTTATCATTGTCAACTCCTTACAGTCTGTGCTATCAATATTGATTGCTTTGAATATCCTTTTAGCGGTTATATCTAATAGAGGCTGCAATTTTATTTTAGCAGTTGTATCTGTTAAGGTGATATCATCCTTTGGCGGGTAGCATTCTCGTTTTGAATTTTGCACCTTATAGTGTAGAAAGGGAACATGTCGACATTTTTCTCTTTGATACTTTTTCTTAAAGTATTGTATTGCTACTTTGTTAATTTAAGGGACAAAACAAGTCCCAAAGCTTCATCTGGAGTAAATTTAGGTTTTTCATTTTTACCTAAAAGACTATCTTTGGCTTTTTGCACATCCTGTGGATTTTTAAGTAGGTGTTCGAGGATATCAGCTATTCCTTGATTACCATCCTCTCGTAATTTCATAATATATGCATGAGATATTTCCTCTGTAGTCATAGTTGTATGAATATGTTTTAGTAATAGCATTTAATAGCACAACAATATCAATATTTGACACCAAATCGAACAGTTTTACGTAATAAATAGTATTAGTATTCCGAAAATGTGAGATAGGATAGTGCGTTTATTACGATGTGTACGGTATTACGGTGTGTACTGAGGATAGTTGTTTTTCAAATGTAACCGTGCCATTTTTTTACCTGCTATTCATCATCCAATCACATAATGACACGTCATCATTTTGCTGCGCTCATTGGACGACGCGCTAATGAGGGTCACCGCGCTATTGAGTATTGTTAAAAACAAATGACGTCATAAGGGTGGTGTGAGTGAGTATCGTGAAAACTAAATGACGTCATAAGGGTGGTGTAGAATGTTTACCAATAATTAGATTTTTGCTATATTTCTGTAATACAATATTAAAACATGTCAGATTAAACCAAAAACCGATTAATATTTCATACAAAGTTTAGAGGTCTATAACTCGAAAAATATTAGGTATAAAAAAATTACAAATAACAAAAAATATTTGTATTAGTGCATAAAATTCAAAAATAGTCATTTGAATCCTTAAGTCCCTACTTGACGATTCCAGCCCACCGTGCGACGGGCGCGAAGTATCAAACATATGAAACACGCCTTTGCGTCCATATTGTAGTGACTAAGGCGGAAGCCTAGTGCGACGGGACTGAGCGAGACAGCGCGCGTAGTTTTCAAACGCTCCTGTCCGCGCGTTCTGGCCGCACTACGGGCCTAGTCAGCGAGCGATCCAATGCGCGGGTGGCGGGGTTATCAAACCAGTTTGGTCTTGTCGCTCGGCGTATACGCGTTTGTATTTATTTGTCTATAAAATGGCGGTAAATACATACTGAATTTTTTTAAGTCAAATGTTGACACGGGCATTCGAATGTACACAAAGAATTTTCTAGGGTATCTCAATACTTCATTTAAGTTAAAAAAATCACCAGTTATTCCTCTGTTTTTATTTATTTCGTGCACACCATCTCTAGTGTTAAACACCTCCCATCTCAGGATCGGACTGTCTAGTAAAAATAGCAAATCCTCGTCCATAGTTTACAACACCTGATATACGTCGAACAGCTAGAAGAGCTCGCGCGTCACTATGGCCACCGCACGCCCCCGCTCGTCGCGCCCGCCTAGGCTCCAGTCACCGCGCATTCAGTGTGGACGCACACATACAGTGTTGTTTACGCATGGACCATTTATGGTGACATTTCACTATAACTTATTGCTTGCCTGTGATTGTTTTCAGTGTGCGTTGTTTACTGTTTCGGGTCACTTTCCCTCATTAGAACTGATTTACTGACGCTGTACAGTAACACGCAAGCTCTGCCATCAGGTTGCTCTTCGATTTGAATATCAGTGCCTTGTTAATAAATATTGTTAACTTAACTGCACATCGGACGCGCTGCCAACAATACATTTCGCAATGTTTTGTTTTGTAATCGAAGTATTCTCTATTAATCTATTCAAATCATCAAATAACAGGCCCTTATTAGGAAAACCTGGTGAACTCAATATCGAAGACATATGGTAGTACAGACTGTAGTAAATAGTAATTCTGGTTGGTTACACTCGTTAGTTCACCATCGAGTTTATGAGACAGGCCTTTTTTTTTTTTTTTTTTTTTGAGGTGGTAAAAATCATCAAATGAGTCCTTCCGTCCTGGGCGGGGCGGAAGGGACTGTCAGACTTTTACTGACTAAAAAACCACCCTGTTCCTTCTGTTGCCCTTTACGTTCCGGGGCCACGGTATCCTGTTAAGACGTCCCGCAACCCCGGCAGGCGTTAGGCCCCGTTGGGGGGCCCCGTCCCTGTGCTGACAGCTCTTTGAGGCGCGCGCGAACAGAACGCGCCGTCGACCCGGGCATGGTCCTTGATCGGACGGCGAGCTACCCATTACTCGCCGTCCGCAAGCCCGCGCCTACGGTGGCCGGATGTCGCCTCGCGACGTCCGACGCCCTGGGCGTCTCCCGCGGCGGCTGGGGCGTGAGGTGGAGGGTGTTGTTCTCTCCCTCACGCGGCCCGCCTCCTCCTTCGCTAGCATTACTGCTTCGCAGAAGGAGGTGACTGCATCCCATTCCCTCTCGCCCCGGAGCATGGCCTGAACCAGGCCCGGGCGCGAGAGGTCGCCGCCGCCTATCGCCTCCGTGAGGACACGGCGATGCTCTGCCCAAGCTGGGCAGACCTGCACCGTATGCTCCACCGTGTCCTCCGGGCGGTCCACACAGTGGTGACACCCGGGCGTTTCCTCCCGTGCAATCCGACACAGGAACCTCCCGAAACAACCGTGTCCGGTGAGGACCTGCGTCAGCCGGAAGGTGAGGACGCCGTGGCGCCTCTCTAGCCACTCCTCAAAGAGGGGTCTTACCGCCGCGATTGCAGCGTGCCCGAACCTAGGTTGCGACAGTCGCATCTCCCATTCCGCCATGAGATCGCCCCGGAGCTCGAGCCGCAGTGCCGCGATTTGCTGCGGCAGCGGGTTTTCGCCCCGGCGCTGCGCGTCCACGCGCCACTCATAGACGCGCTGGAGGACTGTAGCCTCCAGATCCCACGGCGGTAATCCGGCAAGGAGGTTTGCCGCTTCGCCGGAGACCGTGCGGTATCCCCGGATCATCCGGATGGCCATGACCCTCTGGCAGGCGACCAACTTGGCTGGTGGCCGCCGCCTGATGATGGGGGCCCACACAGGGGCCCCGTAGAGGGCCATGGACCGCACGACCCCCGCGTACAACCTCCGGCAGGAGGCGCCTGGTCCCCCGAGGTTGGGCAGGAGCCGCCAAAAAGCAGCCCCAGCCCTTTCCAATCGCGGAGCCAGGCGTCGGAAGTGTTCCTGGAAGCCCCACCGGCTGTCGAGGACGAGACCCAAATACTTCATCGTCGTCCCGACGCCGATGTGGACCCCTCCCACCGTTATTTGGGAGCCCGGCGGTGGCGCGTTCCGAAGACCATGAAAGCACATGGCCTCGGACTTGTGCAATGCCACCTCGAGTCCCAATTGCCGGATCCTTGCGACGACTGTCGCAACCCCTCTCGTCGCCAAGTCGGCCGCCGCCTGGTGCGACTCTCCCTGTGCCAGGACAAGCGTGTCGTCAGCGTAGCAGACCACGCTGACGCCATCAGGGAGGTCGGCGCGCAGCACCCAGTCGTATCCGATGTCCCACAGAAGCGGCCCCAAGACCGATCCCTGTGGGACACCGCACGACATTTCTCGCCGGTTCCACTCCCCCCGTTGGCCGGGGTAGATGACGGCCCTATCCGTCAAATAGTCCTCGACTACACGACGGAGGTAGGTCGGCATCCGGTGATACCGGAGTGCCTCCCTGATGCAGCTCCAGGGCAGGGTGTTGAAGGCATTGGCGATGTCGAGCGACACCGCCAAGACGACCCTGCCCCGGGTCACTACTTCCCCCGTCGTGAGGGCTCTCACGCGCATGATGGCGTCCACCGTGGAGCGCCCCCTGCGGAAGCCGAACTGGCTCTCCGCTAGGTCCGGCCCCGATCTCCCCAGGTGCCCGACGAGGCGGTTGGCAATAACTCTTTCAAAGAGCTTGCCCACCTCGTCGAGCAGCACGATGGGCCGGTATGCGGACGGAGAGTCCGCAGGGCGCCCCGGCTTCCTGATGAGGACCAGTTTCCCCGTCTTCCAACGAAGCGGGAACTGGCCCCTCTCCAAACATGCGCTTAGGAGCCCCCCCAGTCGAGGACCGAGAGCCCCCGAGGCCAGGACCCAGGCTTTGGCAGGCAAGCCGTCGGGTCCCGGGGCGGTATTCTTGGCCTTAAGCCGTTGTACCGCCACTCTCAAATCTACCTCGGCCACCTCCGGAACAATGTAGTCGTCGTCGCCGCTGTGGTCCGCGTCTTCGTCTGGCACCGCCATGGGCGGAGCCATGGACGGGGGCACATGTTCCCCTCGAGAAGGGAACAGGGCGCTCACGACGTCCTCAACGAGCTGGGGCCGGAGACTCTGTGTCAGCGGGGGGCCCCAGGGGCGGAGTTTATCCCGTACCCATTTGTACGGTCGCCCCCACGGGTCCCCGTCCAGAGACTCCAGCATCTCCCTGCGGGATAGATCCCTAGCCCGCAGCATCCCATCTCGGAGGACGGTCTTCGCCGCCCTGTACCCCTCGTACAGCTCCGCCTCTATGGCATCCGCATCCGGAGGTCGGATGCGGCACCGGCGGTGCCTGGCGTACAGGCGTCGCGCATCAACGCACGCCTCGCGCAGCGACGTTATTTCGCGCGACCACCAGTACACCTGACGCCGGGCGCTTCCTGGCTGGGCCCGGGGCATAGCCATGTCGCAGATCGCGGACATGGCCTCCCGGAACCACTCCACCTCGTCGTTGACGTCGGCAGGCCTGTCTGGTGATGACACCCAGGCCTGCACGATCGAGGCCTCCAGGAACAGCTCCCGGTCCAGCTGCTTCAGCGCCCATCGCGGACCACTAGGGGTCTGTCGGACCAGCGCATCTGGGATCTGGGCGGAGACGTCGAACCGGATGTACCGGTGATCCGAGTAGGTCTCCACCCCCTCCTCTACGCGCCAGTCAACGACACGCTGCGACAGAGCGGGGCTGGCGAACGAGATGTCCACCACCGACTCGCCCCGCATCCGCACACACGTGGGGACAGAACCCCGGTTCAGGATGACCAGGCCTGTCTCCAGAGCCCAGTCCTCCACCATCCTGCCCCGCGCGTTGTCCGTGTACCGGGAACCCCAAGCCACATTCTTGGCATTGAAGTCCCCGAGGACCAACACGGGGAGGGAACCGAACCCGGCGACGACGACTCCTATCTCCCTAAGGGAGACGTGGAACTCGGCGAGAGTTCGGCTCGGGGAGAGGTAAACGCCCACCACGGCGATCTCCCCGAACCGTGCTGCCACACAACCCCGTCCTCTTTTGACGCTCTCGAGAGACGGGGTACCGGCGGCGGCCGACGATATTATGGCCACCGAGCCGTCGAGGTCCATCACCCAGTCATCCCTGGGCGGGACAAAGTACGGCTCGGCGACCACCGCGATGTTGATCAACCACTGCGCCATGCTCTGGAGCAAGAGATCCTGAGCGGCGACGCAGTGGTTGATATTCGCCTGGAGGAGGCGCAATGGGGCCGTGATTAGGCCTCCATTATATCCTCCTCCAGGGCCCTCCTCGAGGGCTGAGACGCGCCAGCGGCGGCGACGGTGGCGGCGGTGGCGGTGGCGGCTGCGGCGGCAGCAGCGGCGGCGGCAGCGGAGGGCCTACCTCTGCCCCTGGCCTTGGCAGGTGGGGCGCAGGCCCTGCCCCCTGCCCGGTGATCGGCCGGCTTGCCAGCGGCCGCACATGCGAAGCAGTGCGGCGCGGCGTGGCACGTACCGGCCATGTGACCGGGCTGACCGCAGCGGAAGCATTTGTCGCTGCGGTCCACCTCCGAGGTGCAGACGCATGCCGCGTGGTTGCCCACTTGGCAGCGGAAGCACCTCAGGGGTCTGGGCTCCAGCAGTTTGACCTGCGCCGAAACCCAGCCCACCAGGAGCCTCCGACCCCCCGCTATCTTTTTGGCCGCCGTTACGGGGCAACTAACCACGACGGTTCGAAGCCCCGCAAAGTCAGGACGGATGGCGCCGACCTTGACCTGGTCGGCAGCGCACTCTCCAGTCCTGACGACGGCGGCCCTGAGGTCCTCCTCCGTTACGGAGTCGTCCAGGCCCATTATGCGCACGTCGGCGCACTTGGTGGGCCTGGACACTCGGACCTCCTCCGCATCCAGGGACGCCCTGAGCCTTTCGGCCAGAGCGTCAGCGATGGGACCGCTGGTCGCACCGGGAACCTCCAGCATCCGGGCGCCCGTCGCGGTGACCTTGAGCCGTAGTCCCCCAACGACCCCGAGCTCCTGGAGGTTCACCGCCTCCTTCGCTTTTGTGAGCACGTCGCGGTACGACACGCCCTTCTTGACCGCGTCTGGCTGCAGTGTGATGACTACAGCCGCGGTCTTCGGGGCGCGAAGTCGCGCCGCGACGCTGCGCTCTTTGCGCTGCCGCCTCCTCCTCGCCGATCTGGTCTCCCTGCCAGCCCGTCTCGCCTCCCCAGCCACCTGCCAACCGGCGCCGGCTGCGCGAGACTCCAGAGGAGGGGGGGGAGGCTGGGCCGGCGGGTTTGCCGCCGGGGCTCCCTTCCCCCTCCTCCGCCTGCCCCTTTTCGACGACGCCGCCGGCTTGGCCGGAGTCGGAGCCGGCCTAGCCGGGGCTGATGAGACAGGCCTAAGATACTGATCCACTTGCAATTTATCATCGTGTTAAACCTATCTGTAACACTGAAAGTAAACATGTATCGTAGCTAAGCAACCACCGAATGCAGCTTGGATGTTATGTAACAATAACATTTTGCAGAGCTATCGATCAAACCCCTCTATTGTATCAATTGGAAAAATGTTCATGTCAAGGCCCATTACGATAGCATCCGCAGTGCTCATAGCCTGGCCTACAATATTAGCTATACAAATACAACGCAGCGCCACTAACAGGAATGTCCAATATCCGAATTGTACTGGGAATTGGGAAACGAGAAACTTTCTGAGTGCACAGCACTCGAGTCTAGCGCAATAGATTTTAGTTTAATGAAAACTTGGATTAAGATATTCACCAGAACGAGCTGTTGAAACTTGTTTAATTTATATGGTATAGAAAGAGCTATGTGAGCTAACCATTTATCTAATTGCCTACCTACCAATGTGTCCAGGGCCCTATTAATCACGGTGTAATGGTACAGCATTCATAGCGTAAAAACTACTTACACAGCAATAAAGCCGGCTGTGTCATTACAAAACAAGGCAAATAAAATTACGGACCATTGCAGTAACATTAGAAAGTAAGTTTCGTCATACAAGTAGCTATTCATCGGAATAATGGGTAGTAAAACGACATCCACCGCTGCTCTTGAGAGCAATAATGAACTGGTAATGTGGCTACGCATTATGCTTGTTGACGTGTGGGAGTCATACCATTAGCGCCCCGCACACGTACGGTTTGGACCGCGCATCTTGGACTGCGTTCCGAACCGCAGTTAGATCTGTACGGTTTGGACTGCGGATCAAACTGTTGTGCCAACTACGATTAAAAATGCTATCACGGTTTGGACTGCAGACGAAACTTTCATATCTGGACAAACGTTCCGAACTGTGCGTGTAAATTTGATTTTCAAGGGTTGGACTACGGTTTGGACTGGCGCGTGGAGCGGTGTAACTTTTAAAAGTTTTATACGCAGTTCTGTAAAAAAAAATGGACGAGCGTTTGGTCATCGCGTTAGCTGGATTTGTAGTTAGTTTAAACAGCCGAAAAAAACGACGAGTGTGGGTAAAGGAATACAGACAAAGATATGGACATTTACCGATGTTAAATATGCTCTGTTTCTCAAATTCCTATTACTATACTCCGTACTTTTTATCTTCCAGAGACACGGATGTTCACGGAACAATCGAATGATCTCTGTGATAGCTTCGACGCTCCAAACCGCCATTCCGACCCGACTACGTAATTTTACGTTTACACGAGATGCGCGCGCAAAACTGTGAGACTTGCACTCGCGCCGATATGCCAGATCGGACTGTTAGACCCGCACATCTACACGTACAGTTCGGAGCGAGGGATGGAACGGCGCGTGCTGTTTCCCGCGGTCCGAACCGTACGTGTGTGGGGCGCTATTGTGTCTATTGTGATGTGTGCGGTGATGAGACAGCAGATACGCAGGGCCGGGAAAGCGACCGCGCCACTCGACCGGCCTGGGAACTTGGCCGCAGAAAATAATGAAAAAGATAATGGCTGATAAGATTAGCCGTTTTAATTAAATACGTCATAAACTGCGTATCTCAGCTTGTATTAGCACTTTGGTGCTGTTTTACTAAAGTAACAGTAAAGTTTATTATTTGTTAGTTACAGTAAAGAAGATTTAATTTTATTAAAAGCTTTATTCATTGTAGATTTGTGTTTGTGGGAGAATTTAGATAAGAATGAGACTTTATTTTCTATTCGTTAAACTACGGACTCTTTAGTTAAGAAGATGTCACACAAATAATTTAGTTAACATAAATATGCGGGTGGTTATGTCATTGACACCATAAATGATATATTAGACCCGAAACGCTCTTAAATCAGCTGTTGAATAGAGTGAGACACGCTTCGTAATAGTAAAAGTATGTTGTCCGACCAGCCACACTTATTGGCCAAGGACTATTACCCCTTTGTTCTCTGAGATACAGGCCTATTGTCGATTTAACTATTATTTATCTACCGCCGATAAACATTATCTTCTATTTAATTCAAGTAGGTGACTAAACTTGTTTATGATCACACTCGGAACTAAGGTTCTTTGTCATTTATTGTTCTTTAGATAATTAATGATAAATTGTAAATTGCTGACCTGATACTGAAAGAATTCCTGCGTTACATAAGTTCTAATCTCAAGGAAATAAAACAGTGATAACAAATTTTGCGTGTTTGTTTAAAGCTTGAATGATAAGACACTAAATGATTCTCGTTGGGATTCACACACACAACGTCACAAGTTTTTATCTACATGATACTTGAGTTGTTAATTGTTTAACTAACTTAGCTCTCACTCGGCTACGGTTAAAGTTTAATGACGGTGTTCCCGTCGGGCTATGTGATAGCCGTAGACTTGAGTGTGAGTGAGTTTGTTAACTCACGAATAAAACTTTAAAGCTGCTAAAAGCTTTCAAACAAGTTTTACAGGACTTGAGATTCAAGGACATTTTTAGGGTTCCGTACCTCAAAAGGTAAAAACGGAACCCTTATAGGATCACTTTGTTGTCCGTCTGTCTGTCTGTCTGTCTGTCTGTCAAGACCTTTTTTCTCAGGAACGCGTGGAGGTATCAAGCTGAAATTCATATCAAATACTCAAGTCTATGGTCTCTTGGCGCTGTGAAAAAATCAAACTTCTAAGTCAACGCGATCAAAGGATACTCCCGTTTATGCCGCAAATTTTCGACACTCGCAAGGGAATCAAAACCTACAGGGTACTTCCCGTGAACTCAGAATCTTGAAATTTGGTACGAAGCAACGTCTTATAACAAAGATAAAGGAAAAATTGCGAAAAGCATAAATTTTTAGTTACATCATATAATAAAAATATTTTTAATAATTTTAAACTTATTACCCCTTTACTCATGAACGCGTAGTGGTATTATATTGAAATTCTTAACAAATACTCAAGTCTATATCTTTAAGCTGTAACAAAATCAAACTTCTACGTCAACGCAATCAAAAGATACAGCAATTAAAGCCGCATATTTTGAAACTCGCAACTACTCGCAAGGGAATCAAAACCTAAAGGATACTTCCAGACGACCTGGAATCTTGAAATTTGGCATGAAGCAACGTTATAAAGTACACATATAGGAAAAATTCCGAAAATCTTAAATTTTTAGTTACATCACATAGTATATTTTTTTTAATAATCATAAACTTACTAGCTGACCCAGCAAACGTTGTTCAGCGATTAAAAAAAAAAACAGATGTTGGCCGATTCTCAGACCTACCCGATATGCACACAAAATTTCATGCAAATCGGTTCAGCCGTTTCGGAGGAGTTTGGAAACAAACACCGCAACACGAGAATGTTATATATTAGACTTGCTGACCCAGCAAACGTTGTTATGCGATTAACAAAAAAAAATAAAAAAATAGATTTTGGCCGATTCTCAGACCTACCCGATATGCACACAAAATTTCATGCAAATTGGTTCAGCCATTTCGGAGGAGTTTGTGTACGGAACCCTCGGTGCGCGAGTCTGACTCGCACTTGGCCGGTTTTTTTTCTCTACTAAGAAACCTAGTCCCTTACAAAAAGTATTGCTCTTCTGTATGTCACATACGTATCACAGGACCAAAGCCCGTAACAAATCGATTCATTGGCAGTCGAGGCCACGTATAGATGTAATTTGGCCAATAAATTCCGAGTGAAGCAATTCTATCGGAATTTGAAACTAAACAAGTTAACCCTTATAACGTTTCCTTCCAACTTTGGAAATGTGTGTAACTTAGTTATACTAGACGTGGCTTACAGATATGAGAGTCCATTGTGCGGTGTGCCCTATGTGACTCAGCCCCGGTCCTACCAATGGCGAGCACTCGACCTCAAAACTAGATTACCTACAACCGTTGTTTTGGGAAGCCGCCTATTGTCTTGCCGCAAACCGTTTCTAACTTTACAAAATAACGTAACATCCAGATTACCAAGTTTCCGACATTAATTAGAAAAACATTTCCCGTTTCATCTAAGAGTTTTGCGTTTGCTTGAGTTTATTAAGATCGTGCGTTGTGGCGTGTGACAATGCGTTTTTGTGGTCGTCACGCTTACGTCAACTGCCTCTCAAATTACAACAAAGCCGTTAGTTGGATTTAGTTTTTACTGTGACTAAAATTACTTATTTATTTGATGTAAGTAATTAGTCAAAAACGCCTTTGAAGTCTCTCGGTTTAACGAAAGAAGAAAAAATAATCTTTTGCCTTAATTTGGTCGTAGAAAAAATCAATTAGGTTTGAGTAATTTTCCACGACTCACAATCGAGGAAAATGAAGTTCCGCTCGTCTAAACGCGGCCATGTTTAAACGCTCATATTGTATGCAAATATGACATGTAAATCTAATTCTGTTATAGTACGTTTATAGGTAGGTACATAGCATACCTACTTTTGTTTCAAACAGTACGTCGAATAAAATTACCAACATTTGCATTCCGTCAATATTCGAAACCGTACGCGTAGGGAGCGTGGTTACTGTCCCGTTACAACGCGATTACCATTACGCTATTACCGGAGGGAAATGTCTTCAGGGGTTTATCAAATGTCCTATATCAACTTAAGAACGTAAGCCTGTCTCTTCCGAAACCTTTATTCTAAACATTTAAATGGAAACCCTTGTCTTTGATTCGATTCAGCTTGTACATTACATTTATTTAATACTTTCGAGTACAATTCTTCTGATAAAGATAAAAATAAATAGAAAATAATGTGCGCAAAGGGAAACGCGGTACGGAAACTGCCTATGCGCAAGCGTCTCTAAGGGTTTTATGTGGTTTTACCACAATAATGCCTCGATAAATTCGGTGTTGTTATTACCGGAGCTATAAAACGAGAGTTATAGTCGGGGGTGGAACGCCTTGACGATAAAAAAATTTGATTCTCCATGTAATTTTTGCTTCAATTTGATATGTTTTATGCATTATGAGTCAAGTATACATTACATTTGAGTCAAACCGTAAATCAATCTTAGGCTGCATTTTAATGCAGCCTAAGATTGATTTACGGTTTGCTCATTGTGTACTGCTTGTTTTAACAAGCAGTATACAATTTAGTGTTTGCTTACAAATGAGCAAAGATTCCACACGCCTTGGCGCCAGTTCCAATTACTACAATCGATAGAGCCATATCGATTAGAATATCGATCGTGCATCTTGGATGCGTGGGTTGCAACACAATACAGCAGTCGATGACATGGCACGCATAATGGTTTGCGCACTCATCTCACAGTTAGCCGATATTGTGTCATGTGTTATTATAATAATAACATACTTTCGCTATTTCACTTCACAATTAGAGGCGTGTGCTATAGAACTGTTAATTATCACTGTGATTTCTAGCCCGAAGAAAATCTTTTTTGTATGTGAAACCTATTGCTATACGAACAGACATCAACCATCAACTTGAAATATACAAACAATAATTTACGTCTAACTAGAGTCGTGACAAATGGACACGGTCAATAATTTACTTCTTAAACACTTGGCCTAAACTAGTTTTACAACTAGGCTAGTTTTTGTTGCGTACATAAGGTCATAGGCCATACCACAAATAATAGTCATCCAAGAGGGTCAATAGTTGAATAACCATTTTGAAATTCTATTTACAATTACGGCTAACCTCATTTGTGAATCGACCTACTTAATGTAATTTGTATTTTCGTATGTTTAATTTCGTAAACGTAGCCTTATTGCCAGACACATGAAATAAGGTTTATTAGGAGAATACAGATGGAACTAAAGCTACATCTTAACGTTTTGATTACAGTGTCTAAAGCGCCCACACCGGCACGAACACATGAAGATGGTAGACCATTCCTTATGTGAGCGCTCGCTCCAAAGTTTTTATCACCACAATTTTTGTGAATCCCACAATCTTTATGGGGGTAATTTTATTTGGGTAGCTTTCTCGTAAAACTGAGATCTTCTGGCAATAGTCCTCTGATCGTTTTACATTTAATTTAAAAATGGTTTCACGGCTGTGAACCTATAAATTTTATAACAATTCCAGTGTCTAGTGTCGTTTTTCTTCTTTACCTTTGTGCCGGTCACCTTCAAGAATCCTCAAGGGGAAGTTTTATGAGGTGGTGGCACTGACGGGTTTATGACCGGTAGGACGATGTCGAATAAGGGTTCTTCAAATGTTACTACGAACATTACCTCCAGCCGTCACTTTATATACCTTTCTGCTTTTCTTATTGCTAATGAAATGGAGCTTCGTTATAAACCGATGCTATACAAGAAAATGTTGCAGTTTTTCATCTCACGAAATCCATTTTCGGTTATCAAATCTTTCGACACGACTTCGATGTGCGTAGACGCTATATGAATAATTTATTTTGTTATTATCGCGCCTCTTTGTTCTTTTATTCCCTTGTTACAACAGAAGACAGAGGCTGTATGTCGAACCCCTCGGCGTAGCTGGCGGCTATACGGCCGTCGCTGCGCAAAATGTTTGCTAGCAAACAGCCAGCTATCGCTGCAATGGCTCTTATCTCTTGGCAACGGGAGACCATCCACAAAACCCGACTGAAGCTTTTAATAATTTTGAAACTCTGCACTATGTTCTATTGTGAATTCTACTAACTTTTCTCTACTTGAACCATTCTTCTTACGTATCATCTTGTGGAGTAACTTGGCATTTGGTCCTTCGGGATAATTCCCCGCAATATGGGGATTACTTGGCGTCTCGGTCGCGCTGCAGCTTATGACAAATGAGAAAATGTCGCCGGGTCTTAACTTTTGCCGTAATTCGACTAAACTTTTGGGGACCCGTCAAAAACTTTTCTAAGTACAAATTACTGGGCAAAATGTTACGTGAAGGTGTGTGTGAGTAATGGCAGGTGTTTCCTTTATTGTAACCTAATTCTTTTGAAAAGAAGCCATATAAAATCTTCTTTGTTTTTGTTCCAACAATTTTATTTTCATTAAAATTCTTGTCTTATGTAATCTCAAAATATCCGAAACCGTAAACAATCTTCGAAATTATACCAATCGTCCGGATAACCACAAAATCTTATATCCCAGCGGTAATAAAATCCGACAGCATGTTACTGTCCCAGGCAATACGGGAATTCTTTATCACTTTTCTGATAAAGGGAGGAGTGGGAATGTGATTTGTACTAATACCGGCTTTTAGGAGCTTTCCCTGTGGACTGCGTTGGGGATCTGTCCTATGGGCGTTATCTCTCCTATTCCTTCTGATCCCCTGGCTATACCGCTGCGCTCTCAGTTTGAAATGAAATTGATTCCGCAGCGAGTCTCGTGTAAATTGAAGTGCACTGAATTAATTCCATCACTGATTGAAAAGTTCTCACGAGTTTGGAGAGCGAATTTGAAACTGTTGCAAAAAGCAGATGTGCAAACTAAAATTATGACTAAAAATAAAAGTTCATTAATTGTATTTAGTCTATGCAAAGGTTTGGTGAATTTGAATTAACTAAATGAATGCAATGCTTTCATTTGTTTCTTTTGGTGACTTTTAATTAACTAAATGAGTGTAACAACTTCATACTTGATACGGTTTTAAATTAAAAACATGCTAAACAATGCTAATACTTTTTGTTTGTCGGCGCCGGGCACAGTAAACGACAAAGCAAGAACCCAACTATATTATCTACTGTGCAACAAAAAACTAAGAGTTTCTCCTTACAAACTTAAATTGGCCGCATAGCCGTTGTTTACAGGCAACTAGCGGCATCCAATCGTCCGGGAAATTATTAAGGCGTGCGGAAGTTGGGCGGCGCCCGCCCTCGACGCGTTGCCATGGTAACGGTGGAGCCTTGAATTAGTTAAACGAATGATGAACTCCACCCTTGCTCGTTCAAATTGTTAGCGTGTCAGGCTGCACTAGTATTTATTTCCAGATTCAAGCAGTTTATTGTCACAATGTCGTGAATGTCCATGTACTCGTAATAGCTTCGTTTACAGACTGGGAATGGCGTGTTACGCCATTGAAGATTTAATGTTATTAGTGCTGCTATTTAGTGTTATAACAGCTCCACAAGCTCCAAAATTAAATGCAACTACATCTCTGATAAAGATTATTAGGTAGGCGCTTATAATTAAAATTACTATTAACGAAAAGGGTGCCAATGAGCTTAATTTTCACGTTATAAAATATCACGATTAGCGTCAGTAAAGTAAACAAGAAGAACATTAACATTCATTTCAATTTCACAAAAGTTTATTAAAATTATTTAGGTCACGTAGTTACAGAGACGGAGTCATTTACATACAGAAACAAGTCAATTCTTAATAATTGAAAATTGCAATATTTAAATTATTTAAATGCAAAAGTTTGGTGGGATGGCTGCTTGTTACTCAATCATGCCTGATGCAAGGATCGTAGCAGGCGGCGTTCTGTTGTTTCTGTCTATCCCTATGGGAAAAAGGCGTGAGTTTATGTAGGTATGTCATGCCAGAACCAGAACGGCTGAATGGATCTGGATGAAATTTGGCACAGAGATAGATTATAGTCTGGAATAGCACATAGATGTTTTATCCCGGAAAAAATTACGGTTTCCCTGGAACATTATAGGAACTTTGTCGTGGACGAAGCCGCGGACGGAAGCTATAGTTTATTATGATTGTAATGGTTTAAAATAAATTAATGGTAAATAGTTTTAAATTGTAAAAGTTTTTTTATTTATCAAAATTTATCATAATTATTTTTATATGTAGTTATATACTATCTACAGGATATTCTCATGCACCACTTATGCAGATACGTAAATAAGGAGCTTACGAGATCACAGTCGTTAATTACCATAATAAAAGCGTTAAATTAGCAGTTTGTTAACATAATTTACACTGACCGCTATGAGGATGTGCAATTTCCTTATTATCTAACGATAGTACCTACATATTGCGATCTTCGAAGCAAACATACTCATGATTTAGAACTAATTTTGCTCAAGAACTAACAATGTTGAATGTTGAGCACTCGACTTTGTTATCTTGAGTATATTATGAGCTTGTAAACGTCCTCCGCTGATTATAGACTCTTAATATACTGCAGCTATTATAATAAACACTTATGTTTTGCTAATGTAAAGCGGTACAGTTAGCACTTAGGTAGCTTTTGCTCATAAGCTATTTGATGTCTTCTAACAGTGGCGACTTTATTCATACCGGCCATACACCATACAACTTTATTCATACCGGCTTTAAAATAGTACGACAAAACATGGTTACTTAAATATGGTAAAAAAAAATATAATATAATGCATTTGATTTGTTATCCCGGAATTGTTTTCTCCAAATCAATTATTTCTAAAAGTAGTATCCATACTTTCGTCCAATATAATTCCCATTGTTCAATCTGTAGTTATAACAAAACATTTACTTTATGTAAGTTTTATTTCACACGAAATCGCGTGCAGTTTTGCTTGACATTCTTCTTCGTCAAAAAGCTCTATAATTTTCCGTTCATAAAATAAATAATCCGTTTTATTTTATAGCAAAACATGTTTGAAATTAATTAAAATATTGCAAGTTCACTCAACTCTAAAATAAAGCTACATCATAATGAATGAAGTTAATGAATTAACAAGTTCCAAGTCGGGCTAACTTTCATCATTAAACGACTTGTAGTCTTTTTAATCCGTCTTTGTTCAAATCTGTCGAGAAAATAAAATATTTTCTTCGCGAAAGCTTTCACGTTTGTTACTTAGTGGCTGACAATAATAAATTATTCAGGTCTTTTTATTAAGCCCTTTTACATATTAAAGCAGCCGCAATTTCATCGTTGAGTTCCCATTTTGAAAGTTATCAGCGCGATTTAATTTAACGACTCACGAAAAACTACATGGGGTAGTGTTATTGAGAAATTGTTTGCAATATTCGGTACGAACAGAAAGTACGACGCATGCACTTGGCACGTGGAAGTACTTAAAAACCCCCTAATTGTAGTTTATACTACCCCTGTATATAAAGTTCCCTAGGAATAATAGTGCGCTTTCTTGCTTTACTTTAGTGGATGTCGCGACGGCGAGGTCTATGACCGACGCCATTGGGTTGCCATGCCAACGAATACCTACATGATGGCTACATGCAACGAGCCTTTGGTTACTGCAATGAAAAAGCTTATTATGAATACAGCCTTTTGAGTTTTTATTTCTCGTTAAAAAATATCTTTTATGTGCCTATGACGTGGTTACCGCTGCAGGTGTAGTCTTTGTAATCTACTGCATACATATTTAGTTTGTAAAAATCATATTATGACTAGTGTATGTAAAATATTTAGGAACAAAATTATCCATTATTAGATACCTAGCATGATTTATCAGTCCAGGAAGTCATGCTATATTAATAACCTCTTACAATAATTGCATGTTATTGGAATTGAATATTAAACTTAACAGAACGATGTGTTACTTAATCTAATTGAAATCAAATAATATGCCTTTGTATTTGTGTAGTAAGATGGGCTAATAGAACTAATAAATCATAGTTTTCTGACTATATTCTTGTTATTGTTGGCACAGTAAGCTTCTCTCGTTTTACATAATATTATTCCCGGCCGTACCTACCCACAACGCCGGATCTAGGGCTAAGGCACAAATAACTCGAAATGGAATTATTTATCTTACCATTTCCAATGGAACTTGCGTTCATCTTGTATTATATTGAACGAGCGGTGTCTGTATTATCGCTTGTTACCAGTTATGGCTTCCGATATGATGCGAAATTTAGTTAGGGCTGCCAAAGCCAAACTTCGGGGCTTCGAAAATTATCAAAAGAGTCTTGTTCCCCGTACTTTATTTGTAAAAATATCCGATAATACACGACGAAGCATTGTACTTGTACGGTGTAAGCGGACGCTTGTGTATCCGGTGGGTTTACCTGCTCCAGGAATTTCAGACAGTTGTTTTTTTTTATCCCTTTGTTTGATGTTTTGTCGAAATTATGTTTTTACGGTCTTTTAAGCTGGGATTTTCATGCTTAACGTAAACTAAATAATAAATCCTCTATAGACCGGCATTATTTTGATATACCTTCTAACATAACAAGGATAATTTTGAAATACCTACTAGTAAGTTATAAAGAATATTTTCCTACCCAACGTTCTCAAAATAACATCATAACAATGAAAAGCCGAAATAAATTACAGTGTGTTTGATTCAATATCTCAAATCCCACATCATTTCAGACCAGCCTTTTCCATTTGTTTCGCGGCTTTGCGCCGTCAAAACAATCTTTATTATTAATTCTGGGTTTGTTGAGCCGTTGTTTCTGTGTGCGGGATACATTTACATGCACGTGCATATATGACGAGTGTAACCCTGACACGCGACTAGCTGATGGAGCGTGAATGGGTCGCGCCGGATCTGTGCTCCGGTGCGCCCATTGTCGTCTTCCGCGTTGCATTACTGCATCCAGTGCTGCTGTGGTATTGTATATGTACATGTACATCCACATGTCGCTACATGTGCAGTGTGCATTAATTACTTGTACACAGAGTCAGACTGAACAGGAATTTATAATAATAGCCTATTATTGTCCCACTGCAGGGCAAAAGCCTTTTCTCATACTGAGAAGACACGAGCATTGATCACCACGCTTGCTCGAGTTGAATTGGCGATTTCAGACTTATATTAACTACAAGTACGGGCTTCCTCTCAATGTTTTCTTTCACCAATGTCAGTGATGTCCAAGATATACCTACTTGAAAAATTAAATATAAGTACTTGTATGAGAGGCGGTGCCTTAGCCGTTGTACTACCACGACAATTGAACAGGATATTGGAAATGAATTGAACGACGACGATTTAAAACTATAATGCCGTCTGATAGAGCACGTAAAATAAAATTACATAATTATTTCGTTTAAACTTTAGTGTTATTACAAGCTTTAATTTAGCTTGCAATGTTCGTATGTAAGTTGTCCTTTCAAAATTTGCAAAACATTTTTCGACCACTTGTTGGTATCCGATTGAGCTGAAATTTTGCATACACCTTTAGTTCTGATGACAATACAATGTCCAATACTCAATATTGTTATAATTTTGAATTAAAGCTTGTTTTTTAAAATATTTTTTTTATTATCACTGTAATAAAGCAAACATATACTTTAAAATAAAATATAAATAAAAAAATCTTTTTAAAAACAAGCTTTTATTTAAATGAAAACGTAACCTAAAAAAAGAAAATATAATGCGAACTAAAAATAAAAAAATAAACTTAAGTGACTAAATGATGTATATGAATATAAATCTTTTCCAAATGTAAAAAATATATAAATTTTAAAAGCTTGAGGCACTCATGTACGCTATCAGTTAGGTATACATGTGTACTGCACAATATCAGTGCCTCAAGCTTTTAAAATTTATATATTTTTTACATTTTGAAAAGATTTATATTCATATACATCATTTAGTCACTTAAGTTTATTTTTTTATTTTTAGTTCGCATTATATTTTCTTTTTTTAGGTTACGTTTTCATTTAAATAAAAGCTTGTTTTTAAAAAGATTTTTTTATTTTATTTTATACTAGCCTTTGCCCGCGACTTTGTCCGTGTCGAAGTCGGTTGCGTTTTTAACTGACGTCGTCTATAATAAACTATCTGTCAAATTTCAGCTTATGAGGTTGACGAGGTTACTTGCTTAATCATAAACTATCTGCCAATTTTCAGCTTTTAAGGTTGACTGCTTATAATCACTGAGTGACCTTTCGCTTTTATATTATAGGAAGATTGGGAATAACGCCACTTAGGGAGACCATTAAGGGAAATGTATAAGTTTTGGATGTGAAAGTTTAGTGAAGCAATTTTATGGCCTCGTAAAAATCCTTTTACAGCCAGACAGTTTGATATCAGGGATATTTGGGACCCTAAACTTGAGCTGAGTCAGATCTTAAGTTATCGCGCGGGTTATCCACAAAATTTATGCAAATTTTTCCCTTCCAGCTTAGGGATACTATGAATTTTGGGTACCTATTATTACCTGCATAATGTGATGAATGAGTAAGCGGGTTTTCACTCTACTTACCGACTAAGTAATTTGTTCTTCAACCGTTATCGCTTACACAACTCGGCAAAGTTGATTAATTTCAGAAAACTCGTTACCTACGTTTAGGCGCGATGTAAGGAAAATTTAACATACAAATGGGCTGATAAGGAGAATTCCCCTTTAAATTTTTAGCAAGTTTCCCTATTATTAATATTATCATGTTGTGTAATTAAAATAAGTTAATACGTTCGGCTTATCCGGATTAACGTTATCATACCGTCACAGTAACACGTATTTTCGTATTTCGCCTTATCCTACTACTTACGGCTAAGTACCTACCTATAAATGGCGACAAACGTGCAAACGGAAAGTACCTTGAAGCTTATAGAGCTTATCCTTTTGTGTTTTACAGCATTGTGTCCAAAAACAACAAAACAAACAATGTATAAAATACGTATACATAATTAAATACTTTCTTTCATTATGTACTGAGTCAGAGCATTCTAAATTCGTACTCAATCAATAAATGTCTAAACTCGAACAAGTACCAACATCAATTTTAACAATGTCTCATAGAAAAGTTATTTCGTTTGGTTAAACTTCAACAATAAATAATATTTTGTCCCTTTTCAAAATGTTACGAACGAATTTGTATTTGTATACTTATTATTTTAAACTTATTGCTCAGATGTTGTGGATTCTTCTTTCTCCTAGTATTTGCTATTGAAAGACTTTGGAGCCATAACTTGTACTGTCTGAAAACTCTGTTGTTCCCTTTGTCCGCAATTTTCTGTTGCTTTGCACAGCAAGTGCTTTTTGAAACTGTGTTTGTTCCGTATCATTTCATCGGAAAATAATTTTGTATAAGTCTGGAATTGATTGAGAGTTATATTTAGGATCTAATGTATTAGGTATACAGCAGAAGCAGTTGCCTAGCCTTAATGAATAAGAAAAAGATAAACTTTTTAGCTTCAGAATATTTAAGTTGTTATTAAGTAGTTAAAGAGCGTCTTTTGGGGTTGTTAGACTTAATTAATTGCCTTTCACTACATGAAAACATTTTCTTAACAATATGAGAATGTAAACAAACAAATAAACGGTGTTTATCCCTCAGTAAGACGCAGCTAACTGTGAGAAATGGAGTATTATGTAAATTCTCGACAGCTGTACTTTGTTAATATGGCCGTCAAGGAAAAAAGAGGAAAACAGCGTGAGCCATCAAAATGTTCATAAAATATTTATGTTGATTTATACACGTACTTTTCCATTTTCCAGATTAAATGCTTTCATCTCAACGTTTTTCCTTTTTTCAGTTAGCGTGTTTCCAGGTATACGTGTTAAGCGGGATTTGTTTTCCAATAATTTGTTACGGCAAGCTTCGGACAATGTTTACGTCGAAAATCCTATGTTGGACCTTGCCATTGGTGGTGCCTTGCTTGGTGCATACTATATCTATGGTCAAAACGTATCCTTGTCACTATTTCACGATATCAGTAACGGCCGTGGCAGGAAGATAATGAGCTGTTCCTTTGGGGAAAAACAAACAAACTTGATTACTTACTGGAGAAGTGGAGAAGTTTAATATCTACAAACAACTAAGTACATAATAATAATGACGCATAATATGAACACATAGTTTACTCGGTCAACAACAATTTACGTATACGCTTAAATATGCTAATACATTTTCCGACCTGAATAATGTATATTAATGAGGATTTAACCGTGCCTAAAGGCCTAGAATAAATCTGTCTGGTAGACGGACAGACTTGAATCTTACGACTGGTCCACAGAAATATCTCAATTCGCTACAAGAAGCTTTTACATAAAAATGTTTGAAATTTTTTGTGTAAGAGATTTTATATTTTTACAGGCGCGAAAATATTAATCTTCTTTGATGAAGTTTTTTGGTATCATAATAGAAATGCTCTTAAAAGTCGTCTGCTAGGTGACCTGAAAAAATCTTTAAGTACCTACATAGTTTGAATTTCGAAAACTAATATTACTGGCCGATAGATATACAATTTTCTGTAATATTATGTAGGTACTACGTACACTACAAAGAATTCTTAAACACTTCCTAGAATCCATTAGAGCAGTGTTGTTGATTTATCTCGGGGAAATTGCCTGGGGAATTATTATCAACAAAGCTGCTCATAAAAGGCACATTCATGTACTCATTTTCCCCTCCTTTTTTCCAGGGAACAAAATTATGGATAATAATGGAATACTTGGGTGGGGGGTCGGCCCTGGACCTAATGAAGGCAGGCAGCTTCGAGGAGATGCACATAGCAGTGATACTCCGCGAGGTGCTGCGGGGCCTGGACTACCTGCATTCAGAGAGGAAGCTGCATCGAGACATCAAGGCTGCTAACGTACTGCTCAGCGAGATGGGCGACGTCAAGCTGGCTGATTTCGGTAAGTTGTCTTATAGTTGATATCTCCCTCAGTTGTCTCTTGAACATTTTCATGAAATTTTCAATTCTCTCTACTGTTGCCGGTTGCCGTCGTACGCTTATTTTTAACGGTGTTCCGGTCCGGCGGATCCTCTCTGATACAGAAGGGTATTAAATGAAAAATTCATCAGCTTTTCTCTTTTTTCATTACGTACAACAAAGTTTTATTAAAATAAAACCCCGCACGGAGAAAAATATTCAGTTTATGATAAGGGTCCAAAATGGTTTTGGGGACTTCTGCCCTTTCACGGGTTTCACCTACATTTAAAAGGGTAAAAATTTTGTAGATAAGGAATGGCGCCGCTTGCACTCTCTGCTTCCGTCCTTGACCGCCTTTCGCCCTACGATAAGCTACCCCTGACGGTGAAAAAATCACAAAGAAAAGACGAGAAATGCGGTCTGAATGAGAATATTTTTTACATTTAACAGATATTTAACCACTGAATGATAACAAATTGTAATCTACTATGACCGAATTTTTTTTGTTGTAGATAGGGTTTCCCGATGAGTCAACGGTAATCTTGGCATGTTGAGTTGACCTACTGATACTAACATGGCGGCGACATTAATTATTATCACGAATGCTCTAACCTTATTAACATAATTATAACAGTGACAGGCGTCAGCCGTTAAGTGTCAAGTCACTCAAGTGCGATGATTATAGCGCTATAAACTCAAGATTATGTATCTGTTATAGCAGTCTCAAGAGCATATACTTATTCATCACTATAGGCCGTTATGTATGTAAATACACGTGCATAAATAATAACTTTCTTTAGCTCCGTTCTTATACGTCTCTGTCAAGGTTTTTCTCGCATTAATACGATTCAGAACGCTATGCAACAGTGATATGAGTTTCGAATATAATCGTAACGGATGGACGGATGCTCCTGCGCACATAAAACGAACGATGCATGCAGTTTGAACACGAAAACCATTCACAGTGAACGCGCTTATCTTAGAAATACATATATCACTAATGATGAATTTAGAGCAATTTATTGTATGTAGAGGCGTGTGTTTTGTGCACGTTCGATTCGAACATCAATTATTATTGTTATAAATGGTTTTGGAATGACATTGATATCCTGGTGATTGTAGTGACTGGCGGCCATCTTTGTATTGAAGGCCACTGAATAAAACAATAGTTGGATGCTGCTCGTCCTCAGAACGTAATGGTGTCAACTTTTACGACTCCCAAGGGAAGTGTTTACAACTGCTAACGCTGTCTGACTATACATAATTGACGATAATTTAATCAACAACAAAGATTGTGTGTGCTGCGTTGATGTGAATGTGTCGTAAACTGTGGTAACCTACTTAGCAAATATAATTAACATATAAATTAACGATTTAATCAATAAATATCATTGTTGAGCCGTTAATGTACACCATCTGCGTTTAATAGGTACCTATAATTCAGAGTGTCGAGTAATTTATCTAGCTGTCTCAACTTTATTTAATTAACCGCACCTATTAAAGCAGATTATAAGAAATTTTGGGACAGCAGCAAGAAGCTATTTATCAACGCTCTAATCTCTTAATAAGTTCCGAAAGTGTCATTTCGGGAAATATTGTAAGGGCGTGCAAAAAAAAGTTTTACAATTTTAGACAGTCTGGTGATTTTTTTGAAGTGAAAACTTCTTTAGCGGCGTTGAGCACTTTTTCTGTAATGGGTATAAAATCTTAAACTCGCGTCAGGACACGTGCGCGTCAGGACACGTGACCTGATCGAAAAAGCGTAAGACGGATGGAGAGTAGACAGCTATCCCCTCTCTACGGCGCGGCGAAAATGTATGCCTGGGCCTACTGTTTCGTTTAGACAGCGCAGGGCGCTTGCGCGAATGTTCGTGTATGTTAAACGTAAACGTAAACGTTAATAATCAAGTTTTCACTTCTGCCGGCACTCCCGGAGTGCAACCCGTTCTTTTTTTTTTTTTTCTTTTGGGAATTAAATCGAGATTATAATCTTGCTGGAGAGGTTTACCTAAGCCCTATAAATATATAATGAGACTCCAGCTGCCCTGGATAAAATGTCTAGCTTATAAAAAAATCCGTTGAATAAGTAAATTGTTGTTCTAAAAAAAGATGTCAAAACTACAATATGGAAGCTTGCATTATAAGTTAAGCGTGCATTATGGCCACAAATTTTGGCTTGTGGCCAATGTTTGAACCGTTTGCGAGGCAACTGTGAGCCGTGCCAAAGCAAAGTGAACGCCCTTTTACTTCGGAAAGAGTGGTGTGAAGACTTTCAGGCTCTTCAAACATCTATGTATGTTTACTGGATTCAGCTTTGTTTGTCTTTAGTATTACAAAAAAAGCCTTTTCTAGTGTAGTTTCTTCTAAACCATGAAAGCTCAGTCTTCGAGTTTGACATTTGGATTGTATTTCAAGTAGGTTAATAGTCAAGTGGCGCTGAATTTTAACTCCGTATATTTATGGCCACTCAACGCCTTAACCTTTAGCTTTATGTCGTTTCGAATTCGTTCGACACGTCATATTGAGGAGTTTTATGAGCTGAAAGCACTTTATCGTTATGTTTGTAGTAGGTAGGTACCAATCGGTACCAATGCACTTCTTTGATCGAATGTTTGATTAACCTTGATACGTCAATGCCTTCCCGAATAGGGCACTAAAACGGAATGTATCGAAGTAGAATAAAGGTCAGCATATAGCAGCACGGCTCCGCCACAGTCAATAGTTTGCCATTCAAGGTAAGGCTTTAAATGTTGTGCGTTAAAGTATTTTATATAATGACAAGATAAAAGAGGTGACGGCTCACGGGCGGTAACTAATAGTTGTATTTTCGATACCAGTGCAGTACTGACATCGAAAAGACTCAAACATTATTTAAAACAGATTTCGACCAATCAAATGTCATGAAACTACTTTAATTTAAATGCTTGAGTATTGATTTACTTAAGACACTAATAATTATACTCGTAGTTCAGTATAAAAAACCATAAATAATTTTAAAAGGAAAATATGTTTTTTTGTTATTTTCCTTCTGTATTTTACCGTTTCCCCAAAGGTTCTACAGTGAGTCACAAGAAACTCGTATGACTGTACCCGCGGCCCTTCGCTTTTACGCTTACAGAAGAATTGGACCCTGTTAAGCAGAATAGATCCAACCAACATATTTTATGAAATTGAGTTACGTACATAACGAGAATCTACACATCGAGTTTTATATTTGCACAAAAGATCCTAGCAGTCTGATGACATTTCCCTAACAAAACTTTTATTGTGTCAGCATACCATCACCTATACCGCGATTTCTGAATATTGCAAAAAGGTACCATGATGCCAAGGCGTGGAAAATGATTAAAAAAATGAATTTCAAAAGATCCAAGTTGCGTGGTTCAATATTTTTCATGGTAATTGTCAAACCAAGCAGATTGGATCCTTTTTGCAAAATGGATTTTCCCAATCTTTCCAATACCAAGGTAGAGTTTAAAGGTACCAAGCACTGAAACTTTATTGCTTATTAACTCAAACGTAAGCTTTAGTTTTGGGCTTGGCTGATGTGGTATCTACCATGCTTGGATATTTATTAGTTTTTTATATTATTCAATAGATATTAATTTAGAAAAGATTCATATTTTTTTTTATTTTAAGAATTACCTACTTCATGATTATATTTCTTATTTTCCACAGAAACCTTAGAAATAATATTAAATACCTACCTAACTTTTATTAGCAGTAATCTTTTTATTCACTTAGTAACACAGACCGACATAGGTTTTACGTCTGTGTTTTGTTTGAATTCGGTGATATTATTGGCTTGCAAAAAAAAACGTTTGAAAGGTGGAGCACATAAACAGTGTTCTTAAAAGTGCTTCCCAAGCAAGTTATAACTTGGGTTATAACTTACCTTCTTGGCTATCATTTTGACTGTTATAACGGTCAAAATTATAGCCAAGAAGGTAAGTTTTGTTATAAAGTATTTCTCACCTCAACCTCTTTGTTGTTTTGTATAAAAAATTGCTTAGGCCAAAACAATTTCGACGAATGCCAAGCATAGATCGCATAGATCGATAAGCATAGATGTAATGATTTGTTGAATCGAGTTTTATATCGCGTTTAAAGTTAATACCTAACTAACATAACACTACGCAATTACCTATAAATTCTTTTTGTACAGACAACATTATTACAAGATACCATTGAAAACACACCTGGAACCATTGGAACCAGCCCGATTCCGTTCCCAGCATCATGTACCTCGTATACTAACCACAAAAACATTACCTATACCCTCAAATTCGAAACGAGCCGCACAAAACCTAAGCAAAGTTTAAATAACTGGGCTTTATAGCCGTTTTTTGTTTTTGCTTTAAGCTTAATCATGTTTTTCGAAATCCTAACAAGCTTTTATTTATTTATTTTTTATTTTACAACAGTAACAATATAGTACAAACTGCAGATTTTCATTTAACTCACCCTGTCACAAAGATACCAAAAATAATTTATCTCTGTAAGGATTTTGCATAAAGGATCCACAGGTAGTTTTTCAAGAATTACAAAAAAACTGTATGCTGAAATTAGATAAAACCACTTTCTAAATATTCAGATTTTTGTGTCCCTATAGTTATAACTTACCAAATGATTCTAACTTAGCCTGATATTTTTGTTTTCACTTCTAAACTTCAAATCGCATTTACTCAAAACTAACAAAACGTTGGTTGGATCTATTCTGCTTAACAGGGTCCAATTATAGGTATCTGTGAATATCATACTGTGATGCAGTCATTATAATATGAAATCAACAAATGCCACGGTAAACCGCTTTTATATCCGTGCGTTAAACAAATTTAAAACAACGAAATTAATTGTGACCGAAGATTTCACAAAGGTCTCTGCTGATATACTCGGAACAATTGTATAGCTTGTGTTTACTTTTCATCATCATCATCATATCAGTCGAACGGACATCCACTGCTAGACAAAGGCCTCCCCTAAAGATAACCACAATGACCATATTGGTAAATCGACATTTTTATAAAAAAAAAAGGCAACTGTCACTGACTGACTGATCTAGATCAACGCACAGCTGAAACCACTGAACGTATTGCGCAGATAGTTGTCATGACGTAGGCATGCGCTAAGAAAGGATTTTCCAAAATTCACCCCATAAGTGAATGACGTCACAGGCAATAGCTAGTTTACAATAAAAACAATATTTAGGGAAACAATAAATGATATTTTGTGAAGTATCCAAGTAACCTCATTAAATTGTGGTTTTCCTTGACGCGTGATGTCCAACGATTGATAATGCGGTTTTGATATGAAGGTCCCACATTCATCAATTTTAATGTGCGTACGCCACCTGACATTTTACCCAGCAAAGTTAAATAATGACCCCGTTTTACGACCCTCGGGTAAACGTAAGGTTAAACTTAGATACATGTCATATGAAACTTTAATGTACCCTTTACTGTACTAACATTTCCCATCTCATGCAATTGTTATTATGATGGAGATGTATGTTTTAGGATAGAGATGGAGTTAGTATATGTACATTATTTGTTACATTACTTAGTCACCTGTAAAACCATATTATTATTTTTTCTTCCTTAGAAAAACCACACTAGGATTTTTTCTGTCTCTTAGGTGCGTTTAGAAACATAAACTTACATACACAAACAGACCTGGAAAAACTACGGTCATACAAATATTTGTTCCGTGCGGGATTCAAACCCAAAAATGTGTCGAAGAGTAAGCATGCT
The DNA here is from genome assembly GCA_949316365.1 of Hoplodrina blanda. Classification (NCBI taxonomy): domain Eukaryota; kingdom Metazoa; phylum Arthropoda; class Insecta; order Lepidoptera; family Noctuidae; genus Hoplodrina; species Hoplodrina blanda. The sequence continues at coordinate 12,984,498 of OX438581.1, forward strand.
GTGATTGATTGAATTATCCAACAACCTTACGGGCGCTTGACATATTGTCGTTGTCAAATTAATTTTGCGCTGATTTTCGTTCATAAAAACCGCAGGGCAGTAAGCGCACTAGAATCGATATACTATCTCAATTTTCCATACATTTCTAATCATTAGTTGGTATATTGTTCGCATGTTCCCGTAAATAACCGTGACAGCTATAGCAAATTAAGAATGTTTCGTCCAACAATATGCCAAAACAAATTAATCATTCTGTGATTTATTTGTGTACCTACCTTGTTTACTCGTATTTTTACCATGATTCATTTGTTGGTATTGAAACTGAAAAAGTAACGTCACCCCATGGCATAGTAGGTACCTACGATAATATTGACCTGAATAAAAAGGAGTTTTTAAAATTCATATTAAAATTTTAGGGGACTTTCCTTTTTTAGAAACATGGAGTGCTGTTAGAGCTCTAATACAATAAAATTGTTTATTGGCATTAACATAATGTTACAAAAAAAGAGAGTCCAATTAAATGCAATAAGAATCCATTTGAATCTCTACTTTATTCTATTTTATAAATAAAAAATAATGACTAAAAATGTGTTGCTAAACGCAAAACTTGAGAACGGCTGAACCTATTTGGCTGATTCTCTTTTTATTGTGTTCATAATATTCCGAACAAGGTCGATATGATTTTGGAAAATTAGCACCCGTTCGAAGTCAGGGCGCGGCGGTTCGTTAGTTGATAGTAAAAAAAAATAATGGAAATGTATAAAAATCAAATGTTTATACCCAATTCCAGGTGTCGCGGGCCAACTGACAAACACGACAAGCAAACGCAACACATTCGTAGGCACACCGTTCTGGATGGCGCCCGAAGTGATCAAACAGTCGTGCTACGACAGCAAAGCGGACATCTGGTCGCTCGGCATCACCGCCATCGAGCTGGCCAAAGGCGAGCCGCCCAACTCAGAGCTGCACCCCATGAGGGTACTCTTCCTCATCCCCAAGAACAACCCTCCACAACTCACCGGCAGCTACTCGAAACCCTTCAAAGAGTTCGTCGAGGCGTGCCTGAATAAGGACCCAGAAAATGTAAGTTACTACAAATATAGAGGATACGGATTAATTCCCCCGACCGGCGGCTTTCGTGTAGTGTTTTTGTTAGAACCCTCCGGAGTGTTTCAGATTACGACGTGATCCCTTAATCTGGGAGATATGAACGCGTCGTTTATTGCACTAAATATATTGTTTTAGAGATTCTCTACCTTTGTTTACTATAAGATAACTAAAATCCATTTAAAACTTTCCGTGTACTTAGGTGTTATTGGGTTTTTCCATCAGGTCTCAGGAATTTCTCAGTAGCAGCCTCGGAGTGTGAATTCATGCCCGGTTGATGGCAATGGACTCGCCCCCTATTACATGGGACTTAAACATAACTGGCGAAATGTGGGTGTACTGATCGGTGCACCTCTGCCTAATCCTTCGGGGATTACAAGCGTGATGTTTCCGAAAACTTTCTGTAATAACAATAATCACAAGTTTCCTATCTCACATTGTTTGCTTTGTTTTTCAGAGACCAACGGCAAAGGAATTACTAAAGTTCCAGTTTATCAGGAAGGCTAAGAAGAATTCGTATCTAATGGATCTTATAGATAGGTATAAAAAGTGGAAGGCGCAGCGGAGCGAGGAGAGCGAAACCGAGTCGGAGAATTCGGATTCGTGAGTATACTTCATATTTTACACATTCTTTTCCTAACGAATCATCAACGTGTTTGAAGATTTTAGTAGAAATCTTAATAAATCTATACTAATATTATAAGGCTGGGCGCAAACGTCCAGTTTCCTGATCCGGTTGCCGGATTAGGAAGCGTGTATATACATACACAGACGTGGGCTTAGTTTCTTATAAAGATCTGAACCTGCCTTCTTATAAACATCCTTTATAAACAGCCTATTAATAGACCTATGAATTATAATAATAATACTTTCTAGGAATTCTATACCACCTCTATTACACAAAACCGCCGAATGTGTATTCAATACTGTAACTTGTGGGTGGCATGGCAACCGATACACGTGCCGGCGTTATAATATGGACGTTTTACATAACACACACTGAATAATTATCCTTCAGCCTCATAAATAACATACCCTAATACATTTAATATAATATATTGTAGGGCGTTATTGTTTCTTGACATATTTAGTATGCATAATGGAGGAAGGAACAATGTAACATAAACTTTTATCGTGGATTCAATATGATTCTTAAACCACTGACAGGTGATTTTTTGTCGGCTATTAAAAATAAAAACAGTTATTCCATTTAAAAATGCAACACCTACACGCTCAAAATGTATGACAATGTTTTTTTTTTTGTAATAGCCTGTGAAATTGTTTTATCCTGCGAAGAGAATCACGTACTGATTACATGGTTAAAGTTTGTCTGATAATATCCATACCACTGCGTATTATACATAATGTCGTCTGTCGAGTTGTTTATTCATTTATTCTCTTAAAAATTTTCAATTGATTCCTTTAAAAATAAAAAAGTGCGTTCGACACAGATCATGTGCACACAAAAATAATAATAAATGGTTTTTCAATTAAGACAAAGTTTATCTTAGAAGTCATTGACAACGGTGAAGGAAAACTTAGTGAAGAAACTATATGTACAAGTCTGAAATCGCGAATCAAAAATCCTTATAATTATTTCAGAGAGGAATGCCGGAGCGGCGACAGCGAGGCGGACGAGCCGTGGATCATGACGGTCCGCGGCGGAGCGCTGCAGGCCTCCGCAGAGCGAGACAACAAGCGACGCAACAATCGCAACAATGATGACGACAATGGTACGGATATGAACTTTTGACATTCTGATATAAAGTTCAAATTCAAATGACATAGGACGTTTGATGAAACAACAATGTAGTAATATCTATGCTGGTATAAGATTTGTTCTCAAATAAATTTTTGTCTTTGTTAGTTAGCCTTTATGTGTAGTAAGCAGATTGGAAATGTATTGTTGAGACTACTTTGCTGCTTCAATTTGGTAACTATCCTATCGGTTGGAATCCATGGAATAAACAGTTCAAATGAGCTGTCCTTGTAACGTTCGACAGCTCAGTATTTACTTTGTTTTGGGCAGGGGTTTTGGCAAAGTTTTCTTTTCTGAAGTTGTATATCTGCCATACGGTAGCGGCAGCACCAACCAACCGAAGTATTTTATTACTATTTTTTATATACGTATTTAATTTAACATTCACAGTGACGAGCCGCGAGCCTGTGAGCGTGAGTTCGGGAGCCAAGCAGAACGGTGCACTGAGCGGACGCAGCTCCCCGCCCGCGCCGCCCGCCTCCCCGCCCGCGCTGCCGCCCACGCCGCCGCACGCCACGCACGCGTCTCACGCGCCACACGCGCCGCACGTGACGCACGCACCGCACGTGCCTGCGCACACGCATGCGCTCAACAATAATACTAATGATAAGCACCCGGTAAGTCCTCAAGCAATTAAACCGCCTTACAGCAACACCCTATGTAATTGCAAAAATATGAATTTGTTATACATGTTGTGTACTACACTGAAGAATGGGCTATGCATGGCTGGTTTTTGAAAGCTTATTCTATTGTAGTCAATATTATCATGACAACAGCAAATATGACATGTGACTAAAGATGTACTAATAAGAAGCTTGATCAGGCTATCAAGACCGGGCAGTAAGGACCACTGTCCAAAGTAAACTTGTCATCACAGTCATTATTTAATTTATCATCCTGCCATTTTTAATAACGGTCATGAAAAAATACTAAAAAATTCTGTAAAATAAAAAAATACCTTGAACTAAAATATTTCTGATAAACTTTTCAGTCTCGGCAATCGTCGAACGTGCAAGTAAACGCAGAACAGAGAAGCGTGAAGGAGCGCGAGCGAGCTGACCGCGAAGAACGCAAGGAGCGGACTGAGCACCAGCCCTCCAACAGGGATAGCGTAGTCTATAACAAAAACGTAAGTGTTATACAAGTCATAGTATTTATCTATATGTAAAAATAAAAATTATGTGCTTCATGTATAAAAGATCATCATTTGAGAACATCTCTACCGATTTGGCAAATTTTCAACAGAGTTTGCATGGAAAAAATAAAGTAAAGGCAAATCGAACCCGAAAAAAAAAATTATGGGAACTCCAACGCCCCTTTCGTAAAAATGCATAAAAACGAAACCCGGGCGGGTTGTTAATAAATAAAATTCAAGCTACTCTAGATCACATTCAACGCAACAGCAGATCTAGGCAAAGATCACTTATAAAGGAAGAAGACCTTTGCCCTGCAATGGGACAGGATATTTAGTTAGATGATAGTTTCAACAGTTACAGTTCTTTTGAGGTACTGAACCCGTAATAAGTTCCTGACTAACGTAGAAGTCGCTTGTCTTGTTTTTAATTTCTGAATAAATCTGTACTTATCCATGCCATCATTATAAATGTACGCTTTATGTTTCCAGGCCGCGCCTCTGGACCATAGAGGAACAAACAGTGAGGAGAACAAAGTAAAGAGGCATCCTTATCTGCAACAACTTATATATCCGCTACTCAATGAGGTAAGTAGTTTTTTTTTATTTATAATGTGTAGATGTAATTTCTGATTAGATGAGAATACTGGTGATCTTTTTATAAAGATAAAGTTTGACTAACATCTATCTCCTCTCTCCTCCCCAGTTGTCCCGCGCGCACGGCTCGGGCAGCGCGGCGGCCATCGAGGAGCTGCGCCGCGCCTTCGAGCACGCCGAGCGAGCCGCACCGCATCTCACCAGGGCATTCGTGCAACAGGTAAACACTACACGAATTATGTTTATTTGCTACATAATTGCAGCCCTGTGTCTGTAATAAAAGTTTAGGTACAGTCAACAAAAGAGACAGGTATCCAGGGTCGTCAGATATACAACGTGTAACGTTAAATGCGCAAAACCTCAGACACCCCAACTAATTTTTAATTAAATTGACCTGTTTCAGAGAAAAAAAAATCATTAAAACAAAAGTAAAGGTTGAATGTGCTGATTTAGTTTTAATGGCAATTCTGATCGTTTCTTGCGTCTGCGACGACGCTCTATCGAGGGAGAAGTCGTCACCGGGCCGCTGCGCGCCGGTTGGCTTGACCTACTAATAAATAGACACGGCAACCTTTTTATGAAGATTTTTTGAAAAATGTGACCTATATTAAAAAGTGGTTCAATTGATTCTGCTCGTTATTCTGATCAAACTATTTTCAGGTTTTGCGCATTTAACGTTACACGTTGTAGATAAAGTTTTCTTAGAAACGGATGTCTTCGATTGAAATTTAACTTAATTAATCAACTGTTTATTATCTACTATTATAATAAAATTACATTTGAAAACATTCATCCGTTTCTAAGAAAACTTCAACTATATCTGACGACCCTGCATACCTATCTCTTTTGCTAACTGTACATATACATACAGAGATCCGCAATGTCGTTTACTATTAAATATTTAATACTAACTTTTGCCCGCGATTTCATCCGCATGGAAGACTAAAAATACTATAAAATTGTATCCCATGACACTCAGCAATAGTGTAGCTTTCTATCTATTAAACGATTTTTGTAATCGGAACAATTCTTCTAGAAATTACCCTTACAAACAAACAAAAAAAGAAACAAACAAACTTTACCTTTATTTTAGTACTCTATACCAACGGGTCAATTATTCGTATTTGCAGGTGGTGCAAAGGGTGGCAACACAGTCGCACCAGCCGTCGACGCCCTCCCACAACCCGCCCTCGCAGCAGTGGATGAGGTAGGTACGGTAATATCACAACTTTATATCCAACAATATATTGCACTACAGTAGACCAGAGTTTACTTGCACAGGTGTTGGGTATTACGATGGAAAAGGAGATAATATTAATTTTAGAAGTGAAACTCGAACTTTAGTGACAGTGAACTCTATAAGGCTTCCCCTCCCCTTTTCTCACAGGGAGCATTCGCCTGAGGAGTAAGGCCTTTTTCAAATGCACACGGTCATGGCACGATGTTGTATGAGCTACAATGAGACCTTTCACATAGCACGGCGACCGTGCCATGACCACGTGTCGCCTAGCTCATACATTTTTACTTTACACGGCATAGCGACCGTGCCGTGACCATAATTATGCATGTAAAAAGGCGTTTACAGTTCAAGATTAGATCTTGAGCATTACATTACGATATTGCTTGACTGACCGATGAGCATTCACAGGCCTGTACTGTAACAATCCAAAATTCGAATTTGGATAGAATTCAGAGTCTTTTCTATTACTGGTGAATGGTGAAGGAGCGCCTTATTGTTACAAACTATATGATTACAGGTTGCGCACTGTAATTCTCGGTTCTTCTCACTCACTGATGATATGGTCGAATTTGAACTAATACGTATTTCAGGCGACTACTCCGCCTTATGAGCTTTGGGTAAATAATAGTTCACTGTGACTGTGCATTGAGAATTCACTTCTATGTTAGTGTATTTTTTATATCTGAGGTTAAAATAATATGCGCATGTAAAATATTAATGCTTTGAACTTAACATAGTAGCAGTACTGATCAGATATGACACAGGTGGTGGTTGGTATGTTTTAACTTTGATTTTTTGCTTGCAAACATGAAACAGCTGTACAACTGGGTCAGAGTGTACAGCTCTCATAGTCAGCTTAGACACTACATCATTAGACCATTGTTTACGCCAAGATGTCAGGGTTAGTGACCGCAGTCCTTTCACAAAAATAACTGTGACGGCCGTCACGCGTCTCATGGAGTTAGCCGGATTCACACTTTTGTGGTGTTGTGTGTCATGATGCGTCATGAACTCATCGACCTCTATGTTACAGCCTGTTCGTTAGCGGTAGTTTGTACTGGTTTAATTAAAAGACAGGTGTGTCTAATACATCTAGAAAACGTTTACGGAACTTTTAAATCTAGAAAAATATTGTAAAAGAGTAAGTATGGAGTTTCTTGCCTATCCTTCTCCATACGAAATTACCTTTTGTTTTTTTTCTTTGTTTCTTGTATATGAGGTTTAAAAATGCCTTTAAATTATTGTCGACATACATAAACTCACGCCTTTTACCCATTGGGGTCGGCAAAAACCACAGAACGTATCGACGTATCGTGCTACGATCCTTACATACTCCTGTCGCCTCGTCCACGTTCATGCATCTAGTCATACAAGCACGCCGGTTATGTTTAATTGAAATTAATGATTGATTTTGACCTTGAATTGCCAGAATATCAACGTTTTGAAATAAAATTAATGTACGAACAATTTTATTTGGTAAACAGCTTACCAAATAAAATTGTTCGTACATTAATTAATAAAGTGTTCTAAAATTATTAATTTTGTGTTCTCAGGGACCTATAATGACTGTAGCGCGAGTGCGGCGACTGCACGGGATGTCCGCGCCGCACCACGCAGCGCTCCCGACACACACAGATACCGCGCTGACTGGGAATGAGACTGCACTTCTGACTTACCGATACACTGAGCTCAAGTGACAAGCGTTCAGAGGAACCTTTGCTATCGCGATACATTGTTATCTATGTAATGTAAAGTTGCAACCGTTCGTCAGCAAACCGCACGTCGATCGCTCGTCATTTGAACTCGGCAACCGACATCTACTCACATCAATTGCCATTTTATAAAACCTTTTACTGTTTTTTTTTAGAATCATGTTTCTACGAAAGTTTAACTAAAACAAGTGTAATAATATATCTATTTCTACTTTCTGTCCTCATTTCTAAGTCTGCGCATTATCTGTTCGATGCGAGGAAATATTTCGACGGTCCACAGTATCGTGTTTATTTCTAAGATTTTCGTTATCTCGCTTGACATTGAGCCGCTGTGTTCTTATCAAGTCACTGAACGCTATATCAATTCGAAATTCTTTCCGTGTGACCAAACGCTTCCGTATGTGAAGATTATTACAGCCAACAGACTATAGTCATACTGCGATTATAATATGTATTTTGTGAACTGAAATCTGTCGAAAATATTCTTAAGGTAGCATTCCGATGTTGGCGACGGCGATAGACGATCGCGACAGGCGACTGCGACAAGGTCGCGCGACTCAGTGCTTAGTATGAATTTATATGGAACCCTAAACGGTCGCTGTGTCTGGTCTGCGGTCCTGTGTCGCGGTCGTCGGTCGCGGTCGCCAACATCGGAATGCTACCTTTACCCATACCACGATATTGACGAGGCATTAAACTATAAACCTTTCCGTTCCGCTAACATGAATGTTGTTACTGTAACGAAGGTCGACGTGTAACCGCAACCGAGTCACAAAGTTGCAATGCCATAGTGTTAATAAATAAAACTATAACGTAATAAATACTTAAGATGGTTATGTCTTATAATATTTTATATTATGTGCATTATTTGTGTAAATATCATTTAGTTGTGATGTCATAACGCCCCGCGATAACTTAGTTGTGCTAACATGTAACATTACAGTGGCTTGGAACTGTAGGTAACATTATGATATCGATTGTAACGTTTACTTGGGAGCTCGCACGCGCAGCTCGTATTTATAAAGCGTGACCACACGTGTGTGTGTACATTACTGTTCGGTCGTGTGACCGCGTGTTTATGTTTTCACTGAGAGTTGTTTTAGTATAATTTTCCCGCGGCTGTTTGTTGAGTGCTTGGGTTTGTTTTACAACGGTATTGGATCTTTTTAACTTAAATATTCGTGGAGAGCTCATTCGCTACACTTCGCCAATATTTTGCCATAATTATTTTTTTTTCTAAAATTATTTTTTACTAACACGATCGTTTTGTATAGAGAAGTCTGATTAACATTGTGATCAGTCGTCTAAATTCTAACATATTTATATGCTTTAGAAATCGATGTTTGAAACTTTATATAGAAAGTGTTAAGTGTCATTCCAAACAAAAGACAATATTGTCAGCATTTATAGATTATTTGTTTGAAATAATTTGAGTTGATTTTTGTGAAGTCGCAACATCTGTGAACTGTGTCCGTTTATGAAAAATTGTTATAAATTCCCGTAGTTTAGTTATTTGAAGCTTAGTTTTAGTTGTGTATTCGGCTACTTACCGATTTGGAATAAATTAGTGACTAATACAAGTTCTAAAAGAATAATAAATAGTCCGATTACTGTTTCATAGTTTCGTTCGTATTTAGGAGAGAATAATGGTAGTGATTTGAAGTATTTTGTTAATATAAAATGATGCTGACACCAATGACCATGCGGTGTCCATATAAATAAAAAAAAAACATGCTTAATATGCGACAATATTTAGCAATTGGGAGTATATAGAGTATATTATAATGAAACTACAAACATTATTATTGCTGTGTAAAAATGTAAACCTAATATAAATGTAAATTATGTAGTATAATATAAAGCTGTTTTATGAAGTGTTCTTATAAGCATATGGAGAGTAGTTATTGTCTTTCCAATTTACCTATGTGAGCGCAGACGAGAGCGCGGCCCGCGTTGTTCATAACGTCTAGATTGTAGTGTCCAGATACCTTGCTGTCCCTAACCTAGGAAGGAATATTCGATTGCCTCTGACGCGTAGTTTATAAGTGCCGGCGGGCCGCGCTCTCGGACTGTGTCGTATTTTGCCTTGAATTTTTGTTTTGCCATGTGAAAATATCATGGAAGATGTTAGTTTGATTTCGATGGAGGATCAAAAATTATTTTTCCACTTGATCGTATAAATAAAGCGTGTAGTGTTAGAGGTGGGCGATAATTGTTGATTATTGATTAAAATTAGGTGTTTGTGGCATTGGATAGTAGTTGAGACGCGTTGACATCGTGACGGCTGCGCGTAGCGGCGGTGCGTGACGTCACCGGCGCGTGCGCACGAGCGCGTAGCTCCTCTACGCGCGCCGCGGTAGTGGAGTGTAGTTATTGTTATCTTCGGATGTTGCAGAAATGTTTCGGGATCGCGTCGTTTGGTTCATGGGTATTTGTGATCATATTTGCATAGTTATTAAAAAAATAAAAATCTATATTATTATAATATAAAAGTCTGTATTGAAACCGACAGTAGTTATCTGTGTAGTAGTGTTACTGTGCGCGCCACGTTATGGTTGCTCGATTTGATCGTTCAGATGTAACATGTAAGACGTATTGGTGCCGTTCTGCCGGGTTATAAATACTCGTCCAGTCATATTTGTGGCTAATTAAAGGATAAGAGTTGCGAAGCCCGCAGATGGGCGGTTGCACATTGTGCACATGTTGCATATTGTTCGTGGAATCGTGACGCGCGCACTAATACGTAATAATTGAATAAATTCACGGCCCTCCACTCGTGCACCAAGGTAACAGCTAACGGCGCGTACCATTAGTGTAATGGTCAATTAATGTTACGGCGTCATCATTCTAACACGTTTATGTAGGAAACAAATTTGACTCTGAAATAAAAGAAGTTATTTAATTTTGGAAGTGTTTGTTTTATTTTATTGAATATTTTACCCGATTCATTTATTTAGGTCACAAAATCAATTTATATAAAGGGTCTTTAAAATGCCTATCAAACATATTGAGAAACAAGTGCGTCTATCAGTACAGTGTAGGGATATTTTAAGTTTAGAAATAACATTTAAAATTGGATTTCCTAGAAAAAAAGTTGGAACTGCCATGCCTGCCTGACCTGCCATTTTTTTGGAACCAGAACGTTTCCAAACATGGTCATGAATAAAAAGCTTGTAGCAATAATGGGAAGAAAAGTATTGGTTTTGTTAAGTGTGTTTTTACATCCGTTATTTAAGATAGTAGAGCACGAAGGTACTGCTGTTCGATTTGATGCTAAGAACGCATGACTGAAAAGGTACCTACTAAAAAAAATCTACTTACACGGTTCAGCTCAAAGTACCAAAATAGAGATGTGACTAGGTGCTGTCTGGCAGACCCACCAAATATGCTGCATGAACTACCCATCATGCAACAAGTGGTGTACGTCGTTATGACAATATTATAATATTTTTTTTAAAATTGGGACAAGCCCGCCACCGTGTTCCCACCCACTGCAACTCCTGAAATCCAGATTCAACAGTGGAGGCCACCAGAAAAGCGCCGAGGCAATGAAGCTCGACGAGTCCCAGAGAAACGATTAACTTGTCTTGGGTCCCGCAACGAAATTAATTAGAAAAGAATAGCGGAGGAGTAAGAAAAAATATAATTTCCACTTCCCTCCAAACAAGCAGGAGTTTTTTTAGAATATTATAATATTGATAAATCGTTGTTATGGCCCAGTGGTTAAATCGCCCGCTTCTAATGCACAAGGCTGAGGGTTCGCGGGCACTGGTAAGTACCTACCGATGTGACTTTACTTACTAACATTATTTTGGGCATCACTGACATCGGTATTTCCCCTTTTTTATTGTTTCATGCAATTGTGTGGTTTTCAGTCTAAAGCGGCGTCATGCGCTATTAACGTTTAGGAGCGACGCAAAAAAAATACAACAAAAAATTGTTTTCATATTTTATTTTACTGACTAGCTTAACAAGTGATACAAATGTACAAAAATACAAAAATGCGCTAGTATAATAATTATAATTATAACCATGGTAATTATAGAATATGATAGACATTCAGCAAGATTCAGCAAACTAATCATTCAATAACACTTAAAATAATGAGAAATAACTAATAATTATTTACTACTACAAGATGTGATGTTAATAATTTAATCCTACAAGCTATATTATGTTATATAAGTATGGAAGTTTAAAGTTAGTTATTATTTACAGATGTTTATCTAATTGTAACAGTTTGCTAGTGTTTACATTGGACTATAGTATTTACATAGATATAACTAACGGAAGTACAATGCACTTTGATAGCGTTATAGTCAATACATAACTGACTAAATTGTAGTATCTACAATACAATGTTTTAATACAAGTTACTGTTGCTGGTGATTTTTATGAGATATTTATTATATTTAAGTTATATTGAGATTCAATGTTCCTATATTCTGAATTTAGGCATACAAGAGAAAGCTATTTTTTGTAAGTAATTCATGATTAATTCCAAGCGTAATATTTAGCGTTGCGTAAATATTTTTTTATTACAATACTGCTTTTTTTAATAACTTTGGTTGACAATGCCAAACATATTTTTCCATTTCGTAATAAATCAATCTTTATAATTTAATTTAATTTATAATAATTCCTAAATAAATCAATCTTTTATAGGAACTTATTCATAAAACTTACGTACTCTATTCAGAACTCCGATAGTCTCGAATTGTGTGGTCAATTTAAATAGACATGTAGTCATAATTCTAATGAAAAACAATAGCGTGATCAACAGGAACGAACTAAAAGGCGACCAGCTTTAGTTTGTTTTGGGTTATAAGCAATTTATCACTAAAAGTAGTCCATCTGATCGCAGATTGAATCAAAATAGTGGATCTGATCGTAAAAAATAGCCCACAAAGTATTGTAGCACACCTACATGAAAAAATCACTTTAGCATCCTACTTTCGCGTTACTTACTTTCTCTTTAACAAATCATTCATTAGGTCAACACTAATGTTTTAGAAGTACAAAACTGTCTATTTATGTCTGTCAGTCAGTCTATAGTCTTGTAACTCGCGCTCTAGTAAGTAATACGTTACTCAGTCAAGACGACGACTAAAATACTAATAACACAAAAATATTCTAAATTAAAGATGGTAATTTATGCAGTTCGAAACAATTATAAATGTAGATATTTTTCTACGTAAATCTTGAACTTTTTCTTGTATCGTCTATGAGTCACCCCTCAAGTTGTTTACTAATTTGTAACCTTGCTTGTGTCGTACACAATACATAAAAAAATCTCGTATCTTGAATACGTTGTTTTATTATGCGTCAACAGAGAGTTCAATACGGTCTGTGTTTACTGTTAGATTACAAACCAAACAGCGTCGTATGGCGAGTATGGCGACATGACGGTGACTCATCTAACATCTCTTATTTAATCATCTTAAATATCACAGAGGTATTAATTACATAATTCAAAATGTCGGTACACAGATCACCGTGCTGTGGATAAAACATGCCCTTTCACGGGTCGACATGGGAACGACACATGCAGAAAATAGCTGTATCAAAATAATACGCGTTAACATGATTATTCGCAGTTGTTTTCTAAATGTGACGTCAGATATAAGTGTTCAGCGTCTGACAGTGAAGTGAAAATATCCAGTGCGATACCCACTAATGGGCGAGGCGCTCAGATCGTATGCAAAACGTATGCAACGATATTATAATCCCGTTCCTGTCGTTACGACGAGTCAGCGGCGAGGCGCGGTGATGTGTGAACCGACCATTATGCGCGTTTACACCGTACGGCATTTCGTATAAACTTTCAAGTCCGTATTCTTCGAAATTTATGAACCGATTTTAATGAAACTTCCTACACATAAGCAGGATACATAGGTCTAAAAAGCTTATTTTTTGTTTTTTTGACTGAATTTAAGTTTTCCATTGAAACAGAGATTTCCAATTATCTTTTTTTTTAAATAAAACATTTCGAAAATGTTTTCAACTAACTTTTTAGACCCATGTATTGTATCCTGTTTATGTGTAAGAAGTTTCATTAAAATCGGTTCATTTATTTCGGAAAATAAGGACTTGAAAGTTTGTATGAAATGTCGTATAGCGTAAACGCTCTTAATACTAACAACTACGGTATAAAATGTCCCTATTCTAGTTACAATTTGCGACACGAACACCGGACGAATGTAATTTCTTCATCGTTGTGTTGATCACAGGCAGTGTTGGAATGGAATATTGGACAGGAGAGGGGTCCTTGTGACTGCTCAATTATTCAGACGCGATTAGTTGCAAGGCGTCTGATATTGACGATTTTCATTGTGAAACTTTCACAATGGGTAGTCATTTCCACAGGCCCTCAAGTCCGCTTGACCCTGATCTTCATGGTCCTCGATGATTCAGCCAGCAGGTAACACCTATGGGGAAAAAAAATACACATTAATATAGAGAGAAGCGGCGTGACTCAGAGGGTATGTGACGCGCGACTCGCGAGTGACTCAATCTTGTTAGCCACGAATAATGGACTACTATTAGGTATGTGCTTATATGATGACGAATCTATAGCGTTATGGGGAATGAGGTTGAGGATGTGATTTATTAGCGGTATACTAGTTCAGAGTAAGAGATATCATCGAAGTAAATAGCTTCCGGTTCAAATACGAGTAACTATTTTGACTGAAATATTGATGGTGGGTTTAATATTCACAATTTCTTACGTTTTTGCAATTTGCAGCTTAGTACGATAAGTTTGTATGGTGATACAAAAATTAGACGCGGTAATAACAAGAATGTATTTAGGGAATTATAATCATTGCAATCGTCAACATAACACCATAAGTTATAATTGACCGCTAACGTCATGTTTTCATTTAATGGGCACATTTACGGGTTACACTGGCTCTGAGAGTTACGTTGATGATTTTAATTATTATAATTAAAATCAATTATCGTGTCTATTTGTTTTATGACCATACAATCCGATGCTGAGCTTCAAATTGCAAAAAACCGTAAGAAAATTTAGGTTTTGAGGGTAAGCGCTTTCGTCATAAAGAGCTTTTTGCACTAAAAATATTAGCTGTCTTTTGTGCACATCCCTCTCAATTAACTGCAAAAATGTATGTATCAAAGTCCCACTAAGAACAAAAAGATTATAAAAGGAAACTGTACTGTTTTTGTTAGTTTAATGAATGGCCGTGTGAATATCTTTTTGTTTAACCTACAAACTGCTACATTTTGCAGTATTTCCTTTGTGTCATAGAGGTTAAAAGAACAACAAACCGCGTAGTTTCCCAAGTCAACTGTTGAATGAATACAGTTACTAGTTATTATCCAATAATAACGTATTAATTTTATACCTAATACAGTACAAAAACTATAACAATAAGCGACACAAGAGAATGGGTAGGTTTAACTAAGGACCAAGGATGATAATGTAACAATAGGTAGGTAATATGACAAATAGTTTCTTATGTGTTTTTCTATGTACAATACCTATGAATAATACTTGCATAGCTGCATAGTAATGTAACCCGTGGTATTTACATATGGGATTATAATATTTATAATAATATAATAAGTTATATTATACAAGGA
The DNA here is from genome assembly GCA_949316365.1 of Hoplodrina blanda. Lineage (NCBI taxonomy): Eukaryota > Metazoa > Arthropoda > Insecta > Lepidoptera > Noctuidae > Hoplodrina > Hoplodrina blanda. Next base: position 12,999,650 of record OX438581.1, read on the forward strand.
ACGACTTTATCGCTTTGTACCCGATCATTCATACAGCATAACAGCATGTAACAAAAACTCTGTCCGATCCTTATGGGTATTATTCGGCATCGTACTGTGTACACATATACGTAACCATTTAATGAATTTGACATTATTATTTTTCCCCAGTGAAAAAAAAGTAGAAAGAAGAAGTAATTACATTAAAATAAAACATAAAAACTGATCAACGGCAACACTGATCTGACAGGGTTTTTGTTACATAGTGTATAAGTATAGGGAAAGGAATTTTCTTGTTTCAACGAGAGCCTCTTTTATGAACGATCACATTATAATCTCAGTCGCAATCTGTCAGAAATGCCTCTAATTTATCTAAATGACATTGACTGGTTGAGATGAGATTGCGACTAGATTTTGAACGTTTTTAATATAGGTAATAAATTAGCCTTCTGTTATTTCAAAAATAGAACAGAATTTGTATAAAACGTTCTGCAAATAATTTAATCGTAATTTAATGGAAGGTGGTGAAACAACCCCTTAGGTAATCTTTGGACATTGGACAAAGTAAATTGGAACTTCCATTCATCTGTTATGTTGTTATTAACCATAGTCCATAACTAATTTCGTTCATAATTATAACTACCAGTTTATTAAAACCAGAAACGCTATAATAATAAACCGATAGACAGTCAGACAAGCCGACTATCCTAACTACCTATATAAAAATATTGTACGCATAAAAGGATCGCTGTGCATCGTACTACTTTGTCAGTAATATAGTTTGTTATACAAACATGTCTCTTGTTTCTCATTAGATGAGGCATCCTGCTTACAGGTTGTGACCTTTTATCGGTCTCGTGTATCAAGTGGGCAGTGAGCAGTGGCCGCGTAAAATGACCGGCATTCATTCTCAAGGTAGGTACGAGCTCGTCCGACGCGACTGTCCGTCGTGCGACTTGAGAATCTTGAGATACCGGTCGCATGGTCCACATAGTCATTTTGAAAGTGTGACTACGACTTGCGATTTTTATTTACGACTAGCTTATGTCCGTGGTTACGTTCGTGTCAATGTTGGTTATCTGCAGTTTTATTTTTTTTTGCACGAAAACGAAAACTTAAATCTTTTTCAAAGTAAAATAAAAATAAATTTCTTCTTTCAGCATCAGCCATCTGCCAAAAGTCTAAGTAAAAGTAAAGTATAAGTCCCGACAAAATAGGACCAATCATTTCGGAGATTAGCCTTACTTAACACAGAGGCAGGCAGACAAAAAAATTTAATTGTTTTTTTTTGTACCTATACGGTTGTTATTTTTTTGTTACATTACAAACAAACACTTAAATTTTATTAATTTGTTTAAGAAAACCGAAGCTTGTTTCACGAAAGCTTTGCTAATATTTGTCTTAGTCAAAGAGACTTCCATATGGAATGTCATAGTGATTCATTCAAAAAGTTCCCGAATGAATACCAAGAAACAGCAATACTAGCTGACTCGGCCACGCGTTGCTGTGGCTTGAATTATGTAAAGAAATATCTTTACTTACTTCAAGCCACAGCAACGCGGTAAGTTTAGTAAGTAAGTTTTTCCTAACAAAACTATCCTATCTTTTAAGTTTGACCAAATTACACACAGTACCTACCTAAGCCATATTTCATAAAAAATGGTTGAGTAGTTTAGCAGTCCATCCCGGACAAACAATGTGACGCGTAATTTATATACCTAGATGTAGACTTACAAAAACGACACACTAAAATGCAGTAATTTTAACAATATACCTACCACAACAACTACCCTTACTTTTTCTGACTTTACTAACATAAGGAAACAGATTTATATGTTTCCTGACGCATCGAACGATTACGTTACTTACGTAGGTAGGTACTTACATGCTTTTTCTATATCTTTAAACAAATATTATTTTCCTGTTTTGCACCCGTTACCTTACGTCATTCATTCATTCATTCATTCATAGAAAATTGGAGTTTCCATAATAACGTAGGTACCGTAGTATTTCATTGTTATTACCGACTCTACTATGCGCCTGAGTTGAATTATGCCCTGAAGCTGTTTGCTAATCTCTTAGCTCATCAGTCCTCGTTACTGTCAATTGATCGGAAATAAGTTCATTGCCATTTGACCGATAAAAAATTGAACAACAAATATTGAACAGTTACTGAAAGTAACTGTGCTTACCTACTTATAACGATCAACGAGGCAGTTAAGCTTTTGCTGTCGGATTGTAAAATACCTAACGCATTTGGCATATTTAATTATATAGTTTGATGTACCAAATTAATTGAATTATTTGCATATTGTTAGTTTGGTTTGTTTTTAAAGAAATAAACTCGTTTATGGCGCGTGTATTGACTTTGTTAGAGTCTATAAGATATTGCATAAATAAATATTGTTGTGAATCACGTAGTGTAAATGTCTTTAGAATTACTTTAAAAGTTATCGAGATCCTGTGATTGATGATTCATAGCAGGTAGGTAGTCGCTTTGTGCAAATGGTGCAGGTCAATATCACGTCAGTCAGACCTACATGTTGTTTAATTTGAATCATCAAATAAATTGTTGTTGTTTGACACTCGACAATCAGACGTTTACATTGAAAAATCCGCATGCGGCTCGCGAGCCGCAGGTTGCCGACCCCTGCCCTAGGGGGTTGTCGATTGCTTAACCAGATAGTCCTGTGGTGCTTCAAAAATTAAGGTCTCTACCCAGGGCAGACACACGACAGATTGCTAAAACTTTGAATCCGTTCAATTTCTACAGTTTAATCCATTCAATTCACTCCCAAGTCCCATTCATTTCATTTCTCTCCCCGCCTCCTATCCATAGTCAAGACTATGCAAATAGCTACACCATTAAATAAGTAGTAACTAGTAAGTTATCTTATCTTCTCAGTTACGTGGGTGGCGACTTACGATACTTGCGCAACCACAACACTAACTGTTATTGCTAAATTAATATCTTGAACGAGAAACACCGTCAATTGCCAAGAAACTCGATTTAATTTTCACGCTAAATTTCCTGTACTAACTGGTTCTGTAGATTGTGTGTTGTTAATTTGTAATACGGCATGTTATTTTATTGTTGTTACTTGTTTGTATTTAAAAACTTAGTTAAGTAAGTACTGTGGTTTACACAGAAATGTATGAATAATATCTATATAAAAATATGTTTTATGGACACCTCAAAGTGCCTCAACGTGTCTATTTACTGAGGATGAGGAAGAAATATCATATTGACCACAAGTACTAAGAGCAAAATGATTCATTCAATTCCGTTTGATTTGTCATTATTTTGGGCGTGTCTTGTGAGACGACCCCTTCCTTTGTCCATTTCAGAAAGTCTCTAAAGCTTAGTGAAAATATGACCCCAATCACCCCATTAGAATATTGACTAACAAAATTACACACACAATCAGCTGTAATTTAATTTAATTACTTATCCCTTTTTAGAAGCTAACCTATTCTACTTTTACTATGCATTATTTTTTTTTCATTTTTAACTATTAACCATACGAAACACGCGTGTGCTTTTGGGGTCAATGGGGTCATGAGCTTTACAAATAAAAATAAAAATACATTTCTTTGGGAAAGTTGGTACAATCATGTTCATAAAATCATAAGTACCAGTCACCCTATATTTAAAATTCATAGTGCACTTAAGTCTTTTTAATCAGGACACATTGGCAACGATCCCTAACAGGGCTATGAATATGACATCATCACTGACGCAAAGGATGTTGTGGTAGTGTAAACACTACTCACTCATACAAGTGATAAATAAATTCAATTACCAATTTAATATTTTTATTGACAATGAATAAACACTCGTTATTTATTTGTGACGCTGTGTTCTCATTATTTACTAGAATGCTGTGTTCCAATTCTGTTGAAATATTATTATTACTGTAATAAATCAAGGAATTGTGTTTTAAGTTTTATATTTCAATTAGACATTTGTTTATTTATTTCTGTAACTTACAATAATTATTTAATGCTTTTAATGTCGATACCGGCTTTCATTTTAGCAGTAAATTATTTGAATAACGGTTTTAACAATCAATAAATGTTATGCTATACAACGTGGCAATGCTGTCAGCCTTTTGGGCACTTGCCCCATTGACAGCGACGCGGACGAATGTTTTGATGCCCTATGAGGTCTCCTTTCTGCCTTTTTTTAAATAAAATGTATATACATAATTACATTTTACATTTACTTTAAGGTTTTATGTTTAGACCAACGGAACGTTGAATAAAACATAGGTAAATGTTAAATACCTAAGTAAATACCTTACCATCAAATTAATGACTTCTTCCGCTTCAGGCGGAGCGGAAGGGAGTGACAGACTCTTACTGACTAAAACCCATCCGTGTTCCGATAAATTCCGCAACCCTGGCAGAACTAAGTAAGTCCCTAAAAGAAGTTTTGGATACCAGCGATGGTTACTATGAGAAATATTATATGCCAAGTTTAGTTTACAGTATTTTAGTTTAGTTTACAGTGACTTGGAACAAAATGTAATGAATGTGTGTTTGTGTTGTGTATGTTCTTGTCAGTTGTCTGGTTACCATAACACAAGCTCTGCTTAGCTTAGGATCAGATGGCCGTGTGTGAGTTTTTTCACTCACGTTCGATTGCGAGCGCGTTAGAATTTTATATGGGAAAAAGTTATAGCGCCATCTGTTGGTCACTAGGAAAACCTTATTTCTCATATAAAATACTAACGCGCTCGCAATCGAACGTGAGTGAAAAAACTCACACTTAGCATTCTGATGGCCGTGTGTAAGTTGTCCCAAGATATTTATTTATTTATTTTATTTTAACAGACCACCTGTGTAGTATTGATACATGATTTGAAATCGAATATTTTTATTAGTCGAGAAAGGTCATCTATACTAATATTATAAAAAGGTACAGTTTAAGAGGTAATCCCTGGATGTACTGCTCCAATTATAAAAAAAATCACCGTTAGAAAGCTACTTTATTGCTAAGTGCAATAGGTTATGTTTTATGGTACACTTGTCTTCCAAGCGGACCAAAGAAGTCGAATTTAGTTATTTATAAAGTTATATTTGATAACATGAAATAAATTTTACAAGTTGACTTTAGTCCTATAAAAGTGGCTCATAAATTCGACTCACCACATTAAAAAACTCAAATAAATAATGTTGTTTTATTTAAATCTACGTTTAATTTTATCTATCAAAATAAATATAGTTCGAAAGCCTAATAGTTATAAGTGTTCCAAATTTAAATTATTCAAAAATCAAAGTGAAATAAATTAATCAAATCTTGAGGTTAGAGAATGAATGATAAAAATCAAGTTTTTGGGCACGGATTTTACCGCGAAATGGTGACTAATTTCATAAGAAATCTGTGAAGATTACTTCTAAAATGAATCACGATTGTTACGTAACGGTTGGAATAAAAAAGAATGAAAGAAAAAACTGATTATCTTATGTTACACAGTCCATGTCTCCATACAAATTTTTTACCCCCATTTCATCCCCTTAGGGACGGACGCCTACTAGTTATACCTACTAATCTTACATCTAGGTACTAATTTCATCTTTATACGTAAAGCAGTTTTTGATATTTCGTGATGAGTGAGATTGTGAGTGACCTTTCGCTTTTATAATATACTAGCTTCTGCCAGCGGCTTCGTCCGCGTCAAAGTTGATTTCTCCATACAAACTTTGGAACCCTGATTCATCCCCTTATGGGGTGAATTTTGGAAAATCCTTTCTTAGCGGATGCCTACGTCATAACATCTACCTGCATGCTAAATTTCAGCCCGATCCGTCCAGTGGTTTGGGCTGTGCGTTGATAGATCACTATGTTACCTTTGAGTTATATTTAGATTATACTTAGATTTAGATTATTCTATGACGACACGACTGGCAAAGTGACAAAGCGATTGGCTGCTGCGCTGCATAAAGGGGCATCGATTCCCGCACGCAACAAATTTTGTAAGTGTACAGGTAGTCGTTTCGGGTCAGGTTCTTTGTGTACGTCAGTTTATTTGTAAACGGTCCTACGATAAAGGGGAATTTCCTAGTGAGAAGATACAGTAAGGTTTTTTTAATGTTGCCCGTTTTAATAAAAAATCTTTATTGTGTGTCCCACAGCAAACTGGCCCAGTTTAGTAAACTCGCCAGACCCAGACAGTGGCACAAGTGCGTGCTTGACGCTGGTTCTATAAAGGTGAAGAGTATCTTAGGAACTACCAGTCAGATTGAAAAAGATCTTTTTGTATATGATAGCTAGTAGGATAGTAGGATACATTACACACATAGTACATTTATAATATTAGATGTTTAGAAATCGCCCCCTCGCCATCGCATCGTCGCCTTTGCGTAGGTATCGTTTTGTTTGTGCCCGGTTGATGGCAATAGGCTCGCCCCCTATTACATAGGACTTAAACATAACTGGCGAAATGTGGGTGTACTAATGGGTACACCTCTGCCTAACCCTTCGGGGATAACAGGCGTGATGTTATGTTTATGTTATGTTTAGAAATCTGGATGTTTGTTACTCAATCAATCAATTCAAAAATCAATTGAACAGATTTGGATGAAAATTGTTTATCCTGGTAATGTGGTGTTCCCTTGGGATAATAGTTCAACTTACTTTACAGAAATTTACTTTTTAAGAGGGCGAAACCGCAGCAAGAAGCTATAGTAGGCTAAATAACATCACGCTATGACCCACGGGAGTGGAGCAGTAACCAAAAACGTAAAAAACTAGTTTGCAATAATTCTTTATTTCCTACTAACGTTTCATTTTCTTGTCCATTTAAATGTCAGTCTTCACGATAGGTCTAAAAACCTTTAAACGGTTTTAATGGGCGTTTAACAGCTTGAAGAAAGCTTATTCACGAGTCAGTAAGAGCTATAAAAGTTTACGTTATATTTACGGGTCATTGCGAAATGACGGATGAAAATTTATTGTTGGGAAGTTGTCACTCAAAAATGTACTTACCTACTTGTGTTATAATGTAGGTACATAGTAACTTAATAAAAGTCATCATCTTACTGAAGTAGCTAAGTTATGCTATAGAAGGTAATACACTAACTTTAAGTAATTTATACTAATCGATACTGGAAATTTGAAATAACGTAAGGGACATTTGGTCGACAATCTCATTCTCGACCTTATGCAATCCCACATTTGGTCAAAAATGAGATTTGCAACCAAATGTCCCTTACGATATTTCATAATATTTCCAGTATCGTAATGTCAGCCTTTTATTGTCCCACTGCAGAGCAAAAGCCTTTTCTGATTCAGAGAAGGCACGAGCGTTGATCATCACCACGCTTGCTCATGTTTTTTACACTTTAATGGTATCTAGAAGAGAACCTGACTAACCAGTATTTTATTGGCCATATTCATAGTAATATTATCATTAGGTATCAGTTACATAACGAAATGTTATAAAAGTGAAACTTCCCTGAGAAATTCTATGAGGCACGTTCTATTTTAGATTATAGTTTTATTTGATACGAAGGCATTTTAATTTTATAGGAAACTTATAAAATGCATTCTGTAGTCTTTAAATGGCTATATAACAAGCATTTCCCAAACTATGGGTCGCGACCCATCGGCAATTAGATAGACCCCGAAGAATTACGACATTGACCAAAATTAGGAAAAAATAAACAAATCCTTTTTATTGAAGTAGAACTCCTTTTATTTTATTTAAATAAGCATTAAAATGTTCGAAAGCAACTTCCTTTTTTCTTGTTTGAACAGTTCTAAATTCAAACGGTTTCTTCATGACAGCCAAGAGGTGAGTTTTGAATTTGGAAGGTTTTGTCAAAAAGGTCGCGGTCCAGTCAACTTTGGCAAGCATTGGGCCATAATATAATATCTAAAGTAAACTGCATGCACTTGTTAACTGGCACGATCAACCGTGTCAAGGTGTAATGCCAAAATGCGATAGCAGCAGATCGATACGGTCATGAGATCAACGAGATTTAGTTTATTTATCATTTAAATGGGGTTAAAATTACTTACCTATGTAAGTTTATATTTCTGCAATGACTTTCAGTTTTAATGTTTTCATGATTGAAACCAAATGGTAGCCTAGTCTAGCATTTACGGCAAAAATAATTCTAAGAAAGGTAATTTCAATAGTCAATAGTCCCCACGAGGTCGACCGACGACCTGGTAAAGGTCGCGGGGGATGAAACGGGGTTCCGACATTTACGCGGACGAAGTTGCGGGCAAGAGCTAGTATGTTTATAAAAAAAAAAATTACGCTGTAATCACTTATCTATGTTTTAATTTTTAAAAAGTTTTTTTTTTTATAATATTGAATTTATAAAATGATAATTTTTTTAATTAAGTATAATAGTTTTTATAATTCCTTTATGTTTTATAAAAAATATATTTTGAATGGTTCTAATAATATTATTTTTAATAATATTTTTGCACCCACGATTCCGGAAAAAAATCTTTTTATAATTGCGGCAAACAGGCCCAGTTCAGTAAAAACACCAGATCAATCACACCCATAGTTTAGTTTGGCCGGGCTGTCTTCGCATTTAGTCTCTTGGTTGGTTTGTATATGTTTGTAAACGCACACACAATACAGGCGAAATTCCTAGTGTTGGGCAACATTTTTTTTTTACTTTTTCTTAGTGGCAATATAAACACTATCCACTCAATTGAAAGGGCTTTGAACTGACAACATCGACGACATCTCTATTTACGTAAAGCTTTATGCATAATGTTGTACGGAAGTTCCCATTAGTGGGTAAATTAGATGCGTGCTACGCGACAGTGGCCCACGTTTGCGTTCAGTTGCCGATGACCTCGACATCTCATTTTGTGCGTAATGTAGGTACGTATAGTAAGAATTGTGTACTCGCGTCATGTTCTCGAAGATATTTAAAATACGAGTCGCGGTTGCTTATAGAATAGCAGTGATTTACTAACGTTTGCTCGCGACTTTGACCGCAAAAATGTCGATTATAAAAAAGCGGTCCCGGAATAAAAAGTAGCCAATGTCCTTCCTTAGGGTTTAAACTTACCCCATACCGAATTTCATCAAAATCGGTTCAGTGGTTTAGTCGTGAAAGCATAACAGACAGACAGAGTTAATTTCGCATTAATAATATTTGTATGGATGTGATATCTTACTACTATTATAAATGCGAGATGAATGGATGAATGTTTGTTACTCAATCACTCAAGAACGACTAAACCGTTGGTCAATCTGGATGATATTTGGCACAGAGATAGATTAGGCATACTTTAGTTAAATATTTGATTTTTTAAGATTATTTCATAAATTATTCTACTATAAAAAATTTTTGCATGCCTCACTGTAGAATGTACTGGATCCTTCTCTTACTTAACTTACTTAGCAAATAAATTATTTCATTTCATTTCATTTCATTTCATTTCATTTCATTTCATTTCATTTCATTTCATTTCTACTTACATAGGCTATTTTTATCCCAGAAAAATGTGTAGTTCCCGCGGGATAATAAATTAATAAGCAAGTTATAATATAAGTCTATAGTAAGGATATTAGGTACTCGCGTCATGTTCTCGAAGATAGAGATTTATAATACGAGTTGCGATCGCTAATAGAATAGCTGTGATTTATTTTTTATATGATATCTATTATACAAGGTGTTCCGAAAGGCATTGTAGGAGAAGTACCTATAATGGGTGTAAAAATTCACTTGACGAAGCCAAAAGTAAATGTTCTTCTTCTCATTGCGATATTTTTTTTTGTATTGTACCATACCTGGGAAACTTCTGGTTACGGAGACAATAAAAGTTGAAGTGGTTTTCTTAGATTTTTTAAAAAAACATGTTTTAAATGGTACATTGCATGTTGCACAATGTATTGCGTGCGTTACTTGCACGTTACCAGAAACTGTGATTTTAACACCAAAAATAAAAATTGTTACCCAGTAATTTTTTATGTAGGTTATTTATACAATTATTTTTCCTTAAGACGTACCTAAATATTTTCAGAAAAGTATTACGATGCTTAGAAATATGAACCGTTCCTTCCCTATATTAAAAATTGTTCGATGTGGTTTTCCGCTGTGACTTTAGGTCGTACCTAATACCTATTATAGTTAAAATAATAATAACGGAGCAGCAATCATATTATGACGTAGTTATTAAGTTGTTTTCTTTTTAGCTTCTCATAGATATAAACGAGTGTTGAACCACAACATTTCTGTCGTCAATGGGGTATTGTAGTTTTTTTTTTGTATAATTACGCAGAGAACAAAGGGCACTTTAAACTAATACTTTAGTCATAACAGGTACTAGTATTAATTATTAGGTATAGTAATGAATACTAGAACTTAATACTTTATGACTAAAACTTAATTAAAGAACCGACGTAAGTATCGGGTAAATGAGAGTTTCTTCCCCCATAGGGAACATTTTAAATTCCAAACTAATAATAATTCACACTAAAATAGAAATTGTTTCGATTATGAACGTTTATTGTCATTTAAGACGCGGGAAATTCTCGACAAATATTTTTTTCCATTTTTTTTTATATGAGATATCATGCTCTTGACTCTTGTCTTGTCTAGGTCAGAGGTGACAGAGACAAAGTCGACGATGGACCACTCCTCTCCTTCTGCTGGGAAAGCCCACGCTTTCCCAGCAGAAGCCTGTTCAAACTAATTTTGAAGAGAAACCCTCATTTATCCGATACTTTGGTGGGTTCGTTAATTAAATTTTAGTCATAAAGTATTAGGTACTTAGTATCACATCATTTACGGCACTAATATTTATCGAATACACGTACAGTCAACAACAAAAATCGATTAACAATGTAACTTTTTTATATCATTTAAACAGACACTAAACACATATTTTACTGGCTTTCAGAATTTGAGGAAATAGCTAAGGGTTTATTTATCTTAATTTTATATTCATTGCGTTTTACTTTTAATATTGTACTTAACACATTCCACGCCGCGTCGGGTCAACGCTGACCGACGCTAGTGGAGGTTTGACCTTCAACAGTTTTGGCCCGGCAGTGAATGTATTAATAATTAGGATTAAAAAATCATAAATGTTAATCGACTTTTGTTGCTGTCTGTACCTATTAAAATATTATTGCAAAAAATAAAAACCATTTTGCTACAGCAATCCGTGAAGAAACCAATGATTTAATAAGTCAATGGACGGGGTTTGCAGTGCTCATTTACAATCTAGTATGCAGATGAGGATTTATTCTGAAACCCGATATCTTTACACATGAAAACGTAGCCATTGTACTCTTAAATATCTTCAATGAGAATCTACTGTGTTCGCTCTAATTGCTGTGATGTTGTTTTATCACTTAATTGATTAAGTTGGCTTAGAAGGTATATAATGTAGATTTTTAGTGATCCAATAGACTTTTGTACAGACTTAATAAATATGTAAAGTTAATAAAATCTTTAAGTACGAGGATTTGGAAAATTTTCATTTGTCAGTTAGTTTTTATTTTTTTAGTTTGAATGTAGTTTAGGGGATTTACATTGATGATGATATTGTGATTATCTTTAGGGTAGTCCTATGTATGTTCAGCACTGGACATCGTTATCGATATGATGATATTAATGTAATAAATAACTTGATTCCCTCGTGGTTTAGTGGTCGCGCAAAGTGTTATTGGGTTTTTACACCAGGAATTTTTCAGTAGTAGCTTCGAAGTCTGGGTTTGTGCCCGTTTGATGGTAATAGGTTCGCCCCCTATTACATGGGACTTAAACATAACTGGCGAAATGTGGGTGTACTAATGGGTAAACCTCTGCCTAACCCTTCGGGGATTACAGGCGTGATGTTATGTTACGTGTATAACTTAAGAATTTCTTGATCTGTTTACCGACACAATGTTAACAAACACTGCACTAAGTCTCTTCACCTTTTTCTATACAATTTGTACATAGAAAAAAGTAGATTAAAAAAGCTCACCCTGTTTATAAAGCCAGCATATATCTTCTATATGTACTTTCTAACATTCTAAGCTCGATGTTTTTGGCACACCTCATTTTTTTGCTCAACTCATTTGTCTTGCCGTAGCGGCACTTAATAGATTAAATTGTACATAAACATACATAGATAGGAGGTACATACACTTAATGGATGTCTTGACTACAGGTTGGACAAGTTATTTGTTTTTTGTTTTACATACGTTCTAGAACTTTGGCTTTTAAAGAAAAATCGAGACTGGAGGATCAAGACTGTTTATTCTACATATAATCGCGGAAAATTGCGGTAAACAAAGTGCGCTTGTTTCAGTAAGCTAAAATATGATAGATTATAAAAACTGAAGGGTGCTCTAAATACTGTAACGTTTTGAAAACGTAAAATTTAATAAACTAATCCCTTTTCTATTGATATTTTTAGATAATATTAAAAAAAAAATGCTTTCAAAAGTTGTTCCTTAAGCCTTAGTTCCTAAGTACCTACATACTTTGTTTTTTCCTTATAAGTGCTAAGTATGTGGTATTAGGAATTTTATTAATTGAATGTTGAAAAATCGGTTATTACATGACGCAGAGCATCTACGTAATAAAAAATGGTCATGGTTTTCAAATTTCGAATATTGATATATTTTTCCTTATTTATTGCCTGTATTTTGTTTTTGTTTAAAACAAATAGGAAATACGAATGTCGCTACGACCACAGACGCTTCACTCATCTTGGAACAATAAATGATAATCCACAACTTAAATAATGTTTTGCCAATTAACGGTATTTACGCAATAGGTGGAGGATAATTGACAAAAAAAACACAATTAAATTGAGGCTATAGGGGCGAACCAAAGGTTTTTAATGTGACAAATTGTCAACACATTACTGGTTGACTAATTTTTCAAGAACCAATAACGTCACAAAAAATATTCTCATATCCTTGTGCCCGCGGCACGAGCAAGTACCAGTCTACTAATGTGACTTTTTCTATTTCATTACTTTCTAAGTTTATCTTGGACATCACTGACCTCGGGGAAGGAAAACATCGTGAGAAAACCTGGACTTATAATTAATTAAAGTCTAAAATCGCCAATCCGCCTTGAGCCGTTATGATCAATACTCGTGCCTTCTCTGTATGAGAAGATAATATGCCTTTGCCGTGCAGATTCTTATGTTATGTCACGTTGGCATACATTTTATACAATCCAGCCATATTTGGCAAAGAACAAAGAAATATGTGCTTACACTTTACGCTGCATTTCCCTTGCATTTACTTGGCATAATGTCCTTATCCGAGCACCCGCCAGGGGTGCCAACCCGACGCGACGTAGTGTGAGGGTCAAAGTTTTAAACTGTATGCGTTCATTGAACTCTACGGAAGGTCATATCACGACAACCGACTTTAAAGCTTTCACATTAATAAACCAAATAAGACGTTGACTTATGACCGTTTGAAATTTATGATAAGTTTTTTGTATGGTATGATTTAAAAAGTATTTTTAACATGGATTTCCTGTTCTTTTTTTGTTATTCAATTTATGTAGATTTAAGTGTAGTTTTTATAAAGAAATCTTAAAGAATTTTGACGATAGTATTCAAGGTAATTCTTGTTAAACTGTAACTGTAAAAAGCTCTTACAAAAAAAAAAACACGCTTTACGAGTAATTTAAAATTATTACAATATTGGACATTGTATTGTCATCAGAACTAAAGATGTATGCAAAATTTCAGCTCAATCGGATACCAACAAATGGTCAAAAAATAGTTAGGACACAATAGTAGGACAACAGTAACTTATTTACATACATACATACGAACAGTGCAAGCTAAATAAAAGCTTGTAAAAATAACCTCAATTTATTTTGAGTTAACATGTTTAACTCGACTTTATAAAGATCATAAATAATGGTTTGCAGTGGCAGTGTTTCTCTTACTCATAAGCTCGCTATAATCATTAGACTTTATTGAGGGATTCCTGTCTCGATTGTTTAATCTGGAGTGTTAACAGGACTCATGTTACTGCAACTGTAAGTACCGAAAGATTACCATCTTGCTATGAGAAATCGTGAATGGGAAAGCTTTTGTTACGAATTGGTAAACTTATGAAGATAAATTAACAGTACCCTTTAGGCATTTCGATTTTTAACAATTATAAACCAGTCACCAAAAGATATCCTAACTAATATTATAAATGCGAAAGTAACTCTGTCTGTCTGTCTGTCTGTCTTTCTGTCTGTCTGTCTGTCTTTTCTTCACGCCTAAACTACTGAACCGATTTGTGTGAAATTTGGTACAGGATAAGTGTGAACCCCAACAAAGGACATAGGCTACTTTTTATTCGTCTTCGACTTCGTCTGCGTCCGCGATAACCGACATATATACGCGGACGAAGTCGCGGGCAAAAGCTAGTTGGTTATAACTTTAAGTTTTTTGTTGACCTTTTAACATTTTCCAGTAGACAAATAAGACATAACGAAGTCGGTTAAAAATAACAAAAAAATCGAGTACCTACCAACCTTTTTTTCGCAAATCTTGCCTTGCCTCGGCAAAAAATCATCAATAAGTAAATCTGGTTAGTACAGTCGTACAAGTCATTTGATATACAGGCAGCTAACTTACAACTACTTTTAAACAATGTGAATAATGTCGAGTGTGTCAATTATTTTAAATCACATCACACTCGAACACACTAACTAACATTAACAAACATTTTTTACAACAAAGGGCTTTTATTTAAGAATTTGAAACATTAACACACAAAAATGTAAAAATAAAAAGTTTTTTACAAAAAAAGACAACCGCCTTCAAAAACTACAAAATAAAAATAACTTTAGTTTGGAAGTCGGCGGCTTTGGTTTTGTTTTTTGTTATGTAGGTATTGCCACCGACTTCCAAACTAAAGTTATTTTTATTTTGTAGTTTTTGAAGGCGGTTGTCTTTTTTTGTAAAAAACTTTTTATTTTTACATTTTTGTGTGTTATTGTTTCAAATTCTTAAATAAAAGCCCTTTCAAACAATACCTCATACGATATATTTAATTTAGGAAAATGGTAGGAGGGGGATTGACGTACCCCCTCCCCCTCTTTCTTCAGTCAGTCATCGATACACGTATAAACAAAGCAATTTTACTTGTTACGATAGTTCTGCTGTGATCCTATGAGGAGTTCCGTTCCATATCTCCGAAGTTCATCATCAGATCATGACAACATTTCTATGGAACCTATTCGGAAGTATACTCTTTCAAACAAAAAAAGAATCATCCAAATCAATTCATAATTGGCGGAGTAATCGGGTAACATACATACAAAAATGCTCACAAAATAAAAAGCACTAAACCAAATTGGATGAAATTTTTATGGGACCAAATGGCAAGTATACTGCATCGAACAAAAAAAGAATCACACTAATCGGACTAGAAACCTCGGAGTAATCGGTGTACATACATAAAAAAAAAAAAAAAATACCGGCCGAATTGAGAACCTCCTTCGTTTTTTTGAAGTCGGTTAAAAATAAAGTCGCTTTGTCTGTCTGTCTGTCTGTCTGTCTGTCTGTCCCTATATATGCTTAGATCTTTAAAACTACGCAACGGATTTTGATGCGGTTTTTTTTAATAGATAGAGTGATTCAAGAGGAAGGTTTATATGTATAATACATGCACCCGTGCGAAGCCGGGGCGGGTCGCTAGTTGGTTATAACTTAAAGTTAAGTGTTGACCTTTTAACTATTTCCAGTAGACAAATAAGACATAACGAAGTCGGTTAAAAATAACAAAAAAATCGAGTACCTACCAACCTTTTTTTCGCAAATCTTGCCTTGCCTCGGCAAAAAATCATCAATAAGTAAATCTGGTTAGTACAGTCGTACAAGTCATTTGATATACAGGCAGCTAACTTACAACTACTTTTAAACAATGTGAATAATGTCGAGTGTGTCAATTATTTTAAATCACATCACACTCGAACACACTAACTAACAAACAACATATACCTACCATATAACTTTTAAATTAACTTATCCTAACTAATATTATAAATGCGAAAGTAACTGTCTGTCTGTCTGTCTTTCTGTCTGTCTGTCTGTCTGTCTGTCTGTCTGTCTTTTCTTCACGCCTAAACTACTGAACCGATTTGTGTGAAATTTGGTACAGGGCAAGTGTGAACCCCAACAATGGACATAGGCTTCTTTTTATTCGACTTCGACTTCGTCTGCGTCCGCGTCCGCGATAACCGACATATACGCGGACGAAGTCGCGGTCAAAAGCTAGTAAGTATATAAGTTTTAAAATGATTATGCACCATAAGCTTAAAAAGTGAAAAATAATAATGAATAGCAATGTAGCAGAAATATACACATCAAAAGTGTCTAGGGATCAAGATGTATTTGGTAATAATAATATATTGATCCCTAGACACCTTTGATGTGTGTATAATTATTGTTATCTGTAAACCAAATAGTTTGTTCGACTGTACCTAACACAAAGATGTATCGGATGCTATATATTATGTTAGAAATTGGTACGTGCTATCACTACAATTTACTGCGTATGCACATTATAAATCTATTAATGCATAGCGTGGCCTCGCTCTGCTGATAAGCATTTAATGTCATTGCCTTATATTGAATGCATAACGAATGCTGTGTTGTATCAAATCCTACTACCAATTAGGTAATGAGTTACAACAATGATTAATATGTTTAAGAAGAAATTGATTAGTGGCATTCAGACCGCGACCGACGAAACACTAGCTGCTGCCCGCGACTTCGTCCGCGTTTAAGTTGATATTATTATTATCCCGCGGGGACCGTATATTTTAACCTATGTGCTATTCTAGACTATTATCCATCTCTGTGTCAAATTTCATCCAGATCCGTTTAGCCGTTTTAGCGTGATTGAGTAACAAACTTCTTTCCATCCAAACTTTCGATTTAACAAGTAAAACATTAACAAACTTTAAAAAGTAAAAAGGATTCTATGAAATACTAGCTTATGCCAGCGACTTCGTCCGCGTAAAAAATCCGTTAATAACGATCTAATCTTGTTTCTCCATACAAACTTTGGACCCCCGTTTCATCCCCTTAGGCCCTAGGGGATGAATGTTAGAAAAACCGTTCAGTGGTTTGAGCAGTGTGTTGATCGATCAGTAAGTCACTAGTGCCTTTTGTACTCGTATATAAGACTAGCCTGACCCGCCACGACTTCGTTCGCGTGATATCCTACCCCTACCCAACCGATACCCCTAACCCTATCCTACCGATACCCCCACCTCTACACTACCGATACCCTACCAAAACCCTACACTACCCCTACCCTACCAATACCTACCCCTACCTCTACCCTACCTCTACCCTACCCTACCCCAACCCTACACCTACCCCATATTTTCTGTTTTCGTTCCGTTTAAACCTTCCCTGGACTACGACAAACATTTCAAAACCAAAATCAGCTAATTCGGCTCAGCCGTTCTCGAGTTTTAGCGAGACTAACGAACAGCAATTGATGTTTATATATATAGAAGATAGAAGATAGAAGATAGAAAATAGAAGATTTACTAATGGAAAGTTAGAGAACCTAATTGGAATAATAATTAGTTCCGTTTTCCTTAAAACCACATGACGAAATACAAAAGAATGCTGCCATATACCAGACGTTCAGCCACAATGAAGATTAACTTCGTAATTACACAGATTGGATCGCGATACCACAGATAAGAGATGTTTGTCGGAGATAACATGAAATATCAAAGTACGAAACTTGTTCTTAAGACTGGAGGCTATAGATAACTGTGCATTTTTATAGCTCTCTTCAATTCATTGTACCTTTAATTTGATTTTACTACCAGATTCATTAATTAATGGGACATAAAATAACATTTGACGCTCGCACGTGCTGCCTATATGGAATGGGTGACAGCCAATCGCATCGACGATAGAATTATTTATAGTTTTCAGTGTCCAAAAACGGCATGTTTCAATTAGCAGTGAGAAACTTTGTTTTCTCTTTTTTTAGGTACATTTTTTTCCTTTCAATTATTGTGTACCACTAATGCGGTAATGGAATAATGAAATGTAAAAAGCACGAGTGAGTAATACACCGCGTTGTAAGCAACTATAAAAAGTTTTTATAGTAAGGATGAATTTCTGCATGACTAATCAATGTAGCCCTTTTTTTGTGTAAAGTTTAAATTGTTATTTTTTGAGTAATTAATTTTAGGATCTGTGTAATAATATTAATGACAGACAAATAAATTATCCTATTTGTTTCTGTTCAGTTTTGTTAGCGCTGACCCGTACTCGTAGCTTTGACAAAATTGCAATCGTTCTGAATGTTTTGATAGCAATTTACAAAGTACTGATTAGGTCATCGTTGCGAGATGTGCAGAGATACACAGTACAGTACAGTTAAGTTACGATACTATATAAAGTATAGTAGTTAGGTAGAGGTACAGTCAACAAAAAGAGATAGGAATGCGCCAGATATACTTGAAGTTACCGATAGATATTTTCAAATGTTATTTAATTTAAAAAGTAGAAAATAAATAGTTTATTAATTAAGTTAAGTTTCAATCGAAGACATCCACCAGTTTCTAAGAAAACTTCGACTATATCTGACGACCCTGGATATCTGTCTCTTTTATTGACTGTACCTACTCGTATACTGAGTGAGTAAGAGTGAGTATTAGTGGAACAAAGAATATCGTACGTGTAGTGTATTAGAGTACCTACCTAGTATTGTTTGTGGGAGTAAGATCATTTTATTAATGTGTGCGTAGGTGTTAAAGTGAGATTAGTTGCGGAAAATGGACACTGTAATTTGGACCTAATGCTGATGGTGTAAAGATTGATTTAGTTTGAAACCTTAGATGATTTTATTAAGTTAAGATGTACTTAGGCGATTAACCCACGGCACCGCACGCCGCTCCGGCATGCGGTGGCGGTGAAGCGGATTTCGATGCGGTTGTCCGCACGGTGATGCGGTTCAACCGCATGACCGTGCGGATCGATTTTGAACAGTTTTGGTTTTAACCAGTTATTTTTTACCGGTTTTGACCAGTTTTCAGGGTGTCCAGGTTGGGGTTTTTTTTCCCCCAATTTGGGGAAAAATTTTGGGGAACTTTTGGTGAAAACTGCGGAGAAAATTCTGGGAAAAAAATAAAAAAATTCTGCGAATCCACTAGCGCGAATGCAGATATGCGCGAAGTATATTTTTATAAAGGATAATGGGCAAAATTCTTAAAATAAGGTTCCGTACACATACCCACATCACTTTATCTATTAGATAAAATTCATAACGGCTAATTACGCGTCATGGGTGTCGTGTTCATGGTTTTCAAGGGTGCTTCAATACCATCAACGATTTGTTTCATTCAATCCAATATCACTTTGTGAGCTTTGGTTAACTAAAGTATTAAACTTTAGTTTTATTTTTGATTTTATTAATTTCGTTTGTGATTCATGTATTTTGTATTTTTTTATAATGCACATAATATTACAACATGTAAAATAAATGTTAAGCTAAAAAAAATGCCTTAAAGTTTAATTTCGTGATGCAAAATAATTCGTTTGCATAGGCATCTATATGATGACCCACATCACTTTATCTATTAGATAAAATTCATAACGAGTAATGTGTGGCATATTTTGCGGCCGCCATCTTGGATTTTCATTTTGACCTCATTTTCGTCATCAGCACCCTCGAAAACCATGAACACGACACCCATGAAGCATATTTTGTAAAATTTTGCAGCCGCCATCTTGGATTTTTATTTTGACCACATTTTCGTCATCAGCACCCCCGAAAACCATGGACGCGACACACATGAAGCATATTTTGTAAAATTTTGCGGCCGCCATCTTGGATTTTTATTTTGACCTCATTTTCGGCATCAGCACCCACGAAAACCATGGACACGACACCCATGAAACATATTTTGTAAAATTTTGCAGCCGCCATCTTGGATTTTTATTTTGACCTCATTTTCGTTATCAGCACCCTCGAAAACCATGGACGCGACACCCATGAAGCATATTTTGTAAAATTTTGCGGCCGCCATCTTGGATTTTCATTTTGACTACATTTTCGGCATCAGCACCCTCGAAAACCATGGACACTACACCCATGACGCGTAATTAGCCGTTATAAATTTTATCTAATGGATAAAGTGATGTGCGTACGGAACCTTATTTCAAGAATTTAGCCCATTATATCCTTTATAAAAATATACTTCGCGCATATCTGCATTCGCGCTAGTGGATTCGCGGAAGTATCTATCGCGCAAGTGTAGGCGCACAAATGTCTATCGTGGAACTGTCATTCGCGCAAGTGACCTATCGCGCAAAGGGAGTCGCGCAAGTGTCTTGGCGCCGAAACGTCCATTCGCGCAAGTGTCCGTGCGCGCAAAGAGTCTCGCGCAAGAGTCTTGCGCGCAAATGTCTTTCGCGCATGTGTCCTGATACCCACTATGGTGCTAGGTCAACAAATAAAAAAAATAGATTTAAAAATATAAGAAGCCAAAAGTCCCCAAAAATACACCTAAACATATAACGCCCTTTTAAAAAATTATATTACCCCCTAAATTTGGGGAGAAAACCCCTAAATTGGGAACCCTGCACGATGATCCCAAGGAGGTTAAAAATATAGGGAGCGAGCGCTTGGAACATTGATAACCGTTACTCATTTTTTTTAGAAAGAGAGGCACTGAGTTCTGTATTTTATCTCGTTCTGGCATTGTTAAGTGTATTAGAAATTGTGTATATTATATTATATATTATATATAATATATTATTATTGTGTGTATTAGAAAGAAACAGAACGCTTAACTCGGTGCCTTTCATTCATTTCAAGGTCACCGAGTTAGGACCGTTTCTGTAGTATGAAGCGCGCACTCCATAAATTTTTAACCTCCTTGGATGATCCGCACGGTGATGCGGCGCCCCGTGTGTGAGGCACCGCACGACCGCGCGGACGTCCGCACGGTGATGCGGTTGTGACGAGAACACCGCTCGACCGCGCGGTCGTGCGGTGTTCGTGTGCAAGGTTCAAGCGGATTTCATAGAGGCTAGTGCGACGTGAGAACCGCATCACCGCATGCCGGAGCGGCGTGCGGTGCCGTGTGTTAATCGCCTTAATATCAGTGATAGCACTGAAAAATAGACTCTATTGTTTACAGTGTAAAACCAGAATTAAATGTAAGAATACAACACTTGTAAACGTTTAAAATATACACATCAAAAGTGTCTAGGGATCAACATCCCTAACAAATGTTAGGGATGTTGATCCCTAGACACTTTTGATGTGTGTAATAAAATGGAAGCAACACGTCAATATCATTGTCAATGGGACAAGTGCCCAAAAGGCTTGCCACGTTGTATGGCAATACTGATACTTTGGTTAAAAAAAAACCGTACCCAAATCGGTTCATCCGTTTAAGAGCAACGGTACCACAGACAGACAGACACATATAGTGGTCAAACTTATAACATCCCTATTTTTTTGCGTCGGGAGTTAATTATTGTAACACGTTACAGTTACCGGCACGTAAGTTGGCAAGAGATTTAGAAGACATCGTAGTGGGGGAAGTTCGCGCATATAAAAATGTATGAAATTGTGCGTGCGCAAACTTCCCCCACTACAAAAACTCTTGCCAACTTACGTGCCGGTAACTGTACCTATACTAAGAGTTTAATAGTTTGTCACACACAAAGGGGCAAAACCTTTTTCGTCTATGACGGGAAACACCCCACAAAGAGACGGGCAGTCCTTTCAGTACAGGCTACAAATAAATATAAGGATAGTTGGAAGGCAAATTAGGTTTATGTTGTAAATATCGAAGAACATAAATCGCACGTTACACTACGCCGAACTACATTACTCAATCATGTCATAAAATGGCGATAGAGGATGTGGATAATTATAGTTCTGTACCTTACGATTCTCATTGTTTACGATGTGAAATGGAAAATGATACATAAATTAAGTCAGTTTGTAACCTTGTCTTAGAAAAAAATGGGCATTAAAAGTTCTAAGCTTACAGACTACTGAAAAGTACAGTCAATTAATATTTAAAATTTAAATAAGATAAAAAATATATTTTTATAATTCCAGTTTTTCAAGCACATAACATCACGCCTGTAGTTCCCCAAAGGGTTAGGCAGAGGTGTACCCATTAGTACACCCACATTTTGCCAGTAATATGTTTTAGTCTTATGTAATAGGGGGCAGCCTATTGCCATCAATTGGGTTGAAATCCAGCCTCCGAGGCTGCTACTGAGAAATTCGTTGTGGAAAAGCCTATTAACACGTTGCCCGTCCTGGAAATCGAACCCAAGGCGCTTGCGACCACTAGACCAACGAGGCAGTCAATTCAATCTCATATTTTAAGAAAATTATAATCTCTGTTTCAAACTGTCTATGTGTTTGGGTTGTTTTCAGGAGGTTGTCATAAAATACATAAATTAATCAAATCACAAAAAGTGTAAAATGTAAAATTGTTGAAGCAATAAACCATTTTGTATTTTTTATTTGTATTTGTAAATAAAATTACGACACCTAGTCAATAATATAAATACTTGTTTTTGTTTGACAGTATTTTAGAATACACCTCTTTTAAAAAACAGAATCGCCCCGTTGCGTTTGTGGTAGTCAAAAATCATGTACCTACTAAAAAAACCAGGTTCACTTTATTATCGATTCATGTTGACGTGTCGACGAAGATGAAATACTGCACCTTGTACGTTGTCCTATAATACTTTAACTGTGTAGTAAAACTATCTTAAGAGGTTATATTAAAGTGAACGGGCTCTGGTGCAGTTTGCAGTTATAAAACATCAAGGTTGATCGAAAGAGAGTAAAGAATGGCTTAAGGTTGGACGTGATTGCAACTTGCAGGTTGCAATGATTCAATTGATTGTTAATTTAAGACCTTGTTAGACTAACTTAGAATTCAAAATGTTTTGAAAGCTATACTTAATCATTTGTTCCTTTTTCAAGGTCCCGTTTACTAATATAATAAAGCAAAAGAGTTTTTTGTTTGTTTAACGTGCTTATCTCTGGAACTACTAGTCAGATTTACAAAAATGTTTTTGTATATGATAGCCAGATTAATGAGGAACAGTAAATGCTATTAAATATCACGCTACGACCTATAGGAGCGCAGCAGTAACCAAAGATCGCGGGAGAAGGACGAAGTAAACCTCCTCAATGTAAATGTAAATATTTTATTACAATAATAATTTTAATACTAACTTTATGATCTGAATAATTTTAAAAATCGTGTACTTTTCGTCGTAATTTATAAGTTCACATTAATTATTATTATTATTTAATTTATTTAATTGATTTAACTTATAAAGTTAATACTATGTTGCTGTGCCCTAACAGGGTCCATAACTGTACTTTAGCTTTAAGCATTATGTAACATCTTTATAAACAAATGGTATGCAATAAATGAATATGAATATGAAGTAGAGGACAGGTGCTAGTGTGATTATCAAGAGGTAAAGTTCATTTGTTTTTGTTTGTAATATGTGGAAGTATACACCTGCAGCCCTACCATGAACTCTTATCGCGATCCAAAAACTGAACTGTTCTTCAAATACGTCAATATAATGACATAAATTGATGCGTTATATTGACGTATTTGAAGAACAGTTCAGTTTTTGGATCGCGATAAGAGTTCATGGTAGGGCTGCTGGTCCGATTACAAAAATTGTTTCATAGACAGAAAGCTAGACTATTGCCAAGTGTCATCTTATACTATGTTTTGTAATATATACTTGACTTCCACGCGAATGAAGTCGAGGGCAGAAAGTAGTCCTTCACAAACCGCGAGAAATACAAAATAATATTTGATTTATTGTAATACTTATAATATAATATTAGCTACATATTATGATACCTATGAATACCAGTAATTAAGAAGCTACACCTTTATGAATCGCGATAAGTGAAAAGAATAATTAATTTAATGTAATATTATAGTAGCTATTATGATGCCTATCGTGTGAATAGCAGTAATTAATAAGTCATTATTTCTATGACTCATTTACTTAATGTAGATACATAAGGAAAGTTATGGAAAGTATTATTTATTGAAAAAAAAAAATGGAATTATTTTTTCAAGTAAGATTGTTCATAAAGGCACATACTTAATGTATTTTTGTTGTCAAGCTAATTCTAGACTAAACACGGTCAACGCATTTTGATTGCGTTCTTGTGTTTATAGTGGTGATAAAACGGGTCTTACAAGCACTCCTAAATGTGAATTTAGCCTTACTAAAGTGAAAACACATAAAAAAAATTGTTGTAAAATTGCTGGTGGAAGGTACATAACGAAAATTTTACCATAGTTCAGTACATGATACGAGAAGTTTATAGTCGATGTTTTTTAAATCTTGCCTCACACTAGGAATTTCTCCTATATTGTAAACATATAAACTCACATACACAACCAGTCAGACCCGGAACAATCATCTGTAGTTCATACAAATATAGGCAAAAATCAGCTGTTCCTTACAAAAATATACACCACAATCATAATGTATGAAATAGCTGCTATTTTTTTCATGATTTCAGAGTTGATCCCATAGAAAAAGTTGTTCATAATGATGAGTACAATGACCTCTTTTCAGGTTGCTGGTGTTTTAAAAATAACCCTGTATACTATATATCTATGGTAATAGTTTTCCTTACGAGGTCCCTTCCACCCAGTAAACAAAAAAGAAACTCACCATTACTACCACTTGCCATACGTAGGGTTCTTGAACGATGACGTAGGTGGTTTATACAGGGGGTTCTCTCCCGTGCAATCTTCAGCGTCAATGTTCTGGTACTGAGGGTCGTTGAGAGGCACAGGGGGCACCGTGTTCATGTACTTCCATAGTACGACGCCGCCTCCTGCTACTACTACTGCTACGAGGCCCAGGATTCCCAGGATCATTGTTACTGAGGAAGGAAAAGCAAATTAATGACAACGTCTTGAACTTTACATCTCTGACCAACCCTTCGGAGATAAATAATGCAGTTCCGGAAGCATCAAAAAGACTTGCCCGCAGCCTTATTAGATTGAAACGGGACAAAATCCGCAAGATCATAGGCATCATAACCGGCCACTGTCCCCTAAACAAACACCTATTCACCATAGGTGTGACAGATAGCCCTCTGTGCAGAGGATGCATGGAGGCGGAAGAAACACCACAGCACGTGCTCTTGGAGTGCAGAAGTGTGGCGGATCAACGGGCACGGACTCTTCAATCGCCGGCATCGCTCCCCGAAGCCTGCAGCAGTCTGAGAAGGCTGCTGGCATTCTGGGAGGATTTGGGATGGTTGGAGTAATTTTGAGGATATTTCTTTACACGTACAATGGCCCAATAAGGAGGGTAAGTGCGGAAACAGCCCAGCTAACCAAACCACACCAAACCCTTCGGGGATTACCGGCGTGATGTGATGTTATATGTTATGTCTTGAGCTTTGATTGAACGTCGATTTTAAGATATTTGGTGGGGGAAAGAAATGCAATAAAAGACATGAGACAAGACATATCACTACATAGTATAAACAAAGTCGCTTCCCTGTCTGTCTGTCTGTCCCTATATATGCTTAGATCTTTAAAACTACGCAACGGATTTTGATGCGGTTTTTTTAATAGATAGAGTGATTGAAGAGGAAGGTTTATTACATTGCACCCGTGCGAAGCCGGGGCGGGTCGCTAGTTCTTACTAATACTATAAGTGGAAAAGTGAATTTGTTTGTTACGGTTTTAAGGCCAATGAATCGATTTTGATGAAATTTGGTACAGACTAAGCATGAACCCCTAAAAAAGGACGTAGGCTTTTTAGCTTTTTCTTCATCTGCGTCAACGACGACAAACATGCGAATATAAATAACAACCTTATAGGTACATTAAACAAAGTCGGGTTATATACACCTTTATATTATAACTCAAGAACGGTGGGACCGATTTGAATGATGTATGATTTGTTGGATTCATCTTATCCGAGAATGGCTATTAAAACCTTATTAAAACATGCGAAAAAAACAAAAAAGAAAATTGATTCTGAGGCGGTCCGAAGAGCGCCCGGCGCAGCTAAAACAAACCTCGGCCAAGGATGGGTAAAACGTATGACGAATACTTTTACCATAAGCCTTGGCGTAAACAATACAACTTTCCTTGTAATAATTACAAACAAATAAACATCGCATAATGAAATGTAAAGTCGTTTCATTGTAGTACCTATTCCTGTTCCACGGTTCCACCTACCCACCCACACACTTTTCCTTTCCGTTTGCCAAAACAATGCAACTGTGGGCGGTACTTGAATATTATATGGGCAAAGAAACTGCAGAATATCACGTAGGTTGGTACTTTTATTAGGTAAAAGAAACGGGTAAATATTATAACTTATTTACTTGGTATTAGGTATTAAGAGGCGCATACTTAAAGCTTGATTCACATATTATATCAGTAAAGTCATAGTTCCGGCACCGTCCCGTATCAGTGATAAATTATTCTTTCATACATTCTCTATGAACGCATTCGCACTTGTCAGTGTCAGTGACGGCATAGTGCTCTCAGTGTGAGTTCCGGCGCGTTTATAGATAGAATGTATGAAAGAATTATTATCACTGATACAGTACTTACTGTGTCGGAACTTTGTCAAAACTGTGCCGGAACTGTGACTTCACTTATAGGTATGAAAAGCTGAAGTGCGGTCATCGTCACACTGCAGCGAAAAACAAAAAACACAGCGCTTACAGCGATACAGCGCTTGTAATGTATTACAAAATATGAAGTAAAGCTTTACACAAAAATAATACTATTATAATATGCTGCATTGCTGGTTTTATAATTTTTTCCAACTTATTTTCATACTTAGCGACCCGCCCGGTTTCGGCTAACACTAAACGTGACTGTGCAAAAACCGCAGGGTATGTTTTTCAATTACTAGGTTTGGTTCGATCGCTATCAGCTAGCGGTATGAAATATATTTTACGACCTATACTCATACCCATCAAATATACATAAAGAAATTAATAAAAATCGGTCAAGCCGTTTCGGAGTAGTGCAACCACAAATACCGTGACACGAGATGTTTATATATACAGAGATTTATATGAAGGTAATCAAACAAATGATGAGTGTTAGTATATCCACTACTTCTCATGACGTAGACGTATTTCGAGTACTACGTAACAACAAACAAGGGATTCGCAAGGGTTATTTATTCAGACTGTCTTGTTATTCGGAATGGAGATAGAAGACATATTGGTTTTCCTTTTGACAAAAGGACAAAAAGGGGTCGACGACACAAAATAGTGATTCAGTAAGCTGTTTATAATGGCCGTTTGTCACCGCCCTTATCTTTGAATGTTGTCATTCTCTATCAGTTGTGAGTATATCGTCACAAAGTGATGTAATTTTCTAGGTCAGTAACAGATTATAAATGAACAAATGAAAGTTTTTGATTATTGAGTAGGTATTGTGTCTGTCTGTTTCTATTGTGTTTGATAAACACATCTATTCGGTTCAATTGAATTTCAATTTGCCTTTATAAATTACTAGCTTCTGGGCGTGAATTCGTCTGCGTCAAAGTTGATGTATAATCCCACGTATATATTTTGGCCTGTGTGCTATTTGAGACTATTATTTATCTCTGTGCCAAATTTCATCCAGATCGGTTCAGCCGTTCTGGCGTGATTGAGTTACAAACATCAATCCATCCGCATTTTTAATAGTAAGTAAGATTACAACTCTATATCAAATACTTTTTTTCTCTTTATTTTTGAGGGACTTTTTTCCTTCTAAAGGCATGTGATCCCCATCGTCAAATACTTAGAAAATCATGACGACCGTTAACGGAAATTGGGTAGTTGACACCAATAACCGATAAATTCGGGACATTATAACTTATTTAAAGAAACACTTTATTTTAGCCCTCAAAAAACCCAATTAATTTTCAATTACTGTAAAATTAGATTTTAAATTGCTTTCAAATTAATAAATAGTTAGGCTCTAGACAGACGGACTGCATTTCAACTGCACTCCGACTGCCAACTTGGCGTTTGAATGCAGTTAGCACGACTGCAATAAAACTGTCAACCAACTGCATACCGACTGCACGCCGACTGCAATCGGGCTGCACGTAGTCGTTGGAACTGCACTCTAACTGCACACCGTCTGCACGGTCGGCTAGCAGTTTCATTGCAGTCGTGGTAACTGCATTAAAACTGCAATTTAGCAGTCGGGGTGCAGTTGAAATGCAGTCCGTCTGTCAAGAGCCTTAGTCAATTGAGTCAGTAGAAAAGTGACGTCATAGACTTTTACTACTACAACTACAAAATCTATGGGAGAATCGCGTTTTGACAGATAACACTCCTTTTTTTGGGGCAGTCGTGTAAAAAGTACGTCAATTATTGATTGGTAGCGTCATCTACACTATTCCTGCCATAAGTGAGGACACAAAACTGTAATAATAATAATAAATAAACGATGCAAGTCGACATGATTGTTTTAATAACAACGATGGAACGAGACCAAGATAAATATATAATTATGTATTTCTAAGAAACATCGATATGCAGCTGGTGTCAGGGCGCATTGTTTTGTCATGTCAAAAGGCTGGAATTATTGAAAACATCTGTGTAAATTAAAACGTTTAAACATTAAGTTAGAGACTCTATCTTTTTACTCTTAAAGTGTATTTTTGAATACAGTAAATGTGTAATTTGTGAAGTTAAAAATTACTTTTTTATTCATAAGGAGCTCATTGTTCGAATAAGTGACGCAAATAAGATACCAGTGATATGGAATTCGCTGTGCGGCAATTTCATAACTGAATCGTTCTTAATTAACACAATTTTTTTGTTTAACTTCATGTATAAAACTGTTCTGATAATTATATTAATTGAAATAATTTATCGTAATGTAAGTTATTCAAGTTTTTGTAGCGCAGTTACAAAATCTATACTAATTATTATAAATGCAATGGTTATAATTCTGAAACTACATACTTCTTACGCCCGCGAATTATACTTTAATCAACATAAAACCTAATTATGACTTGCAAATTGCAAAAAACGTAAGAAAATTTGAATTTCGCGGGCTACCGTGGAGGTTACACCTTAAGTATTACTTTTGATACATCGCCATAACTTTTTTTCTCACAGTGATTTGAAATGATCCGCCTTAATAACTATTGTTGTACATTAAAAGGGCTACTTAAGACATTTATGTGGTTGTAATTGGTTTCTAGACCACCTTTCATACATTTTTATTAAGATGACGTCATATATTTCTAGATGATTTGCAAAGGTCCTTACCGTTAGATTTACCACCAAAAATGGGAGCAGGATTGCCGCCACTTGGGCAGTGGTTCAGCATCATCACAAAAATATCTCCATTCGTATCACGTGTGGCGTAGTACTCTATCTGACCACAATCTTCAATGTTTTCGTTGCATCTCACCCAAATTTTTCTGCCTTGAGCATCCATCTCTTTGGTCAACGTCTCATTGTAGCGTTGTAAGGTCATAGGATGTATGCATTTGGAGCATTCTCCGATGGTGTTGTTGACCAGGCAGTCTTCACATTCATTGGCCACGTCGCAAAGTCCTGCACAGTTATTCTCCTGGTCGAAGTATTGGGAGCCTTCGCGGTCTGTGTAACAGACGCATGTCTCGCATATATCACAGTAGCCGTTGCCTGAGCAGTCTTCCTGTAAATGAAAGGACATTAGACACGACATACCACGACATATCTCCCAAGGGTTAGGCAGAGGTGTACCCATTCGTACACACACAGTTCGCCAGTTATGTTTAAGTCCCATGTAATAGGGGGCGAGCCTATTGCCATCAACCGGGCATAAATCCAGGCTCCGAGGCTGTTACTGAGAAATTCCTGATGGAAAAACTCAATAACACACTTTGCCTCACGCCTTCTCAGTATGAGGAAAGGTCTTTGCCCTACAGTTGGACAATAATAGGTTGGTATTATGAATATAAAGCCCAACACACAGAGAGTGGGAGCGGAACGTGAGCGTTCCGCTCCCGCTCTCTGTGTGTGTTGGGCTTAATAAGATACTTACATCGTTTCTTGGGTTAAGTGAGCACTGCACTATATCTCCTCTTCGTTCTCCACAAAGTTCACTTCTTCTTGGCTTGTTGCAAAACTCCCCCTCCCTGAATAAGAAAATTACTTGTAAAGACAATGTCACAGTTTGTGTAGACAAGCGGTCATTACGGGGCAGAGGATACAGCCCTGTCTATGACCAACGGACAGACAGAGAGAAGAGTCTTAGTAATAGGGTACTGTTTGGAACCCAAAACAATATACAGCATGTAACAAAAACCCGGTCCGATCCTTAAGGGTATTATTCGGTATCGTACTGCGTACACATATACGTAACCATTTAATGGATTTGGGATTATTATTTTACCCCAGTGAAAAAAAAAAGAAGAAAGAAGAAGTAATTAAATTAAAATAAAACATAAAAACTGATCAACGGCAACACTGATCTGACAGGGTTTTTGTTACATAGTGTATATCGATTGTAATAAGTATAGTATTGCCTAGAACTTTATAAAGACATTATGCATTATTTAACACTAAACAGGGCTATTGATAGCAATCTGGGAGCTAATCGATTATTATCGGTCCATTGCTGACGAACATCCTGGTGCATCGCCGTATCAGAACGGAGCTGATGGCAATATATCCGTTATATTATTACCAGTAATAGATAGGTGAATAGTTTTGCAAGGCTTGCATACTAATGAAGTACTCATGTTGGAAAAATGGACCAGAGAAATTTATATAAGAGCTGTGAATTGAGGCAAAGTCCAAAATAATCCTTTGGGAACACAAAATTGACATAAGAATTTAAAATATTAGCGAACAGTAAGAAAATTAAAGAGGACGAAATCGCGGGAAAAAGCTAGTTTGCAAAAAATAGCATATTTTTGCAAAAAAATGAAAATTTTGGGAGAATAGAATACGTCTGTGTCTGTAATTTTTTTTTTATACTAGCACTCTTGCCTCGATTGTATTCGCGTGATTTTTCTTACGGATCCCTAATTTTTTTAAATACAATATAGTCTATGTCACCCGGGGATAGTGTGGCTTAGAAAAGAATTTTTCAAATCGGTTCAGTAGTTTCGGAGCCTATTCAATGCAAACAAACAAACAATCAAATCTTTCCTCTTTACAATATTATTACCTATAGATAGATAAAAAATTTGACAGTTATGGAATTTGGCAATTATTAACGGAAGACTTGTAATTGGCTTTCTGTCAACTATGGTCTCCTGTTTTACTTAGTTTTTAAGCTGTTAGTCTTCCAAGCTTTATTAAATAAATAAATAAACAAATTATTCATGCGGACGAAGTCGCGGGCAAAGGCTTGTTTTAAAATAGGTTATTGTATTAGATTAATTAGATTTTGACATGCAGCTGCTCTTACAAAATGTATTGCATCAAAACATGGCGCATTTTTAATAACCCTGCTATTGAGATGAAAGCAGTCTTGTACCACAATTAACTCCGCATCGATGGCCGAACAAAGATGTTTTTGTTGCGTTGAACTTAAATATTTACTGGCTTTAGACATATTTGTGAAATTCAACCTTAAAGCGACGCATTACGACCTTATGTTGCTTGTGGGCAGAATCATGTTCTGCTTTATCATGTCGACATTTTGTTGAATTACGTTTACCTATGAATGGTGAATTTCATAATATGTTAACTAAGTTTAATGTTTAATCTTTGCATGTCATCAATAACTGTGGTGTCTATCTGCTTTTAGTTTCCTATTCAGCAATAATGAATCAGTATCATTGTATAGCGGATTGGTACTTGGTTGATGGAGCTAAGGGCTTACGCAGTCGGTAGACAAGAATCATTACAGACGTCACGTCACTTAGACGCGTCTAAGTGACGTGACGTCTGTAATGATTCTTGTGCACTCCGCATAGTCATACAGACTATAGCTCATGACAGATTGTACTTCATGTGATTTACAGAATTTAATTTATTTAATATTTTACTTGTAAGTACTTAATTTTAGTTATTTTATTTGTCTTGAATTTTCTCAGTTAGTTTTAGTTTTATTCCCCTTGTTTAGTTGTTTTGTTCTCTACATCTTATTTATTTATTTAAGGACTACTCTACTCTAATTGACGTGTAAGTACATTAGAAAAAAATCTTACAAGTAGGTACCTACACTGTCAATGCTTAATGTATGTATGTTGGTGTACTTTAAAGAATAAATAAATGAATAAATGTGTCGCGGACTTATACAAAAAGTCGGTGGTCTACTAAGGCCCTTTATAAGTTTATTATGTATACGAGCTGTGATTTTACGAGCGTTTTAGTGTTTTGTTTTGCTATGCCTGAAGCGTTAGGTTTCACTCATTTACTTTCTACAACTTGTGCTTTACAATAAGCATCTATTACATAAACCTTTTGTATTTTGGGTTTACGTACTAAATTACTTGTGTTTTACTTATTAGATACGGGGTGTAAACAAACATAAAGATTACGTAACCGTAAGAGCGCTTACGTCTTACTTAAGTCCTTATTTTTTTTAAATGAATGAACCGATTTTAATTAATCTTCCTAACATAAGCAGGACACATAGGTCTAAAAAAGTAAATTGAGAACATTTTTCAAAAAGATAATTGGTTAGTTGACAACATAAACCAATAATTCCAAGACATAACTTCTTTAAAAAAACGCTTTATTTTAGCCTTGAAAACGTGTCAACTAGCGACAAAACTATCAGAACTACAAACTCGATTTAAGTTTTAAACTTTCAAGCTATTTATCTCTCGCTAATCGTCGACAGTGGAACAGAGTGCTAAGTGTAAGTTTTTTCACTCACGTTCGATTACGAGCGCGTTAGAATTTTATAGGGAAAAAGTTGTAGCGCCATCTGGTGGTCACTAGGAAAACCTTATTTATTATATTATTCTATTCTATTATATTATTCTAAATTATCAGAACTTCACACTCGATTTAAGTTTTAAACTTTCAAGCTATTCATCTTTCGGATCTCGCGCACCGCCGCGGTTGGCGGTGAAGCGGATCTCATGTCGCATTGGCCTCTAAGAAATCCGCTGAAGCCTTCATAGAGGCTAATGCGACATGAGATCTGCTTCACCGCCTACCGCTGCGGTGCGCGGTGCCGAATCGCCTAAAAACAATAAAAAATGTAATACATACCATCCTGGATGACACGTGCAGGCTCCACAAGCGAAGTCGCCTTGCTTGTTACAAATCGGCGAGCTCTTCACCATTTCGCGACTGCATTCACACGCGCATGTGACATAGAACTTTACGTATGCTACATCTCTCAAGCCCACGTAGAACCTCACGTATACAGACTCGGTGACTCCTCCAGTAGCGTTACAGAAGTCGATGGTTGCCTCCGCATTGATGACCGCAGTACATGGCGTCTCTGAACATTTGGTGTTGGCGTTCTTCAGTATGATGTTCAAGGTTTGTGTCGTGTTCATGATCTCCATTTTTAGCTGCAAAAGTTAATATTGTTGTAGTGGAACAATAACAAGGGTTTACAACGAGAAGCGAGTTGAAGCGAGTTGGTCTTGTGGTCGCAAGCGTCTTGGGTACGATTCCCAGGTCGGGTAAAGTGTTATTGGGTTTTTCCGTCAGGAATTTCTCAGTACCAGCCTTGGAGTCTGAATTTGTGGCCGGTTGATAGCAATAGGCTCGCTCCCTATTACATGGGATTTAAATATAGGTAACTGGTGAAATGTGGGTGTAAGTTGTAATAGACTCATCTCTGCCTGACCCTTCGCGGATTACAGGCGTGATGTTATGTTTACAACGAGAATGGATTGCGTCATAATTTAGAGGATGTGGATTTTCGATTGGATTTATGTGAAGATTATGTAGGTATGTATACTCAGTGACTCTTAGCTGAGTTATCCTTCAATCAATATTTATGTATGTAATACTGGCTTATGCCCGCGACTTTGTCTGCGTGAATGTCGGTTATCATTTGTCAAAGCGGATCCCTAATTCATTTTCTAAAATAAAAGTTGCCTAACTAGGTAATTGGGTTTTTTCATCAGGAATTTCTTTGTAGCAGCCTCGGAGTCTAGATTTGTTTGCAATAGTCCCGCCCCCTATTACATGGGACTTAAACATAACTGGCTAAATGTTGGTGCACTAATGTGTACCTACACCTCTGCCTAACCCTTTTTTTACATTAAGAAAGTACCTCGTACCTTAATGGAACCTTCATTCTCCATAACAGTAGTATCATTGAGGAGGGAGCAAATTACTGACGACATTCTAACAGCTATATGTCTCAACAATTTAAGAATTAGCGTCTGCAACTTTACCGCGCTTTACGTTCCCTTTGAAATAATTACAATAATTATAATAATTGTAATAATTACGGCAGACTATGTTTAAATAATGATACCGTAATTCTAATTACGTTTTAATAGGCGGGTAGTCCACACGATTATGTCAATCGGGCGATGAGAAAAACGAAAGTCTGACTTCCTATCTAACATTAGTAAATAATTTGATATGAAGACGTCAAATATTTAGCCATAGGTACGCAGATGTGTATACAGCCTTATTTTTTGTTTAGAATATCAGCTGGTACATATATTTATGTGCTTAAATTGGCAAAATTTATGGATCTGCTGATTTTATTATACCTATTTCGAATAAAAAAAAATACGTTTGTTTGTTTCGGCTAATCTCTGAAACGGTTAGAAATATAGTTTATGTTGTACGTGGTTCAGGTTGTACTTTTAATGTTATAAGAAGTAACTTCTGCTACTTGTATTTAAAAAAAAAGAACAAGGGTTCCGCAAAAAAAAATGATATTCACGCGGCCAAAGCCGTAAGGCCATGTCTTCTACATGCTTTATCTGAACTAATATTTTTGCCTAAACACGTGCAAAATTTCCTTAGGCTAAAACCTGCGTGCCCTCACGTACGTAATACTTATACAGTTTTAGTCATTCCGTCAGCTGTGCCCTTATGATAATGCGGCGTGAAATCAATGTTAGCATTAACAACCATATCTTATTGGTAAGCAAGAAGCAATTTAGGTTAATTGTCAGTATTATAGGACTAGTGGTCGAAAAGCGCGACTGCTGAGCATGAGATCTTGGGTTCGTTTCTTAGTTAATCCCCGGTAATCCCCGAAGGGTTAGTCATTCATAGGTGTACCCATTATAGTGCACCCACATTTCCCCGTGTAATCTTTAAGTTCCATGTAATAGGGGGCGAGGCTAATGCCATCAACCGGGCACAAATCCAGACTCCGAGGCTGCTATTAAAAAAATCCTGATGGAAGAACCCAATAACACTTACCCGACCTGAGAATCTAACCCAAGACCTCACGCTCAGCAGTCGCGCCTTGCGGCCATTACGGCAGTCACTTCGACTTTGATATGCACTCCAAAAGACCTTACCTCCTGATTACCATCCGCTAGATATGGAATGGTAATCTCTCCAGGCTTTTTTATTAACAGACTACTCTCAGCGTAGAAGATTCCTGATATGTTCTGGTTTGGCGCTTCTTCGTGCACTGATGGATACTCTTCGTCGTTTGGACACCAGGTGTCGTCTTGTGAGA
Source organism: Hoplodrina blanda (assembly GCA_949316365.1). NCBI lineage: Eukaryota > Metazoa > Arthropoda > Insecta > Lepidoptera > Noctuidae > Hoplodrina > Hoplodrina blanda. Next base: position 13,035,200 of record OX438581.1, read on the forward strand.
ACGTGCAGTGAGGTGATGATGGCTGTGAAGAAAGAAATACATAATTAAATGGCGGTGTTAATAATAATCACGCCTGTACCTAATCTCCTAAGGGTTAGGCAGCGGTGTACCCATTAGTACAGCCACATTTCGCCAGTTATGTTTAAGTCCCATGTAATAGGGGGCGAGCCGATTGCCAATAATAATGGCAAAATTATGGTTTGCTTATAATAATGGTTTCTAGAATGAACATTGCAAGGAGTTAAAAGAAAAATCTGATTTTTATTTTGTTTTCTTTTCAAAAACTAGAAAAAAGTAATGAAATAAATGTACCTACACTAATTTAAAAAAAAACATTTCATTTTTTCGTTTGTAAGAGATAATCTCTGGAACTATTGGTCTGATTATCACGAAATATCGAAAACCGCTTGATGTATAAAGATGAAATTTGTCAGAGAGCTAGTTAATAGTTAGTAGACATCCGCTAAGAAAGGATTTTACAAAATGATGAAATTGGGGTCCATATTTGTATGGAGAAATCAACTTTTGGCAGAAGCTATCGACATCGGAATTCTTCTTCTTTATCGTGACACTCAATAGGGTGGACAATAGGGTGTGTGGGGTCCCACACACCCTATTGTCAGAGTACATCCTTGACAATTTAAAAGTGCCTGGTCTAATTGAAATAAATGTTTTGACTTTGACATCGGAATTGAAACAGTGTCTAGTTGAGGATATACAACCAAGCCGTTTGCTGTCCCGTTTTCTACAATGTATAATGTAGGAGGCTAGGCAGGTGTTTGAAAGTGCGGAATCGGCTTAAAGGACAGTTGAATAAGATTTGGCACTGTGCCTTTTTGAATGCTGATCAAGCTTTTTTTTTTTTCTGTATAAATATCGTTTTTTATGCCAGGTGCAAAGCATCTGCCTGGTACAAGTTTCGTTAAGATGTTTCGTTGCATTAAAATATTATCTATACATATAATACAATCGTAGCGAAGTCAAAACTGTACATTTAATATTTTTGAAAACTAATACTAAACTAATTTTATTGCTTCATAGCAATTCGGGGATTTTTTTTAGAATTTTTGTCGGTTTGTCTTTTTGTCTGTATGTTTGTTAGAGCATCACGCGAATACTGCCGGATAGATTCTGTTCAAATTTTGTATGAATATTCCACATTGGCCAAATTAGTCTATAGGCTATAAATTATCACGCTATTTGCTTTGGGGGGTGATCAATGTTTCATTATGACTGTGCAGAAACAAACTTTGACGCAGACGAAGTCGCAGGCAGAAACTAGTACAGCATATGTATATAAGAATAATTTAGTATCTATAAGTTGTTATTTATCTTGTCTAAGCAGCTGAATAAATATAACAACAAATTAATAATTATGATACCATCCTGTTATTGTCCCGCATTGCAGGGCAAACGCCTCTTCTCATACAGAGAAGGCACGAGCATTGATCACCACGCTTGCTCAAGGCAGATTGGTGATTTTAAAGTTACTTATATTACTTACTAGCACTCTCCCCGCGACTTCGTTTGCGTGATTTTTCTTACGGATCCCTAATTTTTTGATAACAAAATATAGCCTATAGCACTCAGTGATAACGTAGCTTCAAATTTGTGAAAGAATTTTCAAAATCGGTTCAGTTAATCCAGAGATTACCCCCTACATACAAAGTTAGAAACAAATGTTACCTCTTTATAATATTGTATAGTATAGACAAACAACAAATTAAAACCCTTTAATTAATGATCCTTTGTTCACACAAAACTTGATGTCACTTTATCACCATATAAGTCTAACTTGCCTACAAATAAATCTTTTACACAATATATTTAATATTGTAAGCTATTTACTTCCATATATTATGGACAAAGGAATGTGCTGTAGTTCTGCTTCGTATATATTATTCTTCTATATATGGTCCTAGACATGCAATTATATACAAATTGCAATGTTAAATGATGCTGTTCAGATTGAAACTGGTTGAAGTCACTAACAATGTTAATGCGCTAACTGGATGTGACAAGGGCGTGAAATTCGTACTAAGTAGAGCGTGCCCTGAAAGACCAATGTTTTTATCTTTGTAATTTTATGCAAGAAGGTTATTTTTTTGTTATTTAAACAGTGCTAACGGGTTAATACTGGCCGACCATTTTTGTAATTATTTTAGTGAAGAATCTTTAGTAATATAATGAAGCTATGGAGATTTTTTGTTTACGCGCTAATCTTAAAAACTACCAGTCGGATTGAAAAAAGTCATTATGTATCTGATAGCCAGATTTATGAGGAATAGTATAGGCTATATAACATCACGCTAGGACTTACAGGAGCGGAGCAGTATAGAAAGATGTAACTACGGGGGTAAAAAAATCCGGGTAGAATTTATGTTTTTTTTTTTGTTTACGCGCTAGTTTTAAAAACTTACAGTCGGATTGAAAAAATTCATTGTGTATCTGATAGCCAGATTTATGAGGAATAGTATAGGCTATATAGCATCACGCTACGATTCACAGGAGCTGAGCAGTAACCAAAGACGTAACAACGCGGGTGAAATCCACGCCGGTAGAAGTTAGTAAAATAATAATACGCTACAAGCCATGTACAGTCCAGCAAGCTCTTTGGTGTATAGGCAGCTACTTTTAAACAATGTTTCGAGTGCGTCAATTCTTTTAAATCAATCTAAGGTAACACCCCCAATAATCGACACTTTAACGTGCGCAAACAAGCATTTTTTTAAATATTTTCTTACTTTATGATATTATAAGGTATTTTGGAGCATTGGGTAACGCTTCAGACTTCGCTACGTAATATTTGAAAGCAAACATAAGTTTAATATAAATAAATAAAGTAATAATATATCGAAATAAATTAACGTTTTTTGGTCTAGTGATCGACAGCAGAATTCTATTTTTCGACACCCGGTAATCGACATGTTCCAGTAATCGACATCCAATAATCGACATATTCCTAACACTTCTAAACAATAAATCCCAATAGAAAAGCCGAGATAATCTAGTATTATATGTGACGAAATAAAAACTTAGTCTTAATCAGTATTTTGATCATTTTAATCAACAAACAATCTTATAATAAACAAATAGTGGCTAGTAATTCGTAGGTTTCTAAAAAAAATACACTTTTGCAATATAATACATCTTTTAAATGTAAAACAATAAATGTAGAAGATGTGTCATTTGGTTTCGGTTTAGTATCCGCCATTTCTTGTTTTTTTATTGTTTTTATCTGTTAGTTTTTTCTGTTTTTTGTTTTTCTATCTTCCTCAATTTTAATCGTTTTCTTTTTTCTCTTTCCTTGAATTTAATTTCTATTTTTTTCACCTTTCTGACAACTTCTATTGCCTGTATTATTTGAAAAAGTGTGGAATTTTTTTTTGGTGCCATAAAAAACATTTATGTCGAATATATTAACATGCGAAAAAAAAAACACCAGTTATCGACAAGCGTGTTTTCATATTATATTATAAACTTACAATTGCAAAGACATTACTAAAAACTAAAGAATTTGGGTTCTAACTTAATAAATAATTTACATGCTCGGTCAAGCAAAACAATTTAAAGTTATGGGCATTATATCTTGCTCACCTCCTTAGCGATTTCGCTAATGAAACGGGAATTTATTTAGAGATCTCTGCCGGTTGGTATGTTCAGCTACGCCATTTTCTTTAAAACAGCCGAATCTATGAAATATCTTTCGCAATGATAGCTAGATAATCCTCAACTATGTTTATGGTTCAAGTACGTTCCGAAGCGAGACTCAACTCTTTTTTTTTTTCGTTAACTTTTTAAGTGTCGAACACTGGGGCTCTGTCGAACACTGGGTGTTTTACCTTAAGTAGGTTTCAAAATTATTATTAGACACCAAAGTGAACACAAAATAACAATGATAATCATTGTTATCTGTAAACGAAATAGCTTGTTCAACTGTACATTTTTCTTAAGCCATAATTACACTGTTGACAGTGTATATTGTCTTTTAAGGTAATTAAAATTCGACTCTTATCAACAGAGTCTCGTAAAACAGGTTCGTGGCGATAGTTGGCACAAGGCCAATGATGTTCGTCGTTTAATAAACTGACCACGCGAGTGTAAACGAGACACGTATTTTAGGTTGATAGCCGAAGATGCTTAAATGGGCATATAAAATGCCATATTAATTTTGGAGTTATAAACGATAACATAGTGTGTGTAGAGCATTGCTACAGATGCCTATAAAAACTACTAGCTTCGACCTGCGACTTCGTTGGCGTCAATGTTGATATTTTATGCCACGAGAATCGTTCATTTTACATACACATACATACATAAACTCACGCCTTTTTCCCATGGGGGTAGGCAGAAACCACAGAACGCCACCTGCTACGATCCTTACATACTCCTTTCGCCTCATCTATGTTCATCTTCCTAGGGCGACCCCTCCCTGCGTTGCCACTCATCTCTGCCATAAAAAAAACCTTTTTTTTTGTTAATCGACTTTCATTCATCCTCTCAACATGACCGAACCATCTAAGCATACCCTTTTCTATCTTTGTCACTACATCCTCTTTTAATCCGCAACGGTCCCGTATATTATTCATTTTTTCGGGATAAAAAGTAGCCTTTAAGCTATTCCAGACTATAATCTATCTCTGTGTCAAACATACAGATCCGTTGAGATGTTCTGGCGTGATTGAGTAACGAACAACCATCGATCTAAAATTTCTCATTAATAATAGCAGAAAGATTATCTATTCTATGACTATAAATGGTATACATCAGAATCCCAAAATAGCATTAAACATAATAATTATAACGTAATAGTTATTTGTGGATCCTGCTGTCTGTATTTTTACTGAGAATATTTAGCTGGTGATAAATTGTGAGCAATATGAACTGATCTTATTAACACAATTCACAAAAGGCATATCCGGTCAACATATTTCCATGTATAATGCGTCGCTTGGCGCCAGCGTTCGACTCGTTCAAGTAATGATTAAGTTGGCAGCTTGCTTGCTTAAAGCTGGTTCCAAACTGGCGAAGCAAGGATTGGATGGACGAGAATTTTAACCCCGCTGACCCTTTTATATCGCGGTGGCACGCGCCAGCTCGCTTGTATTGCAAAGTAATAAGTACTCTATTTATGCGGCAAGATAGTTCAGTATTTTACGAACAAATATTTCAATTCTCGCCTCGCACATCCTCGCGCATCCATACCTTTCTTATCAAAGATTATCGAGACGGGAATCGAAATATTTGTTCGTGCAAAAATGAACTATATGCTGCATTAATAGAGTTCAAAATTTAAATTCTCGCCTATCCAATCCATTCCTCGCCTCGCCGTTGTGTAACCACCTTAATACAAGTACATCAGTACGCTACCTGCCTTCATTAAGCACATTGTTGACTATCCATGGTGTATGAAGGACGTATGAATAATTCGATGGAAAAGCACAAGTAAATAAAGTCGGGTATTTATTGTAAAGTTGTAAACAGATACTTGATATTGCTAGTATGCTACCTGGTTTTGCGAGATGATAAATTATGGACGGCTGTTATAGGTTGTGTTGTAAGTCGATTTGCGTACTGCATTTTCCGATTATGTAAGCGATTTGCGATTTTGCCGCAGGGGTTTAAAGGTTCTCGATTCTCCATGTATCGATTTTGATTTGGTAGCGCTTGTGCAAGTGTATTTTGCTCTAGGACATTTTAACGATTTCGAAACGTGGTACCGTTTCCCAGGGGCGGATCTAGGGTTGTCGTGGGCCCCCCCCCCCCACGACAACCCTAGATCCGCCCCAGACCGACCCTAGACCCGGCAATAAAAAACAGACGTTTTATTTGAAACCCTAATACTTATTAAATTAAGGACAATTGATGATTGATGATTTAAGAAAGTTTAATTAGACTGATATCATTTTCACTTTAAGATTAATCACGAAAGAATAAAGATTCTTGAGCCCCAGAACCCCGGATCCACTACTGCCGTTTGCAAAAACCAATGAATAGTGCTAAAATGGCTTCCATGAAATCCTTATCCAAACGGATTATCTGATGAATACAATTTTTGTAATATGGCCGCTTTTATTTAACACAAAAATAAGTCATTAAGCATTCTTAATGAATGCTTAATGACTTATTTTTGAACATCATTAAAGCATTCTTCGAGTGAAAAAGTGCATAATTAACAAAATAGGTACCCAAATGATTTGGTAATTTCAATTAATCACTCTGAAGCCTGGGGTTACTTATAAATTAATGTAGAACTAATTTATAACAGTAAGTTATAAACGAACGTAAACTATAGTCGCATGTTTATCCGTTCCAGATAATTATAATGCAAGAAACGATGGGTGTGGGGTACGACGCCTACGCAAAAAATACTACTCAAGGAATGTGGTTTCAACAGGATAGGTAGGTACCTTATAAAGATCATTATTATAATAATATTCTTTTGTGGAGAGATTTTATATAAACTAGTTATTATATATTTTTTTAGAATGGGTAAGACTGTTATTTATCTTGTTATAACTAAGGAGACAGACAGGCTGAAAAATAGATTGGAATAGAAATATATAATATTATTGCGCACACTCTCTAACATATTAGGGTAGGTAGAATAAGAAGAAAGCTATATGAGTGTGAGTATTGTATAAGTAATATAGCACATTAGATGAGCTCTATTGAGCATAGTTCTGATAAATCTACCCATTCTACTATCCTCTAAGCATAATTAAATTAATAACGTCGAATTGCCGAAAGTGTTACACGATCCAGCAATAGAAGTTCTATGTTAATTTAAAACTTTTGCTTAAGTAAAATAGATTGCGAATAAATTAGCGTGAAATAATCATTACATTAATATGATTCTGAAATCGCCAATCCGCCTTAAGCAAGCGTGGTGATCAATGCCTTCTCTGTATGAGAAGAGGCTTTTGCATCAAAATCATTACATTTACTTCAAATACATTTTGGGAGAACTAAATCAAATTCAGAAACAAATAAGTCAAACAAACACGAAGGAGATGGCGGGACGAACTGGATAGCTTTCTCCAAAACTGGAGGGATGAGGCACTAAAACGGGGAGGATGGAAAAGGAGGCCTTTGCCAGAAGTGGGACCGAATAGGCTAGCAAAAAGTCAAACTTGTTGCAAAAAGGCCATGAAGTAATGATTGCTGTAACTCAACCTATCTTTAGTTAAAGATAACTACGGTTAAACCGATCTCAGAAACCAGTTCGATAGCTGAGAACCTAGTTAAATTATTGAGAGCTTGAAAAGACAAATATGGACATAATTGGCCTTCTCATGATAGAGTCATATCTTAACCAAGTCAAACCCATTTTGTTCTTAAAGAATTTAGGGCAAAAATGATAATCTTCTTTTGTGGGAGTCACGGAGTTATACAGCTTATTATATTAGAGTAATAAACCTTTAGTCCATTCGAAACTGTGCGTTTGTGTGTCACAAACACAGTGCTTGTGGGTGTCACAATTGTAGCACAGATCTTGACGATTGCTTTCGACCTGAGTTGATCTAAGTCAGTGGTTCTTAATCTTTTAGTGTTGAGGACCATTTGACGAAATTTTGGACACCAATGGTCCAATGGTCACCAAGGTCGCCATGGACCACCAATGGGGAGCCACACTCAAAGATAATCGTAGATGGCGCTGCGATCAACTGTACCTTGTTTATTTTCCGTGACAGGAGTGTGGTTGCTATTTTCGCGATTTAAAAGTGATATTTTGATTATAATGTACTCGTTTATGACGATTCCTCAACTTAAAGTTGAGCTTTGAAAAAAAACGCGTCAACTGCTGGCAAAAAGGCTCAATTGATTGAAAGGTAAACACATAAAATATTTAAGGTTATGATTTGATTCAAAGCTTTTTTTCTGTTTTCTTGAAGTACTTCGGTAACTTTTCTGTTCTTTTTGAAGGTTGGAATCGTACGATCGGAACCAGAACTCGAACTTCGACTGCCTCGTTGGTCTAGTGGTTAGTGACCCTGACTGCAAAGCCGGAGGTAGTGGGTTCGATTCCCACCCAGGACAAACTTTGTGTGATGAGCATAATTGTTGGTTCTGTGTCTGGGTGTAATTTATCTATAATATGTATATATTTATAAATTATATAAGTATGTATATCAGTTGTCTGGTTACCATAACACAAGCTCTGCTTAGCTTGGGATCAGATGGCCGTGTGTGAGTTGTCCCAAGATATTTATTTATTTATTTATTTATCTATTTTTACAATTTAATGCACTACATTGAGGCATTTCTGCACAAATTATTAAGAATAGGAACGACAAACTTTATTAAAAACAAATATCCATACGATTTGACAGTTGTTACGTCAAAACACGGTACAGTCGATCAATACGCCCTCTTTCGTGATAAAAAGTTAGTGTTCCTCCCCTAGGTAATATTAATTATAATTATTCTTAAGGGTATTTAATAAGTAGAGAAATATATATATTTGAAACTGTGTTTTGGCCCCTTAGATGCGACGTCGACTCGTTGCTATTTAATCATTATATGAAGACGGCACTGAACACTTCTGGTGCTTTCAGAGACCACCTGTGATCCGCAGACCACAGTTATAGAACCACTGATTTAACCAACACTCCATATTTTCTCCTGAATGTATGACTGAGACGGCAATACTTACTATAAAATTACGGAAGGTAGGTTTTGACTAGTGCTGCGCCAAATAAACCAAGAAAAACTCGACTAAACTAAATAAGGGCTAATTTTTCAATCGTCAGATAACTTATAACGGAGGTATAAATATGGCGCTTTGACAGCTTTTATAGTATAGAAAATATGTCAAACGGTCATATTGATTCTTTGCATAAAAGTTATCTGACTATCGAAAGTTCGATAAATATACACATCAAAAGTGTCTAGGGATCAAGATGTATTTGGTAATAATAATATATTGATCCCTAGACACTTTTGATGTGTGTATTATAGTAGTGACAAAATGATTGATGGATGCGCAGTAACTTATTGTTATAATAATTAAGAAATAAATTAACGTTAATAGCTTTAGAGGCCATGATAAAATTCTTGACATCTAGCTTATCGCAGTTGTATGCGTTGGACCATTGTTGACGAACATTACGGAAATAGACTATCAGTTCCATATGGTTTGTTTATTGCATCTATTGAGCACTTGATTTGTAGGCTTACGTACGTCAGAATCTTCATTTAGGCTAGTGGAATTAAAAAAATTCTTAAATAATTAAAAAACAACTCTGATGAAGATATTTTACAATTGGGACATCACTAATCAATTGACATTTATCATAGATTTTATAAAGTAATACTTAATAGCATCCTGTAACGTCACTTATTTGAAAACTCAATTGACTAACTATTTATAGATGTTAAAGCAACTGAAAATCTAATCTTTCAGAACTAAAATAAGGTGTTTTTTAAGAGAAAATTTGTCTTTGAATTAATACAAAGTTGGCGTTTATTATCCAAATTGATTTGCGGTAGACATTGTAATCGAGAAACTATCGATAATTTTCAACTCGACTATTTGGTACGTCTCTAGTTAAAGCATGTGGGCGTTAGGCGATATGACTGCCTATAGAAAGGTTGTCTCCCTGTTGCGACATCACTGGCCACTAACCAGTTATAACGTAAATAAAAATAATAAACATTTAAGTATAGAATCTGATTATGTTGTTCTATTGAGGTTTTGGCTACGAGATCAATAGAAACTTGATTGAGATGGTGCTTGAAAAATCAAAGTCTATCGTATAGCGTATATCTTTTAAACTACGCAAAGGATTTTATTGCGGTTTTCATCAATAGATAGAGTGATTTAAGAGGAAGAGTTATGTATTTGTGTATGTGTTGTTATTCTGCACCCGTGCGAAGCCAGGGCAGGTCATTAGTCATATAAAAAAAATGTATTAATTTTATGAAAACACTGAATCGTATTTGCTAGAAGAAATTATTGTTTCTCTAACAATAAATGCGATTCTTCAGTGTCTATTATACTGCTGTTATATTGAGTGAATGTAGGCAGAGGCACGCACAAAAGTTAGTTTATTTACTAGAACAATAATGCCTTATAAACCCTTTTATTAAAGACAAAAAGTTATTGTTTGTCCTGAATAATGAGATCACCCGCATCATAATTTTCTCGGTAATCCCACATAATTTGAGTCATTTATGTAGTGTTATTTCTATAAAATTATATTCTTAGAATGTATTTTAAAATTTTTAATTCACCCTATGTCAGCCATGTTGTTCGTCAATCAAGAACCGCAAGCTGTTTTTTGGTCCAATTAAAATGTTGTTTCTTGAGTGATTTAAATTTAACGTGTTGTTTTTAGAATGTGACACTTTTATTTTAGCTGTAGTTTGAAATCACGACGTGTTTTTGGATTTAGTAACGCCATTAGCTAATGTTTGACTTATTTCTGTGTGTTTGTTTAAAAGTCAGGTTAAACACGACCGCGCATTTATTAACCGCAGTCTGCATTCCAATACAAACAATAATTATCTGTTCTGGCCGTTCTAATTACGAATTCTTTATTTTGCTGATTACTATTATTTTGGCACGTACGACAAAATGACACGTACAGTAGCCAAAAAAGAAAAAAAAAACAACAAAGAGCTGACATACTTTTCTTATTAAAAATAAAAGACGATCGTGTGCTTGTTCTTCCTCATACTCTGCGACACCGAGGTCGACGCACTTTGTGAGAATTTCATGAGAATTGCAAAAAGTTTGGAACTGCCAGACTTGTAAACAAGTTTGTAGAAAAATCAATGAGTTACTGGCTGAAATCCAAATATTTGAGTATCACACTATTTTTCTTGTCTTTCCGGTAAAATAAACTTTACGTGGAACGGGGAAATATTTGTGAGTAACGGTAAGCAAAATATTGGTAAAATATGGGGTTTTTTAATATATTTTCCTATTGGAAAAGTACTCAATTACATTACAGGTTAAAGTAATGAATTAAACATACATTCCCAAGTCTGAAATCATCGAAAACGAGCCGACTTACAAATTATAACGACATACTATTTTATATGCCAAATGTGGTTCTTAATTTACTATTCAGTGTAACAGTTCAATGTACATCATCAAAGTCAAAGTCAAAAGTTCATTTGTGAAACATCGGTATACAAAAGGTCATACAAATCATCATATTATTATGTATCAGCCGAATTACGGCCACTGCTGGACATAGGCCTAAAGATAGCCAGAATGACCCACCCTGCGCTGCCCGCATCCAGCGGTTTCCCGCGACCTTACCAGGTCAATGTACAGTCAGCAAAACAGATGGGTATGCAGGGTCGTCAGATTTAGTTGAAGTTTTCTTAGAAACCTATGGATGTCTTAGATTGAAACTTAATTTAATTGATTAACTGTTTATTATCTACATTTTAAATTAAATATCATTTGAATACATCAATCGGTTTCTAAGAAAACTTCAACTATACAATGTGATAGGGGTGAGACTTCTAACCCGTTAAGGCTGAGTACTACATCTAATTTTATGGACAAAAAAAATAATATGGGGGGTTGAACCTATGGGACATAGTTTTGAGTAATTCGTGAAAATATTGAAAAATTCGGTCAAAATAATTCAGAAATGATTTTTTTTTCTCACCAAAACATTATCAAACATATGAAAAAAGTAATGAATTAGTTAGCCAAGGTTATTAGCTACCGTTTGTCGTTTTTTTTTTGTTTCTACGACGCATACAACCTTTGATATCACATAAAGTATCAAGCGCGCCGTAGTACATTAAAAAAAATATTAAAATAGCCAAAATAGGGGGAGGGGGTTCAACCCCCCATATTATTTTTTTTTGTCGATAAAATTAGATGTAGTTCTCAGCCTTAACGGGTTAGAAGTCCCACCCCTATCACATTGTATAGCTGAAGACCCTGTATACCTATCTGTTTAGTTGATACATCTAAAACTAAATAGAATAGATTTCAAATTTTTCAGCACTGAATATGAATATAAATACTTCGAAAAATGAAAAAACATTTTGACGTTTCTTGGTCCATTTTGACAAACTAAAGCCAATCATCACACAGAAGTCAAGACAAAGGAAACAAACTCGTTCGCAAGAAGTTATTTTCAAGAATTAAAATAAAACACAAACTTTAAGAGTAAACCACTGTCGCAATGCAAGTATTCCAAAAGGAGGATACAAATGTAGGGATTAAGTATCATCAAGATATCTGCAAGATACTTTTATTGTACTAGAATGTTTGCAGTATGGAGTTGGTGCCAACTTTATGTTGCCCTGTCGCCTTATTTGTATGGTCTGAGTACCTATTCGGTTTCCGGACCCAAGGAATAAAAGATATGAAAAGATTTTCGAGTGATTTACAAATATGCAAACACGTTATAAAGAAAGTAAAAGTGGTTGAAGATGTTTAAATATTTCTTGCTGGTTCTCAGTTGTGGTTTTGAATATGACTTTCTGAATATTTAGAATCGGTTGCACCAGAGTTATTTTTAAACTCTGACATATACACATAACATCACGCCTGTTATTCCCGAAAGGTTAGGCAGACGTGTACCCAATAGTACACCAACGTTTGACAGTTATTTTTTAAGTCCCATGTAATGGGCTTATGGCCATCAATCGGGAACAAATCCAAACTCCGAGGCTGCTACTAAGAAATTTCTGATGAAAAACTCCAAGGAGCGCGACTGCTGAGCAATAGGCTCAGCAGTCGCGCTCCACTACCACTATACCAGTGAGACAGTCCGAGTAATTCCGAGTTAGTTGCTCATATGAACCTTTTATGTATCATGACATTTTGTAATGTTAACCTCGTGGTCGGATCGAGTTCGAAACGTATTATAATGCGCTCCAAAACAGGGATAGCTGACGTGGCTCAAAAGGGTGCCCAACTTAAATGGGACTGGGCAGGACATGTCTGTCATGTGGGCCCAAGTAGTACAAAAATGGTGCCCTGAGACAGTGCGACGGGGTCGCGGCAGGCCATGAGGGAGATGGCGGGTCAAACTGGATGGATTCCTCCAAAACTGGAGGGATGATGCACGGAAGAAATGAAGTAGGTCTTTGACTAGGAGTTAAGTTTTTGTTGTAAGTGGGCCATAAAGTCTAAATTAATTAAATAAGTGTCCATTCGTGGTTCAATGTGTGAACATATTTGAATTTTGAAACTTTAATTAGTGGAAGTGATTATTTTGTCAACATTGGACGAATATTGATTGTTATATGATGTTGTTATAAGTTTGTATTGCTTTAGCCTACAGAGTTAGGTATGTGGTAAACGAGAGATTAATTTATAAGATGTAATATATAATTAGTAATAAGTATGTGTAACTTGATTTAAGTCACTTAATTGGCAAAATGTGGGTGTACTAATGGGTACACCTCTGCCTAACTCTTCGGGGATTACAAGGGTGATGTAATGTTATGTGAGTTAAGTTTTTGATTTCTTGATTTAGAATCATTATCATCTGCCTGACCTGAAGACTCTGTTGGGGTCGGCTTCCAGTCTAATCTGAAGCAGCTAATCTCCACAACCTAGTTACTGGGCAACATAATGCTTTGGCCGACCTGGGAATCAATCACGATACTAACGGGGCAGTTTATAATCTTTATATATATAAAAATCAATTGCTGTTTGTTAGTCTCGCTAAAACTCGAGAACGGCTGGGCCGATTTAGCTGATTTTGGTTTTGAAATGTTCGTGGAGGTCTAGGGAAGGTTTTAACGGTGAAAAAATATGGGGTAAGGCTAGGGTTGGGGTAGGGTATGGCCAGGATACCACGCGAACGAAGTCCCTAAAAACAGCCCTTTTAATATGAAGTCGGGAAGTCGGTCTCAAGGGTAGGGGTAGGGTAGGGTAGGAGTAGGGTAGGGTAGGGTAGGAGTAGGGTAGGGTAGGGTAGGAGTAGGGTAGGGTAGGGTAGGAGTAGGGTAGGGTAGGGTAGGAGTAGGGTAGGGTAGGGTAGGAGTAGGGTAGGGTAGGGTAGGAGTAGGGTAGGGTAGGGTAGGAGTAGGGTAGGGTAGGGTAGGGGGTAGGGTAAGGCAGGGGTAGGGTAAGGGGTAGGGTAAGGCAGGGGTAGGGTAGGGGGTAGGGTAAGGCAGGGGTAGGGTAGGGTAGGGGGTAGGGTAATGCAGGGTTAGGGTAGGGGTATTGGTGGTGTAGGATACCACGCGAACGAAGTCGCGGCGGGTCAGCTAGTTTAGAATAAAGTTACATTTACTAAGTGAAATCATAATTCTGGGATTTCCCAGAACATATCCGTTATCCGTTAGCGGTGCCTCTGGTGTCATATGATAAGGCCATACGTCCTTCCTAACTGCCTATACTAATACAGAGGTACCTATCCATACTACGGAAGCGAATTACTATTGCATTATATTAAGCGAATAACCAGATGTTGATAGACAACGTTGCTCTTCAAATTATAAAGTAGATACTGTAGTAGGGACCCTGTCTGGTTTAGCCATAGCTAACCTAATTTTATATTAATGTTTTCTGTGAGAGAAACTTTGGCCTTAATTAGAAATTGCCCGATTGTCCAGTGGTTATGTTTAAGGCTGAGGGTTCCATATCGCGCAAGTGCCAATATGACCTTTTTCAATTCATATGTATTTTCTAAGTTTATATTGGACATCATTGACATTGGTGTAGGAAAAGATTGTGAAGAAACCTGAAACTTTTATGTATAAATTAGAAAGATTTAACAGTCAACCACGAGAGCAGCTAACGAGACGATTTTTAGCATATGATTTGTTTACATATACTTATAATTAGATTGATACACGAAATAGTTATTCAAAGTGTTTCTATCGAGTAAATTTTATCTCCCAGTACTTTTCACCCTCGCCCCCTTACTATCTATAATTTCTGGCAATAAGGTTAAAAACTGATCAACCATTGTTCTATCTTGTACCTACGCAAGTACTCCACAAGTAACGAATAATTTCAGATTTAAGGGCGTGTTAAATGACTCTTAAACTATGAAGAAACAACTTCATTAAAAACCGCGGCTCTGATGAGAGGGCCACGGTAATAAACTACTGTTCCAGTGTTGCCAGCCGTACAATTATACCTAGACAGCTGTAGTACTTGATTGCGATATCTTATTAACTCACCAAGCAACTCAACGTGAAATAACATGCCCTTTGTAAAACCAATTTTTAAAAGGTAAACCTTTCGCAACGAGTGTTAACATAAAAAAAATGAGATGTTTTACGCGTTCAGTGTTAAAATGTTTAAAACATGTTAATAGGTAAGTGGAGCGCCCGTTAATTGCATTGATTGATATGCAATGGGATCTTTTAATTTTTCACGCGCACCCATTTTTGGGTGTTCCGTTTTTTTTTTAATCAGCAGTAATTAGCCTCGCGAGTCATCGATCTGTGTTGCGTCTGATTGGTTGTTTTACAGCTTTAAGGTGGTCTCATTTGTATTGGAAATGTACCTACTTTTTACCCGACTGTGCGACGTAAAGGAGGGTAATGTGTTTATCAGCCTATGCATGTGTGTATGTTTGTTCAAACGCATGGCGATTTTGACGTCTCGATTTGTCTTAATCTTGCGAGTGTCACTAAAGACATGACAGTAATGAATATGGCGAATTCAATATGGCGACGATTTTGTTTTTTTTGTGTTATGGAAAAGTGAAAAACACCTGAAAAATAACCTGTTATTGAATTGGTATTTGAAAATGATCTTCTGTAGGTTTTTCTAAACATTTTTCCGATAACCATTTAAGATCTTAAATAACGATTTTTACGTTTGTTATAAAATAAAGTTAGGATATTAAGACATTACTAAGATGCATAATGATTCTATGGTCCATGTGTCGTAAGTAGTAAGAGGAATCACAGAGGAAACCAGTTATTGTAGGATTGTTTGTAGGCGACGAAATTGCGAACTATGATCTAGGTTTGTACCACTTTGAACTGTACGCCTTCGTCTCATTGTTTGTCCTTATTTACTTGGGACGTACTATTGACATGCAAATACGGATTTCGTAAATGTTAAAATTAGTAATGAATGCCCTATGATAATTGATCACTTAAAGATATTAATGGAAAGTATGGACGGCAGCGCGTAAACACTGCGGCATCTTATGCGGTTGTTAAAAGGAGCGATTTTACAACAAAACTGACAAACCTGACTGTACTACACCGTGGTGTATAGAGTTTTGTGAACCCACTATCCGGTATTTACCGTAAAAACTACCTACATTTGATTTAAATCGTTTGCTAGTGACCATTTTTTCATTTAAAAGTATGAATTCCCGATTTTTCTTCCTGGATTTTGATGAGTTTTGGAGGAGAAAAAATGAGGTAAACTATAGGTACATCGATTTTGTTGATTTTTGTGAGCTGAAATCAGCCTAGCATGCGGTTGTTCCTTTTGCATATTTTGAGGGGTATACGGGGGTAGCGAGATAACAATACTAGTGTTGCCCAAATGCAAGACCAAGACGAGACCTTAGCCAGTCTTGGTCTTGGTCTTGCGTCAATACACCTGGTCTTGGTCTTGGTCTTGGTATTGCGCTCTCAGTCTTGGTCTTGGTCTTGCAGCAAGAGTCTTGCAAGTCTTGCGAGACTCTACTACTCAGACTAGACTAAACGGAAAACGGACGAAACGTCGGGCTTATAATATTAAAGGTAAAATTCGCGATAAATACCCGTTTACATGTTTTATAATGTAGACTAGACTACTTGCAAATACCTGTTAGCCTATTGCTATTTATTAAACACGTTAGTTTAGATCTTAGAACAACGTAACAGAGTAGGTACATATTGAGATTAAATTGACATAGGCATAGTGAACCACCAAATTAATAAAATTAACTCGACAATAATTAAAAAAATCACGCAATTTAGTACTAAGGCGTAATTACTAACTCTACTAAAATATCAGCCTTAATGATTAAACCTACATCTACTACCCTATACCTTTAATGATTTTTTGTACATGTTTAGTGGCTGGCTATCCTAAACTCTTCACAAACAGCTAGCGGCTAAATAATTATCACTTATACTTACTTTTCATCTTCATCTAGACTTGATAAGTACCTAGGTACTTCTAACTAATAAAAATTTGTCGCCGTCTAGACTTTTAAATTAGTACTAGCACAAACATCTAAAACATGAATTAAATTTTTGATAGGTACCTACCTACATTAAAATGTATCAGACATATCATTTTTTGGATATCTATTGTGGCTTGTGACGAACGAAAATTGTTTGTAGGGATTTTTAAGCACCTATTATTATCTATCGCACTTCTAAAAAATCAGCTGATTTATGAAATAAAATAATTGATGTTTTTAATTTCAAACTTTATAGGTATTTCAAGCAATATTGCTCGTTCCGTGACTCATCGATCGACGATCGCAGAAAATGCAACATACTTACGAGTACGATACGACACGAAACAAACGTATACAATTTTAAAATGTACTTGGTAATCAATACAATACCTTTTAGTGTTATGACGATACGGTTTTGATACTGGGGAACGTCTATCGAAATCAGGATTGAAACCAAATCCCTACTTAATAACGCCCAAATCTCAGTTTGACTTAACTGCGAGACGCAAGAGTCTTGCAGGCTTAGTCTTGTTCTTGCTCAAATCTTGCAGGGTTCAGTCTTGGTCTTGGTCTTGCTACAATAAGTCGGTCTTGGTCTTGGTCTTGGTCTTGCATTTTTGCAAGACCAAGACCAAGACCGCAAGACCAAGACCGATTTTGGGCAACACTAAACAATACATGTCGAATATTTATTTTTCAAACCTCTCGCGTGTGGCAATTCCTCATAAGTTGCATAATTAGTAAGTAACCAATTTTGTAATAGAATCTAGGTAACAATGTACCTTGTGGTATTTTATTGTAAGCTACGCTTAATGGCTCATAATATTATTATTAATCTGTAATTTATGTTTTGTCTGGCAGGTCTTTTGTGGAAATAAATATCTTTGTATTTTCGTTCAAAACTACAGAATTTTCAGACCACACAGTCGTGTTTTATGGTTGTTCGCAAGATTCTTAATTGAGCGAAGTTATTTCGTAATTAGCAGGTGCATTTCATGTCATGGTCAGGCGGCAAGTACTGCACAACTCTATCGCTAAAAAAGTTTAGATTGATGCAGTTTTAAATCGATTACTTTGCGATAGCGATACTAAAAGACTTTCTTGCTAGACTTTTTTTTATAAATGCGAAAGTTAAAATGGATAGATGTTTGTAACTCAATCAAGCTGGAATGGCTGAATGGATTTAGATGAAATTTTGCAAAATGAAAGATTATAGTCAGGAATAGCACAGTCTACTTTTTATCCTGAAATAATGTATGGTTCCCGTGGGCGTGGGGTAATATACTAACTTGGACAAGTAATTTATTACGTTTTGAACCTTAGTACTAGTTATTATAGCAGGTAATAGAGCGGTTAACGTGCCCCCCTCTCACGCATCATGAGGTTGTGGAGTCAAATACGGGCTAGTACAAATGTGACTTTTTCAATTCATAAGATAGGTATACTTACTTTCTAAGTTTATCTTGGACATCACAGACATCGGTGAAGGAAAACACCATAAGGAAACGTAGACTTTATAGTTAAAATACGTAAGTGTGAAATCGCCAATCCGCCTTGAGCAAGCATGGTAATCAATACTCGTGCCTTCTCTGTATGAGAAGAAGCCTTTGCCCTGCAGTGGGACTGTAATAGGCTGGTAGTATTATTATTTACTTTGTTAATAGAGCATAGAGGGCGTAACAGGCATCAATATCGAAGGGATTATATCGTTAAATACATTAGTATATTATGCGAGGTGAAAGCCCGAAGCCAACAAAATAAAAGTGTCAGATTACAACAAACACAGCTTTGTCTTCTAAGTAAACCTAAGTGATAGATCAGACTTGGCTTCAATATAGGGTTGTCAACACTTCATCGGCTGATTACGGTATTTTTCAGAATACTTAAGCGATTAAAAAATATGCTTAGAAAACTTATAGCATTTTTATTTCGCAAAAATTGATACAGATATTTCTTTTAATAAAAACTATGGTTTTTAACAAGTGATGGATTAATTTGTTACTACTTTCGATGTAGAAAAATATAAACGTAACCGTCTAACTGAAACATATAGTATTTTTTTCGTACATACTGTTTGTATAGTGTATTTTTTTTGACATGTGCATAAAGTTTAATAATAAATAAATATTACAATACTATATTATAGTACGGCTGGCAACCCTAGTTCAATACAATGTTAAGTAGGCATATCAGTATGGATAGAAGTCAAGATTTGTATTTTATTGCGTACATTCTGTAGTAAAAAAGTTTGTTACAAGATGAGCTCAATTTATTGGACCAGTTTACTTTCACTGTTATTTACATATAGGGAGAAAATGGAGATGGGAATTTATTAGATTTGTTAAATAAAGAAATTAATTGTGCTTTCTAAGAACATAGTGTTTTATTAAAAAAATAAAATTCTTTTCTTAACTGAATTCAAAATGAAATATCGCACGCTAAACATCGCGCTTATGGAAACATTAAACGGAACAGGAATCATGGGAGTATTTGAAGTTTAGTTATAGCATTTCAAACATGTTCCCGCTAAATTAAAAAAAAAGATCCAGAACAAAAAAAATATCACAATGACATGAAGATGTAACTTTGTGCTTTTTTAAGTTTTTTTATTCTCTTTATTTGTATACAAGTACAAAGGTACACACATTACAAGTGAGTATCAATAAATTAATTAAAGTAAGTACCTTGGTACATATAGGTTGTACCAACACAAGTGAACACCGCGTTAATTTGTTTTAAGAAATCATCAGAAAAAACTGGACCGTGTACCATTTAAATATGGTGTCAAATTATTGAGAAATAGATAACGAAATGTCAGCTTACTTCAACTGATAAACGAGCTTAATTTCCAAATAAATCGTTACGATAATTTTTATAGGCATTCAAGACATGGGACCCCTGACTGGAAAGACTCAGCCTGACCTTTTTACAGTGATCTGTGTCATTCTCTTGGGCATGGGCCATGTGTGAGTGCGTCTAAATGTCAGGTGTCGTGGTTCAAGCCCATTCAGAATACCAACATTACCCAACGATCAGTAACCCCATCAATCAATCACTCAGAGGTTATGATTACCCTCAATTTAAAGTATAAGTAACAAAAGGGTAACTCAGATCCAATGATATTGCAAAACCGTGTAAAGTTCATGCAAATAATTGTAAAAACATATTTTTAAAGTGACAAAAAGTAATTGGGATTGCGTATGTGTTCACAACTTATTACTTATAGCAATGATTGATGACAGTAGCGTGTGTTTCATCAAGTGCGTTTTAACGGTTCCCTCGATTACACTGACGTGCATGAAAATTGTGTAACATTTTAATGTATAAAACATGTCCAGATATAGGTCAGCGGGTTGTATTTATAATTTCTCAGAAATATGTGATTGCGCGGATGTTTGGTGGTTGTGTGCACTTCGTTGCACCTCATGTGTACTTAACACTTAACTGGAAGTTTACTCGAAATTAATTACATTGTATTGTATCAATGGTATTTGATTTGTTTACATAACCGATTTAGAAATCTCGGAACTTTTATTTCCGTTGTAATATTTTCATAGGAAACTAAGAAAAGCTACTCTTTTTGTTCATTGTATATTATGAATTATAGTTAGGGCTAGTAGCTCGTTGGATCATTATGGATATGAGTGTATGACAACGAAATATTCGAGGAGCGGAAAGCCCATTTTATTAGCGTCATATGCCTACGTGAGTGGCGGCAGGGATCTTACCGCGTTCCGTTTGAGATTCTTTATTTATTGTTCGAACTTATTTTAAGTCTTTAATTGCTAACTGCTCCGCTCACGTAGGACGTAGGGTTATGTTATATAACCTATATTGTTCAACATGAATCTGGCTCTCATATATCTATTTAAAAAGATTTATTGAAAAGTTCATCGTTCCAGAGATTAAACAAACATATTATAGAAAAACTATTTACAGGCACCTTTGGATTGTCAATGAATCAGTCAGAAGGATGAAGCTAGATGCTCCTTCTAACCAGTATTTTGTTTTTTGTTTTATCTAAAAGAAGGAATTCTTACTAGTGTTTTTTTTTCAGAGTTTGTATCCTTTTTGATCTTACTGCTAATAATAATAAGGTAGGTAGTAAGGTAGGTAGAAGCTCCAAAAACAAGTTCCTTATCACACAGATCTTCCTTCATATTTACTATCATACATTCAAAAGCAATCCATTTCAGTTTATCTTGATCGCACTGAAACGCCATTGCGTCTGCGGCGAAACTGTATCCATATCATTACGTTCCGTTACTAATATTATCTTTCATTAAATTATGAATACCGTTATTCCTGCACTTCTCTGTCAAAAGGATATAAATGAATGGCACGAAGCCAAACGGTAAGCATTTATGGTAAAAATAACAATGATTGAATGTAAGAACATGATTCACTACGATACATTCATGTTTCGTGGCTTTTATGCTGATTGAGAAGACGTTAGTAGGTACTGTACAGGCACTGGTTGACTGAGTCAGATACAGAGGCGTAGTTCGTCCTAAACGGGCCCTGTATTAAAATTTGTTTGGGGCCCTACCTAGCTGCGGCGAAGACCAAATGGAGGGTAAAGATTTTTCACAAACGAGACAATATGTTTTTTCCAGGGAAGTTTAGCGTACGGCCTTAGAGTTTGAGTGAGATACTTTAAGCTCATTTCAGACTACGCTATACTAGTCTGCTATACATATATAGTACCTACAACATTTTAAAGATATAAGTAATAGCGGGGGCACTGCCGTGCCCCCCGATATTTGTATAGTACAGTAAAGTGTACCGTAGTCTAAATAAATGTATGGTGAGCGATATCGTCGCGATATAGGTTGTCGTGCTAGAAACTATATGCTATATTCTGGGCCCCAGTAGCTAGGGGGCCCCTCTGATACAACCGGAGCTACGGCCCTGTCCAGAAACAACCTCATTTAAGTTGTCCATGCATCTATGTATACCTACGAACCTAACACACACAGTGTAAGGAACTCTTTAATGGCTTAAGACTAGACTTGCACTTGGAATTCTTGTGACGTCACTCTCGTGTCTCAGTCCGGGTGGAGACTGTTTTGCAGTAACTTATTTATTGCTCTATTACTGCAATTGATGTTGTAAGTTCTTGCTTTTTTATTTGTTGTAATAAAGTAAACTTATTTACAGAATTTACTGGTAATTTTTTCCAGCTTTTTTTAGATTTCCGTATCCGTATTTCTTAAGACTTTTTAAGCGATGTTTACAGAGGCGTATCTAGGGTGGGGCAAAATACACTTCATACTGTTATATTTACTTCGTGATCTTATGATTTATTACTTTTTTGATTAGTGTAACGATTTTTTATATCAATATAATTTACGATTACTAATTACTAATTAATTATATTTTCATTTGTCAAGTACGCCCCTGGATGTTTTGCAGACCTTACTAATACAAGGTTTAATGACTTCGTGAGAGTAATGGCTTACAAATACGATATGAAACTATTAGGTCGATTTTACCTTAATGTTATTAGCTGTTAGTTTTTATATAAAAAGTAGTTTGTTCTGAGGAGCGGATATTGGAAAATGGGGTTGCGCAGGAAATTCGCCTATCGATCGCCATTCAAAGGCACTTCACTTGATTGTGTATTGTCAGCTTAATGAAGATTTTATACTTATGCATATTGTTTAGATACTGTTTGGTAAACGACAAAATATCACGGGTTGTTCTTTTAAGCGTGCAACCCCATGTTTTTTTTTATAAAATAAAAGTTTAAAAGTTCTATACTAAATTACTCCTTAAAATATCAGCAATCTGTCAGTGTAAGTCTTGCCAAAATTGGTCTAGCCGTTTTGGAGATTAGCCGAAAAGAACAAACAGGCGGAGAGCAACAATGAAAGCAACAGCAAAAATAAAATAAAAATGTATTTTGTGTAAATGCGTTGTAAACATTTTTGTTTATTTTTTTTGTGTAAATCTGTTATTTTGACATTACTAATGGACTGGAAATGTTATCCTCATTAAGGAAGAGATCTTATCGTAGAAATGTGAAGCCATTACAAGCTCGTTAAAAAGTTTAAGCGATAAACACACACATGCGTAAACGCTGACTAAGCATTGGTGCGTAACCAAAAAACTGTAAAAATCGAAAGTTTTCAACAACTTTGCTTAGTTAACTGTAATGAATGGCTACAGTTCATAGTTCACTCTTTATACGACAGCTTTTGAGTAGTCTCATAAGATTATTTTTCGAAGTAGGTACGTATTTTTGACGTGAAAACTTCTTTAGCGGCGTTGAGCACTTTTTCTGTAATGGGTATAAAATCTTAAACTCGCGTCAGGACACGTGCGCGTCAGGACACGTGACCTGATCGAAAAAGCGTAAGACGGATGGAGAGTAGACAGCTATCCCCTCTCTACGGCGCGGCGAAAATGTATGCCTGGGCCTACTGTTTCGTTTAGCCAGCGCAGGGCGCTTGCGCGAATGTTCGTGTATGTTAAACGTAAACGTAAACGTTAATAATCAAGTTTTCACTTCTGCCGGCACTCCCGGAGTGCAACCCGTTTTTTTTTATCACTGCATTTTTTGTTTCGACTTTTTCTATTGTTGCTCATATCTCAAAAAAACGTCAATTAAGATAAGCAATCCATAGTGAATTTTGTTTTTAATATCGGTTTTTACCACGTCTGTTATCACTTTAGAATTCACTAGGTTCCGCCCTTGACTCCGCGTCAAAGTTCATATAATATTATACACCGTGAATTTTAATTCGTTGTAAATCTTTCAGGGGATGAATGTACTCATGAATATGAACAACTTTTACTAAGGGACATAGTACGAAATGTGAAAAAAAACACAGCTGATCCGTACAATAATTTACTACATTACGATCAAATTGTATGGATTAGCTGTTTTTTTTTAATTCAGGTTGTATTATTCCACGGGAACCCTAGCTAGCTTATGTGCTATTCTAGACTCTAAAATTTTATCCAGATCCGTTCGGCCGTTCTGGCGTGATCGAGCAACAAACATTTATCCAAACTTTCGAATTTATAATTGTAGTATGTACCTAACATTTCTTATCTATCTATCTATTTTAATTTAAACATATAAAATGCTTTGTCCTGAATGACTGACTGACGGATCAACGTACAGCCTAAACCGCTGATCGTAGAGACCCGAAACTTGGAGGGTGTGTTCTTTGTATGACGAAGGCTTTCGACAAGAAAGGATTTTCCAAAATTCACCCCCTAAGAGGATCAAACGGGGGTCCAAAATTTGTACTAGTACCTATACAATATGACTTAAATACCTCAAATTAAAAAAAAAAAACAAGCATGATGTTTAATATTATGGTGGTCGTCGTTCAATCGATGTTTTAAATAACATACAGTAGACAATATAGTGTGGGTTACAAATGTTAACTTCCTAATCATAATATAACAATATAAGTTAGCAAGTTTAAATAGGCATAGATACATATACGTTGGTTTATTCTTATTCAGTTTTATGAATTTATTTTTCTTTTAAACACTTTTCTTTAGAAATATTCATCATTTATTTTTTTCCTCTGTAATTTTTTTTTTGCTGCTTTGCTCTTTTGTCTGGTTACATGTGTGTACGTAATAATGGTTAAATTAATAAATTAAAAAAAAAATTAGTCATTTTTTTTGTTAACCCTTTTTGTGTTTCGCCCTTGGGCAAAAGTCTTCCCTTCCTCCTTCCTTCTCTCTATACAACAAGAAAATAAGATAAACTTATTAATACCATGCAATTTACACACGCTTTTTATGAACTGTAAATTCTATGACCGAGCAATTAGCTTAATATGACATTATAGGGGCAAATTAATTTACAGGTCAGGGTTCATTCATGATGTGCATAAATTTATATTCCCTATTCTGTTTACGTTGTAAAAGTGATTTCTAATTGAAGTAATATGATGAAATCGACAGATGAATGAGATTACGTCATCCTTAACGGTTTTTAACAGATGAATCAGCAAAGTAAATAAAATTAAAAAGTAAAATGGAAGTCTGGAAATTCCGAGTGGTAAGTTTTTTAGGTATTCTTAGAAAACAATGATTAATTATTAGAGCAGAGAGTGTAGTGGCGAAAAAGTAATACCTACAAATTTAAAAAAAGAATTTTCCAAATTCGTTTTTGAATACAGAAGTTCAGAGGTAACAAACATTTAAAAAAATTATTACACCCGTATATAATAATAAAAAGAGACAGAGAGAGAGAACGGGAAGGTCGCCTGGATGTATAACATTTTTTCTTTACGTGACGATTTCTGTCAGTTAACTTCTACCATAAAACGCGTTAAATAACCGCGTTCCAAAAATAAAATAAAATTATTTTACCGAATTCCTTTTTAATTTTCTTTTTGAAGTCGTCTTAAAACCAACTATGTCTGAATCCAATTATGTGCTAAAGTCCTATACTTATGTAATACTCACATTTCGTGGTATGATGAGTATTTTGAAAATAAACCCAACTTCGCTAAAGGCTTATTGATGCATTACTCCGTAGAATATTTACATAACATCTATCCTTTATGTACCTTCTATCCATATGCATAAGTTCGAGAATTACTGCACATAATATTTGCATTTTAATGCGTCTTCGTTCGAAGAGTCTGCGAATTTATTGTTAATAATTGTATGCAAGGAGATTTAATAAATGTCACTTTGTGATTCAGAAAGGAATTACATACATAACATCACGCTTGTAATCGCCGAAGGGTTAGGCAGAGGTGTACCCATTAGTAGGTACAACCACATTTCGCTAGTTATGTTTTTAAGTTCTATGTAATAGGGGGCGAGCCTATTGCCATCAACCGGGCACAAATCCAGACTTCAAGGCTGCTACTGAGAAATTTCTGTTGGAAAAACCCAATCACACTTTGCCCGACCTGGGAATCGAATTCAAGACCTAATTCTCAGCAGTCGCGCTTTGCAACCAAGTGACCAATGAGGCAGTCAGTAGAAAAAAGCCAAAGAGGCCTAGAGCATTGATCAGACTAAAATAAAATAAGTACTAAAAGCGAAGATGTTTCAATACGAGAGCTATCAGCACTATAAATTGAGTGTAAAGGTCATTGGCACCTTATAAATATACTGATCTACTACAGACAGACACACATATCAATTGCCCCCTGTATTTGTACTTCCCGCGCTACAATTGGTCCTGTGGGTTACTTATGAAATTGCTATCTTATACAGAAGATCGGAAAAAGATACAAAAAAAAAACACATTACAAACTGAAGAGTCAATTTGTAATGTCAATATACCTAATGCCTTTGTAATGCCTTTTACTAAATGTTTTTACTCGGTATTTATGCCAAAGAACAATAATCATTTTCGTCTGTCTATCTGATTGGTCGGGTTTATCTTCAAAATGGCTGGACCGATTTTGACGGGGCTGGCAGATAGTTGATGTTGGAGTAACTTCGGCTACTTTTATTTTAGAAAAAGAACTATATTTCTACGCATAAAAATAAAACCTCGTGATATTGGTAATGGTGACATTCATACGAAGTAGCGGAATGACCTAGTCATAGATAAAACTGTTTGAAGAAGTAAGTGCAGGTTTGTTCAATAAGGTTATAAATGATCGATCCTTTGATCAGTAAACGCTTTGTTTACGACAATGTTACCTATGCATTCTGTTGATGTTCTAAAATAGAATTTCCTGGGCAGTCAGTAAGTATGTTCATTGAATCAATTGTTTCCTTCCGCTCGCACTGACTCCTGACTCCTGACATCTTCGTTTTTTCCTTTGATCAATTTATTGCTCACTTCAATGTCGCGTTCGTCATTTAAAAGTTCCCCTTTTGAACTCTATGGTAGAATTAGCTTTTTTCTTTTTTATTTCTAATTGAATTCTTATTTCAAATCAACGGTTTAATTTACGATGTTCTTTCTCGTAATCGAGTATATAATGACATTTCATTAAAGTTAATTGCTTTCTTCAAATGTGTCGTAGTAGTTTAACGGAATTGGAATTCATAAAATCATTTAGTTGTGTCATAAAAATATCTATTTATTTTCTAAATGTGGAATTAAAGTTTCTTGTACTTATGATAAGATTTCGATGCAAAGTTTTAAAAGGTTATCCAAAAAAAAATTATTGAAAAACTACAGTTAACTTTTGGAATACCTACTTACCTATAACATTTTATTTTTTATGAACTTTGTTTTGTTAGCGATTTTCATCGAATCATTAAGTTTTTAATTGAGTATGGCCTTACAAATTACACAATAAAATTGTGTGTAACAACGAACCGTTTCTATTAAATTATTCAAATGATTATTACTTATTGATGATTGATAGATAAAGGTTAGGGAACTCACAAGTCCAGAATATCTGATGAGAACCTTGACGGTCAATCAAGAATCATATTGAAATTATTAGGTAGGTACTTATAGGTAGGTAATCCTTAGGACAACTGCACTTTATAGGGCTATAAGTACTTAGTGAGTTAAATGTTTTTTACTAATTGAATTTCTGCCCAATTAAGGTAAACTAACGTAAAGTAACTTAGGCTCAGCTTAGTCGTAAAATACTTGTACATAAGTAGGAATTTTAAAAAGGTTAAATTAAAATATTTAATCTGTTACTACCATGTGGGGTTTTTCTAACTCTCGAAAATATTTTAGAAAGAATTGATGTAAAAAAAATCAAATTGTCGATTATACAGAGATGGGAATAAAAACTGCGTGCGCGACCGGTTTCATTCTGATTTATATTCATAAATATTAAAAATGTGACACGTACCTTAGGGTTTCTACACCAATGACCGTTGCACCTCATGCATTCATCGCAGTTATATTCGTTTTCTGTTTTCTGACATACGTTTCCGAATACATTCTGTATCGAAATCAGCACTATCACCGAAAACCACACACCAGCCATAGTTCTCATTTTTTAATTTATTTATTTCTTCAAAATATTAACACTAACAATAGGTACGTACCTACTTAATTTATAGTAAAAAAAAATGGCTTCTGGACTTTTTTTTAAATTCGAATTCGAAGACGCGGTCGTTCGAAATCCAAAATGCGCGCGTTCGCTTTCACGTTTCGACTGAGACTGACTATTGTCGGACGTCACGGCAGAGCGTACAAATCGCGCTCGAGATGAATCATCGTATAGTCGCGGGTGTGCAAGGAAAATTCACGGAAATTACGCTTTAACGTGTGCGTCTCGTAATACATTGAATTCATTCAAATTCTTTTCGTTCTTGTTATACGTCACGTTTATAGCGTCTGAGAAGTGGGAACTGTATTTTGATGGTAGTTTGTGATTTATTGGACGCCACGTCCGCGTAAATGTCGGGACAAAGACGAAGTCGCGGAATAAAAAGTAGCCTGCTTCCTTTCTTGGGGTTCAAACTTACCTCTTACCAAATTTCATCGAAGTCGGTTCAGTGATTTAGTCGTGAAACCTTTACGGACAGACAGAGTTATTTTTGCATTTATAATATGACATGTGACTGTTCCTAAAATACCCTAGACTGATAAAATATTAGTTTTTCTTAATATGTTAAAATTCGTGTTAATAGTGATGTTATAATAAGTCCCCAACTAGCAAAAAAGTTGTATAGTAATTGAATTATATAACTAACAGACATGTAAGGGTTTTATAATAGTTTTGTAGCAGTTCAACAGTTTTATAGTAGTGTTCAATTCGACGCGTTAGATTTTATTTATTTTGCTAGTTGGGCAACTTCCCTGATATGGATTATTTTATTTCTATAATTTATTTTATAAAAACTGGATTTGTAAAGACACCACTGAAATATTGTGTCAATGAGGTTCACTTTGATAATAACATTTTGTTTTATAAATTGATCATGGATAGAGGTCCGAATAATTAATTATATTATTTAAAAATATGTCAAAATAAAAAGTTAATCAAAGTCAAAACATTTATTTCACTTAAGCCATTATAAGGCATTTTTAAACGTCATATACAAAAAGTTAAAAAGTAAGGACCGTATTATATTATAGAGCATAGACGTCTATGGAAAAGGGAAAAGGAGGGTGGCTTTTGTCCAGCAGTGGGATTGGGCAGCAGGTAGATAATTATTAATTGTTACACAAACAAAGAGATATAGCGTGTCCTTTGTCCAGCAGTGGGACTGGGGAGCAGGTAGATAATGAATTGTTACAAAAACAAAGAGATTTAAATAATTATCTTTTTGGTCTAAAAATGTTTCTTTATATAAATAACAAAAGGAAGTCAAATTTTCTACATCAGTGGGTTTGAGGGCAAGCCCTCGATTGATTCAAAGAACCGAGTGGGGTGCAGCAGTTAAGCGCGGTCATCAACGGCCACTAGCTAGCGACAAGAGATGTGCCCGCAACTTCATCTCATCGTCTCGAGGGGGGTCTCCTGCCATCATGGGGGGCGAGAGACCCTGCCTCACCAGCTTGGAGCAGCACGTCTTTGGGTTGACAGGCAGGAACCTGTTGGTATCAACGCGTCATCGCGAGACGACTGAGGAGAGAAATGTGTTCTCTCTACACAGTGCGCGACAGACGGGATCAAACACAAGCGTTACGCTGATTGTGCTTTCCTCAAGTGGGTTGGATTTTGAGTAGCTCCAACCCGGGTACTACTTTACTGCGTAGAAACGGACTTCCCATTATTCATTCGTCGCGCCTGTATATATACAACGTGCAAAGAAAATATCACTTGCGCGATGTAGAATTTTCGCATAATTATTCATAATAATGCTCAAAATTATCTACTATTAATCGTGAATTTTCAATATTACATATTATTGAGTCGTATAATTGTGTTATTTCGACGAATTAAGCTGTTTTGTGTGAGTTGTGGTCAAAATAGCGATATAAATGTTCCAGCAGCGACAGTAACGCCATCTCGTATCGGTTTGAGACACTACTTGTCAGAACGTTTTTTAGGGTTGCTTACGGACAAGGGTTAAGGGTCGATTTTTGTCGAGTGAAGATAGGAATTTGGATTTGTTGTTTGTTAACTACATTGACTAACTGTCTATTCAAAGCTGCGTTTAAACAACTTATTGCTAGTATAATGTGGTCAGGCGTATCGAAAACAATGCGATATTTATAAATTATTTCAATAAGGGCTGATTTTTCAATACTCAGATAACTTTTATCCAAAGAATAAATGTGACATATTTTTCTATAGAAAAAATGTCATACCGCCATATTTATCCCTCTGTTAAGAGTTATCCGACGATTGAAAAAATAGCTCTTAGTAAAAGACAAACTCGGTTATTTATTTATTTATAAACTTTATGCAGTAAAAGTACAAAGGCGTACTTAATGCCTTAGGCATTCTCTAACAGTCGACCAAAGGTGGTGGAAGAGATAACATGGTAGGTGCAAGTTATTGTACGAGAGTAAAACAACAAAATAACCCCTAACACACCCTAACATAAGAAGCACCACCCCACTCTCCACACATCCCACACCCCCACTCTAACACACCCCCACTCCTAACATAAGAATCGAAGCTAGAATTTCAGGTTTTAGGAATTGCAGGAGTTGGGAAAAAAGAGGGAAGTCCATGCAAAAAAAAACTTGATTATTAACGTTTACGTTTACGTTTACGTTTAACATACACGAACATTCGCGCAAGCGCCCTGCGCTGTCTAAACGAAACAGTAGGCCCAGGCATACATTTTCGCCGCGCCGTAGAGAGGGGATAGCTGTCTACTCTCCATCCGTCTTACGCTTTTTCGATCAGGTCACGTGTCCTGACGCGCACGTGTCCTGACGCGAGTTTAAGATTTTATACCCATTACAGAAAAAGTGCTCAACGCCGCTAAAGAAGTTTTCACTTCAAAAAAACAATACTTGGCTGAATATAATATAATACCTAAAACATTATTTATCGAATATCAACAGATCTCTTCCTGAATGCAGGATTATTGAACGTGGTGGTTGGTGGTTCGTACAGCGGGTTACTGCTTGGCCCAGAAGCATCCAGCTTGTTCTGTTGCATGAACTTGAGGTACTCGTGCCGGTCTCGGGCGTCAGTGAGCAGCTTCCAGGCGATCAGTGTGCCGGCACCAACAAGTAGGAGAGTCATGAGAAATATGCCGCCGAATACTGGAAAAATATAATGGTATATCGGGTGTAAATAGATGCTTAACGTAGGTACTTAGTTGAAAGTTACACGCAGAAGCAACAAGAATTATGTAACCAGGTGTATTTTGTAAAAACCTAATTGAATAGAGTGCCGTGGAGTTTCTCGCTCGTTCTTCTCCATAGAGGCCAACCTTCGTTTTGGAACGAGCAACTACCTTCAGCTTTCGGACTAACAGGCCGACTCCTTGACAATTCAAAAGCGCCTGTAAATGGTCTAATTGAAATAAATGTTTTGACTTTGACATGTTCTCCTATCATTACGATTATTTTTTGTTCTGTACCTCAAAGGAAAAAACGGAACCGTTATAGGATCACTTTGTTGACCTTTGTCTGTCTGTCAAGACCCTTTATCTCGGGAACGCGTGGAAGTATCGAGTTAAAATTAAAACGATATAAGTACTCAGGTCTACAGTTTCTTGAAGCAATTTGCCCGACCTGGGAATTTAACCCAAGACCTCATGCATAGCAGTCGCGCTTGGCGACCACTAGACCAGCCAGACAGTTTTTTTAAAGGCTAATTTTTCAATAGTCAGATAACTTTTATCCAGAGAATAAAAATGTCAGTTTGACATATTTTCTGTAAAAAAGCTGTCAAACCGCCATATTTATTCCACCGTTAAAAGTTATCTGAAGATTGAAAAATTAGCCCTTAATTATATTATACGGTTCCTTTATTTCTTAATTATACGAGGTGCAATACAACCGCAAACTGCTAACCAAACAAAATATGTATAGTTAAACAAAAATAAAATTACTTAACAATACTAGTTATAAAAGTTAGAAAAGTACTATCTACTTTTCTAACTTTTATATTTTAATAGCCTGCAAAGTAACGCACAAACTATTGTGCTTACGGGTGCATAAAACCGGGTATCCGGAAAATACTTACAATAATAACTTGGAGCACAATCCTTCTTATTCGCTACTATCAGTTCCACACTGTAATCAGTATCGTTGTATCGGTAAACAAAACTTGTCGTGCAGCCAATTTCCACCTTCACGTTACTGCATATATTCCATAGACTATCGTTCTTATGCTCCTCCGTTAAGGTCTCTATTACCTTGACCGTGATACCTTTTACGCAGGACGTGCAGGTCTCATATCCGTTCCGACGGCATTTAGCGCAGTCCATCAACTTCTCGCACTGCCATTCGTGGCAGCCAGTGCACGGGTTTATTTGGCATTTTTTGGTTTGGCTATTACGAGCGTCCCATTTAGCGATTTTATCGCATTGGCATTTACCGCATACGCATCGGCCTCGGTTGTGGCAAATCTGTAAGATATTTTCTTAAGTTAACTTAGCAGTCACAGAAGTAGCGTAGTATGCCTTTAACCGGCCCTGTATGATTTGTTGGGGGCCCTTCTACCTAACTGCGGCAGTAGCCCATATTAAAGTAAAGATTATTCATAAAAACAGAGGCGTATCTAGGGTGGGGCAAGCAGGGCCCTGGCCGCCTTTCAAAGTTTTTTTGGTTAAGAATAAAAAAATCAAAATACACCACAAAAACCATTTCATTCTATTATATTTACTTCATGATTTTAGTGTATCTGGTTTTTTATATTAAGATAATTTACGAAGCGGCGCCACACAATACTTATACGTCGCGGTCCGGACACCGACCGCGGTCCGCCATTCGGTGATCCCTGGAATAGCTAGACCTTTGGAGCTACTTACACTGCTGCTATTAGACGCTTTACAATACGTGTCTTTATTGTAACAGTCGCACGCGTCGCCTGACCAATCAGGGGCGCATTTACATCTTCCGCAGTCACATTCCCCATGCTCGGGTCCACCGCAAACGTTCTCAGGAGAACTCCATGCACTCCGGGGACAGCTATCCATGTTGCATTGGCAAAATTTACCTTCGTACCTGAGAAATTAATTATAATCTTAATATACAGGGTAATTGAACATTTACCCGAAACCTGAAAAGGGGTCATTGTACTCATCATTATGAACAACTTTTACTATGGGACCAACCCTGCAATCATGAAAAGAAAAATCAGCTGTTCCCTACAAAAATGCTAAACAACACGATCGTAATCTATGAAACAGCTGATTTCTTTTTCTTGATTGGCAATATGGCTTACCTCTCTCTACATTGACAAGTGCCACAAATACAAGTTCCATGTCTGCTGCAAATATCCGTGCTGCCTTCAGCTATGCAAGTTGAGTTATCTTTATAACCATTCTTCTCACTTTTGACGCAACCGCATCTTTCACCGTACCTACAGAAATGGGTAACTTGTTATTGCTCGGTTCCTTTTTCCAAAAGGAATTTCCAAGGGCGTGGACACAAATCACCACGGCGCGGCGCCGTCACTGTGAAACGGCACGACGCGTCGTGCCGCGGCACGGTGTCGTGTACGTTCCGCCGCTGCGGCTCACGGCAGCAACCATCGGTGAAAACGTATACACAAACTTACAGTTCATGTTCTAGATCTTTGATTCTTTGTTTTTGTTTTTTCTTCATTCGTTGTCTTAGCAATAACAGGAGAAGAATATGCCTTTCGGGGTCAATTTTTAGGCAAGAACTGCAAGTTTGAGTACACTTTTGAACCAATGGTTACTGCCGTGAGTCGGCGTGGCGCATTGTAGATGGCACCGTGCCGTGCCATGACGTCGTGCCGTCACGCGGTGGCGGCGCCACACCGTGGTGATGTGTCCACGCCCTAAAGAAGAACATACGAACCGATTCTCACTGCAACTGCATATTCCACACAGCCTCTTCTCTCCGTAGCAAAATTTAGAATTGAGTTCGACTTCGCGTTCGCAATCACAATTTTTAATAGCATCAATTTGAAGTGTGAGTTTCTCCCCGATGCCTTCAACTACTATATCGACCACTGCGTTTTTCGTACTATTATACAGTACTGTCCCAACTATTTGTTTTTCTTTGCCAATCTCTACGTTGCAGGCAGGATTGTTGCTATCAGTGGAACAATCAGGGTTAAAGGTCATTTTGAAATGTTTCTTACTTCCTGATTTCATCTTGACTATGAGTTTGATTTTCTTTGAAATATTCTGTAATGAAGATGTTATACCTATTATGTTTTCTATTAGATACTTTTTTTCTTTTATCTTTTCTCTATACTTTTGATAGGATTTATTTCAAATAAAATAAATAACAGTAACCTAAGATACTCCAACAACTGCTAGTGGAAGTCCCGTCAAAATCGGTCCAGCCTTTTCGGAGATTAGCCGAAACAAACAGACGGACAAAAATCCATATTAATATTATAAATGCGAAAGTAAAAACTGAACCAATTTTGATGAAATCTGGTACGGGGTTAGTTTAAACCCTAAGAAAGGACATATTCCGCGACTTCGTCTGCTTCTGCGATAAGTACCTACTGTGTTAACATTCATACATCATTACAAGCAGACAGTTCAATTTTGTTTATTAGAGACTAGCGACCCGCCCCGGCTTCGCACAGGTACATGTATTATACATATAAACCTTCCTCTTGAATCACTCTATCTATTAAAAAAAACCGCATCAAAATCCGTTGCGTAGTTTTAAAGATCTAAGCATATATAGGGACAGACAGACAGAAAAAGCGACTTTGTTTTATACTATGTAGTGAAGATGGCGTTTTACTTACCTCGTAAATATCTTTTAAGATAGTCACTATAGCATCGTCATTCGTTGTATTCATTTTTTTTCGGTCAAACTTCGTCACTTGAGAACCGCTTATAAAATTTTTGAGGTCTCTGTATATGTGTAAAACTTCGACATTGACTAGGAAGATGATTATAATGTCGCGTTCGGCAGCTAGCTTGCTAATCATGCCGACTGACGGGTAGTCCATTTCAAATTCTTTTGAATACGAGTATGTATTATTATCTGTATAGCATTTACCATCGTATGGTTGAAACACACCTGCTGATTTGCCATCGCCAGCAGCATGATATTGTCCATCAGTTATGAAGACTATGATTTTTCTAGACTCATTTCTCCAACCTATTATATCTTTGCAGACCAATACTTGCGCGAGCGCATCGAGGCCTCCTTCCTGTTGATCACGGCTGGCCCCACTAGGGGTTTTTGATACTTGTTCTTTAAATTGGTTGAAGTCACTCATTAATTTCAGGCGATGTTGAAATGAGTAGGATAATTTGGAGTCGTTTCTGAATAGGGAAAACATACATGTATTAGTAAGCTTTAGATACCTAAAATAGTTACAATAGTTAAATATAACGTGGATCGATATAAAAGTGTGGGAGTGTTAAACCTTTTCACCGCCACAGTCATGTATAGATGACAACCCAAAATGTGCCCAAAATGACGTGGCAGTAAAAGGTTAAATAACTTTTCATCTTTTGGCGTACTCATCAACTTTTTGGCGCACCTTAATACAAGTTACTATGCCATGTAACATAGCTAGGGCCATTGTTGACTATACCACACTTTTGAAATAAATAAATTATTATTATTATCTTACTTGGTTGCGATCGGCGCAAGTCGTTTGTCTATAAACGTACCAAATCCTAAATGAACGTTTTTAGTCATTTCTTTAATTGCAAGATAAATATCTTCACCCCGTTTAGCAGTCATATTTTTTATATTATCTATTGATTTAGATGCGTCTAGAAGAAGATATAAATCTACTGGGAAATCTTGAGCAGGCTTAAAAGAAAAGTTTAAGTTTTCGGCCATTCCTGGTCGAAGTTTCAATTTGTATCGCTGAGGCTTGATTTGTATGACGTGATCTGAAACGGAGCTGAATTCTCTTGCTTCCGATGAGCGGACTTCATTTTTAGGGTTTTGTAAAGCTTTTGGACACCAGCTGTCTTCGTAAGAATTCTGGGGCATGCATCTCGTACCATTGAATTCGTTCTGAAAATATAAATTTAATTTTTAATGATTTCAAATAAGTACCTACATTTCATAGTTTATCCATACTAATATTATAAATGCAAAAGTACCTAACTCTGTCTGTCTATCTCTTACGCTCTCACGACTAAATCACTGAACCGATTTTGATGAAGTTTGGTATGGGGTAAGTTTGGACCCCAAGAAACGACATAGGCTACTTTTTATTCCGCGGTTTCGTCTGCGTTCGCGATAACCGACATTTACGCGAACCAAGTCGCGGGTAATAGCTAGTAATACTAGGAACCATTAGTTAATCTGTGGTAATACCATTAAGGGCCTGTTTCACGACCTTTGATTAAACGCTATTCACCAGATACTTTCAAAAATGGAACAGAATTTGTATGAAATAATCTGCCAAATAATTTAATCGGAACTTATTCGAAGATTGTGAAACAGGCTCTAAATGTTTAAAACTGTGGGTTACTTTATTAAGCCAGTCGGTATAAATGTTCTGTCATGTCAATGAATCATGTTCTATACAATTAAGCAGGATGTTTAAAAATGATCTAAGTATATAGGGACAGCAGGAATTTTCCTTAAATATGTGGTGTAAAAATTAAAAAATTTAAAAACCCCCGGCGCGGGCGGCGGCCATCTTTGACCGATTTTCATTAAACATACAACACTCCCGACTAATTCACTTTTCAAACCAAAAAAAAAAACAAAATATAAATCGGTTCATCCTCTCGAGAGCTACGATGCCACAGACAGACACATCCTCGTCAAAAAGACATATCACTTGTGCGCATTTAACTTGACAATAGTCTTTTATACACCGTACATACCTACAGGTAAAAGACAAAATAAAATAATATTTTCCTGAACATCAGATTCTTATTAATATACTATAATAATAACCATCTTTTTATTGTCCCACTGCTGGGTAAAGGCCTCTCCTCATACAGAGAAGGCACGAGCATTGATCACCACGCTTGCTCAAAGCGGATTGGCGATTTCAGAATTATATTGATTATAAGTCCAGAGGGTCTCCCCTGGACTTATAATCAATATGTAATCTTATAAGTAATATTAAAATAATAATGTTTTAAGAGATGGCAGTAGGCGCCCAGGTTGCCACACGATGTTTACCTTCACCAATGTCCGTGATATCCAAGATAAACGTAGAAAGTACATATGAATTAAGGTTGCCCAATATCGAACCCAGAACGCGAGTGTGTGAGTCGCGATCCTGTAAACTTTGGAAACTACAGCACTAGGCCATTATAAACATAACATCACTCTTGTAATCCCCGAAGGGTTAGGCAGAGGTGTATCCATTAGCACACATGAAATGATGGAAAAACCCAATAACACTTTGCCTGACCTGGGAGTCGAACCCAAGACCTCATCCTCAGCAGTTGCGCTTTGCGACCACTAGACCGACAAGGCAGTCATTAGGCCATTACAATAAAAAAAAATAACAAAAAAATAGTTACCTCTGCACACCAAACGCAGATATTGGGATCGCTGATGCATTCTTGACACGTAACCTTCTTCTGACAAGAGTCTAATGTGGTAATCAATTGATATTGCAAACTTAGACCCACACAAATTATTATATATTTAGCTAACATGGTTCTGTAACGCCCGTGCTACACTAACATGACATACGGAATGACTACAACGTCATGAGGATAATATTATTATGCTGTAAAGGCGTAAACACACGCTTGTCTCTTTATACACTGTTGAAAGTGTAACTGTTCCGGAAATACCCTAGGCTGATAAAATATTCGTTTACTAAATATGTTGTTGAACTGATTAGCCCTGGGGGTGACGTAAGCGGCTTTCCCTGCGGCAACCGTGCGACCGTCCTTGTCTAGCAACGGGGCGGTTAGTTCCAGCGGAATTGCGTCAGCATCATGTCGAGACATGGTCCCTAGCAGTCCTCATGACTGGAGTAATATATGAGATAGATGTGGACGAAGCCACCCTCTGGAAGTGTACCCTTTGCCCAACAATCATATCCGCGAGACACGTGTTTGTTTCAATCTAGCTGAATTATCGGTTTGGGAAAAAAACACATAGTTCAAGAATTATTAGGCAATAGCGTTGAGACTCAAAGCTGAAGTATCATTATAATTTAGTAGACTTGAGGATTAACTCCCTTAAAATTCAATAGACAGCCCCAAAGCGCCCACCCTTCACCACTTCGTAGTGTTTGAGCTGAGGAGAAGAAGTGGCGCAACAAACTCCTCAGCCCCACGTCTCTGTCTGTTTAGTCATATGGACTTTAATTACTTACATGTTTATCAGCCAAGGATATTTATTTACGTAAACACACATACACTACCATCACAGGCTTGCCTAAACTAGTAAAGTAAGACTATAGTAATTTTACAAATTGAGGCACGTGTTAATTATAACGAAAGACTCACCCAATCGCTCACCAACACTTACACTGAGATTCACGCGCCTTTCACTCTACTCACATTAATACTAGAC
The DNA here is from genome assembly GCA_949316365.1 of Hoplodrina blanda. NCBI lineage: Eukaryota > Metazoa > Arthropoda > Insecta > Lepidoptera > Noctuidae > Hoplodrina > Hoplodrina blanda. Next base: position 13,073,729 of record OX438581.1, read on the forward strand.
TTAATAATCTAGTCTATAACTATATTCAATTTAACTTATAATAATGACACTATCATCCTAGCGGTCTCTTCAATGAGACATCGCCTCCTGGCCAAGCCTTCTCACTTAACTAGCCTAGACTAGGACGTTCGTTCTCTATAGCGGTCTAAAACCGACTGCCCTTTCTTCGTCCCTGTAATCTTCGAAATCACCACGGTCAGCCCATTGCCAATGCATTTTTTTTGTAAGTACACTTTTTCAATTGTTCTAAGGGTTCTGTTCTCAGGTAAAGCCCAAGACTCGTTTATGGTAACCTAATGTGACTCTAGTATTGTGCGTTGCGCTTACAAATCAGATAATTTACTAATTTCTTTAGAATTGGTCGAAATATTGTTTTTGACCTAACAGCTGTTATGAGTTGTTAAATGGCTCGAACCATGTGATGGTTTTAAAATAAATACAATATTTTGCTATTAAACAGGTGTAAGTGGCAGACAGTCACAAAAGAAAGAGAGAAAAAAAATGATTATTGAGACAGACCATGTGCACACAAAAAGGCAATAAAAAAAAAAGAAATAAATATTTTTGTGTGTCTCACAGGTTATTTCTTATAATATTTTCAGGAATTAACACTCCTTCACTACTTACATACTAAATTCCGAAAACTGCTCGGTCTATAAAATATACATAATGTATATGAAATAATATAGAGAAAGAAGGTAATATAAATAAGGATAAGTCAAGGAACATTAGCTAAGTAAGAAAAAAAAGTTGTTTTATGAGCTTTATTTACGTAAAATTACGTTTAAAAGTCCGTCATGTAGTCGTGACCGACACATTTTTTTTTGTCTTCTATACATGACTGTGGCGGTCAAAAGGTTAATGGATACTTCCCACCGCGAGCATTCGCTTCGCAAATCAGTATTGCAAACATTCGTTGCACAAGCTTCTGTAGCAACGAACGTTCATTCCCGAAACACAATGGTACATTGTATACTAAGCTTTATGCATGCTTTTCCTCTTTTATGAATCCTAATAACGTTCCTATTTTTCCTACAGATAGTGTTATTAAGTCGATTTGTGGTATTTAGTAGTTGTCATTAACAGTACAGATGTATGTGAAATCAAACGTTTATTAATTAACATTAAAAATAATAATAATTGGTTTAAAATTCTCTAGATCTGTTGATATCGTTGCAAACTCGGTCCGCAGTCGGACCAAGATCCGCAATGAAGAATATTAGAATAGTGAACTATTTTGTTCTCATATTGTTCATTTACTTTTTTAATAATGTGAGGTGTGAAATTGATAATTGCAATTTCGGTACTTGTGGCGATTGCATAGGTTCTGAGTCGCGATGCGTTTGGTGTTCTCAAGTAAGTAATATTTTGTATTTTTCTGACTTGATTTTATGCGAGAGTATACTTGGAAAATAGGTCATACAGGATAATTATCAATACGATGTATATCAAGAGGATAAACTAGAGCTAATTTTAGTAATCATAGGTATGACTGCCTCGCTGGTCTAGTTATCGCTAAGCGCGACTGCTGAGCATGAGGTCTTGAGTTCGATTCCCAGGTCAGGCAAAGTGTTATCGGAATTTTCCATCAGGAACTTTTCAGTAGCAGTCTCGGAGTTTGGATTTGTGCCCGGTTGGCGGCAATAGGCTTGCCCTCTTTACATGGGACTAACATAACTGGTAAAATGCGGGTGTAAACTTTATGTCGACTTACTGAGTTGATTTTGAATTAAAGCACTTTTCAAAGTTTTTGATATTTTCATCAAAAATTGCTATTGTAAAAAATCTTTTCAACTTTGGAAAGCTGGATGCGGGTAGCGCAGGACCGGACATTGTGTTTATCTTTTGGGGAAGTCTATGTTGTTCGACGGAAATGATGATGATGAGTCCGAGTATGAATCTTGAAAGATTTTTCGTTCTAATTCATTTATGTGTGTTTGTGTATACCTACCTAAGTATTATCATTATTTTTAGGACGAATTTAAAGATCGCCGTTGTCGCCCCCTAAGTTACGCAAATAAAACTTGGTGCGAGGTGAAACATACAGTAAATCCTCAGCCAACATCGAATGTGAAACAGAATCAAGATTTTGGTCAAATGAAAGATGGCATCGCAGTCCAATTAAAGCCACAACTGATCCAAATGAAGGCACGACCAGGGGTTGAAATGAAATTCGACATGTCATTCAAACCTGCCAAAGATTTTCCTTTAGATGTTTATTATCTTATGGACATTTCTTACACAATGAAAAAAAAGATGGCCGACTTGAAGAACCAAGCAAAACAAATATATAAGGACTTGACAGTCTACACGAATAACGTCAGACTAGGCATCGGAAGTTTTATCGAAAAGCCTGGCTTCCCATACGTTGATCCTAATGAGTAAGTTACCTGGTTAATTGTGTGACTGCCGAGCATGAGTTCTTCGGTTCGATTCCCATGGGTTATTGGGTTTTTCCATATTTGGGAATTTCTCAGTAGCAGCCTCGGAATCTGGATTTGTACCCGGTTGTGGCAATAGGCTCGGCCCTTAGGTATTACATGAGGCTTAAACGTAACTGGTGAAATGTGGGTGAACCAATGGGTACCTACACTTCTGCCTAACCCTTTCGATTACAGGCGTGATGTTATGTATGCATATATGTTGAATTGTCAAGGAGTCGGTCAGTTGGTCAGAAAGTTAAATAGGTAGGCCTTTATGGAGAAGAACAAGCAAGAAACTCCACGGGCACTCTTTACAATTAGGTCTTTACCAAATCCTAGTTACAATATTCTGGTTCCTTCCTTCTATGTTTGAAAACAATCAAGGTGAATATAGAACAGTAAAAAAAAAAAATATATACCTAAGCTAGGGTAGTTAAGAGATGACCAATTCCAGCTTACAGCGTCCGTTCACGACCATGTCTTATCTTTGCACCTACCAGATTTCATGACTTATTCCATTTCAGGCACATGAGTCACGCTTTTAGAAATGACGTACCTTTAACAAAGGACATGGCAAAATTCACATCTGTGGTCGACAACATTAAGTTCGGATCGAATTTCGATCATCCAGAAGCTGGACTGGATGGTCTGATGCAAGCGATGAAATGCACAAATGAAGTGGGATGGAGACCAGGCGCGAGACGGATCATAGTGCTATGTACAGATTCGACGTACCACAGTGCAGGTGACGGGAAAATCGTAGGCGCCATCAAACCGAACGATATGAAATGCCACTTGAAAAATAACACATACTCCGAAGCCTTGACATATGACTATCCGTCTGTTAGCCAGATCAGTCAAGTGGCAGCAGTTGGAAACTTTATAATAATATTTGCCATAACTGAAAATGAGCTTACTAAGGTAAGTTGTATAATTAGGTATATTCGTCGGAGGAAAGGATTTATTTATTCATCTCCTTACAACTATCATTACAGGCCTTAACCTAATGCGACAGATAAGTACAATTAATAAACAAAACAACAAATAATTAACAACAACAACAACAAACAATTAACAAAACAACAATTAATTAAATTATGTAATTATAGTAAACCAAACAATGCAAATACTAATTACTTATACCCACTAACAATATTATTCTAATTAACAAATAACTTATTTTACCCTAAATACTTAACAACCATTATACATCAAACTCTAATTACCTTACATAACTACATTAGAACTTTTGAGAATTCACTCAAAGTGCATGAAAAAATATCTAACCTCTCGTGGTATTCACCACACGCATTGTTCGGGTGAGAGGTGTTTTCGCTAGTAGATTGGAAGTAGGAACAATGTACTGAGCGACGATATGGTCATGTTTTATCATTGACCGGAACCGCTGTTTCGCAGCGAGTCGGGGGCCGAGGAGAAAAGAGTTTATATACGTTCAGCGCACAGAACATATACCCTAACGGGTTCAGCGTCGGCGACAGACTGACGGAACGGAGCGGCCGATACTACCCCTGTCTCGCCGCGCGTATACGCGCAGTGGTTTCGGTCAAGCTATAATTCAATTATCTTGTACTTGTGTTGTACACAAGTACTGTCCCAATTTTTTGTGTAAAAGCTTGTTACATTAGGACGTGAGGAGAAATAAAGAACGACACGCTTTTTTTATAAAAAATTGGGACTGTGACGCACCTATAAAATGCTCTATTTCTTATCAGAGTTACGTAAATTATTTTTAACTTTTTAGTTCTTTTTAATAACAGGTAATACCTATACAATGCTTGCTTGGTTACTAGAAATACAGACTTCTAGTTTAATCCACAACGAAGTTATAGGGGATCGAAAATGGCCTGAACTGCTTCGAGAAATGGATGGTACGGCCATGCCGCTTTTATTTGCTCGACTTGGCGGGGGCACTGCCGTGCCCCCCGATAATTAATCTTGTTATTAAAAAGGTTTTTTTTGTCATTCTTTTTTCAAATTTTGTTGTTCTACCAGTGGTGTAGCTTGCCGTAAACGGGCCCTGTACCAAAATTTGTTGGGGGCCCTACTACCTAACTGAGGGCTTGGATTCGGGGCCCCTGTAGCTTTGAGAGGCCCGTATCTTTGACACAGCTGATACGGCGGTAGCTACGCCCCTATGTTCTAAGCTAGTACAATGATTTGCATCTGCTATGTTATTACTTCACCACCTTTGGTTGATTCGTAGAGAATGCCTAAGGTATTAAGTCTGCTTTGTCCTATAAAGCTTAAATGAATAATGCCTTTTTACTTTAAATGCAGTCAATCCCTGAAGCGGAATATAAGGACTTAACCAATCAGATAGCTGGATCCAAATATGCACAATTGGAAGGCGGGAACAGTGTCATTAAAATCATCAAAGACGCTTATGAGGTGAGACATAAGTACTAAATTAACAGAACTATACAAAAAACTTATTATAATTATTATTTTTCCTTTTTCAACGTTGCCATATCCTAGGAACTTTTCCTGTATCGTGGATGCGTTTAGAAACATAAAAACTTATAAACACAAATAGCCAGACCCGGAACAACTATCAATAGGCCATACAAATATTTCATCCGTTCAGCGCCAACCGTGTCGTCAGGCTAATGATGTGATGAAATAATGTGTTACTATTTTTTAATATAAAACTCTCTTTCTAGGAAGTTGCAAATAGCATACAATTGAACGTCAACGCGTCATCTTCTGTAGAGGTTACCATAGACCAAGATTGCGAGTCGGTACCAAAGAGAAATTGTGAGAGTCCACACAAGCAGATAGTCAATATCACAGGGACCCTAAAAATTAAATCATGCTCAGGAGTTGATGATAAGAACCAGATAAACGTCATAGTTAACCCTGTGGGGTTAGATGATAAACTCATCATACAACTGGATGTAGACTGTAAATGCGATTGTGAGAAAGGGAAAGGTCTGAGCAATCCCGGAGAGTGCAACGGTGCGGGATTTATGCAATGCGGTATTTGCAAATGTAATCCGGGAAGGTAAAATTACTATTTTTTACTGATTATTACAATTTTATTTTTCTCTTATTTTATTCACTAGATTTGGTTGACTGGTAGATAATGTCTAAGGCCTTGAGTCCGTCCCTGTACTATATGTTGCATGTTAAAAAAAAAGATAATGCTACGTTTCGCTGTGTCTGTCTGTCTAATAAAAAAAAAAAGATATAAAAACACTATTCTGTTAAAATGCAATGTTGTGTAAAAATTTCAATTCATCGACAGTTTTCATAGATTTGCAAACATGCGGAAGCTGAATTTCTATACAACGTAAAATAATATATGTTTTTGTATTGTTACAATCTATATTGTATTTTTTTTATTAGTACTTATATAAAATTGCAGAATAACAATGTAAACAAAACTAAAAAAAAATATGATTTTTTTTATTTGGAAACAAAAATCATTTATATTTTTAAGTATCTACTTATTTCAGCATGTTTATTTTGTTTTTTTTTTCAAGATATGGTGTTGATTGTCGATGCAATGGCTCATCATCAGATAAGACTGATATGGAGAAATGTAAATTCCGTGTCGGCGATTCGAAACAGTGCAGCGGTAGAGGAATATGCAGGTAAAATTTTATGTAACACAACAACCGTCTTTCCGCGTCAAAGTTGATATAGGTACGACACACGGGAACCGTACATTTTTCCGCAATAAACAGTAGCTTCTTTACTATTCCGGACTATAATCTATCCCTGTGCCAAATTTCATCCAGATCCGTTTAGCCGTTTTGGCGTGATTGAGTAACAAACATAACTTTCACATTTGTAGTAAGAAATAACGACCCGACGAATCACGTGCATATAAATTAAATGTTTTTTCATTTATTAGGTGCGGAAAATGCGAAGACTGTAAAAAAGGGTTCTCTGGTGATTTTTGTGAGTTTGATGATAACTCATGTCCTAGACCAAATAGTAAGCTATGTGCTGGCAACGGTAAGTGCGAGAGGGGGCAATGCCACTGTAATGAACTGTGGACCGGGGCGGACTGCAGTTGCCCCGTTGACAACAAGTATTGCTTCGCGCCCTATTCTAAAGAGGTACCTAAATTATTTTACTACATACATAACATGACGCCTGTAATCCCTGAAAAGTTTTTTAAATTTTAGTTTTTAATACCTATAATGTTGCTCTGCCCTAACAGGATTCATAACTGTACTTTAGCTATAAGCCTTATGTAACATTTTTTATACACATTATGGACATCAGAATGGCTGACCACTTTCTTTCTTTGATATATTTCTTAGCGTGAAGGTAGCAAATATTTCATTTAAATGTATTAAATAGTAGCAAATAGGTACTTAACAGTGCACGTGGTCTCATGTACATATCTCGTTTGGTTCAGCCATCCAGATGGTGACATGGTATGCAAACAAATGAATATGAATATGTTTAATTACGGTTTTAGGTCTGCTCTGGAAGAGGCACATGTGTTTGTGGCGTGTGCCAGTGCGACGCATTGAAAGGTAAAAACGAGACCTACTCCGGAGCATACTGCGACAGTTGCGAAGAATGTGCTGAAGAGAGATGTAAAGAACTTGAAAACTATGCTTACTGCAACTACATGCACAAAACTGACAAGGCATTCTGCGACAAAGAGAACAACGGAACGGCAACAAACGTCTTGTTCATGAACAAAACTGAAATTAATGGTCCAAATTTATATATGGCTAAGTGGTGCAAGAAGGAGTTGGACAGCCAGAACGGTACTTACATGGTCTTCAAGTACCAATACGAAAAATATGTATTAAAGATTATTATTCAAGAGGAATTGGAAACACCGCCCAAAGCTAACATTTGGAGTAAGTATTTTTGTTTTTAAAACTTTGCCTTTCGCTAGGTAGTACTCCTGTATCGTGGGCACGTTAACAAACATAATAAACTTTACATAAACCAACAGCCAGACCCGGAACGACTATTTACAACTATACTATTACTTACGTACAAATATTTTGTAATCTTCAGAGACTAAATTGGCATATTAAAAAACACACTTTAAGACATAATTTCAGCTTATTGCAATACAGCAGCAGTATCATATAGTTTTGATGGTTCGGTCATTTTGAGAGGATGAGTGAAAGACGATTAACAATAGTGATTTATATGGCAGAGGTGAGTGGCAACGCTGGGAGGGGTCGCCCTAGGAAGACCTACACTGACCTTATTGGTGAGGTTCTTCAAAAAGGTCAGGTGCGCAGTACTCGTAACCGGCGTGCTTGTATGACGAGATGTATGAACGTAGATGAGGCGAAAGAAGTATGTAAGGATCGTAACAGGTGGCGTTCTGTGGTTTCTGCCTGCTGCATACTCGAAAATGTTTTCAACTAACTTTTTAGAACTATGTATTCTGCTTAAATGTGTAGGAAGTTTAATTATAATCGGTTCATTATTTTCGAAAAATAAGGAATAGTGTTAGGTTAGGTTAATAGTTTTAGGAGTAGTGCCTAGTTAGGAATAGTATGGCGGGCTTTTCCCATCTTGTGAATAGAGCCCAAGGCGTCATGCTCAGCAGTAGCATTTGCGACCACTGGACCAACGAGGCAGTTGAAATAAAGACATAATTTCAGTATATTGCAATACGCATACCGCAAACCGTTACCTAATCTTTCAAGTCAAGTAACAGCCCTTTCACACGGCAGTCCAGTTTTGCAGGATCGGCTTTTTACGGTATCCTGCTAAACTGGACGCTGTGTTCACATGGCAGTTCAGTTTTGCAGGATTCACGCACCGAAACCGAAACCGCACGCAGGAAGCCGTGTGAACACTGCTATTGAAATATATGTGTGATTAAACGGGATCCCGCTTTTTACTGGACTTCGGATCCAGTTTCTAGTGACAAAACCGAATGGCACAATTCGACCGGATCGGTTTTTTGCAGGATCCCGCATGCAGGATGCTCGTATGAACGCTAGCATATAAACACATTCGCCATCAAACGGGAATCCTGCAGAAAACGGGATCCTGCAAAAAACTGGACTGCCGTGTGAAAGAGCTGTTACTGTTATATTATAATTTGATTGTCCTTTGTTTCAGTTGCCGCTGGCTCGGCGATAGGAATGGTATTGTTAATTGGAATCTTAACTGTCATCGTATGGAAGATTCTAGTAGACCTCCATGACAAAAAGGAATATCAGAAATTCTCGGCCGAAGCGTTGGCCCAAGGTTACGATGTTTCACAAAACCCATTGTATCAAGACCCTTCTATTAATTTTTCAAATCCAGTGTACAATAATCAATGTAATTGATGATGCAAACAGGAAAAATATTTTAAATGTCATAGCTATAAATATAAGAATAAAAGGAAAACAAACTGAGTTATCCTTAGTGTCCCAAATAGACCTTGTCAACATTATCATTATAAATAAGTTTAAACTAAAAAAAATATTTTTAAAAGCAAGCTTTTATAACTTAGTGTGACGTATTTTTCTCAGCAAACCCTTTCATTTGAGACCCATATCATAGAAGTACACAAAATAACTAGTACCTACGGCATCTTGGCTGGTCCACCATATTGATTTAGAAAGACGTCACTTAACTCACCATATATTGCCATCCAAACTAAATGAGCATGCAAAATTTTAGCTCAATCGGGTGAGAACAACTGCTTTAAAATTCAGTTGTAAGTTTTGAGTCGAACAAACATAACATTACAAGTTGAATAAAAGCTTGTAATAAAAATACAACGAGAAGTAAAAATTGGGTATAAGATACTATTAGCCAATTATTCCTAGACATAACTTCGCTAAATGAACATTTTAATATAGCCCTGAAAAACAAATAAAATCCATGAGGAAGTCACGTTTTGACAGGTCATAAAATTGATTGATAAATTGTATTTTTTTTTGTATTTATATGTCTAGATTTAGTTGTAAGATAAATATAGAAATATTTTATATAGCCTAACAGGTTGAATTTAAATTTATTGGCAATCTTTCAGAACCCGTGAAAATATCTATGAATATGAATAATTTTTACCAAACAACTTGATTAGTGAAAAATTAAAGAACTGTTGTATTTGATTTTAATTTTATTATAGAAATTACTTTGTAAGGGTATTTTAGAGGTGGTTCCACGGTTTAAAGTTTTCATAAGTATTTACCTTAGATTATATCAAAGGTATTTACATTAAAAACTTAAAAATTGCCAGTGGATTTTGTCAGTCCATTAGGTACAAATAAAAGTCATATTTTTCATTTTAAGTTTAATTAAGAAGGTACTCAAAATTTGTACATTATCCCCGCGTAATTTGTAAAAGTAAATAATGTTATAAATTATATAAATAAAAAAATATAAAATACCTAAGTTAAATGTTTAACAAAATTTGGTTTTATAATATTCACAGCGGCACACCGACGCCGTGTTTGTAAATCGTTTACAAATTTTGTTCAATAGAACCTTTTAGATGAATATTATAGTTCTCATCATTTTTTAAAATATAACGTTTCAAATGTTTCCAGTGTCCTTTTAATAAATCACGTAGGATCCTTCCAAAAGAGAAGAAGTAATTCCAGTCACTTTTCAAGTCCTGGAGCTTGTTCAGAATTCGACATTCTGTCGAAAGTGAGATGCAGAATGCCAAATTCCGTTTGTGGTTGTATTATTTACTTTTTGTTTGCGACCCGGGGTGGGTGGCGGTCGTGCGACCGCCGCAGCCGAGTCGGTGGTTCGTCGTTGTATAGTTTCTTCTCTCGACGTTCTTCCACGTCCAGTTTTGCGATGGTTGCCTGAGATAGGTACAATATTTGATCATTTTTGTTGATTTCCGAAATGTGCAGAAAACTAAATTGTATTTATTTACACGTCTATTTATTTACATGTTGGGGTCGGCTCCCAGTCTAACCGCATCCGGTTAATCCAGCTGAATACCAGTATTTTACATGCGACTGCCTATCTGACCTCCACAACCCAGTAACTGGGTTAATACGATACCCCTTGGTAAGACTGGTTGTCAGATTTATTTACACGTAATTATGTTTTAAATAAGTAAGAACGAGCCTTTCGTTGGAACTGATAGTAAATAATAATATTACTGTTCCAATAATCCGCTTTGTTGCTTTAGGTATTATTAAAAGAGACTAGAACATTGAAAGTGACTTTTTTTAAAGTCGGGCTTAGTGAAAAAAAAAGTCGGCCATCTTTACTATGGCAATGGCACGAGGTAAGTTCAAAGGGGAGTCTTGTAGCAGAATATACTTAATTAGGTGTTTTCTTACCCTATTAACCTCCCGTACGCGGCGTATGCGCAGACCCGGAGGCGGGGAGGGCGTGGCGGCCGACTCGGCCGCGAGGTCGCCGGCCGACCGCCGGCTACCAACCGCTAAGTTGCTATTTTCAGCTCTGCATCCGCAACTGAAAGATGGAACCCAACTTTTGTGATCTACTTTCTCAACTTCATAATCTACTATAAAAAGTAATAATAATAATACCAGCCTATTACTGTCCCACTGCAGGGCAAAGGCCTCGGGCATGCTGCAATCGCGGCGGTAAGACCCCTCTTTGAGGAGTGGCTGGAGAGGCGCTACGGCATCTTCACCTTCCGACTGACGCAGGTCCTCACCGGACACGGTTGTTTCGGGAGGTTCCTGTGTCGGATTCGGTGGGAGGAAACGCCCGAGTGTCACCACTGTGTGGACCGCCCGGAGGACACGGTGGAGCATACGGTGCAGGTTTGCCCCGCTTGGACAGAGTATCGCCGTGTCCTCACGGAGGCGATAGGCGGCGGCGACCTCTCGCGTCCGGACCTGGTTCAGGCCATGCTCCGGGGCGAGAGGGAATGGGATGCAGTCACCAAAAAAAAGGGGCAAAGGCCTCTTCTCATACAGAGAAGCAAGTGCGTTGATCAGCACGCTTGCTCGTGGCGAATCGGCGATTCTAGACTTATATTAAATATAAGACCAGGTTTCGAAAATAAATTTTTAGAATTAGAAATTCATCGAAAAGAAATCCATTACAAGAATGTGTGAGTGACACTGATACATACGCGTCAATCTCAGCATTAGTATTGGCGGCTGGTGAACGTGAAGGACTAAGGTCATTGCAAGGTGTAGAGTTTCTAGAATCTTCAGGGTTTCTTCGACAAACCGCGTCTCGAACCTCTTGCAGGCGTCGGCGCTCTTCTGCCACTTTGCGATCTAGTTCCGCTACTGTTTATAACAATGTAAAATAAAAATAACTAATAGGTACCAGCCTATTATTGCCCCTCACCAGGGCAAACGCCTCATCTCATACTCAAGGCGGATTGGCGATTTCACAACATAGCATCCTGTAATCCCCGAAAGATTAGGCAGAGGTATCATAACTGGTAAACAAACTTCGCCAGTTATGTTTATGTCCCATGTAAAAGGGGGCGAGCCTATTGACATCAACTAGGCACAAATCCAAACTCCGAGGCTGCTACTGAAAAATTCCAAATGGAAAAACCCAATAACACTTTGCCCTACCTGGGAATCGAACCCAAGGCCTCATGCTCAGCAGTGGCGACTTCAGACTTATATCAATATTTATAAGTCTAGGTTTTCTCATGATGTTTTCCTTCACCGATGTTCGTGATGTCCAAAATAAACTTTGAAAGTACCTATTTATTTATTTAAACTTTATGCAACAAAAAAGTACAAAGGTGGACCCATAGTACATAATTATGAAATAAACCTACCTGTTTACAGCCAGTAGGCGGCAGCTAGTTAGGTTCAGGATAGTAGCAAATAAACTGATTACAGGAAAACCTAACAAACTAATTAGGTAAAATAACATTGTATTTAAAATAGACACCATATATAACAAAATATTAATTTGGTTAAACAATACATTAGATAGAGATATTTCTGTAAACAAAGTAAGGAAAATGAACCAGAATAACTTACTGTGTTGTTGCGTATTACGTTGTTTATTCATCAACTCGTTCTCTAAAGAGTCTATTTTCTTTTGAAGGGCTTCCTCTTTCGTGAGTTTCGTTTTCCATGTGCGACATACTTTCAGATGGAGAAATGACAGCTCTTGGGCGTCCAAAAATTGAAGACCGTCAATCTTAGAAGATCCCTAAATGTATTAATACGAATATTAATGGAATTTGGCAAACTGTTTACAATATTGTTTGTTTAATTAACGTCTGCTTTCTACGAGTAAGTATATTATGCGATCTGTAGATCGATAGCTACGAATTAAATTATAGAAAGCTGCCATAAATCAGTTGAATAATTTATAATTTCTAGACAAAAATAATAAAAATCGAATCGAATCGCGTTTTGACAGCTCATAAAAAGCATGTAAATTGATAATGTCATACGATTTTATCCATCGCCTAACTTTACATGTCTTGGGTTGTGTGTGTTTTGATTAACACAATGGCAGTGGCGTAGCTAGGGGTGGGGGGAGGGGGGTGCCACCAGCTCGGCGGTGACACCCGATAGTGAAAAAAAAATTACATAAATGGGGTGATTTGGATAGCCAACATGTATTGAGTAACTTACGTTATCACAATATTATATTTTAATTATGAAAGACACATTTTGTAATAATTCTATAAATTCGTAGGTACTTTACGTTTAAGTTTTAAGTTTTTTTCTTGGGGTGACACCACAGTTATCCGCCCCGGGTGCCACCCATGCTAGCTACGCCACTGCAATGGCAATATAAATTAAAGTAGGGTCATGAAAAAAAAGTGATTCTTACGTCTGCACATCCATTCAGTATCTTAGTAGCGATGTATTTTAAATACGTGTGTTCCGCCATTTTACGTTGTTCAACATCAACTTGATCGAATATGTTGCGTATAGTTTCTGATATGTTTACGTCAATAGAGCAAGTACATGGACCGTTTATTCGTGTCTTTGGCTTCACGTTAAATGCTTCCACTGTTGTCTTTGTCAACATCCTGGTGTCACCTCGACACTTCCGTCGCGTCTTGATCTCGGGGGATGTCATTTTTATCGGTTCCTATTTAGGTAGGTCAGAAAACCTCATTTTTCATTTAATTATTAAAAAAAAAAACAAATAAAAGAAGACGGCTAGGTGTTATTCGTGTTTGAAAGAAAGAAAAACTATTTATTCAGGCGAAAATGACGCACATAACATGAAAGAAAAATTGAACACAAAAGCAAAATAAAAACAACTAAAAAATTAAAAATAAGAAAATACAAGTAAGAAACATGCGCCACTACCGCGCGAAACGCTCAGCATAGTAATTAATAACAAGAATGGCATGGAATTAGTTATAAGTTGGTCCTATGTCTAAGAATATAAAAGAATATTACATCTTTATCTCATTTATCTTTTTTATTGGAACGTTAGCCCAATCTGTACTAATTTGACGAGGGAATGTTTCATTATAGAACTTGTAAAATTTTCTGCGATTAAATGTTAATGAATTACTTACTGTAAATATTCTATTAATTATTTATATTAATACAAAAAAAACTGTTAAGTACTTACGTCATCAAAACATGCAGTCCCCGAAATTTTCAATTTCAAAGATCGATTTTCTTTTTCTAATCGATCAGCCTTTTTCATTGCTTCAATACTCATCGATCTTAAACTTTCTACTTCGTTCTCATGCAGTTTAATAATGCCTTGTAATGTTTCTTCATGTAAGCTTTGTATGCTTTTCACGCCCTGATTGTGTTCATTTATTATGCTTTTTATATTGCTGTCATATTGCATTTTAATTGCTTCAATTTTTTTCTTATAATCTCTTTCGAGGTTTTCTAGTGCCTTTGATAGAGTGTTTATTTTTTTTTCGTACTCATAATCAACGTCTAATTTAGCCATAATGCTTCGTTCAATATAAGATTTTTGTGGACTTTTATCACTATGTTTACTGTTACTTGAAATAGTTTTGTAATCAGTGGATGACATCTTATATTCACTTAACCTTGATGGGCTAGAATCAAATGTATCTTTTGTTTTTACTAAATCAAATCTTTCATCACTCCTCGTCTTACGCAAGTCTTTGTCTTTAGTGTTATAAAATTTATCCACATAAGGATCGACTTCACCCTGAACAGTATCCATAATGTACTCTAATCCAAAGTTTTGTCGTTTTTCAATTTGGGGATTTTTTTGATCTCGTTCTGCTTTAAGTAAAAGAACATCAGCACCTACTCTCGAAAGTTTATGATGCGATACGTTGTCTGAAGGCGAAGAAATTGTAGCCTTTTGTCTAGAAATTTGAGAACGTTTTTGTTTCGATGTATTCACTTCGAATGATTTCTTCGTCATTCTAGGCCCGACAGCATCTTCGTCTGAACCTATCGATAAAAAATTGAATGATTCCAAATACTGATCGTTTTCGTCAGATATCGTTGGCAACGACACAATTATAGTTTTACCATCTACGTCTTCGTTAAATTTAGTGTCAGAGTCCGAATATTGCTTTTGGGATGAGTATAGTGCAAGACTATATGAATCTAATGATTTTTTATCAACATCCGGGGTAGTAATAACAGAATAACTTTCTGCCCTAATCCTTGGTAAATTAATTTCCAGTTTATGCTTTGCGTGATTTCCGTCATCTTCGAAGATTTCTTCATTTTCTTGAAAAACAAATGAATCTTTATTATCAATATTACGTTTATGATGATTAATATCGTCGCTGGTTCCTTTTTTTGCAGGATGTACAGTTACAGTCTCTACTATTAACTCTGAGCGCCCTTTACCAGGCCATGTTCCTCTTGATTGTACCTTATTGTCGTTATAACTGCTTTCACTATCTTTGTAAATAATAAATAAGTCTTTGTCTGTCGATTTACCTGACGATGATGTTTTACTATCTTTGTATTTACTGACTGTATTGCTGTCTGTTTCAGAACTTTCATGTTTTAATCCAGTAGAATTTCCTTGACTAAAGGAAGCAATTTTACCGCTGATAATATTTTCAGACTCGGGGTTACCTTTTGAAGAATTTGTATCCATCGATTGTCTATTATAAATATCGATTAAATTATTGCCCTTGGTACTTGCATTAGCGTATTTCTTGCCTGATTTTCGAATCTTTTTAAATGAACCACTTGAAGTAGCATTATTTTCACTAATTTCGTTTTCTTTGTCAGTAAAGCAAGTAATAGAGTGTTGTTCTAATTTTCCTGTACTTAATAGTTTCATTTTATAATCCACATAACTACTTCTGATCTTGTCAAACGGTTGTTCTACAGCCACTGATAATATCTGTACTTCATTCAATAACATTGGGTTTTTCGGCTTTTGTTCCTGTTGAGTATGACTTTTAGCCATTGATAGTTTATTCACTTCTTCCAAGTCATATATGCTATCAAGAATTTTCACTTTTGTACTGCTCATCGTACTTGTTGCTGTAGTGTTCATTATGTTTGTTATAACAGGTAATTCTTCTTTATCCGTTTGACTTTCCGTATTTTCATAATCTATCGTTATTTTCGCTTCAGATTTTTTCTTTAAATCTTCTAATTGCTTTTGTAATTCTGCCACTTCAATCGATTTCTTTTCTAAATTTGATTTTATTTCTTCCACCGTTTCTAGTAGAATGCTTTTATCTTCAGCCATATTTTGCAACTTTTCTTCTAATTCGCTTAACCTTTTAACAGAGCTTTGATACAGTTCTCTGAGAGTTTGCAATTCATCTTCTAATTTAGAAATATAATCATCCTTTGATTTATTTATTCTATCGTTAATCAGTTTCTTATTTTTTATTGTTGCCTCTAAATCTTCAATGACACTTTTATCTCTAGACAGCTGATTTTCAAGTTTTGCTTTGAGATTAAATAGTTCTGTCTCCATATTTTGTTTATCCCTAATTGCATCTTCTTTCTCACTAATAATTTTTTGTTTCTCTCTTTCTATAATTTTCTTTGCCTCATCCGCTTTGCTTGCGAGTAATTGTGAAGATGTTTGTACTTGTAACAATGTGTGTTCTAACGCGGAGCTCTTACTAATTTTCGCTTCGAAGGATTTTCTTATCCTATCTAGTGACGTTAGAATAGTTTCCACATCACAGTTATTTGGTGATAAATCAGTATCACCAACACTTTCTAACTCAAGTTGCTTTATATCAGTCACAATTATTTCTCTTTCATTTTGTAAAAGTTGTATTTGAGCTGCGTATTGATACTTATTTCGTGAAGACTCTTCAGACTTCACTTTTGTTACTGACAACTGTTCGGATAGCATGTCGTTTTCATTTTGAAGTTTAACTAATTCCATTTTCATGTTATGTGTTGCCCTTGAGTCTAAACAAGAAAACATGATATAATTAAAAATTATTTTAAAGAGGTGTTTATTTAGAATCGGAAAACAGAAGTAATAAAATCAATATTAAAATAGAATATAAAATTAAAGGAAGTGTAGTAACACTCACGATGAGCTTCTATATTTTGTAAGGTATCGATCTTTTCTAAACCGAAATCTCTCATTTCTTCACCAGTGTTAATAACTTGATCCAAGCTGCTATGAAGCCTTAACACCTCTTCCTCCAATTTATTGATATTGTTTTGTAATGTTGCTATTTTGGCATCCCGAGCCATAACGTCATCACCCAGTCTAATCATAATACTCTCCTAAAAAAATTAAACCGGGAGTCAGCTAATTACACAGATGAGAACCACAATTTAAGGGCGTTCATAATAAAATTACATACTGCTTCTTCGAGTTGGTGGCGAAGATCCCTTATTTTCTTGTGATTTTTTATTTTTTCTTGTCGCATCGCTTTGATTTCGTCCATGATGTCTTGGTATGGTTCAGAGGTAACGCTGGAATTTTTAATAAGCTGGAAAATAAAAGTAAAACACGAGTGAAGAAAATATGTAAATAACACAAAATTTTTCAAAATGCATAACAACCCGCCTGTTATCCTAAAGGGGTATGCAGAGGTGCACCCATAGGGCACTCACATTTCGCCAGTTAAGTTTAAGTCCCATGTAATAGGGGGCGAGCGTATTGCCATCAACTAGACACAAATCTAACCACCGAGGCTGTTACTGAGAAATTCTTGACGGAAGAATCCAATTACACTTTGCCCGACCTGGGAATCGAACCCAAGACCTCATGCATAAAAAATGAATTTAAATTTAAAGAAAAATCTATTCTAAATTATCTTATAAGCAATCACCTCATTCCTTGCACCTATTAAAGCGTCCTCCAAGTCTTCACTGTGAGTTAACAAGTTCTGACTTTGACTTTGCAATTGAGAATTCTCCTTTTCCATCCGCCTTAGATCAGCCAACTGCCTACTTAGTTCAGCTTGTAAATTCTCTTTCTCAAGTGTCATTTGATGGTGTGCTTTTTTTAACTGTTCGTACTCTATTTCTAAAGATTCATATTGTTTAATTCTATCGAGTAATTCAGCACTTTCCTTTTTTATTACGTTTAGTCTAGACTCAGTCGTCATTTTCTCCTCTTGTAAGTCTTCGATATCATTTGTAGCCTTGGCTTGTATTGTCTCTAAATATTTAATATGTTTCATTAGTTTTCTGTTTTGTTCAATTTCATGCTCTAATTCTTTTGTTTTGTTTGCCTCTAACATATTTCTCTTAGTTGATAATTCATGGAACGCCTTTTTCAAATCTTCTAATTCTTGCTCTAAACTATCAGCTTGACCGCATTTCTGTAATAATTTTTCATTTTCTAGTTTCAAATTATCTAAAACCTGCAGTAAGTTATCCATATCTCTTTTCTTGTCCATGAGATCTTTTTGGACTGCATATTTTTCACGAGACAGTTTCTGCAAAGCTTCGCTAATTCTAGATAATTCACTATCCTTTGAGCCTTCAGATTGCTGTAACCTGTCAATAATTTCCTCGCTTTCTCTTTTACTAATTTGAATAGAATGTATTGCGTTTTCGAGTTCAAAAGTCTTTTCAAGTAATTCATTTTCAAGTCGCGTTTTCTCTTCTATAAGTTGTTTGTGTGCATCTTGTAATTTTTGCAGTTCAAGAGATAAATTTTCATATTGTACAATTTTATCTTTTAGCTCGCCACTTTCTTTTAGAGTTAAATCTAAAGATTGTTCATATTCCTTCTTTTGATCTTCTAAATTATTAATGCTCTCAGCAGCATATTCATTAACATCACGTAGTTCATGGATCTCTTGCATAAGAACAGTGTTATTGTTTTGCTGGTTAACCAAATCTTGTTTCAAAGTTTTGTTTTCCTCAATCGTTGTCTTTAATAAATCTTGTAGTTTTTTGTTATCTTGTAACTGTAGTTCCAAGGATTTTGTTACATCGGCTTTTTTATGAATAACCTCATCATAATCTTTAACTTTATCTAATAACTCGAGACTTTCATGTCTGGCTACTTGAAGTGATTCTAGTGCTTGCAACTTTTCATTTTCTAAGCTTTGGAGGCTGCCGTCAAACCTTGTTCGTAATTCATTTAGTTGTTTATGTAAGTTCTTATTTTGATCTCTCTCCTTTTCTATGTCTTGCATTAATTTATTAATTTCTTGCGATTTATTTTTGATGACACTTATTAAATTATCTACACCATTTGTTTTTTCCTCTAAATCTTGGGTTAAATGTCTAGTTTCTTCTATTAAACTCTCATTATACTTTTCCAAAGCTTCATAGTTTTGTAAAGTTTTTTCATATGTGCCTAAAATTAAATCAATTTTTCTTTAGTACTTACGTAAACCTTTCAAAACAGCAAAGTAAAACAAATTAGGCTACCCAATTGACTGACATGTAACCGTTTTATGGCAACATAATTATTGAATGTGCCTAGCACACAATGATTGCAGTTTCTATCTTACCACTAATGAATACTAAAGTTTGGATGGGATGGATGTTATCACGCCAGAACAGTTGAACAGATCTGGTAAAGAGATAGATTGTAGTCTCAAATAGCACATTTTTATCACAGAAAAATGTACGAATGCCGTGAGATGATACACCAACTTTAACGGGTGGAAGGTAGTTTAGAATATTTTGTACGAGTGATTTCAAACATTGAACTTTGCATTTATTAGATCACGCATAGTTTGTTTTGTACAAGGAGGCATCAATCTGAGCTGACGAATCTGGAGCAAATCAATATTGGCCAAACGGGATGAACTCACTCATAAACAAACAAAGTAGTTAAAAGGTCATTGTTGGAGCCAAATGTCTAGCCTATTTTGTAAATCATCCGCGAAAATAAAACAATCCCCATTGTTTTATTTCCGTGGGTGGGCAAGAAGTTTTTTTTAACCATAAGGTATATAATGCCAAGTATAATAAACTGCCTTACTTTTCCAATCTTCTATTTCCAGTTTAAGGTCATTGATAAGTTCTAGGTGATTTTGGTAGTGTTTTTTAAACTCTTGTTTTTCTTCTTCATTACAAAATAGGGCATCTCTTAAATTTTTAATTTGTTCTTTTGATGACTCAATTTCGTCTAGTAATGCTAATGCATGGTTATCCGGATCCCGTACATAAGGCTGAAATTACAATATTTGTTAACTAGTTTTTAATTGAATCATGAGACCAACTCAATTATTGTGACATTCTCATATGAGCATGTGTGACGCAATCTTTAAACATAACACAACATAACTTCACGCAAAGGCAGAGGTGTATTCCACTAGTACACCCACATTGGCCAGTTATGTTTAAGTCCCATGTAATAGGGGGCGAGCCTATTGCCATCAACCGGGCATAAATCCAGACTCCGAGGCTGCTACTGAGAAATTCCTGATGGAAAATTTCAATAACACTTTGCCCTACCTGGGAAACGAACCAAAGACCAGCCTTAGTTTTTCTTCTGGATCTCCTCATTTCTGACTCGTTCTCGCAGAGAGACCCTGAGCAAAACCCTCTTCATTGCCATTGTATTGACGATTTATTACTATACATTATTAAAAACTTACCTTTCCTTGGTCTTGGTCGATCAGATTATCAATTTGCTGTAACAAACTTTTAATTTGCTGCTCTTGACACATTACTCGACAATCAGCTTCCTTTAGCTGGCACAATAAACCATTTTTCTCTTTTTCAAAAGCGATCAAAGCTTCATTCAACTTTTTCTCTAAAGAAATATTTTCAGAACGCAAGCTTTCCATCGCTTTACCTTTGATGTGATTGATCTCTCCTTCAGCTTTTAATTGTGTCTCTAAATTGGAAGTCTCATCGGTCAGCACAAGATATTGTTCTTTCAACATGTCAAGATTGGCAGAGCGCTTTCTAAAATGTTCTTTTTCATTCCATAATGAATTGTATTCGCGCATTTGTTCTTTTAAGTTTTCTAATTCCTCCTCCATTTCTTCATATTTCTTACAGCGTTTTTCTAAATTGTTTTTTTCGTGTTTTAAGGCTTCATAACATGATATTAAATCCTCGTAATTATCTTGCAGACTTTTTAAACGGTTCAGATTCTCTATGTCTATACTGTAATTGTGATTGGCTACTGAAAAGTCTTCTTTCAGATCGTCATCTGGCAAAATTGAAGAATTTTCCTTGCTGAGAATTTCTTTCATTTCATCATTTTCAATAATATCAGCAACAAGCTGGGCTCTTTTGTTATCCAGGTTTGGTATTTTTGATTCTGCTGTTGTTAGTGCATAAGTCGTGGTGGGTTCCATTCGGGACGATATGTCAACACGATAACATGCACACTCATCAGTATTTGGAGTTGGGTAAGAAAAGAAATCTTGGGTACAAGGAGCTATTAATGCGCAGCAAAATTTTTCTAAGACTTTTAGTTTGAAGAGTATTTTACCTTTAATATCAATACAACGAATATCTCTACCGGCAGTCTAAAATAAATAGTATTATTAAATCAAAGTCATATTTTGCTAAATTAGATAAAGTGATAGAATATTACAGACCAATAACTTTAAATACTGTCTGTACTTGTCATTTTGACCAAGAATACCGAATATTTTTTCTAATGCCGTGTATATATGAGCGTAGATGCAGTAAGGTTCGCAAATATCATTTTCCATAACCTGTAACCAATTAAATAAATTGTATATGTAATTTTGTAGATTGAAAAATATTTTAAAAAGTAAAACAATGATTATTACATACAGCTATTGTATTTTTCATAGCGTTTAATTTTGCGTCTTTCGTAATAATTGTTTCTTGCATTTCACTGATTCTTGGGTCTCTGACGACTGTTAATCAGAAATAAGAAGTTAGGGCATCACTCGTTTATCAACTCAGCACTTGACCTGCATCACCTCGTCCATCGTCAACGAGTCGATGGGTGGTCTATGAATCGCATTGTATAGCAACTCGCAACCAACGCGCGGTAAGCTAGTCGACTGCTTACGTGTTAGGCTACATGCGCACTATGCGGTAGCCGCAATGCGGTCAGCCGTCCGGTAGACCGCAGGATGCGGTTGCGCTTGCGGTTCAGTCGGACCGCAGCGCTCAGAACGACCGGAGCGGTCGGCCGGCAGCCGCATCGCAGTGCGTATAAAAACTACTTTCTCGTACAAATTTTTGATTCCGGTCAGCCGGACGGCTGGCCGCATTGCCGCTTACCAACCGGCTCGGATCGGACCGCATCGGAACGGATCCGTACGCATGCCGCGGCAGCCGTACGCATCCGTACGGCTCCGACGGACGCGATCGACGGAGGTAAAGTTGCATGCAAATATGAACTATAATTACTGTTGATACATTTCAATGTTCTTTACCGCATTGTAAAATGCCGCCCGGCTCGGATCGGACCGCATCGGAACGGATCCGTACGC
This sequence comes from Hoplodrina blanda, assembly GCA_949316365.1. Lineage (NCBI taxonomy): Eukaryota > Metazoa > Arthropoda > Insecta > Lepidoptera > Noctuidae > Hoplodrina > Hoplodrina blanda. The sequence goes on from OX438581.1 coordinate 13,095,836, forward strand.
ATGCCGCGGCAGCCGTACGCATCCGTACGGCTCCGACGGACGCGATCGACGGAGGTAAAGTTGCATGCAAATATGAACTATAATTACTGTTGATACATTTCAATGTTCTTTACCGCATTGTAAAATGCCGCCGGGCCCGGCCCGATGCGAGCCGGTTGGTCTGAATCTTACCTTAGACGATCCGATAAAGTTATGAAGCTGAAGTGCATGCATACACCTATGTTCTTATAAAAATCTCAGCACGATGCGAGGCGGTGCTGGTCAGGTTGTGACGACGTTTATTTTATTAAATACTAAGGCCTAAGAAATATTTTAGTCACTAAAATTGTTGTTCTCCTTACGTGTTGCGACATCACAAGAACATGGGACTTCATTTTGAACACCTTTCGATAATTTCGCTGGCAAAGGCGGCTCCTGTTAAAAATATATTTTTAACATCAAAAATATACTTGCCATTTTAAGTCTCTTGAAAAAGTAGTTCTAAATACCATTTTTAAGGGCCCGCGCGCACTAGGCAGCCAGGCTGCGGCAGCCAGTAAAACATATGACGTTGTATAGGAGCCCGCGTACGCCACGAATTCCCATATGTTTTACTGGCTGCCGCAGCCTGGCTGCGCAGCCAGGCTGCCTAGTGCGCGGGGGGCCTTAGTCTCCAGAAAAAGTTGTTCTAAATCTAACAAATAAGCGCCTATATTCCTATAGTTCATTCGCGTTAATAAAATAGTGATTCATCGGTGCAACTGAAAGTTGATTGGTTGCGATACCTATAATTTGCGACCTGAATGCTAAGTGTGAGTTTTTTCTCTCACGTTCGATTGTGAGCGCGTTAGAATTTTGAATGGGAAATTATGTTTCTTCTAGTGACCACCAGGTGGCGCTATAACTTTGTCCCATATAAATTTTTAACCCAGCATACCTATTTCGTAAGTTAACTGAAATATCAAATGCATAGCTACACTTTAAAAAAAAAGTTGACAGTAATATTTAAAGTGTAAATACCTCATCTCCCCTTGACTTGCCCGTCTGAAATGAAAAGTAAAAGATATTATACCGAATCTTGAAACATTAATAAAATAAAGCATTGGATATTTGACACCATTAACCAATAATTGTAAGACCAACAACAAAAACACTTTATTTTAGCCCTTTAAACCTTATTAATTTTCAACAACAAAACCATCACGCCTGTAATCCCCGAATGTTTAGGCAGAGGTGTAGGTACCTATTAGTACGTGCACATTCCGGCTGATGTTACGTCTAAGTCCCATGTAATAGGGGGTGAGCCTTCAACCGGGCAGAAATCCAGGCTTCGAAAATTAATTAAGTACAGAATTCAATATTTTTTTGAATTTTCACTTAACAGTAAAATTTGATTTATAGTTGCTTTGAACTAATAAATAGTTAATCAATTGAGTTGGCAAAAATGTGACGTCACAATTTACTTAAACCCTTTTTGTTTTATAATCTGAGACTGCCATACATGTGGGGAATCGCGTTTTGTATAAAAAGTATGTCAATTAATTCTAGGTGCCAAGTATCCAAATACCCAAATAATCAATATAATTACCGCAAACCCTTCAGAATCGATACCCTGAAAATAAATTTATAATTAACTTTATTTAAATTGCCAAGGTAAAATATTTATTTAAAATTTTCAATGATGAATACTCACCTCCGTATAACCGGATAAATCCAAATCTAAACACTGCAAAAAAAAAACAGGAACATTAGAAGGAAATTCATCATGTTGTTTCGATATTTACCTTTATTTATGTCATCTATCTTCTTTATATAGGGTGACTATACCTAGTGCGTTTCTTAATCTAGCTTCATAAGTCAAGTATGACAATTATGTGCTTTCGGCACATTAACATAAAGCACACTTTTTCAAGTTTAAAGTCAAAGTCAAATCATTTATTTCAATTAGACCATTAAAAGGCACTTTTGAACGTCGAGAAAAATTTGAATCTAGTTGCCCATTCCAAAAGGTAGCTTCGTATGGAGAAGAACGGGCAAGAAACTCCATACTTACTCTTTTAAACATATAAAGCCGTCAAATCAGACTCTGAGATTATAAACACTTGACCGATACTTAAACACATGATTGTACTAATGATAACGAACAATCATCAACAAAAAAAAACATCGTGAGGAAACCTGGACTTACTGTTATATTCAAACCATGTCAGAGGCCCTTGAGGCGGTTTAGAAACTCTGACACTAGGGTGTGTGGTGTCGTAAGACCTACTGCCCACACGATAAAGAAGAAGAACGAACAATTTTTCCAAAGAAATGTTTATTTTTTCATTTGCAAAGCGCGTGACCCCGATCATTCAAAAGGCGTGTAAACGCACGCATCCCATACGATTAACAGTTAAATGATAAAAAAAATGCATGCAAATGCAAAAAATGCAATAAAAAGGGATAAATAACTAAATTAATAATTACTGCTAAGTTCTGTGTGTTATTTTTGTTGGGTGTCTGAGGTCATGCGGTTTGCGAATTTGAAAAAGTCGTTTCTTTGGAAGTTGTATGTTATCATGAGTAACTATAATAAATTATCGATTACTAAGTACCAGTCTTACTACCGAAACGAGATTTTTTTTATTTATAAAGCGCAATGAAGAATATTCAATCCAAAAATCACTTTAAAGTTATTCTCTTACCAGTTCATAGAGTTCTTTATTAGCCGCTTTTATTGCTGCATGCTGAAAATAAATAACAATGATGTAGTTAGTATCATGTTATTATTATTACTTGCATTATTTCTTCATCGTAGATAAAAATGATAAATAGCTAAAGTCCTCGTCACGAGAAGCTATAAATTGTGTAAACACACATTCAGGGGTTCGCAACCTTTCGATCAAATACTGCGTCAGCGTGAGCTTAAAGTGCGTTTCACCGAATAGTTCCTATGGCGTTATGTTGCCTACTCTGTCATGAAACACTGTCTGCAACACTGAAAAATATTGCTGCCAACATAACGCCATAGGAACTATTCGGTGAAACGCACTTTACTTAAAAATGACGGCCCAAATGTTTAATATGTCCCATGTGTCAGATGCGTTCCAATACCATAAAACATTAGACGACAGCGCTTTATAACGTTATAATATAACTCAATCAAGTAAAATTGCGTGTATGTGCATTGTATCTATGGTAAATAGTGATTTTTCTTACTAAAACAAAAGTTGTTTCCCAAATTCCCAGCAATATTTTTGCTCAATGTTTCTAAGTTTGGCAGTATGCTAAAGTAACGGGTATGTGATGAGTCTTTTGACCCACATAATAATATTTTTAAACATAATTTACACACGATTTTGTACCGATAATCAAAATTATAGTACAAAAACAAAACACAAAAATGTTTGCGAAGCACTATGAAATTATTTTATCTCGGTTATACGTGCTCTACTTAATACTCAATCATTGATTGTAGGCAGTGTTTTTCAATTTTGAAGGCTTATAATTATCTACCTATCAAAAACAACAGCTTTTCTTAGTTTGTTAAGACCCACATTGTATCGGTTTTGGCAAGCGCTGACTGTTACTTACAGCATGAGCAATTTCGCATTTCTGATCGCACGAAAGATCCAGGTGATCATACGCAGTTAACATTTGCTCGAACTCTTCAATCTTGCGCTTCAGGCGCGCAATTTCTGCATTCTTGGCAACCATAAGCGTTTCAACGATCACGTCCGTCGGTAAATACTTTGGTCGAACCGTCTCGTTGTTCCGCTTTATTACCTCTACCAAGTGTTCGCTTTTATCTGAACAAAAGTGGGACCACGCTCTTGCGTCCGTGCATGACGCGTAGGCCTTCAACTTCCCTTCGTTCCTCGCCGGCAAATCGAATAGGTCGTATTCGTTGAACACACGCTCCCTTTTCGTTATGAAAGACATCGCGATGCGATTTCAATGTTTGATCGCGATGCCAACAGTTTAGTCTAGGTACTCCTATAGGATAAAATATGATTTGTCTAAACATATGCATGTATTTAAATATACTACTATGCTACTTTTCTCCGCCATCCATTTTACGCATAATGATTCGATTTTAAATGTTTAGTTTTGCAATTAACCAACGGCAAAATGTGTATAATGAAAAATATCAAATATTTTGAACTGTCAAAAGAAATCGAGGCGGAATGGTGACTTGAAATAGAATGTCAAATTTCAAATTGTCTTTTTTGTGTTTAAAAAGCCAGTACTAGGAATCTATTAAAAAGTTTGTACCACTCCTTAGATATTATTGAACGAAACGTATACTCGGTTTCTCGAATGAAAATTAATGTGAAAAATTGGTCAAAAATGTAGGTAAATAACTGCCTCTAAAGTATTTAAGCATAACAAACATCACGCCTGTAATCCCCGAAGGGTTAGGCAGAGGCGTACCCATTAGTACACCCACATTTCGCCAGTTATGTTTAAGTCCCATGTAATAGGGGGCGAGCCTCTAAAGTATTTTTAACAGATAAACTGATTAGAATGCGCTCGTTATTAAAAGGACGGGAATTTCCTCTCTGGTTAAACGTACCAGGTATAGTAAAAACCATTTCCATGGCTTTGGGTTTCCCATGGTTTTTTGAATGTTATCAAATTGTCAAAAAACTTTATAAAAATAAATAATAAGTACCGTGATATTCCAATGTGACACTGACACTCGACTGGCGTTTGATTGCATTTGACGCATTGGCGCTTAGCATTTTTGTTTTCAAAATTTTACGTCAACATGGAAGCACGATCGAAAAATACTTTCAGAACTGTATGAATTCAATGAATTACATAGCTGGTCAATACAATTTAAGACTTTGTTCACGCAACGAGGGTAAGATCAAATCGTATGAGTCTTGCCACGACGTCAGGGCATGGAGTCATGACGTACGGGCGCGTGATCGTTACCTCAGGGAATGGATAAAGAGCGATATGCCTATTTGCGTGTTCCCCACGGGCACTTTAGCCAGATTTATGAGGACAATGACGTACAGAAGCCGAGGCAGGGTAAGACATAAGTATTATTAAACTCTAGATCCGTAAAGGTAGCCCGCGAAATTTAAAATATCTTACATCATTAATAACATAACATCATGCCTGTAATCCCCGAAGGTTTAGGCAGAGGTGTACCCATTAGTACACCCACATTTTGCCAGTTATGTTTAAAGCTGCGATTATACTTAACCTGCCTCGCGTGTCGCCACGCGTGGGAAGGCTATCGGTTTCATACATTTAGTCGGTTACTCCACGCCACGCGGGACGGGACTAATGTAATCAATCCAGTACTAAATGTATGTAACCGATAGCTTACCCACGCGTGGCGACACGCGGCGTCAGCTTAATATAATTGCGGCTTTAGTCCCATGTAATAGGGAGCAAGCCTATTGCCATCAACCGAGCACAAATCCAGACTCCGAGGCTGCTAGGTACTGAGAATTTCTTGATGAAAAAACCCAATAACACTTTGCCCGACCTGGGAATCGAGCTCAGCAGTCGCGCTTTGCGAGCACTAGACCAATGAGGCAGTTAAAATATCTTAGTTGTGTGCGTTTACATAGAAAAAAAAATTTTTTCTTTCGATAAAAAAGTCTATTTAATTGTAATCATAATCCGCATCATACTCATTCTTTCAAGGCTACGCCCCGTTGTCATCCAGATTGCAAATCAAAAGTCGTGCTAGAAAGCATTTGCAATTCATGCCATGCGATGAAAGCATGTTTCAAGAACGAAGATGATTTTGAAAAGTATTTTGACGATGTTAGTATTGTTTTCTTCGCTAGTGTACAATAGCCACGAAACATGAGACTTGACAAGCGTCAGTAGTGGGGAGCTTGGGCAGGTATGAATGTACGAAAGTTACCCATATTTTGTGTACCTATCTAATCAGGGATTTTTCGATGACATTTAGATTCATATTCTTAACAATATTATAATGTCTATCACGAAATAATAAAGTTTGTGTAATGTGTCAAGTCTCATCTTTCGTTTCGCGTACATTTTGATTCAAATACTGTATATGTGGTCTTTGACTACTACTCAGTAGTCCAAACTCAAGGTTTACCAATGAGCATTGGAGCGCCGTTTATTAGGTGTTAAATTACGGATCCAGTTCGACAGACTATACTGCGCTCCAAAACAGGGATAGCACTAAAGCTGGTGCCCTGAGACAGTGAGTCGGGGTCACGGCTACAAATTTAAGGGATGAAGTACGCAAACGTGAAGGGTGGAAGGAGTGGAGGGAGGGAGGCCTTTGCCCAGAAGTGGGACAGAACAGGTAAAAAAAAAATACTTTTTTAAGTTTATTTTGGACATCACTGACTTCGGTAAAGGAAAACATCGTGAGGAAACCTGGACCTATAATTAAAATAAATCTAAATTCGAGAACCCACCTTGAGCAAGGATAGTGATCAATGCTCGTGTCTTCTCTGTATGAGAAGAGGCCTTTGCCCTGCAGTTAGACAATAATAGGCTGGTATTATTATAATTATATCTAATCACTTTTAGGAGGAGTTTGAAACCAGCCATTGGCCTTGTGAACGATGCCTGGAGGCCCTCAAAAGCATCAAGATGTTTTGGAAAATAATTATTGAAAAGATATTTAATGTGACTATTCCTAAAGAGGATCTGGACCAAAGTCAATGTTCCGACAACGTACGATCTGTAGCAAAACTTTGGCAGACCGAAATGACGCAACAAGCTATGTTTGTAAAAAATATATCGTATTTGAAAAATCCCCCTGATTTTCCAAGTCTCTGTATTTGGAAAGGAAGTACAGCAAACAAAGAAACTGCTGCTTGTGACCCCAGCGAATTTGATGAAAATCGTGTTGACATTATTAAACGGGGTAGGGTAAATTTCAACAGAAATCGCCACATGAAATCTTACAAAGTTAAAGCAACAGACACTGATTGTCTATCAAATCCTTTGGTAAATAGATCAAGTAGAAGATGTTCGTCGTTAAATAGCGGTCGAAGACACTGTAAAGGGAGCAATACGAAAGCCATGGTCGACGTGGGATGTGATTGCAATAAAATTGGTGAAGAAATGAATTCTCTTAAAACTAATTTGGCTCTATTACAAGAAACATGTAACTGTCAAAAGCAAGAAATAGACAGACTAAGGAGAGAAAACAGTTCCTTAAGACTTGAGCTTCAAAATGTTTATAAAAACTCTTTATGGAAATCAACATTTTTGACTTCATCGAGATGTACAAGTTATCATGATACAATTGCTACTTTGCCAAAACCATTTGAGTGTTGTTCAGACGATAACGTAGACCAACTAAATCAAGTTAAAAGTGTCGAGTCGGAAATGATTATTACAATGAAAAATGGCAAAAATGAGGTATATCCATTGATTAAAAATCATCGCCCGATATAATAGCACCGCTTCGATATACCAACGGCCCAGCGCGCCGCCCGCGATCCGTCACCTTTTTTCTTGTCATTTAAAAAAAGACTAATACCCACGATATAATGCTCTAACTTGAATGGCAAATTATTTGCTGAGGGCGGAGCCGTTCTGTTATAAAGAGCGATGAATTGAATTCTAAAAAACAAACACTAGAAAGAGTGGTTTACAGCGTGGAATTTAATAATTCGTATAAAACGAAAAATTTTCAGGCATATGGACATATTTCTTTGCTACAAGTTCTTCATAAAACCAATTGCCCAGATTTAAGAGAACTAAATCTAGGAAATGCTTGTTCTAACAAGAATGAAGACCCTATTGAGCTATTAACCAAAGGTAGGCTATTCATTCTAGCAATTACAATGGAACTTTATTCGAGCGTTGTGTTGCCTCTATCCACAATGAAATTATTGTGAATAGAGGCAACATTGATTTCGAGACAAATATTTTTTTATAATATTACAAGGTGCAGGTTGTCATAAAAGACAACATGAATAATATGTAAGTGTTTGTTTGGCAGTATTTCAGAATACACCTCTTCCAAAGAATAGAATGGCTATTCCGCGCGGATTCAGGGGGAGGGGGGACGTCATGGGGTCATGATAGCGGCAAGACAGTTAGGTCGAATTCGAAAATCACCTATTACAAAAAATGAGAATCACTAACTTAAATTGTCGAGTATTCAAAACTGCACCTTGTAGAATGTAGATATCTAACATAACATTTAAATATACCTTTTTAGTACAAAACACTTTCGGTGCTATCGTGAGAAGAGAAATGGGAATAGTGAATGACAAAAATGATACTAAAAGTAATAAATTTGCTATTGACGCCTCATTTAGTCAAGTCAATGCTAGCAGGTCTACACTTTCCTGTTCATCAAACACACTTCCCACTACCAATTCCTATTCCACAAATGATGTAAACACGGGCAGACGGCCTGTAAGTACCTTTAACGTCTTAATTATTACTTAAAAGTACAAGAACCGGGTTCGGAAGATCAAGCCGTCTTTTTCTAACGTATTAGTTCAAATTAGCCATTGTTTCTTGGTCACACTTCGCTCTATTATGTAGTTTGTGAGCTTTTAAATCGCGACAACCCTAAGATTTGCTTGCTTTTGCAAAGGCAACCCTATATCATCGTGTTTGAAATATTACTACATTTTGAATATAATTTTGAAATGAAACTCGATGAGGGTAGATTATATTAGATATATTAATAATAATTAATTAAAAATAGCCTTGCGCAGTTTGGAATGGCAACCTTAAATTTATTGGATGTCGCATATTTATGTATGCACTGGCCTAATCATATTTAACACAAATGTCTGTCACTGATTTGAAATTAGCATAGTTACGGTTTGTTTATGTTCTTATACTTGGTAACCTATATTTGTAACTTGCGTGTAAAATATTAACCACGAATGAATATACTCTACCATCCCACTGCTGCTCTTATCAATCTTCCAATAAAATAGTGTTTTAAAACACATTCGATTTCATAAATCATACATTTTATCAGGAAACTCGATGAGGGTAGGTCAACCAAACCCGGATCTTAAACCATAACTTATTTCGATAATTTTCACGTAATATCTGCAAGAAAAGAATATTTATGTATTTTACAGAGGGCTAACAAACTAATAAACCAAATATATAGGAATATGATATTATCAAAAAGCTAAATGCAAGCCTCCACATACAGGTAACAATGTCATTATAAAAAGAAGGAAAGTACAATTTAATTTAATTACTCATCATCGAAATATGAACTGGGCTAAAAGCCATCTTACGGGCGCTACATTGGTGCAGAGCAAGGCGACAATAAGTCTTTTATAGTGCACTTTTTATGGAAAAGGAAGTTCGCCTATGATTTGATAGTTGACACCATCAACCAAGACACAAGCTTTTTTTTTAGCTCTGAAAAGTGAAAACACGATTAATTTGCAATTAACAGTAAAATTTGGTTTTTAGTTGCCATCAAAGCACTAAATAGTTACTCAATTGAGTTAACAAATAAGTGACGTCACAGTTTACAATTTCCATACAAAATCTATGGGGATCACGTTGTGTCAGATCTTAAAAAGTATGTCAATTTGGTGGTGTCAACTACCCAACTAGTAGAAGCAAAAGAAACATTTAATATTAGCCATTGACGAAACCCTTAGGTCTGTGCGTATAGTCAAATTAGCAACTAGTATAATTTTCTTTATTCCACAGATTCAGTCGAGGTGAAAATGAAAGATAAACTCCTACATTATGAAAAAAAATTGTATTTGTACTTATTGTGTATGTAATAAGTTTTGTGAAATATATTGTTTTTAGTGTATTAGTTCACGGGTCGTGTTTAAATTGCGCCATTATATTAAGTACCCGGTTGTATATTAGCTCCGTCGCATTTATGGCGAAAACGAAATCTAAATGGTTGAACTTTGCCAGAGGTACTCTATAAATTCCGATTGCAGTTGGAATGTCTTGAGCTAGTTTTTTAACATCTTTAGGTGTTGCCAGCCAGTCATTGTCAGAATAATGGAGAAAAACAGGAGTTTTGATCTTTTGCAGGTCATATGCCGGTGGTTTGAAGCTTCCATATTTACGTTTGTTTGCAAACCATCCGTGGTCAAATTGTACAAATTTTCCTGATTTGTATAATTGACCAAAATGTATGAGTTGTCTTGTGGAAGCCCCTGCTGGTGTATGGCCTAGCACTACTGGCAACATCGTCTGAAAAAATAGTAAAACAGTTTACTGCAATCCTATTTACGGCTCAAAATGATATCTAAATTAAGATTACTCAAACTTCCATTTGGGTTTTTATCTATATAAATCTCTAGCTTTTACTTGCGATTTCGTCCATGGGGAAGTCAAGTACCTATATCATAAAATACACCGTGAATTTTAATCCGTTGCAAATCTTTCAGGGGGTGAATGTACTCATGAATATGAACAACTTTTATTAAGGGACATAGTACGAAATGTGAAAAAAAACAGCTGATCCATACAATTTGATCGTAATGTAGTACATTATTGTATGGATCAGCTGTTTTTTTTCACATTTCGTACTATGTCCCTTAATAAAAGTTGTTCATATTCATGAGTACATTCACCCCCTGAAAGATTTGCAACGGATTAAAATTCAGGTTGTATACTTGGCAATGCTGTAGCTTTCTGTCAGTGAAAGATTTTTTATAATCGGACCACAGGTTAACTTACAAACAAATTAGGTACCTTTTAAAAAAAGTGTACCTAATAGTTTATTAGTTTTCATGATCAGCAAACGTCTTTTAACTTAACACGTCGTAATTGTAAGTTTTGGAACATAATAAACTTACGGCATTTAGTTGCTCCGAATTAAATCCACAAATAAGGAATAAAAGGTTTGTACAAAGGGGTTGGGTTATAGCTTCTTCTAGACACAAGCTTTGTCCTGCAAGTTCATTTATTTTGCCATTCGGCAGTACTTCGTTGGTCCCTAATATTTTGAATATGATCTGAAAATAAATAATATTATTAAAAGAAACTGAGAGTAAGTACTTAATTGATTGAAAGTCAAATCATTTGTCCTAAGACGATTGGCACATTGCCCCGCATCATTTAGCGTAGCGCGGGAGTGCGTGTTCTTACGTTGTTTGCAAGTATCCGTGTTTGTATAGAAATTACGCGCAGTCCAAGTGAAGTCCAACACACAGAAAACGCGTTCACCCGCGGTGTTGCAGATAGCCTACATGCGGGAAACACGGACCCCCGCGCGTGGCCACCGCATTACTATGTGGCCCCGGAACGTAAAGGGCTACAGAAGGAACAGGGTGGTTTTTTAGTCAGTAAAAGTCTGACAGTCCCTTCCGCCCCACCTAGGGCGGAAGAACTCATTTGATGATTTTTACCACCTTAAAAAAAAAGCCCCGCGCGTTCGTTCGGGAAATCTGCACGATGATGCAGTTCGCACCCGCACGCGGCTCCGTGCTCCGTCGCCACGCACCCCGGAGCGTGGCGCAGAGCAGGCGCCTTACTTACCTCAAGAGAGTTCGTGAAAGGCGCAATAGCTTTTATAAGTGGACTCTTTATATTTCCCACATATGCTACAGGCGCTAAAGCTTGCATAGCAATAATTTTCTCATTGTATTCTGGCCTTGAGGACATTAAAACCCAGAAAACGGTGGTCCCTTGAGAGAAACCGATGTACTGCATCCTTGACTTTCCAGTGTCTTTGAGAACGTAATCAATCATGGCGGGTAGGTCATAGTACCCTATTTCATGCCAACTAAACTTCCAGTAAGCGGATGATGAGGGTTTTAGAGAGACGTGACTATACGAGTAAGTGTTTCCTCGCGCGTTACCCATCCATACGTCATAACCAGCGTCTGATAGGAGGTAAGCTGAAATAAAAGCATATTGCAATAATCAGATTGCATAATTTGCATATGAGGTTTATTTCACCACATTCTTTATTTTTACACAAGATTAAAAAAAAGATATTACAAACACAAAAAAAGTATGTATAAAATAATGCTCCACCCGCAGTGAGGTGTTAAGCGGTTAGGGATCCAGAAAGAGGAACCTCCTCAGTATGCGTGCCGTGTCCAAGACGACCGCCTTCTGCATCTGACCCTTGACCCAGCTGTTAAGCGACAGTTTCTCGAGATGTTGGCCGAAAGATTTCTCTATTGAGGTTTATTATTATTAGCAAATCGATTTCTACCGAGGTAATGAATCCTCTTAAAACTTAGAGCTATGGAATTGCATAGGATTTGATGGTAGGGTGTCCAAACGAGCCACTGCTAGGACACAGACCTCTCTAGGAATGGGAGTGTGTGCTAGAGGGAATGTTCCATCTACATAACGTTTACTAATCTTCTTAACATTAAATCTTCATACCAAGTCCTCGGCCTGGTGTCATGAGCACCCATTCGGCGGAAGAAGACAACAAGCCATGCTGCAGGAATACCACGGGTGCAGTTGGTGAGTTGTTCGGTATCCGGTGCATCTCCAATATATACTTATCTTCCGTGTAAACACGATGTATCTCGCACGGGTACCCATATTTTTTTATCAACGAAAACTATGGAGAAAATTGTGAGTCAGCACAAACATAGACCAGACGATTGTCTGCCGAGAGTTGCCAAATTGCTGAGAAAGTAACATTTATTGTGTGTGAGTCATACTAAGATTTCCGACATTTATTGGTAGAAATGCGAGAACATTTTAATAGTTTCAGTAACTCCTGCAAATAAAGGCAACGGTACGTTGAAAAGATTTTATAAGTAAAAGGATTATTAATAACGTTCATTTCAGAATGCGTCAGGCAAAATGAATACGAAAATAAGGCTAATAAGATGTTGATAAAGTACTTACCGTGTCTAAGCGTGCATCTTCTAAAACATCAGAAGGAGTATATCCCAAAACATCATTTTTATATAAAGAATAGAAACTACTATAATCAAACGATTGAACAATTTGCAGAAGAAATACTAACGTCAAATAATACACCAGTTTTGAAAAACAAAACATTTTGTGAAGCAAATTGCGATTACTTAGTAACGATTGAACAGTTCTATCAAATACAATTTATAGTAGGTGAAGAGCCATCAATTGCTAATGATAGACTGTTGATTAAAGTTGAGACAATAGTTTCATAAGGGCTAGATTATTTGATTAGCTACGATAAGCCCATTTTCAGGGCAATGCACGGATATTGTTTGGTGACCTACTTATTATTATTTCCTAGAGTTTGAAGTAGCCACTGTAACTAATTTTATCTGATGTACAAGTATTGGATTAGTTTTGTTTATTTTATTATTTAACTCCTGTTTGTCACTCGGTAACTATAGGTACTGTCCACTTGGTACTCGAACCACGCCAGAATGCGCGACTGCTTATAATTCATGTAAATTGATTAAGTACCGCTGTGACAATTATGTGACCCAAATATAATGTATTGTTAAATAAATAAGTACAACGGATTTGAAATTACAAAATGTAGAAATAAATTGAAAAGTCATGTTAACAATAATATTTCAATATTGTGATTTTAACGGTCGGTACAAAATTCAGTATAGATACATACAGGTAAACAAATGAAATATTAATATGAAAAAAAAAAATGATATTATTAGGTAAGTAGGATAGCTTATTTTTAATCGACTTAAAAAAAGAAGGCAATTTTATGTTCGCCTGGCCTTATATACTTATAGAAAATGGAACTCCTCAATTTACAAGCTTTTATTTAGCTTGCACTGTTCGTATGTAAGTATGTATTATTTTGTATGTATGTAAATAAGTTGTCCTTTCAAAATTTGCAAACCATTTTTCGACCATTTGTTGTTATCCGATTGAGCTGAAATTTTGCATACACCTTTAGCTCTGGTGACAATAGGTACAATGTCTAATATACAGATTGTAGAATTTTAAATTAAAGCTTGTTTTTAAAAATATTTTTTAATTAGTTTATTATTTGACATTGATTATTCTACCTACTGAATTGATTACATTTCCAGTGGACGGCGATGCGGATGAATTTTTTGATGCCATTTAGTTTTAGTTTCTCTTTTTATTTTATTTTCTTATTCTAGTTGTTTTTTTTTTATTATTTTTGTTATTAAGCTTGTAAATAATGTCATATATTAATTAAAATATAAAATACTGAATTAAAGATCAAACATAATTGCTGGTTAGTAACCCCATCGTGGATAACTGTTTGAATCAAGTACCTAACTTAAATGGAGACTCAGATAGTTAGGTAATCTCAAATCTGATATTTATTAAGGTAAATATTTACGATAGCATGTAATTATCTACATAATTTCGAAATATGTTTTGTAACGAGAAGGTAATCAGCTGTCTGGCTGAGGATCAAGGTTAGATAATAAATAAATAACCAGCATTTAAAAAACGTTTGCGACATTTTCTGATTATGATTACATACATAATCAGTTTGTTAGTATGTTACTAGGTATATGTCGAACATCGTGTAACACGCGTAATACATAGACCTTCCTATGTTTTAGAACCAGCAACTCAGGGCCCGATCTAGCTATTTAGCCGCGCCGGGCAAAAATTATATTCGCTCCCTTTGCACTAGTTAACACCATATAATACCTACTTAAGTCATGAACTTGCTATTCCGAAGATGAGATGATATAATATGTGATATTGTTTAATTGTATAATAATTATTCACATACGTTAGTCTACTACGGCTACTGAACAAGTACACACAAATTCATGAGAGTATGTTGGACTTCGTGCAACCACCCGGCACATTCGGATTTTTCCGCCACTCATCTGTGCCGCTCTGGGCATTTGCCCGGCTGGCCCGGGCCCCCCCTTAGATCGGGCCCTGCAGCAACTAGCTTCTATACTTTCTGACTAACTGACCTGCTTGACAATTTAAAAGTCGCCGGTAATCCCCGAAGGGTTAGGGCCTGCGCGCACTAGCGATTAAAGTTGGCCGATAGTTTAGTCGCTATCGTAAGACGATATGTAAGACGTATGATTTTTAATCGTCAAATGCGCGCACTGCCATATAACTTCATACTGAATTCCAGAACGATCAAACTATCGCCCGATTAAAAATCGCTACTTAGTGCGCGCAGGCTCTTAGGCAGTGGTGTACAGTCACGAGCAAAAACAGGTACCTATACACTTAGCAAAAATGAAAAGCGATTTTCTTGTGAAATAATTGTTCTAAAAAAAAACGCTGTTCCCTACTAAAATGCTACACAACACGATCGTAATGTATGAAACAGCAGATTTTTTTTTCATGATATCAAGTTTGGTCCCGTAGTAAAAGTTGTTCATAATGATGAGTACAATGACCCCGTTTTAAGGTTTCGGGTATATTTTCAATTACCCTGTAATAAGACCTATTTCATAGTAGTATTGAATTCACAATATTATATTCCTACAAACATGACATTTTAATCAATATATTCGAAGATAGCTTCTGCCCGCGACTTCGTCCGCGTCAAAGTTGTCTTCATACAAACTTTTGACTCCCGTTTCATCTCCTTAGAGGGTGAATTATGGAAAATCCGATCTTAGCGAACGTCTACTAATTATAAACTACCGGGAGGTAGTTTAGCTGGGATGCTTAACGTACGTCAAGCGATTTGAAATAGTATTAAGTATATTGATTTCGCCATAACTTTAAATATTCGAAGAAAATAGATTCGTAATGTTACTAAGTGTACATTCACTTGTTTTTGCTCGTGACTGTACCCATTAGCACGCCCACATTTCGCCAGTTACGAAGGCGGCTGTCTTTTTTGTAAAAAGATTTTAAGTATTACATTATGATAGCTGCGCTGCGTACCTGCATTATTCCTGGTTCGGAGTCGGAGAAACCGTCCTAATTTGTGTAAAAAATATGATGATACAACTAATTGAAATTAACAAAATAAAAGAATAAAAAGGCAAACGTTTGTAAGCGCGTAAACTTATTTTTTTTTAAATTTTTGCCGCCAACCAAGCTCAGCGACAACATTTATTTATTTTTTGGTATTGAAAAGTGGTCTTTTAGCACAAGAAAAAAGTAATCTGCCAAAAAATATGTTGGAAACACCAAAGGGAAAATGGAACCTGTTTATTTGGAAATTCATCAACTGTACAACAAAGAACTTAATTTATTAAGCTCTAGAATAGAATGTTACATGACTCCTAGGCATTTTTTACTTGTAGACAAGATTTTATTTATGTGCTGGCAACATTGCAGCATGATATTTCTTTTTTATATAATCTGTAGTCTGTCTGTAGCATTGTTTTCTTTCATTCAAAGCAATTTTGCGTCGTTCCGTAGATTCATTTAATATTATTTATTTTTGCTTTGTTATAGTAATAAATTAACATATTCCCCTATGTTAACTTAGTGGTTTATAATGGCGAATCAGGAAATAAGTTTAAAATGGAATGGATATCAGAACAACATACTGTTCAATGTGAAAGAATTATTCAAAGACGAAGGCTTGTCGGATGTTACTTTGGTTTCTGAGGGTCACAGTTTTAAGGCTCACAAAGTGATATTATCAGCAAATAGTTCAGTTTTCAGGACAATCTTTCAGGTAATTTGGTAAAAATAGTACACGTTGCCTTTATACGGTTTCCTTCTGCAAAGTTTTAGTCGTAACGCCTACACGTTTTTTTCTTAGCAAAACCCCCACAAGGATCCAATTATAGTGCTTCATGACATCAGTACGGCCTCTTTGCGGACGCTGCTGACGTTCATGTACAACGGGGAGGTGAATGTGACTGAAGAATTCTTGCCAATACTTCTGAAGACTGCGGAGACATTGAGAATTTGTGGTTTATCTACAGGCAGTGAAGTTTCACGCGAAGAGGATGTAAGTTTCTGAATTATTGGCTATGTTTTAAAGTACAATTTCACATTATATTGATAAATTTTAGAAAGATATTCTATTCACTAATTGCTGAAGTGTATGAAATAATAATTTATAGAAATCTACTGGGAGCACTGTGCCAAAAAAACGTAAGAAAAGTGAGCAAGAAGATGGTAGCGGTAAGTGCAAGAAATGTGTATCCGCACAGAGCAAGCAAGATGCAGCTCAAAATGTAAGTATTGTTTTATTATTTAGATAGGTTTAAAGAATCTTTATTTCTCATAAGAACAATTATGTTCTAAAACTAAAGAGAGAGAGAGAAGAAGTAAGAGTTTTACCATTGAACATAAGTAATTGTTGTCTAATGACAAGCATGCAGACATATGTAATAACTTAAACTATAACAACAATGTACAAGATTAACATCAAACAAGGTAAAAGTGTAGGTAGTTAGAGTTACATAAAACATGTCAGTACATATAGCTGGCTAATTTGACACCAAGGTACCCTCATAAGTACTGGTTATTCACTTTGTGAGGAATACACACAACTATCAATAAAGTAGTGTACTAATGGGTGAATGCGCTTGATTAGGTATCTTTTGGCTCGGCAAACCAAAGTGAGGTGTAATTTCAAAAGTAGAATGCTCTTTTATTTTCTTGCTCCAATTCTAGGGTTCACTTAACCCTTAAACACCCACGAACATTAAAAATAAGACTGCAAGCTGAAAAACTTGTAAAAGTACATGATTTACCTGTAATTTTTATAATGATTACAGAACCTAGTGCCAAAATTAGAACCTGTGGAATCACCATTGACAGACTGTTCTGTTGAAAATACAAATGATGTTGATGCAGCAGTGTTAGAGGATGTTGTGCAGAAAAAGCATAATGTAAGCATTAATAAAAAATGTACATTATATTGTTTTTTTTAACATGCTGAGCTCCAGATCGACTAGTCCGATCCTAAAAATTATTTTCCTGATAGAATACTACATTACCCTTGCATTCTATATTTTATTATATGTATAATATATAAATAAATATTATACATGGTGGAATACTTAGGGATTCATAAAAAAATTTGCAATTCCTTTTAAAAGTAATCAGTTAAACATTTTAAACAAATAGCAGGTAGGTAAAGTGTGGTTATTTAATACCATTTTATACTGTTCAACAGAAATCATCGGGAGTGCAATCAAAGAAACGGAAAAGGGCTGAACAAGACAACAACAATAAGTGTAAAAAGTGCATACCAACCATTGATTCGGAAACTGTACAAAAAATTAGCTCAGATAGTGGAAAACAATCTGTAAGTAGAATTTATTTATCTATCTATATCTTCTATATATAAAAATAAATCCCTATTTTCCTTATTCCTTATTATTTCTATTTTTCACGGCAGCTAAGGTGGTTCGCTAGTATATAAATAAATTCTTAATAGATTCAATACATTTTTTTGTTTCATAATACGTTTTCAATTGATGATTTTTGCCTTTGATTAAACTATCACCAAATCTAGTTCTTGGTATTTTTAAAAGCTTTTTTTAATTAGGTTTACTTTTTGTTTTCGATATTTTTTTTAGAATGTAGTACTCAAAATCGAACCCATCGAGTCACCTCTTACCGACTACTCCGGAGACAATACTAACGACACAGACATAGCTTTACTAGAAGACTCATCGGACAAGAAACCTATCAGCGTAGAAAATTGTCTAAACAAAAAGACGTTCATGCTTAGTGACCGAATTGATAAGAGCGAAGTGAGTAGCACACAGCCATGTTTGAATGAAAAGATCAATAGTGGTAACGAGTCCAATGAAATAATTGAAATAGACAAGGAAGTGGAAACTGTATTGCAGAGTGGAACAAGAATTGAGTCGCTGAGTATAAAAACAGAGAATCTGAATTTGGTGTCGTCTGATGCACAGAATTGTAAAGGTATTATTTTATTATATCCATACTATGCTCTTAAACCAGTTCAGTTCTTACCAGTTCTCATCGTACTTTGACCTCTGTGAGACTATTATGTTGCAAAAAGAGTGAATAGTAATTATTTTTTCCTTTAGTTGTTACATTTTACGGTCGCGCGCTTACATTGTAATGTACTTATTATTTTCATTTATTTAGAAAATATCATTTATATCACAGTCACATGACGCGCGTTCGTGAATTGTAGCGCGCGTTAATTATTTGAAATATTTTCATTTTGGCTTTCAATTTCCTATAGACTCTATAGGAATCTCAAAGGCAAAGTCAAAATATTTATTACAATTAGACCATTTACAGGCACTTTCGAACTGTCAAGGAGTTAGTCAGACAGTTACTTGCCCGTTCTAAAACGTAGGTAGGCCTGTATCCTGTGGCCTGTGATCTGTAAGTGTGTGTGTTCCTGTTGTGAAAACAATAAAGGTATATACGGTATATGTATAATATACCTTTATCAAGTTAAGGTGGATGGATGATGATCTCAGATGCCATTTTGTCGCTAGATGGCGCTAGATCCACAATTTAGAACATTTTCAATTTTTACGCCTAACTTAGAAATCTTTAATAGATAACTCTATTGTACGCGCCACCTAGGGCATTAACTTGATTTTTTTAGATAGTCACTGTGCTTGTTAACTGGTCTCATACAAAGATTATTACATATAAAGATTTAGCCGCTTGACTTTACTCTTTACACACACATGCAAAGTAAATAGTAGTAACTTTCGACACCACTAGATGTCGTTTTGTACAAACAGCTGAAAATTACATTTTTTATTTGAGTTAAACACTAAACACAGACACTCTTTTTTTTAAACAATTTTATTACTTATTATTGTTGTGTGGCAACATAAGTACCAAAAGTCGTAGTGTAGGTTTTATACGACGTTGCCGTCCTTCCTAACCTTGACCTACATGGAATACGTTGACAAAAAAAGCGTTGCCAAACTTCGTTCACTTGTAAATTTGGGACTTGTTATAAAATCATTCCATACGTTTGTCACGCGCTATGATTTGCGCGCGGAATTTCTTGTGTATTATACATATTTTGTATGCTATGCATTTTTACTGATTCGAATTGCAATATTTCTCCAGTATGTATTTGAGACTATTTTGTAATTTATCGTAGGTATAGTAATTAATTATTATATATATTTAATATATATTTTCGGTGGTATTAGAAACTAAAAAAGCATGTTGCCCGTGATTTTCTGAAATATCGTCACAATACTGATTACCTACGTCATACGTGTCAGTGATGATGAGTCAGTGTTTCATTATTTGAATGTGTTTGAATATGTTTTTGGTTAACAATAAATACAATTATTATAAATCGGTAAACTAGGTACCTACTAAAGTAGTCACAAAATTAAACTTGCAAACATTTGCTAAATATGGTTTTGCCGGGTTACGATAAACACCTTTTACGCATTTTGTAAATAGTTTCAGACAGACAAACATTATTATTAGTTTGTTTTATTTTGTAGTAGGTACCTACTAATCTCACGTTCACGGTTATGGAGAAACAAATAAGTAACAAGCCTTTTTTCTGTTCTGTGCTTTATTGTTTACAAATAAATAGCTTATTCTTAGTAGGTAGTTAGCCTTGTATGACAACCGAAACGCGATATCTAGGTACCTACCTATGTATTTTCATGTGACTTCATCATCATTGTGACTTTGTGAGTAGGTATCGATGTCCGCACGAAGAAGTAAGTAGGTAGTGGTCCAACAATGTCGATATGAATATGTTGAAATCGTTCTCTCGGAGAGAATGATGTGAAATTACTTTGATTGTGTCGTTGAACTTTCGATAGTTGACACAAAGTAGGTACATGTTTTGGCCCATTCGCCGATGTCGGTGTTCATTGCGGGCCAGAAGTAACGTTCTTGCATTAGCTTGCGTGTTGTTCTTATTCCAGGGTGACTTGAATTGTGCACGTTGGTAGGTATGGTCGAACGTGTGACGTAGACGTTTCGCAGAATATTGAGAGTGTTGAGGTACCGGGTAGGTATGACGATTTTCTTGAGATGAATATAATAAATTGTTTGTTGTGATAACGTAGGTATATTGCTGTCTCTTTCTTGCGCTTGAGATAATTCTTCGCAGTTGATTGGTGATGGTACTACTGGACTGGACTGCTACTACTGATTGGGATGGTACGATGGTTCGATGCGTGAAGTGCGTCGGCGCGGGCGACAACATTGTTTACTCCACTGACGTGTCGCACCTATGTTCGTTGAGAACTCGCTTATAAACAACAGCTGACGAGTGCGCCGCGCGCCGCCGCGCGCCGTTGCGTTGCGTATCGTAATAGGTACATGGGTGACACGCTCAGTCTGGCGTCATTCTGGTCAATCAGTCTGGTCCGGCTAAGACTGATACCAGAATGATGGATGAAAAACACGGTTACACGCTAATTCTAGACTGACAGCAGACTGATAAAACTTCAGTCATAACATAGTAAAGCGTAATTTTAGCTCCAGAAATCAAGTTTCCGTAGTGTAGCGGTTATCACGTGTGCTTCACACGCACAAGGCCCCCGGTTCGATCCCGGGCGGACACAGAGCTTTTTGTATTTTATTGCTGATCATAAAAAGTATCTTCACGCTTTTTTATTAATTGGGTGATCAGAGAAATCTGAAAAATAAACATTTTGTTAAAATAAAAGTAAACTTCGTACTATTTCTCGCCTTGAAACTTACGTTTAGAAATCTATGATTGTTATCAAGGCCAAGTATGCCGCAAAACCAAGTTATTTGTCGTATCAGATTACGATAGCTCACTTTGTTTTTTTTTGTTGCTTTGTATGAGCTACCTATGTTATGAAATACCACGTTACCGATTTGGGGTAACATGACATGTAATGATAGTTGTATTGATCTAAATAAATAAAAAAATATTTATTTATGAAGATACTTTTTATGATCGGCAATAAAATACAAAAAGCTGTGTCCGCCCGGGATCGAACCGGGAGCCTTGTGCGTGTGAAGCACACGTGATAACCGCTACACTACGGAAACTTGATTTCTGGAGCTAAAATTACGCTTTACTATGTTATGACTGAAGTTTTTCCAGTCTGCTGTCAGTCTAGAATTAGCGTGTAAGGTAGGTATCTAATCTATCAGATGGTGGCTTGCGAATAGCGTAGGTCAGTGGCTTGTGATCGGTGTAAACAATGAGTTCTCTACCTTCGAACATTTTTCTGAAGTGTTTGATTGACATACCTACCTACCTATAAATTGATAGGTACCTAATAACTCTCTGTCGAACGTAGACCGTACCTACTGTATGAACTGTACCTACTTATCGCTGTTGTGTTTCGGAGAATTTCTATGAGAAATAGGTAGTCAAGCAGTATATTTCTTGTTTACAAGTTATTGAAGGACAGCTCCTGCGCAGGTGTTCGATGCGTCGCACGTGAGGGAGTTAGCGTCGGTTGGTGATGGAGATGGATGAGCAAGTAAAGCTGCGTTTTGTATGCTAACTTTACATACACCCTGCTTGACGCACTTTGTGTGTGCTAATAATACTAGTAAAATAAGCAATTATGAAAAATTAAAGTGGTTTGTCTGTGTATTCACTACCTAATCTTGCTGGTTTCACATGAATTAAATACCTATGATTCAATCAATAGATGTACGTAGTACCTACGTTTCACCATTTTGTGTAGGTAGCTTTGCTGATGGCCTGATTTAGTTATAACTAACTTATAGGTACATCAAATTCTATTCTCTGATTTTATTCAACCCAAACCAATGGATTAGTACCTAAGCGTATCAGAAAATGTGTTATCAGTAGGTACCTACTTACATTCATTAAAAAGATTTTTAAATCTGGAAAGTCAAGGAATGTTTAAGTGTGTACTAGTAACTACTTACTACATATTTAAACTAGATAATACAATAATTACATAAGTATTGTATCTGTGTGAACCAAGGGCAGATCGCAGAGATAATTTTTTCACTTTATGTAAAACATTCTTTCTCATTCCATACTAAAAAACATTTTATCATTCATAAATTGTTAACTCCGCGGGCAAACCCGCGCGCCCGGCGCTATCTTGCTAGAAACACAATATTCTGGAAACGATTCGCAACTTCGCAAGTTGTCAAGACTCAAGACAATCACGCATGGACGGAATGGCAACAAACGCTGCTTTTTGAATGGCAACGTCGCATCCGCGCGTCACTCGATGGCGCTTGTTCGGATTATCGAACAGCGCCATCTATTATGAATGTTTACCAATCGTAAACTCGTAACACAACAGCAACCAACTTTCTCGGTGGTTCTATAAATTTCTGTCAGATGGCGCGATTCAGATCACTCACACATGTAAAGATTTTTCGTTTTTTATTCGGTATAATTCTCCTAGAAATACTGTTTTTTTTTTAAATTTGGGCTATACGCGCCCATAATACATTATAAAGTCTCATTATAGTTGCTTTTATTCTGCAGAAAATGTTTATTTACGGAGATTTCCACACCTGAATAATGTATGGCGAGGTCTATCTAGGCATCCACCTTAATATAAAACAGCAAAAAATAATATAATTAAGATGTAAGCCATGGTTGTTAAGAGATGACCAATCCCAATTGACGGACATTATTTTGTTGTTACGGAGACTTGTTGGTAAATAAATATTATAATAAGTACTTGTTTACAGATCCATCATTCCCGTGCCCGTTTTGTCCCCGCGTGTACAACAGTTGGGGGTACAGGCGAAGACATGTGAAGTCTAGACACGTTACCAACAGGTAAGTTTTACTGATTAGGTACTTTCGGTATTTTTTAACAACTCTAGCTATTACGGTTCGTGAGATACAAGCCCGCTGACAGACGGACGGACGGTAGGTGGAGGCTTATATTTCGACTTTTAATTCTATTCAGTAACTAATAATTAATAATAATATTAGAGATAAACTACAGTAACTTGACGCGCCCTTCCACAACTGAAAACGTTTGAAAGTGTTTGTAAAAGTATTGAAAAGATTCACAACGCATGTGTGCGTACTGAGACGGCTCCCGAAACAAAAACAAATCAGCGATTTGTTGCTAGATTAGCGGCGTCATTAATCACTCATTATTACTAGTATGGCGCTGCACTGACATACTCTATGAAAATGACAGGTGCGTTGTCTTGCGCGGTCGGCTATTTATGGTTAGTTGACAAACAAATCTGCCGGCCTGCTACTGAAGACGATTACTCACAACTACATACAAACTCTTTCATACAGATGTGACTACACACATTGAAATAGTAATATGGAGGGGCGCGTCGTGTTAAAGTAGTTTATCTCTAATAGGGTCCTATAGGGTCTAATAGGGTAGGTTAGCACTCTTCGAGTACCTAACTCTAAAAAAAACCACAGGATTGTCTATAATCATCGAATCGAAAAAAAAGAAGAAATCATAATCACGTTTGTCTCAATATTGCAGGCTGTCATGCAAATGGTGCGTATCAGTGCTGCCCTCTACCGGCGCGTGGTACACTCACGCGACGCGCTCGCACGGCGTGCCTCATGAAGAGGCGCGCAACTCGCTCGTCGTCATGGTGGAAGCACATGCTGTACTCACCCTCAACGAACCTAACGTCACACAGTTACTTGTGTGAAGGTAGCTCGGAAAAAAATGGAAGACGGAGGTATGACGTAGACTCTACCTTAAATACAACTTTACTAGTATCGGATCCGGATTTGTGTAATAGAACGTCACTCAGTATGCGCACGTGCAGACTTGATCAATTGCATACTGATAGGTACCTTTGGGTGCATTTTTACTTGTATATTTCTATCGTACATTTCCTATTCTTGCTAGGAAAATAATACACCATAGCGATCTGTTTTGTGACTATAAGTGGGTTTGCAACTATTTCTGCCATAGACAGGTTATCAAATAACAGAGTTCTGTTTTAAAAATCTTGTTCCCTATCCAAAATCGATGTGTGTATTCCCTAGCTCGTCGTTCAGAGAGAGACGGTGGCGGTAACTTGTCAGTTTGTCGTAGTTCTTTTTTAAAAGTTGATGGATACTATGTCCTGTATAGTGGATGCCTTTTCAAAAATAGAAGCACAACACTAACAACTAGACCCGGAACTACCTGTGGGTCGAACAAATCTGATTTTGTTTCGTGCTGAAATTGAATTATAACATAATGGTATGTCAGATAGTACCTACATGTGTTATCTGACTTAATAATGTAGAAAAACTGTTTATTCACGTAATAGTGACGCATACACATAAAAATCAGAATAAAAAAATGATAAACACATATTGTGTTATCTGACATAATAATATGTCAGATCGGTACAATAATTATACCAAACTGACAATTGACCGCCACGACCCGTCTAAATGACGCTTAAATATCGTAATACGTACCAATAAGTTTTACTTTTAATTTATTGCACAGTGAGAAATCTTCTGGTCTTGTCTTTTTTTATTTAAATTTATAATAGGGTATTATATAAGTACCGTACGGCCAGTCCAAGCATTATTCGACATTAACATGGTCAGTAATATACACTTGTTTTTATTTTTGCACTTATTTTAAGGTATGGGAAAAAATTCTATAGTACTTTTGAATTTCGAGTTGTATTATGGTTTTTCTTTAATCTATGGTTTACAATGCAAAGTGAATGTTGCCAAGAATCGATGTTATTACGATTTTAATGTTTGCCTTTCATCGGTAAGATATTTTTTTTGGGGAGCCGTGACGTGTATGTAAAGTTGGGTGCAGACTGTAATCGACAAAGTTCAAAAAATACCACAGAACTTGAGAGAATAATTCTGACTTTCGTTGGCACTGTCTGCACTCTGCCTTAAAATAATTGAAGGGATATAAAATGAACATTTAAAAATATTTTTGAACATATTATTTAGGATAACTTTGCTAATATAAATTTTGTTTGTTTATATTTATTGTTTAAAAATTATAATTATAGGTATGTGATGATCTCAAATTTATGAAGTCACGATTTTTAGTAACATAAGCGCCATAATAATTGCTTCTAAATAAATAATTAAAATAAA
The DNA here is from genome assembly GCA_949316365.1 of Hoplodrina blanda. Taxonomy (NCBI): domain Eukaryota; kingdom Metazoa; phylum Arthropoda; class Insecta; order Lepidoptera; family Noctuidae; genus Hoplodrina; species Hoplodrina blanda. The sequence continues at coordinate 13,121,592 of OX438581.1, forward strand.
AAACTTTACATTTTGTAATCTAAGTCATTTTTTGCACGGGATTAATAGGATTAAAGGGATCATTTTTGGGGCAACCCTAATCATTATTATTAAGCTTAATATACACGAATTTAAGATAATACTATATTTGGCAATCTTTGCACCAAGTCACACTAAACCAATAAAAAATTAGATGCTCCCATCAAATGGACCCCCCCCTCTTCTAAATTCAAATGTTTTGATATCGCTCTACTATGACTTTATTTTCGTTCCGATATTATATTCTTTGGTTCACTTTTTTATTATTTATCTACACAGCTTCAATAGAATTGCGTTTATAGGGTATCTAGTAATTAGTTACCGATAATTACTTGATTACATATTATGATAACAAACATATTTTTCAAAGTAATGTTTTATTAAAATATGCAAAGCGAACAGTTAAATAAAAAAAAATGATTTTTTTTTGGTAAAAGTTGAAGTTTTGTTTATAAAATGGGATAAGAAATTAAAATAAATTACAGTTGATTGTGTGTTATTTTTGTTACTCACTATTGTATGTATGGGTGACAAGGCAGTGTGTCAGGCAAGTTCGGCGAACACTTTCTCTTCCGTTTTATTTTTATACAGTCATGGCGAAATAAAGTACCTAGTAGTGGGAGTGGTATCAAGACTGAAGGTTTAATAAATCAAACATTTTGTACCTACAATCTAATAAACACGTTAACACATTGACTGATTTCATAGAGCTTAAGCTTTATAATAGAACATAATAAATACTTGATATTTTTATAACCCTTTTGATGTATTTTTCTAATTAAAAAAATATCTAGTTTTTAAGTCAATTATTCGGCAATAACATTAGTATGTGATTTCGAGAGATATATAAAATTAACATTTCGAAAATTAAATATTCGATTAGGAATAATGTGTGGCCTAAATTAAAAAAGAAAGAAAATATTTATGGGAATGAAATTTAAATAAAAATAAAATAGTCGTATATTTTGGTACTTTATTGCATTAACTATTTTTTCCATGTGATTAAATGTAAGGCAGTTGAAAGTTTGTTTGTGGTCGTAAGCACTTTATGTAATAATTTTCGTCATATTATTGTAGAACGTTAGGTGTACTTGCTAGTAGCATGTTGTTTCGTGGTCAAATGATACTCTTTTCTTTGATAGTAAATTTCTAAAAAAAAATACCTTTTCGAATAAAACAATCGGCAAAATTCTTGACGCCCCCTCTCTGAGTCGTATGAAAACGCGCCCTTCGCGCCACATACGTTTTTCAAATCATACGATATTTTAGTTTTTTGCGCATTCTCTAGTTATTCACCGGCTATTATGCTAAAGCGAGATATAAAAAAAGCTGCGCCTGAGTTTCATTTGCACGCGAAACAACGTGTACTTAAACATATTTGTAAAACTGACAGAATATTTTTTTTTTATGCACCGCATCAACAGGCCGTTTCACCATCACCTTTTTTAAAATAAATAAACATATCACACTGTACAAATTATTCGATCGAGCTTTTTTAAAAATAATAAACAGTGAGCTTATAAGCATAATAAAACTTACCTACTGTATCTATCTATGTATATGTTAGTACTTATGTGAAATGAGCGATACATTTACAAAAAAGTCTAGAATTTTCATCTTCATTCCTACTACAACTTAAAAGAAACTTCGAGTCATTCTTTAGCAGGGGTGGATCTTGAATTTGTGGGGCCCTGGGCTAATACTGCTTAGGGGCCATACCTAATTACTCAATCAGTAGCCATTTTGTCAAAAAACTGTTTTCTGTAGTGATGTAGGTATATATAATTTGATCGCAGTGTTGCCAACCTTATAATCGGATTTTTTTAATTTAAGATAATTTTTATTATTGACAATATCGTCTATTGTTTTCATTCCGGTTGGGGGCCCTCTGTATTTACGGGGCCCTGGGCTGCAGCCCAAAAAGCTAAAAATAAATAATGTATCGCTCATCAGTAAATGCTACTAAACTCTCACGGATCATTATAAACTGTATTTCTATGGTAAACGTAAACATGTCACCACACCCTAGTTTATAATCAAATATAATAAGTTACCAAAGCAATTATGGTTAAGGTAATCTAAGATTTAATATAAAAACTTGATATATTTTTTTACGATGTGATGGAACCTTAAAACGTGTTAAACAACACAATGTTTCGCCATATTTTGCTTTAAGAACATCTTTTGTATTTAATATACTTAACTCTATTGAGATATAAATTATATAATTTAGAAATTAACTAAAAAAATCTTATGACTTACATAAAACTTATGGCTTTAAAAACTTAATTGTCAAAAACAATAATTATATTGTAACGCCATAATATAAAGGATAATGTATGCGGACTTCCAAGGCAATGGAGATTAAATATATTTTTTACGAAACTTAATTTGTTTTTTTATAAATCTGTGACGGTACCCTCGACTGTGATTCCTGGCGCTAACTCCACTTTCTCATTTTCCACTTGATTGCTGTCTGTGCCAATCAGGCTTGTTAATGAGTCCCTCTTTTTCAATGCAGCAGTGATAAGGTCCTTTGAATTTTGTCTGATGATTTCTCTGCTTGAAGACCGTGGTGGAGGTGGAGTGACTGTACTTGGTGGAGGAGCTTCTGGCGCCATTTTGCTGGGTGGAGGAGCCTCTGGCGCCATTTTGCTGGGCGGAGGAGCCTCTGGCGCCATTTTGCATGGTGGAGGAGTAGGTGCAGTGCGTTTAGTCGCTGGAGGAGTAGGAGGAGGTTTACCTGACGTAGGCAGCTTAGGAGCTGCCGGTGGCTTTGCCTTGCTCGGAGAGATAATATGCTTGGCAACCGTTTGCTTCTCTTCCAAATCATTTCCTAACTCATTAGACCTCTTCATGGATGCCCTGTTACGTGGAGTTTTCTTTAGCATAGCCTGGAAATTGAACGGAGGATCGTCCTCGTTCATATCGTTGGTTGATTTAGCCATCGCTTGCAGTTCCATTATCGGATCTTGCACTTCAGTATCAATAGCGTACATGCTCCTACTGTAATTTGACTTTCGTAATTTCGGTGCTGTGTCTTCTAGAATGTCTGTGTCATCTCTTACTCCTGACCAGGGTTCTGGTGGCTGATAGTAGCTTTGCGGAGCTTGGCCTGGTTTCTTCTTATATACTGCGGGTCTGTTTGCGGGTACATCTTTACGTGTTGCCTTTGGTGCTGGTGGTTTGTCCGGTTCATCGGGTGGCAGGGGCGGGACCGGCTGCGTGGGGTCTCTGCAGAATGGCACTGTGATGAGCGTCTGTGTGCTCGCTGATGCTTTACTTGTGTCGGTTTGTGCTGAGGTAAATCGACGTTTCAACGGTTCGTCCCACTGCTCATGGTCGGAATCGTATTGACTGGCAAATGTGTCGCTACAAGAAGAAATTGGACACGTTAATAACTAATAATGAGGTCATAAAAAGATCGTCTATTTCTCTTGGTTATCATGCGAAACATGACTCAATAATGAGACTGTCAATGTCTTCAGAAAAAAAAAAACAATTTGGTAATTGACATCATTAACCTAACGACTGTCGGCTTTTTTTGCATGAACATTTTATCTATACTTATGCTTTTGTACCTATTCGGTATGCGTGAAATTTTAAGACATAACTTCTAAAAAAAATAACATTTTATTTCAGCAGAAATCCGATTAATTTTCAATTTAATGTAAAATTAGATTTTTTTGTGGCTTTGAAATCAATAAATAGTAAGTCAATTGAGTTGGCAAATAAGTGACGTCACAGTTCGATATTGCCATACAAAATCAATGGAGAATCGCGTTTTGACAGTTCATAAAAATTATGTCAATTGATTGGTGGAATCAACTACCCAATTAGATTTAATTTGTTTTGTTTCATTAAGCTGTGCTAACTGTAATACTCACTTGCTCTTAGCAGAAGGGTCACACATATACGAGGTGTCATAATACTGTAGCTGGTCGATCCTGAAGGGAAGCTTCCACACAGTCGGAGGACCAGAACCAAGGAAGTCACTCTCCTTAGAATGAGGGTCTACTCGGTCCAGGAGTACCGAAGTGCTAGTGTTTAGCAGCGCTTCCAAAACTGCTTGGTTGTAGATATGCACCTGGAATGAAAATGAGTCGTTGATTCAATGAAAAGTAATTTATGATTAGGTAATGATTTGTCGTCATCCATGGAGGCCTTAGTTATTTTAATGGTAGGTATATTGGACTAAATCATAATATGTTACTGGTTTGAAATTTCGACTAAAATACGTAAACAGGATTCGAAGCATATAAAAAAACAATTTATTTGTTTTGCTTGCTTTGTGTAGATTTGAATTTGGAAACGAAGATAATTTGAGCTCTGTGTAGTGAGTAGGTGCAATATTGTTTGTAAAAAAGATTGACCCTTTGTTATAACTTACCTAATGATAACAGAAATTGGAATCAATTTGTCAGTTGTAACACCGAAATGATAACAATTTGAAATATTTTTATCAGTTTTATTAGTATTGAAACAGTGTTCATAATCGATGGAAGCACTAACTTTACTTGGAACAATAAAAAAATACCTAGCACCTCTGTTACAATAAAAAAAACTGCATGTCTTTGATGTAAGTTATGATCTAAAGCAGGGGTCACCAATTAGTTTCATTGGGTCCACTTGGTATTAACAAATAAAATAAATATGTATATATTCTTATTAAGGAAGACGGGGATTACTAAAATTCCAGTTTTTATTTTGTTATTCACGTATCAAAAGTTGGAAAGTTTACTGTTTTCTTAAGGTCCGCAGAATATACGTCGGCGGTCCATTGGTGACCCCTGATCTAAAGAATAATGCTCAAGATAGTTTTTGATACCACCCGTGCATTTTACGTGAACCCAATGTCGACAGCCTAGATAAAACGTAGTTGACTCCACACTTTTCAGCTCTAATCACAGAACTACCACCATTTAGTTCTTCGTACTTGACTGTGTGTTGCGACATCTCAGTCACACTTCTCTTTATCTTTCTCAGGTATTGTCTAGGCATCTACAAAGTCAGACAAAGAAGGCAGTCATGTTACAACCGTCCCTACGAAAAATGTTTCATCCTCCTCAAAATTCTACAAAAAAAAGGGAATGGGTAAAAGATAGGGGGGTGCGGAAGAATGCTCTGAGCGCCCCTGTGCCCCGGTCAAAGGTAATTGGAGGAACACCGTGGGGTTTTAGTCGGTGAGAGTCCGACACACCCCTCCGCCTTCTCCGAAGTGGAGACAGTCCATGAGGATTTTCCCACGAAAATAAAAAAAGGTAAAAGATAGGGGAGGGGATGACCTACGGAAAGATGGAACAGCTTCTTACCTGCTGTGAAAAATGCACTAAATCCTGGTATCGCACGGCCCGATATTGCAAAAGGACTTGGAACATGGATCGGCTTTTCCATCTCATCGCAAATCTCTTTAGGAATGATGCCGTCTCTTCGTCAATTTGTCCCGTACTTCTGTTAATGAGTGGGCCGTATGCTTTCCGAACTATGTACCCACGGTAAGCTGTAACCAACAATAAGAGAGGTACATACAATTCCAAGATACTACTTCTATAAAGGAACACTTTATTTTAGCCTCGAAAACCTGATTAATTTTTAACCAAATGTAAAATTGGGTTTTTAGTTGCTTTGAAATCAATAAATAGTAAGTCAAATGAGTTATCAAAAATGTGACGTCACAGTTTACTATTCGGGGTCGTTTCGTAAGTACTTAATTATTATTTTTTTGTACCTTTTTGTATCAATAATGCAGCTTCGTCCTCCGTTACATTCATTGATTGTTGTTTCTTGAGTTCCTTTACTGAAAATAGACAAACCACGTAAACATGGGAATACCTGATTCTGTTTAAAAATATATCATTTTCTCTTAACCAGTTGACTGCTATTCACTACGCTAAGCCCGAAGTGCAGTTCGTGCAGTTAGTGTGTTCGCCGTAGAAAAACACATAGGGTTGCGTGTGCCGCACTTGCGTTTTTTTATTAGAAATAGTAGTGTTTTCCCGGGGCATGTGAAGAGGAGGGATGAAACGCATGTGACCAAAGAGTTATGAATATGAATGTGGATGCATGGAGAGGAAGAGAAAAGCCAAAGAAAAGAGAGATGGATTGTGTGAAGAATGATATGAAAGAAAAGGGAGTCAGTTATAGCATGACGGCTGACAGGACGGAATGGATGAAGAAAACGTGTTGCGTCGACCCCAAGTAACATGGGACAACTGGGACAAGGGCAAGAAAATGATGTTTTTTTTTTACTTTTGGTTAATACTCACTATGGAGTGCTTTTGATTTGTCCTTATTAGCTTTTCTCCTTGCCAAGAAAGCCCTCATCATGCATTGTACTTTAATGATTTTCTTCACCTGTGTTTCGTAGAGCCTGAAATTATTTTAACGTTATCTTTCCATTCCATCATATCATTCAACGTTCTCTATCACCAATTCACAAAATATTATGATTTACCTTGATAAAAATTCCTCGTTATAGTATTTCAGAAATACTTTTGTCTTCCCAAGGACCCACCCTTCCATTTTGAGACGTATCATCAGCAGTCTACAGTTCTCTTTCGTCACTTCAACGTTTTCATCAAAATCAAAAGCCAGGAAACGGTATCTGTTCATAAGTAGTTCAGTAGTTATAGACATGGTTTAGAAAATATTTGACCTTGAGAATTGGGTTTTTTAATGAGCCTGCTAGTACGGGAATATGAGGGATTTGCTGAAGGAATACTCAGTGTAAGAAAATTTAACTATATTGCGTGCTAACTACTCGGCTTGTGTACAGCAAGTGAAAAATGACGTGTGAACAAAAGGATATGTCGTATTACAATAAAATTAGTGATATTGGTGCCGATTCCGTTGTTCACAAACTAAACTAAAATTATTAGACTAAGTATTTCTATCTTCTTCTGTCCAATAATACAAGAATGCGGCGGAAATAAATTAGACCTGTCAATTTAAGTTAATCTGAAACTTCCATGAAATTTTAGTTGACATGTCAGAACGCATTGAATAAAAGCAAGAAAAAGTACAAGACAAAATTAATTTGGCATCTCTAACTTAGTTCTAAAATGTCACCGTCCTTTTCTTTTGCTGTATAGGTGTAATAATTCTCTAATTTTTGTGTAGTTTGTGAACAAGGGAATCTGCACCAATAGCTAATTAGGTGAGTTGCTGCAATGGGTTGATCAGGCGCTCCAACACTGCTGCTCACCTTCGAATGAACTCCGCAAAAGGTATACGACTGGAGAATCCACTCTGCCGTGCTTTCGCTGTGTCCAGAATGGCTAAGGCTCTAAGTTGCTGCCTCACCACTTCAGTTTGAAATCCTTTAGGGTTGTCGTTCAGGTCAGCTCTGATACAGCGGACGTAATGAGTCCCCCCACTGCCAGGACCTATGGACAGCTGCTTCAGGATCTCTAAGCTGGTGGCTCTGTAGGTCGCAGCAGCGGTCCTCATTCGATGTACTTGAGAGTATTGGCCTTTGGATACTGTATTGTATTTCTGAAAATCATTATTATCTTGATGCTATTGGGGCTTGCAATCAAGAGTTAATAAAGATTGTAAAAACAAATAAGGTTTATAAAATTATGATACCTATTATTTACAGAACTATTGGGGACTGGTCCACAAATGAAATAATTAAATCTAAAATAAGTAGATAATAATGTGTTTTATATAGGGTGACTGGTAATTAGGGAGCGATATAAAAACACAGGATTGTTCTTATGATAACAAACAACTTTCCCAAAGGAATGTTTTTGTTTAATTTGCAAGGTGCATGACCTTCACCACCCCAAAGGCGTGCGAACGTTCCGTGCTAGAAAAAAAAGGCATAGTAAAAGTAAAATAGTTTTGTTTGTAAAAAGGGATAAGTTACTAAATTAAATTACAACTAACGGTGTGTGTAAAATGAAAAAAATAAATGTTTCTTTTGCAAAGATGTTTGTTATGAGAACATTAATATGTGTAAGGATCGGTAACTAATTAGCAGTTACCCTATGTATTCCATACTTGCTTGACTTACTCTGGCTTTCAAATTTTCCATTTCCTTCTCAGATTTGGACCTCACAACAGTAACTTTCGGTTGGCTTGACGACACAGTCAAGTTACCAGTTTTTGTTAACTTATTCCTAAACAGTTGTTGAACCGTTACGTTGGTCGAAGCCCGCATGGTTTCTATCATTTCAGGAGGAAGGAAGTCTTTGTTTTTGTCTGCCATTTCCCTGCAATCATAGTTCACTTTTCCCGTGTAATGGGCCACGCTAAATTCATGGCTCCCTGATAGTTTTATGTAGGGTCCTTTGCATGTTGTTCTTATTGTACCTAGAAAGGAAGATATCATTATTTTCATCTCTAAAATGTTCTTGAAAATACACAGAAGTTTACAATACACGCGACGAAAAATGACACTTGACACACCACACAAACTTTAATATTTCGTAAAAAATATTGTTATGTCAAATGTCATCGAAATATTCCTACACAAAAGCTTTTTTACAAAAAAGATATAACCGCCTTCAAAAACTACAACTTGTGTATTAATGTTTGAAATCCTTACAAAAAGCCCTTTCAAACAATACCTCACACGATATATTTAATTTTGGAAACTGGTAGGACGGGGGTTGACGTACGACGTTTCCTTCAGTCAGTCATCGACTACACGTATTTAATAAACAAAGCAATTTCACTTGTTACGATATTGCTGCTGTAATTCTGTGAGGAGTTCCATTCCATATCTCCGAAGTTCATCATCAGATATTGAAATGGTGACAATGGGACCACACGGAAAGCACCAGCTTTCAAATAAAAGAAGAATCATGAAAATCGGTTCACCCAGTCGCAAGTTAGGAGCTAACAAACATAAAAAAATAAATACAGTCGAATTGATAACCTCCTCCTTTTTTTGAAGTCGGTTAAAAATTAACACAAATTATTATGATAACTATTTTGTACATCCATAACTGCGCAAGCTCCCCATTACTGACGCTTGTTAAGTCTTATCTTTTGTGTCGCGTAGTATACTTACTCATAATAAATTCTTGTCCGCTTCCAGTCCGACTAGCCTCATCCAGAATATAAAATAGTCCAAGTGGCCTTCCCATTAGCTGGTCCACTGAATTCTTATTATCATAGAAATGCAGAGATACCACTGGTACTTCCTCTTCTGCCGTTTCCTGCATCTCCCACGCAAACATCCTTTGGTTGTATAAAAACTGTATCTGTTCGTTAGTTGTATTAACTATGAGTTGTTCCAATCGATTTCTGTGGTAACATTCGAATCCGAACATGTCTAGCAAGCTCACTGAGTATTTATCGCCGCTGAAAAATAAATAAATAACACATAATATAACATCACGCCTGTAATCCCCGAGAGGGCAGAGGTGTACCCATTAGTACACCCACATTTCGCCAGTTATGTTTAAGTCCCATGTAATAGAGGGCGAACCTATTGGCATCAACCAGTCTGGTACTGAGAAATTCCTGGTGGAAAAACTCAATAACACGTTGTCCGACTTGGGAATTGAACCCAAGACCTCATGCTCAGCAGACGCGTTTTGCGACTACTATACACAGTTACAGTACAGTCGTAAATAAATTCATTAGATAGAATGTAAGCAAAATAAAAAATACAGCTTAAAATGTTAATACATACAATACAGATCTCATAAATGAGAGCTTAGAGTTTATTAAATTGATCATCCAGTCAATTAATCTCTTGTATAGTGCACTAGCTAAAGTGTCTCTTGCATCTCTCGCCTCGTCAGTGGAATGTCGCCTTTTCACAGCAGTTCCACTTTCTATCAAACAATAGTTTAACAACGCCCACAAAAATTTGACTTCTTCTAGAGATAATAGTTTAGCCACTTTCTTTGCTTCATCAGTATTCTCTATTTCTGCTGTACCACTTTTTCCATCTTTGAATCTGACGTTGCCAAGTACTAATATAGATGCTAAGACTGTTTCGAAAAATGTTATGTCTTCCTCTTCCCAGTCAAGAGTTTTAAGGTTTTCTATAAATTCAGTGTACAGTGCTACATTGTTTTCTGAATTTTCTCTTACTCCTTTTACACCTTTATTTGGTTCATCTTGTATCCTCAAATACCGATGTTTCCTGTTTTTCTCTAAACAAAATTCTTCCGTGCGATTCGCAGCTTCCATGGCGTCGTAGAAATAGTAAAGAAGATCGAAGTTGGCTTGAGACCTGAAACACTTATTTGACTTTTATTTCTATCGGTAAATGCAAGAAAAAATATCTCGGTAATCTACTTACATGTCAGTGGATGAGACGCGCCATTTTTCTAATTGATAAAGCCAAAATATAGCGCCACTTAATTTTCCAGAACTCCCGTAAGTGACTTGTATTTGGAAGATTCCTCTTGTAGAGTGATCATTTAATGGCGTTGCTCCTGTCATAGCGGCTTGTATGACTCTAGTTGCCTTTTGTATTCTCTCAGCTGTATTATTTTTCATCGATCCTAAGAAAGTGAGGTGGGACAGCGCGTGTAGCATATTGGTAGTCTTCCCTGATTTACATTCACCAGAAAATACGACATGCTGCGGTTCATTGTGATGAAGAGCGTCTTGATATGCACTGTCTGCTACCGCAAATATGTGGGGTTCGTTATCAGATCTTGATTTGCATTCATATTTTTGGTGGTACTGAAATGAAATAGTCATAAGTATATTGTTTATTTTGTGATCGTAATGTAATTAATAAAATTTTAAGTTTTCTTACATTTTCATTATAAATATCATCGCTCGAATTTGGATTGAGAATTAGAAGAACATCTCCAATAAACGACGTGAATGATCCTTTTGCTAATTTCGTCTGTAACTCGGTCAGTATATTGTCTTCTGTTAATTTTTCTAATGCAGCTAAATCTTCTACTTGCATAGTCTCTGGTTCGGTAACACCTTGAATTGTAAGTAGACCATCCTTCATCATCCTCTCTGGTATTTTCTCCTCTAGAATTACATCCTTCATATCTGCAGCTAGTACTTTTAATTCTGTAGTAAGCTGTAAAAAAACACAAGTTTATTTAGTATTAGCTAGTCTTTTCAAAATTATTAAAGTAATAAAAGTAAACATACATGAAAATCATTATCTGGAACAGATTGTATAAAAGGATGCTCTTCTAATTCCATAATGTACGGTCGATGTTCAGGATTCTTCTCAAGACATCTGAAAACATAAAAATCCTTAAAAATGTTTGAATATTAGGAATCTATTAGAGGTAAATTTAGGAACACTTACTCGGTAATAAAATCATTAATGTTATTAGACCACATGGCTGGTTTCACCAGTCCTGGCGGCGGGTTCCTCACGATTTGAAAAAGCGCTCTTGTTGGATGCATATCTTGAAACGGCGCTTTTCCATCAGACATTTCTATTGCAGTTATGCCCAAAGCCCATACATCTATTCTATTTCCGTAACCCTCTTCACCGCATGTCACCATTTCAGGAGCCATCCAGCTCGGCGATCCAATATTCGTCGTACTCGTATCCAGAGTTCCATTCAATTTGCAAGACAATCCAAAATCGGTCAGTTTCACTTCGCCGTCTTTTGTAATCAGAATGTTGCTGCATCTTATATTGCGGTGTATCACTTTGTTCTCGTGCAAGTAAACGAGCGCCTAGAATACAAATGAGTGAGGTAGAATTGATTGCACCAATCGAGGCAGTCAACACGGTAGTTTGACAGGGAGTGATGGAGTGACCGCCCCTAACGCAGAGGACTTGTGGATTGTTAAGACGGTTGGGCGATAGTAACGTCAGCGTCAATCAAGTCCCCACGCCCCGGAGATTCATTGGGGCCTATTTGCATACGTATCGGGGCTTCAGTGCTGTCGCAGGCGGGCTGTCCGCGCTCTCTGCTGTCTGATATATCAGCTTGTTTAATGCGTTCATTACGATCGTTTAGTTGTTAGTGATGTAGGGGCTAAAACTATCGATATTATGTGTGTTAACGTAAATTTTTGTGTTACTAATTTTTGACCTTTAAGACACGTTTTTATTTAATAATTATGGTTTTTAATTATAAATATTTATTTATTGCCTATATAATAAGCTTTTTTTTCCTATATATTATGTCCATTTTTATACTTGATAAAATCTCCGTTACGATTGTTACAACGATTTGCCACTTTATTACTGTACACTATCTTTTTTTGTGTGAGACAATTAGCTTCTCATTTTATTAACCTTTAACTTGCGTTCAGTAGATATTTTATCTGTAAGTTTCATCTTTAATAGACCCGGAAATAGTTGTCTTGTAAGCTAAGAAACAATCGATATTACATTCAATCATAATGTCGACAAAGATGACAACACAAGTTCGACTTTGATCGTACTTTACGAGATGCAACATCGATAGATATGCGTGGAAGATCTGCCTTACGAAGAGGACAGAGCACCGGTATTGTGAACCAAGTGGCTTGCATAAAGATAATACGCATTTAACCCTCTCCGATAAGTTGAGAGCCCGAAGGACGAACAGGCTTCGATTTTAACCAACCTTAAGAAGAGGGTATAAGATAGGTTTTCCATTGTCTGATCCACGTTAGAGAGATCATCGGCTACTGCGCCTGAGATCCGTATATCTTGTGTGCGCGAGCATTATTTACGATAATTGAGCGATGCGCCGCGATGGGGGGCCATCATGGTGTTGTCGGGCGCGCACCGACATTCGCATCGACAAGTTCGACTGTTCCGTCGCGAATCACATCAAATAAAGCGGCGTGCATTTTAAGTAATGGCTCTAGATTGTATTTCAACGTACGTGGACATTCCCCTGGCAATATTTTATTCGACGTCACGCGAGCAACAGAAATAGCCGAGACACAGATCCGAGAACAATTGAGTTTGCATTCAAAGTACCTACCAATTGATTCAGCCGTTGAAAGGTGGAATGGCAGGTCCTTTGTTTTATAAACAGCCATCTCGACTCGTATGTGACGAGCGACATGTTTATAGTCAGTCGAATATGGTCTTACCTTGATCGTATATTTGAGGATGTAAGCGATGTGTTCCTCGGACATTTTTCTGTCTGCTGCTTTCAGTTTTCTGACAATATCGATGACAGATCCACATTCGCACAACTGGAAAATAGATGATTCATTGTATTATTTGAATCATGACCACTTTTGCTAAAGATACTGCAAGATGTTGGACATTAAAATATAATACTGTCTATATAGACTTCTGTTGCGTTAACGTTGTTCATGTTCCATTGAGTTTTGATATAACTTAGTATTACGAAATCAAAGAATCTGACATACCTCAAGCACGAACCAAATTTTCTTCACACCTTCAGATTTCTCACTGAATACTCCATAGAAATCGATCAAATTGGGATGCTTGGTGAAATCCCGTAATATTTTATACTCTTCCTGTATATGGTCTTCATTTTCGTCTGTATACGTTTGTATCTTGACTGCGACATTTTTGCCAGCTGCCTGTGAGTCTGAAGCTCTGTATACTTCGCCGAAGATACCCGAACCTAGCTTACCTTCGAGCTTGTATCGGTCGAAGGGGCTTAGCAGGGACGATACGTTCAGTCCGTCCTTCATGGTGGGCGGATCATGTATCTAGTAGAGAAAGCCTGTTGGAGATTATGTAAATTATTTTATTTTATTTTAATCTCGAATTTATTTGTTTTACTCTGCACTCCTGCATCTGCCATGTTATAATTGAATGGTAAAAAATGCCTTTAGGCATTAAATCCGCCTTTTCGTTGCATAAAGTTAAAATAAATAAGGGTTTAGTTGTTGTATTTTTGCAAAAAACAAAGATAACTTTGATGTGTTTTTCGTCAGCACAACTTAAGAACATCAAGATTCCTACTACACCTGTATTTCCGAGTCAATACCACACTTGCTGACTTATAACTTTACAGTAATTTGCTATAGGTAGGTACAATACCTTCAAACACTTATTTTAAAACTAATGTTGGATATTGTATAATCCCTATTCTAAAGAATAAAAATAAAGTTACACTCACCCTTGTTTCCCGCCAGTCAGTTCCAACGACTCGGCATCGATGACGGCGCAGGGCCGAGTGTTCCGTCCACCGCCGAGAGCTCACAAGTGCCAGGGCTTCGGGTATTAAGAACACTGCTAATCCCCTTAATAGTATTAGGTCATAATGCCCGACGACCTTCCTGCATGCCTTGGATACAATTTAATTGGGGACGCGTTTAATTGTATCTAGTGTTTGTTTAGTTTCATTAGGTAGGTAACTAACTTTTTGTGTTTATTTTAATGCTATTGCAATTCTTTGAATTTTTCAGTTCCTACGAAGATGACTGAAGTACATTAGCTTCAGATTACTTTATAGAGCTACAAGGGTATTTGGTACGTTGCTAAAATCAGAATATCATCATCCTTTCAGTTGTCGCTGTGTATGTTATACCTATTGTAAATGAGTCGCAAAAAATTGTTGTAAGAGTGTGTTGGTGGAAGCTCCTAAGTCATTCTAACCCGAACACTTCCAAACCATTCTAGTTTTAAACATAAAGTAATTAATCTTATTTCAAGTAGATGAAAATCCATAACAAACTCTGTCAAAATCAATCCCAATTCGCATAAAATCTACCATTTAAAATTCGCTGTTCCGAATGACGAGTGTAAAATTCTTGTTTAGGTAACTATCATCGAAATTAATTCGCAACACCCAATCCATTACCTACATAATCTATCTATTTCTTACAAGAAATCGATCCGTCATGCCAACAAGTATTCAATCAAGCGTATTTAATACTACAAGCGAAACATCAATGAATTCAAAGATGGCCGCGGACCGTTAACTTGTCAGAAGTATTCAAATCTTCAAAAAGAGCTGTCAATGTTATTCAGTTACGAAAAGATGTATGAATGGGGATGTGTATTTATATTTATTAGGGGATGAACACGAAAGGGTAGAAATAATTTCGGATAGTGATTTTTTTGGACTGAAAGTGAGTGTGGAGATGTACCTTTTCTGTTAAAAAATGTAATAATGAAACGTAGACTCTATAAAAAGGCTCGAAAAATTCTGTACTGTAAACTGAAGAACCAAGATATTAATGCTCCGATTTTATCTACATTTCATAGACTCTATTTTCTTAGTGACCAAAATATTAGACTACTTTTATATGGCGTATTATTGGTACCTACCTATTCATTCTTACAAAACAACTTTATATTTTTTTTTATGTTTCTTACACACTTCGAATGTATCTTTTCAAAATTCTCTTTTATTTTGTTTGAAATGATACCCATCAACAAAGCGTTCAAGCAGAAGGGTCCTCGAGATGAGAGGTCAAATTAGCCGAAGGTAACACGATAATTTGTGAGCCTACTTGAAATATCGCTTCTGAATGTATCTGAAGTAGGCCTACTTGAGATTGTAAGTGTTTGTTTTTCTTTAAGTTGTATTATATGATTTGTGAAGAGGATTAATTTTTTTATAGCCCCGTGCATAAAGCGCCTACCTCATTTGGAAGGTTTGAAACTGGGCAAGTACCCAGTGTTACTTTTCCAATTCATATGTGCTTTATTTTATCTTGGAAATCACTGATATCAGTGAAGGAAAACATCGTGAGGAAACCTGGACTTGTAATTAATTCAAGTTTGAAATTGCCAATGCCCTGAGTTAGCGTGGTGAGAGAAGGCATCATTGCTGTTGCCTTCTTTCTATGATATGCCTTGGAGTGGGAAAATAATAGACTGGTACATATTATTATATTTTTATTACTGTTTGTTATAAAAGTTCAGACCTACAGTTGGACTTTTAATTGTATTCAGCAACTTGACAGTTTAAAGAAAAATAATGTTACTACACTACAACTAGTTTTGGGTAGTGAATGATACAAATGGTTTAATTTAAAACTTACAATAATTATTATAAGTCGAAGTATACATGGTGTCTTTTTACATGTCTTTTTACTCCTTTTTTTGCCCCAAAAAAAGGAGTGTTACGTGTTTAGGGTTAATGTATGTATGTGAGTTTCTTTATTCCACCATAACTTTTAAACGCCTGAACCGATTTAGATGTATGGGGTATCGTTACAATCCTTGCATCGTTCCGAGTAACATAGGTTTGGTCACGTTAAAACGTAAATTAATACCAGCCTCAATTTATTTTTTTAATGAATCTGGTCGTGTCTATGTTTATCGTCTAGAATTTGACAAGAAGATTTAAAAAATATATAACACTGTAAATAAATAACGTCGTAAAAAAAAGTGACGAGTAAACAAAGTACAAATATGTGCAATTTTTGCAGTCGTGTTTTTTAATTTTTTAATTATAGTAGCTTGTTTGTTATGAACATTTGCAGTAGGTTTTTGTAAAGTGATTCATATCAATAAGTAGGTACTTTAACCTTTACGGACTCGTACAAGATGAATAAAAGTATGTATCTAGCACATGATTTGTTAGGAAAAAATGGTGCTTCTAATTACGAAAAAAAAAAACTTGAAATCCCTTCATAATTTTTATTTGCTTCAATAAAAATTGTCGGTACAAAGTCTTAGGTCTACAATAAATAGTTAATTCTATCAATATCACTGAACAGGAATGCTTAAGTACAATATTACGTAGTAGATAAGTGAGTATTTACAGAATGGAATGTAAGGTACTTAGGTATTGGTGCCGATTCCCTTGTTCATAAACTAGACTAAAAAGGAATGAAATGGAAAAAAGCAGTATAATTATTACTATTTCTCTTATTATTCTTTATTGTTGCTTGACTCTCGACTTGCTTTAATCATAATTTTGTCTAAAATTGTAACATCTTAATTTAATTAATCTATACTATAATAATATTATAAAGCTGCAGTGTTTGTTTGTTTGTTTGTTTGAACGCGCTAATCTCTGGAACTACTGGTCCGATTTGAAAAATTATTTCAGTGTTAGATAGATTAGTTATCGAGGAAGGCTATAGGCTATAAACCATCACGCTACGACCTACGGGAGCGGAGCAGTAACCAAAGACGCGGGTGTAACCGCGGCGGACAGCTAGTTTAGTTTATATAATCAATCACTCAATTATTCTTGTATCTACCTAGTTATTTGTACATGATGTGGTCTCCTATAATTGAATTAGCACACGTAACTTAAACAATTATCTGTATCGAATGTAATGTAACTGTATATCCTTTGTTGGAGATCCTAAATAAATAAATAAAATTAGAGAGATACCATCTCTTACTGACGTAAAGCTAAAGAAAAAGACGGCGACATTAAAAAATTAAGTTAGAGATGTCAAATTAATTTGCCTTGAACTTTTCCGTGTTTTTAATCAATACGTTCTGACATATCAACTATAATTGTATGGAAGTTTTACATCAACTGAAATTGACAACTCTTATTTATGACCGTCCCTTTCTTGTTTTGTTGGAGAGAAAAGATAGAAATAGTCTAAATCAAGTTTAGTTCGTGCATAATAGAATCGACACCACTATCTGTCAAGTAAATACACTAATTAAGGTTAATACTGATTTGATTAATAACTTATCTTAAGATTTATATTTGAAGAAAAAATTACAATACGTGATTACAAATATACAGTATCAGCTTCAGCCGACAAGCATGTTTCTATTCCATACAGGGTCATTAAAAATCCTTTCTTGCCTACGTCATACAAAGAACACACCTTCCAAGTTTCAGGTCTCTACGATCAGCGGTTTAGCCTGTGCGTTGATCCGTCAGTCCGTCAGTCAGTCATTCAGGACAAAGCATTTTATATGTATGGATAGATTTGGAAGCAAGTGTGTTGTGTTTTGGCCGCTAAGACGCGACGTTATTAAATAATTACATAATGACGTCGCGGACCACTACTAGTGCTTTAGGGACCACCAGTGGTCACCGTACCATGATCTAATTAAAAACGACTAAAAAGTAAGACATTTCAGTTTAGGTTCTTAAACTAAATTCGCTCAAATTCGTGCCAAGACATCCAATTCGCTCAGCGGCATTTGAATAGTTAAAACAGTTTAGGTTAGAGAAATAGTAACTTTGATTGAATTGGCAGTAGAGCGTTTGAGTTGAGCTGCTATAAGAAAGGCATCGTACCAAATGGAATAAAACAAAAATTGCGACTCAATTTGGCAAAATCGCTGTCAGATGGTATGGCCTAAATTGAATCGTTATAATATTGTAGTCATGGTACGAATTTGAAGAACAGTTCAGTTTAGGTTCTAAATTGAATCGCGCGGTAAGAGCTCGTGGTAGGAATGCGGTCTACATAGTAAAAAAAGGTAAAATTAACTTAACAAAAATCATATAATTATTTGGTAATTCGTATTTGCAGTCATCACTAGGTAAATTGAAGAATTTAAGTAATGGAATGTACACAGAATATTGGAATGTTACATTGATATATCGTAGGATAATATTATAATTATTATCGAAGAAGTATATTAGTAGGTACGTAAGTATTACGTAATCGTAACGCATACAGGCTGTCTTTTAATTTACTGGCAATTTTTAAAGTTCTGTACCCAATTAATTAAAAAAGTTTTGTCTGTTGTAGCCAGAATATTTATAACTTGTGTCGAAACGGTTTGTTAGGGTACCTAAAGGGCGCCTAACGAAACCTTCTTACTAAGAAACCGCTGACTGTCCGTCCATTTGTCTGTCAAAAGGCTGTAGCTTTTCTACCGTAAGAGAAATAGACTTGAAATTTTCACAGAGTGTGTATTATAATGGCCGTTGTAACAATAAATATAAAAATCAAATAAAAGGGGGGGTCCCCATACAAGGTGTTTTTGTATGTATTGTTAAATATTGTCCGGTAGTACGAAACCCTTTGTCAGTTTTTTAGAGTTTTTAAGTACTAATGAACATGAAAAACTTTTAATACAAGACCAACCCTGAAATATGAAAAGAAATATCAGCTTGTGTTTGGTTTTCTTAACATTTTTGTAGGGACCTAGGCCGAGTGAATTAAAAGTCAGCCTGTATAATGATGACGATGCAATTCTTAGGCTGTGGCCTTTGACATAAGCGGGAGCGGGGCGTCAAGCGACAACGGGCGGGATAATTTTTATGCTTATCTCGTTGTGTTATTGGCGCTGTGTCGCCACACTGACTATGTCACAGACCTGAAGGCCAATTCTACTAAAAACGTTTGAAATCTAGTCGCAATCTCATCTCAGCAACAATCAATTAGAGTCAATTTTATTGAGATTGAGATGAGATTGCGATCGTTCCTAAAAGTTAGTAGAATTGCTCTGGTCCCTGGTCTTTCACAAACTACTTACAAATGGCAACCCACTTATCATCACGACACCTCTCGCAGTCCACTCGGCAGCACCAGTGGAAGGTGCAGTTGCATGGCTTTATGCTGGACTTCCTGATGAGGGCATGTCCTCGACCACAGCAAAGCAAGTCGCAGGAGCCTGTCCGGGACGTCCGACCGATGCGACAGACACGACCTGATGTGCCTGCGGAGTCGGTGCGAGAGTCCACCTCGCAGAAACTTGGTGATCTAGAAGGCGGAATTGAAAAGTAAAATTAATGTGACAACTTATTTAGAACTTCCTAGTAACTAAAATTTAATTTATTAATGGTCATCTGTGAACAGCGTTGTGGGTTACATTATTACTAAACTATTTTATGTTTTTTGTTTATATTGCATTGTAGCTGTTTCTTGTTCCCATTTAATAAAATAAAATAAACCATTGAGGTGGAAACTGGGACTGGTGGAACTTCAGGTGTCTGGACTATCGGTAACTCATAGCTAGGTTTTTTTTTGGTTCAATAACCTTGACTGGAAAAATAAACTAATAAAACGTTTTAAAACAAAAGATCTCGTTTTAATACTAATGGATAATTTATATAATTTGTAACTTATCTAAAATAAATAATTTGAATTGAATTGAAATACTGAAATACTAAAATTTTTACTTGTTTTTTTGATAATTTCTTGATACAGTTGGTGTCAGTTATGTGTCTTTGGCATTCAGCCTACGCCAGCTGTCTTCAGATTTTCAGGTGACAAAGATGTTTTAGGATATGGTTTCTCAACTTCTAGAACTAGTCTACTTCTTTTTCACTTCTTAGTCTTTCTGTTGGATGTAGTTCAGAAGGCTAATAAAATTATACCAACTAAATGACGTTCACATTCAAGTCGTAATCTAGTCTTCTAAAGTCTGCTTGGTTTCAAAGCTTTGCTCGCGTATACAAAAGTTGTACTATAACTTTGATATTTCGAGGACGTTTGTCGATTAAATTAAACTTTTTTTCTTGAACCTACCTTTCGAAGAATAGCAGACTGGTCTTAGGAGCTGGTCGTGCTTTTCCTCGCCTCCTGCCTCTGGGTCGACCTTTCAGAACTGAGGGACTGTTGTTCAGCTCTTCTTGAGCTACCAAAAGAGCCTGTGGAAATAAATCGTTTCAGATACTCATTCAGTACCACATTGAGACTTCGATGCCCTAAACAATCCAGGCCTTTGGGTCCCATGCTCATAACTAGACTAGTACCAGTCTTAAACATACATAACATCACGCCTGTCATTCCTAAAGGGTTAGGCAGAGGTGTACCCACTTAGTAGACCCACATTTCGCCTGTTATGTTTAAGTCCCATGTCCCATTTTGAGCCTATTGCCATCAACCGGGCACAAATTGGGACTCCGAGGCTGCTACTCAAAAATTCCTGTTGGAAAAACCCAATAACACTTTGCCCGACCTGCGAATCGAAGTCAATATTGTCTGGATAACAATTCAAGTAGATACCTTTCTGTACTGTCGTTTGATGGTAGACGCGACAGCCCTGAAGTCTGGTGTAGCTCTCCAGCATGTCTTAAGTTGACAGCTACCTGACAACCCATGGCATTTGCATCTCACCTCCATGTGTGATGATAGAATCTGTAAACAAGAATTAAGTAATAGTAGTTTACTAAGGGCTAATTTTTCAGTCGTCAGATAACTTTTAACACAGGGATAAATATGGTAATTTGACACAGCTTTTCTGGCTATTGAAAAATCAGCCCTAAATGAATGATATATTGGATTCTATAATGCTTTTCTGATCCCAGCAGCTAATCTCAATGGAGATTACCCAAGTACCTACGTAGGAGATATTTGTGTACAAGTGTGTGCAAAAAGGTGCACTACTTCTTCCCTCACTCTCATACTCTCATAGTACATTTGAACGGCAATAGGGAATATGCATAAAATTTGAAATGGCCTAAAATATTTTTTTCTCGAATACTTATTATCGTAATATTATAATGAAAAGGATTTTTTTTTATTTACTTATTATTTAAACCCCTAAAATAATATTCAAAAAGTGCAAAATAAGGGAGCGAAATTCAAACTTCCAAAACGCGCCACCATGGGTCGAACGAAATGTGACGTCATCTGACACGACATTGTATTCATCAGCGTCGAAACTCATACTGTTTTACAAGTTTTTGTGAAAAAAATAATGGTTTTAAAGTTATTAAAACTGTAAATATTACGAAGTAACTGAAAAGTCCACAATAAACACTAAGGTAAACACCCACTGGACGTGTCATGTGACGTCACGCAAAGCGCGCGCAAAATGGCGGCGTTTGAACTGCTTAAATTTTTTAAAAGTTATAAATTTCATTTTTAAAAATATCTAGAGTATTTTGAAGCCCATTAATATTTTTTTCTACGTTATAAAATAGTAAACTATTAATTTAAGACAAAAAAAAAACTTGAATATTCCCTATTCAACCAGTCCGGGCAGATATGGCGCTGGACCAACGGCTTTGCGTGCCTTTTGAGGCACATGGAACCCAGTACCCACGATCAGCAGTCGCTTGCGATCACGAAACCAATGAACTACCAAACTCTAGATTGCTACTTAGAAATTGATCATCAGTTGATACAAAAACCTAAAAATGCTACCAGCATAATTATCATACCTTTCTAAATATTACAAGAAACTGTCTAACCAAAAAAGGGTACAAAACATCGACGAAGAAATCGACCTTAATCTCCACATATCACGAACAAAATTACCTACCCTCACACAATCAGCGGAACAACAGACTATTCGCAACCGAAAGCAAAAAAAAACCTTCAACAATAATATTATGATACGAGCGCGCTCTCACATCGCGTCGAATCGTAAATCTGTTGTCTCTATACGTGACCGCATCGACACTCCGCACTGATTGTGCCACCCACCGCTAGCTTTACATTTACATAATTAAACGCCTTGCTGCAATCAAACTGACGTCTTAATTTCGCCAGGGCCGCCGGCCGAACAATTTCCCAAATTGAGTCGGAGCAAAAATTCAAATAAATCGGCATCCTCCACGCCCCTTCGGACCCCAGACCTTAATAGCGTAGCATTAAGAGCGTTCGCGATAGAATTCGCCACCCAAGACGTTTGTAATACGTTGTAATGAAGCCGGAATATTAAAAATGGTTCCGAACCGCTTATTATGTTCTCACCTCGACGGGGCGGCGGACTCGTGAAATACGGCCGGCTAATACGGAGCCCCGGGCCTCTCGGGCCTCCGCCACTACCAATAGTTCCTAATTGTGGCGCTATATGCAACACGGCTCAATTCACTTTTATAGGACTTGATCACGACTTATGTGATGGGGAGTTCTTGATGTTGGATTCTTTGGAACCTGTTCTTTGCAGCCCAATACTGATATTATCGTGCAAGAATCTGAATATGATATTGCTCCTGAATACAAGTTTTTAGAATGCGCAGGTTTTTTTTTGGGATAAGCAGGACAAGTGGTCGGGAATAATGTGGCATTATATCCGACCACTGCAAGTCCTGAAAGCCAGAACACAGTGGCGACCGCCAGAAAAGCGCCGAGGCAATGAAGCTCGACGAGTCCCGGAGAAACGATACAACTGTCTTTGATCCGTCAACGAAATTAATCAGAAAACAATAGCGGAGAAGTGATTAAAATGATTGGGACCGACTATTGTAATAATACTCATATAACCTAGCCACACGACAAAGCTTACTAACCGCTGCTGATTCCAATTCCAATATAAACAAACACGTCTGATTTAATTACGCTTAATCGCATAGGAATCATGAGAATGCTTTTAATCATATATTTTACCCACTTACGCACCAGAATAACTCTATAAATCATTTAATTTAAGTGCTAAAAATAAACAACTCTTCTGAGAACTTTGCCGTGTTTAATTAAACACCAGGAGTCACGAAGGACTCAATCATCGGGTACCTATCATCAATCTAAATTACCTTTAAGCGCTATAGTTGATTTATTTACTTAATGACGTCTGCCGGCCCTTGAGTACAGACTAAACATGTTATCATTAATGTGCTGTTAAAATATTATAGTTTATTTATGTGGTGCTTATACTATGCTGTGAAGTGGCTCATTAACGTTTTGTTTTGATATCTGCAGAAGGCCAATTTTATTAATTAAAAACGTTTGTAAGCTAGTCGCAATCTCATCTCAGCGACAATCAATGTCTAAAGTTTTGGTAAATTAAAGTCATTTTTGTCAGATTTAGACTGTTATTAGATTATGATCGTTGCTAAAATTAGTAATTAGTAGTAGTAAAGTGGCCTCTCTGGTAAAAATATTGGAAAAAATGATTACATATCAATTTTAGTGATAGAGTGGTATTAAGCTGATAAGTGGTATTAAAATTAAAATTATAATATGCTACAAGCAAAATAATACTTAATTTTATTGATTATGCACATAAATATTTGGAAATTTTGTAAGAGTTTATGTATTATACTGGGTTTATGTAAGTAATTATGTTCTATGCCATGTTCTATGTTATGTTATGTTCTGCTATGATTTTGTGTTATAATGGTGTAATTATTTAATAATGTTTAGTATTTTTTGACAATTTTGTTATTGTAAGTATACACATCAAAAGTGTCTAGGGATCAACATCCCTAACATTGATTAGGGATGTTGATCCCTAGACACTTTTGATGTGTGTATATAGATGGGTATGTTTAAGTTCTTCACTGTCGCATTAGGGTAAAACTTGTAATGATAGTGTAAGCTGTTATAAATAAATAAATAAAATAGCACTTTGGTAAAATCCTGTATTTCTGTCATGGTGGCCGATCTTTAAAGAGACTAGCCAAGAACGTTGGAGATTATAGTGCACAAGTGGTGCGCAAACACAGTTGCACTTCCTCTTCCCTTACTCTCATAGTCTGAAGGGACGGTAATTCGACACGACCGCACCGGAGAGAAATCAGGCGCAGGACTAGCTTTACGTACTTTCTGAGACACGGGAGTGTCACACCACCAACTTCCAAATTGCGCTGCTAAGAAATCCTTATTGGAAAAACCCAATAACACTTTTGCCCGACCTGGGACTCGAATTCAGGACCAAGACCAGGCAGTTGAGATAGTCAGTTTCCCTCCCCTATAAATAAAGAAGTGTATAGATAAACAAATAGTCAGACATTTCGTTTACGTTGAGAAATTAATGTGAATCACAACATAATCTCACATCCAATTAACAGTCTAACGCTAATAGGTTTAAGATGACCGTGGTTAATCTGACGGGCAAATTAACCATTAGTAAAACCGCACACGGAGAAGGTGCAGCTTCTAACTTATGGTAGGGTTGCCGGGGAAGAGAAGAAACGATGAATGTGTGTTACAATTGAATGATAAGTAATACGGTTGTAGAAACCATCTACCAATATAGATCAACATAATTCCAAATCGTATAACCTAAAAATAAATACATTATTTTATTTATTTGTATATCAGATGGAGAACCATCAGCTATAACATAACGTGAATACAGAAATTGAATAGGTTACATAAAACTAATTACAGGTTCACACAGGTAGAAATAGAATAATTAAATAGACATCTTATGTATCACTAGCAGCAAGCACGACAATAAAAAAGTCCTATTAAAAAAAAATAGATTATTGTTTTGAAATCCAGATTGATTTTCTATTAACTGTTTATGTAGATTTATAGTATCTTTAAAATCAATAAATTGATAGTCAATTGAGTTGGCAAAAAGTGACGTCACAATACCTTATTGCCATATAAAACTGATGAGGGAAATCGGTAGAATCGCATTATGACAGCTCATAAAAAGTATATCAATAATTGATTGGTGGTTTCTACACTTGTATCATATCCCTAAGATCACACTATGAGGGGATTGAGTAGGGGGCCATTATGTATGGAAGAGAGCACTATAACCACTGGGCCATCACGATAATGTGTCTTTTTGTTTGTTTGTTTAAATGCGCTAATCTCTTGAACTACCAGTTGGAATTCGAAAAATATTTAATTGTAATGATAGCCAGATTAATGAGAAATAGTACATGCTATTTAACATCACGCTACGACCTACGGAAGTGGAGCAATAACCTAAGGGCCTCAGCACACGGCGTATTTTAAACGCGCAGACGACACGCGTTTCAAGAACACGCGTTGTCTGCGCCGTAGATACCGATTAAAACGCGAGTCGTCTGCGCGTTTAAAATACGCCGAGTGCTGAGGCCCATAAGACGTAACTTAACAGGTGGAAAAAACCATGCAGACGAAGACGTGGGCTGAAGATAGTAACTATATAAAATAAATTTTGAGACAACCCTAACAGAAGTAAAGTCGGAATTTCGTTACGGAATGACGTAAACTTGTTCTAAACGGAGTTTGTATTTATTTGGTTATTCACTAGTCTGGAGCAAACGCATTAATATTGCTCCCAATTCGGTGATAAGTGATTTTGACTCACGTTTTACATACAGGTTTAATTCTATCAAAACGAACCAACCCACGTTAAGATTTCTCCTATTTTAATGATCGTGGATATTGGATGCTGATTAATTTAAAATCTTTTCTAATAATAAGTTGAGGATGTTAGTACAGTAACGGTCATAAGTGCAGCACCATGCTAAGGTTTGAATTGCTGTGAACACGGGGAAATTGAATGAACGAATTGCTTTTAACTACATCTGTGTGTATAAGTGATGTATTCAAAGTTAAAGTTAAAGTCAAATCATTTATTTAATTAGGCCATTATAAGGCACTTTTATAACACAGTACCTACGTACATCTCAAAATTCGCACACGACGTCGAAAGGTCGTAAGTTTAACCAAAGTGTTAATCGATTTGCTTTGTAGATTGCTACTCCACTTATGACCGCTACTGTACATTGACCCGTTATTGCTGGAAGGTAATGTAAGATTTGTCAGATTGAATAAATTTATTTATTACAAGCTTTTGCCTGCGACTTCGTCCGTGTAAATGTCGGACTTCCGTTTCATCCCCTTAGGGGTGAATATTGAAAAACTCTTTTTTAGCGGAAGTCTAACTATAAACTACCTCCGTGTCGAATTTCATCATATACCTTTCTAGACATATAACTTTATTTTATATGGAACAATACGCGCCACAAAAGATGACACGAAAGAAGCGTCACTATTGGGGAGCTTGCGCAGGTATGGATGTATGAAATAGTTATCCATAATTTGTATATCTATTCAGGGATTTTTCGATGGCATTTAGATTAAAATTCTTAACAATATTATAATATTTATTATGAAATAATAAAGTTTGTGTGGTGTGTCAAGTGTCATCTTTCAAATTCAAAATCGACGGGGGGAAGGGGGTTGATTGAAGATAGGCAATTTTTTAACTTTCATTTGAAAAAAAAAAATGAAAAATGTTTATTTGTCTAAAAACAGTTACATGTATTAGGACATCCCCAGTAAGTAATTGATAATTACTTGTGTTGGGGCTATCCCGCTCTTTCCCTTAGTTATTACAAAATAGAGACGATTTTTTACAAAGGATGCCTAAAAATGGAAATAAAATAACATTAAAATTTAGGAATAAAAGGTAAATGACTTATTAACTAATTTAATTTACGCGATCAAAGTCGCGGGCATATCAGTATCTACTAATATTATACATTTTGCATATAATAATAACACACAAAAAGAAACAAAACCATATTTAAATCGATATTAGACTCATAGAAAGAACGAAATATTAACTCATCGTACAGATTTTTTATAACATAATTATCACCTCGGCTCTCTAATGTGGTACCTAATTTCTTGTGTGGGTCGACGCGAGATCTTTTATAGATCCCGCTGAGAAGCCTTCAAGACTGCCTATTACACCGTGATGTATCTAGAAGAGAAGCGAATGCTACGTTCGGTAATATGGCGATAGTTTACAACAATGAATGTGATGGCATTATTAGCCAGACGGTATAAGGTACAGGATGTTGATCAAGTTTTTTATAAAAAAAAAATAACATCACGCCTATAATCCCCGAAGGGTAAGGCAGAGGTGTACCCATTAGTACACCTACATTTGGCCAGTTATGTTTAAGTCCCATGTAATAGGGGCGAGAATATTACCATCAACAGGGCACAAATCCAGACTCCGAGGCTGCTGCTGAGAAATATCTGGTGAAAAATCCCAATAAAACTGCCTGACCTGGGAATCGAGCTCAAGACCTCATGCTCAGCGACCACTAGAGGGACGCGGCAGTCCAAAAAGAAAAAAAAAAACCAGCCTATTTATTGTCCTACAAAGCGGATTAGCGATTTCAGACTTGTAAAATAAAATATTATTAATTCAGGTTTCCTCACGATGATGTTTTCCTTCACCAATGTAAGTGATGTCCAAGATTAACTTAGACAGTACATAATGTAATAGAAAAAGTCACATTGGTACTTGCCCGTGCCTGGTCTTTTTACAGTTTTAATTTTTTTTCAACATTATGTACATGGTTTTAAAGATTTAAATCCAACCGCTCTGTCTGCATAAACGTAGTCAAATCGGTATCTAGTTTTACCAGGTACAACTAGAATCGAAATAGCGCAGCACTTATTCTAAATTATCAGAACCCATTACCATTTATGGATTATCTGTAAACGATACAAAGCTTACCAAGATTAATCGCAATGTATAAATTATGATAATTTTCTATACACAATACAGGTAGGTAAACCATTTATATATTTGCTTTATTTTAACTTCATCTAAATCTATCTAAATATATAAACTAAAGATTACACTCACTCACTCACTCACTCACTCATCACGAAATATCGAAAATTGTTTGACGTATTTTGGCAGAGAGGTAGTTTATAGTTAGTAGACATCCGCTAAAAAAGGTGTTTTTTTTAAATCACCCTTAAGAGGATGAAACGGGGCTCCAAAGTATGTATGGAAAAATCTAGGAGTAAACTAAGTTACCCGAATTTAACGCAAGCGAAGCCGCGGCAACATAATAGTCTCTTTTAAGCATAAACTGCCAACATAGCAAAAAAATATTTTTGAAAAAACAACTTTATGTTTAAAAGTTACAGCTGGGCCCATAAACCACGGCATCTGGCGAAAACACCTGTTTCGTAACGGTGTGAGCACCTCTGACTTTATTTTGACATTAATAAAAATATCATCGCGAGGGTTATTATAAGCGAGCGTGTCTAACAGATCTCTCTGGGAGGCTGTTAATTATGTGGCCACAAAACAAAATGTCTGTTCCCTCCGGAACAATGGTCAAGTGTGGTCCGGACCACCGGGTTCGCTCTCACATTAATGGGTCAATTTACCTTCACGGCTTGATGCGTAATATGTAATATTAAATATTTGATGTATATGGACAAAAAGTGGGTGAGCTCTGATGGTTGCAATTGATGGATTTTTCTTTGGATTGTTTGCTTCAGGTGCGTCTGTGGGTGGAAGTAGTGGCGTATGGAAAAAAATGTTGCTTTTATTCATTTTTTACTGAAGGAACTTAACAAGGAAGTTTCTATAATTTTCCTTATTTGATTTTTTGGTAATAACTACTGTTTAACTATAGTACCTACCTACTTACAATGTTAAGAGGTGAGTACGATTTACGATATCTTCTTAAAGCTATAAAATTAGTCATTTAATTTTAATCACTACTGTTGTTTACCTACAGCGTTTCATGATTGATTGATTGTTGATTTACCAATAACTAGAGGTATGTATTACTTATAATAATTATGAGGAACTTTTACTATTGTAACAACCCTGTAATCAAGAAAAAAAAAACTTCTGTTCATTATGATCGTGTTGTAAAGCATTTTTGTAGGGAACAGCTGATTTCTTTTTCATAATTTCAGGGCTGATCCCATAGTAAAAGATAGTTATTAATTATTTTATTATTTATGTTTTCAAAATAAATTAAAATCATGACCGTTAAATTGCATTAAAATTAATAGTTAACAATGAGATATTAATGAGACGAAAAGATATTGCGTCTATAAAAAATATTTCTACAGCATTTAATATTTTTACGACCATATAGTAGAATGTAGATTTTAGTAATGGCAACATTGTAACCATCATTATCTTTACAGATCATCTGATCGCTGGATCGTAAATGTCATAATTGTATGTGTATAGTTGTAAATTATATTTAATTACCTACTACATAATGTTTGTTGCTACTAGTTTGGTTTCATATTGCTGTTTTCATTGAAACTATCTAGGTACGTTTTGCGGTGGGTCATGGTCGCTTGCTACTTAAATAACTAAAGTAAGTGTATATCCTTACTAATATTATAAATGCGAAAGTAACTCTGTCTGTCTGTCTGTCTTTCTGTCTGTCTGTCTTTTCTTCACGCCTAAACTACTGAACCGATTTTGATGAAATTTGGTATGAAGATAGTTTAAGACCCGGGGAAGGACATAGGCTACTTTTTATTAGTCTTCGACTTCGACTTCGTCTGCGTCCGCGATAACCGACATTTGCGCGGACGAAGTCGCGGGCAAAAGCTAGTTTTTAATATTTATTAAGCCTCGTCAAAAAACTATGTTAATCATGGACTTTAAGTCATAATCTATCTCTGTGCCAAATTACATCCAGATGCGTTTAGCTGTTCTGGCATGATTGAGTAACAGACATACCTACAAACTCTCGCATACGAGTAGGTATATAAATATCTGTTCTAGTTTTTACTGTACATGCCTATTGCTGTACATTCATGTATTTCTGACAACTTCCATAATAGGTTACCGACTTTTCATGTTTTGTCAGTAAAGATCACCCTGCAGCCTCTTTGTCTGCGGGCATAAATTAAGAACAGTGTAGATACAGCCTTATTATCTCGCTATAAATGTCACTAGACACCGGTGGGTCCGAAATAAATTAAATGACCGTCTCCTTCTATAATTAACAACTATAAACGTATTACAAATTAAATAATTTGTACCTAAGCGTCGTGTTTGTTATAAAAAAAACGAATGTATGAACGTAAATTGTATTAAATCGTAAATCCCCTTAATAAGTAAGCACGGGACGTGGTATGCCGGTCTCATGTCAGATTTGGTTACGGACATTAATATAATATTAATAACCAACTTAATTTGGGTACCGAAAAAAATCTAACACCAATCTTGATACATAAAACATTAGGTTCAAATTCCTCAAAATTAATAACGTCGTAGCTGCAAATGTGAGTTTGTTGGGTAGTATTTAACTTTGGTTTGACATGTTTATTATTAGACGGAAGGGGCCTATTAAATTATTTGTAGTAATCCTGTACGGTAGGTCCCGGTATTTTGGTTCAACTGTCGGCCACTCGTGTCAGAATGCTTGTAGCATTAGCTGGTGGCTACAAATCAGGGCTTACGGCATGTTTAGGTGTCAGTGAGGATATTATAATGATACTCTATAAGGAGATACGATGAATTGGAATGCTAGATACGACTGTGGCTTCGTGTTTGCGGATGGTCGAAAAATTTGTGCGAACTTGATATTTTAAGAATAGAATGGCTAATGTTGATTGTAAATGGCTATTGTTGTTGTTGATTGATATGTTGTTGTTGATGTTGATGTTGGATTTTGTAGTTGGTAGTAACCACACTTTAACACTGTAATTATGTGGCAATGTGATTATTGCCTACTAATCTTGCAATAGCCAAACTTTTTATGTGTTATTTTTAATTCTATTTTCTTTAATTTAATATAACATTACAGGCAGGCATTACATTTAGTGTTATTGGATTTTTCCATGAGAAATTTCTCAGTAACAGCCTCGGAGTCTGGATTTGTGCCCGGTTGATAGCAATAGGCTCGCCTCCTGTTACATGGGACTTAAATATAACTGGCGAAATGTGTGTGTATTAATGGGTACACCTCTGCCCAACCCCTCGGGGATTACAGGCGTGATGTTATGTGTAAAATTACGCCTGTAATCCCCGAAGGAAAAGAAAGAATTCGTCCGCGTACATTTCGGACCCCCGTTTCACCCCCTTAGGGGGTGAATTTTGGAAAACCCGTTCTTAGCGGACGTCTACAACTATAATCTACCTCGCTGCCAATTATTACCTTGTTTCATCCAAAAGTGCCTGTAAACGGTTTAATTGAAAAAAATGCATTGACTTTGATCTTAATATTTTTTTATTTTTGTAATTTTGAGTACCTACGATATGTGTATAGGAGGTAGATATTCCTACAAAATAAACTGAGAAACCACAATTTTTAAAACTCAGAGATTAATACGACACTATCAGCACAACACCGATACTTCCCTTTACCACCCGACCACATGTTGACCATAAAATTAAAAACAGAAAATTACATCATACGACAGCATGTGCGTACGAACATAATCGATCGAGAACATAATACCGTATACGACAAAGTTTATAGCACATAAAACGGGGTGTGATCACACAAAACGATCGGCCAATGCAATATAATACTATATTTATAGGCATGTATCGCCATAACTGGAGACCACCCACATAGTCGATTTACTAAAGCCACGCCCATTTACCGCTCTTCAATTTTGAAGAAATAAGTTGGTGTTGGCTGATGTTGGCTGACACCTACGATAATTTCGATTTGAATTCTGATCGGTGTCTATTCGGAATATGAAGGGATGGGTGTAGTCGATTTTTTGTATCGACTAATTTTAGTCTGATTTCTTTTAACACAAGCTAACCATCGGTATGCTTATAATAAATTATGTAATTATGTTGTGCGACAAATAAGTATTATTTAAAATCTTGTATGTTAAAACCATTCGTTTTAACGGGGTAAAAAGGATATCGTAACAAAAATCTTTATCACGAATTCAGTGCATGACCCTCCAGAAAACATATAAATCATGGGTTAATAAAAAAAAAATCAGCTGTTCCATTCTGTTTAACCGTGTAGGTGTTTCACTTCTGCATACGAATAATGTATTATAATTGCTAGGGAGTTTACAATCATGCACTAAATCTATTCTAAAAGATTACGTTGTGATGTCCCTTCAATTAAACCAAAATCTACTTTAAATACCCTTTTACTTGACGATCTTCAATTTATTTATGAAAAAATCCAATCCGACTAGTAAGTTCTGAATTTCTGAGTAAGTTCTTTTTGTTATTAAACTTCCAATTCCCTTTATGTTTTACCGATGAATTGCAATCGACTAGACGCACCGCAGAACACAATAGTCTTATTCGACTAATAAAAACGTATACACTTCAAGTGTTTTCATAATCTGAGGGACCACACACGTGGGTCATTAAATTATTAAATCCTCACCCATTCAACTTCAATTTGACATGAATTGGGTGTTATTTTGACGTGTTTTCTTCATAATTTGTACACCTACGTAATTTCGCCGTAGGGGTGCCGATGACGTATCGACGAAACAGTTGAATTATATGACTTTTTAGTCGATTAATTGTTCCGTAAAGTATCGAAACTTTTTTTTAACCTTTCTAGCGTATCCTGCAGTGCGTTGCTGATTCATACCTACCAAAATAACTAACTATTATTACCTACTTAATCGATTATAATGATAATTGTAAGTCTATCTAGGGCACAAGATTAAATTAAGCTAACCTGAACCACCACAAAGTAATCGGTAAGTTGAAATAATCGATTATTCGAGTAATGACTTCATCGGTATTCCTATTCAAATCGAATTGAAAATTGAAGGTTGCTTCGGAGGCTAATTTTAGGTTGTCACGTCGGTAAATTACACGTCACATTCGTGGTGGTATGATTACGGCAGCTTTATTTCAATAATTGAGTCATTTTGAGAGCTTATGTGTCTTTTTATGACGAAAACATTTTGTAAGAGGCTTGGAATTACATATTTTAATGTACTCAGGGAATTATTATAAGTTCATGCTTCATGTTTACGCAACTTTTTTCAATGTGGCCGAAATTGTAATGTTTTCGGCCCATTGCAAAATTATGTAAGTAGGTACTTTTTACACGACTGCCCCAAAAAAAGGAGTGTTATTATAGTTTTGTTCTTGAAGAACATGTATATTATTATTTTGAGGGTAGGTATTTCAAATTTCGTCAATCGTTTCTGTATCCAATGTAACATACAAATCATGAAATCATAACATAACATCACATAACATCACGCCTTAATAATCCTCGAAGGGTTAGGCAGAGATGTAACCATTAGTACACCCATATTTCGCCAGTTTTGTTTAAGTCCCATGCAATAGGGGGCGATCATGAAATCACTACATAGCAAATGTTATGAGTCTAGGTAATTCTGAACTATCAAAACCTTAGATAGTGTTTCAAATTACAGAATTAATTCCTCTTAACTTTTAGGAACGATCACCATCTAATCTCAATCTGTCAAAAATGCCTCTACCTTACTTACATTTTTTGACATTGACAGTCGCTGAAATGAGATTGCGTCTAGATTTTGAACGTTTTTCATTAGAATGTTGGTAGAACGGTTGGTAACTTTTATTTTAGAAAAAGAATTAGGGTTCCACACAAAAAAATAAAACCTCGCAGTAAACCAACATTTACGCGGACGAAGTCGTGGTAAGCTAGTTGTAAATAAAGTTGAGAAACACTCGTGCAACATTTTTGGCAACAACAAATGTTTCTGGAGATATTGTTGGCCAACTTTTGCTGTTTGCGCAACGGATTAATTAAGTGATGCTATAGTTGTAGTGATCAATTAAACTTTTCTCGACATTTTATATCATTATAATTGCTTTGTCTGTACCTACCTAATATCTGATTCACCCTTACGTCAAAGTATGCACATGGGGTTGCCTAACGAAGTAAATTGAAGTGTCATCGTGTTGCTGCGGTGCCTTTTGTGTCCTCGCTTGTTGATCTTGAATATGACATCAAAGATAATTGGAAGTTTTCGTTTGTGTGTGTTTTGTTACCCAACTATGGCGAAGCAGAAAGTTATGATTTTGACCGGTATATATGTTCATTTGTTCCTTCATAACTTCTAAACTTCCTATCGTAATTCGACAAATGGCGGCTTACAGCTGACGTAAAACACGTAATCAGAAAATAGTTTTTCTTGTTTTAAAGTATAGTTGCGTAGGGCTCATTTTTGTTGAACAACATTAGGATAGGGTCTTAAATAATTTGACGTGAAGTAGCTTGGGTCATCATTACAGCGTCAAATAAAGTTTAAGCTAAAAAAAAATATCATCAAAATCTCACCGATCTTCCAGCGTTGTTATTATGGACATTGACCTTCGATTGCAAGTCATCCACCTGTTCCCTCACATCTAGAAACTTCTTCGCGAACTCGATGCCATAGGCCAGGTTATGTGAACAGCCGCTCCACTCCCATTTGTTGACCTTCGCCCTGCTACGTGGGTCATGGGAAGCTCGATAGCCTAGGGGGTCGCAGCCACAGGAGATTAAGCGGCCTTGTGCGCAGGCGCGGGCTACGGAGTGGGCCACCCCTGCCGCAGTTAGGGCGTAGAGGAATGAGGATTCGCGGAAACCTGTGAAAGAGAATTTGGTGAATAGTAAAGATGTCAGCAGTAATTATTATTTTAATACACACAAAAATTTCGATATAAAAAATGAAAAAATCAGAAACATGGTTCAGGCTACCGGCAGCAGTCAGGCCTCCAGAGACAGAAACCTCATAAAAATGTGGGCCGTGTTCAGAAGTACTGCCTTCTGAAATAAGCCTTTGATCCAGCCGCCTAACGAGAGTCGCCTGGTCGAGGCACTTGGCTAATAAGCCATTGGCTGTAACGACTATTGAAACAACGATCGCTGAGTCTACAATATTAAAAAAAAAAAACCTTATTCTATTTTCAAATTATCCCCCGTGCAAAAATGACGTAAGTAGTTCTGACGGCTCTGGGATTTGAATCCATGTTGACCAGACACAAGACAAGTCCTAAGTAAGTAACCTAAAAGCTAGATCGTTCCACAGAACTAGTCAATAAACTTAGAAACCTAAAAGGCCCACCCAAGCTGAGCTAGATTGCTCTCATTTATGTAAGCTGGATAAAGTTAACTAATCCTGTTAAGCAAAGTACTTGCTGATCATGTAAAGCGAGGAAAATGAATAAATATTTGAATATTGAATAGGACTAGTTTATCTTCTGGTATAAAAGTTATGCGATCGCGTTTGCTGGGTTAAAAACAGATAACGTGGATGTAAAGATTCTAAATGGACTATATTTTTACTTTATAAGAGTGTAAAGTATGCAGGAAAATCGACACAATTAAATAAAATTGAAATGTCTGTTTGTAATATCAAAATAAATGATTTTTGAATAAATACATATCAATGTTTAAAAGGCACTTATAACAAAAACACAATTTGTTTAATTTGTATCTTTCTTTTTGTTCCGGATATTCCCAAAAAGGCTGGGCTGATTTTGACGGGACTTTCACTGGCAACTGATGAGGAATAATAAAAATCACATAAAAATCTTAAAACCGTGCAAATAATCGACATTCTAGGCTAGTTACTCATTTGGACTGACGGGAAGTGCTGATTCTCAATTTTGTTTTAAACCCTGTATAGAGGAAGAATATTTAGATTAAAGCTGTAATTTCGAACCTTAATAAAAAATTAAATAAAAACATTTAATTTCAAAATAGTTTGTAACAACTCTTAATCATCGCATCTAGTGGCTCTAAATCTTCGTTTTGCAGATATATCTGGTTCTTTATTTCCCTTATTCGGTGTGTGGTCGGCTCGTCTCACGCGGAAGGCGTACGCAGCATTCCACACTATAATATGTACTTATCTACTTGCTTGCAGAATGACTTTAACATTTTGCGGAAAAGATACAATATGACCACTTTTGGAACCGCGATATTGAGAAAGTTAAGTTGTATTGTCTTTTCATCACAAATTCTCCCGTTAAAATTATTTCAAACGCTGTCCATTACCGCTTTAGCAGATAAGTGCAGCATTTCCAATAAATCCAAAGCAACCAGAGTACACGGCGCATTCCGATGATATCGCGATACGGTATTTATCATACATAAACTAGGAGGCTTCCAGTCGACATTCGATTTGTGTAACGTGACCAGAATATTTTGGATTTAACGCAGGACTGCCTCGTTGGTCTAGTGGTCGCAAAACGCGACTGCTGAGCATGAGGTCTTGGGTTCGATTCCCAGGTCGGGCAAAGTGTTATTAGGTTTTTCCATCAGGAATTTCTCAGTAGCAGCTTCGGAGTCTGGATTAGTGCCCGGTTGATGGCATTTAGTCTCGTCCCCTATCACATGGGACAAACATAACTGACGAAATGTGGGTGTACAAATGGGTACACCTCTGCCTAACCTTCGGGGATTACAGGCGTGTTATGTTATGTGTAGTTCAGCTAGGTTAAAACTGACAGCCTAAGTCAGTATGCTGATCCGAACTGACTACTCAGGGTTGACCATAGTTGGAGGAAGACCGTAGGGTTTTAGTCTGTAGGAGACCGACATACCTGTCTGCCTTCCCTGTGACTGAGGCAGTCCTTGAGTATTTCTCCAAGAAAAGAAATCAAAGGGGTTGAGAGCTATGAAGATCATAACTAACATTATAATACCCCAGTCACCTTCTCTGTCTCTCATGGGTGGCCCGAGACATAATTCAAGAAGAACGTGAAGCAAAGTCCTGTTATTTGTAAGCCAATACGTAGGAATGGCAATTAATAAAATACAAAATGCTTTTGAACTGCACTCTTGCGCATAGTTGGCAACACGTAGCGTACTCAACCATTGGTATGTTTTCTAGTCCAGCTGCATAAGTTACGACACAGACGTTTATTCAGTAAGATTTTACTTCACCTTTTTTTGTTTTTTCTGAATGCCATTATGCAGGTCAACTTAGGAGGTGGTCTTGGAGCGGTGAATGCTTATGTGAATCCTGCACTCCCGGCCAGAGGCAGAGGTGGAACACTGCGGTGGTTCTAGCCGGTAAGAGTCCAGCACGGGGGTGTGCTGGACTATACCCTCTCTTCCCCAGACGGAGGATAGTCCATGAGGATTTTCCCGCGATAAAAAAAGGGCAAAAAACTTAACAACTGAGCGACTATACGCTACGGGCATCCCCTGTGGAATAGGTACGGATCTCTGCTTGAGGCGTTGCTGGAAGAAGACAGCAAAAGGTGCAGACTGGATCTAAACTCAAATTTTTTGGGACGTATTTAAAACTACAGGATTAGTGGTGCGGGCTGGCTCGATCATGAGTCAGAGATGTCCCCACAAAATACAAACCAAAAAAATGCTCCAATGTCGAGAACAGACACACTCATTCAATTAAAAATCACAAAAGACTTCAGCACCTTTGTAGAACATAAAATCCCGCAGTTCCCAGATCTAGACAAAGCGACTGTCCTGCCAAAACCTTACCGTGTGGTGCCTACAGATTTAAAGGAACGCGGAACGCAACCACCACTATTTATCTATTTTATTCCAATAAATTAAATAGTGAATCCATTCGCGTGATGTCCAGATAAGCTGTTCAACTCGCACAATGTAATCTTTTTACCATAAACAGTATGACGACCGATTTGCATTTGAGTAAGGTCTGTCTTTAAATTAATTGTGCTATTCTTGCTATTTCATTGTATTAACCTGAATAGGCCTTTGGTTTTAAGTGCCATCTTTAATGGGCAATTATGGTAGTTCCACCTGTTTTTGTTTCTTGTTTCTTGGGTTATATGCAACGGTGCATTGTATTGTGTATCTTATGTTGAAGATGATTAGTGTGGTTTTAATTGGATTTGATATGATTTGGATTCATTGAAGATGCTTTAGACTAATTGGGAGTAGGTAGTTCTCACAATACGAAATCTATGAAATTACTTCCGTTTTTGAAGTAAGTAATTTGAAATCTGCTCTAAGCGTTAGTTTTGGATGTACAGTCAACAAAAAAAATAGCTATGCAGGGTCGTCAGATATATACACATCAAAAGTGTCTAGGGATCAACATCCCTAACATTGATTAGGGATGTTGATCCCTAGACACTTTTGATGTGTGTAGTTGAAGTTTTCTTAAAAACCGATGGATGGTTTCAAATGTAATTTAATTTAAAAAGTAGATAATAAACAGTTCATTAATTAAGTTTCATCCATCCATCGGTTTCTAAGTTGCAAAAACTGCAACTATATCTGACGACCCTGCATATCTATCTCTTTTGTTGACTGTACATTGTATTGGTAAAACGGGGTGAATAGGGATTCAGAGGTGAACCTTTGCGTCCCTATTCACCCCTTATTTTATCTTCCTCTTCTATTAAACGGCATCCTTTCTTATTACAGTGGTCCAATGAATTATGCACGGAACAAAATCTTAATCAGTCCGATCGATCAGACTTGCAATTTGGGCAAAAAGATAACTAAGATTTCGGTGCCTGAATTAAGTACCAATCTTTCAAGAATCTTTATCTCAGATCTGTATAATATAATCGATTCATAATTACTAATTAAGTGTCCCCATAATTAGTTACTTTTTTTTTATTCGATCGTTGTTTTTCCTCGCTCCCACGAATGCACCCGAATCTTTATCTCGATAAATTTGATCCGAATGAATCGAATAAATTAAAACGATTGTATCGAGTGATTAATTCGAGGATCCGAGTTATCTCTACGGATTAGTGGCTCCCTCTATAGAGTGAGCCTAATTGACACCCAGAGATATGGTTTATTAAAATAATGGGGGTTTTATTTTGGGGTATTTAAAGCTATCATTTCTTGTATCTAAGGTTTATATTTGATGTTAAAACATAATATGATTTAATGTTATTTTTCGACTGCTTCGTTGGTCTAGTAATCACAAAGCGTGAGGTCTTGGGTTCGATTCCCAGGTCGGGCAAAGTGGTATTAGGTTTAACATCAGGAATTTCTCAGTAGCAGCCTCGGAGTCTGGATTTGTGCCCGGTTGATGGCAACAGACTCGTCCCCTATTACATGGGACTTAAAACCTTCCTGGCGAAATGTGGGTGTACTAATGGGTACCCTCTGCCTAACCCTTTGGGGATTACAGGCGTGATGTTACGCATGTATTATGAGTTCTATTTGTACGAACTTAAGTATCTACCTACGTTTAATCAGCAGAACTATCAAAAAAACTTGTTTGGAATTGGTTGTGTTGATTGATTGGCGTTGTTGATTTGAAACAGACAAATTAAGCTATACAGCGAAAAAACTTTTGTGGAGGTTCTTCATTGCTTGCTTTTTTTATTTGGTTTAGTTCTGCTAATATAATGTTGTCTAAAATCTCGTAGGTTACACATTTATAACTCTTGTATATTTATAACTTAGTGTAAGATTTTAATGTCCTATAACTGTTTATTTTCCCGAATAAATACCTATAAAATAAAAAATAAACCGAACGAAACCGTTTTAAAATTTCTCCAATTTCTTTTTGTAATTTTATTATAATAATTTTTGATATTTCAACGCTCATTAATTTTAATTTTACGCCAAGAATAAGTTTTGGATGTACATATTGCCGTTTATGTAATTCATTAAATTATTGAGATACTTACTGTGATTTGGCTCGTTCTGACAAAATTAGGTAAGCTTAATTGGTATTTGCCAAAAATCAGTTGCAGTCAAGTACGATCTACATCCCTGTTCATCCCTTAAAAAAATAAAGCGTGAATATTGCATATCAAAATAATAATTCCTGCCTATTACTTTCACACTGTAGGGCAAAGGCATCTGATTCCATATTGTATGTGAAAAAGCCTAGAAAAATCAACTCGTTTTTCCCACAATGGTAATATTAAGTTCTAGATGGAAGGTGCTCGCAAAAACTGTCCGACATGATTTAGGATGAATCACGTTTAATATGATGATAATCATTATAAATCAGCCATTATCTTCGTCAAGTGATCGTTCGCTCGATGAATTAATACTGTATTACGGACTTTTATACTGTACGATTTTCTGGCAGACTCCATTTTGATTTGAAGAATTTACCAATATGGCGTCTTATGATTTTACAAGAAGAGGTTCGATTTCAATTAATTTTGTTTTTCAAGTGTCTAAGACGAATAATAGCTTGTGATTGATTTGTACTAAGTGTGATAATGGGATGATATTAATAATAAAAATGGATGCAATAATTGTCTTTATCATAATCTTACATTTTATTTTCAGGAGTCCTGTTGGTTTTTCTGGAAATTGTTAAACGTGGTGAATTTTTCTCTTATATAGCCAATGAATATTTTACGAGAGATTGATATTCACCTAATCATTTTAAATTATTTTTGTCTAGCCCACACTGTCCCATTGCTGGGCAAAATCTGCCAATACATCAAAAGAAACCATTACAAGGAAATACTTATATATTTTAAAGACAGTAATTAAATAAAGTAAAAAAGAAAAAGTAAGGAAAGGAAAGGAAAGAAGTTTATGTAATCGATCCAACGACCGATCGTAATGGCGGAATCGTATGCTGTAAAAGCATGTTCTTACTATGGTTATCACTCGAGATCGAATATAAACTGCTGATGTATGTTACGGTATCCCATCCAAATAGGGTGATGTTATTGTTTATTTATAAACTCTTTCCATCCAGGACGTGCTTTTTCCAACTGGCCAGTGACAAATTTATATTTGTCGATCGAGCGAGACGCGATAGAATCGATGCGTCGCGATTTATACCACGCTCGATTGATCGATTTCGATGATTCCGAGTTATGTATCGGATTGGGTGTACTGTTATCGACGAATTATTGTATGCTTGCCAAAGTTTGTTTGTCTTGAAATGGGGACTCGGCTGTAGTGTAAAGATTTCGTAACGGAACGAAGAAAGCGGTGTTACAGACCGAATATTTTTCGTTTGAGTCCATTTTGGTAATGATTTTTTAAGTTAAATTGCATCTCGACTTTTTTTTAATAAAAATAATGCAGTATTCTCTTTAATTGCTTACCAATTAACCTATTATATGCTCTACTTATGTAGTTATATATTATTATTCAGTAATGATACAATTAATTCACGTTTTTGTGTCTTGCCAAAGAGTCGTCTAGGCATAACTGAATGGCGGCATTCGTATGATGAGCTAAATTTAGATATTATTATACATATCATGTTTTACTTTTATTCTATAAAGCGCGGAGATGCCTTACCTATATGAAGTACAATAAAACGACTT
Source organism: Hoplodrina blanda (assembly GCA_949316365.1). Taxonomy (NCBI): domain Eukaryota; kingdom Metazoa; phylum Arthropoda; class Insecta; order Lepidoptera; family Noctuidae; genus Hoplodrina; species Hoplodrina blanda. The sequence continues at coordinate 13,162,918 of OX438581.1, forward strand.
TGGGTAGACCAAGTTAGTTAAGTGGACCCGTACTGTCCATACAAATGTTCTCAGTTCTCACACTCTAACAAAATAATTAAGCATGACTCGAAAATTAGTTTTATTGAATTCTAAGTAGACACAAACAATTATTTGAGCCGAGTGGTTTAAAAATCAAACAGGAACATATCTATATAGGGACTTAACTGAGCCGCATTATACCACGGCTGTATTATAATTACCACAATCCCACGTTTTAGTGTCAATTTGCGCCAATTAGTCGGCCTTAAGGTCGTATATCGTCCGGACCGATACCCATGCCGAATTCTTTAATCGACTTTAATGAATTCCGATTATTCGTTTTCGACTTTTTTTTCCAACGAAATGCTCTGAATTTCGAACGGGTGACAGATTTTAAATTCTTCCCTTACACTTGTACCATAGCTTTTTGTATGTGTTTGTTTTAATAATGCATGATATGTAATTATTTTCGTTACGAGTCGACGTATGAAAAAACGTTCGGCGATTTACGACACTCGATCTACAACGAGTTCTGTCCACATATAATTTGTTGCTGTATAATTAATATGGTACCGATATTTGCAATTTAAATATTAATTTATCTGTCCAATAGCGTTCGCGTTAACCATAAGTAGGTATACAATGTTGAAATCGAAGCAGTTTTATTCACATTTGCGATTTAAAGTTGGTCGGTTGGTTAACGTAGCAAAAACAAGTAACGCTCCTGGACCTAATTACTTATACCTGTCCATCAGTAGGACGGCTGGACAGCTCACGTCGGCCGGCCGCGACCGCAGCGCCACCTCGATTCCTCGAACCACGGATTAAATTGGTAAATCTACATTCGTCCCATATACGGCGAAGCGGCGCCGACTTGCAAAAAATCAGCAGCCTAAGTAAATACAAATTTCAATTTTATCATTGAACATTTTATTTCATTTCCGATTCTTAAGCGTACGCGGACGTTTTATTTAATCGAATGCGCATAATGATCGGTTTTTCCGAGCAGCGTCGGCGGTGGTCGTCTTTTTCCGTGTTGTGTAACATTGTTTTTGATGCGCGCGCGCTGCGCGGCCGACGCGCATGCTCGCGCATCATGCGTGATTTACGATTGTGCACTTTGTGATTTTTAAAACAGTTTTTAGTGTAGGTTCTCGCTTCCAACTGGATAGCTTATAAATCTGGCGCCAAAATGAATGAACTCCATTGAGTTTTTCGCTTGTCAATTATTGGAAATACTTCGTATATATTCATATAATTACTGGTAATTATTACTTAAGTTTTTGTTGTTCTTTATATGGATAATAGGGTTGTCGAATTATTAGAGTTGTATACAGCGTGTCAAACGACTTATCGTATATCCGTTAGCTAAGTATGCTGCACAACAAACTAAGAAAGTTTGAGTAAAAATTATTGCTGGAAAACTTTTATTTTTGGTGTGAAAAATCACTATTTATGGTAGCGCTTGCAAAGCATTGTGCTTTCGGTGGCATGCAACAGGGTATTTAAAGTTTAGTTAGTTTTTCGACTTCCTTGTTGGTCTTGTGGTCGCAAAGCGCGACTGCTGAGCATGAGGTTTAGGGTTTTAGGGTTCGATTCCCAGGTCGGACAGTGTTACTGGGTTTTTCCATCAGGAATTTCTCAGTAGCAGCCTCGGATTCTGGATCTGTGCCCGGTTAATGGCAATAGGCCCAATTACATGGGACTTAAACATAACTAGCGAAATGTGGATGTACTAACACACCTCTGCCTAACACTTTAGGGATCACAGGCGTGGGTGTTATGTTATGTGTAAATCTTTAACTCCGTAACCAAAAATTTTTTTTTTTAAGGTGGTAAAAATCATCAAATGAGTCCTTCCCGCCCTGGGTGGGGCGGAAGGGACTGTCAGACTTTTACTGACTAAAAAACCACCCTATTCCTTCTGTTGCCCTTTACGTTCCGGGGCCACGGTATCCTGTTAAGACGTCCCGCAACCAAAAGGCTAAGGAAGATATGGTTCAATAAAAAAAAAAAATGTAACTTTAAAGTGTCTTCTTACATCCGTTTATACCTACCTACCCAACATTAGATAAAATGTTAATTACTTAAATACCGTTTGCAATATTGCGCTTTGTTCTGCAATTCAAATACAAAGCTTGAAGCATATCATTGCGCTTTCTTTTTTACTGCGCTTGCTCAGAATACGTTTATGGAAATAGTTAAACTTTTTTAAAAGTATTATTTAAAAAGAAGTTTAAAAGGATGCCATTATGTAAATATGTTCTATTTATGTACTACTTTAGTTCCATTCAGCTTTAATGTACTTAGTTAAGAAACTGATTATGTGAAAGGAATGTGCAAACAGCTCTGCCGTCTAAATTGCTGGACTAAATTGGATGGGATTGCGTACGACTGCAGTTTTTTGTAGCTACATAGTATGGTGTTCTATAAAATTAGGAGACCCTCTATACATAATTCTATGCAGATAAGTTTTTGTGGTTCCGTAACGAAAGATGCTGTTTGTCTGTCAGTACGTTTATCACAGGGTTGTAACTTTTAAATCGCAATAGCTAGATTGGAATTTTTAAAATGTGACATACTCTCTCTGGAGAAAAAGTAATCGGTAGAATATTTGTTAATTTATCATATATGTTTAAAATATATCTAATAAATTCTTTATTCCAAAAGGACTAAATAAATAAATAAAATATGTATAGATACTTACTTGTATCTTTTTATTATTCCCTGTTTGTTTTCCCTATAAAAATGAAATGAATAAATATTGAAAAATCAAGTGTTTAATACTGTGCGATGGTACGGAACTCTTCGTTTGTCAGTCGTTTCACTCTTGACCGGTTTTTCACATAGGTACCTAAGGGATTTTTACCCAATATAGAAACACAGATAAGAGCAAAAATTTAACGCCAAATCAGTGTAAAAATATAACGACTTCTACTATTATTTAGAAGATTGTCTTCAAACCTAAAAATTACGAACCTAATTGAATCTAGACTCTCTGCAGCTAAAATGCAGTTTTCCAAAATTGAAATTAAGTAGGTAGGTACCAAAATATATTACGAGCACCAGATATACGACGCTGCAAGGGTTTCGTACCAATTAAAGCCCCGTTTGGTACCTTCGCCTTGTGTTGCGAATCGCTAATTACCAAAACCAGACGATAACTCGGTTGTGACGTCAGCAAGACTAATTTACGATCCGTAGGGCTCGCACGTGCTTCAATTAGATTTGGTTTAATATCGAAATTGAGAAGCTGTGACGTCATGATTTGATTGTGATTTGAAAATGGAATAGTTTAGGTAAACGATAAGGTAGCTCGAGATTTATATTGTGTTTTTGTAATTTTCCTCGCAGGATCGGGTTCTATAGTAAATAACAGAAAGAGAAGCGACAGTGACAATATATACATATTGTCAGACATTGCACACGGTACATTGCACCCGTGCGAAGCCGGGGCGGGTCACTAGTTTAATATAAAGCAAAAAAAAAAATTGATTAAAGAATTCGAATCGATGCACAATAATTTCAAACTAATATAAACATGTATCCTTTTGGATGAATCATCGTAATTTCACTATATCATCCTCTTAAATTTCCGCAAGATCACTAACACTCTTCTTGACTTAATTAACCCTTAAAAGCGGACTCATAATCTGACAGGGAACAAAAAGGGCCAAACAAAAAAGCCCACTCGATGTCACGTCTAAAACTGGGAACTTTGGACAAATTCATGTTTTTATGGGCCTTTTGTGTGTTTTTTCTCACAGTTGTGAGGGATCTGAAGAAGCACGATTCGGTAACGCACCGAGGAAGATGTTATCGCAACCATTAGAGGGTTGAGCTACATCGCATTGAGACATTTCGACACGTCCAAGTTTTTGTTTAAATCCTTTTAAGAGATGTTATTTTAGGTCAATGATGGCGCTTTATCAGTATTCGTCTCGACATTTAACCAACCGCAAATTATAGCCGCAAAATTTTGACGTCTCACTCAAAGCGCGATATTTCGTCCAACAAATTATTAACATGACACGAGACTCATAAAAAATTCACCGATTCTCTTTTAATAAAGTCGTCTCACCACGCCGACCCGTTCCCACGACACATCGTCAGATAAGACACAACAACGCATCATGTTTTTGCAACATCATAACCACATTGTCGTCGGCACTCCGTCACCTGACGACATGTTGTTGATATAAAACGCCAATAAATGTCACTTTTTTATGACACATTCGCGTCGTGAATTCACGTCACGTGCGCGAGCGCCGTCAGATTTGTAACGACGCATGTTCGCCACCCTGTGTGCCCCGACGCGCGCCATTCTCTCACGCGAGTCTGCCGCCATCCGACGCGCCGACCCACACATCTCACGCTAATCTCATCTACCATCCAGCTATTAACGCCCGAGGCGAAAAACTTTTCCGACAATAGTCTCATTAGCTCCACAAAAGTCATTAAATCTTTGACAGTATATTGTAACAGCGTCACGTAGGTACAAGAGCGCTAACGACGTGTGGAGGATCTCGGGGAAGCGGAACAAATCTCGTGATCTATCCAGAAAACCATCCGTCCACAGCGCTCTTTCATCGATCCTACACGTTCGGACAAAAAAGCCAACGGTCCGGAATCATTATTATCTTTCTTCTTCGATCATCGATCGCTATTATCCTATTTAAAAGCATCTCGATTTGTTCTTCAGTTGTTTTTTTTTCGTTTCACTCTCCCGTCGGCGTTTCAATTCGGGACCCCAACAATGGGCACGTTAAGAAAGATGTTTAAGTGTTTAGTTACGCTGCTTTTTTCACAATTTTTCAATTTAAACACAGTCGTGTCGTGTCGCTGAAGAGCCGGAAGGTGTCGTTACGGGCATTACCAATACTAATAATGTCGACGACACAATGGACCGAATAGCATTCTTAAGTTTGATCTCTCACTATTTAAATGTTTAATTACTTTTTATATGTATGTGTGGCTATTTTAAAAACTTGTATTATCCAATCTGCGTTTATGAGGCTTAATGAAGAATTTCAAACTGTTATTAAAATGCGCGCAGCAATAAAAGGGCGTGGAGAAAATTGAGTAACTCCGTTGGTACTCGAGTCCAGGCAATTCCAGTTAAGATATTAATTGGTTGAGCGGCTAGAGGGACGTGGCAGGGGCGGAGGTGGGACGGGGGTCCGGCGGACCCACACGTAGCGTGAAATCGCGGGGCGCGGGTGCGGGCCCCACCTGGACACCACCAGCTTATTATTTGTTGTCTCCCATCTTCCATGCTCGTAAATTTCCACGTCAACGTGTGCGATGATTGTGGAAAAAACGAGGTCGACAAAGCCTTTTCACACCCGAAGATAGGACATAAAGACGGACGACTCAGTAAATACGTATATTAAGAATATAATACGTGAAGATGTCCGTTCACCGGTGGCCTCTTAATACGCGTGAATAATTTTTCGTCGTAATAAATTCGGATTGTAATGGTTGGTCGCGATTGGTTTGAAATTTTAGTTGCGTTTATATAAAAAAAGTATTATGGAATTACCTTCATGTGGGACTGGTTTTGGCATTAATCGACAGTGATTGCTACCACCTACGTTTTTGGAAATAATCTTATGATATTATTGGTTCTCTGTTACCACAAAGGCTGAATAAATAAACTTGTTTATTATATTTTTGAAGGTTTTATTCCGTTTCAGTGGCGTTTGTCTTTTGTTGCTGTGACAAGGTAATCAAGTGAGGTCTTTCATAAACTGGGAAGCTTTTGTGACATATTACCTAGTAATACATGTCATTTGTCTTTTAAATAGTGTAGGTCTTTAAATACTTTTGAAAAGGGCGTAGAAAACACACAAAGTGGCCAGATCTATGATAATTTTGTCATGGCTGAAATGAGGTTTGATGGAAGAATATGACGTCATGAAGGTGTGCGTACTTTTCATCCTAAATGTTGGACTTCTTTTCAGATATTAGGTTGAAAACATTCTTTTTCCTAAATTTCAGCCTTATGACACTCGGCAATAAGGTAGCTTTCTATCAGTGAATAAATGTTTGTAGTCAGACAAGTTCTTCTACAGATTACCTCTTATGAACAAAAAAAGTAAAAACAAACACACTATACTTACCTCGGTATAAGATTAGTATAGAATAGAGGTAGGTATAGATGAGGAGTATAGAGTATAGAGAATAGTTTTTTCGACACTCACGGTCATTTTGTCATGTCGGTAGCTTCCCATTTGTCATCTAAGGACCTTAGCCCACGTCAAACTTTTTGTAGGACCGATTTTCCGATCGGAGGATTATTTTATAGTTTCGTAGGACCAACTTTTTGTGGGACGTCTACGTTGGTATATTAGATTTTATATGTTCCATTTCTCTCCGACAGAAATCGGTCATCGATTATCGGGCGTGGGCGTACGCCCTAATACTAACTAAAACCAAAGATTTACTAACCTCTTTTCATAATAGAACTGCCATGTGGATTACTGCTCTTAATCAAAAGGCTGGAACAGTTCCATCGATGCCAACGGAACTGATGCTGACACTCCTTGACCGCTAGCTGTAGACCTTCGAAGGCTATGGCGACAGTATCAGGGGCTTCGTGACAGACGGTTCTTTGTTCCCTGGTCAGGCCACCAACGAGACGGCAGGTGAGAGATGAGCTCAGCTTTACGTGGTTTGGCAGCATGTTGTCTCGGGAACTGGAAGGAGAAAAGTTTTAAAGTTTATGAAAGTAATAATACTTAAATGGTGGTGATGGTGGTTCTTCAGAAAGGTCAGGTGCGCAGTACTCGTAACCGGCGCGCTTGTATGACGAGATGTATGAACGTGGACGAGGCGAAAGGAGTAAATGTAAGGATCGTAGCAGGTGGCGATCTGCGGTTTCTGTCTAGCCCCATGGGAAAAATGCGAGAGTTTATGTATGTATGTAGTAATAATACCAGCCTATTATTATCCTTTGCACTGATCAGATTCAATTTCAGATCAATTCAAGATTAGATCAGGTACGGGGTAAGTTTGAACCCCAAGGTAGGACATAGGCTATACTTTCTATTCCACGACTTCGTCTGCGTCCGCGATAGTCGATATTTACGCGTTTTTTAAATAAAGAATCAGCAGTTCAATACCAAAGTTGAACACCTAAGCGGTAACTGCACAATAATCATAAACTGATTGCCTCATTGGTCTAGTGGTCGCAAAGCGCGACTGCTGAGCATGAGGTCTTGGGTTCGATTCCCAGGTCGAGCAAAGAGTTATTGGGTTTTTCCATCAGGAATTTCACAGTAGCAGCCTCGGAGTCTGGATTTGTGCCCAGTTGATAGCAATAGGCTCGCTCATGGGACTTAAACATAACTAGCGAAACGTGGTTGTACTAATGGGTACACCTCTGCCTAACCCTTTGGGGATTATAGGCGTGATGTTATGTTAACATAAACCTGCATGATTATTAAAAGACCACCCTGTTTGATATCTCAATCGCATTCAACCAAAATTAATAACATAATTTTAGACGCACAGCACGTATTAATACAAAATTATTAATTAGCGTTTAATGTATTCATAACTATCGCTACCTCTTTCAAATGGCGACAATAACAATAATTATTAACTAATGACTAATCTGGCAATATAAACAAACTAGCTGTTCCCGGCGACTTCGTTCGTTCGCGTGGTTTTTTTTTAACGTGTTAAGTTACGTTTTTAGTTACTACTCCACTCCCGTGGGTCGTAGCGTGATGTTATAAAGCTTATACTATTCCTTATGAATCTGACTATCATATACTAAAATAATTTTTCGAATCGTACTGGTAGTTCTAGAGATATGCGCGTTTAAACTTACAATCAAAGAAACATCAAATCTCATAAGCTTCGTTTAGATTAGAGTGCCGTGGAGTTTCTTGCTCGTTCTTCTCCATAAAAGCCTACCTCCGTTTTGGAACCAGCAACTAGCTTCAACTTTCGGACTAACTGACCGACTCCTAGACAATTCAAAAGTGCCTGTAAATGGTCTAATTGAAATAAATGTTTTGACTTTGACTATAAAGTGATAGCACTTTCCCCGTAACTTCGTTCGCGCAATTTTTCTTACGGATCCCCAATTTTTTGATAATAATAATATACCCTATAAATAGTACTCGATGACAACGTAGCTTCCAATTTGCAAAAGAGTTTTCAAAATCGGTTCGGTAGATCCAGAGATTACCCCCTACAACCTCACAAACTTTACCTTTTCTTTAAGTTAGGAACTGGTAAAGAGTGTTCAATCTATAAAGGCTCACATCAAGGCAAGAATTTTTCCAATCGGACTAGTAGTACCATAGATAAACGTGTTTAAACCAACATACAAACCAAAAATCTCTTCTGATTTTATATTAGTATAAGTAGATGTTACGTCACACCACCATGTCCCACTAATTGGGCTATTCTCATAATTAAAGTCACCATAATTAATTTATTTGTGAATCTATACGAGTTTCTGATGGTATCGCGTCGTTCAAATAGTTTTAGAATGAAACAATTTGTTCGGTTAGTCGGTAGCTAATATTTCGATGGTATGTGAAAATGTTTCGAGCGATTTTATAATTAAGTCCCGATGGAAAAGTTATGATCGTTGTTGGATGCCTGTGAATTGTTTTGTTGGAGGACCGTCGGCGAAGGAATTTTACAGACTTTAGAAAATTTAATATTAAATTCAGTTTGTGGATGCTTTGGAAGTTTGTGCTGTACAGATTTGTGTCTGTTTTGGTTTAAAGTAAAAATAAGGTAGTAATTTATCTCCTATGCTAGGTTTTTTGTATTTAGAGCACCTTAGTTAGAATTTAAGTTTCATTGCCATTAAAAATATACCCAATGTACCGACTGACTCGTTGGTCTAGTGGTCGCAAAAGGCGACTGCTGAGCATGAGGTCTTGGTTCGATTCCCAGGTTATTGGGTTTTTCCATCAGGAATTTCTCAGCAGATGTTAGTAGATGTTATGTTATGTTATCTATATTGCACCCGTGCGAAGCCGGGGCGAGTCACTAGTTAAATTATTAAAGAAGTGTATCTACATGTTTTTTTAACCGACTTCAAAAAAAGGAGGAGGTTATCAATTCGTCTGTATTTTTTTTTTATGTTTGTTAGCTCCTAACTTGCGACTGGGTGAACTGATTTTCATGATTCTTTTTTTATTTGAAAGCTGGTGCTTCTCGTGTGGTCCCATTGTCACCATTTCAATATCTGATGATGAACTTCGGAGATATGAAATGGAACTCCTCATAGAATCACAGCAGCAATATCGTAACAAGTGAAATTGCTTTGTTTATACGTGTAGTCGATGACTGACTGAAGGAAAGGGGGGGGGGGGGGGTACGTCAACCCCCCTCCTACCAGTTTCCAAAATTAAATATATCGTGTGAGGTATTGTTTGAAAGGGCTTTTTGTAAGGATTTCAAACATTAATACACAAGCACTACAAAGTGAAAAATAAAAAGCTATTTTACAAAAAAAGATAACCGCCTTCAAAAACTACAAAATCAAAATAACTTTAGTTTTGGAAGTCGGTGGCAATACTTACCTACATAACAAAAAAAAAACCAAAGCCGCCGACTTCCAAAACTAAAGTTATTTTGATTTTGTAGGTTTTGAAGGCGGTTATCTTTTTTTGTAAAATAGCTTTTTATTGTATTAGAATTTACTTCGTTGTTAATGTACTGTATTATTATTATATATTTGACACTAACTTCGTTGTTAATGTACTGTATTATTACTATATATTTGACACTAACTTAAGTTAATCAGATAATTACAAAACTGTAACAATATTTAACTTAAAATGCCTTTACAAAAAATCGTGACAACAAACACGTTAAAAACCTAGTTCCAAAAATAAAATACATCATAGAACTAGATGGGGCATGACAGGAAGTGTCACAGATTAAATAAAAACTATGACCGCACGTAGGTACTTGTGGTACATCTGATGTACGCGACTGTGGCCCGATCAACACTGATAAACTGTGCACGTGTTTTTTATTGTGTTAACGTTTCGGATTTACCCGTTTGTTAATTTTTTTTTGATCTGTGATTAGAATGATATAGTTTATTTAAAAGTAGAACATGTTTCAAATTATTTTTTTGTTATGCGTCGTATTTATGTAATCGTGCACTTTCTATAGAATAAGTCTCTTTGGAGAAAGTCAAAATCAAATCATTTATTTCGATTAGACCATTAAAAGGCGCTTTTGAAAGTCGTTTACAAGAAAAATTAAGAATTCAATTTGGGTTTCCCTTCCAACGTTAAGTATGTAGAAGAATGAGCAAAAAATATGCATAGGTACTGGATTTTTTTTTATGAAATAATAATATTTACTAATGTACAATTGTACAATTAAAATTAGTATTTTTTCATTTGCCCAAATTAGGTTAAGGTGACGATGATGATTTTTACTTTTTTAACCAAGCTTGAAGCCGATGATAGTTTTTTACCACATACGAGTATTTATTATAAATATCGTAACAAAAGAGCTATTTCAGGAAGAAGGAGGAGGAGGAGGTTAAGGAGTATGTAAGGATCGTAGCAGGTGGCGTTCTGTGGTGTCTGCCTACCCCCATGGGAAAAAGGCGTGAGTTTATGTATGTATGTAAGAGATATTTCTAAATCCTGGTGCAATAACTATTAAAAAAGTATTAAGTAAAAACAAATATAGCAATGCGGCCTGTGAAAAAAAAATCCTAGACGATAGTTTTCTCCATTATGTTGAAGGCAGTGCCTTCTTAAAAAAAAATATATATCTTTTTGTTTTCTTTTGTTTTTAAGTCCATTATTCTGTTAATTAACGTTCACAATAATAGCTGTGTTATACATATGAGTTCCTCAGTTTGTTTGGTCACTACATATTCTAAGGGCGAGGCATACACGACTATTTAACTGTGTACAAACATCTCTTATCACAAAGGCGTACTATGTTGTTAATTTAGAATGGTCAAGTGTGTCCGGTCGCTAAGACTAAAAGTTCTGCAGGATATAGATTTGTTATATTTTGTCACGAAGTTCCTTAATGTAGCTTGTGGTAAGAGTTAGCTGGCTGAAATCGTCATGTAAGGAAAAGGCGTTATGCCTCCTCCAAGCGACCCTCTCTATCTTTTTCTCTGTCTCTTTCCACTATAACTATATGTATATGCGTGACAGAAACTTCGTTTCTGACATCTCCCGACCGTTAAATTTTTTTTTATGCGACTTTTTCAATTCATATGAACTTTCTAAAATCATGGGCGTTATTAACATTGTTAAAGGAAAACGTGAGGAAACTTGGACGTCTATTTATATTAGTCTGAAATCGCCAAAACACCTTGAGCTAGCGTGATCAATGCCCGTGTCTTCTCTGTATGAGAAAAGAGCTTTGTCCTGCAGTGGGACCATAATAGACTATACTTACTTTAGATATAGAAAAGCGCAAAAAACAATACCGCCAATGACCGACATGCACGCGGACATAGCCGCGAGGATAAGCTAGTCATAAGTAAAGATATTAATGTAGGAAATACTGTAACAATAATTAAATATTCTAGAGATTTTATTTTAAAAAAATCTAGTAACGTTACACACATACATAAACTCACGCTTTTTTCCCATAGTGGTAGGCAGAAACCACAGAACGCCACCTGCTACGATCCTTACATACTCCTTTCGCCTCATCTACGTTCATACATCTCGTCATACAAGCACGCCGGTTACGAGTACTCTGTACGTACTCCGTTTACGTACTTTTCATCATTAAAAAAATAATTATGTTTAATAATCACAATTACTCATAATTTGCGACAGTTACAAACAAACTCATTTCCTTTAAAAAAAAAAGAAAACTTACGCCATAATTTCGCTCAGTGTCAGTTAATTTCTCATTTTAATAGGGAACGCTAAAAACAATCGTAACTCAAGTTAAATACAGTTTTCCGTCTTTGCATAACTGTTGAGTTATCTTGTACCTTCCCACGGTGTGTGCCCGTATCATTACATGCACAGGGTGGGACTGAGACAGTGCGCACACTAGAGACAAAATCACGAAACTGTCTTGTCTTGTCTCAAACATATTTATTTTATTGTGTGTTCTGTATTATTACATACACAGGGTGGGACTATAACAGTGTGCACACTAGAGAAAAACTGTCTTGTCTTGTCTCAAACTATTAGCTCTCTACCGTATAAAACAAAGTCGCTTCCTGCTGTCTGTACGCTTAGATCTTTTAAACAACGCAAGGGATTTTAATACGGTTTTCATCAATATATTGCACCCGTGCGAAGCCGGGGCGCGAAGTAGTATCATTTATTTTTAATAAGCTCAAAACTATTCAACTTTAGCTAAAATAGTCTCGTTCACATTCATGAAAAGAATCAAAAGATAATATTATGATTATTTTTGCCCTACTGCCTAGTAAAAATGGTAATGTTTTTACTTTAAGAGATCTTGACTCATAAGGAGTACCTATTAAGACAAAATCACCTTGAACATCGCTACGATTCAGTCTTCATCTTTTCCCAATGACAATATTTCCAAAAACAATAGACACTATGTATCATAAACATCTCAAGAATGCAACAAAGCTATTTCTCTTCGAACAGAATGCAAAATTAAATACACTTACATCCAATGCCAGGCGTTTGTAATAAAAGCATTTAAATCGTAATGTTTACATCCCAATAAACGTAAATGTTTGCAAAATAAGTTTCGTTCACCAAAAAAGCCACACGGAGGATTTAGCAAAACGTCTAACTGCTCTTCCAAAGTCGTTAAACCCGCCTGATCCAATTAAAACATGGCGCGATACTTCATAATTGCTTTAAAAATTCCACATGGAGAGATAAAAACAATAATTTCGTACTTCAATACCGTCGACGGTAAAAAATAATAAATCCGTTCGCGTTGTCGGCCTGATGAAATGCTACGATACCCATTCAGAAAGGTTATTTCAATACAAATTACAGCTACTTGCATTGCTTCTCTCTGCGTGCCGACAATTCTGCAAATACTTTTATCCTCTCTAACACTGAGATTTAAAATGCCTTACCTTAAGAACACACAGTGAATATCCTACCCTAACAACAAAATTTTAAGCTGCAAAGTTGCTTGCTTATTGTCCGCACTTACGTCATTTTACGCGTGAAACTCTAAAGTCTGATTGAAATTCCGTGTACTAACAATGTACTTATATAGGGACTGTATACCTACAGTAGGATTTATGCTCTTCTATGAGATACGCGTAATTTGTGGTACTTACGTTGAAAAATGTTGGAACAGTAGCAATTAGTCCGATAAGTGTTAATATGTGCATAAATCGGATAATATCTCCTTATCTGAGTCTCCAAGACTTCTCTGTAGCAAGTTGTATCGACAAATCAGTACTATTTATTGTTACTTAAAATGCATTAATTTGTCCTGCTCTTTGCGCGGTAATGATAAAATGTATTTTATGTATTTTAATTCCTTGTGCCTTTAGAAAGTGGTTTAATTTCCCTTTTCGATTAAAATGTCGAGTATTCGGACCACCGGCGGTTAACTTTTCCTTGTGGAACTCGTGATTGTGTTATCAATGCATTTTTGACTGTCAAACGTGATTTGACTGACCTAATTTTAAAAGCTAATAATTAAAACGCTCATTGGACTCTGTTGGACCGCCGTTGGACCGGTGGGCTACTATAATACTATCAGCTTATTATTTGAGCTGTACAGGTTGCTCAATATTGGTCGGACAAAATTTGAGCCAATCGACACGAGAAGAAGAAGAAGAAGCTTATTATTGTTTCACTGCAGCGCAAAGGCCTCATACACGAGCATTGAACACCACTCTTGCAGTGGCGATTTCAGGCTTATTTTATTAATAATAAGAATTTTCTCACGACGTTTTCCTTCACCGATGTCGGTGATGCTCGGTTGCAAGCCCTTAGTCTCACTTGGAAAACTAGGCTATCACGACATAATAATCAATAAATATCTCAAAATAATGAAGCATAGCCTATCCTATACTTTATACCTTTTTTGTAGATAGGTATTGGTACCATCATTATCCATGAGATACTGAAAAATCAGAACATACTAAGTAGGTACTTTCACTACCAAAATTAACGATTTCGTGCACTTTTGTGTACACAAGTACATTTTAGTAAGTATTTTAAGCTTTTTCCATAGATGTTCAGAAAAATCCCTTCACATTGCAAAACGGTATGACCATTGTTCACAATTTAGCGAGAAAGGAAATGCCCCACATGCAATATCCTTAAGTTTTCTATAAGTATTATTCATTTAAGTTAAACTATGCATATTAGTGCGGAATAAACATTAAACGTTTCCTCCTCTTCGCTGAAAAAGGAAGTTATAAAAAACGTATAAAATAAATGATTAATCTGTTGAAGCCTTTATTTTCTGAGTACAAGTGATGGTAATTACTTCATGAATAATAATACAAATGCCGCTTTTCATAATACTTATAATACTTACTAATCCCTTTGTTTTAGACCTACTTAAAATATTCTTGGAAACCAAGCCGCCAATAGATATTGGTACCTAGCGATATTCGATTATGAATATTAATTTTACGTGGATTTAACTTTTGCTGGATGTGAAAATTTTGAGTTGTTTTATCGAGATACTAGATGGCAGCACTAGTGTTTGTGGGAAATGTGCAAACAATGAAATGCACATTAGGTCAACTACATTAGATAAAAATGAAAGAAAAAAAATATATAAACAACGTTTATTTTAAAAGCTTTTATTTAACTTCACCTGTAGTGTATTGTATGTATGTATGTCCGGGAATTTTGCAATCAATATTTCACCCACTTCCACTGAAGCTATCGGGCTAAAATTTGGCACACACGTTTGGTTTATTTATATTCTACTTTTAGTTAATGCCGAGCCTTAATTGTATTTCTAAAATAAATTATTTTAGTCGTTTTGAGTTCGACATACTTAACTTCGTTTCTCCAGATTGACGGAATCCATGAAAAATCTTCCTCTGGGGAAAACGGAGGATACCCCACGAAAAAAAGGGGATAACAAAAACCAATATCTTTAGGTAGTTTCTTCTTAAGTTCATATCCATTATGTTTATTGACTGCTGTAATACAATATCTGTCGTATACAAAGAGTCTATTAAGGTAAATTAATAATCCATTAACGGACATTGAAATACGCCTTCATACGCCATTGTCATTGAGATTGCTATACGCGTAGGATGTAATAACATTTATAGGTCGCCTTGACGAAGTTAAATTCAAGATTTTCAATTCAAAAAATCTTTTATACCTACATACTTATAGGTTGTACTTACCTTTAAATAGACACATACATACACACATAAACTCACGCCTTTTTCCCATGGGGGTAGGCAGAAACCACAGAACACCACCTGCTACGATCCTTACATACTCCTTTCGCCTCATCCGCGTTTATACATCTCGTCATACAAGCACACCGGTTACGAGGTACTGCGCACGGGGCACCTGACCTTTCTGAAGAACCCCACCAATAAGGTCAGTGTAGGTCTTCCTAGAACTAGGCAGAACACCCAAAAGACCAGAACTTTTACCGAAATTACATAAAAACCTTTAAATAGAGGACATTTAATTTTGATACTTTTATTGTAAGGCTGCAGGCTTTAAATTTTTAATGCATCACAGGAAAGTCCAGTTAAGCAGTCGACAACCTCCTAGGCTGACGGGTGAGACGCCAGCCATTACGAAAAAAAAAATTTGATAATTTGATCATCATCCTGCCCTTGTCCTTTGTTGCTTGGAGTCGGCGCAACACTTTTGATACTTTAATTTTTACTTTAATTCAATGGATTTATTTTAAGACTTTTTAATAAATGATAGGTAACTAACTAGGTACTTGTACAACCAAATGGTTGTCCTTTCTAGCGTATGTACCTACGCTAATGAATAACCACATAATTATTCATAAGTTACTTTAAAATTACCTCATATTCATTTATTATCTACCTACTAAAGATAGGGATCTGATTGATGTAAGATTTGATAAGATATGTTAACGATTTGATTTGTTAAGATCATATTCATGATGACCGTTTAGAATTTTAATGAACTGCCTCAATACTTTTAAGCTTTATGGTGAGAATAAGGAGTGGCTTTAACAAGTTAAAACTTTACCTACTCTAAGTCTTAGAAATGTGACTGATTTATGACACCTAATAATACTTACCTAAATAAGAAAAAAATAACATATTTGGAAAACCATTAACATCTAAAAATCATAACTGTTATTTTTTATTTATTGATATGGCTAGTTATTAAGATAAAACGAATTATAAAGAGAATCTGATATAAAATTCTTTGTCGCAATATTTTCTATATTTTTACAAAATCATAAATACATTGTCTTTCTTCATTTTATTTGAGTTAGCATTGACGTTTGTAAAAATAAATATTGATTTTAAATCATTATTGCCAGATATGACTTTGAACTTTGATATTAAAAAAAAGTTTTGACACTTGAAAGTAAACTTGTTTTTAATTTTTTTTTATGGGGCGAGGAAAACTAAAATCCATGCAAACATAAAATGCTTCGATACGGCAATACTATATACTTTTAAAGCTAAAAATTTCACATGTTTCCCAAATACCATGAAATTCAAAACCAGCCATGCAAATGGGAGAATCACCGAAATCGGTTCAACCATTCGAAACTCAAACATATTTCTCTATTTATGATATTTGAACAGATAAAAGTGTACTAATTGCATGCTAGTAAGATTTTCGCACCTTTTATAACGGTCAATAAAACACATTTTGACGAAGTTTCGTCTAAATTAGCAAGTTTGAGTGTGTGAAACGATTTTCTGTGAATAAAATCGGATTGAACTAGAATGTCTATGGTTGTAATATAAACGGGCGTGGAGCCATTAAATTTTCAATGCTGGCAATGAAACAAAAAACGAGAACTGTGTATATCTGTGTATCACCTGTTTGCCGTTTCATAGTCCGGCACTAATTGAACGTAATTGGTTGTTGACCTTTCAATTCAATTCGAAATTCGAACGGCGTCCGGGTTTAAGTGATTTGTCTTTAAAATGTATTAACGAGTGTCGAGTGTAGCGGTATTTGACCTACTGGTCAATTGCCACGGAAAATCATAATATTATGATTACTATCAGGCATAATGAATAGACAATAATTTTCAACTAGCTTTTTTAATATTTTAAAAGTCAACTCCTAACTTATTGCATAATAAAAGGTTAGCTCTTAGAAGGTACGATAGTAAAATAATAAATAAATAATATAAAATAGATGTGAAATAATAAAAGATTTTTAACCTAACTAGCACACATTTAAATAATTGAAAACGATTCAAGGTAGGTATAGTAAACACATTTGAAAATAATCAACATCACGATTAGTATTTCCATACAAAAACCAGTTTGTAACACCAATAAAAAGAGCGCATCCAGTTCCAACTAATTCCTCAGGTCTGAATATCAATCACGGAGCAAACAGCCCTACGATTATGCGACCGCGTGCAGTGGCATATCGACGCATTTACATACTACGTAAATCCCGGCACTATTGGGTGGCCCGACAAAATGATTGTCACCTTTTAAATTTACATGTATTACCATACATTACGCGACGTGGATCATTATTCATTAGTCCCCGTGTTGTCTACTTAGGACCGTTTTGCATGATTAGGTGTCGTGATGTTTTAGTTTGGTATTCATTGCGCCCCTATTTGTTTGAAGCTTGTTGGCTTATTTTCTTTGTGCATGTGTGTGGCTATTGTGCCGTTTTATTACCTAACAAGTTTTAATGAGTTATCGTGCTCGTCTATGAATGTGGTTGGGCTTCATTAATATCATTATTTTTGCATTTTGTTGGAATATTTTAAAACATTTTTCCATATCGCCAACTTATAGGTCCTGGTAAATTAAAAAAAAAATATTTAGTTTATAGAGACAACTTACCTCGCAATATTTAACAAAAATACCAATAAGAAAAGTATTGCTGCATGAACTGTCCTTTGCATTCTGTTATTTCCAATAAAAACACGCAGTTTTTTCATGTTGGCAACACTAGGTCCTCTTTTCGCGGGCTCATCATTTCAACTTGTCACTTTTACCGCGAAAATTGACACAACGCACTGGTTTCTGTCACTGAACGTCAAAACATCTTCGAAAACAGGTCCAAATGTTATTGTTCGCTCCAAACTTGAATTTAGAACGGCAGTTTTAGAACGATTTAAAAGTTACCCGTTGATATTTAAATGTGGATCCAACTAGCGGTGTTCGCGCCGTTTTTTGTATTTCGTGTATGTTTGTCGCGTGCTTTTTTATTCGCATTTTATTGTTTGTTTACGTTTTTAGTCGGTGTACCGTCGGCGCGTTGCCGTCGGTTCGTATAGCGAGCGTGTTCGGTCGCGCATGTCGGTGCGTTCGGCGCGTGGGACGCGAGGCGTTCTCTTTGCGCCGCCCAGACGTCGAGAAAAAAAAAGCTAGAGGGGCGTCTTCGAAACGGCCCCACCTACTCGCGTCATTATCCTCGTTTACGCGATTATTTCCTATATTTCGGCACGGAACAGATGATTTTTATGTGTTATGGACGGCCGTGTGAACACAGTGAGCTCTCGTTTGACAGTGGCCCACTGGACGCAATCCCTGCGTATAAAATGCCGCCCCACGCGCCATCCCGACTGTGGGAAACAATATCCCGTTGATGTTGGTTTTAGGGCTTTTTAAGTTTCATTTTTCACTGTGTAAGGTTACTATTTGAGCCTTATTTAAGTAATGGTCTCTATTTGAAATCCTGTCTTGATAGATTTATGAATTTGAATTTATAAATATTCAAATACAATCTACCTATAATCAAATATCTTTACTTGATTTGACACAGACATCTTGGTAACAACGCATTGGGTCTTCACAATTTTATGAAATTCAGCACAGTTAGGCATTTGTTTATCTTCACAAGGCTTAAATCACTAGTATCTAAAGCTTGTTTTTTTTTAATGTCACTTTTGAAGCTGCCAGGAATCTGACTTTAATTACTATCTACTATGTATTCCAAATTAAAAAAAAATTAAGCTTTAAAACATGACGTCATTCCACCGAGGCCAGCGTCCGAACTAGCATGAATGACAAATTGTTCAATAATCGAGAGGGTTGCGATAATCGTACGTCACAACAACCCTTAACTTGAGGGCGACGACAACCCCTTAGTTAGGGCGGTTTTGTCGCGTGCGCAATAACAATCAATTACCAACAACTTTATGTTTACACTCACTGTAAACCTTACCTCGACCTTCTAAAGCTGAAAATCCAATTTCATGTACGCACAAAAAAATTGTAATGATTTATTCAAATACCCACAGTGTAAAAAAAATACACATGATCTCGTTGTCGTACTGGATCTTTTAATGTTGGTAAGTATGGTTTGTTTTTTGTTTAGAAAACAACGGACTTGATGGCATTTAATAGACTTCTCTATGTCAATGGTGATGGAGGGTCATGTCATAGCATTATTACTTTTTAGGGTATCATGAATACACAATATTTAACAATAGTAAGTACTTTGCTTTATTGTTGGGTGGTACTAATTGTGTGCAATATTTTTTATTCGGACTTGGCGAATTGAATTTTAGTCGAAAAAAAAAACCATTTAATTTAGTTGTAACTGGTAACACTAAAATTCAACTCTAGGCCGACTTTAGTCATTAGAAAATGTTATACTAAAACAGACTTACAATTTTTGAAGATAGTGGCGTCGATTTCAATCATTTTATGTTCCAAATAAAATCACTACAGATCAGTTTAATTTTTTTTCGACTTTCTTAACAAAATACAGTATACGTACAGTCCACAAAAGAGAAAGGTATGCAGGGTCGTCAGATATAGTTGAAGTTTTCTTACAAACCGATGGATGTCATCAATTAAAACTTAACTTCATTAATTAACTATTTATTATCTACTTTTTAAATAAAATTACATTTGAAAACATCCATCGGTTTCTAAGAAACCTTCATCTATATCTGACGACTCTGCGACTATATCTTTCTCTTTTGTTGACTGTACATCTAATTATCATCAAAAACCCTCGTTTTTCACCTTACAAAAACATCTGCCGTCAGCCAAGCTATTTTCATCATACTTTATGCGCAGTCAGGGTATATGTTAATGCTAGCTTTGATCTCCTAGCCACGCGTCGCTACTTCTGTTAGGACTTGGACCAAACATTTGTAGTATTAGGTACTGGCTTCTTTTAGATCTGGTGTAGTTATTAAAAGTGTATATTGATGAGATCATAGTGTATATTTGTATGGAATTGTAGATTTCTTATTAATGGAGATACTACCTTTTGCAATGTTCAACTAAATTCAAAATTGTATTTTTTTTCCCTGTAAATGAAGTTCAAGAGTGCCTTTAATAGTCTAAATGGAAATATGCATGATTTATTTAAATATTTTTATTCGCTTATTTACATCACTATTTAATGGCAAAAAAATATTCAACACCAAAAAAGTAAGATAAAGTAAAAAACAAAAGATTAAAAAGAGCCAACCGAATCGGGCACTTTAAACGCCCGCCATTTTGGCATGCTTTTAGTGACGTCATATACTATAACAACAAGCAAGTGGAAAGGTTAGTGTCTATATCACTACTCACTCAGTAGTGTTCGCAATTCGCAAATTCAGCAATCCGATACGATACAGGAAAAATCAGATGTAGGATCAACTGCTTCAAACATCTTTTGACAAGAAAACTTTGAAGTGATTAAATGAAAAATATTGTGTTGTTTCCAGAAAATACACTTATGACACAGTCCCTACACGTAGATGTTATAAAAAAGGGATTATTTAACACAAAATATTTTTAATGTTAAGATAAATCTTAAGAAATTGCAGTAAAGCAAAAAATATCTCTATAATGTACCGTTGCAAAATTTTAAACGTTCTGCCTTCTAAGGTAGTGTTTACACCTAGTACAGCACCTAATTTTAACATCAAACCGTCAAGCACATAACTAGCACGTTTACCCTACGCAATACGAAATGGCATGAGTATATACGCACCAGAGACCAAGCTTGGAGTTGGCATGAAGCGACGATGGACGCATAAAGTTGACGAGACTGATTATCTTAATACATCTGATGGTGACAAAAACACGGTCTACCTTACTGCTTCAGCGTCAGCCTTTGATATCCAGGCCAACACTAATCGGAGTCCTCTCCATTGTCACACCATTTTTATTACTCCTTGTTGTCAGGCATATCGAGGCATGATCGAGGTCCAAGATTTTGTTATGGTTTTTCCATGGATTTCTTATTATAACAACAGAGGTTCGATCCAAAAAATAATTTGCCATTCTAGTAAGGACATTAAATCGTGTGCGTTAGAATATTTTGTATAATGACAAGAAAAAAAAGAAGCACTGGCAGCTAACGGTTAGATTTTTCGATGCGATGTCTAATGTCACGGTTTGGTACTCTGCTGCATTACTATATAAGGTTTAGTTTTGCACCTTCGTCAAATTTCAGGGGAGTTCCATAAAATTAATATGATTGATTCCTGTTATGAATCACTGGCATAGTTACCCCCCTTGAATTTGACGAGGATGCACACTGCACCCTGTATAGTAGCCTAACTTCATGCAACAAGCTTAGTCTCTGTCGATTATCTACTCATGTGGCACAAAGCTGTGATTTCCACATGCGTAGGTATCTAATAATGTATGAGGTGGCACGCCTCATTGTCTGTAATTGCCGGCTCTGGGCCGTCATTAGAACGTAAACACTCATATTTAAATAAATATCCAGAGACTATTATGTGGCGGGTAGGTTACCGCGGATATTGTGGGGTTGCCAGGATTAAAATTTATATAGGTAATATATTTTCTTCTTTATTTATGTAAGGGCTGTTCTGTCGCCAAAATCTAAGAAGAAAAAGTGTGTTAACTTGTAAACTCCGTGGAGAAATAGGGCGTGTGAAGTAACATCTGTGAAAACTTAATAATTATTCTGAAGCTGTTTTACTTTATTATTAGGTATTACAATTGGTCGAGTACAGCTATCAGTGATTTAAAACCAATGCATATTATGAAATATATTGATATCGACTAACTAATTTCTATTATAGCACCCACACAATAATAATACCAGCCTACTAATGTCCCACTGGAGGACAAAGGCCTCTTCATATACAGAGGAGGCACGAGCATTGATCATCACGCTTGCTCAAGGCGGATTGGCGATTTCAGAATTACGGTAACTATAATTCCACCCAAAAAAAATTCTCCGTAATTTTTTACCTAAATTATGTCAACCCTTTTGCATCTAGCAACATCAATCCGCACTTACAAGCGATTAAGTGTTACATACAACACATCGCTTGCAGCTACTGTCATGCATCATTTTCTGTCATTATCAATTACCCCGCGAACGTATCGCGTCACCGCAATATTGGCTGGGAAATGTTCGCGTCGTGTGGTGTTGCCAGCCACGTTTTGAAATTACCCATTATACGAGCAAAAATCTTTTGTGTTTGCGGTTTTGTGATTGTATTGTTTTATGGGCATTGAAAAGAGAAATGAAAAGATTTCTATAAGACTAACGTTTTAAATTGTATGCCATTATTATTGGAAACTCTCGTCACACCTGATTACTGCACGAAATGGCTAAAATATAATTTTCTTACATCAATTATTTTCATCTATAGTTATCGTTTTATTACAACGCACTTCAGGTACTGAATTTAAAATACTTGTATGTGTGTGAAAATATTAATGGTCAATACTGCGTCCTTTCAAACTGAGTATTCTTTAGATCAGGGGCTCCCAATCTTTATTATACCAAGACTCCTTTTCGGGTTGTAATTTCTTTGCGACGCGGACGCCTTGCTTTAAGAAGATAATTATTTGTAGTAGTGTGTTTGTGTAGCGCTAATAGACATTAAAATTCCTTTATTTATTTATTTATATTTAATTAAAGGAAACTAAAAACAAAACTTAATTATTAGAAAATAATAATGATAATAATGATTGTACTACACAGCAATCATTGATTAATGGCGTAATAGCCAAGAGCCTTGACCAACACCTAAAGAAGCCCTCGCTGGGCGGTTAGATCCAGGGCTTAATTCAGAAAGCGGTACTCCTGGATACAGCGCGTATTGTTAAGTGATTCTTTTCTCAGGAGCCCTGGCCGCCGGTAGCCTGCACCCTGTTCCCGATGCCGGTGGGCTATTATTTTTAAATGTTTTTCTATTTTTATAGGTAAATATTTACAACATAATATTTAACATGTATTTTTTAAAAATAACGCCCTCAGAATACCTCTACGACATCACAGGGACGTACAGCTTGAGAACCTCTACTTTATATGAAAAAAGACTTTTACGACAGGAAAGGCCGCTACACCACCGCCTATCGTAGCTAAACCATAATAAAAATAAACACTAATATTTTTACCTCTACACATGTATTCATCAAAGAATATTCTTATAAACTACGCTAATTATTTTAACTAAAGATTGTAGCGACGCTTCACAGACTCAATTAGATAACTTTAGGGGGCTATATAAAAGGGCTATAAATCAGCAGAGGGTCGAACGCGATATTTTAGGCTGTTTGCATACGTTAGGGTTGGCGCGACAGATGTTGCGACAATAAAAACGCAATTTATTATAATATCGAACTTAATATGTTAAGTTGTGATCTGTGCTATCGAATCTGTGAGGTTGGTCAGTGATTGTAACTATGAAATCGTTTTAGAAAATATAGTCGTAATTAAAGTAGGTATTAATGATGACTGTGTGTGAATATAGTTTAGGTAGGTATATGTTAGAAAACCAAAACCAAAAATAAAACGTAAATCAAGGTAATGTTATTAGCATAATTTGCAAGTCTAGTCAATTTACAATAAAATTGCGCGCTAAGCACCAAAAACACTTAATACCTGCGACTAATTAAACGCAAAATCGTAGCACGCCTATCTACGATAGCCAGGCGATCGGTCCGGCGTGCGTCCGGCAAGCCGGCCGGTGCGTACGGCTTGAGGCGGGATCTCGTTAGCATGCTTATGCGACATTTCACATGAACTAATTGCGAGCATTTAGCCATCTTGATAAACTGCCTCGACTGCCCTACACGCATCGCGATCGTGTAGATTGTACTGTTTGTAATTTGTGCAGACGCGTTGTTTGCACAAATAAGTACAAATAAATGGCAAAGGTTGAACGTGTAGTGGGAAAAAATGTATCTTGATTGTTGGTGTATTAATTGCAAGGAAGGTTGCGATTAAAATTGTTTGATATGAATTTTTAAAAGACGACAGTCTTTGCTTTTTACATCATAACATCACGCCTGTAATCCCCGAAGGGTTAGGCAGAGCCGCAGAGGTGTACCCATTAGTACACCTATATTTCGCCTTAGTCCTATGTAATAGGGGGCGAGCCTATTGCCATCAACCGGGCACAAATCCAGACTCCGCGGATGCTACTGAGAAATTCCTTATGGAAAATTCAAAAACCACTTTGCATGACCTGGGAATTGAAACCAAGACCTCATGCTCAGCAGTCGCGCTTCGTGACCACTAGAACAACGAGGCAGTGGCAGGGTTTTTTTTTCTTTATGGTTTCATTTTCATCTACAACCTTCCCTACTTGCACTTACATTTTTTAAATTTATAATTAAATATCTTAGAAGCAATTATCTCACCAGATTCATGCCTATCTTGTGCTCTGTGCACACATAATCTGTGGCACCTAGTATCTCTCCCATCGATTTCCTTCCATTAGCATTCTAAACACTCTCCCTAGCCAACTTGAATGATAATTGAAACACGGCACTAAACATTCTCAAGCAATACCAGACTAGGAGTAGTATGCAAAATGGAGAAATCATTAGATGAATTTGCGCTAGAAATGAAAAAATCAAATTATTATGCCGTATGAATCCAATGACAGGCGTTGAGATTGTTTTACCTTATGCAAAGTCGAAAGATTATGGGTCACAAGCAATACGGGCCAATTCTTGTAATTCAAAACGTTCGAAATCTAATCGTTCTCATCTCGACTCTATTCGATTCCCAGGTCGGGCAAAGTGTTATTGGGTTTTTCCATCAGGAATTTCTCAGTAGCAGCCTCGTAGTCTGGATTTGTGCTCGGTTGATGGTAATAGGCTCGCCCCCTATTACATGGGACTTAAACATAATTGGCGAAATGTGGGTGTACTAATGAGTACACCTCTGCCTAACTCTTCGGGGATTACAGGCGTGATGTTTTATAGCTCAGATGGCTGTATTGCGAAACTTTCGATCTACGAAACGTACGTATATTACGAGTATTATCATTATTTATATTTTTTTACAAAGATAGTCTGACGACTCTGACTAACAAAAGCGCTCAGCTATAGTAATTAGCATCTAGGCTAGTACTCCATTGGTTTCATACTCCGTGTCCTGTATTAAAACCAAGTGTACAAATATTTTTATTACTCTGTCTTCTTACCGATTATACGTTTAATTTATACACGTTTCAGAATAAACTAATGATTGTGAAATATCTTTGCTTTGAATTGTTTTTGCATTCAAATATTTTAGTTAAATGTTGCGATAAACTTTATTTTTGAACTAGCTTTTGCCCGTGACTACGTCCGCGTGGAACTTGTTTATATCGTACTTGCATACAAACTTCCACCCCCCCCTTTTCACCGCCTTAGGGGGTGATTTCCGGGATAAAAACTATTTTATGTCACCTAAATCGGTTCAGCGGTTTAAGCGTGAAGAGGTAACAGACAGACAGACAGACACACTTTCGCATTTATAATTAAGTATGGATTATTGTTTACTTATTGAAAGCTACGTTTACACCGTAACGAAGACTTTTACTATTAGGTAATTCAATTCACGATTCTAAATACCCCAGCAGCCCTACCATGAACTCCTATCGCGATCCAAAAACTGAACTGTTCTTCAAATACGTCAATATAATGACATAAATTGATGCGTTATATTGACGTATTTGAAGAACAGTTCAGTTTTTGGATCGCGATAAGAGAAAATAAGTCAATATAATGACATAAATTGATGCGTTATATTGACGTATTTGAAGAACAGTTCAGTTTTTGGATCGCGATAAGAGTTCATGGTAGGACCCCTGATTTTCTTCATCTTAGCGTATCAATGGCAAATATGGACACATATAAATTTTGTAAAAAAATTTGTTTGGTCCAGTATTCAGCTACCGTAACACCATACGCTGACGCAGTCATTAGGTCCTCACGTGTGCAGGTGACTGGGCATGCGGCGCAAGATAATAGGTGGGCCATGGTCTGCGTAGAGACGCCGCATAGGCACTGAAGATCGGTGCCATCTGCGAAGCCCCACCTTTGAAGATTCTCTTTACTGCGAGCGACTTGCATTACTGGGTAAAGGCCTCCCCCGGTACTTTTTTTGCACCACCTCGAATCAGCCCTCAAACGCATTTTTTTAGCCATTTCTGTCCCACTAATGGGCAAAGGCCTTCTTTACTCCTTCCATTCTTGACGTTACCGTGCCTTATTTTTCCAGTTTTGGAGGAATCCATCCAATTCGTCCCACCATCTCTTACGTGGCTTGCCGCGACCCCGGCTCACTGACTCCCTTCTTCAAACGCATACTTAACTTTAAATTACTCAAGTGCTACGTAATGAGACACAATTGATTTTCTATTGTTCTGTCTTACCGGTATGACAGCCGAGCGTTGAGTGGTAAATAACAAAAATACAGAAAAATACAAAACAAAATATAAATATGCCATAGGTAGGTAAGTCAAACACTACGCACCTTCTTAAGATTCTCAGCGAATTCTTCAGCTATATATAGCATTCTTAAAGCTGTTCCCACAACTAGAGGATAATTTTCCATTCATACACAAGAGTTTAATTGTGGCTGACATTAAAAATGAAGTTTATTTAAAAGAATAACTACCTACATAAACAAGGCAAACAAGAAAAAGGCTTCTTTTCGTACAGAGAAGGCACGAGCAATATTCACCACGCTTGCTCAAGGAGCTCTCGATTTCTGATTTATATTAATTACAAGTCCAAGTTTCCTCACGATGGTTTTCTTCACCGATGTCACTGATGTCCAAGATAAACTTAGAAAGTACATATGAATTGAAAAAGTCACATTGGTCCTTGCTCGGTATCGAACTCGCGATCATAATTATGTTTATGAGACGCCTGGACCATCACGATCAAGACCACCGTAAGGAATGATATCAGTTATTAGGTATTTCCAATAGTTATGTTTTTTTAAGCCTATGTTTAATTGCAACTAGCTTCCACTTTCGGACTAACTGACAGTCTCCTTGACAATTCCAAAGTGCCTGTAAATGGTTTAATTGAAATAAATGCTCTGACTTTGACTTTGAATGTTTTCATGGTCGATTTTTTTTTTTAATCTTTAGATAGTTTTGTCGAATATTGCTTTTTCAAAAAAATCTTTAGTTTTATTCTTCTTGCAGCTTACCCACGAGTCGTTTTACAGACGCAGTTTGTCCTAACCAAGAAAGAACATCGGTAAAAATCAAAACGAGTCGTTATTGAATATAGGAACCGGTCACTAACGAAGTAAAAAATAATCAAATGTACGGCCTTCTCAGAGTCAATTAGCTAGTTATTCGTCAGTGCGCAGCGAATGCCTGCCTCTGATTCATTACCTCTGCTCACATAGCTAGCGTGCCACCGTGATTATATGTATAGATGTGTGTATTGGATGCTGTGTTATAAAACTGATCGTTTTGTTTACTGGTTGATGAAGATTTTTGAAGATTCATGTAGTTTTTACTTGAAATGTTGAGGTGTAATGTTTTATCAGAATTTGATCGCATTTGTTGCCGCTGCTTTCCGAATTATAATAATACTAGCTGACCCGCCGCGACTTCGTTCGCGTGGTATCCTACACTACCAATACCCCTACCCTAACCCTGCCTTACCCTACCCCCTACCCTACCCTACCCCTACCCTAATCCTGCCTTACCCTACCCCCTACTCTACCCTAACCCTACACTACCCCTACCCTACACCTACCCTACCCCTGCCCCTACCTTACCCTGCCCCTACCGTACCCTACCCCTACCCTTGAGACCGACTTCCCGACTTCATATTAAAAGGGCTGTTTTTAGGGACTTCGTTCGCGTGGTATCCCCCACCTCTACACTACCGATACCCTACCCAAACCCTACACTACCCCTACCCTACCCAACCAATACCAACCCCTACCCTACCCTACCCCTACCGTACCCCTACCCCTATCCCTACAAATACCCATACCCCTACCCCACCTCTACCCTACCTTACCTATACCCTTGAGACCGATTTCCCGACTTCATATTAAAAGGGCCGTTTTTAGGGACTTCGTTCACGTGGTATCCTGCCCCAACCCTACCCCCACCCCAGACCCGAGACTAACAAACAGCAATAGATTTATATATATATAGAGAAGAGATTGATTTCGCCAAAACTTTCGAACCAAACGTCCAATTTTAATGAATAAAAGACTAAATATTATCTACATAAACAGTACTTTGTGACAAAATAGTTTATTTTGATAAGGAGTAATGACATGTGTGAAATAAATGCGCTTAAATGAAGTCCTAAAAAAATTCAAGATTTTTAAATAAAAAATTGGTTGTTATGCTTAACTCGAAATAGAAAGGTATAGTGTGTCGCGGACTTTTTTGTAGATATTTTTAAGGTCTTTAATTAATTAGAACATTTTATGGTTCTATCTTTTATAGTTTAGGCGGCGTACGCCAAATAAGGAACTTTTTTGAATGATTTTTTACACCTTGGGTCCGAAAAACCCAAATATCTTACGGAGCCCTATTTTTTCTGAAATAAAATATAGCCTATAGCACTCAGTGATAACGTAGCTTCCAATTCCCGAAAGAATTTTCAAAATCGGTTCAGTAGATCCGGAGATTACCCCCTACATACAAACTTACAAACTTACAAACTTACAAACAAATGTTACCTCTTTATAATATTAAGTATAAGTATAGATAATTATAGTTTATTTGATACAAATGCAGCTAACATTAAAATTAAAATTTTCTTTTCTTATATTACGAGTATAGAATGACATCTGTGTTTAAACTAGACAAAAAATATCTGTATTTCGGAGAATAATAGACACTGTAATAGGCACGTATGAGTACTTAGACTAACTAATTATAATTAACGTATTTATTTATAACTCTCACATAAAAACTTAACTTATATTATTTATTATATAATATTAGTCTAACATAATCAAATCGATACGACGAACTTCGACCAGCATCCTACCACAAACAGGACACAGCGTAATTTGTCAGTCGCATATCGATTATATCGATTCTACAATCGATAAATTTATCATGTTAATCGATCTAATTTCATCAGTTCGCCCGGTGAGCGATGGCGTTCGCTGTGGGAGCGCCTGCGCTATGCCAGTCACGCCATAGAACAGTGGTACAATCGATTTGTAGATAGGACAAATGAATGCAGTGATTTATTATACATAATAGGACAAATTGTTGTGACTGAGTGATTTATTAACGAGTATTGTATACGGTAAATTAAATTCATTAGAGTTGAGTTAATTGATTCGATATTTGCATCTACCTTAAGAATATCAATAGACTAGCGACCCGCCCCGGTTTCGTAAGGGTGCAATGCTGGTACTAAATACCTATACTACATTTACCACATCACATTAA
Organism: Hoplodrina blanda; assembly: GCA_949316365.1. Lineage (NCBI taxonomy): Eukaryota > Metazoa > Arthropoda > Insecta > Lepidoptera > Noctuidae > Hoplodrina > Hoplodrina blanda. Next base: position 13,192,636 of record OX438581.1, read on the forward strand.
AAACCTCTAAAATTATCAGAGTTTCTCGACTCACTCTACCTATCTACTCGTATTAAAAAACTTCATCAAAATCCGTTCCACAGTTTTAAAGATCTAAGCATACATAGGGACAGACAGCGGAAAGCGACTTTGTTTTATACTACATAATTATGTAGTGATATTTATTCACCTGCTTACGTATGTATGTACCTAATTCTTTTGTTAGATGTTCAAATGATTAGTTAATTAAGGTCACTTTGAAAAATTCTAATTTCTCTAGGAAGCTTTTCTGTTGTAGGCAAAAACCTAGCCCAATTTTAAATAACTATCTATGTTAATAATACTATTGCGACCACCAGCGTTCAATCCGCGTAGACACGAGAATATTTGGACTGTGGTTTAATTACCACCCATTGTGGTCAGGACCCAATTCATTGGCCCATTGTGTGTGCACCTATTGCAGTCTATTATTGTTTGAACAGACTTGAACTAATGGATAGATCATTAGTTTGGGTCAATGACATTTGGTGTTAGATGGCCTTCGATTGATTGAACGGATTTGCGAATGTTGCTACGAGCTACGACGCGTAGCATTCGAACAATGACGTAGAGCTTCGAAATGGGCTACGACGATATTATTAAAAAAAAAGCCCTCATAATTTAAACGATGCTAAGGGATTTTAAACACAATTTAAAATGTACAATTAAAATTAGAATCGTCTGTTAAGTATTCGCTAGCAATTCGACACGAGATATTAGGTACGTTGGAATTTGTAACAGTATTAAAGTAACTATTTAGTTTTTTTTGTTTTTTATGTCACCAATAACTAATATAAGTCTGAAATCGCCAATCCGCCTCTAGCAAGCGTGGTGATCAATGCTCGTTGATTCTCTATATGAGAAGATACCTTACATTGTGGCACAATAGTAGGCTGGTATTATTTGCGCAATTACGAGCCAATTTATTTATTCTATTATGTATGCCTAAGAGAATTTATTTAATGATAGTTACCGTTTTATTACATGCTACTAATATCTAAATGTGAGTAAAAAAGTAAGTTTTATTTTATTTAATAATAATTTTATTGAGATGACATTAAACAAAATTAGTGCAGGTAGGCAAGACAATGGTTTCCATTTTTGAAAATGTAACGTGAGGAACATAGTTGACAGTTATCATATTCCATATTCAAATAAAAAAGCAATGAATTTCCATAGAGAGTTACGAAACTTTTTACAGAGTGACATAATTTTTTTAAATGTAGTACATTCAGACTCTACTACCTCAAGATTTTAGTCTGTGTCGACAATTTCTTAGTAAACTCCTCCACGATCACAGTTCGATGCCTGAGTAGATAACGGAGAGTGAAGATTGAAGAGCATTTCAATTGAATAGGTACACAGACTTAATGGTTGAATGACTAATCAGTTCGTGAGTTATTGTGCAGTTCTAAGTACGTTTACGTACCTACCCACTAGATATAAATTATTTTCTGTGAATTCATGAATTTGTTTGAAGAAAGTTTTATGATATTATTTGTATTTTAACTGCCTCGTTGGCGAAGTCGTTCGATTTCTAGGTCGGGCAAAGTGTTTTTGGGTTTTTCCGGAGTTTCGTGGTGTGATACCTCCTTGCCTCAGCAAGTGCTTCAAGCCGTTGGTCCCGGCTGTCATTTGTAGATCTGACAGTTGTTACAAGTAGTCAGAAGCCCGAAAGTCTGACAATTAATCTAACCTAGTAACTAGATTGTGGAGGTCAGATAGGCAGGCACATGGAGTGACATGTCAAACACTGGTATTCAACTGCATTTGTTTAGACTGGAAGCCAACCCAACCATAGTTGGAAAAGGCTAGGCAGATGATGTTTTTTTTTACTTGGCTGTAGCTGTGACCTCTTTTTCACCTGATGCATGCCAATCACTGAATCTTCATAGGTGTCTTGAAAATTTCTTGGCTATAAACATCAAGAATCTTAAACTTTCCGGCAAGGTCTTATTGTCATAGCAATAAAACGAATAAAAAAAGCGAAAATTTCAATTAAAAAATAAATCTCAAAATAAAAACAACAAAGTCATCGAGTCGCATTGTTTCGAAGTCTGGTTCCGCTCAGCGAATTGTTTAGCGGCGAGAAATTTCAAATTTCGAAACTATGGAATTTGAAATTGAAAAAGCTGGAAATGCGTGGGTGCGGGGTGCGGGGGGCGGTGGGCGTGGCCGGGGCGGAGCCGTCCCTAGCCGGCTGACGCATAGGTGCGATATTGCGACCGTCCTTGATTACTTATCAGTGATTTTCAGGCGTGCTAAACAAAATAAGTACCTATTTCTCGAAGATTAGATGCGTGATTGGATCAAAGATTTATTTTAGTAGTCATTGGACTGTAATTACTAGGTATTATTTATAATAAATCTAATCTATTTCAGTTCTCAACAGATTGACAGTTGGACAAAAGATGGAAGGTGACGCATCTTGTGATTGCGCCAAGAAAGTACCTAGTTATCTTCATTCAATGTTCTTGGACATTAAATACATAATTGTTTAAAATAATTAAATACTTGTATAAATTGAGTTACCATGATTAGTTACCAGTTTGCCGCTTAAAGTAATAAATTCTTTCATAATTCAAAGCTATTAGTGAATCAAATTGCTCTAAAATTACCCACCACATAATTATTACTGACGCATTACGTCAAAATTAATCAACACATCAGCTCCATTTAATTTTTTGTTCAACTGAACCCTAAAATTTAAAATTATAGAGAATGATACGCAAATAATTACTTCACGATACGGCGCGTCAAAATCACTTTGTCTCAAACGTCAATGCGCAGACGACGAAGATATCTTATGGAGTAGTCTACTGATAACCATCGCTTAGCAAGAGCGCAAAGTTACCCTTGTATACCGCTGTGACCCTTAGCTTTATCGGAATAGAAACCATTGTTACCCTTCACAACTTTCTTCGTATATTTGTATATGGTATATTAACGTGTCAATCGCTCCTCCTTCGCAGTCGTTATTAATAACCATGTCAATCCGGTCTCCGTGAGAAATATTTTAAATCTAGAGAGGTAACCAATAATTTTGACGATGAACATTACGATTATTGGGTAATATCGGTTTGTTGTATAATTAATTTCTTGTGTAATTTTTATATCGTTGTGGGAGTTAGCTGAGTCACTCTCCTCTTAATGGAGTCTTGTTTTTGTTTTGATTTTAACGTTTGTTAGAATTATTATGTATGGGTTTTTAAAGGCTTCTTGTTATGTATTTGCAATTATGTGCCCAGCCTTTTTACCCGATTACAGCGGTGCAAAAATGAGGGTTATGATTTTGACCGGTATGTATGTATGTGGGTATGTATGTAGGTATGAACTTCTAAACTACTTATCATAATTCGAAAATAAGATATCGTTGTAAGCATTTTTTTGAATCCGACTACTAGTTTCAGAGATTAGCGCGTATAAACTGCAAACAAACAAAAAAAACTTCGGCTTTATATATTAGTATAAATAGTCTTTTATATAAGTGAATAGTCTTACATGTGGATACAATTAAAACCTATCTAGTTAAATCTAGTTTTATTATCAGTTATTACGTATGTGGGTGTACTAATGGGTACTACTCTGCCTAACCCTTCGGGGATTACAGGCGTGATGTCATTAGTATGTAAGTAGTTGAATTTATTTGATTCACGTCTCTTTGAAATGATCAGTCATAGACATCGATTAATAAAAAAAAAAGTTGCACCAATTTTATGAAAATCATCATACTTACTAATCGAGTATGGTTGAGAATGACTAATAACTCGATTTCTCACTGAAAGTTACTCTCGAAGCGTTAAGATGGCGCTTTTGATTTCTGATTGATTCTGAGTCATAAGTTTGTTACTATTAATGATTATATTCGATTGTTTCTTCGTAAATACAATTACCTGAAGAAACAGATGTAATAAACTGTAAACATACTACAATTCTGAAAGCTTTTGATTACTAAAATGATTTTGAGTCATCAGTGGTTAGAGATATTATGATAATTCGAATATCCTTCCTAATATTATAAATGCGAAAGTTACTCTGTCTGTCTGTTAAGCTTTCACGACTAAACCACTGAACAGGTTTTGATGAAATTTGGTACGAGGTAAGTTAGAACCCCAAGGACGGACATAGGCTAATTTTTATTCCGTGACTTCGTGCAGACAAGTCGCGAAATAAAAAGTAGCCTACTATGTAGATTTCGTCCACATAAATGCAGGCAGGCAGTGTGGGATAGGTTTATAAAACTACATATTGGAAGAAATTGAATTTATTGAATTGATTTTGTGAATAAGTATTATGATTAATTTATGAATTTTATGATTTAATTTAATTTGTCTGTTTGTGTTGTAATTTACTTTGACTAACATAGTTTTGTAAGTTCATTAATACCTACTAACCTCATTATGGACATGCAAATAGTCTGAAATAAATGAATTTTATTTTATTTTATTTTTATAAATGTCTGTTATCGTGGATCTTCATCCACGATAACAAACATTTATGTGGACGAAATCGTAGGCAAAAGCTAGTTGTTAAAAAGGGGTTAGACGATAGGCTGTTTGTCAAGTTTGTTAAGGATAGGTTTGTGGGTGTACTAATGGGTGGTGGGTGTACTAATCCTTCGGAGTTTACAGACGTGATGGTATGCCTCAAATTTGCCTACATTTTTGACAAGGTTTTGACATTGATTGCCGCTGGGAGATTGCGACTAGATTTTGAACGTTTTTAGTTACAAGAAATGGACATCAGAATACAGCCAAACAATACTCGACTGAATTGACAGAATTGAATTGCCACTTGCCCCTTAAAAACTCAGAGTTATGTAGTTGCAGGCAAAATGCCATATATTTCTTTACAGCAATTGAAGACCCACTTGCATCATAAATAAACTCAGAGTTAGTTGCCAGCAAAATGCCATACCTAATTATGTTCCAACCTAATTTGTAATCTAACCACGCGTTAGCAACTAACCTTGAGAAAAGCTTCTGGTGCTAGACAACCAAACTATAGTTAACTACCAAGACACACCACTAACACTAAGGTAAACTGGGTTTATATTGCACTAGATTTCGTCCGCGGCTTCGCTCGCAAATTAAATTTAATATTCGATCTTGATTAGAAAAGCATTCGGCGCCATCTATCATCATAAGAACGTTATTGTGATTTCCCTCGGGAACATATGTCCGTTTCTGTAGGTACACCTGACATGATGCAAAATTTTAGGATGATCGATTTAGTAATTTAGGCGTGGAAAGGTAACAAACAAACTTACCTACTTAAGCATTTATAATATTAGTTAGGTTTAAACAGATTTTACGAGCAGCCATGATTTCATGATAATATAATCATCCTGAACCAAAGTGTGGTACTATCCACACTAAAATTATAATTGCGAACATAACTCTGTATGTCTGTGTATGTTTGTAACCTCATTACGGCAAAACTACTGAACCGATTGTTATAAAATTTGACAAAAAGGTGGCTTGGAACTTGAAAAATGATTAGGTTACTTTTTAATCTTTATGCGTCCGCGATAACCGACGTTCCTGAAGACATAACTGAACGCCGGTAAAACCGTGGAGTATAGCATTTTATGTACAGTTAACAAAAGAGACAGGTATCCAGGGTCGTCAGATATAGTTGAAGTTTTTTTAGAAACCGATTGATGTCTTCGATTGAAACTTTACTAATTGATGAACAGTTTATTATCTACTTTTTAAATTAAATTACATTTGAACACATCCATCGGTTTCTAAGAAAACTTCAACTATATCTGACGACCCTGCATACCTATCTCTTTTGTTAACTGTACCTATATTTGTTTAAACTCGAATCAATTTTACTACCTGACTGAAATGAGAATATTTCAATCAGGCAGTAAAATTTAAATGATCAACCAAAAACCCAGTAACTGTTTACATTAACTCATAACGTTGCAACCTTTGGAACCATTTACCTCGCTCCCAAACTATTTATTCGCTACCCGAAAAATATCTTAATCTTCGCAAAAAACACGGCGTTATTTTAGCCTCCCATAAGTATAGGTCCGCTAATATACCTCCATTAGGGTGGGAACTGTATCGATGATGCTGCGATCACATTCCGATGAAATTGGTAATCAGATAAAGATCGACTCGACGTGATGACAATAAGTCTTTGTTCCTTGGATAAGGCACTTGGCACTTGAGAATGATGTGTGAAATGTGGCCAAGATATTAAGATCTCTATTGTTTACTTTATTAGGGTTTGTTTTTATTGAGCAATGGTTTCGCAGATGGTAATAAAGCACCAATAAAATCAGTGAGGCAATTATCTTTCATGACAGGATAAAGGCATAATAATTTTGCTGCAACCAATCATTTTATATTGATTAAATTCTCAATGACACCATGAGCAAACTATAAATATAGCACGAAAGATTAACTTTAAAAACCCCTATTAAAGTTATAGGGTGTGCAAAAAGACACATGACATATTCATTGCCTCATTGGTCTAGTGGTCGAAAAGCGAGACTGCTGAGCATGAGGTCTTGGGTTCGATTCCCAGGTCAGGCAGTGTTATTGGTTTTTTTGACCAGGAATTTCTCAGTAGCAGCCTCTGAGTAGGCTCGTCCCTTATTACATGGAACTTAATTATAACTGGCGAAATGAGGGTGTACTAATGGGTACAACTCTGCCTAACCCTTCGGGGATTACAGGCGTGATGTTATGTAGATGTAGACTATTAAAGTTTCAATTAAACAATGAGAATGAAGTTACAAAAATGTGGTACAAACTTACAAAGTTTGTGATTGTGTTTTTTTTTGGTTACCTTTACAGTCCCACTCCTGGGCAAACGCCTTCTCCATATCTTCCACTTCACTTTGTTTCTCGCCAGGGCATTGATAGAGGCCCTTGAGGCGGTTTAGAAACTCTGACACTAGGGTATGTAGGGTCATAAGACCTTACTGACACGATAAAGAAGAAGATTGATTTAGCAAACAAAAATTGTTTTTTTTTTAATTTTGTTTATTAACACCTGGAATGGATGTAGACATCCTAAGGTTTTTCCCTTTATGAGAGGAACCCTAATGCTATATTCATAATCTAAAGTAACATATCCAAATTCTTCTAACTTCCAGTAAAAGTCCAGTCAGAAAATGACGCGGCCCGCTTGATTAAAGGCCGCGCCGAGTAATTTGCACCCAAAATTAATTTATTTAACATTCTGTGTCGGGAGCATTTCGATGCGCCTGTCCTGCTATGCTTCTCGCTCGCTAGGTTAATAAATAAATTAAGATTTCCACGAGAAATTAGATTATGAGCATTATCTAGTTTTCTCTCATTAACCTACTTTTATAAAATTACGTTTTAATTCGTTTGAGGGATGTGCAGAAGTTGTTGAGAGTGTAGTGCATGCATATTACCAATTGAATAGTAGACTTGATAAAAAACACTAACTCGAATCTATGTTACTCCCATTTTTCGAAGCAATTTTATCTAATAATTTTGAATATGGAACGCTGATTAGTTTTAAATAAATTCGTAGCATATGTTTTGGGTGAGTAATTTTGTACCAATATTCTTTTTAGATAATTAACGCTGATTAATTTTAATCTACTCTAAGCATAAGATAAGGATGTAGATTGAACTGTTGGCTGATTTAATTAGTTTGACGTATGAATTAAAATATTGTATGAAAACGAGCCAATCCACAATAGATTGGCTCGTTTTCATAGAAAAATAGTTAGTCTTGATCCTGTCTCAACTTACCTATTTGGGGTCGGCATAGTATGTCTTCTTCTTCTATAGCTCTATAATACGTCATATTGATATGAAACCCCGGCAAAGCTAGACAAGAAATAAAAATGAAAGTTTATTCGAACACAATTTAGACTAATTTAATTCATTGATTCAGACATCAAAGTGCTTCAAAATGATCAGAAATCTGTGTGATGTTTCGCTGTATCATTGAAAGGTCTGTTATAATTTCACAGGCATGTTCTAGTAACGATGAAATCTAGCGCCATTTATTAATTTTATCACTTGACACCTCATTCACCTGCTACTTATCAGATACTAAACCTACACGATTTACTTACAAAATCACATTAACGTCAGCCCCAGTCGGGGTCTTCTGCTTTGTGTAAAGTGCATTGATAATAATCTGAGCCATTCTCAGGCGCAGAGAGGGATAGAAATAGGATTTTTAAACGGGTGCGAGAGAGACGGGCGGTCTTGAATAGAAACATCAAAATTTTACAGCGTTTTTATTGCGCTCGCGCTGATCCGAGTGTTTACATGTAAGCGTCCGGTTCGCTTTCGGCGCTGGGCAGTAGTGGCATGCTCCGAATATTGAAGTAAAACCGAGAATTTTTTTTGGAGTAAGTACTTGTCTATAAAGTTGAAATAAGTATTAAATAGAGATTGAAGTGTTACTTGTTGTGAGGAAATTTAGAAAAAAAATGGCGGACCAATTTAATTTTAGTATGTTTTGCAAAATGCCGTGATGGCCCAATGGTTAAGGACTGCCTCTCATTCACGAGATTGGGTGTTCGATATTAGGCAAGTAAGATGTGACTCTTTTAATTCATAATATACTTTTAACCAGGCACACATCATGGCAATAGGCTCGCCCCTGGCATGGGGCTTAAAAAAAAAACTGGTGAAATGTGGCTTTACTAATGGGTACACCGCTACCTAACCCTTCGGAAATACTGGCATGATGTTTTGATGTTATGTAATATACTTTTAAGTTTATCTTAGACATTACTGACATCAAGGTAAATAACGTAAGAAAATCTGGCCTTATAATTATTCTGAGTCTGAAATCTCCAATGCGCTTTGAGTAAGTGTTGTGATCAATGCCTGTACCTTCTCTGTGTGAAAAGAGGCCTTTGCCCTGCAGTGGAACAATATCAGGCTGGTATTATTATTTTGTAAGAACATGTTACTACTCGCAGGGTGGGCCCAGTAACTGTCAAATCGAGCCAAATGAAATCATTAAAAGGAACAACAAAAGGGCAAATAAAATTAAAATCCAAATAAAGTTATGAATTTATCACTAAGCTGTCCTTTAATCCTATAAAGTCACGTTAAGGGGAGATAAATTAAAATGTTAATGCCAGTAAAATATTGAGCAAACACGATTTAGTCTTACGGCGAGACGAATTCGGCATGCAGGAGATGGCAGTGTGAGAAATCGTAGTACCTACCCAAACGTCATATTTTTTTTTCTTTTTCTTCCTTTTTCGAAATTTAAATATATTTGGAGATGAAGTTGTAAAAAGTTTGAGATTGTATGTAGGTAATTAATTGAACTTTAAATTAATGATTTGACTAGCTGGTTCCCGCGATTTTGTCCGTGTAAATGTCGGTTATAGGCAATCTAGTCTCCATCAAATTTTTGGACCAGCGTTTCATCCCTTTAGGGGGTGGATTTTAGAAAATCCTTCCTTAACGCTTGCTTACGTCATAAAAACTATTTGTATGCCAAACCGCTATTCGTTCATTTGTTTGAGCTGTGTGATGATAGCAGTCAGTCAGTAACGATTGCCTTATACATATATAAATAGATTAACAATTTTTCTATAAAACTATACATTACTTTAAAAAAAGCAGGAAGCATATTATAGGGCATCAAAAAATTATTTAATTATTGTCTCGACAAAATTAAATTGAATTCATGTCATTTATCACAAAATCACAGTAAGTATATCCCCTGTAAGAAATAGTCCTGCATAGTAAGTAGCATAGGTGAATGAATCACATAAATTAACAGAAAAAAGGATGCGTGCGCAATTGCACATTCCTTACGGTGCATTTGATTGTGGTGAACTATTCCGCGTCTCAAGGTCGAGCACTGCTGGTGTAGTGGTATCATGCAAGATTCCCATTCTTGCGACCCGGGTTCGATTCCCGGGCAGTGCAAGTATAGTTTTGTTTTTCGTTTTTTTGAAGTTTTTCTCTGTATTTTAATTATTATATTTTTTTTAATTTTTCTTATATACTCGTACTTTGAAAGTTTCGTGACAATATCATTATTTTCAACGCATTGTTGCAATTTTAATTACCGTATTTTTAGCACAAAAAAACCTTAAAAAATCCTTTTATTATCTCACCCATCGCCTCAGCAACTTATTAAAAAACCCCGCAAATTCCCATCATTCCTTACAACTCAAATGCGGTAGGTTGACATGGGAATCGCGGCGTGCCGAAGCGCTAAAATTCCCATGCAAAAATATGCCTGTAAGCATTTCATGGGAATGAATCGAATTAAAGTATATCCCTACGATATTTAGTCATGGTATTTGTGACTCATTGATGAAATCGGTAGACGGAAATGAGTCAAAATGATTGACAGCATCTCAATCTGTGCTCCAATTTTGGTTTCTTGGAAATTCATTTTTTTTGCGTCTTTATGTAGGTGTGAATTGGCTTGTAACATGTTCAATAGAATTTATGTAGTTTTTTTTTTGTAATTTTCACGGTTGATGCAGTTTCTGAGTGATTGATGCTACGTGTCGCGAGTTTAATCCTCGTACGGAATTAATATTGCTTTGGTTGTTGTTCCGGGTCTGGTATCTGGTTGTTTGTGTATGTGAGTTTATATGTTTGTAAACGTAACCATGATATAAGAGAAATACTTAGGGTGGAGAAAAGCTTAAAAGAATATTGTCCACTGTTCAACATTTCCAAAACTGTAAAAATGGATGATCTTTAGTTTAATATTGTCTTGTCAATTCTCAAATTGTTTCTGACAACTGTTGAACAGCATTCCAAGAGTCAGGTAAAAGCTATAATTGGACTAGAAATCTTCAATAGGCAATAGACGTATGCCCAAGTAGGTACGTGAACTACTTATGACTCGATGATCATTTTCGTCCACAGCAATACTTATACGATTTTTGGAATAAAACATTGGCCCAAAAAGGTCGTCGAGCTTTAGTACCTAGCTACCTACACGTATCTATTTGCTCGTAGGTATGTGTATCGCCCACTTTAGAAGCCTTTACGAGATACACCACACAAGAATGGGGTTTCCGTGATTCTCCCAGAACACTTTTACAAAACTTTAGCAACAATATCCATATACTTACTGATAATATAAATGCGATAGTAAGAAACTCTGTTTGTTTGTTAGGCTTTCACGGGAAAACCACTGTACCTACCGATTAGGATGATATCGCCACTTTGACTGCGTCAGCGATAACCGACATATACGCGGACGAAGTAGTGGACAAAACCTAGTACGACATAAGTAAAATAATGCAAAAAAAAAAATACGTAAATTAATCACACTTTATTCAATTCTAGACAACTTTTTTATTAGATTCCTTTCAGCTATTACAAATCATTTGACTCATAATTCTGAACAAAATCATCACCTCTGATTCACGCACTACTTAGGACCAGAACGAATTGTAATCTCTCGGAAAATACCTAAGTAGGTCCAAAAAATTCTCCAGAAACTAAGAAGATCCGTGTTTCTCTGAATTAACTTCAATGGCCCCTAATAAACTATTGCGGGAAAGGAAATGATTCAGACAATAATTGTTGTTCATTATTGAAGTGAATCATGACATTCAAAGTAATGAATAGGTTAGAATGGGAAAACCCTGGAACAGGTAAACGTTTTGATATCAAAGGTCTAAGGACCAAAGTGCAGGTTGCATCAGAAACTGCGGATAGTTGAGTTGCTTCTTAAAACTGAGTAAGACTCCAGAATCTGGCGTCGTATATAAGATTTCTTAAATAGGAGCAGAATCTCTTTTTCTATCCCATTTGATGACACATCTGGTGCAGTTGCTGAAAGATTGGCTTTGCACTATGTATCGGGGATGCGAAACCAGCGCGGAACAAATATTTCTATAGCCAACAGACGGTTGTTCCGGGTCTGGCTGCTCGTGTATGTGACATGTGACTTTAAATTATGCTTGTAAACGCACCCCCAAATTCCTAGTGTAGGGCAACGTTGTTTTGTTTTAAGAAAAAAAGCTTCACCGTGGTGTACCTACCGATGACCTTTATGACGTAGGAATTCTCTGAAAGCGAATAGGACTGTACCGGTATTTGTGCCAACCTCTAGGCCACAGCCTAAAATTATGATGATAAAGAACAGTCACAAGTAGGCAGTATCTAATAGGTAATTAATTAAAAAAAAAAACACTTTGTATCGTGGGTGCGTTTCCAATCATAAATTCACATACACAACCAACCAGACCCGAAACAATTCCCTGTACGCCATACAATTATTTGTTTCGTACGGAAATCGTACCCACAAGACGCAACGCAGTACCAAATTCGAAGCCACTGCAGCAACCGTGTCGTCAATTAAAATTCTTACTAATATAGGTAACCTAGACTTCACTACACACGGCTATTCAAACACTTAAGAACGCGGCAACGTATCAGCGCTATTGTTTAAATAAAAGCTTGTAAATACAACTAATTAACTAACTCATTACACCGAGAACTGGGGCTAATAAAATATTATGTTATGTTATTAAGAAATTACTGTTAACGTTTGTTACTCCGCTATTAAAATGTGTGTTGTGGACACTGTTGGATTTGTGTGGACATGCCTGTATGTGTGTTTGTTTAGTAGGTCTGTAGTTGTAGTCTGTGAGGCACCTCTTTATATTTGAAGAAATATGAAGAAGACAAGTCGAAAACGAAAAGCTTAGGACGGTTCTTCTGGGCTCTAGCTCCGTTTTTCTGTATTGCAGGATTCAATAGTGTATAATTATATAATCCGGTCGATGTAAATTTGCACCTCGCTGAAATGCGGCGAGTTTCAATAACTTAATTATGTATTTAAATACTAAAGAGTAGTAATTGATATAATATTATGTCAATTACTAAAAGTTGGACACTTTTTGACAAACACTTGTTACACAATACACAGTGATCCCTTTTTTGCAAAAGCGAGTGCAAACTTAACTTGTTTGAGTTATAATGTAGTATGATTATTATCTAGGATAGTCACATGATTTCTTCAGTAACTGAGGGAGCAGGGTTTCAACACATATCGTAAAACAGCGCTACAAACTTCAAAAAAACCTTAAGACATTTTGAATTGACTGAACTTGTGGGAGAGCATAAACGTACAGGTTGGAGTGCGGCGTGAGGCAAGGGGGACTAACCTCACCGAAGCTCTTCAACCTGTATGTTAACGCGCTGATAGAGAGGCTCAGCAGCACGCATGTCGGTTGCCATATTGGAGGTGTGTGCCTAAACAATATCAGTTACGCTGATGACATGGTGCTGCTGAGCGCCTCTGTCTGTGGTCTGTCGAGGTTGATTGGCATCTGTGAGAAGTATGCTAAAGAACATGGTTTGTTGTATAACACGAACAAAAGCGAGTGCATGGTCTTTCAGGCCAAGAGGAAGTGTCCAGATTACTTACCAGCAATTAAGCTCAATGGATGCCCACTTAAGAGAGTTGATGCGTTCAAATATCTTGGACATTTGCTAACCTCTGGCCTGAAAGATGATGCAGACATTGAAAGGGAGCGTAGGGCGCTGTCTGTACGTGCCAATATGATAGCCCGCAGATTTGCTCGGTGTTCGAGGGGCGTCAAAATAGCCCTATTTAGGGCATTTTGCACGTCCTTTTATACTGGCAGTCTGTGGGTGGATTATACGCAGAAACAATACAGCGCTCTACGCGTCCAATACAACAATGCGTTCAGGGTGCTCTTGGGGTTGCCTCGCTTCTGTAGCGCGTCGGGGATGTTTGCCGAAGCGCGTGTGGATTGTTTCCACACAATCATGCGCAAGCGGTGCACATCCATGGTGCGTAGGGTGCGGGCCAGCCGCAACAGTATCCTGAGCGCTTTTGCTGAACGATTCGACTGTCAGTATGTGAACCACTGCTGCATGATTCATGTACTGACTAATGTGAATTCGAAAATTTTGTTCTAGTTTTAAGATTGACATTTATTTATTATTTGTAATTTAGTTTAGGATATTTATGTAATTACTAACGCAGTTTTTCTCAATTAGCTATACTAACACAATGAGTCGTTGTTGCTTGATTAAATAAATTTATTATTATTATAAATAAATTTATTATTATTGTCCATATTCATTACATTTTGAAATAAGTATTTGTATAAAAATAGTCCACCGGCATCGGGGACAGGGGCTAAGCTACTATTGGTCAGGGCTCCTAATAGAGGAATCTCCTAACAATACGCGCCGTATCCAGCAGTAGGTAGGTACCGCTTTCAAATCGCGAATCAATCTCTTGATCCAACTGCCCAAATATTGACTTATTATTATTAAAATCGCGGGCCACCACGACGTATCCCCCAATATTCTTTCGCTCCATCAAAGAACAATAACTCGTAAATATTTATCACGCGTTGTAAATGAATATATTTCATGGGGCACTAATTATTTCCACAATCTGCTGGTAAAAACACAGCGAACAATTGATTTGACTCAGGTTTTTCACTTTGAAACCTCCACCATCGGACGTTAATGGTCATTAGTTTGAAAAATGCTACTTCTTATTTTATTATAAAGGGCCTTTTATTATTTTGTTGTATGTGTGTTTGTGTGTTGTACCTTTTTGTTGATGCTTTCACACGATTTTGACGAATGTTCTTTTAAGTTTATTGGCATGTTGTTAAAAATGCACTGCTGGATTTTTTAAGGAGTTTTTTAAGGATTTTAAAAAAGCCATATTCAATTATGGATTTAGATTTATGTTGTAAACTAAACAAAGAAAAAAAATGCGGCTAGTGCTTAAGTGGTTTTTCAGACAATTGATTTTCCAATAACGATATAACATAATATCACGCCTGTAATTTCCCGAAGGGTTAGGCAGAAGTGTACCCATTAGTACACCAAAATTTCGCCAGTCAGGTTGTGTTGGACCCATGTTTAAGTCCCATGTAATAACAAATCCAGACTCCGAGGCTGCTACTGAGAAATTCTTGATGGAAAAACTCAATAACGCTTTGCCCGACCCGGGAATGGAACCTAAAACATCATGCTCAGCAATCGCCCTTTGCGACCACTAGAATAATAAAGGTCCAATAAACAAGAAAAATATAGGTATGCAAAAAAAATATCCAATACGCCAATCTGCTTTTAAACCAAAATAAACGTAAGAAAATTAGACAACGATGTCATAGACTTATACAAGCAGTAACCATCTAGGGAAAAACAGAATATTCCCAGATGCTTTAAAACATATACATAAACTCACGCCTTTTTCCCATAGTGGTAGGCAGAAACCACAGAAAGCCACTTGCTACGATCCTTACATACTCCTTTCGTCTCATCTACGTTCATACATTTCGTCATACAAGCACGCCGGTTACGAGTACTGCGCACCTGATCTTTCTGAAGAACCTCACCAATAAGGTCAGTGTAGGTCTTACTAGGGCGACCCCTCCCTGCGTTGCCACTCACCTTTGCCATCCTCTCAACATGACCGAACCATCTAAGCATACCCTTTTCTATCTTTGTCACTACATCCTCTTTTAATCCGCAACGGTCTCGTATAACCTCATTCCTCACTCAATCGTTCAAAGTTACACCACACATATAATATCTACTTACTGCTATAAAACATTACATGCTATAAAAGCTTCATCAAATTCATAACTCTTGCACATTACTATAAATAGGAACAACCTATCTTATCCACTCTCTATCCTTTGCGCGATCAACACAACATCCTTTCCACATGCGTCATTGTAAGTCACAATTCATTAAAATTATCGTCAAACTGACTTCAATAGGGATGTCGAGTGACTGCTATTGCAAGACATATCGATATTATAATCTCCGATCACTATCGACATTCCTGCACAGTCACCTGACTGGGGTGGCTACGTCGCTTTGTGTTACTAGTACCATATTAAGCATCTAATGTATGGAATTTAATTTCTAAAACTCATCCAATACTGTAAAGACAGTTTGTAGAATGTTCGTAATGGCGTTTAAGACGTTTCGTTTAGATCGTATCTTATGACATTGGTCGTAAGTTGAAAGCTAATCAAAATGTTTTAATCGATGACGCGATAACATTAGTGATGCGCTTGTCTTGTTTTTGTGTTGGTTTTTGCTATCGATGATTTATTTAGTTTTCTTCAGTGAATGATGTATTGGTTGTTAATATTTCATGAGGATCTTGAGACGTATGATTTAATGCTTGTAGTTTAGATCGCTAATAATAATGGTCATGTTTGAAATGAACTGGTGCTTCGGAGGCCCCTATACTATTCTATATATTTTTGAAGTAATGGTTATGAAATAAAAGCAGCAGCAGCTGTTGTGTAATAATAATGAAATTACTCTTTCTTAATTAGATAATAATGAAAGAGTAATTCTTGGCAGCAGTGCTGGCGCTTGATAAAATAATTATGTGAGAATATACCATATAGGTACAAATACAATATTGTCATTTTATACTTAAACACTAATAATATAAACTGCTTCCACAGTTATAAACAAACACTTCCTGTAAACCATACTATGTAAAACATAGTATGGTTACCGACAGTATTTTGACTAAAATATATTTATTTTTTGTACTATGCTTTGCCAATATAATATTTGTAAGTAAGTAGGTAATTTGTAATAATAAGGCGTACAATTTGTATTTAAAAGTGAAGTTCTACTCCGACATATTTAGTTTACGCAAAATCGATATCGATAACTCCCAAACTACGATCAGCCCAATCACAACACTAAAGGTGAATGAATTCTTTGCATTACTTAATTGATTTGTTAGATATCTCTCGTTGAGTGAGCCGTATTTAATTGAGATTCTAAAACATTATATCGTTCTTTTGGCTGTGGCGAGACCACCTAAATTGATTTCAATTTGTTAAAAAAATACATGACCTGACCCGTCGGCCGAATTAATTCTGATTATTAATCGTTTGTGAAAATAAGTAGTTAGATAAAGAGTTTTGCGATATCCGGTATTGGTTTTGTAAGTAAGTATTAAGTACCTATTACTTCTACATTAGACGACTAATCTACACTTCTAATCAACCTCTCATCTCTTTTAGTTTGATGACACGGTTGGTGCAGCGGCTAAGCTGTTGGTGCCGCGGGTTCGATTCCTGTACTGAAAAGCTATTGGCATAGTCAAATCATTAGTTTCAACAAGACAATTAAAAGGCAGTTTTATATGTCATTTTCTTGAAAGAAATAAAAAAATATTGAATATAGTTGCCTATTCCAAAAGGTAGTTTCGTATGGAGAAAGAATGGGCAAGACACTCAATTCATACTCTTTTATAACAATAAATGTTTTACAATAAGTGGTACAGGTGAATTAATTCAATAATTATACGAATTTGAAGACGATGTACCTAAAATAAAAGTCATTGAAAATATTATCATGCGTGCTAGAAATGCTAAGAAATGAGAGCTAAATTAAATGTTTACCTGGCGAAATGTGGGTGTACTAATGGGTACACCTAGCTGCCATACCCTTCGGGGATTACAGGTGTGATTTTATTAAATGTTAAGTTTATTTATACATATTGCTCATATGTTTACAATGTTGTGATTGTAGACGATCACACTTAACATTTCCTTGGCATCTTATTATAAAGATAGCGCTGACAATCAGTCCTGCCAAGGGTTATCGTGTTACACAGTAACTGGGTTATGGAGGTCAGATAGGCAGTCGCTCCCTGTAAAACACTGGTATTCAGCTGCATCCGGTTAGACTGGAAGCCGATCGCAACATAGTTAGGAAAAAGCAAAGCAGATTATGACGAAATATCTGGTTTAACTATACGTTTGATTACAATTTTATAGTATTTTCAAACATTTGATTAATACGCATTTAAAACTGTATTTTAAAGTCGTAATTTGAATAAATTTTCATAGATATCTATAAATAGACATTTTATTGATATTTTACTAGTATTTTATTAGGTTGCTGTGTCTATTAATTATTGAACTAAGTATGTAGTTAAAGTTTGCAGTAATTATTATGACTGCGTTTTGCGGTAAGACGTTATCTTTTATTATAATGTATTTTTTGTCTAATAAAGTAAAAAGATGAAGTTTATTGAAGTCCACAGATCTTTACTGGGAGTATATGCCTTAAGGACCATAATTATTGCCATTAAGGACTCTTTAATTAATGTTAACTGTAAACTGTGGTGCTTGGCGATCTGTGCTTCTCCCAGTTGTAAACGTCCCTTTGTTTGGCCTAGTTCTGTTCTATTTCCCGTTTGTTTAGAGGGAAGTAGAAATTATACTTTTTCTTACTCCTCCGCTGATCTAATTAATCTCGTTGCGAGATCTAAGACAGTTGAATCGTTTCTCCGGGACTCGTCAACGCTTTTCCGGTAGTCGCCACTGTTTATTCTGGCATTCACTAATTGCATTGGTTGGGAATAGTGTGACGGGATTGTCCCCGGGGTTGCGGGACATCTTAACAGGATACCGTGGCCCCGGAACGTAAAGGGCAACAGAAGGAACAGGGTGGTTTTTTAGTCAGTAAAAGTCTGACAGTCCCTTCCGCCCCACCCAGGGCGGAAGGAGTCATTTGATGATTATTACCACCTAAAAAAAAAAATCGAGATTGTCCCAAAAAAGTACCTACTTTATGCCCCATGAAATTGACACGGTACGTATCTGACAATTATGTAATATCATCACAAGAGGATAATTTGCAATGTTCATTTCTTCTACAAAATTATAAGCCAAAGGTATGATAGCCAGATTCATGACGTATACCTAGCTATATAATACCACGCTACAATCCACGGGATCGGATTAGTAACCAAAGATGTAGGTAACTTAACGCGGCTAAAACAAACCAGGCAGGCGAAGTCGTGGGCAGAAGCTAGTAATACATACAATAGGTAGGTACCTACAATCAAACAATTCACCAAACCAAACATAAGGGCTTATTCTAACTCCAGCCAATTATACGACTAGTTGGTCTACTGAAGCCGGGACATCGGAATCGTTTTAGGCCGAGTACACACTTGAATTGTTTGTGTTTCGAGAGGGCTAACCGATGCCGTGACGAGTGGGCCCTGTTGTGTGAATACCGTGGCGATACGCTCGTGTGTTTGCGGCTTTAGGAACTATGGTGCTTTGAGATTATACATAGATGCTTGCAGTTAAGAAAATAGACTGATGTATTTATTTGGAAGCTTACACCCGGTTTTTGATTGACTTTATTTAATCTGTTGTCGACTCTGTTGTTGTCTCTCTCTCTCTCTCTTGTTGCAATTTCTTTCGTTCTATTTTTTTTAAACTAAAATTCTGGGATATTAAAAAAACATTTTGGTAGCCTCTCTTCATGGGCTTTTCAAAATACCACCATGTATGTGTTGCGATTTTTTTTTAGTTTAGGAGCTAGGTATGGAAATTATTACCTGACTTCATATTTTGGTAATACTTAGTATACTTAAATCTTCGATTCGATTTCTTGGTCGAGCAAAATATTATTAGGTTTTTCCATCAGGAATTACTCGGCAGCAGCCTCGGAGTTTTGATTTGTGCCCGGTTGATGGCAACCGGCTCGCCCCCTGTTACATGGGACTTAAACATCACTGGTGAAATATGGGTGTACTAATGGGTACTCCTCTGCCTAACCCTTCGGGGATCACAGGCGTGATGTTATGTATATTTGAAACGGATTAAATTATCCTCTGTATCTGATACATTTATCAAACGCAGATAATAATCTGTAAGTAACAAATAAACGTCACAAGTATCTTGTCAATGTATAAGACTGTATACTTTACAAGCAATTGAAAACTACGGCGGTAGGTACATAAAATTGCTGCGTTTAGCGGATAATTGTAGACCTACTTTAAAGCCCCGGTTTTTAGGGTTCCTTACACGAATTGAAAATTAAATTCAACTTCATTAAGGTCATAGAAAAATAAAGTTGCTATGTGTGCACAGTCCAATTGAAATATATGTAAACAGCTAGTTGCCAGCTAATTGCCAGTTGCCAGTTGCTGCAATAGTTGCTCTGTGTGCAAAGCGCCTAAAAGTGTATGTATCGCAATGCCCAATCTCGATCCGTGGTCTACTGTAATCTCGACCATTGTTTATTTAAAGGATTGCGATTTACTTATATTAATTATTAGCTTCTGCCCGCGGCTTTTTTCATCCAAATCTGTTCAGAGATATATTTTTACGGAACAGCACTTCTGATGCTAGGCATTGATAGCTCACCTCAAATTCACTTCACCTTAACTCTCCGAGAGAGATCTTGAGACAGAATGGCAATGTTGTAGTATAATAGTTACTTTGAACCGTTTGTAGCTACCGCAGATTAACTTTACCTGATTTCAACCGCAGTTTAATCTTCTACTACATTTTAATCCATAGATGTTATCATTTTTACAACATGTTAAGCTAATTATATTACACACAGTTTACTAGTAATTACGCTAATTAGTTACCCTATTAAATTAAGCTTAGACATAGACTGGAAGAGGTACTGCAACAATGAATATACAAGGTGTAGTTTTTAACCGTTCCTCGTCTTTCAGAAGGTTAAAAAAATATATATATATAAAAAAACAAATAAAATTACGACACCTGAATGCGTAGACAAGCGGCGCTTTCAGTGTTCGCTTTCGCCTCGATCGTGATCGCCAAAAAAGATAACAAAACGAATGCTAAAACCACGGTAATAAAATGTACAGTATTGTGTCTTCATAGAAACGGTCGCAACGCGAGTCATACCTACGCGCGTCGAGTTCGGTACACTCTCGGTACACAAACAGTCTTGACTGCGCCGCCGCGCCGCCCGCCGTAGTGACGAATGGATGATGTAATATTTTTGTAAGCAGTGAGCGTGCGATTTCTTAATATGGCAAGGAGAAATTATAAACTATATTGTGCAGTGTTTGGTTGCTTGAATTCTTCGATAACGAACCCAGAGATAACATTTTTTTAAATAAGAGAGGTGAGACTTTAAAAACAATTATACACTTACCTACCTACTATTACGTAATTTGTTTTTTTTAATACTTAAATACCTACACATTTCGCTTTTTACACCGAGTAAAATACTTGATAATTTATTAATAATTTAATAAAATAGGTACCTACATAAATAAATTGTGGATAGGGTGTAAAAAGTGATACGAATGACCTAACTACGCCGTTCCCGTACAACTGGTACCTAGGTAGGTAGTTTCCTAGTTTCGGCTATCTGCTTACTTATGAACGTAGGTACTTAGTTACTTATTACCTGGTAATGATACCTGCCTACTTAGTAAGATTTTCATTGCTGTAGATACGGCACACGCGATGAGATGGTTGTTATATAACGTTTGCAGCAGTGCGACATTGGATGGGTGACCAAAGTGCTCCTAGCTGTAGGTACTATAGGTAGTAATGTGAACGTTAATAAGCTGAGATGCAAACAGATTTTATAATTACTCGTTCGATGTTCCTTTCATTTTGGTTGAGTAAGTAGATGTTGAAGTTTGTAAGGATTGGAGTTTGGTTTCCTTCGGCGAATTTTTTTTTATTAAATCTTTTAATTATACAACGCAACATGTATTTTTATTGAACACTTCCTATTTCAATAACAACGAATTATTTTTTTAAACAAAAAAAAATTCACATAACTAGAAAGAAACTCAAGTAGGTTGATGAAATTAAAATACTATGTGCGGGCAGCCCTAACGCGTGAGTATGTCGCACGGAATTTTAGGTACTTAATTCAAGGTTACGGCCGAGAGCCACTACTGGTAGTATATTTATACTGTGCTAAAACGTTGTAGTTATCATAAAGAGACGATGACGAATTTAGATATCGTTTCGCTACGAAGTGATGTTACTTTGTCTAAGGACCCAGGGTCCTTAGACAAAGTAACATCGCTTCGATAATGAATATATACTTCTTAATTTTTTTTTGGTTGTTTATAACATAACACCGCGTCTGTAATCCCTAAAGGGTTAATTCGGCATTTTTTCTCTCACTCTTTATTCACTTTGGAACGCAATGACACTGAAGTTTTTTTCCTTTTTTAAATGCGAGTTTCCTCTTTTGTTTCATCATTTAATTTAATGCAGCAGCAATTTTTCCTAGCAACATTGCAATAAGAATTTTCTCTATAAAACACAAAAAAATAAAAATAAGTACACGGAACCCAAACAAAAATTCAATCAAGTTTGTACATATCTGACTTTTTTTCTGAGCTTGTTGCTGCTAAAATATTACGCGAATTAGCGAAACACTTCTAACAACAGTAATTACTGTAGCTATTAACGCTATACGACAGCGGTACTCAACATGTTAACAGGGAGAAACATGTTAAAAGAGAAAGTTTGAGAAAGGTCCGTTTATTTCCTCGACATTGCAATGTATCACGTTAATGCACTGTAGAGCAATATTCTGTGTTGCGAAACTGCAATTTGGTTTATGTTTTTGAACTGATAAGTAAGAGGTTTTAATTGAGAGAGTATTTTAAATTAAGAGTATTTTGCGTGTAATAAAAACCAATAATAATAATTTCTCAGTAGCAGCTTTAAAATCTGGATTTGTGTCCAGAGTCTGAGGCTGCTACAGAGAAATTCCTGATAGAAAAACCCAATAACACTTGTTTTGTTTGTATCTTAGTCAATATAAAAAAAATAAAAAAATAAAAATCATTTATTGGTAAAACAAGTTTAGATGTCAACAGTTTTTGTGATTGGACCCTCCTTTTAGGCAGATAGTGCCTGTATTAGGAGAGTCCGCTCAACCGCTAACACGTACCTACTGTTATAGAACTGGTCTAGCCCAAGAGCTCATGCTCAGGAGTCGGGCTTTGCGACCATTAGACCAACGAGTGTTGTTTACGATTATTTTAGTCCTCTCTAAGTCCTCTACATTTTAGCGGTCATAGTTCAGCAATTGATGTTTATGGGTAAAATTACAATGTGCCCACGTAATATAGAACAAACCCAAATAAAGCTAGTCACACACAACTCCAAATAACGCTAATCAAACACACAATTTGACATAACAAACATATTGATCACT
Organism: Hoplodrina blanda; assembly: GCA_949316365.1. Lineage (NCBI taxonomy): Eukaryota > Metazoa > Arthropoda > Insecta > Lepidoptera > Noctuidae > Hoplodrina > Hoplodrina blanda. Next base: position 13,215,624 of record OX438581.1, read on the forward strand.
TTGACCGCAGACAGACACAGCAAATATTTGAGGTGTCAATTGAAAAAAGTTTGAGATTCACGTGTAGGGGGCATACGCCTACCGTTGGCCACAAGTATGGTCATGATAATTGACCACTATTTGCATAATTGGCATATTCGTAGTCGTTGGCGCAGGTATTAAGTTGCTTGACGAATATGACAGCTTGTGGTCTTGTAATGTTTTAGTTACGTTGGTTTGTGGTGGTTGGCCATTTTACTTTTGTAACTTAATATATTTGTACTGTAATTTGAACAGTGTTTTGAAATAAATAGGGTACGTATTCAATGGTGCAACTTTCAACCTGTAGTTATGGAATTCTAAAAGGATAGAAAGGAATTGATTTTTCTTTTATAAAAGGCAAAGTTTGGTAAAAAAGAAATACCTAATTAAAATACTTACTTTTTTGTCTTCTGTTCATCCAATTCTTCGGGTGCTAAAGCTATACTCCATGAACGGAACTTTAAGCGTCTGGCTGAAAAAATGCCCACGGAAGATGACTCAAAAAAAAGTCATAGCATTTATTTTAATTAGACCAAATTACAGGTACCTACTTAGTCAGAATGTTGAATACTAGACCACTTATGCTTGACGTTGGTTTTCAACTGGACCTCTGTACTAGCACTTTCAACTTGCCTTAAGAAGTAAAAGAAAAATGACTATAGCTTCAATACTATCCCTCAACTGTATAGCACATAATATTCATATTTTACGAAGATAATGAAAGCAAGCCTCCTATTTAACACGCACGTTTTGTTTTATTGCTCTTTTAAATCTTTCCTTTGAGCTGATGGCTCGTAATATGACGTCATGCATGCATCAGTGCCCTCAACATTTTCAGGCTCAACTGGAGACCGTTTATGTCCAGTGATTATTCAAAGTCAGGTCAAAGGTCTCCTTCTATGAACATTATAGGTATATTATTGTAAGCAATATTTATACTCGTACGTTTAGTCATGTATGATCTTGTATACAAAATAATTTAAAATATTTATTTAAAAAAAAGTAAGTATGGAGTTTCTTGCCAATTTTTCTTCATACGAAACTATCTATCTTCTGCCACAAGTGCCTTTTAATGGTTTTTTAACTGTAAATGATTTGTTTTTGACTTTATAAACTTTCTCGGACTCCTTAATAATGCCATTTTGGATTTATTTGGCAAAAAAAAAGATTACTATTTAAAAGGTTCTGAATTCAAAACTCGAAACAACGATAACAATAAAAAAATGTGTATAGCCAGTATGTCGACATTGAAATTGTATAACTTTTTTTTTGTCTCATTATTTTTATGTTACATTTCTCCAGTAGGTAGGTAACCTACCCATGAGTGGCTCAATTTCTTAATACGGTAATGTACCTAATACCACAAATATTATCATCTTCAAGCCTCATTCGATCTCTATGCGTCTAACGCTACTCGATTCGTCAGCAGCAGTCGGTATGTTTACCTTTTTACAACCAGTTCCCAAAAAGTTAAGCAATGGTTTCTGACAATGTAGAAAAACGGAAGCGAATATTATAAGCAATTACCTACCCAAACAAAGTCTATTAGAACCGTGAAGTGTTTACTTTAAAAATACTCTTCAAAAGAATAATCCCACAAAACGTAGGTGTATTCAAACTTCAAAGTAAGTATTGCATTTTTGTTTGACACCATTTTAACTAAAGGATATTTTCGTTTTGCAATGGATATTATAACGGTCAACAGCTTTGATATTCACTTTGTTTAATTTTGTTATGTGAACGTCTGTAGCCGGTTCCGAGAAATCGGTAAAGTTTATAATATTCTAGGGAAACGATATTTGTATTACTTAGGGATTGTAAAAATAGGAGAGATACTACATCGTCTGACGCAAAGTACAGTCGGGAACAATGTATAATTTACTATTGAGTAATTGAGTATTTCTTGCTTTAGAGTTGCTTAAGAGAGTGTCCATTTTACTGACAACATATTTAGTGAAACATAATATTAACATAATTAGGTAACTTTCCGATCCCCAAGTATCCACCTACTTTGGGAATATCCGTCTTTCAAATTGATGTACCAGTTTTAAGTCACATGCAAGAGGTTTAAATCTGAGCAAGTACCAATGTGACTTTTTCAATTCATATGTACTTTCAAAAGTTTATCTTGGACATCACTGACTTTGGTGAAGGAAAACATCGTGAGGAAACTTGGACTTGTAATTAATATACATAAGTCTGGAATCGTCAATCCGCCCTGAGCAAGCGTAGTGATCAATGCTCATGCCTTCTCTGTATGAGAAGAGGCCTTTGCCCAGCAGTGGGACAGTAATAGGCTGGTATTATTTTATTTATTTAAGTCACATTTTATTTTGCATAATAATTACTTTATGTTTGTTAAATATATTGACAATTATATTGAAAAACAAACGTTTTTATAGCATTTTAATAATAAAATCTCAGTAAGCACACTTTAAAACCGTAAAGTCAATAAAACGCCACTATGCGAAATGTGAGTACCGTAATAAATACAACAATTGTTTATAATTAGGTGCGCTTCTTACTTTAATGGTGTAATAAAGGCGCAAATTACGCACCGATTGTTTTTCTAGAGTAAACTCTTTCGATGATCTACTATATTAATGACGTCACGCGTTGCGGAAACTATAAAGCTTTACCTGAATACAAACATGCATTTATCCACATAAGGGCAGAACATCAAACAAAATAAGGCGTTGTTAGGTATATCATTATAATACGTTTTATACATTTAATTTTCCGTGTTCTACAAAATGAATGTCACGTAGTTAAATTAGTTACATTTTATTTAGGCTGATTCACACACATCAGTTGAGCTACAGTTCCGGACTCCGGCACAGTTCCGGCACCGTCCCGTGTCAGTGATAAATTATTCTTTCATATATTCTCTATGAAAGCACCGGAACTGACACTGAGAGCACTGTGTCGTCACTGACACTGACAAGTGTCAACGCGTCCCTAGAGAATGTATGAAAGAATAATTTATCACTGATACGGTACGGTGCCGGAACTGTGACTTCACTGATATGTGTGAATCAAGCTTAATCCACATAAGGGCGGAAAAAACGAAATAAGGTGTTATTATATCATTATAATTCGTTTTATTATACTAGTTTACATTTAATTTTCCGTGTTCTATAAAATGTATGTCACGTAGTAAAATTAGTTACATTTTATTAATGTCATATAATGAAACGCACGGGAACGCCAGGTGTAGGTACACGAGTTTGTTTGTTTAACACAATTAGAGTTTCGCACGTGTATTCTAATTATAGAATGTGTTCCGTACGCTTCTCGCTGTCCATCACTCGAAATCAGGCAATGTCTGGTTCGTATTAGTGCTGCCCTATGAAAAGTTAAACAGCTGTGCACCGCTGTGAAAAATATGCACTCCGTTTTTTTTTAATTTATTTATTTATCTATTAATGCAACTGTAAAATCTATTTATGAAGCCATTAAAACCAACATTGACTGCATTAATAGCTGTAAAACTGGATTATTAAGAGGTTTATAATTTAATTAATGCAGTAAAAGAGATAATTTATTGGCTCGCCCACACGCATCGTTAATATAACAAATTCGTATCCCCACCTTCATATCTCTAATCACGCGAAGCCTAATCTGCTAAAATCTTAGCCAAAATAGCGCGAAAATCGTTTGGGTGTGCGCGTGCGGCGGGGTGGGCTCAGGTGAGCGTCAGTCCGCGCCGCGATCTCCCACCGACAGGGATCCACGCACGACACGCCGCGAAATTTCGGAACTGTTTAGAAAAATCGAACGCATTTCGTTCTCTACACAAAAAAAAATAACATTAAAACAAATCGAGTCGTTTAGAGAATAGAAATGGGGCGAGTTTTGGAGTAAAAGGGTTTTTTGGGTGTTTTTTCGGGTGACAAGAGATGGTTACAGCCGAGGTGTCGGGGCAGTGATGTCCGCCGAGCGATGCGGCCTGTTGTCATCGCCGCCTGCTTGCTGCTGCTCGCGCCCATCACCGATTCTTGGTGGTGAGTACTTGAAAAGCTCTATAAAAGTCAAATCGATACATATAAAAATCATTCCTGTAGATTAAACAGTACTAAACTGGCAGATCAACCAAATCTAATAAGAATCGTGAACCTAAACAGCTGATTTGTGTTTATTAGAAGTTTTTGTCGATTCTCGATTCTGTTGAACGTGTCCGTCGCTGTTTTTGCTTGAGGAAACTTTTGATTTTAGCTTCACTGCTTTGTTGTTCAATTTTGTTTTCAAAAATAAGAATCTATTTTGTTAATTTAAAATAAACAAGTGTGTTTTATTAAACTGCTACTTAATTAGTTAAACGTAAACAAAGAATTCTGTGCATTTGATTTTTCAATCTTCTGCAGAAATAAACAAAGAAATGATTAGCAATCGTTAATTAATCAAAGTATACATTTATAATTAATAAATTATTTAAAAATAAAACATTACTATCGTGCAATGATAGATTTCTTTGTTTGTAAGTAGTTTTATAGATATTTTTTCAATAAAAAAGGCGCCATAGAAAGTGAAAACAGATTCATACTGCCTTGAAGTTTTATAATGATTGTGTGTGTTTAAATCATTATTTTAATCCACAATCATTTTTATTAATAAGTAATTTACATATACTGAGAAAGGTTAAGTACCTAACCTAACGACTAGGTACTTGTTCATCCATTAAGTAGGTACATATCTTGTACACTAATGTGCATGTATGTGTTGCAATATCATGCACATAAATGTAATTTAATGGTTCTCTAACGTAGTTAAATGTTCTGCATAGTAATGATACTTGCCTGGTCACTATTATAATACTTATGGCGACGACAGTACCTTTGGTTAAAATTACTGTTTCATTATTTTGACTAGCTGACCCAGTGTACTTAGTACCGCCATTTTTTTTCATTTCTTCATTCACTTTCAACCTTCTCCTTACAATACAAACACAACAAAAAAAAAAGAATTTGTGAAATAGGTCCAGCCGTTCACGCGTCATGCCGTGACCAAGGGAAATAGGGGTTCATTTTATAAAGGTATATTAATTAAATGTGTTCTGTAGGCCAAAGATTACTGCTAATATTAATCAAAATAATTTTTATATTTTTTTAATGTATATTTTTTTCTTTGACAGCCTTGTTGGTCTAGTGGTCGCAAAGCGTAAATGCTGAGCATGAGGTCTTGGGTTAGATTCCCAGGTCGGGCATAGTATTACTGGGTTTTTCCATCAGGCATTTCTCAGTAGCAGCCTCGGAGTCTGGGTTTGTGCCCGGTTGATAGCAAAAGGCTCGCCCCCTATTACATAGGACTTAGACATAACTGGCGAAATGTGGGTGTACTAATGGGTACACTGCTGTCTAACCCTTCGGAGATAACAGGCGTGATGTTATGTTAAATATACGAAGAAAGCTTTTACACAATGATTACACAAATTACAGGAACATAAAACCTCTCTATTATTTTTTAACCTCCAATGCAAAAACGTCGGGGTGTTATAAGGCAGACGTGTCTGAAGATGTGTCTGTCTGTGGCATGGTAGCTCCTGAACGGATGAACCAATTTTGATTTTGTTTTTGAATAACAAAAATGACATGAAAGACACATTTTTAGTCGCTGATCTCAAATGATACTTACAGTCACTTATACTCTATACTTTTACTTTCTTCAGTTGCTAATATTATTCAGTTCCGCCCCACTTTCGGCATTAAAAATACTCTATTTATTCCACTTTAAGTACCTACGTTCCCTCTCTACTGTCAACAGAAATCATTACTTATTTTTTACAAAATCGCGCCAGCGTGCGGTTGTCTCCCGCTTTTGTGATTTTCCCGCAAACTCTCGTCGTCCCGCATGCGTTTGCAATACATGACAGGAAAAGTACGTAACGATAGGTTGCGGGAGGCACACATGCGGGCCAAACACTTTTGCGGACATAAATCCGCATAAAAGTAAAAAGGTACAACGTTAGCTTAGCTCAAGATGCAAATGTAGCGATGTCATTTACTAAGGTATTTTTCACTCACATTCATCGCTTCGCATCCTCGCACAGCTCTAGTGACATGCAGCGTAAGACCTAGCTACTAGTACCTAAGGTATCTAGCTAGGGTACTATATAGACACACGGCAGTGTGTCAGCCAAGTTCGACAAACATTGAATGTGTTTTAACACATAACATTTGGAGCTACTTTCGATCCCTCCATTATTTAAATTAAATTAAAATATTTTCTTTAATTTTTGCATCAAATTTTTGTTAACGTACTACAATGAACACTTAAATTATTAACATTACTAACCTATGCATAATTCACAGTTTTGTTCTACTCCTAAGAATGTATGTTTAATAAGTTGGAGATGATAAATGTCTATTGCCCATAGACAACTTTCTTACCAGTAACGTTTGTCATAATAATAAATATTAACGACTTTTAACGGCTTTAAAGCTCACGTTTGAAGCATTACCTACTTAGGTACATTACAAGATCGATAGCAAATGTACGTTGTTTAGAATAGCATAGATAGATAGCTTAGGTACTTGTACAGCCTCAGAGAAAATAATAGCGTAGTAATGCTTTTCTTACTAAGCAATATTTTAAAGTAGACTTTTTGGATTTACAAACTTTTGATTTCTTTAAGTGTAACTTCTAAAGTCATTCTTCAGGACGTTATTAACGAATTTATGAAGTTAGACGTCATAAATTATCAGTTTATAACCTTGTCCTGAGTCTAGACAAAGCATTTTCATTCTGCGTCATTACCCGGAACTTACCTTTAAGTTTAAAATAATAATTTACTACCGTATTCGTCAACAAAAGTCTCTCTTTGTAAACTTTGCTTCAGACCAAGCAATATAGATTTGTCTAGAGATATATCTATGAATTATATTCTTTATTATAGGATATCCTCTTCTATTTGTTAAGCTTGTTGTGTAGAAATGCCAACATTCATTCCTCTAGCGTTATCATCATTTGTAGGACTGGTTCTTAGTCTCTTCCATAAGTGTTATCTGTCTGTGCCCTCTTCTACCTTGTTTGATAACGTTGTAGGTCAAAACGTAAAAGATAAACTAGATGATGGTCATCATCATCATCTACAGCATGACTCCTTCCACTGCTGGTTTTTTTTTATCATGTGGCAGTAAGGTCTTATGACCCCACACACCCTAGTGTCAGAGTTTCTAAACCGCCTCAAGGGCCTCTGACATGGTTTGATTATGAGTAATAGGCTGGTGTAAGTCCAGGTTTCCTCACGATGTTTTCCTTCACCGATTTCAGTGATGTCCAAGATAAACTTTAGAAAGTACCTACTTATGAGCTGAAAAGGTCACATTGGTACTGCTGGTTTCTCTTTGTTTGTCCCTTGTCCCAATCGTTACACTCTTGTGCCAGTCTCATCCTAGTTCTACCGACGATGACAATAATGTCGTCTGCCGATCTCGCCGTTGAATGACCGACAGTTCTTCTCCCAGTCCTTAAACGCTTCTCTCTCACAGCCTTCCTTCCTGCTTGACATCACCACGCCGTACCAAGTGTCCTGCCCTACTCCATTTAAGTCCTATTACTCGCTTTATAACATCAAAGATCTTTGTACGCTTCCAAATCTCGACTCGTACGTCTAGATGGTGTTCAGGTGTGTTTAATTCAGGTCATTATGACCAATAGCTTTTTTGTCAACGATGTAGATTAATTACACTATCAGATTTATAACAAGAAAGTGCATTAAAGATGATTTTCAACGCTAAGCGTCCACCTTTATGATTCAGTGTCAAATAAATATTGTACGATGTTAATATGACTTATTATTATTTATGTTATGATCCGTAGACATTATTAATTATAATGCTTATCATCGACATAGTAAATTATACCTTAGCTTTTAAGATATAAAGTTCAAAATTGATTTGTGGTTGGTGTTGCCTAAAAATCGAAATTATGCTGTCGATATATAAAATGTAGTGATATAAAGAAATAAATGTAGGTGTCGTTTAGTTTCTATATATTTGAGTGTTAATCAAGTCGTATTTTAAGATCGTCATTCACGTTTTTTGATAAGAAGACCGCTATTAATAATATTGTTTTAAAATTCGAATAGATTTGTACGAATTTGTTAATGACACGACAAAAATGGTCATTATTATTTATTTATTTGCTAACTTGGCTCATTTTTTTTTTCATACTTTTGCTCTCATGAAACAAATCTGATCATGTTGTAAGAGGCTTTCCTTATGTTTTGAAAAAACTAAACGAATTGGTCAGTTTGCTGTGTGACTCCAGTTTACTATTTTAATTTTGGTCTGTTCTAACGACTATATTCTACGAAAATATTTTGGAACAATTTCTTACAAGACGGCACGGTTAACGCAGTGGCTGAGAGATTGGCTGATGACCTGCGTGTCGCGCGTTCAATTCCCGCACAGAACAAATATTTGTATGGTGTACAGATAGTTTATCCGGGTCCGTTGTCCGGCTGTTTTTTGTATGTGAGATTATATGTTTGTAAGCTCATCATACATCAGAAATTCCTAGTATGGGGCAATGTTCATTTTAAGAAAATAAAGAAAGACAAGCAAATCTTTTTTCAAAATATTCCAATTAACATTTCTTATCAACAATACCCCTCAAAAGTAGAAAATTGGCCATCAAACATCAGTCAGCAAAACAACTTGTCCTATTCGTAAATAACAGACCACACGGCGAAACAGTTACAACAATAACATTAAATAACAAACCTTATTGCTATAATAATAACTTAGTTATTGGCACATTAATCACTTGCCATGAAATTCAATAAAGTCATATTCGACAGGCACCACCGAGCTTGGGACTTTAATTTGCAATTAATCAAGCCAAGACTTAAATTAGGAGTTTCGTGCACGATCAACAAAAATGGATGCGCGTACGCAACGGTGCGTCCATAATGCGGGATGCATATTATTATTTGTTGGCATTATTCGGCTAATAAATTTTCGAATAATAATTTATTTATTGGACATAATAATATGGTGGAGGACTAATAAAGCCATAGTTGGTGTGAAGATTAAGATTTATGATTTAAGTTGATTTTTTGCCATGTTATATTAGTTTTATGAGTTTAAAAGGTATTTGTTAAAGTGTTAGTTACTTGATGTAAATCTATAAATCATTGGGTCACCTCTGGCTCTGTCGATAATAATGACAATACACTCAGTAGTAACTCATATGTACTCATGGTCAATAACCAGATTTCTTTAGTAAAAACTGTTACCTGACTATGACAAAAACGTCCACTAATCTATCTTCTTCTTCTGTACATGTAAAATGCTTTATCCTCAATGACTCGAACGGATCAACGCACAGCGTAAACTTCTGATCGTAGAGACCTGTGTGTTCTTTGTATGACGTAGGCATCCGATAAGAAAGGATTTTTCAAAATTCGCCACCTAAGGGGCTGAAACATCCGGGGTTGCGGGACGTCCCGGGTTGCGGGACGTCTTAACAGGATACCGCCGTGGCCCCGGAACGTAAAGGGCAACAGAAGGAACAGGGTGGTTTTTTAGTCAGTAAAAGTGTGACAGTCCTAAAAACCAAAAAATACTAAAATCAAGTCTTATTTATTACAGTAATTCATTTTTATTTAAATTATTTTGGAATTTAAGTAAAATACTTTTTTGGAATGTGTTTATTGAGACCTTTCATTAGACACTGAATACGATTTAAATCAGTTATATTTTTTTGATTAGGTACGTGTTTTATGTCAACTGTACCTAAGCCACCATTTTGAATTTTCTATGACGCCCTGTAGAATATACGGCACCTCATTGATTTATACACAACGAATAATATATATACCTATATATATTTTTTTTTAATATCTTGGGAAAACTCACACACGGCCATCTGATCCCAAGCTAAGCAGAGCTTGTGTTATGGCAACCAGACAACTGATATACATACTTATATAATTTATAAATACATACATATTAAGGTAATTTAGATAAATTACACCCAGACACAGAACCAACAATTATGCTCATCACACAAAGTTTGTCCTGGGTGGGAATCGAACCCACTACCTCCGGCTTTGCAGTCAGGGTCACTAACCACTAGACCAACGAGGCAGTCGAATTATGTAAGAGGTATGCACACACAGATACATAGACACATTAGCTACTAAAATCATAACCCTCCTTTTTGCTTTACCGTAGTCAAGTAAAAATGAAAACCACATTAAATTATTCTCTCAAACGCCAACTCCTGCGCACTCTACACACATCTTTACGACACTTTATGGTGTGCAGTAAGTCAATGGGGTCTGATGGGACGACCCAACCCCGATGGTCACTGAACGCGCTATAATTGAGAGGAATGACTCAATTTTAGCAATTTGAAAGTCCCCCCGGCAGATTGATGGATTGATGTTAATGTACCCAACGGAGAAAATATTGACTTCATAAATGATTTTTTGCTGCTACGAACATCGATTATTTTCAAATAAATTGGTAGGTAGCGTTAATTCAAGTTTCAAAGGTTATAAATGGATTTTGCACTGGATTAATTTAATTATCTTAATTGAGTGCGGTTAGTGTTCCATTACGCGGCCAGTTGCATTTGGTTGTGTCAAAAGTAATTGAAATTGACAGATTTTTCTAAGGTTAGCGAGGTTGTTTTTATTTTCATGCTTTATTAGTTGGGTGTTGAAGTAAAAGTCTACTTAATGGCGCTATGAATCCTTCTTCTTTTTTAATATGCATGCGTCCATTTAAAAAAACATAAACACATCTAATTTTTTATTTTAATAAAGGAACTGCTATCAGGCTTAGTATACTTAAGTAACCTTTTTTAAAAGTAAGGAATTGCGGGAAATAAGTATTTTTATTTTATTTTAAAGAACATTTGCATTCTAACCTTTTTTTTTTTTGTGTGGTAAATATCATCAAATGACTCCTTCCGCCCTTTTTTAGTCAGTAAAAGTCTGACAGTCCCTTCCGCCCCGGAAGGGACTGTCAGACTTTTACTGACTAAAAAACCACCCTGTTCCTTCTGTTGCCCTTTACGTTCCGGGGCCACGGTATCCTGTTAAGACGTCCCGCAACCCCGTCAGGCGTTTGGCCCCTATTGGGGCCCCGTCCCTGTGCTGACAGCTCTTTGAGGCGCGCGCGAACAGAACGCGCCGTCGACCCGGGCATGGTCCTTGATCGGACGGCGAGCTACCCATTACTCGCCGACCGCAAGCCCGCGCTGCATTCTAACCTTAGTTTCATCCTGTCAAAATGCGTCTAGTTTGTCTACATTTTGGACAAGTTTTCCACAATGATTGTCGCTGTGATGAGATTTTGAATGTTTTTAATACAGGCCTTCATTTGTTTTTAAATATAATATCTATAAGGCTTTCTTTAGGTGATTGCGACAGCTGAGTTGATGATGAGCAAAACGATGTCTTGTCGATCCCCGATAACTTACCTTCCATTTGCACAAAGCCTTAGATAAACTTATATCTTGAGATATCCATCTATTTAACGCTTAATAAAGCTTGTTAAATCCAACAATTTATCTCTATAATAACTTTAAAGTTAACATTACGGTTGCAAGTGTTACGTGTTTCTACTTAGTGGTGATAAATTTGTTGTCAGGCTATGTTCGCAAATCAAAGACTGATTTAAATATAGACAAATATAATTATATATTCGTATATTTCAATTATAATTTTAATCTGTTGGTTTTGTGCCAAGTGTGAGTCCTGGGTTTGATTTGGCAAAATGTTATTGGGTATTTCTATTAGGATTATCTTAGTAACAGCCCTGAATTTGGATATTTGTGGCGCCGTCCAGCCTCGGAAAGCACGTAAAGCCGTTGATCCTGTGTCTGAACTCTCTCCGATCGTGTTGTCTACCTTCCCATAGGACTATGAGAGTAAGGAACCAAAGAGTGCATCTGTGTTAACGCACACACTTGTATGCTATATTACCTGCGTACTAAGATTAGCTGCCGCGATCGATATTCGGTCGAAAATAATTTTGGTACCAATTTCAAACAGATCAATCTGTTTCTTGGTGTAGATGTCTCGAGAGCCGACTGCAATACATGATAGATAGAAAAATTGAAAGTTGTTCCAGTACTTCAAAGATATTAGGAGATATTGGGATCTATTACCTATATTTAGGAAAATATGTAATGCCACCAAAAACAAAACTTGTAAAAATTCCAAGTCTCGCAACTCAGTTCTTCTACCGTAAAAAGTTGTGAGATCCATGTAATACCAAGTCAGTCGATTTATTCAGTCCCTACTTAAGGGACCTTCTGTCTTAAGTTATTACGTAATTAGCATTTATGTTTAATTATAATAGATTGACTTGGCCAACGCATGAAAACACAATGTAACTCACAAGCAATACATATTGTAGTAAATAAGATTGTTTAGTGCGATAGCAAAATCGTGCTGACTGAGTCGCGAGACTTGGTTTTTTACAAGTTTTGTTTTTGATGGCATTGTGTTTTCATGCGATTGCCAAGTCAATCTATTATAATTAAACATAAATGCTAATTACGTAATAACTTAAGACAGAAGGTCCCTTAAGTAGGGACTGAATAAATCGACTGACTTGGTATTACATGGATCTCACAACTTTTTACGGTAGAAGAACTGAGTTGCGAGACTTGGAATTTTTACAAGTTTTGTTTTTGGTGGCATCTCATTTCTTTTTGTAGAAAAAAAACTGAACTGCATAAATAACTTTGTAATTCCATATGATTATATCATGTCATATGGGATTACAAAGTTATTTATGCAGTTGGTGTATCTCGAAAACTGGACTGAAATTGCAAAATATTTTAGTTTTTCTTTGATTTATACACTAAACACTAATTGCATTCAAAATTTGAAGCTTCTATGTCTACTAGAAGTGCCTTAGACTTTTAATGATCACACCAACTGCATAAATAACTTTGTAATCCTTTAAGATGTTAAGATGTCATATGGGATTACAAAGTTATTTATGCAGTTGCCAGTTGGTGTGATCATCAAAAGTCTAAGGTACTTCTAGTAGACATAGAAGCTTCAAATTTTTAATGTGATTAGTGTTTAGTGTACAAATCAAGGAAAAACTAAAATATTTTGCATTTTCGGTCCAGTTTTCTAGATACACCAACTGCATAAATAACTTTGTAATCTCATATGTCATGATATAATCGTATGGGATTACAAAGTTATTTATGCAGTTCAAATTTAAGAATTGGTGTATCTAGAAACCTGGACTGAAAGTGCAAAATGTTTTAGTTTTTCCTTGATTTATACACTAAACACTAATTGCATTTAAAATTTGAAGCTTCTATGTCTACTAGAAGTGCCTTAGACTTTTGATGATCACACCAACTGCATAAATAACTTTGTAATCCTTTAAGATTATATCATGTCATATGGGATTACAAAGTTATTTATGCAGTTGATGTATCTAGAAAACTGGACTGAAATTGCAAAATATTTTAGTTTTTCCTTGATTTATACACTAAACACTAATTGCATTCAAAATTTGAAGCTTCTATGTCTACTAGAAGTGCTTTAGATTTTTGATTATCGGTTTAAGAATTGGTGTATCTAGAAAACTGGACCGAAATTGCAAAATATTTTAGTTTTTCCTTGATTTATACACTAAACACTAATTGCATTCCAAATTTGAAGCTTCTATGTCTACTAGAAGTGCTTTAGACTTTTGATGATCGGTCAGTCAGTGAGTGACAAAATTAAGAACTTTGACTAGTTATAATTCTTAAACTACTGGTTCAAATTGAATGAAATTTGAAATATACCGTCTTTATACAATGCTTGCTTGGTAACTAGAAATACAGGCTTCTAGTTTAATCCACAACAAAGTTATAAGGGGTTGAAAATGGCCTGAACTGCTTCGAGAAAATAATGGTACGGCCGTGCCGCTTTTATTTGCTCGACTTGGCGGGGGCACTGCCGTGCCCCTCGATTGAGTTATTCCAGAAAATGACAGAGAGTGAAGCGATCGTGGTGTACAATTTTCACAAACGCAGTCATACGGCCGATGATAGAACGTACCTATTGTGTTTATTTGATGCCTCCGACTGCGTTTGTGAAAATTGTCCACCACGATCGCTTAAAAACCAAAATATATTTCGTAGCTTGTTTTTATCTTTTCAGTTATTACTCATTTTTTCACGCAACTAGATTCAATTAATGACGTTCAAAAGTGCCTTTTAATGGTCTAATTGAAATAAATGATTTGACTTTTGACTTTTTTTGACACGCAGTCGGGTTCTTTGTTTTTTAAATATTTTTTTTTATACTAGACGGTAAATAAAAAATTTTAGGCATGATGAGTGTCAGAAGTTAGTTTTTCTTTAGCTTCCATTGAAAACCCTACTACCAGGGGGCCTACCGCCACCTCTTAAAACAGTATTATTTCAATATTACTTTGCCTTCCGCACTGTTGGATTTTCAACGCTCGGGTCAGCGCCAAGAGTTGAAAGTGCAACAACAGATATTACAAAGTAATATTAAAATACTATTGTTTTAAGAGATGGCGGTAGGAGCCCTGACATTACTTATAACAGTCGAAATATCTGATCAGCCTAAAGTCTTACAATTTTGTTTAAATAATTATGGAACATACACACCAAGCATATTAACCAATAAACGAGATTCCAAGTTCGATACCAAAAGCTCGTTTAAATGACATGTGTCAACAAAAATCCGGAAGCCAAGAAAAGTCGTGGGCTAAATCTAGTTTCACAACACGCTACAATTTACTTAATGATGCGTTAAATTAGATACACTACTTCGCTATAAAAGTCGATATCTATTAGTTTCGTATGTAGGTGTCCGGATTTGATTCGCCCACGGTTTCCATACTAAACGGAATGTTATCGTTAATTGCATTTTTTGTTCGTGTTAATGTTGATCAATGTGTTGGGAGATTAAAATAGGTGTTATTACATTCTACTTTGTATTACTGGGTCATAGGATCGAGTTTTCTTCACTAGATTGTTGCAAAATTGCGAGCCAATGGTCTTTCTCTCTGTGCACCACTACTTGTACTATAAAAGGCCTTTGAGCGGTCATCCGGCCAGTGATAACTGCTGGGTTCTGGTCCAACCTTTAAATATGAACAACTTACTTCTGCCTGCGACTGTGTCGTTTAAACGTTTTTCGCGCATGCTCAAGTTGTTCGCTGAAATTATATGTACCTACAGCTGATTCTCTATGACCGACTAAATTGATCAAAGGAATTGCAAATAAAGTATGAATTTTATACAAAATTATGCTTACTGTTGTTGTTGCATAAGGTGAGTTTTTCACTGACTGTTGAATCATACGTCATTCCTTTTGAATTTCGTTACGTGTTTGAGTGATCCATGTCCATCCATGCTAAATTCTATGGCTTGATATGAGTTTCAATTGTTCCCTTTTCAACTGAAACCAAGAAGTCTCCTGAAATCTCCCTATTCTCAAGCTATCTCATCCATCATTGAAGAAGATGCATCAAAAACTTCTGGTTTGACCAAAACCAACATGTTCATACATGTATAAAACCCAATTAGATGCGTATAGACCGTTCATATCTAACAGCGGGTTATCTATCAAGTTTTATTGTCGTTAGGTAACCGGTATCCGAATGTTTTGACCGCAGCGCGGTTACAAAAGCGGATATTACCGTGTTTATTATATTACTTAAGGGTTAGTGTTCTGGCTTTGTTCTTTTGTTTATAAAATTCCTCTGATGAGAAAAATTGAAGAGTGCATTGTTTTGAAGATAGATTTGTTTTTACCGCTCGCTTTGGAGTATATTTTGATTTTGACTTCCAGGGCCGCATTATAGGTCTCGGGGCCTCGCACCGGCTTGGCCCCAAGACTAACAAAAAAATATTTCTTCAAAGGTTTAAAGATTTGTATGTAACAAACTCTCAATTAGTGTCCGACCGAAGCTTCGGCTTCGGCTTCGGCTTCGGCCACCTTCGGCCAAAAAAGCACCTTCGGCCAAATCTTCGGCTTCGGCCAAAAATTTGCCGAAGGTTTGGCCGAAGCCGAAGGTTTGCTAGTTGTCAAAATTTGAAATTTACTAAACGATGCTAGAGCGAGACGGAGAGTGTGCAGAGCAGCAGAGTATCGCCGCGCCGCCGCACCGGACCAAACGAATCGCCAATATTTTATAACCTACTTGTATATGTTGGTCACTCGGCTCGTTATTGGGCTAAATCTCTAAAGCTCTCACAATATGTATCTAGTATATTCTGAGATCAAAGTAACTATCGTATTTCTCAAGGTCAATGACACCTTCGGCTTCGGCTTCGGCTTCGGCCAGAATTGCACCTTCGGTCGGACACTACTCTCAATGATAAAAGCGATTAGGAAATCTCATTAGTATTAATAGGTATGACTTTCATCTATGTATTTACAATTTTTAGTGAATAGGGTGATGGCATACTGCAGTGATGTAGTAAAAAAAAGGGTAAGTAATTTTTAATAAAATTGAGATGTGTTAAAAAAAATTTTGTTAGAAAAGGGTCACGTGACCAACTCACTACGATCTTCTCTGTAAATCCTCGACGATTAACCATGTCGGGGCCTCAAAGCAATCCTAGGGAACCCAAAATACAGTAAATCAGGCCCTGTCAACTTTGTGATGGTACTATATCAATTATTCGTTTTCATATTGTCATGTTTATCCAGCATATACCTTAGTGAGTTTTTGAAGAAACTGGATGCTATACTGACCGACATTTTTCTTGCAGCCAAGCCAAGATTTCACTGGCATTTTCCATCAAAAACTAAGCAAAAAAGCGTTGTTTTTGCGCTGTAACAGTTCAACTGAGTGAAACTAAACATTTGCGGTGTTTTACTAAGTCATCTGCGATCAGAAGCTTTTATTTAGCGTGCGAGAACAATTCACCCAAACACTGCAACGTAGATTATTGACAGATGCTGCGCAAAATGTAGTTTGTCAATAGATTTTGATACTTTTGGGGCCCGATTCACCATCTCGCAATAAGGGGTTTTTTAAAAAAGAGCACATAATCTCAATCTGTAAAAAATACCTATGTATAATTTAATTACATTTTTGTCAAATTTTTAATATTAATTGGCGCTGAGATGAGAAAACTAATCCTACTAATTAAAAACGTTCAAAATCTAGCCGCAATTTCATCTCACATCAGTTAATTTAGGTAAATTAGAGGCTTTTTTGACAGATTCAGATTAGATTGCGATCGTTCTAAAAGTTAGTAGAAATGCCCCCCTATTTGCCCCCTAACTAGATTCTGAACAATTTTGTAACGTGTTACATAGAACATAATTAGTTCAAATTAGCTGCTTAGTTGGATCAGAATCTATTTAAAAGGATAGGAAACAGGAGGATATATTGAAATTGGGATAACGTTAAAATCCATTCAAATCCAACCAATTTTTTCCGATTGTCAAAATTCAAGCAAATGTGCATAACGGGTCCATTTCATTGTCCCTTACGAGCAGCTTGTATGTGAACACCTTTCAAATCGAATATTCTGCCCCTTAACAGTTGATAGTAGCCAGTTTAATGCGAAGTAAATAATTAATTACGTTATAAATCTAGTCACGATGTCAGATAAAACCACCTGTCAGTGATCCGATCGAACTGTAATCATAACAAAACTGTATTAGTTTAATGTATTAATTCGATTTTATTGTTTATTTATGGCCATTACTGGTTTTGTGGAGTAAACAGAGGATGTTAAATGGATTTGGTGTCAATTACATTAACGGTCAATGGTGGCTCGTGGCAAAGTAATAACAGCCGCACGATTCGATCTATTAGGTAAAGCTAAGCTTGCCGGGGTTGGTCCGTAGATGGGTGACCATGTTTACACACTGATTCCTCCATGCATCGGTAAGCATGTTAAACCGTTGGTCCGGGTTGTCATACGTCGATTTTTGACAGTTGTTACGGGCCCGAAAGTCTAACAACTAGTCGTACCAAGGGCTATCGTATTACCAAGTTACTGGGTTGTGAAGGACAGGAAGGCGACCGCACCATGTAAAATACTGGTATTCAGTTGCATCCAGTTAGACTGAAAGCCGACCCCAAAATAGTTGGGAAAAGGCTAGGAACATTGATTTAGGTCAACGGTCGATGATTTTTGAGGGTTTGGGAAAAGCGGTGAAAGGACGTATTCAGGAAAAAGATTATTATACAAACACATATTATTATTCGGTTTTTCCATCAGGAATTTCTCAGCAGCAGCCTCGGAATTTGGATTTGTGCCCGGTTGATGGCAGTAGATTTGCCCCCTATTACATGGGATTTAAAAATAACTGGCGAAATGTAGGTATACTTATACACCTCTGCCTAACCCTTAGGGGATTACAAGCGTGAATATTATACACCGAACAATAATCAACTTTTTAATACATTTCCTGCATCTATCTCCACTGGTTCATCAGAATTTGTCTGACGTAACTGCACAGTGAGTGGTGCGGAAAAAATTGTGAAACAAAACAGATTTATTCATCATACTCTATAGTACTTTTAGCTGAAGTTAGTTTTAATTGGCGGAATGTTTATTATTTAACTTTCAATCAAATATTGCGGGACTTGTCTAAGGATAGAGAGACTCGTCTGCATTATTTTAGGCAAGATCTTTTTTTGTCTGGAATTAATAACACAGTGCGTTGTGTTATTTAATATTTTTGAAAATGCCTTTTGTTATTCATGTGTTTTAATAGATCTGAAGGTCATTTCTAATAATTGAAAACGGTCATAATCTCGTCTTGGCGAAAATCAATGTCAAAAAATTTAGGTAAACAAGAGGGATTTTTGACTGAGATTAGCTAAAAGAATTGCCCCCATTATCATTATCATTTTCATGTAATTAGAATTAAGTAATTGTAACGCCTAGAACTCCAGAATTCGCCTATAAGATGAATGTCTTTTTTTTTCTTTTGAGGCATTAAATTTATATCATGTTAGCCCAGAAGATAGCCCAATCCAAATTCTGGAGATGTCACCTAGCAATTTATTGTCTTTAAGCACCAACGAACATTGCTGCACATACTTAGTGCTATGGCATAGGTACTAAACTTCAATCGGTGGCCATGCGATCAATGGCATAGAAAATGTATTAAAAAAGTGTTCACAACTTGAGGCTTTACTGTGGCCTGAGTAGCGTGTGCAGATAGCACTTACTGCTTATATTTTTAAAGTCCTTAATAGAAAAACACAGCCTAGACCAAAACAACAACAAAAAAAGACACGACAGTCCATTCAAATGACAAAGCACCACCCAATTTTACCTACACGATAAAAAACGAAGCGGCATACCGGTGCGTATGAAACTAGTTCATTTAGCACTCGGTGCGATGCCCTGTCGCACTGCCACCCGCACAAGTTTGCCGTCCGCTTAGCGATCCACCGCTAACTATCTGTTGCTTGTAGCTTACGTACGGTGGACAGACGCGGATGTAGGTAAAAATGAGGGTCTTTGACGGAACTGGTGTAAAGTAATGGGTAGGGCGAAGATTTTTCGTCATGATTATGATAAAGAATTTTTTAATCCCGCTCTTTAGACATAAGTAAATGATGATCATGATTTTTTGGATTTTTACTTAACTTATTTGAATATTATTTAATCTGAAGATATCGCAGTCTGTAGGTACCATGATATAATTTTCATTATCTATATGTGTTTATATAAAAGGCAACCGTTACTGACTGACTGATTTATCAATCCACAGCTCAATGATAAGAAATGATTTTCCAAAATTTATCTCATGAGGGGTTAATTGGAGGTCCGACATTTACGCGGACGAAGTCGCGGGTAAAAGCTAGTACAAGATAAGATGGTACATTACTTGAACTAATATCCATTGTGTCCGTTTCGACTGCTCGGCCACTATGTCGTAGAAAAAAAAAACTTATGTCAGCATTTCGAAGGAATTTGTAAAAGATGAACAGTGAAAACCGCAAATTCGAAGAGTCAATAATCAGAAAGTTATGTGGGTTTAACCGTGGCCGCGCAGTCCGCATGAATTCAACTGCGCGGCCACCAGTTCTCTTAAACGGAGCGTTGTAAAAGTCTAATTCCTTTTGCTAATCACTGACAGGATTTCGAAGAAAATGTAGATCATAAAAATAATGCCCTACTGTCTGTAGTTCACGACCTACATCACTCCAAAGTTTGGCCGCGCAGTCCGCACAAAGCGAACCGCGCGGCCACGAGTTTTTTTTAATAGACCTTACACGGAGCTTAGTAGAAGTCCCATTCTTTTTGCTAATTACTGACACCATTTCGAAGAATATGTAGACAGTATAAATAATTCCTATAATTAAGAACTACAAGACCTACAGAACTTAAAACCTATAATCGAAGGAAAAAATAGGGTGACCATTATAGGATTTATTTATACTGTCTACATATTCTTCGAAATGGTGTCAGTAATTAGCAAAAAGAATGGGACTTCTACTAAGGAGCTTAGTAGAAGTCCCATTCTTTTTGCTAATTACTGACACCATTTCGAAGAATATGTAGACAGTATAAATAAATCCTATAATGGTCACCCTATTTTTTCCTTCGATTATAGGTTTTAAGTTCTGTAGGTCTTGTAGTTCTTAATTATAGGAATTATTTATACTGTCTACATATTCTTCGAAATGGTGTCAGTAATTAGCAAAAAGAATGGGACTTCTACTAAGCTCCGTGTAAGGTCTATTAAAAAAAACTCGTGGCCGCGCGGTTCGCTTTGTGCGGACTGCGCGGCCAAACTTTGGAGTGATGTAGGTCGTGAACTACAGACAGTAGGGCATTATTTTTATGATCTACATTTTCTTCGAAATCCTGTCAGTGATTAGCAAAAGGAATTAGACTTTTACAACGCTCCGTTTAAGAGAACTGGTGGCCGCGCAGTTGAATTCATGCGGACTGCGCGGCCACGGTTAAACCCACATAACTTTCTGATTATTGACTCTTCGAATTTGCGGTTTTCACTGTTCATCTTTTACAAATTCCTTCGAAATGCTGACATAAGTTTTTTTTTTCTACGACATAGTGGCCGAGCAGTCGAAACGGACACATATCCATTAGGTACTCTTCTCTATCAACGCAATAATCTCGCTCAGAGTGCAAGTTATCACAAGTCACATCTGCAATAATTTCATAGTCTATGCCTTTGAACGTTCAGAGGATGGGCGTGCGTCATTGTGCGTAGTATTTCACCAATTATCGCATCCAGACCATTACGGATTGACACAAACTACTGTGGCGCTAAATCCACATGGATGACGAATTGGTTCAGGAGATTGGAAAAGAAGAATGTCATGTGCTGTGTAAAGCCTTGAACAGATGCGTAAAATAACAAGCTATTTATTGGTCCTTGAAAGTTGCGAAAGATGCACACAGTAATTAAAGTTAATTATGGTTAAAATTTTATCATATCTTCCTGGTTTTTTTTAATGAACTCGATATTGACTTGTTTTGGCATTTGTACTTTGAGATGTGTTGAATCTTAGCTCTGTTTTCACGGCGGCTATAAAAGAAAGAAAGCTTGATTAATCGAGGGGCACGGCAGTGCCCCCGCCAAGTCGAGCAAAAAAAAGCGGCACGGCCGTACCATACTTTTCTCGAAGCAGTTCAGGCCATTTTCGACCCCTTATAATTTCGTTGTGAATTAAACTAGAAGCCTGTATTTCTAGTTACTAAGCAAGCATTGTATAAACATGGTATATTTCAAATTTCATTCAATTTGAACCAGTAGTTTAAGAATTATAACTAGTCAAAGTTCTTAATTTTGTCACTCACTGACTGACCGATCATCAAAAGTCTAAAGCACTTCTAGTAGACATAGAAGCTTCAAATTTTGAATGCAATTAGTGTTTAGCGTATATATCAAGGAAAAACTAAAATATTTTGCAATTTCAGTCCAGTTTTCTAGATACACCAATTCTTAAACCGATCATCAAAAATCTAAAGCACTTCTAGTAGACATAAAAGCTTCAAATTTTGAATGCAATTAGTGTTTAGTGTATTAATCAAGGAAAAACTAAAATATTTTGCAATTTCAGTCCAGTTTTCTAGATACACCAACTGCATTAATAACTTTGTAATCCCATATGACATGATATAATTTTAAAGGATTACAAATTTATTTATGCAGTTGGTGTGATCATCAAAAGTCTAAGGCACTTCTAGTAGATATAGAAGCTTCAAATTTTGAGTGCAATTAGTGTTTAGTGTATAAATCAAGGAAAAACTAAAATATTTTGCAATTTCAGTCCAGTTTTCTAGATGCACCAATTCTTAAATTTGAACTGCATAAATAACTTTGTAATCCCATACGATTATATCATGTCATATGAGATTACAAAGTTATTTATGCAGTTGGTGTATCTAGAAATCTGGACTGAAATTGCTAAATATTTTAGTTTTTCCTTGATTTATACACTAAACACTAATCACATTAAAAATTTGAAGCTTCTATGTCTACTAGAAGTACCTTAGACTTTTGATGATCACACCAACTGCATAAATAACTTTGTAATCCCATATGACATCATATAATCTTAAAGGATTACAAAGTTATTTATGCAGTTGGTGTGATTATCAAAAGTCTAAGGCACTTCTAGTAGACATAGAAGCTTCAAATTTTGAGTGCAATTAGTGTTTAGTGTATAAATCAAGGAAAAACTAAAATATTTTGCAATTTCAGGCCAGTTTTCTAGATACACCAACTGCATAAATAACTTTGTTATCCCATATGACATGATATAATCATATGGGATTACAAAGTTATTTATGCAGTTCAGTTTTTTTTCTACAAAAAGAAATGAGATGCCACCAAAAACAAACCTTGTAAAAATTCCAAGTCTCGCAACTCAGTTCTTCTACCGTAAAAAGTTGTGAGATCCATGTAATACCAAGTCAGTCGATTTATTCAGTCCCTACTTAAGGGACCTTCTGTCTTAAGTTATTACGTAATTAGCATTTATGTTTAATTATAATAGATTGACTTGGCCATCGCATGAAAACAATGCCATCAAAAACAAAACTTGTAAAAAACCAAGTCTCGCGACTCAGTCAGCGCGATTTTGCTATCGCACTAAACAATCTTATTACTACAATATGTATTGATTGTGAGTTACATTGTGTTTTCATGCGATTGCCAAGTCAATCTATTATAATTAAACATAAATGCTAATTACGTAATAACTTAAGACAGAAGGTCCCTTAAGTAGGGACTGAATAAATCGACTGACTTGGTATTACATGGATCTCACAACTTTTTACGGTAGAAGAACTGAGTTGCGAGACTTGGAATTTTTACAAGGTTTGTTTTTGGTGGCATAGTATGTAATAGAAAAATAATCCTTGTAAAACGTAGACAGTCTTTAGTTTGGCCGGTACAGATAAACAGACAGACAGATTAAAAAAATTCAGGACATACATATTACATACATACATACATAAATACAGGTGAAGTTAAATAAAAGCTTTTAAAAAAATGTTTTTTGGTACCTATCGAGTAAACATAAAGCTGTTATTTTGACGTTACAAACAGACACAATTTTTTTTATTAGTGTCTGTATGAAAGAGTTTCTTTCGCCAATCCATCAAATAAAGAGTGAAACTTCAATAAAGTTCAAATGACAGAATATCGAAAGCTAACATACGTGTACACTTTCGAAAGCGTAAAACGATCTAACAATACGTACGGGACGGTCTCAGACCCAATTTTAACGACATAGCAAACAACGCCATGACCGCATAGCCGCTACATGTAGGGTTGCCAATCCTACTATTATATCCTACTATATTAGGAGCCCGACATCTTATTATCTTGGACATCACTGGCATCGGTGAAGGAAAACATCGTGCGGAAACCTTGGACTTACTGTTCCACTCAAACCATGTCAGAACCCTTGAGGCGGTTTAGAAACTCTGACACTAGGGTGTGTGGGGTCGTAAGACCTTACTGCCCATACGATAAAGAAGAAGAAGGAGCTCGACTACTATATTTTTGACTAAAGGCTAAACTACTAGGTATATTTTTAAAGGCATCAAATTAAAAGCAATAATATTAATTTTAAACTATTTCTGGACATTATTCTGACATGTCAAGTTGACAGTACGATCACTTTTTATCTACCTACTATATTCATTTTCATCTTATCGCTATTTAAAATATTTTTATGGGCAATCATTTTAGAACTACTATTTTTGACGGAATAAAAGTTTGGCAACCCTAGTTACATGCCATAGCCGCCATGAGACTTCATGATGCGACCGCTAAAACCTTCAGCCAACATTGCTCATAGCCACATAAACTTTTAAAAGTGTTTGCTTACATACAGTGACAGAGCAATCTAGTATGACGATTGCGGATTGTTGACTGATGCCTCTAATGTCATTCCAACCACCCTTATTCCTTTCAAAATAAAGTTCATTTTGTGTAAACTTTTACTGAAATGTATTTGTGTATAGTAATGGTAATAATGTTTACAGTTAAGTCGTCATGCAGCCGCTAATCGCGCCGAAGTCGCGCGTTAGCGCCTCGCCCGGTGTCCGCAAACAGCGCCATTCATTGTCACCCTCGTTGAATAGAGGCCTTTCCTGATGGTTGCTTAAAAGGCTTTCAGTTAGTTATTAATGTTTTGAATAAAGATTTATGGTTGGTCTTGGTTTCGATTCCCAGGTCGGGCGGTGTTATTCGATTTTTAAATTAGGAAATTCTCAGTAGCTTCGGAGTCTGGATTTGTGCCCGGTTAATGGCAATAGGCTCGCTCCCTTTTACATGGGACTTAAACATAATCGGCGAAATGTGGGTGTACTAATGGGCACACCTCTGCCTAACCCTATGGGGATTACAGGCCTGATGTTATGTATATTTATGGATAAAGGATGTGAAATTACACTGTTCGGAAGCTTTACATAAAAATGGTGTCAGCAAATATTAAAAACAGTTTTAATATCCTGTAAGATTGAACTGTGCAAAATCATAATATGTCCTCAAATTATTAATAATAATATAATAATACCAGCCTATTACTGTCCCACTGTATCAAAGTCCTCAAATTATGTAATGATAAAAATTTAATGCACTAAACCAATATTGCTTTTTTAATTTTGCGAGATATATGTCACCTCGTTAGCTTGTCTAGTAAACAATCCATACTTACCAAAAATATAAATTTTTCGTCTGTCTGTTACACAGGGCTAAACTGTGATGGAATTTACTACGGGGTACCTAAGCTCGAGCCCCAAGAAAAGACAGCCTACATTTTAATCATCGATTTTGTCTACGTCTGCGAAAACCGACATTTACATAGACAAAACCGCGGCCAAAAGCTAGTTACATTATAAATCTCGGGCCCGTTATCCACAAATATCTTTCGCTCTAAACGACAGGACCGCGTGCCAACTCCATTGTTGTCATAGGTCAGGGTTAAACTGACGCTCCGTCACTACGTCACCACCTGATTCTTGTGACAACTGACAGATGGACAATCTGACCGTTTTACTATATAGCATAGGGATATATAGGGCTATGACTTCAGACATTGTTTTCACATATAGACGCAACGAAAATAATGTAAGCGGAATTTAATAAAAATTTCGAAAAGATCGAGTGTCCGTGGAGTTTTTCGACGATTCAAAAGTACCTTTATTTTTATTGGTACAAGCCCGCCACACTGTTCCCACCCACTGCAACTCCTGAAAGCCAGAATCAACAGTGGAGGCCACCAGAAAAGCGACGAGGCAATGAAGCTCGACGAGTCCCAGAGAAACAATTAACTGTCTTGGGTCCCGCAACGAAATTAATCAGAAAAAAATAGCGGAGGAGTAAGAAAAAATATAATTTCCACTTCCCTCCAAACAAGCAAAAAAGTGCCTGTAAATGGTCTAATTCATGATGATTTCCTATCCTTAAACTCACTTCACGTAGGTAAATGCATCGCGGAAAATAACAGAATAGACTGGCTATTCTAGATTTGATCATACAAAATAGGGCCATGCAAAAACTGTCTTAAATATTTAACTACTAAAGATACATAATCCAAAGGATGATTTCGACTTCCTGATGATTTTAAATCAAAGACCCAGACACAATATGCTCTTTGATGCCATAATCTATTACACATTACCTTTTAACCGACCACACAGTTGATTGTTTATTAATTTACGGCACAGTTCTATGCGACAAGTACCTATCTACTTAGTATTGGTGTCATTATATTGAACCGCTTCCTCGCCTTCAGACCAGATGGAGCTTTGAAGAATAATTAATTGACATACAACTTATCACAGCTAATTTATTCGTCTGGATATACAGAGTAGTGTCGCCATTTTGGCAAATCTCCATTTATTATCGCCCTATTGGATATTAAACTCTAAATTGATAGTGGTAAAGTTGGTTTTTGGTTAAGTTGTTTCTAGGTTTGGAGAATTGGATCTTGGTTTTAGAAACACCTAAGTTTTAGCCAAAATAAATTCCGAACTGTTCAGTGACGTAGTTGTAACTGCACTAGTTTGACGTACATATTTATAAGTACGTATATATATCTATACTATGCTAATATAATAAAGCCGAAGGATTTTTTGTATGTTTAAACGCGTTAATCTCTGGATCTACCAGTCAGATTGTAATGAATGTATTGTATATGATAGCTAGATTTATGACAAAGACCCCTTCTCATACAGAGAAGGCACGAGCATTGATCACCACGCTTGCTTAAGGCGTAAAATTATGTAATTCCAGGTTTCCTTCACGATGTATTCCTTCATTGATGTCAGTGACAGATAACGTTATATTAGTATTTTTTCGTGCCCGGTTGCGGACCCACAACCCGCTTTAACCACTGGTCTATCACGCCCTAAAATTATAAGCTTTTTCGTTTTATCATATCTAGTAAGTATACTAATATACAGGGTAATTGAAAATTTACCCGACACCTGAAAAGGGGTCATTGTACTTATCATTAAGAACAACTTTTACTATGGGACCAACCTTGAAATCATGAAAAAAAACAGCTGATCCATACATCTTGTTATGTAGCATTTTTGTAGCAGATTTTTCTTTTCATGATTTCAGGGTTGATCCCATAGTAGAAGTTGTTCATAATGATGAGTACAATGACCCCTTTTAAGGTTTTGGGTAAATTTTTAATGACCCTGTATAGTGTTCTAATCTCTAGAATTACCAGTCGGATTGGAAAAAATGTTCGTGTGTAGAGATAGCCAGATTCATGAGCAATAGTATAGGCTATATAACATCATGCTGCGACCTACGGGAGGGGAGCAGAAACCAAAGAGGTAACTTAACACGAGTGAAAAAAATCACGTGTTCAAAGTCGGTGCGAGTACCTAGTCATTAGATATACTTGTGTGGGCGAATATTTACCTAACTTTTAATTTTTACTTTAGTGTTTCGACCTATTTCATTGTATACGTCCTCCTTTCTACTTCGACGTTTTTCTTACAACTGTGAACTGTTTTACTTTTCTTCACTATATCTGTTTTCTTTGTCTTTTGTTTTGTGTTGACGTTTTAAAAATATTATAAATATTTTTCATCATAAAAACTAAGCGGTTTTTATTTCGAGTTCGAAGTACCTAATAGCAGAGTCACTTTTAGCGCTATACCTACTTGTAATACAGTTTTACCACTTAATTCAATTAGAATCTATATAAAAAAAGTTAACCAAATTAGTGACACTTTACGTATTAGGTCAACCAGCAAATAAATATTAAGTATTATAATAAATATTGAATCCTATACTTCACATGAAGTTGCTAATTTTATTAGTTTTATGGAAGTCGTAAATCAATTTGATATTTTATTGATATTTAAAATGACAGATTATTCGCCCACTGCTTTGGTTGTGAGACCTAAGATTGGATTAGGATAATTTATTTTTGTGTTTTTGCACTGTATTGAGTAAATCTATACTTCTATTATATCTAAACTAATATTATAAAGAGGTAACATTTGTTTGTAAGTTTGTATGTAGGGGGTAATCTCTGGATCTACTGAACCGATTTTGAAAATTCGTTCACAAATTGGAAGCTACTTTATCACTGAGTGCTATAGGCTATATTTTATCATTAAAAAATTAGGGATCCGTAAGAAAAATCACGCGAACGAAGTCGCGGGGAGAGCGCTAGTATACATACTAATATTATTAATGAGGAAGTAACTGTCTGTTATGCTTTCACTACTAAACTACTAAACCAATTTCCTTTGAATGAAAAATTATTTTACATAACATCACGGCTGTAATCCCCGAAGGGTTTGGCAGAGGTGTTCCCACATTTCGTCAGATATGCCAAATATTAAAGTTCGAGGATATTAGTTTTTCTTAGAAACACTTCTTACCCCCCTTTTAGGGAGTGTTGATGAAAGAGTGTTGTTGATGAGGTTAGTAGGGGAAAAGCCCTAAATCAACGTGGACATAGTAGGTGATAGTAGAGTCAAAACGCTTGTAATAAAAAAAATCTACTTATGTAAAGTAGTCTATCTACTTTACTAATGGGTACACCTCTGCCTAGGCCTTCGGGGATTACAGGCGTGATGTTAGATATGTTATCTTCTTTTTGTCTTAAACAAAGCAGCTACACCTACCTTCACTCAATACTTGCTTTTCTGCCTATCTCATAAGACATAAAACGCGTTTCCCCATTGGACATACATCGCCAACTGTCAGCGCGTGCGCATTGATATGCCACTCGCGCGCAGCGATTGATTCAGCTAATATAAGCGTTCGTAATGATGATTTTCTAACTTGAAAGCGTTAAGTAGTTTGAGTTAGAGTTCTGTGTTGCAGTTTCGTACAAAGCGCATGGCGAGATATGTGTTACTGGCTTTTTTGGTTTTGTACCCAAAGGGCATTAAACGGGACCGATTGGTATACGGGACCGATTGGTAATCGGCTCCGACAGCTTTAAATTGATTGTTAAATATATTTTTTTAATTACAACACGAAAAAGTGGACGTCTCGCGGGCGGCGCGCTGGCAGCTTATGGTTGGATTGGCTGTTGTTGAGTGGGAGTGGTGCTGTTAAAGCAATGGCAAAATAATTGTTAGTATGTTATGAATATCACAGACGATGCGACAGAAATGAAGGGCCACATGGTAATCCTTTTAGTTGCTTATTATGAAGTAAAACCGGTCAAGGGCACCATCGTAGAAGATTTAACACTATGTATTTTTGTAAAAAGACATAAGAGGGACACTGTAATAATATGTAAACGAGCCTAAAACGCAGAAAAGCATGTCTCTTGCATTGCATATGGATCCCTCTTAATTTTTTACTTTTATTAGGTATTTGTTAATATAGCGGCAATAGAAATACACATTCTGTGAATATTTCAACTCTCTAGCTATTACAGTTCATGAGATAAAGCCAGCTGACAAACGGACGGACAGCGGAGGCTCCCGTTAGCACCTTTCGGGTATGAAACCCAAAAAAAGATACAGTACCCGGCGATAAATATTGCACATCGACCTTTGGAAAGAGACAATCGGCTAATTTCGGCTTCGTAGAGCGTTATCTCTTTCGCACGAAATACAAACAGTCCGGTATCTATTAGGAGCTGTTAAAACAATTATGATTTGCTTCTTTTGATAATTATTTTTATTCTTTGTATAAAATACGATAAAGGTCGATCTGCAATATTTATCGCGCGGGTACTGTAGCTATTACAACTATTTACCTCCATTCCACTAAACAAGTCCTAATCTTGTCGCCCATAACCATCCACAAACTGCGCATGCGTGGGAAGATCTCGGAAACAATTCAGTTAACGTAAGCATTGTTAATGAAGATCAAACATGTGACGCAAATCATGATTTTAATACCTAGGTTTATTTTTAAATTTCTAACAACGGGTTTTGTAGTAGCTGTCAAATCGACTTTTTAACGTGTTTAAAGATTTACTGTGTAAATAAAGATTATGGAAGGAATAATATTTGAATGAGGTTATTTACCTTTTTTCTTTTTTGTCTCTTTATCGATAATTCTAAGACATAACTTTTCTTGCTTCTACAGTCTGCAATCTACGTGAATAGTGTCAACAAGCGAAAGTACACGCGCTAATCGGCGCGTGCGCTCGAGGACTCTCCGATAGATGCAATAGCTGTAATACTTGCATTACCTATCATTCTGGGGGGCAATTCTAATATCTGTTATAAACAATCAAAATCAAATCGCTGTCTTAATCGGTAAAATTCCCTCTAATTTACCGACATATTTTGACATTGATTGTCGCTTAGATGAGATTGCGACTTCGCGAGATTGCGATTTTGAACGTTCTTAATTAGTAGAATTGGCCGTCACCATTAAATGTTCGATATTAACCTGATGTTTATTGAATAGTCAAATGAACTTAGAGCTGGTTCACATTAGATTAATATCATAACTATAGCAAAGAGTTTCATCAAATGAGGCAGAATATTACACGAGCAACTGGAATCTGTTTCTACTAAGATAAAATACTAATATGTCTCATTAGTCTAGTAATCGCAAAGCGTAACTGCTAGGTCTTCAGTTTTTCTCATGTCGGGCAAAGTGTTATTGGGGTTTTCCATCAGGAATTTCTCAGTAGCAGCCTCGGAGTCTGGATTTGTGCCCGGTTGATGGCAATAGGCTCGCCCCCCTATTACATGGGACTTTTCGGGACCCTTCGGGGATTAAAGGCGTGATAGAGAAGTAATATTAAATCAAGTCCCAAAAAAAGTCAACTAATACGACATACTAGAATTTCAACCTAGAAAATCACGCGCCAAAACGCACACTGAAAAACAGCCAAAAGATATACCGAATACCGCCGACATTACGCTCCACCGCTATCATCGTTGTATGAAGTATTATGAAACACCAGTTCAACCAATGTAAACACAACTAATCCGTGGGGGTTAATAAAATCATTTTGTAAACCAACCTGTAATTCACCGATGTGTTGTGGTCGTAATTTACATGCTCCTTGACTTTTACTGTTGTAGATACTTGCTGTTCATTTTTACTGTAGTTGTAGCAAGGCCGTCTAGTATAACCATGAATACAAAATTGTTTCTGTTAATCTGGAATTTTCTGTAGAATAGAAGTTGGAATGGTAATGTTTCCTGTTTTTGGTTGTTCTTTTTTTTGTATAAAGTTATTTTTAATTATGTTATGATTACGTTTTTTTTTTTACGGAAAATTAAGTCACAAATTGTTATGTGATGTAATTGGACGATTAAAATAATATCAATGATAATACTAATATATTTTTTAAATAAATAATTTTGCTCTCGTGTAAACTGATACACGTAAATAAAAATCAAAAATGTACTTAAAAAGTGTAGTGATGGCTGATGATCTATAAAAATGACAATAGAGAAATAGAAAATAAAGAATACTAGTTTGTGCTCGTGACTTCATCGGGCGTAGGCTTGAGAATTAACCCCATATCGCAAAGTATCCCACAGGAAAACAAAAATGGGATAAAAATGATCCTATATATTAAGCGAGTTTATTTTCTATATGTGTGATAAATTTCAGCGAATTGCGTTCAGCCGTTTAAGCGTGAAAGAGTAACAAATATACATCCATCGATCCCTCCAAACTTTCGCGTTTAATAGAAGTACGACTCCAAAATTGTACCACTTGACTAAAACGCCAGTTTTAATATAACATTTTTGATTATAGCAAAAACAGGAATCACGTCCTAAATATTTTCTTAACAAGATAACATGAATGAAATTAAAAAATAGAGACGGTAAGAATTTGTATTACATTAAACTATTTAACGTAAAACATTCTGGAAGCAAAACATTTGAAAAATGTTCTGCATAAACATTTCTACTTTAAAATAATGAAGAGCGATTGCTATCAAATCTCGGTTGATTGAACAGTGTCAGATAGACGGATGATATTGTAACTAACTCTTAAAGCTGATTTAAGGATATAGCACATTATTCTAGCACCGCAACGGCACCGCTCTAAACCAGCAATTTACTTGTCATTCAAATTAGAGCAATAAATCGTGTGTAGTATAATATATTTCATAATGTCAATATGAAAAAGGCAACGGCGGGCGGTCAGCGCGCTTGCCGCTGCCATACAACTCGCCTCGCAGTCAGTGCGCTGCCAGCGAGCGGACCGCGAGCTTGCACCTCGCGGCCAGAGCGCGGACTGCAAGCTTGCCCCTCGCGGCCGGCGCGCGGTCTGCGAGCTTGCGCCTCGCGGGCGGCTAGCCGTAGCCTAAATTCGAGGCAACGCCGCCGCCGTGCTGGTGCTGAGCAGTTGCGGTGTTGGGATAATATGCCATGACCTTTAGACGGTGCGAGATATATCGTTCAAGTTGCGATACATTTCCCTCGATGATCGGTCACTTATGACACGACAGCCGCGCGGTCCCGCAATGTAAGGCAAATCGCACGATGTTTCCCGCATCGTCTAAATCAGCTTTTACATACTTCGGGATCGACTTTCTACGAGAATCGATTCCGGGAAGCAGACGGGTCTAAATTTATTCGAAATAGCTTCGCACTCTGACAATGAACTCTAATCGAGTAAACAAAGGATCTGTCAGCGCGACCTGGCGCTCGCTTGTCGACGCTCGCGTGGCGGATCGTAAATCGATACCGAGTTAGAAGAACAACACTAGTCGTATTGAGTGAGTCGACTTTTATGACTGATTCTGTGATTATGAAACTGTTGACTTGGGTATCTGTTGATAGGTGTATGGTATAGAAGTAGGTGAATCAATACTAAACAATTTATGTGTTTGGTTTACTACCAGTGCTAGCTAAATTTACTGTGATTATCAAGTAAAAATAAATAGTGGATGGTTTTATTGTTAATGAATAATAAACTAAAAGTTTGGTCTATTAATAAACATGAATCTGTGGTGTTAAACTAAATCAAATCATATCAAGACGCCTCGCCATTTGTAAAAACTGTATTCAATCAACTTTATTTAAATTCAATAGCAAGCAATATTTTTTTTTAAAAAAAGGACACCATTTTATATTTAATTGTTTTATAGACATTAAAAAAAACCCATGTCCATAATTTTTCTAGAATGAATAGAGAAAAGAGAGAAAGAAAAATTGTTAACTGCCACAGATTATTTATGTGCACACAAAAATAATAAATTAAAAAAAATAAGAAAAAATATTATTGTGCCCCCCACAACTGTGCCAAACAGGCCCAGCGCCAAACCACTTGTTTAGTTCTGAAAAGAATTCTATCACACGAAATCCTAACTAAAATCATCATTCTTTTGTTTCAGGGCGTCTGGCAGCGCAGTGATATTGGACCCTCGCATGATCTGCAAGAAGAACCGGCGGACGCGAGGTCGACTGGCTCAAATCTGCAGGAACGAGACAGGGCTACTGAAGGAGATCACCAGGGGAGTGACCCTGGGCGCAACGGAGTGCGCACATCAGTTCAGGAATAGGAGGTGGAATTGTACCACACAGAGGAGGAGTATGAGGAAAATACTCATGAGAGGTAGGACGTAAAAATAATTAGACAGATAATAATAATATTCTCGGACGAAGTCGCGGGCAGAAGCTTGTCTATACTAATATTATAAAGAGGTAACATTTGTTTGTAAGTTTGTATGTAGGGGGTAATCTCCGGAAGTAATGAACCGATTTTGAAAATTGTTTCACAAATTGGAAGCTACGTTATCACTGAGTGCTATAGGCTATATTTTATTATCAAAAAATTAGGGATCCGTAAGAAAATAACGCGAACGAAGTCGCGGGGAGAGTGCTAGGCTTTATATAAAAGGCAACCGTTACTGACTGATCCATCAGCACAGGTCAAAGCATTGAACAGATTGCGCTGAAAGGCACGCAGATAGTTATTATGACGTTGCATGCGCTATGAAAGGATTTTCCAAAATTCACCCCCTGAGGGGATGACACGGGGGTACAAAGTTTGTCCGGAGAAACAAGATTAAATCGCCAATAACTGACATTTACGCGAACGAAATCACGGGCAGAAACTACTCTATACTAATCTATAAAGAGGTAAAGTTTGTAAGGTTGTAGGGGTAAATCTCTGGATCTACTGAACCGATTTTGAAAATTCTTTCGCAAATTGGAAGCTACGTTATCACTGAGTGCTATAGGCTATATTTATAATTACATACATACATAAACTCACGCCTTCTTCCCATGGGGGTAGGTAGAAACCACAGAACGCCACCTGCTACGATCCTTACATACTCCTTTCGCCTCATCTACGTTCATACATCTCGTCATACAAGCACGCCGGTTACGAGTACACCGCACCTGACATTTCTGAAGAACCTCACCAATAAGGTCAGTGTAGGTCTTCCTAGGGCGACCCCTCCCTGCGGTGCCACTCACCTCTGCCATATAAATACCTTTTGTTAATCGTCTTTCACTCATCCTCTCAACATGATCGAACCATCTAAGTATACCCTTTTCTATCTTTGTCACTACATCCTCTTTTAATCCGCAACTTATAATTATCAAAAAATAAGGGAACCATAAGAAAAATCACGCGAAAGAAGCGGGGAGGGTGCCAGTTATTAATAAATCGTGAATGTTAACGTTGTTGAATATTATAATAGTTACGAAAGGATTACAAACATCTACTTTCACATTTCAAAGGTTAAGGCTTACACAGTATGAATCTATGAAATGTCACCCGGCTTCTCACGTTTTGCTAATAAATATCTCGTTAGAAACCTGCTGTTTGCACGAGTATAATATGTTTTGAAAAATTGATAGACCAGGTAGGTACCTTAATCTGTTAGTCATGACTCTTGCTTATATATACGCCTGTAATCCCCGAAGGGTTTGGCAGAGGTGTAACCAATTATACACCCACATTTCGCCAGTCATGTTTAACTCCAATGTGATAGGGGGCGAGCCTATTGCCATCAAAGGCACAAATCCAGACTCCGAGGCTGCTACTGAGAAATTCGTGATGGAAAAACCCAATAACACTTGTCTTGTTTATATCTTAGTCAATATGACACGTACCTGTTATAGAATCGATCAAAGCAGTGCGTCCAGTTGGGGGCGCGGATCATGCGTCAAGCGAATACCGGGCTCTGGACTTGTGGTAGCAGGAGGAACCGTGGGGTTTTAATCGGTACGAGTTCGACATGACCCTCCATTATCCCCAGACGGAGGGCATACATGAGGATTTCCCCACAAAAAAAGGGGGACAGTTCGTTCAGTAGTGGAGTTTTGGATACTGTGTGGATGTTAAAATAAAAGCTTGCATTTTTGTCGTGTTGATGTTTAAGGCGCCCACTTTTCATACACGAGCAAGTAGCAATATGACTTTTTAAAAATTCATATGTTCTTTCTAAGTTTATCTTGGACATCATTGACATCGGTGAAGGAAATCATCGTGAGAAAACTTGGACTTATAATTTATTTATCTAAAATAATACGCCTTAAGAATGGGTGGTGATTAAGGCTTTGCCTTGCGGTGAGTCAAAAGCAGGCTAATTAAAATTATCATCAGATAAGCACTGAACAATCTATCTATATACCCTTACATAATATATTATACATAAAACCAAAAGGTCGTTCCACTCACTGACTAAAGGCAAAATCTCGAAAACTACTTGATCTATGAAGTTGAAATTTGGCAGGTAAGTAACTTTTATGAAGGAGACGTCAGTGAATTTTATGAAAGGGCTAAATTAAGGGGATGTTAAACTTCCATGCTGACAAAATCGCGGGCACAAGCTAAGTGTATGTGAGAGCCAAGTGCTGTAATATTCCAAGATTTACATACATAAACTCACGCCTTTTTCCATGGGGAAGAACACAGAACGCCACCTGCTACGATCCTTACCTATTCCTTTCGCCTCACCCACCTTCATACATCTCGTCATACAAGCACGATAGTTACGAGTACTGCGCACCTAACCTAACCAAGATAATCCAAGATTTATTGGGATGGTTACCAGGTTAAAGGCATAGGTACTTATACGGAATGTTTTATTCCTATATAATCCTCTCCATAGCACGTAATCACTCATAATTACGAATCGAAATTCCATAAAACAATCCCAAACAAAAACTCTCAATGCAAATCGATTCAAAAAGCTTCGTCAACCAATAGATATATTATCGATATCGCTGGCGATGAGTTCACCAACATTTAAGATATAGCTCCATGTAGGATGAGGTCTGCTACCTGCTACCTTTATTAGTCGATGGACAAAAGAATGCAAAACGTGTTAAATCGTTCTGATGGATATCGGTACCTAATTCGATTAGGCTAAAGGAGTTGATTTTTATGCGACCGGTCGTTTATCTATACGAATGGTTTAGGGATGTGCATTAACATCGATATGATGATGACTTTTGTTTAAAATATTTTAGGCGACATCGATATTTTTTTTGGGTTGTGTGCCTAGAATCTTACGTCTATTATAAATGCAAAAGTTTGAATGGATGGATGTTTGTTTTTCAATCACGGCTGAATGGCTGAATGTATCTGGGCACAGAGATAGTCTGAAATAGCACATAGGCTAAAAATTTACGGTCCCAGTGGAACTAAATATTTACTTTGACACAGATGAAGTCGCGTTCCGAAGCTAGTATTTTTCTATTTGTCGTACGGTTCTGATAAACCTTCGTAAAAAATAATGACCCGTATATAATTACTAATTTTGATTTAAATATAACTTTGCGTTCTTACCATACTTTTCAAAGGCACATTTTTTTTAAATTATCATATTCTCGTATGTTATAAAATTGTATCAAACCGTCCTAATTTGTTTTCGAGTCACTCATAATTTAGTAATGAATTCCAGTTACCAGGCAATTATGTAGAGAGACAGCTCGAAAGGTTATCGGGAACATTAATTCCACACCTACACAGTATCGATAGAGTGACAACACTACGGTCGTATGGTTGGGACCATACGTCGTCAACATGCATTCATTTCGGATTCATTAACGTAAATTAAGTGGTATTTGTCAAAATTTTGGGTGCACACAAAATATTTATAAAATATACTACCCTAAGGCTTTTATAAACGTTCTTCAATAACTTATCTGCGATTGTGCCCACACCTTTTTTGGTAAGATTAACGTAAAAAAAATGTATACTCCTAAATTGTTTATTGCATATAGGTGCCTATAAAATATAAAATACGCGCAGATATTAAAAGTCAACGCTTGTTTTTACGACTTTGTTGGGTATCGACAGCCATTCTGCTAATGTAAAATACATTAATTAAATACTTTATTGCTGGTCATGATAGCTTAATTCGGTGCTTTTGTTTCATTTGTAAAAAAAGACCGTCTTTTTTTAGCGAAACGGGATCATTTTTATCTTATTAATTGAATTCTCGAGCTTCTAAATCCAGGATTAAAATCCATTTTGGAAAGATAAGAAGGGAACGTCGTCAATACTAAATTAATTATTAAAAAAGTAAAACAAAGATGGCAGTCGCGTGGGCGGTGGGTCCGGGATGGGTGTCGAAGGGAGGGGCGGAGGGGGGTGAAGGGGTGTACGGTCAACAAATTAGGTTAAAAGCCTATAAATTGATGCGAACAGCGATGGGTGGCGCGGGCGCAGCGGCCTACAGAGCTGAATTAGTCCCGGATTTTTTATCACTTGGTGACAAGAAAAAATAATGCGTACAGGTTGATTGTGTTTGAATGTTAATTAATAGGTAATTGTTGTGTATCGAGTAATTGGAAAGTTTGTATAAGTGTTATATTAGTCTGAGTCATTTTTAACCGACTGTAAAAAAGTTCGGTTCTTGATTAGTTAGTTTTTATTCTTAAAGATAAAAAATATCAAAATATTTATTTTAATGCTGCAAAATGCAGCATGATTATTTTGTTACAGGACTTTTATTTTTTTTGAAAAAAAAAATCAATCCGACTGGTTTTCATCAAATAGTTAATATTAGGAACTACATCAATAATAATTATAAGAATAAAACATATAATCTTTTCAGTTAAGCTTATAGAAAAAGATCAAACATCAATAAAGATACCAGAATATAACTAAAATGTCGTTCGCACTTATACGCACCTTTTACAAGCGACAAACTTCAACCAACATACAGTTCCACTTAAATTCATTCCCGAAACCCCCTGTATAAAGCACCAGTACTCATGAGAAAAAAATAATCATCGTTAATTGGTTCCTTTCATTAGTACGTCCGTGGTCTCAGCATTCCAACTACACTTCTTTTTTCTGTGTCAAATCTTTATCAATGAAAAAAGGATTTCATTCTTATTTAAATTTCTTTATCAGCTGTCTGATGACCGCGGAACGTTTAAATAATGTTTCACTTACCGTTAATTTATTATTAATTATTTTTAATGCTACTTAAGTACTATGAGGTTTAGTTTTTATGGAAAGACATAGATCTATATAGCTGGTACATGGATGGCATATCCAGGTATCTTTAAGTATATGGTTAGCTGTAGAAGTGCCTATACTAAAAAGGTCACTCTATCGTCGACTTTGTCTCTGTCACCTCTGACCTAGACTAGAGACAAAAGCAAACAAATAAAAAAAAACTGTTCTTAATTTAAATTAAGAATCAACCTTCTTCAAATCCTAAAGCTTTTCTTAAGCAAAATTAAAAATAAAAACAAACACTTACAACTGCTTTTAAAAGCTTCGTCTAGTAATCGTACAGCGCACAACATTTTAAGATAAGCAACTTTTATACACTACAACAAGAAAGCCAATCAAAACAACGTACTCTATAAAACAGCAGCACGATATCAAATCGTAAATACCGCGACACCTTATCTCGCTAGAGCTGACGCCGAGCCCAAACCCGATTCCCACTCAAACAAAATAGCCTAATTAAGTTATAAACAAACCCACAAACACGGACACCGTATATACAGACGAAGGGACTATACAGACTAATCTCATGCGACCATTAACTGTCGACAGCTCCCAGCAAGGAGT
Source organism: Hoplodrina blanda (assembly GCA_949316365.1). NCBI lineage: Eukaryota > Metazoa > Arthropoda > Insecta > Lepidoptera > Noctuidae > Hoplodrina > Hoplodrina blanda. Next base: position 13,254,532 of record OX438581.1, read on the forward strand.
CCCCAGAAACTCGTAAAGATTACCACACGATAACCTGACTACTGAACCCTTAGGACCTCACACATGCCCCGAGAACCCAACATAAATACTTAAGAATGACTTCATATCGACAAAAAAAAGGCAGCGATAAATTTGGCGCCCTCTAACACGAAAATGTTCTTAATTATAGTGTAATATCCGGGCTGCATTTCGTATCTAATCTCAACTCTTATGCGCATACGATCCGGGCGGCTGTCGTTAGTTTTATCGATATCGATTATTGGCTTAAGCGCAGCACTTACGCGATCATAAACCGTCTTCTTTATTAAAAAAAAATGTTTTGCCTTATTTTGTGTGAAGAAAGTAATTTATACAATCGTTCGTATTACTACTAATGAAGTCTATTAAGGTGAGGTTTATAAATAGGTAATAATAATAATAAATCATTTATTCTCGGGTTACAAAAACCCATAGATAAATACATTAACCTAAGTACCAATACCAAGATATTATTGTCCCACTGTAGGGCAAAGTCCTCTTCTCATACAGAGAAGGCACGAGCTATCTTAGTGCAACTAACATAGTTTTAATTTTTATTTACTAACACAATTGTTACTATATGTTTACTTCGGTTAAGGTATTATTTATTTATGGGTCTGTAATGTATAACCTGAAAATACACAGTTTATTTTTTTATTCATTTATTAATCACCATGCTAGGTCAAGGCGGATTACTCGGCTGGTTTCATTACCATGTTCTCCTTCACCGAAGTCATAATGCCAAAGTTTATACTTAGAAAATACATATAAATTAAAAAAGTCACATTGATCGCTCGTTATCGAACCCACAACCTCATGCATAAGAGGTAATAAGGATGTAGTAAAACAAAAACCATAACGACGAAATTCGCATTATGCACTAAAGATAAACCCCGTCCATCACAAAGAACAAACTTGAATAAGACTACAAGAATTTTACTTTCAAAGACCTATAAACTAAAACTCGCCATTTTATTAGAAGCCTCAACGTGTCTGACAAACGATAGCAGATCTCCAAATAAAGCTTGCCTAAATATTTATAAGTGGTCGATACAGCGAAATCAGCCTGTTGCCCGTGGTGGAATAAACAATAGCCACACCGAGCTATTTGAAAGTCAAACATCGCATCGCGACCAGTAATCGACGTCTCAAGCACGAAATTGTCGGTAGACTCAACCCCATCACTACTGACCAAGGAACTCACAGGAATCGAGCCTTTTGACATTACGACCTCTCTCTCTGACTTTGACACACACCAATATGGCTATCTCGCTCATGACTTAATGCTGAGCAGCACCATCACTTTATTTTTTCTCCCACAACGTCGACCTGTCCATCAACGTGACAGGCCGCTCTTGTCACCATCGCCTCTTGCCAAATTAAACGAAATACCCAACTACGACATAGGCGCTGGAAACCGCGGCGATAACTTACTTTTTTCAAAACATTACCTTTAAGGAATTATAATACCGTTTCCGAGATAACTTTGTGTTAAAGTGTTCTTTTGCTCGATTTTAATGAGGGGAAAATGAGGGTAGTCGTTTGTTGCGGCGGTATTCAGGTTCGTCGATGTCCAGCCGTCAACGTGAGAAATGCGTTTACGGCCGGCTATGACGCGTAACAAGTTGACTGATTGCGAAGTGTCGCCGCTTGCGCTTATTACACGATACGAACCGAGCGTGCCCTCGCATATCACCCACAATAGTAATGCTCCTCCAATGTGGCGCAACGCCGGCTAGAACATCCACTGCGTTAATTAAGCGTTAACTGGTAAAACAAAAGTTAACAGCACGAAGTAAACACACGATCTAACAGAGATATTCCGCCGGACCGACCGGCGCGCGCATTAACAGGGCTAATTATTCCCATTAAACGGGCACAATCCATTCAAATTAGCCATCGGACGTCGTTGAATAAAGTATTCGCGTTTTGTGCGCGGCTGAATGACGCTCGGCCCCTTCCGGTGGGTGGTTGCTGTCACAACACGCAATGCGCGTCGCGGACGCACCGCACCGCATAATGAGACGCTTACTCGCATTAGCTAAAGAAATTGACAAGTGAACAATAGCGGGCCCAGGGAAAAAACGAACGCGAAAACTGCAGAAAGAGCCGGACAGTGTCGTATCGTATTACCCGACGTAAAATATCTGGGGGAAAGGAATGAGAAACGATCGTTCCATTTAAATACGGGGTACGAGACGGGTGAGTTCGCGTGCGTTCAGTAGCGTGAGAATGCGCTTTATTCGGCGGCGACAGCGCGTCCCTGGCCGGGCCAGCGCGGGACGTCGATAAATCAGGTGCGCGGCCGCAGCGGGCTCGCCACGCTCGTATATCGGCCACAGCGGCCACCAGGGACCGATATCGATACTTCAAAAATATCGATATTTTTGAGAAAATACCGATAATGGTATCGATAACAGGGATAAATATCGGTATTTTGTATCAGTTCTTTGAATATCGGTAAAAAAATATCGATACTTATATCGATACTCAGTACTGATATCGGGCCGCAACTTGACTCGCAAGTACTCGCAACGTTGCGACGTTGCCAGATCGCATATCATAGGTATCGCCACCGCTACCTCCGGGCGCCGCCGCGCGCCGCGCCGCAGTGGCGGACGGTGCGCGAATCGGAACGGCAACAGTGCAGTAAGCTGCGGACATTTCTTTGATATACTACTGCTCTTTGCATTTAATCGAAAGCAGCGCGTGAGCCGTGCCTGCTTATTGTTCTTTGTACTTTTTTCTTAAATCTAGTTTTTCTGTAGGTACTGTGATTGATGTAATGGGGCGTAATAAGCAAAATAATGTTTATAGGTATAACCCGGTTCATTAAAGAATGGAATCTTAAATGGCGGCGCTTATCATGTTCTCTCGCTCGCGTAAGCAGAAAAAAAATAGTCTTGATTTGCTTCCTTTTTAGGTAGGTAGGTACTTATAATGTCCCATTTTTAAAACTTAACGTTCCTTTTATGATTTTTTATAACGTTTAAGTTTGATAAAGATATTATAGTTTTTAAAGAAATGTTACACGTTCAAACTATATGTCGTTTAATTTAATTACGACAGGAACTTGAAAATGTGACTTTTTGTTTGTTGAGATATCTATACGATTTTGGTGTCAAATAAAAGGTATAGGTCTTCAACCATTTTATTTGTTTACATTATGTAAATCGGTCCAAGTATAAAAAAAAACTTTAACTTGAAATTTTATATGCTGACTGTATTATCTGTCAACGCAAGTAGGTACATGCCGCCATTTTAGATTCCATTCTTTAATGAATGGTGTACAACAGGATTTGAAATTAAATGTAACTTGTTTGCTAAGTACAGTAGGTACCTATTAAAACTTAATGGCGGCTCGCACGTTATATACGCGCAGATAACTTGAGTTTTAATAAAACATAATCAGAAACAAAATATTTGAATTTTTTTTTAAAGTAATCTTTTACCATATTTGTCATTCATAAGACAAACGTAAACTATTAAACTTTAAGGTGGAAGCTCCACGGTAGCCCGCGAACTCAGACCAATGAGCCCGCGAAGTTCAAATTTTCTTACGTTTTTTGCAATTTGCAAGTCAGTATTAGGTTTAATGTTGATTAAAGTATGATTCGCGGGCGTAAGAAGTATGTTGTTTCAGAATTATAACCATTAAAATCAGTATAATTAACTCCATAAGTCGGTATAATCCTAAAATGTCAAGATTTCATGAAATAGTCATTCTTTCGGGTTACCTGGCCCTATAGTTTTATTGCTGACTTGAATAGTTATAATTCTAAAAATCCACACTTCTTACGTCCGCGAATCATACTTTAATCAACATTAAACCTAATACCTACTTGCAAATTGCAAAAAACGTAAGAAAATTTGAATTTCGCGGGCTACCGTGGAGGTTCCACCTTAGAGGGCTTATTATAAAACAAAGTCTTCGCTTAAACCAGCTTTAAATCTTCGAGCCAGTTTTCGAATTTCGAACTATATCGATAAAGATAAAGTTTGTAATACAAAAATTGCCTCGGTGATTTAAACTTGGTCTAAACTTAAACTTATAGTCTTGTAATAAGGCAGTAAAGGTATGAAATACAAATCAGCCATCTTGATACACCAATCACAAATTCACAATAAACTTAGATTCACGTATTATCACACGCGCGTCCGTTACTGGGGGGTGCGGGGGCCGGGAGGCGGATGGCATGAATCACAAAGATGACGCGGCCGCCGTTATTAAAATTTTTACCAGTAATATATCGGTATTTTAGTATCGGTATCGATACCGATAAAGGTGTATAAAAGTATCGATATTATTGTACTGAATAAAAATACCGGTATCAATATCGATAAATGTATACCCAAATATCAGTACTTATATCGATATTTTGGTATCGATACGAAAATTATATCGGTATTCAGTCCCTGGCGGCCACAATGGCCCGCCGGTGACACGCTGACACTGACGCAATTGCTCGCATGCGCCGTCCGCCGTCACGCCGACAGCCGCGGACGTCACCAGCCGCCCCGCGACCCCTCGCCGCACCCCCGCCAACCCGTATTTATTGCGCTAAATATTTGAATTAATCAGATGAGATAAAATGGTCGCGTTCGTTTAAACATTCCGATGCGGTCGCGGTGACAACTCGATGTATTGTCTTCGCATTAAGCTGATCCGCGCTTAAACAAGCTATCGGGCTCTTTTTATTCGGACGATTTACTTTGTCTGCTCATGTCTCTGTGAATTTATAGAAAGTGAAATCACCGAGCATCTCGGCTAATCAATTTGCGGTATTAATCTGTGCTTTCCATCTTTGTAAGGTACTAAATGGTAATAAAGGTTGTTATGATCGTTTTACGAGCGGGCCGCGGTTGGTGCACGTAGGTAGTGAGTGTGACATACATGTTTACGACACCAGAGTTTGCCCGACACACGATACTTGACATCTCGGCAAGGAAACATCGTGCAGCGCGACGCATGTTTCATTCGAGCCAGTAAGAAATGGGGATGAAGATATTACGTGTAGGAATTTCGCAAGGAATGGACCTGTAATAAATCATAGTAAATTATTAAACAAACCTAGTGAAGCGATTTTATCTGAAGTGTAAGCCGATGAGGCAAGTCAACACGTTCTGTGATTGAGAGACGTAAACACAGACATTTCTATAAGTGGACGCAGACATCGCCAAACACAAACGGTAGGTTGAGCAAGATCTTCAAATATAAAACAAGAGTATGTATGTATGTTTGGACAGAAGAAGGTTCGCCATTAGCTGAAGAACTGAAGAAAACATAAGCGGCCGTACATAAGAAAGACGCGATTATGATTATGTCAATCAAATTGTACATAAATTTTAAAACAAGCTTTCATATTGTATTATCGTGCAATGTGCATTATGTATTTAAAATTCCAGCTCAATCAAACACCGAGAAATGAATCAAATTCAACTTGTAATATTTGATTAGGTTCCTATAGCCACTTTCTGGCTCCATCACCAGAGCAGCTCTGGTGACATCATTATATTGAATTGTCATGCAAATTGCACATTTATGGAAAATTTCAGCTCAATCGAACATCGGGAAGTGGCTCCAATTTAACTTACAAGATTTAATTAGCCACAGATGGGTCAAAGTAAAGAGTGTTCCATTAAAATCCCATAAAATGGTTCTAAAGAACAAGAATACAAGTATAGAGAAGAATCTATAAACAGTACAGACATTAACAAATGTAAGAGAAGACAACCCGATAAGCAAGATGATGCAGCTGATTAAATGATCTCTGATGACAATACTAACACACAGACAGAGAAACACGCAATGCTTGATGATAAAACTATTTCACATAAAATAATCTCCAACGTAGTTCATACCTTCATACATAAAAATAAACCACAAATAAATTATTCACATAGCGTCTGCCGTAATATAATCAGGTGTTTATTAACCCTCGGATGCGAGCAACAAGTGTCCCGATCTCCGCTTGCATCCATCTCAAATCTAAAATTCCTGAACGGGAGTGCGTGAACGGTTAATTTAAAGTGGCCTGTGAGCGAATGCGACTGCGATCTGTATCGGGAGCGAGTTTCAGTTTATCAGTTTCTAGCGGGAACGTCCGGCCGATTTGTCCGATGGTGCCTGGAGTGGGCTGTAGCGGGTTGAGGGTTGGGAGTACCAATTCACGCCAATAATCGTGGTAAAGTTCTCAAAACTTTGTAAGAATTTTATAAGTATACTGGCTTCTGCCCGCGACTTCGTCCGCGTCAAAGTTGGTTTCTCCATACAAACTTTGGACCCCTGTTTTATTCCCGTAGGGGGTGAATATTGTAATAAATCCTTTCTAATCGAATGCCTCATACAAAGAACACACCGTTCGTCAATCAGTCATTCAGGACAATTTATATGTTTAGCTTTAGTGTGATGCCTAATAAGGTTCTGACAACCAATGCTATGGTTGAAAATACGGCACGGTTGGTGCAATAGCTGAACATTGGCTGCAGTGCTGCGTGGCCCGAATTTGATTCCCGCACGGAACAAGTATTGGTATGACCGCACACCATAGTTCCAGGTCTGGCTATTATGTGTGTGAATTTAAATAGGAGTGAGTGAGAAGACAGAAAAAAAACTAGTTTTTACATCACTTATCGAAAGTTTTACCTATTTTTACGGCACCGTCTACATTTACTTCACTGAATAAGTGGAAGCAGTGAAGCTTTCAAATGTTACTCATAAGAAAATCAAAACAAAACGAATATACTAATGTACAAAATTTAATCTTCATAATAACATTCCCCAGCTTTTTTCATGTAACAAATTCACGCTATAATCTCATTACTTTCACACCCTCGTTATAAATAAAATTAAAATTGCAAAATTCCCAACAATTTCACATATGGGCTGAGTTCGAGATCATCTTGAAACGTCTATCCTCACGTTATCTGCTCAATACGACGTTACCCCAAGGCATTCAATGTTCTATATCAACATAATTTATGTTGTTATTACCAGTGATTAATGTTGTAATTTGCGATTTATTATATACAGAAGATTATATGTTAGGCTTGTAATTATACGTTTTAACAAAACGTGGTAAAAAAATTGGTTTTTGTTAGCAAACAAATGTCAAAGTTCGCTGTTAAAAAATGTGGTGGTGCATGAAATTTTTAGTAGAAGTTCTGCGTCAGGTTAGATTTAAATGATATAATGCGTATATCATTTTATTTATTTAGTTTGTAAAGATGCATCGTCACATTTACATCCGTCTTTCTTCAGTGAGGAAATTGATGAATCTTCTTGTTCTCCTACTTCTCCGCTGTTTTCATTTATATATTCTTGATTCTTTTGGTTCAGTACATATGCATTGTACAGAATAAATCCAAACGTTATGTAATGCACTAGCAAAGGTAGGTCCATTACTATATAATGGATTTAATTCACTTAGTAGTAAAATCATAATACAATGTAATTATTCTTATAATCTTGAAATATAGTCAGTCAGTGAAGACATCAACCGTCATATCGCGTTGACAGCCCTGCCTGATTAGTGATCTATGGTGACTAACTAACTAGCAAAAAGATCTTATGTTGCTGCTAAAACAAGTTCCAAGTCATATTAATTACACATTTCCTACTGGAACTGGTTGTACACTTCTATTTATAGTAGACCTGTGCTCATACAAAGTTGGTTCCCAATTATCCAGGAGCAGAAAGCCATTGCAGCATTATCATGAGCGACCACTCACGCACGTGCGACTGATTGACTCGATGTGAATGGCGGAACGACTTCCAAGTATTTTGAAGTTTGCAAAAACACTCATGATATTGAAGCCATACAACCTTCAAGTGTGAATCAATTTGATTCCATCGGTTTTATTGATCGATCGGCAATTTCACTGAATTATTCAATGAACACAAATACCGACATTCCGCGGTCGCTCGTGGCAGGCCAGGCAAAAACGCACCTCGCGATGCACCCGAATATAATCGGCGGCGGACGTCGTGGGAGTGGTTCGGCGCTGGACATATTTCGAAGCCGGAGACGCTTGAAAAAAGGCAGCGTTTGGTGATGAGAATGTCATGTCCCCCGTTCCCAACGACATATTTGCGAGTCGGGCCCGCGTTTTGTGATAATTACAGCGCATAACGCGAGCGGTGCGCGCGGAATGCGCGGCTCTGAGCTCACCGCCACGGATTTATAATGACGAGCGAGTGTCGCGACCGCGCTGCCCTATCGACAGCGCAGCGCGCGGCAGAAAAACCGTGGCGTCCGCGGCATCCGCGCGGGGCGGAGCAGTTCCCATGCGCGCCGTGCACCTCAACCCCCTCCCCGGACACCGCACCGCCAAGACGCACCTTTTTTCCCCGCTGCTAAACGACTAGCGAAATATCTGGAAATTGACATTCCTCTCATAATTCCAGAGGACGCATCCTTGGTCCGTCGAAATTTAATCAAGAATGCCTATGAAAATCGAGCGTCGACAGGGAGTGACGGGGCGTAATTACGTTCGAATTCTGCATCGGATGGGTGTGCACTCTCGCTTTTTTGTCGCACGTCAATTATATAAATTGTTGGTGCAATAAATTTCGCTGTATCTCTGGGGACGGGTGGCGGGACGGGAATGCGGCGACGATACGGCTCGTCCCGTCGTCCTGCACTGGGCCCAATTAGCATGGGATCGATAGGCGCGGCTGATGCCGATCTCCTGTCAACTGCCCCGCATTGCGCAAGCACCGCGGTTATCTAATCTGAACTTAATGAATGCCACAATACTATCGCCGAACTGAAGCCTAGCGGTGAAATCAGGTGACTCTGTGTATTCACTTTATGTCCGTAAACTTCTGCCAGAATCTAATCTGTTATTTTTTTCTTTCATGTGTGACTTGAAGTACCATTTCTACAGCCTCAAGCTTTCTCCTAGTTGCTTGGTAAGCACATTAGCCATTTTGAGCGAGCACATCACGACTTGACTTCACTGTCTCCCTTTTCTTTCAAATTGTTTTTCACACAATCCATCCATCTTTTCTTTGGCCTTCCTCTTCCTCTCCATCCATCCCCATTCATATTCAAAACGTTCTTGGTCACATGCGTTTCATCCAACCAACGTTTAAACCAGCATCCAGCAGATGCAAACAAAACAAAAAAAAAATCCGTATCCCACTTTCTAAATCACAATAATAAAAAAGACCACAATCTAATCATAAAGTAAAACCTATTTCTAACACAAATCCCTTCATAATTAAGTATTCAACTCATACGAAATCATCTCATCAAACTGATTGCGAAATGACAATAATGTACGGCATAATAGGCTATAGAAATTGACGCTTTGTCCACTAATGGCTAATAGCCTTTAGCTGTTGTATAGCCGATGCGGTTTGCAATTATCATGGCCTCCGTACCGTGAAGCGGCAACAATTGGAACTAGATTATTAACATGCTTCATGACTGATGCAATTATAAGTTGGATAGAGTTTATATTAGTCCCATAATTTGTATGAGACTCATATAGTGGAAAATGTATTTGAATTATGCGTTGAATGGCACTTTGAGTGAAGATGTCCCTAGAGCAGCGTTTCTTAACCTTTTTCAATCCACGCACTCTTAGAAAGTCAAGCACAATTTCAAGGATCAAACAGTAATCTTCGGACCATTTATTTAAATATAAACACAAAAAGAAAAAAAAAATCATCAAAATACGTTAATATGAAGGTTTAGGTGAGGTGATATTTAGGTTGATATTACTACCAGTTGTAATTAGATCTTCAAATAGTGTGTCCGCTGGCGTACGTTCTTCATGCCAAGCAAGCATTGTTGCGGGACGTCTTAAGTTGCGGGACGTCATAACAGGATACCGTGACCCCGGAACGTAAAGGGCAACAGAAGGAACAGGGTGGTTTTTTAGTCAGTAAAAGTCTGACAGTCCCTTCCGCCCGACGCAGGGCGGAACGACTCATTAGATGATTTTTACCACCACAAAAAAAAAGCAAGCATAGTAATTACGAAGTTTTTGTTAAGTATTTATTTATGATTGCTAAATGGCCCATAGATGAGACTACGGCCCCCCATACATATACTCGAAGTCAGTGATATCATGACAGTTGACAAAACGAAATGGAAGAAGAATGGTACAAGGTAGAAAGAAGAAGAATTGGACTCCTTAAAACATCTTGGTTAATCTGAAATATTTGAATAATAGATCGATTTATTTTAAACCTATAAACTTGAAAGTACAGTTTGACACAAACATACAAAAAGAAACCGCTAGGAATGACTTTATTACTAAGCAGGAAGTCTAATACAACTGATTAGATATTACATTATAACTTCTCAGACAAAGAAAGCTGCACTTAAATTACAGATGCGACAGTAAAGATAAACATTCTTCAATTTATAAACACAATGCTGAAACAGTAAAACATTCAATCAGTATTCATTGAATCGCATAGCACATCCCACAATGAAACATCCATTACAAAGTCTATCAAGAAGACCCAATTATCTTATTGTAACTTTAACACCTGAACAAAAACATTGGCATTCTGCTGATGTCCTACGAATATTCAATGGATGTCTGCCGCAGCGATTTTCACATTATTCATGCGGTCTGAATATTCATCCGACATAGGTTGACCTGCCATTAATTGTTATAGCCAAGCCTGTTAGCGTGGGACACACTGATGATGAAACTGACAAACTGGTAATATGCTGAAAGTAGAACATTGTTTAGTGGATTTTTATCATTTTTGGAAACAATCAGTGTCAAATTCTGAAGTATTGGGGTACTCAATAATTCTAGTTTGATTAATCTAATTTACAGAATTTTTATTTGAACACAGTTAGAAGACATTTATAATTTCTATAAATATATTCCAATTTTTATTTCCTTATTTCTTTTCTCCTAAACCAACCCAGTACAAGCGAATTAAAAAAAAACTGAAATTGCTCAAGCCTCTTTCAAGCCATTTTGGACTTTTATATACATAGATCGCAATGATGTAATCAACATAATTTATTATATTCTGTTAATTGTTGTTGTGCTCTTAGATCTCCAATTTTATTCGCAAACCGATTATTTAAAACTAAAGATCTTTATTAGATTTTATATTTATTAAAATATGTCATTTCTTCTAAAGATTTAAGTCCTATTCTTTCCGAAATAATTCTTCTGCTAGAATTTTCATGTTCGTAAACTGACTTTTCCGTACACCAAGCAAGTTGGTTCAAAAAACCGCAGAACAATATCTCTTTGTATCCCACCCAAATGTTTTATGGATGGGACCTTCGATTTGTGAAGCTCATCGCCTTTTATTACATGACTCGTGTGAATATTGATTTTTGGGTCAACAGCTTCACTTTGTATCATTTGTTCGCTTTATGTTGCTTAGCATTTTATTTCTATGCCCTACGATGACCGCGACTAATTTGTACGGTGATAAAATGGTCGGCAAACGCGAAAATGACTAGTATTGTTTGTCAATGTGTGTGTCTTATTAAATATGCATTGTTTATGTTGATAAAGTCAGTTATTACAATAGAGTGTTTGTTTTCATTATTGAGTAAGAGGTAAGGTTTGTGGCTAAGGGTTATATCAATGGTGTGGCTGCTGCGGCGGTGGAACTGTTAAGATGACGTACGGAACCCGGACAGTTGTCTTTTCTTATATGGATGACGTCACGTCACGTTTTTTGAATCCCGTAATTAACGAAAAACGTATTTGTTGCTTCCCTTTCATATAGATAACCTAACAGTGTTTTGCTTTGTCAACAGATACTAGGGAGACGGGGTTCGTGAACGCAATCACGGCTGCTGGCGTGACGTACTCAATCACACGAGCATGCACCGCAGGGTCCTTGCTCGAATGCTCTTGCGAAAAGGTTTGACATTTATCTTCTTTAGATATCTTTGTAAAGGTCACACGGATTCGCATTTTAAAACCATGTACCAATTCAAAACTTTCGCTGAAAATCAGCACACTTTTTTAAGATATGACCACTTTCTAGCTAGAAAGAAGAAATAGTTCTACAAACCCAAAACCCAATAATGGTCAGAGCAGCGCTATTAATTTACTTGAGCAGTTTTTCATTTATTATACGATAATGAACTAAAATTCACCACAAATTCACTTGGTTTTCGCTGACTCTATTACGGCGTTTCTAGTTGCTTAAATGTGATGCTATTATATCCTTTCCATGCAACAGATATTTATGTAGGTCAGTCTGATCCAAATGTATCTATGTTTGCCTTGTAGTTTAAAAATATTACAATATCCAACCAGCAATATGTATAATAAAGAATTATTTCTCAGGGAGCACCAAAACCGCGTCGCGGACGTGAATCGGTCACCCTCCCCCCATCCCAAGTGCCAACTGAGAGGTGGCAGTGGGGGGGATGCAGTGACAACGTGCGCTTCGGGCTCAAGAAGTCTAGGGAATTCATGGACAGCCGCTACAGAAAACGGAGCGACATCAAAACCCTTATCAAATTGCATAACCATAATGCTGGGAGGTTGGTTAGTAAGAATTTTCTTTTGGAAGTCATGTTGATGAGGTCATAAACTCATTATCTTCCTTCTTAGATCTACAGCTACTTATTTTTTGCAGGTACCAGTATTTTCATTTTCTTTAAAAAACATTGCTCCACTCTAAGTTTTTTTTTCTGTAACGTGAGTTTTTACAAACATATAAACCCATAAACATACACACACACTCCAACCTGGGGCAACTACCTTCAGGCCATAGAAATATTAGTTCCGTGCGGGAATCGAACTCGGGCCACACACCACAACAGCCAATTGCTCAGCCACTGCGCCAACTGTGTCTTATGAAAATGAAGATCAGAATTCATTTGGCAGCTGAAATAAAAAAATATGAACGGTGTATGTAACTTAAAGTATTATTTAGTTTCGTACTCAATTTCAAGTATTTCTTCGCCTACGTAAGCGAATTGAAAATGTAGTACTGTGGTTTTAAGAATTGCTTTTGTCTGTAGGCAATCAAGAACAATATGAAAATGGAATGCAAGTGCCACGGATTGTCGGGCTCTTGCACGCTCAGAACATGCTGGTGGAGGATGCCGACCTTCAGGGAAGTTGGCGATAGACTGCGAGACAGATTTGAAGGTGCTGCTAAGGTGAGCTGATAGAATATAATATTTATATATAATACTAGCTTTTGCCCGTGGCTTCGTCCGCCTGAGTATCGGTTATCGTTGACGCAGACAATCTTGCGGACTGCAGGTTGCTCATGTCCTTATCTAGATTTCAAGCTACCACTTTGTCAGATTTTATTACGATCTGCCGATTTTCTATGGTCGCAACCACGACTGTTGAGCGCGGGATCCTGGTTTCGATTGCCAGGCAAAAAGTGTTATTGGGCTTTTCCATTTCAAACTCAGTAGCAGCCCGGAGTTTGGAAGTTGGTGGTGTTAGACCCACGTATAGCCGTTGGTCGTGCGTCTGATCTCTCCCCGGTCGTGTCGGATTGCTGTCCTATCGGAGTGTGAGAGTGAGGGATGAGGGAGTGCACCTGTGTTTGCGCACACACTGATGCACTATAATATCTTCTGCATATTGCTAATCTCCTTCGAGATTAACCTCCAGATCGAAATCGGGTTAAAATATTATTATAAGGGAGTACATTTAACAATTTTGTCATCAGGTAATCGCTAGCAATGACGGTGACAGTTTTATGCCAGAAAGTCCGAGTATCAAGAAACCTGGCAAGAAAGACATCATCTACTCTGAGGAGTCCCCAGATTTCTGCTCAGCTAACATGAAGACTGGCTCCTTAGGTACCCTGGGCCGCCAGTGCAACGTCAGCTCAGCGGGAACCGATAGTTGTGATCAATTATGCTGCAGACGAGGTTACAAAGAAACCTCGGTCAGAGACACTGAAAATTGCAACTGCCAATTTAAATGGTGTTGCGAAGTAATATGTGAAACATGCTACGTTAAACGAAATATACAAACATGCTTATAATGTGATAGACGATATAATAAATGTTTAATATTAAATTTTATTGGTGCATTTATTTATTGCCTTTGAAGTTATTTTATTTTCTGTACAACTTTTCTTTTGTGTTCGTCACCTGTTTTGTAATCTGACAAAACATTAAAGTGGGTCCTTTTTAAACGTTTCATATTTCGGTTTTATTGGATGAGATTTAAGGTTCATTTTCCTGGTAGCTGGTGGCTCATCAGTTTTATTTTCATCTTCGGGTTCATCGTGTTCATCGTGTTCATCGTGTTCATCGTGTTCATCGTGTTCATCGTTTTCGTCTTCAGGTTCTGTACCTCCTTCTACCTTGCTATCGCTTCCTTCTATAGTTTCTTTTAAACGGTCACCATGTTCAAGGACCTCTTCTTTAGCTATTCCAAGATATTTGTTTGGTTTCTTTCTTGGTTTAGGGTCTTGAAAAGTTGCGGTGCCTTTAACGAAATTATTTCCTTTTTTGAAAAGTTTATCACATTCTGGGACTTTATTCTCTTTTTTCTTAACAATGTAGTTGTAAAGCATTCTTAGTTTTTTAATGTCGTTTCTAGTAAATCCGTGATTATCTCCCATCGAAATATCAGTATGGTGTGGGTTCTGTAAATATGGTTTAGTTTTAAAAATGTATTAGAAACTACTTATTTAAATATTAATGGTATAATATAAATATTGAAAGTGGTGTTGCTTTTGTATTTCACTTATGAAACTACCATTTATTTATTAATGGTACTTATAGCATATATTTCGGTCTATAAAACAGACAGTAAATAACCTAGCAGACAAAAAATAGATCAAGACACTATAATGAAAAGAAAAAGAGTTTGTTGATAAAATATTTACCTGAAACTCAATGGTGGCACGTCCGTTAGCTGAATATTTGTGATGGTGGTAATGACCAGCACTGGAGAAGTCATATTTGAGTGAATGAAACAACCAGTGATCGTCACTCAACTTCTGGAATAAGTATCTTTTCTCTGTATAATAAGAAACACACCATTATCGAATTAAAACCGTGATGAAAGACCAATTTATCGCGTGTGACCAATTCATCATCTGATTTATAAATTCATTATAGGTTAATACTATAAAATAAATATAGTTAAAATAGAGATTCAGACTTCACCAATCCATTCAACAAATCACTATTGTCTGTAGCGTTGTTTCGAACTGACACTGTTAGTAATTTCTTTCCTTCTTCAACTTGTAGTATTACTTCAGCAATTCTTCGTTTACGTCATTCAACTTAATGATCGGCTACTGTTATCTACTTCCTACCACCCATCTTTCGAAAGTCTTCGTTCTATCAATTCTTAGACTGCCTTACCTTATGTTTGGTTATTCTGGAATTCCTTTACCTTTTGTGCTATTAAAAAACACTTAGTCGTCTTAAAAATCTTTCTAATAAAAAACACGGTCAATTACATTTACCTGGCATGATATTTTCTTGCATAATCTTAATATGTTCGTCTCGATCCGGTGAATTATGCTGAGGTGGTATTCCAACTACAGACAAAACAGCCTCTGCCAGTTCTCCACCCGTTGAGATACAATCGTACCCCAGATTAACATGCTAGTAATGACAAAAAAATGCATTAGGAAATTCAATTGGAGTTTGCTTAGAAGTAATCTATTAGTTGTTTAAGTTATAATATGTACTAATTTATGGAAATTTGAAGAATTTGAAATATTTATAATCACCTGAACTCCTTCATTAGTAAAGTTGAGAATAGAATGGTCAGCACAGTCTAGTTGGCCACGTCGATTAACGAAGAACACCCATCGGGTCTTGTCATCCTTCGGTGGACTTGGCATCTCGAGGAAACTTAGCCTTGTAAGACTGTTAACGGTATTGAGGAACATACGGATTCGGTCACGAAGAACTTTATCTAAAGAATGGAGAATAAAAAAATAATTGACCAGACAAAATAACAAATATCAGTATAGTTTATTTTGATGTGGACATAATATGTGGACAGATTCTCTATTAGATACAGAACATCACTCTTAAACATGACCACATATTTCTGGTTCACGTTGTATAGTACGATGGGTTTGTTCTTTATTCTACTCTCGAATTTTAAAGGACCGATCCAAACTTTTAGATCAATGCCGACTTTCTATCTAAATCTGCGGCTTCCGAAAAAGGGAAAAATAAAGAAAACTAGGTACAATTCTTTCTTATATCTCAGCTTTATAATATTTATGTAGGTCTGTACGCTACATGTACTATAGAAATCTATCTATTAAAAGTAAAGATAAATAAAGTAAAGTCACTCTTTGTGTGTCTGTTTTGGCTTCTTAGACCTTTGCAACTACACAACAGATTATAAGGTGTTCACCATCGTTAAGTTAGCCAATATAAATCTCGCGGTCAAGACGAATCTTATATCTAGTGACATAATTGGGTAGTTGACATTACTAATCAATTGACATACTTTTTATACTTGTATACTTATACATTATGATATATCGCAATATCGAACTGTGACGTCACTTATTTGTTAACTAAATTGACTTACTATTTATTGATTTGAAAGCCACAATTTACAGTAATTTGAAAATTAATCGGGTTTCTGCTGAAATAAAGTGTTTTTTTTTTTCAGAATTTTGTTTCAAATCAAAGTTTAATTGGTGTTAACTACCCAATTATGTCAATCCATTTTCAACCTTATGTAATACTTACCATTAAAAGAAAGTACATCAATATAATAAGGCACAATTCCTTTGGGCCACAGTTTAAACTTTTTGATTTCATCATCACTTAGATCAAAACCTGGTTCACTATCAACACCATTAAGATCTTCATCCTCATTCTGTCTGACTATGTTAGATGACCAATCATTAGGTTTAAATTTAGCGTTAGTATCGATGACGTCATTTGATTTTTTCATATGGAAGTATTGTTTATGTTTGCCAATAGGAGCCTTAGAACGGATTACTGTAAAGAAAATTCGTTGAACAATGAAAAACATTAATTTTAAAATAAACTATCTACAGGCAGTTTTGAATTGCCAAGGAATCAGTCAGAAAGTTGAAATTGGTGGCTTGTTCCAAACAAGTAAGTTTCTATGGAGAAGAACGAGCAAGAAATTCTATGAATAATGTTTTATAATCAATAACATATATGTACCTACACTCGATTTCTCAGTAGCAGCCTCGGAGTCTGTATAAATGCCCGGTTGATGGTAATTAGGCTCGCCCCCTATTACATGGCTAGACCTCTGCCTAATCCTTCGAGACCAACGGGACAATCAAAGAAGAAAATAATAACATAACATCATGCTTTCAAAAGGTTTAGGCAGACGTGCACCTATTAGTAGGTACACCCACATTAGCCTATTAAAAATCCGGGGTTGCGGGACGTCTTAACAGGATACCATGGCCCCGGAACGTAAAGGGCAACAGAAAGAACAGGGTGGTTTTTTAGTCAGTAAAAGTCTGACAGTCCCTTCCGCCCCACCCAGGGCGGAAGGAGTCATTTGATGATTTTTACCAACTAAAAAAAAAAGCCTATTAAAAATGAAAATAATGTATTACAAAAGAATTACTCACGTTTTGGGCACATAAGAAGTACAATAAAAAATAAACTCGAACATTTTACTAAACCTCGCCGCGTCATACTTGTATGTGAAAAAATTACAGCCGTCGATTTTATTGTATGAAAAATCAATAAAGTATTACGATAAGGATTAAGTATTTGATTTTTATGAATAATCCAACAATTTGTCGTTTCCCCTTTGTGTTACAGTAGCTTACGTAATTTCATACCTACTTCTCTTTTTATACAATATGACTTTTAACTCTTTATACATCTTATAGTGATAATGTAGATAGTGGATATTACTTGCATAGATAGTGTAATAATAATAATAATAATAATAATAATAAATCATTTATTTCTCAGTATATGGTACATTGAGATCTTACATTTTACATTGGTTCACACATACTACCATTGCTGGTGTAGAAATATAAAGTAATGAGCTAAGGCATGCAAATCAGAACTAAGTACTAGAGGAATATTAAAGTATTGAATATTTTGTATTATGTTAGTGAAGTTATGATTTTAATGACACATCAATAGACTGGTAAGGATTTAAAATATTCTATGTCAAAATATAAATGGTTAAATAATAATAAAAATAAAATAAAAATTATAATTATAACGTAAAAAAATAAAACAAAAACTATAATAATAAATCATATGTCAAAATGCCAAAAATAAGTAATAATGTCAAAAATAAAAATACAATGTCAAAGAATTCTAAATTACAATGTCAAAGAATATTATGATCTAAATTACAATAAGCATGTCAAAAGGTATGATTTAAAAATTCATTGACGGAATAAAAACACATGTCTAAGAGCCAAGCGAACATTTTACATTTAAACTTATTGATTGGTAACATTGTCAGGGCATGAGGTAATTTATTATAAATTTTAATAATCATACAACCGGCATTTCTACTATATAATTGCAATTTCTGAGCAGGTACTAGTAATTTACCGGCGTATTTTTTGTTCAGTCTTTCGGAGACTTGTTCATTTAATAAAAATAAATGAGGGTATTTTTTTACAAATAGACACACTTCAAAAATATACAGACATGGAAGTGGAAGAATTTTTAGTTTTTTAAATAATGGCCTGCAATGATCAAAATATTCTGCTCCACTCATGGCTCTGATACATTTTTTTTGTACTATAAATGCTCTTTCCACATCTACTGAATTACCCCATACCACTAGGCCGTAACGCAACACTGATGATACATACCCATGGTAAGCATTTAGGACTGTTTTCCTACTAGACACTAGTCTTAACTTGCGAAGAGCATATACAAACTTATCAAGCTTACTGCATACTCTTTCTACATGTTCCTTCCAGTTCAATTTGTTGTCAATTATTATACCTAAAAATAAAGCTGATGGTCCTGGTTGCAGAGTTGCATTGTTATGTCTAATTACTGTTGGTGTTACTGTCAAGTTAGATGTTTGAAATTGAACTATTTTGGTTTTTCCAATATTGACATGAAGATTATTGTCTTCCAGCCATTTTATCACATTCATTAATTCATTTTTAGTATTAATTTCCATGTCATTTTTGTTGGAACATTTTATTGTCAAAGTAGTATCGTCAGCAAATTGGATACATTCATATTTTAAACATTTTTTGAGGTCATTAATATACAATATAAAAAGTAGCGGACCCAGTACACTTCCCTGTGGGACGCCAGAAACATTAGTTTTTAATTCTGAGCAATATGTCATCCTAGTATCATTTTCTATCCTAGAGATAATAGTTCTCTGTTGGCGATTAGATAAGTAGCTTTTAAGCCAATCATGCGTTTTGCCTCTTATACCATATTTTTCCAGCTTATAGAGCAGTCGTTCGTGTGATACAAAATCAAATGCCTTGCTCATGTCTAGAAATACCGATAAAGTCGACATTTTTTTATTAAGAGCTTCGGTAATTAGTTTTACTAAGGCAAAACAGGCTAGAGTCGTTGAACTGTTTTTCCTAAAACCAAACTGATTCTCCACAATTAAATTGTATTTAGTAACAAAGCTATTTATTTTATTATACATTGCTTTCTCAAAAATTTTCGCAAATATTGGGATCAGTGTAATGGGCCTATAATTGCCCATATCAGTACAGTTGCCCTTTTTGTATAGGGGTTTTATTATAGACTCTTTTAGCCTAGATGGGAAAATACCTTCTTCAAAAGAGAGGTTTATTAAGTAGCTAAGTGGGGGTGCTATAATTTTTGCGCTCAATTTAATTATTTGAGTGCTAACTTCATCATATCCGGTAGAATTTGTATTGTTTAATGAATTAATTATTTTAATTACGTCAATATCATTCACTGGAGTCAGAAATAAAGTATTTATATTATTGTCAATGTTAATCTGGTTAACGTCATGATTATTATTGTTGGTTTCTTGTGTCAGCTCTATAAAATAGTTGTTAAATTGGTTACATATATCATTAGGATTATTAATTTTTTTATCAAGGATTATTATTTCTTTTATGTCGTTACTATTATTAGGTTTATTTAAATTATTTTTTATGATTGACCATGTCGCCTTACATTTATTTTTAGAAATATTTAAAAAATTGTTGTTATTTATCTGTTGTGATTTTGAAATGCATTTTTTTAAGATCTTAGTGTAGCTGAGGTATTTTCTCTTGTGATAACCTTTGCTTATAGCATTATGTTGATATTCGTAATATAAGAGTCTTTTTTTAATGCATGATATTTTTAAACCCGTACTTAGCCATTTGTTTTTTATGGGTTTATTGCTCTTTTTAACTAGAATTACGGGAAAACACAATTTATAGAAGAGCGTGAATAGGTCGTGGAATGTGTTAAAAGCCTCATTGCAGTACGTCACCGTGTAAATTTCATTAAAACTTAAGGGTGCTAAGCAATTTAAAAATTTTTTTATGTTGTCTTTATTATAGTCCCTCTTCTTTTCATACCAGAATTTTATAGATTTTGATTTATTATACGTCTCTTGAAGGTAAAAAGTTAAAGATTGACCGGTATCGTGATCTGAGAGAGCTAGATTATGTGTACTGCATTTTAAATCAAGTGCGGGAATATTACTGGCTATTTGGTCTATACTAGTATTTTTCCTAGTAGGCATTCTAACATGTGGTGTAATATTGTAATTGTGCAGTATGGATATTAGTTCTTTTGAGTATTTATTAGCTTTTAATATGTCTATATTCCAATCTCCGCATACAATAATATTTTTTTTAACTTTGCGGGTTATATTGCGTAACAGTAATTCAAGATTTTTTAAGAATTTGAACACGTCTGAATCCGGAATTCTATAAATGCACACTATAATTAGATTATGGCTCAATATTTCTATGCCACAGCATTCAAAATAAAAATCATTAGCTAGTTCATCACTTATTGGTAACGGACTAAAAATTAGACCTTTTCTTACTAAGACGCATGTTCCACCACGTTTTTTCCCGTGTCTCGTGTAACTAGCAGCTAAGTTAAAATGTGTAAGTACTAAATTACTTTCATGTCCTGACTTTATAAAAGTCTCACTTAGACAAATAAAATCAATATGGCCAATCTGATTTTCTAAGTCCGATATTGTAATTTCGAATAAATCAATTTTATTCAAGATCCCAGCTATATTTTGGTGTAATAGTACAATTTTTTGTTTTTTTTTAGAACTGCCATGACTATATATAACATTTTTACATAACGGGGCGAAAAAGAGGTATTTGAGATTTTTTTGGGGATTTTGGAGACACACAATAGTTATATTCCGTTGAATAAGGCTCTATATTTACGAACAGTTGGCGGAAAATACTGTCGTAAATACGTTTTTGACCGAGTTTGTTAACTTTGCCCGTATTATATGAAAATGTTTCATCGGCGGATAGATCACGATTACTGTCAAAAAAGTAAGCATAATTATAGTTTTCTATGTCCAGGTAAAGTAATCTATTAAACATTTCTACTTTATAGTTGTATATCAAAGCCCCTAGTACATATGTAGGGCAACATATAATAATATTTGTATTAGATATATTTTTCAAAGTTTCTCTAATGAACCTGACCAGTTCAATAGATTCGTCGGTGCCTTTAAAATCCCGCTCACCAATCACAATGATACAGTAGTCATCCAGGCTATAATGCTGTATTTTATTCGCTAAATTTGACATAATGTCCTTTATACTACTATTGCTTGACAGGTAGTGACAAAACTCGAAGTGTTGGCCAAAAGTATTTTCCAATATTTCTAGTGTACCGCTATGATTGCAGTTACTAAGAACGCATAGCTTTCTTTTTCTCCTACAGTCTTTTATTATTACCCTTTGATCTTGTGGTGTCTTCTTGTGTTGACTAATTTCTTTTTCGTTATAACTGCTATACTCGGTAGATACCGATGCCTCTGTCTGTGTTTGCTTATTCTTGTATATTGGTACAGAAACTTGTGTCTTTTTATTTGATACTAGATCGCAAGTAATTTCTTTAGATATTGTAACATTTTCGGTAAGTAAGTCTTTGTTCATTTGCTTCAAGTTTAGGTTTTCCTGCACATCAGTTATAGATACAAAAGTTTCTGATGCTCCGTTATCATCTATCATTCTAGGAGATATATCAAAATGATCTAACTCTAATAATGTGTTTGAACTCTCAATGCAGTCTGTTTTACTGTGGCTAGATGAATATTCTTGTCCTAAGGATACCACACGTAGATTGTCCGTAATAGAACGTCTATTTTTTTTTCGTGCAGACAGTAATTTTTGTCTTTGCGACTTTATAGGACTAGTACAAAGATCCTTCAATGTATTAATATAAACTTGTTGTCGTAACACTGTGTCTTTAAGTTCGTTGTTTTCACATATCACTTTGTCTAATTCATTTTGTGTAAGTTCAAATTGTTCTTTTAACTGTGATATTTCAACCTTCATTTCTTCTAGTTCATTTTTGCTTATACCCGTTGATAGATCAAGACTTCTTGCGTTTATGTCCGAAGATGTTCTGTCCAATGATGAGTCATTACTAATACTCAGTAAATCTATTGACTTTGATCTAAACAACTGTTTACGTCGTCGAAATGTTACGTTGTGGTTTATTTCTGTAGACATAGTTTAAAATATCACCAAACAACTTACAAAAAGAGTTTGCGTATCGTGAGAATGGAACTCGGACTACGCTGTGCTTGGATGTAGCTACGTTACTGCCGGAGCTATTCGCTCAATTAAGTGGATTGGTGAAATAGTGCACCTCAAAGTAAATGAAATTTTTAAATTAACTAGTGGCGGTTAAGTGTGAGTCATGCATGGTAGCTTTTTGCACAGTTCCTTTGTTCACTTGATTTTAGAATAATAACACTTTTTACTTATTTGGAATTGTTATTTCACTTTTGAATGTTGATTAATATATTGTAGTTATTCATTCGTATTGTTTTTTATCTTAATATTCACTGTATTCGCATTGGTTTTTATTGTTTATCACTGTTTTCGTGTCACTGTTTTTAGTTTTATGCGTCGTCGATTTTTGCGTTTTTAATCAATAATAACACTGTCACTGCTAGTTTACAAGTCTAGCTGCACCCTCATGTAAAATACACTGTTTAAATCATGGGTTTACTATTTTTTTTTTATTATT
The DNA here is from genome assembly GCA_949316365.1 of Hoplodrina blanda. NCBI lineage: Eukaryota > Metazoa > Arthropoda > Insecta > Lepidoptera > Noctuidae > Hoplodrina > Hoplodrina blanda. The sequence continues at coordinate 13,277,673 of OX438581.1, forward strand.
TAATTACGAGCACAATCACATGTAATGGTTACTTGTCAGCGCCATCTAGCGTACGTTTTTAAGTAAGCTGTTATAAATAAATAAAAATAAATAAAAAATCTTTCAGGGGGTTAAAGTACCTACTCATTAATATTAAATTACGGAACCTATTCTGAAATATGAAAATTTGCTGCTGCACAAAAATGAACTATGTACAATACGAAAAAAATGTTTTGAATAGCTGATTTTTGTTTTCATATTTCAGAGTAGGTCCTGCTGTAAAATGCAACGTCTATGTTTTTTACAATTAGTACTGATTTTTCAATAATCCAATATGCCTTTTGGTCACTTGTCCAATATAGGTACATGCAATGATACGGACAAGTTTTTTGGTTCCCTGATAAGAAGAAAAGGGGGAGGGGACGCTTTTTAATAATACTATTATTATGTATATGTTTTGTTTATGGTTTTAAAGGTAAAACTATGCTAATAGTGTTGCTTAATTAGGTACCTCGTTGCCGACTGCCTCGTTGGTCTAGTGGTCGCAAAGCGCGACTGCTGAGCATGAGGTCTTGGGTTCGATTCCCGGGTCGGGCAAAGTGTTATTGGGTTTTTCCTTTAGGAATTTCTCAGTAGCAGCCTCGGAGTCTGGATTTGTGCCCGGTTGATGGCAATAGGCTCGCCCCCTATTACATGGGACTTAAACATAACTGGCGAAATGTGGGTGTACTAATGGGTACACCTCTGCCTAACCCTTCGGGGATAACAGGCGTGATGATGTTATGTAATTAGGTACCTATACGCAGTTTAAACCACAAAAAATGACTTAGCAAGTCAACGAAGCTTGGAGATTTAAACTCAGAGGTCCACTTCTCATATCCTCCTAAAAGTGGTTGATCCCTACATGATTTTCGATAGCCCCTGTCCACATCTCAAAAGTAACCCAATTAATATGATTTTCAACAAAGAAATAACATTCACACGACCAAAATCCGTTTGCATGAAAAATTATTCACGCTATTTCAGATTCAGCCGCGCCGTCCGTATCTCTTATGACAGATTTCTCTGCTCATAAACATAAATTTTCCAGCGGGGCCGATACTCGTGGGAACCCACCTCGGGGCGCACTCGACCACCAACACTCAACGACTTTTCACTTTCTTAAACCAAAACCAGCCGAAATTAAACTTTAAAATCAACTGCACAAAGTGCAATTTGAGTGCAGTAAGAATGGCTGCTAGAAAATAAAGCTGTTTCAGAAAATTGCACGCTATCAAAACTACAACGGTTGCGTTCGCAATAAAACAAAATGGCGAGGACTGTGCAGGGTTGGCATTTATTTCATGTGATGATGAAATTTCGTAGGAATATGAAAATGTAACTGTATTACTTACGAATTTGAGTTCAATATAGTTTTTCTCGCATACCAATCGTCTTGCACTACTGAAAATGTTCTTCAATATTCTATCATGTGCACCTTTCAAATGCTAAGACCACGAGTTACATACGACATGGTTTTCAAATAAATCAAATCGTCTGGCAAAGGAATTACTGATACAAATCCTCTCCATTAGTACCAAAGGAATGAGGAACATAGACAGCCCTATGTGACAGTTGCATAAATAAATGCGCGCGCATAAATTTCAAAATAAGAACATCGTTTATCGAGGAGACATCTTTGGGGATGTATTATGCTATATATCGAAATTAATGCTCTTAACATCGACTTACTTTATAATAAGAGAGAGGGAGACGGAAGATAGATTGGAGAGACGTGAACGTTGATAATAAAGGTCTAATGGAGATGTTCTTGTCTTGTACATTTTGTAACTGTATTGCATAATGTGGCTCGTATTGTGTACGTTCTTAGGTTGAGTAATATTTTAAGGAAAGCAATGAAAGGAGACATAAATGGGTTCTATTATAAGTTTATACTTTATGATCCATAATTCAAAAACCATAATTAGGTAGGTAACTATGGAAACCATTAATTTAGGAAATATATTTTCCTATAAGTTTATTACCTATTGCGTCTTGTATTTTTTTATTTGTAACATTTCAATCAGGAATAGGTAATTACCTGAATATTTGAAAAGTTAAAAAGAAACAAGGCTTATCAGTTTTTTGATCAATTTAATATTTTTAGTAACAACTAATCAATATTTTAATTATAAATAGATACTGCTAATGTACAACCAATATTACAATAAATTGTGTCAACCCCCAAAAAGCGGTCACTGGACGAATATATTTCAAAAAGGTACATTTATTTTACAAATAATAAGATTTGAGATTCAGATAAGTTCAGCTGATTTCAATTGTATTTTTACCTAATATTAACAATTTAAAATGCTACATTCACATAAATAACTTAAAATAATCAATAAAGACAATATTTACATGCGTAAAAAATGATTTCACAATGACAAATTGACAATAATTCGATTAGGCAGAATAATAATTTTGATTAAAACTGGCAGAAGCTGTCAGGTGTAAAAGGTTAAAAAAAAAGAAAATGGCACTAATTCGATTTTCGAAATTCATAACGGTTTCGGTTTTTTAAATTACGTTAAAATACTTTTTTTATCACAATAGCTATCATGCTAAAAATCAAAACAATGGCTTTAATAAATCCAGTCATGGATATTATAACTACGAAAATTAAAAAAAAAACTTCAGTCTTTTAAATCCGATGCGGTATCAGTTCCTCAGACTCTGTCATTGAATTCCGAAACATTTTTAAAAAGTTACCTATGTACAGAGATCCGATTATTAAGCGCTTTTTTAACAATACATTGATAAGTACTTGAATACCTGTTTTAAATAATACCGATTGTTTTAACATCGGATTTTTTTTCACTAAAACTAACACGTTATTTTACTTTAATACATTACGTAATATTAAAGTAAAATAAAATAAATTAAAACAAGTTTTTAATAAATATTTTTTTATAAAAAACATACTTGACGAGTTAGTATGCTCAGTGCATTTTATTTTACATAATAATTAAGCTCAGTAGGATTAGGCTACCTATATATACTTACTGGCTATACTATGTTTATATCACATATGAAATATCATTCAAGTTGATATAATTACTTGTATGATCAATAAAGCTTCCACAAAACTGGCAAACTATCGAATTTGGAATGTCAAATTTTTTTGTCATCGGGAAGATTTCAAAAGAAAAGATTTTTGTCAAAAGATTGTCAATGTTAATTCAAAAAAAATATCAAAGTTAGTGGGTTATGTTAGTCCAAAGGGTTATGAAGGAATATTAAACTCGCCAAGTGTATAAGTTCGCGATGCAATCTGTATGATTACAATAACATATGTATAAAAGCGTTGTAATACAATATTACTATTGTAGTAACACATGCATTTAAGTACACTAAGAACGGATGAAGGGACGAGCATCTGTATAAAAAAATGTGTAACGAGTGTCAGGCGGGTTCGCGTGCAACACTATCTCCCTGTATCGGACGCGACACGCATACAATATTATACGTATAATACTGATTATTTAATTCGTTTAATATTTAATTAAAATTCTCCAGAGCGTTTATCTCGTAATGTGGGACACTTTTACGATGGCGCTACTTACTGACTGATAAGGGCCCAACGCTACCTCCGCCGCTGAACACCCAAGAAGACACTTTATGCAAATGCCATTAAGCCACAAATTCCATTAGCCGGTTTAATTATAATATGAAATTATAATTACAAGATAATTTCGCTGTTGAATCTCAAAACAGTTATGCGAGCATGCACCCAACGCGGACGTCCATAAAATAGAAAGTATTTATAAAACTCAAATGATTATTGCCGCTGTTTTAATAATTGCAAATAACTTCTTTGAAAAACTTGAGTATTAACTTTGGAATGGTATTAAGAAATATCATTTAAAGTCTCGTACATTTCATTTTGCGTACGTGTCTCCTTGGGTTGTTCAGTCGAGTATGTACGATACCTACGAATAAATAAATTACACAGCTGACCGCGTAAGGAAACCAATAAGTCCAATTTAGAATAAATACAAAATGAGTCGTTGATAGAAATAAATCGTCTGTAAACTGGTCTCATTAATTTCCGAACGACAGTGTCCAAAAAAATAAAGTTACTAGATCACATGTTCGCACTTAATAGTCAAATAAATTAACCGAACGAGTAGCTTACTTTAATTTTACGCCGGATCAATTATCATGTATAAAAGAAGAAATAAACAGTGATAGAGAAACTATTTACATAAGTCAACATGATATACGATTTCGACGACTTGGATGGATGAAAAAGTGAAGTGATTATATACAAGGCCCGTTATCTGCCTCCGAATAAGAAAACAGGTCCACTCTCGAGACTGAGTCACAATCACATCTGTCCGACACTCAAGTTTCTCTCATTGATCACTTTGTCATCGTCCGCGAGTCTATAAACACGTGTGCACCACTTTTTCTGTGCGACAGAGTTTGCACTTGACCTCGCAGCACCATTGGAAGATGCAGTTACATCGTTCCACCACGAACATGGTCTCCGTCCGGTACCCTCGGCCGCAGCACATAAGGTCGCAGCCGTCCACCCCGATGCTCGTGTCATTACAGGCGCGCCCGTGTGTGCCGGGAATGCCTAGTCTTGGATTCTTTTCACAGAAACCTGGTGATGATTCCAAGTAAACCAAGTCTTTCGCCCCCGGCGATTTATGGTCTGGATTATGAGGCCGCAGTTGGAACCTGTATCGGTCTCTTCGTGGCACTCTGTGTGGTGCCGCATCGTTCCGCTGCGCAGGTGGCTCCAGGTCAGTGTTAGGCATCATGACCCGCGACGCGCCGTCGAAGCGGTCCTTCAGCGAGTCGCCCACAGAGCGGAAGCTGGGCAGCCTCATCCAGCAGGTCTTGACGGTGCACGAGCCCGACATGCCGTGACACTTACATTCCTGTCGCATCTCCGTTTGCACATGCTGCGAACAAAACAACACAATGAGCATCACGTACTTTAATTTATTCTATCATGGGGAGGTCTATAATGATGTCCAAATATCTTTAAATTCCACCGATAAGCTTCGATTCAGTGTGATCGATGATCTTTTAAGCGTACTCCATCGATCGCATCTCACGATCGAGCAAATTGTTACAAATCGTGAAGAGGTGGGCCGGTCGTCACCGCGCGTGGACCGATCATAAATCATACTCTAGGGACATTCATCATTCTTAGAAGGTAGATAAATGACGCGAGGATGGGAGACAGTAAATATTTTCCTATCTCGGAGCGCAAGCGCTTCGTAGAACGTCGACGACGGTATTTATTCATTGACATGTAGATGGCCGCGTATGTTATACAGTCTAGTGTCCAAATATGTGTTAAACAATCGATGGAATGCTGTGAATATTCATCAGGTGGACACCCAGTGCGTCTGTCGTGACAGGAATTAAGCACTTCGGTTAATGACGCGTCTGGGTGGCTCGGGGCGCCAGACGTCCCTTTTTGATGAATTTTGGGAAGGAGCGGACAGTGGATATGCAAATGTGGGTGTGCGGTGGGAGGGAGATGCGCGAGCGCAACGAATGAGTGCCTGTTGCGCAGTCGTCGCGCGCTGGGCCGTGCCGCCCGACGCATAATTAATATTACACAACGCGACATGTCAAGTGGCGGACGATCGATCGTCATCCATAATGGTAATGTAAACACGCCGCGATGACAATGGCCGTCATTGGCGATAACTGTTTGTTTTATGGATGTTTATAAGGTGCTACTGTCGAGTGGCGATTGGATAAGCATATTGACAGGAGTGTTCAACACTTACCGATCGTCCGGCTTCGTTGTTGTGTAGGTTCATTTTTTCTCTCAGGGTTTTGCCTCTTTCGCCGGTGTCTACGAATTCTCGGCTGAATCGGAAACCGAAGCCGATGTTGTCGCTGCAGCCGCCCCACTTCCAGACGCGGACGTTGGCCGCGGCGGCGGCACGGGTCCGGTGCGGCACGCGGTCTACGTGCGAATAGTCGCACGTGCACGATTCTATGGAGCCTTCAGCGCACGCGCGCGCTACTGCATGCGTCACTCCCGCGCTTGTGATAGCGTAGATGAACGCCGTTTCGCGGCAACCTGGTGACAATAGAACGTTGTTTGATTAATTTATGCTAATTTATATAGAAAGGAAAAGTGGTTTAACAAACTACATTTAAGCATGGAATGCCTCTGTTAGATTTGGGACGTGAGACAAGTGGTATAAAGACTATCTAGATAATGATTTAGATAAAACCCGTTGATTAAATACAGCATACTCATACCTAAGTTATTAAGTTAGGCAGTTACACATATTTCACTTTGGCATGTTTGGTATTCGTATAATTAATTCATCCCAACTGCAGAGGGGTCCATATTTAATCAAATTTTATTATTGCTCCGGGTACAGGGATAAAAAATCTCGACGTTTTAAAATATTTTAGGTATTATAATTTAAACACGCAAAACATTTGGGCTCATCAAGCAACTGCAATCCGAGGGATTGAATTGGCTTTGCTCTTTTTAGTCGTATTATTTTATTGACATTTTTAATTTGTTGACAGTATTAAAATCCTTTTCGAGAGCAATGGGCACATTAGGTTTTTTAATTTCCTTCGTAAAAATTCTATCACAAGTTTCGACCTGTCTGCCTTATTTTATTTTTTATAATTTAAAAGCGTGGGTAATTTTTTTTAAATTTTAAATGTTACTGTCCTAAATGGGGCGAGAGGTGTAATCAAAATAAACTGAATATTCCGTATAATCAATGTGTTTGGAGTTATCAAGTAAGGTTATAATCGTTTAAAAGAAACAAGATCATTAAGTTTATATTCACACAATAAAGACTTGAGCAATGATTACATCGCGTTCATTCATCCCGTTCGGACGAATACATAAATCGATGCTCGCATCCCGTATCGAATACTATAAATAATTAATGGCCCGGCATTAGAATCAAATACTCATAAAATACAATTAAAAGAGAGAGAGGGTATATCTCTGAGATTGAAAATAAAAGAACAGCCTCTTACCTACCCGAGAGATTATAAATTTGATCATTACAAGTGGTACGCGGCGCGCGCATCGAATTCTCTCTCTTAATATCGATTTAATAGCCCTTGTACTTTAACGATTAATACCATACCAGGCCTTTGTCTACGCCAGCTCGACTCCACAATGAGACGATATTATTAACCGTACGGGACCCTAGTGACGTCACCGATTGACCATACGACATCATTAAAATATTCCATTATAACTTAATGAATCATAACACCCAGAACATGATTTTTGAGGACGCCTATATCTCGGTGGTTGCGTTCAGACTTTATCTCGTAGACATTGTAATTTTACGGCATAATGCGCATTAAAACTGGTATTGTTGAGGTGCTCATTAAACGCTCTCGCCCCGAATGCATCCAAGATTATGATGAGATTCTCCCAAAGCTATTAAGAGCCGATCTTGATCGCTAAATACCTGAATGAAAATAAAACTGACAATTAACGCCGTTCTAACACAAGTGTAATCGCGTGTCACCTCGCCGGCTAATACCATTCATTTAGTAATATAGTGAGGCTCGCGCTCCTTTGGTGGGCTTCCGGCCACCGAGGCACCACTATAAAATCCCTTCGGAAAAAACTCACAGACCCCGTATGGATGTAAAAATAATAAGGAACGCGTATTTGTTGTTATTTATAATAATAATATGTGGAACGAGCCCGGAGCAGCCCGCGCCAGCTTTATTAAGGACTCAATAAGCAAATGAAATCATTTTTTTATTGAGTTGTCATCGTGCACCGATATAAATTACGTTGCGCACACACTGCCGCGGACCGCTCTCGGATTCGCTTTTTGTGCTTCCCTTTGGGATGTTATACAAAAGTATTTTATTCAGCAATTACTTGAGACGTTCGACCGGGAATTTTAATGTCAATTTCGCCATCATTCAATGCTCGGACGAAATTAATTCAAGGTAGGGATACGTACATACGAGCGGTCGTGGAATCGTGCATTTATCTTCTGTAATGACTTGGAAACGTTCGGTCGCATTAACTATAACGTATAGGTGAGGCCAATTAAATATGGCACACGTAAATAACGCTTGTGAAATTATAGCTTTCGGGTTAACATTGAGGTGTAATGTGCGATGCCAGATGAGCGTTAGGGAGGGGAGGGGGGAAGGGTTACAGCTTCACAAGGTAATGTTTGTGTTTTATCGTCGGAATATAAATCGGGAGGCTTCACGGATATCTGTTTTAGTGCGTTACGACGAGTGAGCGAGCCGGAGGTCGTCCGGCGGGGTGCCGGCACCGCACCGGGCTGGCCCGGCCAGGTGCTCGCACCACGTGCTGAGAACACGTCTTCATAACCCGTAGATAAATGTCGCCACATCTGGCCACCACAGATGTGAATCACAGCCCGCTGTGATTTTAACATCGCTACTTTTACTTTATCTCCGACATGATCTAACGGTACGCGACTACCCGACCAATTAGATACATAAACGACAACTGGAAATAATTTTTAATTGGTCTGTGAGAATTTTAAGGCTCGTCTATCGATGATTCACGGCCGTGCCTCGACCCGTTTGACATCGTTCGGTAGTGATTCTTTGTTCTGCATTAAACATAAGTACCCATTTATACAACTATAAATAAATTGTTTTCAATATTTCATCGTGGTGTGTGCGACGAGCAACAAAGCCGATTGTCGCGTTTTGCGAATAAATCGCGACGTAGAAAAATTATGACAGATGTAAAAAGGCTCCGTCTGCGTGAGCGCATTAGTCACGGCATTAAATATAATGTAAATTCCCGACACGAGCCTAATTAAACGACCAAACAACACTAATCCGACACCGGCGTTGTATAAGTTCTAATACAAATAGTCATTCATTACCAACTCGTATAGGCCTACGCAATAAAATATTCATAATTAAGGTGCGCTATTATTTTATTGAGGCAATTTCGCCCCATCAAATTGCAGTCAAATAAGAACAAACATAAGTAATGTGGATCTATAAAAGTAAATTATTATTATAACTGATAATAAAGTGCTGTCCGTGGATTATCTGTGCAGATAATAAATGGTCCCGTGGAGGGTTAACAGCGCAAGTACCGAGCGATAATTCCGTCCCGACGGATTGGCAGTTAAGGCGAGGCGTTGAGAATTTATAAAAGTCAAAAACTCGTAAATCCGAGAGCGCGTCCGCCGCATCGCACTGTTAAAATAAAACTTAATCACTGTTGACATTTGACGAACACCTGGCCCCGCGGCCACTACCATTAAATAATTCAAAATTAATGTACTAATTAAATATGTTCCTGTCCGCATTGAGTCATCACGCTGGGGTGTTTCCATAAGATTAATTTGAAAGATTGACTTACGAAGGTTTCGCGCGTCGCGCCTCTCGACTCTTATTTATGACGACTTGCATTATTCAAATTTGATGAGACGTAATTACTCAAAACATCCATAAATCACTCGGTTTATAATACGGTGTTTGGCCGGTTTAGAAATCGTTCCGGCTCGCACCGCTTTATCGCACTGCGATGAAGTCATTGACGTCGTGTTAGTTGTATCTAAACATGTCTTTTACGAGTATATAATTACATTATCTACTGAAAGACTGATCGTAGATATTATTAAAGATGGGATTCTACTGTTAACAAAATAAGAATGGAATTCGACGCATACTGAGAGAGGAATCTTCTATTCCTCTCAAAGAAGGCAATTTCGCCGTAAAGGCACTTGGAAGATGGGGCAATAAAAAGCAATAATTCATTTTCGTTATGCCATGTATGGGTGATAATTTCACATTGAGTCCGCGTCCCGAGACTCCGATGCGACAATTCAAAATTACGTCGGTCGTATATCACTCATTGTGAGTGGCACAAAGCGCTGCCAGCTACCACTAGCTACCAGCCAACAGCCAGCATCGCGACACCCATTCTCACAATGGACAAAGACATTTGTTTTCAAACTACAGAAAAAAGCACCGAAAATAATTTCGTTTTAAGTGAGCTGTCCATAAACAATAAAAGGGCGATCGGAGCATTGGAAGCTGGGAATCCATCGATAAATATGATCTCGGTCGCCCCCGGTCGTCGCCGGTCCTAATCGTCTCATTTCAGTTTCACAAAACGCGCGTTATCTCGAAAACAATTCAAACGCCACAAAACCTAAAACGCTTATCTAATTGAGCATTAAATATTTCGTCGAGGGCATTTTATATCAGCTTTATTTTCGGTGTCGATCGTTTTATACGTTTTATCCACCCACGACGTCGGCATCTCGGGTGCGCGTACGATACACACCAAAACAGGAAATATTTGAAAAAAGGTCGGGTTTTATTGGCCGAGTTACCTGCCATTAGGAGCTGCGTTAGGTGTAAACGTAGCTTCCGTGGGGCTTGTACGAGTGCAGTGGAATCGCTAAACTACACCGCAGGGGGCTCACCGCGGGAACTCGGACCATATATTTTCTATTCTCGGCTCGACAATGACGCGACGAATAAAGGCCTTACTATTGTGTCGTTGTCATCATTTGTGTTAATACGATCCTTGAGGTTTACACCACAATGAGATGAAGTTGTCGCGTCCGAGTGTCAATGGTGTGACAACGTGTAAATTAGTAATTATAGGTGTCGCGTCCGGGGGGGCTTTGTGCGACCAGCTTGTGATTATGGGCAGACTAAAGAGCTATACGTTCGGGATTGATGAGTTTTGGAGATCACATTTGCGAGTTTACGTTTTTTGTTTATTAAGAAGCGTTGTGACGGACTCCCGCGGGGTCGAGACCGTTTTTATGCTTCTTAAATGAACGTAATTGCAATGTATTAAATTTTTTCAACGTGTGTAGTTGCGTCAGCCGCCGTGCGCCTCGCCCGCCCTGCTTGCCCTTAATAAAGTAATATGGTCTAAATGCACACGCATATAACATAAATTTCGTAATCGGTTTGCTCTTTTTATCATGTGAAATTATTACGATGGTGGTCCGAAGTCCGTGCTATATCTGGCTTTTAATTTAGAAAAATGGTACTCCGCTTTTATAGTTTGTATGCTCGCATACAATATCAATATTTATTTTTTGCTCTAGGCGTTTAGTTTAATGGTCGTCGATGGTAAATACTTTACTGTGTGCGCAAGAACTATATATCATTTGGATGCGAGCACTAGAATTAAATGATTTAATGTTTTAAATTAATATGACTGGCTTTGTGTCTAGCTGAATTATGAACGGTTATTCATTGCGGTTTAAGCTGACTAGTAAGTGATGTCTGATCTTAAGTTTTATAAAAGACCATTCAATGACTTTCTTAAGTGTCGGTGTTGACATTTAAATTCCTAAATCGGCAAAAGAAATCATGAATATCTTTAATTGGTTTTATAACATAAATAGTTTAGTATATTTTTTTGTGTGTTGGTTGGTTCCACTTTTGGTAGATCGCCTGAGGCTAAAAGCGACCCAACCTGACTTTTTTCTTTATGGCTAACATTATTGTTATGTAAACATATAACTAATTGCGATTTGTTACCAATTTTGTTTTCATGAATATTTTATAAGTTTAATAGTTTATGACATCTCGTTTTATAATGAGAAAACGCCATTTGAATCAACAATAGATTTGTTGTATTAGTTCTGCGTTATGAGCTAAGAATTATTAAAAGATGTTGGGCAAGTTTTTATAAAATTCTTAATTGCATCAGAATTAGAGCATCCGTTTTGAAGATAAAATCTACTAGACGGACAAACAAATTAAAATTCAGAAACGTTAAGGTTCTATCGTTCTATAATAGGTTGACCTTTGATTGAATCGTTAACTTCATCAATTAAATTAATTTATTAACACAAAGGTGGTTTGTTATTTTTTACTTTGCTGCTATTGAAATAAAGTCACCTATTCCCTACTTCTAACTGTTTTTTGTGACCTTATTAAGTTGATATTTTGAGAAAAACTACTTTTGTCAAATAATCGATTTTCATTTGACATAACATCACATAAGATAACATCACGCCTGTAATCCCCGAAAGGTTAGGCAGAGGAGTACCCATTAGTACACCCACATTTCGCCAGTTACGTTTAAGTGTCATTTATTAGGGGGCGAGCCTATTGCCATCAACCGGGCCCAAATCCAGACTCCGAGGCTGCTACTGAGAAATTCCTTATGGAACCCAATAACACTTTGCTCGACCTGGGAATCGAACCTAAGACCTCATGCTCAGCTTTCGCGCTTTGCGACTACTAGACCAACGAGGCAGTCATTTGTTTTTTTTTTATAAAAAAATGGTGAGCTAATGAAAATTATCTTATTACAGAAATCGAAATTCTTTACTTATAGACTAGAAAGTATGAACAAAAAGGATCTTATTCTCGACTAATAGAGACATTTACAGAAACAGCTTGCACTATTCATTAACGCATTTGAAGCGCGGGTCAATAACCGGAGCAGGCAAGACTTAGTCGATATATTGCGCCTGCGCCGATCCCAAATGAGATCGAATTAGCTCAAGATACGGCAGCCGAAGCTCTTAATTTTGATGATAACCCCCTAATGCTTAACCTGAACTCTGATCTACCAAAAGCTTTTACAAATAACTAATTTTACCGACAGAGTTAATTTTGAAACTTTTTATTTAAGTAGGTACTTTATTCTACTGGCTTGCGCCTGCGACTTCGTCCGCGATCAAGTTAATATATTATCCTACGGGAATTGTATATTTTTATGAATAAAAAGTCCTATGTACTATTCCAGACTATAATCCATCTCTGTGCCAAATTTCATCTAGATCCGTTCAGCCGTTCTGGCGTAATTGAGTTACAAACATCCATCCAAACTTGCATTTATATTTTACTTTTAGATTTTTTCCATAATCTTTATTATTAGCATTTTTATACACATACACGGTTGATGGCAATAGGCTCGCCCCCTATTACTTACATACAACTTAAACAACTTGAACATAACTGGTGAAATGTGGGTGTACTAATGGGTACACCTCTGGCTAACCCTTCAGGGATTACAGGCGTGATGTTATGTTTTATTAAAAAAAAAAGAAATTACAAATAATATATTTTTGATAATATTTTTTACACTGTGTTTGTATTTGAACTAAAAAGTCTTGTTGCAAAAACTTATAAGTGAACGAAAAAAAAAACGCAAACGACAAAATTGAATCACAAAACTGCCTTTTTTTGCTATTATAGCGAATAATTCTTGTTGTGCCGAACAGATGTTCGCAGGCTCATAATAAGGCGTATCGCGTACAAAGCATCGAAATCGGACACCGGAGATAGGGCAGCCCCGATCTGACAACAAAATAACGTCTTGCAGATAAAAAACCTGCTTGTCAAACAATTTTAAACCTTATTTACATTACCCTTAAACTCTAGCAGCTTTTAAGTCGCGTCTAAAATGGAATAAAGCAATGCGTTTTAAAACATTTTAATTTCGAAGTGTACCTTTATAAATGTAGGTTATTATTTTAAATTGAAAACTAAGACTTTATACTGTTTAATAAAATGCTTAATGCATTGGATTATGTAGGTAAAGCATCTAAAAGGGATTAGTAATATCCCTAACCTATTGAATTTAGTTGTGTAACCAGTATTGTAAGGCTAATGGGTATCTATTTGCTGATTTATATCTATTGATAATAATCTACATCCATTCAAATCAACTAAATGGATTCGACGCTCGCGCAATTGTGGACCGGTGTTTATGGGGTATAAAAACATGTTTTTTTTTTCTCTCTTCTCAATACACTAAAGAAGAATCGATGCGGAATTAGAATCGGATTATAATCTCATTCATAAAAAAGTAAAATTATATTTTAGCAGGTGGCGTTCTGTGGTTTCTGCCTACCCCCATGGGAAAAAGGCGTGAGTTTATGTATGTATGTATGTAAAATTATATTTTAAACTATCGTAAAATATTAAAATACGTTCACAAAACGGAATTGAAAAACGTAAAAAAGATTTATCGACAAACGGGAACTCAAACGTCACTCGACCTCATGTAATTGATCCAGCATGTTTTATCTTGATGAGTCCTTTATTATGTGCCCCCGACTCGCTACCCTCCCGTTGAATACAGATAAAATCTTTTAAAAGGGTTGCCAACTAAAGATATCACTTAATTTGTAGCCTCTCTTTGTAACTGGAATTAGGGATTTATACAAAACACATCTTTTTGTCCACCGTTGCTTTTTGCAGGGTTAAAAATGTAATGCTGTATACTCTGAGAGATTTTCGATTGAGTTTTTTAAAGATTAGCCTTTTAAACGTCTCAATGCTCTGTAATCTGTTTCCTTAGTATTTTAGAAGGGTATTTAGGGCTTATCTTCTTAAAGTTCTTTTTAACGTTTTGTACTTTTTGTTTGCGATATCAAAATTAAGACAAATGAATGACGCGTGTGCCCAAAAACGTTTTTGCGTTTATTGTTCAGTTTTTATACTCGAAGGCGACAATAAAATCGTGATTGAAGTATTAAGTCGTCAACCTTTGTCAGTTGTTTGGATACAATTAATCTAATAACAGCTTACCTCTGTCCACAATTTTGCCAAACAAGTTTTTCCCTCTGAGGAAGTTTCTCGTTGAGCAGTTCCATCTTCTGTGTTTGAACTGGTGTTGGCATTCTGCGACAGCCATGCTGGCGCCTTTGGCAACTGCTGATAAGACCCCAGGGTTTTCTCTGGCAAGTCTTCTCTGTTTCCGCCTTAGAGTGGAGTGGATGGCTGGGTCCATGATCAGGACCCCTGGTGACATCGGTGATAGATTATTTGGCTCCCCAGCTTTGGCTATACCCCTACAACAAAATAGTATTTGTTACAAATACATCCTCAAGAATTGCTAATGAAGATCTCACAAAAAACAAAATGACATTGTCCAAAAGCGATAAGATTGACTTTTGTCACTGTAAAAGACAATGCCTGGCGTTCGAAAAAGTTAATAAAGGAAAAAAACAAAAATAAACACAACCCGAACGCCACTTAAGGCAATGGGTGCAACTCGAAATGAAATGCTCATTTGAAAAGGTAAAGACAACAAACAATTGTCAATCCGCAGACGTTTAGATAAATATTTGCGTCGCGCATTAATCCTTGAGGGCCGAGCGGGTAAACACGGCCTGAGAGCGATCGAGATCACGGCCTGTTGACTCGGCCTCGCTTCACGAACATATTCGGCCTACAGTAAAAAAAAAGCCTCGGTGCACTCTCGCGCACGGTGCCGCGCGTTTGGACCGCTGGAAATCGTATTACTTTTCTATTTGCTTTTCTTTGTAGTCGAGTGTTACGTAAATATGAACGTGTTCGTCGGAAATTCTCGTTTCCTTCGAGAATTCATGGAGACGATGTGATGGTTTTAAAATTTTTGTTCTACTTTTAAAAATAATAGACAAAGAGATGAAACGGATATATAGGAATGATAGTTTACGCCCGCCGCGCCGGCGTGCCGACGACGGTGCGTAGCTATGACGTCTCAATTTTCACACACGCGTGGGAGTATATTTGGTAATAGATTTCGTGAGTTTTGTACATTATATAAACACATTAGCACCTCGATATCCATTTTAAGCAAAAGATTACGCACCAACACGTCATATTATTACACTTCTAATTAGCAAGCTAATTTAATTTGATAATAAGTCGACCGTCAGTCAAGTTTTATTACCGTTAATCCAGTTTTTTTTTTCATATTTATTGAAATAAATGGATATTGACGAAACTATTAACAGCCAATAAGACATAAAAGATAAACTACTTCATTTACACATTTGTCAAAGCGACACTTAATATTTTATATTAGTATAAAACTGAGTAATTTAGTCTCAGTTTTTGGCGAAAAAAACTTAATGGGAGTTTGACACTGTTTTTCTTACACACATTTATTGGAGGTAATAAGTTTAAAAAAAAACGGTCGAACAAGTGAATTGAATTAAGATTATTCAGCACATAAATCAATCTAATTTAAGTATGCAATGACGTGGAAAATATAAAATACGTAGGTGCAATAAATTGGGGCCCAGTTATGTTGACACCCACAACCGCTTAAAAACAAAAAAGTAGGATAACCATATTTGCCTGCCCATAATATAAGGTCCTTTGCACTTGTCACGTTGGTAGAAAATCAAATAGTGGTACAACACAAAGTCCTCGGGGAAAAAAATTCTGAATGGCTTTCACGAACAAACGTAATGTGTGCACAACGATAAAGCCTGTGTGAATGTGTCAAAGTCAAAATATTGTCTTTTGGAGGCTTGTGTCTCCTTGTTTGAGTAATTAAGAGTGTGTCTGTGACATTCTGGAGTAGTCTGAAAAGAGACATGATTTTATCCCGTTTTTGCGACATATTTTAGTCCTTAAAGCTCAGTGAGATTTAATTACCAATTTAATATAACGGTGGAAATGCCGTAAAGAACAAAATTCGTAATTTCCATCATCGAACCCAAGACCTCTTGCTCAGCAGTCGCGCTTTGCGACCACTAGACCAACGAGGCAGTCGGTCAACCAGGAACCAGGTCGGGCAAAGTGTTATTGGGTTTTTCTATCAGGAATTTCTCAGTAGCAGCCTCGGAGTCTGGATTTGTGCCCGGTTGATGGCAATAGGCTCGCCCCCTATTACATGGGACTTAAACATAACTGGCGAAATGTGGGTGTACTAATGGGTACACCTCTGCCTAACCCTTCGGGGATAACAGGCGTGATGTTATGTATGTTATGTATGTTCCATCATCGCGCTTAGTCGTCAACTAGCTTTTTTCGACTTGGTTCAAGTGAATGCCGTTTACCGCGGACGTAGACAAAGTTACAGATTTAAAAAGTAGCCTATGTCTTAATAGAGATCTATACTATGCCAAATTTTATTACGATCAGTTTAATGGTTTTGCCATGATGAGGTAACATACATACAGACAGACTTATAAGAGTGAATTATGAGCCTGTTGTGTCAGACCAAAGGTATCCCTTCCTTCTTTCTATTTTCTATATGAGGCCAATCCTTTAACAAAATGTCCAACTCACCATCTCCTCCTTAACGTCATCAGTTTCTGGTTTCTGCTTTTAAGGACACAGAGAACTTCTTTGAATCTTTGAATGGAACTATTAGCCAAAATTTGGATGGATATATGATTCTTACTCCATCACGACGGAAAGGCTTGACGGATTTGGATGACATTTGGCACAGAGATAGATTGTAGTCTGGAATAGCACATAGGCTTTTTATCTTACTCACACTCACACTTTTTTGTTTTATTTTGTTTATAATTTTAAAATTTTAATTGTAAGCCTCGCTTGCATAACTTTAGTTTATAAGAATTTTGTTTATTACAATTTAAGTTTTGATCTCATTTCGTACCTGAGGTAAATTTTATATAATATTATATTTAACTATCCCAATGGCAAGGAATATTTTACAACCCTGGTCCCCAAGATACAGGCATCGCCTAGTTTGGGGACCACCGTTTTACCAAAATTGCGGACCGCCAAATGTTACTGAGTTATAATTATTATGTTAACCTAGTTATAAGGTAACCATTGTAACAACAGTAAATAAACTTTATTATTATTATATTATTTTCTCGTTTTTGTGTTGCCGCGGAATAAATCAGGACTTTTTGTATTGAAGTCAGAAGTTACACAAATAAAGATTATTCATAATATACATTTACAGAAACAAAACAAGATCAATGCCAGTGACATTTCCTTAATACAACTTCCTTGCAATTTGGATTTAGCAACACATGTCTTTAAAATGGAAGTCTTCATTCGCGGCACACCGCCTGCATACGAATCAGTCCTTTATTATTTAATTTGTTGGCGACTTGCGAGGCGTCAAAATATCAAAGTTTATAAACCAATTTCCAAAGACCTTTGTAACGGTAAGTTGGATATGTGGAGCATGTGTCCTGGTATACTGGTCTTTGTTATCAGAGGTATCGTGACGCCGGCACGCGATTTCGAGCGTAATGTAATATGGACTACGGCTGATGAATACGAATGAAGTAAGGTGTGGCGATTTCTTTTTTGCTCGAGGCAATGTACGAGGATTTTATGTGCTCCAGTTGGATATTAGTGCCCGGGGGTTCAATCCATCGTTCCACTGGGCATATTTTAAACTGGCCAGTAATTAAAAGTAAGAGAAGAAATCAATTAGGTATATTAATTATTTTCTCCATATAGGTACCGTTGTTTGTTTGATTTATTTTGTAGTTTTACTTAATCTAAATTGAAAAGATAAAACAATTTTTCATGTTGACATTTCTATTTTTAAATTTACAATTAATTCTCATTTATTTTTCATTAAAAGTCAGAATATATTGCCAGTGATTTAAACGTTTAAATTAAGAATGGCAACGCTCATTTTGTTCTTATTTTACTTTAGACATTTATACTCATTTTTGCATGTCTGAGCGGGTAATTGTACACGCACCATCACATATTTTAAAGCTAAAAAAAAAAAGATGAAATAAAGACCGTTCTCTCTGGCAACACTATGTGTATATGTCATTTCGTTTAAAGCTAGCAATCATAAACAACCCTATTTAGGGAAAAACTAAAGTAGGGACGGGTTGGGAGACTCTGTCTCGGAGAAGGAGCTTCGTATAATTATGATAGAACTTCACTTAAGGTAAGTTCGTTTAATCACATAATTATACTTACTCCTTCTCCGAGACAGATTAACGTGTAGATGTTTGAAGTCAGTCAGGGTTGTTTATGAGTTAATAAATACTTGGCAGTAAAATTAGTGAGGCATTTATTAAAATCACAGAATCTTTGTAACTCTAGTCTGCAAGTTTATTTTTAAATCTGTCCACGTTTGTAGTGTGGGCTTGAGAGGAATGGGACCGATCCAACCATCACCATCTTCCGGCAGCTGGGTAAGAACTAAGTGGCCCGCTTTATATTTCATATTGCCTTGATAAGATTTATAGTTATACTTGCTCACTTTATAAGTTGAGTAAAATTATATTTAAAAGAAAAAAAAATGGTATGTTAATTATGGTGCCTATTAACGTCCCAAATGTCATTATGGTATCTGTTTTCGATGATTAATGCTCAAAACAGCAGAAATAAGGAGTGTTGCATGTTTTTTGTACTGTTTTGTCCGGTTACCGAATTTATAAAAAGAGTTATTAGTTTATATTAATCTTTATAAAGCTATTATGTTTGACGTTAAATTGATTAATAATAAACCTGATGAATGCGATGAAAATGAGTTTAAATATGTTATATGTGCCAGCATTTATTTTTATTAACATTTCATCATTGATTGTTTGCAATAAAATTGAGGAGTCAAATCAAAGGTAAAAAAATTACATTTTCTTAATAAATCATGATGATGGATTGAAAATGTTTTATTTTTCAAGTAAATTATTACTATTAACACATTTCACGTAACATTTACGACTGTTTCTGTAGAAAGTGGGTAAAAATTCCGTCGAAAGAATTCACGCCTCCGTCGGGCCTCGAGAGCGATTGTATCGCGCGCTTTTGATTGCTCTCATACGTGTTTATATGTTAAAATAGAAAGCCTTTTTGTTTAAAAGAGGGTATTATATTGTTTTACTTACATGTACAAGTATTTAGGTAAGTACTAAAATAAACTAAACATTAAACATATTTAAAGTTTGTGTTAAAGAGATCTTTGAACATTTATTTTGACAAATATTTTAAACGATGCATATTTTTGAGATTTTTATTATTAATACCTATTTAAGTTTTTAAATATTTGATAATAGAAAATCTTACTATAATAATTATTATATTCACTGTGATATTTAATTGCAGTTATCTATCAGTAAAATTAAATAAAGAAATACTGTACACGGAGGCTGCATGCCGTCGCCGACGGTCAGCGTCGGCGGACTGAAATCTGTATACCTTTCCGCTTTAAAAAATAAATTTATAATTACTAAAAAGATTAATGCTTATTTAATAATTGATACTAAATAATAATAAATAAAAATTGAAGTTACTTATGTTGAGAAAATAATTTAATTTTTGCAAGTGTCATTTGAATTGCTAAAGTTTCTTTAACTACCATGAAATAGCAACGCAACGTCAAGCATTTAAGTTTTATCTTAAATTGATTAATTATTCAAACATTAAGTGTATTTGTACAATGCAATAGCACGCGCCACTGCTTGTTGACATTGTTAATAACTAGATAATGTAAATGTAATGCTTATAAATTGTACAGAGGTGGTCTTACATAAATTATAAATGAACCATTTATGTTCATAAAATATTCGCTTTAAATGATAGATACTTATCTACTCTGCTATTTGCTGCACATTCTAATGCATTTAATATAAAGGTTTTGTAATTTAAATATTTAATTAACTTTACATTTAATATTACTGTTTATTAAATTCAACTTTATTTATATGTACAAATTAATTGATTTAAACAGTTTAATTTAAAGCAATGCTAAAATTGTAACTTACAACATAGTTACATGACAGATTAGGTAGTTACTAAGTATTTAATATTTATTAGCTTCATTTAAATAACTTCCTTCAATATCTATGATAGACTAAACTTAGCTGTCTTAAAGCGAGTCTGAAATAAACAGACAACTTGTTAAGTGGCTGTCTGCATAATTTAGGGGAAAGCCCTGCACTACACTGTAGTTCATTTTAAATACAACCAAGTAACCTTTCTACTTGATTTTACCTCAGCATAAGTTTATAGAATGATGATTATATTTTTAAGTACAACAATAATCAAAATGGAGAATTAATTAATTAAATATTTAAAAACAAAAAACAACATTTGTTCCAATAAATGCTCAAAATTTTTAAACATTTAATTAAACCAATAAAATAGACAGTTTTAAAACATCAGTCACGTATTTTTAAAATCACTAAAATGTACAAAATGGTTAAACATCGAACAAGTTTATTAGTATCGTAAATAAACGTTTACGTTCCGGTCGGCGCGGATGCGTTTGCGCATTTTCAATATCAACATAATTAATGCTGCGCTTGATACATTGCTAATTGGCGCAGTATTTATGTGATGTTGCTTTTATAATGTTTACACTAAATTAATGAGTTGCGACGGCGTTTTATATAATTTGGGAAAATTATTGCGTTTTAATGTACTTAATTTTATGTGTTTATTTTATTTCATTCTTTATTTTATTTTTCTTTATTTTTCATTGCGTGTGCAGTTTCTTAGATTAAAATGATTACTTCTTTGGTTGCGAGAGACAAAATAACTGTGGTTTTTTAATATATTCGGTATTAAATATTGCCAGTCATAAACATAGTGGAATGACTTAAGAAGTAGGTGTAAAATTATACGACCTTTGAGCCCAAGTTGTTAGATTGACAAATTAAATATAAATATGATGAAAAATAATGTCGTCGCCATTTAAACCATAATATATTGGAAACTTGACTAATATCCTATAATTTATTCATTTTTATACAGATTTTGACGCGAATTTATATTTCAATCATCATTATCATAATTTTTATTACGAATATTTTTGCAGTTTACGTCATCATTTGAATTGTGAGTGTTTAATGTTTTAATATTTTAGCGAATGATCGCGACATTTCTTTGTTAATTTATGTATTTTAGGCATGTTTTTAAAATTTAATTTAATTAAATAAAAACAACAACATTAATTGATTTCATTTAAAACAAAAAATTACATTTAATTTAATTAATTTCTGTGTTCTTTTTGGTGAAACACATTTAAATGTTTATTCTAATAGATTTCAAAGTCTACTGCTAGGGATTAGGTGGGTCGCATACCAGAAGCTGTATGATAGTGTATGCAAATAACACTTGATGCCCCTGTCAGTCACTGACAACGTAACGGGAGGTGACGGGAGATACATTTTGTCACCATGATAAAACTAAGCAGATGTTTATAGCAAAAAAAAATAACTGTTGAAATCCATACTAATAGTATAAACGCGAAAATAAGGACGTTGCGCTGTAACGACTAAACCTCTGAACCGATTTTGATGAAATTTTTTACGGGTTAAGTATGAAACCCAAGAAGGGATATAGGCTTCTTTTTATTCCATGACCTCGTCTGAAATTTAGGCAGACGAAGTCGCGAGTAACAGCTAGTATAAGATATTTGCTTTTACGCATATATATGCCCATATACCTACTTAAGTTATATGAGTAGGCTGCTATACGTGTCTTGGATATCAATGAGTTAGTTTAGTAGAAAACATTAGTCACTTGATATTAAACATAGCTACATAAGTACGTGAAATGTCATATTTAATATTACGTCAACTTCATTTATTAGTTATTCTTAACACATCAACATTTTTATCTACGCTGATTTTATTCCAACTAATGTTTAAGTTAAAGTTTATTTTAACCCATTAAATTGATTTCATTTTATGATCAACCCGTTACAAACAGAATAACCAATTGGTTGCTTGACGTACTACAGTGTTAAATTTTAGTATCCTATTATCGATTTCACACTAGTACGCAAGTTTTATGCCTCGTTTAATACTCCGCTAATTATTTTGAGCCCAATTTGTGTTGAACATCTGGTAACGACATTGTAGTGAGGTGTGGACCGAGTTATGCGGAAGGTGTACCAAAACAACAGTACTATTGCTCGCACTGTCATATAGTTTATGACAGAGGGAGTAATTAACAAATAGTGAAAGATTTTACTTATGTTAAATATTTATTATAGTTTGTAATTTACGTGTTAAGAGTACAAATTGGCTTTGATGTTTTGGTCAATTGCGATAGACTTGTTTGAGATTTTGAAGTTAAGTTAATATGGATAAGTTTAGGGACATATTCACGTAAACTTAAGTGAGATACAATACGTCGTAGTAGGACGAATCTACTTATCTATAGATTCTAAGATCATTGACGTTAGAAATGTCAACAACGTGTACTAAGGAGCACTAGGGTGAAACAATCAAAGATCATAACAAACAAAACAGACACGCCACTCACCACCACATGCTGCCGCGTCCTCTCCGAGGCTTGTTGGCAGCGTCGCACGTAAAACACAGAATGATCACAAATAACCACAGGCACTTCATTGCGATGGGCGGACCCCGCGATACATGAGCGCGGCGCTTCGAGTCACGTTTACGTCTGGCTCGGCTGGCAAGCTAAACCCACGGCTATCGAGGCGGGGTCGCGACAAGAACTGGTGGGAGGCATCTACCTGTCACACCGCCCGATTGGTCTCACACTTCTGTTTTTTTTTTATTGTTACAAGTAATCTTTGTCGTGTTTAGGTCATTAGGTTATGTGAGATAATTTGGGTAATTGGTTTGTGGTAGGCACGTTATTTGGGTTTAAGGCTGTTGGGTTTAATTGTTGAGATTTTTTTGATCAGAAACAATTAGTCACAATTCGTGTCTTGCTATTTTTATCAGTCAATTTAACTGTCTGTCTGGTTTTTTTCATCATTTAATGCAAATGAGAAAATCCTTTACCTACATTTTCTTCAATGTTAAATGTTGATAAATTTTTCAATAATTTTCATTAAAACATTGAAGTTCTCTTCTTCTTGTAGTTAAATATTGAAAATTTTTGATTAGTATCTTCTTATTTTTTAAATATCCCTTCAACAGATGCCTTAATTCAAGCTATCCACACCCTATAGGTACCCTTCTTAATAATTGCCCAACAGCTCATATCTATACCCTAAGAAAAACACACGCGAAAATAAGCCTTATTTACATACAATTAAGGCCACAAAATAAATGAGAAGTTCTTGTTTCTTCTTAGAAGCGTTGATTGAATTGCAACTTTGTTTCACCATGTAAAGAAGAAGTAACTCCTGCGCACATTTCTGCCAATTATTAGTATGAGTATAAATATTAAACAACAACACATGGGACTGACAATTACACAATAATTAACAAAGTTTCATTAATTATTAATTTAATATTTAGTTTTTACTGTTTAAAGATTGATTAAAATAAAACTAATGTTTGAAAGTTTATTTAACTGCTGCAGCTTTTGCTACTGCTTTCATTACAATATTATTGATATTTAATAACATAATTTTCGGGAAATATTTCTTCCCAAAATATTCCTACAAATACTGTTGACATTGCAATTAATATAAAAAATAAACTCACCAATTACATCATACAGAAAAATTAATAAAAACCTCATTTCACTTCACACTTGTCGGCGCATGAGTCAGCGTTTCGCGCGCCGCGGTGGGAGGGGCGGCGGCGACGCGTCCACCAATAGGAGCGCAGCGCCGTTGCGCTCGCGCATACAGACCGCGACCACGTGCGGCTCAAGCCGTGCGCCCACGCGCAACGAACACGCTGCTTATATTTTGGGAAAATGATTTTCAGGGTGAATTTTATTATAAATTGGATTGGATTTATACAATTACTTGTATATGGAAATTGGTATGATATTCAATAAGATATTTAAACAAAAGGCTTCGTATCACTATATTATGCACAACTAATTATTTTGCCTAAAAATTGAGTCTTAAAGATTTTTTGGAATAAAAAGGAAAAATTAACAAGCAACTAACTATATTCGTAAAAAAAAACATCGCTAGGGTTATTAGAAAAAAATCTTAAAGCCTACAATAATTTGGCTCGTTTCGTAGCACAATTCATAGCCCTAATAATACTTTCTTCTATGTTCATGTTTTATCTATTGCAATTCGTATGTTCACATTTTTATTCCGTAAGGTTCTATTAAAAATGTTGCCTTCCATTATTCTCGCTTGCTACGGAGCTACGCATCAAGCGCGTCCTTAAAAAGACATCAACGCGGGCGGTCTACAAAATGTAAACAATTTGCAGCCGTATTTATAGTCTAATATCAAATTATTTAGTTATTATTTTTATTGAAATATTTTAGTACAAAACAGGAGTATTGTTTTTTACTAAAATAGGATTTTTTATGACTATTTATGCTCGACTTTTTATTGAAAAAGGCGCAAGGAATTTAGTTAAAATTAAATAAGGAAGTATTTTTCGATTAGCCAAAAATAATAAAATGAAAATATTATTTAAAAAAAGTTAATCCTACATTATCTTCAGCTGCATGGCGCTAACCCATTACAGACAATCTGAAAAAAGATCATAACACCAGTTTTAAAAGGAAGTGAATACTTAATTTTAACTGCGGTTTAAAATGTACAAAAACAAAAATAAAACATATTTTTTGCTCATAAAATATGACAACTGTTCTCAAGTGTTTCTGAAGACGACAAAAACTTGGCACGTGTCATCAGTCTTAAGTTACACGTGTTGCCAAGATATTGAGGGTTAATTGAATATCTGTGTAAAGTTCAAAAGGTTGAAATGTTTTATTTGAGGGTTGAAATAAACCCAGATGGTGAAGGTCACCGCTAATTGGTTTTGGGTGTTCTGTATTTAAATATTTTGAGGGAATTTTTTTACCATTTCAGTTAAGTTTGTGTGGTCTTTGACTGGGATAATAATTCAGAAGATAGTAACTCATTTCAATAATCCTACCTACGTGTAATAAAAGTAATTAAAACACTTGAAGATCACCTCAATCCATAAAACAAAGTATCTATCAAGAATATCAAAGTAAATAAATTATTATTATGCCAATTTCGCAAACAATTGTATTGTAATTACAATACAATTGTTTGCGAAATTAGCATAAAAACTGCCACTTCAGTATTATTGAACAAAGATAATAAGCCTATAGATACGGTCCCACCTAATTTTAACGGTACCCCGAACTAATAATTAAAACATACAAAATTAAATGTACACATTGTTAAAACTCAATGGAATTCCTTCACGCTGACAAAATCACGCCATAATTTTTGGTAGTCACGCTTAATTCTGTTAATTTGCCAATTGAAAAATACATACACTTTATTCTACAGACACAAGGTTTAAAATCGCATGGAAATTTTCAAGTAAGCGTTGAAAACTTCATTCAGTGAAACAGAAGTGTGTTGGACAATGGTTACCGTGAAATTAAGACTAGTGGAAATGAATAAACGCTCATTACGAGCTGTTGAGCATTGTTGAGTAATTTTGTATAATTTTTCACCCATTCAAATCTCCACCTAAAATTGTTACAGTTAGGGTTGAAATTCCTCTGTCAAAACAAAATGGTAGCACTTCACGGGTGACCAAATCTTGTAAATAATTAACAATGGGGTGTCGAACATAAATTCAGTGTATTTTTTTCAAGATGGCGTTGTTCGTGTGTTTTATGGCACACATTGTGATAAGGTAGTCGAATTGATTAGTTTTGTCGAAAGTTGTGAATGGCTTGAAGATATGTGGAGCATCAGCTGCTACTGCGCATGCGTTATCATTGTCAGCTGTTTATTATGAAATTGCTGAATTGCCATGACTTCATGTTTCTGAAAGATAATTCAATTAAAGTCTTTCGTTTCATTTCATTATATTTACTGTTGACTTAAGGTTATAATGGAGGGTTATTAGTCACTGCCCCGAATATTATTAAAAAAGTTCCAAAAGTGGTCTTTTGGAACTTTTTTAATTCATTTCATTTAATTCTACTTATTGAAAATGTTTAAAATGGTAGTCACGATATAATTTTAACAACAATCATTGTCAAGAAATGTAGGTAAATTAGAAGAAATTTTGACAGATTGATATATTTCCTTAACCCGTTAGCTGCCACGTCAGGCACGTGTGTTTGACGCTAGTGAAGGTTTAACCTTCAACATTTTTTAATGTGTAGAATTGCTTCTCAGATTCTATGGAATAACCAAAGTCATGTAAACTAGCATTCTTAATTAGACCTTCAATATTTTCAAAAGTAACAAAGGTGGACTTAGTCTCTTCTAGTCAACCAAAGGTCGTGAAGAGTTAACGTGGCTGGCAAGAATTACGGTAAGTACGAGCGTAAAAAAATAAAAATAGTATCTAAAGAAAAACTCATGAAACAACGATCAACAATGATCGTCTTAATATTAACTAAAAATAACTGAAAACTCTAAAGAAGTTGTTGACAAAACACCTGTACATGAACAAATAAAATAATAAACACCTCAAAATTCTCCACAAACATAGCAAACTTTGTTTATTTTGAGCAACCGACAACTTACTGCCAAAAATAAACACGAAATAAAAAAAAATCTTGTCCGTGATTCACAGCTCGCTTTCCCACCCTTCTTATCTCTTATGAAACACAAATATCATCGCTCTAAGACAATGCGCAACCTTACAAATAAGTTCTATATACCGACAATGAGCATCACCTTAAACACTCAAAGAACTCATTCAAAAACCAACTTTAACTTTGCACAATTTAAGGTTGATATCAGATATGCCTTTTCCGGAAAAGCGGGCAGATAACATTTTTACTGGGTACTCTCTTATTGTATCTTTATTGCTTAGAGTAAACGTAAATACGGTTTTATTGTATTTACGGATAGACGGTCCATTGAAACGACTCAGTGTGGTCGCCTCCCGGAGTGTGATAGGGAAAAAAAGACCGTTCCGAACTCACAATAGTTTTATGACGATGACAACTGTATTAAGTAGCCGCCCATTTTCCTCTTCGGAATTGTTAAGGCACCGCCAAATTTAACACTAGATGTAAAGTAGCTGATGACTTATGTATGACGGAGCGTATTCTTTGGTTTATTAAGGCTTGGCCACACAGGAGCAGACAACTTGAGATGGTTCCATAGAAACCCTACGTTTTGGAACGAGCAACTAGCTTCTACTTTCTGATTTCCTTCTTTCTTTATCGTGTGGGCTCTTGGTCCAGGTCTTATGAACACACACACCCCAGTGTCAGAGTTTCTAAACCGCCTCAACCGCCGCTACCTCTGACATGGTTTGATTGGGACAGTAATAGGCTGGCTTGCCTGAAATAAAGGTTTATTATTATTATAAGTCCACGTTTCCTCACGATGTTTTTCCGTCACCGTTGTCAGTGATGTCCAAGATAACCTTTAGAAAGTATGAATTGAAAAAGTCACATTGGAACCCGGATTTGAACCCACAACCTCATGCATAAGATTCGGGTGCCTTTACAACTGGGCCATCACGGCATACTTTCTGGCAAATTAACCAACTCCTTGACAATTCAAAAGTGCCTTTCATCATCATCTGCCTAGCCTTTTCCCAACCATGTTGGAGTCGGCTTTTAAAAGTGCCTTTAAATGGTTTATTTAATCGCAAGGCAAGTCAGATACCGCAGTTGTATTTATACGCACAAATCCACACTGATTAAACGTTCAAAAGTTAGTCGCAATCTTATTGCAGCGACAATCAATGTAGGAAAATAAGAGGTATTTTTGACAGATTGCGACTGAAACTGAGATTAGACTACGGAAGTTTCTCCAAAGTAGAATTGCCGTCTAACGTACTGACGTACGTGTTGTCCACTCCAGTGTAGCCGGGCCTTTATTACCGAAACTATTAAGTTTCGGTGGCTGTTATGAAAAATATACAATGTCATCGTTTCAATCCGTTCGTTATTTCATGGTTGAGAGTGCGGTCCCAGTTTAATTTGGACATCTCTATTTGGGTTGGTTTGTGTCGGATATTTTAATGGTGATGGGAAAAATTATGTCTTGAGATTTTTTTTGACTGTCAATAAAAACGAGAAATTGAAATTTAATCCGGACTTTATCATTTGTAAAATTTACTTATTTCTTTTTTATTTGTATTTGAAAAACTGGAGTATGAGGTTTCTTATTAAATGATTGAGCAATTGAGCAATTTTGTTAAATCAAACAAATAAAATAAAAACTGTGTTAGTTTTTCTGCGCCTCAAAGGAAAAACATTTAAGACTAATCACGTATCTAATCTGAACCCAATTCCATAATCAAAAATCAACACAAAAACGAGACAAAATAAATCCAATCAAGTTCTATAAAGAACAAAAAAAACCATAGACAAAACCTACCACAGTCCGAACCACGGAGGTCTAATTCCACCAAGAAGCATAAACAATCATAAAGAAACAAACTCATTTGGCATTAACACCACGTCCTTACTAATGGCACACAGGAACATTGTATCGCAAAAAGTTCAGAAAAAAAAATTAAGACATCGAAATTCTTCGCCGCATTTAGTCCACGATAATATAGCCGCCCCCGAATGATATATTGAACGCTCATATAGACTAATAGCGTTTTAATATCATGGCTTAGTCATTGAGAACACGGCACACAAAAAAAGGTGTGAGTGATCCTTTATAAAAGATGCCGGAATGATATTCAATGAAATTCCTTTTGCTATATCTATAAAAAGATGTGGTTTTTATGTGAAATAATTTAATTAGAGGCTTCGTTTTAATTGATGTAAGTACTCTTCAATATAGTTCTTAAAAGGAGTCTGGGGGGCAATTCTTCTAACTTATAAGAACAATCGCAATTAAGCCAGGGGGGGGACAATTCTACAAACTTTAAACGAGCGATCGCAAACTAATGTCAGTGTCAATCTGTCAATAATGTCTCTAATTTACCTATGTTTTTTGACATTGATTGTCGCTGAGATGAGATTGCGACTAAATTTTGAACGATTTTAATTAGTAGAAATAGCCTTCTGAATAAAAGAGAATGATGTTTTTTTTCTCAAGGTATTACTTGTATGTAACCCGAATAGTAGCGTTGAAACAAGATGAAACGTGCAACGACTTGTTTAAGCTCAGTTCTGCCTGAATGAGTCAACCCAAAATTTCTTCATAATTAAATTAATTACGTTAAGCTAAGAGTTTATATTATCTTGATTTTTTACTCTAAATATTGTGTTAAATCTAAAGTATCCGTAAAAAAATTACCTTTTGGAAAGGGCAACTAGATTCCATTATTTTTCTTGTTTTTAATGGTCTTATTTAAATAAATACTTTGACTTAAACAATTTTTGTCGATAACCGTTACGTAAGTAAAATTATATTTAAGTGACAGAGATTTATACAAACTTTATGCTAATTGCTAACCAATATTAATTATTAAGGTCTCAATAAAAACCAGTTTGGCAAATCTATTATACTAAAACATAATCGCTATTTTAGTCTCTATCGATATTTTAATCGTTATTTTAGTCTTCATACTAATCGATCCAATTTCCGTAACAAGCCCAAAGGAACACCTGGCCATATTTTATTTCAATTAACAATTATTAGAAACTTAATTTAGGTACCTCTCAATTATCACAAACTAGAAACTATAAATATGACACTATAACATTTATCCGCTAAATCAGGGGTTCTCAAACTGTGCGTCGCGTCGTCTCGGAGCTATCCTGAGGACACAAGCTGTAGGCAAAGGTCGACGCCATACGACAACCTTCTCATTAATTGTAGTAGAATTATTGCACTGTTAATAATAATTAAGATCTTAAAAGTTTTCTTTAATGAAATAAGACTAGATGCTAACAGTTGCGGATTAAGGCTATTTGATGCACTAAGCAATCCACGTTTTTGGGCCAACCTATCCCTATTTATATAAATTATTATTGGTATTTAAAAAAAAAACGTTTAGATAGATCATTACATACCTTAGAATATTATGTATGAAGAACGAAAGAGATACGTGAAGTCAATTTAAACAGCTTTATCTTCCACTAGCACTCTCCCCGCGACTTCGTTCGCGTAATTTTTCTTACAGATCCCTAATTTTTTGATAATAAAATATAGCCTATAGCACTCAGTGATAACGTAGCTTCCAATTTGTGAAACAATTTTCAAAATCGGTTCATTACTTCCGGAGATTACCCCCAACATACAAACTTACAAACAAATGTTACCTCTTTATAATATTAGTTTATAGTACCTATATGTGCTTGTAATTATTTTTTTTGTGCTTTTTCTTATGACGACGCACGTCGTGATCCAAGAAGTGATGCCCTAATTACTTAATTCACTTATGGGTTCATCCGGCACTGTCTACACACAAATATCTTCTCTTAGAAGGGCGTCGCACAAAAAGGCAACCTGAAAAAGGCGTCATAGTAATAAAAAGATTGGGAACCTCTGCGCTAAACTATGAATAAAAACGGTAACATGATTCACATCTCACTCGCAGCCAACACATGCAAATTAATATAACAAAAAGGAATAAAAAACGCAAAATAGAGGTGTCAGTAATTTCGTTGGGAGCGGGGCGAGGTCTTTATTTCGCTGCGTCGAACTGTCTAAATTATGACATATGCACACGTGCGTGCGCGCGGTACCTTTGGCGCAGCTTCCTTACCACACGCAGCTTTTGGCATTTCTTGGCAAATTAAAATGTTTTTACTTATGTAGTTGTAGGTACTATATTTTTTTGTAATACTGTAATTTGAAAACTGTCAGCAAATTACTAGAGTAGTTTAGTTATCGGTGTCTTCAGCATAATTTGGAATTTATCCTGCAGGGTTCAAAGTCAAAGCATTTATCTGAATTAGACCATTAACAGGCACCTTTGATTTGTCAAGGAGTCAGTTAGTTAGTCAGAAAACTTGAAGATAGTTGTTCGTTCCAAAACGTAGGCAGGCCTCTATGGAGAAGAATGAGCAAGAAACTCCACGGACACTCTGACTACCAGTCGCATTAGAAAAAATATTCCATCTGTAACACCAAAAATATTCCATTTGACATTAAAAGTGTTATTACATAGCGCCCGAAGGCATCAAATAAGATTCCCTTTCGTTCGTCCATCACGCGATGCAAAAACTAAACGAACTAGTTTTCGTATAATTGCCTCGGCATCATCTAGCAATTGTCAAGGTCGCGACCTTGAACAAGTTCAAACAAGACGGTACGGCAGCGCTAAAATCGCGCTGGGTGTCCATTTTGTATATTACCTTTAGTTTGGAACCGATTTATTGGATACAATTTGAATTAAATGTGTGATGCATACTTGGGTCTGGCCGAAATCACCTCGAAACATCCAACAGCTGGCTGCAAGCGTCACCTTTTTATCTTGTCATCATAAAACATATTTTAACTCACACGATTTAAAATCCTAAATTGAATGGCAAATTATTATTAATCTTATTAAGTAATTGAGGTTTTTTCAGTCTGCTAAAATCTGCTTCAACGTCTGCATCAACGATTTATCTAGCTTTACGTGGAACTATATTATTTCTGAGTCCCATATAGGTATTACAGTTCCAACTAAAGCTTTCATATATCTGTTTTATCCAGTTGCAGCATTTTAGCGTCACCCTCGTGTCCGTATAGGATTTTGTATCCCTCAGGCGAATCAGGTCGGGGACTATTAAATACATTTTTTGAATTTTTCAACAGGTAGATATTGAAATTAAAAAAAAAATAGGTTTTATTTAATGATCCCTGCACGTCTAATTTATCATAATATTTGAGTTTATTTTTAACGTCATTTTATTTGATAACTAAATTGCTTACTTCGCGATACCTCGATACCAATCGCGAAGTATGTTCTATATAACTTGAGTTGCTTATGTTTAAAAGTCTTTAGAAACAAAACCTAATTAACCTAATACTTTTAAAGATGAATTTCTCAAAAGTTATTTTTTTTTTGTCTTTTATTAAAGTTTCGTCACATTATTCAACTTTATGAAATAATTCTTAAATATGTATTTGTTTTAATAAATATAAAAATAAGAATCCACCGATGTTAGGACCAGGGTCCAGGGTCTAGCAGCGCATCGCTTAGAGCATCAGAGAACTCCTCCCAATGCAAGCCTTATCGAAGAGACATGCCTTCTGAATCAGGCCACTGAATCAGCAGCCTAGCGATAAAAAAATACTACCGGGTAAATGCCTCTCTTCATCTATACTTAATATTATAAAGCTGCAGTGTTTGTTTGTTTGTTTGTTTGAACGCGCTAATCTCTGGAACTACTTTTGGATTAACTCTGGATAACTTATAACTTTACTCTGGATTTGAAAAATTCTTTCAGTGTTAGATAGATTAGTTATCGAGGAAGACTATAGGCTATATACCATCACGCTACAATCTACGGGAGCGGAGCAGTAACCAAAGACGCGGGTGTAACCGCGGCGGACAGCTATTTCTTATAAAGTAAGTCAGTCTCAGGTTACCAAAAGTCTTCATAAAAATATCGCTAGATTTAACACTCAGAAAAGCCGAAGACGACACTGGGTCGTGTTCTTTACTGCATTACAAAATGCGTACCGATCAAAGTGTTAGTTCTCTTGGACCAACTCTCCAGACAACACCAACGGATATAAAAATATCTTTCCAACAAAACAAAGATGGCTATTATGGCTTCTAGGCTAACAATAAGTCATAACACCTATTTCATCCACGCATCGTGTAAAAATTTCCGCGCCTCGCCACACTCGCCACCGGAGGCGGTGTGTGGAATCTCCCAGCGTCACGGGAGGGCACGATGAGGTCTCGGCTAGTGATGTATAAGTGTTCCCAATATTTATAATATCGATACTTTTTTTTAAACACTTACAAAAACACCATCAGAGAAAATACTAGGAATAAATTAATTAATAAAATCTATAGTATCTTCTCAACCTGACTGACTGATCTATCAACACACAGTTCCAACCACTGAACGAATTGTGCTATTTGGCACGCAGATAGTTATTATAATGTAGGCATGTGCCAAGAAAGGATTTTCCAAAATTCCCCCCTAAAGGGATGAAGCAGTGGTCCAAAGTTTGTATGGAGAAACAAGATAAGATTGCCAATAACATAGCAGTTGTGACAATGACATTAATTAATATAAAAAGTTTAAATTAAATTAGGAAGAAATGTTACAAAAAGACATGAATCACAAAGCTCTTTTGCTAAAGTTGAAAATGTGTTTCCAAAACTGTAAAGTATTCGTAAAAAGATGATTTAGAAAACAAAGTGTTCTGTCCGACAATAGTTTTTTTCCTCTATACAAAAAATATTAGACGTCCATTTTTTTTTCAAGGACTAAAACTACAGTGCTATAGTACCAGTAATTATGACCTAAAGATATTTACCGGGACTGTAACACTTAGGGCGAATCTTTTAGCAACACTACTTCACAAGGGCCACGGGTTGGCAACAATAAAGCAATTGATCCGTCAAGCACTGAGCCCGCGGCGAGACCACACAGCTCTGTGGCACAACGCGATGTTTTCCGAACCACAACCATGCAACTTTGCGAATCGATAGATATTTCTGAGGTGTTAAATTGTATTTTTATACATCAGATTTTGATGTAAGTAAAGTGTGGATTGTTGTCAAACTAAATAAGAAATATTATTCTTGATTCTCATCAGATGGCTGGATTAAGAGCTTGATGCAGAAGACAGAACGCCCGGTAGCTTGGACCCTGTTCCTCATACTGGTGGGCTACTATTCAAAATATGTTTCTTATTAATACTAATATTATAAAGAGGTAAAGTTTGAGCGGTTTTAGGGGGTAATCTCTAGAATAACTGAATTGATTTTGAAAATTATTTCGCAAATTAGAAGCTACGTTATCACTAAATGCTATAGGCTTTATTGTCTATAAAAAATTAAGGATCCGTAAGAAAAATCACGCGAACGAAGGCACGAGGAGAGTGCTAGTTATGTTTTTAAAAAATGCAATTTGTATATAAATTTGGAAAGGATAGCAATAAAAACGATTCAAATATAATTAAATCAGCGTTGCCCAAAGTCTTGCGGTCTTGGTCTTGTTCTTGCATTTTGGGCAACACTACGTTGCCCAAAGTCTTGCGGTCTTGGTCTTGTTCTTGCATTTTGGGCAACACTAAATTAAATAGACATGGCAGCTAAGAGATAACCAATCCCAACTGATGACGGCCGTTCACGAACATGACGCATGGATCGATACAATTTAGCCCAACCATTTTGGAAGGAACCTTTAACGCTTCAAAATGGTCAAGCCTTCACATTTGACTTAATTAAGACATGTCAAAGTTGGCGCCTCTCAAAGCTTTTTAATTCATACCAACACTGACTTTTATGTAGGACCTTAGACGGGGTTAAAATGTTGCTAGATTAGTTCTGTGTTAATTTTATAGTAATAAATAGTAAATCTTGCAAAGTAGCTATTAATGTTGGCAATCATTTGAATTTAACTGGCTTGTTTGGCTAATTTTAGTAGGGACATTAAAGTTTAACGATTTTATTAGTTAATTTATAATAGATTTAGGTAGGACGATGATAAATTTATTTATGAATATATGCCTCAATGTATTAAGACTTGAAAATTATACTTATATTTATGACGTTTGCGTAGAATTCTGAATTAACTTAATATCATTTTTCCACGGAACAAAAAATGGGATAAAAATTATCCTATGTGTTAAGGTAGATTTGTATGTGTGATCTGTATGTGTGTTAGTTATCTCAGTTTAGACGTTTAAGTGTAACAAACATCTTTCCATTCATTCTCACAAATATTTGCATTAAAAAAAAGGAAGTAGTACGATTGGTTCTCTATCTTTAACGTTTCGGATTCACCATGCCTCCGACAGTCCTATTCTGTGAATATCTTGAAAGAAAGAAAAATGAAAAAATGATTCAAAAAAATATACAAATGTTTCGAATAAATCTCACTCGTGAATTCTGGTGAGGTGAGCTTAAGGTGAGCTTTCAGTCCCTATTATTGGTTCCACAATAAACCATCAGCAAATGTTGCGTCAAAATCTCTTGTAGGTCTAAAAAAAGAAACGGTGTGACTTTACCGAATCACGGACCACCGCGCACAAAATTATGTGTCAAAAGCATAAACATTTATTACAAAAAGGGTAATCAGAACTACTCATAAAATTTAAATGCGCATAAATATTTAAAAACAAGGACATAAACTGTCCTAATAGACTTCGGAACTGACGACACTCTATTAGTATAAATATCTACATTTTAATTTTACCACCCAAAAGCTAAAACCGACATTTGCGGTATTTCCGATTACCGAAATTCATTAAACATGCGACCGTAAACTTCAATTCAGATATTTGCATAAATTACGGTTTTATCGGCAACCGAAACTAAAATTATGTAGGCATTAATTGTGCGTGTGGTCACAGCTCGGGGTCAAAAAGAAAGAAAATATTTAATTAAAACCTTCGATTTGGAATAATGTGAACATTTTCGAATTTAGGTGACAACCGGATTTACAGTCACATTAAAATATTTTTAAGTGATTTTTTATAAAGTTTGAATGTCTATAACGTGCCTACATGTTATTATAATCATTATTAGTTAACCCCTTTCATAGCACCTGCAATACCCTTTGATTTTATTTATTATTTATTTATTCAAACTTTATGCAACAAAAAATTACAAAGGCGGACTTAATGCCTAAGGCATTCACTATCAGTCAACCAAAGGTGGAGAAGAGATAACATAGCAGGTGCAAAAAATTGTACATGAGAAATAATCAAATAAAATATTTAAAATCATAAAAACAAAAATCTAAATAAATTTAAATGACTTTTACAAATTAATCTGTCTATCTTTATTCTTTTTTAATTAATCTACCAGTATATTTCACTAGCTGTAACCTACAAAAGTAAATTTAAAAACTTTGGCCGAGATATTTCTTGGTACCGAGAGATGTTACAGGGTCGTCAGTTGGAAATAATAGAAGAGGTATTTGCGAAGCAATTTGAATACTGTCATTATGTGTCACCTAATAGTAAAATAAAACAAATACTCACAAATATTACGAAGAAAGTTGAACACTTCAATATGGACGACTATTGCTTAGTAATGATTGGCGAAAGGGACATTAGGGAATCTGAAGATCCAATAAAACTTGTTCGAGTAATTAGAGAATCCTTGAAACATATTACTTTTACTAATGTTGTTATTTCTACTCCTACATATGTGACGGGAGCCCTTATTTATAATCATAAAATAGAAATGTTTAATAACTTACTCTATATGGATATACTAAATTGTGAATATGCATATTTCTTTGATACAAATCGTGACCTTACTTTGGAAATGTTTTCACGTAACACAGGCAAACTAAATAGGCTTTTAAACGAGGCCTTAAGCAAAAAATATCAAAAGAAAAAATATATGACCTACTCTAAAATTCTAAAAAAAAGTATAGTAAATTCACAATCAATAAATAATAAAAAATATATATGTAATTCTAAAAATAAATGCAAAGTAACATGGACGGTTATAAAAAAGGCGGTAGGAAATGACGATAATAGCAAAAATGACATCAAAGAGTTACTAGTAAACGATAAAATAATTAATAATCCTACTGACATTTGTAATCAATTCAATAACTATTTTATAGAACTAGCTCATAAATATCCTAGCACAAATGACAATGATAGTACAAGTAACATTGGAATAACCACTAATCCTGGCAGTATATTTCTAACACCAGTAACTGAGCGTGATGTTATAAAAATTATTAATTCCTTAAATGATACCAATGCAACCGGATATGACGAAATTACTACAAAAATTATAAAGTTAAGCAGTAAAAGTATAGCAGCACCGTTGAGTTTCATCATTAATCTGTCGTTTGAATCGGGAATTTTTCCTACTAGACTAAAAGAATCTATAATCAAACCTTTATTCAAAAAAGGTAATCGCACGGATATTTCCAATTATAGGCCAATTACATTGATACCCATTGTAGCAAAGATTTTTGAAAAGGCAATGAATGAAAAACTAATGAATTTCTTAAATAAAAACAATCTGCTAACGGAGAACCAATTTGGTTTTAGGAAGAATAGTTCGACTTCACTTGCTTGCTTTACTTTGGTCAAACTAATAACTGAAGCCCTTAATGATAAAATGTCTGTTCAATCAGTATTCTTAGATATGAGCAAAGCATTTGATTTTGTTCCGCATACTCGCTTACTTTGGAAAATGGAAAAATATGGTATAAGAGGCAAAGCGTATGACTGGTTTCAAAGTTATTTGTCAGGTCGCCAACAAAGGGTGATAATATCAAAAATTTATAATAACAGGAAAAACTCATACACTTCTGAGTTAAAATTAAATAGCTGTGGTGTTCCTCAAGGAAGCGTGTTAGGACCTTCATTATTTATTCTATATATAAATGATCTTTGCGCAATCCTTAAACATAATTGCACATTATTTGCTGATGACACCACTTTGACCATAGAATCATCAAACAAGAATGACTTGGAGACTGACACAAACAAAGAATTACAAAAAGCAATCAAATGGCTGGAATGTAATAATTTGCATGTAAACATGGACAAAACAAAATTAATACAATTTCACACATACAATTCTGTAGTAAAACCATCTACAATACAATATAATAAAACGATATTACAACCAGTGCCATCAACCGTATTCTTAGGTATAGTTATTGACGAAAATTTAAGCTGGAAGGAACATGTAAAAAAAGTATGTACTCGACTTGACAAATTTGTGTTTGCTCTACGAAGACTAAGACTCATAGCTAGCAAAGAAGCAGCCCTTAATGCATATCACGGCTACGTTTCTTCAGTGTTGCGTTACGGACTTGTAATATGGGGTAATTCTGTGGATGTGAACAGAGCATTCATTGCCCAAAAGAAATGTGTCAGAGCAGTATATGGGGCGGAATACTTAGCACATTGTAAGCCATTATTTAAAAAACTTAAAATACTTCCACTTCCTTGTCTATATATCTTTGAAATATGTTTATTTGTAAAAAAGTATTCAAAATTGTTCCCTTTGTATGAACATTACTCAAAAAGAGTCGAAAGCCGAAGCCCAGGACAATTACTTATACCTAGACAGAGATTAAATCTATATAGCAGAAATTCTAATTGTATGGCAATCAAAATATTTAATAAATTACCGCCACAAATAAGAGTATTGCCCATTAATAAATTAAGCCCGTTAGACAAATGTTTCTACTCAGTAACTGATTATTTTAACTATAAGTCTTGACATTTTCTCACCTAACAAAAATTGACATATTATTTCATTGTAAAGCATGTTGATTGTATTAACACATTTTTTGTTTATTTAATGTTTTATTATTATATTTTTTTTTTTTTTTCCTGTAATCATTATAATCATATTGACATTTCTTTTAAAATATTTTAGATGTTTAAATTTTCTGGTACGACATATTGTTAAAAACAATTTTATATTTCTACACCGGCAACGGTAGTATATGTGAAACCAAATATTTTAATTTTAAGATCTCAATGTACCTACCATGTACTTAGAAATAAATAAATAAATAAATAAATTAAATTATAATTATCCATTTTGAAAAATTTCAAAAATCTATCGCGTACGTGCGTAACGGCGGCCACAGTAATGTTTAAAAACAATGAAATCATAATTTTTCACAAATACTCGTAACTAATATTTTACAAACTAATATTTAACCAACTAACAGCTAAACTTTATAACCACCCAAAGTCCAATTTTTCAGCATATCCTTGCAAACTTCCCTCCACCTATTTAGCGCCACAAAAAAAGGTCACGAACACATCGATCAGTCATCAATCGAGCCGCCATTATGAACTAATAGCCTGATTACATGTTCAACTAACACGCCGACGACAACGACTCACTTTCGAGCGTGTGAACCCGGTGAAGGAATTAAGAAAAAAAAAGTAAGCTCCCATTGAAGAAATGTATCCGAAAAGTGTAGTAGTGTGGGAGCGAGGGAATAATGAGTGGGTCATGTAATGGTAACATAACTTGAAGTGCTAAGTTCAATGTAAGTTGTAAGTGGTTTTGGGGAAGCAGTGTGTAGTTATTGTGGATAGAAGACATTTGTTTTCAAAGTCAAAGTCAAAGTCAAATCATTTATTTCAATTAGGGGATTATAAAAAAAAAAACATTGAATCTAGTTGCCCCTTCCAAAAGGTAGTTTTGTATGGAGAAGTTTTTTTTGCCTGTCTCGCAATTCCCAATCACTGCAATTCCTGAAAGCCAAAATAAACAGTAGCAATAGATGGCAATGGAACTTGACTAGTCTCGGAGAAATGATTCAACTGTCTCGGATATCGCAACGAAATTAATCAGAAAAGAACAGCGGAGGAGTAAGAAAAAACAGGAAACATAGGAGACGTAAACTAACGCATAGATAGAGTCCATTAAGAATTTTTCAATAGCTGCTCGAAGTTTGGAAATTGGTGATGCATCACCTCCTTGCTTCTGAAAGTTGATCTCTCTCCGGTCGAGTCGGATTGTCGTTCCATCGGAGAGCATCGTGTTAGAGCGAGGGAAAAGTGCACCTGTGTTCGCGCATACACTTATGCACTTGAATATCTCTTGCATTTAAATTTTCGACCGTTTTTTTACCATAGTTACTACATTACTGGACATATTGAACGGTACGATACAGCCACGAAAAGCCTTAAAACCCCAGTATCAGAGGAAACAAGCTATAAAAGTACTGGAAGGCCCGACAAAGGTATCTGGAAGCAACCTCGTCTCTCAGCTTTCAATTTAATTTTATTACACGAACTACCTACCAAGGGCGTGACGATATCTCATCGTAAACGTACACCAACCAAAATATTTTGTAGATATACGTGAAGTTGTAAACAGGTCCACCGTTTTTATTGATGTCCAAACTTATTTGTAAATGTTTTCAACCAATAAATAGTTCTAGAATACAACACTTTTACGATCCTTAAGATTGTATGGAATATGTTTTTAATGGAACCAAATGACGATTTAATCTTTTATTAAGAACCCGTTATAGTTTGTGGATGTATGGCGCTTGGAATGGCTTTATCATTGGTGATATGTGGTTTTTATGGGACCTTAAAATATGAAAATAAACTGTATTTTGGGTATTTTCGTATGCCTTCGTTTATGGTGGTTTTATGATGGGCTTATAAAAGTTAAGGCGTCCTAACACCTGCATATTACCAGCAATGAAGCTCATTACACCAAACCTCCCTGTTCTGAATTTGTACCAGTAACAAGAGTCAAAGTCAAAGCATTTAATTCAATTAGGTAAGTCATTTACAGGCACTTTTGAACTGTCAAGGAGTTGGTTAGTTAGTCAGAAAGCTGCTTGTTACAAAACATATGTAGGTCTGTAAAGAGAAATACGAGCAAGAAATAACACTGATACTTTTTTCAGATAACTTTTTACAAAACTCTGGTTACAGTATTCTTGTTGTTTCTATATTCGAAAACAATGTAGGTGAAGAACAATAAAAAACTATTAAAAAAAAAATAGATATATTATAAGCAACTCTAAAATAAAATACTTTCAAGTTACTTCGTCTAAACATTTGAGCAGAAACAATAAGTAAGTACCTATCACTTTTCAGAAAACCAACTCTAGGTACCCAGCCACAAGAAATAGAATTCAATGAAAAGTCTCCAAAAGAAATATGTTCATCTAAAATTCTCACAACATCACAGAAATGAGACTGGTATGTTCCCATTTACACAAAACGGTACAAAAATTCACTAGTTCTAAGGAAAGTGTAGCAAAAGAACCATATCAGATAACGATCAATTGTTCCCTTATATCGGTACCTTTGTTCTGCAATATTAACAATGTAACATTATGCTAATCCCTTTAAAATGATCTGAAGATACCGCCACACTTCGGTTTGAAGACAATACCGACAGTCATTGAGACAAAGAGGTGAGAATCATTAGGACAATGAAGGATTTGCCATGTAGATATTGTGGCAGTGTATGGTTGAAAATATGTGTTACTTCCGCGAAAATAAAGTAACGAGTTAGTAGTAAACGTATGTATACAGAGAGCCCAGTAATGAATGGATAACCTTGAAATGGGTCATGGTAGAACTAATGACCATTCAGAAAAAAAATACAAATAAAAAGAAAACATGTAGTACCAAAGATATGATTTATTTAATAATATTCGATATAATGCTCGAAGGGTTATGCAGAGGTGGTGTACACCCACATTTCGCCAGTTATGTTTAAGTCTCATTTAAAAGGGGGCGAGACT
The DNA here is from genome assembly GCA_949316365.1 of Hoplodrina blanda. Taxonomy (NCBI): domain Eukaryota; kingdom Metazoa; phylum Arthropoda; class Insecta; order Lepidoptera; family Noctuidae; genus Hoplodrina; species Hoplodrina blanda. The sequence goes on from OX438581.1 coordinate 13,319,445, forward strand.
ATTGCCATTAACCGGGCTGAGAAATTCTTAATGGAAAAAGTCAATAACACTTTGTCCAATTTGGGAATAGAACCCATGACTTCATTGAGACATGACATGTCTTGGGTTCGATCCCCAAGTCGGGATTTTTTCCATCAGGAAATTTCTCGGTAGCAGCCTCGAAGTGCCCGGTTGATAGCAATAGGCTCGCCCCCTATTATATGGGACTTAAACATAACTGGCGAAAAATGGGTGCACTAATGAGTACACCTCTGCCTTACCCTTCAGGGATTACAGATTTACAGGCGTGATGTTATATTTTATCCCGTTTTTGTGCTCTTGTGGGATAACTGAGAACTTTAGTTTACGAGAAACAGCTTGTAATAACTTTCTTCCATGTTTTTTCAAAAATACCTACGAGATAAGGAAGGTGCAAATTGTAGGTACACCTGTACAGTTATTTTTTACAGCATCAACCATTCAATATGGTCATAAAGTTTTATATTCCGGGTTCCAGCGCCCATTTTGTCCTGGTTTAGGTCCATAGTGATCCAATTGTTACCTCTGCACAAGTTAGCACCGGTACGGTTTAATACAAAAAGGGTAATTAGGTAAAAAAAGGGTAATAAAAATTTACCTTTACATATGGTTAGGTAAGCTTCTCAGAAAGATTACCCATTGGTTTCAGATGAAATATTCCATGTTTTAGTATTAGTTTTGTTAAATATTATAAACAAAGGATTATCCGCTTTTGTTTGACCGACTTCGCGAATTGCTTTCTGTATAGTTTAAAGATAATTTACGGATGGAGAGTTGTACTCATTTTTGGCAATACCTGTAGGTTGTTCAGAGAAATGTGTACATACAAGGGTTTGACATACCTTTTACTTGAATAATAGGTAATGTAGGTACCTATTGTATGTACTTACAATACAAAAAAGCTGTTCTGTGTTCAATGTAAAGTGTTAAAGGAATATGTTTAAAATAATAGGTTAAGAATATCTTCTTTTATTGTTTAAAACAAATGAAAAAATAATGAGAAATATTATGTCTTTTTTAAGACTTTCCACGATTCACCCTTTCTGTAAGAATTTTGTTATGTAGCTGCGTAGGTGTATACCTACAGGCAACAAAAGACATAGGTATGTAGGGTCGTCAGATATAGGTAGTTGAAGTTTTCTAAGAAATTGATGCATGTTTTTAAATGCAAATTTAATTTAAAAAGTATGTAATAAAAAGTTCATTAATTAAGTTAAGTTTCAATCGAAGACATCCATCGGTTTCTAAAAAAAAATTAAACTATATCTGACGACCCTAGATACCTATCTTTATTGTTGAGTGTACTTTCCTAGTAAAAGTTTAACACAACAAAAACATTATTATATAGATCGGAATATTCTAATACAAATAAATCTTTAACTCTACTCAAAAATAACTAGTTCAACCCACAATAAATTCAATTCCCAGCGACCAAATTCAAAAGTAATTAATCCAACAATACGTTATCATGCCCCAAACCACATTATAAATAAGAAAAATTAGTTAACAGCACACACAAGAATCATTGCGCCTGCGCATCCCACCCACCAGGTAGGCACAGGAATACCAATATTAATAGAGACGTCCCGTCGACAGAAAAATGCCTTTATAATAATCATTCCAACAATTAATCTCAGAACACACACAAAGAAACATAATCGCTTACTCATTTTGCTAAAAATAGAAAAAGGAAAAAAAAAATGGTGGACTCTGGAACAATTTTAACAAATTAGGCGACAAACTCGCCACTTTTTGAAAGTAAATTATTGTATTTTAGATTGTTTTGTGGGACGAGATTATTGATGCTTTGGGGGCGTGGCATAGGGATGTTCCTATCTGTCGATATTTTGTGTTCTTTGTTATGAGCGTTTACGCTGTTTATGAAATGTCTTACGGCGGAAATGCTGTTAACTTGAGTTTCAAGTATGGTTATGTGACAGCTTGTAAATATTCGTAGGCTAGGTAGGACGGCTGAACACAGCCTTCCACGTCGAAGTATATTGTGATTTGTTTGGATGTTCACCACCATCAATACGCTGTAATATTTTACGTAAAATGTTTAACATTTAAAACAAAATAAATAGTACCGCAAACAGTGGTTGCCAAATTTTTTGGGCCTTTAACAGGTACAGGGATGGGTTTTAGTCAGTAAGAGTCTGACACTCCCTTCCGCTCTGCGCATAGAGGAAGAAGTGAGGTGATGATTTCCCATTCTTAAAAAAATCAGTAAACAATACGCAAGGTCTTACATTTCTTTATCATAATTGACCTTATCACAAAACTATAATAAAGTTACAAAGTATGTACAATTTATTAAAAAAAAACGAGGAAGTTTATAGTGCTCCAAAAAACTCGTAAGCTTGTCGATTAAATTACTTTTTTCATATTCAAGCATCTCCGAAACTGTCATTGGTAAATGCAAATATAAGCGATTAACGCGCTTTTATTGCTCTGATCAATTTTCTTGTTATATGACGTACCTACACATCGAGAATCGCAATTTCTCTTCCAATAGAATCAACAAAATAATAGATAAATCAGTACACGATATCGACGTTCCTCCGACTTCTTTTCCCAACCCTACCAACCAACAATTTCTAAGATGAAATTCAGACGACCGTCACGAATGGACCAACGCAGGGTGTGAGAGCACCGGGAAACTATTCTCAAGGAAATTATCGTGTGCTCTTTCACTCTTCAGGTATTAGAAAGAGAGGTCAGATGTGAAATAAATTTATTAAAACATCACTGTCCGGAGTGGTTATCATCGTGTGGGTTCGGAGATATGCGTTCACGCCAAGTCTGAATGGACAATTAAACTGAATTATACAATATAAACATGGCTTTATTGTTTGAAAGTTATGATGATTTCAAATTAGGTTTCTGAACGACTAGGCTTGGGTTTAGAAATGGTGTATTATCATGAGAAAATGTTAGATTAAAATTGAGAGAGTTATGCTTTTGCGAATAAGTTACAATAGTGGTATGTATTTTTTTAAGAACGATCGCAATCTAATCTCAGTCTCATCTCTGACAAAAATGTCTTTAAACCTACTGTTTTTTGACATTAATTGTCGCTGAGATGAGATTGTGGCTAGGTTTTGCACGTTTTTAATAAGTAGAAATGTACTTCAGGTTTTGGTGGGAATGAATTAAATCAATTTGATAACATTTAAATCACTATCGTGAACTTTCAATGGCTATTATTTTCTTTCTGTCTTTATTTCATACTCAAAATATTAAATAAATGATAAATATTTCATGTATGTTTTCATTGAAAAATAATTTTATTTTCAACCTTATTTTTAATGTGAAAAATCACTAGTGAAATTTTATTTCTGGTAGATTTTACCGATGTGCACTATAAACATTTAAGGGCCAATAATGAAAAAGGGGCTTGCCTTAACAGTACATAATAATATTTCTTTCAACGATATGAATAGTAAAACGCTATCATTTTCTTCCAACAATTAATTGACCCCACACAATATCAGCAATAAAATACTCGTAAAAATATTCCAAAAAATATTATCGATCGTAATCAAATCAAAAACACGAACATTATCCCGAAACATATTTCTTAAACATCATAAAATAAAGATGGCGGCCGTTTCGGTACATCATAATAGCAATATCCTGTCCATTGATTGTCAAAAATTAGGAATTTCGGCAATTACGTCTCACCTCCCACGTGATTTGGGAAAAAAAAAACATCGCACCCGGCGCATCCAAATTTTCTTAAAAGATCTGACATCTTTTCGTGCGGGACAAGTGATAAGTGTTGGCGATTTTGCATAAGCAGAGCGGAAATAGTACCTATCCATGGAATATGCATTCTTATTTTTGTTTTTATTCATCATTATGAACAACTTTTACTATGGGACCGACCCTAAAATCTTGAAAAAAAATCCGCTGACCTTGAATACATATCTGGCAAAATATCTGTTCACATACCTATTTGGCAAAATGTTTAGATCAGCTATTTTTTTTCCTTTATTTTATGTGTGACTACTGAGGTCATACGATGACAGTGACACAATGAAACAACCTGTCGATGATTCACCAATATGTAGAATAACGAGCATATAATATATATTAATCAATCAATTACGCAATTAATAAAATAACGTTAATTAATCGTTAATTAATCAGAATATTTTATGTTGGCATGATTTCCGAAATAATATATCATTGGTCGTATTATTATTTCATTTCAATCAAAATATATTATAAAAAAAGTAATAGTAACATAAAATATTTTTATATATTTATCGTCAACTGCTATCTCTCGCCAACCTTTTCTAACTTAACCCACACAAGTTTAGACACATTTTTTTCTTATTTTTCCCTTTTGTTACCTTTGTGCGAGCTAGCGCCGGCCCGAAAGGATCCTATAAAGTGTTCTAAGGCGTATCCAGCATACGCCGACCGTTACATATTTATTTTTGTGTTGTGCATTCTTGTCCTGACATGTAAATAAATGATAGATTTTTTCAAAAACAGTTGTTTAGCGATTTCGCGCTTTCATGGTGGCGCGATGGAAATCATGGCGGTCTAGTGCCGGCCATGGTGGTAAATTATGTGATCTATATTTCATGTAGTTGACATGGTCTTTTTTTGTGTCAATTTATGTACCTAAGAATGAGGTTTGGTCTGAGAAAGTTATGAATGGAATGTTTTTAAATGTTTTTTTTTTTTATTTGAGGCATTTTGTTTTTTTTATTTGTAGTGTGCCAACATTGATTAGGTAAATCTACACAATGAAGGACTTATTTGAATTCTAATTAAGAATTTAAATAATTCGACGATACGGTTGGCGAAATGGCTGAGTGATTGGCTGCTGTGCTGCGTGTCGCGGGTTTGATTTCCTGACGGAACAAAGTATGGCCTACAGTTATTTTTTCGGGTCTGGCTGTTTGTATACATATCGATACCTTAAGGCTCAAAGGGCGTATCCACCAAAACACGACTTTTCAGGAGAGCCAAAAAACACGACCCAAATTTTAAAAAAATCTATGTTTAACGAACCAAAAATTATGGCTGTATCCACCATTTTTTGCGAATATCGATGTTTTAAATATACCAATCGATAGAGGACGAAAAACTAAGTAAGACTGCATTAAAATCTCATTTTGGCCAAAGTGGCGTTTACGCCCTTTGAGCCTAAAGGTATCGATATGTGAAATTAATTTGTTTGTAAAAAGATAAGTCAACCAGCGCCATGGTTTCGTGTCTCCGTGCACGGGCCAGTGGCATTATGCTGAGCGTCAGCCGTTTCGCGCGGTAGTGGCGCAAATTTCCGAAAACAATTTATTTTTTATATTTGATAGTAACTTGTTTTTCTTCTGGGCTTTTAGTAACAATAAAAAATTATGTTGCATAATTTTTTTTTTCACGGGAAGCAACAGTTTTTATTTCTTTTCAATTAAAAGGCAACTTTACACATTTCCTATCCTTTCCCTTTCCCACATTTCCTGCCTTTCAGACCACACAAGGCTACTTCCCGAATGAATGAAACAATTTATTGCTACCAATTTACGTAATGGGTGTAATACTCAATGAAAATACCAAGAACAATACGATTTTATGCTACCCTAGTACCGTAAGACGTGGCGCCAGAGAATTACGTAATATTTTCAAAGAATGGACGCAATATTTAGCTGATGTTTTTGACTATTTACCCGTAGTGAATTCCCTAATTATTTAATTAGTCGGTTTTTTACTGTGGTATTTTTGTTACTGGGCAATTTTGTATAAACGTAGTGACAGACAAAGGGACAATAATGAGAACTGAGAAAGTGAAATTGTTTTACTGGAACGTCCTGGAACTCTCTCGAGTATTTTAGAATTCTTTGCTACAAAATATGAAATGCTCAGTTTGTTTGTTGACGCATTAGCGTTCAGTGACTAATTGAAGATGGTTATAACAAAGTGACGCATTACGAAGCCAAATAAAATCAACTAATGCAATTAATTAATTACGTATAATTTTATATAACAGATCGGCAAATCTTCTAACTTTTAGTAACGATCGCAGTCTAATCTCAGTGTTAGTTTGTTCAAAATGTCTGTAATTTACAAAAAAAAAAAGATATTGATAGTCGCTGAGATGAGATTGCGACTAGATTTTGAATGTTTTTAATTAGTAGACCTGGTTTTTAAATGAATACTAGAAAGCCCTCCAATAAAACAAACCATTTTTGTAAATTAATAAAACAAGCAACAAAACTTTTTTGTAAATTAAAATTCAAATATAGAATTTTTGACCGGGAACGTACTTATGTGTTTTTATTTGTAAATTAAAATTCAAATATAGAATTTTTAACCGTTATTTAAATAAGTTTGTATTCGTAAGTTGAAATTCAAATAAAGAATTCAAAAATATCTGCTGACGAAATCAGTTTGAGTTTTAATACGTCCCCAACTTTATCATTTTAATCGACACGTCAAAAATAAGGTTGGCAATGCACCGAACGGCACGTTGAAGTGAAACGATGAAAAATTCTGTACACACACAGATCTAAAGATAACTACTAGTGATTGAGAAGTGAAATTACGAGATATGCGAGCTGAATATTTTTATTTCGAAATGTAGTGAGCAAAGAAACGCAGTAGGTACTGTTGAGGTAAAAATAAAAAGTATTGCAAGTATCGTAAAAGAAGTATGCAAAGCCAAAGTCAAATTTATTTACTCCGATTAGACCATTAAAAACGTACTCCTCAACGTCACTTACAAGAAGAAGAAGAAAAAAGTATATTAAATCAATTTAGTTGTCCATACCAAAAGTAATTTCGTATGGAGAGGAATGGGTAAGAATAAGACCATTAAAAGGCACTTTTGAACGTACCAGAAAAATAATTTGGGTGGGGAAATCCTTAAGGACTGCCTCCATCTCGGGGAAGGCGAAAGGAGTGTGTCGGACTCCTACCGATTAAAATCCCAGGGGATGAAACGGGGGTCTGACATTTACGCGAAAAAGCTAGTATTTTTACAAGCTTTTATTTAGCTTGCACTGTTCGTATGTAAGTAAATTGTCCTTTCAAAATTTGCAAACCATTTTTTGACCATTGCTTGGTATTCGATTGAGCTGAAATTTTGCATACACCTTTAGTTCTGATGACAATACAACGTCCGATACTCAATATTGTATAATTTAAAATTAAAGCTTGTTTTAAAAATATGTTTTTAATATTTATTATTAATTTCATAAGAGACCCACCTCATACTCCAACCTCATTGAGTTGATACATATCTTGAACTGTCATCAGATCAAGTTCATATGTGTTACGCTATATTTTAATTCGGCAAAGGCACAGCAAACATTCTGCCACCGGAACCAGCGACATGGATTAATGATATAATTTTAATTGACTTTCGTGCGAATGTTGACCTCAATGGTTGTTTTTTAAAAAAGAGAAATATTTGCTTGAATATTTTGCTGGAGTAACTGGGGCGATTTTTATTTTAATAATTTATAAGTGTAATTGAAAACGGTTTAATCATAAAATTACGCATTCGTATTTTTTTTAATATATAACATAGCCTAGTTTACTCGCTGTTAATGTTGCTTTCCATGTGTGAAAGAATTTTTTTTAATTGGTTTAATAGTTTTTGAGTTTATCCATTGCAAACAAAAATACAAATCTTTTCTCTTTATAATATTAGTTTAGATATTAAATTATAGGTACTTAGTGGATAGCAAAGTTACAAAAAATATTGTAGTTATTTTCAAATTTTTTAAAATTATGAATAAATCTATTAATCAATCATAGAGTTTCACTAGAGTAGGTATAAACGCTCCATATGAAAAGAATAATTGAACAAAAATATTTTTTTTTCATAAATTCACAAATAAGTTAGAAGACTCAACCGCATAAATATAAAACAAAAAAAAAGCAGAATCAGTAAAAAAAAATTGCTAAAAAACAAACAAATATTACAGCCTATAACTCGGTTAATTGAAAAGATGTATTATGTATGGGAGAGGAGTTAATTAAGACCTAACTAGATGCCTCCAATTACAATGTACGGCTTTTACACTCTGCAGTGCGAAGTACCTCATTACTTAATGGTCCAAGAGCTCGAAGTTACTTGACCTACGACATTTCGGTATAGCTGAAATTTTAAGCTTAGATAGAGAAATATTTTTTGCTGTTTGTTTATTAACACAGACCATGTGCACACAAAACAATAATAAAAAGGCTATTCAATAAAAATCAATTAAAAAAACAACATTGTTGTGTGCCCCACAGCTGCGCCAAACAATCCTAGTTCAGCATAAATGCCAGACCACTTGTGTCTGACGCTGGTGTCAGGGTCTTGGAACCTCGATCTGTTACCTTGGTCTTGGTTTTGACTGCTTCGTTAATCTAGTAATCGCTAAATGCGACTGCTGAGCATGAGGTCTTGGGTTCGATTCCCAGGTCGGGCAAAATATTATTTGGTTTTTCTATCAAGAATTTCTCAGTAGCAGCCTCGGAGTCTGGATTTGTGCCTAATTGATGGCAATAGGCTCGCCCCTTATTACATGAGACTTAAACATAACTAGCGAAATGTGGGTGCACCTTTGCCTAACTCTTCTGGGATTACAGGCGTTATGTTATGAATTTATGTACTTGAAAATAAAATGATTAAATGTGTGACGTAGGTCTAGTGGCTTTAGGTTCTTATACTATAAAGGATGTAACTATACGCTTTATAACTCCTAAGAAACGCTGCATCTTGCATAGTGATTAAGGCTAAATGATCGATAAATGCGTGCTCTTTTTAGATACCAGTTAAAAGCAGGTTGTAATATGAGATGTTTTGATACCTTATTAATTACGTTTATAGGAAACTGCGTCTTAAGTTGCCGTGTGTACGTCTGTTTGTATATCCTTTTGATTATTTTACCAGATACAGAACGACTGAAGAATGTTTAAAAAGTCTGTAGCTAGCTTGCTTACTCGCGAGCCACCACCTTATTGATAAACCTGAAGTAAAATTACGAATCATAAACCTTAAAAAAATGTATGGTTTAACCTAAGTTTAATATACAAAAGTATCCCTGTTTGTAAGGTAACTTACCTAACTAAGAACCTAAGGTGACGACACCTGTTATCACAGGTTTTGCTGTGATAAGGTAACTAAGACCTAAGGACCTCTGACCTAGACTCAAGAGTCAAGAGAAAAACCATCTTAATATATAAAAAAGAAAACTATCGAACCGATAATAATAATAAATACCTACATTATTATCAGAAAAAAAGACAGTTCTTCTTTTGAATCAATAGTAATTTCCTTTTTCTTTAATTTTTTTTTATGGTACTTGGCCTCAGTATGTGGCCATGTTTATCACGTAAATAGCAAGTAAAAAAAGTGATGAAATTCAATAAAGAGGTAGCTTAGGATCTGGGTAAGGAAAGTGGGTAAATTTTAATATAACAACATTACATAAACTCACGCCTTTTCCCCATGGGGCGGGGTGGCGTTTTGTGGTTTCTGCCTACCGTCTTAATATAGCAAATAATTGTAAAACCACCATTTACAAGGACGAAGTCGCAAGTAAAAGCAAAACTAATAACACCCAGAATAGGTAACAGTCAACAGTCTGAACGGTCGTAATTTCTTAACTAAGCGTCACAAAAACCCGTGTGTTAACCCTTTCCCTGTGATTGACAAACACTGTTGCAGTATCAATGTTCTTAACCCGTCGTTGCTGTCAATCCGATCTCGTTGTCACTGTGAAAAAATAACCAACGCCACGGGGATTGTGGGTCAAGATAAGAGCGGCAAGCGATTTAACAGTTCGGTCACAGAGCGTTGAGAAGAAAATTCTACTGTCATAATAATAACAACTTTTTCTGCGTGTAGCAAAGAAGATAGTTTCACACAGAAGATAGTTTCACAGGCCAGTCATACAGGTAAAATTTAAGATTGAAGGCGACAGTAATTATTAACATTACACAATTTTTTGGTGTAATCAAAGGCAAAATTCGTTGATATAGTCAAAAGTTTATACAAGTTCTTCATAAATATAAATAAAGCTATCTTAGGCTTGTTTCTGGCCACCAGTTATATCTTATTACCTCCGAGGGCCCATTATGTATGACATATCTGTAATTTATTTTCGTGTTTTTGTTTATTATTTATTTTACAATATTAATTGAGAGCTTGCTAAAATTATAGCATTTTAATTTGACACGAGTTGTAAAAGTATGTATTCATAGTTTTCTTCTAAAAGAATATGTTACTAAACTTTTTGCTTAATAACCGAAGTCCAAGTCATCGATGCACGTGCTGCGTTAACGATTATGTAAGATGTTAACGTTTTTAACATCAACGAATTTTATAAAATAGTGTTTACACATGAGCTATTGTTATCGTGATAATCTTATCACGATAACAATTAGCTCACGAGGTTACCAGTATGTGGAGTATGGACTCGACAATTATTGTTCCGATTGTCATGTCAGTGAACGGTTTAATAGCGAAAAGTTTCGACCAACAACTTGAGAAACTTTTGCTCAACAGCTGGGTCAAGAGTCAGATGCAGAAGGCGGTTGTCTTGGACACGGCACGCATAGTGAGGAGATTCCTCTCTCTGGATCCCTAACCGTTGGGTTTTACCACCTTGTTGCGGGCGGAGCACTGTTTTTATACATGTTTTTTTTTAACTATATTATTTGCAATTTATTTAAAGAAAATATGTAAAAATATGGTATAATAAAGAATGTGGAGTAAAAATAATCATTAAATTAAATATAACAGCGTAACCTCTTCTAAACCTTTCAAGTTTCTGTAGGATCTCTTATAACTTGTACCACAACCCAAAATGTAGTCACTCTACGGGGAGCCAACAAGAAATATGTCGAAACTCGACTAAGTGTTAAATAATACATTAACGTGGTGATACATAATTGAAGAGGTGCCACCATAACGTGGAAGCGACGAATTTAACCGAACCGCACTGATATGGTATGCTTTTTTACTATCTAAGGTAACTGCTTTGTGAGTTAAGTAACTTTGGCTAAGCAGTGAGTATTTACTTACAATGTACGAGTATGTTTCATTGACGCATTTTGGACAAGATATTTAAACATAACATCACGCCTGTAATCCCCGAAGGGTTAGGCAGAGATGTACTCATTAGTAAACCCACATTCCGCCAGTTATGTTAAAGTCCCATGTAATAGGGGGCGAGCCTATTGCCATCAAACGGGCAAAAATCCAGACTCCGAGGTTGCTACTGCGAAATTACTGATGGAAAAACCCAATAGTACCTTGCCCGACCTGGGAACCGAACCCAGCACCTCATGTTCAACAGTCACGATTATTTTCTTTTACTGTCTCAATCCTGGGCAGGAATTTTTAATTATTCATTGAAATTTGGCTCGCACCTTCTCTGTATAAGAAGACGCGCTAGCCTTGCAGTGCTATTATTAGTATTGAATTACAAAAATCATTAAATTCGTTCTTAATAATTGTTCAGTCACTAAAACATACTACAGACTTATTTTAAGATTTCTCGTTAAATATTAATTACCATCGATCTCAGGCTTGTAAAGATCTTACTTTACCAATATCATTTTAATCATGGAAACTGGTAAATTGATATTTACGACCAGTCAAACTTATTTTTGTATTAAATGCATAGGTACCTACTCTATTATAAATTGATTGTATTGATTTACAAATTTTGAATGAAATATCTGTTAATTGATACTTTAAATACTTTTATTTGAGAGCGGTATGTTTTTTGTGAGAGATAAAGAAATAGGTATGGGAAGTATATTGAAATAAATTGCAAAACAGCTGAGTTACAAGTTCTTTATACTTAATGATGACAATCACAAAAGTTATAATCACATTATTTATTATTATTACATTAATTCAACACAACATTTTCTATTAATCCGTGCTAATTTTAATGTGTGTAATTCTACGAACTTTTGGGAATGATCGCTATCTAATCTTAGTCTCAATCTGTCAAAAATGACTCAATGTTTTTTAACATTGTTTATCGCTGTGGTTAGATTGCGACTAGATTTTGACCGTTTTTCAATTAGTAAAATTGGTCTTCTGTTCACTTTTATCATAACCAATACTAAAAACTTGTCCAAAATCTATCCAGTGAATAAATAACAACAATTATCCTCCCTACCAGCCAGCACGTCAAAATGAAGAGATTAAAAATTATTAACAAAACGGACTGCGACCAGTCGAACGCCATTCCTGATTATCAACGGACATCAACCGTAGTGGTCCATAATTAAATAATCAAAAAATGTGTGCCCTTAAGAGGAAACGCGGGCGAAGAGATTTTTGAAAAATCAAAGGTATGCAAAGGAGTCGAACTCTGTATGCGTCTGTATTTCCGAACGCATTTGACCCTAATCTGTTTAAAGTTAGGCTTCTTCTGGGTAAGCTTACTCCATCATAGACTTTGTCTCTATCACCTCTGATCTAGACTTGTGTCAAGAGCGAAGCCATCTTACTTTATTTATATAAAAAACCTTATTTTTCAAAAATCTTTTCGTCCGCTTCTTTTAATACCTTAGAAGAAACTATCGCTGTCTCTCTGCGAGCCTGAGTGCAAAAAGGGCAACTGCAGATCCGATGACTTAATAGTAGTAAAAATCATTATTCGGGGTTTGGTTCTCGCTTATTTTCTTCTCTAACATTGAACCAATATAACAGATATTTTATAAACTGCGACTATTCCTATGTTTTTCTTTTTTCATTAATAAGTTTTCAAAGTACACTACGCTTCTGTTCACAGCGGTATAAATAGGCAATTTTGTCGGTTTCAGTGCTTATAAAACTAATGTATCGTAAAAATATTAAACATAAGTATGCCCTTATGTTTTCCTTTTTACGATACAACATAAATAAAACAGTTGATATTTGCTTTACTCTAAAAATCATTGCTTTAAACTCATAAACTATAGAAAGAAAATAGGCAAAAGCGTTTGTATGGAGGAAATATCACCCGCGTTTCCTCTTAATACTGAGATCTAATTAAATGAAATGCTAATGAGTTTATGTTTGTGTGTCATCTAGTTTTTGAGGACTTATGTCATTGCTTCATGGGTATTTAAGCTTTGAAGGTGTTCGGCTAATCATAGTACTATTATAAATGCGAAAGTTTCAATGAATGGATGTTTGTCACTCAATCACGTCAGAACAGCAGAATGAATTTGGATGAAATTTGGTACAGATATAGATTTTAGTCTAGAATTATCCTACGTCTACGCAGACGAAGTGGCGGGCAGCAGCTAGTGAAGCATGTGAATTGTTTATTTGTTTGTAAAAGGTAATCTCTGAAAGTCCTGCTTCGAATACAAACAATCTTTCATTAATAGAAAGCTACACTATCACCTTTTAAAGGCTATATTTTATGGTACCTATATTCAACTACCATGCGGACGAGGTCGGGGGCGAAAGCTAGTGTTTTTATTCAATAAGGCAAACTTCCTCTAAAGGAACACCCAACGATCTATACAATACTCTTAGTATCAATATTCTTACAGCATTATTATTGCAATCCTTTGGAATAATAACCGACAAAAAAATGGTAACATATCTATTAGCCTTCCACAATATACATTAGGACGCAATACTCTTTGTCCGTCACGGATAGCACGCGCGAATGCCCACGAAAGACGGCGTAACTGTAAATTTTGTCGCAAACAAAATACTTCACATTTATCGATCCTAATACCATTGTAAAAGGATTTAGATCTGTCCATTCAAAAAGCAGGTAAATGATACTTAAGGTATGTAAGTATGGATTTTTTAGTTAAGCCCTTATACGTATAATTGGTAGCATTCGCTTTGGTAAGAGATGATGGTAATCTTTTGTGATATTTGCACATAGTCAAGAGATTCTTGACTGTTTGTTGATGTTTTTCGAAAAATAAACGAGGGTTGTAAGGAATGCTGTGAATAAATGAAGCGTGAAAGAACAGTCTATACATTAAGGAGAATAACGAAGGTAATGTGAAGAATGAACCATTGAGTGATTCTGATCACACTGATATCGTTCAATCAGACACTCATTGACTGTATAGTCAAGGTCTTCTGCATAGAAGACCTCGAAAACTACTTGTTCTGCCTATGAAGAAGAGAGAATTTTACTACTGGGCTGATTTAAAGCCTTAATTAAAGTCTTTGATTTACACGCAGACAAATTCTCAAGCAAAAGCCAGTAAGTAAATGTATATTATTGAAAAGCTGGTATGCTACCAGCGTGAATTAGAAAATTAATCATATTGTGACTAACATTGGAATTGCTATTAGGTTTATGAATCTAGCCTGTACAGTCTTTTTTGGACGGAGTATTAGTAGTTGTTATAAATTCACACTTAAAAGAAACTCTGTGTGTCCATTTCTTAACGCATTACGTCAAAACCACTGAACCGGTCGTGATAGACATAGCGGAAGCTTGGGATCTGAATAAGGACTTACCTTTTTTTTTGTCTGCATCAGCGATTGCTGACATTCACATAGACAAAATCGCGGGCATAGCTTGTGCATATTAAAGTGAAGACATAGAAGTATTTATGTTATCTACTATCTTCAAATTATCACGATTAGAGAAGAGTTGACTACTTTAAAAGGGGCCCAAAGACACTGAGATATGGATTTGGACAATGTGTAATATGCTTCGGAAGAATATGGGTGTAACTACAGTCACATGAGGCATTTCAACTTTGTCTCTAGGGGCATCTACGAGACCTCTGGTATTGCATGGCGGTGACTACTTAAAATCAGATAGACCGCTGGATAGCTTGTCATCCAATGACATAAAAGAATTTCGTAAAAAATTGTCGTAACATAATTTCTCTTCAATAAATAGTCATTCTTAAAATCACCCTTTCGTACAAAAAGCCAACAGTCTCGCAATTTTCCGTTCCACTGCCTTCGTATAAGTTGGAAGAAGGAACTCCAGAAGCCTGTGTGAGGCAACAGCCTTCTAATTACGTATGCCTTACGATGTTATTGTTATATTTTCCTTTAATACTTTGTCAAATAATGGCTCCTTCTAATCCTTGAAAAGGTCCTTAAGCACTTAATTATTCTTTGTAGTGATCTTGGTTATAAACGTGCTCAATTATGCGTGCATTATTTGCAATCATTAAGCCTTTAATACGTCAGTATTGTGATTTTTGGCTGCGGCTGTGGGTGGTTAAGTTGCATCGGCGGCTTGAAGTGGTAATGGTGTGGTCTTTATCGTTATGCTAATAACCTTAAAGTGCTTTAATGCTGTGCTGATTTAACTGACAGCGCCACCAGAGGTCCTAGCGTAAGTGCGCTGACTTAAAAATATTCGATTTTTGAATTTTAAATACGACAATTTGCGTTATCCTATAGTACTTCGGTTTTATTGTATACGACAAGCATAATTAGTATAATCTATTGATATACTTATAGGCACGATAGCTGAGCCTGGATTTAAATCCCAGGTCAGGCAAAGTTTTATTGGTAGTGTTTTCTATTAGAAAGTTTTCAGTAGCAACTCGGATTTTTTACGTTGGTGATGTGACTACCCCATGCCTCTGAAAACACATAAAGCCATTGGTCCCAACTGTCTATCGTATTAGATCGTGTAGATAGACAGATAGTCAGAAGCCTGAAAGTCTGGTAACCAAACTTATCAAGGGGTATCGTGTTACCCAGAAAATGGGTTGTAGGGGTAGATAGGCAGTAGCTCCATGTCAAATACTGTAATTCTGCTGCATCCTGATGCCGACCTGCCTGGAAGCCGACCTCAACATAGCTGAGAAAAGGCTAAACACATGATGATGATTGATATCAATAAATATTAATAGGTGTTGCTCTATTCTCTTCAAAATGCCTCCAACAATACTCTAGTACCCATCTAAACAAAAACCATCATCTCGTGTGAACTGACGCGTTAAACGCGATATGCATAATATAGCATAATTTAACATAATTAATTAACTAAATCCACATAACAGACAGATTGACAAAACAACAAGTAAAGTATTTTACGTCTTCATAAGATATCGACAGACTCATCTGTTTAAGCAAACATTAATAATTTGACTTGACGTTTGATTTCCCTTCAGTTTTTAGATAGAGGATGTTGTGTTTATGAGAGAATGAAGTGGTCGAATACGTTTGTTAAGGACCAAATAGTCCAAGAACCCTGGTGACCTGGGTTCATGGACTATACGTAATTTTAACATGAATGAAATTTTGACGATGGGTCGGCGAATATTTGCTTATATAAATGCTGGGCCCCTTTGCGGGTATCAGGTATAAAGATATGACTTTTAAACCGTCGAACTGAAGTTTACCACTGGTATATATGTATATACCAATATATAAGGTTTTTTAATAAAATCCTGTAAAGTCTCTCAATTCTTCTAACTGTTAAGAACGACGGCAATCTAATCTCAGTCTCAATCTGTCAAAAATGCTTTTAAACCTACATTTTTAGACATTGACTGTCGCTGAGATGAGATTGCGACTCAATTTTAACATATTTAATTGTTTGAATTGACCTATGAAAATAATCACTGTAGGAACAGTGAACTCACGCATAGATATTGTTCGAAAAAAATTATAACGACTGATTTAGACGATGCGAGAAATATCGTGCAAGTTGTGGTAAATATCCGTCGATGCTCGGTCACTTATGACACGACAGCATCGCAGTCCCGCAATGTACGAGAAATCGCACGATATTTCTCTCATCGTGTAAATCAGGCTTTACAATACAAACGGAACTTGAAATATCAAACGATGGCGTGCTCTCAATGGATAGACTTCATTAAGTTTTTTTTAGTACAGACAATTTAACAGAAATCATTCGAACATAGTATTCTGCAAAAAAATCTCGTTTGATTCCCAACCAATAAAGACCATAGTCACCACTCCCATTAAAAGGCACTATCAATTAAATTCCCATATCAATTTCTGTAAAACACGACAACGTTCCCATATTCAATAATAAACTTTTAATAGTAACAATAATAATTCATTCAGTTAATAATAAATAAAAACGGAGCGCATATTAAAACGTCGGTCCAGTATTACATTATGCTGTAAAGAGTTTGGTTTAATGGTCAGTAATTGGTCGGAATAACATAATTTTTATTGGTATTGTCTCGGCTAGGTAACGATCTCTCTTACTAGTGGAACTCGAACGTTTGTGAGTCCCAAAATTATCAAAGTACAAATGTTGGTCTACCCTAACGGCGCGTTCACATAGAACGTCCCTTTTACTGGTCCGTTTAAACGTATATGTTATTAGCGTATGTAGTTGTATGAGCGAGTTCACACAGAATACAGTATTGCGGATCCAGTAAAAAATACGGATCCGACATCCAGTAGCAACGAATCAATTAAAATAGGTCCTGTAAATGCTGTGTGAATATTACCTCCAGTAGCGACGGATCAGTTAAAACGGATCCTGTAAAATCGGACGTTCTATGTGAACGCGCTCTAAGTGGAATATCGATTTTAGCATCATCTGCCTTAATAATCTCGTGTGTTTTCAAATAATTGGCACGATAATATTACCAAATAGATATACCTACCTAGATTCAAATTGTTCTTTTTTTAATGCTGTTGGACACTTTTGATTGTCAAGGAGTCGGTCAGTAAATTAAAAACTTGAAGTTAGTTTCCCATTTTAAAATGTAGGTGTGTCTCTATGGAGAAGAACAGGCAAGAAACTCCACGAACATACTTTAAAATAAAGTATTTGAAATTTTTATTACTGTTGCTTTTTTAGAATTGTCGTGAAAAAACAATCGTTGCTGCACAAGAATACTGCGAACACTTATTTGATGCCAAATATCAAGGCGAGATACTCAATTTTTTTACCTTAACCGGTTGACAACTTTTGAACCTTATTGCTAAGGATATAAGGCTGAACAGTGGTTAACTGCAACAGTTTATGCGTGTACTCATATTGTACTTAAAATTCGTGAATAAAACGCCGAGTGATTCACTCGCGAGTACCACCCATAGTAAGGGCAAACCTCGCTTCGGGTCAATAAATAAATAAATCTCAAAGCTGCCGTTTTTTAGCTTATTTTTCATTAATATCGTAATTATGTGAGTTGGCATCGAAAACAAACCGCAATCTTGTGGCCTGCCTTAATGGTTTAGGGGTCAATTATAGGCGTTATAATAATAATGTTGTGTGCGATCTTTAAACTTAATACGTATCCGTGTTAGTCATTCATTTGATTGTAGACGATTTTATTTAAATTCTGCTTCATTTTTGTGGTGTTCGAATTTTAAGGGAATGTGTGACGTCACGGGATTCAAGTGATGAAATACTTTGAGATCTGGTGCAATAGTACAATATTAGTGAGAGTTGAGGTCCTTTAAGTCGTTTGTGATACGCGTTCCTACCCACCAGCTACAGACTTTCTTGAAAGAGGACTTTTGGCCGAAGGGTGTCGTATATCGACGTTCCCGAGGTCGGTTACGCGACACCGCGCAGCACAACACGACGGCGACGCCGACGCTACATGTTTAGTTATTTAATAAGACTTTTATAATATGTGTTAGTTTATTTTTATTTTTATAAGATTATTTTGTGTATTTTTTCTATGGGCCACAGTTGCCTGATAATAAAATGATTTATTTATTTAAATCCGAACAAGGTGAAGGTTGCGGGAAACTGCTGGACGTCGGTCAGCTAATATGATGATATTGATGATGATGACCTGTCATTCTACATGCTAAGGCTTGAAAGCTCACCTGAATTTACACCTGCTTTTCACAAAATAGGCTTACTGGTAGTTTGATTAAATTCCCAAGACTATAAACAGCCTTCAAGCTAGAAAATATTATATTAAAACACCCTTTATCCATATAAAAAAGTGACATTTCAAATATTGTGTTGTGGTCAGTATAAAGGTGAAATTTATTTTGTTCGCGCTCCCTCAGTTGCGAGCCGAATGTGTCTTGTATCATCATTCACGACCCACTGACTCGGTAGTGCAGGGGTTTCCAACTGTGCGTCGCGACGCTCTGGAGCGTCAACTAACCTGAGGGCGACGCTTGACGGTACGTACAGGTCACCGGCACGCAACGTCTTTCTCATTGTTTGTAGTGTTACATCATTGTACTTTTATATTTTCTATTAATGATAATGAAAATTATAATCCTTGATCTTTAATTGGTCGTTATAGGCCATCAGAAGCCTGAAACCACTGACAACCAGTCCCACTAAGGGGAATCGTATTACCTAGTTACTGGGATGTGGTAGTCAGACAGGCAGCCGTTCCATGTAAAATACTGGTATTTAGCTGAATCCGTTTAGACTGGAAGCTGACTCCGACGTATGTCAATGTCCTGGTAAAACAGACTGGACTAGGCAGAGAGAGAGGTCCATAATTATTTTTATGTTTTTTAATAAAATAATTAAACTAGATAATCTTTATGTCTACTAGAGCTACACGTAAATGTCATCTTTTAAAAGGGCGTCGAATAAAACAGGGCAACCTGTAATGGGAACCGCGGTACAAACAAGATTGGGAACCCCTGCGATAGTGACTGCCTTCGATATCGATAATAATTATTTACTATATTGGTTATACACATCACTAATGAGTTGTGATTGTGTGAGTTCGGATTCTTGAGGCTTGAGCAGTATTTCGACACATGTATTGAGAATTAAAAAAAGAATATCGGTTTAATATTGTCCCACTATAAAGAACACCACGCATAAAATAATGTTATGTGAATTAGGAACGTCGACATACTGCTAATATTGCAACGTAGTAAAATAATAATAATACCAGCAGTCCAGGGTGCCTACCGCCATCTCTTATAACAATATTATTTAAATATTACTTTGTAATTTCTGTTGTTGCGTTTTCAACTCTCGGCGCTGATCCGAGCGTCGAAAATCCAACAGTGTGGAAGGCAAAGTAATATTATAATAATACTGTTTTAAGAGCTTGTGGTTGGCCCCCAGCACATTTTGGTCTCACTGCAGGGCAAACTCTTATTCTTACACAGAAAAGGCACGAGCATTGATCACTACGCTTTAAGCAGATTGGTGATTCCAGGCTTACCTATATTAAGTTTAGTCCAAGTTTCCTCATGATGTTTTCTTTCATCCATTTCAGTGATGTCCAAGATAAATTTAGAAAGTATAAATTGAAAAAGAGGCCAGGGGGCTGGCCTTTTCTTGGGCCAAAGAATCAGCGTTGCCATACAAGGTGGCAATGATGCCCTTTTGTTCACTTTTGGACACATATTTTTTTATTATTAACTTTGTGTTTAAATTATTGCAAATCACTATCACTACATATTATAAAATAAAGTCGCTTTCCCTGTCTGTCTGTCCCTATATATGCTTAGATCTTTAAAACTACGCAACGGATTTTGATGCGTTTTTTTTTTAATAGATAGAGTGATTCAAGAGGAAGGTTTATATGTATAATACATGCACCCGTGCGAAACCGGGGCGGGTCGCTAGTAATTTATAATCCATTGTCTGAATTATCAAATCAAATCAAATCAAATCTCTTTATTGCATTCATATGTGTACATTTTTTTTCTTTTATAAACAACCGTAAATAAAAAAAAATGATAATGTCACGTTGGTACGTACCTACTTGTCTTTTATTGCACCCGCAACCTCATGCATGAGAGGCAGGCTCCTTACCACTGAACTATCATGACACATGCCTAACTAAAAGTTTAAAGAATAAAAATCCGGGATGACCAATATTTCGTCATCTGAGGCCTCGACCAATTAGATAACTAAACGTTTATGACACACGTGATGGGCCTACCTTTGCATAGCAACAGCATAAGTGCGTTAGGAGGTACAGTCTGCAGAATAGGTCACTGACAAAGATAAATAAAAAAATAATATGAGGTGAGCCTTTAGCCATTTACTAAGACTTAACAGTCCAGGCCTGTCCAGGGTTGCTAGTAAATATCGCCTAAAGGATAAACTCAATAACAGTATGCTCAAGTTAAGGATCAAATCCAAAACCCAAGATTAGCAGATACACTTGTAACCACTTAACCAAAGAAGACACTTAATTGAATATCTGGTTATAGGTATATTATTTCCCATTACTCATTATTTTACCTTTTGGTTATTTAATCCACAAATTGATTCATCTTCCTGACCGTACGAAGATTTCCACGCATATAATATTTCGCGATCGACATGCATTAAACTGATGTTATCGATGCATCTGGATTCCATCGCGGTGAAATTATGAATAACGCATCAACTCAAACATGTTTGAATCTGAGGAATTTTAAAATAAAACTTGTGTTTTTGCTGGCTGTAGATTTTGTGTCGTGTTATTAAATTATTGAGTTTTTAAGTATTTTTAAAATAATTAAAAAATTAAGTGAGAAATATAATAAAATCAGTAAAACAAATCTAGATCGTATCTTTTTAAGAATTACGGAAAGTAATAATAGGTATAAATACCTGCAGCCCCTGCAGGTCTCTGCAAACTTCCCGCTAACGCCATCTATATTAGAAATGAAGTACTGTTAAACAGCGACATCTTACGGAAAATATAAAAACTACTGCGTCAAAGGAGCTTTGAACTTTTGTTCGTAGTTCAATATTAAACAAACAGATGGCAATATTTGTGAGCATAAAATTTTTCAATTCCACAAGTTCAGTCTTAAAAGAAAATAATGGGTATTGTAATTATATAAATATAACCAGGGAAACATCTGGTTAAGGACATTTTAAAAATAGGTATTTTATGTAAACTTTAAAATATCTCCACCTCCTAGCGTTCTAAACTTTAATTAAACCTGCACAATCATTAGTTTGCGATTCATAGCGTGGAAAATAAAAGCAAAATAAAAGTCGTTTCTCAGGAATAATTTTTGTTTAATGAAAGAATGCATAGATGTCGCTACAAGATCATGATGTATTATATACCTTTTAATAATCAAGTTTTGTGTAGAAAGAGGTACCTCCCTATCCTGCAACTCAGAAGTTTTATCGTTTTATAGAATCAAAAGAGAACCTCGTGCCTTTGATCGAAAGCCTTTGGTCCCGGCTGTCATACGTAGATCTTTGACAGTCGTTACAGATAGTCAGATGCCCGAAAGTCTGCTAGCCAGTCTTACTAATGGCTTTAGTGTTACCCAGTAACTGGATTGCGGAGTTAAGATAAGCAATTGCTCCATGTAAAAAACATAAAGCAATTGCTTAACTCTTAATTGCTCAATCTCAACATTAGAAAAAAGGCTAGATACGTAGACGAATAAAAAATGCAAACCGAATTTCACTCACAATGTCCAATATCATTATAGTAGCCTGTAGCCATTATAGGCCATCGTGAGTGATATTCAGTCAAGTATAGGTAGGTGCACAGGGTAGAATCACACTACCAACTATTAAACTCTAGGCTGTTATTCAAGTAATTCCTAACGGAAAATCCACTTGCAGCATAATTGCACTTTGAAGAACTTGACCTGACCTGGGCCAAAACCCACCGGTCAGCAGTCGCCCTTACGACTACGACGCCAACGGGACAATCATGAGACAGAAGAAGGAAAATAAAAACACAGTTTGGTAGATATTTAGTTAAAATTCATTTAATCATTCCATAAAACCTGCATTTTCCTCACTACCTAAGTTAAAGCGCTTCGCTTATATCACAGCTTTATCGACCATATCTCAAGACACTCCTACATCCTAGGCCGCATATCACATTCTATCTTATCTCTAAACAAATACATGAGTAATTACATACCTAAAGGGTGTTAGGTTTAAAAAGAGACCTACTTTAATAGCGTAGCATAACGTAATATGAGTAGAACAACTTTCACTTTACAACCAATTTTGAATAGGTAACCAAAAATAATCAGCTTTCCGGATTGCATAAGTCTGGCCGCATACGGGCTACACGCGACAGCCACAAACGTTGCCATAAAACCGCTACCTGAAGCTAGAAGTGACGTTGTTGCGACCACCGACGTCAACTATGTGCGGCGAGTCCATATAAAATGTAAAAGGAAATACGTCGGTGGTGGCGTTTTGTGGTCGTGGTCGGTGGCCCGTGTGTGACCAGGCTAAATGAATAAGGCTGTTTATCTAATGCTCGATGATTCAGTAAAGCAATGCTGTAGCTTAAGGTAAGCTATCTTAGCGTTTACAGGGATGAAAGATCTCCTCAAGGACACTTTTCTTAAATCCAGCAAGGGAGATTTTTACAGAATTTCAAAGACCAGCAGATTTCACAATAGACACATTAAGTAAAAGTTAACAACTAAAGAAACGTATTTACCTAACTTTTTGACACTTCCCGTGACCCAAGGGCTGGCTATTACCTTGGCCAGAGGCTAAGCATTGTCATCCAACGTGGCAATGCTGCTAGTCTTTTGGGCACATTTCCAGTTGACGGTGATGTGGATGAATTTTTGATGCCATTTAGTTTTAGTTTCTTTTTTTATTCTGATTGTTTTTTTTATAATTAAGTCTGTAAATATCGTACATATTACTTATTTACCTAATAATTACTGAGATATTATTATGGCACTAAGCGTCACTTACAAGTAAACAAGTCTACCTCCTCAACACAAGTATCACACTGGACAAAACAGCAGTTAACCATTTTACATCTGCACCTAGAACTCACAGTCTTCTTGCTTGTAATAAAACCCCTTCCACAACACAACGTGGCACAGTTATGTCTGTCCTTGCACACCCGTCCCTTCGTACTAATACACAAATTAGGCGTCCTCTGCAAGTATACCAAATTCTTCCTTTCAACCTTCATTCTATTCCTCACTTTTGGTGCAATCGCCCTTTTTGTAGTGTAGTTCATCAATTTCTTCTTCGTGGCATGGTGGTAATGCTTCTTCAGTAAGCCCATAGCAGAGTTGAAAGGTCCTAATCGCTTCCAGCAAGTTTTTGTCGTGCAAGATCCTGAGAATCCGTGGCATTTGCACACTTCTTTCAACTGTTCTCCTATAGAATCTACTCCAACTATGACATCTTGTTTTAGTATTTCGGCGATTTGATCATTTCCAGCGTGTTTGAAGTCTAAGAAGTTTTTCGTCATTCGCTTGCCATGTCTGAAGTCGTCACCGCAGCCTGCCATTTTCCAAGTGTTGTTTTTGCCGAAATTTCCGGGACATGAGCAGGAAGATAGGTCTCCAGAAGCGCATGCTTTGGCTACTGAATGTGATATCGATGCAGCCATCAATGCATGTACGAAAGCAGTTTCTCTGAATACTTTATTGAATATGCTTCTTTTAGGTTTTTTGTTGAAGACGAGGGAGCAGTTCCATCTATCGTAACTAAAAGTTTCCTCGCAAGCAGCGATCGCTTGTTCCTTTGCGATGGTCAAAACATTTGATAGTCCAGTGTCTCGTTCGCACATTTTCGTTTGCCGTTTGGAAGCTCTGAATAATTTGCAGGCTCCAGGGTACATCTCATGAGTTCGGTCGCTGAAGAGAGCTTCAATTGTTTTTTGTAAGATAGGCTGAGATCTGTGGATTGTAAATAATTTGAATTTAGTAAATTGAATTTGATATTAATGTTGGAAAATTGAAGTTCTATTGTTAGATTTATCTTTTATTATATTCAAGAATCTAATTGAATCAAAATTGGATTCTGTGATTAAATTAAAATTAATCTTCTACCTTGAAGAAAACATGAGACTAGGTATTAAAAACCATAATTCACAGAACATCTTCCACTTATTAAAAAGGGTTTTGTTGAAGCCTACTCGTAGACTAAGAGCTAAGCAATTAGTAATTCTGTGCTGTCTACAAGCTTCAAAATTACTTCAGAAGAATTAATTAACATTATTTTTAACCTTTTTAGTTTTTTGATGGTAATAATTATAAAATTTTAATCTAAAATATTTTGGACACATTTCAAAATACCTATATATATAAGTATATTCTTTTCACATTCTATGTACCTAAGCTCATTATAATGTTTTCTTTTTTTAAACTAGTGATTTAACATGTACCTACCTACCTATTTAAATAGTAATGATTAAATATTATTATAATATACTGAATTCTCCAAATATAGTTATTAGCATGTTATGTCTGTAAAAACGTTTAAAATCTAGTCACAATCAACATCTCAGCGACAATGTCAAAAAATTTAAGTAAATTAGATAGATTTTTGACAGAAAAAGACAGATTGGAATGCGAAAGTTCCTAAAAGTAAGGTAGCTACTAGGTACTACCTAATTTGAACACCAAAAAAATATTATCCAAACTCACCCTTCAACAATCTTAGTAGCAAATATAGAAACGGCACATAACAATAAAACATTAAACAAACAATAACTAAACATGTTTAAGATCTGAACAGTCACATGATCACCGCCTTTTGCTATCCATTACAAAATGATGTTGGAAATGACTCCGCACACAAGCCAAGGTGTCGCGTCATTATCGCTAAAGGGTGGGTCTTCCGAAAATGGTAATGACAAACTAAGAAATCAGTCTGTGTTTGCCGGTTGAACAAATATTGAGCCAAGTCATACGTTGACTTGAACTTGTCTAAATAGAATAAGTAACCTATTTCCCGTCTGTTAATGGTAAGATAATAAAAGGTTATTACCTCTTCATTGTACAATAATAATACTAGATATTGTCATTGTCCTACTGTAAAGCAAAGGCACAAACAGAGAAAGCACGTACATTGATCATAAGGCTTGCTCGACGCTCGACGCTGACGAAAAATCAAATTGATAGACAGCTTTAGTTTCGAATTATAAAAAGTAAGTGTGGATTAAATAAAAATAAAATTAAATCACTAAATATTGCTATACACATGAATAAGCAGGTTAATAGATTCGGTTCGAAATTCTCAAACAATCTTTAATAACGTTTAAAATGCCGAACCGAATCTGCCGGACCCGGTCAGAGGTGTGTTAGATTTCAAAGAATCGGGTTGAGCCTAGATGATTATTTCCGAGCACGCCACCAATTGCTCGGGAGCCAGTAACGTCGCATGTGTGGACATTGCATGCAAAGCAGCCGTGTCGATTAGGCGTCTTACATATTGCATTATTTACCTGGTTTCCAATATTTACGAGTATAATGTTATTGTAAAATTCCGAATTTAAAATCTTAGGTTTTACTTGTAAATCTTAAGATTTACAATTTCAAAATAAATTTTGCACGAAGGTAGGTTTTACTAAAGACGATTAGTAAAATGTTAATCATCTATCTTTAATCTAAACATATAAAATAGATTATCCTGAATGACTGGCTGACTGCCTGACTGAACGAATCAACGCACAACCTAAACCGCTGATCGTAGAGACCTAAAACTTGGATGATATGTTCTTTGTATGACGTAGGCATCCGATAAGAAAGGATTTTCTAAAATTCACCCCCGGGATGAAACAGGGGACCAAAATTTGTATGGATAAACCAACTTTGACGCAGACGAAGTCGCGAGCAGAAGCTAGTAATACAATATTTATAATAGAACCGCGGGTTTCATAACGCGCCGACCATGTCCTACTATTTTCTATATAATCTCTATATTCTGGACATCCTAACAAGCCGGATTTGACAGCTATTAAAATCCTTTGTGTAGTGTTGTCAAAACGTCTTATCAAAATATAAATCGGCAATTAATTCGTGTTTGTGAGTGTATTTTTTCAAAATTAAGTTAAACTTGATGTTTACAAGTGATACTCGTTGTTATAATGTATGGGTAACATAGTAATTATTCAGGATTATGAATTTGATTTTTCAAATTATTACGTAGGAGAAACGTCAAATCCGACCTCTTACATCGCCGAAAGTATAAGCTGAAACCGTAAAAGAAAAGATTATCACAGAAACACTTACAAGCTTTTATCATAAAGACGTTGTAAATCTTAGGTTTTACTAGAAAATCTTAGAATTTACCACAGTTCTAGCTTTTACAGTTACATCTGTATATTTGAAATTAAAAGATCGCTTATTTATTTACTCTCTAACTAAACACAAAATCTCAAAAACGATTTGATCTAACCTGACCAAAGGTATAGTTTGGCAAGTAGATAGTTTATAGGTAGGAGACGTCTGCTAAAGTTATACGAATTTTGCGACAGGGCCGAATTAAGGAGGTCTTTGATTTGGACGAAGTCACAAGCAAAAGCTGCTTTTTTATAAGTATAAAAACAGGAAACACTTACCTACTCGTTTTTCTTTATTGGCGACTAATGGCAGCAATATGTGGTCATCAAATAATAATATGATTGAATACGACAATTATTTTGTTGTATCCAATTTCTTTGATCCCTCCCTGTAAACAAAATATAATACGTTTTAATAAGCCGTAGTTGACGGCTAGCTCTTAAATCTAACCCTAAAGGTTAATTGAATTTGAACAAAATTCTTAGAGCCGTAAAGTTTATTTTCGTACAATAAACTTTACAACAAAGGTAGGGTAATCAAGGAGGCAATTCTACTAACTTTTAGGAATGATCGCAATCTTTAGTCTCATAATATAACATCACGCCTGTAATCCTCGAAGGGTTAGACAGAAGTGTACCCATATTTCGCCAGTTAAGTTTAAATCCCATGTAATAGGCGGCGAGCTTATTGCCGTCAACCAGGCACAAATCCAGACTCCGAAGCTGCTACTCAGAAATTCCTGATGGAAGAACCCAATAACACTTTGCCCGACCTGGGAATCGAACCCAAGACCTCATGCTCAGCAGTCGCGCTTTGCGACCACTAGACCAACGAGGCAGTCTCAGTCTGTCAAAAGCCTCTAATTTATCTACAATCTTTGACTCTTGTCGCTAAGATGGGATTGCGACTAGACTTCAAACGTTTTTAATTACTTATCTAGTAAAATTGGTTTGTTTGGTTAGTTGGTCTGGTTATTCAACGTAATATTTGGCTGTAATTGAATCTGATAATTATTCATACAGACGTAATGTTTCTTTTCGTATAAATAAAGTCAATAATCAGTTTCAAAATACTGAAGATGAACGAGCCCTAACATCGTTTGCCTATACCTATCCTACTAGTTCTAATTCTCAGCTACCGTATGCAGAGCCTAGCATAATAGACTCGGCACGTGCCTGATGCGTCGGTAACTAGGTCATTTTCACGTGTATGTTATCGACACTTCTGTCTTTATGTACTACTATATGATCTGGCTTTGGTTTGCGTTGGATTTTGTTTGTTTTTATTTTTACAAGCTTTTATTTAAACCATAAGCTTATTCCATCACTTGTGTTGATTGAGATTGGCTTCGTAATCAAAATCGTTTTCGAGGATTATGATTTACAAGTAGCTTGGTCTCAATGATTTTTTTTTTAATTATATTATTATTATTTTTTTTTATTTTTTTTTTATTAGTTTCATACGTAATTGGTGTCGATTCTATTATGCAAGAACTAAACTTAATTTAGACTGTTTCTTTCTTTTTTTCTCCAATTAAACAAGAAAGGGACGAATGTAAATAAGAGCTGTCGCATTTATTCAATCTGACACATCCATACAATTATAGTTGACATCTAGAACGTATAGATTAACAATCAGCCGAACATAGTACCTCCTCCTTTTTGTGAAGTCGGTAAAAATAAGGAGAAGTTGAAGGCGAAACTAATTTGACATCTCCAACTTAATTTGTACGTGTCATCGTCGTTCTCTTTAGCTGTATGTCAGTAAGAGATACCAATTCTCTAAATTTAGTCTAGTTTGTGAACAAGAGAACGGCACCAATATTGTTCTTCTACGTCTATCGTCTATCGTCCTTCTACCTAAATTTCGGAACGAGCAACTAGTTTCAACTATTTGATTCAGTTAGTCAGATCCATAACTATTGAAAAGTGCCTGTAAATGGTTTTATTAAAATAAATGCTTTAACTTCAACTTTGATCAATGTGAATAATAGATAGACTTTTTTACCGAAACAACTTTGAAATCCGTTAAATTACTGAACTCCGTTTCATTTCCCCTCCAACAAATATACATCCCGACACCCTTTATTCAAAACATCCGACAAATTCACATCGCTGTTAATATATAACACATCCGCGACTAATGATTAGGCTGCGTTTCTACTAGAGCAGTGCGAGAATGCAAAGCGAGGGATAATATTCTATTTAATCTGATAAAGAAAGTAAAACGGTAGTCGCAAGGCGCGACTGCTAAGCATAAGGTTAATTCCCAGGTCGGGTAGTTAATGGGTTTTTCCGACAGGAATTTCTCAGTAACAGCCTCGGAGTCTAGATTTGAGCTCGGTTGATGGCAGTAGGCTCGCCCCCTATTACATGGGACATAACTAGCGAAATGTGGGTGTACTAGTACACCTCTGCCTTATCTTTCGAGGATTATAGGCGTGATGTTATGTAGGTGAAACGCTTCTGACCCCCTCATAAACCCAATAACTGACACGCCATACACACACTCCTTTAGACAAAAACACTCCATCACTTCCACACGACACTTTCCCTAACTCCACACAAGACATATTTTTAAACAAAAATAATTGTGCAAAAGAAAAAAATACTAACCGACTCCTTGACAATTCAAAAGTGCCTGTAAATGGTGTAATCTGACCCTCGCAATAAAGCACATTGTGGTGGATAGGCACCTTTACACACGAGCGATTTCACATCCTCCCACGGTCGTTGGTCGCAAAATCGCGATCAATATGGCGCGGCTAGACGCGGCGTGATACAGACAGATAAGTTGCAGAGTCGTACACCCGACACTTCGGGACTCAACGTTTGTTTGCATCTAGTTAAAACTTGTGGCTTTGTGTACCTGACTGTGCTTGCAATCATATTTATTTACTTTTGAGGGAATGTTTATTATGTTGAACAATTTTGTTGAATGAAATTGGTACATTATCTTGCCGCATTTGTGAGGTAGTCATGTTGTTTTCTAACCGACTTCTCATAAAGAAGGAGGTTATGTATTTGGGATGAACCTTTTGGGAATGAAGTTCCTTAAAACGGTTTGAGGTTGAAGTTTTCTGGTAGAAATCGTCACGTAAAAAAACAACGTTATGCCAGGCGACCTTCCCTCTCTTTCTCTCTGTCTCTTTCTATAATATAGTTACGCGGACGGGAGCCCCGACCACATAATTTTTTTAATTTTTTAGTGTACCGATTTGCGCAATTATTTTTTGGTTTGAAAGAATATTATACTCATGAGGCGGTATATTAATCGGAAAGATCTAAATAATGGAAACAATCCTCCTCAAACTCCACAAACAAATAAACACACACACACATAAACAAACAGTACACCTATTGTGTTATTGTACTGAAGATCAAAGATAATTGTTGGAAGATGAAACACATTTGGTGGTTAAGTTATGTACTGTTACCCGTTAATGTATTTGGATGATAGGAAGTAGGTAGGTACTGAAAAGTAAAAATATATTAATATTTTTTACAAAAACTTACGTTTTTTTTTGTTAACAGGTGACAAAGTCGTAGGCTAGCTGCAAGGTTGCGGATATTGTTCGAAAGTGTCACCGCGAACCTGGAACACAAAGGGAACACGAATGAGTTTTAGTCATGACAGACATCATTAACTAAAGTCATTGTTTACAAAGTAATAAAGACATTCGTGAAATTGTAGTACAATGACAATAAAGCTTGATTCACACATATCATTACTGATATGTGTGAATCAAGCTTTACTTAATTGAAATTAATTAGAGTATAGTGGGCGATTCACAAATATTCGTGAATTCACAGTTCCGGCACCCTCACGTGTCAGTGATAATTATTTTTTCATACACTCTCCATAAACGCGCCGGAACTGACACTGAGAGCACTGTGTCACTGACACTGACAAGTGTGAACGCCTTCACAGAGAATGTATGAAAGAATAATTTATCACTGATACAGTACAGTGCCGGAACTGTGAATTCACGAATATTTGTGAATCGCCCACTATACTCTAATTAATTTCAATTAACTACAAACCCTTTAAGCAAACCACATTAAACAATCAGTTGCTATAGTAACTACTAGATAATTGGTAACGACGTGAACAATGTAGCCAAATGAGAACTACCGCTTGCGACCACATCAATGATTAGCTTTGAATATGGTCAGCTAGCAGGTAATATACAATTAGAGCCATTATATACTGTCCCACTACAGGGTGAAGGCCTCTTTTCATACTGAGAAGGAACGAGCATTTCAGACCTTTATTAGCCTGATCTTTTATCTTTACTAGCCTGACTGACTGGCTGCCTCGTTTATCTAGTTGTCGCAAAGCGCGACTGTTGAACTTGAGGTCTGGGGTTTGATTCCCAGGTCAGGCAAAGTGTTATTGGGTATTTCCATCAGGAATTTCTCAGTAGCAGCCTTGGAGTCTGTATTAATGTCTACCTTATTTAATAAAAGAGTTTCAGAGTCTTCGTATTATTTATTTATCACTATTATTTAGATAGACATTATAATATTAATATTAGTAAATTAATTATGTTATTCTAACATTGCTTTAGGCTTAAGGTTCCATGATGACAAGTTGACATATTGACATCTGTCAAAGTAACCTGTCCAGTTACTACATCATCCCCTTTTAAACAAAATAAATTTTACTTAGGTACAACAATTAAATCCAACTTACTTAAACAAAATATTAATAAATATAAATCTTATTTTCTTACAAAATAAATCTTACTTTCTTCATCCCCTTTTAACAACAAAATAAATCTTATCAATAAAATATAATATATGTTACAAAACAAATGTTACCTCTTTAAAATATTATTATTAGTATATTAGTATTAGTATATTATTAGTAATTAGTATTAGTATTAGTATATTATTAGTAATTAGTATTAGTATTAGTATATTAGTAAATTAGCAAATTAGTAAAGATATAGATTACATCTACAAGGATTAAACAAGTACATTGTAGTTAACTCGCCGGAAATGAGTTTGAGTCATCGGATGTGTTGTTCTTATTTAGCGCCCTGTTGGCCTTGTGATTGCAAGCGCGACTGCTGAGCCTGAGGTCCTGGGTTTGATATCCAGGTCGGGCAAAAAGTGTTATTGGGTTTTAAAATAATTTTCAAAAATTTCAATGACTTCTTGTAATTTCGATTTATCCTCAATTTTTAAAACATTATAGTAAAGATCTTGTGCTTCTTGGCCAATACAGTTTAAGAAAATTGCCGCTTTTCTAGTTTCTGCTAATTTTTCAAATCCGGCCGCCATAATGAAAATTTTAAAACTTTCTACAAATCTTTGCTTTTATATTCCACTGCACACGACATTGTATCGTTTTCTTGTTCATGTTCAAGCATTTTCTTTCTTGAAAAAAAAAATGTCTGCTTCCCGCAATTGAATTTTTTGCCGTGTTTTATAATCCGTTTAAATCCTTCGACTGCGCCATGTATTAATGTCTACCTTATTTAATAAAAGAGTTTCAGAGTCTTCGTATTATTTATTTATCACTATTATTTAGATAGACATTATAATATTAATATTAGTAAATTAATTATGTTATTCTAACATTGCTTTAGGCTTAAGGTTCCATGATGACAAGTTGACATATTGACATCTGTCAAAGTAACCTGTCCAGTTACTACAGTTTTTATGTGCGATTGATGGCAATAGGCTCGCCCCCTATTACACGGGACTTAAACATAACTGGCGAAATGTGGATGTACTGATGGGTATACCTGTGCCTAACCCTTCGGGGATAACAGGCGTGATTCTATGATATTATATTCTTACTAGCTTTTGCCCGTGACTTCGTCCACGTGAAAGTTGATTTCTCCATACAAATTTGGACCCCCGTTTCATACCCATAGAGGGTGAATATTGGTAAATTCGTTCTTACCGGACGTCTACTTACTATAAACTACCACCCTGTCAAATTTTATTTTTATATGTCAAGCAGTTTACGATATTTCGTGATGAGGAGTGAAACCTGTCGCTTTTAAATACGTGTTTAGTTATAGATATAAAAATATCGCGTCGCTTTATCTCGATTATGGACCTTAATATGTTTATTTTGCAAAGAGCCTTCGTGAGGATACCTGGTCTAGTTAATTATAAGACCAGGATTTATGTTTTCCTTCACCGATATCAGTGATGTCCAAGATAAACACATATGAACTGGAAAAGTCACATTGGTACTTACCCAGTTATTATAGGCTGGTATTATTATTTTATATCAATATATCAGCTTTAAAACTACAGCATTTACTATTTACTCTTTTTAACAGACTTCAAAAAAAAGGAGGAGGTTATCAATTCGTCTGTATTTTTTTTTTATGTTTGTTAGCTCCTAACTTGCGATTGGGTGAATCGATTTTCATGATTCTTTTTTCATTTGAATGCTGGTGCTTCCCGTGTGGTCCCATTGTCACCATTTCAATATCTGATGATGAACTTCGGAGATATGGAATGGAACTCCTCACAGAATCACAGCAGCAATATCGTAACAAGTGAAATTGCTTTGTTTATACGTGTAGTCGATGACTGACTGAAGGAAAAGGGGAGAGGGGGGTACGTCAACCCCCCTCCTACCAGTTCCAAAATTAAATATATCGTGTGAGGTATTGTTTGAAAGGGCTTTTTGTAAGGATTTCAAACATTAATACACAAGCACTAAAAATTGAAAAATAAAAAGCTTTTTTACAAAAAAGATAACCGCCTTCAAACCTATAAAATAAAAATAACTTTAGTTTTGGAAATCGGTGGCAATACTTACCTACATAACAAAAAAACAAAACCAAAGCCGCCGACTTCCAAAACTAAAGTTATTTCTATTTTATAGTTTTGAAGGCGGTTATCTTTTTTGTAAAAAAGCTTTTTATTATGTTATAAGTTCTATTAATAAACATGATGTTACAATAACGGTACATAAAACCAGCCAAGTACTAAAACAGTAACGATAAAGACGAAACAACAATGTAACAAAATAAACCCGTTACGAAAACCATAAAGTAATAATCGTCTTTCTAATAAGCTATCCGCCATCTTAGTAAAACAGTTTGCTCTAGATAGCCTCATAAAGCCACTGATGAAACTTGGACATATTGTTACAAAACTTTTTGTAACAGTCACAAACTTTATTACGAGTCGCAAAGAAGCTACGCGGTCGATGACCTCGGGGCGTGCTACGCCGGCTACGCGTCTACGGCGTAGCGTTCCATCACATTTTTATACAGCTTTGTTTATTTTTTTAAACATAACTCCACACTAGGAATTTCTCCTGTATCGTAGGTTTTACAAACATATGAATTTAGGCAAACCCGGAACAATTTTCCTGTAGACCACACATATTATATTTCCGTGCGGGAATTTCCTTTTAGAAACCGATGGATGTTTTCAAATGTATTTAATTTAAAAAGTCGATAAAGAACAGTTCATTATTAAATTAAGTTTCAATCGGTGACATCCATCGGTTTCTAACAAAACTTTAACTATATCTGACCACCCTGGATACCTATCTCTTTTGTTGACTGTACATACTTTCCATCCAAGAAAATGTAAGACTTTCACACAAACCTGTACCTCAATACCTCAAACATAAATTAATTAATTAAAGTTCGTTTGTTACCCTCTGTTTATTGTTTACTCTCTGGTTATCTACATACAAAACTGCCCCACAGATGCCCACAAACACACGTAACTATAACGTCATAATCGAAGGGGAGCGGCTACGGGATGCTACGCGGTGTCATTGACCTCTGGCGTAGCGCCAACTGTGCTACGCAAGTCTACGCTGCTACGCTCGTCACGCTATTTTCAAAACGTAAACGTGGCATGTAAATTGGTGTTCAGTCTAAAGGGAATAATTTGTCTGAGGTTTTGGATGAGTGGTCGTAAATTGGGATATTTTTACGATAAGTTTTTGGCTAGACTGAAATAATAATCCGCCATTTGCTTGGCTTTTTCATAACTAGATATCATCTGGCCATTACAAGCAGCTGTGTTGATTTTACCTCTGAGTTTGTTTCTGTGTTTCTACTCTGAATAATCAGTTAGGGCACTCTAACCACATGTACTTAGTTTTAACAAAAATATCATGTTAGTCTTATTTTTACAAGCTTTTATTTTTATTTAGCATTCACTTTTCATATTAAGTAAGTTGTCCTTTCAAAATTGGCAAACCATTTTTCGACCATTCGTTGGTATCCGAATGAGCTGAAATTTTGCATACACCTTTAGTTCTAGTGACAAAACAATGTCCAATACTCAATATTGTAATCAATATAACTGTTTATGTTTTCAATATAAATATTAAGAATAGAGCAAAGTGGAGAAAACACGAGACGAATTTAATGTTGAAGACGCAAGATGATCATGAAAGCGCACTGGTGTGGACATAACTAAAGGCTGCTTTACCACTATAGAAAGAGTAAAAGAGACAGATATACAAATAAATGATAATCACAACTAGTCTATAACACATTCAAATGTACACACGGCTACACATCAAGCTATACTTAACCAGTATAAGCTGACTTCTGATTGTACGAAAAGCATATACAATGCGAGGTCAGCTAAAACTGGTTTCGTGTAGCTTGATGTGTAGCCGTGTGTACATACGTGACACTTCATGTATTTTAAGTATAAAACTTCATGAGTACTCAGTTAATAATAAAACAAAGTTGTCCCATAAGCACGTCACAACCATGATCGTTACTCCATTTTATGTTCTGATGTCACGCGACAACTACAGAATAGAGTTTATGAGATTTTTAAAGTATTTCACTTAAAGTTTGTTGTAAATAACAGTGATAGTGTTTAAAAAAATCTGCCTCGTTGGTCTGGTGGTAGCAAAGCGCGACTGCTGAGCATAACGTCTTGGGTTCGATTCCCAGGTCGGACAAATTATTGGATTTTTCCATCAGGAATTTCTCAGTAACAGCCTCAGTTGATGGCAATAAGTTCGCCCCCTATTACATGGGACTTAAACATAACTGGAGAAATGTAAGTGTACTAATGGGTACTCCTCTGCCTAGCCCTTCGGGGATTACAGGTGTGATGTTATGTTATGTTTATTAACAAACAAAAATAGGGACGAAGTCAAAGGCAACAGCTAGTTTAAAAATACTGCAACAAAATTAGCACTCGACAAACGAAACTAGAAATGCAAAAACAAAATGCGACCATGTTTTTATAAAACCTGCAATCTACAACAGAAGATTCTCCTCGCAAAAAGACAAACTCAGAAGAGCAAGCAATTGCAGTCACAATACTAACTTTTTACTCGACTTTCACACAGTTAAGCAAAAAAGGGGGCGAAAATGCGACGAAATGTTTACAGAAAGGACAATATTTCATTTTAGATCCTGAAATGGATAACAAAGTTTTGTGTAAACAAGCAGAGAATGCTCGGAGTGTTTATACCTTGTGAAGTTATTTTTATAGGATTTTTTTGTGAAGTTTTGTTTTGAATAATAAAGTTGTTCAATGAGAAGAAGCTTCGATATACACTGATCTGCAAATTCGCATTAGGAAATGAAGTTCCCATTACTGGGAAACCAAAATAAAGAAGGGTCTTATAATTATTTAAGAAACAAGTTTTCTTTTGTTGATTTTTCCATATAGGTACTTAAATATTGTTAGTACCTAACTTTTATCAAAGGTATATATGCGTCTGTTTGTCATAATATTTTCTCTACTATTAAAACGACAAAATTTAAAAAAAAAATGGAATATACTTTTCAATGCGGTACCTGTTGCGGTTATCTGAGGCTTGATAAATCAGTCCGTAATTATTTCTCTGTTCCCAGTAATGGGAAAATAAATAAAATCTTAAAAGTGAAGGAGAATTAGTCTAGCGATGAGAAACATTAGAAAATATTATACAGGGTTTCTTTCTCTCATTTTTACATTAATTCTAGTTAGCACAAATTGTGTAAGCTTTACTCAACGCCAGCGGTAACCTACGTGTTAGAGGTCAGTCTAGTGTTTACACAGAGAAAGAGGTTGTTTATTATTGAGAAAATTATTTTATGTAGGTAATTCATCATTAGGTACCACAGCCGCAGGCTCATAGCCATGTAAGATATTTTATCTAAAACAATATTGTGTGAATTATTCCGACATGCTGCTAATTAACACCAAGCCTGTAATCCCCGAAGGGTTAGGCAGAGGTTTACTACCCATTAGTACGCCCATATTTCGCCAGTTATGTTTAAGTCCCATGTAAAAGAGTCGAGCCAATAACCGGGCACAAATCCAGACTCCGAGACTGCTACTGAGTAATTCCTGATGGAAAAACTCAATAACACTTTGCCCGACCTGGGAATCGAACCCAAGACCTTACGCTCAGCAGTCGCGCTTTTCACCACTACACGACTTCTTGTATACCTTTCTC
This sequence comes from Hoplodrina blanda, assembly GCA_949316365.1. Taxonomy (NCBI): domain Eukaryota; kingdom Metazoa; phylum Arthropoda; class Insecta; order Lepidoptera; family Noctuidae; genus Hoplodrina; species Hoplodrina blanda. The sequence continues at coordinate 13,356,727 of OX438581.1, forward strand.
CTTTATAACATAACACAAATAGAACACGAGACGGAATTAATTTACTAATACATGCATGACGTATATAAATATCTTATCATGATTGTCCTGCTATTTTTAAGTGTATAAAAATAAAAAAATGTCGTTGGAAAGTCGTACTTACACACGAAGAGTTCCATACCATTGTACAAAATATAACACTGTCTACTTTTTAAATACTTGGAGGTGTAAATCGCCATCGTGGTTTTTTATATTTTTTATAGTTATATTATAGCTATATTTGTTGTTATAGCGACACGGTCTGTGAAAATGCACACTCTCTATATTTTTTGCGGCTCGTGAGATACAGCCTGCTGACAAAGTCAAAGTCAAAGCCAAAACATTTCAATTAGACCATTTTCAGGCGCTTTTGAATTGTCAAGGAGTCGGTTAGTTAGTCACAAAGTTAAAGCTAGTTACTCGTTCCAAGACGGAGGTAGAAGGCAGACAGACAGACGGACAGCATTATTCGAGTACAGAACCCTTAAAACTAAAGGTCATATCTTCAAGGTCAGTACAAAAAGGTCACTGTATACACAAGTATTACAAAAATAGTATTAAACAAACGTTTTTGTATAAATAAAAACGTCACAACACTCCAGTAGCGTGACTGTCGCCATTGTTAGGGCAATGCAAAGATATACCTAGGGTTGCCAGATCCTAAATCCGGAAAGCCGAACCAGCAGTTAGTTAAGCCGGACTTTTGTACGTAGAATCAAGTAAAAAAAGCCGAACTTTCTGTCTGAATTTTAAAATGATAACATTATTGTTATTTTTTTTTTCTCTACTTTAACTTAAAACTCATTTCTCTTATTATTAATGTACCTGCTACTTATTGTAAACTATAAACATACATATTTTTTAAAGAGTATGTATGGAGTTACTTGCCCTTTCTTCTCCATACGAAACTACCTTTTGGAATAGGCAGCTATTTTCAATATTATAAATTTTCTCTTGTAAATGACGTTCAAAAGTGCCTTGTAATGGTCTAATTAAAATTAACTTGATACTGTACTTCTAATGAAAGAAATGTAAAAATGATAAGAAAAGCGAGACTGACCGGACACGCCTTACACAAGCCTGACTTTGTCCGACGATCCTGATGCCTGACAACCCTAGATATACCAGTACTAGTGCTTTTAAAGCGCCCATAACATTTTATTACTCTCTAGGCAACGATGTTTGAAAGAGCTTTTAAAGTATACAGTTGTGGGGTCTCTGACTTTCTTGTATTACTAATAAATGTCAAACATATTAGTAAACAGTGTTTCTGTGACCGCACGACAAGGGTTACAATTTGACCTTGAGCTAGCTTAGCGTACTAAATAGTTTGACTAGGATAATAATTATCAGACGTGTTGCCATTAATACACCCCACATTTCGCCATCAGTTATGATTTCAGTCCCTTGTAATAGTGGGCGAACCCATTGCCATTAACCGGGCACATATCCTGACTCCGAGAATGCTACTGAGAAATTCCTGATGGAAAAACCCAATAACACTTGCCTGACCTGGGAATCAAACCCAAGACCTCACGCTCAGCAGTCGCGCTTTGTGATCACTAGACCAACAAGGCAGTCAGGATAAATTACTTGGCAGAAAACAAAAAAAAAATCGTTCCATTTTTTTAAAAATCTGTTGAATAGTGTCCATTCAGTAGTCTTGAAACAAGCTCATATAGTCATAATACCATTGTCACCCCGCAAGTATAATTATTGGGACCTTTAAATATTTGTTCTTACTTTAAGTGTTTATATAACGAATCCTATACAAATGCTTTTCGTATAAAACGCCTACACGTTTGTGGAGGATGAACGTATTAAGCCTTGTTATTTTATACTGCAAAGCGGATTGTATCCCGCCGGGATGAGCGTTTAGGTAATACCCGTATACATTATAAAAACATAAGCTGTTAGGTACCTTTGAATTCAAAACACACACACCACAAACATTTAGTTTTAAATTCAATATAACCTGGGTCTTATGTGGGGTTTACACGGGTAAAGCCGCACAATTTCTGCCGCACGGCGAAAATCGATTGTCTAAATGGCAATTCGGCTAGATCGCAAGTGACTAAAGCCGCAAGCCCCAAAGTAGGGTAGTATCCGACTTTGGCCGCGCGGCGACCGGCCGCATGCGGCTGGTGACTAAAATCGACCGTGTAATCGATCAGTTGCAGGCGATCGCCCGCCGAATGAAGTTGTGCTTCGCACGTGTTTTGTCTAAGGGAATGACCGAGCCGCAGGCAATTTTAGTCACCTGTGTAAATAAGCAAGCGATGCAGCACGATGAGGTGATTTGTGAAGCGACTAGCCGCACGGCTAAAATCGACCCGTGCAAACCCCCCTTTAGGGTCGGTTTAGATCTGACGGAAGATACGTCGAACGTATCGTCTTTAGTATGGTCGACGCACTAACGCATCATCGGTTATGTGTGTATGGTTGGATTTATAATATTATATTTGACTGTTTCTGCGTTACACGACTGACGATACGCGGCGTATCTTCCGTCAGATATGTACCGACCCTTAAAGGCTAAGAGCTATATTAGGCTAGGTTATATTTATTACTAGATGTAACCCAAGGTATCAACAACATAACATCACGCCTGTAATCTCCAAAGGGTTAGGCAGAGGTGTACCCATTGGTACACCCACATTTCACCAGTTATGTTTAAGTCCCATGTAAGTAATAGGGAGCGAGCCTATTGCCATCAATCGGGTACAAATCCAGACTCCGAGGCTGCTACTGAGAAATTCCTGATGAAAAACCCAATAACACTTTGCCCGACCTGGGAATCGAACCCAAGACCTCACGCTCAGCAGTCGCGCTTTGCTACCACTAGACCAACGGTCTGTCAATCGAGTTATCAACAATTTGCCAGTAAAATGTATTATTTGGCGTACGCCGCGAATACTATAGGTATCGGATTTGTAAGGGAAGTATAAAATCTACACGGACTAGTCGCGGTAATAGTGTACTAGCACTATTACCGCGACTGTTATAATGTAAACAGCTATAGTTACGAGTTGCCTGTTACCACAATATAGAGATCTCTGCTTAGCCCCTAATTTGTAATAAGATAAACTAGGGTCTAATTCGTTTAAGTCTGATTAGCCATAAACTTAATAGGAGTTGTGAATAACAAGCAACTGATTAAAATCAGTTTATAGAAATTGTTGAAATGGTTTGAGTAAGACAGTCTGCTACTGAAGTTTGAATTTGTTTGTTACACGACTGCCCCAAAAAAGGAGTACTTTTTTTTATTTATTTTTATATGTGTTCAGGGTTAATGTATGTATGTATGTGAGTTTCTTTATTCCACCATAACTTTTAAACGCCTGAACCGATTTAGATGTATGGGGTATCGTTACAATCCTTGCATCACCTTCCGAGTAACATAGGCTAGTAAAAAATAAAAAGAAACCGATGTGGTCACTTTAAAACGTAAATTTAGTACCAGCCTCAATTTATTTTTTAATTAATCTGGTCGTGTCTATGTTTATCGTCTAGAATTCGACAAGTAGATTTAAAAAAAATATAGGTAACACTGTAAATAAAAAACGTCGTAAAAAAACTGACGAGTAAACAAAGTACAAATACTTATGTGCAATTTTTGTTTGCAGTTGTGTTTTTTAATTAGCTTGTTTATTTGAACTTGTTGGACATAACAGAAGTACAAATTAAATTTCTTCAGCAGCTATTAAAGTATTTTTCATTTGATATATATATGTAGGATCAGGAGTGCCGAGCGGTACATCGTCAGGGTTTGGAGTTCCCATTTTTGTTGGGAAAAACAAGACGGTATAAACAATTACAGAGTTTTATTACTCGTTAACACAATACACAATCAAAATGGTACACAATACAAAAAGGTAATTAGAAAAAAAGAAATAGCAGGTAGATAGATAATAATAGTAAGGCGAACAGACCTTTTAAGGTCACAGTTCGTATAGTAGCCAAGCTACCCAATTACATAGTGCTGTTCGTATACAGGTAAAAGATAATAACAATTAGGCGAACAGACCTATATGGTCACAGTTCGTATAGTAGCCAAGCTACCCAATTACAAAGTACAATTAGGCGAACAGACCTATAAGGTCACAGTTCGTATAGTAGCCAAGCTACCCAATTACATAGTGTATCGCACAAAGTCGAATACAGCTATGTAAACAAACAGCAATGCTGTAGCAGGTAAACCGACAGTTTTGTCGGGAGCAGGGTAGCTCTGTATTGAGTCGAATCCGAAGATCGACTGACTAGCTAATTTTTTTTTTTTTTTTTTTTTTTCGGATTGGCATCTCGCAGGTCAACCTATGAGGTTGTCGGCTGCTTAACCGGGCTATCCTGTGGTGCCTTAAAGAAAATTAAGGCCTCCAGCCAGGGCTTAAAATAACTTACAAACTAAGCGACTACACGCTAAGGGCACCCCCTGTGGGGTACGAGCCTCGGCTTAGGGCGTCGCTGGGGGAGGGCAGCAAAGGGACAGGCTGGATCGGATTATTATTATTTAGGGACGAATTTAAAGCTACAGGCTCAGCGTCGCGGGCTGGCACGAGCAAGGGACGGGGCGGAGACGAACAAGGGCGTCGCGACGGACCTCGGCGGCGAGGGCGGAATGACGGCGGTCTGTGTCTGTATTTGCGAACTGTACTAGTTTCTTTGTTACTCTCCTGGAGGAGGGTAATGGCGTCATCGGGGTCGGTCAAAGTATGTCTCGGTCGGCGAGTCTTACTGATGCGGGAGGGAGTGTATCGGGCGGCCGATACGATCAGGGGATTGGAGTGTTTTTCAGCAGTGTCGAAGAAGCGCTTGGCGGTGCGTTTCATGAACTGCTGGATGGTGGGGATTTTGAGATCGAGATGGAGATTCTCGTTGCGAAGGTAGTACGGGGCTCCCGTGGCCTTTCGCAAGAAACGGTTTTGGAGGGTTTGCATCCTATGGAGGTGATATGCCTTTGCGTGTGCGAATACGACACAGGCGTAGGTCATGATGGGACGAATGCAGGCTGTGAAAATGCGCAATTTGCACTTGAGTGACAATTTGCTACGTGCATTCAGCATGTGGTGAAGCCTACCGAGAGCAAAAGCGGCGCGCGAGCGCACCGTCTTTATGTGCTCTCCGGAAGTAAGGTGTTGGTCGAGGATCACACCTAGATATTTGGCTCGCTTTTCCCAAGGGATCGGCTTGCCGTACATGGTGATGGGGCTGGGAGGGGTGGGGGGTAAGCGCGGTTTGGAAAAGAGGACCGCTTGACTCTTGTCGGGGTTAACCTCGATTCTCCACTTCCGGAACCAAGCGCCCAGGGCGCTTGCGGCGGATTGGAGAGTGCGAGCGATGGATACTGGGTTGCGACCAGTGTAATAGATGGCCGTGTCGTCGGCGAATAGGGCCAGATGGGTCTTGCTACTCTTAGGGATGTCGCTGGTGAACAGCGTAAAAAGGAGTGGGGATAGGACGGAGCCTTGAGGGACTCCTGCGCGTATGGGGTGGGGGGAGGAGAGCGCGCCCTCGATGCGATAGCGGAAGGTGCGGTTTGACAGAAAATCTCGTATGATGAGTACGAGGCGATCGGGCACTCCGATCTGGTAGAGCTTATATAATAAGCCGTTGTGCCAGACCTTGTCGAAAGCTTTCGCTATGTCGAAGAAGAGGGCGCCCGTCAAAGAGCCACGTTGAAAACCAACGCTTATGTGCTCGACGATGCGGTGGACTTGTTGGACGCAACAATGGTGGGAACGAAAACCGAATTGTTCGTCCGGGATGAGGCTCTTTGCTTCGACATAATCTTTGAGACGCTTATAAATAAGCCTCTCGTAGATTTTGCCAAGAACGTTGAGCAAACTGATGGGACGATAGCTCGAAGGCTCTGACTTGGGTTTACCGGGTTTATGAATGCCGATGACGGTGGCCTCTTTCCACGTCCCGGGGAAGATATTGTTGCTCATGGCGCCATTGAAGATGGCGGTCATAAGCATTATGAGAGGGGCAGGGAGGAGTTTGAAAACCTTGTTGGTGATTCCGTCTGACCCGGGGGCTTTCCGGGGTTTAAGGTTTTTGATGATGTCTTGCACCTCGTCAGGGGTGACGGGGGGCAGAGGATCATCGGGGTCTTCAAGTGGTGGGAGGGATGCTCTACGTTCGACTTCGGCGTCGACCTTAGAGAGGTGAGCTTTGTCTACTGGTTGAGAGCTGGGGGTGCATTGGGCCTCTAGGCTGTCAGCTAGACATTCAGCCTTTTCGTCGTTATCGAAAGCGACGCTTTTATCGGGGCGGGTGAGAGGAGGCATGGCAGACTCGCTAGTGGAACGTAACTTCCTCTGTAACTCCCAGAAGGCTTGGTGGGTGGGCTCCAGTTCGCTAAGCGTCTTGTCCCAGCGGGCGTTACGCAACTCATTTATGCGATTCTTTACAGCACGCTGTAGAGATCGCATGTGAGCTTTGTTTGCGTCGCAGGGAAAAGCACTATACGCACGGATGGCCGCGTTCTTCTCGGTCATCAGTTCGCGTACATCGTCCGGCAGTTTCCAGCGGTGATCGCTCACCACCGGAACCTCCCTTGAACAGTCGTTCAGGACAGATTGTACGTGTTCTGTGAAGGAGTCGATCGCGCCCGTCGTGTCTGCGATTGAAACTATGTGGTCGGGGATAGAGTCCAGGTGAGGCGACGTGATGGACTTTAAGCTTTCGCTTACTTTCCTCCAGTCGGTTATCACTTGGGTCGGGGGAGGTTGGCTGGGATCAGAGGGACCTGAGCGGGAGGCTAGTTCCATGATGACCGGGCGGTGGTCCGAGTCGAGCTCGTGTAGCGCCTCAATAGAATGTAAGCGGAGATTTACATTCTTGAGGAGTGCTATATCGAGGATATCGGGAAGATGATTGGGGTCGTGGGGAAAGTGAGTGGGAGTCATCGGAGCGATGACGTCAAAGTTGAGGGTGGCACAGAGGTTGAACACGATTCTGCCTCTGGTAGAGGTCGTGTTGCAGTTCCAAGCGGGGTGTTTGGCGTTGAGATCGCCCGCTAGTATAACGGAGTCACTCAGTCCAAGAAGAACGGAAAGATCATTTGTAAGGAGAGACGGGTCCTCAGAGGGCGAAGGAGGGATGTAGGCAGAGATAATAGTAATCGGCTGATGACCAGTCATGCCGAGCCGACAGAGTGAGACCTCGACGCGAGAGAGGGGAGGAGGGTCCATAGGGATGCAGTACAGTTCCTTTCTGTAGTAGATGAGGGTGCCGCCCTTATGGCAACGCGACCTGTCGTTGCGAACTAAGCGATAGTTGGCAATTTTCGGGTCACGGTGGCGGGGCTTTAGGAAGGTTTCCTGTATAAGGAGGATGTCAAGTTGATGATCGCGAAGGAAGGTAGCGATCTCATCACGCTGGCCATTAATGCCATTTGCGTTGAAGAAGCCTAACTTGAGGGAGCGGGGTTTGGTACAACACAGACTTTTCTTATCCATTAGGATTTAGGTCGGTAAAGTTTTTCTAGGACTCGCGTGATTGCGGGGTACGCTTCGAACACTTTACCTATAGCTGTAAGGTCGGCATTGCATGCAATGATTTCCTTTGCCATAGTTATAGCATCCGGGTTGACGTAAATGCTGAAGGCGTCCGTTATGATTTGGACGTGTTCAGCGTTGGGGATGGCGGCCGTGGGGCCGGTGCAGACAGGGAAGGGCGCGGCTGAGGCTGCGGGAGCGGCCTTTGGGGGAGAAACCTTTTTAGGAGCGGGTTGTGGTGCGGGTGCGGGGGCGGCGGGGGCCGACGGCGCTATTGAGGGAGTGGGTTGAGGGGTCGCGAGAGCTGGGAAGGCTCTTTGGTGGTTTAATGTGTTCCACGGGGAGGGCCTTTGAGGGCTGAGTCGCTCGGGCAACTGTGAAGAGGGAATCTTCACCGAGGGGCTTTCCCTTTGCTGACGGGCGTTTGCACGCTTGGTCAGTTTGGGGGAAGAAGACTTTGGGGCCTTTGGGCAGCCACGGTAGTTAGCCGGGTGCCCGGATTGGCCGCATAGCACGCAGCTGGGAGGCTCTGTGCAGAGATCACGTTCCTTGGGACGTGGACAATCGGCAGTGCCATGCTCGCCCAGACACTTTACGCATCTTGGGGTCGCAAAACAGTTGCGCTGTACGTGACCGTACAGTTGGCAACGGTGACATTGGCCAACTACGTTAGCCTTGTAGGGCTTCTCTATGGAGATGCCAGAGAGAGAGCAGACTGATTTCACCTTGAATATAGGGTGATGGCCTTCCGTGGGGTCGCAAACGACCAGAACGGTGTCAAAAGCGGGGCCACCCCTCGCTTTGTGCAGGCGATGGACTGCTGAGACGGGGACTTTCTGGGAGAGGAGGTCGTTGAGAATGTCCTCAACTGGGATTTCTTTCGGGATGCGTCGGATCACCACTCGGGTGGGCGCTTCCTCGGGAAGGGAGTAAGTATGGAACGAAACGTTCCTTAGTTTTAGGAGACTGGTTAGTTCCCTGTGGTCTTTCGACGTTGGAACTTGAACTTTGATGCCCTGTTGAGTTGCACGGGCATTGGTGTATGTGATCTTACGATCATTACACCATTTGGACACTTCTGTCCACTTTGCCTTGTCTTGAATGAACAAGGGCGGCGGGGGTTTTAGCTTCTTTTTCGAAGCTAGCGCGGGGTTAGTAGTAAGAGGGCTAGGGGGGCGGCTGGACTCGGAAGTCGAGGCAGCAGAGACGGGGGGACTAGAGGTCGAGGGGGTCGCGGGGGAGGTCGTTGCTACGACCTTTTTGGCCTTGGTTGCCTGAGAGGGAGATTTTCCCTTCTTCCTCTTACCTCCACTGCCGACGACTTGGTAGTCATCGTCAGATGAGGCGGAGGAGGATAGGGAATCCTCAGAGTCGGAGACGGAGGGCGAAAGGTGATCAAGAGGGACAGAGGTGTCCATGCTCTCGGTCGTGTCGAGTTTTGCAGCTGCGACACGCAGCTGCGAGGCGCCCATTGTTTGTGAAACAATGGCGGCGGGAACAATGGCGGCCGGTACACAGTGTGTTTCCGCGTACGGGTTTATTGTCTCGATGGACAATAGCGAAGGAATTTCTAGTGAAGGCATTGATTGTGCCGCCACTGGAATTCCTTTGTCTACAGTTGGCGGAGACGCGGGGCTGTCGAGTACATCGCTAAAGTTTGCGATGCTTTCCTCAGACGGAGAAGAGTTTTGCTGTAAAGCAGCAAACTTTTTGCCATATTTGGCAATGAAGTCCGGGTCCTTGAAGAGGACTTCCTTTACGAACGCAACGATAATTGCGTCCGACATTATCGAAGAGGGAGGGAGGGTTTGAGACAGGGAATCGCGGGAGAGTTTATTAGAAACTCTAACGGGGAGCCTAACTTAACCCTAATTGCCTATCTCCCCGGGTGGATGGGCCCGGGGATGTGTGACCCTCCCTGCCGGGTGTAGGCAGGGAGGTGAGTACCTAATGGTGAGCCCTAAGCTTGTAAACCCGTCGCCAGTCTTATTGTGCGAACGGGGCCCTGACCAGTCTAGTGCGAAGGGTGTAGACACGCCCGACCGACACTAGGTGTGTTGCTGTGAACGAAGTCAGAGACTAGGCACGACTAGGAGATCCCCCAAGGCCGAGACACTAGCTCCCGTCTCCAATTGACTGCCTCACCCTGAAGGGGATTGGCGGGTGTGATTGGGGCAACACCCCCTCGGCTTCGTTGGCACCGTAAGGTATCCACCGAGGACCACGAAACTGTGGTTTTAACCCTGAAGGGGCCAAGTGAAGCTAACACAACAAAACGCGGGTTAAAGAAATAAGATAATCGTCCGCTACCTTGAAAAAGGCGGCTTCGGATTTAAAAGGTTGTAGTCTGCTGACTACAGGAGTCGTCGCGGCGAGCGCAACGAGAAGTGACGAGAATCGTGAGCGAGCGCGGAGCAAGGTGCAGCACGTCCGTTCGCGGCGAGCGTCGGGCGGAGAGTGACTCACTACCGCGTGACTAGCTAACCGAGAGCACGCTCTTTTATAGGACGATTCCTCGCGTTGCGAACCCCGTCACGACAACTCTGTCCGTTGGCGCACACAAGTACGTCACGTGTTTACTTGATACAAAATGTGCTAAATCTAATAAGATTTACAGAACGTTATCAAATAATAATTGTCGTTAATAAACAATAACGAATTCTCAAAGTAAATCATTTTAAAATTAAAGTAACATGTCATCAATTGTTATGAACAAAACTAACGGTCACACATAATATCGAAATTAGTTGCCAAAAATCAACTAGTAGTACTTAATAAATTAAGTTTCGATTTATTAGACAATAATGATAGTAAAAAACACTAAAATTAGTAATAAGAAAATCATCTTGCAACAAAATTTGTTGATTACCCACTATTGTTGACTACCCACTATTTGTGAATGATAACCAACTCCGACATATATATATTTTTTGTTTTTTTGAGGGTCTGCACTCGAAGGTTCCGAACGAAGCCCAATTGTTCCCGTCTGTCTGTCTGTCTGTAATACAACACACTTGAAAAGTTATATAGTTCGAATTACTATGACCGCTGTTACAAGAAATAATATTTATAACAATAAAATAAATATGAATTATAAATATTATTAATTGACTTGGCTCGCGAGGTTGTCGATATGTGGGATGTGAGTACAGCAATCACTGTGCCGATAGTCGTAACGGCCAATGGCATAATAGCCAAGTAGAGCCTCGACCAACACCTTAGGAGGCTCTCGTTAGGCGTTTGGATCAAGGGCTTGATTCAGAAAGCGGTACTCCTGGACACGACGCGTATTGTTAGGAGATACGTTTCTCAGAAGCCCTGACCACCGGTAGCTTGGACCCTGTTCCCGATGCTGGTGGGATACAATTTTTTATATTTTTAAATGTTTTTGTTGTTTTATAATAATATTTTTAAATGTAATTATATATATATGTATATAAAATAAATAAATGTGAAAAATAAATAAACTAATGGGTAATAGTACTTCTGGACAGATCGCTTAGTCAGGTGGCATGGACCCTGTTTCCGTCACCAGTGGGCTACTATTTTCATATATATATTTTTTTTAATTTTCTATTAAAACTTAAAAAAATATCAATTGTGTAATTTTTATTTTTTTTTGTTAGCCTATTCTGTCCCACTCCTGGGCAAAGGCTTCCCTCCACTCCTTCCTTCCATTGTGTAATGTTTATAAATAAAAGAAAATAAATTTAAAAAATTTAAGGGATACAAGAAACGTGTTCTGTTGGCGTTTTTTCTCAATATTAATATTCTACGGTGGTACTGAATTTTTTATTTGGGAGTTCGACTCGCACTTGGACTCTATTGTTTACTTTGTTAGAATAACAAGAACGTTAATAATACGCTTGTTATTATAATACTCTGTGAAACATGATGTATAGAAAAAGAAATGGTTGTTATTCTATCAAATTAGGTTTGTATTCACAAAATTCAATATTATGAAACTTGTTTTTTAGAATCACTCTGTATTGTTGTTAAAAAAGATACCTACTATTACTTTCATTTTCTTTGAATATCATGTATTATAAAACTATGGAAATAGACTGAAGGGTTAGGCAAAGGAGTACCCATTAAGTACACCCACATTTCGCCAGTTAAGTTTAAGTTCCAAGTAATAGGGGGCGAGCCATTTCCATCAACTGGAAACAAATCCAGACTCCGAGGCTGCTAATGAGAAGTTCCTTATCACTCCGTTACACGCACCTCTAAAAATTACACGATTCCACGCGCGGGGCACTGCAGTGCCCCAAAGTAATTTATTGATTTTTACTTGATGGGGTAGAAATAAATATTAAATATATTATATAATGTAATCATACTTTATTGACACTTATATCAAAAACAAAAAATAAGGTTTCTCTTAATTAAAACAAACAATAAAAAACTCGTTTCACAATCTTACAAAATTTTAAAAATTCAACATAGGAACTGTAACTTTAAGATTTTAGTCATCAATTCGTGACTTATCGGGAACATTTAGACTTTGGTTATAACATTAGATACATACACTATATTTATGGTCATTACAAACAGGTTTATAACATTTGTGACTGCTGATATGGTCGGTGGATATTTGGCTTCCCCACAGTTAGACGTCTAGCCGTTTTTGATCTTTTGTGAGGTATGTTATTTTGCTGAGGTGTCAGATCGCTTTCAATTATATTTAAAATTAGCATATCTTGTTCCCTTATGTATCTGGTTTTATTTTTGGAATTAAGCTGCTGTCGTATTTGTGTTCTATGGCAACTGAGCGCAGGAAATCACGTCTAGAAATACGTTGGTAATTCTGACTGACTATTCAGTTATCATGCCATTTATACCTGATATTATATAAAATTTAAAAAAATATAGTCAATGACCACCGCCGGGTATTCCGTGCGACAGAGAATGCTTAAACATTTATCTTAGACGTCGACTCCACACTTGGTTCTGTTCTATTTGTGTGTAAGGTTCCCGAGTTTGATGTTACCTGTTCCTCCGCATCATTTTCCTGTTCCGGCTGTGGTTCTACCATGTAGTCCTCTTCATCCTCACTAGTCCACAGGTCTTTTATACCACCCTACTCTTCCTTATCGGATACAGAAGCCAATCAACAATCTGATACTCTCTATGACCCATTTTGATCTACAAGTACCTAAAATGAGCAAAACACAAATGTTTTTTCAACAATAATTAAAGTTAATAATGTTTACATACATTTTAAACAATAATATTAAAATAAATTACACAATTATTGAAAACAATAACTAAAACTGCTTACCTCTGTCATACATCAAATAGTTACGTAATTACACGCATGGGGCACAGGCGTGCCCCAGCAGCGCTAAAATGTTTATATAGGGCACGTCGATGCACCAATGCTATCGACGACTTAATGACGAACGCTCAAAGACACTAGCAGCAGCTATTAAAGAGGGCCAGATTCTAAGTCTAGTATTTAAGTAATAATAAGCAAAAATGTATGGCTGGGGCACGCCTGTGCCCCGCGCGTGTAATGGAGTGTTATAGAAAAACCCAATATTATTTTACTCGACATGGGAATCGAACCCAAGAACCTTCATACTCAGCAGTCGACCATTAGACCAACGAGATGGGACGACATAGACTATGTTGATTAAAAGTTTTTTTTTTCTGGACTAAAATCATCTCTGAAACCGTCAGAATAAACGTAAAAACTCAAAGGTAAAAGGTTTAGAAGCCCATCCTACTTTATATAACGAAAGTTAAAAAAAGGTTTCCCTTTGAAAAGGTTTTAATATTTTATTTTAGTCTCTAGTTAAAATTTTTGGTAGGTATATTTGTAGCAGGAATAACTAGGCAAACTTTGAGCTGAACAAAAATAATGACCAAAATGTACTCACTCTACCTGCACTTTTGAATTCTCACCAGCACTCAGTTGGACAGCTTACAAGTGACGGCATAGTGCTGAATCTTATTATTTTATGCTCTTATATTGTCCTATATACGTCACCTGGTGGTTCATATAACCCACCATTTTTGGACATGGGCCTGTAGTCTATAAGTACAAGCGGATCATTTATAGTCCCCAAGAAAAGAAGAAAAAACGATCGATGAGGTCATGATAGTGATTAACGCGCCCACCTCTCATGCATGAGGTTATGGATTCAATTGCCGGCAAGCACCAATACGACTTTTTCAAAACATCGTAAGGAAATAAGCGAGATCCGCTTCACCGCCAACCGCTGCGGCGCGCGGTGGCGTTTGTTAATCGCCTAACTAAAGGCGTAACTTATCGCGGGTAAATAAACGCGCACGAATCTAATAAATAACTTTTCTTTCCACAGTTTTTAACTTTTCTCAAATGTCTCGTTCCACCGGGTCGGATTTTGACCTGAAAGTCTGACTAGACAGGCAATGCCCTGCCGAAGCAAGACTTTGATTAATTGCCCCAGACATACATTTTATTTTGAATCAACCTTTTATATTGGGTTAATATTTGACATTGAAAATCTTGCTAAAAGGCTTTGAAAGTTCCAGGCGAGACTAACAAGGTCAGGGTTATAGATCAAAGGGAATTTTGCTGTTAGAATAATTTGATAATGTCACGAAAATATTTTAACTAAATCCTTAAAAAGGAAGAGTATCTTCTGTAGTACTATTCTGTAAAGTTCACTTCGAATGTGTGAAGTAGACAATTAAAAAAAAAACAATTGTTCGAATTTTAAACAGAAGGTGTGTGTGTTTATGCACATGTGACTTGTGTATATCAAAGACAATGCACAGATTAGGTCGTTCGGTCTAGAAGCTAGAAATTTTGTACAAGATTTCCTTTTATAACGGAAATGGTACTATGATTATTATTTAATTAATCCCCTAAGGGGGTTAAATAGGCGATGAAAGTTTTAATGGAAGTACAGAGACAAATTGCTAGAGTAGGTACCAATTATTTTCTCTATAATTCTTTATAGTATGCAAGCTCCCAAAATATCAAATATGACATTGAGCTTTGATCTTAAGATTTACAGCAGATTTGCATATTCCAGACCCGCAAGTTTTATTTTTCTCAAAAAAATCAGCTTTTTTTACGTAGGTTTTGTTTTCACTGAATTTTAATAGACTTGTATAAAATTATTCATTTCAAGGGTCCTCGCACTATCAAAGAAATAGTAAAGGACAATGCCCATAGTTGGGCCTACGCGTTACAGTTAATTATTGTATTGCAAAATTATCGTCATTTTATCATAAAACGAAAACACAAAAAAGAAAAAAAATATACAGTTATAAAACTGTGAAAAATGCATTTTATTGAATTATTTACAACTCTCACTAGCTAAGTATGGATACGTGGCTAAAAAGACATTGTGTCAGGTTTTAAAAATATATGTCATGTATTTTTTCATTTGGCAAACATGAACTCAAACGTCAATTTATTAACTTTGTTGTGCTTGCGCCGGTGAATGTGTTCTGCTACTAAATTCGTATTTTCTGTGATCTTACTAACGACTTTAGCAGAAAGTACAACATATTAGCAGAAAGGTTTATTTTATTTACATTTTAGTAGACAGCTCTCTAACTGGAAGGCAAGCAATCTTGCAATATTATTGTAATTGTATTGTTGGCAGGCGTACAGTAGGGTGTTGTGCACACATTATGTCTATAGTACCTGTGGTATTTGAGTTGGGCTAGGTATCAAGACCACATATCACCTCCTGCACACTTTCGTGATAATATATTAGTTCTATATGAAGATGAATAAATGACAAAATAAATGAAATATAGAAAAACTGTGTTCCTTTTTATTTTCAATTCCGGTAGGCACCTAACTAAGTGTTGTATATATACATTAACTGTACGGTATAGACTTTTAAACTCTAAGCCAGACCATTTCAAACACAATATCATAAAACTAATCAATAAAAATGTTTGCAGGCAATTTATCTTTGACATTGTTGCACAGTGTTATTTGTATTTTTGAAAACATGATCTAGGTAGATAAATACTATAAAAATATCAGGTTTCGGTTATAATCACACGTAAAACGATTACCAGAACTGTAATTTTATAACAAACCAGCTAAATAAGAATGATTTCTGATTTAATTGTATAGTCGCTTGTCACTTAATCCATTTTCTAACCTCACTTTAGCCATAAATTCAAATTCAAAAATCTCAGAATACAAACTGTCAATTTCATTGAAATTAAGTGACATTATACTAGGTATATTATCTTAAAAAATAACACCAATTTCATGACTGTAACATGTAGGCCCAGAGATATAGGGAAGATGGGCTATCTCCTTTACAAAAAATAAAAAAAAACTCACAAAAGCAAAAATGTGTTTCTCAATAAGTAGTATTATTATAGATTAACTCTGCCCGCGACTTCAGCCGCTTGGTTTTTTTACCCGCGTTTCGAAAGTAACGATGAAACTAATTGATTGAACATCAAATATAAATGTTGTTGAATAAAATAGTACCCGAATCGTATTCTATTCCCAGAGAAAGTTCGTCCTTATTAATCAATCATGAATGTTCAAATTCGGTCGTATTTATTTTTGCAGTTCCATCCAAGTGCTAACCGTACAATCCTCAACATTTTGTTACAAACCACAAAATACACTACTTATTCCAAACTTATTTAACAAGCCATACTAGATCTTACAACAAAACAAATAAAGTTAAATTTTCCGTTATAGCTTAGTCTGGAATAGCGATTGTGTTTCAGCTAAGTTGATAAATCGTCACTGTGTCGTTTTATAATGTCCAAATCGGAAAAGATGTAGACACAGTGCGGTGCGTGTATGATGATGGTTATTCGACGAGTGTAACCACGCATGCGCGGTCCGAACAACAAATAGGCAAGCGAACGAAGGCAGAGAAGCGTCGCTACAACCTGCGACGGTCGTTTCACCGCGCGTAAATCAAATCCTACCTTTATCTAAACAAAATATTTATGTGTAAAAGAATTGATGATTTTAACTGAAATTTGAAGTGTTTCGAGTAGATTTTGTGTGTGACTTGTTGTGTAAGGGTGTTGTATTTAGTTTCAATAGTTTTGTGTTATAAAAAGCAAGTTTCAATAACTGGGTGTGTTTAAGAAATGCAGCTGTAGTGTTCAGGTATTTATTTATTTGTTTTGATACTTTTATGAACAAAATTTATAAAAACAATCCTGTATTATTACAGGGCACTTATGTAAAAACATTTTTGTATATTTATTTCATATTTATTCATTCATAAATATGAAAATAAATCTAGTTGAATTCGATTATAATTTGTATTCGTACTTCTAGCAAACTTGTTACGATCGTAACAAAACTTTGTGTGCTATAAATGAAATTACGTATTGTTTTCGTGTTCCCCCTTTTCCTCTAATTGGGTGAACCTGAAGCGTGTCACGTAGAGTGTAATTATTCCCTTTCTCCCCTATATTTGATCCAAATAGTTTATGAACTACGGACGATGTTTCTGCTGTATATTAGTTTGTAATTAGGATTGTGCTTTTGTTACGTGTCATTTACACAGAACACCGTGGTTTAGTTTTTGAGATTTCATTAAGATTCATTAAAATTTAGTAGGCATGGTTTTATTTGAGCGGATTTGATGAAGAACAGCAGTGATTTGTATGTTGTATTCTGGAAAATACACAACAGTATTTTTTTTATTACGAATATTGCGTAGGCCTGGTTCACATAAGGTTTGATCGGCAAACCACTCACAACTGCTTTGTGACGACCCCGGGTTGTCACAAAGCAGTTGTATGTTGGCTATGGTAAAACGACGGTAACAACGTTGGTGTTCACATTAGGCCGCATCGGCAGCTTCTAGTGTGAACAGCAACACCCGACAGTCGGTCAACGGTAAAACTGTCGGTCCGAATGTAAACCAGCTCTTAGGTATGGATGATCGTATTAAAAAAATATTCCTAAATTACTGTGCAAAGTCAAAGCATTTATTTGAATTATCAAGGAGTAGGTCTGTTAGTCAGAAAGTTGTTAGGTATATGGTCCAAGCTCCCTAAGGCATGTAAAAAGATACTTAAAGTACCTCTGTTCTTCCTTCTTCTTCTTTTCGAGTCGATGGTTTAAAGCAATCCCTTTGTTTTTCTACTAGGTTCTGCCCGCGACTTCGTCCGCATCAAAGTTGATTTCTCCATACAAACTTTAGACCCCCGCTTCATCCCCATAAGGGATGAATTTTGTAAAATCCTTTCTTTCTTTCTTTCTTATCTGATGTATACGTCATACAAAGAACACACCCTCCAAGTTTCAGGTCTCTACGATTAGCGGTTTAGGCTGTGCGTTGATCCGTCAGTCAGTCATTCAGGACAAAGCATTTAAATATGTATAGAAGATCATTTTTGGACCCAGTATGTGGCCACGTTTGAAAACTCCATGTTATTCTTCTCGTATCATTACAATATATCATTTGTTTTGAACCCAAACCGGGATACGGTGATGTTGAACGACAAAGTTACAACTAGGTACTAAGTGACTGAACTATTGTATGTTTTCTTAATGTTTGGTGTTTGTTCGTAATTAATGACGGGGGTTGTGTGTATCTCCTTGCCTTCAAGGCGACGCTCAAGACTTACTTTATGTATTTTTGTACTTAAACAGTACGGTACTTAGAAAATAGGTTTCGTCTGGCGTGGAACAAAGGTAGTCGATTTAACTATGTGCTTCAAAAAATACGTATTTTGAGCTATAAATAAACGATTTTATAATCAGGTATTAACAATATACTTACATATATATTTTTTGTTATCTACTATTGCACTGCTGGGCGAGGGTCCCCCCCCCCCCTACATTTCCATTTTTCTTTGGTTTTTGCCTTTACGGCCAATCAGTAAAGTTCGATCCCAAGTTGTCACGCAAACATTTGTTAGGCCCGTTGTCGACAGACAAACAGACGGACAGCGGAGGCTTAATAATAGGGTCCCGTTAGCAGCCTTCAGGTACCTTAAAAACAAGCAATTTTACAACGATCAATTTCACAATGAAACATAAAACACATTGTTACAAGAACTTCAATAAACAAATGTTCACAAACAACACCGATACAATTCAACGGCAACAACTCTTGATCAAATATTTACGAAGCCATAAAACCAGTCATGATAGATGCGCGAAAACATATACGTTTATCCTTATAACGTGAACAACAGGCTTTCCTCGGTGTGAAGCCGAAGAAATACAAAGAGAAGCCTTTTCATGTAATATTCTCACCTCTTAACTTAGGTATATTTTGTATAGGTACTAGAGTTGAGCAAATGATGGGAATGAAAGTCGGATTTATCTGTCTGTTTTCTAAAAAGATATGAATCAACTTAATTCGCTGTCATATTTTCAGATGGTGACGGTTAATTGTCAGTTATCAGATAAAACAGAGTGATCAAACATAATTCATACCTTCGTTAACGATCATAGAACTAAAACTATATCAGTTATCAAATATGAAATTTTGATCTGACATAATAATAAGTCAGATATCGCATAAAAATTACTAATCTGATATTATTATTAAAATTATCAAATCAAATGAAGTAATTTATTATTATTTAAAACATAAATAATAATATACCTACAGTTTTTAAGCTTATACAATATGTTAAGTTATCGGATAATACATTTATTTATTTAACCTTGCAAACAAGTACAAAGGCGGACTTAATGCCATTCTGATCTGACATAATAATAAGTACGTCAGATACCTATTTGACATAACATACTGATCTGACGTATTTATGTGTCAGTTTGCTATGCTAAGCTGACAAAGTGACCGATACCGCTTCTGTCTGAACGGTACTTCGAGCTAGGCGCTTTGAGCTTGTTGCTAAACGAATCTTGAAATATGATTTGTTAGCAAAAGGCACAAAAAACAGTAAACAGAAATGGATCGATTTTTGTTCAAACAAACTTCGGTACCTGAAACATTTATTAAAAGTAACGGTCGCGCAGTGGTCACAATTTGACGATATTTCATTATTTTCTTAATTTTTGCTCTCTGCACTTCTCTCTCATACCTATATAATAGCCAATTACACTTTTAAATTGTCAAGGAGTTAGTCAGTTAGTCAGAAAGTTAAGTTGCTCTTTAAAAAACGTAGGTAGGCCTCTCTAAGGAAAAGAACGAGCAAGAAACTTTAACAAAACTTAAACTATGCCAAATAAAATATTTATAAAAAGGTACAAAGTTTTCTGTTTAATTATAATAATAGCTAGCACTGTCCCTGCGAATTCGCTCGTGTGATTTTTCATACGGACCCCTATTTTCTTGATAATAAAATATAGCCATTCAGTAATAACATAGCTTCCAATTCGCGAAGGAATTTCAAAATCGGTTCAGTAGATCCAGTTAATAGGTACAGTACCCGGCGATAAATATTGCACATCGACCTTTGGAAAGAGACAATCGGCTAATTTCGGCTTCGTAGAGCGTTATCCCTGTCGCACGAAATACAAACAGTCCAGTATCTATTAGGACCTGTTAAAACAATTATAATTTGCTAATTATAATTGTTTTAAAGGCTAATCTTTTGATAATTCTTTTTATTCTTTGTATAAAATACGAAATACGATGAAGGTCGATGTGCAATATTTATCGCCAGGTACTGTATATAGATGTAAATACAATAAGCGTCCGCAATTATTCTCCACAACAATCATAGTAGGCCACAGCATAAAAAAGGTCCGAATGCTACGTTCCCAGAATAATCAGTGCGACCATTTCGCTCACAGTAATGTAATTACAATGTCACCTTGTTCCCAGAGCGTTCTACCTAGCGCTGATTAATCTTCGCGTTGCTCACGTAAGAAACTAGAAGAGTAATGAAATATTCAGCAGTAGGTAGCATCATAAATAAACTAGCTTTTTGATGTGAGCCAAGGGACTGCTGTGCCGTCAACGAGCGTCGTAAAGAATCCAATCATATTTTGATCATTAAGCAAAAAAAAATGATGAAATTTTGTACATAGGATAGAGTTTTTTTTTTTCATATTTGATTGTAAACAATGCGATGGGCAACTCAAAAGCCAATTCTACATAATCCCAAACTAGCAAAAAAGGTGTATAGTATTAAAATTATACAACTAACAGACATATAAAGGTTTTATAGCAGTATAGTATAGTTTTCTAGCAGTTTAACAGTTTTAGTGTTCAATTCGACGCATTAGTAGGTATAGGTATATTATTTATTTATTTATTATGCTAGTTGGGTCGCTACTCATCTTAGCAACAATCATTGTCCAAATACATAAGAAGGTATGTATTTTAGAGGGATTTTTGCAAGATTGAGACAGAGATTAGATTGCGATTGTTTCATAAAAGACCATCGCCCATAGAAAAAAAAGCTTGAAATGGACAACAATGAAATATACGCCAAATTCTACTAAAAATCGTAGGAAACCCATTTACAATTTCAATAATTATCAAAAACTAGATAGAAGTCAGTTACAAACATTTTATCTAAAATATAGGTTAAGTCTAGGTTATGGATTAATAGGTATACCTTCATTAATAAAGCCACAAAAAAAGCATTTAAAAAATATTTTATTAGTCATTAAAACTATAGAATCTCAAAACTTACAGCTTGAGGTGCTATCCATAGCAGGGCTAAAATAAAATGTTTCTTTACAGAAGCTAGTTACCTTGGAATTATTGGTTTATGATGTCAACCTCCCAATCTGCCATCTCAATGTCAAAAGTTATTGACTTATAAAATTGAATGGCTTTCTTAAAAGCAGTGAAGCATGCGCTTTCACACGATTGATTCATTTTGTTGACGTTCAAAAACAGACTTTAAAAGTTCAATTGGAACGTGCAGATTTTTTTAAACTCTATCTGTTTACTTTAATCAAACGTTTAAGTAAATTTATTTGCATAGAAATCGCTCTAACCACTTGCACGTTTTGGGTGACCATAGTCACAAAAAAAAATCTTGACACACACGTCATGGATACCACAGTTACAATTATGAGGGAAGCACGGAAACATGAATTACGGGTTGATTACGGGTTTTTCGTGTATAGGGCTATGGTTTTTAGTACAGAGGAATAGTTACAGATGGCTCTAAAACCAAGTGCGGTACATTATTCAACACTCTGAGGTTGGTACAACGACTTGAAGTCAAGTGTGTTTTCTGTGTGATTGCGGTGAACGTGTCGCTGTAATTATGTCGTAAGTGCTCTTGTTTTATTACTTATTTCTAAAAGTGTAATATATTACAATTTTCTAGACAATGTACACGTTACAATGGTATATAATAATCATACTCTTTTAATCTCCAACGTTGTTAAATTTAGCAAAAGAAGTGTTCGAGTGCCGTTTTTAGAGGTTACCGGTCGGTTTTTGGTTTGTTCACGGACTGTAGAAATGTTGTGCAACAGAAATGACGCCCTAATTTCATGAAATAAACTATCTAGAATAATAAATTACATACAAACAATCAATTACGTTCATATTTTTTAGCAGATTCAACGAAATGAGTAATACGATACGCACCGTTCAAGTGCCTGTGACTGGAGTAACCAATAACGTTTGTAAAAGTAAGGTTTGTGCAGACGAGCTTTTGGTGGAGAATTTTTGAGGCTAGCTGAACTCAAAAATTCGTGTTTTGCTTGCATTGTTAGTGTTGGTTTTATAATTTGCATTTTTTTTCTGCACTGCACTGAAATAATACGGTATTAACTAGCACATGTTTTTCCATTTGCACAGTAATAACTACTGCTTATCTCTTCGATCAACTATAATGCTATTGTTAAAAATAAAACAAAGTAATAATAAATAAAAATGTATTTATTTCTTATTAAAATAATAATAATAATAATCATTTATTTATAAAAAGGGGCACATTTACAGTAAAATATATTGACAATTAAAAATAGAGCACAGCAAATAAAACAATATTAAAAACAAAAACACGAAGTACAATAATTATTAAGTATAGTCAAAAATAAAACGCCCGTCTGCACAGTCCCGGGCGGCCATATTGCTTTTTTTCTCGAGTATCGAAGGTCGTCCGACCTCCGGTACTTGAGACTCGAGGACTCTGATTTGAAAAATTTATTTTAAATACTTCTCATGAATGTAATTTAGATCTTTTGCTATCATCTTGAAGGAAATATAGTCTACTTTATTTACATATTTTTATAACTGATAAAGGTAGCTTAATTTAATTACGAAAAATAAAATTGCCGTGAAATCAGAAAAAAATAATTACTTTTTTAAATTTAACATTTTTTTTAAATATGTACATGTAGGTTTGAAGCATATATTTTTATTTAAGTTTATTCTCTATACTCTAACGTAATCAATGTTAATTTTTATTTTAAAATAGCTCTAATACTTTTCTTTTGGCAAACGTTTTTATCGGGGACGACCGCGGCGTTATGCGGTGGTGCGATTGCGCGGTGGCATCGCGACGTAAGACCCACATGACAACTCGCGAGCGTCGACGTGCAAGTGGTTAAGAGATTACTACGCGATTCATTTAACTTTTGCAGTTTATCGAAGTTACGCGCAGGTTTTAGTACTTTTCAGTACCTACTCCTGCCGAGTACTGAAAAGTTTATGTTCATAAAGTGCAAAGTTAACCAATTCTAAACTTTAATTTTCTACGTATTCCCTTCCAGTGTGACTTTTTCAATTCAAACATCAATATAACATCACGCCTGTAATCCCCGAATGGTTAAGCAGAGGTGTACCCATTAGTACACCCACATTTCGCCAGTTATGTTTAAGTCCCTTCAGTTAACAAGTCCTTCAGATTATTTATTATTTATTTAATTTTATTTTGTTAAGACTATTTTAGCTCTTATCGCCTGAGATACAGGATTGCCTAGTTCAGGCTCGTAAGTCTTAGGAATATAATTTACATTTAAGCAAAACTGTATAAATTTTTATGTTTTTATATTTTTGAATAAATTTATTATTTATTATTATTATTATAGTTATGTTTTTTTATAATTATTTTAAAATTTCATAATGTACTTAACTGTCCTGTTGGTCTTGTAGTCGCAAGCGCGTGGGGTCCTGGGTTCATTTCCCAAATCGGGCAAAAAGTGTTATTGGGTTTTTCCATTATGGAATTTCTCAGTAGCAGCCTAGAGTTTGGATGTTGGTTGGTTGATACCCCCATGCCTCGGAAAGCACGTAAAGTTAGTTAGTCCTGCACGGGAAGAGGGAAGAGACAGGGTCCTTAGACAAAGTAACATCACTTTGTAGCGAAACGATATCTAATATCGTCATCGTCTCTGACTTGTCAATTAAGTTGTCATGTCTTGCTTCATGTCCACGCGACTTAACGCGGCTTATGTCAATCCCATACATTTTAGTCTTTTCTAACTTCGTTATCGTTTTGCAATTGTTACTTTGTCTAAGCCCCCAGTGCTTCTGTGTTTGCGCACACACTTGTGAACTATAATATCTCCTGCGCACTTAGCAAGTATCTCCAATGAAATTCGCCATCGTGCCTTCTCTGTACCAAAAGAGGCCTTTGGCCTGCAGTGGGACAATAATAGGTTGGTATTATTTGGTACTCAAGCATTTTAATTTTAATCACTGTCCAGTCTCATACTGTCCTTGTCATTTTCAGGTGTATTGCAGGAACACGAGTAAGTTATAAGTGTAGGTAATTTTAACCAAAATGTTACAGAATAGTTGTATTCCCAATTCCAAAATCGGCTCGAATCGAATACTTCTACGCTTCTTGCTTAGTATTTGGGCCACGAATGTTTTAGATACCGTAGTGTGGACGAACGAAGCGTCAAAGACTTTGAAATCGGTCAAAGGCATACTAAAGAGAGTTAGTCAACTAGGTTAGTGGGTACCTACGTACCGTACACACGTGAATATCCTGCAGTGTAACCACTAAATTGGCTACGGGGAACCGTTAAATAGGAAATTGTCAAGTCTGATAGACAGTCGCAGTTTGCTATAATGAGTACCTACTGCGTACAGAATTTAGCTGTCAAACATGTCGGTACCTATCATGCTCATTTCAGACTACGCTATTCTATTCTGCTATACCTATATAGTACAACATTAAAAGGAATATAGTACAATGCAGTGTGTGAGCTATATTGTTGTACTATGAACTATATACCTACTATTTGCTATTATAGCGTAGTCTAAAATGAGCTTTATGCAACCATTTTTTTTATGACACGGGCAAAGTAGCGGACAGAAGCTAGTAATTACATAGCATGAGATTTTGGGATCGATTCCCAGATCGAGCAAAGTGTTATTGGGTTTTTCCGTCAGAAATTTCTCAGTAGCAGCCTCGGAGTCTGGATTTGTGCCCGGTTGATGGCAATAAGCTCGTCTCCTATTACATGGGACTTAAACATAACTGGCAAAATGTGGTTGTACTAATGGGTACACCTCTGCCGAACCCTTCGGGAATTACAGGCATGATATTATGTTTTTAAAAACTTAACATTCCGCACCAAACCACATCCGTTTAAGTTTACAATTTCCTTCATGTTTTACCAATTTTATTTCGTGTTTGTAACGAGATGTTTGTTTCAACCCTCAGGGATCCGGTCAAGGTTCTTTTTATCTTTTTACGGGTATCCGAAGTTAAAGCATAACATTATTTAACCGGGTCTACCAGCTGACCGAAAGATTTCTATTTGAATATTTTACCTCTTGTTGGAATTAAATTTTGAATACACTGTGTAGTCTTCATGTGTATCATGTGTTATTCAGTGTACGGTGTCGTTCTGTTTATTAAAACAGGGAACTTGATTTGTTTACAATACTACCTGCTCCCTGCGACTTCGTTCGCGTGGTTTTTTTCACCCGTTTTAAGAGCGTTTACCCTTTTTTGGGGGAGGTGGTAAAAATCATCAAATTAGTCCTTCCGCCCTTGGTGGGGCGGAAGGGACTGTCAGACTTTAATTGACAAAAAATCCACACTGTTCCTTCTGTAGCCCTTTGCGTTCCTGGGCCACGGTATCCTTTTAAGACGTCCCGCGACCCCGGAGCGTTTACGCCTTACCTCATTTCAAACAAACTTTCATGTCCTTATTTTGAAGAACCGATTTTAATGAAACTTCTTACACATAAGCAAGATACATAGGTAGACCTTATTTAAGTTTTCCATAAAAACAGACATTTCGAATAATCTTTTTTTAAATAAGAGATTTCGAAAATATTCTCAACTAACTTTTTAGATCTATGTATTCTGCCTATATGTAGGAAGTTTCATTAAAATTGGTTCATTCATAGCGAGATTAGGGTCGAATGCGTTCGGAAATACAGCGTGTCTCCGGAACGCAAAGGGCAACAGAAGGAACAGGGTGATTTTTTAGTCAGTAAAAGTCTGATAGTCCCTTTTGCCCCACCCTGGGCGAAAGGACTCATTTGATGATTTTTACCACCCCAAAAAATAAAAAAAAGTAGTGAGTTCCACTCCTTTGCGCATTATAAAAGACGTTTGAAAACGCTTAATGCAAATTGATGAAATAGCTACAAGATAGGAACAGTAACATCATTGAAAGGAAAAAAAATCTTATTACATAACATTTATTACACACGTATGTTTATGACAGAAAAAAAGGGATTTTATATGTACAAGTGGGCGTCTGCCAATATCCTGTCGTAATCAGTTCGGATGAGTAACTGTTGAATGCTTACAAATATGTATGTGACAGATAGGTAGGAATTCGTGTGGAAAATGTATAAAGGCTTTCAATGTAATAACGAATAGCTACTACTTTTTCTTTAACATAAACATCACGCCTGTAATCCCCGAAGGGTTAGGCAGAGGTGTATCCATTTGTACCTACACCTACATTTCGCCAGTTATATTTTAAATCCTATGTAAAAGGGGCGAGCCTATTCCATCAACCGGGCACAAATTCAGACTCCGAAGCTACTACTAAGAAATTCCTAATGGAAAAACTCAATAACACTTTGCCCGACCTGAGAATCGAACCCAAGACCTCACGCTCAGCAGACGCGCTTTGCGACCACTAGACCAACGAGGCAGTCAACCATGTCGCCTTTCCTTCATGAGATTGTGGGTTCTAATCCGGACAAATACCAATGCAACTTTTTCGATTTATGTACATACTTTCTAACTTTATCTTAGACATCACTGACATTGTTTCGTGCCTCGATAATCACGTTTAGCCGTTGGTCCCGGCTATCATACGTGGATCTTTGACAGTCGTTACGGGTCGTCAGAAGGTCGAAAATCTTTCAACCAGTCTTACCGTGGGGTATCGTGTTGCCTAGTACCTAACTGAGTAGTGGAGGTCAGAAAGGCAGTCGCTTCATGTAAAATACTGGTATTCAGCTGCATCCAATTAAACTGGAAAGCGACCCCAACAAAATTGGGGAAAGGTTAGGCAAATAGTGACTAGAAACCTCCGTTTAGCCTCACGTTTCAACCCATATTACAATGTCGTTTGACCTTGACCTTCGTGAAGGGTCCATATTGTATCTATACAAATGTAAACCGTTAATACATCCCAATTTAACCCTTAACCCTTAAGACATGACTAAGCATCTTAGCCCAACTCATCATTCTCTTAAGCGAACAATTTCAATTAGAACCGTTTTCTCATACTTGTTTTCATTTTACACATCAAATTCTAAATTACGTGTAAATTGTATGTATATGAAACTATCTTCTGCTCGCGACTTCGTCCACGTTCTTCTTCTTTCTTTATCGTGTGGGCAGTAAGGTCTTACGACCCCACACACCCTAGTGTCAGAGTTTCTAAACCGCCTCCAGGGCCTCTGACATGGTTTGAATGGAACAGTAATTCCAGGTTTCCTCACGATGTTTTCCTTCACCGATACCAGTGATGTCCAAGATAAACTTTAGAAAGTACATATGAATATAAAAATTCACATTGGTACTTGCCCGGATTTGAGCCCACAACCTCATGCATGAGAGGCGGGCGCCTTAACCACTGAGCCATCACGACACGTCCACGTCCACGTTGAAGTTGATATATTATCTAACGGGAACCCTACATTGTTCGTGTTAAAAAGTAGCCTTTATGCTATTATCTCTGTGCCAAAGGAGAATGGCGAGAGTACACGTAATTTGGGACCCAGTGATAGAAGTAGTGTGTAATATTGAAACTGATTTGCAGTTAAAGAACGACTTAAGGCTAACCAAAAATCAAATGGAAAGTAATTTGGAAAAGTTGGGAGAAAAAAAATATGAAAGGTGGAAGATTATAACCTAAAATAATCTAAGACTCGCAATTATTGGTTATTATTTATTTTACATACTATATTATGATTATTTATTTTTATTCCGATGCTAATTATCAGTTATATACCCGTTTAGCCAGATTCACCTGTAATTAATATTTTTGCATAATATCACAGGATAAGGAGGCAGCTTTATATCTCCTGGAATATTCTTTAAAAGCACAGTTGATGTACTTTTATCTACATTTACCAGAGTATTGTTGAATAAAACAACATTTATTTATTTAAAAACTTTTATTTATTTTGTAATTATGTACTTGTAAATATTCAAGATAAACAAACATTGTATCTTCCTTTAATCTTGTTTTGCGTTCCTAGATAGTATTTTATAATAAATAATCTTTTTACCTAATCAAAAGATTATCTAAGAAGCTAGCTGGTGCAGCGACATAGCTTTGGTGTCTGGGATAATCCACGTACCACAAAATGCTCATACCATGTGAGCAAGTGTCCACATTTATGTCCAATGGCGATAACAACAACAAGAGCAGAGTTTCTGTGAGAACTGTCCACCACTCTGCCTGCAAATAGCATGGCACACATATTTTATTGTTAAAGATTAACTGAAACAATAAACAAGTAAAAAGTTGACAAAAATACAAATACAATGTAAAAATAATAATATGAATAAAAAGAATATTTATTAATATCATAACCAACCTGTCGGGGTGTTTGACCATATCTTTTGGTCAATAAAAATAGTTAAAAAATACTGCTTGATAAAACTTAAACCATTTTTATTGCTGTTATAAAATAATTAATCTTAATTTGACATCTTTGTTATATAGAGTTTCCATGGATAAGGTATGACATTACACTTTACTTTCTTTTTAGGTTTTTTTTTTCAAGCATAAATACTTTTTACATATTAATGTAAAAAGTATTTATGCTCGACATTAAACACGGGGTCTTATCCATTCAGATATTATTATAATGTTTTCTATTCGGATTACCATTTCAGTCATGTCAGGACGAAGAAACTGATTTTCAACTACTCCTTATTCTCAAAATAGATTGCCACATGCAGCACAGACATTACAATGGTCGAGTTGTTAGTTGTTGTAGGGTTTCTTGTTCAGAAATTCAACAAATTAGTTCACATATATACTCACATCGCGCGGGTACACCCATCTCTGAACTCTTTTAACAATTTGATGACTTTTTCGGACAAGTGATGTCTTCTGTGTAATTTACAATAATGCACCGCATTTGAACAGTTTGACGAAGTCCAAATCACTTGCAAATCGTCATCCAGTAGTAAATGCCGTAATTTAGGTTGGTATACAGCATAATCAGTCCAAAGGTAAAGCCAAGTCGTCAAGAATTTCCAAAATCGCCGATATATTATTTGTTTTTTACAACGCTATTAACGCTAACCGTTGAAAATAGTGTTGCCTATCGATAGTCGACTATCGCTAAACTATCGATAGCCTATCGATAGTATCCATATTATCTATAGATAGTATGATACAGTTTACGTATTTTTATAATGATATACAAAAATAGTATCGAAAGTATTAGTTCCGATAATATCGATACTATCGAAGTCCAGCATATGTTTAGGAACAATACTGTCGATAGTATTGATGGTATCGATAGTGTGAGCTATCGAAAATACTATCGATGTTGTAATACTATTGATAGTTTTACAAACTACCATTAGTATCGATCCTATCGATACTCTCGATTCCAATCAATAGTACAATTAGTTAATTTGTGATATCGATAGTATCAGTGGTTTAGCATTGTTACTAGTTTTTAATAAAACACACTCGTCAAGAGCTTGAAAACAAGAGAACGTTTATTAGCAGTTCTACAAACAACAAAAGGGAAAAACTAAGAGCAGTCGAGCTTACCAACTTACAAACATAAACACATTATAGATTATAAATAACATTCTAATAGTTTTCGAGGTCATCTATCGATAGAGAAACTATCGACAGTTGGGCAACTCTAGTTGAAAACAAAAATGTCAACAAAAATGCCGTCAGTGTCAATTTGATACTGACGTTCCGTTTCTCCGTTTCATGTAATCCATTACGTATGATGTATCAAAATAATGAGTCTTATTTTTTTTACGGTCTATTTACATGGTTCGTATGTTTCATCGTTATGGGTTTTCAGAATATTTAACAACTTTTTAACATGATGTATAAGTATAAAAGAAGGAAAATCACCAAGCGAAAACGAACTACTTTTTATCTAATCATTAGCCTAGAAAGGAATGTAACTACACACATCAAAAGTGTCTAGGGATCAACATCCCTAACACAATGTTAGGGATGTTGATCCCTAGACACTTTTGATGTGTATATAAGTTTCGTTTAGAAACTGCACGATGATTATTTTTTATGAAATAGGGATAATTGATAACTTTTGATTCCCGTTTTGTAAAAACTTAGTATTTTTTTTGTACAACACTTATTAACTTGATATTATAATTAATATAAATTAGACCTTGCACAGTGCTCCATTAATTTTGGGTCCGCTCTCGCCATCCTTCTTTCAACCAAATCCGTTTAGCTGTTTTAACGTGATTGAGTAACAAACATTCATTCAAACTTTTGCATTTATAATCAAAGATGATGCTACCCAAGCTCATGAATATAAACCAATTTTTATATGAAAAAAAAAGCTGTTTATTTGCACAGAAAGTAGGTACAAGATGTTTAGTTAAAAAAAATGATCCATATACTAACTACCTTAGAATCCTACTAAAAATATTTGTGAAGCCTAATAGTTTTTCCGAGTCTGGCTTTTTGTGTATGTAAAGCCTGGGATACATTAGGGGGCAAATGAAGAAACATGTTGCGGAACATGTCCCTCAACAACTACGTGAAGTGTCCCGCGACAATTGTCATGGAACATTTTGCTGGCTACACTAGTCAGTGTTTATAGAAATGTCGTCGTGCGCTCGCTCTCGAGGCGGGAGCAAGCAACATGCCCCGCGTCACGTACAATGTTGCGGGGCATGTTGCGGGACAATGTGCAACGTTGCACAGACTCACGTAGATTGAGTGTGGCTAGGGAACATTTTGTCCCGCAACATGACGCGCACGTCATGTTGCGGGACAAAATGTTCCCTAGTGTATCCGGGGCTTAACTTTATATGTTTGTAAACATACGCACAATACTGCAGAAACTATAGAGTGGTATGTAGGTACGTTTTTTTTTAAAGTTTTTTTTTTACTTTCCTAAATAATAAAGTACTCTAATACCTTTTATTCATAAGTACCTACCATTGTTCATAAAAAAACACTAACGTCAGCCCTAATTTACGTATAAAGAGC
Organism: Hoplodrina blanda; assembly: GCA_949316365.1. Taxonomy (NCBI): domain Eukaryota; kingdom Metazoa; phylum Arthropoda; class Insecta; order Lepidoptera; family Noctuidae; genus Hoplodrina; species Hoplodrina blanda. The sequence continues at coordinate 13,387,753 of OX438581.1, forward strand.
TCAAAGAGAAAAAACATCGTAAATTACATGAAAAAATATTAAATTTCATCAAAGATAATAACATAGAAAGAAGGTAATTAAGTTACCTTTGAACCGTACTTCTGAAAAAATCATATCCAATTAATTATTAGAACTTCCGTGCTCGGTTTGAAAATTATCCGTGTCGGCATTGTACGTGAATAGCTTGAATAAGACAAAAAGCCTAAAACTTTTATTTTAAACCCTATGTGCTTGCATATACAGTTAGTTTTGGTCTGTGTTCGGGATCGTCTCTTATGTAAAGATTAAGTAATCGTATGCTTATTTATCTAAAGTTCTTTATCGCTAAGAAAAAATATGGATAAAGATAGCTCACTGCTCAGTATAAATTTATATGAAACAATAAACATCCGTTTAGGATTCCATTTAAATTATATAAATAATTTTAATATAATTTAAATGGAATCCTAATATACTTAATATAATTTAAATGGAATTCTATGAAAAGAAATATAGAATTTATTAATAAAACTTCAAGAAACAACTGATTTAAAAAAAAAAACAGTTTCAGAATTCTAGAATCGCATAACAAATCAAACCAAACGCATATTTACTTTTAGTTACTGTTTTTTACCATTTTTGTGTGGAACAGCTGATTATTCATGTTATATAAAAGTTGTTAATAAACATAAGTATTTTCACCCTCTGAAAGATACACAACGAATAAAAAGTCACGTTGTAATATAAGATTAGCCCAATCCATGGTCAAGAGATAAGACAGTCAATTAGGTTTAATGCTAGGTGGAGAATTTAGGGTTTATTGGATCTACTTAAGTAGGTTTGGTTATTTGAGAAGGCTCTTACACTAATCTACCTGCGTGACACTGGAACGTGAATGTGGCACGTGGGTCGGATTAAAAGATTTATTTAATTATAGCTAGAATTAAAATAGGTCTTTTAATCCAGCCTAAATTATCCATTATGAACGTTTACGCCGTGCAAACCTTAAAGTCCTTTTTTTTTTCGAAATGAATGAACCGATTTTAATAAAACTTTTGGGCAAGTACCCATATGATTTTTTCAAAGTTTTTCAAGTTTATCTTGGACATCGCTGACATCGGTAAAAGAAAACATAGTGAGGAAACCTGGTATTAATATAAGTCTAGAATCGTATATTCGCCTTAAGCAAGCGTGGTGATGATGAGAAGACGCTTTTGACCTGCAGTGGGATAGTAATAGGCTGATATTATCTATACATATAATATAATCGTAGCGAAGTCAAAACTGTACATTTAATATTTTTAAAAATAGTAATTGCTATGAGGTCGGGGAGTGATTCTAATGCCGAAAACATTTTTTTTTTTTTAGAATTTTTGTCTGTTTGTCTGTATGTTTGTTAGTGCATCACGCGAAAACTACCGGATAGATTCTGTTCTTTTGTATGAATATTCCACATTGACTAAATTAGTCCATAGGCTATTAATTACAAACTTTGACGCGGACGAAGTCGCGGGCAGAAGCTAGTTATTATTATTTATATGACCACTTCATATGAGGTGGGTCATAGGCTTATTTGCTATCCAATAACATTAAAAAAGACTAATGAAAGCAAATTATTTTTGACACATACATGAAGGTAACCTTTCTTCTTTCGAAGGAAATTACTAAGACAAGGTTAGTCTAATTCCAAACTTGATATCAAAAAAGTTTTCTCAGTCTTGCTAACTTTATATGATCTAAAAGACGTAGCTTTAATAGGTTTCATGTTACAAGATGAGTCAGGTTCGGGAAATTTTATCAAAGACTAGCTTTTGCCTACTATTTTATCTGCTTAAATTTGCTACGATCCTTACATACTCCTTCCGCCTCATCCACGTTCATACATCTCGTCATACAAGCACGCCGGTTACGAGTACTGCGCACCTGACTTTTCTGAAGAACGTCACTAATAAGGCAGAAGCTAGTAGATAATATAAAAGAGATGTCTCGAAAGATAACTTGATCTCCTAATACCGATCATCTCAAGGCATTGAGTTTGTCTGGAAACTTCAGTTATAGAAAAGCTATTTAAGATTTTTCCTTTTATATTTCTTTTCATCACTTAAGGTAAGTAAATACCTAAGTCAGATAGGAATTGAAAGGTACTAGATTCTTTTGAACGGGACTTTCGTCATACAATATGTATTTATTAACTTCAAAATAAATAGAAGTAATTTTATTGTATTTATTTATTTATCAAACAATCGCCTCGTTGGTCTAGTGATCGCATAGCGCGACTGTTGAGCATAAAGTCTTGGGTTCGATTCCCAGTTCTGGCAAAGTGTTATTGGGTTTTTCAGCTTCGGAGTCTGGATTTGTGCCCGGTTGATGGCAATAGGCTCGCTCCCTATTGCATAGGACTTAAACATAACTGGCGAAAGGGTGTACTAATGGGTTCACCTCTGCCTAACCCTTCGGGGATAACAGGCTCGATATATACGTATTAACTTCAAAATAAGTAAAAGTAATTTTCTTGTATTAAGACTCTCTATCAACTTATTCCGCTATTCTTTTATGATTAATTTCGTTGCGGTGTCTAAGACAGTTGAATCGTTTCTCCGAGACTCATCGAGCTTCATTGCCTCGGCGCTTTTCTGGCGGTTTGCCACTGTTGATTCTGGCTTTCAGGAGTTGCAGTGGTTAGGAATAGTGTGAGGGGTTTGTCCTACCTTTTGATGTCTGTAAGATTTCATCCGAAATACTAACATAGATATTTTTTTATTCTCAAGTCAAAGTAACAAAGAGTTCTTCCAAGGCATGATGTATATAACATCAATACACATCCCATAATATCAATAAAACGTGAATTGATGTAAGTTATTGAAAAAATAAGTGACCCAAAAAATGTAATCATACAGTTTATTGACTCTTGTATGTTCAAAGTGATGCCCTCGTTTTTATTTTTGGTATATTATTTATGCGTTCGTTTCTATTCTATACACACAATGTGTGTCTCAGAAGACGTCCAGCAACATCGTAGTAGACCTAGACGAAGATGGTGGGACGAGCTTAACGCTTACAGGTAGTATTGGTCCACACTAGCTGAAGAAAGAAAGGATCATAATGAATAAAAAGGAGGTCTTTGACCTGCAGTGAGATAACACAGGCTAAAAATAAAAAATAAAAGCCTAGCAGTGGGACAGTGAAAAAAAAAAGATTACCTTAAAAAAGGGACATAGTGCTAAAAGCGATTTAAATACGTTGTATTCTTTTTTTCTAATTTTAAATTCAAACTTATTTATTTTGAGATTTTTATTCGACTTCTTTTTTTCGAATACGTATAATTTTAAATAGTACAATTAATAGAAAACAAAGGGCAATTCTACAGTTTTAAAAACGTTCGCAATCTGTTTTAAAATGTCTCTCATTATTTACCTAATTTTTTTGACATTGACTGTCGCTGCGATGAGATTTTGAACGTTAATAAATTTTATAGTAGAATTCTTGGTCTCCAGATACTCATTTTTGATCAATCACATGTTATTTTTTATCTCTTTCAATCCATATGACATAGAAAGAAACCTTTGTGTAAACTGATAATATTAGAATGATATGTGGTTCTGTCGTGTCAGCTGTTCATTACACGACTGCCCCAAAAAAAGGAGTGTTATGTGTTTAGGGTTAATGTATGTATGTATGTATGTATGTATGTATGTGAGTTTCTTTATTCCACCATAACTTTTAAACGCCTGAACCGATTTAGATGTATGGGGTATCGTTACAATCCTTGCAACGTTCCGAGTAACATAGGCTAGTTAAAAATAAAAAGAAACCGGTGTGGTCACTTTAAAACGTAAATTAATACCAGCCTCAATTTATTTTTTTAATGAATCTGGTCGTGTCTATGTTTATCGTCTAGAATTTGACAAGTAAATTTAAAAAATATATAACACTGTAAGTAAATAAAAAACGTCGTAAAAAAAACTGACGAATAAACAAAGTACAAATATGTGCAATTTTTGCAGTCGTGTTTTTTAATTTTTTAATTATAGTAGCTTGTTTGTCTACATTCAAATAGGAGTAAAGGACTGACAAGGGTAGACATTTTCTAGCAAGTACATCAGTGACATGAATACGTAAGTGAGTAGTGAGTATTGTCTTACTTAAACGATGATTGAGAATGTTTTGGAAGGTCTATGAAGTGTGATGTCTTGGTACGATAACTTTAGTTTTGTTTTGAACTTGGTGTTTGACTGTGACCCTCAATAGATCTCCCGATTCTTAGTTTTAAGGCTGGGCGCAAACGTCAGGTTTCCGGATCGGTTTCCGAATCCGGAGGCGTGTATGTACATACACACACATGCATAAATTACACACACATGTAAAAAAAAATGAATGTATGTGTAATTTATGCATGTGTGTGTATGTACATAAACGCCTCCTGATTCGGAAACCTGAATCTGAAACCGGACGTCTGCGGCCCGCTTAAAACTCCACGCCGCGCCGCAGCGTCTTTAGGATTTGTCAAGCTTATTCCAATTCCTTCAACTTTCAACAGAACAAAATCACTTCAGACAAGTATTTACACGTCTACCGTGATTGGCTTACACAAAATCAGAAGCATGAATACGAAGAAAAATCTTCCCAACTCCGATTAATTTTCGGGCTCGAAAAACGGTCGAGTGGTCTTTCATAAATATGAAAGGAACGGTTCAATGGACGCTTAGAGAGAGTTTGTCGACAGCGTGCTCCTTAGAAAAGTATTCTCACCAATACCTATAGTCAAATTATGTATTGTAAATGTAAATCTAAATATATCTTTCTTTCTTTATCGTGTGGGCAGTAAGGTCTTACGACCTCACACACCCTAGTGTCAGAGTTTCTAAACCGCCTCAAGGGCCTCTGACATGGTTTGAGTGGGACAGTAATAGGCTGGTTTAAGTCCAGATTTCCTCACGATGTTTTTCCTTCACCGCTGTCAGTGATGTCCAAGATAAACTTTAGAAAGTACATATGAATTAAAAAAATCACGTTGGTACATGCCCAGATTTGAACCCACAACCTCATGCATGAGAGGCGAGCGCCTTAGCCACTGGGCCATCACGACTAATATATAAAAGCGAAAGGTCACTCACTCATCGACGAAATATCGACGCATAAAGATGAAATTTAGCAGGGAGGTAGTTTATAGTTAGTAGCCGTCCGCTAAAGGATTTTCTAAAATTCACCCTCTAAGGGCATGAAACGGGCATCCAAAGTTTGTATGGAAAATCTTAGGAAAAACGTAATGTAAACTGAGTTACCCGAATTTAATGTAAACGAATCCGCGGGAAAGAGTTAGTTTTGGGATATATAAGTAATGTCAAATCGATAAAATTTTCTTTGCCAAAATGATAAAAATGCAAAAAATCTGCCAAATGTCATATTTATACGTGAAGCGGTTTTCGAAATTTCGTGATGAGTAAGTTCGCTTTTATATATTATTTAAAGAAGATATGGATATACTATTCCTACTTTTGTTTGGAGTGTATGTATGTCCTCTCAAAGTCCTTCTTCAATACCTACTTTAGATTTTGGGTTCGTATTTACACGAACAAACATTCTTACGGCTTAGTTTGTTAGTAAAGGGTCTCGTGTTCGTGAAAGTACCTACCTATTATTTTGTCTCAAAAGCCTAAAGGTAAAGGCAGAAACAGATTTATAATACGCTACGCCATCCCACGTGTGTTTACTGGCCAAAAGTCAAAAAGTAGTTTCACGAGATGAAATGTGGCCAATGAGTACGCTTCACTGACGTGGCGTGGCGAAGCGTAGCGTGTTATAAGTCTGTTTCTGCCTTTACCCTCACGCTTTTGAGACCAAATAATAAGATAAAATAATTCTCATTCTTCTAAGGGTAGTATTACGAGTTTATAGGGTGACTGGTAATTCTAAATATGAATAAAATAATGAGGGGTCATCGACCGGCCTCGCTCGGATCAGCTGTGTCACGCATTCCGTACAGTTGATATTTGATCGAAAAAAGAGTAATAAATGTTAAAAATTGAATTGTTTTTTTTTGTAAAAAGGGATAACTAAGGCGATTATCACACGGCACCGCACGCCGCTCCGGCATGCGGTGGCGGTGAAGCGGATTTCGATGCGGTTGTCCGCACGGTGATGCGGTTCAACCGCATGACCGTGCGGATCGATTTTGAACAGTTTTGGTTTTAACCAGTCATTTTTTACCGGTTTTGATCAGTTTTCAGGGTGTCCAGGTTGGGGTTTTTTTTTCCCCCAATTTGGGGAAAAATTTTGGGGAACTTTTGGTGAAATTAAAACTGCGGAGAAAATTCTGGGAAAAATTAAAAAAATTCTGCGAATCCACTAGCGCGAATGCAGATATGCGCGAAGTATATTTTTATAAAGGATAATGGGCAAAATTCTTAAAATAAGGTTCCGTACACATACCCACATCACTTTATCTATTAGATAAAATTCATAACGGCTAATTACCTACGCGTCATGGGTGTCGTGTTCATGGTTTTCGAGGGTGCTTCAATACCATCAACGATTTGTTTCATTCAATCCAATATCACTTTGTGAGCTTTGGTTAACTAAAGTATTAAACTTTAGTTTTATTTTTGATTTTATTAATTTCGTTTGTGATTCATGTAGGTATAACGTTCTGTTTATTTTTTATAATGCACTTAATATTACAACATGTAAAATAAATGTTAAGCTAAAAAAAATGCCTTAAAGTTTAATTTCGTGATGCAAAATAATTCGTTTGCATAGGCATCTATATGATGACCCACATCACTTTATCTATTAGATAAAATTCATAACGAGTAATTACGCGTCATGGGTGTCGTGTTCATGGTTTTCGAGGGTGCTGATGACGAAAATGAGGTCAAAATGAAAATCCAAGATGGCGGCCGCAAAATTTTACAAAATATGCTTCATGGGTGTCGTGTCCATGGTTAGTCGCGCAAGTGTCTTGGCGCCGAAACGTCCATTCGCGCAAGTGTCCGTGCGCGCAAAGGGTCTCGCGCAAGAGCCTTGCGCGCAAATGTCTTTCGCGCATGTGTCCTGATACCCACTATGGTGCTAGGTCAACAAATAAAAAAAATAGATTTAAAAATATAAGAAGCCAAAAGTCCCTAAAAATACACCTAAACATATAACGCCCTTTTAAAAAATTATATTACCCCCTAAAGGGGAGAAAACCCCTAAATTGGGAACCCTGCACGATGATCCCAAGGAGGTTAAAAATATAGGGAGCGAGCGCTTGGAACATTGTAACCGTTCCTCATTTTTCTTAGAAAGAGAGGCACTGAGTTCTGTATTTTATCTCGTTCTGGCATTGTTAAGTGTATTAGAAATTGTGTATATTATATTATATATATGTATATATTATATATAATATATTATTATTGTGTGTATTAGAAAGAAACAGAACGCTTAACTCGGTGCCTTTCATTCATTTCAAGGTCACCGAGTTAGGACCGTTTCTGTAGTATGAAGCGCGCACTCCCTATATTTTTAACCTCCTTGGATGATCCGCACGGTGATGCGGCGCCCCGTGTGTGAGGCGCCGCACGACCGCGCGGACGTCCGCACGGTGATGCGGTTGTGACGAGAACACCGCTCGACCGCGCGGTCGTGCGGTGTTCGTGTGCAAGGTTCAAGCGGATTTCATAGAGGCTAGTGCGACGTGAGAACCGCATCACCGCATGCCGGAGCGGCGTGCGGTGCCGTGTGTTAATCGCCTAAGTTCAATTACCACTGATGGAGTGTTTTATTTTTTCATATTTCGTTTTTTTTGTATATATCGTACACTAATAACCAGTCACCCTATATAAAGTTTATTTTTATACCCCATATAAAATAGTAGAAGCAAACTAGGCGTTATAGTTGGAAAACTGTAATAAATGTAGTAAAGAGAATACCGGTATATATTCCTGAAAACAGGTGAATCCCTTGATTTGTGATAATGGCTCTGAATACGCTGGTACCGCTGAACTTTTAATACCTTAGTTTTATAGCCGTTTTAGCGCTTTACAGCTATGGAAGCACTGCATTTACCAGAAACAAAAAACCTACGTTTTTACACAGATTTTCAATTAATGCTGTCGGAAACTTTAAAATGGCTTTTAAGCGGTATTTTTGTGAAATCGTTTTAAATGGCGAGTTTTTAAATCGTTCGAGATCGCTAACATAGCTGCTCCAACGCCATATTGATTGTGACTTAAAATACGTCGACGTTGGAAATTTTGAGATCTCATCAAATGAGAATAATATTCCTAGTACTCATTTCTTAATACATACCTAACATCAAGCTTGTAATCCCCAAAGGGTAAGGCAGAGGTGTACCCATTAATACACCCATATTTCGCCACAGGGGCGAGCCTATTGCTATGAACCGGGCACAAATCCAGACTCCGAGGCTGCTACTGAGAAAAGTCCATACGTATGTACTTTGTAACATCAAATATGAAATGACTAGGTTAGTTCACTATTTACTCTGTAATGGATATGTTTATTGTTTCACAATAGTTTTAGGCCTAGTAACTATAGTCTCCTATTGTTTTAGTTTCTGTATAACTAGCCGAGTGTACGTAGTTTCCTTAGTTCATGAAACTATAATAATACCTGCCTATTATTGGGCATAGGCCTCTCCTCATACAGAGGCACGAGCATTAATCACCATGCCTATTTAAGGCGGATTGGCGATTTCAGAGTCTATTTTTCCTCACGATGTTTTCCTTCACCGATGTCAATGAAAGCCGGCTGTCCTATGAGCTATGTGCCCTGCCCATTGAGTATTGCAATTTCGAGATTTTTTTATTAAAAAATAGCTTATGTTATTATCTATCTTCTATACATATAATTTGCTTTGTCCTGAATGAATAACTGACTGACGGATTACCGCACAGCCTAAACCGCTGATCGTAGAGATCTGAAACTTGGAGGGTGTATTCTTTGTATGATGTAGGCATCAGATAAGAAAGGATTTTCCAAAATTCACCCCTCAGGGGATGAAACGGGTGTCCAAAGTTTGAATAGAGATACAAGATTATATCGCCAATAACCGACATTTACTCGGATGAAGTCGCGAGCAGAAGCTAGTCCATAATATACTAAGCTACTCTGTCAAATTTCATTACGATCGGTTCAATGGTTTTGCTGTGATGAGGCAACAAACTCGTATCTATATATCTGTAACGAATAGGGCTACCATTGGTCCTGGATTTACCGGATTTATTTAAGTTTGGAGGGCGTTCGGGGATCAGCCGGAAGGGATTTTCAACAAGTGGATACCTTTTGTGTTACGCGAATTCCGATTAATTGAAAGATAAGCAAGAAATTAAAATAATAAAAAATGTGAGTCGGATTCGCACACAAAGAGTTCTAAAACGTACAATATTTAACACTACATTAAAAGAAAACACGTTTTTCGTTTCTTAAATTTTTTATAGTTTTTGTCCGATGTTGGAAAAACTTATGGAAGCCCTGATAACGAATAAAATAACCACAGTATCATGTGGAACAAGAATATTTAATGACCTACATTTTAGTAAAACGATCATATTTATGAGGCGAACAACAAGGAAAGTCTTTCAGGAAGGTAATAAAACACAATTGAATGAATACATTGCTATGATTTAAGTATATTCAGTTGAATACTTAACGGAGAATCGAAGTGAAACTGAATAAAGTTATAATTTTCTACGTTGCTGATGTATGAACTTGTTGCTTTATGGATAACTACCTCGTTGGTCGATGTGGTGTGTTGTTGGTTGATGGCAATAAGCTTGCCCCTATTACATGGGAGTTAAACATAACTGGCGAAATGTGGGTGTACTAATGGATACACGTCTGCCTAAACCTTCGAGGATTACAGGCGTGATGTTATGTTATTTCAAACTGCTTGAATGTTTGGGCATAGGTATAAAGCACATACTTTTTAAGTAATAAGATAGAATCTTTAGGTAAAAGGGAAGTTAAGGTATCAAGTTAGTACTAATATTTCTTCCTTACGCAAAATCGTTCACTACTCCAACAGTATTAGTTGTAGTATGGTAACATTATTTTTCTTTGAACTGTCAAGTTACTGATTAGAATTAAAAGTCGAAATATTAGTACTAACTTAATACCTTAACTTCCCTTTTACTTACAGATTCTATTTTACTAAGTACTTAAAAAGTATGTATGAATTAAAAGTCGAAATATAGAGACTAAATGAATTTGGTCATAAAATCATCCATTCGTTACAAAAGGGCAGATAATAAAAAATCTTGATATATTATCCCTTAACAAATAAAATAAAATATTATCTCAAAAAGGATTTGTTTAGATTTTTTTTTTTGTAACTGGACCCGGTTTTTTTTTCGTGGAGAATTCTTTATGGATGCCCTCCGTTTGGGGATAACTGCGGGGTATGTCGGACTCATACCGATTAAAACCCCACGGTTCCTCCTGCTACCATAAGTCGGGAGCCCGGTATTCGCATTACGCATGATCCGCGCCTCCAACTGATTGTAACGGTACTCTAAATACCGCGAAATGGTCCTCTAATAAAGAATTCCAGTGAAGATATTTTACTTTTATGCGTCAACGACGTCTTGGCGCACTTGTCGACTTGAATTTGAGAGGTCTCTCGTTGACAACCCTGTCCTCATCTCTTCAAGAGGCAACCTTGAGTTATCTTCGTGAATTTTCGTTCAGAATGAACAATAATTTATTTTTAAACTAGTGATCCTCCCCAGGTTTGTACGGGTGCAATTAATTTCAAACTGTTTCGGCGGATTTTCCAAAAAAATCACAACTGAAAAATGCGAAAGACAGTTTGTTTGTTTGTTACACTTAGGCACTGAACCGATCATCCTGAAAATATACGTTGTCAGATGTACTATAGAAACGGACATAGAGTACCTTTCATCCCGGAAAAAAGTATTGTTCCCGAGGGAAATCACAATAACGTTCTTATGATGATAGATGGCGCCACATTTCTTTGCTTTTTTTGATAGGGTCACGGGCAAACGTCGCAGAATAAAAAAAAGTAGCCTATAACCTTACTTGGGGTACAAACCCCGTACCAAATTTCATCAAAATTGGTTCTGTAGTTTAGTAGTGAAAGGGTAACAGACCGATACAGTTACTTGCGCATTTACAATGTTAGTATGGATAAAAAGTCCTAGATAGTATATGTTTTAAACGCAATTTAATAATAAATTACTTCTCCAGGTTATTATTTCAATGTAAGCTAATGGACGACCAAATAAATCTTAAACAGAGTTACATTTTCGGACAAACGAGCATCCACCAGAAGCGCTGACGAATCCGCTTACGAACCCTAGCTCTAGCTATAGATACTGTTCCGCCATTTTAAGCTCCATGTGAGCTTAAGGCGCTTTGCACATAGAGCACCTATTGCAGCAACTGGCAACTGGCAACTAGCTGTTTACATATCGATACCTTTAGGCTCAAAGGGCGTATCCACCAAAACACGACTTTTCAGGAGAGCCAAAAAACACGACCCAAATTTTCAGAAAATCTATGTTTAGCGAACCAAAAATTATGGCTGTATCCACCATTTTTTTGCGAATATCGATGTTTTAAATATACCAATCGATAGAGGACGAAAAACTAAGTAAGACTGCATTAAAATCTCATTTTGGCCAAAATGGCGTTTACGCCCTTTGAGCCTAAAGGTATCGATATATTTCTATTGGACTGCGCACACATAGCAACTCGAGTTTCGAGTTCCGGCGATCGTCAACAGTTTTCAGTTGCTGCAATCGATGACTAAGTTAGTTGCTAATTGCCGCAACTAGCAACTGTTAAATATTTTACCGGTTTTTAAAGTTGCCGGTTTCCTCAACCGTCAATCGCAACGCGTCGGGCGATTTCACACACTCCCTCCCTCTCCCTGTGCCGGCAATGCCAGTGTCGCTACGGCAACGGCATACGGCAACTCGGATGTGAAAGTTGCTCACAGAACCGTAAACGATATAGCAACTATCAACTTTTACAGAAAACTTTTTAAGAGTTTATAGTTGCCTCAACTTAAGTTGCTCCATGTGCAAAGCGCCTAAGACGATATGCATTTCAATACGTTTGTGCCAATCAATCAATCAAATCAGTTTATCACAGTACAGTGGTGCTACTGGACATAGGCGTCTTTTAAGTGCACTCAAACGTACCTGTCTACTTAATTTTTCTAAAATATTGTTACACATTGCATGTGCAAGCTCACTTCACGTAAGTTCACCGAGGTAGATTTTACAGAATAAACCGGTTGAGCAACCAACATTTCTTAAACCTGCCGCTGTGATCGCACGTGCATGCATGTGCATTGTTACATTGCGAGTTATTGACATTTTTACTACACTGGTACAGTCAGCAAAACAGATAGGTATACAGGGTCGTCAGATATAGTTGAAGTTTTTTGAGTAACCTATGAATGTTTTCAAATGTAATTTAATTTAAAAAGTAGACAATAAACAGTTTAATTAATTAAGTTTCAATCGAAGACATCCATCGGTTACCAAGAAAACTTCAACTATATCTGACGACCCTGTATACCTATCTGTTTTGCTGACTATACCAGTAAGCTGTGAAGCTTATTATCAGCTCGTTGAACGAACATTACCATAAAACCTAGAGTACCGAGAGTAACTCTCAAACGCTGGATCGTTATTAGACCTTTACTGTGATAATGTTACAGGCCACTGGAACTCGAATTGCCAATAAAGAGAAGGTTATATACTCAATAGGTAGGTAATTATGTAACAGAATGTTTGTGCTGCTATTTTTAATGTACAGTAAACCAAAAAGGCACTCAATTTCGTCTGCGTAGATTTCAGAATTAAACGAAAGGCTTAAATTATCCCACGGGGATACAAAAATAGGATAAACTTATGCTATATGGTAAGCTAGTTAAATATATATGTGTGTTGAAGCGTTAAAGAGTAACAAAGTGGTTAGTAAAGTTAGGTTAGGGTTAGGTTAGGTTAGGTAGTTAGGTTAGGTTAGGTAAACCTAACCTAAGTTTAGTATTTTTTTTTAAATAGTGATGTTATTTAATAAAGTCAATGGCATAGAGCTCAAACTATATTGAAAACTTAATAAAAGTTCGTTTAACCTAACCTAACCTAACTACCTAACCTAACCTAACTTTACTAACCACTCCAAATCACCATTGTGCAAATAATAAACATGACATAGAGCTCATATTGCATTGAAAACTTGATAAAAGTTCATTTTAATTCATTTTCATTACGTTTCACTTATGTTCTAAAAATATTGTATTTTTCGCCTTACCATGTTCGAGCTTCAATTGCTCCGAATAATGACCCGTAAAATACTAGTTATTTGTACTGTTTTAAAGAGCTAAGGGTCCGTGGAAGTTTTTGAAATTACTTTAAGGTGATTTGGGCCCTTATTGTGATTTTTCTTTAAGAGCCGAAAATCTGCAACGAAATTTACAAAACAACATTTTTGCCTTTGAACTAAGTTTAAGTAATTTCGGGTGACAATAAGACACAGTTGTTTTTTATCGATCGAAGACCATACTTTCAGGATTAATTATCAATTAAAATATTTCCAAAAAATGCGACACAAAAATAGAAAATCTACAAAATCTGATGTAAAGAAGAATATCCCAAAAAAATATTGAAATGTCGTTTAGCTCCTAAACCGCAAAAAATCGTAGAACATACATGGGGGTGGTTTGGATAGCCCAGGAAGGGAGGAGACCAAAATTTTCGTTTGGACGTCCTTAGCTGGGACACCCTGTATACTACTTTGCCAATAGGCTCGCCCCCTATTACATGGGACTTAAACATAACTGGGGAAATGTGGGTGTATTTGTGGGTACATCTCTGCCTAACCCTTCGAGGATTATAGGCGTGATATTATGATTTTGTCTGCGTGAATGTCGCGTTCGGTTACGGCGAACACATGTGGAGTCGCGGATTAAAAAGTATCTTATGTCATTATCTGAGCCTATTGCCATCAACCGGACACAAATCCAGACTCCGAGGCTGCTACTGAGAAACCCAAGGGCTCATGCTCAGTAGTCGCGCTTTGCGATCACAAGGCAGTCATTAACAACGACCGAACCCGACCGAACGAGGCAGTTATTCTGAATGTAAGGTTCAATTACTCCAACCGTCCTCATGCACACTTTTAATTTACGCAAAAGCTATAATTCTGTTTTACAACCTTTTACAACCCAACTCTTAGTCACGAACCCACACAGTAGGACGTTAGAAGGTTAACCAATATACAGAATACGGATAAAGTAAATATAACGTAAACTAGTAACAATGTCAATAACTCGCAATGTAACAATGCACATGCATGCACGTGCGATCACAGCGGCAGGTTTAAGAAATGTTGGTTGCTCAACCGGTTTATTCTGTAAAATCTAGCTCGGTGAACTTACGTGAAGTGAGCTTGCACATGCAATGTGTAACAATATTTTAGAAAAATTAAGTAGGTACGTTGGAGTGCACTTAAAAGACGCCTATGTTCAGTAGCACCACTCTGTGATAAACTGATTTGATTGATTGATTGGCACAAACGTATTGAAATGCACATCGTCTTAGGCGCTTGGTATTTTGTCTATTTTATGAGACCTTAACATAACTGGCGAAATGTGGGTTCACTAATGGGTACACCTCTGCCTAACCCTTCGGGGATTATAGGCGTGATATTATGTTATGTTCAGGTTTAAAATAATACGTTTTTCAAAAGAAACAGTTACATGAAATTATTGGTTAATAATGTCAAGTACCCAATTAAGAAAACATCCATTATAAGGGTCAGTTGTAACAAGCTTGTATCAACTGACCCAATAAGAAAAGGTTATTTTCCACAGTTGTTCTAATAATATCTAAGTACCCATTTACGCAACAAGTTGACCATTTGCAGTTAACCTTTTGGCTAAGTAAATTAACCTGAATTTCAGCCATAATGTAGGCTTAGGTACTCGTTACCAGGTTCTTGACTAGGCTTCCTAATTAGGCTCTTAATTTAGGTCAAAATAATTAAAACATTGCCTACAACTTACATTTTATTTGACTTACTTTAGGGTACGGAATAAAAGTTTTTGTTACTAAGAAGAGCCGCGAGGCTTGAATATCTTTTTATAGAAATACATATTCATTCTTGGTTGAAATTTATTCGACTGATTCTTTTGCTGAGTGTGATCAACAATGATGAAGAAAGAATGTTTAAATTTTAAAAGTAATGTACTTATCTAAATTAAAAAAAAATTGTAATTATGATATTAGGCACTGCTGGACCACCGGCTTTTTTTTTTAGGTGGTAAAAATCATCAAATGAATCCTTCCGCCCCGGAAGAGACTGCCAGACTTTTACTGTCTAAAAAACCACCCTGTTGCTTCTGTAACCCTTTACGTTTCAAAGGTATCCTGTTAAGACCACCGGCTTTACATGCTTTCCGAACCACGGAGTAGTTAAACCATAAACTCCTAAACTTCGCACTGCTACTTAGAATTTCCTAATGGGAAAAAACCAACAACACTTTGCCCGACCTGGAAATCGACCTCAGAGAGCTTTAAAGAGATGTCAGCATAGAAGACGAGGCCCGCTAGGGCCAGTGCCTGCCAGGGTTGCGGATTTTGTTTGAAAGAGTTACCGCGGTCCTGGAACACAAAGGGCATTAGGAGGAACAAGGATGGGTTTTAGTCAGTACGAATCTGACACTTCTTTTCGCTCCGCCCAGAGTGGAAGAAGTCATTTGATGATGAAAAAAGGACTACACGCTCTCCAGTAGTACAGTCAACCTAACTACAATAAAGTAATCTTAAACACAAATGCAAATGTTATTGCAAGCTACTTTCAGTAATGAAAGAGCTAACAAAGAACATAAAGTCCTCATAAAAATAATGAATGAAAGAATTAATGCAAACTCGTTCACTTTCTAACGTTAGACGCGAACAATCAGTTTTAATTGGACGGAGACGTAATTAACAACGTTTGGATGAACAACTGGATCAGTCTTTATAAAAAACCAACTTTTTAAAACCAATCCAATCCGATGTCTTCTACCTAAAAACTATCTACCTGCCAAACAAAGTCAAAGGCAAAGTCAAAACATTTATTTTAATTAGACCATTTACAAGCACTTTTGAATTCAAGGAGTCGGTCAGTTGGTCAGAAAGTTGAAGCTAGTTGCTCGTTCCAAAACGGAGGTAGGTCTCATCCAGCTTCATAGATAAAGGAGGTGTCGAGAATGAGAGAACCTTTCGTTTTCATAAAATAACTAGCTTCTGCCCTCCGCTCCGCTTGGTTTTTACACCCGCGTTAAATAACGTCTTTATTTACAGTAAAAACATAATATCCGTATATTTATTAAATTGTATATTATTTTTTTATTTTCAACCGACTTCAAAAAGGAGGTTCTCAATTTAGCAGTATGTTTTTTTGTATGTTTGTTTGGCGATTACTCGGCCAATTAAGAATTGATTTGGATGATTGTTTTTTTCTAATTTAATACGAATATTTTTTTTTTGTTTTGAGCTCTTGTAAACAAAAAATGTTAGGTGCGTCACTTTCACTTGAATAAACACTTTTTCTTTCTTTCAAATATATCATCACGATACGGTGTAATGTTATATAGCCTATACTATTCCTCATCAATCTGGCAATCATATACAAAAATATATTTTCCAATCCGACTGGTAACAGATGATCTGGTACTGGAACAGAGATTTTCCGAGTTTCATAAAATTCGGAAAATCAGAATGTTTCCAAATATTTCAAATTTTGATATAAAAAATATAGCGATATCTATCTCTTCTTTGAAAAATGCTTCTAAACTGTCGCTTGGGATTTTGAATGATAAATTATTTATTTTTGGTCATCAAAAGGAATTGAGATGACTGAAGAAAAATATCCGGATACTTAAAGCTACGTACCTCCGGGAAATGCCAACAACGACGATTTTCTCGTAAATTTTGTTTTGCTGACACTGTTTTTGCGTTGCAAAATTCGTAGTCTGAAACGCCAACACGACGCGAGCTTAATTATGTTCTTTAATACGCCATTTCAGTTTTGAGGTGAGATATTTATATTCATTTCATCAATAAATGTTTTAATTAAACGCTTATCATATTGACATGGAATTAATTAAGCAAAAATAATACAAATCTATACAAAATATAAATGAAATTGAAGAGTTTGTTTGTAATGTCAAAATATTTACACAGAACTTCCACGAGAAAACCAATTAAACATTTATTGTTCGTCTGTCCGCTTGTTCCCGTTTCGGCTAATCTCCAAAATAGCTGGACGATTTTGACAGACTTTCACAGACAAGCTGCTGATGTTATAAGGAATAACTAGACTACTTTTATTTTATAAAATGAATTAGGGTACCGCGCAAAAAAAATAATACATAACATCACACCTGTTTCACACCCATTAGTACATCCACATTTTACAAGTTATGTTTAAGTCCCATGTAATAGGGGGCGAGCCCATTGCCATTAACTAGGCAAATCCAGACTCCAAAGCTGCCACGGAGAAATTCCTGACGGGAAAACCTAATAACACTTTGCCCGACCTGGAAGTCGAACCCAAGCCTGCATGCTCAGCAGAAAACAAATAACCGAAATTCACATAAACGAATTCGTTGGTATAGGCTAGTCTATACTAATATTATAAAGAGGTAACATTTGTTTGTAAGTTTGTATGTAGGGGGTAATCTCCGGAAGTAATGAACCGATTTTGAAAATTGTTTCACAAATTGGAAGCTACGTTATCACTGAGTTCTATAGGCTATATTTTATTATCAAAAAATTAGGGATCCGTAAGAAAAATCACGCGAACGAAGTCGCGGGCATAGTTTAGTTATTAATAATTACAAGAATAACATCACATAAATTCAAGCGTTATTAAAACAAGCCTTAATAACAAACAGTATGGTACTTTTTATAGTGTACAACCATAGACCCAAAATGTTTCTAAACCGTCCCAAAATCCCCTAAAAGCATCAACATCTTCCTTATGTAATCCTTAATGTCTTCCGCCTACAGATTGGGACCACTACCTTTCGTTTGTGTTTTGTTTTTATCTGTGGTACTATTTCCTCTCGGATTCCCTTCGAAGGGAAATGGTCTATGATATCGTTACGCGAGAACGGGAATGGATATTTGCTGAAAGTATTTTATTAAATATACACATCAAAAGTGTCTAGGGATCAACATCCCTAACATTGATTAGGGATGTTGATCCCTAGACACTTTTGATGTGTGTATATTGGAAATATGGAGAGGCTCAGTTTTATGTTTATTGTAAATTGTTTATTTGAATAAAAGGACTGCGCCATTGGTCCAGCGACTGCTGATCATGAGGTCTTGGGTTCGATTCCCAGGTCGGGCAAAGTCTTATTGGATTTTTCAATCAGGAATTTCTCAGTAGCAGCCTCGGAGTCTGGATTTGTGCCCGGTTGAGTGCAATAGGCTCGCCCCCTATTACATAAAACTGAAACATAATTAGCGAAATGTAGGTGTACCATAGGTACACCTCTGCCTAACCCTTCGGGAATTACAGGCGTGTATGTTGTGTTATGTTATGTTTTTACTCGTAAGTTTCACAGTGCTCTTAATGACGATTGTGTGTCTTCTGTATGTTCATACAATGCTATCCCAAAACTCTTAACAATTGCAGAGTTCTACGGCTCTACGAGGTAGCGGGGTCTACGGCGTAGCACAAAACTTTAATATTATCATTGAACTAAAAACTTACAGCAAAATATATTGTTGAAAATATGTTTTTGCATCAATGTCTCTGGACCCTTCCTTTTCTCTTTCTTGTAAATTAAGGATGTAATTTACTTTAGGTAACGTTGGGGCTCTCATGTCCATGGTGATAAATGTCCTTAAATAAATAAAGAAAGAAAAACGTCTAAGTGTATCTTAGACATCGCTGACATCGTTCCGTGCCTCAGAAAGCACGTTAAGCTGTCCTGCTGGTCCCGGCTATCATACGTGGATCTTTGACAGTCGTTACGGGTCGTCAGAAGCCCGAAAATCAGACAACCAGCCTTACCAAGGGGTGTCGTGTTACCTAGTTACTGGGTTGTGGAGGTCAGAAAGGCAGTCGCTCCATGTAAAATATTGGTATTCAGCTACATCCGGTTAGACTGAAAGCCGACCCCAACATAATTGGGAAAAGGCTAGGCAGATGATGAAATAAAGAAAGAAAAAAAAATTGTCATCTGCTTTTAATTACTCAACGTGTTCAATCTGCTCATTTAAAAGTGATATCGTTCTAGCCATTTTAGAAATACAACAACAAACTAAACAGATATACGCTTGAAGCCATTAATAGTAACACAACCTTAATGTACAAAGTTAATGGGACATTAACTAAACTAATAGGTCATTAACCTAGCTAATAGCTCATAAGAAGCTGTCGCAAACTCATTACCTAGAGACGCTAGACTATAAGCAATTTTACTTAGTTGTCTCTAGAAAGTTACTATTCAATTTCTAAGGCTATTCACATTCCTGAGTCAAGTCGTATGAAATTGTCGTGCTAGCAACAAAACAGTCTCATTGTGAAAGTTAAAAGCCAGTCAAATTCAACTCGCACTCGCACTGTAAAGCTTGCTCAAGGCGGATTGGCGATTCCAGACTTATATTAATTACTAGCTTTTGCCCGCGACTTCGTCCGCGTATATGGCGGTTATCGCGGACACAGACGAAGTCGAAGTCGAATAAAAAGTAGCCTATGTCCTTTGTTGGGGTTCACACTTACCCTGTACCAAATTTCACACAAATCGGTTCAGTAGTTTAGGCGTGAAGAAAAGACAGACAGACAGACAGAAAGACAGACAGACAGAGTTACTTTCGCATTTATAATATTAGTTAGGAAAAATCCAGGTTCCCTCACAATGTTTTCCTTCAGGGTTGTCAGTGATGTGCAAGATAAACTTTAGAAAGTACTTATGAATAAAAAAAAGGTCACATTGGTATTTGCCTGGATTCGAACCTCATGCATGAGAGGCGGGCGCCTGAACCACTAACTGATTAACCACTATTTTATAAATAGGATAAAAATAACACGTTTACTCGTCAATACATTAGGTATAAGTTTCCTTTTTTTATTTTTATGCCATGATAGAGGTAATCGTATCAGGTTTTCTGTGAAAAAGTAATCTGTCAGATGTCTGATCAACTGTCAAAAATCTGACAAAAATCTGTCAACTGTCAGATGGATGGATGAATAGACATTTGAGATGGGACAACTATAATGAGCTGAAAAACCGGACAAATGCGAGTCGGGCTTACACACGAAGAGTTCCTTATGTTTCTCGTATGGAGTCCCTATTAATTTTTAACTTTATTTCATTTTTATTAATTGTTGTTTTAGCAGCTATAGTGAATACATGTATCCTCTGTAAAAAAATTAAGTGTCTACCTATTACGGTTCAAAAGATACACAACGGATAGGCAGACAGCGGAGTCGTACTCTAACAACGGTCCCATCTATCGATTTTGTCTTTCTTTTTTAATTATTCCTATTTTCTCTCAGGCACAGCGAAAAAATAAAAATAAAAACGAAAAAATAAAAGCTTGTAAAAAACAAAAGACAAATAATACAAAAACAATTGAAATTCCTCAAATGTCGATGCCAAATTGAAATTCAGTTCTCTAGAGCTTTAATAGAATAGACATTTCAATTTCTGAATTATTACTTGTATGTACGTACGCCTACGTTTTAATAAGTACATTATGTAAATGTACAGTCAGCAAAAGAGATAGGTATGCAGGGTCGTCAGATATGTAATTTAATTCAAAAGTAGATAATAAACAGTCCATTAATAAAATTAAGTTTTAATAAAAAACATCCATTGATTCCTAAGAAAACTTCAACTATATTTGACGACCCTGCATACCCAGCTCTTTGTTCACTGTAGTACATAAATATTATATTATGACGCAAAGGTTACATTTTATTATTATAAAATATGTAGACGGTAATCTATGTAGATTAAAAGGGTAGTAAGTGATTCAAATATTAGCTTCTGTGTGGGCTGTACGCTTTATATTTACTATATGGTAATAAGAGCAACAACAAAAGGTGTTTATATGGCAGAGGTGAGTGGCAACGCAGGGAGGGGTCGCCCTAGGAAGACCTACACTGACCTTATTGGTGAGGTTCTTCAGAAAGGTCAGGTGCGGAGTACTCGTAACCGGCGTGCTTGTATGACGAGATGTATGAACGTAGATGAGGCGAATGGAGTATGTAAGGATCGTAGCAGGTGGCGTTCTGTGGTTTCTGCCTACCCCCATGGGAAAAAGGCGTGAGTTTATGTATGTATGGTAATAAGAATAGTCAGCCTTTTTTTCCCCCCTGAAATGCAAAGGCCTCTTCTTATAAAGAGAAGGAACAAGCATTGATCACCAAGCTTGCTTAAGGCGTATTGGTAATTTTAGAATTATATTCTGAACTGCCTCGTTTGTCTAGTGGTCGCTAGGCGTAACTGCTGAGCATGAGGTCTTGGGTTCGATTCCTAGGTCGGTCAAAGTGTTATCAGGTTTTCTCATCAGGAATTTCTCAGTAGTAGCCTCGGAGTCTGGATTTGTGCCCGGTTGATGGCAATAGGCTCGCCCTCTATTACATGGGACTTGATCGTAACTGGCGAAATGTGGTTGTACTAATGGGTACACCTTCTGTCTAACCTTTCGGAGATTACAGGCGTAATGTTATGTTATGTTACTTTATGATAACAAAAAGGAAACATCAAAGCTATAATTTAAAGACGGTTTTAAAGGTTATTAACAAGACAGTACCTTTATCATACTAAAGTTTTTATGACATGCTTTAGTAATAATGAGAATGGCAGCTTAAAACACGGCTTTGTTGGCTACAAAATGAACAATTATTTATTGTTTAGCTTCTACCCGCGACTGCGTCTGCGTGGAAGTCAAGTATAAAGTAAAACATATCCTATGACACTCGGCAATAATGTAGCTTTCTGTCAGTGAAAGATTTTTTGTAATCGGACTAGTACTTCCAGAGATTACCTCTTACAAATGAACAAACAATTATACCGCTATATAAAATGTATACAGACTAGTACCTATAGACAAGTTTTTAACAGCAATTTCGTCTGTGTAAAAGGTTCAAAAGAAACCATACGGGTACACAAAAACGGAATTAAAATTTATATTCAAAGCGTTTATTGCGAACTAGGTGTACAACGTTGGTGTTATGTTTAGTAAGTATAATTATGTTAGTACTTATGACTTAGAAGCATTTTATAAGCATTGCAATTTTATCACATGTGTGTGCCAAATTTCGTCTAATTCCGTTAAGCCGTTTAAGCATGAAAGAGTAACAAACATGCTCCCATTCATCCTTAAAAAAAATCCCTTTCATAATAGTATAATTTTATAAGAACAAAGTACAAATGGTTGGTATGTACCCACTTAAATATTTCGTCTGGAACAACGACTAAGACCTTCATTCATGGGCAAAATACAGGGATTAAAACCAAAGGCTGTTTAGTAAGGCTGGTAATCGATTTCCAATAATAGACTTTTTTTATTCACGATTCGTTGACAAAGCTCAACAAAAGGGTCAAATTCTGAAGCATCTCGTTGATTGTCGAAAAAGGTACGAGTATATTTTAAAAAAGCCCAGATTTAGGAGATATTTTTGCAGTGTTTCAGAAATTGAACACGTGTGTGTAATCAAAAAATTTAATAACCCTTGGGTCGTATTTCTTTTAATGCTAAATTGTCCCGTGTATACCCATAAAAAATATTAAATTTGCGTCTCTGAAGTGTATTGATGTGCCAGCAATTATATCTTTTTGTAAGAACAAAGTAGTCGATAGAAATGGTTTTGATACTTGAGTATTTTTATTTGCTCTTTTTTATTATTTTTACAGATATGAGAAATAGGGTGTATAGTTTCTCAGCCTTCGTTGAAAAGGGAGGATCCTCCGACCAGACGGGTGTTATGTCTGGTGGGCTTACTACCCAATTTTTATTAAATACCCTGCGACTTGGTACGTAGGCTTTCCATTTATCCGTGTTATTTTACACCTTTGGTTACTGCTCTACTCTCTATCGTGACTCGTAGCGTAATGTTATGCGCGGGCTTGCGGACGGTGAGTAATGGGTAGCTCGCTGTCCGATCAAGGACCAGGCCAAGGTTCTGTTCACGCGCGCCTCAAAGAGCTGTCAGCACAGGAACGGGGCCAAACGCCTGCCGGGGTTGCGGGACGTCTTAACAGGATACCGTGGCCCCGGAACGTAAAGGGCTACAGAAGGAACAGGGTGGTTTTTTAGTCAGTAAAAGTCTGACAGTCCCTTCCTCCCCACCCAGGGCGGAAGGACTCATTTGATGATTTTTACCACCTTAAAAAAAAAGAAAAAAAAAAGCGTAATGTTATCTAACCTTAATGCATATATAAGTAGTATTCCTCATGAATCTGGCTATCACATATAAAAATATTTTTTCCAATCCGATTGGTAGTTCCAGAAATCGCGTTTAAACAAACACACAAGCAAAAAATCTTTATTATTATAAGTATAGATGAAACACTTTTTTTTCGATATTTTAGGCTAACTCGAAAGTAAACTTTACCCCACGATCGACATATAAACACATCTGTATAATATTATTTTATTCTACATACTTACCTACTTAGTTAGTAAACTAAATATAATTAGTGTGAAAATAGATGATTTAATCAAATCAACCCGCAATTTTATTTTAATTGAAAAGTAAATCATATTACGTATCGATAGAGACCGAAATTGAAATTCTAAACTAGTATCGCTGGACAATAAACTCAATCAATTCAAGGCAATTTCATCTTTATGCCATTACGACAAGGTTTAATTTATGTCATTAAAAAGCGGATAAAAGAGGTACTACAAAATTCTAATTGAAGGAGTTGTAATCCGAAAGCCTGGGTAAAAGTCTAAGAGCAATATTTGAAGCACGATTGTTGGTTCATAAATAGATTTTCATTAAAATGCTTAACACGCGCGACGATTTTCTCTTGGGTGTCTTTAAATTGGATGGATGTTATTAAGGCAGCGGAATGTATATTTATTTATTAATGCCTACCCTATGCCTGCGGCAATATTAACTGCCCCTTTGGCCTCGTGGGTTATATTCCCAGGCCGGGCAAAAAGTGTTATTTTGGGTTTTCCATTACTTTCTCAGTAGCACCTCGAAACCACTGTTGTACCTAAGGTTTCGGCTAAGCTTGTGACCTTGCAGCAATGTGCAATGATTTCACGAACTGTTTTTTGTTTCTAAAGGTGTTTTATTAGGTAAATAAATTGTTACTGACACTATGAGTCTTGATACTTGAAAAATAAATGATTTTATAATTATAAACTCAACCATCGAAGCGTTCTTTTGAATGAAAGAGTTGTTAAATTCGTTCCTAGTTCAATTAGTTTTTACTAAAACAGTTCGTAAATAAATACTAACACATACAGTTTTGATATTTGAAAATAAATTATTTAATAATTATAAACCCAACCAACGACATATTCTATTGAATAAGAGAGCTGTTAAATTCGTTCCTAGTTCATTTAGTTCAGTGTAGTTCAAACTAACGACCTGTCAGTTCAGGTGTATACCTGTTATCTCCAAATCCTTTAGGTACACAATTGCTATTGGCAGTTTTCCAATTTCGATATGTTGCACAACTGCACGTATACGTCCATGTTTTTGATTTCATTTTTACGTTTTATTTTTCCGTATACCGCAGTCCGATTAAGTTTCTGATATTTATTTGTATTCGGTATTTTGATAAAGCGAGTATATACAAACTAGTGTTTGCCCGCGAATTTGTTCGCATAAATGTAGGTTATCTCGGACGTAGCCTATGTCCTTTCGAGGGTTCAAACTTACGCCGTACCAAATTTGATTAAAATCGGTTCAGTGGTTTTGTCGTGATAAGTAACAGACTGATGGACAGACAGAGTTACTTTCGCATTTATAATATTAGTATCTATTATATCTACTATATATATACCTATATCAAAATCAATTGCTGTTCGTTAGTCCCGCTAAAACTCGAGAACGGCTGAACGGATTTATCTTATCTTGGTCTTGAAATATTCGTGGAGGTCTACTTAGGGAAGGTTTAAAAGGTGAGAGAAAAAAAGGTGGTAGGGTAGGGTAGGGGTAGGGTAGGGTAGGGTAGGGGTAGGGTAGGGTAGGGTAGGGGTGGTGTAGAGTTTGGGTGGGGTAGGGGTAGAGTAAGGTATGGGTAGGGTGTCGGTAGGATAGGGGTAGGGGTAGGATACCACGCGAACGAAGTCGTGGCGGGTCAGCTAGTGGATTAATAAAATTAAAGTGTCTGTTTGTTGTATCAAAATAACAGCTTTTTACTAAATTCTAATATGCTTTACGAGGCACGAATTCCAGAAAACCCATTCTCAATATTTTTGTTTGTGTGGCTGTTAGTTTGGGTTAATCTCCGAAACGACTGAAGTGATTTTGACCGGACTTAAACTGGTACTGTTATAAGGAGTAACTTAGGCTTCTTTTATTTTTGATAACGAATTACGCCCAAAAAAATACCCTCAGAAAACCGACATTTATGCAGACGTCTGCATATTTTGTATTGCAGTTCTGCTTTTCAGAGAAAACTATATACTTAGTTGGAGATATTATAACAAATAGGGCAGTAGGTATATCTATGAAATTCGGACCGAAACTTACCATAGTTCGTGATATTTGTTGATTTTTTCTGTAGATTTACCTACGGACCAACTTAAGTTTCGGCAAACATCTTACTTTGAAACATATTGAGCAAACTTTGTTACCTTACCTAACTCCAAAATCGTTGAAAGGAATAATCTACCTTGTTGCTTTCATCTATAGATTCCAATTTCCATAAATAAGGAAAAGCAATCAGTTTACTTTCTATTTCGCTTTAATCTTGCCTTTCCCTGTTACTGTAATAAATCCAATTAAAATAGAATAAAGTTTAGTAAGGAAATATTTTCTGTTTCAGGTGAAAAGGGCCGCCTACGCGCAGAAGGTAATTTTTGATTAAAAGATAAATAGAAAGTATTGAATCTAATTAATTTTATTTTACGGTGTAATATTGTTAGAATAATCTTTACTTAAAATAATATTGCTAAAGAGCTTTTTTGTTCACTTTCTTGTTTGTTGGTTTAAAGTACTAATTTCTGAAATTACAAGTCGGATTGAAAAAAAATCTTTTGGTATTTCATAACCAAATCCATGAGGAATAGTATAGACTCAGGGCCCGATCTAAGGGGGGGGCCGGCCGGGCAAATGCCCAGAGTGGCAAAAATGAGGGGCGGCAAAATTGAGTGTGCCCCGGGCGGTTTCACAAAGTCCAACATACTTACTATCATGAATTTTGGTAACTTGTTCAGAAACCGCAGTAGACTAACATATTTGAATATTATACCATTAAAACTATATCATCCAATCTTTGGAATAGCAAGCAATTATTAAAAATAAAAATTATTAAAAAATTGCAATTAAGTATTATAGTGTTAGTATAAAGGGCGGCGAATATTATTTTGCCCGGAGCGGCTAAATACCTAGATCGGGCCCTGTATAGGCTATACCTATAACAACACGCTACGGTCCACGGGGGCGGAGCAGTACAACACAGTAGATGTAACTTAATGCGGATGAAAAAACCGAAGTCACGGACAGAAGCTTATACTTAATATTTTCTTATTTATTTTCACAAACCACATTAAGCACTAAGTTTCTTTTTATGTAGCAAGACAAAATAATTTCTTAAATATTCTTATAATTTTCAAAAATACTACACTGAAAATTAATTTAAAAATTTCACTTAAATATTTGTTTAACCGAGCACAAACACAAGTGAGTTTCACAAACATCCGAAAAAATCCAGGTTTAAAAAAAAACAAACAGAAAATAAAAACAAATTAGAATCGACAACGTCCCTAACATTGACCTCTGTATACAATTTATTCATGACCCATCAGCGGTTCCCTAAAAGGAGTCTGTCCACTACACCGTACCATACTATGGCCGAGCTATGAACGTATCAAACACGGAAAAGAAAAAGACACAGACTATTAAGCTTCCACGTGTCAACAGTGTATAACCGACAGTTGAGAATTTGATACTAAAGCCGGGTTGACACGTTACGAGACAGCTCGGACCGAGTCACGTCGGAGTACACTCGTACGAGTCAGCGTCATACGAGTGTACTCCTATAGTGGTTTACACGTTCATAGTGTACTCTTATCAAAGCTCATTCAATTTTGTGTCAACTCTCGGAAAACACCGATCTGCTCAACATGGAACAGACTGATCTGCTGTTGCAAGGTGTCACAGTTGTTGCAGATATACTAATAAAAGAGTTGAACAATATAAGCAAAGAAACAAGCAATGTAAGAAGAAAGAAGGAACGAAAGAAGAGATCAATTTGGACCCGCGAATGGATATTAAGGCGTGAAAAGCAGGGAGCATCAGATAATTTTCGAAAAATGTACGCTTGGAAGACAAGGCCACTTAATTTTTAATTAAAATTGTCCGAGCTCATATCCGAGTGACAGAAAAAATAGAGCAGCGTCCTAGTCCGCTCTGTCATAGTACACTCGTACGAGTGCGCTCGGATTACATGTTTACACGATACGAGTAGCGTCCGAGTAGTAATCCGAGTCCACTCGGTCCGAGCTGACTCTTATCGTGTCAACCCGGCTTAAGTACCACATACCAATCAATTGACATTTTATGATCTGTCAAAACGCGATTGCTCCATAGATTTGAAACTGTGACGTCACTTTTTTGTCTACTCAATTTATTCACTAAGTACTTTATTTATTTTCAAGAAACTAAAAATCTAATTTTAAGCTGTTTAGTAAGTCGAAAATTCATAAGAAAAGTTGTGTCTTGAAATTATATTAATGGTGTCAAATACCCAACGTATACGCTCCGAACGGTCTAAAGGCATACGGCCAATTCTCAAACGCAACTCAATTTTAAGTCACCTTTAGGTTTTATGCTATCTCTGTCACTTTAAGCAGTATTAGTGACAGAGCAACGTTTAAGAACGTCTTAAAGTCAAGTGTCGAGAATTCGGAAGTTATTCTATACTTTTTAAAACAAAAAAGAATTTTTGATACAGTCCTAACACGTTCAAGTGGGCAGATTCCTTTACATAAAAAAACACGAAAAAAAACGAAGCAAAACCGAGTGATGCCGAAGCACTGTCTTTTTTAACTTTTTATGCCGACATTGCAATTTTAACCGCGAATGAAGGTGACTCTCGACTACACGTTGCTACTTTCTTTGAGAACGGTGTGGCTTTTTTACCTGAAAGCACTTTACGGTTCTTTTTCAGAATCTAATTAAAGGCAAAAAAAATTTTGCTACTGAAAAAGCTTTTAAGATCTTGTTTTAAAGCTCAATTTCATGTGGTTAAATTAGTTGAATCAGATCGTAGTTTTATAAAAAGAAAATAGTTTTTAAATAAATTAATATTAAAATTCGCTATTAAGACGCTGACAAGACCCCCAATAATTCAAATAGATTTATTTCAAACATTATGTTAGCTAAATATATTGAGTTTGTGGTAGCGGTAAAAAAATAATTAATCATATCTGAGAACCCATTTTTTTAAATCATTTTTTTGATATTTCTAGATAGGTACAAAAGCTTTTCAAAATAACCTTTCGTCAAAAATATCTATATTACTGATAGAAGTACGTTAGTAATTTAATAATAACATTAACGTATTAATGAAGATTTCGTTATTTTTTCTTAGATTGCAATTTATTTTTATGTAAATCGATAATTTCTTCATATTTTATAATAATTACAAGCGGTCATCGCGTTACGTTTATTTTTCTTTTACATGCATTTTAACTGTTGTCAGCGCCTTAAATTGATTCTAAATTGACTTGACAGATTTCGTGGTTTCGTCAAGCAAATTAACCTTATGTAATAAATATAAGACGGATTATGTTTGTCGGCTTTTATGTTTCTACCAAGATTTTCTCGCCTAACTCATGTGATGTTTCACTTTAATAAACTAAAGTAGGTATATTATGTAAATCTAGCTAATATTCCTTCTTATTAAAACATTCGGGGCACATTTTCTTCACACCACGACTGCGTTAATATCAAATATATTAAACCTCGTAATTGTATAGTTGTTATCGTTGTTCTAGTGGTTGCAAACGACGGCTGCTAAGCATGAGGTCTTGGGTTCGATCCCCAGGTCGGGCAAAGGGTTGGGTTTTTCACTAGGAATTTCTCAGTAGCAGCCTCAGAGTCTGGATTTGTGCCCGGTTGATGGCAATAGGCTCGCCCCCCTATCACATCGGACTTAAACATAACTGGCGAAATGTGGGTGTGTTAATTGGAACACCTCTGCCTAACCCTTCGGGGATTACAGGCGTGATGTTATGCAAACTAAAATACAAATAATTTCTCTTTATAATATTAGGTACTTTAGATTTAATCCTATAGATTTAAAATCACAGGATTTAAAGCGCTACCTCGATTTGTCTGTAGCATGTAATTATTATCATAAAGATAGGAAAAAAACACAGTGTTTTGTAAAATAAGACAATTTTAATACTCGTAACAAACTCAGGAGTATACAATTTTTATGTTTGAACACAGAAAATTACCGTTTACTGTGTTATACTTAAAATGTTTTGTTAAGGCTTAACACGGCTTGTTCAAACACAGTGATTTTGTATATAAAAGTTTATTATATTCTACAGCCAGCAAAAAATCTTATTGAACAACGTTCCACAAGTCGTTAACTCCTTAAGTATTTAATGTCGCTGAATACACAGCATCATACAATACGGTTTTTGTCAAAAGAAGACCAAAAACAATGTAAAAAATTGTCTGTCTGTTTGTACCATGTAATCTCCGAAACTGCTGGACCGATTTTGAAGGAACTTTTACTGGTAGATAGCTGGTATTATAAGAAGTAACACGGGCTTTATTTATTACTTTACTACTCACGCAAATAACCGACACTCAAGCGGACGAAGTCCCGGGTACAAGCAAACTCACACAAACTCACGCCTTTCTCCCATGGGGGTAGGCAGAAACCACAGAACGTCACCATCCTTGCATACTCCTTTCGCCTCATCTACGTTCATACATCTCGTCATACAAGCACGCCGGTTACGAATATTTGCGCACCTGACCTTTCTGAAGAACCTCACCAATAAGGTCAGTGTAGGTCTTCCTAGGGCGACCCCTCCCTGTGTTGCCACAAGCACGCATAAGCAAGTCTATACTAATGATTAAGTATCGCAATTTAATAATGGCGACGGCAGTCTTCTAAACAATTCACGAATACCCTTTTAACCCGTTTTATAACCTCCAGGCGTTAAGGACCTCATAATTATGTCTCTGGTCTGGTATTTGTTAAATTACATTATTGCCTTCGCTAACCGAATAACCCTTTTGATAATTAATGTACCTATGATAGGTAAATAAAGCCTTTTCCATTGTCATTAAATTGAAAGGGCGGGGGACGCAAATAAACGTTTGATACGAGTTCGTTGTAACAAAAGACTATCGTGGTTCGCTCAATTTCGTGTTAAGTCAACTAAAATGAATTATTACCATGTATTAAACGTTAAAATTTTAATCTTTCAAAAAGGGGGGGGGGGGAGCTGTCGTAGATTATTCAATGTCATTAATTGTCTTTCTTGTAAATGACGTCCAAAACCTGACTTTGACTTTGAATTTGGTATCTACATTTTCTGATGTATTTTCCAGATTCTATTAACACTATCATTTTACTAGTACGAAAGAGAGAAACGAAGCTATAATTTATTTATTTAATCAAAAGCATTATAAGCTAACAGTACAGGAACCAAAGCGCTTATATGCTAAAATTATCATAGTACAATAGTTAAATGAATGTCAAAAACACATTGATCCATTTTCGCCACGTTGGGCAATTCAATGCTTACATTGAAATAACGATAGCGTTGCAATATTATTTTTGTCATGTTATATTGAATGGAATACAGTTTAGTAAAATAACCATGAAATTTAATTCACTATCACCTATTTACTAATTATTTCCAACTTGATAAACTACAAGCTTCTGCTCTTACATAGCCTATACTATTTCTCGTGAATGTGGCTATACAAAAAAAAAGAAATTGCTTCCGACTGGAAGTTCCAGAGATGAATTTGTTTGTTTAAACAAACAAACAAATTCGTCAGCTTTATTATATTTAGTAAAGACAGGTAGGTACTCGGAAGCTCGTAATTAATTTGTATATAAATACTCCCCAACAACCACTACAACTTACCCATTAATTTGTAATTAATCTCTGTTCTTCAACGCTTTTGTCAAGAACATCTTTAAAACCAGTCATTATGAAATTAGCGACTTAATTGATCTTGAAGAGTTTAATTTAATCTTGGGACCGAAACAGAACAAAATTATCTTGAATATTTATAGGAACTAACTTTTTCTCGCGACATCTTCCGCGAGAACGTCGGTTATCAAAATAATAATAATATTTTTTAAATATATTATTTGTAATTTTTTAGAGAAAATATGTGTAAAACTAAGGTACAATAAAGAATCGCGTAACCGACCTCGGAAACGTCGATATACGACACCCTTAGGCCAAAAGCGCACGCAGGCGAAGTTGAGGATTCAAAAGTAGCCTATGTCCTTATCCAGATTGCATACTATCTCTTTGTCATATATCATTATGATCGGTTCAGTGGTTTTGTCGTGATGAAGTAACACACAGATAGACAGAGTTACTACTTTGTATCTGTAGTATTGGCTGAACTTGACCAAGACTCTTTGTGGCTTACTCTCATAAAAAAAGTATATAAAAACTCATGTGTTCAATGTGTAAAATCATAACACAAAACTACTTTCCGAGTGTTAAAACACAAACATACTGAAATTAAATCTTAAGATAAATGCAAAAGTTTGGATGGATGTTTGCTACTTAATCACTCTCGTATTTACATTAAAATCTGGAATAGCACTTAAGCTACTTTAATCTCGGAAAAATGTACGGTTCCCGAAATATGTAAGTATAATATCAACTTTGACTCGTACAAAGCCGCGGCTAGTATTTTACATAAAGATATTATATAAGCCCCGGCTGACATACCGGTATGACAGAACAATAGAATATCAATTGTGTCTCATACGTGGGACTTGAGAAATTAATTTGGATTTCCTAAGAGACCTCCAGAATTTTTGCCAGAAATCTAAAATCACTGTGCCAGATTATGTATTCAAAATTCAACAAGGTCCATTGGACGAGGCCTCGCCGAGTTAAGTGGCTACACACCGATTTATTTTAGTCTACTGCATTATTGATCGGTAAAAGGTCGGACCTCTGACGAATCACATTGGGTAGCGGTAAATATACCTACCTATAATACGTTGAAAGGTTGAATTTATTTTATGGGGAGAAAACTCTCGAATTTTCGCGAAAGTAGAAGCCAGCAGTCCGATTCTGTAAACATTTTCCTCTGTAAATATATAATATATATAGTCTACAGCTTCTGTCAGCGCGACCGCGTAAAAAGTAACTTTACGTAAAGTAACTATTATCCCAAAGGCACATAACATCACGCCTGTAATCCCCGAAGAGTTAGGCAGAGGTGTACCTATTAGTACACCCACATTTCGCCAGTTATGTTCAAGTCCCATGTAATAGGGGGCGAGCTTATTCCCATCAACCGAGCACAAATCCAGACTCCTAGGCTGCTACTGATAAAAAGCATCTTCCAGTACGTGGTCGCCACTCGAGAGCCTTACGAAATCTAAATCCAAAAATATTGTTGAGTCATATATGGTTCTGCTACATAACTATTATAAAGTTCCCGGTTCGATCTAGCCATTAACGAGGCCCCGGGTGGATTACCGGCAGTAGGAACGAACGAGCTGTCATGATGATAAACATGCTCCCTCGTGGACTTGCCCCAGATATACTCATATGCTTCAGCGTATTTCTCTTCACTAATATAGGCACATATGTACAGTAGCGGTCATAAGCGGAGTAGCAGTTAAAAAATGTCAAGCTATTGCTTACTTACAATTTTTCGACGCCATCTGCGAATTCTGAGATGTTCGTAGGTACGGCCTGAACCGCGTGCTCACAGCAATTCAAACCTTAGCATTCTACTGCACTTATGAGCCAGTGGCGGCTGGTGGGTTACCGAACTGGTGGTGCACTTTACTAAAATATTAAAATTAGAAAATGCAACAAAACAAAAATTGACATAATATATGTTTATTTTTTATACATTAAATCAATGCGACGACATTTTTCTGAAGCGAAATGTTCAATCACCTTTTTATTAAAATCGGGTATTATCATCATACACAGTATAGAATAAAAGTTCTCGAAAAAAATCGAAACAAAAACTAAAAACAATTACGGTACATAATATAAATAAACAATAATTAACGCGTCACACAAATAGTGAAACTATACTGGTAATCTGATAACGAGATGTCAATCATGGCTGCTGTCGCGCCGTCGCGGCCAATTCGTCAAACATCGGGTGCTCTCGGCAATCCTCGGTTCGCACGTGCGGCGCTCGAGAACCCACTCATTACTCGGTACATTTCTATGAACTATCTTCTGTTTCACGCGTCAGGCGTATTAACTCGTATCTCCTACAAGTTATATTAGCAGTCCTCGTGCACTCGCCGAAGCGCACGAGAATTTGTCTTTACAGGAAAAGAAGTCTTAATAGTTTAGTAAAGCGCTCAAACTGTTTCACCATAATTGGAGATTTAATTTTTTATACGTTTTTGTATGTTTAAAAATAACTATTACAATGGTAATTTAAAAATAAAGATGAAGTACTTAATATTTTGTAATTTTTGATTTTTGAATTGGTGGTTCAGCGCACGAGCGCACTTAAAGTACAGCCGCCACTGCTTATGACCGCTTACTGTACTTAGTTTACACTGCTGCGTTAACAGGAACAAACGATCTGTCGCTATGATAAACAAGCTTCCATGTGGACACATCACTAGAAATGGGAATACCATGTTACACTTAACTGATTTACGACTATTTGAACGAATCATGTGACATGGTACAGTTACAATCATAATCGATATACTCGCACGTCGTTATGTCCTAGTGGTTATAGCGCCAGCCACTCATGCTTGAGGTTGCGGGCTCGATATCGGGCAAGTATCAATGTGAATTAAAAAAAGACTAATAAAAAAAATATTTTTTTAAAACAAGCTTTAATTAAAAATTATTACAATATTGAGTATTGGACATTGTATTGCCATCAGAACTCAATGTGTATGCAAAATTTCAGCTCAGCATGGATAACAACAAATGGTCCAAAAATGGTTTGCAAATTTTGAAAGGACAACTTATTTACATACATACTTACTTACATACGAACAGTGCAAGCTAAATAAAAGCTTGTAAAAATGAATATGTACTTTCTAAGTTTATCTCGGACATCACTGACATAGGTGAAGGAAAACACCGTAAGGAAACCTGGACTTATACCAACTTATTAATTACTGTTCCGCTCAAAACCATGTCAGAGGCCCTTGAGGCGGTTTAGAAAGTCTGACACTAGGGTGTGTGGGGTCGTAAGACCTTACTGCCCACACTATATAGAAGAAGAAGTGGTTATAGCGCCAGCCATTAATGCTTGAGGTTGCGGGCTCGTATAAATTAATAGGTAAATATGTACTTTCTAAGTTTATCTTTGACATCACTGACATCGGTGAAGATAAACATCATGAGGAAACCTGGAATCACAATTGATATCAGTCTGAAATTGCCAATCCTCCTTGAGGAAGCGTGGTGATCAATGCTTATTCCTTCTCTATGAAAAGAGGCTTTTGTCCTAACTACAAATACGTCGAATATTTTTAGGTAAAATAACTATTGCAACTTAGAGACAAAACCCTTTAATAAATAGAAGGTATAATTTCCAAAATACTATGTTTGCGAACATAGTATTTTGCTTTTGAATTCTGCGCAATTGTAACATAATTATGTTCAACTGTACTACATAATCTAATAACCTATAGATAAGAGTATGAGATTCTAAACGAGTTTCGTTTCTCTCTATACAGAAAATTCAATTTGTGATTAGATCAAGATTAAAAGTAAACTTTATCTACATAATAAGATTTAACGGAGATGAAGTAATATTGAGTTGACAGAATCATAATATTGGAAATTAGTTTTTTATTACCATTTTAAAACAAAACAAACATGACAGAAAAAATATCTTCTGCCCGTCAATCCATTTTACCTACATTATGTGTGATTAGCCAAAACTGTTCAACCGTTTAAGCGTGGAAGAGTAAATATATCCATATAAATGTATGCTCAGAAAGCGTTAGCGTTTACTTCAATTATTTATTCATATAGTAGGATATTTATTTATGGATATTAAATGTAGATTCCCCCAAAATTTTCACAACTATTCCAAGAAATTATAATGCATTTGACTATATAACGCGAATTTGAACCTGTTTTTTTTTTTTAATTTGATTTTTTTTGAACCGTTATTACTGGATAGTTAAGTAACACAAATAGGCATCCTTATATATGCATCCTTATATATATAATAAATTATTTGTAAGAGAATTATGTGTGAATTGTGTGGCATAGTAGCATAAAACCAACTCGCTTCCCGTCGTCTGTACGCTTATATCTTTTAAACTACGCAACGCATTTTAATGCGGTAAAATGATTCAAAAAGAAGGTTTATGCTTAAAGAAAATTAGGGATCAATAAGAAAATTTACACAGATGAAGTCGTAGTTGGTAAATAAATAAAACGAAGAATCGAAAAGAAACATCAATGCCATCAATCGCCTATTTGTTCCAGTAGATTCATCCCTTTGTAAAAAAAATAAAACCCTTTGTAAGACAAAACAAAATTACTACGTTTTCTCTGAAAGGAAATCTCGTCAAAGAAGATGGGATGTACCAACTAAGTAGAGGCACATAAAAGGACTCAGTCCAAGTGGTACTTGCTTATGCATACTTATAATATAGACTTGACAGTCTTCTGACGCAGGGTATTTTCTTACTTTTTGTATTGATGCCCCTAAGGGGTAGAATTTTGGAAATTCCTTTCTTATTTCAAATTGAAATAAATGTTTTTGATTTTGACTTTTACTTATTTATTTATTTATTTTGGCACTCCAACAACAAAGTCACAAAAACATTCATACATACAAGATTTCTTAAATTAATACTATCGTGATCTTGTCACTTAAAGGTGTGCACAGCTTTTATATTGCGATTTAAGTAGTGAAAATTGTACACAAAGCATTGTAGAATCATTAAATTAAATCAGATGCCTACGTCATACAAAGAACACACCCTCCAATTTTATTTTGATATTCATATATTCTGACATATAGTTACATACTTAATTAATGATTCTAGGTATGAAGTTAAATCTTGGACTAATTTTCATCAAACATAGGTAAGAACACTCCCGACTAATACACTTTTCAAACAAAAAAAAACGCAATCAAAATCGATTCATCAATTCGGGAGCTGCGATGCCACAGACAGACACACACACAAACACGTCAAACTTATAACACGCCGTCATTTTTGCGTCGTTGGTTAAAAAATAGAAAAAAAAATCATCCAATAAATTATTCCTTCTCTTATTAAAACATTCTCTGCTTTATTTCTTATTAGTTTAAAACTCTATTCTTTGGGGAATACGATAGAAATCTTAGAACGTCGTACTCTGTACGCCACCGAAGGTCAATGAACCTTCAGAAGGGTTCGCTGTTTTTTTATTTGTCTGAATGTTCGCTCCCGTCTACAATCTACTAAAGTAAACATACGCCAATGTCTGGCAAGGGCTTTATCACATTGTCTGGCCACTATTAATACCCGATACGTATGATCATGAACTTAGAATAGATTCAATATAAATATTTTTTCCTTTCTTATAAATGTTGTTCAAAAGCGCTTTTTAATGGTCAGTTCGGAATATAATTTGACTTTGACTTTGACTTTGATCATACATTGACTTTGACTTTGATCATACATCAAAGGGAACCCGAAAAAACTCCGTTCTTAGCGTCAGTGTTGAAGGCACTCCAAAATTCAAATTACATTATTTCAAGTTAGCACAATCTTGAGCCGGCTAACTTTCTCATCAGAACGTATACCATCCCTGACCTTTCTGCCAATCAAAAAAAGAATCTAAGAATAAAATTGTAGAATAACTTTTTAAATCTTGTTAACTTTACTCGCTTGAAGTTGAAAGGATAAATGTCGTTTCCTAGTCGGAACATTTTTATTTGAGAGAGAATATAAAATGAAATAAAATTGCATTTGAACCTAAAAGAAAATGCGGGTGCATTAAAAAATGTTGACATCTTTGCCTTGTTGTGGGTCACTACAACAACGTGGCAGAGTTCCTAACACTTTTTAATTCCATTTATGAAAATGCCAGAGATACTTTAACGATTCGCTTTGGTTTTAAAAGCCTGGCCTTACTAGGAATTTCTTCTGGATCATGGATGCGTTTAGAAACATATAAACTCTCATACACAAACAGCATTTCAATTAACATTGGTTAAAACTAATCTTTCGTAATCTCACATAATTAAAATAAAAAAGGTCTTGTTTGCAATGTGTAACAATGACAGCTATACTAATAAGGCTTATTTGCGTCAAAAACTTGATTTACAGTTAGTATAACGTATGTATAATATGTATATATATTATACGTTACGTGTTATGTTTTATAAAATGTTTAGAATTTTCGTATTCAAATTTTGTGGCAGTTTCCTTTGGTTGGCCAGTTTATTTTGGATGTTAGGAAGAACAAACGTCCAGACCCTCTTACCATTTGTGTCTTATGTATGACATTTTGTAACGTGTTGCATTATTTACCCTCTGATACTCGTGCTTACATTGTTGGCAAATAAACCAAAATCTAATCTAATCTTTAGTTTAACTTAACCTCCTGTCAGCAACTAACCCTGAGTTAAAGTTTTAATTCAAGTGGACCTAATTTTATATTATTCTGTTTATTTTCCATTTCAGTTGACAATCTCTTCGTACGTGTTAACAATGCCACACCAAATACAGACTTATATCTACAGTAACAAAGTCTAAAGTTAATAACAACAGTTTAGAATGCAAGCTAGGCCGATGTTCAATTGTTTTGCTCTAAGCTCTCACTACGCTTCAATAGTGAGTTTGAACAACAAAGCAGCTTACCGGACGCTGCAGCGCTGTATTGAACAAGCTTCGTTGGCTTTTATAAAATAGCATCATGGACGCTTTCCATTGTGATGAAATAATATAACGGAGGGTGAAAGAGAAAGCGTGATGAGAAGGAGAAACAATTATAGAAATTCAATAAAGAGTTCCAAATCATCAAAGAAAATATGTACAGTTCTGGCCATCAAGACAATATTTTATGGTTTTATTTTCCATACTACGCTCGAAATTCGATTTTTAACTTTTGAACTGTCTATAACTTTGTTTGCCTAGATTTTAGAATAAAGCCAAAGTCCTAAATTATTCCACAGGGGCGCAAAAGCGGGATATAAATAATTCTATGTGTTAAGCTCGATCAATATTATACGAGTATGTGCCTTTTAGCTATTATTTCCGTTCAGTGTTTCGTTTTAGTAAGAAAGAGTAACAAACAAAAATCCATTCACATCCCCACAAACATTCACGTTAATATAGTAGTAGGATTCTACGACTCAATACGCTGAAAACCAAATGTAGGTACTAATTAAAAACGTTTAAATTTTAGTCGTAATCTCATCTCGGTGACAATCAATGTTAAAAATGTAGGAAAATTAGAGATATTTTAAACAAATAGTCTCACTTAGACTAGATTGTGATCGTTAAATAAAAGTTAGTAGAATTGCCTCCCTGGTTTGCACATTTTAGAGTGAAGCATAAATGAAAAGCAATCTCATTTTTCGGGAACAGTTTGATTTCACAAAATATAACTTTAATTACTGGAAATGTCGAAACTGGAACAGTTTCGTTTCATATTCGTATTATTCCAATTTGATACGATTGCAATGAGCAAATTGTCCGATAATTTGAACTGCAATTATGTCATTTCGCGTGAGTGGCTCCGGACACGCGGCCAGTTAAAAGTCAAAGGCGAAGCATTTATTACAATGAAACCATTTAGAGGCACTTTTGAATTGTCAAGGAGTCGGTCAGTTAGTCTGAAAGTTGAAGCTAGTTGCTCGTTCGAAACGTAGGTAGGCCTCTATGGAGAAGAACGAGCAAGAAATTTCGCGAACACTCTTTTGAATTAAGTTTTTACAGAGTCCTAGTTACAATATTCTTGTTGCTTCTTTATGTGAAAACAATGTAGATAAATCCTAACTAATATTATAAATACGAAAGTAACTCTGTCTGTCTGTCTTTTCTTCACGCCTAAACTACTGAACCGATTTGTGTGAAATTTGGTACAGGGTAAGTGTGAACCCCAACAAAGGATATAGGCTACTTTTTATTCGACTTCGACTTTGACTTCGTCTGCGTCCGCGATAACCGACATAATTATACGCGGACGAAGTCGCGGGCAAAAGCTAGTATAAAATATATAAGACAGTTAAGACATTAGCATTCCCAACTGACAGTGCCCGTTCACGATCATGACGCTTAGATCAGCACCATTTAGCTCAACCATCTTGTTGCTTTTACATAAGAGAACAATGTAGGTTGACTGCCTCGTTCAAGTAATGATCGCAAAGCATGACTGCTGAGCATGAGGTCTTGGGTTTGATTCCCTGGTCGGGCAAAGTGTTATGGGCTTTTCCATCAGGAATTTCTCAATAGCATCCCCGGAGTCTGGATTTGAGCCCGGTTGATGGCAATAGGCTCGCCTCCTATTACATGGCACGTAAACATAACTGGCAAAATGTGGGTGTGCTAATGGGTACACCTCTGCCTTACCCTTCGGGGATTACAGGCGTGTTGTATGTAACAATGTAAGTGATTAGGTTCAGTTAACAGTTTAGTTCTTGTCCTTGTCAAACAGTTCGGTGAACTGAGTAAGTCAATTAGATTCTCGCACTGTCGCAAGATTCGTGTCCGGAGCACATTACTGAACTGACTCGCTGAATTGACTCACAAACTGGCTCATGTCCGGTGCCCAATTGAATCCATTACCTATGTACTCAAAACATCTCGGAAACTGATTAAAACTGTCACAAAGGTCTATCATAGAATCATATTATAGGTTTTTTTTTGGAGCATTAAAGAATTACATAATAAATTCTCCGGACCGATTTTGGTCACGGCGGCTTATCTCAATGGAGACTAGCGAAGTACGCAGAAGATATTATAGTGCACATGTGTGAGCGCAAACATAGGTGCACTCCTTCGTCCCTAACTCCCATAGTCCGATGGAACGGCAATCCGACACAACCGGGGAGAGATCAGTCGCAGGAAGAAAAGATTTACGTGCTTTCGGAGGCACAGGGGTGTCACACCACCAACTTCTAAACTCTAGGCTACTCTTCTTCAATTTCCTAATGGAAACATCTAAATACACTTTGCCCGCCCTTTTTTTTTCGTTGGGACATCCTAATTGATGCCCTCCATCTGGGGACAACGGAGGGTTATGTCGGACTCATACCGACTAAAACCTTACGGTTTCACCTGCTACCATAAGTCGGGAACCCGGTATTTGCATTACGCATGATCCGCGCCCCCGACTGGTACTTTGCCCGGCCTGGGAATCGAACCCACGACCCACGCTCAATAGTCGTGCTTGCGACCACGATGCCAACGAGGCAGTAATAATATACTTAATAC
Source organism: Hoplodrina blanda (assembly GCA_949316365.1). Lineage (NCBI taxonomy): Eukaryota > Metazoa > Arthropoda > Insecta > Lepidoptera > Noctuidae > Hoplodrina > Hoplodrina blanda. Next base: position 13,428,530 of record OX438581.1, read on the forward strand.
ATAATAACGGTATACAAATAGTAAAACCTAAAATTAATAATGCAACGTCACTGCGCCTCGTAATAGGCTCTCGTTAAGGTAATGCAAAAGGTATAGACATAGTCTGCTTGTAGAATGAGAGTCAATATAGGCCGCTCGTGGAAGCGATGCAGACATAATGGGGACTCGTTTGCGCCGTACGAGCTATTCTATAATGATACACCTGTGATTCTATAAGTGCCTTATTCAGGAAAACAGAGTTTCTGTTTCAATTCGGTTTTGTGTACTCAATAGTTATGTTTGAAACTTTGAACAAAGGGTTATTTTGAAATTCAGGTAGTTTACTGTAGTATTGACTGTAGTACCTTATTGTGTACAGTGTATTCTACTATTATTTGCTACTATAAACTTACTATTGAGAATGGATATATGGATGCTCATTCTTCTCCATACGAAACTACGTTTTGGAATGGGCGACAAGATTTTTTTTTTCGTAACGTAACTATCAATAGTTTAATGGTTAATTGAAATAAATGATTTGACTTTCCTTCACGTTTAAACGGCAGAATGGTATCACCTAAAATTGAGACACATACTGGTATCCCGTTTGATAATTTAGGACTTCGGCTTATTCTGGCGCGGACAAATTCTAGGGCAGAAGCTGGGCAAAATATGAAAAACTATTTTTTGAGACACAGAAAGAGGTGCTTTATTAGATGGGTGACAATACAAATTCAATAAGAGGAACAGGTTCAAAAGTAAACAGACCTACATTAAATTTTATTATTCCAGCTTACATCTTCTTAGCAATAGGTATAATTCTAATTCATATGCAAGCAACTGACCAGCAAATGGAGTCAAGTGCAAATTTTTGCATACCGATTTGCCAGTTCGTATATTTAAAAGGCAATTGGAATAAAATTATCGTTTTTATAGCATACTAGCTTACGCGCGCGGCTTGGTTCGCGAGAATGTCGGTTATCACGGGATTTCATTATATTGCGCGGTACCCTACTTCGTTTTCTGAAAAAAGAAATAAGTTATTCCTTATAACATCAGCCAGCCAGTGAAAGTCTCGTCAAAATTGGTCCAGCCGTTTCGAAGATCAGCCGGAACAAACAAACAACAATATTAAAAATTGTATTGTATTAAGAAAATAATTTTGTATACAAACAGACGATTCAATTGTGTTCATTTGTTCAATTTTGTTTAAATATAGCTATGCTTGGGTAACTTTATGCTTGGTAAAATCAGTCCTCAGTCGTTAAATTAAATTGCACGGTTTTGCCGTTTTGCATAGATTTGCAATCTAAGTTTATCTAAGGACAACTGTAACTGTCCGGTTGTTATGTATAATTAAATACTGATAAACGATTTGTAATTATACATTTTGACTACTTGAGTATTCCTAGCCTTGCGTTTCTTAGGCCTATACTTTAAAGGATACCCCTGTTTATGATGTATTGTAGAAGTTGTACAAGTTACTGAAATAAATGAATTTGACCACGAATAAATATATCTAAATACTTTAAAAACCAACTAAGTACGAGTCGTACTTGCACATAAAGAGATCCGTACCACTATAAAATATTTTAACCGGTCAAGCCCCGGCTGACTTACCGGTAAACAACAACAAAAACCATAACAATGAAATTGTATAGTCAATTGTGTCTCATTACGTGAGTAATTAAACTACTTATGAAAGCACGTTTCTTGTATGGGGATCTAGCTACCTGCCTAGTCTAATAGAGGCCGTAGTAATACACACTCTATGAAAATTTGAACTCTCTACCTATTACGATTCATAAGATATAGCACGCTGATATACAGACGGACAGACGGACGGGCAACAACTGCTTAGTAATAGAGTCCCATGGGCATGTTTCAGGTACGGCACCCGGGAATTAAACAAAACAAGTAGGTACGCAAATCATACCTAAGTTTTCTTTCATTTTGTACTTAAATACCATGATTTTAAAGCAGAATCTACCTTTTTTTACCAGCCAAAACCCTACCCACATACAACTAATTTCATGTACCTATACAACGTGTAATTTGATGCTTATATTTCAAACATTATTACGCTATTAGCTCACTAAAAGCCACTCAACAGCCTATTACAGTAATTGGCCTGCGGGAAACGTGAATAGTGCGGCTTGATTAATTTCATTATTCAGATACCTAATTACCTACTATTAATTTTATTATCTACTAGCGACTCGCCCCGGTATCGCACGGGCGCAAATTCCCGACTTTTCCGGAAGTTTTTCCAAAAAACAACTTTAGTAAAAAACTTGACGGGGAAATTACGAACACAACTAAAAAAAGAATCAACCAAATCGATCCAGACTTTCTCGAGTTTTGAGCTCAATAACACATTTAGCCATTATTTTTTACAGATTTGGCATAAATAAAATCATGTCAGCACACATAACCTAAGCTTATAAATTAAAATATTTATAGAATTCTAAAAATAAGTTTGTTCTTCTCCAGAGGACTGAAAATTGAATTGCTTTTTGGCAATGTCGACAAATAAGTCACATTAATTTTATGTCCGATAAACCGAAAATTTAATGTGAAACATTAGGTACTTGAAACCACCAATGACATAAACGACACCAATGACATAAACGTGATTTTCCAATAGATTTTGTATGGCAATAGTAAACTGTGACGTCACTTATTTAGGAACTCAATTGATTAACGCTTTAAGGATTTCAAGGAAATTAAAAATCTAATTATACTGTAAATTTAAAATTAATTGCGGTTTCAGAGCTATAACATAGTATTTTTCAAAGAAGTTGTGTCTCGGAATTTTTTGAAACCATTGAGGTGTCAAAGTACCCAATGATTTCCAAAAAAATGCTTTTCATTTCATATAACCACTCCGCCATAGTTCAATAACACTCACACTGAAATTCCTACCGAATCCAATTCAGAAAAAATGGGATGCCAACCGTAAACGAACAAATCAATTAATTTCAATAGCTTCGACATAAATGGCTACCTCAATTGGGGAAAACAAAGGAGCCAATTAAAGGACTGGTGCAATTATTATTTTGGTACTATTGTATCGTTAAAACATCCAAAAATTGGAAATCCTACTAATATTTTTATAAACAGACTGCCTCGTTAGTCTAGTGGTGGCAAAGCGCGACTGCTGAGCATGAGGTCTTGGGTTCGATTCCCAGTTCGGGAAAAGTGTAGTGGGTTTTTCAATCAAGAATATCTCCGTAGCAGCCTCGGAGTCTGGATTTGTGCCCGGTTAATGGCAATAGGCTCGCCCCCACATGGGACTTAAACATAACTGGCGAAATGTACATGGGTGCATTAATGGATACACCTCTGCCTAACCCTTCGGGAATTACAGGCGTGATGTTATGTTTTATTATTTTAAACTAGCTTCTGCTTGTGGTTGTTTTCACGCGCGTAAAGTAACGTTACTGCTTCGCTTCCGTGGATCGTGGCGTGATGTTATATAGCCTACTAGCTGACCCGCCACGACTTCGTTCGCGTGGTATCCTACCCCTACCCCTATCCTACCGATTCTCTACCCATACCTTACTACCCCTACCCTACCCAAACTCTACACCACCCCTACCCCACCCTACCAATACCCTACCCTTACCCTACCCTACCAATATTCTACCGTACCCTACCCTACCCTACTCTACACTACCACTACCACTACCCTACCCTACCCTACCAATACCCTAAGGCCCCTACCGTATTCTACCGTACCCTACCGTACCCTACCCTACGCCTTTATTTTTTTTTCTCACCTTTTAAACTATCTCTAGACCTCCACGAATATTTCAAGACCAAGATAAGATAAATCCGTTCTGCCGTTCTTGAGTTATAAAATTACAACGAAAAGTGACAATTATTTATATATATTTATATATAGATACTATTCCTCATGAATCTGTCTATCATATACAAAAAGATTTTTAAAATCCGATCGATTATAAAATGAAACGTCAAAGGTTTTTAATAATAATAATACCAGACTATTACTGTCCCACTGTAGGGCAAAGGCCTTTTCTCATACAGAGAAGGCATGAGCATGATCACCACGCTTGCTCAAGGCGGATTGGCGATTTCAGACTTATATTAATTACAAGTCCAGGTTTCCTCACGATGTTTTCCTTCACCGATGTCAGTGATGTCCAAGATCAACTTAAGAAAGTAATAAAAACGGGTTGCACTCCGGGAGTGCCGGCAGAAGTAAAAACTTGATTATTAACGTTGAGCATGTTTGATATTTTGGAATGGTTAGGGAATAATTTTGCACCAATTGCTTTATCAGTATAAAAGTACTATCATTTATGTGGTAGAATACAATATTCATTTATTGCGCTATCGTACACAAACATGACAATTTATATTACATTAAAAATTTAACTTTAAAACTATTACAATTATCATTCGCGCAAGCGCCCTGCGCTGTCCTACGCTTTTTCGATCAGGTCACGTGTCCTGACGCGCACGTGTCCTGACGCGAGTTTAAGATTTTATACCCATTACAGAAAAAGTGCTCAACGCCGCTAAAGAAGTTTTCACTTCAATAATACCAGACTATTATTGTCCCACTGCAAGGCAAAGGCCTCTTCTCACACAGAGAAGGCACAAGCATTGATCACCACGCTTACTCAAGGTGGAATGGTGATTTCAGACTAATATTTATAAGTCCAGGTTTCCTCACGATGTGGACTTTTGCGCAAACGAAGACGGTGACACAAGCTAATGCCTAATTAAATATTTATCCTGATCGTGACGAGGTTTTTCCGTTGGTCTTGCGTACTTAGTAAGTAAGTCTATGCACAGACATATAGGCTTATGATATTCTTTTCATGCTTATTCCAATGAAATTGAGGATTTTAAACCTCTCTCAAATCGAATAGTGTTTAAACTATTTATTGTTTTTTTTTTATTTTATTTTTTGTAAGTAATTATTTTTGCACATGGTCTGTGTCAATAAGTATTTATTCTTTTCTTTCTTTCTTTCTTTCTTTCCAAGTTCGTCAGGGATTGTTTTTTTTTAACATAATATGTTTTTCGACACATATTTGCACGTAATTACATAAATTATAATGACAAAGCTGGGGTGAGCGTTATAATTAATTACATGTTTGTCGTCTTAATTAATGTTTGACCCACAGCACAACTCTATGTATCTCAACAGCGTGGACATACGAGGCTATGACCATAATTTATAGTTTACTATGTACATAGATAAGATTAATTAATGATTTATTATTTAACCGACACTTTTGGTATCCTCCCCGGTCTCTCAGTTGCAAGCGCGACTGTTGAGCGGAAGGTCGTGGCTTCATTTACAAGGTCGGGCAAAGCGATATTGGGTTAAAGTTTACGGCAAAAAGTGCTATCTATGAACAGAGATCTCTGTCAACAGTTGTTTCTATGGACCGAGATGTCTGTCAACAGTGGTTTCTATGGGCCGAGATATCTACGAACAGTTTTTTCTATCAACAAAGTTTTCGGCGAAACGTGCTGTCTAGGAAAAGAGATTTCTGTTAGCAGTGCTTTCTGTATGTAGTCATATCGTACAAGCGTGTTTCGTCTTACGTTCCACACTCGGTTTTTCCTTGGTCCTTGAAGTGAGGAAAGAGAGAGTGCACCTGTGTTTCCGCACACTCTTTTAACATTCAACTAGTTAATAATTCTAGACGCCAAAGTGTTAAAAAGTAAAAAATAGCTGTTCCATACAAAAGTTTCACACTTTCACGGTCATTTATAAACCGGTGTTTTTTTTTTAGTAACCGGCTAAATTATGTTCTTGGGGATTCTATTAATGTACTGAATCCGCTAATATACTACAAATAAAGATCCAACCTTCGTCTATCACCTAATCACTTACCATTAACGTACCATCTACCTAACAGCACAAGATAAAACAAGTTTTTCTCATTAATTGGATAAGTCACGCGGTGTAGTCATAGTAAGTAGTTGGCACATTACCTAGTTAGGATACGGTAGCTAGTAAGTAAGTAGCTGGCAGGTTTACATTCGAGTATTCTGCTAACGTTCGCGAGTTTCTAACGCGGTCTTCGTTTATTTGTTGTAATAAATATTATATGATTTTTTTATATATAGAAAACAGTTTAAGATTATTTGAAATAAAATGAAGTTGAGTGTCAAAAAAATTCGGTTCGATTTAGGTATTCGGTGAGTTTATTTTTAATTTTTATTTGCTTGTTCGAAATTTGAATTAAAAACATTTAGTTTGGACCTCAGTGCTAACCGCAACGACCTTTTAAAACATGTAGGCGGTTCCCGTTCCTAAAATTCTCATCACAAATTCACGGTTTGCTTAAAACAACTTTATTATGTAGGTACCTATTGTATCCTATTTATAACTGTGAAAGTAATCAAAATAGCTTTTCAATTGTAGGCAACCAGGGCTGGCGAACCGCAGGTTACAATGTAACCTAGCTCGAACGCAAAAGTTGTTCTTGTGATTGTAAAAAGTATATCTTGTATGTATAAGAAACCGTCCACACTTAAAAAAACAGAGAGAAATTTGATTTAAGAAACTTAAAGTTAAGTAGGTATATGTTTTTATCATTATCACAGATTTAAAAAAAAATGGATCATGCCTCGGAACCTTCTTTTTTGTTGTTTATGCTAGTAAACAGAATCGATCTAAAATAAAAACAGCGATTATTAAAATGACTGCAACGTTTTTTAATATAAAGCAAAACGAACGTTGAATAATAAGCTCTTATATAACATGAATACCTACCATTAAAAACCATCTAAAACAAAATAGAAAGTCCCATTCAATCTATACTATAAACAGATTCCTCGTCGAGGTCCAAATACTAATTCCATTAGCGTTAAGTCAGATAAATGAGGGAGCATCGCACCACATAACCGTTTATTTTAACTGAAAATTACAGTTTTCCTAACTGTACTAGAATTTGAGAGTAAACTCAAAATTTGTGAAATTATTCAGACTAATACCTACGTTAGAACGTTTCTAACTTTTTAATTACTAATGTGGTGGAACTCATAAATGGTGTTGGTGACTGCTTTGTTGGTCTAGTGAGGTGTACCCATTAGTACACCCACATTTCGCCAGTTCCATATAATAAGGGGTGAGCCTATTGCCATCAACCGGACACAGATCCAAACTCCGAAGCTGCTACTGAGAAATTCCTGATGGAAAAGCCCAATAACAGTTTGCCCGACCTGGGAATCGAACCAAGACATGTTCAGCAGTCGCGCTTTGCAACCGCTAAACCAACGAGGCAGTTATAAAAAGAAGAAGAAAATTATCTCAAAAACACTTTTTAATATCCCATCAGAAACATAAAAATTGCCTAAATTGATTTTCACAATTTAAAGTTAATTTAAGGTTCACTCAAAAGTTTTAGAAATAACAAAAGGGCTAACTAAGGGTTAACAAAACTTAATTTAATAAACTGTAATGACAGTAATAAAGTTTTTCCAAAGTCAACCTTCATTATAAAGTTTTAAAGTTAAATATTAAGAAGTTCCCCATTCATAACTTTTTATCATAAATAATCACTCTATTTAGGTTATTTGATAACCTTAACGTTTACGTAAACGTTATCAAGTAACCTTTTAACGGTCATTTCTTAAGTTACGGAAGATCTGAGTAGGTACAAGACTTTGAAGACGATCGGTCGATAACAAGAATATCATTATAACGATGTATTCCACAGATGGGCACCCGCTTATTTGGCACCTGAGGTATTCCACATTCGGCACCTATCGATATTTTTCGCTGGTGCCATAAGTTAAACAATTTATTTTTTAATATTTTATTCCACATTTGGCACTTGATACTGGTGCCGAATGTGGAATACCTCAGGTGCCGAATAGAGCACAACTGTGTGCACAAACACAGGTGCACCACCTCTTCCCTCACTCTGATGGGACGGTAATCCGACACAACTGGAGAGATATCAGGCGTAGAACCAATAGGTTTACATGCTTTTCGAGCCACGGGGATGCCATACCACCAACTTCCAAATTACGGGCTGCTACTAAGAAAATCAAAGCCAAAGTCAAATCATTTATTTCAATTAGGCCATGGTTAAGGCACTTTTGACCGTCAAGAAAAAATATAAAATTGAATCTAGTTGCCCTTTCCAAAAGGTAGTTTTTTATGGAGAAGAATAGGCAAAATCAATATATTACAATATTTGCATACAGAATCATACTATACATACAGAATAATCATACAACACGTGAAGGCAATGTACCTTATAAAAAAATCGTATTGGAAAACCCAATAACACTATTTCCCCGACCTGGGAACGGACTACCGGGGCAGTCAAAGATTTACCTTTACAGAATATTCAATCATTTGAGGTACCCACAATACCCATTCAATAGTTCAACTATCTTGTTTATCTTTGAAAATCTCAAGTGACCTTACCTGACCCTCTTGTTACGTATACATTACGGTTCAACCTTGTAGTTATTACGTGAATGATAAGTTTGAACTGAAACCCTTTAAGGGTGCTATAAGTTAGCGACCTCATATTAGGTGAATATTACCTGTATTATAATCAGGTTGGGTTAAACAAGTCTTGTTAGAAACTAGGGTTGAGCAGGGCTGTGTCGACAGTTAGGTAATTCTAACTATGAAAACAGACATTGGAATTATATTGATAGTTTATAATGTAATTTAAAATCTGCACCCGTGCTGACTAACTATTTAAGTATATTTCATGTCGAACTATTCATAGTTGGGGATCTGGTGGTATTTAAAGTTTAGTTATAACATGTAAACTAATTTTCGCAAAAAACGTGTCGAAGAGTTAGAACTTCGACAAAAGAGAGAAAGAAAGAAATAAAAAATGTTTTTTGACACAGCTTAACCATGTGCACACAAATATAACAACACACACAACCAATAATCACAATCATTATCTCCGTAACCAGGTTCTTCCCAGGTATGGTCCGACACAAAAACATACGCACAACGATGGGAAAAAGATCTGACTTTCAGTTTCGTTAACTGTCTTTTTACACCTGTATGTATTAGCAAAAGAATTTGTAGAATCGGATTAATGGTTTCGGTGATTACATACTCTTCAGCTTTTTAATATTAGCAGTACTTATACATTATAGAAGCAAGGTTTTGATTCTTCAAATTCTAACCTACGCCACACCAACACACATAATTATAAACATACAATGTTCCTATTTGTCTATGAATACATTTCAAATCTCATGTCGACCTCTGTCGCTGTACGACACCAGCCTGTCATCTCATTCACTTGTAGCCCTTCTGCTTGGCCGAGCGACTTCAATACCAGCTCTTGCCAAGTGATGGGGGCATTGTGTTAGATATAACGTTCGTAAACGTATTTAATCAAGTAATATTATAACGGGTCGAATCCGAAAGTAGGTAGTATGTTCCTCCTATCAATGCTATAATTTTTTTGTTTTGGATGGATGGAGAGCAAGAGGAAGGCCAAAGAAAAGATGGATGGATTGTGTGAAGAATGATATGAATGAAAGGGGAGTCAGTGATTGCATGACGGCTGACAGGACAGAGTGGAAGAAGAAAACGTGTTGCGCCGACCCCAAGTAACATGGGACAAGGGCAGGAGGATGATGACTATACCTGGGAATAATCTGAGTACGAAGTAGGTAATTGAAGGTTCCACATTTTTAGTAGGTATTTTTTTAAACAGGTTTGAAATGTTTACCTTTGCCAAACTTTAAATAACCCTACGACCTCTGTACTGTTGCTTGTAAGCACAATATTTTGTGTACGTAACAGTGGTTTTTCATACCAAAAATAAAATTCATTTCCCAGTAATATTTTTTGCTTAATGTGTGTTAGTTTGATGGGCAGTATCTGGAGTAAGCGATGTGTCGTGTCTTTTTTACACACCGTATAATTAGTTAATTGAATACTTATTACTTTTTATACGTCGATTTGCTGACGTTTAGTTTTTTAAATAAATGACTGGATTACCAAAATCATATAAGCTTAGCACAGATCGTTTCCTTAAAGAGCATAATTTTTAATTACTAGCTAACCGCCCCGGCTTCACAAAGGGCAAATTTCCGACTTACCGTGGATTTTCCATATTTTTTTTTTCAAATAAATCTTGTCTGGGAAATTACGAAAACAAGAAAAAAAGAATCAGCCAAATCGGTCTAGCCGTTCTCGAGATTTGCGCTTAGCAAAAGATTTAGCGATTAATTTTGATTTAAATAGATTTATTAAAACTTAATACACTTGTAAAAAAATACACCAATACCTATGCCTCTTAAGTGCTCCTTTTTCATAATAAATTGTAGTGCATATATTTTATTTGCAACATAAATCGCTGGGAAAAAATACGTTCTCACTTATTGTACCTCGAATGTCGAATTCGGGAAATAACAGACGTAATCTTTAATCTGACATTTGACACGACTGTGGCTGACATTTTTCTTTTATCTTACTTTTTGTACAATATAACTGAACAACAATCATTGCTAGGGGCAATTCGTTCATGTGTGAAAAATTTCCAATAGTCGGTGCTTTGAGTGGGTTGGCCCTATTTTATTGGACGACATTACAGGTCAATAATGACTCTATCGTCGTCCTAATTCCTAGAACAGTTGTTCTTAACCAGTGGTCCGCAGACCACTGATGGTCCCTGAAGCACCAGAACCACTTCTGGTCCAACCACTTCCGTCACCTTTCAAACAAAAAACACAAAATCAAAATTGGTTCATCCGTTCGGGACCTACGATGCTGCAGACAGACACACACACAGACACATCAAACTTTTAACACCCTGTCGTTTTTGCGTCGGAGGAAAATGAATGACAAAATTGAAAAAGCCTCTGATGAATAACTTCAAAGAGTAAGTAAAACTGCGCTCAACCTGCTTTTTTACTAAAGCCAAGCTATACACATCTTAAGTGGAAAAGCAGTCTTACCTATATTAATTTGCAGATTTTGCTTTGAGACTCAACGGGACCTGACCTGACCAATCCCTAGGCATAGTGGCCTCCAATATATCAGCCAATATGTATGTAAATAACTTTGTTACCTAATATAATGGGTTTGCTATCTTGTTACTGGGAAACACTACACCCACACAGTAAGACTAGGTTATGACCGCGACTTCGCTTGCACGAATGTCGAAATTCTGCAAATCTTTTTTTGCGCTAATCCCTTATTCTTTTTCTAAAATCAAAGCTTTTAACGTCAGCTATCTACCAGTAAAAGTCCCGTTAAAACCCAGCCTAGCCGTTTCGGATATAAGCCGGAACAAACAGACAGACAAAAAAACTAAAAATTATTTTTTGTGTATAAACATTCACATCCATTAAGTAAAGAGCTATTATTATGGCATTACAAACACACACTTCAATTTTATTTATATGTATAGATATCTGAAACATATTGGGTATTTAATTAAAGTAATTACACGACGTTCTCTGTAACTTAATAAGCTAGATTAAGTCTCGCTGTACATGGTGTAAAAGGTAAATTGAAACCTAATTTCGAGTTAAAGGTCTGCTTGTTAAATATTTGAAGGGTCTTCAAATATTGGAACGGTGTTTGAGTAGGTCAATTGGGTTGGCTATGTAAAACATTAATAAACTAAATAAAAGCTTGTAAGAACATGAGTTTTGAGATAGCTCTTTTCAAGGAGATACTTATTACACGACTGCCCCAAAAAAAGGAGTGTTATGTGTTCAGGGTTAATGTATGTATATAATTATGTGAGTTTCTTTATTCCACCATAACTTTTAAACGCCTGAACCGATTTAGATGTATGGGGTATCGTTACAATCCTTGCATCGTTTCGAGTAACATAGTTAAAAATAAAAAGAAACCGGTGTGGTCACTTTAAAACGTAAATGAATACCAGCCTCAATTTATTTAAGAGGTAAGCTTGCATAGGGAACAATGTCGATAATTTGGTTCCATATGGGCGTGATGGCCAAGTAGTTGACACAGTAGGCGACTGTCTTTCATGCATACAGGGTTCTACCCTCAACCCCAAGCAAGTATGAATGTGACTATTTCATCTTACACATCACTGACATCGTTCCGTGGCTCGAAAAGCATGTTAAGCAGTTGGTCCCGGCTGTCATACGTGGATCTTTGACATTCGTTACGGGTCGTTAAAAGCCCGAAAGTTTGACAACCAGTCTTACCAAGGGGTATCGTATTATCCAGTTACTGGGTTGTGGAGGTCAGATAGGCAGTCGCTTCATGTAAAACACTGGTATTCAGATGAATCTGGTTAGACTGGAAGCCGACCCTAACATAATTGGGAAAAGGCTAGGCAGAAGATGATGGTTCCCTTCAAGATGGTTGAGTTACGTAAACGGGTGCAGTCAGTTGAGATTGGTCATCTCTTGACTGCCATGGTTTATATCTTTATTATTTATCGTTCCCCTTCAGGAATTGAACGGATGAACGCCGACATACAATGTAGTCGGCCTCGAACGAGCGTGCAAGCATTCGAGTCGATTTTCGCATTGGAAATACGACTATTCTAGAGTATTTTAGTTAAATTTTATCCGATATGCACAATTAGTATCACCGATTAATATCTAACCTTTAAACTAAAAAATATAATGCGCGAAACGGGTAATTCCAATTTTAAAATCGATTACTTTTTTTAATAGGTTTCCTCACACTAGGAATTTCCCCTGTATCTTGAGTGCGTTTTTATACATACACAAATAACCAGACCAGAGTCCATTACCTGTAGGCCATACAAATATTTGTTCCGTGCTGGAATCGAACCCGCGACACGCAACACAACCAACCGTGTCGTTAGTTACAGTTCTCCGAACGTTCATACTAGGCCCTCAGCTGTTGTACTATATTCGTTCAACACTCCGCGTAGTTGAGAACAAAAGACGCTCTGCAATATATTGAAATGCCGCAGTACATACGGACAAACAATGGACAATGCAGACAACGCAATTTCACACTTTCTTTTGTTTCAACTGTAGTATAAGAACGTTTTTCGATGTCATGTTATACAGGCTGAGGTTGTATTCTTTGGCAATCTTTGAGGGGGTGAAAGACGTGAAAATGCGTATGAGTCTCTCATCTAAACTCATCTTAGTGACAATCAATATAAAAAAAAATTATCTATCAGGTTAAGATACGCTTGCCGGGGTTGACTAGTGGATGGTTTACCATCTTTACACACCGAGACTTCTCCGTGCCTCGAAAAGCACGTTAAGCTGTTGGTCCTGGCTATCTTTCGTGGATCTTTGACAGTCGTTACAGGTCGTCAGAAGGCCGAAAATTTGCAGGTTGTGGAGGTCAGATAGGCAGTCGTTAGACTGGAAGCCGGCCCCAACATAGTTGGGAAAAAGCTAGGCAGATTGAGAGGCATTTTTGATGAATTCAGGACTGCCTCGTTGGTCTAGGGGTCGTAAAGCGCGACTGCTGAGCATGAGGTCTTGGGTTCGATTCCCAGGTCGAGCAAAGTGTTATTGGGTTTTTCCATCAGGAATGTCTCAGTAGCAGCCTCGTAGTCTGGATTTGTGCCCGGTTGATGGCAATAGGCTCGCCCCCTATTACATGGGACTTAAACATAACTGGCGAAATGTGGGTGTACTAAAGGGTACACCTCTGCCTAACCCTTTGGGGATTACAGGCGTGATGTTATGTCAGGATGTGATTAGATTGCGATCGTTCCTAAAAGTGATTAGAATTTACCCCCCCCCTTTGACGGTTAGAAACCAACACCAAACAAATGTTGTGATCATAGGATCAGTTTCACAAGTTCTTTGTTAGATTAACATAATAATATTATATTATTTGAATACTACAAGCATAATAGTCGTGCCATAATTCCTGGTACACTGCCTGCGGCAACATAATTTGCCAGCTTTTGTAACATTATTTTCTGCGTACAAAATTAGTTGGAATGCTGGAAGGTTGGAATATTATTTTGATACAATATTTGGGTTTAATTCTGGGAAAACAAACCAACACACGCCTTTGGAATAATTATTATGATTTTTTAATATTAAACGTTGATTATGAAATCTTAGAATAGACCTTACCATAACTTTGGGGTGTATATTAAACAGAAATCAAATTCCTGTAATTAAAACTGTTTGCCGTTGGTGGTCACAAAGCGCAACTGCTAAGCAAGAGGGTTCAATCTTGTTCAAACCTTGGGTTCAATTTTCAATGTGTTATTAGGTTTTTCTATCAGAAATTTCTCAGCCTCAGCATCCTCTCAGCATTTTTCTTTAGCAGCCTCGGAGTTTGAATTTGTGCCCAGTTGATGGCAATAGGGCTCGCCCCCTATTACATGGGACTTAAACATAACTGGCGAAATGTATTACCTCTGCCTAACCCTTCGGGGATTACAGGCGTGCAATGTCAAAATCGTAGGTAAATTAGAGATAGGTATTTGAAATTAGAATGCGATCATTCTTAAAAAAATGGAAATTGTCCGTTAGTTATTTATAGACATCAATGTAACACATTCAATATTATTAGATTGACGTAATTAATAAACATACCTTATTATTAAAGTAGGTAATACGAAACCCCTTAATAACACTGGTTGTCAGACTTTCGGGCTTCCGACACCCCGTAACAACCACGTATGACAGCCGGGACCAATTAACGGCTTATCGTGCTTTCCGAGGCACGGAGGAGTCTCGGTGTGTAAAGATGATCACCCATCCACGGACCAACCTCGACCAGCGTTCCTTAACCTCATGGATCAACCTGTGCGGCTGTTAGCCACAAGCTCCTCACACACACTACACAAGCGCTAAGCTTATTTGTTATGTCTAACAATCATTTACATCACAACACAAAGAGATAATAAATTCACAAACACCGCGATAACTTTAAATGAAAGGACTTTGAATAGATGAAAGGTATGAACCTTTAATCAATTAATTAACGAAACCTTTCTTCCCGTAACTTCATTAAAAGTTTAAAACCCAGAGTTCACTAGCATTTTAACATTTATCTTTTATAACCTTTTTGAACACTCAATCAGGTTAAAATAAAAAGGGTTAAAAATTCCTCTCAAAGCGTATAAAATTAAAACGGTAGACAGTAATCATATTAAAGTAGGTAGATAGTTAGGTATATGACACGCTGGGATGCGACTGGCAATTTAATTAACGAAGCAGCCATTGTAATTCACAGGGATTGCCGCAGATGTGTAACTGGCTTTATTTGCAAAGGTTTTTTTAAATTAGTTGAAATTTAAAAAATAAGAATATCTTTGTAAGGGTGACACTACATTGAGGTAGAGATGAGCGGAGGAGAGATGTATAGGAATCTCCAAATCATTTGCACGGAGCAGACACGATTTGAAATTGGACCGGTATATTTCTGCACATTTTCTCTCAGCTTCACTCAATGGAGAGTGATTCTGCAAGCATTCGCCGACAGTCGTTTCTCCGTTGGACGGTTCACCGACAGGACGTTTCGTTATTGAGAGATTCGTCGATAGAACGTTTCACCTATAGTCACCCTTTTTTTTTAAAGGACTGGAAATCATTAAATGACCTATTCTTTCGCTCTGGGCGGAGTGGTATAAAGTGTCAGACTCTTTGTCTAAAACCCAACCGTGTTCCTTGTCAGAACTTTTCGCGAACGTATCGCATTTCGCATGGAGAAATGTGGGTGTACTAATGGGTAAACCTCTGCCTAAGGGCCTCGTTCACCATCTTCAAGTAAAGTGTTGATTAGTTACTTCCCAATTAAAGTTAATTGGCAAGTAAAAGTTATGAGTATCTTCTATCAATAGGGTCAGATAATCTTATGATTAGTGCTACTCGGACATCGTGAAAGTCGCACGTGAAGTTACGGGGGACTTTAACTGACGATTAGTCTACTCGTCACTTTACTTGAGGGTGGTGAAAGAGGCCCTAACTCTCGAGAATTACAGGCATAATGTTATGTTTTGTTTTTAAAAAACGTTTAATCAATTACACAATTTTTTGAAAAGAGAAAAATAAAAAACAAAAGCAACAACAACTCGTCTATATACAAGTACACGTCACAACACTTGAATCCTCGTTGTCGATTCAATTTTAATTACAATCATCCAGTTTTTAATTAAAATCTGGGGTGAAACAAATAAACTGCGAGTTCATAACTTTGAACGAAGAGAAGATCCTTTACAAAGGGAATGCTTAATTAAAAAGAAACGGATACAGTTCATACAATTATGGCGGCTGTGAACGTAGTGGCTAAAAGAGATTATTATTATCATTTACTACCCAATAATTAAACAGTTGACCTTTTCAGCTTAATATTTAATTACAAAGTAAATACCACAGGCTCGTTGTCGCCTAATCTTTGTGACAATGAACACTGTCAAATTAGAAGAGCGACTATAATAAAAAAAAAGTTAGGGATCCGTAAAAAAAATCAGCTCGTAGAGCAGTCCTTTGGAGTCGAATGGCGATCTCGTACCGGAAGGCGCAGTGTGGGAAGGCCCCCTACGAAGTATACTGACGACCTGGTCAAGGTCGCGGAAATCCGCTGGATGTGGGCAGCGCAGGTTCTGAACATAAGTTGAGCTGGCATCCTGTCTGATCCATGGGATTGCCAGCTCTCTTCACCTATAGTGAGGGAATTTTTACTGAATAGCTGTAGTTAATTTATAGATGCCATCAACATTACAGACACATAAGACTATCATTTTTAACCAACTTCAAAAAAAGGAGGAGGTTTTGAAAAAACTTTAATGTATCTTCCATGTTTTTTTCCATGTTTTTTTAATGTATCTTCCCCAATTACTCGAAGACGCTTGGTTAACTCTTTAATAAAAAACTCTTTCGTAATAAATTCTTGACGAATCACTTAACAATGACCGCATTGTGGTGATCTTTGGGGTAGCACCACGTCCACTGCTGGACCTATGTCCAGCTGTGAACGTCGTTCGGCTAAAAGTATGGTGATGATGTTGAATACAATTTAATTGAAAGAAGACGCGGGAAAAAGCTAGTATAGTCAATAAACTGCTAATGTATTCACTAAGTACAGCTTTATTTTTGTCCTAAAAGAAATAAAGTGCCTACCTAAATCTAATCTACGCAAGGACAAATTAACATTACTGCTACGGCATACGAATTGCTTACTTAATCATTTATCTAAAGAAAATGTAAATGTGTGTTTCTATAATTATGATCACTTAATCATTACCATTGTTAAGACATGCTATGTAATAATTGTTTATTATTGAATGTGTTTTGCCCGCGACTTCGTGTGCGTGTTTTTTTTTAGTTAAATGTAGTTTATAGCACTCAGGGATAACGTAGGTTCTATAAGCGAAACAATTTAAGCGAAGATTAGCGCATTCAGACACTCTTCATCTTTAAAATATTGGTATAAATCAACCTTAGCACAATATAGCCCGCCAAGACATGGAATTTGCTCGCCATTGCATGAAATAAATCATTTAACTTTGACTTTGACCTTGACCTTGACTTTGACTCTGATTTTGACTTTGACTTTGACTTTGACTATGACAATATTCTGTATTTTTATAAGCATTTGCGTACATGCACGTAATTTAGGAAATTTTTGAAACGGGAATAACAAAATACTTCCCTATTTGGTTGCCCTTACTTCAAATCCCTTCAAAATCGTATCGTGACAAACAAACACAAGGGCCATTTAATTATGTAAATACAATCAACAATCAGTAGATTGACTGTTTGTTAAACATGAACACCTCGCCATGGAGTAGCTGTACAGTGAACCGTAGCGCTCGCGTGCGAACCATGATTACATACAAATTGGATGGCGGGGCGTGTGATTAGATACCTATCTGATCTATGGTACCTAGGTAGGTACTACTGATATCTATGTACCTTCTTTTTCTGTATCGTGTGGGCAGTAAGGACTTATGACACTACACACCCTAGTGCCAGAGTTTCTAAACCGCCTCAAGGGCCTCTGACATGGTTTGAGTGGAACAGTAAGTCCAGGTTTCCCGCGATGTTTTCCTTCACCGATGCCAGTGATGTCCAAGATAAACTTTAGAAAGAACATATGAATTGAAAACGTCACATTGGTACTTGCCCGGATTTGATCCTACAACCTCATGCATGAGAGGCGGACGTCTTAACCACTGGGCCATCACGACCGATGACATGTAATGATGATGATTGAGCACTGGAGCTGTTTTTAATTAGGCAGTAGTTAAAGTTTTACTTGATGAAAATTATGACTCCTGCAGAGCTATTCCATTTTCACCTAAATTTTATTCAGAGGCAGATATTACAAAAAAACACTGTGTTCCAGTCGTAGCCTGTAGCCGCAGTGCGATTGCCATATATTACTGCAGTAACATTAAGGTCCAAAATCCTAAAACCGTCAGACCTCGTTTAAGCATGACTATAAAGTTTGTGAGAATAGATATAATGTGAGAGGAAAATGGCCTAGCATTGAAACTAGCAAGTACGCACACATTCCTAACTAAATCTTCCTCTACCTACTTATTCTGAAAATTCAGGTTTGGCGACTATACATAGCATCTCAAATCTATTATGAACACAAGGATTGCATAATAAGAAATGTATATGAAATTGAATAAGTATACATCGGTAAACTGACATCGGTGAAGGAAAATATCGTGAGGAAACCTGGACTTGTGTGAATTATAAGTCTGGAATCGCCAATCCGCCTTGAGCAAGCGTGGTGATCAATGCTCATGCCTTCTCTGTGTGGCTTTTGCCCTGCAGTGGGACAGTACTAGGCTGGTATTATTATTATATTACTTACCTACCTTACCTCCTCTCAAAAAAATCCGACTAAGTACAACACCATTTTATAAGCAAGACTTACAAACATTCAAGCTAGGTAACTATCTCTTTATCTGCAGCAAGACCCCAATTTGTGCAATGAACGCGGACCGCATTATACAGCGCTTAGTCTTTATCGCTACAGCTAGCTGCGATTTCGCGTAAAGCCGTCAGCTTACCACCCACATAAGAAAACACAATTTCGCACACTAAGTGAAATAAACGAAGATATAAGCAACTAAGCTTAACTGGGAAGAAAAACATTATAACACTGAGTAAGAGTAAAATAAGACGCGGTTTATCAAGACATTTTGTAAAGGGGTTTTCCCGAAAATGAATGGGAGTGTTCCTTCTTTCACCCCACAAGGAATTTTTCTTGTATCGTAGGTGCGTTTATAAACATTATAAACACAACACTAACTACTTGTACTTATATGTACAATATTTACAGACTTAACTATAAAAAAAATCTAAAACTAAATGGCATCAAACAATTCATCCGCATCGCCGTCAACTGGAAATGTACCCAAAACACTGTTAGGAGCAAAAAGCTTCAGCTTTCTGACTAACTGACTCTTTGACAGTTCAAAAGTGCCTGTAAACGTTTAATTGCAATAAATTAACTTACTTTTTACCTATAGAAAAATTATAATATTTTTAAGTGTTATTGTATTAGTAGTATTGTGTTATATTAGTAGGTATATTTATTTAATTAATTGTCTATTGATATTTTTAACTTATGTAATTTTATTATTACTTATAACATCGTTTTGGTTTTTTTACTGTAAAGACGTTATAATTGTGTGTGTGTGTGTGTGTAAATAAATAAATAATAAGAAATA
The DNA here is from genome assembly GCA_949316365.1 of Hoplodrina blanda. Taxonomy (NCBI): domain Eukaryota; kingdom Metazoa; phylum Arthropoda; class Insecta; order Lepidoptera; family Noctuidae; genus Hoplodrina; species Hoplodrina blanda. The sequence continues at coordinate 13,448,128 of OX438581.1, forward strand.
ACTACCTGACAAATATTTCTTCCGTGCAGAAATTGGACCCAACGTGTACCAATCGTGTCATCAAAAAAAAAATAATATCACTTTGTGGTTTCGTCATATAGGAAAGTTATTTCTTAACTCGACCAAGTTACGATTAACTAAAGAACGTGATAATATTACGTTACACAATAACAGCCAACTTATCAGACATGTAGGTATCAGACCGTCATCGTGGAATAACTTCGTAAATTGATAAAAGTTACCGGTGAAATTAATGTCTCATTCTGGACAAAACACAGATACGCGTTGGAAGGGGACACCGTAACTCAATCTTTTATCATAGATTCATTACGTGATTCTTGAGCCTTTAGCGATAACAATTTTCGTCGGTTATTAAAAAAATATGCTATTGAACTAAAGATTGAGTGATTGATTGATTGTGTATTGAAGTTTTTATTTCAGTAAAAACTGTCCATTACTATAAGATAATAAAATTAACCTAATCACAAAACCTATAAATTATATGAGAGAGAAAGAGAGAGAGAGACAGAGAAACACGCGCACGCCGCACGGCTTACAACTATAGCAAAAAGTGTCGTTACAACTTTTGGTCTTAAAAAAGTGTCGTTACAACTTTTGGTCTTATTTTTTTCCGTTTAGCCCCCTTTCGAAACGCGCGATTAGGAACTTCGTTCCAAAACCTGCTGTTCTTTGCTGGTAGGCTACGGTTATTTTCAAATGTCTGTAACGTGTATGCACACTGCGCGGTAAACTTTGCTTGCGCGACATACAATACGTCACTTATTGTTCCCATGTGGCCCGATAGATGTCGCCACAGTTTCATGGTCAAACGAACTATTATTGGGACAAATTGGATTTCATTTTATAACTTCGTGCAAAATCGCGGGCAAAAGCTAGTATATTATATTAGTAATCTATCACGCTCGAAATCCCCTGAAGAGACATAACGTGTGTGGGTGTGTGTGTGTTTTGGCAACGAGCTACTGATCCACCTACGTATGTAGATGTAGGTATTATGTAGGTGTGTATGTGTTTTCCAGCGAGTGATGTGCCTGGCTACGTATGTTAGATATAATATGTGGGTGTGTAATGGGGTGTGTGTGTGTGTGTACTCGGTTCGTTGGTTTCCAATTAGTTCCTAGGAGAATTATTGGCTGTGATATGCGCAGGGATTATTGGGCCATTATTTGTGTTAACACTATTCAATAAATCACAGCGTGCTTTTAGGGTAATATTAGGACATCTATCCTTAATTTAATGTGTCATGGCTGACGTAGTTCTCCTTTTCATCTTATTACTTTAATGTTGTTTGGGCTCAATAGGTGGTCATGTTTATTACTGCGTTAAAGTTAATAAGTTAGTACCTAATTAGGTTAAACATAACATTTATAGGACATTTTTTTAAGCTAAATGAGATCGGTGTTTCTTGACAACTTTGAAAGGTGTTTTCAGGTTGTTAAGAGTGCAGGTGAGCGGACCTTTGGGACACTCCGGTAAATGGAACATAGTCGGATGGACCTATGGTACTCAAGGGCGGATCCAGCCTTCAAGTCAGGGGGGGAGGTCATATAATAAGGACTAGTCAGGACAGGCTCCATTTCGATTACAATAATAATTCTACTTAAAAGAAAATAGTTAGCCCAGGTGGAGTCATGACCGCCATGACTGCCCTGGATCCGCCCTTGATGGAACTCCATTAACCCCGTGACTTCTATGTAAGAAGGAAAGACAACTTGATAGACAGAGACAGAATTAGGCATCATTCTTATTCATTTTGTTCAATGATAATCTTCTCCTTGCCCTCAGGCCGTGGACGATGGAGACCAGAGCTGATGATGACGAGGCGCCGACAGACCCAGCGGCGAGGAAGCTCACACACCATGACTACACAGAACAGGACTTTGAAGGTAAGTAACAAAAATAAAATATTTTCTTTTTTAATTGAGGATGAAAATTAGTACTTATTTACCTATAATATGTACCGCATTGAATATATCATTAAAAAAATAACGTTAGGTACAACGCTATCGTTATTCCAATGTTAGCTTGCCCTTTACTTTATTTCACATTTCACAATGAATACAAAGTAATGTAAACAATTTAATTTTGCCATTTATATTACAAAAATATCACTGAAGTGCAGTTATTTCAACAGAGTAACCCATTTTAATCGTAATTTGGCCACTTTTTATCTATAAATAACATAACAAAATAGAGTACTTAACAACTGCCTGCGAGCTGTCACCTTCTTTATCTTGCCACTATAAAATATATTTTAACACACACGATTTAAAGCCCTTATTTGAATAACAAATTATTCACTGTGGGACATGGACATGGGAAAACATAAACTGTATAATATTGCAGGACAACGTACACCTACACCTTACACCTACACACCCTACACCTTTTCTGAATATAGTAACGTTTATAATTAAGGGAGTTTCAACATTCTGTGGTCACTGACAGCTATTTTAAACCCCAACCAGACCACAGAACCCGCAGTTGGCAGTAACAAGTAACAAGGGTAGAAAAACAGTTGAAATGTTGTTTATAGTTATTTCCCTTTTGTGTCGTAAGTTCTAGAGCTGTTGGTCAAGTTTCTTTATTGAATTAACTTTTCAACTGTACGTTTGACCGCAGTGTATACAGGGTGATTGTTAATTTATCAAAAACCTAAAATGGGGTCATTGTACAGTCAGCAACAAAAGTCGATTAACATTTATGATTTTTTAATCCTAATTATTGAGTACAATATTAAAAGTAAAACGCAATGAATATAAAATTAAGAATAATCCCTTAGCTATAACCTGAAATTCTGGAAGCCAGTACATTATGTGTTTAGTGTCTGTTAAAATGATATAAAAAAGTAACATTCGACTTCTGTTGCTGACTGTACTTATCTTATGAACAACTTTTACTATGTGACCAACCTTGAAGTCATGAAATCCTGAAGTCTGGGGGCTTAGACAAAGTAACAATTTCAAAACGATAACGAAGTTAGAAAAGACTAAAATGTATGGGATTGACATAAGCCGCGTTAAGTCACGTGGACATGAAAGCAAGACATGACAAGATTGACAAGCAAGTCAGAGACGATGACGAATTTAGATATCATTTCGCTACAAAGCGATGTTACTTTGTCTAAGGACCCTGAAGTCATGTCGCATGCCCGCGACTTCGTCTGCGTAAATATTGATTATCACAGTCATAGACGAAGTCGTGCCTATGTCCTTTCTTGGGGTTCAAACTTACCTCGAACCAAATTTCATCAAAATCGGTTCAATGGTTTAGTCGTGGAAGCATAACAGAGAGACTTCTTCATCAAATTTCTGAAGGTTGTCATAAAACCCATTCATATACATGAACTCACGCCTTTTTCCCATGGGGGTAGGCAGAAACCACAGAACGCCACCTGCTATGATCCTTAGATACTCCTTTCGCCTCATCCACGTTCATAAATCTCATCAATGCGCACCTGACCTTTCTGAAGAACCTCACCAATAAGGTCAGTGTAGGCCTTCATAGGGCGACCCCTCCCATTCATAATAGCGTAAAATGTCTAGATTACTTTTAACGTACCCGTAAGGCGACCCATACACCTTCAATAATATTGCGCAATGTTGATGATTGCACAATATTATTGAACATATAGGGGTAGTATTGAAGATTGCGCAATGATTGAGCAAAAGATTGAGGACTTTTAAATTTTATAGCACAATATTTATTTATTGTGTCTTGTCTATGATATATTGCCCAATATTTTTTAGTCACGATAGCTGCAGCCAAATCTTTATCAGACATGGTGCACTGAAGAAAGTTATGACGATTATGCTTGTTCAATTTTATTGTCTCAATTTAATTGTACCGTGTGGGTTTCGGAGCTCATAAATCATATTGTGCAATCATCAACATTGTGCAATATTATTGTAGGTGTATGGGTCCTCTAAGGGTAAGTACTTCTTTTCTTTTTTATTAAATGGTAAATCATCAAATGACTTCGGTAGTGTAAGTCTCTTACTGACTAAAACCCATCCGTGTTCCTCATAATGCCCTTTGCGTTCCAAAGCAGCGGTGACTTTTTCGATCAAATTCCGCAAGCCAGGCAGGCACTGGCTACAGCAAGCCCCGTCCACTATGCTGACATCTCTTTGAGGACGCGTGGACCACAATGTGCCGCCGACCCGAGCTGCCCCTGATACTAAACAATTTTCTTTATAAAACTTTTACAAATTCATGACAAAAAAAAGTTGATACTTTTAAACCGTGGAACCTCACTCCGCTGAACGTGTTCTGTGGCACTTGGTTATTTTTTATGAACACTCGTGTTCACACGGAACGCGAAGCATTTTTGCTTATGAACAACCGGGTGTTCGCTACCTTTAAAAAGTTAATTTGTACACGCAATGTGAACACAAAAAGTACTCCTCATAAATAAACGTACAATCTTACTTCTTGAATCTTTCTTCTTCTTCTTCTTTCTATCATTGCTGATTCATAAGAAATGTTTTGTTTAATCATAAGTTATAGGGGTTAATTAGCATTTATTTTAAACAGATAAACACAGACATTTATCGAGTTAGGTCAACCTGTAATGATAGATGTAAGATAGAGAGAAATAAATAAATAAAATGCGAAAATTTGGATAGATGTTTGTTACTAAATTACGGCAGAACCGCTGAACGGATTTGGATGAAATTTGGCACGGAGGTAGATTATAATCTGGAATATAACATAGGCCCGTGGGATAATATAATACTCGTAATATTAACTTTAACGCTGATGAATCTGCGGTCGGAAGCTGGTCACATATAAAGTTCGTAAATTTTTTGACGATACCAATATAACTATACTTTTCTTTTACTCTTGTCTACGCTGTCTCACTGCTAGGCAAGGTCCTCCCCCAAGTTTTTTCCAGAAACTCTTAAAAATAAATCCTAAATTAACAAAACGTTACGTAAGATAAAAAAAACGTCATCAGTAAACATAACCCTAAAAAGCGTAGCCATTTTCATTCAACTGAAAAAAATCCATGGCTGTCAAACCCTAAAATAAAGGGTTATTAAAGTCATTATGACCATCATAACAAATGGGTTGATAACTGCGTACATAGCAATTAATTCTGAACTATAATCTATAACAATATAATAAAGGTGAAGTTTTTTTTGTTTGTATAACATCTCGCTAAGACATACAAGAGGGGAGCAGTAAAACCAAAGACGTAACATAAGGCGGGTAAAAAAAAACGCAAACGCGGTCGAGGACCGAAGTTTATACCGTATAAACAATACGCCGAAGAGTATTCGGAAGTTGTTTTAATATTTATGTATGGAATAATTCCTTAATTACTTATGTTTGTTGTAACTTACTGTAACGACTGTTATGAGAAAACTTTATTGGAAACTCAGTTCTGTTTCTGGTTTGTTAATAAATTCGAAGTCAACGTTTCACGCTTACTGAGATACCGTTGTTTGTATTTTTTTCTAAAAATATACTGTACTGGCCTAGTAGGTAATGATATGTATTTAACTAGCTTTTGTCGCAGATGCAGTCGACGTCAATGAATAAAAAGTAGCCTATGTCCTTTCATGGCGTTCAAACTAACCTCGTACCAAATTTCATCAATATCAGTTCAGTAGTTTAGTCGTAAAAGCGTAACAGACAGACAGATAGAGTTACTTTCGCATTTATACTAATAGTAGTATGGATTAATGTAATCTACATATTTATGGCAGATATTATTTTTATTTACAATTCAAAAGTCATTATAGCGGAAGAATAATTATTACTATTTTATATGGATTGTATAGGAAGTATATTGAGAACTTTTAAAAAAAAATATTCTTAGATACTTAAATATTATCTTAAAATATCAGCCCTAACTGTTTCAAACTATTTAATTCATCATTAAAATAATTATTATTCTATTGAAATATTCCAATGTTTGGGTTTTTAATTATACTCAGAAAACTTTTTAAATCAAATAAAATATGCAATAGTCATAAACAAACCACATACCTACATTTAAATTCACAAAAGAGACAACTCAACAACAACAAACACTTGAAAACAACCAACAAATAGTTAAACATGTCGAGAACAACAACAAAAATACAACAAGTTGACTTCTATAATTTTCCACAACAATAAAAATCTCAAGGAAACTTTCTTCAATGCTGAAAACGAACGTACAAAATAAATTAACAACTGCAGTGCAATATTTCATTTGTAGAAAATTCTCTTTTTAGAGTACCGTACAAAAATGGTGCCAAATTGGATCCTACTGCTTTGTCTAGTGGTCTCAAAGCGTGACTGTTGAGCATGAGGTCTTGGGTTCAATTCCCAGGTCGGACAAAGTGTTATCGAGTTTTCCATCAGGAATTTCTTAGTAGCAGCCTTGGAGTCTGGATTTTTGCTCGGATGATGGCAATAGGCTCGCCCCCTATTACATGGGACTTAAACATAACTGGCGAAATGTAGATGTAGTAATGGTAATTGTATAAGTTTTTGCTGTACTTTAATATTATACTGTGGTATAAAACCCTTCGAGCACGAGCCAAACTCGCACTTGGCCAGTTATAATGGTAGCTAGAGTAAAAGAGAGAGAAGATTTTCTTCGAATACATGGTGGAAATTGGGTCAGGAGGGGACGAGCGGGATAAGGGACACGAAATCCCATAGCTGCAACTTGTATTTTCCCTTTATAACGTTATTTTTAGTAAACTGGAAAGCAGATAGTAATTTCTTCAGATTCAGTCGTTTCAACGGTTTAATTTTGCTAATATTATAACACTTTTTATACACGCTTTTTATACATCGCTTATTATAGAGCTTTTTTGTTTCTTTGTTTAAATGCGCTATATGCTATATAACGTTGTTCTACAATCTGCGGGAGCAAAGCTGTAAACAAAGATGTAACTTCTTCCGTGGGTCCCACGAAACCCACGGAAGAAGTCGACATCAAAAGCCAGTGATATATAAACAGAAACTCAAGATATTTCAGGTAAACAAAACTTACATACATACTTAAACTCACGCCTTTTTCCCATGGGGGTAGGCAAAAACCACAGAAAGCCACCTGCTACGATCCTTACATACCCCTTAGCCTCATCTACGTTCATACATCTCGTCATACAAGCACACCGGTTACGAGTACTGCGCACCTGACCTTTCTGAAGGACCACACAAATAGGGTCAGTGTAAGTTTTCCTAGGGCGACCCCTCCCTGCGTTGCCACTCACCTATGCCATATAAATACCTTTTGTTAATCGTCTTTCACTCATCCTCTCAACATGACCGAACCAAAAAAAAACATATGAATAATTATGTATTATTAGATGTTGCTACTTCGTTTTTAACATAAATGTCTGAATCGGAAAGAAAATAACGCGGAAGAAACGCTGCGACGAATAATAATGAAGTCGTATTACCCCAGTCGTTCACCACTGCCCATAGTTACGAAGTCGTAAATAATTCACACCCAGTCATGAATAGAAAATCGAATCGCTTGAAAAAAATCTTCTACATAACATCACGCCTGTAATCCCCGAAGGGTTAGGCAGAGGTGTCCCCATTAGTACACCCACATTTCGCCAGTTATGTTTAAGTCCCATGTCATAGGGGGCGACCCTATTGCCATCAACTGGGCACAAATCCAGACTCCAAGGCTGCTACTAAGAAATTCCTGATGAAAAAATCCAATAACACTTTGCCTGACCTGGGAATCGAATCCAAAACCTCGTGCTCAGCAGTCGCGCTTTGTGAACACTAGACCAACGAGGCAGTCAACTCGTTCCAACTTCCATCATATTACAGAATTTCCCTCGCCGTATGTAATTGGGTTAGTGCAAGTCGTTTTCCCAAACGTTGCCGACTGATATACGGTTCAATTTAAGTCTGAACCTAGTTTCAGGATATCGATCTGAAAACTAACTAGCACTAAAGGCGTTCTCATACACGAGCAATATTAGCACCAGAGTAATAATGTCGCGAAATAGGAATAGAAATTGCATCGCTCTGATGATAATATCGCTCGCGTGTAGCAATGGCTTTAGTGCTAGTTGGTTTCCAGATCGATACTTGATGATCAGAACTTTGAGATCGCGATGTAGAATATCTCAATATCAATTTTTTTCGCAAAGTTAGCATTTATTTAAAATAATGACAATAATGTGCGAGTGAAAGGGCATTAGCAACTCTTTTGTTTAGCCAAAATTTTTATTTTTTTTTCTTTAACAAAAAATAAAATAGACTCTCGCTGTTTTTTTTTTTGTTGTATAAGTTTTTGTTGTATAATTTTTCTTGTATGAGCATCGAGTTATAATATAACTAAACGTATCAAAACATTTTGTTTATAAGATTTATGTAAATAAATGCAGTCTCATTTTACTTATGTTTGTTTATTTCATGCAAATAAAAAATAGGTATTGGAAAAAAAAAGAAAACTTCGTGAAATATTTTAGTTTATTGTTGAAAGTTGTCTCGTTGAAAAAAAGACGACGTTTTTTGTAGCACGTTAACAAAGACAGTTTTTTCCTTTTACTTAAAAGCTCTTGGAAGCATTTCAAGGGACAAAAGTCTGGATTCTAAACCGTTTACTGAAATAACTATTGTTAGAAATCTTTTCCAGTAAGTACACTACCTATTTATAATCTATACAATATAAAATTGAAGTATCTATTTAATATTTTAAAATAACTAATCTTTTTACTACTTACATGCCTTTAAAATGTTTACAGGGTACATAATTATACCAAATTACGATTTTTTTTAAATTTTTGCCTGCCTGTTTGTTCCGGCTTATCTAAGAAATGGCTAGACCAGGACTATATAGAAATGTATTTTTGAACATAACTTAACATCACGCCTGTAATCCCCAAAGGGTTAAGCAGAGGTATAACCATTGGTACACCCACATTTCGCCTGTTATGTTTAAGTTCCATGTAATAGGGGGCGAGCCTATTGCCATCAACTGGGCACAAATCCAGACTCCGAGGCTGCTACTGTGAAATTCCTGATGGAAAAACCCAATAACACTTTGACCGACCACTATATCAACGAGTTATAAAGTTTTAATTTTGTTTAACGTACGCCCCAAAATAAAGCTCTAGATGCACGGAAAGGTCAAGCACACGTTCTTTAGTTTTGTAAACCAGAAGATCTCTGGGATAGTAAACACCCGGAGACCGAGATGAATGGACCACCTTAATGACCTACGCGTTTTACTAACTAAAGCCAAGTTCCAAACTTTTGTGACGTATCTCAAGGGATAGGGAGGGGGGGGGGGGGGGTAATATTACTCCGAAGTGTAATTAATCATTTAATTAAAGACTCTGGCTCGAATTTAACAGAAAATCTTAAGCACTGATTAATATTTAATACTCAATGGGCCTGTTTCGGAACCTCACAATTAGTACCGAATTTTACTTGGTAAACGATTTCATGCAAATTATTTTCCATTCTTAGTCCTACTGTCCTACGCAGACGTTTGTGGAGTTGGATGGATGTTTGTGAACGAAATTAGCTGTGGCACACCTACCTAGTTTGACACATAGGATAATTTTTATCCCGTTTATGTGTTCCCGTGGCAGTCGACTGGATTAATGTCTACGCAGACGAGTACGCGGGCAGAAGCTAGTTTTTGACTATCAAGGTCAAGTCAATAGTATCTTTTGAGAGTTGTAAACCGGCCTTTTTAGTATCCGGATACTAATCAAGCATACAAATGCGTAGCGCGTAGCTGTCCGCTACGACAGCGTAGCACTGACATTTTCGTAGCAACCGCTCAGTAATTTCAGTAGTGTAGTAATACTCGTAGTACCTAGATTTTGGACTCCATTATTTTAAATAAAAAAATACCGTGGGTGGAAAATCACTAGAGAAATAGCCATCTTGAAAATCCAGAAAGAAAAGAAAGGATTTCTCTTAAAAGTCAATTTCAATAGAAGACGCCTACAAAATATTTCTACGGCTTAATTTTCAGTCTTTGAAGAAATATTTGGGTTGTTCCTTTTAAAATATGAAGCGATTTATATTCTAACAAAGACAATAGGATTACTTCCCTAGTACGGTTTCCATGGCAACGAAATTCAATTACCGTGAAAACTTCCAACGCTTCAATTTAAATTTCCGAAAATGACACTAACCACGGGTTTTGACAGCCTGTTCAATTTAATCTCATGTCTATTTAATCTGTGGTTTTATCTTTAACCCTATTCTTGTCACGGTGGATAATTTAATACGTTGTAATTTTTGAAAATTAAGAGACGTGCAGACGGACACGTTTTATTTAAGTATAATAATTATAATGTCAAAATTCCAAAAAAAATATTTTTGGCAAGAGGGTTAAGTATATTAGCATTCTATTCTCAGTCGCAATCAGTCAAAAATGCCTCTTATTGACCTACATTTTCGACAAGTTTTTCGCATTGTGTGTCGCTGAGATGAGATTGCGACTACATTTTGAACGTTTGTAATTACGAGAAATAGCCGTCTGTTGCTGCCTCAATCGGAGATGTCACTTAATAGCAATTATGAAGTTTGATTGACTAAACTTAGCCCATATCTACATATTTGGAATGTTGTTAGGAATTTGAGCTCTCCCAGTTGTAAACGTCTCTTGTACTAATGAGCCAAGTTTTGTTCTGTCTCCTGATTATTTGGAGGGAAATATAAATTATATTTCTTCTTACTCCTCTGCTATTCTTTTCTAATTAATTTCGTTGCGAAAACAAAGCCAGTTATTAAATTGTTTCTCCGGGACTTGCCTCGGCGCTTTTCTGGTGATTCTGGCTTTAGGGATTTGTGGTGTGTGGATTTGTGATTGTGTGGCAGGCTTGTCTCAATAAAAAAAAAACACATTAGGAAAGTTCTCAATCTATCATATTTTTGATTGACCGGGTTTCAAAAATCTATTCTATTCTCTTGTAAGGAAAGGAAAAATCCTGACTCAGTCACTAAATTATACGCCCAGCCCAAACCCTTCGACGTAGAAAACTTACCTACAGGGAATAAGGAAAATATTCCGAAATTCAACCCCTAAAAAAATAATATCAAACAGACATTTTGATTTGAAACTTCGCAGGAATACTCACACAAACAAATAAGCAAACACACATTTCGTGTTTTTTCCGAAAATGAATCCCTTAGGGGTGAAACTTACCCCATAAATAAATCTAAAAATCGATATGGGTGTCTTTATTGAGGTATTTTGGAACGCGGATTGCAAAAACGGCATTTATTTTGAAATGAGGATACAGGGTCTCAGAATTTCTATGAATTCCATGAGGACGAAGACACAGTCAAAAACTAGTATATTTATAAAAAGGCAATGTTAATGTCGACAATTCTGCCAATGTCTAAAGTGAATTGGAACAACAAGTGGGCAATAAAACCTAGTGAAGACATAAAAAAAACCTTGAAACGTACAAAACGTACAAAAACCAATAAAGGTAGTAAACGATTGGGATCATTACTAGTTCCTACCCGTGACTTCGTCTTGGTAGACTTGAGAATTAAGCCAAAGTCCTAAACTGTAACACAGGAAAACAAAAACAAGAAAAAAATATGCGTGTTCCAAACAGCTAATTTCGCTTAGTTGTTCAGTCGTGAAAGATAAACCAACATTCATCCATTCTTTTATCCATCACCATACATACTCACCTCACCTCATAGTTTCACCTTTATTATAGTTGTAGAACGTAGGATTGGATAGGAAGTGTGATTCAGTAGCATCTCTGAGAGCAAAAATTAATCAGACAACTTTTCAATAGAACATGACATAACGCCTGTAATCCCCGAAGGGTTAGGCAGAGGCCCATTAGTACACCCACTTTTCGCCAGCTATGTTTTTAAGTCCCATGTAAAAGGGGGCGAGGCTATTACCAACAACTAGGCACAAATCCAGACTCCGAGGCCGCTACTGAGAAATTCCAGGTGGAAAAACCCAATAACACTTTGCCTGACTTCGGAATCGAATCTAAGACCTCTTGCTTAGCAGTCACGCTTTGCGACCACTAGACCAACAAGGCAGTTTTTCAATAGAATGGAACTATCATATTGCAATGAGATTTCACAGATTAAATTATCTATCAATCAAAGCTTTAACTATCCAATGCCTACAGATTTTACGATCAGAAACTTGCCTTTCAAAAACCGGAGGTTGGTTGCGAATTGAAAGCGAAATAGTCCATGAAATAGGTAATATTCTCCCCGCCCTTGCACTTGACCCGATCTCGATCGAGATAAGATTTCCTGAAACCACTTACAGATACGCCGATGTGCGAGATTGCATCGATTTGTGCAAAATATTGCGCTTGTAACGTTTTGAATGTCAATGCTATTTTGGAGTCAGAGTATATCCCATTTCTGATGAAAATTGATTATTTGTAGATACTAATATTATAAATGCGATAGTGTGTCTGTCTGTCTGTCTATCTGTTACCTTTTCACGCTTAAACCGCTGAATCGATTTTGATGAAATTTGGCACGGAGATAGTTTAAGATCCGAGGAAGAACATAGGATAGTTTTTATCCCGGAAATCACCCCCTAAGGCGGTGAAAAGGGGGGTGGAAGTTTGTATGCAAGTACGATATAAACTAGTTCCACGCGGACGTAGTCGCGGGCAAAAGCTAGTAAATAAATATATAAAAGTGAAAGGTAATTTTCAATAAATTATGTTACAGCTAAATGTCAGCGAATTTAGATTTTTCATAGAAATGGTGATTTGCAATCATCTTTTTAGACATATAGATAGGTATATAATTATATAGATTTGTAGATTTGTATAAATGTATAGATTTGTAGGAAGTTTCATTAAAATCATTTCGGTGGTGTTTAAAAAATAAGGCCTCCAACTAGCTCTACACACTGCCAGTTCCAAATCTGTGCATATATTACTTCATTGTTTTTATTTACGACGACAATTCTGCCATTTTATCACATTTTGATGACTGTGACGCATTCCTTCTACTATGTTATTCATGAATCTTTAATACCAGCTATGTAATTGCAGCGGGGGCGTCAAATAACAGGCGCCGCGCGTATCAAATCAGGAAGCTTTGTTTGCTAGTAACCGTGTGACGTCACATTACAATGTCATATGAGATGTGTGATTACATGTTTATAGGTTTATGAGCTTTATCGTGTGTTTATCTAAGCTTTATACAAAGTACTTGTTTTCCTAATAGAATTATAAGCGATTATTATTAGAAGCGATTTTATTTTATTTAGCACTCGGATGATTTTTCTTACGGATCCCTAATTTTTTGATAATAAAATATAGCCTATAGTACCTACTCCACTGAGGCTATAGGCTATATTTTACTATCGTCCTTTTTATAATATTAGTACAGATAGATTAGTTATTAAGATATCATAATGGGTGCAAGGGACACTGTAACGAGAGCTTTTACCATAGATTTAAGACCACGGAGTAATAATTTCTTTGTCGGTTATTACTTAACACTCTTATGGAAAACCAGTCTACACGGTCAACAACAGCACAGCACGGAACAGCAGTTTTTTCTAAATTGTTGTTCTAATCCATTACAAACAAAAATACAAAATCTTTCTCTTTATAATATTAGTTTAAGCGGTGAAGCGGATCTCATGTCGGATGTCGCATTGGCCTCTAAGAAATCCGTTGATCCGACACACGTACACCGCCCGACCGCGCGGTGGAGCGGTGCAATCCGCTTTACAGCCACCGCCCTCCGCGGCGGTGCACGGTGCCGTGTGTTAATCGCCTAAGACTATAAGCCAAGAGCTAGTGTTCTACTTATAAACAATTAGGTCAAGTTCATACAATATTAATAATTCAAGAGTGAACACCGTATAATTACGAAGTCTATCTATTAAATATTTTCCGATCGGTTGGGGATTAAATGGCCCGTGTCGGATAGACGTGAGTGAACTGAGAAAGTGACAGATGAAGTGGACTTTGATCAATGGCAGCTTCATAAATATTGTTTTAAGGCTTATAATTAAGGTAAATGTTGTTATTAATTCAAATAGAATTGTTTTATGGTAACAGATGTATCATTATCAGTATCATTTAGTCCTAATTCCTCTTTTTTCAATTCTGAAAAAATGTTATTTGACTGTTAATTTTTCAATCGGATTTTTAGAGCTAAAATTAAGTGTTTTTTTAGAGAAATTGTGACGTCAAATACCCAATAACCATTTTTTTTAAACCCTAACATAAGAACGTTTTGCCGGGGTTGCGGGACGTCTTAACAGGATACCGTGGCCCCGGAACGTAAAGGGCAACAGAAGGAACAGGGTGGTTTTTTAGTCAGTAAAAGTCTGACAGTCCCTTCCGCCCCACCCAGGACGGAAGGACTCATTTGATGATTTTTACCAACTCAAAAAAAAAAAAAAAACATAAGAACGTTTAAAGGTTCAGAATGATGTGTCATTTTATTTCTCGTAAAATTTCATTTCTGTACCGCACAATACCCCGAGGCTAGCGCGGCACGTAATACACCGCGAGCCGCACCTCAACAAATGGGAATAAAAGTTATGCTTCGTTCGTTTGAAAAGCAGATGAGATTGTTACGGAGTTGTAGGTAGGTATACCACAGAGTTGGCTATTTACAGAAGTAGCTATGAAACTGTTCATATTCTATCTATTTATTCAAGTGTAGGGATATGAAAAATAAACTGAATGGTACTTTTAAAAAGAACATTTAAAAAAAAGAATACCAGCCTATATTGTCCCACTGCTGGGAGAAGGTACGAGCATTGATCACCACTCTTGCTCAAGGTGGATTGGAGATTTCAGACTTCTATTAATAATTGTCTATGTTTCCGTATAATGATTTCCTTCATCGATGTCAGTGATGTCAAAAATAAGCATAGAAAGGACATGTGAATTGAAAAAGTCACACAGCCTCATGTATGAGAGGCGGGCGCATGCAACAAAAAAAAACGTTTACTTACTTTTTTACAAAATATTTTTCTTATTCGTTTTTTGTAGCGGAAATTACCTACATTATTTTTTTGTTAAGTTGTTAGGTAGATTTAGACGACGTAGGTCCAGCTTTGTATAAAGTACGACTCGAAGGGTGCCACCGCTGTCCGTCCGTCTGTTTATCAACGGGCTATATCTCATGAACCATAATATATAAAGAGTTGAAATTTTCAGTGTGCCGTTTTATAAACAAAATATTTATAAGTGAAATGAAAATGTCCCCATAGAAGAAACGTTATTTTTGCATGTAGTGTTAAATATTGTACGATAGTACGGAACTCTTCTTGTGCGAGTCCGATGCGCACTTGGCCAGTTTTTTATATATTTAATAATACAATATTCCTACCTGTAACAGTCACGTTCATTTCATTGAGTATTCCGTTCGCGTGATGGCGGATGAATAGCTCTTTACCGTGGTTAGAACGTGGTCCTTTTACTCCGTCCCACTGAAACGTAGCTTGCTTTTATGTTATTTCTATAAGTACCTACTTACATACCTATATATTTTGACCTTTCTATCGGTTATTCGGTTAGTAGAACTTTGAGCGATTTTTGGATTAAAGCAAACTAGTTTTCGATGACCTTTGGGGTTATTGAAAAGAAAAATGTCACTAGAAATTATGCAAGTTGAGCTCGCATTTCATTGTTATATTAGTTGTATTGTATATAGGCTGACTTTAAATTCACCGCACGGCTTCCAAGGGCGAAAACCATAAAAAAACTGCTCCATTGACTGCCTACACAGTAAATGAGAAGTCAGGTTACATAGCATCACGCCTTAAATCTCCGAAGGGTTTAGGTAGAGGTGTACCCATTACTACACCCACATTTCGCCAGTTATGTTTAAGTCCCATGTAATAGGAGGTGAGCCTAGTCCGAGGCTGCTACTGACAAATTCCCAGAGGAAAAACTCAATAACACTGCCCGACCTGGGACTCGAACCCAGGGCCTCACGCCCAGCAGTCGACTAGTAAATTACTTTTCAGTAAAATACGCTCACGTAGTCGAAAACTAATTTCATTTCTCATTCTCACTACAATTTCCTTTGGGACAAAATCAAAACTTTCAACGAGATTTGAACTTTATTTCACAACGACAAAGTTAACGAATTGAAATGAAGAAATTGATGAAATTGGCTTGTTTACTTGTATGTAATGTACTGTGGACACGAGTGTTCAATTTCATTGAAATAGCTAAAGAAATAATACTAAATATTATTATTTAAGTATTGTATAGTAATGTAGGTACTGTGTACACGAAAGTTCAATTTCATTGAAATCGACATGAAATAACTAAAGGAATACTAAATAGTTTATTTATTTATTTAACTCTTCAATTCCCAGTGTCACTTGTAGGTGACAGAGGTTTATTTTTTTTTTATACCACATGGAGATTATATTTTTAAATTCCACTACCGTTGTTGTAAAGCCAATAAGTCCAACTATTATTTATATTTTTCTAAAAACACTAGCCAAATGTCATCTGTCAAATACAATCTGATGAATCGCGCGAAATTCGAGCAGTCTGTGTTTATGTAATCTCTGGCGGTAAAAAGTGAAATAAAAATGCCAAGACCGTAAGTATTGTTATTTTTTCTTATTGCATGTAATAAATGAATAAATAAGCTATTGTATTAATGTTTTAATTGATAAAAATAACTTTGAATGTGTTTGTTACAACGTTGGAAATATGCCGTGTCACCTGCAGGTGACACTGGGCATTATAATAACTGTATGTTTCTCAATTCCTACTAACTAATACTAAGAGTTTTGTTTACGTTTTGGGCTTATTTATGTTTGGTGATGGTGTTTTAGACCTTATTTACATATGACAGGTTGACCTTAGATAAGATTGTCGAGGAGTTGCAGGCCAGGAAGGATCCAGGCGGTATTATTTTATTTCCTACTGATGATGGTGTGGTGACGGACAAAGATAGTGGAGAGGAAAACGAAGTTTATAGGTATTCTTTATCTTCCCAGTCGCATGTTTCGATCTCAAGTAGAAGTAACAAATAGTCCATCTACTTCTGGAGAAGTACATAGATTGGAAGAAGAAGAAGAACCTGTACCGAAAAAGAAAAAGAGCATACTGTAACAAATGGTACAGGAATGTCTCTTGGTGGCAAAAAGTGGTGGTTCCATCTATCTGCGTTTGGCTAAGATGCAGCATGCCAAAATGCACCTTGCATACCTTTGAACATTAGAGTGCCTACCGAGGTGAGCAGTGCACGAAGTGCTGACGACCACTCGCAAATCGACTGTTCATAACAAAGATACGGATATTGTCACCAAAGCACTAGAAAAATGTGTGGCAAGTGCAATTGTGGTCCTGCCGGGGGAGCGGTGAATGCTTATGCGAATCCCGCACTTCCCGGCCATAGCCAAAGGTGGAACACTGCGGCGGTTTTAGCCTGTAAGAGTCCAGTATGCCCCTCCGTCACCCCAACGACGGAGGAAGTCCATGAGGATTTCCACCGCGCACAAAAAAAAAAACTGCAATATTGGTTTGGATCTAATGTTTTATTTTGCATCTACAGTTTTCACAATATATTGTGTTATTTTTATAAACTCTGACGTTTTATTCCTACTGAACAATAACTTGTAACAATCTATGTCTCCTTTAGAGTCCTAATGTCACAACGCCCAGTGTCACCTGTAGGTGACACCCCCATAAAAAGAAATGAGGGGGGGCTTATTTTTTTTAATATTTTTTTTTGTCAAAACTAAATGTTTATAAGTTATTTTATTTAAAAAGAAACCTAAAATCTCTATTAACTTGGTTATGGGAATTGAAGAGTTAAGTAATATGTACAATAGTTACAAACGTAATTATACAAAAAATAAAAAGCTTTTTTACAAAAAAAGATAACCGCCTTCAAAAACTACAAAATAAAAATAACTTTAGTTTTGGAAGTCGGCGGCTTTGGTTTTGTTTTTGTTATGTAGGTAAGTATTGCCACCGACTTCCAAAACTAAAGTTATTTTTATTTTGTAGTTTTTGAAGGCGGTTATCTTTTTTTGTAAAAAAGGCTTTTTATTTTTCACTTTTTAGTGCTTGTGTATTAATGTTTGAAATCCTTACAACAAGCCCTTTCAAACAATACCTCACACGATATATTTAATTTTGGAAACTGGTAGGAGGGGGGTTGACGTACCCCCCCCCCTTTTCCTCCAGTCAGTCATCGACTACACGTATAAACAAAGCAATTTCACTTGTTACGATATTGCTGCTGTGATTCTGTGAGGAGTTCCATTCCATATCTCCGAAGTTCATCATCAGATATTGAAATGGTGACAATGGGACCACACGGGAAGCACCAGCTTTCAAACAAAGAAAGAATCATGAAAATCGGTTCACCCAGACGCAAGTAAGGAGCTAACAAACATAAAAAAAAAAATACAAACGAATTGATAACCTCCTCCTTTTTTGAAGTCGTTTAAAAAACAATCAGAATGAAAAAAAGGAAACTAAAACTAAATGGCATCAAAAAATTTATCCGCATCGCCGTTAACTGGAAATGTGCCCAGAAGACTGGCCGCATTGCCATCCAACGTGGCAATGCGGCCAGTCTTCTGGGCACATTTTATGCGGCCAGTCTTTTGGCCTTAACCTCTGGCCAAGGTAATAGCAAGCCCTTGGGTCACGGGAAGTGTCAACCAACCGTTTGAACAACTCCTTGAAAAGGCCATGAGCACACGGACCCCCTGACCCAATTATTAGATCAGATTGCTTTAGCTATTATAGCTAAAGCAATCTGATGTACTAATGAGTCTCATTATTTCAGATACAGATTCAGACGCAAAACTTTTTTGGTTCACGTCGCTTCAAAATACCTATAGCCAAAAACCGTTTAATGTTATACATTTATTTCAACGGAATCCTTCAAATACACATAACAGGATTATATTATGTAATATTCATATCACAGGAATTTCATATATTTCTTTGTCTAGGTCAGGGGATTCCAACCTTTTTTGTTCTGCGACTCCTTTTACAGGTTGTATGTTTATTCGCAACGTTCTTCTCAAAAACGTTATTTCTATCTACCTATCTATATAAATATAAATGAATAGTGAAATGTGTTGCTAAGCGCAAAACTAAAAACGGCTGGACCGATTCGGCTGATTCTTTTTTTGCTGTATTCATAATTTCTTAGATCAGGTTTTTGTAAAAAAAAATTTTTTGGGAAATCCACTAAGAGAGTCGGAATTTTGCACCCGAGCAAAGGTGGGACGATTCGTTAGTTAGAAAATAAAATTGAACCATGATTGTGCTACAATTAATAGGGCGGACATCGCGTACTGGCGATCTGTGCCTACCTTCGCACATCCCAGGATAGGTCTACTACGCCTCAGAGTGTCGCGCACAGTTTAATCATCTAAATGGAGTAGGGAATGAAAACTCGACATCTCGATTTGTTTTTATCTTCACGCCTTATTATCCTCCATTCATTTCCAATCTTCGCTTCGTCAAGCACACTTCGTTTATTAAATAAGGAAGTGTTATCAGTGTCAATATTCAAATTAAAGAGATCGAATGTTTCATTACACATTTAATATTTTTTTAAGGGATCATCGAAAAAGGTTTCAAAAATCGAAGGACATATTCGCGAAAGACACAAGCGCGAAAGGACAATTGCTGAAGGACGCTAGAGCGAATAGTCATTTACAGGAATAGATATTTGCGTAACTGGACATTTCCGCGAAAAGATATTTGCGCGAGTCCCTTTGCGCGAAACGTACCAAATCCGGGAAAATCAGAGCTGTGCTGTGGTCCCTCATTCTACAGCATTGTTAAGCCTAGGCTAATAAGGCTTAACAAAATCTGCAGTAGCCTGCTGGTCAATTGATTTCTGTACTGTACCTAACTAAGCTATCTTTTTATAAGCACAATTTTTGTGACAATGATAAATTTTTGCCTTTTAACCAATTTTTCTACAGTACCAACAGTCCTACACAAGTTTAAACCGATCAATTTTGTTCCCAGGTCACCGTGCCCACACTGTGTTCGTCGGTGTGCACGTGCCAGCTCGAAGACATTCCCATAGGAAGCACAAACACCATCACCGTAATGGAGATAAGGATTCTGAGAGACCAGGTAATAAGTTAAGAGTATACCAGCATTTTCGGTAAAGAATATAATAGAAAAGACGTCGGAGTCAAAATTACATTCAACGTCAAAAAAATCAAACCTCTTAAAAATGTTGGTTAGTCTCAGAGTATGCATCATCATCATCACCATAACATTACGCCTGTAACAAGGGTAAGGCAGAAGTGTACCGATTAGTACACCCACATTTCGCCAGTTATGTTTAAGTCCCATGTAATAGGGGGCCATCAACCGGGCACAAATCCAGAATCCGAGGCAGCTACTGAGAAATTTCAGATGGAAAAACCATAATAACACTTTACCCGACCTGGGAATTGAACCCAAGACCTTACGCCAGTCGCGCTTCGAGACCACTAGACCAACGAGGCAGTCACAGAATATGCATTTATTTCAATTGAAATTAGTATCTATAGGATAGTCATTTGGCTATCTTGAAATAAAATTCGAATACCACTGATATCTAACAGTTCTCTGGTTTAAAACATAAATGAAAGATGTTACAAGGCATTTTTGCAAAAGAGGTACGATTTTTTTGGCTCTGTGTACCTATATATTTATGAAGGAAGCATCGACCCTGCATAATTTCTATAGAGGCACATAGATCGGTGGGAATATTTGGGATGTATAAAACCACTAAAGGAAAGTTCATGCAAAAATCTAGCTTTTCCCTATATTTCAAAGCTATATACCTTATTATATTGATAATGAAAGCAGAAATAACATTATGAAGATTAAACAAGAATATGAATCTAGAAATCAACTAGGAATTCCGAATGGTTCCATTTCAATTAATACTAAGTATTTAACATAGCTGTGTTTATATGTGTATAATATGTAAACTAACATTCATTCTTTACCCTAATCTTAGGTATAATTTACCCTTGCGTCATAAAATGTAAACATTCCTCTGTTTCATCTACTCAAAAGATACTTAATTTTCACAGAAAAAAGCATGAACCCTAGAACCTCTTTGTAACCTAGCCAGACGGACTACATCACTGCACAATATGAGACTAAATTACATGACTTTGTTTATGCCCTTGTACAAGATTACTAAGCTCATAAAATTAGCTCCTTTGACACAGAATGAGGCTGGTTAGTCCAGGGCCGGATTATCCATTATGATTAGGCAGCCGTATCATCAGACATCGGATTAGGGTCCCAAACCCGAGAAATAAAATGAAAATTAAATTAGTAGATTTCTATGTAACAAACCCTCAATGAGAAAAACGATTACCTACTTAATAGGGTGATGGCAAAACTACGTTGTGTAGTAAAAAAAAACAGCGTAATTAAGAATAAAATTGCGTTGTGGTAGACAAAATATATTTTTGTATATTAGAAATAGCTAAAGCGGCCCAGATACTTGCTTTGTCTAGGGGCCCTAACACTTGCTATGCCTAGGGGCCCCAACACGGTTAATCCGACCCTGTGTTAGTCTCTGTGGTATTATAAATCAACGCGAGATTATTAACT
Organism: Hoplodrina blanda; assembly: GCA_949316365.1. NCBI lineage: Eukaryota > Metazoa > Arthropoda > Insecta > Lepidoptera > Noctuidae > Hoplodrina > Hoplodrina blanda. The sequence goes on from OX438581.1 coordinate 13,469,685, forward strand.
GAACATAATAATATATCTTTGTACCTACATCGCTTTTATTACCAAAATATCTTTATTGGTTACCCATCCCTAGGGCCGGGGTTAATGACGAGAACTAGAAGACTTAGCGTCACCGATGACGGAGAGACATGTAAGACAACATAGTAAAAGAAAAAACTATCATTCTTTTATTAAATCCAATTTCCTTTTAAATTTTGATATTCCATTTTATATTTAGACTCATTTCACCATTGGCGCCTGAATAAGCATGGATTATTCAATCCAGATTTTTCCTTCCATTTCTGTGTTTTAAGATTACTTAAGCATGTTTCAACAGCTTTCATTTATATTCTCTGTTTTATTCATGAGCCTTCGAGATTTAGTCATTAATTTTTATATTATTCTTAAAGTTTTCATTTTTAGATGTTCGAAATTATATTCTGACAAATGATTTAAATACGTTTACAATTTCGTTTTCAGTGACACCACCAGCCCAAAGGGTGCAGTTTATACTTGGCGAAGATGTCGATGATTCTACGCTTGAGTCTCATCCGTTATTCTCCGAGATGGAGGAGCTGGTTAAAGATGGTGACGAACTTGAGTGGAAAGAGACAGCTAGATGGATAAAATTCGAAGAAGACGTCGAAGAAGGTGGAAACCGATGGTCAAAGCCTCATGTAGCCACACTATCACTTCATTCTCTTTTCGAACTGCGGAGTCTTTTACTAAATGGATCTGTTATCCTGGACATGGAAGCCGGCTCTTTGGAACAGGTGGCAGATAATGTACTAGATAATATGGTGGCCGATGGTGGCATAGGATATGATTGTAGAGAGAAAGTAAAAGATGCTTTATTGAGGAGGCACAGACATCAACATGAGAGACGCAATCATCATAATAACATGTCCAGGCTTCCTCTTATCCGATCACTAGCCGATATTGGACGTAACCATTCATCGTGTAAAAGTAAGTTAAAAGTTATAACTAGCAACTTCTCCTAGAATCATTTCTCATATTGTTTTTTTAATGAAGTTTTCTAGCATAAAATTCATGGGTCATCCGATCCTATCAGATTTCCAGGAAGGTGGCTCTCGACGCTCCAGTTCGAGGAGTTGTCGGGGGTCCACCTCGTCTCCTCACACTGCTCTTCTTCAAGCTTCAGATGCCAGAGGTTCTTATCTGGCAGTACCAGGTTAGCCATGCGTGTGATGGTACCTAACACATAAGTGCTCACTGAACTCACGCCCTTTATCTGACATTCACAGCACGCACAAGGCTAATTTTAATGTTGTATATATCGGTGTAGTGTTTGGAGAAGGTTAACTAATGTATCTGTGACCCTTATTCCTAGATCCCTTTGAACTTTGGCATTATATTATTATTACAGTTGATGAAGGCGGTTCAACCAGCGGACATTCTTACAAAGGAGAATTCAGTCGTTTCCTAGGCATCCCTAGTGCGGGTAACCGCTTATCTTCATCAATGTTGTTTCTTTTCTCTCTTACTGTTTTCTGTTTCTTATTTCCTTATCATTTTCGACCTACATCTCGCCATTTCCATGTAACTATGCTCCACGCTGGTGTCCGTGTATTGGTATAGTCTGCTATATGTCAGCTTTAGCTCATGCTGCCTTTTTGTTTTTAAAAAGTATGTATGTGTAGGTTTAGGAATTGCTAGATTGCATTACAAAGAGATGTCCATTTAAATAAGTTACAAGAAGACAGTTTTGTTTGTAATTTGTAAATGCGTTTCATACCTCATAATAATGATTTGAAAATCTTGTGAAATAGCCCCCATAACACATAATTTTCGTAAATGTTTAATCTTTTATAGTTGTTTTGCTTAAAACGAAAAATCGCACATTTTTAACTGGTATTGGATGGAACAAAGGCTTTATGATTGTGGAACTATTTATAACTTCAGCATTGAGTCACAAAAATTAAATATTTCAGGTGCTGCCCACGATGATGGCATGGTGAAAAGTCCCAGCAGTATATCAATGCAACGGAACCATAGCTCTGGTGACCTCCCTATGAACGGTGACATAAATCATAAATGCAACACACACTTCATGCGAAAGATACCACCAGGAGCAGAAGCATCAAATATTTTAGTGGGAGAAGTAGACTTCCTCGAAAAAACACTATCAGCTTTTGTTAGACTGAAAACCGGAACGATAATGGGTGATTTGACTGAAGTTCCAGTGCCAACCAGATTTATGTTTGTATTACTTGGACCGCCTAACAGCAATTCTAGTTTTCATGAAATCGGCCGAGCTATGGCTACCCTGATGTCAGATGAAATTTTCCACGAAGTCGCATATCGGGCGAAGAAAAGGGATCACCTTTTAGCTGGTATAGATGAATTTCTTGATGCCGTAACAGTTCTCCCACCAGGGGAATGGGATCCAGCTATCCGTATTGAACCTCCGGCAGCCATACCCTCCCAAGATCCCCGAAAACGGCCAAATGATAATCACCCGAAAGAGGAATTAGATGAGGAAGAAGAAGAACAGAGACAGAGAGAGGAATCAGGCTTAGCTAGAACTGGAAGACTATTCGGAGGCTTAGTAAATGATCTCAAAAGAAAAATGCCTTGGTACTGGTCTGATTTCAAAGACGCGCTGGCGATTCAATGCGTCGCCTCATGGATATTTTTATATTTCGCCTGTTTATCGCCTATAATTACATTTGGAGGGTTATTGGGGGAGGCAACCGGGAAAAATATGGCTGCTATGGAATCTTTAATATCGGGATTCGTCTGTGGAATGGGTTACGGATTTTTTTCAGGTCAACCTTTAACCATTTTAGGATCAACAGGCCCAGTATTAGTGTTTGAAACTATAGTATTCGAATTCTGTCGACAGATCGGTTGGAATTACATGTCATTTAGGTTTTGTATCGGGACGTGGATAACGATAATTTTGGTTATATTGGTAGCGATCGATGCTAGCGCATTTGTCTGTTACATAACAAGATTTACTGAAGAAAATTTCGCTACTTTGATAGCGTTTATTTTCATTTACAAGGTGAATGCCAAAATTTAATTTAACTTTCGAAACAAATAAGTAGCTTTTACGTTGTTCTAATTTTATAACATTGTAGGCGGTGGAAAATGTAATATCAATCGGGAAAAAGTACCCTCTCAAGACACGCCCCGATGAAGTTCTCAATTATGAGTGTTATTGTTTGCCAAGCAATTACTCTAAAGTGCCGGAGCAGTTTAATTGGACATCGGTAGACAAAGAGTCATGTCAGGTATCTACATAATTTAATTATGGTACTTAAACGTGACAAGTGTACACGTGTGGCTAGTATGCCTCATTACACTAACGAGATGATAATAAATGTTCCCAAATTACAGCTTTACAATGGAACTTTGGCTGGCGGCGGATGTGATACGAAAGTATATGTACCAGACGTATATTTAATGTCCATTATACTTTTCTTGGGCACCTTTATCATATCGATAATTTTAAAGGACTTTAAGAACTCATTATTCTTTCCATCCAAGGTATGTGAACTAAACGAAAAGTTTTTTTTTCAACGTAAGTAGTTCCTTAACGCGTCCTGCGGTTTATAAAGAAAAAACGTTATACACCCTCCAGTCGATCTTCTCTCTCTTTCTCATTCTCTTTCTGTTATATACTTACAGGTGGGGGTGTGTATGTGTGTAACAACGTAAAGAACTTCGTTTCAAACCGCACATTTTTTAGTTTTTTTTTTTACAGCAGGCTTGATAATATCCCTTTTCTGATTCCAGGTTAGACAAATTATAAGCGATTTCTCAGTAATCATAGCCATATTATCAATGTCATTTTTGGATTACAAAGTCGGTGTAAAGACCCCAAAATTGGAAGTACCTTCAGAATTCAAACCAACTTTGCCAAGCAGGAACTGGGTTATCACTCCGTTTAGCGGGAACCCTATTTGGTCAGCATTAGTGGCTATATTGCCAGCGCTACTGGGAACTATACTAATATTTATGGATCAACAGATCACAGCTGTTATAGTGAATCGTAAAGAGAACAAATTGAAGAAAGGGTGTGGTTATCACCTGGATTTGTTTGTACTGGCGATTCTTATACAGATATGCTCTGTAATGGGACTACCATGGTTTGTAGCAGCAACAGTACTGAGCATCAATCATGTGAATTCATTAAAAGTAGAGTCAGAATGTGCTGCACCTGGAGAGAAACCACAATTTCTTGGAGTTCGTGAACAAAGAGTCACTCATATACTTATTTTCTTGATGATTGGATGTTCAGTGGTATTGACCCCTGTTCTAAGCCATATACCAATGCCAGTACTATTTGGGGTATTTCTTTATATGGGAGTTGCTTCATTGAAGGGTCTACAGTTCTTTGACAGAATTCTGATCATGTTTATGCCACAGAAATATCAACCTGACCATATGTTCTTGAGACAGGTAATTATCAATTGTTATTTGCATTGATTCCCTATTGATTACAATTTATTATTTGTTAAAAAATTAGTAGATTGAAGAGTGTCTTTCTGTTGTAATAAAATAATAGCTTTTTACTAAAAGCATATTAAGAAAGTTTATACGATACTTAAAACCATACAAATCAATTTTGAAATTTTATCTGTTTGTCGGTCTGCCTGTCTGTCTGTTTTTTCCGACTAATCTAATAAATATAAAAAATATCACAGAATACTTTTATTTTCGAAAAAGAATTAGGTTTCCGCGCAAAAAAAAACCCGTGATAGCTGAAATTCACATGAACGAAACCGCATTCATGCATAAGGTAGTTTTAAAATTATTTCTTGTTAAAGGTACCGATACGTCGAGTCCATGTATTCACTGCAATTCAACTGGCATGCCTCGTTTGTCTTTGGGTGATAAAGTCATTCTCCATGACGTCAATCCTGTTCCCGTTGATGCTTGTGGTAATGATAGGTATAAGAAAAGCTCTCGACTTGTTCTTTACAAGAAGGGAGATGAAAATACTCGATGACGTAATGCCAGAAATGACTAAAAGGAATCAGGATGAGCTTCAGGAACTCGGCGACGCTGAGGTGGGATGGCATGCAAAACTATTAAAATTTTGCGGTCGAAACTAAAATTTTGCATTCCGTCATCTTTTTTGTTACCTTTGTCATCCTATTGTTTGTCTAAATATTTTTTTTGTTATTCATATACCTATTTAAATCTATGTTGTACTAAGAAATAAACTCAGTGTTACGTTCACACTCGCATTTTATTTTTGCTACTACGTCATTATCCTATTTTTTTTTGCCTTTCGCCCTTTTTACTTGAAGGTGAGTAGTACATATTTTTCACTTTAGATTTTTTTATCATTATTAGTCCATACGATTTCTTTGAGGAAGTTTCTTAGGTTGTCACCTTGTAGGATGCTACAAAGACCAACCCGCCGGCGTACCAAGAGAACCTGCAGATACCTCTGATCAATGGCAATATAATGAATATACCGCTGACGTCAATTAACATTTCGGAGGAGGTAAACAAAACCGGAATATGGAAGCAAGTCAATAACAGTAACAAGATGAAAAATTCCAAATCTAAGACGGGAAAGAAGAAGTAAGTGACAAACAATCGACTATTAATGTTACTGTCGCTCAAAAATGATTATATTAGGATTAGGTTAACGGAGAATACTGTGAGAAAAAAATGTTCAAACAAAGTTATTTTTTACCTTATACATTTTCCCTTTCTATTAGTCTTTTTACCCGACTGCGGTGCACTCCAAAAGGAGGGTTATGTGTTTAACCTGTATGTCCATTCCTATGTCCACTCGTAACTACTCAACGGCTCAATCGATTTTGATAAATGAAACGTAATCTTGATGGAGCGAGTGTTACTGGGCCAAATCGTAAAAAGGCAAAATGGCGGATTTTTAACTAAAATAAATAAAACAAAAAAACACCGACTGTTTTAAAAAAGTAATTTTATTTTTTTATCAAAAAAGAAAACATGAAAGTACTCTAGAGTTTAAGTACTGTATAGTCTAGACGTTCACAGTTGGGACCCATTATTGAGAAGCAGGTCTAAATTTTTAATTCCTTTTAGTTTTTATTAAAGTTAATTTTTTACGCCGCCGCGCCGGGATTTTTGATTAAAATAAACTAGTACTTGACTGTTTGACTACACAGTGACTTATAACCAGATCAAGATTTCGCCATGTAAAAAATCTAAAAGAATATACTTACTTCTAACGTTTCAAAAACTAACGTAAGTATTACTACTTTTCAGTAACAAACACAAGAAAATAATTATATCCAAAAACGCACAAACTGAAATCGAAAGGCGACTGTCTACTATGGATGAAGTAGAAGAAGACGATTCATCAACCAAGGTGTGCATCAACGACACCAAATTCTAAGTGAAGCATGATTGAGCACCATTTTCTTGAAGATTCTGCATGAACAACAAACTTATCACAACGCATGAAGTTACAAATTGTATAGAATGATAGCACCCCTGATTTTTGTGAATCCCGATTTGATAGAATTTGACGTATACAAAGTGTAGTTTTTCATCCACGTCAAATTCAAAGAGGTAAACATGCTAGTGATTCTTAATACGTATCAATAATAAAATAAGTAAACCTGTTTATTTTAAAAGTGGAACTAGCCATCTTGCCGCTGGGTCCAGCAAGGGGTAGGGCCCAGCCGCCACAGTGCGCGACATGCCTATCGCATTCGCAACGGGGCGATTCTGTTCTATAAAAAAGATGTATTCTGAAATACTGTCGAACATAAACAAATAAAAAAACCAATTATTTATTCATTACTAGCTTCTGCCCGCGACTTCGTCCGCGTCAAAGTTGATTTCTCCATACAAACTTTGGACCCCTGTTTTATCACCTTAGGGGATGAACTTTGGAAAATCCTTTCTTAGCGGACGTCTACTAACTCTAAGATACCTCCCTTGCAAACTTCTTTATACTTCAAGCGGTTTTCGATATTTCGTGATGAGTGAGAGAGAGAGTGAGTTATTATTTAGATTGACCAGGGGTCTTACCCCCATCTCTTAAAACAATATTATTTTAATATTACTTTGCCTTGCACACTGTTGGATTTTCAACGCTTGGCTCAGTGCCGAGAGTTGAAAATCCAACAACAGAAATAACAAAGTAATATTGAAATAATATTGTTTTAAGCGATGGCGGTAGGCCTACACAGGTGTCTTTTATGATAACCTCTTGAATTTTGACGAAGATGCTGGAACTGCACCTTGTAGATAATTTTATTATATTTGGTAGTTTCTAGATCAGCACTAGATGTCATGATAATTGTAAATAGTGTGTTTACCTGTTATAATAATGTTTTAGAGTTTATTTTTATCGGTTAAAAATGAACAAATCGTAATTTATGTATACTTACCAATAATAAATTCTGTTTGTTGCATACTAAAGTAGGTATGTTTAAAATAGTACAAAATTGTTATTTTTAATTGTTTTAAAACGTAATACCTAAATGTAGTTTTGGATGTCCTAAAAATATTTTAATGTAAATGTGAAGATAGAATTAGTTTTAGCCGTTAGAAAGAGAGCGGTGTAACTTATGACGTAAGTAGACATTTAATTAATAGTAGTTTTCTGATCATGTTTAAATGTTATTTAAAAAAATTGTCGCTTTTTGTGTTTTTAAATTTTAATAATCATGCACTTTTATGCATCCCTTTTTAAAATCAGAATGTTGTAAGAATAAAAAAATATCGCAATCACAATATTTTAATCTGCATGCTTTGGTCAGTGGGTCGTCTTAGGGCTTTTGGCAATATCTTTGTCTATTTGATTTATTTATAATGATGAACATCCTTTTAAGGAAAAAAAAATCTTTCTTTTATTGTCTTTTGCTTTAATACTTTGCTGCACTTAAAAACTCTGATTGTACAAATATTTTATCGAAGAGACATTGATAAATCACGTAGTAATTTCTCCTTCCATAACTTTGTAGAACATAGCATATTTAAAAAAAATACATTCTTTTAATAGACAAAATATTTTTTTATTTTAAGCATGTGCCTATTTTTTCCATTTTTTAATTATATTTTGAGCATCGCCTTCTATATGGTTTTCAGAATGACCACGTAAGGCGCAAAGATTCTTGGAGCAGTGGTATCAGAAAATCTGAATCTAGAAAAGGTAGCACCTCCGCTGAAACTTCGGTCTAAAGCCTAAATTATATCATTTACACAAGAATTCTCAAACGACACTAAGCCAAAGTTTCTTTGGCGAGATTGATGAAAAGTTGATGAATAGTTTTTAACCCGTGCGCAAATTTTGACAAAATCATAATAAACTTTTATGACTTTTATATACGTTTTTTTATGTTTGAAAATGATTGTATGCATGGTCACTCTTCGGCGGTGCATAGCTTATCATACCTAGTACGTGGGTTATTGATTGCTTTTACAACTTTGTATTAGTATAATGTGAGGGAGGCCTTTGCCCAGTTGTGGGACAGTACGGGCTAGTTAATAATGTATTAGTATTAGACTTTTTTTTGGTTTAGACCGTGACCGTAAAATTGTGATTCTAATTTCAAAATACAATAAAAATATAACAGTCTATATTTTTCTAATTTCAAACTGATAATAAAATACAAATTGTACTTATTGAAAAATTTACGTAATTTTATGTGTTCTATTGCTGATACTCAAAATAATTGTGCGCTGGTTAAAAACTTTTACTGAATAATTTAAGTTAAAATTGCGACAAAAAAATTAAGTTACGTTTAAGAATTCGGCCGCATTCATACCAAACGTTTTAACGTAATATTTTGTAGAAATTAAGAGAATTGGCACAAAGTGTGTTGATATAATTAGTAAGTATTTATATACTGTTTAATTTATTATTAATTAATTAAGTCCTTGTCTAACTGTTACTGTGTAGGTATTTAGATTAAAGTGTCTGAATACTTATTTTATTTTGAAACAACAACTTTTGGTCGCAAAAACAAATACTTATGTTTCTTATATTTTAAATCCACATTTCAATGGCTTTAAGGAAAGCTTGTAGGTACTTTTAGAAAGAAACTGTCAACAATTGCTGTATAGTCGTTTTATCTCAGTATGGCGGATGCGTCTTTGTTGTGTGTGTATGATGCACGTACACAAAGTTTCTATGTGTGCAAGACCGAGACCGCCTTATTATAAAACAAAGTCTTTGCTTAAACCAGGTTTAAACCTTCGAGTCAGTTTTTGGATTTCGAACTTTATTTCGATAAAGATAAAGTTTGTAATACAAAAATTTACTCAATGGTTTAAACCTGGTTTAAGCAAAGACTTTGTTTTATAATAAGGCCTAGAGGGTTCAGTATTGGCCGAGCCCCGTCGCGCACATTTAAACAATGTGTACACGTGCACCAACAATTTCCAGCAATAATTCTTTCTCAAACTTTCTTATTTTGATGGGCAGTAGGTATAAGTACAGTCTTTTTACACCCCGTAGTCCCCGTATAATCTCTATCTCTATTATTACCTAGATGGTGGAAATATCAAGCTATCAATAATACAAGTAGGTTTAAACAACCCAGTCGAATTAAGTTTGCACCTCGCTTACGCAAAAAAAGGTATCACTATGTAACGAATGTTTGATAAAAAGTGTCGGCTATTTTAACTTTTAGTAATTGACATATTTTATCAATTAGTAGTTTTTAGTATTAGCTTTTACATAATGTGGTTATTGTAACTCGCCACAATCCAGCGAGGTGGAAACTTAGCTCGACCGGGTTAAAGGCGATTCGCACTGTCCCGCGCTACGCTGCGGGATGCGTGGCGACGGAACCACGCGTGCCCGTGCAGATCTGCATCATCGTGGATTTCCCGCACAAACGCGCGAGGCTGCAGTATAGTCATGCTATGGCTACGCGCCGGAGTGCGTGTTTCCTGTAGCCGCGCGATGTGCAAAACCGCGCGTGAATGCGTTTTCTGTGTGTTGGACTACGCGTGTTTTCTATACAAACACAGATACTTGCAAAGAAGGTAAGAACACGCACTCCCGCGCTACGCTGCGTGATGCGGGGCAGTGAGCCAATCGCCAGTCTCAAAATCAAAACAACTTTTAAAACGAAGTGCCAATAGAGTAACACCATTAGTTTATAGATTTATACAATTAAAAACAGTTTGAAATTTTTAGATGTCGCCAAAATAGGTCCACGATTGTTAAATAATAATAAATATTAATTTGCTATTTCATATTTTTTGAAGAAATAATTGTAATAGTGTAGTTTTTAAAAACGTTATTAATTATTGTGTAAAATTAGGTGCGTAAATAAATATTCAATTATGTAAACATAGACTCAGTGGTATGAGAGTGAAAATAACATAATTAAAATAATAATTATTGAAAATAGTAACCAATTTTTTTTATATTTTATTAATTTTAATAACCAACTTCAAAAAAGTTAGGTCCTGTATTTGATCTGTATGTATGTTTGTACTTATCATGTTGATACGATCCTTTTATTAATGAATTCTTAATTAGTTTCGTGTACTTATAAATGTATAAAATTATTTAGGAAAAAAACTACTGTTTTCTACGTAATATATTAAATGTAGTGTTTCCCAGTCGCTCTTGAACTAATTAAAGACACAAGGATTATTCGTTATAGATATTTAAACTCTTGATGTGAATAATAGTATTACAATTTAATAGATCCAAATACCGATTCTCTAGCTTAATCACCTTAAACTTATACCTTTCAGCTTTCTGCATTCCGTACTATCCAGAATTTTTCCTATTACAGGCTCCAGACAGACAGACTGCATTTTAACTGCACTCGACAGTCGCAGTTTGAATGCAGTTAGCACAACTGCAATGAAACTGACAACTAAATGCACGCCGACTTCATTTGGGCTGCACTTGGCGTGCGCGTAGTCGTTGGTACCTGCACACCGATTTTTTTTTTTTTGTGGTAAAAATCATCAAATATGTCCTTCCCTGGATGGGGCGGAAGGGACTATCACTTTTACTGACTAAAAAACCACCCGGTTCCTTCTGTTGCCCTTTACGTTCCGGGGCCACGGTATCCTGTTAGGACGTCCCGCAACCCCGGCACTGCACACCGATTGCACGGTCGGGTGGCAGTTTCATTGCAGTCTTGGTAACTGCAATTTGACAGTCGGAGTGCAGTTGAAATGCAGTCCGTCTATCTAGAGCTTTAAGCCTAAAGTAATACAGGTGAAAGACACCATTAACTAACAATTCAAAGGCACTTCTCAAACACTTTTTTTAAGCCCTGAGAACCCGATTAAATTTAAATTTTTCTACATCGTATAAAATAAGTTGCTTCCTGTACGCTTAGATCTTTTTAATTGCGCATCGTATTTTAATGTGGTTTGTATCAATGGATAGAGTGATTTAAGAGAAAGGTTTATGTATATCTACCTAAGTATATTGCACCCGTGCAAATCCGGGGCGGATCGCTAATAACTATAAAATTTTTTAGTTGCCTTAAAATCAATAAATAGTCAATGGTGCCGATTCCCTTGTTCACAAACTAGACTAAATTTAGAGAATTGACATCTCTTATTGACATACAGCGAAAGAAAAGGACGGTGACATTTGAGAACTAAGTTAGAGATGTCAAATTAGTTTTGCCTTGAACTTTTCCGTATTTTTAATCTACACGTTTTACGATGTCAACTATAATTTTTATGAATGTGTCAGATTGACTAAATTTGACAGCTCTTATTTTCATTAGTCTCTTTCTTGTTTTATTGGACAGAAAAAGATGGAAATAGTCTAATTTTAGTTTAGTTTGTGAACAAGGGCACCATTGAGTTGACAAATAAGTGATGTCACAGTTTGCTGTTTCGATACAAAATGTATGGGAGAATTGCGTTTTTGACAGGTCGCAAAAAGTAGGTACCTACGTCATTTGATTGGTGGTGTCTTCACCTGTATTTTCTCTGTGTATCTTATAATAGTACTATTATATGTATTTATTTTAATAGCAATAAGATTAAGTAATTAAATGTAAGCAAAACAATTATTATTTGTACCTGGAGCGTTTGTTACGATTTGTATCGTTTTTTGGAATATATTTGTGGAGTGTTATGAATAAATGGGTTTTTATAAATGTATTGTTTTTTGTTTTATTTTGCTTTCAAGCCCGCTACACTATTATCAATCTTTCAAAAGTGCCTGTAAATGGTCTAATTGAAATAAATGTTTTGACTTTTACTTTGACTCAAAGTCAGAATAACAGTGGCGACTACCAGAACGCCGAGGCAATGAAGCTCGACGAGCCTTGAAGGAACGATTAAACAATATATCTTTTAATGCACGAATTTATTCTATATATCTGACGCGGATCATCCCGTCCAGTCAATTAATTCTTCTAAAATAAAACAAACCAATAAAAATCATTAAGTATATTTTTTTACACTAATTCGCCTTAAATTACAACAATAAAAATAACGATAAAATAAATTAGTCTATAAACATTAGCTATAGTATTTAAATTAAGAATCTTACACAATTTAGCCATTGACACTTGTCAATTGTCTACTTTAGTGCTGTAAAGTCACAGTTGATTTTTGAATGACCATCTATATTAATAAAAATCACTTGCCTTAAGTTTGATAGATCGTCACTTGAGAACAGCTTGACCAATATGGCTGATTTTTCAAATTGTATTCTTAATTATCAAGATAAGAATAATATGAAAGATTTTTTTTGGAAAATCCATGGGTAATACGGGAATTTTGATGATATTTTTGTATAAAAATCTCAATTAAAAAAAATATGGCGTTTCGTAAATTGCAAACTTGCGAAGCCGATGCGGGTCGCTAGTTTAAATAAAACGGTTCAGAGGTTGCATTGGAAATTGAACTTTGTGACGTACGATATTGAGTACATACTTCAAAGACAAGATAATGTAAGATTCTTAATTAAAGTTAATAATATTAGCTAGGCGGTTAATTCTTCTTTTTCTTCTGGTCTGGTACCAGCCCCATATCTTCTTGATATTTCCTTATTAGCGCCACCTGTACGTCGGGGAGGCAGGGGGAGTATCTACTGTATTCCATGCTGAACTCGCCTTTTCCTTGGGTCATTGACCTGAAATTGAAATATTTTAATTTTAGCCAAAAACCAAATCGGGAGGTTAGGGTGTCTAAGGGCAACAGACTACACTAAAATTTGAGAATTGGCATCTCTTACTAACATACGGAGAAAGAAAAGGACGGTGAAATTTTAGAACTAAGTTTGAGTTGACAAATTACTTTTGCCTTGAACTTTTCCGTATATTTAAACAAAACAGTGCGTTCTGACATGACAACTAAAATTGCATGGAAGTTTCAGATTAACTAAAATCGACAGGTTTAATTTATTTCCGCCCGTTTCTTGTTTTATTGGATAGAAAAAGATAGAAATAGTCTAATTTTAGTTTAGTTTGTAAACAAGGGAATCGGCACCATTAAATCTTTACAATATCTTACCTAAGTTCACCAGCGTATCCGAACATGTTATTTAGCGGTACTTCGGCGTATATCGTGGTCCACCCCTCAGACCCTTCTGTACCAGTGATAATACCGCTTCGCTTGTTCAGCTGTCCTATCACTGTGCCGTGGAACTCATCAGGTATGACCACTTCCACAAACATAATGGGTTCTAGGATCTGCCAGGCGCCGTCGTCGAACACTGGAGAATAATGAGACTATTATTACTACATATTATTCCGAATACACGTCGTGATAGCTCAGTGATTAAGGCAGACTTACATGCAAGTGGTTGTGGATTCGATACCGAAATAGCAATATGATTTTTAATTTATCTTGGAAATTACTGACATTGGTGAAGGAAAATATCGTGAGGAAATCTGGATAAAAAATTTTATAAGTGTAAAATGGCGGCCTCGTTGGTCTAGTCGTCGCAAAGCGCGACTGCTGAGCATGATGTCTAGGGTTCGATTCCCAAGTCGGGCAAAGTGTTATTAGGTATTTCCATCAGGTATTTCTCAGTAGCTGTCTCGGAGTTTTAGATTTCCACACAGTTGATGGTAATAAAAACATAACTGGCGAATTGTGGGTGTATTAATAGGTTACACCACTGCCTAACCCTTCGGGGATTACAGGCTTGATGTTATGTCAATTTATACAGCCTGTAACAAAAACCCTGTCCGATCCTTAAGGGTATTATTCGGCATCGTACTGCGTACTCATATACGTAACCATTTAATGGATTTGAGATTATTATTTTTCCCCAGTGAAAAAAAAAAAGAAGAAAGTAGAAGTAATTAAATTAAAATAAAACATAAAAACATACAAACATACATACATACATACATACATACCGTCAAAATCATAACCCTCCTTTTGGCTTTGCCGTAGTCGAGTAAAAACTGATCAACGGCGACACTGATCTGACAGGGTTTTTGTTACATAGTGTATACTCATAAATCTACAAAGCATTTCTTAATCAATTAAAAATAAACACCAACCTTCTTTCACTGCTCCTTTAGCCGCCAAGAAGAAGGCCAACTCACTGGAGTCTACAATATGATGCGCGCCATCTTGTAGCCTGAACTTGACACCTGACACCTTATGTCCTGATAAGTATCCCTTCTGACAGGTGTCGAGGAAACCCCGCTCCACTCCGGGGACGAACGGCTTCGGGATATTCGTTCCTATGGTTTCGTCGACGAATTCTAGCACTGGAAAAGGAAAAATAAAAATTTTAAGTATAAATAAAAATTTAAAGCGTATTTCTAGGATATGGTTTTTATTGTAAGTTATTAGAAGTTTCAAAAAGCTATAAACAAAGCGCTGACGCTCTGGAGACGTGGTCATAAAAAGTGCGAGTGGGACAGAAGAGTATTATGTCATTTCACTCCCACTTGTTACGACCACGGTTGCCAAAAATGATGACGATTAGTAAAAACAAAAGTAAAAGCAATTTTAAAATTTTGAAGTCACTCGGTTTGTTTGTTACCACATCGTTTCAAATCACTAAATCCATCGAAATAAAATTTTACAAAGAGCTAGCTTAGGGTATGTGGTTTTATAGTCAGTAAAAGTCTGACAGTCCCTTCCGCCCCACCCAGGGCGGAAGGAGTCAATTGATGATTTTTACCACCTAAAAAAAAAAAAAAAGAAAAAAAAAAAAAAAGGGTATGTAAGGACATAGACTACTTTTCAATTCGCGACTTCGTCTGCATCCAGGGTAACCGACATTCACTTAAATTACATAAAGTAAGTAATTATATCTTCAATGGCTAGAAAAGGAACTAGGGGAACATACTTGTATTCTGATGCGCCGGCAAAGGTTCCATGATACCACTGACTCTGGCGTACTGTCCAGCACCACCCGATTGCTTCTTGTGTAAGTAGTCGAACGAACACGGCGACATCATTGTTTCTCTGTAATTTAATGAATACACCGTTTTAATATACTATTGATTAATCCTTCAGATAGAGATGGTATGTGTTTACACAATAGGGGATCGGACAAATTTTCAAAAAGTGTTTTAAATTAAGCTTTATGGATACTTATTCTCATGAAAAATAAAATTTTATTTATTTACTTATAGCCTTTTAGGTACTCAAAATCATGTTTTAATATTGTTTGTTTAAAAATCCCGCCAAAACGCCACATGACGTAATTTGTGGTCATAACAAAATTTCCATTATGAAAAACTAGAGAAACACCACGTGACAGTTTTTAAATTGATCACCGTATCCTAATTTATCAGTAATCTTTTAGCAACTTTTAGAATTTCAACAAAATTATGGAAATAACTGAGTGAATTAAGTTAGTTATTACTCATGCAGTCAATGATTGCCCACAAATGACGTCACGCACTGTTTCAATACAGATTAAAAATATTGTAAATAACAAAATTTTATTTTTTCATTTAAAAACATTTAAATGAATTATATTAAATTATTATTCGATAAATAATCGTAAAACAGTATATTTATTTTATCTAAGTACATTTTAGATTTTAATCTGATTACTGTCCGATCCCCTATTGGGTCTACTGGAAAGAATGATTTTAAATAAATTATAAAGATATACACTTGAGAGCAATAAAATCGCACACCCCTTGTAATTTGGTTTATTACTGATTTTTTTCTTAAATCTAAAGATATTGAGTACAAATCATTGGGCAAAATTAAAGAATACAAGCTTAGCATTAAAAAAACACAAAATTAAAATCATTGACCTTCACGTAACTTACAGAAACCAGTCGTACACCAAATTAGCCAAATTCACCCGTTAGCATTGTCACTACTTGCAGCCCTTACCCGCAGGAATAAAAGGGTGGATTTTTAATTAGTTATATACCGAAGGTCAACGTGGTAACATCTCTACTGAAAGCATACGAAAAAATATGGATACCACGCCCGCAGAAGCCGCTTAAGTTACTGCCTTGCTCGAAATAGGCCATAATCAAAGTGAAGTTGCTCGACGACTAAATTTGAGCCGCTACTCTGTTCGTCGTGTGTACCAGAGGTTTCAAGAGACCGGTGGCTACATTCGGCGACCAGGATCTGGCCGGCTACGCAGAACATCAGAGCGTGATGACCACTTTCTTGTGTCGAGGTCTTGTAAGAAATCGGCAACTGAATGCGGTTCAACTGGGATAAGAGCCTCGAGAAGTTCGCAATGTCAGTATAAGTCGGTAGACAGTCAGAAGAAGACTTGGTGAAGCAGGACTGACTTGACATCACCCAGTAAATGGTCCCAAATTGACCACAGCTCACCGACAAGCCCGACTACAATTTGCCAGGTAACATTTAAATTGGACGTATGACTGTTATGTTCTCTGATGAGTGCAGAATGACATTATATGGTCATGATGGACGCTCTAGGGTCTACAGAAGGTCATCAGAGCGATTTTCACAATGCTGCATAAGCGAACGTGTGGCTTTTGGCGGGGGATCGTGTATGTTTTGGGGTGGCATAATGTTGGACACTAAAACTGACATTGTATCATCACTGGGGCGAATATCGGCCCGCGATCGAGAGGTTTGACGGCTGCACGATACGTCGAAGAAGTGCTCGAAGGACATGTGAGGCCGCTTGCGTGGCTTATGGGAGAAGATTTTCTCCTAATGCACGACAACGCCAGACCGCATGTCGCTAGAACAGTTTGCGACTACATGGAAGACGTTGGAATCACCGCGATGGAGTGGCCAGTGGCCTAGGGGAGGGAATACACCTTATTAATAAAACAATTTGATCAAGAATTTTGAGTTTGATTTTCATTATTTCTTAAGCGAAATTTTACCCTTTTGTTGGGTTTTGTGCCGTAAAACCTCTTATGGGTATTTTTGTACACTGTATTTGATATCATTAGAAAGGTAATGAGGTAGACTTTCAATTAGTGTATGTGTTTTTCAAAATATTTATTCAGATTCATGAAAAAAACTGCCTTAAGAAAAAAAAGTCAAGGTGTGCGATTTTATTGCTCTCAAGTGTATATTGTGTAAATAAATTGAAGATACCACTTAGCCACATTTTTTACAATTTATTTACATTATTTTAAACTAAATGAGGTTGGTGTTTCCTAACCGACAACATTGAGAAAAACACTGAAACAAACTCATATGTTCATCGAAGCTTTACACCCCCTTTAAGGGTGATTCACACATCAGTGTCCGGCTCAGTTCCGGCACCGTACCGTATCAGTGATAAAATATTCTTTCATGCATTCTCTAAGAACGAGATGACTTTACTGATATGTGTGAATCAAGCTTTAGTTTTAGACAGCCTGCGAGAGCCGTCACGGGTAATCTTCGATTCTATAGGTAGGTGCCACAAGATTCAAAATGGCTTGCATCTATTTTATTATCTTTCGTGTCACAAGATACAAAATTAAATATTGCATAGGTACCTAAATGCCACTTTAGGCTTGCCCAGCTCCACGGGACAGTTGTATTCTCTCTCCATTCTCTGCGCGTATATCTCTAAGTGAAGCTCGCCCATACCGGACACGATCGTCTCCTTATTGTCTGGGTCGTACCGAAACTGGAATGTTGGGTCTTCTTTGGTAAATCTGGAAAGACGGAATTATTGACTGGATGAATTTTTTTTCTTCTTGAGATTTTGATCACTACACTAAAAACTCCTCCTGTAGGCTATACAAATACTTGTTCCGTGTGGGAATCGAACACGTGAAACGTAGTGCAACAGCTAATCGCTCAGCCATTGCAATAAGACCGCCATTGATAAGGTACCAATGTCTTTTACCAATGGCGATGCGAAGACCATTTTTTTTCTTTAGATAACGTTTTTTGACGGTATTTTGTTTACTAAGCATGTCATTATACGCTCAATTTGAATGCTACAAAAAATTCTTTCTATGTATTTGAAAGAATCCTTACCTTGCAACAGCTTTCGAGAAGTTATCTCTATCCAAATTGTTTTTAGGTTTGATGGACATCGACACAACAGGGTCGGGCACATGTATAGATTCCATTGCCAGTTTTATCTTGCCGTCATTAACAAAAGTGTCTCCGGATGCGCAATCTACGCCGAACAACGCAAAGATATCGCCGGCCATTACTTCCGTTACTTCCTCCATGTTATTTGAATGCATGCGGACTAGACGGGAGATTTTTACCTGTAAAAAGAATATTATGATTTGCGGTGTTGGATTTTCAACACTCTGCTCAGCGCCGAGAGTTGAAAATCCAAGTTGCCTAAAAAATACAGCCCTGTATTTATGATTCGATTTTTATTATGATTAGACTAAATAAAGTAGACCGATTATCATTTGCAACCCAGTTTACATTATTACTATCTATACTAATACAAAAAAGCTGAAGAGTTTCTTGTTTGCTTGTGTTTGCTAATCGGATTGGAATAAATCGGTTGTATATCATAGCCAGATTCATCAAGAATAGTATAGGCTACAAAACATCACGATACGAGCCACGGGAGCGGTACTACAGTAAAAGACAGATTTTAAGTACCTACAAATTTAAAAAGAAAAATGTATGTATAACAATACAACAAAAATACATACCCTTTTCCCAGTTCTAGCATTAAAAATATTCTCTCCCCTCTTCAGCATACCCTGGTAACACCTCAAGTATGTCAGCTGACCGAACTTGCTCACTTCCAACTTAAAAGCGAGACCAACAAACGGCTTTTTATTATTTCTGGCAGAATCCAAAAGTATTGTCTGTCCCTCTCCTTCTTTATCCTCATTTAATATAGCTGTGTTCTCCACTTCGCCTGGATGTGGCAAGTACTGTAATACCGCATCTAGTAACGGTTGTACTCCTTTGTTCTTTAGGGCTGTGCCTACGAGTACTGGGGTGAATGTACGTTTGAGTGTTGTGCGGCGGACAGCCTGCTTTATGTCTGCCACTGTTGGAGTTTTTTCCTCAAGGAATAGTTCTCCTAGAAATTTTCAGGGTATGAATGAGTTTCAACATACTAATAAGCAAATCATGTGAATTTTATGACTGTTGAAATAAGATTTAAATTGCAATAACACTAGAAATACAGTGAGAAATACGAATGAGTTTTGACATAGGTAGGTACTAATGTGCAAATTGTGTGAGTTTTATTGATTTTAAAAGAAGATATAAATTGCTTTGTTGGTCGAGTGGTTGCAAAGGACCACTGCTGAGCATAAGGTCTCAGATTCGATTACCAGGTCGGGCAAAGCGTTATTGAGTCATCAGGAATTTCTCAGTAACAGCCTCTTTGTGTCTGATTGATGGCAATAGGCTCGCCCCCTATTACATGGGACTTGAACATAACTGGCGAAATTTATTTATTTATTTATTTAAACTTTATGCAACAAAAGCGTACAAAGGCGGACTTAATGCCTAAGGCATTCTCTAACAGTCAACCAAAGAAAAAAAAAAAAAAAAATGTGGGTGTACTAATACCCAATTAGTACACCCACATTTTTTTTTTTTTTTTCTTTGCACACCTCTGCTTAACCAGGGATTACAGGCATGATGATAATTTAAATTGCAATAACACACAAAATATTTTTGCATAGCAGAAACTTACCTAAACTCTCATCAACATTTGATAAATGCTCAATTAGCTCATGCCTCCTCTCCTGAACCTCTGTCCTCTTGTCTTTAGGCACCTCATCATACCGAATCTTATCTCCGTAATCTCCTTCGAAGTAGATAGCCCTCTCCTCAATCAGATCTAAGATACCTTGGCAGTCTTTCTCTAGTCCTATTGGAAGTTGAACAAACGCAGCATTGTGATTCATTTTCGAACGCATTTGTTTTATTACTCTAGAAAAGAAATAAATATGGTAAATGACTTTAGTTTTGACATGTTAACATCTATACTAATACTAGCTAGCCCACGGCTTCGCCCGCGTAAAAAGTAACTTTCCGAAAAGTAATCTGAACTATTATCCCAACAGAACTCATTACTGGGATAAAAAGTATCCTATGTGTCGATCCAGAAAATGGTCTATCTATGTGCCAATTTTCATCCAAATCTGTTCAATAGTTTACACATGATTGTAACAAACATCCAAAAATCTTCACAAACTTTCCCATTTATAATATTAGTAGGAGGATAAAGCTCAAGAGCTTTTTTGTTTGTTTAAACACTAATCTATGGAACTACCGGTTGAAAAGGAGAATTTCTTTTAGTACACTATAGCCGACCCTAACGGAGAAGGGCAGTAACTCAACGAGGGTGAAACCACAGGGTAGGTATAGCTAGTAAAAAATAAAATGTTGGTCTAGATGCCATATTTCAGTATTAAAAATAATAAAACGATTCTACGAACCTATAAGGATTGGCCCCTAATCTATCAAGCTTATTAATAAATGCTAAACAGGGAACATTATATCTCTTCATCTGCCTATTAACCGTTAACGTCTGACTCTGTACTCCGCCAACAGCGCACAATACAAGCACAGCCCCATCCAACACTCTCAGAGCCCGTTCAACTTCTACCGTGAAGTCTACATGGCCTGGTGTGTCTATGATGTTGATATTGTGATCTTTCCATATCGTGTAGGTGGCCGCAGATTGTATGGTGATCCCTCTTTGGCGTTCCAACTCCATGGAGTCCATGACAGCACCCACATTGTCTTTGCCTTTTACCTGGAAAATTCGTAAGTTTATTTTTTTATTTTTTAACATTAAGTTATATTGAGTGTGGCAAAATTGGAAAATATTACTGCACAAAAATAAGACTTAGTTTGATTTGCATGTTTAGGATCTTGGCGAGTAAGTATGACCTAACTTTGTAAAACATTAAAAGCCGCACAATTTATATAGTTAAAGTCAATCAATCAATTAATTAATATTTCATGTTCATATTGCAGTAGGTAAGCTTAGCTAGGACAGAAAAGTTCCAAATTCAAAATAATACTTCGTAATTTAAAATTATTGGTACATACCTCGTGCATTTGGTCTATTCTGCCGGTATAGAACAATATTCGCTCTGTAAGTGTAGTTTTTCCCGAATCGATATGGGCAGATATTCCAATGTTTCTTATTCTTTCCAAAGCTTTATGATCAGCATCTTTGACGTGTGACGAGAATTTCTGCAACACAACACAATAAACATCACTCCTGAATAATTTAATAACGTTTTGTTTCAGAAATACGAGAATAATAAAATTACGTAAAAACCACCGGATAATCGATTAAATTGTAACAAATTCAAATTTACCTCGAGTTGTAACACATTTGATTTTTTTACACTTTTTAATACGTTTGTTAATCGTAATAAGTTTGTTATCGTCATTTTGCTTTCATAAAATTAAATTATCACAGAAGTTCTAGAATTTTTAGGTTACAGCTTCATGTCAATGTCATGTGGGTGAACTGTGGGCAGTGTTGCCAACTCAATTTTTGAAAGAGAGCTAGACCACCTTCGAAAAAGAGCTATAGTAGAGCTAAATTTTTGGAAAAAAAAGAGCTAAAATTAAAAAAAAGTTTAAAATCTATAAATTTTAATTATTGATATAGAAAAACGTAACTTGATATTATATCTTGTCAGATTAATAAGAGAGATATTTAAAAATACGATTATTCGCCGTCAAAACTATCGAAAGTCGAAACTGTGTGTTTTCACTAATTCTAATCCACTTGTGCTTGGCCCTAAGTTTTCCACATCATAAGGTGCCATTGTAGTTACTAATTTCTTTCGCCTTGAAAAGCAGTCTCGGATTCTTCTCGGAACTTTTGTGTGTATGGCCTACTCGATGACATTTTGCATGTTGCACTTTCCTATACTAAGTTATTGTAATTCGCACTACAGCTACACAAATAATCTCTCCAGAAGGAAGAGGAATGTTGAATGATCGAACAAAACGAAGTACTTAAATAAAACGAACGAAATGAAACAATACGGGTATTCCCCGTGGTTCAAGTCATCTAAATATGCATTTACTTATTGATTTACTCGTTAGTCAGCATTAAATTCGGATACAACCTACAATTTTGAAAGACAAAAACCCAAAAGTTCGTGTACTGGAATGGAGCTAAAATTTTAAAATAAAATAGCTAAAGAGCTAAACTGTTTATTTTGGAGCTAATTAATTGAAACTAGAGCTAAATTTAGCTTTAAAAGAGCTAAATTGGCAACACTGACTGTGGGAGTGCGAGGGGGGGGGGGAGGACCAAAAAAGGGACGAGAGGAGGCCATAGCCCATGGAAGAATCCACAGACTATAATAAGGTGCAACTTTAGTTCTTGGAAACTAATGCCAGTTAGTCCGAGGCTACACAGCAATTTTGCGAAAATAAAAAAATCCAATCTACAATCACGTTTTTTGAAAAAAATTGCTCGTACGCTGCCGCTGCCAAAAACCCGACAATGTGTGGGCTTACATTGATTTCGTTTCGTTAAAAAATCTTGCGGATATAACATTGCTCATGAACGGCAATGCGGCAGAGCGCTTTGAGCAAGACAGTAAAAAGTAGGTAAAAAAATTTCTTTGTCTAAGTCAAAGTCCAGTCAAAACATTTATTTCAATTAGACCAATAACAGGCACTTTTAATAGGCAAGAAGTCGGTAAGTTCGTTCCAAAACGGAGGTAGGCCTTGAAAGAAAAACGAGCAAGAAATTCCAAGGACACTCTTTTCAATTTGGTTTTTGCAAAATCCTGGTTACAATAATTATTATTCTTGTTGCTTCTACATGTGCACAGAAAAATACAATATAATAAGAATAAAGTTATAAGCGATAGTAGTTAATTTAGTTCTACTATTATAATAATGTGACTTAAGTGTTGTTAGTATCTATCAGAAGCAAGTAGCCATCCAGTGAATAACAAGCCTTATGCCATTGATAACGAGCAAGAAATTCCAAGGACACTCTTTTCAATTTGGTTTTTACAAAATCCTGGGGGCTTACCATCACCTTTTAAGAAAACGTTCAAATGCCTGTCAGTCAACTTCCATTCAAAAGCAGGCCTGCTTAGCAATCGCTAAAAATCGTACCATGACCGTATTAAAGGTGAACGATTATTGAACGGCAATGCTTGTCTCTGCCTGCTTTGATGATGAAGATGAAGTCTTAGTGTTGTGACTAAACAACGTTCAAAAACTACGATATAATTTTCTAACACATTACCGGTTTTTTTTAATGATAATAACTTTAATTTCTTAGATATGTACACGTTATAACTAAGATTATGTATTACAACTTACCATGATTTATTATCTAAAAGCTCTAAAAAGCACAAGTTTCACTTTAAAAAAACCTTTTTAACAATTAAAGATACAATGTGATATTCAGAACGTACCTACGTTCATCAACTGTCAGCGCGTAAATATAAACAAACATTTCACTTGATTAATTTAATGATTTTCACAGCCTTTTACAAAAGTAAATATAATGTTCAAAGCCCTACTAGAAATTAAAGTCGATAAGAAGTACTTTATTTAATGTGGTATAGAGTGCTTTTGGTAAATTTTGTTTCCGCAGTCACAATTATTGTAAAAAAGTATTTTGTTGTGTTCTTCCTACAAAAATACACACAATTTATAACTGGGTACATTTATAGTAAAGGAATTCATTGAAATATCGAAATACAAGAACCGCAATGCCTATAATCCAAGAAACATAACCTTTTTACAGGAATGCAACGGAGCCCCAGTATTCTTGACATCTCCTAATCTACTGAACTGAAAAACAATATAAGTATCTAGTAATTCCATCCAGTGGAGAGCCTAACTAATTAATCATTATACATGCCTATGTATTTAGGATGAAAATTAAAATAAAGAACTCATGATGTGTTTTTATATACATATACCTGCATATTAGAAACCAACAAAGTACACCATATGAATTTATGGCTCCTCAGGCAGTCATCTCTGTTACCAGTTTTTGTTCTTGTAAACTTTCATTGCATTTATATGGATGTACTTTAGCTTTAAGCATTATGTAACATCTTTATAAACAAATGGTATGCAATAAATGAATATGAATATGGATAATATGGGTTCCTACTTATATGTATATATGTTTCAGTCAGTCATAAGAAAGTATCATGTGATAAATGATAATAATTTAATTTGTAAACAGGTAAAAATTAAACACATTTTTTTAAACTAGATGCGGTCATTGTTTTATTTTCATAAATTTACTGTGTTACATTATGTTGTGTAGAAACACATGCATTTGCAAAACATTTGTGATTGGAAATGTAGCACTTGATGGGCTAATCAAGATCTCAATCGAGCCTTTAGTACATCAATGGTCCTCTCAATAATGTTTTGGGTCTTGTTATGCTTCTCAGTGTAAAAGGCTTCTGGAGACTGGTTCTGCATTCCAAATAAAATTGATGTCATTATTGTGTTTCTGAGTCAATACCGAGAATCTCCTGAAATAAATGGATTAAAAGATTACTTGCTTATGTTTTTCATTGTCACTTTAATACACAGCAAATTATGTTTAATAGCAAGGAACATACACAAGAAACACACTAGTGTAGTTATGCTCCACAATAGAAAATCTGAGGAATTGATAACACTCACCTTAGTCTCTGCTTAGATCACTAAGCCTTTGGAGGATTTATTATTTTCATTATAGGTTCAAAACCCTCGCACAAACGGGGGACTAAATCTTTTGATAGGCCTGTAAAATACAAATATTAATTGAGTATTGTAGATTTTGTAGAGTAGGTTTTTATTTATACTTACATTACGTATTTTCATAGGTTTTGGTTACCATTGATGATTTTAAGTTATATCTTCTTACCTATATTAATTGATTCTTATTCCCTGTCATTAACTTCATTATTGTTATTTATTTCCCAAATGCAACGCCGTTGGTATGTTTTTCCATACGATTTTCACACTTCAATTTTATTATTTACATATTTCGTACTCGTTACACAGCTACAAAAATGAAAAAGTCTGGTTAAATTCGCTTACAATTCTCACTATCCACTTTAAAAACTCTTATTATATATATAAACCTAACATGTTGCCACGAATATCATTTTAGATTATAAAACGATGTTGAAAAAGCTAGTCCCATACCCATAGTAACTTTTTAGCAATCGCTAATTTTGACATTACAGCCGTTCCATTATCATTTTGCTGCTGTCAAATAGCACGTCATAGTACGAAAGTCTATAGAAAAAAAAAGGTGAACGGTTTTGTAAACGTTAACTTAGCAGGCCTGTTACATTACAGGCCTGCTATAACGATGTCATAGTACAAAATAGCGAGGCAGTTCAATATCCGGGCAACTTCTGCCCTGCTATAGAGGTGATAGTAAGCCCCCAGGTTACAATAATTTTTATTCTTGTTGCTTCTACATATGAACAGAAAAATACAATATAATAAGAATAAAGTTATAAGCGATAGTAGTTAATTTAGTTCTACTATTATAATAATGTGACCTATGTGTTGTTAGTATCTATCAGAAGCAAGTAGCCATCCAGTGAATAACAAGCCTTATGCCATTGACAAAGTAGATATAACGTGAAGTTAGCCACATGTGTGCAGTTTCGTTATGTTGGCTGCGTGTAAGCAATAGACAAAAAAACAGTTTCCTTTCAGTTCAAAAAGAATATGGCCGTGTTGGGGCCGTGTGTGAGTGTAAATATGAATGGGCACAATAATATTCATAGTCAGTTAACAAAATCGTTAGAGAGAATTTTGGAGGATGCTTACTTGAGTGGTGAATTAAAACTAAGTGGACGCAAGTTGAGAGAGTTTCCTAAACCAGTGAAGTATGACCTGAGCGATACAGTTGTGGCTGGTAAGTCAAGTTTTATAAATAAATCGTGCTGCATTTCTATGCGTTTTACGTATAATATTTTATTTTGGGCCTTGTTATAAGTTCTTTAAGTATAGCGGAGTGTTTTAGAGACGTAACGTGTGTTATTTTTGTATACCGGCTGTCGTAGCGTCGCGGTTCCTTTTATTTGTCATCAAATCGATCAAATCATATTGATAACCACGATTGCTATCTAATAGTCACCTTCATTTCTAAGAATCGAAGAGGAAAAATGTGAAACAGCAATCTTGGTTTTAACGATGTAAATTAGATAAATCCGAAGCATGAACTTGTATTTTTCATTAAAAAAGTTTGGGAGATAATTAGCGTCCGTTTGGCCATGTGATCGGTAAAGCACAGTTATTCTCTGTTTCTGAGACAACACTACGCTGTTAATATCCGAGGAAGTTAATTTATGTGTTTCTTTATCATATAAGTTATAACAACAACTAAAAACTAACCATAACTCAAACAATTAACGGCGTGTTTGGGTTACGTTCAAAATACTTAAACCTTCATGGTTATCTACCTACCGATTGGCTGACTAAGTACTTTTATTGGTTAATCAGGATACTTATAGATAAAGTGCATTCTGTTACAAGCCTGCATTTCCTGTATTAACAATGTGGGTATTGAGTCTACAACCCCAATGATAAGACAAAAATAGAGACTAAAGTTCTGCAGTCCGAAATTCTTCATACAAAAATGTAGGTACCTACATAATGTAAAAAACAGATAGATAAGTATCAATATTGAAAGAAGATACAGCCTCAAGGATTTTGCATATAATTATGCATGAATAAAATGTGCAGCTGCACATATTCTTGTTGGAATCAGACATTTAAATCATACCATACTGCCATCTCTTATCCATATTGCATTTGAATAAACTGGGAATGTTAAAGGGACCTCTTATAACAAGTCTTGGTCATAGGTTGGTTATTATGAACTGCAATTTCCTTCCAATACATTGTAGGTGCATATAATGTAATAATATCCTGTTTGATACAGGAAAATTCCCTAGGCCCTGGGGAGTTACTGTCTATAATATTTTATGCAGAAAAGTATTATGTAGGTACCTACCTAATAATCTTGTTATAATGTTGGTAAGTAAGTACCTAGTTTAATAAATTTTACTAAATAGGTAAGAAGGTAGCTGCCTATCTGTTCCTAGAAATTTTGATAAAGTGGCAAACTGCATAGGTACTTTATTTTATTTATCAGTTGTTGTTTATCTTGTAAGTTTTAAGTAGGTATAAACCTACCTAAAATATTTTTATAGCATGATAATTAATTTGCTTGTTTGTATGTACACACGGCTACACATCAAGCTATACTTAACCAGTATAAGCTGACTTCTGATTGTACGAAAAGCATATACAATGCGAGGTCAGCTAAAACTGGTTTTGTATAGCTTGATGTGTAGCCGTGTGTACAAACAATGCAATTTATATGTTTTCAATTAACAACATTGTTTACAATATAAATAATGAGGTGTAATTTTTTTAATTGACTCAGAAAGTAGGTACCTGTCTATGATGTGAAACATTTCTTACTTGACCAGCTTGAGAATTAAAAACATTTCCATTATTGTCTATTCCCATAACATCAAACATGAATGTAAAATTTTTATTAGGCGAAAATGTTCCTAATGGCTGTATGTCGGCGACTTGTGCCCATAACTGGTTTCTTTTATTGCTACGGGCACAGGCGCCATGAGATACAGTGTGGGCTATTCTAAATAAAAAACGTTTACTTTTTATTTCGGCATTTTGCCGCCGAATTGTCGTGGGCGAAACGTCCGTGTTTTAGTTCAGACAGGTCAGTAATAGATATTTTGTAATGATGACGGCACGTAGCTAATTTAAACAACTTATTTTAGAAGAAACATTACTGCCAGTATCAAAAAAGTAGGATCTCTTGAAACCAACCGAAAAACGTAGTCGCACCTACTTTTTTTTTCTAAATTCTTTTTTCGAAAAGGGTTGGCACCCTTTGACTACCGATCCACAAAAACTAGGTACACACAAGTTCGCGTACTACTATAATAATAACAGCCTATTATTGTTGTATTGCAGGGCAATGGCCTTTTCTAATACAAAGAAGACACGAGTATTTATCAACACCTTTGCTCAAAGCGGATTGGCGATTTCATTCTTATTTATCTCTACATACCTAGTTTAGAGCAACCGCCACAACGCCGTCTGTACGCTAAAATGTTTTAACTAGGTAGGTACGCAACGGATTTTAATGCGGTATTGCATCAATAGATAAAGTGATTAAAAAAGTAGGTTTTATCTACATTGCACACGTACGAAGCCGGGGCGGATCGGCAGTTAATTACAAGTCCAGGTTTCCTTACGAAGTTTTCCTTCACCGACGTCAGTGACTGATCAGTGATATCCGAAAGACTTAACTTGCGAAGTGCGTTTAAATTTTGAATTTCAAACCAATACAATGTTTCTGTAACTTACCTACAATGACTACAGTTACCGGCACGTAAGTTGGCAAGAGTTTTTGTAGTGGGGGAAGTTTGCGCACGCACAATTTCATACATTTTTATATGCGCAAACTTCCCGCACTACGTAAATCTCTTGCCAAGTTACGTACCGGTAATTGTAATAAAATATCAGTGATACATCGTACTATCGACCTACCTACTGCATAACCACTGCAACTACCCACGCTCCTGCAACCCGTTCAACGCGGTTGATTATACAACTCGCGTGGGTTCACAAGATTCTCTGCTTTTCTTTTACATTAACAACAGTAAACTTTATGCAAGGTTCTTTGACTGCCTCGTTGGTGTAGTGGTCGCAAAGCGCGACTGCTGAGCATGAGGTCTTGGGTTCAATTCCCAGGTCGGGCAAAGTGTTATCGGGTTTTTCCATCAGGAATTTCTCAATAGCAGCCTCGGAGTCTGGATTTGTACCCGTTTGATGGCAATAAGCTCGCCCCCTATTACATGGAACTTAAACATAACTGGCGAAATGTGGGTGTAGTAATGGGTACACCTCTGCCTAACCCTTCGGGGATGACAGGCGTGATGTTATGTTATGCTTTGATAATACTGCCAGTACTTACTGTAAAGTCGTGTCATGGCATCCTAGTTGATACATTATCCCACGGGAATTGTACATTTTATGCCTATAATCTATCTCTGCGAAAAATTTCATCCAAATCTGTTCAGCCGTTCTGGCGTGATTGAGTAACAAACATCAATCCATCCAAACTTTCGCATTTGTAACAGAAGCAAGAAAGACGAACAAACCAATTAGGTACAGTAAGTAGGTAAATTAATTTGACAACGTAGGTATTGATATAAATTCAATAAAAGGACATAGGTAGGTAATTATGCTTGGATGAAATAAAAGTAGGAAAGATACCTAGGCTGGAAACGAAATAAAGGTAGGACAAGTTGTGCTTCAGATACCTAATGCAGGCCATCCACCATCCAATCTATCGTCCAATCGGCAGGACGCTACCGATTGGATCATGCCGATTGGACCGTGGATGGGAGTGGATTGGCATGACAATTATAACTATCATGCCAATCCACTCCCATCCACGGTCCAATCGGCATGATCCAATCGGTAGCGTCCTGCCGATTGGACGATAGATTGGATGGTGGATGGCCGGCATAAGTAATGTTAATGTTCGTTCTGTGTGATAATCATACGAAAAGAGAGAGTAGCGTTATTTAATTTGTACGCTAAACACAGAAATGTACAGAGCTTTGGTTGAGTTCATCCGAAGTACAATCCTATGGTCGAACACTCGAGTGCCTAATATTTTAACACCACATGTTATAACTTGTGAGCAAGATTGAGATTGAGATATATGCGTGTTCAATGTTTTAGGAAAGTAGTTTTAAAAGAATAGGTAAGTACCTACCAATCTTAGGTAACTTTTTCAATTAATTTCTTTCTTTATCAATTAAGTTTAATCTTAGTCTTTACTGGCAATACTGGCATCGGTGAAGGAAAACATCGGGAGGAAACCTGGACTAATAAATTAATATAGGTAAGTCTGAAAGCGCCAATCCGTCTTATCTGTATGAAAAGAGGCCTTTGCCTAGCTGTCGGACAGGCTAATATTATTAAATAAAAAATCTTAATTAAACGAAGAACAAAGGTTTTAAGTAGATATCACGCTTGAACACACACCGGAGCATAATGCGGGTCTGCGGTTTTATCTTTACATGTACAGTCAGCAACGAAAGTCGATTAACAATGTTACTTTTTTATATCATTTAAACAGACACTAAACACATAATGTACTGGCTTTCAGAATTTCAGGGAATAGTAAGGATTTATTTTATCTTAATTTTATATTCATTGCGTTTTACTTTTGATATTGTACTTAATAATTAGGATTTAAAAATCATAAATGTTAATCGACTTTTGTTGCTGACTGTACCTAATTACCAAAATTTCTAAGATAACACGCATTATGTAACACACTGACAACGCGTCCTTATACGATGTAAACTTTCAACATGCTTTCCCGTGTGTTACCTGCCTTAGAAAAGCAAACATGTTACCAACAATAAGAACACTCAAGCCGCCTCCTCTAGAAATAAAATAAAATTCAATAGACTAACATACATACATGATAACATCACGCATGTAATCCCCGAAGGGTTAAGCAGGGTGTACCCATTAGTTGCCAGTACCATTATTTCGCCAGTTATGTTTAAGTCCTATTGCCATCAACCGAAATAATCCTAACGGTAAAACACTGCTCTACCTGGGAATCGGACCCTCATGCTCAGCAGTCGGGGTTTGCGATCACTAGACCAATGAAGCAGTCACGTAATAGACTAACGTTTTTCAATCAATTTTTTTTAAATACTAAAAAATCATTCTTTTAGCACGCACAAATTTTTTTCGTATCCCATTCAGCAAACCCTTTCATTCAATACCCATATCATGGGGGTGCATTTCAAATAGCCAATCCACCATCTTGGATGTCCGCCATGTTGGATTTAAGTCACGTGACTATTTTTTTTCGTATTCCTGACAGCAAACCCTTTCATTTGATGCCCATATCATGGGGGTGGATTTCAATCAGCTAGTCCGCCATCTTGGGGAGGCCGCCATATTGGATTTGTAATGACGTTTCTTAGCTAGTCATGTATTGTCATCAGAACTCAAAGCATGTGCAAAATTTCATCCTAATCGAAGACCTCCAAATGGGTCAAATTAGGATTCCAAGATTTTCTTACATGGGTGATTCTACGATAAGAGGTCATGTGTACGGCAATCACTATAAAATAGCTTTTTTATTCTACGTCTTGCTATTTTATGCAATTAATCACATTACCTAAATGTATTTTATTAATTGCATCATGATTAAATGCCCAATTAAAGCCCATTTTCCTGAAATTCCCTAGGAAAGTGTGAAAACGTCTCTACCCTGGCCTGTCTCCTTACCGTTTTTCGTTAAACATGCAGGCAGTACATACCTTAAAAATCACTGTTGACAAATTAAAGTATGTTTAGCATGAATTTAAACAGGTATACTTAAGTATCATAAAGATAAAATAGAACAATAGTTGTTTATTTTCAATAATTTTCGAACTTCATTTTTGTCCCTCTTTTTTTGCGTATCTACCCTGGCCAATTTTGATATGCTAATTACAAACAAAAATATTAGACGGCCATGTTCGCTATTAGGGCTCAAGGATGCGTATCAACGTGAATTAGTTATACTAAAAAAACAAGCCCTTAGATCCCTGTCATTTGTTAGTTGGCGCGACACGAATGTGCAACGCAGTAGCTTCGCGATGTGAAAGTGTCTCTACCCTGGTAAGTCGTAAAATTGTTAAAATTCACTTAATTTATTTGCATTTTCTGCCTAAAGTCAACAATACCTTGTTGGTTGAGGTGAGATATATTATTTACCCAATATTAACTTCTGACAGAATAAAATATTAAATTTATCACGAAAACGTCTCTCCCCTGCCGTATTTCCCCTGGAAAAATAATTGCCAGGGTAGATATTAACCAACCAGGGGAGATCATGTGGATCATAAGATGTTTGGTATAATGATTCAGATACACCTAGCTTCTATCAACATCCTCAAAAATTGTTATAAACGATCGTAACACGAAAAGGAGTATCGTAAGCAGAGAGATAACATTATAAAACTATTAAAAATGATTCAGAAAAGTATGAATTGCGAAACAAAAAGAAGACGAAAAATATTTTAAAAAAGGAAGAGAAAAGGATAATAAAAACTGTATAAGTGTAGGTAATATGAACATTCTTTTAATTATAACTAGCAAGGCGCTAGTCTACTTAATTAGTATTGATAAAATAATATTTTATTATTTCTTGAAAGTACGATGTCATGTTATTTTCTCATATTTTTGTCAAAAACACTAAAGAAGCAGGAAGAAGAAAGGCTGTAATATAAAATGTTACTGTGATTATAAATTAAGTGCAATGTTTAATAAAAGTTGATTTTATTCATTGTTTTATTACGTCAAAGTCTCTCCCCTGCTCGAAGTCTTTACCCTGGCCTTCTAAAAAGTAACTAAATATGTATAAATTGACTTGCCCTTACATGAATGTGTACATAAAGGGGGCTAAAATCGCAATAGGTATATGTGTTTGATCAAAAAACTCAAATTTTTCCCCTTGGCCGAATCTTCTATGGACGCGGAACCTCTTATCGTAGAATCACCCACATACATAGTTACAAGTGAAGCTAATATAAGCGTGTTAAAAACAAAAATATATACTGTAATAGATACTCTAAAAAAGGTTTATTAAGTAGGTAGGTAGTCCTTTCTTGTTAGTGAAAAGGTCAAAGTAATCTTAAATCATTAAAGTGCTTTCTGAGAGCCAATCTGTCAGTCTGTCTCAACCCTTTTGTTAAGAACTTAGTAATTCACTACATTTTGCAACTCAAGAAAAGCTTGAGTGATTAGTATCCATAAAAGGAGGTTTACCTACTTCAAAAACAACGAAACTTTGTAATCTCTTTATCTTGACAGACAATGACGTAACTTCCTGTGAGCACTTTTCTATATTTTTTGTGTCAGTTAAAGTATTGTGTTTCAAGTTAACAGTACAGACTAAAGCTTGCATAGTAATGGAAAACGGTTGTTTGAAGTATCAAATCTTTTAAAGGTTTCACATTACAGCACAGTACCCAAGACCCTAATTTATTATATTAAAGCGAAATGTCACTCATTCACTGACAGATTATACGAGAAAACTCGAAAACTACTCGGCATATTAAGCTAAAATTTGACAGTTAGGTTATAAGTAGGAGACATCAGCTTATACCGAATCAAAGGGTCTTTGACTTCCACGCAGAAGAAGTCGCGAGCAGAAGCTAATGATCTACGTATGACATAATATTATGGTTCTAAAATAGGGCTGCTATCGCCTAAATTGCCGATTCCGGGCAACAACCTCAAAAATCCCGGACATTTTAGTGAAATTGAGATTTCTTCCCGGACACTCCCAAAAAATACGTTTACAGTAAAAATAAAAAACCATCGTTTACATTTTCATTTCTTTATTAACTTACATTTTTTATTTATTTTTCCTAAATTTCAATAAGTCGGTACTTATTCCCCTGACACTAAAGGTGTCCGGGTTAGACCCGGACACTTCGACAACCCCTCCCGGACGTCCCCCGGACGCCCTCTAAACTAGGACAAATCCAGGAACCCGGACGGATGGCAGCCCTATCCTAAAAACAAGAGGTAGGAGCTTAGTATTGTCAACTCTAAATACTACAGTGTATGGTTCAAGTGTTCTCTGTTTTAATTAAAAGTATTTTGTTTTGATATTATAGGATTCCACCTTGACGCTGGGAATTAATATCATACCATGGTCCTTTGTGGCTTCTGAACAATGATGCTTGATTAATAATAATAATCCTTGTAACAGGTGTGGGATCCAGTATATCAAGTAGGTAATATTAACTCCCCTATTTACATAGCAATCGAACTGCTAACCACATCATAGGAATGCGTTCATACTATGACATCAGTTACATCGTAGACTCATTTGGTCCTAACATCCGCGGTAATGACATCAGCATCAACGTGAACTTTGGTCCTTACATCCGAAGTAGAATTGGGTAGTTGGTAGCATTAACCAATGACTCCGAGAAAAATTATGTTACTACTACTTACTAACTTCTAAAAAAACAAATTTTTTCGTTCGGGTTGGCAAAAAATCTATGGAGGAATCGCATTGGAGCTCGTAGAAAATAAGTCAATTGATTGGCGGTGTCAAGTACCCTAATTGGGTAGTTGACACTATTAACCAATCATTCCAAGACATAACATCTCTAAAAACTACACTTTGTATTAGTCCTAAAAATCCGAATTATTTTCAATGACTGAGTTTTAGTTGGTTTTTAAATCAATAAAAAGTAAGTCAATTGAGTTGGCAAATAAGTTACGTCACAGGTTGCGATTAACATACAAAATCTATGAAGGAATATCGCAGCTTTTGTCATGACAACTAATAAAAAGTATGGTCAATTGACTGCTGGCGTCGTCTATCCAATTACCAATCTCTGAAAGTACTTATCTAATTAATCATAGTAGGTACTACGCATATTATGTCATTATCATTACCAAGGTCTTAAGACAAAGGAGCGGATGAGCACTTTAATTGAACTTGCTGATAGACAATAATGGACGGTCAGGGGTTCTCAAAGTGCGGGCCGTAGAGAGTAAAGAGAGGCACCGTAAGCTTTATCCTTCGATTTAAAAAATGTGTGGAGATTACTAAACTCACACGTCACATTAATTAAGTTGACATTTTATTTTATTTCTTATTTTTCTTGAATGATAAATGTATTCTTGTGGGTCAATAAAAATATTAAACTCAGCTTTATGTGGTATCATTTTGTACCCTATTTCGACTAAATAATAAACTTGAAAGTGCGTCGCGAACTGAAAAGGTTTGATCTGAGAACTCCTGATTTAGTTACTAAGAGTACATAACAGAAAAAAAGTCTTCCATTTTAATTAAAATACTCATATGAAATTGTTACGTCCAACTTTTTGATATGAATCTGACTTACGAAAAAATGTGGCGAGTATTTTGAGGTAGGCATTCCAAATTCGCTAAAGTTTCGTGGACGAAGAAATAATTATGTTGCTGACTAGGACTGCGTTATAATAATACCAGCCTATTATCGTCTCACTGCAGGGCAAAAGCCTCTTCTCATACAGAGAAGGCACAAGCATTGATTAGGTACCGCACTTGCTTGAGGCGGTTTGGCGATTTTAAACATACCTAGGCTATCTTACTTACAAAATGCGAATGTTTGGACGGCAGGATGTTGTTTACTCAAGTACGCCTAAACAGTTGAACGGTTCTGGATGAAATTAGGCACAGAGATAGATTATAATCTTACTTTTTATCCCAGAAAATGTACGGGGGGTTCCTTTGGAATAATATTTCAACTTTAGGGCGGTCGAGGTCACGGGCACAAGCTACTTCTAATATACCTAGTTAAAAATGTGAGCCCGTCAGCCGTAGCACAGTATAAATATACTACCAGTAAATGGACTCGGCCGTAACCTTGAATTAAATGCCTACTTTTTCTCACGCGTTAGGGCTGCCCGCCGCCTATAGTATTTAAATTTCATCAACCTACTTGAGTTTCTTTCTAGTTTTGTGAATGTAAATATTATATTATTTTTTTAGTTTATTTAAATTAACTATTTTAATTTAATACAAATAATGTTAAAATTTAAAAAAACATAGGTAAATAAATATTGTAAACAAAAAGCCACAAAAAATTTAAATTTAGTTTTGAACTCAAACCATTTTGTAGACCAAATTGTTTCATCAAATACAGTTGTAATTAACAAGTCCATTATGTGATAAAACAGTATTCAAAAAATTACCTACCCTAACTTTACGTATTAAAGATCAAATTGGCTTAACTGTATCACACTGTATTCTATAATATTGGCCTCCTTGAACAAGTCGTTCTTACTCATTAAGCTCGTACGTATAGAATATTTTATCTACTGCTAATTGCAGAAGGTTCAAATTCATCTAACTTTACCATTACTAGGTTACCATTTATTACGAGTGTAAACGTTAAATGTTATAAGTAT
Source organism: Hoplodrina blanda (assembly GCA_949316365.1). Lineage (NCBI taxonomy): Eukaryota > Metazoa > Arthropoda > Insecta > Lepidoptera > Noctuidae > Hoplodrina > Hoplodrina blanda. Next base: position 13,505,955 of record OX438581.1, read on the forward strand.
AACCTTACTAATATTATAAGTACATATAACATTATCATATTATACTACGCGCCACGCGGCTAGCGAATTCATGCAACCAAAAACAGCACAATATTTTCTACTCGTCATATTAATCAAGATTTTTAGAGAAAAAATCGGTTATTCGCGGTTAAAAAATAACACACCGTCCGTTCGACACTGCGGTACAGCCGTGACTGTCTGCGCCGCGAGCGCACCCCAAGATCGAGGCGCGTAGGTATAGCTCGCATTTCGTCCGTTTATATGAAGTTGGAGTACTGATTATATCTTTATATTGTGGCCGTAGTGTTGGACTGTCAAGTCTTTCTTATTTTAAAAAAGCGTTTTTATTTTAAAATATCTCATAGGCATAGAGCAAATCTCAGATCAAAGAAACTTTGATCTGAGGAGCAAATAAATAAGTTTGTATCTGACTCAGCCAGCCAGAACTTATACAGTACCTACTAACTACAGTTAATTATTGAAATTTCGTTAGCAAATAAACTGCTTCGTTGTGAATTTTAGCGATTTCTGGTAGTTTGTTTTGTTTATTCGAATGTAAAGGTCAGGTTCAATATTACGTGAATCGAATGGTAGGTAACGGTTGAGTCAGAAGCTGATCTAATTTTATTCGCACTGTTTGTATAGATTTCCATTTTATTTGCATTGGCAACTTTATTATTTAGATGTCAATTATCATCTAGGTTTAAAGAATAAATATAATTAAAGTGTCCGTTTGTAACGTCAAAATGACAGCTTATCACAAAATAAGGATTTTAAAACTGTCTGTTTGTTTGTTCCGTCTCCGAAACTGCTTAACCGATTTTGACGGGACCGTTCCACTGGTGGATAGCTGATGTTATAAGAAGTAACTTAGGTACGCTACTTTTATATTTGAAAAAATTGGATAATGCGCATAAAATTAAATCCCTGCTGTTACACCAACCATTCACGCGGACTATGTCGCGTGCATGAGCTAGTTAAATTAATAAAGTCGTTAGAAGATATTATACCTACATAATAATCACTACATAGTATAAAACAAAGTCGCTTCCCTGTCTGTCTGTCCCTATACATATGCTTAGATCTTTAAAACTACGCAACGGATTTTGATGCGGTTTTTTAATAGATAGAGTGATTCAAGAGGAAGTTTTATAGGGTGAACACGCCAGTTCGCCGACCACCTCCGGCTCTCGACCACTTTGCGAAAATTAGGTAAAAATAAGGAAACCGACGCGCGGAAAATGTTCGAATTGCATGCAAACGAACGGTCATTCAGTATTCTACCTACGCGTCATCGTTTGTCCACCTAAGATCGTTTGATGCCGCTCAGTGAAGTAATGAACTTAAGCTCAGTACACCAAGTCACCAAATTATAGCTAAAATTAGTGGACGGGAACATTTTCTAACGTCAGTAAAACATGTTATTATTTAGTTTTGAACATAAATATTATGCTTGGTGTGTCAAAATATGTTTGTATTTACTTATAAACTAATAATCAATTGGAAATTACGAGTGTTTAATTAAAATAATTAGTGGTCGGTCAACTAGCTGCTAAAATTACGCTTCCGTTAGTTTACGACCACCTGGTCGGGAACTAGCTGAATTAGACTAGATAATTTTCAAAGATTGTGGACTTACTGCAAGATATAATGTGAAAAATTTCGATTTATTCTATTCATTTCGGCATAGCTGATTCGCTCGCCAGATTACGACCGGCTAATTGTATCAAAGAAACTAAACTGTAAGCCCTTAAAGTTCTCAAATTCTCAAATCATGGTGGTCGACAACGGATCAGTTGTCGACCACCATGATTTTACTCTGAAAAAAATCGACTAGTTTTTGGCGGTGTACAATTTTTTAATAAATATTCCTTACCTACCTTACATAGAAGCAGCATATAAGATTATACCTGCCAGTTTTGTACTCTATAATATTAATAAATTGTGATTATAAAAAAAAATATTAATGATTTTATTTTCGACTTTAATCTGATAGTGCTTGAGTTGTTTTTACAGTGGCTTTCTACCGGTCGGGAACTAGCGGAAAAGACGGTCGTTAACTGACTGTAAGTGTCCGGGAACTGGAAAAATCACACTTTTCGATATATCTGTTAATTATAAAATAATACATTAAAATAATTTAAAAAAAAATATCAGATCGTGTAATTTATACATTTTTCTTTCACATGTAGGCCCAATATCAAAAAATTAACGCTTTTATTAATAACTATGTGATTTTAAAGATGACAAGTCGACTAAGTGGTCGTGAACCGGCCTAATCACCCTACCTATGTATAATACATGCACCCGTGCGAAGCCGGGGCGGGTCGCTAGTATTCTATAATCCATACGTATAATAGGTATTTTAAAACATGTCTTCTTAATCATTTTATTTTTCTTATTTTCGTAGATTCTGTAGGTAGATTGATCATATTGCGCGCTAGCGAAGTCGCAGAGCAACTAATTTATTAATAAGAAATGTGTCAATCACCTGTGAAATTTTATACTACCAACCAAAAAAAACCGGCCAAGTTCAAGTCAGACGCGTATGTGAAGGCTTCCGTTCCATCTCACAATATTAAGATTGAGAAAATGCAGAAAAAACATCGTTTCTTTTGGCGATATTGCGTAATGAGTAAGTGAATGAGTGACCTTTCGTTTTTTTAATATTTAAAAGAAGAAGATTGTTATAACTGCCATAGTAGGTACTACACGACCTAAAAAATCAAGTACCTATCTATTACAATTCAAAAGATACAGCCTCTGGCCTAGGGACCGACGGATGAGCGTGAGCATAGCATCTTTACTAGTCCTCACGAATCTGGCTTTCATATACAAATACAAAAAAAAAAACTAATCCGGCTGGTATTTCCACCAGAGATAAGCACGCATAAACAAACAAAAAATTTTTTACTACGTAAAACGCATAGTGATTAAAATCTCCATCATTGCCAAGCTAAAATAAACAACAGCTGGTAGGTAGGTATGCTAAGAAACAGGAACGCTACCTCAAAAGAGGGAAACGGATTATTATCCTTTTCCTTCCACTCTCGACAGTTAAATACTGCTCTTTTCTCAAATTCAGGTCACAGTGGAAAATGTTAGCTGCTGGTGCTATTGCAGATGTATGTAAAATCGGCGTATGGAGGCCTGAAAGGTTTTAATAGTTGAAGTTTTAGCACTTTGATTTGGTCTTGAGCAATGATATTCTAATAAACAGATATGTTATACCCTTACAAAACAACAGAAAAAAGTGTTCCGCGCCGAGAGGCAGCACACATACACACATTTCATTCATTTTACATTTCACTACAAGTAAAAAAGGATAGCTTGATACAACCTATAGGAAAAAAAGTGACAGCTAGATGTTGTCAATTGCGCGTGAATGTGAACAGACATTATTCGAGCCACCAATCACCGCACGTTGGCATCATAGACTAACAAATTAACTAGGTAGAAGGTACAAACCGCGTGTACAGAATTTGTAGCCGGGATTTGTGCCTATGCAACGAATAAACTCTCTCTTGCTGTTGTCACATAGTAAAGTAATATAAACGATTCATTAATTCTTTGTTTACGATGTCGGCGACGAAGACCCCATGCACGTACGTACTATAACGCAAGTACAGTTAGTGATATTTTGTAAGGACTTTATAGTTAAGTTTAATTTTTGAAAGGATTCTATAATTTGTTTTTTTGAAAGGATTTTAAAGTTGTTTTCTTATGTTTTATTGTACTTATTAGGTAGGCAGAAACTTTAATTTACTGATAAGGATATTAGGAAAACTTGTCTGGTTAGAAAACATAACGTAAGGGAATTTGTGCAAAATTGGTGTATTATGTCTTATTGGAACGATGTTAGCGTAATCCAATTAGAAAAGTCTAGTAGGATAGTAATTTGAAAGGTTTTTGACGAAAAATTGTATGATAAGGAATAATTACGTAACTTGAAAATGAGGTTTTTTGTTTATGGAGGAATATTAAATATTTCTATCATATTTTGGTAAGATCACATAGAAACAAGGTTTACAAAAGGAATTGTAAAAATCTCGTAAGTATTGTAAAAGTTATAGTCGATTGTTCAAAGTGAAAATGTTAAAAGAACAATTTTTACACTTCAATGTTCTAGGGTTTTTGTCAGACTGTATTTTATCATTATGTAATTGATTTTAAGTATTAAGTATTAAATTATAATGAAAAGTTATTAAAAGGGAAACTAGAACTCTGGAGTAAAGATGACTTTACTGCCTAATATTCGCATCTGTACTTTTATTCTATGTCCGGAGTGCACGCATCCTTGTCGTTCTCACGACAAAAAATGTATTTTCCATCTCTTTCTTTTTTCTAACCTCAAAATATCAGAATATTAGGAAAATAATTGAAATATATTAATAAATCGAAGTATATTGCGTACTTACGTGTGGTATGAGATCCCTTGTGTTTTATTAACTTTGGTATCGTAATTGGTACACTTTCTAAACACACACGATGGCATTTTGGATGGTAATTACGTAGCAGCGCGCAACGTATCACTCGTAGTAGTGCCAGACACAGACTAAAGGCAATGCGTCCTAATTAGGACGGTTTCTGGTCTTCACGTTTTGCGCGCTTATAACATATCTGTTTACTAAAATATCATTGGTCTTGAGACACTTTTTCTTTTTTAATAGAACCATTGCTCCAATAGAATTTTCTCCTGTAAGTATCGTGGGTGCGTTTACAAAGATATAAGCTCGCATAGACCCGAAACAACTAATACCTCCTACACTCCTGACTTTTTTTTAGTTTGTTAATATAATTGTTTAAAAAAGAAATCTTAATCTGTGGTCCTTTTAACATCCTGACAATTTCTAAGATTTTCCTTTTGGTTGAAAATTAGCAATTACCTGGACCTATTTTAATTAATTAGGTAATACTTATAAGTCTGAAATTGCCAATCCGCTTTGAGCAAAAATATCAATGTTCGTGACTTAATAAGAAGAGGCATTTGCCTTACAATTAGGGTTGCCAACTCTTTGTCGGTCAAATATAGTAGTTCTAAAATTTTTACCCATAGAAAATATAGTAGGTAAGGAAAATATTTAAAAAAATATAGTAGGTTTCAAAATAAGTCCTTTATTTGTAAAAAAATCGAAAATCGAAATTGACAATCTATTGAACGTAACTGTCAACTTGACATTCCAGAATCGTTATGAAATAAATAATTACGTTTCGTTTTATGCTTAGACATTTTGAAGCGAATTCAAAATATAGTAGTTTTGCCTACTATATCTTTTTTCCAAAAATATAGTAGGCGGGGGCTCTAACATAGTAGGATACTATATTATATAGTAGGGTTGGCAACCCTACTTACAATGGGACATTAATAGGCTGGTATTATTATTTTACACTTAAGGTACCTCATTTATTCTACAAAAAAAACCAGTGGAATTGCTTTGTAAATAATAATACGCATCAAATTGAATCAATGAGGGAAACTCCTCGCGTGGCTGTCTTTCAAATTATATCTCGCTCATTTCTCGAAAGTGGTCTTATAAGTGCGATGAAAGTTGTAATTGTGATTATTTACGCTTATCGTAAAGATCTGCTTTTAGATTAATAAGCAGTAGAGGTAGTTATGCATACTTGTTATTAATGACGGAAATGTGATTTCAACATCTGGATTATAATAATTTTATGTAGAGTAACCTAATCTGCTTCGTTGGTCTAGTGGTCGCAAAGCGCGACTGCTGAGCATGAGGTCTTAGGTTCGATTCCCAGGTCGGGCAAAGTGTTATCGGGTTTTTCCGTTAGGAATTTCTCAGTTGCACTGCAGACTCTGAGCCTGGATTTGTGCCCGGTTGATGGCAATAGGCTCGCCCCCTATTACATGGGACTGGAACTTTACCATAATTTGCTAAATGTGGGCGTATTAATGGGTACACCTCTGCCTAACCCTTCAAGGATTAGGGATAGGCGTAATGTTACGTTATGTAGCCTAGCTAAAACATGTAGTGTTGAACAAAAATAACGAAATTTTATTTAAAACTACATAGATGATCCGGTAAATTTCGTACCATCTAGAATGTTATTTTTTCCTAAACGACCCCAGTATTGGAGCAAACAAAACAAAAAAGGACTATTCAAATCGGTCGAGCCATTTCCGTGTTTTTGCGAGACTTACGTACGGCAACTGATTTTTATGTTTAAGTATAGATATAAGCACTTATATGTATTCTTTTTATTATACTAATAGAGAAGGAAAATACAAAGTCATATTTAGTAATTTGTTTAGAGTTGTAGCAGAAACAGCATTTATAGGGCGTAGTTCCGGTTAATTGTTTTCAACATTTGTTTATTGCCACATTTCCCCATGTTCATGTGCATTTTATCACGGACACATGTGTCTGCAAAGTTTTGTAGGTACTTCAACTTTACATAACAGTCCTCGGTACATGTGGGTAATAATAAAAATACGAGTAAACGCGACAGGTGCATTCAAGCGCGCTCGACCATATCCACACTCCGGATACGGGGGGGACGATAGAACCAGGTAATTCCAGTTCACTGCTTGCTAACTATACGCAAACTATACAAACTAATTCTCGACTTTACATCCCTAGCAATAAAGTCGTTACCCGAAATTAAAAAGCTTAATGTTGAACCAGAAATACACGGAAAAAACAGTTCACTGTTTATATGCAAACTTCAAGAACTAATTCTCGACTTTACAACCTTAGCAATAAAGGCGTTACTCGAAATCAAAAAGCTAAATGATGAACTAGAAAGGTACGGAAAAAAGCAGTCCCCTGTTTGGAGATCCCATTCAAACGTTGACACTTATAACGCAGGTACCATAACAAGTTCATGTGGGTAGATAAGTGGGTGTGTAGTAAAAAAAGTAAACACATCACCATAATCATTTCTGTTATCGTTTAACGCCATAACTGTACCACGGGATGACCTCCATGTATTTTAATACGAGCCTTATCTCGTGACCCTTTTAATTTTTCCAATACATTGCTTCATTGACTTCGGGTAAACTGACGTAAAATTAGCCCCAAGGGTAACCTAACACATTAGTATTATTAATGCGTATTTAAATATTCGCTAGCACCATAGTTTTGGCGAACTTTAAACTTTACAATGCATCATTCTTATTCGATTTGTTGGCCGGTCGTGACGCCAAGAATACTGATAGATGTAGCTCGACCATGCATGTTGAATACGAATCAGTAGGCTTGTGAAGACCTGTATTGTCTTTTCGTATAGTCGGATAATTTTAGCGTGGTAATAAATTTGTATGCAGGTGGATACCAACTTCCTCCACGCTCGGCTTGTCTGGGCATGTCCTTTAATATTAACATAGACGTAGGCGACGTACTCAAGTGGCCTGCTTGTTAGGTATTCAGACGGAAAAAGGGTTTAGCTTTTACATTTTGTGCTCTGAAATTAATGATGAACGAGAAAGCTTTGTATGCTTTTGCAGGTTGTTTTATTAATGTACTTGGCTTCAAACAATATAGCGAAGAAATTTAATTGAATACATTTCATAAGTATTTGCTCAGACAGAGAACGGATTTTGCGTTTTCTCTGAAGGTTATTGCCACCTACTTAACAATAAAATATGTATCTCTTCTCGTACAGAGAAGGCACGAGGATTGATCACCGCGTTTTTTCAAGGCAGATTGGTGATTTCAGACTAATATTAATAAATTGTAAGTCCAGGTTTCCTCACGATGTTTTCCTTCATTGATGTCAGTGATGACCTTAACCTTTTCACCGCCAGCGAACACAGAACGCGATGCCTCGCCCAGCGCCAAGCTATATGATAATAGTTGAAATGAAGAGCTTCTAATAAAGTCGTGGCGCTGGTGGCACGAAAATCCGGAACTTCTATTGAAGTCCGTGGCGGTGAAAAGGTTAAAAAGTACCTACATAAATGACTCGAAAAGGTCACATTGGTACTTGTATGATATACAATAACCCACAACCTCCTCACAACCACTGGGCCATCACGACAGAGCAGATCACAGCAGAGCGTTTGACCAATTATAGTACCCCAGATATTGCTAGAAAAGAAGCTGTAATGATAATATGTATAAGTAACTTAACGAGCAAAAGCAATAAATTCGATTGTCAAATCTCGAAAGCATGAAGCGTGCGCACACGCAAAACAATATGCAATCAATTTAAAACTTTCATGCTGTAAACCACGCAGGCGTTACTCAAAACAGATAATAAATACATCGAGACACGAAGTAAGAGCTACCTACCGCAAGAACATTGATTACTTATCCTAACCAATAAAATTATTGTGAAAGTGGGTATGTATGTAGGTAGGTACGTTTGTTCCTCTTCAGCGTGACTGGAAACGAATCTTTCAAAGTCAAAGTCAAATTGTTAATTTCAATTTGACCATTAAAAGGCAATTTATAACGTCATTTACAAGAAAAAATAAATATTAATTCTGTTTGATCCTTCCACAAGGTATTGCCTCCCTGCCAAAAAAGTCTCACTCTCAGTAGTTACCTTATTGGGTTAATTGATACACTACATGATAGATCTGCAGTACAAATCAACGATCATGTTCCTTCCACAAGGTATTGCCTCCCTGTTCAAAAAGTCACACTCTACTTCAGTAGTTACCTTATTGGGTTAATTGATACACTACATAATAGACGCAGTACAAATCGATGATCAATTCAACCAAAATCCAAGCATGCAAAGACGCCAGTAAAAGTTAGTACTCCAATAAAACCTGCGATTTCTAACAGTTTGCGTGCCGACTGCTCGTGGGAAGTGCATTGATTCAATTAAGAATATTAAATTAACTCCTCGGTAGATCTGCGCCGGCGGCGCACTTTATCGAGATCAAAATGCGCGTGAGTTTAAGTCTCGATTGGCAACAACACAAGAAGGATTATGTGCAGCCATCTTGGCGTCATGTGTTCGTGTTATTGGTTTATTTGTGAGTGGATAATGCAATTACATTTTATTGAAACTGATGCATAAAAGGGCCGTCTTATAAATTGACTGTAGGTACTAATGCACGGGAGTCGGTTCTTGCATTTTGGCAAAGGATTCATCATCATCATCAGCAGCCTACGGCAGTTTATTACTGGTTATAGGCCTCTCTAATCGCACGTCGTTAATCTGGGTTTTCGGCAACTCTCATCCATGATCCAGCTGACCTCGCGAAGATCGTCGTTCTAGCTAGCATCAGGACGAGTCTACCCCAACGGTCATCGGTTTTACGGTGAATATGGCCAGCCTTTTGCCAATTCAGCTTGCTTATTCCGTGAATTACATCGACTACTTGAGTTTATCATCTTGTTTCGGGTACAATCTCTCGAAAAACTCTGTAGATCGCTGAGCGACCTTAAACTTATGGACCAGCCGTAAGAAAAGATTATTTTTAACGGTCAATTATAATTTTAATTGCACTACAATTAATACAATAACCATTATGCTCAATTCTGTAATTTCCATTCCGTGTCCACACTAAACAGTCCTCGTGTCACAATATACCACCGGTTCACGGCCTACGCATTTTTTCCACTTCGGCATTCAATTAATTAGTATTTTTATATTAGAAATCTCCAGGTAATTCGTGTCATTGCCCGCCTATGGTCGCCGCTCACTTAATTTAGGTAATTGCTTTCAAACAAATTTAACAACGATAATGGGGATAAATATCCATTCTGGGAGTTGTCGGTCTTATAGACTAATAAACTCCAATCATGTCTGGCTTTTCAAATACTAATTTGGAGGGCAAAGCACTAGAATAATAACTGGCTTGTGACTGCCATTTTCGTAGAGGTCAGATTTGATTGACATAGCTATTTAGAACAAAATATAAGATAATAGACTGGGTTGAAGAGGAAAACTTTACAAACAATAAAATAGTGTTAAAAGGAAATATGAGCTTTAATGTAAAGCCATATAAGTCTAAAGGTTTATAACCAGTGAAAGTTTAGACCATCGCCCACTAGCCCCATAAAAACCAGTTTCAGCTAACTTTACATTATGTGTTTTATAAAACAGCTGCTTACTTATGAATAAACTATATTTTTCATTCATAAAAGTTTCACTAGTATACTTATTCCGTCCAAATCTTGTGCGGATTAGATGTGGGTGTTGGGTTCCCGAAGAAACCAATCAATACTCTAAGTAAACAATAAATTGGGATTTGGGGCTACCCTATACATACTACCCCTCTTTGCTCGCCCTTTCCTTTCAAAGTTTCAACACATAATGAAGACCAACACGCACATATTACATTCGCATTGAAAACGTGCTATTTCACGTTATTGATATTGCACAGGACGTTAAGTACTCTGCAGTAAGACGTTAGTCTTCGGAGCGCGCTATTTGGCAACCGCGTTGAAGTCAATCGCCATCGCTTGATTCAGCTATCAAGCGTTTATATCTCATTTGTTTTATACTATGTAGTGATTCAAGTATTTTCACTACTACGCTAGACTGTATGCCGAAACTATTACTCTGGATCGTACAATGTTGAATCTCTATCTTTCTACAGTAAAACACTTTTTCCAAGGATGACGACCGCCTCAAAAGTTACAAAATAAAAAATAACTTTCGGAAACCTACGGTTTCGTTCTGCTTGTTCAGAACTTAAGTTATTTCTTAACATTCAGCCGAATTTCTTCCTTTTTTGAAGTCAGATTTAAATACAACTGCCTCAGTCGACTTACGGGGTATTAAGCAGTTCTAATACTCAATATTCTCGCGTTAATGATTGAAAGCTATCTCAAAGTTACCAATAGTTGGCATATACCAATAGTAGCCACCCTCAGCCCCTCTCATCTCGCCCTTTACGTTTCGCCGCATCGAATGCTGCAGCCGCATCGTCACTGACCCACATCGTAGGCGTTAATTCAATGACGGTCTACTTATAACCAGGGTTGCTGTTTTCATATGCATATTTTAGCTTGACGAAGCACTTTTTTAGTATTTTTTTTTCCGCTCCTCTTGAGATTTTTCTGTGTAATTTTCTTGCTGTCCTATCCTTTGTTCTCTGTATACGTTGGTTTACTGCGGGCTGAGACCCACTGTGACTTGTTTATACGTACAGCTGGTTGTAGCCTACAAAGAGTAGGACGAACTAGACGAATGAAACAGGGAATTGGCTACGCTTTGTATAGAACCAAAGAGGTTGCAATGACTGCTTTTCTCAACTGTTTTGTAAATACCAGCTTTGCTTGAAGGAACCGCACCGCTCGTGCGGTCATTAGAAAGCCCAACAAGTTCCTTGATCAAAGATATGGGCAGTTTCTGATTACTAATAAAATAGTTGAAATATATTAATCCAAATAAGATTTAAATCTATTGACTACAACTTAAGAGAACGTTTTCTTTGTACACTAGGCCTCTGTTGATTGAGGTAAAAGTCAATTTTTAGCATTTTCTGTAAGTTCTAGTACTTATAATGGAGTAAGGAAAACATAGGGACATACAAATAGTTAATAATTACTTTAACTCATTGCTTTAAAGTCATAGACCAGAAAGAAAACAAGCGAGAGCATTTCTATGAAGAAAAGACCGCCCGCATTTACTCTTAAACTCTTTCCCTATTCTCTATCGAAGTAAATTAGCCTTTTCGAAAGTAATGCTAATTCCCATACACGCTTATTTCACGCCAGTTTTCTTCACGCAAAACGTAACATGTTTTCAATTAGTTTTATGAGTATGACTTGGTAGTATTAATTAACATATTTGTTAGGCACGCGATTTACAAAGCTATTTGTATTTTCGTTTGTAGAAATGAAAAGGGTTTGACTACAAATTCCATTGATTACGAACGTTGTAGTACTACTAAACCAGTTAATTTAGTAGTTCCTTTATTTACTTACTCTTTTTTTTTTCTTTATAAAAACGTTAGGTACCCCACACTAGAAATTTCTCCTATGTATTGTGAGTGCGTTTACAAATGTGTAAACTTAGACAACCAGACCCGGAACAACTACCTATAAATTGGTTTCGTCCGGGTATAAAACCTGAGACACAACACAGCAGCCAATCACTCAGCCAGAAGCACTAATTGATCAACTAGAAAGCAACTAAGCTATAACCAATAAACTAATCAGTGTCTCTAATTCATTAGCAAGATTATCTTTAGCTGTTAGATAAGACTTAAAGCTTTTCATCTTCAAGTGATAAATCAACAGCATCCCTTCGATATCTGTTTCCACTTGACGAGCTCTTTCTTTATCAGCACATGTGCTGGTAATTAGATACCGGACTTTAAGTATTTTGGTGTGAACTGAAGTACTGCGGATTGCTAGAAATTGAAGGACTAACTTGGAAACAAATGAAGGCCTAATTTCTTGGCAAATGCTGATGATAAACACACAGTCATATAGAATGGAAAGAGACAGAGAGACTGAGAAAGAGAGGAAAGGTCGCCTGACTGAAAAACGAGGGGTTTTTAATTCTTTAATCTTTAACACAACAGCAATCTATCATGGACACTTTGCTGCTTTTTTTTTTGTGCATTTTGTTTTGGGAGGGGGCCATAACGCCGTTTCCTTACGTGACGATTTCTGCCAATTAACTCCTACTCCACGCTGCGGTTGTAGACGAAAATGGTCGACGTTTAGTTCCACAATTGTAATGTTAAACGATCAAACGTTCTTTGTAAAATCTATGAATAGCTCGATATGCTCCAAGCACGGTTATGTAATTGTGCTTTATGTTCATGGCGATAGCTTGTGTAATCCTTCGACTTTACGACTGGTAATTGTGCTAACGTCCCATAAAATCTGGTTTAGCGCCATTGGGCACATGGTCTTAATTTACTTATGATTTATGTATATTTGGAATACGCTTTAGAGAATCTATTAAGCCTTGTCGGTTGACTTCGTTTTCCGAATAGAAGAGGAGAATAGACTCTAGCGCATTGTTTTTTTTTTGTTACTGTCCCTTAATTGTTTATTTTTCTTTTTTTACAAACTGAATCGTGTTCTGGAATTGCGCCTATTTGTCAAACATCCAAGCTCAACTCTAATTAATGGTGGGCATTTGTTTTAGTGTTCAAAATAGAATGGAGTGGGACAGAATTCTTGTTGAAATATATTTATTTCCGTCAACACTTTATCTGTTCTATAAGAAAACGCTTTGATTTATCGTAAACTGGTTGTTCATATATGGTTAAATGTGTGTATTTGGGTAGCTGTTGACACCATTAACCAATATTGCAAGAGACAATAATTTATTTAAAAAAAACACGTTATTTTAGCCCTGAAAACCCGATTAATTTTCTCTATTATTTCTATTAATAATCTCGTATCACGGTGTTTGTAGTCACACTCCTCCAAAACAGCTCGACCGATTTTTAAGAATTTTTAATGTATATTTGGTTGGTATGAGAATAGGTCGTGTATTATATGTAAGTATTTTGAATTTTTGACGCGGACGAAGTCGCGGATAGAAACTATTTAACAGTAAAATAGATTTTTGGTTACTTTGCAATCAATAAATAGTTAATGAATCGAGTTAGTAAATAAATGATGTCACAGTTTATTATTGTCGTAAAAAAAATGGGGGAATCGCGTTTAGACAGGTCATAAAAAGTATGTCAATTGATTAGCATTGTCAAGTACTCAATTGTGGCAGAAGCAGAATGTCAGAGATGAATACTCAATTGTATCGTGAGACCTAGGCTTCAATGCGGCAAGACTTGCGCAAGAAATACCATTGTGAGTAGAATAGGATAGTTTGCTCGCCTGAACTTTCGGTGCTTTGTCTACAACGTTGAGAATGCATCGTATAACATAAATGGGCGTACTAGGCCTTAAATAATTCCCATTCACGATTTAAACGGCTTGGAAAACTATTACGTTGATTGTAAAATTGACAGTCTGTAATGTTACATCACTAAGATTTTATGGATTGATCTGAAATGTACTTTTTCCAAATTGTTTTATTCCACTTGTGAATCTGATAACGGAGCAGTAAAAAGTAGTCTCAACATTCTCAAGTAAGAAAACATAAAAGGTAATGGTTATAAAGTGAGTCATTCTCATTTTTACCATCAACCCTTTAAGACGTAGACCTTGGCCATTTCCTGACGTCACATCCTCATCGTGAGACGGAACTGCGCTTCCTTCACTTTCCGGTCGGTTGCGCTGGTCCCTTGCAACCATCACACGGCCGGGAAAGGCTATTGTTTCGTGCCATTGTCCCTATCATGGGTGCTGTACCAGAAAATCGCTCGCACATAATACTTGGTGTATCTTTTATTTGCTAACTAAATTGAATAATCGAATTACCGATTGTAACAGTTGTAGGAAAATTAGTTACGCTTGGTTTTTGTGTTAAATGTTATTTGATTTCGGAATAGTCAGTAACATTGTGATCGTGTAGACCATGCACGGTTCGACAAAGGGCTATATTCCAGAAATAGTTCAATTGAAATTATAACATGCTGTAACGCATAATGTTTACCATGGTTGTTTAAAAGCACATAACGACGTTGGCCCTGCGCCTGATGTCTCCCCGGTCTCGTCAGATTGCCGCCTTATCTCACTATGAACAGAAGAGGAAGAGTACCTGTGTTTGCGCACACACCTGTGCACAACGATATCTTCTGTGTGCTTTGCTAATCTCCATTAATAGTAGCTGTGGTCGCAATTTGCTTAGGAGAACATTATTACCATCATTTCCGAAAGGACCATTACTGTTAATCATGTAGGTACAACTTGAATAACTGGATAAAATGATCAATTGCCATTTCTTTATCTAGGTAATCAATTAACTATTGAAGAGAATTCCGAAGCGTCTCAGCGAGTTGTAAATCAATATTCTTGTTGGCCCTTTACATTCCGTTCGCTGTTAAAGTCCCGTTCATCATAGAACGAGGTGAGGTGACGCTAATCGTAAACCTTTGTATGTGAATTTGATTAAACCATTTAATAGAATTCTCGTTTAACGTCCATCTAACGTTTTTTTAATCACAACGCTGGAATAGCGTCCGAAAATAAACTGAATATAAAACGACATATGTTTTCCTCGTAATCCGCACATGTTTTATCATCGTGAATAACTGAATAACTTCGTTATAGACCTACTAAAATGCTCAAGATTCCAAACAGTTATGTTACTACCTAATACAATAAAATATTTCAGTTCATTCCTCTCTTTGAAGATTGTTATGCCAAAACATTTTACCATCACGGATCATTACTCATCCTCATGCTAATGTTGGCAGAGAACTGAGGCGAATTCGGGTCACACACTAGATCTATTTAGTCGACTGTTTCAGGAATATGCCGGACATATGTTTGATTTTTATACTGTACGTACATGTGCAAAAATATGTGTACTTTAGTACCTACTTGATTTTAATTGTCCTAAAAATTTGGCTTGTCTAAAGCTAAGGCCGAGAAAAATATGTTAGTTAGCACGTACTTCCACTCGGCTATATTCTCGTCTCTATCTTGCACTTGTAATTTGGCAGTTGTGCGAAAGTGTCAGAAATATTGCTAAGCTTAATCGCGTGCTAAGTAAGATAATTTATTGATATCGGCCTAAAATGCTATACTTGTTTTACTAATTTTTACCATACACAACCTGCATGGCCAACGCTTAGTTCTTGCTCTTTGTTCTTTATTAATTTAGCAACATCTAACCTTACAACTTAGAAAATGCATTTCTGACACAATCAGTGCATTTCATAAATTTTAATGTCCTTACACAGCACTTGGTCACGAACTTCAAACAATACAGTTTCGTCGCGTGCCCTCTGCCTGCTGTTATTAAAGTCCTCCGGCGCTGCGCGGGCGCATGTCACGAGGGGGCCCCACACGTGCCCTATTATGAATTCAAATCGTCTCTAAACAAAACGTACAAACACGATGATATCAGATTATGGGTCAGGATGTGCCTTTTTTAAGTTTTAAAATTATACAGTATCACAAAAAAGTTATTTTGAATTTGAATCGAATTCTTATTTTATTCAAAAGTAAAACATGGAACTGGTACAATACTCGTACTTTGCACAAAAAATTAAAAATCCATAAACTCCGCTTCGTATTGGCAACGTGATGATGGCTTTATAGGCTCATCATCGTACCGGTCAAAGTTAGTAGTATCACCTAGACCTTTGTATTTTGGCACGAAAGGAGGTTGCGTCCGGCAGTTCAGAATACTCTCCCATTCCAGACCCTTGAACCACTTGTGGTTCTTATAGTCCATCACTCCGTTTTTCATCACACCGAAACGACGACTTATATCCACTTGAAGAATATTCCTGATTAGATCCCTAAGATCACTATTGAAGCTTGAAGGACACCTGTATTTACCACCTACAATTTTCTCATATGTCTTCATTGGCTCGTTAGCATAGAAAGGTGGGTATCCTGCGCACATTTCGAATAACAACACCCCGAAAGACCACCAGTCCACGGAGAACCCGTACCCTTTACTCAATATCAGTTCAGGAGCTAAATATTCAGGCGTTCCACACAGAGTCCAAGTTCTGCCTTGTAAAATTTTACAAAAACCAAAATCAGTTATCTTCAGGTAACCAGTCTTATCGATCAGTATGTTTTCAGGCTTCAGGTCGCGGTAAACTAGGTTGCAGAAATGCAGATATTCCAAGGCCAGTATTACTTGGCTAGCGTAAAATTTCGCTAGTGGCTCGTCGAACTTACCCATTCTTCGAAGATGGGTGAACATTTCACCGCCTGGTACGAATGGCATAATAAAATACACATAGCTGTTATCCTTGAAACTGAATTCCATGCAGACCGTAAAAGGAAACTTGATAGCTTCGAGAATGCGTTTTTCGTACAACGTATGCTCAACCTGTCTCAATTTCACTATCTTTTCTTTTTCCAACACTTTCATTGCAAATAACTTAGAGCTTTTCGTATGCTTTAATAACACAACTCGGCCAAAAGCTCCCGTCCCAAGAGTTTTAATTCGTTCGTAATCATTAAAGTCCATGTTTTGTTTTCCTCTTTTGCACCAATTGTCTTCAAAGTCATTTTTTAACTTTTTCAAGTATTTAGTGTACTGTTCTTGCTGCTGCTCTGTGTACCCATCATGAACCTCAACATCAGATCTGTAAGGGCCATCTTTCGAAGACCCGGTACCTTTACGCGAATACATTTTACCTTAATATTGTAATACAATAAAGATATGAAATTAGCATCGCAGCCATCGCGATTGTGTTTTTCATATAAGTAAATCGCGACGAAAACATGGCGTTTACACTGGCAGGAAATTTGTGATTTCCTAACAGAAATTCGGAAGGGAATCGTGGATACGTTTATGTTTTTAACGAGATCGAAAGTTCGGGAGGGTGCCGGGGAGCGCGGGGCGAAGGGTGAACGAACTGGCGGAGGGGGATAGGTGGTGGAATCAGCTGTGTTTAGGGGCGACACGCCATGCCGCCGACAGCCGGTCGCCGTCCCAACCGGCGTATTGATCAGCCGGCACGTGTAACTTGCACATGGCTGCAAATTCTCCAAAATACTACGTATATTCATAGAGGATTTGCCTTAAATAGTCGCCCACACCTTAAAGGTTTCTGAAACCGCAGTCATGCTTTCGACCTTTTTAATCGCATTATAAGGTAAAATATAGGTCTGCTTGACCAATTATGCCTCGATAAGTAATCTAAATTCAGTAAAGGCATTTGTCTAGACCGCACCTTATTTCACTAGCTGAATGTGCTTGTGTATCAAAGTTATCTTGGATTTTATCCAAAAAAGATAAACTTCCAAATAAGTGCCGACGAGAACACTCGAACCGACGAAATTGAGCTATTTACTTTCGTTTTTTATTAGAGATATCTTCGATAGTCAAGTGTGAAAGAGTATTGTCAAGACTTGCCAATAAATCAGCTAGCTCACTTCCCGTACCTAATAATAAATTAGTAGTACTCTGTTTAAATTTTCCATACCGTTATTCATTCCCTTTTATAATCATCTGTTTCCTTAAGTACAATGATTCTTCTATTATATCTTATTATGCGTTATTAAGGTCGGAAACCGGCAGTACAGTCGCGAAAAAAACTATCGCCTTTAGCGTTCGTTGTAGTACCGTTATCGAGACAAAACCTACTCGCTCGTACGATTGTAAGACACACCATTTTTATATGTATGACGCATGCGCGATCATTTCATACTGACGAAGTGGCGAAGGAACGTCCGATTCCAAACCACGTTCTAAGAATGCCATGATCCTTCAGCAGATGTGTTCAACTACGTAACTGGGTTCTGTTTGTTTAAACACTAATTCAAATCTTGCTTTTGAAGTAGCTTCTTGTGAGTTAATTACATTTGCACAACCTTTCCCCAAAATTCTATCAAAGCAGTTTGCTTAATTACTAACGCGTTTAGGTTTATTTTCTGAAATTCTACTGTAGAACCTATTAGTTCATCACGGTCATGGATTAGAGAATTAGATGCAGCATTGCCATACAACCTGGTAATTCCAGCCTTTTGGGCACGTCCCCCTTGACAGCGATGTGGATGAGTTGATTGATGCCCCATGAGCATAACATGATACCATATCATATTTTTTAAACTTATAAGTTTTGTATATATTAAACTCCCGTTCATCATCCTAACGACACTCACGGGACTACCGTCCACGATAATTTAACATACAACTAATTAATTAAGTATATTAGCCAGCTAGCGTTCTTGTTCATGTCAGGCCATCTCATTTGCATTGTTCGAGTGATTTGTTATTCAATCTACACCGGTGTCACTGTACAGTACATACGGTCGTACATGTTAACGGGTATCGCGATCGTATTGCTACATCGATTCATTGCCAGCAAGCTCTCGATTGATGGACTTACCTGATACTTAAGACAGCCATGTTTTTTGTAAGATGTTGATACAAAAGTTCTTGGACATCATGTCTGTAACTAATATTTTTCTGCGGCAGTTCTACCAGGTATGACATTATACGCAGGAGTTTTCTAAACTACAATTATAATGCTGCCGACCGAATTCACGGCGGCCTAGCTTAATGCAGACTAGCCAAATACGTTATTTCCAAGTCACGAGGGTGTCACACTACTTTCTTCCAAACTACAGGCCACTACTGAGATATGGAAAAATCAAATAGCACTTTTTGCCTGAACTGAGGACCCAGGACCCCACGCTCAGCACACGCGCTTGCGACCACGAGACCAATGGGGCAGTCAGACAGTCGGACTACTATAGTCCGATAGATAGACCGGTATCAGATAGTCTTCCGTATTGCCTAAGCTGCAATGAAGAAGTTTTGGTGTATGAACATTTCTAAAGATGTCTGCGTTTTCAAGCCTCGCGAAGATTGCTTAGGTGTTTGTGTTTATTATAATGTAACGCCGGATGACTTTATAGCATGATGTAATGTAACTTCAGCAACGATAGGTGCGTATTATGCCGGCAATAATCATGATGAATTGCTGCCAAGGCCAAGAAGGCTCGCATTGATTGTTATACATGTCCAACTTTATGTTTACTTTGATTGTCTTGAAATTGTATAGCAGCCAATATGGTAAATAAACAGGGATTGAGATTTCATCGCCAGAGACGATAGAATGACCGCCTTAATACAGGAAGTTGTCACACTAAGTCTTTGATTACTTCTCTGTATTTCATGGAATGGAAATTGAATTGTCAGGAGTATATTGCGCCCTATTTCCATTATGTGACATAACACTATTGTAGCTGTAAATAAACATAAATCTGCCGTTCTTTGTGCGTCGATTGAATAACCCAATAAACTCGACTGAGCTGACCATACTGGTATTGTTGCAATAGAGATAGCCAAACCTTTGTGAGGCGTTTGAGATTTATATGACTCGGTGGCCGGTCAAGGTTGGTTGAGGCCCGCAGTCCGCAGCGCATGTATCGGCAAGTTGGCACGTCACCAGATATTCAATCTAGGCAATGAATTTCGCTGTATAAAAGTGTCTTTCGCTCGACATAAGTGGGTCTAAACAGCACTAGGATGCTCAATCAGTTGAATTGTTTCTAGGCCACCATAATAACAACTATTATTGTGACAAAAATAGATTGGTGACGCCAAGTCGTTATTTGTCATCAAGATTGTTGGTGGCAATATTTGTGGAGGACACAGGAAGATACAGTTAATAAAAAAAAACAATCTAAAAGTCAGCGGAAACGTAGAGGACACATTTTTTAAGGATACCTTTTTGATGCACGTACCATTTCCATTTTTAAGTATCCGGCATTTTTAAAGGCATGCTCGCAGGAAAAAGCAGTTAGATGGCGTCGAAAACTAGGCTCGTCAGCAATGCCACGTGGTAATGACGGTTATTTTTCGAGGACGCTAACCAACGTAAAAACTAGACTGCAAACTCGTTCCAAAACATTCGGCGCCAACCAGTTACTGAGTACGCTCATATGTTGGTTGCTGAATATTCAACGCTTGCTAATAAGCTCATGTTTTGAATTTAAAACCGAAATATGAAGTCGTACATGTACAGTGAAAGTAAATAAAAAATTTGTATATTTCTGTACTCTACACAATCATATATTTTAGTATATTAGCTCAGGCGTCTATGAATTGTTGATATGAGAAACGGAGCCAAGTTGCGAAATTGAAATTGAATATGATGGCAAGACAGTGACAGTCGTAATCATTACACTGGAATAACGATACGACCTTCGCAGTAATGTAGTACACAGTTAACGTAAAGCTTTATGTCTATTGGCTTTTTATAAATATTTCATCTATCCCACTAAAAGGTTTCAAATCAATGGTACATATCAGTTGACGAGGGACCAATGTTTACTCACGATAATGTCTACCTGGAAAGCACTGCCCTTGTCAATGGAGTTTTATACGATAACATGTTGGCAAATACTCTAATCTCATTAATAAATATTGTGACATGAAACATGTCTGGGGTTTCAATTTCTCTGAAGTCTTTGTGCTGTGTTATTTTGTTCCAACCTCTGTCATTTACGTTGTCAATCAAAAGTTCAGGGTTGCTGGGTTGTGGCACATTACCTAATGGCCTTTAGACGTCAGCCCTCCCTTCGTCATGTGGAAATAGCTCACCTTTCGTATAAAAATATACTCTATCCCGGGGTCAGCCATATGCAGTATCCCTGATGTCTAATGCCATGTTCATGGATACGGTCGAAACTAGTTAAACTAATTCGTACGTTCTACTTTTATCACATTCAAAGATGGAACCGGCCTAGTTTCCCAAAGAAAACAAATCCAGATATTTTTTGTATGATTATGAATTCTGTTAGCGAAGGGGAAACTGAGTTGTTTTCCTTAGCGAGAATCGAAAAAGGGCAAAGTACAGCAAACCCGTCGCGCAATACGTATAGTTTTGTAAGTCTAAATAGAATATGTGTCTCGTATAAATTAATTACACTTTCTTATCCAATTGCGTAGCCGACAGCACGCAAGAATAATTTCGAGGCTTCTTCGTAAGCTTTTGATCATAAACATCTTGTCAGTGTCTGTCAATAAAGTGTAATTTTAATCCGCAGTGGTCGATGTTTGTGTTCCAGTTAGTATTAACGATCGCTGTCTCGTCTGATCGTCAGCAAGATTACATCATCAGAAACTGCATACATTGTGTTGCTCTTGAATTTATTTTTGTTTTCTCTATAAACTGCGCCGTGGACTGTACCCTTTGATGTCGCTCGATTGGTTCGCCTACGTGATATTTTACGCTTATTAAATCTCATCAAACGCTTAAGAGAATAATTATATAACATATTATGTCATTGCAGGCTACATGGTCTATTTTGAAACCTATGCTATTAATAGATGGTATATTCTCACACTTTACTAGTATTTGTAGACGAAGTGTTTGCATAACATCTTCTGAGTTTACTAGTATTACTTTGTGGGGTATATCGTTTTGAAATTACTTAGCGTCGTGAGTCATAAGTCTTGTAACAAACACGTTGTATTTATGGCAGTCGCCGGAAACTAGGATATAATCACCGAATACCAGGACTTGAGTGTTGTCCTCGAGGTTATTGAATCTCACGTTGGCCTCAATTGCGTTGGGTTTATGTATTATGCGTCTGCAACGTTGATGGGTTGTTACGCGATTCAGATTAGTTATTGTTCTGATTAATTGCGAGCGAGAAACGAATATTCTCAGCTGTATCTGGTAAAATCATTTGTCGTTTTGACCATAAGTAAGGACTATTCCAAATGTGCATTCTGTCAGAAAACTCTAAGCTCAACAATAATTTAGTAAATCCCAAAACAAACTAATAAGTGTGTCAACTACTTAACTATGAGCTCGAATTGACTCACCTCATAACCCTTTCACAGCCTCATCAAAACGTATCATCTTTAAAGATAATTGCTGCTGAACCTCGCTCATAATTATGAGTAGCAAGGAGGCCTCGAGAACTAAAACTTTCATCAAGTCTGGAGTAGTTACGTCTCATGTTCATTGTTGAAAGGCGTGCCTCTAGTCATTAATGCTTAGGAGACCTCTTTTTGTCACCGCCCACGTTGTCTGTCAGCGAGGAAAGGAAACCTTTATTCTCAGCCTTTACACAGGAACAAGCCTTGATGAACTTCGTCTTTCTAGGCTTGTGTTTGAAGATTGGAGTGACTTTCTCATTGTTTTAGTAATAGAACTTTGAAAAAAAAAAATCTAGCGAATTTTAGACGTTAGTTAAAGTTTGTTGATTGAAGAAATTCGGTCGCTTCGTAATCAGGTAATACAAAACTATAATGAAATATAACAAAAACACGATTTCGTGACGAATTTCTTGACTATCGACCCAATTTCCCTAAAGTATAACTGCTCCCTGGATTGTTTCCATTAACTATATTACTTCGGCGCATCATGAAGAAAAAATGAGGTCGCTATATTACATGACGAATTCACGTTATCATTAACGATATTTGCTTTTTTAGGGTTCCGTACCTCAAAAGGTAAAAACGGAACCCTTATAGGATCACTTTGTTGTCCGTCTGTCTGTCTGTCTGTCTGTCTGTCAAGACCTTTTTTCTCAGGAACGCGTGGAGGTATCAAGCTGAAATTCATATCAAATACTCAAGTCTATGGTCTCTTGGAGCTGTGAAAAAATCAAACTTCTAAGTCAACGCGATCAAAAGATACTCCCGTTTATGCCGCAAATTTTCGACACTCGCAAGGGAATCAAAACCTACAGGGTACTTCCCGTGAACTCAGAATCTTGAAATTTGGTATGAAGCAACGTCTTATAGCAGAGATATAGGAAAAATTGCGAAAAGTATAAATTTTTAGTTACATCATATAATAAAAATATTTTTAATAATTTTAAACTTACTACCCCTTTCCTCATGAACGCGTAGTGGTATTATATTGAAATTCATATCAAATACTCAAATCTATAATACCTTTAAGCTGTAACAAAATCAAACTTCTATGTCAACGCAATCAAAAGAAACAGGAATTAAAACCGCATATTTTGAAACTCGCCACTACTCGCAAGGGAATCAAAACCTACAGGGTACTTCCCGTGAACTCAGAATCTTGAAATTTGGTACGAAGCAACGTCTTATAACACAGATAAAGGAAAAATTGCGAAAAGCATAAATTTTTAGTTACATCATATAATAAAAATATTTTTAATAATTTTAAACTTATTACCCCTTTACTCATGAATGCGTAGTGGTATTATATTGAAATTCTTAACAAATACTCAAGTCTATAATATCTTTAAGCTGTAACAAAATCAAACTTCTACGTCAACGCAATCAAAAGATACAGCAATTAAAGCCGCATATTTTGAAACTCGCAACTACTCGCAAGGGAATCAAAACCTAAAGGATACTTCCAGACGACCTGGAATCTTGAAATTTGGCATGAAGCAACGTTATAAAGTACACATATAGGAAAAATTCCGATAATCTTAAATTTTTAGTTACATCACATAGTATATTTTTTTTAATAATCATAAACTTACTAGCTGACCCAGCAAACGTTGTTCAGCGATTAAAAAAAAAAACAGATGTTGGCCGATTCTCAGACCTACCCGATATGCACACAAAATTTCATGCAAATCGGTTCAGCCGTTTCGGAGGAGTTTGGAAACAAACACCGCAACACGAGAATTTTATATATTAGACTTGCTGACCCAGCAAACGTTGTTATGCGATTAACAAAAAAAAATAAAAAAATAGATTTTGGCCGATTCTCAGACCTACCCGATATGCACACAAAATTTCATGCAAATTGGTTCAGCCATTTCGGAGGAGTTTGTGTACGGAACCCTCGGTGCGCGAGTCTGACTCGCACTTGGCCGGTTTTTTTTTTGATACTGATACCACTAACTTATTTACGTGCCAAAATAGATGAGTAGGTCTCTACTGTCATTTAGTAACTAGTTCATCTTGATAAAACAATATTACCTTTATCGCTTTGTAGATTGACGTCAAACATTTGGGTTCGTTTTTTTACATTAGCATTGACACTCTTGACTTTAGAAAATGAAGTGTTAACCATCTCATATATTTATGATCGAAATACTTTGCTCCATAAGTAACGCTATCTACGGCTTTCTTTGAACGTCGCTCATTATCCAATTATTATATTTTAACCGTGTAATGACACAGTGTCGCTGCAGGAAAACGTTGAAATTATTGTGAAGAAAAAGTTAAACGTAATGCACTGGACAGTTCCCACAAAACTCTGTATGGAGAAACCAGTTTTGGTGCAGTCTCGCCCATTGATCGTTGACACACATTTTTGAGGCGGTGTGTGATTCAATTTCAGAAATGAAATGGATGTATTTATAGAAAACTTGTATGAAAAATGTAATTTATAATCAGTTATGTGTCCTATTAAGTAGGTACATCACTTAATGGTCCAGTGCTTTTTATCAGTCTATCGTGGTCGTTGTCACTGTAGTTTCTTGATTGGTCTTTTAATAATGTAATATTATGTATTACAAATCCTGTCCTGTAATTCGAAAATTGTGATAAAACCTACACCTTACCCCTGTTTCTCTGTTCTAATGATCTATTTTTTCGGTCTTGGGCCAAGCCCGAAACTTGGCCGTTTCTCATTCGTATTTGGGGCGACTCTCAAAAGCCTGTGGTATTACGAGCATTTATCATTCGCAGTAGCAAACCCCGGCTGTTACAAACGCCCTCCTTGTTGCCCCTTTTAGCAAAAACTTGGGATTAAAGCCAGCAAAAAATGTTACAAGTAAAATGTCACCACACAACATTTAGCAGACCTATTTAGAGTAGAAGACAAGTAAGATAAGCTTTCGTAGGGGAGGAACCAGTGATGTTACGGATATGAAATTTCGGATATGGATATGGATATATAAATAATCATATACTTAGCGGTTTTAGATACGGTTACGGATATTAAATTATTTCAAATTAACCGATAGTTTCAGATAGTTTCAGTTACTTACGGATATTAAATTTTTAATAATTAATTTTTAAAAAATTTAATAATTGTAACAGAAAAATACAAATTAATGGATGACTAACTAATAATTATGGCTAAAAGCAATAGAAATTATAAAAAAAACAATATCTAAACAATGTGACGTGCGCCGCTTCTCGCCGTGTGTATTGGCGAGAACTATCATAACATGTCTGATTTAGACTCTGCTCCTAACCACATTTTTTTTTAACTTTTATATAGATTTTATTTCGGATATCCGATAGTTTGGGCTACGGTCACGGAGCTCCATAACGTCCCTAGAAGGAACCACTTGAGTTGCTTAACAGATGTTTTTTATTGACTCAGCTGTCACTATATCTGTCAGCCACAATGGAGGAGTTAGACCGTTAATAAATCATATGAATCGAGTTCAACTATCCTAAGATATAAGTGTTCTCAATAACGACTGGAGATTAGATTACGTTAGTCGCGCCTATCAAGTGAAGTTTTATTGTTGTGTCAATATTATTGGTTACAATCGATTGGCTCTGTTAACGCTTCCTAATCGATCCCTAAAATCGATTTACAAAGAAATTGTACAAGCAACATTATTGTCGGCTTCAATTAGATTTTATAGACGTTAAACCAAATTAAGATCAGTTTTTTTTGGCTCAAACCGGTCTAAAATGGGCAACGATATAATTATGAGAGGTTAAGGTCGAGAGCGTTAATAAAAACTTCTTACTTAATCTTATTCATCATTTTTTTTAGCCTTTTTTGTACATAGCCTTTTTAGTAGAAGATATCTCGATTACTTCCATATTACGAGTGCTTGTATCCGTTGTAACATTCCTCATATCAAATGACATTGGATCTCTATGGACTCTGGAATCAACTTGATTCATTTTACTACTCATAATAGTTTATTCGTTTCCTTTGCTCATGCGCAAACAAGATTTCTTTGTTTTATATTATGTTTCCTCGTTGTAGTTATCTTATCGCGATATCTAGTGTTATCGGTGAATTAGTTTCGCTGTTAATGAAAACTTTTGAAAAATATAAACATCGCGTGTTTTATAATCCAGTTTTTGTCGAATTCGTCGTATTGTAAGTATAAGATATGTTGGCTGCATTCTCTAATAATAATACCAGCCAATTATTGTCCCACTGCAGGAAAGAACAGAGAAAGAGAAAGACAGAGAAAGTATGAGTATTGGAATTCAGATCAGATTTAGATTTATATTATTATAAATCCAGAAGACCGTTTCCCGTAGGTAATTAAAAACGTTTAAATCTAGTCGCTATGTCATCACAGCGACAGTCGAAGGTCAAAAATGTAGATAAAAATGTATGTAAATTAGAAGCGAGCCATACATGACAGATTCAGACTGAGATTAGAATGCGAACGTTCTTAAAAATAACGAGTATTGTCCGTCACGATATTTTCCTTAACCGATATCAGTGATATCCAAGAAAAACTTCGAAAGTACTACATATACAGCATGTAACAAAAACCCTGTCCGATCCTTAAGGGTATTATTCGGCATCGTACTGCGTACACATATACGTAACCATTTAATGGATTTGAGATTATTATTTTTCCCCAGTGAAAAAAAAAAAGAAGAAAGAAAATTTCAAAATAGTATTTATCTCACTATGGACAACTTAAATGACGTTGTATTTATCTGAGTCAGTCAGCCAGCGCCACTATATTAAAACCTTTCAACCTGCATTACCTATATGTATTAAAATGGTTCTTATTCGCCGTCTTCGTAACAGCTTGCATTAAACATATTCCTACAGAGCAGTTATACAGGAGTATCAAGCTCTATGATTACATAATAATCCGTTCTTATCCTTGCCAGTTTTGCCTGCGGTTGCCATCAACCGCACTCTGACGCAGTTTTGTGTCAACGAACCTAACTAGTTTACATAGCCTAGAAATTGTTTGTACTGTCTTCTTGAGTATGTTGATAATGAATGAAATGTTGTTAGACAAATTCATATACATATGTATACACTATGTAACAAAAACCCTGTCAGATCAGTGTTGCTGTTGATCAGTTTTTATGTTTTATTTTAATTTAATTACTTCTTCTTTCTTCTTTTTTTTTCACTAGGGAAAAATAATAATCTCAAATCCATTAAATGGTTACGTATATGTGTACGCAGTACGATGCCGAATAATACCCTTAAGGATCGGACAGGGTTTTTGTTACATGCTGTACACGTCTTGAGTTCATGTTTAATTTTAATATGAAGAGAAGGATGGAGATTTACAGTAATTATCATGTTCATTATTGATAGCTTTTTGTAACTCGGGAACGCCCGTACGAGGGAGCCAAGTCCAACTCTCAGAGGCTCCATAGACAGCTTTAAAATGAAATGAAACACCAACCGACAATAATTATCCCTGTATGCACTATGCAAGTACAATCTAAGGGTAAACCCCAGTTGGCGCAGGACCATTGCAGGGTATATGGGTTTGGGTAGCTTAAGTGGACTGGTTCCCTGGTGCTATGGAAGGACTTGATGTTTGTATGATACGGATAAAATAGCAGGAATAATTAATTATTCATATTTTTACGGTACCGTTTACTTCAGTTGCTGTTTACAAAGTTGTTTGTCGTATGCCCGCGATAATCGCGAAATCTTTAGCTTTTGTACAACATTATTTTTTATATTGTTTTACGAACTTGTGTTTGGCTATAACATGTTTTGTTTGTTCCTTAGCTAGGTTGTTAATGAAATAATACGTAGCTTTACTGCTTTTATGACGTAATACCTATCAAAAAAGTTATTACTAAATAATAAACCTACCTAACCCGTCAGGAAAAAAATATGAAAAGCTTTGTGAAATTTTTTAGCACAAGTTTACGCATTGTTTTGGTTATAAAATGTAATCTTTTTAGACATATAACTTAATCTACTTAAACATTCAGGCCTCGCTTGATCGTTAATCCCAGGCAGAGTTAAATATCTGGAAACGAGTCCTTTCAATATTGATGAAATCCAACGCAGTAACTTCGCCTCCAGCGTCGTTAGAAGAATTACGGTTTCAATCTATTTTTGCGGCTTACCCACATATCCCCAAGCAATAACCTTTTATTTATTAATACTTGAGTTACCGTCCTAAATCATTATAACGACGAACTTTCATGGTTGTCATTACTTACGCCGTAAAACCACGTCTCACTTGGAACAGAAAATAATGTATCCCCATAACATTGCTCCCTCTTTTATGAAGGAAAATATTTAGTTTAATTATTCCTTGAAGTTTTAGTTACTCCGCTATGGCTTCATAAGCCGATTTTTTGTATAGGAAACTAATGAATTGTCCCTTTGTTCAGTCGATTCGAACAGATTTCGAAAAATGTTGATCCCGGAATCAGATTAGTCGTCTGCTGGGACTATAAGTTCAATGAAATATTTATCAATTACTAGTTAATCAGATCATTGGATTGGATTGGATTCGATAGGTATGCAAGTTGGTAGCAGATTATTTTTTATCTTATTCTTCATAAGGATTTTACCTGTATCGTAGGTGCGTTCACTAACATATGTTACATAACATACCTACACAAACAACCAGTCCCGAAACAGCTACCTATACTCCACACAAATATGTTCCGAGCAGGAAACAAATAGCGACATACCTACTACGTAGCCAAAGTCGTAGTCAAAAGTCGCGTAGATTCTAGCCTTTCCTATGATACACTCTGACTTACTTTGTCTTGTCGTGAAAAATAAACAATCCACTGTTTTCTTTTGTCATGCTCTCTGTAGTCTCACGTTTGATTTCTGAACCTAATAATAATAATACGAACATAATACTGTCCGGCTGCAGTTTGAACCTACTAAACCATTTTTGTTTCTTTGTTTCAGATTTGTCAAAAAATCGATTCAGTGAATTACCAGATGAACTTACTTCGTATGTTTTTTTAGAAAAGTTACTGTTATCACAAAATATTATCAGGACAGTCCCAAATGCAGTGGGGGGTCTACAGTCACTCACATATTTAGATTTAAGGTAAGTCAAACAAACTTTTAATCTTCGTACTTTAATTAAACATGTGGAATGTAACTTAACAATTAGTCTTATCCTTCTGGTCAAATACCTAAAAACAATTTAAATCAATGATAAATCTAACTATCTGAAAATTATGCAATTTAAATCAACTTATGTTCTCGTACAGTGGCATAATTCGCATTTTGCAGCACCTGCATCAATTCCAGTTTAACGTTCAAGCGTAATTCCTCTGGAATCGATTTAAAATGAGGCAGAAGTGACAGAAGGAACATTTTGTCAGCGTCATCTGATTCCGCTTTGAGCTGTGAATCCACGTTCGCAAACGCAAACTCGTCGACTTGGGATTTAGTTTTTGCCATCTTTGCTGGTCGTCCTGTTTCGGCTGTATCGACAGAATTATAGTCCCTAGAATCCTCAAGAGCTACATCGTACGTATTATCATTATTATCTTCTGAAGACTCTTCATCTTTAACTAATTTTAGTTTCTTCCTAAGTGTCCATATTTTCTTTTTCCTTATTGGTCTATCATCTTCTGATTCGCTCGTGGCATCACCTTCTTCTTTTTGGGGCATCTCCTGATCTTTTAACAAGAATTGCAATTGTCTGCAGTAAATGTATGGTCTCTTTGTTCTTTTTGGATTGATGATGTACTTCTGGAAGCAGTCACGAATGCTCTTCCATTTTTTTTGCAATTGGATTTCTGTAACAATACATTGAAATTAATTTTAAACGATGTATACCTATGTGGCAATGGTGGTTGGGCTTATTACGAAACTGAATTGAAACGGATCTTTATCCAGTTGCAGTCCAGTAGAAAATACTGTCGCTGCACAATGTTGATATAGAAAGAATCAAATTAATAGGTCTCTTATGTAGGTACCCAGGGTACCCAACTCTGCTTAGTTGCCTAACTGTTCATTCCTTCTATTCCTAGTCCTAATAAAACACTAACACTTAGTTATATTTCGAAAATATTTTAATTGCTGCTGCAATCTTTATGTAAATGTATGATTTTAA
This sequence comes from Hoplodrina blanda, assembly GCA_949316365.1. Classification (NCBI taxonomy): domain Eukaryota; kingdom Metazoa; phylum Arthropoda; class Insecta; order Lepidoptera; family Noctuidae; genus Hoplodrina; species Hoplodrina blanda. The sequence goes on from OX438581.1 coordinate 13,536,356, forward strand.
AGTGTTCATAAATATCATTAAATTGCACCACTTCAGAGAGCTATCAAAAACACATTTCAAACAAAAAACGGTTAAAAAACGAGCGCGACAACGCCGCCGCCGCGCCGGTTAAGACACGTAACGCCATCTATTGAATCATTGCAACAACTACGACAAAAACAAACTCTATTTACGTCGCGTCACATCGTGTTGTACATGTACAAACTCCGTCTTGTGTTCAAGATAACCTGACACTAAATAAATTAAACAAAGTTCAATGCAACTTACCGAGTTCCCTCATTTCACTTTTAGATACCTTGACGTCCGAATTCATCAGTTCAGTGACCACTTCACTCCATAGTTTGTACCTCATGTTTTTGGCGCGGTACTCCGAATCTTGGTAGTCCCATATGCCAGGACGCTTTCTGACTTCTTCAATGAGTCGTTCTGGATCGTATTCAAACTGCATGACGCTCTTATGCTATTCGAAGTTTCTGCCTGTATGGTTCGTGCACACGGGCGGGCGCGCAGCGAGCGACTGGCGTGCGGCGGGGGAACGCGGCGGTTACGTTCCAAGATGGCCGGTACAAACTAGGGTGAACAGCTTTATTACAACACGATAAAGGACTATATTTAGCACAATGTGATTTTAAATAAGGAAACTACTAATATAACTCACAATAGCTAAAATAATGTTGAGTTGATATAGGTAACCATTGTGTGTCAGGTTTGGATTTAATGTAATTATGTTGTTTATGGGGTAAACGAAAAACTGAATATTATAATATGACTTATATCGTTATGTAAACATAATTATGGGAAAAACTCACTGGTACGTATATCAAAAAGTAATTGAAAAATGCCCTTAAAATTAAACAACAGTTATTGGGTCAAAATTATGGACAATACAGCAAAAATATTTCATGTAAATAAAAAATGTCCTAACAAAATTGAGCTTGGTTACCGTAGCGGCGACGCCCGTGTTGTATTGAGCGGCGCGGCGGACTCGCCGGCCAAGGGGGAAACGCGCGGGCGGGCACGCAGGCTTGCGGCACAGAATAACTTGCGGTGACGACCCGCCGAACGAACGCTAACCGCAGCAATTTTTTTTCTGTATATTATTTTTAAATTGTTATGCAACGCGGTTAACCTTTCTTTTGGTTCTTTGACTTTGACGTTTGCATTTGACGAAATAAAATGAACACTTTTTGGCCAGTCATAAAATAATATCCAGACTTTTTGGTTTGCGAGACTTTTTTTGGAATGAATATTATTCTTACGTAACGAGCGTCGCCAGTCTGCGCTATGAATTGCTTAGTGTAATTATTGCAGCAAAAAATCAATAAAGTGTGAAACATTCTATATAAAAGAAACTAACTGTCTAACGGTACATCATAGGTATGCTGCACCAAACGAAATACAAAGCCCAAGTTCAAGTTCATTCGTAAACAAATCGTCCCACACCGATATAACCAATTGATTCATCTCTCGTCTCACCGCAGACAAACAAACAAACAGACAAACGACTAGACAGTTTGCTATGACAGCTGGTAGAGTTTACTAATAAGATAATAGCAGGAACATGTAGCATGACGTCGATTGTCGAACAAGTCAAGGGCATGTCGCGAGTGCTCCCAACTTGGGTTCAAGATAAAAATAGAATAATTTCTACGATGTACTGAGAGGGTGCTGATGTAAATAATATGCAGATTGTTATTGCATTGCTGAGAGAGAAATATGTAATGTGATGCATTTCTTAAAGGATGCCTGTATAAAGTGATTCAAATACTAAAACTTGATGATTTCGTTTACTTCGGGTACTTTTGCTATAGTTTCAGATCTTTGACTTAAAAGATTGTTGCAAAGTAACATTTTGTAAGCTTGGTAGGTAAGTATATAGATGTGCTGTTAAAAATTAAGTTCGTTATACATTCTTCGATGCTCATCGTGATTATGATAAGTCAATCTAACAGGTGCAGTGCTATTAATTTTTTGCTAGTCTTTACTGTCCCACCCCTGGGCAAAGGCCTGCCCCCATTCCTTGTATTTCCCTTGATGCTCTCATTTTGCCAATTTCTGAGGTACAGTGGCTATTAAGTTTCCATAAACTAGACCCATTCCAAATTGAGGAAATGTTGTATTTACTACCTTATTTAACACAAGCAAGAAGCTACAACACATTAATACCAACAACGTCGAACAATTTAGAAAATGGCAGTAATTAATAGCTTTGGTTTAGAAATAAACTCGTGTTTTATATGCCGACGGTGGGCTCTCCTGCCTTTTATAGTTTTTTATTATCATAGCTATTTATGACATGGGCAAGTGAATGCCTTTCTCGCGCTCAAGATTTTGCTTTGAACTTGTAGTTTACAGATATTTTAAACTCGTGTGTTGTTTGAACTTGGATAGTATTATGCAATGGTGCTGTCTCCTTTACTCAGTTTCACTTTCAATGTTTGGGTGTGAGTTGTAATGCGAATTCTGCTTTTAGGAAACGTGTCTAATTTTGTTTGGAATTACAATATCGATCAGGGGCACGGATCATGCCTCCAGTAGGTATTATATTATCAGGCTCCCGACTCAAAACCCGATTCCTTCTATCACAGGAACCACGTCTGATATAACCCTCCGTTTCCCACATAAAGGGCATCTATAATTATTTCCCCACGAAAAAAAGGGCTCTAAACATTGTCCTGAGGTTAATTTTCGTGTGCTGATTTGGTTGATTTGCACTTTGAAATACCTACATATTCGCGAACCTCTAAAATACATATTTTATTATGAATCGACTTCAATTCAACATGGCAACATTGCCCGCTATTGTTTATTTTTTTTTATGTTATTTGTTTCTTAATTGGTAAACACGTGGACTTAAACAATATTTTTACAAGTGTAATTAGACATTTAACTGTCACCCAAAATTGTTAATTTCTATTCACAATCTTGATTTGTTTGGTAATAATGTTTTAATTAGCATACAGTACACTTTCCCCTTCACATACTGCCCTTATCTGTACTGTTGGTAGTCACGCGATAACTTATCAGAACCGTTGCATTCACCAATGTTACCTACTCGTAATGATGGGCTTCTTGGATAATTAATTATTTAATACCATATTATTTTGCTTTTATAACAATGATATTAGGTAACTGGCTAGGTAGGTACTTACATAATATTTGACGATCGGCTTTCGAAATAACGTCAGTCATATCCATTAGTTTTACCTAGGAAATAATAAATAGAATAGTAGGTAGGTACCTATAATGTTGGTTAGCAAAAAAAACATGGCGTAAAAAGATGATAAAAAGAACAATACAGCTAGATCCTAACATGTTTTTTCTTGATAGTTATTATGCGTGCAAATTATTACCTACATGCATGCATAACAATTATTAATTACATAACATTTACAGTCAAAGGAGTCTTTGAAACTTAATCGATTGCCATATAAGTAATAATTTTATTTTAGAATATTGTGTTAACATTTTTCATTTCACTTAAATAGTGTATTCTAAGAGAATTAATTATTTACAAGTAACACCTAAGCGCCTTGTTCTACCGAGCATTAAGCTCGCGACAATATACTAATAAAATAATTAAGGAAATAGGTACCGACCTACCTATCTTTTAAGTAGGTAAATTGCTGCTTGACACCATTTAAATAGCAAGACCTAACCTTCTCTATTGTTCCATCATAAAAGATCAATATCGTACTAATGACGTGTAGGTCTGCGATACACAACATTAACTTCATTTCCTATAACACAAAAGTGAACCCTATGTTCTTGCGATAAGAGTCACCTTTAGCAATGTTCCGTGGGCGGGGTGAATGACCGCAGATGTCACGGCCAAGAGGTAAAGTGACATACGGATAAGGCGGCCGATGATAAGTGACAGGCAAAGAGCTGTTATTATTAAGTGCATCGGTTTTGATTAGGAATGTCATGTTTCTTAGATATCTTTAGATATTCTCAAAAAATGTTTAAAACATTGGCCCAATTTTCAAAATAATGGAAGGACAGTTGAAAATTGATATTCTGTCGCATGATCTTGTTACAACTTATCAAAGAGCGCAAAAAGAGAGGGTGTCTTTTTGCGTCGGGAGTTAAAAAGTCATACGTTTTTCACTGGGATTTAGGCTTCTTTTATTATAGAAAAAAATAATTAAAAACAACACTTTAAATTAACAATGTTGAGTATTGGACATTGATTGTCGTCAGAACTAAAGGTGTACGCAAAATTTCAACAATCGGCTACCAAGAAATGGTCGAAAAATGGTTTGCAAATTTTGAAAGGACAACTTATAGTTACTTACATGCCATACAAACATACGAACAGTGCAAGCTAAATAAGAGCTTGCAAAAACAATTAGAGTTCCACTCAAAGAAATTAAAACCGCGACAATAACAGACATTCCGCAGACGAAGTTGAAGGCATTAAATAGTTTTAAATAAGTAATTGAGTACTCCCACACAGTTTCACCACGGTAATATTATAATCAGTACTCCAACTTCATACAAACGGACGAAATGCGAGCTATACCTACGCGCCTCGATCTCGAGGTGCGCTCGCGGCGCAGACAGTCACGGCTGTACCGCAGTGTCGAACGGACGGTGTGTTGTTTTTTAACCGCGAATAACCGATTTTTTCTCTAAAAATCTTGATTAATATGACGAGTAGAAAATATTGTGCTGTTTTTGGTTGCATGAATTCGTCATTAACGCATCCAGACATAAGTTTTTTTAAATTACCTGGAAACTCTGAAAGGTAAGACTATAAAATAATTTTACTTACTAGTAGGTAGGTACATTGTGTGTCTTTTTAATGGATAAGTATTTCCTTTTATCTCACGAAAATTGGATTATTTACCTATGTTTTTTAAATTTTAACATTATTTGTATTAAATTAAAATAGTTAATTTAAATAAACTAAAAAAATAATATAATATTTACATTCACAAAACTAGAAAGAAACTCAAGTAGGTTGATGAAATTTAAATACTATAGGCGGCGGGCAGCCCTAACGCGTAAGTAGGTACATCGAAAAAGTAGGTAGTTAATTCAAGGTTACGGCCGAGTCCAATTACTGGTAGTATATTTATACTGTGGTTTCACTTTCATAGAATTGCCCTTATTTACCGACTCAAATTCTCCTAAACTAACATTTAGTTAAAGAGAGATCTGGACCTTTAGTTAACCTTTGCGTCCCGCCCACAGAGTTACAGACTCCCACTGGAACCTCCAATTCCTTGAAATAATATTACAATATTACTTTTATACTTTTTTATCGTATGCCCAGATGGACTGGTTTCGATCAGACTCCGTTTATTTTCGGCACAGAGCAGGTGGAGGTCTCAGCTGTCGACTGACATCATCCTTTGCAGAGCCATATGCATGTGCTGAATTGAAACACTAAAACCCGGCTACTGCAACATTAGAGTACTAGCTTCCGCCCCCAGCTCGGTCCGCGTGTATTATCCCATAGCCTATGTGCTATGGCAGACTATAATCTAGGTAGGTATCTCCGTGCCAAATTTCAGCCGTTCTGTCTGTCGTGATTGAGTAACAATTATTTAACAAACATTCATCTATTCAAACTTCCGCATTTTTAACCGACTTCTAAAAAAGGAGGAGGTTCTCAATTCGGATGTTTGTATTTTTTTTTTTTAGGTTTGTTCGCGCTTACCTTCAATTTATTAAACAATTATTTAACAAATTTTTGGAGTCGGTGCCATAGGTACGGTTGGATACTTGGATATAATATCCTCGGTCTGGCACCGATTCCAAAAATTTGTTAAGTTTTAGAATAGGTTAATCGTAGGTTAGGTCGCCCTCCCCAGGGCGGTGGACATCCATGAAGATTTTTCACCCCGGAAGGTTTATTATACACTATGTAACAAAAACCCTGTCCGATCAGTGTTGCCGTTGATCAGTTTTTACCCGACTACGGCAAAGCCAAAAGGAGGGTTATGATTTTGACGGTATGTATGTATGTATGTATGTATGTATGCATGTTTTTATGTTTTATTTTAATTTAATTACTTCTTCTTTCTTCTTTTTTTTTTTCACTGGGGAAAAATAATAATCTCAATCCATTAAATGGTTACGTAAATGAGTACGCAGTACGATGCCGAATAATACCCTTAAGGATCGGACAGGGTTTTTGTTACAGGCTGTATAGGTAGGTTATAGTATTATTTTTAACTTTTTAGTGCTTTTTTTTGAAGTCTGTTTTTTTTTGTAATAGTAGTACGATAGAAAGAATACCTACCTACTTATTGTTTTTTTAACTCGTAGTTCCACGTCATCAATGAATATTTCTTAGGCCAGTAGATTGATTATACAATGACTGACTACGGCTTCAAAAACAATCTACTTATTGATATTCTCTGGTTTTGCCGTAGTCGGAAATAAACTTAATTTGGCCGAAACCAACACCATTTTTCTTAATTCTCTCTAATTTCCCTAACAAATCAGAACAATTTGCTTACTAATTTAATGAACGCTCTCGTTTGTTGCTTATAAAACAATAATAGCCCTTAATTATGACAAATGTTCCGTTGAAGCAGCAGCTTTGGCTAAAAAAATTCGTAGGCGTAGGTAATCGACCGAATTTTCTAAGAAATTTACTTTCTGACAATCATCATCTGCCTAGCCTTTTTCCAACTATGTTGGGTTCGGCTTCCAGTCTAACCGGATGCAGCTGAGTACCAGTATTTTACATGGAGCGACTGCCTATCTGACCTCCACAACCCAGTAACTGGGTAATACGATACCCCTAGGTAAGACTGGTTGTCAGACTTTCAAGCTTCTGACGACTCGTAACGACTGTCAAAGATCCACGTATGACAGCCGGGACCAATAGCTTAACGTGCTTTCCGAGGCACGGAATGATGTCAGTAATGTCTAAGATAAACTTTAGAAAGTACATATGAATTGAAAAAGTCACATTGGTACTTGCCCGAATTCGAACCCATAACCTCATGCATGAGAGGCGGGCGCCTTAACCGCTAGGCCATCACGACATTCTGGGTTCTGAACTTCTGACAATGGATACAGGTTTAAGTGTTTGTTTGTATTGTCACATTAATAGCTTACACGGCACCTATAACCGAACAACCAATTTAAAAAAGAAAACTGTCTGTTTGTCTGTCTGTAAGTTTGTTTCAGTTAATCTCCTAAACGGCTAGACCAATGTTGACGGGACTTACACTGGCAGATAGCTGATGTTCCTTAGGTTTAATTTTATTTTAGAAAAATAATTAAGGATCCGCACAAAAATACCTGTCAAGCCCCGGCTGACTTACCAGTAAGTCAGAACAATAAAAAAATATTTTTAAAAACAAGCTTTAAATTAAAATTCTACAATATTGAGTATTGAACATTGTATTGTCACCAGAACTAAAGGTCGGATAACAACAAATGGTCGAGAAATGGTTTGCAAATTTTGAAAGGACAACTTATTTACATACATACTTACATACGAACAGTGCAAGCTAAATAAAAGCTTGTAAAAAATCAATTGTGTCTCATTATGTGGGACTTGAGTAATATTGCCGATAACAGACAGGCACGCGGAAGCAGTCGCGGGCATAAACAAGTCTGTATCTGTAATAACATTGTATCTGCTTTCTTTTCGCGGTATGAACTTGAAAATGATACAATGAGATATACAAGTCGTAACGTAATTCCAGTAACCGATTAGCCCCGTTTATAAACAGTTTGTACCCGGAACAACATGGATATCCAAGAGAATGTATCAACACTACTGTTATTCCAATTCTATGAAATACACAACTGTCAAAACACGAGTAGGCTGTCCATTGTTGCATTAACAACTGTCCTCATTGTTTATTTGTAATGAATATTTATGTTTTAACGGAAAATGGTTGAAGAATGCAACTCCAAAAAATAAAATGGGTATAATTTCTTTATCGTTTTTTACATCACATTAGATCAAAATTTGTATCCATACTATTATTATGGGGTTATGTATTATTGTTAATGTTCATAAAACAAAGCAATAAACATTGATGAAACTGCCAAAACACTGTCATAAAACCACCAGCAAAGCGTAACTCACGCATTGTGATCGCGGTTCGTCGCACGCGCACGCACCATGACGCCCGATCAACTCGCGCATGCGCATGACATACGTATGCTTTCGAAAATGGAACGTCCGCGCCAAATGTGCAGTACAATAGCGAAAGACTGGAAAGAGCTACTATTGTGTAACTCAATTGGGCAGATGCGATGTAAACTGTTCATTTTTGTATTATGCTGTTTTTATGAAATGTCGCCACACACGAGGAATTTCTCATGTATTGTGTGTGCGTTTACAAAAATATGGTCTCACATATCGGCACTCGGAACCTGTAGGCCATACTTACACATATTTTTTTCCATACGAAAATCAAAATCGCGAAAGGCAGCACAGCAGCCAATCGCTGTCACGACACGATTTGATTAGAAATCACCTTTAACCTGTTTTTTAACATCAGGCCAACGTCTTGGATTGATTTAAAAACAAGGTACCGGTCCTTTGACACATTTGCATAAAAATGTTTTTGTATCTGCTTATTGCTTTTCCGCAATTAAAGTAAAAGAATTCTTCCAACGGTTCCGATTTTCACTAATGTCGGAACAGTTTGTTTCGAATTATGCCGATAATGTTTGCTAGTTTGTGCTAATGATTTCCGATCGGTTGCTTTAATTCGACTACCTAATTGATGACGATTGATAAATAATCGATGCCAGGTAGATACAGGTACTGGTCTACTAGTATGTATTCTAATTTTAGTTCTAAAACCTCTTTCATTGCTATCTCAAGAGAGAGATTCACATATTGTAATAAAAATACCAGCCAATAATTTATCCCACTGCAGTGCAAAAGCCTGCAAATAGAGAAGCCACGAGTATTCCATCGTTTCCAGGTTTTCTCACGATATTTTCTTTCACCGATGTCAGAAATGTCCACAATAAATGTAGAAAGTACCTACTTATTAATAAAAAAAAAGTCATATTGGTATTTGCGCGTCCCGGTTGCGAATCAAAGCCTCGCGCATGAGATTCGAGAGGCCAGGGCTATCACGACATTTACACATACGACGCGTATTACAATTTGTCCCTCACTTTTCTGATATCTAGAAGTTATTTCTGTCACCCCACTGTGAATAAATCGATATAATATCGACCTTGAATCGCTGGAGCGGAACGTGCGAATTATTTGCACTAAATTGTTAGGGGAAGCCATGTGGGGCCGCCAATGTCGCTTTCATATTGAGTGTGGGAGATGAAGGTGAACGCGGAACTTGTATTGAATGATTTGACAATTACACCTGTAGTATGTGATAATGATGGAAGTGACCCAGATCACATAGTTATAAAACTGTAAATACTTTAAATGGACCTCATAATCTGCCAATAATCATGTCAGGACAAATAATAGTAATAATACCGGCCTCTTATTGGCCAACTGCAGGGCTAATGCCCGTTTTCGCCATCAATCCCTAATTTTTAAGTATCCCCTAAGACATTTTAGATCAAGCAGAAACGCACTCTAAGTCTGCAGATTTTAAAGTGCGTTTCTGCTTGATCTAAAATGTTTTAGATACTTAAAAATTAGGGATTGATGGTGAAAACGGGCATAAGGGTTCTTTTCATACAGAGAAGGCACGAACATTGATCACCACGCTTGCTAAAAGCAGATTGGCGATTCCAGACTAAACTCAATTCTAATTTATAAGTCCAGGTCCATGGCCCTCATGATGTTTTCCTTCAATGTTAGTGATGTCCAAGAGAATTTCTAAGTCAATAACATCTAATATTTTCGTAACGGCTTAACAGCCGCTAGTAGTGAATATTGTCCTTAGGAACGACATCTCTCCAGTATCTTTGCTCCAGGCAAAATTTTATAATGTGTATTCTTTGTCCGAACATATGTTTACATTCAGGCAAAGTATCCACTTTATAATTCCCTTGTTTACTAAAAGCAAAAAGTCAAACAGAATATACAAAAATATTCTTACGCTGACCCAGATTCACACATAATATTTCAGCTCCTATACAAACTAAGATCTCGCCCCAATGTCTAAATAATTAAGTCGGCAGAAGGGGGCACCCTACCCCTCAGAGGGAGTGTAGGGCCCGACCCTCGCTGTAAACGGCTTCAGCAAATGTTGTCATAGCGTCTGCTAATTTGACGAAGGTGTGTTGTACTACACGTTGAGGATACAACACAATTAACGGTCTGAATTGGTCTTGAATTTAGACAATACGTTTAGAATATTTGACAAATTCATTATGGCTTGTTTCCCGACCAGGAATACTGTTGTACCTTTAGATAAGATTGTACTGGAAACGTGGGAGGATATCAGAAACGCGGTTAAACCGTAAGTGTGTTATACCTATGATTGTGGCAAGGAAATGTTGAAATGATTTAACTTTTTAAAGAGCGTTGACAAATCTGTATATTATAAGAGAGCTAACTTTTCCCGCGACTTCGTCTTCATGAATTTTCTTACGCATCCTTAACTTTTTTTTATAATAAAATATAGCCTATAGCACTCGTGAGATAACGTAGCTTCCTATTAAAACAAATAACTCTTCAGCTGTATAATATTCAGTAGTATAAATTGGAAGAGAGTCCTCTATTTCTATTTGTAGTTTCATTTGATCTATGAGTTAACTGTATGCTTTTGCTGTCTCCGCATAATATATTAACTGCGTACGAGTTTGTTAATTCCGTTTTATGTCATGTTAAAGTTGATTTCAATCATGGATGAATTCAATGTCGAATGATTTTCAGCACCTTTCATAGTTTCGTCATTCTTAACATACACTTCCTAATCATGAGCGTAAAATTAAATTAACAGTTTTTTTTCTTCATTTATTAATTAGTTACGGTTCGTTAATGTTACGGACACTGATTCTGTTTTTGTTCTTTATATAAAGCGATTATTTTTCGCATAATACATAATATGTACCTAGCTGTGTGATCTTAAATTGGATTTAAGGGCTGAAACTGCGTTAAACGGACGCCCGAGCGGTTTCATACAAAAATGCCCCGTCGCGTGGTCTCGCGCGTGCACTTTTGTATGAAACCGCGCGGGCGTCCGTTTAACGCAGTTTCAGCCCTTAGAAAAAAAATCTGATTTGCCAATGACTTAAACTTTTCAGAGTAATATTAATAGTCAGTTCTGTAACAAGCAAGGTACCAAAATGTGACTTTTTCAATTCATATGTACATACTTTCTAAGTTTATCTTGGAAGAAAACATCGTGAGGAAACCTTGATTTATAATTAGTTAAGTCTGAAATCGCTTATCAGCCTTGAGTATGGTGATTGTTGATGATCAATACTCGTGCCTTCTCTGAATGAGATGAGACCTTTACCCTGCACTGGGACAGTAATAGCTTCACTACATAGTATAAAACAAAGTCGCTTTTTCTGTCTGTCTGTCCCTATATATGCTTAGATCTTTAAAACTACGCAACGGATTTTGATGCGGTTTTTTTTAATAGATAGAGTGATTCAAGAGGAAGGTTTATATGTATAATACATGCACCCGTGCGAAGCCGGGGCGGGTCGCTAGTGGTATTATAAATTAAATAATTAAGATCATTTCATTCAGCCTATGTAAGTATCAGTAAACGTCTGTCTTTGTCCCTCCCTACGATAAATGACAATGGTCTCACGGGAAAAAAAACCCAAATTAGTCAACTTACCAGATAAAAACCACACGAAACGAAATCAAGTGACAAGTTTGAAAGTTTAAAAACGGAAATATAGCGGTTAGCCTAAACTTGCACTAAGTTACGAAGTCATCGAGAAAGTACGTTTGCATTGCTATCGTATGACGGTCTTCGTATTCTTGTTTCTGGTGAAACTGTCTCGTTGCCATTTACGGTGGTCCGATAACGGGCATATCTCGCTGCCGCTGACGGGACGCTATTGAGAAATGTGGCACTTGGATGTTTTGCTTCGTCGACGGCACTGGGATGTGTTGTTGACACAAGGGGAGCAAGTCTCATTTAGATTCTCATTAGGCTTAAAATAACGTTTAATCTGATCTGAGAATGTAGTAACGGTGTATAATTTACGAGTGTTTTGCCTGCAGCAAAACAATCTGTTGCAGTTCTAATGCACACGTCTTAATGAGAATTCTAATCAGTGCTTTTCACACATGAGAATTATATACAAAAACAATACAAAAGTCTTTCAAACAAACGACTGTATCTTTTACTACGGCTAGTGATACTTCTATCCCGGTTCGTTGATCCCATTCTACGTGCTTTATGTCCGTCTGTTTATTGGATTGTTTACGTCATCCCATACAATTATCGTTCCTGCTACTACTTATAGGCCATTCTCATTGTGTTGTATTATGATCGAACTTTCCCAGCCAAGTTTCTCCATGATTCTTACCCTTGTTCCGTCCGTTGACCTCGCGTCTATTTCTTGATTCCTAGTCTTGCAGTATTGAATCCTGTTTCGAGGTACATGTATAAGCGTCTAGACGGCAGAAAAAATATCTAGACTATAAGGTGCACTGTTAAGTACGCCGATACGGTAGGGTAGTCTTTATTTTGATAATAGTCGCGTTTGTTTTCATGCTGTCTCTTTCTGTCGCGACCTCGTCTGTGTTTTGGCTGCCTTCAGAGTTGGGCAACTTTATTAGATTGCTCATAAAATTATGCTATTGGTTTTATGTAAGTAAATATTGATTTTCGTTGTGATGTTTTAGGCGATTCCAAGCATTTGGTGTGCCATCTTCAGATGTAAATAGAAAGCAAACTTGAATTATATTCTTAAAACCATTAATTACTTGGGTATCTTCTACACCAAGAAGATATGTATCTTTTTTTTTTCTTTTTCCTCCGCGGTTCTTTTCTAATTAAATTTCGTAGCGGGATCCAAGACAGTTGAATCGTTTTCCCGGGACTTGTCCAGTTTTTTATGCCTGCTCTTTTCTGGTGCTCGCCCCTGTTGATTATGGCTTTCAGGAGTTGCAGTGGTTGGCAATAGTGTAGCGGTCTTATCCCAATTAAAAAAAGAAATCAAAATTTACACTTATGTAAACATGAAAACACATTACTTAAACAATGTTTGACTTTTTTCTGTAAACATATATCTTTATTAGTTCTCTCTTTATATGATTGTTTATGGCTTTATTTCAAGATACAGATCACTTCGTGGGTGGTCCTAAAATATGATCAACATGTTTACACACACAATCTAATCTGCATATAATTATTATCAGCTGAACCGCACACGTAGTAATCCAATAAGTTGTTTAAAGTAAAAGCTTTTTTATTCCATTCCGTTTTAAAACAGGAAGCAAGTCTTGGGAACACTTTTACACAAATGTTTACTAGTTCTCTTGGCACGAACTCCGAAACTATTAGGTTAAGCGACGACCGATTTATGTTTCGGCCGCTCTAATTACATGCAATCCCATTCTGAAGTAGGTTTGATGGCGTAAAAATAGCCGTTTAGTTATGTATCGATTGGGTGCATTTGTTTATGTTCGCGTTCATTGACTCTTAAAAGAATTATGTCGGTTACGCTTTGTGATATAAGAAAGTGAAACAGCGTGTTCACCTGTGTTGAAAAATGTATGCCATTTGTGTTTGATAGCTCTGGACATTCTAAAGTTAAATAAACGGGTATTTTAGGCGCTTAAAACAGAAGGGGTTTTTAAGTTTACGTTTCTGTATGTGGCGTTGTAGCTCTCAAACGGCAGAATCGATTCAAATGGTGACTACAATTCAAGAAAATCTATTCAGCCGTTAGAAGGTTATCAGCTAGTTAATCAATGGATATGAGCATCTTCCACGGATCGCATCAAAGGAGATCGGACATTTTAGTATGGACCTTGGTCCAAATGGCGTCGGCTGATGAAACCTAGCCCATATGATAGTTCGTGAGTGTAGGATGTTTTTTTACTATGGGCACCATAAAATCGGCCTATGGAGAAAAAAGTTATTAGAGTCCAGAAAAATGGTACTTACTTACCTATTGTAGACGAACAATTCCGATTGTTGTCCCCAACATAGGCTAAATATTTATTTATTAACCAAAAGTAATAATAAGCCACTTGATCACTCAGCTACATTTTTGTCCACTACCAACTTCATGGTCCTTTTCTCTTGTCCACAGTTCAAACCAGCTCACAGAATTACCGCGTGAAGTATGCCAGATGCCGCTTCAGGTGCTCTTAGTACCCGACAATATGCTAAGCACCTTACCGAAGGAGATAGGCAAGATGACCTCGCTGGCGGAGCTGGACGCGTCCAACAACAGGCTAACGCAAGTGCCCATGACCCTTGGGGATTGCGCTGGCATGAGGGCGCTCGACCTTAGAAATAATCAGTTGGGACTGCTGCCGTTACGTGAGTACACATGCTGTTGAGCAATAATGTGCGCATGCGCAAAGATCTTAGCAGGGTGTCTGGTAGACACTAAAGTGCTACTAAGTTAAACGGCGAGCGATTGTTAGGAATCGACCATTTATTACGTAAAGCTCGAAAGAGGGGCTCGTAGTACAAGGGGGAAGGGGGGATTAACATGATAAAAATGACAATCACGTGATTAATGGATGACCACTTAGGGCAAACCTTTGTCCTACTGCTACTGTTTCAGACTAATGATGATGCATCCTATTCACAAAACGCCACAAGACTCCCGGGAGTCGATTGAACTGTGTCACATTAGTCGACACTTAATTAATTAAAGTTATAAAGCGATAAATCACTGAGACAATAGGGATGCGCTTTTAAATGCCAGTCGTATAAGCAGCGAGTTGGCAACCACCATATGAAGGTGCAATGATGATAACTATGGAAGCAATGATTGATCATTCATTAGTAATCAATAGCTATCGATTATTTTATTGACCGATTGTTGTATTTTAAATACAGCCGTAGACATATTTAGGAGAAAAAAGGTGACAGATCTGTATATAAATAGCTAAAGTAGTGTATAATGCGGGCTTGATTGAAATCTTCTATACAAATAATCAAATGGAAGTGTCAGTTTGTAATTATAACAAAATAACAGCTTTCAACTTATTGCATAAATAATATTATGAAATGTTACCACGGTACTTTTCCTAAAAAAGACAATTTTTCGCGGAATCCTAAATGTTTTTCTTAAATAAAATCAGTCTAACTTACTCTTAATAATATCAGCTATCTGCCAGTGAATATTCCATAAGAATCGGTCTAGCTGTTTCGGAGATTAGCAAGAACAAACAGATTGTCTGTCTGTTTGAAAAATTATCTACTGCAAAATCATCGTGAGGAAACTTGGGACTTACTGTTCCACTCAAACCATGTCAGAGACCCTTGAGGCGGTTTAGAAACTCTGACATTAGGGTGTGTAAGGTCGTAAGACCTTACTGCCAACACGATAGAGAAAGAAAGATCAATAAAACTTTGTGGAATTTCATTCCAGTTTGCTACTAATACACTTTTGACGTCTCTAATGTCAACTGGTGTTTTGGTTTACTGGTGGACACGTGTCTAGAATCTTAAAATGAGGTGTGCACATCATTAGCAAGGTAGGCAGGTCTTATTTGTGTGTAACCATTGTTACATGTATTGAATACAGCACCGTAATATCGATAAGTGCAAGCAAACAGTCTGATGAAAACATACGTGGCCTAGTTATACGGGTCGGTATCGCAGAGTAACGAGGAAAATAATAACACCTTGCGAGCCCCTGTTGTTGTTACTAGTTTATTATTAGATAGGTGTAAGTTTCACTTACAATGCAATTGCTACTTCTTTCTTCTCATTTCAGAAGGCCAATGAGATGTATCATTACGCAAAAAGGATTCACACAAAACCCCAAAATTGAGTTACACATACTTAAGACCGTAAATGTCGATATTTTCGTTCAGTACCCTATCCACCAATGTAGATACCAAGACCCTGCTCTTAAATCACTCTATTCATTGATGAAAACCGCATTAAAATCCGTTGTACCTACAGTTAAAAACTTTGTGACTTTGTTTTATTAAGGGCTAATTTTTCAATCGTCAGATAACTCCTTAACGGAGGGATAAATATGGCGATTCTACAGCTTTTGTTATAGTAAATATGTCAAACTGTCATAAATGTATTCTTTGGATAATAGTTATCTGGTATTTCTTGTGTTTTATTGTTACTTAATGGTACTACTTATTTCAATTTCAGCACATATTAAAGTTTACGTTAACGCGATCGAGTACGTTACAGACTAACTATACATACACACAGATGTAAAGAGAAATAATGACTGAAACCCATGCAACGTCGGGTACATCCAGTATCATACTCGTAACCCTTAGAAATTGCAAAACTATGCAGCTTAGGCGTTACATTACCGTATGTTTATTTATCTGAGGATACCAAAGAGAGGCGGGACTAAGTGGTTAGATTCATTTTGATTTGTTTGCGGCGCCTCCCGGGAATTCTCTTTGATCTGCGCGGTTAGGACTTAGGAAGCTATTTTGAGGCATTCAATCTTGTTAGTAATATGGTTGTAAGTGCAAATATAAATGTACAGTCGCCAGCACATCAGATTTTATATTTTTGTTGTAAAATCGCTCCTATTACAACCGCATAAGATGTCGCAGCGTTTACCTAAAGCCTTGTGTCTTCAGTACAACAGTCATTCTTAAAGTGGTTTCATGGGAAAGTCACTAAAGTACCCCAAAATTACATTAGACATTGAAACGTATACTTAGTTATTTATTCCCACAGTTTATCACTTAAAAAATATAAAAGGGCTTTGGTTGGTTGTTCCGTTGCCTTAAAAATTTAGAAAACGTTGATCTATATTATAGCCTTAACGTCGACAAAAATAAGAGGTCCGTGGACCCGTGGTCTCATTAACAAGGCAGCATACATTATTATGTCCAAAAACGGCATCCCTAACTTTAATTTAGGGTAAACCGCTAAATTACCATTAGAAGAATTAACAAACAGGTTTCAGCACTCAGGGTTACCCTTTTAAATTAAGTCGGGCCCAGTTCAGAGCAAAAAGGAGAAGGGTAATTATGATGAGACATTACAAATCTTATTATCAATGTCATAAAGTACCATGTAACCAAAAACGTACTCTGTTCTACGTACCGCTTCACAATTCAAATGTATTTCTTCTGCTATTACTGATCAATTTACAAGTTGATCAGTGACTAAAGTTCTTCGTGTTAATTTAAAGTTGGAATAAACAATATTGGTTGTCAGCTAGCAAGAAGTTAGTTACTCCTTACTACATCAGCTATCTGCCACTAAAAGTCCCATCGGAATCATTCCAGCCGTTTCGGAGATTAGCTGAAATAAATAGAAAGACAAAAAAAATGTGTTTTTGGTATAAGCACCATGTAAAAATTCATAGGCATTTAACAAAAAGCTGTTATTTTGACATTACAAAAAGACACTTCAATTTTATTTATTTGTATAGATCCGCAAAATAATATTACTGTTTTCTTCATGTTTCAGAGATCACCTACCTCAGGCTGGAACACCTGGACGTGAGCTGTAACTGCATATCGTCACTACCTCTGGAACTTCGCAACATGAACACACTAGTTACGCTTAATTTGGACAACAATCCCCTCGTTTCACCTCCCACCACGGTAAGAATTATTAATTATTTAAGAAATTCATAAATACCTATATAATCTTGTTTCCCCATACAAACTTTGGACTCCGTTTCATCCCCTTAAACGCCTGCCGGGGTTGCGGGACGTCTTAACAGGATACCGTGGCCCCGGAACGTAAAGGGACAGAAGGAACAGGGTGGTTTTTTAGTCAGTAAAAGTCTGACAGTCCCTTCCGCCCCACCCAGGGCGGAAGGACTCATTTGATGATTTTTACCACCTCAAAAAAGAAAAGGGGGTTGATATTAGAAAGTCCATTCTTAACGGACGTCTACTAACTATAAACTAACTCCCTGCCTATTTTATCTTTATACGTCACACGAATTTCGATATTTCGCGATGAGTGAGTAAGTGACCTATCGCTTTCATATATAAAGGACCATGCGACAATTTGGGCCCACTTTCAACATTGCTCAACAGTAATGAGACCTATATCAAATGAAAGCTCTTAAGATAGGCTTCATTTCATTCTATGGCAGCTAAGTTCAAATAGAGCGCGAAAATGGTGTTTTAGTGCATTTTGTCATTTTTATTAAAACCTTGAGCCCAGTTTTCCACATTGTTCAACAGTGATGAGACCCATGCCAAATGAGAGCTCTTATGGTGTACTTCATTCCATTCTAAGGCAGCTAAGTTCAAATCCAGCGCCAACATGGTGTTTTAGTACGTTTTCATAAAAAATATATTTATAACTATTATTAACTGAAAAATATGATAGTGCTTCTCAACAGTGATGAGACCCATGCCAGATGAGAGCTCTTAGGGTGTACTTCATTTCATTCTAAGGCAGCTCAGTTCAAATTCAGCGCCAACATGGTGTTTTAGTACGTTTTCAAAAAAAAAATATTTATAACTATTATTAACTGAAAAATATGATTGTGCTTCTCAACAGTGATGTGACCCATGCCAAATGAAAGCTCTTAGGGTGTACTTCATTTTATTCTAAGGCAGCTAAGTTCAAGTCCAGCGCCAACATGGTGTTTTAGTGCATTTTGTCATTTTTATTAAAACCTTGAGCCCAGTTTTCCACATTGTTCAACAGTGATGAGACCCATGCCAAATGAGAGCTCTTATGGTGTACTTCATTCCATTCTAAGGCAGCTAAGTTCAAATCCAGCGCCAACATGGTGTTTTAGTACGTTTTCATAAAAAATATATTTATAACTATTATTAACTGAAAAATATGATAGTGCTTCTCAACAGTGATGAGACCCATGCCAGATGAGAGCTCTTAGGGTGTACTTCATTTCATTCTAAGGCAGCTCAGTTCAAATTCAGCGCCAACATGGTGTTTTAGTACGTTTTCAAAAAAAAAATATTTATAACTATTATTAACTGAAAAATATGATTGTGCTTCTCAACAGTGATGTGACCCATGCCAAATGAAAGCTCTTAGGGTGTACTTCATTTTATTCTAAGGCAGCTAAGTTCAAGTCCAGCGCCAACATGGTGTTTTAGTGCATTTTGTCATTTTTATTAAAACCTTGAGCCCAGTTTTCCACATTGTTCAACAGTGATAAGACCCATGCCAAATGAGAGCTCTTAGGGTGTACTTCATTTCATTCTAAGGCACCTAAGTTCAAATCCAGCGCCATCATGGTGTTTTAGTACGTTTTCAAAAAAAATATATTTTTATTACTATTATAACTGAAATATATGATAGTGCTTCTCAACAGTGATGAGACCCATGCCAAATAAAAGCTCTTAGGGTGTACTTCATTTCATTCTAAGGCAACTAAGTTCAAATCGAGTGCGAAAATGGTGTTTTGGTGTATTTTGACATTTTTATTAAAACCCCGAGCCCCAGTTTTCCACATTGTTCAACAGTGATGAGACTCATGCCAAATGAGAGCTCTTAGGGTGTACTTCATTTCATTCTAAGGCAGCTAAGTTCAAATCCAGCGCCAACATGGTGTTTTAGTACGTTTTCAAAAAAAAAATATTTATAACTATTATTAACTGAAAAATATGATAGTGCTTCTCAACAGTGATGAGACCCATGCCAGATGAGAGCTCTTAGGGTGTACTTCATTTCATTCTAAGGCAGCTAAGTTCAAATCCAGCGCCAACATGGTGTTTTAGTACGTTTTCATAAAAAATATATTTATAACTATTATTAACTGAAAAATATGATAGTGCTTCTCAACAGTGATGAGACCCATGCCAGATGAGAGCTCTTAGGGTGTACTTCATTTTATTCTAAGGCAGCTAAGTTCAAATACAGCGCCAACATGGTGTTTTAGTACGTTTTCATAAAAATATATTTATAACTATTATTAACTGAAAAATATGATAGTGCTTCTCAACAGTGATGAGACCCATGCCAGATGAGAGCTCTTAGGGTGTACTTCATTTCATTCTAAGGCAGCTAAGTTCAAATCCAGCGCCAACATGGTGTTTTAGTACGTTTTCATAAAAAATATATTTATAACTATTATTAACTGAAAAATATGATAGTGCTTCTCAACAGTGATAAGACCCATGCCAGATAAGAGCTCTTAGGGTGTACTTCATTTCATTCTAAGGCAGCTAAGTTCAAATCCAGCGCCAACATGGTGTTTTAGTGCATTTTGTAATTTTTATTAAAACCTTGAGCCCAGTTTTCCACATTGTTCAACAGTGATGAGACCCATGCCAAATGAGAGCTCTTAGGGTGGTTCAAATCCAGCGCCAACATGGTGTTTTAGTACGTTTTCATAAAAAATATATTTATAACTATTATTAACTGAAAAATATGATAGTGCTTCTCAACAGTGATGAGACCCATGCCAGATGAGAGCTCTTAGGGTGTACTTCATTTCATTCTAAGGCAGCTAAGTTCAAATCCAGCGCCAACATGGTGTTTTAGTACGTTTTCATAAAAAATATATTTATAACTATTATTAACTGAAAAATATGATAGTGCTTCTCAACAGTGATAAGACCCATGCCAGATAAGAGCTCTTAGGGTGTACTTCATTTCATTCTAAGGCAGCTAAGCTCAAATCCAGTGCCAACATGGTGTTTTAGTGCATTTTGTAATTTTTATTAAAACCTTGAGCCCAGTTTTCCACATTGTTCAACAGTGATGAGACCCATGCCAAATGAGAGCTCTTAGGGTGTACTTTATTTCATTATATGGCAACTAAGTTCATAAAGTTTTATCTAATATTAGAGTTCTGGCTAGCAAGTCACAATTCATCTGGAATATGGCTAAAATCAATGTCCACATAACATAAAAGGTTTTAATAAAAATGACAAAATACACCAAAACACCATTTTCGCGCTGGATTTGAACTTAGCTGCCTTAGAATGAAATGAAGTACACCCTAAGAGCTCTCATCTGGCATGGGTTTCATCACTGTTGAGAAGCACTATCATATTTTTCAGTTATAGTAGTTACATGTATATATATTTTTTTTAAACGTACTAAAACACCATTTTGGCGCTGGATTTGAACTTAGCTGCCTTAGAATGAAATGAAGTACACCCTAACAGCTCTCATCTAGCATGGGTCTCATCACTGTTGAGAAGCACTATCATATTTTTCAGTTATAGTAGTTACATATATATATTTTTTTGAAAACGTACTAAAACACCATGTTGGCGCTGGATTTGAACTTAGCTGCCTTAGAATGAAATGAAGTACACCCTAAGAGCTCTCATCTGGCATGGGTCTCATCACTGTTGAGAAGCACTATCATATTTTTCAGTTAATAATAGTTATAAATATATTTTTTATGAAAACGTACTAAAACACCATGTTGGCGCTGGATTTGAACTTAGCTGCCTTAGAATAATATGAAGTACACCCTAAGAGCTCTCATCTGGCATGGGTTTCATCACTGTTGAGAAGCACTATCATATTTTTCAGATAATAATAGTTATAAATATATTTTTTTTGAAAACGTACTAAAACACCATGTTGGCGCTGTATTTGAACTTAGCTGCCTTAGAATGAAATGAAGTACACCCTAAGAGCTCTCATCTGGCATGGGTCTCATCACTGTTGAGAAGCACTATCATGTTTTTCAGTTAATAATAGTTATAAATATATTTTTTATGAAAACGTACTAAAACACCATGTTGGCGCTGGATTTGAACTTAGCTGCCTTAGAATGAAATGAAGTACACCCTAACAGCTCTCATTTGGCATGGGTCTCATCACTGTTGAACAATGTGGAAAACTGGGCTCAAGGTTATAATAAAAATGACAAAATGCACTAAAACACCATTTTCGCGCTCGATTTGAACTTAGCTGCCATAGAATGAAATGAAGCCTATCTTAAGAGCTTTCATTTGATATAGGTCTCATTACTGTTGAGCAATATTGAAAGTGGGTCCAGGCTTCATACAAAGGTGCCCATGCTCCTTTAGATAAAGCACATTTTGTAGCAACCAGGGTGCCTTCCTATTAGTGAAATCATTATTAGAATCGGACCAAACTTTTCAGCTTATAATATGTAATAGTTTATGTTAAACCCTAGTGTAATTATGGGTGCTTCCATAAACAAATTTTTAGTAGCAACCCGGAAAGTAGGTTAGTTTCCATTACTTAGATAACAGCATTACAGCGTGAACATACTGTCAAAATGTGGATACATTAATACTCTATCCATAAAGTTATTATAGAAGCGACCTCCTTTCATTATTAGCGGGTAAACAATAAAACCTCATTCGTCATAGTGCAGTTTAAAAGGTAATAAAACTCCTTACTACTGCCGTTTTGGAATTTTCAGTCGTTTCCATTGCGTTAACTTGTACAAACTGCAACACTTTCCCTTTGGGTTTATGACTTGCATGGTATGTGCTGTCGATACATTGTATGTTTTCTTTTACTTTCTGATCTGCGGGAGTGTAAAATTAAACAAATAAACATTATACTACACGGTTGGCGTAATGGCTGAGCAATTAGCTGCTGCGTTGCCTGTCGTGGCTTCGATACCTGCACAAACAAATATTTGTAGGTATGGCCTATAGATAGTTGTTGCGGCTAATTTTTTTATGTGAAATTATATTTGTAAACGCATTCACGATACAAGAGAAATTCCTAGTGTGGAGCAACGTTTTTTAGAACACAGTTCCTTATCGCGGATCGCGGTAGGAGTTAACTGGCAGAAATCGCCACGTAAATAAAAAGCGTTATCCCCCTTCAGACGACCTCTATTATGTACCGAGATTCGAGCAGCAAGCATTGTGCGCGGCCAGCTGTATAACCTCAATTCTAAAAATATAATACGGTCTTCGTTCCTGAAGGAAACCTAAAGCTTTTAAATAAAATACAATACATATACCGTCAATTGTGATTCATGTTCGTATTTTTAGTATGGCATAATAATTAACTGAGTATGATAGCATTTATAAAGTACCTTATATCCTTGAAGGTTTTCCTTGTTGTTTGTTTATTCCCTTCGATCCAAATTAATCCAGACTAGAGGACATACATGACAGTATGTCGATCGGAAATTTCCTAACACGAATTCATTCTACTGAAGCACTAAGTAAACAGCCCCAAGCCGATATTGTTTTCTTTAGAAAGTAGGTTTTCAAAGTCTTTGGTTTAGGTACACATGGCAAAATCTTGAACAAAAGATAATTTAAAAACAACAAAAAAGAGCGATAACTTTATGTTCTGATTCACCTCTTGTCTCTTGTACAAAATATTGTAAAACATTTTTTTTAAGAGTAATGTTTCATTTCTTTACCATTATTCTCCATAAAAAAACCACCTTTTTGATGGGGTAATTAGATAACATTTTTTTTTCTTGTAAATTACACTCCGAGAGTGCGTTTTAATGGACTAATTAAAATATTGACATTGTCTTTAACAGTTCACGAAATCACAGATAAAACATCAGTTACCTAACATTTTTTTTTTCTAGATATGCATGCGCGGGCGCGTGCACATATTCAAGTACTTAGAAAACATGGCGAACAAAGATTCTTTACCGGCGCACAGACGAGTAGAAGACACGAGACGATCGGCCAAACACAGCTCTTACATCAGCAGCTCGCCGACCCAGAGTACGACACATCAGATAACTTCGGGAAATGCCACGATAGACTGCCTGAGGCATAAGCCGAGGCATGTCGTTGACAGTGGGTACAGCACTGATGGAGTTGACAAGAGGTGGTCGAATGATGGTGAGTAGAGATGATGCATAATATAGCTATACTAGTGTTAGTCTCCAGTTGGCCCCATGATAGCACGCACGACTACTGATAGGAGGGTCTTCGACTACTGAACGTAGGGTCTTATGTTCGGAGCGGTGAATGCTAATGCGAATCCCGCACTCAAGGCCATAGGCTGAGGTAGAATACTGGGGTGATTTTAACCGGTAAGTGACCGGCATGCCCCTCCATCACCCCCACGACGGAAGAAGTCCATGAGGATTTACCGCACCGAGGAGTTCCGTAGAAATATGAGAGTGAGAAGTGGGAGTGCACCTGTGTTTGCCCATACACTTGTGCACTATAATATCTCCTGTATACTGGGCTAGTCACTATTACGATTGACGGCCGTGACCATAATTCGGTCCCGAAAATTTTATTATTACACTACAGTGTGAGTAGTGTGACGTATGAAATCTCTTTGAGTAGGTAACGGTTACTTAGGGGTCTCGTGAGTTTTATTCTACTCTAGTCTCATTACTTCGACTTACTCTAGACTAGAACCGATCTTTTTGATTCATGGTGTAATGTAATTTTACCTTATTCACCATCAGAACTAATTTGGAATCTTCTTACGTCCATGTATCCCAGTTTCTATAAAAACAAGACACGAAATTGTGCAAAACCGTACTTGCATTTCTTATTTATTTTCATTCACGTTTGGTAAACACACCGTTAACGGACCATTCACTATGTCAAGCGTCCTTAATGACTGCTGGCATTCACAAATGGCTTCCGACCATAAAATATGAATGATGCACGTATAAACTTTTTTACGTCCGGAAATACGAACGAACAGACTAAAATTAAGTCTCTTCAGTCCTAATGACAATTTTTAGGGTCCCGTACTCAAATGCTCCAAACGGAACCCTCTCGCTCTTCCGTTCGTCCATCTGTCTGTCCCTCTGTCATAGGGCTGTATCTTTTGAACTGAAATAAGTCGACACTTAAAATTTATATTGCTAAGTCTGTTATATCAGGGTTTATAAGAGGGTTTTTTCTTGATCTTAATATTGTACTGTGGTACGGAACTCTTCATGTGCGAATCCGACTTGGTCGGTTTAAAGTGTTGGCATAATTGTTTTTCTTCTAAATTAGGACCTACCATGACCTAAAAAGAGTTCACAGTTGAGTGCATGTAGCAATGCAGTTTAGGTAGAGAGTTGGGGGCCGTTAGTGGAAAGTGTTCAGGCAAAATAAAAGCATTTTCGTGCTCGTATACACTTTGATACTACTACTACTTGTGATTAAAAGTTGATTGACTACTTGACTTATGTTATTTAAGTATTCTAAGTTTAAACGCATAGCTGTCGTAGGAAAGGGACATTTCGGGAATGGGGCATTTTGGGAAATGGACGTTTCGGGAAAGGGACATTATGGGGAAGGGACATTTTGGGAAAGGGACTATTTAAAATCGAGGGACATTCTGGGAAAGGGACGTTCTGAACTTTAACGGGTAGCCCCCTGGTTTCCTCACGATGTTGATGTTGTTATGAGCAGAACTATACAAATGAAATTCTTAAATTACAGGTGGTGGCGACTCAGGCGGAGGAGGCAGCGGTCGGTCCACTCCGAGCACTCCTTCCACCTTGTCTCCGGGAGCTGCACTGTCTCGGGCGCAGTCGTTATCCAGCGAGACTCCTCTTGCACCCCTCACCCCTTTACTCTCCGGGTATGTCTAATCAAATACTTAGGCTTTTATTGCTGGTGGCTTGTAGAGAAAATCAATTTTTTTTTTAACTGGTTGTGATTTTAATTGATAATACCTAATAGCAGAAAGTATTCGGTTTTTTTTTACTTGAATGCCATTTACACGATTTTTTAACGGTGGTTAAATCTTATTTTGTTCGCGGTCGTGCCACTGGTATTCATGTTTAATAGATTTTATTGAAGAATTCTGTGTGTAGTAGATTTGTTTTTATATTACAGTTGAACAATTTAATTTCTCTAGTTATTAAATTTTAAATAGCGGATACAAGCTAAGCAGACAAAAAATACTAGAATATTGAATTCATTAATTCCTAAGATCAGTGATTATATATCTGCTTAGCTCGCCTTCGCTTTGATAAACAAAAATTAATTTAAATGCTATAAATAATTGAAAATTTTTTTGGGTGTTTATATTTAAAACTGTGTGTAGATTTGAATAGCTGCTTATATTTTTATTTATTTTTCGCATTGGCCGAAACAGAGGTAAATTTAAAACTATTTTTCGCTCTTCACAGCCATTATCACCCCCTATCCTTTGTCTCATGTTTCCGCAACGATATCTCTTGATACTGTTCAAAATAAATGTTGTTCAATTAACGGTCTGTGTAGACGTAGTCTCTCTGCCGGCCGCACTACTGACAGGCAGCGCAGTGCAAAGGGATCTAAAATTTTTTTAAATCAATTTTGGGCTTAAGAATCTCTGGACAAAATTCCGAATCCAGAATAAATAATAAGATGATTTTTAGAAAATAACGTTAGTTATTGTCTTAAAATGCTTAATGACTGCTTGTTTTTTATAAATTACCAATAGTCTACCTCGCTTTATATTTTCGTGAAATAACAGCTTATTACACTTACATTAAAATAACGATAACGTTATTTTTTTGAATGTTATATTGAACGGACTATGGACAAAACACTTTTATTCTGAACAACAAATCAACTCAGATATCGTTTGCAACTCCACCTTCTTTTTTTTTTAATTAACCCTGGTGTTGTCCCTTTCAGCGTCCGTATTTCACCCGATGGGAACATGTCCAATGGCGACGATAAGAGTAAATTAGCCCATCAACAAACCTACAGGTACATTGTCATATATGCACGACATTCACTAACATGCGCACTGGATTTTTATGAACGAGGTTTTACTAACAAGGTTTGATGTCACATAGATTTCGTAGTTTATGTGTTGTTGTTATAAAAAAACCGATGTAAAACGAATCTTAATGAAAAAAAAAAAAGTTTCTTTTTAATAGTAAAATATAGCCTATACGACTCAGGCATCCGAATTAGCGAAAGCTTCCTATTCGCAGAATGATTATTCAATATTCTATAAATTAAAAAAAGAAAATGGGATTCTTAAGAAAATTTATAGAAAGCTAGTAATTTTTATAACAACACACTTGTCTTCTTAAGGTACTTTAATTAATCGTGCATGTTATTATTAATAAATCATTCTACTAAAATATTTTACCTATTAGCAATAAGACTTTAAAAAACTTACAGAGAATTATATATTATCTGTGTAAATTCTAAACGGAGTGTAAAAAGACACATCATATACCTTTTAACTACGTAGTATACTGGACAGAACCTATACTAAGCAACTTCTACTGGGGAACAACTTTTTCTTTTGTGTTAAAAATCAATGTTTACGGTACTATGCAATGTAACACACGAAAATGAATGTGCATATGGGTGCTAGGGAATCCGATTTCATCTCCGTTAGTCGTCTTTTTACAGTCGATACAATATCAAGATAAAGTCAGTCTATAGATTCTGTACCTATCTATACTAATATTATAAAGCTGCAGTGTTTGTTTGTTTGTTTGTTTGAACGCGCTAATCTCTGGAACTACTGGTCCGATTTGAAAAATTCTTTCAGTGTTAGATAGATTAGTTATCGAGGCAGGCTATAGGCTATATACCATCACGCTACGACCTGCGGGAGCGGAGCAGTAACCAAAGACGCGGGTGTAACCGCGGCGGACAGCTAGTTACTTATATTTCTACTAAAGGAATGTAACGCATAAACTCTCCACAGCGCCTTGACCCGACGTGAGCTCATTTGGGCTCGTAAAACAACACAGAACACATGTACTTTTCACAATATCCTCCCAAAATATCTATCTACACGGTGAACGGAACAATCAATCATTCTATTTAAATCACACTTGAGCTATTGTTTACCGATCCGTTTAAAATCTCGTATATAGAATTTAATTGAAAAAAAAAATGCAATAGTTTGTAAAAATTGGGCTATTAAAATGGAGAAAAGCTGTGTGTTTTTTTGTTTCTACCTTTTAGAATAATAATTATGGAGACACGTACTTAAATGAGTCTAGTTAATAAAAGAGGCTTAAAAATATTTTACTGATAGAAAATAAAAGTAACGCTATAGCCTATGTTTTATGTATACTTTTTCACGCGGAAAAAGTCGCTGATAGAAGCGAAAATAGTAGTCTTATATTATTATAAAGGCGAATGTTTGGATGGATGGATGTTTGTTACTCAATCATACCAGAAAGGGTGAACAGATCTGGATGAAATTTGGCACATATACCAATAGGTTATAGTCTAGAAAGAAAAGCAAATAGGCTTTATAACCCGAAATTAATTATGGTTCCCGTGAGATAATATAACAACTTTGACACGGGCGAAGTCGCGGGCGAAAGCTAGTCTACAAAAAAGTCAAACAATAATTTGAGTATTGTTTACTTCACATGTGAGTAGAATGGGTCACATTACTAATAGCATGCACGGTATCGTTTGTCTGTCAACACACTAATTGAAGTCTCCCGAACTTCCGACTATGGGTGCAGTACTAACACATAGTTCACACTGCTCGCCTTAATGAACGGAGTGTTTACACACTCGTTTTGTACTTCCCAGTGAGGTGTGGTCTCACTGATAGCGATATGAAATAAAGTTGGAGTAACTTATTTTGTTAATGTTTGAGTTTATGTAAATAACTTCTTTTTTAAATGTTATTGAATAGTAAATACGCCTACTGTTTAGTGGTCGCTGTTGCCGTACCGGTAATAATAAATGACGTAAAACGAGATCTATGTGCCATCAAACACATTATTTAAAATGAAAAATATCTTACTATATTTTTGCAACATTCCAGACAATACAAAGAAGCCTTAAGACAGCAGCGTCAGCAAGACATCTACCGCCCCCGCACCGAGCAAGCCTCGCCCGAGCTGGACTCGTCCCCGCACTCCAACAACCAGAGCCCTATCCACAAACCTACCCACTCCCCAGTCAACGGATACAGTAGTAACGTATCACCTAGTCTATACAAAACCGCCTCTTCTAATAGTAGTACACTATCCAATACCTCATCCCCTAACCTATCTCAAGTGCCAAACTCCCCCCTCCTACACTCCACCCCCAGAAGATTCCAGAACCAATCAACGAACGGAAACGGAGTTATAGAGAAACAAGAAGAGAACAAAAGGCCCGTACAAAAAGTAGTGCCGTCGAGGAACGTTAATAGTAAATATTCTACGGTCAACGGGAATATGGAATACAACGGACGCGTGAACGGACAGACAGACACGTATATAAAGCCGATGTCTCCAACAAAATCACCGACGAATACATTAGGGTATAACACTGTAGGCAAGTCGAGTATACCGCGGCAAGTGAACGGGGACAATGCTAAGTTGTTGACGACGAGTGTGTCGTTTCTAAAAGGTGCGGCGCCGAAGCCTCCCGGCAAGATGGCGTGGAACAAGGACGCTCCCGCTGATAAACTCAGCTTCACTATGAAGAGAGAGTTTGATAAGCAGAAAGAGGAGCTGGATTTGTTGACGCAGTTGAGATCGGTGAGCTTTGCTTTTTTTTTCTCTAAATAAATAAAATTTAGTAAATGTAGACCTAGGTAAAGATGGTGGTACGACCTTGACGTCTCCATTCATGTATTAGTCCATACTAGCTCAAGATATAAAGGATTGGAAAAAAAAGAAAGGAAGACCTTGGCGGTGAGACAAAATAGTCTAAAACAATGTTCACGCTATGGTTCGATAATTTGGATACAAGTTTTCTATCGTGTCTTTTAATTTACGCGGTCCAGTATGACAGAATATTCAGCACAAAATTCTATGTGTTATATTAATGCCTAGATGACTGTACTTGCAAAGCCTATGTTTCTATAGGTTCCATTTTTGCCACATTGGGACACAATCCTAAAAAGATCTACAGAGCTTTTTGTTTCTACTTATCTTCCTTTCCTGTACCTTTAATAATAAAATTAAGACAGTCAGCATTATTACATCTCAGATCATCGAGTCCCGGCTGAAGATGTCCCTGCCGGAGCAGCTGGCCCCGGTGCTGTGCGACGGCGTGGTGCTGTGCCACCTGGCCAACCACGTGCGGCCGCGCTCCGTCGCGTCCGTGCACGTGCCGTCGCCTGCGCAGGTAACAACAACGGTGATATGAATATTTGTATTTTCTATCTGCATGTTTTTTTGCTTTTACACGTAAGAGTAAGTTTTTGGTACATTATTATAAAACACAAGGCTATTAACTGCACATACTGCCTAGCAAACTAAGTAACATTAGGCAGAAATTATTGCTGGAAAACGACTTTTATTCTTGGTGAGAAAAGTCGCAGGGGTCGTCTGGGTATTTAAAGTTTAGTTATAACATTTAAAACTTTCGTACTTATCTCCGTAACCAGAAGGTTCCCACGTATAGTCCAAAACTCCAGATCAGAGAATATCACAATGATGTGACAAACATGTAACTTCCGGCTTTGTTAACTGTCATTTTACACCCGTTATATACTGCTTGTAAATGAATAAGTTTCACGTGTCTGTAGCTAAGATCTAGAACTAATAAATGTACTTTTATTCCAGCCCAAACTTACAATGGCGAGATGCAGGAGAAATGTGGACAACTTCTTGGAAGCCTGTCGAAAAATTGGAGTTGAAGAGGTGAGTGAGCACTTGACATGACTTTTATATTTATTTATTACTTTTATACCAGTTTTTTTAATTTAACTATTACCTATACTTATTTTACGCGATTAAAAGTGGGCATAATATGTGTAACGTGATTAATATTTTAAAACCGGCACTAACTTTGCATTCCCGCCGTGTCCGTTCCGAGTGTTGCAGGGTCTTGTAAGATATCCTTTCGCGGGCAACAGAGATTATTGTAATGAAACTAAGAGACGGGTGGCGTGTGTTGCAGGAGGTCATCTGCTCGCCCGAAGACATACTGGGAAACCTGGAGAGCGACGGAGAGGAGAGTATCGTGCCTCTCGCTCGCACAGTGACCGCTCTCCTCACACACGCCACGCCGCCTCACTGTCCGCCAAGGGATATCCCCACAGACCCCTACTACGCAACCTTCGAACAGTCACACGAGGAATGCGCAGGCGGCGAGTATGACGAGACCGAGGATCCTGAATCATCGCTAGAAGTCAACTACTACCAACGGCAGCTAAGAAGATACTCAGAAGAACGCTTCATCAGCAACTTTAACTTCTCCGACAACAATCAACACTACACCATCGACGAATCGGAGGAATACCAAAACACAGAAAACAATAACACGGACTCAAATCTCCACTATTCGCCAGTATACGGGACTAACGAGCTACGAAATCGGGGACCATATTACCAGACCAATAGAGTTCAATTCGTGACGCCCTTCTGCAAGGAAGACCACGTATTAACAAGCGACAATTTCGATATATACGATACGGATGAAGTTGATTTTCCTACGGAATTGATACGGGGAGAAGTCGATACTGAGAGATATGATAGGGGTAAATTGAATCTCGATATACAGAACAATCTTAACAGTGTGATTTCTACTGAGACTGATGCTCCCAAGGAGGTCGAGAACAAAGTTCTATTCACTTGTCTATGCCTTGGCACGTTCTTCGTGTCCACCATTTTGCTAATCATGTACCCTTTGTAAACTTTACTTGATAATATTGTGATTTTTAACCGACCGAACATTTTGGACATCATTTTCCGAATATATTGTATTATATACAGTACAGTATGGTCAGAATAAGGAAAAAGACTTTTACCATATATGTAGTGACGCAGACCCATAGAGATGCGGTCCTGCCACGGTCATTAAAAACTGCATTCACGATGAAAACAAATCCATTTCAAGAAAATAATACGATAAGAGACACTACCAACCGATTTATATACTTTTTAAGAGCCTTCAAAACGCGATACCCTCATAGATTTTGTATCGTAATAGTAAACTGTGATGTCATTAATTAGCCAACTCCATTGACGTAGGTTTGACGTAACTATTTATTGATCAACTAAAAATCTAATTAAACAGTTAATTAAAAATTAATCGGGTTTTCAGGGCTAATATGAAGTATTTTTTATTGAGAAGGTTGATGTTGGAATTATTGGATAATGGAGTCTACTATCCAATTAATTATTTAACAACGTCTTTGAAAGAGTGAAAGAGCTTTGCAATGCTCGTTGTGCAGACGCAGCTAAACCTAGATTTTGTAAATATTGCGCATAGTCACCCAAGAAAGTAAAAAAACTGCAAATGAAAAGTCTTTTTCTTATTCCGACCATATGATTAATTATACACGTATTGTTTTGGAGTGTGTCAACATCGGTCAAGACTTGTATTGCCTTTTAACACAGTCTAACTGTGATTGTGGTCTGAAATCGAATTTTGAGGCTAGTTTTTAGAATGATCTTGAACCTAGAAGTCTGAAAGGAATTGCGACGGTATTTCGACGGATTTATACAATGGAATTTATATATTTTTTTTGTTTTTTAAAGACAATTACGGTTGCAGTGGATTTGTTTGTTAGTATTGATTGGTATAGTTTTATAATTATTAATTGGTATAATTCCACTTGTTATAAGTTCATTCCCATTTGAGGCATTTAAAAAATTTAATTAGTTTTTTTTTAATTAATATATTTTTACATATTTTGCCAATTGGTTTGTTTATTGGTTGCTATTGTATTGTCGGCTATTTTTGCGTGTTTGATTTTTGTATTACGTTTTGCAGACTAAAATGCTTGTGCTGAATGTACCATAGGCATTAAAATGAGTTGTATATTATACATTAAAGCGGTAAAGACAGAGAGAGTAGTATATCATGCGCAAATATGGTCAATCGCACCTCAGTAGACTAAAATCTTGTGCTGAATGTAATATATGCCTTAAAATGATTTGTATTATTATACATAAAAGTGAGAATGACAGATTGTAATATATGCGCATGTAGTGTCACCCAATAACGAAAATTGCGCCTTTACTGCTACGAAATAGAGATCA
Source organism: Hoplodrina blanda (assembly GCA_949316365.1). Classification (NCBI taxonomy): domain Eukaryota; kingdom Metazoa; phylum Arthropoda; class Insecta; order Lepidoptera; family Noctuidae; genus Hoplodrina; species Hoplodrina blanda. The sequence continues at coordinate 13,569,137 of OX438581.1, forward strand.
AAGTCAAACGTGCGGTGGACCATACAAGCTATCACACAGTCTGCAGAACTTTAATTCCTGAGATCTCATCGTTTGTTGTGTTGAAGAGTGATTCGCTATTAAGAATATTTTAGGTTTTTTTTTGTCTATATTTTACGTAACAATGCAATGCAAATATTAATGCAATTCTTATACGTAGCAGCCGTAAGGTTAGGTAGTCTTTTTGCACCAAAATACTAGACAATTTTACACGTAATAGATAGAAGCACTCTTTACTTATAAATGTTGTTAAATAATAGTAAATCTCGGATTAAATGAGTAGAACCGTAAACGGGGTCAATAGGGATGCGGTGGTGAACTATAATACTAATATATTAAGCTGAAGAGTTTTTAGGCCTATCCGCACACAACAGTGCCGACACGTGACCGACACCCGTACCGTACCGTTCCGTGACGTGCTATTCGTACATGTCAGTACCGACACGACGCGTGCAGTGATTTTTAGTACCTTGCAACAGTTTGACGTGCTTGTAAAATGCCTCGATATCTTGAAACACTGCGACAGTCTCAGGCAAAATATTGTCCGCTACAAATTCACGTCGGATCACGGACAATGTCGGCGCAGCACTGACATCACTGAACGTCACTGTCACTGACGAGTACGGATAGCGTCGTACAAAATGTATGCTACAATATGAAATTTCACTGACACTTATCGTTACGTTACGAATCGGCACGTGTCGGCACTGTTGTGTGCGGATAGGCCTTTTTGTATGTTTAAAGAAGCCAATCTCTGCAACTACCAGTCGGATTGTAAGTATATGATAGCCAGATTCATGAAGAATAGGCTGTATAACATCACGCTATGATGTCCGGGAGCAAAGCAGTAACCAAACGTAACTTAACACGGGTAAAAAAAACCACGAAGTATGAAGTTGCGGTTCTTTTTTTGTGTTATTTGCTGCATTATAATTTACGATTTATTGTCCTTGTTGGCAACAAGGACACTTATTAATCGTAAATTATAGTTTAAAAAAAGTCAAACTATAAGAAAAACCATTCTCGTAAACGTGACGCAAATAACATAAAAATATGATATTTAAACTATGACTATGACCTAATACTATTTGACTTCAACGTTAAAATCCCTTTTAAAGTTTCGTCCTGAATCTCCTCTACATTCATACAACCCAGTATATGTTATTTAAACACCGTTTATAAGTAAAGAAAGAAATAAATAAAGGAATTTCTCATATAAATTATGGAGCTATTAAAGCCTATTTTATAGCTAAATTAGAATCATATTTCAAAATTAAAAGTACAATAAAACATACTCTTAAAACATTGGTGCATGAAGTATTATTGAGAAAGGAAATGTATTAACTAATATATTATACTGATAACGTAGCTTAGCTGTTTACTCAATATTTCTTATTAAATAAGAATTATATGCCTTATTCAAAACATCATATCGTTATTGTATTATTAATGCAAAAGCTAACTTGGTTTTTAGGTAGACGTTTGGCACGGGATACGCATTGTGTGTCCTAAGGAACAGTAAATTAGTAATGATTTGTCTTGAGGACGAATCTTGGTGATAATGATAGTGGTACTTATATGATAGTTTGTATAAAATTTTCCTTGTATTTTCCGAAGAGGTATAGGACAATTACGTTTTTTCCAGTGATAAGTAAGGTGCATTGGGGTAATTACGAAACCGGGTAAATTCCGATTTCTATTAATTTCAATCAAACGCTGCCACAGATTTAAACATTGCCGTGCATTGCTAATAAATAATTATACGTGTTTCATCTTTAAAACATTGTCAAAATAAGATGTGGTACGTAAATGGTGCAAATTAATAAAATCGGAATTTACCCGGTTTCGTAATTACCCAAATGCACTATACTAATATATTGATTGTATTAAATGATTGGAAGTTTAACATTGTGCGGATGAGAGAGAGAGAGTAATATTTTTTTTACTTTTGTTTTGAATTATATTTGTGTAATCTATTAGACACGAACGGAACATTTATTCATGTGGCTTCAGAGCGATCTTAAGAAAACGTCACAAGTAAGAGGCTCACGAATGAAGTCCCGCGAAAATGAAGGTGTAAGTAATACGTAAAAAAAAAAGACACAACGTTCATATGCAATGCGTATCACGTGTCAGGTAGGCAACATTTTCATCGGTAGCGAGTAGTTTTTAGTAATTCGAGGCTTTTTGCGTAATAATTTTACGAGAGATCATAATATAAATATACTACAAGGTGTAAAAAGATATTTCACGTAGCCGTTGAATACACATACTGACCCTTAAACAGCTAAAATTATTGCCAGGAAACTACCTACAACAATATTAAAATATTATATGACAGTTTATTGTAGTTCGCAATATAACGCACGCTAACCGGTGTACTTTTGGGTAGATACAACAGTACAGGGATTGTGGGAAAGACTAGTCTTTTTAACACGCTTTTATTAGCTTCACTTGTAACTATGTATGTAAGAAAATCTTGGAATCTTAATTTGACCCACTTCCCGGTCTTCGATTAGGATGAAATTTTGCACACGCTCTGAGTTCTGATGACAATACATGACTAGCTAAGAAACGTCATTACAAATCCAAGATGGCGGACTGGCTGTTTGAAATCCACCCCCATGATATGGGTATCAAATGAAAGGGTTTGCTGTCAGGAATACAAAAAAAAATAGTCACGTGACTTAAATCCAACATGGCGGATATCCAAGATGGCGGATTGGCTATTTGAAATGCACCCCCATGATATGGGTATGAAATGAAAGGGTTTGCTGAAAGGGATACGAAAAAAATTAGTGAGTGCTAAAAGCGTGTTTTTTAGTTTTTTAAACTATTTTTTTAATATAATAAGGGTTTGCTCTTGACTCTAGTCTAGGGTCAGAAGTGATATAGGCAAAGTCTACGATGGAGTGAGCTTACCCAGAAGTTATTTAGTTTAGTTCCATCATTTAAAACTAGTTTGCGTCAAAAATCGTAACAAAAAGTTCGAAGTTTGACCTTCAATATCTTCGTAGAAGGTTCCCAAGTATAGTCGAGGACAAAGAAATTATAGCAATGATGGGAAGGATACTTTCGGCTCCGTTAAGTGTTTTTTTACACTCGTTATAAAAGACAAGTTTTACAAACAATGTTCTTATAATAACCAACCGATATTCCTTAACGACGCCAACCAAACAAAATTGATGCCAATAAAATCAGTATAAATGTTATTATATTTATATATGATAATGATAATGATGTATAAGCATTTATAAAATAAACAGAATATGACAAGTTTTATTAAAGTATTCGTAAAATATAATATAAAAAGTATAATTATTATTATAATATTGTAACCATTCCAAAGATGTGTTGATAAAGACTGTAGCTTCTGTTAATCGTTTATAACATTATTTAAAGTAACTATCGCCGTTTTACATACTTCTTGCTAATTTTGTAACGTACTAAACTCGAAATTATATTTATATTTATGACTAGTTTTGCTATTTGGCTGTATTTAATTTAATTGAAGAACGTTATTGTTGTTTTCCTCGAAAACAGTACTTTTTCAGGATGATCGGTTTAGTGATTTAGGCGTGAAAAGGTAACAAACAAACTAACTTTCACATTTATAATATTAGTTAGGATTGTTGTGGATTTATTGAACCCTGCCTGGTAGCTTCAAATGATATCTTGGTCTATGAAGTCTTTGAATAAGAAAAGGAAGAGCAAACTTGCAGCTTGAAATAAAGACCAAGTTGAAACCAAACTCAAAATCATAATTTGCAAATAAACCATTTAGCGGGAGGGAGTCGGTCAGTCAGAAAGTTGACTATAGTTGCTGGTTCCGAATAGTAGGTTCCTATAGAGAAGAACGAGCAAGAAACTCAATGAACACTATTTTAGATTTAAATCAAAACATTCCTTCAGTTCTTCTAATCTTACGCTGACAGTTCACTTGGCGTATTTGGCTAACAACTTTAACGTTATTTACATATGGTATATTTTGTATTACCTAAGTGACGCAAATATTTGGACAAATGAGCCACGTAAAGTCAGTATCAAGTATATGCCGAATAAATATCTATAAATATGCCAAGTAGCAAAACGTATTATCATTATATTTATCATAATTATTCTGGTCATAAGCTATTTGTATATGTGTGGTGTTTTCTTTCTACGCTTCTTAACATTAATCTTATTTTTGAGCTTTAAAGTCGCAAGTACAATGCTAATTATCGATAATTATATAAATTAAGAGATATAATAGATGTTTAATATATAATTTAAAAGCTTATAGCGTACATATATTTATTAGCTTGTGGTGCTTGGGTACTTATTTACATAGTCTATAGTTGACTGGTTTTAATTTGACTTAAATATTAGCAACTACCCGCCTATTATTGTGTTTCCCAAGAAAGTTTGAATATTTTTGTGTGCGTGTGTGTGTGAATAGATTCAAAATGGCTGCTCATCTCCGTTTTTTTACTTATTTATGTTTAAGAATGTACAGATATAACAACAGATCAATCGATTATCGATTTCGTATCGATATCGATTTATTAACGATGGAGCAATCAAACTGTTTATCAATACAGTAAATGGGACACACGTGTAGTCAAGAGATGAAGCTTAATAAACAAAAGTTTTTAAGTGAAACATTCAATACTTTTATTTGTAATTTTACTTAATTAATACTAACACTATAAACTTGACTAATTCTTGCCAATCACAACACATTAAAACCAGTCTAATACATAATTCCAGTTATTATATTTAATTAAATTTTAAGTTGATTGATTTACGTTTTATTTTCTAAATATTTTCTACTTAAATTCAGTATTATATTTTAGATGTAATTTGCATTTAATTACACGCATTTTTCACATAATGCACTTTGAGAGAGATTTCATTATGTTTATTTGAAATGTGAAAGTTTTTCGAAATATTTTTGGCTATTAGTCATAGTTTTATTATAGAGAAAAAAATGTTTCAAGTGTACTTTTTTTGTATGTACTTACAATGTTTCAACTACTTAAAGAAATAAATTTCTTATTGGCAATCTTTGTTTTATTTTTTAGTACCTTATAAAGTGCAACCTTGGTATAACAAAGCTGAAGGGGATTAGAAAATATCCGTTATAGCAAACAATTTGTTATAATGGGGTTTGTTTGATAGACGGTTTGTTAAGGTGGTATTGCACGTAAGTATCTCTAAAAGATAGAATTATTTTGTTCAACAAGCCAGCTCTAAGATCTCTCGACTACAAGCGATTTATTTTTCATTCATACATAAGGCCTTTTTAGGATCTGCAAAAAATTCCAAGGCGTACATTGACTATGGGTAGCCTCATTTTACGTTCTAACCTTCATCTTCTCTTACAGAAACTAATGTGCTGCGCTGCCGACGTGCTTGAAGGCAAGGGAACAGTACAAGTGGCCATCACAGTAACAGAACTACTGCGGCGACACGCGGCCCTGCGCGCGTCTCCACACGCCGTCGCCAGCGCCACCTAGCGCCCGAAACTCGCACTCGCGCCCATGTCCGGACTGTCACTGTAACTGCTGTACTATACGTCAAGACTCGTAGTAGTCACGATCATAAAGGGTATGAGTTCGATGGGATTCATAAAAAAACGCAATAAGGTAGATGACGCCACCAATCAAATGACGTACTTTTTATGACCTGTCAAAACACAATTCTTCCATAGATTTTCTATGGCAAAAGACAACTGTGATTTCACTTTTGTGCCGAATCAATTGACTATTGAAAGCAATTAAAAATAAAATACAGTTAATTAAAATTTAATCGGATTTTCAGGGCTAAAATAAAGTGTTTCTATAGAGAAGTTTTGTCTTGGTGTTATGTGTCAACTACCCAATTCTGTGTCTCGTGTCATCTCGCTTCCGCACTTTATGACCGCGGCTACCACGAATGCACGCATAGTACAGTCGATTACGTCACTATGGAGAGGTTTAAAGCGTGAGTTAAGGATGTACAAATTGATCTAGATTTTTAACTTTAGCGTCGTCGTGGCACTTGAGCTCGGTAGACGCGACGCCCTTTGGTGCGATTATCACCCGTATTACGGTTGCATACGACATGTTACCGAATGCGCTAGGCATTTTAGACTAGTCTAATAGACAATTAAGTCTCGTTATTAGATTCAAGATCGACGATTATACTGAAGTCTTTATACTGATGTAAATGTTCCTTTTCCTGTGAAATATGTCACAAATGTTGGCGAGCTCTTTCGATCGTTCCGGTCAATTTTCTATTGATAGTCTAGGTGCAAGTTAGTTGATAACTAATTACTAGTTTTCATATTGGAATCAAAAGATGGTCCAAATAACAATGAACAAATTAAATAAGTCAGTCAATATTTAATAGGAATTCACAAGCAATACGTTTATTTCGCCCCCTATTACATGGGATTTAAACATAACTGGCGAAATGTGGGTGTACAAATGGGTACTCCTCTGCCTAATCCTTCGGGGATTACAGGCGTGATTTTATGTTGTACGTTAATTTATGATATGAATAAACAATTTAATAACTTTTCCATTTCATGCCTGTTAATTTAACTTGTAGACACGGTACAGTTTTTCATCTTCGTCTAATTTTAGGAGGATGTCATAAAAGAAATAAATAATTAAATAAAATTATAACACCTGGTCAATAATTAATAAATACTGTTTTTTTTTATATTTCAAAGTATTTCAGAATACACCTCTTTCAAAGAACAGAATCATCCTGTTTCGACGTTGGTAGGTAGTGTCGCGTGTCTATATAACTGTGTGCGTGCGTGTTTGTCGTCTCACCTGCCTAAGCCCAGTGCCGGCCAGTGGCAGGATGACTAGGTCGAATTCAAGCAACTACCTACTAAAAAAATATACTTATTTTATTATTGATTCGTGTTGAGTTAGCTAGCATGCTAGCACAGGTTACCTCCATGAAATTAAGGAAGATGTAAAACTGCGCCTTGTCTCTATAATAGTACTTGAATATTAAAAAAAAACGATTAGAATGTTTGAAGAGTAAGATTAAGCTCTCTCGATTTCATAAAGTTAAGTCAAATACTTAGGTATCCATGACAGAATCGGATAAGAATAATGGAAATAAAAAGTAGAAAGTATACGTACTCTTTACATTGCTTTTCTACCGGAATAGCCTTTCTCGTGCAATACGATTTTTATGCACATTGTAGATTTTTCATAACAGGGCGAATTTTAACAAACTTTTATACCTAGTATGAGGCATCGCTATAACACGGCAATGGCTCGGCCGAAATCGTCTCCAAAAACAGTTAAATCTCTAGAATGTCGCGCGTACCGCATAGGTACATAAGCTCATAGTTAAGCGCAGGCGCACAAAATGCCGACACTGTTGGCGTGCCGCCCGCGAGCCGTCACCTATTTCATCTTGTCATATAAAAAGTATTTTACCGCACATGATTTAAAGCCCTAATTTTAATGACAAATCATTTTCTGTGTCTGAACCCTGTTATAAAAAGCGATTACCGTTAATCTGAGGATACATTTTGAAATTTTGACAGTTTTTCCATACATAAACTGTCAGAGGTCAATTTTATTCCACAGATAAAAATACCAAGCATAAAAGTTGAAAGTCGCCCTTAATGGTATCTTCTAATGACATTAGCACTATTCCAAGTTCTGATGTTTACGAAAAAAAAAACAAACAAACAAAACAACACATCAGCAATGTAGAACATAATAGCAACATCACAATAAGGTGCTTTAAATAAATGCACAATCCACGAATTTATTAGTGAATTTTCTATAAAACATTTTACACAAGTTGAATAGGCCGCATAAGTAGACAAATTGTTATGACGTCTTTAGTCGAAGTGCCTCTCTACACTGGCGAGCAAATTATTGACCACTTTACAAATAAGCAATACACAAGCAACGTATCTTTAGAATAATTTATTAATCAAAACGATTGTTTGATATTTAATTCTCTACCAATTCCGAGGAAATAAAAAATGGGTCATTTTCTGCTCGACAGTGTACTCATCATCTTTCTCCGAAGTAGATTCTTGAAGTGTCTTAGTAAATTGGCATATAGTCTGAATTTGAAAGTGATCAAGTTAGTATTGAATTGGGCGGGCCTTATAAATGTTAGCGTTTCAATGGCCAATGAGTAGTCCAATTTAGTTATCAATTAATCGATACAGAAAGATGTCCAAAGAAATCATTAATGTGTTATGGAAACTTAAATGGAAGGATTTTTTTCCTGTTTTTCACTTTCCTTATACGAAGTCTCGTTAAGAATATGTCTTGAAATATGGATAAAATGTTTCGATTCATACTTATCCATACTAATAATTATAAATGCGAAAGTAACACTGTTTGTTACGCTTTTACGATTAAACTACTGAACCAATTTTGATGAAATTTGGTACGGGGTTAGTCTGAACCACAAGAAAGGACATACGTTACTATTTATTCCGCGACTTCGTCTACGTTCGCGATCATACGCGAACGAAGTCAAGGGAAAAGCTAGTTCACTTTAAAACAATATCGATCATCAACACAACTTTAATTTTAATTGTAATGGCTTATGCGTAAGCGCAAGTTAAAGTCAATTTATATTAATATCAAAGTTTTCTTGAACAAATACTGGTAATGGTTTTACCCCATAACCTCAAGAGGGCCAGTTGTAACACTATGTGATGGGATTGTACCATAATTAGGGCTGTGCGTCTCTCATTAGAAATTACCTACTATTAAGTAGTAGCAAATTAGAAGCTAATAGATTTGTTCTCGATTTACTAACACGGCCGTGAAATACTTAAGTAATTAATGGGATTTGTTCACTTCTGTAATATTCAAAATTAGCATAAGAACTGTCCTTACCTTAATAGTGAGTCAACACTGTGAATATGGAATTTAAGGCTCGCTATACACAGAAGCGAGTTGGCGCATTCAATAAACCATCGAATGCGCCTGTTTTGAAAACGCTGAACCGAATAGTCCGACCCGCTAAGTGTATAACGACCCTAATTAAACGTGTAATGTAACACGCTGCGTAATATTTAATTGGGTATAAGACACTGGCAATCAATTGATTTTCCATGACCTGTCGCGACTCTCCTATAGACTTTGTATGGCAATATAGTAAAAAGTAACGTCACTTTTTTGCCAACTCAACTGACTTATTTAAAACAACAAAAAATCTAATATAACAGTTAATTGAAAATGAATCGAATTTTCAGGGTTAAAATAAAGTGTTTCTTTAGAGAAGTCTTGGAATTGTTGTTAATCGTGTCTAGTACTCAATTGGGTGATCCAATTCATAAAATGACTAAGTCCATTTTTAACGCTTTTGAGTTAGCAACACTGGCTTGTTAAGTTTTTCATTCCCTTTCGAATGGTCTATTCAAGGTTCTTGGGAAATATCTCTAAGTGCCATTTCCAAAAGTATAAAAAAACAAAAAAGGCGGATCTTCCATTCATTAAATCCCTATGTCCAAGAAATCACTAAGTCGTAAGTTTTTTTTTGGAAGAAATCGCTAAGTCCATTTAATATTTGTTTAAGTCCTAATGGCAATCCACGTCATTACGTCAAATTATATGACAGAATTTTTTCTTAGCGGTTTTTATAACTAGATTTACTGACTAGATGTATTATCAAAAGGGTAATTTGGCTAAGACAGTTAGATACCGATTGCGAAATTGTTTTTTTTTATTAGGTTTATTATATTATTACAGAATAATGCAACAAAGGGGTCTCTTTGTCTCTGGGAAAAGTACCACCAGAGATATTGGGGATTATTCTGCTTCATCTGAGGACGAATGGACACCCAAAAGAACTCGTGCTTTCAAAAATATCGTACCCGCTTTGAATAACGAACAGCCAATAAATTCTCTACAACTACCCTCATTTTCTGGCATTACACCAAAGCGCATGAAGCAGAATGTATATATATATATATATAGTCCTCTTCACCCAGACTATTTGTGTTTGAAGCGGAATCAGACAGATAATGGCTATAGTATTGGCGATTATTCTGATTCATCTGTGGACAAACGAACACCAGATGATTCAAAACGAAAATCGTCCATTACAATCTTAAAGTTTCTTCTACCATGCGTACTCGTAGTGCATGAGACAAATAAAATTAAATCTTTTCAAATGACAATCAACAGTAAATTTTACGATATCTACATATTGCAAGATGTAAAGCGGTTGCTAGAAACTGTTCCTGAATCGGAAAGGTATTTTTATGAGGATTTATTTAATGGATTTCAGGACCCCATAACTGCAGAATTCGATTCTGAAGAAGAAGTGGAATGATAAGCTGATTTTGTATAAATGTTGTTCTGGATACTGCAATAATATATCTAAGTCCTCCATTTATCACTCTAATATGCCTAAGTCCAGGGATTAGAAATAAGTCCAATTTTTTTGTTATTTTATTAAGAGACTCCAGTTACGTATATCATTTTGATTATTTCAATAAATAAAACTACTTAGTTTGCGCTATAATATGTATTTAAATTGTTTTTTTTAACCAACGCATGTTATTTCAGCTGACATTTATAACATAAAATTATAAATATCTCAAATGTCACTTTTAGGACTTAGTCATTTCTTGAATTGGGTCACCCAATTATACCTATGCCACGTAGGGATCAAATCAACTATACAATTTTCGACTGTCATTTGTTTTATGCTCGTATGGATTCGTTCGATAGTCGATCGCTCATAAGACCTGTTACATTACATGTTGCACGTGTATCGTTGCACCATAAATAATTATAGTATAAGAAAAAAAATCGTGATAGAATGGGACGAGTTACGCGTTGTAGGAATTGTGTAGGTTTAAAATTAAATTCGAAAACTTTTTAATTCTGTATAGATTCGTGTACTCGAGTGCAGTGATAAAATAAGGAATTATCTCGTATATTTTTTGACTTCTAGATGAATTTTCATCAAAATATATAAGAATCATCGTCATTCTAAATTTGACGAACAAAAGTATTTGGCAATATGAATTTTAAAGTGTATGCAGATTTACATCTCGTCAAAGAAAAACATCGAAACTCCAAAAACCTACTCCAAAAAACTAACTCCTTCAACCTACTGACTCAACAACAAAACAATCTAGAACTAACGCTGAAAATTATAGAGTCTAAAATACTATGGTCACAAAATATTCAAACATATTCATTAAATAAAAAAAAAACTTGTAAATATTATTCACATATCCTATTTACCACCGAATTCTAAACTTTATGGAATTCTTGTAATACTCATTATAGGTATTATAAATATTATATTCTAGTTTATTTAATAATTTCGTTCTCGTCACTTTTAAATATAGTCAATTCTCACTAATATAAGTCACTTATGATGTATAATAATTATGTATAATTATAAGAATTATTAGTGTTGTGTTTAGTGTCTTTTTCATAATTTATCAGAAATGAATGCTTTATTATTGATTAGGCTTGATTGTATTCTAATGATTTATTTTTGTTCACAATTACATGGTCTAGTACTGGTAAAATGAACCAATACACGACAAAATACCTCCGATTTTTCAAAGCAGAAATGATTAATTACAAGTCAATTCTAAACATAGGTATTCGAATTTCATTGAACTGTTATTACTGGATAGTAATGGTCGTAGCTTTTGGCAAATTGAATTAGTTTAACGTAATTAATTACAGAGATTGTGGGTTGGTTCATTTTGACAGAACTAAGAGCATACGAAGTAAGATAATGACGATCTAAACTCGAAGGATTTTTTTGTTTATGAATTGATTAATGTACAGTTTTAGCGAGTAATTCACTGATGTTATGTGTTTAATAATGTCTACAGTACCTACTTAGACATTGTATGTAATTGTTCTATTTTCAGTCATTTTATATACATTACAAAAATATGATTCGGAATCAAGTAACTAGTTATAACCAAACTATGTAGTCGATTGATTGCTCGCTGCACTTAAAAATAATTGATTTACCTAATCGTTCGGTAAAATCTTCTTTTGTAAATTACTACAGAAAGAAAAGCTTTTGTTTATTTTTATTTTACGTAGTTTACATATTTTCACGTTGTAGTTCTACTGCCAATTTAATTATAAAAAATATATTATTTGTGAAAAACTCACATTCTACGTAATAGTTATTTTTTTCGCTCTTAGAGTTGTGTTACCACTGATTTGAAATTATATTGAAATTATTCATAAACTTTATACTTATTTAAATAACGTATTTTGTAAACATCACAAACAACAATGTTGTTCTTTATAAAACAGGTTTTATACATTGGCCATTGATTTCGAAAAACTAAAATATATTCCACTGTATTTTGTCGATAGAATGAAATAGAAAATATATTTTTGTAGTGTGTATTTTTTTAAGGCAAATAATGAAGTTGGCAATACAGCATTTTGGTTAAGCTGTGCGAGGTAAATTAAAAGTTCAAAGTGTCAATAAACTGACAGATTGTCGGATAGACTGTCATAATTCTTAGTGAGACAACATTCAAAATTTCTGCACTCTTATAACGCCCCGTCACGACAATAAAAAAATATGTAAATAAAGAACTTCTACTACGTAGCGACAATACACAACAACTAAACCCGAATACAATCAAGTCAAAGTAACATACGTGTAATACGAAATTAACGAGCAATGTCACTTGGTCGGGTTATATTATAGCGATTTAAAGCGCTGTCGTATAATATTTTGTGGTACGCCCGACCGCGTCTGACACATAGAACGTAAACATTTGGGCCGTCATTTTGAAGTACATTCACGGAGACACAACGCAGTATTTGTTCCAAGGGTTGCGATCCGCTGTGTGTTTACAAAATTTACAGTTTCTCGTGACGGGGACAATACGTAATAATAGGCGTTTTAACATGTTTATCATAATAAGTTGCCGTTGTATAAAACCCGTCAAATGGATTGTGTATAAAGTAATAGATAATAAGAATTATTAAAGAACTGAAAGTTAGAGTCGAGTCTTTGTCCTGTTCAAAGATAATGTGCCAAAGACTAAGGTGAAGGATATTATTTTGATTGTTTTGTGTAATGCACTGGTCTCCTAGTTTAAGTATCTTTGATGTAGCAATATCGTATCATACACACATGTTTATATGTAGATAAAATAAAGGTATATACGTTTTCGAAATTATAATTTTTATTTTTCTTTAAACCCTTTATGCTACCTGTCGCTTGTCGGCAGGAAACACAACTACAAGATCTCTCTTCTCTTCTCTCTTTCGAGAGAAAGAGAGAGTACTTGGACTAGTACTGAATAGGGATAAGAGGCGTAAATACAGTCAACTGACTACCTCGTTGGTCTAGTGGTCGCAAAGCGCGACTGCTGAGCATGAGATCTTGGGTTCGATTACCAGGTGTTATTGGGTTTTTCCAACTTTCAACAAGAAATTTCTCAGTAGCAGCCTCGGAGTCTGGATATGTGCCCGGTTGATGGCACTAGGCTCGCCCCCTATTACATGGGACTTAAACATAACTGGCGATATGTGTGTTACCTAATGGGTACACCTCTGCCTAACCCTTCGGGGTTTACAAGCGTGATGTTATGAAATATACTTTTCCCCTTGTCGAAAAACAAATAAAACAATATGACAAGTATGTAAGCTATGTTCTCAACGAACACATAAATTCGTATTTCGTAACTATCCCTAGCCTTCCGGCATTGCAAACAATTAACAAAAAAAGGCCGTATTTATTAAAAATGTGCAAGGTAACGCAGTGATTACGTCAAGCAGGCGTGGCTGCGTAATCGTCAGACGCTGACTCGCAAGTCGCAACCACGCCTCACGTGGCGCCACCATTGTGATGCTACCTTTGTACGCGGTGTAGATTTCAATTATATTAAGTATATTGGAAAGTTAGAAATAGTTACTAGTTAATATTGAAGGATGTAGTTTTAGAGTACCTACTTTTCTGGCCGCGCCACCAAAACATCATTATCTCTTGATGTACATTTTTGTTACAGATATATTTTTTTAATACATATTGCAACGTGGCGCGTTTGGGAGTATTACACGAGTTTATTTATTAATCATTAATCTGGAACTTCACATAGGTAAGCGGACTCAACCTGCGCCACTGGCGACTGAGTAGTGGCGCAGTTTATATGCAGTAGTGTTCAAAATATATTAATAAGTACCAAAAAATTATAAGATAGGTAATTTTGGAAAATACAGGCAGTGATGAACTTTACTGCTACTGCTACTTGACCAAGTATGTAGGTATGTATGTTAAAAAAAATATGTACTTTAAATAAAATTCTTATTTGTCCTATTTCTTTTTGTATAGAACATCTGATTTTAGCTAACCTCTGCCCCCGACTTCCAGTACGCGTGATTTTTTTCGACCGCGTTAAGTTACATCTTTGGTTACTGCTCCGCTCACGTGGTTCGTAGCGTGGTGTTTGATAGCCTATAGTATACCTAATGATTTTGGCTAAGTATCATATACAAAATAATGTTTTCAATCCGACTGGTATTTCTAAAGGTAAGCGCTTTTAAACAAACAAACAAAAATACGCTTCTGCTTTATTATATTAGTATAAATAAAAAACGATTTTTTTAAACCTGTAGATGTTAGAATTATCTATAGAATCCCATGGTAAAAGTTTAACTCTACAAAATATAGCCTTTCCTAAACGTAAAGTTTACCCGCCCACTTGATAGATGGCGTTGTACACCTCTACTGAATCGCGCTTTGGTTTCGTTACAGCTCATAATATTTCTTAGAGGCACATTTTACCCGAAAGTTATAGTGATTTTTTTTTACGTTTCTAGTAAGTAATCGAAATCGGAAGTTGCCAAACTTTTGTTATCGTAAGCTAAAAAGTGTCTTAGATGGACAGTCATTTGATAACAGTACTATCCTTAAATAAACGTAGCAAAAAGTAGGTTACAAATCTACTTACTTGTTGATTTAAATTTATTCAAAAATCATAGTCGCATCCAAAATAACAATAAGAATAAATTTATTTTCAGCGCTACGTATCGCAGGTTCGAGTCCCGCACGGAACAAATATTTGTATGACTACAGGTAGTTGTTTCGTGTCTAGCAGTTTGTGTATGTGAATTTATATGTTTGTAAATGCACTCACGATACAAGAGAAATTCCTCAAATAATTTAACAAAACATCACGCCTGTAATCCCCGAAGGGTTAGGCAGAGGTTCACCTATTAGTGCACCCACATTACGCCAGTTATGTTAAAGTCCCATGTAATAGGGGGCGAGCCTATTGCCATCAACCGGGCACAAATCCAGACTCTGAGGCTGCTACTAAGAAATTCCTAAAAAACTCAATAACACTATGCCCGACCTGGGAATCGAACCCAAGACCTCATGCTCAGCAGTCACGCTTTGCGACCACTAGACCAACGAGGCAGTCCTAAAATAGTTTATCTAAAAATTTAATCAAGTACAGTCGAACAAACCATTTGGTATAAAGACAGCTAACTTGCAACTACCTTTAAACCAGGGCTTGAAATACCGTTAAAAATATGGTATCGTTACAGCCTTTTGATGCAGATATCGTTATCTAATAAATAACGTTACCATATTTAACGTTATATCTGGCACATTTTATCGTTAAACATATGTAACGTTAAAATCTACGCTATCGTAAATTTTATCGTTATGAGTTAGTTTTGTTACCGTCGCTCTCGTCCAATCACAAAAGAGTGTCAGACAGCAGCGACGTTAAAAGACTGTGCCGTACGACTATTTGCGTGTTTAATTTTTTTTTTTAAACGCATAGAAACACGTTACTTACACACTGTGTAGATACCGACTGAGCGAGACGCACGCAAACCAACTCTAAGGGCCAAAACAAAACACATGTAGGTATTTTTGTATGAGTGGTAGGTACGAGGTCGCGGGACTGACTTATGTCTATTATGCACATACTGATCGGAAAGGCTGACCTAGCTAGATTGCATCTTATAATTTGCTTAATTCGGGTTTTTAACCACTGTGTAGCAGCGTTCGACCCTGGAAGTGCCTGGACGTTATTATGACATGGAGCTGATCTGATGATGGAGCTGGAAGATGGTCATAGGAACTCCGTAATAGAATGACACAACCCCGTCGAGTTTGGGCTCGTTTGGTTCGTCATAACGAGTACTTTGATCCTAGATGGTAACCAGGGTCTGATGATGGAGCTGGATGGTGGCCATAGGAACTGCGTAATAGAACGACACAACCCCGTCGAGTTTGAGCTCGTTTGATTCGACTTGACGAGTACTTTGATCCTAGATGGTAACTAGGGTCTGATGATCGAGCTGGAAGGTGGCCATAGGAACTGCGTAATAGAACGACACTACCCCGTCGAGTTTGAGCTCGTTCGTTAAAGCGGCAGCAGGAATACATCATCTGTGAAAGTTTGAACTGTCTGGGACAGCGGAGGCTTCTATGTATGTTTTCTCGAAAACGGTGCGTCTTAGGCGAAAAATAACCGAAATTTCACTCCCCCCTAGAACCCCCCATGAGGGCAACACCACTATTAAAATTTTGGATTTGGGGGGGGAGAGGGGGGGATTGTTTTTATTTTAATTTTTCTCGAAAACGGTGCGTGTTAGGCGAAAAATAACCGAAATTTCACTCCCCCCCTAGAACCCCCCGTGACAGCAGCACCACTATTAAAATTTTGGGTTTTGGGGGGGAGAGGGGGGGGGTTGTTTTTAGTATGATGTAGGGATGTATTATTTGTGATGTAAGGAAATCGAAACATTACCAAAAAAAAAAAAATTAAAATAAAAACAATCCCCCCTCTCCCCCCCAAATCCAAAATTTTTGAGAAAAATTGAAAAATAACCAAAATATACCGTTAACTTGTTACCACTATTTTCACAATAACATTAAAAATACCGTTAATTTTTAACGCAATATTTAACGTTCTTATAATGTTATGTTACTAAGTAACGCTACCAAATTATACCGATATGCAATTATCTCTATGGAAATACCGTTACTTAACGTTATTTTTAATGTGAATTGGTAACGTTTTCAAGCCCTGCTTTAAACATTCACTCTAAATGTTCAAAAAAAAACGTTTCAAAAATATTACAGGTTTAAAACGTGAACACACAAAATAACAATGAACGGCAATGTAGCAGAATAATAATTATTGTTGTCTGCAAACCAATTAGCTTGTTCGACCGTATCTACTAGGATCTATACCTAGTTCTATTAATAAAATCACAAGACCAGCTGCATTCTAATAACACCGATAACAAGAACTTTATTAAAAAGAACAATACAAAGGAAGCAACACTTTGTCGGAACCGACACAATAAACACGATTCATTGACTTAAAAAAAAAAACTCTTTAACTAATAAAATCAACAGACATGCCTAATTTTACGGACTCTACAGCTTTCTACTATTTACATTTACAAAAATCATCGTTCTTGTTTACAACTAATTAATTGAACGCCCACAAAGAGAACGCACTGTTCAGCTTTTTTTTTAATTGTCTTTGTTCCCGCGATGACGTTGTGCTTCGTATAATGGGACGTTTACAGTTTTGGGGTAAATCGAGCGGAAAATTGGGAACAATCACCCTCGTTGGCTCGTATGGGGTGAAAAGGGGCTGATACATGCATTTATTAAAGTGTCTAATGGAATGGACTTTACTGACTAAACGCGGATTTTATGAACGGACGACAACGCGTTAAGAGGTTACAAACTTTTTAGTCCTTATTTTTATGAAACTTCCTACACATAAACAGGATACATAGGTCTAAAAAGTAAAGTTGAGAACATTGTAACAAGTGCAGAGAACAAGCAGCAGAGCAGCAGTGGTGTGAGTGCATTGTTGTGTGGTGTGTGTGTGGTGGTTCATTGATTTGATTTTAGAATCAGAATTGTTTTCTTGAAAATAATCTGTCCTTTAAATAAAAGCTTGCTTTTGCCCTTCAGACTGAGGGGCAAACGCATTGCAGAGGTCACGGAAAACACTAAAATACAACTCCAACTTTTGCACTCAACTGTTCACAATCGAAGTACAGTCCGGTTAAAGAGATGTTTTATTAAAATTCAATGATAATAAAAACCAGAAAGCGCCTACCCACATTGCTGACATCAAAATATTTTACAATAGTAGTAAATTCATAAAGTAATGTCTGGGCTCGCGAATAAAATGGATGCAATGCGCACAATTGTTTATTCATTCAATAGATGTGCAGATGTAAGGATACTGGGACGCGTATTGTCACATTACCACCATAGAGCGTTTGCAGGGACTCCATGAGTTCTGAATTGTATTAGGGAAAAAAGCCTGTGATGAGAACTAAATATTTTTTCAGACTAGATAGCCTGCTTTAGTTTGAAATTGGAGTCGGTTATTCCGATTCTGTGAAGATTCCAATTTTCTAAATCGGTATTTTAGATCGATATCGCCTCAACTCGACCCGTTCAGTATTGTGACTATGACACTCCATACTGTAACACACGCTTATGACCAATCCTAATAAGCACGTCGACGGCGGGAGTCTGTAGTCACCAAGCTTATATCGAGGCGTCCCCCTTGACGCGAATAGTCGATAAGGCGAGGCATCACCCTCGACATGTAGTGTTGATAAGGGGAGGTAACCTTTAAAAATATAAAACTGCTGCAAAAAAATTGGTACAACTTATCGGTCAGTTGTGCTCACTGTGGATTGTGACAAACGGGACCTTCAAGTCTTGGTTAAACCAGCCACCTCAGCTCTCACATTCGAAGATTGATTGTTTTCTATCCATCGATGATCTTAGTACATAAATGTCCTACGTCAGAATCCCAATTCCATGGTCACAATTACCGCGTAGTTAAGGAAGGCAGTTCATTTGCGCTGGTGTCGCAGCATGGCGGCATGCGCACGCGCCGTACCCCGCCGTCACTATTACCATACGTGGGACGCACAACTGACAATTGAATTAATATTATATTAACTGCTATATTATTTAAATTGAACCATTCCTATAATAGACGAATTCATTTAAATGGCGCTGAATTAGCATAATTTAGTGTCGATATTATTTTGTTTTTTGATGGGGTTAATTTTGTTTTATTGTGTCGTTTTATACTCATTAGTGAGCTCTCAATTAATATTGGATTCTTGATAAGTTCCTAATTAATAAATGTTTGTATTTCCTTATTGTTTTCTGCATTTTTGTCTCAACCAGCTGTTTTTAGCCAAGCCCTTTTTAAATCCTTAATTCGGGCAACTGGTTAATTATGAAAAGAAGACACTCAATCATGCGAGGCAGTCGATACAACCGGCAATTTTACTATTTTTTAGGAACGATCGCAATCTAATCTCAGTCTGTCAAATCTGCCTCTGATTTAGGTACATTTTTTTACATTAAGTAATTCGTCGCTGATTGTGACTAGATTTTAAATTGTCAACAGCTGTAAATGTTCCAACTTTGAAGCTTTCAGAAGATTGAAAACGTTTAATAAAATTTAGTTTGAGGAGCCTATCTTCCCTAAAGGACCGAGTTAGTAAAGTAGAAATATACAAAGAACTCAAAAATCTAGATGCCTTTACCCAGCAGTGGGAGACTACAAGCTAAAAAAAATATCTTGAATAAAAAAAAACCCCAAAGTTTAAATAACAATTCATAAGTCTATCCACATCCTACTCCAGATTCCAAAGATCAAATCTCGTATAGGTGTCAGTGCGGCTGCCCGGCTGCGCAGGAGTGGGCGTGACGTCACGCTGCGCGACACGCCGCTATAGCCGCGCGCATCGCACCGACAACCACACATTTACATACTACACTTTTATTACATCATCTTACACTTCCTTAAAAGTAAGTATCGTTTATATTTTAGTTGTAAAAGTATATTTGCTACTGAAATGTTTGCTGTGCTATTCCTTTTATGGGTTTTGCTTGGTTTGTGACTGTAAAAGTCAAACTACATTTAGTTTGAATTTTACAGTCACAGTTTATCTTAGACATTACTGACATGATTCCGTGCCTCGGAAAGCATGTTAAGCTGTTGGTCCCGGCTGTCATACGTGGATCTTTGACAGTCGTTACGAGTCGTCAGAAGCTTGAAAGTCTGACAACCAGTCTTACCTGGGGGTATCGTATTATCCAGTTACTGGGTTGTGGAGGTCAGATAGGCAGTCGCTCCATGTAAAATACTGGTACCTACTCAGCTGCATCCGGTTAGACTGGAAGCCGACCCCAACATTGTTGGGAAAAGGCTAGGCAGATGATGAAGTTTTAATATCAGTAACATAGTCTTAAAACATTGCTTTATCCAAAAACTTTTACACGATCTGCCTCGTTGGCCTAGTGGTCGCAAAGCGCGATTACTGAGCATGGGCCTGAGCATGCAAGGTGTACCCATAAGCACACCCACATTTCGCGAGTTATGTTTAAGTCCCATGTAATAGGGGGCGAGCCTATTGCCATCAACCGGGCATAAATCCAGATTCCGAGGCTGCTACTGAGAAATTCCTGACGGAAAAACCCAATAACAGTTTGCCCGACCTGAGAATCAAACTCAAGACCTCATGCTCAGCAATCGCGCTTTGCGACAAGACCAACGAGGCAGTCTTCGACATAGTAGACAGTCAGTCGACATAGCAAGAACTGCTGTTCTTATAATAATCTCATATCAAACCGAGAGAATTATTTTTACTGGTCCTGCATAAGCATGACATCACACACAAATAAGTTCTTCAGGATCTCTTACAAACAAATTCGGTCTGTCCGCTTGTTTGTTTTCGCTTTCTGATGTATGGAGGCATATATAACGCGGCCCGGGGCGATCCAATTACCGGCGCGGGCGCAGCCAACCCGGCCGATGTTTTGCTTACATTTGTTCACCTATAACTTACAGACAGTGTTTGATTTGGACGATTGTGTATGAACAGAATTGGTTGACTTTTTGGTGGTCGCTCAAGAGGGTTGTTAAAGGAAGATGTATTTTGTGCCTAAGTTAGAATTGACATCTCTTACTAACATACAGCGAAAGAAAAGGACGGTGACATTTAAGAACTAAGTTAGAGATGTCAAATTAGTTTTGCCTTGAACTTTTCCGTATTTTAAATCTATACGGTCTACGTTTTAATATGTCAACTAAAATATGGATGTGTCAGATTGACTTTTGACAGCTCTTATTTACATTAGTCTCTTTCTTGTTTTATTGGACAGAAAAAGATAGAAATAGTCTAATTTTAGTTTAGTTTGTGAACAAGGGAATCGGCACCATTGTAATTCATTACAGTCGATTTAAGATGCCATCACACGCGCACATAAACATGTCACAAATATAAAAGGTCAATGAAATCAATATGGAAGCCTACGAAACTAATTTTGATGCTATGTATTGTAGGTATAATATTTCGCAAGTTCGAGATAGATTTCCTGTCTGCCTACCTACCTAAAGTCTTTCCAATAAGCCAAGTCGTGAGTGGAAATTAAAAATTAATAAATATCATTCTCCATGCCATTAATTATTTAAAGTCAGGGTCATCTAAACACATCGGTCGGTAACGTTCACTTGAGATTTTGTCTTACAGAGAGCGTTTAGCGATTACTGAGTCCACCACCACTTTACGACGGTGCATAAAAAAGTAACATTAATCCATCCATCCTCTCCTCATAAACCATTTACTGGATGCGGGCGGCGCAGGACCTGTCATTTTGGCACCTGCCTATGTTCAGCAGTGAACATCGTTCGGCTAATATGATAATGAAGATCCTTCCTTACAAACTGTCGTGTTTATAATAAATAGTAGTATGATTCTCCATTCATCATGTATCTAGAAGCTTGAAGGAACGCTTGTGTTTAATTAAACTTTATAAATACTTAAGACTTCTGCAGAAATGTTCACGGAAAGATCTTTGTGTTTGCTGCGAATCTGCATCTATTTAAAAATCACTAGCGACTCGCCCCGGCTTCACACGGGTACAATGTAGATACGAACTATACGTATAAACCTTTTTCTTGGCTCACTCTAACTATTGATGAAAACCGCATGCAAAATCCGTTGCGTAGTTTAAAAGATCTTTAAGCGTACAGACGTTCCGCTCCGCTCAAGGCGTCCGCGGTCAAAGTGCCTCCAGCTTTATACTGTCTGTCACTAAAAGCAACTTTGACTGATACTCCGTCTAATTGATAGCTTGACTTATGAGCTTCATGTTAAAAAACTTAAATTGACAACGAAAAAAAAACTGTGCAAGCGTGAGTTGAGATTTAGGAAAGGGGTTTTTCGACGAAGTAAGTTAACCATAATAGAAAAAATACAAGTAATCTAAATAAATGGCTTGACGGACGTTATTTTAATTATGAGCTTACTGCAATTTTATTTGGATTTCTGTAACTTGTAAACAAACGCTATATCTTTAGGTAGGTACCTTTTGCCACTAACGATGCCGTGGAAGTGGCAGTGCTTTATTTATCGCCTAGCCTGTCTATTTTATTAAAAAATCTTCGGTGAAGCGAGTTGCTGATGCTACGGATTGACAGCTCATCTAGGCTCAAGCTAACGTCACCTAATTTCGCCGACGGAGATTTCTCCAAAATAGCACTGCTAAGGTGAATCAGTTTCTGCCAGAGTTGCGGATTTTGTTCGACAGAGTCACCGTGGCCCTGGAAGGCAAATGGCGTTAGGAGAAACACGGATGAGTTTAAGCCAACAAGAGTCTCCCTTCCGCTCCGCTCAGAGTGAATGAAGTCATTTGATGATTTACCATAGTACCTACTTTGAAAAAAAAATGGTGAATTAGTTTGTAAGAATCTAACAAAATTTTAGTACGGTACCCTAAAATCCCGCACCATCTTATTAAACCCTTTTAGTATGCGCTTTGGTTTAGCGTAATTGAGTTGAGGCAAGAGGTTAATTTCTTGTATAGATAAATTATAGTTTTCTTATGCAAATGTTTTGAGGCCATTTCGAAAATAATTAAATTCCTTTTTGGCCTCAGGCCTGGATACTGTTTGTTAATGTTTTATGTGATTAGGAAGTTCGTTGTTTTAATTTATTGCTTTGGGCTAAGGATATAAATTAAATGTGGAAAGTGGAATATTGTGCTAACAATGCTGATTGTGGAAAAGACTAAATCGGAACGGAGTATCAAATGGAATGGAATTTATTGTTATATTTGTTTATCGTTATATTGATGCCGTTAGAATGATTCTAGCTAAAATTACCTATTGTGGATAGCCTGTAGTGCTATATAAGTATAGCACTACAGGCTATCCTATTCCCTATTATAACAAGGAAAATAAAATTGTCATTGAAAAGTCTGTTTGCAATTTCAAAATAACAATTTCTACTAAATGTATTTAAATGTATAACAGGGTTATTTACTAAGCGCGCCTTTACATTACGTACGTCGCAAGCAGTGCGGCAGCAGCGCGGCAGCCGCAAATTTGGATTAAAATCCAAGCCAAATTTGCGGCTGCCGCGCTGCTGCTTGCGACGTAATGTGAAGGCGCCCTTAACAACATTTTTTTTAATTTTTATCCGTCTGTCTGTTTTTTCCAGTTAATCTCCGAAACGGCTAGACCAATTTTGACGGTTCTTTCACAGACAGATAGCTGATGTAGTTATAAATAACTTAGATTACTTAAATTTAAAAAAATTAATTAAGGTCTCGCGCGAAAAATAAAAACCCTGCAGAAAATCGACATTCATGCGAACAGAGTTGCAAGCATAAACTAGTCTTTAGTAAATATATTGGACTAGATATCAACACGCGAACTTAGTGTTTCAAATCTTCTATTTAACATAACACATAACATCACGCCTGTAATCCCCGAAGGGTTAGGCAGAGGTGTACCCATTGTACACTCACATTTCGCCAGTTATGTTTAAGTAATCTTCTACTTATTGCGACGAAGGTAAAAAGATTCTATAGTATCAAGTGTAGCTTTTTAAACGCAGAGTGACATTCCTCTGCAAAGTGTTCACACAAATATTTTCATGCTTAACCAATTAATGATATTCACAAAATTAAAAAGATATCACAACATGCAACTAAGTAAATGAAGCACTTATGTACTAATTAAACCTGAGATTACCCAGCCGACCAATCCAAACCCGAATACGAGCCCTCCATATTTGCATTCTTAATGAAATTCCCTAATAATTGTTATCGTAAACATTAATCGCGTTTCTGTACCTAATGCCAACCAATCATCTAACGTTATTGCTTTTAATTATGATTCTTTAGGACCCAAAGCCGACATTTCCAGATATTTAAAACCAGTAAAAATGTAACGTTAACACACATGTTAACGTTACGTTTTTCAAATAAAAAACTTAGGAATCCGACGTGAACGCACGCGTTATGGGACAAAATTACATCTGAGGACTCTTACGATCCAGTTGGCAGTAAATATCTTACATAAGTAGATCGTTACAGGCATTTATGTTTTGTAGAACGCGATGTATGGCCGACGGGACCGTAGTAAAATGGCCGACCGGTATTTGTTTTAAATAAGGCGCCGTAGTTTTAATATCGTAAATAACGACTAATTTAGTTCGTTATTAAATTTGGAAGGTCCCGAACGGTTTAAGCGCCTTTGGGTATTAGTATTGAGTTTTGATTTGTGAGAAATTAAAAATATTAGTTTCATAAATTTTAGTTAACCGAGAGACCGAAAAAATTTAAGATATTCTTAAAGATTTTAATGAAAATTAACAGAATTATTGAGCAACACGACCGGGCCTGAGGCGAGTCGAGAAACTCAAAGCGGATGAATCTCATGCATCTTTTACAATCAGGTGATAAACGAGCATGCGCAAGCGCCGATATCAAATAAAATATGCGCGAGATTATAACGAGGCTCTCCATTTAACAATTAACTTAACAAACAAACGTAATATATTGTGGTTAAATTTCAATACGAAAATGGCGGCGGAGTAGACAGCCTGTAATAAGTCAGTCGGACAACTTTGCCTTAAGATATTTATACAGTATACATTATACATTACAAAAAAAATTGTTGTAATGCATACAACATTTTTTTTTTTACCATGGATTCAGTAGGTACATGTTTCTAATACCCCAGGGTTAACAGATCTGTTAGTTATATAAAAAAATTGTCAGTTTCATACATTTTAACCGTTTTGGGTGCTGCACACACAAACATTTTATCTTTGGGCATCATGTACTACTGAATTCATGGTAAAAGTTTTTGTTGTAATATCTCCCCTCCACGCCGTATAATGTACCTACTAGCTTTTCCCCGCGACTTTTTCCGCATAAATGTCGGTTATCGCGGACGCAGACGAAGTCGCAGAATAAAAAGTAGCCTATATCCTTTCTTGGGGTTCAAACTTACCCCGTATCAAAATTTTATGAAAATCGGTTCAGTGGTCAAAGTCAAAGTCAAAACATTTATTTCAATTAGACCATTTACAGGCACTTTTGAATAGTCAAGGAGTCTGTCAGTTAGTCCGAAAGTTGAAGCTAGTTGCTCGTTCCAAAACGGAGGTAGGCCTCTATGGAGAAGAACGAGCAAGAAACTCCACGGCACTCATTTAAATTAGGTTTTTACAAAATTCTGGCTTAGTCGTGAAAGCGTAACAGACAGACAGTTACTTTCGCATTTATAATACTATATGAATGTATACAAAACAATAAAACATACAATTTTTCACAAGAGTTATTGTGTTTGA
The DNA here is from genome assembly GCA_949316365.1 of Hoplodrina blanda. NCBI lineage: Eukaryota > Metazoa > Arthropoda > Insecta > Lepidoptera > Noctuidae > Hoplodrina > Hoplodrina blanda. The sequence goes on from OX438581.1 coordinate 13,594,798, forward strand.
ACATAATTTTAATGATTTGTATGAACATAATTAATTAATATTACGCGGTAAATTCGTGAATTAAATAGACTTTTAGCTTTGGACATATATCATAAGTTAATTACCTACTGTATTAATTAGAAATTAAAAAATATAAATTTAATTCTAAGCGATCTATTAGGTACATGATTAGTTAAATTAAATAGACGATTCAAGGCTGCATCATTTAATAATTTTAGTGTATTTAATTATTATTATTGCGTAAATATAAACTTGAATTAAACAATTTATAATGAGCTCTGTGTCCAATTATTTTTTATTAGAAATCGTAGGTGCACGGCCTTAAATGAGTAATTTTAATGTAATGATTAAAAATTTGCATTTTTACAGCGATGTTCGGAAATTACAGCTAATTAATATTTAGACCTAAGTTTATCTACACTCTAGGCATTCCTAACTAATTACCTACGTGCACATGTCAATCTATAATTACCATTATAAAGCTAAAGTAAAGAATTTGTTTGTTTTAACCGTCAGGTGGTCCGTGTTGCTCTACGGTTTTAACGCTCTAATTTCTGAAAGTAGGTACTTGTCCGATTCTGAAAATTGTTTCACTGATAGAAAGCTACGTTACGTTATTCCTGAGTGCAATATTTTCTGGCATACTTGACTTCCACGTTAATGAAATCGAGGGTAGAAACTGGTGTACAAAAAAGTCGAACAGGAATACCTAATTTAACATTGATTGTTAAATATCTTACGAAAAACTAAATCAATATTTTAAAGATTTAACATTATATCATTACTCTATAAAAATCAAGCCTATACCTCTCGCAATAGTTACAAAGCTAAATGATATTTCAATAGTTTGTATTGCAATCGTTGCGCGCAGCGGGTCGTCGGCAATTAATAATTATTTAATAAGGCTCTCATTAAGTGTACGCTCAACGCAATCAGGACTGGACTAAGTTATTGCCGTAGCACCTAAATGTATGCTCGGTAAAATAAGTGGTTTGGTGATTTCAATTGTACTAAGTAATAGTCTGTTTAGGTAGTACTTTTAGAGCTAATTTTTCAATAGTTAGGTAACTTTTATCCAAGGAATAAATGTGACAGGTTGACATATTATGTCAAACAGCTGTCAAACCGCCATATTTATCCCTCCGTTAAAAGTTATCTGACGATTGAAAAATTATCCCATAGTAAAATACTATAAGACTGGAATAGTTCAATCCAACATGACTTGAACATGTTGGATTGAACTAAGAAACTTAGAAAGAATACTTTCTAAGTTTCTTTTGTACATTCTAAGTTTCTCTGGTAGGTACATCACTGACTGAAAAATATCGTGAGTAAACCTGGACTTATAATAAATCTAATCTGTTTCAAGCAAGCGTCATGATCAATGCTCGTGCCTTCTCTGTATGAAAAGAGGTAAGTTAAAGGAGGTCCGGGGGTTTTCCGGTAGAGGTTTTCAAAAAGTGTTCACTAATTTTTGTGCCCAGGGAAATCCCGATAAGTTGAAAGATAAGCAAATAATTAGATTAAATTAAAATTGAAAGTTATGTTTTAATTGTTTTATTTTACCCAAATGTCACGTTATTTTCAATTTGTGCTATGGCAGCCCTACCTTGGAGAGAAAGGTTTAGGACCCACATTCCTGTAGAACTACACCTAATTACAACTTAAACCAGAGAGGGAAGAGAACAAAACTACCTCCATCTCAGAAAAGGTACCGTAGGTACCTCCCAAAATGACTACGACAAAATGACTAAGAAAATTCATACGTGTTTTGTCACCGACAGTACCCCAGCTCGGTGACCGCATTGCCGGCGGCTATGGGCGGGATGGGCGGAGGGCTGGCCGCCCGCCCCTCGTGCTTGACAATTGAATCAGAGCCTCATACGCACCCAATTATAATGATTCAAAGAAATATGATCTTAGATTGCTAATCCCTACGGCGGTATGTGTTAGGGTTTGTTAGGGGTTTTCATTGTTAGTTTAATTATCTAGCTTTCTTGTCGTGTACTTTAACCGACGGGCCTCTCATACATAAAGAAACATAGAGGAAGAAAAAGAAGAAGCCTCCTAGTCGGAACCAGTGCGAGACCGCGCTGGCAGGACCCAATATGCTGCGTCCGGCAGTTCCAACAGTATATCTATGTATCCCGGCTCCATTACACCACGAAGGTTGAAGAAATCGTGGAGTATGTCCGAGCGAAGACCTGCTGGACGATCAGGGTCGAGAAGTTAGAGTCGTGCCACAGCACGAACTTCAAGTCGTTCGTGGTGCGAGTTCCGACTCATAGCATTGAGACCTTCCTTAAGGAAGAGTTTTGGCCGAAGGGTGTCGTGTACCTATCGGTGGAATCGCCGATACACGACACCCTTCGGCTATTTATTATTTTTATAAATACTTTATTTTATTTTATTTGGGAAAATAAACGGTTACACATTACAAAAATATGGTATAAAGCTTAAGACTAAAATAGGATTATAAATGTATAACCAACAACATTATCTACATAATATTAAAAAAGTTTAAATAAACGCGAACGGCGTGCGATCTATAGCATTGAGTTAGAGTGTATGATTAAACATAAAAATAAAAATTAAACAGAAAGTTATACAAGTAGTGAAAATAATAAAATAAAAACCGAAAGATGTAAAAGAATTTACTTACTTAAATAGAGATTATGATTTTAGGACTGTTGTGTACTTAGTTCATCTATAATTTTTAGCGCAATACTTCTAAATTTTCCAGTAGAAAATACTTGATATAGGTTCGAATCAGAGCACGTACCTACCAATGTGACTTTATCAAATTCATATAAGTACTTTCTAAGTTTATATGAACTAATTAAATGCCGGACTGCCTCGTTGGTCTAGTGTCCGTCACTCTATCTTTCAGTCAAGACCCTTTTTCTCGGGAACGAGTGGAAGTATCAAGCTGAAATTAATATTAAATCTCTCTCGAAATTAATATTAGTCTGCTACCCCTTAGAGCACTTCTATGTCAACGCAATGTAAAGATAAGGTTATATTGACGCTCGCCAGAATTCCCTAGCGAGCAAAGTCAATAGGGGACTTGCCGTTGACCTAGAATCATGCTTGGCAAGAAGCAATGCCATGTAGAACAAGTAAAGGAATAAATCTGAAAACCGTAATGTAGTTACATCACAAAATAATTACTTTTTTGCGATTATAAACTTATTTATTGTGAGGTGGTACGGAACCATTCCTGTGCACTTGAGCGTTTTTTTAATTAGTAGAATTGGCCATTTACAGCACATTTTAATTTTAATAGTTGATGATCTTATTATTCGTTCTTTCTCATAAAGCGTAGTGCTTTACGAGACTGTAAATTTATTTAATTTCTTTTTCTCGAGAATAAGTCTCCTACTTCGAAAGTAAACTTAAACATAAACATTTTGTCGCTAAATGGCCAATTAAAATAATAAACATAATGTTTTTAATCAAAGAAACGAGGCATAAAATATTACGCAAAACAACATTTTTATTACCAATTATAACTAGTAAAATCTTCAGTAAATACTGCGATCTGAAACGAACCCGACATACCTGTAGTTACAGAAACTATAATATTTTTTATGATACCATAATAACAATTAGTAAAACATTAAATATGACATTTGAAACAAAGCATCCGTTCCAATTAGGGGATCGTAATAACATAAAACTGTTACCAATTTAATATTTACATATTGAAAACTTTACACTGGCCTATATGACTATAAATTTAAGGTTTAAATTTCGATACACTCGTCAGTTTTAAACAGCAAAAAAGGGTGGTTTAATACGTAATAGTGCGATGAAACATAGAGCACTCATTAGAGAAAACAAATCATGGTAATTAGGTAATAAAAACGTCTTTGTTTCCATTGTAACGCAATCCCGTTGATTGGCCTTTACGACCCAATTGAATGATTGTTACAAATCTGTTTACAGTTGTCAGTTTTGTGGTATCACTTATATGGTCCGTTCCTAGTATAACATCATAAATGTTGTTTGTTACACAATTAAATGAGATAATTTGATTTATATTGATTCACATCTGGAATGTAGAAAAAAGCTGGTAGTTTGAAAGAGTTTGGGGAAGTTAATTCTCACAGTCTGACCAATTTTTATGAGTAAGTAGTTCGAAGTCTAGTCCTTATTGGTACCTCTCAAATGCAGGTATGCATCTTGTACCACAGTTTTTATTGATAAGCCAACTTTTTCATCTGCGTAGATTTTCTAACAGATTCCTAATTTTATTGATTATAAAATATGGTATAGGTATAGCACTCAGGGATAATGTAGCTTCCTATTACAGAAATAATTTTCAGAATCAGAGCACTAGTTCCGAAGATTAACGAGTTCAAAGTCAAACAACTCTTTAGCTTTGTAAAATTAAGTAGTAGGTTTGATATAAGCAAGGACTAGGATTGATCTAGAACCAGAGAGAGTGGCACCTACTTTGATAGACGAACTAACAATTAAATGAGGCCTAAACTCTGACTGTCATCGACAAACATATGAATTAAGAAAAACGCTCATTGCTTGAAAACAGACCATAACAATATTAGCAGTTGCTGCATTTTATCACGGTGTATCAAAGTGAATGGTGCTATACATGCGGTTGTGACCAACCAGTTCATGCCCAAAAAGGCTCGACTGGCTGTTCACAACGGCGTGCTGGTGCCTACACTTATGTATGGAAGTGAATGTTGGGTTTGGCAAACGAGGCATGAGAGTAGGATTAATGCTGTGGAAATGCGTTCCTTGCGGAGTATGTGTGGTGTAACTTTGAACGATAGAGTGAGGAATGAGGTTATACGGGACCGTTGCGGATTAAAAGAGGATGTAGTGACAAAGATAGAAAAGGGTATGCTTAGATGGTTCGGTCATGTTGAGAGGATGAGTGAAAGACGATTAACAAAAGGTATTTATATGGCAGAGGTGAGTGGTAACGCAGGGAGGGGTCGCCCTAGGAAGACCTACACTGACCTTATTGGTGAGGTTCTTCAGAAAGGTCAGGTGCGGAGTACTCGTAACCGGCGTGCTTGTATGACGAGATGTATGAACGTAGATGAGGCGAAAGGAGTATGTAAGGATCGTAGCAGGTGGCGTTCTGTGGTTTCTGCCTACCCCCATGGGAAAAAGGCGTGAGTTTATGTATGTATGTAACAGTCATTGACCCATCAAAATTTTCTAGCATTCTTCATTCAAAAAACGGAACCAAAAATTGTTAACGTCTTATATTGATGTCAGGCTAATCCGTCAACAATGAGGGTCCAGGTAGAAAATTCCTCATCCTCCATGGAAAAAGGAGGATATGTGAAGTTGCCTTTAGGTTGTTGTCGAGATTCTGTAGGTATTATTATATGCTAATGTCGCGGGAAACTTTGACATCGCAATGTAGTTGTAGTTAGTAAATGGGGCGAGAGATGTCGCCACAAACATCTTTGACTGATGAAAAAGATTTTGGTTTAGGTTCCTACAAAGACATATTAGAGAAAGGGCAATGACCTAAACTTTACCACTAAATATAGGTAAGTACCTTGGATAGGTTTCTGCTTGATACTCCTTAGTTCTGTAAGAAACTATTAGGACGCTAGCAAAAAATTTTTGATTCCCCTCCCGCTTGTTAGCAAGTAGGCACCTACTTTCAAGCATAGAGAAGAAGGGTTGCCATAAGTGTTTATATCAGAATCGACTTAATTTTAGAGAAAAAAACAAACTACACAAATAAATATTAAAAGATGAAAAAATATATTGGTTATTTGCTGATGTCGCCAAGTAACCAACATCCCATCCCTATGTCACTAAAAATAAGCAAAGTAAAGACTAGTTGGTGCTTACCTACGTAACACTTGAATGGTCCCTTAGTACAGTACAATATCTAAATCAAAAGCAAGCATTAATTAGATTATTACAGCAAAAACAGAAAAAACCTTCTAAGTCCATGTTGTCTGGAACATTGCAATAAAATTAACAACAAAAACCATTCCATACTTGATTAATACAAAAATAATCATTATCATCATGTTTGAAGTCATTCACAGTCGAATGGTTAACCCTGCACATGCCACGGATGAATAGTTCCATTTAATAATATCTTCACCACGGATTTCCACGGCAAAGTTATTAACTATTATAACAATTATAGGCGCCACGGGTTAGTAAAAGTTAGTAGGAAATGAGTAATAAAACGATTGGAAGAGAGTTGTTTCCAATTATTTCTATCAGTTTTAGTGGATTTTACGGGTTGGGGTATGGTTTTTAGGTCGTGTGTTTGAACCACAATGAATTCAACAGTAAAAATTAAGTCAAATAATTTTCTCAACGGTATTCGATTACAAATTATGTAAGACATTTTGCAATTAAATCTCGTGTCAACAACTAATTCTGGGTTTAGTTTTTGGGCCTAATTGAGCTGAAATGGAGGGGGGGGGGGAATTCTCGTAACTTTTAGGAACCTTTGCATTCTAATCTCAGTCATTGATTGTAGATGAGATGAGGTTGCGACTGGATTATGATTGATTTTAAATACCTGAGAGTTTACCTTTAGATACCTGCCTAAGTAAATAAATGCTTCATAGAATTGAATGAATTTTTTGATGCCATTAAGTTTTAGTTTCTCTTTTTTTTTATTCTGATTGCTTTTTTTGTAATTAAGCTTGTACATGTAGGTATATTAATTAAATAAGAAGTATGTACCTAAGTAAAATTATTCATAAACTAAGATACATCTGATTTTAATGTTTAGTATATAAAAACCACAAAAGATTTGGAAACGCAAGAAACAAATTACACCTACCTAAATGTCCCTGTGTTTTCCGCCAATTTTTAACTCTGCTCATAAGATAAATAAGAGAGGTTTCAACTCAATTAAAACGTGTAACACAAAATCATTGAATTAAACTTAAATGTCTTACATCGACGCGTACGTCTTTAAACAGAGTGGGGCTATTAAAATTTCGCAGTCCGCCAAATAGCTTAATCAATAAAGGGTGATTGAGCGACAAAAACGGCGCAGGCGCAGCACAAAGCGACAGTGGACGCGCAAATATGGCCGATTATACAATAATTGAGTGTGTTGCAAAGGCACATACATGTGCAGTTCAGAAAATTTATATTTTGGCATGTTGACATACTACTTAAATTTGCCGTATTAAAATAATTTCTTATGACTGATAAACAATGACAGTTGTGATTTGAATATACGCACAATTAAAGTTGATAGTCAATTGGTAAACGATCTGTTTCCTTAACTGTGTAAAAGATAAAATGTATTTATTGTTTACAGTGATTATAAAACAAGACTTGAATTTTTATTTCTGCTGATAAAATGATAAATTCTATAAGCCTTATCAGTGTTGTGATAAATGGAGATTATTAATACCCAATACAATTGATAATTGAAGATTAAAACTCGGGTATTTCGTGGTTTACGTTTATAAATCAATACTTCAGCTATTTCCAAACGCTAATGCTTGAGATATTTTTTTTTAAAGAACCTGAGGTGAGCAGCTATATAAAAGTACCATGTTTAAAAGGGTTATGTCCACTATGTTGAAGAAAAATCATGGTTGCCCATCTACTCACTGACTTTTCCAAAGTCAAAAGTCAAAGTCAAAACATTTATTTCCTTTTGACCATTTTTGAACGTCTTATCCAAGAAAAAAGGAATTGAATCGAGTTTTCAGAACTCACTTTCATTCCGTAGGTAACTAGGTACCTATCTACGACGAGTCCCTAGACCTACCATTTTTAATAATTTAGCAAGCCATAAAAGATTCCCTTACTTGAGGCACTCATTGTATTTAATATCTGAAACCAAACTCGACGATCATTTATGACGCTCATGAAATTTTTATGCTCATGAAGACGTACACAAAACCAACAAATTTCGTTTGATCACAGAATATGGTTGATAAAAAGGTTAAACTCGCGTAAGTTGCGCGCGCGCACCGCTCTCGCCAAAGAATGTAATTAACTGAACACCAATAAAAATAATTGGACACAAAAAGCGATCCGCCCTGGCCCGCCATTTATTATTTTGATTACCCTTGTTATTGTTATGGGCTATTGATATTTTTCAACTAGGCGCTCGATTGAACACAGTGGGACACTGTGACTGATTCGCGCGTAGAATATGATAGTTCGTATTGCCACGGTGTCGTCGTGTCTTCTAGTTCGAAAGTCAGCTTTATTGTTCCCCATTTACGACTCTGTTTGTTCCCGCCGACGGCGCGTGACGTGCAGTTTTAAAATTTTCTAGATCATAAAAAGATTCTTGTATTGTTTTTGGATTTAACACCGTAATTATAATAGTAATTTAATTTTATGTTGGAGTTATAACCGTTGTCTTTAAGTACTAGGTTGCTTTAATTATTCTTACAAGACTAATGCAAGAAGGTTGCTATTTTAGTATCGAGTATTTTAATAATAGCATATTTTTATTTACATAATACTATGTAAACGGAATAATTCAATAACTTACATCACAATGAAATATTACAGTATGTTGGAAAATATTAAACGCAAAAAGAACCCGCTAGGCCCCGACGAGATTCGAACTCGTGATCTCCTGTTTACTAGACAGGCGCTTTAACCAACTAAGCCACGGCGCCGATGACACCTTAGCCGAAATTAAAGATTAACCCCTAAAACAAAATTATGACTATACAAAAATAACAAATGAAAATCGTAGTTTTAGACTAACTTTTTTTTGTGACGTAATTTTTATCGATGGTTGAACTTTGTTTTGTTTTATTACTTACCGGCTACAAATGACTTTGAAAAAAATGGTAAATATTTATAATTTAGGTAGGTCGTATTTGTCTTAATTTACTAGATACACACATCAAAAGTGTCTAGGGATCAACATCCCTAATCAATGTTAGGGATGTTGATCCCTAGACACTTTTGATGTGTATATTTAAACAGTTTTCGTTCGTTTTTAACAAAAAATATTACTTTTAACAAAGAGTAGGTTTAAATGAAAAAAAAAATTGTTCCATACAAAATGATTAATAAAATCGTTATGTATTTTTTTGACGGTATCATTATTGGCCACCTAGTAAAAGTTATTCAATAGGATTAAAATGACCCCCTTTCAGGTTAAGAGTTGTACTTGCTTTTAAAGTCTTTAGACAATTTAGAAAGAACTTAAGCGTTCCGTAATAAAATCATGTAATAGGGTAGATGACATCACTAACCAATAATACCAAGACATAACTTCTCTAAAGAAACACTTTATTCGATTAGCCCTGATAACCCAATTCATTTTCAATTAACTGTCTCTTTTGATTTTTTATTGCTTTCTAATTTATAAATAGTTAGTCAATTGAGTCTACTCAAAAGGGACGTCATAGTTATTTACACCATACAAAATCTATGGGAGAATAGCGTTTTGACAGGTTAGAAAAAGTACGTCAGTTGATTGGTGGTGTCATCTACCCTATTAAATACCAAATTACTACTAGGTAAATCTTAACATTTATTTTAAATAAATCCTTAACAGGTACCTACTTTTGAATAGTCAAGGAGTCAGCCAGAAAGATGAACCTAGAAACTCATACGCAATTATTAAAAGCATCTAACATATCTAAAACAGACAAAATTGAGATACCTTTTCAGTTTACAACTTCCATTAAACCAAAGACTTAGCCATACAAACTCTAAATCTAAACGAATCATAAACTTAGTACGAAGACTTCGAAGTATTAATTAAATCGAATCACGCGCATACTTTGTAGCTGAGCATTATTAAAGCCCCTGTAATGAATATTACAGTAATAGTACTGTAATAATCAATATTACGGCTGTAATTACGAGCCAGCGGATTATTGCTTTATTAAGCTCACTAACGTACCTATATGCGGTGCGTGCTCAAATGTTTATTGTGGTAATTTTATAATAGTACAGTCGCGGAGTGAGGGTTATAACATCTGTCAAACTGCGCACGATCATAATAAACTGTGGATGGAGTTAGAAGTTATTATGGGCATTTCTAAATATAGGTAGGTAAGGGTTTTCTTTTGTTTTTTTTTTAGCGAACTTTATAGGGACAGAATACAGTGTGTGTTTGGGAAGTTGACAAATCTATAGTAATACTAGCTGACTCGGCCACGCGTTATTGTGGCTTGAAGTAAGTAAAGATATTGAGGTCATCAAGATAAAAACTATCCTATCTTTAAAGTTTGACCAAATTACACACAGTAAGCCATATTTCATAAAAAATGGTTGAGTAGTTTAGGAGTCCATCCCGGACAAACAACGTGACGTAATTTATATTATAAAGCTGAAGAGTTTGTTTGTTTGACCGCGCTAAACTCTGGAAGTGCCAGTCGGATTAAAAAATTCAAGTATAATTATGATAGCAAGATTGGATCTGGATGGGTAGAGAATTAGAGTATACCTATAGGAACAGGGATTTCAGGGTTGGTCCCATAGTAAAAGTTGTTCATCATGATGAGTACAATGACCCCTTTTCAGGTTTCGGGTATTTTTTCAATGACCCTGTATATACACCAGACCGGACTGTGATGTGTTTGCGGATGAATGGAAAGTGATCCTGTCAGAAATTCAGAATGCTTGAAGTACTGCGAGACGAATGCATAATAGGTATATAAGTGTATAATTCTTCGTACCATTTTTCGTTTTTTTTAAGCCATTTTTACCATGTTTCATTGAAGCACATGTTTATTGCATTTATGTAAGTAACTACGTTTTTCAGATTGATTTACTATATTTGGTTTAACCGTTATAAATTAAATAAATAAATAAATATATGTACTGACTCAACTGACTACCTATATTAGAATGTAGTCTGAGAGAGAGTATATTTTTTATGTAGGAAAAATGTAAAATTCCCGTGGAATAATACCTACCTATATTATTATCAACTTTGACGCAGACGAAGTCGCGGGCACCTATTATCTCCATAGATAATAATATTCTAGTAGTAAGTTGTTTATTACAAGTTAGTTTAAACCAAACGTCTACTGGTTTACCTTAGGCTCGCTTGCGGCGGTCAGGGTTATCTTATTAACTGCGAGTGAATTGCTAAGTCGAGCCTGTTACGTATGGCAATTTGTAAATAAGTTTTTGAGACTAATAATAATGTTGTTAAAGAGCCTCGACCAACACCTAAGGAGAGCCTCGACCAACACCTAAGGAGGCTCTCGTTGGGCGGTTGGATCAAGCTCCTAGACACGACGCGTATTGTTAGGAGATTCCTTTCTCAGGAGCCCTGACCACCGGTAGCTTGAACACTGGCGCGATGCCGGTGGGCTACAATTTTTATATTTTATAAATGTTTTTATATTATTTAAAAATATAATTGATATGTATTGTATATGAGATAATGTTAGTAAAAAAATTAACAATCATTTAATGCTATTATATGTAACATTAAATTGAGTAGATTAGATACCTATGATTAAAGATCCAAAGTAACGGGCAAATGATTGCACTTTGATGGTTTTTTTTAATGGCTGACAGTTTTTTACATTGCTTTACGTTTATAAGTAGTAAAAAAACGGAGCTTACACTGAAACAACGATAGCGTTTTAAAGGTATATTTCTAACGTTATATTGATTGTTTTACTCCAATGCGTTTTTAAGGAAACCGCTGGGTGCAGGCAGAGCAAGACCGGCCATTGTAGCATCTTTAGGAGAGGCCAATGTCTAACAGTCGTTCGGCTGTTATGTTGTTAATGAAAAAGATTACGTTATACTATATTTAAATTGTGCTAAAAAACTAAATGTCTATCTGATTAGGTTTACTAATTAAATAGCTACTTTACTTTACCTATTACTAGCTATTTCAATATCTTACTTAGTTTATTTTCTTTACAAAGTATTGGCTTAATTATGTCAATTACATTTATTAGATGTTCATTAAAGTTATGATGTTGTGCACATAAAATAGGTCAACCCTGGCTGTATAACTAACTTATTATTCACTAGATAATACTCGCGACTTTCTTCGCGTAAATGTCTGCTATCAGTGTGTTATTTCACGTGGAACCCTAATTATTTTTCTAGAATAAATCTAAGTCTAAGTTACCCCTTATAATATCAGCTAACTACCAGTGACAGTCACGTCGAAATCAGTCCAGACATTTCAGAGATTAACTGAAACAAACAGACAGACAAACAAACAATTTTAAAATTATTCTTCAACCGTGTAAATATTCATATGTATTTAGTGAAAAGCTGTTATTTTGACAAACAGACACTTCAATTTTATGTACGTATGTGTAAAGATTAGTTTTATGGGTATAACATTATATTGCTATGTTATTACTGTGTTTATTACCTAGGTTTGCAAAAGGTCGATATGCTTGAAAAGCAAAGTTGCAATACTAAACAGATTATAATGAAATAACGATTTGAAAATAAAGGTTGCGACGGAAATAAATGTTTTAGTACATAATTTATTTTAGTTAGGTTAAGTAAAAGTAAATTTTATGTACCTCATAAAATTTACTTTGACTGCCTCGTTGGTCTAGTGGTTGCAAAGCGCGACTGCTGAGCATGAGGTCTTCGAGGGTTCGATTCTCAGGTCGGGTAAAATGTTATTGGGTTTTTCCGTCAGGAATATCTCAGTAGCAGCTTCGGAGTCTGGATTTGTGTTCGGTTGATGGCAATAGGCTCGCCCCCTATTACATTGGACTTAAATATAAATGGCGGAATGTGGGTGTACTAATACGTATCTAAACCTCTGCCTACCCCTTTGGAGATTACAGGCGTGATGTTATGTTATGCTGAAGAGACTTTTTGTTTATTTGTATAAAAGCGCTAATCTCTGCAACTAAGTACAAGTCGGATAGGAAAAGAATCTCACGAGGAATAGTATACGTTTTGAATATAATAATATAATAATTATTATAACTAGGCTTCTTTTTTTTCTTTAGGTGGTAAAAATCATCAAATGACTCCTTCCGCCCTGGGTAAGGGACTGTCAGACTTTTACTGACTAAAAAACCACCCTGTTTCTTCTGTAGCCCTTTGCGTTCCGGGGCCACGGTATCCTGTTAAGACGACCCGCAACCAATTATTATATAGGCTATGAATATAATAATTATAACGATAAGTGAAAAAATAATTGCTAACAATTATGTAATTAAACAGAATTGTTCTACAAATTCATTAACTAAACTTCCCATTTTTTTACATGTGGTATTTTAGAAAATGTATTTAAAATAATCTACCTCCTTAATCAGATGCATTAATTGGAAAGCTTTAGATTAGTGCACGATTTAATTATTTACTAATAGGTAGAAAATAGAAATCTGCTAACAGCTTTGCAAAAAGTAATTATGTAACTAATAAAAAAAAAAAAAATGAATTTGTTTGCAGGTAGGACAAACTTATAGCAGTACATACCGGCTTAAGCTTACTGCTTTGCTCACTTCATAAGAAACAAATATTAACAACTTAAAAAACAAATATTTAATAATTATATTGACCTGTGTCGTAATTGTTGATTATTTATGTCTTTTATGACAATTTCCTGTTAATTAACGAGAGTGCAAAACTACATGTTATTTTTACATAACATAACATCACGCCTGTATTCCCCGAAAGGTTAGGCAGTGGTGTACCCATGAGCACACCCACATTTCGCCAGTTATATTTTTAAGTCCCATGTAATAGGGGGCGGGCCTATTGCTATCAACCGGGCACAAATTCAGACTCCGAGGCTGCTACTGAGAAATTCCTGATGGAAAAACCCAATAACACTTTGCCCGACCTGGGAATCGAACCCAAGACCTCATGCTTAGTAGTCGCGCCGACAATTAGACCAACGAGGCAGTTATTTTTACATCCATATTAATATTATAAATGCGAAAGTGTGTCTGTGTGTCTGTCTGTTACCTCTTCACGCTTAAACCGCTGAAGCGATTTAGGTGAATTTTGTACAGATATAGTTTAAGACCCGGGGAAGGACATAGAATAGTTTTTATCCCGGAAATTACCCCATAAGACGGTGAAAAGGGGGGTGGAAGTTTGTATGCAAGTACCTACGATATAAACAAGTTCCACGCGGATGTAGTCGCGGGCAAAAGCTATATTAACCCATAAAATCCGCACGAAATTAATCCTAGCACCTTATTTACCATCGTTCTCACGGTTGGTCGTAAGGTAACTAGTTACAATCATATAACTTGCCTACTTTACATAATTAGACGTAGCTGTTGCCAGTCTGGGCCGCTCGTTACACCGAAATAAACAATTTGTAAGAACAAGCCGACTTTAACCTACCAATTATAAGGAAATCATTATGGTGTAAGTTGTGGACTGATAGCGGAGTTTTTGATTCGAAATATGAATTCGAATTTGAAATATGTCTAGAAAAAAAAAGAATGTAAAATGTTTGGCATGCATTACTTACATACTTACCTTTGTATCTGCTTTGATATTCGATCAGCTATTCATCCCTTTATATTGTCCTATCACTTGCATTCACTTGTAACTTCTTGCTTGGATCTGCTCCTGAAATCAAAATATTTATCTAATAACTATCAATATTTTCAATGGAAGGATTACAGACTTTTACACAGACGTAACCCACATGCATCGCACCTTATATGTAATAAATTAAGTAATTAGCTGAATCCATTACTGTTCTACTCAAACCATGTCAGAGGCCCTTGAGGCGGTTTAGAAACTCTGACACTAGGGTGTGTGGGGTCGTAAGACCTTACTGCCCACACGATAAAGAGGAAAAAGAATTAGCTAAATTATAACTCAGTGAAGTTAAGTTACTGCTTGCTGGCGCGACGCGGTTGGTGTAGTGACTGAGCGATTGGCTGCTGCGATGCGAGTCGAGGGTTCGTTCCCCGCACAGAACAATTCCTGTAGATAGTTATATCGGGCCTAGTTGTTTATGTATATGAGTTTGTACGTTTGTAAAAACGTCTACGGTACAGGAGAAATTTCTAGTATGGGGCAAAGATTTTTAAATAAAATAAAAAATACTTCTTGCTTATAACTTGTACCAATCACCAACATTTACGTCGTCACCACGAACAGTTTTCAAGTAAAGCGCGCGCATGCAAACGAACGATAAACAGCTGAAATAACTTCATGAACCACCGCTAATCAGCTGAACAAATTTAATTTGCCAACATGCCTGAAACGCGCTGAAACTTTAATTGGAAAATGTGTAATTGCCGAGAAAGGAAATTGTAGGCACATTTTCTTGGTTTACGCTCTTTATCTAGTAGGTACTGTTATGTTACGGTATTTTTAGTATTTGGATAGCTTACCGCTCAGTTTTACAAAAGTTTATTTTTGGTTGCCTATTCTGTCCCACTCCTGGGAAAAGGCCTCCACTCCTTCTATCCTTCACGTTTCCGTGCCTCATCCCTCTAGTTTTGGAGAAATCTGTCCAGTTGAAAATTCAACAGTGCGTGAAGCCAAGTAATACTAAAATAATACTGTTTTAAGACATGGCGGTAGGCCCCAGGTCTCAAATTATCGCAACCTAAGAGGTTGAAAATTTATCAAATTATTTTATATTTAAAACATCGTTAGCTTTAGGTAAAGCCTTGCCTACAGAGTATGTCTCGAAAAATCTCCGATGCACTTACCTATATTGATTCAAATCTAGGTTGTACAACCTAGATAGACAGTGACATCAACTGGTAATCCCCTTTTATAAGGTATTCTTTTGCGCGAGGGGTAATCAATTTAATGCAGCCGTCTGTATCTCCTTATGTCAAAACTAAAAGTAGGTATCAACACAAAACAAACTCGATACACAATACCGCTATTTCGGCCAGAACGTGCCAATTGCCATACAAAACAAGTAAAAACAAAACAACAAATTACAAAACCACGGTAAATTAAACCCACTTTAAAAAAACTAGGCTAACACGAAAAAACTCCAATGGCGGCCTATCATTGGTTTTCCAACGTAAATAACTAAAAGTTAACTTCGCGTGAGTAAAAGTAAAACAGAGTTAACTAATAGCTCACTAACCGAGCCGACACGAATAAAATTAACTTGAACGCTTTCAAGTTTTCCGTTTAACTTACCGCTTTGGCGTAAACTTAAGTTGGTCGTAGAAAAGTTCATTTTATGCGTCGTTCACTACAAAATATTATCCTATTGAATACCTACGTTCGAAAGTTTGTCGAAAACTATGATGAGATAATATGTCATTGTTTATGGTTTACGGATATGAAAAGGTTTTACAACATGCAGAGGTTGTATATTTTAAAATTTTATTGTGAACCATGGAATGACAGTTTTGTGTTGTCAAAATATAGCTCCAAATATTTAATTTCGAATTTAGAATGTTTATGTAAAGTTTTTAGCGGCTTCTAATTTCAAATACTTACTTCTTTGCTCGAACACAGGAATAATTCAAATGTTAAAATAATAATAAGTAAGTAGGTACTTATGTAGAATTAAAATGTTGTTTCAAAACTTATGACATTTACACAAGGCTGGTGTGTAAATCCACATGCATACAATAGACAGAATTTAAAAATAAAATATGCGCGTTCCATTGTTAAAAATGTTATTAATGTTTATTTATGTTATTTTAAGGTTATTTCTTACATGGAGCGAAAATAATGTAAACTCCATTTTTTTTCATAGACCGTATTCTATTCACCTATCTGCATGGAGTATAGACTAGTGATACAGAGGCATGGAAATAGTATGTGCAATATTGAAGGTAAACCTTTGAGATCATAATACCAAAATCATAACGGAAATTCTGTCTGAAAAAAAAGTCTGTCTGCAGTAGACATACGCGACTATTTTGTGGGCTCCGTTCAAAACGTATATAATCATGCTTTGGTTAATAAGTAACGGTAACTCAGGATACGTATTTTTCATTAGGTAGGTTTTTTAATACGTATCATTTAAAAATTAAGTTTTTAACGGTTTTCTACAAAATTAGGAAATATGAGGGGGCGTAAGGAGACAGTTCTGCCTGTCTATGCTGTCCAAGAGATCTTAGAAGCTCTTCATCGTCTCCGTCTACCCACGGAAAAAAAGCAGCCCACCTTTTTTCTTTAATCACCATAAACAAAGACCGCTGTTATACACATATCAACCTAAGCCCAACAATTCTAACGCAATAGTTAGGGATCGCGTGCGGGCGGCCATTATGAACCTGCCACAGATTGTGTACCTATTGATGTCTCTTTCAAAACGACCTGCCGATAACGACACAGATATCATATGCGAATGGTAATACAAACTGGATGCTAGTTATTGCAACAAGAAATGTTATGATTCGTTTTTGCGAATTTTCCGTTTTATGCTATCGATTGTCGGTAATGCAAAACATCACATTAACATCACGCCTGTAATACCCGAAGGGTAAGGCAGAGGTGTACCCATTAGGACACGTACATTTCGCAGTTATGTTTTTTATGTAAAAGTTTTTTTTAAGACTAAGTTAGTAGAGAGGTTCTTGTCAATTTTTCTCCACACGAAAATACTTTTTGGAAAGGGCAACTAGACTCAATTCTTTTTTTAAATTGTAAAATTAAATGTCATTTAAAAGTATTTATTTTTTTAATAGAAATACATAAATGTTTTGACTTTGTGAAAAAATATGCTGATTGGACATCGAGGTCTTTGGAAATCAAGCGGTGAGACATTGTTGGATAGACTGTAATTGAATAGAATAGGATACCAAATGTCAATAATTTTGAACAGGATAACTGCTGTTATGGCAAAAATTTTAAAATATTATTTTATTCAACACCAAACGGCAAAAAATAACATTCATGCACGCAGAACCAAACCCACCATCAATTATAAAATCAAAAGAGAAGCTTCCATTCAGTGCGAGTCGCAATAATTACGCCACGGGACTGATTGACTCGCGTTCTTTGTTCAACCGACACTGTCACAGTCACAATACAGTTATTACAGCCACCATGCGACTTGGCAGCTGGCATTTCACGATTGTACCATTTACTTACTTGTTAAACAACATTTTTTCACTCTTTCGAAAAGGTCGACTTTACCACTTGTGCAGGGTAGGAGAAACAAGCGAACATCTGCGGTTCTTTAAATGATTTTTGCGCGAATTTCAACTTTGGAACTTTCAGACAAGGATTGTTGAATAGTTATTGGAGTGTACAAAGTAAGTTTGCAACGGTGTCCGTTACCTAGTCCAATATGATCTCATAATTGCATTAACTCAATTAACACTTAAGTTTTGTTTGTTAGTATCAATAGTAGATAATAATTGTTTGTGAACATAAAAAAAATGTTGCGATAAAAGCTTGTAACGTGTGGTTCAGGAATTTTTATGGCTAAATTGTAATTGATCGAGCGTGTCTATCAGCATTAACGAGTTAGATAATATTTTAATAAGATACTTACATAAAAGTCCATTAATTATGTCTAAGGGACCTAGGAGATCTATGGGGTGGTGAGTTAAACAATTGCGAGTTAGACTTGCACGTGAAGGGTTATGTACAATATGAAGATCGAGCAAAAAACGCCGGAAAAATCACGTTTCCTGTATCTGGAATTCTGGAATCACTTTGTTTTTCCATTTATTCATTTTCTGCACCTACCTACATCTTAAATTGATTATTAAATATTTATGAAAAAATAAAAATATATAAAATGGTCGGTCAGGTCGGGCAAAGTGTTATTGTGTTTTTCCATCAGGATTTAGTAAATAACAATAGGCTCGCCCCCTATTACTTGGGACTTAAAACGTAACTTAAAAAATAAAATAATGGGTACACCTCTACTTAACCCTTCGGGGATTACAGGCGTGATGTTGGTTTTTATTAGTTTAGGTTGGTTCGTTTTAGCAAATCTACGCTCAATTTTCGTACAGCTCAACAATCAAACTCCCCGATTAAACAGTTACTTTTACAGCTAGTCTTGATACTTGACATTTTCTCATGATTTTTTTATTTAATTTGCATTTGTCATCATCATCACTGTCCAACTTTACGACATGATGACACTAATGTTAACTGGAATATTGTATTTATTTGCCAGTTGAAATAACATCTCCACCATATTTAAAGTACGGACAAACTGGTAATCGCATTTTAATGTATATTTGAAAGCACGGTAATTCAAATAAAATCCCCGTCAATTGTCACCCAAGTGCACCTTCCCAACGTCAATGGCTATCCTAATGTCATTTGGATAAAAAAAATCAATTTGTTATGAACCCGCTTTGTCAGAATAAGGCCGGCCGTAAGGTAATTCGGTCGCAAGTGAGCGTGGTTCCTGCGACGGATTGTTTATTTAAACTTTTGTATGCGCGTGAGCAATTCACACCTCCCCCCTTGCCGCCACACCCGTCCCTCGCACCTCGCTTCATTGTGTGTTCAAACTGCGTGTCAGCTTAGGGTTGTCAGTTTTACATATCTAGATAACGTGGTTGTCATGGAGCAAAAAGTCATCGCGTGTGTGGAGTAAAAAATGGACGTCTTTCTTTTTTTTAGTTGACAGCTCCTTTTTGTAATCAAATGTGTTGTTCTAATGCTTTTAAAACGTATTTAATTATTAAACCATCATTATTCACTTGTTTATGAATGTTTTAATTATTGCGTCTGACAATAAAGGTTATCATTGCGTTCGTAAAATTTTAACGAAGTCTGAAAATATTGCTCGCGTGAGAGTCAAGCGATATGGTTGGGTAATTTTAGCACATTTGGGGTAACCCTCTTTGTAAAGTTCTTGTCCTTCGCATTTATATCCAAATGATAAATAGCTGTTGTATGGTTTTAACGTTTACTATTAAAACTATGGGCTAATAAATTTGCAGTGTTTCGAAAAATAATGGCCGTATTTTTTCAAACTTCACACTAGCCATCACGAAAAGATAAACAACTGACAACATTTGTAACTTTCTTTTATATCGACTTAAAAGAAAATAAATAATTAAGTTTTTAATTAATTAAGGCTTACACTTGCGCATTAGGTCAGCCCTAATGAATAGCAGTTCACGTTTATTTATTTTACCGAAGTCGTTTTTACAATGAAAGTCGGCCGAAGTTACTGAGCCATGTTATTCGATAACTGTGCCGTTTGACCACTACTAGAAATATTTGTAACAGCTGCGAATTCGTTGTTTACGTGTGCTCCCGAAACAATAGAAAGAACAAAAATTACGTTTTTGTTACATTTAGATACTATAATAATAATCTTCATGAACTACCCCTTTAAAATCAATGTCTTACTTTGATGAGGCGATGATCCGCAATTCGGCAATCCTACTATCCTTCTACTTAATAGGGTAGATGACATCACTAACCAATAATACCAAGACATAACTTCTCTAAAGAAACACTTTATTTTAGCCCTGATAACCCAATTCATTTTCAATTAACTGTCTGTTTTGATTTTTTATTGCTTTCTAATTTATAAATAGTTAGTCAATTGAGTCTACTCAAAAGTGACGTCATAGTTATTTACACCATACAAAATCTATGGGAGAATAGCGTTTTGACAGGTTAGAAAAAGTACGTCAGTTGATTGGTGGTGTCATCTACCCTATTACTTATTATATGAAAGAAAAGGGTCAGTGATAGCATGACGGCTAAAACGACAAAATAGAAGAAGAAAACGTATGACACCGATGTCAAGTCACATGGGACAAGAGCAGGAAGAAGATAATCAACAGGCCATTAATACCGACAGGCCCAATCATTGAGAGAATCAATCAATTGAATTCAGAACCAAAATCCCCAAATGAAATCCAGGACAGATATCTTTTAGAAACACCGCTTTTCTCAGAAATTACCTAAGTATATGAATCAATAAACATAATAGTGCTAAATTAGAACCACATTAGTATTAGTTAAAAATTTCTTTAGCATTTCCTCTGTAATTTTTATATCATTGGTAAAAAAATAATTTGAAGAAGGCTGAACGGAGCGGATGTCACGTCTTGGCTCTCGTTATAAAGTATCAAGAAGGTTTAATGGTAATTTCGACGCTTGCTCAGGATTTTATATCTGAAGGAGGTTTTAAGATAATGAGTCTGTCTATTTTCTGGATTCTTTTTTGGTTGATATTGGGTGTTACTTTGTGCTTAGAAAAACAGTTAAGTAGGTACCTAAGTACCGACAGCAGAATACAAAAATTATTATTAATATTAGTACCTATAGAAATTATAGAATATTTTAATTAATTGTTTTGCTAAATCGGTGACTCGAGCTTATTAAATCATTGGATATAGGTAATGGCAATAAATTGTTTTAGAACAAATTGGTTTTTAAAACTTATGGAAAAATAAAATGCCTTCATTTTCATTTAAGATACACACTATGCAGATCAAGACTAATACATAAATAATAACTTCGACTCATATAAAATTATTTTCTGCGATTATTTATTCTGATACCAACTTTTAATAGTACCCAGATTATAGTTTAAAATTACCTAAATGCGTCTTTAATGGTGGAATTTAATGTCGAATTTAAAATGAAGACATCTGTACAAAAAACTAAATTGACTTTACCAATTGTTTCCTGTAGCAATAAGGCGGGCCGCATACGGGCCACACGCGACAACCACAAACGCCGCCACTTGAAGCTAGAAGCGGCTACAAAGGCAGCTGCAGCGCGCGACAGCCACTTGTGGTCGGTGGTAGATATAGATAACGGCACGAGTGGTGAGCACAAATTTCACCTGCGCATTTGTTAATTTTTCGGTCTCTTTGGCGGAATGAAGAAGGCGGGGGGCGCCGATCTTGCACGCGATTGGTTCGTCAATTGATACTCGTCGTCTATTGGTCTATCGCCTGTCACTCGGCTACTGTACACTTTTGTGCAAATTTAATGAATCACGTTTTAAATAGTTTTTTCTTGTTATTACGTATTAGTTTTTTTTTAATATAGTTTAATTTCGTTATTTCGTATTTGAAGTGTTTTTTTGTTTAATAAAGTTCATTTTTATTATTTCGTTTTATAAAATTGCTGTGTTTTAAACATTTTTATTTTTTGAAAAGACATTAAAAAGCTATTATGTGTTAGTCTTTATTTGGCCAAAAGTGTACATGCGCGAAATCCTACAATCTGTGCTCACGACTCGTGCCGGCAATTATACTTGCTTGCAGTATCGTAATGGACTCCGACGAAGAAGGTTTAATTGCACTACTGCCTGCTGCTAATAAATCGCTTGCAGTATCAATAGACTCCGACGAAGAAGGTTTTATTGTACTGCTGCTGATAAAAAAAACGTCGTCCTAAAAGACAAACTATCTGTGTTTAGTGGCTGGTGCCGGCCACAAGAAGCGAGCAACATTGAAGCTTGTGGCGACCACCGACGTCAACCGTGTGCGTCGAGTCCAAATAAAACGTATGTAAATTACAGGAAATACGTCGGTGGCGGCGTTTTGTGGTTGTGGTCGGTGGCCCGTGTGCGACCAGGCTAAAGACACGGGGTTACATTAAAAAAGTAACGTAAGCATGGAAATGAAATTGAATTTTCGAAAAGTAATATGAGATGTCCGTCCCGAATCATTTTTTATTACCCTTAGCCGCCATTTTGTGTCATTTACTTAACCTGTTATCGACGTAAGGCCGCTGAGACCGATATTATAAAAATACACCCATTTACAAAGGGAAAACTAAGCAAGCGAATAAAAAATGTCCGTAGTGCTGCGACACAGAGGTTAGAATCGATTGTAAAATCGGTTTCAAAAAAAGAACCACGTTATTGCTTTCGTTCCACATAATGCTATTGTATAACTAATAATCAGACAGGACTATTCGATTCGTTTATCTCATTTCGGTAATGTGTGTTTGACTCGATATAATTGGAGGTTAAATTCTACGTCAAATTGCTTTAGTAGTCGCTGTCACTTGGTAAGGTCACCTTTTGTTCTAAATGTTCTGATTGTTTTGATAAATCTTACGAAACTGTCTGCCTTTGTAAGTTTTTATACACCACTAGTCAACTAGCTAATGCCCGCGACTTCGTTTTGCGTAAATATTGGTTATCTGTGGTGTTTTAATTTTTTTGGGCGAAACCCTAATTCTTTTTTAAAACAAAGCCTGATTACTTCATATAACATTAGCTTTCTGCTAGTAGAAGTCCCATCAAAATCGGTCCGAGCGTTTCGGAGATTAAAAATGTTTTTTTTTTCATATTAGTACCGTGTTAACATTGATATGCCATGCATTTAATAAAAAGCTGTTTTTTAGGCATTACAAACAGACATTTCAATTTTATTTATTTGTATAGATCATGAAATAAAATTTAGTTAGGTTATTTAGGGCACAACATAAGTGCCTACAGCATCAAACCTAATTTCCTTCTTAGTCTTTCCAGTCGATATATTTCTGATCGCTGCAAAGAACTGCATCGCACATACCAAAAACTTTACAACGTTGCAATTTTAAATTGAAAACGAAACGAAATTGCGAGCATACGTAATAAGAGAGAAGAACGCCGTCTACGTGACGCTATTTAGCGTCAAACGACGCAAGCGCGAATTGGAAATCAAAACAAGCATTGATCCACAATCAAATCGAATCGAAACTTTAGCATCGTGATCGATAACATACCATCCGATTATCGAAATCACGATCGTCTGTGTGCAACGTTAGTCTTTCACGTGGAATCCTTATGCGAAATGCTATAAAGCCTATTTTATAAGAAAATTCAATTCCATTTTCAAACTTCAACTGTATTCCACGCTCATAAAGTTCATTCAAAAGTTGATTCAAATTTCGAATCGTGCTGCGATCGTAATTCGATTGAGTATCGATTGTTTGATGCAGTTCGAAAAATTTACGAGTGCAACTATTTCTTTGGATTATATTAAATTATAGCTAGCCGTGAAAATCGTCCCGTAAATGTGTTGGCAAGATTACCCGTCCGTGGGACTGCGCGAACATATCATTTGCCTCGATCCGCTCCATCTCTAAGTGCGTGTAATGGGGCGAAATCTTTGAATTAGCCGTTACAATTTATTGATTCTTGTTTTGTTTTTTACAAATGAATTATACCTGTGTGTATAATGGTTAAAAATTCATAAATTAAATTATTTAAATTGACGTCAAATAGTATCATAAAACTTCGATGTAATTTATTTTGACATTATGAACGTTAAAAGTGCATGTTTTAAGTCTATTGTTAGGCGTATTCCATTTTACGGCTGCATCGTTTACATAGTTTAAAAAACCGGTCAAAGGCGAGTCGAACTCGCACAGGAAGGGTTCCGTACCATCATAAAAGATATAACATTATAGTATCGAGCCATAAAAACAGGTTTCTTATATGAGGACCCCCTTTCATTTTTAACTTTTATTTATTTTTATTATTTTTTGATATAGCGGCAATAGAAACATACATTCCGTGAAAATTTCAACACTCTAGCTAAACGGACTGACGGACAGCAAAGGTTTAGTAATAGGGTCAAGTTCGTATCCTTCAAGTATGGAACCCTATAAATAAAATAGAAGTGCCTTAGTGCAATGCTAATAGGTACATACTTTACGGAGTATAAATTCTAAACTGTTACATCAGGTAGCTGGTACTGTTTACGAGATGTTTCGTCAATAAATTGCACGCGACTTGCAACTGACCCAACAATAGGGTAGATGACACCACCAATCAACTGACGTACCTACTTTTTCTAACCTGTCAAAACGCTATTCTCCCATAGATTTTGTATGTTGTAAATAACTATGACGTCAACTATTTATAAATTAGAAAGCAATAAAAAATCAAAACAGACAGTTAATTGAAAATGAATTGGGTTATCAGGGCTAAAATATAGTGTTTCTTTAGAAAAGTTATGTCTTGGTATTATTGGTTAGTGATGTCATCTACCCTATTGGTACGTTAATTGATATTCTACCTAATAGTTAGCTACTGAATATGAATGAGCTTGTTGTCGTACAGTTGGAGTTCTGGGTTCGATTTCCAGGTCGGGCAAAGTATTATTCGCATTTTTCGTTAGATATTTTTCAAAAGCCCGGAGTTGGAATTTGGTGTTGTGACACTCTTGTGCGTAGGAAAGTAGTACCCTGTAGTAGCGTAGCACCCTGGTAGTGTCAGATTACCGTTCTTAGGTAAACAATAATATTTCCTACGAATATTACCGACGGTTTAAATTTTTTTTCAAATCGGTTCAGTAGTTTTGGAGCCTATTCAATACAAACAAACAAATAATCAAATCTTTCCTTTTTATAATATATGTCTATACATATATTATAAACTAGCTTATGCCCGCGACTTCGTCCGCGTAAATGTCGGTTTACTGCGAGGTTTTATTTTTTTGCGTGGAACCTTAATTCATTTTCTAAAATAAAGTACCCCTTATTACATCAGCTATCTACCAGTGAAAGTCCCGTCAAAATCGGTCCAGCCGTTCCAGAGATTAGCCGGAACAAATTAGGGAATGCAAATCTCGCGAGATTGGGGCTCAAGCGAGATCTCGCGAGTTTATGAATAACAATACTGCGAGATCTCGCCAATTTCGAGATCTCGCGAGATTATTAGTTTTATGTGTTTTTTTTTGCAAATAATCACAATATTTAAATAAATTAGGAAAAAAATATGAGTATTTTAAGATAAACATTTATTTTCACGATTTTTTTCAATAGACTTTTATGCATCAAACATTGTTTGACGTATCTGTCTATAATTTTTTAATAAACTTCTAAGTAGTAAACGACGTATTTTATTTCCATACTTCCGACACACTCTCATAGCCTTTATAAACTATATTCGCCGACATCGTTCGTTATTCCACTTGTAAATTACATAAGAAACTTTTTTTTTTGCATAAATAACCAAAAAAATACTCGAATGTAATTAAACTCAATCACGTTAGCTAGCCACAACTATTAGTAACGTAACAAATGCGCGCTGATGACGCTGCACGCCGGCTCAATTTTCGACCAATCGCACGCACGAACAAATCTAAGAGACACCTCGCCCCGCTTCCGAAACGCACCAAATGAAACCGACAGATCGCAACTCCGTCCGTGTCAAACCGCGCTTCAAATAAGACGTTTTTATGCTCGAGTGCAATCTCGTTAAACTCGCGAGATCTCGTCTTTTTTTCGTCCGAGATCAATCTCGCTAAAAAAGGCCGAGATCTCGCGAGAACGAGATCTCGCGAGAACGAGATCTCGCGAGAACGAGATTGCATTCCCTAGAACAAATAGACAGACAGACAAAAATTTTAAGAAATGTTATTTTGGTATATGTACCGTATATATGTATAAGTACATTCATATGCATGTAGTAAAGCGGTTATAGACACTTCAATTTTATTTGTTTGTATAGATGTATAGATAATCCATCTATACATCTATGTAGTAGTAGAGTAGGTACCTATATTCGTATGTTCCTTTGTAAGTTGTAGACATTTTCCACGGCTGGTAATAAAGAAAGAATACCATTAACATCTGTTAAAACAACATTACGAACGCGATACGCTCGCTTGCCGTGCTCGGAAACGCTAATATTACGGAGTTGACGTAATTTGTGAGCATCGTCGGGTGCGTAGCGTATATATAAAGGTTCCGTACGTATATTACGGAAGGTACTATGATCTATGACTTCATTTGGTTACAGTAATTAATTGCTTGTGGATTTTAGAATACATTCTGTGGATACTTTATTGTTGCCGTGCCTTGGGTAGTACAGTCAATGTTTTAGAACTTCCAGCGGATAATTCTACTAACTTTTAGGAACGATCGCAGTCTCATTTCATCTGTCAAAAATGCCTCTAATTTACCTATATTATTTGACATTGGTGCCGATTCCCTTGTTCTCAAACTAAACTGAAATTAGACTATTTCTATTTTTTTCTGTCCAATAAAACAAGAAAGAGACTAATGTAAATAAGAGCTGTCAAATTTAGTCAATCTGACACATCCATACAATTATAGTTGACATCTTAAAACACATAGATTAAAAATACGGAAAAGTTTAAGGCAGAACTAATTTGACATCTCTAACTTAGTTCTTAAATGTCACCGTCCTTTTCTCTCGCTGTATGTTAGTAAGAGATGTCAGTTCTCTAAATTTAGCCTAGTTTGTAAACAAGGGAATCGGCACCATTGATTGTCTGACTGCAACTTGATTTTGAACATTTTTAATTAGTAGAATTGGCGAAACGCGAAATCAAAACAAATGAAAACAGAGTGTCACAAAATT
Source organism: Hoplodrina blanda (assembly GCA_949316365.1). Taxonomy (NCBI): domain Eukaryota; kingdom Metazoa; phylum Arthropoda; class Insecta; order Lepidoptera; family Noctuidae; genus Hoplodrina; species Hoplodrina blanda. The sequence continues at coordinate 13,621,928 of OX438581.1, forward strand.
AGAGTGAATACTTGTTTAACTCACAGTACCCTAAAAATGTTCCATAAAAAACGTTAGTTGGCACAACTAATGTCGATGTAATGAGCCTCTTATCTGACTAATTAAAAGTCGATTTGGCGCAGGCGAGCTTTCTAATGTCGACTGCGACACCTATACACAAAACGACACACTAACATGTCTAACTGAGCGAATCCTTTTTACTATATGATTAATGTATAAAGTGACAGTTGGGTAATTAATGGCACCAATTAGAATTGAGGGTACCTTTTTATGAGAAAACTATGTTTGGATTCGTAATTGCTTAGTCCAGGGGTATCCAAAGTGTGCGTCGCGACGCTTGTTGTCGTTGCAGCGCTAGCCGGAGGGCGTCCCGCGAGTCCGCGACGTCGCTTCTGAAGGTACAGTCAGCTACAAGAGTCGATTAACAATGTTACTTTTTTATATCATTTAAACAGACACTAAACACATAATGTACCGGCTTTCAGATTTTCAGGTAATAGCTAAGGGTCTATTATATCTTAATTTTGTATTCATTTCGTTTTACTGTTAATATTGTACTTAATAATTAGGATTTAAAAATCATTAATGTTAATCGACTTTTGTAGCTGACTGTACAAGTCACATTGATTATTTACTAAAAAATATAACACTATATAGTGTTATATTTTCTAGTAAATATTAAATTATTAATAATTAAGATCTTTAGTTTTCTTTAATCCATACTGTCCATACTAATATTATAAATGCAAAAGTAACTCAGCCTGTCTTCAACTTTCAGACTAACTGACCGACTCCTTGACAATTCAAAAATGCCTGTAAATTATCTAATTGAAATAGGTAAATGTTTTGACTTTGACTTTGCCTATCTGTTTGGTATCGGGAAGAAAGGGTACTTTTTATTCCGCAACTTTGTCTGCGTCCGCGATATCTGACATTTACGTGAATGAAGTCGTGGGCAAAGGGGGCAAATTAAATATAAATGATAAATAGATAAAGTAATCTTAATATCTGTTAGCGCTACACACAAATATCTTCTTTAAGAAAGGCGTCGCAAAAATAATTACAATAGGTAGGTATGTAAAGGGAGTTGCAGTATAAAAAGTTTGAAAACCCCTGGCTTATTCGTTGTATGTTTCGGGTAGTTAATCGTCTATAATCGATGGTCATTAACGATAAAAGTCATCTAGAATTTGATTTAGGAGAATACGAACAATTAATCATGATTATTTTGCTGGTCAGTGAACGAAACAGTTAATCTGATGTAGTGGAAGTAGTTATAGCAAATGAGAAAAGCCGCATACTCGGTTGATGGTCAGAGTTAGTATTATTTACTCTTCTCTTCTCTTTTTGGAAAAAACCGTTGCCCCACACTAGGAATTTCTCGTGTATCGTGAGTGCGTTTTAGTCCATCCAATAAATCACCCATAAGGGGTTGTAGAGTGCGTGAGCAAGGCCCTAAGCAATTTCTTCAGAAAATTGTTCAGGGTACTTAGGGAATAAACATACTAAAAGTCCTGACGTCTAGGGGGTGAGGCGGAGTGGGGGGAGGGGGTTAAAGTTCCCATTTTTCAGTTTTTTGCTAATATCTTTTAAACGGTGCGTCATGGAGATAAGATGTCTTCTACGCAATGAAAGCTTATAAAATTTCCTACAACTTTAGTCTTATACACTTTTTCGAATTACTACCCATTTTTTACATATACATTCTGAAATAGTGAAAATTTTCGAAAAAACTACTTTTATGAATCTCTACCTGTTGCCTGCTACTTTTTTTGCGTTATTTCGGATCCCGAAATAACGCAAACAAAGTAACCTAATAGTAGCCTAAAAATCCAAATCTTTAATCATAACGAATTTCATCCAAATCGGTTCAGCCGTTGAGTAATGAAAACTTGTATCTTTGATACATATTATCTTTTAATTCGTCTATGAGTCGATAGTTCCACAGCAGTCTTCACGATAAGAACATCAGCATCATCAGTGACTTGGAGAGTTTTTATACCATTTTCCTGAAGCTTTGTCTGTAGTAAAGAAATGAGCTGACTTTTGTTGGTAGGATTAGACAAAAAATCTTCTTGCTTCATTGGTATTGCTGTGTTCAAAGACAAATTCATATCAGCCGACCTCCTCAATTTATATCGTCGCCTCTGTTCTTGTGACTTTGTAGAGTTAGCTGAGTTTAAGTACCCATCGAATACCACAGTACGACTCATCCCAGGATAGTGGCGGTTGATGTAGGTGATATATCCATCACAAATCGTGGCAACACAGGCATTTTTTTGCCAAACTACTCTGTGCAGTAGGAATCCACCGTCCACCACTTTCCGGAATGTGTAGTTCGAAAATAGGTAGGAATGTGAAAAAGTGTATAAGATAAAAGTTGTACATAATTTTATAAGCTTTCATTGCGTAGAAGACATCTTATCTCCATGACGCACCGTTTAAAAAATATTAGCGAAAAACTGAAAAATGGGAACTTTAACCCCCTCCCCCCACTCCGCCTCACCCCCTAGATGTCAGGACTTTTAGTATGTTAACTCTCTAAGCACCCTGAACAATTTTCTGAAGTAATTGCTTAGGGCCTTGCTCACGCACTCTACAATCTCTTTGTTGGATGGACTATTTACCAGCATATAACCTCACACAAACAACTAGACACGAAACAACAACTTGTAGGCTTTACAAATATTTACTGCGTCAACCGAAGACGTATAATAATTTTAGCCCAGTTGAAGGCAATAGGCTCGATCCCTATTACATGGGACTTAAACATAACTGGCTAAATGTGGGTGTACTAATGGGTACACCTCTGCCTAACCTTTCGGGGATTACAGGCGTGATGTTATGTTATGTTAAAACAGGCCCTTAATCTCCTATCTCAGCCACTTAACTGCATACAGGATCGACTGAGAAAAAATACTCGTACCTAATCCATTTTAATTTGATATTTGTGTCTTATTATGAACCATCAAACGTACTTGTTCCCACCACCCGCGTTAAACTATGTAGTGATATAAAAAGCCATGTTTAAACTTGACGCCGAAGCCGAAACCAATCGATTTAAAGACGAATCCGAGTTTGTTTAGTCCACAACCCGACCGAATCTGTCCAAAAAGAGGAATCGTGAATTGAATCCCTGTGGCATCGACTCGAAAAAATCTTCAAATGAGATGAAATTGACTGCTGTACATTCATCGCTGGTTGGAAATTGATTGACGAAGATGATTTACTAATCAATGCAGCAGTGTATGTCAAGAATGGTTTATGTAAATTGTGTTGTGAAGTATCGAGGGACAAGCTGAAAAACTATCATCACGAGCGCGTCCCGTTTCAAAATGGCCATGGTAATAGTATTTGTTTGTTGATTTTCTCTGTTTTCGGCCTGTAACTCGATTTGCTTTTTGTTCTCCAGATACAAAGGCGACTAAATTTCGTTAGTAAGTTATTTCTCGGTCGTGTTCGAGACTTTGAGAGTGTCGTGACGGTTTTCGGGACGGGAGGATACACGATTCGAGCGTGCACAATCAATTACCTTGTCATTAAAACAAATATTGAGTTAGGATTCAGTTTCGGATGTAGACCAAGCTTCGTATTGGCAATTTAACTTTGATTACGATGATTTACTGCTTTTAAATTGCTAATATTATAAATGCATATTTAAGAACCTGCGGTTTGCGTTTATCAATTTAAAATTGCTTCTATTAAGAGGCAAGTCAATGAAGTAATTTCGTTTCTATTAGCGCTAATTAATTCTTAGTAGATAGAGTTATCAAAACAAACTGACTAACAAGAAACTAGTTAAATTACAGTTATAACGTTATAACGTTTATCCGAATCGAATCGCGTTTCCTTTGACCGCCAATTCAGTTTAAAGTCACTGACTCCGTTGGATTTAGCCAATTAACCGTACCTTTTGTAATAAAACAAAGCGTCGAATCGAATTATTTGTTCGTTTTGTTGAAAAACCGACGTAAAATCACAATCGTTACTCCAACAAGAAAACTGGGCAAGAACTGGAGTGAACGTCCTGACTAATTTGTTTTAAATTGAGTTGGTGAAATGAAAAAACGAAGGAAACCCGAGACAAGAATCAGGGACAGTCATATCCGGAGTACAGAGTCACTGCTGACCGGAGTCGGGAAAAAATATGATGCATTGTGATTGTGATTGATTTAGTTAACCGCAAATGGACACAATTGGTCATCCGTTCGACACATTAGTCAGGTTTCCGATCCGACGCGTTCACACCAAAATAGTTTCTATTTCCTTCAACTTCAGGTCCCCTTTTCTATAACCCCACAATGATTTAGTTGACAACACTTTTTTTTATTAAACCACACACTCTTTAATATTGTCACATTAATTGCAAACGCATCATTTTTTATCACGTTCGCATCAAAAACTAATTACCGTTATTGCAATAGCGCAAAAGCTGCGACCGGACCGGATGCGCGTAATTTTTTCTAACGCGTCCGTTTCCTGTCATAACAAAAAGTTGAATATTGAATTTGAAAAAAAAAATCATATCCCCTAACTGAATTTACGCGATCCGGGGCACTAACGACAGTAAAATAACAATTACATCGACACAGATCGTATCTATGTAATTTGGTGCGCGTACAAATTTCGTGTCGCCGCATAATGGCGGGCGCAGTTTTATTGTGATATTTACACAAATAAAAACGTTTATTTTTACATTTTCCCAAAATTAAATATGGGCCAATTTACTCTTGAAGCGGGAATTACGTTGTTAGTTATAATTTTGTGTGATTCAGAACAAAATGTGGCGGCAAGGGCGAGCTGCTTCAACACAACGCTTGTTTATTATTCATGTGTTATTACTTGTGTAATTTGTGTCGCTGCTGTAATTACTCGTGGGAGGAAGTCCTCGTTGTTTTGTAATCAGTCGTACGTAATGCGCAATCAGTTTCCAGTGCCTGTTTATCTAACATTATTATGATGATTGTGTTTCATTATAATACATTTAGATTCGAACATGAACACTGTATTGCAACAAAAAATGTAAAGTGCAAAGTAATTCGCGGAAATCAAGTTTTTCTGAAACAACGTGGCTTGATTTAATACTTCAAGTAAACAGATATGATTACACACATTTAATACAATAACTTAAATAAAATAGGCAATAGGTTCGCCCCCAATAGATGGGACTTAAACATAACTGGCGAAATGTGGGTGTACTAATGTGTACATCTCTGCCTAACCCTTCGGGGATTTCAGGCGTGCAATATGTTATGTTAAACTAAAATAATATCTAAGAAAAAAAAACTATCCAAACGATGCCTTGCGATGCTATGGAGAGTAACCAGAAGCGATGCAGAACAGGCTAATAAAAAAAACAAACGATTGGTTGACACTTCCCGTGACTCAATGGCTGGCTTTTATCTAAGCTAGAGGCTAACCCAATGCTTAGCCTCTAGCTTAGATAACAATACTCTAGCTTGGATAGCAATCTATCCAACAAGGCATGCTGCCAGTTTCTTGGGCACACTTCCAGACGGCGATACAGAGGAGTTTTTGATGCTGTTTTGATTTAGGTATTTTAATTGCTAAAGAATATCATGTCTGAAGTTGGAAAAGCCAAAATAAATAACAGTGGACATGAAAGCGTTGAACGCAGGAAACATAGATGTCAAAGTAATTTTAACGCTCTAATAAGCCAACAAAGTAATTTAAATTACAAACCATGAAAGTAAATTAAAGATGAATTACACAGACATAAACCAGTGCTGTATGAAATGAAAACACACTCAAAACCAAGAGCCAGCAATCAAGATGATGAGGTAAAAATCATGTTTAAAGTTTCACACAACACAAAAACTCATCTAAATCACATAAAGTGGTGTAGTTTACTTTCTACGACAATTTTGAATGAAGCATTCTCCTTTGTTCGAATTTAAAATTATGTTAAACATTATTATGTTAGAATAACTATCCGTAAAGCGATTTCATATGATTATACACGGAACTGCACGTATATAGAAGTCTTTTGAATTGCGCCAAATGTCATTTTAATAGTTTTAATTACATATCTTGGAGAAGGCTAATTGCACACTGATGATTACAATAGGTACCTACGCCACTTTAATATCTCATGATAATGTTAGTTCGTGGAAGATTTTTTCTTTATGAAGCTTAGTAGTGTCTTTAAATAAGTCTGTAATTATTTCTTGGAAGGTTGTAAGTTTAAATAACTTTAAATAGATATTATTAAGTGAAGAAATAGTGATTAAAATGTGACTTAGTTGTTTAATTTTAACACTTTTTCAATCACTACTTATATACTGGTTTGGTGTAAGATTGTTAATCAAAATGATAGAGATAAAAAAAAAACGATAATTTTTGTCTGATCTTTCTAATATTAAAAAAAGGGAAAGTTTGTAGATTTAGCTGAAACTTGGCACACAAAGATGTATCTAACTTAATACTTATGATATTTTTTATGCCGTTTTTGTGTTTCCGTAATTTATCTTTCTCAATTTATTATGCAATTCAATTTATCGTTCGTTTTTTCGGGCCTAATTCTGAAGTCTAAGCCAACGAAGTCGCGGACAGATTTTAGATTAAAATAACGCTAAGATATTTCTTAACCTTAACCTCGCAATGACATGGGACATAAAACATAACTGGCAAAATGTGGGTGTACTAATGGGTACACCTCTGCTTAACCCTTCGGGGATCACAGGAGCACAGGCGTGATGTTATGTTATTTGTCCTTTGATGAGACGTGATTCCTTTTAACCAAAGTCTGCAACATGTAAGACAAAAAAAAACATACCCTAAATGTAAAATTTTCAATGTAATTTAAGATTAATCAATATTTTAGGACCCTAAACATACTTAATTATCATGACCATAAAATTTATACCAATGAGAGAATTCAATTGACTGCCAAAGTTGTATCCCTTAACTAAGTTGCAGCTAGTTGCAATACCAATAGAGGGCGGTTTATGGCCTTACATGCAATTTGCTCAAAGAAGCCGACACTCGCTGATAAATAGTGCTCTCAGCTATATAAAGTTTTCATAGCTTCTAATTGGATGCCTAATATGGAGCCCTGTATGTCCTACAGGGATAAAGGTATCATTTAGAATAAAAAGTAACCAATCAAACTAAAAATGGAATGAAAATGAAGCTATATATTAATTACAAATGTGATAAATGCTGAATTTAGAATTTTTAGTTAAATACTGGATTAGGTACTTAAGGTATTTATGTTAAAATAAGAATAAAATGAGTATCTAATATTTTAAAACCTGAAGATCACAACAACAAGATCAAATCATGACTACTTTTCTTTATCACTTACATGTACTAGCTAAAGCCAAGTTTACGGTCTTCACTTAGGGTCTGTAATGGGTACAAAATAATCTCTCTCTAGCTCAAATCACCCATTAACTCGCAGCATACTTAATTACAGCGCTAGTGGGCCACAGTTAGGCTTTTGACACGGCAGACAAACGCATATATCGTGACTCCGGCCAGTAAAGTCAGTTTGTTGATAAAGTCAATTAGCGGTATCGAAGTAGGGACCCGTATCAAGTGATTCAGCCCACCGTCGCGGCGGCGGTGATATCAGCGCGCCGCCATTGGCCGGGCGTGCCTAAGGGGAGTGGTCTCGGCCCGCTACTTTTTTGTTATACTTTTTCGAGCGGTGCGTAGGCGACCGTAGCCGGGTTTATTCTCTACCAGTCGATTGAAGGCGTTGGTGTGTTATAGTTTATTGCTCTGTTGTCGTTTGATACGTCACGGGGTATCATGTAAATTGTGGCCTTTATTGACGGCAATTTATACGTGTTCACTATCTTTCTACTCGTGCTTAATAAGGACTTTATTTCGGAGTTCATCGGTGTGAATTGAGTGTGGTAAGTGTTTTTGTTTTATTTTAATTATTATTTTATTACATACGTTTCATTATTTTCTTTTATTTGAACGAATACAATCGATTATTGGCACGTCAATGTAAAATTAAACTTTTAATTACTTTTTCATGCATTTTTAATATTTTAAATAATTTTGTTTTCTGTTGTTTGCAATTATTGAATTAAACGCATTATATTTTAATTAGATACCATAAAAGCGCTCTATATTATGCATTTTATAGAATTTTGATGTAGGATTAATAATTTAAACTTTTAATCGGGACGGAATTAAAAATAATTTAACAAGTGTCCAATAATAATTATTATAGTACCTGCTTACTAAAATAATTTTTATCAGTCATTTCACTAAATTATAATGAATCATAAGAATTTTTAATTAAAAGACCTGAAGTTTATTTTACAATTCTGTAATTGCTATTCATTAACATTAGTTTCCAAGCTCACTCAAATAAAAGCATAAATAAAATCGAATGCAATCTGAAGCAAATTCATTATTGTTTTTTTAATGTGAGGAGGCATTTTCCAATAATAGGCTGGTATTATTATTATTTATTAATGTTGAACAGAAATTTAATCAACCGTAGAATTTTAAAATGATACTAAGAGACTACGAAATTATAATTAGGACACAGTTAATGAAATAGTTAAATATAATTAATTATAGTATCTGCATGACGCTTCCCATCTTTCTAATTATGCGTTACAACGATCTATTATAATGACATTACTGTAACAACTAGGAACGGTCTCCATTAATCAAAGCCCACTGGCTCATATGACGGCTCGCATCATATTTTTTGGGAGTGAAAAAAGGCATAATACCTGATATTTTAAAGGCATTTGCATAATTAGGTGAATTTTATTGCTTTATTGAATTAGGGCCGATGTCAGGTTCAAAATTGAAAGCAGCAGGGTGCCTTGTGTTGTTAATTTTGTTTATAGCTTGTATTATGGTCAGCTTTGAATGTTATTCTCATATCTCAAGCTCTATAAAAGTTGTTAGATATTGTAAAGATGGACAACAATAGTGTATTTATGTTATTGATCTTGATTTTATTAGTCTCCACGGCGGAATGTGTGGGACATTTCATATTTTTTATAAGCTTGGCCCGTATAGCGTCATTTATTTTATTGCTGTCATGTTTGTGGGCAAATATGTCGTGATCATAATTTGTCTAATTTACATGTATGTTAATTATAATACTATAAAATCTATTTTTAATTGCTATTAAATCTGTAATAAAAATGTTTGTAGTAATATTTTTGCCGACGGCCGGCGATGAGTGGCGTCGGCGCATGCGTTGTATAGATTGTCTTTAAACGATGTAAAATTGAATATGCTCATAATATAAAACAGAATAATTCTGGGTAAAAATTGATTTTCATCAGAAAAATACAACCTTAATTTTAATTCGTTACAAATCTTTCAGGGGGTGAATGTACCCATGAATATGAACAATTTTTATTAAGCGACATAGTACGAAATGTGAAAAAAAAACAGCTGATCCATACATTTTGATCGTAATGTAGTACATTATTGTATGGATCAGCTGTTTTTTTTTCACATTTCGTACTATGTCCCTTAATAAAAGTTGTTCATATTCATGAGTACATTCACCCCCTGAAAGATTTGCAACGAATTAAAATTAAGGTAGTATAATCCTATCATATTAATGCCTATTCAAATTATCTACTTTAATATTTAAAGCAACAACGAACAAACGCGAGTGATGCGAATAACTAAAATATAAAAATAGGTATAAATATTATATGTTTTCCGAAATTCAACATTCAACATAAAATTATCATATATGTTCTTGGAGAAATTAATAACAATTGCTATGTACTACTTTATGTTCCAAAGAGTAGGTAATTACTTTTTCCTTATACCTAGTCACATTTATGACTTCAGAAATGATTTGTAACTCGCTAACAGACGTTAGATATCTTTATTACCCTTTCAACTGATCTCACGTCTATATTGCTACAATGTTCACTAAATTGAGTTCTCACATCACAATAGCCTTTAGAAAGAGTGATTTTAACCAATTTTTTACTAAAGGGTTGCTCGATCTCAATTCGATTAACATCACCAGTTACAAAGACCCGCATCGCTACCCGGGTCGATGAAGAATTGATCTAAAAATCAGCATCACCATCGAAGGTCAGAGATCTCAATACACTAGACGATACGAAACCTTCGTGATGACTTGCGGATGCCTCCGGAACGCGAGCAGCATTGTTGATTGTATTAGACTTAATTAGATCTTAATTAACATTCTGGTTTCTCATTACACGCTACTCGATGCTACTAGCCGCGTTCGTAATAGGAATGTCCATTTACATCCAGACCGCTTGTATCATGATTTTTTTTAATGTTCATAATATTAAAATTGAAGATTCTCCGTTGTTCGTTATGGGGTGATGAAATTGAATCGGATGTTATTGAGATTGTGATTACGATAAATAATATTAGCTTTGTGAATGTTATTAGACGCTCAACCGCTTTTTTTCCCAAGTACTTCAAAGAAATGAATTATGTAGAAATGTACGCTATTCCAATTGATAATAATTTAGCTGCCGACAATGGAGTAACAAAGAATGTAATGGAAAAACTGTGCAATGCGCTAATGCAGTTGGAACAAAGGAATAATTAAATTGATCAAATAAATCTAGAATGAGGAAACCATGCAATTATAAATTTAATTACTTACATTGTGTTAAATTCAGATAGAATTTTCCGAGCTACTAACTGTGGGTGAAGGATGATGCGTTTAAGGAATTTGAACTTAGTGTAATAGCATTAGCGTGGTAATGTCAAGGCACAGATAATAAAATACTACGTAGCCAGGGTTATCAGGTAGCAGACAGACATCAGTCAGGGGACAGATGAGTCAGACACTTGCAGCTCTTATCTGAAGCTCAGCGATATAATCCGAGACGCCATTAACACTTAACTCCAGACCTAATGGACAAAAACGTTTAATCCTTCAATTCTTAGAGCTGACGATAAAGTGCAGAATGGAGATTCCAAAGTTTGGATAAATATTTGTTTTGTTTACGCTATTGAAAGTGATGCTGCTTATAATAAATTGTAAGACAAAGCAATAAATGAAACGATAAAAGATATGAGAGAACTCTGTATGCATATTCATAATTACGATGTTGGACATACCGAAGCTTACAAAGTTCGTCGATTTAAAGAAATACTTAGAACTATTAAAATTCAATTTTAAAAACATTCTCATGGGCTTAAATAGATAACTTTACTAAATAAAACAGTTCATTACCAACCGTCTCTTGCATAGACACAAAAAAAATTAATCCACCAGGCGCCTCTTCGTTGCTATCGCTACTAATCCTATTATATTATAATTCTTTCACTACACCTCTGAATAAAGGAATTGTTATCTAATCTGAATATATTAAAGCTCCATAATAGCTTATCGTTGGATCAACGCTACTAAATTGTTTTTCATTGTAATTTTTTCTCTTCGTACCATTATTTTCTGCGAACATACTTTTTTCTCCGTCTAAACAGGAAATGGACGTTAGTTTTGTAATTGAATTAATGAAAATTGTGGTTTTGTGCCATAGAATCATGTATTTTATTGAGTTTCTTTCACATTTCCATATTTAATAGTGTGGTGCGAAGTTCTGATCAATATTTACTTCGTGTAATACGAAGGATGTAGGAAAAACTGCGGAAATGGTCAGTGTGACCGTACTTTATAGTTACAAACATCTGCTAGTTTCTATTTTAGTATAACAATATAGGTCATTGCCCTTTCCTTAATATCTCTTCGTTTTTCATTGGTTAATCATGTCCGGGTACGATTTAGGACGTTAACGATTTTTGTTTCCCTTTTTGAAATGTTGTGCCAATGACCGATACAGCCATGGCAAAACGACACAACTATAGTAGCCTTAACATTTCCTATTTTTTCTTTAATACAGTCATTGCATTTTTGTTTCTTTTTCACTACATAACCGATTTTTAAAAGTATCAAATAAATATTCAACATTGTAGTATTTCGCTTTTATGTTGTCCAATTAGCGTTAAATTATCGCCTCTCATTGATTATTCATTTTCTTGTTTAAAGGAGATTCAAGCTATGATTTAGGTGTAACGTACATTGAATACAGAATCTTGCATAGTTTCTATAAATCATTCATCGCTAATTTCACACCGTATTGTTACCTCTATAAGGCTGTGTATAAATCAAATTATTATACTTTTTCTGTATCACACAAGCATCGGCGATACACAGTATAATTTATTCTCACAAACATGGTCTACAATTATATCGCTACGTGAATCTATTAAAGTACATCCACTTTAGGTCGTGTAGCTTTACATTCAAGATTAGCTATTCCAAAAGCATGTTCATTTACGGTATTAAACTCTGACATTACAACGTTTTTACATTCTTTATAACGACCACTGTTATCCAATAGTGTATTAAGTTACGATCTTTGCCAATATTTATTACGTTGGAATTAATTGAAACACTATAATCGCCTACAAGCGATATACGTCGAGTCGTTAATTAATTATGTATGCTGAAACCCGTGAATACCTTATTCACACATTTTCAATTATAGGTTTTAATGTCATACGGTATTGGAACAAAATTCTTTACCGCGGCTTGCTCTAGGAGTTAACTGACAGAAATTGTCACGAAAGGAAAAAGCGTTATGCCCTCTTCAAGCGACCTTCCCTCTATTTCTCTTTTGATTGTATACGGTTGTGTATGCGTGCGTCTTAGTGTCGAGATTAGAGCAGCAAGCATTGTGCGCGGCCAGCTGTATAACGCACATTTTTATTAGGAACGAAAGTTTTCTTCAAAATTGGCGGTAATGAAGCAAAAAGTCAAGGTTTGTTTAGTGGCGGAGGCAAACGAACTCTGTAGTCAGTACCGCTAGATGATAAATAAAAAAAAATTGTCTAACAATGTGTCCATTACCCGGTCGGCGGAGCCAATCAGTGAATAATATTCGTCAATATTCAGCGCGAGATCGGTGGAGCGTTAAAATTTACATCTTGATTGCTTTATTTAATTTACTCTAAGTATTTTTTTTATAACATTGCTAAGAGGAAACGCTGGACCGTATCGCTTAATTTACTTTTTCGTTTGCTCTCCATCAGTTTGATTTGCGAATTTCACTGAGGCTTTTCAATATTTCAGTTGTAAACCGTAATTAGAATTTTTTACGTTGAAAGTTTCAATTTCTAGGAGAAGCGGTTGTTTGATATACCTACATTGAAATAATTACCTCGTTGAAAATGAATTCTATTAGCGTAAACATCTGGGGATAGAAAATCTAGACGGCTGCACTTTTTGTTACCGACATATGACTATGTCCGGTGAACTCCGGTGTTGGTTTGGTCACCTCTTCCTCAAGATCAAGAAGAGAGGAAAGGAGAAAGAGAGTCATTTGCCTTAACTTGAGACAACTTAGAATGAAAATGAATAAATAAAGCCTTATCTAGACGATGCGACAAATATCGTGTGATTTGCCGTACATTGCGGGACCGTGCGGCTGTCGTGTCATACGTGACCGATCATCGACGGAAATGTACGACAACTTCCACGATATTTCTCGCACCGTCTAAATAAGCTTTTAGCCTTAAATGTTCATTACCGGCGCGTGCGACAGATGCGTCTGCGCAGGTGTCGTCACGCACCACAGGTACAGCAGATAGACAGTGACCAGTCAATGATTCCGATGATTCTGGTCTAGCTAATCATTCGTGAACCTTCACTAATTTTATTGGGAATTGACTTCTGACAATAACTGAACTTAATGATAATTAAATCTATCACAAACATGGATTTTAGATGGAATGTTTATTGACACACTAAATACCTATGTGAAATGAGGGTTCAAATTCGGGCAAGTACCAATGTGACCTTTTCAAGTCTTTGGATGTCACTGACATTAGTGATAAAAAAAACATCGTAAGGAAACCTGGACTTGTCTACACTATATAATATTATAAAGAGGAAAGATTTGTATTTTTGTGTGGGGGTGTATGTGTATGCTTTTAATGAATAAACTCAAAAACTACTGAACCGATTTGAAAAATTCTTTCACTGTTGGAAACCTACACTAGCCCCGGGTGACGTAGGCTATACCTATATATTTTGAAAAAAGTTAGGGATATGCGAGGAAAATCACGCGAACGAATCGTTAATTCGTCTTGAGCAAGCGTGGTGATCAATGCTTGTCCTTCTCTATATGAGAAGAGGCCTTTACCCTGCACTGGGACAGTAATAGGCTGGTATTATTATTATTAAATACCTATGGATAAAACCTATGATTAATAATATTTATATGTTCGGGAAAAAAATACTTTAAATCCCTTTAATTAAGTTTATTTTTGCGGTTTATTGGGACAGTGAATATTTATTTGAAAAATTTAAACACAATGATAAATGCTGATTTTCCTTCCTCATTAACATCAAATAAGTATTATTTCCTTAACGGATTAGTTTCAAAAACAAAAATTCCAGAATCTATGCCTAGTTTTAATTTATCCTTGAATTGCGACATATTATGTCTTATGGATGAAATATTAACGGTAGTGGTGTAATCAACATCTCCTCTTGCTCTTATATCATCAGCGCACGCGCAGCATTGTCTTCTTCTTCCATACTTACATCATCAGCTATCATCTCAGGTCGAGATTAATATCTTTCCTTGCCACGTGCTTCGGCTATGCATGTTTTTTGACTCTTTTGCACAACTGTAGAACTACAAGTACAAGATAGTGACAGGAACATATTGCATGTTGTATATAATAGCCAGATTAATAACATCACGCTAGGACCCGCGAGAGTTTGAGCAGCAACCAAAGACGCAACTGAGCTCTGGTGAAAGCGTGGGGTATAGTTAACTTAACACATAACATAACATCACGCTTGTAATCCCCGAAGGGTAAGGCAGAGGTGTACTCATTAGTACACCCATATTTCGCCAGTTTAAATTCCAGTTAAAGTTTAAGTCCCATGTGGGGTGTAAATAAAAATGTATAATTAGTGTATAAATAAATAAATCATTTTATTATCAGGCAACTGAGGCCCATAGAAAAAAAAAATACACAAAATAATCTTATAAAAATAAAAATAAACTAATACATATTACAAAAGTCTTATTAAATAACTAAGCACGTAGCGTCGGCGTCGTGTTGCGCTGCGTGGTGTCGCGTAACCGACCTCGGAAACGTCGATCGTCGTCGTCTAGTGGTCGCAAAGCGCGAATGCTGAGCATGAGGTCTTGGGTTCGATTCCCAGGTCGGGCAAAGTGTTATTGGGTTTTTCCATCAGGAATTTCTCAGTCTGGATCAGTGCCCGGTTGATGGCAATAGGCTCGCCCCCTATTACATGGGACTTAAACATAACTGGCGAAATGTGGGTGTACTAATGGGTACACCTCTGCCTAACCCTTCGGGGATTACAGGCGTGATGTTATGTATGTATGTAATGCATATAAGTCTAGTCCACCTTGAGCAAGCCTGGTGGTCAATGATCGTGCCTTCTCTGTATAAAAAGAAGCCTTTGCCCAGCAGTGGGACAATAATAGGCTGGTGTTAGCTTTATTAAGAACTAGCACTCTCCCCGCGACTTCGTTCGCGAGTTTTTACTTACGGATCCCTAATTTTTTGATATAAAATATAGCCTATAGCACTCAGTGATAACGTAGCTTCCAATTTGTGAAAGAATTTTCAAAATCGGTTCAGTAGATCCAGAGATTACACCCTACATACAAACTTACAAACAAATGTTATGTTACCTCTTTATAATATTAGTAAGTATAGATAACCAGAGGTTAGTAAAGTTATTTTAATCCGTAGTTCTTTGGGTTTAAACGCTATGTCAATATTATAGTTGACTTTCCTTACCCACAAAAGAACAGTTAATTCATTAATTGCTAATGTATTACTACTGGAAACATTTAAATAAATTGTTAGTTTATGTCTATTGCGTGTCGATTGCCGTGAGAAATTGTATAAGAGTCGTCTAAACATATACAATTGCTTAATCCGGCTTAAAAAAGATAATGTTAATTACTTTCTATTTCATTCCATTCAAGTGTTGTTGCATTATTACTTTTAATCTGTCTTTTGTTTCTGGTATTGTGACAATCCTTACAATCTATGGTATTATAGATTCTGCAAAAATCTTCTTGTCTACCTTCTGTTTTTTTTTAATCTGTGGCTGATCTCTTCCATTTTTGAATTTTGGTTCATTTGACTGATTATCTATGAAGAATGCTTTACTTTTTTAAAATGTTGCTTTTAAAATGTTACACGGTTAATTAAATGTTTATTCATTAATGACTTGAATTTATTGGAGCGTTTCAATCATTTTTAAAGTACCAATTACGTACTACTCATTAATTATTTATCTAATCAGTGTCACTCAACAGTTGACTGCCTCGTTGGTCTAGTGGTTAGTGACCCTGACTGCAAAGCCGGAGGTAGTGGGTTCGATTCCCACCCAGGACAAACTTTATGTGATGAGCATAATTATTGGTTCTGTGTCTGGGTGTAATTTATCTATAATATGTATGTATTTATAAATTATATAAGTATGTATATCAGTTGTCTGGTTACCATAACACAAGCGCTGCTTAGCTTGGGATCAGATGGCCGTGTGTGAGTTGTCCCAAGATATTTATTTATTTATTTAATAATTTATTTTGAAGTATATTAGGTCATTCATACTAATTTATGCCAGCGACTTCAGTCGCGAAAATGACAGTTATTTCCGGGGTTTTAATTGTTTTGCACGGTATCCTAATTATTTTTCTTAAATAATGTACTAAGTTACTCCTTCGGGTTTTTCCGTCAGGAATTTCTCAGTAACAGCCTCGGAGTCTGGATTTGTACCCGGTTGATGGCAATAGGCTCGCCCCCCTATTACATGGGTCTTAAACAACTGGTAAAAATATGTGGGTGTACGAATGAGTACACCTCTGCCTAACCCTTTGGGGATTACAGGCGTGATGCTATGTGTGTTTTAAATTAAATATGGTGTCTATAGGTAAACGATTAATGATGGTATTGCCACTAGGAAAATGGAAATGGAACCAATAGGTATATGAGTAATAAGCATCGTGTTGTCTGCACATACCTATTGACTAGGGCTGCCATCCGTCCGGGTTTGCCCTAGTTTAGAGGGCGTCCAGGGGACGACGTCCGGAAGGGGTTGCCAAAAAGTGTCCGGGACACTTTTAGAGTCAGGGGAATCCCGATTAATTGAAAAGGGGATAAAAATGTAGGTATTAAAGAAACGAAAATGTAAACAATGGTTTTTTTAAAGATTTTTTTTTACAAATTCTATTCCATAAAATTAAATCGTCCAAGTAATATACATAATTAAAAATTCGAATATTATAATTTAGAACTTTTTTAAATGACTTTCTTCTGAAGTATATAATATTATTATATTAGATCCATCTTACTAAAGAAATTTAAAATTTTAATACCAATGCAAAAACCATGAACAATCCATTGGCAGACAAAGAGCATAAAACAAAAGACGTTACCATACTAACACAAAAGGCAGTTTTTACACCAATTAACACTCATACGAAAATCAATTCAATTATCAAGAACTAAAGCACATTTTCCAACATTACAGAAGACTGGAACAAAATACAGCGTTTAATTATTACTGAAACGTAATTAAACACTTGTTTAATTGGATCTCTCTAGTTGATTAACTGTACTAATTGTTTCTCAGATATAACGAATCGCTGTCGTAGTCCGGTTAGAAAAATATGCGGTAATTAACGACATTACGGTAATTCTTGGTTTTGTTTTTTATTGATTCACTAGTTTATTCCCGCGGCGTTTTCTTGATTGTTTAGCAAATGTTTTTTAGGCCTTTTCTGATTGTCGGTTTTTCGCGGGATTATTTTGCGCAAAATAAAAAAAAAAGAACTTTCCAAATCGGTTCAAGAATCTTCGAGTAATCGGGAAACATACAAAAAAAAAGATTCCGACGAATTGAGAATTTCCTTCTTTTTCTTTAAGTCGGTTAATTTAAGTAGTATCTGAATTACTTCTTATAACATCAGCTGTCTGCCAGAAGCAAAATCAGTGCAGCTCTTTTGGAGATTAACCGGAAAAAGCAGACAGACAGAGTGACAAACATTTAAAAAAATGTTTGTTTGGTATTGTACTGTTTAAACTTTCTGAAAAACTTTTACTTCGACATTACAAACAGACACGTCAATTTTATTTATTTGTATACGTAGATGATCAAATCAGCGTGGTTGACATTGTATGCTACAGTTCGCTAACTAATTACCATTACCGAGAGAACAGTAATTTTGTGTTGTTAACGAGGCAAAAATGTAACAGTTTTTTGGTCTTGTATCTATCGGATATTTCTTGTATACTCTATCTAGTATTTGATGGTACTGTTATCGCAGTGGTTGAGCGATTGGCTGCTGTACGACGTGTCTCTGGTTCGATTCCTACATAGAACAAATGTTTGTATAGCCTACCTACGGGTAGTCAAAGTCAAAACATTTATTTCAATTAAGTAGACTATTTACAGGAGCTTTTAAACTGTCAAGGAGTCGGTCAGTTAGTCAGAATGTTGAAGCTAATTGCTCGTTTCAAAACGTAAGTAGGTCTCTGTGTTCTATGGAGAGAACATGCACCCACGGTACAAGAAAAACTCAGGGTGACTTTTTCTTTTTCTAAAAAGCCACTAATCCCAGTGAAACCACCAAAGACCAAGTGTTTCTTATCAGAAACGACAAAACAGGAAATTAATTTATAAGTACACACATAACTTTTTATCTTCACCTTCATAAATATAAAAATATCATCTGTTACGCTGCAATTTTATTGCTATCAATAAAAATGTTAAGTTAAAATATTCTAAGTTATAAACACTTTTTTTCTAACTAAATGGTGATAATTTCTGTACTACACCGCAGTAACTTCGTTAAGTTTTTCCAAGCGGAACGGTATTAAAAAGCATTTTATTTTACTGTTAGTAGATACTAATTTTAAATGCAGATCTAGGGACCCTAGCTGTTGTAGTACTCCTTATATGTATATTGTAGTCATTGGAAACTTAATATGGAGTATTTTAAATTGTTTTGTATTTTATTATCGTCTATTCATTCGTTCCTTTTGTAGTCATTTTAGAGTTATTAGGTGCAGCAGTTTAGTCTGTATGGGACAACGTGATTTCTTAGTCCAATCTACTTAAAATTTTCTGTAATAACGTAAAAAAATCCTATTAAAACCATTTTTCAGAAAGCCAATTTTACTAATTAAAACATTTGAAATCTAGTCTCAACCTCATCTCAGCGACAAGCTATGTCACAAAATGCAGGTGACTAGAGTCATTTTTGACAGATTGAGACTGAGGTACGATTGCGATCGTTCTTAAAAGTTAGTAGAATTTGTGACTTAGGAATATTGGATATAAGATTTATCTTATAACCTACTCGCTTTCTTGTAAGCACAGAGTATAAGTAACCATTCAACTCCTCAAAACATTCATAAACTTTTTACACGATCTTAAAACTTGACATATTTTTATCACCAGCCATTACTGTCAGTTGTCAATATGAACATGTCCAAAAAGAGTTTCAATCGCGGCTATCTCCATTGGTACTTACATTTTATTCTCCATTAACAATGGCGAATGAAGAAAGCGGATGTTTGGTATTGCAATTTAGATGGGCAATAATGATAGACGGTTAATTGTGCTTGACGTTTGATCACAAGGGCTCGAAGCCTCGACACAGCCCGTTGCATTGTAATAACTGGCAACATTATCTTTAATATAATTGCCTATATCTTGTACGTAATCAACATAAATAAAACTGTGAAAGGTTCACATGATAGTGTGGTTTCCAGGTGGGATGGAATTGCTGATAGTTATCCTTGAGGCCTTGCCTTGCTACCTGACCTCTCTTTAGAAAGCACAAAAAGGGAAAGGGGAGATCAAGTGGATTGGACAAGTGTATATCGATATCATCTTTCGGCCACGTCGGCCAAACTCAGAGACTAGCCAAGTAGGTAGGATCTCATAGGCGCCCATTACACGGTCAATCTAGATCGCAATCCGCGATCAAAATCAATGATCACGATCCAGATTGATAATGTACGAGTTAAATTGACGGATTGATGTATCTGATCGCAAAAATATCTAGATATTTTGAAATCCAGATCGCGATCCCCTGATCGCGATCACGATTGAACGTGTAAGCGCAAGATCGCGTCAGTACAGGCTGTGTGATATGGAGTTATCATTTGTAGTAGGTCATCGAAACATTTTTCCCCCATCCTGAAGTAGTTTTAATAATCGTCAACTTCAGCAGTTAGTTGGATTTCATTTAATAGATTTTAATGAGTGTACATTTCTCTTTTGAGTAACCACTGTTTAACCCAGCGCCTTTTTCGAATTCTTTTCTTTAACGTTAAGGCCAAAACAAGCGACACTACCGCTTTAACTTTATTTAAATCCATGGCAACGGGTGTTAACGCGGCGGTTACGATACACGGACTGAAGAAATCAGGATTGAACGTGTAATGTTGTGACGCGATCCAGTGATCCGTGATCTCGATCAGAGATCTCGGATCGCGATCTAGATTGACCGTGTAATGGGCGCCATAGTGCATAAGTTTGTGTGCCATCATAAGTGCACTCTCTCTTCCCAAACTCTCATAGTCCGATGGCACGGCAATCTGACACAACCGGGTAAAGAGTCAGGCGCAGTACCAACAGCTTTACGTGCTTACCAAGGCACACCACCAACTTCTTCAACTAATGGAAAAACTCGATAGCACTTTGTCCGACATCAGCAGTGGTGTCCCGAGACCAATGGGGCAGTCATATTTATCAATTTTATTGTTACACGTTTATAGACACTCGCTAAGCTCGTAATTTTTGCTGGTATCTATTATTGCATCAGTATCATGATCGTCTGTAATCTACAAGTCTGTTATCTTATGACATTTTTCGTACTCATTTTATTCTTTATTGTTATTGTAGTGTATTGAAGTTTCAACTAAGCGTTTAGTCATTTTTTTAAAAGGAGATGGGTACTCGGATCCTCCTGTATGGTTAGGTTATTCTTATACTACGCGTCATCATTGCGTTCAATTCTGTCTAAAATCATTATGCCAATTTTGCTAACTAAATGGCATATTTAAGATCTAATTCCTAATATAGTGCCAAAAAAGCTAATTCTCGTAATTTGATGAGTTTGCGACTACGCAATCTTATCTCAAATAATCAATATCAAAACCTTGTCAAAAATTGAGGTAAATTAGAGATATTTTTGACGAATTGCGACTGAGATAAGAGAGCGATCGTTGTTAAACTTACGAGAATTGCCCCTTTGGTATTTTAGCTTATATTACAAGTTATATTTTCTTTCGTAATTCGGTTCGGTCTCTTTCTCCACTTTATAACCAACTTGGATTTTTTAAATAACCGACCCTATTATCTTTGTTACAGAACTCAATTCCAACTAACTCAACATTTTCTACTTCCCTCACTTCATTATGGGTGTTTCTGAGCCTGGTTCATCCACCACCCCAGATCTTCCACCCATGGAACATGAACGTCCAGGCTCCGGGAGTGGCCTGGATGACGAGGACATTCCTCAGAGGAAGCAGAGGAGGTACAGGACCACATTCACGAGTTATCAGCTTGATGAACTGGAAAAGGCTTTTGGGAGAACTCATTATCCTGATGTTTTTACTAGGTGAGTTAATTAAGATTTTATAGAAGTCCCGGCGAGCTTCGTATTGCCTCAGAATCAAATTTGAGTTAGTTAGGTATGTGAGTTTATATAATTGTAATTGCACTCACAATATGGGAAAAATTCCTAGTGAAAGCCAATGTTTTTTATTGCAAAATCTTTTTTTTTTTTCGATATGATTGACAAGTTGGAGGTCGCCACATGCATGGTCTGCCTGTCTTTTGCCAAACACTGCGCATAAACGATAGTAGATACTTTCTTGGATAAAAAAATAATGTTTATTATTCAAAAGATTCTCAAAATTATCTCGTATAAAATCTCCATTTTAATAAGTAAAAACAATTACTTAAGTATCTTCATGTTGCCAAATATCAACAACTTTATTAAGTCACAATTTAATAAAACGTTTTTATTGTTGCAGAGAAGAACTTGCTTTGAAAATCGGTCTCACCGAAGCTAGAATACAGGTAAGAACAGAAGTATTTAAAATAAAGGCCTTTTTCCCCGATAAATTAGTAATTTTGTGCTTTGGCCGCACTTTAATTGCAGAATCATCCATTTATTCATTCGACCGATATTATTAAGGGCGTACGGCAATTTTAATAAAACTTTCTACACACAAGCAGGATACATAGGTCTAAAAAGTTAGTTTTTTCGAAATGTTTTACTTAAAAAAAGATATGGAAATCTAGGTTTCTATGGAAACCTTAAAATGGGTTAAATTGAGCTGTAAATGCCGAAAATGTTCTCAACTAACTAACTTTTTGACCTATCTATCCTGCTTAGTAGGAAGTTTTATTAAAATCGGTTCATTCATTTGGAAAAATAAGGACTTCAATAGTGCGTATTTTAAACGCGCTGATGACGCGCGTATACGCGCTTTAAACTAAATTCGAACGCAACCTTATAACCTTATAGCACACGGGGCAATCGTGAAATCCATCTATACTGCACGTATGAGCGCAGTTACAGCCATCATCAACACAAACGCAATAATATTAGCATCTACGGCGCCGAAAACGCGCATATCTAAAACCCGCGTCGTCTGCGCGTTTAAAATACGCCGTGTGCTTAAGGCCTTAATGAATTGCGGAATCATCCATATATTCATTCGGGCGATATTATTAAGTCAATCAAAACGTCGGTTAAGGTAAAGTAATAAAATCAAAGTGCGTTTTCTTGAGCGGTGCGACAAAAAGTCGCACGTTAGGCCCCCTACGGCCGCGCGACAGGACGTCTGCCTCACAAGTCACGCTCAGTCGGATAGTTTACACATTCCGTGCTCTATTAATATGGCACATAAAATTTAGTCGTAAGTACCGCTTTTGATAATTTACACTAGTTAATTTACTCAGTTGGATTCAATTATTTGGATGTTTAAGATAAGATATTTTCAATATTGATTTGATATTAACGGGATTGATATTTTAATTGGGAATTCGGAGAGTTCTACTGTTACCTTCCCACGAAAAATGACAGAATGGGGTTACGGGCTCAAATAGGTAAAATTACGGTTTGAAGTAGGTAATACTGAGTAATACATTGGAAAAAAATACAAAGTCAATTATTATTATTGTTTTTTTTTTATATAAGTCGGGTTTACTCTTCACTCAAATTTAGATCAGAGTTGACAGAGACAGAGTCTACGATAGAGTAAGCTTACCCAGAAGAAGCCTGTTATTTTGATTGGTAGATCATTAAAAGGTACTTTTGAACGTCATTGTTAAGAAAAACTAATTTAATCTAGTTTCCCCTTCCAAAAGGTAGTTTTGTATGGTGTATGAATTGCAAAATGGAACTACCTAAAATCCAAAATATGTAATAATATCTACTCGTATTTAGAGACCCGATTTATCAATCATCAAATAACTTGCTCGTAATAAATATAGCGACTTTTATATAGAAAACAGGTTAAGCTATCTTATTTATTATTTAATTAAAAGTTATCTTCACCATTGATAAATCAGCCATAGGAAAGCTTTTACAAAAAAACAAAAAACCTTCTTAAAATGGAATTAACGTTAATTACATACACTAATAAATAAAACATTTTAATTGCACTTTGTAATCAAGTTAACATAAAATACATACCTAATTAATTCAATTGTTTTCATTATCTAAATCTAAATAAAAACGAAAATAAAACTAGTATTGAATTATTGGTATTTTAGCATTTAAACAGAAAAACCCTTTGTATTTATTTATCTGATCTACACTAATATTATTAAGAGGAAAGATTTGTATTTTTGTGTGTGGGGGTGTGTGTGTATGTTTGTAATGAATAAACTCAAAAACTACTGAGCCGATTTCAAAAATTTTTTCACCGTTACAAAGCTACATTCACCCTGAGTAACATAGGCTATATTATATTTTCAAAAACGTTAGGGATCCGTAAGGAAAATCACGCGAACGAATGCAATAAAAGCAAAAAAAAAAAAAAAATTGCAATAAAAGTTATGACATACAGACAAACAGTCCCACGAGTGTTGCACCAATCAAGCAATCAGTACATTTGATTAGCATTTATAACATTATTATTACTTACTCATAATTTAATGATACTAGTTACTTTGATTAACATCAAAGCTTATTTCAAATGCTTATCTTATTTATTACTATTATAAAAGCGAAAGTTTAGATATACAAGATGTTGTTTTGCATCCTCGTCAAAAGCGATGGTCCAAAAAAAACCTAGAGTCGATTTAGACAAATTAGGTATCAATAGCTTTATTAAAATGCACAATTTACCCCACCAAAAAAAAATTGCCCATATCCATGGGGTATGAGTTATAGACGAACAAAGTATATATGGAAAAATCGTGAATAACTTGTTATTTTTACCAGTTTTTTCAACAGCATTATATTAATAATAATAATCATACTTAGGACAATAATAAATATAACTAGCGATCTTATGCAACTATCAAGTTCAAAGTCCTTTATTAATGAGATTACGTCTATTTTTTAAGTTCTCTAGCATAATTACCTACCTATCTTTGTTATTCATTATTTTGTTTTCGCTAAACAAATACACACAAATACTTCAGAATATGATGCGTTCATCTTACCTCTCGCTCTATTGAGTGAGCGAGATCGTGGTGCAAGGTCCTACTGTTGCGAACATATTAGAGGAACTGGGGTTTTAACAATTGAAGTTTTTAGACACCCCGAAAGGATAAATATTAATAACGAAGAAAGTACATTAATTAGGTGTCGAATCCATTCCAGGCACGTCGGAACAAGAACATATTACTGTTATGTTTTATATAACACGAATAGAATTTCGGAATACTGTTGCAGCTGTATTCATGGTCGCCGCACATTGGGCAGTTGTGCCCACATAATAACCATTATATATTATCTGGCCTGGGCCAGGTACCAAGACGACCTTATGCAACCTGCTGGGTTCTTAGATGATATATTAATAGACAAATAAATATTTTTCCCACAGTATTTTTTTTTTTAAATAAGCGACTGAAAGAATAAATAATCTGAGACAAAATTGGCACATTCAACTGTAAAAAGATTTCACGACAAAAGTATCTTGACATATGATTTACAAGCTGTGAAATATAAGATTTAATACTTGATAGGTTCATATAATCGCTACTTATATTTATTATTGTCCTACCTATATGATTATTATTATTAATATATTGCTGTTGAAAAAACTGATAAAAATAACAAGTTATTCATTATTAATATATTGCTGTTGCAAAAACTGGTAAAAAAAATCAGTTATTCATGATTTTTCCAATATACTTTGTTAGCCTATAACTTTTATATCCCATGGATATGGGCATAATTTTTTCGGTGGGGTAAATTGTGCATTTTAATAAAGCTATTGATACCAGATTTGTCTAAATCGACTATGGGTTTTTGGTCCATACATTTTTGGACCATCACTTTTCAGGTGGTTGTCCTAAAAGACATAAATAATCAATTGAAAATACAGTACTGGGCAATAACTAATAAGCGCGCGCGGGAGCGCGAGCGTGGCTAGGCACGTGCGCGAGTAGTACCTACGAAATTATTGAATGATCGTTGCGTATGCGTTGTGTATGTATTGTTTGCGTTTGTTTGTGTGTGAAAGCGTGGTTATAGCTAGTAACAGACGGGCCGCTTTTAAATACGGCTGGTTTACAATTATGGATTTCAGTAAACAGGAAAATAATATAAAAAAATACCTAAGTACTCATTTTATTGTTGATTTGGGTCGAGAATCATTAGCATAATTACGTCCTTGAATTTGACTAGGATGCAAATCAACAGCTTGTATTTCGACTTTTAATTCTATTCAGTAACTTGACAGTTCAAAGAAAAATAATGTTACCATACTACAACTAATAGTGTTGGGGTAGTGAACAATTTTGCGTAAGGAACGAATGATAAGAATGGTTCAACACCAAGTTAAGTACATTATTTAAATTCATTCAATTTCGTTCATTCTTACACCACGTCACTATCTTTTTTTTGTCAATACTTGGTAACCCTTTATCTGTCAAGTTACTGAATAGAATTAAAAGTCGAAATATAGATGGATGTTTGTTACCCAATCAAGCAAGAACGCCTGAACGGATCTGTATGAAATTCGGCACAAATATAGATAGATTAAAGATATACACATCAAAAGTGTCTAGGGATCAACAATAATGTTATTTATTAGGGATGTTGATCCCTAGACACTTTTGATGTGTGTAGTTTGGAATATAGGATTTAAATAGTTTTCCCCAAAGAAATGTTTTATTTTTCATGTCCACAAAGGGGTGCGCACGCCCGTATTACAAGCAAAAAATTAAAAATTAATGATAAAAATTTAGAAATACACATAACATCACGTCTAGAATCCCCGAACACACCCACATTTCGCCAATTACGAGTATCTTTAAGTCCCATGTAATAGGGGGCGAGCCTATTGCCATCAACCGGGCACAAATCCAGACTCCGAGGCTGCTACTGAGTTTCTAATGGAAAAACCCAATAACACTTTACCCGACCTGGGAATCGAACCCAAGACCTCATGCTCAGCTTTGCAACCAGGCAATAACGAGGCATTAAATAACATGCAATTATGAAAACTATTTGAGTTGTAAAAATTGAATATTTTTCTCACGTACAAACCTTTGCCTGCGACTGTGCAATTATACTGTTGACCATATTAAACGTTAATTTAAAAGGACAATTTCCATTAAAATACTGGTGTACACACGCAGTTAACTTTATTAGATTAAGTGCTGAATGAGTCTTTTGAACTTTTTTTTAAGGTGCTAAAAATCATCGAATGATTCCTTCGTCGTCGGAAGGGACTGTCAGACTTTTACTGACTAAAAAACCACCCTGATCCTTCTTTACGTTCCCGGTAGCTATACCCTGTGGTTTCACCTTTGTTAAGTTACGTCTTTGGCTACTGCTCCGCCCTCGTAGGCCGTAGCTTGATGTTATATAACCTATAAAATTCCTTTATAAACGGGCATGTAACATAAAAAGATTTTTACAATTCGCGCATTCAAACAAACTCTTGGGCCTGACGTCTGTCAATTAATAAAATGAAGCTATAATAGCTATTGCGTTGGTTTTACTCGCCCTATAGAAGAACTATCTACATCTTGAACTATAAGCATGTGTTATTGTTAAAAAAAAACAACTCGAATAAAAAAAAAACCTATCACTATTGAAGCCACTGTTCAGTCGTTTTTGATTAAGATTGTGTAACGAACGACAATCTTTCAGGGGTTCTGTACCCGGGTACCAACAGGGCCTTATTACGCAGGCTCCGCTGTCTGCCAGACGGACGTCTGTCTGTCACCGGCCTGTATCTTATGAACCGTAATAGGAAGAGACTTGAAATTTTCACAGAATATGTATTAATATGGCCTCTAAAATAATGTTAAAAATATTACGGGGTCCCCATACAAGAAACATGTTTTTTTTTTTAAATATAGTGTTAAATATTGTACGCTCGTACAGAAACCATCGTGAATGATATGAATGAAAGGAGTGATTGCATGACGGCTGACAGGACAGAGTGGAAGAGAAAAACGAGTTGCGCCTACCCCAAGTAACATGGGACTAGGGCAGGAAGATGATGTACGGAACCCATTATGTGTGAGTCCGATTCGCACTTGTTTAACTTGAACATTATAAGTGATGGTATCGCAGAAGCTTATGAATAAAGTGTAAAAAGCAATAATATTTCTAATAACAGTAATAACTTAGGAATTTGTTCTGTAATCAACGATTTATGACTGGTTTATGCAGTTTCTTATACCTATTAAGATACGCTTATTGTTATGTTAATATTGTATTAGATACAGTTATTATAAGTCAAAGCATTTTTAGTTTTTTCTTTTTTACAAGCTTTTATTTAGCTTGCACTGTCCGTATGTAAGTTGTCCTTTCAAAATTTGCAAACTATTTTTCGACCATTTGTTGATCCGATTGAGCTGAAATTTTGCATACACCTTTAGTTCTGATGACAATACAATGTCCAATACTCAATATATTTTTTTAAAATTAAAGCTTGTTTTTAAAAATATTTTTTGATTAGTTTTATAGCACTGAATCAGTCTTATAAAGTATCATTAGCACATATTATTGCACCTTAATAACTCCGTATTGGTATTGTATGTTTAGGGTTGTAACAGAACCTCAACTCCGCCGTAAGTGCGGAACTTCCGCGAGAAATGTTAAGTACCTCCGCTTCCGCATCCGTAATTTTTTTGCGGAGGTTTAATTACGCTAACAAAAATGAAAACAAATAACATTTTTTTTGTTTCCATTTTTGTTAAAATTTTGCACCTATCGTTCGCATGTTTCTATGCTTGAAGGTGAAATATAATTTGCTTCTTCTTAATTTAGATTACCAGTCAAATCTACTTTATTAATCAAAGAAAAATTTATGATTAAAATAGGTACATTTTCACTTTCTATTTCTTTAATAAATCATGTTTTTTTTTCCACTTACACTTCCGCCTCGGTTAACCTCCCGCATGCGTAAAGAAGGTCTCCGCTACAACCCTAGTAATTTTATTACATCAATTTGTTTGCTAAAAGCGTAATTCCAGTAACAATTCACAACATGGCACTTTAAAAATGAATTCTGCAAAACACATAAGCACTTAAATTTTACAATTTTCAAAAAGGTCACAAGATGAAGCTAGTTTTTTCATACTCTGCTCAAAGTACACTATTAAAAGAGATTAAAACGATTAATATCTGTCATTACATTCTCGCTGTATGGTCATAGTACGGAATCAAGCTTCCTTAAAAGACATGTGGGGAAACGCGACTCCGCCCGGGCACATATCGGTGGAACGACACCTTAATGATCACTTAATCACGGCATACGAGACCGTCGGATGTTTTCATTAATGTCCGAGTCACTGCAAAATTGGAAATACGACTTTGTTGGAAATTGCCAATAACTTAGAAAACGTTGATAGTTTTTTATCTGATAGACGTTTGTAGATTAATGGAAAGGATTTGTTTTTTGTAACGGTGTTGAAATGTGACGAGCATGATATTCTATTTGTTGATCGATTAATTTGTATGTATCGCAAGCGATCTTTTCTATTACAAGCAGGCCTCTATATGGAGTTAATGCACATTTTTCTATGTTAATCCGACACATCAATATTCAAATTGCACATTTAGTAAACTAATTCTTATAGGAATGGAATTTATGTTACCATAACCGAAGTATATAAATATTCTAATTTTTCAATAGTCCTTTGTGTGACGAATAAAAAAACCGGCCAAGTGCGAGTTGGACATTCCTTAAAGAATTCCGTACCATCGTAAAATATTAAGATCGAGCAAAAACACGCGAAAAAATAACTAAGACTTTCGTTTACAAAACCTTCTTTCTTAACTTTATTGTACTTAGGTATTTTTTTATGTGTGGTTTTAGCAGCCAAAGTAATAAACTCTGTGAAAAATGTTATATTTGAACCTATTCAAAAGAGAAAAGCGATCGCGCCAGAATGACAGAACGGAGCGGGTTGAAATTTGACACTGAGAAAGATTATAATCTGGAAAAGCACATCGGTTACTTTTTATATCCCGATAAAATGTATGGCTTTCATGGTAACTTTGTCTGGAAGCTAAATGATGTCCATTTGTCATTATACCCAAATTAAAAAATAATTATTTTATGTTTTAACAAAATCTTAAATGAACTGCCAATAATAATGAATCATACACACATTTAAATCTATAACCCACCTATTACATAGACAGAAGTTACTAACATGAACGATTTTATGATATAACGATTTTTTTATATTTTAATCATCAAATTGATATAGTAATTAAAATGAAACACAATTTGTAGCATTAATCATTAAAATGAACAATTTAATCATTTGAAAAAAGAACTGTTCGGTCACGTCACGAAGCAGAAAGCAAATCTTTCATCAATTTCGTTAATAGGCGCCATAAAGTTGATTGTGGCGACGATATAATTAAAATATAAATAGTTTACACTAAAATAATTATCAATTGATTACTACTTATACAATAAATAAACATATGTAGTA
This sequence comes from Hoplodrina blanda, assembly GCA_949316365.1. Taxonomy (NCBI): domain Eukaryota; kingdom Metazoa; phylum Arthropoda; class Insecta; order Lepidoptera; family Noctuidae; genus Hoplodrina; species Hoplodrina blanda. The sequence goes on from OX438581.1 coordinate 13,652,115, forward strand.
TACAACAAAGTTGCTTCCTCTGTACGCTTAGATCTTATAAACTACGCAACGAATTTTAATGCGGTTTTCATCAATAGATAGAGTGATTCAAGGGGAAGGCTTATGTATATCTACATTGCACTCGTGCGAAGTCGGGGCGGGTCGCTAATAGTATTTATTACCAGCACTCTCACTCTCACTTCGTTCACGTGATTTTTCTTACGGATCTCTAATTTTTTGATAATAAATATAGCCTATAGCACTCAGTGATAACGTAGCTTCCAATTTGTGAAAGAATTTTCAAAATCGGTTCAGTAGATCCAGAGATTACCCCCTACATACAAACTTACAAAGTAACAAACTTACAAACAAATGTTACCTCTTTATAAATATTATTATTATATTATATTATATATTATAGTATAGATAAATGTGAAAGTCTAGCTGTCTGTCTGTCTGTCTGTCACTTTTCCACCACTGAACCGATCTCGATGAAATAAGCTGAAACCCCAAGAAAGGACTTAGGTTACTTTTTATTCTGCAAATTCGTATATCATCTTCTGCCTAGCCTTTTCCCAATTATGTTGTGGTCGGCTTTCAGTCTAACGAATTCGTATAACCGGACGAAATCGCGGGAAAAAGCTAGTATAATATAATAGTCATGTCCACGTAACATAGCTAACCATGTATTAATTAAAACCTTTTTGCTTTCAATAGCGAACGCTAACTAATGAGTGGACGTTCCATATAAGTCTAGTTTAGGCCTTTGCAAGCAACACGCACAGTGACTCTTAATTAACTTTGATTTATGTTATAATTCTTATGTTTTTATATATTTACAACTAATAATACTGTCTGTAGGTCGTAAACTTTCTACTTGATTGTTTAATTATGTTCGTGGAATTATTAAAAAAATCTACAAGAACTAGAAAGTCGGAATATAAATCTACGTGGAAATTGATTACCTAGCCGTAAATAATGAGTGTTGCCATCGCATAATACGATAATGATTTTCGAAATTGAGGAAAAAGCAGAATGTTGCCACTTTGTGGATATTGAAAGGAGTTAATTTTGCTTGTTTTCAGGGTTCCGTTTTCAAAGGGTAAAATGGGACTCTATTGCTAAGACTCCGCTGTCCGTCTGTCTGTCCGTCTGTCACCAGGCGGTATCTCATGAACTGTGATAGACTGTTGAAATTTTTACAGATGATGTATTTCTGTTTGCCGCTATAACAAGAAATATTAAAAAAAATAAAAAATAAACATTTTTTAATATTTTTATTTTTTGCTCATTTTTGCTCAATATTGATAACTGCATCTGGTAGACGCTTGAAATATTCACAGAAAATTTAGTTTTATATTATATTCAATTTAAAAAATAAATAAGTAATTAAATTAAAATATAACAAATATTTAGGTGGGGCTTCAGACATAATTTTTTTTGCCGTTTTTATAGATAATGGTACGGAACCTTTCGTGTGCGATTCCGCCTTGCACTTGACCGATTTTTTTAAAGTTCAACCGTAACTTTAACTTAATGATAATTACATTTTACACAGACACAGGGAAAATTATTGTAAGGCGCTCCACCCACTGCCCCGCGCCCCGTCGCAGATTTATTCAGGCAGATTTTACCGTTGTATGCAAGTATCTCAATTTATATAGAAATCACGCCTAGCACAACACACTGCCGACGCGGAAACGAGCGGGAAGGCGCACCGCGCGCAGATTCTGCCAATCTGCCTTCCCGCTCGTTTCCGCGTCGGCAGTGTGTTGTGCTAGGCGTGATTTCTATATAAATTGAGATACTTGCATACAACGGTAAAATCTGCCTGAATAAATCTGCGACGGGGCGCGGGGCAGTGGGTGGAGCGCCTAAGACTAAGTGTGAAGCCATTAAATTAATTTTGTTGCAATGAGTGAATTGATTATTGGCTGTTTTTTTTTCCATTAAATAATATTATTTCCCATTATATTGAATTTCCATCTTTTGAAATTGATTAAGAATTTATTTCTGTCTTTTGTTGTTAGTTACGGAATAAGACTACAAAAAAATTCTATAAGCGGTTCATATGAATATGAACCTTAATGAAATGAAAATAAGGTTCATGAAACTCTTACTGTACCTACACTTTAACGATATCAACCCAAGAATTGTGACTAAGATCTAACTGCACATCTTTTGTATTGTTCATTTATTTTAAAACAGTATGTAAGGAGTTTCTCGCTACCTACTTTGTTATTCTCTTTGAGTTTTTTTCTTTATCTACGAAACTAACTTTTAGATGGGGCAACTCGATTTCATTCTTTTTTTTTTTTCTTGTTTATGGCGTTCGAAACTGCCTTTAATGGCCTAATTTAAATAAATTACTTTGACTTTGACTTTATCATAAAAATTGCGTCACCAGAGAATGTATTCCAATCTTTCTTTCACCCTTTCTCTTCTTACTTAAGTATATCACCACCGTCATCCATCACTTACCTACCACATCCAAAATTCAAAAGTAATTTTTTTTGTCACCAGGTATGGTTTCAAAACCGTCGCGCGAAATGGCGCAAGCAAGAGAAGGTGGGTCCCCACGCTCACCCATACAGTGGGTACCTGGGTGGTTCTCAACCACTACCCACTTCTGCTACCCTCCCTGGACCTCCGCATCCACTGTCCCAGCTCGGCTTCGGGCTGAGGAAGCCATTTGATGCTGCACTGGCCTCGTTTAGGTAAGAGAAGTGATCTTGAATTTATTTTGAATTTGGAATTGTAGTTTTTTTTTTGGGAATGATTGACAGTTTTTTTCTGCGATTTTAAAGGGTATTTGGGATTTATATTAACATACTAGCTTCTGCCCGGGACTTTGTCCGCGTCAAATTGGATACGGTACCCACGGGAACCGCATATTTTTTGGGGAAAAGTAACCTCTGTGTCAAATTTCATCTAAATCCGTTTAACCGTTTTGGCATGATTGAGTAAGAAACATCTATCCAAACTTTCTCATTTATAATTTAATAGTAGTAAGATAATTTAAAACCACATTTTAATTTATTGAAAAAATCGATTAGTTTTAAATAATTGTTGCAACTTTTCCTTTTAATTTGTGACACTAATTTCTTTTTTTTTATTACACAGGTACGCAAGCACACCTCTATTCGGAGCCCAGTACTTACCTCCGCTATCGCGTCCACCTCTCTTCGGGGCGCCACTCTACGCCACATCGCCTGCGCATTTCCATTCCTTATTTGCAAACTTAAACATTCCCGAGCCACCCCGACTTTCACCCGAGATGTCCCGACCGGCTCCAGAACTCTCACATCCCTCTCCCGATCTCTCCCGACCGTCGTCCGATCACTCCCGATTGTCGCCCGAAGTTACGCGATCCCCTGCACCTTCCATGTCTCCGCCGATATCGCCTGGCAGTGAAAGTTTGCATATGCACCCAGTAATGGATGACGTACGTACTTCTAGTATTGCTGCCTTGAGACTAGCGGCTCGGGAACATGAAATAAGACTTGAATTGTTAAGACAGCGAGCTGATATGATGTGTTGACTATGAAGCTAGGTACTTTTCTTTAATAAGTCTTATTGTCATGTAAATAGGATTCCTTTTTAGCTAATCCGCTTAATTGAGTCCTCGCCTGCGGGATTTAAAATATATACTACTATGACGTCACATATCTTAACAATTGTCCAATGTATATTTCGCCTCTTGTGTATTACGCTAAAATAAAATAAAAACAGTTTGGAAAATCATCAATAATGAAACAAATAGGAACAAGAGACATAATACTGATTACACTCTGGAGACTTCCCAAGGTGTCATAAGCAGTAATATCGATGTTGCGCAGGAATTTGCAGAATTCTTTACTAATATCCCAATTAAAACTACTGAAATGTTAGATTCCTCACCCTCACTTGCTATTGACTTACTAAGAGTGAATGTTTCGGCCTGCCCAAAGGAATTTAAATTTAAACATATTAACCCTGTGGTCGTTATGAAGGCTTTTAAACAACTTAAGATCAAGGCTACCGAAGATCTGTGGGGCATGTCTACTAATGTTTGTAAATCTATTATTGAGACAATAGCACCCTATTTAGCTTTAATATTTAATCTGTGCGTTGACCAAGGGGTATTCCCGGATTTAATGAAGTACAGCAAAGTTATACCGCTCTTCAAATCCGGAGATAGCAAGGACACCAATAATTACAGACCTGTTTCGGTTTTGCCGGTTTTCAGCAAGGTGTTTGAAAAAGTGATGCTCAATCAAATGCTCAATCATTTTAACTGTAACAACATCCTACACGATCAACAGTATGGTTTCACCAGAGGACGTTGTACTACTGACGCCGGTGTTACTTTAATTAAGCATATCTTTAATGCATGGGAGGACTCACAGGATGCTGTGGGCATTTTTTGCGACCTCTCTAAAGCGTTCGATTGCGTGAATCACGAAACACTGCTCCTAAAGCTTGAGCATTACGGTCTCGGTGATCTAGCACTTAGCTTAGTAAAATCGTATTTGAATGATAGACTACAGCAAGTTCAAATAAACGGTGTAAATTCATCAGGCTTAAAAGTAAAGATGGGGGTTCCGCAGGGTTCAATACTGGGTCCGTTCCTCTTTTTAGTATATATCAATGATTTACCTCATTTACTAGAAAACCAACCACAAATGGTGTTATTTGCTGATGATACTTCACTCATTTTTAGAGTAAATAGACAAGCACAGCACCTTGACGACGTAAATAACGCCATGCTTAAGGTTCACAATTGGTTTACTGTTAATAATTTAGTGTTAAATGAGAAAAAAACAAAATGTATAAGATTCGCTTTACCAAATGTAAGAAGTAGTAAATGTAACGTTATATTGAACAAGGACTTGCTAGAATTCGTCGAGAAGACAGTTTTCCTGGGGATTACGCTCGATTCAAAGCTGCAGTGGGGTCCCCACTTAACATCTCTTGCAGGGCGGTTAAGTTCAGCCGCTTACGCTGTCAGAAAAATTCGACAATTAACTGACGTGGATACCGCTAGACTAGTCTATTTTAGTTATTTTCATAGCATCATGTCTTATGGTATTTTGCTTTGGGGACGGGCTGCAGATATTAATTCTATCTTTGTTCTGCAAAAGAGGGCTGTCAGAGCCATCTATAATCTTGGCAGATGCGAGTCTCTAAGAGAATTGTTTAAAAAAATTAACATCATGACGGTACCTTGTCAATATATATATGAAAACATTATGCATGTTCGGAAAAACCTTCATCTTTTTAATAAAATTAGTGATAGACATAATTTTAATACTAGAAATAGGAACAAATTAGATCAACCAAGTTTCAGATTGTCAAAAGTAAAAACTTCTTTTATGGGGTACTGTGTAAAATGCTATAATAAAATACCACAGGATATTCTCCAACTAAATGAGAGAAAATTTAAAACATGCATTAAACGCACGCTATGTAGTCAAGCATATTATAAGTTAGATGATTATATCACGGACAAAAATGCTTGGCTAAATGCTAGTCCTGCTCCACAGCCACTCGGGCTCACTAAATAGGATTGTTTTTAAGAGAATGATGTTTCTAACCCTCTTTTTTGTCGACCTGAATAACTTGTACCGTTATCAGTACGATTACTTTTTCTTTTTTACTTACCTCAGACATCTAACCAATAAGTACACCGAAAGTGTTAGTATTGTATAATTTTAATATCATTTATTTCAATTTTGTAAATGTGAGTACCATGGAGCGTTTTATTTTTGAGTTACTATGTGTTTTGACTTAATGAGCATGGCAGTTGAGAGCTTGTCATGCTCACTCAAATGTCTCGCTGATGGTGGCGCATGTGTTGGATCATTTGGCTCCCTCCATAATGGTTGAGCTAGGTGGTGCTGATCCATGCGTCATGCTCGTGAACGGGTGCTGTCAGTTGGGATTGGTCATCTCTTAACTGCTATGGCTTACATCTTTATTTTTATTATTTTTAACTACTGTTTTATATTCATCTTCATTGTGATCACATGTAGAATCAACAAGAATAATGTAACCAGGATTTTGTAAAAACCTAATTTAAAAGAGTGCCGTGGAGTTTCTTGCTCGTTCTTCTCCATAGAGGCCTACCTCCGTTTTGGAACGAGCAACTAGCTTCATTTTTCGGACTAACTGACTGACTTCTTGACAATTCAAAAGTGCCTGTAAATGGTCTAATTGAAATAAATGTTTTGACTTTGACTTTGGCTACGTGCGCCCGCCCCCCGGTCTCTCTCAGTCCCCGTTCTCGTCTTACTGTGCGCATTTGTACCTACCCCGCGGGTACGGCGGGGGCTCGATTAAGTTGTTTAGCTATATCTGAATAGATTTAATTTAAACATTGATTTGGTATCCAGACGTGTAGCTACTTAATTTAAGATTTTGTAAATAAATTTATCTAAGCATGTTATTTTAGTTTTTAAGTTTTTATTTTTAAGCATAAATCCGTCCATTCTTATGTAATTAAATAAGTATTACTATAAAAATAAATACAGTTATTTTTACTCTGGATTTTTGTTTTACCCATCAACGTTTCCTACATACGTAACACACAATACAAAAATATCGATATTCTAAAATCTTCCAAAAGACGTTGGCGCATCACTATTCGCCATTGACTTCAATTTTATTGGGATTAAATCAAATAAGGTGACAAAACATAAGTGGAGCCGGGGAAATTATGTGTTATGATTACGGTATTGGGGGTTCAAACTACTTGATTTAGCAAAAAACCTCCTTATTACTTCATAGTTTGAGTTACTAATAATATTTTTAATTGCTAAACCTTCTTAGGGTGGTATTACATTTATCAAATTTATATCTTGGTCCAATGTACATTTGATCAAAGAAATCGGACGACTTGGACGACGAATTGGACGACAAGTGTATTGAGCGTCTTTCAAAAAAATTTGATCAAATATTGAACATCATAATTGGACAAAGATATTTGATAAGTGTAATACCACCCTTACCAGCCCTTGTGATGGACTGTCAAGAGTTTTAAATATAGAACAGAGTTTATCACATACGAATATTAACTCATAGAATAAGGTTAAATATGGCTAATGCCGGCCATCCACCATCCAATCTATCGTCCAATCGGCAGGACCGATTGGACCGTGGATGGGAGTGGATTGGCATGACAATTATAACTATCATGCCAATCCACTCCCATCCACGGTCCAATCGGCATGATCCAATCGGTAGCGTCCTGCCGATTGGACGATAGATTGGATGGTGGATGGCCGGCATAAGCTAGCCAGTATCTTTCCAGTACCTATGAAGGTACCTTTAGAAACGGCTCACACCATCTCGTTCTATCATCTATCATCGTTCAATAATAAAGGATGACTCAGGGCCATAGAGGTCAGTAATCGTACGTTTCTAGCCATAGATAACCATATTATGGTCTAAAACTCACCATGACAGCCTAATGTAATTAATATCAACGGTTTCATCCGCAAAATATTACTACGACCAATTTGTTCAACTGAGAATTACCTGGGGATACGGTCATATTGATAGCGAGTAGCGTCTTTATATAGCGTAGGGTCATACACCTTTGCTACTCCATCTAATTAGTATAGGTACCTACATAGGTGTAACTAAATAAACTGAAAACCTGAAAACTGAAGGTCAATCCTCGTAATCAAAAATATTTAAAATCAAGTTGCACTCTCATCTCAGCAACAATCAATATAAAAATAATTGCTACACTCGAGACATTTTTGACAAATTGAGACTGAGATTAGATTGCGATCGTTCCTAAAAATTATTAGAATGTAAAGTAAAATGACTTAGGGGGAAACGCCTTTGTTTTTTTTTTTAAGGTGGTAAAAATCATCAAATGACTCCTTCCGCCCTGGGTGGGGCGGAAGGGACTGTCAGACTTTTACTGACTAAAAAACCACCCTGTTCCTTCTGTTGCCCTTTACGTTCCGGGGCCACGGTATCCTGTTAAGACGTCCCGCAACCCCGGAGGGGGAAACCCCCAAGTCATTATACTTATCATTATTCAATGAACATCTTTTACTACGGACCAACCCTGAAATCATGAAAACCCATAGTAAAAGTTGTTTATAATGACGAAAAATAAAATAAATACCCGCGTTTAAGGTTTGAAGTTAATTAATTATAAACACGTATAATTTTAGAAGGACAAGGGTAACAATGGGTACACTTAAGTTGAGATTCAATGTTTGCGCACACAATTGTGCACTATAATATCTCCTGGTACTTGGGTAATTTTATCGGGAGAATATTATAATAGTAGGTACACATTCAGAATTATACAGGATGAAAAATTTGCTTTGAAGTTTCTACAGCTAACTTAATTCAACCCTGTTTTACCTGACTCTGGTACTAAGGTCACCTTTTTATAAGAGAGAGTGGTCTGAACTATGGATATAATCCACTAAGCAGGCTATAACATAACATGCTCGAATAAAAAATAATATTCTAAAAAAGGCAAAGAAAAACACTTCACGAACAAACGTAGGTCAAGGTTATGACACTTTTTAGGCGTGAGATAAAATGCATAGTTGAATGACCTCAATGCATCTGTGGACTCTTTGGCGGACAGCGTGCTTCACGGTCTATCAAGTTAATATCAGCCTTTGTTTGGTGTTTCGAGTCCAACGTTACAGATAATTCGAAAAGGAAAATAAAACCCGCCTATTGTTGTCCCAATGCAGGGCAAAGGCCCCTTCTCGTACAGAGAAGACACGAGCATTGATCACCACGCTTACTTAAGGCGGAGTGGCGATTTCAGACTTATATAAACTGGTGAAATCTGGGTGTACTAATGGGTACACCTCTGCCTAACCCTTTGGGGATTACAGGCGTGATGTTATGTTATGTATAATTATAATAGACCCACAAAGGATTCCGTATTACCTTACAACATTTTATATTACGTAAAAAAACGCGTAAGTATTTTGTAAAGTGGATATAACCACCAAAGTGAAAATCTCTGAAAATTTTAAGTGTCCATCCATTAAAATTGGTTTCCGTTTGACTTCTTTTGGTACGGTACCCTAAAAATATATAAAGATATTATACTTAGTTTTCGTGTTTGCGAGACATGTTATAAAAAAGAAAAAATTAAGTCAAGCAATGTCGAAGATACAAGCTAATAAACATAGAAAAAAAGAAACATGCGGGTCGAATTGAGAACACCTTTCTTTTTTTTTAGCGCCTGTTAAAAATTCTATTATGAATACCAAAATCGTAAATTTAAGTTAAAAAATGTGCTTTTTACCAAACCGCTCCCCGCTATCATTGTTACCACAGCTCCATCACAATCCGACGTCGCAATGATTCACCGTCAATCACACACAATCATCACCAATTTGGCATTAGTCACCCAAGGCCGGGTGAAGGGACGGCTCTACGTGCTGCAATTATGCCTGACCTCATACTGCATAGGGACGATACTGCGGTTTCGAGCTAAGTCTAGATAGCACTTAGGTAAATATAGCTCTACTAAATGTGTTTTGGTAATTGGTCTGGTTTAACATTTTTGCTGGTGATTTTGTGATTATTTCTATGTCTGGTCCAAGTGCCTATAGTCGCCAGATTTGCGTCATGTAAACATGGATGAAATTTTAAGAGTAAAATATAAGTAAAATTGTATAATAAAACAATATTGAGATTAGTAATAGAGCCTCGTTGTTCTAGTGGTCGCAAAGCGCGACTAGTGAGCATGAGGTCTTAGGTTCGATTCCCAGGTCGGACAAAGTGTTATTGGGTTTTCCTATAAGGAATTTCTCAGTAGCAGCCTCGGAGTCTGGATTTGTGACCTGATGGCAATAGGCTCCCCCTATTACATGGGACTTAAACATAACTGGCGAAATGTGGGTGTACTAATGGGTACACCTCTGCCTAACCCTATGGGGATTATAATACTGACGTGATGTTATGTTTATAAAGATATAGAAAGTTTATCATTCAGCAAATACATAAAGAAACTCGGCATCAATGAAGACCCATACTAAATCAACATTTTCATCACATTAAATATTTAACTAACAGTTAAATTGTTACCATAGTGTTACTACTACTGCCTACCCCCATGGGAAAAAGGCGTGAGTTTATGTATGTATGTACTTATTGCGATTTTTATGCATTAAGCTGAGTCCAAACTGTTACCGATTGCGATTTTCAAGATATAGGTACTGATAGGCTCGATTGTGTTGGGTTGACCTTTCTGAAAGAATTTCTGGCAAAGTTGGACGTATCATTGTGGTGAAAGGATAGGTCAGCTAGGTTGCAAACTCTTTGTCTGTCTGTAAAAATAGTAGTTCTAAAAAGGTTTAGTGGCCGCAAAGCGCGACTGCTGAGCACGAGGTCTTGGGTTCGATTCCCAGGTCGAGCAAAGTGTTATTGGGTTTTTCCATTAAGAATTTCTCAGTAGCAGCCTCAGAGTCTAGTTTTGTGCCCGGTTGATGGCAATAGGCTCGCCCCCTATTACATGGGACTTAAATATAACTGGCGAAATGTGGGTGCACATGGGTACACTTCTGCCTAACCCTTCGGGGATTAAAGGCGTGATGTTATGTTACAGATAGTTGTTTCGGGTCTGGCTGTTTTTGAAAACCTGAAAAGGGATCATTGTACTCATCATTATGAACAACTTTTACTATGGGACCAACCTTGAAATCGTGAAAAAAAAAACAGCTGATCCATACATTACGATCTTGTTATGTAGCATTTTTGTAGGGAACAGCTGATTTTTTTTTTCATGATACAATGACCCCCTTTTCAGGTTTTGGGTAAATTTTCAATTAAGTACCCTGTATTATGTTTGTCAACGCAAACACGATAGGTACAGGAGAAATTTCTAGTGTGGGGCAAAGATAAAAAAAATATCTGGTTGTACACTTAATTGGCGATTCAATAGGGATTTGCATACAAATCGACATGATCATAATCGGACGTTTTCAAGTATTGAAAAATAAACTGGTATCGATCTAGGTAGGTTTGTACCAGTTTTTAATTAACAATTAAATTGGTTGATGTAAACGTTGTATCTAATCTAATAATTATTTTTAAATTGATGAATTTAATTTGAACTTAATTAAATAAGTAACTATGTTTGTAATAACGAATTAATTATTGCTACATATTTATGTAAATTCGCAATAATATCTTCTCGAATTCCGGTCATGGCGGCCGATCTCAATGGAGACTAGCCAAGCACGCATAAGGCCCGGCGCTCATTAACGGCATCGGCAAGAAAAAGGATCCTTCGGCATTCCTATACATGCAAGCGCACACTGTCGGAAACTATGTCTTGGCATGCTGCAACGTTCTTTGACGAGGCGTCCTTAAGCAGTGTAAGCTACCCCCGAGTGTTGCCTCGGCGCCGGAGGCGCGGCGAGCGTCGGCGTACCGAAGGATCCCGAAGTATCCCGAAGCAGCCTCAAAGCTGCCGATGCAGTAGCCTCAAGCATACCGAAGCGGTATTTTTAATTGTTACTACGATCGTATATCATGGAAATTTTTACTTTATTGCCATGAAGTTAATGTATAATGCTTTTTATCACCTAAAATCTTCAGCCGTGCTGATGCCGATAGTGGGCGCCGGGCCTAAGGGCGCGTTCCCATAGAACGTCCGTTTTACTGGTCCGTTTAAACGTATATGTTATTAGCGTATGTAGTTGTATGAGCGAGTTCACACAGAATACAGTATTCCGGATCCAGTAAAACGGATCCGTTTTATCGGATCGAAACTGCGCGAGGCTGGCACGGGGGTGCACGGTGGCGGACTGGCGGTGCACAACACGACAACGTCTATCCTCGTAGAAAGTAGGTGATACACTGAAGAAAGAAAGTCCAGTAGCGTCGGATCTGTTAAAATCGCTCCTGTAAACGCTGTGTGAATATTACCTCCAGTAGCGACGGATCAGTTAAAACGGATCCTGTAAAATCGGACGTTCTATATGAACGCGCCGTAAGATATCATAGTGTACAAGTGTGTGCGCAAATACAGGTGCGCTCCGTATTCCCTCACTCTCATAGTCCGATGGGATGGTTATCCGACTTGACCGGAGTAAGATCAGGCGAAGGACCAACTGCTTTATATGCTTTCCGAAGCACGAGGGTGTCACACGCACCACCTTTTTCCAAACTTCGGGCTACTACTAAGAAATTCGTAAAGGAATATCTAATTACACTTTTTGCCTGATTTGGGAATCGAACCCAGAACCTTACGCTCAGCAGTCGTGCTTTCGAACACGAGACCAATGCACAATGGGGCATGGTGACTGGTAATTGCGACCAAAACCTAAACACATGATTGTACTCATGATAACAAACAACTTTCCCAATACTACAAAAATATGTTTTTTTAGGCGGATTAGCGATTTAAGAGATCACGCCTGTACCTAATTTCCAATGGGTTAGGCAGAGGTTTACCCATTAGTACACCCACAATTCGCCATTAATGTCCCATGTAATAGGGGGCGAGTCTAATGCCATCAATCGGGCACAAATCCAGACTCCGAGGCTGCTACTGAGATATTCCTGATGGAAAAATTCAAAAACACTTTGCCCGACCTGGGAATCGAACCCAACACCTCATGCCTCAATTTTATAGGCATTTCAACATAACTCAAGAGTTAGTCGACAGCGCGATCTCTAAAGCACTATTTTCTTTACGACAATCAAGAATACATAAAAGAGTCCTTTTCAAAATTATATTTAATAAACATCAAAATTTTATTAGTATTTATTTGACAAACAATTACACGCATCCTTTGTGATGATAATGGCGCTTATCATAACATTTTACGAGGTCCGCCGGCCAGCGGACCGCGTTTAGTGATGGGAGTTTATATCGATATTCAATTGAGATGCGATCATGCAAAATGTTAGATAACTTAATGGGGAAAATTGTTTTTTACGCCGTACGTCATTTTATATAAACTTTTTTATTATATCTAATTGTTATTTACCACCTGTAAGTGTACATCATGGATTGCAATAAATGATTTGATTTGATTTCAAGTCCTTATTTTTCGAAAGGAATGAACCTATTTTAATAAAATTCCATCAGCAGGATACATAAGTAAGTCTAAAAAGTTGTCAGAGAACATTTTCGAAATATCTTGTTTAAAAAAACATTAGAAAAACAGAGATTTCTAAAAAGTTCAAGAAGTAAAGTAATTAAAAAATTAAACTAAAATTTAATCTTCCGTCTCTTAAGAGAAAACGTGTGCTTAACATCAAAGAAATTACTCCAAAATCCATTAAAAGATCAACTGAATAGGTATGCTAACAAACGAAAATCGTTCTAAAGGTCACACATAGTTATACCAATTTCCTAAATTAAATTTAAAAACTCCTGCGATTAAATCTGAATTTTCTAACATAGACAAATTAAATAAATAGCGTGTCAAATCGATTTCCACGACCATTGAAAGTATACAAATGTTTATCGATACTATTATCGATAATACCGAACCATTGCGTTTGATTTTTTAGTGTTGGATCCTCGGCATGCACAAGCGCCTGCGCCGGCGTCTGCCTAACTTTTATTCACCGATCTTTAGGTACCCAAGTTTATAGCTAGTCGTAAATTATACGAAGGAATAAAGACGTTTTGTGAACGTGCAACGATGCTGGACGTTTTCATTTAAATTATTTTAAATACACTCACGGTTTAATACGGCCATAATTTTATAATATGCTTTGTGTTGAATCAATTTCGCTTTAATATTTTGGCATCGTTGTGTGTCACAGACTAACTTATGTGTTTGTTTTCTTCCTTCGTCCTTGCTGTATCGATGTTTTTAAAGTTTGCTAATTTACATCACTATTTTAAATATTTTTTTAGACTAGCTTTCGCCCGCGAATTCGGACTCGTGGTTATTTTTACATGAGGTACGTTATGCCTTTTTTTTTTTTTTTTTTTTTTTCGTTAAGTTACTGCTCCGGTCCCGTGGGTCGTAGCGTAATGTTAAATAGACCGTGATGTTATATGTATAGGTCTCATAAACAAAAAGATTTTTTCCAATCAGACTGATAGTTCTAAAGATTTGCTTCTAAAGATTTACTTCCAGTGGTTAAGGCGTCCATCTCTCATGCACGAGGCTGTGGGTTCACAACCGGGCACGGGCAAGTACCAATGTGACTTTTTCTATATCATAATTATATTACTTTTTAAGTTAATCTTGGACACGCTAACATCGGTGAAGAAAAACATCGTGAGAAAACCATCCCTAATTAATAGATGGCTGAAACCGCCAATTGACCCGTTTTGAACAAGTGTGGTGGATGGTCGTGCCTTCTCTGTATGAGAAGAGGCCTTTGCCTTTAGGAGACTTAGGAGACTCTCCATAATCAACACTTGTCTTTCAAATAAATTATCCAAATCTAATTTCTTCTTCGTACGTTAGCAAGCGAAAATCGCTTGAAAAAACAATTTATAGTTATTAGAAATTTATCTTTTCTTAACTGCTAATTAGATGAGTTTAATTTGTAATGTAATGAATATTTAATTTATTTTATGACCCTGACGTCGGCTTTGTATTGCCAGTTAGGTGTGAAAGGCTAGACTTGGTTAACAGTTTTTGTATTAAAAAGTTCAATTTTTAATTGGATGGCCTTCGATTGACTTTTGATAATCGATGTCAAGTCACTATTAATACCCATAAATTGTATTTAACTAGCTTTGTTCATTATTATTATTACGTATATGTTATTAGTATGTATACTTATTAATGGGTAGGTCCGTAATTTTTCCAAACCTGATGTCTATGTGATTGACACGAAAACTTTTGGTACCTTTTGGTAACTTTTGGTTTTTAAAAAGAGTTTTTTTTTTTGTAATTTTCTCTAGCATTGGTATAGCCATAAAAAGCAATCAAATTATTACATTACAGAAATCTAATTTGATAAGGTTCCAAACATTTTTGCTTTTATGACGAGATGTATAAACGTGGACGAGGCGAAAGAAATATATGTTAGGATCGTAGCAGGTGGCGTTCTGTGGTTTCTGCCTACCTCTATGGGACAAAGGCGCGAGTTTATGTATGTGTGTATGTAAGTTCATGTACTTAGGTTCTAATTTTAAAGCTCTTAGTAAGTCTAACACGAAAGTACGAACTTTTCACTAAATACTGAAACAAAACAAATGCACCAGCCATATTACGCCAAAACAAGTAACCGGTCAACTAAAATACGTGTACAAACACGAATAATAAGCAATTAACTTTAAAACTAATAGTTTTAATACGAGGACACTAGTCCGAACCCAATTAGTCATAAAATTATTTACAGCGAACCCAAACATAAATTTTTATGGCACTAAACATGGATTAGTATAACGAGTAAGATACTGTTTGATGATCAAATTAACATTTTATAGAAATTAATCGATTCACTATTTATATCGATTATTGTATCGATGTGCCATAAATGTCTAGTTATCGCTAATGGTAACATATGGTGGTGTGGCAACTGTTATAGTTTCCTGTTTATGGTTTAATTAGTTTTTAGATAAAATTGGAGAAGTGTTTTGTTCATTAGTTGGGGTTTGTCTCATTAGTAGGTACGGTCGGGGTCATAAGTGCAGTAGCATGCTAAGGTTTGAATTGCTGTTAAAGTTAAAGTCAAAGTCAAATCATATATTTAATTAGGCCATTATAAGGCACTTTTGAAAGTAATAACACACTATACCTACGTACACCTCAAAATTCGCACACGACGTCGAAAGGTCGTAAGTTTAACCAAAGCGTCAATCGATTTGCTTTGTAGATTACTACTCCACTTATGACCCCGACCGTACCTCTTTATTTTTTCTTTTTTGATGATTTTCATTTTTGGGAAAACAGTATTTTCGTCTTTGTAATAAGGCTAACAAGACTCGTGTCAAGAGTACTACACTATTGAACGTTCAATATTGCCTTTTAATGATCTAATTGAAGTAAATGATTAGAATATTTATCGCTGTTATCACAATAACAATTAAAATAAAAAACTAAAATAAAATGGCAATAAAAACCTTCACTGTCAGATGTTATACAAAATACTATAAAAGTATCAAGAATTTATTATCAAGAACGTAAAATAAAATATTCAACTTGAATCTACAATTTCTTAACATAAAACTTTTCCCACAAATTAACTAATAACACATTAGACAATATACACATAGACTATCACAACCACAGATATAGATAGACATAGATAACGCAAGTATCACGATCTGTATGAAAACCAAGCGTGCCATTTTTTGACTACCTATTATGACGTCACAAGCACTATTTAGTGATGGGAAAATCAAAACGATTCAAAGACGCCGCCGCGTACGGCGCCCCCCTCGTCCTACCCCCCGCCATGCGCCAGCGGCTCACCCGGTCAGCAGTACGCTGAAAGTCTTTGTAGTGAGAGGTTGCGTGCTCGAGCGCTTGCGTTCCGACGACGTGCTAGTTTTTGGATAATTTGCCATAATTTTTTAATAACATAATAACATATAATAATAACTACAATAACAATAATAATATAAATAATAAAAATATAATAATAATAATAACATAATTTAAATCGATTTATGAATCGATTTTATGACAGAGTAATGAGATATACAGAGGAATGAGATAAACAGAAAAATGAATGACGAAATAAAATTCCTGATCTGCTTATAAGGCAGTTAGGAATATATATTTTTAACAAAATTGTTAGTATTTCCCTAATTATTTCTTGTAATTGTTGTAGACTATCAAAATGTCGGAAACAAAGACAAAATCCAGAGAAGAAATTTTAGAAGTAAAACGAAAAGCATGTAAAATACGTTATAATAAAATCAAAATAGATCCAAAATTACATGAGCTACGAAAACATTTTCCCTTCAACAAAGCTTGCTTCCTCAAAATGTATTGAACAAATAGTGCTATGCTTTGTTGGGAACCAATCTTTGTTTCCCGTCGCCTCAATCCATTTTTGTTTTAAATTGGGTTCATGTGGAAAACTAAAAAAATCACGAAACGTTACGATTATTTATTAAAATTGTCTACAAAGTACTTATATAATACAAAATCATTCCTCTGTTTCCGAAATCGATTCTTGAGAATCGATTTGTGTTGCATATGATGAACAGCACTAATCGCTAAAATTGACAGAAAAATGATAAAAGTCCCTGTACTACAAAACCGAAACGATATACGATAGTATCGCTTGTTTCGATATTCATTACTTGTTAAAGCAAAACGTCTCATCGACCGCTCCAAGTAAAAGCTGCAATGTAATAGGAACGTTTTGTTTTTCTCAAATTTGGTATTACCAGGTATTACTGAGGGTATTCGATTAAAAATAATTGTTTTTTTAATTAATTACGCATAATATTAATCAGAAAATGACTTACCGATGGAAGGAAACGTTTACTTTATTATTTCTCCTCGCATTTGTACAGTTTTTACAATTTATAACAGCACAATTAACCATTTTAATATTTTTAACTGACGTCCGACTAGCGCTATGCTCCGATGCAGACTGAGCGCGAAATTGGCCACTTACGATTTTTGTACGTAAGCTAGGCACGCGAAGTAGTTACTCTCGCGTTATCTATGTCTATCTATATCTGTGATCACAACAATGTTTTAAAGCGCTTTTTCAAGTACCTAACTATTACTTGCAATGTGCAAGTTTTGTAATTAATCGGTATTGATTGAGGCCCTATACTTTAAAGGTGCCGCCACCTTTAGTTAATTGTAGTTAGAATAGCCGTTATCTGCTTGTGGAACTTAAAGCTTTCTAAGTTAGCAATAGCTTGACAAAGGTCGGTTTTGTAAAGGCCCGGCCACATAGACGCAGACAACTTATGAGCGCAGTCAGATACTGCCGTAACACTGCAGTCACAGAATAACCAGAATCCAACCTTCCTAACAGTGTTCAAAATTCTTACCTACTTTCATAGGGCTGTCACTCGGTACTTTGACTTACGCACGGACGGTTATGAATGGCCGAAACTACCTATAATGTTTCCTTCCTTGTTTTACTATTTCACGAACGTAAGTTAAGTAGGTACCTACCTATCTAATAGAAAAGGTCAAATGGAATCTTACTAAGACGACTTACAAATATACTTTGGTAGGTAGGTATACTATTCTACAAACCTACCTACTAAAACAAAAATACGAAACGAATAAAACTTACGCCGCGCTTTACTTACGCTTTTGCGCTTACTTGCGCTTAACTTACTTACTTACTTAATACGTCAATATACCTAAGTAGGTATATTGACGTAAGTATTATTCGTTTCGTATTTTGATTTTAAATAATTTGTTATGTAGGTATTAGCTATACATGGATATACAAAAAAAGAAGTCTCTTTGTTATTTCGACCATTATTTGTACACACAGTGCAACAGTTTGGCATCTTTAAAAACAATTTAACAAACGCGTCTAAATAAATATAGTAACTGTTCTGTGTCCGCGTCGTACCCGACCGCTGTCGCTGGCACACCATAAGTTTGTCCGCTAGCTGAGCCGACTGAAACCGGTTTGTACCCGAGCGGGCGCCGGCGCACTCCCCGCGCGCCTTGTCAGTGACAGGTCACGCACACATAGCTGCGCGTGTAGTAGTGTACCTACGCACGGGCGTTAGTATGAAGTTTGGCTTCTGGTTGTTCTGTGCTGCAGTAGTACCGCTGCTTAGTTGTTTTAGTGGTTGCAAGTTCAACTGCTGAGCGTGGGGTCCTACGTTTGATTCCCAGGTGTCATTGAGTTTTTCCATTTGGAATTTCTCAATCGCAACTCAGAGTTTGGAAGTTAGTTGTGTGTCATCCCCGTGACTTGGAACATAAAGCCGTTGGTCCTACGCCTGATTTTCTCCAGCAGTGTCGGATTGCTATTCCATTTGACTAAGAGAGTGAGGGAAGAGGGAGTGCATGGAAACATGGAATTATCCAGTTTAACTTTTCATGAAAGATTGTGATTTAAATAGATTGTTTCATTATTAGATTAATTTATTTTTCATCCCACCATCTCGGAAAGAGTATTTTTAATCTTCAATATCTGAGTGGAAAAGCCGTTTTTATTCTCTAGAGGATAAAGTAAATTGAATTTAGAACATCGTGTGCACTAAGTTTGTGAATTAAAAAAAAAACATTAAACCTATTTACTGCTACCTACCTCTATGGTGCCGAATATATCACACAACTTTTTTTTAATTTGTTAAAAACTCAGACTCGGAACCTTCTTGGTGTTCTTTTTTCAATTTGCTTTGTACGCGGTTCTTTACGCGGCATTTTTTCACTTATGAAACACCTAACCATCTCCCTCTCTCTCCAACATTCACGCCAAGGGAATCCGATGAATCGGTACAACTATTAAGTATGACAGATAGTTTACCGAAAAACAGTACACAAGTGACTAACACCAATATTACAGTACCAAACAAAAATATTACACTCAATTTAAATAACTGTAGCAACGTTACTTTAAAATTTTCTTAATTATACCTTAGTATTATTTTGTTATAATTTAAAGATTATTCTGTAATACTTACCTGTCATAATGTAGTAATTAATACCTAAACTGAAATAAAAGTGTACCTATCTTGTGATTGTAAACGTTTTTTTTTGCATTTAGTCATTTCCTCGCTGAGGTGGAATGAAAAGTTACGTGTTGCACTCGAGTGCAAAGATTTTTCACCTCGTGCTCTTTTGATTCCCGAAAATTGAACACGCGGTTAAAAAGCAACTTTGCACTCTTGTATAACAATTATAACTATTATGAGGGTACTGACATCGTCTTCACATTCGTATAATTATTGAACTAATGTACCTTTACAACTTATTTTTAAAGAATATAGAGTTTCTTGCCCATTCTTCTCCATACGATGCTAACTTTTGAAATAGGCAACTAGATTCAATGGAGTGGAAAAGGTTGGAGGAGGCCTTTGTCGACTGGCAAACAGATCTTCAGAAAATAAGTAAAACTCAAATAAGAGATTAGATTGATTAACATTAAATTTAAGTTTTATATGTATTTGTCATATATTGTAATATGGATCTGAATAAAAGGCTATATTATAATATTATTATTATCTTTGATGTATCTCGGGACCCAGAGGTCCCGGGCCTTTGTAAGGCGTACGAGGAGCCGAAGCCAACTCGCAGAGGCCCCTTAGGTAGCTTTACATGAAATAGGACACCAACCGACGATTATCCCTATATGCACTATGCAAGTGCACCCAAGGACAACCAACAACACAAAGTTAATAATATTATTATTATTCACATTTATTTATTTTATATACATATATAAAATTATTATTATTATTATTAACTAGATTCAATATTATTATTTTTTTCTTTCTTGTAAAAGGTGCCTTTTAATGGTTTAATTGAAATAAATGATTTGACTTTGACTTTGATCGTAAATACACTGCCTTACTTACCTACAACCTACTATTTATTGAGTAAATAAATTATATTGCAGAATTTGCAATTATGTATCAACAAATGTTAATAAAATTAATACTTACAACTAAATAGCAAGGTATCGTTAATAGCAAGTCTCAGTTATCCACATTGCCTTCGTGCGAAGAACATTAAAAACACATGATTGCTTTTAACCGATCATAAAAGTAGTTACTTCGCGTACTAGCCGGCTAATCATAGCTTTAGCCGGCTATTGTGGAGGTAATTAGGCCCTTGTCTAATTACGAAACCGTAAAAAATAATATCCTGAACATAACATCACGCCTGTAAACCCCGAAGGGTTACGCAGAAGATTACCTATTAGTACACCCACATTTCGCCAGTTATGTTTAAGTCCCATTAAATAGGGGGCTAGCCTATTACCATTAACCGGGCACAAATCCAGACTTCAAGGCTGCTACTGATAAATACCTGATGGAAAAACCCAATAACACTTTGCCGGACCTGGGAATCGAATCCAAGATCTCATGCTCAGCAGTCGCGTTTTGTGACCACTGCACCAACGAGGTAGTCAACTAATATCCTGATATTTTATTTTTACAGTTCTGTACTCAAAGCGTACCAAATGGGCCCTGCTTTACTGAGACTCCACTTGTCTGTCCGCCCGACTGATAAAGGGCTGTATCTTTTGTATTGTAATAGGGTAGACACTTGAAATTTTCACAAAGTGTGTATTAGTATAGTCGCTATAACAATAAATAATAAAAATAAAATAAAGTTTAATGAATAAAATAATGTTTAAAATTTTACGGCGGTACGGGACCCTTCATGTGCGAGTTTAACTCTTACTTGGCCGATTTTTTTATATAAGTACAATTTAATCTTGACATGCTTTTCAGAACATTACAGTACCCGGCGATAAATATTACACATCGACCTTTGGAAAGAGACAATCGGCTAATTTCGGCTTCGTAGAGCGTTCTCTGTCGCACGAAATACAAACAGTCCGGTATCTATTAGGAGCTGTTAAAACAATTATGATTTGCTTTTTTTGATAATTCTTTTAATTCTTTTTATAAAATACGATAAAGGTCGATGTGAAATATTTTTCGCCGGGTACTGTAAATGGTTTCAAAATAGATGTTTACAAGTCTGATAGGCGTAGATTGGAATGTAATGTACAAATGTAGATTACCATAATTTAAGTAATCAATTGACTACAATAGGTAGGTATTATTTGCGTCAATTGCTTCCAATTAATTAAAGTTCAATGTATTAACCCTTGAATTTTAACATTGGACATGTTTACGTAACACCATATATTATCCACTCAATTCTATTTATTCCGATACTAAATTATAAATAAACAAAAAAATTGATTACTCATAATGAACGTGGATTCACAAAAACGAATGATCGCGTTAAGGCGGTTACACACAGACGCAGTCAACATTTATTTCTCGGACAAAAATCACATAAACTCCATTAGTTTTAGCATTACACAAAAAGCGGCCAACGATACGTCAACAATAGTTATTAGGCTATATTGTTGAAATAGCTGCATTTTAGTGATATTTTTTAAACGTAAATGAATAATAATTTACGTTACTTTTTATTTATCGTGAAATAAGGCATTCTCCGAGACTGAAGTTACTTTTTGTATACTCAAGCAACATAAATATATCCTCTTAAATGTTTATTATCAAACAGAAACGAAAACAATATCTCCCTCCATTCATTACAATATTAGACAAATAATATTTTACGCTATCGTTATTTACAAAGCAATATAAACCATTTGCCATTTGCTTAGAACTTATATCACGAAAATGCAGTTATTTTAACTATATTAAAATCAAAGTCAATTAATTTATTTCCATTAGACCTTTAAAAGTCACTTTTGAACGTCATTTATAAGAGATTTTTTTTTTATAATATTGAATCTTGTTGTCCATTCCAAAATGTAGTTTCTTATGGAGAAGAACGGGCAAGAAATTCCATATAAATATACACTATTAAAAATAAATATATTTTACAGTAACTTAGGTACTTATTTAACTGTCCTCATTAGGCCGCTTTTAGTCTAATTCGAGTATTTTTCTTTAAAACGTAATTATTTTATCAAATCGCATCTTGATTGTGTTCCCACCTTAACAAGCGGACGAGATGAATCCGTAGCCAAGTCGTCATCGGCCAAATTAAAACTAATTTATGTTGATTGAATTCATAATAGAAAACTATCAACACTGGTCGGAACGGCGCTTATATGTGTTCCCAAATAAGCCACGGATTTTTTTTAAGTTCCACTATACCCTGTTATGATGTAGTTTAATGAATTCTGTAAAGAGTAAAGGTTAGATCAGGCAAGGAAGCAATACGATGGAGTTTACTTTGATTTATTGAAAATGAACTCACATGTAACGGAAACAGAGTTGAAAATATTAATGTGTGACTTCTTCTATTTCATATGAATTTTTGAAGTTTATCTTGGATATCATTGACATCGGTATAGGAATACGTCGCGAGGAAAACTGGACTTATAATTGGTATAAGTCTGAAATCGCCAATCCGCCTTGGTTGAGCGTGGTGATCAAAGCTCGTGCCTTCTCTGTATGGGAAGAGGCCTTTGCCCTGCGACAATAATAGACTCGTGTTGTTATTTTCGGTTCTTTGTTTTTCTTCTCTTATAAGACAGTTAAAGACCTTACACACGGGCCGGAGCCAAGTGTGTAAGGGATAATTTAAATTGAAAATGTGGATGAGATTGTGGAAGAAGTCAGGAACTTTCGGGTGATGCGGCAAGTGTTGAGTATAGTGGCTTTTTGAAGCATGTATAGTATGTGTGTTGTTGGCATGTGTAGATCTTAAGGCTTTGTGTTAGAGTTTTCGGTATTCATTATTATTATTCTCATTTATTAATTGTACATACATATAAATTACATTTTTAAATATTAATATAAAAATACAAACATTTAAAAATATAAAAAATAGTAGCCCAACGGAGGCGGAAACAGGGGATTATTATTATTATTATTATGATTTTAAGAGACTGCCTCAATCAACAATTTGCTATTAAATAAATTATCCAAAACCCTGCAGTGGGACATTAGTAGGCTGGTATTAATATCATTTTAAGTTCCCAATCCTCCTAACCTAACCAACATTCTAACTGCCTCGTTGGTCTAGTGGTCGCAAAGCGCGACTGCTGAGCATGAGGTGTTAAGTTCGATTCCCAGGCCGGGGAAAGCGTTATTAGGTTTTTTCATCAGGAATCTCTCAATAGCAGCCTCGGAGTCTGGATCTGTTCCCGGTTGATGGCAATAGGCTCGCCCCCTATTCCATGGAACTTAAACATAACTGGCGACCCTTCGAGGATTACAGGCGTGATGTTATGTTATTAATACAATCTGAAGGAGTAAATAGAGGCGCATTTTTTTTTATTTTACTTTTATTTTTTTCGGAACATTACTTAAATACTCGTAATTTAGTTCAATAGTAATTGAAAACTAATTAATTATTGAAGTATGGCTTCGGTAACATAACACAATTATTTTGGCATGTAATCTTTGACCTGCATTTCACTGTTACACATGCCTAATTTCACTGCTGACGTCAATGTCAACCATTAATTAACAAACAATTAACTTAAACATACGATTTAATCTTTCAATCATGTTTAATTTGAATATGATTAAATTGTTTTGTTAGTTTTGTTGGTAGGTATTTAGATTTCGGTTAAAGGTTTATTTTCCAACTAGCACTATTCCCGCGACTTCGTTCGCGTGATTTTTCTTACGAAAGAGAAAAAGAAAAGAAAGAAAAGCTATTTATTCCCGCGAAAATGACACACATAACATAAAAAAGAAAATAAAAATTGTACATAAATACAAAACTAGAAAAAAGTTTGTATTAAAAAATTTGAAAAATAAAAAATCAAATAAATACATAAAGAATTATGCGCCACTACCGCGCAAAAGGACGAGGGCTTGATTTTTTTTGTTTCCTAAAATAAAAGAAGACTAAGTTACTCCTTATAACATCAGCTTGTCGCCAGTGAAAGTCTCGTCAAAATCAGTCCAGCCGTTTCGCAGATTAGCCAGAACAAAACAGACAGACAAAGGACGAAAAATTGGTTTCTTCGTGTATATATTGTAAACAGACTCAATTTTATTTATTTGTACATATAGATTTATTTTAAACCAAAACTTTTGTCACAAAAATCCTCTAAACAGTCACCACAGATAGTAATGGCCGTCATTATGCCACAGTTTCAGCCGGCCGAGTAGACAAACCGCATCTAATGGCCGCGTAACAACCAGGGATCCAGCAATTTGGACACAAAACCACAGCCTGACTTGTGCTGCTCGTTTACCTGATTAACTTGAAACTGGAGTTGGTATGCTGAATGAAAACATAACTGTGTCACGACTTTTTGGCGGAGAATTGGTGTATTTTGTTCACTGTTTGTCGTGTTTACGGTTGATTGATTCTCGAGCGGTTTTATGTTTAGGTGAGATAATATTCTGTGGAATTGGGTAAGTATGGAAACGATACTCTATGATAGGTGTTAGTAAATACTTCGTATTCTTCGGCTTTATCTAGTCGTTGGTAAAGGTTTGTTAGTGCTCCGTACACTAAGGATGCCAAACGACACCCTTACTAGTCCACAATCTACCCGTCCGTCCGTCTTTCTGTAACAGAACTGTACCTTTAAGGTCGTAGTACGAAGACATTTCAAATTTAAACAGAGTGTGTATGACTATAACCTCTATAACAACAAATAATAAAAATAAAATAAAGTTAAAAACAATGAAAGTTGGTCTCCATACATGAAACGTGTGTTTTGTATGTAATATTAAATATTGTAGTGTTTAAAGCGATAAAAGAATAAAACAAATAATTCGTAGGAAATAATGCAAAATCATT
Source organism: Hoplodrina blanda (assembly GCA_949316365.1). Lineage (NCBI taxonomy): Eukaryota > Metazoa > Arthropoda > Insecta > Lepidoptera > Noctuidae > Hoplodrina > Hoplodrina blanda. The sequence continues at coordinate 13,677,425 of OX438581.1, forward strand.
AGCACTAAGCGATTAAAATACTGTTACTTATTCATTATTAATTTATTTTTAGCCTTTATTGTCCCATAGCTGAGCAAAGGTCTCCCCATAGCCTTTGCAGTGAATAATTCACGGATAATTTTAAAAATCGAACAATAGATCGAACACATACCTAAATATTTGTTTGTGGAACGATGTCTATACTCACAGATTTTTATATAAATTAAAACTTATTTATTAAACCTTTTTCCTTGTACATACGCTAAACGTAGCTCACGTTTAAGATGTCAACAGGAAAAGGTAGATTTCTTTAAAAATACACAAAGAAAAGAAAAGATCAGCAAAAACAATTGAATTTTCAATATTAGTGTCGAAATAACAAACATTTTGTTCGAATAATATTATTATTATGGCCCTAGGTAAACTACAACTAAAGGTAAAAAAAAAATGGTGCAAAACAAAACTACAACTATAGGTAAAAAACGGAGGTAGGCCTCTATGGAGAAGAACAAGCAAGAAACTCCACGGACACTCTGTTCAATTAGGTTTTTACAAATCCTGGTTTCTTGTTGCTTTTACATGTGAAAACAATCAAATCGAACAATGAAATTGACTGCGTTGAGTGTTTTTTACACCCGATGTAATATTTATCTATGCAAATATAAATATTAAAACTAATCCACCTGAGCATAAAGTTTCACAACAAAATAGCCATTACAAATAATCCGTTTGCATAACGATAATTTTCTATCGATAATAATTTTCATGTCTTAACAATAATTCTTGTTTCTAATGGCTGCCGATCGGCAATTGTTTCGGATCGGTTCACAAACCGATATCATTGCGGTTTCATAAATGGTTTACGGTTTACGTTACGTTAGTAGAAATATTGGAAAAGGCATTTCTTAATTTTACAGATCTTTTAGTGTTTAAATGGGAATTTTGTAATCTGTTACTGGGTTTTAATAGCAGGAAGTTGATTACCTAAGTTTTTTATTAAAGTTGTTGTATTGGTTTACCTAAGTTTTTTATTAGACTGCCTCGTTGGTCTAGTGGTCGTAAAGCGCGACTGCTGAGCATGAGGCCTTGGGTTCGATTCCCAGGTCGGGCAAAGTGTTATTGGGTTTTTCCATCAGGAATTTCTCAGTAGCAGCCTCGGAGTCTGGATTTGTGCCCGGTTGATGGCAATAGGCTCGCCCCCGATTACATGGGACTTAAACATAACTGGCGAAATGTGGGTGTACTAATGGGTACACCTCTGCCTAACCCTTTGGGGATTTCAGGCGTGATGTTATGTGTTGTATTGGTCCAAGATCCCGGAGTGGTTAGGCCTACGTCATCTCATCTGAAATTTGAGGACAGACAGAGGAATGGGCAGTTAATACGGTATACGTTCTTGCTCGGCCACGAAAGATGAGAATTGACGCACCACACAAACTTTATTATTTCGTTATAAATATTTTTAAGAATTTTAATCTAAATGTCATCCAAATATCCCTGAATAGATACACAAGTTATGGATAACTATTTCGTACATCTATACCTGCGCAAGCTCTCCACTACTGACGCTTGTCAAGTCTCATCTTTCTTGGCGCATATTATATCTCTAACGGCTGATTTTTCTATAGTCAGATAACTTTTATCCAAAGAATAAATATGACAGTTTAACTTTTTTTTATACAAAAGCTGTCCAACCGCCATATTTATCCCTCCGTTAAGAGTTATCTGACGATTGAAAAATTAGAACTTACTACTTAGTATAAAACAAAGTGGCTTTCCGCCGTCTGTACGCATTTATTTATATAAATATACCTAGTAAGATTCAATCGTAACATTTCGTAGCTCACAGTAACAATTACGATTGCGACCGCGATCAATTGCGATCGCACGCGACTTCCTCGGCGCGACCGCAATCATGGCGCCAAATCGATCGAAACCATCGAGATGTTTGCTTTTGCTCTTATCTGTCATTATCTGTGGTGTAAAGTGGTTCTACTCTATGACTATTGACTATGGGTAATCAAGTACAATGAGTTTGAATTTCTCTATTTTTTTTTTCTTGGCTTGAATTGTATGTTAGGATATTTGATACGTGTGTGTGGAAGTAATTGATTTCTTCGCAGAAAATCAGGGCAATCTTGCTAGCTGTTTGGCTATCCATCTTTATTATGATAGTCATTAGAAAGAAATACTACGAATATTATAAAGCTGAAGAGTTATTTTGTTTGTTTGTTTAAACGCGCTAATACCGGAAACTCCCAGTCAGATTGGAAGAGTTCTTTTTGTATATGATAGCCAGATTCATAAGGAAAACTATAGGCTTGTATCACATCACGCTACGACCCACGGGAGAGGAGCAGTAACCAAAGACTGACGAAACTTAACGCGGGTAAAAAAACCACATAGACGAAGTTGCGGGCAGAAGCTAGTTTTCCTATACATATAATAATTTTTTAAATTTACAATGCGGATATAGCTGGCCAGTATACCTAAACATATTATATTTAGAATATGATGATTTCAATATGTATGACATAATAATTATTGGTATAATGTTTTCAATCACGTAGATTGTCTATTCCGGTACAGTAACCCACGTTCAGAGGTTACAACTTTACCTACCTTAGAGGTAAATTTTTTAGATGAACACAATTCAACTTAATTCTGGTAAAACAAGCCTACCTACATACGTACGTAATTAAATTAATTGCGTCATACAAATTCATTATGCCAAATGTGTAAATTACTAACCACAAATAACAGTTCAATGTAACACTTAGAATATATTTAGAATTTAATAGATGTAAGTGTGTCTCTTATTCAAAGAAAGATTAACCTAAAAACTGACCTCAGTGTCATAAATCTTATTTTTCTTCATAAACAACAATGGACATTTAAATGCTATCAATTTTTATTTTGTGGTTACGTGGCCAGCTTATCAAAAGTCTAGACGCCATTTGTAACGGCCGAGACGTTCCGATTTCAAACAAATTTCAAATCGAGTTCTTTATAAATGTCATTTGTTTGTCGACTTCGGCGCGTGCCCGCTAATGGAAAGCTTTACCCAATGATTCGTTTTTGGAAAAAAATTAAGAACTGTCACGAACTGTTTTTGGTAATCCATTTTGGAATTTATTGTACAAAAAATAAGGTTAGAATTTCATTGTGACTTATGTACAGTTTGGATGATTCGGCCCCGGTTCGTGCTAACGTTATCAGCCAGCATTATTTGCTTCGAGTTTCGATGTTTCTTTTAACCTTTTATCGAATTCCCAAAGAGTGTTTTGAATTAAAACATTATTTGCGTGTTGTGAGCGAATTTAAAGTGCTTCGCGATTAATCGAATCGAAACACAATCGTGTTTGATTTAATCGATATTTATTTAGAGTTCGTTCTAAATTACTTTGGTATGGTTTTATATACATTTTAGAAATTGGTATACATATTAGCTCTTCCGAATTAGAGGCGTGGCACCATTTTCCTTATACACCGGTTTTATATAATATGTTTTAGTAGGATGGTTATAGGCAGAGCCTCTGAGACAAGGAATCTTCATAAAAAATAAATAACCTGATGGAATCCTCAATATTATAATAATATCCACGTGGCTAGAAGGTCATACTCGTATGGCTGGAGACCTATCGAGTGTCGCATATCACCGCATAGGTTAGGTTATTAAAGGGTTATACGGCGAAAAGGCTATAGGTACGGCTTATGGGTTTTTAAAGTCACTGGTGTAAGAATCAACCGCCTAACCATTAGTTAGGGCATGTAATTTAAATACCTACATTAGGGCCTAATGTATTTAAATTACATATTTTATTATCAACTTTTGATTATTATGTGTGGCAACTTTGTTAATCGAAGTCTATGTCAAAGTGACAGCTGATGTTTTGGACATTGACATTGACATTAATATAACATCCGTCACTTGGACATAGACAGGTGAATCGTTGAAAATGACGGTTATAGCAGATGTTATTTTTAAAAGATAACAATAAGTAAATCGCATAAAAGTGGAGTAATCCTACGTTGTTTGATTTAATACTGTGCAAGCCTTTCACTGGCTATCTTCATCATTACACGCCTACATGGTATGGTCTTCATAGTATATTTACCTACTTAATACTTAGTGCGACTGCAGAGGGTGAGGTCCTGGGTTCGATTTCCAGGTCGTGAAAAGTGTAATTGGGTTTGCAATTAGAATTTCTTTATACCAGCCCGGAGTTTGAGGTGTGACACCTCCGTGCCTCGAAAAACACATTGAGTCTTTCGCCTAATCTCTCCCCGGTCTTGTCAGATTGCCGGCCCATCGGATTATAAAGGTGAGGGAAGAGGGTGTGCTCGCAGATATAAGTACTTCCTGCACTTATACTTATGTGCGCCCACATTTAGGTATGCACTATAATATCTCCTGCGACTCCATTTGAAATTCAGTTGGGAGAGATTACTTAGATACTTACTTAATTAATTGTTGGCTGTGTAGAGAAGACTGCACCTTAGAATGGAAAAAATTGAATATCTTTTGCGGTGATGACATCATACTCATATCTCGCTACACACATAATCGGATGTCATAAATAATTTAAAAACTTAGTTGACAACATAATAATTATCAATTGGATAATAATTTCAATCAAGTTTCTTAATTTACCTCTCTATTTCAATTAATTATAGAGTAATAAATTATTGTCACTTAAGCTGCACGTTTAATTAAATATTTCCTTATGCTGATTGCTTATTAATCCGTTTGCAAATTTTGGTAGGTGATTGATTAGAAAATTCTTAATTTTAATTTGAGGTCTACGTTCAAGAATGAGAGATAGAGGTCTGAGGTACTCGTGGCTAAATAATAACAGCCGCACGGGTCTATCTATCAGGTTAAGCTACGCTTGCCGGGGTTGGTCGGTGGATGGATGACCATCTTTACACACAGAGATTCCTCCGTGCATCGGAAAGCACGTTAAGCCGTTGGTCCCAGCTTTCATGCGTGGATCTTTGACAGTCGTTACAAATCGTCAGAAACTGAAAGTTGGACAAACAGTTTTACCGAGGGATATCGTATTAGGGATATCCTATTACAGGTACTGGTTGTGGGGGTCAGATATAAAATACTGGATCCAAATGCATTTGATTAGACAAAGCCGACGAAAAAAAATAAAAAATACTGCTCGTAAGTAAACTGTTTCAGTCCTATAGGTACGTTTAACATAGTGAACTACGAGTCAATGTTAAGATTATAATAAAGATAAAGAAGTATTGAATTTGTAATTGATAGATTGCACAGAATCTGGTCAGTAAGAAGTCGGACTCCGGTCTTTTAAGTTGACCACCCCTGATCTATCACTACACATTTTCCTAATCAAAGAACTCAAAAAACACTGCATCACAAAAACCAAATTACATAACTCCAAACATTAATTCATATAAACAAAAATTCAATCAGCGACGTCTCAAGGCTAGGCTTGGAGTCATTAAACTTGATTCTTCAACAAAAAGCTGTATGACGAGCGATTCGATGCACAACCCTTGCCTTCACGAACATTCAGCAAAAAACCTCTGATCTTCGATAACTCAATTTGGACCAATTTATTGCCGGACGGTAATAGGTGCAGCTACCTTGCTTTTTCTTAATTAGTTTTGGATGGACGTGACGATATGGTGGATTGTTAGGTGTAGGTTGAGTGTTGGTGCGTTTACCTTTATTTGAATTAAAAGCTTACATGTAAATGGTATTGCTGGGACATTACTTTTATTTTTGTGTGAAAAGTCGCTGTTTATGTTCAAAGACTCGAACCATTGTAATAACGATTACGATCCCTGAAATACAATAAAAATTTTAGATAGTGTATTTTAAACAAGCGTTCGTAATAAAAAACATAAAGCCGTTGCGTTGAAGCTTTGACCTTCAACATCTCTGTAGGTAACCAGAAGCTTAACAAAAACAAAATAAAAACACAATTATAGGAAAAACATGTTACTTTCAGCCTTGTTATGTGTTTTTATACCCGTTACGTAAAACTAAACTAAAATTGAAAGAATTTTAATGTGTTAAAAGGGACATCGTAATACAAACTTTTAAGTACCTACCATGAATTTTTCAATGCATGATTCTTGACGCACCAGCGTCTACACATATTTCGTAGGGTTTTAATTTAAAAAATCTGCTATTCTTTACCTACATTTTGACCGTGTAGGTGCCTTAGTTTAGTGTTGGACAGTATTTTTAAAAAACCTAGGTACTAAAAACTTTTTTTTAACTAAAAGTTTCAATGCTTGCTACGCAAAGTTTAAAATCATGAATTGAAACCACCGTAAAATCTACGTTGCGTCACGTTGTCCCTTCCACTCTTGTATATTCTTCTCCATTTCAAATCAAGAACTTGAATTAGGCAATTAGAAATATCAGCTACTTGTGATTAATATAGTAGGCGCGTCGTAGGGCGGCCGGCGCCGGGTAGTCGAATAATTACCCGAGCTTAATACCGGCCGGCAGCCTCTTGTTTCGCAAATCATCGTCGCTCATTTATTCAAACATTGTACTGGTGAACGGTCAAGTGTTTCGATGTTTGTGTTAGACGTTGACTGTCAAAGTCAAAAAATTCTTATCTCAGTCTCCATCTGTCAAAAATACCTCTATTTGACAAGAACATTGTTTGTCACCAAGATGCCATTACGACTAGATTTTGAATATTTTTAATTAGTAAAATTTGCCTTAGATCCGTCAATCATAAATTATTTAAAATGATTCGTAATTCAAAATCTCGTACAAAAAAATTATTTTCATTTTGAAATTATATAAATTAATTATTTGTATTTGTTACTGGAATTCACCTGCATTAAATTCATTTACTGAATTTCACTGAGAACTTCAGGAAGTCCAATGAATAAAATTTTATAGTACTTAGCTGTTTATTCTGATAATGGTGTCGATTCCCTGTTCACAAACTAGACTAAATTTAGAGAATTGATATCTCTTACTAACATACAGCGAAAGAAAAGGACGGTGACATTTAAGAACTAAGTTAGAGATGTCAAATTAGTTTTGCCTTGAACTTTTCCGTATTTTTAATCTATACGTTTTAAGATGTCAACTATAATAATTGTATGAATGTGTCAGATTGACTAAATTTGACAGCTCTTATTTACATTAGTCTCTTTCTTGTTTTATTGGACAGAAAAAGATAGAAATAGTCTAATATTAGTTTAGTTTGTGAACAAGGGAATCGGCACCATTATTTGCTCAGGCTATTCAGTCGGATCTGCAGTTGTCCTTTTCGCACGCCGAAGCTCCCAGAGCGACATCGATAGTTTCTTCTGATACCAAATTTTCAAATATCTCTCCAACAGAGATTCCTCTGCAAACTTTGTTTTTAAAATAAATCAGAGTCTAAACACAATAGTCCTTGACTGTACAATAGCAGAGAGCGATGTAAATTGAATTAGTGGGCGTGTACACGGTGCGGCGGCGGTACGGTACCTACTGCGGCACCGGACTCATGTGAAGACATACGATTACACAGAAGCAAGCATTTATTATAATTAATTGTTGAAAAAATAATTATAGACATCGCCATGTATGTATGAGTATTAATTGTGAAATAATTATTGTATGTAATAAAAATCTTATATTTGAAACCCGTGGATGGTAAAGTACTTCAAAGTCAGAGTCAAATCATCACACACACACACCCCCCATCACGCCTGTAATCCCCGAAGGGTTAGGCAGAGGTGCATCCATTAGTACACCCACATTTTGCCAGTTATGTTTAAGTCCCATGTAAGCGAGCCTGCTGCCATCAAGTGGACACAAATCCAGACTCCGAGGCAGCTACTGAGAAATTCCTGATGGAAATAAATGAATCGAACCCAAGACCTTCATGCTCAACAGTCGCGCTTTGCGACCACTAGACCAACAGCAACAAGGCAGTCAAAAGGAAGTCAAATCATTTATTGCAATTAAACCATTAAAAGAATTGAATCTAGTTGCCCATTCCAAAAGGTAGTTTCGTATGGAGAAGAATGGGCAAAAAACTCCTCTTTTAAAATTAATGTCTTACAACATTTCTACAGAATCATACAGGATTACACGTTATTAAATGCAATACGCCTTGCAAAAAAAATCACTATAATAAAAATATCTTTAATAACGTACAAAGTATAACATATTAAGAATATGATGATATTTTTCTACTACTGTTAAATACTCCATAAAGTAGACTGCTTGATATTTGAGCCAAAGAGGTCCATTCTAAAAGTGCTTGTCTATTTCCACTTCCAAGAGATCTGTCATTTTAGTATTTAAATGATGACAGTTATTGACGTTTTGACGATTGATTATATATTGACGAATATAGGTATATTATTTATTATGTATAGATGTATAGATATTAATCTATACATAATAAATAATATATTCGTTACAACAAACCTTCACCCACGTTTTATGGTACCATGTAGTAATGTAAATTAAATTAGTGGGCGTATACACGACTCGATGGCGGTACTCTATACATATCTATACATTTAATGTATTATATGTACACGGAAGCGATCGTTAAAATTAACCGTGTGGATGTTTGTGGATGCTGAGATTAGCTACCGCTTTTGCGGTAGATTAATTGAGATAAATCATGAGTTACTTTTATCTTGATGGGTGGTTATGACCTTTAAAATTTGTTGTTAGTTTTCAAGCAAGATTTATAATGTGGATGATGCGCGTTTCTTTATGAAAACACTAGCTTTTGCCCACGACTTCGTTTCTGTAAATTTCAGAATTTAGTCAAAAATCCTAATCATCCATCGGGGACACAAAAACGGGATGGAAAGTAAGCGTTGCTATTCCGCTTATGTGCTATTCCAGACTATAATCTATCTCTGTGCCAAATTTCATCTAGATCCATTTAGCTGTTCTGGCGTGATTGAGTAACAAACATTCACCGAAACTTTCGCAAGACTAGCACTTTTCCCGCGACTTCGTTCACGTGATTTTTCTTACGGATCCCTATTTTTTTTTAAATAAAATATAGCCTATGTTACTCGCAGATAATGTAGCTTTCTTATGATGAAAGAATTTTTAAAATCGGTCCAGTAGTTTTTGCGTTTATCCATTACAAACAAACAAAAATACAAAGTTTTCCTCTTTATAATAAGTGTAGATTAGTGTAGATACAATATTATATTAGTAAGTAAAATAGTTAAATAAGGACACTGATTATAGCGTCAGATCTTGGCCGAATAACCGCCATTATAAAAATATCTTTCTTTTAACAAGAAATCTTCACACTCCTAATTAACCGCGTATATATTTTGACATGTCATGTGATTTGAATTCGGAACACGTCTCGCGATAATGCAAAACGTATAGAATCTCTTTAAATGAAGCGTTGGACCATTTTATTTTCTTAATATATCGTTTGACAGTTAATTAATATTAACTTTTGATTGTGTGTGTACGAATTTATGTTGCCATATTGTGATTCGAATTTTGAAAAGCATTTTTTTTAAATTTTTTTTTTGTGTAGTTGTTTTAGTACTTTTCGATTAGCATTTATTACTTCTGTATATCAGGCCACGCTTCAAACGTGTGGCTTACCTAAGTATTTATCTTAGATTATTTATTGTCGTATTTATATGATTCTAAAGTGTGGCACGTTTATCAATATTATCCTAATTTATGAATAAAGCGATGCTAAAAACACATTCGTCGGAAATTAAACAATACAAAAAAGAACAATAGCTCCGGTAACGAAAACAGCAAATTAAAATTTTAAGAACAAAATTAGTTCTGTCCTATTAAAATTCTCATTCACAAACTATCCCCATTTTTCCTAATTACAAAATTCGCCACATCGTTACTGGTAACACAGCGGTTCAATATTTTGGCGCCAACACGAGGCGGTGTTGTTTGAAACAAAGGCGGCGGGCGCAGGCGCAGGCTGATTGCGCGCCGGTGACTTGCGCGATGCGCGGGCGCCTGCGGCTCGCCGTGAAATTGGGCACACCATATGTACAAGGTTCCGTACCCAAATTAGGGTAAAATAGGGATTATACTAAAGAATGTTTCAATTTTCTGATGTGTAAAATTTTAAGGGTTTGGGGAAATTGATTTTTTCGGTCATAGAGAGGATAGAAAGCAATTTGATGCGCTAGTTTAGGATTTTAATTGAGAAAATGGCCTGATAGGGCTATCCTATTGGCTGGTTTAGCCTGGCCTGATTTCGTGAACAATATGGCGGACCCCGCGTAAACAGAAAAAAAACCGTGTCATGCCTGTAATCATTAGGCCTTGGTTTACGTACACATTAGTATACCAGCTCATAATGAACTAGACTAAAATAAAAAATTACTTGACAAAACATTCTATTGTTATCCATTTATCTACATAACAAAATCTTTCAAAAACTGTTTCAGTAGAAGAACTAATCAACTATATTTCTAGTCTTTGCTACTTGAATATTTGTATACATATAAAAATTTAACAAAACCCGTTTCAGTAGTCTATACATATAATATGCTTTGTCCTCAATGACTGACTGACTAATGGATCAACGCACAGCCTAAACCGCAGCTGATCATTGAGACCTGAAACTTGGAGGGTAAGTATGCCTATGACGTAAGCATCTGATAAGGAAGGATTTTCTAAAATTCACCCTTTACGGGGATAAAACGGGACTTTCGGATAAACGGGACGGGATTCGCGGGCAGAAGCTAGTCGATTCTAAAAAGAGCTGCATTATTGTTTTACTCATTGCTGACGCAAAAAAAAGAAAAGTTGTAAAATCTGGTTCCTCATTCTTATTTCCGAACTACTAACACACCCCCAAAACTTAATCTAGTCGGCATATCGCTTACAAAGCACGCCTTCTTAATCTATTTATTGATTCAATAGTAATTCTCTCCACCACAATACTGACAAACAAACAACGGTAGTTCATTGTAACTGCGGCGGCTTCTTTGTGACTAACTAAACGTCGATGACTATACATTTCGGTTTAATATACACCATATAACGCCTTATATAAAAGACTACTTATATACTAAAGGCAAAAAAGTCTTGAACTGCGGTCGAATGTGGAACTAAATTAAAACGTATAGAATTTTGACGTTTTCTTTTGCTAGTGGCGCCCTCATCATATGTTTAGTTATGCTGGGGAGATTGTACTTTTAATGCATTGTGATGCCGATTGATATTATAACCAGTGGTAGGTTTTTTGTAGTCGCTGATATTTGAAGTCGTATTTTTTTGAGGTATAGAAAATCGTTCATGAATTAGACTGGATAATATATGAGAGCGTATAAGAAATGTATTAGATGTAAAATGGCGTTAAATTAAGTAAGTAAATATTTTATATTAGGTAGTGTATCATTGGTCTAGTGGTCGCAAAACGCGAGAGCTGAGCATGAGGTCTTGTGTTCGATTCCCAGGTCGGGCAAAGTGTTATTAGATTTTTCCATCAGGAATTTCTCAGCAGCAGCCTCGGAGCTTGGATTTGTGCCCAGTGATGGCAATAGGCTCGCCCCCTATTACATAGGACTTAAACATAGCTGGTAAAATGTCGGTGTACTAATGGATACACCTGTGCCTAACCTTTCGGGGATTACATGCGTGATGTTATGTTATGCTATTAGGTATATAAGGTTCATAATAAATAGAATCATGAACAGGCATAAAATGGGGACACTTTTTAGTAAAAAGTAACGTATTTATAAACCCTATAAGTATGTGTTTTAAGGAACGTAGCAACACTTTAAATTTTCTTAATTCATTAAAATAACAAACATTGAATTTCAGAAGCATTATTGTCAAGTAGATGATTAAAATTTTGACCTACTTACATACTCAATAATGAAGCTTTTTCATTATTTTGTGTATGAGCAAACTTGAAGCAACTGATAACACACCCTTTTTACTGTAAAAACAAGCTAGCAACGGCGTATTGGTAGCCTTTGCATCTGCCAAGAAGTATAGTAGTCAGACCACCACGCCAGCACAATTAAAACCTAACCCCATCACCGCCAAACCAAGACATTAGCATCCCAACCCTTTCCACATAAATCGGAACCTACCCTTTTCGTCTTCAGTAATGAGAACATTACCATACAAATAGAACCAGCCTGGCCCAGCGTATAATTGGGTTCAGCACCCCGCTGGTCCGAAAGCTTTGAGTCCGCCGAACGCACGGACACACCGACTGCAATATATATTTATATATATGAATGTTGGTTGCAATGATTGCTTCACAAATATTGGTAGATGGTGATTAAGTGTGACCTATATTTGTTTATTAGAAAATGTAGATCGATAAAGCTTTTGTAAAAAATGTTATTAGCAATGCGGATGGAGGTGGACTATGTAATAAAAATGATATCAAAAGAAATGGCTATAGTTCTGGTCTGTGTTATTAAGTTTTTCCATTTGTGTTTTTTCTTTTTTTTGTGTAACTTTGAATTGAATGTAATGTACTTAGGTGAAATTGTAGTAGACATGCTGTCTCCATCACTATTTTAATAGACACCTTTTGTTGATTGAAATGTCCGCAGTGAGTCCTGATATAGATTTTAATTTACCTTACTTAATTTCCTATATTTTGTTTTCGTATTCGTTTTCCCTTAAAACTACATCAGCTTTTGCGTGACACTAGCGTAGCGGTTACGCTTGCGTAGACGTCTACGCAGGGTCTACGCGGCAACTACGCAAGACATCGCTTACGCACGAACAAATACCGTAAACATTTTGCCATCGTCACTAATTCAACACTCACCTTCAGTTGACCGAAAATATATCTATCATGTCGTGGCAACTTTCTTTTGTTTTATTTTGTATATTTTCCTTCGATGCTTCTACAATAGTTTTTGCGTTAAGTTTGCGTGGCAATAGCGAGCTGCTTTGACATCTACGAAGAGTCTACGCGGCACCTACGCGAGACAAACACACTCGAACAAATACCAACAAAAACACTTGCAAGTGATTATGCAAATATTATCAAAATGAATTAAAAATTAACTTAGTAAAAGTAATTTTCCGTAAAGTAAGTCAAGCTATTATCCCAAGGGAACACATTACCGGCATAAAAGTATCCAATGTGTTAATCCAGGAAATGGTCTATCTATGTGCCAATTTTCATCCAAATCTGTTCAACGGTTTACGCGTGATTGAGTAACAGACATCCAAACATCTTCACAAACTTTCACATTTATAATATTACTAGCTTTTGCCCGCGACTTCGTCCGCGTATATGTCGGTTATCGCGGACGCAGACGAACTCGAAGTCGAATAAAAAGTAGCCTATGTCCTTTGTTGGGGTTCACACTACTTCACACTTACCCTGTACCAAATTTCACACAAATCGATTCAGTAGTTTAGGCGTGAAGAAAAGACAGACAGACAGAAAGACAGACAGACAGACAGAGTTACTTTCGCATTTATAATAGTAGTTAGGATTAGTAGGTTTTTTTAAAAACACAATTGACATAAAAAACTTCAAAATTTAAAGTAAAATGGCGGCTTTATCATTAACGTAAAGTCATGCCTCAATTTCGACCAATCAACTTGCAGAATCAAGCCTAGTTTTGAACAACAATAAATAATATCTAATCAAATGCTGCAATTATCCATATTTCCATTATCACAACCATAAATATTGGGGACCGATCGACCGACAGATTTGAGTAAAATCTGCCGTTGCCTGCAGCGGTTCCGTAGACGAGAACCTAACTAGAATTTATTACTAGGGGACAAATACAGAATGTATAGGGCTTGGACAATCGTATTTTAATTTGCGAGGGTTAGCTGTTTATAAAGACATATTAAGTGACCCCTGATAAAATTCTTTACGTTTTTAGGTACTTTATGGATTTTACACTCTATAATATTAAATCACAAAACATCACGCCTGTAATCCCCGAAGGGTTAGGCAGAGGTGTACCCATTACTACTCCCATATTTCGCCAGTTATGTTTAAGTCCCATGTGGGGGACGAGCTAATTGCCATCAACCGAGCACAAATCCAGACTCCGAGGCTGCTACTGAGAAATTCCTGATGGAAAAACCCAATAACAGTTTGCCAGACCTGGGAATCGAACCCAAGACCTCATGCTCAGCAGTCGCGACCACTAGACCAACGAGACAGTCAGATTCTCCATGAATATTTTTTATAATACCTACTATACAGCTGCTTTTAACAGTAATCATTAACTTATACGTGCATTATTGTAGGTACTCATTTGACAGCCTCTCATCTTCCTCTACTCTTGAGTAAATCCCTCACAATTTTGGATTGTTAATTCGACCATTTGCTATGGTCTGAAGCCCGACAGAAGATCAGTAACTAGCAAAAAGTTGTATAGTATTTGAATTATACAACCAGAGATGTAACTTATCTAAGATACAAGTATCTGAAATACAGATACAAGATACAAAATACGTATTTTCATCTTGTATCTATAAAACTTTTTTAAAATTCATTTTGTATCTTGTATTTAAATACCTTTTGTTTGGTATCTTAGTATTTTGTAGATACTATGTTGGATAAAATACTTTTTAACCGACTTCAAAAAAAGGAGGAGGTTCTCAATTCGGCCGGTATTTTTTTTTTAATGTATGTACACCGATTACTCCGAGGTTTCTAGTCTGATTAGTTAGTGTGATTCTTTTTTGTTCGATGCAGTATACTTGCCATTTGGTCCCATAAAAATTTCATCCAATTTGGTTTAGTGCTTTGTATTTTGTGAGCATTTTTCTAAATTAAATATATCGTGTGAGGTATTGTTTGAAAGGGCTTTTATTAAGGATTTCAAACATTAACACACAAGCACTAAAAAGTTAAAAATAAAAAGCTTTTTTACAAAAAAAGACAACCGCCTTCAAAAACTAGAAAATAAAAAATAACTTTATTTTGGAAGTCGGTGGCAATATCTACATAACAAAAAACAAAACCAAAGCCACCGACTTCCAAATTAAAGTTATTTTTTATTTGGTAGTTTTTGAAGGCGGTTGTCTTTTTTTGTAAAAAAGCTTTTTAATAATAGATAACTGATTCTATGTATTCACATACACCACTGCCGCAGGGACACTATAAAAAAATTGCTTGTCGATGGCTTGTCGACTCGCCGGGCGATACAACGGCTCTGCAGCAGATTTAAAATGTCGCTCATATAAGCCCACATACGCCACGATTCTGCACGCAGGGTCCCTGCAGTTGGGCTGTGAGTAGCCTCCTTTGATTATTCCGCATTATAGTCTGTGTTGTGTAAACTGTTTGAAGAACTGGTTTTACTTAAGTCTCAATTAAAACCTTAAAAATATAATAAATTAGGTTGTGTCACGTTTAATAATAATAATAATAAAATTCATTTATTTTCTCACCACAATATTTAAAAGTTTACATGGAAATATTGTTTAGCATTAGAAATTATTCCAATATTGTGGGAGACTGGTGCCTAAGCTAGGCTATTAGCCTGTGTTATAGGACACCAGGTCCCCATCCCGATTTACAATGTCAGGTCGTACTAAAGCAATACACCTTTAGTTGCGGCAAGTTCAGTGTTGTGGGAGGTGAGTAATATGAGGGTGTGTATTAGCTGTAAGTAAAGTATGTGAGTGTGAGGGGGTGTGTAGGGGTGTGATGGGGTGTGTTTGTGTGGGGGTGTGTGTGTTTGTGTGGTGTTAGATTGCTGTACGCGTAAATATTGGTGTTATGGAGAATAGTTGTAGAGGGTATATTATAACTGAAAGGACTATGAGTTAACCATAAGGACACGTTCGGTACTATCGTAAGATAAGTCCTGGAGCCAATTGGTAAGTTTGGTCATCAATGAACTTCTGGTGAGAGGATATATATGGAGAAGACGATGGATTTTATTATAAATTCTAGCGCTAAGTACGCCGAAGTGGTGGCCCGCGAATGAAGTACGACATTGGGTAGGATTGCAGACTGGATGACCTTTGCGTTTCCTTAAGATTTTGTCGTCAAGAGGGAGCAGAGAGTGACGGCGTAGAACAGCACGCAGAATGAACAGTTGGCGCACTGTTAGGACCTTAGACTCAGAGTAGAGCAGAGCAGTTGGATAATCTCTGCGTTTGAACTGCATAACTTTTAGGACTGCCCTTTGGGCTCGTTCAACCTGAATTAGGTGGGTTTTGCAGGTTCCTCCCCATGCAGAAATGCAGTAAGTAAGAACAGAGACACACAGGCTCTGGTACACAAGGAAAAGGGTTTCTCGATCAGCTGAGTGTCTGAGTTCTTTGAAAATATATAAAAATTTCCTAATTCGCGAGCAGAGGGCTTCAGTATGGGGACGCCAGCTAAGATGCTCATCAATTTGAACTCCGAGGTATTTGGTACTTGGAACCAGTGATAGGGTTAGGCAAGTGCAAGTATTCGGACTGTGATCCAAAGAGTTCTGGCAGGTGTGGGCTTTGACAATATCAGTACCCACAGGTGGTATGATCGTGTGAGGGAGAGTGAAGCGAACAAGCTTGGTTTTCTCGACGTTAAGGGTTAACAAATTCGCAGACAGCCAAGCGCGATCAACGCGATTTACATACATAAACTCACGCCTTTTTCCCATGGTGGTAGGCAGAAACCACAGAACGCCACCTGCTACGATCCTTACATACTCCTTTCGCCTCATCTACATTCATACATCTCGTCATACAAGCATGCCGGTTACGAGTACTCCGCACCTGACCTTTCTGAAGAACCTCACCAATAAGGTCAGTGCAGTAGGTCTTCCTAGGGCGACCCCTCCCTGCGTTACCACTCATCTCTGCCATATAAATAACTTTTGTTACGCGATTTACAAGTTAAAAAAATAATTTTTTATTAAAAAAATGCTTTTTACAAAAGTATTTTATCTATAAAAAGTATTTGAAAGATACGTATTTTATATCTAGTATTTCAGATACCATTCCAGAAAGTTATTTGCATCTGGTATCTGAAATACCTACCTAATTTAAAAGTATTTTGGATTTTGTATTCCAGATACTTTATTTAAGGTATCTTGTACATCACTGCAACTAACAGACATGTAAAGGTTGTATAATAGTTTTGTAGCAGTTAACAGTTTTATAGTAGTGTTTATATTAGTTACTTGGGCAGGGTCACCAACACTTTCAGCTGCTATGACCATTGACTTGACTATAGTTTCAGGCTCTATTTTTTGGTGTTTAGAGATCTCTCTACGTTCCTTTCAAAAATGTAAAGTAGGTACTTATTTCCTGATTTTCAAAGATGAGACAACCCTACACACATTTTGTTCATATTTCTATTTCATTCAGTGTCGAAGTTGATTTAGTTAGGGGTCCCACGCTATCTCAATTTATGTTGCTAAATTAAAATAAACGAAAGCGAATTTGTTACTGCTAATTGTGAATTGAAACATTATTTATCGTTAAGTACCTCTACTTATCCAGGTAGGTACGTATTGTGTTGTGCAAATTGTAATTCTATTATCCTTGTTGTATTTTAGCACTTAGGTACACTTACTATTCAATAAAATTTAAATTAAATACAGATAACTTATTTTTGTATGCCAGCTGTCAAACGATACAGTTCAGTGTTGCAAGAAAATAGAAAAAAAAAACCTGCCCGTGCCGTTATTTTAATAGAATATTTAAACTTTATTGATTGGAAAAATATACATTAAGTGGGTAATTCATTAGGCCTTAGTAGGTAGACTAGACACACTTATTAACATAGGTAGCTCATAATGAACTAAAAGAAAAACAGAATAAAAAATTACTTGTCAAAACATTTCATTCCTATCATTTTAGTTTCTTTTTTACCTATTCCCTACCAGCCGGAGGTCGCGGCTTGTCTAATTATGATAATTACTATAACACCTAACTACTTAAGAGCCGCCATAATTATGTCAATTCAACAACAACGCCTAATAAATAAAAGTAACACAAAAAACAGCAACACATTAAGAAAATACCGTCAACCGGTGTCTTTTGTAACCTTAAACACTTGCCTTATCAATAAACGCAATTATAACTCATTAGAACAAATCGATCGAGCGGAAAAAATCGCGCAGTAATTGACGTCATTGACGACTAAAAAGTCGCTCAGTCGCAATTGTAGGCCGCTGAGGGGCGTAGAGGCCCCGCCTTCAGAGGCGTAGGGAGGGCCGCGCGAGTGCGACGGCCGAGGAGGACGGAGGACCAGTCGGCCTCACCACCGCGGAGTCACCGCGCGTTGCGCGCGACTGTCGCAAAAATTCGCGCAACTGCCGGCGGGGAATATACGTGCCTCTAGTGGAACCATACGCTCTTATCATTTGTATTAGAGTGACTTCAGTGATTAGACTGTGCCAATTGACACAACATAAACGTGAATGCGACTTTAAAAAAAATTGCAAGTTCCCAGCAGTGACTTAAAACTTTAGTGGCCAGTGACTAGAAAAGTGCAAAAAATCTCTCGTTAAAAAAAAAGTTGCAATGAGTTCTAATTTCAAATCATCTGTCAAACTTTCCCGCGCGACGTGATCGAAAATGTCAAATAAAAACAAAAGTACTGTTCTGGAAAAATTGTTTTGTGCCAAGGTTGCTGACAAAAATGGACTTGACAACTCGTCGCGGGGACATGTTGGAAGGAACCGGGGAAGTTTTAACTTTGAACGGGAATGAACAGGTGTGCCGGGAGCTTGTGAACGGAACGGACAGCGGTTGTGACGTCAGCACCGTGACGCCGGAAGTGACGACGTCGAGGAAGACGAGTTCGTTTAGTATCCGGAACCTCGTTGGTACTGGTGATTCGGATAGAAGTTCCGATAAGCCTAGCGATGGTAAGTGTAACATTTTTTTATTTGTAAGTAGATATTATTAGATACGTAGTGCATTCACCAAATGGGTGGATTTTAACCCTTGACTCGAACAGTAACTTTAAATTAAAATCTCAAAAAAGTGTGTTGGGAAAAAACATCAGCTGTTCAGATTATAACCATCAGAATTTTAAAAGTTTTCAGGACAGAGATATAAAAAGACAGAAAAAACAAAATTAACTTTTTAGGTTCACAACAAGTTGATGTTTTGATTTTGGATTAAAAAAAACTTCCAATTCCAACCTTTTTGATAAAAACTCAAGAACGACAATTTTGCAGTAATCTACTATTAAATTATAAAGTCTGTATGTTCGTTAACCAATTACGTTTTAACGTAAACGGTTTCGGGTGAAATTTGGCACATGACCTGATTTTTATCCCCATGTAGGTAGTACCCACGTTTCCATAGGATAATAATAGCCATTATGGCTCTTTATTAGTGCTAACATCATATCAATTAAATCATTATCACTGTTGTTTACATTGAACTAATATTACTACCGTATAGAACTGACCTGCGATCCAAATATCAGCGCCATGCTTTGTTTCCGACCAGCAACAACTCATTCTGTCAAAATATAGGTGTACCCTAAAAGCGTTCTAGCGCTGCAGGTTTATGTTGACTGGTTAGACGACTAATATTGTTTCAGCGCTGCAGCGAACTTTGAGTCAAACAAAATGGAGCACGATTTTTGCTTACGATAGCTATTCTCTAGTAGGTACATTATTATCTCAATAGTTGTTTATAACTAATTAAATCATTAATTGAAGTCAAATGTCAGAATAAATCTGTGTAATCATACAATTTTAATTAACCCCATGTCATAAGAACAAACACTATTAAAAACATTGTATTCTAATTGTTAATAAAACATTTAATACAAGCTTTTGCCTGTAGTTTCGCCCATGTAAAGGACAGATATTATCCCGAGGGAACATCTTTGGACTCTAGAAATCTAGCATTTTTTAATTTTTCGATCCGACTAGAACTTAGGTCCAGAGATTAGCTTTAAAATTATTCGTCTTTATTACCTATGTTAGTATAGAATCTGTAAGACATATGGCAAGACAGATAGGACCCTACTTACTTTTGTTACACCTAACAGTACTATAACTGTATCTATGTTTACAAATACAGCGTTCTGATTCCGATTCTAAATATACCCGCTTGTCATAATCACCTCAATGCACTATAATAGTCCTCTCTTAGAGTACCTAATTACATGTGAATGAGGTAGGCTAACACGTATACTCGACTAAATTAATAAAACACTCAAGCTGTTAGAACGTTATCACTTAAACAAGATCATGCTTTCCCTTCCAGATATGTCAGGCTGTGTGTAAGTACACACGGCAAAATAGGATAGTAGCATACGTGCAGGTACTGTTAGCCCTAATACGTGAGTTACTGTACCGAGATAATCCAATCTACATGATTGATTTTTTTTTTCGTATATTGGTTGAATTATATTCTCATAATTTAAGTACTTTAATAAATCGAATCGCGCTTTTACTGCCTTTCTTATTTTTAAATAGCGTTTATTTCAAAGAATATTCTTTCAAAATATTAAAAATAGTATTTGGCTCAGTCAGCCAGAATCTCTACAGTAAAGTGTCACTGTTTAGAAACATTCGGGTTCCTCAATAGGGGCGTCGTTATCATTTTTCCTGAGCAAGAGGGAGATAGAGCTACACGTAACCTATAACACCATTCCTTTTTAGCAACGGTCTTCTTCTTTCTTTATCGTGTGGGCAGTAATGTCTTACGACCCCACACACCCTAGTGTCAGAGTGTCTAAACCGCCTCAAGGGCCTCTAACATGGTGTGAGTGGGACAGTAATAGGCTGGTATAAGTCCAGGTTTCCTCACGATGTTTTCCTTCACCGATGTCAGTGATGTCCAAGATAAACGGTACAATGATGGCATAACACTTCATAATACGGCTCCAGATTAGCGATATAAACATATGATGAGAAAAAAAGTCCTTGCAAGATCTTGACTCGGAATAGCGACACCACCCACTTCTAACAAGTTCTAAGAAATGTTGACTGCACACAAATCTATTTTGCTTACTGTACATAAAAGCAGTTGATTCTAAGCTGTTACAAGTTCCCACTTAGAATTAGAGCCACTCCCTTAGTAATGCAATAAGTGTGAATGTTATTTACGATGTTGTTACTCAACTAAGTACTTGGCAACTTCTTAGCCAATCACAACTATAAGTAGATACCTACGATTATTGCGGTAAGTATAACTGGTGTAAGAAGACATTTGAAGAAGCCGAAAGTTTCAGGCCCAGGTCGACGGCGCGTTCTGTTTCACGCGCGCCTTAAAGATCTGTCAGCACAGGGACGGGGCCCCAACAGGGCCAAACGCCTGCCAGGGTTGCGGGACGTCTTAACAGGATTCCGTGGCCCCGGAACGTAAAGGGCAACAGAAGGGACAGGGTGGCTTTTTAGTCAGTAAAAGTCTGACAGTCCCTTCCGCTCCACCCAGGGCGGAAAGATTCATTTGATGATTTTTACCACCTAAAAAAAAAAAAAATAAGCCGAAAGTTACATTTTCTTTCTATCATTTTTTAGTTCTGGACCGCACTTGGGTACTGGAACGTTTGGGTACGGATTTATTAAAGGTAAACAAACAAATATTAAATGTTCTAACTAAACTTTAAATACAAATACCTAGTTTGATTCGCAGTGTGCGTACCTATAACAATAATGGCTAGATGTGGTGTCCTTTTAGACCCCATATTATATCCTTACTAATATTATAAATGCGTAAGTAAACTCTGTCTGTCTGTTACGCTTTCACGACTAAACCACTGAACCGATTTTGATAAAATTTGGTACGACGTAAAGTTGAATCCTGAGGAAGGACATGGACTATACTTTTTATTCCGCGACTTCGTCTGCGTCTGCGATAATCGTCATTTATGCGGACGAAGTTGCAGGCAAAAGCAATGTATATTTCGACTTTTAATTCCATTCAGTAACTTGACAGTTCAAAGAAAAATAATGTTACCATACTACTACTAATAGTGTTGGGGTAGTGAACGATTTTGCGTAAGGACCGAATGATAAGAATGGTTTAATACCAAGTTAAGTACATTATTTATGTTCATTCAATTTAGTTCATTCTTACTATCTTTACACACCTCACTATCTTTTTTTTTGTCAAAACTTGGTAACCCTTTATCTGTCAAGTTACTGAATAGAATTAAAAATCGAAATATACATATATTTATATAGCTGCGTAATGACTAGTTAAGTACGTATTTACAAATCAAAGGTAGGCACTTAGTTGATGACAATGACAAAGTAAGTGACGTATTACCAGGGGAATCCCTTCCCGCATCTGTCAATATATTTGTACGACCTACAGATGTCTGTGAGTAAGATTGATTTGTTTATTGTGAGTAGGTACCCATAACAACAAGGGGTCTAATAATATGTTAATTAAAAGAGGTTTTATGTTTTCTTTATGGAGTTGACAAAGTTTTTACTGGAGAATATAAAAATGTAGATCTTTATTTACAATTCCTCATAGTGTATCGATGGCAAATACACATATAGATGCAAATTTTCCGTAGGTAGCTGTGCACCTAGGTAAGTACTATGTTTTGTCTCTGCATCACCCTAAGGTAGACTGGTAGAAAGTGCACAAGGCATTAAGTTCGCCTTTGTACAATGTATTTTTTTTATATGTGCTTATAGTTGAATAAATAAATATTTTTAGTCGAAATAACAATTACGAAACCGTCTATGTTTTTTTTTTAAATATCACTGGTTTCAACATTGCTGGTTCCAGTTCTGATATTTTTTATTTAATTTTAGAAATCTGTTCAATATCTTTATACAAGATATAATAATAAACAAATGGCTTTTTTTTTCGGAGGGTAGTGTAATTTATTGATTTAAAATATTTATATTATTTACAAGCTTAACAAAAATAATAAAAAAAAACAACCAGAATAAGAAAAAAAAAGAGAAACTAAAACTAAATAGCATCAAAAAATTCATCCGCATCGCCGTCCGCTGGAAATGTACCCAAAAGACTGGCCGCATTGCCACGTTGGATGGCAATGCTTATTTATTATTTTTGTTAAGCTTGTAAACAAAATGGCTCAAATAAAGTCCTCCAAATCACCGTTAACTGTAAATGAGTCCAAATAACTGGCGGCATTACGACTTTGATGGCAATGCTTAGCTTCTGGCCGAAGTAAAAACCAGCCCTGATTGAATGAATGAATCAAATATTTTGTAACGGCTTCTTTAGAATATCAAAAGGCCGATTCTACTAATTAAAAACATTCAAAATCTAGTCGCAATCTCATCTCAGTGACAATCAAAGTCAAAAATGTAGGTAAATTAAATGCATTTTTGATAAATTGAGACTTAGATTACATTGCGAACGTTCCTAAAAGTAGAATTGCCCCCCTGCAAGTAGTGTCATCACTTGTGTAAAACTGCGCATAACCTAATAAACAATTAGACTCAGTAATGAATAGAATATATTACATCATAAAACATATACAGTACAGAAATCAATTAACTTAATTTTATATTTGCAAACTTGCTAATTATATACTTGGAAAAACGAACTTTACGATCATTTTATATTGACATTGCTATCATAAAATCATGTCAGATGACTGATGACATCATATGGCCCTTGTTATTATGAATTTATTGTGTTTTTATGGTCACAGAACTGACCATAAACGTACAATGTTGGCAACAACTAGTTGACGACATATTCAGCGTACGCCACGTAACGTGATGTCATTTGCAATTATAAAGTATCATTTAAAATAAATGATAATTACCATTGACTGTATTTTAATTTATTATGTCGCTAAGTTGTTTTAATAAGTACTTGATTAGCCTTGATTTACATATCTGTAATGATAATGTATGACGCGTTTGCGCTGTACATCTGTAGGTACTATGTACCTGCCTATAGATAAAGCGTTAGCGACATTTTTCATTAAGTAAAAGCTTTAGATTATGCAAAGACTAATTGGCTTAGATTTAGGGTAGATAGTACTTTTAAATGTTACATTTTACGACACAATTTTTATATGCCTTGATTTTTAAGCCTTTTTGTTAAATTACAAATACATTTATGAGAGAGAATTACGGGCATATAATTAGGTAGGTTGCTTTATAAAAAAATCGCATCGGTAATACGAAATGCAGAAGTCGGTTACAATATCTACATACAATACATCAAAATAGAACCACAGCCATGGGCTTGTAAAACTAAAGTTATTTTTCAGTTTATTGTTTTTAAAGTCGGTTGTTTATTGTATTTTTTTTATTGTAGGTATTTATTGTTGTAAATATTTAAATATAGAAAACTTTTTACAAAAAAAAAATATTGAATAAACGAAAGCAACAAAAAGTTACTTTATTCTTCTAATTCTATTGTAATGTAATTTTAAAGCGCAAGCTAAATATGTTTTGATATTTAAAATATTTTGATGACATAATTATCAGGCTATATACGTATATTTCCAGTATTAATAAGCTGCTTATTGTATACGTTTTCTGTAATAAGAGGTCAGTTTACGCTGGAAAAATAATATGTTGATATATCATCGTGCGTACTTTAATATTTCCTATTAAAATAAATATTAAATAAAATGCAATTAAAATACTTTACGGATTATGCGCAGGAACCACTTTATTGGTAATTTACTAACGTTATTGAAACAAGGATTCGACCTCGTCGCTCAAAACTGTTTAGTATCCTTTTCTGGGTTTATTGATTTGCAGTACCTAAGCAAATTATATACACTACAAAATTATATACCTACTTAATTAGCTCGGTTGACCCTTCTTTGTGGATATGTATTTTCATTTTGTAATTCTTAATTATCTGATAGCATAGCTGTAGCCTACAATTTAATTAATGATTTCTATATTAATTTTAATTGTAAATTAATCTTATACTTATATTATATTGACTACATTGATGATAATAATAATTATTTGTTTATATTTTACTAGCTGTACCGCCCCTGCGGGTCGTAGCGTGAAGTTATATATGTAGCTTTTTACATTCTTCATTAATCCGGCTATTGTGATACAAATATTTAAAAGTGTAAATAGAGAAATACAAAAAAAATAATAGTAATATTTCCTTTTTAAACTACGCCTTACTTAATCCTTCCTTATTCACTAGCTATCTGCTAATGTAAGTCCCGTCAAAATTGGTCCAGCCGTTTCGGAGATTAACCAGAACAAACGGACAGACAGATATAACATAACATCACGCCTGTAATCCCTGAAGGGTTAGGCAGAGGTGTACCCATTAGTACCTACACCCACATTTCGCCAGTTATGTTTTAAGTCCCATGTAATAGGGGGCGAGCCTATTGCCATCAAACGGGCACAAATCCAGACTCCGAGGCTGTTACTGAGAAATTCCTGATGGAAAAACCCAATAACACTTTGCCCGACCTGGGAATCGAACCCAAGACCTCATGCTCAGCAGTCGCGCTTTGCGACCACTAGACCAACGAGGCAGTCTACAGACAGATATAAATTATTAAATATATATTATTTATTAAATCTTTACGTGTAAATACTGTTTAAACATTTTTTAACAATTAGTAAAAAGCTTTTTATTTGACATTACAAACTGCAGACACTTCAATTTTGTATATTTGTAAAGATTTAACATGAATCAAACCAGAACTTCCACCCATAAAGTCCACAGGCCGATTAGCACCGACCAACCCTCGGTACCATCGCAGTCGTGACGTCACTACCCCTAACCAGACGCTTCCGGAACTAAATTGAACACTCGACAGGTGAACTTTACGAGGAACAATCGATTCGTGCCATTCCCTGTTTTGTTATAATCATTTGTTGGTGTTGAAATTAATTGAAATGTTGATAAGGTATAGTAATTAACAATTTATAAGGCTTATACGTAAGTAGCTTTTGCTAGCGACTTCCCATATTTTTTATAGGAATTTTTAGTCTAGGTATGTTCTAAGACTTCCTTTAATTTTTACCCGACTACGGCAAAGCCAAAAGGAGGGTTATGATTTTGACCGGTATGTATGTATGTATGTTTGTATGTATGTATGTTTGTATGTATGTTTGTTTGTTCCCTCGTAACTTCTAAACTACTTATCATTACATGACAAATGAGGTGTCGTTAGAAGCGTCTCAGTTGTCCGCTGGTTATAGGGTAGGTGACGTGTCACCAAATCCAATATGGCGCCCTCCAAGGGATGTGAAGTCGTTATCAAAAAAAAAAAATTTTTCGCACAATATCGACATGGGTATCAAATTAAAGGGCTTGATGAGCACATTTGAAATATATACATTATATAGCTTTTACTAGCTACTTTGCCTGTTTTTAACAGTGTCAACATGGGTATCAAATGAAAAGGCTTAATGAGTACCTACATTTGAAATTCACTCGCTACTTTGCTTTTATTATTATATCAAATAATTAAATAGAGTTATTCCTTCAAATAATATAACCCCCAAATAATATAAGTAACCCCCAAAATAGTGTAAATAAAAAATAAGTTAAAAATAACTAAAACCCGACTACGACAAAGTCGCGCACTGAAAAGTATAAAACAAGAACAATATTCATTTGACCGATATTTTCGAAATTTTTAAGTAATAACCGTGGTCGTATGCCACCTATTCAATAAAGATTGTGTGAAACAACCGCAGGTGGCATACGACCACGGCTATTACTTAAAAATTTCGAAAATATCGGTCAAATGAATATTGTTCTTGTTTTATACTTTTCAGTGCGCGACTTTGTCGTAGTCGGGTTTTAGTTATTTTTAACTTATTTTTTAACCTAATTTTGTTTGTACTTTTTTGTCATAACTGGCGAAATGTGGGTATACTAATGGGACACCTCTGCCTAACCCTTCGAGGCTTACAGGCGTACTGTGCAATATTTTTTAATATACACTGGGTTGTGGAGGTCAGATAGGCAGTCTCTCCATGTAAAATACTGGTATTCAGCTGCATCCGGTTACACTGGAAGCCGACTCCAACATAGTTGGGAAAAGGCTAGGCAGATGATGATGACTCTGTATTATGTGCCTGAACATCAAAATTAGACAGCATTTATAAAAAAACTAGCTTCTGCTCGCGACTCCGTCTACGTCTACAATCTAATCTACACAATCCTGTGACATTCGCCAATAGTATATCTTTCTATCAGTGAATGAATTTTTGTAATCGGACCAGAACCATCTGAGATTACCTCTTACAAACAAATAAAATTCTTATAAACAAACAGAAATCAACTATCTTTTTATAATATTTATAAACAAAATACTATCGTGTAATTCTCATACAAAACTATTCAAACATGACAAAGTATTAAACTTTAAGAACATTGTCACGACGAGTGTTCAGTTCAAATGATTAAGATTATATCTTTTGTGATCGTGTCACATTTGTGAGTTCTCGGCTTCACGTTTCTTAAATCACAGGACAAAATGATATCGAATCTTAAACTTATTAACGCTAATCACGGGTGATATAGTGGTTACTTAGTATGTTATAGTAGCTGGATTCTAAACTAGTTCTTGGTCTAGACTTAACACATTGAGGGTCTGCCTTCTGTCAGCTTCGCAATGGTCATCGAATGGTTTTTTGTAGTCCAGCAGATAGGTAGATAGTCAAAGTCAATAGCGTACCTTTCCCTAGACGGGCTCTGTATAACAATTTGTGAGGAGGCCCTTCTAGTCCCTGCCAGAGTTGCGGATTTTGTTCGAAAGAGTTACCGCGGCCCTGGAACGCAAAGGAGGAACACGAATGGGTTTTAGTCAGTAAGAATCTGACACTCCCTTCCACTCTACCCAGAGCGGAAGAAATAATTTAATTTTGGTAATTTCCCATCCTTAAAAAAGGGGCCAATTCCATCTATCTGCAGTAAAGCCCAAATGGAGAGTACCTACGAATTTTTTGGCAAAAGCAACAATATGTATATTTTTTTTCCTGGAAGTTTAGCGTACGGCGCGCGGCGTAAGGTACGACGTAAGGTTTGATAGAAATAGAAAATAATCTTTTACGAATATTTGCTTACACGGGTTCGGGGCCCCTGTTCTTGGGGGGGCCGTTTATACAGCGGTAGCTACGCCCCTGACTCAGACACAAAAGCTAGTCCAAAATAAACTTTCTGCTCACTCCTCGACATTTCTTTACAATAACCTTCTATAGATCACAATCCGCAGATGTTCGCACAAACTAGTTAATCATGTTCAGTACTTTTTACACTGTATTCATGATATCGGTAATTTAGTTCACCCGCTGAATATTAACGAAGTTGCTCTGTGGGCGACTGCGTATTCCGATGTAAGTTGGTGCTGCAATAATATTGATGCAATTAGGACTTATTACTCACTTTGAAGTACCGAGGATCGTGTCTAATTGGTAAGTGAAGATCGATCAAGAGTTCAAGTTAACATCGAGGTATTTTCGTTGTCAGTTCCATTGGAAATAATAGGAATACTTAATTATAGTACCCTTTGTCACAAGTCTCACGTCTTATTAATATTATAGGCATGTCGGAGGATATTTATTGGCAAAACCTGCCGAAATTATTCCAAGCTGTCCAATTAATTGTAGAGAAATTATAGTATTTTTAAGTGTTATTGTAAGTATATTTTTATTTTATTTCTTAATGATATTTTATAGCATAGTTCTAAAATTACTTATAATATCTGTTTGGTTTTTAACCGACTTCAAAAAAAAGGAGGAGGTTATCAATTCGACTGTATTTTTTTTTTAATGTTTGTTAGCTCCTAACTTGCGACTGGGTGAACCGATTTTCATGATTCTTCTTTTATTTGAAAGCTGGTGCTTCCCGTGTGGTCCCATTGTCACCATTTCAATATCTGATGATGAACTTCGGAGATATGGAATGGAACTCCTCACAGAATCGGATTTGTAAGGATTTCAAACATTAATACACAAGCACTAAAAAGTGAAAAATAAAAAGCTTTTTATTTTACTGTAAAGTCGTTATAATTATGTCTGTGTAAATAAAAATAGCGGCCAATGATTGATGATAAATAATAAGAATAAAATTACAAATGGCGGTCAATAATCTTACTAATAATATAAATGTAAAAGTTTGTATATAATAGATGTTTGTTGAGGAAGATAGCTTGCAGTCTAAAATAGCACATAAACTATTTATCTATTTATTATCCCGTGGAATACGTGGGATAAGTCGCGAGCATAAGCCAATTGATTATAATAATTTAATAATAGGAATAAAAAATAAAAAATGGCGGTCATTGATTGATTAAAATTAATAAGAATACAAAATTACAAATGGTGGTCAATGTTATTTAAAAATCAATATTTTAAGTAACAAGAATACAAAATTACAAACGGTGGTTAAGTACTTCTATTAGATTCACAATTACGTAAAAATCATATACTCTTCTCGTCTTTTTAAAAAATAACCCCCCCCCCCCCTTTTACATACAATTTTAAAACCACTATACATCATGTAGTAAAAAAAAAACACAGAAACAAAATAATTTCACCTGTAATTTTAATAATATAGTAGTTGTACGTGCGCCTGTTATTAAAGGCAAGTAACAATACTTACATATACGGCAAGCAGGTGCGTACGCGCAATCAATTAATAAGTATTTCGCTTGTACTTGTAACGTGGGCAGTTTAGCTCCGTCGCTTGTTTGTGTTCCCTTGGAACATTTTATCAAGGTAATAAAAGGCTACTGACTGTCTCGTTGGTCTGGTGGTCGCAAAGCGCAACTGCTGAGCATGAGGTCTTGGGTTCGAATCCCAGGTCGGGCAAAGCGTTATTGGGTTTTTCCATCAGGAATTTCTCCGTTGCAGCCTCGGAGTCTGGATCTGTGCCCGGTTGATGGCAATAGGCGCGCCCCTTATTACATGGGACTTAAACATAACTGGCGAAATGTGGGTGTACTAATGGGTACACTTGTGCTTAGCCATTCGGAGATTACAGGCGTGATGTTATGTTTTGTTAATTTTATGCGATAATTAAAATTGTATATAATAATTTTAATAGCATATATTGCTGACAACGTCCATAGCTGGTAACACAAATTACTTAAAGCCTATTTTAGTAAAATTAAAATATACACTGTATATGAACTCGGATGTAATTTTAAACATTTTAATAAGTACTCATAATGATGTAAGACATTCTTATTTCGACGCCATTATAAATGTTAACATCTTTATAAAACTTATTAAAATGTTTTATAGTAAAATACACGACGTCCAGGAAACAACATTGTAATTACAAAAAAAAACTTTGAAATACTCTTTTTTAAAATAAAAATACCTTTCCACTGCACTATTAAAACTTTAATATTTACAAAATATTGCAGAATTGTTTAACCACCATTACAAATAGGTCTCTACTTAACAGACGGTTCAATCTAAACGAAGGGTCTTGATAAAATGGTGATTAGAAAACATTACACGATTTTGAAAGCTGATTCCCGTAATATAATTCTAAAGAAAACTAATTATAAATGAAGTTATCGAGTAAAGGTGTTTCAAACGTACGTTTTATAATTACTCGGATTATGCATTTCATACCAAGTATAGTAAATGATTACTATGACTATGAAGTCATGCGCAATGAGTATTAAAACAAAGATATCGATGCAAAAATATACTCAGGACACGTTAGTAATTTGTATAGAATAGAAAATGGATACCAGAACGGAAATAAAATAAATAAAATAAAGCTAAAATGGTACTTATAATATTAAAGTAATACTAGCCGATTATTGGCCCACTGCTGGGCAAAGGTCGCTTCTCATACAGACAAGGCACAAGCATTGATCACCACGCTTGCTCAAGGTGGATTGGCGATTTCAGACTTCCACTAATAAAGGTTCAGGTTTTCTAATGATATTTTCCTTCACTGATGTCAGTGATGTCATTAACGTAAATGGTACTTAACTATAGTAAAATTTGTTTTGTACTTGCGACTGCTGAGCATGAGATCTTGGGTTCGATTCCCAGGTCGGGCAAAGCGTTATTGGGTTTTTCCATCACAAATTTCTCAATAGCAGCTTCGGGGTCTGGATTTGTGCCCGGTTGACGGCAATAGGCTCGCCCCCTATTACATGGAACTTAAATGGCGAAATGTGGGTGTACTAATGGGTATACCTCAGCTATTATAAAGAAAAACGATCCTATGAACTAACATTACAAAGACTAGACCCACCATCAGAAGGGTCCTATTCGACCATTACTGTCGCAAAGACAAGGTGCACTAACCCTATTAAAGAAACCAAGTCCCGACATTTATTAGTCTACAATCAAATGATTCGAAAACATTGCCCCCTAACTATCACCACAATAATTTACAACCGAAACGAAAACATTCTAAAAATCCGAAGCACGCGCACGGAATCGAAAAACAAACATTCTGATATTCAGAAAATCTTGACTCTAAATAAAGTGCTGATAACTTAACAAATGACTTATATTTCTGGAATTTAAAGTACCACAACAATGCAAAAATGATATAAACCCTAAGATGGGTACTATAGGGGTTAAAATCCTTTGTTTTCAAAAAGGACTTTACACAGTGACATGGATTTAAAAGTGAGAGTTATCACGGGGTCCCATTTGAGGCGCACGCGCGGTCCCTTGCACTAAAAATAAATAAAAAAAAAGAACACTTATGAACCTCGTAAAAATAATGCTGTCTGACCATTACACAATGGTTGATGGAGGGACTTCTGTACTAGTACGGTGATAAGGCATAGTGGTCAGCAGAAGAATGTTAGGTTCGTAAAATAAAGTACCTTGGAGCTGTATTTACTCATCTCGTAGGTGAGTGAATGTAATCTCGTGCAATTTTGCTAAGGGACTTTGAAGTGTGCTAACACCACACAAGGTCTAAAATTAAATCATGGTTGTCTGACAGAACCTGTTTTGTTTGATATACGTGGTGTTACAAGACACATCACAATGCCGTTTACTTCGCATACTGTCCATCAAAAGACGTCGGGAAAAATTGATATAACAAGCGCAAAATATTGTACAGTACGGATGTACAGTAGCGGTCATAAGTGGAGTAGCAATCTACAAAGCAAATCGATTAACACTTTTGTTAAACTTACGACCTTTCGACGTCGTGTGCAAATTTTGAGGTGTACGTAGGTACTGTGTTATTACGTTCAAAAGTGCCTTATAATGGCCTAATTAAATAAATGATTTGACTTTGACTTTAACTTTGAATACATCACTTATACACACAGATGTAGGTATGGCCTGTACCCCGTGTTCACAGCAACTCAAACCTTAGCATGCTACTGCACTTATGACCGCTACTGTACGTAACTAGGGTGATGGAGCTATTTAGTTAAAACTTTAAAAAACGACGATTCAGTAAAAATACGAAAGAAAACATTGGAAAGTTAACCCATATCTCCGTAACTAGGTGTGGTCCTAAACAAAAAAAAGTAACGCAATGATGGAAAGAACATGACGTAACTTTCGGCATTGTTAAGGGTCTTTTTACACCTGTCGTAAGGATGACTAAATGTCAGACTGGATTAGTGGTGAATAAGGAGCTGAGCTTACCATGTTCACACATCTCGATCTCTATGTGCCTCTAACTGTTCGTCTCTGCTGGCATTCAGAATCGCAAAAGGCAGACCTTTGAAATTATCATCGTCAAACGACAATGGATTGGACACTGTAAAATTTTGCGCCCCATCTTGTTAGCCAGGAAACGAAAACTAAAATTGTTTGAAAAGGCAAAGCGGAAGGAATGCATTACGGGTTCATTAACTGTCATAAGACAATGGTTATTAGCAAGTACAATGGAAGAAAGCATTTCAACTGTTCAATAGTTTCGTAAATATAACTGTTGACCTAAAAACCAATCATGCACAAAAGATTTTGACTGTTCCGTTGGCCACGTGGTAGTAAATGCAACTGCTTAGTGCGGGATCGTGGGTTCGATTCACACGACGGGCAAAGTGTTATTGGGTTTTTAATCAGGACTTTCTCAGATGCAGCCTATAGTTTAGAAGTTGGTGGTATGACACCTCTATGACTCCGTTCTGAGCCTGATCTCTCCCCAGTCATGTCGGATTGCCGTTCCTTAGGACTATGAGAATATAATTATTATATTTTATATTCTATTATAGTGCACTTTAATATCTCTTGCTTACTTATGACCCATGACCTAAATTCAGTTGAGAGAATTTTTTTACAAACAATTTTAGTTAACATAGCATATTATATCCATAGCTTTCCCTTGAAAGGACCAGTTACGCATGGCATGAAAGAGAAGATGCCCATTCTTAGCAGTGAGTGGAACAAGGATGAAAATACTGATAGTGATAATTATTTGTAACTACTTGTAAGTGAAGAACCAAAAACGAACAACACATCTACGAAAAATAAAAACTTCTTTGAGATACCACTCCTAACTTCAGGAAAACTGAAGATCATAACTAAATAAATAAAATCACATTACAACCACATCAGTATGATCTCCATCGCATACAGGAAATTAAATGATGTAAAAAATGTACACACAAACGTAATAGAATGTGTATAAAATATTGTAAAATGAATGCGTCTGATGACTGCCGCTGCCATCTTGAATCGAGGTCTCATCGTAAGCGGGCGGAAATCGTCAGTGCAATATGTAATGGTTATTTTGCCTTTGAAAGATGTGTATAATTCCATCTATTTATTTAATAGACACATGACGTATAAGTTTATTTGGATTTGCATTGCTTTATGAAATATCGATTTTACAAACTCTCTCATCATTAGTTGCTTTCATCAACCGAGTCTGTGTGGCATGTGATCTTTTGTTAAAAGTGGGTTTTCTGTCTTAGCAAGTTCTAGATTGTGATATAGTATCACTTACTGATCATTAAAAAGATGATGACAATTTAAAGACCCAAGAATCATAAGGTCTCACAAAAATAATGATTTTTCAGTTTTTGTATCGATTGACTTTTTTATAAAATACTAGAAAAGCGAAAAAATCGTTTGAATAGGACCTGTTTTACTTAATGCAATTACATTGTCAAAATACTTGGTTTTAAATTATCATTACTTATTAGGAAATGTATCGTTCCATTGATATTATTGATGTTATTATTGGAGAGTATACCATTATTGTAGACCAGAATTAGAGAAAAGCTTTTAATATTATTTTCTACTAATGTATTGGGTGTCTCGTTGCTCTATTTATCTACTTGATGTAGGCTATGTTTTATTCTTATTGTACTACAAACATTAAAATACATAAGCATGTCATCAACATAATATGCATTTTAATTTTAATTAGTAAGGCAAAAAGTACCATCGCCTTTGTTTGTAATTTTTGAAATGACAATAACAATTCATATACATACTAATTTACCTACTTTTCTCTTATATCTAGATTCTTTATACCATCTCTTGTAAAAATCTGCAATCTCAATGAGGATCTGATGAAAGTTGTTGATTGAAACCATTAGGGTTCGTCCCGCGTTTTGTCATAAAATCAAAAAAGTAAAAAAAAAATGGGAAATATATTTCAGTGAACCTCAAATGACATCTCTCTATTAGTCCAAATCGCTACCGCTGCCACCTCATACGTTTTCCGGTAATTTAAACTACAAGATGCAACATTAACAGATAAGCAGAAATAAAATAAAACAAACAGCTCCTCGGGTAATTTGCTAGCAAATGGCGAGCCTTATCTGCCTAATTAAAATGCGATTTGGCACAGACTACATGAACGTCGACTTACGTGATTGTCACACTGTTTCTGATAGCAATCACTTGATTATTGTTCTTCTGTGCTAGGGCATGTTTTCCGTTGGAATTATTATTAGTGTCAAGAGTGCACATAATAAGAGTTGTGCTTGTAATTAAATACAATTGCAATGTTAATAACGTCGTACACTTGTTTTGATTATTTACTGTAATTAGGTTTTTATTGTTACTGCCTTGTGTGGTGTTAACTAGCTTCAGGAAATCTAGGATTATGTCGAATTCTGCATTTTTTAATCTACATAATATCACGCTAGTAATCCCCGAAGGGTAAGACAGAGGTCTACGCAATAGTACACTCGCATTTCACCAGTTATGTTTTTAAGTCCCATGTTATAGGGGGCGAGCCTATCGCCATCAATCGTGCACAAATCCAGACTCCAAGGCTACTACTGAGAAATTCCTGATGGAAAAACCCAATAGCACTTTGCCCGACCTGGGAATCTAACCCAAGACCTCATGCTCAGCAGTCGCGCTTTGCGACCACAAGACCTATGAGGCAGTTGTCTTTTAATCTAGTTTTTCAGTTTTTCTATTATTCCTGTTACCAGACTAAACATTCACAGTTTTTATATTCTGGCTGTTTTTGCATCCTTTTTATTTGCTTTTTTGTTTACTAAATGGGTCCATGAGTATTTTAAATAAATAGCAATTTAAAGCAACAATGCTTTATAAATAACCCAATCTATTTAATTTGGAGACAAGGTTTTGCTTGGTAATGTATCTACCATGCCTAATTGTAATACATAATGAGTTTTTTATTTAGGTATTCTAGAGATCTTGTAGTAGCAGTTCTATTTCCTTCTATCGTTTTAACTGAACTGTAGGTACTTTTAAAGGTGTATTTAACATAAAAGCAAGCATATCCTGTTAACTAAATCTGTATAAATTTTTTATAACGGTAATTACGTACCTACCTACATTTTTATTTATAACCCCAGTAAGGTCACGAATCGCCATTTGTTAGACCACAAAAAAACCACATAATAAGCATAATTACGAAATCGACCCTAAAAACTTTCAACCCTTCCTAATTCGTGTACGGAACCCACAATAAGAATCAATTTGTAGCACCTCACTAAACGCATGGCCGTTGAATTACAGGCCTTTGTGTCGTTACATCACTATTAGTTCGGAATACATTAGATTTTATTTTTTATTAGATTAACTTATGCAGTATGGTGGTTTGAGGCAGATGGTTTACAATGAACATAATGATGCATGCATCAATAAAATACAGACAGATTAGTTTTACATAGAACTTAATTCCTTACACTAGATTAACAGGTATTCCTTAATATTTTTTAATTATAACAAGCATAAACATTTCTTTTACCAATTCGACTGCTAATGCTTTTTGTTTGGGATTAGACATCTATTATTACTTGAAAGCTCATCAATCGGAACTATAGCATAAGTACTAAAGTACCTACAACGTTTTCTTTTTGCTTAAATTATCTACAGTCAGTTGAAGGAAGATTCTGTTCTTCCAGGCGAGAAAAACCGTTAAGTATTTAGTTCCTAGGACTTCTTACTAAGAAAAAACACTCATAAATTGATGTTTCACTTTTTCTAAGGCTTCAATCTTCAATGCAACTTAGATTAACCTGACATCCGCATATCCTAAGCCAGTTAGCTGTCATTGCACACGCAAATTATTAAACACATACTTATCACCTACCCAAACAAAAAGCTCCACAATTGAATTGAAAACACGAGTTGAATAAAAAACTACATTTATTTAACCCTTCTTCCAAAATGGCGACAAATAATTAGTTAGCCATTAAGCCACGGTTTGGATACCAAATGGCTTTTTTTCGCCAGCCAAATTGCCGTACACTGAACTATCCAAGTATTAAAACGACATTAGTGAGTGCTTACCGTAACAGTTGACGATTATGCTCCCGTATGATCGAATTATGAATGTTTGGGAATGATTATAGTGTCAAGCTGGGCCACAAAGGGAACTTAAGTTGTTATAAAATGTTCTAAGGGTCTGGCATTTTGTTAACGACAACTTTGAACTCTGCTAATGTGATCGTCATGTTCTTTTTCTTTTTGAGAATTATCTTGGTGGTTCTCTTTGAGGTTTTAGTGCCAGAAAGTGTTGGAAGTGCTTGAATACACTTAAAGTACTTGGTAAGAATAAAGTTAGCATGACTTGTCTTCCTAACTTTATCTTGGACATCACTGACATCGGTAAAGGAAAATATCGTGAGGAAACCGGGATTTGTAATCAATATAAGTCTGAAATCGCCTACTCATGCCTTCTCTGTATGAGATGAAGCGATATAATTGTATTTTACCTTGCAGTGGACCAATAACAGGCTGGTATTATTATTTTACATGAATTAATAAACGGAACTTAAACAAAGATACTTCCAAACTATATTTATGTAGGTATATATTTTTTAACTATTATTTCCTTGATGATATCTTTATCATATTTCTTTAACCACTCAATCTTTTCCAAATGACTTTGCCTGTGTTTCACGCTGAGCAAAGTAACCTACGCTCTTTTACGATAATGATTTTCACTCTAAAGTTATTAAAGGCAAAGTGTGCTGAACTTCCCTTCATCAGTAAACAATGGACTCGAAAACCCCTCATTATAACATTGCGTCCATTGATCCGATTGTAAAATAACGCTCTCTTCACACAATCATTGCGGAATTAGACCTCTTTCCAAACGCTGTTGAAACAATACAATAATCACATAATATTCGATCACAAACCAATCCAATCGGGACTTATCATAACAACGATCAAAGAAATAATACTAATAACATCGTTATCAAATATATTATTACCCCTGTTATTGGATTAATGGCTCCCAAAATTGCTTAATAATGCACAACCATAGTAACTATTGTTTGAAAGTTTGTTATAGGCTATTGGCTTTTGTAATATCACTTTATTGAGGCTATAAAAATAGTTGGAAGATTAGGCATTAGGCTGGCTTGTGATTGGCTGTTAGAATATTGATGTATGAATTTTTGTGTCTTATTACGGTGATGTGGCAATCGCGTAGGTATTTATAGTGCCTAAAAGCTTGTATGAACGCGTGTGATCGAGAAATATCAAGGTTCTTTTCTATAAGAGAATTCAAATATTAATAATGATGCGAAAACGAAACCGAAAATTCAATACTCATCATTGCGTTTCTTATTTCTTTCTTTCGACTTTCAAACCTACGGGTTTTATGGAAGGTCAAAGTTCGTACTTTTTTTTTAACTAAACTTTATGTACTTACTTAGGTACCTTAGTGGCCTTGCACTGTTAGTAACCATGTAAGCATATAAAAAGTGATTATCACCGAAAATAAAAGTCGTTTGCCAGCTATTATTTTCACTTAATTAGAAAGCAGTATGCATAGTTATTGGATATATGATGTTCATTTTACACTTAGCATGTGAGTTTTTGAATAAACCTTTGAAGTAAAAGATAGACGAATAAAAGTCAGGATTTTTACCCAGAATTTTTAACACTTTAGAGTCGAGTTTTTGTAAGTTTATTTTATGCATAATATTAATATCTACAAGTTGTTTACACAACATCATGCCAGGGTTATAATAATAATAATAATAATAAACCTTTATTTCAGGCAACTGAGGCCCATAAAGCACAAATACAGAAATAAATAAGTACAATAACTATAAACTAATACATTTTTTTTTGTTATGCAAAGGTGTACCTACCCATTAAGTACACCCAAATTTTGCCAGTTATGTTTCAACCCATGTAATAGCTAGGGGGGAGCCTATTGCCATCAACCAGGCACAAATCCGGACTCCGAGGCTGCTACTGAGAAATTCCTGATGTAAAAACCCAATAACACTTTGCCCGACCTGGGAATCGAACCCAAGACCTCATGTTCAACAGTCACGCTTTGCAACCAACTTTGTGCGAACGAGGCACACAAGGTGTTTGTAAGTAAAAAATAATATTTTCCATAATAAAATATGTTAGGTACTTTTATGTGCTTTTAACATCTACAAGAAAAACTATGCGCGATGAGAAATATTAAAATACATTAACATACTTTTTTAACCTGTATTATAGTCACGCACTCACCGATACAATTTCCTAACTATTTATAACTTTTATAAACAAAATGAAATGCTAACTTTTTTATTATTACTAAGTAGGGGAGTGGGGGGCTTGTTGTAACAATTTTTAGTTTTTTCGATGGGGATCTCAAAAAATTTAGTGTTTTCATGATAAAGCAGTTTTAAATGAAAGGGCATCTATTCAGGTATCGATTAGAATGATAACTGGGCTTAAATTAAAATAAGAAATCTGTATAAAATGACTTTTTGTGAAAGAAGTAGCATGTTACAACTTACCCCGTAGTTGGGGCTAGTTGTAACAGGCGTGGGGCAAGTAGTAACAGAATAATAAAACAGGCTTTTTCAGGCTTTTTTGTGAATGAATATGAGAAATATTACTTATAACGTATTTATTACAAACTAATAAGGTTAACATTGTTTTTTTATTAACATTTAGAGATCTTTCTTCTCGTACAGTATCGATTTAGTCTTATAAACAAAGTTATAACATTTCTTTCAACAGTCAAAATCATTTCTGAAGCTTATTATATTAATTTTTGGTCATTAATCTTGCTTTTTTTTATTTTACCTAAATCATCATTAACCCTAAACTTTTGCTAGTTAAAAATCATCCTTAATCAGTTTTGAAACTTAATTATAACAATCAACGTGACAAACTAGTCTAGCTTGATATTAAATGCAAATTCAGTCTTCATCAGAATCACAGTTCTCACAAACGAGCATACACAGCAGATACAGGAGCATCTTTTACACATTTAACTGGTGACCACAATTTGCAAACCCCAGGCTTCTCCGTCATCTGCTGTTTTCTTTTCCACTAATTAAACAAAACCACTCACTCTTTCCGTTTCTGAATCTGATCCGTCGTTGAAAACCTTTTTGTGCACTTTATCAATGTTTTCTTTTTTGGTTCATTCTCTATTTAATCGATTGTGTATATAACGACAAAATGCTCATATAAAAACACGAAGGGGCAAGTTGTAACTAGTTACAACGTGCCCCGAAATTTCGTTACAACTAGCCCCATGCCAAATTGTTGAACATTTTTAATTATTAAAAAAAGTTTATTATTATTGTCAAATAAAAGTAATTATATAAGATAGCCTAATATATTGACTATACAAATCAAACGATACAGATTTTATTAAGACATTGCAGTTATTTAGAATCATACTTTAAGAATTTAATTTTTTTACGTTACTTGGCAAAAATCATGGGTCTGCTCGTAACTACTCTCTGCGCTCGTCTGAGCCACCCTGGCTGTGCTTATGTCGTAGGCCTCGTTATAAGGAGTAGATTAAGTGTCAATTTAAAACAAAATATTCGAAACCTGCTGAGTAATTAAGCTGTTACTACTTACCCCTGTTACAACTAGCCCCACGCTCCCCTACATAATAAAATGTTAAAAATTAACATTGAATATTAATTAATTTATGATGTTATTAACCTCATGTCACAACTAAACGCATTTTACACTATCTTCAAATGCTTTCGAAATAAAAGTTCAAAAATTACATAGTATCGGCAAATTAACTTTAACAAATTAAGGTTTACTTCATATAACTATTTTGTATCGATAACCAAAAGACAACTATGCTTTTCATGCCCGCAAACCTTTAACCAGGACTCGAATGAAACTACTTTCCATCAAGTCATCAGAAAAGGTGTTTTTTACTTTGCAAATAAATGATTGACGTGATTTACTAGAGTTGTTGACTATCGATACATACTGTACTGTAAACATAGCTGAACAAAATTCAACTCTCTTTTTCAAAGTTTGGGTAAGCCCAGACATGAATAGAATACTCTCTATTGTACACCAATTTAATTAGTTTACAAATAAGAACATTTAAGAGTAACACGACAAAGTCAAAACATTTATTTCAATAAGGCCATTAAAATGCACTTTCTTACAAGAAAAAATAAGGAATAAATCTAGTTGCCCCTTCCAAAAGGCAATTTCGAATCGAGAAGAATGGGCAAGAAACTCCATACATACTCTTTTAAGATCAATGTTTTACAATATTTTCATACAGAATGATACAGAATTACACGTGAATGCAATGTACAAGGGTATTACAACAAATGTCTACCTATATATACAGCATATTCATATGATCCACATCTTAAGCCGATTTTTAAGACACTTGGATAGGAAACGATGCTCGACCCTTCCCGTATGACCTTTATTTAACCAAATCTTCAAAAAACCCTAAACAAGAACGTGAAAATATGAGAAAAAAAACCAAAAGGTAATCGCAAGTAATCCTTCAACACGTAACAACCTCATTTGATCGAGGACTCACAAAAATAAGTCATTACTTCACTGACCAACGCAGGATTGTATTACGTCTATGTTAATGGCCACCAAGCACGGATACAGCGAGTGCCACAGCAATAACAATTTATTATTTATAGACTTGTTACATGGTTGTGGACAAGACATTTTGAACTTGTGAAAAGGTAAACGGTAAAGATGATGAACGATTGTTTGTTAAGTAGGGCATGTTGTATGTAGTTAGCGGCTTTATGTTGTAGAACCTTGTTAAGTTTAAAGTTATGGAGGATATAAAGTATAGTCGTAGACGGAGAAGAAAATAAGGCTAAAAAACATCGTATATAACAGAAATTCAACACTATCTAAAATGCAAAAATGCAGCAAAAAAAAAGAAGTATCAAACATATATAAAGAATTAATAAACATAACATAAGATGACGCCTGTAATCTCCAAAGGCTAACTATTTAAAGCAGAGGGGTACCCAAGTACACTCACATTTCGCCAGTTATGTTTAAGTCCCATGTAATAGGAGGCGAGCCTATTGCCATCAACCGGGCACAAATCCAGACTCCGAGCCTGCCACAGAGAAATTCCTGATGGAAAAACCCAGAACACTTTGCCCGACCTGGGAATCGATCCCAAGACCTCATGCGCAGCAGTCGCGCCTAGAGACCACTAGACCAACGGCAACGAGGCAGTCAGAATTAATAGTTTCGTATATCGAAACTCCACGGCACTCTATATAAAGTGCTGCTCTATGTAAGTTTCTTGCTCGTTCTTCTCCATAGAGGCCTACCTCCGTTTTGGAACGAGCAACTAGCTTCAACTTTCTGACTGACTGACCGACTCCTTGACAATTCAAAAGTGCCTGTAATTGGTCTAATTGAAATACTTACGACGTTACGACGTTTTGATTTTGACTGACTTCTATCTAGATATTTGCGTATATTTCTCTTGTCGACTATTACTTACGACTTTCAGGGGACATACAGTCCAGAAATTTTATGCTTGTCGCTCCTAGCACTGGATCTAATAACTATAAAGTTTTACTTAGATTATTAAGTTATTCCACTTTGACGTTTATAACCTGCGTGGGTTGATATTACTTCGTTTTTTAATTTGTTTTCTCTTTTCAATAAACCTTTCTGTTTTTAGTTTATTATTAATTTCTTTTGTGATGTTTTTTGTCAGCTCTTTGAGTTTT
The DNA here is from genome assembly GCA_949316365.1 of Hoplodrina blanda. NCBI lineage: Eukaryota > Metazoa > Arthropoda > Insecta > Lepidoptera > Noctuidae > Hoplodrina > Hoplodrina blanda. Next base: position 13,719,586 of record OX438581.1, read on the forward strand.
ATTTTCTTTCATTCTTTTCAATTTTACACATCAGCTTCTTCTTTTAACAAACTTTTAAAATTATCATTGGATTCTAGAACAAAAACTGTGATTCTGTGATTCAAGATTGGAATCCAAAATCTAACTCTTCTTTTCGAATCGATATTACGTAAATCCTTTTTATTTGTTTTTTATACTTCTTGGCCTAAAAAATGGCCACATTTATGACGTTTTTAATACCCTCGAAAGTGCAGGTGTAGGGACACCTTGGGCACAGCAGCAAATAGGCCATCGTCTAGTCGGGGGCACCGCACTCGAACTGGGTGTCGGTGGGATCTAAAATCAGCCATTTCGCTAGAGATTATGTTTGCTTTGGCTTACTTGGGTGCGCAGTTTTTCGAGCACCTTCCATATACCTAGGCCATTGCAAATCACATCCGAGTGGCAGGTGTTCCTGGGATTGAACGAAGTTCAAACCTGAAATCAAGTTATAAATTGAATTTCGATAATAGTAATATCTTACCCGTAGTCAAAATTCTTACAAGAAGAAGCTTACACAAACATGATAATCCAAAAAGAATTAGGTTCTAAAATCAACAACCAGGATAATTTGCCTAATGGATTCCGTACAAAATGTTCTAAAATAAAGGTAATTTTTAAAGCATCGACCCGAACATACATACCCATGCAACTCAATGTCTGCTCCCATGAAGATCACGTGATGTCATCAAATCTGAAGCAAACGTCGTGCTAATGTTGATACAATTATAATGACATATATTATAAAGTTATTTAGCGAGCAATTAACTTGAAATTATATACACATTACGAGAAGACGTAGGTACTGCTTGGACCACTTGAACCGCATCCGGCGCAAGCGCAACAAAAAGTGTGCCTATCTAGTGCGTACGCGCAGAACAAACCTCAAATCGTTTCTTTTGCTGCTTTCAATGTAAAATGTGTTTGTATTGCTAGTCGTCTGTGATTGTTTGCAGTGGGTCTCAACATTTTATACGTAATTATTTTCACAGACAGATTAAATTTTGATAAAATTCAATGATTGAGAAAATTTGAAATGAAATAGCCTTTTGATAAGTGTAATGACTATCCTAAATATATGACGTGATGGTTTAAATTGGCATTATAATGGCGTGCCACATTTTTTACCGACGACCAATTAAATAGCAACTTCGTATATACTGATTAAATTCTTAATGGCCACGAAATAAATGACTCGAATGATTTACAGTATTTATTTATTTATTCTCCATGCAATATTTCAAAGAAATCGATATTTCAACCAATTCGCCATAGTTATAGCGAATCAAATGTGTCACTAACTAAATCGCGTTCTATAAAATGATTAATAAAGTAAAAAAAATGTTGCAAATCTCTGTCTGGTACGTGGCTCGTGTCACCGCGGCCGCTGCGCGCGCGCCGCTCCATTTCACTCCGCTCAATGGACGACCATTCAAATTGCCCACAAACCGCCATCTTTGTTTTTTATGTACCCTCGTTTTTCCGTTCTTTCAGTAATAGTTGATTAAACTTGAGTTCGATAAACTTTGTAATCACTTGGACGCTCTCAATTTTCAATCATTAGGTGACTATACATTTCTCCGGTTTGCCGGAACACCCACATCACATCACCTGACGATGGATACTTAACTTATTGATGAACCTATTTAGTTCCACTCCAACCCCTCCATATTATATCAAAAATCTAATTTCAGCAAGTTGCCGGAACATATGCTCAAAATCGGGAAGGATTCCTCTACAGCAATTTGGCGAACAAAGATGTTCATCAGAAACAATGCAGAACCGATTTGGAAATAATGAATTTATGAGTTAACAGATTTCCACCGATCAGCTTGATCCTCTGGGAGCGGAGCGGAAACAATGAGACGCCGATTGCCGCTATAATTTCATAGTCGATCCGTTAACAATATCTCAGTAGTGATAAAAAAGTGATTTAGTATTATTAGGCGGACGATGCGGCGGAGATGCGAACGAGGAGAATCGATTTGGCGTCTCTGCGTGAAGTTTGTTTAGCGGAACGGTAGCAGGCGGCGGAGGGCGGGGGTGGGACGCGCGGGGTGCAGCGACGTGCGCCCGCGCGCGGCACGCCCGCCCCGGACTGCATTACAGCCTATACAAGCTTTATTAGACTATATTTAGTGACAGTTTAGTAAATAACTATGAGTTCGTTTTTCTTTAACGCTCCAGCACCCACCATTTTAACGGTCCCACAATTTAGCGTCGTAACATTATTACCACTGTCTTTGTTCAAGATAAACATCTATAATGTAATTTGGAAAATGAAATTATCATGTTCGTAAATGACATTGAGGGGTAGAAAGTAAATGAGGTGGCATTTCGTGTCTAAATTCACGTAGCGCGCGTTAACGACAGTAAAAATAACAATTATATATGGGTGGAGATCTTTATCTGTGTAATCGTTTCAGACTAATTCCGGGCGATAGTATCCTGTTAATATTCTGTTTACACTTGTAACATTACGAGACTGCATTAAAAAGCCAATTATACACCAACACTGAATCTGGTTTTAAATTATTGTATGTAATTACAACAAATCCTTGATTTCAGATGTCATAGATAAGTCACACATCCTGTTTTTTAATAAATGTTATTATGTGGAGCTGATGTGAGGCTTTGCTAATTACTAATATTACATCTCAGTGTAATTTGGATAATAGGTACTGATAAAGAGTGTTCATTTATACTAATGTTATGATGCAGAAGAGTTTTTTTTGTAACTGGTAGTCGGTTTGGAAAAAATCTTTTTTGTAAATGATAGCCAGATACCTGAGGAAAAGTAAAGGCTATATAACATCACGCTATGACTCACGGGAATGGAACAGTCCCTAACCAAAGACATAACGCGGGTGAATTAACCACGCAGACGAAGTCACGAGCAGAAGCTAGTAGAAAATAATTGTGAATAAATTGTATATTCACAAAATGGGTTTTACCAACTTTTACAACGCTAATTTAGGCACAAACAATTTGCATGATGTACAATCTCAGTAAAACTGAATAATCAAAACTACATTATATTACAATATGCCGCTAACTTTAATATCTGTAATAGAAAACGAATCTCCGGAAGAAGATAATAAAAATGTTCCCGAAATGTCTCATGATGACAATCTCGACTTCCGGACCACACTGACAGAGGTCTTCGCTCTGTTATTAAGTGCCGACTCCGTGTTGACTCGCCGCCACGTGTCATCAACTTAGAAACCGCAAAATATAGACCAACATACTAATGCGATCGATAAACCCAAAGATTTTAACATCCTCATTGATATAAGGATGAGAGTGGACCAAACTTTATTAGCCATTAATAAATACGAAGCAATCATAGCTCTAATTCACACCACAGACGAAAAAAAAAACAACAAAGCTCCTGGCGCCTTATCATTAGCAACTTCCGAAAAGGGGCACATTTTTTCCACTGTCTATCGGCTCATTCTCAAAAGGACAACAAACTGACAAATTGTACCAACAAACAATGCTAAAAGCAAAAAAAGAAGCTCCCTCGAAAATGAATTAGTGGTGCCAACAAAGAAAAAGCTTTACGTAAGCGAGTAATTGCCTACTGCAACTCTTTGTTGTTCGCAATGACAATGAAACATAATGATAAAGGATTCATTATTTGTCATTGTCCCTAATGCCACCTTACAAATATTTTACTCGAAAACGAAACAGCAATTCGTAATGAAAGCTTCGCTTTAACAATTGCATGTGTAAGACAGTATGAATACAGGAAAGGCACGAAGCGATCGGTTTATCCTTTTGTATTTGCATAGAGCTTAAGGCAAAGACATTGTGTAAGCCAGACAATCGACGATGAATAATTATGCGGCCGAGGCATCAAAATCCTTTTAACCATTTCAATTTTCTTATCAACGAGGACTAAGTCGAACGTCAGTCGTCAAGCAAAATCTCCGAAAATAAATTAGTTAATGTGCATAAAGTGGTCGAGCTCGTGACTGGCCCGACAGTGAACCCGGAGCCGAGGCCAGAATCCCATTTTTATCTTTGTGTCAATTCACCTTTGTAAAATATTGATACTGATAAAGCAATAACGCTTAGTAACGAAGAATTTCCTGTTTGATACGTCAAAACAAATCGCTGAATTCATTTGTATAATAGTAACTAAGTCCAAATCAAAATTTGTTTTGCTACCGATCCACGTCGAGCATTTTTTACCGGTAGCGGTAATGACTCGAAATTGATTACCCACTTTGAAAAAATCAATCAAACGTTGTAATTGCTTTCTATCTTCTCAGAAATTCAATTTGTCAATTAAGACATTAAAAATTACTCTTGTTATAGTCGAAAGACCGGCTCCGGTCGTGATCATTGAAATCACGTTTGTTATTAATTGAATATTGCAAATAATCAATCGGCACCCACTAGTAATTACATCTGCGACGTCCGATACCGTCGGTTGCGGCGGGATGATATTATCGGCACGTATTAATTTATGGCGAAATCGAATAGGGCTAATTTAAAATAGGAAAGGTGGGGAAATAAGTTTATAGCAGGCGGAGTTGCGGAGTGTGGTCGATGTGTAAGCTATTGGCCGGCGTACCGCAGGGGCGGGGTCTGGGCCCCATGTTTTATTTGAATTATGGATGAGGCATGCTGCGTTCGTTTCTTCAAACCAGTTGTGAGTGCCGCAGCCTCGCGCCCGCTCGCCTCTCCCCTTCTAATTAATTGATGTTTTCATTTAATTGCTTGTTCTTAAATTACTCGGTCATATCTGGAATTGAGTGTTTAACTTTATTAGATTTAGTGTACAGCAGGACAGACTGTTACCCGTCATATAACTGTGAGTGCAAATAATATATTTTTCTCATCTATTTCTGGAATCATCTTTAATTACTTAACGATATTGTTTAATTTATTTCCTTTTTTGTAAGCTATTGTTTTAATGCAATTAATTGCAATTGTTAGTTATTAAGCAGATCACATAAAAACGATATAATTTATATTAATTGCATTATAACATTGACAAAACACGTTTGATTTTAATTAAAGTTGTTAAATTAATTAGGAATATGAATTGTTTGTTAATTCAGACCAAACAAAAACAATGATTGTTAATTATCCCACAAACTGATGCATGGTGATATTTTTCTTTTTGTACTTATTAGTACTATTTCTGGTGTTTGTTTTCCGACGGGAATATTTTATCTGAATCAGTGTCTTTCAATGGCTTAGCAACAATATAATTATTATTAAAAAATATCGTGAGATTTCTTATCCTTTTTTATATTGAATGTGTTACCATCTATTATTTTGATCTTGACATCTTCTTAATTAATTATACAATAGATCATATAAGTAAAAATATAGATGTGGTTTTTACGATCTATATTAACTTTTTATTACGATTAATAATGCTAATTGTTAATTCTTTTAAACAATTATGTTGTTTTTATTCTTATTAAGCTCTACATATGTAAATTTTAAGTATCCCATTAGTTTAGTTTGTGCTATCATCATAGGCCAAACTGATAAATGTATGACACCATTACAAAGCTTCTGCTTTTGGATTGACCTTAATATTTTTTATTGCTTTGAGGAGCTCGGGGCTAAGTACCTACCAAATAACAGCCGCACAGGTCGTTCCATAAGGTTAAGCTACGCTTGCCGGGGTTGGTCCGTGGATGGGTGACCATATTTACACACCGAGATTCCTCGGTGCCTTGGAAATCACGTTAAGCCGTTGGTCCCGGCTGTCATACGTGGATCTTTGACAGTCGTTACGAGTCGCCAGTAGCCCGACAGTCTGACAACCAGTTTTACCAAGGGCTATCGTATTACCTAGTTACTGGGTTTTGGAGGTCAGATAGGTAGTCGCTCTATGTAAAATACTGGTATTCAGCTGCACCCGGTTAGACTAGAAGCTGACTCCAACATAGTTGGTAAAAGGCTAGGCAGATTGATTATTTATTTAAGCCACAGCAACCGTCTCTCATGCATGAAGTTGTGGGTTCAAATCCGGGCAAGTACCAATGTGACTTTTTCAATTCATATATACTGTCTAAAGTTTATCTTAGACATAACTGACTTCGGTGAAGGAAAACATCGTAAGGAAACCTGGACTTACTATTCCACTCAAACCATATATTATGTCAGAGGCCCTTGAGGCGGTTTAAAACTACACTGTGGGGTCAGAAGACCTTACTGCCCACATGATAAAGAAGAAGAAGAAGCCACAGGAACGCGTGGCTAGGTCAGCTGGTATTAATTACATAATATGTTTTTGGCCTAGACACTAAAAGTGTACTGATTGAACATAGATAACATCAAAAAATCAGATTTTTGCAGTCTAAAATCGTGAAAACGAAAACGTTAGTAGAAAAGCCTCATTAACCGTTAATCCACGTTCCATTTTACTAGTACATAGATTGCATGTTTCTTTAGTAAACACAGTAAATCACTCATTGGCTTTATCTCCATAGTAAATGCAAAACGAACAGATAAATTATACTGACAAGGTATGTTTTGTAGTGGAGTCTATAGAACAGGGGTTCTCAAATAGTTTTGCCCAGGGTCCGTTTTTAGAAATGAAATGACCATCGCGGTCCGCACAACATTTTATAAGAAAAATGTAAATGAATTCAAATGTAATTAATGAAATAACAAAGGTATTTTTGTCATACACACACATAACATCACGCCTGTAATCCCCGACGGGTCCTAACCCGTCGGGGATTACAGGCGTGATGTTATGTGGGTGTACTAATGAGTACACCTCTGCCTACAGAGGTGTACTCATTAGTACACCCACATTTCGCCAGTTATGTTTCATAACAATGAGAAAAATGACACCGCGACGATCAACGCTTTTGCTATTCGCGAACTCTTTCTCACTTGTTAGCTCGTTACTTCGCCCGGAAGTTTTCGAATTGACGTCAACAAAGATAATGTGGGGGATACATTTTTATTAAATTACGTAGGTACTCGGTAGTGCAAGTTGCTGTGTTTCGCGGTCCGCTATTTGGCAACCCCTGCTTTAGAAGTATAAACTGTTTCGTCCATATTGGGTTGTAAATATATTAATTTATTAACTCGTTAGGCTTTCATAGACTAGAAAAATGTTAATAAATACACAATCGACAAATGGAACTTAATTATTACGGATTTTTTTTACAGCTGCCTCGTTGGTCTAGTGGTCACAAAGCGCGACTGTTCAGAATGAGGTTTTGGGTTCGATTCCCAGGTCGGGCAAAGTGTTATCGGGTTTTTCCTTAAGGAATTTCTCAGTAGCAGCCTCGGAGTCTGGATATGTGCCCAGAGTTGATGGCAATAAGCTCGCCCTCTATTACATGGGACTTAAACACGGCTGGCGGAATGTGGGTGCACCTATGGGTACACCTTTGTCAAACCCTTCAGGGCTCACAAGTGTGATGTTATGTATGTGTTTCGTGAAGTGCTCAAAACCTTCATAGAAGTCGTATTATAATAGTATCTAATGACTACAAACTCTTTGTTTTAGCAAACAGACAAACATATCTTTATGGTCAAAACATTTGAGTTCAAAATCGAGTGCATAATTTTTGAAAATTATTGGTACTTACTGCATAAATTATCATAATCTATTTTTAATAAGAATACTAGTGACCCAGCAAACTTCGTAACTCCAGATAAATATTTTTTTAATTTTAATTAAGAACCTTCTCCTAACAATAACAAACACAAAAAAAAGAATTAGTGAAATCGGTCCAGCCGTTCACGTGTGATGCCGTGACCAAGGGAAATAGGGATTCATTTTTATAACTAATAAATAAATGGATGATTATTTCCAAGGTGGTCTAAATACAGGAAGAAAAAACGGCTTATCATCGCAATACCATCTCGTTATAAAATTCTACTGCGTATGTCCGTGGCTAAACTTGTCACTTTTTACGCACTTTGACCTTTACAGCACTAATTGGTAGCCTTCAAGCGACCAACGCACTTTATGATCACGAGCCGCTTGCCCACCCAGCAAAACGACCATCCACAAAAAAACATCAACTGTCTGCCCCTACTTTATACGACAACCTTTACAGAAGCGTGTATTAAACAATAAACATTAAAATGTGACAAACAAACATAGCGACAAAACATGTTATAAGTTATAACACACTCCAATCAACACAAGCACTTACAAACTCGGACAAAAGTCCAAAAAGGACACCAGACGAAAATATGTGACAGAGGCATGCAGTCTTACCTACTGAGATAACCCTAAAATGAGGACATAACAAAAACTATACGGGCGAAATTAAAAGCAACGACGTACAAGCAACTAACACACGCTCTCTAACGTTTTGTGATAAGCTCGTTGACTTTTTGGGGCCGACGTAATTTGTCGAAGGCGCCTAAGATAAAGGCGGCAATTTGGTCGCGGAGGCCCCAGGCACGCCGCCGGAATGTCAACCGGGGTAGCAGGCGTAGGGTTAACACGCAACACGATATGTACGAACACGTTTTAGAAATTGAAGTTGTAATTTTTTTGGTGGCAATAAATTAAAACGTTTTATGAAATAATTAATTATGAGAGTTTAAATTGTTCTCTTTTTAAAATGACAGCACAGGTGTAATAAGTTGACGTCAAATGTCATTGTGGTATTATGTCATTTTGACAGTGAAAGTGGCGCGAAAACGCCATGTGCGCGCGGGCCCTTGGCTCATTCTGCAATATTTTACCGCGGACAAACTGATCGGTTAGGCTCGCCGCACGCGATACAGACCGGATAAAGGCGCGTGTAAACTATACGTCACGAAGTTCTAAGCTCCACGGCAATATGTGTTCACTTATCGTGAATCGGCGATTTCATTACAAACCATCTCGGCTTTACGCCAGTTATAACGTGTCACGCGATTCCGACATGACTGATCCCATTTGTATTGACGTATGATACAATAGGATAGGGTTATTCAGCAAGTTATGTGATGACAGCAGAATTTATGTTGCAGACAAGCATTGCAAAACTGACAGCCATGAACAACCGGATAGAACTGCAATTGCTTCCAAGTCTGCTTACTATCAAAATAGAAAAACATTAACTAGTAAACTAGGAAAACTTAAAATTTTAATACCAGAACTGACCTATACAACGTTTGTATAAAAAACCAGCCAAGTTCAAGTCGGAATCGTACACAAAAGGTTCCATATCACCGTACAATATTTTTAAAACTATACAAAAAAAAACCTTAAATTTTTACCTTTTTTATTTTTTGTTTGCGGTTATAGCAGCCATAGTAATACACACTCTGTAAAATTTCAAGTAGACATCTATCTAATACGGTTCAAAGGTTCAGCCCTATGTCAGACGGACAGACTTTTAGGCCTTATTATAAAACAAAGTCTTTGTATAAACCAGGTTTAAACTATTTAGCCAATTTTTGCATTACAAACTTTATACGTATCGAAATAAAGTTCGAAATTCAAAAACTGGCTCGAAAACCTGAAAGACTTTGTTTTGTAATAAGGCGGACTGAGTCTTAGTAATTGGGTCCCATTTGGCACCCTCCAAGAAAACTCAGAACGCCGTCTACTGCACAAACTATAACCTACATTTCATCTTCACCTATTTCATCAAAAAAACAATGTTCTACCACACAATCTGTTAGTATGTCGTCCACGTCTCGGTGGTCGCGTGTCCCCTCACTAATTATACGTAACTACTTATCGTACGGACTCTGTCTCAAACCTTTTAGCTGGTGACGCGTTCAATAAATCTTGACATATCTAACTGACGTCGGCCGCTGCGGCGACGACACACAAATATTAATTGCGAATATATTAATAAAACTGATAGTTTGGGAATTTTGACTGATATATTGATGGATAGTTTGAGAAAGGTTTGAGCAGTTTTTGTGAAAGTCAAAGACAAAGTCAAATAATTTATTTCAATTTATTATACCAATAAACTAAGCTTAGACGTAGCGCAAAGTCGCGACCAATGAAAGGAAAAAAAGTTTTAATAGTAGCAAGATTAAAAGGCACTTTTAACGACTTTAACAAGAAAAATAATTGGATCTAGTTGCCCCTTCCAAAATACCTTCAATGCCTATCATTTTGACAATTGAAAATTATACATATCACGTTGATGAGCAGAATAAATTCAAAAGCAGAATAATTCAAACATATGAAGCCATGAATTCGATTTTTTTTTTTCAAAATGTTTCGGATTGTGACTGTAACAAGTGTATTATGTTATTGGTGTATAGGAATGTTTGTATCTTCTGTTTAAAAAATAGGAGCTAACACAAGTGTTCAAGACAAAATTAGCAGCTAAATGTTTACTTTTTATGCAAATCCTGACCTTTACAAACGGATCAAATAAAAAAGTTTAACATATTTCTGCGATGATATTACCATAGATATTCCATCTTCTGAATCCTTAGTTTTAGGCTTGCAATTTTGCGCCAGACTTAAAATTCATGTAATGATGAAAAAACAAAAAAAATACACAGTTTTACACGGTCAAGTTCATACAATCATAACATATTCATCGCAAAACGTGTATGATATAGTTGAGTGACTTCAACTACATGACTATACATAGGTATAAATAAATCTCCCCATATCTCCCAGTACACGACGATTGCCAACAAAACACTTTCTGATTCGCGCATCCTTGATTCTATTAATTGGTTTTCATATCGCTGTACGCAATGCTACCGTTTCGTCGTCAATTAATTCATTTCTTTGAAACCCAGTTATAAGTAGTCTATATCGGTCGTTCAGAGAAGGACTCGGCCGCATTTCAATAAGAAATTATCAAATTAGTTTCATCGGAAATAAAAAAAGCTGCCGTGCGACCACAAAGGATGGCTGGCATTGTTCACAGATTTTAAAAATCATCCATAATTAAATGGAATTTGGTTTTTATAGGCGCGAGCGTTTCACCATGATATAAATTCCTGCATCGACGATACAGTTGGGGCTATTGAAAAAGAAGTAATTTGCCACCCTGCTGGAGGCACTGTTCAATATTGAAAGGACATATCGCAAACAAACAAACATTAAATCAATAATAATAAGATTGTACTTAGGACGTTCTTTGAAATGTGTAAGAACAGTATGAGGCCAGTCGCGGGCGGCAAAAAGTGGTCAAGCTAAGGTGACTGATTCCGCGAAGAATCCAGGGAGCCCAGCCCTGGTTATAGCACACAAAATAACAGATTGTCGAGCATTCTTTATTAGGTACGCCAAACGGGCACATGTCCTGTTTGTCGCTCAGGTGGTCTTGATCATGCTAATATTGAAAGCCGCGATAAAATGACAAAGTATCGTATTTCTTTCCTTTTTCAACTGTTTTAAATATCTACAGTAAGTGTTTATGAAATATTACCCATTATTCTCTCATTTATCAAAGTCATAGACAAACGCTACTAACCAATAAATTGTGAATTTCTATGAGAGTAGTACTGACATTTGAGGTTAAATGGTTTTTGCATAAAATAACTTAAACGGACAAATACTCATAGATATCTAGAAGGATTAATGACAATCAATTTGATATAGACATTCAAGCTGATAGATATGACTTATAACATTTAGCATTAAACGCCTGGCTATTTTGAACACTTAACATTTAGCTTGTGTTGATTTCTATGAATGTACCTTTGAAATGATTGAAAGTCTAGCCAGCTAAGCCCACTTTACATATCTATACATATAATAAAATTCTAGAAAAGTGGTGTCTGTACAATGGAAATATATAAAAAAAAAGTAGCAGGGGTTGTTATTATATCGATGCCGAACCCGAAACTGTAATTAATTTTTTTTTTGTCTGTTTGTCTGTTTGTCTGTTTGTCTGTGTGTTTGTGCACGCTAATCTTCGGAACTACTTGACGGATTTGAATGATTTTTTTTTTTGTTGTATTGGTATTAAGTCCGGGCAACATATAGGCTATAATTTATCTTGGAAACTTGAACACCTGATGCAGAACCGCAACAGACCAGCTAAACTGTAAGAGATACAAAAATGGTACCATAGCAAAAATTGTTTCACGTGATGAGCATTTTCTGCTAAGAGAATAAATTTGAAGATCTGGAACACCTGATGTGGAACTCCAAGAGCCCAGCTACACTATAACATATATAGGAATGACGTCTTAGCAAGAGTTGTTCAGCCTGATGAGCACTCTCTGATGTCGTATAAAATTTGAAGATCTAGAACAGCTGATGTAGAACTCCAAGAGCCCAGCTATACTATAACATATAAAGGAAAGACGTCATAGCAAGAGTTGTTCAGCCTGATGAGCACTCTCTGTTGTCGTATAAAATTTGAAGATCTGATCTGGAACACCTGTTGTGGAACTCCAAGAGCCCAGTTACACTATAATATTATACAGGAATGACGTCTTAGCAAAAGTTGTTCACCCTGATAAGCACTCTCTGTTGACGTATAAAAATTGAAGATCTGGCACACGCTTTGTGAAATTCCAAGCGCCCAGCTACACTATAACATATATAGGAATGACGTCTTAGCAACAGTTGTTCAGCCTGATGAGCACTCTCTGTTGACGTTAAAAAATTGAAGATCTGGAACACCTGATGTGGAAATTAAAGCTCAATTTCACTGTATAATTATAAAATAACATAAGCTGGGAGTATCTCCACGCGGTGAAGGCGGTAACAGTTTAGGACTGATTTTCGATGAAATCTCGCTCATCCCGTTGTTTTCCAGTCCCCAGGCCTTAGAATTCTACATCAGACGTTTCAGATCTTCGATTTTGACGAACCCGTTGTCGCTGGCATAAGCAACAGGATCCGCGTACGAAGTCGCGGGCAGAAGCTAGTTTATCAATAAAATTACATAACTGTTCAAGATAAGCACTAAAATCACTTTTCTTTGCAAGATAATGAGAGGAGCAGAATATATATCTGTCCTGAAAGTTATTTGGTAAAAAAAAGATTATAAGCATCAAGATTTCAATCACACGTTAATATTTATAAAACAACTATATAAAGAAGATTAATGAAATGAATAAATTACTTCCTTTTCTTATATCACCAGCCTCTCTGTAAATACCAGAACTGGCACAAAGCCCGGAAATTAATAGCAACGTTATTATACTCACACCTATGCATCAGTAAGTGAGACACGTCCAATACTCATCTGTATAGAATACAAACATAAATTGCAAAGATAAATAAGACATCTCGATGTAAACGCAATGATCATTACTGACGACAAAAACAGCAAATTGTTCTAAGAAAAAGTGAAATTTCAAGATAGAAACATCATTGAAGACATTGGCGACACAAAATGGGAATTGCAGGGAGCATTCAATGCGATAGGTGAAAAAAGCAATATACACAGAGTTGTAGATCGGTATATCTTTCTCGGCACAGCGTGAGACTAATTATGCCATGGGATGATCGAAGGACAGTTTTTGTTAAGCTGCGGTCGCCATTACACCCGAGTTTCGAGTCAGAATTGAGTTTTTAGTTTGGCATAACTTAAATTGCATTTTTGTCACCCACCGCCGCCGAGTCGTGATTGTAAAGTGTTTTTGCTTGTTGATTACGAATCTCATGTTTATTCTGCTGTGTCTTCATTAGTACTGGTATCTTGTTGTTTTTTGTTTAAAAGATAAAATTGGAGATGCGATGATATGCAATTTTGATTTTGATTTGATTAGGTTATACTCTTTACAACGCAATTATTTCTGCCATACCGTAGGCAACTTTATTATAGCTGTTTTCACCATACATAGCTCATAATTGTACTTCAAAATTATCTAATAAGTGTTTCTCATAAATTGTACTCAAAATGGCTCTTACCTGTAATATCTATCGGAAAAAGTACTTGTGACTAATTAAACTTCTTGTGTAGATCACTTTACCTTAATTGACTTGTCTGATATTAATAACAATGGTCACTGTCACTCTGTTTATATTAATTTGAACTCATTACTAGTAATTACACGATGGTAAAAAGTAAACCAACTTTTTCTTCCATGACTAAAGACACTTTTGAGGCTTACCAAGGGATAATATTACCTGGAGGAAGACCATGATAAGACAAAGAATGCTAGTTTAAGGAACTAAGACGAAAACATTTTGCAAAACAGCCGAAAGTAATTCACTAGATTACATTCATACTAATCAGGACGACCTAGCAGCTGATCAATACTTAGATAAAACTGAAAGAGACGTTTGAAATAAAACTTTCATCATCATACATAGATAGCTATTAGCTAACTAAAAGCGAAGGTCCTTCAAATCTTCAAAGTCAAAGTCAATTCAAACCATTTGTTTTAATTAGACCATTAAAAGGAACTTTTGAACGTCATTTACATGAAAGAAAAATAATTATAATACTGAATCAAGTTGCCCATTCCAAAAGGTAGTTTCGTAAAGAGAAGAATAGGAAAGAAACTCCATACACATTCTTTAAAAAAGTTGTATAGATAAAGGTACAGCATCTCCAACATTCCCAAATAGTGTTCTTTAAAGTTGAAATCGTTTGATCTGTTTAGAATGATTTAGTAAAGGCTTTCTCACAAATAGACATACTTGAACACAAAGTATATAAAAGTGAGGTTTCGTGCGGTATCGTAACATCGGCAAGGCATGTTGATTGCACCCCGGCTTAATTAAATAAACCGTTTCTTAGTAACTCTGTTTACTCGTTACTTGAAGGCTTAATGCCACAATCAGGTAGTGCTTGTGTGTGTACCGATGATGTTATTGAAATTCCTGGACATGGATTATGAAACTGGTGATTTCTTAAACTATAATTGAGTTGGTAAGGATAATATTCCGCTCAATAATCATTAATAAATACTGATCCAAAAAGTAAATTCGGTAAAATGATTTGTTATAGGTATGGCCTTATGTCGATGACTTCACCTTTTTGCATCTAGATATTTTTTAAATTGTTAAACTCTTGTAGGTTAGATCGAAATCTTTGTGGGTTAATTGTACCTATCTTTATCAACATTAATGTTTGTTGGGACGTCCCTAAAAAATAAGAGTAAAAAAAAACAATGATCAAGAATTTAGTAGTAATTTTAATTAAAATATTTTTAATATATGAACAAACATTAATGTTGATAAAGATAGGTAGGTACAATTAACCCACAAAGATTTCGTGTTTAGGCAACTAAATAAAAAAGCTACACAAGAAACGAATAGCAAATAGTAGTTAAACTTACAACAAGAATTTAGTCGAACAATCGTAAGAATTCTTTAACTTTACACGAAGAATCTGGTTGAAAAACTGTTTAATTCTTGTGACCTACCTTCGATACCATTCCCTCGCTGTCTTCAGTTCTTAGAAGTTGTTCATGTTGGAACAGGACACCGTCTTGATGAGCTCAGTGCCGTGATCCGTTGAAACGTTCGTAGTCGCGTGCTAGGCGCGTCGGTGGTAGTGTGGTACAAGGGAGAAGCGGGGTGCCATTATGACATCTCCAGGTTTTACTGCATGTTTTTATGTCTAGCTTCCTGATACGTCAGTACTTATGTAGTTTATCCTACTAGCATTATACATATACTAAGTTTGTGAGGATGGATGGAAAAATGGTTATTACCCTTTTTACGCTTAAACGGTTGAACGGAACACTTATAGATTGATCTAGCTTACCACTTAGAATTTCATCCTGTTTTTGTGTTTCCGTAGGATAACTTATGATTTTTGCTTGATTCAGAAGTATTGGAGACGATGGTGCGGGAAGAAATTAGTTCTTTTATAAGTGCTTTAAAAATTGTGACTGGTCCAATATCATTATTTTTTTTTTTAAATAAGATACTGAATCCTCATTTCAGACGGCCAATTTTGCTAATTAAAATCGTTCAAAATCTAGTGGCTATCTCATCTCAGCGACAGTAAATATCAAAAAGTTTTAGTAAATTAAAGTCATTTTTGACAGATTAGATTGCGATCGTTCTTAAAAATTAGTACAATTTTATTGCCCCCCAATCAAAGTCTAAAACTCATTCCATGCAAAACTCGCTTTTGTTCTCTAACTTGTGGCAAGCATGTCAACTCTGTGTTCAGTGTAAGCGGCCGCGGAAATGAGCAATTTCCTCTTCCATTATAATTGATTGGCGTAATTGCGAGTGGATTCTTTCGCGAATGGCCCACTCCGACTCGCCGAGTCTCCCAGTCCAACGCGATTACGCCTTTCGGCTAATAAGCTAAAAAAGCTTAATTCCATTAGACACATGGGAACATTGTGTATAACGATCGTATTCTTGGTGCTATTTTAACTGTTCATGATTAATCTCACCCGCATTCGTTTTTGCATCTTATGAATGATTATAAGGGTGTTTATTAACAAAGAGTGTTGGTGTTATAGAGGCACTTAAACACTTAACTTTGACAGTTATGTGCATAAATTTAAATTCAACTTTAACTAAATAGTAGCTTAAGTTTTGCTTACAATGTAACGGTTTCTAGACCGTCCAGTATTGCAATGCATCCTGTCATTTGCTCGCTTTTATATAATGGTCAATTTTGCTTAAGTATCTATTTAAACATCATTAGTTTTTTTACTTCTCTTTTTCTTAATAATAAGTAGTTCCGTGCTTTGAAAGTAGAATAGTGTTTTGATTATCTTGGAATTCTACTTCGTACAGTTAAACGTTTCTTTGAAAGTTTTTATTTCTTGCTCTAGTGTTGTCTTTACATTTACTATCTGCTTTATCGATACTATTACCAAGTGTGGTTATTTTAATAATAATATGATTAGTTCTGGGTTTAACTTTCCTTAATCGTATCGATTAGAAGCCTGATCAAGAGGAAATCAGTTTCCTTAATTATTTTCTTGCTTTAACCGTTGCGATGGCCCAGTAACTTCTTATGCATGAGGCTGTGAGTTCCCAACCAGGCATGTGCAAGTATCAATGTGACTTTTTCAATATCAATTTCATATGTTCTTTCTCAGTTTATCCTCGATATCACTGACATCGATAAAGGATAACACCATGAGGAAACTTGGACTTAGAATCAATACAAGTCTGAAATCACCAATCCGCCTTGAGCAAGCATGGTGATAAATGCTCGTGCTCTGTATGGAAAGAGGCCTTTGCCCTGCACTAGGACAGTAATAGGCTGGTATTATTATTAACGGCGCCTGCTCGAGCTTAACATCTTTAGAAAAATACTAGTTGCTGCAAATGAGTACACTCCTCTAATATTAAGTCCAGTTTCTTCCACGCAATCAAGCTCAATCAAACAACAAAGTATGATTGTCAATAATTACTTTGTTAATAATCCTAAGGTATCAATCAACGGGGGAATTATCAACGTCAATGATAACAAAGGATAGATGAGAATGTCAACACCTATTGTTAAAGGACTGGGAGATCTCCCTTCATGGAAGCAACGAGACTCAAGATAATTTTCTTCATTAACTACATAGTTATTGACGATTAAGCATTGAAAGTAGAAATATCAGTTTGTAATTAATGTCGCGTCAGAGATGAGATAAGTGGTGTTGGGGTTCCGTGGTTTAGCATTTATTTTGAACTAGCGACCCGTCCCGGCTTCGCACGGGTGCAATTTAGATACATAAACCTTCCCCTTGAATCACTCTATCTATTAAAATAAACCGCATGAAAATTCGTTGCGTAGTTTTAAAGATCTAAGCATATATAGCGACAGACAGAAAAAGCGACTTTGTTTTATACTATGTAGTGAAGAGTGAGAATTAAGTTTTGTGCCCATTTTTCTCCATAGGAAACTACCTCTTGAAAGGGGCAACTAGATTCACTTCTCTCTTGAATAGTGCACGAACTGTACGAGTGTACATATTTATGAATACCTACTTCAAAAACACATGACAGTTTTTGGTCAACAAACAGTCATGTTTTAATCTAAATATATTCGCAGCTGAAACTACAATTAGTAATTGTTTGCACATGGAATTTTCATTTTTGGCAAAATATTTGACCAGACTGCTATGGCAGATGGTAACCACCATTTTCAATAGTAGTCTGGTCAAATATTTGCCATTAAGAGCAAACGCGGGTTGTCTTTTCTCTATAGAAACGCTTTTACTTGTTTTCTTTCTAGTTTATGACTTAAAAGCAGTGATTTTGTAGAGTTATTATTTCTATGCCCCAATGTTTTTCTTTTACCTACAGAAAATGATCAAAATTGCCGCTGTGAACAGAGGCTTAAGGTAGAAAGATATTATGAATGAAAAACATAGAAGCACAGTATATATCCTTCTTATTCAGTTTATGAAATATCTTTGATATTAGTTCAATATTAGAGAAGCAAATAGGCAAGAGAAAAACCCCGAAATTATGATGTTTTACTTGGCTATTTAGTCGGATTTGCAGTTGTCCTTTTCGCACACCGAGCGCTCGAAGGCGACAGCGATAGTTTCTTGTAACGTCAAATTTTCAAATATCTCTCCTCCCGCCTTTCCTCATTCACTATAACAGACAGTAATACAAATGCCTTACATTTGTAGCTACCTACTTACGTATCTATTAATAGAACAATACAATGCAGCAAAAACTGAGGATAAAAATCGGATCTTCGGTACATCATGTTTCCATTACCGATAGAAGTTATTGTTCCATTATTCTGTTAATTAGACTCACAATAGAGAGGTATTGTTCCAAAATCCGTATTTAATATGATAGCTTTACAGTGGGAATATAGGAAAAACTGTATCAAATGGTAATATTCCCACGACTGGTAGAATTCGAGAGAAATGTCATTATGTCGCCGTAATACGTTTGTAATAACTACCTACATATTCTTATTAGACAATTTTAATTGCAATGTATGTTATTTTTTCTATTTATAATTTTATAAAATGTAACTGTATAAGGTTCCAACGGGACCCTATTGTAATTCTCCCTCTTCCCCCCCCCCCCTCTATCAGCGGGCTGTACCATGTACCGTAATATGTAGACAGTTTATTACATAACATATATACGCCCATAACATCAGGGGGTTAGGCAGAGGTGTATCCATTAGTAAACCCATATTTTGCCAGTTGTAATTTTATAAGTCCTATTTAAGGGTGAGCCTACAGCCATAAACCAGGCACAAATTCAGATTCCGAAGCTGCTACTGAGAAATTCCTGATGGAAACACCCAATAACACTTTGCCCGACCTGGGAATCGAACCCAAGACCGCATGCTCAGCAGTCGCGCTTTTTAACAACTAAACCAACGAGGCATGATATAAGTATGGATTCTTATTCCATGTTGTACTATCACATATTAATAAGTCCATATTATCATATTTTTTTTACTTTTATATTTTTACTACTCGGTCCATTCTCAAATGTCTACTCTGGCCCCCAAGATACAGGCGCCGCTTAGTTTGGGGACCACCGTACAATTTACTCATGTTTATAAGTATATAGTTACAAAACTAAAATAGCATAATATAATATTAAGTTCATACATCTAATAAGATATCTTATATTTTATTTTTTGTTTTGTAGCTATGAACCAATAATTTTTTTCTTATTCTTATAATATTATTATAGTACTTATGCAGTTGTGTCCATGCTACACGGCAAGCGAGTTACTTGTTTAATTGACTAGCATTAAATCGTTACAGAGACGTGTTTACAATAATTATAGAATGACATAAAAATATTTTTATGAATTGTGCGAATAGCATACAAATGAGTGTAGAATTATTTAAGGTTATTTTTAGACTAGTAAAATGGATGATCATTCTGAAAACCTAGAACGCAATCTTACTACTATGAATGCGAAAGTTAGGATGGATGAATGTTACGCAATCACGCTAGAACGGCTGAATGGATCTAGATGAAATTTGACACAGAGATAATTTTAGTCTGGAATAGCATTTATCCCGGAAAAATGTACGGTTCCTATACGATTAAATATCAACTTTCACGCGCTAGCCAGTAAAACATACAATTGAACACTTACTTAACCATAAAAATATTGTTAAATTGTTTATTTAAATGCGTTTTAAATGAAGATTATGCGAACATAACCTAACGAAATGGGGGATTAAAGATCCCACTGACACCCAGTGCGAGTACGGTTCTCCTGGCCAGACGATGGCCAACTCAAATAAGTCGTGCTCGTGCTCAAATAAGTCCTAAGCTCCATTTGAACAACGAAACAGCTTAAGACGATTATATAAAAAAAAAACAGCCAGGTGCAATTTGAACTGACATACGAAGGGTTCGTATCACCGGACCTACAATATTTAACACTAGGTACATCAATATTAAATAATAACATGTGTCTTAAAACTAGATTTTGTTAATATTATTTGTTGTCATAGCTGCCATATTATTACACACTCTATGAGTATGATATATGAGAATTCAAGTATCTACCTATTATGGTAGGTACATAGATGACTCTGCCTTTTTTTTTGAGTTGGTAAAAATCATCAAATTAGTCCTTCCGCCCTGGGTGGGGCGGAAGGGACTGTCAGACTTTTTAAAAAACCACCCTGTTCCTTCTGTTGCCCTTTACGTTCCGGGGCCACGGTATCCTGTTAAGACGTCCCGCAACCCCGGATGACTCTGCCCTGGAGTGTAAATGTGGTGCTGCCCCACAAACGATGGGGACACTTGATATCGTGTCCTGCCTGTCCAGTTGTCTGCTGACCACGGGAGCTGATGCTAACTATATTTAAACTGTCATCGATACGATAAGAAGAAGGTTCAAAGGCCCTGTGACAGACGGATGGACAGGAGTCTTAGTAAAAGGTTTCAGTTCGGTACCTTTTAGAGTACGGAACCCTAACAATCAACACATCGGCACCCTTCGAATTACTTGATAAGGGTCACCCAAGCAGCATTGTCTTACTTACTTTTTTATTTTGCATAATCCTCTTATGCCACAGAGTGCATTAATTGCAACAAGTCAAAACACAGACTGTCACCGAGAACCTTAACTTCAATAATAATTTATTGACTGACAAATCCCATTGCGAATAAAACCACCTTAAAACACGCCACCCAAAAAAAAACCCGTGACCTTTATTTTCAAAGTTATAAGGTGTGAATCAGGTTGTATTTACCGCAATAATAAAATTGTCACAGCTTTCGGTCCAGTTTAGCTAAGGGCTGTCAAAAAGAGGAGTTTTTTTTTACGTTTTTTGTTCGTTGTCGACGAGTACTGATTAATTATTTTAATACTGTTTCTTTGGATGTTACGTGTGTATTGTTGAACAGGTATTTGAGGTATAAAAATATTGTTATGTCAATATAAACTTGTACCTACTGGGGTTTTATAGTTTATGGCTTTTTTTTAAATTAATGAAAGACTATTTTTTCATTTGGTTTAATGGGTCAAGCTTTAACGCATATTTTGAAAATTAAATAATCAGGGAAACTAACCTAAAAATATACCATAAAATATGACGTCACTAGTCGTAATTACAAAATACATTTAATTTTGTGTTTGATTTTATTTGGTTATAAACAAACCCTTTAAAAGATTCCATTCAATCAGGACGGTATTATAACATCTATATAAATAATCTTTCAAATTACGACAAATTACTCTTTCCTCAAATTAAATCAATCAATCTTCAATTAACCCTTAAATGATCGCGGTAATAAAATTATAAGCAACAATTACTAATTATAATAATCAGCCAATCAACCACAAGAAGTCTCAAGTCCACTTAACTCAGTTATCTTTACAAGTTCTGCGAAATTATAATTACTAATTATAAATTATGATAGGTTTTTAAATAGAGTTGATCCACTGCATTCAATCATTTATATGAATTGGTCTGTCTTGGTAGGTTTGTGATGACGGAGATGAGGAGCATGTGACAAGGAAAGCGATACTTAAGCAGGAAAAAAGAAAGAGACCAATATAAAATATGCATGGATTATGTGAACGACTTCTAGAGATGATTCATCACGACAGAATTGAATAGAAGAAATAGAAAAGAAAAGATCACGTGAAGAAAGTACACGTTTTATAAGGATGTTTTTTAAGTCAAAGTCAAATCATTTATGTATTTCAATAAAGCCATTATAAGGCACTTTTGAACGTCATATACAAAATACAAATTGAATTGAATCTAGTTGCCCCTTCTAAAAGCTTTTTTACAAAAAAAGACAACCGCCTTCAAAAACTACAAAATAAAAAATAACTTTAGTTTTGGAAGTCGGTGGCAATACTTACCTACATAACAAAAACAAAAGCTTTTTTACAAAAAAAGACAAGCGCCTTCAAAAACTACAAAATAAAAAATAACTTTAGTTTGTCTTTTTTTGTAAAAAAGCTTTTTATTTTTCACTTTTTAGTGCTTGTGTTTAAAATCCTTAATAAAAGCCCTTTCGAACAATACCTCACACGATATATTTAATTTAGAAAAATGCTCACAAAATAAAAAGCACTAAACCGAATTGGATGAAATTTTTATGGGACCAAATGGCAAGTATACTGCATCGAACAAAAAAAGAATCACACTAATCGGACTAGAAACCTCGGAGTAATCGGTGTACATACATAAAAAAAAAAAAAAAACCGGCCGAATTGAGAACCTCCTTCGTTTTTTGAAGTCGGTTAAAAAGGTGGTTTTGTGTGGAGAAGAATGGGCAAGAAACACTACTCTACACTCCACGTACTCTTTTAAAAAAGACTCTGGGTGCCTAACCGGAGCACTAATTAAGGAAAGAAATGAACACCACCAAACCCAAATACATTTTGTGGCAAGAGCAGGAAGATGACGTAACTTATTAATGATATTCAATTGATAAGCTGTTACGAGATTAAATTACTAAGCGCGTGAAACGTCGTGTTCAACAGAAAATTAGTAATGTTAGGACGATGACACTTATAAGTTACTAATAAAATTTTGCCAGTATTTCTAATGACGCTATAGAAAAAAGGAAAACGTTGGAATTTTTCCTTTTTTTTTTGTTGCAAAGTGGCTGGGTCTGGCTATTTGTGTATGTGAGTTTATGTTTGTAAACATACCCACGACACAGGATAAATTCCTAGTGCGGGGACAAAATTTTGATCTGAAAAGTGCAAGCATACCGTCTGTTATTCCACAACATGGTGGCTGTAGACTAGATTTATCAAAACAGCATATGGAAAAACAGGCTAAAAATATAAAAAGAACCCGACTTCCATTTAAAAGTCTGTCATCAAGCTTAACACCCAGCTTTTACCAGTTATATCCATGACACCGCAAAACGTCGGACATTTTATTTATAAACTAATCATTTAATTAACATGCATAATTAAACGTGTTTAATCAACGTTCTATGAATCTATGATTAATAGGATTGATAACAGCTGATTGTACGGTCTGCAACGTAATAGTTTTTTACTAGAAAATTATTATAAGGTTTAGTAATTTTTGATTTGATTTCCTTTTTAGTAGAAAGTATGATCTTAGCTTAAGGAAATTAGACTTGATTCATATCCTGCAGCAAGCCTTCTAGGTACCTAGTTTGCTAAGGAGCACTTGCACTGCTAATCTATGTTCATACTTGTCTACATAGAACAACGACCATACAGCCTATAGACGCCTAATACACGATCTAACGCACGAAAACTATTCTGCCAACTTGCTGAGGTACGAGGGGGACGGGGTAATGCGTTCTGATTGGCTAACTCAAGGTCAGTGCATGTTTACGGCTCACAGGAGTGGTCGAAACTAATACGAACTTGGTGACTATTGGTGAGTGACGACGGTTATAAGACTTTTTTGTCTAATGTGTTGACAGACATCGGTCGTCTGTTATTAGGAGTCTAGGTATATATAGTCGTTGACATAGAACAAAACAAAGTCGCTTCCCGCCGGCTGTAAGCTTAGATATTTTAAACTACGCAACGGATTTTAATGCGGTTTACATCAATAGATAGAGTGATTCAAGGGGAAGGTTTATACGTATAGTTAGTATCTTACACCCGTGTGAATCAGTGGCGTGTCGCTTAATATCATTATATCGTCGTACCTACTTAATAATTATTATAAAGAAGTTTGTTTTTATCTCTGGAGGTACCTACTGATCCGGTTACAATTTTTTTTCACTGATAGAAAGCTATTTTTACTGGTGACTGACATAGGCTATGATTTACAGTAACTACACTTTAAAAAAATCATTTTTCTGTCTTTAAACTATTATCTAAAAATAATATTGATTTTGTTAACCCTTTCATCGTTAATTTAATATATCATTATTAAAATACAAATAATACCCATAAGTTATTCAATAGTCAGGAAAATGATTTTCCTGCCTATTGTCTATATTGCGTCATTATTTGCGTACCCACTATATTATCAGGCTATTGTCACCTAAAATTATACTCAACTGCTGTATAAATTAGTCTGAAAATTTCCAATGACATCGGCCCCCCTTCTTTGTTATAATTTGATTAAAATAATTTACCTGCTGGGCTATTTGTGAAAAGAACTACAAAAATAGTGTCTATATTTATTCAATGATTACCAACCTATTACTGTCCTACTGCATACATAAAGTCCTGCGCCTGATCACTCCCCTATCGGATCCAATAGGACTATTAGAATGAAAACGCAGATGAAGTCGCGGAAAAAAATAAGGTTCCTAAGGGTTCAAAGCAACCCCGTGCCAAATTTCATCAAAATCGGTTCAGTGAGTTTATCTTGAAAACGTAACAGACAAACAGAGTTATTTTCGCATTTACAATAATAGTGTAGTATGGATAAGACATTTTTTTTGTTTTTAACATTTTTCTTCGGCACGACATCAGCTTTAAATGACTCTGTAAACCATCCTATAATAAAGTGAAAGTCCTGTTCCTATTTCTAGCCCTGAATACACACACACATACAGACAGACTCACACAAACACCAGTTATGTCAGCTAACGTTATTTAATTTATGCAAGTTGGGATTATTAATATGAAATACGGATGTTTGCAAATCAGTTGGTTGGCGAGGCAAATTAAAACGATTACCGTCGCGCCGGTCGATTAGACCGACCGTCGCATTGGCAGTGTTAAGGGTTATGAGTATTAATAGTAAGGAATTAGTATTAGCAGTCATATCGTCGCTTTTATTGCAATATTAATAAAGGGGTTTTTTTTTTAATAATACGTTATAACTGCTCAATAAAAAATTGTGTCATATACTTGATGTTCGATATTCTAACTGCCTATCGGAATAATAGGAAACTCTCAAAACATAATTTCAAATGTCAAAACACTGCCCATTATCATTCAGGGTCAACTTGTAACAATCAATTAAATTAATAAATATTAATCTCACATAATAAATCACGAATACTAAGCGACCACGCAAAACAACACTATTCAACCCGTGAATGCTGGGCCACCTAGAGAGGCCCGAGTCGCCAATTCTCCGCGTCGCCGTTATCGGCCCTATCGGCCTCTCCCGCAAGATTTATGCGCGTCATAAACTTGACGCATATCGGCCGATAATACGCCCGTCACCGCACGAATCGCTCCGGGAGCATGACTAACACATCGCCTCACGCACAATATTGAAACAGCCACACACAACAGTCGTACAACATCCATATACGGAGCATATTCGCAGAAATCGTGATTGTTAGAAAAAACTGATGATTAACTTATTTTCCTCGTCAATTCAATTTGCTACAAAGGCTATGTAGATTAAACCGGTCGGCCCCTCTTAGCGAACGGTTAACGCTCGAAGGCAATAGTATAAGTATCAATGTGAAGTCAGCGTGCGCATCTAATGTCCTTACACAAAGCTGCACTTACGTAGCGGGCAAACGATCCCATAATTACGGGTGTGGTGTACGCAGGCGCGAAGGGCGATATTTGTTTGCAATTAGTGCCCGTACGGGAAGGCGATGTCCGGACGTCGTCGGTAATTTATGGTTGCGCGAAAGTACCAAGTTGAAAGTGAGGCCGGGAGCGCCCGCAGCTGCCGCTATTCCGACTGACATTTCCGCGCGCATTCTAGGGTTAAATTGCACCGGCGGGTACACACAGTTCGTCAAAACTGATGAATTGATGATGATTGCAATAATTGTGATGGATGTATTGACTACGATCTTACACTTATTATATGTAGTGTTGGTTTCTTTTTTCTTACTTCTCCGCTATACTTTTTTGATCCATTTCAAATTAAAATCCAGGACAGTTGATTCGTTTCTCCCGGACTCATCAAGCTTCATGGTCTCGCCGCTTTTCTGGCTGTCGTCACCGTTGATTCTGGCTTGCAGGAGTTGCAGTGATTGGGAATAATGTGGCGGGGCTGTCCCAATATGAAATATTATGTGCAGTGTAACTAAGAAAAGAACCATTCTAGCTCTCAATAATTTTGATTTCAATTTTTGTGTTAATTTAAACTTTCTGAAACTCACTTCCTACTTTAACATACTTTAATATAATAAATAATAATTAATTAATTAGCTTCGATTCCATATTTAATGAAAACAATGAACTTCCTCTTAAAAGTTCCGCCCAGCATGACAATATTTTTTTATGTCAAGGTTATTCCCCTTTTCATTTAACAGTAACATGCCTTTACTCTGTTAATCCCATGATTCATACAAACCTAATGTACTAGTCTTCCGCTACGTCGAAGATTAAAGTAATTAACATGTTTTTCTAGTAAATAGTTTGAGTGATATTAACGATCAATTGCTTTTTCAATATATCTTTTATTATTATGAGTAACTTGTGGTAGATGCTAACCATTAAATTAGCATTGAGTGAAATAATCTTATCTTAAATGCAAATGTTTGTATGGATGGATTTTTATTGCTCAATCACGACAGAATGGCTGAACGGATCGGGATGAAATTTGGCACAGAGATAGATTATAGTCTGTCCTTTTTCTTGTCCCGTGAGATAATATAATTAAAAATGAAACCCTTTTTTTATATTAATTTAAATCTGTCCATCTCAAATTTTATTTAGACTTCAAGCACTTTTGAAGACTTAAAACGAAAAAAAAAAGAAATTATGTACTTTTAACAACACTTAGTACAATAAACTGTGATAAAATAGTCGATTTACACAATCGACTAAGTAGTCGGCATTTAGTTTTAACACCTTAAATACTTTTAAACGACTTAATAATCACTTGCGCTAAGCTTGTAAATAAAAAGAACCTATTTTTTTAATACTTACGTCTCCAGCTACATTATCATTGTTAAGTATGTAACATAATTATCTAAGCTGTAACAATTAATTTTATCTATGAGCAAGCAGTTTAGTGTGTTTTTCTCGCAGATGACGCCAACATCCACCACTAATGTTTGTCTGTCTGCCTGTTACGCTTTTACGACTAAACCACTGAACCGATTTTGATGAAATTTGGCACGGGGTAAATTTTAACCCCAAGAAAGGACATAGGCTATTTTTTATTCCGCGACTTCTTCTGTGTCCGCGATAACCGACGCGGACGAAGTCGCGGGCAAAAGTTACTTGTTATAATTATGTTTATGTTTAACCACTAATATTTCTTGTCACCTTAAACAATTAGCGAACTATTGTGGACATCCGTGAGACTGTACATTAATGGCTACTTGAAATTGCAAATGTACCTTAGTCTGGCCGCGTGTGGAAGAAATAAAAATAATAATAGTCGTAATTGTCGATTAGCACGAACGCTAGACGTGTGATCGAATTACTGTAAAATTATTTTTATTCGTGGCACACCACTATCGCGCCTCGAATAATAAACGATTTAATTATGTTATTAATAACGATTATGAAAGCAGCTTTAATAGTGACAGAATAATAATAGGAGGCATTTAAGGGTTAATTGACTATTCCGATTATTTTTAAACAATATTTTCATTTTTTATTTTATTTATGTCAATGGCCGCCATTAAACCACATTCTCTAGATATAATTTATTTAAAATGTAGAGCTAAAATAAAAATAGATAACATTTATTTACATACATGATGAGACATAGGACGCATCTATAGGTCAAAATTTGCATGCAACGAGTGTAATTTTGAACTGTAGTATTTTTTTGAAGCAAAACCTATTTCCTGTTTCGATTTTTAATTTAATAAAAATCATGACGCAACGATGTCTATGATTATTTGAAACACGAGTGTACAGAACTATCGATCAATGTTTTTACGAACGTAGTTGAAGATAAAATCAACCCTGCGCGCGCCGCGCACCGCAATTAGAACTCATTGAATTATTTTTTAATTTAGTGCGACAACACACGCACTCAGAAATTTAATTTCCTTCCAAGTGAGCAGTATCAATTTTTTTACAAATTACTTTATGTGTTCATCTACGCCTGTTGCATTTCTATTTTTATTATTATAAAACTTTTATAATTTTAATGGCTGCTCCCTACGGCTTCGTTGGCGTGTTTTTTCCACCCGTTTTAGGTTACGTCTCTGTGTACTACTCAGCTCCCGTGGGTCATACCGTGATGTTATATAGCCTTTACTATTCTCATGAATCTGGTTATCGTATACAATAATTGTTTCTCCAATCCGAGTGTTAGTTCCAGAGATTAGCGCGTTTAAACAAACAAACAAAATAACTTTATTATATTAGTATAAATTCGCAATTCAACGTTCTGTAACGTTTTAATGTTAAAAATCAGTTTAATTAACGCCAATAAATATCAGTACTTACGTGTTCTTTTTTATTGTATTTGAATCGAAATAATTGCAATTGGCCGGAACACATTCTCTGGTTAAAATAATTAGAAAACAATTTTTTTTGCTTGGTTACTCGTAGTATACTTTTGAACCGTTAAAAAATTCAATTGTAGTTAAAAGTCAAAGTCAAATAATTTATTTCAATAAAATTATACTATTAAAAAGCAATTTTGTACGTCACATACCTACGTCTACGTACATACGTCTTATTGAAATTTCTCGCTTAGTAGGTTACCTACGTGTTCCTATTACACCTATCTCTAATTTAAAACATTTAATAAAATTAATTAAGATCCTGTTATCAATTAATTAATTACAGGACATGTACCTACATTTACTTTTATGAAAGTCGGCACATAAAAGACTATGCCTTGAATCGGTAGCTCGTTTGTATTTAGTAATTATAGTACGATACGATCTTATCACCAAAATATCGTGATTGAAGTCTATTTAGATTTTAAAAGAGATAAATATTGTGTAGTTGCATAAGGCAACACTGATAGATAACGTGTTTACTCTATGCGCAATGACTAGAAATATTTTGTCATTATTTTTGTTTACTAGTTTGAGTCCGCGACTTCGATCGCTTAAATGTCGGTTTGTATATAGCTTGCCCTAGTCCGGCCCTGTAAAAATTTCTGAGGTAATTTTCTGGGGGGCACTTATATCTGTAATTAATTGTTAGTTTGTGTTTGGTTTCGGGGCCCCCGTAGCTAGGGGGGCCTGTATTTTGGATATGGCTGATACGGCAGTAGTTACGTCCCTGGTCGGTTATCACTGGCTTTTATTTTTTTGCCCGGAACTCTAATTATTTTTCTCAAATAAAAATGGTCTAAATTACTCCTTATAATATTAGCTATCTGCCAGTGAAATTCTCGTCAAAATCGGACCAAACGTTTCGGAGATTATCTAGAATAAACTGATAGACAGATAGACGAAATTTTCAAAGTGCCGTGTAAACATTAAAATACATAATGTAAAACGCTGTTGTTTTAGAGCTACAAACAGACTCTTCAATTTTATTTATTTTTATAGACATGTAGGTACATATTATTACACTTTACAAGTACTCATTAATATAATTCTACTGCTATCAGTTCTAGTCTACCATGAAATTAAATGGTGTACAACCGTTTTAATTATTTTATTTGCACGTATTATTTCTTCTTTATTAATAGTACGATTATTCAAATTAAGAACATTAAAGTGCGTAATCGCCATACTCAATAATTCATATGAAATTAAATATCCATCCATACTCATATTATAAATGCGAAAGTAACTCGTGCCTATCTTTCTGTTACTCTTTCACGACTAAACTACTGAACCGAATTTGATCAAATTTGGTACGGGGTAAGTTTGAACCCCCAGAAAGAACATAGGTTACTTTTTATACCACGATTTCGCTTGCATCCGCGATAACCGACATTTTTGCGGGCACACTCCGAAAAAACATAAAAAAAGAAACTTTTTTTTTGTTAATAAAAAAACATCTGTTATTATATGGAACGGTAATGGCGCCAACAAGTACGCGGTATCTCTTTGTTATAGTATTAATAAGATAATATGTATAGCGCCGAAAGGTGTGTAGGTAATGCTAAGGTAACGCCTACATCTAGAGACGTTGGCCCATTACGATAACTACCGTGTTTTAACACTTGTAGAAGGCCTTCTTGGTCTTGCTTATCTGTAATTAACATACTGGGTATTGCCTTAACAAGAACTTAACATGAAACAGCTGGTTATGAGAATGTTTTTATGAAAAATATCAATTTACCTTGCACGTTATTAGAGCAACTACCAACATCTCCCGATTTCACAAGTATTATGTCTTCGATTACTGCTCCGCGCACGTCAGTCGTAGCGTGATGATTTATATTCAATTACGTTTCTAGATAAACGGTCTATATAACACAGAAAGATTTTTACGAATCCCATCATATGTTTTTGAGATGAGCGTGTTTAAACAAAGAAACAAACTCTTCAGATTTATTATACTTCACAGTCACTTATTTTAATATAACCTAACAAAGCCTTATATTAGCAAATGTCCCTACCTATGTATGATATTTATGTTTGTTATTAGTCTGTAAGCTTTCTTAAAAAATAAAAAAAAAAGACAATTAACTCATTTTTAATTTAATCAATATTCTATACCAGTATCAACAAAAAAAATATTAAATAAAAATATTTACAATAATAAACTAACTTTACTTGTCAACTTGACCCCGTAAGTTAAGGGTTAACTGCGCCGCCATTTTGAAGCATGCGTACGCACACTATCTCTTCCTCAATCTATAATTGCATCGAGAAAGTCCCACTTTTCCCGCGTTTTTGCACACCCTACCACGTAATTCGATACAAATTACTGATGTTGATATTATAACATTTTATTATACCTACGAAGATGTATTTAATATTATTTTTTAGTACTCAGTTATTAAAATAATAACAGTAACTATTATTATGTCAGTTCATAAAAGAACATAAACTGTTTTACGACAGTTACTATTTGCTGTGAATTTGAAAGATATGACTTGTTATGTTTTATGAAGTCTTTTAGTGTTATTATACTTTATGTGTCTTAAAAGTCTTTTAAAAATTGTTATATTAGGCTCTGTTCCCGATGTACAGTCAGCAACAAAAGTCGATTAACACTGTTAAATTAACGTATCATTTAAATAGATACAAATTAACACAGTTCGCACGCACTTCTTCTAAGCATAAGGTTTCATTTCAAAAGTATATTATTTTTATCTTTATTTTACATCCATTTTGTATTTCCTTTGATTTTGTGCCCAATAATAAGGATTAATAAAACTGAAATGTTAATCGACTTTTGTTGCTGACTGTACTTACCATTGTTTATTAATATTTTTTTTTATCGTTGCTAGTTTTACTGTCGTTTTAAGCACTTATTTTTATATCGCGTAGTATTTTTTTTTTTGCAGGCAACAATTAATTGTGCAGTAATAGGTATAACATAAACAAGTTTTATAATAAAACTTTGAACAGTATTCGTCATCACTATACAGTGGGCACCAGTCAATACATCTTAAAAATAAAACATTAAGAAAGCGACTTCTTAAATCTAACCAAATTAATAATTATAAAGTCAATTACCGTCTGTAGCTAACCTAGAGAAAAACTGGCATAACCGCGAGTTGAGTTTTTTTTCCATAATTTTGCAGTTAAAAGCCTCAAACCTGTCGTTATCCTGATTGATATAAATAAACTAACTATTATTTTATAACACATTTCAATTACGATATTCACACAAAAACGTTATTATACCTCTGCTTGCAAAAACATAGAAGGAACAAAAACGTTACGATAAAGCAAAAACGTATAAAAAGATCACGTTATTTGATTAGACCTAATTACATTTCTGGTCGTAATTAACTTGCACGTATCATTCCCTTTGTTTTATTACAAACAGATACCAAATTAGCAGCAAACCCCAACCACTGAAAAACAATCAAATCTAAACTCTATTGTTAAGCCGTTAAAAGTAATAAACGCGTGTGTTGTTAGCAAAATGAGTTGGTGAATGGTAGATGTCTTAGGCCGAGATAAGCCCGCATATTATTAAGGCATAATTTACGATGGAAATTATGGCTATTTGTTAATTTTATATTCAGCAGTTTCATAAGATGGCGACGGGTCGTTTAGGTGTCTTGTAAGACCATTTGTGGGGTACTAAGGATACATTTTTTGATCATTGTAATGATAATGGACTTGAATACAATTATGTTAATTCATAATTTAGTGCTAATTTGCTAAGCTAAATTGGTGCTAACTGAGGTCATAATATATTTTAAAGTGACGGTATTATGTCAGTGTGTCAAAATTATGTTTGTAAAAAGAATGACCTACATTGACTCAGCAATCGGATACGATCAAATCCGAATATGAAAAATATGTCAGTTTAGACACTTCTTTACCACGTCAGTTACGTTACAGGACTACATATTTCTAGTTTTGGAAGTGTTTAAATAGTTTTTTGACGCCTAAGTTTTCTGGTCCTTGGGAGCAAGGATTTCCAAGATACTCTACATCAGCCATGAAAAATTCTTCTTCTTCTATTTATGAAAGATATTTAAGCAGTTATGAACCTTTTGTAATATGGAACTAATTACTTATTACACTAATTACTTAGCGGTATGAAATAGTAATAAGTACAATATTTACAGACTTAATTATAAAAAAACAATCAGAAGAAAAAAAAGAATCTAAAAGTAAACGGCATGAAAATTCAATCATCAACAATCTGGTACTACATTACATTTTATAATACATAAACTGTGTATGCTTAATATGTATTCATCTTAACATGTGCATCCAGCTAGAATACCTAACGATGAAAAAAACTGCTCTCAACTTGATGTAGGTTACAAATAACAATTTACCCTATGCGCACTATTTTATATAATTAAATTATATCAAATAAAGGAAAAATTAGCAAACAAACGTACAATCACTAGGAATAACTGTAATTATGTAAAAACCCAAAGGAAAATGGTGTTCGCGAGCCGGTGTCACGACCCGCACGCTCGCAATTAAATAATTATAAATAATCGTTGCCCACGCGCATCCGACACAGACCCCAACGATTTGCTCTCGAAAACTCGATATAAAATTGCTCTGATATAATTATCTCGATTAAAATTTACTACAACGTTGAATTGCGATTTGATGGACTGACGACCTTGAGACGGTCGGGATTACTCGGGATGAGTCATTTGATTATTCAATTGATGCAATCTCTTATTTTTGGAGACAGTAATAGCATTGAGAATGTCCATAATATTCTTCATGGGTTAGCACCGTAGTACCTACTAATTGAAATATGGATCAATAAAATACAAAATTTGGCAGGCTATCGAAGAGATGAAAATCGGGAGGTTAAAAGTGTTCTTTTTTCGTAACGTTTTGAAAGAATTCCAAATATGAATGTCAGCTGTCAACCCTTGCACTGCGGCAGGATTGACCTGAGTCGAGAAGCAACGTTAAAATCATCCACGTGCACAACGCTAACAAAGTCTAACATCACAACATAGTAATTGAAAAAAACGACTGATGATTCAGCAATGATACTAAACTATTAATTACAGTAATAAAATACAGAGAACAAACAAGATTGCTCGATAGTACTCGATTGAGTGGAATACTAGGAATATAATCAAACATTAATTGTGGCGCTATTTGCCACAAATTGCCCCACATTATGTCAGGTGCATTATCAGGTTAATTGCATATGTCTAAAATTGTAATCCTAATAGAGATAAATATCTATTTGAGGAATGAGGACAGGCTTTGACATTTGTGATTGCATTTTTATACTGGTTTTAAATTACAGTGACATTTCATTCAGCGCACGAGCGGTAGGGGGTTGTATAGTAAATGATTAAATCTGTAAAGGTGGACGTTTTTTCTTCTTTTTGAAGACTTCGTAGCAGTAGTAGTATTGGGAACTCTATCGTTAACTCTGTACGGTCCCTGGAGCTGTGGTGATGTCTCAGTAGACCCGGACATCGCCGAAGAAAGAAGGAGCCTGGAGGCGGGCAAAGAAGAAAGAGCCTTGAAATGGGCCACGCTGGATAGGTTGCGAATGCCATGCGTAGCAGTTCTCGCGGCCCTCCCATCAAAACGAAAGTGCACGGGCGGAGTTTTTAGTGGGTGCAAGCCCCACATAAACACGTCGTCTCCTCAGATGGTGTGGTACGCGTTAGGCATATTCTTCGCTAAAAAAAAAAGGGTCTTTGTGAAGGAGCTGGTCCGGGGAAGCTGCTACCACCATACCTATATCTAACAAAAAGAAACACAGACAAACTAAACTTTGTTAGAAACTCTGTCACTAGGGTGATCGTAAGACCTTACTGCCCACACGATAAAAACCTATATCCACCGCAAAGAAGCGTTGAGATATTTCAAATTTTGGTATGACAACGCTGCTCTGCAGTGTCTCTGGTTTTGCAGATGTCTATAGGTAGCGGTGACCACATAACATCAAGAAGGCCTTCAGCTGGTTTGACATCCAATGACATAAAAAACACTGAACTCCTAAAAAGATTTTAAAGAATTTAGGTTTAAAATTAATTAAATACAACTTTACACAACCTATAAAAAAATTACTTTTTAGCCGGGCAGAAGTCATTTTCCTAGGATTCGAGTAACACTGCGGGCAATTCTGGTTCGGGCTAGATTTAATCTGGATGACGCACTATACAGTAGGTACCTACAGAAATAATAATTCTTTATCAATCAGCTGATTGCTACCAGTGATTTTTAGACTATTTGTCGGCGAAATCATATCGTTGTGCAATGTAATGCATTATCTGATATTAAAAAAGCAAAAGGTTATTCACTGAATAACCACGAAGTCTCGAAAACTACTTGACTTACAAGGCAGTTAGATAGGTAGGAGAAGTTGGTCTAGAACGGGGGGCCTAGCCCCATCTCTTAAAACAGTATTTTTTCATGTAACTTTACCTTGCACACTGTTGGATTTTCAACGCTCGGCTCAACGCCGAGAGTTGAAATCCAACAACAAAAATCACAAAATAATCTTGAAATGGTACTGTTTTAAGAGATGGTGGTAGGCCCCCAGATTTGACTTTGACTTCCACGTGAACGAAGTCAGAGGCAAAAGCAAGTAAACTACAAATCCTTCTTGTGATCTTACCTATCAATTTACTCAACAAGTCAAGATTATTCCAATTTAATGATATACTGAATGTTCAAATATCTTTTAATGATCAAATTGCAATAAACTTTATTGACTTTATGAAATAATGCTTTATTTGTTAATAAATTGTTAATCTCTATATAATTATACCAGCCTATTACTGTCCCACTGCAGGGCAAAGGCTTCTTATACAGAGAAGGCATCAACATCACCACGCTTGCTCAAGGCGGATTTGCGATTCCATACTTACTTATATTAATTACAAGTCCAAGTTTCCTCACAATGATTTCCTTCACCGATGTCAGTGATGTCCAAGATAAACTTTTAGAAAGTACATATGAATTGAAAAAGTCACATTGGTACTTGCCTGGATTTGAACAACCCCATGTATGAGAAGCGGGCACCTCAGCCACTGTGCCATCACGACGATCTACCTACCACACCTTTCATCATCCTCATCACCTTCCTTCCTTCTTTCCTTTCATCATCTTTCTTTCTTTTTTCTTTCTTTCATCTTTACCTAGACACACGGTAGCGTGTCAAGCCAAGGTCAAGCTAACAGAACTGGCGAGCAGAACCGTCTATAATATTACACGAACCATTTGATATATTATTAAGCTAAAAAGTTTGTTTGTGTCGTGATCTACTTACTAATCACATCACTATAACAATAATAATGATGACATCTATCACTCATTTCCGCCAATCCCTACTAATAAACGTATCTTACTCATAAATCCTTATCTTTCCACTAATCGATCAACATAAGGAAATATTTTGTGCACTTCGCATAAACAGTTAACACGTCATTCGCATTTTCCTCTGAAACACGTCATTAGCATGAGAAACAGGAAACTCGCTATATATAGATTGTTAATCAAAAGTTAACTTTACATACCTACTTGGTTATGTTTAATAACATCACGCCTGTAATCCCCAAAGGGCTAGGCAGAGGTGTACCATTAGTACATCCACATTTCGCCAGTTATGCTTAAGTCCCAGGTAATAGGGCGCGAGCTTATTGCCATCAACCGGACACAAAGCCAGACTCCGCGGCTGCTACTGAGAAATTCCTGATGGTAAATCTCAATAACACTTTGCTCGACCTGCGAATCGAACCCAAGACCTCATGCTCAGCAGTTATGTTTTTGTTCGCATATTGTTAACACTTTCAATGCTATAGGTGTCCCCGGATGCCATATGTTGTAGTCGGCGATTATTATGGATCACACACTGATTCGTTGTCTTTTGAAATGTTAGGAGTGGTCGGAGTCGGGGGCGCGGATCATGCGTAATGCGAATACCGGGCTCCCGACTTATGGTAGCAGGAGGAACCGTGGGGTTTTAGTCGGTAAGAGGCCGACATACCCCTCCGTTATCCCCAAAAGGAGGGCATCGTTGAGGATTTCCCCACGATCATATCACGATCATAATATTATCCATTCTTTTCCATACGAAACTTACTCCGAATAACTAACTTGGGATTACAAGCGTGATGTTATGTTTATATAGATATAAATGATAGATAAATTTGAAATCGCCAATTAGACCTTAAGCAATCATGGTCGCGGGCTTGCGGACGGCGAGTAATGGGTAGCTCGCCGTCCGATCAAGGACCATACCCGGGTCGACGGCGCGTTCTATTCGCGCGCGCCTCAAAGAGCTGTCAGCACAGGGACGGGGCCCCAAAAGGGGCCAAACGCCTGCCGGGGTTGCGGGACGTCTTAACAGGATACCGTGGCCCCGGAACGTAAAGGGCAACAGAAGGAACAGGGTGGTTTTTTAGTCAGTAAAAGTCTGACAGTCCCTTCCGCCCCACCCAGGGCGGAAGGAGTCATTTGATGATTTTTATAAAAAAAAAAACAATCATGGTGATCGATGCTCGTGCCTTCTTTGTATGAGAAGAGGCCTTTGCCCTGCAGTGGGACAGTAATAGGCTAGTATTATGACTATTATTATTTTAAATCACAAACTGACAGAAGTACGTAACGTCAAAGTGACGGGAGAATGTTTTCACTACACTTTCTGTATTATAACAACTTTCTATAATGTTACACCCTAATGATAATATTGCAAATACACATTCAAGTTCTTCCCATAATTAGATAGCTTCATTAAAATCTATTTAGCTGTTTTTGCATTACTTATGTATTGATGAACTTCACATACTAATCTCACTTTCTCTCTGTTATATAAATTAAATGAAAACTCATTTATATGTTACTTACTTTTTGTATAAAATGAGAAATCACGATTATTCTTGAATAGTTTTCCACATCCATGTTCAGCCAATCGTAAAATGTATTAACAATCTTTTGTTTTAGAGATTCAATGTCATAAATTCAATATTGATATGACAGTAGCATGCGAGGGGTTAATAGAGATTTTTTACGACTTGTATGGGGATAACTTTTCAGACGTTTCATACTAGCCAAAACTTCTGCAAATTTTTAGCAAAAAATCAGTTTAGAATTTGATTAAAATCTAACAACAGCCACCGTAATTAGTTATCATAAGATTTTTTCCTTTTTAATTGATTTTTCTAATCGACCCAATTCCCTGATGATATCACAAATGGAAACCGAAATACCAAATGTAAATTAAATAAAAATAAATGTTCAATTTTGTTATCGTCTCCCAAATCGCTCTATCAGGAGTCGATTCTTTTATTTTCAAGACCCAAAACCACATGAGTAGATAAACGGACCAGAGGTAAAGCTTCCTAAGAACGAGCAAAATTGATACCTATTTTGGTAGGGTTGTCACAATTGGGTAAGACAAATTAAACAAAACATTTGTTAAATAGTTTTATTATTCAAAATTTTCATGGGACCATTCGGGAAGTATACCCTACATCCCGAATGGTCCCATGAAAATTTTATCGAAATCGGATTAGCACTTTTTGAAAAATCAACAAAAACCTAAAAAGTTATCAACATTGTCTACACCGATTACCTACTCACGAGGTTTCTGGTCCGATTTCGATGATCCTTTTTTTGTTCCATACAGTATACCTGCCATTTGGTCCCATAAAATTTTCATTTAGTTTGGTTCAATAGTTTTTATTATCAGCTCATTGTGTACATGGGCGATGTTATTATCGGTGCTACGGATTACAAAATTCTAGTGCACATGTAAGAAAATTACGTATTTGACAATAATTTGGGTTGAATATTTAAACAAAAAAGAATAAAAAAAAAACTAAAAAAAAAAATGTAACTATAACTGTAAATGTAACCATTATTAACAAATACCACGTTTCCCATAAAAATATTCAAAATTGCAACTAACAAAATAAACAACGTGCGTTGTACTAACCCTGAGATTGTCAACTGGCTGTGCAAACGTAAACCGGTTTTTTCCAGTTTCGCCGCGTACGTGACAAGCGGCCAGTGGTCACGCACACATGCCCCGCGTGCTTGTAGTAGTGCAATCGAATCGCGCGGTTGTTCGAAACTGGGACTCTGTATACTCTGTGCCAAAACGTCGGCAAATCGACCGATATATCTAAATGTGTTATCAGTGATTACAGTGGGTATTGTCATCTAATCTTGGAGATCTTATCTTTCGGAACTTTTGTTGTTAGATCAGATTTTATTTGTAAACTTAATTAGATCGAATACTGCATTACCCAGATATGGGTTCTATCTTATAATTGATAATCTAGATTAATATCATTTCGGTACCTAATTGGTTAATCAGCGCTGTGATAAGTACCTTTGTTTGTCAGATTAATAAAAGTGCCGCTTGTTTGATAACCGTTTCTCTTAGAGTTCCGTGTGTTGATTTAAACAAAAACTATTGTTAATAGATTATCTACAATAAATCTAAATTGGACAAGCATTGTTTGTTATTGTTCCTATGTTATGGATTAAATGGTCTATGTAATCTAATGTTGGTAAATCTATGATCTATTTGGTCAGTCCGTGTAATGGGATTTAATTTAATAATTGATTAGAACTATGATCGTGACTCTTGCTTGGGTTTTTGGATAGCTTAGTTCTGTTTTTAGATACTTACCTAGGCCACTAGTAAGCAGTATCTACCTAAAGTTGTATAAAATAAGGTTCATTTTTGAAAAACCCACACGGCACAATATATTCTGACAGTTCCTTAACCATCTATGTAGATCTAAGCTCTACTGAATTGTCAAAAATGTCCATTTGTAAGCATGAGCTTGTAAGCCGTACATTTCCGACAAGAGAAAAAAATTATATGGCTGCCTTTAGCGTGTAGTCGCTTAGTTTATAATTTTTGAGTCCTGACTGGAGGCCTTAATTTTAAGTCACCACAGAAAAGTCCGGTCAAGCAGCCGACAACCTCAAAGGGTGACCTACCAGATGCCATTTCGAAAAAAGAACTTGGATATACTATAAAAAAAAGTTTCCCTGCTCTAGAAATTTCTCCTGTATTGTGGATACGTTTAAAAACATATACACGTACATTCAACAAAAGATTTAGGTATCCAGGGCCGTTAGATATAGCTGAAGTTCTCTTAGAAACCGATGGATATCTTCGATTGACTGTTTATTGTTTATTTTTAAATTAAATTGAATTTGAAAACATCCTTCGATTTCTAAGAAAACTTCAAAGTCTGACGACCCTGCATACCTATCTCTTTTGTTGACTTTACACAAACAACACAACGTTATCAAACAGATCGTTTCAAATACAGCTCAAACTTGTCAAACATTTTAACTTTTAAACTGCGCAACTCTCCCCGATAAGTAATACCTACATCCGAAAGATAACCAATTATAGTTAATAGAACAGTAACATACATACGTAATCCAATTCGCTATGATAAAATCACTTAGGAATTGCAATATCAACGCTTATCGCTACATTGTTTCATAGAACATGCTCATTCATAACGCAGACATCATCTATGTACTACGTCAGTAGAAAGCAGAGTGCAGGAAGGAAAGAAAATCGACATGGGAGTGAGTGAAAGTGAGTGATTGAAGTGTGTTGAGAAACGGTGATTAACGTTTTTGTGATTTGAAATTGCGAGGTTTGGTGATTAGTTAAAGCTTAAAGGAGAATTGGTAGAAATTAGTAGGTAGGTACTACCTTATTTATTTTGTGTACATGGGTAGGTACACAATTTTTTTTTTGTATATTTATTCTATGAAGTTCTTCAACATTGTTTCTTCATAAAAAGCTCTAGAATCTACCAATTTTTCTGTAGTCTATTCATTATTGCAGACGTTTAGAAACAATTCGATTCAATAATTTTATTATACCACTTAAAAACTACTTTTTACCTGTCGGAGTTCAAAAGGAAGGTTCTGTTTTTTACCACCAATCATAGCATACACTAGAATACATAATACATCTCCGTCTCTTCTTCTTCAATTCTGGGAAAGAAAGACAGTTTTTGCGGAAACGTATTGGATGTAAATAAGTCTTCCTCTAATTGCGATATACCACAGCTCTCATTTTTTGTCTTCAACCTATCCCAGAGCTACTTATTTAATAGAATGTTAGATTAAATCTTAATAAAATGTAAGTTACGATTACAGAACTGCAAGCCAACAGGCAACTTCCATCCATTCATTCATTTATAAAATTAAAACGTTGCGTTCAAGTCTGAGTCAAGTCAAAGTCAATTTAATTAAAATAAATAAACACTTCCGTGAATGCGCGGTAATCTGTGGTATCTAATTACTGTAATTTGTTAATTTAATTGCATGCGAATTCACGCGATCTGTTTTACTTGGATTTTGTTGGTTTTTTTTCTTTTTATTACTTTTTGGTTGATTTCCGTCGTTTTACGTCATGTATTATGAACAATTTTGTTGTGTATTTATATTATCGTTCCTATTTCCTATGTTAGATTAATTAAATTGTTAAGCTTGCTGTAATTTTATTGTATGTTGGTGCATTGTTTTAGCCTCGCTGTACAGAGTTAGCTTGTAAGGAAAAATGTTATTTACTTATTTCTTTGCAAGTTAGCTAAGCGTTCATTAATGAAGGTATACTAAAACACCCAACCATATTTCTGTCATGGCAACCGATCTCAATGGAAACCAGCCAAGTTCGTAAGAGATATATATATAATAGTGCACAAGTGCACAAACACAGGTGCACTGTCAGACCTGAGACTCGAAACTGGGGTATCAGATCAGCAGCGATGACGCATACGACGGCAAAATTTTCTATTTACTCACTTAGTGAAATAATAAGCAAGTAAGTTAAACAAATGCTTGTAAAAAAATCTCTACTTTAAAGGTACAAACTTACACCACGCGCATGTTTCTTCCTCATTCTTCTCCATATGTCCATATGAAACGACCTGTCGATACTGGAAATATGAAATAACGTAAAGGACATTTGGTCGAAAATGAGATTTTCGACCAAATGTGAGGGACATTAGGTCGAAAATGAGATTTTCGCCAAAATATCCCTTAGTTATTTCATATTTCCAGTATCACTGTGTAAAGCAACTACGATCAAAAGTGCTACGAATGGCTTATAACTTTTCCGTCAACTACTTACAACAAAACGATTTCCGAATTGCCGATTTCTAATGTATCAATGCATAATACGTAGACTATTATAAACCGTCAACTAAAGGTTAAACACCGCAGAATTATAGAACAAACCAGAACAAACACTAACCAAATTACCTACACAAGATCAAGTAAAATCATTACAGGCGTAATTACAAACGTGTTGTTCTACCGAGCTCCATAATAACTGATCAATTATAGACATAACACCATAATCAGTGACCAATTAACTTAATGCCATTAACTGAATTAAATGACACAATTGATTACTAGAAACGGAGGTCGGAATTACCGATAATCGTTTGAAATCACGATAGGTATATTTTTTTATGTTATAGGATTTTATAAATAGATTTTTTTACTCGTGTAGCGTTGAGGTTGATGGTGTGGCAGGGCGGTGTCTTTTCTTGGTAAATTGTGTCTTTTCGTGGAGTATCAAAGGTTATGATGAATCTAATAAGAGCCCAGCCTAGGGCTGCCATCATCTAAATTGCCGACGCCGGACAAAAACTCCAAAAACCCCGGACATTTGGGTGAAATTGTATATTTTTCCCGGACATCCCAGAAAAAAATTATTTCACAATAAAAATTTTATATTAAAGATTAAGATAATTTTTAACTAAGATTTGTTTTGATTTATCACTTATCTTTCAATTAATCGGGAATTCGGGAGTCCCTTGACATCAAAAGTGTCCGGGTTTTATCCGGACTCTTTTTGACTACCCCTCCCGGACGTCCCCCGGACGCCCTCTAGGTATACTAGGACAAATCCGGGGAAAACCGGACGGATGGCAGCCCTAGCCCAGCCACACTGGAGCGAGCAACTTACGGGCGTGGTTGTATAAACGGGCCCATATCATCACGCACAGCCGCTGTCGGAAATATTACTGCAGTATCTGATAACATCCGCAAGTTATCCACTTCAGTGTGACCGAGCCTTAATAGTGTCACCCTGTATGCGGATCAGGGAGCCTACCCCCATCTCTTAAAACACTATTATTTTAATATTAGTTTGCCTTCCGTACTGTTTTCAACGATCGGCTCAGCGCCGTTAGTTCAAAATCCGCCAACATAAATTACAAAGTAATAGAGAGATGGCGGCAGGCCCCCAGAAGGAATCATAGTTGACGTATGAGCAGCTAAGTGTACTTTTGACTTGACCATTTTTTTCGCCCATGTGGCGCCCACTTTAAATAGCGTTTTTTATCGCTTACTAAAGAGAGAGGTTACACTAACTTACATAATTAACTAGTTAGGTATGTACCTAAAACATGTTTCAACCACCACATGTGATAATATCGTATAGCTCGTGACAACACAAACAAAATAAATAGTCGTTTCGCGAAAACAGTAATTTGTCATGTCAAAAAATAACTAAACTAAATATCATTTACTTACAAAATGAAAATACCCTACAAAACCACCATTTACCCGAAGATTAACTCGTCAATTTCACCGCAAACCTTTTTTATAATTCATCACCGCGTGACACGCGGAGCTCAAGCCGGCCACCAGTAATTAGCAAACAAATTGATTCCAACGGTACACACGACAAAAGAGTTAGTAGTTTATGTAGGTGACATACATGACTATGTAGATACGGAAATATTTTCATTATGCATAATATTTCAAAGTCAAAATCAAAACATTTATCTCAATTAAACCATTTACAGGCATTTTTGAATTTCTCATGGAGTCGGTCAGTTAGTCTAAAAGTTGAAGCCAGTTGCTCGTTCCAGAACATTGGTAGATCTCTATGGAGAAGAATTAGCAAGAAACTCTATACGCTCCTTAGAATTTAGTTTTTACAAAATACTGGTTACATTATTCTTGTTGCTTCTGTATGTGAAAACCATTTAGGTGAAGAAATTTAGGTTAAGATCCCGAAAATCAATCCAAACTGACAGCGCCCGTTCCCGATCATGACTCCTGGAACATTACCACCTAGATATTGCTATTTATCGGACACAATAATTGATTCTGGACTTTTTAGATATTTGTTTTTGAAAAGGGAAAAAAAAACAAAACTGGTCTAAATCAAAACTGCGCCACATCATAATTGAATCACGGCCACCATTTTGCCGTAATTAAGTTATCATAT
The DNA here is from genome assembly GCA_949316365.1 of Hoplodrina blanda. NCBI lineage: Eukaryota > Metazoa > Arthropoda > Insecta > Lepidoptera > Noctuidae > Hoplodrina > Hoplodrina blanda. Next base: position 13,763,475 of record OX438581.1, read on the forward strand.
AATTAATTTACCGTCAGTACAAGACCATTCTTAAGTAGTGCACGAGTGAGAAACTATCCCTAAAGTATAATCAACTGCTTTAACATCACTTCTCTAATTATTAAAAAAAAAACTTGACAGTTTAGAACTCTATACTCTATAGGCTGCTGTCAATACTTTTTTCGCTTGACAGCTTAAGTAAGCTGTAGCCTGTCAGTTCACAAGCCTAGGTTATTATCCGTGCCGAGCTGATATAATTGCTTCTTATAATTTACAGGGCTATTAGAAACAATGTAGAAACTGTCAATGTGACGTTGATCCACATTAATCTTCGTTTTGCTTTGCGTCATTTCTGTAGAAATTCATTTTTTTTAATGGCGAAGGCAACCGGATTCCGCTTAAAAATTGGCATGCAGTTAATTATTATAACTTAGGCATGTGCTAAGAAAGGATTTTTCAAAATTTACCCCCAAAAGGGATGACACGGAGGTGTTTAATTACTCAAGTCCCAAGTAATGAGACACAATTTATTTTCTTTTGTTCTGTCATGCCGGTATGACAGCTGGGCCTTGAGCGGTATATTACCAGCCTATTATTGTCTCACTGCCAGGCAAATGCCTCTTCTCGTACACATAAGACATGAATATTGATCGCCACTGTTGCTCAAGGCGGATTAATATTAATTAATAAGAAATCTATAGGAGAGGCCTATGTTCAGCAGTGGACGTCCTACGGCTGATATGAAGATGATGATGATTAATTAAGTACAAAGTCCAGGTTTCCTCACGATGTTTTCTTTCTCCGTTGTAAGATACGTCAAGGATAACCATAATCCATAGAAGAGATAGTAGATAGTCCAAAAAATCACATTAGTGCATCAGCGGCGGGTGTAACCACAGCACAGCGGCAGTTACTGGGTTGTGGAGGTCAGATAGGCAGTGGCTCCATGTAAAATACTGGTATTCAGCTGCATCCGGTTAGACTGGAAGCCGACCCCAACATAGTTGGGAAAAGGCTAAGCAGATGAGGCGGTTTTAACTGCGACGGTAACTGCTGGTCCATCACGATATTAACAACACCTGTTTTTCTATTCCAGACTACTTCACCCAAAGCCAAGAGTACCAGAAGTACGCCTCCACCATGGGGGTATCCGAGCCCCCAAAGGACGACTCCCCCCGGACGACCCCCGAATTATCCAGGGCCGACCAATCACCCTCCGAGCGCCCACCTCCAGGGTCAGCAGACAGTGACGATGCAGACGAGTTCGCGCCTAAGAGGAAGCAGAGACGGTATAGAACTACCTTCACAAGCTTCCAACTTGAAGAATTGGAGAAGGCCTTCTCCAGGACTCATTATCCTGATGTTTTTACAAGGTGAGTTGATTATGTAAGAAAATCTCCCTCGATGTATTTAGGAAAACGCGCCACGAAAGATGAGACTTGACAAGCGTCAGTAGTAGGGAGCTTGCGCAGGTATGGATGTACGAAATAGTTATCCATAATTTGTGTATCTATTCAGGGATTTTTAGATGATATTTAGATTAAAATTCTTCTCAATATGTTAATATTTATTACGAAGTAAGTAATAAAGTTTGTGTGGTTTGTCAAGTCTCATTTTTCGTGGCGCGTAGGTATATACTTGACACACTTGACACTACCGATTATTTGATATACTTTTTATTAGTTGTCAAAACGCGATTCCCTTTCCCTTTAAGATTTTGTATGGCAATAGTAAATTGTGACGTCACTTTTAACAATTTAATTGATTAACTATTTATTAGGGATGGGCCGAAATTCGGTTCACATTGGGTTCAACCGAAATTCGGCAGCTTGAACCGAACTTCGGCATTCGGCCGAAGTTCGGCCGAACTTTTCATTTTAACCGAATGTTCGGCCGAAGTTCGGATTCGGTTCAAACCACATTCGGCCCATCTCTACTATTTATTATTTCAAATGTATACTCGAATCCCTACATAGTATAAAACAAAGTCGCTTCACGCCGTTTGTACGCTTAGATCTTTTAAACAACGGATTTTAATGCGGCTTTCATCAATAGATAGAGTGATTTAAGAGGAAGGTATCATATCTACTATTAAACGTATTTACTGTAAAAAGAAGGTAATGAGGTAGGTATTTCTCAATTTATAATCCACTAGCTTTTGCCCGCGACTACGTCCGCGTGGAACTTGTTTATATCGTACTTGCATACAAACTTCCACCCCCCTTTTCACCGCCTTAGAGGGTGATTTCCGGGATAAAAACTATTCTATGTCCTTCCCCGGGTCTTAAACTATCTCTATACAATTTTTTTTTTTTTTGTAAAAACCTAATTTAAAAGAGTGCCGTGGAGTTTCTTGCTCGTTCTTCTCCATAGAGGCCTACCTCCGTTTTGGAACGAGCAACTAGCTTCATTTTTCGGACTAACTGACTGACTTCTTGACAATTCAAAAGTGCCTGTAAATGGTCTAATTGAAATAAATGTTTTGACTTTGACTTTTGACTTTTCACCTAAATAGGTTCAGCGGTTTAAGCGTGAAGAGGTAACAGACAGATAGACACACTTTCGCATTTATAATATTAGTATGGATTGAAATTGCAAACAAGTGCATAATAGGTACTAGGTACAAATCACCAACGAATGTAACTCAATAAATTGTTGAGTTAAATCACAAAGGTGTGGTGTAAACATTAATTCTACTTTATCAAGCATTATCAATCAAGTAATCCGGCTTTTCCTTATTTCATAATAGGATAATGAAGATAAAATGGCCGCTTAGCATTATGTTCTTCAGCAAATTAATTGCTACGGGATTACCATAATCCGTAGTAAAATAAACTGTAGTTTATAACGTTTTATCGTTCATTTATTGTACATTTGCACAATAACAATAGTAATAATAAATAATAATAAAAACATAGATTACACACGGATTGTGTAAAAGATAACTGTTTTTTTTTAGTCTGTGGTTCACAAAAATAATATTGAAAAATCCGGTCAAGTGCGATATTTTAACATTAGGTAGGTATACCTACATACAGTTAAACACGAAAATTGTGTTTTTAACTCTATTTTTGTGTTATTATTTCTTGGTTATATCGACCACGTTAATACACCCTCTTTTTTGTGAATCTCTTGTTATTGCTAAGTTATTGTATCTGTATATTTTTTTTGATGACGTTTTTGCAAATCTGACAAAAATAAGCTGATTTGCAGTAGATTTAAAAACGTAAACAGAAAAAATGAGAAGTGAGGAGAAATGTCAGGTGTTGATTTTATGGACCAATAAATAGCATACACACAACTTTATAATTATGCGCAGTTTTTATAAAAAATACCTAATATGAAAATCGTCATTGACAGCGTCTTATGCAACTTTTGTTGCGATTTGTGTTTTATTTTAACTGTGTGCCCTTTTGTTACAGAGAGGAGCTCGCTATGAAAATTGGACTAACAGAAGCGCGAATACAGGTAACACTCCGTTTTATTTATAAAAATATCTTTTGAGATTTGTTTTAGCTAGTACAGTAACAAAAATACTCTAGCACACAAACGGGTCGGCACAATCGGTTCGTCATTTTCAATACAATCTTTGATACGTGTCGATAATTCCGCACCGAATATGCCGAACCGAATATAAATAATAATACTCGCTTGTGTATAGCGACCCTCACTATCTCATTAATACTATACCTTACGTGGTGACGTGTAAACTTCGTTATATTTCATATCATTCGAATTTTAAATACCTAGGTGCTTCTTTTTTTAAAAATAAGAAAAACAAACTTGTCAGCAGCTAAGGGGCGTCGCCCACACGATTAAGGGGCGTCGCTCACACGATTTAGGCGCGTCGCTCACTGGTTAAGTCGAGGCGACGTCGCGTCAGCGGCGGTGCGGCGTCGCAGCACGGTCGAGGATAGGTCTCTGCGTAGAGTCGAGGCGCAGGCGGCTATTATACATTTTGAATGACAAAATGACAAAATGGCGGTGGAATCGTGGCTTGGGCACACTTGAGCGCCCCTCCTGCGCCTGCACCTCGCCTCCGCCCCGCCTGCACCTCGCCTCCGCCCCGCCTGCGCCTCGACTCTACGCAGAGACCTATCCTCGACCGTGCTGCGACGCCGCACCGCCGCTGACGCGACGTCGCCTCGACTTTACCAGTGGGCGACGCGCCTAACAGTCGAGGTGCAGTTAAGGCGGAGGCGCATAAGAGGCACGCCGCAACAAGGTTTTCTTTACAAATGAATGGTAGTGCGCTCACATACAAGAGTTGCGGCGAGGGCGAGGTGAAGGCGGGGCGGAGGCGAGGTGCAGGCGGGGCGGAGGCGAGGTGCAGGCGCAGGAGGGGCGCTCAAGTGTGCCCAAGCCACGATTCCACCGCCATTTTGTCATTTTGTCATTCAAAATGTATAATAGCCGCCTGCGCCTCGACTCTACGCAGAGACCTATCCTCGACCGTGCTGCGACGCCGCACCGCCGCTGACGCGACGTCGCCTCGACTTAACCAGTGAGCGACGCGCCTAAGTGATCATCTTTTTTTGCAAAAAGGCCGCCATTCGCTGGATGAATTCCAAGTAACCCTTAAACTTGAAAATATACTTGTTAGTCCCATAAAATTAAGTGTGCCACGTACCTAATTATTTAACACACAATAACATTCAGCTGGTATCTCATTACGACACAATAATTGTAGCGCAGGACATGTTCGCATTAAACAAATTACCTATTCCGTTTGTTAATTATCTGCTGCGACAACGAAGGGGAGCGACAGACTGACGCGATGACGTCGAAAGACGCGGCATGGCATAAAAAGTTGCAGTTGTAATAAGTTTGTTGTTGAAATAATACTGGCAGCTTAGATATGGCGTTTGTAATAAAACCTTTTTTCTGTGACTTTTCAAAACATATACGCATGGCAAGTAGGTACCAATGTGACTATTTCTATTGCATACTAGCGAATCACCCCGGTTTCGCACAGATGCATATTTTTGACATTTCCACTCTACACCCCAAAAAAAAAACTTTATTTCACCTTGTCCAGAAAATTAAGAACGCATCAAAAAAAAATTAAGTAGGTAATCAGATCGGTTCATCCGCTCTCGAGTTTTAGGCTTAGCAACGCACTTTTTCCAGCCATACATTTTTTCTTATATTATCTTGGACATCACTATTATCGGTGAAGGAAATCTCTTGCCAAATTTCATCCAGATCTGTTCAGCCGTTCTGGCGTGATTGAAAAACAAACATCCCACCATCCAAACTCCATTTTTAATAGCAGTAAGATTACATTGCACAAATCAGCTGATAAATATGCAATCAAGACTAATTGAATAAAATAAATGAACAAGTCAAGCACCCTTTTGCTTGCCGTAATCACAGCCAGATTTAGTGTTATCACTGGTAGACTCAAATGTACAGTCGAACAAGCTATTTGATATACAGGCAGCTAACTTGCAAATCAATTATTTTAAATCACTCTAAATATGTTTTAAAGCTTAGAAAGTGTACACAAAATAACAATGAATAAATAAAATTAATTTATTTAAGGCAAAACCCAAAGAAGATGACACAATAACAATTTCAAAAAACACACCACAAAACACAAAATACAAAATGTTATCGTAATTAAAATAAACAATATAATGTGTTCAACAATAAAATTAAATGAATGCAATAAAAAATCAAAATGTCAAATTATACGAGAATTAAGATTAAATGAATGGCAATGTAGCAGAAAGTTAATTGTCGTTGTCTGTAAACCAAGTAGCTTGTTAAACTGTACTAGAGTATATTGAATCTAAGGCTAGTTTAAGGCTTATTAACGTACACCTGCTGCACCCAACGCGAAGCAAGGAATACATTACCACAATCAGCGTTGAGCAGATAATCAGTTACATAATCATAGACTTGTTCCTTGTAAACAACGGGCAGATTATAATGGTTTTTTAGTTCTAAGAATTAGAATTAGAATTTATTTATTTTGTAAAACATGAGTACAATTGAAGATCTTATAATTAATTAATTAATATGAGGTGGCTACATGTTTTGCCTTTTATGGCGTACAAAATTAGTTGCACAGATACAAACTACATACACAACAACTAAAATTAAAATAAAATAAAAAACAAAAAATTTAGGTACAATGTCAAAAATTTAAAATAAATTGATATTACAATGTCAAAAATTTAAATTGAATTGAAATTACAATGTCAAAAATTTAGACTAAATTGAAATTACAATGTCAAAAAATTCAATTCAATTCAAAATCCGATGTCACAATTTAAACTTTAATTTGAGTAAGATATAAATAAAATACAAAATAACACAAATTAATACACACTTTCAGAATTCCAAACTATCGTTTTAATTTTTTTTTTAATAAAGAAACTTTTTTTTAATAAAGCAGTTTTACATTTGTTTTAACATAACAAATTTTTATATTGGGCACGAACTGGGGTTGTCTTAAACTCTTAACAGCTGAAATTTTTTGAAATAATTGTTGATTCGCTTTTACAAGTAGCTAATTAGGTATATTACTATTTCTGTAATTTTTCAAGAGATGAGAAATTCTAACGTTTTACCGTTTTGAGCCAAAACAGGGCTAAAGTAACCCGCATTAATTACCCAGTACTTGTATTTTTTTTATTTCTTACCGATTACGATTAAGGCAAAGGCAAACATACACTATTCTCTCATTGTACCCGTAGATTTAATATGATAAATGTTACCTAAATATGTAATATTTAAAAAAAATGTTTATGGAATTTGATGCTCGTTCTTCTCCATAGAAACCTTCTGTTGGGGACAAGCATCTAGCTTGCATCTTTCTGACTGACGCCTTGACAATTTAATGTGCCTCCAAATGGCTTATTTAAATTTTAAAAAAATATTTGACACACCTACTATGAAGTAGGTACTTATACAATATTTAAATATCGTTGAATCAATATGATTATTACCTAGTCCATTTTTGTGGGCTAAGTTTACTTCATCAAAGTCGCGTCAATCCGCATGAGCCCTTAAGAAACGGTCTCGGATACCAGATACCGCTAATTCCTGTAGTTCCAAGGACCTGGTCCGGAACCCTTCAATCAGACCAGACCGAATCGAATGAGAGACAGAAACGACTGCAATGATAACTATAATAAACTACTTCGAACATGGAGTAGAGAAATGTACTGAGCTCAGTATGGAGGAGGCAGTTTACTAACTAAACGGGGTGGAAGGAATATCGCAGCGAAATTCTTTATCGGATTTTATATCAGCATTAACATTTTCCGACAATAATAAAATAAAAAATCAGGTGTTCCATACATTTTGATGGTGTTGCAATTTCCAGCCAGGATTGCGGGTTTTTTTCGAAAAGTTACCGCGGCCCTGGAAGGCTGGAACCCAAAAGGCAATAGGAGAAACACGCATGGGTTTGAGTCAGTCAAGACAGACAGGGATTCCGCCCAGAGCGGATGAAGTCATTTGATTATTTGTAATTCTTTAAAAAATATAATAATATAGTGTTTGTAAACGCATCCACGATACTGGATTTACTGGATTAATTCCTAGTACAAAGTAAGAAGTAAAAAAAAAAGTTTTTTTTTTTCTATCCAATCGGATACTATAGATCAAATTGTCACTTTTTAACTATCTTGCTACCCACACATATACATATGCGTAGGCTTAAAAATCCGGTCATTCATTCACAATATTTAGTTATGGTGTAGTATTCCAACTTAACATCATAAATAATTATTAATTAATTCAATCTTTACACGTGCTGTTGTTTATATGAGTTTCCTTATTATGATTTCCATCATTTATTATAAATAATATAATACATAGAATAGTAGTTATTGTTTTTAAATTTTTTAACAACAAACTTTAAATACTCTCACGACCCTGTATGCACCTATAAGCACAATAATTTGCTTGTGTTACGATGCATGGTACCATAAATAGAGAATTTCCACTACAAAAAGAAAGTTATTTCCCAGCAATTTTTTTTGCTAAGTTTTTTTTTTTTTTGTAAAAATAACCTAAACATACAAAGTCGCTTCCCGTCGTCTGTATGCTTAGATCCTTTAAACTACACATCAGATTTTAATGCAATTTTTACCTAAAAATCGTGAAAAGACGCCACAAAAAAACATCTCGAGATCACAAATCACAATTCTAATAAAAAATTAATAACTTCATAATTACTAACATTTATTACAATAAATTAACTCGGGATGATCACGATATACCTATCTATATTCAAGAAATTTAAAAAAACGTAATTACGGAATGTTATCACTTAGAACGAAATAATTAGTAATGTTTTATAATTATTAATTATAACCAACGCTTTTCTTGACCGGTATTAGGCACCGAAGAGCGAGAGTCCTTAATTTATTCTTGTTACTAACGAGTCTTTGTTTTTGTACAAGCATGTATGTATTACAACTTTATTATATAGGATGTTTGGTGCATCGTTTGGCAAATCGATTTGGCCTAATAGGAGAGATCATTTGCTATCTCTTCACGCCTTAGGCACTCATTCTTTGTCACACCGGTTTTTTTTATTACGTTAACTTTACGAGTTATTAAAAATGAAAGTAAACGTTACTAGCAAGTAATTTTAAATTTGAAAGAAACATACAACAGTACATATAAAAATTAAAATGAAATTTGAAGCCTATACAAATAATTTTTTTTATAATTTATACTTAATATGCTGAGTTTTGGATTGTTCAAAATTAAAATTAAAAATTTGTTATAAAAAAACTGGTGTTACAAAAAATGAGTTATTAGGCGTGAAGTAATAGCAAATGATCTCTCCTATGAGCCAATTCGATTTTTCAAACGATGCACCAAACACCCTGTATATATTTTTTTTTGTTATTTCAACTTCATTGTTTTCACATATAGAAGCAACAGTAGGTATACATTGTACTCGTGCAAAGCCGGGGCGAGTCGTTAGTAATATGTAAGATGTAAAGTTTGATTATTTTTTGTTTGTAAACGGTAATCTCTGGAATAGTCTGAATACAAAAAATCTTTCACTGATACAAGGCACTGTTAGTGGGTGTCATAGATTGTTTTAAGGTAGGTATACTCGACTTCCACGCGGACGAACTCGCGTGCCGAAGCTAGTATCTAATTATGTTTCCTTTATGAATGAAGATACATGTTTTAAACCGACATCAAAATATCAAAATTCATTAATATATTAATAAAACCATCTTTAATAGTTTTAATTATGCGCCTAAGGCTAACAAGGCGACAATATAACAATTTAATTATCTAAGGTTTCTATGATAATAAATAACTTAATATTCTCGATGTTATGTTATCTTCAATTATAAATGTAGATTCTTATATAATTGTTCGAACAAATGTTTATATATTAATTTATATTAATATGGAATGCCTATTTATACCATATTTAATACTTTATCGTGTGACCCCCGCTGTGCCATTGGCTGATTTTTAATTTTTACGACATTTTGCAATGTCGTTTGAATATTTAATCTTTTTTTAATATACCATAACAGATTGGAACAAATTCCGGTCAAGTGCGGGATTAACTCGTTCCGAAGGGTTCCGTATCACGGCACCGAAAAATATTTATACTACAAAAAAAAACTCGTTTCTTGTAAGGGGTTCTTGTATGTTTAACTTTATTCTATTTTTACTATTTGTCGTTATAGCGGCAAAAGAAATACAAATCTCTATCATATATGATGGCCTAGTGGCTAAGGCGCCTGCCTCTCATGCATGACGTTGTGGATTCAAATCCGGGCAAGTACCAACGTGACTTTTTCAATTCATATGTACTTTCTAAAGTTTATCTTGGACATCACTGGTATCCTAGGAAACCTGAACTTACTGTTCCACTCAAACCATGTCAGAGGCCCTTGAGGCGGTTTAGAAACTCTGACACTAGGGTGTGTGGGGTCATAAGACCTTACTGCCCACACGATAAGGAAAGAAAGAAGATCTCTCTACCTAATACGGTTCATGAGAAACAGCCCACTGGAAGATAGACGGACGGATGGCGGAGTCTTAGCAATAAAGTCCCGTAGCTTAGACACCGTTCTCGTACGCAACCCTAAAAATAAAATCACACAAATGTGACATGTTTTAGTACTAATTTAAATAAATATAAAGTATATAGATATTTACTGGACTCATCTAGTTAAAAAAAAACAAATGTGACGTGTAAAAGTGTTATTTATAACCAATTTGCTGAATAAACATCATTTCATTTCATTTCATTTAAACATGCATCTAGGACGTCATAAAATTGAATGAGCATTCTCGAATGGTTTTATCGCATCAACTTAATTGATTGAGCATAAAACAGCAACGTATCACAAATTAAATGAGTTCCCATTTGCTTTAACTATTACTAATTCAAGGTTCTACATTAGATCCATTGTCGTCTTCTTAACTAAAATATTATAATGAGAAAAAGATTTGAATTTTTGTTTGTAATGGATAAACTCAAAAACTACTTAACCGATTTTCGAAAACCGAAAATTCTTTCACGTATGGTAAGCTACATTGTGCGCAAGCAACATAGGCATTTAGCAACATTTTCAAAAACAATTTTTTTTTTTGGTAAACTATATTTAAAATACCACCTCAATTTTATCGATACATCACTCTTCATCACTCGTTGTTGCCCGAGATCTTTTAATAATCGAACGAAACCCACACTTATTTGTCGCAACGGTTTATTTTGCTCACAATCGATGCGATTATTCGAATACAAATTAATGGTACACAGGATAAAGTAATCGAGTGGTACTTACAATGGATATTGTAATTCGTATTGTGAAAGAAAATGTTGGAACGTCAACCATTTCTATTTTTTTTAATTTTAATTTGTATTTTATTTTAATTTATTTTTTTATTATTGTAATTTTCAACTTTGTCAATATGGGTAAAATACCTGAATTAAACAAATTTATTATTATTATTTCTAACTAATTGTACTAGTTGTGATGAGCGGGACCTCCTAGCACAGGTATTTCTAATATCTAACTAATAGCTAGTATACTCGTAAATGCGAAATTTTGGATGGATGTTGTTACTCAAACACGACAGAACAGCTGAACGCATCTGAATAAAATTTCGCACAGAGATAGATTATAATCTGGAACAGCACATAGGCTACTTTTTATCCCAGAAAAATGTAAATATCGCGAGCTGAAGCTAGTAAGACATTTTGTTAAAGTTGCAAATTACTCAAATGAATTTGAATTCTGTAACGACTGAACTTGAGAATAAATTAGAATGAAATTATGGACATACCTACATACATGTATTCTTTATTATGAAGGCTTTTCATTGTGCAGAAAGCTTATTCAATCTAAGGTCAGCGTAAACTGGACAGCTATGAACAAAGCTGCGGGCATAGTTCATTAATAAAATGTCCAAACTACAAACTTGCTAGTTACCCGTTTTGGAGTTTGACATTTTACCACATAACTTAATAGGTAATGTTTTCATATCCTGTACGAATTAATGTGGCGCGTGTCCCATGTTTATTCTATGGAACAGCTGCTCATTGTCTTTTATTTTGACAGGCTTTTTAAATACTAAGTATCGTAGAACGAAAGAGAATAAAAGAAAAAGAGTGAACTTTAAGAGCCCCCGCAGACTGCAGACTTTCAATCAACCGATAGTTTGGTCGGGTTGGGCTGCTAGTGCGCACACCGAGTCAATACTGATTAAACAGTCGGCCGATAGTTGACAAACTTTTTTTATCAGCTGATACTGAATCGCTGTAATGTGCGCATAATATGCATACCTCTTCATACTGATTAAGAAGCCGACCAAACTATCGGACGATAGAAAATCTGCAATCTGCGGGGGCTCTAAAAGAAACATAAGTAGATGAAATAAATAAAATTCAGATTTTTGTTTGGAATCTAAACTTTTGATCGATTTATAAACTCAATTTTATTTGTGTGAAAAAAAGTTATTTTTTTATTTATTTATAAATAACCAACTTACACTTACGGTGTGCACCAGACGTACAAGTTTAAAGTAATGATCTACACTAGTAATTTCTCCAGTATCGTGGGTGCTTTTACAAACCTATAAATTCACATACACAAATAGCCTGTAAATTAAAACTGTTTTTGTTTTCAGTTCATTTCTGTCATTTTTGACTATGAAACTGTTTTGTTACGGATGGACGTACTTCTGATGAAAGTTGCATCAGACACATGATTCCCCACTTTTCTAAGCGATTTTCCATATAAATTTCATACAAACCTGGCCCTGACAATCACGAACACAATAGACGAAAATCTGCCAAATCGATTCGGGCCGTTCTCAAGTGTTGATCTTTCTTATTTGCGGCGATTGGTTTTAATTTATTTTTGACTATTTTGACGTTACGCGGCTGACAAGGCGCTGCACATCTACTGTCAATATACATCATGCATCCACACATAGTCTATCTAAACTTCTTAAGGCTATTTAATGTAGCCTTAAACTACTCGAGGGAAGCCAGTGTTCGCCAAGCTGGCCTAAATTGGCGATCATTCAGAAGTATCCAGCCCGCAAGGGCAGTACCTTGGCAAAGCATATGAGCAGACAAATTAAAACTCAAAAATCGAACATACATAATTTTTAGACAATTATATCTTTAATTTGCCGTCTTTATGACCAATCAGTATTAATAATGATCATACATTGTAGCATATCTCTACTTTTTAGTACAGTGCGAAATATTAATTGGTCTTAATTATTTAAAGTACCTTGTTATTGTAGGAAAAACAACTAGCCACGTGTTTTATAACCTTTAATTGTGGCTTTAATGAGAAGTTAACTAATAACAAGTAAGTACTTTTATATTGGCAGAAGTGTTTGTCTATCTTTATTTATTGCAGGTTTATTTATTGCGGCTTGAAATATAAGTTAAATGACAGAAATTGTCTCTTTCTTTAAATACGCGAACAATGATTACAGTTGTGCTGACTAATCAATCCTTTTGACCAGAGGAGTAATTCTACTAACTTTTAGGAACAACCGCAATCTAATCCCAGTCAACTGTCAAAAATGCCTTTTATATATCAACATTGTTTGACATTGATTTTTGTTAAATATTCTTTTTAATTTTTGTCAAATAAATCTTTTTGCCTTTCGAATTATACTCAAAAATGTCTATTATTTCTTTTTGAGACTAGCAACCAATTATACATTTAATTTTAAGTTACTACATATGTGAAATTCACATCGTTATCAACAGAATACAAAGTAGAATATTAGTTTTAAACAAACGAATAAAGGCAACAAACAAACAATTAATTAATTGTTTGCTAAATACTTACATTATACATATTCATGAGCTTTTAATGGATTTAAAGAGTCAATTACAAAACTACGCAAATAATAAACTTTAATTGTAATAAATGTTTTGACTTACCTACAATTTATGATTGAATTAACTTAAAACCCAAAAATAGAGGGGCTAATTCTCTTAAGAACGTTTGCATTTTAGTGTTTTTATCTGTCAAAATCACTTTTAACCTTCTGTCCGCCACGTCAAAAAGCAAAAACGTGCCCTCAGCGCCAAGTAAAGAATTCGAAACATTATAATTCATCTAATTTTGTTATAGATGAAATATAAGGAAAGATTTTTCAATTAATATTAATTAGGATGAGAAAAGAAACAGTAGGGACAGTAATAGGCTGGTATAAGTCCTGGTTTCCTCACGTTGGTTTTTCCTTCACCGATGTCAGTGATGTCCAAGATAAACTTTAGAAAGTACATATGAATTGAAAAAGTCACATTGGTACTTGCCCGGATTTGAACCCCATGAGAGGCGGGCGTCTTAACCACTGGGCAATCACGACAGAGTCATATAACCTCAAAACATTAAGCTCAATTACTTTAAAGCATAAACCAAAGCTATATCAATCTTCAGCATCGCTTAATGCCCACCGAATGAGGCGACACCTTTACATACCTTTACACTTTACATGAGACGACGCTCTTAAGATATTACGATGTCTTCAGACCAAACAGCTACCATCCATTTAAGTAATAGGCGCGTATTTTTCAAACCCTTGTTTATTAAATGAGGTCATTAGCAATTTTCTTGTATTATTACCAGCTGATTCGATCATGGTGCGGCTGGAGGCTAAGATGGCGCTTTGTTAAAATAAATTGCAAAAATAAATTTATCTGGCTTTTTGTAAAAATGTGCTGAGAAAACAGAATTCTTTATGGTTTTGATTTGAATGTTTCTTGAACGAAGATGTTATTTCCATCGTTTTATATTGGCATAGTATCTTAATTAATTATGTATCGCACTCAAGATAATACCATAAAGAAAGATATAATAAGTTTGTTAAAAAATATTTAAATATATCTATTTACTTGTTTATTTGTCAGCCTATGTGGTACATAAAAACAAAACAAAAAAAGTTAGTAATTAAAATGCAAAAAAAAACATAATAATTGTGTACTCCACAGCAGCGCCAAATAGGCCCAGCTCAGAAAAATTGCCAGACAACAACACAATCGCTTTAGCTGTGTTACTTCCTAGCTAGCTAGCCTAGCAAAGGTTCAACCTAGGAAGTAGGTAACACAAATAGTGGCAAATATGCAACTTCGTCTATTTTAGATGGTTAGATATTTATTATAAATTGACTTTTTACCCAATAAACAAACAAAACAAAACGATCATTCCTGGAACATCAGTAAAAGGTCTTGAAAATGGAAATACGAAGGGCCTGCACCAAATGTTAGCTGAAATATTTAAATTTTTACTTTCAATGTGTTGGCAATGAGTTATTTATAACGCCCAACGGCCATCCAGCGCGATTTTAGCGCTCCAGCACGCTCGATCGCAGCGCCGACCGTCCGACGTGGTCATTACCTTAATGCGCGACTCTGTTAAGCTATTAAACACGGCACCTGGGACGCAGTCGGTGCCTTTTTGCACCCACCGGACCCGCATGCCGTCAGCCAACCCCACACCAATTACAACATTTATAAATTCGCGGCCTCAACGCCGTATGAAGTCATATCCGTAATGGCCATTGTAAACTTAATAGATCATACCACCGTACAGAAATTCCAACCATAAACTCTACATGTTAAGACTGAATATGAAACGACAAGCGTAACCGTAAACATAAAACGTTTCTTGTTTATCACAGCATCCGCTAAAACCGCATCGACATTTACAGAAACGCGTTTAATTTTTTACTAAACGTCATTTATCATAAGTGAATTAATTTAAATTGCCATAAAAATAACAGTTTACATAATGGCTGTACGGTTCGTGACGATTTTTTCGTGTCTCAACATTTTTGTACTTACGTGCATAAATATTTCATGCTATGATAATCAACCTTTTACTAAAGTATTGAATTGTAAACTTTTTGCTGTATAATGTTCGGCGCACACAGAACAACAATAAACTCAGAGTTTTTGGAACAAAGTCGCGGGAAAAACGTTTGTGGTACGAGTTAACTGGCAGAAATCGTCACGTAAGGAAAAAGCATTACACCCCTATAGGCGACCTTTCCTCTCTATTATCTACGGGTGGTTTTTATCAATCTATAAATATTACCAGCCTATTACTGTCCTATTGAAAGGCAGAGGCCTCTTCTCATACAGAGAAGCATTGGTCACCAGCACCACGCCTGACTTTATATTAACACTTGAAACTTAATATTAATTATAAGTCCAGGTTTTCTCAAGATGTATTGCCCTTCACCGATGTCAATGATGTCCAAGAAAGGCCTCAACCAGAGGGCCATCACATCATTTTAAAATGAACTTTAAAATATTATGACATAATTGAAAATTGTGTGCTAGATATAATTCTGCGCGGAATCTATGATTATATTGTAATCATTAAATATTCAACTCTATAACTGTTCTCTTAAAGTTCATTATCAATTCATCAATGTTAACAATTGAACCATATTGCTGTTGTGTCTGTGCCGACGGTAAAGCTGGATTTTTGTTGCCAATAAAATATGTTAGCTGTCAGTTTGAATGCTGCAATTAAAATTTAATAACACCGTAGCGTATAAAATCTACAAATTCTAGTAAGTTGCATCGATAGTGACATATTTTTGCTCATTCTATTAGCTGGTCGGAACATTATACTATGATATTATGTATTTTGAGTTGCTCATTGAATCGAAACTAATATTATAAACGCAAAAGTCACGCTGTCTGTCTGTTTGTTCGTTACCCATTTACAGCTAAACCACTAAACCGATTTCGATGAAAGGTACAGACTTTGCTTGAACTCCAAGAATGGCTAGAGGCTTGGACTCCCAGTCTACAAGAAACATTGTTTCTTTCTACACATTTTTCCTCGTTAAAACTCACTCACCTATGGCGCAAAGGATGTATGTTTTTCTCCCAAGACGAACACATAAATAATTTTAAAAGACATCTGACGAAATTATGAAATAAACATGAGTTTGTCGAACAGTAATTCATTGTTGTTATAATAAAATAAATATCTTTTTGGATTGCAATATTTTACGACTCGTATGTCGCAGTTACAATGTAAGAGACAGTTTAAGGATTTGTTTAAACATGTTTTATTACATTGTAGAGAGAGATATTCAATAAGTTTATTGAATGATCTCATTGGTATAATGGTGGCAGCGTTTACCGTGAAGGGGCACAGGTGGGTGTCAAAAAAACGTACACAAAGTCCAACCGTTTATTTAAAAGTAGCTTCTGCTCGCGACTTTGTCTGCGTCAAAGTTCATACATACATTATCCCTCGGTAACAGTAGGTACATTTTTTTAAAAAGTATTTCAGAATATAATCTATCTCTGTGACAAATTTTATTAAAATCCGTTTAGCTGTTCTGGCGTGATTGAATAACAAACTTCCATTCATATTTTCGCATTTATAATATTAGTAAGTAAGATTAGGAAAATAACGGCAGTTATTGTGCAATATATCATTCTATATTGTTCTACTTATAGTGTTTTTTTGTAAATTGTTTATAGTCTATATCAGAGGTTTAGTTTACCAATTAGTTTTATTGGAGGCCCGCATTTAAGAATTATGAGACTGTCGCAGTCCATTTGTGATAACAAATAATATGTAACATATTTTTATTAGAAAGACTAGGCTAAACTAAAACGCCGTAAGTTTTTGTTTTGTTATTCACACATATTCTGACATATTTAAATAAAAGATAGGTATGAAGTATGGTCCGTATTTTGGTGACGCCTGGTCTAGGCATATTGTTTTTTCTTCACGTGCATAGCATTAAAATAACGATATCATTATAACTTATAATTTTTCTACCGTCATTTTGAATGAAGTATACAAACATAAATCCACCACATTTAAGTCAGGCAAAGAAAAAACTAGAATCTTTTAATAAAAAAAAATAACACACCTGCCACCTGATTATGATGTATGGGGAACAACGTATCGTTATTTATCGAGTTAAGTATAACTGCGTGTCCGGTAACTGTTAGTTTAAAAACATTTAACACCTATTACAGAACGTACCCGCGCGTGGTGGGCAAACCAAGAGAAACTAGGTAGGTAGGTGAGTTACGATCGTGACTAACTTATTAAATGACAGGTAGTAGAGACATAGACAGGGGTATATAAGGAAAGTTGTTAGTATAAATAAAAAAGAAAGTCAAAAGTCAAAATATTTATTTAAATTAGACCATTTACAGGCACTTTTGAATTGTAAAGGAGTCGGTCAGTTAGTCCGAAAGCTGAAAGGAGGTAGGCCTCTATGGAGAAGAACGAGCAAGAAACTCCACGGCACTCTTTTCAATTAAGTTTTTACAAAATACTGGTTACATTATTCTTGTTGTTTCTACATGTGAAAACAATGAAGATTAGTATAAAACAATAATAAAATATAATATAATATAATAACAATCAAGATGTAAGCCATGGCAGTTAAGAGATGGCCAATCCCAACAGCGCTCGTTCACGAGCATGACGCATGGATCAGTCGTCTTTTTTAAGCACTTAACACTGATATATCCAAGTATAATAAATATCTCTATGGCAGTAGAAATAAGCAGTTTTACTCAGACTGGCTAGGTCAACATTCTGGGTTTATTTAAAAAAAAAAGTACTGGGATGTCAAAGAATCAAGTGTATTCAAACAAAAATCACTTCATTCATTACTATCTACAAGCAGAGTACAACCTGAATTGATTGGCAAATTCTAAATTAACGCGAGAAAAAAGGTAGTAATTACATAAATCTGAGAATCAGCATGCTACAATGAATTTTAAAATTAACCAAACAGAATACCAGTTAAGCTCAAATCAAGGTCCAAATACTTATCCTCACCATCTTTTCCAGGTCTGGTTCCAGAACCGTCGGGCAAAATGGCGCAAACAGGAGAAAGTGGGTCCTCAGGCTCACCCCTACAATCCGTACCTGGGAGGGGCTGGAGGGGCGCCTCCTCCGTCCGTCGTGGCTTCCATGCCGAACCCCTTCTCACAGTTGGGCTTCGGCTTCCGGAAGCCTTTTGATACGAACGCCTTGGCACAGTTTAGGTGAGTTATATATTTTTGTTTTGATATAATATTATTTTGGGAATTGTTAGAAAGGCAGAGAACGGGGATGACAACTAATGGAGATTTATGGAAAAAAAAGGGAATTAAGTAGGATAATGATGATTATTTTTGCAGTTTATACTTATATATGTACACATAAGCAATTTCGTTGGTTTTTTGGTATATTCCTACAATGCTACCAAGACTACAATGATTTTCTGTTTATTAAAGCTCATGATGACAGGTATGAGTTGACAATCCTACGTACCTACACTTACTTACAGTAGGTATTTTCAACAAACCTAAAAGTATTCTATTTAGTAAAGCAATGCTTAATGTGTCCTTTTTTTTCTGTCAACAGATATGCCACTGGAGCTCCAGTCCTAGGCGCCCAGTACCTCGGTGGGCCACTTCCACGACCGCCACTCTTCAGCGCCCCCCTCTACAGCAGTCCCCCCTTCCCCTCTCTCCTCGCCGGCCTCGCAGCCCACCCCCGACAGTCCCCAGACCCGCCCCAAGTTTCACCCCCAATTTCGCCAGGAAGCGAATCACCCCCAACTCAACCCTCTGCTCCAGAAATAGAAAGAAGAAGCTCCAGTATTGCTGCTTTAAGAATGGCTGCAAGAGAACATGAATTGAGATTAGAAATTTTAAGACAGAGGCATCATACAGACTTGATTAGTTGAGCTGCGTCTTGCTCCGATTCGGAGAACTTAAAATCCGGTTTCCTAATTGAAGCTTGAACCTTCGGTAAGGCTGGTTTGCGATTCTTGAGATGTTGAATGCTGTTACTTATTTGTAAAATGTCGGGAACCAGGTTGCTACGATTAAATAAAGAATGAAATAAAATAGTTTCTTTTCTGCTACGCTTTGATTACTTTTTGTCACTTAGCCGTTGAAATTTTTGTCTGATATTCTTACATATGCTTTGTTTTCCTATTACGTGGCTGAATTTTTTACAACATGTGAAGCTCAATTTATTTATTGTGCATTCTGACATTCTTGACATTTCCAGATTAAATTCTGAAGTGAACAGAAAAAAAATGTTCACACACGAGTAAAAAATAAATAAAACTGAGAACCAGTTGTAATCTTAATTGTAATTAAAAACTTGGTTAGCAGAACTCTTGAAATATTTCTTGAAGATAACGACAAAAAGTGACGACAAAATTAAATGGCTCAATACTTACTTATTTGTACAATAAGTTTCATTTATTTCTGTAAATTAATTAAATGTATAAAACCTGTTCCAGTGAGCTATATAAATATTTACATATACTATATTTTGGCTAAATGCCGTGTAAGATAACGATTGTAGTAAAAATTAGTACATTTGTATGTTAATATGTTTAATGTAAGATGTAGTTACTTCAAATCCGTCCACTATAGGCCTTATTGTTATTTATTGTAGGATAAGTACTTATTAATTTTAAGTTTTTCAAGTGATTAAATTCTTGTAACTCAGAGGAAGTCTCCATGCCTTTATTGTGCCTTTACTCAAAAAAAGTATTGAAAAAGAAACAACCTTTTTGTTCTAAAAGTAAGGACAATGAAATAAAAAAAGTTACTATGAAAAAATATGTATTCATAATGTAAATACTTATTAGCTTTGGTCTAAATCTGAACGAAATATAATTATTTAAAGTTTTTAAATCATTGATCAATGCAATTATGTATAGGAAGGTATCTATCGACAGAATCTTTTTTTTTTATTGGCGAAACAACGCTACGTTGATATCAATTATAACTTTAAAAAAATGAATTCATTGATTATTGGTTTATTGGGATTTTCCATCAGGAATTTCTCAGTAGCAGCCTCGGAGTCTGGATTTGTGCCCGGTTGGTGGCAATAGGCGCGCCCCCTAATACATGGGACTTAAACATAACTAGCAAAATGTGGGTGTACTAATGGGTACACCCCGTACACCTCTGCGTAATCCTTCGGGATTTACAGGCGTGATATTATGAATTCATTGATTAAAAATTATAGCTTTTCCTATTACATTAAAAACCATTTTTTTATTTGAGTTGTGCGTGGAGTTGCATACCTTTATTTTGGTGTGGTGTCGGTTGCCATTTTATGTTCAATAACTATTTGAAATTGACACGTTTCTGTATTGTTTTGAAAAAAGTACGTTATATTAAGTTGCACCAAAGAGGATGGAATGTAAACCACAAAGTTCTGGTTGGAGAGAAAATTTTAATAGCTGCACAAACCACAGTGTCTTCGCTTCTACTGTTTGTTAAAAGGTTAAAAAACATCATTATGGATTATCTTGTATAAAATAAAATTATTGAAACCTTTTACGTATTTCTTTTTTATGTAAGAACCCTTGACTATGACGTTATGACTGACCTTTGATTATCAAAAAAAAATGAAGTGTCGTGGCTTGGCAAGAAGTTCTAGCTTTATGCATGAATCAAATTTTCTCAATTTTTTTATAAACAAATATAGCCTGTAGCACTCAGAGATAACGTAGCTTCCTATTATTGAAAGAATTTTCAGAATTGGAAAATAGCTACGCAGATTAGTGCATTTCAACAAAAGAAAACAATTTTCAACTTTATAAATTAAGCAAAGGTAACAAGCAAAACGTAACAAATTAACAACGCAAAAGCAAGAGTATCCTGGAGGTCGAACTCCTACACTTTTTTCGGCTACTCATTCGCTAAGTGTTTTCGTCAATACGTAGATTAATTTAATCCTTTGTTACCAACACATAACCCCACCTATTGTATCTACAACTTTTTGAAATGCCATCTCAACTAACCTTCTGACATTCAAAACACATGAATTATGAGTCGATAATACAATTCCGAATCTCAAATCACATCAGCAATTACACTGCGTACCGTAGTAGTGCGCCAAAATCGATCAAATACATACACATACAAACAGACAACCGTTCAAAATATTCAATTAGTACAATAAGCAGTTTCGTTCAGAGAAATAATGTTCACCTTTCAACATTCTTCATCATCAATCAGATCTTTATTACACGTCAAAATTTGAAAAATATGGCAGCTTACTGTTTCGAGGGTCGGATCATTCATCAAAAGCGAACGTTTCAACAATGGCCGCACATTAATTACATAATCGAATTCAATTAAATTGTAATTCAATAACATGCAATTACATTGGATACCGTCGTGGGTAGTTCAGTGCGTGGGACGTTTCCGATTGGCTCATGATTAACCATTAATCTAAAATTCAATTATCTCATGATTTAACATCGTTTGATTGAAAGAAAGCCGTGACTCACGTTTGTTAGCTTTTTTTTTTTAATTTCTACAAAAAAATTTAATGGCTGCTTTCTGTTTTGCTTACGGAGAAATTGGCTGTGCTTATTTATTTGACTGTGCCAAAGATAAAACTACAACAAAATGCCTAGTGGTTAAACTCTAAAATATAAATAAAAAATTAAACAGCTGCGATCTCAACAACACAAAAACAAAAAAATATATATTTTCATATTCAAAAATGCACTTGGATTTTTGGTAAACCACCGTAGCAAAGAATATTTATAACCATATAAGTAATATTCTACAACTTCCAAAATCAGATATTAATGAAAAATAAATATGTTCGGATAATTTAATTGTAATCGAATTTTTATCCTCCCGAACTCATCTGCGGGGGAACGCCTCCCGACAGCCGCTTATTAACTGATGCCATAAGTTATAAGCGATAGCGGGCAATAAACTGAAGGCCAAAAAAGGTCTAGTCGCAATCTCATCTCAGTTAAAATATAGCGATAGTTATGTAAATGTCGGAAACAGTCAAGCTGCTGGGAGCTTTCATCGACGTTTGCACACGTGAAAAACCGAGGCGGGTCGCTATTTTGTAATTAATGATTTCATTTGGTCTACTGAAAACTTCACCGGATAGGTATTGGTGTACTATACCTACTGTGAAACTGTGTGTAGTGAAACTTTTTGTATGAAATTAAGCCTAATTTGCGATGGACTCCGACTTAGGTCGAGTAGAGGCTGTCTTGTATCATAATTAATTATTTCAAAACGGCATGAAAGTGAAAGCATTTTCCATGTAAAACGCTTATAACTTAAACCATCTCGCGGTTGCCGTGCAGGGTGGGTCCTCGCCAAATCTAATTATGAAACCACACAAAAAGTAAGAGAGAAAACAACATTTTTGTATGTTTTGTAACATAACATAACATCACGCCTGTAATCCCCGAAGGGTTAGGCAGAGGTGTACCCATTAGTACACCCACATTTCGCCAGTTATGTAAGATCCTAGAATTAGCCCGTGTGAAACAGGCAGACCCTGTTGTGACAGGCCATTATCATTTTATGGGAGGATTTTGAAAAGGTCATCTCCTATACATATAAAATACTTTGTCCTAAATGACTGACGGATCAACGCACAGCCTAAACCGCTGATCGTAGAGACCTGAAACTTGAAGGGTGTGTTCTTTGTATGACGTAGGCATCCGATAAGAAAAGATTTTCCAAAATTATGCATTAGCATGTGGGTATTGGATGCGAAGTTATAACTTGTAAGCTGGGATTATTTCGAAAGGTATATTTATTTATTTAAGGAACATAAATACACGGTACATTGCATAGATAACATGTCAGAGGCCCTTGAGGCGGTTTAGAAACTCTGACACTAAGGTGTGTGGGGTTGTAAGACCTTACTGCCCACACGATAAAGAAGAAAAAGAAGAGAACAAAAGACAGATAACATAGAGTATTAAAGTTCAAGTCAATTTAGAAGAAATTATTAAATATGTTTTTTATTGAATTTAGAACTGTAACTCGCTACCATATGTGGATTCCTAGAGACATATAACTCATTCTTGCATATGGTAACTACTAAGTACAGATCCACAGTAATTAATCTGAAGACCAGAAGCATTCAGTTACGAAGTACCAGGGTAGCACGACGACGCGGGAGGCGGAATCCCAAGTAATTAAACAAACACGAGATCGGCCGGCCTCGTTAGCCCCGCCACGCCCACACCTAATCAATTCTCATAATTAATCGATACGCCCGATCACGATACAAACATCCGAATATCGATTACAAATAACAGTAACGACAATCGATAGAAATCCTCATAATGCACGCTTTGTTAGCAACCAAATAAGGAATTATTTGCGCGTGCGATTCGATTAAAATATTCCGACGTCGCGAATCTGAATAATTCGTATCGAATCGTTAACTAAACGATGGGTGATTTTATACAATAAAATTAATTCAAAATAATAGATTCTGTACGCTTCGTTATGACCGTGGCGAATCGATGAAATAAAAATTTATTAACGATTAATAAAAATTATTGAAAAAATCGTCGATAAAAGTAAACGTTGTTGTATCAGAAATGGTAAAGTTTAACTTTAGAGTCAGTTTTGTTCATTTTTATTTATCTGTGATTACTCAATTGCGAATGTATCGATGCTATTAATTGCAATTGGTATGGAGTCCTATTCAATTCCTTCTTTACTGTTTCCATTAGGTCTGTTTAAAACTTTAAACAACAAAAACAGGCGCCATCGCCATCAGTTAGGAATAGAATTGTTTGTATTATATTTTACTGTAGACCTCGTTTAAAATGCACGATCTTTTTAACCGAAATCTTTTATATTTGAGTGACTTTAAAGGAGGGTTCATGGAGATTCCTGCTAGTTCTTCTTTACAGAAACCGTCTGTTTGGAACCAGCAACAAGCTACAACTTTTTAATTGACTGAATCGCGAAAATGTCTTGTAAATGCGGTTTTCAAAAAACAATATAACTTTAATTTAATATGTAGAGCAAAAAATCTCGATTTGACTTATGACGACATTAATAGACCGTACTTGTACGAAGTATAGACGGGTGGAAAGTTTCCAATACCAACTAAAGCAAAGAAACCACAAACCCAAACATGGATTAAGTGAACTTACTCATATTATTACTCTTTAACTCATCATCGGCCATCATTACCGTGTTACGCGGACCCTGGAACCTAAACAGTCGATAAACTGGACCTCCTGACTCCATCAATCAAAGCTGCATCCAATGAACATCAAGAAGCGCCACAATGATTTATCAGCGAGGCCGCTGCGCAAGCGCAGGGCGCGTAATGGCGCCGATCACGACTTGGAAAGTTGGAACTGGGATTTTTTTTTTGTGGTAAATAAATAATTTGATTGGGAATCTAATTGTGGGAACTCAGTCGAAGAATTTTAAGAACAAAAGAACTTAATTAATTGTTTAATTTGAGCAAGTAATTTATAAACTTCTGCTAAATGAATTTTCATTAGTTAATCTGGAGGACAATTCTACTAGCTTTTAGAAAAGATCGTAATCTAATCTCAGTCTCAATTTGTCCAAATACCTGTAATTTACGTAAGTACATAATGTAATACTTGCCTACTTGCAAAATGGTTGGTGGTATGTACCTACATTATTTTATTTTAAACGAGTATGTTGGAAGATAGATAAGTATAAACCTGCAAAACTAAGTCAATTATGTTATTCGATAAGCTATGAGTTTATAATGAAGGGTGTTTTTACGTCAAACGGCTTCTGACATTAACATGACATTTTCTGCATGGTCGAAGGTTGAAAGTCAACAAAAAACGCCTGACTAAATATTCTTACATTATTTTTAAGACAAACCATACAAAATGTACAAAGCATCCTTCAAATAAATCAAATCATCTATCCAAATATTAATACGGCAACATTACTAAATTAAAATAACAAATGGCCAACAATATCTCATACCAGAGACAACGTAGACTTTAAAACAAAACTACCATAGACAAACAGTAACAAATGAGGTCGGTTGAAATTGAATGGGCCAGTTTTAAATGCGATATTTTTGTTTTAATATCCAATTATGGAGTTTCAAATTATTCGAGACTTTTTCATCGGCTCTAAGGCAAGTTTTGAACTAATTAATGATTTCCTCACAGCTGGGGATCCTTGGCGATTAAGGAACGCATCGGTATGTCGTTATGTTCTCAGTTTTGAAGAGTTGAGGATTAATGTCGGAATGGAATTAAGAGTTTTTTCAGACTACGATGGCTGAATGAATTTTTGAGTTAAAATATTGGATGTCGATCAACGTGGTGGAATATTAGAGAAATTAACTAAATGTATTTTACATGGTCTAAACTTTGTAATTTTTTTATCTGCCAAAGGGGCTAAAAGAAATAGTGGTAGATTAGGAGATGGGAGGACGAAGAATAGGGTAGATGACATCACTAACCAATAATTCCAAGACATAACTTCTCTAAAGAAACACTTTATTTTAGCCCTGATAACCCAATTCATTTTCAATTAACTGTCTGTTTTGATTTTTTATTGCTTTCTAATTTATAAATAGTTGGTCAATTGAGTCTACTCAAAAGTGACGTCATAGTTATTTACACCATACAAAATCTATGGGAGAATAGCGTTTTGACAGGTTAGAAAAAGTACGTCAGTTGATTGGTGGTGTCATCTACCCTATTGTCAAAGTCAAACATTTATTTTAATTAGAAAGTAAAAGTTAGTTGCTCGTTCCAAAACGGAGGTATTATTATAAATTGCTGGTCGGATAAAGGTCAAAGTTCTAGCTTCTTTAATGATATTTTTGTCAATTCTCAACAATATTTTTTGCCCAATGTTACTTGGTTTGATGGACAGAATGCGCATTTAACAGTTATGTTGTGTCTTTTGACACCCCGAAACACCCCCGACACTTAAATTACAGCTAATTTTACTTGTTACATACATAAAATTCAAATGAATAAACTGTTTATTATAAGCCTAAGAGAATCATTAAATTATTTACTTGGGTTTACACCTAACATTTCAAAGTACCTAACAACAATATTTTATTATTTACACCTACATAATTATATTATTTTACAGTCTGTCAGGTTATAAACGTTAATTTGCATCTAAGTGCAATGTTAATCGTAAAACAGCTATTACTGCGTTGATATTACGACTAGATTTCGAACGTTTTTAATTAAGTGATAGAATTGATCATGTTTTCTACAAAATCTGATGCAAGGAAGAATAAAAATTAAACTCGTCTAGCTCCTAAACCACACAAAAATTGGGTAACCTGTATAATTAAATAAAAAAAAATCACCAAAGCGCCTTCAGCAAGCGTGGTGATCAATGCTCCTTCTCTTTATGGGAAAAGGCCTTTGCCTTGCAATCTATACTAATATTATAAAGCTGCAGAGTTTGTTTGTTTGTTTGTTTGAACGCGCTAATCTCTGGAACTACTGGTCCGATTTGAAAAATTCTTTCAGTGTTAGATAGATTAGTTATCGAGGAAGGCTATAGGCTATATATATACCATCACTCTACGACCTACGGGAGCGGAGCAGTAACCAAAGACGCGGGTGTAACCGCGGCGGACAGCTAGTGGGACAATAATAAGCTGGTATTATTTTTTACAGATTTAAAGTCGTTATTTAACTGGCGAAATGTGGTTGTACTAATGGGTAAGTACACCCCTGCCTAACCCTTCGGGGATTACAGGCGTGATGTTATGTTATGTGAAGTTGTTATTTAATCTACCTGACCTGACACAAACACAAGTCATAAATGGCATCCGAATGCTAAATTACAGTATCACAGATCTCTAGTAGGAAAGCTATTAGATTGAAGTAACAAAAACTGCGCTAAGTACAGTGCGGGTCATTATTTTGATATTATTATGTGCAGTAAATGAAGATGTCAGTCCTACGATTAAATGTTGTGACTAGGCTTCCATAGAAATGGTGGGTATGGAATAGAAATAATTAGGTTCTTATAAATTCGTGTTAAGAACCAAGTACGTTTTGTTTATTTATTTCAGACATAGTCCATGGATTATGTAACAAATTAAAACAATAAAAAAAAGAAACAACCAAAATAAGAAAATAAAAAGAGAAACTAAAACTAAATGGCATAAACTAAACCAAGTACATTGAGGTTTTTTTAATCTACTGGGAATCCATGGGGTCCATGTGGAAGTCAAGTGTATGTACCTTAACACATCATCAATGGTGCAGCTTTCTATCAGTAAAATATTCTTTGTGATTGGACCAGTAATTACCTTTTACAAATAATATTACCTTTAATAACCAGAAGTTTCTCAAACGATCGCAATTTTAGATATAACATATAACTTCGTTAAGTGGATTTTTACAACCGTTATAAAATATATAAAGGTAGCCTAAACAATAGAAGCGGAACAGAACGTAAAAACAAACTTCTTTCAATCATTCAATAGTTCCATCAGTTCTTACATCACGCAATATGGCGCCCGCCCACGTCACTGACAGGATTTAAATAAATTCCTAATAATTTACCCCTCTGTCGATCATCAAAATTGAATATATTCCAACCTATGACCCGAGTTTGTATCAAACTTTAAAGGCTCCATTTAATTTTATTACTGACATAAAAATACACTGTTTTACAACATTTTTAAGCATAAAGAAAGTCGCCTTTATTGCACAAGTAATCATAGACAATAATAAAAGATATGAAAAAAGATTTACATTTCCGTTCTGATTAACTTTTTTAAAGATTATAAAAAGATTTTCTTTGATAATATTTTATCTGTAGTTAAATAATCACAATTAATTTCGTTGTCTCCCTCATCAATGTAAATCTTCGTTTGAAATCAAACGCGTAAAAAATCATTACGCCCTTATTACAAGCAATCAAACTTAATGACGTCAACATTGATATCAAACAAATATTTTATTACAACCCCACAAGATAACGATGAATAAAAAGCTGATATTACATCATTTACATAGTGACGCGTCTCAAACTATAATATCCCATGAAACGATCAAAAAAATTCAATTAACCAATATTTTTGGTGTGCGTACATTTTTTTAAATTAAAAAAGAAAGGTAATCAGCCGTGGTACTAAATAATACATGGAAAAAAAATCAACAAAAACATTTAGAAACAAGCAAACGAGCTTGATTAGGGCTGATGTCACGCCGATAAAGGCCGTAAAGCCGAAAATTGAAAAGGTTACTTCATTAAAAATGCTATATTTTACAATTTTTAAACGGGCAGGTGAACCCTATGGCGGTGGAAGGGTGACCATAATTTTGAGCGTGGAGAATTACTGTTTGTTTGAGGACTTGTGTATTTTTGTTCTTATTGTTAAATGCTAAGCAGTAAATTGTCTGTTGTATCCATTTTGGATACAACTCTTAAGGAGCGCTCGTTGAAATCTTTTCTTAGGAAGATTTTAGAGAGATTTCAATTTACCCGAATTGTATGTTGTTGTTTGGCATAATTAAATAAATTGTAACAAAATAGAAACATGACTTGAAAAAGAGGTCCCGAGGATTCGATTTCACTCAAAATCTTTTAAACTTAATCTTCAATATTCATATTCTACAATATTTTTTTTAATACTGACCTCTTGGTAAACAAGCCTAGCCTGACATATACTCACCCTACAGTCCGGCGTCGACTCCCGCGCACCCCGCTGCGCGGATCTAATGAAATAAACTGAAAATCAACACGCGTACCCGCGCCGCGCCCGCTTTGTGCCGCCGCACGACCCACTCACGATATAATTAACACCAGAATTTATTATAATACTGTCCCTAAATAATCTTACGATGCGTGGACACGCTATTGTTATTTTTTAATCAATATTATTGGCAGTTTGTTTTCGCGCTCCAAATTTGAATTCCGAATGTTTGTATTAATGCTTAAGGCGCCATTTGTTTTTTTCTTATTTGGTAAAGATTTCTAGATTTATTAATCGCCAGTATTGATTATAATTATGTACTTTTTCACTGATTGAATCCTATTTGCAATAGGTTTTTTTTACTAAATATAAAGGAGTTAAGAAAACAAAAAGATATTCTCTTTAATTTTTTAGCTCACAAATGTTCAGATGTACAATGATGTCCTTTGATAACGAGGACTAAAAATACTAAGTTTGTGAAAAGCGCCAGGTGGATCCTAACATCTGAGGGGCTTTTTCTCATACTTAAAAGAAAGTTCACATTCCCAACAATCTTAGTCTAAACCTCGATTGTCACTGAGACAAGATTGCGACTAGATTTTGAACGTTTAAATACGGGAATTGGCCATTGTCGCTGAAAGTTCTGCTGCATAAAAGGGTACTGTGACGGTGAGCTGAGCTGAATTAATGTCAATCCAAGGTCAGAATGTAAGCCAAGAATGTCACTTATCCTCACGATTCTGACATATCCTCACGAAGGTGACGAATTTTAAAGACTAGTCTAGTTTTTCTGTTAGGTATCTAAGATCAGCAGAAGCTAGTCTATATAAATAAAAATAAATAGCTAAATATGTTGCTAAGCGCAAAACTCGAGAACAGCTGGACCGATTTGGCTGATTCTTTTTTTGTTGTGTCCGTAATTTCCGGGACAACGTATTTATGAAAGAAAAAAAAAATGAAAATTCAACTGATACCCGTGCGAAGTCAGTCGGTTGGCTAGTAGGTAAATAAATAATAGTATATTATTTGTAACCTTTTTTTTATTTAGGCGTCATTAAATAAATAAATCTTCAAAAACACCTCCTTAAAGAATTCCGCCTCTCTAATCCTTTGTCCTTTAAAATTCCTCTCCCAACAACAACAACAGAACAGACTCAAAACAACTCGAACGGAGACTGGTTAAGACCAGCACACGGCCAGGTAAGGTCAGGGCCTCATTTAAATGATTGATACAGCTAATTCAATCAGCCAGTACGAATAGACTGTAGGTAGCCGATTGGCTTCCAGTTGAGTGATATATTACACTTATTAAGTTAAGGAGTTCATACAAAAAATAGATTTGTATTGTAATTTTAGGGTACCGTACAATACGGCCGACGTATCTTAGCGGCCCTGAAGTTAGCCGATTGCTGCGCAGTAAACAATTTCGTTTCTATAAGATCCATTGCGCAGCCAAACAGCTCTCTTCAGACCGCCAAGATACGTCGGCCGTGCTATAACTCAGTCGACAAAAACGAAACACTTATAGGATCAGTTTGCCCCACACTAAGAAGTTCTCCTGTGTCGTAGGTGCGGTTACAAACATATAAACTCACATACACAAACAGCCGTCTGTCCGTCCATCTGTCCGTCTGTCAAGACCCTTTTTATCAGGAACACGTGAAAGTATCAAGCTAAAACTGATATAAAATACTCAGGAGTGCTACCCCTTGGAGAAGTGAAAAAATAAAACTTCTAAGTCAACGCAATCTAAAGATATGGTCGTTTATGACGCTCGCTGGGAAATCAAAACCTATAAGGACTTCCCGTTGACCTAGAATCATGAAAGTTGGCAAGGAGCAATTCCATGTACTTAGCACAAGAAAAGTAAAAATTCCACAAACCGTTTTGTAGTTAAATCGCAAAATAATTACTTTTATACTAATATAAACTTATTTTTTTGTATGTTGTGTTAAATATTGTATGGTGGTACGGAACTCTTCGTGTGCAAGTCCGACTCGCGCTTGGCCGATTTTTACGTAGTCCGTGAGTGGAGAATTTGGGTATTATGTAAGGCTATGTCCTATGTATCATGTATAGCTTTAGAATGTTGGCTATCGCGGACGCGAATGCAGATAAAGTCAGGGTTCGAATGAAAAGTACCTAGTCTACGACCTTCTTCATATCCCAAGCTACATCTTTGTCAAATTTTATCACGATCGGTTCAGTAGTTTCGCCCTGATGAGGTAACAAACAAACAGAAAAATAGATCGAGTTACTTTCACACTTCTTCTTTTCGTATCGAGGACAGTTAGGACACATCAGCTTAAGGGACATAGTCTGAACTGGAGCTCCGCAAACAACTTTCGCACTTATAATATTAGTATGTATAAGTTCTATTCTGGAATTATGGTTTAAAAGTAAAAGGAGTTTTTCTGAGTTTTTCTGAATAAAAGGAGTTTTTCTGAATTGTTGTTAATAATTGTTTTTCTGAATTATTTTAGAAACTATATTGACTTTGACAGTGAAGGAAATAAACTCTAGTAACCTATTCTAGAATAATGATTATTTAGTATCATAATCACGAATCATTAAATTAAAATTAACTTGATACAGCTTGATACAAAAATAAAATGACAATATCAAAACACGTTCTAAAATGTCTCTTCCACTGGTATGCAGATTAATAATTATTTTATTGTCATTTTTACATTAATAGAGAACCATTTATATTTCCATTACAAGATAATAAAAAGTAAATCGATACACTATCAATACAGTAATAATAAAGAACTAATAATCGTGTGTAACGGTAGGGGTGCGCCCGCGCCGCTTGACGTCTCTTGTCGCTACACATTCAAAGAGATGTGCCCAGACGAAATCGATTATGATTCGCAGGTGCAAATAATCATATTTTTTATCGATAAAAAAACTCAATCGAATACTTTTACGGCAATTTTTTAGGCCTGATGATGTTATTAAATATTAATAGATTAAAATGATTATTATTTCATAAATATTGATAACTCGTTAATAAAATGATCGTACGATGATCTTAGATATTATGTTTGAGTATTAAATTAATGTTGGTTGGTTAATATTGTTATAATAATACAGCTTTCGACGTATTTTACATGAAATATGATACCTTTATTTAAAATCGATGTTGGATCAAAGGTAATATTAGGGCTATTATCAACAGTCATTAATTAATATCATTTTTTGTGAGTTACTGCTACAGTGAAGTACTGTAGTATTATAGTATAGTTATGTATGTTAATCTATCCATACTATATACTATACCTATCCATACTAATATTATAAATGCTAAAGTAAAAAGTAAAGTAAGTCTGTCTGTCTGTTACGCTTTCACGACTAAACTACTGAACCGATTTTAATGAAATTTGGTTTTTAAAATGAAATGATTTTCTTTTTGTAAAAATCAGCTGCATGTTCCCTACAAAAATGCTTTACAACACGATCATAATATATGGAATAGCTGATTTTTATTCACGATTTCAGGGTTGACCCCATAGTAAAATTTTACATAATGATGACTACAATGACCCCTTTTTAAGTTTTAAGTCAATCAACAGACATCATAGAAACTTAATGCCGAAAGCTACCACTGATCTTTATTCCTTGATGACTCTGTAACAATTAATCATCATTGTAATGTCTCTAGTATTATCAAAATTAAATGTCTTACGTCTTACACAACGCCTCATTTTAGTGGCACGTGATGACGTGACGTATACTTTCGTAACAGCGCAAAAAGTATAAGTACCTACTTACCTAACACATATTTATGTAATTAGTTTATCGACACAATGTTTAAGAAACACACTACATCATTCAAACTGTTAAGAAGGCAAAAAAACGTTGAAAAACAAGGTTAGTGATCTAGGGTTAATCTCCTTAGGCCCATTTGCTCCAGGAAATTAAGTCAGAGTTAGTAGCTAACTTGAGGTTAAATTAGAAAATGTATATAATGATCTGTATTAGCAACTAACTTGGAGTTCAAAGATAACCCTAGATGGCGCAAATAAGCCTTTTTTTATGTGTTAAAAATCATCAAATAAGTAAGTTCTTCCGCCCTGAGTGGGGCCGTGGGGCGGAACGGACTGTCAGACTTTTACTGACTAAAAAACCACCCTGATCCTTCTGTTGCCCTCTACTTTCCGGGGCCACAGTATCCTGTTAAGACGTCCCGCAACCCCGGCAGGGGCGCAAGTAAGCCTTACGACCAAATTCTCAAAACCCTTTAAGTCTAATGCTTATATCTCTGTCACTTTAAGGTGCATATAGGTGACAGAGATACATTTAAAGACGTCTTAAAGGTAAGTGTAGTTTAAGAATTCGTGTGTTAATGACTATGAATGAGATTTGGAATTCCAGACGGATTTCAAATATTTACAGCTTATAGCTACTTAGTATATCTTCCGCAGTCCATCCCGGTGCACATTGGTTCGATACTTCGATCACGTACTGGTCGGACATAGGGTAGGTACCTAGGTACTGAAAAAATCAAGTTCGTTATTTCAAATAACTAAAATGTCATTCGATTCCTATAGGTACCTATAGAAAAGAAACAAATTCTATCAGTACGAATTTTAATGATGAAAATTGATTAAAACTCTTTTTCAAGACAGTGGCCTTAAGATCATCAGTGACTTTAAGATCCATAGCCCAAGGATCTATTCTATTGATACAACTGACCCCAAGCTCACCACAGCGGCACAAATATTCATTTAATTTAACATTGTAATGAGACACGTCAAGCACTCCAATCCGGCGACGATGAAATATGACTTGTCTATGATTTATTGTAACTTATTATCTTTTTTTTTCTCCATTCACATTCATCTGTAAATGTAAATAAAGTCTGGCGTTTGATTTAATAATATCATGATAGGGTGATCAATATATTTGAATATCGAATGTGATTTTGTTTAATTTTGTTACTTATGTTGTTCTACTGAAGTTTAATTTTTAACGGTCAATGGGCTTCGCCGCTTTTCTTCTGTTGACGAGCATCCTTGTTATTTTCTTTGAAAGCATTACAAATTAAGTGTTCATTCGAAATAGGAATCTTTCACCATTGCTTCACTTCTTCTCTTTAATCTGGTTAAAGTGTAATATTTACTTTTCCTTTAGGAATTTCTCAGTAGCAGCCTCGGAGTCTTTTTTTTTTAGGTGGTAAAAATCATCATATGAGTCCTTCCGCCCTGGGTGGGGCGGAAGGGACTGTCAGACTTTTACTGACAAAAATACCACCGTGTTCCTTCTGTTGCCCTTTACGTTCCGGGGCCACGGTATCCTGTTAAGACGTCCCGCAACCCCGGCAGGCGTTTGGCCCCGTTGGGGCCCCGATCCTGTGCTGACAGCTCTTTGAGGCCTGACAGCTCTTTGAGGCCTGACAGCTCTTTGAGGCAGCCTCGGAGTCTGGATTTGTGCCCGGTTGATGGCAATAGGCTCGCCCCCTTTTACATGGGACTTAAACATAACTGGCGAAATTTAGCTGTACTAATGGGTACACCTCTGTCTAACCCTTCGGGGATTACAGGCGTCATGTTATGCTATGTTCATAACTCAGACTCTTTACCCAAACTGTTACCTACAGCCACACGTGCCAGCTAATGAGTTTACTGGAAAATTACACAATTAGTACTGTCCGATATAAACAGGCAGAACACAGCGGTGAGCGATAGCCTGCCCCGGGCATCCGTCAACCAATCACGAAAACCTTCCCCACGTATGCAAAGTAGCCCATCAGAAGGGTCTATGTAAAACGGATGTGTTAAGTTCTATGCCCTATTCATTTGCGTTGTTAAAATGATTGACACATTCAATTAGCTGGGTGACCGGTAGACCTCCCAGCTCGGTTCTTAACTATTAACTTCACCAACTTCGTTTGATCCTTGCAAATGTTCGGAATTTCCCCTGAACGTCCAGCTTTGCAATACTTTAGAAGACGTAGGGGAGGCCTTTGGATGCTGGTCGGTTAAAAAAGGTAGGGTTATCGCATTGTCTTGTGGTTTCACTGTTGTTTTCTGCAATTAGTTAACGAATAGCGTGTCTCTGTTTAATAGGCCTTTCAGCGATACACATCATTTTAACAAGGAATTTCTTTTGACAGTGACGTATTGTTTTTAACGTTAAATATTAGATGAAATTAACAATTCATTAGTTTAACTGATTATATACGGGAAGATTTTTTTATCAGATTCCAAATTTTAATAATAAAATGTTTATTGAAAATAATAAAATACGTGTTTTTTCTTGTAATGTCACTCAGTACTAAAATATAGGTATTAAGATATAAGCATCACATAGTTGTGGACATTATGCGCCGCGTCGAACACTGACCCGACTCGCGCGCCTGGCTCACAAACATTGTTATCAATCAATACATAAGTTGCAAATTTTCCCTTCATACTTTCACGGGCTTAGGACCGTCAAAATATGGAAAAGGTATGTCGTATTCCGGATATAACAATATTTTATTTTGAAAATTTCACATACCAATTTTTTTTTTAAAATGGTGTCTTTGAAAGATACCTAAGGCCGCTATCACACGGACTGCAGCCGACCGCATGCAGTTGGTATCATGACTGCACGAAGTCGAACGTACAACTGCATGCAGTTGAATATAGAGACTGCGTGCGGTTGTTGTGGTGCGGTCCGTGTGATAGCGGCCTAATGCCTATAAAAAATTTGGAACGTGATAACAAAGACTTTCTGTATAGCCAAAATACCGCAAACACACAGCTAAGTGTATCAAGACATCTATATTACATTTTAAATTAGATCATGAGTTTCGACCGTTTTTTTATTTGATTTATACGCACAATGGCGTCTTGTGGCGACCAATCAGAACCTCGGGTGGGTTGTAATGAAGTTGTATCGTGTACTGGACGCTTTCTGCTACTTTTTATAGGTATATTTCAATTAGGAACTATAATAGCAAAGGGTAAGTTGCCGACGGTTCATAGATTATGTTCACAGATTGGTCAGTTTTAATCGGATCGAAAGACCGGGCCGTAGTGAATGTTCTGCTGTGGATTGCGCACACGATTTCAGCTAAGCCTATTTCAAGATTATTTACCTTAATAAAATATAATAAATAAATAAATATCTTGGGACAACTCACACACGACCATCTGATCCCAAGCTAAGCAGAGCTTGGTTATGGTAACCAGACAACTGATATACATACTTATATAATTTATAAACACATGCATACATACATACATACATAAACTCACGCCTTTTTCCCATGGGGGTAGGCAGAAACCACAGAACGCCACCTGCTACGATCCTTACATACTCCTTTCGCCTCATCTACGTTCATATTATAGATAAATTACACCCAGACACAGAACAGACAATTATTATGCTCATCACACAAAGTTTGTCCTGTGTGGGAATCGAACCCACTACCTCCGGCTTTGCAGTCAGGGTCACTAACCACTAGACCAACGAGGCAGTTAATAAAACTTAAACTAAAGATTTTAAGACAATTGGGAATTTGTAAATAAAAAAAATATCACGTAACTATTTCGCGCTACATACAACTATGGTGCGCAATGATGGGGCACCATAGTTGTCACACGCGCTCGTGTTTATTCGGGAGCTGTCAGCGTGTTTTCGGTACTGGATTCAAAAGTAAATTATTATTTTGAAATAAATTTTGAACTATAACGAAAATAAAAAATAATATTTTTTTTTTAAATCCAATTGCTATATTTTGTCTTAACATCTTCCTTTGTGACTTTAGGTGAAGTGAGCTGTAGGAAGACAGCTCACCTCAAGCTCACTTTACCAAATTTTTTACAAAATAGACCAGCAGGTGTGTGGCAAACAAGATAAAATTTATTATTGCCGGCTTTGATAATTCTCTGTGCAGACTTATCACACTAATATATCATAATTTTCTCACGATGTTATTCTATGACAGTATCAAGTGAGACATTGTCAGTGTCGACGCGAACGCATCTCAGCGGGGGCAGATTGCGCGCGCATGACACAGCGCGGACGACACACGAACGCTCCCGATTGACGCTCGTGCCTATTATATTGGCGATTCTATATAAATAAAATTTTAAAAGCTTTCTTTTCTTTGCAGTGAATGTTTAATAAAAAAGCTTCATCCGATTTCAATTTTACATTGCTTTGGTAATGCAAAACGATACTGTCAATTGTCAAATAATAATAGGTCTTATGTTGGTACGATTAATCACCAATCTGAAGCCCACAAAGCGTCGACAGCAGTTTCCCGCCATAATCATATTTTCCAGAAAATCGTCCACGGCGATAAACGTCAAAAAACAAAAGAATAACGACGTCAATATCATAAATACGTCACCGCGCCCCAACACGGTCACATCATAAAACTCATCAGTGAAACCGCCGCCATATTGGAAACTGGCGGCATTTAATAATCTCATTGAAAATGTTGATTAAAGCGAGAAGACGCCTCTGCCTCAAACTTTATTAATAGGCTTATGATTGCGGGCTCTATTAAAAGTTATCACAACACCACTGGACAGGTTGAACGAGTTGAAAGTCGATTCTGTATGGCCAAAGAATCGATATAAGTAGTAACGATAGTGTTGTACCCACGTACCGTTTCAAAACGGCTTTTGTATTTCGAATGTGGCGTGTATAATTCAATTACCTGACCATTAATTACGGGTTATTATACAGTTGCAATTTTATATGGATTCAAGGTTGAAATAATTATGTTGTATTGTATCTGATCGCTATCAGCTCCTATCAGCTGATACACACCTTTTTTAGCCATTTTTTACAAGCAACATTGGCAACATTCTCGAACATTACAGAAAAAAAAAACTAAACTTTTTTTGCAAACTGACACTAACATTTCCAGTCAGCCAGTTTGTAAACTTATAGTCTATGGCTTGACGCGCCTCCTGTGCCTGAGTGATTGAATGCGAGAGCAAATTATAGGCTGTATGGACACCTTATTACCGCTCTCGGACTGTTAAAGCAATTTAGCTGACATTTAAATAATTCCGCGCCGAATGAGGGCACCAAGTAATGACGGTTTACTTAATGTTACCTCGGGAACGTCATGAGAGGTTGGTTCTTTAAAAATTGTCGCGTGCCGTGAGGTTTTGACCGAAAAACTTTTAATAAGGTCTTCTTTTGTCAAGAATTGAAAGAATAAAAGTTGAATTACTATTCCATTTTTTAAAATTTGCGCGCTCTCTATGTAGCATAATTATCTATACAGGGTAATTGAAAATTTACCCGAAACCTTAAAAGGAGTCATTGCACTCATCATTATGACCAACTTTTACTATGGGACCAACCTTAAAATCATGAAAAAAAAATTAGCTGTTCCCTACAAAAATGCTACACAACACGAGCGTAATGTATGAAACAGCTGTTTTTTTTTTCATCGAAGTTTACTGGGTTATATAGTCTAATATAGATGTCATAAATATCGTTACTGGTCATCATAGGTACGACTTAGATCTTTAATGATGATTTACACTATAGTAGCTAATCTAAGTATGATTTACAAGTTTCTTCTTGAGATTATAACGCTAGAAGGCAGTCCTTTCAATAACTAATTTATGGTTGTCTTTGGATATCATAATACAAGAAAGTAATGCAAAATTATCAGGAGAAGCTTTTTCTTTATTTAAATAATATGTTGGTGCAATATTTACAGACTTAATTATAAATAAAAACAATAAGAATAAAAAAAGAAACCAAAACTAAAAAAATAACAAGAATGTCGAATGACAAACAAAGATTAAAAAAAGCAAAATATTTGACATGGCAACAAAAAAAACGTTAAAAAAAAACAAAACACCGCTACCGGTTGACGCTCATCAAAAATTTCTCTTCGTCATAAAAAAACAACGAATCAAAGGAGCCGATAATCACAATTTCGCAGCGATTACACATCATGTATATTAAATACTTACGATTCCCACCAAACACGAGATCGGCAACTAAACAAATTCAGAGGCAATTACAACTTCTCCCCTGTATTAGCAACAAAATGAACTTCGGACTAATGATAGTGGTAGCGGCATGTTATGGGAGGCAATTACGTTGTGGGTAGCACAACAAAATCCGGTAGTTAATTAGGCTAAATTGTATAATGTTGGTGCGGCAGTTTGCGACGAGTAATTGCGGGCCCCGGGCCCCGAGCCCCGTCCGCAACCCGAGCTCGACTAGCGACGAGCGACGTCAAGTCTGATGGTAATTCTCTGATTTATTAACTATTTTTCTCTGGTCATGTGTGGAATACTGACGTTTGAGGATTTAAAAGCTTTGTAGTGATTCAGGAGAAACTTGAATTAATATATGGAGTGTCTTAAAAAAACACATCGCATAGAATCTTGTTACCCCTTTTAAAAAATTGTTTAGAAAAATCAAAAAACTCCATACATTTTTTCAATATTAATAATTTTTATTTATAAACATCACTAACAAGTCATTTTTTCCGCGACTCGAAGGACCTGCCTCAACCAATCTTTAAATAATACTTCTCCTCAAAAGAAAAGCCATCAGGGCGTTTTCTGCACCAGCACCCAGAACCTCTACATTTTCCCTAGGGCCTTAAATCTTCCACACACATCATACTTCACTTATATTAATAAAAAAAGGTGTCATTATTCCTCTTAAATTAATGCTTCACATCAAGGAGTCGCCAAAGATACCCAAACCAGTTATATCTCTATGGCTCGTAAGTACTTCATATAAACGTATAATTAACTATCAAATCACTCAGCTGACAGCCAATTAATAACGACCGTAGGACTTGTCTTTCATAATTTGAATTATTACCTGATGGTGTGCAGATAAATAAAAACAAAATCAAATTATGGGCCATTTATATAAACCAATTTGCATGGCAAACTGTTACGACCTGGCGACACCGGGACATTATCTGAGGCCGGCCCATTTGAGGCCAAACTAGTATAGGTTGATGTGGGACTACGTATCACCATAGCCATCACTTGCTTACGAAAGCAGAACTCTAAATTAAAAAGAATTACTGTCAAAATATTTAAATTTCGAATGAGGATTAATGTCGGCGTAGTTTGTTTTTGGGATTGATGGATCACGAAGGCGCAAAACTAGTCACGACTCACGACCTTGTCGGAAACTGAATTTACCTAAGCGTAATAGGTATAGCATTCGTTTTCGACTACGTAAAGTTAATTTTAATAACATTGACCTCACTGGTGTGCTCTTTAATCTTTGATTTGAGACAGAATTGAGGCAAATGTTTCATATTCCCCGTAAGACTTTTACCCATATTGTCCTAGTAAATTCTGCTGCTTGAGAACGCCTATGAAGTCCGCTATTGTATCTTTGTGCATTAGGTGCCTATAAATAGATAGCTTTCTACTTATAGTAGGTAATGATATTCTTCAACGATCTTGTACTTTTGAGCCAAGTCCTTTGGCTTGATAAAAATATAGTATGATGCAAGCTACGCCTGGACAGACATATAGGTCAATAATAGAATATCACATAAGTAGGTAAGTACCTTGATCGCTTTAAAAGCCCTACGTCTCTGCCTATCAAAGTTTTCGATCAGATAATAAACAATGTATGTCCTGTGTAAAAAACCTTCAGACTAATTTATCTAAAAAAGCACATAAACAGCTTTCAACAAACTAATAGAAATTAATTGAAAGCAATAGCAAGTGTCACACACACACGCGACACGTAAAACCGTAGTCGCAATCAGCGGTTTAATCGAGCGACTATTGCCTTGGGGCATTTGCGGTCACTTGACATACGACGTGCGAACTCAGCAATTACCGAACTCACTAATTACACGGTTCGACCGGTGATAGGCGACTGTTCTTGCGCGATTGACGACTGACAATCGCAAGTGTGTAGCCTGCCCATTATGAAATATGAATGAGATGCAAATTGAGGTCGAAGATTATGAAAAAAAATTCTGTCAACACCTTTCCATATGAATATTGAAGAATTGTTATATTACTAGGTTCCGATGGCGTCTAAGTTGATATATATTACCCTACAAAAGCCGTACATTTTCAAACTATAATCTATCTCTGTGCCAAATTTCATCCAGATCCGTTCAGCCGTTCTGGCGTCATTGAGTGACGAACATCCATCCATCCAAACTTTCGCAAGTAACAGCAGTTAAAAATTGTGAACACAACTAACTAGTTTTAGCTTTTCCTGAAGGTGGTGAAAGCAGCGACTAATGAGTCGCAATGCGTTTTAATCGCACGTTCGTTGCGCACCCTTAAGGTGTTATTGATGATGTACCAAAAACAAAAATCGTGAGTGATCATTAAGTCATTAGTGGTAATAATAAAGTGATCAAGCTTGCCCAGTTATGGGAAAAATATTAAGGACACTCCTTAATTTCTTTCTAAAAGAAAATATCCACTTGAATGTATCTTCATAATATTTTTATTAACTTAAATGAGAAGAACAGTGTAGCTATCAAACCTAAAGATGGATTAACTTAAAGACCAGAAATCCAATTCTGCTTATTAAACTTTAAAATCAAGTCGTAATCTCATCATAGCGATAATCAATGTCAAAAAGTGTATGTAAATAAGTAGCTTTTTTGACAAATTGAGACTAATATTATAATAGATATTATACTAGAGATTGTGATCGTTCCTAAATGTTAATAGAATTGCCCTCAGACTCAAAAGACCAAAAAATACATACAATGAACGAAAGGTAAGCAAAATTTTTTTTTTAATCTTTGAAAAAATTGCCAAAATTATGTAATCTTGACATTTGTACTCTGCTCTTATCTAGATAACCTTAAGTAATTGTGGCCTACAAATATTTAAAATTATTAAACTTGTAAGTCTCTTGCATGAAAAGTTGGGCACAAGCTGAACTTCAAAGTAATAACCATTACCAATATTTAATTTGACGATGGGGACAATTATGTGTGAAATACTTTACAATATTCATTTTCTTGGAAACAAAAATGTCATCACCGTCAAATCAAATACTTTTTTAGTTTCGGTAGCTACCTACTTTTAATCAAAAAATAATTACAAATTCTCATAGTTGTTTACTTCAAAATTAAACACGAACACCGCAAAAAAAATCCTCACAAATTTCACGCTGGACGCTGGAGAATGGAAACGGTATACAGCACAAAATCGTGATGAATTACGACGTGCTAACAC
Source organism: Hoplodrina blanda (assembly GCA_949316365.1). Taxonomy (NCBI): domain Eukaryota; kingdom Metazoa; phylum Arthropoda; class Insecta; order Lepidoptera; family Noctuidae; genus Hoplodrina; species Hoplodrina blanda. Next base: position 13,805,587 of record OX438581.1, read on the forward strand.
CGAATTACCCACAGCAATGATTACACGGTTAACACAAAAATGATACCGCCATTACATCGATAGAACTGTGAGAAATTAGTGAGGCGAATCGCAAAACTGCACTCACCCGTACCGAATAACAATTACCGATATCAATCGATATAAATCGCTAATTTTGAAGCTGTTGTTTAAGAATGGAACAGTTTGCACAGAAGGCGTTACGATTGAGTGGGCATTAGAAGGCTAATTCTACTAATTAAAAACGTTCAAAATTTAATTTAAAAAAAAAATGGTATATTAGCGCTATTTTTTTAGATAGATTGAGGTACGATTGGATCCTAAAAATAGTAGAAGTGCCCTCAAGAAATCGGTTCAACAATTTGAAAATAGAACACATATAGACTAGAAGTAGATAATCTATTAGTTTTAACGTCATTTTGTTTTATTTTTAAAATAGAATTTCAGTCTTTACCCATAATATACCGGTAAAAAGTAGTAAGTATACCTTGTGTAAGCATTGTTTAGGACTCAAACACAAATAAAATTTTTGAAGTACAAGAACTCTTAAACATAAATAAATTTAAACACAACGTAGCTTCAAGCTTTTACACCCAACATACTTAATTAAATTAAAAACAAACAAAGAAAAAGCAAAATTAGTTGTCCAGTAAAACAGAAAAGGATAACTTCACAAAGCAACAGAAAAAAAATATCGATATAATTTCATTACCTACGCTCATTCTCCGCCATTTTTCTTAACCAACATAGTTACAAAATTGGTGCTGCAATGTTCAGCATTACGAAGGCCATAAAAGCTTATAGCATTGTGGACCATTATCCTTCATAAGCCAGGGATACTTATAAGGAGTAGCGAGTACCAGAGGATAGTTTATTACCACTTAACTTTAAACTGAGGTTGCGTTCAGTAAGTATGTATCTACCTACTTACTTACTACTACTACCTTCTTACTCGTAATTGGTAAAATAGTCATTTTACTAATAAGTATGTAGTATAGTTTTTAATATAGTTTTTTTGAGAGACTAAGTATTAGGTAATACTCTTCAAAGCAGCTAAAATCCTAAAACTACTAATTTAAAATGGTCAAAATCTAGTCGCAATCAGTGACAATCAATGTCAAAAAGTTAAGGTAAATACAGGCATATTTGACAGATTTAGACAGAGATGAGTCTGGAATCGCTGCTAAAAATTAGTACAATTACCTCCCTGGGGTCCTACCATGAACTCTTATCGCGATCCAAAAACTGAACTGTTCTTCAAATACGTCAATATAATGACATAAATTGATGCGTTATATTGACGTATTTGAAGAACAGTGATCCAAAAACTGAACTGTTCTTCAAATACGTCAATATAATGACATAAATTGATGCGTTATATTGACGTATTTGAAGAACAGTTCAGTTTTTGGATCGCGATAAGAGTTTATGGTAGGACCCCAGATCTTTAAACGATCGTGTTTGCCGTCCCATCGGACTATGAGAGTGAAGGAAGAGGGAGTGCACCTATACCTATATAGTGCGTACTTGGCTAATGTTCGTTGCGAGTGGACGCCATGCGCGGAGACCGAAATTCGGTTAAAAGAATATTGTTATAATTCTGAAAACTTTTTCGAAAATTAATAGTTGGAATATTAATCGTAATTCAAGAAAAAAAAAATTAATTAAAAGTTTAACTTTCATTTAATTTTTTATTAATCACAAAAAAACTTATTACATGTCGTTGATGTCTTTTAAACTACTGATTTTGATACCGAAAACTAAGTTACTTCAAAACCTTTTTGGAATTTTATTTCAATTAACATTAATACAATTTTAATCACTCTAGATAATTTATATTACTTATTTAAGTACCACAGAGCTTCAGACTTATCTTAAAAAAAAATCCAATCTGAAAAGTTTCCAACCTGTCCAGATTTGAGGCAGATATTATCAGGCAAGTACAAAGTGAGCAGATAAGCCTAGAATTATTACATTACGTGCACTTACCGTGAAATATGCGCCTGCGCCTGTGTTTATCACTACGCCAAGCAAGTCATAGTAACTAGATTTATAACGTGTTTACACTTTCTCTGGATTTCAATTTAAAATGTTTTGTTTGTAGTAGAATGGATTTTTTTAACTTTTATTACGGTTTTTTATATAGGTACTTAAGGTCGCGCTTACTTGCTATCTATGTCTACCTTGATCTGTGTATATATATCTTGATTATTAGAAACCTAGTTAAATACATACCTAACCAACATAGATTTTGGTCCTTATGTAGACGTAAGGACCAAAATCTTTTGAAAGTCACTGTCCAGTCATCAATTGATGAACTGGATGATCAATTGGTACTTGGCGAGCACCTAAACTACTGGGTTAAGGTATCGCCACTCATGCATGATGTTGTAGGTTTGACACCGAACAAGTACCAATGTGAAATTTTTAAGTCATAACCTGGAATTATATTTTAAGTATGACATCGCCAATCCGCTTTGAGCAAGCTTTGTTTGAGAAGAGACTTTTTTCCTGCAGTGGTACAATAATATGTTGGAGGCCACAAAATTTATGAAAGGACCAAAAAAATCGAATAATTAATGAAAACATAAAGAAATCACAAACTAAACGGTTTAAGTATTATAACGTATAAGCCAATGAGAATTAACACACTGCACCGCCAAACATCTCAATTTAGGATTGTAAACCTAACGAAATTCACCAATAAAATTAATTTGAGCATCTCCCAGTGAGGTCAGGGTGTCCGAGTAATCTCACCCATCAACTTTACAGCATCTGGGCTCTGGGCTCGTAATTTAATTAAAAAATTCACAGAAAACAGGCACTGTCGGCGGCGTCTGCGCAATCTACCAAATTGCGCGCCACAACACATCGGCAGCCCTAATTCCCTTAAATATTATTTTTGCATCCTTTATCGTATATTTTGAAATTAACCCGACCCCTGTAATAACTGTTATGCGAACGTTTTTGATTAAATTCGCCCAAAACCAATACTTAAATGTTATCATACTGTTATCGTTTCGCGTGGACAATTTGCGCGGGACCACGTTCGGCCATTAGTGATTTTTGAAAATAGAACCCTTCTTTTGAAGTCGTTTAAAATGACGTTTGGACGTCCTCTTTTGTGTTCCGATAACGAAGTTTTGATCTAGACTATTTTTATGCTAAGTAGGTGAAGCTTTTATGACCATAATCACACTTAATTTGGGAGAAAAAATTTTGCTCCTTCATTTTTAGAGCTACTTATAACATAGGTCACATACCTACCTATTTAAATTGAGATGATCCTAATGATGATCCATAATTAGTAACCAAAATAATATCTTGATTAAAAAAACTTACTACTAATAACGAACCAAGTGTGTATATTATTTTTTTGTTTTGAAGTATTTTATTTTATTTAATAGCTTTTAAGGTATGTACTTATTAGCAAAATAATAACCTTATAATTATGTATTATAATGACGTTTAATTTAATAAATAATCTAAAATGAAAACTACCGGTTTTAATATTTTTAAGTTATCGCTTCCGAATATTCAAGGTTTGTCAATGTCAAAGTTGGAGTCGAAAAAACAAAAGCAAGAACAAAATCGATTTATTAACAAAACTAACTTCTGCCTGCAATTCTTCCCACGCGGAACACCAACACTGACACTTACTAAAACTGTGGTGTTCTATCAGTGAAAAATTATTAAAATCGAATCATCTCTTCCAGAGATTACCATCTATAAGAAAAAAAAAACAAATTATACCTTTTTAATTTAGATACTAAATATACGTATAAACCTTCAAATTGAGCCACTCTATCTATTGATGAAAATAGAATTAAAATTCGTTGCGTAGTTTATAAGATCTAAGCGTAGACCGTACAGACTACAGACGGCGGGAAACAATTTGTTTTACACCATGTAGAGAAGAAGATTATCATGTAAATACCAATCTATATTCTTGAAACTATCACGACTCATGCATACCTATTTACTTACTTAAATTAATTTATAATCTCCGCCATTTTTAGCGCAATAATTTCCCGCGCTCTTGTCTCTGGCTAATAGTTTCGAGCGATTATATATGGCAACACTTTATACAGCATTTGCATAATGAAATTACGGTACTGGCCCTTGGAACATCGCACTTATAAAAAATAGGTACTCGAGCCTTCGTTTACCGCATAAATACAAAATTGATTCGATCAACGATTATATTATTAATCGAATTTTCCGTACACCCAACGGTAATCGATTGATTATTTAGGTAGTTTTCAAAGATAATTGCGACTAATCGCAAAAGTTACAAGAATTTTGAACGCAATTTTTTTATGGTTCTCAGAATAGATACAAAGCAATTTTCTTAGAAATAAATATATTTTCTCTATAATGTAGGTATAATCAAGTGACGCATAGACAAACTAAATGATTTTGCAATATTTATCTCCGAAGTGATGAAAAGTTGGCCCAGAGGCCCTTGAGGCGGTTTAGAAATTCTGACATTAGGGTGTATGGGGTCGTAAGACCTTACTGCCCACACGAAAAAGAGAAGAAGTTAGGCTTCGCTTGTTTGCATTTGCAATGTAGACTTCATTGCAAACAAGCAAAGCCGGGGCGTGTCGCTAGTTTTAAATAAAAAAAAGAGGCCACAAAAAAAAATCTCGAGATCACAATCCGAATAAAAATTAATTACTTCATAATTACTAACATTTATTACAATAAATTAACTCGGGATGATCACGATATGTCTATATTCAAGAAATTAAAAAAAAAACGTAATTACGGAATGTTATCACTAAGAACGAAATAATTATATTTTATAATTATTAATTTTAACTCACGCTATAGTTGACCGCTATTAGGCACCGAAGGGCGAGAGCACATAATTTATAACTTGTTACTAACGAAATGTATGTTAATGTATTGTTTACATCTTTATTATAATAATATTCTTTTATGTTATATCACAACATCACGCCTGTAATCCCCGAAGGGTTAGACAGAGGTGTACCTATTAGTACACCCACATTTCGCCAGTTATGCTTAGATCATAATTATGATCATATCATGTAATAGACATGGGACTTAAACATATGATCATGAAGGGGATTACAGTCTTGATCTTATGTACGCTATTGTATAAGATCACAACTGTGTTTTCCAAATCCAAAAACTACTAAAATATAATAAAATATTGCAGAAAAAAATATAGCGCCGACCGACCGCGACCCCACAAATATGTAACATAAACACAACAAGGGCATTACAATGATGATGTAATAATATTCTAAACAATAAAACCTAAGTATCTAAGACAATTTTAGAAGTACCGCTAACACAAATTTTCCATACAATGTAAGCTCAAGTAAGCTGAAACTACGCAGCGTAGTAAATTTAACGCCAGCGTAATCTATCTCAGGAATAATACACCGAACGTATTAATTACATCTAAAAAACCTTGTCAACAGGTTACAGATATGTTTAAATCATCGAGTGAAAAGAACAATGTTGCCAGCTAGTGTTTGTCAATAAACTACCACAAATGACACTTGGGTATAATTTATTTTATATGGGCAACACAATAATTAGCGGCTGTTTCCCTGCACAATTACTTTACAATATAAAATTGATGCTCAATTCATCTCTGTTTGTGGGTAAAACGTGCTCGCTGAGTGATTTTACGTATTTTGTGATAATTATTAATAATTTTTATTATGATTTGGCTACTTTGTATCGTGGTAACCTACTTAGCTGTCGGCTTTTAGATCTCCGTAATTGTTGGCCGTAGAAAAACACTTAGAGCCTGCGCGCACTAACGATTTAAGTTTGCCGATAGTTTAGTCGCTATGACGCTATCGTAAGACGATACGTAAGACGTATGATTTTTAATCGTCAAATGCGCGCACTGCCATATAACTTCATACTGAATTCCAGAACGATCAAACTATCGCCCGATAGTTTGATCGCTAGTGCGCGCAGGCTCTTAAAGGTGAATACCTAGTATTTATTGGTCTAAACGGTAAAGAATTAAGTTAGTCGACTGCCCTGAAGGTCTCGTGACCACAAGCGCAACTGCTGAACTGAACCCCATGGTCAGAAGTCACTCTTGGTTTCGATTCCCAGGTCAGGCAAAGTTATATTGGATTTTTCTATTAGGAATTTCTCAGTACCAGGACCAGCCCTTGTTCCATTGGACTAGTATGAGAATGAGGGAAGAGGGAATGCACCTGTAGGTATTTGCGCACACACTTGTGCATATCGAAATTCGGCCGGGAGGATTTTATAGGAAGGTACCTAGGTACTAAAACACACAAAACAACAAAAAAAAAAGTATTCATTTTCTAAGACATAAACTTTCTTACCTGTTAACTGTTTTACCTGCAATAATTACCTACTAAACAATAAGTACCAACCAACCTTATAGGTATTTTTACCATAGACAAACAACCACTATTATATTAACTTGTAGGTATCTACTTAAGCAATTAACCATAAAGGTTGTAAAAAACAATTTAAAACTAAAACAACGCAAAAATATCTACACATAATGTAAATAGTAAGGGAAAGGTGAAATTTAATTGTCGTGCCTACATTTTAATGGCGGAAAATTATCGCATAAATTCAAGACGATCGACTTTCTTTATTACTTGATCACGACATAAATTATATCAAGTTTACAGTTAAATGTGGGGTGTAAATAGATACATCACATGGCCGTTAATTGAGCTTACTGCAAACTAGGTAAATAACATTGAGCAACAAAATTTTGCTGGGAAACGACTTTCGTGTGAAAAATCACTGTTTAGTAGATAGTGTGCAATGTAACGCACACAAAACTAAACTTAATTTCGTAAAAAAAAAACTGAAATTAGTTCCAAAATCATGTAAAATTTCCCGTAGATAAGTTGGTACCTAGATACATACCAGCGTTGCCAGACGTCCCGATTTTGGCGGGACGGACGTCCCGATTTTTTAGATCAAAATTAAATGTCCCGCGCGGGACAGGCTCAGTCCCGCTTTTTTTACATGCTCACAGTAATTTTTCTAATCTTGAACTGTTATTGCATTAAAAGCTTCTATGGTTTGTGAAGCATATTTTTCTGAAGAATAAAACATTTTTGATTTTAATTTCTGTTTTTCTTATGTTATTTTAATCAGAAGACGAATGAGACTCAACTTTTTAACGATAAGGTAAATCTAATTTAAAATATCATATTTTTATTAAATAGAATACATTTTCTATAGCTATTTTTGCTATCTATTGTCACGTAAACGTAATTTGAACTGAAATAATAAGATAAATATTTAAAAACTTCTGATAATAATACTTTTTTTTACAATGTCCCGCTTTCGACGAAAAAATCCCGCTTTTTCCACTCAAAAACTTCAAAAATCCCGACTTATCAATAAAAAAAATCTGGCAACGCTGGTACATGCATAGTGTATACCAACCGTCTTTCCGTACGCTCAAAATCGTGGCGATAAACGGCTTATTTGTATAGAGCCTGTTTGAGAGACCTGTCTGTCTGACTTCCCAGACCAAGCCAAAGCATGTTCAGGGAAGCTTAGGGAAGCATGGGTGCTGTCTTGTTTAAGCTGGCGGAAACTAGGAAGATTCTCTTAGAAGCTTTACAAACTCAATCTATCTACCTATAGCCCTTCGAAAAATACCGTGTAAATGGTCTAAAGAGTCGCCGCACTACTTAACGTTAAATAGGTACATTATAATCTAATGTTACCACAATACGGCTACACAAAATTATTACGCCAATCAAACCTTCCACATTATTTCGAAATATTTTTAAGAAAATTAGTACAGACATACAGATGTTTGCGGTTAAGCTCATTATCATGATCCTTGAGACCGTCTAATCTTTACCTAAATTACGCCATTTTAGAAACGACATCTCTATAGTTTGGATGGCTTTATTAAATGAATGTGTTGTCAGGAAACAAGTTAATGATTGAACGTTGCACGCGAATACCCAATATAATGTTTTCTATGTAGGTATAAAAAATGTTGGTAGAAAGGCAGGACACGCAAAATTATATGTTTCGTGACATTTTTTGTACAAACTGACTGGACTTCCTCTAGTAGTCGCAATGCGCGACTGTTTAGCATGAGGTCTTGAGTTCGATTCCTACGTCGGGCACAGAGTTATTGAGTTTTTTCTTCAGGAATTTCTCAGTAGCAGCCTCGAAGTCTAGATTTGTACCCGGTTGATGACAATAGGCTCGCCCCCTGTTACATGGGTTTTAAACATAATTGGCGAAATGTAGGTGTACTAATGGGTACACCTCTGCTTAACCCTTTGGGGGTTAAAACAGGAATTAGCTGAAATCTTCACTCACATAGAAAAACTTTATTGTTATCCCGTTTTTGTGTACCCGTGGAATAATACAGGATTTGAGCTTTATTTTCAAATCTACTCATACGAATTCGCGGGCAGAATTCGCTAGTATTTTATAAACAACTATTTACATAAGTAGTTCCTTAAAAATAAAAAATAATTAAGTATCTACCTACTACTGTCTCGCATGTTTAAGACAAAGCAGCTGAAACTTATTTTTAAATTCACTTATAACTTCTTGTGTCACGTTGGTCCTTTGCCCAGCAGGTAGCCAGTAGGCACGGCGGTGGGCAAGGCCTTACTTTTAAGCAGGTGAATGGACATTTGGGGGCACACAAACAAGTGCGGCAGGCATAGTCGCAATAGGATGATGTATATTTATTAATTAAGAAGAAATATATCGCTCATTTTTTTATTGGTTGCAATACCTAAGGCCCGGTTCACATTACGTCGGACCGACAGTTTTATCGGACCGTCAAACAACTCACAACTGCTTTGTGTCAACCCGGGGTCGTCATAAAGCCATTGTGAGTGGGCTGTGGTAAAACGGCGGTAACGACGATGGTGTTCACATTAGGTAGGTCGGAATGGTAGGTTCTAGTGTGAACAGCAACACCCGACAGTCGGTCAACAGTAAAACTGTCGGTCCGACCTAATGTAAACTAGGCCTAAATATTATTTAAGAATAGAAGTGGCAGATGTGTCTGTCTTATGATAAGATTTCAAGATTTAGAATTGTAGACGACATTTACGCAGCATGGGTTCGACTATAGCTTCTTCAAGTACCTATCTGCGTGTCTCATAGCCTCACGTCTCGATGTAACCTGATCCTTGACGTGCATTCAGTGCGTAAGTTCAGGTGCATAGTGGGGTGGTGCACCTGAGCCTTTTGAATGAGTTTGAATAAAAAAAACCGCAGAGAAGATAGGTGACGAAAGGCCCAATTCTCTTCGCATAGCCGCCTGTTTGCAATGGTCACTTAGTTACACCTCTGATTTCAGACATTACTTAGTTAGGTACCTACCTATCTACACCCAGTTATGTTTAAGTCCTTCATAGGTATGAGCCACATATCTAGACTCCAAGCTGCCACTACTCAGGAATTCCTGACGGAAAATCACAAAAATATTTTTCTACGACCTGAGTTCGAGTCGGTGGACTCGAACTCAGGTCGTAGATAGCAGAATCACTCTTCCGACTACTAGAACCTTTTCAACATAGACAATTTATTTTCACCAACATGTGAATAAGGTTACTTACACGGTTGATCGGCCTACGTCAAGCCATAATTATTAATCCGACATTTAAATAAATGACAAGATCATCCATCTATATGATTAACTCAATTTATACAGAGACAGATACCCCAATTACAGGTGGGCGACGCCATCATCTGTCGGGATGAAAATGAAGCAATTTGTGGCAATTGTGGGACAATCTCAATTTATCACTATTATCCTTTGGCGGGCGGTTAATCCACTGCCTTTATTAAGGAATCCTGTGGTAGACTAATGGGAGGAAATAATCGAATTATATAATTAATCTAAATTGATAAGTGCTGCTGTAAAAGAAATTGAGATATAAACAATTTGAAAATTTCATTTTGTTTACGGTACGAACTCAATCCGTTAGTTCAATTTAAATAAAATTGAACTAACGGATTGAGTTCGCAACACATTTATAGGTACCTACTACCTGCCAACGCTAAAACAGGAATTGACAATATTGGTGAATGGTGGTTGGTCTGCGAGGTTAAAATTTATAGGATGCATGCGGGACAGATGAGCCAATGTCTTCAGGGTGCTTGGAGACGGTCGTCACCGATGCAGGCCTAAGAAACGCTAGCGGGTCTTGACTTATGGTCGGTAAAAGCAATTGACAAAAAAAAATTAAATTACCATTATTATTATTTTTTCTTTTCAATTCTTTTTTTGGCCTAGCAGTGAGACAATATAAATTAAATTTAAAAAAAATATAGGTAGCTTATAGCTAACGTTCGCGTTCTAATGATTGTTAGTTACATAGAACGTACACATAGTACACATAGAACGTCCGATTTACAGGTGCGTTTAAACGTATAATTATATGTTATTAGCGTATGTAGTTGTACGAGCGAGTTCACACAGAATACAGTATTCCGGCTCCAGTAAAAAATACCGATCCGACATCCAGTAGCGACGAATCAGTTAAAATCGGTCCTGTAAATGCTGTGTGAATATTACCTCCAGTAGCGACGGATCAGTTAAAAAGGATCGTGTAAAATCGGACGTTCTATGTGTACGCGCCCTTAAGGTTACAGATTTTCCAGTCATAGAATAAAAGAAACACGCATATGTGACAATCAATTTAATACAATACAAAACTAGTTGTTCTGCTTCGATTCCTTCGCATTTTGGAGCGCTTGCGTCAAATACAGTTTAGCAAGACTCTGGGAGCAGAACTGGCTTATATGTTGGCTGTAAGTATTGATTTGACCAGCGACAATCATAGGGTTGAGCCTAGGCGGAACGGGGTGGGGCTTGAAGAGTTTGTTCACGTCCTCTTCGGGTAATGGAGGTTCATCTTTAGCAGCCCTAGCTAAGTTCTCTTGCGTCCTCTTGGCCAACCAGCGGTGCTTGTCCTGTTGTTGACGGACGACCAACTGTTGGTATCTGTTGAACTTGATAGCTTCTTGGTTTAGCTCGTCGACGCGCTCCATTAGGCTACGGAGTTGGCCTGTGGACAGGAAATTTAAAAGTTTAATTTGTATTCATTATATAAGTCTACAGGCGTACAGCCAAGCGTCAGTTAGGCCAGCTCTGAAGTGCGCCATTCGCTGCGCTGTACACCCCACTCTCGACTCATACGAAACGGTTTATGGTCGATGAAAACAAACTGAAAATTCTGGTATTGCTGTTGATTGTCTAAGACAAATCATTTATTTCAATTAGGCCATTATAAGGCACTTTTGAATGTAATAAAAGAGAAAAGAAATAGAATTGAATCTAGTTGCCCCTTCCAAATGGTAGTTTTGTATGTCTTGCGCTGAGTAGACATGATCAACCAGCGAATAAGGACAACCAAATTGCCTTCCAGTGGGCAATAGTATTTTATATCATCGAAATGTGTTCTAATTTCTACACATTTATTATTATTATGATTTAATCTCCACACATTTTTATTTAAACATGTATTTAAGTATTAGGGCGACGCGCAAGAATCGACTAATCACACGCGTGGAGGGAAGACATGATGTAATATTACGACCAATGTGATCGGTAGAGGTAGAAGAGAGATTGCTGCACATACCCTAAGTACAGGAATCTCTCTCATTCTGCTTTGGTGGATAGTCAGACGGTAAAATGACACGATCTGCCATTCGTCTCATTAAACAAGAAAATTGCAAACAAAACGCACCTTCCAATACTGACGCAGTTCCCAGATCAAGGAACTTGGACCCTTCCTCCTCAGGAATCATCTCAGACAGTTCTGACATCATGATGTTGGTCAGGGGAGAGTTGCGGATCACAATAGGCACCTCGATGAACAGGCTCTCGTAGCCTATCTTCAGGTTACGGAGGGCTTCCGGTGTGTAGTCACCTTCCTTGTACATGGCAATGGCCTGGAAGAAATTAATGATCAATTAATAACAATAATATGTACTAAATATCATTTTTGTGGGGGAAGTTATTGGCTAAACAGTCAACTTGCGTATTTCTTTCCATTTCAAATGGTTTCTCAGAATAATTATTGTTAACTTCAAATGTAACTGACAAAGTATAAGACTGCTCCTGATTTCATACAGTTTATTTTTTGGCTTGAGCATTTTTTAACAATTTTTTTTATGTTATGTGCATCACTTTCGCGTTAGAAAATAGTTTTTCTTTCTTTCTTTCTTCACCTATTAGAGCTCTTACCGTCTATGTGTTTAGTGCAGTTTTTCCTTTGCCAATGAAAAGTCATAATATTCATGAGTAGCTTTCTCAACAAACCTGAGGAGTCAAGCGGTAAGCCTTCAGCGTCAAGAACCCTCTTGCAGACTTCTTGGTGTCGTAGATGACGACGACGCTCTCCTCGATGGAGGTCTGGTAGTGGTACTGAGACTCCAGCAGCGATTGACTCAGGAAGTTGCCCACATCTGCGCTCTGGTACCTGGAGAAAATAATGTTTATAAGTAACACTAACTTTTGTCCACAACTATTAAGAGTGTTGGTTTTTGCAGACGTAGACGATGAGTCTTACACCCAGTGCCTAATAATAATAAGAAGTTTATTTCAGACTACAGTCCAAAGTTTTGTTAGTATTCTTTTAATGTTAGTAACAATATTGCTTAAGTAAATAGGTTAGTATTGTTAGTTTTTACATGTTATTTAGTTATTTATGTTTAGTTTTGTATCGTCACAGGTAGATGTTTCAAGCCTGATTGTTTAGGTATGTGAGTTTATACATATTTGTAAATAATAATAATAGTAATAATAAATTCTCTATTTCTCCTCACAATGACATTCGTATTCAAAAATTTACATATTAATTTGTCTTATTAGCAATGCGAGGAGCTAGTGTCTGAGTTTGACATAAAATGTCTGTATTACAAATCACCAGGTCCCCACCCCACGGGTGACCAGATTATTTTTATCAAAAAAATTAATATTATTATGATATTACAATATGAGGTGTAGATAAGGAGACTTAAGACTAAAAAAAAATAAAGGTTATTATAATTTTGAGGGCAGAAGTAAAAATGAATCTTTAGACAAAAAGTTAATCAAAGCGCCTGTATCGTGTGCGTGATATTAGTGTCAATGTCCCCACAATACAGGAGAAATTCCTGAATAGTATTATATTTTCCCTTACCATCCAACATGAAAGTGATCAACATTGACACGGCGCAGCCTTCTCATCATGTCGAGCTGGTACTCCTCCTCGTCCATGGTGTCATCGTGCTTCGGGAACGGGAAGCAGTTGGTGATCTCCAGACGATTCTCCACAACAAGGCCGAGCAAGGCTCCCTGAGCCACCTCCATATTGCTGCATGATTCTTCATGGCAATGTTTCACTATTTTCATTACCGCCTAGAATTCATAAAAAAAAGGGATTTTAACATCTCTAAATACAGAGTATTAACAGACACACGACATACATACATAAACTCAAGCCTTTTTCCCATGGGGTTAGGCAGAAACCACAAAACAATTGAGTATTTATAAAGGATTGCCACTTGTAGCTAGCCATTCTTTAATACAGTAATTTTCTTTTTGGACCGATTATCAAATTGGATGATTTTTAATTCATAGTTTCATAAGACCGACTTTCTGTGGGAGTGTGTTGGTGTATTGGAATTTATATGTTTCATTTCTCTCTGACAAAAACTCGCGCGCCGATTGTCTGACATAGACGGAGACCCTTATCAAAACAATAAAGTACAGTTTAACAAACAGCTAAAGAATATTTAAAAAAAGAATTAAACAAAAGAAGATATAGGGCTATATACACTTCAATAAACATGTTATACTGCTCCAATTAAAGTTATCAGTTCACTGACAAAGTCTGTTTGTCTGTTGTATCATTACTTGACTTATCATGTCCATAATTCCATTTATTAAAACAACAATAACAGCCCACCCACAGACTCGTTTAATATGAAGCTTCTCTTAACTGCCCTGGCTTACATCTTCAATACGTCTTCTTTATTTTATACTAGCATTTGCCCGCGACTTCGTCCGCGTATATGTCGGTTATCGCGGACGCAGACGAAGTCGAAAAAAAAGTAGCCTATGTCCTTTGTTGGGGTTCACACTTACTCTGTACCAAATTTCACACAAATCGGTTCAGTAGTTTAGGCGTGAAGAAAAGACAGACAGACAGACAGACAGACAGACAGAAAGACAGACAGACAGAGTTACTTTCGCATTTATAATATTAGTTAGGATTTATGTAGTACACCTGCATTGTTTTCACAAAAACAAGCATAGATAGCAAGATATTGTAACCAGTATTTTGTGAAGAAAAAAAACTAATTGAAAAGTGTGCTCATGGAGTTTCTTGCTTGTTCTATCCCTTAGAGACCTATGTTTTAAAATGAGCAACTTGCTTAACTATCAGACTAACTGACCGACTCCTTCACAAATTCAAAAATGCCTGTAAGTGGTCTAATTTGAATAAATACTTAGACTTATGTGAATATAAAAATATGAATTAATGTCTCTGAGGTCAAAGGCCAGGGTCTATTTTTATAATTAAAATAATCTAGAGCAATACAATCCTACTTTATTAACATCCAAATGAGCAACAGCAATATTTGTGATGCATAGCTAAAACTGTGAACTGTGAACAACAAAGAGCTTTGTGTTTCATAGACTTACAAGTAGATTGAGTTGATTAATCAACACTTAAACAGCCAAATAGTCATTCATCATTTAATCCAGTCACAAAGAATGTGTCATTGCTATTTTCTTTCATGATCATCAAAAAGATTAAAAGAGTTAGTTAAATGTGTAAGATCATCATGCATCTCATTCTAATACAGAGTTTGTGATGGTATCATTGATTACAAAACACAGAATTTTTTATAGTCGTATTGATATATTATGCTAACATCCTATTGGACAGAATATAAAACATGCAAAATACATAGTTTCCAGCTGCTAATGTATCCTGCCAAAGTTACTCAATGTCACACTGTGAGATCATCTCTGTAATCGTCTGCCGGCAGTCAGGTCACCGAGGTAAACGTCCGAAAAAAGTGCGTGACTCATAAATACCAAACTTTCACATTGTAAACAAATTACTTCTAATAAAACGGCACATTCAACAAATATGATTCTAACATGTAAAATTAACGAAATAACGAGTTTCTGGTCGCCATAGTGGGGTAAATAGTGCGGGTAGTGTTGATATTTGTGTTTTTTTATGAGCATTCCAGGAAGCGGAATCAAAGTTTACGTTCACAACATAACCTATACGGATAATCATAAACTTATATTAAAATAGAATATAGTGAAAAAGTATGCATCATTATGTTAAGCAACACTTTAGAAACCCATTTAACACGACAAATAATGCGCAATTATTGCACAAACTCTAAAAACAGAGAATACATGACGTGTCGACGAGGAACAGCTTTTCACTGTTAATAACATTTCGAGCGTAGATTTTAATTAAAAGATGCTACATAAATATCGTTAATTGTGTACGTACCAATCCATCGCACTGAACGTAAGTTATTGTAGCTTCAGTTTCAGGAACGCGCCTAGCAGGCCCACTACGGTTCGCCATTTTTGTGAAAGGTTAGATTGATTTTAATAATTTTGACTTTTGTTATTGTAATGTTACCCAACCAAAAATATAAAATAATTGCCAAATAACACTTTTTACAACATCTATAGATGTTTTAAAAAATTGGTAAAATATGAATAGGGCAATATCAATATAATCAACTAAATATTTTATCAAGGTTTAGAAAAATATAAGCATATTTTTCGTAACGTTGGGTTTTCAATATTGTCTATTACAGTTATTTTACTCTAGGTTGTCTTTGTAATAATCAGCTGTCAACTGTCAATTGTTATTTGTCAATCTATCACAAGCAAGAACAGAAGCAAGGAATCAAAAGTTGTAAAATCTTATCAAACAAAGATAAATAAATTAGTATTTTCACAATTAACTAAAATATTTAGTTGTCAATGTATCTTATAGTGAACAGTACCATTCAACAACGTAATATGTGCGGCTACGACTTGGGACAGTGTACATTAGTTCTTCCGCCCTGATTTAAATCGATGAAACTCCTACTTTCAACCCAATGAAGAAAGGAAGTGATAGTTAAATAATGAGTCAGCATAACTTCTGGAGAGGACTAACACCGTTAAACGTGCCATTGTCACAGCCAGTACCTGATAAAATTGTAAAACTCTGTGCTCTGGGCACAGACTTCATTGTGTTAGGAAATGACCATGGTCTTTATCACTGCGAAACTGTGGAGGACTCTTTAAACTTCAAAAAAGTCAGTGGCATTTCAGCAATAGACATATCATATCATAATGATATCCTTTATATCATAGATGTACATGGGCGGCTGTATAAAACAAATGCCAGTTTTAAAAACAAAGAAGAAATTATAGTTAAAGAGGATGCCAAGTGTTGTCCTCATGGTTTTAAAAGTTCCAGTTACAAAGTGAAGTTTAGAAATGTAGTGACCAGTGATTTTGGACAGCTGTTCATAAGTAGTGACGGGCAGCTATGGGGTTCCGGTGCTATGCCCCAACTTTCAATAGACACTTGTAGTGTAAAGAAAATTCCATTTTTTGAAGGGAGAACTGTGTATAGTGCTTCTGTAGGTCAGAACTTTGCTGCAGTGATAGCTAGGAAAAATGTCAGACGGTCTGGCAACTGTGATACAGAAAGTGATAATGATGATGAGGAAGTGTTTGCTTCAAACTGCTCACAATGCCAGACAATAATAGGCCTAGCATCCCCCGCATCCGTGCCATCCTTATCAGAAACTTGCCCCTTAGGTGTTCAAATTAGTAAGTCTAGTGAAGATTCAAGTAGTACTACAGCCCCACAAACAGATGTTCATGTTGATGCACATAGTTTAACTGAAGATTCTAGTCCCTCATCTGAGGAATCTAAAATTGCAAGAACAAACTCACAAAAAAACACAAACTTAGAGACAGAACAAAATTCTCTAGATGCTAAATCAAGTGAAGATTGTGATGACCACACAGATAAGGAGAGTGAGACAGAAGAGGCATGTGGGGAAAAAATAAATAATATATTTATAAACACTGATGCTGCTAGACAGTTTCTCAGTAGACAGCTCTCTTGGGTGTCAGCCGGTGAAGACTATTTAGTAGAATACACAGAAAAACCTACTAGAATTATAAAAGAGAATGTATCAAACCTTACAAACTTTGTTTATGAAGGAGTAAAAACTGTAGGTGACAAAGTGGCGACATTATCGCGCCATGTCAGTGGTAGCAGTGATAACAATGACACTGTAGAATTACAAATGAGAAGTCACCATGAGGAAATAAATTCTCTAATGTACAGCTGTACCTCTAACTGTAATCTGGAAGACTTGCATTTTTCCACAAGCACACTAAGCAGTGAAAAAGAGTATGAAGCTGCAAGGAAAACAGAAAACCTCAAAAACATGTCTAAACTTGGTAAGAATATTTTAGCTACAGAATTATGGACCTGGGGAGACATATCATATGGCCAATTAGGTGTAGGAGATACTATGAAAAGAATTAAACCAATGGTTGTCATGACCTTGTCAGGTTTTGGACTTCAAAAAGTGTCTTGTGGCAAATGGCACTGTTCTGCTTTAACATTAGATGGAAGACTCTTCATGTGGGGCTACAACCAATTTCATCAGGTCAGTTTTGATAACAGAGATGATAAAAGTGGCCCTAAACAGTTCACAGAGAATTCTGATAGTGATAGAGTCAGAGATATGATAGCAACTGATCACCACACTTTGGCTTACACTCACAATGAGAATATTTTCTACATGGGAAAGCATACTGATGGATACACAGACTCTATTGTTAATTTAAATGTCAAAAAGGATCAAGAAAAAGCTGAAGACCAAGCAGATATAACTGTCAAAGTGATTGATTCTCAAAATTATACAACTAAACCCCAAAATATGTGCTACCATTGGAGAATATTATCTTCAGGCACCATCAGCTATTGCTCAATAGAAGAGTCGTCCTTATGTCCAGAATTTCAAGATCTGTCTATTGCTCAAAGATATCTAGAGGAAATGCTTCTGATATATCATAATCTAGTTAAACCTTTTCTAAAGAAAAGTAAAGCAGTAACTTCACATTCCAATATTTACGAAACAGTTTGTGATATTTTTGGTGACATATTAAACATTACTGCTCTGAATGTTCTCTCGATGTGGCAGTACGCCGAGAAGCATATAAACGAATGTGATATTTCTTTGATAAAAAATTTAGAAGAGTTTATTTATTTGTACAGAAAGTATTACGTAGCTGTAAGCAATTTGATAGTTATCGGCGGTTTCGCACAGATTAACAGCGTGGTTGATGTACCATCCACTGTGTATAGTTTGTTTAGCGACCAGCTCCCAACTAACAAACAGAAGAATAATAAAAAAACTTTAGAAGCCATAGTAAGTCTCGCGTTCGTACAACCTCTAACAAGATTGAGCTCTTATAAATGCATAGCTCAATCGCTATTGAGATACAAAACGAAGAGAAAAAAAGTAGACTCGAAATCGAATATAGATGAAAGATTGAACAAGGTCATAGCTTCTCTGGATTCTTTGATAGATGAACAGGAAAAGAAACGTAAAGAAGCAGACGTCACAAAGTTATTTTGGGAGACGGTAGGGAAAAGTCTTGAACAGTACCGAACGCCTGAACGGCGGCTAGTTCGAGAATCGAAATCTCGCCAGCTGAATCTAGTGAATCCAGGACGATTTTCATCACACTGGTTTGTCCTGTTCAATGATCTCTTCGTACACATTAGCGGAAGTACTCCAAACTTGCATCCTTTAGAAACCTTATGGGTGGAAGCGATACCGAACACGGATTCCCTACAAAACGTCATACAACTCACGACTCCAGAAGAAACCATATCAGTTGCAACAACTTCGGAACAGGAAAAAACTGAATGGATTCATTCTTTGAACACTTCAATCAGACTGGTCTTAAACAAGGAGAATTTCAAACCGCCTGCTGTTAGGACAGCCAGTCACACATTTTCAAATAAAAACGGTTTTTACAAAGACGCGAAATACACTGGAAGATGGTTGGATGGGAAAATACATGGAAGTGGGAAGGTGGAATGGAGTGATGGGAAGCTATACGTGGGACAGTTTCAACTGAATGCGTTATGTGGACATGGGAAGATGGAAATGCCAAGTGTAGGTAAGAATTCTAAACTTATTTACTTAATTACATATCCACTTTTGTTACGGAAGCGTTATAAATAATGACCAAAGTTTGATTAGTTTTGTAATTATAATAATAGGCTATACCGAAACACATCAAACGCGAGAGCTAGCTCCCTATCTGCTAGCCGAGAAAGATCAATTTTCGTAAGCCGAGGTAAAAATTGCTTTATTCTATTAGAAACCATTTTATTTTTTTAATTAAACACCATCTAAGTATCGCGAAACCAAA
Organism: Hoplodrina blanda; assembly: GCA_949316365.1. NCBI lineage: Eukaryota > Metazoa > Arthropoda > Insecta > Lepidoptera > Noctuidae > Hoplodrina > Hoplodrina blanda. The sequence continues at coordinate 13,825,061 of OX438581.1, forward strand.
CTATAACAATATGGGACACTGCAGTTTTGTAATGTATTTGACTGTCATTTTCCGATGGCGGAGTAGCTGTTGTTCCAAATTTTCGAAAGGAAATCGGTAGGAATCGAGTTGTATCGAGTCTTCGCCACTGCTATCTACCATCCTCAATCTGCAGCTTCATAAGCTGTTCATTTTCTGTTGTCATATCAAGCAAAACTGACCTGTATATAAATGGTAAAATGGGTTAGGGCTTATTTACCCTACAGAGCACCTGGTCTATCCTTCACCCGAGTCAAAAGTTTATTTTGTTTTTATAGATCTAGGTCGAAGCATTCTATTTCTCTATGACTAAACACAAGTACCCAATATGTATCTACGTTTCTCTACTTTCGCTCGCACGACATCGACAAAGGAAAGTTGCAATACCATAAATGGAATCTATACCTACTATCTATCTATAATAATAAAGCTGAAGAATATTTTTTTTGGTAATAGTAATATATAAAATTTATTTGCTCTAAAACATGGTACCTATACAGAGATCCATTTAAATATGGCGGCTTTATTTGTTTAATCATTCTCATCTCTAAAACTTGCAGTCGGATTGAAAAAATCTTTATGTATGTGACAGCCAGATTTATGAAGAACTAGCTTTTGCCCGCGACTTCGTCCGCGTATATATGTCGGTTATCGCGGACGCAGACGAAGTCGAAGTCGAATAAAAAGTAGCCTATGTCCTTTGTTGGGGTTCACACTTACCCTGCACACAAATCGGTTCAGTAGTTTAGGCGTGAAGAAAAAACAGACAGACAGACAGAAAGAGTTACTTTCGCATTTATAATATTAGTTAGGATAGTGTAGGCTATATGACATCACGCTACGATCCACTGTAGCCGAGCAGTAACCAAATACCTACGTAACTTAACACAGGTAAAAAGAACCACGCTAAGGCCCGGCGCCCACTATCGGCATCGGCACGGCTGAGGATTTTAGGTGATATAAAAAGCATTATACATTAACTTCATGGCAATAAAGTAGAAATTTCCATGATATAGGTATGATCGTAGTAACAAAAATACCGCTTCGGTATGCTTGAGGCTACTGCATCGGCAGTTTCTACTTTATTGTCATGAAGTTAATGTATGTTATGTATGTATAATATTTTGTATCACCTAAAATGCCCATAAATGCCGATAGTGGGCGCCGGGCCTAAGAAGTCGCAGGAAACAGCTAGTCTAGTAGGTATATTATTGATTTGCGCTTTTAATACGCTCGGTATTTCATTCATAAAGAACATTTTTCCCTTTATTTCGACGTCATTCAAGTCCAACGCTTTATGACTAGGAATTCTTGCTGCGAATAACTGCGTCATTATCATTTCGAGGGCGCGAATTCTTGTATTTGTATGACTTGCGTATGAATGATTAGCGCATGAATCATATCATTATGTATAGTAATATGTGTGTACCTACGTATTCAATAATTATGTCAATAGTAATATTTAATCATGATAAATTATTATAGCACACATTTTTTGCTTAGAGGCTTAGATTATATAATGTCCTTAGAGGTAAAGTCTGGTCAACGAAAGCTCCACGTGAATGGCGGGAATTTTAAAAATCGAATCGCTTTTTGAGAGGTCGTAATTTTTTTTTTGGGATTTTACGACCTAGTAACTGGACCTTTAGGTCAAATCTTATTTTAAAATAGACAGATCATAAAAAGTACCTACGTCAATTGATTGGTGGTGTCAACTTTCAGTTTAAAATCTGAGGGTTTAGTTGCCTTTTTTTTTTAATTATGTGGACACCTTTTGTTGGCCACTCTATATTTCGTTTTTCGGTTTGATAGCAGGCAAAACATGGCATTATTCTTTTAGATTTTTTATAACGTACACAATAACTGCCAACTATTTGATCAAAGCTGACAAACACTAAGGAAATATCAATTCACATTGATTGTCTCCAATGAGGTATCATTTAAAAGACTACACTATCATAAGTACCTACCTATACAGTCTAAAGTGGTAAAGAATTGTATAATATTTTACACTAGATTATTCCCGCGACTTCGTTCGCGTAAATGTCGGGGTTTTATTTTTTGCGAGGAACCTCAATTATTTTTTTTTTTAAATAAAAGTAGCTTTATATTAGTTAACCTTAGTACTCCTTATAACATCAGCTATCTGCCAGTGAAAGTCCCGTCAAAATCGGTCCAGCCGTTTCGGAAACTAAGCAGAACAAACGGTCAGACACACAAAATTTAAAAAAAAAATTGTCTGTTATTATGTCATTGTTTTCGTAGAAGTACAGAAACTAAACTGTTATTTTTACATTACAAACATACTTAAATTTGTATTTATTTGTATAAATAATGTTCGTAAGTACCTACCTAATATGTTGTACTTACTATCTTAAATAAGTATATTATTTAGTGTCAAGGCTAGTGTTGCGAAATTTGGACAAGCCTTCAAAAATATGCTAACTTTTTAAATACATTGTAACTACTGTAATATGTAGTCAAACATATTACATACTTGAAACTTGTATTCAGGTTACTATGATAATCCACATAAATGAATAATTTGTGTAGTTACTACACTGCAAACTATAAAATAATCTTTAGGTATGTATCACATTGTATCTTATCTTTAAATTCTAAACTTAGAAAGTCTTTCTAAGTTTCTCTTGGACATCACTGACATCGGTGAAAGAAAGCATCATCGTGAGGAAACCTGAACATTTACATACTTCGGTCAAAAAATCCAGGGACTAACTAACAGATGATACCGCTAGTAAAAAAATATATTATTGATAGTTAGTACCAACATTCAAAAGATATGTCAAAGTTTCAAGACTATCCCGCCATTTTTCATTAAATTATTTATAAATTCCTACGTTTTATACCTAGATCTTGATAATATCTTCCCAACAGATGGGTAAAAAGTCATCTTAGGGTTCCGTTTCTCCTTTTGTAGTACAATACACTAAAATAATTACGGAGTTACGGTCTAGGGCATAAAGGATTGTTACGTAACTTAATTAAAATTACAATGAACTAATAATAACTACGTACGGCCGTACGGCAAATGAATAACACTAAAGGATGAATTAGTCATTCCTTCAATATAGATACAGCATTTTATTTAATTCTCCCACATTATGGGGGTTTTTTTAACAATAGTGAGCAAGCAAATTCCCGGTTTAGATAACAATCTCTATTTATGTGATTCCCTATATCGAAGTTTGTAATTCCCTACATACCTAAGGTTTCCGTGAACTATGAACCCCCAGCTGGACAATAGTTTATTCTTATAAGCCATCCCCACTCTCGGAATTACTTCTTTATCGTCAGTCTATTTATACATACTCTATACGGGAATCTTGTGAACCCCAAGCCCGAGAGCACTGTCTATTGTTCACATCGAGGGATGAAAGGATATATGTATCAAGCGACAATTTGGTTGTGTTATATATTCAACCTTATTCTACACACATAATAAGGTTGAATATATATTACAAAACCATTGTCGCGTGATACATTTTTTCCTTTCACCCCTCGATTTCTATCGACTTGTATTAAAAGGAGGTAAAATTGGTTGTTTGTTTGCAAGAGGAAGTCTCTAGAAGTACTAGTCCGATTCCAAAAGATCAATCTCTGATAGAATATACTTGACTGCCAAGCAGAATAAAACGCGGGAAGAAACTTGTTTTTTAATATTTTTTTATTCCATTTGTTAGTCAAATACATAACCAAGTAGCACAGAAGCATATCACTTAACCACTGGGCTTACCAGTAACCACATGTAAGATAAAGGAGCTAATTAAAATTTAATGCTTACTGACGCAATGAGCAACAAACACAAACAGCTTTCGCGATAACATTACGCATTTTATTCATTTACTATTAAACCTAACAATACCGTCCGCGTGGTTTTTTCACCCACATTATGGCGCATGTTCATTAGTCGATAGGGCCCGCATGCGGCGAGTCCCCGCATGCGACATAACGACCGATGAAAGTTACAAGTCGTGTTACACCGCATGCGGGGATCCGCCGCGCATGCTTTTTACAGACCGTGATATCGACATGCGGGCCCTGTGGCATGCGTTCCAGAAATCTGTCGCACCCCGCATGCGGGCCCTATCGTCTAATGAAAACGGTTCACTGAATGCGGGCCCTGTGGCATGCGTTCCAGAAATCTGTCGCACCCCGCATGCGGGCCCTATTGACTAGTGAAAATGAGCCATTATGTCTTTGGTTTCTGCTCCACTCCCGTTTGTCGTAGGTCCCATTAATCTGGCTATCATAATAAACAAAATAAATTTTCCAATCCGACTGTAAGTTCGAAAGATTAATTATTGCGAGGTTTTTTTTTTCACGGGACCCTAATTATTTTTCTAACATTAAAGTAACCGTTAGTTACTCCTTATAGCATCAGCCATACGTACGTACGTACGTGCCATACGTATGGAGTTTCAAGCCCATTCTTCTCCTTACAAAGCTACTTTTGGAAGGGGCAACTAGATTCAATTCCTTTTGTATTTGACGTTCAAAAGTGCTTTGTAATGGCCAAATTGAAATAAATGATTTGACTTTGACATCTGCCAGAAAAGGTCGTTTTTTTCTTCGATTCGTTTGATCGTTCGTTCCTTTCGGAGATTTTTCGCAACAAATAGACAAAAAGTTTAAAAAATGTTTGTTTTACGTAGGTACCGAAAAATCATATAATTATGTATTTTGTAAAAAGCTGTTACTACTTTGGCATTACAAAAGGACACTTCAATTTTATTTATTAGTATAGATATAGATATAGATTATTAATTCCAAGCGTTAATCAAATTCCAGGAATATACGAAGGACAATGGAAAGACAACCTTCAAAACGGTTATGGGGTCATGAAATACACAACTGGCGACATTTACGAAGGATATTTTAAGGATGGCAACCCCCACGGCCATGGGATCAAAAAGCAGGGGGACTTTACTTCATCATCAGCTACTATTTACACGGGAGAGTGGGTCAATGGGGTCCGGCAAGGCTATGGGGTCATGGATGACATTGGGAAGGGGGAGAAGTATTTGGGCAACTGGAGTGACAATAAAAAGCATGGGTGTGGCTTGATTGTGACCTTGGACGGGATTTATTATGAGGGACTGTTCATGCAGGATGTTTTGACGGTTAGTTTAAAGATATTGGTATCTATTTAATTACTCGACTGCTAAAGGGCAGGGCAGTTGACCTTAATTCTGGCAAAACGAGGCAATTCAGGATTTCTCAATAATTAAAATGTTTTTAAGGGCGCGCCCCCTAATACATAGGACTTAAAACATAACTGGCGAAATGTGGGTGCATTAATGGGTACACCTCTGCCTAGCCGTTCGGAGATTATAGGCGTGATGTTATTTTATGTAATATAATTTCGTCAAACTAACTCAATATGCCAAACGTGTCGCATTACTATCCAAAAATATATTCAGCCATAAATATTCAATATCGTTACAATTGCATTATTATTCATTTATTTTTCTTTCTTCTGTAAGTTATAGATAATGTTTATTTGCTATCTATTAAGTATTGTCAGTAATTTAGGCTACAGGTTGTGTCTATGTAAGCCCTACATCTTAAGAACCACCAACTTCCAAAATACAAGCTTGACTTAGTTTGGGAGTTAGTAGATCTATTATACACTATGTAACAAAAACCCTGTCAGATCAGTGTTGCCGTTGATCAGTTTTTATGTTTTATTTTAATTTAATTACTTCTTCTTTCTTCTTTTTTTTTCACTGGGGAAAAATAATAATGTCAAATCCATTAAATGGTTACGTATAATTATGTGTACGCAGTACGATGCCGAATAATACCCTTAAGGATCGGACAGGGTTTTTGTTACATGCTGTATATTTTGTGCTGTACAACCATCAAACATCTTTATAAAATGTAAGTCATAAATTAAAAAAACAAAATTACATCGAAAAATGAGAGATGTTTTGACTTGAGTTGGTTCATTGTCCTGCGCTGCCAGAATCCAGCGGTTTCCCGCAACCTTTACTAGTTCGTCAGTCCACATCATGGGGGGCCACACTGCACCTTCTGATACGTGGATACACGATGTAATAATAATTTTTATTCGCATCTTCCAGGGTCACGGAGTCATGGTATTCGAAGATGGTACCCACTATGAAGGAGAGTTCCGATCAGCTGGCGTGTTCTCTGGTAAGGGAATCTTAACCTTCTCCAGTGGAGATAAGATCGAAGGTTCCCTCAGCGGAGCGTGGACTGAGGGCGTCAAGATATCAAACGCGACTATGCATTTGAACGTATCCAATCCAGTATTGCCAACGAATTCTAAACCTAAGTGAGTAGAATTTAAAGTTGATTTTTCTTTATGTGACTCTTCGAACTGTAAAACAAGCCGGTATTTTCAAATGATGGTTAAACAAATACGTTTCGCTAGTACTTTTAAATGTTTTTGTTGAAACAGCTGCACAGGAAATGATTACTTCCTTATTCCAATAGTTACAAGGTCGACTTTATACAACTCATGTTTCCAATGTCCTTGAGCGGTATCTCGGTCAGTTTGCTTAGAAATTCAATTAAGGTTTTTATCTCCTGAAATGCCGATAGACTATTAAATATTATATGGAATTACATATTTTTAAATCTACAATTTTGGAATAAAAAATTATGCAATCCGGAAGCTAGTCTCTGACTTAAATCCTTAATTAAGTATGTATATACAAAACTTATAACTAATTGTACCACTGCAGGGCAAACGCCTCTTCTCATACAGAGAAGGCACGAGCATTGATCGCCATGTTCGCTCAAAGCAGATTGGCGATCATCGACTTAGATTCAATATAAGTGCAAGTTAACTCACGATGTTTTACTTCACCATTGTCAGTGTAAAATTTATATTAAAAAAGGGGGTGGATCTCCTAGATCTTTATAAAACTCGTCCGCATCGTTATCAATGACCTACATTCATGTGATTCATGTTTTATAATTTTTTCCAGCTCATTCGGAAAACTCAGTGTAGCCCCAAATCAAAAATGGAACGCCCTCTTTCGCCAGTGTTTCCAGTGCTTAGGCGTCTCCGAGTCAATCCTAACTCCAACTGGCAACCACTTTGCCAATGGGCCATCTGGCATTGCCATAGACAACGTTAAAATCTGGCAAAACGTGGCCGTTGCCATATCTTGTTCGCATAAAGAGAGGAACAAGATGTCTATGAGAAAAAGAGGCAGCGACCTGGAGAAGTCTGTGGATTGCTTGGAGGTGATACCGCAGTTTGGACAGAAGACGCTCAGTTTGGAGAGTTACGCTGAGTTGCAGCAATACTTGTATAATGTGAGTACCATGGTAGAATTTTCAGTTTTTTTTTTGTAATTGCAATATATATCCATTACATATACATATAGTAGTCCACATAAAGATAAGTACTAACAATACTAACATAATTTTATGCTAATATTGTTACTAACAAGATATGGATTTTAATTATCTGAAATAAATTATTCTATTCTATAACATAACATCACGCCTGTAATCCCCGAAGGGTTAGGCAGAGGTGTAGGTACCTATTTGTACACCCACATTTCGCCAGTTATGTTTAAGTCCCTTGTAATAGGGGACGAGTCTATTGCCATCACCCGGGTACAAATCCAGACTCCGCGACTGCTACTGAAAAATTTCTGATGGAACAGCCTAATAACACTTTGGCCGACCTGGAAATTTAACCCAAGACTTCAAGCTCAGCAGTCGCGCTTTGTGACCACTCGACCAACTTCATTCAAAAATAATATTTTGAAAAACTAAAAAACACGGTTTCAGCACGATGTAAGGCACGTGACTATTTTTTTCGTATTCCTGACAGCAAACCCTTTCTTTTGATACCCATATCATTGGGGTGGATTTCAAACAGCCAGTCCGCCATCTTGGGGAGGCCGCCATATTGGATTTGTAATGACGTTTCTTAGCTAGTCAGGTATTGTCATCAGAACTCAGAGACCGGGAAGTGGATCAAATTAAGATTCCAAGATTTTCTTACATACGTAGTTAGTTACAAGTGAAGCTAATAAAAGCGTGTTACAATCGCCGGCACGTAAGTTGGCAAGAGTTTTTGTAGTGGGGGAAGTTTGCGCACGCACAATTTCATACATTTTTATATGCGCGAACTTCCCCCACTACGAAAATCTCTTGTCAAGTTACGTGCCGGTAACAATATCATCCTTACTTCACATACTTATCTCTCTCCTTTCTCATCTTACCTACTTACAGCTTGCTCCATATCCACAGGCCTGCGAGTCCTCCCACCATCCTCTGGGCCAGTTAGTCCTTGGCGTAACAAACGCCTTTAACACCACATACGGTGGGGTACGCGTTCACCCCCTACTCCTCAGCCATGCGGTCAAGGAGCTCAAGAGTATAACCGCAAGACTGTACCAGATTGTAAGGCTGTTGTTCCCAGCGTTGCCACCAGAGGGCACTGATGCTGTACTGCCTTATAAGAAGAGGGAGGATGGTCAGGAAGTTGAGCATGAAGATAGTAATCCTATTGATGGGTGAGTGTGGCTATGTTTTAGGTATCAACATAACATCACGCCTGTAATCCCCGAAGGGTTAGGCAGTGGTGTACCCATTAGTACACCTACATTTCGCCAGGTCTGTTTAAGTCCCATGTAATAGGAGGCGAGCCTGTTGCCATAACAATAATCAACAACAACTACATAAACAGAGGATATAATACGAGTAAATTGTTAATTTTGTTTAACTTTTGGGTGACGAAGTTAAGTCACAAAAAACAGTCATCAATCTGTTTTACAACCATTGCTAGTATTTACCATTCAAGTTTGGACTTTACTTCGTGTGTGTTTAAATATTTTTTATAATGACAAGATAAAAAGGTGGCAGCTCGCGGGCAGCGCACTAGCAGCTACCTATTGGATTTTTCAACACTTACATCGCAAGATCCCCTGAGAAGGAAGTTAGCCTTGCTATCGATCTTGCTTGTTGTCTCTTCAAATCTTGTTTGCCATACCAGTCGTGATACCATGAAACGAAAAGTTCCAATACACGCCTATACTTTTTCGCCAACTTTTTCTATGGTGGTGACAGCACGATATGACAATATTATGAAAATGTTAATTTTCTTTTTTATCCTTTCCAGTGAAGTGGTATCAGCAGCATCCCTCCTGCAACCCGCCTTGTTACCTCGAGTGCACCCCGCGCTCTTCGTCCTCTATGCCCTCCACAACAAGAGAGAAGATGATCTGTACTGGAGGAGGCTCCTCAAATGGAATAGGCAGCCGGATCTCACGCTCATGGCGTTTTTGGGCATTGATCAGTGAGTATTATAGTACAATACATTTGACTACTCCGTTGGTGACTTCATCGTAAGAGCGACTGCTGAGCTTAGGGTTCTTATTCCCAGATCAGGCCGTGTTATTGGGTTTTTCTGTAAGGAATCGCTCAATAGCGGCCGTCGGACTTAGATGAGTGAGCGAAGACAGACTACACTTGTGTTTGCGCACATACATGTGCACTATTAGGCCATTACAATTGGTCACCGTTACCGTAATTCAGTCGTTAGAATATTATTATCATTATCGCGTCTCGTAGGTTGTCGTGATGGCCTAGCGGTTAAGGCGCCTGCCTCTCATGCATGAGGTTGTGGGTTCAAATCCGGGCAAGTACCAATGTGACTTTTCAATTCATATGTACTTTCTAAAGTTTATCTTAGACATTACTGACATCATTCCGTGCCTCGGAAACCACGTTAAGCTGTTGGTCCCGGCTGTCATACATGGATCTTTGACAGTCGTTACGAGTCGTCAGAAGCTTAAAAGTCTGACAACCAGTCTTACCAAGGGGTACCGTATTACCCAATTACTGGGTTGTGGAGGTCAGATAGGCAGTCGCTCCATGTAAAATACTGGTATTCAGCTGCATCCGGTTAGACTGGAAGCCGACCCCAACACAGTTGGGAAAAGGCTAAGCAGATGTATCGCGTCTCGTAACAAACATTTTCTGTGTGTAATTCAATGCAATTCGTATCTAATCAAAATCTATGAAACAGGAAACAGATGCTGTACTTTTGCTCTCAGGAGTCTTTTCATTCTAAGCTATGCATAATCAGCCTATCATGTTCCTACGGACACCGACCTCTCTGCAGTGGGGATCCCATTGATCCTTTGCCTTAAACGTTTTAATTCTTCTTTTTTCCAGAAAATTCTGGGTAGGCTACACATGTCCAAACAACCAGCTGTCCCCAACATCACCCCTCAAAGAGCAGCTGTTCCAAGAAGCCGTAGAGACGCTGCAGCAGCTGAAGACTACCTTCTCACCCATAGAGAAGCTTCTCGTTATCAGAAGCACCTTCCAGAAGATGACCATCGCTGTTCAACAGGAGTTGGGTAAGATTTATTTGTTGGACCTTATTTGGTTTAAGTCCAGTTATGCAGTCGACAACCTAATAGGATGACCTGCGAGACGCCATTCCGAAAAAAATAATATTGTGAATTCCTCAAATTTTCAGGGGATTAATTTATTACATTATACAAACCGCTGCATACCCTAAGGGGTAAGCAGGATTGAGTAGTACTCTCACCTTTTACCAGCAATAAGGTACAAGCCTTTTGCGCCTTAGCAATACAAATCTGTAAAAAATCAAGAGTTGAAAATGTTTAGTTAAAACAACGGTTTTTTAATCCAGGTTCGAACTACCTCTGGAGTATGGACGAGTTGTTCCCAGTATTTCATTTCGTGGTGGTCCGCGCTCGCATCTTGCAACTCGGCTCTGAGATACACTTCATCGAAGACTTCTTAGAGCCAGCCATGCAGCATGGAGAACTTGGACTAATGTTCACTACGCTCAAGGTAATGTGAACCTTATTTTGTATGATGAGAGTAGCATTTTGAATGACAGTTCTGAAGTAATGAGACTTATTTTTGAGTCGTTCTTGGTGAAATCAACCGTATTGTGTAGATGTCAAAGTACGAAATTGACTGTAGATATAAATATAGGAAAATTTTAGTAGTAGTGGTGCGGTTATATTAAGACGATGAGTGAAAAGCAGTTAACAAAAGGAATTTATATGGCAGTTCTGAGTAGCAATGCTGGGGGAGAAGGGGAGATGCAATAGGTAGACCTGACACTGACCTTATTGATGAGGTTCTTCAGACTTTCGGGCTTCTGACGACCCGTAACGACTGTCAAAGATCCACGTATGACAGCCAGGCCCAACGGCTTAACGTACTACACGGATATACGGATGAAAAATAAGAAAACAGTGTTCAAACTAATCTCGACTTTATTTATATTGAATTAAAGTTTAAATCTCCTTGTTCCAGGCGTGCTACTTCCAAATCCTTCAGGAGAAGATGTCGATTAACTAGAAGCAACTATATAATAACGAATGATCTCGCAATACGTATGGTGCGTAACATTTAGTTGTAGCTTGCGCAATAATTTGCTATAAGTCCTCGCTAGGTGTTCTGTTAGCTTGTAGATCTTTAAGGATGTATACAATTTGTTAGAACAGGTGTAGAAAGACTCTTAACGAAGCCAAGAGTTAGATTTCTTCAATTTGTGATTGTAGACCCCTTTTTTTGGTGTGGTAAAAATCATCAAATGAGTCCTTCTGCCCTGGGTGGGGCGGAAGGGACTGTCAGACTTTTACTGACTAAAAACCACCCTGTTCCTTCTGTTGCCCTTTGCGTTCCGAGGTCACGGTATCCTGTTAAGATGTCCTGCAACCCCGGCTGATTTTAGAACATCAACGTAGACCCCTGCGATGAAATATTTCGTCTGTTATTTCAAAAGTCTGTTGTTCCATACAAAAGTGCAATAGGTAACTCTGGAAGGGGTTTCCTACGTGAAATCAAATGACGTAAGATCGAATAACACTTGCTAGAATACGTTACTTCGATAGTAAATATTCTCGAAGAATTATAAGCGCGCGACAGTTCACTACCTTAATGCATCAAAATCTCGAATAACTATAAGCTCGAATCATCGGCAGCGCGAAGGTCCATTATATTATTATTATTATTTTTTACGTCTCTATGTTAATTAGTGTGGTGTTGTACCGTTTTAATTAACTATAAATAAATAAGGGATGAGGTCTTGGGTTCGATTTCCAAGTCGGGCAAAGTGTTATTGGGTTTTTCCATCTGGAATTTCTAAGTAGCAGCCTCGGAGTCCGGTTGATGGCATTAGGCTCGCATTACATGGGACTTTTTTTTATTTATGTATTTAATACACAATGTACACTTAAAACATAACTGGCGAAATGTGGGTGTACTAAAGGGTACACCTCTGCCGAACCCTTAGGGGATTACAGGCGTGATGTTGTGTATAAATAAATAAATAAATATTGTACCCCAATAAAAATCCTTGAAACTAATATATTCATATATCAAATCATATATTTAATGGTCGTTCGAGAAATGATGTTTCATTCGATTTAACGTAGAGAACCCGTAATATATGGACTTTCGCGCTGCCGATGATTCGAGCTTATAGTTATTCGAGATTTTGATGCATCGAGGTAGTGAACTGTCGCGCTTATAATTCTTCAAGATTATTTACTATCGAGGTAACGTTTTCGAGCAAGTGTTATTCGATCTTACGTCTTTCGATTTCACGTAGGGAGTCTGGGAGTTATCCATAGTTAAAACTAGCGTCACGATTTCCATTTCACCGTATTCCACAACCATTCACAAATTGTATATGTCCACAATCATGATAATTGTTATGAAATTCCTCTTGTTATGTAATTGTAAAATGTCTATTATGAACGGAAGGAAACCATACTAAGTTCTGTTGAAATTTTTATTAAAGAAAATAGACTTCTATGATCTTTTGTGTATTTTAATTCAAAATACACACATAATAATTGAATCTGATGGCATGATATTAGTTTAATGAATTAATTGAACAATAATAATTAATGCATTGTCTGCAGTACCATTTTTTATTAATTTATTTTTACAATGTAATGTTATGTCAACATAAAGACATTATATTCTGTCTTTAAAATTCACATTATGATAGTATCATATGTCTTAAAACTTAGTAGCTAGATAAATCAAGTTGTATTTGATTTTATACTGTATATTAGTTACAAGACGTTTCAAATTAGAATGATAAATAAGTAATTGCATAAGTAGCATTAATAAAATGCCACATGTCTTTTAATTTACCTCATGTATTGGTATTGTATTGTATAAAAAAGATGTATTTTTTTAAAAGAGTGTCTTTTAACTGTGTTAATGTTTTACAGATAATATTGTATGTAGGGCGTCCATTTTGATAGTCGCTGCGAACCCATTTATGGACGATTACGGGCCGATATTTTTGTGTGTTAATGTAATCATACAATATCATGTGCCTACAAGTGTATGTATCTGTCATTTTCAAAAATGAAGTCCTGCGTCAGTAATATTTAATAAATTTCATACAGTAGAGAGAAATCTACGGTAATGAGATACTAACATGCTATAATACAAAAGAAAGAGTTTTGCAACTTTCCGTCGTAAGAATTAAGGCGGAAACAGACTTAAAACACGCCACGCCACGTCAGTAAAACTACTCTTTGTCTAGTTTATCTTTTGGCCAATGAGTACGCGTGGGATGGCGTAGCGTGTTATAAGTTTGTTTCCTGCCTTAATGGTCATCGCTCGCGCCTGGCCGACATCCCCTCGACAAGTCCAATCGTTCACACGATTTAAAATCCTAAATTGAATGGCAAATTGTTTTCGATGTCGGAGCCGTGCGTGATAATGTGCGGTGCAGTATTTCGTGGATCGCTCTTTTTTATTTTATCTATAATTAACCCCCCACCCCCACCTTAAGAAGACTTTAAATACACACCATTGAATGCGTTGAATACTCTTATAGACTTAAAAAGAAGTATTTATTTTTTTAAGTATTAGGCAACTAATAATATTTTATAATAAAAATAATGTATTTTTTGTTTTGTTTAATTATCATACTGTATTGTATTGCCTATTGTTTAGTTATATTGAGTGCCAAAATTGTTTGTATGCTATTTAGCTGTAGTGTGAAACGGAAGTGAGTGAACGAGACTATAATATGCGTTCGAAATAACAAAAGGGTTGATCTCGTTTAAAACTCGTTCTCGTTTAAATTATCCTTACTAATATTATAAATGCGAAAGTAACTCTGTCTGTCTGTCTCGCTTTCACGCCTAAACCACTGAACCGATTTTGATGAAATTTGGCATGGAGATAGTTTAAGACCCGGGGAAAGACATAGGCTACTTTTTATTAGACTTCGTCTGCGTCCGCGATAACCGACATTTGCGCGGACTAATTTTCTATATATCTTTCAAACTGGCCATTATTTGTAACTAACTGCAAAATTTGCTTAAAAAAAATAACCACACTTCGTCTAAGACAAGTCCGATTCAAATTACTTTAGGTTTAAGGGCCTTATCACACTAACGTTTTCATCGCGCGTTTGTAGTCCATCCCGCCTACAAACACGCGACGAAAACGTTGCGAATTCGCATCGCGCCCGCGACGTCTTCAGTTATTTTGACCGCATATTATTAAATTTTAGGAATAAATACATACGGTATGCGGCTACTACATACGTAGATAAATAAAATTGTAGAATTTTGATCTCTTCCTAGTGAAAAAAATCATAATAAACCAAATTGTTACTCGTCCACTCACTATGTTTTTGACCATTCCATTTGATAATATGAAAGTAACTTTAAATAGGTTAAAAATATAAAAAATCCAAAGGTCTGGTAGTACAAAAGTGAATTGTTATGTATGTTAGCAAAGAAATTGTTATTTTTTGACTTTTGTTCAGTTGCAGAAATTGTTTTTAATCTATATTTTTTGTGGGCAACATTTGTAAGTTGCCAGTGAGGTTTTGAAATCTGGTATAAAAGAACACATTGAAGAAATTAACATTAACAAGTGCTCTTGTACAGAATAACCCAGAGACATTTAGACTACCTACTTCATTCATATAAAAATGTTCTCAAAGCTTTTCAGCGTGGCATTTGGAATAAACTCACCACGATGGATCTTGTGGGCCTCTTCACATTGGCGTTTTCCAGCGTAGGCTTTCGATAAACGTAAGAGATAGGAAATAGAGAAACGCCGCGGCAGCGCGTCGCGTATTCGAGTCGTCCACTCTGATCATACGTTCATCGAACGACAAACGGACAAACGCTAGTGTGAAGGGGCCTTCAATTGTTGGCGGTCAAAAGGGGTTGCTATATAATAATAAAATGCTTTTCACATTGTATTCCATTTCGTCATGTTAGTTATGTTAAAATTATCACTGACATAATCTATCATAAGAGAAGATCTATCAATCATCCACAGATTATAATTAAAGCCATTAAAAATAACATCTCTTAAATGGCAACCCCGCTGTTTAATGTTTTAAACGCAAGAATATAAGAATACCGTTTATTATTACAAAAATACAATGAAATATGAATGTAGATTGTTATGTGATCAAAACGATTGTTGATTGCAATTGATAAGTACCATATCATTAATGTTACATAAATATGTTAATTACTATATTTATATCATTGTCCTATGTGAAGTGTGTGTTTAAATATTTGAAAAATATATATTTAACATTTAATAAAATTCGCAGTAAAATATTGGCTTTTATTTTTCACTAGGGAACCGCCCTGGCTTCGCACCGCTGCAAGATTCTATCACAAAAAACCTCGTCCAAGGAATCACGAACACAACAAATAGAGAATCAGCCAAATCGGACGAGTCGTTCTCGACTTTTGAGCTTAGTAGCACATAGCCATTCATTTTTATTTATTTGGATAGATAGATAGATAATACAAATCTTACATGGCAGAGATTAGTTTACAGACACTTCAACTCAGCGCCAATGGAGATGCGTGAATGCGTGAATGGAGTTATAAGTTTATTTGCAGTCAAAAACAAATCATTTATTTCACGTAGGGCTAATTTTTTAATCGTCAGATAACTTTTAAGGGAGGGATAAATATGGCGGTTTTACAGCTTTTGTATAGAAAATATATCAAACTCTCATACTTATTCTTTGGATAAAATGCTAATCATCAAAAGTTTCAGTAATGTAAAAACTTGTTCAAACACCTTAATATTCTTTAGGGAGATATAATTAAAACACACATAATTTATTAAGGCTATTTATTTCATTCCTATAAAATAACATACCAAATGTCTCTTTTGTACAACGTCATATCAAAAATGTACACCATTATATAAATTTCGTCTCAGGTAAATGTTACCTAGCTACTCTCGTTTCTCCCCTATTATTTTCATGGCTATTATTACATAAATATAATTATAGTCCTCTCACGTGCCTAGTTTGATAGGTACAAAATGTTCACAATACCAAATCGGACGCAACTTTATAAAAATACATAACACATCAGAATTAAAACCGCCTTGTATTTCTATAAAACGAGTCCACCGTAATGCTGTACGATATATCTACAATATGCCAACTTTTAGTTATTGTTAAAATTCATTGTTACGTGAAATTGAATCTTAATCATAAAGCTTTTAAGTCCAGAATACATTTTATGTATATTTTATAAAGGAAGATTATTGCACAGTTGCTGTTTATCTTTAAAAGCTGGAAGTTACATCCGTTAAGCATATTGAAACTCTGGGATATATATTATGATAAAATCTCAAATAAATAATATACTTTTTTATGGAGAAGAGCGGTAAATTGACATACGAAACATTTTTATACGAGGCTAAAAATTACAAAGGCACAAAAAATAAAAACTATACAATCTTTTCACCGCCACGGGCGAGAGTGGACGTCTACGTCAAACATTTATTAGTTTGTTACGAAATAACTTTAAAAACTAAATAAGATTTTGAGTATTAAAAATGTATCAGGTGTTTGGGTGATAATTTATTTGCGTAAGGAAGCGGTAAAGAGATATATAGAGGCGTTGTGATGCGACGTGTCGAAAGGACACGAAAACTAGCAGAAGAACGGATAATTACCTATTCCTCCTCTAATAAAAAATACTCATAAGCCTCGCGTAAAAATGTTTAAAAATATACATTTAGACTATATCTTTATATTACCAGTTACACGGTAAGAGGTCTAAGTATTGCAGAACATACAATTTATAATATACAGCACTATAATACAAATATTTCGAATATAAACTATATAAATACCGCTCTAGGTATCGATTAAAATTTTGGGGCAATCTCATCGTTTAAGGCAGTGACAGGTGGGTGGGTAGCTATTGTTAATCATGTGTATAAAAATTCGAGAGTATTTTTTTTACATAATTTTACTTCCTATAGGCAAGAATAAATGACCGATCGACTCGAATACAAAAGATATGTGGTACAGCATAAGCACAACCTTATTATTAAAGAATCGTATTAACTGACTCATACATTTTGTTCGTAACGTTAAAACCAGCAATGCTGTTGTATTTTGTACTTTGTTTCCAAGCAATTAAAGTTGAGAGTGCAAGTGTAAAGATTCTGCAGTGCGATTCTTGTCGCTTGATGACAATGTGTGTAAAACACGTTGAATTATTCATCATTATCTTACGAATGGCGCAACGTACTAAGCGACTCGAATTGCATTCGTTTCAAAATACTGACCAGCCATTTCAAGTGCAAACAATTGAACTAAAACGTAAACGACACTCTACCATCACCTTATAGTTGTGACAAACGAAACCAAAAGGTTTTGGAAGCAGATTCATTAATTCCTAGTTCAAATAATCCATGTTAATATTCAGAGAAAATCGAGTGTCGCTCACGTCAAATACTCATAAAAAGCACCGATAGAAACAATCTCAAACAAATACTTCAACAAATAAGCTCATTCAGAAATATTACAAGAAAAAAACAAGTTATTGCATAGTTATACATTTTCATTTCATAAGTCCTTACACATCAATGTTAAATTACATTTAAAAAAATCCAAATTAATGATACAACAACGTTACCAAATCTCGCTATAATGTTAGACATAAAAGTATTATTTTTTATTATTTTATACCCATTATTAAAAAAAAATACGATATTATTAGCAAAAAATATCAATCGAATCTTATTGCATGCATTTTTAAATAAACGTTAACAATTATTATTCTCCTAAATAACATGTTGTTGGACGATAAAAAAAAAAGAAATACGATAATAAAAGTTTAAATTAGATGGTCACAGGGAGGTGTTCCTATCAAGCTAAATACATTAATAAGAAAAACGCGTCATTTAAAACAACAGAATGCTTAGTCTATAGAAATCAACGTATATATTACTATAACATCCTATTCTATGTTAATGCTTAAAGATAAATGCTGTCTACGTGGGGCTATGGTGACGTGTGACGAGAGTGATTGTTTATAAGTGTAATCCACATAGCGTATGTACAAGGGCGTAGTCAGGGATCTGATCTGTTAGGGGGGAGGGGGGAGGTACGGTCAACAAAAGAGATAAGTAACCAGGGTCGATATAGTTGAAGTTTTCTTAGAAATCGATGGACGTCTTCGATTGAAACTTAATTTGATAAGCTGTTTATTATCTACTTTTTAAATTAATTACACAAATCCCACGTAATGAGACACAATTGATTTTCTATTGTTCTGACTTACCGGTAAGTCAGCCGGGGTATGACGGGTTAAATTACATTTAAAAACATCCATCATCGGTTTCTATGGAAACTTCAACCATATCTGACGACCCTGGTTACTTACAAGAGCAATGGGTCAGGTTACGTTACAAATGACAAATGAATATATATTAATGCATATACTCTAGCGTGGATATCAGAAAATCTAGGGGGAGGGGGGCACCTGCCCTACCCTACCCTCACCTCGCTACGCCCTTGAGCGTACACAGAAAAGCCGCGACCGATGAGAAACTTGTTTGAAGTCAAAGTAACGAACACTTAGGATAAAGGTTAAGTTAATTCTTATCGAATGTAGATTTCAAGTTTTAAAGCTCATTATCAATCATATGCACAAGGCTTGTAAACGGGCGCACATTAAGAGTTCTTAAGGCTTATTTTTCAATAGTCAGATAACTTTTATCCAAAGAACAAATATGTCAGTTTAACATATTTTCTATACAAAAGCTGTCAAACCGCCATATTTATCTCTCCGTTAAGAGTTACAATACGGCCGACGTATCTTGGCGGCCCTGAAGTTAGCCGATTGCTGCGCAGTAAACAATTTTGTTTCTATAAGATCCAATGCGCAGCCAAACAGCTATCTTCAGACCGCCAAGATACGTCCGCCGTACTATATCTGACGATTAAAAAATTAGCCCTGAGTACAAGACCCAATTACATTATATTCTTGGATAGTGTTACAGCAACACTACGAATAACTCATTTTGATCTTTACGAAAACTAGCTGACTAAAAAGACCTTTATTTCCATTTCGTCATGCGTAGAAGCATGTTTTTTACAACGTAGACTGTTATTCGGACAGAGAGCCATAGTGTAAGATAAGCAAGTGCGCAGGCGTCTGCGCATGTTCTCCCCCACCTCAACCTTTACTTTTATAAAAACTCGCCACCGTGCCATGTGCGTTCTTTAAACGATACCGCATATCTATTATACCTATAAAACTTTTACTTGGACTTTTAATAAAAGTGTGCGTGTGCGCCCGTCATTTCAAAAGTTTGACAGTTCAATGGTTTAGGACGTAACAGATATAACTCCGGAGGACTATTATAATTGTCTAACTTATATGGCCTCTATGACGACGTGGATTACAAGCGCACTGTGTGAATCTGCCTATATATAGGATATACCTAGCATTAAGCGTACATATACCTAAACATATGTATAAGGTATATACATACACTTGTGTAGTCACTAAATAACAAACTAACGCGTATATTAAGAGAAAGTGATCATCTACATTGATATTCTTAAAAAAAAAATCATCAATTTCAATCAGTTAAGTTAATAAAAATCTTATTTACAAGCTCTTACAAAACAATAATAGTTCGACATCAAAAGATAATACAAAAAAACAATAAAACCTTTTTGCTAAGCAAATGAAATCATAGCGTGAAATGAGCCAAGGAGTTTTTATACAACATTACTTTTTGTCCGCCAATTGATATATTCTCAGTATGACATTTTTTTTTTGTATACCAATCGTATTAAAACCGAATGTGCGTAGTTTACTTAACAGTCAATAATTTCGAGCTGCTTAATCAACTAATACTGAAAGCACCATTTAGTATTACCTAATTTAATCAATTCTTACGTAAATCAGTTAGTTAGAAAATTTTGAATTTTTTTAATATTTAGGTTTCGACCACACTTGAGGCAAGGATATACGATTAGATTATTTACGATATTCGATAAGGTAGACGGAAATATTGAGCTTTACCGACACATATTCCGGACTTTCCGCTTTAATGCAAAATAAGTGCAGAGCCGGCTTTAGAGGGGCCCCGACGAGGCGCAGGGCTTAGGGGGCTCTGCGCTAGAATATTGTTTTTTTAATCGAATAAACGAAATATTAATAAATAAATATTTGTTGTTTGGTATTATATTTAAATTCAATAGTTTTATAAGTAAATACGGTACCAAATCCAAAATAACCATTTTTTATTGTAATATAAAAATAAAGGGCATCCAACGAAGGGCGCCTAGGTTTGATAAGGCCGGCCTTGAATAAATGCATTACTAAGCCAATTTCACGATACAATAAATGCAATTTTTGGACTAAAATAAAAGGTTTCTTTATCCAATAAGATGGGTTTTAATTAAAATTACTTTATTAATCCTTCGTCCGTTGTACACGGTCCATTATATCGCTTTCGCCTCGCGTGTGCAGTCGCAACGTTACGTTGGTAATACTTGACATCCAATAACTTTAACATACAAAAATATTGCCATCATAAAAAATATTTCGTTAAAATTCATAGAGATATAATATATTCATTTTAGTTTTTTTTTATTGTAAAAAATGGCATCAAATACTACAAAGCTAGGTTAATACTGAGATGACGAATTTTATTATATTTTTAAACATGCTATTTCTGCTCGTGTAAGAGAGTTCATTTAATCGTGTTTAGGACATTCATTTCATACCCCTGAGGGGTAATTCCAAACAATGATCGCATTCTAATCTTCTCATTTTGCCAAAAATACCACTTATTTGCCTACATTTTTGACAATTAAAAACTTAGTCAAAAACTTTTGTGTGATTTTGAACGTTTTTAGTTCCAAGAAGTGGCCTTCTTGACACTGAGACTAGATTGCAACTTGTACTTGAACGATACCCAGGTAATAGAATAAGTCTTCACGTTTGCCTTACTCTGTACAGGAGCAGAAACAACACGATGAATATGTTTAGATGCCATGTTGATCTGATACTACGTTCACCCGTGTGTTACATACAATTAAAAGTAATTTATTCATAATTAATCATTTAAAAAAACACTCATTTATGACACTGTCGCGATTGACTTCTTATTGTCACCAATAACTACTTAGGGGGGGAGTTTTATCGTAATAACACAAAAGGTATGTACACACTAAAGTTAATAATATGTTACATAAAATGTGGGATACTTCAATACTCGATCTGTCTAATGTGCACAAACCTTAAAGTGACCCGTATTACATCACTTCTTAATAATTGACAACCCTCTATCGCCCATGTTTTATTCATAAAAAATAAACAAAACCGTAAATAATTATTTTTGCTTAAAAATTAGATACAAAAAATGTAAAATATAAATTTTTGTTGAATAAATAAGATAATCTTATACAATTAATTAATTTATTATAGCTCCATTACATTTAATAATATATGTATATTAAGAGTTCGTATGTAACACGAGTCACGAATCAGTGCGACGCAATTCACCTTAAGTGCTATTGTTCTGCCACGAGTGATTCTCTTACAATTCAATTGTTTATGTATAATATAAATGTATGTACATTAATCATATTAATTCTAACCATGATTCAAGCGGCGACCATCATTACTCTCTTATAAAAATATTTACACATTTAACTAGTGCTGGATACTAATGCTTAAATCCCAGTCGAATTTTAGAATCCGTGATTATGTTACAAGTCTATCAATATATTTTATATTTAAACATCAATATGTAGTCAAAGACGAAGGCAAATCATAGAGATGCGACGTGACGTATTATAGATTCCTATCAAATCTGACTAAACACCAGAAATGAGCGACACATTATAGACTGCAACCACGTAGGTAAAATATCCTAACTTATCTGTATTTGATCCCAAGCACGATATAAGTTGTCGAATAGTTATGAAAATGAAATTCAATGAACGACGATTGCATTTTTAAAATACACGTTTAACATACGTTAGTCAGCCCGAAAAATATCGATAGAGTTACGTCCAAATATATACGAACACTTCGTTTGCAAGCTCACCAGAGAGTGGAAATGTTAAATAAAGATTATCATCACAAATCCATCATACAGACCACTTACGCACTAAGAAATACCTAAAATGTAAAATAGGTAGAAATAATGTCCTCACTATCCAGAAGGCAAAATTGGCACTTAAGACGAAGTTCGCTCCTTTCTTGAGTGTTCGGAGGAAGGTGGCGGCCGGGGCTTGTCGGGGAGCGTCGGGCGCGCTCGGGCCAGTTCGGGGACCGTCGGGCGCGCTCGGGCCGGCTCGGAGCGGCTCGCGCGCGCTCGGGGCGCGGGGTGCGCGCTATGTGCCGGGCGAGCTGTTCGCCGTTGGGTTGTACGGATGGTTCGAGTTCCGCAACACTGTGTATACACTGTCCACCTTTGCTAGTTTCTCGAAAAACGGTATCAAGTCCAAAAGTTCTGAATCTGTCATGTCGTCGAACCATGACGCGACAGGTACCTGAAACGATAAACTTGAGTTACATACAGATTGTACAGATACGGTTATCAGCTTTGTTCAAATTATTATCTCGATGAGGCATCTGTATTTGTCATAACAATTTTTTGTATACTCATAGACATCTTGGTTTCACAACAAACTGATATGAATCATTGTTCTAGTCTCTATGACTTTCAAGTCCTGATTTTTCGAAATGAATGAACCGATTTTGAAATGAATTGTGTTACACTAAATTCAACCGAATTTAAGTTTTCCATAGAAACAGAGATTTACAATAATTACAAAACAAACATTTGGCGACATTTAAATATAATGCCTAAATAAAAGCGGATTTTCAACCCTCCTCTCAGCGCAGAAAGTTCGAACTCCAACAGTACAATACTAGTTAACATTAAATTCAGGTGTCGCCTACTTAGAATTAGTAATAACGAGAGGAATTGCGTAATACTTGAGGAATTTTTATTAAATTATAAGATTGATCATATCTATTCCGTACTACGGAAATAATTATGATGAATCAGCATATTAGCATTACAAAACGGCTCCAAGACAGCAAATAATTTGCTTTTCAATTTAGAACCTTAAATCTTGTGCGTTAAAACTTATTTTACAATGACAAGAAAAAAGGTGACGGCTTGCGGGCGGCACACTGGCAGCTGATTGATTTTTCAAAGCGATTTTAACCGGGCCGTTGCCGTGTCGGATCGGTACTGTCTTAAAGTCACGGTTGTATTATATAAATTGAAGCCACAAAATCTCTGACTTCATCCAAGTCTGTGTACCTAGTTTAGGAGCTCGAATAATTTTAAACTTGGTAGTACAACCCACTGTTTCCATAATGCTATGTGATGTGATAGATGTTTATTAGTACATAAAAAGCAACATCACAGCACAGCTATAGATGGGCAATCCACCAGGTTTAAACCCGGTGCTTTGGTAAACACCCATAAACTCCCAGAAAATTGGGTGTTTAACAGGTGCTTACCAAAGCATTGGGTTTAAACCCGGTGGATTGCCCATCTATAGCTGTGATGTTGTTTTTTATTTACAGTCAACAAAACAGATAGGTATACTGGGTCGTCAGATATATACACATCAAAAGCACAGAACAACCAGAAGCCAAGTTTCATACTAACGCCCGTGCGTAGGTACACTACTACACGCGCAGCTATGTGTGCGTGACCTGTCACTGACAAGGCGCGCGGGGAGTGCGCCGGCGCCCGCTCGGGTACAAACCGGTTTGAGTCGGCTCAGCTAGCGGACAAACTTAAGGTGTGCCAGCGACAGCGGTCGGGTACGACGCGGACACAGAACAGTTACTATATTTATTTAGACGCGTTTGTTAAATTGTTTTTAAAGATGCCAAACTGTTGCACTGTGTGTACAAATAATGGTCGAAATAACAAAGAGACTTCTTTTTTTGTATATCCATGTATAGGTACCTACATAACAAATTATTTAAAATCAAAATACGAAACGAATAATACGTCAATATACCTACTTAGGTATATTGACGTATTAAGATTCGTTTCGTATTTTTGTTTTAGTAGGTAGGTTTGTAGAATAGTATACCTACCTACCAAAGTAAATTTGTAAGTCGTCTTAGTAAGATTCCATTTGGCCTTTTCTATTAGATAGGTAGGTACCTACTTAACTTACGTTCGTGAAATAGTAAAACAAGGAAGGAAACATTATAGGTAGTTTCGCCATGATTTATCAACTTCAAGAAAGTAAGCAATGTATGTACCTATCAATGTATGTGTATCTACTTCATAGTATGATTTATTATGTACATAAGTACCACCTACCTACCTATTTATTTATTTAATCATAATACATACCCATTATTATTATCCTAATCTTCTTAAAATATCGAAGTAAGTAAATTAAATGTTTAGCAAAACTATAAAATTGGTGATCTAAAAAAATAGTGTAGGTATATTGACGTATTATTCGTTTCGTATTTTTGTTTTAGTAGATTTGTAGAATAGTACCTACCTACCGAAGTATATTTGTAAGTCGTCTTAGTAAGATTTCATTTGACCTTTTCTATTAGACAGGTAGTAGGTACCTACCTTAAGTAGGTAGGTACCTACCTACTACCTATCTACTTACGTTCGTAAAATAGTAAAACAAGGAAGGAAACATTATAGGTAGTTTCGGCCATTCATGACCGTCCGTGCGTAAGTCAAAGTACCGAGTGACAGCCCTATGAAAGTAGGTAAGAATTTTGAACACTGTTAGGAAGGTTGGATTCTGGTTATTCTGTGTCAAAAGTGTCTAGGGATCAAGATGTATTTGGTAATAATAATATATTGATCCCTAGGCACTTTTGATGTGTGTAGTTGAAGTTTTCTTAGAAACCGAATGATGTTTTCGAATGTAATTTAATTTAGAAAGTAGATAATAAACAGTTTATTAAATAAATTTCAATCGAATTCATCCATCGGTTTCTAAAAAAACTTCAACTATATCTGACGACCCTGGACACCTATCTCTTTTGTTGACTGTACTTATGAACTTAATATTCTTATTACAATGAACGATGACCATTACACGGTCAAAAGATTAAATCACCACGTGTACTAAGTAATTAAATAATTGCTTATTACTTTATTACCGTATAATAATATCTCATGAATTGATCATCACTACCTTTATCTACTAATACGAGTATTATGAAGATGAAGTTTTTTCAAAAATTCTCAAATGTTAGTCCTTGTTATACTTAATTAAAAATGAAACCTCCAAAATCGAAATCTGGCTTGTCATCACATCGAAGATAGAATTGCAAAATAATTTAGTTCGTCTGCGTCACTTGAAGGTTAACTGGCAAAAAATGCCCGAGGCATCAAGTCCGCCTCTGTACAAAATTATGTCTTAATTTTCGATATGAATATTTCGTTAGGTAAGGTCAGGTTATGTATGTACTCACAGCATTATCCGGATGGAATATATAAGAGGCGGGCGAGTTGTCGACGATGACGACACGCCGAAGGTCGCGACCGAGACTGTTGAGGTCCTTCACATAGTTGCCGCGGTGGAAGACGCAACTGTCGCGGAACAACCGCGCGCGGAATACGCCCCATCTGAAACAACCATTATTTTTATTAGATTGTGAAGCTTTGAAAAATGAGGACTTAGCGCAAAAATTTAAGTCCATTGTTAAACAAATATCAACATAGTACACGTTATAGTAAAGTCGAAAGTAAATAAACTCTCTCTCTCTCTCTCTCTTGCGAAATATGCCTATTTATTTTATACTTTAGTACGTCTAGCCAGCAAGGTAACTAAAGCCTCATTTAGACGATGCAAGAAATATCATGCGATTTGACATACATTGCGGGACCGCGCGGCTGTCATGTCAAAAGTGACTGATCATTGACGGAAATGTACCACAACTTGCACGATATTTCTCGCACCGTCTAAATCAGCCTTAAAGAAAGAAATAAATAAGTCTAGTGATTTGAAATGTTTCGTCTAAAAATTTTACTACAAGTTGATACTCTAACATGAGTGTGCAAAATGGGAGGGAATTCCGACATGTTCAGCAAAGAATAGTGTGATCGTGATTAGAACCCGTGGGAAACCGGGGCGGGTTGCTAGTTCATAATAATACATAGTTTTAGATAACTTCAACACTATCTTTAA
This sequence comes from Hoplodrina blanda, assembly GCA_949316365.1. NCBI lineage: Eukaryota > Metazoa > Arthropoda > Insecta > Lepidoptera > Noctuidae > Hoplodrina > Hoplodrina blanda. The sequence goes on from OX438581.1 coordinate 13,851,573, forward strand.
AAACTTCTACGAAACTGTGACATTTTCTGTCTAAGATATTTCCAATAAATATTTGAAGTCAATCAATTAGCCTAGCTAGTGTATAAATAGATGACTATCTTACTACTATTATAAATACGAAAGTACCAATACCTGTATGTTTGTAACTCAATCCCGTCAAAACGGCTAAACGGAACTAAATAAAATTCGGCACAGAGATATATTGTAGTTTGGAATAGCACATTAGGCTACTTTTTATCCCGGAAAACGAACGGTTCTCATGGAAAAAAATAAATTATAAACCCCCGACGGCGCGGCCATCTTGGACTCTAATTTTTCATCAAACTTAGCTAAGAACACTCCCGACAAATTCACCTTTCAAACAAAACAAAACCAAAATCTGTTCATCCGTTCAGGAGCTACGACACCACAGACAGACACACAATCACGTCAAACTTGTATAACACCCAGTCGTTTTTGCGTCGAGGTTTAAAAATACTATCAACTTTGACACAAACGAAATTGCGGGCAGATGCTAGTAGATAATACAAATAGCGTTATAATCGCGTACATTACTCTGATTCACACGCAAAGCACTCACGCATCATATCATTTTCTAATTACACTATTTAATTTTATGCCTTGTTACCGTTTAAAGCTGGCTAATTAACATAATTGAATTATCTTTAGCGTAGTATGTTTCTATGCGTTGTGTAATGCGATAAAGCAGTTGTTATAAGGGGTGTAATAAGACCCATTATGTGGGCGTTAACTACCCATATTACCCATAAAACTAAGAAGCTTTGAGCAGAAATTGTCGTTCAGAAACTGGCTTATAGCATTTATAAAAACTAATAAAAAAATATTTTTTAAAAACAAGCTTCAATTTAAAATTCTACAATATTGATTACTGGATATTGTATTGTCACCAGAACTAAAGGTGTATGCAAAATTTCAGCTCAATCGGATAACAACAAATGGTCGAAAAATGGTTAGCAAATTTTGAAAGGACGACTTATTTACATACATACTTACTTACATACAAACAGTGCAAGCTAAATAAAAGCTTGTAAAAACATGTTATTGTAAAGAGTTATAGCTTTGACCTTCAATAGCTACGCAACTAGAAGTGTCCCAGGTCCAAACCAATATAATGATCGCAACGATGGGAAGAACAAGCGAAACTTTCAGTTTTGTTCTTTTTAGAAAAATCCGTAGCATAATTTTAAACGTCTTTCTAGGTTGTGTGTGCCTTTAATGAAAACAGAAGATAATTTTAATACTTTTGAGTCTAAATAACTTAATTTCAAACAGATTATAACTTGTAACTTTTATTATGTTCATTATAAATCATCAACAGGTTATGTCTTACTAATTTACTATAGAAAAATAAATAACGGCACAATAGGCTTGTTGACACCACCATCAATGGACGTACTTTAATTTAACGACCTGTCAAAACGCGATTCTTCCATAAATTTTGTAATGTCAATATCGGCCTGTGACGTCACTTATTTGGCAACTCAATTGTCTAACTACTGTGCCACCACAGCGTAAGATTAGCTATCTCTGCGCCATTTATTCCTCTCGATCCAAAACAAGCCAGATGATCATGAGTGCCGATATGGCGCCACTGATCGGGATCAAGCATGGTATGGATTTCGGAGACTCTATTACATACAAATGTACTCCAACAACAGAACCGAGCAAAGATCTTAAATAATATTTATTGATTTCAAAGCCACTAAAAATCTATTTTGACAGTAAATTGAAAATTAATCGGGTTTTCAGGGCTAAAATAAAGCGTTTTATTAAAGAAATTATGTCTTAGAATTGTATATTGATTAGGTAATGGTGTCAAATACCCAATTGGCGTATTGACTGACCGATTAGCTGCTGCGCTGCGTGTGTCGAATTCCCGCACAGAACAAATATTTATATGGCCTACATGTAGTTGTTTCGGGTCTGTTGTTCCTGCATATGAGATTACTAGCTGTCCGCCACGGTTACACCCGCGTCTTTGGTTACTGCTCCGCTCCCGTAGGTCGTAGCGTGATGGTATATAGCCTATAACCTTCGATAACTAATCTATCTAACACTGAAAGAATTTTTCAAATCGGACCAGTAGTTCCAGAGATTAGCGCGTTCAAACAAACAAACAAACACTGCAGCTTTATAATATTAGTATAGATATGCTTGTAAACGCACCCGCGATACAGTAGTGCTATTCTCTAAAAACAGCGCTGCGGCAGCGCCGACACTATGGTTGTATGTGTTTAGTGGATTTTCAACTTTATTTTGTAGATCACAACGTTGAAAATCTATTAAAGACAAACTGTTTAGGTACTCGTCTTAGGTAGACGACGATTGTCGGGTCGGACAATCGTCCGACCCGACAATCGTCGTCTTTTAGAGAATAGCACAGCAGGAAATATTTCAAGTGTAGGACTACATATTAACACCAGCCTTGTCTTACTGCAAAGGACTCCTTTTCATAAAGAAAAGACACGAAAACCAGTTCGTACATAACCGTAGTTTAATCCAAACATAGGTAATTTAATTTGGCCGCGACCTCAACATTGTTAAATAAATAGTGGTATACTAGAAAATGTTCGTTCAAGTTTCACCATTGTTCTCACATAAGAGTAGGTTAATTTTGCAATGACGACTTGGCAGGTCGTGTCACTCGTAAGAACTGTTTCAGTTAACGAAAGCATAACTTTTTGATTGGTGGGGAAAGCACAATGGTAGTGATTTGGTTACTAATAAATCTAATTTTGCATTCTGTTAAGCGTCTCTCACTTCTTCAAAACACATACTGATATTATAAAGATTGAAGAAGTTGTTTGTTCGCTCTAATCTAAGGAACTACTGTACCGATTTGAAAACATCCTTTTGCGTTATATAGCCCATTTATTGAGGCAGTTTAAAGGCTATATAACATCACGGTACAACCAATGGGAGTGGTGCAGCAACCAAACATGTTTAACGCGAGTATATCTAGTACATTTATAAAAAAAACGGCCATCGCTGTACCAGTTTCAAAAGGCCAAAAAGTATTCGATTTTCAAATTACGACTATCCAAAAGCATTTTAGTCCAATTTTATACGACAAGCACTATTAATATCACCCATTGACGAATAAAGCCTAAACCTAACCCAAAAGTATTACCAATTAAAAAAAAACATAAAATCTACGCTACGTATCACTCAGCGCGTGCTACGTACAGTTACTTTACAAGTTCTACTCACTCATTAACAGTACAGTCATTAACAAAACCAACTCACCTGTCCAAAAGGTCAGCGACGGGGTCAGCGTATTTAGCGAGCGAAGCTGTGAACAGTACACACTCGTACAGTTCGCCACAGCGTCGCAGGAACTCGTCGACGTGCGGCCGTTTCAAGACATACACCTGATGGACGGCCCCGTCTATCTCGACAGGCACCACGAAGTCAGCGTTGTTTATTGGCTGGAAAGAAAGAGAGATAGGTTTAATAGGCTAGTTGACACCACCATCAATTGACGTACTTTTTATGACCTGTCAAAACGCGATTCTTCCATAGATTTTGTATGGCAATTTTGTACTGTGACGTCACTAATTTGACAACTCAATTGTCTAAGTATTTATTGATTTCAAAGAAACAAATTATCTAATTTTACAGTAAATTGAAAATTAATCGGATTTTCAGGGCTAAAACAAAGTGTTTCTTTAAAGAAGTTATGTCTTGGAATTATTGGTTCAGCCCAATTATGGAATGGAGAACTTTCGAGAATAAAGAAACAACATCACGACTGTAATCCCCGAAGGGTAAGGCAGAGGTGTACCCATTAGTACACTAACATTTCGCCAGTTATGTTTAAGTCCCATGTAATAGGGGGGCGAGCCTATTGCCATTAATTGGACACACATCCAGACTCCGAAGCTGCTACTGAGAAATTCCTGATGGAAAAACCCAATAACACTTTGCCCAACCTGGGAATTGGATCCAAGACACAACTACTAAATTCATACATACTCATAAAAGAATCGGGGCACTTGTATGGTGACAAGCTGAAATCACACGGCCAATAACGTTTCAGGGACTTGTGTCAACAATTCAATAAGAAATTAAATAAATCATTGTCTGCCACCGTAGTACTTTAGTGGAACATGTTGATATACTGAGTGCCGACAACCTAACAATTATAGAGCGATCTTTATCGAAGTGAACCGACCTTTTCAGACTCCACTTTTCCGAAAGGGTTTTAAGATTCACGCTGGCTGGTAAGGTAACAAGAAAACCGGACAAGTTGGAGTCCGACTCGCGCAAGAAGGGTTCCGTACAATATTTAAGTTAACTGATAGAAATCGTCATGTAAGGAAAAAACGTTATGCCTCCAGGCGACCTTCCCTCTTTCTAATATAAACGGGTAACGTTCCAGACCTCGCATTTTTTTTATTTTTGTTGTTATAGCGGCATTAGAAATACACACACTGTGATAATTTCAACTTTCTATCTATCACGGTTTATAAGATTCAGCCCGCTCACAGACAGACTGACGAACCCGGCTCCCCTTTGGGTCCAAAACCCTTGTAAGATAAAATTTTTGTTTTCATCGAACTTATCGCGTAATACAAAAGAATGTGTGACTCATGCTCTGCTAGGATTGCTCATGCAGCGTCGTCATTGTAGGTACTATTGAATTTGATTCTATCGCATTGTTTATTTTGCTGCTAGTGTTATTTGGTATCAAAATGTAGTCTATGAGGCAGAATATGCAATTGAAAATGAAAGTAATTTCTCCGTTACAACTGGCCAATTGTTATTGGTAAACGATACAGCTGAAGAAGGTCTTACCAACCACCTCTCAAGTAACTAAAGTCAAATATCAATTAGACCATCAAAAGGCATTTTTGAACATCATTTAAAAGAAAAAAAATAATTGCCCCTTCCTAAAAGTAGTTTTGTATGGAGAAAAATGGGCAAACTCCTTTTAAACAAAATGATTCACAATAATTTGTACAGGTATGTTACATACCTATATCATCTACGAGTATTATAATAATATTATAAAAAAGCTGAAGAGTCTGTTTGTTTGTTTGACCGGGCTAAAATCTGGTACTACCAGTCGGATTGGACAAATTCTATTTGTATAATAAAATAAATAAATAAAAAATAAATATCTTGGGACAACTCACACACGGCCATCTGATCCCAAGCTAAGCAGAGCTTGTGTTATGGTAACCAGACAACTGATATACATACTTATATAATTTATAAATATATACATATTATAGATAAATTACACCCAGACACAGAACCAACAATTATGCTCATCACACAAAGTTTGTCCTGGGTGGGAATCGAACCCACTACCTCCGGCTTTGCAGTCAGGGTCACTAACCACTAGACCAACGAGGCAGTCAATAATGATAGCCAGATTCATGCGGAATAGTATAGGCCAAGGCTGCTCAACCGCAGGTCCGCGTCCGGTCAAGAATTTTGAGTGGCCCGCGTATGCAAGCTTCTCTTACGCTCATTTTTCCGTTAATTACCGTCTCATTTTGCATTAGAAATCAAACCAATAGAGTGCGCCCACGTGTTTACTTACAATTCTTTAAATAAACGTCAATTAAGTACATTTCAGAATACCTTTGTTTTTTTTTTTTGCACAAGTCCCAAAAGTAACTAAAATAGGAACCGTTAGAGGCCCGCCGAAAACTTCTAAATCTAAGGCCCGGAATCCACCAAAGAGGAGAGGAGAAGAGATGTCTCGTAAACAACCAATAGGATACGGTGTTGTGTTGAAGCTAAGCGGTGAGATGTGAAAATTACGCAAGCCGATTGGTTATACGAGTCATCTCCTCTCGTCTCCGCTTTGGTGGACACCGGGCCTAACGCTTGGCCCGCTTGGCTGTTAAAAAAGTTGAGCACCCTTGGTATAGGCTATATAACGTCACGCGATGATCCGCGGGCACGAAGCAGTAACTAAACACATACATTATCACGGGTAAAAAAACAAGCGGACGATATCGCAGACAGAAGCTAGTTAATCATTTACTTAGATGTACCTCCTCCCCACAAAACTAGAGAATATTTTCAATAATCACCCACAATGCTACGCAAACGGATGAGTAATTTATCAACCATGAAGAAATCTATGTGTAAACGGGGGCCAAGCCGTCTATTACATAACAAACCTTCACATAGTATTAAGTAAGGATACTTTTAAAACGACAACTAACTGACAGGCTAAGTCGTGTAACTTTAGAATTTTAATCTGGTAACTTAAGCAAGCGTGTAACTTATATGGTAAGAGAACGAATTCATTTAAATTTTTCTTCATATCAAATATCAAAGAGCAAAACCGTTTTCGGTCGGGTTTTTTTGGGTACTTATGTCCTAGTAGGGCTGCCATTACCTAAAGTGTCGACAGCGGATAAAAACTTCAAAAACCTCTGACATTTGAATGAAATTCAGTTTTTTTTTCCCGGACAGTGGCGGATCTAGGATTGTCGTTTGGAGGGACGGGGGGGGAGGTTGACTACGATTTTTTTACATTTTAATTGTATACAATGGTACCCTAGGTAGGATAACGTTTGCAAAAAAGTTTAATTAGAATAACATCAAGTTCACTTAGGATCAATGTTGCATCCGATGCTTTGGTGTGGTTTTTTGCAGCCCAGTTCCTCTCCACTTGCGTGTGTATCGGGTTTTGTCAACTTTTAACTCTCATAAATTAATAGTTTATTTTTGCGGCCATTCGATTAGTCACGGAAAAACTCATATTATGCTTTTGACCCTCAGATGACAGAGGAACAGACAGACAGACGGGTGGACGAGCGAGAGAGTACACACAGCAAAACAGATAGGTATGCAGGGTCGTCTGATATAGTTGAAGTTTTCTTAGAAATCGATGGACGTTTTCGAATGTAATTTAATTTAAAACGTAGATGATAAATAGTTCTTTATTTAGGTTCAGTTTCAGTTATAGACATCCATCGGTTTCTAAGAAAACTTCAATTATATCTGACGACCCTGCATACCTATCTGTTTTGCTGACTGTACCTAACATGGCTCCGTTTGCCTACAGAATCCTAAAAACGCAAAAATATGCCATGTAACATGAAATTACTTGTTTACGATGTTCATTTCTTTAGTACAAATAAACCTCTAATGACTGAAAGGGCAACAAAGTAAGGCTATTGTTAACTATAAAGAGAAAATACACAATGGTTCCCACAACAAAAAAAACATTAATTAAAATGATGTATGTTGTTTTGAACTTCGACCTACAAGTAAAAGGGTTAGTGTTTGTTTTCTAATAACAGCAAATAAGTGACAAAAACAACTTCAAATTAAATGAAATGACGTGTCCATAAAAAAACAACACTTGTATACATAACTCAGTTTTTTAACCGACCTATTTAACATGCATGGCATACCTACTAATATTATAAATGCGAAAGTAACTCTGTCTGTCAACTAAACCGATTTTGATGAAACTTAGTACGGGGTAAGTTTGTACCCCAAGGAAGGATTTATGGTACTTTTTATTCAGCGACTTCGTATGCGGACGAAGTCACAGGCAAAAGCTAGTCTCTGTCTGCTTAGCGCCTAAACGTACTATAAATCTTATCTAAATAAAGCACGAAAGGGTTAGATAAACCGAGGGGTACCCAGTCTTAGTCAATGGGAAATACGCTATTACTCATACCGTACCTACATCTATAATAAAACTGAAGTTTGTTTGAATGCGCTTATCTCCAGAATGACTGGTCCAATTCCGATCCCCAAGATACAGGTATTTTACCTGATTTAAAAGATGGAGATCCCCCCATCTTTTAAATAGACGTATTTGAATGAATACATTACCTAAATATTAGCCTAAAAAGCGAAAACTAACTGGCGAAATGTAGATGTACTAATTAATGGATACACCTCTGCCTAACCCTTCGGGGATTACAGGCGTGATGTATGTTATGTAGTCTAAAAAGGTACATTTTAAGTAACAAACAAAGCGAAATGTTATTCTAAAAATGATTTCGCTAATAGGAAGCTCCGTCATCCCAGAGTGCTTTACGTTGTATTTTTTTCAAGGAAAAAAATTAGGAATCCGTAAGAATATTTACGGGGACGGAGTCACAGGCAATAGCTTATACAAAATAGCTAGAATACCAACGTAAGTATTGACAATGAAGATATAAACAGTCGTATATATTGATAATTTGCATAAACCTAATACGTAGTAAACCTTGGAGGTCGCTCTAACATGTTATTTGCGTGACGCGAGGCAACTTCGTTTTATTTATATTACGTCCAAGAAAGCTCCAAGGAAAAGTATACCCAATTGCTGTTACTTTTTATATTTTATTATACCTAACATTAGTATTAATACCGTCTACAACTTAGCGTGACCGACGCTATTAAAAAACAAAAATACAATTCCTTCCACGAGGAAGCCTTAAAACGCCAAGTGTAGCTGTGTGTGGTAAACATTGGATGACTGACCCAACCGGTAAACAAACAACGCACCGCAGCAAAAAAAGGCGATCGAGTAGTCAAATATACACGTTATATCATTATCTGCCTAGCCTTTTCCCAATTATGTTGGGGTTGGCTTCCAGTCTAACCGGATGCAGCTGAATACCAGTATTTTACATGGAGCGACTGATTATCCAACCGCCATAACCCAGAAACTGGGTAATACGATACCCCTTGGTAAGACTGATTGTTAGACTTTCGGACTTCTGACGACCCGTAACGAGTGTCAAAGATCTACGTATGACACGTACTTTTCGAAGCACGGAACGATGTCAATGATGTCTGAGATAAACTTAGAAAGTACATATGAATCACATTGGTAATATATACACGTTATAATTCTAGCCTATTTAATAAATTGTCCCACTGCAGGGTAAAGGGTTCTTCTTATACAGAGAAGGCACAAGCATTGATCACCACGTTTACTCAAGACGGATTGGCGATTTCAAACGAATATCGTACTTATATAATAAAGCTAAAGGCTTTTTTGTCTGTTTAAACGCAAACATTTCTGTTTATGATAACCAGATTCATGCACAGGCTATATAACATCACGCTAAGACCCACGGGGTCGGAGCAATAAACAAAGACATAACCACGCATACAAAGTCGCAGGGAGCAGCTAGTTAATGATGTCCGAGATAAACTAAGAAAGTTAGATATGAATTGAAAAATGCCACATTGGTTTTGCCCAAGAAGATCAAGACATCAATACAAAAGTGATCTTGGTAAATTACTCAATCACGCATTAAAAGCACTTCATTGGCAATGAATGGCTCTATAAAGACGTTTGCGCACTTGATTAGTCACTTATCTTAGCAAGGTTCCAAGATAGGAAATAAAGATAGGTTTAAAGAATCATCAAGGTTTGAATGAATCGATTTTGTCGAACGTTGATGAACAAACTGCTAGAGCTCTCGCCAAGCCGTTTGGCAATTAAAAGTCAATCGACCAAAATTGTGACTGATCGAGATTCCGACTTCTGACTCCAAAAAATGACTTAATCTCACATACGACTTCTTAACGTCCAAGACACCACCCAATTATTGACATAACCCCATTCCATTGACATAATTCCCCCATTGATTTTGTATACGTAGTAATTTAGCAAACTGCGACTTCACTTAATATTTGTCAACTCAATTGAAACTATTGATTGATTTCAACGCAACTAAAAATAAAATATTTTTTCAGTAAAGTTGTGTCATGGAATTAATGGTGTCTACTAGCCAATTTTCGAGCTCAAATTACACCTAACATCATTAACTATATGACGAAGTTATCAATACAGTGGACCTGCGTAATCACCACGCCTGTGCCAGTGATCTCACGCCCAAGACTCGAGCCATAACATAAACGTAAATTATGTTCCCTCGGAGCACGTAATATTACTAACGTGACGTTTACTATAACTTGAAGATAATTTATTTGTGTAACATAACCCACAGGAGTCGATAGCTGGCTGTAGTTGCGGAAGCCAGAATTTTGATGTGTGAGCGTAAGATAAACATGCGAGTAGCAAGAATTAGCTCTGTAGCGTAGGTATTAATAATATACCACGAGTTCATAGTGTGAACTTCCGAATTTTACGTCCGTCTTGCAGGATTATCTTGGTAATCTGTTCGTCTTCAGTCTAATTAGGCAACGACCAGGGCCGGATTATGCATTAGGCAGTAAGCAATTGCCTACGGGCCCCGCATCAGACCTGAGCCCTAGAGAAACAAAAGTACATGTTTCTTCAAGTGAAAATTTAATTTGAAGATTTTTATGTAACAAACCCTCAATGAAAGAAACACGTTTAGAAAAATACACTTAAGTGGAGTATTTCTTTCGTTTGTTTCAGCTTTTTTATCGAATGGGGTGATGGCGTCCCTTAACGTAGTAAAAAAAAATATTTTGATAAAAATTAAAAATTCGTTGTGGTAGAAAAACAACACTTTCGGAAATTAGAAAAGGGTAAACGCCCCGAGATGTCCGTTGCCTAGGGGCCCAGACAGCTAAACCGGCCCTGGTAACGACATGAAGGTCCCGTCAACTAACTAAAGGACAAGAATACTTAATAGAATTTGTGTTCAATGCTGGTTCTAAATGAAGTAAGTACTGTGATATAACCCTTGGGACATGGGCACCGGAGGATTCAATCTACTCGATTGAAACACACTTTGAACGACTATACTGTGTGATCTAATTAATATGTACTATCATATTACATTTTTACATACTAAATCCGTCTTATCAACACTCGTGGCGGACATTTTCTAAACTGGAATAGAGTTCAACTCATGGAAATTTATACTAATATTATAAAGCTGAATAGTTTTTTTTAATCGGATGGATTTGATGGTGGTGACGGGTACGCCTTCGTTTGATGAAGTCTACGTTGGCAACCATCGATATACTGTTTTAATAGTAAAATTCGTCTTGGGTTTGATTCTCAGGTCGGGCAGTGTCATTGGGTTTTTCTTTAGGAATTTCTCAGTAGCAGCCTAAACTAAAGTCTACATTTGTGCCCGGTTGATGGCAATAGACTCACCCCCTATTACATGGGACTTAAACATAACCGCCGAAATGTGGGTGTGCTGATGGGTACACCTCGGTCTAACCCGGCGATTACAGGCGAATTTTCCGATATCATCAGAGAGAGACCGTTCTTTACTCCGTTCCAAGTACCTAGACGCTACAAAGGCGACTTTCCTCTTTTTTGGTATAAATTGGCTAGGAGTTATATTACCAGCACAGAGGACAAACGCTTTATTGTTTCCGCGACATAAAACAGTCGTATGTACGACCTACTAGCTAGACTAGACGACGCTAATTTTATTAAATTTATACAGCCCACCTATATCCTAAGGACAAAAAATTCTTCCGACATAATAATATCAGCTTATTATTGTCTCACTTTAGGGCAAATGCCTCTTCTCATACAGAGAAGGCACAAGCATTGATCACCACGCTTGCCGGATTGGCGATTTCAGAGTTATATGAATTATACAGGTTTTTTTATCTTCACCGATATCAGTTATGTCCAAGATATACTTAGAAAGAACATATGAATTGAATAGTCACTGGACCAACACGACATCAACATAACTGACATCTAAAATCTATACAAACTTTTAATTAGATAACATGTTATCAAATTGCCACATCTTATCCAAAATCAAATCCAATTATAATCCTCAAAACTTCGTCAGTCCTTTTGTCTTTCAGTAAGATCATCGTGTCAATTCCAATTCAATTAATTTAGTTCTGTCACCTTCAGATCAAGTTCTGATTGGAAGTCCGTCTACCCTACTTCCATATATTACAACACAATAACATTTTCACTTATTAACCGTTATATTATTACTGTTTATATACAGGTTACAATAAAATTCATATCAGGTAGATCCGTACAGTATTAACGGCATATTAATACTACGAACCTTGCTCGACAACCGTCGTTTTATAACAAACTGGATTTTTTTACCAGATTTTGTTGCTAAATCAGATTTTAGCATACTATTGCTGAGTTGTAGGCAATTACAATATTTGGTGTGCCTTTGAAACACCTGTTCCGTTCACATTAATGTTGGCACTACACTGAGGCAGAGAAAAAAACCCATCGCATCCTGTCAAAGACTGTTATAAAGTAAAGCTGTATGTTCTAACTTAGACTAAAACAAATAATCCAAACCGAAACGTTAAAAGAGTAAACTTTGGCCTTCAACAACTTTCAAGGTTCACATTGAACTATCGGTTACACATTGTGGATGAGCATTGATTCCCGATTGTGTGGCCAAACACATCCAAGGTCGAAGCCTTGACACGGCCAAGCTAACCAAAACTGAACTTACAATGGCAGCCAACATATGGTATAGATAGACCACAAATCGTGCTAACAATGCAACATTTGCGCTTTTATTAACTGTTGTATCAGTTAGCCAATTTGGCCTTGTAGACCTCACGACAAGTCTCGTTCTGTAAGCCTAAGAGATTAGGACGGAATCTGTGCGTGATTTTTAAGTTATGAAGATTAGATGTTTGGATTAAGTCGAATATGGCGGAAGCCATATGAGTTAATGGAGGACAATATTGACCAACTTTTCCGGCTGATATGTTTGCGCTCAATCAAGTTTTTTATAGAAATATGCAGTATTCTTTTACGAAGGCGTACTTGTCTTCATATCTTGTTAGTTAAAGAGGCGAATAACTTTCTACATTACGCGCTGGTCTGGATTATAAAGTGATTAAAAACTACGTTTTATTTGATCCATCAAGATTACATTTCTAAAGAGAAGGCTGTGTTTTTGCGTTTTCTAAGCAACAGCACGTAACAGCGAGTGCTCCATTAGGGATCGGAAGTGAAGGGTGTCGGTCACCTCATTTTCTATACCACGTCGCCGTACTCGCACACTTATCTACGGACAAAGTCGCCGCTCGAGTAAACGTATGCACGATCACATTTTTGCGCAGCTACTGCCCACAAGTTTAGATATTAGCGCTCATAGAAACGATTGGACGGCGTGTGAAGTGTACCAATCAATCTATTTACGTAGGAGTCAAAGTTCAGTGCACACCCTACCCGGGTTATGTTAAAAATAGTCCAGTCAGTTCAATAGAGCAAAAATTGAGTTTGAGAATCTTTACACTCAACCCACATACTCGTCGCTGGCTGCGTGTATCAGGTACATAGATTGATCGATGTTTAGTCTCTTTATATCATGCTATATGTAGCATGAGCTTGAAAGTAAGCATGCATTCATATCTGACTTTGCGACACTAGGGAATGAAGTAGTTTCTGAAAGTCGCAGAACTGACACATTTTTTTTTTAAAGGAATATAAGGCATCGGAACTTGAATCAATTTCACTAGTGCTCCATAAGGATGACGAGTGGACAGTAATAGAATATAAACAAACTCATTAAGACATGAGCACTGAAGCATTCGCCTGACAGAGAAAATTATACAAACATCAAGAAAAGAGTTGATAATAAATTAGTACAATTCCTAGAGCTGCCATTAGCAATGACAGATAATTTACTGCATTCCGTTAAAAAACAGCATAGATATATTGCCGAAATTGTACACGAAAACAATGGATAGATAATTCAGGAATTTATCGTGACAAGAGACAATGAACGAAGAAATTGTCGATAAGTAGAACCAATAAAAGTAAAATATTGAAAGTAGAATATTAAAGGATAGATTTTTTCCGGAGAACATCACAGTCTCAGTGTCCAAATACAGATAAAACATTCTACAGATCGACAAATTCCTTTAAGCAAGGATCAAATTACTAAGACTCATGAATTGGATTGCTGTCTGTGCAATTTTGAGCGGGCATACCATCCAAACCAATCAAGTCTTGCTTAAACAACGAGGTATTGAGAAATTGATAAGTATTTGAAAATACTTGATTTGGCGAAGGCTGATGGTTGGATGTCTTTGATTTAAGAATATGATCATTAATATAATAAAAGGCATGAGCATTAATTGGATTTTGACAGACATTGGCGGATTGGCAATTTTAGACATAAATGTTTTGTCTGCCTCGTTGGACTAGTGATTGCAAAGCACGACTGCTCAGCATGAGGTCTTGGGATCGATTCCCAGGTCGGGCAGTGTTATCCCCAATAACAGTTTTCCGTCAGGAATTTCTCAGTAGACTCGGAGTCTTGATTTGTGCCCGGTCGATGGCAATAGGCTTGCCCCCTATTACATGGGACTTAAACATAACTGGCGAAATGTGGGTATAAATGGGTACACCTCTGCCTAACTCTTCAGGGATTACAGGCGTGATGTTATGGATGATATTTAAAGGGACATCATCATCATCATCTGCCTAGCCTTTTCTCAACTATGTTAGGGTCGGCTTCCAGTCACCGGATTTAAAGGGACACTGTAAAACGCTAAGTGTTAGATCATTCTTGACTATCGAGGAATTTTATAGCATGAGTCGTAAGATTACTAACAACGACACCTGTGCCATACCGCTGTTTATTATGAAAATACTATCTAAACTAATCGCGTCAAACTCGTTCATAGGTAGCATCGTCAGCACGTACTTGAACAGTAGGAAGTATTTTTAGTGCCGCATACATTTCAAAGGCTTCCACAAGCCACGGACGACGAGAAATTGCTATAATTTTGAAAGAATTCAACTTTCTGTTCTGTTTCATAACAACTACCATTATGATAGTAAACTTATGATCATGATCTATCAAAGTTATTATTAGATTGAATGTAGGTATGACTGGTAAATTTTATTTGGCGCCATGATTATGGTGGATGGTATAATTTTAGTTTGGGAAGACTAATACTACGAGTGTTCATTGTAGTATCAGTAAAAGGCTCTGGTCTTCTCAAACTACTTCCTTTATACTCATAAAGGGTGTAAAAAAGACCCTTAACGAAGCCGACACTTACATCTTCTTCCAATCATTGCGAAAAATTTTATGTACAGGACCGTACTTAGGACCGAAGGTCAAAGTTCTATCTTTTTTACGAAAACAAGTACCTATTACATATTTTAGCTTAACTTTAAATACCCCCTACGACCCCTGTACTGTTGGATGCACCTGTAAGCACAACATTCTGCGTGCAATATGTTACGCGCTACCATAAACAGTGATTTTATTCCGACAAAAATAAAAGTCGTTTCCCAGCAATTTTTGCAGTGTTACTTACTTAGTTTGGTGGGCAGTATTAGTGGCGGATCTAGGGGGTTAAGGGGTTCAAGCCTAAGCCCAATTTAGATGCTTTTGGGGCTCGCTTGGGGGGCCAAAAGCATGAGTTCTTCTCTCCGCCCAAACGACAATCCTGGATCCGCCACTGGGTAGTGTGCTTGTTAACGGCTGTGTTTTATATCTTTTTACAATACATACATCCAATGTTTACCTTTTCTTCTGCCACTAGCATGGGCGCAATGCTATCTACCATGGGTGGCCAAATTATTAGGGACAGCGCTCATAGAAATGTATTCTCTAGTCGAAACATTATTTTTAAACAAAGTAATAGATTTATACGGGGTTTTTTTTTTATTTGATGTTATTACTGATATTAATATTATGTTTTGATGTGAAAAAATTGTAGAGCTGGTACCTTTTTATTGAAAAGTGATGTGACTTTCTCATTTAGTTGATTTTTGTTGAAATTTACTCTTATGGTAAAAGTGAAAAAAAAAAATCAGATTGACATTGCAAGTTTATTTCAGCTAACCGTAGTCAGAACGTGAGTAATGTTTCGTATAGTGGTACTATTTTTAATCTTAATACTTGAATTTTAATGTTATTAAAGTTATAACTTGAAAACCTCAAAATTACTTTTTTTCTAGTATTGGCAAGGTTTCAGACACGTCTTCAAGAAAAAATAGAGAAATAAAAACATTAATACTGCACTCTACACATGCCCAGAGAGGTATAGCAACAATTGCAAGTGTTTTAAGGTTTGTAGTTATTCTAATGAAAATGTAAACTGAGCAGAACAATACTCTGGAGGTAGGCCATGTGAAAAAATGTAGCAGAAAAAGGATCACCACACTTCGTACAGATCGAAAAATCAGAGATATCTGGCTTGAAAATCGTAAAACGGGTGTTGCCCGTTTGTCTACGATGATGAACGATGAAAGAAAAGGAGTTTTCGAAAGGACAGTACAAGCGCGGTTGGCCGAAGAGAACTCGATAGGTCGTCTGCCAATCAAGACACCACGCCTCACAGAGAACATGAAGAAGAGACGACTTCAATGGGCCAGACAACACCGAAATTTGTCTTTTCAGGCTGGAGTCGGGTAAGAATATGTCTTTTAATAGAACAGCACGTGGTGTTTGTCACTGTATTGCGATTTTGTAATATTTTTCAGGTATGCTTCCGATAAATCAATATTTCAGATTTTGCTCGACAAAATTTATTTTGTGCGACAACGCCCTGCGGTATAACGTCATACAGACTCTGCATGAACTGCCTTGTGGGGGGACTAAACACCCAATAAGTACCATGGTGTGGTCTGTGACCTTTTCGAAAGGCATTTAAGGCGCCTATACATCGTTGTGACCGTCGAATGGAACATGAGGCAGGACCAGTACCAACGACTTCTAGAAATCAAATAACGTATAATTTTTTTTTCCAAAAATAAATAAATAGTTTTGCCTACAGACTTGATGTTTTTATTACCTCAATTAATAAATCCTTTAAATAAAAATACCCGTGGGGCCTAAGACAACCCATTTCCCTGAAAAATTTAAACAAACTAGAAATTATTAAAATCTCGGCGCTGTCCCTAATAATTTGGCCACCCACTGTATATTCAGATTCACAATTTCATATTCAATTTTACACATTTATAATAGATTTTCCTGTTTGCTTCAATCATAAAATAGATCGATACCAAGCATTTTCCTCTATTGAACACAGTTCATTACGTAGTCTAGGAGCGACGATGTACGTACCGACAATAGATGGGTGTGGGTGTACTGCCGATCGGAAGTGAGAAGCCGACCCATTGAACTATTGTGGTCTACCCACTCGTATGTTTTATCGACACGAAGTTTGTTTCAATACAATTTAATGTACCTTTAGGATACAGTAAGTTTATTGGCAATTAAGACGTAATAATAGGCGGCAATGGCATACTTGCATACTAACGTCTCATCTTTATTGTTTTACTAGCTAGTGCCTGCGATTTCGCCCGTGTGTTTTTTTTTCATTTGCGTTAAGTTTACGTATTTGGTTACTGCTCCGGTCACGTGGGTAGTAGCGTGATGATATAGCCTATACAATTCCTCCTGAATTTGGCTTTCGTATACAAAAGATTTTTTTGTATTCCGACTGGAAGTTCCAGACTTTAGCGAGTTTAAACAAACAAAATACTATTTAGCTATATTAGTATAGATTGTACCAAAAGTTTATTCTATATGGAGAGATGATTACGACTGGAAGGGTTAGTAACATTTAGATTTAAGGAGTCTGTCCAGTGTCCACCGAATCATACTATGGCCGTGCTATGAACGTATCAGGTACGAAAAGAAACATCACACGGACTACTATGCTACTATATTTTTCTTTTATGTTATGTGCGTCATTTTCGCGTGACTAAACAGTTTTTATTTCTTTCTTTCTTTCTAACCGAAAGTTATTGACTCTCAGTGCATAGCACGCGACGGTGCTGATCGGTGACGGAACGGTCTAGTAGGTGTGATCTCATATTTTTTAATACAAAGAATTTTTTTTGCCTGACACGATCCTAGCACGGTCTTGGTATGGTACGGGCAGGCAGACTACTTTAGACTTGTTATTTAATTGCCTACTGCGATGCCTGTAGCCTAATCATCGAATAATTATTCTTTTGAAATGAAGCACAGTTACATAAATTAAAGAGTTGAATCAAGCAATATTTTGCTCAACCAAATTCTATATCACAATTTCTGTATTACATTACAAAGTTTCATTATTCGGTTATAAAATATGACAAGTGTTGATAGAACACTTTCTCAATAACCTAACGTTGCGTTGTCGCAACCGATATACTGCGGTCATTTCGCCGTAATGTAACATTCAATCAACGATGATGACCGTTTTTTAACACGCACTTTTTTATTGGCAAAGCTTCAAATTATATCACGTCTCAAAGTGAAATGGAAGCGAGACTTTCACATTATCTCCAAGTTGTTTTACAATATTAATCTGACGATTTCCCGTTTCGCTGCGAGCCCTTGGTCGGCGGCACGCTCTAGTTCCCAAACTGAAATGTTAAAAAGAGCAAGTCTTTTGGAACGGGAACAAACCGGTCAAATGCGAATCAGCTCACGTGGTATACATTCCTGACCAATGTAATTATTTAGGATACCGACCGCTAAAAACATAAAACGTTTGTTTTTACTAGCTGTTGATTTAACTTGGCGGCTGTAATTGGGTTTTTAGGGTCAGAGCTATTATAGAGTTGGGATCGGGTCAGCGCCGCATCCATTTATTTCCTCCTTTAAACAATCGGTGTTAGGGAATGACAAGAACTTTTGGAATTCTTCATTACTGCTTGCGTTATCGTGGCTTTGACTGCACGCAGGTCCCTTAGGGCATTTTGTTGACCACGTGGCACAATTATCGTGACGAAAACGAGGAAACAAGCAACGTTAATCTATTAACAAAACCACAGATGACACACGTCCATTGAGACCACGCCAAGTCGTACAAAGCCGATTAGAGCATTGATAAGACCCTTTTAAAAAGGAAGCTCCAAAACATTTTGTTCCGATACTAAATTGATTGCTACCTGTGTTATCTTCACTTCCTTCGCGCAACCAGTTGCCACTTTAAAATACATTTGCTGATTACTTAGGCACTTGTAACATTCCAAATATGGGAAAGCAAGGATGCATTAAGGCGTTTCGAACAAGGGCATGTTACAGATTAGAACAACTAATACGCGTCACGCACATTTCGTTACCCACGTGCACAAACAGGGATTTACGTCGTACGTTTTATACGGGGAACCGAAAATACTACGTCATAAACAGTGTCGCGGTTGTGTTTGTGATTACATTACAAATTATTATTCAATTCGTTCATTACGAAGTCTAACGTTTACACGATAATTTCATGAAGGTTGTTGTGCAAACTCGGAATGTTTCGTAGGCGCAGCTATGTATGAGGCGCCCTTGGTGTCAAGATTATGACATCATAAAGTATCTCGTCTCGTCTTCAAAGTCGTCAGGTGTCGCCAATATGGAGATTCGGTTTTTATTGCAGTTTGAGTACTTTAACGGTGCGCGTCACGCGACGTTGTTGGTAGTTGCTCCCGTCACGAATCTGTGATTGGTCAGTGTTCAGTTGCACGCCAAATTTATTTTATAGCCGACACGATTATTTTTTATAGCCAATGTAGCAAGTTTTTTTGTTAAACGTTCGGTATTTTAATATTCAATTGCGCGTTGCACTATTTTTTAAATCGATAGATTCTTTCGTCTTGACTTGCTATCTCGTAAGGCAAACTGATAATTAGTTGCATAAGTAATATTGTTGATCTTGTAAATAGAATTAATATAAATACATTTACATTGCTAACATAGTACAATAGGATACATGTCTGTGTGTTTGTCCTTCTTATGTATGAACATTTGATTAACATAACAGACGCGAACCAAACATAAAATATTCCATGATAAAAACA
This sequence comes from Hoplodrina blanda, assembly GCA_949316365.1. Taxonomy (NCBI): domain Eukaryota; kingdom Metazoa; phylum Arthropoda; class Insecta; order Lepidoptera; family Noctuidae; genus Hoplodrina; species Hoplodrina blanda. Next base: position 13,871,221 of record OX438581.1, read on the forward strand.
TAGTCAATTAAGATAGAAAAAATCAAAACAATATTGGTACAGCAACAATCAGATGCACCAGCTCTCAAGGTTATCTAGCACGATATGAATGAATTATGTGCGATAAAAGATACATTATCTGCAATGTCGGAACGAAAAAGTGATAATGTTACGATAAATATTTATACCAATAGGATATGGCTAACTATAGTTTGGCCTGACCTAAAACTAAGTATTTTTCTTTCAAAAAGCCCTACACTAAGCATTTCTCCTGTATCGTATCGTGGGTGCGTTTACAAACATACAAACAAATTCACATGTACAGTCAGCAAAACAGATAGGTATGCAGGGTCGTCAGATATAGTTGAAGTTTTCTAACAAACCGATGGATGTCTTTGACTGAAACTTAACCTAAATAAAGAACTATTTATTATCTACGTTTTAAATTAAATTACATTCGAAAACATCCATCGGTTTCTAAGAAAACTTCAACTATTTCTGAAGACCCTGCATACCTATCTGTTTTTCTATGTGTACACAAGCGGACAGTCCCGGAAAAAATATATGTAGTCTATATAAATATTGTTCCGTGCAAAAATCGAATCCGCGGCACGCAGCGCAGTGCTAATCGCTCAGTCACTGCGCCAACCGTGTCGTCAATTATGTATTGTTGTATGTCATTTTGTGTGTGGTGCACTTTTTTGTTGCATGATAATGTTGATTAGAATGATTTGCAGTACGCGAGATTAGTGCTTGTTTGGAAGACTACACAAACGATTGGTTATCATTATCCATATTTATCTTTTATAATAAATGCGAAAGTAACTCTGTCTGTCTGTTACACCTTTACAACTAAATCACTGAACCGATTTTGATGAATTTTGGTATGGGGTAAATTTGAACCCCAAGAAAGGACATACCTAGGCTGCTTTTTATTCCGCGACTTCGTCTATGTCCGCGAATACTGATACTTACGCGAACGATGACGCGGGAAAAAGCTAATTTAACAATATCTATACTAATATTATAAAGCTGCAGTGTTTGTTTGTTTGTTTGTTTGAACGCGCTAATCTCTGGAACTACTGGTCCGATTTGAAAATTCTTTCAGTGTTAGATAGATTAGTTATCGAGGAAGGCTATAGGCTATATATATACCATCACGCTATGACTTACGGGAGCGGAGCAGTAACCAAAGACGCGGATGTAACCGCGGCGGACAGCTAGTTTTTAATAAACATGAAACATTACAAAGAAAACTAGGTAGGTACGTATTTTCTGTAACATTTTTCAAAACCGTTTCAAAATAAGTCTATCATTATGTTTCGGATGAATCATTGTATCAAATTGAGCGATTAATTAAAACAAATCGATTAAAAAAACTTAGTTACGAATAGCAAACGAACCGCCAATACTGAATTATATTAAAATAGAAAAAAGTAGGCCAGGAAACAGGTTTTGTGATTATTGTCCGAACGTTTGTCGCTGGCGAACAACGCCGGCCGATTTTGGAGAAAAACTTTCACTTGTTTATGGTAAAAATGGCATTGTGTTATATCGAGCCAAAAAAAGTTAACAAACTTATTTTACTACTTGTTTATACCCGCGATTTTGTCCGCTTGAACGTTTATTTTTTGCGTCGTTCCCTATTTTTTTTCTAAAATAAGAGTAGACTAAGTTACTCCTTATAACATCAGCTATCTGCCAGTGAAATGCCATCAAAATCGGTACAGCCGTTTAGGAGATTAGCCGCAACAAACAGACTGACAGACAAAAAAAAAACAAAATTGTTTTTTTTTTCGTGTTAACATTCATAAATAACTATTTATTTTGTAAACAAGCTGTTATTTAGACATAATAGACACTTAAATTTATTTATTTTTGATAGAAATTTTCCTGTTTACCAACAAAATTCGACGAATAAAACGAATCCTTAGGAAAATAAACGTTACGAAAAGAATCCAAATAGGTACCTAAATGTTTTCGTACTGTCATTAGCATTCAATTTAAAATCGCGCCGATTATGTAGGTACATAGAATAATAAATAGAAGTTTTAATTAGGTGAGGCAAAAATTATCATACTTCCTGTTTATAAGATAACTCTGTTAAAATATTGTTACATTGATTATGGAATTGTGAACCTTATATCTGAGTTACAAACTACATAATTATGAAATCTGTCCACACACAGACATGGGAAATTGTATCTTATGTTTGAAGACTTAAAATGAGACTCATTTTTAAAAGTCACAATTAATGAAAACACTTGAAACTTCTAGTCTAAGCTTAACCTTCAAGACAGTTAGGTATTGTATTTTAAACTTTGTTTTGACTATAGTATAGTTCATATTACAAAAATTTAGTTTATGTTGTCAATTTTATGTTGACCTCTACCATTCGAAATGCAACACTAACAGCTTGGACCAAAATTTGTACTCATTTTGTAATGAGATGGAGTATGACCACAACAAGCAATATTTAGCTAACTGGCTAATCTTGTTACTCTATGTCAAACTTGGTGAAAAACAAAGCTGTTAGGTTTACTTTAAGTACATTAAAGTAGTACCTATTTAAGATCCTTGAACCCACATGCTCTCATCATTGCTTGTAAATTCCATAATTATTTTGGAATTAAAATGAATTAAGCATTTCTAGTATGAAAATTATAAGACATTTAAAACAGACAATAAAACTACTAGGTATTTAAAAAAAAACCACTTATCTGTTTTTTTTTTTCTCCGTAATTAGTTACATTTTTTATAACAGATACATAGAAGCACCTAGCTATAATTGGAGATATAAAAAGTGTGGAGCATTTGAGCTTGGAATTTAATCACATAATTGCTGCATTGTCTGTCCGTTTAAACTACTTTAACATGAGTCATAGATTAGGTACTCAACTATGAAGATCCCACCTTGCTATGTGAAGTTTAAAAAACTTAGGATTTATACTTGAATCACACACAAAAATAGCTCTTATTAAAAGGGGAATTACAGTTGATACTCTTTTAGTTTAAACAGTATCTTTTTAAATATACTTCAAAGCAATGTTTTCGTTTAATTAGGTCTTGAATCGGCCTCATTTAACAGTGTGAGGCACAATTTAAAAAAAAACTAATTTTACAATTTTTTTAATTTTAGTTTTTTCATTAAGGAACATAATTAGAACCATTTAAAACTTACTCTTAGGTTGGTAGCCATGATTCAGCTTCCATAAATAACAGAGTGTCTTATGTTGATGAATTTAGGGTAATTACTGGCGGCTCCTATTAACCTACTCTACGTGAGCTTGAACATACATGTGAACAGTACTTAATTCTTTCTAGGAACTACATAACAGGCATAAAATTTGAAGTCAAAAAAGTATTTTTAAGTTCATTCAAACTTTGTACAGTCAAATGGGCACCACGAAATACAGTCATACTTTTTGAGCCAATGTAATAAGGATATCATTTAAGCGTTTAATGATAATTATGCCGTTATATTAACACAAGAAATGACATAATTATATTTAGATAAGTTCTTTTGATAAATTATGAAACATGTTACTATTACACATACAATACCATTCAGATAAGGAGATAAGTACCATTTTTGAGAATAATAAGCCTATTATTATTGTGATACTAAGAAAATGATATAAGTATATGTATAAATAAATACAGTCAACTCACAGGACACAATGAATTAATTAGCTTCACGAATCAACCAAAAACCTGTTTACGCAAACATTTAAAAACTAAGTTCATGACCGAGGTAAAATTTTAGTTTAATTTGCAATTAGGTAGGTACCTACACTATCTGCAAAAAATAAACAATCAGTGTGTATTGTTAAAAACTTTTGCACATACCTTGAATGAGCTGTGAACTAATGTTTCGTCAAGATCAATGACCATACACTTTTTATGCATGTCCTGGTGTCTCACTGGTGGTAGCAGCGGTCGGGGGGCATGGTCAGCCATGACCAGGAGCCCCCGCTCCTGCGGGAGCGGCGAGGCCCGGCCATCGATGCTGTTCGCGCCATTGCTACCCGGCGGGCCCTTCCCGCGCCCGCCGCGCCAGCAGCACAGCAGCGACCGCAGGAACCCGCCGCCGCCGCTCGACTTCTTACTGCCCAACGGGGCAGACCCCGACACCGGCGTAACATCCCCCTCATTGTGCTGGCCGCCAGGGGATGGCCCTAAAACAACCATTGCACATCAGAACACTCCAACACAGTAACACACACGCGAGAGCCCCAATAAATATCACCGGAGGAACCGTAAGGAAAGAGAAGTCCTCAAGGTTGCTGTAAATGTTATCGCGTCCACACGATCCAATTGTTTACCTCACAGCACACGCACGCGAAACGGAACCCAAGGAATACAAAACGTTCACTAATCCACTGATACAACATCGATCACGATCAACAAATATTTACGAGTCGTGAGGAGGTAACATTATACGCTCTAATTTGATGCTAGTAGGTAACAGGTGTAATTCGGTTGGGGTTTACCTCTGTCGGATCCATAATTGTTTAATTGTTCGTCATCCCGTGACACCTGAGTTATAATGGACGATGCGTCCATTTAAACATTTGTTTTTGGCCCTAAGACAAATGGCAACGGAGTTTTTGTAAAATTTTAACACCATAAAACTATTTTTTATCTCCCTTCTATCTTACAAAATGGCAGGCTCTTGGCAAATACCAACTTCAAATGTAGCCAACACATAAAAATTACTCAATCGTATTACTCTTTCTACCACACACACTTTTCGAAAGAAAGAGTGAAGTAACAATACTACACATTTCATATTTCGTAAAGTTGCTACTTCTGTCAACAGCCAAAAATAGTTGAAATGTCGTTCAAAACAAGAATATAAAAATAAATTTATCTGAAAATTCACGTTTTTGTGCACTACATAAATTACACATTGTCTAGAAAATTTGAGACTGAAAACAATAATTTTAGTTTTAATTGTTATCATAGACAGAAAAGAAATTCAAACGCTAAAAAAAGGGTTTGGAACTTTGGAGTGACCAAAACAAGTTAAGTATTTGAACGCATGCACGAAGACAGAAAAGTAAATTATGATCAAATTAATATTTACTATCTTTTTATTTTTATTTGTTAGAAAAACAAATAAATTATTATCAATAATGAAACACAAAAATAAAAAAATCAATAAGTTATATTCTCAAGGGTTGCATTTATTATCTGTTGTACTTTTAAACATTGTAGTGAGTGATGTCCATTTTAGGAATTGTTCATGTGATTACTAATCGATTAAAATCGATTTGCAACATTCAGTTAAGTATTTTGTTTCAAGCCAGCCGTTCTCTAAGGATTCCTTATGGTGAAACCGACGGGCTGCTCCCAGCCATTCTCCCGAGAGATGGCGCTGAAGTCAACATTTTTAGTTTATTTGAGTTTTTGTGTAATTGGACAATTATTAAGTCATAGGAGTAGTCTTAGCGGTTATCGGATATTACATTTTATTGGAATAGGTCATATCATTCCCTCAAAATCTCCCCAATTCGACAAATAACTTGTTTAGAACTTCTGTCATTGAATACAGTGTCGTTTACACACACATACATACCTCTGCGTTTACGAAGATTGAACACTAGATGGCGTGAATATAAAAAAACTAGTTTAAATTTTTCTGTCTATGTAAAAATAAGTTATATTTGTTGGCGTAAACTATTTTATTGATTTATAAATATGGGAAATAAATTATGTCAACATTGATTACAATAAAACGCAGTTTTATTTTATTTCATTACACTATTTTAATCGTTTATCAAAACAGAAGTATTTGAAGCAACATAATTTATAATTTTGGGAAATAAATTATGTCAACATTGAAAAAATAAAAATAAAAAAAATTAAAAAAGTACCTACCAGCCTCTTACTGTCCCACTGTAGGGCAAAGTAGGTACCTACATATGAATTGAAAAAGTCACATTGGCTTACCCGGATTCGAACCCACAACCTCATGAGAGGTGAGCGCGTTAACCACTGGGCCATCACGACACTTAATTTTGATTACAATATAACGCAGTTTTATTTTATTACATTACACTAGCTAGGTATTCAATATTTTTTCATCTATCTACCTAGGTACCTACTTCACGGCAAGAAAATCTTCAATACACTCGACCTAAACCGTGCTTATCAACAACTAAGTAGGTAAGTACCTACCAGTCTACGAGCTAGACATCGAGAAAACAGCCATCACAACACTTTTTGGCATACCTATTCAAATTTACCTACACGAATAGGTACATGTCCAGGTCTCAAGAATGCCGGACAGACATTCCAACGATTCATCTATCAAGTACTTAGGTACTTAGTAAGTACTTACCCGATAAGTAGGTACTTAGGTAGGTAAGTACTACTTACCTACCTACTTATCGGATTAGACTAGGTACTTATCTACGCATAAATTTCCATTCATCGACGACGTAGGTAAGTAGGTAGGTAGTACTTACCTACCCAATAATCGCATCTGAAAATGAAGTAAAATAAAAATAAATAAATATCTTGGGAGTTGGGACAACTCACACACGGCCATCTGATCCCAAGCTAAGCAGAGCTTGTGTTATGGTAACCAGACAACTGATATACATTACATACTTATATAATTTATAAATACATACAGTATTATAGATAAATTACACCCAGACACAGAACCAACAATTATGCTCATCACACAAAGTTTGTCCTGGGTGGGAATCGAACCCACTACCTCCGGCTTAAGGAAGGCGGAAGTAAGTAAAGCAAGCCACATCAAAGACTTACAGGAAGTCTTACGCAGATAAGAAGTGTATGATATCACTATAAATCCATCAAAATGCGTCTTCGGCAAAGAAAACCTCAAGTTCCTGGTCTATGAAGTGTCAAGCAACGGAATCAAACCACCACAAGGAAAAGTCTGCTATCTCTGCTTACCCCAGACCCGAGACGATTCAAGATCAAGACCTACCTACCTACGTAGATTTATCGGCATGATAAATTTCTACCGTGACAGCATAGTAGGTAGGTAGGTAGGTACCTAATAACCTAACGCAGATCATATAAGTACTTACAAGCACCGCTCAACGCGGTCCTGCACAATTCCAAGAAGCGAGATAAAACAAAGATCAAGTGGAACACAGAAGCGTCACACTCACAAGCATTCGAGTTATGTAAAGTTAGCATAGGTACAAAACGCAGCTTAGTTTGCTCATCCATCTCCATCACCAACCGACGCCAACTCCCTCACGTAGTCACGTGCGACGCAACGAACACCTGCGCAGGAGCTGTCCTTCAATAACTTGTAAACAAGAAATATAAGTAAACTACTGCTTGGCTAGGTACACCTACCTATTTCTCAAAGAAATTCTCCGAAACACAACAGCGATACCACACAACGATACAGTTCATACAGTACCTATACCTACGGTCTACGTTCGACAGAGTTATTAGCCTACCTACTTATCAAACTTCAGTCATAAACTCATAACTTAGTAAAGCGTAATTTTAGCTCTAGAAACCAAGTTTCCGTAGTGTAGCGGTTATTACGTGTGCTTCACACGCACAAGGCCCCCGGTTCGATCCCGGGCGAAAACAGTTGCTTTTTGTATTTTATTGCCGATCATAAAAAGTATCTTCACGCTTTTTTATTAATTGGGTGATCAGAGATATCTGAAAAATAAACATTTTGTTAAAATAAAAGTAAGCTACGTACTATTTCTCGTCTTGAAACTTACGTTTAGAAATCTATGATTGTTATCAAGGCCAAGTATGCCGCAAAACCAAATTATTTGTCGTATCAGATTACGATAGCTCACTTTGTTGTTTTTGTTTTTTTAAAAAAGCGTGAAGATACTTTTTATGATCGGCAATAAAATACAAAAAGCAACTGTTTCCGCCCGGGATCGAACCGGGGGCCTTGTGCGTGTGAAGCACGCGTGATAACCGCTACACTACGGAAACTTGATTTCTGAAGCTAAAATTACGCTTTATTATTATACAAACAATTTATTATAAATTCATCTCAAGAAAATCGTCATACCTACCCGGTACCAACACTCAATATTCTGCGAAACGTCTACGTCACACGTTCGACCATACCTACTAACGCTGTGCACAATTCAAGTCACCCTGGAATAAGAACAACACACATTATTTGTTTCTGAACGCACCATTACCGTGAACGTGAGCTTAGTAGTACCTACTACAAAATAAAACAAACTAATAATAATGTTTGTCTGTCTGAAACTATTTTTTTTTTTTTACTATTTTAAAATGCGTAAGTAAAAGATGTTTATCGTAACCCGGCAAAACCATATTTAGCAAATGTTTGCAAGTTTAATTTTGTGACTACTTTAGTAGGTACCTAGTTTACCGATTTATAATGGTTGACCAAAAACATATTCAAACACATTCAAATATGAAACACTGACTCATCATCACTGACACGTATGACGTAGGTAATCAGTATTGTGACGATATTTCAGAAAAATCACGGGCCAACATGCTGTTTTTTAATTTCTAATACCACCAAAAATATAATTGCGTATTTAGAATAATTAATTACTTACTATACCTACGATAAATTAGTTACAATATAGTCTCAAATACATACTGGAGGAATATTGCAATTTTAATCAATGAAAATGCATAGCATACAAAAAATACACAAGAAATTCCGCGCGCAAATCATAGCGCGTGACAACCGAAATCAGAATGTATTAGGAATTATTTTTCTATCATAGGTATTATCAAGTCCCAAACAACAAGTGAACGAAGTTTGGCAACGCTTTTTTTGTCAACGTATTCCATGTAGAGATGGGCAGAGGGTTTAAACCCAGCTGGGCGAAAAGGGCATAAACTGGGCAAATAGGGCAAAAACGAATTAACGTCCTTTTAAATGCCCAAAAACAGGGCAGAAACTATAATTAGTTAAATTCCATAGTTATTAAGACTTTTTCATTAAGTAGTGGTAAGATTAATATAAGATACATTGAAAATTATAATATTTAGCTATAATAAATTCTTTTACTTGTGTTCTCAATGTGACTGTAGTTTTTGTTGTTAGTCGTTGCTTTCTTGGACAGTTTTATTTGATTTTTGTGCTAATATTGATTACTATGGCTGATTCTGGACGTCATAAGGACATGGAAACCGCAGCGAGAGCAGTTGTCGTGCTTCAGAGGAAAAATCTCAGAGGTCTTTAGCAATACATGTCGGTGTGTCGCAAAGAGCTATTCGAAACATGTAGAAGTGGTACCAGAAAATCGCGAGTGCAGCTAGGAGTCTTAGAAAAGGAAATCCTAGAGCTACAACAGACTGCTCCTGAAGATCGCTGTATCAGGTTAACTGCCCGTCGGGAGAATATTTTAACAACCCGGGCTTTACAAACCCGACTGTGGCAATCAAATGGTACACGAGTCAGTGATCAAATCATTCGTAATCAACTCCACGAAGATGGCCAATGTGTCAGAGTATGTGCCGTTCGACTCAAACTGACAAGGGCTCACCAAGCAGAGCATTTAATGTGCGCTCGCCAACATTTGTACTGGACCAAGGCTAATTTTGGTCCGCTACTCTTTATAGACGAATGTAAGGTCAAGTTTTATAGTGATGACAAACAAATACAAGTGTGGAGAAAACAAGGCGAACTTTTGACAGAACCATGCATCCATAGAACAGACCGTTTCTGGGGTTTAAGTGTTACGTGAGCTGGTAATTCTGAACGAGGGTGCTGTAACTGCTACCAGTTATGTTTAGCGAGTAGTCTGACTTCATATCATTAACAGAGAGTGGGTTCTGGTTTTGTTTTTATGCAAGATAAGTCTTGTCCACATACGACCCGTATTACACAAAGAGCTCTTTCTGACACTAGTATTCCAGTTTTGCCATGGCCTGCAATGAGTCCCGACAGTGGCGTAGCTTGGGAGGGGCCGGGGGGGCCATGGCCCCGGGCGGCATATGTCAGGGGGCGGCAAGTGCCACGAATTTTTTAGTGCAGACCTGCACCGTATGCTCCATCGTGTCCTTCGGGCGGTCCACACAGTGGTGACACCCGGGCGTTTCCTCCCGCTGAATACGACACAGGAACCTCCCAAAACAACCGTGTCCGGTGAGGACCTGCGTCAGGCGGAAGGTGAGGACACCGTAGCGCCTCTCTAGCCACTCCTCAAAGAGAGGTCTTACCGCCGCGATTGCGGCGTGCCTGAACTTGGGTTGCGACAGTCGTATGCGCCATGCCGCCATGAGATCACACCGGAGCTCAGTCCGCAGTGCCGCGATTTGCCCCGGCAGCGGGGTTTCGCCCCGGCGCTGCGCCTCCAGATCCCATGGCAGCAATCCGGCAAGGAGGCTTGCCGCTTCGCCGGAGATCGTGCGGTATCCCCAGATCATCCGGATGGCCATGACCTTCTGGCATGCAACCAACTTGGCTGGTGGCCGCCGCCTGATGGTGGGGGCTCACACAGGGGCCCCGTAGAGGGCCATGGACCGCACGACTTCCGCGTAAAGCCTCCGGCAGGAGGCGCCTGGTCCCCCGAGGTTGGGCAGGAGCCACCAGAAAGCAGCCCCAGCCCGGTCCAATCGCGGAGCCAGACGTCGGAAGTGCTCCTTGAAGCTCCACCCCAGATGTGAACCCCTCCCACCAATATTTGGGAACCCGACGGTGGCGCGTTCCGAAGACCATGAAAGCACATGGCCTCGGACTTGTGCAATGCCACTTCGAGTCTATCGCAACCGCACGTGCCGCTAGGTCGGCCACCACCTGGTGCGAATTGGTGCGAGTCTCCGGCCGGCCCCCCCTTAGATCGGGCCCTGACTGATAGATGTATGTTCCTTTCGAAGCAGTGGTAAATTTTATCTTGATTTTCAATAAGTTATAGTCCGTTAAATAGAATATTTAAACTTTAAACTAATCATTACGGGGGGGGAGGGCAAAAATTCGGCCGGCCCCGGGCGGCAAAGACCCACGCTACGCCACTGAGTCCCGACCTCAATTCCATATTTAAGGGATCAACTGAATAGAAGCCTCGAGCAACAGTCAGGTGAATAGTGTACAGGACCTCATAAGCCCGCGTAAAAGTCTGTTGTAACGAATACTGGAACAAAACGTTACCCATCTGATTAAAAGTGTACCTGATAGGCTAGCGAGTGCATACGGAGTAGAGGCCTCACTCGCTTCTAAACATAGCATCGCTCACGCCACAGGCAAAAAGAAACAGTGATAAGTGAAAACTTTTCTCATTATTTTGCTGCAATTTCCCTAAAAAGTGTTTTTGATTTAGAAAAAATTAACAACTTTGATTATTGATTACGTTTAAACACTTTCTTAAAACCTAGCCTAAACACGGCTGTCCATAAAAACATGATAAACATTAATACTTTTTAATTTTACCCTAAAAACGTGGTGGGCCCTATTTTGTTTAGAGTAGTTTAGTTTTATTTTACAAAAACAAAACACTTTAAAGTAATTTGAACTTATTATGATGTAATAATTTGTGATATTTTACAATTAAAATAAATGCCCTGTTTTCGGACGTTTATTGGGCGTAAATGGACGTTTATTGGGCATTTACTCAATACGTCCATAAATGTCCAGGCAAAAACCCATCTCTAATTCCATGTAGGAAAGGACGGCAACGTTGCATATAACCTACACTACGAGTATTGGTATATAAGTTGCCACACAACAATAATAAATAATAAGTAAAATTGTTTAAAAAAACATAGATGTCGAAGGTCATTAGTTTTATGTTATTTTATTCTTGTTTTGATACGGTTGGAAAGGAAATCCAATTATTGAACTAAGATATTGATTTATCAGAAATTATTTTGCACGCCATCTAGTGTGCCAATTTTTAAACTTCGCCTTTCGTTTGCTTGTCAAAAGTACTCAAAAGTCCCGCAGTGTCACGCACACTACTAAAGAAGTGTCAATTTTTGCCGAGATTTCACTATTGTTTTTCTCAGTGAATAATGAATTTATTGGCTAAAAACTTCGGACGCGAGCACATTTTATTGTAAAGAAGTGATAAAATGATTAGTTTTAAAGAAAGAGTGTCTGTGTTTAGTGTATAACTCTAATGAAAAATGTATGGACGGAGGGGTCGTCGCATCCACCTTATGGAGAACGTAGACTACGTTTTTGTGTTTGCGCACGAATAGAATAATTCCTTTCTTGGTTCTTATTTATTTCTATGTAAGATTAACATAAATACAAATGACTTAAGACACTATCATAAAATATCTTAGAGAAATAAGGTGATTCTATGCTTTTGGATTACATGCCGAATTACATTAAGTCAAAATATCAATGTTCAAAGCAAATGGCCAAATAACAAACAACATTTTTTTTTAATCGAATGAAATTTTTCATTCAATTACCATAACATTGTGCAAGACTGCAAGTTAAGTTACAACACTAGTAACGAAGATGCTGTGTCGACTTGTCAAACTCAAATTTGTTTAGTTTTTTCAAGAAAAACCTTAAAAATCGTGTTTATTTATAACCAATGTGTGGCAAGCAGAAACTTCATTAGTTTTGTAGCAAATTGACCCCTAAAATTGGTCAGAATGTCGCAAAGGGATCCGGGACCTATACCGAATAGGTGGCTAAGGTGTCCACGAAAAGCTACGGGACTCGTTGCTGATAAGTTTATGGCTTTCAAGACACCTTTGGGAGCTCAATTTAATGATAAAGTACCAGAAGAAAACCGTTTCACACCATCCATGTTGTTTGTTTACATGAAAAGTATGAAAGTAAGTCACATTTTCAATGTTCGCTTTTCTTGCATTTGTTTTGTTCTTATCAATCATTTATTGTTATTGCATAAATTAAATAAGCAACTCCATTTACTTAATATCCGAAGAATTATTTAGTTGGCCTATAAATACCATGACACAAATAAAATTATTATTGTTTTCCCAGATATGAAATTCTATTTTTAGTAGGATTAGCAATTGTCCACTTACACTGCAAATGAGTTGAATACTCTCTCCTTGTCACTGATTTCTTATGTTATAAAATGTATTTAGACAGTACTAAAATGTAGAAAAAAGAAGAAACATGTTATTGAAGTGAAAGCAGTGTTTGATGATGAAATTCAATGTTTTTTTTTTAGATAAAGCTAGGTCTATGGATTGACCTCACAAACACAAGTCGGTTTTATGACAAGGCAGAAGTAGAAGAAACGGGTTGTAAGTATGTGAAAATGCAGTGCCGTGGTCATGGTGAAACACCATCACCGGACCAGACAAGGTAAACATAATTTTGGTTGATCTGTTACAAGAAAAATGTTACTTAATGCATTCTTCGTATGAAACTATGTATCCAACATGTAGGTGAAGACATCTACTTACTTGTAATTCCATAAAGGGGCCGTAAAACCTGCCAACAGTAAAAAAAAAATACAATTTATTATTGAGAAATCATGTAGACATCATTATTGGAGTAAATGTTAAAATATATGCCTCTCCTACAAAACTAGCACATTACCAACTTTTGAAACTTTCATTTGTTTTTATAATTTGAGCAAAATAAAAAGTCTATGCATATTCAGATAGTATAAAACAAAGTAGATTACTGCCGCATTAGACTTATATCTTTTAAAATATGCAATAGATTTTAATTCTATAAATAAGAGTGATTCTAAAGGAGGGTTTATGTTACCTACTACAGGGGTGGGTCGTTAGTGTTACTGTATGTTATTTCCATTCCACAACTGATGACATAATTAAAATAACTATTGAATTAAACAAATTATAATTTTTCAGGGAATTCATCTCATTAGTTAGTAGATTTGTGAGTCAAAAGCCTTTAGAACTGATTGGGGTGCACTGCACGCACGGCTTCAATAGGACAGGATTCCTACTTGTCTCGTATATGGTGGAGCATTTGGACTGCAGTGTTCAGGCAGCTATCAACGAGTTTGCTAGAATGAGGTTTGTATTTATACTAATTACTAGCACTCTCCCCGCGACTTCGTTCGCGTGATTTTTTTTACGGATCCCTAATTTTTTGATAATAAAATATAGCCTATATAGCACTCAGTGATAATGTAGCTTCCAATTTGTGAAACCATTTTCAAAATCGGTTTATTACTTCCGGAGGTTACCCCCTACATACAAACTTACAATAAAATGTTACCTCTTTATAATAAAGCTGAAGGGTTTTATTGTTTGTGTATTTGTTTAAACACTCTAATCTCTGGAACTACCAGTCTGATTGCAAATATTCTTTTTGTATATGATAGCTAGATTCATGGGGAATAGTATAGGCTATATGTATAATATCACGCTACGACCTATAGAAGCGGAGCAGTAACCTAAACGTAATATAACGCGGGTGAAAAAAAAACGCGGGTGAAAAAAAAACGCATCAAAGTCTCTGCCTGAAACTAATTTATAACATAACATCACGCCTGTAATCCCCGAAGGGTTAGGCAGAGGTGTACCCATTAGTACACCCACATTTCGCCAGTTATGTTTAAGTCCCATGTAATAGGGGGCGAGTCTATTGCCATCAACCGGGCACAAATCCAGACTCCGAGGCTGCTACTGAGAAATTCCTGATGGAAAAACCCAATAACACTTTGCCCGACCTGGGAATCGAACCCAAGACCTCATGTTCAGCAGTCGCGCTTTGCGACCACTAGACCAACAAGGCAGTCAATCCTAACTAATATTATAAATGCGAAAGTAACTGTCTGTCTGTCTTTCTGTCTGTCTGTCTGTCTGTCTTTTCTTCACGCCTAAACTACTGAACCGATTTGTGTGAAATTTGGTACAGGGTAGGTGTGAACCCCCCCAACAAAGGACATAGGCTACTTTTTATTCGACTTCGACTTCGTCTGCGTCCGCGATAACCGACATATACGCGGACGAAGTCGCGGGCAAAAGCTAGTTCTATTATAAAATAAAAATGAGTTTAGAGAACACCCAAACTTTTTAGGTCTTTTTGAAGTTGTATCTCACATTTTCAGCAAAATTGTTATCTGTTTCCTATGATTATTAGAAATGAATGACAAAGTTATTGAATGCTCTCTTGTATATATATTACAATACAAAGCATTGTGTAAGATTCAAATTAAACAACATGACTAATTTAAACGAATTTCGACTATAAGCTCTCTGAATAAAGTCCTTTTTTAAACTGAATGAGCACACATTCTCAGATTGTGGACTTGATTTAAGTATATTGATGCTTATATTGCAAATAAATAAGGGTCTGAGTCAGTCTGAAGATATCAAATATGAAATTTCAGGCCTCCCGGAATATACAAACAGGATTATTTGCAAGAATTGTTCCGTCGGTATGATGAGGTGGACTTTACACCGGCTGCCCCCATACTACCTGATTGGTGTCATGGTGAGTCATCCGCCTACCCTAGTACATATTTTAGGGACTTTAAACTTCAAATTCGTATCCACTCTTATCACTCACTATCTATCCGTCTGTCACAGAAATCGTATTTATGTGTAATTGTGTAATGCAAAATGTTATAAACTAAAGCTCTAAAAAACACCACAAAAACTTGCAAGCTAAATCTTGCAAGTTTTTGTGGTGTTTTTTAGAGCTTATTTAAAATATTTTATTTTAAACAAAGTTAATTTAGATAACTTTAGAAGACTTTTAGAAGGCAAAATATTTTTTTTTTTTATTATGAATTAGGTATATATTAACTGTCTTAGTATGCTAAGATCTTTTAAACTACGCAGCAGATTTTAATGCAGTTTTCATCAATAGATACAGTGATTCAAAGGTAAGATTAATACATATAGTTAGTATCTACATTGCACTTGTGCAATGCTGGAGTGGGTCACTAGCTATAAAATAAAAATAATTCTGAAAAAGTATCTTTAAAGTTATACTTACAGAAGTGGGAATCATTTATAAACTGCTGCCCTATTTTTTAGGGTACTGATATTCTATTTTAACTCAAGATACTTTTAACTAATTAATTTTCTTTATTACTTTCAGAGGAAGAAGAGGATGTTGACGATGATGTTCCTAGTAATTCACAAAATTCATCTTCTTCAGCGTAAGTTACAAAATAATACAATCAACCATAGAGTTACAAGCTAAGAATTTAACCTCTTTGCACTATGTAGGAAAAACTCATTGTTATTGCATGCATAACAAAACTTTTTGAAAATAGAACACTCAAGTAAACTATATCAGATTTCAAATTAAACGATGTAACTACTTTAAAACAATTTCGACTAAACGCCCTCGGAATAAAGTCCTTTTTAAACTAAATGAGCACACATTCTCAGATTGTGCACTTGATTTTTGTACCACTAACCACAAACATGATACATTGCAAGTATAACTAATTAAGCATCTACTAGCAGTGGATGCTTGAGTAATCAGTGATTGTGATAAGTTATATCTTTTGTTGATAGTATGATTGTACATAATAATTACTGTGTTTTTATTGTTGAATTGCAAGTAATACAGTAGAATCCGTTTATAACGACTCTCAAGGTGCCGGCGACACTTAGGGTCCGTTCACACAGACCGGCTCGGAGAGGAGATCAGATTCTTATCACGTTGAAAACAGAGTTTTTAGTATTTGTAGTAAGGTTTATTTTTGTATGTGCACTGCTTTTGTCATTAAGACAAATGACAAAAGCAGTGCACATGCAAAAATGTGTGAACGGACCCTTAGTCGTACTAACTGGATGGCGCAAAAAACGAACGAACACCAATGAATGAATTTAAGCTTGTTTTTATGTATTTATACTAGATTTTTCTCGCGAGTTCGTCCACGTAAATGTTGGATCCCCTTTTCATCCTCTTAGGGGGAAATAATGTTTATAAATGTAAAAGAAGTAGATTGGACCAAGGAATCACGTTATCCCATACAAACATTGCCCCCCTTTTTGAACCCCTAAAGGGTAGAATTACGGGAAATCCTTTGTTATCGGATGCCTACGTCATACAAAGAACACACCCTCTTTCTCTTTGCTTAAAAGGGGATCTCCTTTGAATTTATTGTTACGGTAATATGTTTAAGCAATAAAAAAACCTTTTTTTTTTTTAATAAATTATATGTTTTATTCTATGTCTTCGTATGTATATCAAATATATGGGTCACCTCAAAAAAAACCCAAATAAAAGAGTTTGTCGCTCGTTCTTCTCCATAGAAACATACCTAAGTTTTGGAAAGAGCAACTAGCTTCAACTTTCTGACTAATTAACCGACTCCTTGACAATTCAAAAGTGTCTTTACTCAATCATTTAATTCTTGTACAGCCCTCGCAAACACAAAGGTAAAGGAAGAAGAGAAACTACCCACAAAAAGGCTACATTCATGCCAGGTGTGAGAGGTGTCGAGCCCTTTGACACGCAGCCACGTCTCAGCGAGGTCCAGAAGAAGGCTCAGCAGTTCTGTGAATGGAATACCACTGGGTTTCCAGGTCTACAGCCTGTGTCTATGGATACAACGAACTTGAGGAAGTTGCACGAGAAACCTTATAGGGTCTCGTGGAAGGCTGATGGGGTTAGGTATGTATTTTTTGATTAAATTTCTTTAGTGGAACTATTGGTATGGTGATGTGTTGTAATCGAATAAAATACAAA
The DNA here is from genome assembly GCA_949316365.1 of Hoplodrina blanda. Taxonomy (NCBI): domain Eukaryota; kingdom Metazoa; phylum Arthropoda; class Insecta; order Lepidoptera; family Noctuidae; genus Hoplodrina; species Hoplodrina blanda. The sequence continues at coordinate 13,888,778 of OX438581.1, forward strand.
CACTAACATTTATTCAGTCCCTTTAATTTTAGTTAACTGTAAAGTAATATCTAATTAAAATATATTTTTTTTAATAGTTTGAAAAACTAAAAACACGCTTTTTGCACGCACTAATTTTTTACGTATCCCATTCAGTAAACCCTTTCAATTAATACCCATATCATGGGGGTACATTTCAAATAGCCAATCCGCCATCTTGGATGTCCGCCATGTTGGATTTAAGTCACGTGACTATTTTTTTCGTATTCCTGACAGCAAACCCTTTCATTTGATACCCATATCATGGGGGTGGATTTCAAACAGCTAGTCCGCCATCTTGGGGAGGCCGCCATATGGGATTTGTAATGACGTTTCTTAGCTAATCATGTATTGTCATCAGAACTCAGAGCGTGTGCAAAATTTCATCCTAATCGAAGACCGGGAAGTGGGTCAAATTAAGATTCCAAGATTTTCTTACATACATAGTTAGTTACAAGTGAAGCTAATATAAGCGTGTTAAAAAGATAGAAAGAAAGTCGTATCAAATATTCTTGACTATGTGCTGTTATTATATTTATGTTTATAACTGGACTAGGAAGTGATTACTCGTTTCGCAAGGAGAAAAAATATTTTGTTGTACCTATGTATAACAATAAATATGTACTATTCCACGTATGTCCTGAGGTCCTGACTGGATCTTGACTATTTAACACCCCCCCACCCCCCTGATTTGAAAGCTGGATCAGCCCTTGCCGTAACATCTCTAATTTGCATTCAGATATATGATGCTGATCGACGGAGAAGGTGAAGTGTACATGTTGGACCGAGACAACTGCGTGTTCAAAGTGTTCGGCTTGCGGTTCCTACACAGAAAAGATCTCAGGAGACATTTGAAAAATACTCTACTTGATGGTGTAAGTTTATTTAGTACTAGCGACCCGCCCCGGCTTCGCACGGGTGTATGTATTATACATATAAACCTTCCTCTTGAATCACTCTATCTATTAAAAGACACCGCATCAAAATCCGTTGCGTAGTTTTAAAGATCTAAGCATATATAGGGACAGACAGACAGGGAAAGCGACTTTGTTTTATACTATGTAGTGATAGTGACTAACATACAATCCTCCTATCGTATCGTGAGGAAACCTAGACTTATACCAGCCTTTTACTGTTCCACTCAAACCATGTCAGAGGCCCTTGAGGCGGTTTAGAAACTCTGACACTAGAGTGTGTGGGGTCGTAAGACCTTACTGCCCACACAATAAAGAAGAAGGACAATTCTATAACCTGATTTTTTACAGTAAGCGTAGAGCAGCAGTACAAAGTGCAGTCTTGCGTCCTTGTCTTTCAAGAGGTTGTCTTAAAAGACATAAATAATCAAATTAGGACACTCTTTTTTTGCTAGTCTGTACTATCCCACTCCTGGGCAAAGGCCCTCCCCAATACCGCACGTTCAAGCACATTGTTGGAGTTTCAATGGTCGGCATAGTGCCGAGAGTTGAAAATCTAATAATGCACCTGCACCTGCTATGTTATCTCTTCACCACCTTTGGTTGACTGGTAGAGAATGTCTAAGGCATTAAGTCCGCCTTTGTACTTGTATATTTGCATAAAATTTAAATAAATAAATAATGCAAAAATGAGCATAAGTGCTTCCCAAGAGAAAGTTCTTATTATAACTACAGAATTCTTGTTGCTTTATTCGTACATTTGTGGAGCAATTGTCGTATTTGAAATTATCATTTTTAAGTACGAGAACTTGGCCATCTAGTCAACTAAGCCCGCCGCCCGCGAATCGCCTTAATTATTTTTATATTTTCAGGAAATGGTAATAGACAAAGTGGACAACCAAGACATACCTCGATATTTATGTTATGACATTATAACCTTCGAGGGGACAGACACGAGCAAATTGGAGTTCTATCCAACAAGACAGAATTATATCGAAAGTGAAATTGTTAATCCTAGGTAAGCGAAGTTTTAGTTAGAGATAAACTACAATAACTTGACGCGCCCTTCCACAATTCAAAACGTTTGAAAGTGTTTGTAAAAGTATTGAAAAGATTCACAACGCATGTGTGCGTACTCGGCTCCCGAAACAAAAGCGATTTGTTGCTAGACTAGCGGCGTAATTAATCACTCATTATTACTAGTATGGCGCTGCACTGACATACTCTATGAAAATGGCAGGTGCGTTGTCTTGCGCGGTCGGCTATTTATGGTTAGTTGACAAACAAATCTGTCGGCCTGATACTGAAGACGATTACTCACAACTACATACAAACTCTTTCATACGGATGTGACTACACACATTGAAATAGTAATATGGAGGGGCGCGTCATGTTAAAGTAGTTTATCTTTAGGATAAGTGGACAACTCAATTTGGCAGTGGCCAAAATGGCGTGAAGCCGAAAATACTCGTAAAGGTGTTCTAAAACAGCGGTTATCTAACTTTTTGAAAATGGAACCCCTTTTTGAAAAAAACTACATATTTGACGATAATATCCATATAACGTTACAGGCATCAAGCAATGAAAGAAGGCATTATAAAGAAAGAGCGGGAACCATTCAGTATACGACTGAAGCAATTCTGGGAGCTAACAATGGCGCGACAGTTGTTAGGCGAGAAATTCGCTAAGACATTGTCACATGAACCTGACGGACTTATATTTCAGCCTTCTAAAGAGGTTAGTACTTCGCGAAAAAACTTGCATAAATAAAGTTTTGTAATCTAACCTCAAAACAAAAAAAAATATAACTGGTGATCTAAGCTTTTGTTCTCATGAGCGCTTTTCTAACACAGGACAGGAAGAACTAGTAAGGGTCGAATAAGGTTCATAGCTCATTTGCCATTCGAGTTAGGGTTTTAAATCGTGTAGGTTAAAGTTACTTTTCATAATGGCAAGATGAAAAAGGTGACAGCTCGCGGGCGGCGTTCTGGCAGCTCACGGTTAGATTTTTCGAGGCGATTATGGCCAATTATGACAGAGAAAACATTTTTTTTTTCACTTTGTGGATATTGTTTGGATTGTGAGTGATTGTTTATTTACCTCTGGTCTTTTATTTGTTTTTGTTTTCTTTACAGAGATACATAGCAGGTCCATGTGAGGACGTGTTGAAGTGGAAGCCAAGCAATATGAACAGTGTAGATTTTAAGTTAAAAATTGTCACTCAGGGTGGCCAAGGGTATGTCAGACTAGTACCTACCTATTTAGTTGCAAAAAAAAAAAAAATATTACGCCTGCCAAACTTGTTGCCAAATATTGGGCTGACTCAACTTAAGCTGTCGTCGACACGCTAAGAAGATTGCGCACGAATATTTGATATCGGTCCAGTAGTGTTTGAGCTAATTCGTTATAAACATACATACATAAACTCACGCCCTTTTCCCATGGGGGTAGGCAGAAACCACAGAATGCCACCTGCTAGGATCCTTACATACTCCTTTCGCCTCATCTACGTTCATACATCTCGTCATACAAGCACGCCGGTTACGAGTACTCCGCACCTGACCTTTCTGAAGAACCTTACCAATAAGCAAAAACAAACAAAAACACAAATCTTTCCTCTTTATAATATTAGTATAGAAAGAACCTCAAACGCTGCGCGATTTAGGAATCAAGCTCAGCAATTTATTTCTTAAATAAATAAAAGTTTTCATTTACAGCATCCTACCGACTAAAGTTGGGTACTTATACGTCGGTAAAATGGACCAGCCCTTCGCGTCAATGAAGGTGACAAAAGATATAAAACACCTTGACAATAAAATCATAGAGTGTACATTTGAGAACGGACGATGGGTGTTCATGAGGGAACGGACAGACAAATCCTATCCGAACAGCTATAACACTGCTACTTGTAAGTATATAAAGACCAGAAAGCAAATTCTCGTAACAAAAAACGTACAAAATGTAGTCGCAATCTCATCTCAGAAGCAATTAATGTCAAAAACTTGTCAAATATGTAGCCACTCAAACGTCAGAGTTTGACAGCTACTTCCGCTTCTAACGTCCGGTCATGCGCGGAAGTTAGAAGCGGAAGTGCGCCCAATGATGTATATATGTGGCGAGTCCTCTGGGCTTCTTTATACGCCCTAACGTTCAACTCAAAAAAGTTTTGGGCTTCTCTAGTCGCCCTGACGCTTGAGTCAGTAGACAAATTGTAAAACAATTTAGAAAAAAGTATTATTTAACAATAATAATTATATTAAAATGTATTACAAAGGAAAACATAAGATTTTCCTAATTATGTTTCGTTCACGGAGCCATTTGATTTCGATTTTAATTTTCCATTTGATCTCTCTTATCATAGGGGTTACAATGGAAATTATAAAATCACCATTTTGTAACGTCCGCCATATTGGATTTAATATGACGTCACTTTACTTAATGTGTTTCGCTCATCAAGCCTTTTCATTTGATACCCAGATCATAGGAAACCACTCTTATAAAAATTGACTCTTCGCCATTGCTAAATTTTCATGATTATAAACATTTTTGGGAATGGTCCTAAAGTTGTTTATGATGATGCATTCCATTAATTAATGTTTTTTTTTATTATTTCTTTCCCCAGCTGTCTGCGAGAGCATAAAGGACCCAGTAACCAAGGAGATCCTGCTGGAATACATAGACAACCACAGGTTTCACGACGACTCCGACACGATGCCGCCTCCCAAGCGTATGCGCCGATAGCGACCTCTGTACATAACGACACGTAAAAAAGATGGCGCGGTTGTCGATGTTATTTCTCTGTTTGTTGATTTTTTCATAGAGTTAAGGAGTTTTAAGTGTTTCAACAGTACAATGAAATGTCATAGGTGCTGAAATAGTTTAATATGTAGAATGCTTATTGATCATGAAAAATGTTAAATAAATGAATTGTAATTTCATGTTATGTTTGATAGAAGCAATAATGACAATCGAGCTATCGCAACACTCATCCTTGTTGATAATATAAATTTAATACATAAGTTACTTAATTGTATTGATATATTTGTTTAAGATCTTATAATATAAAAGGCTTTACATCCACGAAGCCTTGTTTTCTTTTTGGAATTCACATTGTAATGTGATTAATCTTTTGTGTAAGAATGAAGGCACATGGGCGTTGCTCGTGCGTTGCGTCGCACTTCTATAATTTTTTGCTTAGGCGCTTATTAAACTACCCAATTGATGGGTCCCTATATCCTAGGTAGAGTACAGAGGCGTATCTTGGGTGGCGCAAGTGGGGCACGAGCCACGGGCGCCTATATAAAGGGGGCGCAAAAATAATATATATAAAATCACTATCACTACATATTATAAAATAAAGTCGCTTTCCCTGTCTGTCTGTCTGTCTGTCCCTATATATGCTTAGATCTTTAAAACTACGCAACGGATTTTGATGCGGTTTTTTTTTAATAGATAGAGTGATTCAAGAGGAAGGTTTATATGTATAATACATTCACACGTGCGAAGCCGGGGCGGGTCGCTAGTATAATATAAAATCAAAATACACTACATTAAACCATTTCACACCGTTTTAATTAACTTCGTCATTTCATGATTTACTAGTGTTTTTGTTTTTATATTAACTTACAAAGGAGCACATCTATGATGCGTGCCCTAGGAGCCATTTTCTATTGCTGCGAGATAGGCCTTACTGCTGGTTCAATCGGGTGCTCCCGATCGCACTTGCCACCCGCGCAATGTAACTCATGCAAAATATTGTGCTGTCGGGTGCATACAACAGTACTTACAGGGGTTGTCGGGGTATTTTAACTTAAGTCTTGAAACAGATTTTCACAAAAAAAATCCGCTTATATGGGAAGCACATGGAACTTTTGGCTTCGTTATGAGTTTTTCCACCCGTTATGTGTAGGCGTCGCAACGCAACGACAACGCATCGTGTGGCTTCGCTCTAATATGGAATGTTACATACATTATGAAATAAATTTTATCGATAGTTAATTTATGAAAATATTTTTTTTATTTTCTATGAGTAAATTATGTTTTTTACCTTAACAATGTAGGTAGGTACACATACTATTATGCTCTTAGTACTCCTTTGGGTCAGCGCAGACCGAATTGCAAAATGCTCGCGCATGGTCGACCAAAATTTTTACTGCTCGAGCATGCAGGCGGCATGCTCGACAATGCGCGAGCCATCTCTGTTAAATATGGTCTGGGTTGCCCGGCGGCGGGTGTGCTTGATGAGTTTGATGCCAAACGTAGATGAAGGCATACTCGAACACGCAGTCGGCTTGCTCGAGCATCAAAGGGCGTGTATTCAATTTTGCGAAGTATGATAATAATCATAAGATATTTTTTTCAATAATCTCAGTAAATGCTCTGCTCTGCTCTGCTCTGCTCTTGGTGTGCGGTGACCCTTTCAAATCATGGTAAAAGCGTTTATGCCGTACGGCAATTATACTTAATTATAAAAATTTTCAAGTCCCTATTTTTCGAATTGAGTGAACCGATTTAAAAATGAAACTTCCTACGAATAAGCAGGATACATCATAGGTCTAAAAAGTTATCAGAGAATATTTTCGAAAAATCGTGTTACAGCTATAATGCGACTGATTTTAAGTGTTTCATAGAAACAAGTGATTTCTAATTCGTCAGTACTTTTATTTCGCGTAAACGCTCTTGATTCTTGTTCACACAACTTTACCTCAACATAAAACAGATTAGTACGAAACAAGAATGTTACTAAATCTTCATGAAAAGCCTTGATGTGATAAGGGGCAACTACATATAAATGATTAGCGCCATTTCTATTCCATTTTTTAATAGCGCGAATTATAGGAACGATATAAAAAACAAAATTTACCTTATCCTGAAAATTAGGATACTCATGAGATTTTGTTGTGATAGATCTAAAATAAACCGATTTAAACAAACGATTTTGCTTGGATTTACCTCCCAGAATTTAATAACAACATTTTAATAATAATTTTATCACATTACACGTAACAGCAACAATTATAAAAAAAAAATACTTTTTCCACCTGGCAATATAAATAAAAAAAATAACAGCGACTATAACTGACTGTCTAATTTGCCACCATATTGAAATTTCTTCTCTCCTTTAATATTGACAATATTTATCTTGTGTTCTTTGGCCAACTTCTTCAAATGGTGGTCAACATTGTATGCAGCGGCTGGCCACAAATGTTCCGGTGTTTTAGTATATATTATCTTCACCAACTCCATTGCATTTAGCTGTTTGTCACTGTTAAGCTTCAGTGCTTCTAATATTTGTTCCTCTCTTTGGGTTCTATGAGAGATGTAGAAAATTATTTTTTCCATCGGATCCTGAAAAATGACTAGTATTAGTAGGCTGTATCTATGACCAATTACCAGACCACACCAATTTCGGCCAATCCCTATAATGGCGCATTTTCATTAGTCGATAGGGCCCGCATGCGGGGAGTCCCCGCATGCGAGATAACAACCAATGAAAGTTACAAGTCGTTACACCGCGTGCGGGGATCCCCCGCATGCTTTATACCGACCGTGATATCGACATGCGGGCCCTATCAACTTATGAAATTGCGCCATAATGAACACGGTTCCCCGAATGCGGGCCCTGTGGCATGCGTTCCAGAAATCCCTCGCACCTCGCATGCGGGTCCTATCGACTAATGAAAACGGTTCCCCGAATGCGGGCCCTGTGGCATGCATTCCAGAAATCTCTCGCACCCCGCATGCGGGCCCTATCGACTAATGAAAATGCGCCATAAAGACTAACCAAGTACGCAGGAGATATTATAGTGCTTAACACTGTCACCGCCGGGCCAAAACTGTTGAAGGTCAAACCTCCACTAGCGTCGGTCACGGTTGACCCGACGCGGCGGTTAATGTGTTAAATATGTTCCCTCACTCTCATAGTCCGACAGGGTAGCTATCTGACACGACTGAGGAAAGATCAGGCGCAGGACCAACGGTTTTACGTGCTTTTCGATGCACAGCAGGGGTGTTACATCACCAATTTCCATACTCCAGGCTGCTACTGAGAAATTCCTAATGGAAAAACTCAATAACACTTTGCCCGACCTTGAAATAGAACCTAGGACCCCACGCTTAGCAGTTGTGCTTGAGACCAGGAGAACAATGGGGCAGTTAAAAAAAAATTACCGTTATAATATTCCCATGTCCCGGATATATAACTTCAGGGTTTAATTTTAATATTTTCTGCAAACTGTTCATGTATGTATGTAGGTCTTCAAAAACAGCAGTTCCTTCCCCCAGTATGCAATCTCCACTGAACAGGATATTTTCCTCCAAAAGGGTTAATACCACATGGTCAGTTGTATGCCCTGGTGTGTGATGGACCTTAACTGTAGCACCTTCTACCTTCAACTCCTGCCCGTCTTTTAACCAGTTCATTTTTATATGTGCTGGTATTTTATCATCATCATCATCTTCACTTCTTCTATGTTTCCAGACTTGTGGCCTTTCTGAAATAACAATGTTGTTCTAAATAAATTACTGCCATTTTGCTTTACAACGTCTCAGTGGAGCAGCTAAATAGCTAGATCGGGCCCTGTATGTAGGTACATTCGTAACATTCGCACATACGAAAATGTATGTCGAATCTCATAGTAAACATTGATCTTAGTTTATTACTTTGTTTTGTGATATTTTGAATAAATGTGTGAGATGAGGTAACTAATCTTGGCTGGATGTGTCGTGGTACAACCAACAAGAGATAAGTAACCAGGGTTGTCAGATATACTCGTAGTTAGGGCTGCCATCCGTCCGGACTTTCCCAGATTTGTACTACTTTAGAGGGTGTCTGTAACGAGTACACTTTTAGTGTCAGGTGAAACCCAATTAATTGAAAGTTAAGCGATAAATCAAACCAAATCTTAGTTAAAAATTATACATATTAAGCTTTAATCTTAAACTTTTATTGTGGTAAAAAGTTGTTTTTTGGGAAGAAAAACTCAATTTCACCCAAATGTCTGGTATTTTTTAAGTTTTTTCTGGCGTCGGCAATTTAGGTGATGGCAGCCCTAGATATAGATAAAGTTTTTTGAAACCAATGGATATTTTCAAATGTAATTTAATTTGAAAAGTAGAAAATAAACAGTTTATTAATTAAAGTTTCAGTCAAAGATATCCATTGATTTGTTAAAAATCTTCAACTCAATCGGACGACCCCCCAGTTACTTACTATACTTTGTTGACCGTACATGATACCCTCACAAAATATGCCATTTTTTCAGACTATTACACAGATGAAGTTGCAAGTAAAAGCTAGATTTACATGTTGACTGAGGGTGAACATTGGCTACGCAAAGCTAAAGCACGGCCATAGAAAAACACAGACAGTGTGTTTTCCCGCAGTCAACGATTAAAACAAAAACCATTGTGATGGCTCAAAGGAAAAGAAAATTAGTTTTTTTTTTAACAAATATCTCTAGATTGTAGTGTACTAAGTAGTTTTACCAAAACTAAGATGACAACAATACTTACCAGACACCTTGTCATACAGGTTCTCTATTCCACCAATATGGTCCTGATGCCAGTGAGTGACAATAATATGCTCAATGTTCACTTCATCTGCCTTTATCAAATTTGCTAAGTGAAGCTGGTACTCTTTCACATCTTTATCACCTGCATCTAAAAGAATCCGGCTGGAAAAAAAAACATGTTGCAGTCACATAAGGTAATTACCTTATGTGACTATGTATAATGGAATTAGCAATTTAAAATATTTAATTCAAGTGCCAGGTCAATGTTAATTTGCTGTAGTTAACTTGTAGGTAGGTAACTAGGTACATACTTTCTTCCAGTGCCTATCAGATATGTGTTGGTGCCTTGTAGAGTCATAGCGCTTGGGTTACATCCTAGAATTCTTATTACTCTTTTAGTGAGATTGGTCACCACAGGGATAATTGCTGCCATATTCATAGGGTCATAAAATCGTAATTTTTAGGAGATAATATTCGAAGAAATTACACTTTTACTCCACAAAATATTGGTTTCACAAATATTTTTATAAAACTACGTCAAAAAGGCTATGCTAATTGCAATGCACAATACAGTTAATTTAATGAATCGTTATGCAAAACAGTGAATAGTTAATGAATAATTTAACGTTTTATTTTCAACAATGAATTTAATCGAATTCCCAAATCAAACGTTATCGGTGGACTTTGACTTTGTCACTTGTCAAATTTCGTGACTTTGTTTTGTTCATTTTGACTTTCAGTCATAGAGGATGCCTAGAGGTTTACTAATATCATTATTTTCTTTACGTTTAGATAATTATAATCCATAGATTTTCGTTTGTTATATTATAATTATGTTGACTAAAGATAGCTGTTCTTCTTGTTGACATTTTAATGTCATTCAACATGACATGGCATGAACTTGAGCCAAAATAATTCGTTCAGAAAGTAAAAAACTTCTTGTTAAATTCGAAATTGCAGCTACGAACTTTAGGCCCGCCATAGACGGAGCGCATCTTGTAGTCGAGACCGACTGCTCTAGAGCGGTCGCGTTAAAGTCGTACACGACTGCAACACGACCGCATAAGCTTATTGCAGTCGACTACGACTGCTTGGAGCAGTTGTGTTCGACCGCAAAATAATACTGATGCGAGTTCATTTACCAAATGGATTTCGATGAAGAAACACTGGAGAGGCGCGCGGTCGGCAGCAACCGCTTGTAGCAGTCCGTGTATGTTGGGTCAGGCAGCTCAGCAGTCGACCGCACGGCGAAACTCGACCGCAGAGCGACTGCTCCGACCGCTCATGCGCGCTCTACACTCGCCCGCGAATCGCGCGCGAAGGCTGCGAAAGAGGGCGCGAACGCGGCTCCACACTTCGCGTTCGCGCCCTTTCGCGGCCTTCGCGCGCGATTCGCGGGCGAGTGTAGAGCGCGCATCAGGAACTGTTGGAGCGGTCCGTGTATTGCGGATATAAAGTTTGGAAACTGCAGATCGCCGCGCCGTGCGGCGACCGCATCTTGCTGTCGGTCTCGACTGCAAGATGCGGTCCGTCTATGGCGAGCCTTACTAAACTGTAGGTACAAGATACCTACATATAACATAAGAAGATAGGTACACTTTCTTAACCTATATCCCGGTAATCCCTCGGGTCGTAAAGGCGTATTGTTTGAATAAGTACGAAAAACAGTATTTTTACGTGAACAGAAATTCATTGACATTGACACTATTGACAGTCTATATTGAACATTTTACACTCACTCGTAACTGACAGAACAGTCTGTCTGGCACATTTTATTTGATTTGATTTTACATTTGACATCTGAAAAAATGGCTGGTGTGCTGGCGAAAGTAATTCAAAGAACAAAACCGCAATTGGGTACATATTTAGTATCATATAAACTTCATAATTATCGATATTACGTCATAGATTGAGTTCGTAAAACATGGAGTGCACATATAATTGTTATTGTTGGGATGCGTAGTTTATGGCTTACATAATTCTTACGTCTCGTTTTAGGCATTGTTGGCCCATTGCTAAATAGCGCCAGCAGCAATGTGCCGGTGCGGTACCAAGGGACGCAAGAAGGTAAACAATGTGGCTCGCCGTTGGCGGACTGCGACAGAGTCTTCACGAATTTGTACGGTCGTCACGACTGGAGACTTCATGGAGCTATGTGCCGTGGTGACTGGTTCATGACCAAGGAAATTTTGCTAAAGGGCAGCGACTGGCTTGTCAGTGAGTACTTTTAACGTCTAGTAAATTACACTTCATTCAAAATTACAACATTACATTAAAACGTCATGACATTTTATTCTGCGGTTTATGGTATAGCATTCAAACAATCTGACTGCTGCTGAGCATGAGGTCTTGGATTCGATTCCCAGGTCAAGCAAAGTGTTATTGTGTTTTTCCATCAGTAATTTCGCAGTAGCAGCCTCTGAGCCTGGATTTGTGCTCGGTTGATGGCAATAGGCTCACCCCCTTTTACATTTACATGGGACTTAAACATAACTGGTGAAATGGGTGTTCTAATGGGTACATCTCTGCCTAACTCTTTGGGGATTACAGGCGTGATTTTATGTATGCATTCAAACAATATTATTTCACATACCTTTCCACCCTTACTGGAGCCCTATTTAATTTGGCTATTTAATAAAATAATACACTAATGTGCTCCTCAGTCATGTGATTTGATTGCCTGCTTTTATTTTTACCAACAATACACAACAGCTAATAAACATCGGCTAAGGATTTGTTCTGTTCTCAACTGACTTTAGACTTAAGTGTATTGCTTATAAAAATCAAGTTTAATTGAAATTGGTTCATTAATTTTTATCAATAAACCATACAAATAACAAAAAAATCACATTTACAGATGAGCTTAAAGTATCCGGTCTTCGTGGTCGCGGTGGTGCGGGTTTCCCCACTGGCATGAAATGGTCGTTCATGAACAAGCCATCTGATGGTCGTCCTAAATACCTCGTAGTTAACGCTGATGAGGGAGAACCCGGTACTTGTAAGGACAGGGAGATAATGAGACATGACCCTCACAAGTTGGTGGAGGGTTGTCTGATTGCTGGCAGGGCTATCGGCGCTATTGCTGCCTATATCTATATTCGAGGAGAGTTTTATAACGAGGCCAGTAATCTGCAGGTTGCTATTGCTGAGGTAAGGAATCTTAGTAATTTCATTAGCTTAAGTTATTCTATAGTACCTACATACTAGCGTTTTCATGCGATTTATGTTATGTTTATGGTTACTGCTCCTATCCCGTGGGTCATAGTGTGATGATATATAGCCTATACTATGCTTGGTGAATCTGGCTATCAAATACAAAAAGAAGTGTTTGAATCTGAGTTGTAGTTCCAGAGATTGGGGCCGTTTAAACAAACAAACAAATAAAACTTCAGCTATATTATATTATTAGTATGGATTCATGTCTGGATAAGTGGATACTATTCTTTAATGTAAAGAGTCCTGGATAAAGACTACTTCTTGATAGCAGTAACAGTAGCTATAACTAAAGTCTTTAACCCATTGTCTGTCAGGAATAGAGTAGTCTTGACTTTGACTTTGACTTTGACAAGTAAAATAAACGTAAAATATCATCGTCCAATGGCGGCCGTTCGCGTTGAATCAAATTTTGTACCTATGCGGTACAGTTGACATTTGGAGCGTTCACTTTTGTACCGCATAGGTACAGTTGACAGTTGAGGAGTTAAGTACAATTATGAACCATATTGAAGAGATAACTTTTAGGAGAACTTGTACCACCCACCATGCGGTACTTAACAGCCAACAAGCTCTTAATACACACAGTAATTCTTTCGTTCTAGGCCTACCAATGTGGCCTCATCGGCAAGAACGCATGCGGTTCCGGCTACGACTTTGACGTGTACGTCCACCGCGGCGCCGGCGCATACGTCTGTGGCGAAGAAACCGCGCTCATCGAATCCATTGAAGGCAAGCAGGGCAAGCCCCGTCTGAAGCCCCCGTTCCCCGCTGACATCGGCCTGTTTGGATGCCCCACTACCGTCAACAATGTGGAGACTATTGCAGTTGCGCCGGTAAGTTTTTAGGCTACCCGTGTCTTTGCTCGAGCCAGCCCGCGCCGGTAGCTTTAAATTCGTCCCGAAATAATGTTGAACCGATTCAGCGTGTTTCCTTGCTGCCCTCTTACAGCGACGCCATAAGCCAAAATAAACTAAGCATGTAGACTCTTAGTTTATAAGTATTTTTAGCCCTGGCTGGAAGCCTTCATTTTTAAGGCACCACAGAAAAGTCCGGTTAAGCAGCCGACAACCTCGGTAGGTCGACCTGCGAGATTACAATTTAAAAAAGAAATTGGCTAGGTACTTGCTTCTCCTGTTCGACCAGTACAATATTTACGTAATTTTCATTTATTAATTGGTAATGAAACTAAAATTTAATACTATGTAGAGAAGTAAGATTATCTGTCACAGTCTTATACAGTCGCCAATTACAGGCCAATCAGCATGCCTAGTTATAAGATAATACATAAAATGACACATTTAGAAATGTCTCTCTCCTCTCTCTTGAATAAACCTCTTCACCGTATAACCTAAAACGTCTGCCTTACAGACCATCTGCCGTCGCGGAGGCAAGTGGTTCGCGTCGTTCGGTCGCACGCGAAACAGCGGCACGAAGCTCTTCAACATCTCCGGCCACGTCAACACTCCGTGCACCGTCGAGGAGGAGATGAGCATCCCCCTTAAAGAGCTGATTGAGAGGCATGCAGGTGGCGTCATTGGAGGATGGGAAAATTTACTAGCTATCATCCCCGGTGGATCGTCAACGCCTCTTATTCCTAAACAGTAAGTTACATTTTAACTGAAAATTAGGTTACATGTTCCTCCCATTCCCATCATTTTGTTCTTTTTTTTTTCTGGATCATACCTAGGAACCTTTGGTTACGGAGATATTAAAGGTTTAGGTATGGAAACTATGTAGTTTTAAATGTTATTTCTAAACTTTAAATATCCCCACTACCACTGTTCTGTTGTATGCACCCTAAGCGCTCTTACGCACTAGCGGTTAACCGCGGGGGCGGCTAACCGCGCAGCTAGCCGCTTTTCCAGTTTAAGCAACCGCTTTAGCTTTTGTGGCAGTTTAGTGCGTACAATCATAAGCGGTTGCATATTAAACTGGAAAAGCGGCTAGCCGCGCGGTTAGCCGCCCCCGCGGTTAACCGCTAGTGCGTAAGAGCGTTAAGCAATGTTTTGCGTTTGTTACATTGCGTGCTATCAAGAACATTGATTTTTAACACCAAAAATAAAAGTATCGACTTTTTATGTTTGAAATTGTGGATAGGGGTCCTAAAGATAATTCAAAAACTACATTATAACATTTGTTTACAAAAACCCGGCTGTCATACGTGGATCTTTGACAGTCGTAATGGGTCTTCAGAACCCCGAAAGTCAAGTGAAAACCAGTCTAACCAAGGGATATGATATTACTCAGTTACTTGTTTGTGGAGGTCAGACGGCAGTCGCTCCATTTTAAATAGATGGTATTCAGCTGCATCCGGTTAGATTGGCAGCCGACCCCAACATAGTCTGAAAAAGACTAGGCAAATTAATTTCGTTTACAAAAATCTTTAATCATTATTCCATCAGTGTGTGCGACAACGTGCTGATGGACTTTGACGGTCTGCAAGCGGCACAAACGGCCCTGGGAACAGCGGCCATCATCGTGATGGACAGGTCCACGGACATCGTGAAGGCCATCGCTCGCCTCATGATGTTCTACAAGCACGAGTCGTGCGGACAGTGCACGCCGTGCCGCGAGGGTGTGTCGTGGATGAATAAGATTGTTTACAGGTGAGTTGGGGTGTTTATAAAACCGGCCAGGTGTGAATCGGACTCGTATACGAAGAGTTTCTTAGCACTGTACAATATATAAGGTGTAAAAAAATTAACTTTAAGAATTTCGAGGGGACATTGTACTCCTCATTATGAGCAACTTTTACTATGAGACCAAACCTGAAATCGCGAAAAAAAAATCAGCTGTTCCCTACGTTTATGTTCGCATAACTCGTCAAAATGTATGGAGAAGCTGATTTTTTTTTCGCTGTTTCAGGTTTGGTCCCATAGTAAAAGTTGTTCATAATGAGGAGTACAATGTCCCCTCGAAATTCTTAAAGTTAATTTTTTTACACCTTATATAACAAATTATATTTTTTTTCAACACGTTTGTTAGATTATTTTAGTAAATAGTTATACACCGTCTGTAAAAATTTCAAATGTTTACCTTTTACGGTTCTAAAGATACAGCCTTGGGACAGACTAAGTCTCAAATAAGCCATCAATTAAAAATGAACCATAACTCAACAAGAATAGAGTAGTAAATTGCGTGCAATTATATCTTGCAAGTAATTACGCAACAATAAAATAATTTATGTTTAATATTAAAATAACATGTGGAATGGTGCAGAATTGTACATGTTGCATTATCCAAATTTTCCCATAATTGGGTAGTAATCAGGGACCGGACAACCCCGCTTAAGAGTTAAGCCTTTTGACAGGGTAACCCGTACATGGGGTAACTCATATCGCAGTGTTACCTTTTGTTCGAGTTACATCTTCGAAACCCAGGGAAATGGTTAACACCTTTATTATGGTAACCACGTGAAGAGGTTAACCCTTTTAATGGCTTAAGCCTTTGAAGGGGTTAACCTCTTCAAAGGCTTAACCCTTTTAATGGCTTAAGCCTTTGAAGGGGTTAACCTCTTCAAAGGCTTAAGCCTTTGAAGGGGTAACCTTCACGAAAAGCTTTTATTCGTGTTACCCTGAATTACCCAATAAACTTGAGTTGTATGTAGGTGGGGGGATACCTGCACGTGCACCCGAGCGGCGCCTCATTGCCTTACCTACTATTCTTATTTAGTTACGAATTTATTTGACAACGACGAATTAACAAATATTAAACCTTACCTATACGGAATTTCACCATAAATTACATTTGCTTGTGTTATTTGATGCATCATATACAAAATACCTAACGGTGTACAGCATTTTCACAGAAATAATAGGTAACTAAATTATTTGCCTTTGCTATAATATTTAAGGAAATACGTACTACAACACGCACAAGAACTGTAAGGGCGATTGTGCACTACAAGGAATTTTACTGTCCGGCAGTCCGATATGGCACGCCATATAATGTATATACTAGTTTGTGCACTATACGTAATTTTACCGTCCGACATTTTACTTTTGCCCATTCCGGAACGGAACCAAGAAACTCATCGTTCAGAGCTAAACCACAGAATAGAGAGACCAGAATGAAAGCTTCCTATCCTAACAGTGTTCAAAATTTTTAATAATAATTAATAATAGTGGGTAGGTATGTATTATGATTAAATAAATAAATAGGTAGGCAGGTGGTACTTATGTACACACAGCAAAGCAGATAGGTATGCAGGGTCGTCAGATATAGTTGAAGTTTTCTTAGAAAACGATGGAAGTTTTCGAATGTAATTTAATTTAAAACGTAGATAATAAATAGTTCTTTATTTAGGTTAAGTTACAGTCAAAGACATCCATCGGTTTCTTAGAAAACTTCAACTATGTCTGACGACCCTGCATACCTATCTCCTTTGTTGACTGTACATAATTAATCATACTATGAAGTAGATATGTTACCGGCAATCTGTGTAATCCGGTATTCTATATAATACCTAGGCAATGTATAGAATACCTAAAACGGACAGGTAATGTATGAAATATTATTTATTTTATACTTTGCCTAGGTATTCTATACAATACCGACAGCGCAGCCGGCAATGTGTATAAAAGAGCAGGAAAGTCCTGGTCGACGGAACCCCGCTGCGCGGGGCTCCTATTTCAGGGTGGTTTAAAAAAAAAATAATAGTCGGGGTGCCCCAAGTCTTGAATTCGCTCCGCTCGCTTTAGATGAACCACATATTATTATTGATGACAATTTTTTTAGACAAAAGCCATTATTCCATATTCATCCCTCCGTTAGGAGTTATCTGACGATTTAAAAATTTAGCCCTAAGACATAATGTAAGAACTTTAGACCCGAACCAAAAAAGGGGTAGAATTGTGACTAGCCATTCCACACCACAGCCAAGTTGGTTACAGTTCCTTGGCTAATACCAATTCTAAGATTTACTTGTAAAACATATGATTTACAGTAACCTATAGACCAAAATCTATTTATTTACACATTGCCGGTGGACCAGCAGGTACTCTATACAATCCCTAGGAATTGTATACATTACCTAGGTAAAGTATGTAATGGAGAATAATATTCATAATGTTTCATACATTGCCTGTACGCCCCAGGTATTTTATACATTGCCTAGGTATTGCATAGAATGCCTGAATTATACAGATTGCCGGTAACAGATACACATGACATAGATAGGTACATACATTACTTACTTTTTTGAAGTTGATTACCTACTTAATCAAATTACTTTGACTTACTCACGGACGGTCATGGCGAAACTACCTAGGTATAATGTTTCCTTCCTTGTTTTACTATTTTACGAACGTAAGTTAAGTAGGTACCTACTACCTACCTATCTAATAGAAAAGGCCAAATGGAATCTTATTATGACGACTTACAAATATACTTACCTACTTTGGTAGGTACCTAGGTACTATTCTACAAACCTACTAAAACAAAAATACGAAACGAATCTTAATTCGTCAATATACCTAAGTAGGTATATATAGGTAGGTATAGCCACAGTATAAAAATACTACAGTAGGTGATCTTCATAGAAACGGTCGCAACGCGAGTCATACCTACGCGCGTCGAGTTCGGTACACTCTCGGTACACAAACAGTCTTGACTGCGCCGCCGCGCCGCCGCCGTAGTGACGAATGGATCACAGAGTACATTTTTATAAAGGAATGGATGGTGTAATATTTTTGTAAGCAGTGAGCGTGCGATTTCTCAACATGGCAAGGAGAAATTATAAACTATATTGTGCAGTGTTTGGTCGCTTGAATTCTTCGATAACGCACCCAGAGATAACATTTTTTAAAATACGAAAAGTAAGACTAAGAACAATTAAACACTTACCTATAACCCGGTTCATTAAAGAATGGAATCTAAAATGGTGGCATGTACTTGCGTTGACAGATAGTACAGTCAGCATATAAAATTTCAAGTTAAAGTTTTTTTTCACTTGGACCGATTTACATAATTTAAACGAATAAAATGGTTGTAGACCTATACCTTTCATTTGACACCAAAATCGTTAAGATATCTCAACAAACAAAAAATCACATTTTCAAGTTCCTGTCGTAATTAAATTAAACGACTTATTGTTTGAACGCGTAACATTTCTTTCAAAACTATCTTTATCAAACTTAAACGTTAAACAACATCATAAAAGGAATGTTAAATTTAAAAAATGAGACATTATAAGTACCTACAAAAAGGAAGCAAATCAAGACTATTATTTTTTCTGCTTACGGTACGCGCTGGAGTGACTATAGACGGCACTAGTGTGCGAGCGAGAGAACATGATAAGCGCCGCCATTTAAGATTCCATTCTTTAATGAACCGGGTTATACCTACTATTACGTATACGTAATTTGTTTATTTTTTTAATACTTATATAACTACACATTTCGCTTTTTCCACCGAGTAAAATACTTGATAATTTACTAATAATTTAATAAAATACATAAATAAATTGTGGATAGGGTGTAAAACTAAAAAGTGATACGAATGACCTAACTACGCCGTTCCGTAGAACTGGTAAAATAATTAGGTATTTACCATAGACGAAATATCATTATGAAATGATTATGAGAGTAATACCTTAATGGTAACCTATTACCTGGTAATGATACCTGCCTACTTAGTGAGATTTTCATTGCTGTAGATACGGCACACGCGATGAGATGGTTGATATTAAATAACGTTTGCAGCAGTGCGACATTATTGGATGGGTGACCAAAGTGCTCCTAGCTGTAGCTATAGCTAGTAATGTGAACGTTAATAAGCTGGGATGCAAACAGATTTTATAATTACTCGTTAGATGTTTCTTTCATTTTGGTTGAGTAAGTAGATGTTGAAGTTTGTAAGGATTGGAGTTTGGTTTCCTTCGGCGAATTTTTTTTATTAAATCTTTGAATTATACCATGGGTGGCCAAATTATTAGGGATAGCGCTCATAGAAATGTATTATCTAGTTGAAACATTATTTTTAAACAAAGTAATAGATTTATACGGGGTTTTTTTTATTTGATGTTATTACTGATATTAATATTATGTTTTGATGTGAAAAAATTGTAGAGCTGGTACCTTTTTTTGAAAAGTGATGTGACTTTCTCATTTAGTTGATTTTTGTTGAAAATTACTCTTATTGTAGCAGTGTAAAAAAAAATCAGATTGACATTGCAAGTTTATTTCAGCTAACCGTAGTCAGAACGTGAGTAATGTTTCGTATAGTGGTACTATTTTTAATCTTAATACTTGAATTTTAATGTTATTAAAGTTATAACTTGAAAACCTCAAAATTACTTTTTTTCTAGTATGGGCAAGGTTTCAGACACATCTTCAAGAAAAATTAGAGAAATAAAAACATTAATACTGCACTCTACACATGCCCAGAGAGGTATAGCAACAATTGCAAGTGTTTTAAGGTTTGTAGTTATTCTAATAAAAATATAAACTGAGCAGAACAATACTCTGGAGGTAGGCCGTGTGAAAAAATGTAGCAGAAAAACGATCACCACTCTTCGTACAGATCGAAAAATCAGAGATATCTGCCTTGAAAATCGTAAAACGGGTGTTGCCCGTTTGTCTACGATGATGAACGATGAAAGAAAAGGAGTTTTCGAAAGGACAGTACAAGCGCGGTTGGCCGAAGAGAACTTGATAGGTCGTCGGCCAATCAAGACACCACGCCTCACAGAGAACATGAAGAAGAGACGACTTCAATGGGCCAGACAACACCGAAATTTTTCTTTTGCAGGCTGGAGTCGGGTAAGAATATGTCTTTTAATAGAACAGCACGTGGTGTTTGTCACTGTATTACGATTTTGTAATATTTTTTCAGGTATGCTTCCGATAAATCAATATTTCAGATTTTGCTCGACAAAATTTATTTTGTGCGACGACGCCCTGCGGTATAACTTCATACAGACTCTGCATGAACTGCCTTGTGGGGGGGCTAAACACCCAATAAGTACCATGGTGTGGTCTGTGACCTTTTCGAAAGGCATTTAAGGCGCCTATACATCGTTGTGACCGTCGAAGGGAACATGAGGCAGGACCAGTACCAACGACTTCTAGAAATCAAATAACGTATAATTTTTTTTTCCAAAAATAAATAAATAGTTTTGCCTACAGACTTGATGTTTTTATTACCTCAATTAATAAATCCTTTAAATAAAAATATCCGTGGGGCCTAAGACAACCCATTTCCCTGAAAAATTTAAACAAACTAGAAATTATTAAAATCTCGGCGCTGTCCCTAATAATTTGGCCACCCACTGTAAGTACAACGCAACATGTATTTTTATTTAACACTATTTCAATCACAATGAATTATTTTTTTAAACTAAAAAAAATATATTTTTATTCACATAACTAGAAAGAAACTCAATAGGTTGATGAAATTAAAATACTACCTATGTGCGGGCAGCCCTAACGCGTGAGTACGTAGCACGAAGTCGTAGGTACTTAATTCAAGGTTACGGCCGAGTGCAACTACTGATTATCTTTATATTGTGGTATAGCTGCGCGTGTAGTAGTAGTGTACCTACGCACGGGCGTTAGTATGAAGCTTGGATTCTGGTCTCTCTATTCTGTGCCTAAACTGAGGCGTATCATCCGAGTAAAGACGGACAAGTGCACAAGCCAATCATCCGTTTTTTTCATGCCATATCGGACCGTAAAAAATCGGACCGCCGCGCGCCGGACAGTTAAATTCCGTGTAGTGCACAATCGCCCTAACACTGATTTACTTCCGTAGCTTCGTCCGACTTCCGAATTAAATGACGAATGATGAGACTCAACAAGTTTAAACACGAATAAAGAAATATGTTGCGATGTTTAGCTTGTGCGACAACCAAAATTGAACTGTAATATCATATTGACAATAATTATTATTCTATGTTTACAAATCGCTCTGTACATGCAACAATGGCGCCGGCGGGCGATAAGATGACACATGTGGTCTCGGTCTCGCAATTTTCAAACTAATGTCGATTGTAAAGAGTGCATTTTACAGTGTCATGGGCTGGAATGGGTTACCCTGTTACCGTGTTACAGGGTATTGAAAGGGTAACCTTTTTCGGAACCGGTTTCATGGCACCCGTTCGAGGGTGTAACATGTATCATAGGGTTTTTTTTTTAAGCGCTTAAAAAAACCCCTTAAAAAACCCTTTCAACGAGTACCCGGCCGGTCCCTGGTAGTAATCACCATTACCAATCATTCCAAAACACGACTTCTCCAAGAAAAGCCTTGAAAATCCGATTAATTTTCAATTACCTGTAAAATTCGATTTTTAATTGCTTTGAAATCAGTAAATAGTTTCTCATTTAAGTTAACAAATAAGTGAAGTCACAGTTTGCTTTTACCATTAAAAATATTTGAGGGAATCGCGTTTTGGCGAGTCTTAAAAAGTGGTAATCACTACCCAAGTAAATGAAATCTAACCATTCCTTTTATTTCGTTACAGAATGGTTGATGGTAACGCTTCGCCCAAAGAAATTGACATGCTATGGGAGATCTCCAAACAAATTGAAGGTAAATACAGTGGCTTCGAAGTCATAATTAGAAGTTGTGCAACATTGTTGCTGCAACATGTGTTCATGTTTATTATGTTATAAGTGTATAGATTAGTCTCCTACAATCTTGTCTTGGCGTGCCGTCCTGCTAGTTGGGCGCCGAGCCGTGCCCCTGGTTTTTCGAACCAAAAATTAGCATGTGAGATCTTGGGTTCGATTCCCAGGTCGGGCAAAGTGTTATTGAGTTTTCCCATCAGGAATTTCTCAGTAGCAGCCTCGGAGCCTGGATTTTTTCCCGGTTGATGGCAATAGGCTCGCCCCCTATTACATGGGACTTAAATATAGCTGGCGAAATGTGGGTACACTGCCTAACCCTTCGGGGACTACAGGCGTGAAGATATGTTATGTTACAATGTTACACAAAACATAGTGCCAACATTGCTTTCATTGTCCTACATTGCTCTTTGTCTCTAGGACACACAATCTGCGCCTTGGGTGACGGTGCAGCGTGGCCAGTCCAAGGACTCATCAGGCACTTCAGACCAGAACTGGAATGCCGCATGCAAAGATACGCGCTGTGCAACGGGCCAAGCAAGGCCGAGCGCCTCTACTAGACCGACACTAGCTTGTATCACGATGCTATGTTGCTATGCGTTGCGAGATGGAACGAATACCACGGAATATTATTCGCATGGAGTACTAACTCAGTGTTTGCCGGACCGAGCGTGGTCGGCCAAGAAAGTGGTCACTAGTTAAAATACGTAGAAAATAGTCTTTATTGCTATACAAGTTGAACCTAAGGGAACACGTTCCCGGAATAAAAAGTATTCTGTGTTAATCCAGGAAATGGCCTATCTATGTGGCAATTTTCATCCAAATCTGTTCAACGGCTTACGCGTAATTGAGTAAAAAAGATCTTCACAAACTTTCACGTTTATAATATGAGTAGGATAATGTGCAAACAATTTTCGAGAGTGTTAAACTACTTTTTTGGCCGACTATTAATGGAAATTTTACAAACATTTTGAGGCTTATATATCTGTCCTCGGAGCGGTGTGTACTCTGACTAATATACGTATGAACACTCCATTTAATGCTACTCTGTGATTTTTTTAAAGAACACATTTTTCAATTTATGTCGTCAGAAACAAAGAACTACCTTATCTTTTACGAATAGTACAAAATATCGTTAGAAATGTGAACTCAGACATCTTGGCGACATATTGGAACGCGTTTATCGCTGTAATAGATAAAATCATAGATAAATTACTGAAACGTATCTATTATTGCTGAAAAATCGATTATTTTACTACCTAGGGCAAATGTTTAGCAATATTTAAGTCATTAAGAGCTGCAATTACATTCTGAGTATTTCGTCATCAAAACAATGAAAATTCAAAATGGAGGTTCTATTTCACAACACATTGCAACAGCGAAAATTAAACGTAGTCATTATGACGTCAGTAGCTACTCTCCGATAATGTTACTATCGTTATTTATTTTGTTATCATGTTTCCGGGACTCATTTCTAACACGATTTTTTATATTCTCTCATATTCCCCTTTTGACTTGACGGAAGAAATCTTCATCAAATGCATTTGATAAAGATTTCCTTGTCAAGCGACGCTTTGTAGGTTTTTATTTATGTAAATACAGTGGGCAAGATTGTTACTACGTAAAGGTGTCTCTACTGCGCATGCGCAGAGACCGTGCACACTACGCGCTTCAAAAGTCTATGAATAACTTGCAGTGTTTATAAGATGCAAGCAAACCGCACTGTTCTTGCGTGTACGCAGGTGTGTGGACCTACCTTTACAGGCACGTTGAACACCCAAAGATGCAGCATTATAGCTGTCAAGTCTTGGCTGAATGTGTCTCGAAAATAAAAAAGTTATTACGCACCATCTTGAGTGGCTAATGTATATTGCCTACCTAGTTCCCTTTGCCTTTTGTATAATATATATTTATGTATATAAATGTATTCTCATAAATTAAATTAAATAGAAAATGTTTTCCTCTTTAACAACTTTCATGTAGTACAATAATTGGCCTGAGTTTTATAGCAATATGACTCTTATAACAACACCGTTACCGTCGTTAATCGCATACGGGTGATCAAGTAATTTAGTTAATTTTGTATAATATTATAATTAGAGATAAATGTTCTGAGATTTATATTATGTTTGTTTTATTACGATTTTCCCATGTTTTATTGTTTATGGTTTTCCCTAACAGCTTATAGGCTAGTTCACCTATGTATAGTACCTTACCTATACGTACCTTGTTATTGTTGTAGTTTTTGCTCTAATAAAGCAATATTTAATATTAAAAACGTTTATTTTAAATCAATTAAAAAGCAACTATGTTTATTTTTAATCTGCATCAAATATTGCGAAAAGAGACATGTTGTTTCGTTTTATAATCCAGTCAAAATATCACAAAAACAAATAACGTTAAACGCTATCGATAATCCATTATTAGTGTATCTACCTATAAAGCCATTTACAGAAAATGAGTCACCAAAATGCAGTCATTTCAAAAATAGAACATAACTGTAATTTTTAAATGGAATTTAGATTTCATGAAATACCATAAATAATTGTATTTCTTCATTTCATCAAACCTAATGCGGGTAGTTCGAAATAACACCCACCGCTCAACACGATGACACTCACATTCCCAACCCAATTCTGTCAGTCTGGGAGTCCGCAGGAACGGTAAACTTTGGTTGGCGCAGTGGATCTCGCCATATAACGCTCGGATATATATCGTCAGGGGATCTCGGCGCTAAGCAAAGAAAGAAATCCAGCCATATTTCGAAAGTTTCGAAATATGGCTGGATTTTTCGAATCGAAACATTACTTACCTTTGAACGCTTTTATTCTGTTACTCTGTCTCTATAATAATATCTCGTTGATGCAATGACGTGTACTTTATTGTTTTATCTGTAGGATTTATGAAACAAAACTAATCAACGGTTATCTTTTTCGCAAAAAAAAAGCCAGTCATTCTGAATTGCGGACCAACTTCATCCTCTGATGTCATCAGAATATCGTCACGTGGGTGAGTACTGTGCCTTTTACTTTATTGGAACAATACGTGACATATTTTAAGGTACTAGCAGCTCCCTGCGATTATCTATGCTTGTTTTTTTTTACCAGTGTTAAGGTACGTCTTTGGTAGCTGCTCCGGTCCCGTGGATAGTAGCGAGATGTTTTATAGCCTAAGCTCATGAATCTGGCTATCTTATACACAAAATATATTTTTAAACAGTTTCTACAGGGAAGGAAACTACTGGAGTACTTACCTGCTGAGTTTGTGAGTATAGTACGCGCCACGAAAGATGAGACTTGACAAGCGTCGATTCAGAAATGGGGAGCTTGCGCAGGTATGGATGTACGAAATAGTTGTCCATAATTTGTGTATCTATTCATTCAGGGATATTTCGAAAACATTTAGATTAAAATTCTTAAACAATTACGAATTAATAAAGTTTGTGTGGTGTGACAAAATCTCATCTTTCGTGGCACATTGGTACTATATAATATAGAATCAGTTGTTCAACAAAAATACCTTTGTACAAGCATGAGGTTGTGTGGGGTTGGTACCGGGCCTTGGACATAGCTGACATCGATGAAGGAAAATATTGTGATTAACCTAGACATTATAAGTCTGAAATCGACAATCCGCCTCGAGCAAGCGTGGTGAAGAAAGGACTGGTATTATCTACTGAGGGCCTTCTACCTACAATAAGTAGGTACAAAACATTGTGTAGGTACCTAGTTCCAAATATATAAAAAGTTATTATCACAATTAGAGGCAAAAGCGGAAATTCGGTATTAACAAGATTAAATAGGGGATCCCAAGTATTTTTTTTTTCAATGGCACTATCGTTAGATTTTATAGGTAGGTAGGTAAGTACCTACTTAATCCATTCATCAATTTATTTGCCGTGTTATCACATGCACTTGCCTATCACGATAAGATTCTGATGGATGGACAAAAATTATCCAAATAAAACGATTGCCTTGTTCACAAACTAAACTAAATTTAGAGAATTGACATCTCTTACTAACATACAGCGAAAGAAAAAGACGGTGACATTTAGGAACTAAGTTAGAGATGTGAAATTAGTTTTGCCTTGAACTTTTCCGTATTTTTAATCTATACGTTTTATGTGTGTGATGTCAACTAAAATTCTATGGATGTGTCAGATTGACTAAATTTGAGTTGACAGCTCTTATTTACATTAGTCTCTCTCTTGTTATAATGGACAGATTAGGATAAAAATAGTCTAATTTTAGTTAAGTTTGTGAACAAGGGAATCGGCGCCAATTGTGATGGACATATTCGATAGAAATCCAAGTTTGAAGCTGATGGAAGTCACGTTTTGTTCTATGCGATAAATTTCTGCCTAAATTAGTAAGTAAGTACGTAATTACGGTCCTCTATTTGTCTCGAGTATCTAACCTACCTATACTTTATTTATTGTAGCATTAGAAACAGAAAGAATTAACGGAAACATTAAATAACGGTATACCTACTCCATTAATTACATAAATAACGGCAGTTATTGTGTTCTATTTTTGAAATGACTGCATTTTGGTGATATTTTTTTCGTAATGGCTATTCGTAGTCTGTTTTTCTTTACACCTATTTATCATAAATTAACTAAGCTTATTATACGCTAAATTAAAATAACGATAGCGTTGTATGTAACGTTATTACCCGACTGCGCGACGCAAAGGAGGGTAATGTGTTTATCAGCCAATGTTTGTGTATATTTGTTACTTCGTGGCCTTCGTGGTACAAACACATTGGCAATTTATTTTTGTTTCATAAGTCAATCGATTTGTCAGTGTCATTAGAACATGACAGTAATCAAAATTCATTAAGGTGCCACCCAGACGCCATGTTGTAAAAAAGAAAAAATAATAAGTCGCTAAACTATGATAAGTGGGGTACCACTGAATAAGGTATTTGAAAATCATCTTTAGCTAGGCTTCTCTTAAAAATTTTCATTTAGAACGACCATTGTTTTTCTAATTTAATATTGAATGGAGTCTAAAAGTAAGCATAGAACAACTTTCTATGAGACTAGCTGTTGTCCGCGACTTCGTCCGCGTGTTAATGAAGATAATATGAAGTTTAATGATGTTTAACGCAAACATGAAGTAGATAGGACCAAGTAATCACATTATCCCATACAAACTTAGCCCCCCTTTTTCACCCCTAAGGGGAAGAATTTCGGAAAATCCTTTTTTATGGGATGCCTACGTTATACAAAGAACACACCCTCCAATTTTCAGGTCTCTACGATCAGCGGTTTAGGCTGAGCGTTAATCCGTCAGTCATTCATTCAGAACAAAGCATTTTATATTTATAGAAGATTTAAATTCAATACAGATTGTCCGAGTAATCCTGATCATTAAAATTAAATACTTAAGTACTGATAAATTTAGTTTTTAATACCTAAAAACGTCGAGTTTATTCATAAAGGTTGGCTGTTTCTGATAAACACCTAGGTAAGCTAGATTTGTTTTATCAGTGAACATTGGTTATCAATTGTTATCAAATGCGTCCCCTATCATTTCTCGTAAAATATCCGAGCTGCTTATCCATAAAATAATAGCTTAAGTGCCAACTTATAGGTAGGTAGGTAGGTAGGTAGGTAACTGCTTATTTGGAACAACGAATAAATGAACTACCTACGTAGGTAGGTACTTGTTCTGTTAACCAAATTATGCTTTACTAGTTTAGCCTGCGATTTCATCCGCGTCGATTTTCTTACTGATCCCTATTTTTTTTTTAATAATAAAATATATCTTATAGCATTCAGGGATCACGTAGCTTCCTATTTATCTAAACCTAAAGTAAATTAAATCATAGCAAGTCCCCTTTTGGTCTTCATAAAAAAAAACCTAGTACCTATGAACTGCGTAAAGATACAATTAATTATAACGTATATATGTACAGAACTGTCTGTCGTCGTTCTATTAAAAAAAAACTGTTATAACATTGCATAGTAACTTAGACTGTACGTCTGTACATAATCTGTGATGTAACACTACAAACGTACCTACCTGCTAATAAGTTACGTCAAAGAGTTTCCTCGAATTGGTTTGGAATTGGAACTCGATCATCAACTGTTACGCACTCGATTGTATTGTTTCAAACGTAACCTTTGTAACGTAATGTAAGCCCCACTATAAAGCCTGATGCGAGAAATATGCAAGAGAAATTTTTAAATCTGATTTAGACAGCAACTGTTTGTAGGCCATAGAAATATTTTGTTCTGTGCAGGAATCGAACCCACGACACGGAGTGCAGCAGCCAATCGGTCAACCACTCCAACCATGTCGACTAGATAGGTGTCGACATGGTATTTCGTTCCAGAATCTATCCTCTATTTCGACAACTAGAATTGTGCTGTCAATGCTGTCAATTGTCATACAGATGGCAGAACAATTATTCTAGAAGAAGACTAACCATAAGACTTTCTTATCCTGTGATATGAAAGTCTATGGTTAGTCCTCTTGAAAAAAAATGTCAATCATTTTTTTTTTCACTACACTATTTTTCACTTTTTTTTGGGTTTTACACGCATTTAATTACGTCTTTGGTTACCGCTTCACTTCCGTGGGTCGTAGTGTGTTGTTATGTATTAGCCTATAACTACTATTCCTCACAAATTTTACTCTCATAAAACAAAAATATTTTTTTCCAATCCAACTGGTAATTCTAATTTCAGAGAGCGCGTTTTATCCAACAAACAAAAAAACTGTTCAGCTTTATTACATTTTTAGGATAGAGAAGTATAAATGAATTCAAACGTTCATAAATTACGTCAATATTATACAATAAATTACGCAACAATGTAATTCTCGGAGTCATTTAGCGTTCTTTCCCTAAAACGCGTTTACAATGTAATTAACTACTTACGTAATTGTATGATTTAATTACCCACTGTAGTGGACAGATAATGGCAAATGGCGTGATATTATTTACGCAGTACAAAGATTCTTCAAGGAATACGGCCCGCCCGTTGTCTTACTGTAGAGCAAAAGCCTCTTCTCCTACAGAGAAGGCACGAGCATTGATCACTAGGATTACTCAAGATAAAAGTAATATTAAAGAATATTAGGAAAAACGTCAATTTTATTACTTCCTCGTTGTTCAAGTGGTCGCAAAGCTTTCAATTCCCAGGTTGGACAAAGTGTTATTGGGTTAATTCATCAGGAATTTCTCAGTAGCAGCCTCGGAGTCTGGATTTGTGCCCGGTTGATGACAATAGGCGCGCCCCCTTTTACAAGGGAGTTAAAAATAACTAGCGGAATGTGGTAAGGTACTAATGGCTACACCTCTGTCTAACCCTTCGGGGATTACAGGCGTGATTTTATGTATGTGGTAAGTAAAAAATCCAGACTCCGCGGCTGCTACTGAAAAAATCCTGATGGAAAAACCTAATAACACTGTCCGACAATTCAAAAGTGCCTGTAAAATGGTCTAATTTAAATAATTACTTTGACTTTTTCCTATTTTTTGTCATTGTCACGTCATTTTTAGGGCTCGTCTAATATTCGCTCGCAATCCAGAGTTTGGGAAATGCTGCCATAGATAGGGCTGCCATCCGTCCGGGTTTCCCCGGAGAAGTTCTAGTTTAGAGAGCGTCCGGAGGGTGTCAAAAAGTTTCCGGGCAAAACCCGGACACTTTTAGTGTCAGGGGAATTCCGATTAATTGAAAGATAGGCGATAAATCAAAAAATATCTTAAGCTTTAATATTAAATTATTGTGAAAAAAAAATTGATATGTCCGGGAAATTTTTTTTCCGGGTTTTCGAAGGTTTTGTCCGGCTTTAGTAATTTAAGTAATGGCAGCCCTAGCCATAGACCATAGTTACCACAAACATTTTCCTTATTACTTGATTTACTTGTCTAGACAGAATTTACGCGGCATTACTTTTGTGACGTGAATTGGCTTGAATTGAATTCTTTCTTATCACCCACTGGTACGGTTAGCAACGAAAGGCGATTGACACTTCTGTGTTTTTATCTTAATAATTATAAGCAAAAATAATTATGACTACAACATATTTCATGGGATATGTTACGAAAACTTTTATCATGGATTCTCTATGATTCTAGAGCCTTCAACGAAGAAACTTTACCCTCAATAAAAAAAAATCGGATCAGCCAAACGCGAGATATAATCGCGGACAACAACGAAACATACAGGTCAATCGGTGAAACTTCTTTTTTGTTTGAATTCGTTTAAAAAACATAAATCATTTGTTCCATACATATTTACCGTGTTGCACTTTTGTAAGGAATACCTGATTATTCTTTATTTGAAAAACAACCCTTTGATTCAGTACATTATGTTTCTTAACTGTTTAGAATCATGTAATAGGGTAGATGACACCACCAATCAATTGACGTACTTTTTATGATCTGTCAAAACGCGATTCTCCCATAGATTTTGTATGGCAAAACTCAACTGTGACGTCACTTTTGTGCAGACTCAATTGACTAACTATTTATTGATTTGAAAGCAGTTAAATATCCAATTTTACAGTGATTTGAAAATTAATCAGGTTTTCAGGGCCAAAATAAAGTGTTTCTTTATAGAAGTTATGTCTTGGAATTATTGGTTAATAGTGTCATCTACCCAATTGTACTGAATCCTTTGATAAGTTTTCGTTACGTCTACCTTGATAAACGTTTTTTGTTGCTGACTGTATAGTTTTAATATTCGAAAATTCGACTAGCCAATTTTCCTTTTAGATACTTCATAACTGAAAAAGTTTTTCCTAAAATATACGGTACCTTGACTATCCTACAATACATAACATTATGGCGCCACTTTATAATCTAAATAATACGTTTGTGACGCAGATCGATATTATGATAATCTAATCTAAACTTCCTGTGGCGTATTATAATGTTTATAGCTAAAGTTGTTTTCCTCTTCAGTGTTGATAAGTGAGGATCAATCTTTTTTACCCGATTGCAAGGCAAGGGTTATGTTTTTCGCGCCTATCTTTGTTTGTTTGTAACTAGGTATTCTTTATTCCCTCATATGTCCCAAACCACTCGATGGATTTCTTTTATTAAGTTATCGTTATTTAGCTGTAATTAGTTGACCCTTAGCAGTCATTCGGGTTATTGCTATGCGGACACTGTTCCTCTCACGGCCGCCATATCGGGCTTGTATCTGTTCAGGAAAGCTGTGGCCCTATCCGACTTGAATAAATACAGACTACCATAGGTTGTAATATGGTCCCTGCCAGCTCGATGCGTTTGCTGCTGATGATTGGGACAAAGTATGTATCCCCTAGGTTAGATCTCTATACGTAGCAGACGTCTGCAAAGGGAGCAGAAAGCGTTTTGCAACCTCCTAAGTAGCCATAACTTCCTCGATAAAGGTGGGTACAGCGTCTTTGGACTCAACCACGATTGGAAGCGAGAGGTTACCCACAGTGGCCGCACAATGTTCTGCGCCGTGTCGTCTCGAGGCAGTAACCACTACCCTGACGACATGGCTATCTCGACGATCAGGTATCGTTTCCCGGCCTATACGG
Source organism: Hoplodrina blanda (assembly GCA_949316365.1). Classification (NCBI taxonomy): domain Eukaryota; kingdom Metazoa; phylum Arthropoda; class Insecta; order Lepidoptera; family Noctuidae; genus Hoplodrina; species Hoplodrina blanda. Next base: position 13,920,529 of record OX438581.1, read on the forward strand.
CACAGGTACTTTCTGAAACACTCCTGTGTCAACCGGTAAGTAGACTCGCATAATCTTGGTTTTTTTTTTAATAGGCAGCTCCCAAAGACATGCGGAAGGCATAAAAGTATCCAATTTAAGTACTAGCTTGTTTTCTTTGTTCTCTTATCATCAATGAAATGGTGCCGATAGTAATTTAGGCGAATGAAAATGCTAAAATATTTATCTTGTTTTTTGAAAATAATTTCGTTATCGTATGCCTAATTTTATCTGTTATCTAAGACAGTATCAGTGGATTTCCTAGAATTTAGGATGTGCTCGATTTTTTTAATAAATGTGTTGGTGTGTGTAAGTATGGTAAATAAAAGGTTTGTATATTTTTTCTAAATTATTTTATTCTCTCTATCTCTTTCTTTTTTTCATAATCCTTATGATATCTTAGCGCTATTTACAGTTTGTATAAATTAAAGTAGTAATAGTTTATTTTACACAGTAGGCTACTATTGTACAACACACTTTCATTGATCATGAAAGACTTGACTACTTCAACTGTACCATTCAACATAGATTTCGAATGAACAAAAATTAAACAAAAAAAAAATGATTGAAAATAAAAAAGAACAGTGATTGATACAATTCAACAATTTCGACATGGTAACACTACCGATTGATTTAAAAATACAAACTTAAATTGATCTCAAAATTTAGATCAAAAATAAAAACTCAACACCAAGTACCAAATGGAAAAAATGATTTAGTTTTAGGAAGAGAGTGCCGACTTCACACCGTCAATTACAACAATAATAAATAACGTTTAAATTAAATAAATGGCACAGACCAAATTCTACAACCATTCTCGGTACGTGGTGAAGTGAATATATTTCTTTTATCAAACATAATTTTGGTTGAATATAATAACAAAATAATTTCGCATGTTGATTAGCCGAATAATCACGATTTAATATAACCAAAAATAATATAATCAAAATAACTCTATGATGGAAGCATCTGACCGTTGTGCAACAAAAGAACACTTCTGCGTAACAACATAATGGCAATCAAGTAATCGCTAAATAACATCGGTGGAGATCACAATTACACGATATAACTTTATATAAATACAAAATATACATAGGTCATTTACGTAACACTACAGCAACAACTTCAATGCAATATACCCATCTATATTGATGTGAAATTGATATGATTACATTAGGCTTATGAGGAATTAACGTAGGTAGTAGTTAACTGAATGCTTCATATAAATAACTCATTCGCGACGATGGACGGGTCGGTCCGGAGCGTCCCTGTCCCATGCACAGCAAGGATGGATCGCTTGTCGTTTGCATAGTAGATCACAAGAATGCGATATCAGTCTCACTTATTCTGTCATTATGAACGTTACGACTATACCACAGCTCGTAAAAGCCTGAACGAAATAGTGCCAATAAAAGCCGCATAAAACTGCAGTAGCATTGCATTGTAACAGTGCGTTTGTTTTGCATCGGTGGAGTTATGCGATTCTTATTGTTCGTAAGTCCGAGCTTCTACGTTTTATAAATTAGTAGCGCGTGTCCGGGACGGGCCAGCCGCCCGGCCGCTTGATCCCCTTGGATCCTAATCACTAAATTAAAATCTCGACAGAGACAAATATTTGGCTTGGGGTACTTCTTACTGAAAGTTGGATATTCGGACGAACAGCGTAGGACTATTTCAGTGAGGACAACCGCAAGCCTTATTAGGCCGGAATAACTTAAGTTAAATTCATAAATAAGGAAATCCGGGGCGCGTCGCGGGGAGAGCCGGGAGCGAGTTGCCGGAGTGCGGGCCCGATGCCAGCACCGGGGAGCTAGGAGCCAGGCTTGTCGCCTGCTGGTTATATGCAGTCGTCGTCCATGTCCACGTCGGGCACGAGGCGGTCGTGGCTGGCGGCGGCGCGGGGAGGCAGCTCATTCCGCGGGTCCCGCGCCAGCCAGGGGTGGCGCAGCACGTCACGCGCGCTCAGCCGCTCGCACGCTTCCCGTCGCAGCAGCGAACGTATCAAGCACTTGCCCCGCGACGACAAACACTCCGGCACCACGAAGTAACCCCGTGATATCTTAGCGAACAGCGACGCGTGCTCCGAGTCGTTAAATGGATACCTAGAACAATAAAAAACATAAGATTAATTATCGGTAATCAATAGTCCAGAGTGATCGATGGGTATCTGTATAGATTACTTATCTACTAAATCTTCCCTTAACTAACTAGCAAAAAGTCAGCATCAGGTGCTTAACGAATTTTGGAAGATAGTCTGGAACTCGGGATCATAAAACATCGGCCGATAGTCGAGTCTCTTATCGCTGCGTTTTTACAAAACGCGGTCCCAATTAACAGCGATCCGATTGTCATTTAGAAAGGGCAGCTGCAAACCAAAACAAAAACTCAGGTACGACGGAACCCTTCCGGCGACAGGTGATGCGGCGATTGCAGCCAAATCCCGAATTTCGTATTATAAATTACGGGTGCGGGAGTCCAAAAAAAGTAGAAAACAAAGGCTTGCGAACGGCAGGTGCCTGCGGAGGCGGGGCGAGGGCCGCGGGGTGCAACGTCTTCGCCACATGACCGCGGCAGGTGCGGCGAAGATTTCACGAGCCTCATTTATATGTGGGTGATATAATTGTTAGCCGTTGGCGCGTAACGGCCGACAGGTGATCATCCCCACGGCTCCGTCGCCAACGGTCGCCGCGACCCTCGCTTTGTGATCTCTACAAACGGTAAACAGGTGAAGACGCCCACCCTGCGCCCTTTGCATTCATTAATGCATTTAATTGCTGCTAACCTACATTTCGCTTTCGTACCGGATCCTTACTCTCTAGATAATAGGGTTGTTTCAAATATGAGGTTAATTTGGTACGCACCTTCCAACGAGCATGGTGTACAGTATGACGCCGAGGGACCACATGTCTGCTGCTCTGCCGGAGTACGTCCGGTGAGCTCTGAGGATCTCGGGCGACACGTAGGCGGGACATCCTCGCTTGTCCTGAAGTAAATCCTCCTCAGGATCGTCGAGAACTACTGCGTCTTCTAACGACTCTAGTTTTAACGTCGTTCTGAAACAAAAGAAGACAGAATTTAGTTTTGTTGTTCAGGAAGTTTTAGAGCGGAACGTACATGTAGATATGTTTGTGTACATAATTCATCTTGCATTCGGGGCCGGCTATATTGTCAGTCCGCGTGCGTTTGACGTGCATGACCAGTGACCCATATAAATTGCAATCGTTTGCCTGTAATACACAGGCGCGATACGCAGTTACGCACTCGTCCGAAATGGATTCCTTTGTGCACAAAGCTTTGTGGGTGCACTGTTAACGATTCGAGCACTCTGCTAATTATTATTGAAGCGTCATACATTAAATGTGCGTTCACGTTGCAAAATTGTTTCGGGGTGTATCGGTGCATATGCAACAATAATGTCATGTAAATAATTACATAGCGAACCATAAAGCTGTTCGGTGATGCAATAGGTTTTGTTTCATCACATCGGGCTTTAGGCTCACCGTGCGCGACCTCGTATTTCACAGAGCGGCCGCATCGTTTCGAAATGCATTATTAAATGCACAGTTGGAAACATTACACCGGCTGCGTCGTGTATGATTGAATGTAAACTAACTCCAATCGGGCGACAAACGGGACTTTTCGATCTTCGGTTTCATGGGAACGCACCGAGCCTACAGCCTGTGCTGAGTCAAACGTTTACTGCGCGCTTTGCCAAGTTGTGTAGAACGCGTGGAAACCGAATCGGTTGGTAGCATTTTAATTTAATAACTGCGTCAAAGGTAAAACAGGACAGGTGCGCCGCAGGGCGGTTCGACGCAGCAAAATCAACATAATATGCATTACACACACATGCACCAGGTATTTTTAGCCGTCTTAGTAATAACATACAGGGGAGTGGAGAGCTTGAAGAGCTGCTCCTGTACTATTTATACATCAAGCACCCTATAATTGTCTAGTAGGAATGTCGAAACGAATTGTAACATTCGTTCGTGAGGAAATGTGTAAGTTTCGATTGGCCGTGCGTATTCCGAAAGCTGAAGGTAATAAATATCAAGTTTGCTCAGAGCGCTGTTACAAAACTTACGAGTTGCGGTCTCAGCTGTTTGACAAATAGTCTGCGGACGTGCGCAAGACTCGCTGGAATTGACGGTTCGGTATAGAGATCGCACTGCCAATAGACCGCCAGCGAGGCATATTAGACCGTAGCTCGGTATTAATAACGCGTTGCGATACCTCTAGATGTTAGTCAGATAAACGATTGCTATTTATTATGAACACATTTTACCAAGTGATCGTGTCGTGACAATATGGAGCGGTTGGCTCCCGCTAAAGGTTACTCTCGTTAAGACTGTCGCAACAACGGCCGCTTATCAAGTGAAATATTATGCGCTGGGCTAGCGAGACATCTCGCGAATTAGTTGTGCCGTGTGCGCGTGCAGTTATGTGTCCAGATGATTGTTCTAATGATGATGTAGATGCAAGTTGGATGCGCTGCGCAGTGGTCGTGCGTGGCCGGGCACGTGCGGCGCTGCCAGTTAATCGCTCGGTGTAGCAACAGATCCGCTGTGGGAACTAGTTGACGAAACGCGTGACGTCACCCTGCAACTGCACTCCGGCCCTTTTTTGTAATCCATCAGTGAGCGGAGCCGAGTCTGGAGGGCGTCCTCGTATCCGTTTAGGTCTCGCGACTGCGCAACTGATCCTAATTAAATCCCTACAACGGCAAGGCTAAAGTGCGATGTCTGCAGTTGCAATCGATTCGAATTTCGCAACGTGTAAATAAGTTATACGGTGTCGTAACGCGGTCGGAAGGTTGGCCGGATTTCCGAGCGTGTTCCGAGCGGTGGCCTCCAAGGATTCTCGCGGTGTCTCGGACGCGGGCGAAAGGACACCTCGGCTTTACGCAACGAGCCGCTACGCACACGCAGGCTTGCCGGGCACCAGCTCTGCGCACCTCGCCCCCATATCTAATGCAGTCGTGAACTCGTGACGTACCTACCCGAAACTTTACAGTCTCTATTACTAAATTGACTCACGTTTACAACTTCGCAACGGTGTTAACGAAATATTTCGTTAAAATTACACGTTTGTAAGTGAGTTACGTTCTCCTTAACATTTCTTGGTCAAGTTTGTCTATAGATGGCTCGTCAATAAACTTGTGTATCGTTAGTTTAATGTGTTGGCACAATGTCGCACGTCGTTTATTAAGATTGATCGTGATATGAATGCTGAGCGGGTATCGATATCACGTGGCATGTGGAGCGTGTCGGCCGGCGCTCGGTGTGGGAGATCGCCCACAATTAGCGGGATGCGCCGGCGCGCGTTTCGCAACCGCCGCCGTTGCTCAACTCAACCCTGACAGTTTCGTAACAAACAATGGCAGTCATCGAGACACAGATGCACCACACATGCATGCACTTCCTGCTCGAGTTTGTATCGCCGCTGTATGACGAATACTTGCGCAAGCGCTAGGAAACGCTTCATAACCGAGTGTACACAAATCGGAGCCGATGTGTCAGTTGCACAGATTGCGAAAGGCTCTATTTTAATAGCCGAGTCAACAATGTATAATTCGACTTTGACGTTCGATATCAGCCGTTTCCGAGCCGTAGTGTGCGGCTCGGTGGCGCAGCGGTTAGTCACAGGTTTTCGTAACCCGCATTGTAGGGACATGTGATGTCGTAAGCGCGATGCCAGTTGCCACACCGCGGAGATGCCGCCGGGATACGTTGGGAAACCATCCCGACCATGCCCAATTATACTATGTCGGCTGTTGTGACGCAACCGCGGGTGTTTCACGGAACCTGATTGATAACAGCATCGGAACCACATCGACCTCTACTTCTCGCGCCTCTTATCTTGGTCGGCGATGTACAATTCACACATTTTATGCCGTTTTTACCTAAAAGTTACCTATTATCGCATGACAACTGTGTACACTCACAGTGTACATTCCAGAATTTAGGTCTCAAAAGCGCGCTGGCAGCGGCACAGTTCGCTTTATCAGAGCGCCGATAACGAAAGTCGAACTCAGTTTTGAAACCGAGCGTTGGGCCGCTTGCGAAAACGCTAATGTGAACATCGGTTGCAAAATTGTTTTAGTTTAAAAATCGAATGCAGTGACAATGGTGGGTCGGCCTAGCTCATGGATCGCTGGCGGGCTGCGAGATGTCACACCCGTGACATTTCATCGGCGCGCGTCGGTGAAGTAAGGAGATCGAGTAGCGCAACTGCGGTGCGGCCGTATTTGGCAGGCGGGCGGCGTCCGCGCACCGCCGCGTGTCACAATGGCGTGGATTATGAGCCGCGTTGCGATATGGCATGTTGCAAGTCCGGGCGGCGGTCCAAGCGCCTCCGCCGAAATAATCCCGTGTTGCAACGCGTGGACTGCGGAACGGGCGCCACTCCAGAGCCCGTTGCGCAAACGCACTACCGCACGCAATTGGCCAATTGCGCACCATCTCCGAGTGCACGCCGGCGCGCGCGACGTTTACGAAACGTACGATACCGTTCGATGACCCGCGCGCTTCTATTACGTGACGATTGTGTAATGAAAGAAAGCGGCCGGAATGCGTGCGCAAAAAGTATCCAAAATCTCGTCGAATTCCGTCTCGAATCGTTGCAATTACACCGTTACGCGACGTCGTGTTAAATCCGGTGAGCGGTCGACTTTCTAACGCGGGGTCGGTGTACGCGGCGGCGTGTCGCAACAATTTCTCCCAGCGGCCGTCGCGAACGAAGAAAGCGCGACCTCAGCGGCGTTTTGCAATCGCACGCCCGCACCGCCGGCGCTGGAGAAAGACACGCCGAGCGCCGTAGAAAGCGTACATCGACCCGCGGCGTCCACCGCCACTGGCACCAGTAGGCACACCACCAGCTAACCGCAGGAAGAGCTTGCGACAGTGGAGTTAACAAGATTCCTGCAGACTCCTGCGACCGCAGCAGCACGAGCCGCTTAGCATAACAGTATTGTTCCGCGTGTGGCGCGATTGGGCAAGTGAGCCCCGCGTTACGCAAGTCGCGATAAAGCGCGCCGCATGTCACACTCGTGAAACACTTCCGTTCATTGACTCCTTCCCGATATAACTGCGCTGTCCATTTCGAAATACTTTCGCTGGCGGCCGCAGCACACGTGTGAGGACACTGGGCCACCGAAAAAACAGCGAGTTGCATCAGTACCCTTCATCTTTAAGGGCCATTAGTTAGACACGCTTGAGACATATTGTCGAAGCCCCTGGCGCCGCCGGAGGGCCCGACGCCGTAACACACAGCCCAAATGTCGCAATAACTCCGGCTCAAAGTGCTCATGTCTAATTTAAACTAAGGAATTCTGTCGTGCAGGACATTACACGAAGAATCAACGGGTAACCGGCTCACTAGCACGTTTGCGTATTCACTTTCATAACTCGTTGTTACGTTTTAAACTGACTTTTCCAAGTGTTGGGAAACGTGCGAGTAAAAAGCTGGTGCTCCCACATCGCGGACGAGTAATCATCGTCATTACACCACTATTACGTGTAGAAAGAAAAAATAAGAATATCGTGCGACAGACTGTGATTAGTTACGACGATAGCTTTCACGCTAACGATGACACGTAACTACACAAAAACTAATGTCTCGTTTCACCGTACGATGGAACTGCAATCATGTGAGGACACCTGGCGACAGGTGCGCGTGGCGAGCTCGGAGGCTGTATAACGAGTACCAGTACCACCATAAACGGCAGCTGTGCGATGTATGTCGCTCGACAGATGCGGTCTAGATCGCTCGATAAATAAAAAGAGCAAATCCGCATCCGTATGCGTCCGCGCAGCTTCCGCCGCACGCAGCCGGAATCGCCGATTGTTTCACTCGCAATCGTTTCCTCCTCATTATAGTGAGTCGGAAGTGCTAAAGGTGCGAGATGAATGCTCGCCCGCGCCATGTTATTCAATATAGGTTAGAGCAGTTGGCACATTGGAAGGGTTGCACAGGCAATGGAAATTAGAACGACGATTAATCATGAAAGCTATGCCCGCTGGTCGGACGACGCAAGAGCTTGCGATATGTAGCGAGCGGAGTAGAGTATTGCGAACTGGCGAGGCAACGCCGAGCATTACTGAAACAGTTGGTTAACTATTGGATCTGGTGAGTGGCGCAAATATATGGAAAAATATATATAAATGAGACAATGCTTCGTTTGCTTTACGGTTGATTTAATATGCGACGGGCAGAGCATCCTAAAACCTTTGGTAATCCAATGTTTTGTAACACCATCACTTAGGTACGTTTCGCATAGTTATCGCAATGTATTAAACGGCTGGTCCTTACGCTCCATTTCATAATGTGCTTTGCACAACAGTCGAAACAAGCGCGCGTTTGTCTCTCGCGCACGTCGACTGACTTGCTCTAACTAACTCGTTACAAACACCCATTAGATTTAGGCTAAAAACTAGTCAGTATCAGAAATTAACATGTTTCTGTTAATGTGAAACAGAAACAACGAAATGTAAGCGTGAATAATAAACAAAATGATAATGAAACTTCAGACGGCACGAGGCGCTATGGCGACATTTTGACACCAATAAACCGTTTTAACATTTCTTATAAAGACAATAAACACAATGTAATCGTACATAAGTACAAAGCAGGAATGAATGACGCAGGATGATTTCGAAAACGCGAAATAAGCGATGTTGCGATTTCGCCTTGTGAAATACATTTACTTCGTGATTGCAGAAACGCGTGGGACGACAAATAGGATTAATCTGCGTCGATTCCTAACTATTACGAGGCAAAAATAGGTTTTTATACTTGACAGTACACAATTGAGTCATTTCCAGTGAAATTATAAGGAAAATCAGTCGAGAATACTCTCGATTTGTCATGGTCTCAAATAGTTATAAGGTGTAAATTGTGGTAACGACCTGACTTGCTCCGTTTATCGCGATTTTTATCAGCATTTCACTCGTATCTTATCTTCAGAAGAAACCTTAAAATTTTCACCACTTGTTTATTTGTTTAGTTGGCAACGTGAGTGATAAGCAAATATTTTGTAATGTAATGAGTGAACTGTTTGTTGTTACACAATCTAGTTTTACTTATTTATTGGTCGTTCGTTGCGAAAATGTGTTACATATAACATCCACTTATTGTGATGCCATTGGTATGGAAATGAGTTGCGTCGCGCGCGGCGTACGACCGCCACTTGTTAGTATTATGAGCTGAGCTTTGACGTTATGTAGGCGGGGTTCTGCGAACATTTATCCCACCGCGTGATTTGAATTCGATTCGAGCGAAACGTCGCCGTTATCCACCATCAAGAAGTGTGTAAACAAAAAAAACTTGTTTGCAAACAGAATTACTTGTAGCTCCAATACCGCTAAGCGTCTCGCGCCGAGTGCTTGTGCTTACATACCGCGATCATTATCTGAACTCCATCGAGCAGGAACAATAGCTATAATATAGTACTGGGGTCCGTACGACCCCAATGTCGTCGCAGGTACTGTCGGCTCACCGCGATAAGACACGCAAAACCATTTACTACATTCCCCTACAACTTGAACAGAATTCATCGCGGCACACGACATACATCACTACGTGTGCTGTAGTTAACATATTTTACAGCAAGCACACGCGGCAATGTACTGCCCATTGATTAAATTACTTGTTAGAAATCTAGAACAAAGGTTGTGCTCGTTCCAGCTTATAAACGCTTTGATACAACAACAAAAGAGTGGTAAAACGTGTGCTCGATGTAAACAATACAAGGAAATTGTATACCGACTACACGCAAAAGCTTGATGAAAATTGTTTTGGTCAAAAGTTTGTAAATAAATACTTATCTCGCGAAAAAAATCGCGAGTAGAGAACTTGTTTCTACCGTTAAGCATCGCTGAAAACAACGAGTAAACATCGCTAATGAGAACCAGTCCAGAACTGGTTTCCATATTTATTGATTACCAAGAAAAGGTGCGATTTTAAGACACGAGTCAAAATCCTCAAAATTATTAATTTCTTCCAAATATTCCCACATATCGTTATCGAAAGCGTAAATGTGTGTACGACGAAGAATTTCAAACACCGTACGATTGTGTGAATCGAGAACGTGGATCGAATACGTTTCGAGTGATCGTGGTTGATAAATAAACAGGCTTCTAGGATTCGCGGACAATGCCCTTTGTGTTTTCATACTTATTGGAAGATGATTCGAGGCATGGTGAAGTTAGCGAGGCACAGAGTAATATCTCGAGTTTACCGACTCGAATGTGGCACGCCAAACAGCGGTACTTTCTGATTGGTACGCTGCTCGCCACAGTGAAATGGTACTAGGCCGAAGAAAGTATTGATTGATGCCAACGCAACGATATCGTGATAGATAACACCCGGCAACTTATAGAAAATGACTAATACGGCGTAATATTTTTTTAAACAGAACTACAATTTCTATTAAGCCACTCCAATCCGAATTCTAACAAAGCAGGTGTTTACTTCTGATTAGTTAGCACAAAAACTTATAAGGCTCATAAGATGACCACTTTTTGTTACTCTCAAAGGTACATCGAACTATGAGATCATGTAAGGATCAACGCTCCCTCCAATCGAAGAAGCAATGATCAACAACATTAAATTAAGATGGCCGGTCTATGCGGGCGTTCACCCCGCGGATACTTTTTTTCTAGACGCAATGATGTAACTTGGAAAGTGCGGAAATGGTAATTTCTAAACACCAACAGAATTACACGGCGACTTATTATATCACTATTCCGGGCATCTCGCTCGCGGATGCAACGCGGAGCGGGGCGAGGTCACTGAACTTGCGAAACTTCACCTGTCATATCCGAGGGGAGCGAAACAAAGCCGAGTGATGTAACCGAAGAAAGTGCGGAAATCTATCAAATTCATAAAAACCGTGCGCACTGGCCATTGTATAAGTTTCATCGGCGGCGTCTGTGAGACAAAACGATTTAGATTTGGAAATAATTGGAACTGGTCGCATTCCAAATTCACATTAGATGCGGTGCGATGGTCGCTTGCACAATGTTGGCGAGCGCAGCGGAAGAGAGTGCGGCCAAACGGCACACGCCGTGATGCAATAAAGAAAGTGCGGAACTGAAGTAGGTTTTCTAACGCGGTGAATGTACTCTATCCATTAGCATTTTATCATTCGCGTCCGCAGGCTGCGCCGCTGAGGCTCGCCGGCCGACGACCTCGGGTGATGTCAGAGGACCCGATGTGTTATTCGCGTTCGGCAACACTCGTGTGTGATATAATGTATAATACCTTGGGGATGGAAAATTACGATGCGAAATCACGAGCCTACCGCGAGGAGGTTACACAGAGCGTTACATCAAACTCTTGCTGTATTGGAGACTGCAATGAGTTAAGTAACGAGTGTTGTCACACTGTTTGTTGCAATTACAAAGCTGACGTAATGCGTGCACTGTGCAACTGACGGAAACATTATTTATAACATAGACGGAGCATTTATACATACATATGCAACAACCTGATGACACCAGCCAAACGTAGAACGAACACCAAATTTGCAACAAGGTCTTCAAGCGAAAAAAAAAATATTGCAATATTTATAACAAAGCACATGCGAAAAAGAAACGCTTGCAGTAATATAAGTAACCTACTTTACTTAGCACTGACATGAATAATTGGCAAAAAATATGTTAAAAAGCGATATGTCAAGTTCAGTGGGCGCGAGGCCGATGCGCGAGCGCCGCGCTGCTGGCGTGGAGAGAGGGGGAGGTGCACGCGGGCCGGGGAGGGGGGCGTCGCCGGTGACAATGAATGGCAAAGCACCGTTGTACTTGACCCAGTATTCCGGCCGTCACGCCCGCCGGTGCAGCGGTGACGTTCGATTGATGACATGCGTGAGACACGACCACAGTCACTAACTCACTAACAAAAGCTACCATTTCTCACATTAGCACTATAATTAACCAGTATGTAGCACAGCGATGGTTTTATGATAAGCCCGACATTGGCGCACTGACCCACTTGGCACCGGCCCGGCCGACAGATTTCTTTACGTCAATCAAAGAATATTTCCATCTAGCAGCAGTCATTAGCGGCACGGGAGCTCGATGGCGATGATGTCACCGTGTTGGAACGTGCATATTAGTTCAACAATTGAATCATTCCACTAACAATTTTATTAAGAATTCTATCTCGACACGTTTAGGGCGCTGAACATAAACACTCGATGTTGAAACGCACACAAAGTATCTCGCAAGCGGTTTCCGATATACATTTGTTAGCGGCTAGATATGTACCCGACTACCCGAGTATATGTGCCATTGCGCAAGGTCGCCAGCGCACCTGCGTGCGCGCCGGTCACTGCAGCGACAGCGACCGTTGCAGCTCCCACGACATAGATACTTCATGAATTATTAATTAACTCCAGAAACTTAAAGGGTAAATTCAGGAATTCGGTGTCATTTGCACCTGCTAATCGACCTTTTGTGAGCGAAGATTAATGGAGCTGTGGCTAATAATGTCAAATGATGAGAAACAATTTATATTGGTACAGAAGCAAATGACAAAATGTACCAAAAAGCGTTTGCAGCGCTGTCAGCGGTGCGGGCGTCCGGCGCGGGCGCGAGGCAAGCGCACTCGTAATCATCCAAGTGGGTTAAGGTTCCATCAAGGATTTATTGCGGCAAGTCTCCGCTCCAAAACGCCGAGCGTTGGTTACTATGAGCTAACTGCACGCCGGTTCCGCTGCATTTGTCCATTACAACCTTTTGTTACTCCGCTGTTTTAACGTTCGTTCTCAATTAACGTCGACGCTCGGTCTGTCAATGTCTGGATGATGAACAAGGGCAATTTTTTTCATGAAGCGCACTATTTTAAATACGTTTGGAATAGTCAGTTCCATTCACCTGTCTGCGACAGTTACCAACGGCCGGGCACAAAGGGAACCTGGACATCTTTTGTTTAATTAGTGTCGGCCAAACAAAAGTAACTTGATCGTTAGGGCGTTCCTTTGTGCCAGCACTTTGAGAGCGTAACTGTAGTAATAATGAAAACCTCCTTTGAGTGGCTTTTGAAACTCCAACTGTAGTACAATTGAGCGCAAAACAAACAGGTTAATAAGTTTCAAAACGATCCAGATGTATTACAAAATTTCAAAAGCGGTAGCGCACAAATGTTTAGCAACTGCATGGTCGATTCTTTCACAACTCGCATCGCAGCGTCCGGACCATTCGATTAATTGTTCCTATCCTACAACATCGAACATTCCTACTCTTTTGTTTCACATTATACAACAACCATTGTGGTTCACAAGGGTGCTTAGGCTTTAAAATTATTATAAAACACTTTTAAACTGCTTAGTGTTTGTGCATTATTGTTAATCATGGTATAAAGTCGCCCTTTCGATTTGAAAAGGTTTATTATTTCTGTGAATGGCCAGCTTATGGTGTTTGCAATTAAGCGAACCCTTAGTTATGTTAGAAGTCGACCTCGTATTTAGTAAACTTAGTAAAGGATTTATAACATCTCTCTAAAGCGGTTAGCAATTATTGAGCAAACGGTAGACCTCGAAATTCGCAGGCCATACATGGTAAGGCAAGTCGACCGCTTAATTCGTTCCACTATTTAGTTAAATTATCCCCTTGGCAACTTAGTTCGCCAAGAAGATATGTCTCTTTTAATGAATTTAGGTAAGAACAATGCAATGTCAGTGTGAATGAGACCAAAATGATTGATTATGGGATTGAAAATAAGCATTAGATGCACAATGGTGCAGGAGTATAGATCGGTGCGCGGGCGGCACCGGCAGATGTGCGCGCACGCATTGTGTCTGCAACAAAGGCAGGTAGAAACCTAGAGGACGTTATCGTGCCATGTGCTGCGTGTCACTTTTTCATATCAATATATGTTTTACGTAAAAATCCAAAAAAATTTAATCTGACCGAACAGATGGCCGTGCACATGTCGATATAAAAAAATTCAAATACGAGATTGAAGACCATACTACAACAACGTATTTAATCATGAGTATACGACTTCGCTTTACCAACTTTTACGCGGAACTACTCAAAATTTAATTTCGACGCCAATCGAGAACGCTTTGTTTTGCTGAGTAACTATAATAAATTAATTACGATGGTTTCCCTTTGTTACAAAAGAGAGAAACGAATTGAATCCCAGTTATCAAAATTAATAACGGCAAAACCAATTTACTCTGATCGCGTAATATCCTGTCCGGCGCATTTGTGGAGCTCCGCAGAGTTTTCAATGAAATTGTTTTCCGTGCAAATGTTGGAATCCATTTAGACTCGCTAGCATCTGCCGCCGACTCGCGCAGACCTCAAAAACAAAAGCTAGTTATGAAAAGACCAACAGAGGGGTCCCTCTGAATACTTTACAGAAAGGAACGTTCGAAAAAACGGCAAATATTGACCTCGCGACAGATGTCGAAAGCCAAACTTGGAGCTGGCTGTAAGTGCATTTGAATAAACATCGCCTCTCGATAGTAACTAAACTCTGTTGACCTTCCGTTGTATCGAATATCGGGCCGTGTGCATGCATTTCAACAGATAGACTTGTCATCACGTGTCCAAACATACTGTTTATGAACATCCATTGTTTCGTATAATACGGTTCGTTATAGAGCAAAGGTGATATAGCGCGTGGCAACAAAGGAATGCTTTACTTGTAATTGCTTTTGTTAATGACTACGCCAGGATCCCGTCAAACCACGAAAGATCTCAGGACTCTGCTAGCAAAATACGTATAGAAAATATAGACGCAGGGCTATAAACCCGAGAAATTGTTGGCTATTAACCGCTCAATCCCCGCGCACATGCGGGCCGCGATGACGTAATGACGACGTAATTTGACACCAGTCACAAAAAATGCTCGTAAGTGTTTCGACTTCGTCGTAGAGCGATAAGGGCGACTGTTTTGAGATCGTAGATAAACAAAGCACGTAGTTAAGTAACAGCGGTCGCCCTTTGTCTTTGTTCCTTTTGTAAACAATGGATGTAATCTGAGAACTGACCAAAATAAACAATGTTATCGTATTGTTATTGTTCTATGTCGACTGTTATAAAACTAGAGTCGCTATGTACACCGAACTTTGTAAGCTACATTATGAATAAACAAGGAATGTAACAACAGCGTTTTTTTGAGAATCATACGTACATTTTCATAATATTACAACTCAAACTTCATAGCGCGCGGCGCCATTTTATATGTATTTATACATATGTAAATATGATTTTGTAAACACTCTAATCCATGTTTTGTACGACGTACTGCGATAGCAAAACCTGTTTTGTGATGGAAAATAACCAGAGAACATACTTATCTATAAGCGATAACCGTACCATAGTACGGTATTTCTATTTAGTAAGGTTTTATCAGAGAATGGCTAAAAGTACACATGTTCTTGTACTTTATCGATTTGTGATAAAACTACTGTAGCTATGTACACAAAACTTTGTAAGTTACATTATGAATAGACAAGGAATCTAACAACAGCGTTTTTTTGAGAATCATACGTAACATTTTCATAATATTACAACTCAAACTTCATACGGCGCGGCGCCGTTTGTAGGTATTTATGTAAATACGTATATATTATTTTGTCAAAGTGATTTTATGATGCTATTTCATGAAAGTATTGTCTAGAACGAAGTAATCACTCGTTGTAAATGAATATTACATCTATTTTCTGTCGATTATGCACTAAAACAGCGAAAATTCTTTGAAAAAAGTTTACGATTTCTCACGACTCTTGTCAAATCAAAAAAATCAAATTTTATGATGCTATTTCGTAAAAACATCACACATAACGGTGTCCTAACTAATATTCTACGTAAAAAACACTGCACTTACCTTCAAATCACTACAATAAATCACAAAACACAAAAAATGTGGAACAAAAACCCGCATTGTTGACAAAATTTTGAAGTGGGCCAGATGTCAACTTCAACATTTTTTTTCTATATTGTTTATGGATATTTGCGTTCCGAGTGATGTTTTTATGCAAGGCAACATCTTTAGCATACAGATTAAAAATATTCTGAGACAATATTCGACTAAATTCATATTAAAAACAGCTGTTAAAGCCGTTGACAGATGAAAAAATCTCATGACATACCGGTGTGTCACGCGGGGCTTGACCGGTGTCCTTTACGAGATACCAGATTCACTGCGCCAGTACTTTTTTAATTTGAGTCAAAGGAATTGCGACCCTGTCATTATTACTTGAGGATCCTTTTGAAATGACAGGTTGGGGTGAAAAATAATTCATTATTGTCTGTGTGGAATGCGAATATCGAACACGTGCGTGCAGGTAAAGTTCTTACATGTGCAACTCATTGTCTGCGCCAAAAAGGTGTTTTCTTAGCTATGAATAGGATGAATTTTTGCACAATGGTCGGTAGTTTTCTGTCGTCCTATCAACGATTCAGCGAATATATGGAACGAATAAATCATGCGTAGGAGAGGAGTATAATGGCTGTATTTGTTTACTGGAACATCTGTTCGTGTTGGATCGTGACGAGGGTATAGAATTGGCAAAGTCTACAAAAAGTCGGCATTGTAACGTCGTTCGGGCAATTGTTGGGAGATTAACCCGATACGACAGACAACAATACGATTTGGAACACCTTGACTTTTTTTCTCCAAAAATCTTGAATGAGCGTCAAGGTGCAGTACCGATCTTTCAGTAAGGTTGTGTTACACGAACACGGAGTACATTGCGGCATACCGCGACCTTACCACGTTATCTGCCCATGATAACAGATTGTTGTGACCTCTAAAATGATTAGGTGTCTCGTAGATAAGGCCGAAGTACAATGACCGTGTCACAATCCGAAATTTTTAATAGCGGTATAGTACCGGTAGTTTCCCATGGTACTTGAAAACTTTTTCATTATTAGGGGACCGTATGCGCACGAGTTTGATTCTCAAGCACTCTCGACTACCGGATGTAACGGGACCGGAAACGGACTTTAAATAAAATAGAACTGCACAATTTACACGGCAGATGGCCGACATTGTATCAAGAGACAAAAGAAAAAGGTATAAAGTATTAAAAATAAGTGTTCGCCGTCCGGCCACATGGCAAAGTTACCTATATTAACTTAATTATCCCACAGCCGGCGCTCCGGGGATTTTAAATTGGATGTTGTCTAGTTAGACTCGAAATGGATGCGTTGTAATTAAGAAGATGCAATTTTTTACATTAATAAATTATAAAACAACTTTTGTGTTGAATAATTACAAAATAAATAACCTATCCTTATGTACAGTTAAGTAGATAAGTAACGTAGTTAGCAAGTCGCAACATTGTAAAAAATATGCGCAGTTTTATATTCAGACGATCGATATGTTTAGACTTTGAAATTGTTTAAGATTTATCAGTTTAATTAGAGGTCTGGATATTGCATTGTCACTTTGATTTAATTTAACTGATTATAAATAATAAAATAAAGTAGTAGCCAATTTTAAGTAATATTGCATAAGAACGTGATATTTGAACACGCAAAAAGAGCTACATCTTCATTATTTCAATTTCCCAGTGCCATGTCACGTTGGTCACGCAAACTACACGCACGCTTGCACGCGCGACTTAAATTAGTAATACATACCTACATACAATATCAAATATTACTCATTTACAAAAATAAAACAAGATTATTTTAATTTCCATAGACTAAATTCAGGGCAAGATACGTTACGATTCAAATTTAAATAGTGTTCTCTCGTTCCTGGTTGGGCGGCGCGGCCGAATGGAAGGCGGAAGAGTGGCGCTTGCGCAACTGACATTGAATCGAAGCGGTCTTCGGACCGAGGCCACCCGCCCGATTTGTATTTATGTAGTTTAACGATCATATAATCACCGCTTTATCTTTTCGTACAGACAGAAAATTTTCCTTGTTTATATAAACTTACTTTAACGCGAATTAGAGGGATGCGTAAGAGGAAAACCGCAAGTTGTATGTAGTTACTACAAACATTTCCATTATACGAGAGATTTCTTGTGAACAGGATGTGATGTGTAACAACATGTTTCGTTGAAACGCGGAAATCTTACACGAGCGAGAGTATTTATCATGAGAGCGATACGTTTCGTTTGTTTTGATGTGTGTTTTCCGCCATCCTGTTGGTAATTACAGCCGTGTCGTCACCGCCCGTTTACCTCCACGTGAACGATCGATACTAAACAGTCTGATGTAAAAAAACTTTGCCAACGCGTCATTCTGAAACAGCTCAACTTTTCAATGAATCTTGAAATAAAGTATGATTCTACGTCATCGAGAAGTAACGAGTTCGCAAGTGTGGGTGCTAATTTCAACAGACGGGCGACGAGAGCGCGGCGACAAAGTCACCGTCACGTGTCATTCACCAGCAACAAGGTGAATAAAGTCAATCATGTTATAAACATTCTATGGACCAACTAGCTGATGTAACTTTACGAGCGGGGTTTATAGGTTCATTTTAAGATAATTGAGGACAGAAGTTTGCTCAATGAATTTAATCACAAATCATCAATCTGGCTGCTCGTACGCCTGCAAAGAGTTGAAGAGATTATTTTTAGTGAATGTGTGGCGCGTGGCGTGTGCGGTGCATCGGTGCCGCGGGCCGCCGCATCATCGCTATCGCGGTGTCGCAACTCGCTAGCGGCGCGGTGGCCGTGTGCGGGGTCCGCGTGTCCTTGGCCACGGCTCCACCGCGCCGATACAACGGTCCGGCGAGCCGGCCGCTGCGGTGCGGCCGTGCGCAACCGCTTCCGTGTACCGTTTACGTCACAAAGTCACAACACTCACAACGAATAAACAGTATTGGAATCCATACAATTACGCATCTAATCGATAGCACGCGCCGGTGGATCATTAGGTGCGTCACTAAACTGTATCCCACTCGCGGGGTAATTTTGCCGCTCTGACGTCAATGCTACGTAGCCTCGTAGCGGTTGCTACGGGTCACGTGCTACGGCCTATAAAACCCCCGCAACCCTCGCGTGGGAAGGTCGCTACTTCAAAAATGTAGGGAGCCGAATAACTGGGTGGGCGCTCACGTTTCTCCAACTTGGAAATAATTTTCTTCGAGAGATTGGATGAATTTCGTACAGCTTCATTTTGTATATAAATTGTTTATTAACCTCCAAAGTATCTGTTTACGTTTATGTGACTATTATTCTGTCACAGAATAATAGTCACATAAACTAATTCATTTTATTTTCGATTGACACAGAATTTCTGTGTCAATCGAAAATAAAATGAATTAGTTACGCACCGGACTTCTTCGTATCGTCATTTAAGAATTGAATGTCTGCCTGATGAAATGAGTTTAGTAAGTATAAATGAAAGGTTAGGAAAGGAGGAGACGCTTGCACGTTGAACTCGCTTAGTTCAACGTGCAAGCGCGTGAAGGGGGTGAACCGGTGCACGTGAAGTTAACATGTTTATATCGTTTATAGTGATGATACTATTGATTACATCAGCGCGTCGCAAAACTGCGCGGGACTCGGCTAACTGCGCAAAATGTCGTGAAATCTGTACAAACATTTATTATCGATTGTACAAAGAAACAAGAGTACATACAATGTGTCGCTAATGACGCCAGTCTTATTGTAGTACATTTTATATGCGATGATGACTTCACGTCAATAGGGGTTCATCACACTAACAATGACACGACCCGATCTCGGCGTTTAATGTAAATTACACTTTATACAAATGTAATTAAGATTCCGAATCGCTTTGTAATAGCTCACCCAGGTTTCGTGATGTGTTTACTGGCACGTCACATGCAGACGAAGCGGACAATTAAATTGTTTTTTAATTACGGACACTGATTAAATATCGCCTTTGTGTCTTTCTCTTAATGAACAGATTTTGGTTACAAATAAGGCGGCAAATTGATTTGTTTAACCTCGCGATAACAGAGGTCTGACTACGAAAATATCACACGCAATTGATTTGGCATTGCCTATTGAATATGCATATGCAATATTAATTTATTTCTATTTTAATGTGTCAATAAAAATTAAGTTCCATTTCAAGCAACAATCAAATGCAAATTCTAAAAGTTACGTCAGCTCCGAAATCACAGTATTGTTTGTCACATTTGGTTACACAACAAGTGACCGCGAACTGAGGTCGGATCCGTTCTCATATATTTATTATACGTATTCTTCAATCTCGAAGCCGGCGCGGCGCGGCGAGGCCAGAAACACGAAAAGAATACTGTTTCGCAACGCAACTAATTTCAATGTCATTGTAATCGTTCCTGATAACTGAACACTATTCAATAGTCGGATACTAGTACAATAACAATAGACCTCTAGGACTTAGCTTGCCTTATAAGCAGTCTGTTATCAAATCTCATTAAGCTTATCAGAATCTTATGATAACGACTTCCAATATAAGTACAAAGTCATTATTTTTTTAACTTGATCTAAAA
The DNA here is from genome assembly GCA_949316365.1 of Hoplodrina blanda. Lineage (NCBI taxonomy): Eukaryota > Metazoa > Arthropoda > Insecta > Lepidoptera > Noctuidae > Hoplodrina > Hoplodrina blanda. Next base: position 13,940,965 of record OX438581.1, read on the forward strand.
CTACTTATTGCATTGGCCTATGAACAAAACATGTTATTTATAAATAAACTCTCAATGTCAAGAGTGTCGCAATTGAAAACAGAAGTTATGAGGTCTCGTTAGCGGTTCGCTAACAACCCTAAATTGCTGACGTAGTCACGGACGTAAAAAAAGTTTCATTATGATTGTCTTACGAGCCCATGACCACCCATGACGTTGGGGAGAGTACCGAGAAATTTTTAACTACGCTGACGTAGATCGAGAACCCTTACAAAAGAAAACTTTGAAATTTATTTTTTCGCCACGTGAAAAAACGTTTTGGCAAGTTTATGTTCGGTAAGGTGTTGTAACATTGGCTGGCTGTGTGCAACGCTACGCTTGCGCTTGCGTCATTTCCTCTTGTTGACCGTGAACCGAGTTACGTCAGCGTCAGAGTTTCGGAACGAGATTAGGATGCTCCTACACTTCGTATCTAGCGAACGATCGCCCCGGACGCTCCCACAACACTTTTATAATTAGAACCTATGAGAACATTTCAATCATTCAATTTTATATTTTAGATAAACTTCAACTTGGTATTTTAAAGCGTAGTCATTAAGGTCAGAAGTGACTTGTCTACGTAGTAACAAGATGGACGTTAGTAAATGACAGCATTTAGGGGAATTTGTGAGTGACATCATGCAAGCCTAATTAGGTACAATACCTATTAGTTATTTATCTAGTTAAGTATCATTAGTACGCTACTGGAATTGTGTAAACGATAAATAAAGGAAGTTTTTGTTACGAATTTATATCAATAAGGAAAATATGTATAATAACAGAACTCGTGCCAAAAGGAAAATAGATTTGTTTACACAAAATCTTACCAGAGTTTTCGTATATAAATAGATACCTCGTTATTTAAGATTTCAGGTGTAACTACAGAGAAACTCGTAGTCTAACAAAAAGATTTTAATTTATAACCAATGACGACGCCTAAAACGGTAATTTAACATTAAAATGTCGAGGTTAATGTTTCAAAAAATCGTGCCAGTGCAGCAAAACAGGAAGCCCGTAGGACAAACGCCCGTGACTGGCAAGCTAATAGCAATAATGACTATTGTTTTTAAACACAAGTAACGATAACGCAACTTAAGTATAGCATCGGGCTGAACCTACTTGCATTATAGCAGTAATGTGAGTGAACAAAATAAATTAAAGACAAGACGATAAGAAAAAATGTTTAACCAAGCGCGCATCGCAGCGGACGGCAAGTATTTTTAGTGGGACGCATCACAACTGCAGATTGAGGGTTAATCGTAATTCTGGCCAGCGCTCAACCGGTTTGGACTTACTTTTTATTGATGCTTGCATCGCAAGATTCGCAAGGAACACAGGGAAATCGGCAACCGAATTAAAGCCGATTTAGACGGTGCGAGAAATATCGTGCAAGTTGTGATACATTACCGTCGATGATCGGTCCCCTAATGTACGACAAATTGCACGATTTTTCTCGCATTGCTCGTCTAAATCAGGCTTAAATCACAAACTTGTCAACTTATTCATCGGTAAACATGGCAACACAAAGGTTGTGAACTTACAAATAACTCTGGCTTATTTTAGGTAAGCGTGGGCGAGGACTTACGCGAAGGTCGAATATTTGTAAGGATATAATATTCCTGTGTATCTTTGTATATTTGGCATCGCGCCCCCGCTTTTAAATATTTTGCGCGCTAACTTCACAACGATGTTACTATGTAGGTGGTAAATGAGTGATACTGGATTAAAAATAAGGAGCATTCAAATTGCCGACGCCTCCGTTTTTAGTTTAATAGAACGAACAATATTTTTATTTTAGCTTTGTCGTAAAACGTGTATGTTACTCTGACACACGACCGGCCCACGCGCTATGGAATCAATGTGTTTGACAAAAAAATAAAAACAAAAACACACAAATACTGCCAGCTACACTACAAGTATGATGGCTTGCTAAATTGAGTGTCGTCTGCAGAATATCGAAAGTTGTTGAACTTTGAAGCGAAACAGGAAAAAGCTGACAGTACCAAGCACATCTCAGAAGATTTACGATATTGGATCGGTAGTCGGGGTCAGTCGCCTGCGCCTCACTTCAGCAGGAACTCGGAGCCTATGTTTTTTTTCCAATTCCAAGTAACTCATGTACGCTTTCTCTCGATCACCGTTTAATATTTTTATTATTGCGGACCCGTTTCCTTTGCATGCACAAGTAGGCCCCGGCGCTCGTACCATGTCTTGGTGTTGTTTTTATTTTTGTTCGTGCGTTGGCGAGTGTAAAAGGACTCCGGCAATTAATGCACCTTCAGGTTTTGTATGTTTTTGTAGCGCAACCCGATGTTCTACAGCTGGCTGCCAGAAGAATAGCAAGCTTGAATTTATGTATATTACAGACTATACTACAACAACCAAGTCTCAACTCAAGATTTATAAATAGACTGTATTTTAACTCCCAACTCAGTTCGTATAAATCTCTACAAACATGTCTAAAATTATCACCAATTTACAAAGGCCTTAATAGGTATGTTCACCTATTTATAAAAGGTATCCATGGCGTTTATATTTAGGAGCCATTTTGGGCTCGTATTTTTAGCTGCGTAGGGTGCGGGCTAGTGACCCGATAGAAACCTATGATTCATCCCTGCACCCTCTCCATTATTACCCTTCATTTTTAACTTCCCTCTCAGATGACGTCATCAAGTGCACCGCTGGTTTGTATGGAATTCGTCATCGCTCTGTCACGTCTGATTCATTGCTATACCAAGTTTTATTTTTATGATGACAAAGGCAGAAAGTATTTTTAAATTCCACATCCATTGTGCGCATAGATATTATTTAATTGTGTAATTAAAATAGGAAAGTGTTTTCTTCGTACAGTACCGAGACCGAGGCCCGTTCTTGAAATGAACAGGTTCATCGAACCCATTGCCATTTTGTACCGATAACGTGTTATCGCTAAGGACGGCGAACAATAGCATTAATTGTGTATCATTGTATTTACTCGAATACAAAATCGATTTCGCAAACCCCATCATCTCGAATGACAAAGCGCTAAAGCGTTGTGGTTATAACAACAGCGTGTCGGGTGATGGTTAGGTATATTGTATGCAGGGATTGAAAACGGTTCCAAAATACCGGTAAAATACCGGTATTTTCGGGTTCCGGTACCTGTACCGGAACAGGAACCAGAACCTAAATTGGAACCTTTGAGAACCTTTATTTTACCGGTTCTTAGGCAAAGCGAGTATAAACTTGTTTTTTGATGTGCGGTCGGGTGACCGGCGCGGTGCAGCGCGCGGCACCAATACAAATGTGATTGTGTTTGGTAGATCTTATGTTACCAACGCGCGCGCCACTCGCTCGTGTAAACTCGTGTTCCTATTGAAAATTATTGTTTTAAAATCACGTATTAAATCACGTATTACGTACCTATTTGATTGGCTTGGTTTGTGTGTATTTGTAAATTAGTTGTAATATATTACTGTAATAGGTAGGTAAAATACTTAGTAATTAGTATAATAATCTATTTTATGAAGAAGACGTTACTTTCAATTATCAATACTAAAAAAAACTGCCAATGGACAGAAATAAGTCGAATTTCGTCTATAAATATTTTATATATCGACGGTTGAAAGGCTAATTGGTCTAAGCGACATTTTTTGCAATATTGAGTTATATACATATTCGGAATCAGCAAATTTTTCTCCGTCGTTTGAGTCAGGTTTAAAATTTTTTTGACTAGGTACTTTTTGGCGTTTAGCACCCACTGCAAAACAGACCTCATTTCTAGGCTCATTGATCTATACGACACAAAACTAGACTTTGAGGAATCGATGACTTAAGCTATTTTGATTTTTCGAATTTTTATAACGTGTGTCGATTAAAGCATTTGGCTTTTTCGCCATAGTTGTGGTTATGTCGTTTGGCCCATTTTGCATTCAACTACTTTAAAAAACCGTGTTGCTTGAACCATTTTGCATTAAGTTATGTTGATTAACTATGTCTCTTGACCCATTTAGCCTCTATTAAGGATAATGAGTAATATCACTTCGGCTATTTTAACCTAACTATCTCATTAGTGTTTTGGCCGTTGAAACATTTTGATTTAATTCAGTATTTGTAAAATTGGCATTTCCATCTTTTTATCAAATCGGTTTTAACACATACTAATAGGCCCTCCAATAAATTAATGAAATTAGCTACTCCTTAGTCGCTTAGAACTAAGTTCACTATAAAGCCTAGGAAGTAGTATCGCCACGGAATACATTGAACTTTAGCATCACTTTGTAAATAAAACAACAAGTTTTTAATTATAATTTATTCAAAATCAGTCTTCAACATGGACTTACCTAATTTAAATCAGTAGGTAAGTAACAATCAAACATTCAAATTAAAAAAAAAACTTCATCAACTTGTGATAAATCAGAAGTAGAAAAAAATAACAATCTTGTCAGAAAACAAACAAAAGTTAACATTCTTTATCAAACAACAATAGAAAATCGACATTCTTTAGAAGAAAAAACCAAACAATTATAGATTATTATTATAAATAATAAATCATCAAAAAGCAAAAAGAAAGAAAATGTAACATTCATTATAATTAAAACAAAATTTTAAATGTTAACGATGACCTTAAGCTTCTGTCTCATCTTCAATATCTGTATAGATCTATCAGAACATCCCAATGCGGTGCGGAAAGTTAGTGTATTCTAGGTGTAAATTTTTGGGAATAACCCCTGTATCACACAGCTTTTTAAGATCTTTGTATTTGGCCGTAGTTATAGGCAAAGATGTTTTATACTTCTGCTGCACTACCTTTGGTCTTGAAATTATGGCTATAGGCTTTATCTACGCTGTATTTGACAGCCATGACATTGGGTGACGACTTTTTGAATGTCGCCACCCCAATCTTACTAATCTTTCCGGTTAAATTGCCTTTAAAATACTTTTCTGAAAACTCTTCGTAATTCATAAAGTCGTTGTGCGTAAGAGTTTCTACGTAATATGGGCCGGGATCTTTACGAGCCAACTGAAAAACAGTTGGCCACTGCGACGTTGCCCATATTATAGTATTTCTAACAGAATTTTCAATTGCGGCATGGATACTATCGACAGTCATTTCCGTATGCCCTGGAAGCAGATAATTCATTTGTATGGTTTCAATGTGTTTTGTTTCAAGCAGTGCGCTATGTATGGCGGCTAAAACTATTTTGTTTTTATTATGTCCTGGGCATGAGTCTGAATAAAGAATTAAAGTTACCGAAACACGTGAATCGACTTCAGCTACATACTTTCGTAAGATTGTAGCTATTTCATTGCCTCCTCTTCTTCCTTCGGTTTCTCCCCACGTATAACAAAAGCCATTTCTGGTACCACTTTCGTAAAAACAAAGGTTGTACACTGTAAATTTTCTTGTATAAAATAGCAGCATACTCTCCCCATGTGGGGTGTTCAGTACCTTTTGTAGATCGTCTTGCCTTTTGTAATCGATCTTGCTTAGTTCACGGTGAAAAGCTAATCTATCTTTTGAGGCCTATTTTCCTTTAAATGATTTTAAAAATTTCAAAAAGGCATCAAATGATAGATTAGGTTTTTACCGTGAACTAAGCAAGAAGAATAACGCAATGCTTTGTACGCCAGGGTGTCACCACTGTGTGGACCGCCCGGAGGACACGGTGGAGCATACGGTGCAGGTCTGCCCCGCTTGGGAGGAGCACCGCCGTGTGTAAGGACACGGCGGTGCTCCTCTGGAGGCGATAGGCGGCGGCGACCGGACCTGGTTCAGGCCATGCTCCGGAGCGAGAGGGAATGGGATGCAGTCACCTCCTCTGCGAAGCAGTAATGCTAGCGAAGGAGGAGGCGGGCCGCGTGAGGGAGAGAACTTCCTCCACCTCACGCCCCAGCCGCCGCGGGAGACGCCCAGGGCGTCGGACGTCGAGAGACGACATCCGGCCACCGTAGGCGCGGGCTTGCGGACGGCGAGTATTCAAGTAGCTCGCCGTCCGATCAAGGTCCAGGCCCGGGTCGAACGGGGCCGCTGCAATCGCGGCGGTAAGACCCCTCTTTGAGTAGTGGCTGGAGAGGCGCCACGACGTCCTCACCTTCCGGCTGACGCAGGTCCTCACCGGACCCGGCTGTTTCGGGAGGTTCCTGTGTCGGATTGCACGGGAGGAAACGCCCGGGTGTCACCACTGTGTGGACCGCCCGGAGGACACGGTGGAGCATACGGTGCAGGTCTGCCCCGCTTGGGCAGAGCACCGCCGTGTCCTCACGGAGGCGATAGGCGGCGACGACCTCTCGCGTCCGGACCTGGTTCAGGCCATGCTCCGGGGCGAGAGGGAATGGGATGCAGTCACCTCCTTCTGCGGAACAGTTATGCTAGCGAAGGAGGAGGCGGGCCGCGTGAGGGAGAGAACATCCTCCACCTCACGCCCCAGCCGCCGCGGGAGACGCCCAGGGCGTCGGACGTCGAGAGACGACATCCGGCCACCGTAGGCGCGGGCTTGCGGACGGCGAGTAATGGGTAGCTCGCCGTCCGATCAAGGACCATGCCCGGGTCGACGGCGCGTTCTGTTCGCGCGCGCCTTAAAGAGCTGTCAGCACAGGGACGGGGCCCCAATAGTGGCCAAATGCCTGCCGGGGTTGCGGGACGTCTTAACAGGATACCGTGGCCCCGGAACGTAAAGGGCAACAGAAGGAACAGGGTGGTTTTTTAGTCAGTAAAAGTCTGACAGTTCCTTCCGCCCTCCCAGTAGGACGGAAGGAGTCATTTGATGATTTTTACCACCTAAAAAAAAAGCGTTTTTCTACTTTAGGGTGGAGAACAGAGGGAGACTGGTCGTTCCGAATTTACAAAAAAATCTGGCAAATAATGGCGCTTATTCTGACCCATGATGGCTGGTTCTGAAATAAATCATAAAAGCAAAAATTGTTAGTAGGTACTTTATTATGTCGTGACCCCACAGGGGGTCGCATCCCATCATTTGGAAAACACTACTGATCTAACTAATGGGAGTTTTCCACTTGCCGGCACGGCACCAGCCGCGGCACCGTGCACCGGACCGTAGCAAAAATGTATGAATATACATATTATATGGCTTGTCTTTCCATTTGCCGGCGGCATCGGCCACGGCACGGCATTTTTGTTTCCCCGCAGCAGAGCCAGTGCCGGTGCCGTGTCAGTAAGGCAAAAAGTAAGTGCAAGGCAGTGTAAGGCAGTAAGTGGGAAAAAGGCCATTAGAACAAATATAAGTAAGTTTAAATTATCCTAATGGTTGAATTCAATACAATGACAAGTAAATACACCTATGTATAAAAATACTTCATTTTAAAACATCTGACGATCATTTCAACCATGATACGTAGACCTAAAACCCCGTTCTATAAGTAAATAGGGATGGTGTTTGTCTTTAGGTATATCGTGTTTAGGACGGAGCAAAACGGACGAAATATCTTGAGTTGTGAGTCCGTAAAATGTGTTCCTACTGTCCCTGCATTCGGTTAATACAAAAGTTCTGTTTGTGCCACACGGAGCGCGGCGACGCAAAAAGAGTTGACTGCTGACTAGGATTTCTGTATGAAACCGCATGCAGCGACTTTACGAACTCATCATAACTCCAAAAATTACGTTCGTTCGGCCTCTCTTTAAAAAAGTATAAAGTAATACTAAGTTCATTGATAAATTAAAAGGAGGAATAAAAACGAGTGTACTTTAGACCACACGAATAAAGTTAAACTTCACGTAAACGCATATTTGTACTTACTTTTATTATTCATCTTGGCGACAATCTATGTAGTTGTAAAATTTCAACACATGTGATTATGTTGACAAACAAAGTAGACGCGGAAACATGAATGGCGGCAAAATGGCAAAACAACTTGCTATGTCTGGCTTGGCCGAGGCACGAACATCAATAAATTTCGGTTATTCAATGCCTGCTCCGAACACATCCCCTCTTCCGTAAGGAACCTTTAAATCGGATGACAAGGAACCGGTATAACATCATTCGATTTAAAGGTTCTTGGAACCGGTATATCGGGGTTCTAGGAACCGGTATATCGGAACCCAAACCGGAACCGATACCGGAACCGGAACCGTACCGAAAAGAGGAACCTTTATAAGAACCTAAATGAAGAACCAGAACCGAAATTGGTACCGGTTTTCAATCCCTGATTGTATGTTTGTATCTGTGTTGTGTTTACGCTGGATGATTTCGGCGGTCAGCGACCTTCGCGACGCGGATGCGTCCGTGGATAGCGACGGTGGCTGCGACGCCTACAAAACGACGTAACACACGCCCCGAGCAGGTTTTAAATGCAACGACAGAGTAAAAAATAAGTGCAGCGCTGAATAAAATCCCCGCTTACATGCAGTTCCAGTGACTTACGGGGCTTTGTTGCTACCTCGTTAAAAACTAATCTCAACTCGTATGGAACGGGACGGAACGACGGAAAAATGGAAATACAGGCCGGCGCGTGTGTCGACGGTCAGTGATTCCACCTTCGACATAACTTGGTTCTCCCTGAGCGGTCATGTGAGACGGTATTCAAGAGAGGGCACAATTATACTGTCTCGTCCCTATTTAATTGCTGGCACGTGCATATTTTTTTTGCCTGTAGTGCGAAGTGAATGCACCCAACTCTTGCAGGGAGCGGTCGCGACTCGCGTGCGCCCGACCACCGTGAAATTTTTTGCAGATCTTTTTAATGGCGGTGCCTTATGCTCCCGACGGAGAAGGTTAAGTCAGTTCAAGTTGCCTTTATCCGGCGTTCACGTCTCTGGAGTCACGACCACTGTGAGTCACCCGGTGATATCATGACATGACACCACCGTTGTTTTCCATGAGATATGTGGAAGGCGAGCTAGATTACTAACAGAAATAGAACGCCATTTTAGTGTAAAATTAATTAAGAACAAGGTGTTTGAGCGGAAACAACAATTGAATTGGGATGTTGTTAGCTGGTCAATGTCAAATTAATTTGCATTGTCCTTGACATTGAACGAAGCTATTTTGCATGACTATGACGCTGCTCTGTTCTTGTGAAGAAAACCCAACGAGTTAGGTTATTTTTATCCGAATTGTTTTAGTTGAAAACTTATTTTCTGATAAGTAGCACAATGTATTTTTGAATATAGGTTGTGCAGATGTAGGCAAACGGAGCGTGTCACAACACACGGGCGTCGTATCGGCGGATAAGTGCGCGGTTACGCAAATCCGCAGATATGTCGGCGCTGCGCGGGCGCGCCGCTTGCACAAGGTTTCGCAGACCTTTGTTTTACGCAACCGGATCGATTTAATAGCTAGTCGTGCGTTTTCTCAGCTGTGTACCCGATAGCAAAATTAACGACGAGGAATTGAGAAATTGTACAAAATTATTCTAATACCAACAAAACGATCTAGTCGATATTGACAAAGAAATTGTAACAAAAACTGGGAAGGAAGAGCGAGTTTCCGCCCTTTAGATAACAATAAACCTGTTGTGTATGTGCCCCCGGTTCAGCAAGGTGTACGACAGCACCGATCCGTCCTCGCTTTGAATTCTACTGACAATCGGATTTACTTTTGTATGGATGACACCTATGTCCGGTAAATCATTATTGAGGACGTCGCTGACACATTATGGTCTGTCCTACGAGCAAGTAGAGGCGACTTTCGCTTGAGAGCATTGCACTATCGCCTGCGTCCGGTAGTCGCATCCGGTGTTTTCGTACCACCAAAAAAGGTGCGAACACACATTATTTATAGCCATGACGAATGCTTGCGTCGTCCTCGCCGATTCATTTATTTTCAGAATGAGGGAAAAGTGTAGGCGTCATGAACTCGAAAGCATTCCGGGTTGTTTCACGGTTGAGATGGCAGGCCGAGGAGCAACCAAAGATGCCCGAGCGGGAATGCGTTGCTCATTCAAGGTGAACGATGAGTCACTTTCATAAGGCTCGATATGGCATCAGAGTTTTTGAAACGCAGCAGTGGCATCGGTTCCGCACGATCGAGGAGGCGGCGCGGCGCTGCGGCGTCGGCGGCTGCCACGCGACATTGGCACAGTTGCGCGCGACCTCACCACGCCGCGCTAGTCGCGATCGAGGCCGCGAATAAACGCCCCAAAACAAGAACCAACAGTGCGCTTGAATTCCGGCACGCCTGAATCACGCCGTACAAATTAGCACTCGATGCGCGCTCGTTTATCTAACACGAGCGGCTAGCGGCCACACCCGCGCGAAAAATACCAGCAGTGGATGCCTTGCCAACTACGCAGTGCACAGTCAGATACTTAGCGGAATAAAAGGTTCGTTACGCAAACCAGACAATAATGGCAAAGTACGACTGCACCAACAGTTATACAACTAGCAAAACTGACGTATGGTTATATTACAGAGCGCCCAGTATTATGCAAATACATCGCTGTAATGTGGAGGTCTCTTGCACCACGCGGCTTTAGCAACTCAGTTTCAAAATGTTTTCAAAACAGTCAGTGTAGGCGCGCAGGTACACGCGGCGCTGATCGACCGCTGCTGAGATATCGGCAACTACCTCGAGGCGTTATTTGGGTTATCGTGTTGCACATCTTTTTTATTATAGAGCGGTTGCGTGTCGGCCCAGTAATAATAGAAATCAGTCGCAAATTACGTACAGATTTGGGAGGAAATGTTGGGAGGCGGTGGCCGGGCCGGCATGCCACGCAGCGGCGGCGTCTGCCGGGTGGCGAGGCGGCCGTCTATCGCGGACCAATTTGGCACATCCGCTGGCGAGCGCGCTCAGCCCGCACCGTAAATATCCCGTCCCGTTAAACACGACAGACGTGCGAAACTGCGAATACAGCATTCAGATATTCGTGGCGAAACAAGAGTAGAGTAAAATGTTTGCAGTGTATTGACCATCCGGTTGGCAAAACAATAACCTATCGACGATATCATTATACCTAGTTTAAAAAGCAAGTTTCCATGTGGATACGGCGCACAAGCATGATAGACAGTAAATATGAAGTTGCGTAATCGAATGCCGTTGGATCGTCGTCATTGTTTGCAATACATTCGATCATCCGATCTATCTTCTGAACACCGTGTTACGCAAAAAGCCCGGGTTGTGTTTTGTTACCTGGTGGAATCATTCGACGAAGTTATTATTTTGGCCAAGTGGGCGGGATGCGCCGGGACAAAGAGCCTGGGACAATTTTTGTACCTGAGCTTATTTACAAAGGACCAAGACGTCTTTGGCCGACCGAAAATGGGCTCCGGTCTGTCTGGTACGTTATGAGATTTAAAGTAATTCTCTATCTACAAACTTGCGAAGCAAATTAGATTTTTGGAGACACCATTCGGACAAAGGCTATTTTGGTCACGCGATGTGTTTCCGCTTTGTTATATCCTGTCGGCAATGCCAAAATTAGGAATGCATTATTCGTATAAAGGTAGTTTACACTCAAACATCCGGCTTTCTGTCGTCAAGTCCGTGATGTCACCGGCAACGTGATTTATTTTCTTTTATTTTGTCGTACATGTTTTGTTAATTGTTATTGTATAATATATCCTTCCTGGAAGTATCCAATATTAATTATGTGTCGTCATAATAATTGGACGTTTGTGACGTATTGTGCGTGTTGTCGTAGGGCATGAGGATCTCTACCTGCGTTATCGCGCCGACCTCGTTTTCCTCCCCCAAGGCCTTCGCCCGGATACACCGCCCGAGATTTCTCTTGATAGTTTCTAGTTACACACGAACTTCTCATTTGTTATCTATTATAATGTATCACTTGATATGAGAGAAAGCGGAATCTACCCCGAACAGATGTGGGTTGTGATCTCTTTGAAGTACGCAACAACCATTTGAGCTATTATAATTAGTCACCACATAGAACCACCGAAGCCGCAGTTTCCATTGTGTGAGACTGTCAGCTCATGTTTTTAAGGCGAACTTCTGCTTTGAAAGCTTCGCAATTCTTTCTTAATTTTCATCTCAAAGAAGAGCAGGGAAAAATCTGTTTTCATCTCAAAGGACAAGAAAAACTACGGACGAGTGTTAAGAAAATCCACTTCAAAGCGTCAAAGAGAGTGCGGAATCAATATTAATGTTCTTGTTTACCTTTGAGACGGGACGACGGCGGTATCGCGGGATGTTGATCGTGGCGTCCCGCCGGATGACTCGAATTTATAATCAGGGGTGCTTTTATATAGCGCCGAGACGTGAGAACGGAGGTCGAAGGGCGGGACACTTGCTCATATTGCACCTTCACCGGTATACTATTCTCACGATTGCGAACAACAGCTGGGGAATAGTGACCGACGCGACATGTGCAATCATTAGAATTTATTAGGGCCGGACAAGGTCAGCTGCCTGTTTAAGTTAATAGGGGTTTGTTTGACCATCTGAATAATTAAAAGATGTCCTCTGGGAAACAGTGGGCACACATGGTCTTTAACAAAATGAAGCGGGATCAGAGATTGCTCAAACAGCTGTCTACTTGCTTGACCTATACGCGAAGGTCCGTTATCATTAAGTAGAACAAAAAGCGATATTTCCGCTCCTACACCGGCACATGGCAAAACTGGAAACACATCTGCAATATCCTGCTTAATTTATATTAACGGTCAGACAAAACAGACGCCAACGAGCAAGCGCGTCCCGTTTGCCCAATAACTAAAGTCTTTTGTACACGCCATGTCCAGCGGACATTATGGACGCAATTGCAAATTTTACATTCAAAGAGTCTCAACATTTTTGCTGGATTAAAAATATATACACATCAAAAAAGTCTAGGGATCAACATCCCTAACAAATGTTAGGGATGTTGATCCCTAGACTTTTTTGATGTGTGTATTTCAGGCCGGTGCGGTAAAAGTTTATCTACTGTTTAGAGGTTCTGTGTAATAACCAAAAGTAAAACATTCCGGCTTTGAGAGGCAACTTCGGAAAAGGCTTCTCAAGTCTTGCCGTACTCTGCTATTACGTAAAGGGTAAAGCAAAAGTTTTTACATTAGAGGTACGGCGGTCGCGCGGTGCTTCCCGTTCCGCATCGCGAACCGACCGACGCTTTTGACAACACTCGCTTTGATGACGCTGGGACGCTCAAAAGAGTATTAAATTTTACCTTTTCCACTGTCTGTCTGTCCACTCCAAAGCGGACTAAATTAATACTGTTGCGCAAATATACGGAGTTCGTTTTGTTCACGTTTGGATCGTATATTGCGTTTCGAATATGTCTGCGGCTAGGCGGTCATGTCAAAGGCATATTCGAATTTGCAACGCGAATGTCGCTAGGGACGATACCAAAAGGTCAAAGAAACCATCGTAGCTAAGTTTCAAGTTCGGGTGGGCGTACTGAAAATTGTCTCAGAGAGGACGAGATAGATAATCCAATACTTAAAGGTTGGCTGTTGCCCCCGTCGTGGGAGGAGGGGCCCGAGAGAATTATAACTACAATAGGCGAGATTCTGCCTTACAGTAGCTTTTATTATAAAAAAAACAGTTTCTATCGTACAATATTAACGTTTTTTGTTAGCTTGTAGATGTTATCTGATGAAAATAAAGAATCAAATTAATGAATCTTATTAAACGGGCAAATACCCGAGGGTCGGAATACGGGCAGGTGAATAGAATTCATTTGAAATCTTAAAGGAATGTGGTCGTTAATATTACGTGTTAAGGGGTGCATAAACATTATATTCTTTTTCTAAAGAGTTTCTCAGGATCACCTGATCGCATAAGGGCAGGTACCCGTATGAGGATTAAGAATAACATAGGGGTTTAGGGTGGTTGTGTGATGCACATGTACACGCCATACGATGCGGTGCGGGCGGTGCGCAAGCGCATTGCCGCGGACCCTTGACCCGATTGCGGCGCGCGCAGTATTGTACGCAGCAATGACACCGTTCGCCTTGAGCCGCTAGCATTGCCGGAGATATTCGCAACAATGGAGGCCAGATAACATTTCAAAAGTTTGAAAATCCGCTGGTTCCTACCGGCCGACGCGAGACCGGCGTAATTAATAAATGCGTTGAGTAATCCTATTGTACGATTGTCCTTTTATAATATTCAACTTTTTCAATAGTCGTGTGTAAACCTTAAAGCTTGTTTTAAATTGTTAGTCATACGATGAATGATTAAACACTGAAGGGAGTTTGTTCGATATCTATGCGTCTTTGGCGCCAGTGGCGCAACGTGCCTGCAATATCTACTTCAGTTTTATCGAGAACGACAACTAACAATTCTAGAACGACACATAGCGCATATGTATCGTCATAATGAATGACAACTTGATAACAGTTAACAGCAGTAGCACAAGGCGATTGACTCACTAAGGAAACGAGGCGCTACTTAAAATACAAAGAGCATTTCCGTTTCCCTTCCGACTTTTTTATTGACTCATCTGTTTTCTCACGATCGATCTTTAAAGTGGGCGTCAATGGAAAAAAAAAACTAAGGAAGTTATCGATCTATCAATTTGAAGCGGGTTGATCGTCGCTGATACCAGTTGCTAAGGAACGGATATTTTGGCAAAATTCAGGGGTTGTGTGTGCGATGTGTAATAAATAAAAGACTCACCTTTGAGGATCGGCGAAGACAAATTTTCTCAGCTTAAGATCCCGCAAAACGATGCCTTGTTCGTGACACGCGGCCACTGTTTCTGCCATTTGTCTGAACAGTCTTCGAGCTTCGTGCTCCCTTAGCCGTTTCCTCGCTCTCACGTATGAGTGGAGATCTGAGTGCGATCGGGGGAAGATAAGGTACACTCTCTTATCACCGACTAGGACTTCGTGTATGGGGTTGACGTGCGGATGGCCATCGAGCCGATAGTGGGCTTGGAGTAAGCTGCTGCAGTCTCGTGACACCACCTAAAGGAGAACGGCTAACATTAGCACACGTTCCATAAACTGTCAAACAAAATGTAAGTGATTCTAAATGCACTGTCGATGGTATTGATTTGAAGGTAGTTCCAGAGAATAATGGTACGTGTTTCATCTAAATCCGGTCAGCCCCTTGCATTACTCTATTAATGACATAATGGTATTGGGGTCGAAACATTTTCCTTTTATCGTTGACCTAGTTTATCGTCGCGTGTCACTACTATAGCTTATTGTTTTATCGTTTTTATCTGTACTACATCCATATTTTTAGTTATACGTTTGTTTAAAGAACGTCGTTACTAAAACATAACAGATCCTGTGTGTATTTCAAAATTCCCGTCCATGTTTGCACATTCAAAGGGGTCCTATTTCAAAGCGGGTATGATTTAAAAGGGCTTAGTCTAATGTGAATAACGAGGTTGAAACATTTAGTGAATAGAGGCAAGCTAACCCCTCCTTTGCAAATCTAGCCCGGTCGACTTCAAACAGAATTCTTGGGTGACGACAAAGTAGAAATCAAACGAAACAGACAAGATAATTGTTGCAATACATTTTTCAATAGTGAATAGGCAAGAGTTGTCGACGTTTCAAAGCTTTCTAGAACCGCTAGCTAGCGGTCGGCTACATGGAATGGTACAGTTATTTTTAAATGTACGATTGCACTGATCCGTGTGTGCTAGTGAGCTCGGTGCTCACTGCGATCGACCAAATGTCAACGACATTGTGAACGCAAATTCCAAATCTGATTTCCCGACTCACGAATGATGAATCACGTCGCGTGCGTCAAACCATTTCTTTTTTCACTTTGTATAAATAGTTTGTTGGTTATTTCAGCGCAGTCACCCTAGACACGACGTCGCGCTTTTTCGATTTCTATTAATGCTGGACGTTGTACGAAAATATAACATGACCTATTTGTGGACGTGTTTGCGAAAACACGAGGTATTGATAAGAATTCGCAATGTTGACAGAACACTTGATAATATTTGACATCGAGCGTATTTTACGGGAGCTAACCTACTTACCTAACTGTTATCAATATTTGTATAATCACAAGGTATGTATATCTATTGCAAAATATTTGTATAGCGCACTTGATGGCGATGTCATGTAGCCACAATTCGGCTTTGACGTTGACCCATTAACGACAACATAGCTAAATGAATCCTATTACAATGGCAATGTACCTAATACATAAAATAGGAATACATAGATGAATTTCTTGTTCCATTGTATAAATCCAAGTCAAGTTGTTTATGTCCAAGGAGCATAACAAATTCGCAAGCCTTCATCCGTTCTTGGCTAAATTACAATAGTAGATTACCGTATATACGGCCGCTGTCTCGATTGTTTGCAGATTGATTGTAGTCAGCACTCAGCAATGATAGGCATGATTCGATTAAAGTACAACATTCTCAGTGTTATAGCGTATGTCGGGTTATGTTTGTTGTACTCGTTTTAATGGGCCTGTTAAAGCGGCAATGAATAAGCGCTCTGCTGTTTATGCCGCTAGTACTGTTGTTTCGTGGAGGGGGCAAAGGAGGGGGGCCCCTAGCCTCGCTATGACATTCGGCGATCGGCGCGTTATCAAATCGTCTATTTCACAATGTCAATGAGAAGGTCAAGCCTATTTTCGACTCGACCTGATGCGATCACAAGTGACGCTACGAGTTTTAGTTTTCTGGTTCTGTTACTGATGGTAATTTACTTTTTAAAACAAATAGGTACAGTGAGACGGTATCACACATGATGAATGTGAAACATAAACGTGGCAGTCGTGTCGGCAATAGTCGGTGTTGTAAATACGCTCGACGTTTAGCAACGATAACGTTGCCACATTTTAACCTTGCCAAGTTCTCACGAGGGAAGTGCCTATTCTGTGCCTTGACAATACCCGTATAGGCCTTTGTTAGTACTCCTATGTATCCTGTCTTGCCTAAATTATTAGCCAGAAGCCTAGACATAAAATACGTTAGAAATAACGAGTTCTGAAACTAGTTTCCTGCCTGGCCTGCTTTGTGATTCACTAAAGCTAATAAGGATAAGGTTTTAAATAAGTAAAAATGAGTAGAGTTAGGAATGTTAGCCTCGTCTAATGGTAATTTATTGGGTACACGATAACTTGACTAGTGTAGTGCAACAATTAGCGTGTTGTTAACGTTATAATTGCCGTTATTGTTAGGTTATCGATTGCGAAAGTCGACACATGACATTGTAAAAACGCCGATGGCCTACAAGTGCGATCGAGCAGCGCGCTGGGCCATGACATATAAACTATGACATCGGTTTTGAACAAGATGCTATTACCTACTATGAACAATGCACGCGAGATTCGTGAAAAACTATTATTGAAAGCTAACGAATTGTTTACTTGGAGCTTGGAGCCCGTCCACTAAGTAGGTAGTTAGTAACTGGCTGTCTATACTTACAGAGTGATTTAAAAAAAAAAAACATGTTCGAAATTCAAATGATCTTTTCTTGGGGTAATAGGCATTTATTAATTTTATTTATCAATAACAAGGCTAATGTTTTTTGATACCATGCGTGTGACGAAATAAATTGCTAAATAAAACTGGCTGTCAGAAGTTACTAATGGTTAATTTTCGTAAACTTTTATAATTGCATTGAAGGGACACGACATGTGGGCATATTATTGAGTAGGTTGCTACTCGGCTTATCTCTACATGGGGTCCAATCCCGTGGGATAGTCAGAACCCTTTACAAAAATATTTTGCTAGATAGATATTGCCTTTGCGAGTAATTATACCGATACGTACGATAAGCTTTTGAGTTTGTTAAAATATTATTCAAAAGTGTTAGGCAGTCATTCAATTATAAGAACACGCGTGTTTGCTGTTCATCCTACCCAGATTCTTGTTAACAAGGGGAGCATGTAGGTGGAACTTATACCCTAACCAACTTTGACAATGTAATTAGACTTGTGTAGGTAGGTAGGTACTAGGTATTAAGAGGTCGAACTAAAACAAGAGATTACGCACTATATCAATCAAACAAAGCCACGCAATGGCTGTTGTAACCCGGCACAATTTCGACACGGCACACGTTACGCATCCTAGCCGCGTCGCGAGAAATAAAGATCAGCTCATTGGCAATTCGAATTTTGAAAAATAAAAAAGTTACTGTACTACCTACCAATAATGCAAATTAGATTTATGAGTTCGAACTTTAAATGAAGTAGGTAAGTAACGTTTGACAACTTTTTGTTTAGCTAGTGACTTTGTTTGCATTTTATAAATACTTATACAAAACTAAACGAATACCTGACTAACAACTCGACACAAAGTTATCAACCTAGCTCGGTACCTAACCAGGTTGGTTAGGTACCGAGCTAGGTTGATAACTTTTGCATAAACTTTTGCAAGTTCATTCGATAAAGTTGTTAGACCCGAGAGCCAAGTAGATGGCTAGGTAAGTACTATAGGTATTTATAGCGCAAGTTTACTGTGGCAAACAAACCCGATCTTCTCTACAGAATCTCGGTGCATGGTGTAGGTAGGTAGGTATGCTTTAACTCGTCGCGGTTCCGGGAGTCATTGCACTTACGTCAGTGTCTGACTTATGTATTAGTTTGAAGTTGAACACTATAATCCGGTATTTTATTGATCTAAGTGATACTTTAACTGTAGTCAGAGCCAATGAAATAAGTACTCACTTTGCAAACATACTCCTCTTGCGTTCGCACGTCCACACACCGACAAAGCGAGGAGCCCTCAACTTGTTCCAGTAAGAGATATTTTTCAGCGACGAGTGCCGCTTGGAACTGGTGTTGAGGAGGCGCCGGGCTGGACGGCGCCGGGGGGCTGGCCGGTGACGGAGCCGCCGTCAGCCGGTCCGTCAGCACCGGCGACTGTGCCCTGTCCTCCGCTTTGCTATCCTCCCCGCTAGCCGGCACCGGCACGGTCACGGCAGGCTTGCTCAGGCGCAGCGGCCACAGCAATGATGGTGATCCAGGTTCCATCACTAACACTTATCACTGTCACGTTTCACTTATGTTCACAAACACACACAAACACTTATAATAACGATGAAGGAACTACGATGAGATGAACATGATCTGCAACAAAACGAAAACCACCTATTAGTAATTTCCCGTTTGTGACACTTGCAAATCCACTGCACCGACGATGTTACAAAATTTGAAACAAAACGAGACAATCGACACGATTTAGTAACGTTATTTAAACTGCTAACGTTCTAAGAGGCCGGATTTGACGTTTCTCCTACGTAATAATTTGAAAAATCCAATTCACAATCCTGAATAATTACTATGTTACCCATACACTATAACAACGAGTATCACTTGTAAACATCAAGTTTAACTTAATTTTGAAAAAATACACTCACAAACACGAATTAATTGCCGATTTATATTTTGACAAGACGTTTTGACAACACTACACAAAGGATTTTGATAGCTGTCAAATCCGGCTTGTTACAATGTTAGCTGTATAGTAAGGGGAAATTACGAATAAAGTACGAACCTTGAAATGATTCGCCCTGAGTGGATATCGTACCAAAATTTGACTGTCCGTGGTCACGAACAAGTCGCTTTATTGTGTGAGGAATTACAGGAAGTATCTTCAAGTAATTCATGCACTGATAGACGGCCAATATTTTGGGCCGGTGTCCGCTCGGGTTGTTGTGAAACTAAACGAACACACGTCCTATTCTCACTAACGCCATTGCGAGACTAACGACGACGCTCGCCGCGAAGCCTCGGACCGGCAACCGATCCAATGTCCAATGTCGACACACCGTCAGCTTGCGTAGTACGCTACAATACGCCACGCGTTATAGAGACGGAGTTATAACTGTATATCTGTCTCTTTCTACAATACCGCACAGGCACATCAGAGAAAAGGAAAGACTGTGACCATTCATTTACGTTTGGCAATGCAATCGCAAACGTTTGTTTCAATATTTTTCACAAGACCCAGGTAATATTATAACACATTTACCTTCGAAGTTTTAATAAAATTAATAAAATATACGTTTTATTTCAATAATGTTAGGTACCTATTAATTAATGTTGATGACATTAAAAAATATTATTATGTTCTTTTTGCGAACCTACCTAGCGCCGAATTTTCTTGTTTTTGTTTTAGTTAAGTTAGGTATGTGTTTACATTACAAAGACGAGAGGAACAAATCAATTAACAAGAGTAAACTAATTTAAATACATATTTTTCTTGTGACTTCAGACTTTAAACGTGATCAAAATCATGTTTAATTTTCTTATGTTTATCCGCAAAATATTTCATCATTTTCAGTCAGTGTGCATTCAACGCCAATGTTAGGAAAATGTTACGATCTACTTATAGGTATGTACCTACGTATGGGTAGATAATGAAGTGTTATGACTACATTTATGTTAGTCTTGTAAATCGATCGATATTCGATATCTTCCAAGTTCCCGCGGTCTGCTGGTTAGACAGGCGCTGAAGTGTAACCAAAGTTTGTCCTTTAACTTAAATTACACACGTTGTCTTGGGCAAGGCGATAGATACTTAATTAATTTTATTACCTACCTTCTACCAAAATAATTTCGGTGTGGCCAGGTTAAAATTTGTCAATGTTGGTTATCTATGTTTAGATCAATTAAAACGGGGAGCCTAAAATAATGTTTTTTAGTTTTGCAACATTATTATTGATTTGTTTACTAGGTTAATTATTAATTAATTATTCATGATAGGTACTTACGTAGGTACCTACTACGTACGTTAGTTTGGTAACAATGGTAGTGAATGACGAGTCCTATTAGACATATGAGTCGTGGTTTTATACCTACCTACGATTTCCGGGTTAAACTGCGCAGTCGCTCATGTAAACACCCGGAATGAAATAAATTATTGATTGATTTTATATCAGTCCATGATTCAACTCATAACGTAAGATTGGCTCATATTATTACTTTATCACAATTTAATGCAAAGTAGGTCGCAATTTATACGTATTACGTAACTATTTCTCAAGGTTATGTTGGTTGTAGTAAACATTATGGGGATTTTAATAAATATTCCATAGAGGTACCTACTTACATACAGGTGTAAACTAATCTTATCTTATTATTTAGTGATGTCACTGGCAGAATATTATACCTAGGTACAATTCCTAGCGTGGGGCAACGTTTTTTTAATAAAAAAATAAAAATAAAATAATAAAAAAATATTATAATAATTTTATTCGTTCGAAATAGGTACGAATTAAAATGTTCGTATTAAAACTTTTTACATCACTACATGACATAGTATAAAACAAAGTCGCTTTCCCTGTCTGTCTGTCTGTCCCTATATATGCTTAGATCTTTAAAACTACGCAACGGATTTTGATGCGGTTTTTTTTAATAGATAGACTGATTCAAGAGGAGGGTTTATAAGTATAATACATGCACCCGTGCGAAGCCGGGGCGGGTCGCTAGTACCTACTAAGATAGGTAGGTACTGGCGCAATCAATCATTGGTTTGACTATACCCTTGTTATCAAAACACTGTTCTATAGAAAGTAGCCTACTTTAAAGATTTAAAATTTAATACTTTTTTATTTATTTCTATCGTATTACTCATAAATCATAATATTGCCGTAGTGGTGAAATATCTATCCCTTTCCAGTAATTTACTAGGTAAGTAGGTAAGTAACATAATTGTTTACTACCTACGTCATATTTACAAATAGGTATTTTTTATGGTTGGTTGTTCTACGAAGTTTGGTCAACTGCCTAGCCTACGACGCTAGAAATAATATTTTAATTTAATTTGATGATGCAATATTTTTTAATATTATGTACAAAAAGCGAATTTTTAATAATTGTGATTTATTTAAAAAATGAAACAGGAATATTGCGCAACAATTTTTTTATCTTGTGCAAGAAAACGTTATGATTTCGTCCTTGTCTAATACTCCTAAGACAGTGAGACAAGTCTATTGTAAAGAATTAGCCGTAGTTTGTTTATTTATTAAACAGCCAAATGAATGTTTCGCGCCAATAGGTCGCTTAGCAACGCGATTACGGGTAGCACGCGCTGCACTATTTGACTGTTTGTTTATTTTTTCTGACCTCAGTCTTTTGAGATCACCTCTGCTAATTCTTACCAGCCAGTTATAAACCGCGTACAATAAACTTTTAACTTTTAAAAAGGTCAGACGTTACAAAATCTTCATAGGACACTAAAAACCTAGGACTCAGACGAAATGAAAAGGGCACTAATTCAATTTCATGTAGGTACTTAGAAAGTTCATGTAAAATACAGTTTATTTTAAATTCGATATATTTAGTTAATAACTGAAATTGAATCGCAAATATACCAGATCTTAGGCAAACACCTACTAGGGGATCCTATTCAAGAGACAATAAAGCAATTGAAAGTACAGTTGCTGAAGTAGTATGCGGAGTTCCACAGGGATCAGTTTTAGGACCATTGCTCTTCTTAATTTATATAAATAGTATAAGTAAAATTGGGTTAGCGGGACATATTTCACTGTACGCAGACGACACGTGTCTTTTTTATTTTGGTCACTCCATACTTAACGTTATCAATGAAGCACAGCAAGACCTCCATATCCTAAATACGTGGCTTAAACACAATTTACTGACTATTAATGTTAACAAAACGTCATACATAATATTTTCTCCTAAGAACAAAAAGATTCCTGCTTTTCCTCCTCTTACGGTAGATGGCCAACAGTTGTTAAGATCAAACCATGAGAAATACTTAGGCCTGATTCTGGACAGTAGATTGACATTTAAACCTCACATTGATTACGTAAGAAACAAATTGATTCCATTTACTGGAGCCCTGAGAAATATCGCTAAATGTGTGCCATTTCAACTACGTTACACAATTTATAATACACTCATCAAACCACACTTAGACTATTTAATACAAGTATGGGGACAGGCCGCTATTACACACCTTCATGACCTACAAGTAACGCAAAACAAAGCAATCAAAACTCTGTTTAATTACAATCACTTAACACCTACGAAAGAACTTTACACCAAAACCAAACTATTTAACCTAAAATCATTATATACATACCACACATGCATACTAATAAAGAAAATTTTAACTAACAAAATACACTCACAAACCACTCTCAAACGCAAAACTTACCACTACAACGCTAGAAATAGGGATAGTATAGAACTACCTTCAGTTAGAACATTATACGGAAGAAGAACTATTCAGTTTGAGGGAGCGCAGTTATATAATAAGTTACCTAAAGAGATAAGAGACTCTCCATCAATGAATATTTTTAAAAATAAGTTAAAGTTGTATTTGGCCGACCAACAAAAATAAACAGTTACCCACTGAATGTACTTACGATAGATCGAACGACAAAATGTTTATTACTTAAGATAACATATTTTTTGTTAAGTTTCTCATATTTAAGTGAACTATGTATGTTCTTTTTGAGAAATAAATTTCTTTAAACCGAATAAATAAAAACAAATAATACGTGACCCTATGTGAATGAACATGACCTCGATATCATTCCTTGAACAAATTGATGTCTCACTTTATCAGAAAAAAGAAATAACCTTTATCATGTCTCCTCCAATGCGTTGTAGATTCAAGACAGCGATTCAATTCGTTGCAAAGCCGCCAATGGAGAGCGGATACAGCTAATGCATCGTCAGATCATCATGTTTGCACACGTTTGGTTAACTTGATGATTCAACAGTCAGTAATCCGAGCGATCCTTTGTCCGCTTTACTTAGTCAGGGTTCACGCATTCCCGATCAATGAAGCACGGGATGATGATTTAAGAAGGGTCTTGGCTTATGTGAACGTAATACATTAGTGGCTGCCAGCTATTTCCGGGGTTAAACTGGTATTTGTACACTAGAGCACTTATATATGTTTAGATTTTAACAGGGGCAACTTCCATTATCCCGATGCGTCCCGCCATATTTATATAATATGTACTTAGTTATTCCAATTTCAAATTGATGGAGCATAGAAATAATTTGTAGAATAAAAAAAAGCGGAGCAGAGACAAGCATGTTTTTTCTAATAATTTTTCGTGGAAAAATAAAGTACTAAACACATTTTTTTTAATCCTAATAAGGTACATGGAAATGTGATCTGTTGCCATTTCAAAATTAACTGAAAACACGGTCAATAGACGAATACGGTTTGCTTATAAAAACATTTCAATTTTCAGTAGTCTTTGTTATACTGTTTTATTCTATAGAATGTTATGTCCATTGTGTTTGTGTAACCTTTATTATGTATTTCTTATCAGTTATAGAAAAGAGGAAAACTTTCCTAAATAAAACATGAGATTGCAAATTTTCCGTCTAACTACTTTTTTATTGCGATAATGTTATCTGAGGTTAGGTATGGCCAAATGATGATTCATTGATATGATTAAAAACTAAAGTTGAGTATAGCGTTGGATAATCAATAGTTAGTTGGAAGATAACACAAGATAGGAGAATGAAAGTTAAACTCATGTTATAGACTGTTTAAAGGGACCTGTAGATAATACGCAGCCTATTATTGTTCTACTTCAGGGCAAAGGCCTCTTCTCATGCAGAGAAGGCGACGATTATCACTACATATTATAAAATAAAGTCGCTTTCCCTGTCTGTCTGTCCCTATAGGTATATGCTTAGATCTTTAAAACTACGCAACGGATTTTGATGCGGTTTTTTTTAATAGATAGAGTGATTCAAGAGGAAGGTTTATATGTATAAACATGCACCCGTGCGAAGCCGGGGCGGGTCGCTAGCTAGTAGACTTATAAAATAGTGTCCATATTCAGGTGTTAGAAAATGTCGCAGAGGCATAAAAATAAACATTTCGAAGTACGAAGTACAGACCTACGGCATTTTCCTTAGAATTTCAACAGGATAAGCTGCGCATAATTTTAACGTTTCTGGAAATAAATGATGAAGTCAGTCAGCACTTTGTTATTAAATTGGTTGATATTTTCCGGTACAAGGAAACTTAATTACTTCGAAAAAGTAAGTATTTCGTTTTTGGATTTTGTTTTCCCTCATTTTTATTTGTAGTGATTTTTCTCTCACTAGTACAATAATATTTTAAGATTTTTTTTTCGTAAGGCTACATACATTTAACAATCATTTTTTTTTGTGATGGGAAATCATCAAATGACTTCTTCCGCTCTGGGCGGAGCGGATGGAAGTGTCAGACTCTAACTGACCTAACTCCTTCTAATGCCCTTTGTGTTCCAGGATCACTGTAACTTTTTCGAAAAAAATCCGCAACCCTGGTAGCAGAGGTATTACATGCTAACATTTAAATATCGAATGATAGCGTTATAACGAAATTTATCATAAGTTATAATTAAAGGAGTAAGCCTAGTGACTATTATCTAATCTATGATATAAATAATTACCCACCTGCAGATTTTATTTACACTACAAACATTACAATAAAAAGTTGTAAATTACCTAAACACAGCGAGCAGCGAAATCCTATAAATTTTTCCTGCACTTTGCTTTGTGTCATCTATCCAGTGATTTTATACACAGACTAAAGAGTTTGTAATTATGTTGCAATAGCATAAGTTACTCCTTAGCGCCAGTGAAAGACCCGTCAAAATCGGTCAAGACGTTTCAGAGATTAGCCAGTACAAACAAAAAGGCAGACAGTCAGACACACGAAAAATCATAAAATTTAGTTTTCAGTATACCTTGGAACCATTCATAATATACCATTTAGTAAAAAGCTGTTACTCTAACGTTACAAACAGACACTTTTATTTTATTTATTTGTATAAATGGAGTGTAAGTCTGGTTACTATCCATAGTAGCTTAATCTAATATATGGTATAAATAATTACCCACCTACATATTTTATTTACACTACAAAAATAACAATAAAAAGTCGTGACTTACACAGCTGCAAAATGCTATCAATTTTTCCTGCACTTCCTGCGCACTGCTAATTTTATTCTACTACAAATCCCTCTATCTAAAGACCATTGTGAAATAGATGCTTAAAATGGCTCAAGAGTTGTTCTCTGCTGAACAGTCATCATGAGCATTATTCACGGTAAGCATATTAGTCAGAATGCATGAGACCTTAATACCCATGTTTCAGAAAACTTGTGTCATCTTGTCAGTGGTTTCATAGACTAAAGAGTTTGTAATTATGTTGCAATGGGTCAATGTGGTAATACTCATGCAACTATCCTTGTAAAGGACCAATTTCAAGTATGGTCGCCAACGAAAGTCGATTTTCATTTTTACGAAGGCAACTGGATGCATTTTTTCCTTGCTAATGACGTTTACGTAAAAAAATCGGAAGGATAAAGCACGGCTTCGTGAAAGATGAAAGGGATTGAGGAAAGGTTTTGCCCAGGCGTGGGACGGAACAGGAAAAACTACGTTTAATGGGCTAAAAGCAATAAATGATTTCACTTTGACTTTGAATGTTTTTTTTTGTTGTCAATAAAATTCGATACACAGATTACCACCCACTGCTGTTTAGTATTTCATGTAAAAAATCGTTTTCTATTTTTTTATTCTACATCTGTTCCGAACTTTACGTACAGTTACCGGCACGTAAGTTGGCAAGAGTTTTTGTAGTGGGGGAAGTTTACGCACGCACAATTTCATACATTTTTATATGCGCGAACTTCCCCCACTACGAAAATCTCTTGCCAAGTTACGTGCCGGCAACTGTACATAGTACTATAAATTGTGTTAGTTCAGTTGTATAATAAAATAAAACCAGTTTATTATTGTCCCACTGCAGCAGCTGCAGGCAGAGGCCTCTTCTCGTACAGAGAAGGCACGAGCATTGATCACCACGCTTGATCAAGGCAGATTGGCGATTTAGTAAACGGGAGAGAGTGGTCAGATAATGTCCAAGATAAACTTAGAAAATTAAGAACTGATAAAGTTACACTCGGTATCGAACATGCAACTTTGATTTTTGATTTGTGGTTTGATTTGTGGGCCATCACAACATTCAGTTCAGTTACCTACGACAAAATTAAAACTAAACCACAGTTGCTGACTGTACGATTGCAAGAAAAGCTTTCCTCAATCGGTTTTTACCCGACAGCAGTAATTCTATGATTTGGGGAAGAACTTAAACATTTTCAGTGAGCATTGGTTTAGGTGATGAAAGTTACTATAATCATTTAGTAATACGCTTTGTAAGGTTTTTACAAAGTCAAATCATTTATTTCAAATTTCAATTAAGCTATTATGTGGCACTTTTTAAACGCCAATACAAGAAAAAAAAAAGAATTGAATCTAGTTGCTCAGTTCTTCCAAAAGGTAGTTTTGTATGGAGAAGAATGGACAAGAAACTCCATAGGTACTAAAACGTTCAAAATGTACAATCAATGTCAAAAAAAAAAACAGCTCAATCGGACACCGGGAAGTGGGTCAAATTTAACTCCACCTTCACATACATACAAGTCAATTTAAATAAAAGCTTTTAAAAAAATATGTAAATTAGAGGCATTTTTGACAGATCCAGACTGAGATCAGATTGTGAGCGTACGTAAAAGTTATTAGAAACGTTCCGCTAATAAGTATACCTAGCTAAAATACATAGTAGGTACTTAAAAAAAAACATTGTTGCAAGTTTTTTATTGGTCTGAGGGTGTTCGCATTGCGTGTTTATCTAGGAATGGAATGAAGTCATATAAAAGACTTATCACTCTTTGGTCCACTTATTTTCTAATAGCGAGAATTTTTTACGTAGTTATGTAAATAGATACTTATTTACTTACTAGCTTCTGCTAGCGACTTCGTCTGCGTCAAAGTTGATTTCTCCATACATACTTTGGAACCCTGATTCATCCCCTTGTGGGGTAAATTTTGGAAAATCCGGATGCCTACGTCATAACATCTACCTGCATGCCAAATTTCAGCCCGATCCGTCCAGTGGTTTGGACTGTGCGTTGATAGATCACTGTCAGTCAGTCAGTCACCTTTGATTTATATATATTTATATATACACTATGTAACAAAAACCCTGTCAGATCAGTGTTGCCGTTGATCAGTTTTTATGTTTTATTTTAATTTAATTACTTCTTCCTTCTTCTTTTTTTTTTTCACTGGAGAAAAATAATAATCTCAAATCCATTAAATGGTTACGTATATGTGTACGCAGTACGATGCCGAATAATACCCTTAAGGATCGGACAGGGTTTTTGTTACATGATGCTGTATAGATAGTAGGTAAACTAGCGATCAGACCCCGGTTTCGCATGGGTGTAATGTAGATTCATAAACCTTCCTCTTGAATCACTCTATCTATTGATGTAAACCGTATTAAAATCCGTTGCGTAGTTTAAAAGATAGCACTATAGAAGCGACTTTGCTCTTAGAAAGTACATATGAAATAGAAAATCACATTGGTATCGAACCCACAGCCTCATGCTTGAGAGGCGAACGCCTTAACCACTGGGCCATCACTCCTTCACCTACAATATCTTTGTGTAATTACACATACATGACGTAACTTCCGTTACCCATCCCGGAAATAAGAATACCGCATTATGATGAAACTGTCATAGCAATTACGACTGTGTTTATGTAGTTACGTTATCATTTATTATTATTACACCAGCCATCTGATGATTGTTGATATAAAAAACCGCAAGTAGGTGTGTGTTGATAACATTATGATAACGTGTGGCTAAACGTGCTATAGCGACAATGGCGCAGTGGCTGATCGATTGCCTACTGCGCTGCGTATCACGAATTCGATTCATTTCTGTAAGCGTTCACGCCGACGGAAAAATCAAATTGTATGGAGTTGACATTTGATAACCAGATGTCACGTGATCGCTGCTGGTTAGTAAATGTCAACTCCATACAATTTGATTTTTCCGTCGGCGTGAACGCTTACAGAAAGAGATTTTGTCTAGGGGGGCAGCCCCCCTAGACAAAATCTCTTCGGAACACATTTAGCGTGACCTTGAGACAGTTGTAGTTTGTAGATTATATGTTTGTAGACCCACCCACCTAGCCTAGCCTGCCAGGTCCGTCCGTCCGGGTAGCTGGTCCGTCATATTTAGGGCTGCCATCACCTAAATTGCCGACGCCGGGCAAAAACTTCAAAAACCCCAGACATGTGGGTGAAATTCAGTTTTTTTCCCGGACATAATCAAAAACAAAATTTTTACAATAAAAAATACTAGGACAAATCCGGGGAAACCCGGACGGATGGCAGCTCTAGTCATATTGAATTTAGAATGACGTCACTTAACTTACCATGCAATGTCATCCAAACTAAATGTGCATGCAAAATTTCAGCTCAATCAGTTGAGGGCAACTGCTTTAAAATTCAGTTGCAAGATTTGACCCTCCAAACATACATTGCAAGTTAAATAAAAGCTTGTAAAATGGAAGACATTTTCACGTGAACTACAAACGTGGAAATGTCTTCCATATCTCAAACCCAACTCAACAATTTTCATTGAGTTGCATTAAAGAACAAAAACAAGAGAATTATCTACATAATTCAGTGAGATGATACCTAATCCTGCAATTACGTCGATAAGCCCGCCGGCTGGCACGTGTCAATATTCTAGCGGCTTTACCACGTATTACATAAATAATCTTATCAATCTATCGTACGATTTTGCTTTTGCATGTGCCACTTTTCAGCTCACTTGGGCTGCTTTTATGAAGGAAACAAAGAAATAGAAATGGATGTTTATATAATTATAACTGAATACGTGAGTTTCTTAGTTTATTTTAGACATCACTGACATTGGTGAAACATAACTTCGTGAGAAAACCTGGACGCCGCGCCGTGCGGCATTTTATACGAACTTTCAAGCCTTTTTTCGAAATGATTGAACCGATTTTAATGAAACTTAATACGTGTAACCAGGATACATAGGTCTGAAAAGTTACCAGAGAACATTGTCTGTACGTGTGTATGTATGGGACAATTCAATTTTTACATTATTTTAATTTTATTATTACTATAATACCTATAGTCGTCATACACACTCTGTGAAAGTTTCAAGTGTCTATCTATCATGGCTTAAAAGATACAGCCCTATGCCAGACAAACAGGCAGCAGAGTCTTAGTAATGTAATAGGGTCCCGTAGCACTCCGAGGGTACCTGTGGTACCCAAAAAATATTATACGTCTATAATACCTACTTTTAAAAAGGGAATGTTTCCTTCTTTGAGTGAAATTGGCTTTGTATCTACTGACCGTACCTTTCCACTGTATATAAAAATAATGTATGAAAAGAGTCAGCCAGGCGGTATCTGAGCAAGGGGCTGACTGCCCTACATAGGTATTTAAATATAGTATAATTACTAGCCTTTGTCCTTTCATCTCTTTGTGGATAAGTAATAACAGTCGCATGAGTCGATCCATCAGGTTAAGCTACGTTTTCCAGAATTGGTCCGTGTATGAGTGGCCATCTTTACACATCGAGACTCCTCTGTGCTTCGGAAAGCACGTTAAGCCGTTGGACCCGGCTGTAAGTCCAGTGCTATTATTTATAAGTTCAGATTTCTTCACGATGTCTTCATTTGCCGATGTCAGTGATGTCCAAGATAAACTAAGAAAGTAGTTACGATCATACACGTACAGTAAGCAGTCATAAGTGCAGTAGCATGCTAAGGTTTGAATTGCTGTGAACACGCGGTACAGGCCATACATACATCTGCGTGTAAAGTGATTATGTATTAACACACTATCTACGAACACTTCAGAATTCGCAGACGGCGTCGAAAGGTCGTAAGTTGAAAATTGTCAATCTATTGGTTTGTGATGATTGCTACTCCACTTATGACCGCTACTGTACATATGAAATAGAGTCACATTGGTCCGCACCTGGTTGCAAACCCACAGCCTCTTGCATGAGACGCAAGCGCCTTAACTAGTGGACCATCACGGCAATACAGGATACATACAATTACTATTTTTATTTTACACTTTTTGTTATAAATCCGCCATTTATAAGAGTGACAATCGGTTGAGCCGCGCCGTTAAGAAGTTACGAGCGGATATAGGAACAGACATACATACAGGTCAAACACAAAACCCTCTTTTCGGGCTTCACCGCTGTCGAGTAATTTATAACGTTGGGAAGCGTTTTGCCGCATTTCTTTGTTCAATAACGCAATATTGGACAGAGAAATCAGAATATTGTCATAACAAATAATAAAATATCAAGCCAAATTGTCACGTTCACCTTCGTATGCAAAAACTGCTCCTCGACCTTACAAGTTACGAGTAAGTTTGTCATCGCATAAGGAAGTAAGTATACCTGTATGTAACCTTAGGCGGCACTCTGATGAAGGTCACTGATTAAGACCTAGCAACGCTATGACGTATGTGAGGTCAAACCCAGGTCCTTTTTCCTGTATTCATACGTAAAACTGTTAGGTATCTGTGTTCCTGTTTTTTTGGAATAATTTGTACTTATTATATGTATAGAGTTAATTATCAGAATTTACAAGTTTATAGTGTATGGCAGGAGTCACCAGTTATGTAGTTTTATTGGAGGTCCGTATTTAAAAATTATGAAACGGCTGCGGTCCACTCGGTGATAACAAATTAAATACATAGTTACGTATATTTTTTTTAACAAAGTACACTTTTTTTTTGTTGCCGGGGTGGAAAATCCTCATGGATGTCCGCCGCACTGGGGAGGGCGGAGGGGTCTGTCAGACTCTTACTGACTAAAAACCACCCCAGTGTTCCCTTCTCACACTTACGCCGGGGATCACGGGAACGCGCGCGCCCTCCGCGATCCCCAACTAAAATGCCACAAGTTTTTATTTTGTTATTTACAATAAACTTTTCAATTATATTTTGACATATTTAATTAATAGTTTTAAGTATGATGTTTACTGTTTTCTTGAGATCCGCACAATATACGTCGACCGAGGTCTGCCATGTAATTTAATTTATAAAGTAGATCATAATAAACAGTTTTTAATTAAGTTTCAATTGAAGAAATCCATCGGTTTCTTAGAAAACTTCAACTACTTATATCTGACGACCCTGCATACCTATCGCTTGCCTGTACCTACCTATTCACTTTTAGGGTGGTTCTCTGATTTCGTACCAATCACATGTCCGGTTGCATAAAAAAATAGTTACTAACATTTAGGGAGTTTCGATTAAAGCTGGTTAATTTGAAGACATTTAGCGAGGTGTACATCCAACAAAAGAATAACGTAGATATAGACACAAAAATAATAAAAAATGAAAAACACTCACAAATGTCATTACCATCGATGTCCTTTAAGCGATTTCTTAACTTTAGAGTTCAAAATTTTTAAGAAGTTATAGTTATATGTATCTGTAATTTATTCAATTCATTAAACTAATAAGTACTAAGGATTACTTGCCTTCAATATCACACATACGAATTAATTCATTAATTTTTTTAAAAAATATTTGTCTTTGTCACCAAAAAATAGTCACTACCGTAAGCAGGAAAAGAAATTTACACAACTTTTTACATGGAAATCCTATTCTTTTACCCTTCCCCCGTACAATTCCGCAGCGACCAGTCGCTTCAGAGCCATTGAGCAAGAAACCCGCGCTCTCGAGAAATAAAAAAATACTTACGAATTTGTTATCAAAAATTACCTTTGTTCGGTTTAGTGGTCTTTACCGTATTTGAGAAATTTTAGATAAGTCACACGATTAATATTTTTAATGTACCTCTGAAATGTTTGTCTTGATGAATATTATTACGAGAGTAATATTTATACAAATAGCCTTTAACATAATTGATTTAAAAATCAAATAACATAAAATGTCATTACTGTGATAGTCTTTACCATCAGTTTTCAGCCACTGAGTAATCATTTGTTTCGTTCAGTCTCATTTTCTTCACTATTATACTAAGTACTAATAAAGAGGAAAAGGAGACTGAACGAAACAAATGATTACTCAGAGGCTAGTTGCTTAGATTACACCTTGGTTGTTATTTTGTTTTACAATTTGTGTAGTTTTAATAGTAATATACTTAGGTAAACGATTATTACAGTAAACAAATGAGAAATACTTGTGCTTTACTTAATTTAAGAAAATAAATAAAAATATTTTAGTTTGTTTCTCATTTCATGTAATCGTTGTACATATTAAACATTTCCATAACACGAAAAATCATTACCATCACAATATTAAACTTTAGCTACTTATATCTCGGACATTAATCGATGCAATTCGAAAATATTTACACATAATATTATTAAGCCATCATATTTTCGTTTCAAACTAAGATTTTCAAAATCTAAAATTTCTCTCTTTTTATTCAAATTGAACCGAAATCAGAGAACCACCCTTTAACGTGGTTTGATTTGACCCATTTTGTAATTAAGTACCTAATTCATTGTGCCAGGCTGCTAGGAGGCTGATAAAGACACACAGCAACAGAAACAATGACGTATGTATGTATGTATGTCAAATTCATGTCCTTTTTCCCTGTACTAATACGTAAGACGTGATTAAGCGAATTCTAATACTTACTTGATATAATTGGGAATTATCAATGAGGAAATGTAGTTAATTAAATTACATATTTGAATAGAGGCAATGTTATCTTAGTATGGTCCTACGTTTTACAATCTTAGGTCCTACTACTATGCCTGCCGGGGTTGCGGGGCCTGCCGGGGTTGCGGGACGTCTTAACAGGATACCGTGGCCCCGGAACGTAAAGGGCAACAGAAGGAACAGGGTGGTTTTTTAGTCAATAAAAGTCTGACAGTCCCTTCCGCCCCACTCAGGGCGGAAGGAGTCATTTGATGATTTTTACCACCTAAAAAAAAAAAAAAGGTCCTACTACTATAAATGCGAAATTTTGGATGGATGGATGTTTATGTTACTCAATTACGCCAGTACGGTTGAACGGATTGATATTATTGTCCCCCGGGATCCGTACATTATTCCAGGATAAAAAGTAGTCAATATTCTATTCCAGACTATAATCTATCTCTGTGTCAAATTTTATCCAGATCCGTTCTGGCGTGATTGAGTTATAAACATCCATTCATCCAAACTTTCATATTATATATTATTTATAATAATAAAGTAACTAGCTGACATCGATATTAATATACGGTATGGAACTCACTTCTAGGCAATAAATGAAACCTCAAGTAATACTAGTCCACAGAAGTATAGCTTAATTAAATTTTAAATCGAAAACCGAAAATTAAAAAAGTAAAATTTTTAAACAAAATAAATATCAAAATAAATTCAGTTAAAGTAAACACTCTGTTGACAGTTCTCTGTTGACTGTTCTGTTGGCGCGGCTTTTTGATTCGTTTGAAAATTTGAGATTTACGAAAAAAAATTGATACAATTCTACAGAGTGTTTAAATTTGTTCAAAATTAAAACTCTACTTTTTGACCTAATTACTGGACCGATTTCGTTAATTTTTTGTATATCGTCAGAAAAGGCGATAACAAGTATGTCGTATAATTTATTGCATATATGTGATCCCCATACTGTATATTTTTTTAATTTTCTTTATAAGAACTTCTCGCCCAACGAATCCACTCCTCGCCTCACCGGTGTGAAACCACCTTTATTAAAGGTTTTTCCCATAGTAGGTACAACGTACACACGGCTACACATCAAGCTATACAAAACCAGTTTTAGCTGACCTCGCATTGTATATGCTTTTCGTACAATCAGAAGTCAGCTTATACTGGTTAAGTATAGCTTGATGTGTAGCCGTGTGTACATGTCTAAAGTTTTATTCACTTCTTATTAACACGTCACACTCAGACAGTGACGTGTACTCGGTGTACTCGGGTACGTGAGGTAACCAGCAATAATCTAGATACATACTAATAATATAATAAAAAGTTTTTGTTCGTTTAAAAGCGCTAATCTATAGACTTGAAGAGAAATCAATCTTTTTGAATATGATAGCCAGTTTCATACACATTCATAACATCACGCCTGTAATTATTTTACCGAAGGGTTAGGCAGAAGTGTAATAAGTACACCCACATTTCGCCAGTTATGTTTAAGTCCCATGTAATACGGGGCGAGCTTATTGCCATCAACGCACAAATCCAGAATCCAAGGCTACTACTGAGAAATTCCTGATGTAAAATCCCAATAACACTGCCCGACCTGGAAATCGAAACCAAGATCTTATGCTCAGCAGCTCAGCAGTCCACTAGACCAACGAGGCAGTCTTAGGAAATAGTAAGGCTATAAAACATCACGCTACGATCTTTGGGATCGGAGCAGTAACAAAAGACGTAACGAGGGTGACATTACGCGGACGAAGTCGCGGGCAGAAGCTAGTACACACGGCTACACATCAAGCTATACTTAACCAGTATAAGCTGACTTCTGATTGTACGAAAAGCATATATAATGCGAGGTCAGCTAAAACTGGTTTTGTATAGCTTGATGTGTAGCCGTGTGTACCTAGAATAAATCAGTCAGTAGAATAGTTCATTACACCTAGGAATCATGATTATGTATCATTAGTGATTCATAACTAGGGCTACCATCACCTAAATTGCCGACGCCGGACAAAAACTTCAAAAACCCCGGACATTTGGGTGAAATTGATTTTTTTTCCGGACATGCCAAAAACTATTTTTTTTACAATTATTAAAGTTTTTTATAACTAAGATTTGTTTTGATTTATCGCCTATCTTGCAATTAATCGGGATTCCCCTGACACAGTGTCGGACACTTTTTGACAACCCCTCCCGGATGTCACCCGGACGCCCTCTAAACAGGACAAATCCGGGGAAACCCGGACGGATGGCAGCCCTATTCATGACTTATGAGTATGGCAACAATAGTCTGTGTCATCTATTTATATTCTAGACATTTCTTGTAAAGATTTCCTCTGAATCAAATAGGTACTTAGGTGTTGTACAAAATTTTCCTTTTGCGTAGGATTGTATTATGTAATGTGTTAACCCTGAGCTACACTAGTCTTCTTCATCGTGTGGGCAGTAAGGTCTTACGACCCCACACACCCTAGTGTCAGAGTTTCTAAACCGCATCAAGGGCCTCTGACATGGTTTGAGTGGGACAGTAAAAGGCTGGTATAAGTCCAGGTTTCCTCACGATGTTTTCCTAGGTTGTGCCGAGGCATTGAAGCTTGATATGTCCCAGAGAAACGATTCAACTGAAGAAAAAAACATAATCGTCGGTAATAAAAAAATATATGCTGTTCCATATAAAATTAATGTTTATTAGGTATCTCCAGCGTCAACATCTAGTCTGAATCTAGATTAGAAACATGTTCTGAATTTATTGTAAAAAATTTCGTTACGATATCTCTTCTTATTCTCCGTAACTTTCAAATGCGGACCAATCAATAAATGATATACAATTCTAATAAACCAGCCACAACGATTTTAATAAATAATATATTTTGTAAGTTATTAGGAATGTAATATGGCGATTAGTATTCAATCGACTATTGTTCAAACCAGTTTCGACCGGTTATGTGTCAATTACAGATAAGCAAACCTGGCCCACGAACTGCCACAGAGTCTTTATTATTGTTTAATTAATTTAACAATTAAAACAGGTATCGAGCGTTTTGTTACACCTACAAAGTAATAGTTGACTATTTCTTAAATAAGTACGTCATTCAATTAGGTAAATATGTTACGTAAAAGTACCATTGTCAATCAACAAAATTGGGCAACAAACTTTTCATTATTCCTTGTTTTCAAGTCTTTTCAATTTCTCTGTTACGTAACCGTCGTTCAACAATGTGTTGAGCAACGTTGCCACCCTAAAACATGAACAAAACGTTTTCGTAGGTTGTAACTTCGTTTGACGTCACCCGAGGTTTTACGTCAGCATCTTTTGTTCTTCATGAAGCCACAGAAAGTCTTACGACGTCGGCCAACTTTCAGTGATTACGCGCGACTAAAGTTGACGAACATTTCTTGCACAATACACTCAATACAGTAATGATTAGGGCTGGCATCGGACGCCGGACTAAAAATTAAAAAAATCCCGGTCATTTGGGTGAAATTGCGATTTTTCCCGAACGCATTCTGTCGACGGCCATTTTAGCGCAGCGATAAGCAATAAATTAAAACCAATTTTTAACAAAGATTTGTTTCAGTTTATTACTTGTCTTTAATTCAAGCCCCCTCCCCCTCCACCTTTCCACAACTTCCAGATGACCCCCAGACGCCCTCTAAACTATAACAAATCCGGGAAATTCCAGACGGATGGAAGCCCGAGCTGCACGTACTACTCCGATTACCAATTAGATAGGACTCAATTAAAAAACTACGCGTCTTATATGGACTTGGCTACATGGCTATGGACGCTATATATTGACCATTGTCTGAAGGCAAGTCATGCATAGGTGACTAAAATCTGTACGTCACCTTTTGCCGTGATGTCATGTCATGTAGAACAATATTCATTCCTTTCCTATGACTGGGGACAACGGCTTACAATTTACAATAGACGTATGCATGTTTGGTTGGTTGCGTTATATCATACTTTTTCTTTTATTAGAAGCCCCTGATTTATTGATCTAGTGGTTATAAAAAGTGTCCCTGCCATATTTTTAGCCAGTAGGCTGAGACAAAAACACGTCAGGTACAGTCATTATAACATCGTGAGGCATTTTGTTAACTATTACTTACCGACCTAATTACGTGGCAACACGACAAGTGCAACCTTCTTTTTCCTGTTTTTATTTATGGTCAACTATTAAAACTAAACCTCATTTGCGTTTTGGTCCCAATTTTACAAAAGAGGTTTTATTACTTTTATTTCTTTATTACTTCAAGATGGAGGTACCATAGTCGAAAACAAAGATTTTCATGGTTACATCGGTTAAAGGCTGAATATGAATAATTAGTTTATTTCGAGGTTCGCTTGCGTTATTTATTTATGACTCACTAAAAGTTATTCTATTATAATTTAACAATAACTTGGTATTTACAGTTGAAATTCTAGCCACTGTGTTCAAATAATATGGCAATCTAAAGTTTAGAATTATATTTAGATTTTGTAGCTATTTAAAGAAGTAGAACAGTTTTGGAATCATGGAATGAGAAAACTTTCTTCGGTATTTGAAATTGAATACTGGCTGGTGATTATAGTCAATTATATACAGTAAAACAATGTTTCAATTTATTTTTGTCTGGGGCTGTTTAGGCAGTTACTGGCCGACAAAAAGGGTGTCGGAATAAAACTCTGCACAATGTTAAAATTGGATCGCATCTGATAAACAAGATTTTATTTAACCACTTTGTCGGCGTACCCAATTACAGTTTTCTAGTACTAAGTCAAAGTCAAAAAATTAAAAGCATTTATTTCAATTAGATCATTTACAGGCACTTTTGAATTGTCAAGGAGTCGGTCAGTTAGTCAGAAAGTTAAAGCTAATTGCCCGTTCCAAAACGAAGGCCAAGGTAGACCTCTATGGAGAAGAACAAGCAAGAAACGAGTAAGAGTTTCTGAGCTAAACCGCAGACGGACAGACAGACAGACGGACATAGAGAAACTTTATGAGTTCCTTGTTGACTACGGAACCATAAAAAATCGGAAGAATCGAATAAAAATATCTAAGGCACGGCCCTAATAAAAGTACGTTTTATTTATTCAAGAATCTTCTCGAGTTTTTGTAACTTTCCTTCCCACAAAACAAGAGCGTCATCTAACAATTACGTAACATCTGTATTCTACGTTTTTCGGCATTCATTTCAACCCCAAAAATTAATAACAAAAGGAAAACGTGATATTTTTTCTCATAATACGTCTCAAAAGACTCGGCTCCCTATTACGTAATAAGAACAACCCTTTTTTAAACACGTGCCTTTTTCCTTAACGTTACAGAACGATTTTGAATTACGTCATAAGTCTTTTCATTTGGTTTGAGCATGAAATCTTGTAAATGAAGAAGTTTGAAAGTTACGTGGCTGATTGAATTGGTGAGGGGTGGCAGATATTAGTAGGTATTGACGTAACGGGTGGCTTTTTATGAGGTTTAATATTAAAAATGAAAAAAAAAAAAACATTAAAATAATGTCAATGTCATGTCAATGTCTATGATATTGGATTGTAAAGTGCGTTTCACCGAATAGTTCCTATGGCGTTGTTGCCTACTCTGTCTGTCAAAGTCATTGACGAGAAGACGCTCCCGCAGATTTTGTTTAATTTGAACAATAAAACTGAAAAATATTGCTGCCAACATAACGCCATAGGAACTATTCGGTGAAACGCACTCTACTTCTTTTGAGCTAGCCGTTGTGCTCATACGCTCGAAATGTTATTTAAACACTAATGACAGAAAAATATCTATTAAATAAAGCCAACATTGTAGAAATTACCTTTATTTTTGAAAGGATTAATAAATTATAAATCTAAAGGATTTCAAAATATTTTTTTTTACTGCCTCGTTGATCTAGTGGTCGAAAAGCGCGACCCTGCTGAGCATGAGGTCTTGGATTCGATTTCCAGGCCGGGCAAAGAGTTATTGGTAAAACCCAATAACACTTTGCCCGGCCTGGAAATCGAATTTTAGTTATTTCTCAGTAACAGCCTCGGAGTCTGGATTTGTGCCCGGCTCGCTTCCTATTACATACGACTTAAACATAAATGGCGAAATGTTGGTGTACCCACTAGGGTACACCTCTGCCTAACCCTTCGGGGATTACAGGCGTGACATTATGTAGTAAAATTATGTAATCCACTGCGTTATTCACAGGATACAATTTCATATCACCGATAGCCGAATTAAATAGATTAACTTCGTGTACCTATCTCCTTTGATAAAACCATTTTGAGTTCGATCGATTCGTCTAGTCATGCCAATTTGTATTAATCAGACAAGCGCTAAGAGAGATGTACCTAAGTTATGACCGAAATTAATCTAATCTAAATCAATTTAAAAGCGAAAGGTCACTAATTTGGGTCAGAGCCCATTCGTCCCCTAAGATTCGCACCCTGTGCCCACTCGTCCCCTGGAACTTTTGAGGGGCCCATTCGTCCCCTGAAGAATATTTATTTTTATTCATTCTTCTAATATACGTACATGTATATGTGTATACTGCAGCTTGGTAGTCCTGGTACAGTCGCGCAGAAAAGGCTAAAATAAAAAATATAGTAATTCGGTAGATATCATGTTTATTTCAAATAAGATTAACACATACAAAATCACAATGTCCTAGAAACTAACAAAATACAACTCTTTTACAAAAATCAGCCTTGATTGGCCATCATATTACCTTACCTTAAAATAAAATAAAGTATTTAATAGGAACTATTAAAAAGTAGCAGCAGTTGAATTTTTTTTTCTGTGTCATCGTTCCAATTATTTACATGTAAGTCTTTTGAAATAGGGATGTATAGGTAAATAGTAGAACTTACGTATTTTTCCTTCACGTACATGCACTGATCACTTCACTCACTAATTAAATTTAATAAGTAATCCTACAGGATACGCTAATGAGTAAACTTTCACTCGAGACAGTATAAAAATCAGTACGCTTGGATTTGCAACTATAAGTAAACTAAATGTTAGTTCCGCTATGCACTAGTCCCGCTATGCCCGACTCGAAAAATACCTACGGAAAGGTGTCGCTATGCACGAAATTCTTCGATTCTACGCAAACAATGGAAGACACAGTTGGAAAGAAAAGTGTTAAGTGAAACGTTTTGAAAATTGTGTAGCGCTATTCGTTTAAGCGTAAGAGTCTGTAAGTTAAAATTTGTTTTGTCTTGTTACAAATGTATGATTACCCAAGAAAAAAAGTACTAGGGTGTCATAAAATCGAGCAGGTATATCAACAAAAATATTTTCGATCTGTAAAAATCAAGAGGGTAGTTTTTTAGCACCTTACACTGACAATATCATCCAAAGCATATCTCCAACAGTTTTACTCAGACAGGAATTCAGGGATTGTCTTTAAAAAAAATTTACTAGGGTGTCAGAAAATCAAGGATAATTAAACATAAATCATTTCATTCATTATTATCTATACAAGTAGAGTACAACTCGAATTGATTGGCAAGTTCTAAATTAACGCCAGCGAAGGCGCAGGCAAAA
The DNA here is from genome assembly GCA_949316365.1 of Hoplodrina blanda. Taxonomy (NCBI): domain Eukaryota; kingdom Metazoa; phylum Arthropoda; class Insecta; order Lepidoptera; family Noctuidae; genus Hoplodrina; species Hoplodrina blanda. Next base: position 13,981,812 of record OX438581.1, read on the forward strand.
GCTAGTCTAGTGGGTAAATAAAATATTTTACAGTAACATTTTTCTTCATCACTGCCCACGAATTTGATTTCGTGCATAGCGGCACCTTTTCGTAGGTATTTATCGAGTCGGGCATAGCGGGACTAGTGCATAGCGGAACTAACCGATTCGTAGTGAGACAATTTTACATCGTAAGCCTATCGACAGGTTATATTATTATCATGACGGATTATCATTCATCATAGCTCTTTTTTCAATGATCTGTTATGATTTATTAAATTAATTCCGTTAATAAACTGTTCACAAGTGTACTATGTTAACCGTTTCTTATGTAAAATATAGCTAATTTTATCTCAGGGGACCAATAGGCACCTGAATAGGTGCCGAATCTTTAACTTATATTGTATATATATTAGAGGGGACGAATGGGTACCTTAAAAATAATATTTTTTATTAAAATATTAATTGGTCCCCTACCAGGAGACCAATGGGCACCTATATAGGGGCCGAATCTACAACTTTTATGCTGGGGGACGAATTTTAGGGGACGAATGGGCTCTGACCCACTAATTTACTCTCTCCGTTTGACGTATATAGATGAAATTTGACAGGGAGGTAGTTTATAGTTAGTAGACGTCCGCTAAGAAAGGATTTTCCTAAATTCACCCCCTAAGGGGATGAAACAGGGGTCCGACCTTTACGCGGACGAAATCGCGGACAAAAGCTAGTAGCTTATAACTTAGGTCAATGTCCTTTTATAACCTCAAACAGCGAAAGTATAGTAACCTTTTTGGTAACTATATTACCGATCCGTTTGGGGTGGAAACCCTCTCGGGTCGTGGGGTTGTTGTCGGATAGTGGGAGCATTGCCATTTAACGTGCAATGCCCCAGTCTTTTGGGCACATTTCCAGTTGACGGAGATAGGGTTATACTACACAATCGCAACTGATGAGATGCTGAGCTGTCGTGGGTTTTTTTAGCAAGAACGGAGAATCAATGGTGGCTCGACTCATGGCGAGCCCATACAGGGTTCTAAAAATGATCGCTGACAAAGTGGACTGTCCATATGTGGTTCACTGCTGTCAGTTGTAGGTATGTGTCACCGTATCGTGTTGTTTACTCTAACACTTAATTTTTAAGCACTATGCTAATTACTACTACGTTAACTACTTAGGTACTGCTACTAGACTAACCCTATGTGAGCCTCCGCTCTAAATAAAGCTTTTTTTATTTATTTATCCCTTGTATTGATAGGAATTTCGTATTTTCGTAATTTAGTAGCAACTCGAAGTTTGGATTGGTACGTGGTTGATTGCTTGGCAATGTAAGTCTACACGTCTGTTAACCCCTTTTGGGAAAAACATTATCAGCAGTGCTATCCATCCATACTAACCTATAAATATAATAACTGCGAAAGCAGAAAAAACTATATATGCGAAAGTAACTCTGTCTTTCTGTCACAGAACTGGGTGAGTTACGGGCTTAGTTTGAACCCCACGAAAGGACATACGGCATGCCTCTCCGTCACCCCCACGACGAAGGAAAACCATGAGGTTTTCCAAAGCGCACAAAAAAAAGTCACTGCGGGACATTTTTACAGAATCCACCAGCTGAGTAGTGATAGTGATATGTTAATTTCTAATACATAACGATTCGTCAGTACGTAAACCCCATAAAACCAGTGTTTTCCAAAGTTGAATAGACCCATTCAAAACCATAAATACAAGTGTCATAAAGAAAAAAGGGGTTCATGTTTTTTTTTATTTTAACAGTTCTTTATTCATATACAACTATATAGAAAAAAAAACATGAATATTTGCAGACTATAATAATGCAGGGCAAAGGGGTCTTCTCCTACACAGTCATCATCAGTGATGATGATTCATCACGCTTACTCAAGGCGGAGCGGAGTGGCGATTTCAGACAAATATTTATTTGTAAGTGCAGGTTTCCTCACGATGTTTTCATTAACCGATGTCAGTGATGATGTCCAAGATTAGCTTAGAAGGTACATCCATTAATCTGCCTAGCCTTTTCCCTACTATGTTGGGGTCAGCTTCCAGTCTAACCAGTATTTTACATGGAACGACTACCTATCTGACCTCCACAACCCAGTAACTGGGTATTACGATACCCCTTGTCCTGGTTGTCAGGCTTTCGGGCTTCTGACGACCAGTAACGACTGACAAAGATCCACGTATGACAGCCGAGATTGGGCCCGTCCTAGAGCGGTCGGCTCAATGCCATAGTTTGGGAAATACCAGAGCAGTAATTAAGTGGTGACGTCATTCGCCTACGTTGTATCGTAAACAATTGAATGGTGGCAGTTTCCTACGTAAAGCGCAGGCCACACCGCCAGCTAGCGGGCGGGCGGGCTAAGCTGGCGGGCGAAGCGAACGAAGGAAACTATACAAACTACGCGAAATATTGGCGAGCTAAACTATGGGGTTCACACCGAAAACTACGGACAGACGAGCGACGGGCTAAGCGGGCGAAGCGAGGGGCGCGGATGGGAGAGCGAGAGGTTAGCCTTCTATCTGTCCATTGCAGGGGTAGGATGGGGGGAGGACGGGCGAACGAACCGGGCGAGCGGGCTGGCGGGCGAACTAAGCTAGCGAAGCGCGGGCGCGCCAACGACGTGAACTAGTTAGCTTCGCTGGAATCGTCGGATATTTCGTTAGCTTAGCTCGTTAGGTTAGTCAGTAGCTCGCGGTGTGAACCGAAGTATGTAAAGAGGTGAAACGATGTTCGCCCGCTTAGCCCGCCCGCCCGCTAGCTGGGAATCGTCGGATATTTCGTTAGCTTAGCTCGTTAGGTTAGTCGGTAGCTCGCGGTGTGAACCGAAGTATGTAAAGAGGTGAAACGATGTTCGCCCGCTTAGCCCGCCCGCCCGCTAGCTGGCGGTGTGGCCTGCGCTTTACATTGTAATATTATAGTAAACGGAAAACACAACGCCATAACTAACCTATAGGTACTACATAGTACTTATTGTTTAGTAGCTTCTCCCCGCGACTTCGTCCGCGTCAAAGTTTGTTTCTCCATACAAACTACACGAATACTAATGCAACAGTGCTCACCCCCCAAAGCACATTTTGGCCAATGTGGAATATTGATACAAAATTTGAACAGATCGGGCAGTATTCGCGTGATGCTCTAACAAACATACAGACAACAATAAGGCAAACAGACAAAAATTAAAAAAAATTTTTTTCGGCATTAGAATCACTCCCCGACCTCATAGCAATTACTCTTTTTCAAACATATTAAATACACTAGCTTTTGCCCGTGACTTCGTCCGCGTATATGTCGGTTATCGCGGACGCAGACGAAGTCGAATAAAAAGTAGCCTATGTCCTTTGTTGGGGTTCACACTTACCCTGTACCAAATTTCACACAAATCGGTTCAGTAGTTTAGGCGTGAAGAAAAGACAGACAGACAGAAAGACAGATAGACAGACAGAGTTACTTTCGCATTTATAATATTAGTAAGGGTAGACTAATTTGGAACAGAATCTATCGGGCAGTATTCGCGTGATGCTCTAACAAACATACAGACAAAAAGACAAACAGACAAAAATTCTAAAAAAAATATTTTCGGCATTGAATCACTCCCCGACCTCATAGCAATTACTCTTTTTCAAAAATATTAAATACATGTACAGTTTTGACTTCGCTACGATTTTATTATATGTATACATGTATAGATTGTAAGGAGTTTTCATACAACATGACGTAAAGGTAAATGAAAACTGTGATTGTTTAGAAACTAGTTTCTAACCGCGACTTCGTCTGTATTAAGCCCAGCACGCACACGACATGTTTAGGTGACACGGTTGGCTCAGTGGTTAAGCAATTGCCTGTCCGCTGCGTGTCTCGTGGTCGATTCTCGCACGAAACAAAAATATTTTTAAGGCTTACAGATAGTTGTTCCGGGCCTGGCTGATTGTGTAGGGCAATGTTTTTTTTAAATATTTCTACGAAGAAACTTCTACAAAAAAAAAATCATCAACATCTTACGTCATCATTGATCATCATCTACTGGAAGAGCTTCATCTACGCACCAGTACTTAGTATTGCACGACGTCACTTCTATTAATTGTTTTTAATGTGTTGTTTTTGCGTCAGCGTCACAGCACATGTCTTTGAAGCCACCACCAAGCATGGACTTCTAGGAATGCATATCGGTCATCATGAGGAAATTCCTACCAATAGCTTTAATTGTTATGATCGAGAAATAGTAAATACTTCTCGGTAGACGTTTAACGCGAGTAGGCATACTATTACCAATCAATTACGAATCAATCAAGCTATCCTGAAATAGATGTAGCGTCACATGTGTTATGATCGAGCCATATGTAAATATATGTACCTATGTACTAATAGCAAACAATAAATATTTACTACTTTACGTAAAGAAGTGACAATCATTGCCCTCGCCAACTGGTCCTTCCTAGTTAGGCAGAGGTGAGTACCCAGTATACCAGTATACATTTCACCCGATGTTTTTTTAAGTTCTATGTAATATGGGGCGAGCCGCGAGCCTATTGCCATCAACTGGACACAAATCTAGACTCCGAGGCTGCTACAGTGACATTCCTGATGGAAAAACCCAGTAACACTTTGCCCGACCTGGGAATTGAACTTAATACCTCATGCAAAGCAGTTGCGTTTTGCGACCACGACAACGAGGCAGTCAAAAACTAACTACCCAACTAACTAACTAACTATAAATCTAAAATAAAAAGTTTTTTTTAAAAGTCTTATTTTTTTCTCTTTCTTTTAAATGACGTTCAAAAGTGTCTTTTGATGGTCTAATTGAAATAAAAATGATTTTCTTTGACTTTGAAGGTTTACCCAAATTGCGTTCTGGAGCGCAGTCTATGTTGTGTTGGGAATTTGGGATGTGTTAAAATTACCCATTATTCTTTACGTAAAAGTGGGCAGACATTTATTATTGTCATGATAAATCTTCGTCGAAAAACAGTCACAAGTTCACAACAAACAACATACGTAACAAGTACCTACCTACCTACTTTACACAGTATTGTTTGTTAGCGGTTTTAATCACGTTTTAATACAACGCGCGACGTTACGTGATGTACGTACAGTCACGGGCAAAAACATGTATAGGTACACTTAGCAAAAAACTAATGCAATTTTTTTCGTTAATGATTGCATCGTTGATACTTAACCAGCGCCGTGGTTTTTATGCCTTCGTGCACGAACCACAGCATTATGCTGAGCGTCAGCCGTTTCGCGTTGTAGTGGCGCATATTTCTTTTTATTTGTTTTTAGTTTTTTTAATACCAACTTGTTTTTATTTTGCTTTTGTATACAATAAAATTTTTGTTCTTATGTTATATGCGTCATTTTCGTGTAAATAACCGGATTTTCTTTCTTTTTTACAAGCTTTTATTTAGCTTACACTGTCCGTATGTAAGTTGTCCTTTCAAAATTTGCAAACCATTTTTCGACCATTTGTTGATATCCGATTGAGCTGAAATTTTGCATAAACCTTTAGTTCTGATGACAATACAATGTCCAATAGTCAATATTGTAATAATTTTAAATTAAAGCTTGATATCGCCTGTCCCTATTAACAATGTTGGATCTGCAAATCAGTAATTTTACAGGAGAGCGCGTCAAAGTTTAAATTGCTTATAATTTTTTAAATATAAAAACTAGGTTTACAAAAAAAATCTATAAATTTATATACGTTTTAAAGCTTATGTACATAGTAATATAATATTATTTTTCCTTTTCTAAATATATAAAAAGTCAGAAATGACTTTCATAACGGTATTGGATACATTTTATTTAGTCGGATCTGTCATATCCTACAAAGTTACTTGGAAAAACTTATCGATTAAATTGTCGTAAGTTCCACATACATCATTTTTAATAGGAAGTTCTAGTCAAGTTTTTGTCGTATTTAAAATGGAATGAATTGTAAATAAAATATTATTATATTAAATTCAATATATTTATTTCAAAAGTAAATATCAATCCAAAAGAACAGAAATTAAATTGTATTTAGCTTGATAGGAATACTAATTAAATGAATAAGCACTAAACTACCACATGACGTGCGCCCCTACAACATGATTCGTACTGCCACAACCGACAGTGCATCCTCTCCTCGCGCCCCGCTAAAAACGTCGTAAGTTAAACATCGATCATTGTTAACGGACAGTCGTGCCATATACGACTTTGTTAACGTGGCTATATCAAAAACTATGAGAAAATAATAACTTTTTGTTAAAGATACTGAAAGATAATGCTTTTTTTAGGTTTACAGTGCAATAAAACCAAAATCACTAAAATTGCATATCCGACCTTGTTAATAGGGACAGGCGATATTAAAAAAAAAATACAAGATTTTATTTAGTTTCACTTGTGTGTTTGTCATCACAACTTGAAAGCAATTTTTTTATTTTATATTATTTCTTTTCTAAATGAGAACTAAGTACTTCATAGTAGTATGAAATCCAGAATAAGATATTCGTAACACTATTATATTTTAATCAGTCTTTTAGAAGAAATTGCTTCAGAACGTTGCTATGTGTATACATGTTTATGCTCGTGACTGTACTTACTGAAAACCATTACAGTTCTGTGTGTTACGTAATAAGGGAGAATACTTAGTATAATTATTGTTTACTCGTGAAAAGGATTTTGTTATGAACATTTTAGACGTGGTTTTGTTTATACAATCATCGTTACCGTCGCTTTTATATATTGTGGAACCACACATCAAATGATTTTTAAAGAAAGAAAGTGCAATCTATACTAATATTACAAACACTAAAGTAACTGTCTGTCTGTTCGCAACTAAACCACTGTAACTTACTGTATAATAGAGTTAGTTTCGATTCTAAGGTTCGACAATCAAATGAAACTATATTGCCATCCGTCCGAAATTCCCCGGATTTGTTCTAGTTTAAAAAGCGATCGGAGGTCGCCCAATTAATGAGAGATAAGCAATACATAATTAAAATAATAAAAATACAGATGTAAACGATGCTTTTTTTTTGTTGTACATATATTTTTATCAGGGACGTCCGGAAAAAAATCTTTTTTTCATCCTTTCATGGGCTTTTTGAACTTGATGATGGCAACCCTAACTCCAATAAATATTGCTTAAATCCGTTTAGGTACTATTAAGGGCATTGCGCGTGCGCCTAGAATAGTGTAGGACTAGGTCCACCGGTTGCCCTTGGCTTATTAGGGACAGCTTTTAGACACGCTCATAAAGTTTAATAATACCTTCGCGTGTTACTTTTGCAATATTTTTGAGTGCCAATATTTTTAACATGGACATTTAATATATCTTTATAATATTAAAATAATAATAATACCAGCCTATTACTGTCCCACTGTAGGGCAAAGGCCTCTTCTCATACAGAGAAGGCACGAGCATGATCACCACGCTTGCTCAAGGCGGATTGGCGATTCCAGACTTATATTAATTACAAATCCAGGTTTTCTCACGATGTTTTCCTTCACCGATGTCAGTGATGTCCAAGATAAACTTTAGAAAGTACCTACATATGAATTGAAAAAGTCACAAATATTATCTTTAACTAGCTTTAATGAGCGTAAATAAATGTCGATTATCGCGGATGCAGGCGAAGTCGAAGTCGGTAAAATCTAGCCTATGTTCTGTGTTGGGGTTCAAACATACCCTGTACCAAATTTCATCAAAATCAGTTCAGTGGTTTAACCGTGAAAGTGTCACAGACAGACAGACTTACTTTCGCATGTATGTGTATTCTTTCGAACATGGAGTCTTTGTTTTCCACCTGGGAATTGAACACAGGACCCCACGCTCAGTTCATAACACTTTGTTCGACCTCGGGCAGTGTTATTGGGTTTTCCCATTAGGAATTTCTCAGCCCGAAGATCTAAAACGGTCCTCGTGGCGTGTTCATATTGTTCCATAAATTACGATCGTGTTACGTAGCATTTTTGTAGGGAACAGCTGATTTGTTTTTCATGATTTCAGGTTTGGTCCCACAGTAAAAGTTGTTCATAATGATGAGTACAATGACCCCTTTTCAGGTTTCGGATAAATTTTCAATGACCCTGTATATGTATATCAACTTTGATGCAGACGAAATCGCGGTCGAAAACTAGTTGAATATAGTTATACGTCTTATCAGCTCTTACGTGGCGGACTGTCAATAAGGTCTCATTTTAAACAAAGTTTATCTTATAATAAAATATTTGAAACAAAACAAGATTCATTATTATGGCTAAACCATGCCTACCTCTACACTACCTACCTATATACCTACCTACCCACCTACTTATAAAACATATAGGTAGGTACATTTGTCTTTGGAGAACATTGAAAATCCCATTGTAAGGTAATTCCTAAATGCTAAAATAGTACCTATAATTAAAATTGTTGATATAAAACGTCACGTCCAACTATTTATAAATCTGGTATTTCCTGCTAGGTAATTTCCCAATCGAGTAGGTAGGTATTATCGCATCACTGAAGGTTAATACGTTTTGTAGATTGTCTGGGATGTACCTACCAACATTTCCATGATGAGTCATGTACTAAATTATACTTAGTTAATTTTTATTATTCTCTAATATTGTGTTTTATTGTGAGTTTGTTGCAGTACTTAGTAATTAATGTTTGTTTTTACGATGATTGGCTTATCTTAAAACACAACAAACACAACATGGATCCCTCATCCATGGGATCATTGACATTTTAAATGCTTTTTTTTTTGTTTACGGTTACGGATAGAGCGATGGACGCTAAAGACAAGTGTGGCCATGATGGGCCATTGTGTAAATAAGGAATTACTCAAAAATAATGTAAAGTGCGTTTCACCGAATAGTTCCTATGGCGTTATGTTGGCAGCAATATTTTTCAGTGTTATTGTTCAAATTAAAGTGCGTTTCACCGAATAGTTCCTATGGCGTTGTTGCCTACTCTGTCTGTCAAAGACATTGACGAGAAGACGCTCCCGCAGATTTTGTTTAATTTGAACAATAAAACTGAAAAATATTGCTGCCAACATAACGCCATAGGAACTATTCGGTGAAACGCACTCTATGAAGCATTTCATTATATTATGGTGTACCTAAGTATATTAAAAAAAAAATTGCGCAACTTTTAAAATAATACCTATGTCGCAATATTAGCTACTCTTGTAAAACTTGAGATTAAAAGATGAAACAAAAAACATAATAAAATAACAATAAGTATTTATTTATTATTTTCCGTGTCATGGAAACTTCATACTTATTTTTTATCATCAGATAATCTGCCACAATGCCATAGGTATAACATTTTAAAAACAACCCGATGCCAAAATTACCTACAAATGCGAAAGTAACTCTGTCTTTCTGTCGAATACCTACGCCTTCTCTACTAAACCACTGAACCAATTTCGATGTAATTTGGTACGAGGTAAGTTTTAACCCCAAGAACTCAACTTTTTATTCAGCGACTGCGTCCGCGATAACCGACATTTACGCGAACGAAGTCGCGGGCAAAAACTAACAAGCTATAAAGGTATTACTCAACTTCACATCATATTAAAATGATAACGCACCCCCGGCCTCCGATCCGACTCATCAGAAGCTCCTACATGGATGACTGGATGAAATTGTAAATAAACCTTATCTAAGTGTTATCGATAACAAGGAAGTGACTCAGTGACAACGCCGGCGTTTAAAACATGACTAACATTAAAACTTTCGCGGCGTCATTGTAAATAACGGGAGCAGGAAAGTAACTGGAATTGATGACGTATTCCCACGGTTCAGAATACGAGAATGAAATGCCAGAGACATTAACACAAAGACTACGCTATTAAAATATTTTTAGCAACACGGAGCCAATTAAAATAACGTAAATTAAACATAATAACAGTTTAACCCTACACTATTTTTATAATAATCAAGTATTCGACACTATTAAATAATAATTTAAAATTATTGAAAAAAGCACTTTATTTAGCCCTGTAAAGCCGAGACATTTTTAATTAATTACAAAATATAAAAAAAAAACACTATTAAAAAATATTTTACCTACTAAAATTATATTTTTAGTTGCTCTGAAATCAATAAATACTTAGTTAATCAATTGAGTTGGAAAATGACGCCTCAATTTCTATTACCATACAAAATCTTTAGACAAATCGAGTTTTGACAGATCACAAAAAGAATATCAATTTATTGGTGGTGCTGGTGTCTAATACTGAAATTAAGAAATTCATAATCAAAAGTAAGCATTAGTAAGTTCAATAACAACGGAGCAAGCATTAAAAATGTTCAAAGAGGTTACACGAAGACATTTCCTAATGCCAAGGTCTCAAAACTTGACATTACTTTTTAAATAATAAAAAAAGAACTGGCCACTGACGCCCGAAAAAAAAAAATGTTGTGACAGTTGGTTGCAAAGAAAAAAAAGAAGTATTTTAGTTTTGTGTGACTCAATAATGTCATCCCAAAAAGTTTTTGTGATGGCCATGATGAAAGATATTAAACCTTTTTAAGTCAATGTCTATCTGCAGGAAGATAAAATTAGTCACTAACTTGATAGGGACGATAAAATAAATACTACGAAGTTTTAGTAAATAAATCGTCACATGGTTTTTGTTTAGCTATAAATATTTAACTTGAAAAAAATACGATAAAGAAGATTGGGAGATAACAAATATGTTTTGCGATGATGTGGCTTAACGAGATAATAATTGTGTGATAACAAAATTAATTAGTCATAGGTCAATTTTAAAAAAGAACATTATTTAAGTTTTTTTTCGTATGACAGGAGCGCCGTAGCGCTAACAGCCTGTCAACTTGGAAACACGATAAAAGTCACGTATACAGACATTACATTAACACACAAATGTAAGTAAGTACATACGTACTCTGTAACTAATAATAGTTGTGTTAACAATCACAATGACATAGTAAGTAGGTAGGTATCTATGTGTTTGCACATTGACTTATAGCAATGTCAGTGCTGCACTAGTTGACTTCAATTTACGCAGCGCTCAGAAAAAAAAAACCGTTTTTTGTATCTGAAAGTGAATATTGAAAAAGAGGATGTTTAAAATGTATAATTTTAATCAAAATTATACTGAATTATACGGTAGGCTACCTACCTTCTTAAGGAGTAAACCATTTTAAATTATCACAGGTCCTTTTTTTTTGGCCCATATTGCACCATTTTTAGGATCATAATGTGGCGTAATACGCACGCGTGCCTTTTAGTGTTATAAAAGGACCTAACTAGGGATGTTTACAACTGGAATAGGCCCAAGGCTCAGATACCTCACGGATTTAAATCTGTAATAATAAAGAAGATAGGGGTTTCAATAACCCCAATCTTCTTTATTATTAGAGATTTATTTGTAGATATAGAGAGTGTCAATAGACAATAATCATTCATCCGGGGCTTTCCAAATACAAATAAATCGGGTAGGCACTATTTATACCCGACAATTGAATTGTTACCGAGGGAAAAACCCGAATACACCCACTCCTGAAATATTAAAATATACCGACTTAAGAAAGAAAAGGAATAAAACAGGAAAGGAAAAGGAATGCCATGATGATAGCCCAGTGGGTAAGGCGCCCGCCTTTAATGAACGAGGCTGTGGGTTCGCAATCAGTCACGGGCATTTACGAGTACCTATGTAAAATTTTCTATTTCATATACACGTTATAACATCACTCCTGTAATCCTCTAAGGGTTAGGTCTAAGTCCTATGTAATAGGGGGCGAGCCTATTGCCAGCAACCGGACACAAACCCAGACTCCGAGGCTGCTACTAAGGAATACCTGATAAAAAATCCCGAAGTACCCTGTGTACTTTCTAAGTTAATCTTGGACATCACTGACGTTGGTTAAGGAAATCTTCTAAAGAAACTTGAACTTAAAAAAGCTAAATATAAATCTGAAATTGCCAATCCATGTTCTTACATGAATATTCTGAACTTCGACATCTACGATCCACACTTCACAGGTGGCTACAGAAGACGAGAGTCCACTAGGAAAATGGGGGGTTTAGCCCCAAAAAATCAGGACTAACCTACAAAGAGTTACACCAACCATTCAAGTACTTCCCGTAAAACGGGGTGAATAGAAAGGCAGGGGTGAATCGGGACGAAACTTTAAAACAGATTTTTATTTATTTATTTATTTAAAGACTATTTAGACTATTTTAATGTTAAAATAATATAGTTTGTTGGCAAAAAGACTACTGTATTTACGGAATTATAATTTACAAATTGGTCTCCTTGTTGGCGACAAACTTTATTAGTTACGTTAAAATCCCTTTTAAAGTTCCGTCTCGATTCACCCCTGCCTCTCTATTCACCCCGTTTTACCCGGTACCGTCATTGTTATGTCATGTAAAGTTCGCGGGTTTTTGGTATTCTGTATGAATCATTGTGTTATCTGTCAGGGTGACACATGTCATTTCCAATTATTATACGCAGCAGATTATACATAAACGTATTATAAGAACACGTTTATGTGTTTCCCGCTCAAATTCGTCCTACACGACTTATGGTCACGATTATTGGTATCAGACAAATAGATGTAGGTAGGTCTAGGTTTATGGTATGTAGAAAATCCACCAAATTCTAACATCTGATCGGTTTATTACAAGTTAAGTTAATAATATTCTTATGTCCTCAGAACATTTTTGCCTTAACCTCGGTCGATAAGAAGATTGGGGTCCCAATGATATATTAAATACGTGAGGTAAATAGGCAACTAGGATTAGTTGGACCTACTTAGGTACATTATATGCACACATTTTTTTCATAATTTTATTGCACTAATTTTTGCCTAGAGTGAAACTTTAGAGAATAGGTAAGCCATTTTTCTCAAAAGGGTTCATTCCGTTTTGCGTAAGTAGGTCCAGTTGTAAACGACACTAACAACACAGTGGGAGCAGTGGCTGAGTGATTAGTTACTGCGCTGCGAGTCACAGGTTTGATTCCTGCACTCAACAAATATTTATATGGCCTACAGGTTGTTTGTATACTTAAGTGAGTTTATAATTTTTTGACCGACTGACTTAGTAACAATTACAAAATGCCTTTAAATAGATGACAAATAAATTATTTGAGTTTAGTACTTAAAGCACTTTTATCTTTGAATCGATGAGAAATCACCGTTTGCAAGGATAAGTACCTTTTCTTTTTCGGACGAAAACAAAAATTGCCTAAAATTAATGATAATGTTACTTACGACAGATTTATTTAATGTCCTACCACCTTTAAAAAATAATAAAATAAGTAAGTGGATTGCATCTTGAATCTCAGTCTCTACAGATCGACGCAACATTTCTCAACCAATACGTAGTTTCAGTAACGCAATGTTTCATAACAGTGAAATTCATAATAACTCGCCACGCCAGATGGCAATGCCAAGTTACCGGCAGTCAAGGTTGAGTCAAATAAAAGCAACTATTTCTTAAAATTCAATAACGTATGCAAAATCTTTTCTTTTCTAACAGTTGTTGGATATTTTTGTTGTGGTAACACTGCTTTTTCTAACTTGTACTGTCACGTGCACTATGTACGTTAAAATAAATCAATACTTTTCGCTAAACTGTTTTCTTTATATTTTTCTTTCTCTTTTAATATTTTTTTTTTCTGTCATTTGAATTTGGAATATTATAAATATCATCGTCGTCATCTATGGAAGCTGAGGAGATTTTTTGTTTGTTTGTTTTTTGTTTAAACGAGCTAATCTCTGGAACTACCGGTCGGATTGGTTTTCTTTTTTTGTATATGATAGCCAGATTCCTGAGAAATAGTATAAGCTATATAACACCACGCTACGACCCATGGGAGCGCAGCAGTAAATAAAAACGAAACGTAACGCGGGTGTAAAAAATCACGCGGTCGAATTCGCGGGAAGAAGCTTAGTTAAATATTATAAGCAGGGAGCTAGTAAACCTTTTATGTTATTTTTGACCCACTTTTGGCTTGTGACGTTAATTTTATTTATGACTTGGCGGCCAACTTATGTACATACGTATTCATTTTACTGCTGTTTTTATAAGGAAACCGACAGACCGTGCCAGATGTAGCTATACTTACGTCAGACGTAGTCATTCATAACATTAAACGAACCATTTAAATTATATTCTCAGTCCCATTCATGGTTTTGATTACTAATTCATCTTGTGTTGGAAAACCTCAGATTTCTTGTCGCCTTTTAAAGGAAGATGATTCAATATGATATTCTAGACCATCATCATCTGCCTAGCCTTTTCACAACTGTGTTGCTAGGGTCGGCTTCTCGGCTTTCAGTCTAAACGGATGCAGCTGAATACCAGTGTTTTACATGGAGCGACTGCCTATCTGATCTCCACAACCCAGTAAATGGGTAATACAATACCCCTTCGTAAGACTGGTTGTTAGACTTTCCGGCTTCTGATGACCCGTGACGACTGTCACAGATGACAGATCGACGTATTGTGTTTTTTTTTTACACAATATTAACAACTGTCTGCGCTCCATTTTTGATAACCTAGATCTATTTCATGAGGGTTCTAATTTATTTTTAAATGGAGTAATATTATATCTATCGTAATTAATTTCACAAGCCATTGTGTTTGTTTCAATGAAAAACGTTAAGTATATTTTACGCAATAAAACAATATAATATTATTGTATTGTTTTAATTACTTTGTATTTAGATACGTATTCATTTGAACATTTGTTTTGTTAATGAAAAAACAAAACTTATTTTAGATTATCTCGAAATGTCGTGATGGCTCAGTGGTTGAGACGCTCGCCTATCATGTATGAGGTTGTGGGTTCGAATCCGGGCAAGTACTTTTTTTTTAATGTGGTAAAAATGGGGCGGAAGGGACTGTCAGACTTTTACTGACAAAAAACCACCCTGTTCCTTCTGTTGCCCTTTACGTTCCGGGGCCACGGTATCCTTTAAGACGTCCCGCAACCCCGGATCCGGGCAAGTACTAATGTGACTTTTTCAATTCATATAATATGTACTTTATTCAGTTTATCTTAGACATAACTGACATCATTAAATTCCGTGCCTTGAAAAACGCGTTAATCTGTTGGTCCCAACTATCATCTCAAACTTACTCCGTAACAGACAAACAGAGTTACTTTCGCATTTATAATATTAGTATAGATTTCCGT
This sequence comes from Hoplodrina blanda, assembly GCA_949316365.1. Classification (NCBI taxonomy): domain Eukaryota; kingdom Metazoa; phylum Arthropoda; class Insecta; order Lepidoptera; family Noctuidae; genus Hoplodrina; species Hoplodrina blanda. The sequence goes on from OX438581.1 coordinate 13,996,956, forward strand.
AAGTACTTTTCAAGAGATGAAAAGTTCTAACGTTTTTCCGTATGAGCCAGTTTCCCTACAAGGCTAATGTAACCCGCATTTACTGTATTTATCTATACTAATATTATAAAGAGGTAACATTTGTTTGACTTACTCTCGTAATCTCCGGAAGTAATGAACCGATTTTGAAAATTGTTTCACAAAAATTGGAAGCTACGTTATCACTGAGTGCTATAGGCTATATTTTATTATCAAAAAATTAGGGATCCGTAAGAAAAATCGAAGAAATCGAACGAAGTCGCGGGCAGTAGCCAGTAATAAATAATTCTACTAATATTATAAATGTGAAAGTATAGAAAGATGTTTTAGATGTCTTGCTCGATCATGCGTAAACCTCTAAACAGATTTGGATGAAAATTGGCACATAGATAGACCATTTCCTGGAGTACATGGGATATAGGACACTTTTTATCCTGGTAATGTGTTCCCTTGGGATAATAATTCAACTTACTTTACGGAAAATTACTTTTTACGCGGGCGAGCTAATACTTACATATACGTAATAAATCTTTACAGTTGATACACTTTAAACCCTCACCTCACCGCCTGAAGGCATTTCGCACGAAATTAGATAGACCCAGACCAAAAATAAAACAACAAACAAAACATAACCTTGTGCCATCAAAGTGTTACGTCATAGACAACCCCAGTCTTAAGGCGCTGCGCAAACGTGGACACTTTTGTGCCTTGTGTCGGATACAAGCTACCAATGAATATTTGATTTCTATAGAAACAGAATGATAGTATGTGGACTGCCTCGTTGGTCCAGTGGCCGCATAGCACGCCTGCAGAGCATGAGGTCTTGGGTTCGATTCTCAGGTCAGGCAAAGTGTTATTGGGTCCATCAGGAATTTCTCAGTAGCAGCCTCAGAGTCTGGATTTGTGCCCGGTTAATGACAACAGGCTCGCCCCGTATTACATGGTGGGACTTAAACATAACTGGCGAAATGTGGGTGTACTACTGAGTACACCTCCGCCTAACCCTTCGGGGATTACAAGCGTGATGTTATGTTTATGTGTTATATTATATAAAATAAATAATATTATATAAAATAATAAATTATATAAAATGTTTACTTCTGCGCAGGGAGTGACTGATTTCATACTGTTTCTATAGAAATCAAATATTCATTGGTAACTTGAATCTGACACAAGACACAAAAGTGTCTACGTTTGCGCAGCGCCTAAATTACAAAGTTAGATTTTCCAAAATGGTGCTCGTAATACCTCTAAAGTTCCACAGTACCTACGTCATATACCCTTATTGATGTGACCTTTGTCCTTTACATTATTAATAGCGGTAAAAACACTCGACAGATAACCTATTATCCCCTTTGAATTATAATCTTATCAAATTGATTTACGTGCGTAGTTCTGCGTGACCTATTAGTCGAATAATTTGCAGTATTTGAGGGACTTTGTATTTTTTACTAGCTTCTGCCCACGACTTCGTACGTGTGGTTTTTAGGGAACCGCATCCGACGCATCCCACTTACAGTCCTACCAACTTATCTGTGAAATGAATCGACGGTGTCGTCCTCTTTCAGTTCACAGATAAGTAGAGAGGCTAAAAAGGACAGAAAGCTTGAAATGAGGACGGTTCATTTTACAGATAAGTTGGTAGGACTGTAATAAGACACAATTGATTATCTATTGTTCTGTCATACCTGTATGACAGCTGGGCCTTGAGTGGTTAAACATAACTGGCGAAATGTGGGAGTACTAATGAGTACTCCTCTGCCTAGCCTTTCGGGGATTGCAGGCGTGATGTTACGTTTTAAATGTGTTATAATTTAATAAAGAGATTTCAAAATACTTAAATGTCTTTTCTTATTTATAATGAATGTTAATAATCAATGTTTGTTGTTGATCAATGAATGTTATTAACTTATGTAAGTAGATCCTTGGAAAACTGATATTATTTGATTCGTTCATCAATGGATGGTCCAACCGGATTGGACAGACAGCTTTCGCTATTTCTGCCAGGGTTGCGGAATTTGTTCTAAAGAGTCGCCGCAGCTCTGGAAGGAGGTACCTACCTACACGAATGGGTTTTAGTCAGTAAGAGTCTGGAACTCTGGACACTCCCTTCCGCTCAGCCCAGAACAGAAGAAGTCATTTGATGATTTCCCATCCCTAAAAACAAAGCATAGTAAAGTTAGTTAGCATAGACAAACATCGTTCATCGGAAAAATTAAAACTTGAAGAACCTACACTACAATCCTAACCTTTTTTCGAGCAATAGATTCGAATTTCAAAATCAATAAACACAACGTGCAGCAATCAAAAAATTTCATTCCAATTAATAATAAAAAATAATTGTCGATAGCAGATCCACATCTCCGATGTCAACACAAAAATGTCGCATTTTAATGAATGAGTCTTTCATTCGAGGTCTTGCTTGAGGAATTAATGTGCGAAAAATTATGAAACTTGTTAATAAACCTTTACATCATCACTTTAGCGGATAATTTGCATATATGACTTTATATGCACGTGATGAAATTAACAATATAATATTCTGTAGAATTTTAGTGTGAGCGACTGAGCAGTGTAATAATGTGTGGTAAAATTAATGTCAGGCGACTGTTGGCGATTGGTACACTGCCCCGCACCACGCAGCGTAGCGCGGAGTGCGTGTTCGTGTTTGTCTAGAAAACACGCGTAGTGCAACACACAGGAAACTCGTTCACTCGTTCTTTACACCGACAGAAGTCCATCAGTCTTCGATGGGCGGACCAAGATTTGTTTATCCGTTTTACAAAGTTAATAAATACCTACTCTATTCTTAGAAGTATAAAGTTCAATATTGTACTAACAAATATTTCAATTCTCACCACGCACATTCTCGCACATCTAGACCTTTTACCTCTTTGGTGTAAAAGCACTTCAGATTTAGACTAGTATTCGTTTGGATGAATAGGCTGGCAAACCTTGATCAGTTAGTCGAGTTCGACGACACGGTTGGAGCAGTGGCCGATCGATTGACTGCTGCGTGTCGCGTGGTCGATTCCCGCACGGAACAAATATTTGTATGGTCTACAGATGATTTTCCAAGTCTGGCTGTTTGACTCCCTGACAATTTAAAAATGTCTTTATATGGTAATGCTGGTTTATGCTCAGACCAACAAAAAAAGAAAGACGGCGCGCCGCGAACATCAAAAGTGAAGCCACCTTTTTATCTATGTGTGTATCGAATGGTTGAGGTTTTTTGTTCCAAGTAACCTAAAATTCACAGTTTATTAATAGAGAAACGATGTTATTTCATGTACTTACAAGTGAAAAGTGATTCCGTGAGACTTTTAATGTTTGTTTTAAGGCATAATTCTGTTTTAAATCTAAATTTACTTGATGATGACTCGTGGCGTACTAAGAGAGATGAGCATGGTTTTAGTGTAGGTGTGTGCGTGAGCGTGTATGTAAGTACCTATACTTGCAGGAGCACGGTTTTATGGCTACACTTATGATGTTCGCGGCGCGCCGTCTTTCTTTTTTTGTTGGTCTGAGGGTTTATGATAAATAAATCATTTGAATTTAGAACTTAAAGATGGCAGCGGGTTTGGTCTGCGGAAAGTCATAGTTTCTACCGGAAAATCGGTCTCAGCGCTCTGCAATTTTGATCTTTAAATCTATAAGAGATAAGGATCTGTCTGCATCCACGATACAGGAGAAATTCCTAGTATGGGGCAAAGATTAAAATAAAAACTTAAGTTCTGTAAAATTAATATTTAGTATAAAGATACTAGAATGGAGAAAGGCTGACAATGAAAACTTATATCACGTAAGTACCTACTTATACAAATCCGCAAGAACATCAAAACACAAATCATCGACATAGATGTACGCACGTAAATACGTGCAAAAAAGATGCAAATCTTCTGGTTCTTCCTTATGTGCCTAACTCATTTTTGCGACGATAATTTGGTTCATCATATCAATGAAAAATTGTCTGAAAACTTGACCAAAACGAACGCCTAATCTTCTTTGAAAGCTCCGATGTATGATTTCTGAGGTAGGTATTTATAACCTTTAATAGTACTTACCTCGATCGATTTTTTTTCATGATTTTAGGGTTGGTCCTATAGAAAAAGTTGTTTAAAATGATGAGTACAATGACCCATTTTCAAGTTGCTGGTGTTTTAAAAATAACCCTGTATTATTGTATACTCAATACTATAGCTAAACAGTTGGAATTTAGAAGCTAATATAAAGTCTGAAATCGCCAATCCGCCTTGAGCAAGCATGGTGATCAATGCTCGTGAATTCCCTGCACGAGAAGAGACTTTTGCCCAGCAGTGGGACAGTAACAGGCTTGTATTATGTTACAAGTGGCCGAGTTAACCGCCCAAACATACAAGTCCCTCTCTAATACTAAAACAGCCAGTTTTCCTTGGGTGCTTACTTTATTTAGGTTTGGCATGTCGACTTAAATGACCTTACTTCAAATGCAATCGTTGATGCAAGTTAACATTTTTGCAATGCAATGGCCGCTAGTCGGCGCTAGTGCAAGAAACGTACGAAATTGTGACGAAATTAATTGGATGATGCGACGTTGTTGGGTTTAGGGTTGCCAGATCTTATCGCTAGCTAGTTAAGCCTTAGTTTTGGGTGAAATTGGTTAAAATAAAAGCCCGATTTTATGTCTAATTTTTCGATATTTCATTATGCAAAACAACTCAACACATAACATAACTTCACGCCTGTAATCCTCGATAGGTTACGCAGAGATGTACCTACCCATTAGTACACCCACATTTCGCCAGTTACTGGAGGCGAGCCTAATTGCTATCAACCTTGTACAAATCCAGACTCCAAAGCTGCTTCTGAGAAATTTCTGATGCAAAAACTCAATAACACTTTGCCAGACCTGGGAATCGAACCCAAGACATCATGCTCGGCAGTCCTTCGCGCTTTGCGACCACTAGACCAACGAGGCAGTCAACAACTCAACTTCTATTCTAAGGCATTAAACATAAGGATAAAGCCGGGCAAGTCCAACTTTGAATAATTTGGGCGGACACATCGAAAGCCCGACTATGTCCGGATTTTCCCAGGCGCCTGGCAACCCTAGTTGGGTGTAAGGATGCGAGTGATGCAATGTATGTTAGGTCGTGACCATGAATCAGACTGTGAGCTTGTGATGGTACTTGAGTTGTGTTGTGATACACGTTGTAGGCTTTTGTGATACGGAATTGAGTCATGAAGACTTATGATTGGCTTTACAGGTACCTAGATACTGAATGCTGATTCAGAAAAAAAAAACGTCTACAGGAACATATCGATATTGTTAAATTAAGGAATAGTAATACTTTATTAGATGAAGAGATTTTTTGTTTGTCTATTTAAACGCGCTAATCTCTGGAACTTCCAGTCGGATTGAAAAAAATCGTTTTGGATATAATAGCCAGATTCATGAGGTATAAAAGCATACATATAACATCACGCTACGACACACTGGAGAGGAGCAGTAGGTAACCAAAGACTTAACACAGGTGTAAAAAGTACGTACGAAGTGCAGAGAGCTCAGCTAGTAGTACTCGTATATTCCACAAAGTTTTTTTGACCTGTTTATGCAAAAAATCTTGACCTTACTAATACTTACTATAAATCAGTAACGCTCATAATATTCAACAACTAAGAGTCAGCGCAAATATGTAGCTATACCAGCAATACATAAACGCAATGGAATTTTCACTGTTCGTATGTATATACGTATGTAAGTAAGTTGTCCTTTTAAATTTGCAAACCATTTTTCGACCATTTGCTGGTATCCGATTGAGCTGAAATTTTGCATACACCTTTAGTTCTAATGACAATACAATGTCCAATACTCAGTATTGTAATAGTTTTAAATTAAACCTTGTTTTTTAAAATATTTTTTTTAATATTTATTTATTTAAACTGACAACAAAATCTTTCCCTGGCATATTTAGAATCATGTAAAACTTTATTAAATTGAGTATTGAGTAAAAGCTCTATGTGCACTGACCATTAGGTTGTCAATATCGCTCAACATGCTGTATTACTCACTGACCCACTGCCTTAGAAAGAAAACGTGTCAGAATCGTTGTGCATTTTTTCATTCGAATTTTGAAATGACGATTCTCAATTGTTATTCACTGTTGACATCGCTGTCGTTAGCATGTTGGTCAAGATTCTAGTTTGCCAAGTATTTGGTTAATTTATTAATTACAATCAATCATTACTTAAGCTGGTTAATTACAAAAGGTCTTACGTTAGACTAGTAATGTGCTAGTGTTATGTCAGTTATAATTACCTACCTACCTCAATGTAATATTACCTACTTATGTATGATTGTGTAGATTTTGAATGAAAAAAATAGGATCAGTATTAATCGTCAATTCGTTTTTTACTCTAATTTTAACGAAATGAACATAACTAGCTTCTGCCCACGACTTCACCCGCAATATAATCCCATGGACGCCATTAACCAATAATTCCAAAACACAACTACTTACTTTAAAAAACCACTTCATTTGAGTCCTAAAAATCTGATTATTTTTCAATTAACAGTAAAATTACATTTATAATTGCTTTAAAATCAATAAATAGTTAATCAATTGAGTTGGCAAAAATGTGACGTCACCGTTTTGAAAGAATTGTATTTTGACAGCTCAGAAAAAGTATGTCATTTGATTGGAGGTGTCAAATACCCAATTCCAGGATGTTTGTAACATAAAAGTCCTACGTGTTGCGGTTAAAAACCTTTATCAACAAATAATTTTGCAAGCTATCCTTGTATTACCACTAAATTCGCGCGATGACCATCAATGACTACAAAAGAAAGCTTGGTTTTCGATGGCAGATATATTTTCCTGTTGTTATGTTGGATGTCTGTAATAAGAAATATTACCAGATATAGTTAGTTTTTAAAATGTTTCTTAGTAATTCTTGGACAGTTAATCGGTAATTAACGAATTTTAATACCTGTGAAATACTCAAATACTCACATGAGCACTTACAGCCTTACCTAAGTGCACAAATAAACGTATTTGCTTTGATGAACCATTTTATTTTTTGAACCATTTCTACCTTCAACGTAATAATCAGCATATCGTATTGAAAAAATGCAGTAGTATCTGTATGTATATTATGTTCATTAATAAAATAATAATTATTAATAATTTTGGGAAAAATAATAAAGTTATTTTACATAAACTCATATTTTTGCTCCTATCGAGAATGTCGTCCAATCTAGTTTGTCTATGGATAAAGCAAGTATCCAGTGCCAAGTTTACGAACTCTGAAAAAAGTTCTACATTTGTTCATGGTATCTACTTGACAATCAATCATGGCGAGCACGTCGAGGTCTGTTTTTCTAATTTATTTTATTCCTGTTACGTTATTAAGCGATATTTATGTATTATACAGACGAATATCGTAAATATATACTATGATATTACGTAAGTTTACGATGGTGCTAATAAAGTGTAGCAAGAGACCACGGCTAAGTTATTTCCCAAAGATTTGATTTCTACTTGTTGATGAATGATGAACCTACTTTCTTTTGTGGTTTTAGGATTGAGGCGAATAAGGTGGTGTGCTATGCGCACCCAGATGCACCGCTTATCGAGGATTACAGGGCTGGGGACATGATTTGCTCGGAATGCGGGCTTGTAGTCGGCGACAGGTACGTAACAAAAGTGTTTGTTTGGCAATATTTACGAAACGCAACGAGCTTTCCACCACTGATGCCGTGTCGTAATAATAACAAAGTTGCTGAACTAATGCGAGTGATGTATTTGATTTCTATTATTTCGAGGTCGATAAATAATTGACTAATTGTGTAATGTGGAAACTTGGGAATTGCGCATAGGAACTGACAATGAAAGCTGTTTTTTAAACACACACATACGCAGATCAACGTAACTTGTATCTTATATCAATGTGCAAGAATTAGCTTATGTTCTTTCTTAATATTTTAACACCATTTTTTGCAGAACTAATTGCTTGTAAAATATAAATAATGTACTTATTATCACATGATCTAATTCTGCATTGCTATGGTAACATTAGAGAGCTTATCTATGCATATTTGTTTTGCCAGTATTTGCATTGGAATTAGGACCCAATGTTACTGATTATAATAATAATATTCCTATGTATACTTATAAGTTAAGAATAGTAGTTATTTCTTAATACATGAGGTATTTTTTTATAAAACCATCTAACCATTATTTCTTCCAGAGTCATTGATGTGGGTTCAGAATGGCGTACGTTCAGCAACGAAAAGTCTGGAGTAGATCCATCTCGTGTTGGTGGACCAGAAAATCCACTTCTTTCCGGTGGAGACTTGTCCACAATCATCGGACCGGGCAGAGGCGATGCATCATTTGACAGTTTCGGGGTATCAAAGTATCAGAATAGAAGAAACATTAGCAGCACAGATAGGGCTCTGATTAATGCGTTCAGGGAAATCAGCACAATGGCGGACAGGATCAACTTACCGAAGACTATTGTTGATCGTGCCAATAACTTGTTTAAACAGGTATGTCAAGCATTAAAAATTATAAAAAATGAAGCAATGAAGCAACAATTTGCTGTGTAAACTTGAGTGCAGAAATTTGTGACGTTTGTGAGTTAAGGAAAAAGAAAAGTAAACTGTTTCTGCAAGTGTTGCTGTCTTTCACATGTGCTACCAAGGCCGTATTTGTGAAACAAGTTAAATCATGTTCATTCGGTATTGCTGAATCAGTTTCAGTATTTAATATATTTAGTCCATATTAACCTTGATAATTATGTTATTTATTATAATACTCAAAATATCATAAATAAATACCATAATAAGGAAGCATTTCAGAAATGCGTAGTAATAAAAAGTAATCTATATGAAAAAGGCAACCGTAACTGACTGACTGATCTATGAACACACAGCTTAAACCACTAAACAGATTCTGTTGAAACTTGGCAGACAGATAGTTATTATGACATAGGCATGCGCTAAGAAAGGATTCCTTAAAATTCACCCCTAAGGGGATAAAACGAGGGTTCAAAGTTTGTATGGAGAAACAAGATTAGATAGAAATTTTTCTAAGAATCTCTGAAACGGCCGGACTGATTTCGACGGGACTTTCACTGGCAGATAGCTGATGTAATAAGTAGTAACTTAGGCTAATTTCGAGAAACATTAGGCCTAAACTATATGGCAATAAAGTAGAAATTTCCATGATATATGATCTAACAAAAATTCATATATCATGGAAATTTCTACTTTATTGCCATGAAGTTAATGTATAATGCTTTTTATCACCTAAAACCCTCAGCCGTGCGTATGCCGATAGTGGGCGCCGGGCCTTAGGCTTCTGTGCAAAAAAACCGATATTCTCGCAAACAATGTCACGGACAAAAGCTAGTATACAATAAATTGGAAAACAATGATAAAGTCTTTCATGTATAAATTTTATTTTTTCTATAGTCATGCTTTTATAAATATAATTTGTCATGGGCAAAGGCAATTTTCAAGAATATATTGGATATAAATAAACATGCAATGTAATTTCCATTATAATGTTAATTTTCTACACTTAATGGTTGACCTTACCAACCTGAATATGATCAAGAATTAGCATAGCGTTGAAGGGCATCGACAATGCATTTTGTGGTACTAAAAGTATCAAAATGGTTTAATGCGTTAATTTGAGGCCGCACTGACTGCATTTGCTGTTACATTGTTAGGTAATTTTATTTATTTTAAGATTAAGAATAGCAATTGCCTGCGGCTTCACTCGCGTTAAATTCGTGTTACTTAGTTTTCCTATACAAACTTTAGAGCCGCGTTTCATTCCCCTAGGGGTGAATTTTATAGAAATCTATTCCTAGCAAATGGTCTACTAACTAATTAACTATACACTATACCTTACTGCCAAATTCCACCTTTTATGGTCAAGTGGTTTTCGATATTTTGTGATGAGTGAGTTAGAAAAAAAACAAAAAATACAATGTGAATAGTAAAATCGTGTAGGTAGAAGTAAATCTTGCATACACCATTGTGTAGTCACCATCACATGCATAATAATAAGACTTTGACAGTGCCTTTATGTCGTAGCAGTAAGAGTGGTTTCCGTACTTGCATTTAACATTTGCTTCACCAAATGCTGTCATAATATTCATTTGCGGTTCCGCAGGTGCACGATGGTAAAAACTTGAAGGGACGAGCGAACGACGCCATCGCGTCCGCTTGCCTCTACATCGCGTGCCGTCAGGAAGGTGTACCGCGTACATTCAAGGAAATCTGCGCAGTCAGCAAAATCAGCAAGAAAGAGATTGGCAGATGCTTCAAACTAATCCTGAAGGCTCTGGAAACTTCAGTGGAGCTGATCACCACAGCGGACTTCATGTCTCGGTTCTGCTCCAATTTGGGTCTGCCCAATTCCGTGCAGAGGGCAGCTACGCATATTGCAAGGAAAGCGGGGGAACTGGACATTGTGTCCGGACGCAGTCCCATCTCAGTGGCTGCTGCTGCCATTTACATGGCTTCGCAGGTTGGTTTTATAGTCTACTAGCTTTCGACCGCGGCTTCGCTCGCAAATTAAATTTAAAATACGAACATAATTCGAAAGACATGTGGCGCCATCTATCATCATAAAAACGTTATTGTGATTTCTTTCGGGAACAATACTTTTTTTCGTAATGAAAGGCATTCTATGTCCTTTCTGTACACCTGACAACGTATACACTATGTAACAAAAACCCTGTCAGATCAGTGTTGCCGTTGATCAGTTTTTATGTTTTATTTTAATTTAATTACTTCTTCTTTCTTCTTTTTTTTTTCACTGGGGAAAAATAATAATCTCAAATCCATTAAATGGTTACGTATATGTGTACGCAGTACGATGCCGAATAATACCCTTAAGGATCGGACAGGGTTTTTGTTACATGCTATATACAAAATTATTTATTATTTATACATATTGTTATCAATTGATATTTTGGTATTATAGAGACTTTTTTCATTGTCTTAGCTACCATCTAACCTACCAACTTGCTTTTTACTCTATCGCAGACTTTGTCTCTATAACCTCTGATCTAGACTAGCCAAGAGCAAACCAATCTCATATAAAAAAAAATAAACTGTCATAAACAAAAAACAAAATAAAAAACTGCAAATGCACTTTACCCAGCTGACATAGAATGAAATAACTTTTTTTTTAATAACAAAAAGTGAACCCAATTATATAAACATATAAATGAATTTCTGAAAACAATAGAAGGATATCACCAGAAAAAATCACATGGAATTGCACCTCATTTTATACAGTTGAATCAATAGCAATACTTATATATACATCCCTAACATTTGTTAGGGATGTTGATCCCTAGACACTTTTGATGTGTGTAGTACAATAGCTGAACAAATAAGATGATTATTGATAACTTAACTATATAAATAAACTACTATAACATGGCGCGACCCTCCACAAATTCAAAACGTTAAAAAGTATGTATTTGTGAAAGTATTTACAAGACTCACAACGCATGTGTGGGTACTGAGATGGCTCTCGAAACTAAAACAAATCAATCAGATTTGTTGCTCGACTAGCGGCGTCATTGATTACTCACTATTATTAGTATGGCGCTGCACTGACATACTCTATGAAAAGGATACGTGCGTTGTCTTGTAAATAAGATTAGTTGACCAACAAATCTGCCGGCCTGCTACTGAAGACAAATACTTACAACTACATTGAAACTGTTTCATATGGATATGACTACACACATTGAAATAATGGAGAAACGCGCCATGTTATAGCAGTTTATCTATACCTACATATTAATAATTCATAGCAACAACTAGTTAGTTGGTAACAGCAGAATATAGAATATGAAAAAGCAATAATTTGCAAGTTATTTAAAAAAAAAACGGTGAAGTACGAGTCGGGCTCGCACACGAATGGTTCCGTACCATATCGAGCCAAAAACGCAAAAAAGCAGGGCTCTTGTATGAGGATCCCTTTTTCATTTTTAATTTATTTTTATTATTTGTTGGTATAGCGGCAATAAAAATACACATTCTGTGAAAATTTCAACTCTCTAGCTATTACGGTTCATGAGATACAGCCCTCTGACAGACGGACAGACAGCGGAGGCTTAGTAATGGTTTCCAATTAGAACCCTTCGGGCACGGTACCCTAAAAACACTTCAATTTTATTTGCTACAAGAAAATCTGACCTTCACACGTTTGCGGTAATTGCACATACTCAGTGCGAATGCTGCGTAAAACAAATATTTATTCTGTAAATATATTTGTATTATATCTCGAAGTAAATAACGCTTGACCGTGCAGTTACTTTTGATGTAACATTTATAAGTACAAGGACTAGCTGAAGTTGTGAAGTGAGTTACTTTATTTGAATGTGCTAATCTCAGAAACTACTAGAACAATTAAAAAAATTTCGAAATAATCCATACATTGATGGAGCAGCAGATTTTTTTCGTGGATTTTTTTAATACAGTTTACCATTAAATTAACTTATAAAAAAACAGATACACTAAATAAAATAGTCATAAAGGAGTATGGGTATTTTTGTTTGAACCCTGGGCCCATTTTTTAACATTGCCCAACATTATGATGAAACCCATGTCCAATAAAACTAAATCAATGATTTATTGTAGTATATTTTAATTTTTATTAATAAATAGCGATTGTGGCGCCCGGGGCCCCCACCCTAGATTCGCCTCTGGAATTAACTTAAACGTACAATATCCTTCATTACAGGCATCAGAAGACAAGCGCAGTCAGAAGGAGATCGGCGACATCGCTGGCGTGGCTGACGTCACAATCCGTCAAGCGTACAAGCTCATGTACCCGTTCGCAGCCAAACTGTTCCCCGAAGATTTCAAATTCTCAACCCCCATCGAGTTCCTCCCCCAAATGTAAACGTAGGTATCACGGTTATATGCTTTTAGATACTAACAGATATAGGAAACATTATATACTATATGGGGTGTAAAAAGACATAACTAAGCCGTTAACTGGATACTACTTATACTTACTTACTTACTTATAGGTACTTACTAAGTAACAAATCATATTAAGAGCAAAAAAAAATCGGGGAAACCATTTCATTTTTGTTGTGAAAAATCAGTGTTTTATCGAAGCGTGTAATGTATAACGTATTTCAAGTTTAGTTTAATCATTAAGGTCAAAGTCATAGTCAAATCATTTATTTCAAGAGCTAATTTTTCAATCGTCAGATAACTACTTAAACTAACCTAACGGAGGGAGAAATATGGCGGTTTAACAGCTTTTGTATAGAAAATATGTCAAACTGTCATATTTATTCTCTGGATAAAAGTTATGTGACTATTGAAAAATCAGCCCTTAGACCATTGAAAAAAAAAAAAAAAAAGACCATTAAAAGGCACTTTTGAACGTCACTTCAAGAGAAAAAAAAAAAATCGATTCTAGTACCTAAAGCCTTGTTTTCGTAAAAAAAAAGTCGGCACTTTGACCTTGAATATGTCCGTAACTGAACGGTTCCCAGGTATGATGCAGGACAAAAAAATGATCGCATTGGTGGTAAAAATGTGAAATTTACGGCTTCGTTGTCTTTTTACACCAGTTACAGTACCCGACCATTTGTAAGGCGCATCGAGGTTTAGAAAAGAGTTTGACACAAGTCAAACAAAAACAACAAAAAAATTGGCGTCTTTTTGGAGTGCTCTCAAAAACACGCCATTTTGTTTTTTCTGAATCTCGCTGTGTTATTCTGGTACTGCACTAAAAATCACAGGTCGGCCGCAAGCCGATGGCAGTTAAACAAAAAAAAGTGCGCGTAAAAAGACGAACTTTATGACGTATGATTTGCTATTGTTTTTGGTACACGTGATTGTAATGTTTCAAAAAAGATTAGTAGTCTTATAGGTAACTTTTTCTTTTATTTTAGAAAACATTAGATTGCTAATGGTGAACATTTTTCAATAATATTTCACGTCGAATCAAACACGCTTTTCAGTGTAATAATACACAGACTGTCATAATTTAATGAAATAAGGTCAAATTGAATTACCTGGTAAAACTTACAGACGTGATGGATATCGATTTTGTTTAATCAGCTGTTCTATACATTTCGGCATAAAGGTACCCTTTATGGCATACTTTATCGGGCCGCAGCGGGTCGGGGCGGGCCGCATTGCAGTGTTAAATGCGTACTTAGCACATTATAGTGACGGGCCAAATTGGAGTGCATTGCCGGATTAAGTACATTGCCGGACGTTGAAGATTTAAAAATTGTTGTAACACGTGCGCGCGTGGATTCTGCAGCACACAGCTGACGGGGCGCAGCGGGGCGGGTCGCATCGCACGCACTAAAATCCACCGCGCAATAATCCGACCCGCAGCGCTCGCCCGCATAGATAGTGTGCTTTAATTCATATTAAATACTTACAAGCATTTGAGCGGATTTTTGCGCTGCGCCCTTTGCGGCCCGACACAATATGCTCCTTTATAGGTATTACATTTTTGCATATGGTACAGTTTAACACGTAACTAGGCAAGGTATAGGCGTAGTAACTTACTCAAGTTGCGTGTGTGATTGTACTGCTGTACTGTTTTATAAATAAGCAACAGTATTTTCAACGCTCGGGCGTCTACAATCATGTACAGATCTATGGTAAATGTTGGATAAAACAAACGTGGCGAGTCTCTAGTTTCGCCAGTAATTCAATACGACCATATGATTTCATTTTTGTATAACTTCATTTACACATAATCGGAAGAACTACAATATAACATTATGTATTGACTGTAGACGTAAAAGTAATTGATTCATTCTTTCCATACACATTTTTAGCACAGTTAGTTTCCTCGCCATATTTAATCTTCATATTTCTACATTTCATTGTAATTAAACCACACAAATGTCTGTTTTTTGAAAGAACTGAATTTTTTTATAGAATATTGTTGATTTATTGAATAATTTTCCAGAAACTTCTAATATTTTGTACATTGCAAAGTAGCATATTGACCATGTAATGTATGTTGTGGAATGATATATAGGTGCCTGATGTCACCGACACTTACAATGTAAAGCCTGATTTAGACGATGCGAGAAATATCGTGCAATTTGCCGTACATTGCGGGACCGCGCGGCTGTCGTGTCATACGTGACCGATCATCGACGGAAATGTACCACAGCTTGCACAATATTTCTCGCACCGTCTGTCTAAATCAGCTTTAATTATACCAGTCTATTTTGTCCCACTGTCTCTTCTCAAGCAGAGAAGGCACGAGCATTGATCACCACGCTTGCTCAAGGCGGATTTTCAGATTTCACGGATGTGAATGATTAATCTAAAACAAAACAACAATAAAAATATGCTTGAAGATACATCAATCCTCAAAGACGTTAAAAGATTTTTTTTTTGGAATTTTCTTAAATAAATGACAAGTTCAACATCCACCAACTCGCTTAGCGCCTGCGTGATGCATCTTTCCCAATAGTGGGAACATTAAAAGGCTAATTACATAATTTAAAGCTCAGTGAAATCAGGTTCACCTAAAAAAAAAATGGGCGTAGATACGCGTGAACAACGTTGTATTTTTCTATTAAATAATAGCATAAGTATTAATTTTGATTTTATGTAGTCGAATGCTGGTTCCTGTCACTAACAGGGATAAAAATATCTTTATTTACCTATTTAAGAAAATATAAAACCTAATAGGAATAAATTACACTCACGTGCAAAAAAATAAGGACCCTAACAAAATTTAATAGCGATTTTTCGCCTTTGAATTTGGATTCAATATTTTAAAGTATCCGTATGGGGACATGTACATGCGCAATATTATCTTTATAAGCATGCTCAAATTGAATCAATAGTCTACAAGCAAATTGCTTTTGAAATGTCGAGTGTCCTAATTTTTTTGTACGTAAGTGTACATATTCACTCACTTTGTGAAATTGTCACTTACTGAGATCTTTTTGGAATGTAGATGGTTAAAAATTATTTAAAGCTGCAATCCCATTCGCTATATGTATAATGTCAAAATAACTCCTTCTGATTGGTCACAATGTAAAGTTACTGTCGTCTTGGGATCAGTGCTTATATTACAGTAGAGATAAACTACTATAACATGGCGCGCCCCTCCATATTACTATTTCAAATTTTCAATGTGTGTCGTCACATCCGTATGAAAGAGTTTGTATGTAGTTGTAAGTAATCGTCTTCAGTAGCAGGCCGGCAGATTTGTTTGTCAACTAATCATAAATAGCCGAACGCGCAAGACAACGCACCTGTAATTTTCATAGAGTATGTCAGTGCAGCGCCATACTAGTATTAATGACGCCGCTAGTCGAGCAACAAATCAGTGATTTGTTTTTGTTTCGAGAGCCGTCTTAGTACGCACACATGCGTTGTGAGTCTTAAATACCATCACAAACACTTTCAAACCTTTTGAATTGTGGAGGGGCGCGCCATGTTGTTGTAGTTTATCTCTAGTTATAATAGGGAAGATGACACCAACAATCAATTGACGTACTTTTTTAAATGTTCCCTTGAAGATAGTTGGAAAAGCTATCAGTGAATAAGTGACAGGATGTTATGTGATCTTTAAGTATCTTTTGATATAGGTGTCAGTTGTATTTATAATTTAAATATTATTTCCCGTTTTTACTTACAGTACGCGGCACCTAAATGTTGCCTAAATTGCGCTGTTGGATTTTCAACTCTCGGCGCTGTGGTTAGCATTAAAAATGCAGTACGCTTTTATTTTGGTGTCAAGTTTAGGTGTCGCCTAATGTTGATGAAACCGGGTATTAGTCTTGTATAGCTTCGCGTTACGTCGGTACATTGTCTTTCTATTTCTTTTGCTGTTAGAATCAAGTTAGTTTTTTAGATAATGTAAGGGCAAACTTATCTATCTATAACGGTCAGACAAAAATTTAGAGCAATTTCTGTAATGTTGAGATTTCTTTGTCAAATCTACATAAAGAACGTTTCAAATGAAGTGAAAGTAGAATATTATGGCATAATTTTATTATATTTTCGGATTTTCTTTGAGTCGACAGA
This sequence comes from Hoplodrina blanda, assembly GCA_949316365.1. Classification (NCBI taxonomy): domain Eukaryota; kingdom Metazoa; phylum Arthropoda; class Insecta; order Lepidoptera; family Noctuidae; genus Hoplodrina; species Hoplodrina blanda. The sequence continues at coordinate 14,014,027 of OX438581.1, forward strand.
TTTGTAGGCCAATTCCAAAAGTTCGTTCGCAATCAATGTCAGAAACAGAAAGTTGTCAAAAAATTGAGGGAGTGAAGTTGAATGAAAATACGGAAATTGCCCAACTGATATTGATTACGGTTACAATGCGCAACACTCTCATGATAGCCATAGCTTTTACTTTGACAGCAACATAAAATAAACATATGAAAAAAAAACAATGATCAAATGAATGAGAAAAACAATTAAAAAAAAGTAAAGTATGTAAAGAAAAAGAAAATACAAGATTCTTCCATTTTACATTGGAATAAGTAATCATATTTTTGTCAATGGATCATGAGGTCTTCTTCATTTTGAGTCGATGGTTCAAGTAAATCCTTTTTTAAAAGCTTTTTAAAAAGGATACCGGTGAATAGATTAACGCGTTATAAAAGATTTTATATTGAAAATAGTTTGCCCATATCTACTTCCACAGACTCAAATACTTGATTTAATGTAACTACAAGCAACAAATGCTCGGTATATTATTGGAACGAAGTTTCTTATCGCGCGTTGCGAAAGGGGGCTAGACGGAAAAAATTAAGACCAAAAGTTGTAACGACACTTTTTGCTATAGTTGTAAGCCGTGCGGCGTGCGCGTGTTTCTCTGTCTGTCTCTCTCTCTCTCTCTCATATAACTTCGTTCCATCCGGGTGTCCCTTGACACCTCTCAAGTTTTTTTTTTGTTAAGTAAAATTAATAATAAATTATAAATCAAAGTTAAATCTTTAGTAACAAAAGTTTAAGATTAAGTTTCCACATGTTTGTTTGTTGTAACCCCGGTCATGAAAAGCGAGAACGGGACGGTAAGGGGCCATCCATAAATTACATCATACATTAAGGGGAGGGAGGGGGTTAACAGTGTGACATTGTGTAACAAGGGGTGGGAGGTGCCCTAAGCTACATGACGTCACAATCATGACAACATTGAAACTCTTAACTTAAAAACTGAAAATGTGTATGGTAAAAAAAAATCGCGTACTAAACATTCGCCGACCTTCTAGCACGTTTTATGACCGAGTTTATAACGAGTTTGACTTTAGTAAAGTAATTGATTTCTATGCATTTTTGGAAATAACAATAAAATTATTTTTCTTTTCTTAGGAGTTCGATATCATGCCCGTACGAAATATAAAATGTTAAATGTTACAAATACGTACAGTCAATAAAAGAGATAGGTATGCAGGGTCGTCGTTGGTTGAAGTTTTTTTAGAAACCGATGGCACCGATTGTTAGAGAATGCCTTTGCCTATGGCATTAAGTCCGCCTTTGTGCTTTTGTTGCATAAAGTTTAAATAAATATATCTCAGTATCTCACGATCCTGGATACCAATCTCTTTTGTTGACTGTACATAGACTATATTTTATATGGATATTCATATTGTCTTACTGTTGTACTATATAAAATATATCATTCTAAATCTAGATTATCTTTATGGCAATGTTAAACAGATTTCTCTAAAAAAAAATCAATTTTTGTGATAACCTGGCAACTATTATATGAATGTTGTTTGTCGATTAAAAGACTCGTATTTAAAGATAGTTCTATATACATATATTTTCGGCATAATCTGATGCTGTATTTTCCTTCTTGAATATACACACATCAAAAGTGTCTAGGGATCAATATATTATTATTACCAAATACATCTTGATCCCTAGACACTTTTGATGTGTATATTATAGAATTTAAAAAAGTAGGTAAGTTTATTATCTATGACGTCTGCCTAATGATCTCTTCCTTCTTAATTCGAATCTTTTGGTCTCGTAAATGTTGCCAGTTATTCCACATGTCCGACTGTAACTTTTTGTAAAGATGTATTGTTGATTTTTAATGTATGTGTAATGTAACTAGCCCTAATTAGTAATTATGAATAACGCCACAAAATAAATGTATATTAAGAGATTTTTTTGTTTTTTTTTTTCCTTTTGTTTGTACTGGATTGGTTTTCGCAGTGCCCTGACCAGATTCCCACTCCTTATAAAACGAGTTCTAAACTTAAAATACTACTAATATACTGTTGCGTGAGGATGGATGGATGGATAAATGTTAGTAGGCCCTTTCATGCCCTAGCAAACAACGCCGTAGCAAATACTAAGAGCAAAAAAAAAAAATAACAAACAACAAAACTTAAGAAGATCCTATCCCCAAATTCCTAGTCTATAAAACCAGTAAATTAAAAAGATCTACAATTACAGTTTAAATCCTATTTGTAATAAAACGACTGAACGGAATTAACTGAAATATTGATCTAGTTTAATTATCCCGTTTTTACGTTCCTGAGGGATAATTTAGGACTTAGGCTTAATTCTGAAGTCAACGCAGATGAGGTCGCGGGCAGAAACTAGTAAGAAGATGATCCGTTTACTACAAAAGAGTCATATTTACATTTTATCTTATCTAATCTTAATTATTTATATAACTCAAAGGTGACTGACTGACTGACAGTGATCTATCAACGCACAGCCCAAACCACTGGACGGATCGGGCTGAAATTTGGCATGCAGGTAGATGTTATGACGTAGGCATCCGCTAAGAAAGGATTTTTTAAAATTTACCCTCTAAGGGGATGAACGGGGGTCCGACATTTACGCGGACGAAGTCGCGGGCAAAAGCTAGTTACTTTTATAAATGATAAATGCGAAAGTGTGGATGTTTGTAACTCAATCATGCCAGAACGGCTGAATGGATCTGGATGAAAATTGGCACAGAGATAGATAATAGTCTGGAATAGCACATAGGTAGGCCTATCCTAAACGGCAAACGTAAATTTATCTGGAAAAAATGTACGGTTCCTGTGGGATTATACACGGTTAGATACTTTTAGGTCGTTCTGGAACCGAAAGCCATAAACTTGATCATCAAACTCGAAATGATTGGGACCATTTTTTTTTCAAAAAGTAACAGTAAAATAAACAGCTCTTCAGTAGGTACACTTAGACGAACATAAATGTACTGAACAGCTGATTTTTTATAGTTAGTTTTTGAAAAAAAATGGTCCCAATCGTGTATATTAACTTTGCCGCGGACAAAGTCGCGGGGGAAAGTAGTAAAGTAATAACTTATATCATAAACAGTACTCCAACCTACTTGCCTTTTACATCAAGCGTGGATGAATTTATATCACAGGACATAAGAAACGTGACAGGAATATTTAGGGTCTGTTGTGTTCTCATTTACGTACAAAATATAAATGAAATTGTTAACCTAAGGGCCTATTCAAAGATGTTGTTTTCACGCGCCGTCAACGCGCGTTTCACGCAACAAAAACGCAGCAAACTCGGATAACCGTTCAAGCTCAAAGTTTAAAGTACGACTGTTGCACAGACTGTTGCTTGTTAAGTGCGTGATGCGTGGCTATGTAGATTAAAAATATCGATGTAGATTATACGCATTTTCTCAAAAATTGGGTACTTGACGCCACTAATCAATTCACATACTTTTTATGAGCTGTCAAAACGCAACTCCCCAATAAATGTTGTATGGCAATCGTAAACTATGACGTCAATTATTTGCCAATTAAAATTAACTAAAAATCTAATTTAACTGTTTGAGAAGTAATAGCACATTATAATGTAATAAGGTTTTTAGGGCTAAAATAAAGTGTTTTTTAAGGGAGTTTTGTCTTGGATTAATTGGTTAATAGGGCAACTACCCAATTCTGAAATGAGATTTCGTTTCAGAATGGAATAAGCATGATCTATGTCCACCGTCACCGCGCTAGCTCATTGCGTGTTGGCGAACGAAATAACACTGCCTGACCTGGGAATCGACCCCAAGACCTCATGCTTAGCAGTCGCGCTTTGTGACCACTTGCCCAACGAGGCAGTCAGCGAAAACAATGTGTTGAAAAAGAGTGTTTTCAAATCTCAAGTGAGTAGGCGATAATAAATATTACTTACTAGGGAAGATTTTGAAATGGTAGGTATAGTTCAGTTTCCCTCTACTATGCAGGCCATCAGTCACTCAAAAATTTATACAAAGCAAACATGGTCGAACTGTGAACCGTTCAGCACTACCATACTGGTCACCGAGTCATCCATACCTTTGTTGTTTCGATTGGCCCTTTTATCCATATCAATAATGTTTGACATTGATTTCCGGACAGCTGTCGACTCAAAAGTGATTGGGTTAATTGGATGCCTACAATAAAATGCAATGTTAATCAAGAATGTCGCCGGACCACCTTGGTGAGGTTGTTGTTGCGGGATCTAAGACAGTTGAATCGTTTCTCCGGGACTCGTCGAGCTTCATTGCTTCGGCGCTGTTCTGGCGGTCTCCACAGTTTCCATCGATATTCATTATAACGTTCGACCTATCTGCGTATCCTTCCTTGGATAGTTTATTCAGGTTATTTATTACCTAGTCGTTCACTTTGGGACTCGCCTGGTGAAACGGCATGTTGGAGTGGTACAAAGCAAGCTGGTACTCCTGTCACCAATCCACGTCAGGCTTGGAAATAAGACGGATACTAAGATGCGAATATTTTAACGACGGATATTTGGTAAGAAAAGAATACATGGAAAGACTGGCTCTGTCCAACTGTGGGACATTACAGGCTAGTTAGAAAAAAAGGCTATTATAAGGAACCAAATATCTATCTTTTAAAGACAAATATTACAAACCGTGTTCAGACTGTCAGGCGGAAACTACAAACGATTAAGTTTGGGTACGCATAATTGAATATGGTAATTAGATAAGTCCAAACTAAAAAGTAATTTATTACGCGATAAACTGCCGTTTTGTAATCTGGCTACTTAATCAAGCGCGCGCTTCAAATAAAGACATCAATTAAAATTAGTTCAGAGGGTTTAAAATGAAAAACGGATCAATTTGTAGACTGGGCTTTCCCAAGCGAACTGTCTACGGGTTATTCTGCTATCGCCCAACCATTCAGTACCGCGTGAGCTTTCCAACGGAGTGCCCGTGTCGCACGTCCGTACATTTCTCGCGCGTATTTACGCTCGCTGCCATTCAACCCTAAATCCAATTAAAAAAAACAATGTGTCAGTGACCGTTACGCGCTTATAATGGGATAATCGTGTGTCAGATAATTAGTTCATAGCTTTTTTGTAAGTGGAAAATGTTTTTGAAGGATGTGATTTCGGAAAAATGTTGAGGGCGTCCCGCGCGCGATGTGTGCACGTAGGATTGCTGTGGTTCATTTTGTGCCTAGGCGACGTGGATGGACTTATAGGTATGTTAACAATCTACTTTTTAGCTACTAGCTTCTGCCTGCGAAAAGTTGATTTCTCCATATAAACTTTGGACCCCCGTTTCATCCCCTAGGGGTTGAATTTTTGGAAAATCCTTTCTTAGCGGCCGTCTACTAACTAAAATCTACCTCCCTGCCAAATTTCATCTTAATACGTCAAGCAGTTTTCTAGATTTCGTCATGAGTGAATGATCTTTTGCTTTTTTTATTACAAGCTTTTATTACAAGCTTTTATTTAGCTTGCACTGTTCGTATGTAAGTATGTATGTAAGTAAGTTGTCCTTTCAAAATTTGCAAACCATTTTTCAACCATTTTGTTGATATCCGATTGAGCTGAAATTTTGCATAAACCTTTAGTTCTGATGACAATACAATGTCTAATACTTAATATTGTAATTTAAATTTTAAATTAAAGCTTGTATTTTTAAATATTTTTTAAATTAGTTTATATGTATATACCTATATTTAGAAGAAGATAATTATATAGATAAGTAATTTAATTTAATTTGTACATAATGAACATCATTGAAAGTATATGAAAGCTTTCACGTTAAAAGCTACGGATTGCAAACTGAAAATCTTACGAACTCATGTTTTGTTTATATTTTTATTTCCCAATTCAATCCCCTTTTCATCCCCTTTGATCCCTCTGAATAATTCTGTTCAATATTAGGTACCCAACCTTTCAGGAAAATAAAAGTAGGACACGCAAACAACTGAATTCGTCTGAAACGATTTTATGTATATAAACAATTTTAATCATTCGCTTCGCAAACATTTATAATTAAAGGGTGCAATTTTAACGTGAGTGAAATATCAACCCCTTAAAAGCTTCGTCTATTTATCTATGCTAATAAGGTTTAGTGGCAGAACTGGGAATATCACGGGAAATAATTTATGCACGTGCTCGACTGCTCGCTCGTGATAATGGATTACCCTCTCGTTATTCGGATTTGGAAATATCGAAATTCTTTCGTTCGTAGATACAGAGGGTTATAATAGCCGTTATAGAGTACAGCTAACTTAAGCTTTTACTTTAAAACCTAAAAAGTGGTTCCATTTTCCTGTCCTGTTGCTTTTAATTTCAAACAGCATGAACCAATTGCAGCATTACAAATTTTTTGATGATATTCTTTTTTTAATTAGATCAGTATTTTGCTAGCTGACTATGATGCCAAATAATTTGTGTACCAATTAAACTAAACTATTTTTGAGATGAGAAGAACATTAAATATTATACTTAATTAGAAGAAACATCGATAGGTACAAACTCGGAGGTCAAGGCACTTCAAGATATTGACAGCAATGTGTCAAAAATTAGTATCTACACTATAGTGCACTATTAAATGGTAACAAGACTAAGTTCATTGTTTTTATTTTTAAATTAAATTCTAAAGGGAAATTACATCGCATTCTTATTTTAGGGATAATCAATTGCAAAAACTTGTCAAAAATGTAGGTAAACTAGCTTCTGCCCGCGACTTTGTCCGCGTCAAAGTTGATTTGGACCCTCGTTTCATCCCGTTAGGGGGTGAATTTTTAAAAATCCTTTCACAGCGCATAGGTACCTACGTCTTAATAACTATCTGCGTTCCTGTCAGAGCAATTTGCTAAGTGGTTTGAGCTGTGTGTTGAATTGTTGATAGATCAGTCAGTCAGTAACGATTGCCTTTTATAATATAGGTAAGATAGAAGATTAGTGGCCTTTTTGACAGATAGAGACTGAGATTAATATGCGAACGTTCTTAAAATACGAGAGTAGCCTCTCTGATGTATTCCTGTCAATAAAGCTTGATGCAATTAATGTTGGTCTGATTTCGTGACTAGGTTTCGCGAACCGCCGCACCTAGACGCACGCAACGATTGAATAATCCATTTGCTTTTTCAGTTATGGATGGTGGGTATGTATTTTTGATTCGAATAAATAGTTGTAATTATTTAGCTAATTTGGTTGTAATTGTAGTTTATTTCAAAAGCAGTTTCTTATGTTCTATAATCATTAGGAATTTTTAAAAATGGAACACTCGTGCAATAGCTGTAATGCGTTGATCTTACAGAAGATTAATTCTGAATATTTTGATTATGACACAGGAGAGACTCAAGAAAGAGAGAGAGGCGTAATTCGGCCTTAATTCTTTTAAAATCCGTCGAATATTTTCAGAATGACGCTTAACATTTGACAACAAATAGTTTCGAACAAATGACAGTTGACAAATGACAGTTGTCAAATAAAAAGTAACAGTAAGTTTAAAAAAATACAATATTACAAATGTTGCGAATCATCGTGGCTTTAAAATTCGAGTTGGCGTCGACATGTCTGACAAATAGCTTGTAACCCCTCTAAGTTAAACTCCCTGTTATAATTTCGTACGAATTCTGCGCAGATGATTATTTCATACACAATTATGACAGGCCGCCATTAATTCGGCGAGGGTTATATTTTTTATATCCCGTAGGATTCGGCAATCGATATCGGCAGGGAGAGACATCTATTGTGTTCGTAGGTCGGCTGCAAACATTGAATAATCCACCTATGACTATTCATCTAGTTCTATTTGTGCACGACTTTTTTGTGTGTTACTCCACATAACAATAATATTAATGCCTTGAATTTTAGTGCAGAATTCATTTTGAGGTTAGGAATGAATGTAAGGTTATTCTGTAACATTTTGTTTAGATTCGCTTTTTATTTTTAATTAAAACTGTACATTACTTTATAATAATTAAACTAAATAGAAAACTTATAAATAATAATAAAATTAATAAGTATGTACAATTTATAAAAAAAGAAAGGAGGTGGCTTAGGCTGCGTTTCCACCAGAGATGTGCGATGGAAATGTGTGATGGAAACATTGAGTTATAATGTACTACGTACTAGAGAAGACACCTCAACTCGATTGTTTGTAACACGAGTTAGAGCGCATGCACTCCAACTCACTTAGTCTATGCCGAGCGTTTGCTGCAACGTGACACATTTGAGTGAAGTTTTGTTTTTTATAATATGCCTTCGTGCGTATTGAGATACTGTACAAATAACTCCAGAAACATAAATAAAAGTCAAGGAGTGACTTTTCACCAGTAAGTTCATTAATTATGTTTAAAACACGCTTAATTTTAATTATAATTTTTCAATTGCAACGCGTCACCGCGGCGGCGCGGCGGCCATGTTTACGTGAATGTCAAAGAGTAAAACATTTGTATGCGCAGACTTGACACTATCGACGTATAAGTTTACATAATAAGGGCAGTAAAATATTAATTTTAAATCACGATAATAATGTTAATGCAATAACATTAATATTTTTTTATTATTATTTGGATTTAAAGGTTTCCTCGGGGGTGTCATGAAACAAGAGAATCATGGATGTTCAGAATAATCGCAGCGAAGAAACGTGGGGTTACCTTCAGATTATTCACAAAACGGCAGAAACTAACTAAACTTATATTACTTAAAGGAAATTAAAATATTATTACAGCATAAATACTTTTTTATTTATTCTTTGAGTAAGTACACAAGTAGGCAGAATAATAAAATTATGTCGCATCTGCACGCATCTATGAGAACATAACACCCCCCCGCTTGTCCCGCGCATGCCCCGCTGTCATCAAGTGCGCCCATCTTTTGTTTGAGATAGCTTCTCTAGTACGTAGTACATTATAACTCAATGGGTTACCTTCAGATTATTCACAAAACGGCAGAAACTAACTAAACTTATATTACTTAAAGGAAATTAAAATATTATTACAGCATAAATACTTTTTTATTTATTCTTTGAGTAAGTACACAAGTAGGCAGAATAATAAAATTATGTCGCATCTCCACGCATTGATTGTTATCTATGAGAACATAACACCTGCATCTTGTCCCGCGCATGCCCCGCTGTCATCAAGTGCGCCCATCTTTTGTTTGAGATAGCTTCTCTAGTACGTAGTACATTATAACTCAATGGATGGAAATGTGGAAATGGAAATGTGAAAATGTGTGGGTGTTTTCACCAAAGCTGTGCGATGAAAATGTGCCTACAAGGATGTGTAGCGGAGCTGTGAAAATGTGAAATGTGAAAATGTGAAATGTGGAAATGTGAAAATGTGTTGCGAGGATGCGTTGCGAAGGTCGTATTTTTAATTAGAATTTTAAAGTTATTTTACAATTACTTTGTTTAGAGTAAATTGTTTTAGTACAGATTATTTTTATGGAAGCCATTTATAAAGCCAGATTGAAGAATAAATTAAAGAAGGTTAGCTATAAAAGTCTATTACAGCTATAGTTTACATTGAAATCGATGTAAAACCCATGGTTTACATAAAAACGTCATCGCTATCCGTCGATTTTCCCGCCTACTAATCTTGGTTTATGATGACATAACTTTTGTGTTCGTCGTCAATGGTTACAGTTCAGAATAACACGTCCTTGGTAAAAATATTCCACTGAAAGTATTCAGGAATTAATTTTCGCCTTTTTCGATGTATTTTGTCGATGTGTTTTATACTAATGGTTGTTTGCGATGTCAAAAATTTCAATAAGACCTTTAAGGCACCTTTTAAATCAAACGTCATTTACAAGAGAAAAAAAATACAATCTAGTTACCAGGTAGTTTCTTAAAAGTGTTTACGACGTACGGTATTTCATACAAACTTTTAAGTCCTAATTTTTGAAACTTCCTATGCATAAGCTTTAGACATAGGTCTAAAAATTTAGTTGAGAACATTTTTTTTTAGTTTCAATTATTTCGAAAATGACTTGAAAAATTTGTATGAAATGCCATAAGGCGTAAACGCTCTAAAGAGTCTTTTGTTTACAGTTTAATTGTTTTTGTTATAAGTGTTAAAAATAAAACTTATGAACAAAAAGAGTAAGTCCTAAAAAATATCTTTCCTATTCTTTGTCTTCAACAAAGAATTTCATATATATTTCTTAAGTGCTATCTACTGAACATTTACTAAAACAAAGAATAATGGACTTGTTACTTGTCCAAGATGGCGTCGACTGTCTATTTTTAACGTGTCACATCGTAAAATAGAAATTGAAAATAAGTTTCCTTTTCTCAGGTCCCCAATGACATGGGGGTATAGATACTGTTTGCAAGTAGGTGTACGATGTTCCCCTCCGTGGAATCTCGCGTGAAAGTGTCGTTATTAATTCATGGAGCTGCAAATTCGTTGAATCTTTTTCCCTTTAAACGTGTCTCGGTCTTGGAACGCATGAATTCATAGCTACTCAATTAACAAATGAACACAACATGATCAAAAAAAAATGGCAGGCAAGCAAATTGTCCCAAATAAGAACTTAGAAAAAAAAGAAGAAGTTAGAAGAATATTAAGTACTTAAAATACAATAGAATATAAATACGCACATTAAGAAAAAGTGACATTTCAAAAAACTTACAACTTTACTTCCTTTCCAAATCAATGACATCTCATTAAATCCATCATTAATTATTTAACTGCAGAATAACCCTGTTAGGCTTCGTTCACACGGCATTGTCCTGCACGTTTTTTTGCAGTATACGTCTTAACGTATAAATAGTGACCATACAACTTACATAGATCCATTCACACGACGATTGTACTGCAAAAAAACGTGTACCGCTTATACGTTTAAACGCACACTCAACGGACTTGTCAAGCAAATCGAATGAACTTTGACGTATTCGGTTCGCAGTGGTATATGGTATAGCTTTGTCTCGTTCACACGACACGATGTCATACGTTTTTATCGAATAGAAATTTTCGAATAATTTTTGAAATGATCGTGTGATCGATTTTTCAAGTGATCGTACGCACAGATTCTTGATTAATAGGATGTACCCAAAACCTTCTGTTTTGTCGGCGGCGAGACCGGTGGCGCGGGTGGCGCCTTCGATACCAATATAAAAGTACAACCAAGCATGGATCCATCAGTGACGTCTACTCACTGTGACAACTGTGCGGAAACGGCGGCTATTCGTTTTTACACGAATGAAAATTTACCATATGAACACCCGGTTGACTATATGTTAAAAAAACGATTACAAAAAAACGTGCAGGATAATGCCGTGTGAACGAAGCCTTAAGGTGATGTTACACACCTTGATGTGTTGCCATTAGTAGCTCCCGATTTTAGGGTGCGATGATTAATAGTTTATTCGATTCCCACTCGATATCCGAATCGTTACCACCACTTATTTTTTTGAAAGCGTTTTTTTATCCATTTTAATTTTAAAGCCGTTCATTATGTTTTTTTAATGTAGAAGTGTTTTATTTTGACGTTATTTTACTTCATTTATGACATACTAGCTTCTGCCCGCGACTTACTCCGCGTCAAAGTAAATGCCTATGTGCTATTTCCAAACTTTAAGGCGCTTCCCTGACCAAATAACCTTGAGCATTCGTTCCTTCTATGCCGCACGGCCCTTTCTCATAGAATTAACACAATTTTTTGGAATTATTTTAATAAAAAAAACACAGCGAGCTTTTGAAATAAAATAAAACGTGTATTATTTAGATTTTTTAATTATCTAATGATTAGTGCAATTCTTAAATTAATGAGATGAATGAGCCTCTGAAAAACGCACTGTCGCAAGGTTTTGGTCGGGGTAGCGCCTTAATCTATGTCTGTATCAAATTTCATCCACATCCGTACAGCCGTTCTGACGTAATTGAGTAACAAACATCCATCCATTCAAACTTTCGTATATTTGTAATATAAAAAATCTTAAACTAGCATAAGCTACAGTACGATTCTCGTGAGATATTTTTTTCCTTGACGCAGACGAAGTCGCGGGCGGAACCTAATGCTTTAACAAAAGGAGTAGGTATCTATGTGGTTCAAAAGCATTTGTCTGATAAAAATCGAAGAACAAGCAATTTTTATCGTCACGTTCATGTTTATAAGAAGGTTCAAGAGAAGTGGGTCACTCTCTGCGTACGTTTACACAGTCGCATACGGCACGACATTGTGGACACCCAACAGTGGCGTACGTAGGGTTGCCAACTCTTTATCTGTCAAAAATAGTAGTTTTAAAATGATTACCCATAAAAATATAGTAGATTGGGAAAAAATTGAAAAGAAATATGTAGTAAGTAAGTAGGTAAAAAGCAAACAAAGTGAACGTACTTTGTTTACAATTTGACATACTCGACATACTAGAGTAATGTTTACAAATACTTATTGACGTTTATTTTACGCTTAAACATTTTTAAAAGGAATTTTACTGATTTGAGTTTGGTGCCTTTAAAATATAGTAATTTAGCCTATAATTGGCGAAATGTACCCACTTACACCTCTGTCTAACCTTTTGGGTATTACAGGCGTAATGTTACGTTATGTTATGTTCAGTTTTAAACAATGGAAACGTACATCATCTAAAACGGTGTCTCCACCCCTGTCTAGAGGGTTGCACCCTTATGAAAGTATTTGCTGTAGGTACCTACACTGAATTGATTTCTACAAGCAAGCATATCCCTTCAATTTTTCGTCGGAATAAGAGCCTGTTTTGACGTGTATTGTTCTTTGAGTGCCTTAGGGAACGACAGGTTGCTATTATTAGGCAATGAGTGTATGTATGTATGATTGCGTACTTTAGAAAATGGCTGGAGGACTTGTATGCTGATGAGTTTGATTGTTTTGAAACCTGAAGGTACGAGCAGGAACGAATATCGATTAGCCAATATGAAAATAATGGTGGAAAATCTTTAATCACGCTTGTATTACCCGAAGGGTTAGACAGAGGTGTAACCATTAGTATACCCACATTTCGCCAGTTATTTTTAAGTCCCATGTAATAGGGGGCAAGCCTATTGCCATCAACCGGGCACAAGTCCAGACTCCGAGGCTGATACTGAGAGATTCCTGAGTTATTAACACTTTGCTCGATGTAATCTTAATTACATATTTATTTATTTTTTCCTCTATTATATTATGTGTAGTCTATCTATTTATTTATTTTAATAATAAATTAGCAATTAATTTTAATTGCTTGTTTATTTACCTTGTTTAAATTTAACTACTTATCTTTGTTATTTTAAACCTATGCATCCTATACTGCATTAGTCGTCATTTAGACACTATAACGGAAAAGTCGTCTTGTAAAATTGAGTAAAGTTCTGAAAAGTTAAATATTTAGTGCCGTCTCAAACATCTCCACAAATAAGATCATTTACTTAAAATACAATGGCAGATAGTGATGGTTCTACACCGGCTAAGAGGCCCAATATCGGATTACCAAATGAAGAACAAGACATAGACGCTAAATTAGTAAGATGGCTGTGCATGGATTTGGGACATTTCGATATACTCGACGGAGATGGCAGCCACTGTTTTTTTAGAGATATAATTCCAAATTATGCCTTGCCATCGATGAAGAAATTGCTAGAGGAACTAGTACCCGCACAATGCAAAATAGTAGAGTCACAACTGAAGGAAACGTTGAAGTCGATTAATCATGTAGCGATCACATTTACAAAGAATACCAATATTCGTAATCGTCGTTATATATTTACGGCTACAGCACATTATATTTATGAAGGTAAATTCCTATATCAGCATTTATTCACATTGCCCATCCCGATAGACGCAAGAACACAGGACAGACGAGAACAATCAATACGTGAGATTACAAAAGCATTTGAATATTGGGAGATCTTAGACAAAATAGTGTGTGTCGTTATAGATGACGAAAATCTTCAAAAAATCGTTAATGGATTGACATACAATAATATAACTGATAATAATATAATACCTAACATATTTTGTGCAGGTGATGTATTACGAAGAACTTGTGATGAATGCATCACTTGTTTATTAACAATTGACTCAGATAATGAGAAGATCAATAAGTATTTTACAGAAAAGAAAAGAAAACAAGAAACATCTTGTTGGTCTAAGTTGGAAGTGTTAAAATGTTACATACGTGACGTACAAGCAGAACACGTTGAACGTAAAGTTGAAATAACAAAATTAACTGAATACGTTAAAATGTTACAACTATTTGAGAATTTTAGCCGCGATTTGTCTAGAGAGCAAAACCAGACATTATCCAGTGTTATCCCGCTAATTGACGATTTAAAATCTAAAGTAAGTGAATGCTCCGATTCCATTGATTGCATTAAAAATTTTAAGAGTAAAATTATGGCGGCAATTGATTCGCATTTCGGATGTTACCGAGACGCCCTATTAGCACGGGTAGCAACATTTATGGATCCCAGATATACAAAAGCTTTTTTTACAAAGGATGAAGAAGCAGTTATTGTGGAAGCAATTGAAATGGAATTAAATGGTGAGAAGGAACAGAATCCAGGAAATGCTTCTAGTCCTTGTGGGCACAGCAAAACCACACCATCAACTTCTTATAACCAACCAATTGAAACTGTAACTGGAAATGATGCTGAAACTGCAACCCTTCGGGCCCTTATGGAAGTAAAGGTTGACTTTGACATGACATGTGATAGATCTTTAGTTAGGCATAGTATAGTTTTAAAGCATATTGAAATACCTAAAATAAACCCGGGAGATGACGCTCTGAAATTTTGGGAGATGTGTAATAGTTTACCTTACTTTAAACGATTGTATGATATGTCTCAAAAATATTTGTGTATACCCGCGACTGTAACTTCTATTGCATCGTTTTCTAGTAAGTTAAAAGGTAATGATAATGAAGGCAAGAATCAATTGGACGTGGTTAATAATGTGTTATTTCTGCATAGTTATTATTCTAACGTTAGGGTAGAATAATAATAATAACTCATTTATTGCAGGCGACACAGGCCCATAGATATATACCTTACCTTAATAGAATAGTAACCGTGCAGAAATATAATGTTTGTATACTAGCTTTTGCTGCCTGCGATTTCGTCCGCGTGTGTCGGACCCCTATTTCATCCCCTTAGGGATGAATTTCAATAAAATATGAAGCACGTCTTCTATCAATTTTGGGAAAGAATGTTTATGTATTTGAAGTAGATTTTTTTTCACCCCCTAAGAATTTCGGAAAATCCTTTTTTTTTGGTCGAACTGTACTTTAAAAGAGAATAAGGTATTTTTTTGCAGTAGCACTTAATTGTATCGCATCTAAGTTCATAATAAAAAATAATAGTAATAATATAATGCAGTGTATTACGCACGCTTTCTTTGTACTTTAAGCATAATTACTTCTACTTAATGCTTTTTACGTTACAACACTTAACTAGTGTATTAATTTAACATAATTTCTTTTTATATCTAAATATTATTAAATAAAATGTTAATTAATTGAATGTGTTAATGTTCCATTAAGTAATTTGTATGTGCTAATAAATTAATACTATTTCGATTGTGTTCTTTAATTAAAAATCCAAATCCAGTTTGTGTCACTTAATTATTTTTACAAACTTTTATTTAGCTTGCACTATTGTATTAAGTATGTGTATGTAAGTAAGTTGTCCTTTCAAATTTTGCAAACCATTTTTCAACCATTTGTTGGTATCCGATTGAGATGGAATTTTGCATACACCTTTAGTTCTGATAACAATACAATGTCCAATATTCAATATTGTATATAACTTAAAAAAAAGGTTGTTTTTAAAAATATTTTTTTTGTTTATTTACTTTATTTATTCACCTCTGGTTGTACTGGCCACAAATAAAGTCTCGTTGACACTATGGTTGACATTAGAAATTGGGTAGTTGGCACCACTAATCAATTGACATAGACATACTTTTATGACCTGTCAAAACGTGATTGCCCCATAGATTTTGTATGGCAATAGTAAACTGTGACATCACTTATTTACTAAATCAATTGACTAACCTGCCTGCCTCGTTAGTCTAGTGGTCGCAAAGGCCAACTGTTGAACATGAGGCCTTGGGTTCGATTCCCAGGTCGGTCAAAGCATTATTGGGTTTTTCCATCAGCAATTTCTTAGTAGCCTTGGGGTTTGGTTTTGTGCCCGGTTGATGGCAATAGGCTCGCATGGGACTTAAACATAACTGGCGAAATGTGGGTGTACTAATGGGTACACCTCTGCTTAACCCTTTGGCGCTTACAAGCGTGATGTTATGTGTTATGTAGAGTCCTCATTTAAGTGAATAAAGTCGAGGCCACAAGCAATAAATCAGTTGCACGTATAAGTAGTAAAAGTAATTTGTAACATAAAACTAGCTGTCTATTACATCTTCTTGGCTAGTAATAGAAGCAATTATCTCCCTCCTCAAATGGGGTCCAAAAATTCACAACCTACTCTCATGTCGAGTATTGTCGATAAACAGTAACAGCCGAGTCTCCCTAAAACGGAAAACGTCGACGATCACTCCTCCAGCAAGCAATAAACTTAACTTGCACTTTAATTCCTCCGCTTAAAGTTTCATTTGCAGTAATCAGAATTATTTGGTAACCATTTTAAGTTGAACTATGTTTGTTTGCTAATTCCTCCTGTCTTTGGAGACTATTGGAACAATTTGAGTGGTTCGATAGATCAACAGTAACTGGTGTTATAGAAGTAGCGTTGTTTTGAATCGTTGTCATGGCAACGTTTGATCCGAATTCGTAAAGCGATGGGGTGTCGTGTGGGAGTGGGTGGGAAATATGGGAATTGGTGTGTGTGAAAGAGACGAAGAATAAGGGTTGGATGATGCACTGCGCAGTTGGTCTGTGCATGATTAAATTGCATTAGTTTCGTACATTCTCAATCTGTTGGATTTGCGAAATTTAGGAATGAAAGGGTTTATTTATACTTACGGTAAAATTCATATTTTAACTTTCTCTTCGTAAGTTTGTTCGTTTGGAGATTCTTTTTTTTTCGCGATGATTGTATTAAAATTGTAATTGGAGACTCTGTTTTCTTTCCTTCATTTTTCAAGTTCCATTTTGCTGGATTTCATCAATAGGTACTATTAATATGAATTTGGCCTGACACGCTTTCCTGTAAAACTTATAGACCAGCCGTGACACTTGAAAATAAGAGAGCAAGGTAGCTTTTTTAAAGTCAAAATCTAGTCGCAATTTCATTTTAGCGACAATCAATGTCAAAAAATGTAGAACAGTTACATTAGAGGCATTTTTGACAGTTTGATACTGAGAATAGTTTATGATGGGCCCTAAAAGTTAGTAGAATTGCCTCCCTGGTGCTTGAAAATTGGCTTCTTATAATTTTTAGTGCCAAATAGGTGGCCAGGTTTATCGCGGCATCAGCAGCGTTGTTAATGTCCTTTAAGGACGTGTTTACAAAACTGACAACACAACCACGCTTGGGCGCGGAATGAGAGATCTCTCAGCTTTTTTAAGAAATAAATCTAGACAGTGACCGAATAAAATAACCCTTAATGCCACCCATTAAGATTCATGTGTTACAGCAAAATTTGTGAAAAATTTGACGAAACGTTTTCTTTCTTTCTGAGACTATTTATTATATTTTCATAAATATTTTATCCAACATTTTGAGATGACTATATCTGCTCCCTTTGGGAATTTTTGGGAAACAAAATTATGTACATAATAGTATAAAAAATGTACCTAAACTCAGCCTCGAAACGTCAATTTTGTGACAAGAGGCTTTCGAAAATCGCTTTTACATTATTAAAAAACAAACATTTCAATGGCAAATATCCACGGTATGGAGATAAAGAAGTAATCTATGAAGAAGTTGCAAGCATTAGTTACGTTTGCTTTGGTTTAATTTTATCGCAAAATCTCTCCCGAAAAACAGCCTTTTTTGACAGATTTGCAAACGCGTCCTTAAAGTGCAGGTATAGGGACCATTTGGGCACTGTAGTTATGGGCCATCGTCTAATCAGGAGCACTGCACTCGCACTGGGTATCGGTGGGGTTTATTAATCACCCCCCATTTTGCTAGGTTATGTTAGCAATGGCCTACGGTTCTTATAACAAAAAATCATCACTTTCTCTCTTCTTCTTTATCGTGTGGGCAGTTAAGGTCTTACGACCCCACACACCCTAGTGTCAGAGTTTCTAAACCGCCTCAAGGGCCTCTGACATGGTTTGAGTGGGACAGTAATAGGCTGGTATAAGTCCAGGTTTCCTCACTATGTTTTTTCTTCACCGATATCAGTGATGTCACATTGGTACTTGCTTAAATTTGATCCCACAACCTCAAGCATGAGTGAGAATTCATCAATTAAAATTCAACGTAACCTACCAAATTAAAGGGTCTAAAATACGTTTTTTGAGTACAAAATGAAGCCGAAAAAAGGTGTAAGTGTACATCGCACAATACACCATACATTTTTAATAGCATAAAGGGCTATTCGTGAGGGAATGTTACCTCGTTGAATTATGCAAGGAACGGAACAATAAGGATTTACGAACGTACCTGGACTTGTTTGATACATAAATTAAAAACTTGGGCTTTTGTTAAGTCCTTAAGAAGGTGGTTTCTGGAAGAATATTTCGTTTTTACACACTAGTGCAATAATGAAATATTTCTGGTTGTTTAAGCAAAGATATTTCGTTTTTGCATTGGATCTTGGAAAGAAATATTCATGAAATTGTACAGTGAATAAAATAGATAGGTATCCAGGGTTGTCAGATATAGTCAAAGTTTTCTTAGAAACCGAGGGATGTCTTGGATTGAAACTCAACTTAATCAATGAACTGTTTATTATCTCCTTTTTAAATTAAATTACATTTCAAAACATTCATCCGTTTCTAAGAAAACTTCAACTATCAAAGTCAAATCATTTATTTCAATTAGGCCATTACAACCAACGCACTTTTGAACGTCAAATACAACAAAAGAAAAAGGAATTGAATCTAGTTGCCCCTTCCAAAAGGTAGCTTTGTATGGAGAAGAATGGGCAAGAAACTCCATACGTACTCTTTCAAAATCAATGTTTACAATATTTGCATACAGAATCATACATGGCACGTGAATGCAATGTACCTTATATAGAAACTACTATACACTATATCTGACGACCCTGCGTACCTACCTTTTGATGACTGTACATACTTGATATTAAACTAACGGCTATTTACGCAGGCAAAGCGCAACGACCTAAAACTTTAAAAAAGCTAGACCACAGTCCACGGAACACGACTCAATATCGTAAAAGTCGAATTTAATGGCTGATCACGTAAATTATTTACGATCACTTTACTGTAGTAAACACAAATTATTAATTGTTTTTTTCTCGTTGACTGCCTCGTTGGTCTGGTGGTTGCAAAGCTCGACTGCTGAGCATGAGGTCTTGGGTTCGATTCCCAGGTCGGACGAAGTGTTATTGGGTTTTTCCTTGAGGAATTTGTCAGTAGCAGCCTCGGAGTCTGGATTTGTGCCCGGGTGATGTCAATAAGCTCGCCCCTATTATATGAGACTTGGAATTGGTATTGAAATGTAGGTGTACTAATGGGCACACCTCTGCCGTCCCCTTCGGGGATTACAGGTGTGATGTTATGTGTATTAATTATAAGTCCAGGTTTCCTCACGATGTTTTCCTTTACCGAAATCAGTGATGATCAAGAAAAACTTAGAAAGTACATACGACATGAAAAGTCATATCTTACTTGCTCGGTATCGAACTCCCAAGCGTGAGAGGCGGGGGATTTAACCACTACGCCATCACGATAATAAATCATTTATACATAAAATAAAATTATCTAAGTGTTTATGTTTTGTTTTATAAATTCTCTAAAGCAACAGATAATAAACAAATCGTTTTGAACGTGTAACGATCTATCACAAAGCTATCAAAATGTATAAAAGCTTAAAATAACCAATGACAGTACCATTAACATTGATATCGCCTCGCTGATTGGTTATAACATAAACTTGCTAAGGGCATCTGTTACCTGCCCGTTACTTATGAATATTTATACATCAATACTTACAGTGTATAATGTCTTTTATATGTTGTTTTATACACCTGAGCAGGTAAGAGTTAATAAGATTTATAAATCAAAATGTAAATGTTATATTTTTGACAGATAAAGTATTTGTTTTCTATTTATGATTTTAAAATCGATGAATATGTGACTGCCTCGTTGGTCTAGTGGTCGTTTAAAGCGACTGCTGAGCATAAGGTCTTGGGTTCGATTCCCAGGTCGGGCAAAGTGTTATTGGGTTTTTCCATCAGGAATTTCTCAGTAGCAGCCTCGGAGTCTGGATTTGTGCCCGGTTGATGGCAATAGGTTTGCCTCCTATTACATGGGACTTAAACATAAGGGTGCGTACACATAGAACTGATCCGTCGGTACTGGAGGTAATAATAATATTCACATAGCATTACAGGACCGATTTTAACTGATTCGTCGCTACTGGATGTCGGATCGGTATATTTTACTTTAACCTAAGAATACAGTATTCCTGTATTCTGTGTGAACTCGCTCATACAACTACATGTAGTTGTATGAGCGAGTTCACACAGTACGCTAATAACATATACGTTTAAACGGACCTGTAAATCGGACGTTCTATGTGTACGTCGTAACTGGCAAAATGTGGGTGTATGCACCTCTGCCTAACCCTTCAGGGATTACAGGCGTAATGTTATACTTCATTTTAATAAACTGGAGACAAAGCTTCTGCTGAAGACCCATTTTTTCAACAACTCTTTCATCCAACTCTTCCAATATTATCCCTATTATGAAACTATAATTAATTCTGTTACAATTTCCATCACGTCCTAGCTATTAATAGGAGAGTTAAGGCGATCCCCGAATAACGGTAGGTAGGTACTAATCTACGGCTGATACGTGACCGACCTGCAGCAGTTATTCAGCTTAATTGTCGTATAGGGATTATACCTGTGTGTACTCTCGAACTTTGCTCTAACGAAGTCTATTTAAACTTTGACAAGAAGTGGCTCAGGAGAAGTTCATCTTAGACATCACTGACATCGTTCCGTGCCTCGGAAAGCTCTTTAAGCCGTTGGTCCCGGCTGTCATACGTGGATCTTTGACAGTCGTTACGGGTTGTTAGAAGCCCGGAAATCTGACAACCAGTCTTACCAAGGGGTATCGTATAATCTAGTTACTGGGTTGTGGAGGTCAGATAGGCAGTCGCTCCTTGTAAAATACTGGTATTCAGCTGCATCTGCTTAGACGGGAAGCCGACCCCAACATAATCGGGAAAAGGCTAGGCAGATGATGATGACAAGAAGATGCTTCAGATTCAGATTTATTTATTGTTTTTTTTTTGTTTTTCTTCCAAGGTAATATGACATCTACAAAACAATAGCTGCGCATATTTTCATTTATTTGTGTTAACCACGCATCCGTGCGTAGCGTGTACAAATGGTGTACATGATCTTTGACTACATTGTCGTTTAAAGCTAAACAAATAAGGCACTCTTTTTAAGGATGACACGAATGAGATTGACGATCTTCCTTTTCGAATTAGTGGTTTTTTTTTTTACTTTTTCCTTCACTAGGATTTTTTCTGTATCGTCAGTGCATTTACAAACATAACCTAACAAATACAAGCAGTCCCACCGGATCGTCTATATGTAGGCCATACAAATATTGGTTTCGTATGGGTATTGAAACTGCGGCACGCAGTGTAGCAAGCAATGGCTCAACCAACAATGCGTGTAGCCAAACGTGCTATATCAAAATCTATATGATATCCTTTTAATTGTTCCAGAAATAGTGGAGGAGCAACAATGTCACGACAACGAGTTCCGTCTCACGTGTCGCGACCTGGACTCGCACATAGCAGTATTAGAGGCGTGGTACACCTCCGCAGAAGACTACCACGTCAACACCACCCACGAGAGCCTCCGAATTAAAACAGAGAACGATTCAGAGCTGAACAGAGTATATGTGTATTCTAGTCCTAAACATAACGGGGTCTATCAGGCCTCAAATCATTCCATGTTAGAAAACACTTCAAATGTTAATAGTACCTTCGATATCGATGATTTTGTTAATGACACCTCGTACTTCAATGATACGGTGGATATGTCAGTGGATTATGTTAATGTGTCCGGTTGTGGTGTTCCGACTTTCGCGAGGAGTTACGCCAGCTGGCGCGAAGGTGATAAGAGAAGACGGGTGCAGTCGAGGGATGCGTCTGTCAATTTGAGGGCGCCTGTCAGTTACCGGTGAGTGGAATTTTGTGTTATATATCAATGAAGAAGTACTCTTGTAGAAATTAGTATATTTGGTGAGATAAGTTTTCAATATTGTTTTGTCTTTAAGCGAGTCCCTTTAATGTCTTAGTATGTAGGTATAACCGTTTTCGGAATACAATATAATATAAACGTTATTCTGATGTCAATAAAGTAAGAAATTGATTAAGCTGAGAGCCTGGACTCAGGGTAGTGTTACAATCAGGGGTGATTTGAAATGTCATCTTTCGTATTACCACATGTATTGAAAAACGTCGTATGAAACGCGTGTACCGAGTCAGTCTTGACTACATTACGTTCTCGCTTTTGGCTGCAATCAAGCCTCAACTGTAACTAATGACAATCTTACCCAACTTGTAGCATAATTAACTATTATAGTACTAAAGAACAATGTCAGGTTTCGGCTTACACAACTTTTAAAACTAAGTTCACACGGACACAAAGTTTTTACCTACAACAATTTAAATATAAAATTCTAACTTCTTAAAAAACATTTGTTTATTTTCTAGAACTTTTCCAAAAATAAATCATAAAAATAATCGTAAATCATTTGGTCCATCCTGTTCCAGGTTTTTTTTTTATAAATAAAAAGGTTGAGGTAGTAACTTGTTCTGCCACTAATCGATTATTCTAAATAATTAAACCGATTTACTCTTTATTTTTTATTTACCACCTCACAATTGTCTCTTAATATTATTTTTTACCTAAATCATACGTTCATCGTGTTTATTTTAAATACATTTAGTATTTTTATAGAATATAAAAACTCAAGAAATCGATTTTCATGACCTGTGCTCGATAACTTAATCGTAATGTAATGGCAACCCTGTTAGGTTCTGTCTGTCTGACGTGTCTGTCTGACTGTTAGTCAATGTCAAACATCTTGTTTGTGTTGTTGCTAGTGTTTTTATATGAGTACGGTTGTTTTTTTCTCAAATATCACACATTTTGTGACAATGTCCCATCAACTACGTTGTATTAATTGTGGTATAAATGTGTTTCGGATGAAACGGCATTTAGTTGAATCTGATGATATCCGTTCATTGTTACAGCAATGGACTTCACTTTCTGTGGTAAAGTACGATTCTTATAAGAGCAATAGCGCCCTAGCGGCTAGGCCGCAGCGGCCAGGTCGCGGCGGCCAACGAGATACATACCTTAACTTATGAAATCGCCACAGAGCGCGCGCACCTGGCCGCAGCGGCCAGCGAGATCGAAGCGACGCATTTGCGGCCCGTGTTCAGTCGCTGGTCGCTGCGGCCACTGAGATCAATTGCATTGTAGTTAAGTCACCAGTGTGCGCGCACTAGCCGCGGCGGCCGCACGTATTGTGGAACTACAGCGTGATTTGTGATCATCGCGATGTCTTCCGACACGGAAAGATTGATAACCGAGATTGAGACAAGGAGGGCGTTGTGGGACATGTCCTGTGAAGACTATGCAAAAAAAAAATCATTTATAGGTGTGTTGATAATGATTTAATGAATGAAAACGAATAAAAGTTTAATTACTGTATATTTTTTGTTTAATTTACTCCGTAGAAATAAATAACCTCCAATTAACAATGTCTGAATAATTTCTTTTTGAGAAGTTCAATGTAAAAGTGGAAAACACAGATAAGCTTCTGACATGAAACTACACAAAATAACGTGAGAATTTTTACTGTCCATGAAAATTTTTTATTGAGCCTAAGTTACTATGGACACCTGACATTGTTCTTTGAGTGAACAATTACATTTAAGTATATGCACCTAACATGAGGGAAGTCCTAAAGCTAGGAGAAAAAATACATAGGTATAGGTCGCAAGTCGCAACGTCTGGCATCAAGCGTTTGCGTGATATGAAACGATATGGCTGTATGCTCTAATAAAGCCGTAGAGTTACGCGCAACGCTAACAAGAGCTATATTTACGCCACGGTAATATTATGACTCCATTTTTCCCTAAGTAAAAATAGCTGATTAGCTTGACAACAGTCTTACAGAGGGCTGTTGTGTTCCCCAGTAACTGGGTTGTGAAGGTCAGATAGGCAGTCGTTCATGTAAGATATTGGTATTTAGTTGCATATACTGGAAATGGACTGGAAGCAGGCCCCAATATAGTTGGGAAAAAGCTAAGCAAACAAATTCTTGCTGCTGCGTGAATAAAAATCTCTTGCATTTTAATCCATACTATAAATATTATAAATCCAAAAGTAACTCTGTCTGTATGCCCTTTCACGACTAACACTAACACACGACTAACACACTGACCCGATTTTGATGAAATTTGGTACGGGGTAAGTTTAACCCCAGGAAATAGGCTATTTTTTTTTTATTTCGCGACTTCATCTGCGTCCGCGATAATCAATCTTTACGCGGACGAAATCGCAGGCAGAAGCTAGTTTGTAATATACAGAGAGTGTCCCGTTTGACATTTTGTTGAACTCTAAAAATACAATCGAAAGAGTTAAAAGTAAACAAATTATCCAATTTGGTATAAAGATGTAAGCGTTGGCCGCCATCTTTGATCTGTTAGCGTGTTGCCACTATTAAATTATCCAATTATGTAGTTGTAAATGTAACGAAACCAATTCGTTCCAGACGATAATTTGAAATTATCGTAAGTTGGTTGGAATATTTTGAGTTTTTTGTAAACATAGTTACCTAATTATAAATTGTTTTATAGGTATATTTTATATTTCAAAACGAGAAAGAGGAAATATGGTAGAATTTTCTAGTCGTTTGCCGAACAAAAGATACATATTGTACATGTATTAAAAGAGTTCCTTGCTCATTCTTCTCCGTATTAAACTATATACCTTTTTGTAGGGACAACTCTTTTTTTGTAAATGATGTTCAAAACTGCCTTTTAATGATCCGATTGAAAGAAATTATTGAATTGTAAATCTTAAATATTAATAGTTATTCTGATTCTAAGGTAGAGATTGAACGTTAATTTTCACATTACCGTTAAAAGGGTAATTGAAAACATTGTTAACACCTCTACACAACATATATTAAAGGACTCTTTGATGGCTGTTCTTGGAAAGGCAATATTCCCTCATAGGCTGGACATGTAAGGCCTCCCGTATAGATTTATTATTTATTCAGAGCACAGAAGTCTACCGCACACGTAACGATGTCAATGATACCTTTCCCATGGGAATATTCTAAGGGATACCGACTTTATTGTATCGTGATTTTAATTAGTAATTAATAGTCTTTTAGGACGTGGTGTAGCAATCGTTTTAGAGGGTATTATTGTCGTGTCATTATCAACTTGACGTTCAGGTTCAAAATGTCCCTTTCCCAAAACGTGCCTTTGTTTCAAATGGTCCCATCCCCATAATGTCAATTCCCCAGAATGTCCCTTTCCCGAAACGTCTATTTCCTAAAATGTCCCTTTCTTGAAATGTCCCTTTAACAAAATGCCCCTTCCCAAAACGTCAATTTCCCAAAATGCCTCTTCCCGAAATGTCTCTTTCTCAAAATGTCCCTTTCCTACGACAGCTACGCGTTTTAAATTGGGAACAACAGCTGATTGTGTGTTATTTTTGTTACTCAATATTCTATTGAGGTGATCTAGGTCATGCGCTTTGCATATTTAAAAAAAGAAATCGTTTCTTTGGGAAAGATGTTTGTTATCATGAGTACAGTCATGTGTATAATTAATATCGGTTACTAATTACCCAATCAGAAATCTGTCCCAAATCCCAGAATGTCTGTAGTTTTTTTTTTTTGTAATTATAAAAAGATTGAGTATTTTTTTTCTCGAGTACTCATTAGCAGGTCCACCCACTATTGGCCGCTTATCGTTGAATTTTGGGACACGTTGTATATACAGCATATAGCATTATCTTTTGCCCACCGACTAAAAATTTGTACTATTTCCGCATCTACGCACTTTCTACTAAACCATGTTAGTTTATGAATTCTAAAACTATCTCACATTTCAATGTTGCAATAGTCATGTTTATTCTCACCTGAAAAACCGTTACTTCACGCAGTTTCATGTCTTTTGCAGTTCATTTGTTTATTTACTAGTAAAAATAAACTGTATGCAATCGAGTATTTCTTTTTAAGTTTATTTTGGACATCACTGACATCGTGAGGAAACCTGGAATAAACAATATTAATAATCATCACGCTTGTAATCCCCGAAGGGTTAGGCAGAGGTGTACCGGGTAACAGGATACCGTGGCCCCGGAACGTAAAGGGCAACAGAAGGAACAGGGTGGTTTTTTAGTCAGTAAAAGTCTGACAGTCCCTTCCGCCCCACCCAGGGCGGAAGGACTCAAATGATGATTTTTACCACCTCAAATAAAAAAAGGCAGTACATCCACAATTCGTCGTATGTTTTAAGTCCCATATTATGTAATAGGGGGCGCGCGCTGTGATATCGCTATCAACCGGCACAAATCCAGACTGCGAGGCTGCTATTGGGAAATTCCTGATGGTAAACCCAATAACACTTTGCCCGACATGGAATCGAACCCAAGACCTCATGTTTAGCAGTCGCGCTTTGCGACCACCAGACCAAGGAGGTAGCCTTTTAATTTAAATCAATCGTCAAACATCAACAAATAGAATTGTCGACAATATGGAATGCACATTTATTTCAACATCGATACATACAAAATCAAACTTTAACCCAAGGCACTAAGGTTTAAAGTTAAAGATTTTGGGGTTCATCTATATATAGGTAGATAGGGATAGGTATTAGAACAGGGGTTCTCAAACGACGCGTCGCGACGCTCTGGGGCTCCGTGGAGTTATCCTGAGTGTCATTGATTGTAGTACAATCCCTATACTGTTATTTTCTAATAATTAGTAATAATTAAGATCTTTGGAGTTTTCTTTAATTAAAAATAAATAATTCTACTAATATTAAAAATGTGGAAGTTTGTGGAGATGTTTGTATGTTTGTTACTCAATCACGTGTAAATCGTTGAACAGATTTGGATGAAAATTGGCACACAGAAAGACCATTTCCACTTTATCCCGGTAACGTGTTCCCTTGGGACAATAAATAGGTCAACTTAGTTTACGGAAAGTTATTTTTTACGTGGGCAAAGCCATGGGCAGAAACTAGCAAATAAATAAAGCATTTTTACTTTCTGTTAGCGCTACACACAAACATCTAAATATAGATAGGCATCGTAAAATAATTACAACTCGTAAAGGGAGTCACGTAATTAATAGGATTGAAAACCCCTGTATTAGACAATTGATGCGTCT
Source organism: Hoplodrina blanda (assembly GCA_949316365.1). NCBI lineage: Eukaryota > Metazoa > Arthropoda > Insecta > Lepidoptera > Noctuidae > Hoplodrina > Hoplodrina blanda. The sequence goes on from OX438581.1 coordinate 14,041,520, forward strand.
CTAAATGGTGACTTGGTGTCAAGGGTTATCAGTTATTGAGGGCGCGATGCGTGATAGCGCAAGGTAATTGATCTTACTAGTTGCTCACGTGCCAACCCTAAATTACTTATTTTTTTGAACAGAAATGAATCGTTCCATTACTCGTTTGTCAAAGTGCAGCTATATGTTCCAGTAGTTTTAATTTATTCATTGATCTGATAATGAACTAAAACACGTTTATAATAGAGTTGATAATTGCCTTATAAGTTACACGGGTCATTGGGTGCAAGTTATTGAATGAAGCTCGTAATTATATCTTGCACTCAATTTACAATTGCATTTGTGATACAATAAATGGTTTATTCATTTCAGACAAATGGATTATAAATTATAGGATTATGTATACAATAATTAACCTAAATACTAAACTTATGAATTATAATATGAAATTATAAAGTATAATATAAGGTAACAGGTATTTGATTTTATTTAAAAGTAGCTGATCCCTTCGCCTGCGTCGACAGCTGTCTGTGCAAAAATTCACGTCGTGTTGAAAATTAAAATTCACGAAATGTAAACCTTATCGGTTAGGCCAGAAGGAGATAGTTCCTGCCTTCAAAACTGCGGTTTCTATATTCTTGTGCGTCTACAGTCTTTTTAATCCTGAATTCCTGATTTGACGACTACTTAATGACACGTTCCAAATTTTATAGCCATTCTAAAATTAGTAGGATCACAACTATTTTGTCGTTTACATCTGAGCCGTTGACAGAAACTTTTACAAAGACAATATAAAGCAGTAATAAAGTGAAGAATATGTGGCCTCTTAAATACTTTTTTCCTTTTAGGTTAACTCATAGTACTTACTTAATATACTCCCGACCGAATTTCGATCACGGTGGAAAATATCAATAGAGACTAGCTATGTACACAGGAAATGTTTTAGTGCACAAGTGTGTGCGCAAACGGAAAGTCAAAGTCAAAGCATTTATTTCAATAAGACCAAGACCATTTACAGACACGTTAGTTCGAAAGTTGAAGCTAGTTGCTCGTTCTAAAACTTGGGTAGGCCTTTAGAGCAATAGCGCACTAGCGGCCATGGCCGCAGCGGCCAGGCCGCGGCGGCCATCGAGATACATACCTTAGTATGAAATCGCCACAGAGCGCGCGCACCTGGCCGCACGCGGCCAGCGGCCACAACGTGCGGCCAGGTGCACGCGCCGCACGGCATGGCCGCTAGTGCGCTATTGCTCTTATGGAGAAGACAGAGCAAGAAAATCTACCGGTGCGTGCACTATCTTCTCTCACTCTCATAGTACGATGGGACGGCAATCCGACACGACCGCAATCCGACACGACCGGGGAGAAATGGCGATAAGGCGCAGGACCAACGGTTTTCCTTGCTTTCCGTGGCATTGTGGTGTCACTCTAGTGCAGTGACACCATCAACTTCATGATTCCGGGCTGCTATTGAGAAATTCCTAATGAAAAAACCCGATGACACTATGTGTAGGTAAGTGAAATCGTATAATATAATTAATGTGGCATCCCAACGTAAAAGTCCTAGGATTAAAATTTTATCTGTAAATGTTAATTACTTTTTTTGTTATTTAATTTCTAGCTTTACCCCGCGATTTTACCCGCGTTTGGTTACTTGCTCCGCTCCTGTATGTCTTAGCGTGATGTTATATAGCCTATTACCTACTATTCCTAATGAATCTGTCTATCGTAACAGTTTAATACTTACAAAAATAAATTTAAAATATCATTAAATTCAAACATTGACTTAGAAAAATGGAAGAAATTTTGACATCGGTTGGTCTTCAATTGTAACAAAGCGGACAACAAACACAGTTATAGTAATGAGATCACCTAAATGTCACTGTCACATCTTATGAAAACGATTCGAACTATTTGACATCGGATTTTTAAGACGACATGGGTGGAGTGATGTCATTACCAGCTGCTGTTATACAAGCTGCTTTGTTGTTTCAGATAATTAGTTAATTTAATGACTGAGAACAACATGAATTTTTAATTTACTACCGTTGTTTTAGAGGGTGTAAGTACTACTAAACTTTTAAACAACTTTAAAATTGTAACCAATTCTGAAATATTGAAAAATCTAGCAACACCCCCGGCTTTGCACGCGTTTAAAAAAATACTAATTACTACTTAATGCTAATTTTATGTATAAACCTAAATACAACTAAAACTAAAATAAACTAATTGTTTTTAACTTGTTTGAACAAGAATCGTAATGTTTACTAATTTATGTTGATGTAAATAAATAGGTAGGTTAGTGTGATTTCTTTGTTAATTAGTTTCGATCCATTGGTTTGCCAGCCCTGGTATAGGTGTTGCATTTTTGTAAGAATAGCAGATTTTTTTTAACCAGCCTTTTATTGCTGTCAACCAAAGAGATAGATATGCAGGGTCGTCAGATATAGTTGAAGTTTTCGTAGAAACCGATGGATCTCTTCGATTGAAACTTAACTTAATTAATTCTAAACGTTCATTATTTACTTTCAAAATTCAATTACATTTGAAAACATCCATCGGTTTCTAAGAAAACTTAAACTACGAGTAGGTATATCTGACGACCCTGCATACCTATCTTTTGTTGAGTGTACCTACTGAGTCCTTGGTAAAAGTTTTTGTTACGATATCCCTTCCCATCACGTATTTTTGTACTAGGTAACCATGTAATAGTCTACTTTTTAAACGCTCACGAGTTGAATCAGGTCGAATTAACATTTATGTTTGTACTTGATTGGAATACAAACAGCTAAATGACAGCCATTATTTACATTATACTCCCGTTTAATTAGAACGCAGATGCGCTCAATGAAAGTGTACACATTCTACTTTCATACTAATATTACATAACATATCATCACGCCGGTAATCCCCGAAGGCTTAGGCAGAGGTGTACCCATTAGTACACCCACATTTCGCTAGTTATGTTTTAAGTCCCATGTAATAGGGGGCGAACCTATCGCCATTAACCGGGCACAAATCAAAACTCCGAGGCTGCTACTGATAAATTCCTGATGGAAAAACCCAATAACACTTTGCCCGACTTGGTAATCGAACCCAAGACCTCAACGAGGTAGTCAATTTGGATAACTTTGGTCATTTCTTGATTATAATATTCAATATCTAGTATGGCTATAAATTCCCTATACAGATATGTGGAACCCATCGGCACTTGATTGCAGGTACAATATTTATAGGTCATGATATTACGATAGTTCCGGTTGTTCAAAGTTTTTATGATGCTTTGATGTTATTTATAGTCGAGTAATTGGTTCAGATGTAGTAATGGTGATTGCGAGGCCTACAATAGCTTCTGCCCGATACTTCGTCAAAGTCTTGAAAAATTCATGTGATAGTGTCAATTATATAAAAAAAAACGGTGAAGTGCAAGTGGTATACTTACATAATTATGAAGGGACCACCTTACAATATAAGATTGAGCAAAAAACGTCGAAAAAATCAAGATTTTTGTATGAGGACCCCTTTTCATTTTTAATAAATAAATATCATTTTTAGCTTTAAATTTTTTTTATTTAGGGAAATACACACTCTGGGACCCCTTTTCATTTTTACCTTTATGTTTTTTTTATTTAGGGAAATACACACTCTGCGAAAATTCCAACTCACCACCTATTACGGTTCATAAGATATGACCTGCTGACGGACAAACGGACGGACGGACAGTGGAGGCTTACTAATAGGGGACTGTCCGTTCGTCTGTCTGTCTGTCCGCTGGCTCCCTTCGGGTACGGAACCATGCAAAATCCGTTCTTAGCTCAAGTCTCCTACCTATAAATTATCTATCTCCAACTAGTAAAATATAATATCCTATAAGTAACTGCGTCGAATTGAACACTACTATAAAACTGTTGAACTACTACAAAACTATTATAAAACCTTTACATGTCTGTTAGTTGTATAATGCAAATACTATACAAGTTTTTTGGTAGTTGGAAAATCTCAGCTTGATAGTTCAAGGAGATTTCGTGTTGTTGAGTCAGTGAGTAACCTTCCGCTTTTATAATAAAAGATTTACACAAACGAACACTTACAATCGATAAATATTTTTAAAACCATTTATCTTTGTGCTTATTTGCAGATGTTTATTTATGATTCTTTCCTGAGAATCTACTCGTAGAGAATGGAGTCAGAGTATATTTGCTTGAGTGAATTACTTACGTATCTCAAATGTTTGCTTCAATCAAAGAGCGATTCTCTCAGTGATAGACAAATACTCGTAGATCACCCTATTTGTGAGATTGTCTGTTATTGGGTAGATGACGCCACCATTGATACACTCTTTATATGAGCTATCAAAACGCAATTCCCTCATTGATTTTTATATGCCAATATCAAATGATGACGCCACTTATTTTCCAATTCAATTGAATAACTATTTATTAATTTCAAAACAAATATAAATTTATTTTTACAGTTTATAAAGCTTTTTTAGAGCTTTTCTAGAGAAGTTGGGTTTTGGAATTATTAAATTTATTATAACTAGCTTTCCCCCGCAACGTCGACCGCATCTTTTATATACCTACTATGTAGGATAGTAGGTATATAAAATTTGATGCGGTTCTCGTAGGGGGAACCGTAGATTTTTTTTCGGGATAAGAATGTGCTATTCCAGACTATTGGATGAATAAATATTTGTTATCACGCCGAAACGGCTAAACGGATCTGGATGAAATGGATTGGCACAGAGATAGATTATAGCCTGGAATAGCACATAGGCTACTTTTTATACCGAGAAAAAATATGGTCCGTGGAATAATATATCAACATTGACGCGGACGGAGTCGTGGGCAGAAGCGATAAATAGATGTTTGTTACTAATTAATCACGCCGAAACGGCTGAACGGATCTGGATGAAATCTGGCACAGATAAAAATTATAGTCTGGAAAATCACATAGGCAGTAGCATTATTCCACGGGAACTATACACTTTTCCGGAATAAAAAGTATTTTATTCCGGAAAAGTGTAGGTATAGTTCCCGTGAAATAATATATCAACTGTGATATGAAAGAAGTCGCGGGAAAAAGCTAATATATCTATAGGTATGTAGTTATTTTGGTCTTCACTAATCTTCATTAAAACAATATTAATTATGTACAGAATGCATTAACAAAGGTCGTCGACAAAGGCCAATGAATTAGGGTAACGGTACAAATAGAACTAAAGTAATTATCCAACGTTAAATCTTTCAAACCTTCGGTAATATTGGTAATTAGGATCTAAGGTAACTTGAAGAAGGTAATGACTGATTTGTGGAAAGGTTTAGTAATTAAAGACCATTTTGAGGGGTTAAAAGAGGATTGAGAACATTTGGTTCCCGTTTAGGTATAGTTTAACCTACCCGCCTTGTGGCGGTGGGGGGACAATACCTGCCGGGGTGCGGAAGAATGCTCTGAGCGCCCCCGTGCCCCGGCAAAAGGTAATTGGAAGAACACCGTGGGGTTTTAGTTCGTAAGAGTCCGAAAAACCCCTCCGCCTTCCCGAGGTGAAGGCAGTCCATGAGGAATTCTCAAAGAAAAAAAAAAGGTATAGTTTAACCTATTGTAACCCGTTTTTTTTTGTATTGCAGCATTTGGAGTTATTCATAGTTAAAGTTTTGTCAACCTTTTGTTCCGAAAACATGTCTTAAATGTTATAACTAATTTTATCAATAACTCCGCGACCCCTGTAATGTGACTTATTGAATTCATATGTACTTTCTAAGTTTATCTTAGACATTACTGACATCAATCCGTGCCTCGGAAAGCACGTTAAGCCGTTGGTCCCGGCTGTCATAAGTAGATCTTTGACAGTCGTTACGAGTCGTCAGAAGCCCGAAAGTCTGACAACCAGTCTGACCAAGGGGTATCGTATTACCCAGTTACTGGGTTGTGGAGGTCAGATAGGCAGTCGCTCCATGTAAAATACTGGTACTCAGCTGCATCCGGTTAGACTGGAAGCCGACCCTAACATAGTTGGGAAAAGGCTAGGCAGATGATGGTTGATCTTCTAACCACATTCAGAAAGTCGCCTTAATTTATCCAAATCTGTTTTTTTTCCTCACAGCTTGTTAGCATATTTTATTTTGATTTATTTCGCTGAAGATTTTATCGATTACACTGAAGCTTTCTGTCACCATATGAACGATAAAGCGTCACCTAAAAATAGTGAAAAAAGAAACAAAAAATACAAAACTATAAATAAAATTGAGTTTTAATCCATTCTCTAAATTCTTGTGACGTATATCTGACGATGATTATTTTAACTCGACGTGTCACTAAAAATGGCGTCTGAGGCTATTAAAGTTCACTCACACACATAACTAATAGTTACGTGGTAAAGTTTACGTTTGTTTAACTGTGGCGACATACGGTTGTAAATTAGACGCGGTCCTGTCAAGATATAGAGAAAACATTTTATATTTATTATGCTTCGTTTTTTGGAGATTTTCTATGCTTGTAATAATGGTACTTAAATTGTTCGTTCAATCGCTATTTCGTGCTTGGAATTTCTCCTGTAGGTACGAGCATTTACAAACATATAAACGCATATACATACACAAACAACCAGACTTGGAACATCTACCTATAGACCATACACATTTTTGTTTCGATCGGAAATCGAACCTACGCCACGCAGCGTAGCAGCCAATCGGTCAGCCACCACGCCAACCGTAATACCGTATCGTCAAAAACAAGCGATGAAAAGCTTCAAATCTGGATGGTTCAGAATCTGTTCAGGTAAAAGTTTACCCGTAGATCCCTTCTACCGTGTAAATTAATCATTGAAAATAATAGGCGTTTCGATTTGTAAGTACGCGGCGTATTTCACAGAAGTCCAAACTGGTATAGCACCGCTTCATAAAGCGCGTGCCACAGATTCTTGCGATGCGAACATTCTTTAGCACAGAAGGACCAATATAGCTGATGTTCTGACTGGTCCTTATGGAAAGAATTCAGTTTTGTAACCTTTTTTAACTTTGTTAGAACTAATGTGCATTGTGTAACGTATACACGAAAAGACTGATCGCTTGTCTTCCGATGGATTCTCACGAATTCCTGAAAATAGAATCGTATGAAATTCTTAAGACTTTTCTGTTCCGTACAATCTGGTATAAATTGAGACATTTTGAATTTGGTGTTTTAATTTATTTAAATAATTAATCAGAACACAAAAATTACACTTAATAATAAAATTACAAGTATGTAGGTACAATTTATAAAAGAGAAAGAGGGAAGCTCGTGGGGTATCGAAAAACTCGTCCGCATCGCTGTCAATGGGACAAGTGCCCAAAAGGCTGGCTTTTGCCACGTTGTATGGCAATGCTGATTCGTGCCCTTTGGTCACGTGTTTTAATTATACTTTTGAAAAGATTCTGTACTTCAAGAAATATAAATTAAAATCTTTATCAAACTTTTGCTTATCCGATAATATCTAATTACCTCTGAGAAATATTTTCTTCCTATCTTGCTCATCTTAACGACTTCAAGGAATATTACGAAGACCGCTATACGATTTCAAAGGAAAAGCGGTGGAGGTAAAGTTGGGAATATTTTGCATCTCATTAAGGAATATCAGACTAGATGCTTTGATTTTTATCAAAGAGGATTTTTTTTACAGAAGCATCGTTTGATATATCTGGCTGAATTTGTTGAGTTTCGTTCTCATCTTTGTGATTAAACATAATTAAGTATTTAGTATTTTTAGTCCAGAATTTTAAGTCCAAATGATAGGCCTCATTTGGACTTTATATTCTACAGTTTACTACTGTTATAAATGCGAAAGTTTGTGATGGTAAATTACGAATGAATTACGCTTAAACGACTTAACGGAATTAGCTGTAGTTGGCACCTAACACAACATAACATCACGCCGGTAATCCCCAAAGGGCTATGCAAGGTGTACCCATTAGTACACCCACATTTCGCCAGTTATGTTTAAGTCCCATGTAATAGGGGGCGCGCCTATTAGTAGTAGTAATTTATTAGTTGGCACCTATAGGTCAATATATCTAGCAATATCTAGCTTACCATGTAGGAGAACTTTTATGTCTTTTTTGTGTTTCTGTGGGATAATTTAAGACTTAATTCTGAAGTTCACGTAGATAAATCAAATCCTTTGGGATCACGAAGTTAGGGGCTGAAGCTAGTAACGATATAATTAAGTCCAAATAAAAGGCTTTCGGACTTGCATACCAAAAAACTTTTAAGCCTGAAAAAGCTTATTGCAGAAGTTTTTCAACCCGATTTTAATTAATTAGTTCAGTGAAGCGAATTCTCCCGTTACTGGGTTCCACAAATGAACTGGTAAAATAAAAAAAAGTTTGGAAAATTCCCACTCTCTCAACTCCAAAATACCAGCATTTTTGCCTTGTTGAATGACTCTATACATTTTCAATTTAGAGTTGAGAGAAAGTTGGCAGTTGGTTGATGTACTTTTTGCGTTATATGTTGATGAGTAAGTAGTACCAGTTCAATTATTGTATCCGTGTATAAGAATTTATTACTAAGATAAAAGATACTAAATATGATGTAAAAAAGCTCACAATTTTCTCCAACCACCTAATATTTTCACCACAGCCATTTTTGTAAAGCCCGTACCAAAGGACCAAGGCTAATAAAAATATATCGCTCACCAATTCACTCGCACCTATGCGAAATGACAAGCGATACTTTACTTCCACCATACAATGTTACCGTTTAAGTACCAGGATAGCAATGGTCAATACAAGCGAGTCATTTCCTTAATCCTGTAACACGCAGGTCATAGGACGACGTTCAAAATTGGGTCACGCAACCGGACGTGCGGACTAACTGAATGACGGAATCGTATCCGTGTCACAGGGCTAATTGTGACATTGTAACGCTGCGATTAATTAATTAAGGCCCTTTGTTTTTGTTGTTGTACTAACTTTTAATAGGGCTTTCATGAATCCGTAAAAAGCAGGTATGAATGTGGGTTATGGAGTGCAATCGGAATCGCTAGGCGTCGGACTTAGGTATTTTTAGAATAAAAATAAGTAGGTAATGGTATAGCCAGTGGAAGGGATATCGTAGCTAAGACCCTACCATCGTGTGTATAATTTTTTTTTAAATCGTCTTCAAAAAATGAGTAGGTTCTATGTTCGTCTGTATGTATTTTTTTTATGTACGTTCACTGATATTTTCGTCAATAGTGAAACAACAAAAAATAGGGACTGATTAGGATATTTAGTGCTACCATTTCCGACCAAAAGTAGGGACTAAAAAGCGACAATTAAAAATCAACGAACAGAACCCAAGCCACCGACTACCGAAATTAAAGTTATTTTTTACATTCAAGTCTTTAAAGGCGATTATTTTCTGAAATTAAATGAACAAAATATTCCATTAATGTTAATTGATATTGATGAAAACATTTCAAACTTTCGACGCGCCTCTCAAACGTTATTATTATATGACCAACTTTGCCAACAAATTGGTATTGCCGACATAAAGTAATATTATCTTCTGAAATATCAATAAAAATAAATGAAATCGTAACAGTGAACAGAGATAGTTTTTATCAAAGGTAGTTGGAACAAAAGCCCTCAGATATTGCTATGGAACAGCGGTTTACATTACGTCATTGCTGTATTTAGGGTTGTCTAATTCGGCATCGATGACGGAAAACATCGTGAGGAAACCTGGATTTACCTTCTGCTTTCAACTTCGTCCGTGTAATTTTATAACCCGCGTCTTTGGGTACTGCACTACTCCCGCGGGTAGTAGCGTAAGATTATATGTATTACTAGCTTCTGCCCGCGACTTCGTCCGCGTCAAAGTTAATTTCTTCATACAAACTTTGGACTTCTGTTTCAGCCAGCTTGGCGTGGCTTAAGCGGACGTCTACTATAAACTACCTCCCTGCCAAATTTCATCTTTATACGTCAAGCGGTTTTTTAATATTTCGTGATGAGTGAGTGCGTGAGTAAGTGCGTGAGTGAGTGCACTTTTGACTTTATTTATTTACAAGATTAGATATAGCATATATTATTCCTCAAAAATCTGGCTGTCATATACAAAAAGATTTTTTCCAATCCGACTGGTAGTTTCAGAGATTAGCACGTTTAACAAACTTATAAAACTTCTTTATCATAGCAACCCTAACCATAAACGTAAATGACCAGTAATTACAGTCACAGCAGCGCGTTGTCTTATTTCAATTGAGTGTAATTGTTCGGCGCAGGCGCAGCTTCCAGATTGTTTTCACGGTCTTAATTGCAGCATTAATTTTTTAAGCTGTTGCTAGAGATTATGTTACTTGCATCATTTTTATGGAGTCGTAAGCTTGGCTAGTCGAACTCAAATCCATTTTTAATTTTGTTAACTCAAGGTACTATTAGATGTTGTATATAAATGTTGGTCCTTATTATGTCCCGCTGAAAGGCATTAAAAAATATAGTGTCGTTTAAATCGCAAATTAAATAAATTAAAATAAAATCCAGTTCAAATACAACAAAATATACTGTCAACAAAGTTAAATACTACTGGAATATAAGTAAAACATGACAAAAATATTTTAGAAATAATGTTATAATTAGTTTCTTATAGGAGACTACATTCGATTATATAATACTCAATTTTTGTATTTAGCCTATTTTGTAAAAATCGCCCATAGGCAATTTAGGTGAATTTAGGTTACTACATTGAATTTGTTAATAATTTTTTATCACTGGTCTTTTGGAACGCAGATTTTTTTTTTTACGGTCGAATGTCTCGTTGCCCATTCGTTTTGGGTCGTTCAGACATGTATACCTCCCTATTCCTTTGGGCAATGCGTGATATTATGTAAAAATAGTTTTTTTGCTGTCTTAACCCTTCCATTTCTCCCCTATCAGCTCCATCCATCCATCCATCGCCACTGTACTGTTACGTGCATAACTTTGCCTCGTAAAATATGACGTTTTATGAAGCATCGCTCAATGAACCCGTTTCTCTATGTCTTTCTATGTTTGGAGAGACTTTTACGAGTGTCCCTCCGCCATTAGTGTATACCAGAAGTTACCAACTTGATTCTGTATATAATGTATATTGACAATACTTACTAAGTTACTACTATTATAAATGCGAAAATTGGCAGAATTTTCCTTGTTAAAATTGTTTAAAATCTTGTCGTAAGCTCATCTATGTATAATTTTCGTTGTTTAGCTTATATGATTTTTTGATAGTTTGTGATTTATAATCTTACCTATTATTCCGCGACATCGTCTGCGTTCGATATTTACGTGGACGAAGTCGCGGGCAAAAGTTAGTAATAATATTATAAATGCGAAAGTTTAAATTGATTAATGTTTGTTACTCAGTCACGCCAGAAAGACTGAACGGATCTGGATAAAATTTGGCAGAGAGATAGATTATAGTCTGGAATAGCACTTAGGCTACATTTTATCCCGCAAAAATGTACGGTTTCCGTGGGACAATATATTGACTTTGTCGCGGAAGAAGTCGCGGGCGGACTAAATAATACATAAAACTAAACATCGAATCGTATTTCAAATAATTAACATAACATGATTTTTTGCCGAGTAAATGAAACATTATACAAGTAATATTTTTTATTTTATTAAGAAGAGAAACAAAATAAAATTTAAGATAATTTTTAGTAACTACATACTTATATTAGTGTGAGCATTGCAACTGGGATCGACTCGACTAATAGACGCGATCAACCGGTTGACGACCCCTGGTTTATACCTTTGGGAATTGTAGTATTGATGTTAGTTTTACATTTTGTTTAGTGGATAAGAAAATGGGATGGGAATAAATAAAATGATATAAAATAATAGCTTTTTAAATGTTTTAGATTAAGATAATTATGATTATGACAACGATATATATGTGTGTGAATTTTGAGGACTATTAGATCTTTACGAAATTAATATGGGACCACCTCAGGTATATACCCTTTCGAATTTAAAAATAATTTTGAAAATTGCCCCGCAATTAGCGGAGATATCGGTGAACATACATAAAAAAAAAGATAATACAGTCGAACATAGAACTAACCTTCTTTTTTTTAAAGTCAGTTTATAAACAAGTTTGTCTCTCGGTTAGGGATATGGTAAGAAGCATTAGTAGGTACTTACTTACTACAACAAAAACGTCCATCAGGTATTTATAAACCAGACTTCAAGTTTGTGTAAATCACAAAATTTTTATAGGGAGAAATGACGTGCAAAGTCAAAGTCAAAGTCAATTTCAAAAACTATTTATTTATTTTATAAAATCTTACAGCTGATCTTATACAATAGTTCGGTTATAGATGATATTAATAAGGCCAATAACAAGTTTTCACAGGTAAAAAGTAAACATAGATAGAATTACATAGGTAGTATATAGAATAAACAGGATTATAAAATACATGGAAAAAAACTAATAGTACACTGAGATAAATTAGAGGCATTTTTGACAGACTGAGATTACATTGCGATCGTTCCTATAACTTTCTCCCCTTAAACAATCTATTACCTACCCTGTCTTTGATTACTCAGCATATTTTCAGAACAAAAAAACATGAATACGAAAAAGGTTCCAGTAATAACTTTATACACAAACTGGACCAAATTGGGTACGTAAATATATTGGATCTATCTCTTTGGGCAGTATCCGAAATTCGAGGACGGCGGATAAAAATATCCGATTTTCGTGACGTAATCTTTCTTTGTGCAAAGATACGATGTCATCAGCTACTCGCATCTATCGTTACGTTCAGATGAAAAACAACGAATTTTCTCTAAAATTTTATACATAGCTTCTGCCTGTGACTATGTCCGCATCAAAGTTGATTTCTCCATACAAATTTTCGACCCGATTTTCAAAATTTGGAAAATCTTTTCTTAGCGGACTAACTATAAACTACCTTTCATTTTTCGATATTTCGTGATGAGTGAGTGAGGGAGTGTGTGAGTGACCTTTCGCTTAAGTATATATATTTAGATCATAACAATACGCCTGTACTCAAAAGGGTCAGACAGAGGTGTTCTGTAGATCAGAATTTTGTGTATTTACTGGTCACAAATCAAAAAGCCTATTCTACAAATTAAAACTGTTAAAATTTTTGTCGCATTCTCATCTCAGTGGCAATCAATGTCATAAAATGTAGGTAAATTAGAGGCATTTTTGACAGATTGAGATTCAGATAAGATTACGAACGTTCCGTAAAGTTGTAAAATTGCCCACCTGTGCTACTGAGAAATTTCTATTAGACCACCAAATAACGCCACTTAGGAGTTAAAAATTAAATTACTTATAACTAATCTAGTTATCAAGGGGGCTTGTTGACAAATACATGTTGACGGAACAAATTGTCATAAATCACTTCTGTCATTTTAATTAAACTATGAAGCTCTTGTTCCCACCATCCAAGACTTGCTTTTGACATCCCTATTATGCACCGATTAAAACTTAAAACATACCTTATGTCTAAAGAAATTAGAAATAATTTCGAATGGGAAAAGTTCATCCATTTCACGGACAAAGCGATTCGAATTTCGAACAACACGTCTAACGTCACAGCACTGACGGTTGACGCAGCAACACCGTATCGAATTATTTTAAGTACATTGCCGTATCACTTAGGAGACAGTTAAGGAGTGCTCGTTAAATAATGATCGATGGATTAGTAAAAAGAATTTAGTATCGCGTAGTGCTGTATGGAGTTAATGGTTTGTTCGTCTGCATTGATTTATGGTTGCATGTAAGATTAAAGGGAAGTTATCTATGTGTGTTTAGCGGTGGTTTTAGAACCAAATGGCCATTGAACATCAATTAGTGGAGGAATTTCTTTTAATTCATATCTTGTTTAATGGGTAGGTTTGACTTTTTAATGTAATTCGGTAACGAGGTACCTTTTTGGATGATGGATGTTGATGATGAGGTTTTTAGGAGCTTATTTATAAACTAGCTTGTGCCCGCGACTACGTTCGCGTCTAAAAAAAAACGGGTTGCACTCCGGGAGTGCCGGCAGAAGTGAAAACTTGATTATTAACGTTGAGCATGTTTGATATTTTGGAATGGTTAGGGAATAATTTTGCACCAATTGCTTTATCAGTATAAAAGTACTATCATTTATGTGGTAGAATACAATATTCATTTATTGCGCTATCGTACACAAACATGACAATTTATATTACATTAAAAATTTAACTTTAAAACTATTACAATTATCATTCGCGCAAGCGCCCTGCGCTGTCTAAACGAAACAGTAGGCCCAGGCATACATTTTCGCCGCGCCGTAGAGAGGGGATAGCTGTCTACTCTCCATCCGTCTTACGCTTTTTCGATCAGGTCACGTGTCCTGACGCGAGTTTAAGATTTTATACCCATTACAGAAAAAGTGCTCAACGCCGCTAAAGAAGTTTTCACTTCAAAAAAACTTAATATTTGCTTTATAACATATTCAGCTCTCTGCTTTTATCATCGTCTCGTTAAAATCGGTCCAGCCGTTTTGGAGATAAGATGGAACAAAAAGACAGACAGATAAAAATAAAAAAATAAAATGTTTTTGTCGTGTAAGTATGTTCGAAATGTTCTGTTTTTCCTTTTTGGATTGCACAAAAAGCAAAAAACGGTAAAAAAAAACACCATTGTCATTCGATTTTCACAAACCTGTCAAAAAACAAGCTTTCTACCTTCCCACGAAATAATAAACACAAAAAATAAATAATATCGAGATCGAGGGAAAATTGATACTTAACAATATCGATTACAGCGACTCGATCGTCAAAACATCGATCGTCACGACTCGATATCCCGTTATGAGATCAACAGTAACCTTTTCGTAATTATCTAATCGGAAACAGAGCTTAAACGTAAGTATTATAAATATACATATAATATTAGAAGAGATAGCTGTTGCTTAGCAGGTCTCTAATTATAAAAATAATATCATATGGTCGTGATTGCCCAGTAATTAAGGCGCCTACCTCTCATGCGCGAGGTGCGCGATTGAGGCTATTTCATTGTTGGTTGAGATGTTGAGACTGGTCTTTCCAGTATTTGTTAACATGTGAACACTTTGTATCTTACTTACATACTTTTAAGTACCGTAAATTCCAAATTCTTAATATAAATTCCTTTTGTTTGTAGTTTTTATATAAGGTACATTTCATTCACGTGTAATTATGTAATGAAGGGCACAGGGAAAAAAGGGGCTCATCGACAATTTATACGAAATCAAACAAATGATCGCACTTGATAGATTTTGAACAGGCCTTTGATATGACATATTCAAAACAAACTAAAAAGGGCCCATTGCTTTGTAATCCTCAATATTAAAAAACACGTCAAGGAATAAAAAGAGCTTATTTCGTTTCGAACTAGCTTAAATGAGCACTCATTGCATCCCAATCAGAGTTAAAAGGAGCACATTTTACGTTTACAAAACAAGAACGCGCCCATACCCCCGCCATCTTGAAATAAATGACATAACACCATGTACATTTTTAGTATTAATTAGCGTTTAATTCAATTTGTGTTAATTGTTGATGAGCCCCTTCTTTCCCTGTGCCCTTCGTATGATTCTGTATGCAAATATTGTAAATACATAATGTTGATTTTAAAAGAGTACCTACTTAATATGAAGTTTCTTGTCCATTCTTTTTCATACAAAACTAAGTAGGTACCTTTAGAAGGCGTAACTACCTAGTTTTAATTTTAATTATATTTCCTGTAATTCTATAATTCCCTTAGTTAAATTACGCAACGGATTTTAATGCGGTTTTCATCAATATATAGAGTGATTCAAGAGGAAGGTTTATGTACCTATCTACATTGCATCCGTGCGAAACCGGGGCGAGTCGCTAGTATTTTATAACTCACTAACCGTGTGATCCAAAATCTTAAACTTTCCATACTAATCATTGCACTCAAAAACATTTCGTTCTATAAATCCCACAAACACACCAAATATGGGCACAATTAGTACTTATAGTTAATTTAAGCCACAACTCCTGTATAAGGCAAAGAATGTTTCATTAAAATCAATCCGACATAAATGTCATGGATTACGAAACCGTCAGCTGGGATCAGCGTTCTCGATAATGCGACGCACAAACAGTCAGTCCCGTTGGATATCAGAAAAACAAATAGGTAAATTATTAACTTCGAGAGATCGCGCAGTGAAGACCGGTATTATTAATTTGTTTTGATAGTTTGGTGTACTTATATTCGTTTAAAAGCTTGATATTGACGTCTGTTTGAATGTCGTGTATGAGTATGACGGCTGATTTTTATGTAACTAAGATGTTTTACAGGATATTGTTAAAAAGCATTATTCGATATGGCCTTTTTTAAGGTTGGAAAATAGTACAAATTGCGATCACAGCAGTCATTCAAGCAGGCATTCTTGTTTTGACAATGACTTTGTTTCATACTTTTTAGTACTTAATAATTTTGTAATAGTCGAATTTCGGTAAAATTTGAGCCATTCTTACATGACACGGGTCTGGTGACATAAGAATATTGGATCATTAATTATTTTATGCTATATAAATAAAAACCAAAAAATCTATACTTACTAATATACTCGTAACACTAACTAACTAATATAAGCTGTAGAGTTTTTTGTTTGTTTGTTGTAACGACATTCTTGACTCGTAACATCACGCTGCGACCAACAAGAGCGAAGCAGTAACTAAAGACGTAACTTAAAGCGGGTGAAAAAGTCGCGAGCAGAAGTTCCATAAACGTCAACTATTTAAACGCGTCAACTATTTAAACGTTGACGTACTTATAAATAAATTCTTACGTACTTACTACTTACCTTAATATATTGCTCCTCTACCTGTAATAAACATAACACAAACTGCTCACTGGGGTTTAATGAATGTTACGAAAATACATGTCACACTGTTACTGGACTATTTTTGTCGAAAAACAAAACAATTTCAAATAGTGTTGATTCGTACGAGAATAACAATGGGAAAAGGGTATTTATTTCTAGTTTTGTGACTCGCAGGGCGGAACGGAATTTGATAATACAAGGATATTTTCTTTTAATTTTCCCAACAAGGTTTGTATTTAATATTTTTTATGGAAAATCCATTGGAAAAGTCGGAAAGCACCGTAAAGGTTTTGCCTCGAGCAAGCGTAGTGATTAATGCTCATGCCTTTTCTGGAGAAGAGGCCTTTGCCCTGCAGGCATAAACAGGCTCGGATGAATAATATTACGAGTATTATAATTACTTACACATCAAAGAAACTCCGTGAACCATTATTTCATAGTTCGTTAAACGACTTGAATTGGGGAATTTTAGGTAAAATTGAATCATCTTATCAAAACTGTACCTTCATTTGGAATATATCGTTTCTCATTAACAGATTCTGATGTTTTAGTGGTCATCCAAGACCTCTAGCAATCGTAGTGAAACCCCTAATGATAACATTGATATCAATAAATATGTCCTTTGAAGTATCAATCGACATTGACTCCTAAGAGCTGCTCAATACGTCCGTCCAATTGTGGTTTCCATTCAATACCGTGGAATCACAAGTATACTTCACAAATCAACCGTATTTTAATAACCATAAAGTTTGAATTCCCTCGCTGAAACTTCAAAAGCAATTTGGAGATACCATTGCGACAATATTAAGTTTGCTGTTCCGGAATTCAGTGTCATCTCTTATTCCATTGACGTAGAGTTGAGATTGGTTAAGCAAGTAGATATTTGAACGAATTAACAGTTTGTCAGTCTGAGCACCTTATTGTCAGAATTTCTAAAAGACCGTTCCAGCGAAAACTTGGTATTGAAAACGATATTTTTAATCTTTAATATTTCCTTCGGGGGGTTTATTCACGTTACTTTGAAAAGGGACCGACAGACGATTAGGAATTGGAGTAAGGGAAGTGTTTCTTAAATTAGAATTACTCTCTAGAACGATTCTGTCTATTTTCTAACTAAAGGTTAAGGGCTAATTTTTCAATCGTCAGATAACTCTTAACGGAGGGATAAATATGGCGGTTTGACAGCTTTTGTATAGAAAATATGTCAAACTGTCATATTTATTCTTTGGATAAAAGTTATCTGACTATTGAAAAATCAGCCCTAAATCTACTAATTAAAAATGTTCATCATTATTCAAAAAATTCAAATCGTTGTAAATGGTCATGTTAGTGAACAAGCGTTGTCAGTTGGTATTTGGTCATCTCATAACTGCCTTGGTCTTTATTATTATAATATATTTTTTTATTATTAATCAACAAGAATATTTTTACCAAGATTTTGTTAAAATATAATTGAAAAGAGTGTCCGTGGTGTTTCTTGCTCGTTCTTCTCCATAGAGGTCTACCTCCGTTTTGGAACGAGCAACTAGCTACTGTTATGTTTGGTGTAAATGAAATATATTGTTCTCAGTATAATAACACGTTTATTCACAGACACATTTTATGATTATATTTAAGACGGTTACATTATTGTGGACAGGTCGAGACTCACAGTAAAGTAAAGACGGACGGATGTAGATACACACAGATAATATAATGAATAGTGATGTGACATTTCTAACATACTTAATAGTGATGTTACAACAGCTACAACTTTCTAACTGACCGACTCCTAGACAATTCAAAAGACTTTGACTTTGTTCAATTTCTATTCGTAATCCTATCTTATCGACAATTAATGACATAAAAATGAGACATTTTTGACAGATTGCGACTGATATAAGATTGCGATCGTTCCATAAAGTTAGTAGAGCTTTGGGTACCGTCATCAATTTATCAAGTTATCCCTACCCTTATTCCAAGCTATTATTTCGCAGACAATATGATAATGTCTGCGTTATGCAATTATGGAGCGAGACGTGTCAGGTCGATTCGACCGCAATATTGCGGCTTAGGGTTCGATGCCTGCTTGACGTTCTGATTGCGCGACTTTAGGTGCTCTGATATTTCCCTGTAGAAATTAGAAATTGCTTTTTTAAGGTTGAACGGAATTGAGTCTTCTATTTAGAACTGGTGGATCTTGTAAATGTTTCTCTTTTATATAATAACTAGCTTCAGCCCGCGACTTCGTTCAAGTCAAAGTTGGTATCTCCATACAAACTTTGGATCCCCCTTTCATCCCCTTAGGAGGTGAATTTTGCAAAATCCTTTCTTAGCTATCGTCTACTGACTATATACTACCTCCCTGCCAAATTTCATCTTTATACGTCATGCAGTTTTCGATATTTCGTGATGAGTGAAATATATAAAAGCGAAGAAGAAAAGAAGATCTCTTAAGTCGTACAGTGATACCGTTAGGGTACTTACCTAGCTTTATATCGACCCTTTCTACACTCTACTACTTCTTACTTATTATAAATGCAAAAACGTGTGAGAATAGATGGATGTTTGTTAATCTTTCACGTTTAAACGGCTGAAAGGCATTAGCGGAAATCTGTACTCATATAGCTGGCGAGATGTGGCTGTACTAGTGGGCACACCTATGCCTAATCCTGCAGGGATTACAGGCGTGATGTTTTATTATGTTGAAGTTATCTAAATAATGATTATGAATAATGAGGATTTCGGCTTAATTGCAGACGAAGTCGCGGGCATAAGCAATAACATTCTAAATCTAAAAACGAAAAACAAAAGATAGACAATGTAGATAAGTAAAACTCATTCTAAATTCAAATAACTTGGAACAACCTCTGAGTACTTGGTTTGAAAATGGAAAATGAAAGAGCTGAGATGTCAATTTCCTTAAACCTGCTGAAATTACTAATGTCGCTGAAAGTCTTTTAGTAGGTAATGCAATTTTTGTGATTGCGGTTCTCAAAGAGGGACGGAACCTCAGTGGAAGCGCTCGTTTGCTCCTCTGTGACCATCTCTTTGGGAATTTTATGTTTGTAATATGGAACTGGGAAGAGGAAATTAAAATTACTTCATAGATTTTCTTACGATATATAAATTAGAAGTCAAACTTGGATTATTTTCTGTCGTGTGATTATGATGGTTTATGTGAAATTAATTCATTTATATTAATGAATATTACGGCTGATATGATGATGAATTTATATTATAAAGAGGTAAAGCTTGTTCGTTTATAGCAAACATTCTTTCACTGACAGGAAGCCACAATATTGCCGAGTGCTATATGCTATGTTTTATAGAAAATGCACTTGATGAAACCGCGGCAGAATCTAGTGTTAACTAAAAAATATAAATTATATGAAACCAATTTCTAAAATATGCATTTCCTACGTCAAAGTCTCAAAAACGTTCAAAAAACACAGTTGACAAAATAACTCATACAACTTGAACACGAACACAGCAAGTAACATGGCAGAGCCCCTGCAGACTGCAGACTTTCAATCGGCCGATAGTTTGGTCGGGTTGGGCTGCTAGTGCGCACATCGAGTCAACTAAACAGCTTGGTTGGTGAATACTGATTAAACAGTCGGCCGATAGTTGGCAAACTTTTTCATCGGCCAATACTAAATCGCTGTAATGTGGGCATATGCATACCTCTTCATACTGATTAAGAGAGCCCGCACACATACATTTCCAAGTTGGCCGACTAAATCGCACAGCATACAAAATACACTAAAAAGTTGGACAACTTAGTTGGTAAGATGTGCCCGCGGACTCTCATTCAGTCGCTAGTCTATTGGTATGCTCTGCGATTTAGTTGGCCAACTTGGAATTGTATGTCTGCGGGCTCTCTAAGAAACTGACGAACCTATCGGACGATAGAAAGTTTGCAGTCTGCGGGGGCTCTAACATGAACACAAATTCCATAGGTCCAACAGTTCTAGTCCCAAACGTGACCAAAACGTCTCTTGCACAAACAAAGATAACCGACAATGAGACTAAACTAACCGAAATCATTGGGACTCAAACCGTTAACAGTTAATATCGATAGCATACTACTAAGGTTTCAGTAGTCGTAACTGGGTCTGTGGTAATTGCATTTATAATCGGTGCGTTGACTCTCTGACTCGGGAAGTGGAACAGTGCTTGGTAAAGGGATTGATAATGAGTCATACATCATAACATTACACCTGTAATCCCCTAAGGGTTAGGTAAAGGTAGTAGTAGTAGGTATAGCTCCTATATTTCGCCAGATATGTAATAGGGGGCGAGCCTATTGCCATCAACCGGGCACAAATCCAGACTCCGAGGCTGGTACTGAGATATTTCTGATGGAAAAATCCAATAACACTGCCCGACCTGGGAATCAAACCAAAGACTTCATGCTCAGCAGTCGCACTTTGCGACCACTAGACCAACGAGGCAGTCTACTAGTTCATTATCATTATCGTAAAACGTTGTAAACATGAATGTTGAATCATTCTGTTCAATGGTTGGCACCCGATCAGCTCCCGATGCGTCCAAATTGCGCCAGTTACCAAACGGCGCCAAAACTACATGCGTTGGCACCGACTGAGTGGAGTTGTAAGTGGACACACATATATTGCTAGTGCAGAGATTAGCTGGGCAAGCGTGCACGGCATGGTTAATATTACCAAGTTGACAGATAATGGTTTTAATCTCGTTAGGCGCCATGTGTAGCAGATTAGGCTTGTTGTTGTATTTGACTTGTGCGAAAAGTTGAATTTAAATGACTTCTGCTAATTATGGTTTACAAGCCATCGTAGCAATATTCTTTTCTGACTGTGACTAACTACCTCGTTGGTGAAGTGGTCGCAAAGAGCGACTGCTGAGCTTGAAGCCTTGGGATCAATTCCCGGGTCGGGCAAAGTGTTATTGGGTTTTTCCATTAGGAATTTCTCATAAGCAACCTGGATTTGTGCCCGGTTGATGGCAATAGGTTTGCCCCCTTTTACATGGGACTTAAAACATAACTGGCGATACTAATGGGTACACCTCTGCCTAACTCTTCGGGGATTACAGGCGTGATGTTACGATGAAGTGAAACTTAATAAAAGAATTGATTCATCAGCTTATTCATCTTAAAAAAAAATCAAAATAGATATTACGATGCATTACGAAACGAAATACTCAATATTTGATGCAGATATTCAAAGATGTTCATTCACATTTATAGAACGAAGTCAAAACATCGAAATCTTTTGTGAAGGTCGGGCCAAAATAAAAAACAAATTCGTAAGCATTCGAAATTCAATTTTCTAAGAAACATTATTCCGATCTACCGTTAAAATGCGAATCGATTCACAAGCGATATTTCATTCGATCTTAAGAATTTACCGATAGTTATCAGAGATCAAAATAGAGAGAACATGGCCGATTCATCCTCTATTTTACCGATTACTGTTTGCAATATCGATTGATTTAACATGACTATCAATCTTTCTAGTTTCCGATAGATGTTTTATGATGATTTTTATTGCTAAGTAAATAAGAAAATAAATCTTGAATATCGGTTTTCCTGCCTTGTGAGTTGGAATGGAGCCAATCTACAAAATTTTTATGTTGACATTTTCTGTTTGTTTATCAATAATGTGATGGATAAAATATAGCTTACTAGGGTTCCGCACCCGAAAACAACAAGACCTTATTACTAAGCCTTAGCTGTCCGTCTGTCTGTCAGCGGGCTATATCTCATGAACCGCAATAGGTAGAGAGAAGGAGGGATACAAACATAATTGATTATTTTATTTATTTTATTTTATTTTAAAGTATATTTTATAATACATTATATGTAATTTAATTTGTGAATATAATGTCGTCTTAATAGTACCTATGTTCTTATTGTTATGAATAAAAATAAAAATTAAAAATTAAAAAATAATTAAATTATTAAAATTAAAACGTAATTTTCACGTAGTGTGTATTTTTATTGCTGCTATAACACTAAAGAATAAAAATTAAAAAAGGTAAAAAATTAAAGGCCCCACCTTTCATACGGGTAACATGTTTTTTTTTAAATAATTTTCGTTAAATATATTGTACGGTGGTATGGAACTGTTCATAGCAAGCCGAATCGTACTTGACAGGCTTTTAATACCCATGTTTTCGTGGTATTTTGATTGCAAAAACGGCTCATGATTCAACATACAAATGGTTTTCATTTATTTCTTAATTTCCTTCTACGTTTCTTTTGTTTGCTTCAACGCTGTGTTTCGATTTTCTTTGTTGTAGCGAAAACAA
The DNA here is from genome assembly GCA_949316365.1 of Hoplodrina blanda. Lineage (NCBI taxonomy): Eukaryota > Metazoa > Arthropoda > Insecta > Lepidoptera > Noctuidae > Hoplodrina > Hoplodrina blanda. The sequence continues at coordinate 14,064,612 of OX438581.1, forward strand.
GATTTTCTTTAAAATACAAGTCCCTTGTGGAATTAACAAAAAGATCTTATCATTAATATTGGTTATATTTTCGTGTTTCATCCAATTTTGTTTAGTACCATCATATGGTTTGCTTTTACAGATAATCTTGATTAGGCTTACTATTATAGACTAGGCTTGGTTCTTTGGTGTTTTTTCTGTATTTTCATTCATTTATTTTGACTTTTTTGCCCTTTATCCTTCCGACCGAATTTTGGTCCTTTCGACCGAATTTTGGTCAGCGCGCTCAATCTCAATGGAGACTAGCCAAGTACGCTAGAGATATTATAATGCACGAGTGTGTGCGCAAACACAGGTGCACCCCCTCTTCCCTCACTAGCAAGTGCGTTCTGCGGACTAGTGGACTGTAATCCGACACGACCAGGGAGAGATTAGGCGCAGGACCAACGGCTTTACATGCTTTCCGAGGCACGAGGGTGTCTGACCACCAGCTGCTACTGAGTTTCTTATGGAAAAACTCAATGACACTTTTTGCCCGAACTAGGAATCGAACCCAGGACTCCACGCTCAACGAGCATGAGACCAACCCTAACCCTGACCTTCAACTTTTTTTTTACCTTTACCACGTATTTATAGTTTCTTTCAACTTGATACTTGATGGCTTGATAGTAGTTTTATTGATACATTTAGCTCAGCTTTTTAGATTACGGAGTGATAGCAAAAATTTGGCTTAGGCAACACACGCGAGTCTTTCGATTTCCAATCTTAGATTACTGTAGTAAAGTTCAAAAATCAATACACTCTCTTTTGCGTCTACGACCTTTTCTCCTTGGGACGTTTGCCGTCTTTTATATTGATGTTAAAAAAACTAATAGAAAGAACGTCTGTCTATTTAAGTTTTTGATTTATCTATTAGGTTAGGCATCAGAAATGATAGAGAGCCTAGTGGATGCGGATATACAATTGAAGGATTCTACATATTTTATTTAAGTATGTACCTACTAGCAAACAAGTAGAAGAGGCATGCCGGACTCTTACCGGCTCAAACCACCGCAGTGTTCCACCTCTGCCCAAGGCCGGGACTGCAGGATTCGCATAAGCGTTCAACGCTCATATCTGTCAACCCTGGATACCTCTCTTTTGTTGACTGTACATTGTGGAATGAAATAAATAATTGAGTATGAGTATTGAGTATCCACGCCCAACGAGCCCCCGTTTCTTTCCACGATGGTGTGACTTGAGCTTTAGTTTTAAGATTCATAAAACTTACTGGGTAAAAGATGAACTTCGGTGTTGTGCGGTTCATTTCATGCTCTTCTGTGGAGTAGTTAGAACTTTTTTATTTGCAGAGGAAGTTTTGTTAATAAAGTTTTCTGAATAGAGCTGCCATTCGTACAGGATACCCCGGGATTTGTCCGGGTTTAGAGGGCGTCCGGGAGATTTTAGAAAGTGTGGTGTTTTAGTGTCAGGGAATTTCGACTTATTGAAAAAGAAGCAATGAATTAAAACAAATTTTAGTTGAAACTTTTGTAATTTTATTGTAACCCGCATGTAAACTAATTCTGGCGCTGCAAATTGCCGTTGACTGCCCCAGAAAAAAAACTTAATTACGCTAAAAATTAAACGTCAATTTAGGTGTAGGTAGCCCTATTTCTGAATACTTTCCTTCCTAGTAACAAGAGTAAATTGGACAAAACCACGTAACTGTATCGATTTCTTCACAAGGCAACTTCTTTTATTACACAATAACGAAACATCACGCCTGTAATCCCCGAAGGGTTAGGCAGAGAGAGGTGTACCCATTAGTACATACACATTTGGCACAGTTTTGTTTAAGTTCCATGTAATAGGAGGCGAGCCTATTGTTATCAACCGGGCACAAATCCAGACTCCGAGGCTATTACTGAGAAATTCCTGATGGAAAAACTCAATCATACTGCCCAGCCTGGGAAGCTCAGCAGTCGCGCTTTACGACCACTAGACCAACGAGGCAGTCAACACTAACAACTTCTTTTATCGAAACGTCAATACCACAAGAAAATAACGTAACGAAAAGAATTTTTTATAATTAAAAATTTCGAAACTAATTTATTTGCTAATGAGATCTGTCAATACTTTTTCACATACAATTTCCATCTGTACGAAAACAAAAATATCGTACAAAAGTTGTACCGTGTTCCGGAAACTTTTTGATTTAATAAATAATTCCGAGGACGTGTCATGCTAAGAATTTCGCTAGTGAGTTACTCGAATCCCGTTTTTCCGGGATTGTAAAAACCGGTTTTGTTTTAAAAATTTGCTTCTGCGACTTTGGCTATGTGGAAATCAAGTGTACCATGAAAGTTTATGGCACTTGGCAATATTGTAGCTTTCTATCAATGAAATAATTAGGGTTCCGTAGGTACCACAGAAAAAAAAAACGCAATCTTTATAGGATCACTTTGTTGTCTGTCTGTCCGTCTGTCAATACCCTTTTTTTTATAATTGGTCCGGTTCTTTCAGACCAAACAAAGATAAAACAATCATGCTTTATCTCTTTATAATGTGAGTACTGCATTAGAGACTAGTATATTATTACGTAGATGGAGATGGAAAAATGTAGTACTTATTATTTGAAAAGATAAGGAGGAAAGGAAATTAATGTTCATGAATTTAACAGACAAAACAGTAACATGATGTGAAAATTCTTTTCCATAGAAAGCGGACATTTCATTATTTTCTTTGTCAGAATAAATTACGTATTATGTTTTATTTCCAATTACAAGCATACAGAATTACTTTCAAGACATTTTTCATTTATTTGTATACTTACGAAACCATTTTGGAAAAATTGCGTTACAGATAAATTCGACCGAATTTAAGTTTTTTATGAGAACAGATCTCCAATTATCTGTTTTTAAATAAGACATTTCGAAAATATTCTCACTTTTTAGACATATGCAGGATGCATAGGTCTATAGGCTTATAATATGTAGAAAGTTTCATTAAAATCGGTTCATTCATTTCGAAAATAAGGACTTGAAAATTGGTATGAAAAGCCGTAAAGGCGTACAGTTTAACATTATACAAAAGGTACCTGCAATAGTTAAGTTACTTCGTGTTCCGCCACAATTTCTTCCCAATCCCGGTATAATCAGATTGTGGGAAGCACTACTCTCGTCTTACGTCAAAGTTTCGAACTTGTGTCATCTGCGAACTTGCTCAGTATAAGACAAAGTGTTTTCCTCGGGTGCTGTGGAATGAGGTGAAGAGTAGAACGATACAAATATAATTTTATACCTACTTTTATAATGATACCAGGTTCTTTAGTGTCCCACTGCAGGGCAAAGGCCTCTTTTCATATAGAGAAGGCATGAGCATCAATCACCACGCCTGCTTAAAGGGTATTGGCGATTACAGACTTAGATATATCCATATTATAACGCGAGACTATAAGTAACTATGTCTGTCTGTCTATTACGCTTTTACGATAAACCACTGAATCGATTTTGATGAAATTTGGTACAGGGTAAGTTTGGACCCCGACAGCTTTGTTGGGGTTCAAACAATGTCCTTATAGGATATTTTTTATTCGACTTCGTCTGCGTCCGCGACAAACGACATTTACGCGATCGAAGTTGCGTAAATGTCATTTGACATAGTTCTTTGGAGTTCAAACTTACCCCGTACCAAATTTCATCAAAATCCGTTCAGTGGTTTAGTCGTGAAAGCGACAGACAGAGTTAGGATACTGCCATGTCCCTTACGAATCTGACTATCATACATATATGTTTGTTAAAAGAAAAAAAAATAACTCAACTTTTCAGCTTTATTATATATACTATATCTATAGTACAACTTACCAATGGAGTTAGTCTATCTCTCCCAAGAGAACTACAAAAACACACGTTTTCAAAATTACCCTTTCTGTACCAATTGAAATATATAACATAGCCATAACAAAAGCATTAAACCGAAATCCGGTTCCTAATATACCGAAATTAATGAATCCCGGATAAAACGGGAACACCGGGAATTAGCCGGATAATGAACTAGTTGTGTTTTACCGGATTTAATTGCAGCGGATTTTGCCTCTCAGTCGGAAAATTTGTACAATAATAAGGTACAATATGGCTTAACTCTGTCGTGTAATGCTGCTGGATTATAGCTCTCCCAAATAAGAGGATTAGTAATAGCTTGCTAAGCAATTGCATACTCTAAGATGAAGCAACAGTGAGTCGCTTATGCATTGTACAAGTATATTTGCAGAAGTACCTAATGTAGTACTTTTTGAACACTTTAAAGCTATTAGTCCCAATAAATAATACAAGTTCGCTTCATAAATAACTTTAATTTAGGTAAATATATGTCGTGATAGGCTCATGCACGCAGTTGTGGTGGTTGTGGGTTCGAGTCCGGGCACGGGCAAGTTCTAATGTGATTTTTTATATTTCATATGTACAGTCGGTTAAAACTGTTGCTTGACCCACCTAACTGGCTCAAGCAACAGCTATAACCGACTGTACATTTTTGGACCTCACTGGTACTGGAGAACGAAAAAATCGTGAGGAAACCCGTATTTATATTTATAAATAAATAACTGACTTATAATAACTGCCGAACAACTGCACCAAATTGGATAATTCTTTTGTTTGGTACGAGGACCGTTAGGCCAGCTAGTAATTAATATAGTTAAGTCTGAAATCGCCAATCCGCCTTGAGCAAGCATGGTTATCAATGCTCGTACCTTCTCTGTAGAAGAAGAGGCCTTTCTCATGCCTTGCTAGTGGGACAATAAATAAGCTGGTACCTACTATTATTATCTGAAATGTAAAATAAGATTGTTTTGCAAAATCGAAAAAAAAAACTTCCGATCATTCTTTCACAAAAACATTTTACAATTCACTGAGTTTTGACGGCACCTCGTAATAAACCATTTACGTTGTAAAAAATCTTTCTTTATTAAATCTACCGCGTATTGTAAGATAGTACTTCGGTAAATCGGTACTCCAGTAGCCATCAAAGAGGTTGTAAAAGGTTTACCGCGTCTTTATGTGAAACCTATCAAGTATGAATAAGCAATTGAGTGATATAACTGTAGTAGGTACAGTCAGCAACAAAAGTCGATTGACAATGTTACTCTTTTATATATTATTTAAACAGACACTAAACACATAATGTACTGACTTTCAGAATTTCAGGTAATAGCTAAGGGTTTATAATATCTCAATTTTATATTCATTACGTTTTACTTTTTAATATTGTACTTAATAATTAGAATTTAAAAATCATAAATGTTAATCGACTTTTGTTGCTGACTGTACATTGAAAAACTTCACTGAATGAACGAGAGTTTTATTTTATTTTATTTATTGAAAGGGATATCAAACAGCTACAACATACAAATAGCATGAATAAAATATATAAAATTATAAAACTATAAAACAATGCTTCAGCCCACTACATTATCCACAAATAGACTCATTTTATAAACACAGTGAGCCGCTACAATAACACAGTTCCATTGAGCTTAAGAACAAATAAGTAAAATTTTATTGGATTTTTCCATCAGGAATTTCTCAGTAGCAGCGAGTCTGGATTTGTGCCCGTTAATGGCAATAGGCTCGCCCCCTATTACATGGGATTTAAACAAAACTGGCGAAATGTGGATGTACTAATGAATACACCTCTGCTTAACCCTTTGGGGATTACAGGCGTAATGTTATTAAATATATAAAATAAGCAATTAAGTATATACTTAACTGCTAATTTACCAATAAATCTGTTAGGTCATAACAACCCAGAAGTAACTTAAAAAAAATACACCAATTTGTATTTTGGTGAAGTCAAGTTTGTTACGTAATGTAACAAACCTGACCTGACCAAAATACAAATTGATTACCATTTAATCTACCTTACCCAGTAATCGGGTAATCTACCAAAAATAGAGGCCGTTTCCGAACGGACCAAAAACAATATGGCTTGTACACTTACAGCCGGGAAATGACGTCATAAAAACGATAAACCGGAAACCGCACTCACAGTCTTGGATTTAATTTTCCTGTTTTAGTAATAAGGCTGTGTTTATTAAAAGGTTAGGTTACAAGATTACCTGTAGAAAGGAGTTTAAAGGTAGAAACAAGCTACTATAATTAAAAAAATTAAAAAACACGACTGCAAAAATTGCACATACACACATCAAAAGTGTCTAGGGATCAACATCCCTAATCAATGTTAGGGATGTTGATCCCTAGACACTTTTGATGTGTATATTTGTACTTTGTTTACTCGACAGTTTTTTTTACGACGTTTTTTATTTACAGTGTAATATATTTTTTAAATCTACTTGTCAAATTCTAGACGATAAACACAGACACGACCAGACTCATTAAAAAAAAAATTGTGGCTGGTATATATTTATTTACGTTTTAGAGTGACCACACCGGTTTCTTTTTATTTTTGCCTATGTTAGCCTATGTTACTCGGAACGATACAAGCCCACATCCCACCCCATACATCTAAATCAGTTCAGGCGTTTAAAAGTTATGGTGGAATAAAGAAACTCACATACATACATACATACTTTAACCCTGAACACATAACACTCCTTTTTTGGGGCAGTAGTGTAAAAAAGTAAGCGAAATCTATTTTAACTAGCTTTTGGCCGCGACTTCGTCCACGCAGCTTCGGTTATCGCGGATGCAGACGAAGTCGCGGAATAAAAAGTAGCCTGTCCTTTTTTTGGGGTTCAATCTCCGTGCTAAATTTCATTAAAATCGGTTTAGTGGTTTACTCGTGAAAGCGTAATTTAACAGACAGACAGACAGAGTTACTTTCGCATTTATAATATTAAGGAAAGGATATAAGGACATAGGTATCTAATAGATTCATCTTCAGATTTGATTCAAACAATCAAATCTTACCTTTTTTTTGTTTTTTTGCATTGAATAGGCTCCAAAACTTCTGAACCGATTTGAAAAATTCTTTCAATCTTGGGAAGCTACACTATCCCCAGGGTGACTTAGGCTATATTTTATTTAAAAAAATTGGGGATCCGTAAGAAAAATCACGCGAACGAAGTCGCGGGGAGAGTACTAGTATAAAATACAAATATCGAGGCTGCTACTGAGAAATTACTGATTGAAAAACCCAATAACACTGCCCGACCTGGAAATCGAACCCAAGACTCTACGTATAGCAGTCGCGTTTCAAGCTTTAAGACCAAGAAGAGTAAGTAGGTACCATGGAGACGTTGCTTCTTCTCCACGTTAATTGCGGCGACAAATGAGCGGTAACTAACTTTTTGACAGCTTTAATTAATTACTCTAAAAGGCCATTAATAGGTAAATGAACTGTGACCTTTTAATTTGGGTTGGTATAATATTTATACAGTAACATTTGTCTGTTTGTGTGCTTGGAATTCCAGAACAAATATCTATTTGATTCATATTATTTTTGAATGTGCGTACCTATTGTTTGTCATTATTTTTATGGCTTTCTTTTTGGGAGGCCTATGTCTAGATTGGACGTTGGTTGGCTGATATGATGTTGTTTGTCGAGCCGTTAGTATGATTGTAACTTCAGAACCACCTCTCTTCCCCTCTCTCCTTCGTTCTCTCTCTCTCTCTTCTCTCCTTTGTATTCATTGGCAATCTTCAAGGTGTTAAAAAAAGTTAAGGTTCAATACTGGAAGAGATCGTAAGTACAACGAAAACTTTTATCATGAATTTACATTATTCTAAGCCCCCAAGGTTACCATTATTTCGGTTATGAAAAAGAAAAGCAGCTGTAGGTACCATACATGACCTTGTAAGACATTGCAATTTTGTATGGAACAGCTGTTTATTTTTTACAATGATTTAACTGCTCAGGGCCCGACTGTCATACCGGTATGACAGAACAATAGAAAATCAATTGTAACTCATTACGTGGGACTCGAGTAATTAATAGTTTTTATTTACGATGATTTTTTTTTTTAATTTTTTTTTAAATTGTCTTGATGGCCTAGCGGTTAAGGCTAGGCCTCTCATGCATGAGGGTGTGGGTTCGAATCCGGGCAAGTACCAATGTGACTTTTTCAAGTCATATGTACTTTCTAAAATTTGTCTTAGACATTACTGACATCATTTCGTGCCTCGTAAAGCACGTTAAGCTGTTGGTCCCGGCTGTCATACGTGGATCTTTGACAGTCGTTACGAGTCGTCAGAAGCTTGAAAGTCTGACAACCAGTCTTACCTAGGGGTATCGTATTACCCAGTTACTGGGTTATGGAGGTCAGATAGGCGGTCGCTCCATGTAAAATACTGGTACTCAGCTGCATCCGGTTAGACTGGTAGCCGACCCCAACAAAGTTGGGAAAAGGCTAGGCAGATGAGATGATTTTTTTTTAAATATAAATATATTCTATAGGGAGCAAATTCAGTCTTCACACATTCTCCCTTAACACTATTTCAGTACATAGCAACACTTTTCTATATAAAATAACCCACATGTTATTTGATATCTTAAGAGCGTTAGAACGTATAAATCATCACGTTCTGACGTAATGGAGCTCAGTAATAAAATGGCGAAGTCGGATGCTGCATCATATCATAGGGCAGCCGTAAAAGAGAGTAAAGTACATTTCCCAATACATCTAACGTACTTTTTTTAAAAGATATGTAACCTACTTACTTCGTAATAAAATAATAGCTTATGTTACTCGCTGATAATGCAGCTTTCCATAGGTAACAGTAACTTTAAATGGTATAAGTAGTTTTTGAGTTCATCCATTACATACAAATATACAAAGCTTTTCACTTTATAATATTATAGTCGACTGACTACCCTTTTGGTCTTTGACTGCTGACTGTGGGGTTGTGGGTACAATTTCCACGTCAGGCAAAGTGGTATTGAGCTTTTCCATTAGATATGTCTCAGTAGCAGCTCGGAGTTTGGAAGAAAGTACGTTTATTTTATTTTATTTTATTTTATTTATTTAGGAAAACAAACAGTTACACACTACAATAATATACAAACAATTCATACAGAGTGAGCAAGTGTATAACCCACGACATTTTCCACAGATTATAGAAAAGAGTAATTTTAATGCACTTACGTAGTGCGATTGCAATTAGTACTTACAGAATATCATTTTTAATATTGTGCTTAAAAAAAGAAGATATAACTAAAGCTAAACAATCATGCAAATACAAACAAGAAACATCATTATGTTGATAAAAATAAAAACAAATAACCGGGTTTTAAATTTCTAAAAGTTTTTGGCGGATTTGGCTTCGGAATTTATTCGCATGTAAAGCGAAGATATCAATATTGTTAAAAAAATTATTAAATTGAGTAGTAATGCGACATACGGGTGCGCGCAAGCCAGCATTCGTACGAGTTGATGTTATAGCAAAAAGTTGTCTCGCACGCACTCCACGGCTCATAGTAGTTCTTGGTACTACATAACAAATCTTATTACTAATATCAATACAGTCATATGAATGGTTGCATAGGTCAAATAAAAAAACATTGTATCTAAAAAGGTTCGTCTGGCTTTTAAGTTTAGTAACTTATACTTATCCAGAAGGTCACTGTAAGATGCTTGGGTACGAAAACAGCGGAAAAACATGGCTTTCAAAAATTTACGCTGTACCTTTTCAATCGCATCTGAGTTTAGTCGTTGGTCCTGCGCCTCATCTCTTACCGGTTGTGTTGGATTGTCATCCAATGGAATCTTCCAAGAGTGAGTGCATCCATGTTTGTGCACACACTTGTGCACTATAATATCTCCTTTCACCTTTGTGCTTGGCTAACCTAAAGATTGGAAGAATATTAGGTAGGTATATATAAGCACGAATGAAATTGCAAATAAAGTAATTTATTTGCTCAAAAAACCAACGGTCCACTTTAAATTGCCATAATTTTATTGTAAATAAAAATTGTATGAAATAAAACGAAGATCAAAGCTCTGTAAAAAGAGCCCATTTTCTACAGAGGAGAACTAATTTTAACTGACGAGTTCCTTTGAAGCGTTTTCTTAGTTAAAAGATATGTCTTTTCGCAGTTCATTTAAAAGTTTAAATGAGAGTCAAATAGAGATGAACTTAAAATAGGTTTCAACGGGAAATACGGTGTTAGAGGTTAAAAGGTCATCTTGTTAAGAGCTGAGTAATTGTCAGCTTCAAGCATGAACAAAACGATTGACGAATTTGAATATAGCTTACCTATGTTACTCGCTGATAATGCAGTCTTTCTTACATGTAGGAATTTTCAAAATATGTTTAGTAGTTTTTGAGCTTATCCAGTACAAACGAAAAAATACAAATCTTTTCTATTTATAATCATCTATATATATAAAAATGAAACCCGTTTTCCTTGGTCACGGCATCACGCGTGAACGGCTGGACCAATTTCGATAATTCTTTTTTTGTTGTGTTTGTTATTGTCAGGAGAAGGTTCTTATGAAAAAAAAAAGTCGGAAATGTAGGGTTAGGGTAGGGTAGGATAGGGGTAGGGGTAGGGTAGGGGTACGGTAGGGTAGGGGTAGGGTAGGGGTAGGGTAGGGGTAGGGTAGGGGTAGGGTAGGGGTAGGGTAGGGGTAGGGTAGGGGTAGGGTAGGGGTAGGGTAGGGGTAGGGTAGGGGTAGGGTAGGGGTAGGGTAGGGGTAGGGTAGGGGTAGGGTAGGGGTAGGGTAGGGGTAGGGTAGGGGTAGGGTAGGGGTAGGGTAGGGGTAGGGTAGGGGTAGGGTAGGGGTAGGGTAGGGGTAGGGTAGGGGTAGGGTAGGGGTAGGGTAGGGGTAGGGTAGGGGTAGGGTAGGGGTAGGGTAGGGGTAGGGTAGGGGTAGGGTAGGGGTAGGGTAGGGGTAGGGTAGGGGTAGGGTAGGGGTAGGGTAGGGGTAGGGTAGGGGTAGGGTAGGGTAGGGGTAGGGGTAGGGTAGGGGTAGGGGTAGGGTAGGGGTAGGGTAGGGGTAGGGTAGGGGTAGGGTAGGGTAGGGGTAGGGAAGGGGTAGGGTAGGGGTAGGGTAGGGGTAGGGTAGGGGTAGGGTAGGGGTAGAGTAGGGGTAGAGTAGGGGTACGGTAGGGTAGATGTAGGGTAGGGGTAGGGTAGGGGTAGGGTAGGGGTAGGGTAGGGGTAGGGTAGGGGTAGGGTAGGGGTAGAGTAGGGGTAGAGTAGGGGTACGGTAGGGTAGATGTAGGGTAGGGGTAGGGTAGGGGTAGGGTAGGGGTAGGGTAGGGGTAGGGTAGGGGTAGGGTAGGGGTAGGTAGGGGTAGGGGTATTTTTATATTGTTTATTTGTTTAGGGTTATTGTAGGGTAGTAGGGGTAGGGTAGGGGTAGGGTAGGTGGTAGGGTTAGGGTAGGGGTAGGGTAGGGGTAGGGTAGGGGTAGGGTAGGGGTAGGGTAGGGTAGGGGTAGGTGGGGTAGGGTAGGGTAGGGGTAGGGGTAGGGTAGGGGTAGGGTAGGGGTAGGGTAGGGGTAGGGTAGGGGTAGGGGTAGGGGTAGGGGTAGGGGTAGGGTAGGGTAGGGGTAGGGTAGGGGTAGGGTAGGGGTAGGGTAGGGGTAGGGTAGGGGTAGGGTAGGGGTAGGGTAGGGGTAGGGTAGGGGTAGGGTAGGGGTAGGGTAGGGGTAGGGTAGGGGTAGGGTAGGGGTAGGGTAGGGGTAGGGTAGGGGTAGGGTAGGGGTAGGGTAGGGGTAGGGTAGGGGTAGGGTAGGGGTAGGGTAGGGGTAGGGTAGGGGTAGGGTAGGGGTAGGGGTAGGGTAGGGGTAGGGTAGGGGTAGGGTAGGGGTAGGGTAGGGGTAGGGTAGGGGTAGGGTAGGGGTAGGGTAGGGGTAGGGTAGGGGTAGGGTAGGGGTAGGGTAGGGGTAGGGTAGGGGTAGGGTAGGGGTAGGGTAGGGGTAGGGTAGGGGTAGGGTAGGGGTAGGGTAGGGGTAGGGTAGGGGTAGGGTAGGGGTAGGGTAGGGGTAGGGTAGGGGTAGGGTAGGGGTAGGGTAGGGGTAGGGTAGGGGTAGGGTAGGGGTAGGGTAGGGGCAGGGTAGGGGTAGGGTAGGGGTAGGGTAGGGGTAGGGTAGGGGTAGGGTAGGGGCAGGGTAGGGGTAGGGTAGGGGTAGGGTAGGGGTAGGGTAGGGGTAGGGTAGGGGTAGGTTAGGGGTAGAGTAGTGGTAGGGTAGGGGTAGGGTAGGGGTAGGGTAGGGGTAGGGTAGGGGTAGTGTAGGGGTAGGGTAGGGGTAGGGTAGGGGTAGGGTAGGGGTAGGGTAGGGGTAGGGTAGGGGTAGAGTAGGGGTAGAGTAGGGGTACGGTAGGGTAGATGTAGGGTAGGGGTAGGGTAGGGGTAGGGTAGGGGTAGAGTAGGGGTAGGGTAGGGTACATGTAGGGTAGGGGTAGGGTAGGGGTATGGTAGGGGTGGGGTAGGGTAGGGGTAGGGTAGGGTAGGTGTAGGGTAGGGGTAGGATAGGGGTATCGGTAGGATAGGGGTATCGGTAGGATAGGGGTAGGATACCACGCGAACGAAGTCGTGGCGGGTCAGCTAGTACTATATAGGTTCCGACTATGACTTTGTCTATGTCAAGTGGGAACCGTAAATTTTGCCGGGATATAAAGTAGCCTATGTACTAATCCAGACTATAATCTATCTTTGTGCCTCGTGAAGATCTGTTCAGCCGTTCTGGAGTGATCGAGTCACAAACATCCATTCATAATAGTAGTAAGATTAGTTTTGAAAAATAATATTTTTTTAAATCTAAATATAATATAAACGAAAGGTCACTTACTCACTCACTCACACATCACGAAATATCGAAAACCGCTAACGTATAAAGATGAAATTAGGCAGGGAGGTAGCTTATAGTTAGTAGACGTCCGCTAAGAAAGGATTTTCCTATAAAAAAGTGAATCATCAGTGCAACTGCAAGATAAAGGTGTATTCACAGTGGTGTTAAATTCGAACAAATTATATTTTAAAAGATTTAGTTTAATGAATTTATAAAAATACACTTAAAAGTTTAAAACCAAAATCAAATCATTAATAAGTATCATATTTTAATAAAGATGACGAACGAACTATAAATTCCCCCCTAAGGGGATGAAACGGGGGAACAACAATTACGCGGACGCAGTCGCGGGCAAAAGCTACTAAAAAGATACAATTAATGCAAATCGTCATCAAAAGGCGAGATAGATACCTACATTTGTACTTTTCGCCCTTTCAGATAAATATCGGTGTAAAACCAAATTGGGTCCTATGGTTACACAAAAAGGTCTTTTCAGGAACGTTTTCAGCGGGATTTTATCTCCAATCTTCAGTGTTCGAGTGATTGGGTTCCGTGATTAATTAAATGAGGGTATTTTGTGACCTTTTTGCTATCGATTGAGGGTTGGTACCTACTATTCTGTATAGGGTGAATAATGTCGCGTTTGATAAAATTGTGTGAATAATTCCGTGTTTTAACGGTTAGGAATGGCTTTTGTCCGAAAATTTGAATTTAAATTTAGAATAGGTATAGCTCATTCTTAATTTAAAAAAATGGAATGTTCTGATTTTAAATCGAATAACTGAGCTTAGTTCGACCAAAACGAGTTCATCCACAATGTCTCAAAAAACTATAAACTCTTCTACTTCACACATTCTCATTACAAAAATTGTCTTGTTTACGAAACGAGACCATTTTTCAGGGTTCCGTACGAAGATATGGTAACGGGACCCTATACTAAGCTCCCGCTGTCTGTACGTCTGTCCGTCTGTCTGTCATCGGGCTATAATTCATGAACCGTAATAGTAATATTTTTTCAGAGTTTATATTACAATGATCGCTATAACATAAATAAAACAAAGTTGGGTTAGTTACACCATTTAAAACTTATGAACGGAATTTTACGTTTTTTTTTATTTGTCTCCGCCCCGAATATCAGAACAATTATTAAAATATGGGCAAAACACACGATATAAGAAAATATAGCATTTATTGATTCGGAGGCGGTTAGTGCGCCGGGTAAGCTATTACAAAATATAATAAAGTTAAAAAATTAAAGAAGTCCCCATATTGTAGTCGTGGGGACTACAATATGGGGACTTCTTTAATTTTTAACTGTATGTACTTAATGTTAAATTATTGTAAGATGGAACCCAATATTTATAAATGAGAAATCCAGGCAAACAGGCACACTAAAATATATTGCGCACAATAACGGATAAGTTCCACTATTTCTGTAACAATAACAATTTTCTTTGAGAAGATAACGTAAATATTTTCAGGAATTTCTTGAGCGGAATTATGTAGGAATGTGAGTGTTTGAATGTATTATTGAGTGTGAATGTATTTCTCATGAAACAATATTTAAAAAAAAAAAATTCTACTCTTAAATTACGCGGTAACATGAATGAGTGAATGTTTTATTTGCCAAAATATAGGTCCTGTTTAGAGCCCGAGGCGCGGGCCACTATTTGTACTAGGATTTATTATGTATATACCTACTTCAGATCGAAACATGTATTACAAATTAACTTTCTATATTTATAACTTTCGATTAAGGCGCTACTTACCCCGACCAAAACCTTGTTTTTAGTCGTTTTTCAGAGGCTATTATCTCATTAATTCAGGGAAATAAACGACATCTAAAAGCACTTTATTAATGTTTGATATCTTATCATCACATTGCACTGCATTCTAATTTTGTTAAATGTGTTAAAAATACATTTAAGACCTCCTTGCAAAATAATGACTAAAATTATTGATTATATGCTTCTTTTGCTTAATCTAACATGCTATTAATTTGAGAATTGCACTAATCATTAGATAATTAAAAAATCTAAATAGTACACGTTTTATTTTATTTCAAAAGTTCGCTGTGTTTTTTATATTAAAATAATTCCGAAAAATTGTGTGAAAACGAGAAAGAGCTGAGATAAGAAAGTGGCGTGAGGCAAAGAGGGACCGAATGCTCAAGGTCATTTGGTCATGGAAGCGCCTTAATATTTGAATTAATATCAGTTTTCTAAACTTGGGCTGGGCGCTTTAAACAAGTAGAGTAAAAAAACTGTTTCATTAAATAAAGTACAAAACGTTTATGTAATTAAGTACTAAAAAATATTCCCGTTTTAAACAATGAGCTATCTGCAAAATATTTTAACAAAAATAGATCAGCGTTGTTTGTCCAAAGTTAAACCTAGCAGAACAAAGCATATCCCACGTCGACTCATCCGTCAACTGTTGCCACTAATGTGGTGAGACGTGTCACGAGGACGTGACAGTGTCACGGATATATGACGCATACAATCCCGGATTCCCGGCACACTTCCAGGTGACTATTAACCTACTAATGTTTTAGGAGTTGAGTGGATTGCTAAAAAGTGAGATATTTTGACTTTTACAATAATTTGGGCGCAATAAATTCTGCTTCATAGTTATAATTGATTGTAATTTGTGTTTGTTTATGTTTACGAGTTGATCTATAAAAATAAATAAAATTGAATATCTGTTTGTAATGTCAAAATAACGGCTTCTTACTTATTTCATAATTACGGAAGCTAACACGGTACTTGTACCAAAATAGAAAATTTGTTAATTTTCGAAATTTTTGTTTGTCTCGCTGTCTATCTGTTTGTTTCAGCTTATCGCTGGGTCGATTTTGACTGGATTTTACTGGCAGATAGTTACTCAGGGTACTTTTATTTTATTAAAAAAATATAGGGGCTCGCGCATAAAATAAGAAAAACCTGCAGCCTGCATAAGCTAGTAAAGCTTTTCTTGGTTAATTCCCACATAGGAAATATGAAAACCTTTCCTAAATAGTCTTTCTTAAAGTCCTTTTTCCCTCACACCAAGACCTTTTCTTGCAAGGCAACACAAGGGATATAACACAAGCTTTTATTTACAGCTCAAATACAAATAGTTCTCAACACGAGCACTCGATATCCACGCGACATTCGCCGGTATCGCCTCGAGGCACGTTCTGCAATCATATCGGTAACAATATACTGCTCTAATAGTACAAACTTACATCTATTATGTAGAAAAGGCGGAAAGTAATAACCGGCTCAGTGCCAGTCGGACTTGTAGACGAAGGGTTTCGTTCTACGTACTATTTTATACTATAAACATGTTTCTTATATTATGTGTACATGTGGTACGACACGAAACATCGGTTGCATGCAACTGCATAGGGTTCGTGGCAATATTTAAAGTATCTATAGTTATAATTTTCAAAACTGGTTATCAAAATAAAAAATATGTCGTAACGTTGGAAAGACCTTCAATATTTTAAAATCATAGTGGATAACATGTCATTGTATACTACTGTTTTTTATACCTCATCATCTGCCTAGCCTTTTCCCAACTATGTTGGGGTCGGCTTGCAGTCTAACCGGATGCAGCTGAGTACCAGTATTTTACATGGAGCGACTGCCTATCTGACCTCCACAACCCAGTAACTGGATAATACGATACCCCTAGGTAAGACTGGTTGTCAGACTTTCGGGCTTCTGACGACTCGTAACGACTGTCAAAGATCCACGCAGACAGCCGGGACCAACGGCTGATCGTGCTTTCCGAGGCACGGAATGATGTCAGTAATGTCTAAGATAAATTTTAGAAAGTACATATGAATTGAAAACGTCACATTGGTACTTGCACGGATTCGAACCCGATCGAACAACCTCATGCATGAGAGGCGCCTTAACCGCTAGGCCATCACGACACTGTTTTTTATCCTAACTAATATTATAAATGCGAAAGTAACTCTGTCTGTCTTTCTGTCTGTCTGTCTGTCCTTTCTTCACGCCTAAGCTACTGAACCGATTTGTGTGAAATTTGGTACAGGGTAAGTGTGAACCCCAACAAAGGACATAGACTACTTTTTATTCGACTTCGACTTCGTCTGCGTCCGCGATAACCGACATAATACGCGGACGAAGTCGCGGGCAAAAGCTAGTACCTAATAAAAGATTATCTCTAGAACCACTCGATACTACTGGATACCTAGGTGTGATGTAGCTTAAACGATCGTAATAAGGGGTAGAATATGTGGTTTCCGGAAATGTGATTGTTCTCTTAACACCCGATATACCTATACTATATGACTATAATAGCTTTTGCCCGCGACTTCGTCCGCGTATAATGTCGGTTATCGCGGACGCAGACGAAGTCGAAGTCGAATAAAAAGTAGCCTATGTCCTTTGTTGGGGTTCACACTTACCCTGTACCAAATTTCACAAATCGGTTCAGTAGTTTAGGCGTGAAGAAAAGACAGACAGACAGACAGACAGACACAGACAGACAGACAGACAGACAGACAGAAAGACAGACAGACAGACAGAGTTACTTTCGCATTTATAATATTAGTAAGGAAGTAAGGATTATGTAACTTTCGGCTTCATTAAGTGTCTTTTTAAATCCGTTAAGTATAGGTTTCTTTAACGTACAACAAAATAAGAAATGTCACATTTACGTAAAAGACTTATCCTTATACACTTTTGTGTTGGTAATGTACGAAGCAATTTCGCAAGTCATTTAAGAAAAATGGATAGAAATATAATAATGTTTGGTTTCAATTTTCTTTTCATCTAGTATGAAAGGGCAGACATTTTCTTTTCATTACATTCTGTATTGCTTCGGTCGGATACACTTTTAAGGAGGTGGTCTCTATTTGGATTTTTTTTTATGTTTGACCTCCGATATTTATCAACCGATTTGGAAAATTCTTTTATTTTTTGATGGATCCCACTGATTGGTCCTATAGAAAAAATCATCAAAATCAGTTTAGTTCTGTGGTTTTTAAATTAGATAACAAAAAAAATGTCATCAAGGTAAACGAAATTGTGTATTTTGCTTTTTTGTGACTTTTCAATGGTGTTTATCTTGGCAATACAAAACAACAAACAGTTTATTATATTCTTTTAGTTGTTCACTCTTTTCAATATCTTTTCACAACGAATTTGCATTTTAAAACACAATGCTTCATTTGAGTCGCATCTTTTGTCCTAACCCACACGTGCGATCTTTCTTTCTCTGCCTATTATCAAAAAATTGCGTCTTACCCGACCATAAACAAAAGAGGGCTATAAACAAGATGGTGATATAATTTGTGGGAATCGCGATGTGGGGCAATATAGGGCAAGGGGCCTACGATGGGCCCTTCAATGGGCCACGTGGTCGTACTGCGCAGTTTATTTTTATTGCGCACTGTTATGGTAGCTGATTTAGGAGAGAGATATTGTTCATAGTCGTCTGATGTCGAGATATACTTGTACTTATCTTTGTATGTGATGGCGGCGTTCTGCTTAAAGGAAAGTTGTCACATATCTGTCTTATCTAGTTTAATTTTTACATTTTCGTGTTTTACTAGGTAGGTGTGTAGGTGTGTTGTGTGCATAGAGAATGTATGAAAAAATAATTATCACTGATACGGAACGGTGCCGGAACTGTGGCGGAACGGTGGCTTCACCCTCTTGTTTTGTCATCAAAGACTTACCTAAGTACATCCGCCAAAGATGTTGTTTTTTGAGTTTAACCCGTAGATGAAGAATTTATACAGATGCGAGCGTCAAGCTGCCCATTTTTTTTAAAGTAAACTGGCATAGACAACTAGCATGGTCTATGATTACTGCTCCGCTCTTGTGGATTTTAGCGTGTGGTTAAATAGCCTTTAAACCTTCCTCGATCAATGAGCTGTATAATGCATACATTTTTTTTTTAAATCACAATAGATCCCCATATCTTAAAACAATATTATTTTAATATTACTTTGCCTTACTAATTACAAAGCAATATTAAAATGGTACTGCTTTTAGAGATGGTGGTAGGCCCCCAGAAGATTTACAGATGTCAATAATACCTTATTTTTTTGGCAAACTGTTTGGCACGTTTACCAAACACTTTACTTCAAAGAACTCAAGTAACGTTCAATTAAAATTGTAATTTTCCGACGAAATTTAAGAGAAACTGTCTGAACAAAACACGAAGTTTTAACAATGAAAACTGATATTCCTTTGTCTCTTCACTACATATTTTCTAACTAAAATATCGTTTTTAAAAAGTTTTAACAGCAGACAATCGATTGTGAAAAAAATTGCTGTAGAACAACCAGTCTCTTTTCTTTTAGTTTTTAAAACACATTTGAACTAAGAACGTTGTTTGTGACTGTTTAGTTTTTGTTTTATATTTCGAACAAAAGGACCAAACAAGTCGTAACCTTAGGTACTGATGTAGTTTTTTATTTTATGTTTCGAACATAAGGACCAAACGAGACGCAATCTTACTCAAGTTCTAATTAATAATATTGTTTTTGCAAACTGAATATAAGATATCATAGATGAATAGCGTTTTCTTTCAGAAGAGAGGATACAAAAATGTTTTAAAATATGTGAATATATTTAAATCAAATCTCAAATCTTTATTGCAGTCCATAATGTGAAAAATATTGATAAAATAATGCCGATTAGGATAAAAGCTTTTATGAGGCATGGTATCTCACACAAACTTTAGAGTTCAAAATCTTTGAAAGAAGAAGGGTCTTTTGTGACCCAGGCCCGGCGCAAACGAAACTAATCTCAGTTGTTTAGTTATTGAATGTACTTCAAGAATATGTTTTTTTTTTTTTCGATTTCCGTGGCTAACCTACTGAAACTGTCTTCGTAAGGTAAAATATTATTATTTACCTCAACATCTGCCTGGCCTTTTCCCGACTATATTGGGGTCGCCGTTAGGCTTCCAGTCTAACCGAATGTAGCTGGATACCAGTATTTTACATGGAGCGACTGTACATCTGAGCTCCACAACCCAGTAACTGAGTAATACGATACCCATTGTTAAGACTGGTAATCGGACTTTCGGGCTTAAAACCTAGACCTAAAACCTTTTTAACCGACTTCAAAAAAGGAGGTTCTCAATTCGACTGTATGTTGCTGTTTTTTTTTTGTTTTTGTTCGTTTTTGACGCGATTTCTCGGTCAATTGTGAACCGATTTTGAAAATTCTTTTTATGTTAGAAAGAATGTATGCTTCAAAATTGATCCCATAGAAATATTGTCATGATCTGATAATGAACTTCGGAGATATGGAACGGAACTCCTCATAGGATCATAGCAGAACTTTCGTAACAAGTAAAATTGCTTTGTTATTCGTGTAGTCGATGACTGACTGAAGGAAGAGGGGAAGGGGGTACATCGAGGTAAGTAGGTAGGCACTAAAAAGTGAAAAATAACAACTTAAAAAAAAAGCAACTATTTTTGTGAAAATGTTTTATCAAAAACGAATTCCTAGTTGATCTGTGTTATTTATGCATCCTAAAAAAAAGCGTCAGCGCATTACCTTAGGCTGGCCGCACACGCTCAGGTTATTTAAATGGATCAAGTTTCATGAGTTATCTTCGAAGACCATGATTATTTGACCACGGATAGATTAGTCAGCAATTATCTTCAGTACAATAACCAAATCACAATACGTGTACTGCTCGTTATTGAGGAGGTTAATTGTTTGTCTCCGAATATCTACATCAGATTTGCACGAATTAAATATGTGACTACAGGAGTATACGTTGAAAATTGGTCGACAACTGGCGGAGCAATCGGTAAACATCACTACATAGTATAAAACAAAGTCGCTTTCCCTGTCTGTCTGTCTGTCCCTATATATGCTTAGATCTTTAAAACTACGCAACGGATTTTGATGCGGTTTTTTTTAATAGATAGAGTGATTCAAGAGGAAGGTTTATATGTATAATACATGCACCCGTGCGAAGCCGGGGCGGGTCGCTAGTACATAATAAAAAAAAATACGTAGTCGAACTTTTTTTTAAGTTGTTTAGCAAAAGCTTTTTTTGGGGGCTATGGTTTTGCTTGTTGTTATGTACTGCCACCGATTTCCAGAACTAAAGTTATTTTTTTCGCTGTAGTTTTTGGTTGTCTTTTTTGCGAAAAAGTTTTTAATTTTTTTAATGCAATATTACTTATCGTTAATATTTGAAATCCTTACAAAATGCTCTTTCAATCAATACCTCTCACGATACATTTGATTTTGGAAAAGAAGAGGGGGGAGGGGTCGACTTACCCCCTCTTCTTTCAGTCAGTCATCGACTACACGTATAAACGAAGCAATTTTACTTGTTACGACAGTTCTGCTATGATCCTATGAGGAGTTCCATTCCACATCTCCGAAGTTCATTATCAGATCATGACAATATTTCTATGGAACCACCTTAAAAGTATATTCTTTCAATTAAAAAGAGAATTTTCCAAATCGGTTCAGGCGTCTTCGAGTAATCGGGGAACATACCTAAAAAAAAACAATACAAAATAAAAAAAAAGATTTCCACGAATTGAGAACATCCTTCTTTTCTTAAATTCGGTTAATGAATAAACAAAAAGTATTGTTTCATATCCAGAAAATGAAAATTATTTGTCGAACGAATCCTTTTACAAGGGCAATTTTAACTAAGTTAGCCACTGAAATTAAAAAAAAATATTACTGATAATTGATGTACATAACATAATGCAAAAACCAAGATAGGTTTCGTTTGCGCCGGGCCTGGGTAAATTTTGTATGGATCGTGACCCTTCTTCTTTATGAACCGTTTTTAGTTAAGCTTGATGAATCTACAAGATAGGTAAGTTTATAGAGTTAAGTAGTTGAGAACATTATTGAAAGATAATTTTAAACTTAATATAGAGAGATTTAAAGTTTTCTTTGCATTAGAGATACCGTAAGGCGTAAACACTCTTATTTAGCACAGTTATGGTATGGACAACATAGAAGACATTTCCATATACACGTTGGAAGGGATTCTAAACATCGATTATTGGATAAGTATTTTCATCAGTTTCTGGACTGTTTAAGTGTTGCACTTATATATGGATCACTATATATTTTTTTATAACCGACGAAAAATTTCATCGCTACGGGGTCTTGATTAATGTACTGAATTGATAATTTTAATTCCACCCTTCATAATATCTAATCATATGCAAATTGTTTAGTCATATGCAAAGTTTTATAGGTAGGCAAACAAATATAGATTTAACATCCAGTGAACAATTTAAAATGGGACTCAAAAGAATAGAAGTTGCTACAGAACAAATCAGCGATGTTTTGTTCTATTTTTATTGACGCGTCGCATCTAAATCGAGGTGTTTGTTTTCCAAACAATGGGTGGAAAACAGTATAAAGATTTGAACGTGTGATTTTTACGGAATGAATGGTTGTCGTTTCCCTTGGGTGATCTATAAAGCAAGTATCTTTAAAAAAGTGCCTTTAGTTTGTTGCAATGGGCAGAAAGTTTATTTCGAGATCGTCACTACTAAAACAACTAAAAACGTTTTATATTATTTTTATCATACACAGTAAGGTAAAAATAATACGTAATAACATAACATCATCACGCCTGTAATTACAGAAGGGTAAGGCAGAGGCGTACCCATTAGTACACCCACATTTCGCCAGTTATGTTTTAAGTCCCATGTAATAGGGGGCGAGCCTATTGCCATCAACCGAGCACAAATCTAGACTCCGAGGCTAAGATTCCTGATGGAAAAATCCAATAACACTTTGCCGGACTTGGAAATCGAACCCAAGACCTCATGCTCAGCAGTCGTGCTTTCCGACCCCTAGACCACATTAGCAAAATGCCGCCATGATGCATTTTTCAAACAAACTCTTTCTGCCCATTTTTCTTTTGTTTTATTATAAAATAATTTAGCTTTTTAATCCGGTCTACTGTGGTTCTGTCTCCATAATGAGATAACCACAAGATGAACGAGGTGAAACAGAAAAAACTGTAGTTTTTTGTTCATTACCATTTCTTACCTGTGGCTTTCTGGTTTTCCTTGTCAATTCCTGTGGGAAATTCTTTAGTTGGGATGAAAAAAGGTTGGTTCGTTTTTTAAGGTGTGGTTCTTGGTAACAAAGGAAGTAAATTGTGAATTTATGGATATTTAAATGTTTAACTTTTACGTAGCAAGTCTTGGAATAGGAAAAGATTTTTTAACTTTTGATTACTTAAAATTTAATCGTCTAGAATTTAATCGTCTAGTTCCACCTCGGAATGCGAGATAGTCAGCTATTTTGAGGTTTGTAATTAGCTATTTGTTATTATCACACTCTTTATATCAATGGTTTGTTAGTCTATGAGTCTTCTGTAAAATAAAATAAATAATAAAGTTGTATAAACCTTTATTTTGATGCTCTAAAACTTGTCTCACACATCACTAGGTCGTCACAATATTTTTTTTCATTTTTATGTTACAAAAGTTAAAATAATTTTACTAAGTACCATTTCAATAGAAATTTCGGGGTCTCATCAATAAAAAAGGATTGATTTACATCAATAACTAAATATTTAGTGTTATGTACCTTCTATTGATTGCTTTCAGAATCTGAACCATAAAAATAATGTCTTTATTCTTCTTTCACTGTTCATTGGGCACCAAAAATACATAAAGTAAGATCTTCTTCGCTATTAACACTAAAATAACACGATCGTATATCAAAGTCTTTCATAATAGCTGTCTGTAATCTCACACCATTTGGCGTAGCACCCGCCTATGGGAACTGTGGTGACGTCACAACTTTATGACGTAGTCAGTTCAATGTCAAGCTTCGAAATTTAAACTTATTGTTCTTTTTTTTTCTTTGTGAAAGTTGTTTGATTTTTAATTTTTTGAATATAGAACGGTTTTCGAAAAGGATTTATGTAAAACATTTTATTAGTTTGCGAAAAGCTCTTTTATAAAAAAGTAAATAAGAACTTATTTTATTTAGCTAGGGTTGATTTAAATAAGAGTGTAGGTATAATTATTTAAATCTATTTTGATTTTGTATTGAGTTGCTTATTTATGGATGTAAATACATACCTATTGGTACTTCATTTAAATGAAAAAAAAAACGTTGATTTTAATTTTTCTTTAGTCTGCATCTATAACTAACCGAAAAGTTCGTTTGTTTATTTGGACGCTCGAACCTCAAGAACTACTGGTCCGATTTGAAAAAATCGCGAAATATAGTCCGTTTATCGAGAAAAGTATAAAGTATTACGTTCTATGACATCACGCTACGACCCACGGGAGACGAGCAGAGACCAAAGACGGCACGAGTACAGTTGATGACGTAACCCTAAAATGACGTACTCATTTCAATGTCGCGCTTCCGAAGTTCCTATGTAACTGTTTGTTTACAGAAGCCCAGTTTATCTTGCTTTTCACGATATGTTTGCGTTAGGTTTCTTGTGAAATTCGCCGATACGTTTTATGTGTTGATTCGGTATACTGTCTATTTTTGAGTTATTTGTAATGCTTGGGTATCTTGATATATTTTTGGGTTGTAGGTCAAAAATATATATATATATAACAAAATCACGGGCAAAAACTTTACTAAAAGAAATCTTCAAATTGTCTGGCTTGCCACATAAAAATAATACATTCATCATTCTTCATTTAAAGTTTAAAATATATTTTTTTACGACTTTTTACTTCCAGTCAAAATAAGTAGTAGAGATAAAACAGTTTTATGAACCAGAATAGAGTAGTGGTTGTACTTTAAAAACACGTGTCTCTGCTTGACCCAGAAATAAAAAATGCAAGAGGAGCAGTGAAGCGATGTTAAGGCGCACCTCTAACTGCGTCGATAGGGGCTTCGTTTAAATTCTGCGTTTGTAAGCTTTTCCTTTATAGTTAAGTAAGATTGGTCCTTCGATTGGCTCTAAGGACCAGTAATTACTGTGATAAATTGGGGTTTCCTGATCGTGTTTAAACTGTTCATGGATTGAGTTTTGTTTGGACAAGAATTTTTAATGTATTGATTTGGAGTCAGATTCCTTGCTAATCTTTAATTCATGACGCGATCAGATACATTTTAATGTAGTAAATAATGAATAGAATAATGTATTATAATGCAGTTTTTATTTTGCGTCACTAACACTTTCGAAAATTGCTCCTAAAGGAAACGAATAGAAAATTTAAATCAACAGAGAAGTGAAGTTCATTTTAGCTTTTCCTGTGTCCTGGTCCGGGTGAGTTTTCTTACAGATAAAAATAAAAATCAAAATATATAAATATTATTATATAAATCAGGTTAATAGGTCAATAATAATCAGGAGTACACTATTAGCGAAAGAATTTTCAGAATAAGAACAGTAATTTCGGAGATCAGGTTTGTCTTTTTGTTTGAATACACTATTCAAACAAAAAGACAAACCTGACCAGACATTACGCGTATATGTATTCAACAATCTAATGACTCGTCGCACGTTACACTTCAGTGGGTATCAACCACAAAAGCATCACACATTGGCGCCGCTAAGATTATGAATGGGTGGCGCTTAATTAAGAAGCGGGTTCATTATATACACATCAAAAGTGTCTAGGGATTAACATCCCTAACAAATGTTAGGGATGTTGATCCCTAGACACTTTTGATGTGTGTACATTCATTTGATGACATTAATTAATGTAACATCGGACGCTGGGAGGCAACAGAGATTGGTATCTGTCGTCAAATCTTTCATGTTATCTAATTTGCTGAGAGTATGCCCTCTAGTATTCTTAATTAGGACAAATGTAATTAAGCGTTTGAAATAAATATTTTAAAACTTTTTTTTTAAACAGTAAGTGTAGAGTTTCTTGCTCATTGTTTTCCATATAAAACTACCTTTTGCAAGAGGCAACTAGATTCAATTTTTTTGTTGACTTCCAAAAATGCCTTTAATGGTATAATTGAGAAAATGATTCGACTTTGACTTTAAGTAAATTGATACTAAACTAAAGGCGATCAAAAGATATCTACCGCAGTTTTTTTTCTGGGAATTTTGTCAGGTTAATGAACAAGCTTTACCAGTTTTTTATTTACGGTCGAATGGCCCGTGGGCTATTCAGTTTGGGCCGTTCAGACTAAATACCTGGGTATCATATTCCTCCTCCGGATATCATATAGGTATATTACCTCACTGATCTAGTGGTCGCAAAGCGCGACTACTGAGCGTGAGGTCTTGGGTTCGAGTAATAGGCCGGGCAAAGTGTTATTGCGTTTGTCCATCAAGAATTTCTTAGTAGCAGCTCGGAGTCTCTATTTGTGCCCGGTTGATGGCCATAAGCTCGTCCCTATTACATGGGACTTAAACATAACTGGCGAAATGTGGGGAGCTAATGGGTACACCTCTGCCTAACTTTTTGGGGATTACAGGCGTGATATTATGTTATCATATTCCTCCTATCCTCAATATTTCTGTCATGTTTAGATGACGTTGGTTTGGCTCTAGGGCCTCAGTCTATATGTAAATCTAGACGATTGTAAGTACAAGTAAGTTCCTTTGAATCTTTAACGAACTGTATTCCTTCGTGTCTTGCTATATAGTTGTTGTATCTGGAAGATAAGTTTTGTGTTAAGACTGCTTCGAGCTTCGTTTGACAACTTCTGGATTGTTTTAACATGTACCCTTCCCTGTCTCTAACAGATGTTACAGACTCTGTTTTTTTGCTAAAGTTTTGATAGTGTTTATTATTTTATTTTGTCTATAATGAGCTGGTTTGATCGTCGTGGTGGCCCAATGATGGAGACGTCCGCCTCTCATGCATGAGGTTGTCCGTTAATTCTTACGTACTTTCTGAGTTTATCTTGGACATCACTGATATCGGCGAAGGAAAACGTCTTGAGGAAACATTTTTTTTTCACGCGATTTGGTACATCTTTGGTTACTGCTCCGGTCCCCTGAGTCTTGTGTGATGTTATATGGCCAATACTATACCTCGATCATATCCAGTCTAAAATCCGAGATTAGAGCTTTTAAATAAACACACAAAGAAACAAATTTGGAAACAGATTTGCCGCTGGCCTTTTCTTAGGCCAAAGAATCAGCATTGCCATACAATAACTTATGGGAACTTGTCCCAGCGAGTTTTGACGCCAAATGATTGTGTTGTGTATGTGTATGGTATTTTTTATTGTTTTATCGTCTTTAAAGATAATGTAAAATTTTCCTAGCTAATGTTATTCGACCTTGTATAGTAACCAACTGAGAAAATAAATCTACAAACATAAAATATGAAACAACAAATAAATCCGTCCATATACAGGATGTAACCAAACCCACATTAGCATCTACAAAACCATTAAATTTTCTTCAATTCTGTAAATAACCTTGTTTATTTATACAAACAAACAAATACATACAAAGATAAATAATATTATGTCACAGTAGAGCAATGTGTTTAGATACGTCGCGTGAAATATTTCGCGAGTGGAAATGATGGTGTGTGGTCCAAGTTATAAGAGGAAGCGATTATACTATAACTATTATTTTAATGTTAAGTTATTGCTAGTTTTATTTATTAATGCTTCTTCTTGCTTAAAGCTTCAGCACGAGACGCCGTCCGCGTAAAAGTCCAGTATACCATAAAACAGCTTATGATACTCGGCAATAGTGTAGCTTTCTAGCAATGAAATAATTTTTGTAATCGGCCCTGTTCTTCCATTACAAACAAAAACACAAATAAATAAAAAACAACCAACTTTACCACTTTATAATATAAACATAGAAAGCTAAAGGACGGTGGATGGTGGTGGATTGCATAGACTTTTTCCATGGCTTTATGGTCAAGATTCTAGATCTTCAAGAAATGAAATTTTTTGCCGGTTAAAAAAAGTTTTATACAAAAGTGAAACATACACAGTTCTTTTTAAATAACCCAAAAAACATTTGAGTCACGATGTCCTTTCCATTTTTATTACATATTATAAAACTCGAGGTTTCTTTGTCTGACTGTGAAAATTTTCTCATAATAAATGAATGTTTAGTTTATTAACGCTCTATAGCGAAACAAATCTTTTAACATACAGAATTAATAGAAATATCATAAATGAAAACTGTTCAATTTGCCATGTTATTTAATATGGCGGTAATTAATGTAGATATCTTTAGCATTCGTTGTTTATTTAGCATACAAATTAATTATTATGAGGCAGATAGTAATATTCAGTACTTAGTACGAATTTGTATCGTGTTATAAATTAATGTTAATTTGAGTATTAATATCACAAAATAATTTATTACCCTGTATTTACAGATGCGATTATAATGAAATGTTTTCGAAAATGAATATGTTTTAATGTTTTCATTTTTTTTTTAATGTTCAAACACATATTATATATTTACTAGCTTCCGCTTGCGACTTCGTCCGCGTCAAAGTTAATATACTTATTGTCCCACGGGAACCGTATATTTTTCCGACATAAAAAGTAATTTAAATCCGACAATAAAATTTATAAAACAACAATTCATATTTACGTTAAATATGTATAGATTACAAATTACACATTACAATAATTATAGTTACAAAGATCAGTTACATTCTATTTTAATTGATTCATGCATATTTATATTTAAACAATTATTTATAACTAGCTTCCGCGCGCGTCTTTATCCGAGTCAAGATAAAAAGTTAGTACCTTTTTTAAAATAAAAACTTTTATGTGTAGCCTATGTGTTATTTTAGACTATAATCATCCAAATCCGCTTAGCCGTTCTGGCGTGATTCAGTAACAAACATCCATCCATCCATGTCTTGTACAGTCGCCAATAACAAGCTAACCAGCATGTCTTCTAATTAGAAAACACATAAAAAAATAACACGGAACTTAACACTAGAAAATAAAAAGAAATAATGAACATTGAATATTAAAATATTTTGTCACAAGTACAAGAAATTGTAACCAAAAACGTTTTTTCTCTTTTAATACGGCGTCTGAGTAATATATTAGAGAGAACATGAAGTGTTGCGTCGAATTTATAGCTATACGTAAATTATTTTGTTAGCGGTCACCGTGAACACTTGAGCGATGATCGTGTATGGTATAAATCATAAGAGAAAGAGGGTATAGAAAGTACGAACGTTTTTTTAGGGGGTAGAAAAAATGCCTACAGTTGAAATGGTGGTTTATTGTGTAAGGTTTGGATGGTAAGAACATTTAAAAATATAATAAACCATCCAACTATGTCATATGATACGCGTCCACCCTTTATACCGGTACTATTCAGCTACAATTAATAGTACAATATTATTAAGATTGTCTTTAAGATGAAATTTAGTCACCTTCTCGTCTCCGCGACAATCAATGTCAAAAATTGAAGGTAAATTAGAAGCCTTTTTGACAGATTGAGTGACACTAAGATTAGATTGCGACTGATCCTGAAATTGCCTCCCTGCTAAAATACCTACTTTCTGGCACCATTTACACTTAATCCATACCATAAAATAAATCCTTTCCGACCCATAAACAGCAACTAGACAACATAATAGGTCCAAGCGTTGCCCAATGACATTGTTGGCAGATTTTACTCACAAGTTGTTACATTTTTAACTAAAACACAGTGAAAATTGCATTTTTGCTGTGTCGTCCGCAATTTGGATGGTTGCCAGTCTTTTCTGGCCATATTTACGTCGACCTCTTCAGCCAAATGGTTTTGGGAAGAGATGGATACTTAGTATTATGCTTATTCATAATAAGCGTATATGCGGTATGTGTAATTTGAGATCTAAGGATTTATTAGGTAATGAAAAAAATTTTTTTGTTTTTATTTCTCTGTAGCAAGTCTGGATTTGAGCTCGGTTGATGACAATAGGCTCGCCCCCTATTACATGGAACTAAAACATAACTGGCGAAATGTGGGTGTACTAATGCTGGGTACACCTCTGCCTAACCCTTCGAGAATTATGGCCGTGATGTTATGTCTTAAGTGTCCGGGCAGTTTCTTGCTCGTTATTCTTCATAGAGGCTTACCTACGTTTTGGAACGAGCAACTAGCTTTAACTTTTTGACTAACTCTCGGACTCCTAGAAAATTCTAAAGTGCCTGTAAATGGTCTGATTGAAATAAATGCTTTGACTTTGACTTCAGTCTGTATGTCAGAAAACATTACGTTGGTGTTTTATCGGCAAAGTTGTTTTTGAAGATTCCCATTTAAGCTGTCAAACGTGCAGTTGACTTTTCAAGCTTTTAAAGAACTTAAAATAACGCGACCATTTTTCCGAAAGCTTTTTCTTTTAAAGTCTTTCATGAAGTCAG
The DNA here is from genome assembly GCA_949316365.1 of Hoplodrina blanda. NCBI lineage: Eukaryota > Metazoa > Arthropoda > Insecta > Lepidoptera > Noctuidae > Hoplodrina > Hoplodrina blanda. The sequence continues at coordinate 14,094,591 of OX438581.1, forward strand.
TGACCTTTCATAAAATATGTGAAAGCACTATACTTTTATGGCCCTAACGTTACCAATGAAAGTTCATGCAAAGTTTTAGACTATAAACAAAGCAAGTTCTAAAAGGTTTTTATAAAATTGTAGATTAAATATCTACACTACTTTAATCCAGAGGTGAAATACATCGAGAGTACTTACCATAATAGGTATAAGATAAGAATAATCAGACGGACAGTTGGGTAGTTGACACCAATCTATACTTATAATATTATAAAGCTGCAGTGTTTGTTTGTTTGTTTGTTTGTTTGAACGCACTAATCTCTGGAACTACTGGTCCGATTTGAATGATTCTTTCAGTGTTGGGTAGTCCATTTATCGAGGAAGGCTATATGCTATATACCATCACGCTACAACCTACGGGAGCGGAGCAGTAACCAAAGACGCGGGTGTAACCGCAGCGGACAGCTAGTATCCAATAATTCCAAAATACACTCTTAAAAATCACTATATTTTAGCCTTGAAAACTCGATTAATTCTAAAATATAGGTATATTTGCTTTAATTAATAAATAGGTTGTCAATTAAGTTGACAAATAAGTGACGTCACAGTGTGCTGTTGCCATACAAAATCCATGAGGAAATCATCTTTTGACAGCTTGTAAAAAGTATTTCGATAGATTCGTGTGGTCAATTTAATTTTGTAATCTAATCAATCTAATCTCAGTCTGTCAAGAAGCCTCTAATTTATCTTATTTTTTGTCAAGTTGTTGACATAAATTGTCGCTGAAATGAAAATGCGGCTAGATTTTGAACGTTATTAAATACGGGAATTGGCCTTCTGAAGGCCAATTAAAGTAGGTAGTTTAAAATGTAGTCACAATCTCACAACAGAGACAATCAAATTAAAAAAATGGTAGGTAATTTATAGGCATTTTTGATCGTTCCTAAAAGTTATTAGAATTGCCGCCATGGTCTTTGCTGGATCCATTTATGTATCTTGTAAACACCATTCTGTGAACTGTGAGGGACAGATTCGTCAGTTGCAATAGAACGAGCATTTGTATGTAAATTACCTAATAAACAATTTAAACAAATGTAAAGATCACTCATTGCCGCTTTGTTTTCTTTCCGTATGGGTCCGCCTTTAGGTTGAAAGGTTAAACAAACTTCAAAGTCAGACGACCCTTTTGACTGTCAACTTGTCAATCAGAAAGGTGGGGAGCGGTAGCTACTATGCCGGAGTAGTTTATCTCAGGGGTTCTCAACCCTTTTTATACAGTGACTTCATTTACAGGTTGCAATTTTTTTTGGGACGCCTTTATAAAAAAGAAATATTTGTATGTAGTGTTTAAAGTCATTAAGATTATTTTAATAATAAATATATATTTATTATTTTTATTTAATTAAAGAAAATAAATTGTAAAGATTATATGTATAATAATTACATTTCTTTTTGTTTTAAAAGCGTCGCCCTATACTTAGAATTTCTTCTGTATCGTGTGTGGGTTTTTAAACATAATATAAGCTCACTTACACAAACAGCCAGATCCGGAACCGGATCCGGATTTGTAGGCCTTACAAATGTTTGTTTCGTGTGAGAATCGAGCCTGCAACACGTAGCGCTACAGCCAATCGCTCAGCCACTGCGCCAACCGTGCGTCTTTTGAAAATAAAACAGTATATATAACCCTTAAAAAGTTTCAAAGTCAAAATGTCGCGTAAGTTAACCTGCAACTTTTGTGTTGAAATTTAATGGCTGGATATACGCGCCATTACTTTTTTAACTATACAATAGATATCAGCGATAAGAGTACTAAAGAGTTTTACCACATAGGTATTGAGTAATAGTTATTACTTTTTACGAGGAATTTATTGCTCATGCGCATAAAGACTTATGTAGGTCGGATTTATTAATACTTCGAGTACATTTTGAATTTTTATCTGAAGGAAAATCTTTTCTTTTTTTATTTGGCTGTTATACCTAAAGCTAGTAGAAGGCAGCATAGGAAAGCTCAGACGATACCAAAACAGGCCAAAAAACATTGATGACGAATAAGAGGAAAAACCTCAATGTCGACATTACTCAAAGAAACATTTAGGGCAAAGAAATAATCCGGTCAAGTGCGCGTCGGACTCACACACGAAAGGTTTCGCACCACAATGTACTATAGACATTAGACTTCTCTTTTAATTGTTAACTTTATTTTATTTATATTATTTTTGTTATAACTGCCATAGTATACTTAATACAAATATACTCTGTGAAAAGAAGGATGGCGAGAGCGGACCCAAAATTAATGGAGCACTGTGCAAGGTCTAATTTATATCAATTATAATATCAAGTTAATAAGTGTTGTACAAAAAAAATACAAAGTTTTTACAAAACGGGAATCAAAAGTTATCAATTATCCCTATTTAATAAAAAATAATCATCGTGCAGTTTCTAAACGAAACTTATAGTTACATTCCTTTCTAGGCTAATGATTAGATAAAAAGTAGTTCGTTTTCGCTTGGTAATTTTCCGTCTTTTATACTTATACATCTTGTTAAAAAGTTGTTAAATATTTTGAAAACCCATAACGATGAAACATACGAACCATGTAAATAGACCGTAAAAAAAATAAGACCCATTATTTTGATACATCATACGTAATGGATTACATGAAACGGAGAAACGGAACGTCAGTATCAAATTGACACTGACGGCATTTTTGTTGACATTTTAGTTTTCAACTAGAGTTGCCCAACTGTCGATAGTTTCTCTATCGATAGATGACCTCGAAAACTAGTAACAATGTTAAACCACTGATACTATCGATATCACAAATTAACTAATTGTACTATTGATTGGAATCAAGAGTATCGATAGGATCGATACTATTACATGATAATACTATCAATAGTATATCGATTTTTTTAAGTAATACTATCGATACTAATGATAGTTTGTAAAACTATCAATAGTACGAGTATTACAACATCGATAGTTTTATCGATAGCTCACACTATCGATACCATCAATACTATCGACACTATTGCTCCTAAACATATGCTGGACTTCGATAGTATCGATATTATCGGAACTAATACTTTCCATACTATTTTTGAATATCATTATAAAAATACGTAAACTGTATCATCTATCTATAGATAATATGGATACTATCGATAGGCTATCGATAGTTTAGCGATAGTCGACTATCGATAGGCAACACTATTTTCAACGGTTAGCGTTGTAAAAAACAAATAATATATCGGCGATTTTGTAAATTCTTGACGACTTGGCTTTACCTTTGGACTGATTATGCTGTATACCAACCTAAATTACGGCATTTACTACTGGATTACGATTTGCAAGTGATTTGGACTTTGTCAAACTGTTCAAATGCGGTGCATTATTGTAAATTACACAGAAGACATCGCTTGTCCGAAAAAGTCCTCAAATTGTTAAAAGAGTTCAGAGATGGGTGTACCCGCGCGATGTGAGTATATATGTGAACTAATTTGTTGAATTTCTGAACAAGAAACCCTACAACAACTAACAACTCGACCATTGTAATGTCTGTGCTGCATGTGGCAATCTATTTTGAGAATAAGGAGTAGTTGAAAATCAGTTTCTTCATCCTGACATGACTGAAATGGTAATCCGAATAGAAAACATTATAATAATATCTGAATGGATAAGACCCCGTGTTTAATGTCGAGCATAAATACTTTTTACATTGTAGCGACATCTATCGCACAGCATGTGAACTACAACTCAATGTCTGAATAGCGTAATATGTAAAAAGTATTTATGTACATTAATAGGTATGTAAAAAGTATTTGTGCTTGAAAAAAAAAACCTAAAAAGAAAGTAAAGTGTAATGTCATACCGCAACCATGGAAACTCTATAAAACAAAGATGTCAAATTAAGATTAATTATTTTATAACAGCAATAAAAATGGTTTAAGTTTTATCAAGCAGTATTTTTAACTATTTTTATTGACCAAAAGATATGATAAAACACCCCGACAGGTTGGTTATGAAATTAATAAATTATATTCTTTTTATCCATATTATTATATTTATATTGTATTTGTATTTTTGTCAACTTTTTACTTGTTTATTGTTTCAGTTAATCTTTAACAATAAAGTATGTGTGCCATGCTATTTGCAGGCAGAGTGGTGGACAGTTCTCACAGAAACTCTGCTCTTGTTGTTGTTATCGCCATTGGACATAAATGTGGACTCTTGCTCACATGGTATGAGCATTTTGTGGTACGTGGATTATTCCAGACACCAAAGCTATGTCGCTGCACCAGCTAGCTTCTTAGATAATCTTTTGATTAGGTAAAAAGATTATTTATTATAAAATACTATCTAGGAACGCAAAACAAGATTAAAGGAAGATACAATGTTTGTATGTCTTGAATATTTTACAAGTACATAATTACAAAATAAATAAAAGTTTTTAAATAATAAATGTTGTTTTATTCAACAATACTCTGGTAAATGTAGATAAAAGTACATCAACTGTGCTTTTAAAGAATATTCCAGGAGTTATAAAGCTGCCTCCTTATCCTGTGATATTATGCAAAAATATTAATTACTGGTGAATCTGGCTATACGGGTATATCGGTGGGTAATTAGCATCGGAATAAAAATAAATAATAATAATATAGTATGTATAATAATAACCAATAATTGCGAGTCTTAGATTATTTTAGGTTATAATCTTCCACCTTTCATATTTTTTTTCTCCCAACTTTTTCAAACTACTTTCCATTTGATTTTTGGTTAGCCTTAAGTCGTTCTTTAACTGCAAATCAGTTTCAATATTACACACTACTTCTATCACTGGGTCCCAAATTACGTGTACTCTCGCCATTCTCCTTTCAAGTGTCTACCTATCATGTTTCAAAGATGACAAACAGGGCAGAAGGACAGACAGACAGTGTCCCGTAACTCTGAGTCTTAGTAACAGGGTCCCGTTTTGCCCCCTTTGGGTACAGAACCTAATTTTGTTTCACGTGAGAAATACCTTCCACCTAGGAAAACCGGACGGTTACATTGGACTCTTATCAACTTTTCTACCACCATTAGCAGTCCGGTATACACTTAATATGCGACCCAGACTGGTATAGGCTGGTTTTCAGTGGTCCTCTTAAAAGTACTGAACCCTCCAGTCGGGGGCGCGGATCATGCGTAATGCGAATACCGGGCTTGGTAGCCCGGTATTCGCATACCCCACGGCACGTACCCCCCTCGAGAAACCCCACGGTTCCTCCTGCTACCATAAGTCCTAATTTATGGTAGCAGGAGGAACCGTGGGGTTTTAGTCGGTATGAGTCTGACATAACCCTCCGTTATCCCCAAACGTCCATATCCATATCCATATCCAATCCATAAGGATTTTTCCACGAAAAAAAGAGGTAGTAAACCCTAAAAATATTTTGTGACACACGTAGGTTGTAGTTTGGTTACAAATACAATATAAATAGGTACATACATACATCATGATATTGTCCTATACACAATATGGATCCTAAATAACCGTGTCAGGAACAAGAAATTGCTTCTAGACAGTATTCCTATCCGTTATTTTATTTGTTCATCTTTTATTTCGGGTAATACGAATGCTAGACTCAAGGCCCGTTTGCGTCAGATAGGATTATCTTTGAATAAAGTAAAGTAAAGTTTATTTATTTTACTGTTATTACAATGGTTACCTTATAACTAGGTTAACATAATAATTATAAATCAGTAACATTTGGCATTTTTGGTAAAACGGTGATCCCCAAACTAGGCAATGCCTGTATCTTGGGGACCAGAGTTGTGATATAAAATAATCCTTGCTATTGGGATAGTTAAATATAATATTATATAAAATTCCGAGGTACTTGCTAATACAAGCACTACATTATGTAGGTATTTATGTAATTTAATATCGCCTAAGTAACTTACTCTAAGTTTAGTTTTTTGCGTGAATGGGCCTAATTGATTAATATATAGGTTAGGCATAGGTGTACCAATTAGTACACCCACATTTCGCCACTTATGTTTAAGTCCCATATAATAGGGGGCGAGCCTTTTGCCATCAACCAGAGACAAATCCAGACTCTGAGGCTGCTACTGAGAAACCCAATAACATTTTGCCTGATCTGGGAATTGTACCCAAGAGTTCATTCTCAGAAGTCGCGCTTTGCGACCACTAGACCAACGAGGCAGACTTTTATTTTTGATGTGAATTTAGGATAGCTCGCAATGTAAATACACACAAACGATGTTATTGTGCTTACGGGTGCATGTTAAGTACCGGGAAATATAACACAATTTCTTTCTTTTTCAAAGCGAAGATAACATTATAATGATGTCTTTATTGTATAATCTTGATTCCAACTTTCTCCCATTCACGGAAACTTCGTAGCAACACACATAATATTCTATGGTAAGGTCGTGAATAGGCAAAGTTTATCCGGAACAAGTAAACAAGGGTGGCACTTTAGTACCGCGATACTTTTTGTGACAAACATTCTTTCATGTGATCGCACATTTGTTTACATCAGTGGTTCTCAACCTTTCAGTTTGGAGGGACTATTTGATGAAATTTTTGTCGAGCCATAAGCAGTTAAGCACAGAGGCCCTTTTCCGAAAAAAAAATCCGATTCGTAGTTTTGTATTTTGGTGCCTAAGACGCGTCGTCAACTCTTTGTTATTTAATTTACTAACTCCTGCGTGCGACTTCGTCCGCGATTTTTTTTTCACCCGCTTTGATTTAGGTCTTTAGTTACTACTCCTCTCTAAGGGTCGTAGCGTGATGTTACATACTTCTCATTATTTTCTCCAATCCGACTCCCAGTTCCAGAGATTAGCTCGTTTAAACAAACAAACCAAAATTCATTCCCTCTCGCCCCGGAGCATGGCCTGAACCAGGTCCGGACGCGAGAGGTCGCCGCCGCCTATTGCGTCCGTGAGGACACGGCGGTGCTCTGCCCAAGCGGGGCAGACCTGCACCGTATGCTCCACCGTGTCCTCCGGGCGGTCCACACAGTGGTGACACCCGGGCGTTTCCACCCACTGAATCCGACACAGGAACCTCCCGAAACAACCGTGTCCGGTGAGGACCTGCGTCAGGCGGTAGGTGAGGACGCCGTAGCGCATCTCCAGCCACTCCTCAAAGAGGGGTCTTACTACATTACTAAGATATGATGACAAAACTGCGATGCCCGTTGGATGTGGGCAACGCAGGACCGGTCCTTAAGGCCTATGTCCAGCAGTGAACATCGTTTGGCTGATATGATGATGATGATGAGATATGATAACGTTGCGGACCACTTCTGATGTTTCCAGGGACCATTAGTGATCCACAGACCACTAGTTGAGAACCACTGGTTTACGTAAAGTATGGGTTACTTTTTCGTGAAAATTCCTGTAAATATGATAGGACGGGAAAATACTTTCCGTAATATTTTCTTTCATAAGTTTTTGCTATTGAACCTTTTGCCGTTTATGGGGGAATTGAGCACTATGTAAAGCGGAACAAATTAATTTTGTTTGTAGTATGGAATTTATTTGTTATTTTTTAAGCTTTTATTTAGCTTGCACTGTTCGTATGAACGTAAGTAATTATGTGACCTGTCCTTTCTTTGCAAACTATTTTTCGACCATTATTGTTGGTATCCAATTGAGCTGAAATTTTGCATACACCTTTAGTTTTGATGACAATACAATTTCCGATACTCAATATAATAATTTAAAATTATAATTTTCAACTAAAGCTTGATTAAAAAAAAAATCTTATGAATATAATTTATTGTGATTTATCTTTACAAAAAGGCACATAGGTTATTTGCAGATGGTTTTAGCTACTGCTTTGCGTGTCGTGTGTTCTTTCCCGCACGGAATAAATATTTGTATGACCTACAGGTAGTTGTGGGTCTGGTTGTTTGTGTAGGTTTATATGTTTGTAAACGCACCCATGATAGAGGAGAAATACCTTGTAAAAAAAAAGTGCGGTCGGGGGACCGCCAAGAAAGAAGTTATAAAATTGCAATAATGACCAATAAAAATCAAGTATGAATGAACCAAAAGCAAAAAAAATAGATTAAATAAAATTTACACGAGTTTAGAATTGAGGTTATACAGCTGGCCGCGCACAATGCCTGCTGCTTCAATTTTGATACCTGCACGCACATACATACACATCCGTATATATAATAGAAATAGACAGAGAGTAAGAGAAAGAGAGGGAAGGTCGCCTGAAGGGGTATAACAATCGTCACGTAATCTTCTTCTTTATCGTGTGGGCAGTAAGGTCTTACGACCCCACACACCCTAGTGTCAGAGTTTCTAAACCGCCTCAAGGGCCTCTGACATGGTTTGAATGGAACAGTAAGTCCAGGTTTCCTCACGATGTTTTTCCTTCACCGATGCCAGTGATGTCCAAGATAAACTAAAGAAGAAGAAGAAGAAGATTACGCGTATTTCAAGGAGCGTTAAGGAACTTTGTTCAAAAAGAAAAAAGAAAAGGAACTCTATGAAATTTTTGATTTATAAGCATTGGCTGTGTGTATATTCTTTAGTAACTACCAAAGTTTGCTTAATCATTTCAGTACGATCCGTCAGTTATATCAAAACATTGATATTTAAAAACCAAATTCAATCAAAGCCTCCGCTTTCAATCGACGAGTCAATAGATAAATAATTTATATTTCAATTCCCGAAACAGAGCGTTCTTCATTAATATTCGGTTCGTCATAATACTTGTTACAAGCCGACTATAAGTACGTTCTACGTGAATTAATGTATTCGTAAACAAAGCCGCGGTATGATCATACTGAGTGAGACGCTTTCTTGTGTGAAAGCTGTCTTTATAAAATTATAGGAGTACGTTCGAAGCGTTAATCATGTGTTTGATATAATATTTATGTGTATATTATCCTTGACTGTATAGCGCTGTGTACAGTCAATAAAAGAGATAGGTATGCAGAGTCGTCAGATATACCTAGTTGAAGATTTCTTAGAAACCGATAGATGGATTAAAATGTAATTTAATTAAAAATATAGGTAATAAACAGTTCGTTAATTAAGTTAAGTTTCAATCTAAGACAACTTTAACTATATCAAACGACCCTGGATACCTATCTCTTTTGTTGAGTGTACCTACTGTCTTGTCTACTATCTTGTGCTTTCTGTAGACTTTAATAAATCTTTTTTTTTCTGTAAGCATAAGTAACTGCATAAAGTCTGCCTGTCATAAAAGCAGTAAGCCCATTTGACCCGGTGAAAAATAATAGCACTATAGGAATTCCTTCGTAGTGATTTTTTTTTGTACTTTCTTTTTATTTTGTTATTTGTATGTTTTGTAATTTTGTTCTCTTGGTAGTTTAGATTTTTAAAATATTTAATTGTTTTGTAATTTTGATTTTTTGTTATTTTGAGTTATTGTAATTTTGACATAATTTGCAGTGAAATACGAAAATATACAAACTGCCACTTTATTTACCAACTTTAAGAAATTTAATTTACCTTTAATATACACATTTCCACAACTCAAGAACAGTAATTATGCAAATGAACATATCACAGAGAGCCATGCAATCATTATTCATCCACATTACAAACAGCTTTTAATCTTCGCGACTGTAACGTTGGCGGTACGTGGTACAACGTCTTCAGCTCCGAATTTACTCTAGGTTAGGGTTGTGTTGAGCATTTTGAGAGACCAGGTTGAGCATATGTTTTCACCAGCAACGTTTTTTTTTATCACCTAGCAGCCCTCTTCTGCTGCTCGTTATTGAGCTCGACTCTAGGCGTTTGTTAAGATCGTCTCTGCACCTACCCCGAGCCAGAGCATATTATGAAGAATGTAACTAGAGGGCTAGCTATTCTTGGCCCAAAGAATCAACATTGCCTTGTAACGGGAAATGCGTCCAGCCTTTAAGACACCAGATAAAGATGGTTTTTAAGGCTTTGCAGTATATCTATTCGATTAATTTCGTTGAGGGATCCAAGACAGTTGAATCGTTTCTCCAGGACTCGTCGAGCTTCATTGCCTCGGCGCTTTTTTGGCGGTCTCCACTGTTGATTCTGGCTTCCAGGAGTTGTAGTGGATAGGAATATTGTGGCGGGCTTGTCCTAAATAAAAAAAAAACTTGAGAGGTGTCAAGGGACACCCGGATGGAACGAAGTTATATGAGAGAGAGAGAGAGACAGACAGAGAAACACGCGCACGCCGCACGGCTTACAACTATAGCGAAAAGTGTCGTTACAACTTTTGGTCTTAATTTTTTCCGTCTAGCCCCCTTTCGCAACGCGCGATAAGGAACTTCATTCCAAAAATATATATATCTATTCAAAGTCACTTAAAAACCAAATCGTTTTGATTCAAAAAGCCTTCCCAGAAGACTCGACAACCCTATTCCTAAATCATACGTAAAGACTAAGCTTTATAACTAAAGGAAACTTCTTTAATGAGGTCGTCGCGTGTCTGAAGACTAATGAGTCATTGTTTTAATGATATCAAGGGCAGAAGGTGTAGTGTTGAATAGGAATAGTTAATCTTTGTAAGAATTGTTAGCGTCGAACCACGGCCGCGGCCTTGGTGACAGGGAAAGTGGGAATTTATTAACTACGTCGAACAATTTGTAGAAGGCCAATTGTACTAATTAATAACCTTTAAAATCTAGTCGCAATCTCATTTCAGCGACAGTTAATAGTCAAAAGGCACTTCTGAATGTCATATACAAGAAAAAAAAAGAATTTAATCCAGTTGCCCCTTCCAAAAGGTAGTTTTGCATGGAGAAGAATGGGCAAGAAACTCCATACACGACGTACTCTTTTAAAATAAATTTTACAATATTTACATACATATTCATACATAATTGCACGTGAATGCAATGTCCCTTAAATAAAAACTACTATATTATAGCACGCAAAAGGTAGGTATGTACTTAGGTATTACAAATTAGGAACCATCATCACGATTTGTCTGCTTGAATCGGCGCTAGTCGTTGCCATTAGCAAATTGTGCAGCAGAATGATGATCGCATCGTGATGTTGACAAATCACTTTGTGCCTCAGTTCTCTCAACAGCAGTAACCAATTTCCATGAGGTAGTCGACCAACAACTTAAATATCCTCAAAACTGAATGCTTTATAAACATAGCTTGCATTTGACCCGCTTACCCGGGTTACCCGGTTCACCCGGGTAGTAATACGGTTGGAACGTCGCCAACTGATAACGCCGTCGGTCACTTTACACCAGAATGTTGACCCACATGACCGGTATGTTAATGGTCTGCCCATGTGACCGATTTATGCATGTGCAACTTAGGTTCAGTGTTACTTATATGTTTTAATGTGAAATGACTTATTACGGGGTTTAAAAATAAGTACATCAAACTGACAATTAACATCGAGCATAATTTTTGCTGGGAAATGACTTTTAGTTTTGATTTAAAATAATAGTTAAAAAAACCTAATTAAATACGCGCTTTCGTAGGTACGGCACTAACAAGTAAAGAATAATTATTAAGTGTGGGTCGCTTGAAAAGTCTTTTGTTGTGAGTGTCATCCGGCTACATCATCACATTAGTTCAATGGTACCATATTATTGTTTTATCATGGGTATTACATACATTTGCAAAGCTTCAAATCGATACGACAATTAGAAGTGGGTTGAATTCGATTTCCAAGATTTTTTTATTACATATTTAAAAAAATGGCGAACTCTGGACTGCCAATGAAACCTGCGAACACCTATCCTTCAATGAAGGCTGATTTACTTATATTGATTTAGTAATTCATGTCTCATCCATTGTTGGAATCCATTAGGTTCGGTTTCCATCCAAGCGTAGCGAAGAGAAGCGGAATCTCTTCTTTTCTCTTCTGACTGCCTCGTTGGTCTAGCGGTGGCAAAGCGCGACTGCTGAGCATGAGGTCTTGGGTTCGATTCCCAGGTTAGGCAAAGTCTTATTGGATTTTTCCATCAGGAATTTTCCAGTAGCAGCCTCGGAGTCTGGATGTGTGCCCGGTTGATGGCAGTAGGATCGCCACCTATTACATGGGACTTAAACATAACTGGCAAAATGTGAGTGTACTAATGGGTACACCTCTGCCTAACCCTTCGGTGATTACAGGCGTGATATTATGTTATGTTCTCTTTTGAATGATCACTCTGGAACTTATGTACAACTAGCTGTTACTAGTGTACATAAGTTCCGGAGCGATCATTCGTGTTCACATATAAAGTTGTCAAACAGAATCCATTGTTTTACCTGGTTTTACCGACGACTGCATTGCAGTTCTACAGGTAAAGCGCGGAACATAATAACCTCAATATTGCACAGTACGTCGGTTAACATGAAATTGCATGCATTGTTATCATTCAGTTGGTAGGCGGTTGGGGTAATGTGACAATACATTTGACGTTTTCATGTTTCATTTGGTTTCTATTCTTTATTTTAAGGGTTCTAGGGGTTTATAAACTTAAGGATTTTGTAAAAACCAAATTTAAAAAAGTGCCGTGGAGTTTCTTGCTCGTTCTTCTCCATAGAGGCCTACCTCCGTTTTGGAACGAGCAACTAGCTTCAACTTTCGGACTAACTGACAGACTCCTTGACTATTCAAAAGTGTAAATGGTCTAATTGAAATAAATGTTTTGGCTTTGACTTTGACTTTAAAAAGAGAAAAATAATAAATTTTGTGATTGCATAAAATCGTCCCTTTATTTTGTTTAAGGAAAACTGTGCGGTCTACTATTGTCGGTCTACCAGTAATTTTCACGATTATATTTGAAAAATATGAAGGAATTATTCCTGATATTTAAAGTGTTTTCAATCCATAAATTCTTTTGCAAATCATACCGTAGGTACTTACATTGAAACAGTTGAAATTAAATTTTGAACATAAATGAGTTTTTTGAATTCGTCTTTGTACAATATTTGTATAATATTTTCCATTTGAAGCAAAGATTTCTGTATGCAACTAAAATTGCAGTATTTAAAGTACCTCGCATACCCACCGTAATTGCTTTTGCCTGTAGCTATGTCCTAGAATAGCAAATAATTTGTTAAGAGACAGATGCAATTCTACGACCTAAAATTCTGTTACAAATGAACGCGAAAGTTTGTGAGGATGGATGGATGGATGATTGTAACTCTTCAACGCTTTAAGCGCGGAACGGAATTAGCATAACACATTTTTTTTAAGCATGGGACATCATTAAATGACTTCTTCCGCTCTGCACGAAGCGGAAGGGAATGTCAGACTCTTACTGACTTAAACCCGTCCGTGTTCCTCCTACTGCCCTTTGCGTTCCAGAGCGCGGTACTTAACTCTTTCGAACAAAATCCGCAACCCTGGCAGAACGCACGCATAACTTTGCTTACAGGGTGCATCCAATAGTTCCTCCATCTTCAGGGAATTTAAAGTTTAGCTATATAACATTTGAATCTTGAATTAGTAAATTAACGTTGGTACTTTGATCATCAATATCTCCGTAATCAAAACGTACCAAGTCCAGAACGAAAAAAAGGATCGCATAAACTCGCGCCTTTTTCCCATGGGGGTAGGCAGAAACCACAGAACGCCACCTGCTACGATCCTTACATACTCCTTTCGCCTCATCTACGTTCATACATCTCTTCATACAAGCACGCCGGTTACGAGTAAAAAAAAAAGGATCGCAGTAATGGAAAAAACAAGTAACATCCAGCTTCGTGAAGTGTTTTTTTATTACACCCGTTATTTGTTTCAACAACACTTGACACACAAGACACTCCCGATTCGTTTCCGACACTCCGGACACAACAAAGACTAATGAGTCGAGTCTCTCTGTTCACAGCTTTATTTTTAGACATTCCGTTTGTGAAAGTTTTTTTTTAAGAAAATAAAGCTGCTACTGGCTTATTGCGAAAGATGTTATTTTGATTGTATTTGTTTTGTCAGGTGTTAAAACTGGATTTTCGTATCGTATTTTATTTTCTTTGAGTATTTAACACATTGTGAAAAAAAGACAGCTTATACCTAGAGATTTATCTATGAATATTTAACAGACAGAAAGATAAATAAGTGTAAATAATAAATATTTTAAAAAGCAAGCATTATAATTTAGTGTGGCGTAGTCTTGTCGGCAAACCCTTTCACTTGATACCCATATCATGGGAGTACACAAATAACAAGTCCGTCCTCTTGGCTGGTCCACCATATTGGATTTAGAATGACGTCACTTAACTCACCATGCATTGTCATCCAAACTAAATGTGCATGCAAAATTTCAGCTTAATCGGTTGAGGGCAACTGCTTTACAATTCAGTTGCAAGATTTGACCCGAAAAAACATACATTGCAAGTTAAATAAAAGCTTGTAACAATGAAAATATTATCTTTCTTACTTTTTATACTAATCACAAACATCAAACATTTACGACCCATCTGTGTCAAAAACAGGTTCCTACTGTTTAACATACGAGTAACAAAGAAATAAAACATTACATGGTCTCATCTTCATCATTACTGATTTATGAACGAACTAACAGTATTAAGCCGATGACATGAGACATAAATCAGCTTGATTTATGCCAGGTCCCATGACGTTGAGGGATTATGATATTACATGTATTTAATAGACTAATTGATGGTCCTTTAGCCGTAATGGGTTTAGTTATTGTGAGAACATTGTTACAGTGTACTGAGAGGAAATACTTTGATTAAAAATGGCCTCAACACAAAGGAAAATATTGGTCTTTTGATATTTAATAAGTCTTAGTTAGACAATATTGGTCTTTTGATCTTTTAGTCTTCATGTGTTTTTACAAGCTTTTATTTACTTTCACCTGTCCCAGTGTCAGTGGCTAATCATCTTATAAGTTTAATTTGAGCCACTTCCCGATGTTCGATTGAGCTGAAATTTAGCGCATAATTATGTGCAATTCTGGAACTTCCGAGCTTCATTGCCTCGGCGCTTTTTTGGCGGTCTCCACTGTTGATTCTGGTATTCAGGAATTGCAGTGGATGGGAATAAAGTGCTGTGCTTGTCCCAAAAAACTTCATGCATAAGAGGCCTTAATCGCTAGGCTATCTAGACCATCCTTCCTACTCTAAAATATTAAATAAAAATCAGCTGTTCCCTACAGAATTGTATTATTACAGCACGATGAAACTGAGTAGGTCCCGTAATGAAAGTTGTTTTGTATTCATCACTACATAGTATAAAACAAAGTCGCTTTTTCTGTCTGTCTGTCCCTATATATGCTTAGATCTTTAAAACTACGCAACGGATTTTGATGCGGTTTTTTTAATAGATAAAGTGAGTCAAGAGGAAGGTTTATATGTATAATACATGCATAATATAGTAGAGAAACACTGATAATTTTAGAGGTTTCTAATGTGATGTCGTAAATAAACACATTTTTTTGCGCTTACATTGTAAACGCTGGCTGAACCCTTCGAGATAGATCAAAATAATGTACTACAGTATTGTACACCTTAAAAAGTTCTACAAAAAAGTCCGCGATGGTATATGTCTATCTCTTAGGGATAACCCACAATAACCATTTTTTATCCTTAACTTTTTACGAGTAATAATGGCTTATTTAAGAAGCAATTTTACGCAATACAGCATTAATCCTTATCCAATGAAGTACCTTAAAAACATTGTGCATTTCATATAGATCATTATGGCCCTTTACAGCATGTCATTTAAATGAATATTTTCGAAGATATCACAAATTAAAAATACAGGGTTGCAGCGGGACCGGCCGTGGGGTCGACGCGGCGACGAGTACCTACCTATGATATAGATTTGAACGTTGAGTGTTTTCGTTTCCTTTAAGTGTCTCTAAAGATAACATGTTTGTATTGTCTAATGACAAAACGCTGTGAACGTTGTACATAAAGACATTCTGTAGTATATTTAGTATCAGTGTATTGCACCCGTGCGAAGCCGGGGCGGGTCGCTAGTCTTGTATAAGACTTTTTTTTTAATTTTCATACTGATTCTTTGAATAAATAAATAATTTTTCGTACTACTTGCTCAAAAAAGTGACATTCTATGCCACAAAAAGCGAACATAACAATAGTCATTTTTAACCTGTTAAAAACAGGGAAAGAAAATTGTACTGAATTTCATTCATCCTCTAGGGAGAGAATGTGATTTAAATTTGGAATACTTACCGAAAATACTGCACTACATCTGTGTTTACACCATTGAGTATGTATATAAAGCATTATACATCTTTTTGAAACAGGAATACGCATTTATTATGCAGTTTGATTATTAAATAAAATTACGAAAACCGACGAGGCCGTATCTTGATGCGTTTGCTTTTCCGACAAAAAAATATGAGTCTAGGAATTTGCCGCGTTTTTGTTTTCTTCAAATACATAAACGTTAAGTTTATTTTAATTTATTTTTATAAATAACTTAATGTTCTAAAATGCATATCTCATATTATTATTGTGTTAATTTTTTCGCAAATGGTACGAAAAGTAGAGTATTTTCCTCGGTGATAAAGCTGTCTTAGTCTTGGGTGAACTTAAATCCCTCGCTACACTCAGGACTCGCCTTAAATCCCTCGCTTCGCTCGTGATTTAAGTTTTTAACACCCTCGCTACGCTCGGGAGTAAACCTCGAGTCCTTCGTTACGCTCGCGATTTAAATCGTCACCCACGACAGAAGACACTGCTTTATCTCCTTGGTTAATAATCTACTATTATTATCATCAACATCCGCACATCAAAATGCGTATAATATAAAGGCAAATTACACTTTATCGGTTTTCTAAAAAGTGATTAGGTATGCGGTCGGGTACGGGGCACACACATTTAAGGGTGATTCGTTATTTTACGCTCCACATAATACGCTCATTGCGAATCGCAATCGTATTCGATTAAGTGTAGCGTGTCCGTAAAAAGGGACATTGGACGCTGCTGGGTAAAGAATTGATATTTGTATTTTTTTTTTTTAATATAGTCCTACTAGTAGTACTAGTGTGTTTGACGGCCTCGTTGGTCTAGTGGTCGCAAAGCGTGACTGCTGAGAATGAGGTGTTAGGTTCGATTCCCAGGTCGGGCAAAGTGTTGTTGGTTTTTTCCATCAGGAATTTCTCAGTAGCAGCCTCGGAGTCTGGTTTGTGCCCGGTTGATGGCAATAGGCTCGCCCCCTATTACATGGGACTTAAGTATAACTGGCGAAATGTGGGTGTACTATGGGTACACCTCTGCCTAACCCTTCGGGGATTACAGGCGTGATGTTATGTTATGTAATATAGTCCTATTCTTTGTTTCCATATTCTGCAGTAGTCCTGCGCCAACCGGGGGTTGTCCTTAGGTACACTTGCATTGTGCATACAGGGATAATCGTCGGTTGGTATATAATTTCATCTTATAGCTATCTAAGGGGTCTTTGCGAGTTGGCTTCAAGTCATCGCAAGCCTTTCAAAGGCCCAGGACTCCAGTTACAAAAAGTAAATATTAATAGGTACCAACCTATTACTGTTCTACTTGGGCAGAGGCCCAAGTACCACCACCAGAAGACCTGTACCAGAAGAGTCTGGTACAGGCAATAACAGGGATGTAGTCTGGTTTGTGGTTTCTTTTGGCATATAATAATAAAAATAACACCTGTTCCCGATGCCGGTGGGATACTATTTTTTATATTTTTAAATGTTTTTATTGTTTTACGAGTATATTAATATTTAAAAATGTAATTATATATATACACTATGTAACAAAAACCCTGTCAGATCAGTGTCGCCGTTGATCAGTTTTTACTCGACTACGGCAAAGCCAAAAGGAGGGTTATGATTTTGACGGTATGTATGTATGTATGTATGTATGTTTGTATGTTTTTATGTTTTATTTTAATTTAATTACTTCTACTTTCTTCTTTTTTTTTTTCACTGGGGAAAAATAATAATCTCAAATCCATTAAATGGTTACGTATATGAGTACGCAGTACGATGCCGAATAATACCCTTAAGGATCGGACAGGGTTTTTGTTACAGGCTGTATATGTATATAAAATAAATAAATGTGAATAATAACATCTAAGGAGGCTCTCGTTAGGTGGCTGGATCAAGGGCTTGATCCAGAAAGCAGTACTTCTGGACACGGCCCGCATAGTTAGGAGGTTCCTCTCTTTGGAGCCCTGACCGCCGGCGGCTTGGATCCTGTTTCCGCCTCCGGTGGACTACTATTTTTTATATTTTTAAATGTTTGTATTTTTATAATAATATTTAAAAATGTAATTTATATGTATGTACAATTAATAAATGAGAATAATAATAAATCATTTTATTATCAGGCAACTGAGGCCCATAGAAAAAATACACAAAATAATTTTATAAAAATAAAAATAAACTAATACATATTACAAAGGTCTTATTAAATAACAAAACACGTATTGCATGCGTAATGCATTGTGTTTTCTAGTGAGAAATTGTATGTACCTAAAATGACCTAAATATGATATAATGCTTATAGACACAAACTACAAATCTTATTTCCATAATAAAAAAAACAATCCAATTTTTTATTGATAAGCTATCATTAACATTATCTATTTTCTTAAATACTTGGAGGCTTTATTTTAAGCCCAAACTTTTAAGAAAATATATTATTTAAGTAAAATTATTGCTAAACAATTACATTCTGATTTTGTACCTATTGATGTTAATATCGGATATAGAAAGACGCATTAGCAGTAACATAGCATTTGTTCTAGACCATAACTGGGAGTCTTCTAGTTCTGAAGTTCAACCTTCTGGTTTCAACTTTTTGACACGTATTTTTTACCAATCATCTGCCTAGCCTTTTCCCAACTATGTTGGGGTCGGCTACCAGTCTAACCGGATGCAGATGAGTACCAGTATTTTACATGGAGCGACTGCCTATCTGACCTCCACAACCCAGTAACTGGGTAATACGATACCCCTAGGTAAGACTGGTTGTCAGACTTTCAAGATTCTGACGACTCGTAACGACTGTCAAAGATCCACGTATGACAGCCGGGACCAACAGCTTAACGTGCTTTCCGAGGCACGGAATGATGTCAGTAATGTCTAAGATAAACTTTAGAAAGTACATATGACTTGAAAAAGTCACATTGGTACCTACTTGCCCGGATTCGAACCCACACCCTCATGCATGAGAGGCGGGCGCCTTAACCGCTAGGCCATCACGACCACGTATTTTTTACCAATACTAGTTTTAAATGTAAATAATATTGTTGCATACAATGTGTTGCGTGCCAGCGTGCGTTACATTACTACGATAAAGATAATTATGTTTTTTAACAAAAAAAAAACGTTTCCCAGCAAACATATTTGTTCAAAGTTACTTAGTTTAGTTTCATAGTTACCGGCTATGTGATTTGTCTATTTTTACCCGATATACTTAGCTTAGTCAAATCGAACAAGCTATTTGCTCTACAGGAAAAAATAATTATCACCATTCATTTTTTTTATTTTGTTTTCATTTTTTAAACTTGTGGTGTCTAATAATTTTGAAACCTATTTAAAGTGATTTAAAATAATTGACACACTCGAAACATTGTTAAAAAGTAGTTGCAAGTTAGCAGCGTGTATACCAAATAGCTTGTTTGACTGTACATGTAGGTACAGTCGACAAAAGAGATAGGTTTGCAGGTTCGTCAAATATAGTTAAAGTTTTCTTAGAAACCGATGGATGTTTTAAAATGTAATTTAATTTAAAAAGTAGAGAATAAACTACTCATTAATTAAGTTCAGTTTCAATCGAAGACATCTATTGCTTTGTAAGAAAATTTCAACTATATCTGACGACCCTGGATACCTATCTGTTTTGTTGACTTTACACTAAACTGTAACCATGAAAATCAAAGATGTTATTGCACTTATAAAAACAATCACTTTTGAAGAAAGGTACTCTGCAGCTCCGTTGCAAAGATCTGAATTACAAACCGTTGAGCTCACTGCGATACCCAAATTGAATTGCCGTATTCCTGCTGGTGTGGTGAATTCTTCAAGATTTTCAAACGATAATATCCCACATGAACGTCTTATGTAAGTGAACCCTTGACCTATGAAAAGAAAAAAAGTGAGTAGGTAGGTAATCAAGTTTATTACGTCTGATCAATACTCCATATAATCCAAATGAATGATTACACAGCACGTAAAAAATATTTTTTTTTGTCTGTTTGTTTGTTTCGGCTAATCTTTAATCTAATTTTCTTTCATATGAACCTTCTCCTTACAATAAGAAACACAACAAAAAAAAAAAGAATTAATTGAATTAGTCCAGCCAATCACGCGTGAAGCCGTGACAAAGGGAAATAGGGATTCATTTTTATATCATTTATACTAGCTGACCCAGCGAACATTGTACCGCCATACTTTTTTTGGTATGAACAATAGATGTTGGCCGATTCTCAGACCTATCCGATATGCACACAAAATTTCATAAAAATCGGTCCACCCGTTTCCGAGGAGTTTGATAACAAACACTGAAACACAATTTTATATATTAGATAGAAATTAATGCAAAGTTGGTACTCACTCTTGGCCTTCAAAGTACGGCACACAGGCTTTACAGTCTCAGGACATGTTCGGATCATGCTGGTGTTCAGCTTTTGACACGATGTTATAACAACATTGTTGTCACACTCGTAGCATTTAAGCGAGGAAGCTGGAAAAAGATATTTTTATTAATATTTTTCAAAATCTATACTATAGGTAATACCTATTATAAAGAGGTAAAGTTTGTAAGTTGGTGAGGTTGTAGGGTAATCTCTGGATCTACTAAACCGATTTACAAAATTCTTTCGCAAATTGGAAGCTACGTTAACACTGAGTGTTAAAGGATATTTCTTATTATCAAAAACTTAGGGAACCGTAAGAAAAATCACGCAAACGAAGTCGCGGGGAAAGTGCTAGTGTACAATATTGACAGACTTTATAAATAAAGTAACCTTGAAAAATCAATAATAATTAAAAAAACAAATTAAAACTAAATGGTTCATCAAAAAATGCGTTTCATTGCGGACTATAAAGAGTGATTTTTCGCACGAAAAATAGCAGTCGTTTCCCAGCAAAAAATTGTTGCTCAAAATTACTTAGTTTGATGAGCAGTAGGCCTGGTTACATATTAAAAAATCAAAACATTCTCCAGCAAATTTCAAAAGAACAATAAACGAAATACCAAAGTTTAAAATAAAAATGGTCATTTGATCAAAAGTTCAGCTGACCAAAGTCTGGAATATCAATGTTTATATTATTTATTACACTATTGACCAAATCGTTTAATGGTCAAATGGATTACTGGATAAATTATTAATTATCAAATGGATTAACTGAAAAAGATAAAAATAATATTAATATATTAGCGAATAGCGCCTGTCTGATACAGAAAGCCTTTGCAACAACATGATCGGTTTGCTAATACAAAATATCGAAAATCGTCACGTTTTGTAAGCGAGCGAAGCGAGCTCGGGACTTAGGGCACCCCGACATGGACAGGTTAGGTTCGAAGGGGATGGCGGGGTCTGAAAGACCCCGCCATCCCCTTCGTGTTAGGTTACTATAAACCTTGAACGCAGAAGTAGGAGCCCCGCGCAGCGGGGCTCCGTCGACCGGGTATTGTCTACCTGCCCGCACGTCATCTCTTCTGCTTGCGTCTTTTACACACATTACGGGCTGTAGTCGACGGAACCCCGGTCAACGGAGCCCCGCTGCGCGGGGCTCCTACTTCTGCATTCAAGGTTTAAAGTAACCTAACACGAAGGGGATGGCGGGGTCTTTCAGACCCCGCCATCCCCTTCGAACCTAACCTGTCCATGTCGGGGTGCCCTAAGTCCCGAGCTCGCTTCGCTCGCTTACAAAACGTGACGATTTTCGATATTTTGTATTAGCAAAC
Source organism: Hoplodrina blanda (assembly GCA_949316365.1). Taxonomy (NCBI): domain Eukaryota; kingdom Metazoa; phylum Arthropoda; class Insecta; order Lepidoptera; family Noctuidae; genus Hoplodrina; species Hoplodrina blanda. Next base: position 14,116,445 of record OX438581.1, read on the forward strand.
CGATCATGTTGTGCAAAGGCTTTCTGTATCAGACAGGCGCTATTCGCTAATATTAATATTATTTTTACCTTTTTCAAATTACTTCATGTTTGTATGTATACTATTTTGAGGCACTGTAATTGAAATCATAATTTTTGAACAAATTAATGTGTTAAAATTAATGATTACCTAGATTTAAATCATTTGTGATTATAAAATTTGATTAGTTATGATTTGATATTTTAAAATTATATCTAGCAACTTTTGATCAGTCGTTCATTTGATGTCACATACATTGGGATTTTAATTTTTTTCTAAATAAATCATTTGGTCATTTAAATTTTGGTATTTCATTTATTGTTCTTTTGAAATTTGCTCGAGAATATTTTGATTTTTTGATATGTAACCGTAGGCCTAGTTAAAACCAACATGATGTGTCTTTATACACCTCGTATTTAAAATCATTACAATTCAGCGAAAAATTAGAGAGTTTTAACACGGTCTGGGCGCCTACCCTCATCTTTTAAAACAGTAATATTTTAATATTGCTTTGCTTACTAATGGATTTAAACGCTCGCCTCAGTGCCAAGAGTTGAAAATTCAACAACAGAAATTACAAAGTTAAAAGTTTAAAATCGCGCTGTTTTAAGAGATGTTGGTAGACTATGATATCTATTTTGGTAGATGTAAATCTATTTAATTACTAACTATCGGATAATTTTAAACCTCACCATATTTCACGGACAAGCAGACAAACAACGTGACCACAAACAATTTAGATAATATTGTAGACTTCATGATAATTTCGCAAACAAGACTAGTACTCCGAATGCTTAAGCGAAACCAAATGATACCTACGCAGGTATGCGCGTTTCCTTTGTTTATTATAAGGAAAACAAACAAATTAATTTATTTATAGGTAGCATTATTATCTGCTTTATAAACGTTATATTAAATCAGTACGTCTTGCCTGTTATGACTTACGGGGCCGAAACGTGGACACTCACGGTATGGTTGATGTTATAATATACAGGGTGGCCTCTCTTCATGGGCTAACCACACCACCCCATGTTTGTTCTAAGACTTTTTGTGGTTTAGGAGCTTGACGATTTTTAATATTTTTTTGAGATATTCTTCCTTGTGGAAATTATATTTTTTCTTACTCCTCCGCTATTTTTTTCTGATTAATTTCGTTGCGGGACCCAAGACAGTTGAATCGTTTCCCTGGGACTCGTCGAGCTTGATAGCCTCGGCGCTTTTCTGGTGGCCTCCACTGTTGATTCTTGCTTTCAGGAGTTGCAGTGGATGGAACAGTGCGGCGAGCTTGTTCCATAATAAAAAAAAAGATTTGCGCGTTAAAACAAACTCTCCAGCCTTATATTATCCTAGTTCCAACTAAAGTTTATGAGGATGGATATGGATGGACCTGGCATCATAAAAACGAAAGTAAACTTCTAATTGTCTGTCTGTCTGTTTGTTTATCTGTGTGAATGTATGTTTTACGGCTAACCCGCGGAGACGTGTGTTCTAAAATTTGATATGGATAGTCCGAAGGGAAGAATACTGTTTTTTCAACAAACCACGCGGGCGAAGCTGCGAGCTGAAGGTAGTACAATATAATTATATAGTATAGTATTATAGCATGGTCTGCCTTGTTGGTCTACTGGTCGCACAGCGCGACTGCTGAGCATGAGGTCTTGGGTTCGATTCCCAGGTCGGGCAAAGTGTTATTGGGTTTTTCCATCAGGAATTTCTAAGTAGCAGCCTCGGTGTCTGGATTTGTGCTCGGTTGATGGCAATAGGCTCGACCCCTATTACATGGGACTTAAACATAAGTGGCGAAATGCGGGTGTACTAATGGGTACACCTCTGCTTAACCCTTCTGGGATTACAGGCGTGATGTTATGTATGTAGTATATACGTATAGTATAGATAGCATTCCACATTTATATACCTCATTTACATTCAGCCCCTGCCGCTGCCCCTCGCGCTGCCGGCAATAATTCCCTAAATACTGCCGCAGCAGGATCGAGAGAAGTGTGTGTTTACATACTGCCCTACCACTCACTTCGCTTTCAAGTTTCGACAATGGCAGACGTCGAAATAATTACAGCGGCCGCGCTGTCTCTTTTTGCGATACATAATTATGTTCGATATTTTTATGACTGCCTCGTTGGTCTAGTGGTTAGTGACCCTGACTGCAAAGCCGGAGGTAGTGGGTTCGATTCCCACCCAGGACAAATTTTGTGTGATGAGCATAATTGTTGGTTCTGTGTCTGGGTGTAATTTATCTATAATATGTATGTATTTATAAATTATATAAGTATGTATATCAGTTGTCTGGTTACCATAACACAAGCTCTGCTTAGCTTGGGATCAGATGGCCGTGTGTGAGTTGTCCCAAGATATTTATTTATTTATTTAAAAAGGTTACGAATACAAAAAAAGAATGTTCGTCGTAGACGATGGTGGATGATATCTATACATCGAAATAAAAAAAAAAAATTCTACGCGTCGTGAACCTTACGTTTCTGTTTATATTATTTATCCGTAACAACCCAAATTACTTTTTCCGTTTCCAGTAGTTCTAAGAATTTTATTGTAATCTCATTGCTCCATTCGGACGGCATTTTCGATGATCTAAACGAACGTCTTTCTCCTCCAGGCGCTCGGCGAGTACTGAGCGTCGGAGCAGAATGTAAACACGCACTGCCGCTCGCGCTGCCGGTCCTTTGACTTCCGCACAAAAAACCGCCATTTTGGGGAGCGCCGGGCAGCGCGAGTGGCAATGGCAGTGGCATGAGAAGTATTGCGTTTACATACTCGTCCTGCCCACTTCCCTGCCCACTTCCCTGCTCACTACGGCTGAATGTAAACGCGGTAATAGATCACAACAGCCCTTAACAGGTGTAGGACAGGCAGGAAGTGACGGACACGTGACGTGACTACCCGGATGCGGCGCCATGTTTGATAAACGCCGCGTTCCGGCCGACCTGCGCACGCGCTTAACAGCCGCTAATTTGAATAGTGTCGGCGATTTTAAATTATGACATGTTAATCAATGGTCGGGTAACGGTGTTGGTGGTAATTTGTTTAAAGCGCGGGTTAAATATAGATGTGTGAGGTAAAAGGGTAGGGATAACAGTTATTTAATGCAAGGGGTACTTACATATTTTAATATCGAAAATTAAAATATTTATGGTTTAAATGTCAATGTTTAAAAAATACATACATAAACTCACGCCTTTCTCCCATGGGGGTAGGCAGAAACCACAGAACGCTACCTGCTACGATCCTTACATACTCCTTTCGCATCATCTACGTTCATACATCTCGTCATACAAGCACGCCGGTTACAAGTAGGTACTCCGCACCTGACCTTTCTAAAAACATACTCGTAGAAAATTATAATAATAATAAACCTTTATTTCAGGCAACTAAGGCCCATAAAACACAAATACATAAATAAGTACCATAACTATAAACTAATTCATATTTTATACAATAAACTTATAAAAACTACTGCACACGAAAAGTCGGCGTCGTGTTACGCTGCGAGGTGTCGCGTAGCTGGCCGCGGCAACGCCGATACAGCACACCTTTCGGCCAAAACTCTTCCTTGAAGAAGGTCATTAAATGATCGGTCGGAACGCGCACCACAAACGACTTGAAATAGGTGCTATGGCGCGCCTCCAACTTCTCCACCCTCAAGGTCCAGTTGGCTTTCACCCGTATGTACTCTACGATGTCCTCAGCTTTGGTGGCATGGTGCAAACGGGACACGTAGAGGAGCGTCATCGGCACTGCAGGACGTAGTAGCATGTTACATCCAGCCAGCGCCGTCCCACACTGGTTGCGATAAGCAGGCTTCCTGTTCTTTCTCTCCACCTTGATGAAGCCGTCCTCATCGCATGCGTTTTTAGTCGCGCTCAATGTTGAGCGACACTGCTTTTCCCCTCTCTGCTTGTCGCTTTGTTCGCGACACAGCAGGTTTCGTCTTGGCGACAATTTCAGAATAGGCACGCTTGGGGGTCGATGTACCTATTACACGCGCCGTTTCCCCGGTAGGTGCGACGCGATCAGCAGAACACGATGCAACGCTTGCATTCTTGACAGCCGATGACGTAGATTCATTCGCCGACTGAAAACTGCAGACAGAAGCACCTGCCCCGCGCCGTGTGTTTACGTTGAAGCCATCCGGCGACCCATTTGCCGGAATAGCGTTGAGCAACAACGCTACTTCTGCTCGCAATTCACCAATGGTGACATCCGATGACTCCAACTTGGACTTTATCTCAGCCAGGCTCACCTTCAGAGCCGTGATGTCTTTCAGCAGCCTGGTGACGTCGACGTGGTCGAAAGTGACAGGAGGCAGCTTGTGTAGCTCCTTCGCCACAAAATCTGGCACGTCATCCGGATCAGTCTTCTTCAGCAGGTCGATGATGTCCTGCAGACTCTTCTCGCCACCATCCCTCCGGCGAGATGACATCTGTCCGACTTGGTCAAGTGTTTGAAAAAGCAGCAACTTGGCACTGCATACCTCTTCCTCCTTGAAGGAGGATTTGCAGATCTGCAAGATGCTGACCTCGTCCATGTAAACGATGGCATGCTTGACGAATGCCAAAAGCTCGTTAGCAATGAGCTGCTTCGTTGCCATTGCGAACAACATTGGGTAGAGGTTACCGCTGCGCAAAACGCGAATAAAATATTCGTGCTGTGCAGCGCAAACACGTCCGATTATGTACCCAATTGAAGACTGGCATTTTGTTTAAATTTATAATATGACTTGCTTTCGCCCCTGACTTCGTCCGCGTCAAACTTAATATACACACATCAAAAAAGTCTAGGGATCAACATCCCTAACATTTGTTAGGGATGTTGATCCCTAGACTTTTTTGATGTGTATATTATCTCACGGGAACCATATTTTTTTCGAGATAAAAAGTAAATGATAAAATTTGGATAGATGGCCGTTTGTTAGTCAATCACGCCAGAACGGCTGAACGGATCTGAGATGTTTGTTACTAGATCGGCTGAACGGATCTGAATGAAAATTGGCACAGAGTTAGATTATAGTCTGGAATAGCCCATAGGCTTGTACGGTTCCCGTAGGATAATATATGGAAGCTAGTCATCTGCCTAGCCTTTTCCCAACTATGTTGGGGTCGCCTCCATGGAGCGACTGCCTATCTGACCTCCATAACTCTGTAACTGGGTAATACTATACCCCTAGGTAAGACTGGATGTCAGACTTTCAAGCTTCTGACGACTCGTAACGACTGTCAAAGATCCACGTATGACAGCCGGGACCAACAGCTTTACGTGCTTTCTGAGGCACGGAATGATATCAGTAATGTTTAAGATAAACTTAAGAAAGTACATATGAATTGAAAAAGTCAAAATATACAGTATGGGGATCACATATATGCAATAAATTATACGACATACTTGTTATCGCCTTTTCTGACGATATACAAAAAATTAACGAAATCGGTCCAGTAATTAGGTCAAAAAGTAGAGTTTTAATTTTGAACAAATTTAAACACTCTGTAGAATTGGATCAATTTTTTTTCGTAAATCTCAAATTTTCAAACAAAACAAAAAGCCGCGCCAACAGAACAGTCAACAGAGAACTGTCAACAGAGTGTTTACTTTAACTGAATTTATTTTGATATTTATTTTGTTTGAAAATTTTACTTTTTTAATTTTCGGTTTTCGATTTAAAATTTAATTAAGCTATACTTCTGTGGACTAGTATTACTTGAGGTTTCATTTATTGCCTAGAAGTGAGTTCCATACCGTATGTAAATATATGTAGGCTTGTATTAGATACATAATCGTGTCCCTTGCTAATCTCAAACTCTCAAAGTCAGCCCCATTTCATTACCTATAAGGCCTGATTCACATTAGGTGGGATCGAATTAGGTCGGATCAGTTTTATCTAACCGACAAACAACTCACAATTGCACAAGCAGTTGTGAGTTGGCTGTGGTAAAACGACGGTAACGACGGTGCTGTTTACATTAGGTCGGATCCGCAGCTTCTAGTGTGAACAGAAACACCCGATACAACATACCGATCAACGGTAAAACAATATATAATGGATTTAGGATTGCCTCGTTTTTGTAGTGTTTTTGGTATATTTGCGGAGGCCTTAGTAGACGGCTTTCATGCTATCATGCGTAAGCGGCTCGCCTCTTTGTTAAGCAGAGTCCGGGGTAGCACTAACAGTATCCTACAGGTCATTGCGGATAAACAGGACTCAAATATCCTGAAAACATATTCGTGCACAAATATAACCTTTTTGTAACTTTTATGGACATGGTCTGAAATAAAGATTTTATTACTATTATATTAAAACTGTCGGTCCTAATGTGAACTTGCTCTAAGTGAGGCTGCAAACCCTTGAGTTAATATCACCTAAAACAGGGACCTTTCGAAATAATAATCCCAAAATCAAACCCAATTATCGTCAACAACGGCTTAACAAGACATGACAGGAAACCAAACTATTTAGCGAACTTTACTGTACCCACTACCTGACATACTATGCATTGCCAGTATTAGTAGACCTCTCATTGTACCCAAAGAATATTCAATGAAAGGTCAATTTATACTGGACATATATATACAATACTGTTTGTTTAACCAATAGAGCGTGTCATTGAATAATTCAGTCTATTATAATAATATCTATTATTGCCAGGTGTAGTTTTTGAGGGCAGTTTACAGATGTTATCAAGAATATTGATTGACAGCATTTAAAGTTTGTATTTTGTATTTTTTTTTACATGCAGTCTAAATTCCATTCCATGTTTGTATTGTATTGTACTACCATTTAACCAGGTGCTTTATATTAGAACTGTAGACTGGCTGGCTGAGCTATATCCTTACTAATATTATAAATGCGAAAGTAACTCTGTCTGTCTGTCTGTCTCGCTTTCACGCCTAAACCACTGAACCGATTTTGATGAAATTAGGCATGGAGATAGTTTAAGACCCGGGGAAAGACATAGGCTTCTGCGTCCGCGATAACCGACATTTGCGCGGACGAAGTCCCGGGCAAAAGCTAGTACTTACAATCATAATTAGTTATTTTATTTCAATGAGATAAACGCTGTTCAAAATAAGAAAGAGTGGATAGTCTGCCACAAGGGCTGACAAGACGAAACATAATATGTATAATACAATATTCTAAGGTGGACAGACTGTCTGATAAAGACTGCAGGATCTCGCTGGATGCAAGTCGCTTTCAACCGGTGCTATTCGAAATCTGTAAGGGAGGCCTATGTTCAACAGTGGACGTCCTATGGCTGATAATATGATGATGATGATAAAGTAATTAATAAAATATACGAAGTAACAATAAAAGTCTTTCAATCACGTAAATTGTTTAATCCCGGTACTATAGTACAGTAATGCACCACAGAAAAGTCAGGTTAATCAGTCGTCAACCTTCTAGATTGACCTAAGAGAAAGTTGGCCGTCACGGGACGCTTGGCAGATATGAAACTGACCAGTGAATATTCAAATTTCGAATTATTATAAACCAACAGAAATAATTAAGCGGCTCAAACAGAGAAGCAATTGAGTGTTTCGTATGCTCGCGCACACACAGTACACACACACAACGGAGTCGAGAGAGGTGACGTAGACGCATGAGAGAACATCATGCCGTTTACCGTCACGGCAAACTAGTCGATATTACTGCTAAAGTGTTTTAAAGATGTTTCAATATCAAAAAGAAAAGAATGACATTAGATTTTGACAGACACAAAATACTGGTACCTAGTCAATTTTGACCATTTCTTTCTTTTTTTAAAAAAGGACGTAAAGTACCTACCTGCTACATTCTATTTTTGATTACTCATTCTTTAATGGATATAAACAAATCTTCGATCGCCTATCCAGCCAGTGCTGTCAGATATTCAAGCGTCTAATCGCACTAAATAACATTAATCACAGAAAGTACTCGTCAGTCATTTCCTACTTCAAAATGGTGCAATGTCGGCAGGCACGGTTATCGAGTGCTAGTGATGTGCGTACACTTCCTCTTTGCACTCGATGTTTAGTTTGTTAGTAAGTACGTCGTTTTTCTTTTTTGTGGTACAAAGTGGTTAAATGATTGGCATTTAATAAAACTACGCAATTTTTGACTAAATAGATAAATAAATTAAAGAGTTATTACGTCTAATCTATAAGTTGATACTGGGTAATTTCCAATGTGCAAGTTTTAACATGCTTTACCTAGCCTGTAACAATCTATGTATGTACATACCTTTGTAAAAAAATCATAGTTGAATTTAAAATTGATTTATCCTACTAATGCAATTTGTTGTACAATCTGTATAAGTCTCTACATTCATTTGCTTTTGTCTTCAGTTCAGATTTGATCGTTAGTAGCATGATTTATGGTTGAATGAATGTCTGCCTTTTGAGAAAACTCCATCCAAAATATGGATATCACTCCAGATCTTATTCATATGAATAAGGTCTGGAGATATCCTGATATATGTATTTATACCTATTGTCAATATTTATCTATTTAGTAAAACAAATATTCTATACTATCGACAAAATACTACTTATAAAAATCACCGAGTCACATCACTACGCTTAGCAGGGGCGAAGGTGGATATTACCTGATGTTATCAGCTATGCATGATGTAATTTGAATGCAGTTTTCGTTGGCAACATTAAATAGGGGTCCATAAAGTACGAGTATTGATCAAATAAACATTCTAGTGAATTTACAGACGGAAAAGGAAATGATGGACGTTGAGGATATTGGGTATATGTGGAAAGGGGAATTTCTGGAAGTGCTTATCATTCTATTTAAGTGTACCCTTTCTTGATTGAAGGCGATGGGTCAAATTTACTTAGGTAATTGGCACCTAAACTTTCGTTCAGAGCAGAACGTGTTTGGCTAAAAGTTGGCGTAAATGAGCCAATAGGTCCGGTAATTAGGCTTAGGAAAAACTAGTTAAACTAAAAGTTTAAATACAACTTGTATAGCTATAAGCTACATAGCAAAGTGGTAGTCTTATAGATCCCTCTGACACCCAATGCAAGTGTGGTGCTCCCGACCAGGCGTTGGTTCATTCGCTAGTGTCCGAAGTGTTCCTCTAAACCTGCACTTTTGGTTACTAAAAAAACCACGATAGCCATCATCATCACGGCCACTTACTGGGCCCAAGTACTTCCTAAAAGAAAAAGAATTACGCCATAACAGAATAGGCCGATCCGCTTAAATGAAAGCGACCCTAACATCGCCGCCGCCGTAGGTCACATCCTTGCCTAATTTATCACTGAAGCATAAGCCAAAAGATTAAACAATGTCCATAAATATTCTTCTCTAAAGGGATTTCCTTTAAATCCTAGAATAATAACGGTTGCCAGGGCACACGAATAAATTAGTGATCGCATAACTTAAAGGGTTAAACCTTCTGCAGTGCTATTGTGTAATGTCTTCGTGAATTTATGTGCAGTGAGCTGGAGGTGAGCCGTCCATCCCAAGCGTCAGGATCAGGGGGCCTATCCCCATCTCTTAAAACAGTATTGTTTTAATATTACTTTGCCTTTTGGACTGTTGGATTTTCAACGCTCGGCTCAGCGCTGAGACTTGAAAATCCAACAATAGAAATTACATAGTTATATTAAATTGGTAGGTACTGTTTTAAGAGATAGCGGTAGGCCCCCAGGGTAGGGTGATTTTCACAGAATTGATCTTCTACTCATTACCAGCATCCACCATTTCGCCCAAAACATTATTCATCTCGTCTGAAACGCAGACTTTGTCTGAATTGTGTTCCAGGGCCGGGGTAACAATCCGCAAATGTAAAAATCCGCAATGGTAAAAATCCGCAACCCTGGCATGCACTGTCCCTAGCGGGCCCCGTCTAAGCTGACATCTCGTTGAGGCGCGCGTGGAACACAACGCGCCGCCGACACGGGCCTTGCAGTCTTAAGAATATGATACAGTATTAATTTATTATCTTGTAACGAATTTTTGAATAAATATTTACACCAGACATTTTGTCGTACGAAAATATAAATTAACCTTTTCACCGCCACGGACTTTAATAGAAGTTCCGGATTTTCGTGCCACCAGCGCCACGACTTCATTACTTGTTCTTCATTTTAACTATTATCATATAGCTTGGCGTTGGGCGAGGCATCGCGTTCTGTGTTCGCTGGCTGTGAAAAGGTTAATACTTACTTATAAGTACTTACTTGCGGACTAATTGACCGACTCCTTGACAATTCAAAAGTGCCTGTAAATGGTCTAATTGAAATAAATGTTTTGACTTTGACTTTAATTAATAAAGTTTTCCTCTGTTTACGAAAACACGTTGGGACCAATTTAGTTTATGACGAATCATTACAGAAATACAGGAATTTTCCTGCTATAGTACCTACCCATTATGATTTCACAAACGTTCAACACGTAAAACTAGTGTTACCAAAGCTTTATTTCCTTTAGACTTCTTATTTGACTGTCAATTTAATATTTAATTATATTCCAACACGAGACTGTAGTTAGCAGGTGCCACATAATAAAGAAGTACAGAAAGCCTAATAAAAATAAAACTTATCGTCTGTCTCCTTTTGGTAATTTTTTCTGCTTATTTAGTCAAATTATGCCAGATTTTTTATCCAGCATAACTTAAGGGAAGAAGAAGAAGTATGTAACGTATTGAAGTAAAGAAGTAGTAGTCTTTATCTTTGACTTTTTCTATTATATACCAGTGTGAGAGTGCGTGACGTATCAAGATTCGAGCAGCAAGCATTGTGCGCGGCCAGCTGTATAACCTTAATTCTAAACACGTCAAAATTTTATTTAAACTTATTTTTGTTAATTCTTACGGGATTTATATTGTCCGGAGGTCCCCCAAGCCGCAGATTCATTTTTTGTTGGATTAGATCTTCTGTATATACTTATTACATGTCAGTTACTAACAAAGGAGAGTTAACACAAAATTAAACAGTATTTTATTAACACATACGTGTTGGAAATTCAAAACAATGGCGTCTTTATGATGTCGTACAATTTTATGACTACCCTCGTCATAATGCTTTTGTAAGTGACGTTTATTAAATGTCTTTTGTTACATTAACTTACTTTTACACAAGGTTATAGAGAAAATAGTTAATGAAAATTACGCTAAGCCTTACATACTAAATAAACTCACGCCTTTTTCCCATGGGGGCAGAAACCACAGAACGCCACCTGCTACGATCCTTACATACTCCTTTCGCCTCATCTGCGTTTATACATCTCGTCATACAAGCACGCCGGTTACGAGTAGGTACTGCGCACCTGACCTCTCTGAAGAACCTCACCAATAAGGTCAGTGTAGGTCTTCCTAGGGCGACCCCTCCCTGCGTCAAAAAACGGTAAAACTCATAAGTCATAACATGACATCGCGGCTGTAATCCCCGTAGGGATAGGCAGAGGTGTACCGAATAGTAAACCCACATTTTGCCAGGTATGTTTGAGTTCCATGTAATAGGGGGCGAGCCTACTGCCATCAACCGGGCACAAATCCAGACTCCGAGGCTGCTACTGAGAAATTCCTGATGGAAAAACCCAATAACACTTTGCCCGACCTGGGAATCGAACCGAAGACCTCATGCTCAGCAGTCACGCTTTGCGAGGCAGTCGGGGCAAGAACTAGAGCAATATAAAGTTATTTTTTGCAATGTAATCTTCTAATTCAGCCTACTAGCAATAAATTCTTCTCCAACACTTGTAATGAAACTTCATAAAGCACGATTAAAGTGCTTATAGAGCAATAGACTGTCGCTTATGGAACTTACATCTTAGAGTTAATACTGAATGCTTTAATATACGAGAATTACTTGAAGATATATGAGCGAGTGTAAGTATGCTCTTCACCTACATTATTTTCATAGAGACAAAAATCATCTGCCTAGCTTTTCCCAATTATGTTGGGGTCGGCTTCCAGTCTAACCGGATGCAGCTGAATACCAGTATTTTACATGGAGCGACTGCCTATCTGACCTCCACAACCCAGTAACTGGGTAATACGATACCCCTTGGTAAGACTGGTTGTCAGATTTTCGAGCTTCTGACGACCTGTAACGACTGTCAAAGATCCAGTGGTAAATATGACAGCCGGGACCAACGACTTAACGTGCTTTAACGATGCTAACTAACTGACCGACTCCTTGACAATTCAAAAGTGCCTATAAATGGTTAATTTGAAATAAATGCTTTGACTTTCTATTCCAGAGATTAATAGGGTTTTGAAACCATTAAATGATAACATTAAAGTGTGAGTAAGAATTATAGAATGTTTGTGTATTGTAATAGAGGTTATTGTCCTATTGATATTTTCACAAGACTACCATCAGTGGGAGCAGAATAAGCTGAATACATTTACAAACATATTTTTTGTTTACAAGAAACCTGAAAAGGGGTCAATGTACTCATCATTATGTATAAATTATACTGACGGCCCAACAAAAAAATCACTTACTGCTTCCTACGTTTTGTCGAGTTCAATATCATCACCAGCATCCATCCCCACCTCGTGGGTGGCCGAGTTAACATAAACGTATGGATCAGCTGTTTTTTTTTAACTACTTTATGACGTAGTATTTTCATTGGTTGCAGATGTACAGGCGTCAACCACTGCAACTTCGTGCTGCACGAAGACTTCCCCCCCTCAAAGAGTTGGTCACCAGGAGTTGTGTTCATTAAATACGCTTGTTTTGATGGTAAGTTATCAATATTTTCAATCATAATGTAATAGTACATGCTTCACCATCTGCCTAGCTTTTTCCCAACTATGTTAGGGTCGGCTTCCAGTCTAACAGTATTTTACATGGAGTGACTGCCTTTCTGACCTACACAACCCAGTGACTGGGTAATATGATAACCCTTGGTAAGACTGGTTGTCAGACTTTCGGGCTTCTGACGACCCGTAACGACTGTAAGATCCACGTTTGACGGTCGGGACCAACGGTTTGCGTCCTTTCTGGAGGTACGGAACGATGTTATTATAGTAATGTCTGAGATAAACCTAGAAAATACTCGTATATATGAATTGAAAAAGTCACATTGGTACGTGCCCGGATTCGAAGCCACAACCTCACGCATGACAAGCGGGCGCCTCAACCACAATAATACATGCATCTTACATCCCAAAACTGAAGTCCCAAATCATCCCTTTATACCATTTTTTCATCAACACCATCCCTTTTACTACCCCTAATGACTTATTTAGATAGAGTGTTACCACTTTAATATAATCAATTAATTATCGCTACCATAAAAATATTAAAACAGCCGCTACACATCGAACACATGTCGTTTAAAGGCGTGAAATTGATTTATCGTATCAGTAGGACAGATGCACAGACACCACGCCTTATATATGGATATGCCATATGTGATATAGTGCTCAATTGGGGTGTAAATTGCTCATTTAATTTATCTTATTGTATGTTATGAGGCTGGCTGTTATTGAATTTAATAGAGTTTGTCTGTTGCAAGTGATATTGTAGACGGTGGAATTGTGACATCAAGTTTTAGCATTTGGTTTAAGCTGATGGGAAACAGTGGTTGCTAGTTGAAATAATGTGTTGCGGACCTGTGACCTGACCTTGTTTAACCTTCGAATGAATTTATATAAAATTAATTAAACCAAGTAGGTACCTACAAAAAAGAAAGCTACACTATAGCCGAGGGTCATAGGCTATATTTCATAGTACACTTGATTTCCACGCGGACAAAGTCACGCGCATAAGCTAGTCATGTATAAATACTGATCTTGAGAAATAACGAACACACGGCAACTTAAATGGATGTAAATTACTAAGTCAATACAATTTCACTTATACACTACCTACGTAACTACAATTTGGAAGCCGTAAACCATTGAAACACTATAGAATTTCCCCTTGGGATTCCCATATGATCCCATTGTAGCACATAACCAAAATACATTGACCTACAGGAACTGTTCCATTTTCGCTTTCACCGTCCAGTTTTGTTGGTGTCCAGAAGGGGGTGGAAGGTCATGTTATACTGGTGTATGTGTTTGCCATAGAATTGACACATTTTACCCCGAAATGTGTAAAATATCAATACGTTGGGGCGCGGTTAATGGAGTATAGCAACAAACAGTTGTCGTCACGTGCAAGCGATTTCAAAGGAATTGTACAATTTATGTGGTCTTTGTGAACTATGGTGGTAGGGGATGCACTAGCGTGGGTTTCATTGTATTTTTGGGTGGGAATTTTTGTGGAAATTTAAACACGATAGTTTTGTACGGGTTCCAAAAGAGCATCACAGTTTTTGTGTTGTTTCTTTCTACTTTTGATCTTTCTATATTCTTTGAAATTTAATGAGTTGGCAGTATATAAAGTTCATAACTTATAATTAAAAAAAAAATATCAAGCAATCCAATCCGCCTTGAGCAAGCGTGGTGATCAATATATCATACCTTCTCTGTATGAGAAGAGTTCTTTGCCCTGAAGTGGAAAAATATTAGGCTGGTATCATTTTTATCAAACAAAATTAATAACATCTAGTGGCCGTAAAATGCGAATGCTGAGCATGATGTTCTTTAGTTCGATTTCTAGGCCAGGCAGTGTTTTTAGGTTTTTCCATCAGAAATTTGTCAGTAGCTGCCTCGGAGTCCGGATTTGTACCCGGTTGATGGCAATAGGCTCGCCCCCTATTACATGTAACTTAAACATTTTATTATATATCTGGCTAAATGTGGGTGTAGGTACTAATGGGGTACACCTCTGCCTAACCCTTCGGGGATAACAGGCGTGATGTTATGATGTTACGTTCAAGTAGGTACAACAGATATTTTTATACATATGTTTAGCAGAATATACCATTAGTTATGTAGGCCATAACCTACCATAAGTAGGTCAGATCGCGCATTCATAATTCATTTCATTTTCTGTACGCGGCCGTTTTGTGACCAGTATATAAATTGGCCATCCATTTTTGGCCATAATAGACATTACCATAAAATGATTGATATAGTTCGGTTATTGCGAATAATATCGATGTAATGGACAATTTTCTTTTGTTGGGGTGGGAATAAATAGTCGGAGATTTATGAGTACATTTAATAGATATTAATGTGCTCAGTTCGATATAAATAATTGCGATTTTTTGCTTTAACCGATGAGCAAAAAATCGCAAAATATTTCTAACTAGCTTCTGCGGTTCTAAGGAAATTTCAACTAGGTACCTATATATCTGACGACCCTGCATACCAATCTCTTTTGTTGACTGTACCTCCTCCTCCTCGCGTCGTATTCCTCTTTACTGAGGGTCGTGAAGATCTCGATGGATCAGCTTCTTATTGATAGCGTCTCGCCATCTGCGTCGGTCTTTGGCTTCATGAAGTGCGACTGCAATTGGGTGTCCAATGTGGAGCGGACCTGGTCTGCCCATCTTGTTGGGCTGCGGCCTCTTGGTCGTTTGCCATCAACCATGCCAGTTGACTGTACCTACCCCTAGTTAAAAAAGTGTTCTATTTTTACGTTCTTACCTTCTTCAACACAATTCCTGACTTATTACTGTTGCCTACCCAGATAATAATTCGCTCAGTAACACCCGCGTGCAATAGGGATGCACCCTAACCAAAAACGTATCGACATGTTGTGTGTGACGAATTCTGAACACGTGCGTGGCAGTGCCAACCCTGATTGGCAACACAATGCTTCAATTGCACCCCTGATATTTTTTGGGACACGCGAAAAATCAAATGTTTTTTTTTTTTCAAAAAGTATGCTAGGAAGTCGTATTGTTATGTAAATATTTTTGGGACAAAGGGATGTAGTTTTAATTGTGTGGCTTTCGATATAGTTAATGGTTTGTGACAAGCAGGTGGCTTGCTTAATGGAAGCTCTTGAAATGTTATCAAGTTTTGGTGAAATGGATGGTTATTATGTGGAAGCACGCAAGGTCACCAGACAGAATGTCTAACTGTATTAGACAGGCATATATGTATCGGGAATGTAACGACTTACGACCTTGGATGCGGGCAGATGCGGGCAGCGCAGAATCGGTCATTAATGTGGCTATCTTTAGGAGATACCTATGTCCAGAAGTAGACGTCGGTCGCAGCGAAAAACCGGTATAATATTTAACAGTTGCTAGTTGCGGCAATTAGCAACTAACTTAGTCATCGATTGCAGCAACTGAAAATTGTTGACGATTGCCACAACTCGAAACTCGAGTTGCTATGTGTGCGCAGTCCAATTGAAATATTATATGTAAACAGCTAGTTGCCAGCTAGTTGCTAGTTGTCAGTTGCTGCAATAGTTGCTCTGTGTGCAAAGCGCCACTCATTTAAAATAAATATTCTACAATATTTTGCATTCATCAATATTGTATAGGTAATACATAGAAATCTAAATAACAATGCCTAAGGCTCTAGACAGACGGACTGCATTTCAACTGCAATCCAACTGCAAATTTGCAGTTCGGATGCAGTTTGAATGCAGTTGACACGACTGCAATAGAACTGCAAACCAACCGTGCGGTCCAATTGCAGTCGGCGTGCAGTCGTGTGAACTGCACACCGACTGCAATCGAACTGCATCCGAACTGCACCATACCCATAGAATCAATGCGCGGGGGGGCGGAGCGAGTAGTGCGGGCGGGTGGGTATGGTGCAGTTCGGATGCAGTTCGATTGCAGTCGGTGTGCAGTTCACACGACTGCACGCCGACTGCAATTGGACCGCACGGTTGGTTTGCAGTTCTATTGCAGTCGTGTCAACTGCATTCAAACTGCATCCGAACTGCAAATTTGCAGTTGGATTGCAGTTGAAATGCAGTCCGTCTGTCTAGAGCCTTATTATTTAGAGTTCTGTGCTCATCATTAGAATAAAACCACAATACTACAATAGGTAGGTACAAAGTATCTATTACAAATTGAGAAATGACGTGCTATAGTATATTAATTAACTATATGTAGGTAGGTACCTACTCGTACTATTGTTGCTTATGTGGTATTTTACCTCAGATGACAATTAGCGTTTCATTACAAGGTCAGTTTAGGGAAACCATAAGTACAATAGAACAGGAAAACTGTCTATTGTATTAAGTTGTAATGATAATAGTTTTGTCTCAAATAAGGTTTTGAATTAGCCCGCTATACAAAGTTGATACGACAGACGGGCTTTCCTTTAAACTGCCTATACTAGGTACCATTTTCAAGCTCTTTACCAAAAATCAATTAAATAGGAGCAGTAGTTTAGTCGCAAATGATTTTTTAAGTTTTTGGCCGACCGCTTTGATACCAGTGAAAACACGCGCGCCGCGCGCGTGCGACGTTGCCGCTTTAATACCTAGGTATCTAAGGTCAGTTAAATTTATTTAAAGGGTGTTTGCGTTTTACTCTGATTTGTAAGCTATTTAGTTTGTTTGATAAAAAAAAAATTAAAAAAAAATATTTATATTTTACTTTATACCGTGTCAAATTAATACTAAACACGTATAGTATACGTAGTTTAATTTAATGCCCCTCTGTCATATCAACTCTGTATAAGAACAACGTGATACTAACATAGTTTTAAGTTTTATTTACTAACACAATTGTTATTGTACGAGTATAGTAAGTTTAGGTTAAGGTATTTATCTATGGGTCTTTGTAACCTGAGAATAAATGAATAAATAAATAAGAAACTAGCTTTTGATGTTGAAACTATACCTACTTATAAACAAACAACTAGACTCTTAACAAATATTAGTTCTGTGCGGGGATCGAAGCCCGAGACATACAGTGGACTAGCCAATCACTCAGCTACTGCTTCAGTTGCTTATTTATGTAGCAACCATATGTAATTGTCCGAGAACCCATGTTACTTGTGAGGGTTCAAACGATAATTGGTTTCTGTCCCACCCCCACAGCGGCCATTACATTCGCATTATCGTACGACTGTTCGATCCCACGCTGATTTTGGAAACGATAAACATAATATAGAATGTACCAAATGTTTGCGTCCGTAATATAAACTAGTTGAAAACTTGTTGGCTTGTCTGTCTGTCATATTTTAGGTAAAAAAATTAATACATACATAAACTCACGCCTTTTTCCCATGGGGGTAGGCAGAAACCACAGAACGCCAACTGCCACGATCCTTACATACTCCTTTCGCCTCATCTACGTTCATACATCTCGTCATACAAGCACGCCGGTTACGAGTACTCCGCACCTGACCTTTCTGAAGAACCTCACCAATAAGGTCAGTGTAGGTCTTCCTAGGGCGACCCCTCCCTGCGTTGTCACTCAACTCTGCCATATAAATACCTTTTGTTAATCATCTTTTACAAAAAATTGATCTATTCTGCAAATAATCTGTCTCGTTAAAGTGAGTTTGAGGTGAGTTGTCGTTTAACTTGGTATTGACAACTCAACTTAAGTTCACATCACATAACATCACGCCTGTAATCCCCAAAGGGTTAGGCAAAGGTGTACCCATTAGTACACACCCACATTTCGCCAGTTATGTTTAAGTCCCATGTAATAGGTGGCGAGCCTATTGCCATCCATCGGGCACTATTACAGAAAAACCCAATAACACTTTGCCCGACCTGGGAATCGAACCCAAGACCTCATGCTCAGCAGTCGTGCTTTGCGCGTGTTGCATAAAAATGTTACCACGTACCATACTACTACGCAAGACGTAGCACAAAGTCGCGACAGATGGAAAGGAATAGAGGATTCCTTTGCCCAGCAGTGGGACAATACTAATTATAATACAATAATACTACCACCTTCCCCTCCCTCTTCCTCCTACTAGTTCCCCTTATTTTACTTAATAAAGGTTTATCAACAATCTTTCCCTAGCCAAAAAAAGTTAATCAACTCGAGCGAAACCGCGAGAGAACTCCAGTCGTCAAAATAAATCCAGTATCCACATATCTATACTGATAAAATAAATCTGAAGCTTTTTTGTTTGTTTGTTTACCAGTCGGATTGGAAATATTATTTTTGTATAGGTATTGTTTTCGTTTCTCAGCAACAGCCTCGGAGTCTGGATTTGTGCCCGGTTGGTGGCAATAGGCTCGCCCCCTATTACATGGAACTTAAACATAACTGGCGAAATGTGGGTGTACTAATGGGTACACCTCTGCCTAACTCTTTGGGGATTACAGGCGTGATGTTATGCGTGTATAGGTATATGATAGCCAGATTAATGAGGAATAGTATCCTTACTAACATTCTAAATGCGAACGTAACTCTGTATGTTTGTCTGTTACGCTGTCACGACTAAACGACTGCACCGATTTTGATGAAATTTGGTACGGGATAAGTTTGAACCCGAAGGAACGACATAGGCTACATTTTATTTCGCGACTTCGTCTGCGTCCGCGATAACCGGCATTTATGTTGACGAAGTCGTGGGCAAAAGCTAGTAGGCTTTAAAACATCAACCGGGAAACCGCTGGATGCGGACAGCACAGGGCCGGACATGACAGCTAGCTTTAATAAAAGCCTATGTCTACCGGGGTTGCGGGACGTCTTAAAAAAAAAAAAAATAATTATTCGAATATAAGGTGGTTTGTGTCTTAACAGGATACCGTGGCCCCGGAACGTAAAGGGCAACAAAAAGAACAGGGTGCAATGGTTTTTTAGTCAGTAAAAGTCTGACAGTCCCTTCCGCCCCACCCAAGGCGGAAAAACTCATTTGATAATTTTTACCACCTAAAAAAAGGCCTATGTCTAGCTGAAATAATAATGATGATATAACATCACGCTTACAACACACGGGTGCAGAGCAGTAAACAAAAACGTAACATAACGCGGTTGAAAAAAATCATGGCGGACACAGTCGCGGTCGAAAACTAGTGTATAGGTATATAAAGCTGGATATTTTCTATATTGATTGAACTGATACGTAATCCCTGAACATGGACCATTAATCTATCAGGGGGATCTCGCCGGAGCGAATCTGTCGATGAGATTAATTCTGTGGAGTCGATTTGGTTTATGATAACGAAAAGATTATAATTAGATATGGAGTTCTTGTGGCGAAATTAAAGTTATATTTTGTTGATAGTAGGACATTGTTGAAGGGACGTCACCGACTATTCAAAAGTGGTAAATGGTAAACCGTGATAAATCTCTAACCTTATCTATACTAATATTATAAAGAAGTAACATTTGTTTGTAAGTTTGTATGTAGGGGGTAATCTCCGGAAGTAATGAATCGATTTTGAAAATTGTTTCACAAATTGGAAGCTACGTTATCACTGAGTGCTGTAGGCTATATTTTATTATCAAAAAATTAGGGATCCGTAAGAAAAATCACGCGAACGAATCCGCGGGGAGAGTGCTAGTATTTATTAAAGCGATAAGTCACTCACTGTCTAATTACGAAATAACAACACGCCTGCAATTCCGTAAGGGTTGGGCAGAGGTTGGGTAAACCTCTCCAAACAATCAACCTCTCTTCTTTTCAACTGGAGAAATATGGGTGTACTAATTACATCCACATTTCGCCAGGTTTGTTAAAGTCCCATGTAATAGGGGGCGAGCCTATTGTCATCAATCGAGCACAAATCTAGACTCCAAGGCTGCTACTGAGAAATTCCTGATGGAAAAAAGCAATAACACTTTGCCCGACCAGGGAATTGAACCTTTATGCTCAGCAGTCGCGCTTTGCTAGACTCACTAGAAAACAAGGCAGTACGTAACTCAATGCTGGTGAAATAAAAACAGAAGCTTAGTAAATCCTAAAACAAAATTTAAAAGCCGTAATGATATACTTTAAACAGTATTAAAAGTAAAGAAAATGTTTTACGGCTTTGTTCCAAGCTTGCCAAAAATACAAGACAATTATTTCCCTCTAATTCGGATTTTATGTTAAAACTTAGCAAATTGCTGTGTTTAAATGGTTGAACATAAAAATGAGATATAATGAATTTGCTGCACGAATGTTAATTTAATGTGCGAAGACAACTTTAGTGCAAGTTGTAATAATTCAATTTTACTACTGCAAAAAGACTACCCCCTTTTAGCTAGGGTTGTCGTAAAAAAGGGGATATGTGAACAGAATATGTACACTACTGTCCATCTGTTTTGTATTTACAACAAAAAAAACATGATTTTCTATGCTCCCTCATGTACCTACTAACAATTAGGTACAATATCAAATTGGTTGTTCAAGTCTAGTGGTCGCGACTGTTGAGTATGTAGTCTTAGGTTCGATTTTCAGGTTGGGCAAAGTGTTATTGGGTTTTTCCACTAAGAATTTGTCAGTAGCAGCCTCGGAGTCTGGATGATGGCAAAAGGCTCGCCCCCTATTACATGGGACTTAAACATAAGTGGCGAAATGTGGGTGTAGTAATGTGTACCTCTGCTTAACCTCTTAAGTTGTGAGATTTTCCATGCCCTGTATGTACTTACATTTGAGATAATAGATTTAACTACAAACTCGTGAAAAAAGATTTTTCGCTTTGCCACTTTTTTTTTTGGTTGAAACATTGTCTTTTTTCCAACTACTATCTAGACTTAGAAGGTATTTTATTTTAAAAGGTTTTCTTTAGACAGATAACTTTTATTAGAAGAATAAACATGTCAGTTTGACATTTCGTCACAAAAGCTGTCAAACCGCCATTTTTATTTGTCCTTAAAGAGCTGTTTTAAATGGGTTATTCCACTGCGCTCCAGGAATGCGTAGCACTGCGCTCCAAATTTTTATTACCTATATTATTTAAAAAATTATAAGTACCAAAATCGTTCCCCAGCGCTCCAAAATGAAATACGTAGAGTCAGCATACAAGTCAAACCATAAATTGTTAAATTAAAATAAAGTGGTTCTCTAGAGAAGTTAGGTATGTCTTAAAATTGTTGGGTAATGATGTCTACTACCCAGTTGAAGAATTAGCAGGGATAGCTGCAGTTATGTGCTTGTATTCTAGTTTTAAGAAAACTTTTCTAATCTGAAACTGTGATTTTTTCGTTGTTTTTTTTTTTTAGAAAACGACGTTGTGATTGTGACAAAATAAACATATTAGATATGTATTATTATATTCTATTTTTATGATATTTAATATACTTGCCTTAGGTTTCATGCTAAATTTATATTTTGCTAACTCTACTCAACATTTCTTGGAGCGCGGTGGAACTAAAATATCCCAATATTTTAATCGCTAAAAATTCTTGGAGCGCAGTGGAATCAATGTATGAACATTAATATTATGAGAACAATGGATTTTGGAGCTCAGTGGAATAACCCTTTGAAATTACTACGATTGAAATAACAGTCCTAAATATTAATTTAAGACTTTTCACATAGTAAAGTGTGTCCATTAGGTATAGTTTATTTTGAGCACGTTCCAAGTTTATTGCTAGTAAACAACGACACGGGTTCGAAACAACAAGATTTGATGGGTCTTTACTAAACCTACAGGTCTCAAAATCGAAGATATTTTTCTAAAAAACAACGTACGCAGTGCGGTACAAAAATTTTACGCTTGTATGTAGAAAACGAATATGTAAAATTTTTTTGTGGTACGTTTCTGTCCAATATTATACATTGGCTTTTTTACAATCGATGTCAGACACTTTTAAATATTTATTTATACAAAAATAATAAAAACATTAAAAAAATAGTAGCCCACCGGCATCGGGAACAGAGTCCAAGCTACCGGTGGTCAGGGCTCCTGAGAAAGGAATCTCCTAACAAGTATTATTCCATTTATTCGGAAGGCTTTTATTCATCCTCATTAGTCATGCGAGGCAATGATGTTGTTCTAGATTTAAAATCTTCAAGTCATTCCCTCAAAGTTGCCAACATAGGCACTATGTATAAAAAAATGTTGACAGCCTACTACAATTTATCATCGAAGCATATTGTATGACTGTGTGGTATTGTTGCCCTTTGTTCATTTTCAGTAGTTTCATAGAATCAGTATGTCGTATAAAACGAGATTCATTACTGAAAAGAACTATAGAACGAAAAAAAGCTATGGAATAGATTTATCATTTTTGAATGTATGGAATACTAGCGTTTTTTTTTTACACGCGACTTCGCACTCGCAGTCTTTAGTTTTAGTCTCATGAATCTGGTTATCTTAATAATAATAAAATATTTTTTTCAATTGGACTGCTAGTTTCAGAGATTAGCGAGTTAAACAAACAAACAAAAAAACCTCTTCAGCTTTATTATATTACTAGCTGCTCCCTACGACTTCGTACGCGTAGTTTTATCCAAAAGGAAGTAGGAAGTTTCATTAAAATCGATTTATCATATATTTAAAAATGAATCCCTATTTCCCTTGGTCACGGCATCACGCGTAAACGACTGGATCAAGTTCACTAATTCTTTTTTTTGTTGTATTTGTAAGGAGAAGATGAAAAGAAGAGACAAAAGAAAAAAATAGGGCGGCAAGAAGTTCGCTGAGTCAGGTAGTACATCTAAACAGACAAGGCCTTTTTTTTTAAGGTGGTAAAATCATCAAAAGAGTCCTTCCACCCTGGGTGGGGCGGAAGGGACTGTCAGACTTTTAATGACTAAAAAACCACCCTGTTCCTTCTGTTGCCCTTTACGTTCCGGGGCCACGGTATCCTGTTAAGACATCCCGCAACCTCGGCAACAGACAAGGACTTGAAAGTTTGTATAAAATGCCGTATGGGGTAAACGCTCTTTAGGTCGCGATTGTACGTCTAATATCGAGCACCAAATTACCAAATAAATAGCCAATAAAACACTTGCCGGTCTATACCAGCCTTATATTAGTTAGGTATAAAGCCTATAACTCACGAGCCGGGCTCGTTATCGACCGCCGCACTTCAACAGAATAGGCACTAGACACGAGATGATTTGCTTGAAAGATTAACTGTGGCCAATATCCAATGGTCTGTATACAGCCTTAGTCGGAGGCTATGTTTATATCATCGGTGGTGTATTGATGTTTTCGTATATGTATATGTATAGGTCTCTATGTAATAAATAAATAAATAAATATCTTAGGACAACTCACACACGGCCATCTGATCCCAAGCTAAGCAGAGCTTGTGTTATGGTAACCAGACAACTGATATACGTACTTATATAATTTATAAATACATACATATTATAGATAAATTACACCCAGACACAGAACCAACAATTATGCTCATCACACAAAGTTTGACCTGGGTGGGAATCGAACCCACTACCTCCGGCTGCAATGGAAGCCGATCCATACATTTATGTTCACCTAACAAAAATTGTATGGATCGAGTGCGTCACGATTGCCAGTTTGTTCGGTTGATTACATGGGACTTAAACATAACTGGCGAAATGTGGCTGTACTATACAACGTTTAACGGAAAGGGTAACATACCAAGAGCAAGGTTTCTTTGGATGATAACAAACGATATGGCAAGGGTTTTTTAATCCCATCTCTACATGTTCAGAAATTATGATCAACAAAGAACACCGCCTGCAGTAGGCTACTATGCGGTACTAGGCGCGCAGAATTACAGAAGTGATTATCGTCATATTAGGAAAGTAACGTGGAAAATTTTTGACCCACGTAGGGCGGTGACACGTTTGTTATGATTTAAATTTAAGAAACATCTGAAACCGATTTTTTTTTTAAATTTGGTAAGTATCAATTCTTAGAGTATTTTATATTGAGCTGAAAACCCTTGCCATATCATTAGTTATTATCCAAAGAAGCCTTACTCTTTATATGTATATAGATATACCCTTTCCGTTACACGTTCTATAATGGGTACACCTCTGCCTAACCCTTTGGAAATTACAGGCGTGATGTTATGTAAAATTTGCCTTGTTGTGCGTCATTTTAGCTAACTCGTAAATTCTCTTATATCACACGCTATCCACTTAGTTACAAACTTAGGTAGACAAAAGCGTGTCTTAAATTGTTAAACAAGCTGTATATCATCGTGAGTGAAATGTGTACTACAACCCAGTGCGACCTCACCCCCTCCTTTTTCCCCCTTTAAACTCCTACAAATTGTGATGGCAACCGGACATTGTTGAATTTAAAAGGAACTTTATAATGTACTACGTAGTACCTATTCTGTAATTTACTTTACAGAACAAATGTTTGTATGGCCTTTGGATAGTTATTCCGGGTCTGGTTGTTTGTGTATGTGAGTTTATATGTTTGTAAACGCACCCACGATACAGGAATAATGATTAGTGTGGGGTAACGTGTTTTTTCCTTTTTTAAAATTAAAAATATTTTTTTAAAATGGAAGCACTTTAAATCGGAAGAAAAAAATAATTTGTAATTTGTATTTTTTTTTTTGTATTTTTTTTTTGTTTTTGTAATTTTTTGTATTGGAACACAATGATTTTAAGCTTCCAAATAATGTCAAATTCTAATAGTTTTGATTGGAAATGTATAAAAAAAGATTAACCCTCTACGGCCGTAGCTATGATCTGCTACGAAAGCCTACGAACCGCTACGCCACTGTTTTCATTCCGAGATTGTTTTCATTTGGTTAGGGTACTATTCTGCCGTGTTACCGAAAAAGGGCACAACTAACACTTTTTGTCAAAATGAGTTATATATTATATATTCGGAATCAGGAAAAAAAGGCCTATCTGCCTGATTTTTTTGTGGATTTTTTTTGTAAAATGTTAGTTGTGCCTTTTTTAATTACGACGGCAGTATTTTATCAGATAAATCTCTCTCTTGCATACTAGGATATTGTTATTTTTTAAACTGTATTTTTTTACACAATTATTTTTATTTAACAGTAAGTAGTGCCTTTGTAGTGAATTTGATAGAATAGAAAAAAATAATTTTAAATTTTATTTTTCTGTCACATTTTAAAATTGCATATAATCATTTGCCTGGCCTTTTTCTCAACTATGCTGAGGTCGGCTTCCAGTATAACCAGATGCAGCTGAATACCAGTTTTATTCATGGAGCGACTGCTATATCTGATCTTTATAACCTACTTGGCAATACGGTACTTACCACTTGATAAGGCTGGTTGTCACACTTGGACTTCTGACTACCCTGTTAGGACTGTCAAAGATCTACGTTTGACAGCTAGGACCAACGGCTTTTACGTGCTTTTCGAGGCACGGGAGTGTCACATCACCGACTCCTTAACTCCAAACCCAAACATTCTTTGCCCGACCTGGGAATCGAACACAGGCCCCATGTTCAGTAATTGTACTCGCGACCACCAGAACAACAACGGGGCACATATTTATGAATGTATTTAAACAGAGATATTACCCACCATATCTCAGTAATTGGTCGTAAAAATTCAGCTGTAAACATGCTTAATTTTCTTCAGACTTTACTATAAATAAGTTATGCTTTAAAATTTTCAGCGCCTGAAATGAACTTGCATTGAAATAAACCGCAATGCGCATAGTATAACATTGTCTAGTTTAGGGTTGTGCAATTTTCAAATTAAAAAAAAAGAAAAGTCGATAAATTGTGAGTTAGGGTCGGTACATATCAGACGGAAGATACGCCGCGTATCGTCAGTCGCGTAACGCAGAAACAGTTAAATAGATAATAAAATATCCAACCATACTCACATAACCGATGATGCGTTAGTGCATCGACCATACTAAAGCCGATACGTTCGACGTATCTTCCGTCATATGTGAACCGACCCTTAGACTCGCACACGAATAGTTTCGTACCAAGGTATATTTCTTTTTAATACCTAGTTAAATAAAATTATACTTGTATTGTATGGGGACGCCTTTAAATTCGTAACTTTTTTTTATTATTTGTTGTTTTAGCGGCCATAGTAATAAACATACTCTGTAAAAAAGTCATATTACAGTTCATTTATTAGCTTCTGCCCTCGACTTCGTTCCCTTGGTTTTTTTTACCCACGTCAAGTTACGTTTTTGATTACTGCTTCGCTCCCATAAGTCATAGCGTGATATTAATAGCCTATTATTATTCCTCATTAATCTGGCTATCATATACAAAAAGACTTTTTCCAATCTAACTGGTAGTTCCCGAGAAAAACGTATCAAACAAAAAAAAAAACCTCTACAGCTTCATTAGACTACTATAGATAATAATGTATATGGAAATATAAGTACAATATATTCACGCTTGCCGCCCCTAGACTGTCTACGTCAGTGGGGCAGGAGGTTCAAGGCTGTAATGCCGTCTGCCTGGCAGTGGAGCAGAACGATATCATAATAAATAGCTACATATATCTTTTATCTTTTTCTAGCTGTACTAACTGGGTTTCAAGAGTAAATAAACAACGTAAGTAAACAGTGACTGCTTTGGTCTAGTAGTTGCAAGTAGCGACTGCTGAACATGAGGTCTTGGGTTCGATTCCCAGGTCGGGCAAAGTGTTATTGGGTTTTCCCATCAGAAATTTCTCAGTAGCTGCCTCGGAGTCTGGATTTGTATCCGGTTAATGGCAATGGGCTCGCCCCTTATCACGTGGGACTTAAACATAACTGGCGAAATGTGTATGTACTATAGGTACCCCTGTGCCTAACCCTTCGGGGATTACAGGCGTGATGTTTTGTTATGTATTGAGTAAATAGTTATATTAGTGCTTGCTCGGCTTCGACTCCACCACATGAGGCATTCGCCTTACCAGGATAACACAACATAACAAAACAAAACAAATTCTTTATCATCAAACCGAAAAAAAAACAAAACATTTTTCCAACTTACTTTTACTTTGAAGGTTACGTGAAATGAGACAATTTAATAGGACAGGATATTAGGAACATTGCTTACAGGCATTTTATTAAACGATAAATTACCTACTCGTCTGGCGTCCTAGTTACCTGCGCGAAAAAATATGAGATTTTATAAATTAAAGTATTAGGCCTTGAGAGAAGATTTTGCGTAAAATTATGAAAAAATTGTGGTATTATATTTTGCTTGATGATACATTTTTGGGGTTCTGTAGTTTATAAAGAACCCTCATAGTTATGTCATGTCCGTCCAGCTCGGTCAGCGGTCAGCTCAGAGACTAGAAAACTGTAATTTTGTATGGGGATATCACGTCGACAAAGTGGTAAACAAAAATTATAAGATTAAAACTGCTAATGTTTGTTTAAGTCAAGTAAGTGTTCCCCGACTGTCAGCTAAATACACTCTTTTGCAAAAAAAACGGGCACCTAAGGAAATTTACGTTCTAAGGTCGATTTGAGTTAATTAAATGAAATTTATTTCTTTGACGTAGTCTGTATACTTATAATCGTGTAAATTAATGCGCGTGAAGTGAATTCGGGCAATCAAAAGAAAAAAAACGATGGATTCTTTAAAACCGATGTACACGCTCAAACAATAAGAAGTGGTCGGCAAATAAGACAAGATTTTTTTTAAACTTTTTTTAATTAAATAAAGTTACAAATGTATAAACCTAATAACGAGTGTGACCTCCTCTTGCCAAAATCACAGCTTGAATCCTTCTGGGCATGCTTTCCACGATGTTTTTAATAACGTTTTGAGGAATACATTCGCACTCTTCTGCAATGACTCTTTTTAGCTCCCTGATGTTTTGTGGAGCAGGTTGCACTGATCTTACCCATCTCTTTAGAACATCCCAGACATGCTCAATTGGATTGAGGTCAGGACTTCGAGCTGGCCAATCTAAACGACGGATCCCAACTTCTTACATGTACGCTTCCACGTCGCCAGAACGGTGCGGGCAAGCATTGTCGTCCATAAAAATGGAATCTTCCCCAAGTGCAGTCAATGTGGGTTGTGCATATGGAATTAGGACTTCCATTATGTACCGGTGTGCATTTAATGTTCCATTTTCTATGAAAACTAACTCCGTACGCTCCGTCGAATTAATTGCTGCCCAAAACATAATGGAGCCTCCGCCATAAGGAGTGATTTCTTCGAAACACACTTCCGCATAGCGTTCCCGTGGTCTTCGCAGCACTCGCCGGCGTCGGTCCTCTCCACACAAAGAGATTCTAGCTTCATCAAAAAAAAATCCTTTATTTCAGTCCCCAGAGTCCATGATACACAGTTCCGAGCAAACTGAAGTCGAGCAACACGGTGCTCACGGAGTAATTTAGGGCCCCGAGCTGGGCGGTAACTCCTGAAATTGGCAGCCAAAAGCCTCCTCCTGACCGTCCACAAGCTAACTTCTACTCCTCTTACTTCTTCAAGGCTCTTCTTCAGGTCCACACTTGACGCCTTACGATTCTGCAACGCCTGACTCACCAAAAAGCGGTCATCTCTTGGTTCTGAGCATCGTTTTCTTCCCGAACCGGGTCTTCTTTTGACCGAATCGGTCTCTTGATACCGTTGCCAAGTCCTCTGGACAGTTGAACGACTCACATTTAGCCGCTGAGACACGTAAAGTTTGCGAACAACCTTCTTCAAGTAGGGCTATAATTATACCGGCCCTTATCGCTTTATCACTCATATCAAAAAGTGGTATTTAATGTAAAAAGAAAGAATAAATTGTTTAATTTGCAGAAAATATCCAAAAAGTTTAAAAATATCGTAATCAGTTAAAAATCGTTTCAGCAATTCGCGCCATTAGTAAAGCAATTTTAGAATAATCCACAATAATAATTATTTTTATTTTATTAATTTAAAATTTGGAACGTAAAGAATCATGCCAGGATGCTTCAAATAACATGCCAATACATCGTCAAATTAATAAAACCTATTTCTTGTTCTTCTTCATTGAAGTAAGAAAAAAATCTAAAGTGCCCGTTTTTTTTGCAAAAGAGTTTAGTTGTTTTGGATGTATGAAAAATTAACATAACAATATAATTTATTTTGAATATTTACATTACATACTACTAATTAAAAATTAACAAACCCTTTTTTTTTTTTCGGCGCGACTGCCGCCCATATCTTGGAGCTGTTGTTTAAGATCTAGCAGTTGGTAGTCGGGTTAAAGTTTAAAATAAGTTGACAGACAGTTACAGAACCCTACAATACGCGTAGCCCGACACGCACTTGGCTGGATTTTAATAGATAATCATACTAGGTGGGGTTAGTACCTACCTACCTATTAATTTCATAATTTGTTACCAACCTGGAATTTTTATTTTAGGTCTAATTCAAACAGATTAACGATGCTGTAAATTAGGGTAAATTAATTGTATATTAAGGTTGCTTTTTATTAATGGTTTTAATTACAGAATAAGTTTATTCATTTTATACAATCTTTCATTTTAATGTTTTTGTCTTGTACAAAAACTATTTCCATTAAAAATAAATATTTTTGCACCTGATCAAATTTTTTTGCATCAACGTATGATATTATACTTTCATTGAAGCTCATGTTCGGACCATATACTAATAGTAAGTAATTGAATTTATGAACCTTTTGTAAATATTCAACATTTGCATGACCGTAATTCTTTTAATAAACCGTCGGCGGTGATCCGTAAAAAGTAATATCCTACTCAAAAAACCGTAAAGTAACGTCAACCTTGTTACAGTAACCCGTGAGTGTCAAATGGGTTGATATCTTTTAAAAGGTTTTATAGCGATATGAATGAAAGATGAAAATATATACAGCTGTTGTTTTAAAACCTAGAAAAACCAGGATCCCAACTGGACGCCGGGGTCGCGTGACGTCTTAACAGGATACCGTGGCTCCGGAACGTAAAGGGCAACAGAAGGAACAGGGTGGTTTTTTTAGTTAGTAAAAGTCTGACACTACGGCCCTGGGTGGGGCGAAAGGACACATTTGATAATTTTTACCGACTAAAAAAAAAAATCCCATCTGGACAATAATTTTGAAGAGGATTCGATTGATTCGAATCCATATCGCTTTGCTATGAGATATTATGGACAATGTTACTAACGCATTTAATTTTATTCAACTAGCAAATCGCTCCGGCTTCGCACGGGTACAGATTTCCAATTTTTGGCGTGGATTTTCCAAAAAATCCTCTTCCGGGAAATTACGAACACGACAAAAAACATTCAGCCAAGTCGATCCAGCCGTTCCCGACTTTTGCTCTTACCAACACATTTAGCGATTTATTTTCATTTATATAGATATGTTTAGATATAAGACCTTAAGTATTTGAATGCGTAAGAGTGGTCAAAAATTGCATGCTGATGATAAGTACTAAAAGTAAAGCTTCTTCAAATTGTCGAAGAAATAAAACAAGTAAATTACACAAAATGTCGAAGTTTCTTTAAGCAAAACCGTAAAAGAAGCAACAGGCATACTTACAACTTTTGGCCGTTTATTAAGTCGTAAATTTTATTTTATAGCCGAAACATTTTGACCATTAGATAGCAGTCGACATCGCGACAATTTAATGGGTTTTTGTATAATTATGGTAATTCACTTAGGTTGACAACGGAAATAAGGGTGATTATTCTTTACTTAATGGAAAATAAGTCGTAAAAGTTAGGAAAGAACAACACGAGTAGTAATTTGGGGTGTCGTTTTACTTGATTGTGCTTAAGGCTAGGTTTAGTTGTACTGTGGAGCTTTTTCATTAAGAAGTTACTTTATGTATAACTAGCGATCCTTCCCGGCTTTTAACACTGGTGCAATGTTGATGCATAGGTACCTTCCTCTTGAATTACTCTATTTATTGATAGACATTTTCTATGCGGAAAATCTCAAATCAAAGTTATATAAAAACAAATGTCGGATATTATGCCATTATGTAAGCAGTTGTTCAGCAGTTTTTCCATTCCTCAGATAGTAGTCGTTTTGTAAACAAATATGTACCATACTGTTCATAAAAAGTAATTTTCTATACGGAAAATATACTGAAAATTGTATATTCACTTTTATTTGCTGCAATTTTCTGGTCAACGACCGTTTGCTTCGCCATTATTATTGATTACGGGAACTCATTTCCGACGATTGCGTTTTTATGTGCACGGTTTATATAAAATGATATGCAAATTACTAGTAAATTATTTGCAGCTGCCAATGCTGTTTCGCTAAAGCATAATTAATATAACATATTTATGCTTTAAGTGGTACCTACAGGCTGTTTGAAAATAATATCTAATCTAATCGTACTACTAAATTAATTTAAAAAAAAAAGTATTTTTTTTGTCTAAATGTGCTAATTCCTTGGACTAAGTACCAGTCGGATCGGAAAAAAATCTTTTTGTATGTAATAGCCAGATTCATGAGGAATAGGTCAACATCACGCTGTTAACCTACGGGACTACGGACATACGGGAGCAGGGCAGTAACAAAACGCTGATGTAAAAATCATGCGGACGAAGTCGCGGGCAGAATCTAGTGGATTAATAAAACTCTTTTTAGTTCTCTTCTTTTCTTCTTCTTTCAGACTATTGAGAACATTTTAATTGTAAGGCGACTATTTATTCGTTTTTTATACTTATAATACTTTAAAATAAGATTTCAGGTACTTATAACAAAATATTTCGGCTAGGTTTTTAAACAAAGCATAATTTGTATGCTGCAAATGAGAACTGTTTACATAATTACTTAATATGCCCTACGAGAAAAACGTAATATCACTCTGCTCGACCTGGAAATCAAACCCAGGGGGGCCAGGATTCGTTCATAATCGCGCATGCGACTGCGAGATCAACGGACTTTGATCAATTCAATCTAACGCGTGTACAAATTTTTCCGTTAGCTCAGCATTTCATCGCCCTGTTGTTTTTTGGTATCTGATTACGTTAGTGTGGATTTGAACGTCGTCGCGAATTGTTTTTTATAATTGTATCTAAATAAACCCTTTTCCAGTTTTAATAATTATATTTTAATTTTTAATCAGTTTTCGACCCGCCCCATAAAGTTTCCCAACTGCCCGACGGCTATGCACCCCAGTCGGCGTACCAGACAAAGCACCCGTCGATATAGCCGCCAGGCCCATTGATGCCGGCGGCATATCTGCCCGTCAGCAAAACCCGGCTGCCCTCGTGCCCTCTGCATGTTTTTACGAACTCCTTAACAGAAGCAGTTTCCAAAAAAATAACTTATTATACTAACATTACCCAATTTCTTCTTTCCAGATACTTTATCAGTCCACTACTGCAACAGAGAGGTGCAGGTGGCTGAAGTGGGTGAAGACAGCGAAGGGTACATCCGTACCCCAGGGTACCCCCACTTCTACGTCGGCGACGAGTGCCGCTGGCGACTGAGGGTTAACCCCGAACAAAGAGTTAGGGTCACCTTGATGGATGTCAGTTTGAGAAGTAAGCGAACTTGCATAAATGTCTTACGGCAAAATTTTATACTTTTTATTTTATTATTGATTCTAGTTGAAAATCACTAGCTTAGCTTATCCTTTGAATTTGACCCTTTTTTTAATGATTCTTTTCAACACAGTGTGCAAAAGCACTCCAAAAATTTTAGATAGATCAATCGTTTCAATAATATGCTTTATCAATACTTTTTTCTTCTCAACAGGTATAGGACCCTTTGAGAACCGCTGTACAGACTACGTGACGGTCCAGGACCTGAATGGAGACGCTCTCCTGTCATCCTGTGAGCAGGTGGAACTACCATTGAGACTGACTTCTGTTACCAATGTGGTTGATGTGACGGTGGAAGCCAAGTCCAAAGGAGCCTACCCAAAGAGAGGGGTGCTGCTGCATTACAAAAGTAATTTCATTGATTTCTACATTATTTGTATTAGGTTTTTTAATTGTGACGTAGTACTATTAATTTTTGAGACACCCAGCGCCATCTACCGGTACCATAATTTACTACATATTCTAAAACATACAACAGCGCCATCTACCGTTTTCATAAGTTACTACAAACACTAAAACATAAAACAGCGCCATCTAACGAAACTTCTTCTGTCCAACAGGTATAGGTTGTGTTACACCACTAGCGCCATCTAACGGCTACCTCGTATACCGCAACGAAGACGTAGCTCACTACATGTGCAACGTGAACTTTGTTTTCATAGACACGCGACAGAGGGCGCGCTTAATTTGGTGCTATGACGACAATAGATGGAATGACACTGTGCCTTTGTGTGTTGGTAAGTTTTTATATCAATCATCGTAGTTTTATTTTTGGGACGGGAAGTTTAAAGTCCAATAAATTTCAAGGAATTGCAGTGAATGAAATGTATGAATAAAATCATGATGAACTACATAATATAGATAGAGCATTTTATAGCATGGTTAGGGATTTTGGATTCTTTGCTTGTTCTGTACGGAACTACGGACTGACAGATTGAAGATATTCATAACTCTTCATTCTTTGCAAATTGGTTTCAAAAAGAATAATGACTGCGTGTCTATTCTTGTAAAATAAAAAAGTACCTAGTTAAATAATGTTTATACTTTTGTAGACTGTACCTTGAAAATGAATAGACTTTTTCATGTTTAGCAAGATTTAATAAAAAATATTTATAGCAAGAAATATTCCATAAATCAGTTTGGAAGAACTTCCTATAGCCTTGTGCCAATCTTGCCATAAAGCAGATAGCTCATAAAATATCATCGCATAGCACAAAACTTGTCGATAACAATAAACGCTCCCCATAAAAACTTCTTTGAATCATTTCAAAATCTTCATGGGGAAGCGTGGCACATGCGCGAATTCCCCATCTTCTATCCCTTTCACACATCACATATCACCTAAGAGTAAAAGAGACAGCAACATTCGCTTCAGGTGGGCCACGATTATTTACATTAAAACTCTCATGTCAACTTTTGACTTTAATGCATAGGAGATAGAGATCAAATTTGATTGATGTGTGTTGTTATTATTTTCATCGTCAACTGAAGGGCTTCTCCACATCACTTCAGTGATCAGTCGCTCGCGTTCCAGTAAATAGGATATTCGGTCTTCGGTCGCCGTCGAGTGCGTTCGGCAAGTTCGAAATACGAATTCTCAATTTTTCTCGCGTCGAGAAAAACACGTGTTTTCTGCCAAAGTGAGTTTATTATTATTTCTTGTGTATTATTTTACTAGAAATATTTTAATAGTTGTGATTTTTAGGTGTGTTTTAGTTTTATTATATTTTTTTAGTGATTATTGTGGAGTTTTTAGTAAAGTCGCGGTAAGCTAGTGTGGGGTCGATGTTTGGTTAGGTTTAGCTTGAACTTTGTTCATAAATACCAATTTATTTTTATTATTTATGTTTATTATTTTTACCTAGATTAAATGTTACAATTTTATTATAACTACAATATGTGACTAGCTTAGATTAACATAATAAAAAATCTACTGTTTCTCTTATTGTAAAAGTTTAGTCAGTTTATTTTTTCCCTCCAAAATTCTAGTTTATACAAACTCCAAAGAACAAGGATAATTTATTACGAATTAATCGTATATTGTTATAATGTGCTTTTACAGCGACATAATATAATAATCAACTAAACATAGGCGGAAATTATTTTATATTGTGTCTTTATGTGTCGTTTTCTTTTGTTTTTGATAAAGTTATTGTACTTATGTACTTTTAGTAAATACCTACAATAAAAGACAAATAAGACTACAAGCTTTAGTTAACGGCATAGGCAGATACTACGTAAATTTAAACTTGCATAGAAAGTTTTTATCAAGAACACGCGTAATAGGTACCTACCTCAATCTTATCGTTTTTTTTTTTCAGATTTGTTATGTTATTTAATATTGATAACAGCTGTTGTATCGATAGTTTTTTATATTTATTATTTAATCATATAAAAATACATTATACATTTCAGTTTTGATATCTGTACACAAATAAGTGTGTAAAAATGTACGTATAATGGTTTATTTATTATGGCCTTTATTTATAAAACACACAGGTTTACATTTTAAATATTTCTTAAAAAAAAATTATTATGAATATAAAAAAAGGTCTAATTAACTAAATTATCCATTTAGTTATTTTACATACATACAAATTATATTTCTTATATATCGTTGCAACAATACAAACATAAAAAAATCCTCAAAGTATGCGATTTTTGAAAACAAGCTCTTTGTTAATTTATAAATTGTGACCGTTACAAATGCGACTTAGATATTGTCCGGTGCTCTGTAGTCTGCAAATAACGTATCCATAAAGCACTAAGCTTCTACTTCGGCCGTCGTGTGAAGAAGAAACAAAATGTCTGTTATACATTTTCATAAATATAACGTTTAAATCTTTCGCATAAACGAGTAAAAATTTAACAAAGTAACATACATACAATAAGTCTTTTTTACAAAAAGTACACGACTTTTTGTGTGGACCAGACACAATTTTATTGTGTCTGTAGTATGTGTCATCCCTAAGGCGCGCCCACAGACTTTTGTTTAATTTATTCACGTCTGCGGTGTGTACCTGCCTTTATGTCGATTCATTGTCGTCTATATTGGATAGTCTACTCTTATTATTTAGCTGTGGGTACTGTTGGGCTTTGCTGTCGTTTCGTGCAGTGTCAAGTATAACTGACCATTTTATGTACAGTTAACAAAGGAGATAGGTATGCAGGGTCGTCAGATATACTTGTTGAAGTTTTCTTAGAAACCGATGGATGTTTTCATAAGTAGATAATAAACAGTTCATTAATTAAGGTAAGTTTAAATCGAAGACGTCCATCGGTTTCTAAGATAACTTCAATATCCGAGCCTGGATACCTTAGATCCCTTTTGCTGACTGTACTTACCTGCCTTTATGTTGGTTCATTGTCGTTTATATTGGAAGGTCTACTATTATTCTTTAGCTGTTGGTACTGTTGGGCGATGCTGTCAATTCGTGCAGTGTATTGTTATTGACCATTTTATGTACCAGCAAAAAACTGTTCGGTTAAATAGGTACAGTGCATTTTTTTTCTATTTAAGTCGTGATGGCTTAGTAGTTAAGGCCCTCGCCTCTCATGCATGTGGCTGTGGGTTGTGGGTTCGATATCGGAACTTTTTCTTAGACGTTACTGATTTCGGTGAAAGGAAAGATCTTGAGTTCTTGACTAGACTTTTAAATAATATGAGTCTGAAATTGCCAATCCTCATTGAGCAAGCGTGGTGATCAATGCTCATGCCTTCTCTGTATAAGAAGAGGCCTTTGCCCTGCAGTGGGACAATAATAGGCTGTTATTATATTATTATTGAATAGTTCTACGCCTACTATAGTTTTTCTTTTGTTTTTTAAATAACAAAGGGATAAGGTATTCTTTTGTTTATTTAATTCCTTACATTTATAAAACGTGACAAAATTACGTAATCACACACACAATGTGAACGACTAATATGGAATTAGAACATTTAAGTAATTTGTAAGTTCACGGTAGTATTTTCCAGGCGGGTAAGCACATTGCAAGACTCCTTGCTGCTACTAAAATTTCGTGAATTCGTGTGTCAATCAATCTGCCTAGCCTTTTCCCAACTATGTTTGGGTGGGCTTCCAGTGTAACCGGATGCAGCTGGATACCAGTATTTTACATGGAGCGACTGCCTATCTGACCTCCTCAACCCAGTAAGT
Organism: Hoplodrina blanda; assembly: GCA_949316365.1. NCBI lineage: Eukaryota > Metazoa > Arthropoda > Insecta > Lepidoptera > Noctuidae > Hoplodrina > Hoplodrina blanda. Next base: position 14,153,749 of record OX438581.1, read on the forward strand.
GGGTAAAACTGACTGGGTACTAAAATTAAGTGAGTATGTATGAAAAATCGACTTTGTCTGAATACGGGATCGAATCCAGAAATAGGTCTTACCTACTAGAAAGTCGCTCATGTGAATTTTATCTATAAAACAACGGCTCTTGAAATTTGTTTATCGATCACTAAGAAACAACGTACATAAGTAGGTACAGTCAACTACTTTCACTCACAAATAAATGAGGTTAACTCATTTTATTCCAACCTCATTTCGTATAATACGTTATCTACGTGGTAAATAGCAATTACACGTCTGTATACGCAATCGATGCGTAACGACACGCACGCGTCACGCTCACGCTTCACGCAAACTTTTCTATTAATAAAAAGAAAATAAAAACTTTCCATTAAAATGCCTGGCCGTTTTCCAAAACGACCAAAAAAAAAAAAAACAAACAGACGGCCATTTCTGTATTAGAAACGCTTTTTGCCGCGCTATTGGATCGAAATTTGAAATTTGACGTTCTGTTTTTATTGATGGATGGTAAAAAATATTTATTTTTTTAAACCAGTGATTATGGTGATGAAAGCAAAAAGATAATCAAAAGTAGAAAACTACGTTACCTAAGTAGTCAAAAATAAAAATGTAGATTCCAATTAATTGTTGTTGTTTTATAAAGATAAAAAAGTCGCCATAAATACAAACATTTTAAAAAAAATCTGAGGTAGGTAATGGCTTCTAAAAATTCAAATTGAATTTCGAATGCGTTCGAATTTGATTCAAATTCTCATTGAAAGTTTAGAGAGTAGCCAAGTGCGTAGTTGCATAATGACGTAATCGAGATATTGTTAGCAGATGTTGATCAGCATTAAAATTGTTTACAACAGCAAATCGAGTTATCGATCCATTTCTTCTCGAACTTTATTACCCAACTAAAGCAGGATGTGGTATTATTTGCCTTGTGTTTAGTACGATAAGTGGGAAACCGTACTTTACAAGGTTTTATGAAGTCAACCCAAAGATCCCCCCATGGGAATGGTACTGTACTATACTCTACCAAGTTCGAGAGTTATCTTTGTATGACAGGATCATGGAAATCCCGCCCCCTTAACCCTCACCAAGCCCGAGGGTTTGACATGGTGGTTTCATAAATCTGTACTTTTCCCAGATTTGGTCAAATGTTATGGTCAAAAGTTGAATTTGAAGTCACTCTATGTATTTTCGTGTTCTGTATTTTATTAAAAAAAAATGTTAAAAGGTTGATTCACAGATATCTGTGAAGTCACAGTTCAGTTCACTTTTTTTTTTATTTGTAGAATAGCTTAAATAATCAAATAGAAACCATTAATAAACCATTTAATAAAATACAAAATGACAAAATACTGTGACCAAAACGGACAAAACCAAAAGCATGTTTCTGCACGCTACAAACCGTGTAGCTACATTTCACGACATAAGTCGCACTGACACGGACATAAGATATCCATGTGTTCCACACGTACACACTAGTACCACGACACATGTCGCGCCTTGTGCCTTGTCACGAACTCGGGAAGTGGTCGTCCTATGTGGACAGCGGCGGATCTAGGATTGTCGTTTGGGGGCCCCACTGAGTGTAATATTTGATAATAATTGTAGCTTAAGAGTGTAATATCAGCAAAAAATCTCAATTCGAATAATATCAAGTTCTTCTTTAAGATCCGTCACAGAAGAACTCACATGATTTGGGGGAAGCGGGGCCAAAGGCTTGGGCCCCTTAGCCGTTTTCTTTTTGCAACGTTGGGAAATCATCAGTGTATTGAGTTTTTCCATCAGGAATTTCTCAGTAGCAGCCTCGGACTCTGGATTTGTGCTCAGTTGATGGCAATAAACTCGCCCCCTATGACATGGGACTTATTGGCGAAATGTAAGCGTACTATAATGGGTATACCGCTTCCTAACCCTTCGGGGATCACAAACATGATGATAAAAAAAACGTGGAAATCATTAAATTACTTCTTCTGCTCTGGGCGGAATGGAAGGGAGTGTCAGACTCTTACTGACTAAAACCCATCCGTGTTCCTAATGCCCTTTGCGTTTCAAGGCCGCGGGGACTTTAACCAATAAAATTCATAACCCTGGTTCCACTACTGTGTTTATTTTGTCATCACTTTTTCTCTCTTCGGTTAGCGAATTCTGTTACGTTACGTAACGTAACACTATGATCATTAATCAGCCGTTACTCTAACTCCGTCTACCAAGTTCATTAATTTTCTTATTAGTCTTGGTTTTGCTAGTATTGATTCTGGGAGGTTACGTAACAGACTTGCAATCTCAATCCGAAGGGTTTTGACGGATATTAATAATTCATTGCTGGCTATGTTTGAAAATGTTGGTTGTTCGACAACGTAGATAACGCAATGTATATTATTTTCTAACTGGGTACTTACACGAAAATGACAAAAGGCTGTGACAGAGTAATTATTTTTTATTATTATTATCAAAATTTTTTATGACATTATTTAGAAAAAAAATCAAATGTATTAATTTATTATTATTTTTACTATAAATGTTTTTAGATTATTTTTTATTATTAATATTTTTAGATAATTTTTATTATTAATGTTTTTAGAATATTTCTTATTTTAACAAACATTTCGACACAATGTAATTATTGTTATGAAATAAATGACTTAATGACTTATGACGTCAAAATTTGTCCCACTTTTCGAAGTAACTGTGGTGAACATGAAAACTCCCAGTGAGAATATAATGGCAATATAGGCCATATTGATAACGGAAGACAAGCCAATTCTGATGTGAAGGTTATCAGTATAGACTTGATAAGCTTATTAACTTAACTATAAGTTAATGCATTTGATTTAGTAATTAATGCCATCAGTATAAAGCATACATGTAAAATGTTTTAGAATAATAATATTAATTATATCGGTGAAGGAAAACATCGTGAGGAAACCTGAACTTTAATTAATACACGGTGGAACATCGTGGCTCGAACTATGGATTCAGTAGGTACATGATTCTAGACCTCGATAGCTAGCTTTATTGGTAGGTTACTAAAAAACAAAAAATCTACTGTACCATATAAAAGTGTACCTTATACCGCTTGGTCACCGGGGTTGCGGGACGTCTTAACAGGATACCGTGGCCCCGGAACGTAAAGGGCAACAGAAGGAACAGGGTGGTTTTTTAGTCAGTAACAGTCTGACAGTCTGACTCATTTGATGATTTTTACCACCTCAAAAAAAAAATACCGCTTGGTCAAGATCATACATCTTGAAGAGATCGTTGCCCTACAATGCGACAATAATAGGCCGGTTTCATTATTATGACATCAAATGGTCGAAAAATGGTTAGCAAAAGACAACTTAAAACATACAAACAGTGCAAGTTAAATAAAAGCTTGTAAAAACACCCCTATTACTCGTGGCCAATCATAATCTATTCTAATTTTGAAATTGCAAGATAACTCTATAATCTGCCTGTCTGTTTGTTACGTCATTAGAGCAAAACTACTAAACTGATCGTAATGAAATTTTGACGAAGACGTTGGGATCTGGATGATGAGACAAGCATACGTTTTCTTTTTTCTTTGTCGAAAGACTTTGGCAAAAGCTGGCATACTTACAATCTTATACAAATAATTTTGCTAGCCTTTTCTGTCCCACTCCTGGGCAAAGACCACCCCCCATTACTTCCACTTACCTCTGTGTTGTGCCTCCTCTCGCCAGTTAAGGAAGCCATCCAAGGCTTCTCGTTTTTTTTTTTCGGCAAATACATTTTTTATATAAAAAAATAGAGAATTATGAATTACATTAGTAATAGAATTGTGAGTGCTTTAAATTATTAATGTTATCGGTGTACATAATGTGAATGTTTTTTAGTAAATTGATAAGCTGAACTGTGACGTCATATCAGTGTCCTCTGGCAACACAGTGTGTAGAATAGTATCTTTATTCGTTTAGTAAATGTTTATGTTTTTTTTATCATCGACCTCCGCCGGTAGTACCTATCTACTATTACTGATTATTAACTCGAATTGGTAATTAGTCTGTATTAAATTGATAAAACAGCCTCGTCGGTCTATTGGTCGCAAAGCGCGACTGCTAAGCATGAGGTCTTGGGTTCGATTCCCAGGTCAGGCAAAGTGTTATTGGGTTTTTCCATCAGGAATTTCTCAGTAGCAGCCTCGGAGTCTGGATTAGTGCCCAGTTGATGGCCATAGGCTCGCCTCCTATTACATGGGACTTAAAAACATAACTGGCAAAATGAGGGTGTACTAATGGGTACACCTCTGCCTATCCCTTCGGGGATTACAGATGTGATGTTTTGTGTGTCAAAACTTCAGTAGACATCTCACTAAAAAGTTCCAGAGAAGGGGTGTCTAGCACCCCTTACCACCCTTACCCCGTAAGATAACTCAAACAGACACACACAAAAAAAAAACCAAGATAGCAACAGATATCCAGACACCAAGACTTAGATGCGTCTGTCTAGATAGCCACAGTACAGTCGCAGACGATAATTAAACTCGTTAAGTCCCCCTGTCTCGACAAGCAGTCCACATGCTGTAATAATAATAATAATAATAATAATAATATTTATTTGCTTAAAACACGGTATAAAAAGGTCTTACATAAAAATGAGATCATACATGTTTAGCTTAAAAATAAAGCATGCAAAATTGTTAAGCACAAGCAAGTGCAAGATGCAAGTGTTGCATGTTGCTAATATTAGTGTTCTAGGAAATCCTTAATACTATAGAAATTATTTTCCTTCAACCAATTGTACAATTTAAATTTAAATAGTCTACAATTTAATTCTTTAAGTGTCTTTGGTAACTTATTAAATACACGTACACACATAGCTACACAGTTTTTATTATATTTAGTACACCTAGGCAGTTCGTCAAGTACAAGTGTGTATTGGTCACGCCGACTTCGTGAACATACTTCTTCTGCTGTTTTAAATAATTCTTTGTGTTTCTTTACAAACATACACGTCTCATAAATATATAACGATGGCAACGGTAGCAAACCAAGCTTTTTAAATATTGGTTTACACGATTCATCGGACGGAATTCCGTATAAGGCGCGTATACATTTTTTTTGTGCGATAAATGCCCTGTTGTGTTCCGTACTATTTCCCCATGTTATTAGTCCGTACCGCAACGAGGACTCAACGTACGCTCGATAAGACATTACAGCCGTTTTTATATTAGTTACATATTTAATTTTTCTAAGGGCATATACAAATTTATTTATTTTATTGCAGACGTACTGAACCTGCGCCTTCCAGTCTAAATATTCATCCAATACAATACCTAAAAATTTAGTTTGTTCTACATGTGTTATTTTACGTATATCCATTTTTAAATTAAATTTATTATTATGGTGTTTATTAAATTGTATGTATACAGATTTGTCGAGATTTATAGATAGATTATTATTGTTCAGCCAATTAATTAGAATGTCAATAGTATTATTTATGTCAGTTTCATGGTCAGTAATTGAATTATATTTTTTGTCAGCAGTTACAATTATGGAAATATCATCCGCAAAAAGAAAACATCTGTGTTTAGTTATGTCAACTATGTCATTTATATAGAGAAGAAATAAGATGGGACCCAATATGCTACCTTGGGGCACGCCGCGTTTTACACATTGATATTCAGACGTATGCATTATCATGTCTCTATTTTCGTCCAGCTTAGTAACTGCGACACTCTGTTGTCTGTCAGTTAGGTACGACGATATCCATTGATGCGGCAGTCCTCTGATTCCAAGAGCTTCTAATTTTTGTAATAAGTTGGTATGTGTAACAAGATCGAATGCCTTCGATAAGTCAAAGAAAAGCCCCGTTACCAACTGATTTTTGTTTAAACTGCTCAGTATTGTTTTTAAGAGTGAGAATATGGCTAGTGATGTAGATTTACCTTTTTGAAATCCAAATTGTTGTTTCCTTATTATGTTAAATTTACTGCAGTAATTTATTAATCTGTGATACATACATTTCTCGTATATTTTTGAGATGATGGGTATTAATGTAATAGGGCGATAATTGTTTACATCACATTTATCGCCCTTTTTGAACAATGGTTTAATAATGGATAATTTTAGAGCTTTTGGGAATAAACCTTGTGAAAATGACAAGTTGATCAAATATGTCAATACTTTACTTATTTCATTGGTACATGTCTTAATTATTCTGGTGTTTAGTTCATCGTAGCCTTCAGAATTGGTGTTGTTCAATGATAATATCTGTTGCCTCACCTCACTTTCAGACATAGGAGTGAGGAACATCGATATCGCAAGTCTGTAGGGGAAACGGATGACGTCACTCTTTAAAAGAGTTAGGGCTGTCAGAATAAACTAATTAAAAAAATATTTTTAAAAACAAGCTTTAATAAAAAAAAAATACATTTGAGTATTGGACATTGTATAGACATCAGAACTAAAGGTGTATGCAAAATTTCAACTCTATCCGATACCCACAAATAGTCGAAAAATAGTTTTCAAATGGAAGGACAACTTACATACGAACAGTGCAAGCTAAATAAAAGCTTGTAAAAATAGGAACAAAAATGGAGTTCCTTTTTTTCCGAGGGTAACTAAATTTATTTAGCTGAAATAGATAAGTAACCCTAATAGTATTAAAGCTTTGTTAAGCCCCTAAGTCCTTAAAATAAACCTCTCTAAATTCAAAGTTTATTCGGGTCCTATAGTTCAAGTAAAACAGAATTAAAATCGGTCAAATATTTAGAAAACCCTTGAAAACAAACCGCTTGCGTAAAGTGTTGATAGAAATCTTGAATGAATTTATTTTTCTACGTAAATCTTAATCTATAATTAACAAAAACACACAACTTATAAATAGTATTAAAATTACAAAGTAAGTACAATTTATAAATGAAAAAAAAGGAAGCATCTCATCTGCCTAGCCTTTTCCCAACTATTTTGGGGTCGGCTTCCAGTCTAACCGGATGCAGTTGAGTACCAGTATTTTAGAAGAAGGATATAGGATATCAAAAAATTCGCCAACGTTGCTGTCAATGGGACAAGTGCCCAAAACGCTGGCAACATTGCCACGTTGTATAGCAATGCTGATTCTTTCGTCCAAGAAAAAAGTATACAATCTTGCATTTTCTTTAATACATCATTGAAAGTACTAGACTAGAATTGGTGATCATTCAAATGTACCCAACCCGCAAGGGCGGTAACTTGGCAAAGCATATGAGCACACAAGTAATCGAAACAGGCACAAAACAAGAGAACAAAAATTTTACTTACCTATCTAAAAAGCCTTTATAAACGTGCTCATCGATTTCCCAAACATTTTCCTGTATTAAAATTACTTACAAACTCCAACATCGACTGAAGAATAAAAGAGAATGTAAAGTTTGCTAATCCACCCACGCAAGTAACAGAAAAACTTTACTTTAGCTCGAAGGGTTCTCTCACATAATACTTTTACTTTACTACAATCCTTTGTTATTTTCCATAATACCACTGCATTTAAAACGTTAGTTTTAGGGCGAGCGCGCACTACCTACGATAAAAAATCGTTGCGAAAAAATATCGCAAATCTGTGAACCACAGAAATACACTAGAATCCGCGCATTGCGAAAATAAATCGTTTGGATTTTTGCGTGTTAGTTTGCGATTTTATTTCGCATTAAAAAAGTCGCAACGATTTTTTATCGCGGTGCGCGCTTCGCCTTAACGGTTTAAAAAAAATTCTAATACCGGGCAAGTACCAATGTGACTTTTCTTATTTCATATGTACTTTCTAATTTTGTCTTGAACATCATTGACATCGGTGAAGGAAAATATCACTTGGGAGTTCAACTTATATTTCGACTTTTAGTTCTATCCAATAACTTGACAGATAAAGGGTTACCAAGTTTTGACAAAAAAGATAGTGAAGTGGTGTAAGAATGAACGAAATTGAATGAACTTCAAAAATGTACTTAACTTAGTATTAAACCATTCTTATCATTCGTTCTTTACGCAAAATCGTTCAGTACCCCAACACTATTAGTTGTAGTATGGTAACATTTTCTTTGAATTGTCAAGTTACTGAATAGAATTAAAAGTCGAAACATACTTTACGGAAAGGGCAAAACCGCGGGCAGAAGCTAGTATGAACATATTTTACTTTTCCATGCAGCCAGGTACCTACTCAACCTAAGTCTGTATTCATTTTAATGTACATAAAAAGCGGAAGCAACATTTATATTTTCCGAAAGACCATCAATCCGTATTACGTCGCTTATAATGACGGATCGACATTGCGATTTATCATGGTATATTTTACCAGTCTACACTGTCGTGCGGGTAGTCAACCGAAGGAGTTTTTTCCCATCGTTTTACCGTTCCCAACCCGTATTTTGCGTGTGGCGTGTTTTGTTTGCCCATGTGTGTGTACTCTGCTTTGAATAGAGACAATACAAACAATAGTTCGGTAGCAATGGTTCACATTTTTCTCTTCATTTTCTGAAAATGTCGTAGTAAGGCGCCCGTCTCTTATGCGCGTTTGGTACCGGGAAGTACAAATGTGACTTTTTTTTGTGCCTGAAGATTATTTATTTATCGATTAAGGTAATATGTACAATATTTATACACGTCATTATTAAAAAAACAATCAGAATAAAAAAACAGTTTATCTTAGATAATACTTACATCAGTTAAGGACAACATCGTGAGGAAACTTGGACTTAATTTGCTTTGACCAAGTGTGGTGATCAAAGCTCGTGCCTTCTCTGACTCGTGACTCTTTTCATAAGAGGCCTGTGTTCTGCAGTTGGACAATAATAGGCTGGTATTATTATTTCGGAACTTTGGAGACGACTCTCGCTAGGTTTATGCGAGTTGTAGCTAAAGTTAAACTTGAATTTATGGTGATTGTTATTACCATTGGAAAGCGTATCTGAATGTGAAACAGCTACCAAAATGGTAATATCTCAAGTCAAGACACTTGATATTTATCTTTTATCCGGTAGAAAATTCAAATGACAAAGAGTCATTAGGGAAATTTTAAATTCCCGAAAAAAAAATCGATGACCTACCTTCCTAAAATTGTAACAGTCATTATGAGGCCAAAGTTTTGGCAACCCTACCTTCCCTAAAGGGCCATACGTCACATTAGTTATGTACCCGGGCGGACCGTGAACTGAATTATCTCCCCGGTTAGCCCTTTGGGGCTTTACAGTACAATTGAAGTCAATGGTGTAATAAATTACGAATTTATTATCGGATCCAAGAGTGCTTTGTGCCATGAATCTTAAAGGAGTTTGATTTAATTTTGTGAAGATGAAGTGCTTGAATTTAATTATGTCGAAACTTGTTACGGCAGTTTGGTGAATGAAATATATACTTTACTAGATTTTGCTTCTATTATTTTATGTCTAAGGAACAGTGCTTTTTTCGGAAAAAATGTACTTAGCCTTTTTTTTTGAGTTCCGGAAATCATCAATTGACTGCTTTTGCTGTAGAAACAGCAGAGGGGAGTGTCAGACTCTTACCTACTGACTAAAACCTCTTAGTACCCTTTGCGTTCCAGGGTTGCGTTGTTCGAACAAATTCTGCTACCCTAGCAAGATGAAATGTACCCTATGTCATTTTCTATACCCCTGATAATATTTATGAAAAAAATTCTTGATAATCGGTTGAGTAATTAAGGCATGAAAGCGTAACAAACAAACAAAAAAATTGTTGGCAAGTTAGATCCACTTTTTGATACTTTTAAAACTGATTTAAAAAAATACCCACTTAACTAATTTTGATACATTATATAGCTTTTTCAACAAAGCCTTGCCCTAACATGTATGTCAACAACAGAAGTATCAACCCTAGATGTGGTCAAAGCGAGTTTCAAACTAACACCGCTGTGTTAACCCTAGTTCTTGCTAGTGTGCTTACTCGGCGCAAAAAACCTCTCAGACAGCCCTGAGGGTTCTGTTTCACAGTTTCCCCACTAACATGTCAGTAAACTAAATATTATAATACCGGTATAAACAGAAAATACTCTGTAGAATATTACATTCCTCTGTTACATAATACTGTCACAGCTATGTTCACACTTTATTTATTATATCAATTTACTCTGTTTAGAGTAACAGTCATGAATATGAATTTCGTATTATTTATGAAAATCTGACGAGCACAGGTTAGGAATCCAATTAACAGGTACCTTGCGTATAAAAGGACCAATTACTGAGTAGTGTACAAAAGGACCAATTTTCGTCTCTTAGCAAAAAATATCTGTATGTTCTGCGTTTTATACTCATTAACACCGTGAAAGTTTTATCATGTGTTATTTACAGTCGAACTTACTACGTAAATGTTTTGACTTTGACTTTGACTTTGAAACAATTAAGTAAATTTTCTTTTCCTGATCGGTCTAGAAGTTTCAGATATTCTAGTGCATTCAGACGATTAAAAAGTGAACAAACTCTTCATCTTTGTACAAAGATGAAGCCTACGGACGAAGCCGCAGCCTCCGCCTGCGACTTCGTCCGCGTCAAAATAAATATATTATTCCACGGGAACCATGCATTATTCCAGGATAAAAAATAGCCTATGTGCTATTCCAGACTATAATCTCTCTGTGCGTGATTTAGTAACTATCTATTCAAACTTTATAGTAGTAAAATTAGTAAAGATTCTGGTTGGAGACAACTAGAATAATCTACATGGAATACCAGAAAAAGGTAGGATAAAGTTAATCCTAGACAAAGCAACAACGACCCGTCAAAGTGCACACGGTATGCAGTCACCTTAAAATAACTCGCCGCAACCATTATTTATACATTCTACCGGATTTACTTAAATCCTACCTTTATATTCTTTGCGACAAGAAAGAAGTCAGACTTTCTTCAAAGAGAATTGGACTTGTATTAAAAGAGGCTATTTATCAGACATTTTTTTGCTGTCGCTTGGTCTCTTGAGGTGCCCCAAGATTGCTTTGCTTCGTCCATCCTCGGCATAGAATTGAATTTACTTAAATTTACATAGACTGAGACTAAATTATTCTTTTTGCGTTTTATATATTTTGGGAAACGTGGTAGCTATAAAATTCTATTAGCGAAATAATAAAATCTGCCTATACTAATATAATAAAGATAGAAGTATTTTTTTTATTTTGTTTGGACTTTTTTTTTGTAAAAGATAGCCAGATACATGAGGTAGTAGTATAGGCTATACGACATCACGCTAATGACCCAGGGGAGTTGAACAGTAACCAAAGACGTAACTTATAATGGGTGAAAAAAACCACGTGTACGAATTCGAAGGGAACAGCTAGTATTATGATAAAGCCAAAAAGTATTTTTTTTGTTTGTTTATTTAAACGTGCCATTCTCTGGAAATGCCAATCGGATTGAAAAAAGCTTTATGTATGTGATAGCCAGATTCACGAGGAGTAGTATAGGCTATATAACATCACGCTAAGACCCACGGGAGCCAAGCAATAATCAAACACATAACCGTGGCGAGTAAAAAAACCACGCGGCCTTACGGCGCGTACACATAGAACGTCCGATTTACAGGTCCGTTTAAACGTATATGTTATTAGCGTATGTAGTTGTATGAGCGAGTTCACACAGAATACAGTATTCCGGATCCAGTAAAAAATACCGATACGACATCCAGTAGCGACGAATCAGTTAAAATCGGTCCTGTAAATGCTGTGTGAATATTACCTCCAGTAGCGACGGATCAGTTAAAAAGGATCCTGTAAAATCGGACGTTCTATGTGTACGCGCCCTTAGTCGCAGAAGTCAGTTTTTTAATAACTTTGTAATTATAAATTGCTCGTTCTTTTATAGTGGATGAGCAATAAAAACAAATCTGTGCGGAGATAGCTTTTCTAATTTAGCGCTCAGGGCTATTAGTTTCACGATAAAAACGTTTAGAAATTATGGTATAGACCGGTTTTCTTTGAAATTATTATTTACGTTATCTTTTTTGCACATGAAAACAATTTGTTGTTGAGGAAGGATTACATGTTCGATGTCTTTATTAATTTTATTACTAGTTACCCGCCCCGGTTTCGCACGGGTGCAATGAAGATAGTTTTTTCGAGGAATAAATATAGCTTAAATGTTACTAAGAAATAAAGTAGCATCGTAATGGCGAAATAGTTTTTGATATTAGTCCAGTAGTTTTTTACAAACATACAAAAGTCCAAATCTTTAGGGTAAAAGCCGGATAGTCGCCCCGGGGGTATAGTTGCCTGATTGCAATTACTCTAGTTTCGCGAATGAAACACATGTTATTTTATTTATCTATCGAGAGACTCTGCAACTACAACTAAGTTGACCGTGTTGCATGTCTCTGTGCGATTGCATGGGACGGCTAGGTGCGATCAAAGTTTTTGCGGGATAAATGTCCTCTGTCGCGACGAGGCATCTATCCTAAATGTAATTTATATAGAGATGGGAACTATCCCCTATATGGGATAGTTGTCCCAAAATTTAGAGGTCCGCAAAAATCGCCAATACTCTGGAAATATCAAAGATAATATTTATTCCTTTCATAAATTTGAAGATAATAAACCAAAGTAGTTACCCGTTTAACAAATAAAGAATCTCGCTTTTTATACTAAGAGATGATATGAAGTAATTTCAAAAAGTGGGGCAACTATCCTGGTTTTACCCTACTCTTAATAATATTATTAGTGTAGATTGAACAATTTAAAAGCACTTTTGAACGTCATTAATTTTTTCAAGGAGTGAAGTCTAGTTGTCAATCCCTAGAAGGTGGAATGAGCTCATCTAAAAATCACTTCATGTAAATTCACAGAGGAAATTTTGACAGTATAAAATAGCTGTACATCAACTGAGTACCTATAGAGCAAAAAATATTTATGCTAGGTTATATATAGGTGTCAAAAAGCCGACATTGGGGCGAGTAATTCTAATCATAGGTCACTATTACGTCGTCGCTAATTATGAGAGCAATATAATTTGCCAATCAAGTTGAGGCTTTAAGTCGTGTGTGTTAAAATACATTTTATAATGACAACATAAAAAAGGTGTCGGCTCGCGGGTAGCGCGCTAGCATTTTTGAGGCGATGTCATAACAAGCCACGACCATTTTAACAAAAGTTTTCTATGTGCGAGTACAACATAATCCATGCAACTGAATAGTTGAGGAATATTATTCCTAAACAATTTGGTTTAAACTAAAATATCCTACCTATATCCTAACTAAATTACCTATTGTTCTACTTACATGTGCACCAATCACCCTAGACAAAATGACAATCTACTCGACCAGTTTCCATTTATTTATTGAAAATGCACTTAAATTCAACAGTCATAGAGTCGAAAATTGTTTGCGAGATAAAACTCCGCTCGCCATTTGTTATCTCACACACAATTATTCAATTTTCAATAGCAGTCTGCACTGACCCTAACTTTAGTAGTGTTATAACAATAAATAATACGTCCGTGTATAAGTTTGTTCGTGTGACATATTTGGTTCAGCAATAAACAAAGGAAACTTATGTTTTTGCGATAAGAAATTCTATTTTTGTACAACTTTTTCATACATTTTCCGTGTGTAACAACTTGCTGTGTAATGTTGAATTTATACGAATGCTGTTTCTTATAATCACACTGGTCCTTAGTGGCGCGGACTCCATACAACCCATATAACTCGATACCAAACCGGCTTTCCTTAGGAATTTCGGAACAATACTACTCTGCCGTTATAGACAAATTGCACAGATGTTAAGTAATGTCTACTATTGCCAAATAATAAATAATCACACAATCACTAAGTCCAAAATTTCCTCACGGTAACACACGGGATAAAAAATACTGGATCAATAATAGTATAGGTATTATGTGTGCCAAATTCCAGTTAATTTCGTTCTGCCGTTTCGGCGTGATTGAATGATAAACATCCATTCATCCTTTGTTAACTATCGCGTTTATAATAGAAGCAGGATGAATAAAATAGCACACAAATTGTCAGGTACAATAAAATCCACTTTTATTTGCATTACGAACGTTTGCATTCTACTGTTTGTGTAAATACGTGTGTTTATTGAAACAAAACCTCTGCTTTACGCGTACTGCATTCAATATGTCCATTAACCTTTCACAATAATTAAGCAAAATCATAGCCAAATAAACATAAATACCACGCCTGTAATCCCCGAAGGGTTAGGCAGAGGTGTATTTAGTTTAACATTTCGCCAGTTATGTTTAAGTCCCATGTAATAGCGAGCCTATTCCCATCAACCGGGCACAAATTCAGACTCTGCTACTGAGAAATTCCTGATGGAAAAACTCAATAACACTTTGCCCGACCTGGACATCGAACCCAAGACCTCATGCTCAGCAGTCGCGCTTTGCGACCACTAGACCAACGAGGCAGTCAAAAACACATCATAGCCAAACTTTATGTAAATTTTCAGAAATTTGAAGTATGGAATCATTGAAAAAGAAAAGCGTCAAATTGACATTAATTGCATTGACCATTCTTAGCATTCTTATCGAGAGTATATGACGAATATATTATTTACATATTATTACGGACTTTATAGGTATTCGTGAAAGCCGAAAAACATAAGCAAATAAATCAAGTATTTCGACTAGGCTCGTGAGTTTGTCGACATGTGGGATGTGTACCAACTCTGCGGTCATTGTGCCGATAGTCGTTACAGCCAATGGCTTAATAGCTAAGAGACTCGATCAACATGCAAGAAAGCTCTCGTTGGGCAGTTGGATTAAAGGCTCCGTTTAGAAATCGGTACTTCTGGATACGGCTCGTCTTGTTATGAGGTTCCTCTTTTTGGAGCCCTAGTTTGGACCCTGTTTCTGACACCGGTGGGCTACTATTTTTATATTATCAAATGGTTTCATAACTAAATATTTCAAAATGTATAGACGTATTATGTAAGAAATGTAATAAAGAAAATAGTTATTATTATTCCTTTTCATTATTTTCTTCACGAGAACTTTTGACTTTTAATCATTAAGAAAAAATGGAATCAAAATAGGCATCCCAACAGTGTCCATCTACGGTCGGTTAGGGCATCAAAGAGAGAGGTACTACCTAAGAATACGCACCGTGTCCAGAATTACTAAATCATTCGTTAATTTTTCTGGATCATGCCCTTGAACAAATAACCTAACGAGAGCCTTTTCAGGACTTAGGGCGAGACTCCACCAAAGCGGAGACGAGTAGAGATGTGTCTCACAACCAATCAGCTTGCGTCATTTTGACAGCTCAGTGCTCAGCTTTAGCACAATACAAAATGCCAATGGGTTATTACGAGACATCTCTCGTCTCCGCTTTGGTGGAGTCTCGTCCATAAGCTGATGTTGGAGCTCTTTCCTATCACGCCATTGGCTGTCACGACTATCACTGATCCGCAACATATGTAGCGACAACCTCGCAATTTTTAACCATATTTTATTCTATAATGAAGGTTTCCTTATAGAGAATTTGTCAACAAGAAAAACGAGTGGAAACACTACGATAAAAAGTAAAAAAAAAAGATCTTATCAGTTTGGTCTACTAAAATAAGTGAAAATGAAACAAAAACTGTTTCTTCTCTTTCAGAAGAGGCAAGCCAGACGGTTGTACCAGCCGTCATTAGAGATTCTTCCGGAGGTGACGAAAAATATAAAGACCTGGCGCCACACGACGTACCCGATATGATGGTTGGTGAGTATCGAAACATCCATCTTTATTACTTTTTTTTCATTGTTTTATATTGCTAATCACTTACATCATAAGCAACAAGAATAATGTAACCAGGATTTTGTACAAAAATTGAAAAGAGTGTCCCTGGAGGTTCTTGCTCGCTTTTCTCAATAGAGAACCCACGTTTTGGAACGAACTGACCAACTGATTGACAATTCAAAAGTGCATGTTGATTTTTGATCATATTTATTTATTTAAACTTTACGCTGAAAAAGGTACAAAGGCAGACTTAATGCACCAAAGGTGGTGAAGAGATAACATGTCAGTTGCAAGTTATCGTGCGACCATAAAACATCACGCCTGTAATCCCCAAAGGATAAGGCAGAGGTGTACGCATTAGCACACCCACATTTCGCCAGTCATGTTTAAATTAAGTCCCATGTAATAGGGGGCGAGCCTATTGCCATCAACCGGGCACAAATCCAGACTCCGAGGCTGTTACTGACAAATTTGTGATGGAAAAACCCAATATTTCACTATGTCAAACTAAAATTGTAATTCTGTAACCGAAGTTTCCCTTATGCAAAACACCAGACTTATAATAGCTACATTTATATTGAAACAGTGACAATGGCTCGTATTTATGCAAATTGAATATCTTACACAAAATGTAAGGGAACTTAATAATTGTATCCCATTCAGAGTTTGAAGTACTTTACAGTTTAGGCTCCGAGAGGTTTCGATAATTTAATTGTCGATTTCTATCAGAATTTTGTAAGTTAATTGTGCAGGAATTGACAAATTTGTCATGATTATATTTTATGTCAAAATTCTTTGTACTTACATGGGGTGTAAATCTTCTTTTGAGCTAAATAAATAACTAAAAATAAGAAATAAATAAAAATACACATTACATAGCATACTGCCCATCATTTTGAGTAACATTAATTTAACTAATTTTAAGTAACTAATTTTAAATAACATAACATAATACTGAGAAATAACAATTTCTTGTTAAAAAACCACTGCTTTTGATAGCGCGCTATGTAACGATGTAACACGCCATGCGCTTTTCGGCGCATACAACAATACAGGAGACGTGGGGGTATTTTTTAAGTTTAGCTTTGACATTTACAATATATTTTTGTGAAAAACCGTATCAAAAAGTTGGAATCTTTGACCTTAAAAATCTCAGTAACCAGAAAGTTTCCAGGTCCTGGTATGGTCCAATGAACATGCAAGTTTCGGCTTTGTGTCTGGGGGTGTGTGTATGGGAATGGCATCCAATGGGATAGAAATACGAGTAAGAGGGAAGAAAGATTGCATCTGTGTTTGCGCACACATATTTGTGAAGTATAATATTATCTCCTGCGTTGAAAAATGTGAATTTCGAGTAGGAAGATTTTATCTACGCTTATTCCACAAAATCTATCCATAAAGGCATCCCCACACACGAGCGATGTTATCGCCGAAGCGATAATGTCACAGGCGAAACAGAAATGGTTCTACGAAGAGATATTTATCGCCCGTGTGTGGATTTAATAACTCTTACTTTCCCTAGTGTTTTAGCCATGCAAATTCATACCTTATCTATTCTCACTAAACCCCTTATTCCAGCCTTTAAATTTTTAGAGAAGCTTCTAAGTCTTCCGTTAACAAACAAGTTTCATGTATATTCATATTGTTAGGGTAATTTGTGAACTTATGGAGTTATGACTCGCTACGGGTTTGTCAAGGTTCCCTTGAAAACCTTGACCAACCCCTAGTTACTTTGAAGGTTAAAACGGTTATTAGTGAAGAGGAACTTTAGCAATACGTCAAATATGGCGGCGAATCCGGTCTGCGATGTTTCTAGATGTATTAATTAGATATTCCTTGGAGTCAGGTAGGATTTAGAATGATCTAGGTTTTAGTTTGAATTATGGTTTGGTGATAAATTTTCTTGATTAACGTGGGTATCGATTGTGCTATTGTTTCGTTAGGTTTTGCTGGGTCTGTCGTATCTGCAAAGATTATGTAAAGACTTGTTCGGTGAAGCGAGTTTGGGGTGAGTTAGGCCCCGTCTCCACGAGCGAGAGAATCGCGGCGATATTATCGTCGTACCATGTATTTCCACTCATCGCATCGCCGCGATGAAATCGCCGTGTGTAGACACGTTCTAAGAGAGTGTATAGAAATACGTGGCACGACGATAATTAAATATCGCCGCGATTCTCTCGCTCGTGGAGACGGCCCCTTAACAACTACAAGGTATTAATCCTAGCACTAGGTAGGATTACAGCTCACTTCAAGCTCACTTCACTAGAGTAGACATGCTTTCTATAGGATTTCGTTGAAGAATCCTACTTAGTAAGATATAAGGAAGCGCGGTTGCAGCGGGCGATTGATTGCAAATGGTTTGTAGGTGCCTTTAGCAATTCCTATTGACACATCTTTGTATTCGGACTTCTACTTTGTTACAATGCTATCTCCACTATGAAGATATTCAAATAAACTAGTTATTTTACTCTTCGTTAGTTTCTTGCAAAGATACGGTTGTAGTCATTTCATAGATCAGAATATTAAAAAAATGTGCGTATACCTACTTTAGGATGTAGGTCAGTAATAGCAGTTTACAACAAACATAAAAGCTTTTACAGTTGAACACTAAAACATTTAAATCTAAAATTCCAAGCAACTAAATTGGATACACACTTCAACAAAATCAAATACCAAACCGAGACATACCTAGCCCATAATTCAGTCACCCATAAAAGGGATATTAAGATTTCTACTAAAACCTACGGAGGGGGAGGGGGGGATTTCTCCAATAGAAAGAGTGGGTGAGGGGGATGATTAATAGATCGTTTTGACTCACAGTACTTTTATGTTGGATATAAAGATTCCACAGTCGCACATCTATTCTAGAAACGTCACTTTTTTTCGTGTATTGTGACGTCAGAAGAAAAAATATAAAATTGATGATGCGTTTGTCTTGTTCTTGTTGTTCTTTTGTTTGTACATGAGTTATTTAATAGTGAGATGGAAACTGTTTCTATATGGTTCAATTTGTAGTCGTAAAAATGGTTCTGTTTTAGCTAGGTTTTCGTTGTTCGTGCAAATTTTGTATTATTGTCTTCTTATTTATAAAAGACGACGAGACGAACGATAGAGTGAGGAATGAGGTTATACGGGACCGTTGCAGATTAAAAGAGGATGTAGTGACAAAGAAAGAAAAGGGTATGCTTAGATGGTTCGATCATGTTGAGAGGATGAGTGAAAGACGATTAACAAAAGGTATTTAAGTATATGGCAGAGGTGAGTGGCAACGCAGGGAGGGGTCGCCCTAGGAAGACCTACACTGACCTTATTGGTGAGGATCTTTAGAAAGGTCAGGTGCGCAGTACTAGTAACCGGCGTGCTTGTATGACGAGATGTATGAACGTAAATGAGGCGAAAGGAGTATGTAAGAATCGTAGCAGGTGGTGTTCTGTGGTTTCTGCCTACCCCCATGGGAAAAAGTTTGAGTTTATGTATGTATGTTTTTCTATAGTATCGATTGCATGGCCACAGATCGTACGCAGCCACTATAAGTAGCGCACAGTGTGCGGCAGTAGTAAAAAGGAAGGATATTAACAGCTGGTTGGTCGCACGTGTAACAAGAAAAACGTGATTAATTTTATTTACGATTAGTTTATTGCAAATAAAACAGCAGTATTTGAGAAATACCATTTCTATGCTTCTGACTTAGCTACCATGAAAACTCGTACTTTATTCTTTGTACATTTTTAAAAAATGTACAAAGAATGAGTAGGAGTTTTCCTCATTGAAATGTAAAAAGTGATTTACAATAATGAGGTTGCATGAGGTCTTAGGTTCGATTCCCACGTGTTACTGGTTTTTTTAATCAGGAATTTCTCAGTAGCAATCTCGGAGTCTGGATTTGAGCACGGTTGATGGCTCTATTACATGGAACTTAAACATACACACAGGGGTTACACAGTTTTTCGTTCACGTATCTAAGTATACTTACTTACATAATAAAAGTGAAGAGATTTATTTTTCGTTTACTTATTTATCTGTTTGTTCAAATCTTTAAAACTACTAGTCGGATTGGAAAAAATCTTTTGTATATGATAGCCAGCTTCATAAGGCATAGTATAGGACACATAACATCACGCTACGACACACAAAACCGAAGCAGTAACCAAAGACGAAACTTACTCGAAAGAAAAAAAACACGTAAGTACGAAGTCGTAGAAAGCATCAAGTTAATAATACATTCAAAAAGCATTAGCAAAATGTTCGTTGACTAAACACAATTGCCAAGGAGTCGACAGAGGCAATTTGATAAAATGGAATCGTGTACAGTCAACAAAAGAGAAGGTATCCAGGGTCGTCAGATATAGTTGAAGTTTTCTTATACCTCGACTTTTAATTCTATTCAGTAACTTGACAGTTCAAAGAAAATTAATGTTACCATAACCAAGCTAATAGTGTTGGGGTAGTCAACGATTTTGCGTAAAGAATGAATGATAAAAATGGTTTAATTAAAAAAAAAAACTTGAAATATTCGTAAATAAGATGTGTAATATAAGAATAATTAATAATTGTTAATAAAAGTAATATCCTTATTTTATTTCCTTCTGATAAGCACACACAGGCACAGATAAAAGCAAAAAATAATAAATATTTTAAGATGAAAGAAATTAAAAAAATATTTGATAAAGGACTTAGTAACGTGACCCCTTCGTCATGGAGTAGTTGCGTATCTCAGTTATTAAATTTAAAATAAAAAGTTTGCATATAAGTACATTATTTAAGTTCATTCAATTTCGTTCATTCTTACACCACCTTACTATTTTTTTTTTGTCAAAATCTGGTAACCCTTTTAGCTTTCTGGTCACCCCAGTAACATGTTACTGAATAGAATTAAAAGTCAAGGTATAGGAACCGATGGATGAATTCGATTGAAACTTAACTTAATTAATAACTGTTTACCATCTACTCTCTAAATTAAATAACATTCGAAAACATCATTCGGTTTCTAAGAAAACTTCCAACTATATCTGACGACCCTGCATACCTATCTGTTTTATTGACTGTACATTTTCGTGTCACTGAAGATTTCCACATAACAACGTGAATAAAAAGAAGGAAAATGATTTTGTAACAATGGTTTCTTTTTGAGTTTGTATCGTCATTTCTTTCTTCAATAGATATTATTGAATTTTGTTCACCTGTAACAATAAAATAGAGATGAATAGGAATACAATAATATTTTGTAGTCAATATCTAATAATGAAATATTGTTATTTGTTTCCAATACAGTTGCGTATAATATCTAGTTTCGTATTCAAAAATACCAATGGGACTAATACTGCTGTCTGACTGTCTTTTACAGGGTCACAGACATACTTATATCATAAATAAACCCAATCCTAACTAATAATTTAAATGCGAAGGTAACTCTGTCTGTCTGTCTAAAGCTGCGTTTGTACTTGCCCCGCGTGTCGCCACGCAACGTAAATATATTACGCTTTCTTGACTAAATCACTGAACCGATTTTAATGAAATTTGGCACGGGGTAAGTTAACTCTAAGGACGGATATACTTTTATTCCGCGATTTCGCCTGCGTCCGCAATAACCAACATTTACCCAAACGAAGTCGACGAAGCGGGGCTTTATTTATTTTTGCGCGGAATCCAAATTCTGTTTCTGAATCGTAATCGTCACTTTTTATTACATCAGCTATCTGTCAGTGATAGTCTTGTGAAAATCGGTTCACCTGTTTGGGAGATTAGCCGAACCAAACAGACAGACAGACAGTTTTTTTTTAAACTGTTTTTTCTTGTAAAGTTACCTTATAAACATTCTTATGCCTTTAGCAATAAGGTGTTTTTTTGATATTGCAACAGACACTTTCATTTTTATTTATGTGTTTAAGAAGATATCTAACCCGTTCTTTCTTTTCAGACATAGTCATACCATCACTTCTCATAGCAGCGCTGTTCGTCGGCAACGCTTTAATCGTACTCATCATATACAAATACAGAAAACGGTGAGTTAAATACAAATATTATTTTTATACAGGTATGACATCGATAAAGTTTTAGAAAATACGACTTTTTGATTTCACTGGCACAAAATGATATAATAA
This sequence comes from Hoplodrina blanda, assembly GCA_949316365.1. Taxonomy (NCBI): domain Eukaryota; kingdom Metazoa; phylum Arthropoda; class Insecta; order Lepidoptera; family Noctuidae; genus Hoplodrina; species Hoplodrina blanda. Next base: position 14,175,527 of record OX438581.1, read on the forward strand.
ATAAAGTCAATATTATAGACATTATCATTATTTCAATGTGTTTTATTTCATTTTAAATGTGTATATACATATTTAAAATGAAATAAAACACATTTGAAAATACTAAAAAAAACAAACTTAAAAAAAAACTCTTTAAAATTTATTCATTAACATGCTTAACATACTTTTATAAATTTTATTCATTTAGAGTAAGGTAAACGCACCCATTTTCGGCAAGGTTTAAAAAGTTAGGAGATTTCTTTTTCTTTATTTTAACTCACGATAATTTAATTTTCTTTTTCCAAACCACATTTCGTACGCAGTCCCTTAGTATTCTATTTGATTGATTCCTTTGCCGTGGCTACGTGGAGCGTTACGTTGTCCACTCATGCGCACTAGTTAGCATGCGGGCGACGGGAAGTCGCTCCATTAGCGTTGATTTGACAACCGACGGCCTGTCGTACAAACATGGACGTGCTTACATTGAGAGAAAAAAAGAATCTTTTTATTTAACGAATTTTCATAACGCGTTTTTCGGTGGGAGTTACCTGGCAGAATTCGTCACGTAACGAAAAAGCGACCCCACCCCGGTGACCTTCCCTCTCTTTCTGATTTTTTGATTCATATTGTTTCAAACACAATCATAGAGTTGCTAGATAAAAATATCAACATGAAAAGACGATTTTTATTTTTATTTTTATATTTTTTTTCCCTTTTAGTCTAGAGGGAGGACAACAAAATTGAGATGATAAAGAATTGTGGGTCTCGCTTCAGAAAAAAGCTGTTTAATGCACAAAGTCAAAGTCAAAGTCAAAACATTTACTTATTTCAATTAGACCAATTACAGACACTTTTGAATTGTCAAGGAGTCGGTCAGTTAGTCAGAAAGTTGAAGCTAGTTGCTCGTTCCAAAACGAAGGTAGGCCTCTATGGAAAAGAAGAGCAAGAAACTCCACAAACTATGATTTCCAATACTAATGGATGAAAATAGTTTGTTTTTATATATTAATACAATTATTTATCAGCCCAAACTGATGTGAAAGTGTGCCGAGTCAATGAAAAAAGGAGTAGAGATAAATAAAAAAGATATACCTATATTTATTTTCTGCACAGCAAATGTGTGGCGAATCCTGAAATAACATGGCCCACAAATCGGTTTCCGATATAAATCGGCCGTCTGTGTTGGATGGACTTTGCTTGGAAATAATTATAATAATCGCAGGGATTGTCCCAAGATTGTTGCCGGACCTAAGAATAATAAAAAAGGCAAGATACATTCATCCCCTCATGTGTAGTAAATTAATGTAGATAGGTATACATTGGTGTCCATTCTTTTATGCACGAGCTTAACTTAATTTAGACTGTTTATACACGGTTACTTTTAGATCGTTCTGGAACCGAAAGCCATAAACTCGATCATCAAACTCGAAACGATTGGGACCATTTTTTTTTTCAAAAAATAACAAAAAAAAAACAGCTGTTCAGTACATTTATGTTCGTCTAACTCGTCAAAGTGTACTGAACAGCTGTTTTTTAAATTGTTACTTTTTGAAAAAAAATGGTCCCAATCGTTTCGAGTTTGATGATCGAGTTTATGGCTTTCGGTTCCAGAACGACCTAAAAGTAACCGTGTATATTTTCTCTCCAATAAATCAAGAAAGGGATGGATATGAATAAGAGCTGTCTTTAGTTAATTTGAAGCATCCATACAATTATAGTTGACATGTCAGAACGTATTGATTAAATACATGGAGAAGTTCAAGGCAAAACTAATTTGACATCTTTAACTTAGTTTTTAGATGCTTTAGAGTTTTTAGATGTCATTAATTACAAGTCACCATATATACTTGGTCCTACCTACTATTTAATTAAACCTACGTAACGTAATATTATTCATGGTAGATATTTCATAATTCCTAAAACATTATTTTAACAATAATTAGTATTTATATATCATATGAGAGAATAAGAATTTCGTTTATTATTTCCAAGTCTGAAAAAATAATTTTGCTATCCATTTTACGACTAGGTACGCAAAATGGTTTGCCAAATTATTATTTTTTAATAGACTGCCTATTAATTGTCTATTAGGTATTTAAAAATTTACTATCGACAGGTGAAAGGCAAAATGTATTAAGCGACAATTTGGTCGTGTTATATTTTCAACCTTATTAGGTGTGTATACAAACACCTAATAAGGTTGAAAATATAACATCGTCGCTATGATTAATTTAAGTGAAGTGAAGTGTTTTGTGTGTGTGTGTGTGTGTTTTTTTAAGTGAAGTCAGCTTCAGATGAGCTACCACCGCTTTCTAAATCAAGCCCTTGATCCAACTGCCCAAGTAGAGCCTCCTCAGGTGTTGGTCGAGGTTCTTGGCTATTATGCCATTGGCATTCACGACTATTGGCACAAAGACTGCTGTACTCACATCCCACTTATCAACAACCTCGCGAGCCAAGTCAAGATTCTTAATTGAATACAAAATATTATTGACTGCCTCGTTGGTCTAGTGGTCGCAAAGCGCGACTGCTGAGCCTGAGGTGTTGGGTTTGATTCCCAGGTCGGGCAAAGTGTTATTAGGTTTTCCATCAGGAATTTCTCAGTAGCAACCTCGGAGTCTGGGTTTGTGCCCGGTTGACGTCAACAGGCTCGCCCCCTATTACATGGGACTTACAACATAACTAGCGACATGTGGGTGTACTAATGAGTACCTACACCTCTGTCTAACCCTTCGGGGATTACAGGCGTGATGTTATATGTATATGTAAAATATTATTATTTTCAAAGATATTTTGTTACTGACTTGGTATTTCAATTGATAATTTACAAGCCATTTCTAAAGATTCTAAAGGCACGTGCCAGACTTTAAGGAAAAGTAATTGTATCTCTTTTCCTTGTATATGAGAAATATTTTGGCTTCAACAATTTTAAACAAGTAAAGGGTAGATAAGGATCGAGTTTGGTTTAACTTTATTTTTAAATAATCATGAAATAGTTTAAAAAACTAAAAAACACGCTTTTAGCACGCACTCAAAATTAGCGTTATTTTTTTCGTATTCCTGACAGCAAACCCTTTCATTTGATACCCATATCATGATGGGGGTGGATTTCAAACAGCCAGCCCGCCATCTTGGGGAGGCCGCCATATTGGATTTGTAATGACGTTTCTTAGCTAGTCATGTATTGTCATCAGAACTCGGAGCGTGTGCAAAATTTCATCCCAATCGAAGACCGGGAAGTGGGTCAAATTAAAATTCCAAGATTTTCTTACATAGTTACTTACAAGTGAAGCTAATATAAAGCGTGTAAAAACAGTCTGTATTTTAATCTAAATATAACTAGTGCAAAAAGGTGCTTATAAAAGATAATCTTGGAAATATCTGTTTCTATGGAAAATAATTTTTCGAAAATGTTCTAACTGAAAAAAGAAAAAAAGGCCATGTGCGAGTCGGGCTCGCGCACGAAAGCTGCCGTACCATTAATATAAAAACGGCAACAAAATCATGGCTTTGTAAGGGGGGCTTACATTTTAACTAACTTTTTAGACCTATCCTATGTATCCTACTTATGTGTAGAAGTTTCATTAAAATCAGTTCATTAATTTCGAATAAATAAGGTCTTGAAAGTTGCTATGAAATAAGGCCTTGAGACTTCGTATGAATTGCCGTACGGCGTAAACGCTCTTTACGGAGCCGAAAGTTATAATACAATCCTGTTTTTCACTTCTCAAAGGGGTGCTAACCTTGTAGTGGAGCACGAATTCTACGTGGATGATGTTACGGTCAAGCTAAACACAAATAAAACAACAGCCTGATTTATTTCAAAAGTTTAATTAAACTAAGAATATAAACAATGACCTAACCTACTTTGAACCCTCACTACCCTAAAAACAACCCTAATCAGCAAGACAAACATCCCTAAAAACAAAATTTCAGTATTCACAAAGTTCTTTCAGCAATCTTATCTGTAAATACCTAGACGTTCGTTTATCTCGATTCAGGATAATGCAAGATTCGACCCTTTTCTTCAAAATGAACCTTAAATTCAAGGTCATAAAGGCCTAGGTTTCAATACCTGAGAACCTTGAATTTAGAATTTCCATTGGCACATTAGGTTCAAATGAGCGTTTTGCGTTCGAAAGAGTAATTAAAATTCAAGATTAGCGTTATTTCCAATTAGTGTGTAATAAATTGGGATAAGAAAGAGAACACGCAGTAATATATTAAAGAAAAAAATAATTACTGAATATTTAAACAATGTTTACCATACATTACACTCCTGTAATCCCCAAAGGGTTTAGGCAGAGGTGTTCGCATTAGTACACCCACATTTCGCTAGTTATGTTTGAGTCCCATGTAATAGGGGGCGAGCCTATTGCCGTCAAACGGGCACAAGCCAGACTCCGAAGCTGCTACTGAGAAATTCCTGATGGAAAAACCCAATAACACTTTACCCGACCTGGAAATCGAACTTAAGACCTCATAGTCAGCAGTCGCCCTTTGCGAGAACGAAACAGTCACCATTAAAAAACCAACCAACCCAAAAAAAATTAGCATTAATTGTTCTTTTAATTCGTACCTCTAATGAAATCGTTTCGTTTTTTTCATAAAGAGCGCAAAATATGTCACATATTCCGGTTTGGAATTTTATTTCACAAAGAGTTGAACCCGTCAAAGGCGTGAATGACTGTGTTTTCAGCCGTATTACACAGAATTTAATATATTTTTTTGTCCAAAGTAAATACCACCTTTAGAAAAACGTGCGTTTTATGCATTCTACTTTCCTTGGTACCTTTGTTCAAGGGCGGATCCAGGTAATAAGGATGTGTAAGAAGTTTCATTAAAATGGGTTCATTCATTTCGAAAAGACTTGAAAGTTTCTTAATGTTCTTAAATGAAAGAATAACAAGAAAATACGTTTTCATTTGTTTTTTTTTTTTGTATTATAATGTAGAGTACGAAAGAATTTATTTAGAATGTAATTAATTGTATTCTATGTACGTTCGTGTATTTTATTTGATTTGATTATTCTTGATTAATCGGCTTCCATTTTGAAATTCCTTTACGTAACAAAAATTTACTTGATGAATGAAAAAAAAAATGAGTGCGCATTCCGAGAATGTGCACTCTTTTAGTTTAGAGCGTTTAAATAAACACTTTATCTAGAGAGCATAAAGTCAAAATTGTTTTTAATTAGTAGCGTTGTTTAATCTAAACCATACCTACATGATGACCATTTTTATTGTCATGATCACAATTTTTTTGGCAAACATTAAACATAGGTAATAAAATCTTTCTACAGAACTAATTTTTTCTTTTTTTTCCACAGAAAAGAAGGCGATGATGTCGAAGACGAGTTTAACACGATCCCACTGAGTGTGAACGGTAACGTTCATAGCGCGGGCAATGCAGTTTAGTCACCTTTCAACAAAGAACGACTGCACACTGACGGCTAAAGTCATTTTCCACTCTGCAAGTAATTTTAACATTAAACTTGCAGGTAATCTTTTTAAGACGCAAGTATTTTGCAACTTGCGTGCGCTCTTGCGTAGTGGAAATACGGCTTTTTTAAGATTATTATTTGTTTTGAAACTCAACCTTTTATCTTGGGTATTATTTTTTTTAACAAGCGTTGTAAGTTTAATGTAAGATGCAAGTCTTGCGTGTAACTAATGTCATAAGATGCAAGCATAATGTTGTAACTTTGTAAAGTTTTATATTTCTTTTAGTCTGTCGTTAAAGTAGTAATTATGATATAGGGATAGGAGTATTGAATGAAAACTAAAACTTTACAAGTCACCACAACTAATTCTATTTAATTTTATTTATTTAACGCACTTTTAAAGTGTTTAAAGCCAAATATTAAAAATAAATGGCGATGATTAAAACAGTACTAATTACTAATTAAGACCTTCAGAATATCTTATCGCCAAGCTATCAATACCAAAGCAATTATGATAACATACAAAAGATAATTGTGTAACAAGAAAGATACAAGTTTTATTATGTCTTTACTTAATATGCGAGATAATTACCGAACGGGTAAAAAATTACCTTGAAGCGTCTCTTTGTAAAACTAATTTTAAATACAGCAGCGTCATTTAAGACGTTAATTGTCGTCAATGTGCAGCGTCCTTTAATTAATTTGAACTTTAAAGAATGTAAGGCAACTGATAGTCCGACCAACAAAAAGATAGGCTCAGAAGGTTGATTTTACCCAATGACCGAAAACGCACGCAAACATACATAAATTAGGTACAACTCACGCTAAGGGGAGGGGAGGGGGTCAACGAAGTGTGACATTGTGTAACCAGGTATGGCAGGCGTCCTAAGATTCGTGACGTCACATGACAACATTCAAAGAATTGTATTGAAACGCGAAACTGTGACTGAAAACGAAAAATCAATAAGAAATAAAAATAATTTTAGGACTGCCGGCTTAATTTAATTAATTTTATACGCAAGCATGCAAAATGTGTGACGTCACACCAGAGATGGGGTTGACAAGGACCGGAAGGGGGGGGGGCGGGGGGGGGCGGGGGGGGGGGGGAAGTCTCAAAACACGAAATTCGCTTGTGACGTTATTTGCAAGTGTACTCACGACTGTCATTGGTTTGAGATCGCTCGCGTTCGCGTTTCGCTGATCGTATGAAACTGAACTTCTGAACTTATCTATTTTGTCGTCCACCGGTGGACTATCAACAGCCTAACTTAAGTTACCTTATTTATTCGTTAGACTCAAATAGATTGCGAAATAGTCCAAGTTTAATCTTTCTTAGGACCCTTTTAGGTAATAAGTAAGGACTGATATTGTTATAAATACTCTATTAGGTTTTTTTTTTGTTTCTATCGCACATTTCACTTGCCTCTGATGTCTGAGTACGTCAATTAAGTACATAATATTATGGCTTGATCGCTGTACGCTAGTTTATGCTCGTAGGAACCATGTGATTATAATTTTCATCTGTAATTGTTGATGTTTTTGTATTTGACGGAGTATGTATAAATTCTGTATTGAATAAAAAGCACTTTATCTTTTGTGGTTTGTTTTATTTTTGGAGTGTATTTAAATCAATCTATCTTTTACGTCTGATGCTAAACCATGGGCCCGCATTTCATATGGGTGGAGCCCTGACACAGTTTGACGTGGTCACGGCAGACCGAGGAGGAGATGGCGGGACGCCTTAGATGACTTCCTCAGGAACTGGCGACAGGAGGCATAACACAGAGGGAAGTGGAAAGAATAGGTAGGTAGGATCGAGTGGTCAAAAAGCAAAAAATTAATAAATATCTATCTACTTATATAAATAAAAAATAAATGGATGAATGTGTTGCTAAGCGCAAATCTCGAGAATGGCAAAAAAAAATTTGGTTGATTCTTTTTTGTTGAGTTCGGACAAGGTTTAAATTATTTAATACGGAAAATCCACCGGAAAAGCCGGATTTTGCACCCGTGCGTAGCCGGGCGGCTCGACTGCCAGTTATCACCTGTAGATTGAACTACTAAATATCCTTCCAATTCCACATGACTATCGCACACACATATAGACAAGACACACATAGGATAATCCAAAAAAACATCAAATTTTTGAGTTCCCGTAGGATAAAGTTTGGGTTAATTCTGAAGTCGATGCAGACGAAGTCGCGGGCAGAAGCTAGTAACTATGTGAGTAAAAAACATACACTATTCAAGTATGATGGTATGTAATAATAAATTATGAATGACTCGAATTGAAAAATGAATCGCAAACTCATCACAAGAACCCTTTTAAAATAAATCCAATAAAAAAACAAGCAATCAATTGAAATCCACCGGTTCACCATTTTAATTGAAATCAAGAGAAAATCCAACACACTCCATTACACTTTACTCAAGGGGAAGTATTTATCATTCCTCTTTTTTTTTCTCTCATTCACCTGTCAATGTCGAATCCCGCGTTTCTGTAAATGGGTTTCGAATAAATATGCCAAAAGCAAACATTTTTAATTTGTCCGCCATCCACGATCAAGTGTAATAGGCTCTCTGTTCAAGTAATTTAGGGTTGTCAATAATCTTGGTGAAGATTTTTGTAGAAAATTTTATCGATATTTTTTTTTCTGATGGGTGACGGGTTTGGGTCGTGATGTTTAATTTGAGTAGGGATATTTGTGTCGTCGCTGAACTGGTGGTGTCGCGGTGTGGCGTGTAGTTCAATTTTGTTAATGTGAGTACTACTAATGAGAGTTATTCCTGTCTGGGTTGCGAATTTTGTTCGAAAGAGTTCCCGCGGCCTTGGAATACAAAGAGCATTAGGAGGAACACGAAAGGGTTTTAGTCAGTAAGAGTCTGACACTCCCTTCCGCTCCGCCCAGAGCGAAAGAAGTCATTTGATGACTTCGCATCCTAAAAAATATAATAAAAAAAAAACGGAGTTATTATGTAACTTAAACATCATGTTTGTAATCCCCGAAGAGATAAATGTAAAACGTAATAACAATTTGCCCGACCTGGGAATCTAACCCAAGACCTCATGCTCAAAGCAAACACATTTCTTGCAAAATCTAGTACATAAGCTGAATTAATTACGAAGCTAGCAATCTCCTACAATTAAATCGTCACATTTCAATGGATACTTCTTTTCATACTACCCTTTAATTCAAAGCATCCTAGAGCAGTCCACAACTTAATAATCCGGCATGAATACCTGCCACAGCCAACGTTTTTGTTCATCTCGTCCTTTACATAACGCTTGTTTGCGATATAAACAAAGGCCTACTGTATACCTAACGTAAGTAAGTACAAAAAAGATTATGTAAGTAATAGGACTGAATCTATACTAATGTAATACAGCTGAGGAGTTATTTTTTGTTGGTTAAAACGCATTTTAATCTCTAGAAATACCAGTTGGATTGGAAAAAATATTTTTGTGTTTGTTAGCCAGATTCATGAGGCATGGTATAGGCTATATGACATCATGCTACGGGAGCAGCGGAGCGGAGCTATAACAAAAGAAGTAATTTAGCACGGTTTAGTGAAAAAAATTCGAGAGAAAGTCGCAGGAAGGAGCTAGTTTTTTAATAAAAAAATATTATTAAAATAATTTAAAATTATTACAATATTGAGTATTGGACATTGTATTGTCATCAGAACTAAAGGTGTATGCAAAATTTCAGCTCAATCGGATAACAACAAATGGATAAAAAATGGTTTGCAAATTTTGAAAGGACAATTATTTACATACAGACATACTTACATACGAACAGTGCAAGCTAAATAAAAGCTTGTAATAAAGCTGAAGTGTTTTGTTTGTTTGTTTGAGTGCATTAATATCTGGAACTATTAGTCGAATGGGAAAAAGATCTGTTTGTTTATGATGAATAGTTTAGGCTATATATCATCACGCTACGACCTACGGAAGCGGAGCAGTATCCAAAGACGTAACTTAGAAGGGGTGAATTGTGAGTCCATCTAGTGTTTTAATAATGGAGCTGTGAGCTGAAAAAATACGAACACGAATAAAAGTATTAACTATTTTTTAAACTTCTTTCGACAACCCTATAATAAATGGATTATATCAGAAAATTAAATGTAGGTAGGTAAGTCTGGCGGTGTAATTAATTTTATCCTTTTTCAGCGATCAATTATTTCGTAACCCAATCTAAGAGATTACAATCGGCTTACGAATCATTGTCTGTACCAATTACAATTATTACAAGAATAAAGAAAAAGAGTTTGAAAGAATTAAGTGCTTCTTTTGTTTCTTTTTCTTAATTATTCCGTTTTATTTTCTTTTAATGTTTATGGAAGATACTTAAGTTCAAATCAGTGCTTTTAAATCTGTAGGTTCTAGTTTTATTTACTTGCAAGTTTTGCATTTTTTTATTATTTTGACTTTTTCCTCTGTAAAACAAAATACGAGTACTATCCTTACTGATAGAGCCCCATATCTTTATTTATTTAAGATTGTGCATAGTTTTGTCCAATACCTGTACATAATACATACATACATAATCTCACGCCATGGGAGTAGGCAGAAACCACAGAACGCCACCTGCTACGATCCTTACATACTCCTTTCGCCTCATCTATGTTCATACATCTCGTCATACAAGCACGCCGGTTACGAGTACTCCGCACCTGACCTTTCTGAAGAACCCCACCAATAAGGTCAGTGTAGGTAATACCTGTAATGTTGAGATTAATAAAGTTTTATAATTATGACTAACGACTTTGCTCGTGTGGTTATTTTTAGGAATCTCTTACTTTTTTTAGAATAAAATTTGTCAAGGATATAATTAGCGAAATATTTTTTTAAATCGGACTAGTAGTTCCGGAGATTTACCCGTTTATAGAAAACACAAACAAACTTTTTATTTGCATTATAATATTAAGTAAAGATTATGATTAAATAGGTAAGTAAGTTTTTATCAAATCGATATACTATTATAATATGAAGACTAAGCTTTAAATATATATAGTTAGAGATTAGACTTTGGGTTGCCTATTTCGACCCGAACGTGCTATTCAAGGAGGCAAAGGGCTATATTGTGCAGACAAACTGAACCCTGACGATATTAAATGTCTGTGTAAACCTAGGTCTTCTAACTATTGAGGGGTTAGATAGTTAGGTTATACCTAATTTGTTCGGTATAGGTATTTTGCATGAAAGGCTTTTACTAAGTTGCTTTGTTTCTTAATTAACTGAATAGTTTGGAGACACGGTTGGCTGCTGCGCAGTGAGTGGCGGGTTCGATTGTAACACGGAACAAGTCCGCCTTTGTATTTTTTTATTGCATAAAGTTTAAATAAATAAATAAACAAATATTGGTTTGGTCTACAGATTGTTATTGTACAGGGTCTGGCTGTTAGTGTTTTGAGTTTATCATTAGTACATCAGTCACCCTATAGGTATGCCTGTAAACGCACCCGCGATGTAGAAATAAATAGTGAGGCAAACGTTAATAAAAAATGGTTGACGAAAGTGGAAATTATTTATTTATTTATTAATTTTGTTGCGGGATCCAAGGCAGTTGAATCGTTTCTCCGGGACTCGTCGAGCTTCATCGCGTTGGCGCTTTTCTGGCGGTCTCCACTGTTGATTCTGGATTATGAATATTTGACTATAATCAATATTTCTGAAAAGTCCACATGAAAAAGTGAAAGTGAGTAAAATTAGGGTGAATGCGTAAAGAGCAGCAATTTTCTCGACCAGTTTTTATTTTGATTATTAGAAAATGAACTATATATTTATTGTATTTTAGTTAATTACCGAGTACCGTTACTTTGAATTAAGAGCTATCTTTTAGTTAATCAAGTATGTTTCGTTAGTTAATTCTGCATGTACCTTTCAGTTATGTGTTTCTTTATTTACTATACGTAAAATAACGTAAATCTTTCTGTATGTCGCCGGGTCTTAGTACAAGATATATCGCGCGGAGGTCTTTGCGACACATTTGTTACAGACGTGATATCGGCAGATGGTAGCATATTGTAAGTATTTGGTATCGGAATTAGGCAAGCACTATTATATGTATATACATACCTACATATAGCATACCTAGTAATTATGAGACGAAAAATTTCGATTTAGTTGGGGTCAAGCTGATTTGATTGTTAGATGTTAGAGGTGAGTACAATAACCACTTTCCAGGTTTCTGGTAAACAAAAAATAATGTTGTATACATTGCGTTATCTATATTGTTGAGCGAACGGGCTTTTCAAACGTTGGACGCGATGGAATATTAATCTCCGTGAAATTCCTTTGGATTGAGATTGCAAGTGAGTTACGCAGCTACCCTGCAGAAGTGGTTTTCGTTGAGTGCAGCACTTAATAATGAACTCGTAACAAAACCTTCCTACTACGAGAACAGGGTATCTACGGGGGTATGGTTTATATCGTTGAAAAGGGTAACATGATGCGCGAAGGGTTAACCTTTTATTTTTCAATGCATTTAATTTTGACAAAAATATTGATTGCTTTATGAAGCAACCGTTCATATTTTTACATATTCTAGCTCGTCAACCAAGCTCGTGTCAAAAATTCTGGATTATTAACTAATCAAGACATTAATTAAGACAATAAAGTGCGTGCTTGTATGACGAGATGTATGAACGAAGATGAGGCGAAAAGAGTATGGAGGAGTAAGGATCGTAGCAGGTGGCGTTCTGTGGTTTCTGCCTACCCCCATGGGAGAAAGGCGTGAGTTTGTATGTGTAATAAGTAAATAATAAAAGAGAAAAATCTTTTAAAAAACTGTTGTCACTACAATAATTAGGTACCGTTTCATACTAGAATATCTGAGTTTTGTTGGAAAAACGTACCGCTATTTGTGTAAGGTAGGGAGTTTCGAGGTACGGGGTGTGAAACAATACCTATTATTTATTGTAAGTCACCGAGTTTTCGGAGAAATGAAATGTATACGCTTCATAGTTTTGGAGGAACTATTGTTTTAATTTTGTATTTACATAGTTTATTTTATTTCCGTCGAAAATCAACAGTGCTATCTATAAAGCATAGAAGACAGCTAAGGGCACCAAACACCCTGTATAATCAAAGAATACGATTACATAATCATTTGTAGAGGCGCTTTTAAACTTTCCACAACACGCATAACTACTAAAACCTACTAACATCGAACTAAAGTCAACTCAGTTAAATAATTTATTAGCAAGCTAAGCGCAGGTCTAAACCAACGCTAACTTGCTTTAGTAACTTTACTTCCGAGGGAACCGTTTTATTTAGTAGTTAGGAAAGTGCTTCATCAACTGGCAGGGTTAATGGATAATAAACCATCATGTATGGTATTTTAGTGTGTTTTTGGAGTGGTTTTCATTACTATGTCCCTTGATACCTATACCTATAGTTAAATGAAAACTTTTAACATGGTTTTGAACTAACTGGTACTTACATGATTTTGAACGACCCCTCAGTGTTATTGTTTTTCTTAGTACCTATAATAAAAGAAAATTACTGTTAAATATTTGGAAAGTCTCCGATTTTTTTAAATATCCTACGTAAAATTTCTTCTTAGAAAGGTTATACACATACATAACATCACGCCTGTAATCCCCGAAGGGTTAGGCAGAGGTGTACCGATTAGTACACCCACATTTCGCGCCAGTTATGTTTAAGTCCCATGTAATAGGAGGCGCGCCTATTGCCATCAACCGTGCACAAATCCAGACTCCGAGGCTGCTACTGAGAAATTCCTGATGGAAAAACCTAATAACATTTAGCCCGACCTGGGAATTGAACCTAAGATCTCATGCTCAGCAGTCGCGCTTTGCGACTACTAGACCAACGAGGCAGCCTCTCCTTATTATTATGAACGTAAGATACTGGTCTTCGTCATAATATCTTGATCTCTGATCAATAAAGCAAGCTTACACACGAAACGATATATACACATCAAAAGTGTCTAGGGATCAACATCCCTAACATTGATTAGGGATGTTGATCCCTAGACACTTTTGATGTGTGTACTTGCGCAACTTTAGACTTACACAAGTCAGCGTGCATCGTCGTGACTAGAAATGAATGTGTTAATAATGAGAAAAGTAATTAATCTTAATTAGTATGTGCGTAATTTAAAAAGTAAACGACTATGTCGCTAAATAGTGTTACTAAAAGGGTTAAACCAGCTATTTTCTATTATAAACATTAGTTGCCTGTCTCCATTGAAACATTATACAACTTATATTTTAATATGGGATAGCGTAGTCCGTTTTTTACCGCTCCTTTTGACAGCTGACAGCTGTCACAATATTGACAACGTCACTTTCTTCGGTATTGTAAAAAGTATTTATTAAAATCATTATGTACTCTTTTTTTGTGAACCTTAGACAACCCTGCTACCTATTACCTAATTATGTATGAGGGCTAAAAGTGATTTGAATGAGAACTTTGGCCTGAATTGCGCAGTAGTTATGTAATTACGGCTAATTGTTAGGCACTCTAAAAACCGTTTTAATCTTAAACGTTATGTTAATAGTTTATAAGTACTTTGGCCTGTATGTATGTAGGTAAGTTCGTTTATTTGTCAAACAAGTTCTATTTATTGTTTTGTTTTTGTAATCGAGCTTTCATATTGTATTGTCATTCAAAATTCCAGCACAATCGGACACCGGGAAGTGAGTCAAATTCAACTTTTAAGATATGACTAAGTTCCTATGATCACTTTCCAGCTCCATCATCAGATGAGCTCTGTGTGGTATCATTACCTATATTGCATTGTGTACATTCACACAAAATTTCAAACATCGGGAAATTGCTCTTTTACTTGTAAGATTTGATTAGTCATAGACATCGGGGCGGGTGAAAATAAATAAAGAGTATATAAGATCAAATCTTACACTTTGCTGTTGATGCATGTAATTTTCAAGTATAATATTTTGTTAACGCTTCTGTCGGAAGCAGCCATTTTAAATCAGTTTTGGTTACGATGAGGCTGGCATAGTTTTATTTTTGATTATGAGCAACTAACATACATACATAAACTCACGCCTTTTTCCCATGGGGGTAGGCAGAAACCACAGAACGCCACCTGCTACGATCCTTACATCAAAACATCATCCTCATCATCCTTCATGAGCAACTAAATAAAATAATATTAAAAAAAATAAGAACGCCTGTCAAAATTCTCAATGCAACAATTCGACGGCAAAGCCAATTATGGCATAATTAACTGACGGCGTTCCGTGATACTTATAATGACATGACACAGCTGTTCTTGCCGATTTAATGTCAAGTGTCTTAAAAAAATATTTAATTAAACTTTTATCTCTCATACCTCGCAATTTTCATCATCATCACATAAAAGCGAGTGTTGGGGTGACGGTACCTTTCCTACGACATTACTTTTATTTTATGACCTCAAATAAAAAGATCATAAACCCAGGAGTGATGAATCATGTGTCTTCTAAGTGAATTGATATTATGACTATTTTTTCTTTGGACTGCTGTAATTGCCGCCATATTTTGTTTCAAGGTGACACCGACAGAAGTGACAGGCCATTTCAAGATGGCGCCTGGCGTTACGATAAGTTTTATTTAATAAAATAAATCTAAATTATTACTGCCTATTAATTTTACACTGTAGGACAAAGGACTCTTCTCATGCAAAGAATGAGAATTATTATTGTATGATAATTTTATCGGAACGGCGCCCTGCCTCTCATGTACGGACATCGGTCAAGGAAAACATCATGAACTACTTATCAATCTCGACTTATATTAACATAGGTAATTAAGTCTAAAATAGCAGAACTGCCTTGAGCAAGTGTGTTGTCCAAAACTCCTCATGCCTTCTCTATAGGAGAAGAGGCCTTTGATGTGCCCAACTACCGTAACGGATGCTTTTTAACTTTCAAAAATGTTTTAACTTAAACAACAACAACGTTTTTACTACAGGAAACTATTTCATCTTGTCTCAATAAAATCTCTGTACCTAATTATTTATGTGTTAATTTGAGTTGAGTTTTCAGCAAGCATCTAATTCAAATTTACCATACCCAGCCATTATAAACTCCCATAGAATTTTCTTAAAGTTTACTAACTTTTAAACTTAACATTATTTTTCATACTCAACCCACACAGCATCCACAAGCATAATACGTCAGCAAAGGCCAATTTCAGCACAAAAGGGGCCAATTATAAGCCCCCATTATGCAATAATTTCCCTCTCGACTATTAAATGCAAGTCTAAGTTAAACGTAGCGCAGGAAGTGAACCGGCGACCCTTGTGATGCAAATGTAGTGACAATTTGCCGTTTGAATGTGGCCGGAAGCTAGGCGGGGGTTGTCTGTACCTACCTGACTTCAATTTACAATTCTGTACCTTTTTACTCTTTGATGGTTCAACAGTCAATTTTTGAAGAGTTTTTTTTTATGTCGGGTGTTGAAAGGTGAGTGTATTTTTATGGTAGGTATAAAACTTTTGTTCGTGGTTTTTTTTGGAGTCATATAGTTGAAAAATTGTGTTTTATGGGGTGGAAAATGACACGTTACATAGCCGTTGATTATCCATACTGTACATCAAACTATGTAACATAACACACGCCTGTAATCCCAGAAGGGTTAGGCAGAGCTGTAGATACTCATCCTACATTTCGCCGGTTACCCATAGGTAACTGGCGAAATAGGTAACTAAACAGGTAGGTAGGTAAACATATTTTTAGGTCCCAGTGTAATAGGAGGCAAGCCTAATGCCATCAACCGGGCACACATCCAGACTCCAAGGCTACTGAGAAATTCCTGATGGAAAAACCCAAAATTACTTTGCCCGACCTGGAAATCAAACCCAAAACCTCATGCTCAGCAGTCGCGCTTTGAAACCACTAGATCAATGAGGCAGCCGCGTTTAAATTTACATCACTTTAATTCAATCCGATTTTAATATAAGACTTCCGTTATTGGAATAAATATGTACAAATCGATGAATATTATCACCGTCTTTGTGTTACGTAACATTTCAATTATACAATACCTATCAATTCGCCCGACAAGTACAGGTAAATCGATTTAATTTCCGATTGTAACATCGAATGTTATTGTTAGGTATCGATTTATTGGTATGTACGGTCTGACAATTAGTAAGATGTTTCAATAACGTTTATTTGATAACAGGACTGATAAGTATAGATTCTGAGTTACTGTGGCAACAATCTATATTAATATTATGAATGTGAAAGTGTCCGTTTCTGTTACGCTTTCACGTCCAAACCACTGAACCGATTTTGATGGGGTAAGTTAGAACCCCAAGAGAGGACATAGGTTACTTTTTATTTCGCCTAATATATTTTATCTTTAGCTTTTTTAACCAGCCAAAACCTCTACAATATCTCCTCCCCTCAAACACCAACGGTATAAGCTGTAATAAAACATCTTAGTGTGTTACAAAAGCAAATACCCTCCTACTTATCCTTACAGAAAGAAAAGAGGGTTACTCCATTGTAAGTGGAAACCAAAAACAACCCCATTAGCACTACAAGTGGGTAGTTTTATGGGGTACAATTCATTCATTTGTGAATCACATACCTAGTGGGTACCTACAGACTTAATACAAACGCGATGTCGTTAAGATAACTGTTCTGGTAGAGTATTTATTACTGCTGTTAGCAATGAATGTTACCTTTAGCCGTATGAGCTGTGCCTTCGGGAAATTGCCCTGTAAAGGTTGTGATTGTTTTACGCGATTGAATGGTTCTGATTTTTCAAATTTGCTTTACTTTTTTTTATTTTTTTGTTCCTTGAAATGAACTGGGAGTGAGTAAACGTTTGAAAATAAAATATTAACTCACTCTAGGTAAAAAAATTGATAGGTATTTATAGACAGATATTTATTGACACTAGCGGTTGGCGCAGTGGTGGAGCGATTCACAACTGCTCTGCGTGTTGTGGGTTTGATGATTTTTGATCACAAACAAAATTAATATTTTTGTGTAAGAACAAATATTTTTTTGGTCTAGGTACAGGTTCCGGGTCTGATTGTCTGGGTATGTAAGTTTATGTTTGTTAACGCACCGACGATTGAGGAGAAACTTCTAGAGTGGGGCAACGTTTTTTAAAGAAAAATCAGACATCTCGGGTATAAACTAGGTAGGTATTTATGACCCCGGGGGACTTGGGTGCTTAAATATGTATTCTATGACTGGTTAATCTTTGACTAACGACCATGACATGTCTTACTCTAGAACTAGTGCCGTAAGATGAAGAATGTTAAAGATTATTATGTCTGTCTCTCAAAAAGAACCTATATTACTGGAACCTATGTAATTAGATGAACGTTAACTTATGACGATTAACGATATTAATGTTAAACAAATATTGAGCCAGCATTAATTTTATTGGTACACCTTATAGGTACAGCGATCCTTTATGTAATCATACGAATAAATATTTCACCTGTAACAAACAATAAATGGATTTGAATATGAATTTTAATTGCTTTATTTGTATATCGAACTAATTTCAAATCTAGTGAATTGTAAAAGCGATACTATTCCATATTAATTACAAACAGCGGTAAGTACTATTGCATAATAATTATAAAGTTAGTTTTCTGTCCCAACTGCACGCATAAAACAACCACAGGCCTTATATTTCGGCCGGCAGGCGCGGCGTTACCATTTTGTAGTAATGCGCTGTACATACATACCTACATGCTATTTATATGTATGTAAGAGCTCTTTACCGACCTACATGAGGTCATTTGGTAAAATATATTATTATGTAAGAGATCTAAGATGAAGAAATTAACTTAAGGTCGGGAAGCCGGGCCTTTGATGTAGTGTTTGTCTTTATTAATATAGAAATATTGGTGCCGATTCCCTTGTTCACAAACTAGACTAAATTTAGAGAATTGACATCTCTTACTGACATACAGCGAAAGAAAAGGACGGTGACATTTAAGAACTAAGTTAGAGATGTCAAATTAGTTTTGCCTTGAACTTTTCCGTATTTTTAATCTACACGTTATAGGATGTCAACTATAAATGTATAGATGTGTCACATTGACTCACACACAACAGCTCTTATTTACATTAGTCTCTTTCTTGTTCTATTGGATAGAAAAAGATAGCAATAGTCTAATTTTAGTTTAGTTTGTGAACAAGGGAATCGGCACCATTGTTTGTTTGTTAGACTGCCACTTTGGTGTTGGGGTTTGATTCTCAGGTCGGGCAAAGTATTTTTCGGGTTTAGGTCTTGGATATAGAAGAAATAAGTCCCATGTCTGACTAGACTAGTCTCTGGATTGCCTCGTAGGTCTAGTGCTGAGCATGAGGTCTAGGGTTTGATTCCCAGGTCTTAAATATTTAAAATCATACCAATTATCTAATAAAAATGGGAGAACTACTAAACTGAAACATTAAATAATCAATGGTTGCGTTTAAAGTACATAAACCATCCATCCATACTAATATTATAAATGCGAAAGTGTGTCTGTCTGTCTGTTACCTCTTCACGCTTAAACTGCTGAATCGATTTTGATAAAATTTGGCATGCAACCCCCTAAGGGGTGTGGAAGTTTGTATGCAAGTACGATATAAACAAGTTTCACGCGGACGTAGTCGCGGGCAAAAGCTAGTATTTAATATTATAAATGCGAAGGTAACTGTCTGTCTGTTACGCATTCACGACTAAACCACTGAACCGATTTTAATGAAATTTGGTACGGGGTAAGTTTGAACCCCAAGAAAGGTCATAGGACACTTTTTACTCGACTTGCGTCCGCAATAACCGACTTTTACGCGGACGAAGTCGCGGGCAAAAGCTAGTACTATACAAATATAAAACTAGGTTCTAGTTCTACCGATTACTTGCAATACTAGGTTCCGTGGAACGCATAATTCTTTGCACTATCTCAGGCTTTATCTTGACTAGTATAAGTTTCAAAGTTCTATGCACGAGTTTCTGAGAAGGTTTGCTGTAACAACTTATCTGTAAGCTCCTTCTTTGTGGATCAGTAAAGCTTTAACAGCGAAGAAGAATTAGGGGAATCTACCACACTTCCTGTTGTAAGTTTCAACGAAGTGGGATTTTAGATAACAGAACTAGTTTTAAAGGCGTTAGTGTCAAATCTTACATTTGTAATCACTGTGTTTGCCTCTATTCAGAAACCAAATAGGATTTTGGAAGTTTCGCTTCTGCGCTATCAAAATTTCGATCAAGGACCTGTCCCGGATCGACGGCGGATTCACGCGCGCCTCAATGAGCTGTCAGCACAGGGACGGGGCCCCAACATGGCCAAACGCCTGCCGGGGTTGCGGGACGTCTTAACAGGATACCGTGGCCCCAGAACGTAAAGGGCAACAGAAGAGACAGGGTGGTTATTTAGTCAGTAAAAGTCTGACAGTCCCTTCCGCCCCACCCAGGGCGGAAGGACTCATTTGATGATTTTTACCACCTAAAAAAAAGGGGTTCCCAATATATTTTATTCTGTGGCTTAAGTAGAAGGTTTTCACACTATGTCACAGTGTTAATTTTATTTATACTAAACGGACACACACCTCCCTTTTGTATTTTTTTTTTTGCGTTTGGCACTCCTGGGTTGCAGCTGTAAATCAGCGTCAGGTGGTATACCTTGTGTTGTCATCTGACATTATACTGAGCTGTGGCTCTTTTGGCATTATAATTATTGTTTGTAAGTTCATTTTCAACTCTCGGCGTTGAACCGAGCATTGAAAAACCATTATTGCGCAAGGCAAAGTAATATTAAAATAATACTGTGTTAAGAGATGGGGTAGGCCATCTGATCTAGACTGTTTTCTGTAATAGAGCTATATTATTCACTTGGTACATTTTATAAACCAGAACACGCTGCAATAGAAGGCAGACTAATCGATTAAAATTAAATCAATTGAATCAACAAATATGAAGGTTCCATCGATTCGGGTTATTTGCTTACGCGAACAAAAATAAGGTTTTAATTAACAACAAACAGTAATCAAAGTAAATGTTTTGATCTGTGTTTATTTATTAAACATTTTGTTTGTATTTTGGGTAAAAGCCTCTTCTCATGTAGAGAAGGATTGATTATACCTTTTCCTTATTTAGTTATTTTGTTTTTTTGTCTACATTTTGTCACGATATTTTTTTTAAACCAATACTACCTTACATTAGCTAACTTATAAGTACATTTTTTATCATAAAACTGAAGATTATTTATAAGAGCGTAGACAACACTAGTTGATCAAAAGCTGAAATCAAACAGGTAGTCAAGGTGACAGGCTCAACCTAGTGTGGAGAACTATGATTCCTTTTTTGTCTCAATAAAATAAAAAGTCAAAATCCAGGCACTTTTTTAATTGTTAAGGAGTCGATCAGTTAGAATGTTAATTTAACCTAGTTTCAACACTTAAGTAGGCCTCTATGAAGAAGAACGAGCAAGAATCTCCACGAACACTCTTTTCAATCAGGTTTTTAACATAGACAGAAATATATAAGTTTTACATTACCGCGGGAGATTTTTTAAAGAATAGCACTCAAAATGAAATGATAGTTCACTTCACCCTTTTAAATGTAGGTAAATGACGGAGAAGGAACGAGTTTTTAGATAACTTGTTTAAAATTACTAATGAGCCTAACTGATTAATATTGTTGAAAAACGTGATAGTTTGTGTTTTATTTTTTCACTGTCGAGTGTCACTCCCGGGCTGGTGGCATCCGGGACGGACCGCCCCCTACACCCCCCCCCCCCACTGCTACGCCACTGGGTACAATAACTTTTGATTTTACTCGATCAGCACCAAAAACCAACCCTTTTAAATGACCCTTAAAAACGCAAACAAAATCGTCCAAATTCTGATATATTGCCCCACTTGACCGCCCATACAATTCAATGGACGCTCGTCCAGTTTTCATAGATGAATCGGCAAAATGGCTGCAAAAGCTGAAAGAGACGAGAATTCGACAGAACTGTTTCGTATGAAACGACACAATCTCAAATCGAGATCGCTTTTGAAGACTTATTTCCGTCTGGGGAACCCACCTTTGGAAAAATAGTTTTGTGAGGTCAATCGGTATTACTGAAAATGATGGTAGATATTTTTTATTCTGAATGCTCGTGGTATGAAAGGAAAATGTTTAACATTGACTATTCGACAACAACTTTGTCGATTTCGGTCAATTTTATACAACGACGTAATTTTTGTTGTTTGCCATAAAAGAACATTTTTTTCTGTCACACACCACATCACGCTTGTAATCCTCGAAGGGTTAGGCACATCTCGTCAGTTATGTTTTAAGTCCCATGTAAAAGGGGGCGAGCCTATTGCCATCAATCGGGCACAAATCCAAACTCCGAGGCTGCTACTGAGAAATTCGTGATGGAAAAACCCAATAACAATTTGCCCGACATGGGAATTGAACCCAAGACCTCATGCTCAGCAGTCGCGCTTTGAAATTACTATACCAACGAGGCAGTCCACGAAAGGATATTATTATAATAAGCTTTTAAAGGTCAGGTGCACAGTACTTGTAACCGGCGTGCTTGTATGACGAGATGTATGAACGTAGATGAGGCGAAAGGAGTATGTAAGGAGCAGGTGGCGTTCTGTGGTTTCTGCCTACACCCATGGGAAAAAGGCGTGAGTTTATGTATGTATGTATGTTTCTAAAAGAATATACCTATACATTAAGATGATCAACGGACCAATTTGTTTTTATAAAAGCAATTTGCTTATCCAAGGTACCCTAGTAAAATCTTAATGACCTTATGACGTCACAATTCAGGTCCAAAAACATTCAAAACATAAAAACCTGATGCTATAATCGAAAAATTGTGGTTGTACAGTCAGCAACAAAAGTCGATTAACATTTATGATTTGTAAATCCTAATTATTAAATACAATATTAACAACAAAACGCAATGAATATAAAAATAAGATATTTATTATATCTTATTTTTATATTCATTGCGTTTACCCTTAGCTATTACCTGAAATTCTGAAAGCCAGTACATTATGTGTTTAGTGTCTGTTTAAATGATATAAAGTAACATTGTTAATCGACTTTTGTTGCTGACTGTACAACAATGCTCCGTTGGGTAAAGATAGCAGAACTATAAAACTACATAGTTGTTCTGTGCTGCAGGGATTAGAATGAAGCTGTCATCCTAAGATAGCAGAAAGATAAGTACAATACGCGCCACGAAAGATTATTAATGCGAAAATTACTCTGTTACGCTTTCACCACTAAACCACTGAATCGATTTTGATAAAATTTGGTATGCAGTTAGTTTCAACGCTAAGAAAAGACAAAAGGTAAGTAGGTACTTTTTATACCGCGATATTTAAGAGGACAACAAAGCTGAAACCAATAAAAAATGCAACTGACATGGGTGCATCGATATCTTTGAATGAGTGAGAAAAACATACCATCACGTATAGATTTTGAGTTACATCAAAACAAAATTTTATAAAAATTTAAGGGGGTGACCATACAAGTCTTCTTTCAGACTTAAACGGCTGAAATTACCTGAAATTTGGCACACAAATTAATATTGATTTAGCTTTTTTTTTTGTTGTGGTAAAAATCAGCAAATGAGTGCTTCCACCCTGGGTACCTAAACTAAAAAACCCACCCTGTCCTTCTGTTGCCCTTTGCGTTCCGCGACCACGGTATCCTGTTAAGACGTCCCGCGACCCAGGATATTGATTTATTTTTATTTTTTATTTATTTGGCTCACCAACAATTGAGTAAGTACACTGATACAAATATATGAGATACATTCAATATTATACTTATAGACTAGTGTACCAATGTGATTTAGCCTAACACCCAGAAATTTTATTCCATATTTGTGTTCTCGTGGGATAATTTAAAACTGGCTTAAACAGGCGAAGTAGCGGGCGGAAGCTACTTATCAATAGTTTAGATCTAATTCAACATTCTGAAGCTTTTAAAATGTCCTACTTATATCGTTTTAAATTAATTCCAGCGTCAAGTTGCAGGCAATTTTCTCCTTCGCAGAACTTTATCTTTGTACCTCAGTTGGTAGGTACTTAGCTAAGAGTTTCGAACTGCAGACGGCGGGAGCAATTCACGAAGCAATGTACGGACAGACGAGCCTCTATGTTTTATTATTTACTAGCGACCCGCCCCGGCTTCGCACGGGTGCAATGTAAACACATAAACCTTCCTCTTGAATCACTCTATCTATTAAAAAACCGCATCAAAATCTGTTGCGTAGTTTTAAAGATCTAAGCATACATAGGGACAGACAGACAGAAGCGACTTTGTTTTATACTATGTAGTGATAATCTGCCGTAATCAAGTCAATCCGTTTTGAATTGATTTATGAAAAATTAATACCAGACATTAACTTTTTTGTACCAGCTAAGTATACCATAAAACATACCTTATGGCACTCGACAATAGTGTAGGTAGGTACTTAATTTCCTATCAGAAAAAGATTTTTTCTAATCGGGCCAGTACCTACCTACTTAAGTACTTCGAAAGATTACCATTTACAAACAAAAACGCCATCAATAAAATTTTACATCTTTGGTTATATTATTTTATTTTTAGATTTTTTAAGAGTGCACCAATACCGGCTCATTTCTACTAGCCCGTATTGTAATGCAGGAAATCTAACTATACCTTATACATCTAAATCGGTTCAGAAGTTTAGAAGTTACGGTGAAATAAAGAAACACACATACAAACATACAATACCCTGAAAACATAACACTCGTTTTTTGAGAAGTCATGTAAATAGGTACTCCCAAACACTTATTGCATTGCCCGTCTGTATTCCCCCAGTATATAAATGAAAGCGTATTCAACATTTTCAATATAAGTTTTCTTGAATATAGAGGAAACGAACCAATGATACAATACTACAGAACCAACTTGAAAGTTATTCATTAATTATTTGTATTGTACTGAGATACGGATCGTGAATAAGAGGAAGTATAGAGTTTCTTGCTCATTCTCTCTATACAAAATAACTTTTTGGAAGGGGCAACTACTTAGATTCAATTCTATTTTTTTTCTTGATGACGTTTAAAAGTGTTTTTTTAATGGTCTATTTGAAATAAATGACTTATAAGGCACAAGCATTGATCATAAGTCATTCTTGCTAGTTCTTCTCCATAGATATTTACCTAGCTACGTTTCGAAATGAGCAACAAGCTTCAACTTTCTGACTAATCGACCAACTCCTTGACTCAATACTTGAATTATAAAAGTGCCTGTAAATGGTTTAATTGCAGTAAATGCTTTGATTTTGACATGGTTCTCTAGACCATCACAACATTAAGCAGTTAACCACCAAAACCAGTAAAACGTAGATTTAACTATCATTCTCTAAACTCAAGCGGAAATTCACTTAAAGCTCTCAAACGCCACTGCGTTCAGTATCACCATGATAGAGATTACATCAGACGCCATCTTAGATTCCCGTATGCACTGACGGTAACACAAAAGGATTGCTATAGTCATATTCAATTCTATTCTTGTTAGTCGTCGTACAAAGTAATTACTCGAACCAGTCGAGCGCGTAGTTGAAGCTTTGTATGAGAAGATTGAAGTATTTACTTGTACAATTGATAGGTATTGTAGGGTAGAAATAGTAAGTCAGTAATATGCGGGAATTTTACTATAGATACCTACCTATTTTTTTTAATTAAAATATGGGATAACGTAGCTTTTTATTAGCGAAAACAATTTCAGAATCGATTCAGAAATTCCGACGTTTAAACAAAATAAAAACAAAAATTCTTCATCTTTAAAATACATTTGCTTTTGCCCGGAACTTCGTCCGTGTGATTTTTGTACGGATCCCTAATTTTAATTTTCTTTTTGTTTGAGAGCGCTTATCTTCGTAACTACTGGTCCAATTCTGAAAATTCTTTCCCTAATAGGGAAGTTATGTTATCCCTAAGAGTTATAAGGTTTTTTTCATAATAAATAAAAAACTGGGATCTGTTAGAAAATTCACACGGTTGAAATCTCAGACCAAAGCCAGTTAGGCGATTAACACACGGCATCGGCGGTGTACGTGTATTAAGCATCAACGGATTTCTTAGAGGCCAATGCGACATGAGATCCGCTTCACCTAGGGTTCCCAGATCAAAATATCAAAAATAAGGAGAAAATTCCTGACATTCCATGAAATTTCCGGACAATCTTGTTAATTTTTTATTATATAATATTTCTGGGAGCATTAAATATCAGAAGTAATGTAGTACATTTAGAATAAAAATAATTTTGATTTTCTTTGATTTAGAATAAAAATAATTAATAAATAATTTGGTTTTTTCATTTTTTATTTCACTCTTCACTTATTTGTAGAAATTCCGGACGGTTTAAGATTCCCCCCGCATTCCGGACAAAGACCTATATTTCCGGACTTGTCCGGAAAATTCCGGACGTATGGCAACCCTAGCTTCACCGCCTATCGCGGCGGTGCGCGGTGCCGTGTGTTAAACGCCTTATAATTACAATTAACGATCAGTTGATTTTGTCCAACGAATAAACAAAGTAAAAATACCTACAGCCCTACCCTGATCAATTCTTTGTCGGTAAAATGGATAGGTAGGTAGGTAGCTCTATAAATACCGTTCACGAAAAACGGGACAGAATAAATATTTTTGTAACCATTTCACTCTCGTTGTTAGGTATTTTCAGTGGTCATCAATTGGATACCTATCAGGAATTTTCGTTTACGATATCAAAGGAATTATACTACTATAGGTAGGCATGCCATAAGTGGTCGTCTATCTACAGTTCCAATATTTGTTAACATGTGAGCATTATGTATCTTTGAACATAATATTACCGTCAATTATACCTACCTAATTTGTAAAAAAAAATTGCGTGTTACGACATAGTAGTTTTTATATTAAATAAGGAACATTGCATTGACGTGTAATTATGTATGATTCTGTGTGCAAATATTGTAAAACGTTGTTTTTTTTTTTTAATAATTATGTATACGAGTATTTGTATATGGAGTTTCTTGCCCATTCTTCTCCATACAAAACTATCTTTTGGAAAGGGCAACTAGATTCAATTCTTCTTTTTCTTTATTTAATGTGACGTTTAAAAGTGCCTTATAATGGCCTAATTGAAATAAATGATTTGACTTTGAGTATGACTTTGACTTCAAATTTTTATTTTCTTTTATCAATAAATTATCTGCGTCGAAAACAAATTTAACAATACAATTTAACAATTCAAAAACATTATTTAACAAACACTTGTAATTGTTAATGCCTTCAACGCTCGCTTCAAAGGTAAAATACCAATTCCCGCTAAGGTCAAAGGCATTAGGACTTGACGAAGGGGTAATAAGGACACGATAGGGTAGCGACACGGGACTCACGAGATGACTACGATGTGTGCCTTCGTTACCCTGTAGTAATTGTATGGTGAATGGTGACGCCGTCGTGTCGTTCCGAATTCCGGCAGACTGTAGGCAGGGTTATGGAGCCGTTTTACTTTCTAGGGATGTTCCATAATGTTGGAAGAGAGGATTGATAACTAAAAACAGAAACAATGGTATCTTGTTACAGTACATAAATAATTGTAATAAATAAATAGAAAAGTATTAATATAAGTTCATTTTTTTTTAAATAAATAATTATAGCTATCGTTCTCACTGCTGGGAACAGGCCATAGATACTAACCAAGAGGAGACATCAAAAGTCCCTAAAAATAACAAAACCTAGCGAATATTGGCTTAGTTTTAACATTCGATTTAACAAAAACAAAACAAAAATATATCGCCTACAAATGAAACTGAATTGCGTGTCGCATCACTATTTAAAGAGAAAATTCCTCATAAATTAAAGATGTTATTGCCTACTGCTGACGACAATAAAACCTGCAATGTATGTTATTTTATTTTAACCAATTTGAAACTTGACAAAGAAATGTTATTAACGCAATGTTATATAGCAGTCATTTGTTCTCGTTTGAACTTCCTTATGGCACTGACAACAGCGGTCACTGCTGGGTCGTCATTTTTATGCAGAAATAAAACTAAATAAAAGCTTGTAAAAAAGAGAAGAGAGATGACGTAGCGCTTATAATTCTTATCATAAAATATGAAACAGTTATTCTGTTTACTTAAAAGTAAATTGAATTTAAAAAAAAAATATCCTAACATTGAAATTCTGCCTGTAGACTGCCTAGTTGGTCGCAAAGCGCGACTGCTAAGCATGAGGTCTTGAGTTCGATTCCCAGGTCGGGCAAAGTGTTATTGGGTTTTTCCATCCGGAATTTCTCAGTAGGAGCCTCGGAGTTTGGATTCGTGCTCAGTTGATGGCAATAGGCTCGCCCCCTATTACATGGGACTTAAAGATAACTGCCGAAATGTGGGTGTAGTAATGGGTACCTCTGCCTAACCCTTCGGGGATTACAGGCGTGATGTTATGTGATAGGACTTCTTCTTTCTTTAGGTAGTATTATCCGCAAAAAAACTGTTTCTTAGATAGATGTTTATCTCTTATAAGGAATAATTTAACACAGAAATATGCAGATATGTAAAAATCACTTTTATTTGCCTACAAATGTTTGCGCAGAGCAAATAATTCAACACACCACGTACACAAAACAACCCTCATTAAGTCAATTACAGCTTCGCTAATTGTTACTGTAAACTGAAGGTAAATCGTGGACACAGACAGACAAACAGACATCCCAATTAAACCGTACTTTGTAGTTTGTGTAACTTTCTCAAGATTTATCCACCAATTAGTAGTTTCGAGTTTCAGTTGGCCGACGGATTACAGAGTTGCTTTTTAAACTGTTGTGGATAAGAAGTTTTCTTTTCGTTTGCTTTTGGAGGAATTGTTTTCTTTTGTGGCCGTGTTATGGTGATATCTTTTTGGTACTTGTATTTGAACGAATTTCATAAAATTCTGATTTTATCTTACTAAAAATACTAATCGATACGTTTATACTTTCTTTTATACATAAACTAAATATGAAGAATGTATACTGCGCCCCTATGTTTTCTTTTTTCATTAATAGTTTTCAATATTTGTACACCAGGCTTCACAGCAGTATAAGAGCATTTTCTGGGGATCCTACTCAGTGGTTATAAAAATAATTTATCAATTAAAAAGAAAACAGGGGTATAAAAATAGTTGATATTTACTTTACTCTAAAAATCATTGCTTTAAAGTCATAAGCCGGAACGAAAATAGGCGAGAGCGTTTATGGAGAATGACAACCCGCTATTTTTATTAATACCTGCTTCCGACATCAAAATCTCGAAGACATGCGGAAGGCACGTTTGCATACGTCGGAAGTCAGAGATAATCTCCATCTCGTAGTTTTCGATCAGAATGCTTATTCATGGTAGATTTACTTGCGTATCTTCTTCAATAGAGCAGTGTAGTGACTTCACGTGAATTTCGCTGCGTATTCCGTCATTCATACATTTTTAAACGACAATAAAGTATTTTCATTTCAAACTTTCTACAAAAATACAGATATCTATATTATTGTAACATAACATCACGCCTGTAATCCTGAAGGGTTAGGCAGAGATGTACCCACTAGAACACCCACATTTCGCTAGTTACGTTTAAGTCTCATGTAGTAGGGGCGATCCTATTGCCATCAACCGGGCACAAATCCAGACTCCAAGGCTGCTACTGAGAAATTTCTGATGTAAAAACCCAATAACACTTTGCCCGACAAAAACACCTCTTTCAAAACCCTTCAACATAAAATGGAGGTAGTACACATCTCACTACTCAACGTGAAAAATACACGATTCATGTATTCGCAAAGGCTTTTCTCGATACACATAACAAGCACGTTTTCAAACGAAAGGGACAAACGATCCGACAAGTAATATCGATACGTGTTGACAATATTACAATTTACGAGCCACTGTTCTTACAGATAACCGTATGTAGTGTTTTTGAATCAGTAAGTTAAATGCTTAATATTAGGGCTCATTTTCCAATAGTCAGTCCGGAGCGCCATTTTACTTTTAGGAACGATTAGAATCAATCTCTTTCTTAATCTGATAAAAAATGCACCAAATTGTTTAACATTCATTGCCGCAGAGGATGGAATTCCGATTTCCGACTATTAGATTTTGAACGTTATTAGAATAATAAAATAAAATTAGAGTCGAACTTTCATTTGAAGATATGACAGTCTGACATTTAGCCCTATTACTATTATAAACGCGAAAGTTGGTTAGGATCGATAGATAGATGGATGTTTCTAACTCTTTTACGTTTAAACGGCTGAACAGAATTAGCTGAAATTTGCCACACGTTTAAGTACAATATTGGTCCAGCATAATACTTTTTATCCCGTTTTTGTGTTACTGTGGGATGTATTATCCCAATCAACATAAAATTGAACGGTCTTTATTTTTTTAATAAGAAACTGGTCAATAATTGCACACACTTTACCTACCTACTGTCTTACATCTACTATCAATACTTCAGCGTAGCAAGTTTATAAACCTACTAGGCACAATTCCTGTGATGTTAGGCAAACCTAAGCAAAGCCTTTTGACTGATAAAGTCCTTCCGACCTTTGCCCAACAAGATACACACATCAAAAGTGATGACACTTTTGATGTGTATATTTAGCGGTGAAGACGATTTTACGACTTGAGAAGATGAATTTTCGTCTAGTATGGATCTTATAGCATAATATCTAGCCAAGTGCGCGTGAAACTCGCACACATAGGGTTCCGTACCATACCGTAATCGAAAAAAAAACGTTGTATGGTTACTTTACGATTTAACCGGGTGCATAAACCGTTAGTAAAACCCCTCTTTCCCTCCACACATCAGGCTGCTACTGAAAGATATCTGATAAAAAATTTAATATTATTTTGCCCGACCTAGGAATCGAAACCAGGATCACTTCAGAACTGTAACAACGGGGCAGTCATGGTGAGGAGAAGACAGTAACCAATCGTTTACAATATCATAATGTTCGTCCCACGTCCAACAGTGGTCTATCACTAATGTTATTTAAATACGACCTGAAGGTAGGTCAAAACATGTTTGCCGACGAGAAAGGTCGGCGTATGTTTATTTTACCTAGACAGGGTTAGTAGGTGGTACGCTACTGAGCGTTGAAATGTGGATGTGCGAATATTGGTGGAATTGCCTTTTATTTTATCTAGGGGGGAAATTCAACCCAATTTTTAGAACGATTGCAGTGTAATCTCAGTTACAATTGGTTAATAAGCTACTATAATTAAAAAAAAAATAAAAAACACGACTGCAAAAATTGCACATATTTGTACTTTGTTTACTCGTCAGTTTTTTTTACGACGTTTTTTATTTACAGTGGTATATATTTTTTAAATCTACTTGTCAAATTCTAGACGATAAACATAGACACGACCAGATTAATTAAAAAAATAAATTGAGGCTGGTATTAATTTACGTTTTAAAGTGACCACACTGGTTTCTTTTTATTTTTTAATTAATTTTTTTCCAGCCTATGTTACTCGGAACGATGCAAGGATTGTAACGATACCCCATACATCTAAATCGGTTCAGGCGTTTAAAAGTTATGGTGGAATAAAGAAACTCACATACATACATACATACATACATACATTAACCCTGAACACATAACACTCCTTTTTTTGGGGCAGTCGTGTAAAAACACAATCTAATCTTAGTTTCAATTTGTCAACAACGTCCGTAATAATTTATCTACATTTTTTGACATTGATTGTATTTTGTTGATTGTAAATACACATATCAGTCATATCAGTTCATGATCAAAGATTCGTCAGACTTATTTCATTTTAGCATGGCTACATTTTTAAATGTTGTTTCGCAATAAATCCCATTCGAACAATCGTTCAGTCGACATTTCATTAATCGAACATAATATGACTCTCGAAGTTAAGTTACGGACCCCTTGCTACTTGCTAGCTTTGGATGCGTGAGGCAAGAATTAAAATATTCGTTTGTAAAACTATGAAGCATATATAGCTGCATCAATAGAGTATTTATTACTTTATAATAACAATATTGCCAGCGCTGGTCGGCGTGAGATGATGCGGTACATCTTTCGGTGTGAAAGAAATCGTCAGCATGATTTCAAGTCTCGCCTAGCCTCGCCGCTTTAAAACCACCTTAAAGGTATTTAGTGATTTTGTGGTGCAAGTTTGCCAAGAGAGTAATGGAAATATTTTTTTTCCATTCCTGCCTCCTGGTACTCCGAGTGGTCCTCTAAGCATTCAATATTTACATTAGCTGAATTCGATCGTCTACGTGCGGTATTATTGTACCGACCTTCTGCGAGGTAAAGGTTATCGTTCACTGTAACAGCACCGCACCGATGCGAAACGTCCGGTTGGAATCGCCTCGAGATATCCGACCGTTAGCTGCTAACGCACAAACCCGCGAGCTTTCAACTTTTTTATGTTGTCATTATAAAATTTACTTTAATATGTCTGCTTTATGTTTGAGTCGTTTCGATTTAAAACACTAGGGCCATGGGGTTCGTGTGTTCGCCTTGTTTTTCGGGACATCGTCAAGGGAGTGGTCGACTCTACGCGACCAGAGTGCTCGCCTTTTCTTGGGTCAATGAATATACAACATGACAATGCTACCAGCCTTTTTTGCACGTGCCCTTTTAGTTTCTATTTGAGAGCGATTCGGACGAGTTTTTTGAAGCCCAAGCCCTATGAGCTTACCCCTTCTCTTTTGTAAATACACATACACTAAACGTTCAATAGTCCATCAGCACCATAAAGGCTACTTTAGCTCGAATATACAAGCGCGACACAGTCAATGAGGGTGCGTGTGCGTGTATGAGTGATGTCTCAACATTCCACAGATAACACACACTAATAAACTGTCGCCACACTACGCGAAATAGCATGATATTTCTGTTGCATTTAGAATACGCGTCTGTTCTTACCATAGCATTGCTAAAATTCGCATCAATCTAATATGTGTTGGTAGCTGTTTAGGCTAAGCAACAGCTTCACGATCAATAAGGTCTGAGTTCGTATCTTAATTACTTCTTGGCTGTTTTTTTGTTTCTTTGAAACCATAATAATGAAAAGTAAAAACTTGTTAGGTTTATGCTTATTAATAATGAATCATGCTTATTATTTATTTTTATACGAAGAAAATGTTAGTTATTGTATTAAGTTTTAACTATTTATGTGATTTTTAATTTACTTTTTTGGTGTTGGAAGGTGGAAATAAAAAAGTCGTGCTTAATAATAACAATAAAGGTTTATTCGTTTTATTTATTTATTTAATTAACTGACAAGAATTGTGACGTTACATTCCTACTTAGATAAAAGAAATTCACTTGTAACCGTTCATAAGATTTTTTGTGTTTACCCACGTCATATCAATATAACAAGAAAAGAATATTCTAATAACACAAATACTTATTTCTGTCTACCTCACAGAAATCTAAATTATTTGTTTAATTTTCTATGATCTACCTTTTTAACTTTACGAAATGTGTGAACAAAGCGAACAAGATAAAGAATATTATGCTTATCAAGTAAAAACTTACAAAAAGTCATAGTCTGGATGAGATTCGATCTCACGACTCCTCGATTCAAGCACCTATCTGCAGGCGTTTAGCCGATAGGCCAACTTGACTTATTTTATAATGTTGAAATTATGAACTACAAGCATTTGTCGACGGCAATGATGATACATGTGACTGTTCTCGAAAATAGAAGGTCGTAAGTCAAACTTAACTTGAAGCGAATGTTTTTTGAGAATGTCTATCCACTTATGGACTCCACTGTACCTTGTAAGTTGATTATTCTTAATCACTTTTGTGTTTTGGCTAATTGTAGATTTAGATTTCTTTTGTAAATACCTCTTTAATTTAGACTATTTAAAGCCTTAAATTAAATGGTAAATTATTTTCTGTTTCGGAGAGGTGCTGTTATAGTGGGCGTTGACCTTAAAGCGAATTCTTTCTGATTGATTCGTAGCTACGTGAAATTGATACTTATAAAAAAAGGTCAAGTGTCTAATGTTACAAGTATTTGATAAAATGTATTTCTAAGTATGTGAGTACGTACCTGTAAGTCTCATATAAAAGATTGTAGATCAAAGCGTTTGAAAAAATGTGGATTAAAAAAAAGGAAAAACGAAAATGTAGGTAACCTTTTTTGGGTTTCTGTGGGCCTACCACCATCTTTTAAAACAGTCATCATCATCATCTGCCTAGCCTTTTCCCAACTATGTTGGGGTCGGCTTCCAGTCTAACCGGATGCAGCTGAGTACCAGTATTTTACATGGAGCGACTGCTTATCTGACCTCCACAACCCAGTAACTGGGTAATACGATACCCCTAGGTAAGACTGGTTGTCAGACTTCCAAGCTTCTGACTACTCGTAACGACTGTCAAAGATCCATGTATGACAGCCGGGACCAACAGCTTAACATGCTTTCCGAGGCACGGAATGATGTCAGTAATGTCTAAGATAAACTTTAGAATGTAGTATCAGTCAGTAGTGTAGTAGTAGTCTTTAGTAGTACCTCTTAAAACAGTACCATTTTAATATTGCTTTGTAATTTCAGTTGTTGAATTTTCCATCAGTTGTTAAATCCCTTAGTGCGCAAGGCAAAGTAATATTAAAATACACATACATTTACATGTACATTTTTTGATGTGTATAATACTATTTTAAGAGATAGGATTAGGTCCCCTATACCCTATTACGAGACTCATCTGTCTGTAAGCCAGTTTCTCTATTACAAAACTGTATCATATGAACCCCAATACTTATTGCGCAATTGATTTTTTTAAGGTGTAGGTGGCCATAGTAATCTTTGGCCGCTAAAACTAATTTTTGCCCTGAAAACCCGATTCGTTTTCAGTTAACTGTAAATTTGGATTTTTATTGACTTCAAAATTAATAAATGGTTTTTCAATTAAGTCGACAAATAAGTGACGTCACAATTTGCTATAGCTATACAAAATCGATGGAGAAATCGTATTAAGATACTCGTAGCTTATAGCGAAATGTACTAACGGGTACATCTCTGACTAACCCTTCGGGGATAACGGGCGTGATGTTATGTGTTACGTGCTTATAGAAACCATGTCAATTGATTGGCAGTATCTACCCGTATTATGTTCCAAAATATTTCAATAAATTATTTTTGCCATTATAACGACACCCTTGGATAAAGGATCCAACACAATCCTTTAACAAAGAAAGTATTGTCATAGGCTTCTATGGGCCTCGTTCGATAGCCCATCAAAGCCCATCGTCGATTAACGAACAACTGATAATGGCCGACTGTGTCGGACAAGGCTCCCATTAATCAAAAACTTACGCCCACAACCCGCATTGTGCTGTAAGCCTTCGGAAATACTAGTTAACCCGTACAGTGCTGTTAAGGATCATTTTTAGAATATACGATTCTTGAACGGAAGCAAAATTGGCTCGTGTAAACAGTACGTACGAGATTTGAAAGTTTAAAAGCCTAAAATCAACCAAGTTTTAGAATTGCAAATAAAAATAATAACAGCGTATTAAATTGTCCCACTGCACACTGCAGGGCAAAGGCCGTTTGTGTCTCTGTCCGTCTGTTTGTTTGTTTTAGCTAATCTCCAAAATGTCTAGACCGATTTCTTTATTTTAGTAAATTAATTATGACTCGCAAAGAAGTTAAAACCTCGCAGATAACCGACATTGACGCGGACGATTAGCGGACATAAGCTAGTTGAAAATAATCAATTTTGAAATATTTTTGTTTGTCATATTACAGTTACACAGAAAAATGCATGAGTCTAGGCAGAGATAAACTACGATAACTTGACGCGCCCCTCCACAATTCAAAACGTTTGAAAGTATTTGTAAAAGTATTTACAAGACTCACAACGCATGTGTGCGTACTGAGACGGCTCTCGAAACAAAAACAAATCAGCGTGTCATTGTTGCTCGACTAGCGGCATCATTAATTACCCATTATTATTGAAATAGTTATTGGAGGGGCGCGTCATGTTATAGTAGTTTATCTCTAGGACATAATTGTAGGCAAGTTTTTAGCAATCGTTAGCATGGACTCTCGCATGGAGATTTTCGTCTTTTAAAGGCCATGAAACTTTCCACATGTAAATGAGCCTTTACAAAGAAAATATTGCTCGATACCTATCTGCTGTTGTGTAAATGTTGACCTTGGTGTGAGTGTAAAGGTCACAGGACAGCGGACTCTGCAATATCATGTTGTCATTAGACTAATAATTGCTTTTTTATTGGAAAGGAACACTAATTACCTACCTACTTATAATTGATGAATTGTGTACTTAGTTATCTTTTTTTTTTCAAATTTAATGAGGTATAAGTTCACAAAAAATATAGGTTTGATTCATATCAATGGGGTACCCATTGATAAATAGGAATAGAACCTTCAAACTAAATAAACATTACGAGCGAAACGGGGAGTATCAATTCAAAAATCGAACGAATTGGCGTTCCTGACCTCTGGGCCCTCCGAACTCCCATTTGACTCGACAAATGTTTAGTCACTCCTCAATATAAAGAGTATTTAAACATTCCCACAAAGGCTCAATCTAAAATATATTCAATATTTTTCCTCCATCTTGAATCAACTTGGTTTTGAAGTACGACTTTCCTGGGACAGTTTACAATCGAGAGGATATTAATTTTATAAAAATACGCGAAGGAATGTTGGTCAAAGAAGATTATGAATAAAAACATAATATTCCGAGCATCCCTTATTGGAAACTGCGAAGTGAAAAGTTCAATAGTACAATTTCATTATTGAAGAGATTTTGTATTCTTTGAAAGTAGAAAAGATTTTGAGATATAGAATTGTCAGATAGACTGTCTCGTTGGTCTAGTGGTCGCAAAGCGCGACTGCTGAACTGGTCTTCGGTTCGATTCCCAGGTCGGGCAATGTGTTATTGGATTTTTCCATCAGGAATTTCTCAGTAGCAGCCTCGGAGTCTGGATTTGTGTCCGCGTTTGATGGCAATAGGCTCGCCCCCTATTAAATGGGACTTACACATAACTGACGAAATGTGAGTGTACTGTACTAATGGGTACACCTTTGCCTAACTCTTCGGGAATTACAGGCGTGGCCTTGAAGGCCTAGAAGTATTCGGTTAAATTCGATTCTCTCATCGGAACTATGAGTATCTTAAATCCTAATGCATTTAGGCCATACAAATATTTATTACATGCCTGAATCAAACCTGTGACGCGCAACCCAGCAGCATATCGCTCAGCCATTGTACCAAACATGTCTTCATATCATCAAATAAATCACAAACCAATAATAAATCAAAGTATCAAATTTTTCTGTTATCTCAATATATCGAAACATGTCTTCCAATATCGCATGTCTTTTGCAAATAAACGTATTATCATTTGCTTACATTTTATTTTGCGTTACTTCCACAGAGAAAACAGGAATAGACATCAAAAGAACGCGCTAAAATATGATTGCCCACCCTCGCACTGTGGTCACCATGATTCTTAATCAGTTGGAGACATTCCTGAATTTCGGACAGAATGGGACGACACTTATTTACAAGTGATAGCTTCGAAATCAAGTACCGCCCACATTTCGCTATTTTCTCAAAATAAATAAAAATTCTGCCTCGTTGGTCTAGTGGTCGCAAAGCGCGACTACTAAGCATGAGGTCTTGGTTCGATTTCTAGGTCGGGCACAGTGTAATTGGGTTTTTCCATCGGGAATTTTTTGGGTCGGGATTTGTGCCAGGTTGATGGCAATAGGCTACCTACATGAGAAATAAATATAACTGGCGAAATATGGGTGTAAGTACTAAAGAGTACACCTCTGCCAATCCCTTCGGGGATTACAAGCGTGATGTTATGTAAGATAATTACATAACGAACTACCAACATATCCCGCGTCCTTCACAAAATCTAGCCACAGTACTCTCACCGCTCTGGCGACACGATTATATTCGGGAGAAGAATTCCCTTTGATGCTATCACAAATCTTTTTATAAACGATAGAAGACTTTCTTCATGTTTCCTTGTGCGTAAAAATTGGTGTCCTAAGAAAACGCTTTATAGGTAGTCTGAATCTAATTGATCTTGGCTCCTGAAGCCTGTTAAATGGTACTTTGTAAGCAAATTGAACATCAGTAGTACTTATTGTTAAGAATAGTCACCGCCATCTTGAATTCTTGTTTTGACAGTTGGATAATGAGATGGCGGTTTATTTTTAGTTTGTAGGCGTAATTATAATAAGATAATTGTAATAAGGGCGCCTGCCTTTCATGCATAAAGCACATTAGATAATGTGACTTTTTTAACACGCTTTTATTAGCTTCACTTGTAACTATGTATGTAAGAAAATCTTCGAATCTTAATTTGACCCACTTCCCGGTCTTCCATTAGGATGAAATTATTTTAGGATGAAACGTCATTACAAATCCAATATGGCGGCCTCCCCAAGATGGCTACTATGGATGACTAGCGGTTTGAAATCCACCCTGTTTACGCACACTGTGCGTTGCACGATTTATACCCACTGTGAGACTGCGAGAGCCGCGCGGAGCGGGTGACGGGGGGCCGTGTCGCGTCGCCGCGCCGACCGCCATTTTTAGTCTGCTCGGGTCACTAGCGTAGAACGCGTGCGTACACGCATCACCGTCTACCATTGTAATATAATTTAATAATTATTGGTGTATTAGTAATACAAGTTTATAAGCAGCAGACTCGCCTATTTATTGAAATTAATGACCCAAGTAAAAACCCTAACAATTTTTTGGCGACCGTGACAGGACTCGAACCTGCAATCTTCGGATAATGATATAGGTATACCCATGATATAGGTATCAAATGAAAGGGTTTGCTGTCAGGAATACGAAAAAATAGTCACGTGACTTAAATCCAACATAGCCGACATCCAAGATGGCGGATTGGCTATTTGAAATGCACCCCCATGGTATGGGTATTAAATGAAAGGGTTTGCTGAATGGGATACGAAAAAAATTTGTGATAATTCATATGTATTACTTTCTTAGTTACATCACTGATATCGGTGAGGGAAAATATCGTGAGGAAACCTGGATTTATAATTCATATTTGAAGTCTAAAATCACTAATTCCCCTTGAGCAAGCGTGGTGATCAATGTTCGTGTCCTCGCTGTATGAGAAGAGGCCTTGGTTTCCAAATAGGATATTTATAGACTGATATTGTAATTATTATTAAATAATATTCGTAAACCTTAACGAAATCAGTTTGAAAAATCGTACAATAATTCATTATTTTACTGACTTCACAGCAACCACTAAACTAAATTATTAAACAGCTTGTTCACACGACTCTAGTGTCGATTCAGTAACCATACTCGACCAAATGCAAAGGCAATATATAAAAATCCCTTAATTATTATTCCGTTAAAAACAAAACAAACAAACGATTCCATTTTCAAATCAAAACACAAAAATCAACGTTATCGTTTTATTTTTGCAACGTAACAAAAAGTTTGTAACTGCATATTTCCAGCCTTTTCACAGGTAGGTATAGACAGGCACAATACAAATAATTTTCGAACGGGTAGCTCCATTATTTGCTCTGGATTCTGACTGTTGTTATTCATTCGTTCATTCGTTCATTCAATGTGAACAGGTGAACTACTTATGTCAGTAACATTTTTGCCTTTTAGATGTTTGAATTTTTACTTAGAAATGGTTGAATTTTATTGTGAGCTGAAATGTAACATGATAAGAGTTTATTGAACTAGAAGTTTTATTTTGTAACGGATGAAAGAATACTTTTACCATAGATCATAAATCTGCTGTTCCATGCAATCGATCGAGTAAGTATTGTTGTTTCAGTCTTGTATGGAACAGCAATTTTTTTTTAATACTCGAAAAATGATTTCGTTTCTGGGGTGTCTAGAAACATGTTATGAATCCGTGGTAATCATTTTTGTTAAAAAATCAAAATTCTAAAGTGCAATAAAAAAATCCGACTGCGTAAAGTATGAACTTAATTCAAAAGAAAAACAACAAGTAAGTACCTACTCTAGACTTTAACTACTGTAGTCGAGAGTACATACTTGTTGTTTTTTCTACCCAACTTTATGTACCCGGTGACACCCGCACCATCAAAACGCATCCAATGACGTATCATATCTAAAAATCGGTAAGTTACGAGCAGACAGGTATTTACCGACAAACGTACATACCAGGTCAAACACATAACCCTCCTTTTGGACTTCGCCGCGGTCGGGTAATAAACTAAACCATTAGGTACAGCGACTGTTATAGAATTGAATTGTTCAAACATGAAGGTATCCAACCGTAATGGATACCTTTTAACCCGTCGCGCGTCGTGTGTCACAAATAAAACCATTTCGCATAGATACAAATAAAAACAGTTTTCTTTTTTTCTACGACAGTACTGTTTGTTGAGGAGCTCGTCTGGGGAACTACACCTATATCTATCGTAAGGTAACGACAACAACCGACAGTGGGCTTTGTACAAAACGTAATTTATTTGTCCAAATGGGATTACATTTTATAAACAATTAATTATTGATCATAAACATAACATCACGCCTGTAATTCCCGAAGGGTTAGGCAGAGGTGTACCCATTAGTACACCCACATTTCGCCAGTTATGTTTAAGTCCCATGTAATAGGGGGCGAGCCTATTGCCATCAACCGGGCACAAATCCAGACTCCGGGGCTGCTACTGAGAAATTCCTAATGGAAAAACCCAATAACACTTTGCCCGACCTGGGAATCGAACCCAAGACCTCATGCTCAGCAGTCGCGCTTTGCGACCACTAGACCAACGAGGCAGTCAAGTTAATTATTGATATGGGCATTAATTTAACGTCTGACTGCCACATATTAGGCTGATCTGTATCTATAACTTTATATTTGACTGCAGCAGTCACGGCTAAGCGTTGGCGTCCTCATCGTTTGGATTTGGTGGTATCGGGTCATTGTAAAATAATAATATTCAATACAGTACTAACCTTACTTTATTCACCATGATCATAAAACACAATTAAAATCGGTACGCCGACAGTTTTGTTCTGGAGGAGTCTCTTGGTCGGTGTCTCGAGCCAAAGTGAGCTCGGCACAGTCCCCCACTCTCCAACACGACTCTTGACAGTTGACGTCATAGCGTTTACCACTACCCCAGTACTACAGTAGTCAAATCAGAAACTTAATTACTCAAGTCCCTCATAATGAGACACAATTGATTTTCTATTGTTCTGACTTACTTACTGGTAAGTCAGCCGGGGCTTAACGATATCGTTTTTCAGGATTATTAGCTAAAATAATATTATATTGTGAAGGTTTGCAAATATCTTGGGTCACGACGTGTTATCCAGGATTTCAAATAATTTATTTCGCCATTACGCAATTTTTATCAAGTGAATTATTTCTTGGTTACCGGAAGCGTTTTCTGTTTCCATAGCTAACTTATAAGGTAACTACTACTTACATTAAATATAAATATTTATCAATTGGATGCACAAAATTTTATTTATAAATACAAATAGGGTAGGTACTTACATAATGGGCTTTATTGGCTATATTATAGTGACTATATTTAGAGGAGGCCTATGTACCTATATGCCTATATCCAGCAGTAGACGTTGTTCATCTGATATGAAAATGATGATGATGGCTTTATTTCCGAATTTTATTTTATTTCTTATTCGGTTGCCTACATTTTGCTATCCATCCTACCGCAGGGTAAATTCATTATGGCTATCTTCTAGGGGAGGCTAAGTCTGGCAGTGGACTTCGTTCAGCTGATATGATTTATGTTTTTATATGAATATAATAGAATAAATCTTCGCTAATCCTGACGGTGATTTGTTTGCGGGCGAATGCCAGACAATCTTGTCTGTGTATGGGAGTTTATCCTTATTAATATTATAAATGCAAAAGTAACTCTGTCTGTCTGTCTGTCTGTCTGTCTGTCTGTCTTTCTGTCTGTCTGTCTGTCTGTCTTTTCTTCACACCTAAACTACTGAACCGATTTGTGTGAAATTTGGTACAGGTTAAGAGTGAACCCCAACAAAGGACATAGGCTACTTTTTATTCGACTTCGACTTCGTCTGCGTCCGCGATAACCGACATATACGCGGACGAAGTCGCGGGCAAAAGCTAGTATGTTTATAAATTTAATGCATCCACAATACAGGAGAAATTCCTAATGTAAATTAACACTTTTCTCAACAAAACAATTGAACCTTCAAACTCAAACCACACAAACATGATGACCAACATAAAGAAAAAAAACGAAATTAACAGGAAAAAGTAAAATAGCATTAAATGGCAACATTATGGCAAAGGAAAATATCATAAAGGCATTAAGTTTTTATCTCCGTCCGCAAAGTAACGATCGGGGCCGAAATGTATCTTCCGGAATACATAAACGCAGAAAAATGACGTTTTATCGACAAGGGGACTTATTTTATATTTAACACAAAAAATAGGGAACCTCAAACAAGCGTCAGGCACAAGTGTTCTTGGGGTAGGAGTTAACTGACTGAAATCGTCACGTAAGGAAAAAGCGTTATGCCCCCTCCAGGCGACCTTCCCTCTTTTTTTTACGGGAGTCAGGAAGTTAGTTACTAGTAGAGATCCCCCAACTGCACAATTTTTGTGTATTTTTATGTGATTCGACGCCATGATGTCAAGTAGGTATAAGGACAACTTGGACATCACTGAAATCGATGAAAGAAAACATCGTTAGGAAGTTAACATATTATCTCGTCTGTAATCCCCGAAGGGTTAGGCAGAGGTGTAGCCATTAGTACACCCATAATAATGAGCCAGTTATGTTTGAGTCCCATGCAATAGGGGGCCCAAAGACCTCATGCTCTATAGTCGCGCTTTGCAATTACTAGACTATATATAGTCATCGAGGCATCGTTAAGACCTATAGATAAATAAGTTTGAAATCGCCAATCCGCCTTCATCAAGCATGGTGATCACAGCTCGTGCCTTCTCTGTAAGAAAAGCCCAGGGGGCCTACCACAACCTCTTAAAACAATATTATTTTAATATTACTTTGCCTTCCGCACTGTTTGATTTTCAACGCTCGGGTCAGCGCCGAGAGTTGAAAAGGCAACAACAGAAATTACAAAGTAATATTAATATAATATTGTTATAAGAGATGCCGGTAGGCGCCCTGCTCTTGTTTATTCGCATAACCTTTTATTATTATTTTGTGTGCACATACTCTGTGTCAAATAAACATTTTCCCTTCCTTTCTTTCTTTCTCAAACAAATAAAAACATACGTCGAATGCTTTTCCCATTTCTTGCAAGGGACATTAATCATTTTTTTTTTACATCTTCAATGCTAAGTAAAGGTAATAAATATTGTAACAGTTGGCATTTAAAGTAGTACAAAGTTGCTGTATACCCGGGTCTATTGAATGGTGCAAAAAGTGCAGGAAACACACTCTGATACCCATTGTGTGGATGTCAGGCTTGTGACTTATGGCTGTTTTAAAGAGCTTTATTTCAAATTCGCGAGAGACTTTATAAAATATTACTTTTTGAATAAAAACTATGCTGTGAAATGTTAGGAGCTTTCACGAGGGGATATTTTCTAATGCGGTATTGACAAATTAATAAAAAGCAATTTGTTTTTTTTTGGGTTAAGTCGAGTAATGACTGATTCGCGAAATTCATAGAATTGTACATTACAAGAATTGGTCATATAAAGACTATTTCTTTAAATGACCAATTCTTGAAATGACCAATTCTTGAAATGTACAATTCTATGAATGACTGATTTTAGAAATGACCGATTCAAAAAATTACCGAGTCTATAAGTTTATTTCTAAGTTTATCTTGGACATCAATAACATCGGTGAAGGAAAACATCGTAAATAAACCTGGACTTATAATTCATAAAAGTCTGAAATCGCCTATCTGCCTTGAACAAGCGTGGTGATCAATGTTCGCGCCTTCTCTGTATGAGAAGAGGCCTTTGCCTTACAGTAGGACAATAATAAACTTGTATTATTATTACAGTTGAAGTCGTTTTAAGCGTAAAAAAAAATCACAAACTAATTCCTGGAAGGACTTAAGAGGCCTTTGCTCAGCAATAGGACAGCATAGGCTACGGAATAACAAAACCAAAATAAACATTCACGCAGACGAAGTCGTGAGAAAAGCTAGTAGTGCATGTAATTAACAAATCATACTCCGTCTCTCTCTAACAAGTACAAGCGACGCCTGAAATAATAAATAAGAGTAAGATGATACATTATTAATAAGTTAGAAATGCTAATTAGAAACTTCACGTGTAAGAAATCTTCTTACGCGAAGTAGACAGACACACGGCAGAATTGCTCTTGCATAAATAATTACACACCTACTTGTTCATACGCAGGCAAAACGATCTTTACAAATACATAAAATTGAAATGTCTGTTTGAAACGTCATAATATTTTTTTTTACTGAAACCTTGATAATTTTAATACGATACCTACAACTACATATATACACATCAAAAGTGTCTAGGGATCAAAGATGTATTGGTAATAATACATCTTTGATCCCTAGACACTTTTGATGTGTGTATTTAAAAAAAACAGTTTGTTATTTTTCTCGGTCTTTTTGTTCCAGTTAATCTTCAAAATGACTGGACCAATTTTGACTAGACTTTCACTGGCAGATAGGTGTAGTAACTAAGATTAGTTTTTTAAAAAAAGAATACTCCACGCAAACAAACATCCATACTAATATTATAAATGCGAATGTGTGTCTGCCTGTCTGTCTGTCTGTTACCTCTTCACGCTTAAACCGCTGAATCGATTTTGATGAAATTTGGCATGGAGATAGTTTGAGATCCGAGGAAGGACATAGGATAGTTTTTATCCCGGAAATCACCCCCTAAATGGTGAAAAGTTCCACGCGGACGTAGTCGCGGGCAAAAGCTAGTACTATATTTATAAAAAATATGTTGCCTGTCTGTTTGTTACGGTTAATCACCTAAACGGCTAGACCAATTTTGGTAAAT
Organism: Hoplodrina blanda; assembly: GCA_949316365.1. Lineage (NCBI taxonomy): Eukaryota > Metazoa > Arthropoda > Insecta > Lepidoptera > Noctuidae > Hoplodrina > Hoplodrina blanda. Next base: position 14,219,942 of record OX438581.1, read on the forward strand.
AGCTGATGTAATAAGAAGTAACTTTAAAGGCTACTTTTATTTTTAAAGTTATGGATAAGTTTAAAAATAAAACAACGCAGATAATCGACACTCATGCAGACAAAGACGCGGGTTTAAGCTAGTTACAAATACATTTTATATTCGTCTTATGCCTCCACATCTCTTTTGTAAGAACCCTACCTACTTCATACTTACAAGAAAAGCTTGGAAATAAATCTTCTTTTCATTTTCAACTTGGTTGCGGAATAAAAAGTCTGGAAACTCGTGAAAAAATATCTAAACGCAAACGTAACGTAAACCAACAAAGTATCTATGAGTACCACAAGCGCGCTGACATAAAATAAGAGTTCATCTAGTTGGAAAAATGATTTTTTAATTCAATTTTATATGACAAACACAATATTAGTGTGTGGGTTATATACCTACTCAAATATATATTTTAGAAAAAAGCTTTTTTACAAAAAAAAGACAACCGCCTTTAAAAAATACAATATAAATAAAAAATAAATTTAGTTTTAGAAAGCGGCGGCTTTGGTTTTGTTTTTTGTTATGTAGGTATTGCCACCGACTTCCAAAACTACAGTTATTTTTTAGTTCATCATCAGATCATGACAATATTCCTATGGAACTAATTCGGAAGTATACTCTTTTAAACAAAAAAAGAATCATCCAAATCAATTCATAATTCGCGTAGTAATCGCGTAACATACAAAAAAAACATACAGCCGAATTGAGAACATCCTCCTTTTTGAAGTCGGTTAAAAATTCAACCCGACTAAACAAAAAAAATCTTCTATTCTTCTTTTTTATCTTAAAGAGTACTTATGTTGGCCAGAACATCTCCGGCCCTTTAAACGTAAACGTTGATTTGAGCGTTTACGTTTGCATTTATTATACAGTCTTTATGGGAAATACTACCTATAGGCTATATATATCATCGATTTTCGGGAGTAGAGCAGTAACCAAAGACGTTATTTAACGAGGGTAAAAAAAAACCGCGGGCGAAGTAGCGGGTAAAAAATAGTAATAAAAAATTAACAAGTCCACTTAGGCGATTAACACACGGCACCGCGGACCGCCGCGGTTGGCGGTGAAGCGGATCTCATGTCGCATTGGCCCCTATGAAATCCGTCGTTGCCTTTCACACGTACACCGCTCGACCGCGCGGTGTACCTACATGTGTTAATCGTCGCTTCACCGCCTATCGCGGCGGTGTGCGGTGGCGTGTGTTAATCGCCTTATTGCGAGTCCTCTCTTCACTACAATCAACGTCCCACAAAATGAAATGAGCATAAAATTTAAATATCATAAAATGGTGCATACAATACTAATTAATTTAACATTAATTACTGCCAAATTAATTATTGCTTCATACATTTTGTTAACACCAAATTGCAGCTGGACTAATGAGGGGTAATTCGACAAACAGGGTAATTATCCTTTCACATAACAAGGGGTAAGCAGGGCTTTAGTGTGCGCCCGTTCATTAGTAGTCGATTGTTTAAATAAACAACGTTTGAATACATAAATCATGTTGTTGGAATTGTATTGATTTGGGTAAATTGGGGTAATTCTGAAAAAGATTTCGTTTTTGGGGTTTTGTACCCGAAGGGCGCTAATGGGGCTCTATTGCTAAGCCTTCGCTGTCCGTCCGTTTGTCCGTCCGCCTGTCTATCAGGACATACGACTATCCTAATACATTTTAGTTAAATTTTATACGACACGGAAAAGTATTACCTATTGATATAATTAAGCATTCAAACTATACAAATATAAGCGTGTGGAGTATTTTCAATAAAAAAGAAAACAAAAATAAATAAATTTATTTATTTTCTCCCATTTTTTAACATTTTTTTTATTATTTTTTTACATTTATGAAATGGTAGACAGAAACTAATTCTAAATAGGAGAGAGACCTGTGCTACGGGTTTTTAAATCGATCGAATTTACGTTACGTTTTATACGGGTCTTCTTGCATTAACTGTCTGTTGTAGAAACAACAATAAACATCTAGTCATTCCACCGCTCGTCGGATTACACAACATGCCTGCAGCGCGTAACTAAACCAATGTGAAATAAACCTATTGTTATTGTTGCTTTAATTTGTTTTGGCGTAGCGTAATGAGATCGCTGTATGATAATATACATTTTTAAGGCGATTAACACAAGGCAACCGCGGTTGGCGGTGAAGCGGATCTCATGTCGCATTGGCCTCTAAGAAATCCGTTGATGCCACACACGTACTGAAATCCGCTTTACCGCCAATGCCCTCCGCGGCGGCGCGCGGTGCCGTGTTTATCGCCTTACGAAATTTCTACTGTCCCTCTGTAATGCATCGAAAGTGAAAACTTTCTTGGCGTTGCGTTGCGAAACAATACTAATATAATAAAGCTAAGAGTTTTTTTTTATTTGTTTAAACACGCAAATCTCTAAAACTACCAGTCAGATTGGGAAAATATTTATGCATATGATAGCTAGATTCATGAGAAATAGTATAGGCTATATAACATCACGCTACGACATACGGTAACGGAGCAGTAACCAAAGAAATAACTTGACGCGGGTGAAAAAAAACGCGGTGAAAGCTGCCAATAGATATTATTCACTATTGGGAGGTTACGATATACATAATAAGTGTTTCATTTTACTATAAAAAAAATTAGGGATCCGTAATAAAATTCACGCTGACGCAGTCAGTATATAGCTGGTAACATCATAATTAACTACGTAATAAAGCCCACAAATAAATTGAGTAGGTATATTTGCATTAATAACTACATAAGTCAGTCAGATAAGGCTTTAATTATCATAATTGAAGTGAATAATTATAATTAAAATCATACTAAAACCGACTTCTAACAGCCTTAATAATCTCAAATGGATTTATCTCCGAAACCCATCGAAGCATTATATCTTTAGTCTCTCTGGAGTCTAATTATAATTAACACGAGGAGCTAATGATATTACGACTGTTAATTAATCCACTATTATTACCAGTTTGACGATACGGTTGCCGCGATTGCTGCGCGTTGCGTGTCGCGGGTTCGATATCCGCATGAAACAAATATTTGCATGGCCTACAGATAGTAGTTCCGGATCTGGCTGTTTGTGTATGTACCTAAGTTTATATCTTTGTACAATATGATATCAAAGAAATTACTAGTGTGGGACAACGTTTTTTTGTTCAACTATAACGCTTCAACGGCTTCTTCTTTCTTTATCGTATCGACCCCACACACCTTAGGTAGTGTCTGAGTTTCAAAACCGCTCCGAGGGCCTCTGACATGGCTTTAACGGCTGAATAGATGTAGATGGCGATGCGGTTACTGAGCATGAGGTCTTGGGTTCAATTCCCAGGTCGGCCAAACTGTTTTGGGTTTTTCTATCAGGAATTTCTCAGTAGCAGCCTTGGAGTCTGGATTTGTGCCTGGTTAATGGCAATAGACTCGCCCCCTATTAAATGGGACTTAAAAACATAACTGGCGAAATGTGGATATACTCATGTACACCTCTGCCTAAGCTTAAGGATTACAGGCGTAATGTTATGCTATGTAGATGTAGATGACATTAAAAACACAGGTAGACTGTGCCCAGGAGTGAGTCATAGAGTACCTTTTATCTCGGCAGTATGTTTCTGTACAACAAAGTACTACTCGGGCGAAGTCTCGCCCAAAGCTAGTCTAGAATATACCAAAATTCATATATTAAAGAGTCTTGTCTTAATTTTACTAATGGTTGGTAATTAACTAAAATTAACTAACGTAATTACTGTGCTTAAATTTAATTAGTCTTCAGAACTTTTATATTCATTGTAAAATAATGTGTGTGGCTAGGTATATATATATATATGTATATATACCATATCGTAGTGATAATTATGTTACCACAATAAGGACTAGTCTTCTTTCTTTGTCGTGGGGGCAGTAAGGTCTTACGACCCCACACACGCTAGTGTCAGAGTTTCTAAATCGCCTCAAGGGCCTCTGACATGGTCTGGACTAGTTATACCACATACTTGACTATTGTATAGGTTCTACACGTGTCTTCGCCCACCTCAGTCGTCTTATTTCATTTCATGTGATAATATAACACTTAGGAATAACATGGCTTTCTATTAGCGAAAAAACTTTCAGAATAGGACCAGTAGTTCCGCAGATTAGCGTGTTAAACTAAAACAAAATATTATTATAAATAGGTAATATTGAGTAGGTACCTAAAGGTATTATTAAAAAATTACGGCGTCTATGCACATTAAATAAGCAAATAAAACTGCCAAGCTATGTATATCAAACTGCCAAGTTTGGCGAGATGCAATTTTGTAAATTATAATTAAAATTAAATCATCATCATCATCTGCCTAGCCTTTTCCCAACTATGTTGGGGTTAATTATAATTAAAATTAAATAGAAGTTTTATATCTCATTCATAAAACAAAACAATGTCAAAATTAAATGAGTTACCCCGACATTTTGAATCGGCCAAAATTTCTGCGGTTTGCAGTATTCAATCTAAATTATTTTTTACCGACAGTTACACTTACGTTGCATCCTTAGCCACTAAAGTAATTAGTATGCCTTTATGCATCTGACTGCAAACGTGGAGTTGTGCCAAGAAACAAACATTGTCATATTCTGTAATGGCAATGATGTTCTGTTTTGCCAAAGTGCTCATAATGTTATTGTTATTGTAATACTTTGATAAGACAATATTTAGACTTAAATGATAATAATACGAGCCTATTATTGTGCCACTGCAGGGCAAAGGGCTCTTGTCATACAGAGAAGGCACGAGCATTGACCACCACGCTTGCTCAAGGCAGATTGGCGATTTCAGACTTAACTATATTAATTATTTAAAAATTAAAAGTTTACAAAGTAATTTTAAGTTTCTTAATTGTTTTGACTGTATTAGTATTACATTTAATGTATTATTCGAAATATAAGTTTTAATAACAAAATAAATGATTTTTAAAATGCTTGTTAATTTATTTAATCACACACAGAAATTCAAAAGATATAAGTCCAGATTGTCTCACAACGTTTTCTTCACCGATGTCAGTGATGTCCAAGATAAACTTAGAAGGCCTTATTATAAAACAAAGTCTTTGCTTAAATCAGGTTTAAACCATTGAGCCAAATTTTTGTATTACAAACTTTATCTTTATCGAAGTAAAGTTTGAAATTAAAAAACTGGCTCGAAGGTTTAAACCTGGTATATGCAAAGGCTTTGTTTTATAAAAAGGTGGAGAAAATTCTCATATTAGTAATTGCCCTGTCCTTAACCACCACGACATTACTAAAAATAGAGTATCAGTATTTTTTTAAACTCAACACTATATGACACTTCTAAAAATAACAGAAGACAGTAATCCATTACTTTTACATTTAAGAAAGTATGAAATATACCATCTTTGTCACTAAAACATGACATTAAAAAATATTCTCAAAAACTCTCACCAACCATGGCAGCGAGCCAAGAGTAGCACCAGAATTTTGGCATATTTTAAAGCCTTATTATAATTGCCCTTCTCCACAGTGTCGCCTGCACGCCTAGGAATTTCTTTAGGTGTCTAGGAATTTCGTATGTTACAGCTACATTCCAGGAAGCTACCTTTTGGAAGGGGCAACTAGATTCAATTACATTTTCCTCTTGTAAATGAAGTTCAAAAGTGCGAAAGGGTCTTATTATAAAACATTTATTTTAAAAGAGGAGGCAATTCTTGCCCATTTTTCTCCAAACGAAACTTACTTTTGAAATGGGCAACTAGATTTAATTCTTTTTGTTAATTACGTATTTTAATGGTCTAATTAAAATAAATAATTTAACGTTTACCTTAAAAATGTTAGACTAATCTTGTCAGTATTTAATGGTCACTTAGTTTATGGCACCATTTTTATGCATCCTGGGTGTTTTAAAAATGGTGTCGTAAACCAAGTTACCATCTTAATGATAATTATTTAAGGTTCCTTACACTTGGCACACTTTGGGCCAACGGGACCTCTAACTAAGCTTCCGCTGTCCGTTCGTCCGTCTGTATATCAGCGGGCTGTATCTCATAAACCGTAACAGGTAGAGAGTTGAAATTTTCACAGAGTGTGTATTTCTATTGTCGCTATAACAACAAAAAATAAAACAAAATAGTATCTTTACTTTATTATACGTGAAACGTGTTTTTTTTTCAACATTTTCTGTTCGGTCTTAATAATGTACGGTGGTGTAGAACCCTTAGTATACAGTACCCGGTGATAAATATTGCACATCGACCTTAATAGTATTTCGTATTTTATACAAAGAATAAAAAGAATTATCAAAAGAAGGAAATCATAATTGTTTTAACAGCTCCTAATAGATACCGGACTGTTTGTATTCCGTGCGACAGAGATAACGCTCTGCGAAGCCGAAATTAGCCGATTGTCTCTTTCTAAAGGTCGATGTGCAATATTTATCGCCGGGTACTGTACATGCTTCCAAACATGCTGGTTAGCCTGGCGACTGTGTAAGAACTAAACCAGTAATTGAAATATACACATCAAAAAAGTCTAGGGATCAACATCCCTAACAAATGTTATAACAAATGTGTATTATGATCTTACATGTACCTATACAAAAGCTGTTAGTAAACCTGAATAAATAAAAATAAATAAATGACCGAATCGCACTTGGCCGCATTTTTTTACTACCTACTTTAAACACAACTGTAACTTAAAACTGAAATGTCTTTGAGCTCCAAATAATCTTACAAACAAAGTAAGTGATAGTAAAAGTCTTTTAATACGTTTTAAGAACTCTTGATTGCCATTTTACATTGTATTTCAAGAGATAGTTAACGTAACAAGATAGAATTTAAACGTAAATTGCATTCTTTAAGAAAAAGACTTTGCTTCTTGATGCCCGACTTATTTATTTAACAGCTATTACTTTGTAATTTTTGAACTTTGTATTTTTTAACCGACTTCAAAAAAAGGAGGAGGTTATCAATTCGTCTGTATTTTTTTTTATGTTTGTTAGCTCCTAACTTGCGACTGGGTGAACCGATTTTCATGATTCTTTTTTTATTTGAAAGCTGGTGCTTCTCGTGTGGTCCCATTGTCACCATTTCAATATCTGATGATGAACTTCGGAGATATAGAATGGAACTCCTCATAGAATCACAGCAGCAATATCGTAACAAGTGAAATTGCTTTGTTTATACGTGTAGTCGATGACTGACTGAAGGAAAAGGGGGGGTATGTCAACCCCCCTCCTACCAGTTTCCAAAATTAAATATATCGTGTGAGGTATTGTTTGAAAGGGCTTTTTATAAGGATTTCAAACATTAATACACAAGCACTAAAAAATGGAAAAATAAAAAGCTATTTTACAAAAAAAGATAACCGCCTTCAAAAACTACAAAATCAAACTTCGACTTCCAAAACTAAAGTTATTTTGATTTTGTAGTTTTTGAAGGCGGTTATCTTTTTTGTAAAATAGCTTTTTATTTTTCACTTTTTGTCAAAATAAAATTAACGCCATCAATTTCAATTAGACCATCCACAAGCACTTTTGAATTATCAAGAAGTTGGCCAGTTAGTCAGAAAATTGAAACTAGTTGCTCGTTCCAAGACGCAGGAGGACCGCTATGGAGTTTGGAGTTATCAAAACGTTTATCCTACTAATAGTAGAAATGTGAAAGTTTGTGAAGATGTTTCGATGTTTGTTACACCGTAAACCGTTGAACGGATTTGGATGAAAATTGGCAGATAGATAGGCCATTTGAATACTTTTTATCCCGGTAATGTGTATGTGTGTTTTCCTTTTTCCAATATATTGGGTTCGGCTTCCAGTCTAACCGTATGCAGCTGAATACCATTATTTTACATGGAGCGACTGCCTATCTGACCTCCACAACCCAGTACCTAACTGGGTAAAACGATACCCTTTGGTAAAACTGGTTGGGAAGTCTGGAAACAAATAATATAATAAAAACAGCATGTTGTTATTAATATTACTCAAAAACACTCATTCCCGTCAACAACAGCATTTAATTTAATAAGTAAATTAACCAAAAATTTTACATTTGTTTTATTGAACACACAGATTTCCAACGGTATCGAATGACAGAGTGTCTGGCTGTCACCGAAACCTGTGTTTAATGAAGTGAAGACCGACCGTTATTGGCTTTTTAAATGAGTCCTTCATCCAAATATGAACTCGTATTGTATTTGATACGATATTTTTAAATAACTCTGTTTTTTGGACAGCTATACAGGGTTATTTTTAAAACATCGGAAACCAGAAAAGGAGTTATTGTACTCATTATTATGAACAACTTTTTCTATGGGACCAACCCTGAAATCATGAAAAAAAATCAGATGTTCCCTACAACAATGCCACACAACAAGATCGTAATGTATGGATCAGCTGTTCTTTTTATGATTTCAAGGTTGGTCCCATAGTAAAAGTTGATCATAATGGTGAGTATAATGACCTTTTTCAGGTTTCGGTTAAATTTTCAATGACTCTGTATAGTTTAGGGAAAAGTTCTTTTAGGCATCTGACGACCCGTCACGACTGTCAAAGATCCACATTATGACAGCCGGAACAAACAGCATAACGGGCTTTCTGAGGCACGGAGAAATCTCGATGTGTAAAGATAGTCACCCATCTACGGATCAACCCCGGCAAGCGCAGCTTAACCTGTGCGGCTGTTATTACTTAGCCACGAGCCCCTGCTAAAGTTCATAACTTGTACCAAACATTTTAATCACAAGCCGGGGGCTAAATATTTTATTACTCACAAATAGCTAAATAAAAACACGATGAAAATTCTTACATTTGATTGTTTCTTTGTCTCCTTAATCTGGTATTTCATTTAAATGTCAATTATATTACAATTGAAGGAAACACGAGATACTTTGACGTTAAGCTTTAGACCTATTGAAGGCTACATTTCGTCATTTTATTTAATGTAACATTGTCCTTTTCTATCCTACTGGGAATAGTAATTTTACTGGCGACCACGAGGACAACGGCGCATTTATAACAGGGCTCATATAGTCAACAATAATACCTATTATATAATGGTGCCTACTAGTAAACACATTTCAGTTTTATGTCATCATTACTCATGACCCCCGGAATATTTTTATTTTATTTTTATAATTAAATTTTAATTTTGTTTGAACGAATGATTGGGTTATTTTTATCTTATTTTTGTATTTAAATTTTAATTTTTGTTTTATTTTTATTTTCTAATTTTTAATTCTTAATTCTAATAATACCCTATGTTGCTGTGCCCTTACAGGGTCCATAATTGTATCTTAGCTTTAAGCCTTATGTAACATCATGGTATGCAAATAAATGAATATGAATATGAATATTTTTTTAAGCGTTTTAATTAAAAATGCTTATTTTTGTTAGATGTCTCTAATCACATTTAATTAATGGCTGGCGGAGCTGGGTGTATTTTGCCCACACTCCTTTTAAATTATTAAGGTAGGTACTAGCTTATGCTCGCGTCGGTTATCAGAGGTTTTTATTTATTTTGCGCGGAACTCTAATTCTTTTTGCAAAAATAAAAGTAGCCTTAGTTACTAACACAAGTACCTAGGTAACTTACTGGGGATGGCACAATTTATGTTACAAAATATGCAATTTTGAGATGAAATAAAACATTTTTTTTTACTTCTTTTTTTTTATGGAGAAATCCTCATGGATGCCCTCCGTTTGGGGATAACGGAGGGTTATGTCGGACTCATACCGACTAAAATCCCACGGTTCCTTCTGCTGCCATAAGTCGGGAGCCCGGTATTCGCATGACGCATGAACCGCGTCCGCCTTAGTTACTCCTTAAAATATTAGCAACCTGCAAGTGACTTTCGTCGAAAACGGTACATTTCGCGGAAACCGTAAAATTTTCTAGCCCTTTTACCTAGCCTATTTGCTATTCCAGACTATAATTTATCTCTGTGCCAAATTACATCTAAATGCGTTCAGCCGTTTTGGCGTGATTGAGTAACAAACATACATCCAAACATACGCATTCAAATAATAGTAAGATTTTTAAATAACACAACACAACATCACGCCTGTAATCCCCGAAGGGTTAGGCAGAGTTGTACCTATTAGAACACCCACATTTCGCCAGTTATGTTTAAGTCCCATGAAGGAAGATTATGTCACAAATCTAGACTCCGAGGCTGCTACCGAGAAATTCCTGATGGAAAAACTCAATAACACTTTTCCCGACCTGGGAATCGAACCCAAGACCTCATGCTCAGCAGTCACGCTTTGCGACCACTAGACCAACGAGGCAGTCAGATTTCTAAATTAGTTTTATAAAAAGTACAGTAAACTAGTTATTCAAGCATAGTTAAATCCGATTTGAACACCAATTTAGTTCAATTGTCCAATCAATTGGCACATTCAATCGACTAGCCACTATAATTTCAGTGGTAATTGGTACAAGCTAATAAATTACCCGCCAGACATTGCCTACCGATTATTTACCAGTATCTGAACGAACGAACGAATAATTGAATGAATAAAGGATGCTTATTGAGCTAACAAAAGTTTTCGCGAGTTTTAGATTCGAGTTAAGTATTCATTAGGGATTTATTATTATAAAAAGGGTCTTGACAGGTAGACAGACAGACTGATCTGACAACAAAGTGTAGGGTTCCGTTTGTACCGACTGAGATGCGGAACCCTCAAAATAACATGTTCATAAATAAATATATTTTATTAATAGTTTAAAAAACTAAAAAACACGCTATTAGCACGCACTAATTTTTTTCGTATCCTATTCAGCAAACCCTTTCATTTAATACCCATAATCATGGGGGTGCATTTCAAGTAGCCAATCCGCCATCTTGGATGTCCGCCATGTTGGATTTAAGTCACGTGACTATTTTTTTCGTATTCCTGACAGCAAACCCTTTCATTTGATACCCATATCATGGGGGTGGATTTCAAACAGCTAGTCCGCCAGCTTGGGGAGGCCGCCATATTGGATTTGTAATGACGTTTCTTAGCTAGTCATGCGTTGCTAGCTGCGCTACAATTTATACTTTTGCAGCTATCATCGTTTACTTGCTGTAGTTAGCCTTATGTTATTGTTCCAAATAAACTTTTATTATTATTATTTTTATTATTGTCATCAGAACTCAGAGCGTGTGCAAAATTTCATCCTAATCGAAGACCGGGAAGTGGGTCAAATTAAGATTCCAAGATTTTCTTACATACATACATACTTACTTACAAGTGAAGCTAGTATAAGCGTGTTAAAAACCAAAATATCTAGCCTTTTTTCACAGAACTTAAAAATCCCATCAGGTTTTTTATTAATACAATAAAATTAATCAGTAGCAAAGTTAATGAGAGGTTAGTCAAACAATAATGAAATCGTAATAAACGCCGCGTCTGTTGCAAGCAAACCACGAACTTTACTCTGTTCATACATGTTTATACATATACTATGTGTATATAAAGCCGGGTACGCACGTGCGAACACGAACATAGCGAACACAAACATCAAACATGAGCATTTGGTTCGTACGTGTGGACGGCATATTCGAACATGTATGCGAACATACACTCAGCGGCACGGAAAGTGGCCCAAGCGCGTTATGTGGTTTTTTATCAAAATTAAACGTGAAACTGGGAGTTTTCTTCGTTGTAAAACTTTAATGTTTATTCGAATCTTAAATGCGAATGATTAATTAACAAAAAAGTGAGTAAACTTTATTAAAATCTTAGAAAATTACAAAAAAGACATTAAGCTCTAAGTTTGAAAAAATGATTTTGAATGAAATTTACAAAATTAAGCTATGGCATTAAAATTTATAGTGGTTATTTCCACCTCTGGCCCTGATGACCACCTGCATGCGATCAGGCATGCTATGGATTATGTTTTTAATGTCCATTTGGGGTATTTCTTCCCAGGCGGCCACCAGAGCAGTTTTTAACTGACTGATGGTCTCTGGAGGGTTGGGACTGGATCGGATGCGTCTTTTAAGCATATCCCAGACATGTTCTATGGGATTCATGTCTGGCCTTTGTGCTGGCCACTCCAATTTTGTGATTTTCACTTCCGAAAGGTAATCATCCACGCAAAATGCTGTGTGAGGTCGGGCATTATTGTTCATTAAGATGAAATCTTCGCTACCGATGAATCCCACGAATGGTAAAACATGTTCTTGGAGGATCTCTTCAATGTATCGCACTACCGTTAGACGACCAGCAGCTACAGCCAACTCTGTGCATGCGTCTGAACACTCTGAACGGATCTCTCCCCAAACCGTAACTGATCCACCATGGATACTGACAGTTTGCCTGGTAGTGATTGGCAGAAACCTCTCCCCATGTCTTCTCCACAGACGTTCGCGGCCATCTGGAGCTCTTAAGGCCACTCTACATTCGTCAGTCTACAGAACTTTACTCCATTGCTCGTGAGTCCAATTTGCGTGTTTGCGAGCGAACCGAAGTCGAGCTACGCGATGGTGCTGGAGCAGTCCTGGACCTCGAGCTGGCCTTTGAGTGCGCAGATCCCGTTCCTCCATCCTCCTTCTTATTGTCCGCTCACTTACGTTGACCCCTCTGGCCGTTTGTAGCCGCTGCCGTATTTCAACCGCAGTAAGGAACCGATTTCTCAAAATTGCAAGAGCGATAAATCGGTCATCTTGCGCTGATGTACACCTGTCTCTGTCTCATTGTGTATAGGCCGGTCTGGTCGTACCTTGTTAAGGCGTACCTGAGAGTTGTACGCGGTAAATTTAAAGTTTCAGCAATCTCTCGCTGCGTTCGCCCCTGATTCCGAAGCAACACTGTTTGAGCAACTTGAGCTGAAATAAGAGGCATTGTGTTCCAATTCTGGAAGCATAAATGACTACAGATTAATCACAAAGTAAAACAATAAAGACTAAATGCACGACCATTTGAATATCGAGGTTCAACCTACCCGTGTTTTGTGCGTTCCGGTAACGAACTAACGTTAAGTGTCACAGAAATTATACAAATTAACTTTTTTCTGTGCTTACTTTTTTAAATTAATAAAAAACAATGTCCTGACAAACTGCCACTCGAAATTTTCATACGCGATATCAAAATCACCTGTTATCGGTTAGTTTATGTTTGGGCCACATTCCGTGCCGCTGAGTGTAGTTTGAATCGTGTTCGCGTACAACAGTCGTGAACTCTATGTCAATAGCCATGGCGGCGCCGTTGGATATTATATTTGATACTATACCTACGAACAATTTTGTTACGTAACATTTATTAAAATTATTCGAACACCGTCCATACAGAACATACTAATAGGATCGCTGCGAACATGTTTGACGAACATAGTGTTCGATGTTCGTTAGTGGTACGCACGTGCGAACCGAGCTGTTGCGTATCATGCAACGCAACTTTGTTCGTACGTGCGTACCCGGCTTTAAGTTGCACTGTTGACCTTTCAGTACAGTGTAGAGCACTGTATTATGAGGTTCCAAGCCGTTCTAGCGCAAAATATGGCTGCAATTTGTTAACTGTAGTGAGTTTGTTTCTGTTGGTTTGTAATGAATAGTTTAATTATTTTTTCCGCTAGAGGCGCCGTCACTTTACTTTGTACCATTCTTTTTACACGCTTTTATTTAACTTGCAATGTACTCGTATGATTTTTCGGGTCAAATCTTGCAACTGAATTTTAAAGCAGTTGTCCTCAACCAATTGAGCTGAAATTTTGCATGCGCATTTAGTTTGGATGACAATGTATGGTGAGTTAAGTGACGTCATTCCAAATCCAATATGGCGGACTAGTTATTTTGTGCACTCCCATGATATGAGTATCAAATGAAAGGGTATTTTATGTAATAAAAATAATTTCTGTTTATGTTAAATATTGTTTTTGGTCATTATATTTTCCAATTATAATAGGTAATACAACTCCCAGGTTAACTAATAACTTGCCATATAGTCCTGCCTGCCCAAACCAAAGTTTGTTCTTGGGTGTACTTGCGTAGTGCATACAGGGGTAAAGAGAGCTTTTGGTGCCTCACTTCATTTTAAAATGTCTAGCAGGTCTCTGCGAGTTGTCTTAGGCCCCTGACATATCTTTTAAAAATCTTCTTTTATCCGGTTGTGGGATATTTTATTTTTAAGTCATGAGAATAATAATAATATCAGCCGATTATTTTCCCAGTGATAAACAAAATCCTCTTCTCATAGAGAACGCACGAGCATTGATTACCACGCCTGCTAAAGGCTTTTCCATTTACATTAAAATCCCGTCTTGCCAAATTTAATCCTGAAATTAAACAAAATTACCTGCTATATCATTAAACACTCATTATAAAAATGGCCGCGTACGTAAAATAGGTAAAGTGAGCTAATAATTAATTCAAGCCGTGTTTCGTCACCAGTAGGGTGTGTCCTCAATGACAGCGGCGCGGGAGCGATAGGCGCATTTTACAACCAATTTATACTTTAAAACCGCGCGTCGACAGCGCATCGAAGTGAAATTATTAACGTTCTTCTTCTGGACGTTTTAAAGGAAGAAGAATTTTGATTGCATTTTTAAGGTTAATTTGGGTTGGTTTTTGGTGCTGATTAAGTCAAATCGAAAATTATTGTACCCACTTAACCATCAGCCGGTCTGTTCTGTAAAAATCCTATCCTGCTAAAAAGAGTGTCCGTGGAGTTTTTGGAACGAGCAACTATAGCTTCAACTTTTAGACTAAGTGACCGACTCCTTGACAATTCAAAAATGCCTGTAATTGGTCTAATATTGAAATAAATGTTTTGACTTGACTTTGAGTTTGAGTAAAAACTTAACGTCACATTAGCAAGTCCGTGACGCAATCTCATTAGCATGTCGGTGAAGCGCACCCATAAATTTTGCCCCTACCAAAATTGACCCTCTAACTTGGATCTTTGCCTCCCGCTTCCGCTACCCTCCCCGCTGTCATCTAGGCCACAACTTTAGGGTCGTGACTAATGTCGTGATAAGGACACTGTTAGATTCAAACCGCAGGGAACTTTTGAGTGAGGTACGCTTCGGGAGGTAATGTGGATGTGTCGCTTTGTACCCTAACTTAATGGAGAAGAGAAAATAGAACGGAAAGGTGAACAGTAAGCTTTGTGGTTTACGCTCGTTGTTTTACTGTGTTGAGAAGACTAATGAACCGTGTCTTAGGCGGACAAACATAAACGTTACTTAGCAAGCATTATCAGTTTCAAACGTACGGTCATCAACAGAAGTCCATTAACACGTTCAAATTTACAAAACACCTGAACACTCAGCGATTTTTGTAAATTTCTGATGTCAAGGTTATTTTGTTTTGTAGTCATGACAGTACTTATGGAGGATTTTAGTGTTCAAGTGTTTTGTAAATTGAACGTGTTAATGGACTTCTGTTGCTGACTGTACGTGGGGCAACTTGGAGTTATAATAAGTATTAGTAAGGCAAAGTGTTACTGAGACACCTTCGGAGACTGCCTCGTTCGTCTAGTAACAAATTCATACTCCGAGGTTTGCTAATGAGAAATTCCTGATGAAAAAACCCAATAACACTTTGCCCGACATTTAATTTTTAAGGATGGGTAGTCATAAAATGACTTCTTCCGCTCTGGGCGGAGCTGAAGGGAGTGTCAGACTCTTACTGACTAAAACCCATCCGTGTTCCTCTTAATGCCCTTTTGTTCTAGTCCGGGATAATCCAATAACACTTTGCCCGTCCTCAGAATCCCAAGACCTCATGCTCAGCAGTCCCGCTTTGCGACCACTTGACCAACGAGGCAGTCAATATTATTTGAAGTGTTAGTTACATACATACATACATAAACTCACGCCTTTTTCCCATGGGGGGTAGGCAGAAACCACAGAACGCCACCTGCTACGATCTTTACATACTCCTTTCGCCTCATCTACGTTCATACATCTCGTCACACAAGTACGCCGGTTACTAGTTAGAAGTTAACTTGAAATGTTAGTTAATGGTGTCAATTATTAAATTATGGTTCAGAAGAAAATATGATCTTGTTAAGTATATTTTTACTCACGTAACACTGTGAGCCCGCCAGGTGCCCGTACTGATATGAAGCGACCTTTATAAACTTCACACCATGACGTGTCCACATTCCCCATTCATAGCCATCACGTGTGCGTAAACTATTCATGTAACCTACATTGTTGTCCTAATATTTTCGGGAGTCAAATAAGTTCCGGCACTGTCCATTGAGTGCGTGACGAAGGTGAGGTGACCTGTTGGAGTAAGGGGGTTTTTAATGCGGTTTTACCCAAATATGTGGGGTCTTTTTTATGTTAGGAGCGGTAGCGATAAGTATGTATGGATAATGAGCGTAAAAGGTTACGTGGTATTTCCATTCAACCATGCCTTCTGAAAGAAAGAAAGAAAAACTTTTTATTCGCGTGAAAGTGACGCACAATCTATATCTATACATATAATAAAATTGTAGAAAAGTGGTGTCTGTACAATGGAAATAAATAAAAAAAAGTAGCAGGGGTTGTTATTATATCGATGCCAAACCCGAAATTGTAATTAATTTTTTTTTTGTCTGTTTGTCTGTTTGTCTGTTTGTCTGTTTGTCTGTTTGTCTGTTTGTCTGTGTGTTTGTGCACGCTAATCTTCGGAACTACTTGACGGATTTGAATGATTTTTTTTTTGTTGTATAGGTATTAAGTCCGGGCAACATATAGGCTATAATTTATCTTGGAAACTTGAACACCTGATGCAGAACCGCAACAGACCAGCTAAACTATAAGAGATACAAAAATGGTACCATAGCAAAAATTGTTTAACGTGATGAGCATTTCCTGCTAAGAGAATAAATTTGAAGATCTGGAACACCTGATGTGGAACTCCAAGAGCCCAGCTATACTATAACATATATAGGAATGACGTCTTAGCAAGAGTTGTTCAGCCTGATGAGCACTCTCTGTTGACGTAAAAAGATTGTAGATCTGGAACACCTGTTGTGGAACTCCAAGAGCCCAGTTACACTATTATATATACAGGAATGACGTCTTAGCAAAAGTTGTTCACCCTGATGAGCACTCTCTGTTGACGTATAAAAATTGAAGATCTGGCACACGCGTTGTGAAATTCCAAGCGCCCAGCTACACTATAACATATATAGGAATGACGTCTTAGCAAGAGTTGTTCAGCCTGATGAGCACTCTCTGTTGACGTTTAAAAATTGAAGATCTGGAACACCTGATGTGGAAATCAAAGCTCAATTTCACTGTATAATTCTAAAATAACATAAGCTGGGAGTACCTCTACGCGGTGAAGGCGGTAACAGTTTAGGACTGATTTTCGGTGAAATCTCGCTCATCCCGTTGTTTTCCCGTCCCCAGGCCTTAGAATTCTACATCAGACGTTTCAGATCTTCGATTTTGACGACCCCGTTGTCGCTGGCATAAGCAACAGGATCCGCGTACGAAGTCGCGGGCAGAAGCTAGTACAAAATAATTTTTGTACAAGACAAGTTGGTACTTAAAAACAAAAAAACAAAAAACGGAAATTTGCGCCACTACCGCGCGAAACGGCCGACGCTCAGCATAATGCCGTGGCCCACACACGATGGCACGAAACCACGGCGCTGACTTTCAGCGTAGGCCGAGATATTGTGCAGAGTTTCAAATTATGTTTTTATTTTTTAAATGTTTTTTAATGTTATAACATAACTCTTAATACCCCTGGCCCTTGTACTATTTGCATGCATCCATAAGCACAGTTTTTTCCTACTAGTGCACACCAGTAGTGATTTTTCACATCTAAAACAAAAGTCGTTTTCCAGCAACATTTTTGTGTTCAATATTACTTTTAGTTTAATGGTCAATATGCGTAGTTAACGACTGCAAGGTTTTTTTTTTACACCTCCTCCCGTTTAATTAAAAAAAGAATAAAACATTCAGTTACTTTAAAAATGGAACACCAAAAGTTTTTCAATCTGTCAGAAATGTCGATACAAAGTCTTAAGTAAAACGCTAGATTGTGCCCTTGATCATAACAAAGATTTAATTAAATTAATCATTTCAATGAACAAAATAAACTAATTCACGCAACTGTAATAATAAACTAAAGCTCGTAGTTACCTGAAACCTCAGGTTTCTTTTTTGTAAAAAAAGGTAAGAAAAGGAAGATTTTTAATTAAATATTTTTAGGTTGAGTTTTCCTGTTGTAGTATCAAATTACAAACTGTAGTGTCTGTAGGTATGCCCCAAAATTACTCGGAAAATATACCTACTGGGCAAAATATTTTTAAACAAAGTAACATTGGACTTATTTACTATGATCTTTCAACATAATTATAAAACACAGGTGTGGCGCCAGCGTACTACACTCTCGGACATCTAAATGGAGCCACTCTTTTTTTTGTAAGTCTAATTTTTTAACTTTTATAAAGTTAAAATCTTTGAATGATTCATCATATTCGTGAACGGGCACTGTCAGCTGATGATTGGTCATCTTTTAACTGCCATGGCGTGTATCTTTTTTAATTGTTTTCTATTGCTCTTCACCCAAATTGTTTCCACATATAAAAGCAACAAGAATAATGTAACCAGGATTTTGTAAAAAGTAAACTGAAAAGGCTGTTCTTGGGTTCGATTACCAGAGAGAGATCAGGCGTAAGACCTACGGCTTGACGTGCTTTCCGAGTCACGAACGTGTTGCACACCACCAACTTATATACTCTGGACTAAGAAATTCCTAATAGGAAAACCAACCAACCCAACTTGTCCAACCTGAGAATCAAAGCAAAAACCACATGCTCAGCGGTCACGCTTTTGACTACATTACTGTACAGTTTCACTTGCTATCCTTACTCCTTACTAATATTATAAATGCGAAAGTAACTCTGTCTGTCTGTCTGTCTCGCTTTCACGCCTAAACCACTGAACCGATTTTAATGAAATTTGGCATGGAGATAGTTTAAGACCCGGGGAAATACATAGGCTACTTTTTATTAGACTTCGACTTCGACTTCGTCTGCGTCCGCGATAACAGACATTTGCGCGGACGAAGTCGTGGGCAAAAGCTAGTTTATAAATAAAGGCAAAATAAAGGGTTAGGTTTTCAGGTAAACCTTATTTTATTTACATAGTAAGTAAGGGTTAATAAAATAATAAGTCTAATTTTATGCGTAGATAACTTTAGCACCTTTGTGTTATTTTAATGTTTGTTCGTATATTAAAATCACATTTCTCCGTAACGAGAGTTATATTGCTACATTTTAGTATTTAGAAAGTAATTAGTTTCACGAGTAATGCTGTCTTTGTGTGGGTGAGCACTAAAACCTCAGGTAGACAAGAGACTAATCTTGTCCCAAAATTTTATTGATCATTACATTATACAATAATATACCTAAACATAAAACCTTAAAGTAAATGTAAAATATGTACAATTTATAAAAAAAGGCAGAAAGGACTAAGCGACTGGTCGACTCTTCACATGACCAGAGGGCTGGCCTTTTCTTAGGCCAAAGAATCAGCATTGCCATACAACGTGGCAATGCTGTCAGCCTTTTGGGCATTTGCCCCATTGACAGCGACGCGGACGAATTTTTTATGCCCTATGAGGTTTCTCCTTTCTATCTTCTCCCTGATTCATTTAATTAGTTTAGGTACTTTAGTAGTATGTAGTATAAATAATATCATTTACCTACGACTCCGCCCTTATGGCTTTTTCGCCTGCAGTTACATCTATGGTTGCTGCTTCGCTCCCGCGGATCGTAGCGTGATGTTATATAGCCTAAACTGTTCCTCATAAATCTGGCTATGATACACAAAGATAATTTTTCCAACCCGACTCGTAGTTCCAGATATTTACGCGTTTAAACAAACACACAAACGAACAAAAAAGCCGCTTGTTATATATGTGTTCCGGTTTCCCGACGATGTTTTCTTTCACCGATATCAGTGATGTCCAAGATTTCAAACTTATAGAAATGTGATTTATTATGCATTTGAGTCCGGGACGATGAGAACGTATTTTTTTGTTTTGATACAAGTCATTATCATCATCATCTGCCTAGCCCTTTTCCCAACTATGTTGGGGTCGGCTTCCAGTCTAACCGGATGCAGCTGAGTACCAGTATTTTACATGGAGCGACTGCCTATCTGACCTCCACAACCCAGTAACTGGGTAATACGATACTCCTAGGTAAGACTGGTTGACAGACTTTCAAGCTTCTGACGACTCGTAACGACTGTCAAAGATCCACGTATGACAGCCGGGACCAACAGCTTAACGTGCTTTCAGAGGCACGGAAAGCCAAGAAAAGTATTTTTGTTCAAACTAAATTACAATACATAGATACATATTCTAGCGTAATGCCTTTGTATGCGATTACACTAATTATTATGTCGAACACAAACACACAGAATCGTCGATCCTACATAGGCCCTGCGGTAACAATTAACTCATATTACAATAGCAGTTTCATGTGTGCTAAATTAGGTAGGTATTTGATAATGAGATTAATTATTATATTAAATAAGCTACAATTTACTTTATGAATATTTTCAGCACGAAAGCAAGTTTCTAGAACGAGAATTTTCTTTTAAAATATAAGTTTTTGAACTTAACATCACGCCTGTAATCCCCAAAGGGTTGGGCAGGTGTGTAGCCATTAGTACACCCACATTTCGCCAGTTATTATTTATATATTTATTTTATAGTTAATTAAAACGGTACAACACTAATTAGCTACATTAATTATTATTAACATTGAGACATAAGTAAAAGAAAAGGAAAGGTATTTATTAATATTGACAATTTTTGATGTATACTATTCAATTCGAATAAAATTAACATGGAACAGTGGGCGTCCTAGCATATTTTCTTTCACAGAACACAATCATATACGCTTAATTTTACTCCATTCATCCGCAAACACATCGCATTCAGGCTTGGCAGTTAGAAGGGCGTTGAGCATCATCAAGGTACGGCACAGTTATGTTTAAGTCCCATGTAATAGGGGGCGAGCCTATTGCCATCAACCGGCACAAATCCAGACTCCGAGGTTGCTGAGAAACAGCCAGCACTGTCAGCTAGTTAGCTATATTTTAATTTTTCGATATCGCTATTAGTATCTCTTCACTTGAATTTAACATAATAGTTATACTTGGCTTTTTAGCTTAGGGTTTTTGTAAGTACTAAGATTTATTTAAGGCTCTGACGGTCTCGTCAGTCCTTATCGATAATGTTTATTCAATCGACTGGCTGAAATACCTCTGAAGCTTTCGTAAATAAATATTGAATGTCACGATTTCAGTTCACATTGCTTTTTATTTACACTTTCTATGTAAATATTTGTACAGGTATATTTTTTATTGAAACTGTGTTTGTGTATATTTAAATACGGGGTGGAATCGTAACTGAAACTTTTGTCATGAATTCTATACGTCATGATTCCAGACAACCCAGTACTAAAATTTTACGTCCGTTGTTATAAAAAAATATCAACTGTTTCATATAAAAGTGCAACATTTATATAGCTGTTGCACTTTTGTGATAATGCGAATTTTATTTTAATTGTGATATTTTATAAAATGCCTAAGCGACGAAAAATGAAAATGACTTTATGGGTGAGCGTGGTGTCCTGGGTTCGATTCCCAGGTCGCGCAAAGTGATACATTTTTTTAGTTATTCCACTAGGAATTTCTTAATAGCAGCCCGGAGTTCGGAAGTTCATGATGTAACACCCACGTCCTTCAGAAATCGCATAAAGATGCTGGTCCCGACTGTCGTTGACAGTCATGTTTGACAGTCGTTACGGGTCGTCAGAAGCCCGAAAACCTGACAACAAATCTTACCAAGGGTTATCAAGTAATTGGGTAGTGGGATGTGGAGGTCAGATAGGCAGTCGCTCCATGTTATTGCACTGGTTTTCAGCTGAATCCGGTTAGACTGGAAGCTAACATATGCAAATAATAGATGAATGTGATCTCTGTAAAAGTTTAGGTTAGGTATACTTTGAGACCAAATACATATATTACTACTATAAAGCTACTTTTAATCAATATCCAATCAGTATACAATAAAATAAAATTCAATGCATATCAGAGGAACTCGATACAAAATTCAATTTTAACGCGCAACAAAAAATGATTGACATAACAATAAATTGAAAATCGAATAAACTAGAAACTTTCCAGCTTCAAACTCGATTTATTCTCATCAATTTTACAGAATAATATTGAGCGGGAGTCGAGCTAGCGCTAGCTTATCGTATTAGTGAACGCAGCGTTTTTATTTGCTCGCAAATTTAATAAACGCGCAAGTGACGCTATCAAATAGAAATATTTATTACTGCTGATAGACTGGCTGACTGGTAGAAAATGCCATCTTGCCTTTGGTATTTTCTAAAGCCTTCATACAATGTATTTTTTTACACGTGCATAAAGTTTAAATAAATAAATATTTTAGTGTGATTTTCCAAAATCAAAATATTCACGTAACATCACGCCTGTAATCCCCGATACCCATTAGTACACACACATTTCGCCAGTTATCTTTAAGATCCATGTAATAGGGGGCGAGCTTATTGCCATGAACATTCACAAATCCAGACTCCGAAGCTGCTGCTGAGAAATTCCTGATAGACAAACCCAATAACAGTTTACCCGACCTGGAAATCGAGCCCAAGACCTCATGCATAGCATTCACGCTTTGCGACTACTACACCAACGAGGCAGTCAAAATAAAGTAAGTCTGAATATATGCATTTACTTAGTAATGCGCTGTTAGTTTGATATTACAAACAAACACTTCCATTTTATTTATTTGTATCGATTTAAGTTCAGAAAATCATTCATATTGAAAAAAGAAAGACATATTTTATTTATTTTAGCCCCTTTAAAAATGAAGTACTTATTAGTATTTCTTAGAAAATCAATTGCAAGAACTCTTTTTTCATAACAATATATTCAATAAGGTCGCAAATACAATAAAAATAAATTTCAACAACCACAAAAAGTCTTTTTATTAAGTTTCCAATCTAATAACTGGTGTATTGAATAATTCAAGATATATTGATAGAACTTTCAAAGGATTTCGTCAATATTATTCAAGTTACTCGACATTGACGTGTTTCGTATTCTCACGAAGCTTAGTTCATAAATTCAATAAACCTTGAAACTACGAACTACTATAATATTACTAGCTCCTACCTGCGACTTAAATTTTTGATAGAAAAACCCAATAACACTATGCCCGACCTGGAAATCGAACCCAAGACCTTATAGAACACTAGACCAACGAGGCAGTCTCTATACCTATTATTCAGGTACTAAGCGTGATACCAAGTAGTAGGCTTTTCCAGTATTTTATATAGCATCAACGTTTTACGTTATACTACTATCATTTTATAGACTCAAGTAACGGAACAAGCAAGACTTTTGTTTACCCCTTAACACGCGATATAGCGTGATAGCATAGCCATCAAATGAAAGTATATTTTTGTTTTAGTGATAAGTAAAAATTGTTCTGCCAATAACTTCATTGGACTTGTAGATCTAACTGATTTTGGTCTATCGATTTCGCAGTTTTGTTGTTTTTAACCGACTTCTAAAAAAGGAGGAGGTTCTCAATTCGGATGTTTGTACGCTTTTTTTTTTAGGTTTGTTCACGCTTAACTCCGTCGCTTGCCAACCGATTTGAAAAATTCTTGTTTTGTTGGAAAGGTTATATCTACTTTCCAAATGAAAATTTTATCGGATTCGGACAAAAATATGTCACTAAAAATTAACAAATAAAATTTTTACTGAACTTGAACTGAAAACTGAAACTGAAAAAACTGACTTCAAAAAAAAGCACTAAAAAGTTAAAAATAATACTATAACCTACAGGACCTATATTAATAAACCTAACCTAACCTACGATTAACACAAACACAAATTTTTGGAGTCGGTGCCAAGACCGAGGATATTACTTATATCCAACCGTATGGCACCGACACTAAAAAATTGTTAAATTTTAATAGGTAAAAATAGAAGTGGAGTTTAGCAAACATTTTACTAGGTTTAGTTATAAACCTAGTAATTTTTTTGCTAAACTCCGCTTCTATTTTTGTGATCGATCAAATTATATCTAGTCGTAGTTTATTTGTATTTGAGTTAACCTCCATCAAAAGATTTAATTGAATATTTCTGTGAGTGGCATGTAACTTAATTACAAAACTATTCAATTAATATTTTGAGAATCTAGATTATCTCTCTCTCTATGCGTCATCTACAACACATGGGGAGGGGTCTTGCCGGGGTTGCGGGAAGCCTTAACGGGATACCGTCGCCCCGGAACGTAAAGGGCAACAGAAGGAACAGGGTGGTTTTTAGTCAGTAAAAGTCTGACAGTCCTTTCCGCCCCGCCCAGGGCGGAAGGATTCATTTGATGATTTTTACCACCATAAAAAAAAATGGGGAGGGGTCTGTCAGACTCTTATTGACTAAAAACCACCCCGGTGCTCCATTCTCACACTTACGCCGGAGATCACTGGAATGTACGCGCCTTCCGCGATACCCAATCTAACCATCTAGCGTCATCTACTCAATAATTTATTTCCATCAGACCATTTTAAGGCACTATAAATGCGAAAATTTTGATAGATGTTTGTTACTCAATCACGCCAGAACAGCTGAACAGATCTAGTTAAAATTTAGCACAGACATAGATTATAATCTAGAATAGCACATAGGCTACTTTTTATCCTGGAAAAATGTACGGTTCCCGTGGGATAATATAACAGTTGCGGGCAGAATCCAGTAAAGTCAAAGTGAAGTCATTTATTTCAATTAGGCCATTATAAGGCACTTTTGAACATCATATGCAAGAAAATAAATAGAATTGAATCTATAGTTGCCCCTTCCAAAAGGTAGTTTTGTATGGAGAAGAATGGGCAAGAAATTCTATACGTACTCTTCTAAAATCAATGTTTTACAATATTTGCATACAGAATCATACATAATTACCTACACGTGAATGCAATGTACCTTATATAAAAACTACTTTATCCATAACACGCAATATCAACTATAACATTCCATGGTACAGGGTGTCCCAAGCCGCAGCGCCATGTAATTGCCATAATAATGGCGAATGCCATAAGGCGAGACAAAATTAAATTCCACCAGACTTATCACATTATTGTAAGGAGTGTCGTTATCTTGGCGTTGCGCACTGTAAATACAATATTTTGCTTTGCCAACAGCTTGGTAGGAAGTGGTATATTGGATGCAAAGATATTAGATTTACGACTTGATCTTTTGTTTAATAGAAACCTAAAAGGGGTTTGTTCTATTACAAAGATTCGGGCATCGAGAACAAGAATCAGCTGGTTCTTAAAACTACGTGTTTATCTTTTATCTATATATTTTTTATCTATACTAATATTATAAAGCTGCAGTGTTTGTTTGTTTGTTTGTTTGAACGCGCTAAGCTCTGGAACTACTGGTTCGATTTGAAAAATTCTTTCAGTGTTAGATAGTCTAATATATGCCATTACTAGCTGCCCCGGCAAACTTCGTACCACCTCAGAATCAATTTTCTTTTTGTTAATTTTCGATTTTAATAGTTATTACTAATATGCTATTCTCGAATTAGACGAATCCAACAAATCATAGATCATTAAAATCTGTCCAACCGTTCTTGAATTATAAATGGTGTAAATAACCCGACCGACTTGGTTTTATATAATATTAATATTGCAAAGTTTTAATTAAAATAAAATAAAAAGAAAAGGATAAAGAAAAGTTTATAAAGAAAGGTTTATAAAGATAATAAACCTAAAAAGTTTTTGTGTTTGTTTGTTTAAACGCACCAATATCTGGAACTGCCAATCGGATTGGAAAAAATCTTGAAATTTTGGATATAATAGCCAGATGTATAAGGAATAGTATAGGCTATATAACATCACGCTACGACCCAGGGCCACGCGAGCTAAGCAGTAACCAAAGACGCTGGTGAAAAACCCACGCGGACGAAGTCGCGGGCAGACGCTAGTCTAGATACAGAGATAGTCTAGATTGAGCAACTAGCTTCAACTTTCGGACTAACTGACAGACTCCTTGACTATTCAAAAGTACCTGTAAATGGTCTAATTGAAATAAATGTTTTGACTTTGACTTTGACTTTGAAATATTAAAAACCTTATACGAAATTCTGTCATAAGTCCCCATGAAAGTCCCTCTAAACATTAAACTTACACAAAATCTCTACATAGAATACTTTTCATAAAAATAAATGTATCTTTACAATCCAGTCCGTTGCAAATAAAAATTCTTTTCAGATGTTTTTAAAGAGGGTATTCAAACTGAAAGCAGCATCAATTAGATCTTTTTGCTCATTAACTACTAACGGTATTCATAAGGAATTTAGCTTTTTATCTCATGAGGGATTTCTCGTAATTGGAAATATAATCTTGGAATAAATTCGAAAAATGACTGCCTCGTTTGTCTCGTGGTTGCAAATCGCGACCGCTGAACATGAGGTCTTGGATTCGATTCCCAGGTCGGGCAAAGTGTTATTGTGTTTTTCCATCAGGAATTTTTCAGTAGCAGCTTGAGTCTCAATTTGTGCCCAGTTGATGGAATAGGCCCGCCCCCTATATTACATGGGACTTGAACATAATTGGTGTAATGTGTGTGTACTAATAGGTACACTTCTGCCTAACCCTTCGGGATTACAGGCGTGATGTTTTGTATAAATTCGGGATAATTGGTCGCTGTTTAAAATAATACCAGCCTATTATTGTCCGCAAAGAAATAAACAAGCTTAACTCAGTAAATCTCTTGTTTGAGCAATTTAACTGTTTAAAATCACACTTTAAGATAAGTTAAACCTCGGTTTTAACTCTTAAATCCACCCCAATGGCTAGGAATCATGATAAATAGAAACCATTTTGATACTTTTGAGTTTTTATACCTTTTGGTCGGTGAATATCTTGATACTTTAAGCGTAATATAATTTTTTGAGTTATTGAGACCGTGTAAGAAAATTATTTTTTTAGTAATAAATTATTTTGTTGAAACATAAATTAAATAAATAAATAAATTTAATAAACGTATGTCAATGAAAATCAATATACTTATGTATACAGTAAAAATATCGTGATGGCCCAGCAGGTAAGGCGCTCGCCTATCATACATGAGGTTGTGGGTTCAAATCCGGGCAAGTATCACTGTGGTAAGGCTGATTGTCAGATTTTCGGGGTTCTGACAACCCGTAACGACTGTCAAAGATCCACGTATGACAGCCGGTACCAACGGCTTAACGTGCTTTCCGAGTCACGGAGGAGTCTCGGTGTGTTAAGATAGTCACCCATCCACGGACCAAGCCCAACAAGCGTAGCTTAACCTGACTGATCGAACCGTGTGACAGTTATTACTTAGCCACGAGCCCCTCTTTTATTCTTGTAAGCCCACAAAATATAATATAAACAAATTCTTTTCTCATTTTATTAAAATCGTGGCCATCTTGGATTACTTTTACGCTTATTTTTCTTTAGTAGCGTATCGGTACGAAACCTTTTTAGGCTTTACTCTGAAAAGCTGTAACAGCATCCGGCTGTGCCGTTTATCTTTATGGTTGAAAATCTAAAAATATACTTAGGAATACACTCGTCCTTGAACCTTGTAAGTTCGATTATTATGTGGGTGTTAACATCACTGGTGAAATGTGGGTGTACTGTAGAGACTCTGGCTGGTTGAACCAAATGCAACCTGTTTCTTATATGAAATAAATATTACTTTTATAATTAGAACTAGCTGTCCGCCGCGGTTACACCCGCGTCTTTGGTTACTGCTCCGCTCCCGTAGGTCGTAGCGTGATGGTATATAGCCTATAAGCCTTCCTCGATAACTAATCTGTCTAACACTGAAAGAATTTTTCAAATCGGACCAGTAGTTCCAGAGATTAGCGCGTTCAAACAAACAAACAAACACTGCAGCTTTATAATATTAAAGTATAGATAAAAAAGACAGACCGTATGTCAACGGCTGTCAACAACTAGAATTAAAATAGAAATAATATAATTTAAAGTGAATAATATACAAAGTTTAAAAGATTAATAAGTCTTTCAATACTAGACTAATATCCCGGTGCAAGTAGCAACCCACGGGTAATTCACGGTAATGGGTACACCTCTGCCTAACCTTTCAGGGATTACTGGCGTGATGTTATGTTATATGTGTGTGTTATACCAAATGGTAAGAGGATTGTTATAAACTATGTAGTTTCTGCCCGGCTGTGGCACTCGGCAATTATGTACCATGGAGCTTTTTATTGCGTTACTATGTGTTTTGACTTAATGAGCATGGCAGTTGAGAGCTTGTCATGCTCACTCAAGTGTCTCGCTGATGGTGGCGCGTGTGTTAGATCTTTTGGCTCCCTCCATGATGGTTGAGCTAGGTGGTGCTGATCCATGCGTCATGCTCGTGAACGAGTGCTGTCAGTTGGGATTGGTCATCTCTTATCTGCTATGGCTTACATCTTTATTGTTATTATTTTTTTGCTACTGTTTTATGTTCATCTTCATTGTGATCACATGTAGAATCAACAAGAATAATGTAACCAGAATTTTGTAAAAGACCTAATTTAAAAGAGTGCCGTGGAGTTTTTTGCTCGTTCTTCTCCATAGAGGCCTACCTCCGTTTTGGAACGAGCAACTAGCTTCAACTTTCGGACTGACTGACGGACTCCTTGACTATTCAAAAGTGCCTGTAAATGGTCTAATTGAAATAAATGTTTTGAGTTTGAGTATGAGTTTGTAGTTTTCTATTTAAATTAAATATTTTTTATACAGACGAGTACGTACAGAGATTACCAACAATCAAATGTATTTTTTTTGTTTCTGTATTTTTTCTGAATATTTTTTAAATTATTATTTTTGTGTTCAAATAGTCTGCGTCAATAAACACCTTTTCTTTCGCGCGGTAGTGGCGCATATTTCTTTATGCATTTATTTGATTTTTATTTTTTAGATTTAATACAATCTTGTTTCTATAATTTATGTACAATTTTTATTTTCTCTTTTATGTTATGTGCGTCATTTTCGCGGGAATAAACAGTTTTTCTTTCTTTCTTTCTTTCAACAAAAAATAAACTTTATTCATTTAGTCAAACTTTATACAACTTAAGGCGGATCACTAGACGAACGAGGTAGTCAAAAAGTTACATATTCAGAAAGGTTCACCCATCACAGCACATGACATTCTCAATCACACACACAAACAAATATCGGTAATACAGCGTAAAGCCTTCCTCTCTATCACAGATAAGTACAGTAGTGCTATTCTGGGAAGATATTATGTAGTGAATTTAGGTGAAGGGAGCTGTCGTTCCTATCATATTCATAGTTACAATAACATCACAACATTCTGAAATACTAGCTGTTAGCCCACAGGGACAGTCATCCATTTCTGTGCAAAATTTCATCCTGATCCTTTCATCCGTTAATTCAGAATAGGCTAACAAAAAAAAAATAAAAAAAAAACATAATCAGACTAGATTTTTTTTTATTATTATTATTCTCATATATTAATTGTACATACATATAAATTACATTTTTAAATATTAATATAAAAATACAAACATTTAAAAATATAAAAAAATATTATTATTATTATTATTTTTTTGTTAGCCTGTTCTGTCCCACTCCTAGGCAAAGGCCTCCCTCCGGTCTGATTGAGTTACAAAAATATATCCATCCAAACTTTTACATTTTTAATTAAAAAATTGCTCACAGTACCCTATGACCTGACCTCAGATTTTGAAAAATCTTCGAACTGTAGTTTGTGGTAAGAAATAAAAATCTATTGTATTCCACCAAATGCCAAAGACTGCTCATCTCAAGTTTCTAAAATTTTTTTGGACATATTTTTACAGAATAGGACTGCTGAGGATCGGTTTCATTAATCGATTACAAAGAAAACGCACACACAGACACAGCTCACGTACAGCGAGTGCAAACGCATTTGCGACTGACATTCAGTTCTAAAAAATCGTACATACGGCCTATTTTCCCTTGTATAGAGCCGACCTTCTGTAGATACTATTCTGTCTCACTCAAACCGTAAAACGACACTGAGCCATCAATCACAAGCCTTTTGATGGATGTAATTCTTTAGCGGTACGGAAGTGTTGTCGCCGGAGTGTTGACGGTGATACGTCAAAGTTCATCGAGTTCGAAGGAGGGTGTAAGTATTTTAGTGGAGTGAAAGTTAGGAGGAAATAGGTCATGTGGTTCGGGATTATGATGGTTGAAAGATATTGGGCCTTGAGAGGATATTAGCCTCCATACGTATCTTCATCTGCCTAGCGTTTTCCCAACCATGTTTGGGTCGGCTTTTAGTCTAACCGGTTGCAGCTGAATACCAGTATTTGACATGGAGCGACTGCCTATCTGACCACCACAACCCAGTAACCACGTATACTCCAGTCATATTCTGGTCAGCAACTAAAATGATACACGGTAACTAAAAAAAAATAGGTACTGACGAGTTTTTTTCTGACGCATACATAACATTATTACATCACGCTTGTAATCCCCGAAGGGTTAGGCAGAGGTGTAGGTACACATTAGTACACCCACATTTCGCCAGTTAAGTCTCATGTAATTGGGGGCAAGCGTATTGCCATCCGGGCACTAATCCAGATTCCGAAGCTGCTACTGAGAAATTCCTGATTGAAAAACCCAATAACATTTGGCCCGACCTGGGAATTAAACCCAAGACCTCATGCTTCGGTCGCGCTTTGCTACCACTAGACAACGAGGCATCTTTTCACTAAAGTTAGATAGTTAGTAGTTAATAACTGACTTACCACAAGCCTCGAAATCTTTGTTCTATCAACAAAACATAGAGTTTAATAACTCATTGACTAAAACTTGACTAGACTACATCTTCGTTCTACGTCATGACTAAACTCAGGGCTGCTACTATGAAATTTCCTAATGGAAAAACCCAATAACATCTTACCCGAGCTGTGACTCGAACCCAGTTAAACAATAATTATTTTCCTAAGTTATTTTAGTCACACATAAAAAAATATTCATACCGTCAAAACACCACACAACAAAGCGTATTAAGATTAAATCTTTTAACTTTTTATACAAAAAAAAATCTCCGGTACAACCACACTTTGATGTAAAACTGTTGGTTAAGCGTTAATTTAACTTTTCGTAAACAACCCCGTTAGCGAGGATAACTTTTTCAAGTCCCTAAAACTGAATTATGAAATTCATTTAAAAATGTTACTGTTATTTTTTTGTTTGTTGGCAAAGGAATTGTTTTTGTGATCCTCTGGGCTTTTTCAAAAGTTTCAGTGTAGTTCACATTGTTCATGACGTTGAGAAAATTAGGGTTGTGAGTTATTTTGGTTGTGGGGTTGAAGTTTTATGATTATAAGTCTGTTAATGCCTCTTAATTAGGAAAACGCGTCCTAGCCTTTTTTTTCTCGGTCGACCCGCATTAAGTCTTTGGTTACTGCTCCGCTCCCGTTTGTCGTAGCGTAATATTATATAGCCTATAACCTGCCCCGATGGACGGCCTATATAACGCAAAAGGATTTATTCTAATCAGAGCAGGACATGGAGGAAACAACACAGCTTTGTAATATTAGTATAGATAAAAAAAAAGTTTCGATCATTGCTATAAGTTTGTAGACTTGCTCCTTAGGTAGGCCATCAGCTTATTTACCATCCAATGACGTATAAAATCCTTGCACCAATAATCACTAAAAACATTAAGCGCTAAACATTATACATAACTCATATAAAACATAATTCTGTCACTGTCAACTTCAAACAATTCGACAGGGATGAAGTGATGTTCTAAATACGTTTAGAGCTAGATGTAGGTATTTAGTGATCTATGATGTAAGTACGTCCAAGTACTAGGTTCCTCTCGAGATTTTTCTTCATCAAGATAATTGAGCTTTTCCACTTGTGGTACCGACCTAATATTTTTCAAATATAAGTGGCAATTTCGTCTAAGTAAAAGAGACACTTATAAAAACTCCTTGGTACTTAGGTACTAGGTACTTCTTTGTCTAGTAAGTACTTCTTGTTTCTGTACCTAAAAGAACATCATTTATTTTGGACAAAATTATTAAAGTGCCCAAACAAAAGTAAAGTTATATTCGGTTGAAATATGTTGTTCTTTTTATTTCTTTCTATGTCCAATTATAAATTTTCATTTACGTGTTTTTAATACGATTCACAAGTAAAAGAAGCGTTTGGAATAGCAAAAGTTTTTCTCTTATTAAACCGCTCTGAATTTTTTTCATCAAATAAGTATACATAATTAGTTTTCGATCTTATGTAACTTGACGTAACACTACCGATCTGATCTAATTACCTATATATATACCGTGAAAATTTTGAATGTACCTACCGCACTTGTATACTTAATGTCACAAAGCTGAGTTTTTTTTATTGTACTCGTTTATCTCCGAAACTACTGGTACGATTTTGATCAGTAGTAATTTTTTTATCATAATATAACATCACGCCTGAAATCCCCGAGGGGTTAGGCAGAGGTGTACCCATTAGTACACCCACATTTTGCAAGTTATGTTTAAGTCCCATGTACATGTTCCACCGGGCACAAATCTAGACTCCGAGGCTGCTACTGAGAAATACCTGATGGAAAAACCCAATAACACTGCCCGACCTGGGAATTGAACCCAAGACCTCTTTTTTTATCATGATCAAAAATTTGAGATCTGTACTTACATAGAGATCACGGAAAAAAGGTAGTTTCTAAATAAAAAGTAAATAAACAAAACAATTCAACATCTCAATGCTAAAGAATAAATTCCAGTGACTCCGGAAGAAATTCTTTTATAATTATAATTTGTTCCAAAATCTTTCTTCGGCCGTCAATAAGTTTTCCTTGTACTATAATAAATTAATTTAAAAGGGCTGCTTTGAATCTTCTGAAAGTATCAACCTTGTAACCTATTTTTACTTATTAGACTAGTCTTTGCAGGCGACTTTGGTCTGCGAAAATGTCGATTATCGCGGACACAAACAAAGTCGCAGATTAAAAAAGTAGCCTATGTCCTTATCCAGATCCCAAGCTACCTTTATGTAAAACATTACGATTGGTTCAGCGCCTCAGCGGTTTCGCTATGATAAGATAACAAACATACAAACATAGTTTCGCATTTATAATACTAGGTTTTACCTGCAACTTCGTTTACGTTAAAGTAGATATGGGATAAATAGTGACCTATGTGCTGTACCAGATTATAATCTATCACTGTGCCAAATTTCATCCCAATCCGTTTAGCCTTTCTGGCGTGATTGAGTAAAAACATTCATCCCAACTTATATATACAATAGTATTTTTTTTTTTTAGGTGGTAAAACTCATCAAATGACTCCTTCCGCCCTGGGTGGGGCCGAAGGGATTGTCAGACTTTTACTGACTAAAAAACCACCCTGTTCCTTCTGTTGCCCTTTACGTTCCGGGGCCACGGCATCCTGTTAAGACGTCCCGCGACCCAATAGTGGTAAAATTAGCGTAGCTGGATTTCATTCATCCTTCCATTTTGATAAATCTTTTATTTTGATTATTCTCAAACGTAAATAAACGTATTTGAATTAATTTTATTCCTCTTGTGTTTGTAGAAATCTAATTATGGAACCAATTTAAAGATTTAAGGCTAAAGCCAAGTCTTAATGTACGCGATTACGCCGACGGCGATGCGCAAGGTACAATCAACAAAAGACATAGGTAGGTATACAGGGCCGATAGATATAGTTGAAGTTTTTTTAGAAACCGATGGATGTTTTCAAATGTAAATTAATTTAAACAGTAGACAATAAACAGTTCATTAATATTACTTTGGCTTACATGAAGCTAGTGTGGTTTATAAATACTAGTTTTAATAATATTACAGTTAAATCACGGAATCAGTCTGTAAATTACTGTCCCTAACAACTAGCAATGACGCTTCAAAATGCTACTAAGAACCATGCTTACCAGACGAACTGGTAATCAATTATATTCTAAACAAACAGGAAAAAGGAGAAATAATATGATTCTAAGCTTTGAAACTTCCTTACGTTGAACAAACACAAAGATATTTACACAAGAAAACTTTGAGTAAACGCTTTCGAATTTGACTTCTCAAATACACAGAACAACTTCTTCGATTCCAAACACATCTCTGCCCTCTCATATCGCGAAAACTTTACTTCCAAAGAAAACGTTACTTTACATGATATTCCACGCTCATTCTTATCTAATGTCCATATATCATTCATACCCTATTTACTCATCTAGACGCCGACTAACATCATAAGTTTGGGTACCGCTTTCCTCAAGATCGATCGCTCAAAGAAAAACAAAATTTCTTAAACTAACAACTCAATTTCAACTTTAACCCCAACGTTATAAAGTTTGTAATAGCTTGAGAGTTTGAACATGACATGTAGTAACAGGTATAACAAAATTCGCCAAGAAATTTGCAAGCCAGATAAGTAAAAAGTTCTTTAGTAAACAAACCTATGAAGATTTTGAAGTCAATTAATAATACGATGTTTTTCCGATCAAAATCGAGTTATGTTTTTCGAAACAAGTTTAGAATTTCTCAAAGTAAACCTTGAAACTTGTTTAGAATATTGTAATATTGGGATTTGGAAAAAGCAAATCATACAAAAATGGCGGTTGAAGATTTTTGCTTATAACCCTTGAAAGAGTTAAGCTTTATCGATGTGTTGATTATGGTATTAGTACCTACTAAATCTGATGGACTACAGAAGGCCGATTCTAACTTATTAGAATTCAACCGGGCACAAATCCAGACTCCGAGGCTGCTACTAAGAAATTCCTGATAGAAAATCCCGATAACACTTTGCCGGACCTTAATCGAACCCAAGACCTCATGCTCAGCAGTCGAGCTATGCGACCACTAAACCAACGAGGCAGTAAAAAGGGCAGTTAAAAGGGTGTAATATAATACACACCTATACTTACCCCATTAACTAATATGATGTAATGTATTTTGAAACAAAACACAACTAAGACCCTTAGGCGCTTTGCACATAGAGCAACTATTGCAGCAACTGGCAACTGGCAACAAGCTGGCAACTGGCAACAAGCTGGCAACTAGCTGTTTAATATGTTTAGCTGGTTGTGTTTAGCCGTATATTTCAATTGGACTGCGCAAACATATCAACTCGAGTTTTGACTTCCGGTGATTGTCAACAGTTTCAGTTGCTGTAATCGATGACTAAGTTAGTTCCTAATTGCCGCAACTAACTTGACGCACCCCTCCATATTACTATTTCAATAATAATGAGTAATTAATGATGCCGCTAGTCAAGCAACAAGTACACGCTGATTTGTTTTTGTTTCGAGAGCCGTCTCAGTATGCATACAATGCGTTGTGAGTCTTGTAAATACTTTTACAAATACTTTCTAACGTTTTGAACTGTGGAAGGGCACGTCAAGATATCGTAGTTAATCTCTACCAGTTTCTAAAGTTGCCGGTTTCCTCAACCGTCAATTGCAACGCGTCGGGCGATTTCACACCCTCCCTCCCTCTCCCAGTGCCCGGCAATGCTAGTGTCGTTACGGCAATGGCGTACGGCAACTCGGTTATGAAAGTTGCTCGCAGATTGCCATAAAGTTGCGGCAACCGTAAACGTTATAGCAACTATCAAGGTTTTACAGGAAAAACTTTAAAAGTGTTGATAGTTGCCTCAACTTAAGTTGCTCCATGTGCAAAGCGCCTTAGCTAAAACCTCCAAAATGAGGCTTACTAATAAAAGCGCCTCTATTTTCACAACTCCACTATAACTTTCAGGCGATACCTTCATAAAATGGTTTATTGGGTATTCAGGCCCTTCGCCGCATCCCTGTTGAGATGAAACTAATTTTCAGCGTAGCCATCGGTCTAGTGGCTTTCGTTGAAAATTTTACGAGTAATGTGTATGTAGAAGAGTATATACGCTAAATACACCTGCTCACCATTTTCCCTTAGTATGTGCCTACATAACATCACGGCTGTAATCCCCGAAGGGTGAGACAGAGGTGTACCTATTAGTGTACCCATATTTCGCCTGTTTAAGTTGCATGTAATAGGGGGCGAGCCTATTGCTATCAATCGGGCACAAATCCAGACTTCGAGGCTGCTACTGAGAATTTCCTAATGGAAAAACCCAAATACCTACACTTCATGACCGATCTGGGAAACGAAACCAGGACTTCCGCTCAACAGTCGTGCTCGCGACTTTGAGATCAACAGTGCAGCCAAAATTCAGTTTTATACAAACACACAACCATATTAACATGACGTAGATTTGTCGGCTCCGGGCTCTTGGACTATAACTACTTATTTTCCACGCAATCTCAGGGCGTGTCTCCGCCTCATCTATAAAAAGCTTTATAAATTATTACTGCAGTAATAAAGCAAGGGGGCGCTGTCATCGCGATGACGTAATGCAAACATTAATATTTTAAAACGTAAAAGCTAGTAGCTGTCGTTATCTCGATATTATGAGTAAGTTGAGAAGGTGATTTATATTCTAGAGTAAATATTATGGAAGATTATAATGGTTCTGGTTCATATACTGGTTCATTATAGCAATTTGCTTATCTTGGGTCTTGGGTTCGATTCCCAGGTCGGGCAAAGTGTTCGATTCAGGGCCAGTCCAGGTGTCCTAACGATGTTCTCCTTTACCGATGTCTTATAAAGTAAAAAAAAAAAAATTGAATGGGTACTTCCTACCCGGTATCGAATTGACAACCTCAGGCATGAGAGGCGGGCGCCTTAACCTCTAAGATTTTCAAGCTTCTGACTACCTATAATGACTGTCAAAGATTTACGAACGACAGCCGGGACCAAATACATAATTATGTATTTCAAGTTTGCAGCAAAATAATATGAATACAATGGTTTTAATAAATAAAATGTAGTGCCTCATATTGCGCGCAGAAGTGCATAATTGCCCACAGCTAATTTAATTTCCCGCTACGAGTTGCGTAGGCATGTGCTACGCCGTAGCATTTGCTATGTATTACTACGCTATATCTTATTAACATAATTAAAGAGAATAATAAATGAGGAAATACCTAGAATTTTTGCTATAATTAATTAATTAATGATGGTATTAGGTAGAGCCTTTACCATAAAGGGTCAATTTTACAGGCTGATTCATTGCGACTTTTATTTTCAAATTTCATGGTTGGTTCTAAAGTTTATCTTAGACATTACTGACATAATTCCATGCCTCGGAAAGCACGTTAAGCTGTTGGTCCCGGCTGTCATACATGGATCTTTGACAGTCGTTACGAGTCGTCAGAAGCTTGAAAGTCTGACAACCAGTCTTACCAAGGGGTACCGTATTACGAAGTTACTGGGTTGTCTAAAAAAAGAGAGAAAAAAAAATCCTGTTCCATACATTTTGATTGCCCTACTGTGGTCGACTGTGAAGCACGACTGTTAAGCGTGGGGTCCTGGGTTCGATACCCAGGTCGGGCAAAAATTGTTATTAAGATTTTCCATTGAGTATTTCTCAGTAGCAGCTCAGAGTTTCGAATTTGTTGGTGTGACACCCCTGTGCCTTGGAATGTACATAAAGCATCAGGGTCAGCAACAGCATCTGCGCCTGATTACTCCATGCTTGTGTCGTATTGCCCTTCCATTGGACTATGATAGTGAGGGAA
Organism: Hoplodrina blanda; assembly: GCA_949316365.1. Lineage (NCBI taxonomy): Eukaryota > Metazoa > Arthropoda > Insecta > Lepidoptera > Noctuidae > Hoplodrina > Hoplodrina blanda. The sequence goes on from OX438581.1 coordinate 14,257,601, forward strand.
GAGGTATTTGCACTTGCCCAAGTACGCAAGTCTCTATTGAGATTGGCTACCGTGACCAAAATCGGTCTGGAGAACATTATTTTTTAATACATTTTGATCGTATGGTTGTGAATTATTGCAGGAAACAGCTTTTCTTTTTATTTTTTAGTTTTGACCCATAATTAAATTAAAATATTAATTTTTTTTTAGACAAATAATATCCATAGTTGTTTGTAACAAAGGTCTTAATATGTTAGTCAATACTAAAACTCAAATCATAAAATCAAATAATGTACAAAGATCATGTCAAAGTTAATAATAATATAGGTTGTTTATATTCACGAGTATTTTCACCCCCTGAAATATGAGCAGTCAATTATAAAGTCAACCTGTATATAATTATGAAGTAAATGTTTTACGGAGAATATTTCGCTAATTAAACCATCAAACGTTTCCTTATTAAGAGTAATTGAGTTTTGAAGCGAAGATTAAAAATTCAGTACAATGTTAAAATTTATATTTTAATACTAAAATTCATACTCATATTATAAATGTAAAAGTAACCCTGAACCGATTTTAATGACATTTGGTAAAGGATATGGGCTACATTTTAATGCGTAACTAAAGTCAAAAGTCAAAGTCAAAACGTTTATTGCGAACTAAGTGTACAATATATTGGTGTTATGTTATGTTGGTGTTGCAATGTTATGTTAGTACTTACGACTTAGAAGCCTTTTACAAGCATTGCAGTTATATTATCATTCACCTACCCTTATCATCCTAAATTAGCATGTGTAAACATTTTATTACTTAATTATTTTCTTTTTTATTAGTACAATTAAATTATTAAATTACAGCTATGTCAGTAAAAATGAATTTAATACAATTATCTAGCAATATGAATGTCATTCTTCCGAATCAATTTCGTCTGCGTCAGTGATGACAGACCATAATACGGACGAATTCGCGACCAAAGCTAGTATCAAGATATTTGAATAAAAAAACTACTCACTTGCATTTCACTACGTATAGACCTGCTGTATAATTTCTTCACTATTTTGTTAATAAACTCACCATCTGCTTAGCCTTTTCCCAACTATGTTGAAGTCGGCTTCCAGTCTAACCGGATGCAGCTGAGTACCAGTATTTTACATGGAGCGACTGCCTATCTGACCTCCACAACCCAGTAACTGGCTAATACGGTACCCCTATGTAAGACTGGTTGTCAGACTTTCAAGCTTCTGACGACTCGTAACGACTGTCAAAGATCCACGTATGACAGCCGGGGCCAACAGCTTAACGCGAGGCACGGAATTATGTCAGTAATGTCTAAGATAAACTTTAGAAAGTACATATCAATTGAAAAAGTCATTGGTACTTGCCCGAATTCGAACCCACAACCTCATGCATGCAATAAATAATAAACTACAACACACACTAGCACACACAATAAACACTTGCAATAAACTGTTCATACGATAGCAATATGCATACTTAAATTGTTTATAATACAACAAAAAACATGCAAAATTAAACAGGGCACTGCCTAACCTGAGCCTCAGGCAATTTTAATGAGATCGCAATAACAACGCTGTTAATTAACTAAATCCAATTAAATGCTGTTTAATGACATGATAGTAGTAATTTTGCTTTTAAAGAGATTACAAATAAATTAACTAAATATTTGTAAATTCAGGCTTTTATAAAATGTGGTTATGACTTAATTAGTTTTGTATTTTGCACTATTGAAATAATGTTGTTGCTTTGTTATTTTGATTGGCAATTATAATATTGTACTGTGGTTTTGTTTGCTGAATAATGTTTTGATATCCGCATTATTTTAGTGAAATGATTTAATTAAAATTAGTAATTATCGTTTGTGGTTGCTGCATTTGACTGACAGTTCCAAACAAACAAACTCTTCAATTTTGTTATATTAACTAGCGACCCATCCCGGTTTTATACATACATAAACATTCCTCTTAAATCACTCCATCTATTGATGAAAGCCGCATGAAAATACGTTGCGTAGTTTTAAAATATGTAAGCGTACGGACGGCATAAAGCGACTTTGTTTTATACTATGTAAAGATATAGATATTATACCTAATAATCTTATAGTAGGAACTATTTATCACTACAGAGAAAGACGTATAATATATTATATAAGGCTGATATTACACAATACAAACCTTTCTTCACCAACAATACTAGCTTTCCATCCCGGCGCCATAACTGGCACGTGCCTTCAGTAAAATGTTTTGTATGAAAACAGTTTTGTATTACAAGGGAAATGGAAGCACGGTTCCATTTACTATAGTGATAAATTATGCTACCAGCATTAAGTATAAAGTATTTATGTCGCAGTGTGAGAGGAAAGACGACTTTTGAAAAAAAAACCGCCCAGTTCACTTCTTTGATCTTTTTAAGGCCTGTACTCGAAGAGTGCGAACGGGACCTAAGCCTACCTGACTGTCACCTGTCTGTCTGTCAGCGGTCTGTTTCTCATAAACTGTAATAATTAGACGTTTGACACATAGTATGTATTACTATTGCCGTATAACTAACAATAATCAAAATAAACTTCTGAAGACATTTAAAATTTTTGGATCCGAATCATTAATTATCGGAGAACTAGTATGGTTATCAAAGCCTTTTCTTTTTCGTGATCATATGAAGAATTTCTTTTTTCCAAAGAAGCTTTCGTTTCAAAAAAAAAAAATTGCAAAATGAAAATATTTAATTATAAAATATTTTACTTGACGAATAAAATTAAATATATTACTACTTGTTTCATTAATCTATCGTTAATTATCTACCTACTGCAGTTGAAAACATTACTCAAAAAAATAATGCTAAAATTAGCCTTTTATCTAAATGTCGTATTTTACAATCTCACGGCAACATATACATATGTAAAGGTAAGTGCTAAGTGAAATGTAAAGTGGAGAAAGTGACGCCTAAAGTGTTAATGAGATTAAAAGTGTGTATGAAAAGTGTGGATGATTAAATTTTATGAACGACAGTATTTTGAGTATTTAAGTGCTTTAAGAACGGTTACGCCGTATAGTACCTACAAGTCCTTATTTTTTGTAATTAATGAACCGATTATATTTCCATTCAGGACATTTTATTTTTATTATGTATTTAGTTTTTTAGATTAAGTACCAACTTGTATTAATGTAAATGTAATGTAATGTAATAATGTTTATTGTTCATAAAAAGAGATTACATCCATCATTTATGTGACACTGACCCCCACACTAGGATACCCTGTGTCGCGGGGGTCAGTCTCTGTCGTCCAATGTAAAACATAAGAACAAAAATAAAAACAAAAATAACAAAAAAATAGGAGGAGGAATAGGGGGAGGATTGTTTAGGACTGTTGAAAAAATTATTTTGTATTGTGCGTCACTTTCACGTGAATAAAAAGTTTTTCTTTCTTTTTTTCTTTCTTTTAATATAGTGAAAGTTTCATAAAAATCGATTATCGGGATAGGTCTTAAAAGTTTTCAGAGAACATTTTCGAAAAATTGTGTTTCGCAGTATGCGGCCGATTTTAAGTTTTCCTTAGAAACAGAAAGGAGAATGGCGAGACTACATGTAATTTGGGACCCAGTGATAGAAGTAGTGTGTAATATTGAAACTGATTTGTAGTTAAAGAACGACTTAAGGCTAACCAAAAATCAAATGGAAAGTAATTTGAAAAAGTTGGGAGAAAAAAAATATGAAAGGTGGAAGATTATAACCTAAAATAATCTAAAAGTAAACTAAGAATCGAAATCTTTGGTTATTATTTATTTATACATACTATATTATTATTTATTTTTATTCCGATGCTAATTATCAGTCATATACCCGTTTAGCCAGATTCACCTGTAATTAATATTTTTGCATAATATCACAGGATAAGGAGGCAGCTTTATATCTCCTGGAATATTCTTTAAAAGCACAGTTGATGTACTTTTATCTACATTTACCAGAGTTTTGTTGAATAAAACAACATTTATTTATTTAAAACTTTTATTTATTTTGTAATTACTTATAAAATATTCAAGACATACAAACATTGCATCTTCCTTTAATCTTGTTTTGCGTTCCTAGATCGTATTGTATGATTGTATTTTAAGCTAGCTGGTGCAGCGACATAGCTTTGGTGTCTGGGATAATCCACGTACCACAAAATGCTCATACCATGTGAGCAAGAGTCCACATTCATGTCCCCAAAAGGCAATGGCGATAACAACAACAAGAGCAGAGTTTCTGTAAAAACTGTCCACCAAATAGCATGCCTGCAAATAGCATGGCGCGCATACTTTATTGTTAAAGATTAACTGAAACAATATACAAGTAAAAAGTTGTCAAAAATACAAATGTAAAAATAATAATATGGATAGGCAAGTACAATATTTATTAATTTCATAACCAACCTGTCGGGGTGTTTGACCATATCTTTTGGTCAATAATAAATAGTTAAAAATACTGCTTGATAAAACTTAAACCATTTTTATTGCTGTTGTAAAATAATTAATCTTAATTTGACATCTTTGATATACATATAAAATAGTTTCCATGGTTACGGTATGACATTATACTTTACTTTCTTTTTAGGTTTTTTTTCAAGCATTAATACTTTTTACGTTAATATGTAAAAAGTATTTATGCTTGAAAAAAAAATCTAAAAAGAAAGCCACATTAAACACGGGGTCTTATAAATTCAGATATTATTATAATGTTTTCTATTCGGATTACCATTTCAGTCATGTCAAGTCAGTCAAGACGAAGAAACTGATTTTCAACTACTCCTTATTCTCAAAATAGATTGCCACATGCAGCACAGACATTACAATGGTCGAGTTGTTAGTTGTTGCAGGGTTTCTTGTTCAGAAATTCAACAAATTAGTTCACATATATACTCACATCGCGAGGGTATACCCATCTCTGAACTCTTTTAACAATTTGATGACTTTTTTCGGACAAGCGATGTCTTCTGTATAATTTACAATAACGTACCGCATTTGAACAGTTTGACAAATTCAAATCACTTGCAAATCGTCATCCAGTAGTAAATGCCGTAATTTAGGTTGATATACAGCATAATCAGTCCAAAGGTAAAGCCAAGTCGTCAAGAATTTACAAAATCGCCGAAATATGATTTGTATTTTACAACGCTAACCGTTGAAAATAGTGTTGCCTATCGATAGTCGACTATCGCTAAACTATCGATAGTATCCATATTATCTGATAGTATGATACAGTTTACGTATTTTTATAATGATAATTATTCAAAAATAGTATCGAAAGTATTAGTTCCGATAATATCAATAATATCGATACTATCGAAGTCCAGCATATGTTTAGGAGCAATACTGTCGATAGTATTGATGGTATCGATAGTGTGGGCTATCGATAAAACTATCGATGTTGTAATACTATTGATAGTTTTACAAACTATCATTAGTATTGTTAGTATTACTTTAAAAAATCGATATACTATTGATAATATTATCATGTTATAGTATCGTCGATCCTATCGATTCTCTCGCTTCCAATCAATAATATTAGTTAATTTGTGATATCGATAGTATCAGTGGTTTAGCATTGTTACTAGATTTCGAGGTCATCTATCGATAGAGAAACTATCGATAGTTGGGCAACTCTAGACAAATAGTTGCAAATGTCAACAAAAATGTCGTCAGTGTCAATTTGATAATGACGTTCCATTTCTCCGTTTCATATAATCCATTACGTATGTAGCAAAATAATGAGTCTTATTTTTTTACGGTCTATTTACATGGTTCGTATGTTTCATCGTTATGGGCTTTCAGAATATTTAACAACTTTTTAACAAGATGTATAAGTATAAAAGAAGGAAAATCACCAAGCGAAAACGTACTACTTTTTATCTAATCATTAGCCTAGAAAGGAATGTAACTATATGTTTCGTTTAGGAACTGCACGATGAATATTTTTTGTTAATTATGAATAATTAATAACTTTTGATTCCCGTTTTGTAATAACTCAGTATTTTTTTGTACAACACTTATTTACTTGATATTATAATTGATATAAAGTAGACCGTGCACAGCGCTCCGTTAATTTTGGGTCCACTCTGGCCATCCTTCTTTCAATTATCTTTTTTAAATTTAAGACATTTCGACTGTTGCTCAGCTATCAAGCTTGCAACTACAATACCGACTGGGGTAGTTAATAACGACCCATCCGAAAAGCGGCAATATTTGCCATTAAAAAAACAATTAAAACATGCCACACACACAACTTTAAAATAAATAATCAATTACAATTTTTCAACATACAAAATCAGAAATGACCTCCAGACAAGCTTTCAAACAAACACTTTAAACTCTCAGAAAATTTATTTAAAACTTCTTCTTGGAAGAATTTCTTCTACCAGTTAAAAATTATTACAAAAAGAAAATATTTTTTATCACAACTCGTGTTAAAACCACAGCTAATCTCGTTACGTGGTGTAATTTTTTTGAAATATTACCACCATCTTGTCACGGGGCATTCATTTTGTTGACTTATGTCAGCCATTTTGTTATTTTGTACCAAAGGAATTTTAACTTTATCTGTAGGTAGTTAAGGTGCATTTTCGTTTGGCAAGTATTTCTGGAGAATAGAGCCCTTGTACACGAAGTGACTGTCGTTATATGAAGTGCAATTGTGTTTATATAAGTGAGAAATTCATTTCAGTAATATAATAATATGTGTGCGTTGACATAATGTTTCAGGGAGGTAATGAGAGGGAAATATTTATCGTTAGGTCATCTTTATTATTTTGAGGTGGAAAAGTGAGGGCAGGTGACAACCCTATTGGCACCGTATAGCATATAGGGTTGCTACCTCGTAGTTTATCTAAACTAGTATAATAAAACTGAACTGATTTTTAGTTTGCTTAAACGCACGAATCTCTGGAACTGCCGGTCGGATTCAAAAAATATGTTTGTTTATAATAGCCAGATTTATGAGGGATAGTATAGGCTATATAACGCTATGAGCTACGGAAGTGGAGTAGTAAAGAAACCAAAATTTATTTTTACAATATTAATATACAAGAAGGTGACGGCCTGCGGGCGGCGCGCTGTCAGCTAACGGTTCAATTCTTCAAAGCGATTACGGCGTGGCGGTGTCATATTTCAAGACAAGGCATGGTTGAAGCACTGAAACCTAACTACATTATTATTTTCTGTATCACTTTCAAAGTCTTTCAATGAAAAAAGTCTTTCAACTTTGATATTAATTAATGGACTATAGTTTGAACCCAAAAAGACACGTCTACGTATGTGTCAATAGGAACATTCGCAAAACTTTGCGAATTATCGCAAAGTTGCCGCAAAAAGTTTCCTTTAGTTAATTACAGTTGAAGCACAAAATAATATTAACTAGTATTTGTTCTTGTAAATACATCTTTTCATGCTAACTTTGGTCGAAGGAGAAAATTTGTGTGAATAGGCAATTTTATATGAGTAAAAGTTTATATCGGTAATCCGTTTTTTTTTAAATACATTAAATACATTAAATACAATTTTGTTTTGCTTTACTCCAATGAAATGTTTTATGGAAACGGCTGCAGCTATTGATTTCAAAATGATTAGGATGGGCATGAGGTCTCGGGTTCATTTCCCAGGTCGAGCAAAGTGTTATTGGGTTTTTCCATCAGGAATTTCTCAGTAGCAGCCTCGGAGTCTGGTTTTGTGCCTGGTTGATGGCAATAGGCTCGCCCCCTATTATGTGGGACTTAAAAAACATGACTGGCGAAATGTGCATGTACTAATGGATACACCAGCTCTGCCTAACCCTTCGAGGATTACGGCGTGATGTTTTGTTAAAAAGTTGGGAGAAGCTCTAAGGATCGCATTGCAAACTAAATCGAAAATCGCGCCCGCTTGCGCCAAATCCTAACTAAGAGTTACTCGCAAACAAGAGTTTAACAACTAACTCATGGTTAGCAACTAACTTAAAGATAATAAAATAACCCTGGCTGGCCCAAGCGTGCCTTAAGGTTTAAGTGAGAGTAGAATTGGAATTTATAACCTCTCTCGCTTGTCACACATAATAATACCAGCTTATTATTGTCCTACTACAGGGGAAAGGCTTCTTCTCATTCAGAGAAGTTATCAGCATTAGCCGCGTCTCCACCGGGCGAACGGGCTCGCGAGCCACATTCGGGCGAGCAGTGCGGCCGAGGCTGGCTCGCGAGGCAGCCTCATAGTTTACCGGAAACATCGAGGCGGGGCTCGCGAGGCAAGCCGAGCCACCCCGAGCCATCAGTTCAATCGCAATTTGCTTCCTTGCATCTTCCCGCTTACTTTTATTTAAATATTTAGTATCCATAAGATCCCACAACGACATGTGTGAAGCATACTAATTAATTAAAAGTATCGAGGCTTCTCGAGTGTCCATATTTACGAAAATATTTACGTCTTGAAAGATTCGTAGCTTGCGAGCCAAACGCACTACCGTCCACACCGAACGCACAGCGCATGCTGAGGCGCCTTTGAGCACGCGCACTTTACCGACGCCGCATGGCTCGGCTCCGAGGCGTGCTCGGCCGAGGCACCGTGCGCCCGCACAACCCCGAGGCACGTCCACACTGACCGAGCATTTCGCTCACAAGGCTGCCTCGCCGAGCATGCGTCCGGTGGAGACGCGGCTATTGATCATCGCAGTTGTTCATTATGGATGGGTGGATTAACGAATTCAGATTAATACTATTTACTAGCTTCTGATTTTTTTTTGTCGTGTTAAGTTACGTCTTTGGTTACTGCTGCCAGCTCTGCTCTCGTGGGATGTAGCGTGATGTTATATAGCCTATACTATTCTTCATGAATCTGGCTATCATATACAAGAAGACGTTTTCCAATCCGACTGGTAGTTCCCGAGATTTGCACGTTTAAACAAAGAAACAAGAAACTCTTCAGCTTCATTATTAGTATAGATAACGCTCTCCCCGCGACTTCGTTCGCGTGATGTTTCTTACGGATCCCTAATTTTTTGATGATAAATTATAGCATTCAGTGATAACGTAGCTTCCAATTTACAAAAGAATTTTCATAATCGGTTCAGTAGATCCAGAGATTACCTCCTACAACATCACAAACTCAAAAAATTTACCTCTTTATAATATTAGTAGGTATCATAGAGGTATAGACCAGTGGCGGCTGGTGGGTTATCGAACTGGTGGTGCACTTCAGCACTTTACTAAAATATTAAAATTAGAAAATGCAACAAAACAAAAATTGACATAATATAATATGTTTATTTTTTATACATTAAATCAATGCGACGACATTTTTCTGAAGCGAAATGTTCAATCACCTTTTTATTAAAATCGGATATTAACACCATACACAGTATAGAATAAAAGTTCTCGAAAAAAATCGAAACAAAAACTAAAAACAATTACGGTAATATAAATAAACAATAATTAACGCGTCACACATAGTAGTGAAACTAAGTCTGATAACGAGAGCTGATGTCAATCATGGCTGCCGTCGGTCGTCGCGTCGGCGTCGCTCGCGGCCATTTCGTCAAACATCGGGTGCCCTCGGCAATCCTCGGATCGCACGTGCGGCGCTCGAGAACCCACTCATTACTCGGTACATTTCTATGAACTATCTTCTGTTTCACGCGTCAGGCGTATTAACTCGTATCTCCTACAAGTTATATTAGCAGTCCTCGTGCACTCGCCGAAGCGCACGAGAATTTGTCTTTACAGGAAAATAAGTCTTAATAGTTTAGTAAAGCGCTCAAACTGTTTCACCATAATTGGAGATTTAATTTTTTATATGTTTTTGTATGTTTAAAAATAACTATTAAAATGTTAATTTAAAAATAAGATGAAGTACTTAATATTTTGTAATTTTTGATTTTTGAATTGGTGGTTCAGCGCACGAGCGCACTTAAGGTACAGCCGCCACTGGTATAGACTAAAGTATAGAAGTATAATAAGTTCTGGTTTTCTCACGATGATTTCCTTCACCGATGTCAATGATGTTCAAGATAAACTTAGAAAGTACATATGAATTGACAACGTCACATTGGTACCCAGTATCAAAGCCACAACGTCATGCATGTGAAGCATCACACATTATAACAATATTATAACTTTACGTACGTACCTATCTATATACTACTAGTTCTCTAAACATGTACAACCATCTGTCACTCCGAATCAGGTACGTAGCTACGTGACGGTGACGTGTAGGTACTTGCAGTGTTATATTCAATTACAGAACTAGGTCACCGTGTTTTGGTAAGGAGATGGAGGTATAATGAGAGATAAAGTAAACTAAAGGACAGACTAATGTGGGTCCATTGCACTGTACCATGACTGTGCTAGGAACGTTTAACATCATCAAAGTCAAAGTTAAATTCAAATCATTTATTTCAATTAGGCCATTACAAGGCACTTTTGAACGTCAAGTACAAAAGAAAAAGGAATTGAATCTAGTTGCCCCTTCCAATAGGTAGCTTTGTATGGAGAAGAACGGGCAAGAAACTCCATACGTACTCGCGCCTACGAAAACCCCAAAGTTAGGTAGAGGCCCGTAGAAGTGTGCCCATTAATATACCCACATTTATTTTGAAGTCCCATGTAATAGGGTGCGAGCCTATTGCTATCAACCGGGTATAAATCCAGACTCCGAGGCTGTTACTGAAAAACTTTGGCCAACCTGGGGATCGAACCCAAGAACTCATGCTCAGCAGTCGCGCTTTGCGACCACTAGACCAACGAGGCAGCCAGTACTAGGAACATGGTAGGCAAAAAATAAATTCTTTGTATTGAAAAGTATATGACTATGGCCACTAAACCGTTCCTTTACCGACCAACAATTTTATTGTTGTGTGCGTCAATTAATTTGTTTTATTTCTCCATCCACCATATAATTATCAGAAAATCAGAATACAGAAGATAAGACCCAACCTGGGCGGGGCGGAAGGGACTGTCAGACTTTTACTGACTAAAAACCACCCTGTTCCTTCTGTTGCCCTTTACGTTCCGGGGCCACGGTATCCTGTTAAGACGTCCCGCAACCCCGGCAGGCGTTTGGCCCCTATTGGGGCCCCGTCCCTGTGCTGACAGCTCTTTGAGGCACGCGCGAACAGAACGTGCCGTCGACCCGGGCATGGTCCTTGATCGGACGGCGAGCTACCCATTACTCGCCGTCCGCAAGCCCGCTTCTACGGTGGCCGGATGTCGCCTCGCGACGTCCGACGCCCTGGGCGTCTCCCGCGGCGGAAGAAACCACCCTTGCATTCAATCTCTTAAACCTAAATATAAGGAAAAAACAAAGAACCCAACACATACCTAATAATCCTAATAACAAATATCCACAAAATCTTCCCATATATTATCATTAAGTCCTCTGCTATCTCCCTTGCACTAACGCCATTTCCCCTGTCAAGTGAGATGAAAGATACCACAAGGGAAAAAGGATTACTGAATGTTACTAAAAGCTTTACGTAAAACCCCGTTTTATGCAAAAAATCTGTAAAATGCAGGATTCGTGAGCGCGTTGAAATCTCACTCAAAATATGGTATGTTTTTTTATTTGTGTTACTTTATTTGCATTGCAATGAATAACAGTAACTGTGTGAATTTGTGTGAGTTTATATTTGGAATTGGTTCAGTTTTTGCTGATAAAAATGTTTTTATGAAACTGTAGTTTGAAAATAAAGTGTGATGACGTTATGCAAAAATATTTTTGGTCTAACATACTATAGTCACCAATCCTATGTCATATTTAGGGTTCAGTAGTGAAGAACCCTTATAGTTTCGCCATGTCCGCCTGTGGTATGGCTCAGAAACTCTTAGTACTAGAAACCTGTAACTTGGCATGGGTATAGATAGATATTAATCACGCCGACAAAGTGGTTACATGAAAAAATCATCTTTTTATGGTACCTCCCCTTTATGTCAAGTGGGGATGATTTTTTTCTCGTCTGTCCCAAAATGTAACATGTCATTGAACAGGTTTTTCAAAAATATTGTGGATATGTGAATATGATTTTTCGATTCAGGGATTTGTTTGTGAACTATTAAGTTAAAAAGTGCTTACTTTTGTTAAAGTCAAGTTCCCCCCCCAATTTGATAGCTAACTCATTGGAAATAACGACTTATTACATGTGTCTAAAACACATTTTGGCAATGTGTTTTAGACACATGTACAAACAATGACAAAAAATAACACATGACAAAAAATAAACAATGCAGGCTGCATTGCTTGATACTAACATTTGGAACAAAAAAAATATAGGTATGTAACACACAACAACACACAACCCACATACGCAATTACTTTTTTCGTCAACCAGAAATCTATAAAGTGCAACTACCAAAACACGAATGTGTTTCACTCGAACGATTTCGTCGACTCACTGAATATTCACTAAATTTTGTAAAGTGAGAACGTTGTTGACAAGAGTTTCATTAAATTAATTTATTGTTTTAAGTTGGGAGCTGAAAGTTTATTAATATTTGCGTGTGAGTTGTTTTCAGTTTTCGTGTAAATCAGAGTTACGAAGGTGACAAGCCCATTCCCTAACGGCCTGGCCACAGCTAACGGCGGCGCGAATTGCGGGGCGTCTGGAGTCGCGGCGGGCGGCGCGATTTGCGATGGTATGCCACAGCTAGAGTTGTTGCGACCGCGGCGGCGTCAGCGGTGGACGTATTTAGAGAACGGCTAAACTATTAAAATTAATCAAAAGTTTAAATTAAATGGCCCCCATCAAAAGTTTGAACTAAATTGCCGTATCTACATTACTTGTAAAAAATAGGTAATAAATACTTACCACTATTAACAGGAAATTGTTGTTTTATTTGGGCCCACAACTTTTTTATAACATGCCTATATTTATGATGTGGATGTTTTGACATCCATACTGCTGGTCTACTCAATATTTCGCTTATAAATTGTTCCGTATTCCAGTACTTTTATAAAAAAACGCGCGAAAAAAACAAAATTATTTGTTTCGGTCGCGCGATCCCGAATGCGTCCACCGATGCCGCCGCGCGCGCCGCTCTGAGCTGTGGCCGCCTCGATACTCGCTAGTACATTTGTTTCATTCGCAAGACGCACCGCCCGTCGCCGCCGAGAACGCCCGACGCTCATCGATTCGCAGTTCGCGACGCTCAACGCGCCGCAGGTCGCGCCGCGGTAGCTGTGGCATACTTCATAGTTTCTCTACCATTTGTTTGAGTCGCTCACCGCAAGACGCGACTCCAGACGCCCCGCAATTCGCGCCGCCGTTAGCTGTGGCCAGGCCGTAAGGGTTGGCGCAGACAAACAACAACGTACGTTGTGTAGTTTTCGTTGATTAATTAATAATAAACCTAAACCCAACAGGAATAGAGTTGAAGTGTTTTAGTTCATTATGAAATAATGATTAATCAATGTGAGCTTCTGTAGCATATTCCTGCTACGTTTATGCTTACCCTAATGATGTGCTTATACGAGCTACTCACACGAAATTTAGTTAAATATATGACGTCAGAAAACCGCTGGATGCTATTTTATTTTTGTTAACCGACTTCAAAAAAAGGAGGAGGTTCTCAATTCGGCCGGTATTTTTTTTTTATGTATGTCCACCGATTACTCCGAGGTTTCTAGTCCGATTAGTGTGATTCTTTTTTTGTTCGATGCAGTATACTTGCCATTTGGTCCCATAAAAATTTAATCCAATTTGGTTTAGTGCTTTTTATTTTGTGAGCATTTTTCTAAATTAAATATATCGTGTGAGGTATTGTTTGAAAGAGCTTTTATTAAGGATTTCAAACATTAACACACAAGCACTGAAAAGTGAAAAATAAAAGCTTTTTTACAAAAAAAAACAACCGCCTTCAAAAACTACAAAATAAAAAATAACTTTAGTTTGGAAGTCGGCGGCTTTGGTTTTGTTTTTGTTATGTAGGTATTGCCACCGACTTCCAAACTAATGTTATTTTTTATTTTGTAGTTTTTGAAGGCGGTTGTTTTTTTTTTGTAAAAAATCTTTTTTTATATTCATCTTCATTGTTATCACATGTAGAAGAAATAGGAATACCACCAGAAGAATATAACCAGGATTTTATAAAAACCTAATTGAAGAGTATTCGTGGAGTTTCTTGCTCGTTCATCTACATTGACGTCTATCTCCGTTTTGGAACGAGCAACTAGCTTCAACTTTCTGACGAACTGACAGACTCCTTGACAATTCAAAATTGCCTGTAATTGATCTAATTGAAATAAATGTTTTGACTTTGACTTTAATTTAAAGTTACATATATATAAAGATTGCTTTGCTAACTACAAGACAGTAAATGATAGACTGTAATGTTTTATTCCAATGAACATCCATGCGACTTGTTTCCTTAGTAGCAGCCAACGATTAACAAAATAAAGTTGGGTGTTAACTCAATCCCCGTACAACGTAAAACAAAAGGTTCTAACTAAATTAGTTTTGAAGCACTGCGGCCGGTGGCTGTACACGCGTTGTGATTTTAGAGTTACGTACACACACTTAAATTACTTTGTGTTTTGCTTTTGTACACTAGTTTGTTAAGGGGTTCATGGTTAGAGATACTATAACATGGCGCGCCCCTCCACAAATTCAAAACGTTTAAAAGTATTTACAAGACTCACAACGCATGTGTGTGCTCGACCAGCGGCGTCATTGATTACTCAATATTATTAGTATGGCGCTGCACTGACATACTCTATGAAAATGACACGTGCGTTGTCTTGCGCGGTCTTGCTAGTTATGATTAGTTGATTAACAAATCTGCCGACCTGCTACTGAAGACGAATACTTACAACTACATAGAAACTCTTTCATATGGATATGACTACACACATTGAAATAGTATTATGGAGGGGCGCGCCATGTTATAGTTGTTTATCTCTACAACAATCACGCCTGTAATCTCCGAAGGATTAGGCAGAGGAGTCTTATTACAGGCGAATGAGTATCTATAAACAGCTCCCAATGAGTATCTATAAACAGCCATTTGGATTGCTACTGCCTCATTGGCCTAGTGGTCGCAAAGCGCGACTGCAGAGTATGAGGTCTTGGGTTCGATTCCCAGGTCGGGCAAAGTGTTATTGGGTTTTTCCATTAGGAATGTCTCAGGAGCAGCCTCGGAGTCTGGAAATAGAAAAACAAACGCAATTTTTGCAAGACTTTCTTAATAAGTCTTCAAACTTAAGCTTCACCTTCAAAGGTAATAGGTACAACAGTACATCTTATACTCAAACAATGAAGAAGTTTTACTAACACAGCTTAGTTTTTTTCCGTCGCTAGAGTAGATTAGATAAATAAATCAGAAGACCAATTCTCTTGATTAAGTGTTCAATATTTCAGCGACAATCAATGTCAAAAAATTTACAAATTGCTTGGAAAATAAGAGTTATTAAACCAGATGGACCGCTCCGTGCGGCTGTTATTACTAGCCACGAGTTTTTCAAACGGAGCCTTATTGCTATTATATGTGTATGTCTCTATGTTACAGGGCTGTATCTGTTGAACCGTAATAGATAGACTTGAATTGACTCGCAACAGAATCGCCGCGTGTCTGCGACGCCTCGTAATGAAACGCCACGTTTCCGCGATGAGGCATTGTGCAATAGTTTTGTTGAAAGAGTAGTAGTCGTTTTTTTTTCTCTCGATTGCGTTTGACAGCGCGCTCGCCGCGCTTTCGCTGCGAGAGCGCGGCGAGCGCGCGGCGATATTATGACGTTTCACTCGCGCTTAGCCACCCTTCGCATCGCCGCGATAACATCGCCGTGTGTAGACACGTTCTAAGAGAGTGTATAGAAATACGTGGCACGACTATAATAGGTATCGCCGCGATTCTCTCACTCGTGAAGGCAGTGCCTTACGAGCGTGTCCGAATCGGTAATTTAGGGTCGTGCAACTATATTCAAAAAACTTATACGAGATAGTTTAGCATGAAGTTTGAAGTGATACTTCTTAACTTATCTTTTTGTTGGTCTCATTATTAGTTCCACAAAAGAATCTCTAACTATGTCCAAACTCCTATTATTCTTGTTACCTACAATAGAAATCTATCTGTAGACGTATAATAGTCCCCTTTTAATTTAGACGTGAGTTTTACTTTTTTTACTACCAGTATTTTACTTTTGTCTGCGTAAATTGGGCAAGATGAAGACAGGTAATTTTGAGACCCCATTTTTTAAACGACAAAGTCAAAGTCAAATCATTTATATCAATTAGGCCATTATAAGGCACTTTTGAACGTGATATACAAAAAAAAGGAACTGAATCTATAGTTGCCCCTTCCAAAAGGTAGTTTTGTATGCAGAAGAATGGGCAAGAAACTAAATAGTACACTTATAAAATCAAATTAATATGAATTTTGTGATTGGTTGACTGAATTATCAAAAACCAGACATAGCAAGTTATATGCGCATTAACTACATTTTGTGTTTATTGTTGTTTGATAAACACGGGTGTTATTGACATACTAGCTGTTCCCAGCGACTGTACCTGTGCTTAGTTTTTTCACCTGTGTTAAGCTACTTCTTTGGCTGCTGCTCCACTCCCGTTAGTCGTAGCGTGATGTTATATAGCTTATACTATTCCTCATAAGTCTGACTATAACATACAAAAAGATTTTTTCCAATCAGACTGGTGGTTCCAGAGATAGGCGCGTTTAAACAGACACACAAACGAAAAATCTTCATAAGCTTCATTCGTAATTTTATAGATAAGGAAAATTGCGATATAAGATACAGATTTGTATCCCAATGAAGCTGTACGAAATGAGAATAATAAATAAGCCGAAAAATTCTACGTAACTATAATTATTTCTTACGATGCGGGGGCGTGTAGGTACGTGTGGGTAGGTGTGGGTACGTGTAGGTACCTATATACGCCTCCCACGTTAGATAATAATGAACTCGAGGAAATATCTTCTAGATATATTAATTTTGTAATTATAAAGTTTATATAGTTTATGACTTTTTAGACATAACATAACATCACGCCTGAAATCCCCGAGGGGTTACGCAGAGGTGTACACATTAGTGCACCCAAATTTTGCCAGTTATGTTTAAGTCCCATGTAATAGGGGACGAGCCTATTGTCATCGACCGGGTACACATCCAGGCTCCGAGGCTGTTACTGACAAATTCCTGATGGAGAAACCCAATAACTTCGTCCGACCTGGGAATCGAACCCAAGACCTCATGCTCAGTAGTCGGGCTTTGCGACCACTAAACCTACGAAGCAGTCTAATACAAAGGTAAACAACAAAAAAAGATCTACAATTTTTTTATGAGAAAAGGCATCAAAAACTTTAATCACATTTTAACCTAAACTTCACACTTTATAGTAATTTTATGAACTAAAACACAAAGCCCCAGCGGCCATCTTTATTTCCTGGCACAAACAAGGAAACAAAAATAAACCGAAAAATCCCACCTAAAAATTTTCCGTCACTCTTCTGTCGTCCGTCCCGTATAACTGAATAACAAAGCCTGTCCACCCCCTTTTGTTCCACACCTGGGATAGTTTTACACTTGTTTGGAACTATAATCTCATTCCGGACACGTCCCCATACTCTCAATTATCAAATTCTATAGACAAAGCTCTAAAAACTTCCGGTACTGAGGTTTATGTTAGGTAATTAATATACACACATCAAAAAAGTCTAGGGATCAACATCCCTAACAAAACATTTGTTAGGGATGTTGATCCCTAGACTTTTTTGATGTGTATAGTTTATTTACTCAGTAAGCAAATAAATATAATAATAGAATTTAAATATAATAATAGAATTAAATGGAAAGGTTGCTTTGTTTTGCGAATTCGTTTGGGTTAATTTTCTTCCGGATCCCTATTTTCGTAATTAAATATAGGGATAACGTAGCTTCCTACTAGCAAAAAAAATTATAGATTCGGATTAGAAGTTCCGGAGATTACTTAGCGCATTCAAACAAAAAATGCGACTACCTCCGCATTAGAAGTCGAATATGCTAGTAAACATCGCTTATATCAAGTACTAGCTGACCCGCCGCGACTTCGTTCGCGTAGTATCCTTCCCCTACCCAACCGATACCCCTACCCCCATCCTATCGATATCCCCACTTCTACAATACCGATACCCTACCCATATCTTACTCTACCCCTACCCTACCCAAACCCTACACTATCCTTACCCTACCCTACCCTACCAATACCCTACCCCGACTCTATCTCTACCCTACCCTACCCATGAGACCGACTTTTAATACCCGAATAGATACCCTTGATTTTATGACACCCTAGTACTTTTTTCCTTACGTAATCGTAACTTTGTTGTAATTGTAATAACCCCGAATTGTCAATAATCGATTTAATAACACCCTAGTACTTTTTTCCTTAGGTAATCGTAACTTTGTTGTAATAATAATTGTAATAACCCCGAATTGTTAATAATCGATTTTATGACACCCTAGTACTTTTTCCTTAGGTAATCGTAACTTTGTTGTAATTGTAATAACCCCGAATTATCAATAATCGATTTTATGGCACCCTAAAAAATAAAAGATGAAAAGTATCCTATGTCTGTCCCCTGGTTCTAAGCTACCTCCCCACCAATTTTCAGCTAAATCGGTTCAGCCGTTCTTGAGTTATAAAAAGTGTAACTAACACGACTTTCTTTTATATATATAGATAACTAGTAGGATTTTTTTATTGGAACCAGTAGTTCCAGAGGTAAAACAAAAACCAAGCAAATAAATACTGCAGCATTATAATATTATTAACTAGCTTAATCCGCGACTTTGTCCTCATGTAAGTCACGTACATATGTCATAAAACATAGCCTATAGCATTCAGGAATAACGTAGCTTCCTAGTAGCAAAAGAATTTTTGTAATCGGACCAGTAGTTATGGAGATTAGCGCATCCAAATAAACAAACCAACGAACAATATCTTTATTTTTATAACATCTAGTTTCCGTCCGCGAAGTTATTTCCATGGAAGTCAAGTAGCCCATAAAACATCGCCCAAAGCACTCAATAATTTCTAACCGAAAGAGTTCTCAGATCGGACTAGTAATTCCGGATATTAATGCGATCAAACAACTAAACAATGGCTAATTCCAACATCTATTATTCTTTAATTCCATCTTAAACCGTTTGTACCAAAGTAAAACACTTTAATATTATTTCAAGTAAAGACTATTTGTATAAGAAAATACAAATTTCATAAAGTTGTTTATATTTCATTATCGTTTCTTAGTAATCGTTCAAGAGTTAATACCTCGCCAACACTTGCTGGAACAAATATTTGTATATTTTGTTTTAATACCTTGTTTGTTTGTTTGTTTGTAATTCAGTAACATTTGTATTTGTTTTAATTTGATTGAGAGTTTGGGAAAGACTTTTAAGTAAATTTATTTTATTATAAATAAATTTTAATTTGCCTCAGGTTTCGGGACTAAAAACAGTAGTTTAAGTGGGATTCTTTGCGTAGCTTGATAGATTATTGTTGATTTTTAAATATACTCAAAGAAAGAAAGTAAAAGTAATTCAAATATATTATCAGATTAGCTTCTACCTGCCATTTTGCCCACGTAAACTTAAGAATTAAGCATTCTAAATGATCCCACAGGTACACAAGAACGGGATAAAATTCCTATGCGTCCAGCTAGATCAATATCTATGTGTGTCAAAAAGCAAATTCAGTTCAACCGTTTAAGTGTGAAAGAATAACAAACACCATCCATCCATCCATCCATACTCATAAATTATTGAGTTTATAATAAGTATATAGTAGGACAGGCCACTAATCAACCAAACCAAAATATATCTTTGAAAAAAATATTTATGTGTTTTTTGTATACCTTAGTTACACCGTCTTCCTTGAAAATCTCGCCTAAAATACATAATATTTCTATGTATTTCTTCTAGTGTGACTAGAGCGAAATAAATTGCAACACGAGTGTACACTTGTGTCGCAATTTGTGTCGCAGTCAAAATGTAAAATGTCTGCACTTTGTAAGGTCTTGCATATTCTTGGCTCTTAAAATATTCGACATCATAACGTTATGATTAAAATTTGTACGTGTTATAAAAAGGATTATTATATTAATCCTTACTAATATTATAAATGCGAAAGTAAGGGTCAGTTCACACCGAGACGCGACGCGACGCGACGCTGCGTGCACACTTTAAAAGAGCGACTCAAAATATAACTTTATTTTCTACACGAAAAGATACACATTTCATTGTAAGAATTTAGAATACGTTACACCACGCAGCACTACGTCGCGATGCGTCGCTGTACGCCGCGCTGCGCCGCGCGGCGCCGCGAGACACATCGCGACGCAGCGGTGAATCGCCGGTACGCGCGCACAGAATGACGTGCAAGAGCGGCGACGTTGCGATGCGTCTCGCGGCGGCGAGCGGCGCAGCGCGGCCAGCGCGAAGTCACTGGCCTCTTCAAGTATCTTCACGTTGCGTCGCGTCGCGTCGCGTCTCGGTGTGAACTGACCCTTACTTGATTTTAAAGCAACACGAATTTACCTTTTGCTTTACGTCTGTGATATATTTACGACGCTAAAAGCTCAATGGGGAACTAAAATGATAAAGTATCAAAAACAGTCTGTTGCTGACAAGTTTATTGCATTCAGAAAAATAGCAACGACAACCCAAACTCAATGGGGTTTGCGGGAAATTGTCACTTCTTTTTCCTGTGACACTTTTTTACGTGGAAAGGTACTTCAAAAACATTTTTCTAACGATTCCTCTTTTGAGGATAAAAAGGCTTTTGAAAAATTGGTTATGGAGTGACGAATCCTTTTATATGGTGAAAGGATGAGAGACAATACATGCTTTATGTCATGGCGAATGAAATATGTTATGTGCCAATTAAAATTAATGAACCATTCTCTGATGTGATTTATGAGCGACCAGTATATTTCAGTAATTATGAAAAACATGACGTTGTGATGGCCTCGTCGTTAAAGCGTCCGCCTCCCATGCATGGAGTTTCTTGCCCATTCCTCTCCATACAAAACTACCTTTTGGAAGGGGCAACTATTTCAATTAGGCCATTACAAGGCACTTTTGAACGTCAAATACAAAAGAAAAAGGAATTGAATCTCCTTTTTCTTTTGTATTTGACGTTCAAAAGTGCCTTGTAATGGCCTAATTGAAATAAATGATTTCACTTGACTTGACTTGAGGCTGTGGATTCGCAACAGTGTACGAGCAAGTATGTACTAATGTGACTTTTTCTACTTCATATGTACTTTCTTTTATCTTAGACATCGTTGACATCGTGAGGAAATCTGGACTTACAATTCGTCTTTTCAGACTTAAAATCAGTTGAAATCTTAAATCCACCTTGATCAAGAGTGGTGATTAACACTCTTCTCTGTATGAGAAGAGGCCTTTGCCCTGCAGTGGGACAATAATACGAAAAACATGACCAACTATGTAGTGCTAAATTACGAGTATTAATAACTAATATTTGCCCGCGGCTTTGACCGCGTAAATGTCGGTTATCGCGGACGCAGGCGAAGTCGAATAAAAAGTAGCCTAAGTCCTTCCTTGAAGTTCAAACTTGCCCCAATTTTGATCAAAATCGGTTCAGTGGTTTAGTGATGACAACGTAAACAGACAGACTTAGGGTCAGTTCACACCGAGACGCGACGCAACGTGAAGATACTTGAAGAGGCTAGTGACTTCGCGCTGCGCCGCGCTGCGCCGCTCGCCGCCGCGAGACGCATCGCAACGTCGCCGCTCTTGCACGTCATTCTGTGCGCGCGTACCGGCGTTTCACCGCTGCGTCGCGATGCGTCTCGCGGCGCCGCGCGGCGCAGCGCGGCGTACAGCGACGCATCGCGACGTAGTGCTGCGTGGTGTAACGTATTCTAAATTCTTACAATGAAATGTGTATATATCTTTTCGTGTAGAAAATAAAGTTATATTTTGAGTCGCTCTTTTAAAGTGTGCACGCAGCGTCACGTCGCGTCGCGTCTCGGTGTGAACTGACCCTAAAGCTACGCCGTAGCTGCGTGATAATCTCTACGCTACAGCTACGCAAGCTACGGCGTAGCAGTTAGCAAATTCTGCTACGCGTCGAGCAAAGTCTTTGAACTTTGCTACAAAACGAACGTTTAGTACGTAAGTAATATAGACTAATTAAAAAAAAACTTCTTCGTTGACCGCTTCGTTGGTCCAGGGTTCGCAAAGCGCGACTGCTGAACATGAGGTCCTGGGTTCGATTCCCAGGTCGAATAAAGTGTTATTGGGTTTTTCCATTAGGAATTTATTATTCAGTAGCAGCCTCGAAGTCTGAATTTGTGCCTGGTCGATGGCAATAGGCTCGCCCCCTATTACATGGGGCTTAAACATAACTGGTGAAATGTGGGTGTACTTATGGGTACACCTCTGCCTAACACTTCGGGGATTACAGGCGTGTCATGTGGGATGTAAAAAAAAACAATTTCTTAGAAAATGTTAAACAAAAGCGCTTTAAAAATGTTACACAAGAAACTTTCTTAATGTTTTAAAAAAGTACGGCGTACCTTTTAACAGAACATTTCTATCCGAGTGAGAGTAACAATAAAGCAATTTGTGGAACTAACAATGGTGGCAACTTAATTACGTCTCTCAGACGTGCAACTGTAGACGTGTGTGCATTGTTACAGTGTACTAGGCTTTGCAGCACTATTTCTGGGTAAGCCGACGTGTATTTTTAAGTAATTCAATGCAATTATTTTTCTTTCTCGTATTCCAGGTGGTTGTCGTAAAACCCTTTTTAATAATAACAATAATTCATTTATTTAACAGACATCAGAGGTCCACACATGGAAACAATAAGAATAAGAAGAAAAAATCTAAAATTATTCTTCCCTTACTACTCGCATGAAGTGCTGCAAAATAGGTGAGTCAAGTTTATTTGTTAATTGGTTAGGATTGGTTGGTTTGGTTGTTATTGGTTGGTGGTTGGTTTGGATTGGTTGATTGGTTGTTGGTTGGTTATTGGTTTAGTTGGTTTGTTTATTTGTTTTTTTGTTTATTTGTGTTTGTGGTTGTTTGTAATTTAAATCATGTTTTTTAAAAAACATTGATATATTTTCTTTCACCGTAGATGTCTAACTCTATAATTACATAGTATTGTACGATAGGCCTGCAAGTATTTGCCTAGTGCTCTACCAGCCACTGTACTTGATACACGGTCAAAACATTACTTTTAAGTCCATTTAAGATGTCATAATGAGCGAGACAATGATACAACACACCATTAAAGAAATCAATTAAAAATGGCGGCCAAGCAAAGGAGCGTATCACGACATTTTACTCGCTCAGTATAGTGAATGAGTGAAAGGTCATTAAAAGCACCGCAATTTTTAGTTTCTTTGATGACATGGGTTATACTTAGTTTTGATATAAGTCATACTATTGAAGAGGAAGATGAACTACGAATAAACTTGACAGCAAAGATCAGGCCGGATAGCCAAGGTTCAACAGAATTGAGCTCAAAATTCAATACGCCAATAACAAAACTTTATCTAGAAACTTAGCTAACTAAGAAATAGTTCAGTTACAGATCGTCTAATTTGCATAACCGAAACTGTTTCTCATTTTAAATAGATACTAAATTACTTTGATATCATCAAAGTTTATATTTTGTTACTAGTTTAATTAATAATAAATATTCATCTGCCTAGCTCTAGAATAACAATTTGTAAAGTTTGTCGTTGAATTTACATGACAATGGACTTATTTATTAGGAATACCTCGGGGAATGGATACTGTGATTAAAATTACAATTCATATTTCATGCTGGCAATGTAACTTTTAATTAGGTGTTTCTTTTGCGGAAAATATGCTTTTATTTTCTTTCTTTTTGTTTAAGCTTACAATTTTTTTTAAACTCGTCATTGTTCGTTTAATTGTTCCTCGTTGTTACTTGACTTATTTACTTTAAAAATAAATATTATAATCTAGATTTATCGTTTCTTTATACAAATATTACAGAGAGGTAAAGTTTCGTTTGATGTTTTATTTGTTAGTGGTAATCTCTGAGTGTACAGGTGCGATTACAAAAAAACCTTCACTGATAGTAAGCTACACTATTGCTTAGTAGTCTATATAGGTATAATAGTGCCTATGTTTTATGATAGAGCAGAACCTAGTAGTTCATATAAACGGCTACTGCTACTTGACGAATGATGAAGACGTAATTCTGATTTTAATAACACATTTCGAAAATACACAATATATACATATTAATCACATTTAATAACCTAATAACACATTTCGGAAATACACAAGGCATACATAATCACATACATAATTACATTTCGGAATATACTTTATAACATTCAATCGTTCCACCAACAATCGTATCTCTCTCTTCCTAATTTCTTTCGATTCAATCAACTTTCCGCTCAAACCAAATCCTTACAATATACAAAGTGAGATGTTATCGAGCGCCCGAATTAACTTAAATCGGATCCCAATCAGTCTCGTCGATACTCAGCCGAGAGGAGAACACATTGTTTGTGCACCAGGACCAATCTTTTGTGTACCGAAAGACCAATCTTTTGTGATCCAAAGGACCAATCTTTTGTGAACCGAAAATCCCGAGCCTTTGTATTTTTAGTCATATAGATTGTTTACAGAAGACAATTGAATGGGGTTCCAATCAATTATTGTTAGTTTTAATTTATATGGTAATTTGGGATTGGAACACATGGCGTTTCTGAATGGGTGGATGTATACGGAGATAGTATTATCTATGAGTATTAGTTTAGATAGTAAGTGGCGTTGTACACTAGAGACTGAGGCCACCAGACATAGAGATCGATGTCTGTTAGTTTTTTCTATGAACTTAGGTAACCCAATATGTTAAATCAAAGTTGACTGTTTGTTTTATCTTTTTCGTTATTTAGAAAACATAGGTATATTAAAGATTTACCGGACAAGAGTCCGTCGGTTACACTGTCAGAGTTCTTGCATAAACAATGAAAGTCATATAAAAAAAATACCAGCATACACATTGTCCAAACGCCTCGTCTTACACAGAGATAAATAATAAAATAAATATCTTGGGACAACTCACACACGGCCATCTGATCCCAAGCTAAGTAGAGCTTGTGTTATGGTAACCAGACAACTGATAAACATACTTATATAATTTATAAAT
Organism: Hoplodrina blanda; assembly: GCA_949316365.1. Taxonomy (NCBI): domain Eukaryota; kingdom Metazoa; phylum Arthropoda; class Insecta; order Lepidoptera; family Noctuidae; genus Hoplodrina; species Hoplodrina blanda. The sequence continues at coordinate 14,282,753 of OX438581.1, forward strand.
ACATACATAATATAGATAAATTACACCCAGACACAGAACCAACAATTATGCTCATCACACAAAGTTAGTCCTGGGGGGGAATCGAACCCACTACCTCCGGCTTTGCAGTCAGGGTCACTAACCACTAGACCAATGAGGCAGTCAAAGATGGCACGAGCATTGATCAAACGCCTGCTCAAGATGGATTGGCGATTTCAGATTTAAACTAATTATAAATCCAGGTTTCCTCACAATGATTTCCTTTACCGAATGCCATATGAATTCATGAATACAAATAGCTATTGTTCCAATTTCAACGTTTTCCTAAAACATGTCATAAACAAATGCTTGTCAAATTAAACAGCCATATTCATTTCAATAACGAGAAATTCAGAAGCATTCCAGCTATAGTTAAATAGAGTACGGACATAATACACAAATTTATCGATAATAGAGTGGGGATATACGGAGTTATCGATAATAATTCGTACGATATCGTCAGTGAAGCGCGATGAGGATTGTTCAACTAATCAATATTAGTCGGATTCCATGTTGAATATCAATGGAATCCTATTTGTGGACCTTACCATTGTCACGTATTAATAACAAGGGATTTCTGAGATGTACCTACCTTCGATTTAATTATGTTGGGACGTGAGAATTGTGTGTGTTTGTTGTCTTGTTGTAATATAGGGTTTCGTTGTCGGGTAAATTTTTAAAAAGCCTTTTTTTGTTCTCAATCTTGAGGTAGTTCTATTCTAGTTTTATAGAGGTTTTGCTTACTTTTGTTTTTTAGGTATTAGGAAAAAAAAAGAATAATGATTAACAGTGCAAAATTGGAATCGTTATAAATGTTTTTAATAAATAATAAAAAAAACATTGAATGGAACAATTTTGGATGGATGGATGATTGTTACTCAATCACGCCAGAACGGCTGAACGAATCTGGATGAAATTTGGTACAGAGATTATAGTCTGGAATAGGGCATGCAAAACCGGAAAGTCATCAAAACCGGTTTTGAACATCGTTTTTTTGGGACCAAAACCGAAAACCGGAGCTAGGTCCGGTTTTAGCAAAAAAAATCGAATGAAGTATAATTTAAAAAGAAACACCATTTTTTTAAATACCCACTAAGTCTACAAATAAAACAAATTGTATTTCTTTTTAATCCAAACCATAATAATTGTACAGATAACAATGAACTTATTAATTTTATAATAGTATAAAGATTAATTAACTGAGATCAAATCAACAACAAGTAAGTTTTTGGTATCTTTGGTACCTATTAAGTCTACTATCAAAAATAATATATTTTAAACATAGAAAACACAATCAGCATCTTCAAAAAAGCTTTTTTACAAAAAAAGATAACCACCTTCAAAAACTACAAAATAAAAATAACTTTAGTTTTGGAAGTCGGTGGCTTTGGTTTTGTTTTTTGTTATGTAGGTAAGTATTGCCACCGACTTCCAAAACTAAAGTTATTTTTATTTTGTAGTTTTTGAAGGTGGTTATCTTTTTTTGTAAAAAAGCTTTTTATTTTTCACTTTTTAGTGCTTGTGTATGTTTGAAATCCTTACAAAAAGCCCTTTCAAACAATACCTCACACGATATTATTATATTTAATTTTGGAAACTGGTAGGGGGGGGTTGACGTAACCCCCCCCCCCCCTTTTCCTTCAGTCAGTCATCGACTACACGTATAAACAAAGCAATTCACTTGTTACGATATTGCTGCTGTGATTCTGTGAGGAGTTCCATTCCATATCTCCGAAGTTCATCATCAGATATTGAAATGGTGACAATGGGACCACACGGGAAGCACCAGCTTTCAAATAAAAAAAGAATCATGAAAATCGGTTCACCCAGTCGCAAGTAAGGAGCTAACAAACATAAAAAAAAAAATACAGACGAATTGATAACCTCCTCCTTTTTTTGAAGTCGGTTAAAAATTAAACACAGCCACCCACAATTACCAAAAACTACTGCAACAACGCAGGCGCTGGCTGGCGGGTTACGGGTGCGGGGGTAGTGGAGGGAGGCGTGTAAGTGGGTGGATGCAGGCTGTGTTCGGATACATTTGATGCCTCAAAATTAATTATTTTTTGAGAGTGTTCGAAAAAAATGTTGATAAAAATCAAAATGTTAATTGTTACTCAATAATGGGAAAACCGGAGCCGAGCTCCGGTTTTGGCTCCCAAAACCGGTTTTCAAAAATCGTTAAATTTTGGCCGATTTCCGGTTTTGCGCAAAACCGGAAAACCGGTTTTGCATGCCCTAGTCTGGAATAGCACATAGGTTACTTTTTATCCCTATAAATGTACAGTATATTTCCCGTCTTATACTTATAATATATTGACTTTGACGCAGGAGAGTCGTATGCTAAGTAAAATATAAATATCATGCATAAAAACCGAGTTTAAATTCCCTCCAGAGAGAACTGATAGTTTTACCAATTAAGTAATTCTGCGTACATTGACGTCATAAGCTAACTGAGCTATTGAAAATCTAATATAATTCCGTCGCTTGCAAACTAGTTCAATTCAATTGATTTCTCGCTAATTTACTCTGGAATACTCAATTAGTTTGCAGTGACTTTTAAAGTTATCGAACACGTAGGTATTTAATTTTCGAAAGTGCAAATGGTGTTGATATTTCTAACTAGCTTATCCTCGTGACTTCGTTTATGCAAATGTCTGTAATTAAAGGGTTTTAGATATTTTTTAGCGCAGTGCTATACTTAATTCTTTTTTTTTTTTCAAAATAAAAGTATCCTAAGTTGCTTCTTATATCATCTGACAGTACCGTCAAAATTGATCTAGTTGTTTCGGGGATTAGCCGAAACAAACAGACAGACAGACAATAATTTTATAATTGATTTTTTCGTTTTTTCGGTATTTATATGGCAGTGGTGAGTGGCAACGCAGGGAGGGGTCGCCCTAGGAAGACCTACACTGACCTTATTGGTGAGGTTCTTCAGAAAGGTCAGGTGCGGAGTACTCGTAACCGGCGTGCTTGTATGACGAGATGTATGAACGTAGATGAGGCGAAAGGAGTATGTAACCTACCCCCATGGGAAAAGGCGTGAGTTTATGTATGTGTATGTATGTCGTTTAGGTATGTACCGTGTAACATTCATGTTTATTTTATAAAAAGCTGCTATTTTGAAATTACAAACAAACACTTCATGGCGTGTGTTGCGAATAATATGGGTTTTGGATTTGTAGAACGAAATCTTCGTGGACGAAGTCGCGGGCAAAGTGTTAGTAAGGTAAGTATAAACATATATAACATCACGCCTGTAATCCCCTAAGGATTGGGCAGAGGTGTGAGGTGGTTAGTACACCCACATTTCGCTAGTTATGTTTAAGTCCCATGTAATAGGGGGTAAGCCTAATGCCCCAATGAATGCAATAAATGTGCAATGTAAAGTATCAGAGCAATAGCGCACTAGCGGCCAGGCCGCGGCGGCCATCGAGATACATACCTTAGTATGAAATCGCCACAGAGCGCGCGCACCTGGCCGCACGGTGTGGCCGCTGGCCGCGTGTATCTCGATGGCCGCCGCGGCCTGGCCGCTGCGGGCATGGCCGCTAGTGCGCTACTGCTCTCAAAGTGTATAAAAGCCAACATGCAAAAACACACACATGTATATAATTATTATATTTACGTTTTAAGATGGCTTGAAAAGCTGATCAAATGAGAAGGAATGCACTCTGCTCTCAAAGAAGGCACGAGCATAAAAATACTTATGAATACATCAAACGCTTTCATTGAAACGCCGTACGGGATCTCTCAAAGGGATTCGCTATAAAATAACTTTGAGATTTATCTCATGTTTTTGAATAAAATTTTACAATTTTTGACTTCGACATTTTGAATTTTTAAGATAGCCTAGATATTAATATAATAAAATGGAAGGAAAGTCAAAACTGTGCATTGAATATTTTTTTTAAAGAATACTTGGTGTGTGATCTACAATCGATACCGAAGCCAAAAATGTAGTTTTTAGAATTTTTGTCTGTTTGTATGTATGTCCGGGATAAACGTACTGGACGGATTTGAATGATTTTTTTTTGTTGTATAGGTATTAAGTCTGGACAACATATAGGCCATAATTTATCTTAGAAATTTGAACACCTGATGCAGAACCGCAACAGACCAGCTAAACTATAAGAGATACAAAAATGGCACCATAGCAAAAATTGTTCCACGTGATGAGCATTTTCTGCTGAGAGAATAAATTTTAAGATCTGGAACATCTGATGTGGAACTCCAAGTTCACGCAGACGAAGTCGCGGGCAGCAGCTAGTCCGTTCATACATTTTTACGTAAAGTTTCAATTAAAAGTTCGTGGTCGCTTCTCTTTTCTAAATTAAATTTATTAAGCTACTTACTAATATGTACCTACTATTCGTCGTATTCACCATAACATAACATCACGCCTGTAATCCCCGAATGGTTTAGGCAGAGGTGTACCCCACCCACATTTTGCAAAAATGAGAAGAGTATCTAACTTTCGACTTAACATAGTCGAAAGTTAGATACTCTTCTCATTTTTTTTGAGAAGAGTATCTTTACTTTCGACTTAACATAGTCGAAAGTTAGATACTCTTCTCATTTTTGCAAAATGTGGATGGGGTACACCTCTGCCTAAACCATTCGAGGATTACAAGCGTTACGTTATGTAAATAATCCTTAAAACGTACAAATAATTTCTTAACAAATGAATCTTAATCTAACATACAGTCAAACTTCTTAACAAATCGAAATTTTTAAATTATTATATTTAAGATATTTATTAATTTACATTTTGCCCTATGAGGTCACCTTTCTGCCTTTTTTTTATAAATTGTAGATATTTTAAATTTACTTTAAGGTTTTATGTTTAAGTGTAAATATACTCTAAATTGTATAATTCAAATAAATATTTGAGGATTGTCTTGAATTTGTTTACAAATCCATTTTATGTGAAACATTTTATTGCTTTTTGTCTCAACGATATCCAATTTTTGGCTAACTCAAGCTAGCTTCTTTGGAGACCCTTTTTTAAATAAAATAATCAAATAACCGCTTTTTACTCGAAAAAAAACTTACAAACATCAGAAGAATTTAATAGGTACCGTAGAGCGGCAAGAATCTGCAAAAAATGCTAGATAGAATTGAAAAACTCATTACATAAAGAAAGTCTACCGCATATTCAAAACCAATAAATCTGCATGAATACAACAATATTATATCAGGTAAGCTCACAGATCGTCATGATTCAAATACTACAATTTAATAACCCGTGCTCTGCTGTAGTGGTTCGTCCATTTTGAATCCCAAATTATCGTAAATAAAACGCAATAACAACGTTAGTTCGGTTGACGTTCAGGGTTGCCGAAAATCATTTGCTTTTTTTGTGAAATTGTCTTTTGTTTTGTGTGTATTTTTTTTTTGTATTTTTGGCTACATTGTGTGCAGCTGTATCAATTAATTTTTTTTGTATGGTTTTTTCACACTTGCTATTCTAATTGACTTCTGATATTGGGTATGGGTATTGCAAGCCAATACTCGTATTAAATAAAGTATAATAATATTTAGATTCTTCAGAAAGGTCAGGTTCGAAGTACTCGTAACCGGCGTGCTTGTATGACGAGATGTATGAACGTAGATGAGGCGAAAGGAGTATGTAAGGATCGTAGCAGTTGGCGTTCTGTGGTTTCTGACTTCATGTATGTATGTATGTATGTAATATTTAGTGAATTGTATCTCAATATATAAAAGCGAAAGATCATAGTCTATACCTACTGATATTCTCATTCATCACGAAATATTGAAAACCGCTTGACATAAATAAAGATGAAAGGCAGGTAGGTGGCTTATAGTTAGTAGACGTCGTAGAGAAACAAAATTAGATTGCCAATAATCGACACTTACGGGGCCGGAGTCACGGGCAGAAGCTAGTTTTCATATACGTGTATTTCGATGGTGCTAGAAATTTTTGCGCAGCTTTTCAAATAAAATGCTTCCCACACAGTTCCATTTAAAGTAACTCTTATATTCGGACGAATGTCAGCGTTTCTCGGACTAACAAACTTATCTTACACCCCATCTTTCATCCCTCATTTTTTCCTGATTACAATCACCGCTGGCTTTGTTACAAGGCTGAATGCGGTAAATCCTTGGGCTATGATAAATGTAGTGACGTCAGGAGCCAGTTTCCGGTTCCTACTTTATTTTTACTACCGCCGGGATTTTTTGTAATATATTTCGGTAGTTGACAGCCCTAGTTTGGGTACCTAATGACTTGGTTTACTTAAGAAGCTTATAACTTTTTGTGTTGGTTTTTTCTTACAAGTAATTTTATAAAATAAATCAAGGAAGACCATTCTGTTGAAAAAAACTTATTAAAACTCTCACGCGGTGCGTGACTGGGACAATAGTCCTCTTCATCAAAGGTGGCAGTCCTACCATACGCCGATAACCTAATTCGCCATAATTGTTATTCTCATTATTATTAATTATTATTATTTATTGTTATGTATGTATTTATTACATATAGGTATATATGAAATTATATGTAAATCTGGGAAATAAATATATTTCATTTTATTTCATTTCTCAGTGTCATGGTGTCAATGTAATCAAATGGATTCTAATTCATTTGCTTATAATGCCTTCAAAACCTACCTGTGTAGTTAGGAACCTACATCATTATTTTTAGTACATCGCAAAGAGATTCTACCGATGATTTTGTATAATTACCATTTTCTCCGTCCTGCCTTAACTGGCCGATTGCCAAGACTAACATTTGGAACCAGTCCTAGCCTTCATTAGTAGAGCGAATAATTACTTGTCATATGATTACATCTACCGAGGTTCCGATATTAGGAGAAAACGTGAGATCTACGTCTACATACGTAAAATAGTTTCAAGACTGATAATAATCTTCATCACTGTGAGTATGCAAGCATTCATAAACGAGAACTATTTTTGTCTTTTTTTTATTTTCTGTCTTTTGTTTCTTTTGTTTCTTTTGTTCCTTTTCTTACTTTTGTTCCTTTTCTTTCTTTTGTTCCTTTTCTTACTTTTGTTCCTTTTCTTTCTTTTGTTCCTTTTCTTACTTTTCTTTCTTTTCTTTCTTTTCTTTCTTTTCTTTCTTTTCTTTCTTTTCTTTCTTTTCTTTCTTTTCTTTCTTTTCTTTCTTTTCTTTCTTTTCTTTCTTTTCTTTCTTTTCTTTCTTTTCTTTCTTTTCTTTCTTTTCTTTCTTTTCTTTCTTTTCTTTCTTTTCTTTCTTTTCTTTCTTTTCTTTCTTTTCTTTCTTTTCTTTCTTTTCTTTCTTTTCTTTCTTTTCTTTCTTTTCTTTCTTTTCTTTCTTTTCTTTCTTTTCTTTCTTTTCTTTCTTTTCTTTCTTTTCTTTCTTTTCTTTCTTTTCTTTCTTTTCTTTCTTTTCTTTCTTTTCTTTCTTTTCTTTCTTTTCTTTCTTTTCTTTCTTTTCTTTCTTGAAAACTATTTAGCATTAAAAACTGTGTAAACGTACCTTTTTCAACATCATCTACTAATGAATGAAACCCACAAGAACAGGAAGTTTGCAAGACCATAGACCAATCACTTATCACCAAACTAAAGCGAAGTATTATTACAGGATATTGGTTTAACTATCAAACTTATATTATAACTACGCGTACTTGTAACTAAAGTACCTACGAGCAGTTACGTGAACTTCAGACCAATAGTTTTGGAGTTGAAAACTATTAGATAAGTCAACATTAACTGTAATGAGTATGGAATAAACGGAATCAATTCGAGTATTCAAAATTAATTGGAAACGTGTACAAAATAATTATAATATCAGTTCCTATTCACGCTAAACACAAATAGGAAGTACACTAAATCATAATAATTCAGTTTCAAGAAGAATTTTACAATATTCACTTACAAGAGAAACAAAAGAAAATCTTAATAGTTAATGAACGTACAGCATCGGGAAGAATGACTTATTAAACTAGTTAAGTATATTAGTTATATTAGTGATTATAAATATAAGGTAACAACACATCATACAAGCTTTACAAAACTGTTTCTGCTAAATATTTTTTAGTTTAACTTTTAAGGCATTTATAGATTTTGACATTTTTATATCATTCGGTAAACTATTATGGCGGGGGCACTTCCGTGCCCCCCGATGTAATTTGGCTTAATTAATAATACCATCCTATTTTTGTCCGACAGGGCAAAGGCCTCTTCTCTTACAGAGAAGGCACGAGCATTGACCACCATGCTTCCTCGGGGAGGATTGGCGATTTTAGACTTATATTCATTTAAAGTCCAGGTTTCCTCACGATGTTTTTCTTCAGCGATGTTAGTGTCAGATCTTAGAACTCTCTCAGAACTTAAAAAGTAGATATTATGAATTGAAACATGGGAATAGTGTGGCGAAAAATCCTCAATCAATCTGGTGGTCGGCTTCCAGTCTAAACGGATGCAGTTGAATACCAGTATTTTACATGGAGCGACTGCCTATCTGACCTCCACAACCTAGTTACTGGGTAACACGATACCCCTTGGTAAGAATCAAATGGTTGTCAGACTTTCGGGCGGGACTTCTGACGATCCGTAACGACTGTCAAATAATTATGTATGTATTACAACCGAGACCAACGGCTTAACGTGCTTACCGAGGCACGGAGATTCTCGGTGTGTAAAGATGGTCACCCATCTATGGACCAACCTCGGCAAGCGTAGCTTAACCTGATAGATCCACCCGTGCAGCTGTTATAACTTAGCCACGAGCTCCTACCCAAATAAAACACTCAAATATAGATTTTTTTATCATTAAAAAGTTGAAAGCTTTTAGTGCTAACCCTAGGTTTAGTCTAACGTATGGTATTCGGGCCACAAAGCTGCGCTATCCTGGATGCAGGGGTACAATAGACCGACAGCGCGCGCGAGATAATGTTTTTCATAACGTTACCCGGCTTAATGGAGGATTCGGTGTAAGCTTTGAGTGTTTATAAAGCTATGCGATTTATGTGAGATATGCTATGCTATGGAAATTAAACATCACGCCTCAAATCCCCAAAGGGTTAGACAGAGGTGTACACCCACATTTCGCTAGTTATGTTTAAGTCCCATGTAATAGGGGGCGAGCCTATTGCCATCAACCGGGCATAAATCCAGACACCGCTGCTACTGAGAAATTCTTGACGGAAAAATGAAATAACGCTTCGCCCGACCTGGGAATCGGGCCCAAGACCTCATGCTCAGCAGTCGCGCTTTGCGACCACTAGACAGACGAGGTAGTTACATGAACCACAATAAGTTCTAAGTTGATATTATCACAGAGGGTGTAAGGCTTTTGAAAGGCGTACGAGGAGCTGAAGGTAACTCGCAGAGGCCCCTCAGACTCAGACTATAAGAATAAAATGAAACACTATCTAGGTATTATGTTTTTTTTTCCTTAACTGTGCCGCTACAAGAAAATAATAACGTAAATCGCTTCTGTCAGCCATCTAAAAGTTATGAATACAAATGCAGAAGTTCAAAGCTGCTATTAAACTGTCATCAAGCGATGAAACGAGAAAAGAACCAGATGGAACACAGACATGTAATGGCGGAGGCCTTGATTTATTGTTAGGGTTCTGTACGACGGCACCCTGTTACTAAGCCTCCGCCGTCCGTCCCTTGGTCTGTCTGTCAGCGAACTGTATCTCATGAACTATAATAAGTAAAGACTTGAAATTTTCAGTGTATTAGGATTGCCACTAGTCCCCAACCGTGAAACGTATGTAATGATAATTATTATACGGTGAGACGGAATCTTACGAGTTGACCAATCCCAACTGACGGCGCTCATTCACGAACATGACACGTGGAGCACCACTCTGCACAACCATCTTGAAGGGAAACAAATGATCCAACACACGCTCCACCATCAGCGAGACATTTGAGTGAGTTTGAAAACAGTTAAGAGCAACGATGCAGTTAAACATATCATACCCGTTAGATAGAAAGAAAAAGAAATAAAGAAACACTATTTATTTCCGTGAAAATGACGATGACATAAAAAAAATTGTTTACAAAAGCTCAAGATAAAAAACAAGTAAGTACCTATTAAATCTAGAAAAAAAAATTGACATAAACGGAAATATGCGCCACTATCGCGCGAAACGGCTGACGCTCACAGTATAGTAGTACGCAGTGTAGGTAGTGGTGTTAGAGATAAATTACGATAACTTGACGCTCCCCTCCATATTACTATTTCAATAATAATGAGTAATTAATAATGCCGCTAGTCAAGCAACAATTTCGAGAGCCGTCTCAGTACGCACACATGCGTTGTGAGTCTTGTAAATACTTTTACAAATACTTTCAAACGTTTTGAATTGTGGAAGGGTGCGTCAATTTATCGTAGTTTATCTCTACAGCTATTATACGCATTCACTGTACAACAAACCTAACGTTTTCAGTGACTCTCATTTTATGCAATGAGTCAACACTTACCCGGTTCACAATGGGAACTTTCAGCCGGATAACGGTTTTTAGTTTTGATTTGTAAACCTTCTTTTGTTGGATATTAAACGAGGACAATACGTGTACCTAACAAGTGTTATGGTTCCCATAGAGTGGGGATAATGGGTGTTCGTTGATATTATGTGATCTGAATTGTGGGTATTATTGATTTAGGGTCGGATTTCGCTTGTATTTTTTTTGTGTAATGTTGGGGAATGTTATTGAGGATTTAAAGGGATGGGTGGTTATGGATGTCGTATTGTTAAGAAGAATAATAATGCTATAGAGGTCTGGTCTAGTTGTCTCTCACGCTAAGATCCGGGTAAAATTAAACAAGTCCAGGGGGCCTACCTCCAACTCTTAAAATAGTTTTATTTTAAGGGGCTCCCTCACCGGGAGCATTCGCGTGTAATGTAACGTTACAGAGTCGAGCATTACATCAGTGAGGGAGGAGAACTGAGCATTACAGCGCGCACTTTGTAATGATACAAAACGACGTTACATCAGTGAAGGAGGAGAACCGAGCATTACAATGCGCACCTTGTAATGATACAATGTGTAATATTTTGATACAACTTGTAACATCAATGCGCTTTCCTAATTCAAATCTATACTAAATGTTACATTACACGCGAATGCTCGTCAGTCAGGGAGGTAGTATTGTAATGTAATGCTCAAAGTCGAATCTATAATGTTACATTACACACAAACGCTCGTCGGTCAGGGAGGTAGTATTGTAATGTAATGCTCAAAGTCGAATCTATAATGTTACATTACACGCGAATGCTCCCGGTGAGGGAGCACCTTTAACCGCTCAAGGCCCGGCTGTCATACCGGTATGACAAAACAAAAGATAATCAATTGCGTCTCATTACGTGGAACTTGAGTAATTAAAATCCGTTGTAGTTTAAAAAATGTTTTACACTACCTATGTAAAGATGTAGAAATTAATTTATATTTGAATTTCCAATTCAGTAAGTAAGTTAATAAATTATCCATTTCAAAACCCGAACTCAATTCCATAATAATTATCATTACCATTTAAGAAAAATATCTCAAACATACAAAAACATATAAACCCTAAAAACATAACACTCCTTTTTGGTCAGTCGTATAAAATTTCACCATAATTTTTATTTTCTACAGGTAGCTTACCATAAACATTTGGACCTTGCGACAATTTGGGCCCACTTTCAACATTGCTCAACAGTAATGAGACCTATATCAAATGAAAGCTCTTAAGATAGGCTTCATTTCATTCTATGGCAGCTAAGTTCAAATCGAGCGCGAAAACGGTGTTTTAGTGCATTTTGTCATTTTTATTAAAACCTTGAGCCCAGTTTTCCACATTGTTCAACAGTGATGAGACCCATGCCAAATGAGAGCTCTTAGGGTGTACTTCATTCCATTCTAAGGCAGCTAAGTTCAAATCCAGCGACAACATGGTGCTTTAGTACGTTTTCAAAAATGATATATATTTTGTAACTACTATAACTGAAAAATATGATAGTGCTTGTCAACAGTGATGAGACCCATGCCAAATGAAAGCTCTTAGGGTGTACTTCATTTCATTCTAAGGCAGCTAAGTTCAAATCCAGCGCCAACATGGTGTTTTAGTACGTTTTCAAAAAAAATATATTTATAACTATTATTAACTGAAAAATATGATAGTGCTTCTCAACAGTGATGAGACCCATGCCAGATGAGAGCTCTTAGGGTGTACTTCATTTCATTCTAAGGCAGCTAAGTTCAAATCCAGCGCCAACATGGTGTTTTAGTACGTTTTCAAAAAAAAATAATATTTGTAACTACTATAACTGAAAAATATGATAGTGCTTCTCAACAGTGATGAGACCCATGCCAAATGAAAGCTCTTAGGGTGTACTTCATTTCATTCTAAGGCAGCCAAGTTCAAAACCAGCGCCAACATGGTGTTTTAGTACGTTTAAAAAAAATATATATTTATAACTATTATTAACTGAAAAATATGATAGTGCTTCTCAACAGTGATGAGACCCATGTCAGATGAGAGCTCTTAGGGTGTACTTCATTTCATTCTAAGGCAGCTAAGTTCAAATTCAGCGCCAACATGGTGTTTTAGTACGTTTTCAAAAATAATATATATTTGTAACTACTATAACTGAAAAATATGATAGTGCTTCTCCACTATGAGACCCATGCCAAATGAAAGCTCTTAGGGTGTACTTCATTTCATTCTAAGGCTACTAAATTCAAATCCAGCGCCAACATGGTGTTTTAGTGCATTTTGTCATTTTTATTAAAACCTTGAGCCCAGTTTTCCACATTGTTCAACAGTGATGAGACCCATGCCAAATGAAAGCTCTTAGGGTGTACTTCATTTCATTCTAAGGCAGCTAAGTTCAAATCCAGCGCGAACATGGTGTTTTAGTACATTTTGTCATTTTTATTAAAACCTTGAGCCCAGTTTTCCACATTGTTCAACAGTGATGAGACCCATGCCAAATAAGAGCTCTTAGGGTGTACTTCATTTCATTCTAAGGCAGTTAAGTTCAAATCTAGCGTCAACATGGTGTATTAGCACGTTTTAAAAAAAAAAGATAATATATATTTGTAACTACTATAACTGAAAAATATGATAGTGCTTCTCCACTATGAGACCCATGCCAAATGAAAGCTCTTAGGGTGTACTTCATTTCATTCTAAGGCAGCTAAGTTCAAATCCAGCGCCAACATGGTGTTTTAGTACGTTTTCAAAAATAATATATATTTGTAACTACTATAACTGAAAAATATGATAGTGCTTCTCCACTATGAGACCCATGCCAAATGAAAGCTCTTAGGGTGTACTTCATTTCATTCTAAGGCTACTAAATTCAAATCCAGCGCCAACATGGTGTTTTAGTGCATTTTGTCATTTTTATTAAAACCTTGAGCCCAGTTTTCCACATTGTTCAACAGTGATGAGACCCATGCCAAATGAAAGCTCTTAGGGTGTACTTCATTTCATTCTAAGGCAGCTAAGTTCAAATCCAGCGCCAACATGGTGTTTTAGTACATTTTGTCATTTTTATTAAAACCTTGAGCCCAGTTTTCCACATTGTTCAACAGTGATGAGACCCATGCCAAATAAGAGCTCTTAGGGTGTACTTCATTTCATTCTAAGGCAGTTAAGTTCAAATCTAGCGTCAACATGGTGTATTAGCACGTTTTAAAAAAAAAAGATAATATATATTTGTAACTACTATAACTGAAAAATATGATAGTGCTTCTCAACAGTGATGAGACCCATGCCAGATGAGAGCTCTTAGGGTGTACTTCATTTCATTCTAAGGCAGCTAAGTTCAAATCCAGCGCCAACATGGTGTTTTAGTACGTTTTCAAAAATAATATATATTTGTAACTACTATAACTGAAAAATATGATAGTGCTTCTCAACAGTGATGAGACCCATGCCAAATGAAAGCTCTTAGGGTGTACTTCATTTCATTCTAAGGCAGCCAAGTTCAAAACCAGCGCCAACATGGTGTTTTAGTACGTTTAAAAAAAAATATATTTATAACTATTATTAACTGAAAAATATGATAGTGCTTCTCAACAGTGATGAGACCCATGTCAGATGAGAGCTCTTAGGGTGTACTTCATTTTATTCTAAGGCAGCTAAGTTCAAATTCAGCGCCAACATGGTGTTTTAGTACGTTTTCAAAAATAATATATATTTGTAACTACTATAACTGAAAAATATGATAGTGCTTCTCCACTATGAGACCCATGCCAAATGAAAGCTCTTAGGGTGTACTTCATTTCATTCTAAGGCTACTAAATTCAAATCCAGCGCCAACATGGTGTTTTAGTGCATTTTGTCATTTTTATTAAAACCTTGAGCCCAGTTTTCCACATTGTTCAACAGTGATGAGACCCATGCCAAATGAAAGCTCTTAGGGTGTACTTCATTTCATTCTAAGGCAGCTAAGTTCAAATCCAGCGCGAACATGGTGTTTTAGTACATTTTGTCATTTTTATTAAAACCTTGAGCCCAGTTTTCCACATTGTTCAACAGTGATGAGACCCATGCCAAATAAGAGCTCTTAGGGTGTACTTCATTTCATTCTAAGGCAGTTAAGTTCAAATCTAGCGTCAACATGGTGTATTAGCACGTTTTAAAAAAAAAAGATAATATATATTTGTAACTACTATAACTGAAAAATATGATAGTGCTTCTCCACTATGAGACCCATGCCAAATGAAAGCTCTTAGGGTGTACTTCATTTCATTCTAAGGCAGCTAAGTTCAAATCCAGCGCCAACATGGTGTTTTAGTACGTTTTCAAAAATAATATATATTTGTAACTACTATAACTGAAAAATATGATAGTGCTTCTCAACAGTGATGAGACCCATGCCAAATGAAAGCTCTTAGGGTGTACTTCATTTCATTCTAAGGCTACTAAATTCAAATCCAGCGCCAACATGGTGTTTTAGTGCATTTTGTCATTTTTATTAAAACCTTGAGCCCAGTTTTCCACATTGCTACTTAGTTCAAATCGAGTGCGAAATGGTGTTTTGGTGTATTTTGTCATTTTTATTATATCTAATATTAGAGTTCTGGCTAGCAAGTCACAATTCATCTGGAATATGGCTAAAATCAATGTCCACATGACCTATAAGGTTTTAATAAAAATGACAAAATACACCAAAACACCATTTCGCACTCGATTTGGACTTAGTTGCCTTAGAATGAAATGAAGTACACCCTAAGAGCTTTGATTTGGCATGGGTCTCATCACTGTTGAGAAGCACTATCATATTTTTCAGTTATAGTAGTTACAAATATATATTATCTTTTTTTTGAAAACGTGCTAATACACCATGTTGGCGCTATATTTGAACTTAACTGCCTTAGAATGAAATGAAGTACACCCTAAGAGCTCTTATTTGGCATGGGTCTCATCACTGTTGAACAATGTGGAAAACTGGGCTCAAGGTTTTAATAAAAATGACAAAATGCACTAAAACACCATGTTGGCGCTGGATTTGAACTTAGCTGCCTTAGAATGAAATGAAGTACACCCTAAGAGCTTTCATTTGGCATGGGTCTCATCACTGTTGAACAATGTGGAAAACTGGGCTCAAGGTTTTAATAAAAATGACAAAATGCACTAAAACACCATGTTGGCGCTGGATTTGAACTTAGTAGCCTTAGAATGAAATGAAGTACACCCTAAGAGCTTTCATTTGGCATGGGTCTCATCACTGTTGAGAAGCACTATCATATTTTTCAGTTATAGTAGTTACAAATATATATTATTTTTGAAAACGTACTAAAACACCATGTTGGCGCTGAATTTGAACTTAGCTGCTTTAGAATGAAATGAAGTACACCCTAAGAGCTCTCATCTGACATGGGTCTCATCACTGTTGAGAAGCACTATCATATTTTTCAGTTAATAATAGTTATAAATATTTTTTTTTTGAAAACGTACTAAAACACCTTGTTGGCGCTGGATTTGAACTTAGCTGCCTTAGAATGAAATGAAGTACACCCTAAGAGCTCTCATTTGGCATGGGTCTTAACACTGTTGAACAATGCGGAAAACTGGGCTCAAGGTTTTAATAAAAATGACAAAATGCACTAAAACACCATTTTCGCGCTCGATTTGAACTTAGCTGCCATAGAATGAAATGAAGCCTATCTTAAGAGCTTTCATTTGATATAGGTCTCATTACTGTTGAGCAATATTGAAAGTGGGTCCAGGCTTCATACAAAGGTGCCCATGCTCCTTTGCTTAAATGTTTTTTATTTTAATCAAAATGTTTTATGAAATTCGGCCAGGCAATCTCCATATCCAATTTTAACCCTTTCACCGCCGACGCCGCAATAACAATTACTCAGTGTATAAATAATAAGTGTATAATAATAATAGTGTATAATACTACTCGCTGTTACTATACGAAGTGCAGTTTTGCATCATACATAATAATTCAAATTAACTTACGACGCTTGGTCAATAATGATCAGTCCTTCAAATTAACGAACAATAATTGTAGTAGGAAAATGACCGTCATTTTTGGTGTGAAAAATCACTGATGTTAATTTAATACTTTTACAATAATATATGAATCACTAAATAACTCAAAAGATAAAGAGATGCATTAAATTTATTTGTATAGGTAGTATAGGTATACATGTGTAACATGATACATAGATATGCACGTATGGATGGAAACGAGCTTAATATCGCTTCAACATGTTTTGCCAGATTGTGTATGAGTTATAGTCAAAATTCAATCAATTCAAACACAAAATTTTAGTCAATACGAAAATAAAGTCAAATAAGGAAAAATAAAATAAAATTTAGAACAATAAAATTAATAAAACTAAAATACAAAATTACACCTACATTATCAAAATTCAAAATTACTAGTTTTACTTCATACAGTTTACATAAACTGAACTTACTACATTTATTTACTCTGTGACTCCAACCCCTGCCCTGCTACCGTTTAGCCCGAGGCTGTGTCGACTTCCTTTATTTTATACGTTGGTCGTAAATGAAAGTCCTAAAAGGTTGTGCCTGACAATTGTTTACGTGTGTTTTTCGCGTTTTATACTAAAACGATCAGAGAGGATTTTCTTTAAGTAACATAGTAACATGGAGGATTTATGTTTGAACAGTAAAATAGTAATACCTAGCGTTTTGTAGTATAAAAAGACAAGATATTTAATTCCCTGATCATATGAATGAAATCATGTCAAACATCAATAATAATAATAAGTTTATTTCAGACTACAGTGCATAGTTTTGTTAGTATTCTTTTAATGTTAGTAACAATAGTGCTTAGGTAGATATGTTAGTATTGTTAGTTTTTACATAATTATATTGTTTGTTTGTTTTATTGTTGTTGTTTTTTGTTTTAACCATGAAACCTGGACTTAATACATTTTAGTCGGGAATTGTCAATTCACTGTGAGTAAACGGGGTGATTAATGCTCATTCTCTGTATCACACCTTCTCTGTATGAGAAGAGAACTATGCCCCGCAATGAGACAGTGCACTCAAAAAAGCTATTTTACTATTTTTACGTTGAAATACTTATATATATCTAGCTTGGTAAACAGTGGTAATCGCAGAAGGTTTTTATTGTTATCACTACATAGTATAAAACAAAGTCGCTTTTTCTGTCTGTCTGTCCCTATATATGCTTAGATCTTTAAAACTACGCAACGGATTTTGATGCGGTTTTTTTTAATAGATAGAGTGATTCAAGAGGAAGGTTTATATGTATAATACATGCATAATATAGTAGAGAAACACTGATAATTTTAGAGGTTTCTAATGTGATGTCGTAAATAAACACATTTTTTTGCGCTTACATTGTAAACGCTGGCTGAACCCTTCGAGATAGATTAAAATAATGTACTACAGTATTGTACGCCTTAAAAAGGTCTACAAAAAAGTCCGCGATGGTATATGTCTATCTCTTAGGGATAACCCACAATAACCATTTTCTATCTTTAACTTTTTTAAAAAGCTGTGAACGTTGTACCTATATAAAGAAATTTTATAGAATATTTAGTATCAGCATTGCACCCGTGCGAAGCCGGGGCGGGTCGCTAGTTATAAGTATAATAAAAAACTCAATATAACAACAACGTTTTTTACAAGCTAAGTTTGCATGAATATCTTAATAGCCATCGTACTGTCTGTAGATTCTGCTCTCGAATCTTCAATATAATATTATTATGTAAACTAAAACATCGAAAACTAAATACCATTCACTCGTGAACTACAAAATCTCCGGAACTTGGTATTTGGCACGTACGTTTCTCTCGACTCCGGTACTCCTAAGAAACGACATTTTCAACCCTAAAGGGGTGAAACAGGGGTTGAAATTTATTTTCGTGTAATCATAAGAAGCAAACTGTAGCACAATTTTAATTTGAAATTTTCGTAAAGAGATTACAAAAAAGGCACGATTTTAATATATGTAGACCTACCTTTTGTGTTAACAGGACGAGATGCCCCGGGCGTCGGGAGTGACAGGGCGATTTCCGGCCACCGTAGGCGCGGGCGTGCGGACGGCGAGCATCGGGTGGCTCGCCGTCCCATCAGAATCAGGCCTCGAAGAAATGACAGCATACAAGACGGGTCCCCGCTATGGCCAGTCCTGCCAAGGTTGCGGATTTTGTTCAAAAGACCTACCGCGGGCCTGGAACGCAAAGTGCATTAGGAGGAACACGGATGGGCTTTAGTCAGTAAGAGTCTGACACTCCCTTCTGCTCCGCCTGGAGCAAAAGGAGTAATTTCATGAAGTCTTAAAAAAAGGAGCTAGTAATGCTATAAAGAAACACTGTAATTTTCATTAACATTATTCCACGCTTGTATAAGCTTAATGTTTCTGTGATTTCAGGAATATAATTTCATTTTCATGTCTGTTAGGCTAGATATAAAATGTAAATATTCTCATTTAATATTGTGTGCTTCATTTCTGCGTATTTTGCGAAACTTAGGACGAACTGGGGGAATAGGTAGGGTAACTGGGTAAGTATTTAGTGTAGGTAGGTACTGTAGCAACCCCAAGACGTGTGATCATGACTTGACTCTGATTGAAACACTTCATGTATATTTATGACTGCGTATATTAAATCATTAACTTGTTATTTATACTAATATAACAAAGCTGAAGAGATTTTTTGTTTGTTTGCTTAAATGCGCTAACCTCTGGAGGAACTAATCAGTGGAATTGGAAAAAATATTTTTGCGACATTCGTAATCAATTTCATAATTTTTTAACAAACAAAATAATTCTCATCGCTCGCATCAAAGTTGATACTATCCTACGAGAATCGTACTTTTTTTCGTAAGATATTAGTAGCCTATGTACTATTCCAAACTTTGATCTATGTCTGTGCCAAATTTCATCCAGATCCGCTCGGCCGTTCTGACGTGATTTAGTGAAAAACATTCGTCGAATCTTTCGCATTTACGAGTATAATAATAGTAAGATTCCTAGATAAAAAGTAGCCTATTTGTGATATTCCACACTAATAATCTAACGTGCCAAAATTTCATCCAAATTCATTCAGCCGTTCGGGCGTAATTAAGTAACTTTCGCATTCACAATAATAGTAAAAAAAGTAAAAACAAGTGTGTTTTTTTTCAACAATTCTCAAGACTCACAAAATTACCGTCATACGACCTCACACTCATTCAACAACATAATAACACAAACCAAACTAACTTCGAAACAGACTGATGCCTCGATTTACGCTATATGACTTCGTTTACCGTTCAAACCGGGTGCGGTTGTATAATAAACGACTTTGGCGACGTCCCGTAAGATAGGCCGCCGGGACAAATCGACCCGCGCACGAGAGTGTTAAGTGTACCTTTACTTAGCGGTTAAGCTCCCGATTTGAAGTCGATTGGCTGTTTATGTTTGGCGATTGAAAGGGTTAATGTAGTTGAATAATAATACCAGCCTATTATGGTCCTACTGCAGGGCACCTTTGCCGTGCAGTAGGAAGAAGCCTTCTTCTTCACATACGAGTATTAACTATAAGTCCAAATTTCCTCACGATGTTTTCCTTCACCATTGTTAGTGGATTTATAGCTACAGGGCCATATTAAAGTTTATTTTTCGAAGTATTTTTGTTCATACCGTGTCGATGGCAGTCTACATTGATTGGCTCAAAATTTAGCAACGAGTTTGGCGCTATCAGCAGCCTCCATCAATAATTGCTGAAGGCATCAGGGCACACAGCACACGATAACAGAAGGCCAATATCCCTAATTAAAAACGTTCCTAAATCTAGTCACAATCTTGCCTCAGCGACAAAGTCCTGTCAAAAAAGAAACAACCTGTCAAAAGTGTAGGTAAAAATAGGGTCAGTTTTGACAGATTGAGAGTGAGATGAGAACGAAAACGTTTATAAAAGTTGCTAGTTTTGCCTCCTAGGTTTGTCTGTTTGAGGAACAGCACCACACTTGTATTTTAAAGCATTGATTGTTTAATTTCATCTATCTGATACCTACTCCCATAATTTGCTTCGTACAGAAATTGTACACGCAACCCATTATGTAGTAAGCCAATCGCCGACCATTAATTTAACAATGAGTAAATCGAATGTACAGTTAGCAACAAAAGTCGATTAACATTTTTGATTTTTAAATCCTAATTATTAAGTGTACTTAATAATTAGGATTTAAAAATCAAAAATGTTAATTAAACGTTGTTATTAAACGCAATGAACATAAAATTAAGATATAATAAACCCTTAGCTACTCGTATTACCTGAAATTCTGAAAGCCAGGACATTATGTGTTTAGTGTCTGTTTAAATGATATAAAAAAGTAACATTGTTAATCGACTTTTGTTGCTGACTGTATAACCTACCCAAATGTAAACTACGGACGTGTTAAAGCGGATTATATTATACACTACCTTTTGCCTGCGACTTTATCCATGGTTATAGAGTTTTTCTATCAGGAATTTCTCAGTAGCAGCCTCGGAGTCTGGATTTGTGCCCGGTTGATGGCAATAGGCACGTCCCCTATTACATGGGACTTAAACGTAACTGGCGAAATGTGGGCGTACTAATGAGTACAAATCTGCCTAACCCTTCGAGGATTACAGGCACGATGTTGTGTTATAAACGGAAAAATTTCTTACGGATCGCTGTTTTTAGTTTCTTTTTTTAATAATAAGTAAAGTTTATAGCACTCAGGGATAACATAGCTTCCTAAGAATATAAGTAATGCGTAAGAATTCTCGACATCTGACCAGTAGTTCTGGAGATTAACGTGTTCAAACAAACACACTCTTTAGAGTTATAATATTAGTATAGATATTTACCTACCTGTTTGGGATTAACATATTAAACACTTCATTCAACTAAGCAGCTTATCGCAGTTCACGGCTTAACATAGATAGGTAGGTGTTTACTTGTAGTTCAATAAAATAGAGCCCATTTTTTAAATGATTCATAACACAACGGATGAATCAATATGGCGGTTAGACAACTTTTTTATAGCAAAACTTATAATTCTTAATTATTTATATGTTCTATTAATTCTGAACTCCTAGTATTGGCCAAATTTCAACGATGGGGGTCTAGAACAAAACAGACTAATAATTTATTCGTCGGTTATTAAAGTGAACAGCTGTCTGCCTTTAAAAATCCAGACTCCAAGGCTGCTACTGAGAAAATCCTGATGGAAAAACCCAATAACACCCGACCTGGGAATTGAACCCAAGACCCAAAACCTCATGCTCAGCAGTCGCGCTTTGCGACCACTAAACCAAAGAGGCAGTTTTTTTTTTATTAGCGACGAAAAATGTGTACTACTAGAATCAAGTACCTACTGAAACTATGGTAATAGATTACATCACGACGTCCTTTCCGAGGTATTTAAAAATACATCATATACTTAAACATGAAACTAGGTACCAAAATAATTATTCCGTTTAAAAAAAAACGAAGATTTGTAAACATCGTCACATCGAAGGTTTTCTCTACGTGGAAATTTTAATTTTCTTTCATTTCAACATTGCAAAAACGCGCAGGGGTAAAAAAAGACCCCGCTGCAAATTATTATTAATTATTAAAACTGTAATTGGTCGGGCTCCGTCTGCCTTTGCTTTCCCAACCCTTTGACCGCTCACCGTATGAAGCTTTCAAATAAACCCGGGGTAATATTTACCCCTAATTAAAAGAAATTTGTAAATTTATTTGTAATATAATTATCGTTTGGATTTTTTTTAATCTTGTGGCAATGGTAAATGTGTTTTATATATTTTATGGTTTAAGTAATAGTGATTTTTATGATGTGGACTTGTTTGTGCTCATTTATTGAAAAAACAGTCTCCTATTTCATTAGGATCTCGGGTTAATTGGGTTGTTCGAAAATGAAATTGTTTTATTTAGAAAATACTGTTGTTTTCGTCGGTAACCTAAGTAGGTACATATTTTGTGATGGAAAAGGAATCGTTTTTCGACCTCGCCATAAACCTTTTAAACGGCACTGAAATTGAAGTATATGTAGTTATCGTTGTATAAAAAATTGTATAAGTTTTTTTTCTTTAAATCAGAAGTAATTAAACATATTTTTAGATTTTATTGGTATACCTGAAGACTGTAAGGCCCGGTTTCACCACCTCTGATTAAGCGCTAATCTTCCGATATATTCAAAAATGGAACAGAATTTATATGAAATTATCTACCAAGTAATTTAATCGAAACTTTACGAAAGGTGGTGAAATAGGCCCTAAGAGGAATTAATGAAAGTGATGAATAGCAAAACTTTCTTTTGTTTTAAATATTTGTCTTTTCTTTTCCTGCCCTGTATTTAAAGTAT
Organism: Hoplodrina blanda; assembly: GCA_949316365.1. NCBI lineage: Eukaryota > Metazoa > Arthropoda > Insecta > Lepidoptera > Noctuidae > Hoplodrina > Hoplodrina blanda. The sequence continues at coordinate 14,305,566 of OX438581.1, forward strand.
AGATTATTTTCTTAATTGGTTTTAGCTGTTGTAATTATTAAAGTAAACAAAATAAATATTACTTTTTGTTTTGTATTTCTATTATCTTATATTATCTGCTAAAGCAGATATACTAGTGTTAATAAAAACGTGCTAAGTACTCATAAAGTTCACACAGTACACAAAAAATAAATGCCACGAAAAATAATTCTACGTGTAAATATTTCTTCATTTACATGTTAAAACCAAATTGCTCCAGTAAATAAATATATATTTATTTTGATTAATTCAGTTTAACCCTCTAAACGTCTACGTACCTTAATACACCAAATAATACAATTTATACGGTGTAAACAAAAATATTCGCAACGTTATCAGAACGTTTGCCTTGTTCCTATGGGTTGCTGAAACAACATGGCGTCTACTACTTCGTACCGAAATTAATGTTGTTCCCCATCATATTTGACATGTTGGTCCAAGTTATAAGCTAAACGTTTTTAACCTTTATTTTTATTCATAATGTTCTTTCAACGTGAGGAAACTTATAGTTATTCAAGTCTGAAATTCCAAATCTGCCTTGTCGTTTCGTCTTGCCTCGTACCTTCTGTGTATGAAAAGAGGCTTTTGTCATACAGTGGAACACTAATAATAGGCCGGTAGGTAATTCTCTTGTCTTAATTGCCAACTCATTTCTATTTTGATAATATTCACATGTGTATGTGTATAGATCACAGTATGTTTTTTCTCATTCTTTCTTACCCATCATCTCATTCCATTCTTACATCTTGGACCCCAACAAAAACAATCGAGCGGCACAAACAAACGACTACTGACCCCAATTAAACCGCGATGAAGCGTCATGTCGGGACAAACACGTGCGTCACGGCACGTGTACATTTGAGGGTTAACTCATACAATTATGATTTATTAGGGATTCAAATGTTTTGTCCAGAAAATGACGAACGCAGATTAGAAGAAATTATAATTTGAGTTTCTTAATATTAATTGTCAGTAAAGTATAAATTCAAATTATTCTCAGTTGTATTATTCACATTTATTACAAAAGAGTAAGTATCGGGTTTCTCACTCATTCTTCTCCATACGAAACCACTTTGAGGAAGAAGCAATTAGAATTATTAGAACCAATACTTTTTTCTTTGGTATGATTTTTTTCTTTCTATACCGTGGTATGACGTTCAAAAGTGCCTTTTAGTGGTCTAATTAAAAAAAAATGATTTGACTTTGAATTCCAGAAGGCCAATTAAGTACTCAAAAACATTTAAAAGTTAGTTTATATGGCAAAAACATGTTTTCTAACTTACTGTCACATTTAGCGCCTTTTTATACCCATTATATTACTAAAAGTTTACCTTAAACTGTTATTAAAAGCAATCAAATTATTTCATTCAACCAAACAAACCAATTAAAAATCAATTATTTAAATCAGTTTCCCAATAAACAAAACATGTTTACACATAAGAGTCGTGACCTGAAATTGTCGTACGTTTTTCAGTTAAGCCATGAAATATGTATGAGATTGGAATTAGCCGGTATAAGGCGCGGCACAAATGATGGCTGTTTTACATTTTTATTACAACGACACTTTTCTTTTACGTTAGATTAAACACGCGTTTAGTATTCTCGCATGATTACATTCGGCTTAACAAGGGGCTTAGCTATGCGTTATTTGAGTTAGCCGAAAATTGGATATCGTTGAGACAAGAAGCAATAAAATGTTTCAAATAAAATGGATTTGTAAACAAATTCAAGACAATCCTCAAACATTTATTGTAATTTACACCATTTAAAGTCGCTTTTGATTTGTTAAGAAGTTTGACAGTTGTCAGACATTATTTACCGAAATTGTACGTTTTTAGGATTATTTACAAAACATAACGTGGACATAATCTCCAAAGGGTTAGGCAGAGGTGTACCCATTAGTACACCCGCATTTCACCAGTCAATACTTATAGTTAGTTAGAATTACTTTATGAATTTATTCCTATGTAATGAACTATGTATAAAATAAGGAGACTTGACAGTCTACCACGGGGGCTGACAAGACCTATTTAGCAATATTACAATCTAAACTTATTGTAATAAAGCTGAAAATATTTTTGTTTCTTTGTTTGTGCTAATCTCTGAAGCATTCGGATTGGAAAAGCTCTTTTTGTATATGATAGCCATGATCATGAGGTACCTTTTTAGGTTGTTAAAAATCTTCAAATGAGTCCTTCCGCCCTGGGTGGGACGAAAGGGACTGTCAGACTTTTACTGACTAAAACACCACCCTGTTCCTTCTGTAGCAATTTGCGTTCCGGGGCCACGGTATTCTGTTAAGACGTCCCGCGACCCCGGGAGGAATACTTAGTACCTAAAGGCATTTTTTTTTTAATGGTACAAGCCCGCCAACACTATTTCCACCCACTGCAACTCCTGAAAGCCAGAATCAACAGTGGAGGCCACCAGAAAAGCGCCGAGGCAATGAAGCTCGACGAGTCCCAGAGAAACGATTAACTGTCTTGGGTCCCGCAACGAAATTAATCAGAAAAGAATAGCGGAGGAGTAAGAAAAAATATAATTTCCACTTCCTAAAGGCTATATAAAATCACGCTATGAGGCAGTAGCGAAAGACTTAAAGCAGATAGTACCTACTGAGGCTAGTAATATTACAAAATAAACGATTCAATATCCGAAATTATAATATAAAAGAGTATTTTAATTACAAAGAAAGATTATCTCGGCACAGTAACCCAAGTACAAGGGTTACAGTAACTACTACTCTTATGTAGGTGTTCGTTTGATAAAAAATACAAGCATTTAACCATCAAAGTTACCTCCTACGCATTTTGTTTGAACACTTATGAATATTCGCGTCTAACCGTGTGTGAGAGTATTTCACTTTACATTTTAATAAGTTATTAACAATTTTAGGGAAGTATTTATCGGATCTAACGAAGCTTTCGCTTTCAATATAAATATATGGTAATATATGTATGGACTGCTTCGTTGGTTTTGTGATCGCAAAGCGCGACTGCTAATGAGGTCTTTGGTTTGATTCCTAGGTCGGGCAAAGTGTTATTGGGTTTTTCCATCAGGAATTTCTCTGTAGCCGGCTCGGAGTTTGGATTTGTGACCGGTTGGTGGCAACCCAATTAGCAAAAAAGTTGTAGATGTAGTATGTATTTATTTGCATTATACAACTAACAGACATGTAAAGGTTTTATAATAGTTTTGTAGACGTTCAATAGTTTTATAGTAGTGTTCAATCCTAAACATTAGTTATACATAATTATATTATTCATTTTGCTAGTTGGGAGTAGGTTCATACCCTATTACATGGGACTTAAACATAACTGGCGAAATGTGGGTGCACTAATGGGTACACCTCTGCCTAACCCTTCGAGGATTACAGGCGTGATGTTATGTAATATATATAAATATTAAATTAACCTGTACACGCGGTACCTACAAATGTCGCCTGCTTTGCATTTTTATTACACGAACACTTTGCCTTTTACGTGAGATTAAACTCGCGTTATGATTGCGTGATTATTTTGCGAGTATTTTTTTGAATAAAGAGCTAAAGATGGGTACGCATATTCTCGCGAAAATATTAATAAAATATGTGATAGGCTTTTTTTTTTCATTTTATTTTATAACAGTCGTGTGTCGTGCTTACCTAAAATTCATGATGGAAAGCCTAGGTAGGTAATAAGTACCTGTATCTATACTTAGTTAAAGCAGAAGAGTTTGTTTGTTTGTTTGTTTGAACCACTAATCTCAGGAACTACTAGCCTGAATTTGGTAAACTACGTTTAAAATGAAAAAGATTTGACACTTCACCACGAGGGCTGTCAGGTCGTAATTTGTAAATCTTGCTACTATTATCAATGCGAAAGTTTGAATGGATGGATGTTTGTTATTCAATCATGCCAGAATGGCTGAATGGATCTAGATGAAATTAATATAGATTATAGACTGGAATGGCACACATAGACTATATTTTTCAAACCGAAAAAAAATACAGTTCCCGTGGGATATCAACTTTGACGCGGACGAAGTCACAGGCAAAAGTAAGTATTAAAATATAATAATATGTTAAAATAATTCATACATTTTATGAAGTAATAATCTAAAAGTGTTTCAATTACGTACCTATATTATTTATCTCGGTACAAGTAACCCACGTATAAGAGTAACAGATAGGGTTGCCACCTTTTTTGAAAAGATATAGAGTATATTTAATTTCAAAGAGAGTAGGCACCTATATTTAATTGAAGAGTACCAACTTGTAAAAAAAAAATAGAAACTAAAACTAAATGGCATCAAAATTTTCTTCCGCATCGCCGTCAACTGTGAATGCGCCCAAAAGACTGGCGGCACTGCCACATTGGATGGCAATGAGCCTCTGGTCTTCTTAAAAAGAAGACAAAAGTTTTCACCTCAAAATACTCGAAAAAATTATTACCAATACTAAGTACTACTTCGCCGTTTTCTACTATGCCGAACTAAGAAGATGGAATGACACAAAAGTACCTATCGATGCATATAGCTTACCTTTTTAACTTTTAAAAAGGTATATCTGCCTTCATTCTTACCAAGGGATATCACTTGGTAAGACCCGGTTAACGGGTTGTGGAGGTCAGATAGGCAGTCGCTCCATGTAAAATAAGTACTGGTATTCAGCTGCATCCGATTAGACTGGAAACCGACCCCAACATAGTTGGGAAAAAGCTAGACAGATTGATTGGTTGGCATCCCTAGTTACAGCACCTACTTTCAAAAGCCTCGCAGTAAAATCTTCACTCTTCAAACACGCCAATCCGCCATACATCTATATATACAGAAAAATGAAATTGATGTGTCTGTTTGTCATATCAAAATAACAGGATTTTATTACATGCATATGAAACTATATTTATATTCGATATACTTATACCAGAAAATGTTATGTTTCTGACTGTTTGTTTAGGCTAATCTTCGAACGCCTGGATCGATTTCGAAGGGACTGGTAGATAGCTGATATTATAGGGAGTAATTTGTCTATATTACTTTAGTAAGACTTTTATTTTAGAAAATTACTTCTGCTTATAAAAATAACTCCGTAAATATAATCCCAATAATCTATCAACACACAGCTCAAACCACTGAACGGATTGCGATGAAATTAGACACGCAAATAGTTATTATGACTTTTCCAAAATTCACCCCCTTAGAGCAATAGCGCACTAGCGGCCCTGGCCGCAGCGGCCAGGCCGCGGCGTCCATCGAGATACATACCTTAGTATGAAATCGCCACAGAGCGCGCGCACCTGGCCGCACGCGGCCAGGCCGCTAGTGCGCTATTGCTCTTAGAGGATGAGACGGGGGTCCAAAGTTTGTATGGAGCAACGAGATTGACCGATCTTGACGGGGACGGTTATAAAAAGTAACATAAGCAACTTTTATTTTATAAAAAGAATTAGGGTTCCACGCAAAAAAAAACCCCGTGATAACCACATTCACGCGAATAAAGCCGCGTGTAAAAGCTAGTTCTTAACAATTCGTTTATAATCTTCAAGTCGTTATCATGATAACAACGCGTTTCATTGTTATTGTATCCGTTAAGTACTACGTTTCTTTGTTATTTTATCTGTGGTCGGTGATCTGTGCTATCATTGGCCGGTTTATCATCGAGTTTTTATGTTTGTTTTCGCTTTGGGTAGTTGAAAAAGGGGGAGTTTTATTTTGATTGTAATAGGGAGAGTTATTGGTATTAAATCTTGGTTCTTTTTTGCCCTTTTTAGGGTTAGTTCAAGATAGAAAGAGAGCTGTTTATCATGTATCCTACTAGTATTATAAACTCGCAAGATTGTAAGGATGGATGGTTTTTAATGATTTTTATATTTCTTATTTGATTATTTACCTACTCATGTACAATATTTTGCGCTTGCTATGTTATCCCATCACCACCTTTGGTTGGTAGTGGTACTGGTAGAGAATGTCTAAGGCATTAAGTCCGCCTTTGTACATTTTTGTTGCATAAAGTTTAAATAAATAAATGGGTGCATGAATGGCTGGATTCTTACTGTTTCGCGCTTTAACGGTTGAACTTTGCTTAAAAGCACACATAGGTAGATTTGGATCTAGCTCAATACAAGATACATTTTCATTTACCTTCTATGTATCTAATAAATAGCATAATAATATGTATGTATTTGTGTATCTATTATAGTATATTGTACTATTATACTTTTAATTTGCACCATTACATAGACAACCCCCATTTCATGTCCAAAAATTCACTGTCCATTCCAAGGTTGCCTGGAAGAGATCGCAGTAAGCGATAAGGCCGCCAATTTATTGAATGTTTTGTTGTTGATAGTTTATTTTTAAGTTATATATAATCTGGTGTACAATAAAGAATATATAAATAATAAATAAATAATAAATAATTTTATTCAGTTTTTGTGTTCTAAAGTCTAAAGTCTACCTAGACAAAGTCACAGGCAGAAGCTAGTATATTCATATTTTCACATCCAACCTACTTAAAAACACATCAAATACTACAGAAACGTAATTTCTGTCTAATAATACGTACGTGATACGTTGTTGTATCGCATTATAGGAAGAACAAAGAAAATCAATTTTGCATCTTATTGACATGTTCCAACAGTTCCAATTAATGTCGTATAAAGGGCGTGGGGGGGGAGGCTAGAAATAAGTGAAGGGAGACAGCGATTTCGCTTATATTTTATAACCTACCTCAAGAATACCTCGTTAGCCAAGTAGTTGAAGGCTCTTACACAAAACTGTTGAGTGTGTTGTAAGACTCTTCAGATTTCTGAATTGTCTTCTAAAGACTTCAATGTCAAATCATTTACTTTTGAATGTCATATAAAAGGGGAAAAAAGAATAAATCTAGATGCCCCTTCCAAAAGGTTGTTTCGTATGGAGAAGAATGGGCAAGAACGTACTCTTTGAAAATCTATGTTTTACAAAATTTGCATACAGGATCATACAGAATTACACGTGAAGGCAATGTACCTTATATAAAAACGACTATATTATAATCGTAAAAAGTATTAGTAACCCATGACTACCCCTTTCTTTTCAACCGACTTCAAAAAGGAGGAGGTTCTCAATTCGGCGCGTATGTTTTTTTTTTTTTGTATGTATGTTACCTGATTTCTCAGCCAATTATGAATAGATTTGGATGATTCTTTTTTGTTTGAAAGAATATACTTGCGAATAGGTCCCATAGAAATATTGTCATGATCTGAGGATGAACTTCGGAGACATGGAACGGAACTCCTTATAGGATCACAGTATAACTGTCGTAACACGTAAAATTGCTTAATTGCTTTGTTTATACGTGTAGTCGATGACTGACTGAAGGAAGAGAGGGAGGGGGTAACTCAACCCCCCTCCTACTACTTTCCAAAATTAAATAAATCGTGTGAGGTATTGTTTGAAAGGGCTTTTCGTAAGGATTTCAAACATTAACATACAAGCACTAAAAAGTGAAAAATAAAAAACTTTTTTACAAAAAAATAAAACCGCCTTCAAAAACTACAAAATAAAAAAAAACTTTAGTTTTGGAAGTCGGTGGCAATATCTACATAACAAAAAACAAAACCAAAGCCACCGACTTCCAAAACTAAAGTTTTTTTTTTATTTTGTAGTTTTTGAAGGCGGTTTTATTTTTTTGTAAAAAAGCTTTTTTTCTTTTCGGGTTGAAAAATTCTTATGAAATCGCCAATCCGCCTTGAGTAAGCGTGGTGATCAATGCTTGTGCCTTCTCTGTATAAGAAGAGGCTTTGCCCTGCAGCAGAACAATAATAGGTTGGTATTATTTAATATTATACATGTGAAAGTTACTCTTTCTGTTTGTTTGTAGGTATTTTTAAACTGAGAGTTATTAAAGACATACAATTTCAAAAAAAAATACAATATACGCACCACGAAATATGAGACTTGACAAGCGTCAGTAATGGGGAGCTTGTGCAGGTATGGATGTGCGAAATAGTTATCCAAGTGTATATGTTCAGGGATTTTTCGATGACATTAAGACTAAAATTCTTAACAATATTATAATATTTATAACTAGCGGTCGCCCGCGGCTCCGCCCGCGTGTATGTCTGTTTTCGCGACCCCTATTTCTAAAATAAAATATAGCCTATGTTACTCGCAGATAATGTAGCTTTCTAAAGGTGAAAGAATGTTTAAAAACGGTCCAGTAGTTTTTGAGTTTATCCATTACAAACAAACAAAAATACAAAAATTTCCTCTTCCTCTTTATAAAATTACTAGCACTTTTCCCACGACTACGTTCGCGTAATTACTAGCTGTCCGCCGCGGTTACACCCGCTTCTTTGGTTACTGCTCCGCTCCCGTAGGTCATAGCGTGATGGTTTATAGCCTATTGCCTTCCTCGATAACTAATCTATCTAACACTGAAAGAATTTTTCAAATCGGACCAGTAGTTCCAGAGATTAGCGCGTTCAAACAAACAAACACTGCAGCTTTATAATATTAGTATAGATAGTATAGTATAGATTATATTAATATTATTAGTGTAGACGAAATAATAAAGTTTGTGTAGCGTGTCAAGTATCATCTTTCGTGGCGCGTATTTTACCTAGGTACTGTTTTATGTTATGCTTATGCCTTCTCTGTATGAGAAGAGGCCTTTGTCCTGCAGCAAGACACTAATAAGCTGGATATTTATAGTTTCAACTAAGTCAATTTCGTGGCCTCTGACAGCTCCTCATGTAATATGCATGATGCTGTCTTCACTTTGACATTCACACTAGTATATTTTATTCGATAACATATTATTATAGGATACAATTCAATTTATTTTCAAGTAGCAGACGTTGGGGGGACTATTTCTAAGAAAAAGGCAGAATAGTAAAATATTTATATGTATAATATTAGCTGACCCGCCACGATTTCGTTCGCGTGGTATCCTACCCCGACCCCTATCCTACCGATACCCTAACCATACCTTACTCTACCCCTACCCCACCCAAACCCTACACCACCCCTACCCTACCCTACCCTACCCCTACCCTACCCTACCCTACCAATACCCTACTCTTACCCTACCGTACCATAACCTAAGGTAGGGTATGGTACGGTAAGGTATATAATAAAATTGAATAGGGATATTCAATATTGTTTTTCCTCTTACAAATGACGTTCAAAGGTGGTGATCTAATCGAAATAAATGATTTGATTGTTGACTTTGAAAACAATTTAAAACCAAATAGATGTACCTAGATTAAGACGGTGATAATGATGTACCTTTATGTGTGTAAATTATTAAATATTTATTATTTAATAATCTTGCAGTACCTACCTAATAGGTACAATCTATAAACTACAAATAGACAAATAACATAAAACAACATCCAAACAATTCTACAAATTCAAATAGAAACAATAATTAGAATCAAGATTCTATACTAAGCTAATTACTAATTCAGCTCGCTTCTGAATCCAGATCAAATGAGATCCAGCAACGTGCGTGCCCTATGCGAATGATCTTCATTAGGTACGCACTATCTACGTTGAAACCTACATTTAATTACGAATCTGTACTGTAGATATACCTTAGAAAACAATAATACAGGTCGGAATGAGGCCTGTTTTCAAAGAAAATAATCTTAGGTTATGTTTAAGTCCCATATAATAGGGGGCACCTTCAACCGGATACAAATTCAGACTCCGAGGCTGCTACTGAGAAATTCCGGACCGAAAAACCCAATAACACTTTGCCCAACCTGAGAATCGAACCCAAGACCTCACGCCATAAATATTAGTCAAATTGAAAATGGTTCTTGCTGGATTTTCAAAAGAAACAATTTAAAAGTATTAAATGAAACATTAGTTGCGAGGATTAAAAATAAAAATTACTGTGTCCTAAGTATAACAAACATAGATACATACAAATAGGCTGATAAAGACATCACCCTTTGCATCGCACAGTCGGGTAAAAAGTGTTCAGGTGGATTTTAAAAGATTCCATTTAAGTTAGGCCATGAATAATTTTGTTAAACAAATTGACTTAAGATCAACATTAGTGCTATTAAATCACTCCCAGGGAACCTATTTAGAATTGAAATTTTCAACGATTTAAATATCTAGTGACAGACTAATTAGAATAATCTGAAATGGTGAATTTATTTTCAAGTTAACATCATTAAAATGTCTGTAATAAAATTGTGTTGAAAAGAATAGAGAATTCATAAAATTCAGTTGCTTGTTCAAGCAGAAATTAATTTTAGAAAATACTATAGAAACATACGGGGTGTAATACGACACATCACATTATTACCCAGTTACTGGGTTGTGGAGGTCAGATAGGCAGTCGCTCCATGTAAAATACTGGTATTCAGCTGCATCCGGTTAGACTGCAAACCGACCCAAACATAGTTGGGAAAAGGCTAGGCAGACTGATTGCGACAGTATAGAGGTCAGTGTTTTTCAGTCTTTTCCCTGACGACATTTGAAATTCTGTTTGTCCCTAACGACATTTCAAATAAAACATCGACCTTTGGAAAGTGACAATCGGCTAATTTCGGCTTCGTAGAGCGTTATCTCTGTCGCACGAAATACAAACAGTCCGGTATATATTAAAAGCTGATATTCACCCTCAATAAATAAAGCGCTTAGTTAATAAGCACTAAGCGTTTGGAGAGCTAACCCAACAATGCTCGGCGATCGATGCAATCTGCAATACAGCTAATATGCTACTGAATAGGGTAGCTGTGGTTTTGTGATTTGAGAGGTTGAGTGGTATTGAAACTCGTTTAAACTTTGATATTTATTTCCTCACTAGCAGGGTTGCGTATTTTGTTCGAAAGAGTTACCGCAGCTCTGGAACGTAAAGAGCATTAGGTGAAACACGGATGGGTTTTAGCACTCCCTTCCGCAGCAGAAGAAGTAATTTGGTGACATTCCATTCTTAAAAAAAATATAAGGTAAAAAAAATAGGGTCTAGAATCATGTAGGTACTTACTGAAAGTCTGAATCTATAGTAAATTATTTTATGATGTTCTTTCCACCTTGTATAAAAACAAACAGTCTCTGAATTACTACTAATACTACTTGACCTATGAAGCTGAATTTTAGCTAGGATTTTCAAGTAGTAGACGTCAGCTAAAAAACGGATTTTGCGACAGGGCCGCATTAAGGTGGGCTTCGACTTTCACACTAGTATTAAGAAAAAGTTGAGCGAGTTTCTCTCGCCAAATAATATGCATCTTTCCATAACTGATGGGGCTGACATGCCTAAAAAAGATAAAAGTCCCTAAAAAAATTAAGAGAGAAAATAAAAAACAAAAAAGCTTTCCATAAGTCGGGAAGTTTTTAGCGGTAATCTCTGTAAGTATTGGTCCAATTATACGATATGTTTTATAGTTTTGACTTCCGAGTGAACAAAACCGCGGGAAACAGCAAGAAGAGTTGTATAAATTGAACCGTTATACACGGGACTGTCCGTTACACAATGACGTCACTGCATCAATTCAAAGTGTGTGTCCAGTATAGTTTAGTGCAAACAAACCAGTCATGTTGGACCGCACAATATTCAATGGAACACGCTGTGTAGTTGTGGAAGTTGGACTTGTTGGCAGAAAGATGGGTTGTTGGTTGTGCTCGGATGTGTACATAATTATCTATGCATATAAAATGCTTTTTCTTGAATTAATGACTGACTGACTGACTGACGGATCAAACCGCTGATCGTAGAGACCTGGAACTTCTAGCGTGTGTTCTTTGTATGACATAGGCATCCGATAAGAAAGGATTTCCCAAAACTCACCTCCATGGGGATGAAACAGGGGTCCAAAGTTTATATGGAGAAACCAACTGACGAAGTCACGGGCAGAAGCTAGTTTGTTATACAAAAGAAGGATGAATGTGTAGGAAAGGCAAGTTTAATAGGTAAACACCGGTTTATACATATCTAGTTACAAATACTAATATAATAGGGCTGAACAAAAAATTTTGCTCATTTTTAGGTATGTTTAAACGCGCTAATCTCTGGAACTCCCAGTCGAATTGGTTAATTTTTTTGTATAATGATAGAAAGATTCATGACAAATAGTATCCCTTTTAGAAAGGATGTTTCGGTTTCAATTCCTGCGCCAAACCAACATTTGTATGCCCTGCAGGTACCTCTTTGTGCCGGGTTTGGTTGTTTGTGTATGTTAGTTTACATGTTTGTAAATTAACCCACGTTACAAAAGAAATTTCTAGTGTGGGGCAACGTTTAACTTAATTTAAACTGTTACATTTTAACCTGAAACTTATGTCACGACTCATAAAACATACAGACAGATCTATTATTATTTAACAACATACTTCTACTTTATGGAACAACTAAAAGCTGCTCCTCAGTTCCATCATTATTTCCAGTGATTATTGTTAAAATTCTCCCCACCAGTTACCCCCCACTACGGAATATAGTCGTAAACCGCTTTTACGCTCGATATAAAGACCGTTTTGTACGACAAAGTATGAAACATTGTGCGTTTATACAGGGATGGATTGGAAGCAAAAATATCGAAAAGAATGTTAAATGGTAATGAGCCACATTATGTGTATTCAAATACAGGACAGAGCTAAATGTTAAGGTGTGAGTGAGATAGATGACGTATGCTAGGTAAAGATTTATGCTTGACGTGACATGAAGGTTAGAAGCAATATTTGAATGTGATCGTAATTTTTGTTATTAAGATTTATTTATCTATTTAATTTTATCTCTAACAGAGGCTGCACATTGCATAAAATATTAAATCCCTGAACAATTATACTTGTGTGCTCCTCACATGAGATACAATAACGTACGTAACTACTTATATTAGAGATGGGCCGAATGTGGTTTGAACCAAATCCGAACTTCGGCCGAACATTCGGTTAAAATGAAAAGTTCGGCCGAACTTCGGTTTAATTTCAAGCGCTTTCTCGAGAGCGACACGTCGTGACTTGTTTACGCATTTACTTCAATATTATTGCTAGATGTACCCCGCCCCCACACCGCGCTCCCACCGCGTGGCCCGGGGCCGGCCGATCATTAGCAAATACGTCATCAGCGTGTCGCGTGCGATTGTTTACATTAAACAAAAATAATTGTTATAAGTGGATTGACGAGGTTTTAGGTGATAAGTTTTGTTACTGACTTATTGCAAAAATGAGTGCAAGGAAAAAATCAAGTGTTGGGACATTTTATACAGAAACTGACCAACTAAATAAAGTGAAATGTATCTTATGTGATTCGCTGATATCGCGTGGTGATTGAAGTGCAAGTAGGTATTATTTTTCTTGTGCCGAATGTTCGGCATCTGAACCGAATTTCGGCCGAATGTCGAAGTTAGGTTCAAGCCGCCGAATTTCGGTTGAACCGAATGTGAACCGAATTTCGGCCCATCCCTAACTTATATAGATTATTATACTTAATATAAAATCCTGATCAGACGATGGCGCACTTACCTACTACCTATAGTGCCAAAAGGGTACAGTGCCAAATTGATAACGCTACTGATGCCACTATTAATGTGGCCACCTACAGGACCCAAAAAAATAAAGTATTATATAAAATCGACTAGAAAAGACGGAGAAAACCCAATCAAGTCCGTCCCTGTACTTTATCACGTACACAGGTTTACAGCCCATTTATTTAGTACCTACAAGAATTGTTATAAAACGTTGAACGTCTCAGATGTGATATACCATTAACATTTTGACTTTTTGTAAGTACTGTTAATTTTTAAGGGATTCATTTGAATGTACTCCGCTTTCTAACAGTCTTTCTTTTTAAAAAATGAGGGCTTTCTCTGAATATGTACCCATTTAAAAAAGGTACTTTTGTGAAAAGGTAAAAAAACTGGTATGATTTTCATCCGTGCCTCCATCTATGTTCATCTATCGCCCCGGCTTCACATGGGTAAAATCTTGCCCAGGAAATTACGAACTAACTGACCGACTCCTTGACAATAATTCAAAAGAGCCTGTCATTATTTTAATTGCAATAAATGTTTTGAAGACTTTGAACACAACAAAAAAAAACAGCCAAATCCATGCAACCGTTCTCGAATTTTAAATACGAGTATATAAAATAATAAAAGCAATATAAAAGTGTGTTTGAAAAATATATATTATTAAAAATAACTTGTTTCAAGAAATGGCTTGTTACATTTCAATAAGCCCTCAATGTTGATTTCATTAATATTAACGTAGCTAAATGAAGTAAAGACGTAATAAATTCATCTCGCCTGCTATCTTCCCTTAATGAATCTGTTTGATGACTCTTAAGCCGCTTACTTCGGTAATAATATGATTAACATCGGTATAGGCACCTTAATATAGTCTCTTAAAATGATACTAATTATCCATTCTACTATTATAATTATATACCTTAGTCTTAGATCGGAGGCGATAGGCGGCGGCGACCTCTCGCATCCGGGCCTGGTTCAGGCCATGCTCCGGGGCGAGAGGGAATGGGATGCAGTCACCTCCTTCTGCGAAGCAGTAATGCTAGCTAAGGAGGAGGCGGGCCACGTGAGGGAGACGACATCCTCCACCTCAGCTGTCAGCACAGGGACGGGACCCCAATAGGGCCAAACGCCTGCCTGGGTTGCGGGACGTCTTGACAGGATACCGTGGCCCCGGAACGTAAAGGGCAACAGAAGGAACAGGGTGGTTTTTTAGTCAATAAAAGTCTGACAGTCCCTTCCGCCTCACCCAGGGTGGAAGGAGTCATTTGATGATTTTTACAAACTAAAAAAAAAAAGCCTTAGATGGGGCCATCTCATACCTACACGAGGCTGTATTTTCGTCACCGGGAATAGGCAAGTACCTAAGTATGTGCATTTTAATATTTCATATTATACTTTCTAAGTTTATATTGGACATCACTGATAACGATGAAGGAAAATATAGTAAGGAAAAATAATGAACTTTTAATTATTAAAAGTCTAAAATCGTCAATCTGCTTTAAGCAAACGTGGTGATCAGTGCTCGAGCCTTCTCTGTATAATAAGAAGACTTGTTCTGCAATAGGAGAGTAATTAGGCGAGTATTATTTAAGACTACTTACTTCGTTCGCGTGGTTTTTTATAGTAAAATATAGCCCAAAGTACTCAGTGATAATCAATTTTCAAAATCAGTTCAGTAAATCCAGACATAACCCCCTCCAACCTCACAAATGCCTCTTAATAATATTAATACCTATAGATACATACATGTATAGTATAGAACTAAGTTTGTGTTTGTTTGTATGTATTTTTAAAGTGAGAGCTGTTTCAGACATTTCTCTTAAAAAGAAACACCGAGGTACCTACTTTTACCTACTATTAAAAAAAGAAATCATAAAAAGTGGGTACTACTAAAAAGCAGAAAATAAAAAGAATAAAAGGTAACTCACTCTTCAATGCATCACAAAACCTCGTAAACATGACACAATATCCTTTACACACATGTAATCAAATATTAAATAATTCATACTCCCATTCAAACACACACAGATTGCTAATGCTGCGTACAGACTGATGTAATGTAACATGCAATGTAACATGAAAGGAGCATTTCATCAGTGTGGACGCAGCGTGTGCACGAACCGAACATGTACAGTTAACAAAAGATAGCTATAGGAACTGTGCGTTGATCATGCGCACGCTACGAGCATTTCAAGAGATAGGTATCCAGGGCCGTCAGATATAGTTGAAGTTTTCTTAGAAACCAATGGATGTTTTTAAATGTAAGTAATTTAATTTAAAAAGTAGATAATAAAAAAATCACTAGTTAGGTCAAGTACCTAACAATCGAAGACATCCATCGATTTCTAAGAAAACTTCAACTATATCTGACGATCCTGCACACTCTATCTCTTTTGTTGACTGTACAGTCGCGGTCATAAGTGGAGTAGCAATTTACAAAGCAAATCGATTGACACTTTGGTTAAACTTACGATCTTTCAACGTCGTGTGCCAATTTTGAGGTGTACGTAGGTACTGTGTTATTACGTTCAAAAGTGCCTTTTATAATGGCCTAATTAAATAAATTATTTGACTTTGACTTTAACTTTGAATACATCACTTATACACACAGATGTAGCTGTATGGCCTGTACCCCGTGTTCACAGCAATTTAAACTTTAGCATGCTACTGCACTTATGACCCCTACTGTACCTACTAGCACACTGCTCGCCCCTTGTGTTCCTTCGAAAAATCGATAAATCAGGGATCGATTCGCGGCTTGAAATGCTCGTAGCGTGCGCAATGCGTCCAGACTATGAAAATTTGTTACAAAGTGTGTTACATTGCATGATACATTGCACTAATGTGGACATGTCATGTTACATTTCAACAGTCTGTACGCCCCACAAGCCAAAGACATTAAATATAACAGCGCACGGTTCGGGGCTGGCCACAAAAACTCGTAATCCTAATACAATATGTAAGACCGCAAACCATAACCTTTTACTCCGGTATGGCTATGAATAAATAAATCTCTTTAATTTTTCAAGGCGCCGTATGTTTAGGGTGGTTCCCAATGGCATGGGAGAGTTTTTAAACGGTTAAAATGGTCTGAGAGCCAACGGTCGCCTTAGCTACGTCAAAGTCAAATAATAATACCAGCCTATGAATTTTTGAGGATAGAAACACACTCATTTGTTTTTGGAACGAAGTGCCTTAACAGTGCTTGCGGTAGGCGACTTTCCCTTTGTTTCTCTCAGTCCTTTCTATGATATAGGGAGGGGTGTGGGGGTATGTGCGCGCAAGTATCGAAATTCGAGCAGCAAGCATTGTGCGCGACCAGCTGTATAACCTCAATTCTAAATATGTTTAAGCTTTTTTAGTGTTTTTCTTTTAATTCATACGGGATTTCGATCCTAAACCCGCGACCGCACCATCTATTTTTTGTTAATACTTGCATTTTCTGTTAAACACCCTGTATACTCACCCAAACGTATCTTACGGATATAAACAGCGCGTAATGTTTTATCTAAACGCAGGGTAACACCTAATATGATTTATTTTCGGATATAATTTTACATTCACCGCTATAACATTTCCAATTTATATCCCACATTATTTGCTGTTCCCCTTTATTGCTAAACGAAGATTAAATCTCTAAATATAGAAGATATTTTCGTATACAGGGTGACTATTTTTATTTGTTGAATCAATTTGGATTCTATACCTGCCTTTATTAATGGGGACTGACCAAGTATGCAAACACAGGTGGATTCCCTCTTTCCTCACTCTCAAAATAGTCCTATAGGGCAACAATCCGAACGGGGAGAGATCAGGCGCATGACCAGCAGGTCTTACGTGCTTTCCGAGGCAAGGGGGTGTCACACCTTCAACTTCCAAACTCCAGGCTGCGATAGAAAAATTCCTAATAGAAAAACCTAATAACACCTTTTGCCTGACCTGGGAATCGATCCCAGGACCCTCATTCAACCAGTTTATCTATACAGGATGCAAAAATATTAATCATATTATAGCCATTAACTAGCAACGCTTAGTAACGCTCTAGCAATGCTCGTTTCTCTGGGACTCGTCGAGCTTCATTGCCTCGGCGCTTTTCTGGTGGCCTCCACTGTTGATTCTGGCTTTCAGGAGTTGCAGTGGGTGGGAACAATGTGGCGGGCTTGTCCCATTAGCAACACTTAATGCCCATCAAACTAATTAACTTTTACAAAAATTATTGAGGAAAAATGACTTTCATGTTTGGCGTGAAAAATCACTATCTATAATATAGTGCGCGAAATATTATGGTCATGCTCACGTGTATTTTTTTAAATCCTTAAACAAAGGTACTCCTTGATATGTATATTACAGTACATAAAAGTACACCTTGATAAGAATATACAGTACATAATACATTGAGTAATCACTTTCATCAAATTGCATGTAATTTTCTGAAATAGGTACGTTACATTTAAATAAGTACACAGTTCACCTGAATAAAAGAATAATTTTCCGACTACACCTGAAAATACCAAAACGATACTTATTACTATAGCAATAAGTATCGTTCTGGTTTTTAGCTATAGCTATGACGATTAATTGAGTCTTGTCTGCTGACACTGTACACCATTAACCAAAATGACGTCCCAACTAGCAAAAAGTTGTATTGTATTTAAATTATACAACATACAGACATGTAATGGTTTTATAATAGTTTTGTAGAAGTTAATAGTTTTATAGTAGTGTTCAATTCGACGCATTAGTTATATTATATATTATTTATTTTGCTAGTTGGGGTCTCATATCTTAAAAACTGTCCAGTGCAAATTTCAGCTCTTGTGTATCACGCTACGAGCGCCTCTCTCGGTCCCCGTTCTCGTCCTACCCCCGTGCCCCTGTACCCCACAGACGGGGACTCTTGTAAACCTATAGCAATATTACGGGACTTTCAGCAGCTCATTTTGAAAGTTATAAATGAAGCCATCTGTTCAGGAGTCAGAACAACTATAATATTTCAAAACATATTTTCTATTGTCTTCGCTGAAGTTGAAATATAAAAGCTACCGTTGTAGGAAATAAAACAAAAGTGTTTGAGAATTTTGTTTTGTTCTTTACTGCCCCGTTTGTAGAGTTCGATACCCAGGTCGGGCAAAATATTACTAAGTTTACTGTTTATTTTATCAATATCTACCTATTATTAATACCTATTAGGTAAGCAGAGACAAATCCAAAACTGTTACTTGACAATACTTTCGAAACTTTTAGCTTTCTATGACTCGACAAATAAATTTAAAAAAGAAATACTAATCATTGACTGGCAATATGTGTGTGCAGATCTTGAGGAAACTCGCTTTGTGACAGACGGACAAAAACTGTTTTTTCCTTTTGCGATACACAACTCTAAAACTACAAAAGTCTAAATCCTACAAATTTTAAAGAAACTTCTCAAATTGACTAAAAAACACAACATCAAAATAGCGGCGGGCCCACCTCTCGATAAAATTATGTTCTCGTAAAGAATCGATTAATAACGTCGCCGGGGGTCGTGGTGAGGGATGAAACGTCAACTCGATTACAATAGGGCATTATTTAACAAGCCGTAGATGGTGGGGACACACGGGAGTATATTGTGAACGGGAATGCTGCTGTTATAAGAACATTCAATGAATTTCTTAAAATAAACTAGTAGGAAGTATAAAATTCTTGACTGCCTCGTTCATCTAGTGTTCGCAAAGCGCGACTGCTGAGCTCTTCGATTTGATTTCCAGGTAGGGCAAAGTGTTACCGGGTTTTTCCATCAGGAATTTCTTAGTAGTAGTCTGGATTTGTGCCCGTTTGATGCAATAGGCTCGCCCCCTATTACATATAACTTAATCATAACTGGCGAAATGTGGGTGTGCTAATGGGTTCACCTCTGCCTAACTCCACGGGGATTATAGGCGTGATGATAAGTTATGTAAAAAAAACAGTTACAGTTGCCATCAAAATCTAAACTTGTACGTTTCCAAATCTCAAGATTCCCGGTGGTATTCTTGAGATTTTACGATGCCATTCAGCACTTTCTCAACTCAATTATTCTTTGTCTGATATTCTTTGATGCAACTCATTTTATTAGGGTTTTTAAATTGCCTGCCTAGTGGTCGCAAAGCGCGACTGCTGAGCATGAGGTCTTGGGTTCGATTCCCAGGTCGGGCAAAGTGTTATTGGGTTTTTTATTCAGGGATTTCTCAGTAGCAGCCTCGGAGTCTGGATTTGTGCCCGGTTGATGGCAATAGGCTCGCCCCCTATTACATGGGACATAAACATAACTGGCGAACTGTGGGTGTAATAATGGGTAGGTACACCTCTGTCTAACCCTTCGAGGATATACAGGCGTGATTTTGTGTATCTATACTTCAATATTATAATGCTGAATAGTTTCAAATCTGATTGAAAAAATCTTTTTGCGTTATATAAGCCTGTTTATCGAGAAATATTATAGATTACATTATATCACGCTACGACCTACAGGAGCAAAGCAGTAACCAAACTGAACGCGAGTGAAACCCCAGGTTATAACTAGTAGAGTCGATTATCGAAACAATTTCGCCACGAAAGAATAGTAGTCTCAAATGTTCGCTACAAACCCAGCTTATTATTGATCCCGCTCGACATAGATCCGTCACGCTTAACGAGTATCCATCCAATAATGTGAGGATTACGTCAAAGTTATCTGTTATTACGATTTTTTTCCCTTGAACATATGGTATGAGAGTTCAATTCGAGCTTTTGAAGATATCGAGTGCCTAGGGAATTATTTTCGGAATGAGATTTGTTGTAATATACTTTTCATGTTTGTTGGGCGTGATGTTATTACTTTTGAGAAGGTTTTTTTGTTGTTCTTTCTTCGTGCATGTAATACTAGCTTCTGCCTGCGACTTCGGCCTCGTAGTTGTTTTTTTTTAATCACGTTAAGTTATGAGCTTGGTTTTTGCTCCGCTACCTTGTGTCGTAACGTGATGTCATATTAGGATACATAATTTTTCTTCTCTAGAATATCGCGTGTACCGCATAGGTACATAAATACCGTTTTGGATGTCAAATCTGTTAGCTCGTAAGACCAATTGCATGAATATATAAGCTCATAGATAAGCGCGCGCGCACACAATGCCAACACTGTACGGGTGGCTGTTCTTGCTATCATATGCAAAACTATTTTTCCAATCTGACGGGCAGTTCCAGATATTAGATCCTTTAAACAAACAAACAAGATATCTCTTCAGCTTTATTTTTATTATTATATTAGTTATATTAGTATAATATAAATATGAAAGTTGTATTAGCATATTGATCTAACTCTGAAATAGAACGATGTTTACTTAAAGTGTGCACAGTTTTATTTGCTATTTTTTGTTTTGTATTTCTATTAAAGGGTTCTTTCAATTGTTGGGTATAGGATTGCTACGGCACGGCAGCGGTGCGAATGTCATACGGCACACGGACTATTGTCTTTTATTTATACAGTTTACAGCCTTAAAACCTACCAGGAGATATATATTTTTATTAATTGTAAAAACTTAATTAGATAAGAAATGGTTAACACAAACTGATAGTGAGGCATTGCCTTTTAAAGCATAATGGCTGTGTAACTCATCATAGCTCATGATTAAGGCAAATGTTTAATAAATGAATAAGAGCATTAAAAAAATCATCAAATGACTCCTTCCGCCCTGGGTGGGGCAGAAGGGACTGTCAGACTTTTACTGACTAAAAAACCACCCTGTTCCTTCTGTAGCTAAAGTCAGAAGGATATGGGGTAAGATAGAGAAGTTAGACCGGTACTCACAAAGAGATCCGTAATATTACTAAATAATTAATTATTAATAATTTGTCTATATAAAGTGCGTAATACAAAACCTGTGTCGATGATTTAAACCGGGTCTACAGGAGACCTAGAGAGATAATAAGACTTGCTTGGTTTAATTTCTAAAAAGGACTTTAGATAAAAAAAAAAACTTGATGACTGACTTTTTCCAAGCAAATTAAAACTTCTAAGGATTTCTTAATTTTCCGACATACCTACCTTATGTAGGTATCTATTAATCAAGAGAAAAAAATTCTAACTTTGAGCTCGGTATTGTCATAACAAAAAATAATTACTTAGAAAAATAATTATTATTTTTCTTGTCTTGATGATAGGATTGTATTCTATACACAATCGTAAATTTTCACCGTTCAAATTTTCGTGGTGCCATCAATTTTCACTGCAGGAAGACAGTCCCATAAAAGAGTACTTAATATCGAACGCTCGTAATAGAATGTTCCCATATATGGGACAATAAAGGTGAAATGGCGGATGCAATTCGCAGTATGGCGTTATTAGCACACGAAATTGATACTGAGGGAGATACATGAGCGCGGTGACGCAAAAATATTCAATTCAAATCGATATTCGAAATGGAAATTTACGATTGTCTAATGACATTTTGGTTTTAATTTTATACGACAAGCAAAATTACTTAGTACCACCAGTTGATATTAATAAAGCCCTTAAACTAAATCTTACTACTATCCATACTAATATTATAAATGCGAAAGTGAGTCTGTCTGTCTGTTACCTCTTCACGCTTAAACCGCTGAACCGATTTTGATGAAATTTGGCATAGGGATAGTTTAAGAGCCGGGGAAGGACATAGAATAGTTTTTATCCCGGAAATCATCCCCTAAGGCGGTGAAATGGAGGGTGGAAGTTTGTATGCAAGTATAAACAAGTTCCATGCGGACGTAGTCGCGGGCAAAAGCTAGTAATATTATAAAACTGAAGAGATTGCTTGTTTGGTTGAACGCGCTAATCTCAGGAACTGCCAGTCGGATTGGAAAAAATATTTTTGAATATTATAGCCAAATTCACGAGAAATAATGTAGCAGTATAACATCACGCTACGGACCCACGGGAGCAGAGCAGTGGCCAAAGACGTAACTTAACGTGAGTGAAAAAAAAACACGCGGTAAAATATGTCAATATTTTAAGAGGTAAAGATTGTGAGTTTTGTGTAGTTGTAATCTCTGGATCTACTGAACCGATTTTGAAAATTCTTTTGCAATTTGGAAGCCACGTTATCACTGAGTGCTGTAAGCTATAATAATAATAGCAAAAAATTGGGATCCGTCAGAAAAATCACGCGAAAGAAGTTGCGGGGAGAGTGCTAAGTATTTATATAAAAATAAAAAAAATATTATTATTATTGTCACTTGTCACTATTCGTAAAATATTAAAATTATTGTCACTTGATGATATATTCGTAAAATATTATTATTATTGTCACTTGATGACATATTCGCAAAATAACGAATGATTTTGAAAATACGTACCAGAATACCTATAAAAACTCTCATAAAATAAAATTTCCTTTCACGGTCACCAAGCACAGGGATTATTAATCAAATTTCCATGCGATGGGGAAGATTAAAGAAATTTTAAAGGTTACAAAGGAAAATTCACCTTTTTATAACCGTTGATACCTGTTTGATTAACGTTTTTTACGGTAGGCGCAAGTAATTAAAATATTTTGGATTTTTTTTTGCGGTATGATTTTTGTTATGGTTTATGAAAATTGATATTTTTTTATGTGGTTGTTTGTTTTTCGGGATGATGAACTCCGCGTTTTATCCGGGTGTAGGTACTTGTGTAATTAACAAGTCGTGTGTTCTAAGTAATGGATTTCCAGATACATTATTTTTAGATATTGATTTTATTATTTCTTTCTCTTTACTGCTTTAAATAGTGGTAATGTTTGATTGAGCGCTTTGTGAACTCTATTAATAATTGTTTATTGTTTAATTATAATTTTGTTTTAAAGTATACCCATGAGGCTGATCACAGCATGAACTCACTGTATGTTGTAAGACCTATATCGTAACCTGTGTATCACAAATAAACTGTTTGATTTGATTTGATATTTTCACATTAACAGACTGCCTCATTGGTATAAGTAGTGGTCGGACGAAAGTGTTATTGGATTTTTCCACCAGTAATTTCTTTTTAGTAACAACGAATTAGTCTGGATTTGTACCCGGTTGATGGCAATAGGCTCACCCCCTACTACCCACTTGCACGTTTTGGGTGACCATAGTCACAAAAAAAAATCTTGACACACACGTCATGGATACCACAGTTACAATTATGAGGGAAGCACGGAAACATGAATTACGGGTTGATTACGGGTTTTTCGTGTATAGGGCTATGGTTTTTAGTACAGAGGAATAGTTACAGATGGCTCTAAAACTAAGTGCGGTACATTATTCAACACTCTGAGGTTGGTACAACGACTTGAAGTCAAGTGTGTTTTCTGTGTGATTGCGGTGAACGTGTCGCTGTAATTATGTCGTAAGTGCTCTTGTTTTATTACTTATTTCTAAAAGTGTAATATATTACAATTTTCTAGACAATGTACACGTTACAATGGTATATAATAATCATACTCTTTTAATCTCCAACGTTGTTAAATTTAGCAAAAGAAGTGTTCGAGTGCCGTTTTTAGAGGTTACCGGTCGGTTTTTGGTTTGTTCACGGACTGTAGAAATGTTGTGCAACAGAAATGACGCCCTAATTTCATGAAATAAACTATCTAGAATAATAAATTACATACAAACAATCAATTACGTTCATATTTTTTAGCAGATTCAACGAAATGAGTAATACGATACGCACCGTTCAAGTGCCTGTGACTGGAGTAACCAATAACGTTTGTAAAAGTAAGGTTTGTGCAGACGAACTTTTGGTGGAGAATTTTTGAGGCTAGCTGAACTCAAAAATTCGTGTTTTGCTTGCATTGTTAGTGTTGGTTTTATAATTTGCATTTTTTTTCTGCACTGCACTGAAATAATACGGTATTAACTAGCACATGTTTTTCCATTTGCACAGTAATAACTACTGCTTATCTCTTCGATCAACTATAATGCTATTGTTAAAAATAAAACAAAGTAATAATAAATAAAAATGTATTTATTTCTTATTAAAATAATAATAATAATAATCATTAATTTATAAAAAGGGGCACATTTACAGTAAAATATATTGACAATTAAAAATAGAGCACAGCAAATAAAACAATATTAAAAACAAAAACACGAAGTACAATAATTATTAAGTATAGTCAAAAATAAAACGCCCGTCTGCACAGTCCCGGGCGGCCATATTGCTTTTTTTCTCGAGTATCGAAGGTCGTCCGACCTCCGGTACTTGAGACTCGAGGACTCTGATTTGAAAAATTTATTTTAAATACTTCTCATGAATGTAATTTAGATCTTTTGCTATCATCTTGAAGGAAATATAGTCTACTTTATTTACATATTTTTATAACTGATAAAGGTAGCTTAATTTAATTACGAAAAATAAAATTGCCGTGAAATCAGAAAAAAATAATTACTTTTTTAAATTTAACATTTTTTTTAAATATGTACATGTAGGTTTGAAGCATATATTTTTATTTAAGTTTATTCTCTATACTCTAACGTAATCAATGTTAATTTTTATTTTAAAATTGCTCTAATACTTTTCTTTTGGCAAACGTTTTTATCGGGGACGACCGCGGCGTTATGCGGTGGTGCGATTGCGCGGTGGCATCGCGACGTAAGACCCACATGACAACTCGCGAGCGTCGACGTGCAAGTGGTTATATGGGACTTTAACATGACATAAAAAAGGAAATATAAACACAAAAAAAAATTAAGTACAAAGTTATTAGAAACTCAGTATTAGGAAGTTTGTTTATGTATTTTTTGTGGTATATAGGTACTTGACATTCACGCAGGTAAAGTCACGGGCAGAAGCTAATTTACCACATTAGAATAACAATAGGTACTTGAAAAAAAAATGTTTTTCTTCTACACACCAATTTACCTGTATAGCTGAATGAGAAAAAAAAATCCTCTCGAATACAAAAACGTACAAAGACAAAAGGCCACACACGACAATGCAGAGTCATCGAAGTATGAAGCAAGGTGTCTTTGTCTCTTCGTCTTTGTACAACTAACAACACCGTTCCTGTTTGCTAATGACAGACGTCTTAATAACTCTGCTTCGAACTAGCTGGGATGCTGTCTTTGTGCCAATGATGGGACGAAACATCGGGGAATTAATGAAGAACATTTTTGGAACGAGAACTGTATACTTAGTCGCCAGCACATCAGACGTTAGGCTGCTAACATAAAGAAGCAGGTTACAGGTACGGACAGGTCGGAACAGATCATTACCGATTGGTACGGGTAAATACGGCATCCATACCTCGACGCTTGTCAAGTCTTATCTTTCGTGGCGCGTATTACACCTACGAAATTTGAATTTATTTTTACTTTTGTCATGCACTGAATGATGTAATCCAGATATTGCATTTATTTTCTTATAATTTCGTTAAATATTGATGTACTTTATCAATTCACAATAGTAGCTTCCGTCCGTGACTCTGGATGAAAATCAAGTCTAAATAATTTCTGAAGTCTACACAGACAATAATTATTATGTGGGAGTGTCACACCACCAACTCCTCCGAGCTGATACTCAGAAATTCGTAAAGGAAAACCCAATAACACTTTTCGACCGACCTGGGCATCGAACCCAGGATCCCACGCTCAGCAATAGTGCTTGCGACCACGAGACCAACAGGGCAGTCAAAACACTACCCAACAAAATAATTAACGTCATATTTCAAGAATGCTAGCCTCGTTACTAGTTCAGACTAATAAGTAGAGTAAACCAAAACATAATTTGGAACTGACAATCACAAACAACAAATTGGCTTGCTATTTCTCAAACAGCAACACAAGCGTATGAATGAGAGAATAGAGCGCTTAATTTTTTTTTATTTATTTAATAAAATAACACTACACTGACCTTATTGGTGAGGTTCTTCAGAAAGGTCAGGTGCGCAGTACTCGTAACCGGCGTGCTTGTATGACGAGATGTATGAACGTAGATAAGGCGAAAAGAGTATGTAAGAATCGTAACAGGTGGCGTTCTGTGGTTTCTGCCTACCCCCATGGGAAAAAGGCGTAAATTTATGTATGTATGTTAATAAAATAAATATAATAAATAAATAATAACACAACACAACATAACTGGTGAAATATGAGTGTACTAATAGGTACACCTCTGCTAAACCTTCGAGGATTACAAGCGTGATGTTATGTATTATAAGTATTATTTATTTGATTTGTAAAATAAAATGGAGACAGCTTACAGAAAATGCTTCAAAACTACCTAATGTATTTTTAATCATACCTACCCCACATCATTTTATAGGTATATCGTACAATTTAGTACCCTCTATCGTTCCCCGAAAAATGATTTGAATAATAGCTTCAATGATTTTAATCGCTCGAGCGACGCTGAGGTCCCTCATAAACCTTCCATAAACTGCGTTTCTTGCTTAATTAAATGAAATAGGTTCTTTTTAAAACGTGGTTGGTGTTAATAATTATTTTCCGGGTGGTCGACCTCTTTTCCTTAAATGATTACGTGACTTTCAGAAAGTTGGAGATTGTTAGTTATTTTTTGTTTGAGCCCGCTGAACGCAGGGACTATGAGTCTGATTTAAAAAAAAATCATCATCTTTATCGCCTTATCAGCCATAGTTCACTGCTGAACATATGCCTCTCCTATAGATAACCAATAGGACCAGTTGGATGAGGGATGCATCCAGCGCATTATCATAAATCGTCTGTCTACCTTGTGGGTGGACGCCCAACGCGAATTTCACTATTACTGAACTACGATCCTTGAGAGATAAGTATAAGGTACATTTTATAATACCTAAATCTGGATTCATAAGAAAAATCACGCGAGGAAAACTAGTATTTAATACAATTTTACTATGTACTTACTACTTCATAATGCGCTCCATATTCATTAAACATACTCTAGAGTCACAAATGACAGAATTCCAGTTCCAATCTTGTCACCGTATTTGCATCTCAAGGGCCGTAGAATCGATTCCCTGGTGAATACAAAGTGGTTTCCGCATTCGGATGCATTGCTTTTGCTACTTTATAAAGCTTTTCTGCATCTGTCTGGGGTTTGCTTTTGGTCCTATGGGAATCTTTTGTTCTATGCATGGGCTTTGAGTCGGAAGTATGTATTGATTGGTGTCTGAGATCTGAAGAACCGTCTGATTTGTCAAAAAGAGTCTACAAAGATGGTTTCACTTTTGGCTGTGTTAAAGAGGTGACGTAACGTGTGTCGTCATTAATATAATGGATTCTTTACTCAAAATAAAGTTTGTTTCTGTTAATGATTTAGTGAAAACGAACAAATAAGCAAACAGTTTGTTTTTCATTAATGAAAGTGGACACTAAGCAACACATAAAATAATTGGGCTGAAAAACGTATAATTTAAAACTTATCTAAATATGTAAAAGCGAAAGGTCTCTCACTCATCACGAAATATCGAAAACCTCTTGATGCATAAAGATGTTTGGCAGAGAGGTAGAATATAGTTAATCGTCCGTTAAGAACGGATTTTCCGAAATTCACCCCCTAAGAAGATGAAACGGGGGTCCGATATTTATGCGGACGAGGTCGCGGGAAAAAGCTAGTATACAATAAAATATTAATATTTATAAGTGTTTAATGTCAAATAACTACAAATAAAGTAAAGAAGCAAACATGTTATGAGTAAATAAATAACTCCAAGTTATAGTTATCTCCTCGACAATATTTATTTGTTCTAATAAATTACGTTCACGGCAAGAATGACAGGAAAATACGGAAAGACGGTAGTCTTTACGCACAATAAGGTTCCGTATATTTCTAAAGCTATTTAGAAATATACGGAACATTATTATATACATGCCCGCGCTTACAAAGGAAAAGATTTTCTAAAAAAAGGAAACAATTTAAAAAGACTTGCATTCGGGCCACGTGTTATTCGGTTTCATCATCAGGAATTTCTCAGTAGCAGACTCGGAGTTTGTATTTGTGCCCGGGTGATGGCAATAGGCTCGCCCCCTATTACGTGGGACTTAAACATAACTGGCAAAATGTGGGTGCACTAATGGGTGCGACGCTTCCTAAGGCACCGACCGCCTCCACGAGCGAGAAAATCGAAGCGAGACACTTTCTAAGTGAGTGTACAGAAATACGTGGCACGACTATAATATCACCGCGATTCTCTCGCTCGTGGAGATGGCCCCTAAAGGTACAAGTTGGTAGCCGACTGCACGCAACAACAGCAGACGACATGTCGTCTGCTGCTGCTGCGTGCAGTCTTTAACTCTTCGGGGACTACCGGCTTGGTGGTATGTTATGTATCGTCGGCCTCTCTCCAAATATCGTTCCCTATATTTTCAAACGCCAGTATATCCAGCAATTTTGTATTTATTCGGCAGATTTGAGAGGTGGGCTATGGAGAAATTTATCGTAAAACTTATTAGGTCACACGTGGTGTTTTTATCGTGTGTGTATGTTAGGGAACAGGTCAAGTGTGATTTATGGGTTGTTATGCTGCTTGGTATACTGTGACAAAGGTTCGGCTGTGGTTACTTTATTTACAGACTGCTTGTACTTTGGTAGGCTGTGACATTTTACGTTTTGGTGTGGTTTTCCCTGTTTATATGATACTAGGTTTTGCCCGCGACTTCACATATATATTTACATAAACTCACGCCTTTTTCCCATGGGGGTAGGCAGAAACCACAGAACGCCACCTGCTACGATCCTTACATACTCCTTTCGCCTCATCTACGTTCATACATCTCGTCATACAAGCACGCCAGCGACTTCGTCCTCGTAAATATCGGTTATCGCGGATGAAGACAAAGTCGTGTAATAAAAAGTAGCCTATGTCCTTCCTTGAGGTTCAAACTTACCCCGTACCAAATTTTATCAAAATCGGTTTAGTGGTTTGGTCATGAAAGCGTAACAGACAGACAGACTTACTTTTGTTTTGCGTTTATAATATTAGTAAAGATTTTTTCTTAAAATGGCAACGTAAGCAAGGTAACTTTGAAAATGGAATAAGCTACTATAATTAAAAAATTAAAAAACACGACTGCAATTGCACATATTTGTACTTTGTTTACTCGACAGTTTTTGTTTACGACGTTTTTTATTTACAGTGTTATAAATTTTTTAAATCTACTTTTCAAATTCTAGACGATAAACACAAACATGACCATTACTCGGAACGATGCAAGGATTGTAACGATACCCCATACATCTAAATCGGTTCAGGCGTTTAAAAGTTATGGTGGAATAAAGAAACTCACCTACATTCATACATACATACATTAACCCTGAACACATAACACTCTTTTTTTTGGAGCAGTCGTGTATAAAAACTTGAGATGTCGTCTTCATTTAGTAACATAACAGTAATAATTCTTTTCAATTCTGAATAAATATAAAAAGAACAAATTACCGAAAGCCTCAGATATAAATTTAAATTAATTATTATTTAAATTTATAAATGTTGCTTAATTTATCTTCAACTTTTTAATTAGTTTCAGGTTGGTATATAATTAAAGAATGTCTATAAAAATTGCTATCAGAGATATGACTTTATTTTAAAGGTATGATAGTCTGATTTTCTAACTTTCATCACTGACATCGGTGAAGGAAAACATCGTGAGGAAACCTGGACTTGTAATTAATATAAGTCTGAAATCGCCAATCCGCCTTGAGTAAGCGTGGTGATCAATGCTTGTGCCTTTTCTGTATGGGAAGATTCTTTCGCCCTACTGTGGGACAATAATATGCTGATATTATCTATAAGTACTTACTTAATTAATTGAATGTTGATGGACAAGCATGATGCGCCGTGGTTGTCTCACGCTATAGCGGTGCTTGTCAAGTGATGTTATAGTTTTGTAGGTTGTTTTAATAATATTATCTCCTGGTTGTAGTTACTAACATAGATTAAGATTTCTGTTACTAACAAGTTTTGGGCCTAGTTGCCATAATAAACAAAAATTATTATTATATTATTATTATAATTAAGCTGAAGGAATTTTTTGTTTGTTTGTTCAAAACTTGGAACTACCAGCCGGATTTGAAAAAAATCATTTTTGCATATGATAGCCAGATTCATGAACAATAGTAGAGGCTATTTAACATCACGCTACGACCGACGGGAGCCGAGCAATAACAAAAGATGTAACTAAAGGCGGGTGAAAAAAAAAACACGCGGGCAGTTAGGCCCACATACACATACATAAACTCACGCCTTTTTCCCATGGTGTAGGCAGAAACCACAGAACGCCACCTGCTACGATCCTTACATACTCCTTTCGCCTCATCTACGTTCATACATCTCGTCATACAAGCACGCCGGTTATGAGTGCTCCGCACCTGACCTGACCAGTTATAATAAAAAACACAAACCCATCTTTTAACTTTAATCATTAACTAAATAGTGACAGACTAAAGAAAACTTAACCATCTCAGTTAACTATCTCATCAATTACCACTGATAGACGTGAAAATAACTACCATATTGGATGCACCCCCTCCATCCCTCATGATAGATGTGTTTTCCAATATCGGTCGCGTCGGGCACGGCCTAATGTTCGGACGATACGTCAAATTGTACAATAATGTCAAGTTTTTGTACGTTAGGTGCAAGACATTGTATCGGTTTTGTTCGGTTATTGGTTTGTAGTTAGGAGATGGGTTGAGACTAACTGGTGTAATATGAGGATTTGAAGACTGACAGCTGTTTGTATATATTCTTCTTCGATTTCGGCCGCGTCAAGCTTGATATAAAATTATCTTTATAGGATAATTTTTTAATCAGCCTATCTGCTATTCCATACTATAATCTATCTCTGTGCCAAATTACATCCAGATCAATACAGCCATTCTGGCGTGATTGATTAACAAACATCAGTCCATTCAAACTTTCGCATTTATAATAGTACTAGCGACCCGCCCCGGCTTCGCACGGGTGCATGTATTATACATACAAACCTTCCTCTTGAATCACTCTATCTATTAAAAAAAACCGCATCAAAATCCGTTGCGTAGTTTTAAAGATCTAAGCATATATAGGGACAGACAGACAGACAGACAGGGAAAGCGACTTTGTTTTATACTATGTAGTGATTAAGATAATATTCTATAACAGATTCAACCCTAAATAAGATCCTAGGTTACTTTAATGAACTGCCAGGGTTGCGGATTTTCTCGAAAGAGTCACCGCGGCCCTGGAACGCAAAGCATTAGGAGGAGCACGGATGGGTTTTAGTCAGCAAAAGTCTGACACTTCCTTCCGCTCCGCCCAGAGCGGAAGAAGTGATGATTACACAACCTGCATAACACAAAGGTTTTCTATACATCGAACTACTATGACTAAACTATAGCAAACGGGCTGTAAATTAACGAGTTCGGCTTAAAATCACAAAACGTGAATAAAGTTTCATTGACACAGCTCCACTGAACTGTGCTGTTTATCTAAGAGCGGTAGCCTATGTATTTGTTTTAGAGAGTTCGCATGAGATGAGGCTGCTGGAGCGTAGGCTTCTGTAGGCACGGTCCTCAAAAGTTTGGAATCACACGACCTAGTATCAAGATATTATAAAATATAGCTACTCGAAATATAGTGCCTTATAATGGCCTAATTGAAATAAATGATTTGACTTTATCTTTGACTTTTACTCCGATCCGGCTTCTCACGGGCGCAATGCTGATACTAAATATAAATATAATATAGCCTATGTCACCCGGGGATATTGTAGCTTCCTAACAGTGAAAGAATTTTTCAAATCGGTTCAGTAGTTTCGGAGCCTATTCAATGCAAACAAACCAACAATCAAATCTTTCCTCTTTACAATATTATAGTATAGAGTATAGATGACATTACCAGCCCTTTTATATAATTTATCATATTATTATGTAAAAAAATAATATAATAATTATAATTAGGTATTTTGTTATTTATTAATATTAATAATACATTTTATTGAGATTATTTACTCGAACTTGACTTTGTACTGTATAGATTCAGACTTATTACTAAAAAATTATCACATTTGTATACCAATTTCGTTAACACTTTTTGAGGAAAAATTTTAAGATCAAGAAAAATATAGCTATATGAAAAATTGTAGCAACATATGTTTTTGACATATCCGCAAAAAATTTAGTAACACATTTTTTTTACAAATTACCCACATACCAGTAAATTCGGTCGCGAAAAGGGACATTTCTATTTTCCGAACAAATCCACCTGTCAAGAGCTAAACAAGAATGATGGTTACCCTTGCCCTCTCATTTGTCGAAACAATTTACACACAGTTTTTTTGTCACCCTAATGCACCGGGTTTCGTAAATTGTCTTGAAAATATTTTATAACAACACTTAATTATGATTGTTAGATTTTTTTATTTTTAAGTGTTTTCCTGTATATTTAAATCACGTAGTAAAGTGATATACGGGGTTCAAAAAGACACATCATATACGGTTTATAAATCTAACATAACATCACGCCTGTAATCCCCGAAGGGCTAGGCAGAGGTGTACCCATTAGTTTACCCATATTTCACCAGTTATGTTTAAATCCCATGTAATAGCGAACGAGCCTATTGCCATCAACCGGGCACAAACCCAGACTCCGAGGCTGTTACTGAGAAATTCCTGATGGAAAAACTCAATGTCACTTTGCCCGATCTGGGAATCGAACCCAAGACCTCGTGCTCAGCAGTCGCGCTTTACGACCTCTAGACCAACGAGGCAGTCTGTTATTATTTCAGACTTTTTATTTAATGTAATTTAGGTAAAAAAAGAACTTTATTCTACCCTTTGACGCCCTACTGCACAGTCCCTGTAACTCTAATCCATTCAGAAAATTTGATGGTACCGCAAAAATATAATCATGTTTTGGAGATAATTTCACTTTCATCTTTCATCAAGCGAATCCCTTTAGGTTTTTCATTTTTGAATCTTAAAATTCAATTTGATGTATTACAATAAAATTATAATAGTCTTCTGAATTATTTATGACTAGCTTATGCACACGGCTTCATTCGCGTTGATGTCGGTTTTTGGGTTTTTTTGCGCGGAACCTTAAGTCTTTTCCTAAAATAAAAATAGCCTAAGATACTCTATAAATAACGTCAGAGGTCCTACCGACATCTCTTATAACAATATTATTTTAATATTACTTTGTAATTTCTGTTGTTGCATTTTCAACTCTCGGCGCTGATCCGAGCGTTGAAAATCCAACAGTGCGAAAGGCAAAGTAATATTAAAATAATATTGTTTTAGGCCCCCAGATATCTGTACGTGAAAATTCCGTCAAATGCGGTCCTGTCAGAACATCTGTTTCAGAAATAAGCCGGAACAAACCGACAGACAGACAAATATAAAAAAAATGCTTTATTTATGTGTGTAAACATTAAACCTTAGTAAACCTTGTAAACATTCATATTAATGTTGAATAAGAAATGTCATTTTGATATTAAAAACAGACACTTTAATTTGATTTATTTGTAAAAAGCTGTTATTTTGATAACATAGGTAGGTACTATTATTTGTACTAATTTTTGTTATTTTGATAAACTGTTATTTTCATACCTGTTATATTACTTTTAGCACAAAACCCCTTATCACGGAAATATCTCAAAAAATAAACCAAGAACCTCAATCAGGCAGCAGTTGGTTCACACAGAGAGTACTCCATGCACCAGCCTTCAAATAACAACCCACGTATGGGTTGATAGCTCAGTAATAAGCACACGTCAGAACATGTGACATGTTATGAAAAAACTTTATTGTTCCCTTGCGTAGTTACGTGACACGTGGAACGAGTACTTACAGTGGGAGGGGGTTGATTTAAAGGGGTTACCCCCCACACCATGGTAAGTCTATCATGGTGAATAAATGGTGTAAAAAGCATAACGAAGCAGAAAGTTGCAAGTTTATTTATTTATTTAGACTTTATGCAACAAAAAGTACAAAGGCGGACTTAAGACAAGCGCTAAACAGCAAAATTAATTTAAAAACGAAAAACACAAAAAGTATTTAAAACAAAGTGTACATAAGTACAAAATACTTCAAATACTACATACACTATAAAAATACCATAAAAATAAACATGGTACCTACTTACTTACATACAAGTTCTTCTCTTCATTGCGATTTTTTTTCTGGTCTGTACCAGGTACTCTTGGTTGCGGAGATATTGAAAGTCAAAGATACAATTTTTTTACGTTTTTTACGAAAATAAGTTTGTTAATGTTCTAATTAAACTTTAACTGCCTCGTTGGTCTAGAGGTCCCTAAGCGCGGTTGCTGTGTTCTTGGGTTCGATTCCCAGGTCGGGCAAAGTATTATTGGGTTTTTCTATCAGGAACTTCTCAGTAGCAGCTTCGGAGTTGCGATTTGTACCCGGTTGATGGCAATAGGCTCGCCACGTATTAATGAGACTTAAACATAACTGGCGAAATGTGGATGTACTAATGGGTACACCTCTGCCTAACCCTTCAAAGATTACAGGCGTGATATTATGGTATTATGATACAAAATATGACTAGAATGCTTTAGTAAACTCTTATAAATTAAAAAATCCGTTCCAACTCGTGATACGAGTATTTTAATGTCCCAATATGTACTTACGTTTTAATCTAACCATAATAATTATATATTCCACTCGATGGGTTGTGCCCCGAGGCACAAAACCCTGCCCTGGCCCTGGTTAACATGAAAATCATTGTTCGGTCTGGTGTTAATATTATACTGTTCCATGGAGTTGTCAAATTAACAAAATTCACCATTGTTCAACGTTGGCATTGTTGATGTAGCTACAATATTTTGTGGCTTTTGGAATACCTGCCTAGGTAAAATGGGTTATGCAAAGCCGTGTTTATTCATTAGGTACTACGTTAATAACAAATTGGTTAAAATTAAATAAAAAAACAACGCAAAAAAGCTAAGATTTAAAAAGTCAAAAATAAAACGTATAAAAAATAAACTGTAATTTTCATTGCAGGGGATTTCCGTATTGTGGAATACTAGCTTTCTTATCTGGTAAGTAAGAAGTCCAAAAACTATTTTTTACTGCAAGATAAAGCCCTCTTCTCATACAGAGAAGACACGAGGCATTGATCACCACGCTTGCTCAAGGCGAAT
Source organism: Hoplodrina blanda (assembly GCA_949316365.1). Taxonomy (NCBI): domain Eukaryota; kingdom Metazoa; phylum Arthropoda; class Insecta; order Lepidoptera; family Noctuidae; genus Hoplodrina; species Hoplodrina blanda. The sequence continues at coordinate 14,341,109 of OX438581.1, forward strand.
TGGCGATTTCAGACTTATACTAGGTACTTATAAATCCAGTTGTTAAAGATATAAGCCTATTACTAATATCTTTAACCTGTCTATTACTGTCCCACTCAAACCATGTCAGAGGCCTTTGAGGCGGTTTAAAAACTCTGACACTAGGGCGTGTGGGGTCGTAAGACCTTACCATAGAAAGAATATCAGATTGTTTATCATTTAAAAGCTGATGACTTTAGAATCATATACCTTCTGTATCCTTGGAAAAAGTTCGTGTATCGACGTCCATTCCACCGCGTATTGTTCTCTCTATAAAAAGGCTTTAACGTAACTAGAAAACTTGTAAGCCTTAAGTAATGTTTTACGAAGTTGGCTCAGTCTTTTGTTAAGCCGGACTTCGGTTTACTCCGATATTTATAGGCCGGATTACTCTTAAGACGTTCTTTGCAGTGCAAGCAGAAAAAAAGGTTTAATTTATTGAAGTCTTTTAAGATCTTTTAAGTTATGGTGGAAATTGCATTATGAGGGATAAAAAGTAATAAGGTAAGTATTAATATCGGCCTAAGTATCCCACTATAGGGCACAGGCAGCAAAGGATTCGCAAAAGTCTCATACAGAGAAGGTACTATTGGTGAGTACAAACATTAATTTGTTAGGTACTAGCGTTTGATTGCGAATTTTTGCAATAATATAGCCAATAGCACTCAGGGATAACGTCTAGGTTTCTATTCATGATTTTTTTTTTAGATTAGACCGGCAGTTCCATACATTAGCGCATTCAAACAAACAAATAAACTCTTTAGCATTATAATATATTATTTATTAGTATGACACAAATAACCCCACGATATTTTCCTTCACAGATGTTAAGGACATCCAAGATAAACTTAGAGAAACCAGCTTGTGTCTTGTGGGTGGGTTTGGGTTCTCAACCCACAACCTCGTACATTTTTATCATTAACGTCTTAGCGCTCTAGGCCTCATTTACGGAGACGCGGGGCGTCGCGCGTCGCGTTGTGCGGCGCGGCCCGCTCTGAATTCAAACATATGGCGTTGTATGAGTTCGTTTACGGAGAAGCGATTTTTGACGTAAGTAGGTACTAATTTTCCCGCCACGAGACGCCACGCTGCACGCGACGCTCGACGCCTCGCGTCTCTGTAAACAAGGCCTTATGCACTAGCGGTTAACCGCGGGGGCGGCTAACCGCGCGGCTAGCCACTTTTTCAGTTTGATAATTGCAACCGCTTTTTTAATTTTGTGGCGGTTTAGTGCGTACAATCATAAGCGGTTGCATATTAAAATGGAAAAGCGGCTAGCCGCGCGGTTAGCCGTCCCCGCGGTTAATCGCTAGTGCGTAAGAGCGCTTAAAGTTAGTAAAATAATTTTATTGCTATTCAATTGTTACTTTCAGTAGGATTAAAAACCCGTACACTGAAACGTCAATGGAATTTATAGAAAAAGGTATAAAGGGTTTTACACACAATACGAGAATTTCAGGTAAAATTCCAAAGAAAAGAAAAGCGTTCAAAGTGGTTCGAGCGCACTGACAGACAAAGAGACTTTTACATGACGGGGAATACGTGAAAATATTGAATCCATAACCATTTGTGAACCATCGAGGAGGAAATAGTACCTGACCTTCGAGAGAGAGGTCAAACAAAGTTCTACCACTGTTAAAAATAAAATCAGCTGTGACATTGTAGGTATTTTTGTATAGAACAGCATTTTTTTTTTCAGTTTTTTGTTTCATACATACTTTTAAGTCCTTATTTTTCGAAATGGATGAATTGATTTTAATGAATCTTCTTAAGCGTAAGTAGCAACATTTTCGAAGTGTCTTATTTCTGTATACAAAAGATAATTGGAAATTACTGTTTCCCTAAACAACTTAAAATCGGTCGAATTTATACGTAACACAATTTTTCGACATCGTGAGGAAACCTGGACTTATACCAGCCTATTACTGTCCCACTCAAACCAAGGCCTTATATCTTGTTGGTACCTTGAGTACCCGCAAGTCCTTTGCTGTTTCAGATGGAGAAGAAGAGAGAGGAGAGAGATTCCCCATAGGAGAAAATAGGAGACAATCTTCTAAGTAAAACGTAAAATATATCCAGTTTCAAGATTATTTAAACAGCCTATTACACTGTAATTACAAAATCTACCCGCCTATGAGCTAACTTTTCAAATAACAACCCTTTAAACTTATAATGATCTGTTAGCGATAAAACCAGTTAACTTAGAACTCTCTTATGTTCAAGTTTTCCGTTGTGTTGTTTCGAGATGATTTTCAATACTTTTGGTAATTAATGGGTTGAATTTCGTGTTATGTCGGTATTTGCTTTGCAAGATTCTCATTCATTCTGGGTTCCGTACACACAGGGTGCCAAACGCTACCCTATATTATTGCTCCGCTGTCTGTCTGTCCGTCTGTCACAAATATCTTTTTAACTATAATAGGTAGATACTTTGATAGAATATTTATTACTGTGGCTACTATTTTGTTACATAACATACCATCACGCCTGTTATCCCTGAAAGGTTAAGCAGAGGTGTACCCCTTAGTACACTTGCATTTCGCCTGTAATAGGGGGCGAGCCTATTCATAAAGTCAACCTCTCTCTTTACTAAACTTAAAAAAAAATGTTATTTACAATATTGTACAGTGCTGCGGAACTTTGTGTGCAATTTTTTTATACTTTGAGTAATATTAGTATAATCAATAATGTAAAATACAGTACTTAATAAAATGCCACATAACATATATCCGTTTAATGCCACATAACATATTTTTCGGGCTTCTGACGACCCGTAACGGCTGTCATACATGGATCTTTGACAGTCGTTACGGGTCGTCAGCAGCCCGAAAAACTTACAACCAGTTTTACCGAGGGGTATCATATTACCCAGTTACTGGGTTGTGGAGGTCAGATAGGCAGTCGCACCATGTAAAATACTGGTATTCAGCTGCATCCGGTTAGACTGGAAGCCGACCCCAATATAATTGGGAAAAGGCTAAGCAAATGATGATAACATATCCGTTAACTTCGCATGCAGTCTACTGCCTATTAAACTAAGTAGCATTAAGCAAAAGTTACTGCAGGGAAATGACATTTATCTGGTGTGAAAAATAACTGTTTATGGAAGCACGTAATGTAACCACGCAAAATACTGTCCTTGTGCTGGCGGGTGTATGTGTAAAGTTTAGTTTTAAACATTTTATTCTAGTTTTTGTAGAAAATTAACAAGGGGGTCAATACTGCTAACTTTTAGGAACGATCGCAGTCTAATCACAGTCCCAACCTAGCTGTCAAGAAAACTCCCAAAACCTACATTGATTGTTGCTGAGATAAGATTGCTACTAGATTAAGATTGTTTTAGAATTTGCCTTCTGAAGGTATGTACCCAGGCATGGTTCACCATGACAACAAAACAATGTTCACAATGATAGGAAGAAGATGTAACTTTCGACTATGTTAAGTATATTTTTACATCCGTTATTTATCAAACCACGGAGACGCGGCAGACCACGAAGAAGATGGCGGGATGACCTGGTCAACTTTCTTGAGGATTGGCAAGACGTGGCGCAACATCGCGATAGATGGAAGGAATGGAGGGGGGCCTTTGCCCAGCAGTGGGACAGTACGGGCTAGTTAATAATATTTATCAAACTAGCTTTTGCCCGCGACTTCGTTCGCTTAAACATCGGACCCGCGTTTCATCCCCTTTAAGGTGAATTTTGGAAAATTCTTAGCGGACGTCTACTAACTATAATCTACCTCCCTGCCAAATTTCATCTTTTTACGTGAAATATCATCTTATTTCGTGATGAGTGAGTGTATGACCTTTCACATTTATATTTAGACGACGATTTCTAGCTTCTTCTAGGGAGTTCGTCCTCGTCAAAGTCGACATGTTACCACACGGGTACCATACATTTTTCCAGGATAAAAACTAAAGAATAACAAGCTACTATAATTAAAAAAAAATTAAACACGACTGCAAAAATTGCACATATTTGTACTTTGTTTACTCGTCAGGTTTTTTTTACGACGTTTTTTATTTACAGTGTTATATATTTTTAAAATTTACTCGTCAAATTCTAGACGATAAACATGGCACGACCAGATTCATTAAAAATATAAATTGAGACTGGTATTAATTTACGTTTTATAGTGACCATACCGGTTTCTTTTTATTTTTTACTAGGCTAATGTTACTCGGAACGATGCAAGGATTGTAACGATACCCCATACATCTAAATCGGTTCAGGTGTTTAAAAGTTATGGTGGAATAAAGAAACTCACATACATACATTAACCCTGAACACATAACACTCCTTTTTTTGGGGCAGTCGTGTAAAAAATCCTAACTAATATTATAAATGCGAAAGTAACTCAGTCTGTCTGTCTGTCTTTCTGTCTGTCTGTCTGTCTTTTCTTCACGCCTAAACTACTGAACCGATTTGTGTGAAATTTGGTACAGGGTAAGTGTGAACCACAACAAAGGACATAGGCTACTTTTTATTCGACTTCGACTTCGTCTGCGTCCGCGATAACCGACATATACGCGGACGAAGTCACGGGCAAAAGCTAGTAGACTATAATCTATTTCCATCCAGATCCGTTCAACTGTTCTCGCTTGATCGAATAACAAATTATCTATCCATCCAAACTTTCTCATTAATTTTTTGTATATAAATACTTAGCTACACAAATAAAGGCCGAGGCAGTACATCAGCTACCATCTTGAACCCATTACGTCAGTGTACAATCGCCATAACATCCGATAAGTACCTCGCGTACTAGCTTAGTGCATTAGCGTGAAACATGATTGCATGACGTGGTTATAGTAGCTTGCTTATGTATATAGCGCCCTATGTGTGCACATAATGTATAACGTTGTCCAGTTTAGAGACATACTAAACCACTGCTATGCTATGGAAGACATTAGGGTTTCAGTGAGATAATAATGATTTACTTTGTGATGTTTTACTTTGTTTATTGTTAGCTAGGTTCTGCCCGCGACACGTCTGCGTCAAAGTATCGTCAAGGTATACATGCGGGAACCTTACGTTTTTGCCGGGATAAAAAGACAAATTATCTATCTATCCAACAAGCAATCTCAGCGACAATCAATGTCAAATTCTTTTCAAAAATACAGGTAAATTACATAATAATGTTATGATTAAATTCAGACTGGGAATGCGATCGTTGTTAAACTTATGGGGCTACGCCGAACATAAACAACCTTTAATTACAGTAGGCTACTATTGTAATTACGTTTGGCTACGCATAGATACAACTGGCTACGCCGCTTACTACGCTCGGCTACATAAGGCGTAGCGTTACGCAACTTTACGATTTTCTATGCATTGCTACGTGACACTTATCTTCTCAACGCTTCAAAATAACACACAGACGATCAAACTGTCACTTTTAAGCAAACTTTGATTATCTATACTATTCTATACTAATTATTCTAAAGCTGAAGATTTTTTTGTTTGTTTATTTGAACGGGCTAATCTCTGAAACTACCAGTTGGATTGGAAAAATTCTTGTTGTGTATGATAGCCAGATTCATACACAACAAGAATTGGTATAGGCTTTATAACATCACCCTATGACCCACGGGACGGGAGCAGTAACCAAAAACGTGACTTAACACAGGTGAAAAAAAAACCATACATACGAAGTCGCATGAAGCAACTAGTCCAATAAAATAATTTTAGTATAACAACCCAGTGCACGAATAACAACTGATCAATTGATTTATGAACGCCACAGATGCGCAGAACAAACCACTTTGCTAATTAGTTTTTAATGGGAGAAGTTTTGATTTCAGTGTCGTACTCGTGTCGGTTTTCATATCATGCGTGTATCTTTAGTAGGAACAATACGAGTGGGTAGCTTTGTCTTACAGAAGAAGGGGGAAAGTTTCCAGGTTGTTGGAAAGTTGAAAATACAAGTTAAAGTTTCGCAACTGTCGTCTTTCCGGATATTGTCATAAAATACATAAATTATTAAACAAAATTACGACACCTGGTCATCGTCATCATATCAGTCATATCAGACATCCACCTCTCCTACAGATTTCCAATAGGACCGACTGGATTCTGAGGCCTTCATTAGATCGTCTGTCCACCTGGCACTTTTAGTTCTTTATTTTTGTCAGTATTTTAGAATACACCTTTTTCAAATAACAGAATCGCCCTGTTGCGTGTGCGGTAGGCAGTGGCGCGCCTGCCTAAACCAAGCGGCAATATGGCTGGTTCGAATTCCAAAATAATTAATAACAAAATATTTGTTATTATTGATTCACGTTGCAGATAATCACTAGCATAGTTGCCTCCTTCAATTTAACAAGGTTGCATCCTTACACATTCCATAGGTAACTAAACATAACATCACGCCTGTAATCCCCGAAGGGTTAGGCAGAAATGTACCCAATAGTACATTTCGCCAGTTATGTTTAAGTCCATGTACTTAATAGGAGTGTAATAGAAGGCGAGCCTATTGCCATCAACCGGGTTCAAATTCAGACTCCGAGGCTGCTACTGCGAAATTCCTGATGGATAAACCCAATAACACTTTGCCCGACCTGGGTATCGAACCCAAGACCTCACGCTCAGCAGTCACGCTTTGCGACCACTAGACCAACGAGGCAGTCACCGCACCCACAAACAACCTAACTACATCTTGTATAATTCTTCCATACAATCTTCAAAGTAAGTTAGCTCCACCATTTTTGGTTGGCGTAAGGTTCATCACCTTTACAGTAGATTTAAGGGTCTCAGAACAAATTGCAGTAGGTAGGTTATTCCCAAAAAACACCGTAGCTGTAGTCGTGAGGGTAAATTGAGGTTCGTTATCCCTAATTTACTCTCTCAGCTATTTACTCTCACAGCTTTGCGAGATGACTAGCACTTACATTTTTTTTGTCGTGTTACCTCACATATGGCGCCATCTTTAAGAAAGAAAAAACTCGTGGAGATTGTAAACGATAATCACACTTAACGTATTAAGTAAAATAGTACTTAGAGTCTCAATTTACAGAAAAAAACAGTAATATGGCCCTTTAGATTAAAGATTTAACTAACATAAAAAGAAAAACATCAACATCGCTAGGTACCTAATCTACTCAGAGTGTCGTGATAGCCCAGCGGTTAGTGCACCCGCCTCACATGCATGAGGATGTGGCTTCGAATCTGGGCAAGTACCAATGTGACTTGATCAATTCATAATGTACTTTCTAAAGTTTGCCTTAGACATCACTACTGATATCATTCCGTGCGATTATACGTGGATTTTTGTACCAATAAATACAATTTTATTTTGTTACCTATATCTTGTTTCTTTCTTTCTCATTTCTTTCTATCTTAATTTACTTTTTTCATTCTTTCCTTTTTTCTTCTTTCCTTCCTGATGGAACTGATGTTTTAAATGCTTTGTCTAAGCGACTCTAATAGAATATTTAAGCTTGTACAGGAGCAACGTCAAAGGCAAAAACAAGTTTAATGAATAATAAAGGATAAAACCCCAAAAGCAGCTATTCACAAAACCTTACACAAACCGACTCAATTAAAGTTCTATAAAGCATACTTATAAATTCAAACTTATTCAGTTCAGTCGAGCAGAGTCAAGCCATCAATTCTGACAGGCAGTGACGAGGCCAGACCTTGTATGGGATCAAATTAATTTCTCTCAAAAACAACCAGGGAACGGATCGACTTGCCTCGGGGTATGAGGTCGGGCCTCTCATATGGAGGCTATTTTCACCTTAATTGCAGACAACGGGATACCGTTATGATTTCTAAAATAAACGGCAGTTATTTTTACGTTAAAAAGTGAAAAGCTTTCTAAGGTGCTGATCAAAATATGTATAATAAAGTAGGAGTACCGTTTGCTTGTATTATGAACGTAGATGAGGCGAAAGGAGTATGTAAGGATCGTAGCAGGTCTGTGGTTTCTGCCTACCCCCATGGAAAAAAGGCGTGAGTTTATGTATGTGTATGTACAATATTTATACGTCACTTGCTTTTGCTCGCGACTTCGTCCTCAAAAATGTCGAATATTGCGAACGCAGACGACGGGAAATTTCTTTTTATAGAGATATATTTTTATGACTCACTGATTTAGGGAAACGTGAACGATGGAAGGAGTGGAGGGAGGCCCAGGGTAGGTTAACGAAAGAAAAAACTAATCACACAATTAACCCGTTTACTAAAAAAAAAACAACAAAAAATACCTCACAGTCACATCTTTTGACATCCTTATATAAATTACCTACATGTATACAAGTCAAAGGGCTCGATATTTATCGTAAAGCTGTCTCCAATATTGCAGCGTAGGCGCAGGGTTGGTGCCAGTGGCAAGTGTTAGCTGCTGGTTCAGCTCCAGCCTAATGGGAGAAGTCAGAGAGGTTGGAGGCCATTGCAGCTCGCTGCCTTCAAGGGTTGGTGTCCTGCACATGTTACAACAATTTCTAATCAAACTGGAGTCACATTACATAGCCGATAAACGCGTACTGGCCATCAAACTAAAAAACATTAGGCTTTTGTTTTATTTTTGGTGAGAAAAACACTGTTCATACCATGAACAGTGTCATGCGCAAAACAGTGCTAACAAATGCATGCAATAGTAAACGGGTCATGGGGGCGTTGAAACTTTAGTTAGGTATAACATTTAAAAATAAGTTTTTATTTTCGCTAATCTTCGTAAGCGTAATGAGAAGAACTTCGGCTTCATTAGGAAGACCTGACGATGTTGAGATGATGGAATAACCACGGAGTACGACAACTTCAGACAGGATTATCGTCAGTAACTATTGAGCCAGCAATCCCCCATATTATACAATAAAATAACTTAAGTAAGATCTATTTCCTTAATTAAAGAGAAGAAAGAAGAATAAGGAAAATAAGAATAAAAATACTAACCCATATTTTGCGAAATTGGTCCACAAAGTTGTCATTGTTTCAATCATTTCCGTCTCAAACATGGACGGAATAGGAAACAAATTAAATAAGTAGAACAGATCATCCGCATGGGTGGCACCCGGTGCATTCCAGAATGTTCGCCCCGATATAAGTTTGGCAAATTTCTCCAACCGTTGTACTGAAACTCATAATTGTACACTGGCTTATCACTACTCTTCAAGATGAGTTCGGTTTCTATATAACCAGGCAGGTTAACGTATGGTTCACCATGTAATCTAGAAAGTCTCAGTATCGTTTTCCAGGAAATTTCATCATCACCCATGTGAAGTTTTCTTAATACCTGGGCAGCCTCTTTCCTTTCAACATCTGTAGGAAATTCAAAATCGAAACCTTCTAACATAACTTCAAAGTCAAGATTCCTTAATGTCTCTTCAGTATCGCGACTGGCAAAAAAGTATCCTTCCTCGCTGTTAGAACCAATTATCACAGGTACTTTGTTGTAATTTCCTTTGGTGAGTATATTAAAAGGTGTATCAGTTAGAAATGGTTCAACGCCTTCTATTGGTCGTTCAGTACATGGCACAAACGGCAGATGTGCAAACATCAATCGTCCCTTCTTTCTTGGTAGTTTTGTACCAACCAAATTTGACAGAGAAGTGTTCATAAAAAGACTGTAAAGCTGGTGAGGGTCTTCAACGTTATGTCCCATTTCTCTCGCTAAAATAGCAGCAGCTGTCAACGGAGCTCTCTGTCGTGCCCAAGTTGCTATAGCGGAACCACTTTGTATTATAGCTCTATGGAACAATCCTTTGGACATGGGTGATAGAAGATGGTAAGAAACTGACGCGCCACCAGCACTCTCACCGAATATCGTGACGTTGTCGGGGTCTCCACCAAATGCACGAATATTTCGTTTAACCCATTTGAGCGCAGCAACCTGGTCCTTAAGCCCAGCGTTTCCGGGAGCTTCTTTAATGCCAAGACATAGGAATCCGTGGACGTTTAATCTATAGTTAAAGGTGACCAGAACGACGCCTTGAGACACTAGGTAGTCGGGTCCATACAGGAGAGCTGACCCGGAACCTTCCAAGAATCCTCCACCATGGATGAACACCATGACGGGCAGGGGAGCATCGTCCCAAGCGTGGTTAGGACTGTAGACGTTCATGGTGAGGCAATCTTCTGACCCAACTAGCATTGACTTAATATATGCTTGCGGACATCGTATGTTCTCATTGATAGCTTCGAAAACGCCTTCCCACTTCGGTGCAGGACCGGGAGCCTGAAACAGTTATTGTTATTTACCATAATCTGCAAAAACTACCAGATCGTAATTAAAAGTTATGGTAAACAAGCAAGAACCTGGAATCTGTACTCGTATTGCGAGCTGGCGTATGGAATGCCGAAGTAGCTTTGATGAGTGCCATCTGGCGACAACTGGCCGCGCACTAACGATCCATCGTGCAGTCTCCGCGTCAGAGTGGGCTGACGGACGAATCGCGTGGCCCACAACGACCACAACACTACCCACTTGACGCGAACGTGCATCACTAGTCACTACAGAGTAACAATCACTTTACATCACTATTGTAAATACTACTAAATAAGTATACGTCTATATCATAACATAGCGGAACAACCATTGATAATGCGAACGTAACTCACATTTAATCGTATCTTATCGAGTTAGGACAATGATGTCACCGATTCGTATTGGTATATAATTATTATCTAACTATTTTATCTAAGTTTTGTAATTTGTGACATTTATGCTTAATTCGGTACCTAATCTCTTTAGCTTGATAATACTTGTCACTCAATTAAGGTAAAACACCCAGTGTTCGACAGAGCCCCAGTGTTCGACACTTAAAAAGTTAACGAAAAAAAACAAGAGTTGAGTCTCGCTTCGGAACGTATTTGATCCATAAACATAGTTGAGGATTATCTAGCTATCATTGCGAAAGATATTTCATAGATTCGGCTGTTTTAAAGAAAATGGCATAGCTGAACATACCAACCGGCAGAGATCTCTGAATAAATTCCCGTTTCATTAGCGAAATCGCTAAGGAGGTGAGCAAGATATAATGCCCATAACTTTTAATTATTTTGCTTGACCGAGCATGTAAATTATTTATTAAGTTAGAACCTAAATTCTTTAGTTTTTAGTAATGTCTTTGCAATTGTAAGTTTATAATATAATATGATAACACGCTTGTCGATAACTGGAGTTTTTTTTTTCGCATGTTCCTATAATCGACATAAATGTTTTTTATGGCACCAAAAAAAAATTTCACACTTTTTCAAATAATACAGGCAATAGAAGTTGTCAGAAATGTGAAAAAAATAGAAATTAAATCCAAGGAAAGAGAAAAAAGAAAACGATTAAAATTGAGGAAGATAGAAAAACAAAAAACAGAAAAAACTAACAGATAAAAACAATAAAAAAACAAGAAAAGGCGGATACTAAACCGAAACCAAATGACACATCTTCTACATTTATTGTTTTATTATTTAAGAGATGTATTATATTGCAAAAGTGTATTTTTTTAGAAACCTACGAATTACTGGCCACTATTTGTTTATTATAAGATTGTTTGTTGAAAATGATCAAAATACTGATTAAGACTAAGTTTTTATTTCGTCACATATAATACTAGATTATCTCGGCTTTTCTATTGGTATTTATTGTTTAGAAGTGTTAGGAATATGTCGATTATTGGATGTCGATTACTGGAACATGTCGATTACCGGGTGTCGAAAAATAGAATTCTGCTGTCGATCACTAGACCAAAAAACGTTAATTTATTTCGATATATTATTACTTTATTTATTTATATAAAACTTATGTTTGCTTTCAAATATTACGCAACGAAGACTGAAGCGTAACCCAATGCTCCAAAATACCTTATAATATCATAAAGTAAGAAAATATTTAAAAAAATGCTTGTTTGCGCACGTTAAAGTGTCGATTATTGGGGGTGTTACCTTACTGTCTATGAGTAATATAGGTTAACTTATCGTTTGTATTTAATTTATCAGATTAGAATGTTGATACTGCTGCAACTCTGGCCTTCTTTCTGTGAGACAGATATCATCACGGGCAAGTACTTATGAGGTTTCTTCGATTTCATATTATGCACTTTCTGGGTTTGGTAATCTTTAACTGATATTGGGGAAATAGGTATAATAATTCGTCCGAATGGCTGTCAATGGGACAAGTGCCTAAGAAGCTGGCAGCCTTGCCTTGTATGACAGTGCTAAATCTTTACCCCATGAAAAGGCCAGCTCTCTGGTCACGTGAAGAGTCGACCAGTCGCTTGGCGATATGCCGATAAACAAGATAAACAGTTAGGCCCTAGTACACATACATACATAAACTCACGCCTTTTTCCCATGGGGGTAGACAGAAACCACAGAACGCCACCTGCTACGATCCTTACATACTCCTTTCGCCTCGTCCACGTTCATTCATCTCGACATACAAGCACGTTGGTTATGAGTTCTGCGCATCTGACTTTTCTGAAGAACCTTATCAAAAGGTCAGTGTGGGTCTTTCTAGGGCCTGCGTTGCCACTCACATCAGTCATATAAATGCCTTTTGTGAATCATCTTTCACTCAACATCTTTCTTAGGCGCTAGTGTTATAGGTTAACTTGAAATGAGCCACATAACACAAAACAGTTCAAGTGTACTACCTCAACGTATCGTAATCTGTCGTACTCATCATCAGATTTGCGGTTGGCGTGGCTCCAATGCTGCGGAGACCTTATGTCTGACGGCGCATGAGAGAATTCGTTTTAAATATCTGACATACTGATAGTTTAGTTGTACGGCATGTTGCTAAGATAAAATACGGGTTGTAATAAGACACATCACAGTTAGCTACTCATACTGTCCATCAAAAGTAATTAACTTTGAGCATTTTTTTTTGCTGAGGCAACTACTTTTTATTGGTGTGTAAAATCACTCTTTATGGGTGTAAAACCACAGTATAAATATACTACCAGTAGTTGCACTCGGCCGTAACCTTGAATTAAGTACCTAAAATTTCGTGCTACATACTCACGCGTTAGGGCTGCCCGCACATAGTATTTTAATTTCATCAACCTACTTGAGTTTCTTTCTAGTTATGTGAATGAAAATATATTTTTTTTTATTAAAAAAATAATTCGTTGTGATTAAAATAGGAAGTGTTCAATAAAAATACATGTTGCGTTGTATAATTAAAAGATTTAATAAAAAAAATTCGCCGTAGGAAACCAAACTCCAATCCTTACAAACTTCAACATCTACTTACTCAACCAAAATGAAAGAAACATCTAACGAGTAATTATAAAATCTGTTTGCATCTCAGCTTATTAACGTTCACATTACTACCGATAGCTACAGCTAGGAGCACTTTGGTCACCCATCCAATGTCGCACTGCTGCAAACGTTATTTATCAACCATCTTATCGCGTGTGCCGCTGCCGTATCTACAGCAATGAAAATCTTACTAAGTAGGCAGGTATCATTACCAGGTAATAGGTTACCATTAAGGTATTACTCTCATAATCATTAATTCATAATGATATTTCGTCTATGGCAAATACGTAATTATTTAAGTAACTAAGTACGTTCATAAGTAAGCAGATAGCCGAAACTAGGAAACTACCTAGGTACCAGTTGTACGGGAACGGCGTAGGTAGGTCATTCGTATCACTTTTTACACCCTATCACCCTATCAATTATTTATTTATGTATTTTATTAAATTATTAATAAATTATCAAGTATTTTACTCGGTCGAAAAAGCGAAATGTGTAGGTATTTAAGTATTAAAAAAATAAACAAATTACGTAATAGTAGGTAGGTAAGTGTATAATTGTTTTTAAAGTCTTACCTTTCGTATTTAAAAAAATGTTATCTCTGGGTTCGTTATCGAAGAATTCAAGCAACCAAACACTGCACAATAGGTATAGTTTATAATATTTCTCCTTGCCATATTGAGAAATCGCACGCTCACTGCTTACAAAAATATACACCATCCATTCGTCACTCCGGCGCGACGGCGCGGCGCGGCGCGGCGGCGCTGTCAAGACTGTTTGTGTACCGAGAGTGTACCGAACTCGACGCGCGTAGGTATGACTCGCGTTGCGACCGTTTCTATGAAGACAACATACTGTACATTTTATTACCGTGGTAAAACATTGTACTTTCGGGTGTATGCATCAGTATTAAGGGTCGTGGTATTATTTAAAGTTTAGTTATAACATTTAAAACTGATTTCATCAAAACTCATTACAGGACCTACATCATATTTCATATTTATTTATTTGCATACCATAATGTGTTTATATATAGATGTTACATAGGGCTTAAAGCTACAGTTATGGACCCTGTTAGGGCACAGCAAAGTTGTAATAAATTAACTAAAAATAAAAAATTAAAAATAAAATAATGAAAAAAATAACATTATTGCGTAAAATTCTAAATTACTTTAGTTTTAAGTTTATTGAGATCATTTAAAACATTATAATTGTAAGTACGTAATGAGCAACATAAAACATAGCATTGAGCATTCGTGTAGCTTTCTAAAATAATTTTGTAATTGACCTAGAACTTCTAAAGAAACCTCTTTCGAACAAAAAAACAACTTTACCTCGTTTGAAAATAATATATGTACAGAAAAAAAAACTATACTTAAAAATAAATAACAAAAACATCTTACAGTACAAATCTCTGTTTCACAAGTCTACGTGCATAATTTACATTGTAACACACGTCAAAGGGCTGGATATTTCTCATAAAGATATCTCCAGTATTGTAGCGTAGGTGCAAGGTTGGTGTCTGGGGCAATGGTTGGCTGCTCGTTCAGCTCCATCCTTATGGGAGAGTTCAGAGACGTAGGAGGCCACTGCACCTCGCTGCCTTCGGGTGTAGGTGACCTGCAAATGTTCAATTTTCAGTCAGACTGAAGTTATGGGGCTTAAAAAGACACATCACATATATAGCATTTGGCAAAAGATTTTGCTAGGATATGACTTTTAGTTTAAGGCCGCCTTCACATTACGTCGCAAGCATTGCGACAGCTGCGCGGCAGCCGCCCATTTTGTATGAAAATCCAAATTTGCGGCTGTCGCCCCCCCGGCTGTCATACCGGTATGACAGAACAATAGAAAATCAATTGTGTCTCATTCATTACGTAGACTTGAGTAATTAAAGTTTAGTTACAACAGTGGAAGCAATCAGGAAGGATGGAAGGAGTGGAGGGAGGCCTTTGCCCAGGAGTGGGACAGAATAGGCTAACAAAAAAAAAAGTTACAACATCTAAAACTTGTTTTCGCAAAAAAAGGTTGGTTTGACCTTCAACATTTCCGTAACAAATAGTTTCCCATGTATGACTCGGTTAAAAAAAAAACAATCGCAATGATTATGAAGAACATAATAAAATTATAACTTTTGGTTAGTTAAGTAGTGTGTCTTTATAAACCCATGTGACACAGTTCGAAAAACTTTGACAGTTTTGTGTCGACTTGTAATGAAGGTAAGTTATATTTTACGTTTTGGAGAGGTCTACCAAGTACGACCATACTATGATAAATTGACATTCGATGCATAGTATATTGTTGAAGCTGCATCTGAAGCCTTTAACAAAGACGACCTGACGCTGTCCAGATGATGGAATAACCACATGGTAAATTATCTGTAGACAGGAATATCGTCGGTAACTGTTGATGCAGCAATCATCCATATACTTTAAATCAACTTTGATAAGCTCAGAAGAGAGAAGAAGGAAAAAGAATATAAATTAATACTAACCCATATTTAGCGAAATTGGTCCACAAAGTTGTCATTGTTTTAATCATTTTGTTCTCGAACATGGACGGAACAAAAACCAAATTGAATAAGTACATTATATCATCTGCGTGGGTGGCACCCGGTGCATTCCAGAATGTTCGCCCCGATATAAGTTTTACAAAATTCCTTCTACCGTTGTGCTGAAACTCATAATTGTACACTGGTTTATCACTAGTCTTCAAGATGAGTTGGGTTTCTATATAATTAGGCAGGTTAAAGTATGGTTCAGCATGTAATCTAGAAAGTTTTAGTATCGTTTTCCAGGAGATTTCATCATCACCCATGTAAAGTTTTCTTAAGACCTGAGCAGCCTCTTTCCTTACAACATCAGTAGGAAAGTCTAAATCAAAAGCTTCCAAAATTACTTCAAAGTTAAGATTCCTCAAAGTCTCTTCAGTATCAAGACTAGCGAAAAGGTATCCTTCCTCATTGTTAAAACCTGTTATCACAGGTACTTTGTTATAATATCCTTTGGTAAGTATATTAGAGGGTGTATCAGTTAAGAATGGTTCAACGCCTTCTATTGGTCGCTCAGTGCATGGCACAAACGGCAGATGTGCAAACATCAATCGTCCCTTCTTTCTTGGTAGTTTTGTACCAACCAAATTTGACAGAGAAGTGTTCATAAAAAGACTGTAAAGCTGGTGAGGGTCATCAACGTTATGTCCCATTTCTCTCGCTAAATTGGCAGCAGCTGTCAACGGATCTCTCTGTCGTGCCCAAGTTGCCGTAGCGGAACCACTTTGTATAATAGCTCTATGAAACAGTCCTTTTGACATCGGCGACAGCAACTGGTAGGAAACTGACGCGCCACCAGCACTCTCACCGAATATCGTGACGTTGTCGGGGTCTCCACCAAACGCACGAATATTTCGTTGAACCCATTTGAGCGCAGCAACCTGGTCCTTAAGCCCAGCGTTTCCGGGAGCTTCTTTAATGCCAAGACATAGGAATCCGTGGACGTTTAATCTGTAGTTAAAGGTGACCAGAACGACGCCTTGAGACACTAGGTAGTCGGGTCCATAGAGGAGAGCTGACCCAGAACCTTCCAAGAATCCTCCACCATGGATGAACACCATGACGGGCAGGGGAGCATCGTCCCAAGCGTGGTTAGGACTGTAGACGTTCATGGTGAGGCAATCTTCTGACCCAACTAGCATTGACTTAATATATGCTTGCGGACATCGTATGTTCTCATTGATAGCTTCGAAAACGCCTTCCCACTTCGGTGCAGGACCGGGAGCCTGAAACAGTTATTGTTATTTACCATGATCTGCAAAAACTACCAGATCATAATTAAAAGTTATGGTAAACAAGCAAGAACCTGGAATCTGTACTCGTATTGCGAGCTGGCGTATGGAATGCCGAAGTAGCTTTGATGAGTGCCATCTGGCGAGAGCTGGCCGCGCACTAACGATCCATCGTGCAGTCTGCGCGTCAGAGTGGGCTGACGGACGAATCGCGTGGCCCACAACGACCACAACACTACCCACTTGACGCGAACGTGCATCACTAGTCACTACAGAGTAATAATGCACTTTACATCACTATTGTAAACAGTACTAAATAAGTATACGTCTATAACATAACATTGCTGAACAACTATTGATACAATACGCGAACTTAAGTCACCTTGAAACATCCAGTTATGATAATGATGTAATTATTTGAATGGAGTATTATCACTATTATCTAACTATGTTTTTTTTATAATTAACGGCATTCATACCTAAATTTATTAATCTCTAAGTATAGCTTGATAATACGTGTTGCTTATTCACTGTCTACGAACGATATAACTTGTCAAGGTGGCTAATGACGTCCAAAACAAAAGATTTTGGAATGAGTCAGACAAACATTATGCCTATTCGATATGTGTGATAAATAACAAGTTGAATTTCATGTTATATTTTTATTTCCTAGCGATCCACCGCGAATTCGCACGGGTGTAGATACAAAAACTTTCCTCTTAAATCAGTCTATCTATTAATGAAAACCGAATTAAAATCCATTGCGAAATTTAAAAGATCATCTAAGCGTACAGACGGCGGAAAGCGAGTTTGTTTTTTACTATTCGGAGATAAGGTCTCTATTTTTATAAATGCGCCATGTGATCCAACTTAATTGGTCGAATTTCAAGGTTCATCCGGATATCAGAAGCGATAAATACATACAAGATGCAGTTTTTAATCCTCGACAAATTCAAGGAAGTAATTTTGCTAATGATTCTAAACGCGAATAAATTATAAAATAAACAGGTTTTGTTTTTAGGTATTGTTTTTTTTGAAATTCCAAACTCAAGGTTTGCCAACGACGAGCGCAGTTATACTTGTCGTTAAATTAGCAGATCGATCATTGACTTGGTTGTAAAGGATTTCCAGCTAAAATGGGACTGGGCTGGACACGTCTACCTCATTTAGATCGATCTAAGGGCCCGTAGAATCCAAAATTGGTGCCCTGAAATTGGCAAGACGCAGCGCAAAGTCGCGACAGACGGAAGGATTGGAGGGAGTCCTTTGCCTAGTAGAGGGATAGTACAGGCTAGTCAGTGGCGCATCCAGGATTGTCAATTTTTGCAATAAAGTTAAGTTTGGGGGGGGGGATGAAAGGAGCTAATGCCCCCCCCGCATGCATTAGCTCCTTTCATCCCCCCCCCCCCCCCCGAGCCGCTACTGTGGCTAGTTGTGACAATAATAGTTGATTTTTCAATTCGAAGTTAAGTTAAGCAAGCAGAGCGATGACCCGCACGCACACAGTAGGTACCTTTTTTTTTCCTCCTTTTGGGGATAGCCTATGTCTGGTCGAGCGACAAACTGCCCCAAGGCCCCTCGTCGTACGCACACAGTACCTAACATAGTCGCGTATGCCCCCCCGACGCCTTCACAGGGTCATGTACCTACTTACTAGTTTCAAGCCTAGCGTGTAAACTATGTTGTGTAGGTACATTGTGCATTAAATAAATAAAATGAAAGCACTTTACTCGCTACTTTTACCGACAGTGTGTCCAGACTAATAAAACGAAATAATTCTGTAGTGGGTGGTTTAATTCAGGACTTTGGTGCTACTTGATTTTAAAACTAGATTAAGTCTTTGTATTTGCTGAACAATAGGCTTTGCTCAAGTGAATTATGGTAAAACAAGCTAATTGGATTGTGGTATAGAATTAATGAGGTTGGTAAAGAAGTGTAGAGGTTGGCACAAATAAAGAAGGCCTCTCTTTTGTGCTAACCGTTTGATATTAGAAGTCATTTGCCGCCAAAACTATTTATTTAAGTATATAAGACAATTTAATGACCTTTAGACTTTATGCACAAAAAAATACACTGTACAAAAGCGGCAAACTATTAACTTTATACAAAAAAAAATTAGGTATTACATAAATTGTTGTGTTAATTGTTGTTGTTGTGTAATTGACTGCCTCGTTGGTGTAGTGGCCGCAAAGTGCGACTGCTGAGCATGAGGTCTTGGGTTCGATTCTCAGGTCGAGTAAAGTGTTATTGAGTTTTTCCATCAGGAATGTCTCAGTAGCAGCCTAGGAGGTAATGACTGGCGAAATGGCGGTGTACACCTCTGCCTAACCCCTCGGTGATTACAGGCGTGAAGTTATGCTTTATAAATTTTCTTTAGTTTAATTTTGTATAAAAAAGTTTTTATGCGTATGGGATAAGGGGAAATGTTCTATCACTCATAAAGTCCTACCTAAAAAATAGAACACAATATAAGTACAGAAATAAGTCGGATCTGTAAATTAAATAAAACCGTTATAAAATACAAATCTCAGGAACGGAAAATAACTTACGGAGTGCCCCAAGGCAGTGTGCTAGGGCCTTTACTATTTATTATATATATAAATGACTTTCCCCAGCATATACCCCATCCTATGACATTGTTTGCCGACGACAGTACTATCATTGTTAAACCTGACAAAAATAATCAAGACTTTGAATTTGACATAATCAATGCATTGCAACAAGCCGTTAACTGGTTAGAACACAACAACTTAATTATAAATTTGAAGAAAACAAAAATTATGAACTTTCGTCAAAGAGTAGCTAATTCGGAACTAAATGTAAGCTTTAATAATGAAAAAATTGAAGAAGTTGCAAATACAAAATTCTTAGGCTTAACAATTGACAATCAACTAAATTGGAAACAACATACTTCAATATTAATTAAAAAAATTAGTAAGTTTGCTTTTGCTTTGTATAAACTAAAGAAAGTAGTCAATCAAGCAGCGGCAGTCACTGCGTACTATGGATATGTCGATTCTATACTACGATACGGAGTCATGTTTTGGGGTAACTCATGCAATAGGGTCATGGTGTTCAAATCACAAAAAAGATGCATTAGAGCGATCACCGGTATAAAAATAACAGATAGCTGCAAACCTTATTTTGCATTGTTAAAAATAATGACTCTCCCCTGTCTGTACATATTTGAGACTGCTTTATTTGTTAAAAAGAACATGCATTTATTCAAAAAAGCATCTGAACATCGCTATAAAATGATTAGACCGATATATAGACATGAATTATGCGTTCCACCATCGAAGACCGCCTTGATGCACAAAAGCATACTTTGCATGGCCCCAAAAATATTTAATAAATTACCAAATGGAGTTAAGGACTTAAATACTATTCAATTTAAAAACAAATTAAGACATCTTTTATTGGAAAAATGTTATTACACTATTGAAGAATTTATCACTACATAGTATAAAACAAAGTCGCTTTCCCTGTCTGTCTGTCCCTATATATGCTTAGATCTTTAAAACTACGCAACGGATTTTGATGCGGTTTTTTTAATAGATAGAGTGATTCAAGAGGAAGGTTTATATGTATAATACATGCATAATATAGTAGAGAAACACTGATAATTTTAGAGGTTTCTAATGTGATGTCGTAAATAAACACATTTTTAAGCGCTTACATTGTAAACGCTGGCTGAACCCTTCGAGATAGATCAAAATAATGTACTACAGTATTGTATACCATAAAAAGGTCTACAAAAAAGTCCGCGACGGTATATGTCTATCTCTTAGGGATAACCCACAATAACCATTTTTTATCCTTAACTTTTTACGAAAAATAATGGCTTATTTAAGAAGCAATTTTAGGCAATACAGCATTAATCCTTATCCAATTACGTACCTTAAAAACATTGTGCATTTCATATAGATCATTATGGCCCTTTACAGCATGCAATTTAAATGAATATTTTTGAAGATATTACAGATTTAAAATGCAGGTACATAGCGTCTGCGGCGGCGGCGCTTGCCTAAAAGCTGTGAACGTTGTATATAAATAAATTTTATAGAATACAGCATTGCACCCGTGCGAAGCCGGGGCGGGTCGCTAGTTCGTAATATAAAGAGATAAGCAAGCACTTCCATTGTATTCAATTAACTAACGGATATGGAAGAACACTGAATCGCATTGTCTCTATCGAAGTATCGATACATCGATATTAATATGATTTAATGAATTTCCGATTGCTGTAATCAACGCGGTTCCGAGAGCTTTTTGACTTCAATGAGCTGTTTCATAGTCATTAGGTTGAATAAAAGAAACCTTGGAATAGAACTGTATAAGGCTAGCTTTTTTTTTGAAGTCGTGGGCTGGTTTAATCTTAGGATCAGGGGGTTCAAATTAAGAATTTTCTCAGTTGATAGATGGACCAAGTGAGACGTCATGAAAGCAGGCGGCAGTCGATGATAACAATAATGAAAGATCTAAAAATAATGGCGAATTAGGTGGAGATTATTAACAGTAGGTTATGTGCGTCGAATAAGTTATTAGGTATCGTAAATCACTACATAGTATAAAACAAAGTCGCTTCTTCTGTCTGTCCCTATATATGCTTAGATCTTTAAAACTACGCAACGGATTTTAATGCGGTTTTTTTTAATAGATAGAGTGATTCAAGAGGAAGGTTTAACTATAGTTAGCAATGTAGCTATTGCACCCGTGCAAAGCCGGGGCGGGCCGCTATTAATGATAAGTTGTAAGTTATTTGACATTGATATTATTTAATTTTGACATTAATATTATTTAATTTTGACATTGTATTAATTTAATTTTGACATTGATATTATTTAATTTTGACATTGTATTATTATCTTTATTTCCATTAATTAAGTTAAACTGTGCTAAGTATGTTGATTATTCTTCTTTTTTTTTTTTTTATAATAATTATATGTGAAAGAGTGTACACCTTTAAGGTAGATTTTTGAGGAACGAAAATGATTTAATATTAAGATCTAATGTAAAATGTACCAAAAATCACACTAATAAATGAATTTGAATTTGAATTTGAATTATCGCAAAATTAACTTTAAATTTTTTGTTGCTTACAGTTTCAATAAAAAAATCACACAAAAAATCGTGTCTATGATTACTATGAGGTTTGAATTGCTAAACGAAAGAACCTACCTACATCAAATTAAAGAACTTTAATATGAGGCTACTTTTATATGAAGCTGGCTCTCGGAACAGCCCTCATTCCATCGTCATTAATCTAAAAGCTGGAACAAATAGAGTTACGTGCATTAAAACGATGATAAACAGAGTTCCGTACGTAAAATGTATTTAATCTTTACACGTTAGGTACCTACCGACATGCATTAGTTCAATTGGATTTCTCTTTATGCGCCCCGGGAATATGAATATGGTCAAGCTAGAGCCGGCTTATGGTAACTGGTACTGAACATTTATAATATGTTTAATTATCTTCTTCTTAGCTGCCTCGGTAGTCTAGTGGCCGCAAAACACGACTGCTGAGCATGAGATCTTGGGTTCCCAGGTCGGGGAAAGTGTTAAGGCGCTCCCTCACCGGGAGCATTCGCGTGTAATGTAGATAACGTTACAGAGTCGAGCATTACATCAGTGAGGGAGGAGAACTGAGCATTACAGCGCGCACCTTGTAATGATACAAAACGAGTTTACATCAGTGAAGGAGGAGAACCGAGCATTACAATGCGCACCTTGTAATGATACAATGTGTAATATTTTGATACAACATGTAACATCAATGCGCTTTGCAAATTCAAATCTATACTAAATGTTACATTATACGCGAATGCTCGTCAGTCAGGGAGGTACCTAGTATTGTAATGTAATGCTCAAAGTCGAATCTATAATGTTACATTACACGCGAACGCTCGTCGGTCAGGGAGGTAGTATTGTAATGTAATGCTCAAAGTCGAATCTATAATGTTACATTACACGCGAATGCTCCCGGTGAGGGAGGGCCTTTATTGTATTTTTCCATGAGGAATATGTTTATAGTAGCCTCGGAGTCTGGATTTGTGTCCAGTTGATGGTAATAGGCTCGTCCCTTATGCTGAACGGCACAAAGATAGATTATAGTCTGAAATAGCACATAGGCTACTTTTTATCCCGTTATTGTGGTCCCGAGGGATAGTTTAAGATTTTTTAGTTCTGAAATTTTCACAGACGAAGTCGCTCCCTCACCGGGAGCATTCGCGTGTAAGATAACGTTACAGAGTCGAGCATTACATCAGTGAGGGAGGAGAACTGAGCATTACAGCGCGCACCTTGTAATGATACAAAACGAGTTTACATCAGTGAAGGAGGAGAACCGAGCATTACAATGCGCACCTTGTAATGATACAATGTGTAATATTTTGATACAACTTGTAACATCAATGCGCTTTGCAAATTCAAATCTATACTAAATGTTACATTATACGCGAATGCTCGTCAGTCAGGGAGGTACCTAGTATTGTAATGTAATGCTCAAAGTCGAATCTATAATGTTACATTACACGCGAACGCTCGTCGGTCAGG
The DNA here is from genome assembly GCA_949316365.1 of Hoplodrina blanda. NCBI lineage: Eukaryota > Metazoa > Arthropoda > Insecta > Lepidoptera > Noctuidae > Hoplodrina > Hoplodrina blanda. The sequence goes on from OX438581.1 coordinate 14,364,670, forward strand.
GAGGTAGTATTGTAATGTAATGCTCAAAGTCGAATCTATAATGTTACATTACACGCGAATGCTCCCGGTGAGGGAGGGCCTTTATTGTATTTTTCCATGAGGAATATGTTTATAGTAGCCTCGGAGTCTGGATTTGTGTCCAGTTGATGGTAATAGGCTCGTCCCTTATGCTGAACGGCACAAAGATAGATTATAGTCTGAAATAGCACATAGGCTACTTTTTATCCCGTTATTGTGGTCCCGAGGGATAGTTTAAGACTTTTTAGTTCTGAAATTTTCACAGACGAAGTCGCGGGCAGAAGCTAGTAGTTTAATAGGTACCTGGGATGGTCCTTCATCCCCCGTCAACATCATGTTAGAGGTACAGACCTACGCGCTTATTAGTAAGCATTTTATTAAGCGTCTAGTCTTAATTATAACACTTTGACGTCAGCAGCTTTCGTTTTTCAATTAGTCTAGCGCTCATTAGGAAGATATATAAACCTATATATAGGTATACTGTACCTAAGTATATTTTATGTACACACAGCAAAACAGATGCAGGGTTGTCAGATATATACACATCAAAAGTGTCTAGGGATCAACATCCCTAACATTGTTTAGGGATGTTGATCCCTAGACACTTTTGATGTGTGTAGTTGGAAGTTTTCTTAGAAACCGATGGATGTTTTCGAATGTAATTTAATTTAAAACGTAGATAATAAATAGTTCTTTATTTAGGTTAAGTTTCAGTCAAAGACATCCATCGGTTTCTTAGAAAACTTCCAACTATATCTGACGACCCTGGATACCTGTTTTGCTGACTGTTCGTTATAGATAATTCTTGGTTTTAGTACTAAGAGACGCACGTGTAGGAATCGTAATTTTCATGGTAGGAACAAAGTATACTCCGCCATTTTTATACAATAATATACCTATAGAAATGGTAGTATCTAGGTAGTATATTTAGAATCTGGGTCCACATTGTAACTACCTAGTTAATGAAAAGAAGCGTGTTTACAGGAGGGCTAAGCATTGCCATCCAAAGTGGCAATACCGTTAGTCTCTTGATGGTAATGTGGAGGATTTTTTTGGTGCCATTTAGTTTTAGTTTCTTTTTTTTTATTATTATTGGTTTTCACAAGTAGATACAATCCGATGATGTTTATAATTAAAGAGGTAAAATTGATTGTTTATCTACTAGTTGACGGCCTTGCCTGACTGTAGCATAAAATTAAATAAATTTCAAATTTTATTTAATAAATTTTAATTGTAACGAAGTTGTGGGTTAGTCTGTTTTAGCAAAACTAATATCAATTATGGTAGATAAAGGTCAACGCTATCGCAATCTCGCCGCCTTATAAATACGGATCGCGTTCCAAGGCTAAGGATCTCTAAAAATATAATATCTACTAAGGTACGGGTAGAGGCTCGATGTTTCAATTTAATTAAAAATACTTCGCCGTTGTGCACCTGGTTTGCGGTTTAATGTTGGTATTTTGGTTTTAATAGTTTCTAGAATGTTTCTACGTATACTTTCGGCGATGTAAGAGGTCGGATTTGACGTTTCTCCTACGTAATAATTTGAAAAATCAAATTCATAATCCTGAATAATTAGGTACTATGTTACCCATACATTATAACAACGAGTATCACTTGTAAACATCAAGTTTAACTTAATTTTGCAAAAATACACTCACAAACACGAATTAATTGCCGATTTATATTTTGACAAGACGTTTTGACAACACTACACAAAGGATTTTAATAGCTGTCAAATCTGGCTTGTTAGGATGTCCAGAATATAATTCCTGTAAAACTGACGTATTTTACAAGTTGAAACTAATGTTACCTAAAAAGAGAAAAGATCGACTGCCTGAGGACTGTCTCGTTGGTCTAGTGGTCGCAAAGCGCGACTGCTGAGCATGAGGTCTTGGTTTCGATTCTCAGGTCGGGAAAAGTGTTATTAGGTTTCCCATTAGAAATTTCTCAGTAGCAGCCTCGGAGTCTGGATTTGTGCCCGGTTGGTGGCAATAGGCTCGCCCCCTATTACAGGGGACTTAAACATATAACTGTTGAAATGTGGGTGTACCTCTGCACAACCCTTCGGGGATTACAGGCGTGATGTTATGTAAGAGAAAAGATTTGTATTTTTATTTGTAATGGATAAAATCCAAAACTACTTAAAAACTGTTTTTAAGATTTTTTTTACTGATAAAACCTTAACAGTAAAGTTTCTGAAAATAGTCTACTTACTTAACCCTTCTACAAATATGTCATACTTTTTAGACTATACTTTGAAACTTTAGACCCTTTTCTTATCATTTTTAAAGTCCCAAGAAGAAACATAAAAGAACAAACAAGTTGGATACGTATAATCCTTTGCAATTTTTAGGATTCCGTACTTCAGTGGTTAAAACGGAAACTTTATAAAATCACCTTTTGTTCGTCTGTCACAAAGGCTTTTTCTCAATATCTATGGGATGCAGGGATTTTAATTTTCCTAGGTTTTGATTACCTACACGCGTACAGGTCGCCAATCAGAGATTAGAAAAATATTTTTTTAGAATTTTGGGAAATATTATTAAATTGAATTCATTTATTTCAGTCTAATAATGTCCACAACTGTTAGTAACAAAGGTCTTAAAACTTTGTTAGTCAATACTAAAATTAAATCGAAACAAATAAAATCAAAACAATTCAATTGATTCAATATGATTTGGACCTTCTGGGTATGAGAAGAGGCCCTGCAAGGTTAATATTATCCGGAGAATACCCTTCAAGGTAGATTTTATTATTATAATAAAAAAAAAACAAATTAAAAAGCTGTGTTAAGTATCATTTTATAAACTTTCTGTAAGGACTCTAAAATTAGATTTAAAATTGCTGTGTTCAGAACCCTATTTGTACAAACCCGTCTTGCTCTTACCCGCTTTTTTTACGATAACAGCCCTATTTTTACAAGTACCATTTAGTAAGAGCACTTAGCACCTGAGAATCTTTATTCAGAAACGAAATTAATGTTCTATCCGAGCAAGGAGGTTTTTATTCCATTTTCCAAGACGCGTCCTCTTTTATTCTCTTTCATTAGCTTGCATTTGAAGTAGGTTTTAAAGGAACTTCTAATTATTATTCCTAAGTGTTTCAGATAGAAAAACAGATATGGAGTGTAGTACGTCATTCTAGCTGGGTTGAAATCGAAATTTGTGGATAAACAAGGTGTAAAAAAATAATTACATCAACTTAAGTACCTACGTAAATAACATGGGGTGATATGAAGATTCGAATGACGTTATTGTGACGCACGCGATTTCGAAACAAGCTAAATAGAAGCTTGTAAAAAAATAAGAGTGGTAGGTAGGTACGCCAGTTCGAAAACACATTAAAGCCTCATTTAGACGATGCAAGAAATATCGTGCGATTTGACGTACCTACATTGCGTGACCGCGCGGCTGTCATGTCAAAAGTAACTGATCATTGACGGAAATGTATAACAACTTGCACGATATTTCTAGCACCGTCTAAATCAGCCTTTAGTCAAAAACCGCAATATCGAATGACGTTGTCGCCAACACACTGATTCGAAAAACTGTTTGAATGGCACACTAGTACGAATGTCTTGACATTGAAATCCACTGTTGCGAATAGTACGCACTAGTGCGAGTAATTGAGTAGCCCCCACCATTTTTGCCCGCCGGAGATACTCGCCGGAGCCCTACTAGGGATTTCTACCGAGTCACCTTAATAGGGTCGTAAGGGGGTCAGGGAAGGCGGGAAGAGGGGTAGAGTCACCCTCCAGCCTTTCCCCCCGCCAGAGGGGCTCGACGGAGCCCCGCTGCGCGGGGCTCCTACTTCTGGGTGGTTTAAAAAGAAATAACGCTGCTCCGGCAGCTAAAATTGCTTGGGGGTGCTTAAATAACTCCCCTTGACCCCCCCACAGTGTCAGAATCCTCAAATTCAGGAGGCGTAACCTCAAACCCAACCCGTTATGGGTTGGGAGTTTTGTTTTTTTTTTTGTTTTTGTTTTTTTTTTGTTTGGTTTTGTTTTGGTTTTGTTTTTTGTTATGTAGGTAAGTATTGCCACCGACTTCCAAAACTAAAGTTATTTTTATTTTGTAGTTTTTGAAGACGGTTATCTTTTTTTGTAAAAAAGCTTTTTATTTTTCACTTTTTAGTGCTTGTGTATTAATGTTTGAAATCCTTACAAAAAGCCCTTTAAAACAATACCTCACACGATATATGTATTTAATTTTAGAAACTGGTAGGACTGGTAGGGTTGACGTACCCCCCACCCCCCCCTTTTCCTTCAGTCAGTCATCGACTACACGTATAAACAAAGCAATTTCACTTGTTACGATATTGCTGCTGTGATTCTGTGAGGAGTTCCATTCCATATCTCCGAAGTTCATCATCATATATTGAAATGGTGACAATGGGACCACACGGGAAGCACCAGCTTTTAAATAAAAAAAGAATCATGAAAATCGGTTCACCCAGTCGCAAGTCAGGAGCTAACAAACATAAAAAAAAAATACAGTCGAATTGATAACCTCCTCCTTTTTTTGAAGTCGGTTAAAAAATAAAGCTGCTGATCCATTCATTTTGTTGACATACCTCACACGATATATTTAATTTTAGAAACTGGTAGGACTGGTAGGGTTGACGTACCCCCCACCCCCCCGCCCCTTTTCCTTCAGTCAGTCATCGACTACACGTATAAACAAAGCAATTTCACTTGTTACGATATTGCTGCTGTGATTCTGTGAGGAGTTCCATTCCATATCTCCGAAGTTCATCATCATATATTGAAATGGTGACAATGGGACCACACGGGAAGCACCAGCTTTTAAATAAAAAAAGAATCATGAAAATCGGTTCACCCAGTCGCAAGTCAGGAGCTAACAAACATAAAAAAAAAATACAGTCGAATTGATAACCTCCTCCTTTTTTTGAAGTCGGTTAAAAAATACAGCTGCTGATCCATTCATTTTGTTGACCTAAGTGAAAAGTTGTTTACGAGTATAATGATGAGTCCAATCCAATGACCTGTTCTTAATTAATTCAATAACACCTTGTATAGGTACCAAAAGATTTCATATGTGGGTAGATAGATACCTAGGTACTAAATACTGTTGTCATAACAGAATCTATATTACCTAAGGCCTTAGTATCTAGATACCTAATACATTACATTCATACATATTCAAATATTTCAAGAAATCACTCGAACGAATGTTCAATTCAGGACTATTTTCGTTTTTCAAATAAATCAGATTTATATTTGAACGGCTGTATTTTATTTCCGTTCACGTCTTTTCATGCTTCGATATTCGTTTTATCGTAAGACCGGACGTCTTCTGTCGGTTCTGTCTGGAGAAACGTAAGTACCTGTGCTTCAGATAGACAGGACACGTCTGAGGGAAATTCGATTAATGATTCTTTATTCAATTTTTTTTTTTTTAATGTTTTTTTCTCAAATGGTTATAATTATGATGAACACTACTGTCGGCTGAGACTGCTAAAGGTGTAGGTAGGTTTTATGTAATTTTTTTTTTTACTGCTCTGCTCAAGTGGGTTGTAGGTAGCGTGATGTTATAATAATATAGCCTATAGGTACTATTCTTTATGAATCTGGCTATCACATACAAAAGATTTTTTTAATTCGCAAAGCACGTTTAAACAGCCAAACAAGAAATCTCTGCCACCACAAAAAAAAAAATCACTGCCTCGTTGGTCTAGTGGTCGCAAAGCGCGACTGCTGAGCATGAGGTCTTGGGTTCGATTCCCAGGTCGGGCAAAGTGTTATTGGGTTTTTCTAACAGGAAATTCTCAGTAGCAGCCTCGGAGTCTGGATTTGTGCCCGGTTGATGGCAATAGGCTCGCCCCCTATTACATGGGACTTAAACATAACTGGCGAAATGTGGGTGTACTAATGGGTGCACCTCTGCCTAACCCTTCGGGGAGTACAGGCGTGATGTTATGTTACAAGAAATCTCTTTAGATTTATAATATTATACTAGCTCTCTCCTGGATATTTCTAATGGATCCCTAATTTTTCTATAATTAAATATAGCCTATAGCACTCAGTGATAAGGTAAGGTAGGTCCAATTTGCGAAAAAATTTTAAAATCGGTTTAGTAGATCCAGAGATTACCCCATACAACCTCACAAACTTTACCTATTTATAATAATATAAGTAGGTATAGATAGATATACCACATATAGATTAATAGCTACAGATTACCCGTCTGTACTTTTTATTTAGTCGCCGAATGTGTTAAAGCCGCGCCATAATTTCCATCATCATCAATCAAAAACGAAAAGAAAAATTTTGGAAACACGTCAGCGTAAGTGAAAGTGCCTATCAACTCGTGAAACAGCGTATTTTGCCAAATATTTATGTATGATATTTACTTAGCTTTATTTACTTATGAAATGAGAAAGTTTCATTACATAATGAAAAACGGCACCTCGTCAAATAAAGTTTTTGAAGGACGCTTTGAGAGTCTCTGGTCGGGACGATAAATCGAAATTGATTTTTTTATGGGAATTTTTATAACTGCGGTCTTAAAAAAAAAGATTCTGAGTAACTATACCCCATAAGTACCTATTAATTTTAATTTAGTTTATTTTTACACCAATTATTATTTTGATACCTAGCATACTAAGCACCTTTGTATGCCTTCATAATTAAACGTTAAGTAAATTTTACCATGTTATTCCTACTGTTTTTCTTAAAACTTTATTTAGGAAATTGCACAGTTTGAAAAGGCGGGAATTTTAGTAAGATTCATGTCGGCAGAGTCATCTTTTGACAATATTATGAAAGTGTTGTTAAGCAGTTACTGCCATCTAGCCATTGTAAAGATAAACTTTTACGATGTAGTTCAAAATATTAGAAACAGATGGCGCAACTTGTAAGCATATTTCTTCCCCGTTTGATTTTCTTTCAATACTGATAGAACAATATTAAAAAAATTATTATTAAAACTTTGTCAATAATTTTTAATAAAAATATACTTTTTTACAGTAATCTTAGAAGTATTTTTCAAGTGGTTCTCCCAATATTTGTTCTAGCTTTCTAATGGCATCTTTAGTAGATGCTTCAATTCTGGAGTCGCCATCTTCAAGAAGTTCAGCAAGGAACGGCACGCTCTCAGCCAGGAGTGGCAACCAACTGCTGCCTAACTGCGTTGCCATGGCGACGAGGCAGTCCAGGGCTGTCAACCTGGAAAAATAAATGTTTGTAGTAGACAATGGGAATATGGATTAATTTGTTTTTTTTTTGCAATACAGATAATATATTTGCTTTCGCATTAAAACCTTTTTTTTATAAATAACACTAACCTGATTTCAGGATCATTATGTCTTGTCTTCAACAATATTTGGTAGTTCAACAGCTTCCATAGTGAATCGTCAGCAGTAGCAACAGCAAACTGAGACACGCATGGAATAATGTATTCTGTAGCCCTTGCTTTAAGGCTCTGAATGCCTCCCAACGTGTTCTCAAGCTGGTCCACTACAGGTTGCATTAGAGTTTCAAACCTATCTTTGTTCAGGAAACTCTGGCTGTCATAAAGGAACACTGTATGGAGTGTTTTGATGATGTACTTGATAAGCATCAAGCATTTGTCTTCGGAATCAAAGTATTGGTCTTCAGTTTTGCTGTTGTTGCAAGCGTCGAGAAGATCTGAGGCGTTCTTTATGAAATGTCCAGCAAAGAGAACGAATAAGCCTTTCAGTTTGTCTGCGATGGCAGAGCTTAATCTAAAAAATATGAAAAGAAATTATTAATTTTGCTTTTAATGTATAAAAAAGAAATTACATGATAAACTGTGTCGATATCATACCTGTAGAACGTAATAGTCCGGTCTTTATATCCTTCAAGATTGGACCTTATCGCCCAGTCATAGATCTTGAAATAGAACGGCCTAAAGCTGGTCTCTGACAGCTTCAACACCAGACACACCAGTGCATTGACTACTTCATCTTCTGCCCTATCAATGACCTCAGCATCCACATCTTTATCGACAGCATTACTTCTCAACTGCAGTGCTGCTAAGAAGAATGACGTTAGGTCTTGTTGTAGTGCCGTAAAATCTGCTGTCGTAACATTTGCAAAGCTGTCAGCTAAGACCGACATCACAGGACCAACAGCATCAAAGTTCTCCTTCTCCAAAAGCATCTGATGAGTCTGGTTCACAACTGGAATAAGTACCCTCGGTGGTATAGATGCAGCGATTTTCTTCTTTATAGTCAAAAGCTTTGAGACTATAGCCGACACTTTACTGCACTCCTGGTCTTGACTCTGCCATTTGGCAAGTAAAATTGAGTACTCGTAAAGAATTTTCTGCAAGTAAGGACTCAGGAAGAGAGGTAGACTTTCAACTATCTTCGCTATTGCTGTCACTGTGCTGAGCAAGACCAGTTCCTGTGTTTCTGCTTTACGCTGCTTTTTGAGCACTCTGATTAGAGCTGGCATGAACTTCCGAAGGCTTGCCAAGGCATGTGCTTTCAAGTTGCTACATAACTCCGCCAAACATAAAACAACTGAAGCCATGACATTGCCAGATATATTTGGATTGCATGTATAATCTGTGACCGTTTCTAGAACATTCTTGAAAGGTTCTGGATTCTTCGATGCGAGCATTCTTGTCAATAACTTCAAGGATAGAAGAGCAGTTTGTTGGTTTAACTCCAGTTCCTGGGCAGCGATCTCGCTCAAGTTCTCATCTCTGACTTCGATTGTTTTAACAATATCCAATAGTGAAGGTAATAATGAAAATAGTAACTCCATATCGACACCTTCAAATAATTCGGGACTGAACTGAATTTTAGAGTTCAGCAGTTCCATAGACTTTCGCCTAACCGTCTGCAATGTATGTTTTAGAAGACCTCTGACGACAGACAAGAACATAGGAGCCGATAACAAGTTATTTGTATGGTCAAGCAAGTCGTAACTATGGTGCAACATCACACGCCAATATTTGGCAGTCTTATCATCAGAAACTTTAGATATAGTCTGAATGAAAGTCAGAATATTAATTATGAAGGCTTTATAGTTGGTTTCCATAGCTTTGTCGTCAGTTGCCTGGCTGCTGTGCTGGATAAACCTTGAGGAGGCTAAGCAGGTGTTCATAAAGGTGATTACCATGTATTTGTAGTGTCGTAGTTGAAGCGGTGTATGTCCTACTACGCTGAATATGTCACTAGGATCGACGTCAGCATCCATTGTGTTCTCATCCTTTTGTAAGGGTAGGGATTTGATGTAGATAATAAGTTTTATGAAGTTTTCTAGAGCAACTTCTGGTGGAAATTCTAGGACAATGCTTTGTCCAAAGTCAATACGGTTTATAGGTGCTTCCTGGTCTGCTAAAGTTCGAGAATTACGTTTGTCTACTTTCTTGTCTTCACTAAAGTGGGCGACATGAGTCTCGAGCAGTAAAGCCAAGAAAACCCATAGGAACTGGCTCGGTCCAAGAGTTTCTATCAACTTTTTGAACAGCGGCAACCGTCGGTGCTCCGGAACATGTAAAACGCAGTCAGCGAAGATACGCAAAACTGGAACCACCCGATTCTGTAATTGCTGAAGTTCCTTTTCAGTATAATCCTCAATGTTCTTGTCCAATTTCACCAAAATAGGTATCAAAGTCTCTATAATCTTTATGATTATTTGGAAACTGTAGGCATCATCATGTCTTAAAACCGATGTACCCATGAATGTGAAGATTTCCATGGTATGGTGAAGAACTTGTTCTGGTAACATGAATGCAGCGTGGGATAAGAGGATGAGAGCATGGTGGTGAGTTTGAGGGTTTTGAGTACCTCTAATACATTGCACAACCAGTTCAACGTCAAAAACAGATTTGAGTGACTTCATTTGATCTTGATTTTTTTCGTCTACGAATTTCTTGCAATAATACCAGAGGGATGACAGAATGAGCTGTTTCGTATACTCCACATACGACTGCTCTTCGAACCTTAAGCATTTGTTCAATATCTGGAACAAGAGTGACACAAAAGTGTTGTCCAACTTCATTTTCTTCTTGCTCTGAACGAATTCAAGGAAAGCAACTCCCAATCTCCATTCATCTGTTTCTGTCACTTGGTAAGATAACATGGAGACTGTAGACTTCTTTTTCTTGGGCACGCTCTCAGCAGGATCGACGGCATGTAACATTTTCTCCAATATTGGTTTGAAATGACTGAATTTGAGATGGATCTTCTTCATTATTCTAGATGCGACACTCGATATTGTTGGATTATTGCTCACAGCGCCAGCGCAGGCAATCAAATAGACAAGATTGTTGGATTTCTCTTCAGGGACTTTGTTAAAAATATCCTCGTCTATCTGCTTCATAATCAAAACGGCAGGACTAACGAATGAATGGTCCTCCTGTAAAATGCACTCTCTGTACTCCTTCAGACCCGATGCTATAGAATTCCATACTTGCTCTTTCGAGAATGTCGAAATAGTCGATTCATTTATATGACTGTATACAGTTTTGAACATATTCGATTCGTAAATATCAAATGTGAATCTCGAATTCAATTGATTTTGATTCAAAGTCTCTTCTAGAGTTTTCAGAGATTGTACAAAATGCGGAAACGCAAAAGCATTGTTAACTTCGCACAGAATTTGCAGGAAACTTGACTTGATGTGAGATGGTGCATCAGAATTCAGTATACCAACCAGTTTCAAAAGACAGTTACGTCTGAACATCTTATTCTGGTCTTTTTGTGTCAATATCGTATTTAGCACCTGTTTTACTTGATTATGGTCAAGTAACAATTCTTCCTTATGCGCCATCAATTCCTCAAACAGCTGGACATACAGAAGCTTCTTATCCGGTTCTTCTCTTAGTAATTTGTTCACAATATCAACGGTGCATTCACGAATAGCTGCTATCGGATTATTGAGGCAAAATAGAACAGTCAGAACAACTACATCTGAATCATACAACCATTCTTCGGTTTCTTGCACTGCTAGAAAATTGGATAGCAATTTGAGGCTTCTTAGTTGAAGTTCAGGACCAATGACATCTTTTGGGTCGGTTGCGTACAGAATATGTCCACAGGCAAAGTTAGCAATAAACTCGAATTTTTCTCTAGGGTTTTTGAAGAACTTTTCCAGAAGTTTCTGGAGCAGAGCAACGTAATTTTCTCCGTAACTTGGTATCGCGCATCCGATCACACAAATCTCATACAACCTCCTAATAAGGATCGTTTCAGGAGTTTTACACACGTCACACCAAGGTTTAGGGATGTCGCTTATATTCATGTCTTCAATTACTCTCGAGAAAATATACTCAATGATTTGGAAGAGCATATTATTCTGGCGACTGAGTTTTATAAATTCGGGCATTATCAAGCTCGAAAATACTTGTCCTTCGGAACTGTGAACTATCGATCTGTTCTCAACCGATTCAAGAAGTAGATTTAATATAGCAGATACTTCTTCAACTGTAGCATTTCTCAGTGAACTGATTTTAAGTAGCATATAGAAGCAGACATCTAAAGTATTATTTTTATTCAACTGATGTTCATCAAGTATGTCATCCAAGTTTATTGTTCTATCAATAAACAGCGCTTTAAAAATAACTTCACATAATTTTGCAGGATTTTCCTTCATTGATGCTTTGAGTTCTTTTGTTTTATTAGCAAGCCCGATTTTTTTGCCCCAATCTGAGGTCAGTATCTGCCATGTTAGTTTAGCAGATTCTTCATCATTTGGGAAAAGATATGGCACTATTGCTAAGACAGTTTCTTGGTTAACAGGTAACATTTTAATGGAACAAAACTTTGTAATTGCTTTTTTGACGACACTCCTCCATTTCTTAGAACCCTTTCCGAGTATGGCAACAAAAGTGTTAGTAGCATCTATTTCGTTTAATACCTCTTTTAAGTACTCGGCAGGGATGTCCAAAGCTGCATTAACAACTTCAGGGGTGTCATCGTTCAGCCTATTAATCATAGATTCTTTCACAAAATCAGCATTCTCAGTCTTCAATGACTCGAATTCTTTAGCGATATACTTGACAGCCTCTACACGCAATTTTGCATTGACATGGTTAAGGTTTTCAAATAGGTATGTTCCACCAACCTTATGTGCGATTGCAGGTTTAAAACCTAACAATTTGGATAGATGACTTCTTCTTTTCGATGAATTCTTGCTGTTAGAACTCATTTCTTCTTTGACAACTTTGTCAAAAGCGTTGGGGTACTGTCGTTCAAGATTCTTAAGGAATAGCGCATACCAGTTGAGGGTTTTGCTGGAGGCGTCCTCTTCATCAATTATTTCTATGTCACTTTCATTGCCATCATCATCAACGGCCATTGTGTTTGCGCTTTGAGGCTGGAAGGAGTCAAGAACACACCTGGAAAATGCAGAAATTTCATATTAGCTTTTACATGAAAGCTATAAGTCAAAAACAAAATAAAATCATTTATTTTAATTAGACCATTATTTTATTACTAGCTGTCCGCCGCGGTTACACCCGCGTCTTTGGTTACTGCTCCGCTCCCGTAGGTCGTAGCGTGATGGTATATAGCCTATAGCCTTCCTCGATAACTAATCTATCTAACACTGAAAGAATTTTTCAAATCGTGGTCCGATTTGAAAAATTCTTTCAGTGTTAGTAGTTCCAGAGATTAGCGCGTTCAAACAAACAAACAAACAAACAAACAAACAAACAAACAAACAAACAAACAAACAAACAAACAAACAAACAAACTCTGCAGCTTTATAATATTAGTATAGATTTATTTATTTTTTAAAATAAATAAACTTTTGAAGTTTATATAAAAGAAAGAAAAAAATAGAATTGAATCTAGTTGGCGCTTCCAAAAGGTAGTTTTGTGTTGAGAATAATGGGCAAGAAACTCCATACATACTCTTTCAAAATCAATGTTTTACAATATTTGCATACAGAAGCATCATAATAATAATTAATATATATTATTATTATTATTGTGAAGGACGGTACGGTTGACATTTGTCGGGCATGTCACCGTCCCGGGGAATCAATCCGACACATTATATCTGGGTGTTCTCGTCTGGCTAACGGAGACTATTTGCATAGACATAACCTAGTAGCCAGGATTATTCACCAGCAGCTTGCTCTTAAATATAGTCTTGTGGAATCAGAAGTGCCCTACTATAAGTATGTGCCCGACCCAGTTCTTGAAAATGGCAATATCACGTTGTATTGGGATCGATCTATCATCACTGACAGGACTATTGTTGCCAATAAGCCTGACATAGTGGTGATAGATCGATTAGAGCGTCGCGCAGTGATTGTGGATATAACGGTCCCACATGACGAGAACCTCGTGAAGGCTGAGAAAGATAAACAAATGAAGTACATTGACTTAGCTCGCGAGGTTGTCGATATGTGGGATGTGAGTACAGCAATCATTGTGCCGATAGTCGTGACTGCCAATGGCATAATAGCCAAGAGCCTCGACCAATATCTTAGGAGGCTCTCGTTGGGCGGTTGGATCAAGGGCTTGATTCAGAAAGCGGTACTCCTGGACACGGCGCGTATTGTTAGGAGATTCCTTTCTCAGGAGCCCTGACCACCGGTAGCTTGGACCCTGTTCCAGATGCCGGTGGGATACTATTTTTTATATTTTTAAATGTTTTTATTGTTTTATATTAATATTTAAAAATGTAATTATATATGTATTAAAATAAATAAATGTGAATATTAATATATAATAGTTTACCTACCCAACTGAAACTGTATGAATGAATGTGTTTTATAACTGCAAAATAGATCAGATACTAAGATCAAGTGTCAGCACATACCTAATGAAATGATGAATCAAGTTCCGAAAAGAATGTTAATTTGCTATATAAAGCTTTTTAATAGTTATTACAGTTACAAACTTACTTGATAATCAATTCAGGTTTCTGCTGCTTCAAATCCACTTCACCAATCAATATTTCAGGCAGCTTACAGTATCTCCAAAAGTCTTCGCCCTGTATCAACGGCAGGACGCTAGACAAGAACGCCAACAGAAAGGCCCTGATATTATTACCCCTTTCAGCTAAGTTCTTAATATGACCGCATAATGCATTCATTATGTCCACGGACATATCATTCAGTATATCTTCAGACATTCTCTTCACATGGTCTTGATTCTCATACATCATAGTTATGAGGATTGCTACGTCATACGAAATATCAAATTCGGTTGTCAACAATTTCAGAACAATTTCGTTCAGTGTATCCTCTTTTAGACTTGTTTTTGTGAATAAATATCCAAGAACAATGTATGCAGCTGCTCTGAAGTCCGGGATTGGTGACTCTATAGCTTTTATTACCGTTGGTAATAAAGCGTTGACAATTCCTTCGGTAACTTTCTTGCTAGTGTCAATAACTCCAATAGCTGTTTGGCAGAAGAATGCAAACACAGTATTAAGCTGTGTTGCCCTTTCACCGAATTCTTTCACATATTTCAAAGTTGTCTTTGCAATAAATTGTAAAGTGCCTGCATTTGATACGCATTGGTTAAACAAAACCTGATTGGCTAATGCAACCCCATATTTGTGAATAGGCATTAGCCAGTTCCATCTATTATTGTTTGATTTGATGTCCATCAGCTGAACAAAACGGATAAATATTTTTGTACCATGATACGGCAGAATAAGCGCCATAACAGCATCTTGGTTGTATTCATGAATATGGTATCTGTTGATTAACCATTCTAGAGCTTTATGTGAAGATTGTAAAAGAAGGTAAGGCGATAACTGCAGTAGAAACTTCTCTATGGTCTGGTCAAGGTTTTGATTGACCTCTTTTGATTGCACTGCTCTCTCAAACTCCTTGGACGATAAGCTGAATAGTGAATCTTCAAAGACACGAAATCCTTCATACAGTGCTATTAGTTCTTTTAACCCGTTGATACCGATTTCATAAAATGTATCGCGATCTTTGTTGGCGGCATCTTTCGGGTCAAAAAGTAATGAAACAGTTTTGCTGTCATCTTTATAAACTGTTGATTGAGGTACTGTTAGCTTTTTGAGCTGCTCTGCTAAAGATGTAGCAGCCATTTTTCGTCTTGTTTGTGTTTATCTGTAATTTATTGATCAGAAAGTTAATTAATACCATGCCGGGACAAAATAAAGGTTATAAATTATTTAGTTGACAGTAAGTAAATACGTACCAATTTCTCATTTATAAAGAGGTAATATTTATTAGTAATGTTTCACTCAAATCTTCCTTTCTGTCTTTTCTCACAAAATTAAATTTAAAGACTCAGTAGCACGTGGAAAATCAAGAACTTCAGAAATTCAGAATCAACACAATGTTTACAACTTCCTTGTCTCAATGTCAAATACAAATTGTCAATGTCAGTGTGAAATCAAATGTCATTGTCGTGATTGTCATGAATGTCATGTTACGGTTTCGAACGAAACGATTATTTTTTATTTATTTATTTTATTTATTTATTCATTCACAACGTTATCTCTGTCATTACAGATTACATCTAATGCGACAAAGTAACTTAAAAAAAAAAAAATATACATAGGAACATAGAGCAACACGGGTACCTGACGGAAGGGGAGACGCCATAGCATAGAGTAAAGTAATATAACGGGTATAGAGAGCCCACTCGCCGACTTTTTTGTAGACCGCAAATGTCAATTGATCAGCAAAATAGCGCCATCTATTAACGTCATCCGCAAACTTTTACGTATTTGTGTGTGAAGGAACTACTGCTACTGCATGTATGCATGTGTGTGTGTGTAGGTATAGTGAGTTCAGTCCTCTCCACCAAAATATACGCAATATGCAGTAGCAGTAAGTTATAACAATTAGCTAACACACCTTTGAATAAATGGTTGATATTTATAAGAATACATAACGATAGAATTTTATAATTATTTACTCATATAAAAAAAATAGGTTTAAAATTCTATGGATTCGTATCCTCTTTCTCAACCATTTATGCAAAGGTGGATCAGCTAATTGCTATAACTTACTGCTACTGCATATTGCGTATATTTTGGTGGAGAGGACTGAACTCAACGTGGATCGGCGGATTAATTTCACGAAGAAAAACACAAAAATAGAACGAAAACTACAAACATGCGCATACGCAAGGAGCAGTCGCCATTTTGTGACTTTTTTAATCAACCTTGCTGTGTTGCTAGTAATTGTAATAGTAAGGCATTTTTTATAATATAAACAAATATTTGCAATTAATAGATAAGAACATATTTGCAATTATAAATAAAATCTCTAAATTCAGTTATAAAACTACTATAATTAATTTATATTATTAACCACAATTTAGAATTCATCGATAGTGTCGCCATCTATGGTGACAATAAGTAACTATTATAATTTGTTTTCGGATGACGATATCAGATGTCGCATTTTTAAAAAAATGTCTATAAATCGGTCACTGTATGGGAGTGTCCTCCCCCTGCGCCATAGGCAGGCGTTCCCCTCTGTCGAAACATATGACCAAATGGTCCACTGTTAAGTCACTGTCACCAAGTGCGATAGTGTTGTTATTTTGTAAATTGTTTGTTTGTTATCGATAAAAATATTTACTTACCATCAGTCGATGTGTGACATTTGCATTTGCAAAAACTAAAGACTAAGTTGTAGTTATGTAGTATCTTAATGGAAAATTATGCTGATACAAGAATTACTTACTTAATGACAAAAGCAAACCCACATAAGTGATAAAAAAGCGAAAAATCCTCTTATGCAAAAGGATTGGTCATCTCTTATCTGCTATGGCTTACATATTTATTTTTATTATTTTTTACTACTGTTTTATATTCATCTTCATTGTTTTCACATGTAGAATCAACAAGAATAATGTAACCAGGATTTTGTAAAAACCTAATTTAAAAGAGTGCCGTGGAGATTCTTGCTCGTTCTTCTCCATAGAGGCCTACCTCCGTTTTGGAACGAGCAACTAGTTTCAGCTTTCGGACTAACTGACCGACTCCTTGACAATTCAAAAGTGCCTGTAAATGGTCTAATTGAAATAAATGTTTTGACTTTGACTTTAAATTATACCTACTTACATGCTTTTAATTATTTTTAAATTATACCTACATGCTTTTAATTATTTTTTAATTGACAACTGTTGAAAAAGTAATAAATAACATAAATAAAGTAAAAAACCTGATTTCCCTAACAGAGTTCTTTAATTTATCGATAATGCGTATCGACAGCTGTTACAGCAATGTTTGTCAAAGTAGTTGCATCATGTCGTTACACTGTTATGACACAAAATGTATCTATGTGTGTACGAAATTGTTAGTGTATTGTTATTATTTCTATGTGTGAGTTTCGTAGCGACAGACGATTGTTTTTGTGTGGGGCATTGAAAAGTGTGTTTGTGTGTGTATTTCCCCCCGCAAAAAATGGCAGACTTTTCTGTATTGAAAAAATACGCTATGGCGTCTCCCCTTCCGTCAGGTACCCGTGTTGCTCTATGCATAGGAACTATAACTTACATACTACACAGTACGTGGTCCTTGTGAACTCGCTCGGTGCACACGTAAATATGTCTGTGACATCCGCTACCGTGTTGAGAGTGCTGCGTACATTTTTTATAAATTCAAAGTAACATACATTAAACTGCTAACGTTCTAAGAGGCCGGATTTGACGTTTCTCCTACGTAATAATTTGAAAAATCCAATTCACAATCCTGAATAATTACTATGTTACCCATACACTATAACAACGAGTATCACTTGTAAACATTAAGTTTAACTTAATTTTGAAAAAATACACTCACAAACACGAATTAATTGCCGATTTATATTTTGACAAGACGTTTTGACAACACTACACAAAGGATTTTGATAGCTGTCAAATCCGGCTTGTTACAATGTTAGCTGTATAGTTTATAAATTCAAAGTAACATTAGTTTATAAATTCAAACTAACTTTCGCGATTCCTAATGTTTTATTTCTCTATCTTTATATTTATTTATACATTATTATTTTTGTAATTCACAAAACAAAATAAAAGAGCGTCACGAGATTGCATTGCAACAAAACGTAAATAGAGTATTACCATGATTTTCTGTCCTAAAACAGTGAAAACAAATAAACTTGTTCCCTGGAATACCAGGGAACAAGTTTATTTGTTTTCACTGTCTTTTTTTGAAATGTGACAGTCTTGTATTTTTTTCGAATAATAATTGTTGTCTGGCGATTGATACATAATTGAAATATCAACTTTTAACAACTTTCCTTGCACAAAATGAAAAATAGGTGAATCTAGGGAACAAAGCTGGCAGCACTGACAATGACACTGGTGATTAATTGAATATTGACTTTTCAAAATATCAAATAATAATAGTTCAGTTCACCTCGCAGATGAGATTGTTTATAAGTCCTTGGATTTTGCGTAGAATTTACGCAAATTATGTTATTGAGTTTTATCAATTAATTAATATGTGTAAGCTATGACGTATGTGTAGTATATTTAATTTTATAATGCGTGTTTATTTGTGTACGCCAGTAATCGTTGAATAGTAAGAGTAAAGTTCTTTGTTCTCGCTATAAATATGGCATTGAAAATATTATTTCCTGCTGTTCTATTATTTATTACTCCTATTTTAAGTTACAAGCCTGTTGTATTAATCCATGGGGTTATGACTGGGAGTGTTAGTATGGAAATGATAAAACTCAGAATTGAAGAGGTAAGTAAGTTCTTTTTTTAACTGTTCTTTCTTCAAAGATTTTTTTTCTTCATTCTATTTTAAATTCAAGGTGAGGTTCATTCACCTAGCGACTATTTGTATACATAATGACTTTGGCTATTTATTTATGATTCATACAATGCAAAATATTGTTAAGGGGAATCCCATACATCCAGCGAAATCGCGGCAAGCTCTAGCGAAGATGTCGGGTTGAACTTGGTGCTTACAGGCAGGATTGATCCACTATAATGGCTCAAGATAGAGAGGATTGAAAAGGAGAAAAAGAGGCCTTTGCAGGCCACAATTTTTGCTTAGGAAAAGTTGCTTTAGGTACAGTAGCAGTCATAAGTGGAGTAGCAATCTACAAAGCAATACATCACTTATACCCACAGATGTAGGTATGGCCTATAACCCATGTTCACAGTAATTCAAACCTTAGCATGCTTCTGCACTTATGACCGCTACTGTACTAAACTACTGAACACTATTGCAGACCCTGTTGTTTGAATCGTTTTTGCTGCTATTTGTCACGACATCAAAGTCAAATAATTTATTTCAAATAGACTATTAAAAGGCACATTTGAATGTCATAATAGAAAAATGGATTGAATCTATAGTTACCCATTCCAGAAGGGGAGATTCAAATGGAGAAAAATTGGCGAGCCACTCCATAATTTACTCTTTTAAAATAAATGTTTTACAATATTTTGTATGCAGAATTACATGTGACTATGATGTACCTTGCATAAAAACTACTAAATTATAAGTAATATGTAAAAAATATTACTTACAATGTAAGAAATAACAGCAAAATTATGATAACATACACAGATACAATATTCAACTTATAAATTATTGCTATCAAGAAAGGTTTGCACACGGTTAATTGTTTTTAAATATGGTTACCAGTCTTGATGAAGTAGGTACCTACATTTAAGATAATGAGTAGGTACTTATTTCAATTACTTAAGTCCAGGTCATTGTATCCCAATGGACAATTAATGCGTTCAGCATTAAACAATGGATTGTTGTTTTAATTTCCTGTCCACTATAAAAGGAAACTTTAATGCTATAAATTTTAATTATTATGTATTAGAGAACAGTTTCTTTAGAGCAATACCTTCTTTATATTTCTTTCCATACTGTTTAATAATAAAATTGCTTGATTTTTTTTTGCTATGTTATTATTTATTTTTTTCCTCTAACTTTCTCTGTTCCACGTAGCAGGTAAAGGCTTCGCCCCAAGTCTTTACAGTAACATTTTTTCCAGTGCTACCTTGTACCAACCCTTGTGGATTTCAAAATATTTTTTGTTTTTTTTTTTGGGAATTTTTCATCTTTCTTTGACCTGTACATAAAAAAAAATACTTTTAGGTAATATTGATGATTACAGATTATGTACAATCCACTATAAGCTCTTACTATACCCTTACAGATAGGGTAGTAACCCTATCTGTAAGGCCCTAATCTCCTAGGTAGGATAGTATAATAATGAGTAGAGAGGTAGGCCCTACTTCTATCGATCAATTGGGTGTTCCCAACCGCAGTTGCCTTGCTTCGCCCACCCTATCAACAGGGCCCTACCAATTGGTTAGTAGGTATAATAAGTGCTTTAAAACTGCCACTCTGAGCTCTACAGCTCTTCATATTTGTTTATCCCTGTTTACAGCAACACCCCGGCACCATAGTCTACAATGTGAACAGATTCGAGAGCTGGTCCAGTTTGGAGACAATGTGGCATCAAGTCCTGGAGATTGGTATGGACATCGCCAATATTTCTGCTAAGTATCCGGAGGGAATTAATCTTATTGGTGAGTACACGACAAGGTAATACAAGTTTAGTTAGGGATAAGTAACTGAAAAGGCCTTTTGGCTTCAGCGGCGCTATTTTGTGAGTTGAAAGATAAACGACAAATCAAAACAAATCTTAGTTAAAAATTATCTAAAGCTTTAGGTACTTAATATTAAATTTTTATTGTAATTTTTTTTCCTGGGTTAAAACTCAATTTCTACTCGTCAGTTTTTTTTTACGAGGTTTTTATTAACTGTGTTAGACGATAAACATATGACACGACAGATTCATTCAAAAAATAAACTGAGGTTGGTATTAATTTACGTTTCAAAGTGACCACCCCGGTTTCTTTTTATTTTTACCAGCCTATGTTACTCGGAACGATGCAAGGATTGTAACGATACCCCAGACATCTAAACCGGTTCAGGCGTTAAAAAGTTATGGTGGAATAAAGAAACTTACATACATACATTAACCCTGAACACATAACACTCCTTATTTTGGGGCAGTCGTGTAATAACAGTAACTCAACTCAAACGTTGTACTGTATACTTTTCAGGATATTCCCAAGGAGGTCTGATAGCTCGCGGTATTGTGGAGACATTTCCAAATGTGACTGTAAGCACATTTATATCTCTTAGCGCACCGCAAGCTGGACAATATGGAGGTAAATAGTATATTTTTATTATACACTAGCTTTTGCCCGCGACTTCGTCCGCGTAAGGCTGCCAGTCCATCGAAGCGGAGCGAGGTTGCGGAGCGGAGAAACGGAGATATATTAACCAATAGGATTGCATAAAATCTCCGGTCCCCTCCAGTGGACAATCCTATTGGTTAATATTTTTCCGTTTCTCGGAGTTTCTCCACTCCACAGCCTCCCTCCGCTTCGGTGGACAGGTAGCCTAAATGTCGGTTATCGCGGACGTAAGCGAAGTCGCGGAATAAAAAGAAGCTGTGTCCTTTCCTGGGGTTCAAACTGACCCCACACCAAATATCATAAAAAATGGTTTAAGGGGCATTGGGGTAATTACGAAACCGGGTAAATTCCGATTTCTATTAATTTCAATCAAACGCTGCCACAGATTTAAACCCGGTTTCGTAATTACCCCAATGCACTATAGTGGTTTAGTTGTGGAAGCATAACATACAGACTTACAGAGTTACTTTCGCGTTTATAATATGTTTATGGATTCATAACATGTTTATTTGTTGAAAGTATTAAAGATAAACAATTATGAAAAACATAAGTCTTCCGAAGACTTATGTTTTTCATAATTGTTTTACTTATGAGCCAAGCGCTAATTGATTGTAACATCATCATTTGTGACAGGTAACAGTATGTGTCATTGAATATTGATGTAATGTAAATGTGTGTAAGGAAAGATAACAAAACCTGTCTTAATCGCAAGATTTTCACTTTTTGGGTGGTTTGTGACAGAACTACGTACCTACAATTAGGTATCTAGTTGAAGCCATTAACTAATAATCCCAAGACTTCTCTAAAGAAACACTTTATTTTAACCCTGAAAACCTGATTGATTTTCGATTAACTGTAAAAAATTGTGACCGGTCAATGGCAATAGGCTCACCCCCTATTACTCAAACATTAACTGGTGAAATGTGGGTGTACCAATGGGTACACCTCTGCCTAACCATTAGGGAATTACAGGCGTGATTTTATGTTATGTAAACTGTAAAATTTGATTTTTGATTACTTTCAAATTAATTAATAGTTAGTCAATGGAGTCTGCACGAAAGTGACGACACAGCTAGCTGTCGTTTGCTATACAAAATCTATGGGAGAATCGCGTTTTGATAGGTCATAAAAAACCCAATTGATTGGTGGAGTCATAAAGCATTATTTGTGTGATCACCCGCGAGCCAATGATAACACTTAAACTACGAAAATCGCCCTTACTGCTACGAAATAAAGGCACTATCAAAGTCAAATTATTGTCAAATTCCCAAAATTATAAAAACAAAAATAAAATAAAAATTACAGTTAATTCTCTTAAATCAAACCATTACGAATCCTAATCAAGCATTTGAGACGTCCTCCAATATCTCTCTCTCCCCAATAACAATTTTTATTCTCATTTTCCAGCTGGCTTCCTCCACCTAGTGTTTCCCGGTCTTGTCAAGGACACAGTGTACGAGCTGTTCTACTCACGAGTAGGACAACACACGTCTGTCGGAAACTACTGGAATGATCCGTACCACCAGAGTCTGTACGAGTCGTACAGCGTCTACCTACCGTATATTAACAATCATATCACGTGAGTATCTATAATAATTATTAAGAGCGCCAAGCAAACTTTCAAGTCTTTTCGAAATGAATGTACCGATTTTAATGAAACTTCCTACACTAAGCAGGATACATAGGTCTAAAACGTTAGTTGAAAACATTTACCAAATGTCTTATTTGAAAAAAATAGTTTGTTTCTGTTTCTTTGTAAAACTTAAATTCGGTTGAATTTAGCTGTACTTAATACAATTTTTTGAAAATGTTCACCCGATGACTGCGGGCGAACATTCACTATGCGAAGCCCGAAGTGCGGCTGGCTACACAGAAACATACGTACAGTAGGGGTCATAAGTGCAGTAGCATGCTAAAGTTTAAATTGCTGTGAACACGGGGTACAGGCCATACCTACATCTGTGTGTATAAGTGATGTATTCAAAGTTAAAGTCAAAGTCAAATAATTTATTTAATTAGGCCATTATATTATAAGGCACTTTTGAACGTAATAACACAGTACCTACGTACACCTTAAAATTGGCACACGACGTTGAAAGGTCGTAAGTTTAACCAAAGTGTCAATCGATTTGCATTGTGAATTGCTACTCCACTTATGACCGCGACTGTACGTGTGGTTTTTTTTACTCGTGTTACGTCTTCGGTTACTGCTCCGCTCCCGTGTGTCGTAGCATAATGTTATATAGCCTATAATACTATTCCTCATGAATCTGGCTTTTATACACAATAAGATTTTTATCTGATCCGACTGGTACTTAGTTCCAGAGAGCGTAAACAAACATATTAAATTCGACAATCATTCGGCACAATTCCAAGCCACGTGCATCTGATCTAATAGAAAGTAAACGCGGGGTTCAAACGTCACGACCATGTGTTTATATTGATCTCGACTGCGTTATCGCATAAGTGCGCAACAATATTATTATCGTTTATTTATTATTGTTTCATTTTATTAATAATTTTTCTCGTAGCAAATGCGTGAACAAGTACAAGGGAACGAGTCAGTTGTTTTCATTATAAAAAAATAATTGGCATATTATATTTTTATTAAAAAAAATATATATACAAAAGAATAAGGTTTTAATATTTACGTTCTTGTGTTGCAAATGGCAACATAATATTTTATGTACTTATATATTTTTTTAATTATTTAAATCTGGTTTGCTTTTTTATTGCAGAATGTTTAATAATTTTTACCTAATGACCACCTAGAATAATAATTTTAATAAACTTTTGATTAAATCGCAGATAGACATCGTTAATTTCAACCTGTTAGTCATCGGTTCCATGGTGTAACGGTTAGCACTCAGGACTCTGAATCCTGCGATCCGAGTTCAAATCTCGGTGGAACCTGAACTTTTTGTGTTTTGAAACAAGAACGCAAGACTTTTTTTTAATTTGTATTGTGTTTTTACGATTTTTTTTTGTAAATTTATCTAGGTATTTTTTTTTAATATATTTTATTCCATTTTTTTTTTGTATTCACCTACTAATCCTACTATACTAAAACATTCATCCAGCATCAAATACTAGATGTAAATAATTTTATAAAAAAAAAATGCTTTATTTATTTAAATATTCTTATACAACATTTTAAATTGTAATTTGTGGGTGTGTTGGCTACTAGCGAGCACACGCTCTATTACGAAGTAGCAACTAAAAATAGTTGATGACGTCAAAACGAGATCAAGATTTATACGGACGCGTCATAATACAAAAACAATTATGTTTTGCTTTTATTAAATTAATTATAAGTAAATAAGGAAAAAAATACATTTTATTTGAGAAACATGTGCTTTAATGCCATTCTGAAATTAACTTTATTGCAATTTTTAGAGTATATTTTGTATTGGCTTATTATAGCGAATACTCGTATTTTGACAAAAACTCAAACAAGTGGAATTAATTGAAGGAATTTATAACTAAAACTAATATATATAAAAACAGTATATTGTTAAAAAAAGAATTAAGTGCAGTCAATGCACAATTTAAATAGGTACATCTTTTTTTTTTAAACTGCAGTTTCAAACATTAAGATAAATACATAATTATAATGACAATGAACTATACAACGCAAGAAATAATTAATGTATGACGTCTTTTGTTTATTTTTGCTGATGAATAATGATGATGCAGTGTAATAATTATACCTATACAATGTTTTATCTAGGTATGTTCACAATTATGAAAGAATTTTTATTTTTTGTGTTAGTTTTTTTTTTACTTACGTACTTATTTCTTTTTGGTTATACAGTATAGAATTGTTATTAGAATTTGTGAGAAGAAGTAATTATAGACCCTATTATTGGTAGTATTTAGTCCTACATTTGGTTACTGGAACGAAAATTATCGACGTGTCAAAATTTAATTACAAGGAAAGTGATAAGAAAGCCAATTCAACTAATTAAAAACGTTTAAAATCTAGTCTCAATGTCATCTCAGCGACAGTCAATGAAAAAAAATCAGAGAAATTAGAGGCATTTTTGATAGACTGAGAGTCTGAGACTGATATTAGATTGCGATCGTTCCTAAAAGTTAGTAGAATTAACCCCCTGATTGGATGTTGATAATTCAGTCAATCATTAATTTGGAGTTGATTTTCGTTCCAGACAATTATTATTAGGTATACTAGCGACCCGCTCTGTCTTGGCACGAGTGCGTTTATACATAACCTTTAGTGTCCGACCGAAGCTTCGGCTTCGGCTTCGGCTTCGGCCACCTTCGGCCAAAAAAGCACCTTCGGCCAAATCTTCGGCTTCGGCCAAAAATTTGCCGAAGGTTTGGCCGAAGCCGAAGGTTTGCTAGTTGTCAAAATTTGAAATTTACTGAACGATGCTAGAGCGAGACGGAGAGTGTGCAGAGCAGCAGAGTTTCGCCGCGCCGCCGCACCGGACCAATCGAATCGCCAATATTTTATTACCTACTTGTATATGTTGGTCACTCGGCTCGTTATTGGGCTAAATCTCTAAAGCTCTCACAATATGTATCTAGTATATTCTGAGATCAAAGTAACTATCGTATTTCTCAAGGTCAATGACACCTTCGGCTTCGGCTTCGGCTTCGGCCGAAGGTTTTGGTGAATACCGATTAATCGGCTTCGGCTTCGGCTTCGGCCAGAATTGCACCTTCGGTCGGACACTAATAACCTTCCTCTTGAATCACTCTATCTATTGATGAAAACTACATTAAAATCCGTTGCATAATTTAAAAGTTCAAAGGGCAGACGGCGGGAAGCGAATGTTTTATACTATGTAGAGATTATTATGGTTGTGGAATAGTTCTAGACATCTCTCAGTAGTAAGCAGAAGTATACCTACGATAATAGGGTAAATGACATCACTAACCAATAATACCAAGACATAACTTCTCTAAAGAAACACTTTATTTTAGCCCTGATAACCCAATTCATTTTCAATTAACTGTCTGTTTTGATTTTTTATTGCTTTCTAATTTATAAATAGTTAGTCAATTGAGTCGACTCAAAAGTGACGTCATAGTTATTTACACCATACAAAATCTATGGGAGAATAGCGTTTTGACAGGTCATAAAAAGTACGTCAGTTGATTGGTGGTGTCATCTACCCTATTATTTTAGTAAGAACTTGAAGCCAGTGGCGTGCCTTCCATAGAAGCCGAAAAGCCCGGCTTGCTATCAATAACTCGAGATTAATATAATTATTAAAAACACCTTTGAAGTATTATAGTAGGTAAATTATTGTCTCATATGAATAAACATTTTCAATTTCGCGCGTAATACGGCGCGCGCTTCGTTGCCAAACTCACGCTGATAACGCTCGCAAATCGATAATCTCGCTGTGTATATTGCTATCCCGCCCGCACGCGTTGGCTTCTTATGTGGCTTGTCGGAATTACTGCTCATCCAGTACAAATTGCGAAAAATATATTAAAATCATTCATTCATTCCTTCGCCGATTTGTATGAAGAAGCAAGCCTGGCTTTTGGCTATAACTAGCATGAAGTTGCTGAGAGTGAGATGCTGACTGATTTGAATTGAATGGTTGGTTTGTTTTGGTTCAAAGTTTTGAGTCGTTTACGGACACGGAGCATTTTTGTTGTGATGTTTATTTATCCATTTTCAGATTTGTTTTAACGTTTGTGATTAGATTATCTTGTGATTAACGTTTCTTACCTATATCATGCATTCAGAAACGCATTCAATTGTTCCTTGTGAAGGATTAAAGTGTGTGCAATCATTACTCAGGAAGGTAAATACTTTTGAGTTTTAGAGATAATTATCGTCTCGTTACTTCACATAAACCTACTCCTGATTGTTATTGTTTAGATATGTGTTGTTATTTCTAATCACAATTAACGTATTGACAACATTCAAGCCGTTTTTCAGAGGTTAGTTGATATTGTGTGCGAGTCATTTAGCGTATCATGAACATCAAAAAGCTTGTAAAGTGGCAAATTGGCAATTTCTTAAAACTGTATCTTTGCTATCTAAATACGATACGATTCTAATACGATTTTATCTTAGACGAACATACACAACAACAATAAGGCGGTAAACCATCCAAGTATTTGTATAAACATCAAAATTATATTATTCATTCTACCTATAGCTGATGTTTTTCTCGCATTAAACTCGAAGTTATTTAAAAGAAATATAATTTTCTATCAACATCATACATATTTCTGCGCCATCTATTGGTCTGTGATTTTACTATCTGCGGTCGAACTGGACGAGCTCAGTGGCGCCGATAATGTTAATAGATGGCTCTTATATTAATTATGTGTAGGTTCTGTGTGATCGTGAAAAATTGTATTGGTTTTTTTTCCTGAAAATCTGTCGGGCTTGCCCTAGCTATGACCCCTAGGCACGCCACTGCTTGAAGCACTTACCTACTTAAAAAAAATGATAATGTATTCTACATTTTCAGTTCAGCAAAATCAGCTGACTTTAAGAATAATTTGCTGAGGTTGAAGAGACTAGTCCTGATTGGTGGTCCTGATGATAACGTTATCACGCCTTGGCAAAGCAGGTAAATGAAAATACATTTAAAATAATAACGTGTTAACCAATTAGTACCATAGTCAATCATGTTGGTTAGGCCTACAAATATGTAGTTTGAGGCCGTCACAGACGTAAATTATATAAATATATTAATTATATATTGTAAATTATATAACAGGCATATTACGATATATTTTCCATACAAATTTTCAAGCGACCGCACACGCAGCTATTACCTATATGTATTTCTGTGACGTCGCCAAACTATACCGTAATATATATTATTGCATATTAATATAGGCCGACCATCAATTAAATTAAGCCATAATATATATTTTAGCTACGTCTGTGATGGGCTTTAACTGCAAACATCATGGCGGCATAGTTGGCGGCATAGTTGGCGGAGTGCCTAGTGATTGTTTGCTGCGCTGAGTAGCTTGGGATCGATTCCAGCAAGAAACAAATATATGCAATAGTAAAGCGGTCGTATTTAGAATGATAAATGTTGATAATAAAATTTAAAACTTACTTAAACTTTGTTAAATAACGTAAAACAAAAGTTACAAGAGAGTTATGATTCATCAAAAAAAAATTACCGCAATTATGGAAAAAAACATAATTTTTATCTTTGTTAACTGTCTTATAACACTCATTATTTTACAATCACCCAATTTTAGTTAACTTTAACAATTAATTAACAAAAAATCTTAAAATTCCAGTCAATTCGGCTACTACGATGCTAACGAGACAATCATCGAGATGAAAGGTCAGGATATATACATGGAAGACAAGATCGGACTCCGGACCCTGGACGAGACCGGTCGACTCCATATAGTGACGGTGCCAGGAGTCAACCACTTCAGCTGGCATATGAATATAAGCATTGTTGATGATTGTTTATTACCGTACTTGGATTAGGGAAAATGAGGGTAGTTTGGAAATCGTGACGTCAAAACTGTCACATACATATTTTTGACGGTGATTTAAAAATAGAACACTGTATGGTTCTATTTATAAATCATTGTCAAAAGAATCACAACGGCTTTCAGATGCAATTGGGTAGTTGACATCACCAATCAATCTAGCTACAGTACCCGGCGATGAATATTGCACATCGACCTTTGGAAAGAGACAATCGGCTAATTTCGGCTTCGTAGAGCGTTATCTCTGTTGCACGAAATAAAAACAGTCCGGTATCTATTAGGAGCTGTTAAAACAATTATGATTTGCTTCTTTTGATAATTCTTTTTATTCTTTGTATAAAATACGAAATACGATAAAGGTCGATGTGCAATATTTATCGCCGGGTACTGTACTTCTTATGACCTGTCAAAACGCGATTCTCCCATAGATTTTGTATGGCAATATAGAACTTTGACGTCACTTCATTGCCAACTCAAGTGACTAACTATTTATTGATTTCAAAGCCACAAAAAATCTTATTTTACAGTAAATTGAAAATTAATCGGGTTTTCAAGGCTAAAATAAAGTGTTTCTTTTGAGAAGTTATGTCTTGGAATTGTTTATTAATGGTGTCACCTACCCAATTGGTTGCCTTTGTTGCAATCCAATTTTATTGGTATAAAATGAACGAAACTGATGATATATAAAAACTTATTTTATGTCTTTATACTGAGGTGTAAAATCCTTTAACTACTGCATTAAAATGCACTGAAAATAATTTAACAGTAATTTAAAACTTTAAATTGAATTAAAAATATGCCAAAAAAAAAACTTTAAATATTGGACAAAATTTATGTGTGATTAATAATTTTAAAAATATATTTTTGTAAGTAGCCAAATTTTACATTACTAACGTATTAATTTTATTGTATTTTTGTAGCAATACAAAGTGAAGTGAATGAGCTTTCTCGATATATTGAATCTCGATTTGTATAGTTTTTTAATTCACATATTAATGTAGTAAATAATAAGACAAAGTAGAATTTATTTCAGGCTGTTTGGTTCCTACGTTAAGTTATTAATACTATATGTAGTACCTATATGCTCAACATTCTCGCTTTTAGAAGGTCCCCAAGCGCGACAGCTGAGCTTGGGGTTCTGTAAATATTTTTCAAAATTTAATCTATGAAGTTGTGAAAGAATATTTCCAATTAATGGACGATATACCAAAATGGCCTTTATTGCTACTAATTTAAGAGGTATGTTACGCGTAAGTGCTATTGCTAGCTAGCGACATTTTTCACACGTCCAACAGTCCACTATTGTTAACTCATGTCGGTAGATTTGTACTGTAAGTGTTTTTTTATTAGTTTGCGTTTTTGAATACTTCTATCTGAATTAAAAATACGAAAATAAATCGTATTGTGTAAATTATAAAGACCATAAAAAGTGATCAGCCAAGTTCAGAAGGCCAATTCTACTTTTTTTTAAACGGTCAAAATCTAGTCGCAATCGTATCTCAGCGACATTTTTGACAGACTGCGACTGAGATTCTTAAAAGGTAGTAGAAATTGCCCTCCTGGAATTAATTGATTATTCCGTTTAAACATGCAGTTCAATTTTAAATACTAACTTAGTTACTGTTTTTGAACCAACGACTTTTTTTTAATAAACCTAAACAAATAATAATTAATAAAACTTTTAGGTAATTACAAACCACACGCTCAAAACAATGTTATTAATTAATTAAAATTTAAATTAATTATTCTAAACACAATCTAATTTAGATAAAGTTAGTTTTTTGATAATTTGTTATTTTTAACTTAGTGCAAACCACGTGTGTGTTTTTTTTACAAAGCACTATTAGTTTAGCCTTATAATATTATTAAATTATTGAGCAATTTTTGGGCTATTATAATAAATAAGTAATGACGTGATATCTTAATTAAATCTTCAATAATGTAATCTCATAATAAGATGAATGATCATGAATGATTCAATTTTAATAATAACTAGCTGTCCGCCGCGGTTACACCCGCGTCTTTGTTACTGCTCCGCTCCCGTAGGTCGTAGCGTGATGGTATATAGCCTATAGCCTTCCTCGATAACTAATCTATCTAACACTGAAAGAATTTTTCAAATCGGACCAGTAGTTCCAGAGATTAGCGCGTTCAAACAAACAAACAAACAAACTCTGCAGCTTTATAATATTAGTATAGATTAGTAATAATTAATCCGTTGATAACTTAATAACTTGATTGTGTCATGTTTTTTTATTTATTTAGAATATGACGTATTCTACTAGTGTGTCACAAAAAAAATAGTACCTAGGTACATAAATTAATTATAATTATGATTTTTTTTTTTAATTATTAATTCATGAATAGAAACAGCCGTATTTAGACAGGATATTGAGATGTTAATTAATAATGAATTAATCACATTATAACTGTATGCGAGAAATAACTCCACGCGGCATTGATTATCTTGCACGCAACTTTCAACTCTTATTCATTTTGTGTTATAGTTCATTATTGATTAACAAATGAAAAACTGTCTCCGTTGTCTGTAAAATAAATAAAACTATGTAGTTTGATGGCTAAGACACAAAAATGGCCTAATTTTATTCTTATTTTTATAGTTTTACAAAGAAATTTAGAAATGAATAAAATCACCTATGGCATCTACAATTTGTTATATAAGTTTTTTTTTTATAACTGAATCAGTTCAAAATCACCATATTTATTGTGTGAATTAGATTTATTCTGCTAACGTTCTAAGAGGCCGGATTTGACAGCTATCAAAATCCTTTGTGTAGTGTTGTCAAAACGTCTTGTCAAAATATAAATCGGCAATTAATTCGTGTTTGTGAGTGTATTTTTTCAAAATTAAGTTAAACTTAATGTTTACAAGTGATACTCGTTGTTATAGTGTATGGGTAACATAGTAATTATTCAGGATTGTGAATTGGATTTTTCAAATTATTACGTAGGAGAAACGTCAAATCCGGCCTCTTAGAACGTTAGCAGATTAAGTAATAGTCGTTTGACGCGAGTAATTATATTTTTTATATCTACTTATTTTGTGTTTTATTTTATTTTTAGTTTTCCTCAGATTTTTATATTTAAATGTCTCCAGTTGGTGTGCGATTTATTTATATCCTACCTACTATATTATATATTACAAATGCGGAGGTTTGAAAGGTAGATAGATGAATAGATGAAGAGAAAATTATGTACTTTATTCCTACGTTGTTTTTTTTTCTGATTAACTTCGTTGCGGGATCCAAGACAGTTGAATCGCTTCTCCGGACTAGTCGAGTTGCATTGCCTCGGCGCTTTTCGGATGGTCAGTGATTGGAAAAAATGCAGCAGGCTTGTCCCCAAAAAGAAGGATGAGTGAATGGATTTTTGTTTCTCTTTCACGCAAAAACGATTGAACGGATTTATGTTACTTTCAATTATAATAGCTTATACATCAGAATAACACATAGGCTATCACTACATAGTATACATAGTATAAAACAAAGTCGCTTTCCCTGTCTGTCTGTCTGTCTGTCCCTATATATGCTTAGATCTTTAAAACTACGCAACGGATTTTGATGCGGTTTTTTTTAATAGATAGAGTGATTCAAGAGGAAGGTTTATATGTATAATACATGCACCCGTGCGAAGCCGGGGCGGGTCGCTAGTAAATTATAAAGTACTGTAAAATTATGGAGTTGAAATCGGGGAAACACTAATTCCACGTGGTCAAAGCTGCGGACAGCTGCTAGTATTCATATAGGTTACTATATTTGGTGTGCGGTTTTCATAGCTAAAACGGGATTTACAAAGTTTTTAATAACAGACTAATCATGCGATTCGTCATATGTCTCAAAACGGATGCGAAATTGCTTTTCATGTTTGCATGCGTAACCACAGGTTACTTAATACTGTGACGTCAGCGCTACAGATGTCTTATGATGTGTACCTACACTTCAAATCTAGCTTTTGGAAGGGGCAACTAGATTCGGTTGCTTTATTAGGTTTAAAGATACTTTATTTCTCATAAGAACATGATACAGTTCACTTATATGAGTTTTATCGTTTAACATAAATAATCGTCACCTAATGACGAAGCATGCAGACGTATGTAATAACTATAACTATAACAACAATATACGATTAACATCAAACAAGGTAAAAGTGTAGGTAGTTATATAAAACAAGTTAGTATAGCTGGTATAGCTGACCAATTTGACACCAAGGTACCCTCATAAGTTTTTTTATTCTGGTTTTGACGTTCAGAAGTGCCTTTTAATGGCCTAATTGAAATAAATGGTTTGACTATGACTTTAAATACTTTAAATAATAATGATGCGGATGCAGGCAGCGCAGTACTGGTCCTTGTGCCTATCTTTAGGGAAGGCCTATGTCCAGCAGTGGAAGTCATTCGGTTGATATGATGATGAAATAACGGACAGCTTATAATGCGGTTTGATATGCATTTACTTTTCCTTTTTTTGATGAATCGATTGATTTCCTTAACCACATCCCCGACCCCGACTTACCGTTTTTAGGGTTTTATACCCGAAGGGTCCAAGAGGACCGTAGCCTCCGCTGTCCGTCCGTTTGCTCGCCAGCGGGCTGTATCTCATGACTTCATGAGTCGTAATGGGTAGAGAGTTGAAATTTTTAACAGTAGGTACCTAGCGAAGCGTTTATTTCTATTGCTGTTCTAACAACAACACATACATACATAAACTCACGCCTTTTTCCCATGGGGGTAGGCAGAAACCACAGAACGCCACCTGCTACGATCCTTACATACTCCTTTCGCCTCATCTACGTTCATACATCTCGTCATACAAGCACGCCGGTTACGAGTACTCCGCACCTGACCTTTCTGAAGAACCTCACCAATAAGGTCAGTGTAGGTCTTCCTAGGGCGAATATGGTGTCATTGATTTTGTATGTAGTCAGAGGCGGATTACCCTTAAGGCAAACTAGGCACGTGCCTAGGGGCGCGAGGGTACTAAGGGGGCGCGGGCGGAATTGCAACAAAAAAAAAAGAAATATTCGAGGGTACAAAGGGGGGCGCGGGCGGAATTGCAACCGGTTGACCGGTTTGTTTTTATTAATTCAAAGACTGCACAGATTGATATAAACGGTCAAGATTTACAACCGGATCTAAACCGGCATTGAATTATCCCCTTCGAAATGTTCATCTGGCACAAAAACATAACGAGGGTTCGGTTTTTATCATTCAGGTAGAAGACCCTTATTAATTAAAACAGCACGGCAGCAAATAATTTGCCATTCAAGTTAGGACTTTAAATCGTGTAACTTAGAATATTTTTTGTAATGAGAAGATTAAAAGCTCGCGGGTTGTGAACTAAAGGTTGGGTTTTAAGAGGTGATATAGCCGGGCCGCTGTTGATGATGACCATAAAAAGGTAGACCAGCTTGCGTCAGGTCAAAGTCAATCTTTGAGATCAAAGTTTAATTAAAAAATGCACCCTAAAACTTTTTACCTTCCTACCTAACTGGTTTTCGGTGAACAACGTTACTGTAGTTGTATTTGAAACCAATTCTTGGGGGTGACCCCCATGATCTCTCATCTCAATATTAAAGTAATATTGTTTTAAGAGGTTGTGGTAGGCCCCCTGATAGCCCGAGTCCGGACTGCTATCCTACTAATTTTATAAACTTGAAAGTTTGTGAAGATGTTTGGATGTCAGGATGTTTGTTACTCAATCACGCGTAAACCGTTAAGCAGATTCAGATGAAAATAAGGCTGGGCGCAAACGTCCGATTTCCGGATCAGGTTTCCGAATCCGGAGGCTTGTATATACATACACATATATACATAATACACATATTATATACATAATACACACACACATGTAAAAAAGTAATGTATGGAAACCGGACGTCTGCAACCAGCCTTAAGGTGCTCGGAAATCCAGAAAATCGAACCACATAGCAACCAAAATTTTACAATGCTTAGAGAGTTCATGAACAAACGACCTTTAATACTGAAGTAAAATGTTTCATGCAGTAATGTGATAACAAGTAATAAAATCATACCTGTTATCAGTCATTACTATGACAGTCAGTCTATTGACGTTCGTTTACTACTTCCTCAGGAAATGATAACGTTTGGCATCGAGTAGACACCTCTTCTATTACCTTATAAGGTAAGAAGTCAAAACCCCGTGTCATTTTCTCTTATCAGATATTACTCAATATTCTGAGAGCCAAGTGTTAGTCATAGTGTACTTAGGCCTTTACTATCTTGTTCCGTCAACCGTTAATATCTTGAGTTTGGGCATTCCTAGCAAGCGCCTGCGCACTATGTTAATACAGCTGTAGGTAATTGATTCATATTCATAATTTGAATATATGATTCGTGTAGTTGAAGGTTACGTCTCCTTACCATAATATAACATTACACCTGTAATTTCCAAAGGGTTAGGCAGAGGTGTACCCATTAGCACACCCACATTTCGCCAGTTATGTTTAAGTCCCATGTAAGGGGCGAGGGCCTATTGCCATCAACCAGGTACGAATCCCGACTCCGAAGCTATTACTAAGAAATTCCTGATGGAAACACCCAATAACACTTTGCCCGACCTGGGAATCAAGCTCAAGACCTCATGCTCAGTAGTCGCGCTTTGAGACCAACGAGGCAGTCGTCTACTTACTATTTGTTTTTCTTTTTTTTTTCTATTCTTTTATTTTTTTGTTTGCCCAATTCCGTTCATTCTACTTCAATTTGTCTTTGGTCAATGTCCGCTATTACATACGCCATAGATCTGTTTACCTTTTGTAGTAAATCCTCTTTACAAGGCTAAGGAAATCTGTTTACCTAACAAAAAAAAACATTCACGGTTTAAAAGGTTTTTTTTAAGTACCTACGTAAGTAGTATTATTTACCTAATCTAATCTGTGCGGGAAACCCCTTGCATTTTTGAACAATCGTTAAGATATTCTTTATTTGGACTGGATTAGCATTATTTCAAAGTTAATGAGCCTTTAATCTGATATTTT
This sequence comes from Hoplodrina blanda, assembly GCA_949316365.1. NCBI lineage: Eukaryota > Metazoa > Arthropoda > Insecta > Lepidoptera > Noctuidae > Hoplodrina > Hoplodrina blanda. The sequence goes on from OX438581.1 coordinate 14,400,298, forward strand.
TCGAAAACCGGATTGGTAAATATAAACATAATTTTGCTACATCATAATTATATACTTACTTACAGTTGAACGAAGAACTTCCTTCTTTTTGAACTTGTTAAAGAAGCAGGTAAACGACCTAAGTAAAGCACACTAGATTAAGCCGATTCGATATTGTCTTTCAACAGCTAGCTTCATCATCTGCCTAGCCTTTTCCCAACTATGTTGGGGTCGGCTTCCAGTCTAACCCGATGCAGCTGAGTACCAGTATTTTACATGGAGCGACTGCCTATCTGACCTCCACAACCCAGTAACTGGGTAATACGATACCCCTAGGTAAGACTGGTTGTCAGACTTTCAAGCTTCTGACGACTCGTCAACGACTGTCAAGATCCACGTATGACAGCCGGGACCAACAGCTTAACGTGCTTTCCGAGGCACGGAATGATGTCAGTAATGTCTAAGATAAACTTTAGAAAGTACATATGAATTGAAAAAGTCACATTGGTACTTGCCCGGATTCGAACCCACAACCTCAAGCATGAGAGGCGGGCTCCTTAACCACTAGGCCATCACGACTTTCAACAGCTAGCTTATGTTGTATAATAATTTGTGGATAACGTTGTTAGTAGTGTATTATGCTACACCTATTAAATAAGTCTTGAGTTTACCTATTGTAATTTATACTACTGTTTGTTGTCCCTAATAAATAAATAAGTATAACGGATGTAAATAGACACTTAACTAAAGCTGAAAGCATTTATTGTCTTCATCGTGTCCTAGCTTTGCGATCATTTCTTGTTCTTAACCATACCCTGGAAGTAGGGTTCCCAACCCTCCCGGATTGCCCGGGAGACTCCGGTAATAATGCTTATTAAATCCTCCCGGCCTCCCAGGGCGCAATAGTTTCTCCGGTTTTTCTAACATTAAAGCTGATTTAGATGGTGCGAGAAATATCGTGCAAGTTGTGGTACATTTCTGTCGATGATTGGTCACATAAGACTTGATAAGACACGACAGCCGCGCGGTCCCGCAATGTACGGCAAATCACACGATATTTCTCGCATCGTCTAAATAAGTCGTCTCGTTTTCGAAGATGTCGATTCGAATAATAAATTTTTATAAATAATGTGTGGTAAAAAGTCGCCAAATATTAGATGCTGTTCCAAAATAGTCTAATGTTTCTCTAAGAAATGATTGAAATTTTCTTTTACAATTTTCTTTGAATTCTCTCGGGTTGATCTTATCTAGAGTTGGCAACCCTACCTGGAAGCTAGGAGATATTGTAGGTCAAAGTTGCACTGTCAGGGATGCGGATTTCGTTCGAAAGAGTTACCGCGGCCCTGGAACACAAAGGGCATTAGGAGGAACACGTATAGGTTTTATTCAGTAAGAGTCTGACTGACATTTCCTTCCGCTACGCCTAGAGTGGAAGAAGTCATTTGGTGATAATTAAAAAAAAGGTCAAAGATACAACATTTTTCTTAACTTTTTTTACTAAAACACGTTTCGAATGATATAACTTAACTGTTAATACCCCGTCGACATCTATATTATTGTATGCACCAGTAAGCACAATGCTTTGCGTTAATTACATTGCACGATACCGTAATTGATTTTTCACACCAAAAAAAAACCGTTTCTCAGAACTAATTGTTACTTAGATTAAGGCAGTTAACGGCTATGTAATGCATCTTGTTACACCTCTTATTTGACTAGGTATCTACCTGCATCTGTGTATTATAAAAAGCTTTTTCACAAAAAAAGATAACCGCCTTCATAAACTACAAAATAAAAATAACTTCAGTTTTGGAAGTCGGCGGCTTTGGTTTTGTTTTTTGTTATGTAAGTAGGTAAGTATTGCCACCGACTTCCAAAACTAAAGTTATTTTTGACTACCCCCCCCCCCTTTCCTTCAGTCAGTCATCGACTACACGTATAAACAAAGCAATTTCACTTGTTACGATATTGCTGCTGTGATTCTGTGAGGAGTTCCATTCCATATCTCCGAAGTTCATCATCAGATATTGAAATGACAATGGGACCACACGGTAAGCACCAGCTTTCAAATAAAAATAGAATCATGAAAATCGGTTCACCCAGTCGCAAGTTAGGAGCTAACAAACATTAAAAAAAATACAGACGAATTGATAACCTCCTCCTTTTTTTGAAGTCGGTTAAAATGGTCAGCTCTATTTTAAAAAGGATGATCCAAACATCAAGAAACACACCAAAATTGTCCTTTGCTCTCGCCATACCTACCTACTAGATTTCACAAGACTACAAGTATGATGTAATGTTTTTACATCACCAAATAAGGCTAAATGACACTGCAAGCTAGCTCACTCGACCTGTCACTAACCATAACACAATGACGTCATCCCTATTACGCCTTTTACTTTTTTGAATACTTAATTGTGCATTTCTTGGTGACTCATGCGCATGCCGCGTCCGTCGATGTTGCTATGCAGTTTTTTCACGCCATAAGAAGCCATGGAAATAATGGGAGGCCCATGAATCAACAGCTGGAATTTGTAACTGTGGGAAAAAAATCTGAATTCCGTTTTCGTTAGAAGCTACTGTCGAACACCTTTCTCTTTACCGTTTTAACATTGATCTATACTCTATTATTCTTTTGGCTTAGGAAGGAATAGAATAAGTATCCATAGTATTGGGTGGATTCTTACTCTAGCTGAAGTCAGAATTGGAATACTGGTGTTAATTTCGGTAGGTACCTGCTTATTTTATTTTAGTTTTTAGTTCCTACTGCTTCGGCTGAAAATTACCTTTCTTTACTCCATATTATCAGTTTTTATCCTGATTTTTATGTTAATGCTCGGTTACTTCCTAGGCCAGATTCGCCCCCCCCCCACCCTCAGTTAACCTGCACCTCTCAAATGGGGAATCCATGTTAACGTACCAGGCTTAGTATGGTCGAAAAGTATTAGCCGCTTATTAACAGGGACCATTACTTGTAACCATCGCCGAAAGGGACCTCCGTGTGGTTGGATTTCTAGACCCACGCTGCCGAGTTTAATTTAGTTGTAAATTATTTATAAAGAGAAGTCGTTAACCTGACGTCAATATCTAAAAGCGTTTATTTGACCATTGTTCCATAAATATTAATTTCTGATTTTCCTACCTGGATTTAAGTGTAAAGCTATAATATTTCAACCCGATATATATCAGATTATCAGTCTTGGCCATGTCCATGACGGACTGTTTTTTATACAGATTATGACTGACCAAATATTAATAAAAACGCCCGTTTGAATCGGCCCCAAATAAACGTATAATCTAATAAACAAATCTGACGGCATAAATTGGCGGTTTTATAGGTGTGATAGAATTATTAGAATTTAATTACCTACACCTGCACTTCACTGGTTATCTAACTGTTACATAAGGCTGAAGTGGGACCATATAACTACCTACTACCTAAGTAGGTACTCTTGAAACTTTTACGTCATTACATGTAAAAAGTCCCGTAAGCACTCAATACATCAATTCTTCCGATATTGATACCGATCGACCGATAAAACAGGACAGTACGATAGCTGACTGAAATTTTCAATAATAGGTACATACAGGTAAAGTACTGTTATAATCGCAACGCGGATAGGTACCTACGTACTTGTCATTTTTCTACGTCAGTCGGGGGAACCACCAATTGTTTTGATTAGTTTTTTATTTTGTGTAGGTAGGTAGACTAGGTAGTTTGTGCAGTTTTGCTACACCTTTTGTACGTCTATTTAAGGCTCTGTTTTGCTTGTCGGCTTTAATTGGTCGTTTGCACACACTAATTAGACTGAGTTAGGAACAGTCTAAAAAGAGATGATTATGCAGGCAAGCGTTAGATAACACCTTTTTATCGCATGTTCGTGTGCTAAAAATACAAAAGATCGTTCCCAAAAATGTTGTTATGGATCAGAATATGCATTTAATTTAATTAAAAATGGTAGTTATTTTACCTTGAAATAAACTACCATTTCAGATGCTATAATGGTCTGTCGTAAAAGCGACGTTTAAAAGAATTTGTCCCGAGTTTCACTTTTTGCGCTATCTAAAACGAATCAAGTATTGGAACTATTACATCGAAAAAAAGAAGAAAATGAACGTTAGAAAAAACAAAAGAACAAACTTCAAATGTCAAAAAAAAACTTATGAAAAAAACAATAACCAAAGAGATTGCAACAATTTATGCAACAATTTTAGCACTTACCTGTGAATTAATTAGGTTATTAATGCTGTCACCATTTTGTTTAACACGAATGCTAATTATGGTAGAATTTGTACCTGAATTGACGCAAAACAGTCTCCTGTGACGATTTAAGGAAACATTAATTGAATAAAACAATAGGCTTTAGTTGATGAGGCGCTACCTACGATGCGTATACGTAATTACAATAGTCATTAATTTTCCTTCTTTATGCACGTACATTTAGGTCCTCAAAATAGGTGCTTCACTAAAACGTCACAAACTGACGTTACATGTACCTAGAAGGTAGAAGGTGTACCTACATGACCTGTAGCACATAGGTGTTATGGGACGTAGGGTAAATACGCTAAATGTCGGCCCCCTTACGGCTTTTCTGTTTTGGAATCGGTCTGGCACCATCAATTTCCAACGAAGGATAGCTTCCGATGCGGTTTTGGATAGTTTGATAAATCTATTTCATGTTTATGGGCTTAAGGTTGATATTTCTACTACTAGGAAAAAGTTATAAGGTTCAGATGCGTCGAGAACGAAAAAACCCTAAAGTCGGCCATTCAAGGCCCATGGTCGGTCGCGTTTTTCCCAAATGTCGGCCGGGTATAGGGTGTTTTAAATTAAGACAGACAAATATTATTAATATGATTTATTTTGGCAGGAGTCTCACTAAATAATTAAGTATACATTATTAATTTATTGCCTCAAGCGCTTCCTTTATTTTTGTGCGATCGTAAGCGTAACTGCATAATTTTCTTAGTTTTTTGTCATTGTAGTACCTTAATTAAATTAAAAGCATTAATTCTAAAGACAGCTTTTTGTGACATGCAGGTTAAATAATGAATGAAAGATTCACGACCAAAAATTTATATTTTTTAAGCTAATTAATATGGGTTTATGAGGTAGCAAGTTCCAAAGAGCAATTTATATCTTATATTCCCAAACCGTAATAAGCTTTATGATAGCTTAAGATTTTTCAATATTATCAACTCCTACATTTAAACTTAACTCTTTATATTATAAATAAATTAAATGTATAATAAATATTTAATTTTGAGAAAATAAGAAAAAGTAATCAGCCTGTATAGTTGGGCTCGAATTCGAGGCTGGTCGACATTACGATCTTTAATGTTTCTAAAGCCGGCCCCTATTTTGTGTACATTATTTCTCGAGATTCAACTAATATCACCCCGGCCGGTATTTGGCGATTAAACGTAAAATAGATTTATTTGCCTATATGCGTTGCAAATTCTCCTATTAAGCCAATGGAATTAGTACAATTGGAATTTATAAAACAGACTGCATTTACTTTAAGTCGGCCACGGCCGAGAATTCGGTTTTAACTCAAAATTGGTATTCTATTGGCGGCCTCCTATTTTTCCTTTAAAACAATACATAAAACATTGAAAAAACTATCTCAAAATATAGTAAAAATCACTAATTACTGATAATAAAGCTTAAAACAAAAAAAAAGAAATGTCTTACCGTTCTAATATCAATGCCCGAAATGTGGGTATTCACAGCAAGTAAGGTACTTTTGATATGAAATTGACGCTTCGACGGCGCAATCGCTAATGACGCTCAGTGTGCGAAGAGTGAGTGACGTAATCGGAAAGTAACGGTTTGTACATATAGAGTATGAACTAAGGTTGTAATTCGAGTGGCAAATTTGTCACTTCATTACGTTTTAAATGAACGCAAGCTGAAAATGTGCAGACGGCCGAAGTTTGGGGGGGGGCCGACGTTTGGCGTATTTACCCTAATTCCGTAACGCGATTTGTGGCAGGAGCTATTTGACAGAAATCGTCACGTAATGAAAAGGCGTTATTTCCCTTTCGGGCTACCTTTCTTTCTTTCTCTTCTTCTCTGTCTCTTTCTATTATAAACGGGTGTGCGCACAACAACGTTTTTTTTATTTCGGTTGAATCCATTAATACCTAGGCTCCCAGTTTCCGAGATAAGACAGGGAAGACCACATAGCTAGTAACAAATTGTAAAGGAAAACCGATTACACCGGGTATACCGGGAGCGTACGTGCCTTCCGCGATAGTACCTACCTAGGGACCTACCTAAGTAAACCTACCTATACTTATCAGAAAAAATGTCCCCAAAGCAAATGACAAGTAGGATGCCCCTTTCACAGTCACAGAAAGACAAAGTTATCGTGTTGTTGTCATTGAAAATCAGATTTAAAAGTCGGTCAAAGTCACAGGAAAATAAAAGAACCTTTTTGGTATGCCTCGTTCAGACATCGACCTCTATGATTAAAGCTGGAAATGTTGCTAGCTCAAGGAAATTAAAAAAAAAAACCTTTTTGTAACGAAACAAAAAGAAATAGGACTACCGACAGAAGTGAAAACTTAACGTCACATTAGCATGCCAGTGACAAGACCCCAAAAGTTACCCTACCCAAAGGCGATCCGGGGTCATGACACACCCCCTAGACTGAGTATTCCCTAAGTAGATTTACTATTGTAATCGAAACGGAGCCTGTTCTGACTTAACCTCCTGACTTGACAGATCCCCTACCAAAAATCGTAAGAAGTTTTCAATTCAAAAACTCTTCAACTCTTCTCTGAACATATATTATTATGACGACCTTACTAAAATAGAACACTAATAACATTACATAAAAAAAGTAGTCAAAACATTGTATTATTAAGAGGAAAAACAAGATTCAAATCCAGACTAACGGTTTGCTTTATATTTGTTTGAATTTCTTGTGATTTGTTTGAGTTACGTTGCGTAGGCGCATGATTCATAGAACTTGTTGAGTTCTCATGGGGGCGTGCCCCGGCGGCGCGCGGCGGCGCGTCGTAAAGTGTTCCTTCAATTCAAGCTTGATAGATTTGATTAGAGCGCTGACCGTCAAAACGACGTCATCAAGGAAAAAACAACATTAACATAGGTATAAAATAAAATAAATACATACATACATACATGAACTCACGCCTTTTTCCCATGGGGGTAGGCAGAAACCACAGAACACCACCTGCTACGATCCTTCCATAATACGTTTTAGAACTATATCCCGCAGATTCGCCTTCGTTCAGCCTTTAATGACGCTCCGCTGCCATGTGTAGTAGCGTAATTGTTATACTGTACCTTATGAATCTGGCTAGCATATAGGTACAAAAAAAATTAATCCGACTGGTAGTTCCGGAGATTATGGGCTGATTTTTCAATAATCAGATAACTCTTAACGAAGGGATAAATTAAATATGGCGGTTTAACAGCTTTTGTATAGAAAATATTTATATACATACACAGGGTAATTGAAAATATACCCGAAACCTTAAAAGGGGTCATTGGACTCATCATTATGAACAACTTTTACTATGGGACTAACCCTGAAATCATAAAAAAAAAACCAGCTGTTCCCTACTAAAATGCTACACAACACGATCGTAATGTATGAAACAGTTGATTTTTTTTTTCATGATTTCAGGGTTGGTCCCGTAGTAAAAGTTCTTTATAATGATGAGTCCAATGACCCCTTTTAAGGTTTCGGGTACTTATATTTTCAATTACCCTGTATAAACTAAAAAAAACTATAATATTTATTCTATGGATAAAAGTTATCTGACTATTGGAAAATCAGCCCTTCCTTACGCGTTTAATCAAAACAAACAAATAAAATAGGTATTTAGCTTTATAATATTATCTAGATACTAGTATGGATTTTACAAAATACAGTGTTAGTAATATACCTATATAGATAGGATATGTAAAGAAAAAAAAACTGCTTCTACGAATTATACGCAAACGACCTAAATTAAATTAAATGAACGTCGCATTCGCCGGCGCCGGTTAGTAGTCGCCAAAACGTAATATTACGAAGAAAAACTAAATTCATGCGTAACATAGATATAAATTACATAGTCTGTTTTTAAAATTGAGTTTTCTCTATGTTCTGCGTAACCTATGCGTATAAGCATGATTCATAGCACGAGATAAATTATTAGATGATTAACAAACGTAGATTAGGAAACATAAGACAGTTGTTTGTCATGTGTGTTTGTACGACAGCTACACTAGCTTCATTTTTGTAGAAAACAGCTGATTTAAGCCTCATTTAGACGATGCAAGAAATATCGTGCGATTTGACGTACTTACATTGCGGGATCGCGCGGCTGTCATGTCAAAAGTGACTGATCATTGACGGAAATGTACCACAACTTGCACGATATTTCTCGCACCGTCTAAATCAGCCTTTTTCAGCTTTACTTTCACCCCCTGAAAGAAGTACTTATCAGGAATTAAAAATCATGTTTTATGTAGCGTCTAGCAGCTGTTCTTTGTAATAGACAAAACAACATCTTAACGAATCAAATAACTCGTACTTAAATATCTAGCTCTAAAGTTACTATACATATAATAAAATACACACAATAACAATCGACATTTTGCATAGAAAAGCATGCCTAGAATTTGAAATAAGGAAACCCTTCCTTGCCAGCGCGTGCGCTGCGTATGATTCATACCAAGACCTCACCGGAGCCGAGAGTGCTAAAGCACCTTCCTGTGTCTATAATTTAAAGTACTCGATAAGTTAGACAGGTATATGTATTCTTCTAATCATTGCGATTTTTTTTTGTTCTGGACATGGACAACATTTTTTACTTAATGTTGCTTAGTTTGATGAGCTGTATGCTTAGTTAACGGGTATATTGTGATGTCTCCGTATAAATCTTATAAACAGTAAAAAAGAGAAAATTTACAACAAAAAGAAACACAACATTTTCTATGAAATAAACGACAAAACGATCTAAATAGATAATTTGTACAAAATGTTCCCAACCGTCATTTTACGAAGAAAAGCATGCGTAGAATATAAATCCGTTTCTTTTGCAATTTCTGCTAAACGGCGCGTGCGATGCGTGTGCGCAATCGACATGATTCATAGCGTCTCGGTCGCGTTCTCACGGGCGGGGGCGTGCTCCGGCGCGTCTGGCATCGTTGAAGTTGTTCTGTGGTTGAAGCGTTCTTGACATTCGACGCGGGTCTTAAATAGATCAGTAAGCAGATGCGACAAAATAGATACCTAAATAAAACCAGCCGAATCTTTTCTTACTGTAGGTTAAAGGCTTCTTCTCATACTAAGAAGGCACGAGCACTGATCTCCACGCTTGCTCAAGGAGAATTGGTGATTTCAGACTTATATTCATTATTAGTCCTGGTTTCCTCACGATATTTTCTTTCACAGATGTCAGTGACGTCTAAGATTGTGACGAACGAAGAAAGTGACGACTAATTTTGACTAACTTTGACAAATAATTTAGACTAAGGGCTAATTTTTCAATCGTCAGATAACTCTTAACGGATGGATAAATATGGTGATTTGACAGCTTTTGTATAGAAAATATGTGAACTGTCATATTTATTCTTTGGATAAAAATTATCTGTCTATTGAAAAATCAGCCTTTAGACTAAAGGAGGTACAATCTACGAAAGTATCTTGGTATGTAGTTTCAATGGAAAAAGTAGAAGAGGAAACACTTTACTTAAAATTAAGAATTGCATATTATTAAATCACCAGTTGAAAGTCCAAAGATTAAGTAGATAATAATCAAAACGTGTCCCCAATGTATTTGATTACACAATCTTAAATCGACACAATACTATGCCAAAAGCGTCGTCAAGCATGAGTCACAGTAAAAATATCCATACTAATAATACAAATATTATTATGGTATAGAAAAGCTGAAAAGATTTTTTGTTGGTTTGTTTGTTTAAACGCGAAACTCTGAAACTGCACATCGGGTTGGAATTATTTTTTTGTACTACATGATAGCCGGGTTCATGAGGAATAGTATAGGCTATATAACATCATCACGCTTCGACTCACAGGAGCTGAGCAATAACCAAAGATAGAATGAAGAGTAAAAATTTTTAACAAAAGAAAAAATAATTAAGTAAGTATGTTTTTTTTTTCCCGGTTTTAACGTAAGTACGGCCTAAGAGTTGTAGTGAGATAGTGGGTAAAACAAGGGTAAAAAACCACGCGTACGAAGTCGCATGAAGCAGCTAGTTGTGCATAAAATAACTGTTAAATTATTCCAAAAAAATGTTTTATACTTTCACTGACCCATCTGCATAATAATTTCATATCTATGTTCCGAGACCGGCTGCATATCTTTAGTCTCAGGTTGCATTACTATCGATGACTCAGTCCCCTTACATCAATTTAGTAAGAGTTCACAATATGATTCACCTGCGCCTGAGTTTTGTTCCCATCCCTTTCTTTTTCACTAACCTGAAAGAGATAGTCATACAACAACATAATTTTTAGGGAAAATAATGAAATTTCTGTAACGTTTATGATTCAATCAAATCAATCATGATTGTTAATGTTTATTACGGAGAATGTTATCTGTATAAAGAAATTTCTTATGACTGAAAGGAAGTTAGGAAGTGTGTGAGGAAGAAGGAAAATCAATAATAATTATTTAGTGTTCATATTGTTGTTATGTATTTCTCAGAAATAATTCTAATGACACAGTCTATTGTTTATCGAATTATATTGATGCAGGTCTTCCTCATGCATAAAAATATGTAATACAAATAAATAAAATTGAAGTGTTATTTTGTTATGTCAAAATAACAGTTTTTTTTTTTACTAAATGCTAATTATAAATATTGACAGTTTACCTACTTACACTTAAAAACTTTCTTTTGTCACTCTCTTATAATGTTCTTCTCTCTTCGATTTTCACTGGCAGTTGTTATCATACAAAGCAACTTATGCTAATTTTATTTAAATAAAGAATAAGGGTTCCGCGCAAAATTAAAAAAAAAATAGAACACCGCAGAGATATTGACTTAGACGAAGGAGTCACGGCCATCGGCTAGTACTAAACATAAGTGTGTCCATCTCCAAATGCGAGGCTCTAACAGGTTGATATTAAAGCCTCTATGGCATAACAACATGGACACAATAGGGCACGAACTTAGTCAGGTATTCATTATTAATTACTAATATGAAAGACCAGTGAGGTGATTAAGGAAACAAGTTAGTGTAATTTTATTGTAAACGAACGCGTGCTTTGAATATTAAGAGTAGGATAATACATGTTCATCTGTCATTATAATAATTTATTCATACTTATATGTATAGGTAAATAGTTTGTTTTTTTATTCGCATGTTGTATTGGACTGCCTCGTTGGTCTAGTGGTCGCAAAGCGCGACTGCTGAGCATGAGGTCTTGGGTTCAATTCCCAGGTCGGGCAAAGTGTTATTGGGTTTTTCCATCAGGAATTTCTCAGTAGCAGCCTCGGAGTCTGGATTAGTGCCCGGTTGATGGCAATAGGCTCGCCCCCTATTATATGGGACTTAAACATAACTGGCAAAATGTGGGTGTACTATTGGGTACACCTCTGCCTAACCCTTCGCGGATTACAGGCGTGATGTTATGTTATGTTATGTATTGGAGATGAACTACCAGCAACAAAAACAATAAGATATTTTTATAAATGGTTTGAAGATACTTACAGAAACCTACTTCTGACCAACAGGTAATAAATAACCTCAATCTGGGGGCGGAACCGGTAAACTATATTATTATCTATAGGTAGCTAAGTACTTGTAAACATGAGAATGAACTAAACAAGTTTACTTTAAGAGTAGGTGTAAAATGCTTACTGGATTTTAGACATTACTGACATCATTCCATGCCTCGGAAAGCACGTTAAGCTGTTGGTCCCAGCTGTCATACGCGGATCTTTGACAGTCGTTACGAGTCGTCAAAAGCTTGAAAGTCCGACAACCAGACTTACCTAGGGGTATCGTATTACCCAGTTACTGGGTTGTGGAGGACAGATAGGCAGTCGCTTCATGTAAAATACTGGTACTCAGCTGCATCCGGTTAGACTGGAAGCCGACCCCAACATAGTTGGGAAAAGGCTAGGCAGATGATGATGATTAAATACCGTAAAAAAATAGAGAAAATTGTAATTTGTTTGGTTTAATGTTCTCACTAGCTTCTGCCCGCGACTTCATCCGCCTATTTCGTTTCACCTAGGTGTTAAGTAACGCACATTTTATTCATTAGTCGTTAGGCCGCCTTTACACTTGTAAGTCTTACTCACGTAAGTTACTATCGTATTTAACTTAACGATTTTGCAAATGTGACTCTTTGTATGTCGCTTATCGTAATTTTTTTAATACTTTCGAATACAGCCGTAAGTTACGGCGCGTACACATAGAACGTCCGATTTACAGGTCCGTTTAAACGTATATGTTATTAGCGTATGTTATGTACACAGAATACAGTATTCCGGATCCAGTGAAAAAACCGATCCGACATCCAGTAGCGACGAATCAGTTAAAATCGGTCCTGTAAATGCTGTGTGAATATTACCTCCAGTAGCGACGGATCAGTTAAAGAGGATCCTGTAAAATCGGACGTTCTATGTGTACGCGCCCTTATACTTACATAAATTTTACGGAAGCAACTTACAAGTGTAAGGATGGCTTTAGTTAGCTACGTCTTTGATAACTGCTACGCTCCCGTAAGTCGTAGCGTGATGTTATATAGCTTAAACTAATTCTCATAAATCTGGCTATCATATAATTTTCTTTTGTTCTAATCCGATTGATAGTTCCAGAGATGATCGCGTTTAAACAAACAAACACACAAAAAAAACTCTTTAGATTTATTATATTAGTATAGGTTACACTTACGAATATTATTTTTATTGTTTATTTATTTATTTATGCAATCTTACCTACAACTATCATTACAGATCAGCGATTAATGCGACAGTGTGAACTCACATACTTACTAAACCTTAATCTACATCCTAAGAAGTTATATAAAATTCTATATAACCTACATCTAAATTATTCCAAATAACATATTATAATTATGTAGGTAATGTTACTTTTGCGAAAAAAAACTGACAAATAATAATAAATATTAAGTCTGAAACTGCTAAGAAACTTATTGTTTAATTCAAAAAGCAAAACAATGTTTATGACAAGTCTGTCATTTGCAGTAGGTATTTGCCTCTTGTCAGCGTCTAACAACATGCTAATTTATACGTCACTATTTCTACTTTTGTATATTTACCACACATGTTAATCACCTCACTGTGTAGATATTTTAGCAGGTAGTTTACCTTATACCTGATCAAGGCTACTATTACTCTAACAAGGCTACTGAATAATAATATAAACAAATAAAATATATTATGGCCATGTTATTTCCTGTTAATGTATGTAGGTATGTATGTATAACTTGTTTGGGATTAATAAATATACATAGATGCTAGGATTCCCTGAGTTGTGTGATATAGGTATTATGCTTTAGTATATTCGCAGAGAATGGTGGTCGGCCACTTTTCATCCTTATGTTCTTTATAATAAGGTTGAGAAGTGCTCAACTGACATTATCCTCGATTGTACTACTTACATGAATGACATGCGTAGACGTTCATTAATTGATCGGAATTGTAACATGTGTAGGGGCAGTAGTAGGTAACATTACGTTATATCACGGTAATAAAATATTTCTATACTGTGGTTACTTATAAGGTGTTATGTATATTCTATGGTTTGGTTAAAACTTGAATCAAATCTGAGAAAATAATGTGTTTGTGTGACATTTTTTTGTTTTTATAAGAAAATTCAATTCAATTAAATTAAAAAGTCTTTTATTCTCAAAAATAAAAAAAAAGATCAAAAAATCAAGAAAAAAAAGGAAATCAAGTATGGTGGATGTTTATTTTAAAATTAAGAGAGAAACAGGTTTTACTACCTTATAGTACCAAAAAATATAACATTTTACAAAGGAAAAATGTTCAGTCAATGTTAGAAAAATGTTTACTAAATAAACATGTTTTCTTTCTTTCTTTCAATACTTAAAAACACTACATTATAACAAAACCTTGGCTGGAGGCCTGAATTGAAGTCCGATTAAACAGTCTACAACCTCTTAGTTGACCTGCGTGACGCCATTACGAAAAAAAAAAAAACTATAAACATCAGGTGACTCTAAACGATTACATAACAAAACAATCATTATTTAATTTTCTATTATCATTTCATCGGGAAGTTACCTTTTGACTAGATAATGGCGCGTGATTATTATCTCTCTATGTATAAAAACGTAGATAATAGCATAAATATTATGTTTACAAACAAAATCATTGAACTTTAGACCGCGTCATTATAAAGTCATTTGAATCTAAACGAGTTTTAAAATAGGTGATTTTTGACCGGTTATGTCCCGAGATGATCTGAAAATCATTTTGGGTCTAAAATAACTATGTTGTGGACTTTAGACTTGGAATAGTTACGGAAATAGTGAGGTAATTGTGTTTAAGTGCAGTATTTCAATATACTGGATTGAAATATCTACAATTTTCTTATGATTTCGTGTATTGGTCTTATTATTTGTATTTTAAGCTATACCATCTCGTCAACCCTTAAAGGCCGTTTTTTTTAAAGAGCATGGATAGAATTTCTAGCTCGTTCTTCTCCATACAAAACTATCATTTGGAAGGGGCTTTTGGGGGGTACCTATTGGGGAGATTTTCTTCTTTTTTTTCTTGTATAGCCTAGTAGAAATAAATTATTTGACTTTGACTTTGATTTCGAATTGGTAGTATGACATAACAAGCAGCAATTTTAATCATAGGTGGTTACTTAAAAGTAGATTTAATAGACTTTATAAGTAAGCATAAAGTTTATTTGTTTCTTGTTTATTGTATACCTAACTAGGTACCTACTTACGGGTCTCCCCCTAATCATTAAAATCTATGTAGGAAATTATTTAGATTGTGTACTTACACAATTTTAATTACCTTCCTTATTAGCTATGCACCTGCTTCTACTTAATTGTTATTAATTTTGTATAATATTTTCTTTTTACATCTGTTTACATTTTAATTATTTAGATAGGTGGCTTGGTGGTTAATTTGTCGTAATAATTATTATTTTACACTCATTTGTGTATATAAACAAACAGCCAGACCCGGAACTCTCTCAATCTGTAGGACATAGGTACCTACTAATAAAAGATTAATTTCATCATTATTATAAAATCATTTAAGCATTATTCATTGTTTCAGAATGTTTGGTTTGTATCTAATAAAGATATACTAAGGTATTTCCACCTATTTATCTACTTGTATCAAAACAAAGAAAATATGTCACATAATATTATAGGTACTGACTTTTATCTGACATTTGCAACAAAAAATCACGCGGAAGAAAAACAATTAAGAATGTTGATTTTCAGCATTTTCATATTTTCAATAAAATTGATTTACAAAAATTGTTAAAATTAGGGCATTAAATCAATAAGTAAATAATTTTAGGATTCTACCTGAACTAGGATTAAAACCTGTATCTCAGCCTCTCAGGTAATAACACTCAAGTGCTTATAATTAGTGCTTAGTCCTTGTAATTATTTATAATTAAAATAAACAAACAACTACTTACTATTTAGAAAAAAAAGATCTCATGTAAATAACATAAGTATACGCTCAGCCTACCTACCATACCTGACACTATTACCTAACTTTTAAAAATCAAATCCCATAGGTAGGTACCTTGAAAAAAAGTATCTAACCTAAATCCCCCTTTGGGGGGAATAACTATAGCTAGGTATAACGGTAGGTCAGGTGAACGAAACGACACTAAGCGGATTCACGTTACATTGAATGAGTGACGCATAGGGGACTCCCTATCAACCGCCGAAGCTATGCGTGTGCGCTTATAAAAGCGGGCGCGGTACAAAATTCATTCATTCATTCGCACACCGCTAACAGTGAGCAGCAGTCGCGACTACAAATAAATAAATATATCGGAATTTCATCAATTAAATTCCAAATAAATAATTTTATCAAAAACTACAACTTGGAATTCTAAATTTGAATTCTATCTCAATTTCTAATTTTAAGAAAGAAAAAATAAACAATATCAACATGAAGAAGTACTCAATCGTCGGTAACAAGAAGAAAGTCACCATGGAGGTGAATCCTACGCAACTGAAGATTGTGGGGAACAGCTGCATCGTGAGGGTTGCTGTCAACCAAGGAGAGATTGAAGTGATCGGCAACGACTGCCGCATCGAAGTGTCAGACAACCATGGAGTGATTAACTTAGTGGGGAGCAACGGCATGGTGATCATCAGCAAGCGATGGAAAGGCGACCGTGTCCACCTGCTCGGCAACAGCTGCCACCTCATGGTAGCCGGCAAGGAGAAGAACACAGGAAACTACGAAGCCCAGCTTTCACCGTTCAGCAAAGACCTGGATGATGTGATTGAATCCATCTTCTCATTCGTGATGCGGTGATGGGACCACAGTGATTTTTGGACTTAAGTGCTGTGAATAGCTTCTTGTGTCAGTTCACCTTCTGATTCTCAGAAGCAGAATCGTTATTCGACATAAGTACGGAGGTAAACGAGATTTCCGCCATAGAATATGTAGGAATTGTTCTATGTCTTGTGCTGTGCTAAATAAATGCTTTGAATATTACCTGAACAGTTTTTTTTTTCTCTCGTTGGAATTCCAATTGGTTCGATGTTATTCCCCTGAGCTATGCTCGTTCTAATGGATTCGTTTCGTCTCTTTCTAACGCTTGGTGATGAAAGAGATGGATGGCAGCGTCATCTCGAATGGTAACAGTAACGTTGTTTTTTCTATGAAGACTATCAATCTTTATAGTGACTATTAAAATGTGGAGAAGTAAAATTTTAGATTACAAAATATTATGACATTATCAACACACATCTGTAGCGTGAAATCTGTTTTCAGTTTCAAATGTTCTTATCGCTGAAATTGTGTTTTTCCTGATTCGACATGGATGTATAGCTTATATAAATTGCTCAGAATAAAACGAAATGCTGAAAAAATATTTCATGGAATTGATTTTTGTTTGACATATTTAGGAAATGGGATTGGTACATTTATTTTGTACTCATTATAAAGTAGTGAAACTATTTAAAGCTTTACCTCATAATGAGTAGTAGTTACAGCTATAGTCAAAGTCATAGACTGCTTTGTTCAGTACTACCTATTGTTGTCCCACTGTCGGGCAATGGCCTCTTTTTATACAGAGAAGGCACGAGGCAAGGCAGATTGGCGATTTCAGACTTATCATCATCTGCCTAGCCTTTTCCCAACTATGTTGGGGTCGGCTTCCAGTCTAACCGGATGCAGCTGAGTACCAGTATTTTACATGGAGCGACTGCCTATCTGACCTCCACAACCCAGTAACTGGGTATTAGATACGATACCCCTAGGTAAGACTGGTTCTGGTATTTCAGACTTATATTAATAATAATTAATAAGTCTGGCAATAGGCTCGCCCCCTATTACATGGGACTTAAACATAACTGGTGGAATATTAGTGTACTACTAGGTACACATCTGCCTAACCCTTCGAGGATTACAGGCGTGATGTTATGTATTAATAAGTCTAGGTTTCCTCAAGATGTTTTCCTTTATAAATATCAGTAGTGTCCAAGATAAACTTAGAAAATACTAATAGAAAAAAGCTTTTTCACAAAAAAAGATAACCGCCTTCATAAACTACAACATAAAAATAACTTTAGTTTTGGAAGTCGGCGGCTTTGGTTTTGTTTTTTGTTATGTAGGTAAGTATTGCCACCGACTTCCAAAACTAAAGTTATTTTTATGTTGTAGTTTATGAAGGCGGTTATCTTTTTTTGTGAAAAAGCTTTTTATTTTTCACTTTTTAGTGCTTGTGTAAATCCTTACAAAAAGCCCTTTCAAACAATACCTCACACGATATATTTAATTTTGGAAAGTGGTAGGAGGGGGGTTGTCGTACCCCCCCTTTTCCTTCAGTCAGTCATCGACTACACGTATAAACAAAGCAATTTCACTTGTTACGATATTGCTGCTGTGATCCTGTGAGGAGTACCATTCCATATCTCCGAAGTTCATCATCAGATATTGAAATGGTAAATGATATGGACCACACGGGAAGCACCAGCTTTCAAATAAAAAAAGAATCATGAAAATCGGTTCACTCAGTCGCAAGTTAGGAGCTAACAAACATAAAAAAAAAAATACAGACGAATTGATAACCTCCTCCTTTTTTTGAAGTCGGTTAAAAAAATGGACAAGAAATAGCTCCTAATCATTAAACAAATAAGAATATCATTCTTTGAGGTTCTTTAGGGTGTCTTGAAATGAACCAATTGATAGTCGAAAGTGTTCCGCGTGATGATAACTGTTTTATCGGCTCGTGTCCCACTTAGCATCACAAGGTGACCACAAATTAGGTAGATACTACAGAGCCAATCCATTGTTGCTTTTAAAAAAGATGATAAGATATCAGTGGCAAAGGGTCAATTGTAGTAAGACAGAAATAATACTCTCATATTGTTCTACTGCAAGACAAAGGCTTCTTCTCTTAGAGAGAAGGCACGAGCATTACATCACCATGCTTGCTCAAGGATTGGCGACTTCATTTTATTACTTACTAGCTGATTTCTCCTTACACACTTTGGACTCCCGTTTCATCCCCTTAGGGGGGGAATTTTAGAAAATCCTATTTTAGCGAACTTAGGAATAGAGAGCTGTTGTTCCAAACTCATGAAAGGAAGGCGGAAGGAATTTGTTATTGGGAAGGCAATACATCTGCGAGGCTTCTGGTATTGCAGATGTTATTTGCGGTGACTATTTAACATCACAAGCAGGCCATCATCGGCAAAAAAGATTGATCGAAATCGAAACATACACGTACAAGTACGTACATAATTATATCATTACATAAAACACTAGGCACACCAAAAGAAATAGATCCGGTAAGAAGTCATTAAACAGTTTAAAAATCACTTTGTGTCAGACGGACAAAAAGTGATCTTATGAGTTCCGTTTTTTTCATTCTAAAGAATCTTAACAAACTCATCAACACATCATGATGGGCTAAAGTTCTCATTTGACTCAATTACATTAGTTTATGAATGAGTAATAGTATCTTATCATAGCTATTATGAACGTACAATGATAAGAGCTTATCTCTATCACGCATAAGTAGCATTAATAAGTACCTAAATACTTGAAATAACCCTTGGCGTGTGTCTATTGACGTAGGTACTTTAGGAAGTACGTCAGTATCAAGAGCAAACCCTTCTGGAAGCCACCAACCTCTCCTTGAAGAACGGTGATGATTTATATTCAAGTGGAGAAGATAAAGCCGGAAAATCTTTCATACACGAAAGACAATTAACAAAAGGTATTTAATTTTATATGGCAGAGGTGAGTGGCAACGCAGGGAGAGGTCGCCCTAGGAAGACCTACACTGACCTTATTGGTGAGGTTCTTTAGAAAGGTCAGGTACGCAGTACTCGTAACCAGCGTGCTTGTACGACGTGATGTATAAACGTGGATGAGGCGAAAGGAGTATGTAAGGATCGTAGCAGGTGGCGTGCTGTGGTTTCTGCCTACCCCCATGGGGAAAAAAGGCGTGAATTTATGTATGTATGTATCTTTCATACACGAAAACATTATTTCGGACAATGATAAAATGGAGAAAAAGACTCAGCGCCCCCTCTCATGCATAAGGTTGAGAGTTCGATACAGGGCGAGTCCGAAATTACCAATCTGCAAGCGTAGTGAGCATAGTGCAATGCTCGTGCCTTCTCAGTATGAGAAGCAATAAGAGCCAACAGACTGCAGATTTTCTATAGGCCGATAGTTTGTTTGGCTTCTTAATCAGCATGAAGAGGTATGCATATAATGCGCACATTACAGCGATTCAGTATCGGTCGATAAAAAAGTTTGCCAACTATCGGCTGATTGTTTAATCAGCATTCACCAACCAAACTGTTTAGTTGGCTCGGTGTGCGCACTAGCAGCCCAACCCGACCAAACTATCGGCCGATTGAAAGTCTGCAGACTGCGGGGGCTCTTATGGACCGAGATTTTCAGGCTTTTAAAGATTTGTATCCCAAGCCAGGTTTTGTTTCATATTATATAAACATTTTTCTCTTGTCTGCATTCCAATCACTTATTCAAAAAATACTATGACAATACATCAATCATAAAAAATAGGTCTGTCCTTCTATAGAATGAAGCCATCACGTGACTAACGTCAATTTAACCACTATAGTTAACACATTTACTATAATTACTGTAAAGTTAGTGCTGTGACAGTGTTTAGGGTGACCCTATGTACGAGTAATAGAAAGATTGTCCCTCAAGAAGAAAGTTGTTTAGTTAAAATACTTGAATACAAAGATGGAGTTCATCATCATCCTCCTGCCCTTGTCCCATGTTACTTGGGGTCGGCGCAACACGTTTTCCTCTTCCACTCTCTCCTGTCAGCCGTTATGCAATCACTGACTCCCCTTTCATTCATATCATTCTTCACACAATCCATCCATCTCTTCTTTGGCCTTCCTCTTGCTCTCCATCCATCCACATTCATATTCATAACTCTCCTGGTCACATGCGTTTCATCCCTCCTCTTCACATGCCCATACCAAGACAAGAATTATAGAACTATTTACATTCTCTTATTCATTCATGCAGCGACGCGGACGAATTTTTTGATGGTTTCCCCTTCCTGTCTTTTTTATAAATTGTACATATTTTATAATATACTGGGCGTTAGTGACAGGTTGGCAAAAACTGAAACTGTAGTTTCAAAACACGATTTGTGATTGAAAATCGTTGGAATTTTTCTCCGGAAAATTCTCAAAATTAAAAGAAAACCGAACGAAACTTTAAAAACTATTTAAAGTTTCGTTCGGTACAGCTCTAGCAGAGGACATCGCACCGATGCGGCGACGCCGGGCGGCGCGTGTTATTTGTGCCTAAACCTACATAGCTTAAATGTAGGTACCTAGAATTATTTTTGTTGTGTTTACATTGCCGAGTTAAGTTTTTATTGTTTTTTTCATTAAATTTATGTTTAGGGGCCTGGACTTGGTACTTACATATCAATATATCACGAATCAAGTGAAAAATCGGTCGAAAATTTTGAGAATTTTCCGGAGAAAAATTCCAACGATTTTCAATCACAAATCGTGGTCTGAAACTACAGTTTCAGTTTTTGCCAACCTGTCACTAACGCCCAGTATATATAAAAATCAATTGCTGTTTGTTAGTCTCGCTAAAACTCGAGAACTGCTGGGCCGATTTAGCTGATTTTAGTTTTGAAATGTTCGTGGAGGTCTAGGGAAGGTTTAAACGGTAAGAAAATATGGGGTAGGGGTAGGGTTGGGGTAGGGTAGAGGTAGGGGTAGGGGTACGGTAGGGTAGGGTAGGGGTAGGTATTGGTAGGGTAGTGTAGGGTTTAGGTAGGGTATCGGTAGGATAGGGGTAGGGGTATCGGTTGGGTTGGGGTAGGATACCACGCGAACGAAGTCGTGGCGGGTCAGCTAGTATTTTATAATTAATTAGTTTAGTTTAATATTTAGTATTGTAATCTGTAAATCACTACATAGTATAAAACAAAGTCGCTTCCCTGTCTGTCTGTCCCTATATATGCTTAGATCTTTAAAACTGCGCAACAGATTTTGATGCGGTTTTTTTTAATAGATAGAGTGATTCAAGAGGAAGGTTTATATGTATAATACATGCATAATATAGTAGAGAAACACTGATAATTTTAGAGGTTTCTAATGTGATGTCGTAAATAAACGCATTTTTTTGCGCTTACATTGTAAACGCTGGCTGAACCCTTCGAGATAGATCAAAATAATGTACTACAGTATTGTACACCTTAGAAAGGTCTACAAAAAAGTCCGCGATGGTATATGTCTATCTCTTAGGGATAACCCACAATAACCATTTTTATCCTTAACTTTTTACGAGAAATAATGGCTTATTTAAGAAGCAATTTTAGGCAATACAGCATTAATCCTTATCCAATTAAGTACCTTAAACACATTGTGCATTAAATATAGATCAATATAGCCCCTTACAGCATGTAATTTGAATGAATATTTTC
This sequence comes from Hoplodrina blanda, assembly GCA_949316365.1. Lineage (NCBI taxonomy): Eukaryota > Metazoa > Arthropoda > Insecta > Lepidoptera > Noctuidae > Hoplodrina > Hoplodrina blanda. The sequence goes on from OX438581.1 coordinate 14,422,425, forward strand.
GAAGATATTACAAATTTAAAATACAGGGCTGCAGCGGTACCGGCCGGCCGAGGGGTCGACGCGGCGACAAGTACCTACCTATATACATACCTATAGATTTGAACGTTGAGTGTTTTCGTGTTCTTTCAAGTGTCTCTATAGATAACATATGTATGTATTGTCTAATGACAAAAAGCTGTGAACGTTGTACATAAAGACATTCTTAGTATCAACATTGCACCCGTGCGAAGCCGGGGCGGGTCGCTAGTAAAGTATATTTTGTATATAAAAAAAACCATCTAGTTAAATAAATAATAAATTGGTAATTGAGAGTTGACAAATAATATTAGTGATGTCACAGCACCTTGTTACCATACAATATATGTGGAGGAAATCGGGGAAATAAAAACTATGTCAATTAATATTGATCGTGTCTCACTTCCGGCTATTTTCTAGTTAAATAAATAATAAATAGGTAATTGAGAGTTGACAAATAATATTAGTGATGTCACAGCACCTTGTTACCATACAATATATGTGGAGGAAATCGGGGAAATAAAAACTATGTCAATTAATATTGATCGTGTCTCACTTCCGGCTATTTTTAAGAGCAATCGCATGCTTATTTCATTCGCAATCTGTCAAAAGTACCTATAATTTACCTACATTTTTGAATTTGTGAATAGATTTTTAACGTTTTTAATAACGAGACTTTCATCCTCTATCTTTTTTGGCATAATGTAGGTACCTAATTTTATTTTTTTTCTAAATCCCAGCAACTTTTTTCTCACATCAATGCTTTACCCGGTTCAACGTTCACAATAATTACGCCCACAATTTGCGGTGGATAATTAGGGTAAATACGCTAAATGTCGGCCCCCTTACGGTTTTTCTGTTTTGGGATCGGTCTGGCACCATCAATTTCCAACGAAGGATAGCTTCCGATGCGGTTTTGGATAGTTTGATAAATCTATTTCATGTTTATGGGCATAAGGTTGACATTTCTACTACTAGGAAAAAAATATAAGGTGCAGAAGCGTCGAGAACGAAAAAACCCTAAAGTCGGCCATTCAAGGCCCATGGTCGGTCGCGTTTTTCCCAAATGTCGGCCGGGTATAGGGTGTTTTAAATTAAGACAGACAAATATTATTAATATGATTTATTTTGGCAGGAGTCTCACTAAGTAATTAAGTATATTAATTTATTGCCTCAAGCGCTTCCTTTATTTTTGTGCGATCGTAATTGCATAATTTTCTTAGTTTCCGTGAAGGCCCTGGATCTCCCTGCTCTGTCATTGTAGTACCTTAATTAAATTAAAAGCATTCATTCTAAAGGCAGCTTTTTGTGACATGCAGGTTAAATAATGAATGAAAGATTCACGACCAGCCATTTATATTTTTTAAGCTAATTAATATGGGTATAAGAGGTAGCAAGTTCCAAAGAGCAATTTTTATCTTATATTCCCAAACCGTACTAAGCTTTATGATAGCTTAAGCTTTTTCAATATTATCAACTCCTACATTTAAACTTAACTCTTTATATTAAGTATAAATAAATTAAATGTATAATAAATATTTGATTTTGAGAAAATAAGAAAAAGTAATCAGCCTGTATAGTTGGGCTTGAATTCGAGGCTGGTCGACATTACGATCTTTAATGTTTCTAATGCCGGCCCCTATTTTGTGTTCATTATTTCTCGAGATTCAACTAATATCACCCCGGCCGGTATTTGGCGATTAAACGTAAAATATATTTATTTGCCTATATGCGTTGCAAATTCTCCTATTAAGCCAATGGAATTAGTACAATTGGAATTTATAAAACAGACTGCATTTACTTTAAGTCGGCCACGGCCGAGAATCCGGTTTTAACTCAAAATTGGTATTCTATTGGCGGCCTCCTATTTTTCCTTTAAAACAATACGTAAAACGTTGAAAAAACTATCTCAAAATATAGTAAAAATCACTAATTACTGATAATAAAGCTTAAAACAAAAAAAAGGAATGTCTTACCGTTCGAATATCAATCCCCGAAGTGTGGGTATTCACAGCAAGTAAGGTACTTTTAATATGAAATTGACGCTTCGACGGCGCAATCGCTAATGATGCTCAGTGTGCGAAGAGTGAGTGACGTAATCGGAAAGTAACGGTTTGTACATATAGAGTATGAACTAAGGTTGTAATTCGAGTGGCAAATGTATCACTTCATTACGTTTTAAATGAATGCAAGCTGAAAATGTGCAGACGGCCGAAGTTTGGGGGGGGGCCGACGTATGGCGTATTTACCCTACATACTTGTATAGCTATTGAATCATTCTACAGCTGCGTGGATGACTGTTTTAAATCTATTCGATACTATGTCGCTTTTGCGCCCAGTTTTACTCGTATTCTTGTACCAGAATAAAAGTATCCTAGGTGTTAATCTAGGACATGTTCAATTTAAGAATTAACTCATCATTTGCCTAGTCTTTTTCTCAACTATCTTCGGGTCAGCTTTCAGGATAACCGGATGCAACTAAATAACTTTTTGGACATCTGATTACTCTTAACGACTGTCAATGATCTGTGAATGCCAGCTGAGACCATTTCAGACGGGTGTCACACCAACAACTTTCAAAGTCCGAGCAGCCACTAAAAAATCCTAATGGGAAAATCCCAATAACACTTTGCCCGACCTGGGAATCGAACCCAGGACACCACTTTTAGCAGTCGTATTTGCGGCGACGAGACCAAGGGGGCAGTCGGTGAAGTTTCAACTAAAGGTTTGACATGTTTATGTGTCCTAACCAATATTAATAATAACAGTGAGCTTACTCATCTAATTCAATAACATTGACATTTTCATGGCAAAACAAATGAAATATACAAAACAAATCCTGACTATATGTATAACGCGTAGGGCATATCAAACGATTGAAATCTTTGCCTTTAAAGAAAATCTAACAGCTGTTCATAAGTAATTCAGTAACAAACATATGCACAAGCCTACACGTCTGCAATATTTAAATAGATGAAACTATTATTCTGTAAGTACAAACTACTATGTTTACTAACTGCCTCTGTCTATTAACTAATAGATACGTGGCAACGGGAAGTCCCATAAAAGTGATAGGTCACGACCGTGATCACTGAGATAAATAAGGAATTCTGCGGTTACATTTGAAAGCGGAACTTGTTTTGTGATTTGTCTATGAAGTGGAGAACAGTGGGTAAGATTGACAATTGATATAATTAAGGAAGGTATTGGAATCATAGACCTGTGACTTTTTCAATTCATATATTTTATAAGTTTATCTTAGACATCACTGATATCATAACGTGCCTCAGAAAGCTGTTGGTCCCGGCTGTCATTCGTAGATCTTTGACAGTCGTTGCGGGTCGTCAGAAGCCCGAAAGTCTAACAACCAGTCTTACCAAGGGATATCGTATTACCCAGTTACTGGGTTGTGGAGGTCAGATAGAAAGTTGCTCCATGCAAAATACTGGTATTCAGCTGCATCCGGTTAGACTGCAAGCCGACCCCAACATAGTTGGGAAAAGGCTAGGCAGATGATGATGATTGGAATCATAGACTTATTTACATGCGGTCAAAGTTCAAATTGATGAAGGAAACGATAAATTCGGTGGTTGAAATTCTTGAAGACTGCGTGTGAGATTTTAATGCTACAACTATTGTTGCTTAGCGATCTATTCAATGATCATGCCTGTAATCCTCGAAGGGTTAGGCAGAGGTGTACCCATGAGGCACACCCACATTTTGCCAGTTATGTTTTAGTTCCATGTAGTAAGGGGCGAGCTTGTTGCCGTCAACCGGGCACAAATACAGACTCCGAGGCTGCTACTGTGAAATTTCTGATGGAAAACCCCAATAACACTTTGCCCGACCACCGAACCGAAGAAGGCCTCATGCTCAGCAGTTGTTCTTTGCGACCACTAGACCAACGGGGCAGTCAGCATCTCTTCAATTATTTTGTTTTAAAACATTTTCGTGTTCCATGTAACAATATAAATCATCAGCAACAATACGGCTGTTATTTACCTATACAGTTACATTATTTCCCATTTCAATTTCAAATCAAAATTCTTGCACGTAGGGACTATAATATAATCGATGCTCAAATAACAGTAATTTTGGTGCTAAAAAAACCTCGTCCCAATTTCTGACTTTCACCTTCACACCTTTCACTCCAGGTACTTCCCCAGCAGCCTTCAGATGACCATCTCTTACACAACATTGGTCATTGCTTTAACTTAATATCCTCCTTATGCAAGATCCTATACCAGGGATGGTAAACCATTGGCACACGTGTCTGATGGCACGCGACGAAATAATTCGGACATGCCAATAATTGTCAAATCTACGTATATATTTATTTATTTTATTTATTTATTTAATCTCAAAAAGCCATACATTCTGATTTATATGTAACACTGGACCCCACACTAGGATACCCTGTCTCGTGGGGTCCAGTCTCTTTCATCACAAGGTTTGTGTCATATTATATTATATGTAAGCAGGAGTTTATTGGAAGTTATACTTAAAAGAACTTAAGGTTATATGTTATTAAACTTACTAATTAATTTGATATCAAATTAGTCTTGATATCAAATTAATTAGTAAGTTTAATTGACATATGCAACAGCTAAAATCACGCTAATTTTTTATTGAAATAGGTACTAAACTTTACGATTCTTGTACAAATCTCGAGTTGCAAACAAAGAATGTAAGTATATCTTGATAATCTAGTTTTCTTTTTCTTTTTTATATCACTAAGTCATGATTCTTTGTTTGACAAGTCATCTAAGAATTTTGACAGTCACATTATTATTTTTATCCGACTGCACCAGAGATAGAGAATGAAAAAAACAATTGCAGTACCTAGTCTAGAAATCTGCTAGGTAACAGTCGGAGCCTATTATTGGGAAAATTTGAGCCGGTATAGACTTTTAATGGTTCCCGTTTGTAACTTAAGAGAATTCTAGACTTCCTGGACTTGTCATTTTCTTTTTAGTTTTTATTTAAAGTTTATGTTTTAAATTTTAAAATCTTTTTTCTTAAAAAAATTGCACGTTAACCAATAAAGGTTTGCTATCTCTGTCCTATACGTCAGTATTTTTATGCGGGGAAATAACCTGTCTGGTCTTACCTACCTTGGTTTAACTCCGGATGTCCGAAATGACCAATTTAAAGATGGAAGTGGATGTGTCAGCCAGATGATAGTTGACCTTAACTGGTTAAGTGACGTCTGGTTTTATCCTTTTGTGTTATTGTACTGAGAAATTGCTCCTATTAATCCTTAATGGTGTAGCCAGTGTGGCGAATCCAGGATTGTCGTTTGACCCCCTTTTTTGCATTCAACATTTTAATTCATGACAAATGGTAAGTACCTCAAGCAAAAAAAATCACCCCCCCCCCCCCCCCCAAAGCATCTATAATTTTTATGTTTAGTTCCCCGGCTTGAGCTCCTTAGCCCTTAATTTTTAAGCCACTTAATTTATTAGCCGAAAACCTTTGAGGTTGACTTTGCAAGATGATATGTCGAAAAAAAACCGAACCGAAATTACTAGGGTTAATTACTAAATCGTATATGTATATATTTTTTTTTTTCTTCATTTTTACACAAGTAAAGTAACAAATGAAATTGTAATTTACAAGTCAGTAAATTGTTTAAACATTGCGCTATACGTAGGTATACTAGTAATAATATGTCACACGATAGCTATGAATAATAAACCAAACAAAAATGTTCTAAGAAAATTAACATAACAATTTTTCAGTCCAATTTATTTAAGTTTCGAAAATTTAGCGAAATTCGTCATTCATTTCTTGCTAATAAGGTGTTTCGTGCCTTTTGATAAACTTTGACCAAGCAATGCATAAGTGGTAACAACAATTCACCTTATCGTTCTTATCAGAAAGGTTTCGCATAGTTTCTTGGAGGTAGGTAGCTGAAAACTTGACATTGACTTAGAAGTATGCTGTTAACAAAATGATAACAATACCGGTTAGATAATTTATGTTTGATAAAAGTAACCATGCAAAAGCAAATTGAGTCAGAGCTACGGAATTTTTACTCACGATTTTTATGAAATCACGTCAAAATACGTCTTTGGTTACTGCTCCGTTCCCTTAAGTCATAGCGTGATGTTATATAGCCCATAATCTTCCTTGATGAACGGGCTACACAACGTAAAAGGACATTTTCAAATCGGTCCAGTAGTTCCTGACTTCAGTGCGATCAAACAAACAAATTCTACAGCTTTATAATATTTGTATAGATTGTTGTTACTCATTATCAGATTACATAATGTGGTTATTCACTTTAGTTCCAATAAAAAAGTGTGTTTAAAAACGTGCGTTACTTGCAACGTGAATGCTACATGAGTCAGCATTGGTAAATGCACTTTGCACTGGAATGCTTAGAGACCATTTTAGGTCGAAATTGCGGCCACGTGTGGTGGTTGATTCATAATTAAATAGGTAGAGGTCATACTTTCTCCTAGAAATTGATAAATCGATTTGAAATTCAATTACTTAAGTACAGATTACAATGAATGAGTGTGGTGTAGTGATGATATTAAAAATAATTAAAGTCCTTTAGTTCAATATTTTTTTTCGATCTTGATGTTAGCTACATGGTATATATTTTATTTTTTATATCTTAAACAAGGCTTTCATACTAATAACATTACAGAAACAATAATACACAACTAGAGCTAATTACAAGCTTCCATAGGGATACAAAACTGATTTATCGATAGCAACACAGCTTTATTTAACTCAAATTTAAAAAGGTTAAATGGCCTAGTACAAGTAGTACAGCTAGCAGGCATCTTGTGGACATGGATTAACGAATAGCTTTTTTGCTATGCTTGTAGTGGTCTGAAAAATAATTACAAAAAAAAAATGTCCGTCAAAAATTGTGGTCACTATACTCAGTATGTACACCACTTGTTACGGCAGTTATTAGGTAAATGGGTAGACGTAGACAACCACTCGAATGCACACGATTATCAACCACCGGTACAGTCAGACAAACTGGTATTACTAACTAAACTAATATTTTAAAGAGAAAAGATTTTTATTTTTGTTTTGTAATGGATAAACTAAAAAAACTATTTAACCGATTTAAAAAAATCTTTCACCTGTGGAAAGCTACATTATCAGCGAGTAATATGGGCTGTAAAACATTACGCTACGACCCACGGGAGCGGAGCAATAATCGAAGACGTAACTTATTGCTAGTTATGTTATACATTTGGTATTGGTAATACGAGTTTTTGAAAAGCCTATACGGAAACACAGAATATAAAAGAAGTAATAATAAATTATACAAATTAACACACCAATTCAACATCACTACTAAGAAATGTAGGTTAAATATAAAGATATTATGATAATTATTATACATTATACTAGCTGACTCGGCCACGCGTTGCTGTGGCTTTGAAGTAAATAAAGATATTGAGGTCAATAATCGATATAAAAACTATCCTATCTTTTAGTTTGACCAAATTCCTAAGCCATATTTCATAAAAAATGATTGAGTAGTTTAGAAGTCTATCCCGGACAAACAACGTGACGCGTAATTTATATACTTATATTAAGATTACCAGTGTAGGTAGGTAGTGCTGTTGGTAATCACATTATTACAGAAAAGTTGAAATGGCGCCGGGATTTTTTTCAAATTATTTCTTGGATCTGGGAATTGCTGGATGAGCGGGAAAATCAACATCCTAATTTATTTGTCATTTCTCGCAACTGTTTATCACAACATTAAAAATATTTTTCTTTGCCAAGTGTCTCGGGAAAACCAGATTTTATACGTCACCCATGTCTCAAAAGTTGGCATCGATTCAACCATAAAGTCGTACGTTTATTACTATTTTCCATCGATATTTTAAGCGGTGAGAACTGCTGAGAAAATATAAATATAAGAAACTAGCTGACCCGCCGCGACTTCGTTCGCGTGGTATCCTACACTACCAATACTCCTACCCTAACCCTGCCTTACCCTACCCTACCCTACCCTAACCTACCCCTACCCTACCCGTACCCTACCCTACCCCTACCCTACCCCTACCCTACCCTACGCCTACCCTACCCTACCCTACCCCTACCCTACCCCTACCCTAATTTTTCTAAAATAAAATATAGCCTATGTCACTCGCAGATAATGTAGCTTTCTAATGGTGAAAGAATTTTTAAAATCGGTCCAGTACTTTTTGAGTTTATCCATTACAAACAAAAAAACAAACAAAAATACAAAGTTTTTCTCTTTATAATATTATTATTAGTATAGAAAAAAGCATTATCCTAACTAATATTATAAATGCGAAAGTAACTCTGTCTGTCTGTCTTTCTGTCTGTTTGTCTGTCTGTCTGTCTGTCTGTCTTTTCTTCACGCCTAAACTACTAAACCGATTTGTGTGAAATTTGGTACAGGGTAAGTGTGAACCCCAACAAAGGACATACTTAGGCTACTTTTTTTTCGACTTCGACTTCGACTTCGTCTGCGTCCGCGATAACCGACATATACGCGGACGAAGTCGCGGGCAAAAGCTAGTAATTTAATAAAATACTAGCTTCTGCTTGCGACTTTGTCCACGTTGTCTTATTCACCCAGGTCAAGTTACGTCTTTGCTTACTGCTCCGCTCCCGTAAGTGGTACCGTGATAATACAAAGCCTATACTATTCCTCGTGAATCTGGTTATCACAAACAAAAAGATTTTTTCCAAATCGACTGATAGTTTTAGAGATTAGTGCGTTTAAAAAACAAGTAAAAAAATCATGAGGTTTTTTTTAAGCCGAATCTTTATGATTCTTATCAGTAAGTATAGATTCTAGGTCAATTTAATCATCTTCTAGACCGGATACGGACTAAGGCTAAGCGCGCACCGTGATATGCGCGGATTGTAGTGTATTTCTGTGGTTCACAGATTTGCGATATTTTTTCGCAACGATTTTTTATCGTAGTGCGCGCTTAGCCTTAGGGTCATTTCAATAACATGACACTATTTTTTTTTAAATATTTTTTAGTTACTTTTCGTGCTAACTGTACCTACCTTTACCTTGATCGGTATCTAACTGTCCATTTGTTATATGAACTCTCGTTATCAGCTGTAACTGATAACGGGACGATTCAATCGCTTTGTTTGAACGACTTTTGATAATTGCCCCCCACTTTGTAATCCATTTAGGCTTTGAAGTTGAGTAAGTATTTAGGAGGTTCTATCAAAATAGTTTTGACATTTTTTTAAATAAACAATACATTTCTAGTAGGTAAGTAATTTATTACATTGTTTTTATATTTAGAAATCAAAATGAAAATAAAACTGAAATGAAAAAGTTCCATAATAAATAACAAAAAATTAAATACTTATTACCAGTCAGTAAAACGTCAAAAAAAATCCAGTCAGTAAAACGTCAAAAAAATATCAGTCAAAATCAAATATTTCCATTTCATAAACAAAATAAATCAATATTAACAAAAAAAAACATTTTACATTCAAAAAATCAAAGAAAAGAATAAAAAAGAACATTTGAAACGGAAATAAAATGCAAAAAGTTCAGGTTCCACCGAGATTTGAACTCGGATCGCAGGATTCAGAGTCCTGAGTGCTAACCGTTACACCATGGAACCGATGAATGTGTAGTTGAAATTGGTCTTGCCTTCGTAGAAAAATTACGTAAAGCAAGTAAGTTAATGTTGTATGGTAACAAAATGAAAATGATTATTGATCGGGTTTTTAATGTAGGCTGGCCAATTTTTAGGTTGTTTTTCTTTATATTATTATGATTGTTTATTGTTATAAGATTACCTACGTAAGTTTTGACTTAATTAAAAAAAAATGCAGAAGTGTAAAAAATATATTTTACTTAGTATAATCGTAAAAAAAAATACGTAATAGGTAGGTACTCATAGGTATAGAAATTAATATTAGTCCGAAATCGCCAATCCGCCTTGAGCACGCGTTTTGGTCGATGCTTGTGCCTTCTCTGTATGAGACGAGGACTTTGCCTTGTAGTAGGCTGGTATAATATTGTTTTCATTGATACAAAGATAATGGAGGTCGATAGAGGCAATCGGGGGATTATAATCAACTTATGATAGTGAAAGTGAGTAAACAAGCTCAAGCATTGTAGGTACAAGACTTACTTATAATTTAATACTAATATTATAAAGCTGCAGTGATTGTTTGTTTGTTTGTTTGTTTGTTTGTTTGAACGCGCTAATCTCTGGAACTACTGGTCCGATTTGAAAAATTCTTTCAGTGTTAGATAGATTAGTTATCGAGGAAGGCTATAGGCTATATACCATCACGCTACGACCTACGGGAGCGGAGCAGTAACCAAAGACGCGGGTGTAACCGCGGCGGACAGCTAGTTTATTATATTCTCAAGCAGAATAAACACATCATGAATGATCATGAATTCAAATTAATCTCTACTTAAATAAAAGTGCAGTAAGTCGATTTTTGAATGGTCAGGTAACTTTTATTTGAAGTATAATATGTCACCTATGGTGAGACTTTATTTTCCACGCCGTTTGCATGGAAAATAAAGTCTGCACTGTGAAACCGTCATATTTATTACTTAGTTATGAAGTTATGTAACGATTGAAAATTAACAATAAAAATCATTATTTTGAAAAACAGTAAAATTTTCTTTTTATCTTTGCCTCACACTAGGAATTTTTCCTGTATCGTAGATGCGTTGCAGCGCAGCAGTCAATCGCTTAGCCACTGCGCCAACCGCCGTCAATTGTTTGTTTACGCATACGTTTTTTAGAATACAGACCTAAAAATAAGTCACTAATTAGTTACAAAATCAAATCCATATCAAGACATTGCACTCAGGCGCACGCAAGCATAGTAAGCTAGATGACGTCATAGCACCGCAAGTGCTCATGCCTCTTGACCGCAGTTTCGCAAGTCACGTGACGTCACGACCGCATCCTATTTTAGGTACTTCATTGTTCAATTTCAAGAACTACCCACGTTACCTATAAGTACCTTTTGGGGAAATTTTAAGTTCCTATGAGGTTGAAGAATATTGATCATGTTTTGTGTGAATGAATTATCTGTTTGTTGACCTTTTATTGCCATATAAAGGAGTCTGCCCGCAACGCCGTATCATAACATGATCGTGCTAGTAACGTTAAAAATATTATTCAGGAATTCAAGATAAGAATGCTTGGAAACATGCTGGTAATGTTCCATAGGACAATCACACGCTCTAGAAAAAATCTGGTTCCTTGTTAATTTGACCTGCTTAATTGGTCAATCATGATTATATTTTTTGTTTTTTATTACTTTCATTTGGGTTATATGCGCGGGCTCTCAAACTACATCATCATCATCATATCAGTCGTAGGACATCCATTGCTTAACATAGGCCTCCCCTACAGATTTCCAATAAGACCGGATGGAAGCGGCTTGCATCAAGCACGATCCCGCGGTTTTTATCAGATCGTCCGTCCACCTTGTGGGTGGACGTCCTACGCTGCGCTTGCCGGTGCGTGCTCTCCATTCGAGAACTTTACGGCCCCATCGGCCATCCGTTCTGCGTGCTATGTGGCCTGCCCTGCCCACTGCCCACTGCCACTGCACTGTTCGTCTACGAATCTCCTCATTTCTGATTCGATCACGCAGAGAGATTCCGAGCATAGCCCTCTCCATAGCTCAAACTACATTTTTAATTGTTAAGAGTGGTCTAGTAAATCGGAGTAAAATCTTATTTTCAGCTATTAGCGACCTTACACGTCATATTATTGCTCGTAATCATTGGACAGTTCAATTAAAACATCCAAGATTCTTAGAAAATAGTGACTTGTTATTTTACATTAGGTCAATGACATCAATAAAAAATACTGCGTACCGTAAAGAGAACGGCTACTTTGCTTTATAATAACGAACTTTCTGTGTATGTTATAAGGTTGATTTAACATAAAATTGCAATTTAATCTCATTATGCTATCATATTATGAATGATTACAATGTTACAATGTTGATAGTGGTACATAATTTCGACTACTCTGTCCCATCCCATTCGGTTCCATGGTGTAATGGTTAGCACTCTGGACTTTGAATCCAGCGATCCGAGTTCAAATCTCGGTGGAACCTGGGCGTACTTTTTGTGATCAAATTTTTTTTTAAACAATTGACTGTCTTTTTCTTTTGGAAATAGGTACTAACTTACTATTTTTCTGTAAAAAATATATTTAACCCTTAAATTCGATTAGAAAGAAAAAATAAAAATTACTTAAAATAAACGCATTAATTTGCATTCAATTTTCATAAAGTCAGAGATTGACGTTGTGCAAATAGAATGCAGATGACATGCCAAAATTAATATTTAAATAACTACAGAATATTTTTTTAAATATAGCCTCTGCCCTCGACTTCGTTCAGGTGATAAATTGGTTGAATTATAATATAACGATAATTGTTGGAAGTGACGGAAAACGTCAAGCCGCCTGAAAGCTGTCAATTCTTATTGTCACATAATATAATCATTACATATCACCTTTATATTTTTTTCTTTGTTGTGTTACGTTCCATAAATGTATGAAAAACCGAAGAAACGGTTCTTTGTACTTAAAATTATTTATTATTTATTTATTTAAACTTTATGCAACAAAAGCGTACAAAGGCGGACTTAATGCCTAAGGCAAAATTGGGTGACATCAAAATGTGAATCATCCAATTGAACAAAATATAAATGACTGGACCATTATGTCAATTCAATGTACATAACTGTATATGACGACACCTATTTTATAAAACTATTCAAACATTGTCGCCCTAAAAACCTATTTACCATAAAAAAAAAATACATTTCACAAACATAATTCCATTACTAATAGCCAAGGTTTATACTATAAAAAAATCGCCTGACAAGTCAAGTTTTGCCAAAACAACACCATTAAGTGCCCATTATTCGTATTAAATACGTCCCCAGATTATTCGGCCGTCGATCACACCCAACTAACCCAGTCCCGCCCAGAAGCCTCCAGGGCATAGTATTACTTTAATGAAAAAGCATCAAATAACGTAATTGACGGTGTGACGGAGTGACACAGTAGGAATGGGTTGCCAGGTAAAAATTTCGCGGTAGGAATCCGTCAGGTTGTTTTGTGACCAATGTGGTCAGGAAAATTAAAAGTTTCTTGTACAGCAATGTCCTAATTTACTTACTTAAAAAAAAATACATTTATAGTACCAATTAAGCTAAATTAGGCCACAACGAGCCAACCCACATTCTCTCAGTTATTAAGTTGTACAATACATTAAATGTGCTACATTACACTAATGCTGAGAATACATTAATCTGCGTAAAATGTCTAAGTATCACAAAACAGTTTGAAAAATGGGAATGATTATGACGTTGATTCGTTTGTTTTATCAAAACTAAAGCCAATTTAAAGCAGTAGTGGTTACGTAGGTACAGAGAGTGGTAGTGGGGTTTTTCCACTCCATGAATGAAGATAAAAACTAAAGATTCCATTTTATTCGGAACATCTATGAAGTACCAATTTATTATTTCTTTCATCAAATGACCTCTGTATCTACCGATAACCCTGGGTCACACAATTAAAGAAAGAATAAAGATTGATAAGAGCCACGTAAAGACTAAAAACTATTATATACTTAACTTACGTTCAGATCATTGACGTGGCCTAAAAGGCTGCGCAGCTTAAATAGGACTTGGCTGGACATGTCTGCTGCATGTCGAACAACCTATGGGCCCGTAGAACACCAGATTGGTGCCCCGAAATAGCGAAACGGGGACGCGGTAGACCACAATGGAGATGGTGGGACGACATGGTCGACTTCCTTTACAATTGGAAAAACGTAGCGCAAATTCGCAACAGATGAAAAAAATAGAGGGAGGCCCATGAAAAGTTGCCCATGTCCTTTCTGGGGGTTTAAATATACACATCAAAAAAGTCTAGGGATCAACATCCCTAACAAATGTTAGGGATGTTGATCCCTAGACTTTTTTGATGTGTGTATATCCCGTACCAAATTTCATCAAAATCGGTTCTGTGGTTTAGTAGTGAAAGCGTAACAGACAGGCAGACAGAGTTTCTTTCGCATTTATAATATTAGTATGGATATAAAATCTAAAAATTTTAAGTACAGACGTTTCTTAAAAACAATCGTTCTGCGTTTTCATCATTTTATTTCCAATTTTCCTATTATTTTTTTATAAAGTCTGGCAATACCACCGCGACAAGGCGTGACGCTGTCGAGCTCCACGTCTCCCGGGACGCACAATTTATTAATCAGAAATAATAATTCACTAGTAATGTGGGCAGCGCGTGAGTTCTATACGATAAACATCGCTCGTAATCGGAAGGGTTAAGCTTAGGGTTGACAGAAAAGTGAGACAATTATTTTTATTTATTTTGCAAAAAAGTTGTACCTTTATTTATTTGTCTATAACGTAGGATTTTGCTTTGTACTGGATGCTACTATGTTGAGATGGGATTCTGACACTTACGATTTATTGAAAGACAGGTCTTTCATAGTCCTACCTAGAGCCTACTGATAGTTTTAGATCGCACGAGCTGTCATAGGTAACTGCCGATCATGAATAAGCCTATCACGTGGACTATGCGGTAATTAAAATAAGAGATTACCTTGGTGCCAGTTCTCTTTCACCTATAAGAAATTAATTCGATTGCTAAGAATGTCTGTGGAGTTTCTTGCTCGTTCTTCTCCATAGAGACTTACCTACATTTTGGAGCGACCAACTAGCTTCAGATTTATGACTAAATGACTGACCACTTGACAATTCAAAACTGCCTGTAAATGGATTAATTGAAATGAATACTTTTAATTTGGATCATGGTTCACAATATGTAGTGATTGTTGCAATAGTCATAGACAAGTAACAGAGAAAAACTCGGTCTATTTAATGGCACGCATTCCTTCAGAAATTAATTTCTGGTTATTTAACAATAATGTGGTAGGTAGATAGTACCTTTTTTACTATTATAATTTTACGGCTTTTACCAACACAATTGAAATGACAGCCCTACGTTTAAGGCGGGTTACACTTTTTTAGCTAAGGTAAAGTTAATTGAAAATTCGTTCAGAATGTAGGTAGATATCAAATAAATAATGTTAATAATAAATGAAGCCGAAGTTCAAAATAACTATTTTAGGTAAATAAAGAATACTTTCTGTATTTTTAGCCGTAATGGTTAAGAAATAAAAGGCAGCTAAAGTAATACGGTAAGGTAAAGCTATAGAGTTAAGCTTTACATTGAAATATAGATCTTAAAACCATAATTTAATATACAATTTAAGTGTCAGAAATATAATTCTTTTTTTTTGCTCTTTACTGTGTTTAAACTTAACTCTTAGTTAACACTGACTGGTTTATCCACAGTGCAACCGACACATAGATTTTTAATCCACATACTCAC
Organism: Hoplodrina blanda; assembly: GCA_949316365.1. Lineage (NCBI taxonomy): Eukaryota > Metazoa > Arthropoda > Insecta > Lepidoptera > Noctuidae > Hoplodrina > Hoplodrina blanda. The sequence goes on from OX438581.1 coordinate 14,437,844, forward strand.
GCTCAAAGTCCCAAGGCGCCAGCTACGAAAGAGTTCGCTTTTTTAATTAAAGTAATCAGTAAATTCGTTAGGGCGCGGCCAGACTTCGTATGAATGCTTAAACATATGTTAATGAGCAAGGGTTTACCATATCGCAGTGTATCAGGGGCTTAACGTTGACTGATAAATTGGATGGCTCCACCCATTTTTTTGATTTTGGAATTATGAAGGATTTTGAAGTGATTTTGTAGATTGAGATCTTTAAGTCCAGAACCATTAGATTTCTTTTTTAACAAATCTGTGAAAAAATATTATATAGAAGATTTCTTGTCGATATTACGAAAACAAACCGACAGTAAGAAAAGACAAAGGTCCATTGAGAAATTACGTGCAAAAAAATATTAACTGCCAATGGCCAACGTAATTTTTGTAAGGGATGGGGTTAAAAAAACTGTCTCACTTATAAGTGCAACACTAACTGTCAAAATATATGGAAAGCTGATAGTTTTTAAAGTGTCCGATGAAGAACTTTAACTGGGAGAGAGAGAGGGGGGGGGGTCTATAATCATGTACTGAATCCATGGTAAATGTTTCCGTTACCATATCCCTTCTACCTGTTATATATACGTTTTACTTTTACGTCAAAATGGTCCTTCACAAAGATCTCATAGAAACAATGTTTTTGTCACACCTGTAATCCCCCCTTTTTATCGACCATTCATTATACTTTATCGACGATAAACTTTATCGCTATTTAGATTACGGTTTAATTCATGCAACCCTAAACTGCCAGCGAATAGATATTCTTGCGTTCTTTTTAAATATGATTACGTTGTTGATATTGTTTTGAAAAACTTAGCTCAGTACTTATCTGGGTTTATAGTGGAAAGTATTATTTATTAAGCTAGTTACAAGTTTCATAACTTACTAAAATGTATCATTACTTTTTAAAATGTCACTACAACCAGAATTTTTGTAAAATATAAATCAGCGGATTAATACATATATTTTAATTGAAATTTTTCACACTTCGTACAAGCCCAATCCCTTAAGTAGAAGTAAACATTATAAAGGATAATGATGATTCCTAAAAATTCATAAAAATGTAGAAAATGAAGACAGGAATACAAGCTTACTTTTCGTTTGCCAGAAACCTGAAAATGGGTCATTACTTATCATTATAAACAACTTTTACTTATACTTTACCAACCCTGAAATCGCGATATAAAAATCAGCTGATCCATATATGGACTTTAAATGTATGGATCAGCTGATATTTTATTTTATTTATAGTAAACATAAACTGACGCTGTAAAAATATCAGCTGCAGTTTAGGGTTACACAAATAAAACCCAAAAGTATATATGACGATAAGAATTTTCATTGATGTAATTCTAATGAATGACAGACAAAAAAGGGGCATTACAGATTACAGGGCGTGGTATTATTATTATTATCTAGAAAACAATATTTATACAGAACTAACAGAACTATGATTAAAAACAACAATAGGTAGGTAACTACTTTTTTATTAAATTATCATCAAACACGATTAGACTTGTAATTGTATCTACTTACAGGGAATTTAAATGATAGGTACCTAATTGCTTAGAGCTAATACCTAAAATCCCCGAAGGGTTAGTCAGAGGTGTACCCCACATTTCGCCAGTTATGTTTGAGTCACATGTAATAGGGGGCAAGCCTATTGCCATCAACCGGGCACAAATCCAGACTCCGATGCTGGTATTGAGAAATCTCTGATGGAAAAACACAATAACACTTTGCCCTACCTGGGAATCGAACCCATGATCTCATGCTCAGCAGTCGCGCTTTGCAACCACTAGATCAACGAGTCATTTGGCATGTAGGGGTGCATTAATAGGCTGGTATTATTAAACTAAAAGTTAGTACAGTTACCGGCACGTAACTTGGCAAGAGATTTTCGTAGTGGGGGAAGTTCGCGCATATAAAAATGTATGAAATTGTGCGTGCGCAAACTTCCCCCACTACAAAAACTCTTGCCAACTTACGTGCCGGTAACTGTATGTTGTATTCATAGTTAATAATAGTTCTTGCGTTTTAATTTTGGGGACACGATTGATGCTGTGACTGAGTGATTGACTGTTGCATAGCGTGTCGTGAATTCGATTCCCGCACGGAACAAACTTATGTACCCTAATGTTGTTTGTGTATGTGACTTGGATGTTTATAAATACTCTACAATATAAGAGAAATTCATAGTACGGAGAAACATAAAAAGTTGGTTTTCTAATACATGACTTACGCAGAACGAATATAATGGAATACGGATAAGATAACAATTAACGATAAACAAAATAGGGGTCAAACCCAGCAAAACATATTAAATTATTTTTATCTTCTTGTGAAAACTAAATATTTACATAAGTCACACAATACCTACATTTTACATAAAAAAAATGTAACAAGTTCACAAACAACAATATTATATTCTACAAAAAATACAAACAAACTTCTCTAAACGTCCAAAAGTTCAGGTTCCACCGAGATTTGAACTCGGATCGCAGGATTCAGAGTCCTGAGTGCTAACCGTTACACCATGGAACCGATGAGAGACTCGACGAATTTTGGCTCTGCTATCAGAATAATACTTTCACCTGTGGCTAATTCCGTCCGAACATTGGCCCTGACCCAGAAATACTTTAAAAGAATGTGTGAGTTTATTTTTAGAAGAGAATGTAACTGCCAATACTACGGTGAGTATCTAATTCAGTGTTCCGTGCATAACGAATTAAACAATAAATATTGTGGCTAACACTAGTTCCTGCCTGCGATTTCGCCCACGTGGAAGACAATTAAGTGAACGGTAAAACCACAGTATAAAAATACTACAGTAGGTGATCTTCATAGAAACGGTCGCAACGCGAGTCATACCTACGCGCGTCGAGTTCGGTACACTCTCGGTACACAAACAGTCTTGACTGCGCCGCCGCGCCGCCGCCGTAGTGACGAATGGATCACAGAGTACATTTTTATAAAGGAATGGATGGTGTAATATTTTTGTAAGCAGTGAGCGTGCGATTTCTCAACATGGCAAGGAGAAATTATAAACTATATTGTGCAGTGTTTGGTCGCTTGAATTCTTCGATAACGCACCCAGAGATAACATTTTTTAAAATACGAAAAGTAAGACTAAGAACAATTAAACACTTACCTATAACCCGGTTCATTAAAGAATGGAATCTAAAATGGTGGCATGTACTTGCGTTGACAGATAGTACAGTCAGCATATAAAATTTCAAGTTAAAGTTTTTTTTCACTTGGACCGATTTACATAATTTAAACGAATAAAATGGTTGTAGACCTATACCTTTCATTTGACACCAAAATCGTTAAGATATCTCAACAAACAAAAAATCACATTTTCAAGTTCCTGTCGTAATTAAATTAAACGACTTATTGTTTGAACGCGTAACATTTCTTTCAAAACTATCTTTATCAAACTTAACGTTAAACAACATCATAAAAGGAATGTTAAATTTAAAAATGAGACATTATAAGTACCTACAAAAAGGAAGCAAATCAAGACTATTATTTTTTCTGCTTACGGTACGCGCTGGAGTGACTATAGACGGCACTAGTGTGCGAGCGAGAGAACATGATAAGCGCCGCCATTTAAGATTCCATTCTTTAATGAACCGGGTTATACCTACTATTACGTATACGTAATTTGTTTATTTTTTTAATACTTATATAACTACACATTTCGCTTTTTCCACCGAGTAAAATACTTGATAATTTACTAAGATACTAATATTATAAAGAGGTAACATTTGTTTGTAAGTTTGTATGTTTGTAAGTTTGTATGTAGGGGGTAATCTCTGGATCTACTGAACCGATTTTGAAAATTCTTTCACAAATTGGAAGCTACGTTATCACTGAGTGCTATAGGCTATATTTTATTATAAAAAAATTAGGGATCCGTAAGAAAAATCACGCGAACGAAGTCGCGGGGAGAGTGCTAGTAATTTAATAAAATACATAAATAAATTGTGGATAGGGTGTAAAACTAAAAAGTGATACGAATGACCTAACTACGCCGTTCCCGTAGAACTGGTACCTAGGTTTCGGCTATCTGTACTTAGTTACTTAAATAATTAGGTATTTACCATAGACGAAATATCATTATGAAATGATTATGAGAGTAATACCTTAATGGTAACCTATTACCTGGTAATGATACCTGCCTACTTAGTGAGATTTTCATTGCTGTAGATACGGCACACGCGATGAGATGGTTGATATTAAATAACGTTTGCAGCAGTGCGACATTATTGGATGGGTGACCAAAGTGCTCCTAGCTGTAGCTATAGCTAGTAATGTGAACGTTAATAAGCTGGGATGCAAACAGATTTTATAATTACTCGTTAGATGTTTCTTTCATTTTGGTTGAGTAAGTAGATGTTGAAGTTTGTAAGGATTGGAGTTTGGTTTCCTTCGGCGATTTTTTTTTATTAAATCTTTGAATTATACCATGGGTGGCCAAATTATTAGGGACAGCGCTCATAGAAATGTATTATCTAGTTGAAACATTATTTTTAAACAAAGTAATAGATTTATATGGGGTTTTTTTTATTTGATGTTATTACTGATATTAATATTATAGCCTAAGAGCCCATGAGGGCCAGACCTTCGTTATTTTATAAAAGCTGAAAGTTTGTCAGCGCATGCTCCCAACACAGGTAAGAACTATGCACGAACGATGAAGTTTGGGTAACGGTTGCTTTGGCAGGTACACGGTTCTAAAGGTGTGACAAATTTAAATCTACTTTCGTCATTTTATAAAGGCTGATTTTTTGGTATTACCTTCAGAATTTTATTAAAAATCACGTCATTCATTGCCAGACACTTATCATGGTGGAAACCCCTTGCCAGACACCCTTATTGTTCATGAAATTATAATTCTACTTAAGTTATAGTATAAAAAGCTGATTTTTACTTATGGGATGTCCGGTAATTAATAGATAACCATGAAATGGGTCATGGTAGAACTAATGGCCATTCCGAAAAAAAAAAAACAAATAAAAAAAAAACAAGTTACTACCAAAGATATGGGCTTTTTAATACTAATCGATGTTTTTTGTTCCCTTATTTTACATTCTTAAGTACACCACGACCGCGAATTAATGAATTCCATCGTTAGAATATGAATCGTTAGAGTATGAATAGTGAATTATTGCTATTCGTTTACAAAAGGAGTGAAATTTAAAGTTTGAGAAATTGGAATATTTCATCATCTGCCTGGCCTTTTCCCAACTATGTTGGGGTCGGCTTCCAGTCCAACCGCTGAGTGCAGCTGAGTACCAATATTTTACATAGAGCGACTGCCTATCTGACCTCCACAACCCAGTAACTGGGTAATACGATACCCCTTGGTTAGACTGGTTGTCAGACTTTCGGGCTTCTGACGACTCGTAACGACTGCCAAAGATCCACGTATGACAGCCGGGACCAACGGCTTAACGTGCTTTCCGAGGCACGGATTGATGTCAGTAATGTCTACAAAAGAGACAGGTATGCAGGGTCGTCAGATATAGTTGAAGTTTTCTTAGAAACCAGTGGATATTCTCAAATCTGATTTAATTTAAGTAAGTATTAAAAAGCCCATATCTTTGGTACTATTTATTTTTTTATTTTTTTTTTTCTGAACGGCTATTAGTTCTGCCATGACCCATTTCGAGGTTATCTATTAATTACCGGACATCCCATAAGTAAAAATCAGCTTTTATACTATAACGTAAGTAGAATTATAATTTCATGAACATTAAGGGTGTCCGGCAAGAGGTTTCCACCATGATAAGTGTCTGGCAATGAATGACGTGATTTTTAATAAAATTCTGAAGGTAATACCAAAAAATCAGCCTTTATAAAATGACGAAAGTAGATTTAAATTTGTCACACCTTTAGAACCGTGTACCTGCCAAAGCAACCGTTACCCAAACTTCATCGTTCGTGCATAGTTCTTACCTGTGTTGGGAGCATGCGCTGACAAACTTTCAGCTTTTATAAAATAACGAAGGTCTGGCCCTCATGGGCTCTTGCTCTATTATGTTTTGATGTGAAAAAATTGTAGAGCTGGTACCTTTTTTTTGAAAAGTGATGTGACTTTCTCATTTAGTTGATTTTTGTTGAAAATTACTCTTATTGTAGCAGTGTAAAAAAAAAATCAGATTGACATTGCAAGTTTATTTCAGCTAACCGTAGTCAGAACGTGAGTAATGTTTCGTATAGTGGTACTATTTTTAATCTTAATACTTGAATTTTAATGTTATTAAAGTTATAACTTGAAAACCTCAAAATTACTTTTTTTCTAGTATGGGCAAGGTTTCAGACACATCTTCAAGAAAAATTAGAGAAATAAAAACATTAATACTGCACTCTACACATGCCCAGAGAGGTATAGCAACAATTGCAAGTGTTTTAAGGTTTGTAGTTATTCTAATAAAAATATAAACTGAGCAGAACAATACTCTGGAGGTAGGCCGTGTGAAAAAATGTAGCAGAAAAACGATCACCACTCTTCGTACAGATCGAAAAATCAGAGATATCTGCCTTGAAAATCGTAAAACGGGTGTTGCCCGTTTGTCTACGATGATGAACGATGAAAGAAAAGGAGTTTTCGAAAGGACAGTACAAGCGCGGTTGGCCGAAGAGAACTTGATAGGTCGTCGGCCAATCAAGACACCACGCCTCACAGAGAACATGAAGAAGAGACGACTTCAATGGGCCAGACAACACCGAAATTTTTCTTTTGCAGGCTGGAGTCGGGTAAGAATATGTCTTTTAATAGAACAGCACGTGGTGTTTGTCACTGTATTGCGATTTTGTAATATTTTTTCAGGTATGCTTCCGATAAATCAATATTTCAGATTTTGCTCGACAAAATTTATTTTGTGCGACGACGCCCTGCGGTATAACTTCATACAGACTCTGCATGAACTGCCTTGTGGGGGGGCTAAACACCCAATAAGTACCATGGTGTGGTCTGTGACCTTTTCGAAAGGCATTTAAGGCGCCTATTATACATCGTTGTGACCGTCGAAGGGAACATGAGGCAGGACCAGTACCAACGACTTCTAGAAATCAAATAACGTATAATTTTTTTTTCCAAAAATAAATAAATAGTTTTGCCTACAGACTTGATGTTTTTATTACCTCAATTAATAAATCCTTTAAATAAAAATATCCGTGGGGCCTAAGACAACCCATTTCCCTGAAAAATTTAAACAAACTAGAAATTATTAAAATCTCGGCGCTGTCCCTAATAATTTGGCCACCCACTGTAAGTACAACGCAACATGTATTTTTATTTAACACTATTTCAATCACAATGAATTATTTTTTTAAACTAAAAAAAATATATTTTTATTCACATAACTAGAAAGAAAGTCAATAGGTTGATGAAATTAAAATACTACCTATGTGCGGGCAGCCCTAACGCGTGAGTACGTAGCACGAAGTCGTAGGTACTTAATTCAAGGTTACGGCCGAGTGCAACTACTGATTATCTTTATATTGTGGTAAAACATAGCTTATTAAATGGCATTCTGCAATAAATAGTGTTCTTAGTGAAAAAATTATAACTACTATTAACCTGTTTGACTGTATTGTCGAAATTATCTGCAAATACGTACCTATTACGTTAAATAATCTTTTAGCGTTTTTATGAATGCGAATGATAACATAATCGGTGTGATAAATGAAATCATTGAACAATAAATAAATGACATAGAAAAGGGTATGCTTAGTTGGTTCGGTCATGTTGAGAGGTCAAGTGAAAGACGATTAACAAAAGGTATTTATGTGGCAGAGGTGAGTGGCAACACAGGGAGGGGTCGCCCTAGGAAGACCTACACTGACCTTATTGGTGAGGTTCTTCATAAAGGTCAGGTGCGGAGTACTCGTAACCGGCGTGCTTGTATGACGAGATGTATGAACGTAGATGAGGCGAAAGGAGTATGTAAGGATCGTAGCAGGTGGCGTTCTGTGGTTTCTGCCTACCCCCATGGGAAAAAGGCGTGAGTTTATGTATGTATGTTGAAGACATAAATATTGTTTTTTTTATCAAAACTATATTTATTTCTGTATTCAAAAGAGCTGTAACAACTCAGATATAACAAAAATATTGAAACTTTCAGGTGGAAAACTTTTTAATTCCTTTTGGTAAAGTTTTAAACTTTGAGGTTTTGAAAGAACTATTGAATCTCTATGGATCTTTTTGACAAGCGTTTGTCAAAGTTATGTCATTGTTTATAAAGTGGGTAGTTTGTAGTTTTATATCTTGACCATAACATCACGCCTGTAATTCCCGAAGGGTTAGGCAGAGGTGTACCCCATAGTACACCCATATTTCGCCATTTATGTTATAGGGGGCGATCCTATTGCCATCAACCGAGCACAAATCCAGACTCCGAGACTGCTACTGAGAAATTCCTAGTGGAAAAACACAATAACACTTTGCCCGACCTGGGAATTAAACCTAAAACCTCAAGCTCAGCAGTCGCGCTTTGCAACCACTAAACCAACAAGGCAGTAGTTTTATATTGATGGTTTATTCCAAAATTTAGTTCAATATCTGTTATGCAGTTAGTATTTTTTTTATTGGTCTATGAAGCTGTTCGTTTTTTTTTTTAAATTCTGATTACTTCATTCACTAGGTACCTAGAAGTAATATTAAGTGAGATTATAATTGAATAAATTACGCATTATGATAAAATTGACATAAAATCGAAAGATTAGAATAATCTCGACCAATTTAGAGAGATTACCTACTTTTTGTGTTTTACTAAAAGTTGGTATGTACTTACAGACGCCAGCACATCAACCTACCTCAATCTGTCAAATTTCTTTAATAGATTTTCAACCTTATCACAATACTGGAAGGTTAATATTCGATTGGTATAATTTGACAGAATCGGATAGATTGATCTGCTGTCGTCTGTACCTATCTACAGATTGTGTGCTAATTGATTATAGGAATTTTATTAGGGACAGGGGAAATACACAGTACCAATTGAGGTCATGGTTGGTGTACAAATCACATAAAATTATGTTTATACCTAGTAATGGGAAGGTCTACCATTTGATTACCTATTTTTGTTTTTTCTTAGCTAAGTATTAGCTTACTACATAAATATAGTTTTATTTACCTCTATTTAGCACTATTTATTCATTTAAACTTTATGCAACGAAAATAGTACAAAGGTGGACTATTTCCTTGTCAATAATTCATTAAAGGTCTATCTCAAAAATAACTGTCTAAATCTAACGATATTATTTAAAGAAATAATTATGTATTCATTTTTAAAAAGTTATAAATTAAACGACCTGAGTACCTACATTTTTGCACGGAACACCAAAACCGATTCAAATTCAATTTACCGTTACAAACTTAACCCTAAAAAACGCACGTCCATTCCGAATTCGAAAAGACACAGATATGTCAAATATAAAGTTACATGGAAGTGGCGAAGAGGCCCGCAGCGTTTATCCCTCATTGTAACTCTATAACATATTTATTGGTGGGTAACATTCGAAAATGGAATGGCTCCTTGGAGTAACCGACGGTTGTAACGGGCGAGTCGTCCGCCATTTTACATTTTTATTTTGTCAATAGTTAATGTGATGTGAGGAGGTATAGTAGGTATACGTGAACGGACGGAATATAATATTGAGATAAGGTTGGTAATCTTGAGAAGTTTGAGTTTTGTAAGACATTACACGAAAACGTTTAGAGTGAAAGGAGATTAGTGAACTTCAGATATATCTTCAATGCAGCTAAAGGTAAGTTAGGTTAAGCAACAGTGGAATATTCGTTTGCGTGTCCCATTAATCTGTCTTCGTAACGACATTCATATTGTTTTGGCAGAAAAAAGATTAAGAATTCAAAAAATAGATTATATATTGCTAATTGAGATAATTATTTTCTGTATCAATAAAACCTAGATGATGGTCGGATAGTACCTCAGAATCATTTCTTTTTTAGTTTGGTTTTGTAAATATTTTTCTAAGCAAGCCAATAAACCAAGGATTTTTTTATCCGAAAAATACAAAAAATATCAAAAAAGTATAAACATATCTGAAGACAAATCCCTCGACCCTTATCCCACGTTAGATCTGCACGCGACGTCCACGAGCATACATTTGCGAAGTCGCTTAGCGACCGCTATAAAATATTGTTTTTTACCAATATTCCGACCGGGACTACATCTACAAACTGAGTAGGCCAGGAGCCAGGGGAAAAGAGTTTTGATATCTTCAAGTATTCTTTGTTAATTTTTTTCGAAATCAGAATTAGGATACTACATAGAATGTTATGTTGACTGTTAACTCTTTGCTTTTACAAACACTTCAGTTTGTAACACACAACAGGAAGGCTGCTTGTATGACCTGTATGACTGTTACGAATTGAAAATATCTCACGGTAGTTTAGGGTTATCAAAGCCATATTGTCAATCATTTTGACACTAGGTACCTATTTACTTCATTTTGGAATTCTTTTTTCAAATATTTAAAATAACAATATAATTTATAAGTATTTTAAAATCTGCACAATTAAAATTGAATTGTCGATGTATGTCTCTCGTCACACAATATTTTTTGCTATAATTTAGAAAAAAAAAACAATAACGTCTTCTGCTGCATTCTAGCTCCTAAACAACATCGAAGTATAGGTGGCAATATGAAATATGAAAACGTGGGCCATCGCAACCGGAGCCGCGGCGCGCTCATATATTGATTGACGGATCTGAATATTTCATACTAACCCATTTCTTCTTGGACGGTGAGCTGGATGTGGCATGTATCAGTTTAGAAGTTTTACAAGTCGAAAGTGGGTTATCTATGGAAAGTTTTTATGATATCTTTTGTATATATCTATTGTTAATAAGACAGAATTTTTAAAGAACACTTTTTTTTAAAGAAAATCTACTTGAAAATTAAAAAGTGAAAAATAGAACCATGAGCACCGAATTCCGAAGTTCAATGGCTTTTCTTCTATTTGAACAACTTATTTATTGATTATAACATCGAAGACTTACAGTTAAAGTCAGATTTTCACGAAATTACGAGTATTATGGGACCATATACTGAAAGTATAACCTATCAAATAAAAAGAAGTAAGTAGAACGAAACGATCAAATAGAACGAAAGTATGAGGTAACAAATAAACAAACAAAGGTAATATGAGGTAACAAACTCATAAAGAAGAAGGGTTATTGGGTTTTCCATCAGGAATTTCTCAGTAGCAGCCTCAGAGTCTGTATTTGTGCCCGGTTGATGGCAATAGGCTCGCCCCCTATTACATGGGATTAAAACATAACTGGCCGAATGTGGGTGTACTAATGGGTACACCTCTGCCTAACCCTTCTTGGATTACAGGCGTGATGTTGTGCATGTGTAATAGATACATCATACTTATAAAAAAAATACATTACTATATAGTTCTATCCTTCAATCAAAACACATTTGTATTAATAAAACCAAGTACAAAATGTACAAACTTACCAACAGTCATAATTGTATAAAATAACAATTATTATTATGACGTCACCAACCAATAGACCAACTATTTACTCAAGTGTCACACTTCACCGTCCATTGCTCCTTTTGTACGTAAAATATGTTTAACACGGCTAACTGAACTATTAATAGAAATTAAAATGAATGTCGGTTAGTTATAAAGTACAATGGCTTGTTGATTCGATATGTTTAATAACAAATACGTATTGAAAGAAAAATAATATTATTAATAATTCTTTCATACATATTGGTTGCAGGATTTTCCATTCGACTCTTCATGTGAATGGAAATTTCTACTAGTGCCGATACAATCAATGCGCTTAGGCTAATTCGTGTTATCAGAAAGAAGAACTAAGTATTCATTTTTACATTAGATTCTTCATTATATAATAAGGAAAAGCTGAGGGTCAATGCTACTAAGTTTTAGGAACAATCGCAATCTAATCTCAGTCTTAATTTGTCAAAAATGTCTCTAATTTAATATTAAAATTTATTGTGGCTGAGATGAGATTGCGACTAGATTTTGAAAGTTTCTAATAAGTAGAATAGGCCATTAGATAAGCTGTGAAATCTGATAATTTATAATCATCAAGCCACAAAGCTGTTTATTAGTAGTTTACAAGTTTATATAATCTAGGTTTATTCTTATATTGTTTAGTTTATTTATAAATCTTATCAAGGGTATCGTATTACCCAGTTACTGGGTTGTGGAGGTCAGATAGGCAGTCGCTCCATGTAAAATACGTGTATTCAGCTGCATCCGGTTAGACTGGAACGTAGTCCCCAGTGGACCCCAACGTAGTTGGGAAAAGGCTAGGCAGATGATGATGAGTGTTATCTGTACCTTTTTAATTTTCTTTTCTTCTTTACGATCTCTTATCGCAAGAGTTGGAATAAGCATTACCTACCTTTGTATTGTACGTGTTTATGTTCCTTAGTATGAAATTAGTATGGTTGAATAAATAAGTCAAAAACTTATTGCACTCTAATACCTCTTTGAAACTCTCCAAGATCATCAAAGACATCCTAAAAAGATCTAATAAAATAAAACAATTTACTATCCCGAAAGACACTCACTAATTTCCAAGACAACTCCCGAAAACAAAAAAAAGGTTATTTTTCTAAGAAATCAGTCACCGGCTTGACACCTCGAAACGGTTGTCACGCTGACAAGTATTTACGACAAAGGGCTGAAAGAATACTTTGCAAACTACCCACTTTTCATTTGAAATGTAATCTAAACGGCGAACGACAAATGAGGTTCGGACCTGACTACGTTTCCACCTAGTTTGTCCCGTTCATATTTTTTTTCCTTAGCTTCATTCTTTTTCTTTTTATTTAGCTTCTGTTTTGTTTTATTTAAATATAGAAGGCTGTATTGTTGTTTGAAAATATTGTTCTTTTTAATTATCTATGCTCTCTTTTATTTAAAAATAGAATAGTGTTCATTTGATAGTTATTTTTTTTTACATACTGCCAGTTAAGAACTTAAATGGTTCATCCAATCTGAACTTGATTTAGGAATGTATGTATTAGATAGGTACTAATTTTTACTCGGGATAGGTGTTGAAAAGACCTGAGTTGCCCTTTGATAACTGACTGAGTCATGTTTGGTGTAGACGACTGAATTAATTTCTGCAAGCAACATCTAAAGCCTCAATTTCTTTTAGAATCGAACTCCTACTTACCGCCCCTTCATCCAAAACACAACAGCTAAGGCGACAACCGCACAGAACGATTTGTCCGCCGTCTAGCGCGATATTGCGCGACAAGACTGATGATGCACCGCGGCGTCGCCCTTTTAATAAAATATTTACTGAGAATAGGGATGAGCAGGTTACACTTTGTAAATCGACTTTGGGTTTATTGCGAGCGACTTCTTGGTGGGAGTGTGTTTTGTTTGCGGTTTGACTTCCGATTGTTTATCGAGTATTTGCTTGTTGGATTTTTGAAGTGATAACATCTTAAGCCGCGTCGAGCGATTTTTAGGAAGGTAAAGCTTAGTCAGAGTTTCTAAACCGCCTCAAGGGCCTCTGATATGGTAAAGATGGGTGGATGGTGGTTTTGATATGGAGACACTTATAGATGAACTAGCTTCTGCCCGTTGAAGTATCATCATCTGCCTAGCCTTTTCCCAATTATGTTGGGGTCGGCTTCCAGTCTAACCGGATGCAGCTGAATACCAGTATTTTACATGAAGCGACTGCCTATCTGACCTCCACAACCTAGTAACTGGGTAATACGATACCCCTTGGTAAGATTGGTTGTCAGAATAACGGGCTTCTGACGACCCGTAACGACTGTCAGAGATCCACATAATTATGACAGCCGGGACCAACGGCTTAACGTGCTTTCCGAGGCACGGAAGAGTCTCGGTATGTAATGATGGTCACCCATCCACGGACCAACCCCGGCAAGCGTAGCTTAACCTGACGGATCGACCCGTGCGGCTGTTATTACTTAGCCACGAACTCCTTATATGAAGTATGCCCGTTGAAGTATATGCTTACCTTAAGATGACAGGTCTTAGCAGATCATAATACCTACAGGTTATTTTTTGATTGGTCTGAGGTTAGAGCTTCGAATATAGGTATTCGGTTTGTATCCTCCTACGTCCCATCCCTAACAAAACGGATTACACAGCCACAATGATCTTCATATCAGTACTTAAGTTCTCAGTTCTAACTTTTTCCATCTCGCTCTTTGCTCCTGAGTTTTTCTATTTGATAGTTTGGAATTTATTTCTATATACTAGCTTCTGTCCGCGACTTTGTTTGCGTCTTTGTTGATATACTATTCTATAGGAATTAGACATTTTTTCGGGATATAAAGTGGTCTATGAGCTATTCCAGACTATAATCTATCGCTGTGCCAAACTTCATACAGATCCGTAAAGTCGTTCTGGTGTGATTGAATGACAAACATCCATCCATTCAAATACCTAACTTACGCATTTATAAAAGTACTTCGTACCGCCATATTTTTTTTTTTGGTATGAAAATTAGATGCTAGCTGATTCTCAGACCCACCCGATCATCATCATCTGCCTAGCCTTTTCCCAACTATGTTGGGGTCGGCTTCCAGTCTAACCGGATGCAGCTGAGTTCCAGTATTTTACATGGAGCGACTGCCTATCTGACCTCCACAACCCAGTAACTGGGTAATACGCCTCGAACCCACCCGATACGCACTCAAAATTTCATAAAAATCGGTCCAGCCGTTTTGGAGGAGTTTGGTTGGTAACAAACACTGCGGCACGAGAATTTTATATATTAGATAGTGTAAGATATTTTTTGTTCGTATTTGTGATTTCCTGTTTTTGTGATTAGATGTTTGTTTATAGAATCGTGTTTTGAGAAGTTTTCGTTATCAGTGTCATCTCAAAACTAAATCGATCAATCAAATCTGGCTCAGACTGGTTGTTTATTGGGAATCCGATTTATCATGATAAGTAGGACAAAATAACATCTCAATTGTATTTTTTATCCATTTTCCTTAAATTATTTTTAGATGTCTGATATTTTTATCATATTTTTCCTTTGATTGTCTGCTGGCCAGATATTTTTAAATCTTTTGGTGACGTTTATAATATTTAGTTTAATGAGAATAAAGAATACTGTTTAGATCCTGCTTTGTCCTCAATTTGCAATTGAATTCCATCTCTAATAAGAATCACACCTACTGTTTTTTTTTCAAAATGTATGCTACCTTTTTTAACTTTTTCGTGGTATTTTTTCGGAGGGGTTATTCTTGTGTTTTACAGAACTGTCGCATTTTAATCATGGTCTCAAACAGTCAACCTCTAATTTATCTACATTTTTAACATTAATCAATTTATTTATTCAATAACATTGTGCATGAATTTCTGAAATAAAAAAAAAACAATACAAATAACAGTAAAGTGAAACGATCGATCATCATTGAGATGAGATTGCGACTAGATTTTCAGTGTATTGTTATTAAAATTTGCCTTCAGGTCTAAGACCATAAGGGCGCTTTCAAATTAGACGGTTGCTGCCGGACTGCTGCAGTCCGGTTAACGTACTGCGCACGGACGGTTATGATTTTTCATACAAAATGTCTCGACGCAAGGTCGTGCGAGAGCAGTCCGGCGCACGT
Organism: Hoplodrina blanda; assembly: GCA_949316365.1. Taxonomy (NCBI): domain Eukaryota; kingdom Metazoa; phylum Arthropoda; class Insecta; order Lepidoptera; family Noctuidae; genus Hoplodrina; species Hoplodrina blanda. The sequence continues at coordinate 14,453,501 of OX438581.1, forward strand.
CCGTTGGCCGTACGGCGACAATGTATTATACTACCTACCTCGGTCGTTGTTCGCTAGTGCGGTGAACGCATCGTGTTTCTTCAACGTTAATAAGGACATTTTATCTTGGCGAGTCTGATCATAGGCTTTGCGAACTTCAGCACATTTACCGTAGGTACATGAAGAAAACTGTTACTGATAGATAAATAATTAAAGGAGGTGTTTGTTTTCGGCCCAGACATGTACCGAGGTACAAATTACTATTAAAACTCCTTCCAATAATTTGTATTTTTAGCAGTATTTAAAATCCTTCAATACTAGATAGAAAAAGAAATAAAAGTATATGAAAAAACACTACCTCCTAACGTAACTGCGTTCAAAGAAACGTTTATTGACAATTTCTACTGTTACAAATGCGCGAATAAATTCAACATATATTTTTTCAAAATCTACGATTTTTTTCCTATAATTTCGTATTTTTGTCCTTGAGGTTCAAGGTTTGGCCATTATTGTAGGGAAAAAAAACACCTCCTTTAATTAGTAATATTATAAATGGTAATGAGAGTTGGTTTGTTACGCTTTTACGGTTAAGCTGATAGGTTTAAACTGAAAGGGATAATTATATACCTATAGTACACACATCAAAAAAGTCTAGGGATCAACATCCCTAACATTTGTTAGGGATGTTGATCCCTAGACTTTTTTGATGTGTATATTTAACCCGCGACTCACACAATCACGCGGACGAAGTTTACGCGGACGAAGGCGAACCTTTAAAATAAAAGATTCAATTTAGTGATAAATAAAAATTTAATAATGAATAAAAAAAATCAATTACCTACTTAAAAAGAGAACACAAAAAAACACAACGAAAATTTTTTGTAACCAGCTGTCCTCAAGACAGAGATAGCGACACCGAGCATTGCCGAAGTCTGGTTTCGATGGACAACACTAAAATTCGAACGGACTGCAGCCGCATATCTCTTCAAATAAGGCGATTCACGTCGGACTGCTGTCGTCCGTTAGCAGTCCGTCAGCAGTCCGGCTCACGGTCGTAACAACCGTGCGGCTGCAGTCCGGCACCAATCGTCTAAATTGAAAGCGCCCTAAAGGAAACATATCACTTGCAAACCAAACAAAACACACTCAAAATCTTCATACCCCTTTTCCCCCACCAATACATTTCACTACGTAAGACATCTCAAGGGAAATTCATACATCAATGCTGATATGACGTCACTCTGCGAGATGAGTACCAATACATCGAAGGAAATCTTAATCCAATAGCTAGCGACAGCAGAATGATTTATATAGGGAAGTGGAAACGTGATCGGGTGCCTAAGATTGCGTTGTCAGGCGAATTGGTTTCCTAATAGTGAATTGTTTTGAGGTATATGTCTAGTAGTGGATTTGATTGTGACAGGCTGGAATGGTTTATTCATTGAATTAGTTTGGGTTTTGTGAAAGTACCGAAATTTTCAACACGGCCTGTTAGTCTGGATGCAGTGGCGTGGAGTCTATACAACTCGATTACTAATGGCTTTCTTCTATAAGTTTGTTTGCCGCTATTAATAAACTAATTTAAAAAAAAACATTTTTTAAAACAAGCTTTCATTTAAAATTCTACAATGTTGATTATTGGTCATTGCATTGTCACCAGAACTAAAGGTGTATGCAAAATTTTAGCTCAATCGGATAACAACAAATGGTCGAAAAATGGTTTGCAAATTTTGAAAGGACAACTTATTACAAGCTTTTTTTACATACATACTTACTTACCTACATACGAACAGTGCAAACTAAATAAAAGCTTGTAAAAAGGCTTTCTACTCCTGCCAAATACTTTAGTCACACTGCAATTATCTAAACTTATATTGTAAAGAGAAAAGATTTATATTTTTATTTGTAATGGATAAACTCGAAACACTTTTTAACAGATTTAAAAAAATCTATCTTCTATGAACACCTATGGACATAAGAAAATTGACATGGACGAAGTCACTGGCAAAAGCTAGTCACAAGTAAAAGGTAATAGCTAAAACGATTTTAAAGAAGTAATTTTGATCATCCCCCACCTCATTTCTAAACGACACTACTTCTTGTTCCTCAAGCTATCTGAAATCGTGCCAAAATCTCTACTCATTCGCTTGCGAGGCACATTTTAGCGGCCCAAGCCAGTCAGCAATATACTCAGCTCGCACACACCTGAGCGCAATCACATTAGCTCTCGTACACACAGGATTTTTTAAATATACCTCACTTTTTTAGCTTTAATATTAAATATAATCAAATTTTAGCAAAATTCGTGGATTTTTTACTATCTGTCTTGGTACTTTGCTTTTTAATCATAATTATTGGTTTGGTCTTGTGCTCTAGTGTATTTTTTGTATGATATTACTTTTTAGGTCATTGGTAGGTAATTTTGGAGGTAAGTACCTACCTAAGTAAATAGGTATGTACTTGAATGGAAGTGTAGTGGCATTTAAAGAGGCAATGATTTTATAAGTTACTCATTGTGCTAATGCAAACATTTTCTGTTAAGTAAATTCTCTTTCTCGAGAGGATAGGCAGAAATACAGGCTACGCTTAATTAGGGTTTAGACGTTTAAATTTTTGTGTACAGAACCCACTTTTGTTTAAATGCAAAATACCTTATATAATCTAAGGCAAAATACATACATAAATAATTATTGAACCTATACTAATATAATTTCTCTCTTTTTTAATAATTTTTTTTGACGTTGATAGTTATTGAGACGAGATTGCGACTTTATTTTGAATGTTTTTAATTAGTAGAAATTGGTTTTCAGATCTGAAGTATCGGGTTTTGAAGTTCTGTAGCCACAAACAGATGAAAATCTTTTATTTTTACTTAAAATAGTACCCAGACTGGTCGAACATAATAAAGGGATACTAAACACAGTAAGGGTAGTACATATTACACCAAATTCAAATAGGGGCATAGCATTGGATTTGGGGCGTGCATTCCAACGCGACGCGACGCTCTGCTATATTATGTCCGTGATTTATAGCATCGAATTCTCGTCGGTAATTAGTGCGTGCCTTCAACGAGGGCTAACGGCGGGTTGCATGATGTTAACTAGAGATTAAAGTTAACTACAGTTGTTGATAACAGGGTATTTTATTATTAAGTTTAGTTTGACAGACTTATCTCAAATAAAACTGTATTTAAAGTGCAAGAAATAGATTTTTCAGAGAAGGCCATAACTAACACCTGGAACTGGTTCAGCGTAAGTAGTGTTTTTCAAATTACTCCTTTGCTTAACTTGTACAAGTAAGCTGGCAACATAGTCCGGTGAAAAAAGTAGGCCTTTATTAAGTAACAATATTATGGTTGTTAAACGTATCTTGGTCATTGTAGCTTATTTATTTTATGGAGTTTCTTGCCAATTCTACTCTTTAATAATTATTTTGACATTAAAAAGTGTCTTTTAATGGTTGTATAAGGCAGAGGATACGTTTTAATAACATGTTTATCTCAAATAAGTACAATTATGTCTAACTGACAACTGACAGCTTACCCGCCACCGCCTCTGTCTGAATCTCTGTTAACGCATAAGGTTTAGTTTAGTAGTAGCTAATTTAATAGAAAGATAGATAGCTGTTGTTTTACGCTTTTACGATTATTTGCACCTGCCATGTTATCTCTTCACCACCTTTGGTTTACTGGTATTAAGTCATCCTTTGTACTTTTTGTATACTATTTATTTCTTCCACAAAACACAAATGAAACAATATTAAAATTGAATTTAACCAACCATGGTATAACCGGCCGCACCACCGCGGATTACCGGAGATTGAGTATAATCGGACGCCCGGGAGCGTCCCATTAATAACGGTACTCCGTTAATTGAACCGGTTGCCGCCTATATTTCAAATATAGAACTCTATAAAATATAGCTTTACTAACGATTGAGCTTAATCGTGGATTACTTGAATAGTGCCATTCGACTTGATTAATTTTTATTAAATATTTTGATTGATACTGGTGCAAGTAAGCAATTTCGAGATATATTAAATGAATTGGAAGCTTATTGCTTATAATATAATAAGTTACTCAAATTCCTTAAAGACAAAATTCGGACTATCTTTTGAGTGCATTTGAAAGTATTGAAAATAGCTTTTGCCCGTGTCTTTGGTTATCGCAGACGCAAACAAAGTGGCGGCATAGTAAGCCTATGTCCTCTCTTGAGGTTCAAACTTACCCCGTAAAATTTCATCAAAATCGGTTCAGTGGTTTAGTCGCGAATGCGTAACAGACAGACACACAGACAGAGTTACTTGCATTTATAATATAAGTATGTGATAATTTGTTCATAGATTTTGATGATGGTTTCCAACTATGACTTTGCTTTGGCTTTGATTCTTAAAAACTGAACAGTCATGTCTCTAATGGATCAGTGTAACGTTCTAAGCCAACTTTGTAATTACACAAGGCATTAGCAATAGCAACAACATTAAAATAGTTCCTCCGTTATCAAGAATTTACCGCTACATAACCTCAAATCAGTAAAACAGATTCGAATGCTGCAGATCGATTCAACGCTGGCATCGAACATAACCATAACATCACGCCTGTAATCCCCGAAGGGTTAGGCAGAGGTGTACCCATTAGTACACCCACTCTTCGCCATGTTACCTATGTTAAGTCCTATGTAATAGGGGGCGAGCCTTGCCATCAACCGGGCGCAAATCCAGACTACTTACTGAGAAATTCCTGATCGAAAAACCCAATAACACTTTGCCCGACCTGAGAATCGAACCCTCACGACTTACGCTTAGCAGTCACGCCCTGCGACCGTCTGGCATCGACGGCAGCTCAAAACTCAGTTATTAAAAAAAAAGAAAATTCCAAATTCAAATAAACCCGCCATAGTAACGGGTGCGTTCAGTACATTTCCCGCGTTCCTCCCTACGGGTTATTTATGAACATTCACTGAGCTATGTAATAATCTGAGGCGGGATTTAATTTGTCGGACTGATTTCACACTAGAGTGCGAAAGGGATGGACGTATACAAAAATATGTAAGTTAGAATAGTATAGAGAATTGGACGCTCGAATCGTTAGCGGTTTCAGTAGACAGACCGTAATGGAAAATCGGATGTGAATTTATTTTACCAGGATCTTTTCTGCGGAGTAAATAAAGGGATTTGTGTGGGATGTTAGATTTTTTCGTTTTTTTTGTTGCCGTGGTGAAGATTATTTGCGATTTTGTTTCACTGTTCTGATTGCCTTATACAGGGTCATTGAAAATATACCTGAAACCTGAAAAGGGGTCATTGTACTCATCATTATGAACAACTTTTACTATGGGACCAACCCTGAAATCATGAATAAAAATCAGCTGTTACATTATGGTCGTGTTGTTCTATTGCATTTTCAATAACCCTGTATAGTCGTAGTTTGCATTATCAACAAAAATAACACACAGAATCGTCACGATGCCACAGTGGTTAAGGCGTCTGCCTCTCATGCACGATACTGTGGGTTCAGAAACGGACACGGACATATACCAATTTATATTTCTTAAGTAGTACTTTCTAAGTTTACCTTATACATCACTGACATCGGTTAAGGAAACCATTGTGAGGAAACCTGGACTTGTAATTAACATAAGTCTGAAACCGCCAACCCGTTTTGAACAAGCGTGGTGATTAATGCTTGTGCCTTCTCTGTCTCAGAAGAGGCCATACATATAACACATAAGTACGATATAACAAAAAGAAAAAATATTAGGCTTAACTACTGCCAAAAGATTCAGAATTTTCATTACCGCCACCAATTTCTAAGAACGGTCGTTAAAAAGGTCTTTTAACTCAATGAACACTTAAATTATTAACTAACTCAACGATTTAACAACACACTTAATCATTACCAAACTGTCTTCAAGTGTAGTTTCATTAGCAACCTTAATTGTCCCATTCACCTTGCCAGCAACCGGCGAGCCTTCACCAAATAACAAAGACCGCTATCACCGGTTCAGCTTCACCTGCCTCGTCGAGAAATGTGCGGTGTTGGCAAGGGGTAGGAGGTCAGGTTCTGTTGGTTTTGCATACGGCGTTGTCAGGTAATTAATCAGGCTAAATACCCCATGACACGTCATGACAATAGGATTAAAAGATATTGTATTTGGTTTGTGTGAGCGCAAGTGTTTGTGTAGGATAGTGTTGCTTTGTTGATTAATATCTGTATTGCTGTATTTCTTTTTTTTGGGTTAAAGTGACGTAAGACTTTGAACATAACCTGTAGGATTTAATTCAATGTATTTTGATTCATATATTTAGGTGTCTTAAAGGTGATTTTTATATGTAGAAGCAACAAGAATAATGTAACCAGTATTACATTATTGTCTCACTGTGGGGCAAAGGCCTCTTCTCATACAGAGTAGGCACGCGCATTGATCACTTTGATCAAAGCGAATTGGCGATTTCAGACTTAATATAAGTCCAGGTATTCTAACGCAAGATAAACTTAGAAAGTACACACAGCAAAACAGATAGGTATGCAGGGTCGTCAGATATAGTTGAAGTTTTCTTAGAAACCGATGGATGTTTTCGAATGTAATTTAATTTAAAACGTAGATAATAAATAGTTCTTCATTTAGGTTAAGTTTCAGTCAAAGACATCCATCGGTTTCTTAGAAAACTTCAACTATATCTGACGACCCTGCATACCTATCTGTTTTGCTGACTGTACACATAATTTGAAAAGTTACACTGGTACTTTCCTTGTATCCATCCCACAACCATTACGTGACGTCTTATTATGACTTGTACAGGTGTTTCAATAATTTACCAGGCAATCGGACGTCAGCCAACTCAGCAGTCATGCAAAACCGCAAAAAATAAATACATTTAGAAATACGAACGCCCCATTAGTACGAGGAACACTTGTTTCTCCACTCGTTAGCAGACTCCATTTGTTTGCCGCAACGCGACCTAATCCCGGGATTGTTCCCGGATAATCCGGGATCACGAATCATGACACTATTGTTGTAAGTGTGAAACCGACACAAATAGGCCTACGGCTTACGAGAACCCCCTGTTGTAAATACAACGACATTTGCATGCAAAAGGTTTTGAGTCTTATTCTGTTGTTTTAAAATTCAATTTCTAATGATTGGCGTGTGGATTGCGGTGATGCTGCAATAGTTAATTCTTTTTTTGAATTTTTGTTGTTTGTTACAACTTATTGTCAACTTTATTTATACGGGTGTAAAGCTGATATTTTAATATTATCTTTGCAATATTTATAACGTTTTGAAGATCTAGGGTAATGTGCGTAGTTCTTTTCAGTACCGTTTATTTGTAGTCGTGTATTGTGCGTAGTAAATAATTGTAATAACGAGATTATTATTCGTATGACCCTTTTGGCTTTTGGGGTGGGTTTGTTCAAATATTGGCTGTATTTGCCAAATGAATGGTGAAATTTGCTCATACTTTACTTTGGGGTCCCGTTTTCTTGTTTGTGCTTTTAATAGCTGTACCAGTTCAATAGGTTTGTTTACATACTCGTATTTTAGTTTTTGTATGTCACTTGCCTAACTAATTAGAGTTGGTCTAAAGGTGTTATTTTCAGTGTCAATCAATCGTGAAAATTATTCCTTATCTCAGAAAGAATTTATTTGTCTTGAAACTAATAAAATTATTTGTAAAAAAAATATCCTTTTATTTATTTTACTGTACCATCGAAGCATGTTCCTACGTAGCATAATCTTAGCTTATACATATCTTGATTGACTGCTGTGCTGCGTGTCGCGGGAACGATTCCCATGTTTTGATAATTAGTAGCATTTAACAAAGATTTTCCTGTTCTAATAATGACAATGAAAGTCATGTTAATTTGAATATTGTAAAAATCGAGGCTCCATATAGCATACTTTTCTGTTACGAAACAGTCGAACCATTTGTACCATTAGGGCCTTATATATTAATAATTTTTTTTAAATAAAAACTCTTTATTCTCAGACAACTACATAGTCCATAGAAAAATTAGTAACACAAAATCTTATAAACTGTGTTAGTAATAATAACAGAAATAAACTATACATGATTCTTCATCAACCTACACCTGTCACAGACAGTACCTGTTAATGAAAAACAATGTCACAAAGTCTTTACTTAAGGCTGGGCGCAAATGTCCGGTTTCCGGATCAGGTTTCCGAATCAGGAGGCGTTTATGTACATACACACACATACATAAATTACACACACATGTAAAAAACAAATGAATGTATGTGTAATTTATGCATGTGTGTGTATGTACATACACGCCTCCTGATTCGGAAACCTGATCCGAAACCGGACGTTTGCGCCCAGCCTAAACCAGGTTTAAACCATAAAGCCAATTTTTGTACTACAAACTTTATCTTTATCATAATAAAGTTCGAAATTAAAAAACTGCCTTGAAGGATTAAACCTGGTGGTGGTACACGTTTTAAGCTAAAGAAACCTCGTTTTTCAAACAGCACAACACACCAAAACTCAAGTTAACGACAACATCTTTTAAAGATAAGAAGATAACTTGATATTCTCAAATAGAAGATCCACTCCAATTTATTCAACATAAAATTGGTAAGTAAATCGAAAGCAATTCTCTTAATGGCCGCAGACGGTTGCGAAAATAAAAATAAATTTACATCGTATCGAAGTGTTCGCGTCGTGTCGTGTCGTAGTCGTGCCGTACGACACTCGAGGGCGTCGTCAAATGTCGTATTGCCGATAATTATCGGACGGTTAGTGTTGATGGGGTGAATTTGTTGGTTGCGGTACGGGTCCGATACGATTTACGTGGTCGAAGAACGTGTTTTCACGTAATACATAAAGAAATTCTAGAAAAAAAATCATATTGTATTTTTTTATCTAATAAAAAAAATTGCATTTTTTATTAGGAACATAAATATGATTTTTTTACGCTGAAAACCAGCGCCGTGGTTTCGTGCCATCGTGTGTGGGCCACGGCATTATGCTGAGCGTCGGCCGTTTCGCGCGGTAGTGGCGCAATCTTTTTATTATTATTATTAGTTTTTTTTTAGATGTACCAGCTTGTCTTGGCTGTTGAAAATTTATTTTGTATGCGTCACTTTCACGTGAATAAAAAGTTTTTCTTTCTTTCTTTCAAAAAGCACACCAGCCAAGCAAGCCTAGTTTGTCCACTATGATCTATTCATGGCACAAGCACCAACCTGCAAATTATTTAACCAGCTTCTGCCCACGACATTGTCCTTGTGGAAGTGACTACATATACCATAAAATGTATCCAATGGCACTCGGCAATAGTGCGGTTTTCCATCAGTGAAAAACTTTTCTTAATTGAATCAGTTATTCCAGAGATTACTTCCTACAAAAAATCAAGAAACAATTCTATCTCTTCATTACAGATATAATTTTAGGTTGTAGGACTTTAATTTGAAAACTGTAGGATACGAATTGATTACTTAGGTATCTATTTTCTGTCACCAAAGAAAACCCCACAAATCGCCAGTATGAAAGGCGCCTTCGAAAGCCATACAGGCCTTTATCGTAAAGGTGGAACTCCTTATGGCCTATAACGTTTAATGTTGTTTGCATACTTCGGGTGAATGCAACCGAATGCAATTGAGATGTACAATCGTCGTCATATTAATGATCGTCTACTTGAATACAAACTATACGGGATGGAAGGGATAATAAATACTCTTATCGCGGTTTTGGAAGGTAGATACACATAGGCGTACCCAGGGGGGGGCAGGGGAGGGCAGCTGCCCCCCCTTGGAAATCTCGCTTGGAGATCCTCGAAAATTACTTTTAAAGTAGAAGCGATTTAAATGAAATAAAAATGCATGCATAGTCAAATTTACTTTTATTTATTTAACTACCTATAAAGCAGGATCATTTGCGGCTAAATGCCCTACACACTACACTACATACACCTAATGATTCATGTAGGGGTGTTTGTGTAGTGTGTATGACAAAACAGCCGCGGACGATCCGACCTAAAAAATCTGACTTGCCCCCTCCTACGCCAGAAGCTGGGTACGCCCATGTAGATACAAGATTGTAGACACTTACAGATTCCCGTATTTTTATAAAAATAAAAAAAATAAACAGCTGTTCCATACATTTGGACCATACTTAAACAAATTCTTTGTTCGGGATCTAAGTGTAAAGAAACAAAAAAAAAACGTTAGAAATTTGATTTTCAATATTATTTAGAAGGGTTCAGAACAGAAATTGCATTGATGGAAAAATAAAAATTGCAATGATGGGAAAATAAAAATTGCAATGATGGGAAAATGAAAATAGAACGGATAACTTTCGGCTTTTTTTAAGCGTTTCGTCGTTGTCTTTTTACACCCGATGTTAATTATTAGCTATTTTATTTAATCCTTTTTGTTTAACAAATTAATTTATAAAGTACGTAGAAAGAACACAAAAACCCGCCTTAATCAATTCCGTAAAAATATATAATACAAATACCAGCCTATGCAAAGGACAGAGACATATTCTCATACAGAGAAGATACGAGCATCGATCACAACGTAAAAAAAATAAACAATCGGTAATTATTTTTTCAACGTAATGGTATTTTAATTGGCTATAAAACCAGCATCTGCCGGTCACAAATCAATGTTGGCAAATTGTGGTGGGCAAGCTAAATCTCCCGCTAACATTAAATCTTCGTTAGTGGCCGCTAGATGGCGGGGCGCACGCGATCTCGTCTGGCGTATTACTTGGGCTGTTAAACATTGAAAAATACAATTAAATTAACTGAAATTTTAGATTTTAGCAAGGTAAAAGAGACAGATTATTTTAGTACTTAATGAATACTAATATTAAAGAGAGGTAAAGTTTTCGTTTTAAAGAGGAAATTAATTAAAGAAATACTTTTCCGATTTAAAAAAAAAATCTTTCGCTGAAATAAAGCTACACTATTGCTGAGTGACATAGGATATAATGTTTTATGATATTATACTTGACTTTCACGCAGACGGCCGCGGGCCGAAGCTAGAATTGAAACTTTTTTGGCGCCTGATATTTTATTTTTAGCAACAATCTTACATGCGACTGTTAGTTTTGACAAAACACAAACACGGGTTGCTTTAATTAGTGATTAACTTTCATTCTAGTTGGTATACAGGGCAGTATTCTGTAAAAAATCTCACTCGGTGAATTTAAGTAAAATGAACTTAAGGTGAGCTGTCACATTTTTTTTTTCCTTGTGTTATTAAGAACAGATTTCTTAATAAAATAAATTACGATCTAGCCTACAAGACTAATGAGTAATTTAATTCTAACTTAATATGCTACGTTAAACGTTAGCTGAGCATGAGCTGTCACATGATGAATAACAACCCACTTTAATTAAGTCTCACTTTACATAAATTCATTGAGGCTGATTTTAACAGAAAAATACTTGTCAAAACCTATTTTTCCAGACATCTGCGTCTGACAAAAAAATTACTAATAATCTACCAAACATGCAAACATCGCATGTTAAAATGCAATGGCGTTGTTCCCGCGAGAGTTTCCAAGATCAATTATTCGTGATAACTGTTTAGTTGGACGTGAATGGGCCACTCACTGCCATCCGTCACAATTTGCACCAGATAATTGGCCCAATGATATTAAAGTTTCAGAGCTTTCAAGTCGTTGAGTACGTCTGTTTGTCAGTGGCTTGTCGAATTAAATAGAGCAATTATTAGTTCGAAGACTGATAGGAGCTAACAAAGTTTGGTTTGGAAGTAATTTTGACTTTTGAAAAAAGGAACTTATATATAAAACTATTTTTCAAACACACGTGCTTATAAAGTGGGTCATATTGCACCGCTTTTAGGATCACAATGCGTTTTATTACGCACGCGTGCTTTTTACATTACCTACCTTACTAGTGCGGTAATTTTAACTTTTCATGTTTTCGGTTTCTACCAACCGCTTATAAAAAGAATTTGTTAACACCTTGACGGAAAAGATATTGCGGAATGTCACTCATGATAACTTTAAGTGTTAACCATAATACTTATCATGAAAGAAAATCAGCCGATCCATACATTTATGTTCACGTAGTTCAACAAATGGTACAGATTAAATATTTTTTCTTCAATTGCTCATAATAATAATCAGTTCGACCACCCCTTATCAGATTTACAGTTAATTTAATAACACTTGGATATACTAGGTACGTTACCCACATTATTTTCCATTCACAGATCACTTTACAAAACCTTACACATAAATACATAAATCGTTAACCCTACCACACCCAAAATTCAGCATCACATAGGTAATTCAAGTACAGTCAGGCAAAAATACGATAAAAATACGCTATTTGAATAGAAAGTACCTCTTGCGATCGGAATGATTGATTCTATATAGCCCTGACGTGATGTCGCATAAAATATTGATGCGTCTACATCATAAAAAAAAATATTCCCCTTTTTCTGACCAGGGAAGGCTTTTTGCATAATTTTCTGGATGGCAACACCTTGATTCGCTGAGTGTACCGCTCTAAGGTTTTTTTTTATCTATACGAAGTAAATTTTTATTGATAGTTTTATGTATACCGGTTTTTTTTATGTTTTGATATGGAGATTGGTTAGAAATTGTGGAATATCGCAGAAAAAATAGCGATGGGCATGTAAAATTTTTAGAGGTGGTTTTTGAGTTTAGGAAACAAACACTTAGTTAATGAATAATATTATTTTGGAAAATCATTTTTTAATTTTGATTGTGTATGTCAATTTTTTTGTCTGTCTGATAACCAGTCTTACCTAGGGGTACCGTATTACCCAGTTACTGGGTTGTGGAGGTCAGATAGGCAGTCGCTCCATGTAAAATACTGGTAGTCAGCTGCATCCGGTGAGACTGGAAGCCGACCCCAACATAGTTGGGAAAAGGCTAAGCAGATGATGATGATGATGTCAATTTTTTTGGAATTCGTGGATCATGTTGGAAAATTTATAGGTTTCTATCGTTCATGCATTCTGTTGCGTTGACAATTTTGACAGGCGTTCAAAAAATATCTACCTATTACATGTTGAAAATCAAATCTGTTCCTAATTTATTGTATATTTAAGTCCAATGTAATAGGGGGTGAGCCTATTGCCAACAACAGGGCACAAATCCAGACTCCAAGGCTGCTGCTGAGAAATTCTTGATGAAAAAACCCAGTAACACTGCCCGACCTAGAAATCGAACCCAAGACCTCCCGCTCAGCAATCGCGCTTTGCGACCACCAGACCAGCGAGGTAGTCTCTTTAAAGCTTTCTAAATAACAATACAATTGAATTCAGTGTCCTAATATTATAATATAATTCTCAAATCAACATTGACGACGAACCCAACCCTTTTCTACCAATTCAACCGTCGGACCCAAAGTGGCCATAACTCAATAATCATCCTATACCGTTTGATTCTCGTTTTTATATCGTAATAATATCGGGTGACGTCGGAGACGAGAATAAATTTTATATCTCTATCACTTAGTGTCGTATTGCTATCGTAAATTATACCAAGGTTTACTTTGTCATATTTATGGACACGTAAAGTACCTATGAGAGCGAAGGTTCGTTGTAGTAATCACTTTTCATATTAGACACTTGTATTGCGGGTTTTATATATGACCGTATTTTTGGTTACGAAGAAATTTTATTTTGATATTTTTTTTTATGAAGCTACCATATTTTTACCTACTCTGATAAAGTCTTTATGTCTGACTTTGAAAGAATTGAGCTGGTAGATCGTATCGTGCCTTACAACATAAGCAATCTTAAGTTGTTAAACAACAAGATAAACAGAAAATAATATTAGCGTAATTTAACTAAGACATTAGCATAACATAAAATTTTCAGCACATATTCGGAAAATAATTATCATAACATTTAGATGTGCTGTTTTCTTGGACAAGCCTACCACTGCAGTATAATAATATAGGTACAATTTATTTCACCCATAACATATAGGTATATTCCCTAATACATAGGTAAAAAGGCGAAAAAGGGGAAAAAGGCGTGAGTTTATGTATGTATGTGTACATAGGTAAGTACATAAGCTGTTCCATACAGAAGTGCAACACCAACATGGTCAAAATGTTTGGAATAGCTGATTTGTATTTCATTACCGACGAAAAATATCATCGCTGATTGTCTGGCCTAGAATCGTGAACTGAACCCATGGTAATAATTTTCGTTATGATGTTCTTCCACCCCGTATCACAGTATGTAATAGAAACTAATAGATATGTTCTACTTGTTCCCTAACAAGTCAACCTACAGATAATTACAAAACCCTAACCACATCAACTTAAACGTCTCAAAGACTTATAGATTCCCGTCACCTCCACATTACCTACCACAACACGTATTTGTATATTGGCTCACATTTCTCCACACGCACATTCTTTAAGGAGTAAGGACATTTCTATCAGCGGGAAGATATTTGAATGCTACCGTTCTCCCATCTGTAATTGATTCGCAGCCTGCTCTTTGAATTTCAATTTGAACGATTAAATTGATATAAGTGAGCCGCGGAGACGTATTGTACGTGAGAGGGGAAATCAAATCGTTCAAAGTGGGGGTCGCTGTGTAGTCTGTTACCGTTGTAGGGTATAGAGGTCTTTATTTTGGATGAAGTTTTTGGAAGGGGAAGTTTCTTATGCGCTTATTACGCTACCCAATCGGTAGGGTCCCTCTCTTAGGTAGTGTCGTATCAGAGAGAGAGATAGGCCCTAGTGCTAGGTCGATCTGGTGTTCCCTAATCTCTCGTCCTGTCAATAGGGCCTACCGATTAATAAGTGCTTTATACCTAGTCGTTGTTGCCTTAATTTGAGTTAAATTTTGCACTATTTTGCAGGCTTAAGTACCTTGGTGCAGTTTTCTATTTTTCTAAACAAGGGTGTAAGGCATTACCTGCAATGAACTGACGTGCTTTTTGTGCCCTGGCAAAACGTGACTTCCTCATACATTTTTATGGCAATAGTAAACTGTAACGTCACTTTTTGCCAACTCAATTGACTGAAATCATTAATTTCAAAACAACTAAAAATCTCATTAAACAGATAATTAATTGAAAGTTAATCAGATGTTCTGGGCTAAAATTAAGTGCTGTTACATAACTTCTTTCTTAGAATAATTGGTTAATAGTGTCTAATAAGTACCCAATTTTGTAATTACTAGAGAGATGCATCGAACCTTTTTATATAAGACAATAAGTGCAATCACCCGACGCGTAATCAACCACAAAAATATCATTCAAAAGAAAAGTCACTTCCCAAGTTAAAGCAACTGAAAGATGCCCAAAAAACAACCCTTAGACCGCTCAATATGAGACGCCTCGCCTTAAACCCTTAAAGATAAAGTATCAAAAACTTAACCTAACCCATTTACCTATTGTTACGGCCTAGCCCGTCACACAAACGAGGATAGGCAGCGCAAGAGTACTATTATGTAAATACGAAGATTACGATCGTCTCGCAACAGGATATTATAATGGCCTCCGAGGCGGCCTGATGCGATTGGACCGGTGTAAGGGCGCGTAACTCAATACGCAACTTGGACGCCCCTAGTGGCGGGTAGGGATGGGACACGAGATGTCGCTAAACCTCCTACTGGTAGGTATCCTCTCCAGGCCTCGTCAAACTTTCTAGGATAATAAAGAGGAAAGGCGGGCGGAGAGATTTTTGAAAAAAAGTTTTTAGAAGAAACTATCGCTGTAGCCTGCGAGCTCTCGGCGTGCGAAAAGGACAACGCAGAATCGTCTGAATAGCCTAACTAAAAGTCATAATTTAAGGTTTGGCTCTCGCCTATTTCTATCTCTAATATTGAAGCAATCTATTTAACGGAAGTATACATACATACATAAACTCACGCCTTTTTTCCATGAGGTTAGGCAGAAACCACAGAACGCCACCTGCTACGATCCTTACATACTCCATTCGCCTCATCTACGTTCATACATCTCGTCATACAAGCACGCCGGTTACGAGTACTCCGCACCTGACCTTTCTGAAGAGCCTCACCAATAAGGTCAGTGTAGAAGCGAAGCTGCTGAAGTATAAGGATATAAAATACTCTGTTCCTATGTTTTCTTTTTTCTTACCTATTAGTTTCATTTGTACACTAGGCCTCTGTTGACAACAGTATAAAAAGGCAATTTTGAGTATGTTTGAAGTCTTGGTTAAACTTTTTAAAAGTATTTCTTTATGTTAGGGTCTTGAGTACCTGCCCCACTACCAAGCTCCATGTCAATATTTTTTTTAAGGTTACAATATAAGCCAATCCGCCTTGAGCAAGCATGGTGCAATCAATGCCCGTAACTTCTCTCAATGAGAAGAGGCCTTTGCCCTGCAGTGGGACAATAATAGGCTGTATTTTTTTTTAAATACAAGCAACATTTGTCTTGCAACAAACAACAAAAATAGAACAGCTTTTCAAAAGTCGATAAAAAAACATCGATATCTTCAAATTCAATTTCTCCCATCCCTAACCGTCTTGGAACTCCCAAAAACTCTAAACGGATTCGACGTCTGTGCTAAGCGACAGTTTTAAAGTATCCTCCTAACTCGATTCCGATGTTGAAACTCGACATCTTTATGTAAATTGTGCCAACTTTACTTTGCGGGTGACTTTTACTCGTAATGTATACTCGTAGATATTGAGTCTGTGACTTCTGTATGTCTTTTTGTTACCCAACTACAGCAAACCCAAAAGGAAATGGGGTGTTATACGTGTAACTCTGTATACAAAATTAATTTAATAATTTACTGTTGAAAAAGTTTTTTTTTAAAAAACAAGCTTTTATTTAAAACTATTACAATATTGAGTATTGGACATTGTATTGTCATCAGAACTAAAGGTGTATGCAAAATTTCAGCTCAATCGGATAACAACAAATGGTCGAAAAATGGTTTGCAAATTTTGAAAGGACAACTTATTTACATACATACATACTTATATACGAACAGTGCAAGCTAAATAAAAGCTTGTAAAAAGAGCATGTATGGAGTTTCTTGCCCATTCTTCTCCACACGAAACTATCTTTTGGAAGAGCAATTAAGTAGAGCAAGCAACTAGATTCAATTCTTTTTTCTTATGTTTGAAATTTAAAGTGTATTTTATTGCTCTAAGGGCTGATTTTTCAATCGTCGGATAACTCTTAACGGAGGGATAAATATGGCGGTTTGACAGTTTTTGTATAGAGAATAATTATGTCAAACTGTCATATTTATTCTTTGGATAAAAGTTATCTGACTATTGAAAAATTAGCCCTAATTGAAATAAATTATTTGACTTCTTTGGAATTTGATGATTTAAATTCTTCTTTTAGGACTTCTTATCCAATGGGTGCCAAGTGCCAACCAAGAGCCTATTACAAAAGGTTAAAATTAAAGAAAACATGCAAGAAACTTTTTTTTGTATGCCATTTATAGCATCGAATTGGCTAATGTGACATTATTTACGAAATAAAAAAAATAAAAAAATTATTTTGTCAGATTATTTTTATAACTAAAACACAAAATAATAATGACTAAAACCTGTCAAAACCTGAGTTGGTTTTCGTCATTGGTCAAGAAACAAATTACAGTTTTTGAATGTGAGGTGAAACCGGGGCACATAGCTAGTAGTACCTACCTATGTTAGATCGTGTCAATGCTACTGTTGGTAATGTATCGGTAGGGGGTTCGATGTCGTGACGTGGATTTCTAATTTCTTTCTCTTAAGATTTTTTTTTCTTTTGCAAGAAAATGCATTTTTCCTTCAAGATTCCATATTATGATACCTACCAGACCTTGGAATCGAACCCAGACTGACACCTACAAATACACCCCTATACCTACCAAAATGATCACGTATTTGACTTTAAGCGCGTCAATACAAAAGACTGCAGACGCTTTCCATTCGCTTTCCTCTACATATTACATACACTACTTTCCAAACAAAAACCTACCTTAATATCTTTTAAACAACATCGAAATTCCTTTAACAACAACCAGAAGGAACCATCGAACCTCTGCTAAGAAGAAACGTATGTTATTTTGAGTGGAATAAGAATATCTATCTATAAATTGCAATGTTCAAAATTGGTAGTCTATTCACCGTTGCACTTTCAACCTTATCTTTTAAAATTTAGGGTGTATTTTTGTGTGTAGTGAATATAAAGCAGGTGCGACACTGCTGTGGTCGCGACAAGGTACAATTTGAATATATTTGATGGTTCCTACCAACCATTGTGGAAGGGTGAAATGATATTGGAAAGTGATATCTGTCGTGATGAAATTGGCTACCATTGCGGATTATCAAGGCTTCGGAATTGACTTTATTTTATGACTACTGTGAGCCTTTATGGGATTACGATTGGAACGTATGAAGAGGTTTTCGAAAATTATATTTTTATGCTAGACAAGCTTTACCCCGCGACTTCGTCCGCGTGGTTTTCTTTTGTTACTGCTCCGCTCCCGTTGGTCGTAACGTGATGTTACATAGCCTATAGTGGCCTATACTATTCTTAATGAATCTGGCTATATACCTATACAGGGTAATTGAAAATATACACGAAACCTTAAAAGGGGTCATTGTACTCATCATTATGAACAACTTTTACTATGGGACCAAACTTGAAATCATGAAAAAAAAGTCAGCTGTTTCATACATTACGATCGTGTTGTGTAGCATTTTAGTAGGGAACAGCTGATTTTTTTTCATGATTTCAGGGTTAGTCCCATAGTAAAAGTTGTTCATAATGATGAGTACAATGACCCCTTTTAAGGTTTCGGGTATATTTTCAATTACCCTGTATAATATAAGATACCTTATATACAAAAAGATATTTACCAATTTGACTGGTACCAGTTCAACAGATTAGCACGTTTAATCAAACAAACGAAAAGAGTTCAGCTTTATAATACTTATAATACTTTTTGTGTTTTTTTTTTACAAATTCATTTTGCTGTTTAGCGCTGGTACATTTATTTGCACCTACCCTACTATGTTATCTCTTCACCACCTTTGGTTGACTATTAGAAAATGCCTAAAGCATTAAGTCCGCCTTTGTGATTTTGTTGCATAAAGTTTAAATAAATAAATAATGATATGTATATACAGCATGTAACAAAAACCCTGTCCGATCCTTAAGGGTATTATTCGGCATCGTACTGCGTACACATATACGTAACCATTTAATGGATTTGAGATTATTATTTCTCCCCAGTGAAAAAAAAAAGAAGAAAGAAGAAGTAACTAAATTAAAATAAAACATAAAAACTGATCAACGGCAACACTGATCTGACAGGGTTTTTGTTACATAGTGTATGTGTGATGCAGAACAATTTACATACAATATGTTAAGTTTAAAAAATATAGTTTTTAAATCGTCAATTAAACACTTCACTTTAGCCCTGAAAACGTGTCGTGATGGCCCAGTGGTTAAGGCACCCGCCTTTCATGCATGAGGTTGTGGATTCAAACCCGGGCAAATACCAATGTGAATTTTTTAATTCATATGTACTTTCTAAAAGTTTATCTTGGACATCAATGGCATCGGTGAAGGAAAACATCGTGAGGAAACCTGGACTTACTGTTCCATTCAAACCATGTCAGAGGCCCTTGAGGCGGTTTGGAAACTCTGACACTAGGGTGTGTGGGACTGGGGTCGTAAGACCTTACTGCCCACACGATAAAGAAAGAAAGCCCTGAAAACTCGACAAATTTTCAATTAACAGTAAAATTAGATTTTACCTGTTTTTAAATCAATAAATAGTTAATCAATTGAGTTGGAAAATAACTGACGTCGCAGTTTACTTATCAGACATGGAACCCACCTCTAATACTTAAAAAGAAAACTATCGGATCCATCTTAGCAAACTATGAAAAGAAATTCTAGTCGGTCATCGCTAAATAATGTTCCTACCATAAATATTAATAAACACATGCTGTTATCAACACGACCTAAGATTAAAAATGTCAAGGCGTTACTGATAGTGTTGTACACGTTTTAATTTAATTTTATTTACCTGTAAGTTTAATCATTAAATCATTATCAATAAACGTATATAAGTACTTATTTATTTTTACTTAATACATAGTATATTTTTATCAAGCTATTTATTATCTTAAGATCCATCAAAATTGATGTTTCCTCTAGAAACACAGGATTTTAATTTTGGAATATTCGTTTTTTTATCCATGGAACTACTTTTAAATAATTTTGCAACAAAAAATATACAGAGGCGGACTTTACTCCTTAGATTTTGTAGTAAAAATAATAATAACTATTTAGACTATGTATCTTATTTGTTTTCAAAAATATAGTCGTTCTTCTTGTCTCTTTCATAAAAATCAATAAACAACGAAAAAATAGCCCACCTGCATAATAGCATGATTAAGATCAAGACAATGTAATCGATAATCGATAACGAATATAAATTCGATTAACAAATAAAAGTGCTAGCAGGTTCCACCGAGATTTGAACTCGGATCGC
The DNA here is from genome assembly GCA_949316365.1 of Hoplodrina blanda. Classification (NCBI taxonomy): domain Eukaryota; kingdom Metazoa; phylum Arthropoda; class Insecta; order Lepidoptera; family Noctuidae; genus Hoplodrina; species Hoplodrina blanda. The sequence continues at coordinate 14,473,953 of OX438581.1, forward strand.
TGGATTCAAAGTCCAGAGTGCTAACCATTACACCATGGAACCGGTTGTCGAGAGTCACGAAATAGTGCGTCGCTCGGTATCATCGACTATCCGGCCGCGGCGCACTGGCGTCATCAACTTCAATGTTCTATATTGATTCACGCTATAATCACCTTTATGTGTCGGGGAATAGTAATCTTATTAACTTAATCGTTTGAACGATTTTTGTTTGCAGTCGTGTGTTGATTGATTCATGTAGGTAGGTAAGCACCAATGTATGACTATGAAATTAATATGTAGAAGGTGGGTCATACTCAGAAAAAGTGTACATTTTAAATTTGTAACTAAACTGATAGGTAACGATACTGAGAATCTCCGTCACGAAACTGATGTCATAAGGTATAGTACACATGGATTGGGCGAATAAAACACGTGATTATATTTGGCTAATCAGTCATATAAGTTTGTTTGTTTGTTACCTTTTCACGCCTAAACTACTGAACCGGTCATCCTAAAATTTCGCATATACTTTGTCAGGTGTACAAAAACAGACATAGGGTACTTTTACTGAGGAAAACAACAATAACGTTCTTATGAGAATAGGTGGCGCCACATGTCTTTCGAATCTTGATTTACTTATATTATTATAAAAGCTTGAGGAGTTATGAGATAACAAACACAAAAAAAAACTTCTTTTTTTTAAGTAGGTTACAAGTGTATGAATTTGTATGTGCGCGAACTACCCTCACTTCAAAATCTTTATCCAAATTACGTGACGGTAATAATAATTACAATTTAAGTACTTTTCGTCTTTGTGAACTAAGCTTAACAATTTCTCAATTTCGTAACGTAACGCAAAATAACGAAAATGAGAATAAAATCTGAGAAACTTTAACTTCTACAAATATTTTAAAGTAAACCACGTGTATACTATGTCATCACTGAGCGTATTCGTTAAGATAATACATAAAAATAGAAAATAACATAGTAAGTAAACAAAAAATATAATAAACTTAGCACAATAATAGTCGTTTATCACCCTGAGGATTTTTTTGTAAATCCCTATTCACTTGATAGATCTCGACTTCACGACTACCGAGAAAACGTAAAGGCTGCCGCGACAGTGACTTTCACGTAAGTTATAGTGTCGCCAGAATAGGAAAAAGTATTTATTAAAATAAAGTATTTTTTCCAATATTTCATTGCGTGAACTAACCCTGAGTAACAAAACTTCATAATTTTGGGACAAAGTTATTTAAATAAAAATAAATTCTTCTCTAGATGATTGATGAATATACTTGGTCCTATTTAGTTACTTGATTCATAAAGAATAATATAGCCACAGGTTATGTAAAGTAAAGCTATGAATATTCGTAACAATTCATATCTGAAAATGTGTAATCGTCATTGGGACACGAAAAAAATGTATGGAGAAATTTTTAACAATGTTTTGACATTCAAAAAAAATACTCTTTTAATGAAAATTAAAGTTAAAATAGCATATAAATCTATTCTTTATTACACTAACATAAAAATTTGAGGGTAAAAAAGGAAACATTGTCATAATTTGGATATTTACTTTAATATGAAGTAGTGGGACAAGAAAAGATACCAAATGTACACTTTTTCTGAGTATGACCCAGGTATGACCAAATAGTGTACCTTAGTGTAAATAAAATTGTAAAAACATACTTTGAAGTAATTTTGTGTATCAGGAATAAATTATATTAGTTTAACTATATGCCTGGATTTTATTTCTCGATTTCTCGAACTCTCAATTCCGCCAAAAAATCATTCGACACAAAGTGGATTGTTTTGGCAAAATTGAGACTTGACAATGTCTTTTATAAAAAAAAAAATCCGTTTTACCTTTTCACTTCAAATAATAATGACGTAAATCCACCAGGGCCGTACTCGGACGCGCAAATCTTCTTCAATCTCGCAGGGCGCACAATCATCGGGCTAGCCATCAATTATTTACAATACTGATTGCGTCCGAGACGCATGTGGATACCAATGAATTATATATGACGCTGACCCATCAGGGAACGGATTTAGACAGACCTTTTGTTAGAAAAATCGCTGTGTTATTTTTTACGTTTGATGGTTGGTTATTAAGAATGGATGCTGTTTGAACTGCTTGAATTTTTAAGAACTTTTTAAACTAAAATCAGTTTTTTATATTTTGCTATACTTAGTTGTTTTTTAATTTAGGTGATAATGAAGTTTTTTTATATAGTAGCATCAGTTCTGTTGACTTTTTAAATATATAAAAATACTTATACATTATACCATTATTAAAATGACGATACTTTTTTAGAAGTCAAAAATATCAGCTTTGCATTATGTTCCACCGAGATTTGAACTCGGATCGCTGGATTCAAAGTCCAGAGTGCTAACCATAAACCGTCTGATATCACTTTTAAAATGAATGTAGGGATTACAATGAATAGTAGGTACCTGTATCTACTAATTATTTTTTGAACAGATTGTTGATTTTGTACATTTATAGAACCATAAAACTTATATCATTATGCTTACGATTAATAAACTATATGTACTATGTTATACATGATTGAATTTCGTATAATTTAATTGAACAAACATTATTTTGAATATGTGCAACCATTTCCTTGCTTCCAAAGAATCGAAATCCGTTAAGAAGTTGTTCTGTCACACACATTTTTTCTACGAATTTTCTAAGTCTAAATCCAGCTCTGTATACAACAACGGTCCAACTCGCTTTCGTCCCACAGTGCGTGCTAACAGGCGTTTAGCGTTCGTCTGTACCCACGGGACTGGCTCCTTGCCGCTTTACTACAAATCTAACTAGGTTTTTTGTGTAACATAATCAAATACAGAATGGAGTTACGGCTTTTGTTCTGGTGAATATAGAGAAAATTGCGCGCGTGGTCTTGACATTTTTTGTACATTTTTTTATTCACACAATTTTTTTTTATTTATTCGGTAAAATACACAGTTATAGGTACTTTAAAATCTTATATTAAGGTACAAATATATGTATATATGTATATAGAGTAATAAATGTATAACCCACGACATTTTCCATAACATATTCAAAGTTACATCTGACAGTGCGCTATTCTAATGCAGGCCATCCACCATCCAATCTATCGTCCAATCGGCAGGACGCTACCGATTGGATCATGCCGATTGGACCGTGGATGGGAGTGGATTGGCATGATAGTTATAATTGTCATGCCAATCCACTCCCATACACGGTCCAATCGGCATGATCCAATCGGTAGCGTCCTGCCGATTGGACGATAGATTGGATGGTGGATGGCCGGCATAAGCTGTTAAGACAGAAAAGTAGTTTATACTTTATAGTGTAACTAGGAGCGGAAAAGACGGTAAAATTTTAATTGGCTTGACAAAGTGGAGACACAAAGATATAGGCTGATAGACATAGAACAAATCTCGAATAGGTAAATAAAGATTTGACCAGAAAGATGATAAAACATGAAAATCGCAGTAAGTACAAATTAGATGCACAACTAATTTAGAATATCAGAGAAATGACGTTTAAAGGACAGAGCCATATTATCAGGGGTGACAATCTAAAAACCCCATGTAGGTAGACCTTAAACTGTAATAATAAAAAACGCTCGATACATCAGCCATTAGGTTAATGATCAATCGATCATTGCGACGCAAACATTGACATATAGACAAACATACTGTTAGTACGGAATCGGGTGCTAGTTAATTGGATTAATTTAGGGTACCGCGGTAAAATTGGAGCGTTAGAAAAATATAACGGAAAAATTGGGGTTGTTTAAGCCCTGTGTCATGTTAGGAAACCAGAAATATGTATATCGTAATAATAAAAGCTATGAAGAAATTTCGAAAAGTTCCATAATTCTTGAATAATTGGCCTTTCAATTACAATTTTATTATCCAAAAAAGTTAAAGCGTTAGTCTATTTGTTTTTCGCCTTTCTGCTTGTATTAAGCGCCCCGAACTACTTATTAGTTGGCATCACACGGATTAAATCGCAAGCAAAAGCTAGTAATAAAATATAGGTATAAGTCTGAAATCACCAATCCGCCTTTAAGCAAGCGTAGTAATCAATGCTCGTGCCTTCTCTGTTAGAAAAGCCTTTGCCCTGCAGTGGGACAATAATAAACTTTTATTATATTTTAATAGAAATATTTACTAGGTTATGCCCGCGACTTCGTCCGCGTAAGTCGAAGTCGAATAAAAAGTAGCTTATGTCCTGAAGTTCAAACTTACTCTGTACCAAATTTCATCAAAATCGGTTCACTGGTTTAGTTGTGAAAGTGTCACTTCGTCAGACAGACACACAGAGTTACTTGCGTATATTTATAATATTAGTATGGATATCTATCGATCACTCGATACTGACTGATGACATCTCTTCTAATTTATTCAAGAATTATTATTCAAAATATTTCGGTGCCTCCTCTGTAACTTTAGAAGCGTCTCTCCGATATTAAATCCTATTCCCTCGCCTCGAGATAACAGGCGAAATAGAATTAAGATCGGCTGTACCTCTCAGGGTATATTTACATAATTATTTAGATAGGCTTTTATTTTAGACTGTATTGTATTTTGAGATGGCGCTGCGTCTTTGTTTTGATCAGAAATGTCGTTTATATGATCTACTAGCTTATTTCTGTGACTGCATCCGCGTGAATTACTGTTATAGGCACAGGGCCGTAGCTAGGGGGGGGCATTGTGGGGCAATGCCCTACGTTGAAATCACAATGCCCAACCTTACATCTCTATATCCAAATCTGGAAGTTCAACCATCTTGTTCGCTTGTACTTCGTCATTGAGGATTTAATAGTTCTTAGATCCATGGTCATGCGCTGTCACATAAATTATTTGTCTACTTATAGCTATTGAATGTACATCACTGATCTAGAGTTCAGTGATATACATGGTCATTGATTTAGGAGCCCATGCTTCAAGGGCAGATCAATTATGATATTTTTTTTTACTTTTGCCCTACCTGTAACCAATGCTGCCCTACCTCAAATTTGACTCTAGCTACAGCCCTGTATAGGCAGTGTTAACCTTATTTCTTTTTCTAAAATAAAAGTAGGATAACTAAGTTACTTCTTAAAACATCAGCTATGTGCTAGTGGATGGCCCGTCAATGTCGGTCCAGCCGTTTAGGACATAAGCCGGAAAAAAATGACAGATTTTTTTTTGGAAATAACTTATAAGGGGTGGTATGCTTAGATGGTTCGGTCATGTTGAGAGGATGAGTGAAAGACGATTAACAAATGGTATTTATATGGCAGAGGTGAGTGGCAACGCAGGGAGGGGTCGCCCTAGGAAGACCTACACTGACCTTATTGGTGAGGTTCTTCAGAAAGGTCAGGTGCGGAGTACTCGTAACCGGCGTGCTTGTATAACGAGATGTATGAACGTAGATGAGGCGAAAGGAGTATGTAAGGATCGTAGCAGGTGGCGTTCTGTGGTTTCTGCCTACGCCCATGGGAAAAAGGCGTGAGTTTATGTATGTATGTTATTACTGATTATTTGTATTTTGTCTGGGTTTTATGCCCTTAGGTACTTATATTAGTATGAGTGTAAGTTTAACAGCGAATGCGTCGGTATTTCGTTACTTTCATGTTGTATAGTGTAGCTGTTTATTGCTCCATTTGAATAAAATCCAATTATAACAAAATACCAATCGCATGACTCAATGCTTACTTTATCTATTTGACCAATGGGTGTAGATTTGAAGAAGGATTTTGAGTTTAGACATTATCAGTCGAAAGTCACATATTCTTTTCATCGTTGCGATTTTTTTTTGTTTTAGCAAAGGTATTATACAAGTAAAAAAAAGACAAAATGTTATACATCATCATATTTATTGAAGTGACAGTTTCTTATAATAATAACTCGTAAAATTACGACCGTAGGATTGCACGTTTTTCTTTGGAATCGTTAACATAACTAGTTTAAAAGTTTTTTTTATACAATATTTACAATGAGTTTACATTAGTGTTATAAAATACAATTTATTTAAAAATTTCGACGAGAAATTGTTAAAATACATTTTTAATTGTTAAAATATTAATATACAATTATAGAAAACAATGTAATATAATTATAACATCATTTTTGTTGGAAAAATTGATAAACATTGATTCAGTTGCATGAAAGAAAATTTGCTATATAGAAAATTATAGGTATTTTAGGAGTTACAGGTATTTGCTACACATGAACATTAGGTATAATGGAATACTATTTTATGATGTCAAATCATATAAAAAATAGAAATAACATACAGTATAAGTTTTTTTTTTATATTGCAATTATTGTTTATAATCTTAATAAACATACTTCCTAAGAAAACCTATTATTTTGAAGTGGAATGCTTAATATTATGGTTTTGTTATCTATTATTTTGTCTTTTCAACGCACTCAAAATCTAAGGAATGTGAAAAGTTACGTCCCTACTATTTTTTTAAATTAATATTTTGGTGTTTCCTTCTAAGAAATACGTCTCTATTTTTTTTTCTATATGACTTTGGTATAGTGAATTTTCAATAGTATTTTAAATAATTTCGTTATAATAAGTATGCTCTTTTTAATCAGTGTCATAGCTTGAAGAGCCAGCATTTTACTATACTTTTTTTTATTTATACTTTCTGTTCAATTATGTCCTATGAACTTAAAAAAATTGAGTAACCATATGTTTAACAAAAAAAAACAATTGAAGTACTATGAATAACTAGGTGCTTTTATATAAGATTACAGCCATAAAAATAAACAACATTTTTTTTTGTACATTTTATACTACCTAATACTTAAACTATATCTGCTAAATATTTTACATAATTCGATTTCATTTTGATATTTTTAAAATTATATGAATATGATATTGATATGCGAGTATTTGTCTACTATAGTTATAATCTAATGAAGATATTACGACTTCAATATGACACGTAATTAGTATAATAATATATTGGTTGTATAATTGTTGGAAATGGAACTTTGGTATAATTAGGTAAGAATTTAAATCTATTACAGTTGCCATAATGTTACTTATATATTTTTCCATTAAATCGGAAAATATGTAGATGCTTAATCTGGTGGTAAATATTTACTTATTTGTTATTTATATTTTTATTAAACAATAACACGGAATGATGTCAAAAAAACAACAAAGTATAAAATTGGAATAAACAAAGAAGTCCTAAATGAATGAAAATCTTAAAATTAAATGGTTCATGTCTAAAATAAATGAAAAACATTTCGGAATGATTCCATCAGTCCATTAAATATACTATATTTTGTGACTTTATAATTAGGTGCCTAAACTTATATGATTTTAATTAATTATTTTGTTTTAAATAATTATTTTGTGCTCTTTGGATGTTTCTAGCTAAAATAATTGTTTGTGTAACATTTAAAAAAAGTCTTGAGTATTTTTGGAAAAAAGGTCGATTTAGATATTTAGAAAATTACAACTTTTTTTTTCTTGTTATTGATATACCTAACAAATACATAAAATAATCTCTGATCATTATGTGCATATTATATCTACACATAATTATGTATTTTAATGTTACATTTAACGCAACACAAACATTTTTTTCCAAAAATTACACTTTATTTTGTAGTTTACTTTGAGATCAAAAACTCACAATTACAAAGCGTTTATATTTTAATTACTTTTAATCTTAACTACCTACATGGGTTGCGGTAACATTAATATTTCTTAGGTGTTTGTATACTATGTGTTTTTTTGCCTAATTTAAAAACTCCTCTATGAAGCGATGTGGAACGAATTTAAAACAAACTTTTTACTTTGCTGTACCATAATCGGGTAAAATGTAAGATTTTTACCCGAAAAGGTACTTACACAATTTCATCATTTTAGTTTATCTATACACTTTTATCTGCAGTAATAAAATTTGCTGTTGAGACATTGTATCGTCAGCAATTTGAGTATTATACAAGGAATTCAAAATAAACATAATTTCACTGTTAACACAAAAAATATAAACAGGCTCAAAATAGAGAACTATGTACTTCTTCATAACATTAACCAAAGTATCTTTTTTTACAATAATTATTTCAATAATAGCAGCAATAATTTTCTTTAAAAACTCGCTCTTGAGTCCGTCCCTGTATCCACATTTTAACAAATGACAGCGCGGGTGGATACCTCTTTAGCCAAGCGAGTTCAATAATCAGTATATTAACAGAATAGTCATGCTGCACATAAGATCAAGATCACAAGAAAAATCACCAAAAATCTTTCACTACCACATCGCTCCACCATGTCTTTGGATCCTCTCCATCAAGCCTCAACGCCAGCCAGGGGGCGCGAAGGCGGTTGAGGTTCAGGAGGGCAGTGGTTGCAAGGGAGGCACTGCGGTACTCATGTGGGCCCTGAAGTCTGGGTGCTGGCGTAAGTCAGGGTGGGGGGGACGGAGATCTGTTGGACAAAAAGGAACTGATAAAAGTTTTTCTTTAATAGTCTTAGAGAATAAATTGGTAGGTTCATTGACTTCTCAAACCTCTCGTCTGGCGGGATAAAATCTGACTATAGGCATAATATTAGAAAAAAGTATATGTAATTGTGATATTTAAGTAGGTACCTATTATCTAAAAATGAACCAGGAAAAAATAACATAAACAAAAGTTTTTGAAGACTAGGAGTAAGTAAGTCAAAACCCCATGTATCTGGTTACATAGACGACCTATAGCTAAACCGCTTAATTGAGTCTAGTTCATTCGTAGCACTTCTTTTGATGACGGCAGACGCAAAACCAGGATCTTTTCATAGCCCTAATACCTATGATTTTTTATTTTTTTTTAGGTGGTAAAAGTCACCACCCAGTTCCCCTTTACGTTCTGTTGCCCTTTACGTTCCGGGGCCACGGTATCCTGTTAAGACGTCCCTCAACCCCGGCAGGCGTTTGGCCCCTATTGGGGCCCCGTCCCTGTGCTGACAGCTCTTTGAGGCGCGCGCGAACAGAACGCGCCGTCGACCCGGGCATGGTCCTTGATCGGATGGCGAGCTATGATTAAGTATAAATAATCATCAATTCTTACCTATCCGATGCTGTTCAGCCACGGAATGCATATCAGTAGGATGCATGCCATGAACATCAGTGTGTGGCTGCATATGTGGTGGCTGGGGAGGCCTTAGATCAGCATGCTGGGTCTCCTTATGTCTCCTCAGATCAACCTTCCGTTGAAAGGCCCTTCCGCAGAGCTCGCAGGCGAAGGGCTTGAAGCCTGTGTGCTTGCGTGAATGGGTGATCAGGTTTGAGCTCTGGCTGAAGGCTTTGCCGCAGACTTGGCATTTGTGGGGTTTTTCGCCTGTGGACAAAGGAGAAAGGTTTTTAGTGTTTATGTTATCTTAGACGTCACTGACATCGGTGCAGGAAAACATCGTTAAAAAACTCATAGTTAATATAAGTCTGAAATCGCAAATCCGCCTTGAGTAACCGTGGTGATCAATACTTGTGCCTTCTCTGTATGAGAAGTGACCTTTACACTGGTATTTAATTCTGGTGTTTTCATTGGCAGGTCGACCAACAATCAACATAGAATTTTACTAAAAACTTTTCATTACACTAAATGATAGCTCAGATCAATAATAGACTTTCAATAGCTGTACCTATAGAAAGTTAAGAAATGTGTAGCATCGGTCTAGAATAGTCAAGATCAATAAATCCCTAGCTTCAAACTTATTTTAGGACAAAACTTCTGACCACGCTGATATTAATATCTTTCTAACAGATACCAAACAAAACCAGTATTTTGGTCTAGAAAAATCACAGAACTAATCTAATAACACACCCCAAAATATTTATAAAGCCCAGGTATGTGTTACCAATGCAAAAAAATATAGTTGATCCGGGTAATCGTCAAGCATTTCCGATGGTAATCCGCGCCACATTCACGATATCGATCCGCTGTGACGCGCGACCCTGCAGTACCGATAGGGTTGTCGATCACGCGTGAATAACTGTTTTAACCATATACGGTTGTATTGCGTATTGTGAAGTCTGCACGGAGACGGGAGAATCTACCAAATTTTGAAGGAATATGTTAAGTCGAAGAGGCTCTGTATGGAATTTAATCTTATATTATTAACTTACGTTTATTGTTCTTACTTGGGACTTAAACATAACTGGCGAAATGTGGGTGTACTAATGGGGACACTTCTGCCTAACCTTTCGGGATTACAGGCGAGATGCCATGTTGTTATGTTATTGTCCTTATGATGACGAAGTGTGTAGCAATTTTAAGTATAATTATTGCATACTTATTGCATAAGGTTATGATTTAAAAATCAGCCTTAACGTTATGACTTTAAGACTGGTTTTTTTTTAATTTTTCATCTAAGTAAGTTATATCATTGTAATCGCTTTCACGTACTACGTTACAGTAGAAGACAATAAAGACTCATTGGATATGTAAAAGATGCTTCCACAATCAAAAAAGAAAAGAAAGAGCTACAAAAAAGATTTATCCCAAAAAACATCTGCCAACCCTAGCTATACCGTGTTAATAAACCTTTGCGGAATCTGTTCGCAGTTTTCTCTCTGCTCCGTATTACAGTCATATACGATTTATAGAGAGGCAGCCCTGAACTATAGCTACCTACCACGTAGTATTGTATAGCTATGTAGGGTTAGCCCTGTTTATACGGACAGAGGCTTACAATATTGTCTGTAAAGATAGAAATCCGGGGAATCTGGATGTTCGCTCTGCTTTTATCGAATGTTTAATATAGTTCGTATGAGTATATGTGGTGGGCAGTGTGCTATATTCTTTTATATTAGGTACTGTAGAGGGTTTGGCTGGATGAGTCGCATACAAACTCAGTATGCCTATGAGATAAAATGCTAGGTTAAAATTAGAAGGTTTTGACAGACCGTCACTACGGTTGGCAGCTAAGATTTAGCTAGAAAAAAAGATAATAAAATTATATGTTATTGATTGCCTCGTTAGTCTAGTGGACGCAAAGCGCGACTGCTGAGCATGAGGTCTTGGGTTCGATTCCTAGGTCGTGCAAAGTGTTTTAGAGTATTTCCATCAGGAATTTCACAGTAGCAGCCTCGGAGTGTAGATTTGTGGAAGTTTGATAGCAATAGGCTCGTCCCCTGGCGAAATGTGGGTGTACTAATGACACCTCTGCCTAACCCTTTGGGGATTACAGGCGTGATGTTATGTTATTGATTCAATATACGAACTCCTAAAGGACATCAACCGTTTTGTATGGCGTTTGGGCTTGAACATGAACATAAAAATATTGTACTATTTTTGATTTTATTGAGTGGCTTACAGTACATACAAAACATATATATATAGGAAGTTTTGTATCAAATTGTTTAATATAATAATAAAATAAAAACTTTAACACTTTAAAATAAATGATTTATTTGTAAAATTATTCATTTTCGTAAGTTAATAAAACGTGCACTAAGCTTCATTTTCACAAGATTAATAATGTGTCTTCTCCTGTGAGTGATTTCAACACCACAAGGCACAATTTATAGATTTACTAGGCAAAATCGGGAAGTCCATGTTCATGCGCGGGTCGTCGTGTGTGTTCATGTCGTGTTCATTATCCGAAGAAATGCCAGGGTAAACGTTTAAAGCGGTTACTGAGTCCAAGAGTGAGCCGGGGTCGGTAGGTAAAAAAATCATCAGAATTCATTTTGAATAGCGCAAGTCGTCAAAAATATCCAAAGTCGAAATAATATTCACAATAACATTCGAACAAGGGCACGAACACAGAGCGAATGACATTGACATTGACAATCGATCACCACCAATTCTGGTTCTGGATCGGGGTTGCCAGTTCTCTAATTCTCTATACTAGGTATCAGTCGAACTACACGATTTGAAATCGATCCCTACGGAATCGATTTCATATTATTTCGTATTATATTATGAGCTGTTTTGCTTTACGTTTTATTTTTGTATATTATGCTGAGCTCTTATGCTTTGCGTAATTATTTTGGTTATGGCCCATGCTGCATTCTAGTTAGAATCTTCAAGAAAATCACGCGTTAATAATACCCGCTACCATGACGGACAAAACCCAAATGAACGAAGACGAAATACCAATTACTTACGAACGATTATTACAATTGTTACGTTTACCCATTACATTTTTTTTTCCCGATAGAAGCTTTCTTCGTTCGTTCTACGTTGCGTAGGCAACCTGATGATTTTAACACTTCAAAAAATAAATGTTGTTCTACGTAAACTATATTTTTTTATTTGTGTGAGGTTAAGATGATGACGATGCTAATGATGAATATTCCAATGGCTAGATAAAGCTCGGTCTTCCATTAAACATTTTAATGTTTTGAAGCTCTCGAATCGAAACATCGAATATCGATACTATTTTTTCTGGGTTTTTATTTTGGCAACCCTAACTCAATGCATCCCGGCACGTTGCACAGCAACTGTCACCATACACAACTAATAATCAATTAAAAATCTTTTTTATTCGTTTTTAATATTATTTAGTTTGACACTCCCAAAATAAACCAATATTTACTAAATATTATTACTAAATTATTTATTAATTTCTTTTTTCCCAATACAGCTGTTCACCGGTTAGCCCATTTTGGTTGAAGTCCTTTACATGAAATCATAGTATATTGATAATCGCCGGTACGAAGTATCCTTTTATGAAATGCCTGTAGTAGGATTGTTTTCAATTATGAGTGTTTTTGATATTTTTCTTATCTTTGCGGAAAACTGGTAGTTAAACGTCGTATAATCTGGACGGTTGTGGCCTTGTGTAACAAGTTTATTAAAGTTCTGATATTGTGCTCCAAATTGAGACCTTTAAGATAAAGTTATTGCGCCTTTAAAATTTTTGTTTTGTGGTTTTAAATATTGTTTGAGTAATTGCAGAAAGAGCATCTAATTAATATTTTTTTAATAACAAAAAATGCATTTTTTATGGATTCATAAGTCTTTATTTAAAAAAAATAAATTGTACCGTACTTTATAAATTAAAGCTAAGTTTGTTTTTTTTTAGTTCGAATCGCTAATCTTCGGAACTAGTGTACCGATTGTGTAATTATTTCGCTAATAGGAAGCTACCTTATACCCTAGCCTATACCACAGGCTATACCTATTTTCAAAATAATTAGGGATCCGTACAACAACTAATAATTGGGATTTGCGAACAAAAACTAATAATTTTATTTAAAAATACACACATCAAAAGTGTCTAGGGATCAACATATATTTTTGCAATAACTTTTCTCCTGATTGATATTAATTAAAATTTTCTTTAAGGATTCATCAAATAAAGTGTTTTCGTTTGTCACAGTAACGATAAACCAAGTCACCTTAAAGAAATTTGCCATTTTCCTAATAAAGGGATTTTTGACATTTGAACCACTAACACAAAAGTTCGAAAAAAAGACTGAAATAACAGTTTTCTTTAAAATTTTATTGGGTAACTTAAACAATTAATAATCCGTGTTTCTACCGCGAACACTAACAACACAAGAACATCGGTTTGGCATACTCAAAATGAGTTCATCCAAATCACGCTGTGGAATGGCCGCCCATGTTCGTTGCAACAACAAAAAAAGGTCTTCTTGCGACTGGAATATCCCATGCATGCTCAATCGGATTTAAGTCTGGCGACTGAGCAGGCCAGGGCAGGACATTGATGTTAGCTGCGGCGAGAGTCTGTCTTACAACTCTTGCGGTGTGCGGTCGTGCATTATCATGCATTAACTGAAATAAGGGACCGATTTGCACTTGTAGAGGAACGATGACGTCTGATACAATCGTCTCAGCATAAATTTGAGCGTTGAGGTTGCCTCTGATCCAAATCAACTCAGTTCTTCCGCCGATCCAAATACCCGCCCATACCATGATGGTTCCACCACTATAAGGATGGACTTCCTGGCAGGATTTTAATCGCTGTTGGCGTCCAGGGGTTCTCCAGTGTCGTATACGTCTTGTATCCGGTCTCATACCAAAACGAGACTCATCAGAAAAGCACACGAAACGCCATTGTTCTTCTGCCCAATTTCTGTGTTCAAGAGCCCATTGATATCGAATCCTACGATTGTGCATTGCTATAGGTGGTACCCGTAGCGGTCTTCGGGAATGAAGGTTCACTTCATGCAAGCGGTTTCTGACTGTTTGGTCGCTAATTAAGTTCCCTGAAGAGTGATGAAGCCTCACGGCTAACATCATGGCGGTTATTGTTGGAGCTCTTCGAGTTAAGATTTGAATGTATCGGTCTTGTCTCCGTGTGGTGCAGCGATACCGTCCTCCATGGCGCTCAGCCACGGTACCAGTGCTTCGGTAACGTGTCCAAAGTCGACTGATAACACTCTGACTTGTATTCAGAGCTAAAGCCACAGTACGTTGCCGGGAACCAGCTTCTATCATTCCCACGGCTCTGAGCATTTCTTCCCTGCTTAAATGACGTCGCCGCTCCATCATAACGTTGGTTTTAATCAGTAGTAGGGAAACAGTAGCACTAATAATGTCTTCAATGCGTTGTATGTTTTTATAGGGAAAATATTGACAGCTGATTTTCATCTTTTACTCGAATTTGATTCACAGTTCCTGATTCAAATTATGAAATGCACCAAAAAGGATCCATATAAATTTATAAAATCATAAATTTATTACAAAGCCACATCTCAATCTCAAGAAATCCGCATAAAAATGCTTGATCCCTAGACACTTTTGATGTGTGTATATATGAAAACAAGAATTATAAACACACTGTGGGAGATGGAACGAATATAATAACGTTTGGGTACCATGGATTCAGTACATGACTATAGATCCTCCAGAAATTAAAATATTCGTCGGATTTTAAATAAAAAAATCTGCTGTTTCATCATATCGACCATTTCAAATTGCTCTTTTGTATAGAACAGCAGATTTTTCTTCAAATAGGCGACTGAAAGTGTTAACGCTTGCGGGCCTGGCATCATAAACTGAATCAATGCTAAAAGTTTTTGTTACGAGGTGCCTTCCACCCCGTATATCTATGAGGTACATATCGTCCACACGTCCGCGTAATCTGTGCGCACTCCGCACCTCATTACGTATTCCTCTCATAGTCTCCGCTGGACCTTCTTTTATTTAGCTGGAAAACTGTTGTATCTTTATAAGTGAAGTCTGTTAGGTACTTGTATGATTTTTTTCTAAGTAATATCAAGACTTAATTGAGGAGCTTGTGGCTAAGTAATAACAGCCGCACGGGTCGATCCGTCAGGTTAAGCTACGCTTGCCGGGGTTTGTCCGTGGATGGGTGACCATCTTTACACACCGAGACTCCTCCGTGCCTCGGAAAGCACGTTAAGCCGTTGGTCCAGGCTGTCATAACTATGTGGATATTTGACAGTCGTTACGGGTCGTCAGAAACCCGAAAATCTGTCAACCAGTCTTACTAAGGGGTATCGTATTACCCAGTTACTGGGTTGTGGAGGTCAGATAGGCAGTCGCTCCATGTAAAATACTGGTATTCGGCTGCATCCGGTTAGACTGGAAGCCGACCCCGACATAGTTGGGAAAAGGCTAGGCAGATGATGATGATGATCAAGACTCAATTTCAGTTTATTGAATCCTTTACTCTATTTTAGATTGATACTTGAAGTCCCACGTAATGAGACGTAATTATTTGTTGCATAAAGTTTGAATAAATAAATAAATTGATTATCTATAGTTTCTTAAGTGGTTAAATTAGTACTAGTTTTTACCCGGGACTTTTCTTACAGATTCTTAATGGTTTTGATAATAAAATATTGCCTAACTGTAGTCTGGGATAACGTAGCTTCCTATTAACGAAAGAATTTTAAGAATCCGCTCAGTAGTTTCGAAGATTAGCGCGTTCGGATAATAAAAAAAAAAAACAAAAATGTTTTCAGCTTTCTAATAGGCATTAGTAGACCTACCTAGATTTTCAAAACTTAAATTAATTAAAAATAAAAATGAAATAAAACATTTTTATTCATTTTTGTTTAAATTACTATTCGAATAAAAATTAAATTAAACAATTCTTTTTGTTCATTTGTTTTTGTTTTACGATTTTATGCACTGTGTTTGAGTGCAGTATTTCAATTTTGGTATCTTGGGTTAAAACATTATTTTTTTCCTCTCCTTTTGAGAGTATAAAAGATCTATACGTACCTATCTACTATGTAAGTCTGTGTGTGTGACATAATACGAAACCTTCATTACTAGATATCGTGATTCCTACGAGACAAGAATTTAATATCGCTTTTGTCGTCCTCTGCTTTTGTTTGGAGAAATGCCGTCTCAGGGATTGTTCTGAACTATTCATACACATAGTAAAAAGAAAATACTCAGAGAGCTATAAAAACAAGAAGATCAGTATAAGTAACATAACATCACGCCTGTAATCCACGAAGGGTTAGGCAGAGGTGTACCCATTAGTACACTCACATTTCGCCAGTTATGTTTAAGTCCCATGTAATAGGGGGCGAGCCTATTGCCAAAAAAAAAGTAAACAATTCAAAGTAAGAAGGTACCTACCTACTAATACATATTTATCAATTCTACTGACCTCTACAGCCATAAAAAACGTATCTAATTGATTCTGTGTGTAGGCATGTCTGTACAGAAATTCTCAGAAACTGCTGAACCAAAACGTGTATATGATTCAACTTGTGGGTGTTTCTGCAAAATATAATTATTCTAAACCGACTCAACAGCGTATTAGTTTCGAAGCACCTAATTGGTACATAAAGTCTGAATCATCTTAAAAGTGGGAGTGCGAATAAATTGGTGTGTACATAAATATAGGTATGTAACGCGATATCATATTACATATAGTCACGTGACAATTTGTAATGCACAACAGTTCAATGTGACCACACCTTCGTTACTAGCAAATCACGGCACGCCATTGTTACCTACCTAACTCTAGGACCGAAAAAGGGCCAGTTCGTCAATCAAGGGTGCTACAGAGAAGCCGACTTCATTAGTGCGAGCGGGAGGCCAGTCCGTCTCTCTCCGACCGCTATGTCGCGACGGCAGAGCAATTTATAACCGTCGTGCCATTGGGCCGTGATTGCGGCGGCTCCACCCCGCGTCGCGTAGCAACGTAAGGGGGGCCCCCACTCTTCCGTTCCCCCCCACCGACCCTTTCCATCGCAATTTTCCTTTGAATTGGAAATCAGAGTAGCAAGGCCACCTCGTTAGTCTCTCCATCTTCGCGATACTCTACAGATTTTTACTGAGCGAAAGATGTTTCCTTTGTGGCGTTCGCAAATTATGATGTTTTGGGATTCTGCCCCTTTTCAACTACCTATACGCTGCGTGAATAAATTTGTGGGGGCATAAATTGTTGGGCATTAAGTTCAGGAGTTCCGCTCCTGATTGTGTGATGTAGCTGTTATCGAATTTGGTGTAGGTATTTCGTATTACAGTACCTACAAAGTGGTTTTGAAAATAGACTCTGTTTTCTTTGACATTTGATTCGTTTTCATATGTTTCATTACATAATAATGATATTCTTAGGGATAGAAATTACTCCCCCTTTTTTTAATAATTTTAAATAATAATCTGACTACTATTTGAAAGAGGTAAAATTGTCTTGCTTTTTTGTAAGAGTTAATTCTCTGGATTATTACAAAAAATCTTTTACTAAAAGAAAGCTACACTATTGCATAGACTTTGTTTTATGTTATACAAGACTTAATTGATTTCCGTGCAGACGAAGTCACAGACAGAAGTTAGTACCTACACAATACAATGAAGTATTCTTGCTAATTATTAAACTACCTTTTGAAATTGGCAACCAGATTCATTTGGTCAATGGTCTAATTGAAATAAACGATTAGATTTTGACTTTTATTTCAGAACTCACAAGGCAACTGTCATAAGCATCTCCCCACTTCATCAACATCTTCAAAACACAATCCCCAGTTAAAAAGTTACCCCACAACACACCAAGCAACAGCTAAAACACAGGGCATTACGCATTACGCGAACTTATTAGGGGCCGTAGTCGTAACCACTCGTAACACGTAAGTCCTTTCTCAGTGCGTAAAATCTTCGCAGGCGTAATTACGCGCAATACGGTCGTAAGGGTGAGAAGTGGGCCTTAATTGTTTCCGAGGGCATCTCAAGGGGAGAATGAATTCAAGATATAGACTATGAATAATTGATTTGATGCTGAAGTTTTAGATTGATTTGTTGGTGAAGCGGTGAAAGGCTGGTTAAGGGTAAAGTTTAGGTTCTATGTAAAGGGAGGTTGTGTAAACTTGTGTAGTGGTAATGTAGGTATGTATATCGTGTTTGTAGTGTTTGATAATCCTGTCATGGTAAGATAATCCTGTCAGGGTTGCGGAATTTGTTCGAAAGAGTACTGCGGGCCTGGAACGCAAAGGGTACTGGAAGAACAGGGATGGGTTTTAATCAGTCTGATACTCCCTTCCGCTCCGCCCAGAGCGAAAAAAGTCATTTATGATTCCCCGTCCTTTAAAAAAAGGTAGTTAACACACATTGAAATGGATATCGTGACTCAAACATTTACCGTGAATTCAGTACCTACCTACATAATTCTAAAACCAGAGTCTGTCAGAATGAGAAATCTGATAGGTATTCCATAGGTTTTGACTGTGTAGTTTTTTCAATTTGGTATTAAACAGCTGGTATTTATAAGATTTTAATTTAATGTGGGAGTCTTAATCGGCTCAATTTTCTGATTTACATAATTATGTAGGTATTTTCTTGGAATTTTTAAACAGGGCCTTGTCCGACTCCACACTAGATATGAGCGCCGATGGCCAATTTCACGGCGGCGGCGTGGCCTGGTAATTTCCACAGCGGCGGCGGCGTCGCGGCGGCGTGGCGTGGCCGTCCGTGGGCCTTAGTTTTTTTTTTTATCAGTGACAGATTTTTAAAAATAACAAAGAAAACCATATTGTTGTTAGGTACCAAAAAAAGCTTTTTTCTTATTTGTTAATTACAATTTTGCAGTCTTCTAAAATCTAAATAGATTTTTCATTGGGGTCACATAAATATTTTTTATTTTCCTTTTATAAACATCAATAGTAAGTAGTCGAAGTTGCTGCCATCGTTAACACCACACAATAATACACGTTTACTCGGTAAAATATTCAACTCGATTGCGTGAGCTACGAGTGTGGCGAAGCGACTAGCGAACTAAAGGCTCCTACACACAGTGCCGGCGGCAGGGCCGCCGGCTTTTGCCGCAGAAACTAGCACAAAGCCGCGTGCACCATTTCAGCGTCACAGCGCACCACGAGCATCATTTCAGTTTTGTCCATAGCGAACTGTCCTTGCAACCCGCGCGGCACGCGCGTCCATGCCAGCGGCTCCTTTGTGCGGCTTTGTAAGCCGCCGCGCACCGCGGCGTTGCCGGCGGCCATGCCGCCGGCACTGTGTAGGAGCCTATTAATGCGGTCGGCCGCGCGTGCGAGCGAGAAAGCAAGTTGCGACTCGTCGCGACGGCGCGCCGCGTCCTGCGCTCGGCGACGACGCGTCGACATGAACTCACGGCGACGGCGGCGCGCCGGCGCGGCGCTCATATCTACTCCACACAGACAGCTGTAGTGCCGTCCAAATAGAAAATTACAACTGAATTGGCTAAAATAAGCGAAATTCTCAACAACAGACATTTTACATGATGATTACAAAAAACGACGTCAAACTACAAAATTCGTTCAGTACATAATAAAAACTTTCATCTGAAGCTCTTTATTAGAACATTTACTTTTGTATGGCGCTTCCAGACGTTATGGATGATAAACTAGTAATAGGTAAAGTGTTACGACCTTTGGAAATGTTCACAGATTTTTAGAACTGTCGTTATGTTTTGACTGCTGGGTTTTTCGGCGTGACCTTTGACCTTTGAAGGTTATTCGGGAGAACAAAAGATAAAGGTGAATAAAATATTATTACCTGATCCATAATGGCTTTAATTATTGTATTTTTTAAGGAGAAAAACACTACCAGGTTTAATAAAGCACTCTTTAAAAGACAAAATACTACTACGTTTTATTTTTGCGATTTTTTCGAAACACAGTGTGCACAAACGCACAAACATGACGCCATAATTAAAAAAATAAACTTCCATAAACTTAACCCTCGTTTACCACGTTTCTTTCAAATCACGTTCGGCATGATCAATAAAAATAAAATACATAAATAATTGAGCACTAAAAACGTATGAGCTTGCAATAGGCGCGTTAAGTATTAAGTTCCCAGGTTGTGATTGAACGCAACCCGGGTAGCGATAACCGTAAATCCCGGGTATACGGATCTTGAACCGGGATACAGGGATGTATCCGGGTATGCCGAAAAGATAGATAAGTAAGTTATAGATAAAAAGATATAATATTTATCAACATCGTGTTTGAGCATAAAATTACTAAATGTACAACTTCTAACTATGTTGATTTTTTACTTAGTTCCATATGAAACATGATACTAACTTTATTTTTTGAAGCATCTTCATTAGATTTTATGTCAACAGGTACCTAATCTATGCACAACAATATTACTATTCTACATCAAACGCAAACCTAAAAAAAACATTTCTTTATCACCAAATCACGCCCCCAACCCCATAATTAAATAAACCAATCGATAAAATTACACCAGATCTCAGAAAATCACAAAGCCATAATCGTATAACGAGATTCGCAGTAAAACAGGACAATACAATTAAAATGATTGCGAATGCGTCCCTGGCAAGACTCATCTGCACAGTATCCTGTCTGGATTTTTATGGGGACGTACTTTAGATGGTCGTGAATTAAATATACGATGGTACAAACTTAAAGTGCTTCCTTGAGTGAGATTTTACGAAATATTGCGTGGTGTGTGCGGTTGGAGGAATTTTTTGGTGTTAGGATTTTTAGGGGTGGTGGGTGAAAGCATATTTTACTCGTGTACAGTTTTGGTACTTGTAACTGTACCATAATAATTATAAAAGTTACTTCTGTATGTAAATCATTTTGAGCTCCTATATACCCATTTTGTTCTTACAATTGTGGCAGCATTTGATTTGGCTGTTAGTGGCTATCTGTTTTATTACTATTTGCTTAATGTTAAAGTATCAAGAATTTCTATATAGTTCGTATCATCGTTTTCACTCGCTAAATCAAAACTTAAATCCAAATCTAACTTAGCGCTTAAATGGGCACCAAGAAAACCATAACAGTAACTTAAGCGACTACTTCTTCTATCTTAATAATTCAACGACTTATAAAAAACGGAGCAAATTGGGGGGTGGGGGTAGCTCGTGAATTCACCTTGCATTTACATTCTCATTGATTATTCACCGCGCCTTCCTGTGGAGACACACGGGACACTGTGTCGATGTACAAATAAATTATGTTGAGCTCTGTGTTAAATATTGACGCTGTTGGAAAACGTCAACAGGAAGAATTTGAAGATTTAGTAAGTAGTGACAGTGCATTGTTATATGCAGTGTTTTGATTCGCATGATAGACTGAAACTTAGTTTAGAAGAATGAAGAAGGAAGCAATGATGAGGATGATAACAAAATTATGCAGCTCTTCTTGTCATTGAAAATAGACAATAATAGAAATAATTCAATAGTCAAAACTAAAATCTATACTAATGTGATAAAGCTAAAGGAGATTTTTGTTTGAACACGCTAATCTCTGGCTCTACCAGTCGGATCGCAAAAAATATTTTTGTACATGATAGTCAAATTTATGAGGAATAGTAAAGGCAATATTGTATAACATCACGCTACGGAAGCGTGACAGTAAACAATGACGTAACTTAATACGGGTGAAAAAATCCACAACGACGAAGTCGAGGGGCAGAAGCTAGTGTTATATAAAACAGAACACTCAAACAAAGACAAATCTACCAACGATCTTAGAAGACACAGAACACCAGAATTGACCACACAGTGTCCCAGCTGGAAAACACGGCGACGTCGGTTTGTGTTAACCGTTGAGCGCAAACTGCACTTACTGAAACCAGGTGCAGGATTAAAAGTACAGGCTTTAAGGAAACTAGCCGGGAGCGAGTGTTCCCTGACACGGTGATAAATTCAGCCTTTATGTATATGTTGTCACGATCTTTCAGCTTATAAGGAAAGAAGAAACAAATTGGAATCAAGATTCTAGATAAATAGGAGATAAGTCATGAGTAGGTAGGTACTTGTCGAAGTCTATAATCACACTAGTTCCGTGGGTCGTAGCGTAATGTTATATAACCTATAATCTTCCTCGATAAACGGGCTATATAACGCAAAAGGGTTATTTCAAATCGGACCAGAGGTTCCTGAGATTAGCGCGTTTAGACAAACAAAATACTCATCAGCTTTATAATATTAGTACCTAAATGTAACGAATTGGTCTTTCGGCTTTACACGAGATGAGGCTATAAGAACCAAGAAAACGGTTCCACTATAACCAACATCAAGCCTTTTATAAATGGAAGCTTTCATTGATAAATAAACCATCATCCAACCATCACTTCTTTACTACATAAAGAAGTAATGGTCTTGGAAACCATTATAGGTGCAATTTGGGGACTAAGTGATTCATAAGAATCCTGTAAGTAAGATGGATTTAGCAAATAAGACCCCAAATTCTAGCATCACGATCTCAAAATTCTCAGAAACAATTCAAGACAACGTGACTTCAAAAAACACAGCTGAAACTCAGTTCTTGCTGATACAAGCTGTACTATATAGGAGCATATAGCGTTATATCTCAACAAATCCACACGGGTTGAGATGCCGGCGTGATTACCGAGGTCGGTAGTGAAGTGCGGATTTTCTCCGGGAGAATCCCGGTTTACGACCGAACCTCCCTACACCCTCCGAGGAGGGATGACCGTATACGTATATGTTAGACGTTTTAACGGACAGAATTGATGGAGATAATGTTTTTATCGGCCTTTATTTTGTTAAAGATGGATGTAGTTTCTGATTTTCTGATGTTTTTTTGGTGAAGGTTTTTTTTGGTTGTTTATTGTAGAATTTTGCTGTTATGAATTGGTCAAATTAGGTTAGTTATATTGTAAAAGCTATCCAATAGCAGCATATGAGAAATTTGTCGTAAATTTTTTTCGACGTGCTTTAGTTATTCTGACTGAAAGATTCTAAAATCGATTCTACAACAAAAACAAAAGCCCATCTAACTTAAATTTACCATCCCACTCAGAAAATCCATCCCAGTACCAATCTCCAGAATTTTGATTGAGCAAACAAACCTCTAGCCTGCGAAAACATTGTAACAACGATTCAATCTCTCTACATTCTATAACAACACTAGATTCTCGCTTCTAATGGAAAGTACGGCACAATCTTGCCTCAAGATCTTCGCAAACAGACGCCATCTTTGTTCGAAAAACAAAACTAAATTCTCAACGGTTTTCGTTAAGGAAAACTGCTTTGTAATTGTGGGATAATAAATTGAGAGACGAAAAAATATTGTTCCAATGCTGAGGGAGGAGCAAAAAAATCAAATTGTTACCTACTATGAGTTGGTGAAATGGTTTTATCTGTTATAGGTTTTGGTCGAAGAAAAATCAAAGATGTGAGAAATAATGTACCTAGATTTTGTCCAATGTTTTTTTGATTCGAAACACTGTGTTCAATGATAGAATTGTAGTTTTAAGTTCGATTGCAAAATCTTTTTCGTCTTAGCGTGATCCCTTAGAGATGTTTATGAGAGATTGGCCAAAAAAGACAACGCATTGGGTTGAGTGGAAGGTCGAAAGAAACCTTAAGCCGAGCAGTGAGACGAATAAAGTTGACAAAAAAAAGATTGCCTTAATATCTATTAAAAAAGCATTAAAACAATTGAAATTCTTAACAATTCAAAGCTCATAAAACACAACATAACAGTTCCTTTTATATATACACACAGAACTTAAAGTTGGGTCACATAACGAGTCTAAGCTCTTCACGTACCAGACGTTTACGATTTGCCTCTTACTCGGAATATATGTGTTGTGTAAATGCCACTTAGACGAAAGATTTATTGTAGTGGCTACCGAAGCTCTTTGCCTACATGAGCAAGTTTTTTACGCTGGAAACGTGGCCAGTTTTTATATGCAATATTTTAAAAATGTGATCAGAAAGTTTGCTGTTACGATTTTGGTCGAGTTTAAAGGAAATAGGTATGAAGTGGGTTTGCCTGTTTGGTTTTCGTTGTTATTTAATGATACTAGCTGACCGGCCCACGCGTTGCTGTGGCTCAGGTTTTCAATAAAAAAATATTAATAAGTACCAATAATTGAGACAAAAACTATCCTACCTTTCAAGTTGGATCAAACTGCACACGGTGTGCTTTGATTAAAATCGGTTAAGTAGATTAGGAGTCCATACCGGACAAACAACGTGACGCGATATTTATGTTTTAAGAAAGATTACAACGTAAGATTTCTTTGTATGCGTGTAAAGCAAGGTAAAAATAAAGGTAATAATACCTATTTTGTCCCACAGCAGGGCAAATGTCTCTTCTTATTCAGAGAAGACATGAGCATGATTATTTATTACCACGCTTGCTGAAGGCGGATTAGCGAGCTCAGACTTAATCGTAATTTTTCATCACATCTTTGATTTAACCTAACCCTAAACTGCAACACATAAATTCGTCTCTCCAATTTGCCAAAGACAAATGAGCCGTTTTAATCACCTCCAATAAAATAAGATACGCCAACATAATTGACATGCCACGGTGAAAATCATCGTGACCCCTTAGAAAAACTCATAAGGTCTTCCGTTGACAGTTGACAAATTCGTTAATTCCACCCCTCGACCCTCTGAGGGTGGGGTTCCACATGGGAAAATATAGAATGTTTTTGCCAAGAAAGTAACGTTTTGTAACACTGTGCGAATTAGTATGGCTTTTGGAGATTTTTGGACGTTACAATTATGTGTGCTTTGAAGTATTAATTATATCTGTGTTTAAAAAACTGAGGTTTCGTAACACTTATAATAAACTAGCACTTTCACCGCGACTTCGTTCGCGTGATGTTTCTTATGCTGGCCATCCACCATCCAATCTATCGTCCAATCGGCAGGACGCTACCGATTGGATCATGCCGATTGGACCGTGGATGGGAGTGGATTGGCATGACAATTATAACTATCATGCCAATCCACTCCCATCCACGGTCCAATCGGCATGATCCAATCGGTAGCGTCCTGCCGATTGGACGATAGATTGGATGGTGGATGGCCGGCATTACGGATGCCAATTTTTTATAATAAAGTATAGCCTGTAATATAGTCAACAAACAAACAAAAATCACTTCAGCTTTATTATATCAGTACAGATAGATTCAAAGAATCCCAGTTACGAAATACGAAAATAAGATAGTTCTTACTATCTTATTCAACAGGGAAACGTCTGACCTATTTTTAGCCGTAACATTAGAAGTGTGCTATTTCTCCGTGATTAAATATTTTCTACTAGTCGACTATAAACTTCAGCTTAATAATATCAGCCCATTATTGTTCTACTGCAGGGCAAAATGTGTCTTCGCATACAGAGAAGGCACGAGCATTGATCACCACGCTTGCTCAAGATCAATTGGCGATATCAGACTAATATTATAAATGAGAAAGAACACTTCCACGACTAAACCACTGAATTGATTTTGATAAAATTTGGTACGGGGTAAGTTTAAACCCCAAGAAAGGACATAGATTACTTTTTATTCGACTGCATCCGCGACATTTACGCGGATGAAGTCGATTTATAAGACGTTTCCTCACGATGTTTTCATAAGCAAGATTCGGTTTTAAATCTAACGAGATTTCTAAAAACAAAAAATTAAAATTTAAAACTATTTATTTCATGCAAAAAGTTAAGTTAAAAGTTAATTAAGTTAGTTAAGTTATTTTAAAAGTTAATTAAGTTTTTGTTACGTTAATTTTATAACATAAGATAGTGCTTTATCTTTTGCAGGTAGGTCTGTTTTAATATGCAAGTATTTTTTGGTTCGTCTAGTCTTTTATACAGTAAAAAACACAGTAAATAAAAACCCAAGGTCTCATAAGTAAACAGAACACTATTCTTCCACAATGTCGGTCAGTTGGAAAGGAATGCGGCAGATTGCCGTCCGGCCGGATTGTCGGAATCGGCCGGAATGCCACTGTCACTACGTTTATTGCGCTGTGTTAGACGAAGGAATGTTGGATTTTTAGGGGACACCCTAGAGATTGGCGGTTTAAGAGAGCGTTCTCATTATGGAGGATAGTTCTTTTGTTCCGGAATTGGAGATTAAGAGGTATTGTGGAGGGGTTTCTATGGTAAGGTCGTTCTGAAGTGGTCTGTCTCTAGATTATCTTTTACATTGACGTTTATTAATAATCTAGTGTAAAATATGCACATAGGGAAGGTTACATGTAAGTAAAAACTGAAAAGTGTCCAGTGTTCAAAATACTCGTAATAATATCACTTTAAATTCAAACTAATGAGGCCTTTCAGATTATTTAGAAGGTTGATATCTGTAATGTTTACATAAGTCAGATGTAAGCTATACCTAAGTACCTATTTATGGACGCAAAATCACAAGAAACATAGACATTATCTAAAACTTAATAAAATTGAAGTAGAACGTAACGCTAAAAATCTCTACAAAAACCGACTCCAATCTTTTCACAGTTCTGCCAAAATTCTGTGGAACAGGAGATTCAAGAATGCGAGAGTCACCGCGCTTATTGCTCGGTGACAATTGATGTTTGTAGTTTTGGGCCCGGGGCCCGCCCTGTCTTTGTTTTCGGGGGCCATTCTCAATCTGAATGCGTATCTGTTCTATAGTCGGGCATAAATAGTTAGTCACTGTATTAATTCTCTGCAGAAAACCATTAGTTATGTTTTATTTAAGCCACATTTAATACTTGACTATCTCATATCTCATATATTAGACATGATTTCAGAACAATACATAATACCAATTTTAGTATTTTTATTTATTTAATTTATTGGTGTACAATTTAGTTTGACATTTTTAACAATGATATGGGTTTTAAGTTGTTAAAATAAATGAACTTTTTTTAAAATTTTAATGTAAAACACACTGGTAGGTAAACTAGACTAACCAATGCAGTTAATAAACATAAAATGCAGAATAAAATATTATCACACCATCAAAACAGTAGCAGGTTTCTACAAACAGGTCCAAATGCGAACAATAAATATTTATTTAATAAGTGGCTGACATAATGTGAAGAGGGTTTCAAGTGATTTGGAGTACACTTGAATTAAGTGGACCGTGTTGACAATAAGTGATCTAATTGTTAAGCGCGGTTTACGGTCGCGTTTTAGGGTTAAACAAATTCAAAAATGTTTTGAAAAATAATTGGTAGGTATGAAGAGAGAAAGATACCTATTGTAGTCAACTAGTTAACTACTGTTTGTGGGGTATATTAGACCGTAAAAATAATAGATAAACTAACTAGTGTACCTAGGTAGGTGTCACTGGTTCTATACCAATTCGATATGATTAGGCAGCTGTTAGTTAGTTTACTAACAGTGGTTAATTTTACAAATAGGAATGACCGCAATCTAATCTCAGTCTTAATCTGCCAAAAATATCTCTAAACCTTAATTTTTTGTCATTCATTTATTTATTCATCATTCATTTTATTTTCTATTTTTTTTGTCCTTACTATAGATGAGATTGCGACAAAATTGTGAAAAAACTAATTCGTGTAGAATTGGCCTTCTAAATGAAAACCTAACAGTACTTAATAGAAAAAACTGCCAAAAATGGTTATGCGCCACTAGCTATTAATATTCGTCATCATAAAATATCATCATTGACATCTATCCCCATAATCCATGTACCATAAAATCCAATATAAGAATATGACATAAATAAATTGGTACTCAAATGCAATAGACTATTGTAAGGGTTGGGCATCGTTCGGACGGATCATCTCGTAATATGCGAGTGCTTTTACTGGCCACGATATATTGCTGTTGTTGATTGAAACGGCTTCAATTAGTTGTTGTTTTGTTTTACTTACTTGTTCTGTTTTAAGTGTATTTAACTAATTTTCTGTTAGATTTTTTTTTCTAATCAGATGTCAAAGTCACATTCTATTTCATTTTCCAATTATAGGTATATGTATAACCTATAATTATACCTATAAGTATTCATATTTAAAAATGGAGTAGAATTTGTATTTTGTTTTTATTAAATTTGTAATTTGCGTTTTATAAGTTCAATTCAAATTAAATAAATAAAGATAAATAAAGATTATTAAATTAAGCTTAAAATTGTGTGCGACCGGCGACCCAAAGCTAGATCTTAAATCTAGTCTTTTCGATAAAGTAACCAAATTGCAATTAGAGGTCGTGTCGTCATCGTATCGCATGGAAAGGGTTAATCGTCCAACTATTACAACTATAAATCTAATATGACAGATATTGGGGTTCGTGGTGAGTGGCTAGACCGTTGGCTTTGCATAATTTCTGTGTGATATCTGATGCCATGTGCGTGAAAGTCGTTAGAGGAGATTAAAATGTAATAACTTATAACGCGATATTATTTTTATGAGAATTGATAGATGGATGGTAGGTAGTAATCTCAAAATGTGCGATTAAAATACCTAGTGTTTTTATTTTTATAAATGAAATGTAAGATTTTTTTTTAAACGTTGCCCCCTAATAGGAATTTCTCCAGTATCGTGGGTGCGTGGGTGTTATACAAATATTTATTCTGTGCGGGAATTCATTACCCAGTCGAATGTTTAGCATCGTCTGCGTAGTCTTTAGGATTAAGTCAAAGTCCTAATTTATTCCAAGGGAACATAAAAACGAGACCAAAAATATTTAACCCCCCTATTACATGGGATTTAAACATAACTGGCGAAATCTGGGTGCATTAATGGGTACCTACACCTCTGCCTAACCCTTCGGGGATTACAGGTGTGATGTTACCTATGTTATGTTAAAAAATATTATTTGTGTTACGTGTGAATTTCAGCTAATTCTGTTCATCCATCCGTCCTCACAAACATTCGCGTTGATAATTTTACAAAATATCGGAAAAATTCCTACTTATACGTCGAAGTAGATTTCCAACTAAAATCCTTTATTTTTTTGAAAATATACAATCATTTTGACTTAACACGATTTTGTGTTATTTCAACAAATGCATCACATTTTGTCTGTATTATTTTTACACTCAAATTGCACCCGCTCTGCACAAAGCTATTACAGACCAAATTCAACTACCAATCATTTTACTATCAACCCTAAGTTCACCTACATAAGGCTTAAAATCAGTAGCAGTCCATTGTTTTCTTGGCAAGCGCCCGGTTTGCTAAAACACTTGGACAACTGGCGCCATTGTCGCACCGTCAAATCAAAACACTCGGAAAGCGCGCGAAGCGGAGCACTGGCCAATCAAAATAGAGGTAATTTGATTTTATACGCGGACTGTTTTGAAAATCGAATCGAGCGTGTGTTTAATTCTTGGTTTAAATAATTGAATGTTTTTATTGAAGGCATGACTTTTATGTCTTACTGTTCGTATATTTCTATTTATTTTGCTTTTTTTAAACCAAATGCTTTATTTACTAATTGTTTTATATTTTCTTAACTGGCACATTATAGACAAACGCGGTAATCGATATCAACTTAAAAAAAGCCATGGAATTGTCATTCAAACTAATTTGAAGAATTTCAAGATCTTTTTATAACAAGCGACATAATGACATTTAAATGCAACTACTTAATCCTCTAATCTCTAAATTGTCAAAATTACATAAAAAACGGATAAGCAGAAAAACGCCACAAAATCGCCAGCGCCACGCGGGCGTCACGCGCCGTGGCGCCACACCCTGCCATTGAATGCCAATCAGTGGATTGCATCAATTAATGTTCACGGGAACTTGGCAATTACAATTTATAATGTTAGTCTTTTTAAAACTATAGTGCACTTACAGGGTTGTAATATTTTACGACTTTTGTCATTTTCACCCTAAATGGTAGAATTTTCAGGGAAAAAAGAACAAAACAAAAAAGATTACGTTCTTAATCTTTATTCTTTTTTAAGGTTCTGCACCTGAATGGAACCTTATTTCTAAGACTCCGTTGTTCGTCAGTCTGTCTGTAATAAAGCTGTTTCTTTTGAACCCCAAGGGGACACTTGAAATTTTCACAGAGTGTGTATTATTATAGCCGCTATAACAACAAAAAAATAAATATAGTTGAAAATTATTGGTACACAAGAAATGTTTTTTTTTAATAGTGTTAATATTGTACGGAACCCTTCTCGATCACGTGACGCACATTATGAATCGATAGGGATGGGAACTCATTTAAATTTTTAATTGTTTAAATAATGACATCCTGTCGATTAGCCCGGGTTGCACGCGTGTGCATTACACCAGTTTAACTTGACCTGTACTTAAATTCAAAATGTTAGAAACAGCAGGTCAAGTTAATTTTGCTAGTTTTATATCGAGGGAACATTTTTGTCAATGGAAGAGTTTTACATCAGACTGTGAAGAGGATTGCTATCAAGTATTGTTATAGGTAGGTACTTACGTCGATTGACATGTTAGCTGTCTTTGAATCTTTTTGATATAAGGTATATTATTTTGATATTGATTTTAAGAATTGTAAATAACTACCCATTTTCTAATAGTTTTGGGCAGATAGCTGAGCAATTGTAGCTTTTAAAGGCCATTAAGTTTGTCTCTCTATTAAGTACCCGACAGAAGATTCCAATGAAGCTGGCAAGTTTTTTAGCTAATGTCTGACAATTATCGTCTATTTATTTCTATTTAAAATATGGTCTTCGCCAATCAAAAAATATTTCGATATTTAAAAATGGTCCTTCCCGTATGAAAGGACCAGTTCATGGTTTTGATCTTACCCAAGATTTCCTCATATTTCCTCATGTTCCAACATGACGTACTCATTATTTAAATGTGGTATCAACAATAATTACACTAATCACCATGTTTGTTAATAAGTTGAAATGGATTTACGGCAGGAAGTATGGTGCGGGCGATAACGGCAACTTTTTATACCAACCGGCGTAACAACAATGAATACTTATTAGCCTCTCTGCTTTAAAAATAATGAGTCAGTTTTTACAGATATGGTTGGAGGGACCTTTTGTGTAATAAAAATCGTAACGCTTATTCAGCGTTTGAAAACCGAGTAAGAAAAGCCGTGCGTCGTTCAATTTTTCAACGCTGAGTAAGGGATTTTTATTAGAAACGTCCAGAGGTCTTTTACCTGTAGAAAAGGGGTAAAGTAGCTATTAGATTTCTTAGAACACTAGTACTTATATAATAATGGCATTGACCTATTAAATAAGTCACATAAATTACACTTTATTCCACTTTTGCTCATAGTTTATTGTTTGTTTGATTCGTAAATCGTTGACAGTCATTACAGGTAGTCAGAAGCCCGAAAGTCTGACAACCAATCTTACCAAGGGTATCGTGTTACTCTACTTGGTTGTAGAGAACAGATAGGTAATCGCCCTGCAAGATTCCCCCATCTGACCTTTATAATACGTCAAAGTTATTCAAAGATCTCATTGACCAACGCAACCGAACCTCATGTAGTTAGACTCAACCCTACAAATTAGAATAAAGAACTAATCATTAATATGGCCGAAATCAGCCGACGAAATCTGTCGTCCCTTCGGGAGTACTTCGGGGGCGCTCGGGTCGTTTCGTGCGCAGCGGGGGCGCGGGACCTAATCGCGATAATGTGTTTATTGAATTACCGGCGCGGCGCGTGCGATGCCACGCGTCGACTCCTGCACATGCTAGATCAGTTAAGTGGTTACTCGTTATGAGTGATAGATTGAAGGTGCGGTTTGATTTCCTATTTTTTGAGGGTAGTTTTTGGTAATGGATTAGAAAGTGTTTGTTGAGATTTCATTTTAGACCCGTACCTATTGAATACATACATAAATAGTGTATAAGTTAAATGCATGAAGTATTTGTTACAACTTTAATATTACTTAATACCTAATAGCGATAGCAAATCTATTTATGAACCAGCGTATCTAAAATTGTGGTTTATTGGCATTGCCAATAGGAAATTCTCACTGGGGAATTCTTTAAAAAATCATGGTTTTATTAATGATTTCAGAATTTCCAGCTTCATTCAAAATTTCCGTAAAAATGCGGAAAACGACAAAATAATTCTTATCATAAACAATTTTTAAAGGCAACTGTTTCCACGCGAGTCGAAGGACCATACTTTTTCTCGCAAACAAAACATAAGAAAATAAAACTACAACGATACTGAGTGAAAACAATGCAGGTGTCGGATTACTGGCTACGAAACGTGGGGCAAAAGAGGGCTGAGGACATTAATTTAATTATCCTCCTCTCTTGGGAGCGTCTAATATTATATGGGAGTGAGGCGACCTCCCGGCATACAAATTCAACTGTCATTTTTTCGCGTGAGAAAAAAATCTCGCAAAACTGATTTTTTTCTGTTGGCATCCCCTGTGAGATCAGGTTGCGTGTGGAAAAATATAATACAAATCTGGATTTGTGATGTTTCTTTTTAGGGAATTGACGTGAAGATAGAAGTTAGATTGTGAAAATTGTGGATAGGAATCATTTTATCTGTGCCTGACGTAAACATGAAATATAAATCGAATAGTCAAACAGTATCTACATCTTGTACATGTTTGAAAAAAAAAATTTTTAGCTTAGGCCCAGTGAGATGATCCTAATTAATAATGTTTCCAGTAAAATTGTAAAGAATCTGATCACAGAATGAATACTAAGTGCAGTATAATGCAGAAATTAATTAAAATCGATTTTAATAATAACTGCCAATGCAAATCACCTCCAATAAGATGTTCAAAAGAAAGTCATTAATATTACAGGCGCATCAACAACTCAAGTCCTCACACAATTCCATTTAATAAAAAGTTAAAGGTATTAAAAGAAAACGCCACTAAAATCGAAGCATTCTAAGATCCAGATCTTTAATTAAACTCAAAGCACGTAGCACTCCTTGATTCAGTCCCCCCGGGCAGCGACACCTCCCCCCACCCTCGGACTCCCCCCTTTCCTTATGGACCGCTTAGATTTCCTCCCCCAGGTTGTGTGGATGGAATACTTGAAGTCCTGAATCTTGTACGAAGAATTGGTTTCGAGAGATTGGACAGTTAGTTTTATATCTGTTAGTTTTTGTTTTGTTGGTACGTACGGTCGACGGTTGAGCTAAAGTTGGTAACAATAAAAAATACGATAAAAAGCCGGATGTGTGATTGAGTAATTTATACAAGTAACATGATATCACTTATATGGAATCTAATAAAACTCAATGTAGATATGACGTACTTTATCGATAAAACTAAAGCTATCAATCAAATTATCGCAGATGAAATGCTGAATGAATGGTCAATGGACATGTCTTTATCAGGTGATAGATTTTTATCAAGTACAAGGTACCCAACTTTGCCCTTTAACTTTTTTACTGCGAAAATCTGAGTCTGTTGTAATCAGGACAAATGAAATATTCTACCAGAGCTATATAAGGTGCTGCGTGGGACTCGCTCGACAAATGAAATTAAGCAAAAACAGAAATCAATAGTATCAATGTCACCTCAGTAACCAACGCGGTCTTTATTAAATTCTTTTCTAATAAAAGCAATTAGAACAATTATAAAGACTTTACTACGGAGAAAAAATCAAGGGCGTTTTTCTCATTTGCATTTTTCTACAATTTCAACTTGAAATTGGTCTTTACGAATCCAATTACAAGATAGCAAGCCTCTTTGGACTCTGAAGATGTCTCTTTGCTATTTTTGAGTGTGAAAAGGCTTTAAAAAGTAATCAAAGGGGCTGTGAACAGAAAGTTAAGAACATTTGGCTCGGCTAGGACAATAATGAAGAGTTTTATGGTTTTTCATTTCGTTCTTGAAAATCTTTTTTTTTTGAGAATCTTTTTCGTTTTAACAACTTTCTTTTTAATGTAAAATACGTATTTTAGGAATTATTTTTTCATTTGTATGTTAATAGACTAAACTTTTTGATCGTTTCTAGTGACATGTTGTAAGTATTTTCCTTG
The DNA here is from genome assembly GCA_949316365.1 of Hoplodrina blanda. Taxonomy (NCBI): domain Eukaryota; kingdom Metazoa; phylum Arthropoda; class Insecta; order Lepidoptera; family Noctuidae; genus Hoplodrina; species Hoplodrina blanda. The sequence goes on from OX438581.1 coordinate 14,507,975, forward strand.
ATGTAAAAATGTTGAAATGATCAGTAACTAAATAACCCTACCTAATCATAATAAACTTTAGGGCTTCTACTTTTAGTTTAAAATCCACCATATTCAATTACCAGCTTTACATTTTAATTGCATTTTAAATGCTATCTCAAACCAAACTAATTTTCCAAATGCTTTTTAAATTCTTCACCGCAAACCGAGGCTGGGGAAGTAATGCTAGTAAAAAAAGAAAATAAAAGCAAACAAAGAGGCCCGAATACAGCCACTGTGTAATTATTTCGAGAGCTAATGTGCCACTTGTTTATTCGCCGACTAATTAAGAGAAGGAAGAGTTTTTAAAAAAATACTTCAACTCAGCCTTTTGAGTGAATCAAACATTCATGAGATGGAGTGAGAGATGTCTGGCGTAATCGTGTTACACGTTTCCTCTTTTTTAATTTTTATTTTCTTAATCTCTGTTAATGGGTGGCCAATTTTATGATGAAAAAAGTTCTGATAAGTGTTTTGAAAGGTGGAGTTCTGCAGGGAGGTAGGTTCGGCCCTTATATTTTCATATACTACTTTTTAGGGAGAGGATTTTTATTCCTAATGCAACATGCTGTCTTGAGTCTGCTGACTGCTAAAGAACGGAATTCCTATATGTATATAAATAAAGGAATCCTTTATAGAAGTAAGGGTAGTTTAGACTCAATGAATAATTTAACTTCCCAATTAATAGCCCCAACTAACTCGGAACTAGCAACTCCAAAATTGGAGCTAACTGCAGGTAGAGCCAAACTTCTGGGACCAATTACACTCAAATTCAGTTCTTGAGGTGACAAATCGCGAAGCCGTCCTCGACGTTGACTAATCACCCGTTTAATTTAGCTGGCGTAATTATAAATAAAATTTCAACGATAAATTGTGCTAGGGTACATTAATCAAGAAGTTGGGACACTGATTAAAATACCGTTCGTCCAACTATTTGCTAAGTTGATATCGTTAATAATTTACTCGTTGAGGGTAGGTTTTAGGGTGAGATCAGGTGTGATGCGTGGTTTAATTTATTTGGAGCTGAGACTAAGAGCGTTTTGTTGGATAGAGGAGGGATTGTTGTGTTGTAAATGGAAGTACGTGGAATTTGTGGTTGAGGAAGTTGGCAAGATATTGGTTCAGACATCTTGGAAAGGTGTTGGGTGATTAAGTTTGAGGAAATAATTAATATCATTGCAACTGTTTATTATAATAGATCTATAAGTGATACAATTTTTTTTAGAAAATGGAAATTCTGTTAAAACTGTTGCATCTACAATGAAATTTAAAAAAACTGAATCAATTTAAATTTTTCTCTAGGAAAATTCATATGAAAATTTATTCATCACTATCTGCAGACCACCCTATAGCAGAAACATGTGCCCAATAACTAACCCAACCCTTCTGTTACATCCTTTTCACACGTATTGTAAAATGTGTTGCTGTTTCACTCGCACCCACTGTCAAAGCAATGAAAACGGCGAATCTATGCGTCTGAATCACAGAATATCGCACCCCCGCCCCTTATCTTAAATGAACTGGGGAGAACAGTAGGTACTGGTGAAGGAAGGAACGTCTTTTTAACTATAAGGGATGTTTTCTCTATGTAGGTGTGTATATGGGAGTATTAGTATGTATAGAGGGGTAAACAGAGTACAATGTTAAAAGACATGGTACTAATGCGATATTGAGATTAATTATTAGTAAATTGATCCTTTGCTGATGAAAATGCAAATTATAAAAAGCTACAGACTATAATATAGTCACTATATTATAACAAGTGAGAAATATACACAGTTAACTGAATGAAGACAGTAGAACAATAAGCTCAGTACAACTGATATTAGATTAAATAGCATGAATTACCCTGCGCTGAGTGAACCCCGCTGTTAGACAAATTGCTTTATAATAGATCAGCTGTAGTGATAGACAATGAGGGCAAAGTGATCATCTTTTCTGATAACTGTTGAAGTACTTTGGCTTATTGACGTTATTTATCGTTTGACACCTAACAAACATGGAAGTAAAACATCAAATCAACAGCCCTATTCTGTAAAAAAGTGAGCTGGGCTATAATCCCTAGCATCAGATAGAATGACAACTCACCTTAAATTCATCTCATTACACTACGGAATAGGCTGGTACTTTTCTAACCCAACAAGTCACAAGAATTATTTTATTTTTCTAAACCTTCCAGTCATCCTGAGTTTCAAATGTCTCAAAACCGTCTCCAGTACGAACTTAAACCGAAAATTACAAGACAATAATTCACCGCGGCACTTCCCGAGTCCATTTACTTATCCGACATAATTCAGGGAGTTATGCTGTCAAAACATCTTAACCAACCCTCCACATAATTAATGTAAGACGAGTTTCTGTTGTTTTATAATAATCGCGTAATGTCGCGGTTACATTATGGAGCGATTGGGTTACAGCTACATAGGGATGGGAAGGATGGGGCGCGGATCGAAGGTTTCATTTTAAATGTGGATTATCTAAAAGTGTAGACGGTTCGCGGAGACCCTTGATGGGCAGAATAGCTTGATAATAATGGGAACGGAGAAGAAGACGTCACATGTCATTTGATTAATCAAAATATTAACCTATGATTCTTTTGTATTTCAAATCAAAGTCATGAATAAACAGTGGATAAGTACTTATCAATAAAATTACAATTATAAGACCGCGAAGGCGTTACAGTTTAGATAGATAGTGAGATTTTACAATAACGCAGTCATGAATGATATCGATTTGCTGGGTGAACTTCCCGCCCCTGTTCCAGAGCCCCTTCATGAATGTAAGATGTTGCGGTCTACAACTATACGTAGGCGTCTCGCTAACACTTAAGTCCGCGGATAAGATTCGCTGGGACTCTGTGGTACCTAAGTGCCATTGCGATTTCATTTGACCGTTCTCACTTCCACAACAGACTTGATTGTGTGTTAACAATAGTGTTCCAGACCCAAATTAAATATTAATAGTATGGTGTGGAAAGGTTGTGTCTAAAGCTTTTTTGGTCCTTTGTCTCCAGACAAGGTAATGTGAGACTTAAAGTTAAGTGCTTGTTAGTCTTATTGTAGTCTAGCATTGTTTTTAATTTTCTTTAATAAATTCACCCTAGGTCCATAAGGTGGTTTTACAAAGAACATACTTTTGACAGTTCACTGACAAGCACGGTTTTGAACGCCACTAGAAAAGTTTTTTAACACATGTATCGTAGAATAAAGGTAGGTACTTATAATCAGTCACTAACCAGTATGTATGTAAGTATGCTTCTTCATATCTGACTTCTGGTGGAATCGTTTCCCGCAGTACTGGCAAGGGTAGGGCCTGGTGTCAGAGTGGATCAGAAGATGGGTAGACAACGTGCTTGATCGCTTAAAAGTTTTTCCACACTGCTTGCATTCGAAGACTTTTTCCACACTGTGGACAGCCCTGTCGGAAAGGGAGAAAATGTTACATTCGGAAGACAGATTTTAAAGATTTTTTTTAATAAAAGGAAAAAATAGCAGATTAACTGAATGAAGTAGGTAGCTGTTATTCGATTAATTAGTTTAAAAATTGCCAACTAGTTTATATTTCACTTATACAACTTTGACAACTAGACTAATTTCACTTATATCTATCCGCTCTGCACTAAAATAGTCTAGAACGTAAAATGAATTGAACTAAATTATCATCAAAAATTTTATCATCATTTATTTAATGTTTTAACGAAAACCAAAACAAAAACCAACTATTTTCCATCTCTTCGACATACATTTTAGATACTCACCTATGCTGACTCAAACTGATTTCATGTCCAAAAGTCTTGCTGCATAGCTCACAAGCAAATGGCCGCTTTCCATTATGAGACCGCCTAGCGTGCACCTCCAAGCCATGAGGAGTACTGAACATTTTCTCGCATTTGACACAAGAGTACACATCTCCCAACGGCAAAGGCCTAGATAAAGGACCAGGAGCTCCAAGGACCGCTGCACGAAGTCGCAATAATTCAGGACCAGCTGCTTGTACAGCATGGAGATATAAATTGCTGTATCCTCCCCAGCCAGGAAGTCCAAGACTTCCAGCATCTCTCAAAAACTCCGCGAATGGTAGTGGTGGGTATAGGAATGGTCTTTGGGGCTGCACTCTTGGGGCATCAGGTCGTAGCAACGCACTGACAGAGAAAGCTTCCGATCTTTTTGGTGGAGGGGAAGTATCTGGAGGTCTTCTTGGGGAAGATGGAGGGGAGTCAACTTCGAGCTCGGGGGAACTGGAGCGAACTGATCGAGGGGACTGTGGTGATGGTGCCCAACAAGGACTTCCGCAGCGGGAGGCTGGTGATATGCCTTCAGGTCGGGTTTCATGGTGGTGGTGTTCTTCTTCTTCGTCTTCTGTCCTGTCTGTCCTCTCGCTCACTAAGCGGTTAATCCCGAATTTGATTTCTTCTGCAAACAAAAGAATTATTATTTTAGTTATTTTTTTTACGTGTTCAATTTTATTGTCCTTTTAAACGTCACAATGAAGAATTTAGTTTGTACTATTTTAAATTAAGCCATTTCCTTTGTAATCATTCATCTTTTGTTCCGAACAAAAGCGGTCATCATCGAGACTGATGCAAATAATGCATCTAACCCTACAATTGTTTGGGTCATAAAGACCCCAATGCGCAGGTGCCACACTTGTCGCTCCGAACGAAATGGGCCGTATCATGTCGCTGGAGCAAATTGACTTTCATCTGTGCAACCCTCGAAGCCCAACCCCCGTAATTAACACGTCGGGTCGTTTCGGACCCCAATCTTTTTTTACAATTCACTAATCCGCGGGCGCGACTAAACGTAACTATTGCTGTTCAGTTTTGTTTAGATTTGTTGGTATTGTTCAATGTTTGATTAAGGCTTGGAGAGTAAATAGAAATTATAGTTATTCGATGGTGTTTAAGCTCGTGCAGAATAGATGCGCGGTTTATAACGATGTTTTTAGCGAACGGGCCTATTGGTTTTTCTGTACTACCTATGTATTTACCTTATTTTTTTTGTTTTCATTGGTAGTGGTATTCTGTACGTTTTTCCTTATAAGTAATTGACATGTTCTATACTAGAACATGCTATATAAATCTACACCAGATTTCAGAGTGGATCTTAATTACATTTTATGGAACTTTCAAGTTATTAATGTTTTAATAATATTAACACCCACAAACTACGCACATGTCAATAAAAAAGAAATATATTGACAGAATATCTACACGTGTCCAAAAGAAAATCTAAAACAAGAACACAATGTCCCACAGAATAAACTTCATACATCATCAACTAACCATCAACACCTCGTGCGCTGTCCAAAAACAAACATCCATCTCGAGTCGAGACAAGCTCCACTAATGAAGAGCGACCCCCATCTGAAACGCAGCAGCTGTCGGCATTTGGAGCGGAACCAATCGGGGGACTTCGGCAAAATTCGGCAGTGACTTCGTCATCGGCTATCCCCTACGAGTTTTTCACGCTCGGGCCTCTTTTGACAATGCCCAGCGTTTAAGGGTTGCTGCTACACTTGTTTGTTTGTTCCCTACCGACACGGCTTTATCACCCTATAGTATTTATTACATATTAATGGTTATTTAGATTCATTGTTACGCCCCGACAGTATGCTCGAATTTATGGCAGTGCCAAATATTGAATGGGACCCTCAATGAATGTAAAGAAAGGCGTTCTATTGTTGGATAGTAATTATGTGATATAATTTCGGGCTTTGATTTATAATTTTGGCAATGTGTATATTTTGTAAAAGACATGACCTTTCATTTTTTCTGACCTTATAGCGTCCGTAATCATTTGACAAAAACAACTTTTCCGATCATTTGGCTTAAAATTTTTAACCCTAAAATGCAGTGGTATCCGAATATTACTTCGAAATTAACGTAAAAATGCTTTCTACATTCGACAAAACTCAAGGTAACTCAAACATTGAATACCATAAAACGACGTACCCGAACAAGTCCAACAAAGACTCATAATAACCTTATTTTTGCGTCAACCTGCCAGACGTAAGACAAACACGAAAACACTATCAACTGCAATCGAATTAAGGCATTTTTAGCCGCAAATTGGATTACAAGCTGTCTGTCTGCATTTTTTTCTATCCAAACAGAGCATTAGCGTCATTAACGTCGGACTATTTGCAGGCTTAATGCAATTTTAATTATAAAAGGCGAGGCTCGCCGCAAATTGCAAGCGATGCATTCAGATTGTTATTTTTCTGAGAGCTTTTAACAAATTAAAAATATGTATTTGCGTATGTGTGCGGAGGATTTATTGTTAGCGTTATTTTTTTTTTGTAAAATGTTAATGCGTGATCGCGGAAATGTCGCTTAGATAGTGAAAAATGGTTGTCCATTTTAACCACCAACTACTAGTACTAAGTGCATTAATTAAAAACATACATGAATGCACGTTTATGGAATTATAATGGACACTACACACACCATGAAAGTACTTGATCGAGTCCATAGGCACCCACAAATTAGACACCAATTCAAACCGTAATATAGGTTTAAAATAAAAATAAAATGCAAAGTCACGTCCGAATCGTTAATCAAGATTTGTATGAAACTAAATCATACGGGGACCGTGTCGGATATTTATAATTTTAATTTACTACTCAGGTCCTTTTGACCCTAGAGCGAATTGCTAGTGTTAAATTTGTGTAATCATTTTTATTTTATGCGTAGTGTTGTCTTGCTTTAATGACCAACTTGCATATATATCATATCAACAAGGATCCATGATAATACAAAACCAATTATACAACGTGTAACGTTAAATGCGCAAAACCTGAAAATAGTTTGATCAGAATAACGAGTAGAATCAATTGAACCACTTTTTAATATAGGTCACATTTTTCAAAAAAATCTTCATTAAAAACGTTGCCGCGTCTATTTATTAGTAGGTCAAGCCATCCGGCGTGCAGCGGCCCGGTGACGACTTCTCCCTCGATAGAGAGTCGTCGCAGACGCAAGAAACGATCAGAATTGCCAGTAAAACTAAATCAGCACATAAAACCTTTACTTTTGTTTTAATGATTTTTTTTTCTCTGAAATAGGTCAATTTAATTAAAAATCAGTTGGGGTGTCTGAGGTTTTGCGCATTTAACGTTACACGTTGTATAAAAAAAATTAACCTACTTAAGTCAATTTTTTATTAACATTATTATCTATTGCAAAAACCAACAACTAGTTACGCGTAAGCTAAACGGTATTGACCCATACTTTCATTAATTGCAGTACTCAATAATTAAATCTTTTTTTGTACCTACACACCCGCCACTTTGCCCGCTTGAAATTAATAGGTACTTCTCATTACCAAAACTCTCAAATAGTAGATTCCGTTTTACTTGACTTTTATAAGTAGATACTTATAATTATAGCCGATACGTTACTATCTATTCTTGCGTGAAAGAGAAACACGTCCATCCATCCATCCATTTTTATAATCTTTCATGTTTATAATATTGTTAGGATTTAGATGGTTGATGGTTGACATTGAGTCATAGTCATTCATAACATGAATAAAATAACGCATCGTAATACTGGTTATCACAATTAGTCAAAAAACAGATTAATATCTTGTATAATTTATCTTTAAAACATGCCTGATAACGGCGCGGCGCTGTGATCAATACACGGATAAAATTATTTACAACTATACTGATAGTCAAAGATTTTAGTTTATCGGTAAGTTAAATACCTAGTTATGCACTTTGGACTAACTTGTGATTTATCTGTCACAGGACTACAACGCAACTGAAAATTTATTGCAATCTACATAAATATTTAAGAAGACAAATAAATGGTATTCACACACATATATTATATACACACTACACACACACCCCCACACCCCCCACACACCCCCACCCACGCCCAAACACACACAAACGCCCCCATGCACATTCACACACCTGTGCCCCCTATTTCTAATTTCCAATTTATTTTTATTTTTTGTTTCATCCTGGCTGTATTGTAATTTGTTCCAATTTTATTTTATTTTCTATTTTTATTTTATTTTACTCCACTCACTATTGTAAAATTAATACTGTTTTAATTTAATTTTTAATCTAAATTTGTTTTTAATCCTGATTTTATTTTATTCGAATTCTGTTTTTAGATTTAATTTAATATGATTTAATTTGCTTTTATTTTAATTTTATTCTCTAATTATATTTTTAGTGCATAATTAAATGCTTAATGTAAATTACTAAACTTAATTTTAAGTATTATAATTTTTATCACCTTTTTGCTGAACTTGCCCAACTGTAACCCAAATGGAAGAAGTCACTGGCTCCTGAAATACAGGTATTCTAACCTAGCTCTGGAGCCAGGGTCTCACATTTTTCTGTACCTGTTTTCATGGCAATAAAGAAATTTATTATTATTATTTATTATTATTATTATCTTCAAAATTATGAATAATGTTTTAATTTGAACAGATATGGATTTAATCATAGCTTGTATATTGCCTACGTACTTTGGTAATTTAATTTTATAAGAGATAAGTAAGTCTTTACCTAGAGATTGACTCGAAAGACCAATTACTTTTAAATAATCTGTGCCTAAAGGACCAAATATTTTTATAACATTAATTACCATGTCATTTAAAAAAAATCTTAACATTTATAATTATTTAGTAAATGTTCCTAAGCAAAATGTTGTATTTTTTGTAACGATTTCTTGCCCATTCTTCTCCATTCAAAACAACCTTTAACAAAATGTAAAGTGGTGTAGTCAACATTTACAAGAAAATAAAATGCGATGCGATACTTATCAATAACAAAAATTATGCTAATTGCTATCAAACTCAGCCATCTTTGAGTAGGTACGTCGAAATTCTTAGTACCACTTTACATTCATAGTTCATAGATAAAGTAAAACCTCTGTAGTACGTGACCGAACACGAATTTATTAAATCTCTCATAAGTAGGTAAATATGCATAAATCAAATGTTATCATTCGCTTGTAATACCTTTTATCAATCGTAATAATATGATTTTAATACCCTTTATCGGTTAAGATTAGCAAAATCAACGATTGTAAATAACCCACCACTGTCTTAATGATTTCTTTTATTTGACTCACTCATACACAATAAAATTCTTTTATCACTATATCACCTGTGTTTCACACTAAAAAATATGTGATCTTATTGGTTGTTAGACATTATTATAATCTTTATGTCATTTTTGTAGAGGCGTCCGGCTTAAAGCATTAAATGGTATTGACGTCGGTTCCTAATTGCTGGTGATCAATAAAAATCATAAAAGGATTGAGGAGTCATATTGTAATAAACAGAATAAAACAAGCTGCACTCTTTTTATAAAGACTGGTCCTAAATGAACTTAAATAGAGAGAAATGGAAGAAGAGTGGGAAAGCGTTTGTCGAGTTGTGGGAAAAATCCAGGCCAATAATTATAATAAAAGACATAACTACGCTAGCAGCAGAGTCTAGCAAATGCCGTAAGACTTAAGTTGACAGTACCTATTTACTTTTTATCCAGACAGCCATTCTATTCCATTGGCAGTTGAAACGAAACATTTAAACAAAGAAAAAGTTATGTAAGATTATTAGACTCTTAGGACCATTTTTATGAATATTCTTTATCTGTAATATAATCATTAATTATGTTATGTTTTTATGTGTAAAAAATGTTAAATGATAAAACTATACGATGTCACATTATATTTATCATATTATAATATGTCGAATATTTCAATGGCTGTTCCAATTAACGATCATTCGGGATTTAGCCAACCACTACGTAACGCAGACGGATTTGCGAAAGCGGTATGAATCATAATAATAATATCAGTCTATTTTTTCGCACTGCATGACAAAGGCTTCTTCTAATACAGAGAAGACATGAGCATTGATCACGGTGGATTAGCGAATTCAGACTTACATTAAAGTACTTTTGCCTGTAACTTCGTCTACGTGATTCTTCTTACGAATCCCTAATTATTTTGATAATAACCTATAAAAATCCTATTATTAGCGAAAGCATTTTTAGAATCGGACCAGTAGTTTTGGAGATTAGCACGTTCAAACAAACTCTTCAGCTTTAATATTATAAAATGGAAAACGTCATATTGGAACTTAACCATCCTCTGTTGCGAACCCCTATCTTCCTACATAAGCGGCGGACGCCTTAACCACTGGGCCAACATGAATCATAAGCCAAGCCTAATCTTTTTTTCCAATTACTAATCGGTGCATTTACAAAATGACGTAAGTCTCTTGTTAGTAATAAAGGCGTGTAAGAAGAAACGGGGGAACTTCAGGATAATCTAGTTAAAACTCAATTTACCTGATTTGAAAATGAGCGAAGAATTTTCAGGAATTGAAACGTAGGTACTGGACTTGATGATTTGATTTAGTAAACGAAAGAGGCTAATACAATTGAGATAGATAAAATAGAATATGAGGTGTATGGAACATCAACACTTTTACCATGGTGAAGTTCTTCGTCGAAAAAAACAAAAGAGAAACACCTACACGGTCAAAATACCTGGAACAGCTGATTGTTGATAACAAAGAATGTTATCTCTGGTGGGTCTAAAATCATGTTCTGAATCCACTGAAAAAGTTTTTGTATACCTGACTACCTGTATACGTGGACGCAGTCGCGGGCAGATACTAGTACCTAAAATATTTGTAAACATAATTATTCTATCTTTATCGATATTCTACAATAAAATCAATTAAAACTGAAACCAGCCCATTGCGCAAACATCACAAAAAATCTACCAAAATTAAAAAATCATTATAGCTATCGCTAAACCTCGGGTGTAATCTCATAGGATTTGTTGCTGTAATCCATTTCGGTGTGGATTACTAATCAAAGTTATTACGCGAAGGTCTACGATTGATTACAGCGAGTTGTTCTACTATGCTTACGGGCATAACGGTGTAACTCGAAATTTTCTGAAATTACGAGCTATTTCATAGTTTAGTTTGTTGCAATTTGTAAGTGTAAAAAAAAAGAAAACCATACCCTCAACTAGTGGGTACGTTTACAAACATGTAAACTCACATACATAAAAAACCAGACCCAGAACAACTGCCTGTAGGTCATACAAATATTTGTTACGTTCATGAATCGAACTAGCAACATGCAGCGCATCAGCCATTCGCTCAGCCACTGCGCAAAGCGTATCGTTTGGTATAAAGCGGTTGTTAAGTATTTATTAGAAAGAAGATAACTATGTCCTCTGTACTGGGTATAAAAAGACATATCACATACTGTCCATCCAACTACAAAATTATGTTTTGCTTAATGTTGCTTACATTGAGCAAAACATAATTTTGGCTTACAAAAATAACGTAATAAAATATTGGAACTTTCGTCTTCAATATTTCCTGACCATAAGGTTCCTAGTGATGATCCAGAGCAAATATCGAACAAATCGGCTTCTTAAAATGTTCATACACGCATTATATAATAAAGTATATGTTACTCTGTCATGCAATCTGTATGCACCTGTAAACACTTCACTTTTCATCATCTGCGCAATAAAAGAAAATAAATAACTCACGTTACCTTCAAACCTATCTATTTTGACATGTGCCACTGTTAAATCGGCGGGCGATATATCCATAATATTACCTATTGATTTCGTTATCAACTCTTATTATCTTTACGGCTCTGTTTTTACAAAGAAATATCTTTCAACCTTCAAAATGCTGCTTATTTTGTCAATGTCAGTAATACGAAGCTTGGTAATTGATTGTCCAAATTGTGTAAATCACGTAGTTAACATATCCCGGCATGAGCTGATGAATGAAAGCCGGCTTGGCGGCTTGTCAGTTGGTGTGTCGTCAACTAAGGACAGATTTAAACACTGCTACGTCACATATCAATGGTATTAACAATGTCACTTTATTCTCAGCGATAAATATGATAAATCTGGTCTTTCGGTACGATCTAAGAAATGCGGTATCGACGACGGGGATTATGGTGGTCACACCTAGAGTTTTGGGAAGATATCATGGGCACGTCACGTTTATGCAGCCGATAAAAGTTATCAGAGAAAATTCCAGATTTTAAATTCGAAAAGAGAAATGCACGTAATTGTTATCTCAATTTGGCTTTTCCACATCAGGAAAAATGTTTGGTAGGTATTCAAGTTAATACCATCTTTTATGAACACAAAAAACTTATTATTGAATTACATTATTATACTACTTAAGATAATGTCATAGTGTGTACGCATTTAAACTTGAAAGATGTGATGACATTGCTATTTAGTTGATAAGTCAATAGACTTTAAAAAATACACGTCTCCATATTTTGCAAAAAATACTTATAAAGGACCAAAAGTTTTATAAGACTTGGTCCTTATAACCGCAAATTAAATAGCCTGAACACAAATTGTGTTGCTTTAAAAAATCAACAGTGAATCAAAATTTAAATAAATCATAACTTTAATCATAGCTTTTTCCATTGTTCCATTATTTCTAAGTTCTTTATTCATTAACCTCTACCTCAGTAAGGTTATCAACACTAGGGTGACCCTGCGCTATCTCGGCGGCGCCTTTGTATGCGTGCCCCGATTTCTCTTCTTAATGTTTCTAGGAATTATTTGCTGAAACAATAGCACGCTTCATGTTTGTGATGCATACCAACTTAAAAGTGCAGTTCAATAAAGCACTTTCAAATATCAACTCTGCATTCAAGGGTTAAGGTTTAAAATAGCGCTTTAATACTTGAATTAAATGCCGTTTGAATGTTTGTTTGTCTGTAAACGTTGACGAAACCGCGGTGTCTTTGAGATTAAACTCTCGTTTGATAATTGCCAGTCAACAAAGCGCCAAGATTTGTGATTATGACCAGTTTACAAGGTTTATTTTTTAATGGCCCCTCGTGTGTGATTGAGGTTAATTTCACAAACTTAATGCTTGCTAATAAAACATGGATTGTTTGAGAAAATGATGCTAATTGGACAGTGTTTTTTTGGTGCTTTGGCCTTAAAAAATGACGTTTACTGTATTATTTCTAGACATTTCTTTCATTTGAGCTGACACTTTATTGCTAGTCCCATAAAGTTATAACTTCAGCTACATTTTGATTCACTAGCACGAAAGCCTCACTCAACAAACACAGTAGGCAGTAGATTTTTGAGATTAGTCACCCCACCAAGCTTGGCAAACAAATAACAAAACAGAATAATGTCCAAAGAGACAAACATCAAACAATTGCTACGAGCAAAAGTCACGCCAACAAAGGTTATCAAGACTTGGCGCGACTTGGCCGGACTTGGCAAACAGTGTAGTGAATAATAGGGTAAACAGTCAAGCGGTGTCGTGACCGCTTGGCAAATATTGACGGTTATACCTGGCACGAATTTTACCCTTTGATTGATCGAGCATTGTGGTTAAAACTTGGCTATTTTGTAATTTAGAATCGCATGTCGCGTTTGAAGGGTTGAGTGTCACTTGATTTTACTTGGAAATTGTATTAAACCTGGAATTGTGAACGGTTTATGGTGGGTTTAGTTGCATCATTATAGTTAGTGGACAAATAATGGGATCATTTCAAATTCAATTTTACAAAGAAGACAACGTTAATTATATTTTAGTGATGGGATTTCTTAGTTTAAGCAGCATTCAAGTTTTCTGAATTTACTTATTATTATACTTCATAAAATCTAATAGAATACTCGGTGGAAGGCACTTCGTGATGCTTTTTACCATTGATTCAGTTCATGATTGTAGGCCCTCCAGTGTTAATGTTTTTACCAGTTGTTCAACAATACATTAATCAACTCTTCTAATAACTGGCGAAATGTGGGTGTACTAATGGGTACACCTCTGCCTAACCCTTCAGAGATTACAGCGTGATGTTATGTACATTATATACTACTGTACTGCATTGCCAATGCTTGATGTAATATACAGTTGGTGTACTTTATTAAATAAATAAATACACTTCTCTATCTGATTATAAAAATTCTATGAAGTCACATAATAGATAACATTCATTGAAAAAATCTAAAAAAGTAGATAAGACACAATTGCGTTGTTAATTCAGTAAACTTTGTTCTTACTTTGTTGTTGTGACTGACATCTTTATAATAATACCGGCCTTACTGTCCAACTGCAGGGTAAAGGCCTCTTCTCATACAGAGAAGGCGCGAGCATTGATCATCATGCTTGCTCAAAGCAGATGGGTGATTTCAGACTTATATTAAATAGTACCAGGTTTTCTTACGATGTTTTCTATCACCGATGTCGGTGATCTTCAAGGTAAACTTAGAAAGTTCATATGTAATAAAAAGTTATATTGGTGCTTAACCAATGGGTCATGCCATGACGATTTTTACTAAAATACTAGCTAATCCAACGAACTTCGTACCGATTTTTTTTTTAAATTTTCTTCATAAACCTTCTCCTTACATACAAAACATAACAAACACAACAAAAAAAGAAGCCGTTCACGCGTGATGCAGTGACCAAGGGAAATAGGGATTCATTTTTTTTATAATATAGATCAACACTGGATTTCTCAACCCTAATTAAGTAACTCCTGAATCAATGGTTTGTTTGTATCACTATACAGGGTCATTAAAAATATGCCAGAAACCTGAAAAGGTGTCATTGGACGCCTCATTATGAACAACTTTTCCTATGAGACAAACCCTGAAATCATGAAAAAAAAATCAGCTGTTCCCTACAAAAATGTTTTGCAATAAAATCATAATGTATGGAACAGCTAATTTTTTTTTAATGATTTCAGGATTGGTCCCATAGTAAAAGTTGTTCATAATGATGAGTACAATGACCCCTTTTCAAGTTTCTGGTATATTTTCAATGACCCTGTATATCCCTTTCACCACGCATATTTGGAGCTATATCTAAAATTTCACTTCCACTTTCAAATATTAAAGTTTCCTCCTTATTTGACTAAACACTGAATATATCATCATAATCCTAAATCGAAAACTCGTGTCACAGAAAGATGTTTCACTGGAACTGGCCCCACACAATTTGTTCGTTTTAAACACCCAGCCGTTATCTGGTCGACTAATGTTTGCTTACCAGGGTACACATGTCCAAATCGGATTTACAACACCGAGACAACTGTGTGGAGGGTCAGCAATGAAAAGATTTTTATTTCTTGGGAGATTTTTTTAAGCCAAAATATTGTTAATTATAAAGAGTTTATTTGAACGTGCTAATCTCAAAAACTACTGATCCGAATTGAAAAAATCATTTTACGTTAAAAAGCGCGTTTATTGAAGAAGCTTTTAGGCTTGAAACAATACGCTGTGACATACGGGAGCCGACCAATACCTAATAGTCAAAGATAGAAATTAGCGCTCGTGAGACAGCGGTGTATTTTTAGTGAGTGATAAAACACAGAATATTGAATACTGAACAAATGTAATGTTTCTTTTTATCTAATCACGTTATTATGTTTTTTCTTTTACAAAAAAAGAACCGCCACTTTTAACTAAGCTGTTATTATTGAGATTAATACAACAGTAAAGTGTCAATTCCTTTTTTAAATCCACAAGCCAAAACATGTCCAACATTAAGCCTATCAACATAAAATGGCTACCACCCATAAAGTTATAAATAAACTCATAACACCACACTAATTCTCTATCCCTACCTTATCTACATCGAAATTTGTTCGACACAAAAATTACAAGCATCATAACATGCATGTTTAAACTGTCGATATAGGATATCGATATCGTTATCTTGCTCCTTTGTCGTACCGCCAAAATCAAAGTCATAAAACAACGTAATTTTGCCAGTGATACCGAGTTGACGTATCGATAAGATAATGTCAACCCTAAATCTGAAGCCGTGGGATTTAGACACCAAATGTTATTGGAGTTTCTACTGGTTATTAAATGTTGGGTATTAGTTTTAGGTCGTTTTATGTGGCCTGCATTGTAATATAGATAGTGGACGCTGTTTTGAATGAGTTTGACGTCAGTTTTGTTGATGAATAACTTGGTGACAGTACTGAGGTAAGTAGAGGTTTAGTCGGCGTTTGAGGCGTCCCGATTTTTAATTTGAAATTGAATGTTCGACACGGAGCAGGCACTGTTCTTTTTGTGGTTTTTCGACGTTCCAGTGGGAATTTTGAGCTTTCGTATACTGAGTTTTAGAGGAATTATTAAAAGCAGGAACAATAAGAGGATTATAAACCCACTTCTTGTTTCAGTGTTTTATTATAACCCGCTTTCATAGAATAAATCTCGATTTTTTTACTTGAAGGATTCAAAATCCCAATATTTCGCCAGTTTTAAGTCCAATAAAGATTGAATATCCAGATATTCTGATAATAGTCCTGGAAGGATACCAGGATACATCCAGGATTTACAAGAAGTGCACTGTCAGGGACATATTCATTTCAAAATCAACCCCTAAGCGGGTCAAAAGTCGGTTTCTGGCAACAAAATTGCTGGTACCAGCCTATTTTAGACTAGCCCGTCACTTCCGCGAATTCCTAATTTGTTTTATAATTAAAGAGTCTATCGCACACAGAAATAACGTAGCTTCTAAGAATTTTCAGAATCTGAACAGTAGTTCCACAGATAAGGACGTCCAAACAAAGAAATAAACTTCTTTCAGTTCTACCTTTAGATTGACTACCGCAAATCATCTGTCATTTGTTTCAAGATCGAGACAATCCTTAGGTAATCTGTTCGGGTGCTTTCATTCATTTGTTGCATGGCAATATTATCAGCTTTGTGAAGATACGAGTACATCATCTATTTGGCGGAACACTTGAGATCTTGATAAGTTGGCGGCAAACACAAAGGTGCGCAAGAGAGGTGATTTCGTAAAGAGATCATTGGCTTATATGACGTTTTGTATCGCTCGCTTTGACGTGTTGCAAATATGGATTTTTGACGTTTCCTTTTCTCTATATGGAAAATGCTGCAATGTTTGGCTCTTGGCTAATTTTCCACTTGTAAGTACATGGTGTTGTACAGAGACCGTTACGGTTTACTGTTTAAAGAGATTGGCTGGTTTAGCCATATCCAACCTTTTTATTAGTTCAAACTACTATGTGAAAAAAAATACTCTTAATAAGAAAGTATATGATAGTCTGTCACGAAAGCTGACAGGTCTTGTCAGTTTAGAACAAAATATAAAATAATAATTTCAAAGTACAATCATCTTGAATATATTTAAGATTTTATATTAATTTAAGCTAAATCGCCTGGTAACCTTCCTGACTCACTGTTAAGTTCTTTCAAATTTAGAACAGAGTTTCTCATTTCTCCTTCTACGTTATAAACTTTTAAAATAAGGTTGAATATTGCTTAAAGTCTCTACAGTACTTTAAAATATAATTGCAAATGCAATGATCTTGAGCAAATGAATGAGTCTTACCTCTCACTGGGTACGGAGTCTCATGGCTCTGTGGGGGTGGTGAGAGCCTGGGTTCTGATCGACTGGCAGACGCCCCCCAGAGAGACTGGCACAGCGTATTCCTTAACGCTTCACTTGCTGTTTTTCCTGGTAAAGAAGAAAGATAGGGTTAATCATGGAATCATTATAGAAAGTAAGAAAGAAAATGTTAGAACCCAAAAGTTAATTGAATTTTTTTTTTTATGGTTTATGGAGATTGTTTGCTGTATGCACAATTTTATTTATAATGATAAAATAAAATCTTGCTAACATGACTGTGCTACTTTGTAAAAATCTCCCTTTGCTTAATTTTGGTGAGGTGTGCTGTCAATAGTAACCTAGCCTAGTAACTTAGCCTTGGTAGTATTACAGTTCACTTCAGGCTCACTTCACCTGAATTCATCGTGGGACATTAAACAGAATATTGGCTGATCAAAATTTTGACGAGCCAATACCTTCCAAATGACAGTAATGATAGTTGTGTTGTAAAATAAATAAGGCATCCAAGAAAAATCCATGAAATGCATTGAAAATCAACGACTAAATGGACAATGAGGGTAAACCGGTCAATATTCATCAGTAGGGCACTTCCTCATTACGGTGTCACCGTAATTACACGAACGCCAGCTTAGTGACTCACGCGCATCTGCCTGGTCTATGTGGAAATTGATCTGGAGTTTTTATTTCGTATTTGTCTAGGAATTCTGCTTCTTTTGCAACAGCTAGATATTTTTTTTTTGTAAATGACATTAGAAGTTCCTTTTAATGGTCAAATTGAAATAAATGATTTGACTTTGACTCTGACAACATGAGCTGAGAGGAAATAATTTTACCAGCCAGTAGTAAGGATGGCAGGGATTGCCTTTCCAGAAAGCGTTTTAAAAATCATTGAATCTCTTATGTTTCTTTGTCTCTTACTGTCGTCTTCTTTCATTTATATATTTTTATTGTATTGTCTTTTAATTAAGTGTAATTAGTGTTATGAATTTTTGAAATTTTGTTTTTTTGTCTTTGGTCTCATTTTATTTTATTGTGGAAAAGTTGGGTTAGTGTTTTGTTTTATGTGTCTGTTTAAATATTATTTAAAATTTTATACAAGGTATCTGAGTTAAATACACCTCTTAACCCTTGATCAGGGCCAGCCCTTATCTGTTGTCTGACTACAACATGAAAAATAATCCCATTAAAAAATCCCTCGTGGAGAGTCGATCCTGAAGTTACTAACGAAATTAATGTATTGTCATCCAAACAGAACGAGTATACAAAATTCCAACGTGATAACCCAAGTTGAAATCGTCCAAAATTAGCTTACAAGATTCCACCTAAACATACCAACATGCCAAGAAAAGAATGAAACAACACACTATCTAGAACTTATACTTATCTAAGGAATAACACTTCAATCAATCTTAATTAAAGGTTCTAAATATAGAGGAAGAGCAAACATCGCGCGAAGCTTATAAACAAAGTGTTGATCCAGTACTGTAGGAGTCGAAGTGGTTAGTGAGGCGCTAATATGGCGCTTAGTAGCTTGTATGTGGAGAGTAATAATGTCCTGTCGAAATATGGCTCAGTCATAATTCGTCGTTGGATGTTATAAAATTAGAAAAGGCCCATATCCTGTCCAGAATTTACAACTTAACATGATTAATTTGTTGTGTCCCACTGCTGGGTAAAGACTTCTCTTCCTTTTTTAAATTTTCCTCTGATTTTTTATCAAAACGTGCCACATCTTTACGATAGGATTCCGCCATTTTCTTCATTGCCTAACGCGCCCGCACATTACAAGACTATTTCTTTTTGCGTTCGTTCCAATTTGGGTTTTTGGTATAAGTACCATGTAAGCATTCATATGCATTTAGTAAAACTCGGATATTTTTACATTACAAACAGATACTTCAATTTTATTTGTTTTTCATAAAACAAAACTATCATTCAGCTCATGTAACTTAACTATTGTTTATTCTGAAAACAGAAAAATAAAGAGTTATTTCTGTTGTCTGATTCTGTTTTGCCGTTCTTCGATCGCTCTTGCGTTAAAAATATGTACCTACCATGTGCCCTTTCTCCCAGCCACACCATTTTAGCGGCCCACTTAACATCAAACAATTGAATGTTTGTCTTATCAATGAAATGGTCAGTCATGATTTGGCTCATGCCCTCAGCACCACGATGGTAGCAAGTCACAAGACGACGACTCTATTGCATCCGTACACTTTCTTCAAGCGTGATATTTATTATCGTCTTCATTAATTCTGGGAAGGGGAATGAAAAGTAATGAGGTTTTAGTTGGGTTTTGCTGTAGACTGTTCGAATGCTTTAGAACATTTTTACTGTATGTAAAATGTTTTTGCATGACGTTTTGTTCCAAATTGACTTGATTTTCTTAACGTCATAAAGTTCATCTTAACGTCATAAAGTTTAAAAAATAAATGTTAAAAGCCATACACACTCAGTGAAAATGTCAAGTGTCTCTACCCAGTGACAGACAGACAACTGAGCCTTAGTAAAGGCAGTCCTTATGTACAGAAATAACCCTAAAAGAACCAAAAAATAGAACGTACCTCTGCTATTGTAAGTAAATAGTATAGATTTTTAAAACAATAATTCTACGTCTTGCATAACAATCTTCAATAAACAAGTAAAAATGATGATTTTACATCGATTATATCGTGAACAATTTCAAAGGGATTATCGATAAGAATTATCTGTACATGTATTTAGGTAATCACTGCTGTTGTTACAAGATATTAACACTATCGATTACATTTATTCCATGTAATTCTGATAGGAAGCCTGATTAAGTTTTTTTTTTTGTACCTATGTTTTTATTATTTAATTACTGTTTGATGTTTCGCTACTTGCCTATGTGGTATTAACAATTCTGTCTGCATTTTGCTTGCAACAAAAGTTTGAAATGATAATAAGAAAAACTAGCGATTGCTCGCGATTTCGTCTGCTTAGAATTAAACCAAAAATCTAAAAATTGAATAAAAAATATTCTATGAGTTATGCTAGATCAATATCTATATTATGTGTGTTCAATTTCAGCTAAATCCGTTTAGCCGTTTAAGTGTGAAAGAGTAACAAACATACATGCATCCATCTTTACAAACTTTTGCACTACTTCCGCCCGCGACTGCGTTCGCGTCAAAGTTAGTATATTATCTCACGAGAACCGTATATTTTTCTGAAGTAGCTTATATATTATATGCTATTCCAGACTATAGTCTATTTCTGTACCGAATTTCATCCAGATCCATTCAGCCGTTCTGGCGTGATTAAGTTACAAACATCCATCCATCCAAACGTTCGCATTTTTTTTGTACCTTATAATCTGAGCCTTATAAGATTTCTAAACTACAACAAAGTCTACTTACTTCCATTGTGGAGTCTTCATAGTACACTGGAAACCATACGACCCCATTTTCTGGTATCAAGCGTGACCTTCGTCAAATATTCATAGATTTGATACTTTAGGTACGTAACGTATTATCGGTCGGTAATAAACAAATAAAAACTTTATTGTTACTGTAAATATAGACTAAGGACGTACGATACGTGCGTAGAAGGCAATTTTTCATTGGTGGTTATAAAAATCATTGATATACTGCGTTACAATTTTTTGGTAAAGAGGCCACTACTAGATTTATTTAAGCTAATATTGCTACTGTGTTCAATAATACCAGTCTATCATTCTTCCACCGTAGACCTCTTCTCACCCTGCCGGGGTTGCGGGACGTCTTAACAGGATTCCGTGGCCCCGGAACGTAAAGGGCAACAGAAGAAACAGAGTGGTTTTTTAGTCAGTAAACAGACAGTCTGACAGTCCCTTCCGCCCCGGGCAGGGCGGAAGGACTCATTTGATGATTTTTGCCACCTCAAAAAAAAAAGACCTCTTCTCATACAGGGAAGGCACGAGCATTGATCATTACGCTTGCTCAAGGCGGTTTGGCGATTTCAGACTTACTGCTTGATAGCGTGATGTTATCATCACACACAAAAGAGCTTTTCCAATCGAACTGGTAGTTAAATCAAAAAACTCTTCAGCTTTATCATAATAGTATATACACTCTTTTGCAAAAAAAACGGGCACCTAAGGAAATTTACGTTCTAAGGTCGATTTGAGTTAATTAAATGAAATTTATTTCTTTGACGTAGTCTGTATACTTATAATCGTGTAAATTAATGCGCATGAAGTGAATTCGGGCAATTAAAAGAAAAAAAAACGATGGATTCTTTAAAACCGATGTACACGCCCAAACAATAAGAAGTGGTCGGCAAATAAGACAAGATTTTTTTTTACTTTTTTTAATTAAATAAAGTTACAAATGTAAAAACCTAATAACGAGTGTGACCTCCTCTTGCCAAAATCACAGCTTGAATCCTTCTGGGCATGCTTTCCACGATGTTTTTAATAACGTTTTGAGGAATACATTCGCACTCTTCTGCAATGACTCTTTTTAGCTCCCTGATGTTTTGTGGAGCAGGTTGCACTGATCTTACCCGTCTCTTTAGAACATCCCGGACATGCTCAATTGGATTGAGGTCAGGACTTCGAGCTGGCCAATCTAAACGACGGATCCCAACTTCTTGCATGTACGCTTCCACGTCGCCAGAACGGTGCGGGCAAGCATTGTCGTCCATAAAAATGGAATCTTCCCCAAGTGCAGTCAATGTGGGTTGTGCATATGGAAGTAGGACTTCCATTATGTACCGGTGTGCATTTAATGTTCCATTTTCTATGAAAACTAACTCCGTACGCTCCGTCGAATTAATTGCTGCCCAAAACATAACGGAGCCTCCGCCATAAGGAGTGATTTCTTCGAAACACACTTCCGCATAGCGTTCCCGTGGTCTTCGCAGCACTCGCCGGCGTCGGTCCTCTCCACACAAAGAGATTCTAGCTTCATCAAAAAAAAATCCTTTATTCCAGTCCCCAGAGTCCATGAAGCACAGTTCCGAGCAAACTGAAGTCGAGCAACACGGTGCTCACGGAGTAATTTAGGGCCCCGAGCTGGGCGGTAACTCCTGATATTGGCAGCCAAAAGCCTCCTCCTGACCGTCCACAAGCTAACTTCTACTCCTCTTACTTCTTCAAGGCTCTTCTTCAGGTCCACACTTGACGCCTTACGATTCCGCAACGCCTGACTCACCAAAAAGCGGTCATCTCTTGGTTCTGAGCATCGTTTTCTTCCCGAACCGGGTCTTCTTTTGACCGAACCGGTCTCTTGATACCGTTGCCAAGTCCTCTGGACAGTTGAACGACTCACATTTAGCCGCTGAGACACGTAAAGTTTGCGAACAACCTTCTTCAAGTAGGGCTATAATTATACCGGCCCTTATCGCTTTAGATCACTCATATCAAAAAGTGGTATTTAATGTAAAAAGAAAGATTAAATTGTTTAATTTGCAGAAAATATCCAAAAAGTTTAAAAATATCGTAATCAGTTAAAAATCGTTTCAGCAATTCGCGCCATTAGTAAAGCAATTTTAGAATAATCCACAATAATAATTATTTTTATTTTATTAATTTTAAAGGAACGTAAAGAATCATGCCAGGATGCTTCAAATAACATGCCAATACATCGTCAAATTAATAAAACCTATTTCTTGTTCTTCTTTATTGAAGTAAGAAAAAAATCTAAAGTGCCCGTTTTTTTTGCAAAAGAGTTTATAACTTGCGAAAAGTTGTATCGTGGGGTCTAGAATCCATCATAAAACGTTACAATGTCCCTTCCATCGGTTATATCCAAAGTACATCACACTCGCAATTTTAACTAGGGTCGCCTGGCGCCAGTGAATCGTTCTCTTCCTTTCGAGCACTGATTGTCTCACTTACAGCCATCCGTATGTAATCATCACGTGGCCGGCCATCCATCTGCATTAACGGACAAACAAACTGACGGGAAGATAGAACAATAGATCTTATTAGATATGTGGAGAAAATCACGCTTGTAGCAGCTGATAGGTTAAATGCAGTTAGTACAGTGTCAACTGGAATTCTGCATAGACAGATATATTATTCGCAATGTAGTTGTTTATGGTTCTAAAGGAAATCTTTATGGGCCACATTAATGATAATAGGTACATACAAACATACATTTACGCCTTTTTTGCAAAAGGGTAGGCAGAAACCACGCAGGGGGAGGCTCTAGGGAGACCTACACTGATCTTATTGGTGAGATTTTTTAAGCACACGTCTGGTCGTGGCTCTAAGGACACCAGTACGGATTTACCGTCGTGATCAATCGCGAATTGGCGATTTCAGACTAATATGAATTACTAGCTGTCCGCCGCGGTTACACCCGCGTCTTTGGTTACTGCTCCGCTCCCGTAGGTCGTAGCGTGATGGTATATAGCCTATAGCCTTCCTCGATAACTAATCTATCTAACACTGAAAGAATTTTTCAAATCGGACCAGTAGTTCCAGAGATTAGCGCGTTCAAACAAACAAACAAACAAACAAACAAACAAACAAACAAACTCTGCAGCTTTATAATATTAGTATAGATAAGTCCAGGTTTCTTCACGGTGTTTTCCTTCACTGATGTCAGTGATGCCTAGCTAGTGCCTGATAATTACCTTTCAATAAGAATTTTGTGCATGTCTGTAAGTGATGTATTTACACAGTATTAAACGTTTGAATACTAAACTTACTTTATGTTTATCTCTGTAAATATGTTGTTAGTGTGCTTAGTAATACTCGGCGTAAGTTCGACAACACTCAAAACATCCAAAAACGTACACCACACAGAAAAACCGCGCCTAATCTAAAAGCCCTTCCAAATGAATTAGGACCGACAGGATAAGAACAGTAACTAAGTAAGTGGCAAGGACAATCAGTGCAGAGGAAGAGAGCGATTCGGTGGCGCCAGCGACTGTTAAGGTCGTGAACATCTAACAGCTATGGTTGTAGGCATCAAATTGGGCACGTACTTTAGAACAACCGCTACGTTAAAAAGCATGCGGACTTAAGGACCAGAAATTTGCTTATGTAATATCTATACTGGTGAAGACTCAGGACGTAAAGAAAACTAATAATCGTACTAATATTATAAACGTGAAAGTTTTTGAAGATGTTTAGATGTTTGGATGTTTGGTACTCAATCTCACGTAAACCGTTGGATTGGATGAAAATTGGCACATAGATAAACCATTTCCTTTTTATCCCGGTACGTTTTCCTTAAGATAATAGTTCAACTTACTTCACGGAAAGTTACTTTCTACGTGGGCGAAGCCGTAAGCAGAAGCTAGTTAAAAATAATAATAGCCTTTTTTAAAAAAATCGTTGCCCCCACTCTAGTTGTTCCTGTATCGTGCGTGCGAAATATTTGTTCCGTCCGGGAATTAAATACGCGACGCGCATCGCACTACCCAATTGCTCATTCACTGCGCCAATCGTGTCGGCTTGAATCAAATTATTATCTTACAATCATCAAACCATCAGTCAAGCTTTACAACTTTATTGTAATCTTTTCTATGAAGTCACATAATAGATAACATTCATTGAAAAAATCTAAAAAATATGATAAGACACAGTTGCGTCGTTAATTCAGTAATCTTTAGTTCATTCTTTGTTTTTGTAACATCTTTATAATAATAATACCAGCCTATTATGGTCCTACTGCAGTGCAAAGGCCTCTTTTCATACAGAGAGGCCCGAGCATTAATCACCACGTTTGCTCAAGGCGTATTGGCGCCCTCTATTACATGGGACTTAAAAACATAACTGGCGAAATGTGGGTGTATTAATGGGTACACCTCTGCCTAACCCTTCGGGGATTACAGGCGTGATGTTATGTGAATCTGTAACTTCATGCACGTGAGGCAGGCGCCTTAATCGCTGAGCCATCACGACATTAAAACAATAAAAAAAATTAAGACCATCAAATGTACTCAATGCCGCCGACTGACCAACGAAATTGGTAAAATTTGGAGTACATCAATTACTATAAATAGAAATAGATCGCCACTGTGTGAACAGGGATATCTATTTTTAAATGGCCACGCCTGTCATTGCAACAATGAATCATGATGTGAAACTAGGATGTATGTAATTGTCTGTTCGTACTAAACTATTTGCTGTACAACTATTACCTAAAAAACTTTAGCTAAATCTATCGAGCATGGAAACTCACTAACCAAATATAAAATCTCGGAAAGTACTTGACCTATGAAACGCAAGAAGGTACTTAGGTAGTCTATAGGAAGGAGAGGACATCTAAAAATTTGACTTTGACTTCCACGTGGATGAAGTCGGCAAAATCTAGGAGCTAATAAAAGTCCACTGCTCTACATAGGCCTCCCCTGAAGAGAGCCACAATGGCCGGTCCTACGCTCCCCGCAGCCAGTGGTTTCCCACAACTCATATAATTTCCCGAAACCATTGATTCCTACAAAATTAATACAATGCAAGTAGCCCCCAGACCTTTACACCCATCCGAAGTCCAATCAAAATCATAAAACAAAACTGTTAAAAATTCTCCATACTCAAGTACACAGTTAAAACAAAAGACTCGCCGAACGGCGCCAATGTTACGAGAATCAATGACCGTCGTCCGGGCGAAAGCAGATCATTAAATTGACGCTCGCCACGCCAATTGTGACATCGCTTCCTGTGATGAGTGGTAGGACAAGTTATGGAATTGTAGCGGTATTGTAGGACCAACGTTTTATGAGATAGATGCAGGTTACTAAGTCAAAGAGCGTCTTAGAAGAAGCGTTGTATGTGAATTAAGGAAGCGTAACTAATGCGTATGAGAGGTTAGATTAGATGACTGACAGGTATGTAACAACATAATATGGCAGCCAGGAACTCTTAAAGTAAATAAAGAGTCTTAGAAAAACTTAAGAAAAGTGTATGCGAAGAATTAGAATTGAAAGTTAATCATAATGTGAATCAAATTCAATGCCTAAACATTACACATAACATAAAATCACGCCTGTAGTCATTGGTACACCCACATTTCGCCTGGTATGGTTAAGTCCCATGTAATACGGGGCGAGCTTATTGCCCTCAACTGGGCACAAAATCCATACTCCGAGGCTGCTACTGAGAAATTCCTGATGGAAAAACTTAATAACACTTTTCCCGACCTGGGAATCGACTCTAAGGCCTCATGCGACCACTAGACCAACGAGGCCAAAGCAAAGCCAAAGCAATTAATTCCGATTTAACCATTTTTCAGACACTTTTGAACGTCATGTTACATAATGATGCTACCGCTGTCGCTTCCAATATAAGCCTTCTAAGTGTCGCGTGCTGATTCTTCCATGTCGAAATATAACAGGGATTTATCTCAGACATTACTTTAATACGGCTCGGATCATACATTAAGTGTTTGTTAGCTTTATATCACTTATGCTGTTGCAATTTGCAATTGATACTGTCTGCGATGTTCCAATGATGCTTTAGCTTTAGTTTGTATCAAAGTGGTCTTTACTCTTTTGCTTATCTTATTGTAATACGAAAGAGATTCTGTCATCGCTAGGTCTCCGCTCTGTGACTATAGTTTTTTAAATCACAGAGAAGATTACACATTTTCTGACGTCTTTCATTTAAGATCCAAAACATTATGTTTTCTTAAAATATTATTAGGTGGATGGTCAGCGTCGTCAAAGCTGGCTCAGGAAGAGGTGGTTCGAGGTGGTGAAAGAAAAAAATATCTAAAAGGACTCGGCGGAGAACTTGCCCAGCAGTGAAACGTTACAGGCAAGTTAAAGTAAAGTTATTAAGCAGAGTTTTAGATAAAACTGGTGACATTTTTTAAATCTGATTAAGAACTTGAACGTTTTCTAGACCATTCCAAGAACAATGAAAAAAACCCAAAGTATCGTACATAATACTATATAGCTTTTAAACATCAACTAAAAGCTCCACTGCCCCAATATCTGTTTCTATTAAACAACTACAAACACTCATTAATGTATCAATCATAATCAGTTATCAAGACCACACATTAACACCTAAAATAAGAAAGCTAGATATAATATCGCATCAAATCATGTCGGCTGCCAGGCGCCTGGGGTTCGGCGCCTCAAATAACACGCGTCCGGCTACTGCGGATCGTGTGTCAGATTGTGCTTCATTGAATAATTTTCGTATTAGGTATGTCTTCTTCGAATTCGAATATCATTCTTATGGACAACGTTTTGGGATCAAAAGTTGTATCGTAATGGTTATATCATTACAGCTTTTGCTCTTTTGGATTTAAGGTTAAGATTGCTTGAAATACTCGTAGATTCCTATGATTTAAAATAATAATAATATCCGCCTAATTGTCACACTGCAAAGCAAAGGCCCATACAGAGAAGGCACGAGCATTGATCAGCACGCTTGCTCGAGGTGGATTAGCGATATCAGACATAATATACTAATTATAAGTCCAGATTTCGACACGATAGTAAAGGAAAATCCTTTACCGATGTCGGTGATGTCCAAAATAAACTTAGAAAGAAGATATGAAATAGAAGATATGAATATATAAAAAAATGATAAAAGGTTCATTAGTGCATTTCTTTGTGCAAAAAGAAAATATGAATATATCCATCTTATTTGCATCTTCAAGTTAAACACAAACAGCATCCCTAACTGAATCTAAATCACTGTATCTTAAGTCATTATGATTAATTCTTATATCACCAACTTCATCATCAAAATGACAAAATATCACTATAATACTCGTATAGAACTCTATATTAAAACCAGCTGCTTCTCTGCTCGTAGATACTCGTGTTATCACAAAAGGCAGCCGCTCAGCATCAATTAGTGTCCGTCGAACAATACTTCACTGAATGGACCGGCGGCCATTCATTCGCGTATTATTAGATAGTAATGTGGTTCAATCGTTCGATAGGCTATAGAGATGAATAGAGGCGATTGATGGCTTGTGAAAGTTTTTGATGCGGTTTTTGTTCGCGTAAAATTCAACCCTATTTATTCTGTTGGACACACCTATCTGTAGTATGTGATGCGAATCTAGAATCTATTATTTGAACGATAAGGTTGATGATTCTTCGATTGACACTGCCACTCTTTTGTATGATTTACTTATTAATTTCAGCTTTATAAAGTAAATGATACATAGGCGGAATTAATGTCTTAGGCATTCTCGACCAGTCAACCAAAGGTGGCGAAGAGATAAGATGGCAGGTGCAATTATCTGACATATTTTTTTTCTTTTTAAGTTATTGCGTCTCATTCAATCTCATTTAACAAAATT
Source organism: Hoplodrina blanda (assembly GCA_949316365.1). Taxonomy (NCBI): domain Eukaryota; kingdom Metazoa; phylum Arthropoda; class Insecta; order Lepidoptera; family Noctuidae; genus Hoplodrina; species Hoplodrina blanda. The sequence continues at coordinate 14,536,608 of OX438581.1, forward strand.
ATAATTGCTTTTCGCAAAACTTTGCCACTATGCATTAGATTAGTATGATCCACCATGTCGCAATACTCAGTAAATCTCAACGCCTTACTAACAAACAAAAACGTTCCTAAAACTGCAACAAAACCAAATGCAGTAACTCCAAAGCCACCGAGTTCTAATCCGGGTGTCGCGTTACCGTCCTGGGTGGGCGCGTACAGTACATTATTATAATTGGCCAAGAACAACGCTCGACTATCTACAATCTAGAGAATTCTCAACGGAAACTGATCGATGTTATGTCATGATTATATTAATATTATATTAATAACACTTGTTTGTTGACCATTTACTGTTGATAGCCCTTCATGTGAGACTGCTATAGAATCTTTGTAAATCTCGATCATGCGGTGTGGTGGTGATGCAGAATTAATAATGAAAAAGAATTTGTGTCTTAATACTGATAAGAAAAAAATTATCGAAGTAATAATAATGCTTATATCAAGTATAGAAGGTAATTTGACTAATTTTCTGAAGCAGAGAAAAATGTGGAAAGCAATATCGATATCTTTATGTATTTTGAAGATAATAATATTTTTCTAAAATTATACGGACAATGGTGGGTATCTTCCTCTCATCAAAGCACAATAATAATTGGCTGATGCAGCAAAAGTATGAAAAAAAGTAGATATACAGAAAATGAACATTTTTTAAATTAACTTCAAGAATTATGCAACTAAGTAACCTATAATAAAAGTCTAAATAAAACAAATAAATTCTAGCAACCAACCAATTACTAAATACAAAGAAATTACATCAGAATACTCAGTTCATTATAAATAATACCATAAAAACAAGATAAACAGAACTGTATGACATTCTTATCTGGAGACAAGCGGTCTAGTAGCCCCAGATATCTGTAACACTGAGCTTTGTATGTTATAAAGAATCTTTCATTTTTTATTGCAAAATATACGGTCCTTAGGTCACAGAGGTCCCCGCTTCCTAACAGATTAGCAGCTGAAAAATATATTTTTTTTTGTTAACGATAACAAAGTTGCTAATTAACATAAAGCTTGGAAACTAACGGAGGAAGTCGTTGATTAGGAATGTGCGTATGTACCTAATTATTGTTAACATTGGTTGCTCGCTAAATCTAAATTGGGTCAAATGGGAATAACAAAGGAGGGATTATTGTAACAAACAATGATTTATATAAGAGGAAAGGTGGGTTGTTTTTCCAAATATCGTATAAAGCCCTTGTTGGTATTTTTCTTCTCCTTAATCAAATACTGCTTAAAATTATAGTTTGCTTGGCCTAATTTGCGTTGGAATATTTAGTTGATCGTCTTTTGGACGCACAGGGTAGTTCAATAGCTGATCAAAAATGATTAAAATAAATCCGGTTGAGTTTTTTTTGGAGAATCAGGTAAATATATAACGTTTGGAGTTTAATACAGAATCTATTGGGATTGAAATACCGAAATTGAAAATATTAGATATCGATTCAATTCACACTATTTCTTTTGTCTTTCTTGCAGTAATTAGATTTATAGAGTTACTAGCTTCTGTCCATGACTTCGTCTGCGTGATTTTCTTCCACATTAAAGTTACTTCATTGGTTTTACTCGTAACGTAATGTTATGTACTTAACTTATACTTATTTCTCATGAATCTAACTAGGTATCATATACAAGATATTTTTTTCCAATCAGACTAGGAGCTTCAGATATTAACACGTTTAGCCAAACTATTCAGCTTAATTTCATTAGTAGGTATAGATTAGTCGTCACCAATCTCATCTGTCGCAAAAAAGCCAGCTCCTGTCCTACTATTCCTCCAATTCATTCCATCTTACCGCAGTAGCATGGCGCCTGGCCTACATTAGTCAGTCTCTCTGACTCATTGTTGACTAGGCCACTAAGAGTTCCCACGTTCAATCCGCCCACAGCCTCCGTTTTCAGATGCAACGTCCGTGATATCCAATCAACGGGTTTCCTTACTTTAGGAAGGTCAAGACTGACATCGAAATTGTTTTCAGTTGCGTGATTGTAAGAAATTGGCAAATAGCTTAGGCGTTTGTTACTACACTAATAACAACAAATTGACTATACTTGTCTGCACGCATTGATTTGTAATGTCGTGATAGTCCAAGGGTGGCAACCGAACGCGGGCTAGTATCAATCTGACTGTTTCTATTTCATCTATACTTTCTGAATTTATTTTGGACATCACAGACATCGGTGAGATATCGATGGAATTAAAAAATGTTTTTTTCGTTTAAATGTACCGTAACATTCATATTTACTGTGTAAAAAGCTGTTATTTTGACATAAACTTAAATTTTATTTACATAACAGAACATCACGCCTGTAATCCTTGAAGGGTTAGGCAGAGGTGTACCCATTAGTATACCCACAGTTGCCAGTTATGTTTAAGTTTCTTGTAATAGAAGGCGAGCCTATTATCATCAACCGGGCACAAATTCAGACTCTGAGGCTGCTACTGACCAATTCCTGATGAACAAACCCAATAACACTTTGCCCGACCTAGGAATCGAACCCAAGCTTTGCGACCACTAGACCAACCTAAAAAATGAAACCTTTATCAACAGCTGCAACTTATGAAATCAATTAATTCAACACTACTTGCTTAGAATACAATTCTATACACACGTCTGTCAAAATCAAGTCATTGGTCGTTTCCCACGGAACCACGCCACCTACGCGTGCTCTTAGTCATAGTCATGTCCACTGTTTGTCATCTGCCACTTTAATTGATCCAAAGAGATCTAGTCGTAAATTAAATCGTGGCTCATAATGGTCGAGTGTGTGAATATTTTTTTTGTTAAGTATTTGCGATAGAAATGGCCTTGGCTTGCCTTGGCTTGCCTTGGCTTGCCTTGGCTTGCCTTGGCTTGCCTTGGCTTGCCTTGGCTTGCCTGGTTATGAATGGATGCAGATGCGTTTATTGGTTACTAGCTTATGCACGTGACTTTGCTTTCGTCATAGTTGGTTATTTGTGTAGTTTTTTTTGCGCGGAATTCTTTTTTTTTTTCTGAAATATAATCAAAGTCAAATCGTTTATTTCAATTAGGCCATCGTATGGCACTTTTGAACGTCATATACAAAAAGAAAAAAGGATTTGAATCCAGTTGCCCCTTCCAAAAGATAGTTCTGTATGGAGAAGAATGGGCAAAAAAGTCCATACGTGCTCTTTTAATTTAAATAAGTAAAGAGTAAAAAGAAGCTTTTGTAACTCTTTATATCATCAGCTATCTGTCAGTGAAAGTCCTATCAAAATCGGTCTAGCCGTTTCGGAGATTAGATAAAACAAACAGACAGACAAAAAACATTGTTATTTGATATTAGTACCGTGTAATCATTTTGACATTACAGACAGACAGTTCAATTTTATTTATTTGTATAGATTGAGAAGTAGGTTAATGTAATAGGCAATGATTTGTCACTTAAGATTTTGATATATGGCATCACGGCCTTGATTGTTTGTTTGTGTGTCCGTGAAATTATTCGAATAGTAATATAATAAAACGATTGGCGTAGTGGCTAAGCAATTGGGTGCTGCATTGCGTGTCGCGGGCTCGATTCTCACACGATACATATGTTTGTATGGCCTTCAGATAGTTGTTGTTGGTGGGGTGCGTGTATGTGAGTTTATGTCTGTAAACGCACCTACGATAGGTACAGGAGATATTTCATGACGGTACACAGAATACTAAATTTGTAAAATAAGAGAAGTTTATATAAAAAATAAAAAACCTAATTGCGTAAAAAAAACTTCAATTAATAACTAAAAAAAAACACGTAAGTAGCTACCTGCAGTCTAGGCTAGACTAAAATTTACTTTTTTGTTCCACAGCCCATCGATGTTTGTATTTGACACAAGAACAGTGTGCCAGCGATTAAATTGTACAATCTTCTGGCCGGTGATTGGCGTGCGAACGCCGGAATGGGTTAAGAGGTGTTAATTGTGCGAGATTGAATGTTTTCTCAGGGCAGAATTTCAATTGGACGCAATTGTTACTCCGTTTGATGGTGCTTTTTTTCTATAGAAGAAAAGGTTTCTTGTCTATGTTGTTATGTATTGAGACTATGTTGTTATGTATTGGTACAATTACAATTTGATCGAAAAGGAATTACTGGTCTTTCGATCCGAATTTCAAGGGTATAATAAAAAATAAGTTTACTTAAGAAATTAGTTACTTTTAATAGTTACTGTTAATTGAGCTTGTTGAAAATAACTTAGAAATGTAAAATTTGTAACAATTATTTTATAAGTCTATTCTGCAATCCCTCTACTGGGTAAAGGGTTCCCTCCACTCCTTCTATCTTTCGTAATACCGTGCTTAAAGAAACAGTTTAAGACAGAAAATATTATAAGTTTAAAATCTTATTGGTCTTTTAGACCTTTATTAGTTTGGTCTTTTGTAAAAATAGATAAATTGAAATTCCTTTTGAAACGCATACTCGTGAGACTAATCTCAACTGAATTGGGGTCAAAGTCGCCGGATAGTGTTACACTTCGCAGCTCAGTCCTATATCTAAGACCTTTGAAACGAGACTGCGTTGACAGTATAAGTAATACCTAATTAAAAAAACCGGCCAAGTGCGAGTTGGAATCACATTCCAAGGGTTCCGTACCATCGTACAATATTTAACATTACATATAAAAAAAACAGACTTTTTGTTACTTTTCTTTTTGTTGTTTATTTATTTATTAAAACTTTATGCAACAAAAGTACAAAGGGGGACTTAATGCCATAGGCATTCTCTATCAGTCAACCGAAAGTTGTTATAAAGGCAATAAATACTCACTCTATGAAATATCAACTCTCTATATAATTCGGCTCATGAGATATAGCGCACTGACAGACAGACGGACGGATAACGGAGGTTTAGTAATAGCGTCCCTGAAAAGACATGTGTTTTTTACAACTTCGTTAACTTTATTGGTGAAATCAAGTTCAAAACTGACAGTAATTAATGGCTATATACATCATGTTTCAACATCATAATCAACAGTTCTGAATAAATATTTAAAATAAATGAATTAGATACCTAGTGAGAATATTTCAATCCACAAAAATTCAAAGCCAAAATCATTCGTATTTCATCCAAAAAAGTTCCAATCAGAATTCAATACGCAAACAAAAATTTTTATTAATCAAAATTTTCTAACTAGCCGACCGCAGACTAAAAATATTTCAACCAATCTAAACCTATCTACAAAGTCCACCAATTTGACTAAACCGCCAGTAGTCGGCATAATAAAAACAGTTTCAATCAATTCCATTGCCTATGATTCATTGCGCTCATTGGTCAGTCGCCTCTTTGATGTCAGCCGCCCGTTTCGCAACAATTGGACACAGGAAGATTCTAATAAGGTTAAGATTTAAAGCTTTAGGTCAATGAAGAATGGAGTTTGGACTATATGGAAGTATGGAATCGGATGATTGATGGTAATTAGGGAGTGGAAGTACTTGTTTTTTTGGGTACAACCGCGACTGTTGAGAGTGAGATCTGCTTCTTAGGACGAGCACAAAGTGTTATTGGGATTTTTCATTAAGAATATCTCAGTAGCAGCCCTGAGTTGGAAAGTTAGTGGTGTGACACCCTTGTGCCTCAGAAAGCATGTAAATTCGTTGGTCCTGCGCCTGATCTCTTTCCTCTCTCCTCTTTCTCTTGAGGAGAGAGTGCACCTGTGTTTGCACACACTCTTGTGCACTATAATGTTTTTTGCAAAAGTACTTGGCTAGTCTCCATTGAGATTGGCCGCCATGACCGAAATAAGTCTGCAAAATATTAGGATGAAATTCTTATTCAAAGTCAAATAATTTATTTCAATTAGACTATTAAAAGGCACTTTTGCTCATAGCATGACAATTGACAATGACATGATTGATTTTTTCAAGAAAAGAGGGACTAGCAGGGTGGTGTTGCAATCAATAAATCAGAAACTGAGATGACAGAGCCGATAACAGATTTTGGTTAAGAAGAAGACAATATAAAGCATTAACAACAAACAAATATAAATAATGGTCAGAGGACAATGAAATTGAATTATGTATTTTAAAAACTATGATTTGCTTTTTTCGGAAAGAACTAAATAATAAATTGGAATCAAAATAGAAACACGGAAAGCAGTGCTATTACCATTCAATAATGTTATATTGAACGCAAAACAATTACTCAATTCATATTGTTTTGTCAATGAATGACAGTTTTCCTACGTATAACCAACACTAGGTACTGATGCTACCATTGTTGTTATTACTGATAATTATTACAAATTTTTATCCCTATTAAAATACGTTAATGTCAAATCATTTATTTCATTAGACCATTTATTATTATTTATTTATTTAAACTTTATGCAACAAAAGCGTACAAAGGTGGACTTAATGCCTAAGGCATTCTCTACCAGTCAACCAATGGTGATGAAGAGATAACAAAGCAGGTGCAAAAAATTGTACATACGGAAATAATCAAATATGAGATTTTAAAATCATTTAAAACAAATATCTATCAATATACGATATATAATCACGAACACCACGAACATCTTAAACGAAAAAAGAAAGAATTGATCTTGTTGTCCCTTCCAAAAGGTATACTGTTATAGTCGCGCAACGGGTCGATTCTGTTCTTTGGAAGAGGTGTATTCTAAAGTACTGTCAACTAAAAAAAAAACAAGTATTCATTTGTTAAATTAATATCTCAGTAGTAGCTTCGGAGTCTGGATTTGTGCCGAGTTGATGACAATAGGCTCGCCCCCCATTACATGGGACTTAAACATATAACTGGCGAAATGTGGGTGCTCCTCTGCCTAACCCTTCGGGGATTACAGACGTGATGTTAGGTTATGTATTGACCATGTACCATAATTTAATTTGATTATTTATGTATTTTATAACAACCTCTCTCAAGGATGCAAAACTGCATCTTGTATATCACGCGTGAAATCTTGAGCATCTAAAAATCTCTCACAATCAACTAATCATCTGCTTGTTGGGCCAACCACATCAAAGGGTCCATTAATAATTAATTTGGGCACTAAATCGCCTTCACACGACGAAGGGATTTGCCAATGCGGCCACGTGTACCCCATTAGCGTAATGGCGACCCTGGAATCTTTATCGTTTATCTAATCCTGAGATGAGGTCCCGATGAAATTTGTGAAGTGTTTTTTTCTTGTATTCTGTTTTTTTTTTTTATGTTGCTGTGATTACATTGAAGAAGATAATCAATTAACGGAAGATAAAACAATGATCACACCAAAATTGATCTGATTCTAAGATGTCTCAAATAGTTCTATGACGATTTTTTTGATTGGATTTGGTTTCTGTCTTTGGCACTGCAACACATTGGAAAGTATGAGAACCAACATACAATAATTTGTTATAAGCAAAGAGTTTCCAAATGTAATTGACACAGAGCTGTAGTAAAAATAAATGAGCTACTCTACTATTTGAAAACATAATTATGATGACTGATTTATTCCTCATTGATTCCCTTTTCAATGGCATTCGAGTATCCTTAACAATGTTCCAAATCCTTTACATTTTTGTTTTCACCTTTGTTACGCTGCGCTGTATAATAATAATCTGCATGGAAAAGGGCACAAGCTTTGATTACAACACCTTCTCATGAATTGGCGGATTGGCTATTTTCACAATGTCTTCTTTAACCGATGTCAGTGATGTCCAATATAAGCTTAAAAGGTACTGAAAAAGCCACATAGGTACCTGCCCTGATTTGGAGCCACATTTTCAAGTATGTGAGGCGTCTCTATACACGAATTATAATTTTTATTACCGTAACGCAATGATTTAATGCGTGCAGCATTAACTGTGAGAAGCGGATGTAGGATGTTGCCAAGGACGTGCGATTTTTATGTCGTCGTTTTGTCGCGAGTAACACATGTTCGTCTGCTCCGCAATGTTTATTTTAGGAAGCTTGTTAATTAAAATGTTGTGAATGAAATAGTTGGTTGCTCGTTCTTCTCCATAGAAACCGTTTGAAACGAGCTACTAGCTTCAACTTTTTGACTGACTCTTTGACAATTCAAAAGTTGTAAATGGTTTATTTGTATTTTTGCTACTGCTATAGGTACCTACTGCTGTAGCAGCTCTTCCCCAAATGCAATGAGGAACAGAAAAACGGATGGCGTATTTATTTTACAAAATATTTATGATTAGGTACTTAGTTGTTGATTTAATCTCAATAAATGGTTTTTTTTTAAATTCATCCCATTATGCTGTCCTCAACAATACACGTCATTTTATATTTAAAATTAATATGCTGTTTATTAATTTTTTTAAACGACTTAATAAAAGAGGACTTTATTATTTCCTCCGTTACTGCTCCCTTTTGCAAACGCTTACAAAATGTCCTATTTTTGACATATTATTGAGCCAATTCTAGATTCTCTCGTTCCCATCTTCAAAAACCTAGCCAAAAACATCCAACACAGTACTCATACACGTTTCTATTCTGCACAGATGCGTAACATCACATATGACATTGGTAAAAATAAATCGCACAGCTCAGTAGCGTTTCGTGTCGACGGTAATTCATTTAGGGGAACTGCTAGTAGTGCCGAATGTAACAAATTAGATTTCCATCCCGAATGATGGATCGGCTGTGCGGTGTGCACTTCCGCGCACAGAAATCAGGTCTTCATACTATCTGTATAGTATGGTGGAGTTTCTGTAGCTTTGTTGTGATAAAAATCTGGCTGTTAACCATAAATCAAAGGACCACTTAGGTCTGTGGTCATCGATATTTATTTAAACAGTTCTGTATTTAAAATTGACATAAATAACTGTTTGAATATGGAACCTGTTCTTTTTTTAATTTTGATAAATACTGGCCTTAAATATTATTTTAAAAACGAATACGGTTCAAGAACGGCATAAATAAGGGTGTAAAAAGTCACTTAGCGAAGCTGAAAGTAACGTGTTCCTCTAATCATTGTTTTTTTTTGGTCTGAACCATATTTGGAAACTTTGTAGTTACAGACATATTGAAGGACGAAATTAGAACCCGCGACTTTTTCCGCGTCAAAGTTACTTATATTATACCACGGAAACAGTACATTTTTCCGGAATAAAAAGTATATGTGCCTATATGCTATTCCAGTTTTTACCCTATCACTGTGCCAAATTTCATCCACATCCGTTCAGCCGTTCTGGCGTAATTGAGTAACTGACATCCGTCTATCTAAACTTCCCCATTGTAGTAAGATTCCTTGTTTGTCATTTGTGTTTTGTAAAAATTAAACATTACCCAGTATCTCAAGAAGATACGCAGCCTCAGTACCTTAAGTAGGATCTAAGTTGAGTTAAAATCATTTCTTAACCGACATTTGTGTTAAGGAAGATTCATTTTTGAATTAAGATCTTTCTTATTCGAAACATAGTTTATCTTATAGGATTATTCGTTCAAAATAAGGTCTTATATGGCTTAGCCAGTCTGAGTCTCTTCACTACTTGCAAAAACAATAATAAAATCTTACAAACAGATTACAGAAACCAATTAATATCTAAGATGATATTATCCGGATTGTGTGTAATATCTACGTTGCTTGTCGAGACATCTGATCCCGGACATAATCGGATTTGTCTGATCGAACACCGGCCGTTATTGGGTTTGCCATTATTTCTGTACGACACGCAACTAGACATTGATTTTAATGATATTGCGTTTTTTTCCTGTATAATCTTTAGTGTTTTTCTGTTTATCTTTTTAGCATCTTATGTAGATACACGAAATCTAAATAAATATATTTAGTATTTTTTTGAAAACGTCTAGTTGTGTCAAAATTGTATAGGTAAATATCATTCTTCTCGATAAGAAACTACCTTTTGGAAGGGGCAACTAGATTATTTTATTTGTTAGGTTGTCATTCAAGGGTGCCTTTTATTGGTATAATTGAAATAAATGTTTGGTCTTTGAAACCCTATGTAGTAATAATTTCCGTATCAAAAGATCAATAATTTGTTTCATAGTTTTGGCTGTACCTCTTGCCGTTATAAAAAAGTGCAATGACAAATCTTTCTGCGATCGAAATAAGCAAAAATAAAATAACAGTTAAATCTTGAAAAATTAGTGTAGGCCATTTGAAATTGTCTAATTTTTATTTAAAAAACAACTTTAAATTGTAGGTACCTATTTTCAATTTCTTTTATAGAACCATAGAACGCAAATTCTTTAAAAAGTAAAAAAGACCGAAAACGTATGTTAATTTCTCCCTTATCAAAAGTTTAAATACGCGTAAAACAATTACAATTTCGTAATCCTCTAAAAACGTTCGTAATTTCAAAGTCAAAAGTCAAAGTCAAATCATTTATTTCAATTAGACCATTAAAAGGCACTTTTGAACGTCGAGAAAAATTTGAATCTAGTTGCCCATTCCAAAAGGTAGCTTCGTATGGAGAAGAACGGGCAAGAAACTCCATACTTACTCTTTTAAAAAAATATATGGTTTACAATAAGTAGGTAGTAGGTACATTAATTCTATTTATACGAATGTGAAGACGATGTACCTAAAATAAAAGTCATGTAAAGTACTACTATACGTACCAAATGCTACAAAGATTAGAAATGGAAGCTAAATTATTTTTTGTAGATACACAGTGCTCACACGTTTACATTAATGTGATCGTAAACTATCTTTTCTAACATTTCAAAAAACATCAAATCAGTGTGTGAGCCATAGTCATCACCAAAAGTATAATAATAAGTCTTAGTAAAAAACAATATAAAATTATGACCATTATAAATCAAATAATTGAATTTTTAGCAGCCAGTTGATTAATTTTTGTCAAGACTTTAAATTGCCCTATGGAGCAGGACCAGCATGTTTCCAAGCATTATTATCCTGAATATAATCCTCCAATTTGTAATATGCTTGTTTGCAAAGTGTTATTTTAATATATTTTTTAAATTTACTTTCATTTAGTTTTAAAATATCAAAAGGTATTTTATTGTAACATTTCACACAGTACCCCATAAAAGATGTGTGCACTTTGGATAATCTAAAAAATGGTTGCACTATTTTGTCTTTATTTCTAGTATTAAAATTGTGTCTATCGCTTATTTTATCAAAAAGATGTATATTTTTTCTTACATACATAATATTTTCATAAATGTATTGACAAGGCACTGTCATAATATTAATCTTTTTAAATAATTCCCTAAGAGATTCGCGACGAGGTAGATTATAAATGGCTCTGACAGCTCTCTTCTGTAAAATAAAAATGGATTCAATGTCAGCAGCCCGACCCCACAGTAAAATTCCATATGACATGATGCTGTGGAAGTAACTAAAATAGACCAAGCGAGCGGTTTCGATGTCCGTTAACTGTCTAATCTTCCTAACAGCAAAAGCTGCTGAGCTCAGCCGCCCTGCAAGAGATGTTATATGTGGTCCCCATTGTAGTTTCTCGTCTAGCGTTATTCCTAAGAAAACCGTTTGATTAATAAAAGACAGTTTTTCTCCATTCAATACGAGATCACATGCACTACTTCTAACATTTGGTAAAGTAAATCTAATACATTTGGTTTTCTTTTCATTTAGTACCAAATTATTTACCGTGAACCAATTTTGGACCTGAAGAATTGAGTTATTCACATCGTCAAGATTTTGAGTACGTCTGTCTATCTTAAAAATTAATGATGTATCATCTGCAAATAACACCATCTTAGGTTGATTTTGGAGTAATTGGGGCAAATCATTTATGTAAGCTAAGAAGAGGAATGGACCCAATATCGAACCTTGCGGAACGCCCATTGTCATTTTAGACCCCAATGAGTTTACGCCGTTAACCTGAACTTTAACCGGTCTATTTTTCAGGTATGATCTTAGTAAATCAAGAGATGTATTCTTAATCCCATAATGTTCTAGTTTCAATAAAAGTGTTTCATGGTCTACGCAGTCGAATGCCTTTGAGAGGTCGCAAAAGATTCCAATGGCATCATGTGCTTCCTCCCAAGCATTAAAAATGTTTTTTATTAGGGAGACACCGGCGTCAGTTGTACAACGCCCTTTGGTGAAACCATACTGTTGTTCATGGAAGATGGAATTTTTATTAAAGTGATGTAACATTTGACTGAGCATTAACTTCTCAAACACCTTACTGAATACTGGCAGGATTGATACAGGCCTATAATTGTTGAGTTGAGTACTTTCACCGGATTTGAATAATGGAACTACTTTACTGTATTTCATAAGATCCGGAAAGATTCCCTGATCTACGCTTGTATTGAATATGAAAGCTAAATACGGCGCAATAGTTTCCATGATAGATGTACAGACTTTTACAGACATTCCCCAAAGATCTTCTGATTTAACAATCGAGCTAACACTTAGAATGCAGAGGGGTAGGCGCGTGCCGGGTCTAAAGGACCCGCCGGATTACAGTAACGGTGCTATTGTACTTTGGGTACTTTTTGCCCTTTCGTGGCCGGTGCAAGGTTGATTGGAGTGGTGTTTGAGGGATCCTCTTTTTTTAATTTGCGTTATTTTTGTGTCAGTGTGAACGAAGAAGGGTTGTTATGTCAATATTTTTTCTTTTCTTTAGTAATCCATTTTTTTCGGTGTAAAAAAAAATTGCCGTCTACTTAGAACTAGGTAGGTAACTAGTTTTGGTACTAGTTCTTTATTTTTGATTACCTAACACATAATATTTAATATAGCGCCTGTTTCTTTTCAAAGGATAAGGCAGAGATGTAGGTAGATTGCAGGTACACCTTCATCTTCCAATTAGGTATGTTAATTTAAACCAGGCACAAATCCAGACTTGAGTCCGCTTATCTACTTAAATAGACCTACCAAATCTTCCTATGATATTAAGAGTAATAATTATAAAATATGAGACATTTATTACTCATAATTATTTTCTATTTCAATTTCGCATTTATTAATTGAGTACTATTAAATGTATTAATTGTTATTTTTGATTTACCACTAAACCACTATTTTATTAAATTATTTATATCGAAACTATGATGCTTATGCGCAAGCTACGGTTGAGATTTGTTAATTATTCTGATATTATTGTTATTTTCCTTATACGCACCTATTAAAATTACAAAATAATAATACGCCTACGGTTATCATTAATAATAGTGAGGCTTATCTATAAAGTATTGTTAATAGGTATTATTTTTTTGTATAACCGTACCACACCATAAAAAAATATCTTAAATGTGTTTTTTGTATGGTCATCTAAGTAGACTAAAGCGTTGAAGACGCTAAAAAACCGAATTGTTACGATTTAATATTGTTTGTAAGTGAAACTGTATCTTTTTATGTAAATTTATTTCTTTTTACATATTTTTTTTTAGTGAATTGCTAGATTGGTACGCAGAATAGATGCTTGAAATCTTTATTTTATTCTTTGTGTCTTCTTTACTTATCTAATTCTGCTGTTAAGACTAGAATGGGTTTATTTTTTAGTTACCTACCAATCCATAATTTTATAAACTGATGTTTTACGTCATTACTATGTTGGGAAGAAATAATTAGGTTGGTAAATACCAATTATCCAATATAAATTCTAATTTCAAATAATGGCACTCTAAAATAAAAAGTTCCCATTTTCCATAAACGGAGAATGGAAATTCCGAATTAATATTTGGATTGCATAGAGTATCGGTATCCGGTATCGTTTCCTTTGTGTTCCGGTATCGAGGTATCGTGTGAGAACTTTAATTTCCTTTGACCAATCAGAATTAGAAGATCTGTCTGTGAACGTGTGAAGTATGTGAAGGGGAATATAGGCATTTTGTTATGTTGTTAATAAGTGCATAGTGCGGTATATTTTGAATTTAGAATGGTCCAGTTTAACGGTCACTTTTAAATTTTTATAAACAAAAAATTGCCATCATATCGAAAAGGTTTTAAGCACCTTTAAACCTTTTTCTGTTGCCTTTTTTTATATCAGTTGAAATATAACTACTTATTCTCGTTAATAAATACCATTATGTCTTACAATTAATAAAAGCTTTCTTATTGTAACAAATCTATAATTTTAAAGGATTGAAAATAACATCTTAGTAATACCTCAAAAAGTTTCAGCATTTAAAGTATGAAGATTTTACATTACAGGCTGAATTTTTTGCTCCCCTAAGGTACCACCAAATTGATCGTTTTTTATTAAACGTAAAAATTTTATTCCAAATAAACTTTTAATAGTGTCACAAAAGATCCACAGATATTGATATACTATCCGTTTATCAGAATAATTATACATTCTACAAAAAACAGGAATAGAAACTACCCAAACTTCCAAATAAGTACTGTAATACCCAGTTATAGGTTTGAATTCCCAATAGATCGAGTTATAACTTAATTAAAAGTATAGCTGCACCCAATAACGTCATAATAATAGTGGTTGGGTGTCATTTGTCAAGGGTCGAGGGGTGACAATTAAGTTTCCTTTGACAGTCGTATTGATTATGTGATCAACTAGTTCATATAGGAATTGGATCAATTTGAATCGAGTATCAATTTAAAATTCGGTCCTTTTGCCCATTTTTTATTTAAACATGGTTGTTAAATCTTGCTAGCTTCAAATGTGACCCTATATCATTTTTAAAGATTAACTAATTTTGAAAACATTTACTGCAAACTTAGCGGAATTTATAAAATCAGCAAAGTTATACTATTTAAAAAATACAATACACTATAAGAGATAATGTTTTATTTGTCAGATAACTTTTTTATTAAGAATTAGTCTATTTGACACCTCTTAAAACAGAAAATATATCAAACCACCATATTATTCTACATTTATTCTATAGATATAACTTATCTGGCGATTGAAAAATCAACCTTAAAAAAATTTACGAGCTGATTAAAAAATCAGCATTGTAAATACTTATATGAATGATAACATTTTAAATAGTAGGTAGATTGAATTGGATTGGAATTAGGTACAAAACCTGAAATCTAAAACATAATCATTTTTTTACAACGCCTTAATTTTTTATTCGGTTACAAACAAAAGCTAAATAACTTCTTAAATATACGTAATATTAAGATTAATTACAAGAAAGTTCTGTAAAAAAGTTTTTTCATATTTTATTCATAGAAAATCCGATAAGAATCTGATCTGATTGCATTTGCTTTTCTCCAAAGCTTAATATTCTTTTTTTTTTAAGAAAATCTCATTATTTTCCTTTTCCAAGATTGGCAAATTGCCAGTAAAAGTCTAAAATAAATAATTTCGATTATAACAATATTTACAAACATGAAACAACCTGTTATAAAACTTTTGCGGCTACTTTTATATTGCAAATGTATTATTCTCTTTAAATATGAAGCTAATAAGCCATAAGTGAAACTTTATTCTGTCTATTTAACTAATAAGGTATTTCGTTGGTTTACAAAAACATACTGACAAAAATTTACTGTAGAGAAGTAAACGGCACAAAGTAAACATTTGCAGAGACAAACCTGCTGTTTAGGTAAAGTAGACCGTTAAAAATTTAACAGCATAATTTATGCTGATTCTGATCTTAAATTATGTCCAAGATTCCTAATTATTTTCAGTAGCAAACAGATAAAATCATCACAAATAAATCAAAACAAAAACAAAACAATTTTTCTTCAGTACAAAAAATATTTTTTCCTACCTTTCGGGGTGACAACTCTGAAAGCGCTGTTGGAGACAGGCCTCGGGGATCCCTCCCGCAGCGAACCAGGTGAACCACTTCCACTCCTCACCATCGAGAAGTCCAGGGGCATCGGAGGCATCGCACTTACTTCCATTGTCAAAAAAATTACGGCCTCCGACGCATAACACACAAAACCTATAAACCGACTCTAATTCTAAGAACCAACTTCGGATCAAAGGACCAAAATTAGGAATACCGAATTTAAAAATTCGTGTTCGAATTTGGAATGGCGAGCGTGCGCCCGGCGCGGGTGGCGACTATGTTTTAAGGCAGACACACACTCGCGGCGCGCTCTCGCGGCTTTCTGTTCTGTAAAGCCGAAAATCTCTAGAATGTCCATAGTGATTTCGACCTTATCGCTTGAGCCGTTTTTCTGTGGGCGTGGTGTGGTAAGCCCCGCCTCGGGCGTCGCAAGCCGCCATGTGCCCCGAGTGACAATCACTTTGTATAGGTAACACAATAATATGATTCGTGATGGATTTTATTGTGCTACCGATGCATTTATACGCGAGCAATTTTTCGCTGGAAAAAAATTCGCATTCGCGCGTGTGAGTAGGTATGTAGATATTGATATGAATGGAGAGCTGTATCATTGATAAGTCTTATTGTTATTGATACTATGAAAACGATTCCATTCAGACTTGTTTGTAACTTTATGAATAATAATTAATTTTAAAAACATTTTAAAAATACATGCTTATGAAAAAGCAAACATGAAAAAATAAAAATATATTTTTTTTTATTTCAAAAATAACATCGTCACAAAATACTACTAAATCTTAATTGTCAATTAATGTGGTTCCTTAATGTAGCGAAAACAATACATTTTTGTTTTATTATCAAAAAAATAAATAAAACTGTTTCTTTCATAGGAAGATTTTTTAATTCCAATTTAGCACGAAGTATTAATAAATTACCATCTAAACCTATAAATGTTGTCACTCCGAAAATCAGCTACTCCGAAAACAAACACGAATCGTATCCGTTTTAATAACACAGGGAATTCACGAATTCGTCAAAAGATGATACAATTATCCGTGGACAGACGCAGTAAGCTTCCCGTCACGAACCGACATTTAAAACAATGAAAGCTTCAATTTTTCACAGCGGATGGCCCCGAATACGGGACGCTAATCCTGACGCGCCTACGCACGCGTATTCTGATTGGGTGCGATTTTTTTGTCCGAATAATAAAATGATTATGATAAAGTAGTTTTAATAATATAGTCATTTGAATGATTATTTAATGTTTTGATTTAAATTTTGTTATAGTTCAGTTTTTAAAAGACCTTGTTATTTTTTATTACATTTTGGATTCATTACGTATTCGAGTCGGACAATAACTTCAGTTTTTTTGCCTATTAAAATTCTTCGTTTGTTTAAGTTTTATCATTTTAAATGAAATTATATGCTTTTTCCCTTAATTACCAGCTAAATCTTTTGAACTAGACATATAAAGTCCAGTGTTAAATCTCTTTATTATTCTGAAAATTGTAAATTTTACATGAAATTTTCCTTCAAAAAATATAACAATGCCGGACAAAGGGCACTGTAAATCCCAGAATAAGGAAGCAGAGCTTGCTTTGCGAAAACTAATTATACTTCCACTTCGCAATGATAAAGCAAAGCCGTCGTATGGGATATTTTTATTCGGGACAAAATGAAATTCCCAACCGTTCTTACCGATTCCAATTCCAACCTTACATCTGCAGTAATAGGGTTAGTTTTACAATGGCAGTGATCTTCATTTCGACTGAGCTACGGAAAAATTTTTACTACGTACTCAGTGCAAAATAATCCTGGCATAATCTCGCACCTAAATCCCATTATTCTGATCATCCCCTCGATTGTAGTCGGGGAGCTCGGAAAAAACGTGGAATATGAAAATCGTAATCGTAATTCGGTCTTTGGACGTTTGATTTTCGGGATTTAGTCGTAAAAGTTGGCGCGGTCAGAAATCAGAATTTATTGGGACTGAAGGTTTCTATGATTTTTTCTTTTAGATCTCTGTTTTGTTATGATTTCGTTTCAACTGAAGAATTTTCGTATCTAAGGACCAGAAAATAGTAACTTTAATTGTTACTATTTAGTGGTCCTTAGATACAAAAATTCTATACTAAATAAGTGTATTATTTCTATAATATGTAGGTTTAACTTATGACAAACACTAATTAAACACAAAAAATAAAAACAAACAATTTTGAGAACCAAAAATTTTTCTTTATTTTTAATTACCCAACATAAGATTTTAACGACCAACCCTTTACAACCGCAGTTTGACTAATAAAATTTAACGCAAACCATCAACCTGGGCTCCCAATCCTTTGCTCATTTTAATACAGTTTAAAATTCAAAATATCTGAGGGTCATTTACACAAATGGCCACTCAAAAGCGAGTGTCAGAAACTCTGAGCAATTTTGTACGGGGCTATAAAGACGAAAAGCTTATTAACCCTACCGTTTTGAAGGGTACTCTGTACGTTTTCCAACTGGACACTGTGTGCACACTGTGTTTTCTTTTGTTAGTACCGTTTTTATGCAGCGTGAAAATTAAAAAATAAATTTAATTTTAACTTTTCTATTTTTCTTTTGTTTCTTAACCCCAAATTATGCCCGCACTGCATTGTGGTTTTAGGATTACAATATTTATCTATACTAATAGATATTATTAAGATGCAAAGTTGTTTTTTTTTTTTTGCATATAAGGTACTTAATCTCTCAAAGTGCTGGCCCGATTACAAAAAATCTTTCACTAATAGAAAGCAACATTACTGCAAGTGCCATAAGCCATGTTTTAGAGTATAAATTTCCAGTAGTTTTAATGTTATAAAAAATAAAAGAATAAATAAAATAAAAAATAAGACGACCATGACTTTAAATATTTTGATCGGAAATAATTTATTACAACCTTACATCTTCTAGATACTAATTTATAGTTGAAAGGTTTGAGTCCGAAACTACTCATCCAATCCTGAAAATTCTTTCGCTAATTGGAAGCTACGTTATCACTGACTGCTATAGGCTATATTTTATCGTCAAAAAAATTTGTGTTTCGTAAGAAAAATCACGCGAAAAAAGTCGCGGGGAATGTGCTAGTAACTAATAATTGTCTAATTTATGACCGCCTTACACCCGAATGCAACTTAACCCTACGAACGCCACGCCACACTAAAATTACTAATCGAATTAAACTGAACACTAACTTTCTTGTACTTCAACCTAATTACGACAGAACTTCGCGAAGTTACCCAGCTTACCTATGTAAAACCGTGTACGAACCGTGCACGGTGTCCGGATCAAAAAACGTTGGAGGAGCGACCGGGCCAGTGTTGCGCATACCACTTTAATTATACTGAGTTAATTAATACGAAACATTACGACTGAGGCTTTAAAAATGGCGGGTTTGGCGAAAAGTGCGGACTGAGACAGTGAGTAAGAAGTTTTTGAGTTTTTAGGCTTCTGTACACAAAAAGAGCAAAACGAAACGCACTAAGTCAGAAGAAAGGTTGCATCTCTTGAAGCACAATAGGCACAATAGGCATTTACTATGGCCGCTATAACAACAAATAGAAAGAATAAAATAAAGTTAAAAATTAAAGGGAACAAGTGCAAGTAAGGTGCATTGGGGTAATTACGAAACCGGGTAAATTCCGATTTCTATTAATTTCAATCAAACGCTGCCACAGATTTAAACATTGCCGTGCATTGCTAATAAATAATTATACGTGTTTCATCTTTAAAACATTGTCAAAATAAGATGTGGTACGTAAATGGTGCAAATTAATAAAATCGGAATTTACCCGGTTTCGTAATTACCCCAATGTACTATACAAGAATTACAGGCGTGATCTTATCTTATGTGTTGTTTTTCAACTACTGAATATTTTAATTTTATTTCCAACTAGTTTTTTAATTAATGTGAATTTACTTACAGATCCCTATTTTGTTACGATAAAGTATAGCCCATAGTACTCAGGGATGACGTAGCTTCCTATTAGCGAAAGAATTTTCAGAAGATTAGCGCGTTAAAAAAAAACAAATTCGTCATCATTAATTATAGTAATATTTTCTTAAACTCACCTGAACCGCTTTCACTGTGGCCCCACAATTACCCCAAAAGCTTAACTACAAGCAGGTAGTTCTCTCAAAAATCATTTGGTCTTCGCCTACGAGAAACGTTTTACAGAATTACCCCGTTCTAATATTTACTTTTAATTCACAGTCAAAATTTTATTTCAACTGGCTTCTGTAATTTAAGCGCTTTTAGTAAATTAAAGCGCTTTTTGGTAAGAAAGTTTAAGAAGATTCGAATAAGGAAAATATTTTGTTGTATTTGTGATTTTTGAATTATTTTAATTGTAGTTTTTTTTTTATTTCTTTTTCTTTTAAGTACCACATTTTGTTTATTAAAATACTTTTGTTTATTAAAAGAAAAAAAAACTTGCTATACATTTCTTTTTAAATGGAGCAACAATTTACTATTCTTAAAATTATAGTTTTTACAACTGCAGTGTCCGAAGTAAAGGACTAACTTTTGTCACAACTAACTTGTTTCTAAGACATTAAGAACTTGAAATTAGAGCGATGGAGTGACGGAGTGGCTGTTGTAGGGACTTTTAGCAGTATCTTTGCTGTTTTTAACGATATTTATGTCTTTCTAGGTCTTTTGGGCCATTGGTAGAGCAGCTTCGCTGGTATTATAGATTTTCACATTTTCTTACATAACATTCATTTGTTTGCTATAAAAGTGAGATTATCGAGTTAAAAGAAAAAAAAAAAACCAAACAAATTCTTCATAATTATTTACAATATTATTATAGATTAGCTAAAAAACTAGGTTTAATATATTTAGTTTTCCATATTTTATTATGTGAAAATTTCACCGAAACCCATTAAATTGAACTTGTAACTTATTTTTTCACCTAAAAGAACTAATCACCTTACAAAAACTCTCAAGGCTTTTAAAAAAACAAATATTGTATAAACTTAGTGAATAATCCTCAAAATTGCCATCAATATCCTTTTCCAACGACATTTACAACCAATTTAACTAAAAAGCGTACTCCCGACGTCACTTTAACAAGACTTTAATAAAAGCGTAAAAAGGAAAAGTTTCAACGTTCAAGCGGAGAAGCGGCTGAGCGGCCGCCATTGCGGTATTTACCGCGGGAAATTAGAATTAAAATAAATACCCCCGGGCCGAAACAATTTGCATCTAGATGTGACATTAGCAGGAACAATTTTATCTTTTTGCAGCGGGTAGGTGAACAAATTAGAGACGAATTTGTCCGGTAGAATTTGTAGGGTTATTTTTGGGCGGCTGTTTTAGGGTTATTGGCTTGGTTGGTTGATTAATTTATTACGTGTTGAATGTGTGTCATTAAGGACTATGACCTGTATGCCCAATCGAAACTTGGCTATGATCGAAAAAGACTTTTTTTGTTACTTTTTTGTCAAAGTTATCTGGAGTTAAAAACCACTAATTACAAACATTCAAAATCTAGTCGCATTTTAAATCAATGTCAAAAAAAATTAGGATAGCGATCGTACCTAAAAGTTATTAGAATTGATGTTACCTATTAAAATATTTTAATTGATTTGTTTTTTTTTTTTTTTTTAGTTGGTAAAAATCATCAAATGACTCCTTCCGGCCTGGGTGGGGCGGAAGGGACTGTCAGACTTTTACTGACTAAAAAACCACCCTGTTCCTTCTGTTGCCCTTTACGTTCCGGGGCCACGGTATCCTGTTAAGACGTCCCGCAACCCCGGCAGGCGTTTGGCCCCTATTGGGGCCCCGTCCCTGTGCTGACAGCTCTTTGAGGCGCGCGCGAACAGAACGCGCCGTCGACCCGGGCATGGTCCTTGATCGGACGGCGAGTTACCCATTACTCGCCGTCCGCAAACCCGCGCCTACGGTGGCCGGATGTCGAATTGATTTGAATAAGATATTTCTTTTGGAGCTTTTAGATCGACATAAAACTTTATAAGTGTCATAAAAATAAATTGAAAAATTACTAAAAGCTTTTATAATAAAGTATACAAAACAGATCTAAGTATCTAATAACAAGACTTGAGAGAATAGGACCAAAATTATTAACTAAAATAAAATACAATTTACCTACTTAATTAAGTAGTGAATTGGATTATTTAAAAATCTTTTTAATTTTTTTCATTCCATTCCAATTTCGATTCAAATTTAAACAAATTCTATTTTAAATTTGGAAAATTCCAAAAGCTGGCTCAACTTTGTACATGATCTTACAGCAATTGTAACCAGTCTAGATGTTCTAGCGGGGGTCATCGACACCCCACCACATGTCACACAGACTTCCTGTGCTTTATTATTTTCATGTGCGAATAATTCTATTGCTTTTAATGGAATTAATCTCTGTACCGAGACATGTTGCGTTTGCAGGGTTAAGACTGGAACATGTGTATCTTGCAAGTAGTTTTTTTTTCGGAATTTTTATTACGTTTTTTTCTTGCTTTGTGGTAAATATTTATAAATGTTGATAGATTAATTTTAGTTAATTAGATGATTCTCCAGTGGGGGTATGGGTTTAATTAACTGTTAGATTTGTGTGTCTGTTTTAAGCTTGATTTTCCGTGTGGTCCTTATTCTTATTCTCAAATATTTGTTGACTAACTGATATTAGGTAGGTATTTACCAAAAGAAAACCTGAAAGTTGTACTTCTGACTTCAGATATATACACGGCCTGAAAAGGGTGATATCGATAATAAAAATATGTATTTAATACTAGCTTCTGCTTGCAACTTTGTTCGCGTCAAAGTTGATTTCTCAATACAAACTTTGGACCCCTATTTCATACCTTAAGGGATTAATTTTGGAAAGGATGTCTACTAACTATAAACTATACCATCCTGTCAAATTTCATCTTTATACGTCAAGCGGTTTTCCATATAAACGTGATGAGTGGGTGAGTGATATTTCGCTTTCATATATTTTAACAGATTGTCCAGATTTCCTCACGATGTTTTCCTTCACCGATGTCAATGATGCCCAAGATAGATAGATAGATAATAACATTTATTCGGTGCACACAAAAGACACATCACAACACCAAAGTACAACCAATCAGCTATGGACTAGGACAAAATAGGTTGTGTGTCTCAAGTTGCACCAAATGGGAGTCCAGCTCAGCATGTGCCAGGCAAATATACCTGACGCTGATATTCTGCTGAATCCCTGCAGTGACATGCGGACGTCGAGCAGATGAGATATATTGGTGTTGTGGCAAAGTTTTATGCGCGGTAACTTAGAAAGTACCTACATATGAATTGAAAAAATCATTTTATGTGTTCTTTTTTTAAATAACACAATACAATAAACAAAAAAAAATATTCCATAGTTACATAACGACTTGTGATTCGCGCCGTCTGTCTGTCTGTCCCGATAAGTCGACACATGTTCGCAACATTAATGATCTGGAACTGCTACAAGTGTTTAACACTATTTAGCGTAGAGTTATTAATGATGAATAGAATAGACAGTGAGTTTGTCAAATCTTTGTGTTTATTGGTTTTGTAGATATGATATCAAGATATCACATACCGGCTATGATGAACATAATCACGGATGACAAATTCAGATGTAACTGTAGAACTACAGTGTTATTGGTGGTACGGATGGTGTAGTAGCTGAGTGATTGGCTGTTGCTCTCTGTGACTTGGGTTCAATCCTCATACGGAACAAATATTTGTAGAGCTTATCGGTAGTTGTTCCGGGTCTGGTTGTTTGTGTACGTGATATGCTTGTAAAAGCATCCATTATACGGGACAAATTCCAAGTATATAACAACATTTTAGTATTTTTTTTTAAGAAAATCTGACTATACTCTACAGCATGTAACAAAAACCCTGTCCGATCCTTAAGGGTATTATTCGGCATCGTACTGCGTACACATATACGTAACCATTTAATGGATTTGAGATTATTATTCTTCCCCAGTGAGAAAAAAAAGAAGAAAGAAGAAGTAATTAAATTAAAATAAAACATAAAAACTGATCAACGGCAACACTGATCTGACAGGGTTTTTGTTACATAGTGTATATTGCCATAATAATGACTTTTTGGCACTTTGGCAGTCGTTAGAAACCTGGTTTCTAAAGAGCAGAGATAAATAATCTTTCTATTTTTGAGATGAATAGGAATGATGGATTTATAACACAATTACAGTGCAGTGCTACAATTTGCACCTGGCATGTCATCTCTTCACCACCTTTGGTTGACTAGTAGAGAATGCCTAAGGCATTGAGTCCGCCTTTGTACTTTTTGTTGCATAAAGTTAAAATAAATAAATACTAAGCAGAAAATATTTTACCTTAACTAAGCTTTTCTTTAAACTCTTCACACTCCCATTTTAATCAATTTATATTCCCTTATATTGTGATCGCATCTATCAATTCATAACACTACACACTTGTGTCATTAAAAAGAAGCTCATGAATGGACGGCTCAACAGATATAAAACATATTCCTTGGAATATGTGCACGCTATAGACCATTTATATGAATTACTCAGTAACTACTGCATATTGTTAGTTGGCTGTGTGTGGAATTGCTTGTAATGTTTTATTCTTCTATTGTTTTTTTCTATTTCTGTCTTATTCATATTCATTTAAGGTTTTGAGATCGATTCCCAGGTCGGGAAAATTTTATTGGGATTTTCTATCAGTAATTTCTTAGTAGCAACCTCGGAGTCTGGATTGGTTCCCGGTTGATGGTAATACGGTCGCCGCCTATCACATGGGACTTAAACATAATTGGCGAAATGTGGGTGTACTAATGGGGGCACCTCTGACCCTTTCCGTTTCTCTGGGACTCGTCGAGCTTCATTGCCTCGGCGCTTTTCTGGTGTCCTCCACTGTTGACTCTGGCTTTCAGGAGTTGCAGTGGGTGGAAACAGTGTGGTGGGCTTAACCCTTTAAAGATTACAGACGTGAAGTTATGGTAGTTTTTAGAATGTTTTTTAAAAGATTACCAAGTCCTGACTCTTCAACCGTTCCTCTCAATTCCCACACACCAAATCTTCAAGGTCTTCAATTTTATTTATTTACAAAACCAACATTATCAATAGGATATGATGTAACAAAAGCAAAACGAGTAAACGGAAGCGAATCATTGGCATGTGGTGCCAAGTCGTCTCACACGAATTGATATGAGTTCATTCATTAAGTAGGTACCTACTAGGGTTGTCAACACTGTTGTCTGTCAAAAATAGTAGTTCTAAAATGATTACCCATAAAAATATATAAATATAGTAGATAGCGATAGGACGAAAAAAAAATATTGTAGGTAGGTAAGTGAACGTACTTAACTGTCAACTTGATATTCCAGAAATATTTTAATGAATAGGTATTATAATTGCTTTTAGTGCCTTTAATAAATTAATGGTAAAAAAACTTTTTTAGTGTGATGTTACTAACTTTATCGTTTTTTACCCTTCAGGCCCTTTCATTTGATACCCATATCAAGGGGATTGAGATAAAATATGTAATCCACCATCTTGGAACGACAGCCATATTTAATTTATTGCAATACTGAGTATTGCTCATTATATTGTCACCAGAATTAGAGATGTATGCAAAATTTCAGCTCAATCGGATACCAACAAATGGTCGAAAAATGGTTTGCAAATGAAAGGACAACTTACATACGGACAGTGCAAGCTAAATAAAAGCTTGTAAAAATATAATAGTTTAGCCTTTAGTCAGAAATATAGTATTCGGGCCTTAATATAGTAGGATACTATATTATAATAGTGTGGTTGGAAACCCTAGTACCTACTACATGTAACTGCGCTGTTATTATTAATGTTTCAGTTTGTTCAGTGACTTGGTCACGTTGGCGATGATCGTTGAATGGTATTTATAGTACAGCAAATTAAAAGCTTGAATGAAACATTTTATACGTTGTTTTTGTTTTATTCTGTCTTTACTGGTTAGTGCTGACTTCTATAACACATCAATTCAAATGCGACTTTTTCTATTTCATATGTCTTGGATATCATTAACATCGGTTAATGAAAACATCGTGGGGAATCTGGACTCATTAGTAAAAGTCTGAAATCGCCAAACCGTCGTCAGCAAGCCTAGTGATCAATGCTAGCGCCTTCTCTGTATGAGAAGAGGTCTTTGCCACGCAGTGGGACAATAAGAGGCTGAGATTATTTTATTATGTGCCTCTCTTAGGCGTTTTATGATATAATTATTATCATACTAGCTGTCCGCCGCGGTTACACCCGCGTCTTTGGTTACTGCTCCGCCCCCGTAGGTCGTAGCGTGATGATATATAGCCTATAGCCTTCCTCAATAACTAATCTATCTAACACTGAAAGAATTTTTCAAATCGGACCAGTAGTTTCAGAGATTAGCGCGTTCAAACAAACAAACAAACAAACAAACAAACAAACTCTGCAGCTTTATAATATTAGTATAGATATTTTCTCTTAACAATCTTATTTGCAAAAAATCATGACGGTGATTTTACTACCCACACCATGGAAAAAGTTTCATCAACTACATCACCATTTAAAAAAAAAACCCTCCACTGCGACAGGCAAAAACTCTAAACCACATTACCGTATATCGTCCTTTGTACCCCCCAACAATTCAAAATAAGAACGTCGCTAAACGTTTCATTTAGCACGTTCAAAAACGAGCGTGGATTATAAAAAGAGCAAAGAAAACGTTCAACAATGGATTATTGTCGTAAAGAGAGGCAAGGTGAGTGTCGTGTTCTTGTTTTACCTATAAAGTTACCGTTTATTGTGGTTTTTGAACGCATCGTCGCGTTCAACGTTTATAAACACTTTATTTAGGAGCATGGCGGAGGTATGTTGTTGTTGTGTTAAGGCTTGGATTATTATTCAGTGCACTTCAGAAAAAAGATGATAAAAACAGAATAGTTTGAAGTTCTTAATCAAATCATAAGCTATTATACTAGTATTTGCCCGCGATTTCGTCCGCATAGAAGTCAGATATGCCATAAAGAATAGTCTATGACTCTAGGCAATAATGTAGCTTTCTATCAATGAAAGGATTTTGGAATCGGTTCAGAACTTTCGTAGATTATTTCTTAAAAACAAAAAACAAACAAACTTTACACTTCTTTATTATAAAATAAAGTACCTATGAAGTATAAATGAGTTTTTTAGGAAAAAATATTCTTTAAAAGTTAGTTTATCTGACTCCACAAAAACACTGGAAAAAATACCAGTGCCACAGTTCACGTTTATAGCACACAAAATGATATCTATCCAAAAAAAAAACCCTAAAAGCAAAACTTGTACAATTTTTCACTCACAATTTAACCCCCAAACTTCGAAATCATGCAAACTAAAGGAAATCCTTCTGCCGATTTCTGTAACAGACATCAAAGTGGTGATAACAAAGGAACCCTAAAAACATAATGAGACGGCGATGGGCGCAAGTGCTCCCGTTCGCATGGTCCCGTAGCAATTTTAGGATCTCATAAATATGTATAAGGCGGTACTCTTCTTTTCCTTTACTTATCAATTATGGGGTCGTTTAGGCGACACGCGGGATCGCCCCGCGTAAAATATGCTCCGGCATTGTAAGGGTTAACCTTTTTGAAGTGGTATTGTGCTTTGAAGATTTTGTTAGTTTTGAATATATTTTGTATGCACGTGTTTATTCATGGAAATGGTTTTTTTCTAAGAAATATACTAAATTGCTTAGTTTGTCCTTGAAATATTTTTTGTATTAAACTGATGTTTTCGCTTAAAACCGATATCACGTGTTTTCCTATATTATTAAATTTTCTACTACGGAACCTTTACACATATTTATCCAATCCCCACGTTATACATGACAACCCAAAGAAAGCTTCAGTTATAAAAATATCAATAACGTACAAAAACTTCGCATTTACATAGCTTACCTGTTACAGTATTATCCCTACTTACACGAAATCATTCGGAATACGTCAACACAGCTCTGTAACCCTTAACCGCCCGGGGCGTGAACGACCCCCTTTAAAGCTAGGGAGCAATTTTATTGCAAAAAATACTCGGCAATTTCACGGGCACAACAGACCCGATGTCCCTGAGGTAGTTTCGATTCAGACTCGATTATGTTTAGGGTTAAACGTCATTGATATTGCCGATCGGTGCCCACTGGAGGGTTATTGAATTTTTTTTTCGAGGCCTCTAATTTGTACGGTCGCATTCGAAGGGTTAGATTGAAATGATATTGTATATTGATGATGTTTTAATTAAATTTTGTTTTTTCTATTGAACTTATAAATAAATAATGTTATCTGTGATCGCAGATGGCCATAAATAATATTGCTTTTTTTTAGTTTGACTTTTGATTAAAAGAAGCATTATTATCGCTTTGTTTGTTTATTTCATAGAAATGAAGTGAAGTATTGGACGGGCACCAATATTTTTCTGATTCATCTGGAAACTATCTAAAAGTCCACCTTATGATTATTACAAGAAAATCATTTGAATTACCAGATATATACAGGGTGTCCCAGACAAGGACGTCCAAACGAAAATTTTTGAAGCCACTCTTCATGGGCTATTTGTGGTTTAGGAGCTAGGTGATTTATAATATTTTTTTGGGAAATTCTTTCTTGCATTAGAGTTTGTAGATTTTCTCTTTTTGTGTCGCGTTTTGTGGAAATACATTATAGGTATGTGCTACAATAAACAGTCATTTTTCACAATAAAACCTTTTGCTCAATATTAATTTATTGAATGTCGTGATGGCCTAGCGGTTAAGGCGCCCGCCTCTAATGCATGAGGTTGTGGGTTCGAATCCGGGCAAGTAACGTGACTTTTTCAATTCATATGTACTTTCTAAAGTTTATCTTAGACATTACTGACATTATTCCGTGCCTCGGAAAGCACGTTAAGCTGCAGTTGGTCCCGGCTGTCATACGTGGATCTTTGACAGTCGTTACGAGTCGTCAGAAGCTTGAAAGTCTGACAACCAGTCTTACCTAGGGGTATCGTACTTATTACCCAGTTACTGGGTTGTGGAGGTCAGATAGGCAGTCGCTCCATGTAAAATACTGGTACCCAGCTGCATCCGGTTAGACTGGAAGCCGACCCCAACATAGTTGGGAAAAGGCTAGGCAGATGATGCTCAATATTACTTTATTGGATGAGCAGTTGACGGCAATGTGCAATACAATCTTAAAACACAGCTCAAATTCAGTTACATTACGTGTTCTCTTAAGCATTATCGATACAATCATCTACTGATAAACCCTGAACACTACCCCGGAGAGAAACCAATCGACAACCATTTCTTTTTTTTACCATTGTTTAAACATTGCCACCATACCTATAAACTTAAATAAAAAAACGTTAAACAACACAAAAAAATCCAATAACCCGCATTTACTAAAAAGAGCAATCTTTTTTAATCTTCGTACGGAATCGTAAAAGCATCGGACGAATCAAACTCAACCGTTTTAGCAATTTACTGTGAATTTAGTGTCGGGGGCCATTTTTACCAATTGTCCGTAGCAGGAGATCGCCAGATAAATGCTGGGGCCCGCATGTGCGCACACGCAATGCTGGCATAGATCAGGTGGGGAAAGAGATGGGTTGACGCGTCACATGTTGCTTGTGAGATTTTTTTAAAGAGTTGTGAGTTGCAATGTGGGTTACAAAACTTATTTCGCATAACTGGTAAGTTGGCACCTATTTCTGGTAATTAATATCTACAAGAGATAAGAATCGAAAAATATTATTATTATAGTACTTATGCAACCTTATTTCAACCGGTGGCAGAACGATTTGCTCTCAGTACTACTTCCGAAACTTAAAGTTAAACTTTTTGTGTTTCGATAATTATAAGAAAATCATCATTAAATTATTCATTGTTTCGAGGTAGCCTTCAAGATTTGTTTATAAAAAAAAAAACAACATAAATCGATAAATCGCTGCAAGAAAACAAAATAAATATTAAAATATCACGATGTTTAAATGAAACCGGACTTAAACGGAATTGTTTCTCTCCTATCTTTTGTATATTAAATATTGCCCAAATTCAGATGTACTGGTGTCGTGTCTATTTTTAATCTTTGTCTTCCGCCCTCTGTGCTGTCGCATCGTAATTAATAAATCGTTAACATTGATGTGTATTGTTTCATGGCGGTGCAGGCGCAACTGTATCGGTAAAGGTGGCTTTATGATTTATTTATTGTTATTTAATGTCAATAACCTTTCGTTGTTTTGAAAATTATTTAAAGGATGCAGAGACTGGTAAAGAAATAATAATACCAACTCTATTTTTGTCCCACTGATCTTATGCAGAAGGCATGAGCATTGATCACCACGCCTGCTCAAGGCGGATTGGCGATTCCAGACTTATATTCAAATCCAGGTTTTCTAATAAAAGGCTAGTTGACACCACAATCAGTTGACGTACTTTTTATGACCTGTCAAAACGCGATTCTTTCATAGATTTTGTATGCACGCTTTGACGTCACTTATTTGCCAACTCAATTGTCTAACTATTTATTGATTTAAAAGCCACAAAAAATCTAATTTTGCAGTAAATTGAAAATTAATCGGGTTTTCAGGGCTAAAATAAAGCGTTTTTTTAAAGAAGTTATGTTTTGGAATTATTTATTAATAGTGTCAACTACCCAATTCTTTCTTCGCCGATGCAATATTTGCCAAAATATTGAAGATTAATTTGATTAAAAATATTATTGGTTTGCTCAATTTTACAAACGATTTGTGTTATGGATTGTATTGACTGAGTCTCATTTTTAGGCCGTTTTTTTTAATGGCCCTTTCGATATTCTCCTTCCTCAGATCGGTACAGACATTATTTGACAGGCAAGCGTCCCCCCGGTACAATCCCTTAGTCGCCACCGACATACGACACCCATGGGGCGCGAGAGGGCTATGTTATTCGTAAACGGGAACCACGCAGGCGGAATTGTATATTAACTTGCTAGTAGGTACTGTGAGAGTTTGGGTCTAGGATCTTTTAGATGCTGTTACTATCGAAATTAAAACATGATAATGATCTCGATTAAAAGATGATTATTGGAACTAATAACTGAAAAGACGCCTTCCAGTCCTACTTACACACATAATAATTAAAAAATAAAAAGCTATTTTACAAAAAAAGATAACCGCCTTCAAAAACTACAAAATTAAAATAACTTTAGTTTTGAAAGTCGGCGGCTTTGGTTTTGTTTTTTGTTATGTAGGTAAGTATTGCCTACCTAAGTACTGCCGACTTCCAAAACTAAAGTTATTTTAATTTTGTAGTTTTTGAAGGCGGTTATCTTTTTTTGTAAAATAGCTTTTTATTTTTCACTTTTTAGTGCTTGTGTATTAATGTTTAAATTCCTTACAATAAGCCCTTTCAAACAATACCTCACACGATATATTTAATTTTGGAAACTGGTAGGAGAGGGGTTGACGTACCCCCCCCCCCCTTTTCCTTCAGTCAGTCATCGACTACACGTATAAACAAAGCAATTTCACTTGTTACGATATTGCTGCTGTGATTCTATGAGGAGTTCCATTCCATATCTCCGAAGTTCATCATCAGATATTGAAATGGTGACAATGGGACCACACGACAAGCACCAGCTTTCAAATAAAAAAAGAATCATGAAAATCGGTTCACCCAGTCGCAAGTTAGGAGCTAACAAACATAAAAAAAAAAATACAGACGAATTGATAACCTCCTCCTTTTTTTGAAGTCGGTTAAAAAATACAGACGAATTGATAACCTCCTCCTTTTTTTGAAGTCGGTTAAAAAATATATATGTCGGCGCAACTACGACAGTTGTCATTTGATTGTCCTAAAATTAGTTCATAAATCGTCAGTTAATTACTGCGAGCTTATTGTGATTTAAAAATAACGTTAAACTGCAGGTCATTATTGGTTATTGTAATTCCAATACTTAACCTCAAAACTTTAAAACACGTGCACGTGCGCCGAGCCCTATAAATACGGCCGCACTTTGAACGCAAAGAGCATTCACTCTCGAGCCGCCGTACAGTACGGACCTCCCTGTGACGTCATTACGCTGCCCGTTAAATAAACGAAGTATTCAAGCAGTGAGTGAAGTTTTCTTTCGAAGACCAGAACATGAGTCATCAAGAAAATAACAATCGTGACGTCAGCAATACTGACGTCACACGTTTTAAAAACACTTTGGAGGTACCCCCTCTCCGTCATCAGAAGTGGGATTGCAAGAAGCTCTTACCCAAACCGCTTCCTCATCAGCTCGTTCACCACATGATGTGACGTACCAAATGGAACCAACCAACACCCAGCAACAGGAACCTGTGTTGGCCACCAATGCACCATCGGAAGATGTAATGCAATCTAGACCACAAGCGTACTCTCACCATGGAATGCAGACGAGAAGGATACCACCACAATTCCTGATACAAATGATGGAAATGAATCACCTACTCAGAACTCTGAACCAAACGATCCCATTCCATCGACCAACAGAACAACCCTGATGACGCTTGATTATTAAACAAACGGTGAGTTCTTTTCATAACTCAATCTAGGGCTTACCTAAACACAGAAGAAACAACAAACATAAACAACAACCAACAACAACAGCAATGCACAACAACAACGACAACAAACAACAACAACAATACACAACAACAATGCTTAACAACAACACATATAAACAACAACAACCAACAACAACAATGCACAACAACAACAACAAATATCAACTACAACCAGCAACAACAACAACCAACAACAACAAACATCAACAACAACAACAAACATCATCAATTAAAAATGCAAGTATGCGTGGAGACATTTGCATTCAATAACAAAAACGTGTAAAATGCGTGTAGCATACAAACACGGTCTACGAGAACTCTACGAGACCCTCCGAGAGCTCGTAATAATTACTTTATCCTTTACCATTTAGAACCCCTGTGCATAGCACAGCATCGACCTTGTTCATCTTCCCAATAGAGCCTCTGTGTACCACGGCGCACAGGACCGCCCAGAGCACAGCAACATAATAATCTTCCCATTTCTACGAGACCCTCCGAGAACTCTTACTTTATCCTTTACCATTTAGAACCTCTGTGCATAGCACAGCATCGACCTTGTTCATCTTCCCAATAGAGCCTCTGTGTACCACGGCGCACAGGACCGCCCAGAGCACAGCAACATATCCTTCCCATTTTCTACGAGGCAATCTCCGAGAAACAAAATGTGTATAGACGTGATGGATGGTCGAAACACATAATAAAAACAAAGTCAATACATAAGTCCCATTTCTACGAGAACCGCCGAGAACCCTCCAAAACTCTCCGAGTAGGTACCTACTAACCTTATAAACATTAATATTCTCAAAAGATAAAGCAACCAAGTTGCTTACAGATGCTCTACTCAGAGGAAGTTATTTCCATTATTACAGGTCAACGAGAATCTAAGAGATCTACAACAATCTACGAGATCTACAACAATCTACGAGATCTACAACAATCTACGAGATATACAACAATCTACGGATCTACAACAATCTACGGATCTACAACAATCTACGGATCTACAACAATCTACGGATCTACAACAATCTACGGATCTACAACAATCTACGGATCTACAACAATCTACGGATCTACAACAATCTACGAGATCTACAACAATCTACGAGATCTACAACAATCTACGAGATCTACAACAATCTACGAGATCTACAACAATCTACGGATCTACAACAATCTACGGATCTACAACAATCTACGGATCTACAACAATCTACGGATCTACAACAATCTACGGATCTACAACAATCTACGGATCTACAACAATCTACGGATCTACAACAATCTACGGATCTACAACAATCTACGGATCTACAACAATCTACGGATCTACAACAATCTACGGATCTACAACAATCTACGGATCTACAACAATCTACGGATCTACAACAATCTACGGATCTACAACAATCTACGGATCTACAACAATCTACGGATCTACAACAATCTACGAGATCTACAACAATCTACGAGATCTACAACAATCTACGAGATCTAGAACAATCTACGAGATCTACAACAATCTACGAGCGAGATCTACAACAATCTTTGAGAAGCAACGAGGCTGGTGCAGAGCACGCACCGCCTGTCAGAATGGCCGTGTCGGCGCAACTACGACAGTTGTCATTTGATTGTCCTAAAATTAGTTCATAAATCGTCAGTTAATTACTGCGAGCTTATTGTGATTTAAAAATAACGTTAAACTGCAGGTCATTATTGGTTATTGTAATTCCAATACTTAACCTCAAAACTTTAAAACACGTGCACGTGCGCCGAGCCCTATAAATACGGCCGCACTTTGAACGCAAAGAGCATCACATATGCCAACCCATCGAGCGACGCACACACACCAACAAATCGCTCGCCACACACTACAACGTCCCGCCCTCTGCTGCGCTATCGGCTCGCTCTGATTACGTAGTAGAGGGCGCGGTCAAGCCTCTATCGTGGGTGAGCGCCAACCAAAACCGGCGCCCTTGTTGCTTGATCGACCTTTGCTGGGCCTTCCCTGGGTCACCAGGGATCTCACCCGGCAGGGGCCTGGTCGCACGGGCGCCGTGAAGAACTTAGGGCGCTCCCACGATCACACACCACAGACACTGACGTGCGCTGGGGGCAGGAGCCCCCCGCAAGCGCCTAGGTGCAAACATGCCCCCCCCCTCCTCGCCGGGAGGGGGGAGGCAAACCCAACGCCCGGTCCCTATGTTTAGGGACCGCGATCCTGCTGCCTCGGGCAAGGGGCACACAGCCCCGTCACCGATTCCTCGCGCCCCACTCCGGGGTGCAGAGAAGACCACCACGGCGCAAAGAGCATTCACTCTCGAGCCGCCGTACAGTACGGACCTCCCTGTGACGTCATTACGCTGCCCGTTAAATAAACGAAGTATTCAAGCAGTGAGTGAAGTTTTCTTTCGAAGACCAGAACATGAGTCATCAAGAAAATAACAATCGTGACGTCAGCAATACTGACGTCACACGTTTTAAAAACACTTTGGAGGTACCCCCTCTCCGTCATATATAACATCATCCCGCCTGTAATCCCCGAAGGTTAAGCAGAGGTGTACCCATTAGTACACCCACAATTTAATAGGGGGCGAGCCTATTGCCAAAAAAAATTACCAACCTATTATTGTCCTACTAGAAGGAAAAGGCTTTTTCTCGTACATAAAGAGCATGAGCTTTGACCATGCTTGCTCGTACGCTTGCAAAATAAAATACATCCTCCATTACTCGCTGATAATGTATCTTTCCAAAGGTGTAAGAATTTTTAAAATCGGTGAAGTAGTTTTTGAATTGATCCATTACTAACAAAAAATATAGAAATGTTTTCTTTTTATAATATTCGGTTGGATTAAAATAGAAGTTTTTTATGTAGATAGGTACCACCAGCACTACAATACCACCAGCACTACAATTAGCATGTGCCAAAACAGACTGAAGTCAACTAGTCAAAGCTGGCCGCCCGTGAGAGCGCTCTCTTGCTCCACATCAACTAATTACACGTTATTCTCACTGATTAAAGCACAGCTTGCGACTAATGAGTGACTCATGCAACTATCGGTTCAGACTGATCTTTAGATGGGACGAGACGGATACGATTTTGAAGACAAGAATAAAAAGAAACAATTGAATATTCGTAATTAAAGAAGACTAGGTTTAAAAAGGACAAAGGTAGATCTAGATATAAATAATGCTCCCGACGAAAATCTACTCAAGTATGCAAGAGATACACAAACTAAGTGCAGAAAACCTCAAACGGTATAAGTATAGGACCCTTACTGGTAACTATATTTTCGAGCTGTTTGGGGTGGAAACCCTTGGGTCGTGGGGTGCGTCTGCCCATGGCCTTTTCAAGGAGTTGTCCTAACGGTGAGTTGACACTACCCGTGATCCAAGGGCTGGCTAGAACCTTGGCCAGATGCTAAGCATTGTCATCCAACGTGGCAATGCGGCCAGTCGTTTGGGCACATTTCCAGTTGACGACGATTCAGCCGAACGTACACCGCCGGCTAAACTAAGTTAGTTTAGCTTAGCTCGCATAGTTGAGTCAGTTTTTCATACATGTGCGTCCACCGCAAACTATGCCAGCTAAGCTACGTGAAATTAAATACTGGCTCAACTATGCGAGCTAAGTTAAACTAACTTAGTTTAGCCGGCGGTGGACGTTCGGCTTTCGGATAAATTTTTGATGCCATTTAGTTTTAGTTTCTTTTTTTATTCTGAGTGTTTTTTTTTATAATTAAGTCTGTAAGTATTTTACATGATCAGGCGTAGGACCAATGACTTTTCGTGCTTTCTGAGTCATGGGGGTGTCACAAAACCAACTTCCAAACTGTTGAGAAATTCCTAATGAAAAAAAAAAGTCTTCCTAAGGCGATTAACACACGGCACCGCACGCCGCTCCGGCATGCGGTGATGCGGTTCTCACGTCGCACTAGCCTCTATGAAATCCGCTTGAACCTTGCACACGAACACCGCACGACCGCGCGGTCGAGCGGTGTTCTCGTCACAACCGCATCACCGTGCGGACGTCCGCGCGGTCGTGCGGTGCCTCACACACGGGGCGCCGCATCACCGTGCGGATCATCCAAGGAGGTTAAAAATATAGGGAGTGCGCGCTTCATACTACAGAAACGGTCCTAACTCGGTGACCTTGAAATGAATGAAAGGCACCGAGTTAAGCGTTCTGTTTCTTTCTAATGCACACAATAATAATATATTATATATAATATGTAGTATAATATACACAATTTCTAATACACTTAACAATGCCAGAACGAGATAAAATACAGAACTCAGTGCCTCTCTTTCTAAAAAAAATGAGTAACGGTTACAATGTTCCAAGCGCTCGCTCCCTATATTTTTAACCTCCTTGGGATCATCGTGCAGGGTTCCCAATTTAGGGGTTTTCTCCCCAAATTTAGGGGGTAATATAATTTTTTAAAAGGGCGTTATATGTTTAGGTGTATTTTTGGGGACTTTTGGCTTCTTATATTTTTAAATCTATTTTTTTTATTTGTTGACCTAGC
This sequence comes from Hoplodrina blanda, assembly GCA_949316365.1. Lineage (NCBI taxonomy): Eukaryota > Metazoa > Arthropoda > Insecta > Lepidoptera > Noctuidae > Hoplodrina > Hoplodrina blanda. The sequence goes on from OX438581.1 coordinate 14,573,383, forward strand.
ACCATAGTGGGTATCAGGACACATGCGCGAAAGACATTTGCGCGCAAGACTCTTGCGCGAGACTCTTTGCGCGCACGGACACTTGCGCGAATGGACGTTTCGGCGCCAAGACACTTGCGCGACTCCCTTTGCGCGATAGGTCACTAGCGCGAATGACAGTTCCACGATAGACATTTGTGCGCCTACACTTGCGCGATAGATACTTCCGCGAATCCACTAGCGCGAATGCAGATATGCGCGAAGTATATTTTTATAAAGGATATAATGGGCTAAATTCTTGAAATAAGGTTCCGTACGCACATCACTTTATCCATTAGATAAAATTTATAACGGCTAATTACGCGTCATGGGTGTAGTGTCCATGGTTTTCGAGGGTGCTGATGCCGAAAATGTAGTCAAAATGAAAATCCAAGATGGCGGCCGCAAAATTTTACAAAATATGCTTCATGGGTGTCGCGTCCATGGTTTTCGAGGGTGCTGATAACGAAAATGAGGTCAAAATAAAAATCCAAGATGGCGGCTGCAAAATTTTACAAAATATGTTTCATGGGTGTCGTGTCCATGGTTTTCGGGGGTGCTGATGCCGAAAATGAGGTCAAAATAAAAATCCAAGATGGCGGCTGCAAAATTTTTACAAAATATGTTTCATGGGTGTCGTGTCCATGGTTTTCGGGGGTGCTGATGCCGAAAATGAGGTCAAAATAAAAATCCAAGATGGCGGCTGCAAAATTTTACAAAATATGCTTCATGGGTGTCGAGTCCATGGTTTTCGGGAATGCTGATGCCGAAAATGAGGTCAAAATGAAAATCCAAGATGGCGGCCGCAAAATATGCCACGACCGTGGACACGACACCCATGAAGCATATTTTGTAAAAATTTTACGGCCGCCATCTTGGATTTTCATTTTGACCTCATTTTCGTCATCAGCACCCTCGAAAACCATGAACACGACACCCATGACGCGTAATTACTCGTTATGAATTTTATCTAATAGATAAAGTGATGTGGGTCATCATATAAATGCCTATGCAAACGAATTATTTTGCATCACGAAATTAAACTTTAAGGCATTTTTTTTAGCTTAACATTTATTTTACATGTTGTAATATTATGTGCATTATAAAAAAATAAACAGAACGTTATACCTACATGAATCACAAACGAAATTAATAAAATCAAAAATAAAACTAAAGTTTAATACTTTAGTTAACCAAAGCTCACAAAGTGATATTGGATTGAATGAAACAAATCGTTGATGGTATTGAAGCACCCTTGAAAACCATGAACACGACACCCATGACGCGTAATTAGCCGTTATGAATTTTATCTAATAGATAAAGTGATGTGGGTATGTGTACGGAACCTTATTTTAAGAATTTTGCCCATTATCCTTTATAAAAATATACTTCGCGCATATCTGCATTCGCGCTAGTGGATTCGCAGAATTTTTTTATTTTTTTCCCAGAATTTTCTCCGCAGTTTTCACCAAAAGTTCCCCAAAATTTTTCCCCAAATTGGGGGAAAAAAAACCCCAACCTGGACACCCTGAAAACTGGTCAAAACCGGTAAAAAATAACTGGTTAAAACCAAAACTGTTCAAAATCGATCCGCACGGTCATGCGGTTGAACCGCATCACCGTGCGGACAACCGCATCGAAATCCGCTTCACCGCCACCGCATGCCGGAGCGGCGTGCGGTGCCGTGGGTTAATCGCCTAATACAGTTGAAATAAACGGTAACAGATGAAATCATAGTACAATCCTACAATTACACAGCCCCATTACAAACTTAAAAACCCAATTAAAAAGTTTTAATGGCAATCGTAAACTCTAAAACGCCCTTATAATCTGTCGAGCATCGTTCTCACAGCCAGAAGTCATCTTTCTCAATCAACGAACCATTGACTGTCCACGATTTTTATTGTTTTTGAACTAAACGTACGGGTACATATGACCACGACATGTTTTCTCCCTTTTTTCCTATAAAACATACATACAAAGTGACAAAGATACCAAAGGGTATGCTTAGATGGTAAGGTCATGTTGAGAGGATGACTGAAAGACGATTTTTTTTTATCGATTGGGCAGTAATTTCTTACTACCCAGACCCACCCTAATGTAAGGTTTAAGACATTTGGCATTTGACACTAATGTCAGAGTTTTAAACCGCCTCAAAGGCCTCTGACATGGTTTGAATGGGACAGTAACGGGCTGGTATAAAACTAGGTTTCCTCACGACGATGATTTCCACTGAAAGACGATTAACAAAAGGTATTTATATGGCAGAGATGAGTAGCAACGCAGGGAGGGGTCGCCCTAGGAAGACCTACACTGACCTTATTGGTGAGGTTCTTCAGAAAGGTTAGGTGCGGCGTACTCGTAACCGGCGTGCTTGTATGAACGTGGATGAGGCGAAAGGAGTATGTAAGGATCGTAGCAGGTGGCGTTCTGTGGCTTCTGCCTACCCCCATGGGATAAAGGCGTGAGTTTCCTATAAAACTGTTAGATAATTAATTTTACAACTTCTTAATTGAGCTTAACTATCTTAAAATCTACTAAAATCGTTGGTTACTCGCTTTTTATTTTGTCTGTTATTGTCGTTTTTTTATTGCGAATAAATTGATGTTTGTTACTGACGGAGTGGTGTCGTAAAATGGTGTTATTGTTCTCTAAATCGATTATTGTAAGGGTTGGGTATGTGGAAAATTGTTATAGTTTGTTGTAAATCATTTTAGGGTTAATAGGTGAGTTTTTGTTTTGTGCTGTTTTTTTTTAAGGATAAGAAATCATCAAATGACTTCTTCCGCCTTGGGTGGAGCGGAAGGAGGGAGTGTCAGACTCTTACTGACTAAAACCCATCTGTGTTCCTCCTAATGCCCTTTGCCTTCCAGGGCCGCGGTAACTCTTTCGAACAGAATCCAATGGAACTCGGACCTAAGTTTGTATAAATGGTGCCAATAAGATCATACTGTGATTAATTTCAGACCAAGTGATTTAAAGCACATAACATTTCTGAAAATTGTTTGTAATAGATATTTTATAACTAGTTGATAATTTGCATACGTGTAAGTACAGTTACCGGCACGTAACTTGGCAAGAGATTTTCGTAGTGGGGGAAGTTCGCGCATATAAAAATGTAGTGCGTGCGCAAACTTCCCCCACTACAAAAACTCTTGCCAACTTACGTGTCGGTAACTATAACATATTTTAGGCCTGTTATCTTTCGGTACTATACCCTATTCTATACTAATACTATTACAAAACGCGAAAGTTTATGGGGTAGACTGGATGAAAGGATGCTTACGGAATAATTTCAGTACTACAATAAATTTAATTTTCCTAAATCTTTTTTGTATGTGAATTTTACTATTGTATATGCACTTTTTAAGTTTATCTTAGAATATCAATGACATTAGTGTAGGAAAACATCGTGAGGAAACCTGGACTTATAATTAATATAAGTCTGAAATCGCCAATCCACCTCGGGTAAGCGTGATGATCAACGCTCGTGCTTTCTCTGTATGGGCAGAGGCCTTTGCCCTGCAGTAACACAATAATAGGCTAGTGTCATTATTCTTTGTATTATAATGAAGAGCTCCACTCATTGGCTAATCATCGTCAGTCCAAAGACAAAAGGGTGAACGTACGGTTTACAAAAAAAACAAACAATGAAACAGTACCCGCATGTCGTTATTATCACTTAAAACTGATTACAGAGTTAATTATAGTGACGTGTCAGATTGCTTATTAAGAGCCCTTGATGAGACAATCAATTCGTGGGTCTTTTGTTTATACGTTTATGTTAACGGTACTCCAAATGTGGGTTTGCAGAGGGAGTTCCACGCCGTTGTTGAGAAGTTTCGAACAACTGTTGTTGATTTGGCTGACGTAAACCTGAAAATTGAAAAGTCTATGTGATTTATCTATACACATCAAAAGTGTCTAGGGATCAACATCCCTAACATTGATTAGGGATGTTGATCCCTAGACACTTTTGATGTGTGTAGTTTGTAAACGTAATAAAAGCTGAAAATAAAGTAGAATTCGATCTAAATATAATAGGGCCTAGTAATATAACCCGAAGTACACACGGCTACACATCAAGCTATACTTAACCAGTATAAGCTGACTTCTGATTGTACGAAAAGCATATTATACAATGCGAGGTCAGCTAAAACTGGTTTTGTATAGCTTGATGTGTAGCCGTGTGTACATCATAATGTCTTTCAATTTTAAATATGTATTTATAATAATATACTTATTTTATAGGTAGATATTTAACGCGAATTAAAACTAAGTTTTATCTTAGTTCACTTCCGATTCTTAAGGGAATGAACTTAACGCGAGCGAAGTCGCGGTAAAATGCTAGTAATGTAATAAAGCTGATGAGATTTTTTGTGCATTTTTTTAAACGCCAAAAATCTCTAGAACCACCAGTTAAATTGGAAAAATATTTTTGTATATGATAGCCAGATTCCTGACAACGCAAGATTGTAGGTATACGTTTTGACAGAACTAAATCCAATAAGATTTTATTGAGCTTAGTTTTATCAAAACGACCCAACCCACAGTATCTCTATAGTGCAGATGGCATGCAGGCTGCATTACATTTTTCTCTCACCTTGTACCTATTTGAAAAGCTACACTAATACTTTTCGAACACAAGGTGCAACACAGTCATTATTCAATAATTCAAGAAATAATCGACGTTTTAACTTTAGCCTAGCAGCCTACATTCCAGCCAGGGGTTCTCTATCCTATTTATGACGCGCCCCTTTTCTACTAAGAAAAGTATGTGTTTGCACCCCCTGCCCAGATAATATCATTTTAGGTTACTATCATAGATTAAACAGATAAAAAAAAATGGAGTTTTTTAAACCTAAGTATGTTACTATGTTTCTATGAAATGCCGTAAGTACGACATAACATCACGCCTGTAATCCCTGAAGGGTTATGAAGAGGTTAGTAGGTACACCCACATTTCGCTAGCTAAGTTTGAGTCCAATGTAATAGGGGGTGAGTCTATTGCCTTTCACCGGGCACAAATCCAGACACCGAGGCTGCTACTCTAGAAATTCCTGATGGAAGAACCCAATAATGCTTCGCCCGACCTAAGAATCGAACCCAAGACCTCATGCTCAGCCGTCGCGCTTTGCTGCTACTAGACCAACGAGGCTGTCATCTGTAAGTAAATAAGGTCCGTAACTACATTGGTTGTCCACGTTCCCCTTTGCTGGTCTCTGCGCCCCCCACTTTGAAAACCCCTGTTTTAGGCCAACTAGACCTAACGACATTAGAAGCAATATTTCACAACAAAATATGTCGCTTAAGCTCTTGGGGCCATCAGTCAAGCGAAAAACGGACCGTATTAAAAACGCTATTGTTTTTTAGTTCGGTCGCGTTCAATTCCCATTAGAATGGGCTAATGAATACTTTTTTTGTTGACTGACAAGCAGCGATGGCTGATGAATAAAATCGTCGTTTTTGGGTCGGTATTCTGTGTCAGTTTTTGGACAATTTTTTGTTAATAATCTTCGTGTGGAGTTTTTTGTTGTTTGTTTTTTTTGGATTGAGTCTTTGGTTTTGGTTTGGTTCAGAGATTTTTGTAGAGTATATTGGTTTCAGAATGAAGGTGTTTGTTAAAAACTGCTTTTCTTTTTGTTTGTTTTTATCGAAGAAGTAGTTAGTACAGTCGGCTACAAAAGTCGATTAACAACGTTGCTTTTTTATATCATTTAAACAGACACTAAACACATAATTTACTGGTTTTCTGAATTTCAGGTAATAGCTTAGGGTTTATTACATCTTAATTTTATGTTCATTGAGTTTTATTTTTAATATTGTACTTAATAATTAGGATTTAAAAATCACAAATGTTAATCGACTTTTGTAGCTGACTGTACTTAGTTAATTAGTATTTCATGTAACTGCGTCGCTTAGGTTCTAAAAATTGAAAATAACTCCATGATTATCTGGTCTCAGGTGCTGCAGTTTCATACTAGCTCATTAGCCAGAGATTTTGAATACCTAGGTCTTAAATAGGTAAAGGTTAATAAAGATTGTTTATAATTTCTTTTTTATTATTATAATCCATCAAAATCCTAGAACGAATGAACGCTAGAACGCGCGCATCGGTTTCTCAGAAACTTCAACTATATCTGATGACCCTTCATACCATCTCTTTTGTTGACTGTACATACAGGAGAATAAAATTTAAATAAAAAATATTTTTTAAAAAAGCTTTTATTTTAAAATATAATATTAAAATGTACTAAAAAGAAAAAAAATAGACTTTGCTAAAATTGTAGGCTAAAAATAATACTTTTATAAAATAATTCATAAAAGCACTCACTTTTAATAAAAGCTTTGGCGCTCATTCGCTACTGCTATTTTATTATAATTTTAATATTTAATGAGTAATTTAATGAGTGTAATTTCACATCTTTACCCAACCAAACATAATGTCATACAATCCAAAACAAAACGTGCTAATCAAAAACAACAAAACTTGTCGCCATACTAACGGTCAGTTTAATTAATTACTTAGTTATATTACATGTAATCACAATATCACGACTATTCACTCGTCATTAGGATAGATTAGGCGGCCATCCCTCCCTGATGTCAATTTTGCGTGTTTTATAACACGGATTGAGTGTAATCTGTTAATAACTTTATACTAATGTCGGGAATATGATTTGTTCCTTAATTTTGATTTAAAATTCATTCAAGTTTAAGCATCTTATTTTTATACAGTTTTTTCTGGGAACAAAAATAGCCAAATTCACCCGGGGATAGGGTAGCTTCCCAACAGCGACAGAATTTTTCGAATCGATTCAGTAGTTTTAGAGCCTCATCATCTGCCTAGCCTTTTCCCAACTATGTTGGGGTCGGCTTCCAGTCTAACCGGATGCAGCTGAGTACCAGTATTTTACATGGAGCGACTGCCTATCTGACCTCTACAACCCAGTAACTGGGTAATACGATACCTCTAGGTAATACGATATACGTACGTAATACAATTCCTCTAGGTCGTCAGACTTTCAAACTTTTGACGACAGGAATCTTCTGGCTCAGTAGTTTCGGAGCCTATTCAATGCAAACAAACATAAAATCAAATCTTTCCTTTTTAGTATAGATAAAAGGAGTTTTTCAGCGTCAAAAACAGAGGATGATCTTAATCTTCTGTTTCATATGTTTTTCTGTAAACTTACAATACCACATAGCAAAAGGCTTACCAATTAAAAAAAATATTATTGACAAAAAGCTTCGATAAACGACTCAATGGCGCATAGCACTATTACCATAAAACTCCACGTACGTAAATAAAAATTTATCCGCGACACAGCAAACAAGGGTGAAATTACCCTCATTTCACAATATTTTGATATATTACCCCTAATAACAGCCTAGGGGGTGACCAGTGACGTTTTACAGTAAAAAATCGGACTTAAATGTGTTTACATTGTAAGGAAATGCCGTTTAAGTGCGATATGTCGGCGTTTTGTTTGTAGTTAGGAGGGTACTTCTTGTTCTCGATTGAAGTGAAATTGTGAATTAAACTCGATTGTGTAAATGTGTTATTGCTTAAAATTGCAGAGGACTTTTTACGAATGCTTAATGAAACTAAAAAGTACTAGCTGGTTGCTAAGTTAAAGACATTTTTTAGTTGCCTGAAGTTATAACGTACCTGAAAAACGTAACTTTTATAAGATCACTTTGTATCTATTTGGCCTTTGTTTATTTTTTTACCACAGTGTTATGTTTTGATTTCGCGCTCATAGATTTTCAGTTAGAGATTAAACTTATTTTTGATACAAGCTGGCCTTAAGGCTAGCTTGTAACAAAAATAGTATACAGTTATTGTATTTCGCATTGGGATACTGCATTGGTAGATGTAAGGATGTAAATAAATAATAATAAATAAATAACACAAAAGAAGCATTTTATTAATTGAAATAATTACAAGAATTCGTTGACTTTTTAGAGCAATCCGTTCGTGACTTCTCATCGAGTTGGAACAAATGGTAGCTCCAGCGTTTAAATTTTTCAATGGCGACCATTTCGTTCTTGTTGTTTCCGTAGATATTAAATAATAAAACAAACGATATTTGTACAGTCGGCACACGCCGGTTTTATGGCCACACCGTGTGTCCACGATTGGATAGATATTTGCTTAAAATAATGAAATAATTGAACTGTTAATGATTTTTTTGGATTGGTATTTTTTTTTTTTCATTTTCTAGCTATACTTATTTATTTCGTTACATTGTTTGCTAAAGTAGTGTTAGTTTATTATTTTTAATCTTAAGTGTTTTTAGGGTTCAGTACTTTAAAAGGAAAAAACGTATCATGACATGAAACGTGCTTTATTTTATGTAGTGTTAAATTATGTAGAACCCAATGTTTTGCGATAGTGTTAAATTATGTATGATGGTACAAAACCCATCATGTGTTAATCCAACTAACTATTGGCCGTTTTTTTTTTCAGTTTTTACGTGTCTAACTCGATAACTCTGCAAACCACCACAAACCTAGCGTGATAGATCATCCGCCACTCAAAACCAACATAATTCCTTATGTTGGTTTTGAGTTTTGAGTATATATATAATTACCCATAATTGGTTCAGATAGACTCAACTATAAAAAATTACACTTCACACTAAATACCAACCCAACCCAACCCTAGTTAATAAACCCGATGACTCTATTAAACCCGAAGCTGTTTACCTAATAGAATAACTACCTATCGTATAATAAATTGGGAGATTTCCATACTCGATAACGGCCTACGTTTGTCATTTTAATACCCAAAGTGCCTTGGGACATCCTTCAATGACGTCATTATGAAAAACTTACCATACCTTTCACTTGTCGAACTTAAAAACATTCGATTTTCAACTTTAAATTTGGAGAAGTATGGGTGATGGTAAGCTTTGGGGGTTGTAAAGTTAAGTTTGTAGGGCTGTCCGTAAAAAGGGGGTTCAGAGACAGACAAGGACGTGTTATTAAATTTCCTGATGGCGGCAATGTGAGGCTATAATTAGTGTTTATAATGTTATTATAGACTAAATTAGGGGTTATTATTGTTGAATATGGGATTTTTTGACAGGTGTGCCAACATATAACTAGGTAATGATTGGTTTGTTGGCTGAGTACGGAAGAAACAATGCTATAAGGTCCTTAGTCCTTAATCAAAAGTAAAGCAAATGCCACTAACACTAGGTTTCATAAATGAAAGCGCACTGGTTGGTTGCACATGGAGAAACACGGATAGGTTTTAGTCAGTAAGTCTGACACTCCCTCTGAGTCTGACATTCATAAAACTTACCGTAGCGCACTAAATTACTTTGCTACAGAGCAATGATAATGCTGTGACTGACGAGGAACTGCAAACGATGGAGATGAATGATGTTTAAAACCAATCACCGCCATTTCTTTTTTCTCATCACTTTTGCCTGTAGAAAACAAAAAACATCATTTCCACACCCAATACCATAAGATGTAAGTCCCATTTCATCACAGCACAGAACTGACGTATTTCATTTTGTGCAAAAAACTTGTTCTGCACAAAACACCTCATCTTGCACAATGCACGCCGCAGTTTCTACTAAATTGAACTTAATTTTAAAACTGGCCACACACTGTTTTTGTTTCGCGTGCCTTAAAAGCTGTTATACGGGAAATTATTTTAGGGCTGGCCTGCGCGTTAAGATTGGACAAAAGCAGAGATTGGACTAGGAAACGCAGCTGGTGGTGAAATTAGGTTTTAGTAGAAAATTAGTCCTGCTGTGTCTGAATAGCAATCACTGTGACAATTTGGTTCCGTACCTCAAAGGTAAAAATGTTGATAGATCCAGATCTATCAACATTTTTCCATCCATCCATCATTTTTACATCCTGATAGAAACAACAAAAAAAAAAGGCAGGGCATGAAACTTATAAACCAAGCGCGATCTCATATTTTAAAATAGCACCTTGTATATCATGTTTTAAGCCAATAAATATTTAATTCTATTTTATTCTACGTTAAAGTCACCCTTTGTGGGTTACGGACCTAAGCTTTGGGCGTGGTTCTGGACGGACAGCAAGGGCGAAGTCTGGATCTTAAGTCTGGTCTGGATCTTAGCCTACAGTTGTTCAGATTTTATATTTATGCTAATGTCGCGGAGAACTTTTAAATCACGTTGCAGGTAAGATTCGTCAGTTCGTTTGTAGTGCTATAGATGTCACTACATTACTCCACTTCAAGACTGGAGATCGACAACAAGAGTGTAAACTTAACTAACTGATAAGACTACTCAATCTAACCTTAAGGCTTCTCGATTTCATAGATGCGTACACGTAACCGCAGCGATTAATCACCAACTCAACCCCCGTATGTTTCCACCAGCACGGAACGTAATTCAATTTGGGGGTAAAGCGGTTATTTGTTGTAACAGAACTCTGTTCTGTCTCATTTCGGGTCTAGTTAACCCTGCTTCAAAGTATAATCTACTTAATTGGAATTTTTGAGGGGAATGCGTTTAAAAACGTATGCGAGGAACAACGGGAGTTTAAACTAGTACCTAGCTGCTATGAATTTTGAAGTGGAACCAGGAATGATAACATAACATCACGCCTGTAATCCCCGAAGGGTTAGGCAGAGGTGTACCCATCAGTACACCCACATTTTGCCAGTTATGTTTAAGTCCCATGTAATAGGGGGCGAGCCTATTGCCATCAACCGGGCACAAATCCAGACTCCGAGGCTGCTACTGAGAAATTCCTAATGGAAAAACCCAATAACACCTTGCCCGATCAGGAATGATGTAGGTAAAAAAATCAAATTCAAGATTCCGAAGTATTGAGAACTTCCTCCTTTTTAAAAGTTGGTTAAAATAGGCAAGAAACTCTATACTTTTCTACTCTTATACAAATGTTTTACAATATTTGCATACAGGATCATACAGGACTAGCTTCTGCCCGTGACTTCGTCCGCGTCAAAGTTGATTTTCCCCATACAAACTTTGGACAACCGTTTCATCCCCTTGGGGGGTAAATTTTGAAAAGTCCTTTCGTAGCGGATGTCTACTAACTTAGACTACGTCACTGCCGTTCATCTTTATACGTTATGCGGTTTTCGATAATTCGTGATGAGTGTATGAGTGAACTTATGTATAGTGCATTGGGGTAATTACGACAACGGGGTATATTCCGATTTATTTTTTATACCAATGCACTAAGGTGCATAATTAATAAAATCGGAATTTACCCGGGTGTCGTAATTACCCCAATGCACCTTACGTATATTTATATTAAATTACAAGCACCTATTAAACTCGCTTCCTATTGTACATTCGTGACATGAATGTAGGTATGTGTGTGTGTGTCTATAGATCTTACTATAGAAAGTTATGTGAGAGACACAGCATTCGAAAATCGTAACTTACGAGGGTACGCTAGCATCGACAAATGCGTTAGGTTTTAGATTTGTAGGGTTGCCACTACTTATTTTTGTACAAGTATATTTTGGTGGCATTTTTCTGTCTGGTGCAATTTTACATGGTCAGTAAGTGGGTATTAAAGATATTATAATTGATTTTTATTTGCTAAAACGAGACAACCTGTCATTCGCAATAGTGGGGAATACGGCTTTCCGTCTTTAGGGGAGAACGGAGGGTTATGTCGGACTCTTACCGACTATACATTTATACAACCACACGGTTCCTCCTGCTACCATGGGTCAGCAGCCTGGTATTCGCTTGACGCCTGATTCGTAACCTCCTCTATCTAGCGATAATAGTTCAATGTACATTCAAATCTAAAGTCAAAGTTAAATTATTTATTTCAGTCACGTCAAATAATCGGTTACCGATTTTTGTCGGGGAGAAAATTAAATACATACCTATTAATTCCAATAAATCAACGCAGCTATCCCACAAAAATTTAATGAGTTAGTGACCTTTCGCTTTTATATAGGTATTAAGATAGATAAACAAAATTCAGCACAGCCCTATTTGACATTTTTAACAGAATTGGGTGCCCAGGTGCGGAGGGCTGTTAACTCGTGATTTTCGTTAATCAATGGATTGGGCCAAAGTGATCGAAAGAGGAAGCAATTTCTTAGCTCTTTGCTACACACATGCGTTCTAAGGGTACGTTTAATTCACTAAGAAGGGTTAGTGTTTTCCTTATTTACTGATTTGATTAAAGTGTGATTTTTTCATAAGGTTTTTTTTTTTACTTAAAAGGTGTTGAAGGTTTTGTTTGTGTTGTGTTTTTTTTTAATACTAGCTTTAAATGCCTGCAACTTTAGTCGAGTGAATGTCGGTTATTTGCTGGGTTTTTTTTTGGGGATCCGTAAAGAAAATTCACGACAAAGTCGCGGACATAACAACAACAGGCCTGTAATCCCCGAAGGGTTAGGCAGAGGCGTACCTATTAGTACACCCACATTTCGCCAGTTATGTTTAAATCCCATGTAATAGGGGGCGAGCCACTATATTACACTATTGCCCACTGGGCACAAATCCAGACTCTGAAGCTGCTACTGAGAAATTCCTGATGGAAAATCTCACTTTGCTCCACCTGGGAAGCGGATTGCTGTTGACCTGGGAAGTTAGTTATTGATATAAACATTGATAATTGCCAATAAATCGTGTCATTCCAAACTTGGGACAGCTAATAAGAAATTTTTAACAGAAAAATCTTATAACTCTTTTGGCCCGACCTGGGAATCGAAACCAGGGTCCTTAGACAAAGTAACATCGCTTTGTAGCGAAACGATATCTAAATTCGTCATCGTCTCTCTAAGATAACTAACGTTTTAGCATTCGTTTCGTTATCTTTTTTGGCGATCACGATCGAGGCGAAGGCGAACACTGAAAGCGCTGCTTGTCTACGCATTATGGGATAAACACGATAACGATTCGTTACTTTATGGTTTCGTTATGAATTATAACATTGTCTACCAAATTGCAATAACGATGTCGATTGACCACGTGACTTAACGCGACTTATGTCAATCCCATACACTTTAGTCTTTTCTAACTTCGTTATCGTTTTAAATTTGATACTTTGTCTAAACCCCCAGGATCCCAAGCTCACTACCTAGTCGCGCATACGACCATGAAACCAACGGGGCAGTTGGAGCGTTGAGTCCATGATAGTCCCTAATTCATCCCGATACGATCACAAAGTCAATTGCTAATGTCCTCGCGTCCCGATTACAACCACTTCCCGGGGATTTGTTATGATCCCGCTAATTGTTCGCATCCCGGTCGAGGTTCGTTCCTTCCTCATTAACGCGTGTGACGTCACTGCGCCCGCGCAGCTAATTGTTATGTGCGAGGAAGTGAGATTGGACAAAGCGTGGGTGTATTTTTTGCATTGTTGGTGTTTGTGATTACGAGTTAGTAATGAATTTTTTATGCGTTTTAGAAACTCGTAATAGCTCAGTAGTTTAGGCGCCCGCCTCTTATACATGAGGTTGCGGGTTTGAAATCAGGTAAGTACCAAAGTGTACTTTCTAAGTTTATTTTCTACATCACTGACATTGTTGAAGGAAAAAATAAATCAGGGAACCTGGATTTATGAGTATGAAATCGCCAATCCGCCTTGAGCAAGCGTGGTGATCAATGCTTGTCCCTTCTCTGTATGAGAAGAGGCCTTTGTCTTGAAGTGGAGCAGTAATAGGCTGGTAATTTTTTTCTTCTTTAATATTGTATTTCTAAACTAAAATAAATGGTATTAAACTACAACTATAGGATGAAGATACACAGAGCAGATTGACTAGCTTATACATAAAGATGATGCTTCAAAGGATATCAGAATTGAATATTGCGCATAAAAAGATGAGTGATGGTTCAAGTTACGAGAATTGTCGGATTTAAATGCTGAATCAGCTAACAAGTATGAAAGGTACCTAGGTGCCGAAAGAACGTCGAATGAGACTGGGATAGTTGTACGAAGATTGGCACTAGTTACAAGGAGAGGCCTATACTAATTCGCAGCATTAGATTTACCATGAGTGTTTTCACATCAAGGCCGTTGTGAAACAGCTGCAATTCAGTTTGACCTACTATCCTTATAGCTATGATTTTTTGAACTAAAGACCCAATTTATGTAATTTCTGTTGTTGGTTTTTCAACGGCGCTGAGTCGAGCGTTGAAAATCCAACAGTGTAATCCAAGTAATATTAAAATAACAAACGCCAAATGTAAGTATTATGCATGCATGAAGAAATCGAAGAAATAAAGTATTAATCATACAAAAAAGATTTAAAGGCAAACCTTTATTCTTGGTATTGAAACCGCAGTGTCATAAATGAGAGGCAAGAAGATGATCTTTAACCATCAAAAGTCATGTGTTTTTAGAACGTAACCGCCTTGCGCTTGTAAATTGCGCCACACCCAAAAGCCGGGAGCGTAGCGGAACTTAAATTCGAAATCTTTGAGATTCAAATCGCCACAAACGTTGTTATAGCGCCAGACGGTAGGATTTCAAAGAGAAGCTGCATCTACCTACGTTAAGAAGTATTTTGAGCCTTATCTGCCTATATTAAAATATATTTTAATCTAGTTACAGTTAAGTTCTTAAAGTTTTTGGCTATATAACGTCTGCTTGCGCCAGCCAGTGTCAACTTTTTAACTCGGAGTACGTTGCTAACACGGGCCTATTCTGCAAATACATATAGCTTTTGCTCGCAACTTTGTCGACGTAAAATATATTGAATTTCAGTCTCAATCTATCAAAAATTTGTTCGCTGAGACTAGATGGTTTTGTACATTTTTAATTTGAAAAATTGTCCTTAAGATGACCAACATTGATTTCAAAATCTTGATTGCGCAAGCCAGCCACGAAGTTATTATTAGCCACGTTAATCAAATAGCCAGGCAATTATCATACTGTACCCTAAAACCATTATCTTCCATCCATCCACAGGGACCAGATACTGCCATAAACATGGCCCAAACAAAGCTCAGACACTCCACCTAAATAACTTCCATTTTGAAAAATCGTTGGAAAAATCTCACGTGTATTATAAAGCGGAGCGCACACGGTACCTATACATTTCATAAAAATAAACACTTAGGTAATGGGAATCGCACGCACGTTGCCGCTGCCGCCCCGCAGACGTCCCGCTGTCGCCCCGTCCGCGTGCCGCAGTCGGAATAATGTGAAAAAGTAAAGCGGACGTAGAACGACCCCCGTGGGGCCGAGAATCGGTTATTTGCCTGTGGATTGTTTTGAATACGACAGTGTGGTGGATTGGGAAGTATGCTGGATTGGATATTATGGGCTTTCTGTTGTGGGCAATAAGTTTTCTTTGTAAACTGCTCTGCATCACAGGGCGATCTTTTGAGTATCAGGATGTACGGAATTAGATTCCATTCCTTTTTCTTTTACATGACGTTCAAAAGTGCCTTTTAACTCTCTAATTGCTTTGACTAAGGTGTATTTTAACCATCAGCCTGCCCATGACATCGTCTGCGTAGACTTCAGAATTAAGCCAAAGTTCTAATTTATCTCACGATAACACAAAACTAGTTAAAATTTTTGCTATGTGTTAAGCTAGGTTTATATTTAAAAGTGTGCCAAATTGCAGCTAATTTCATTCAGTCGTTTAAGTGTGAATGAGTAACAAACATCCATCCATCAATCCATCCATCCTCACAAACTTTAATATTTATAATAGTTGTAGGTTTATATTTACGTGGCTGCTATTCAAATCAAAGCCTTGTAAGTAGGTTACTGAAGCTTTACTTTTCATTATCTCGCCCATTCTTATCCCAATACCAAAAAACCTTGTAATGCAGGTACTCGAGAAGTTCTTTTTACAAGCTTTTTTAACGTTTCGTCTATGATCTTAGTTCCCATCCACGTTTCTACGTTCCAGTGCTCACGCAATCGGCGTACACCATGCGTAGTCGCCATTTATAATTCATAGTACAAGACACAACTACACAAACTAACGGTGCGCTTGTGTACTCGCGCCTTTGGTTTGCTTTTCATTTTTTAAACGCTTGAATCGTACCTTTTTTTGAATATCGAATGAGGTTTACTTGGTGCCAGTGTTAAACTAGAAAGAAGGTTTGATGATTTTACTCCTGTCATTATTGTGAGATTATCTATGGTTTTGTGTTCTTTGATTATAAATATTCTTAAATAATGTCGGTGGCGGTAGTGTTACTGGGTTTTTCAATCAGGAATTTCTCAGTAACAGCCTCGGAGTCTGGATTTATGCCCCGTTGAAGGCAATAGGCTCGCCCCCTATTTCATGGGACTTAAACATAACTGGCGAAATGTGGGCGTACTAATGGGTACAACTCTGCCTAACACTTCGAGGATTACAGGCGTGATGTGCCACTAGACCAACGAGGCAGTCTATTAGTTAGGTATAATATAAAAAGACTAGCTTCTGCCCGCAACTCCGCGTCAAAGTTGGTTTCTCCATACAAACTTTAGACCCCGGTTTCATCCCCTTAGGGGGTGAATTTTGGGAAATACTTTCTTATCGGATGCCTACGTCATACAAAGAACACACCCTCCAAGTTTCAGGTCTCTACGATCAGCGGTTTAGGCTATGCGTTGACCCGTCAGTCAGGCGAGACATTACCTGTGAAAACTTGTAATATTACCTGTGAAAACTTGTAATTGGCCTTTTTAATGTTATCCACAATCAAACTATTGTACAAGATCAGCTGTAAGTTTTCCTAAAATTTTTAAAATAAAATAAATAAAATAAAGCATTTTATATGTATAGATAGATAAAAGATAGATTATTGAAGAATTCCATTACATTCCTACTTCAATTGGACTACATCCGTTTCTGCTTTCATTTTCAAATCGCCATTAATGTTTAATACGAAATATAACAGGTAATCTCATACATTTTCTTATATAACCAACCACGGAGTATTACTTTCTTCATGGGAATAATATTACCATAAAATCCATTTCGCAGGAACCGTACACTTGGCAACGCGATTTGTTGCCAAGATTAAACCGAAGATTAACATACACGTTAAATTTTGTTTTATTTATTGTTATTTTTTTTTGCTTATTCCTTGGTATATCTTGTGTTATTCCTTGGGGAAAGGAAGTCTCAATTTTTCAATGTCTGTGCTGAAAATGATAGGTTTCGTATTGAAATACTTTTTCTGTACTTGACATACTTATAGGTACGGATTATTAGGTGTACTTACTTTTGTGATAAACTTGTTTTCATCCGCGGCTTCGCCTGTATGAATTACTACATTTTAAAAAAATAAAATAAAGCCTATACTACTCGTATGAATAACCTACAATATTTTTTTATAATCAAATAAAGCCTATAGTCCTATACCATTTAGAGATAATTAAACGTAGGTTCCTAATAACGGACAAATTTTCAGAATCGGCCTAGTAGTTTTGGAGATTAGAGTGTTCAAACTAAAAACTTAATTAAATATACAAAAGAATAATATTACTTACAGAGGTTTTTTTTACCAAACACAGCATCGTATGAGACTGAAGAAAAGGCAGAAAAGAAGCTTGGATAAACTAGACCACTCGGTCTAAACGAAAAAGAGATGACAGGATTTAGGATCAACGTTAAACTGAGCTGCTGTGGTACTGACATCTTATTAATTAATTGATAATTAACTAAATAATATTTCACATAGAGTTGAAAATTCTGTTCAAGATATAATTACGCGCGGTAATTATTATCTCGCACGCAATTATCTACGCAAATTTCGACTCTATTTCTGTTTTGTTTTAGTTGATTATCAATAAATATATAAAATTTGCTCGAGTGTGCTGCTCCGTCTGTGCTGAGCTAAAGATGAAAATAAAATTAATTAAAAAGGTCCTGATATGCTCTCAAAAATCAAAGAAAATAACTCTTACATAGCTCTCAGAATTGCGAAATTCATGTGGCAATAGGGAGGGCACATAACTCGTAGAACAGGCGGCCATTGGGGTCATAAGGCTCTCGAGTAATGGTCGTGATGGCCCAGTGGCTTTTTCAATTCATATGTACTTTCTAAAGTTTATCTTGGACATCACTGACATCGGTGAAGGAAAACAGCGTGAGAAAACCTGGACTTTTAATTAATATAAGTCTGAAATCGCCAATCCGCCTTGAGCAAGCGTGGTGATCATGCTCATGCCTTCTCTGTATGAGAAGAGGCCTTTGCCCTGGAGTGGGACAGTAATAGGCTAGTATTATAATATATTATTTATTATCATTGTGGCTATCTTTAGGGGAGGCCAATGTCCAGCAGTGAACATCGTTCGGCTGCAATGATGATAATGAACCTGTATGAGGGATCAATCCAACCCTACATTTAGAAAGTGTACCAAAAAATTCACCAAAAAATAAAAAAATTCTATCCCAAACTATAACAATAACAATCAAGCCAACAATGTACCGATGGCAAAAAAAAAACAAAGTCATAGAGGAACTGAACGTATTTTCCTTATGGCTTTAATTAAGCCGCGTCCGCCGGTAGGACGGCCATTTTTGCGCACCGTACCGCTCGTGCAGATTGATTAAAAGTCTATGGCCCATGCTTTATAGCGCGTTTCCATTGTTCTTATGTGTTTTTGTGACGTAGAATTTATGTAAGCAGTAAGTACCTACATGTATTTTTTTCGTATGGAAGTCCTCCGTTTAGAGAAAATGGAGGGTAATGTCGGACTTTAACCGGCTTAAACCCCGCGGTTTCTCCTGTCACCATGAGTCGGAGAGCTCGGTATTCGCTTGAAGCATGATCCACACCCTCAACTGGATGTACAGGATACAAGAATTTTTCAAACGACAGATAACTATTATCTGTAAAATAAATATGACAGCTTGACAGATTTTGAATGGAAAATAATGTCAAACCGCCATATTTTTTCTTAAGATATACTTATTTGACGATTGAAAAATCACCTTTCCCCACCCAGGGCGGAACAAAGACAACTTTAATTATTCTAATTCTCTTCTGTTTAATAATTTAGCGAAATTCGAATCTGGTACTGAAGGATTTATATGACGAAAAAAAACATCCCGTCCGACAATGGACACAAACTCAACCCGTGTAGTGGGCAAGCAGCATCTAATTTATGGTCGAGGTGGGCTCCCGGCCCGATAGTTATGGCGGACGCTAATTCAGATAGACACGGAGTTTGTTACCGTACCATTCGCAGGGTTAAGCATTTAATTAGTGACGTTTGAATCGATTTACTTATGTATTGCTTTGCTGGTTGAGGGTGATGATTTTAGTGACGTCATGATTATGTTGGATGTAGGTTATTTTGATAATGGTGTAAAAAGAAAATGAACAAGTATTCATATCATAAATACATACATAAACTCACGCCTTTTCCTATGGGGGTAGGCAGAAACCACAGAACGCCACCTGCTACGATCTTTACATACTCCTTTCGCCTCATCTACGTTCATACATCTCGTCATACAAGCACGCCGGTTATTCATATTCATATTTATTCATTTACTTAAACTTTATGCAACAAAAAAGTACAATGGCGGACTTAATGCCTTAGGCATTCTCTACTAGTCAACCAAAGGTGGTGAAGAGATAACATGGCAGGTGCAAAAAATTGTACATGAGTAAATAATCAAATAGGTAATAAGGTAGGTAATAGGTATTTTGTCACAGCTGAAAAGACAGTTCTTACAATTAGAATTTTTGTATCACTGCAACATACTCATGAGATGTACAATTTATAGAGAAATAAATTAATAATAATACAATAACACTTAATTTTTGATGGTCGTAATCTTACTTTCATTATTATACATAATTGACATGTGACAAAACAATACAATGACGCATTGAATTTGTTTTACACAGGAACTTAAGGTAAGTACTAGTTTATTTAAGTTCCTGTGAATTGTTCAAGTAGATACACATCTTTTTCAGGGCGACTGTACCAAACAACCTCACCCAACATCACAAAGAAAACCTCAATTCCATTCTCCAGTACCAAACCCAACTATAACAGTTCCATCATCTATATCAAAGTAACGGATGGCCACAAAAAGCTCAACATTAATCCTGGTATGACGCGGTAAGGCGGGCTGCACACTCTCTCGCGACGAGGATTGACTGTGACGAATATACGTGTGAATCCAGCCTGCTATGTTACACTATTCGCGTTTTGTGAGTTTCTTGTGGATTGTTGGGCCATGAATTGTGAGGGGAAGCGAGTTACAGTGTAAACATCAATTACTTAGGTACTGACACCATTAACCAATAATTTATTCTAAGACATAACTTCTTCAAAAACACACTTCAGTCTTGAAAACCCGATTAATTGTTAATTTACTGTAAAATTAGAGTTTTTGTAGCTTTGAAATCAATAAAATACTTAGTTAAACAATTGAGTTGCCAAATAAGTGATGTCACAGGCCGGTATTGCCATTCAAAATCTATTGAAGCGTCGCGGTTTGACAGGTCATAAAAAGTACGTCAATTGATGGTGGTGTCAAGCCTATTTGCAATCTGTGGGCCTACCGCCATCTCTTAAAACAGTACCATTTTAATATTACTTAGTAATTTCTGTTGTTGGATGTTCAACTCTTAACGCTGAAAATCTAACAGTGCGCAAAGCAAAGTATTAATAAAATAATACTGTTTTAACCTTTAACTGGTGACAAGCGGTCTCACAGGCCGAGCGGCGTTGGCGAAACTTCATTTCACCCCCTTCCCCGCGCTTTCTTTGTTTTACCGCCTGAGTAGCTTCGCTTTTAGTTGCGTCCACGCAGTAGAGAAAGAAAATTACGTTGTATAGTCCCAAATCGGTAAGTTACATCGATATAAAGTTCGGCAGCGGTCTCTCAGACCCTATGTCACCACTTACGTAACTTTTTAACGTAATTTTGATACATTATATTTTTTGTAATTTTATGGTTATTACTTTCAAAGAATAATTCTGAACCTCCAAATAAGAAGCGTAGTGAGTCGGAAGTCAGGAATGTAGTGCCAAGCACTAGAAACGGCTTGAAAACTTTCAAATTGAAGATTGGCTGGCACAGGAAACTCAAGTGGATTGGAAGCCGAAAATATTCCCGAAAACATGACTCGGAAACCGAAGAAAGTGCTTCTGAAGATGAAGAACCAATTCAGGAACTAAATCGCGAATCTAATTACCAATGCCATTCGTGTAAAAAGCATGTGTGCTTACAGTGTGCGATACAATTATGCCCTGACTGCTAATAAAAATAAGCTAAGTTTGACCATTGCCAGTTTTGCAAAATGATATCTGTGATTAGAATTTTATTTTTATTTTTATTGGTACATATGTTAACCTTATGGAAAAATTGTATTTTTTTATAAAACTACGTTGATTTAATATTTTTTGTTTGTAATTGTTGATCTCACGTCTAATTTTTTTAAAGGAGACTACATACATTGTACTAGCAAGTCCTTAATTAAAAATATATTTAGAGTTTATTGGTTCATTGTATTTTATCCTTTCATATGTTATTAAACTATTTTTAAAAACTGCGGTAAGCTACCCTACCTAATCTCTGTGCTATAGACCAGATACGGCAGCGGCCCCTCAGACCGCATGTCACTAGTTACGTTACACAGAAACCATGTCACCAGTCAAAGGTTAAGAGATGGGGGTAGGCCCCCTGAGTGGCAAGTCTACTATCTTTTAGGAACGATCGCAATCTAATCTCAGTCTCAATCTGTCAAAAATGTCTCTAATTTACTTACTTTTTATGACATTGAAATTATATTTTGGTAGAAGATTTTATCTAATTACAAACGTTCATAGTCTAGTCGCAATCTCATCTCAGTCATTAGCAATGCCAGAAACTTGCGGAAAAGCAAGTTGGCGGGTATTAGAGGCATATTTGACAGATCGATATTATTATTGTAAACTTCGATTATTTCCCTAGAATCATCTAAAATCCCCGCCTATTTCGCAGCCACACTAAACACCTAACGTAGGCAGCTATTAAGGTTTATTCATTTGTCACCCGTCAGCGCATCGTTTAGGTGACGCCCAACAGATGTCGCTAGTGCGATTATGAACCACTTGCGGAGACCAATCGAGAGAGTGGACGAGGAACATGTTACTGAGTACCTAATGGGGGAAATTGACAGTTGAGGAAATGTATCTTGTATGTATGGGGAAGAGGAGCTTGGAAGAGGAGCTGGCATAGCATTATTGTAGACTTATAGACGGGATGAAGCTGTGCTAGCCGTTCGTTTATCTCCTGCGAAACCAAAATATATGGTCAAATCGTTAAAAAAGCTCAACTGCCAATAGCTCATTTTAGAGACATTAATCCGTTTAGATATTCCTAGATATTTCCGAAATACACTGCTAGGCTAGTCTGCTTAGTCTAGTGATCGCAAAGCGCGACTGTTGAGAATCAGGTCAGGCAAAGTGTTATTGGGTTTTTCCATCAGGAATTTCTCAGTAGCAGACTCGCAGTCTGGATTTGTGCCCGGTTGATGGCAATAGGCTTGCCCCATATGTTACATGGGATTTAAACTGGTGAAATGTCGCTGTACTATAATGCGTACATTTACCTAACCCTTCGGGGATTATAGGTGTGATGTTTTATAATGCTATTGTTGATAATACCTATATTCCATACGTTCAAGATGGTGCGGGTGACACATGTCATTAATTCATCTATGGATGTCAGAATCAGATAACTATAGGTTATTGATATAATTATTTAATTTATTAGTTACTTACTTACTTATTACTGATTCCGTATATTAAGACTATGATGTGTGCAGTTAAAATATTCAATCATGATTGTAAATCACTGTAACGTTCAAGAGTGAAAAGCAACAGTTTGACAAATGTCACCAGCACCATCCTAGAGCGTGAGGAATATAAGTACCTATAATTTTAATTTCATGACATGTAGATGTATGATGCCGTACTAAATAACCTTCATACATCCAAGAGACAGAATTAAGCTGACTAACCGAAGGACCTTTAGACCGAGAAACAATAAGCAATCAACGTCGAAACGAGTCATAAATCAGGCAGAATCTTTGGTGGGAACCGTCAGCTGCAGTGACGGCGCTGAATAGCTTTATTTGCCATAGAGAATTGGTTTTGGGGATAGGTATAGATCTACTTAGAATAGGTGTCGAAGGAAAATAGTAAAAATTCTATCTTTTTGGTAAAGAAAATAAAGTTTCTTTACAACAACGCGAATAAGTAGTGTCATTTTGCTGTGTTGTGTTACCTACATAGATATTGCAGTTGCAGCTGTAGTTTTATGTCTGAAATTCAAATCTAAGCAATACAATTTAACTATGTGGTGCCTACTTTGTCAGTATTGTCGGTACTAGTTATTGCGACTACGCTGACTTGGCTTTGCTATGTAACAAACAAAAAAGACAGCCGCATAAAACTACAAACCATAAAATAACTTTAATTTTGGAAGTCGACAGCTTTCTGTTTGTTGTTATGTACCTATCGCCACCGACTTTTAAAAGTAGAATTATTACACAACCGTAGGTGTCTATCTACGAATATTCGTGCATTCAATGTTCTTCATTGGAAAAGTAGACGCATCTGACCTTAAACACGAACACATGTAGCTGACGTGCATATGCACATCGTGCGTCATGTGCACCGTAGTGGAACAGCACCTTGAAACCCATCGTGGCGCACGGAGAGGCGTGCCCGTGCACAGCATGCACAGCGGTGGGTCTCCGCCTTTATGTTGAAAACAGAATAGGTGCCTATAGCAGTACTAACAAAAGTAAAACACAGAAGTATTCTACAATACAACCTTTAGATACTTTTTCTAACCCCTTTTTAGATGTAAATAAATGTCAACCGATAGGGTTGCCACCACACCGTTCGTAGTGACTGTTTGTATAGAAAACATGGGTGCCACGCGAATAATGTTTACTTTGCTCCAAACCTTTTACTTTTCGTTGATTGTGTTTTTAAATCATCTGGCTGAGATGAAAGAAACGAAAATAGCGGGAATTCTTATTTAAATGAGTTTGGGAAAGTTACAAATGAGAGTTTAGATTATTTTATGCTTGGTGGAGTAGGGTTGTTTAAAAAATTAATACTAATTTTTTATATACCACACTTACTGAATTTATTCAGCATTATATCGGGTAAACTAGAGAGACCTAGTGATGAAGTAGTAAAAAGAATACTATGAATTTATCTACATTTGAGTAGACTATTAGGACTAGACAGTAGACAGACTATTAAAAAAAACCCATTATATTACCTTGTATGGTTGACTAGTCAGTTTGTACCTAAACGCCTGTTTTTGACAACTAAAAGTCATCTAAGTTATCTTTTTCTTTACATAAAAAATAGACATGTACCGGGTAATAGATTTGCCGGGTCGGGTACCCGGCGCCGGGTATCTGGCAAAGAAAACGTCCGTACTGCAAGCGCGCTTGCAGCCTTGCAGCCTTCGCCTAGCAGCTCAGTATACAGCGAACGACTTTTCTCAGAGGCTGGCAATATTTACGAAACAAAAAGAAGCCGATTAGATCCACACATAGCCGAAAAACTGGCGTTTCTACACCATAATTTACCCCTTATAAACTTTGATTATTAATGATTGGTTGATTTATTTTTGATTATTGTTTCTTTAATAACAAATTCTTGTTCTGTTTCTGTCGATCATTAAACAACATATTCGATTTAAAGAAGTGTTATATTTTTATTCCCAACAAATTACCCGGCATTACCGGGTAACCGGTGCTATTACCCGGTACCCGGCCGGATCCTAAAAAGGTGCCGGGTCCAACGGGTACCGGGCCCAAACCGGGTACCCGGTACATGTCTAAAAAATAAACAATATGTAATGGGTACAAACAAACAATAACGCTCAATGTTCCTTAGCATGTTAAAATTGCGATCACCCTGCCATCTATACAACAAACTGTGAAACTAGTATTTCTTGCATTATTGCAAAACAAGAAAGTAAAAAAACATAATTTCAAAATAGAAGTTTAGCAATTATTATTTTACCAAAATATTCAGATTAGATATCTAAAACAAATAAACGGCATGCATTTACAGTTAAAAACAAATGTTCTCAAAAGACTAAGTGTCAACTACAAAAAACTTTCACTGACATGCTTCACTGACAGTTAAAAAACAGCTGATTGATTGTCAAAGTTCGACGTCTTGTGGCTTGGTGCTGCATCATAACCTAAAATTACCGCGCCTTTGAGGTTAAAATCTCGCGTATCTTTCAAATTTTGAGTGAAAATAGTGTTAATTTTGAGTGCAACAGGTGTCAATTACTGTAAACTAATAGATAAGGTCCAATTAATGGGTCTTATGACCCGCGTGCGCGCGTTTCATGTCAAAGTTATTTATAACTCAGTGTAAATAAAACTTTGTTTATTGTTTTCTTTCATTATCTCATAGTTTCCTTTAAAATAATTTGCACATTGATTGTAGTTTATATCATCAATAGATGCTTATTTTTTTAAAAACCATAGTTAGTAGAGCAATTAGTTTTAAAATTAAATTTCCTTTGCCGCGTTTTAATTTAAGAAATAAGTTAGCTATGGCCAGTGAGAGTCTGAAAAGTAAAAGCGATTTGAAAATGGATCACGAGCCGATAAAAAAGATGCGGCTTGAGTCGGTCGAGACTAGAACAGTGGCTACTATGTGTGGGTCTTGGAGACCTGAAGAGGAATATGGGGGGTTAATCTTCGTGTTCAAAACCAGGGAAGCGTGCCTGAGCCCTGATCCAACAAACGAGGCTGATTATCCGGAGAACATTCAAGATTTTTGGGAGGCAACATTTCCAGCCAGCGATGATGAACAGGTATGGATTTTTTTATTAATAAATACTAACTATTAGTGTTTGCACATTATTATTATTATATTTATACTGTCACCATATTACTCTGATTGTGTATAGTCGACAGAAATCAGAAAATTTACTATTATTTTTATTTATAGAAAATCTTTCACAAATTATAAAATTACTAACGCCATCTCTTCGATACAATTCAAACTATGTTCTACCAGTGGTTTCTATTGAGCTAAAAGTTTTAAATTGTAATTGGAAGATGGCGCTGTTATACATTTTTGAAAGGGACTCTACAATTCGTAGTAGTTCGAAAATATTCCGATAGATGGCGGAAATTTCAATCAAGTTTTACGGAAAATAAAACGTTGCGTAGTTTTTCAAATATTGTTTAGTTTCAGAGAAGCTAAAAGCCTGCTGTGTTCGCTCAGCTTGCAGTATTTTACTAATGGGAATACCGCTGAGTATTCAATTGGTTTTGACTGGTATTAAGCGTAGTGTGTTGCTTGCTCCATAATATCTTTGTTTGTATTTGTATAAGCAAAGAATAATAGTTAACTATGTATTAGTAAATAGTACATCTACTTATAAGCACGTATGTAACTGTGCCTCTGCCTTCGAACTACTTTTATCACCTATTACCAACCTTTTATCGATTTCAAGAGCTTTAAACATTAAAAGCTGGGTCTTAAAGTAATTAACCTACGACCTTTGTTGACCAGACACGACCTTTTGTTATTTTGATGACAAGACTTTTGATGTAGGTAGGATGTGTTGTCTGTTGTGCGTGTTTGTGAACTTTTATTACGCACGGATCTTTATTATGTAGGAACCTACAATACTATTAGAGCACGTTGGTATACCTACCATTCCAATAAGGGTGGACGTAAATATCTGACGTAAGATGCGCTGTGCATTGTCGCTCACAATTGCTCGATGTTCACTTGACCGCAGGGCTGTCTGGACACATAGGATGTGAATTATTCTGATTGACGTAAATCAAGTCAAAACATTTATTTTTTTTGCGAACATGGGTATTTGGTACATAGATGTTTTTTTTACATAATAGTACTCCATAATTATTCTACCGTCACATGGGCATGTAATTAATAGGTATTCAATTCTAAAACTCGAAATAAAAAAGAATAGGTAGGTGGTGGTGGTGGTGGTGGTGGAGGTGCTAGGTATTTTGATAGTTGAAAAATTGAATTTCTTTCAATAAACTTTCAATTAAGTAAACCTAATCAAATTACATAAAATCAATAAAACAAACATAATACTAATATCTCATAAGCTTGGGGGGTTAGAAACTTAAATGTGTGCGAAAATTTCCGTGGAATACGATTCAAAATAAGGAGCTGAATGCACCCTGTAAGTTTTCGGAGGGATGTCCCTTACACCTTGTATTTTTGAGGGAGGCCGCCAGGTTCCCCATCCTTGCGGCCGGCCGTGGGCACGTGCCCAGAGTGCCCATTGGTGAAGAGGAGCCTGCTTGACTATATGAACTTTTAACTGAACAACGTTCACCCGGATGAACGCTTGCCCGACATACGTTTGCCCGAATAAAGGTTTGCCCGATGCGTATTGCCCCTTTATTTGTAGCACTGACTCTAATAATCTTTCTCTCTCGCACATTCCTAGTAAAAAGAACCTCGTTATTAGAAAAACCTCAGCAGATTTCCACGCTGATATTAATGAGGTGTGAGTAGCGAGCCTATAGCTAAACGAGGCAGTCGTGTACTTACAAATGGCGTCCATTAAATATACAAACTTCGCAAAACGCACGTTTAATCTTAATATGTGACGTCGTTATGTGGTAACAGAATGTCCTGTTTTGTGAAGATCTCATTTGAAGGTTTATGGAAGAAGATATTGTGTACATACTAGCTTCTGCCCGCGATTTTGTCCATGTTGATGTTAAGTAAGTATAAAACGGGGTGAATAGAAAGGCAGTTGTAAATCGGGACGAAACTTTAAAAAACATTTTAATGTTAAAATAAT
Organism: Hoplodrina blanda; assembly: GCA_949316365.1. Classification (NCBI taxonomy): domain Eukaryota; kingdom Metazoa; phylum Arthropoda; class Insecta; order Lepidoptera; family Noctuidae; genus Hoplodrina; species Hoplodrina blanda. The sequence goes on from OX438581.1 coordinate 14,601,149, forward strand.
ATAGTTTGTTGGCAAAAAAGACTAGGTACTGTTTTTACTGAATTATAATTTACAAATTGGTCTCGTTGTTGGCGACAAACTTTATTAGTTTAATGCTAAAATCCCTTTTAAAGTTCCGTCTCGATCCTGCCTCTCTATTTACCCCGTTTTACCCAGTATACTATAAAACATAGTCTATGACAATAGGCAATAGTGGAGCTCTCTAATAGAAAGTCTCTATCAGTGCAAGAATTTTTGTAATCGGAACAGTACCTACTTTCAGATTACTTTTATCTTTTGCTAGTCGTTACTGTAACTCCTAAGCAAAGGCCTCCTCCCATTCCTTCCACTTCCTTTTGTGTTTTGCCTCCTCTCGCCATTTCCTAAGGAAGCCATCCAAGGCGTCCAGACTTGCTTTAGATATCTGAGGTCTAGCAGGACCGCGATCAATAAATAAGTAAAATTAATATTTACCTAGTTTGTTTTACTATACTTTCAAAAAAACCCATTCTTCTTATCTCTTTTTTGCAATCTTCTTTCTTCTGTATCTTCTTCTTTATCGTGTGGGCAGTAAGGTCTTACGACCCCACACACCCTAGTGTCAGAGTTTCTAAACCGCCTCAAAGGCCTCTGACATGGTTTGAATGGAACAGTAAGTCCAGGTTTCCTCACGATGTTTTCATTCATTCCTAATACATGTCATTCTATTTCGATCCGTCAAACAATCTGCGAACACCCAAAACTTTCTTCTCGGATCTAAGTTAACACCCCACCGGCCTCTGGTGTAAGCAAGTTTGAATCTAAGTTACAGTCTATCAGTACCCCTGAATATTTCAAAATGTAATCACACTAACAAACTTCTAACTTATTGATACGCTCCTTCGCTGAATATTCCACGGTTTCGGTTACTAAGTTGCATTCGGTACACTAATCAGTTTGGGATACGTTCTCTCTACATTATGCAGTCCTGGTATAGGGTTGGCAGTTTGAAATGGAGCTTCCGTTTCTTTTTTTCTGTTTTATTTTAAAGTGCCTTTAGATTTGTATGACATTATTTAGCATGATTTTTTTAGGTTAATGGCACTATTGCCATCAACCGGGTACAAAAGTGTCTATGCTCGCCGCCTATTTAGTACATGGGACTTAAACATAACTGGCGAAATGTGGGTGTACTAATGGGTAAACCTCTGCCTAACCCTTCGGGAATTACAGGCGTGATGTTATGTGTGTGTTATTTCTATCCCTGAAGAGTTGAATTTGTTAATATATACTACTCAAAACAAAATAGGGCCCACCACGTTTTTAGGGTGAAATTAAAAAGTATTAATGTTTATCATGTTTTTATGGACAGATGTGTTTAGGCTAGGTTTTAAGAAAGTGTTTAAACGTAATCAATGACTAAAGTTGTTATTTTTTTTCTAAATCAAACACAAAAACACTTTTTAGGGAAATTGTAGCAAAATAATGAGAAAAGTAAATTTCACTTTTCACTATTTTTTTGGTGCCTGTGGCTTGAGCGATGTTATGTTTAGAAGAGAGTGGGGCCTCCTCTACTCCGTATGCACTCGCTGAGCCTATCAGGTACACTTTTAATCAGATGGGTAACGTTTTGTTCCAGTATTCGTTACAACAGACTTTTACGCGCGTCTATGAGCTCCTGTAGACTATTCACTCGACTGTTGTTCTCTTCGAGGCTTCTATTCAGTTGATCCCATAAATACGCAATGGGATTGAGGTTGGGACTGACGCAGGCTATGGCAAAACCGGGATACTGGTGTCAGAAAGAGCTCTTTGTGTAATACCGGCCGTATGTGGACAAGCCTTATCTTGCATAAAACCAAAACCAGAACCCACTCTTTGTGAAAATGGAATAATATGAAGTCAGACTCCTCGCTCACCATAACTGGTAACAGTTACAGCACCCTCATTCAGAATTACCAGCTCTGTATTGCACGCCAAGCGAATTTCCACCCACACTGTAACACTTGAACCCCAGAAACTGTCTGTTCTATGGATGCATGGTTCCGTAAAACGTTCGCTTTGTTTTCTCCACACTTGTATTTGTTTGTCATCACTATAAAACTTGACCTTACATTCGTCTATAAAGAGTAGCGCACCAAAGTTAACCTTGGTCCAGTACAAATTTTGGCGAGCGTATCTTAAACGCTCTGCATGATGAGCCCTTGTCAGTTTAAGTCGAACAGCACATACTCTGAAACATTGGCCATCTTTGTGGAGTCGATTACGAATGATTTAATCACTGACTTGTGTACCATTTGATTGCCACAATCGGGTTTGTAAAGCCCGGGCGGTTAAAATATTTTCCCGACGTGCAGTTAACCTGATATAGCGATCTTCAGGAGCAGTTGTAGTTCTAGGACTTCCTTTTCTAAGACTCCTAGCTACACTCCCGATTTTCTGGTACCACTCCTACATGTTTCGGATAGCTCTTTGCTACACACCAACATGTATTGCTACAGACCTCTGAGATTTTTCCCCTGAAGAAGGAGAACTGCTCTCGCTGCGGTTTCCATGTCCTTATGACGTCCAGAACCAGCCATAATAATCATTATTAATATAAAATTCAAATAAAAGTGTCCAAGAAAGCAACGATTTACAACAAGAACTACAGTCACATTGAGAACACAAGTAAAAGAATTTGTGCAATTTACGTTCTTTCAAGCACTTTACTTTTTCCGACTTCCCACTTGAATTAAACCCTCAAGTTTTCGCTCGAAACATTGATAAAGACTCACAAACAAGTCAACTACATAATCTAATGCTTCATTTTGCTAATCAGTATCTCTTGAATAATTCTAAGACAAAAATTGAAAATAAGTAGTGGTGGGCCCTATTTTGTTTTGAGTAGTATATAAAAGCAAAAGGTCATTCGTTCTTTCACTCACTGAATAAACATAAAACGTCGAAAATTCGAAGTAGTTTTCTCGAAATGTCGTGTTGTTTTATCCTATTATGCTAAAATTTTGGCGGGGTAGACGATGGTTAGCTTAACAATAATTTTGTGGCAGGGCCAAATTAGGAGGGTCTTCCACTTTCATGCAGACGAAGACACAGGTAAACGTATAGTTTTTACGTAATCTAACCTTATATTAATATTTACAATTGTTTGTTTACTATTTTGGTGAAAATATTTATCAGGACAGTTAGTATGATCATTCACAGCAGACTTAGGTACACTTACTTCCGAGAAATTCTTCTACTAAAACATTCCAAAGGACTTCTGCAGAAGTTTCAATTGAATTTTCTCACCATACCGCAACAACACGGTCGTAAAACCTAAATTGTATGTAGCAGTTAGAGATTGATGTCCAAAATCGACGCTTATTGGCTGCGTGTGATGGATTAAACTAATTCACCAGCCATTCTTCCCCACAAACTGCCTCAGCAAGCATCAATATTTGCTTATTCACTTACCAAGATTTTCACGACTCTAATTTATACCACCTTTAATTTCCGGACGAATTTCCCATTCAATTTCGTGGAATTTTCCGCTCACGAAAATTCCGGACGTGAGGCAACCCTAGCGCGGAAACATGTGTGCAATTTTGTTCACCCAGATGTTTACCAGCCATATGTGCTATTAATATGCATTTTGTATGCGTGCCAAAGATATGGGGACAGAATTCTGTGGTGTTGGAAGTTATTACCTATATGAGAAGCAGCCTTAAATTGGCAAGATTTATGCTAGAGCATGTTTTATTGCCATTGGGTTAGATACTAAAGGATTTTTAATCTTCTTCTTCTTTTCGTGTCGACACCAATATTGAGAAATCTGTACAGCTCTATCATTGGCCTCATTAAGGTCTTGAATGGTGCAGATGGTTGTGCACGACGAGCAACTGAGGAGGTGACGCATGTCGTGTGATGGTGCTCCATTCTGGCACTCCGTTTGGGATGGGTGAAGAAAACCCCATTTAGCCAGATTAGTGTTACAGCGGCCAACCTGGGTCCGCAATCTGAATCTGTTTTTTAATTAGAATGTTAAGATAATATTACCAGCCTATTATTGTCCTAACTGCAGGGCAAAGGCTTCTTCTCATACTGAGAAGGCATGAACATTGATCACCATGCTTGCTCAGGGCGGATTGGCGATTTCAAACCTATGTTTAGTTAAGGTTTCCTTACGATATTTTCCTTTACCGATGTCAGTGATGTCCAAGATAAACTTAGAAAAAACATATGAATTGAAAAAGTCACATTGGTACTTGTCCGAGTTCAAACCCACAACTACCTCTAAGCTAAAATGTAAACCTTACCTGGCGTAGGCGTGCTTGAGATATTTTTACAAGTAATATTTCAACTTTACATATTTTTCTCTCTAATCTCAAGACAAACTTCTAAAGAAAAATAATAAAACTAAAAAAATAATTGCTTCGCGCAACAAAGGCGTATTTAAAACGCGTTGTCAACGAAAATGTTATGACAAAGGCGAATTCCTACGCCTTCGTCCCAGTACAAAATTGCGGGCATTCCCGCGAAACTCGTCGACGTAAATTCTTTAAAACAACTTTGTGTTTTGTAAGTTTCTGCGCATATTGTGTGTATCGTCGACAGTCGCATAATCTTCCTACAACTGACATGCTGTGTAACTCCTCCGAGATCTAATAATACAGACGCTGTCGGCAAACCTTAATAAATAAATAAGGTGATGAGTATATGGTGCCTGGTGAACCTTATTTTTTTGAGCAAGCGTGGTGATGCCTGCTCGTCCACTTTCTCTTTGGAGAAGAAGCCTTTTCCTGCAGTGGGAGGGATAATAATAGACTGGTGTTATTACACGACCTGACGCTACCTAACATGCAGCCGTTAGGCACTCAAAAATGTCCATAGAGTTTCTTACTCGTTCTTCTCCATAGAGGCCTACCTCCGTTTTGAAACGAGCGACAAGCTTCAACTTTCTGACTAACTGACCGACCGACTCCTTAACAATTCAAAAGTCCCTGTAAATGGTCTAATAAAATTGAAATAACTTTATTGACTTTCACTAGACACTTGACTGCATCGCTGTCGTAGATGAGTCCTCTATTGCGACTTTTTTTTAATGTATCTTTGTTTGCGACTAAAAGTCGTAAGTACTCGTCCACACTTACCGTCACGCCACGAGCGTGTCTTGAGTGTCTTAAGTTATTTTAGCCCGATATTACATTTTAGTGTGTGTTGGAAAGGAATTATCCAGCTATGTCATGTCGTTTGTACAAGTTTTTTATGTTAAAACTACCTTCTGCCCGCGACATCAAACGCGTGGTTTTTTTCACCCGATTGAAGTTATGTCTTTGGTTACTGCTTCGCTCCTATGTGTCGTAGCGTGATGATATATAGCTTATAATGTTCCTTATGAATCTGGCTACCATATACAGAAAGATTTTTTCAATTCGACTGGTAGTTCTAGAGATTATCGCGTTTAAACAAACAAACAAACAAAAAAATATTTTGCTATATTATATCAGTACAGATGTTAGTTCTTGTGAGAATTCAAGTTATGGCCTGACATTTTATGTCTTTCTCTCAATTGATAGGGTTTTAAAACTGTGGTGTTTTGACCTTGTGGTGGTATTTTGCTTTTACTGGTACTAACTCTTGTGCGGTTGTAAGAATGACATTTAAAAAGTTTTTACGTTTTTTTGTAAAAGAACTGTGTCTAAATGTGTAAAGTTTTATTTCTTATGCAAAACTTTCGACCTTGTTAGTCTCTTGGTCACAGGCGTGACTGCGAAACGTAAGGTTTTGGGTTCGGTTCTCAGGTCGAGCAAAATGTTATTGGGTTGTCCCATTAGGGATTTCTCAGTAGCAGTTCCCGGAGTTCATTCACCATGTTATATGTATACCTACATTATTGGCAAATAAATAATTTATGATTTCTGATTTCTGAGTTTGAAAGTTGGTTGTGTGATACCCCTGTGCCTGGGAAAGCAATTCATACAATTTATATCATAAATACTTTTGGGTTTTTCTTTCATATCCATATAAAAGATTTTATACTTAATACAGAAAAGGGTCGGCCCTATTATGTGAGAATATAACATTAATACGACGAATCACAAATTTTAACTTCCTCGATTCCGTTTATGGACGTAAATTGGGGATCGTTAAGCCGGGATTAGGACCTCAATATTTGCTGATAACCCGAATTTCATTCGGCAAAAGTACTTGGTATTAAGTAGAAGATAAAACAGTATTGATTGAAAAAGTTGAATTAATGAAGTAGAACATTTCTATTCTGTAAAATCTCTCTCGGTGAATTTTTGAGGTGAGCTTGAGGTGAGCCGCTAATCCCTCACTTAAGGTGGCTTTACACCAGCGAAGCAGAGCGTTTATGAGATGGGCGTGAATTGAAATCACGCTTACCTTTTCACACCGAAAGATGCCCATCTAATGTCCACTAATACAGCGGCCGAAGCGAGATTTGTTTATCTATTTTACAAAGTAAATTAATACTCTATTCTTGGAGCAATAGAATTCAATATTTTACCAAAAAATATTTCAATTCTGGGCAGAGCGGGGATAGAAATTTTGCTATAAACGCCCATGCACGCCACGCCAAGCCTCGCTGGTGTAAAAGCACCTTTAAAGGGGGTGAGCTAACTCACAGCCCATATCACCTAAATTCACCGAGGTTTTTGCTGAACAGACCAGCAGATTCAAAATGACGGATTTTCCGACATGTGATATTTGCTACGTCGTTTCTTAGGAATAATTTTTGCTCAATTGTACCTACTTGGTAATGGTACCCAATAAGATGGGCAGACCAAGTCCGCTCCACACTGGACACCCAATTGCACGTCGCTCTACCTGAAGCCAAAGACCAAGGCAGATGGCAAGACACCATCAATAAGAAGCTGATCCAACGGAATCTTCACGACCCTCAGTAATGAGGAAAATGACGCGAGGAGGAGGAGGAGGAGGTAATGGTACTAGTTTGATAGGCATGCGTAGATAACGTGTATGTGATGTGTCTTTTTTACTTTACACACAGTATGTGTGAGGCCGAACGGACGTAATATTGTGAATAATGAGTCGCGTAATTTATGTTGCATCTTCATACAAAACTCCTGTCTGTGTTTGTTTCTGTCTCTAAAAACGCCAAAATATTACTGGTTATATTGAAAACAGAACCCTACGTGTTTAAATTACCACTCCAATTTGGTTGGCAAATATTTTGGTCCAATTCAATATTGCTTAAGCCTCTACCTGGTTTTCACTGAACAATTTAGTTCAGATATTTTTATTCTGAAAGTATTTTTCAGCATGTTTGTGTGGGTACTGCAAAATACTTTTGTACGGTCTACCTAGGGTTGCCAACTATACCGTTAAAAACAGTATTATGCTGTTTTTTTTCCTGCGTTAATACTTTTTACTGTTGAACAAAAAGAAAAATTACAATACAACCTATTTATTTTATTATTGTTTTTTTTATTCACTGCCTCGTTGGTCTAGTGATCGCAAAGCGCTACTGCTGACCTCTGCCTAACCCTTCGAGGATTACAGGTGTGATGATGGATGCTCAACATTAATTGAACATAGTCACCTCCTTTACATATAGTCATAGTCCCCTCACCAAATCCTGCGCCTTGTATATTTATTTTTCTTGTAAAAAAAATTGGCAACCCTATTTCCATCTCCCCCTACTCTACACCTGGCGCAGATTTTTAGGAAAAGTAATGCTTTAACAATTGGAAATTTCGGTCTGGAACCTAATAGGATTTCTTTTTCTATTTAAAAGAAGGTTTTTGTTAAGAATTTTTCTTTGATTAACACATACAAGCTTTTTCATACTTTCTGAGGTTTTCCGAATTTTCTTGACAGGTAATTTTTGCAATGAGTAAACCGTTTACTTAGACCGATTTTATTAATTTTATTTTGATTATATTACTCCATGTCCATGACATAGTACAATTTAGTTTGAATTGGAATGTAAATATGGATTTTAATCTTCTATCTAACAAAATGTTTTGCTAAGCGCAAAACTCGAGAACGGCTGAACCGATTTCGCTCATTCTTGTTTTGGTGAATTCGTTATTTTCTTTTTTAAAATCACTAAAAGGTGGAAAATTTGCATGCGTGGAAAGCCGGGGAGGTTCGCTATACTTAAAATAAATGGATTTTTTAGCAATTTTTGACCTATCCAAGGGCTAGCTTTTACCTTAGCCAGAGGCTAAGCATAGCCATCCAACGTGGCATTCTTTTGGGCATAGTACCAGTTAATGGCGATGCAGAGGAATTTTTTGATGCCGTTTAGTTTTACTTTATTTTCAACCGTCTTCAAAAAGGAGGAGGTTCTCAATTCGGCGCGTATGTTTTTTTTTTGTATGTATGTTACCTGATTTCTCAGCCAATTATGAATAGATTTGGATGATTCTTTTTTGTTATTTTTTTTTATAGGTTACAAGAGGAGAAAATTTACCATTCGTAATACTTTATGATGCTTTAAAATTTAAAAAATGCAACGTCTTTTCTATTTCACCAATAAATATTGACTCATAATTCAATATGGCCGCTTCTAAAAGTTGTCTAAAAGCACCCATATGTTATGATTTTCTCAGAACTTATTTATTTTTAGACTGAATCTAATTTATTTTAAACTATCTTTTGCCCGCGACATTGCTCGTGTGTATTTTATAACGGATTCCAATTTTTTCAAAATAATATGTAGCCTATTTTACTCGTTAATAATGTAGCTTTCCATGGGTGAAAGAATTTTTAAAATTGGGTTGGTAGTTTTTGAGTTTATCCATTACAAACAAAAATACAAATCTTTTCTCTTTATTATATTAGTTTAGAAGATGACAAATGATAGTTTCTCATTTCGTTGAGTCATTGGCTTGTAAAAATGAAATACGTTTCTATTTTGACTGTCAAAATGAAATATTGAAGTTTCTTAATGGCAGTCTAGATTATTTTTAAGATTGCGGAGAGTCTAGTGTAAGTTTTTGTACGTGCGTGTAGAGAGACGGTTTTGTTTACGTAAACTTCCAATACTGGAATTAAAAAGCGCCATCTAGTGACAAAAATGGGGAAAAAATCATGCAAAAATAATAATTATTAAGTTTATTTCATAAACAATAAGTTTTAGAAGAATATTGCAGAGGGCTTTCAAGTATGGAGATACCTTTAATAGCAGAAGACTTCCCTCTATTTCCTCCCTCTCCTTCTCTTCTATATTATTGGTGAAAACAATGATACCTGTTAATCTAAACCTTCTAATCTAATCTACATAATATATAAATCTAAATACATCATAAATATTCATAATCAAAAACCGCTTGACGTATAGTTAGTAGACGTCCGCTAAGAAAGGAATTTCCAAAATTCACCCCCTACGGGATTGAAATGGGGGTCCGACTTTTACGCGGACGAAGTCGCGGGCATAAGCTAATAAAAAGATATTGGCGTAAGAAAAAAATCTCACACCAGTCACGCAGATGTATAGACAAAGCAATTTAGATATAAAAAGTAAGGCGCGTCGCTCACTGGTAAAGTCGAGGCGACGTCGCGTCAGCGGCGGTGCGGCGTCGCAGCACGGTCGAGGATAGGTCTCTGCGTAGAGTCGAGGCGCAGGCGGCTATGCTTCCTTCACATTCTGAATGACAAAATGACAAAATGGCGGTGGGATCGTGGCTTGGCCACACTTGAGCGCCCCTCCTGCGCCTGCACCTCGCCTCCGCCCCGCCTTCACCTCGCCCTCGCCGCAACTCTTGTATGTGAGCGCACTACCATTCATTTGTAAAGAAAACCTTGTTGCGGCGTGCCTCTTATGCGCCCGCGCCTCAACTGCACCTCGACTGTTAGGGGCGTCGCCCACACGATTAACAGTCGAGGTGCAGTTGAGGCGGAGGCGCATAAGAGGCACGCCGCAACAAGGTTTTCTTTACAAATGAATGGTAGTGCGCTCACATACAAGAGTTGCGGCGAGGGCGAGGTGAAGGCGGGGCGGAGGCGAGGTGCAGGCGGGGCGGAGGCGAGGTGCAGGCGGGGCGGAGGCGAGGTGCAGGCGCAGGAGGGGCGCTCAAGTGTGCCCAAGCCACGATTCCACCGCCATTTTGTCATTTTGTCATTCAAAATGTATAGCCGCCTGCGCCTCGACTCTACGCAGAGACCTATCCTCGACCGTGCTGCGACGCCGCACCGCCGCTGACGCGACGTCGCCTCGACTTAACCAGTGAGCGACGCGCCTTAATCGTGTGAGCGACGCCCCTAAGAAACTCGATCGACTGAAGGTTTCTTTTCGTTATGGAGGTACGTTTAAATGGGTACCATCACTTGAAACAAATTGGCGGAGTTGCCAAAGCGCCCTATGTGAAAGGGTAACAAATTGCTTTTTTAAGAAATGAAAACGAAGATCTAAGAAAGACAATGGAAGGAGTGTTGTGAAGGTACTATTTATTTTATGTCTTTCATACTTACCTTCGTTTACAAATGAAATATATTTATTCTTAACAGTGTGGCTTTTTCAATTTCTTTTGTAGGTATTTTCTCGAAGCGTTGTGTTCCACGCGCGCCTCAAAAAGATGTTAGCATAGAAGACGGGGTCCGCCAGGGCTAGTGCCTGTCAGGGTTGCGGATTTTGTTTAAAAGAGAAAGTGTTACCGCGGCCCTGAAACACAAAGCGTAGTAGAAGGAACACGAATGAGTTTCAGTCAGTACGAGTCTGACACTCCCTTACGCTCCGCCCAGAGCGGAAAGAATCATTTTATTTTGATGATATCCCATATTTAAAAAAAAAGACAGCCAGATTCATGAGGTTATAGTATATTATATCATCACCTATGGCAGCGGAGCAGTAACCAAAGGTAAGTAACTCATCATTTTAGCCAAACGACGTCCATTGCTAAACATAGGCCTCTCCTATAGATCGTCATCGAAACTTATGCCTTCCCTGGTGTGAAGAACCGTTTGCCCTGTAGTGGGGTAATAAATATGCTGGTGTTAGTAATTATTATTGTAAAAATCATTACATTCACTTTACCACGTGTTCTTATGTTGAAGAAAACTCCCTCTTGAAATACAAAACCATATGCTTAGTATAGTATCACCCACAAACAAAGATCACAAAACACAAATGGAAAACAAAGCGTAGCACAAATCAAAATAACACACAACTCAACGGGTCTATATCAATTTCTGCCGACTCCATGTTCCAAATGCCCCGATGAATACACGATAGATCCACCTGCCAAGCTTGGCATCAATCATAGTGCCAATCGCTGTCAGGTGCCAGCAATCTTTGCGGACCCAGTAACTGGTGTTGGCTGCCGAATTCGTGCCAATATCTCGTCATGGTAATGCGATGGGTTCAATTCTTCCTTTTGTTACTCTTTCCTTCTTTTGTTTTGTAAAGTTCTGACATTGTTTTGTTTTTGCGACAGTTGTGTTTGTGTCGAGTGATTGATTGGCTCCAAGTGGGCATCGATCGATTGATTGATTGATTGAGTGTTGTAATTAAGGATGCTTAAGCTCTTTATTGCTTTTGAATGCGTTGTCTATTTTTGTGTGATGACTGGGCCATTTGCAAATCAGTTTTTAATGTGTTTTTATTTTCGACTAGTTTCTACCTGCGACTGCGTCCGCGACAAAGTTGATGTATTATCCCACGAGAAAGGTACATTTTCCGGGATTAAAATGTCTATGTACTATTCCAGATTATAATCTATTTTTGTTCGAAATTTCATTCAGATGCGTTTAGCCGTTCTGGCGTGAACCATCAATCCAAATTTTCGCATTTATAAAGTAGTACTTAAGATTAATTCTTGAGGTCAAACCCCAAGAATGAATCTTACTACTATTTATTAATACTTCGTTGATCTAGTGGTCGCAAAGCACGGCTGCAGAGCATTAGATCTTGGGTTCGATTCCCAGGTTGGGCAAAGTGTTAATGGGTTTTTCCATCAGAAATTTCTCAGTAGCAGCCTCGGAGTCTGGATTTGTGCCTGGTTGATGGCAATAGGCTCTCCCCCTATTACATGGGACTTAAACATAAAAATAATAATCTTGGGACAACTCACACACGGCCATATTCTGATCCCAAGCTAAGCAGAGCTTGTGTTATGGTAACCAGACAACTGATATACATACTTATATAATTTATAAATACATACATATTATAGATAAATTACACCCAGACACAGAAACAACAATTATGCTCATCACACAAAGTGTGTCCTGGGTGGGAATCGAATCCACTACCTCCGGCTTTGCAGTCAGGGTCACTAACCACTAGACCAACGAGGCAGTAACGACGAAACTGTCGAACTGCCGAAACGAATGCCTTCGGGGATTACAGGTTTGATGTTATGTTATTAATAGGTACCAAGGTCCTTTTGCAGTTAATTTTATTGTCATCAAAACATAGTAAGACCCTATAGTATAATAGTCCTACAAATTACACATAAACGGTTTAAACCAACAATTCAATCTGAAATGATCGTCTCCTGATCTAAATTTCCATTGAAGTCAGCCACTTGGGACGTGTTAGACAATATACTGAACCCGAAATTACATAATCAACTAAGTTGCCATATAAATATTAATGCTGTACGCTTCCGTGTTCCAACGTTTGATTCCCGGGAGAGGCACGTGTATATGTGGTTAAACGCGATTATGATTTGCGGATGATATGGCATGTTAATTGGTGTTTCTTTGATTAACTTTGTTTTATGGTTAAATTAATGGTCGTGATGCGTCAGTGGTTAAGGCGACCGAGTGGGTTTCGCAATTGGGACACGACCAAGTACCTACCAATGTGACTTTTTTTTTATCTCATTTATGTACTTTTTAAGTTTATTTTGGACATCACTGGCATCGGTGGAGGAAAACATCGTGAACAAACCTGGACTTCTAATAAATGTAAATTAGAAATCACCAATCCTATTCTACTTTTTACAAGCTTTTATTTAGCTTGCACTGTTCGTAGGTATGTATGTAAGTTGTCCTTTCAAAATTTGCAAACCATTTTTCGACCATTTGTTGGTATCCGATTGAGCTGAAATTTTGCATACACCTTTAGTTCTGATGACAATACAATGTGCAATACTTAGTATTGTAATAATTTCAATATGGCCGCCGTTCCAAGATGGCGGATTACATATTTTATCTCAATCCTCTTGATATGGGTATCAAATGAAAGGGTTTGAAGAGTAGAAAACGATAAAGTTAGTAACATCACATTAAAAAAAGCTTGTTTTAAAAAGATTTTTACCATTAATTTATTAATCGGCGACTTCACCTGCAGTCGTGATATTCGTGCGGATGAATTCGCGAGCAAAACCCAATCTGTACCTACTTATTAATATTATAAATACAAAAATAACTCAGTCTGGCTGTCTATCTGCGAAGCTTCGACTAAACCACTGAACCGATTTTGTTGAAATTCTGTACAAACTAAGCTTCGAAATTCGACATTTAGGCGGGCGAAGTCACGGATAAAAGCTAGTTTGCTACGAACGTTTCTTGGAATTCTAATTAGATTTTCCTAAAATTAATTTCTATGAAAATGTAGACTCAAAGGTACCGTTTGTTGTACATTGTTAAGTTATTACCTTTCATTTAGCTTCATGGAGTGCGTTGTTCTTGAGGTGAATATTTTAAATCACATTAACTTGTGAACGAAACTGACGTTGACAGAAGTTTTACTGATAATTGCAAATCTATTTACACTAAAATTATAAAGAGGAAAGATTTGTATTTTGGGGGGGGGGGGGGTATGTTTGTAATAAATAAACTCAGAAACTACTGAACTGATTTGAAAAATTATTTTACTGTTGGGAAGCTACACTATCCCCGGGTGACATAGGCTATATTTTGAAAAAAGCCAGGGATCCGTGAGGAAAATCACGCAAACGAAGTCGCGGGGAGATTGCTAGTCCTAACTAATATTATAAATGCGAAAGTAACTCTGTCTGTCTGTCTGTCTGTCTTTTCTTCACGCCTAAACTACTGAACCGATTTGTGTGAAATTTGGTACAGGGTAAGTGTGAACCCCAACAAAGGACATAGGCTACTTTTTATTCGACTTCGACTTCGACTTCGTCTGCGTCCGCGATAACCGACATATACGCGGACGAAGTCGCGGGTAAAAGCTAGTACTAAATAAAGATGAAAACGCGCCAATCTGTGGAACTACCAGTGGATTGGAATAAATCTTTTTGTTGAAAGCTATAGGTATTCATGAAGAATAGTAGGTATATTTCGTCATGCTTTGGCTCATGGCAGCGGGGCAGTAACCGGGCAACTTCCGGGCAAGTAACTTAAAGTGGGTAAAAAACACCACGTGGACGAAGTCGCGGGCAGAAGCTAGTATTAAAATACTACTCGTGAACAATTTTTTGCTGACTTTCTCGTATTATCTCTCTATCTATATCTTATTTTATATGTTTATTACGTAACGGAAAAAATGGTGGCTTTGGAGATTATACACAAAAAAATTACTATGTTAAACTGTTAAATGTTTTTTTTATCATACATACATACAGTTTTACGTCAGAGCTATTTTAAAGCCGAACGATGTCCACTACTAAACAATAGGGCTCCCCTATAGATCTTCGCAATCCTGCGCTGCCCTTAACCAGGGGTTTGCTGCAACCATCTCCATCAAAATTATTAATTGAAACATGATATAAAAAAGCCTAAATATACCTAATCCACTGACATTTACATTACACACGCTTACACGCACATCGAAAATGAAATGAACGATAAACACCTAAATTTTCTAGTACTAGCCCTCCGTGACAAAATAAATAAAAAAACTAAATTGTCGATGCTATTAAAACCACGACAGGGCCCCAGCCATCAAAGTCGACATTGATAGATCATCAAACTTGGCACATAATAAATAATTAAAATTCCCCAAGGGGAACTCGGGTCGCCGAACAAGGTCCCCTGCTAAAGTAAATTTATAAGCAAATTGCCCTTTACCCAAACTTGTATATATTTTTTCTGAAATTTGCAAGGGTCTCTTGCGTGGTTAAAAAGATATTTGAGGTGAGAAAACCTTTGAAAGAACATATTTAAAGGGGTGAAGTTGTTCCTTTGGTTTATAGGTGAGGAAGAGAAGAATAAGTTGGAAATAATATGGCGGTTAGGTTAGGCTCTTTGGGGGAGGCCTACGTTCAGCAGTGGACGGCCATAGGCTGATAATTATGATGATGATGATGATGATGAATATGGCGGTTAGGTAGAACTCATGATCTACAGTCCTACCAACTTATCTGTGAAATGAATCGACGGTGCCGTCCTCTTTCAGTTCACAGATAAATAGAAAGGCTAAAAAGGACAGAAAGCTTGAAATGAGGACGGTTCATTTCACAAATAAGTTGGTAGGACTATAGCTACAGTCCTAAGATACTAAACACAAATTCAAATTTAGAAACTCTTCTAGAATTCAAATGATCCATTCATCAAGGACCTGAGAGTTAACAAAACACAATTTGAAAATAGAACTAAGAGGCAGTTTGATGAGGTTAAAAGAAAGAAGGTTTGAACAGGTCAAATACAGATTTATAATATCAAAAATAAAGTTGACCATAAAAAAACCTGTGACAAAATACAAACACTCACTAACTTCGTCTCGGCTTCCGTCAGACAGAGATAAATGGAAAATTGGAAGCCGGTCCCTCACTAACCATCCATCAAACGAAAGAATGCATTAATGTTCAAGTGCTACTGCAATAAAGACTGGCACACAATTGATTATTTTACATAAGTTAATAAAACTGTCTTTGGCGAAGCTTATTGTAGCGATTTCTCGTAAAATGTTTCTTAATATAAAAGAAATCTTGACGGATGGAAAGACACACAATAAAGTGATAATATACAGGTGACAAATTTTGATTTCGAGGTTTCGGAACCTAAAATAAAATTTAAAATTAACTTATGCCTGTATCTTAGACTGCGTCAATCATCATCTCATTATCATCATCTTCCTGCCCTTGTCCCATGTTACTTGGGGTCGGCGCAACACGTTTTCCTCTTCCACTCTGTCCTGTCAGCCGTCATGCAATCACTGGCTCCCCTTTCATTCATATCATTCTTCACACAATCCATCCATCTTTTCTTTGGTCTTCCTCTTGCTCTCCATCCATCCACATTCATATTCTGCATATTCTCTCCTGGTTTTGCGTTTTATCCCTCCTCTTAACATGCCCATACCAAGACAAACGCGACCGCGACAATGTTGGTCCTTTTGCCAAAATTACTTCTTATAATAATGGCTATCTGTCAGTGAAAATCCTGTCAAAATCGGTCCAGCCGTTTGGAGATTCGCCGAAACGAAGAAACAGACAACAGGAAAAAAAATGTTATTGCTGGTAAAGGTTACCTGTTACTTTGACATTGCAAACACACTTCATTGATCAGAAATTATTAGACAGTTATTATAAATTAAAACATTGAAATAGACAAACTTAATAGTAACCAAAATGACAATAAACAAAAAACAACTGTTATAGATACACCCCAAAATATATCCGTATTTAACTAACTTGATGCAGAATGATGGCTTAACAATGATATCGACCTTGTACACGAGCCCTAAGGACTGACAGATGCTCCGAACTGTCGAAGTTTTGGCGACAATTATCTTTTAGGTTAGCGAACGATTAACGAGAATTTTCCGCCTTTTTCAACTAAACTTTGTTAGAATGATTTGAGAATTTGTTGAAAATCTAAAGAGTTTGAGGAGACGAGTTCGTTATAAAGGAATTTTGAAAGTTTTTGAAATACAAAATGACGATGTATATAATTTTAACGTTTAGGGGTTAAATTTTTGAGCACAAAAGCCTTTTTAAATAGAATTCTTACAATATTGTCTTTACTTAAGTTTTAAGTCTTAACTACTAGGCATTATAAATGGAAAAGTTTGGATGGATTCGTTACTCAATCACCCTAGAACAGCTGAAAAGATTAGGGTGAAGTTTAGCATAGAGATAGGTTATAGTCTGGAATAGCACGTAGCGCTTTTTATCGTTGATAAATGCACAGTTCCTCCGTAATAACATAATTATTTAACTTTGATGCGGACGAAGTAGCGGACAGAAGCAAGAAAGTAATAAGAATAATGTTTGTAATAAGAAGTTTTTTAAACTTATATTTAGAAGAGAAAAGATTTGTATTTAGGTTTGTAATGATTAAACTCAAACACTACTCAACCGATTTTGAAAATCCTTTCAACTTTAGAAAGCTATATTATCAGCGAGTACCATAGGCTATAATTTTCCTTTAAAAATTTAGAATTCCTTAAACAAAACCCATGCAAACGAAGTCGCGGGCAAAATGTAGTACTATAGAAAACCGTAAAATATCTCGACATTCACTCATTCCATTTCCTTTTTTAGCTTCCATTTTATATCAGCAACAAGCCACTACTAAATTCTGTTCCCAATATTGAATATCCACAATCCGAAACACCATATATATGGCACGGAATGTTTCAAGTTAAGCTTCCAATAAATATGCAATGAAGAAGGCCACAGACGATCAATCTACGCCAGCCTCAAGTGAAAACTGTTTATCATAATCTTCTTGGAACATGAAAATTTTCGTGTTCCTCTCTTGTCGATGGTCCGGCACGATTGATGGACCGTTTTTATGGTCTGACGACGGACATCTTGAAATAAAATTGTTTTGGTGTGTTTTTTTGATTTCGTGTTTGCTATTTTAGGTTTGTCATTTATGAAGCTGTTATAGCACCTTTTTCTAACGCTTTAGTCTTTATAGTTTTCGTCATTAAGCTTTGCTTGCAGTGTGCTAGTGTCTGATTAGTTATCTTTTCTTTTGGCTGGTAATCCTACTACTATTATGAAAGCGAAAATTTGTGAAGATGGATGGATGGATGTGTTTGTTACTCTTTCACGTTTAAATGACTAAATGGAATTAGCTGTAACATTGATCTAGCTATTGATCATGCAATATTTTTTTATCTCATTTTTGTATTGCTGTGGAATAAATTGGGACTAAGTTATTCATTATATTCTTAAATCATACATCATGCGTTATTTAAACTACAAGAAACGAATGGCAAGGTCTTAAACTAGGTTTAATTCTACTAGCCTGGTCAATGAATGATTGTGGTTGGAAAAGTTGAAAGCAGAAAATCTGACTTATGAACTTTGTTTGGACTAGTTAGAAGATAAACATATTAAAAGTCCTGACCCCCCCGAGGTGAGCCCGAGGGAGGGGGGGGCAAAGAAGGTCCCGTTTTTTGGTTTTTTGCTTATATCTCGAAAACGATGCGTCGTATAAAATTTTGTTGTACTAGAGGATGAAACCTCATAAAATTCTCTAAAACTTTGTTTGTCACACTTTTTATCTATCTCCAATATTTGCATAGCTGTGAGCTCCGAAAAATGACCGATTTTCAAAAATGTGTTAAATTTTCTGTCTCGTTCTTTGTTTTCTTGTTTATATCTTGAAAACGGTGCGTCGCATGAAATTTAGTTGTACTAGAGGATGAAACCTGATAAAATCCTCTACAACTTTGCTATATTTTTTTTATTTATCTCTTATCAATGCAAAACTATGACCTGTGAAAAAAAAATAGATTTTTCAAAAATGTGTCCAATTGTCTGTACCGGTTTTTGAGTTTTTTTATTACATCTCGAAAACGATGCACCGCATGGAATAATATTGTACTGTATAATAAAAGCTGGCAAAACTTTCTACAATTTTGTCTTTCCTACTTTTTATCTATCTTCAATAGTTGCATAGCTGTGAGCTCCGAAAAACGAGCGATTTTTAAAATGTGTTCTATCTCTAACTCTATAGCACATTGTAACAATTTGAATGCCAAAATAAAACGTAAATACCCAGGTAGAACGTGTACTGTTGTTTTCGATGGATACACAAACTCTGCTAACAGCACAAAGACAGCTGAACAAGAGCGTAGGTATAGATTAAAGCAATCAGCTGATATCACTTTAAATTTAGACACTATTATCAATGTCAAGCAGGAACATTTTCTCTCAAATAGCCGCAATAAAAGCAACTTCATTGCCCTTCTCCGATCACAACTTCACAGCAACGGGATTGAGACGCAACAAGCACCAGACGATGCTGACTTAATGGTGGTCACTACTGCCATTGAAAAGTCAAAGGAATCTCAAGTTGCAGTGATTGGGGAAGATGTTGATTTGGTAGTTCTACTTATAGCAAGGACCCCTCCTGATCGGGATGTTATATTTGTTAAACCTAGTAGAGGTAAAGTACCTACTACCTGTTATTCAAGTCAGGAACTGCAACAACTAGGCCTGAAAGACATATTGTTTCTTCATGCCTTCACGGGCTGCGACACCACTTCTGCTGCAGTTCGGAGAAGTAAAGTTGGTTTCTGTAAACTTTACTTAAAAAGTCCCGAGATCCGTCAAGCCGCAGAAGTGTTTTCAAACCCCTCTTCATCGCATGATGACATAAGAAAAAATGGAAACTTATGCTTTTTAAGGTGGTATGGAGCAAAACAGAAGGAGACTTCTCTGAACAACTATCGCTACCAGCGTTTCCTCCAGTCAGTATCAAATGTCAAACCAGACATTTCCTCCCTACCACCAACTGAGGGAGCAGCAATGGAGCATTCTTTCCGTACTTACCATCAGGTCCAGGCTTGGCTTGGACAAGACCTTTCCCCTGAACTATGGGGATGGAAACGGACTGAAAGCAACCTTTTGTTTCCTGTTCAAACCAAAGAACCAGCTGCACCGGAAGAAATACTAAAGTTAATATTTTGCCGATGCACCACTGATTGTAGTAGTGCTAGATGTGGGTGTAGGAAAGCCTCCATGCTATGCTCTACTATTTGTCACAATTGCAATGGAAGTTGCACAAATGGCATTCATTCGTTGCAACACAACGACGATGACGACGACGGCGAGGATGATGTAGCAGAAGTAGCAGCCTGCGTTCCATCTTCTGATAATGATTCAACAGATGATGAGAAAGAAGAAGAGGCGAACCCTGACGAACCACAACCAGGCCCGTCATGCCCAAAGAGGCGGCGAGTGTTAAATAGTCCGGTTGTCTAGTTTTTAAGAAAAAAAATTATAAATAGAGCAATGTGTGATAAGAAACGTAAGAGTAAAGAACATATTTTCAAAATCCACTTTTTTTGAGGTTCATAGCTAGGCGATTGAAGATAGATAAAAAGTGTGAAAGGCAAAAATGTAGAGAATTTTATCAGGTTTCATTCTCTAGTACAACTAAATTTCATGCGACGCACCGTTTTCAAGATATAAACAAAAAAACAAAGAACGAGACAGAAAATTTAACACATTTTTGAAAATCGGTCATTTTTCGGAGCTCACAGCTATGCAAATATTGGAGATAGATAAAAAGTGTGACAAACAAAGATGTAGAGAATTTTATGAGGTTTCATTCTCTAGTACAACAAAATTTTATACGACGCATCGTTTTCGAGATATAAGCAAAAAACCAAAAAACGGGACCTTCTTTGCCCCCCCCTCCCTCGGGCTCACCTCGGGGGGGTCAGGACTTTTAATATGTTTATCTTCTAAATAGTCCAAACAAAGTTCATAAGTCAGATTTTCTGCTTTCGACTTTTCCAACCACATACCCTTTTTGAGCACTTATTTACCAGACTATACGCAGACAACGTAACGTGCAACAGCTAGTTCTAAAGTTAAGTATACTACAGCAATATTTTTTTATGACATCGTTAAAAATAAGTACTTACTTTCAAACAGATATAAAACACACTTCATCTGTCATATCGAAACGTGTGACCCTCAAAATGATCTGAACGTGACTTATGTTTAAAATTTTCAATATGCTCTGAATAGATTGTTTGTCGTGAGAGTATCGTAAAAGTGATAGAAGGAATAGGTATACATGATCGAATCAGGTGAACATACGGGGTTGTTACCCTCGTAGGTACGTTACTGACGCGATGACGTCACGTGTTCTTTATTAGAGTTAAGCTGCGGTTATACTTAACCTGCTTCGCGTGTTACTACGCGTGGGAAAGCTATCGGTTTCGTACATTTAGTATAGGACTGATCACATTAGTCCCGCCCCGCGTGGCGTGGAGCAACCTGCTAAATGTATGAAACCAGTAGCTTTCCCACGCGTGGCGACACGCGGGGTAGGTTAAGTATAAACGCAGCTTTAACATAAATAGTTCTCGATCCTTCATTGTTATCTGTAATGGAACGTGAATATTGTTTTCCAAAACGGAGGTAGGCCTCTATGGAGAAGAACAAGGAAGCTCAATGGACACTTTTTTCTCTTAAATCACTATCTATTGATGAAAACCACATTAAAATCCGTTTAAAACATCTAAGCGTACAGACGACGCAACTTTGTTTTATACTATGTAGAAATTAAGTGCGGATTAATTTTATTTATAGCTTCTTTCTCTCTTTGCGCCACAAATTTAATTCTTTTCATTATCTTACCAGTCTTCAAACACGGCATATTCCTCACATACCATCACGCAAAAAGCCTACTAAATTTCATCTAAGCGACTATTTATATACGCTCAGCATTCAGACATACCTTGCTAATGAGAGTTCCCCGCAGACGTTTCTTTTATGTCCCTTTTCTAATTATAGGAACAAAGCCTTTACAAATTAAGATGGCGGACGTATTTATTAGCGTTTCGTTTTAATTATAATGGATATCATTACTTACATGTTTTATTATGATTGAATTGATAAGTTTAATTTTATGCAGAAAGTATTAGTAAAATATTTTGTTTTGTTGAGAATTTTGTTGTGAAGTAACCCTGTTAGATTAGGCACCTGTCTTACTGTCAACAAAGAAGCGACTGTCAATCAAGAGATAAATATATTAGGGTAAGGTTGTCACTATTGGACTACTTAACTTTTAACGGGCATGAAATCTAAACTATAGCAGTAGGGAATATAGAAATTGGTTAAATGAATAGAGCCTTTATCGAAGTACCTGCAGCTTATTGTTTTAGATTTTTTTAATAAAGTATATAGCGTCAAAAGACCAAAAGTAAATATAATTATGGTCGCCTTATTTGGACTACTGTAACTTTGATTGGACCACATATACACATCAAAAGTGTCTAGGGATCCCTAGACACTTTTGATGTGTGTAGTTGCTGTTATTGGACCTAAGCAATTTTGGCCTACTGGTCCATTCAAGATGCCTACAAAAACATATTTTATTTTTAGAATGCTAAAAAATAAAACTATTTTTCACAATCACATTTTTATTTTTTAGAATGCTAAAAAATAAAACTATTTTTCACAATCACATTTTGACATTTCCGGTGTATTTTCCATTTTTATTTTCATAAAAACCTTGTGCTGAAAATTATGAACACAACAAAAAAGAATCAGCCAAATCGGTCTAGCCGTTCTCGAGTTTTGCACTTAGTAACACATTTAGCGATTCAAGTTTATTATATAGATTATCTACTTTATTGAACACATTCAAACAATACAGTATATTAAAAGATCGTCATCACTGTTTTTGAATTTCTTGTTTTAAATGTGTTTTGGCGTACATACATAACATCACGCCTGTAATCCCTGAAGGGTTAGGCAGAGGTGTACTCATTACACCCACATTTCGCCAGTTATGTTTTTAGTCCCATGTAATAGGGGGCGAGCCTATTGCCATCAACCGGGTACAAATCCAGACTCCGAGGCTGCTACCGAGAAATTCCTGATGGAAAAACCCAATAGCACTTTGCCCGACCTGGGAATCGAACCCAAGACCTCATGCTCCGCAGTCGCGCTTTGCAACCACTAGACCAACGTGTTTTGGCGTAATTGCCTTTAATATTACTTTCTAAGTTGTAAATACTCATAAATAAAACTACTAATTAATATCTACTTATAAATATCTATCAGGTATGTGAAAATAAATATTTTTCTTCATGATCAACTGTTTTTCTCTCGACTGTACTTACTTGTCAAAAAATAGTAAGGAGATCAGAATGGAATGACTAAAGTTTATAGTGGATCAGACAGCAATTAAAACATGATAATAATTCAGCAGGGGATCCGTTTAGGGGATCAGAAAGGAATAACTCAATTAAAACATGATAATAATTCAGCAGGGGATCCGTTTAGGGGATCAGAAAGGAATAACTCAATATTTCTCGCTTCTCGGTGAAACAGATGCTTAAAAGAAGAACTACAAACAGAAGACTATCAGTAAACATCTTCCAAACGAAATGGAGTAAAAATAAAAGCACATAAAACGTCGGTATTGTAGCTGCAAATCGTTTTACTGACCGCTCCAACATAAATTAGAATTGATATACTCGTAAACAAGTTTATACCGTGCGCTTCAGTCGCACATTGAATATTAATTTTATGTTTGCTGTTACTATGTCTATTCTTGATGTAACGTGTTGTTTTAGTGATGTTTCAGTGGAGGGTGGTTTTTGGTTTTACGTTGTTGTGTGTTTTTGCAAATTAAGTTCAATCAATTAATTGTTTATTTTGAAAAAACATAGGTGGGATATACAGGTAGCATAGAGAGAAAAGGATTTTACTATTTTTGGCAAAAGATGTCGTCAAAGTAAAAAAAAAAATTAATTCTATAAATCCTATAAAACAAAGAATAAATACGTAGTTTATAAACACTATGGCTAATTACAAGTTTTCTGTTTTAGTATTTGTGTTACAATATTTAAGACTGTAAGTAGATAATTTACGGTACAATAAAAAATAAAAATGAAAATATGTCGAATAAAATAATAAATTATAAATATATAGAAAGTTGCTTTCTAATTTACGGACTTAAAAAGGTACCTAGATATTACGATATTAAAGTGATCGATGTCAACTTCCTGATTAAATAACGCTTAAACCTAATAATTCTAGCCTTTCATTGTCCCACGGCCAGGCAAAAGCCTCTTCTCATACAGAGAAGGCACGAGCATTAATCACCGCGCTTGTTTAAGGCGAATTGGCGATTTCAGACTTATACTAATTGTCACTAAGTTTTCCTTTACTGATGTCCAAGATAAAAGAAAGTATAATTATATGAATTGAAAAAGTCACATTGGTACTTGCTTAGTAGCGTACCACTGGGCCGTCACACATACATAACATCACGCCTGTAATCCCCGAAGGGTTAGGCAGAGGTGTACCCATTAGAACACCTACATTTCGCCATTTATGTTTAAGTCCCATGTAATAGGGGGCGAGCCTATTGCCATCAACCGGGCATAAATACAGGCTTCGAGGCTGCTACTGAGAATTTCCTGATGGAAAAACTTAATAACACTTTGCCCGACCTGGGAATCGAACCCAAGACCTCGTGCTCAGCAGTCGCACTTTGCGGCCACTAGACCAACGAGGCAGTCTCAGGCCGTCACACTAAAATACAATAAAACAAAAAAAAAATCCCAAACGGAATACTTCTCACACAATTACTGGACCAAAATTAATATCAGTGGACGCATGTCGAATATTTGATGACGATGTAACAATAGTGACGCACTCAATATAGTCCGGAGTGCTACGTATCGAATTTTTATTATCTGTGAAGGGCCTTTATTGAATCTGTCAGAGTAACAGTTTGGTATTTTGTAATTGGATGGCGCAATGTATTATAAAATGAGAGACTGGATTTTGTCTGTGTTGACTTTAGAATTAAGTAAATGTCAAATTACAAAAAAAAAAATATCTTGGGACAACTCACACACGGCCATCTGATCCCAAGCTAAGCAGAGCTTGTGTTATGGTAACCAGACAACTGATATACATACTTATATAATTATAAATACATACATAATAGATAAATTACACCCAGACACAGAACAAACAATAATAATTATGCTCATCACACAAAGTTTTGTCCTGGGTGGGAATCGAACCCACTACCTCCGGCTTTGCAATCAGGGTCACTAACCACTAGACCAACGAGGCAGTCATAAAATTTTCAAAAATTAACTGATCCACGATTTGTCTACACGGAGGTGTCACACCACCTGACTGTTACTGAGAAATTTCTGATGGAAAAACCCAATAATGCTTTTTGCCCGACCTGCGAATCGAACCTAGGACCCCAGATCAACAGTCGCGCTTGCGACCTGGCCCTACAGGGCAGTCAAACAGGTACAATCTATCCAAAATCACAAAACATGTCATTTTGATATCTTCGGTAGGTAAAACGATTCTGGGCTGTAGTATTCGGTTTTCTCTACAATAAAATAATTATGAGGTTATTTTCGGGCTTTGTCAACGGTAATCAGTGGCCGAAAACAATTATAGCTACAAGTCCTCTTAATGGAAGTGTATTGTATCCGTCTGATTTATTTACCCATAGTGCCCACTTTACTGGGTAAGTAGGTTGGTATAGCTTTGTTTTGTGGTTATTTTTAACATATGTGGTCCTTTTTAACATAATTATTTGGTCCTTGAAAGCTTGCACGAGCCGAGGTATTACATCTAAGGATTTAAATCTTTGCCTTGACTTCATACCAAAGACTCTTTCCCCGCTCAACAAATCACCCTACCCAAACAATATTAAACCATAAGTTGTTCGATATAATCTTTCATTTTTATTTCATTAACCGTAATCGTAATGTACGACGGTTTTCGTCACGTTCCATTTTCACCTAATATACGTTTCGCCATTCCTTGTGCATTTCCGCGAAATTAATATTGGCTGGGCCCACGTGAGGCGAATCTTATGACGCCTCTATATTTTCTTTTATGGTATTTGGAAACGTTCCATTTCTTAACTTTTAAAGGTTATTTTTCAAACCTTATTGGAGTTAAAGTACAGTTTGTGTTGCGATATAATTTAGACGATGAATTTTGTGCTTACATTTCTTGAACGGTCTCTGAATATGAATGAGTTAGGTACGTAATCTTTTCGTTTCGAAGAGGTGACTATAGAAATTGGTTTAGCGTTAGCTACACTGTTTATTACGGCATGGATTCTGAAGCTGTAGGTCCCTCCCTGTGGGATAAAACAACTTTTCTGCAGTCGTAATAAAGGGAGTAATGGTATGAAAAAAAAAACCTATAAAGCCGTCAAGTTTCTACCAGCCAGATCAACTACAGTTCCTGATTTTGTTGAGTAAACACTACCCTACTACAATTACAAATGAAAAAGTTTGTGAGAATGGATGAATGGATGTCTGTAAGTCTTTCACGCTTAAACAGCTGAACGGAATCAGCTGTTTGACACACAGACATACAAGTAGGTATAGATAAGTATTGATCTAGCTTTAACATAATGTTATCACGTTTTTGTGTTCCCCGTTGGACATTAATCACTAAGACTTAATAAATATAATTCGGAAATCCGAAGACGAAGTCGCGGGCAGAAGCTAGTATTCTGCTAAAGCTACTATTTTCGCTAAACTGTTTCCTAGAATAGAGATGTCCAATCACGAGGTCGTTGACGTCAAATATAGACGTTTACGACTTTACGGTCAATTTTATGTCTAGACTGTGACGTACTTTGTGACGTTTGACGTGGTGTTGCCTACATAAAAAATACAACGTAAAAATTGTGTTACCAAGTAGGTTCCGCTGTGATACTTTTAAATATGGAATTGAATTTATAATTTTTTTAAGACCATTTCAGTTTTTGCGTAAAGAACAAAGGCAAGTATTTAAAAAAAAGAAAGAAGTATAAAAGAAACAAATAATTGCTAGTAGAAATACCACCCTATGCTTATAAACATAAGGCTTAAGACTTTTATTCCTAAACGATTTTATGACCGCGACTTCCTTCGTGTGAATATCGGTTAACTGCGGGGTTGATTTCTCTGCTCCCATGGGTCATTTCGTGATGATATATATGCCTTTACTAAATCTAATGAATCTGACATTTTTCAATTTATTCCAAGAGATTAGCGCATTTAAAGAAACCCACAAACAAACAAACATCTTTCAACCTTATTATATTAATAGTATAGATATGTTTATAGATTCTAACACAATGAACCTTATCTTGCTTTATCTATTTTTTTCTCTCAAACGGTTCACAGTGCGTATGACATGAAAACCTTAGGGCGCGCCCTATTCGCTTATTAAACACGCTTTATTCACAAAATGACGTGATATACACCGGTTTATGTTTTTGATTAAAAAGCTGCCATGCTGAGTCTCTTTAGAGTTTTACTGAGACGAGTAAAGAGGCGCGCACAATAATCGAAAATATTGTGTAGTTTTTTACACGACTGCCCCAAAAAAAGGAGTGTTATGTGTTCAGGGTTAATGTATGTATGTATGTGAGTTTCTTTATTCCACCATAACTTTTAAACGCCTAAACCGATTTAGATGTATGGGGTATCGTTACAATCCTTGCCGTTCCGAGTACCATAGGCTAAAAAAAAAAAGAAACCGGTGTGGTCATTTTAAAACGTAAATTAATACCAGCCTCAATTTATTTTTTTATTATGAATCTGGTCTTGTCTATGTTTATCGTCTAGAATTTGACAAGAAGATTTAAAAAATATAACACTGTAAATAAAAATCGTCGTAAAAAAAACTGACGAGTAAACAAAGTACAAATATGTGCAATTTATGCAGTTGTGTTTTTTAATTTTTTTAATTATAAGTAGTAGCTTGTTTATTTATTTTGTTGATGGCCACTGCTGAATAGGTATTATTGATTTGTTTGACTGCTTCCTTGGTCTTGTGGGCGCCTGGTAGTCTGGAATAGCACATAGGCTACTTTATATGCCTAAATAAATATCTACGGTTCCCGTGGGATAATCTATCTAAATATATAAAAGCGAAAGGTAACTCACTCATTCGTTCATCACGAAATATTATTGAAATACGCTTGACGTATCAAGATGAAAGGCAGGGACATAGTTTATAGTTAGTAGACGTCTGCTAAGAACGGATTTCCTAAAATTCACCCCCTAAGGGGATGAACGGGGGAATCAAACGGGGGTCTAAACTTTGTACATGGAGAAATTAACTTCGAAGCGGTCAAAGTCGCAGGCAGAAGCTAGTATAATATGAAAAACATTGTGAGGAAACCTGGATTCATAGTTAATATAAGTCAGAAATCGCCTATCTGCCTTGAGGAAGGACCTTGACAATAAAAAGTAGTATTAATAATCCCGGGTTATACAAAATGAGTCCTAAAATATTCGACCTTGAAAATAAAACAATCTAGACAGCAATATAACACAGCACCTAAAGCTGTACCCACACATTCGACACGACATCCTCTCCTCGATTAACATACATAATCACATTCTCTCCCCATATCACACTACGTACGTAAATAATTATCCTAGATTCTCGCGTCGCGTTTTAACAGCGTTACCAACGGCCTGTCTGTACGCACCTTTGCGAAATGAAAATTAAGTTGGATTCAGCGCTGAATGAACAGTTTAAATTTTCCGCTTGAAATTAATATCTTGCCCTGAGCTGTTTTTCGTACGCAATTCTCTCACCGAAGGCTATTTTCTTGTTTAATTGTTGTACTGAGTTAGGACTTTCTTGGAAATAAGTATATGTTTTTTGGATTAATTTTCCGGATAAAGGTACGTTGGGAGATGATGGATATTAATTTTGTTTTATAAGGTTTTTGGGGAGGGTGGCAGGAAATTGTTTGACTGGATATGTCTGCAAAAGTCTTACAAGTCGTATTACAAGAATAATTTGATGAAATCGGATATTATAGACTCGTCACACACGGAGTGATTGCGGAGCTCTTGTTCGGACTTTGTGTTGGAGTATCCCTTATGTCCATCTACCTGCACCCTTGATGATCAGGACAAACGCCTTTGACAACAGAATAGCCAGCCACTGCGTCCAAATAGTATAAAAATATTGCATATGTTTTGTCGATACGAAGGAAGAAGGAGAAGATTATCACTGTAGTAAACATTTGGTGGTCCTGTTCCATCAAATCTGGATAATTATTAAGGTCTTGAGCTTTCATCATTTAAATGTTACTGCGGTATTATTCTGTAAAATTCTTCCTCGGTGACGTGACTCTGAGGTGACCTGTCAACACAGCATCAACCGGCCTATTCTGAAAAAATCTTCTTCGGTGAATTAAGGTGTCGAGCAGAATAGCACAGCTGAAATATATCAGTGTAGGCCACTTAGGGATTATGCTAATAGGCTTTCTCAGCGTGTTCAAGCAACGAAAGACCTTCCTGTTCTGTAGTACAAATAAAACATTCTTCAGTGAAGACAACAGATGATAAAACAGACATTAGGTAGCTACTTTACAGCATTGTGTTCAAGCATTGATCCCGTCGTGAATATGATAATTTTATAAGCCATGAAAGAGCAGTAAAACTTTATCGTTTATGTCCCATTGCATTTGGACAAGTCTTTGTTATTTTCGTTCGATTTGTTGCTAGTATTTCATGTGTATTGTTTATGGCTTTGGTGACAATTATGGTTACTTGATTGTTTGGTACTTAAGGCGAAACTAGCTTGACAAAATGTGTAGGTAACATCAAGTAACATGTGGTCTACACTAGGTCTGAATCAAAACAACTAGATCTCAATGGGGGAGGCTTTTACCCAGTAGTGGGATGATACAGGAAAAATGTGTTCATCTGTTGGCATCTGAACTGATAGTAAAAAGAGAAAAGATTTGTATTTTTGTTTGTTGCGGAAAAACTCAAAAACTACTTAACCGTTTTAAGAAAATCTTTCACCTACAAAGCTGCATTATCATCGTGTAACAGGCAAAAACTAGTTATCAATAAGATTATCAATACAAAAGAAGCTGTTCTTGATCTTAACAAGACTCTGCAAATAAATTGATATCATCACCTCTTGTCATTAAAAAAAATATTTTAATGTACACAATTTAAAGCCCTTACTTGAATGGCAAATTATTTGCTATGCCAGAGCCGTGATGATGATAAAAGTGTCATTATTAACCTATTTTCAGATTAATTGGCATTTATCATACAGATTACAGATATTTAATAAATGTATGCTAAAATCTTCGCAGAAATAAATAAAGCTGACCTCTTTTTAAGCAAATGTCAAGAAAGTCTAATATTTTCTAGGGTTCCTTTAATATTACGAGTACAACCTTTTACCATGAGATTATCCTGTGATGTATTCGCATCCTTTAAGATGTGATTGAACACAGTCATCCCAAAGACGTTAGCAAGAATCTGTTTTCATTACGATGTCAAAGTTATGGATTTACATATACTTGGAAGTGTGCCGTGATTTGCTAAAGCTTGCTGCACACGAATCAAATTCTGTACAGACTAGTTTTTATCCTTAGCATTGTGTGGAAATCTGGTAAATTCATGATCACAACGAGAGGATCTTTATTGCTTTCCATAATATGTATTCTTAGGTGGTAAGTTTATAATTGAGATCATTGTGGACCCTGTAAGGCACAGCAAAAAGGTAGGACAGATGAAACCCTGTTTTAAGAGATCATGAATCTATTTCAATAGATGCTACGTGTTTAGTGTCATGATGGGCCTGTGGTTAGGGTTAGGGGACCTGCCTAATATGGAAAAAATAAGATGGTGACGATGAAGAGAGGCTGTGTGGTGTAGGAGGATGAATTGAAAAAGTCACATTTGGTACCTACTTGCTCATGCCTGGTTTACAACTACATGCATAAGAGGTTGGCGTCTAAGGGCGCGAGCACACGGTGCGTTGCGGCGCCGCACCGCAAAGATTTCACCGTGTCAAGCGCGGGCACACGATGCGTTGCGGCGCCGCACCGCAAAGATTTCACCGTGTCAAGCGCGGGCACACGATGCGGTGCGGCGCCGCAACGCACCGTGTGCCCGCGCTCTTACTATAGGCCAACACGAGGGTAAAAAAAAACCACATTCATAAACCGTAAGTGGTTCTCATTGGCGTGAACATTCACTATTTTATTTTATTTTTTATGTTGGCACCTTCTTTTTATATTTGTTATCTTTTAATTGTTTTTATGCACCAAATAAATGGTTTATCTATCTATCTGATAGATGTGAAGCAGGCTTAAAAGAAGCTGTAGGTATCCAAAGAGAGGTTAAACCGTTGAGTTAACGAGCCTATAATATAATTCTTTATCATTGACAAGTTGAACGCACTCGTGTATGTGACTCTGCAACATTTCCTTTGACTACCAACTATTAAAGCTGCCTCGAGAAGTTTCGCCAACAATTTATCAACATCAAAATAAATTATAATTGAAGTTAACTCAATGATGTCTTCAAGTTTACAGTATATTTTCTTGTGCAAATTGATTTCGGAGTGATTCGGGCAAAATTTTTGATTAATATCTTGAGGTTATGCTGTAAGATTAAATTGGTTAGTTATCGTTGTAGGTTCTTCGGCTAAGTTTGTGATTGGTCTAGAATTACCGCGGTGGTTTGTAAGTTTATTATCTGTGCCTACATCAGTTTAAAATGCCGATAATTTTAAATGTCACTATACTAAATTAGTTCCCTTGTGGGTGGACGTCCTACGCTGCACTTGCCGCGAGATTTTTTTTTCTTCTCATCCGGATATACTTTGAAAAGTATTTTTTTTTTAATATATTTGTAAATATGTGGACTATATGGGTTGTTGCATTTTTTCTGATTAGATTTCATGGTTGTCTGACAGTTTGAGTACTCGATGCGGCCTACCCAAATGTCCCTTCTTTGGTATTGTTCGTCGTGTCGTTGAGCTCCTTAAGTTCTGAGTCGAGCTTGACGATTTCTGACAAATGCGTGCACTGACTGGACAGGCCGACTCAAATTTGTGTGCCTCTCTCCTCAAGAGACCACCTCGGACATTAACCTACTTGGTTCGCATATGATATGACCATTACAAGTAATTGTATGGACTTTAAAAGAGACTTTGACCTCTGAGTTTGTTTCGGTGTTTCTTCTCAGAGCAGTCGGCTAGGAAACACTGGACTCATCTAGTTAAAAAACAAATGTGACGTGTAAAAGTGTTACTTATAACCAATTTACTGAATAAACATCATTTCATTTCATTTCATTGCGCTGGATGCAAACCGCTTCCAACCGGTCGTATTGGAAATCTGTAAGGGAGACCTATGTTCAGCAGTGAATGTCCTACGGCTGATATGATGATGACGATTTTTTTTTTACTACTGTTGTTTTTTGATGTTTGTAATTTCTTGTTAACAACACAACACACAATAGCATAATGTGGGTACATTATGCTAGTTATGTGTGTTGTGTTGTTTTTTTTAATCAATATACATTTAACATGCTTTCCATATTTTTTGAACAATATTGTGTAATTCCTCATATTTATCACTTCCCTGCCTACCACATAGGTACTAACACGCGTAAATCATATAGAAAAGCGCCCAAATTTCACACATTTAATATATAAGGCCCCGCTTGCCTTAATAACGACGCGGCGACACTCTTTAATAAGCCGACGACGTTGCAGAATTTTGACAGCAAAGGGGAAGGGGGAGGAGAAGGGAAGCATTGAAATATGGATGTATGAACGACGTTTTATTAAAGCTTTGCGGATGGACAGATTTCGCGTTGAAAGGCGTTTTTGATTTACTGAAAGGTCTTTTGTTTATGTTCAAAGAGGTACTATTCTTTTAAAAAAGTATCATTATTTGTTCTTAGCCTGTTTTGTCCCATTGCAGGGCAACGCCTCTTCTTACACAGGGAAGGCACAAGCATTGATGTATGGACAGGTTTCCTTTACTATAATGGCAGTGATGTCCAAGATTTCTTAGAAAGTACATATGCCTTGAAAAAGTTACATAGGTATGCGGTCGGTATCGAAACCAGAATCTCATGCAGGAGAGTTGGGTGCCTTAAACCGTTGATTGCATGCGAACATTCGCTACACCAAGCTCGAAACACGGCTGGCTACACAGTTAGTGTGTTCGCCGTTGAAAAACAAAACGGGTGTGTTTTCTTGCAGTCACCGGGTTAACTTGCTTACCTTCATACCTTCAAAATATAACGACATATACCTCCCATTCAAACCTTTTATTTAAGACCCTCTACTTAAAGTCTTCAACACATACATTTCATACAACACGTGCCGCCCAACTTTGCTCTGAACTTCTCAGCGCTCGACGCTATCCTTGTCGTGACTTGGCAGCCGTTCGATATTGCGCTGTATACATGCTTGTACTTAAACTCAAGTTTTCAGCACATTACACGCTTGATAGACTGATCAACAGGCGACTGAAATGTTAGTAGAAATGTGGGTTTTATTTGTGGGTCATCATCATAGGGTTTTATTCTTTTTGCGCGGAAACCTATTTTTTTCCTTAATCATAGCCCAAGTAAAAGTTACTCTATACTTACTCATTATAACTTACATTAGTTATGTGACATTGAAAGTCCCGTCACAGCCGGTCCAGCCGTTTTGGAGATAGCCGGAACAAACAAACAGAAAGACATACAAAATAAAATGAAAGTTTTTTCGCGTAAAACCTTTTTTTTGTAAATTTTATTTTGAAATATGAATTAGGGTTCAGCGCAAAAAAGACATCCCCGTGAAAACCGACTTTCGGCTAGTTAGAAAATATTTTTACAGAATTGCAATTCTGTATATATAACCCATGTTTAAGAACCCGATCTTTTAACCTCTATGCTATCATGGTCCACTAAAAAATGTTCTTAGATATTTCACGAAGCTGCGAACATTGTTATGATGGCTGACTGATCGTAAAAGCAAGTTATAGGCATTTTATTGCAAATTGCATGCGTGGATTTTTCCACCGAAGGCTTTTGTGGATGTGGGGATCGATAATAATGTGGATTGTTGACATGGTAAGTGTATTACATAGTTATGGAATCGATTTATGTAGGTACTACATACTAAGGGTCAGTTCACACCGAGACGCGACGCGACGCGACGCTGCGTGCACACTTTAAAAGAGCGACTCAAAATATAACTTTATTTTCTACACGAAAAGATACACATTTCATTGTAAGAATTTAGAATACGTTACACCACGCAGCACTACGTCGCGATGCGTCGCTCTACGCGGCGCATCGGTGAATCGACGGTACGCGCGACGTGTAAGAGCGGCGACGTTGCGATGCGTCTCGCGGCGGCGCGCGGCGCAGCGCGGCGCAGCGCGAAATCACTGGCCTCTTCCAGTATCGTCACGTTGCGTCGCGTCGCGTCTCGGTGTGAACTGACCCTAAGGGTCAGTTCACACCCAAAGCCAAAGTCAAACCATTTACCTATAGACACTTTTGAATTATCAAGGAGTCGGTAAGTTAGTTAGAAAGTTGAAGCTTGTTGCTGTGTTGAAGCTGGTTCCAAAATGTAGGTGAATCTCTAGGACAAGAACGAGCAAGAAACTCAACGGATACTCGTTTCAATTAGTTTTTTACAAAATCCTGGTTACATAATTCGGCCTAGCCTTTTTCCAACTATGTCGGGGTCGGCTTCCAGTGAAACCGAATTTACCAGTACCTATTTTACATGGAGCGACCGCCTATCTGACCTCCACAATTCAGTAACTGGGTAATATATACGATACCCCACAGAAATAATCAAATATAAAAATGTATATACATATTATTATATATTTTCGTCCATTTTGGACCAATTTTAAAATGTCTCCTCTCTTTCTCTTTTCATTATATACGGACCCCCCCCACCGCACAATTTTTATATTTACTTTTTTGGTGAAAGTTGGCTTCAAAGTCTGTCTTGGTTCAAATCAAAACTAAATACGTAGGAAAAGCGGTTACAAAGTGACTTACTAAAGGATTACATAGTTAGTAAAGTAACTAATCATAGGGGCTGGAAGTTTCCTTAAGTACTGAAAACTAATTGAAAGGGAGTTGCTATTTTGTTTAGAAATGTTTTGACGTAGTTATTTTAGAAGGCTTTTGGTTTATTATTAATGTGCACATGTTTATGATTATGGCTGTTTGTAACCTAGTTAGGGTTTCTTAACTACCTACTCGATTTTAAAATAAAAACGATTTCAGTCAGAAAAAATATTTGCAGGTATATCTTGGGCAGGAACGAAGTTCTTGTGTAGTATAAGTGTAATAGTGCGTAGGCATTTCATTAAGAGACAAAAAGAGGGAGGGTCGCCTAGAGATGTCATAACGCTTTTTCCATACGTTGTAGGTAATATCCCACCAAAAACATTCTGTAAAAAACTAGCCAAGTCTCGATGGAGCTGCTTGTTTATCTCTAAAAAGTAATGAAATCTAAACAAAGTCGTGCCAAGTCTAAGGTTCCTTACTGCGATTTCTTTATTATTATAGTTAATGTTGTATGACTTGGCCGTTGAACATTCTTTATACGTTAGTGTGTACAAGTCAATTTTGTTTAAGTACACGTAATGTTAAATCTGTTGTAACTACCTATGTTTATTAAGCGAGATAATAGCCCATACTGGTATTGGTAATTGGACGCTAGTGTCTCATTTTAGGCTGTTGTTGATTGTGCAATACATGCATTCAGCATTGACAATGCTGACTTCTGCTCTCTTCTTTTTGGAGCGTCAAATCGACCATCGATCTAACATAAAATAGACGTGCAGACGGACTTCTATCAATGATTCAATTGACTGGTTATTGAATCAACGTTTTCCAAGTGGCAATTTTCCATCGTCAATGGGTAGCGGTTCTGGCGACAGATTGGTGCAATGGTGTCATGGAGCACCTGGTTTTTTACCCTTCAACGGCCAAGTCACACAACATTAACTATAATAATAAAGAAATCGCAGTAAGGAACCTTAGACTTGGCACGACTTTGTTTAGATTTCATTACTTTTTAGAGATAAACAAGCAGCTCCATCGAGACTTGGCTAGTTTTTTACAGAATGTTTTTGGTGGGATTTCACTTCTTTTTGTAGAAACGTGGGCATATTGATTTATTTTATTAGATTTTCTTATTTGACACAGTTTTTTTTGTTTTTTTTTTTGTTTTTTTTTTGTTGTTTTTTTTTAATGAAGCGGCCCACCAAGTTGAATATTTTTTGTAAAGGCGGTATGTCGCGATCTCTAATAGTTTGGTTGGGCTCTTGTGTTTTCTAATCAGGGTCACCAGGTACTCCAGATCTTCGATTGTCCTAGTTTTTATAGTTTTCCCTTTATGTGGCCATTAAACCCTAACTCTGTACCAAATTTCAGTTCTCTGAGTTTATGGGAAGTACTAGTTCTATTTTGATGATCATGAGTGAGTGAGTGAGTGAGTGTCATAAATACGAAACTTTGCTTTCGCTTAACTTCGGAACTAAATGACCTACAGACTTGAAATTTTGGATTTTAAGTATATGATTACAGCTTACTAGATGACGAAAATTTCTGCGTTCTGGTTTAATCCAGAGGTTCTCAAATAGGGGCCTGAAAATGCGGCGAAATGGTTCCAGTAAAGGATGGTACGGCAGTGTTTGCTTCGCGCTCGACTTTGGCGGGGGCACTCCCGTGCCCCCCGATTGATACTATTAATTTGGATGATCTTCAGTAGGTACATGACAATACATGTACTGTTCGTTATTGAGAAGTTCCATTATCTATCTCCGAAGGTCTACATCAGATCTTCTCGGAATTACGCTTATCTCAAGAGTACCGTTGCAAATTAATACAAAAAGATCTTTTAAAATCTATCCACAATTGAGTTTCATTATATTTCGCTCATTCATTTCGAAAAATAATATCTTCAAGATTGTGTATACTAATAGAATAATATTATGTGTAGAAATAATATTTGTGTAAAAAGTTTAATTTTTCGTTCATTCATTTCGAAAAATAAGAATTTCAAGATTGTGTGAAATACCGTAACACGTAAACGCTGTGAAGTGTCCTTTTACATCCGTCAATATTAGTTGTAACTGTCACCTGCTAAGCACTGGTCCTTTTAATTCGGGTCCAAAATCAGTCTGTCTTAACAACCAAACCAAAAACTTTCAAGTTCATTAAATACATAATCACATATTAACCTAATACAGCTAAAAAGAAAATAGTGGCACATTTTTGCCACGAAAATGAGAAAGTGGCACTTTTTGTAACAGGTAAAGGTGTAATAACGCGTAAAAGAAAGCGTTATTAGGCGTGTTAGGCGGTGAAATAATACACTTTTACGTATGAAGTAATGAATAATTATAAGCTTAGGAACATTGTAGGTCTGGATATTATACCTGCCAGGTAATATTCGTATGTTTAACTTCCATACCTGGTTTTAGGAAGTACGGTATCGAATATTGGTTCACCCTCAATTCGTAGAAAGTGTTATTGGATTTTCCGATCCAAGAATTTCTCAGTATGGCAGCTTCGGAGTCTGGATTTGTGCCCGATTGATACCCCTATTACATGGAACTTAAAACATAACTGTGCGGAATGGGTACACCTCTGCCTAACCCTTCGAGGATTACAGGCGTGATGTTATGTTATGTTGTGTAAGGATCTGCATTATTCCTGAATGCTTTAGGCTATATTTCAAAATCCAAAATTCACCCCTAAAGGGATGAAATTGGGGTCCAAAGTTTGTATGGAGAAATCAACTTTGACGAGGACGAAGTCGCGGGCATAAGCTAGTACTGGATATAAATGCTTTGCCAGATTTGTGACGTGAACCCAATACCTTATACTTTGCAGCCGTGCTTGCTAACATTAACTGAATGAGTTGCTAAA
This sequence comes from Hoplodrina blanda, assembly GCA_949316365.1. Taxonomy (NCBI): domain Eukaryota; kingdom Metazoa; phylum Arthropoda; class Insecta; order Lepidoptera; family Noctuidae; genus Hoplodrina; species Hoplodrina blanda. The sequence goes on from OX438581.1 coordinate 14,638,641, forward strand.
CCTTTAAGATTAAAAAAAACTTGAGAGGTGTCAAGGGACATCCGGATGGAACGAAGTTATATGAGAGAAAAAGAGAGAGACAGACAGAGAAACACGCTCACGCCGCACGGCTTAATTTTCATTAGTCGATAGGGCCCGCATGCGGTGAGTCCCCGCATGCGACATAACAACCAATGAAAGTTACAAGTCGTTACACCGGGGATCCGCCGCGCATGCTTTTTACCGACCGTGATATCGACATGCGGGCCCTGTGGCATGCGTTCCAGAAATCTGTCGCACCCCGCATGCGGGCCCTATCGACTAATGAAAACGGTTCACCGAATGCGGGCCCTGTGGCATGCGTTCCAGAAATCTGTCGCACGCCGCATGCGGGCGCTATCGACTAGTGAAAATGAGCCATACTATAGCAAAAAGTATCGTTACAACTTGTGGTCTTAATTTTTTCCGTCTAGCCCCCTTTCGCAACGCGTGATAAGGAACTTCGTTCCAAAAACCCTGTTAACCTAAATTCAAACCTATTAATAAAACGTCACCCAAAAACGTCAATGCAAACCCTCACAAAATTTCACAATCCATTACTCGTTTGGTTCAAACACGTAAGATTAAATTCACCCGCGTGCTTACTCGGCTGGAGATGTATGTGAAATGAGTGTGGGCTGCTTGCGCGCCAACGATTTATTTTAACTAAGTTGTGGTAAGGTATCGTGTGGTTTTAGCACAGAGTAGTGCAATGAATTAGAGGGGGATCATTATAATGGGTATAAAAATATAGTTTGTATCAAAGTCAAAGTCAAAACATTTATTTCAATTAGACCATTTACAGGCACTTTTGAATTGTCAAGGAGTCAGTCAGTTAGTCCGAAAGTTGAAGCTAGTTGCTCGTTCCAAAACGGAGGTAGGCCTCTATGGAGAAGAACGAGCAAGAAACTCCACGGCACTCTTTTAAATTAGGCTCTTTTAAATTTTTAATTATTGTATATCTGATTAGGATTACCTATTAAATACAAACCAAAAATAAACAAATTCTACCTTTAATAATATTAGAAGACTAGCGGTTGCCCGCGATTTCATCCGCGTGCTTATGGAGATAAGAAGTTTAAGGTCGGTTCACATCTGACGGAAGATACGTCGAACGTATCGTCTTTAGTATGGGCGACGCACTAACGCATCACGCACGTGTGTATTGTTGGATATTTTATTATCTATTTGACTGTTTCTGCGTTACGCGACTGACGATACGCGGCGTTTCTTCCGTCAGATATATACCGACCCTTGATGATGTTTAACGCAAACTGTTATACTTAGATTTTACTAGATCACGCGTTGTCCCATATAAACTTTGCCCCCTTTTTCAACCCCTATGGGGTAGAGTTTAGGAAAATCCTTTTTTTGTCGGATGCCTACGTCATACAAAGAACACACCCTCCAAATTTCAAAACACTACGATCAGCGGTTTAGGCTGTGTGTTGATCTGCAGCCATTGAGGATAAAGCATTTAATATTATGTATATTTAAAAGATATAGATAACATTATTAATAGAGATAAATTGCTTCTCAGAATTATTTGGTTAAAATTGCCACGAAAACGTGTCAGAAATCAAAAATTGAAACCTACTTATGCCTCCAGCAATGTTACATAGTTACATACACAAAGTTACATAGTTATAATTAAACTCCCTACTGATTTGTTTATATTATACGTTAGTTAGAATCAACATTGTTTTCGCAATGGTGAATCTGTTTTTGTCTATAATATTCGTGTGTGTATAGGAGTGTGGGTTTCAACTAAACCTATTAATACCTTTGACTTGGCCCTGTTTTCCTATCACAGAATAGACTCTGCTTGCAAACATGACATAACATCACGCCTGTAATCCCAGAAGGTTTAGGCAGAGGTGTACCCATTAGTACACCCATATTTCATCAGTTATGTTACTCTATTTACCAGGGGAGCTATGCTACTTACTTTTATAAAACGATCGCAATTTATTCTCAGATTTAATCGGGTAATACATACAATTGATTTTCATTAATTTGTCGCTGAGATGAGATTGCGACTAGATTTTGAATGTCTTCTATTTATGTAGATTACAAAATGGAACAGAATTTGTATCGTCAAGTAATTTAATCAGAACTAATTAAAATATTGTGATAGAGGAGTCAAATAATAGTCTATACTAATATTATAAAGAGGTAAAGATTGTTCGTTTGATTATTTTTGTGGTTTGTTTGTAAGAGGATCTGGAAGTTCTGGTCTGATTACAAAAATTCTTTAGGTTATGAAAAGCTTCACTTTTGCTGAGTCCCATAGGCTTTGACTTTCACACGGACGATGTCGCTGGTATAAGCTAGATAAGTAATAAAAAAAAACTATTTCAGAATTTTGTCTGGCGATACCTATGTGTGAGCGTTAAGAGGTAAAACAGTGTCCAAATTCAAATTCCTACATAAGAGGAAAACCGCTTTCAGACAGACAGAAAATGATCTTATACACGTTCAGTCTTTTTTCCTTTGAGGTACGAAACCTAAAAATAGACTTTTTATTCAACATATAATTTTTTCTAATAGGTTTTGAAAAGGCACGGCAAGGTTACATCCAATTTTTGAAGTGAAAACTTCTTTAGCGGCGTTGAGCACTTTTTCTGTAATGGGTATAAAATCTTAAACTCGCGTCAGGGGACACGTGACCACGCGCGTCAGGACACGTGACCTGATCGAAAAAGCGTAGGACGTTCGTTTAGACAGCGCAGGGCGCTTGCGCGAATGTTCGTGTATGTTACAGCGTGCCACGCGTATCCATGGATGGTGACAGATATGGAAATTGAACAAAGTGCATCTATTAATGATAATAAATAGGTTCGAATCAAAACTGTTCGTTTCTTACTTCAGCTACCATAAACCTATCGTATCAGTTTTAGAGATTGGCGATGATAGTTCTGGTAATGATGATGGTGAAAAAGTCGTTGAAATTATGGATGAAAGTTGATTTTTCGGAGAGATAAACTTTTTAATGTAAAATAATTGTAATAGTTTTAAAGTAAAATTTTTAATGTAATATAAATTGTCATGTTTGTGTACGATAGCGCAATAAATGAATATTGTATTCTACCACATAAATGATAGTACTTTTATACTGATAAAGCAATTGGTGCAAAATTATTCCCTAACCATTCCAAAATATCAAACATGCTCAACGTTAATAATCAAGTTTTCACTTCTGCCGGCACTCCCGGAGTGCAGTGTTTTTTATTATGTATTATTACTCCCTAGCTACTTTATGATTAGGTACATCGTCTAAAAGCCTGTAATGGCACGCAGTTACGCTCTGTCATTATAAGCCTTTTAGTTGATAGCATCGGACAAGTTTAAGTTAAACTAGTAGTTATGGCTTTTGAGTAACGATAAATAAAACAAAAAATTTAGGGTTAGGTTTTTTTAACCGGCGTGCTTGTATGATCAGATGTATGAACGTGGAAGAAACGAAAGAAGTATGTAAAGATCGTAGTAGATGGCGTTCTGTAGTTTCTGCATACCCCCATGGAAAAAAAGGCGTATTTTTTTTTTTTTTTGTATTTATGTATCTAGGTTTTTAGATATTTGAAGAATAGATACATTTTTGAAAACACTAGCTGTACGCTCTGTGTTTGGAAATAAATAAAAAAATCACTAAATCGATCAAGGTTAGGGTTACATATTAGAAAATCAAAACTTTTCTGAGCAAATTTCAAAAGAACAACGTACAAATCAACACAGTTTAAAATAAAAATGGTCATTTGATCAAAAGTTCAGCTGACCAAAGTCTGGAATATCAATGTTTATATTTTTTATTACACTATTGACCAAATCGTTTAAAGGTCAAATGGATTACTGGATAAATTATTAATTATCAAATGGATTAACTGAAAAAGATAAAAATAATATTAATATTAGCGAATAGCGCCTGTCTGATACAGAAAGCCTTTGCACAACATGATCGGTTTGCTAATATAAAATATCGAAAATCGTCACGTTTTGTAAGCGAGCGAAGCGAGCTCGGGACTTAGGGCACCCCGACATGGACAGGTTAGGTTCTTCCGCACTCGGCGATCAGGTCGCGGCGCGGCCAGGTCGCAGCGACCATTGAATTCTGGAGAAAAACAGTCCAGCCTTTTCCCTTTTACCTGAAATAAACAGACAAAAAGACAGACTAAAAATTGTAAGTACCGGGTAAAAAAAAACATATTTTATTTTGTTACACGATATTTCAAACAGACATTTGTTTTTTATTTATTTATATAGATAATTGCAAACTTTCTCTAACATATTATCAGAATTCAAACACGCACACATATAACACACGTCGTACCGTCAAAGCCTTGCCCGATGACGTCATCACGTCATGTGCGCTCGTTCGCAAATTGCCACGTCAGTCAAACGCGCGTTGATCAAACTATACTGTCCGTGTGGTTTACTGATTCGACAGTATTCATTGAGCCTTTGTGCTTCGTCAGTTTAAACTGATGAAGTTAATTTGGCTATGTCAATGTTTGGTGATCGGGGGGGCAGTTCAAGTAATTTTTAGGAATGTTAGCATTCTAATCTAAGTCTTGACTAAAACCTCTATTTTACCTACATTTTTGATAAGATTTTGACATCGATTGTCATTGAGATGAGATTGCGACTAGATTTTGAATGGTTTTGATTTGTAGAATTGGTCTTCTGTGTTGTGAGAGACTATTTATTGCTTTTAAGTTTCGAGAGATAAGGGCTGATTTTTCAATAGTCAGATAACTCTTGTCCAAAGAGTAAATATGGCAGTTTGACATATTTTCCATACAAAAGCTTTTTTTTTCGGTTTGGCATCTCGCAGGTCAAGCTATGAGGTTGTCGGCTGCTTAACCGGGCTATCCTGTGGTGCCTTAAAGAAAATGAAGGCCTCCAGCCGGGGCTTAAAAACTTACAAACTAAGCGACTACACCCTAAGGGCACCCCCTGTGGGGTACGAGCCTCGGCTTAGGGCGTGATACAAAAGCTGTCAAATCGCCATATTTATACCTCTAGTAAGAGTTATCTGACAATAGAAAAAATGGCCCATAAATAAGTTAATTGTTAGGCTTTTATGACAATCCGTGACCCACGAGAAACAGTAGCCAAAGACGTAACTTTACACGGATGAAACAAACCACACGTACGAACTCGCGGGCAGCACCTAGTATTTGTAGATAATAATATAAAAAATATTATTATAACAAAAGTTAATGATGTTGAAAAATATTAAAATTCACAAAAAGAGCTTACTCGCTCTCGCTAGGTAATTCGGCTGACCAGCGCAAAATAAAATCTCTATTTATAATCCTTACACACGCAAATGGGTTTCGAATAAGAATTATTTGAATTCGGAATTTGGGGCTTCAATTCTAAAGGTGTAAGGTAATATTATGTAGTTGGTATTAGAATTTGAATCCTCTTTACATGATTACACATTAAAGGCTATGTGAATAATCCTGGGATTGGTTGTAATCCTTTGTTGAATACTAGACTGCCTACGATAATGGGGTAAGATTTAAGCATGTCTGATATGTTAAGAATAGATTGAGTACTATTTATTTATTTATTTAAACTTTATGCACATGTAAAAAATACACTGTACAGCCAGCGCCAAAAGAGCCTTTATGGCGCTTATGGAATATTGAACGTTTAGTGTACAGTGGGTGGCCAAATTATTAGGGACAGCGCCGAGATTTTAATAATTTCTAGTTTGTTTAAATTTTTTAGGGTAATGGGTTGTCTTTATTAGAATAACTACAAACCTTAAAACACTTGCAATAGTTGCTATACCTCTCTGGGCATGTGTAGAGTGCAGTATTAATGTTTTTATTTCTCTAATTTTTCTTGAAGACGTATCTGAAACGTTGCCAATACTAGAAAAAAAGTAATTTAGAGGTTTTCAAGTTATAACTTTAATAAAATTAAAATTCAAGTATTAAGATTAAAAATAGTACCACTATACGAAACATTACTCACGTTCTGACTACGGTTAGCTGAAATAAACTTGCAATGTCAATCTGAAAATTTTTTTTACACTGCTGTAATAAGAGTAATTTTCAACAAAAATCAACGAAATGAGAAAGTCACATCAATTTTCAAAAAAATTGTTCCAGCTCTACAATTTTTTTTACATCAAAACATAATATTAATATCAGTAATAACATCAAATAAAAAAAACCCCTAATAAATCTATTAGTCTATTACTTTGTTTAAAAATAATGTTTCAACTAGATATTACATTTCTATGAGTGCTGTCCCTAATAATTTGGCCACCCATGGTACAAAGGCGGACTTAATGCCTTGGGCATTTTTTATCAGTCTACCTTAGGTTTAGAATTTCGAAGGTAGTCACAAATATTTTGCATAGAAGCTTCAAAAAAGCAGCTTCGTCTATAAATTCAGGTGATCGGATACAAAACGAAACTTTCCATAAGCACTCACATTATCCTCGACTTCCATTTTAATTGCAAGCCCGTAATTTCCAAAGTAATTTAATCATCGCATATCCCAGTTCACAACGACTGAAAAAAATCTCCGCAGACAAAGTTCGTCATAAAATAATTCCACTTTTCATTCCCTTTACGAAGAATGCTGGGCGGCATCGGCAGTTTAAAAATTCTCGACTCAGCTGTAGTTTGAAAATAATAAAAACATGAAACTTTAAGTGGGGGACGTGATATTCCTCTGTCTGTTTCTGACGGGCTGTGTTTGTGGGAAAGAATCCGGGTATTTCAAAACAAGCAAACATTTTTTTTTGCTAAAAGTAATACTATATTCCGTACGTTCTATGATGGTGCGGGTGACACATGTCAGCAATTCATCTATGGATGTCAAAATCTCTTAGCTAGGTCAGTGATATTATTCAATTTACTAGTTATTTACTTACTTATTACTGATTCCGTATTTTACGACTACGATATTAGTGTGCAGTTAAAATATTCAATCGTGATTGTAAATCGCCGTAACGTTCAAGAGTGAAAAGCAACAGTTTGACAAATGTCACCCGCACCATCCTAGAGCGTGAGGAGTATAGCTTATTTTGTCCCACTGCAAGGCAAAGGCTTCTTCGCATTCAGATAAGGCACGAGCATTGATTGATTCTTACTCAAGGTGGATTTACGATGTCAGATTTATGTTAATTACAAAACCATAACATCACGCCTGTAATTCCCGAAGAGTTAGGCAGAGGTGTACCCATTAGTAGACTTACAATTCGCCTCACGGTCTAGTGGTGGTGAAGCGCGACTGCAGATCATGAGGTCTTGGGTTCGATTCCCAGGCCGATGAGATATGTATATACCCAATTAAAAGTCAGCATGTATAACTAAAATGCTTTTAGTAAAAAAAAAAGAAACTGACGAGACTGCCTCGTTGGTCTAGTGGTCGCAAAGCGCGACTGTTGAGCATGAGGTCTTCGATTCCATTTCCAGGTCGGGCAAAGTGTTATTGGGTTTTCCCATCAGGAATTTTTCAGTAGCACCATCGGAGTCTAGAATTGTGCTCAGTTGATGGGAATAGGCTCGCCCCCTATTACATAGGACTTAAACATAACTGGCGAAATGTGGGTGTATTAATGGGTACATCTCTGCATAACCCTTCGGGGATTATAGCGTGATGTTATGTATCTATAACAGTGACCTTCAAAGGCAAAGCGTCGAAAATTCCAGAAATTCATAAACAAAACGGTGTGTTGACCTTTTCCTTGCTGTGGTTTCCGAGATGTTTCCTGCGGTGAACCGCATACACCCTTGCCTTATCAGCTCTGCCTTTGAATAAGCTATTTGGAAAGGTTCCCTTTTTTGCTTTGCCCGTCTTGTAATTTTTTACTGAAAGTTTTTAAAATGTGGCCAGGCTTTTGGATCTTAGTCGTAATTTTGATGAGGTGGCATCTTTTTTACTGTAATGATCGTGAAAGTTTATAAGGACGGATCATAGATATAGTAAAAAAGGAGATATGGCGTGGAGTTCAAAATGTATAGAAAACCGGTGAAGCCACAATTGCCCCTCCATAACGCTAATATTGCACACACAGTTCTGTCAAAACAATACTACGAACAAGTGCACACACGCGACATCGATAACTCAGTCATTTAAATATAAACCTTATTCCTTAAACCACAGCGTACTTTTTCCGTATAATTTACTCACACTAAAACAATTATCATTGTGTGTTGTCGGGACTAGGGGGCGGGTCAAATACGGCGGACCAGAGCAGCGGACGCACCATGCGACATTACGGCTTATCGAGGTTTCGTTATGTCAGTTTTACATTGCTTGTTTAGTCACTCAGTGACAGACTGAGGTGGTTGTAAAAGAGCAATGTATTTAATGCAAAAATAATACAGTCGGAGTAATATAAGAAAACAAAAATAAAGTAGTACAAGTGAAATATATTTTACGGATTGTTGTTTTTCGTGATTTTTAAGACAAAAATTGTAAAATAGTTGTGGTAACTGATGCCATGACTTCTGAAATTTTTGTTTTGGCTTCTATTTTTACAAGAAACCACTGAACAAGACGGCATAGTCGTTTTTTTTAAGCGGTTTTATCACAATCGCGGTTGACAACACACTAACTCGCGGTGACGGTTATTTTTTCAATAGCTGAGCGAAACGCTCAGCACCACGTGGTCACCGACACGCCCCCTTGCCACTTCTCCTGCTTTTAATATTTCTGTGGGACGGATGTTTGTTACACTTTCATGCTTTAACGGCTGAATGGCAACGTAGGCAACTCAGGGAGAGGTCGCCCTAGGAAGACCTACACTGACCTTATTGGTGAGGTTCTTCAGAAAGGTCAGGTGCGGAGTACAGGTGCTTGTATGACGAGATGTATGAACGTAGATGAGGCGAAAGGAGTATTAAGGATCGTAGCAGGTGGCGTTCTGTGGTTTCTGCCTACCCCCATGGGAAAAAGGCGTGAGTTTATGTATGTATATGGATATTGATCTAGCTTAACACATAGGCTAATTTTTATCCTGTTTTTGTATTCCCGTTGGATAAATTAGGGACTTTACTCTGAAATCTCATCACTTTTCGCATTAGATCCTAATCTCTTTAAAGTAAGAGTGAACAAGCTTCTTCTGGGTAAGCTCACCCAGAAGAAGCCAACCGCGAAAACCATCAGCGCCGTGGTTTCGTGCCATCGTGTGTGGGCCACGGCATTATGCTGAGCGTCGGCCGTTTCGCGCGGTAGTGGCGAAATTTTCCGTTCAGGACATTTAATTTTTATTTTTATTTTATTATGTATTTAGTTTTTTAGATTAAGTACCAACTTGTCTTGTTTAGGGCTGTTGTAAAAATTATTTTGTATTGTGCGTCACTTTCACGTGAATAAAAAGTTTTTCTTTCTTTCTTTCTTTCATCTTAAACTTTGTTTCTATCACCTCTGACCTAGACTAGAGTCAAGAGTTTTTTTTCTTTTTCTTTTATTATGTGTTATTATGTGTACAGTTTTTCTTTTTTTTCTTTTAAGAGCAAACCCATCTTATATAAAAAAAAATCTACGCAGGTAAAATCACGGGCATTACCTAGTTATAAACCAAACATCCGTAAAAATAGTAACTAAAATACTAAAACAATAATCCTAAATTTAAAAACACGATACCGCTCAAGCCCCGAGTGGCATACCCGTATGCCGGTACGAAATTCTCCGTCAAGCCCCGAGCGGCATACCGGTATGCCGGCAGATTTTTTCATCTGTCAACGGCTTTACAAGCTGTTTTTAATATGAATTTAGTCGAATATTGTCTCTGAATATTTTTATTCTGAATGCTAAAGATGTTGCCATGCATAAAAACATCACTCGAAACGCAAATATCCATAGGCAATATAGAAAAAAAATGTTGAAGTTGACATCTGGCCCACTTCAAAATTTTGTCAACAGTGCGGGTTTTTGTTCCACATTTTTTGTGTTTAGTGATTTATTGTAGTGATTTGAAGGTAAGTGCAGTGTTTTTTATGTAGAATATTAGTTAGGACACCGTTATGTGTGATGTTTTTACGAAATAGCATCATAAAATTTGATTTTTTTGATTTGACAAGAGTCGTGAGAAATCGTAAACTTTTTTCAAAGAATTTTCGCTGTTTTAGTGCATAATCGACAGAAAATGGATGTAATATTCATTTACAACGAGTGATTACTTCGTTCTAGACAATACTTTCATGAAATAGCATCATAAAATCACTTTGACAAAATAATATATACGTATTTACATAAATACCTACAAACGGCGCCGCGCCCTATGAAGTTTGAGTTGTAATATTATGAAAATGTTACGTATGATTCTCAAAAAAACGCTGTTGTTAGATTCCTTGTCTATTCATAATGTAACTTACAAAGTTTGGTGTACATAGCTACAGTAGTTTTATCACAAATCGATAAAGTACAAGAACATGTGTATTTTTAGCCATTCTCTGATAAAACCCTATGCTTAGAAATACAACACAATAATTCGGTTATCGCTTATAGATAAGTATGTTCTCTGGTTATTTTCCATCACAAAACAGGTTTTGCTATCGCAGTACGTCGTACAAAACATGGATTAGAGTGTTTACAAAATCATATTTACATATGTATAAATACATATAAAATGGCGCCGCGCGCTATGAAGTTTGAGTTGTAATATTATGAAAATGTTAAGTAGGATTCTCAAAAAAACGCTGTTGTTACATTCCTTGTTTATTCATAATGTAACTTACAAAGTTACAAGTACATAGCGACTCTAGTTTTATCACAGTCGACAAAGAACCATAACAATACGATTATATAAACAACTTTGGCCAGTTCTCAGATTTAATCTTTTGTTTACGAATGGAACGAAGACAAAGGGCGACCGCTGTTACTTAACTACCTGCGTTGCTTATCTACGTTCCCAGAACGGGCACCCTTATCGCTCTACGACCCAGTCGACCCACTTACGAGCATTTTAAGTGACTGGTGTCGTGTTACGCCATGATTACGTCATCGCGGCCCGCGCGTGCGCGGGCCTTGAGCACATAGCGTCAAAATAAAGTGCGCGGGGCTAAATCGGTTAATGTTCCAAGAGATGAAGCCATTTCGCCGCTACGGTCACTAGCTACGACGGCTACGCTTACGTAGCTGTGACGTCATCGCGTTAGCTACGCCGTAGCAACAGCGTAATTTTTAGCTCTGTCAGAAATAACACACTGGATATATGTCAGGTCTGTAAATGGAATATAATTATACCAATTTACTATATAAGTTGTTTCTACAATTTTGTAACTTTAACTAGAAGACTAATTCTAGTAATAAATATCGTTCCAAATGCAGTCGCAATCTCATCTCAGTGACTATCTATGTCAAAAAATGTAAGTAGATTAGAGGCATTTTTGACAGATTGAGACTAAAATTAAACAGCGATTGTTCAGACTAAGATTAAATTGCGATCGTTCCTAAAAGTTTGTAGAATATTCCTTAAGATATTTTACACTGTATAATTATTGTATTTTTTCATCATAATGCTACATATTTTATATACAATACTTATTTAATAAGGCTTTGAATCTTTTTGATGGTTAGATTTTTAAAATGTTTTTTACACAACCGCATAACTAGTTTCTTACCGCGACTTCGGCCGCGTGATATTTTTCACCCGCGTTAAGTTACGTCTTTGGTTACTGCTCCGTTCCCGTGTATCGTACCGTGATGTTATATAGCCTTTACTATTCCTCATGAATTTTTACAATCTGACTGGTAGAGATAAACTACGATAACTTGACGCGCCCCTCCACAATTCAAAACGTTTGAAAGTATTTGTGAAAGTATTTACAAGACTCATAACGCATGTGTTTGTATTTAGACGACTGTCGAAACAAAAACAAATTAGTGTGTCATTGTTGCTCGACTAGCAGCATCATTAATTACTCATTATTTTTGAAATAATAATGGAGGGGCGCGCCATGTTATAGTAGTCTATCTTTAGTTCTGATATTTAGAGCGTTTAAACCAACTAAAAAACTTTTTAGATTTATTATACTAGTATTAACGTGAATCTACAATATAGCTCGACGCCATTCATCAATATTAGTCCAAACTTCACGGAAACAGCACAAACACATAATATTATTAATCCATTGCAAACATATATCCCATTGGAATATTTACTAGTTAATGCATTAGAGTAACACACATCTCTCCGTACCGTACGGTCTTCCAAATTACAGTCTTAACAACTGAAAAGTTTCAAAGTAGTTTCACCCCTATTCGAAGTGTTATAAGGGTTAAAATCCCGTGTTAAGTTTTCGTCAGAGGTCGATAACTACGTTATGGAGCGGTGTTCCGTTGGGTGGCGACATGTCCAGCTGAATTAGTCAAGGGACGCTTCCATGTAAAATTTTGATCGATGATTGTGCGGTTTTGGGCATTTTGAGATACCTATGTTTTAGTTTTGTATTTGGGACTCTAATTTGTTAGTTGGAAGTTACAAATTAGGTAAGGCTACTGGGATTCGAAATAGTCTAGGTTTTTAGAAATTAAAGTGTTTTTTTATCAACATTTATAAAGTTTTCTGCAAGGTACCATCTCGGCATTAACAGTACAGCAAATAATTTGCCATTCAAGAAAAGGGCTTTAAATTCTGTGCGTTAAAATATGTATTATAATGACAAGATAAGAAAGGTGACGGCTCGCGGGCGGCGCTGGATGGTAGACAATGGTTGGGTTTTTCAAAATAAAAATAATATCATTAAGTAAATATGTTTGTTTATAATGAAAAGATAAAAAGGTGACGACTTGTGGGCGGCGTGGTTGACAGTTGGAGATTTTTCAAAGCAGTTTCAACCGGGCCGTTGTCGGACCAGTGTCTACATAATGAGCGATGGTCATTAGGCATCACATTTTGTTGCAAAAGATACCTACAAGCTTGCAAAACGTGGCACCGTACGGACTAGCGGTTGACAACGCCATTTTAGAACTTAATCAAATAGATTAAGTAATCCTAGCATGTTGTATCACAATAAAGTAGACTAAAGTACTCCCAAACGTAGAATAAGACGTAACAATTAAGCTGACATGAGTAAAGTGAAGTGTACCGTTTAGTTTTATTACGTAATAGCAGGCGAGTGGCGAGTCTGGGTCATAGGGAAAGAAATTGGAGGTTAGGACGTACTCTTGGTCATAAACTGTATGTACAAACAATGTCGAAGGTTATATACAGATAATACCAGCCTGAGTGAAAGGCATAAGGAGTTTATATGGCAGATGTGAGTGGCAACGCAGGGAGGGGTCGCCCTAGGAAGACCTACACTCACCTTATTGATGAGGTTCTTCAGAAAGGTCCGGTGCGATTTTTTTTTAGGGATGGGAAATCATTAAATGACTTCCTCCGTTCTGGGCGGAGCAGAAGGAAGTGTCAGGAAAGGCATAAGGAGTTTATATGGCAGATGTGAGTGGCAACGCAGGTAGGGGACACCCTAAAAGGACTTACACTTACCTTATTGGTAAGGTTCTTCACAAAGGTCAGGTGCGATTTTTTTTTAAGGATGGAATACATCAAATGACTTACTCCGCTCTGGGCGAAGCGGAAGGGAGTGTCAGACTCTTACTGACTAAAACCCATCCGTGTTCCTCCTAATGCCCTTTGTGTTCCAGGAAAGAGAAGTCATTTGAAGATTTTTCATTCTTAAAAAAAGCCAGCGTATTGTCCCGCTGCTTAGCAAAAGCATCTTCTCATACAGAGAAGGCATTAGCTCTAATCACCACGCTTACTCAAGGCGGATTGACGATTTCGGACTTATAGTTATTATACGAGTATGTCCATGTTTTCTCACTATCTTTTCGTTCGCTGACGTCAGTGATGTCCAAGATAAACTTGGATGAAATAACCGCATGAGATGCGGGCACCTAACCACATTGCCATCACGACTTTTAAGTCACTACCCAGCGTTCAGGGTGTGAAAGTACTCATGGATACGAGCAACTTTTGCTATGGGACCAAGTCTGAAATGTGGAAAAAAAATTAGCTGTTGGAGGATAACATGATCTAAATTAATGGAGCAGCTGTTTCTTTTTATGTTTATATGTTGGTATTGGTTTGTTATTAAAAGTTGTCTGAAATATGTGTAGTGAATTAAGTCAGCCTGCAAAACAAAAACCCTTTTTGAAAAAAAGAAAGTTTATTGTACTATTGTGTGGTAGTATTTATTGCTGAGAATTTTGAACCTCATTTGTGGAAGATTTTTTTAATTTTTAATTTGGGGTAGATTAGCTCGTGTTTTAATGCCAATTCGATTTCAATAACGAGTTAGCACTAATTTGTGTCAGTGGATAATTTGTTAGTCTAGTTCTTCCGCTACATTATTGCGCATGATTCATCATGCTGAGTTCATAATCACACTGTGAAATAGGCAAAGCCTAAATGCGCCAACGTGTCAGTGTGAAAAAGTCTAACAAAAATATCAAAACCCAAACAAGCTACCTACATTTCCAAGTCTAACTTTGAAGGTAATTAAGCCAAGTCTAATTAATGCAGAAAGTAATCACTAACTTGTCATGTTCACGATGTCAACGTCTTCCTGACGTAGGTTCACCTCTAGTATTATCTATTAACAGTCTCTAATAGATCGGTAATGGATGACGTATCAACCTATGACGTCACAGGTTACACAGACGAAGTTGATTTGTGTGGGTGTGTGGATTTGATTAATATTGTAGCATACAGGTATTGGATTGACTTAATATCTGGCACATAGTTTCGTACTTCGTACATTTCGTAGGTACGGGGTCGGTTTTGGTATTAGTTAATAGATAGTGCTTATTTCGATACTTGAAACTTGTTCTTCACGAAGTTTTACTCCGACTTAATCTATTGAAATGAATGTCTACCGTCCGGAACTCTAAAAATATATTTTGAGATAATTCTGATATTTCTATTGCCGTAGCGTAGGGGTTAGCGCAAACGGAGCAGTAATATGCTCGAGCAGCTTTCATTGATACAACATTTCGTAATTGCGTAAATACCACGTGAATTAATATCTCGGACGCAATTTCAACTCTTAATCTGTGGGTTTTAGTTCATTATTAAATAATGAGAACCCAACTCTTTACAATTCTTCTTCTTTCATATTTGCACTATTTGTATGCTCATGCTTCATGGCTCATGCATATGGTATGAATGGCCTTATATACACTTAGTGCACCAGTGCATAGTTTTAACCGCACTTTAGTGTTATCTAACACTTGTGCTACTAATGCTCCGGCCGACATCGCCCCTAAAAATTCCACCGTTAGCTGCCAGCGCGCCGCCCGCGAGCTGTCACCTTATTTATTTTATCATTATAAAATCTATTTTAACGCACACAATTTAAAGCCGTAACTTGAAAAGGAAACTATATACTGTGTCAAGCCGTGCTAATAATTTGGATGATCCCAAAAGCGCTCTTATTGCAACGAAATAAAGACGTTAATGCCAAATTGTTACCGTGCAAGTGCGGTTTACTGCACACACATTTTTGTATCGCCACGTGGAGGCAGCTTTCATATATTTTTAGCTTTATTCTTATAAAACATTTTTAGATCAAAATAAAACACGTGCGAAGGCTTACTAAAGAATCTAATCGTGTAACGTTTCTGACCGACTGCGCAAGAGGCGTATATTTCGACACACAGATATACTAATCCTTTAGAGTTAACAGGATTACAGTGATCCTCTTAGAATGTGTTCTTGGGCTATGTGCGCTTGAGTTGATTTTGCACCTGTGCTTACTGTAGCAGCAGCGGTGAGGTTAGATGCATGCAAGGTGATGGATGAGCTGTGTTGGCAATTAAGTTGATTACATAACATCACGCCTGTAATCCCCTAAGGGTTAGGCAGAGGTGTACCCATTAGCTAACATTTCGCTAGTTATGTTTAAGTCCCATGTAATAGGGGGCGAGCCTATTGCCATCAACCGGGCACAAATACAGACTCTGAGGCTTCTAGTGAGAAATTCTTGATGGAAAAACGCAATAACACTTTGCCCAACCTGGGAGTCGAACCCAAGACCTTATGCTCAGCTGTCCAGCCCAGTCAGGACATCGAGCTTAATTGTTTATTGATTACTTTTGTATGAAGCGCACTATCAGCACAATTCTCTTAAAAGACATTTAACTGACCGTGTCATACTTTATTGGTTTCATTATGCGAAAGAACCAGTATCGCGTGCAAATTATTCCCTACGGATCATTGATTGATTATAATCAATCATGATTGGAGTTCCTTTGCCACAATAGGTACATACTCAAATTGTGATCGATCGTACGGGGTGGTAGGGGGGTGTTGCATATAGGGTGTTGGTAGTGAACGTAGGTACGTTCACTGTAAGTGCTGTAGCATGTATAGGTAGTAATAAATTAGGTTTGAAGTAATGAATGTTCCTGATATTTCCTATACAGGATGTCTAAAGACCCTGGGTTGCGAATTTTGTTCAGAAGAGCCACCGCGGTCCTGGAACGCAAAGGGATCAGGAGGAACACGGTTGGGTTTTAGTCAATAAGAGTCTGACACTCTTCCGCTCCGCCCAGAACGGAAGAAGTCATATGATGAACAAAAAAAGTGCGACAAAAGACACTTCGCATACCTATTAATTAAGCATACTGCCCAGAAGCACAGAGTCAGATTAAAGTCTGGAATATACACATAGGGAAGAAAGAAAGAAAGAAAAAATGTATATTGACACAGATCATGTGCACACAAAAATAATAAAAAACAATCTATATATTATATATTACATATAATAAAATGGTAGGAAAGTATGTATGTCCGGGATAAACTCAAAAAGTACTGGACGGATTTGAATGTTTTTTTTTTGTATAGGTATTAAGTCTGGGCAACATATAGGCTATAATTTATCTTAGAAACTTGAACACCTGATGTAGAACCGCAACAGACCAGCTAAACTAAAATAGATACAAAAATAGCACCATAGCAAAAATTGTTCCACGTGATGAGCATTTTCTGCTGAGAGAATAAATTTGAAGATCTGGAATACCTGGACAGTCACCTGGGTTCACGCAGACGGAGTCGCGGGCAGCAGCTAGTTAAGCAATAAAAAAACAAAAATAAGAAAAACACATAGGCTACTTTTTATCCCGGTTTTCATACGAAAATATATCAACTTTGATACGGACGAAGAAGCGAGCAGAAGCTAGTGTAATACAAAAGCGATAAAGACAGCGAAAACCAATTTAAAAGTGATCAACATTTTCCTAAGGTAATTTAAAAACTTGGTACGAAAAATTCGTGTAATTATTTTCCTACAACCGTTTAGGTACAGGTTGATGACGTCAAAACGTTGAAATCCAGTCTTCTTAAATACGAGAATCACGGGTAATTCTGCACAATTCTCCAAGCGTGAATTTCCCTAACTTGTCAAACAATTTTAGCGGTATTAACTGTCACTTGTTTTTCTCTTATTCGCAGACCGCAATGAGGAAAACGGTTCTTTTCTATTTTATGCCATACTAGTTTTTGCCCGCGACTTCGTTCGCGTGGATTTTCTTTGCATATCCCTATTATTATTAACTAGCCCGTACTGTCCCACTGCTGGGCAAAGGCCTCCCTCCATTCCTTCCATCTATCGCGATGTTGCGCCACGTCTTGCCAATCCTCAAGAAAGTCAACCAGGTCATCCCGCCATCTTCTTCGTGGTCTGCCGCGTCTTCGTCTCGCCATTTCGGGGCACCAATCTTGGGCTCTACGGGCCCATTGATCGTTCGACATGCGACAAACATGTCCAGCCCCCATGTCCCATTTTAGCTTGGCAGCCTTAAGTTTTTGAAAATAAAATATAACCTGATAATGTAGATTTCCAGAAACGGGCCAGTAGTTCCAGAGATAAGCGCCTTCAAATAAAAAACAAATGAGCATACAAACTTTTCAGCTTTACAATATTATATTAGTAGGTACAGATGTAGGACATTTTAAAAATAATTGTAAATGGCATCGCTTATCCTGTCCTCTCACTTGCTCACTATACTGTGCGAGTGAAAGAGCATGATAATGTGTTAACCTAACCTCTGTTATAATTTTTATTGCAGCGTATATGCAGGAATTGTCGGGGTATTTGTTGATAGTTTTATTAGCACATACTACAAAATCGCTCGACACTTCGTAATTCAATTTTGTCGAACAAACAAAAATCACTATTTGTTATATTATTAGTAGACATTTTATTCTATCTACAGAATATGTGCGGAATGAAATGTGAAGAGTAGAAATTTAAAAATGTGAGGTAAAATGTTAGTTAATCCTCGCACTGAGTGCGAACCTGTGATGTGTGGTGAAGGTTTATACTTTTGTTCTAGATTTGAAGGAAACTTATTTAATTCATTTAAAATACCTACATGGGTAAATGGTTTTGCGTCTGTAAGATTTAGGAAAAATTGTTGCGGATTTTTGTACTTTGAATAGCAATTAGCTTTCTCAAAAAAAAAAATAGAATAGGTAATATCTTCCCACTACTATACCTACCTATAAATAAAAAAAAATACCAGTGGTCCCATTGCATTATACTGGCCTCTTCTCATACAGAGAAGGCACGAGCATTGATCATTACGTTTGCTCAAGACGGATTAGCGATTGGAGATTTTACTTACGAGTATAAATAACTTTTTAATATTGTATGCTAATTTGGTGAGCTGTCCATTACACAAAACACGAGTGTAATGTTTTCTTTAGCTACTAGCATGCAAATTTCACGTAGGGAACCCGTAATATATGGACTTTCGTGCTGCCGATGATTCGAGCTTATAGTTATTCGAGATTTTGATTCATCAAGGTAGTGAACTGTCGCGCTTATAATTCTTCAAGATTATTCACTGTCGAGCTGTTTTCGAGCTAGTGTTATTCACGTAGGAAACCCCGCGACGTAAACATGAGAAAAAAAAGGAGATCAGATAATAATACCAGCCTATTACCTATTGTCCTACTACAGGGCAAAGGCATGTTACCTTTTTTTTCTTTTCGAATTAAAATTATTCATTTTTAAAACATAGGTACGATATAACTAGATCTAGTTTCGTACAGAGAAGGCACGAGCATTGATCACCACGCCTGCTCAAGGCGTATCGGTGATTTCAGACTTATATTTATTTCTTTCGTTCTTGAGATATAAACTAGGTGTGACTAATACGACTTTGTGTTTTATTTATATAGATAATAAATTCTCCTACAAGTTACACTAAATATACATTTTTTAAGAATAAACCGGTTGACACCACAAACCATAAATAACTGTTTTTATCACCTATTTTTGGCTGTCACGTATTATACTGTCATCCTTTCTAATTCCTTGTAATAAAAACAACAATAAAATAAATTAAAAATAATTTTATCTACAAGATATAACGTCATGTTTCTTGTTACTAATAGCTACAAACGATTCACATACGTTCAAAATTGACACTTGGACCGCTGCCCAACCTTTAAGCCACATAGCTTGAAGATAAATGAACAAAAGCGACAAACTCACGCGCCGGTGTGAGAGAATATTTCTAAATGTGTATTTTAGTTTCTGGGACACTTGTCTGTTAAAACAGATGGTTCTTCTATTTTGAACTGCAGCAGATTCGGACAATGTATACTTGGGAATTCCAAAAATGAATGTGACATATTTATTTTTGGGCTAAAATAATAAAGAAATCTGTTTCCTGGTGGTGTTTGAGAAAAAAATGTTTATAAATAAAAATAAATGTTGGTCCTCTATGCGTTCCTAAACCACTGATCCAATTGTGATGAAATTTTTGTGGATTGTACAGCGTACGCCAACGAAGGATGCTGGCTAAAAAAAACATCGGAAACGAAATAGTAAGCAGCAGCTCGTTAATTATAAAGAGTACAGCACCCGGCGATAAATATTGCACATCGACCTTTATGGCTCATTTTCACTAGTCGATAGGGCCCGCATGCGGGGTGCGACAGATTTCTGGAACGCATGCCACAGGGCCCGCATTCGGTGAACCGTTTTTATTAGTCGATAGGGCCCGCATGCGGGGTGCGACAGATTTCTGGAACGCATGTCACAGGGCCCGCATGTCGATATCACGGTCGGTAAAAAGCATACGCGGCGGATCCCCGCATGCGGTGTAACGGCTTGTAACTTTCATTGGTTGTTATGTCGCATGCGGGGACCCCCCGCATGCGGGCCCTATCGACTAATGAAAATGCGCCATTATCGTATTTCGTATTTAATACAAAGAATAAAAAGAATTATCAAAAAAAGAAAATCGTAATTGTTTTAACAGCTCCTAATGGATACCGGACTGTTTGTATTTCGTGCGACAGAGATAACGCTCTATGAAGCCGAAATTAGCCGATTGTCTCTTTCCAAAGGTCGATGTGCAATATTTATCGCCGGGTACTGTATGTTTGTTTGTAAGAGGTAATGAAAGTACTGGTACGATTCTAAAAAAACGAAGTTTAAATAAAATTCTTTCAATGACAGAAAGCTACACTACTGCCGAGTAATCAGACCATCAAGAAGCTAGATAAAGAGGTCAACTATTTAAGATTTTTTGTTTGCAAGAGGTAATCTCTAGAAGTACTCTAGAAAGCCACATTATTGCCAAGTGTCATTAAATATTTTTTATTGTATATTCAACTTCCACGAATATGAAGACGCAGTAAAAAGCTAGTGCACTATAGTTTAAGTTTTATTACATTAAGGTACTAGGAAATTAAGGTAATATATCAGTGAAAGCCTTTAGTAGAGGTTTCAATATGAAATACCTATAGGTACAATTTGATGCGCTGACGACAAAATGGTCAAAAAAAAAATGGCGCTGAGTGCGAACGAAGCTTTATGTTATTGAAATATCTAATGACCGTCCACATATCTAAAAAGAAGTTGTCTGTCAGCACGATTGGCGCTTCAGCTGAGTGATGGGTTTCTGCCCGACACGTCACATATTCAATTCCCGTACAAGACAAATAGAAACAATATCCGTGCAATACAAACATAAGTAAAGAAAATGAAAGACTTGATATCTTCAGTCTTTTATGTATTTGTATCGCATATTGCATTTCTATGCATAAAGTCAAATTAGTTATTTCAATTAGAGCATAACAAGCATATTTGAACGTTATTTACAAATATAAAAAGAATCGAATCTATTTGTAGTAGTTCTCGATCGGCAAGAAACTCAATACTTATAGGTAGGCTAATCTTTTAACATAAATGTAAAAAAATATATTAAATATATATACCTATACACTATGTAACAAAAACCCTGTCAGATCAGTGTTGCCGTTGATCAGTTTTTATGTTTTATTTTAATTTAATAACTTTTTTTCTTCTTTTTTTTTTCACTGGGGAAAAATAATAATCTCAAATCCATTAAATGGTTACGTATATGTGTACGCAGTACGATGCCGAATAATACCCTTAAGGATCGGACAGGGTTTTTGTTACAGGCTGTATATACTATAATAGGTACAAGTATTACAAATTCGAAAGAAGTTATGCTAACTCCACTGCATTAAGATTTGATAGGATAAAAATCAGCGAGTTAAAAACGAGAAGCAAAATATAATTTAAACTAAAATTATTAACACCACTCAAACTTGTAAAGTTAACTCTAATTTTATATTATTATAAGCGCCAACGGATGTGGTATTGAATATTGTTAGTAATATTTCAAAAGCGTAGTCCATTGGCCGTCATCCAAGCGCCCAGATAAAGCGGCCCATTCAATACACGACTTGTAAGTGAGTTTAGTACGAATTTGAAAAGATAACTGGTAATGTTGTTCAAGTGTTGAAAGATTTATTGAAACGCGAAAGTTTGCTTTAGAAAATTTTGATGTGTTCTTACTAGGCGAAGCTTTTGCGGCATTAGCAACTATATTCTGAGAGCTGAGGCGGAGAGCTATTACTGCAAATACTTATTAGGTTTTTTGGTCGGAGGTTGATTAGGAAGGAGACATATTTTCCTGCCTGGTCATTTTCTGGTTTAATTGTTATACATTTATTTGAATATCAACGCATTCTTCGTTACTAACACTAGAATATAAGCTTTTGTAATACTAACAAAATATGGATCACTGTTGTCCGAAATTTTAATTTAATTTAATTAGATGTAACGTTTGCCATTTCATATTAAGGGGCTCCCTCACCGGGAGCATTCGCGTGTAATGTAACGTTACAGAGTCGAGCATTACATCAGTGAGGGAGGAGAACTGAGCATTACAGCGCGCGCTTTGTAATGATACAAAACGACGTTACATCAGTGAAGGAGGGAATCAGTGAGAGCATTACAATGCGCACCTTGTAATGATACAATGTGTAATATTTTGATACAACTTGTAACATCAATGCGCTTTCCTAATTCAAATCTATACTAAATGTTACATTACACGCGAATGCTCGTCAGTCAGGGAGGTAGTATTGTAATGTAATGCTCAAAGTCGAATCTACAAATGTTACATTACACACAAACGCTCGTCGGTCAGGGAGGTAGTATTGTAATGTAATGCTCAAAGTCGAATCTATAATGTTACATTACACGCGAATGCTCCCGGTGAGGGAGCACCTTTATAGCTTTCTTGGGGGGAAGGCGCTTGCCCAGGAGTGGGATAATGACGGCTAGCAATAATAACTTTCTAATTATCTTAGACATCTCTGATATTTATTTATTTAACATAACATCACGCCTGTAATCCCCAAAGTGTTAGGCAGAGGTGTACTCATTAGTACACCCACATTTCGCCAGTTATGTTTAAAACACAACTTTATACAACAAAAGCAAAAGACTAAGGCGGGGGACCTTCATCTAATAATAAGAGACGAGAGGTAGACCGACGACCTGGGGGCCTATCACCATCTCTTAAAACAATCTTATTTTAATATTACGTTGTAATTTCTGTTGTTGAATTTTCAACTGTCAGCGCTAAGCTGAGTGTTGAAACTCCATCTGTGCGGAAGGCAAAGTAATATTAAAATAAGATTGTTTTAAGAGATGGGGGTAGGCCCCATGGTCAAGGCCGCAAGAATTCGCTGGATGCGGGCTGCACAGGACCGATCATTGTGGCTGTCTTTAGGGGAGGCCTATGTCCAGCAGTGGACGTCGTTCGACTAATAATTATGATGACGTTAGGTAAGTATAAAAACGTCATTTTTAACCCATCCTCTACTGCGCATTGTAAACAGTCCGCTATTTACTGCAGCTGTTTGCAAAATCTAAAAAAAATAAAGTTTCAAAATCATATTCTCATTAAAAAAGCCTTGCAGGGTTGCAAGTTTGCAACTAATGTTATGACTTTGCAATTTGCACGCAAATCACGTGCTCCTTGTTGTTTTGGCTAACGAAGCTCCAGCTTTGATAGTGAACCTGGTCTCATTAATTTTCTAGCACACTAGCCTTTCAATTCTAAAGCTATGACCAGTAGGTACTTATTTGAAAGTTGGTTGAGAGCGTTCATGTATCTCCAAAATTATATCATAATGAAGCCTAAATTGAACCACTAATTAGAGAAGTATGTCTTGAAAAGAGTAATCGTTGTATACGGCGTGTAAAATGATAATGAACTGTAAATACATGACAAGTAAAAATTGAGTCGAAAATTGTGTACAAGAAATGAGTTCTAAAAAGACAAATCACATAGCCGTTACCTTCGCAAAATATTGGGCTTATGTATGCATGTAACAAACAGTACAGGGGTGTCTTACTTAGGGGTATATAAAGTTTAGCTATAATATATTAAACTTGACTAAGTAAAAAACTTTAAAAAGTTGAAACTTTGGCCTTTAATATTTGGTTACCTGATGGTTGCCAGGTATTGCCCAGTAACTTTCGGCTTCGTTAAGTGTTTTTTTTTTCTCGTCAATAATATCTTAAAATTTACAGAAACAAAAATCATCCAAGCGATTAAAAGTCGTAACTTCAACTCACAATCTCCAACCGAATCACGACTAATCGTCCCAATGTTTACCTACATTAAGACTACGTTAAACAATCACGTATAATTCAATTGGAATTGTCACGACGTTGCCAGATCTCGCCGTGACGTGCTCGTCTACGTATTTCGGACGTTGCCAATTTTGTAGCTAGATAATCGTGCGTTTAAATAGTCGGGAGTGCTTTTGGTTAAGGCAGACGTAACCGAGAATTTCTGTGACGTAACAGGGACACTTCAGATTCATTCTAGAGCGTGCATTTTATTTGTATAATCTCTTCAATTTAGGTTTTTTCCAGTGCTTGCACGTGGTATTGGTTAGTGCCAAGAAATTTAAAAAGAATGATGAATTATGTGTGATTTCTCAGAACCGAGCACAAATCCAGACTCCGAGGCTGCTAACCTCGGAGTCTGGATTTGTGCTCGGTTGAAATGGTCTTATTGAAATAAATGATTTGATAGATGAAGCAAAAAGAGAAACCGCCAGCTATACCCTATCACTACATGTGTCTTAAGAAAGACACTTCTCGCCAATGCAAAAACCATCAAACCCCAATTTTTCACCATTCACAACACTAGAAACTCTCACAGCGCAAGTTTTAAACGGGTCCCCTTTATGCAAATACTTATTTACATACTTTTTTCATGTTTTGGCTTCGTCCCAAACTTGTCACAAGTCCCGATCATATAATAAAACGTACGTTTCACGATGTCACGAACCCCGTCTATTTTGAGAGGAGATTTATTTTTCAATGAAACTTGTCTTGACGGATTTTGTGTTTTATTGTTATGAATTGATTGGACGTGTTCTGATTTTGGTTAGGAACGCTGTTTCTGGGTGTTTATATTGACTAGCTTCTGCCCGCGACTTCGTCCGCGTCAAAGTTGGTTTCTTCTACAAACTTCGGACCCCTGCTTCATCCCCTTAGGTTGTTTTGGAAAATTCTTTATAAGTTAAAACAGTAGTTTCGTGAATAATTGTCATTAGTAGACAGAAACGTACAATTCTCCTTACCGATTGTTCTGTCACGGCGGCCTATCTCAATGTGCTAGTGCTGTAATCTGCAAGTGCAGGAGTGTGTTTGTTTTAAGTACCATGCGAGGACCTGCGTATGAATACACAAGGCACATCCGAGGACCTTTTCAAACCGAGGACTTTTTCGGACGTCCTCGGATTGACTTGACCATTGCATCGTACTCTACGTTCGATTTTGAGCCTTCCTGTATACTTAATAAGGAAAAGTTGGTCAAACCTCGGTTTGGTCACAGAAATTCATGCTCACACTCCGACAGTGTGTGTCCGCCAGGCGGCGCCACTAAAATTTTTACACACCTCGTCATACACTTTCAGTCTTATTTTAAGTACCTTGTGGGGACTTATGTGTAAACCTTCACACAAATGTCCTCGAAATGGTAGCTTTTCAACACAAAGTGTATGGAGGTCCTCGTATTGATAGCTTTTCCGAACAAGAGTGTATTCAGGTCCCCGTTTTGATAGATTTTCTGTGTATGATATTCTATAGATTTGAGATTATTTGATTATTAACCGACGAAAAAAAAGGAGGAGGTTCTCAAGTCGACGCCTAGACATAAATTTTTAAATGTTTGACCACGTATAACTTTTTACAGAGTTGTCCGAATTCGATGATTCTTTTTTTATTGGATAGAGTATACCTTCAAGTTGGTCATTATGGTAATGAAATGAAGCTCCAGCAGGAATTGTCTCCGTGCAAGGCAACTCTTTAATGGTCAATGGTATCGTAATGAAACTTCGTATTTAACATGTTAAGGTTAGATAGCAAACCAAAATTATGATGATGATATGAAGCTGCGGCAGGAATCGTCTCCGTGCAAGGAAACTCTTCAATGGTCAATGGTATCGTCATGAAACTTCGTATTCAACATGTTTAAGTTAGATAGCAAACAAACATTATGGTGATGCTATGAAGCTGCAGTAGGAATCGTCTCCGTGCAAGGAAACTCTTCAATGGTCAATGGTATCGTCATGAAACTTTATATTCAACATGTTTAGGTTAGATAGCAAACAAACATTATGGTGATGCTATGAAGCTGCAGTAGGAATCGTCTCCGTGCAAGAAAACTCTTCAATGGTCAATGGTATCGTCATGAAACTTTATATTCGACAAGTTTAGGTTAGATGGCAAACCAATATTATGGTGATGATATGCAGCTGCAGTAGGAATCGTCTCCGTGCAAGGTAACTCTTCAATGGTCAATGGTATCGTCATGAAACTTTGTATTCAACATGTTTAGGTTAGATAGCAAACCAACATTATGGTGATGCTATGAAGTTGCAGCAGGAATCGTCTCCGTGCAAGGAAACTCTTCAATGGTCAATGGTATCGTCATGAAACTTTATATTCGACAAGTTTAGGTTAGATGGCAAACCAATATTATGGTGATGATATGCAGCTGCAGTAGGAATCGTCTCCGTGCAAGGTAACTCTTCAATGGTCAATGGTATCGTCATGAAACTTTATATTCAACATGTTTATGTTAGATAGCAAACAAACATTATAGTGATGCTATGAAGCTGCAGTTGGAATTGTCTCCGTGCAAGGAAACTCTTCAATGGTCAATGGTATCGTCATGAAACTTTATATTCGACAAGTTTAGGTTAGATAGCAAACAAACATTATGGTGATGATATGCAGCTGCAGTAGGAATCGTCTCCGTGCAAGGAAACTCTTCAATGGTCAATGATATCGTCATGAAACTTTGTATTCAACATGTTTAGGTTAGATAGCAAACAAACATTATGGTGATGCTATGAAGCTGTAGTAGAAATCGTCTCCGTGCAAGGAAACTCTTCAATGGTCAATGGTATCGTCATGAAACTTTATATTCAACATGTTTATGTTAGATAGCAAACAAACATTATGGTGATGATATGCAGCTGCAGTAGGAATCGTCTCCGTGCAAGGTAACTCTTCAATGGTCAATGGTATCGTCATGAAACTTCATATTCAACATGTTTAGGTTAGATAGCAAACAAACATTATGGTGATGCTATGAAGCTGTAGTAGAAATCGTCTCCGTGCAAGGAAACTCTTCAATGGTCAATGGTATCGTCATGAAACTTTATATTCAACATGTTTATGTTAGATAGCAAACAAACATTATGGTGATGCTATGAAGCTGTAGTAGAAATCGTCTCCGTGCAAGGTAACTCTTCAATGGTCAATGGTATCGTCATGAAACTTTGTATTCAACATGTTTAGGTTAGATAGCAAACAAACATTATGGTGATGATATGCAGCTGCAGTAGGAATCGTCTCCGTGCAAGGAAACTCTTCAATGGTCAATGATATCGTCATGAAACATCGTATTTAACATGTTAAGGTTAGAGAGCAAACAAACATTATGGTGATGATATGAAGCAGCAGTAGGAATCGTCTCCGTGCAAGATAACTCTTCAATGGTCAATGGTTTCGTCATGAAACTTCATATTCGACATGGTTAGGTTAGATGGAAAACCAACATTATGGTGATGATATGAAGCTGCAGTAGGAATCGTCTCCGAGCAAGATAACTCTTCAATGGTCAATGGTATCGTTTTGAAACTTCGTATAAAACATGTTTGCGTTAGATAGCAAACAAGTATTATGGTGATGATGTGAAGCTGCAGTAGAAATCGTCTCCGTGCAAGGCAACTCTTCAATGGTCAATGGTATCGTTTTGATACCAAAACTTTATTATGGTATTGACTTGCAGCTGCAGCAGGTAACGTCTCCGTGCCACTAAACTCTTCAACGGTCACTGGTATCTTCTTAGAACTTTGTATACAATATGACAACAACATGTAACATGTTACATGTTGTGTGTAACATGTTTATGTTAGATATCAAAACGCTATTATTATATTAACGTAAAGCTGCAGCAGGAATCGTCTCCGTGTAAAGCAACTCTTTCACGGTCACTGATATCGTCTTATAAGTTCAAACTTTTATGGAGATGTTAATTGCTGATACTTCATACATACATGCTGCATATTATACAAGTTTTAAGACGACACCCGTGACGGCTAAAGAGTTGTCTTACACGAAAATGATTACTTCAAGCCAAACGTGAACAACGTGATGAGGAGCTCCTCATCACGTTGATCACGTTTGGCCATCCTAAATATATTATACACACAGTTCCAAGACGTTCCTAGTGACTGTTCAAGAGTTCAGTTGTACGATGACGATTTCTGCTGCAGCTTCAAGTAATCACCGTTATTATATTTTGCTATTTAACGTAAACATGTTCAGTACGAAGTTTCAAATCGATACTAGTGACTGTTAAAGATTTGCCTTTCACGGAAACGATTGCTGCTGCAGCTTCACGTCACCATAATATTGGCGTTTTGCTATCCAACCTAAACATGTTTTATACGAGGTTTCAAGATGATACCAGTGATCATTAAATACTTCACTTGCAAGGAGACAATTCCTACAGTAGTGTTATTACTCCAATGAATTTCGTCTAATACAGAACGGCATCAATTGCACATTCTTAAGACTGATCAAGTAGAAAACTGTTATTTTGTAAGTCCTCTGATAGTACGTAGTATAAGAAATGTATGTTTATGAACTTAGTTTCTTTCGGTGATTCAAAATAAATTATTATTACTCAGTGTGTAAAAAGTTGCTACGGAAAATTCGTAAAATGTCCTCGCATTGTACAACTCCTACGTGGAAAAACGACCTCGGATTGTTCGTCAAAAGTCTAACACAGGGTCCTCGCATTGTACAAGACATAAGAAAAAGTGTGTGAAAATAGGTCCTCGGATTGGTGCCTCTGGTCAAATGGTCAGGGTCCTCGTTTGGCTCACACACAGGTCCGCGGATGGTACTTACCAGGCGGGTTTGCGTGTGTATTCAAGTCCTCGCATTGGTCACAGAAAGTTACACCAAAAAAAAGAGAGATAGCGCTATACGAATAGGCTCATCACCCCAAATATTGTTTTCTGTTTCTTTCTATCTTATTGAACCATGCGTATGACGTCGTTAAATAGGTTTTCTAGGACGTCCTCGGATGGTGACTTGTGTCTATAGTCCTCTTATGGACGTCTATACAAACAGGTGTGTGTGCGCAAACACACCCTCACTCTCTCTTCTCTCACTCTCATAGTACTATGGGACGGCTATCCGACACACCGGAAAGAGATCAGGCGCAAAACCAACGGCTTTACGTCCTTCTGCAACACAGGGGTGTCGCACTACATTACATACATGGATTCATGGCAATAAAGTAGAAATTTCCATGATATATGATCGTAGTAACAAAAATACCGCTTCGGTATGCTTGAGGCTACTGCATCGGCAGCTTTGAGGCTGCTTCGGGATACTTCGGGATCCTTCGGTAAGCCCGCCGCGCCGCCGGCGCCGAGGCAACACTCGGGAGTAGCTTGCACTGCGGTGCGAGGGGGAGGGGAGGCTTAAGGACGCCTCGTCATCCCTAAGAACGTTGCAGCATGCCAAGACATAGTTTCCGACAGTGTGTGCTTGCATGTAGGAATGCCGAAGGATCCCTTTTCTTGCCGATGCCGATAAAGAGCGCCGGGCCTTATTTAATGTAGCCTATGTTGCCCGGAACATAATGACAAATCGATTGACACCTCATTCATTAAAATTGGATGAGTAATTGAGGGGTTACGTAAAATCAATCTAAAATTACTAAAGAACAAAAACCCTCTGCTCTGCTCTGCAAGCTTTTAAAATATTCAACTGTAACTATATTTCTTTACTGTAAATCAATTTGCAACTTTTCCGATATAAGTGCTTTCGATAGCTCAAAAGAACTTTCGCGAACTCCAATAGTTGCGACTTTTGAAATACTTTTAGTAGTTGTTAATTACTCTTGTATAATAAATGTTTCGTAATTTCGTTTACTGGTACTGCTAATTGGATTTTCGTTTAAAGTAATTTCGTATTTTCTGCGTCCCTATTTCTGAGAAAGCTCTTTTTTATTTTCTGCAGTAAATATGGAAATTGGGAGGAGTGCTCCGTTGGTCTAGTGGTCGCAAAGCGCAACTGCCGAGCGTGGGGTCCTGGGTTCAATTCCCAGGTCGGGCAAAGTGTTATTGGGATTTTCCAGGAATTTCTCAGTCGCAGGAGTCTGGATTGTGACCGGTTGATGGCAATAGGATCGCCCACTACTACATAGCTAAAACTAAGCTGGCGAAATGTGGGTGTACTAATGGGTACCCTCTGCCTAACCCTTCGGGGATTACAGGCGTGATGTTGTGTTATGTTAGAATCATTCAAACTGAAACCTTTAAAATAGTCTAGAAAATATCTTACTTCAAATACAACAAAAAAATATCTAAAACTCAATATTCTGTTTAACATCTTGTTTGCTCTTGAACGATTAATCATCAAGAACACGGAAAATATGGAGTCTTCATTCTTTACTATAAAGTTAATAACTCCGATGCTACTGTGGCTGGCCAAATGTTTTCGATCTCAACATATCTTCAATTTTATCTTTCTAAAAGATTTATCTTTTGCCGTGTCTGGAAGTTTTTCAGTTTCTATCAATTTTATTACTTTTTACATATTGGACTAAAATGTTTTAAAGGTCGGAACTTTGAACCGTGTGGATGAAGTCATGGCCTAGGGCAAGTGTCTGGCAATAACTAATTATAGCATTGAAACTAGCAAGTAGGTAGGTACGTATACTATGTTAACGACATAATCCTCTACCTATCCTCAAAATTGCAGCCATGCTAGCGGCTTTGGGGTCTTGACATAGATATTGTATCTTCTGATCTGTTTATTCAAAAGGCTTAATTTTAGCAGTGTCTGCTGATTGTATGACACGCAGCAATAGTCTAGCTTTATATCATTGAAAGAATTATTGTTGTAATCGGACCAGTAATTTCAGAGATTACCTCTTGCAAACATAAATCAAACAAAATTTACTTCTTTAGTATACTAAAGTATAGAAGCACAAATTCCGGCGTAGCTGGCTATCTAATTCAAAATAAGTAACTATAAGAGTTCACAACGCAACATTAATCGTTAAACTTATCTACTAATTGGTAAAACTTGTAAATAAACGACAGTCATTACCATTTTATAGACACTAAAGTTTACTAAAATAATAACTTTTAAACTACAGTTATTATGGCAGTTACAAAACGGTGCGCCATGAAAGTATTGTCAGGTAGCAATTTAACTTTAATTACGAACGAACTGCGACCTTATATAAGTTACCCCTACTATTTATATACTACTCATGTTATTATCGTGGCTTATAGTAAATGACACTGACGAACGAACGAAAATTGCGCATCGCAGGAACAAATAAGGTTCAAAACAGCGATGCGTTTTATTAGTTGAATCGAATGACCACCAAAATAAAAGTAATTTTGCAGTTTTAATTAGATTAAAAATTGTACAGTCAACAAAAGAGATAGGTATATAGGGTCGTCAGATATAGTTGAAGTTTTCTTAGAAACCGAAGGATGTCTTCGATTTAAACTTTACTTAATTCATGAACTGTTTATTATCTAAAGAAAAAGAAAGAAAGAAAAACCTTTTATTCACACGATAGTGACGCACAATACAAAATAATTTTTACAGCAGCAAGACAAGTTGGCACTTAATCTAAAAAACTAAATACATAACAGAAAAATTACTGAATCTACTTTTTTTTTTTCAATTAAATTACATTTATAAACATCCATCGGTTTCTAAGAAAACACCAACTGTATCTGACGACCCTGCATACCTCTTTTGTTGGCTGTACATAAAATATGATAGTTTACGCTCAAAATTTTGAGAATTATGCGATGAAAAATATTATTTTGAGCTCTGTTTTAAGTATTTTTTTGTCATAAAGGGCGCATAGTTTTATCAAAGATTAAAGGATCGAAGTTTCAACTTTGTTTTTACGTAACCAATAAACGAACTGGTCTAGAAATCGAATCCAGGACCCCGTAGCCCAGCAATCCACTTGCGTTCAAGAAAACAAAGATGCACAAACAACGTAAACAGTGCAAACCAGCAAAGGGACATCAGCATACGTTTTGGAAATTCAATTTGTTAGAGTCGGCTGTCATATTAGTGGTTTAGCGCGTACAAACGGCAATTGGATTATTCGGTGCACTGTAAATTACCGGTGACTGGTTGCCAGAATACTTGTTAACGTTGAGGGGAAATTATGTTATGCAGAGCGATTGTTAATTGACCAAAAACTTAAAATTTAAAGGGGTGTTTTTATAATACGCGCCGCGAATGATGAGACTTGACAAGCGTCAGTAATGGGGAGCTTGCGCTGGTATGGATGGCCAAATTAGTTATATATCCATAATTTGTGTTAGATACACAGGGACTGCCTCGTTGATCTAGTGGTTAGTGACCCTGACTGCAAAGCCGGAGGTAGTGGGTTCGATTCCCACCCAGGACAAACTTTGTGTGATGAGCATAATTGTTGGTTCTGTGTCTGGGTGTAATTTATCTATAATATGTATGTATTTATAAATTATATAAGTATGTATATCAGTTGTCTGGTTGCCATAACACAAGCTCTGCTTAGCTTGGGATCAGATGGCCGTGTGTGAGTTGTCCCAAGATATTTATTTATTATTTATTATTAGGGATATTTCGATAACATTTAGATTAAAATTCTTAACAATGTTATAATATTTATTACAAAATAATAAAGTTTGTGTGATGTGACATCTCATCTTTCGTGGTTCGTATTGTACTCATCATTATTCTTACTAGGTACTTTTACTATAGGACCAACCTCGAAATCACTAACAATATTCAGCTGTTACCTACAAAAATTTGCGACACGATCATAATGCATGAAACAGTTGATTTTTTTCATGATTTCTGGGTTGGTCCCATAGAAATAGTTGTTGATAATGATGAGTACAAATGGTAAATTAACAATCATCCTGTGTACTTGGTTATAATTTGTTATTTTTAATTGAATATATTGTAATTTGTAATGTAATTTGTGAAAATGTGTGTTCAACCTTGAACATGCAGGTCACTAGCAACAGCAGTGCAGCATCAGCGACATACATTCGCTCCGTGCACCGGCAACACTGACACACCGTCAGCGCTAAGAAGTGACCTACTAGATCTTCGCCTCATCGGCTCAATACACATACAACACACATGTAAATAGGCATCAATGTGTATTGACCACAAAATTTGTATATAATAAGAATAATAATTGTAATAAAGTAGTCATCAAGTTGGAGCCGAGTTTGATTCATCTTCCGTTACTCCCTCACTGTGGCCAAGACTCCTTTAGCCGCGAGCAATCCTGTGAGTCTGTGGGATTGGCAGTGAAAACCATTTCCTGTGTACATTGCACTACGTACACAAACCCTATTCCTACCCAAATTCCGTCTGTTACCGTAGGTCTCCTTGTAACAGACTTCCTTCTGGTAAATTGGTATGGTTTGTATGTGGTTTGTATGGTAGGCCAGGGAACTAGGGTACTTAGGGTATCGCGATTGGGCTAGGTCAAGTCAGTAGGGTCTTAGGTAATTCAGGGTACCAGGCTCAATTGGTTTGAACATAGCCACACTGTACGCATTACGAATAACGGACGTAACAAGCCTTAGTCCCGGTGCGTACAATGTGTATTGTATTTGGTGTTTAGTAATAATGTAATTGTATTGTGACAAACGTAAACGGGTGTAAATTACCTGAATAAATGAATTTATTATTATTATTATTATAACGGGTGTAGAAAGATACTTACCGAGGTTGAAAGTTACGTATTTTTCCCATCATTGCTATTATTTTATCAGAACCATACTTGGGAACGATCTGGTTAGACGGACGTATTAAAGGTCATAGGTCTAATCCGTTTTGTTTTTGTTTTTTCACATAGGACTTTTCTTCTCAGATAAACGGGCTTACCCTGTGCTTAGTACTTTAGGCTAAGAAAAAGTAAAACGTGAGCTTTTCAGTACAACAGGGAATTCGAAAAGGCTGGAAACTGATATAGGTTTAATCCGTACGGAGTTGGAAAAAAAATGGAGGCCATTACTCAGCACTGGGATAATACAGATAAACACGTACTTAGTAGCTATGTACCCGTCTCTATCTTGCATTTGTAGTTCAAAAGTGGTGTGACAGTGACAGGAGAAATACTTAGTCAAAGTACGCGCTTAATAAGTAACATAATTTTTTCTCGCCCTAAATGTAGCTTCAAAATCTACATTATTTAAGTTCGAATTAAAGAATAAGTTTTACGCAAATTTATTTTTTAGGGTACCGCAACTTGTCAAAAACAGGACCCTATAGGATCACTTAGTTTTCCTTTTGTCTGTCCATATGTCAAGACACTTTTTCTCGGGAACGTGTAGAGGTATCAATCTGAATTTTTTATCAAATACTCAGGACTGCTACCCCTTGGAGCAGTAAAAAAAATAAACTTCTAAGTCAACACAATCTAAACATAAAGCCGTTTATGGCGTATATTTTGACGCTCGCTAGCGAATTAAAACCTATATGGGACTTTATGTTGACCTAGAATTATGAAATTTGGCAAAAAGCAATGCCATGTAAGTAGCTCAAGTAAGGGAATAAATCTGAAAACCGTTTTGTAGTTACATCGCAAAATAATTACTTTTTTTGCGATTATAAACTTATTTTTTTGTATGTTGCGTTAAATGTTGTATGGTGGTTCGGTTTTTATCCTTTTATTACTATATTCTTCATCTCAAACATATTTCCATGTCAATTTCAAGCACTCATCCATCCTAACATCGCCCGGAATGTCAGAAGTACTTCGGAGTAGTTTCATAAGGTATTCCCATCAAAGCTCGTTCAACTGCTCGTAGCTCGTCGCGACAAACGATCGACGAATCGTTCACAGTTATGCGTTCGAGTTTCTGTCTGACTTGCTTTTGAAATGTTTTGGAACCGCTGCTTGTTGAAGATCGCTGAGTGCTGGTATAGTCTGTCGGTTTTGAGGGTTGTAGCTGTGGTTTGCTATGACGTTTTCAAGCGTATTTGATAGAGAAGTAGGTGTATTCTGTTCTAACTTTTGGACTAGGGCACCTGTCCCACCGCTAACGATTAGCGAGAAGCGAGTGGAGTTAGGAACTAGAAACATTTTGGCGAGCAAAGAGAAGCGAGTGTGTAGTTTCGATAGTTTTGTCGCTGAGCTATAAGCAAGTGCGATGGGCGATTACTCGCACCAGTTGCTCGGCAACACCGCTGGTATGTGTGTGTACCAAGCGAAAGTCTCTTGGCGAGTCTTCTGACCGCCAAACGTGCACCACCAAGCAAATGTCTTTTTTGATAGCTCTTGTGGCAGCGGCAGACTATTGAAGAGAGAGAATTCTTGCTGGCCGTAATTGTGAACAATAAACGATCAACTATTATTATATCTATCATCTACAACTGTTATACGTTTCTTAAGCGAGAAAATAGTCGATAGCTATTCGCTTTTCTGATTTTGGTATTAAATTTGTGTCAAGAGATAAACAATTAATATAGTACTACTTCATTTGAAACTGCTCAGATCAGTACAACTGACGAGTGACCACGACTGTCACTGCTTCTGTCTGACCGGCGCTTTTCACAGACAGAAGCCCCAACAATCTCGTATACAACCTATGTCACTTCGAACATTCCGAGACACGTAAATCCATGTTACATTTTCTTATAAGTAAAAAAAAAAAATCTAGAAAGTATTTATATTTTCGACGCAGAACCTCTCAAAGGAGAGTGAAATCATACACTTTTAAGGGTTCCGTACACAAAGAGCGCCAGACGGGACTTTGCAATTTTACAAAGTGTGTATAAATATGACCACTTTACTCAAAAATAAAATTAAGTTAAAATTAAAGATTATCCCGGTGTTCTTCGCTGATCAAATCATACAAGTTAAACCTGAGCCACTTCCTGACGTTTGATTCAGCTGAAATTTTGCGTAAATGTGCAATTTGCATGACAATACTACATAATAATGTCACAGAGCTGGTCTGATGATGGAGCCAAAAAGTAGCCTTATAAACTAAATCAAATCTTACATGGTAAATTCAACCGACTTCGACCAACATTGCACAAGAATGCAAAAAGCTTTTTTTTTAAACATATTTTTAAATAGTGATACATAATTATGTAGTTTTAAATAATAAACAGTTTTACGGAACCCTACGTGTGCGAGGCAGACTCGCACTTTCCTGGTTTTTATTTACAAATGTCGCTTGATTAATATGAAAGTGAAAGATAACGAACATTGAAGGCCTTTGCGCGAAGATTCGCGTTACGGCACGTTCTTTCAGTGAACATTTCAAGGAAAAATTTGAAAAGACAACAACACTCGTGAAAAAATATGAATATTTAAAACGGTACCTACCTACAAAAACGCGATAGCAAGATGTGCCTAGGCTTAAAATATTTTTAGATTTTTTTGTTTCACTACTCCAATACTAATTTTTTCTGTAGATTCAAACGTAAGTACAGTAATCGGATTGTCGATAACGTTCGGCTAAGTTCGGTCAAGTTTTGCCAAGTTCGGCCAAGGTCCGAAAAGTTTTGCCAAGTTCGGCTTTGTAGAGCGCCGTCTCTGTCATTCATACCTGTGTGACAATCCTGTGTATTAGCAATCTTTAGTACAGGCTTAGTACAAGCTTATGTGTGTACTGTATGTAAAATTACACATCTACAGCCGCTATTGGATAAAAACTGTGTATGTCATTTTTAGTCATTATCGTCAGACTTTAACAGTCGACTGTTGCTCCAATTACCGCTAATGAGCTTGAATATATCTATCAATAGCCTACAATAACTGCCGCAATCGGAAACATCACTTAAAAATGTCAGTCATTAAGTATAGTAGGTATCACTTTTCATACCTTTAATTTGTGCCACCATGTCCACAATATTGTAATTGAGTCAGGTTTTCGAATGCAATTCAAACTAAATTAAATGCGACAACTTTACAAGCGCGCTTAATCTGCTGTGATTGGTTATTGATAATTTAGTCAACCAATAACAGAAGCTTAAGGCGCGCTTAATCATTTATCTCATTAATTTTCCGTTCAAGAAACCGAGGATTAATCGGTCTTATTTTTAACTGTCAGCGCTCTTATATAAGGTGGTTATTTGAAGTTAATATTAGAATAATAATAATTAGTTGTTAATTAAAAAATAAATATGATTGTTTCACTTTGTATTTTTTTATATTATTGACCTTTAAAGCTTAAGTACTTACCCCATCTTGCGACCCTTTCCCCTAACAATGCTAAAAAGTTTGTTTTTTCGTTGAAAAACGCTTATCTTAGGAACTAGGTACTGATCCAATTTTAAAAATAAATTGCATTATATTTTTATTACGGAAGCAGAGCAGTTACCAAAGACGTAACGCGGGTGAAATCGGGAGACATTGTTAGTGATTGATATACAAAGCGACATCTCTGAGTGCGGCAACAAGACGGTTACTCGACATAGCCTAAAGGCTTTTGCGCACTTCGAACATAAGTTATATTTCAGTGATTTAATACACGTCATTTCACAATGAAATATTTACGACTACATAAATTCGATAACTTACAGCCCGTTATCGTGTTGTAGTACATCCAAACATTTATCAAAGTTACATAATATCGTGTCATTATTCAAAGTTCAGTGTTTGCACCTTTATTTGCGGAACCCGCATTTGAAATTAGTTTCTACAGAAGTTTTATAATCAGTTGTCACGGAACCACTTCAGTGGTGGCGAGTGTATCGCTTTTTGAGCACCATGGATATAGAGTAAAAAATTGTTAAGAGATAGGACACTGTATGTAGGATCAATATTTTTGTTTCTTTATTGGGGTTTTGTACCCAAAAGGTGTCAAATGGGACCCCATTACTAAGACTTCATTGTTTGTTTGTTCGTCTGTCACAGGGCTATGTAATCTGAACAACAGTAATACCTATATGTAGATTTTCGAAATTTTCGCAGAGTGTGTATTACTGTGGGTGATATAATAACATATGATAAAAATAACGTAACGTTATGTATTTTTTGTTAAATGTGTAATGTTAAAAATTGTTTGGAGGTACGGAACCTGTCGTGTGCGTTTTGAACTTGAACTTGGCCGATTTTTTTCTTTACAAAATGTATAAACCCTTTTTTTTTAAACAAAATAACTCACAATGAGTTATTTTGTTTAAAAAAAGGGTTCTGCAAGTAAATTGAATTTTGTTCTTTGTTAAGTATTAGATTTCCATTTAATTTTTACCCTTCGGCAAAATACTTATTTGTCGCCTAAACAACGTTTTTATTTCAAAACATTTTTAACGACAAAAAAAATATACAACCAGTACCCGACTGCCAAATAACTATGATTTCTGGCCTAAACGTGAAATTGCTTTGTCTCCACGCTAATGAGAATATACTTTGGGACGTTGAATATTATCCAAATGCCTATTTTATTTGGAGTATGTGTACGTGTTTTATTGGCGAAGACGGTGAATATTGTACTTCGTTTTTGGCCTACGTTTGCATGAATTTTGATACTTGATACCTATGTTTATGTAGTGTTTAAATGTGAAAAGGATATATTGATCACAAGTCACTACATGTGTAACTACGCATAGGTAGATACTGCTCAATAAACTAAGTAACATATTTTTGGGTAAAGAAAATATTATTTTTATTAAAGGTTAGGTAGGACTTTGACCTTTATCTCCATAAAAATATGATTCAAAACAAGAAAATATCGCATTGACGGAAAGAACAACAACAAACATTGCGATAATTTTTTCCTGTTAACATTATGATTTAGGTACGTGTGATTTTTGTGCAAAGTAAGATAATTATCTTTTGTTTTTAAATCCAAATGTTAACTTGCATAGTTTATAGTTTAAATTACCATGTTTTTGGCCGATTCCATCTGAAGGTAAATTTCCAACCAGAATCGGAGTAAACATCGCGTCTGCACTATTTACAACCTCTCTGACGGCATGCCACAAACTTTATGAGCGATATCCGATTATTTTTCAACTCGGTTGCGATTCGTCCAAAGTTTTCGTTGAACGTTCGATGTAGTGCCTTTCTACGAACATTAAATTGCTCTATCTAGGTTTCGTGTTTCGCGAACGTGGAAACTTTGATTACAATTTTAATTTTGAAACAGCAACCGAGCAACGAATGTTACTGAAATTGGCTTGATGCAATTTTGTAATGTTTTCGCTCGAGGTAATCGGTTTTGTGTGAATTTTTTGATGATTCCGATGAAAAATTGTGTTATTACCTTTCTTTAATACCTAGTCGGTAATTTTTACCTTGTGTGTCTCCGCTTTGTCTACATTATTATACCCTACGTCGGTCTCGCGATTACTGGTTAAGGTAAACTACCTACCCTACCTATTTTCCCCTACTATATTCCTCACGCTCTAGGATGGTGCCGGTAACATTTGTCAAACTGTTGCTTTTCACTCTTGAAAGTTACGGCGATTTACAATCATGAATAAATATTTTAACTGCACACATAATATCATAGTCGTAAAATACGGAATCAGTAATAAGCAAGTAAATAACTAGTAAATAATGTCACTGACCTAGTTATGCGATTCTCACATCCATAGATGAATTGCTGGACATGTGTCACCCGCAACATCATTTTTTTTTTTAATATTATTTATTTACATCAATCTTACATCTATCAAAGAACGTATAACTATAACTATATAAATATAAATATAACTGCGACTTCGTCCACGTGATTTTTTTAACCCTTGTTAAGTTACGTTTTTGATTACTGCTTCGCTGCCGTAAGTCATAGCGTGATGTTATATAACCTATACTAATCTCCATGAATTTGGCTATTAAAAACAAAAAGAATGTTTCAAATCCGACTGGTATTTCCAGAGATTAGCACATTTAAACAAACAGCAATATAGTCTCTTACAGTATCACTTTTTCCTTATACTCGCTTGTCAATTGTTTTTTCCTTTATTTCTTTCTTTTTCTTCTGCTCATTCTATTTCCATCTAAACAATACAGATTTTCAGTTCCCTAATTGATTAAAATTCACGAGTCTAACACAGAAAACCTTTCACTAAATCGATGTGGTTGTTGTTTCAGGTATGTGACTGGAAGGTGTATCTATTGTCCTGGATCGAGACAAAGAGTGAGTTTGCTTTCACACTGTTATAAATCTTATAGCTGTCAATATAAGGATTGGATTCCTGTGTATATTTCGCTGCTATTGTTATTTTTTTACACACTTTATAATAATGGTTTATTGTAAATAATAAGAACAGTTTAGTCTAACAATCACTATGAAAACATCGTAAGGAAACCTGGATTCTGCTTTTAGCAAGCGTGGCGATCAATGCTCGTGCCTTTTCTGTATGAGAAGATGCCTTTGCCGTGCATTACTTCAATAATAGGCTGATATTCTTCTTTGAATCATACCTAAATATATTTTCTAATTAAAAGACAATAATTGCGATTCAAAAATGTCGATTGTCCAAACAAATCGTTAGCAAAAATCCACGGATAATTAACTCTAACCCTTTTTAGTATTTCGCAGAGTAGTAAAAAAAATATTTGCTCCAAAAGTGACCTTGGAATTTATATCTTAAAACCAGATTTTACCTTTTTTTATAATTTTGTACTTTTTACTAAAATTATTGCTTTATTTACGTAATCATTAGCTTCTGTACGTGACTTGGTCTGCGTCATCATTCTCTGTGTCAACGTAAATATAATAATACTAGTACTCTCCCCGCGACTTCGTTCGCGTCATTTTTCTTACGGGTCCTTTGTGAAACAATTTTCAAAATCATTACTTCCGGAGATTATCCCTTACATACAAACTTACA
This sequence comes from Hoplodrina blanda, assembly GCA_949316365.1. NCBI lineage: Eukaryota > Metazoa > Arthropoda > Insecta > Lepidoptera > Noctuidae > Hoplodrina > Hoplodrina blanda. The sequence goes on from OX438581.1 coordinate 14,679,365, forward strand.
AACAAATGTTACCTCTTTATAATATCTAGTATAGATGTTTCGACCAATTTCTTTCTTTATTTTTTATTCACTCAAGTTAATCTGTGGACAGTGCTGTGGGCTGCATTATTACTTATACATCGCAGTTTTTCTTATAATTATCATATAATGTAGCTGTTTACTGTGTCTCACTTAATAAAATAAAATGATATAGCTCGTTCCTGTGATTTATTCCACAAGAACGAGCTATTCCAGATCCAGACTATAATCTATCTCTTCAACCGTTCTGGCGTGATTGATCAACATCCATCCATCCATCCACACTTTAGCATTTATAAAAGTAGTAAGATACTTGATTTCCACGTGGACGAAGTCGCAGGTAGAGCTAGTGTAACATATTTAGCTCGTGACTGTACGATCGGAAATCCCACCCCTGTGCAAAGCAAGCATGCTATTCACTAGCCTTTAGCGATAGCATCAGGCATGGGTTCCCAACCATTGGGGCATGCCTCATATGGGGGCCCGCATAAAGTGACTCATGGTTGGCGTCGTGACCAAAAATAGATCATAAAATGTATGTTCTTGGTATAAGAAGAAAAATTGTCATGATGCCCTAAGTTGAGGTCGCCATATTGAGGTAAGTGGTACGTCATCGATACGTTTTACCATAACAGGTATGCTGCGAAGTGGTTTTCGAAGTTCCGGCACTTGTGGTAATATAATAACAAAAATAATTTCATTTATTTCTCTCATAAAGCTAAACAATACACTAAGCATTCATTTACCCATATATAAATTAGCGCAAATCGGACACTTTTGCGAGAGGTGGAGTCTGAACTAGATTCGGTTCTAGGCTCACACCCTTTTAAACATGATCGAAGTTTGCGGCATTATAACGGTGACAGTAAACGTTTGAGATCCCCTGACATCAGGGTAAAACCATAACCTTGTAGCCACGGTACGCGGCGCATGAACTGATGGCAAACTTGGCGTGATTCAATTCAGACGCCTGACTTTATGTTCACCATTGGTTTTACCACTCGGATTGTTGGCATGATATGACGGGAATGTAACAGTGATTCCCGACAGCTAGAGTATGTCAGACCACAAAGATTCTACAAAGGAACAGAGTATAATAGTAGTCTTGGAACTGAATTTCGGTTTTGGTGGCTTTTTAAGTGTAGGTCAATAAAGACTAAACAAGTGTTATAGTGTATTAACATCCACCTGTAATCCCCGAAGGGTTAGGCAGAGGTGTACCCATTAGTACACCCACATTTCTCCAGTTATGTTTAAGCCCCATGTAATAGGGGGCGGGCCTATTGTCATCAACCGGGCATAAATCCAGACTCTGAAGCTGCTACTAAGAAATTCCTGATGGATAAACCCAATAACACTTTGCCCGACCTGGGAATCGAACCCAAGACCATATGCTCAGCAGTCGTACTTCGCGACCACTAGACCAACGAGGCAGTCCTTGTATTATATACAATTGTGCGCAAACACAGATGCACTCACTCTTCCCTTACTCCTTTTAATCCGATGGGACGGCAATTCAATACGACCAGGGAAATATTAGGTGCCGGCCAAATTTTCAGAAATATCTCAAATACGGCCAGGATAACTATCTGAGAAATTGTAGAGAAATTTTATTGCCCGATTTGGGGATCAAATTCAGGTCGTCGGTCACAAACCAACAGGGTAGTCAAAGTACGGTGTCATGTGAGCTGGGTTTGATTATACAAATCTTTTTTTTACTTGTCCTCATTCTTATACGAAATACGAAGTATTCCCGTTTGAGCACCTATACATTGAACACCAAAGGTATTGAAATTAAAGATAAGTGCTCAATGCATAGGTGCTCAAACAGGAATACTTCGAAATTTCAAGTTTCTGTCAATCAAACCGAATTCTTACCAGTCACTGCTGGTCAGAATTGCGCCTCATTCGCGTTCTTGTCAGTTTTCATTACATCTTGTAAGTAATGTGGAAATTTTTCCTCATGTTTAAACATACCATATGGGTTTCATATCATCATCTGCCTAGCCTTTTCCCAACTAAGTTGGTGTCGGCTACCAGTCTAACCGGATGCAGCTGAGTACCAGTATTTTACATGGAGCGACTGCCTATCTGACCTCCACAACCCAGTAACTGGGTAATACGATACCCCTAGGTAAGACTGGTTGTCAGACTTTCAAGCTTCTGACAACTCGTAACGACTGTCAAAGATCCACGTATGACAGCCGGGACCAACAGCTTAACGTGCTTTCTGAGGCACGGAATGATGTCAGTAATGTCTAAGATAAACTTTAGAAAGTACATATGACTTGAAAAAGACCACATGGCTTTCATATCTGAAACGAATATTTTTTTTAATGCTCGATTTACTTTTTGCCTTTCACAAATTTTTTCTTCCTAAACAAACAGCTTGCTCTCACCCAATTTTCCACCTATCAAAACTCAACATTAAATTCCGTTCACTCAAACGAAACTCTTTCACCCGTAAACTGTAAAGAAAGATGTCTGCCCGACGCCATTTAATTACCGTGAAAATGGCTGAAAACGGCAGAAACGCCGGCTATACACCGACGTCATTATGGACGCACTTTATTTGAGTTTGTGAGGTCGGTTATTACTGAAACTCTGTATTTCAGCGTAGTTCATTTTGACGTGTGGCGCAAGTTTGTGGGATATTGAATTTCAATCTTCATTTAAAAGACATATGGAATCATTTGGCTTGTCTATTTCAATTACTATTGCTACTACTAATTATTATAATAATAAATTCATAATAATTTAAAAAAATAAGTACTCTTCCTTATCTAAACGACTGAATGGAATTAGCTAAAATTTGGCACACATAAAGATTATAATTATCTGAATGTGTTTTTATATCGTTTTTTTTTTACCGTGGGATAATTTAAGACTTCTTCTTTATTCTGAACGGCGACAACTGACGAAGTCACGAACAGAAGCTAGTATCAGATAAAAAGAAAGTTCTAAAACGATACATTGCTAAGGCGAAAATCTAGAAGTTGGATGGAATTAAAATCGTGTCTTATCTTCACTAAGCCTCTTTTAATTTTATTTAACTGTCTTCCTTCAGCTTTGCATAGCTTAGCTCAGATAAGTTTTAGTAATTCTTTTACTGGAGAAAAAAACTCTAAAAGTAATCTTTAAATCTTACATCCTTTTCAACCGACTTCAAAAAGGAGGAGGTTCTCAATTCGAGGCGTATGTTTTTTTTTTTTGTATGTATGTTACCTGATTTCTCAGCCAATTATGAATAGATTTGGATGATTCTTTTTTTGTTTGAAAGAGTATACTTCCGAATAGGTCCCATAGAAATTTTGTCATGATCTGATGATGAACTTCGGAGATATGGAACGGAACTCCTTATAGAATCACAGTATAACTGTGTAACAAGTAAAATTGCTTTGTTTATACGTGTAGTTGATGACTGACTGAAGAAAGAGAGGGAGGGGGTACGTCAACCCCCCTCCTACTACTTTTCAAAATTAAATATATCGTGTGAGGTATTGTTTGAAAGGGCTTTTTGTAAGGATTTCAAACATTAACACACAAGCACTAAAAAGTGAAAAATAAAAAGCTTTTTTACAAAAAAATAAAACCGCCTTCAAAAACTACAAAATAAAAAAAATTACTTTAGTTTTGGAAGTCGGTGGCAATATCTACATAACAAAAAACAAAACCAAAGCCACCGACTTCCAAAACTAAAGTAATTTTTTTTATTTTGTAGTTTTTGAAGGCGGTTTTATTTTTTTGTAAAAAAGCTTTTTTTTAAGGTACAGTAGCGGTATTATGTGGAGTAGCAATCTCACAAAACAATAGATTGACATTTTGGTTAAACTTACGACCTTTCGACGCCGTATGCGAATTTTGAGGTGTACGTAGGTACTGTGTTAATATTTATATCACTTATACACACAGACGTAGGTACGGCCTGTACTGCGTGATCACAGCAATTCTATTCAATTCAAACATGGCAGTGTGTTAGCCAAGTTCGGTTATCCCTCCAATATTCAAAATCTATTGATACTAAACTTGCGCGCTTGCAGTTTTGTATGTCTATTAAATTTTTAATTTTCCGCCATAATCTTATGCTTTACACGTAATAATTACGGAATGTAATGTTACAAATGAAATAAATGCACTGCCTACGAGTAACGTATGTACGTTTTACTTAATGAAGTTATATGATACCCGACATGGATATTACAGCCAGACACAGTTATATGTACTTGTGTACATGTGTACGGCTGTGTATTGTGTTCTTCATTACAGTGTCGGCAATTTTGACAGGGATGGAAAAATTAAAAGTGGCATTGATGAGTGTTGACGTTTTTTTTCCTGTGGCGAAATGCCTTAGCAGCTTGTTTTTGCTTTTGCAATTTTGATGAGATGGTGATTCGCAATTAGCAGTAGCCTATAATTGCGTAATAACATACTAAGGCCCGTTCGTGCCAGTCACGGTTTACTTTAAACTCAGAGTTAGTTGCTAACACACTTCCAATATGAATAATATTTAATTATCTTCATGTTAGAACTGCATAACTCTGAGTTACGTTTTTGATGCTAGTGGGCCTTTTCAATATCAGTGACTTTTATTTTGACATTTCAAACAGATTTTATTTGTTTTATTGAGTTGAGGATTTTTTCAAAAAAAAAAAAAACGCAGCATACTATGGATTATTCATATCTTTGCAAATGCTTTTTATTTTGATATTAAATGTGTTTTTCGACCAAAGCTTTGCTGCAGATGCAGGTTAGTTTGACTATTTAAAAAAAAATGTTTACGTCTTACAACTAAACTAAAGTTCCCCCGTTTGTAAGATTAATAGAAGGATAAGTTTTTTTTTTAATAAAAAGCTTCTTTACAAAAAAAGAAAACCGCCTTCAAAAACTACAAAATAAAAATAACTTTAGTTTTGGAAGTCGGCGGCTTTGGTTTTGTTTTTGTTATGTAGGTAAGTATTGCCACCGACTTCCAAAACTAAAGTTATTTTTATTTTGTAGTTTTTGAAGGCGGTTTTTTTTTTGTAAAGAAGCTTTTTATTTTTCACTTTTTAGTGCTTGTGTATTAATGTTTGAAATCCTTACAAAAAGCCCTTTCAAACAATACCTCACACGATATATTTAATTTTGGAAACTGGTAGGAGGGGGGTTGACGTACCCCCCCCCCCCCTTTTCCTTCAGTCAGTCATCGACTACACGTAGGTATAAACAAAGCAATTTTACTTGTTACGATATTGCTGCTGTGATTCTGTGAGGAGTTCCATTCCATATCTCCGAAATTCATCATCAGATATTGAAATGGTGACAATGGGACCACACGGGAAGCACCAGCTTTCAAATAAAGAAAGAATCTTGAAAATCGGTTCACCCAGACGCAAGTAAGGAGCTAACAAACATAAAAAAAAAAATACAAACGAATTGATAACCTCCTCCTTTTTTGAAGTCGTTTAAAAACAAAAACATTGGCCCAACTCTAACAAAAAAATCTTAGATCGTAGATGCGCTTACAAATATCCAACTCACACAATAAACAACCAGCAAATGCAACTATCAAACAGAACCAAAATAAAAGTTTTTTTCACACTCTGAAATATTTTTTGTACTTATTACTTTTTTTTTGGTGTTAAAAATCATCAAATGAGTCCTTCCGCCCTAGGTAGGGCGGGGGGAACTGTCAGACTTTTACTGACTAAAAAACACCCAGCTGCCCTACCATGAACTCTTATTGCGATCCAAAAAACTGAATTGTTCTTCAAATAAGTCAATATAACGCATCAATTTATGCGTTATATTGACGTATTTGAAGAACAGTTCAGTTTTTGGATCGCGATAAGAGAAAATACGTCAATAAATGACATAAATTGATGCGTTATATTGACTTATTTGAAGAACAATTCAGTTTTTTGGATCGCAATAAGAGTTCATGGTAGGGCAGCTGTTCCTTCTGTTGCCCTTGGCGTTCCGGGGCCACTGTGTCCTGTTAAGACGTCCCGCGACCCCGGCTCACTGTATTACTTTACATTTTAAAAACAAAACCACATAAATGTATTCTAAGCATACTTTATCAACTACGTACGTATAGATTTTAATACCATACTGTTCTTGCCTTTGCATAATATATTTTACGAGCTCGGGGTGGCAACAGCGTCAAATGGTGTCAACAGTGTCAACGCGTGGGATGTCAAAGCCACATTCAAGAAGGGTGTTTTAAAGATCGTAAAGCTAGCGTCACTTGGTAGTCTGTGCAGGAGATAATTTGATAGTTTTAACCTTAAAAAATATTTTCTTTTTATTCACGTATCTATGAATAATTGTCGCCTCCAATTTAATTGTGGTTTATTTAAAAAAATGGAACTTATATACAATCACTTCTTTGTGTATCTGTCAGAATGGAGTTTCATTTAAAACCTATGCCATGTAGGAATTTGACTTTCGACATAATATCTTCGCGCATATAAGTATGTCACCAGTCAAAAAAAAAAAATTTTTTTTATATTACCTACTCCTGCTTACAAACGCGATTATAAAAGCGAAAGTAAAGCAAGGATGGATGAATATAATGTTTGTTTCTCTTACAAAACGGCTAAGAAGGGCATATCTATACATATAATAAAATTGTAGAAAAGTGGTGTCTGTACAATGGAAATATATAAAAAAAAAGTAGCAGGGGTTGTTATTACATCGATGCCGAACCTGAAATTGTAATTAATTTTTTTTTGTCTGTTTGTCTGTTTGTCTGTTTGTCTGTGTGTTTGTGCACGCTAATCTTCGGAACTACTTGACGGATTTGAATGTTTTTTTTTTTTGTTGTATTGGTATTAAGTCCGGGCAACATATAGGCTATAATTTATCTTGGAAACTTGAACACCTGATGCAGAACTGCAACAGACCAGCTAAACTATAAGAGATACAAAAATGGTACATAGCAAAAATTGTTTCACGTGATGAGCATTTTCTGCTAAGAGAATAAATTTGAAGATCTGGAACACCTGATGTGGAACTCCAAGAGCCCAGCTACACTATAACATATATAGGAATGACGTCTTAGCAAGAGTTGTTCAGCCTGATGAGCACTCTCTGATGTCGTATAAAATTTGAAGATCTGGAACAGCTGATGTGGAACTCCAAGAGCCCAGCTATACTATAACATATATAGGAATGACGTCTTAGCAAGAGTTGTTCAGCCTGATGAGCACTCTTTGTTGTCGTATAAAATTTGAAGATCTGATCTGGAACAGCTGATGTGGAACTCCAAGAGCTCAACTACACTATAACATAATTATATAGGAATGACGTCTTAGCAAGAGTTGTTCAGCCTGATGAGCACTCTCTGTTGTCGTATAAAATTTGAAGATCTGGAACAGCTGATGTGGAACTCCAAGAGCCCAGCTACACTATAACATATATATAGGAATGACGTCTTAGTAAGAGTTGTTCAGCCTGATGAGCACTCTTTGTTGACGTATGAAGATTGTAGATCTGGAACACCTGTTGTGGAATTTCAAGAGCCCAGTTACACTATAAAATATACAGGAATGACGTCTTAGCAAAAGTTGTTCACCCTGATGAGCACTCTCTGTTGACTTATAAAAATTGAAGATCTGGCACACGCGTTGTGAAATTCCAAGCGCCCAGCTACACTATAACATATATAGGAATGACGTCTTAGCAACAGTTGTTCAGCCTGATGAGCACTCTCTGTTGACGTTAAAAAATTGAAGATCTGGAACACCTGATGTGGAAATCAAAGCTCAATTTCACTGTATAATTATAAAATAACATAAGCTGGGAGTACCTCCACGCGGTGAAGGCGGTAACAGTTTAGGACTGATTTTCGATGAAATCTCGCTCATCCCGTTGTTTTCCCGTCCCAGGCCTTAGAATTCTACATCAGACGTTTCAGATCTTCGATTTTGACGACCCCGTTGTCGCTGGCATAAGCAACAGGATCCGCGTACGAAGTCGCGGGCAGAAGCTAGTATTTAAATATTGATGCCAATATTCTACATGGCATCAATATAATTATAAATTATTTTATCTTAATAAACTATTAGATAGATTATCCCGTTTTTGTGTTCCCGTGAAATAATTTAGGACGACCCAATTCTGAAGTTCACGCAGACGAAGCCGTGGGCAGATGCTAATCTGTTTTACCTTTTTTTAAACAGCTCAGCAGCCCTACCATGAACTCTTATCGCGATCCAAAAACTGAACTGTTCTTCAAATACGTCAATATAACGCATAAATTGAGTTCATGGTAGGACCCCTGCTCCTCGCTTCCCGCTTTAACAAAAACGAACAAGATAATAATACTGGGTTGGATGATACGCTATGTTTTCCCTCGACGAAGCTCATCGACTTATCGTGAAACAAAACCAACTACCCACCAGCTTAGACCTCAACCCCCACATGAAAAATAGCAAACACTAAAAGTTTCAGTTGAAAAATTTTCATTTTTAAGAAAATTCCTCAGACCAAGAAAATATAGTACCTTCCGCCCGCTCTCGGGAGAATTTTAATTATGTTTACATTCTTTTGGTGTAAAAACAACGCACTTGGCTATTTTTTATGGCAGCGGACGGGTTGCAACTTGGCTGTGTTTAATTTAATGGAGTTGGTATATTTTTCAAGTGCAGTGGGTTTAAGTGGTTTTTATTTTTTTTTAAGTTAGTTTTTATGGGAGGCTGTGAAGGGGTTGGCCTTTTTTATTTTAATTGCTTTCCGTAATATTACTCACTTTTCTTTCTGGCCTACTTGTGGAGTGTGTGGTTTACTTTGTATGTTGGTTTAATTTATATGTATTGAAATAATATAAGTAGTAGAAACTGACAACTAGTGAATATTCGGATGTATGCCATTTAATTGATATAAGCTGAAATCTCACTCACACACCTCTGCCTAACCCTTCAAGGAATTACAGGCGTGATGTTATGCTCACTAAAAACTGATTAGGTCGGAATTATTGTTTTTTTTTAATATTTATGTTCTATATTTTTGAATACCATCTAGGTCAATAGGTCTATTTCTAGGGCAGTAGTAGTTTTGTAGTATTGTTATTGTTTGTTGTTTTGTTGTTGTTTTGTTTGTTGTTTGGTTGGTTGGTTGTTTGTTATTGTTGTTGTTTGTTGTTATTGTTTTTTATTTTTATTTGTTGTTTTTTATTTTTATTAAACAATAAAAATAGGACTCCAGAAATACGGTTTCAATTTTTTCTATCGGCCTTTTCTGGTCCCCCTTCTGGGCGCTTTGTAGGTACTGTCTAATTCGTATCTTAGTAAAATACTGCGCCCCAACCCGTTTCTTTTTATGCACCTCGCATAGACGGTAAATCAGAACAAAACTTAATAAAAACGAAATGAGCTCAAGTCCTGTATGAAGACACATACTTATGTAATCCCATTGCTTATCTTTAAGTGGCTCTTAGCCAAGTTTGTGAGCAGATAAAAGGGGAGAAGTCAGCGTTAACTTACTTCACACTTTATGACTTCAACTTTAGTAGTTTAATAATATTAAATTAATTTTGTAGGTTGGCATCACCGAACTTTTTTTGTTTTTTTTTTTTTTTATATAACATAACATCACGCCTGTAATCCCTAAATTATTTACGCAGGTAGGGGTAAGGTATAGGTAAGGGATACCCCTTAGCACACCCACGTTTGGCCAGTTATGAATAGGTCCCAAGTAATAGGGGGGTGAGCTTATTGCCAGCAACCGGGCACAAATCTAGACTCCGAAGCTGCTACTGAGAACACTTTGCCCGATCTGGGAATCGAAACAAAAACCTCATGCTCAGCAGCCATTAGACCAACGAGGCAGAAAGTTTATTTATATTTAGTAAAAATAATGATGTAAGTACCTACCTAATATTATAAAGCTGAAGAGTTTGTTTGCTTGTTTGAACTCTCTTATCTCCGAAACTCCTATTCCAATTTTGAAAATTCTTACGCTAATAGAAAGCTACGTCATCCCTGAGCTATACAAGCTATATTTAATTAATAGAAAAATATGACAAATATGAAAACACACGCGGAAAAAGTCACGGCCCAAAGCTAGTCCCATGATATATGGATCTAATATGGTCAAAAGGGAGCTAATAGTAAATAAAGGTCAAGTTATAATAAAATGACTCCCACTACTGGACAAAGGCTTCTTCATACAGAGAAAGAACATTAATCACCAAGCTTAGCTGTTCCAGAGCAATATAAAATGAAATATTATGTTTCTAGGTTAGTATTAAAGTAATACTTCCCCCTACTGTTTTAATATCTTACGTAGTTGTAACTAAGTCTTTGAAGTCGTAAACCGATGAACTACATTGCACTAATGCAGGGGTGGTGAACATAATGGCCCTTGTGCCAGTGGTGGCACGTGTCAAAATAATTCGGGCACTCCAATGATTTACAAATCTATGTGTATAATCGATGTTAATTTGCAATATAAGAAATTACACTAACATTGACCGGCTGTCATACCGGTATGACAGAACAATAGATAATCAATTGTGTCTTATTACGTGGGACTTGAGTTATTAAGATTCTTGTATAAACGAGTTGTAAACTGCCGCATAACGTACGACCCATTGAGTCCGTAGAGCACAAGATTGGTGCCCCGAAATGATGTGACGAGAATGCGGTAGACCACGAAGGAGATGGGATGACTGGTTCGGCTTCCTTGAGAGATAGCAAAACGTAACACAAAATCGAGACAAACGGAAAGAATGGAGGGAGGCCTTTGCCCAGCAGTGGGACATTACAGGCAAATTATAATTTAAAAAAAACAAATAATTTATAGCATTTGGTTTTTTTTTCTCCCATAATATCACTAAGTCAATATTCTTTGATGCCCCGTCATATACTCACAATATAAATTTTTCATAAAGAAATGGCGCGTTCACCAATAAAGGTTTGCCACCACTGCAATCCACTAATGCGTCATACTTTGCAGTGTGTAAAACTATCGTAAACTATATTAAAATATAATCTAGTTGCTTTGTTGCAGCGACCAGCTTATGCTGACGGCTTAGGATTATGTAATTTTACTTTACTACTTATCTTTAACTTGGGTTCAGTTTGCGAACTGTGAAGGGTGTTGATCTAAGCAAGATTGGACGAGATTTTGTGTGTATAAGTTAAATTGTCACCGAACGTTTTTTAAGGGATGTTTGCCAGGGTTGCGGATTTTGTCCGAAAGAGTTACCGCGGCCCTGGAACGCAAAGGGCATTAAGAGGAACGCGTATAGGTTTTAGTCAGTAAGACTCTGACACACACTTTCGCTCTGCTCAGAGCGGAAGAAGTCATTTAATGATTTCCCATTCTTTAAAAAAAAGGGGATGTTTGCTGACAGATGGAGTATTAAAAATTAATGGTAAAAAAACTTTTTAAAACAAGCTTTTTTAGTGTGATGTTACTAACTTTATCGTTTTCTACTCTTCAAGCCCTTTTATTTTTATACCCATATCAAGGGGATTGAGATAAAATATGTAATCCGCCATATTGGAGCGCCGGTCATATTGAAATTATTATAATATTGAGTATTGGACATTGTATTGTCATCAGAACTAAAGGTATATGCAAAATCTCAGCTAAATCGGATACCAACAAATGGTCGAAAAATGGTTTGCAAATGAAAGGACAACTTACATACATACGAACAGTGCAAGCTAAATAAAAGCTTGTAAAAATGTTACTTCGTTATCGCTAGTAATACGGATAGCATTAAGTATATGGGTTACGTAACTTCGTTAGTTCCTATTAAGCTTTTTCATTTTATGTGCGTCACTTTCGCCGAAATAAATAGTTTTTCTTTCTTAGAATCTTTTTTCTTTCTATTCGTTTGGTACCTAATGTAAAGCATTTGTTTTGAATATAATTATTTTCTGACATTTTTAATTGTCAAGACAATGAAAAAGTTGAAGCTGGACATCGCATTGGTTCTTGCCAAATTTCATGATTCTCAAGTGCTCCATAAGTTTTGATTCCCTAGCGAGCGCCATTAACGATTTTATCTTTTGATTTCGTTGACTTTTGTTTGGTCTGTTTACTGCTCCTAGGGTTAGCAGACCTTAGTATTATATTAATTTCAGCTTGATACCTCCACGCGTTCCTGAGAAGAAGGGTCTTGATATACGGACAAATAACAAAGTGATCCTTAAAGGTTTCGCTTTTGCCGACTGATGAACGGAGCCCCAAAAACACTAAATAACGTTGCATCATAAAAATAAATAAAATAAAATTCATTTATTTCAGGTTTAGTACCCCATATCAAAATTAAAAAGCTCGAAATAAATACATCATAAAATAAAAAATAAAATGAATACAAAATCATAAATACAATGTCAGCAAATCAATGTCAAATAATAATCAATTTGAATAATAATAAATACAATGTCAGCAAATCAATGTCAAATAATAATCAATTTTGAATAATAATAAATACAATGTCAGCAAATCAATGTCAAATAATAATCAATTTTGAATAATAATAAATACAATGTCAGCAAATCAATGTCAAATAATAATCAATTTGAATAATAATAAATACAATGTCAGCAAATCAATGTCAAATAATAATCAATTTTGAATAATAATAAATACAATGTCAGCAAATCAATGTCAAATAATAATCAATTTGATTAATAATAAATACAATGTCAGCAAATCAATGTCAAATAATAATCAATTTTGAATAATAATAAATACAATGTCAGCAAATCAATGTCAAATAATAACCAATTTGAATAATAATAAATACAATGTCAGGAAATCAATGTCAAATAATAATCGGGCACGCTGCAATCGCGGCGGTAAGACCCCTCTTTGAGGAGTGGCTGGAGAGGCGCCACGGCGTCCTCACCTTCCGGCTGACGCAGGTCCTCACCGGACACGGTTGTTTCGGAAGGTTCCTGTGTCGGATTGCACGGGAGGAAACGCCTGGGTGTCACCACTGTGTGGACCGCCCGGAGGACACGGTGGAGCATACGGTGCAGGTCTGCCCCGCTTGGGCAGAGCACCGCCGTGTCCTCACGGAGGCGATAGGCGGCGGCGACCTCTCGCGCCCCGGCCTGGTTCAGGCCATGCTCCGGGGCGAGAGGGAATGGGATGCAGTCACCTCCTTCTGCGAAGCAGTAATGCTAGCGAAGGAGGAGGCGGGCCGCGTGAGGGAGAGAACATCCTCCACGAGACGCCCAGGGCGTCGGACGTCGAGAGACGACATCCGGCCACCGTAGGCGCGGGCTTGCGGACGGCGAGTAATGGGTAGCTCGCCGTCCGATCAAGGACCATGCCCGGGTCGACGGCGCGTTCTGTTCGCGCGCGCCTCAAAGAGCTGTCAGCACAGGGACGGGGCCCCAATAGGGGCCAAACGCCTGCCGGGGTTGCGGGACGTCTTAACGGGATACCGTGGCCCCGGAATGTAAAGGGCAACAGAAGGAACAGGGTGGTTTTTTAGTCAGTAAAAGTCTGACAGTCCCTTCCGCCCCACCCAGGGTGGAAGGAGTCATTTGATTTTTGCCACCTAAAAAAAAAAAAAATAATAATAATAATAATAATCAAAAATGTGCTGTGACAATAATGACATGACAAATGTCAACTTGAAAAGAAAACACAATATTAAACACATAACCGATCAAATAACGATATAAATGATTACGAGATCAGCTACGCTACGTGCACGCCCACCACCTCCGGACCCGTCGCTCAGCTCCGCCTCGCCGCCGCCGGAATCCAGCCCCACCGTGAGTGCTGTGACACCGGCCTCGGCAGTTGCGTCGAGCTCGAGCGACGAGTATTTCTCTCCGCCTTCGACGCCACCACCTGTTCGTCGGCGGGGAGGACGCCGGCCGCCGGGTTGTTTGGGACTCCGAGGCCCACCGGCCTCTGATAGGGTCCCCGCTCCCGGTGGAAGTGTGCAGCGCATGAAATGGACACAGTCAGTCAATGAAAACGTCATGCGCGCATACTTTGGGGCTACAGAGGGGGGAAGTAACCTGACTGCGTACCGTGGTCGGATGCTCTCTCTGTTTCAGGTGCTTGAGCCAGCTGTCAACGTATCGGCACAACGTCTATCGGATCAGGTGCGTGCCATCCAGCGTAATCATATGTTGGATGACATTGTGCTTGATCGACTACGCCTCGAATCACGGAGTAGCTGCGTTACGCTTGCTTCGCCAGTGGTTGCGGTCGCGGTACAGTCGCAGGATTTACCCAGTAGTTCACCGCGACCCGACCGTGTAGGTGAAGAGGATGATGACGGGGCTATTACCGTGAGTTCCCAATGCAACGAACAATTGAGGAGTGCTTTGGAGGATGCGTTTCGGGAGTATCGTTCTATGCAGCCTGAGCTTAGACCACGATTGCCTCGTTTGCCCATGCACAAGAAAAATAAGGCGCTGGTGTGTGCTCTAGATTCACAGCTGTCAAACTGTTTTGACGGCAGTGTAGACCTCGTTGATACCCACTCAATCTTGTACTGTGCAGCTATAGCGGCATGTCGTGTAGCTCACGTCAAATTTCCCAATAGTGACGGAGCTACACGACCAAAACCAGCGGTGCCAGCATGGCAGTGCAGGATTGAGCGTCGTATCGATGGGGCTAGAGCACTCATCGGCAAATTAATCTGCTTTAGAGAGGGCAATACTCGCCCTAGAGTGATGCGCTTTGTGAGGCGGGCGTTCTCGGGGACTGATATCAGTCCTCGAGATTATTTGTCCTGCGTCACAGAGCGTATCGACTTCCTAAAGCAGAAGATCTGTGCATGGGCAAATCGTATTCGTCGGTACAAGCGGCGAGTAGAGCGATACTCTCAGAATCGCACATTCCAGAGTGATGAGAGGTGGGTTTATAGAACTTGGGAGCGACCAGACCAAAGTGTGATTGATGCGCGCCTACCGGATGATGATGCCATGAGTTTGTTCTGGCGAAGCATCTGGTCGGTGCCTGTCAGTCACACTGAGGGCGATTGGACTCGGGAGGTTGAACGAGCGTGTGATCCAATACCGCAAATGGGGGCAATTACGATCAGTCCCCAAGATGTAGCTTGTGCAGTTCGTCCGTTGCCTAACTGGAAATCTCCAGGGCCGGACGGACTGCACAATTTTTGGATAAAATGGTTCCAAAGATCGCACGTTCGTTTGGCGTCCCAGTTCCAGTCGGCCTTAGAGTCTGGATCGCTGCCCCAATTTTTTACAACTGGAATAACCCACCTGCTCCATAAATCAGGTAGTACTACGGAACCCAAGAATTATAGACCGATCACTTGTTTACCGACGGTCTATAAAGTTCTTACATCTATTTTGAGAGCTAAAATTAACTCACATATTAATGACAATTCCATCATGTCTGTATCTCAGAATGGATGTAGGAACGGGTCCCGTGGTACTAAGGAGCTACTCCTCATTGATATGGCCATTAACCAGCAGGTTCGTCGTTCTCGAAGGGATATGTCGGCATGTTGGATAGATTATAAGAAGGCCTATGACTCGGTGCCACATACATGGCTCATGAGGGTGCTAGAGTTGTATAAAGTGGATACAACTCTGTGCACCTTTTTGAAGTCGTGTATGGGGCAATGGAGGACGGTCCTTCGCTATCCAGGATGCCGGCAGATCCGGGAGAACGGTGAACCAATAAGGATCGAGCGTGGTATATTTCAGGGTGATAGTCTGAGTCCACTGTGGTTTTGTTTAGCCTTGAACCCCCTAAGCACACTGCTGGAGGGTTCGGGGCTGGGCTATCAGTTGAGAAGAGGTGGTCAGGTTATATCTCACCTTCTTTACATGGATGATCTGAAACTCTTTGCCCCCAACAATTTTCGACTGATGGAGCTACTGAAGGTAACAGAAACTTTCAGTAGTGCCATCAGGATGGAATTTGGTGTGGACAAATGTGCAGTCATGCATGTAAAGCGAGGAGAGATTGTGGAATCTGTGGGAACTCAACTCTCGGATTCCATAAACCTTAGATCCCTTTCCTCAACTGAAACCTACAAATATTTGGGTATGTCGGAAGCGTTAGGCATCAATGCTGCCGATATGAAACAATCGTTGAGGGAGCGCTTCTTTGGCCGCCTGAATAAAGTATTAAATAGTCTTTTATCAGGCGGAAACAAGGTGCGCGCCTTCAACGGTTGGGTCATGCCGGTTTTGATGTACTCTTTCGGCATACTCAAATGGACTCAGACGGAACTTGATGCCCTGGATAGGAGGGTCCGCACATTGTTGACCGCAAATCGGATGCATCACCCACGGTCATCGGTAATGAGACTGTATGTCCCGCGGAAGTGTGGAGGTCGAGGCTTTTTAAATGCTAAGACCCTGCACAACCGTGAGATATGCAGTCTCAGGGAATATTTCCTTAAAGCCGACGTGGGGATGCACCGAGATGTGGTCTTAGTGGACAAGGGCCTTACCCCGCTCTCCTTAGCGAACGAGAACTGGCGCAAACCTATAGTATTGGATACTAATGACCGCATGGAAGTATGGAAGAGCAAGGAGCTTCACGGGCGCTACTACCGGGCCCTACATGGGCCCGATGTAGACTTTATGGCGTCCGTATCCTGGCTGCGCTTTGGTGACCTCTTTGGGGAAACCGAAGGTTTTGTCTGTGCAATTATGGACGAAGTTATGATGACGAACAACTATCGGAGATATATTGTGAAGGACGGTACGGTTGACATTTGTCGGGCATGCCACCGTCCCGGGGAATCAATCCGACACATTATATCTGGGTGTTCTCGTCTGGCTAACGGAGACTATTTGCATAGACATAACCTAGTAGCCAGGATTATTCACCAGCAGCTTGCTCTTAAATATAGTCTTGTGGAATCAGAAGTGCCCTACTATAAGTATGTGCCCGACCCAGTTCTTGAAAATGGCAATATCACGTTGTATTGGGATCGATCTATCATCACTGACAGGACTATTGTTGCCAATAAGCCTGACATAGTGGTGATAGATCGATTAGAGCGTCGCGCAGTGATTGTGGATATAACGGTCCCACATGACGAGAACCTCGTGAAGGCTGAGAAAGATAAACAAATGAAGTACATTGACTTAGCTCGCGAGGTTGTCGATATGTGGGATGTGAGTACAGCAATCATTGTGCCGATAGTCGTGACTGCCAATGGCATAATAGCCAAGAGCCTCGACCAATACCTTAGGAGGCTCTCGTTGGGCGGTTGGATCAAGGGCTTGATTCAGAAAGCGGTACTCCTGGACACGGCGCGTATTGTTAGGAGATTCCTTTCTCAGGAGCCCTGACCACCGGTAGCTTGGACCCTGTTCCCGATGCCGGTGGGATACTATTTTTTATATTTTTAAATGTTTTTATTGTTTTATATTAATATTTAAAAATGTAATTATATATGTATTAAAATAAATAAATGTGAATAATAATAATCAATTTTGAATAATAATAAATACAATGTCAAATCAAAAATACAGTCAAAGAGAATATAAATAACTGTCATAAATAATAATTTTTTTTTTTGCAAAAAACAAAGAGCATCAATTGTACAAATTGAAATATCACTATTTAGCTTGCATTGTCCCCATACCTATGTCAAAACATATGAAAATACAGAATTTAGCATCGTAAATATCTTTGATTCCTTCCCTGACGCGAAGCCAGCCAACAATAAAATAAATACGATCAAGTCACGCGATATTTTCTTACATATTTTGTAGTTTTTCAAATAATTTGTCAGAAATCCAATGATGAATGTTCCGCGGTTGGAAATGCCTTTTGATATATCGATACCTTTAGGCTCAAAGGGCGTAAAGGCCATTTTGGCCAAAATGAGATTTTAATGCAGTCTTACTTAGTTTTTCGTCCTCTATCGATTGGTATATTTAAAACATCGATATTCGCAAAAAAATGGTGGCTACAGCCATAAGTTTTGGTTCGCTAAACATAGATTTTCTTAAAATTTGGGTCGTGTTTTTTGGCTCTCCTGAAAAGTCGTGTTTTGGTGGATACGCCCTTTGAGCCTAAAGGTATCGATATGATGCTCGGGCTTATGGTGGTTTTATTTGCACCTTATCTGTTAGTTCAATCTGGTTTAGCCTTTTTCTTGACAGCTTGCTCGTTAAAATCTATACCTATACTTATTAATATTATAAAGCTGAAGAGTTTGTTTGTTTTTTTACCACTATTATCAGTGAGTGTGCTGTATTTTTAACACGCTTTTATTAGCTTCACTTGTAACTATGTATGTAAAAAAATCTTGGAATCCTAATTTGACCCACTTACCGGTCTTCGATTAGGATGAAATTTTGCACACGCTCTGAGTTCTGATGACAATACATGACTAGCTAAGAAACGTCATTACAAATCCAATATGGCGGCCTCCCCAAGATGGCTGACTAGCTGTTTGAAATCCACCCCCATGATATGGGTATCAAATGTAAGGGTTTGCTGTCAGGAATACGAAAAAAATAGTCACGTGATTTAAATTCAACATGGCGGACATCCATGATGGCGGATTGGCTATTTGAAATGCACCCCCATGATATGGGTATTAAATGAAAGGGTTTGCTGAATGGGATACGAAAAAAAATTAGTGTATGCTAAAAGCGTTTTTTAGTTTTTTAAACTATTAAAAAAAATATTTGAAAAAAATTGGGCTCACAAAAAATACGGGCAAAATCATGGGCAAAAGCTAATCTAAGCTTAAGTACGTGCTTAGTAACGTTATCAATCTCCGCTTAACATCCCGTTCACACATTATACCATCAGCAAAATATTCACTAAAACCTTCGCAGCAGAAATAAAGACAGTAAACATAATATAGCGAGCATTCAGTCGAAAAGTAGAGGTCCTTGTTCTAACAGTTTATATATTTACGCTATCCATCAAGCGGGGTGGATAGAGGAGCCTACCATTTGTTCTAGTGATAAACTAGTGAGTGAAACCGCGAGGAATTTTGTTAATGAGCTTCACAATCTTTGGATAGTTGGAGAATCTTTGTGAGTTTGGTATCGTTTGAAGGTTAAACTAAGGTTTGATATACGCAATTTTTTATTAAATCTGGGTAGAATAAACCACATCCGCATTTAACTCTTATAAATATAGACTCTTCTTCTATCGTATCAACTATAAACAATAGAAGAATTACATAGAACGCCTCCATTTTTCTTTGGTTAAAATACTCGTTTATTTGTTTTTGTAAAAAAATTGTTCCAAATTATCTGCTAAGTAATGAAATGGGAATTTATACGATGGTGTTGGAACAGGCTTTTAAACGTGGAGGCTTTGAGAGCGCCTCATAGGTACTAATGTTTCTTGGTGTTGTGCTGGATTTATGGTTTGATCAAGTAGAATCTTGATCAAACCAACAGCAACCAACCAACCAACCAACCAACCAACCAACCAACCAACCAACCAACCGATCAACCAACTCGGTGTGACAAAGTAGGTTAATATTCTCTTAAGCCAATTTCGGTCAATCTCTTGAGCACGTAGGAGATAGAGTTCATAAGTGTGCACAGACATAGCCGCACTCCCTCTTTCTGCACTCATAATCCAATAAAACGGCAATTCGACACTACCGTAGAGAAATCAGGGGAAGACCAAAGGCTTTACGAGCTTTCCGAGGCACGAGAGAGTCACACCACCAACTCCAAACCTTGGATTGATACTAAAAACTCCCTAATGGGAAAATGAACCTTATAACACTTGCCCTACCTGAAAATTAAATCCAGAACCCCACTAGACCACTAATTATTACTGATAACCAGACATTTTCTTCAGTTATCCCATAGTAGGGGGTATCGAGGAGGCATATGAATAAAGGACGCTTCCAAAATCTCGCAAGCCTCGGTTCGCACCTATTCAGCTTAGACAATACGTCTAGATCGAGGAATAAAACATCCTTTTGTGTACCCTTCCTATCTGCACGAAAGATGCTTCGTTTTCTTTTTGTTTATTTAGAGTGGCACTGTGGGAGCTGTTTAAGATCGTGTTGTGATTCTGACGTAGCCAATTTTCCGTTGTCGCCAGATTGAACTTCGTTTTTGAGAATGGAAGTAATCCTTTAAAACTAGGCTTTGTTAAGTAGATAGTCCAGAAGCAATTCAGATTCTTTGAATTGGGTCTAACCGCGTCTCAAAGATTAGGTTGCGTGTTCGCACCAATGTGACTTTTTCAATTCATATGTACTTTCTAAGTTTAGATTGTACTTTACTGACTTCGAGAAAAGACATGAAAATATTTATGTCTGAAATTGCTAATTCGCCTCGAGCAAGCGTGGTGATCAATGCTCGTGCCTTCTCTGTATGTGAAGAGGCCTTTGCCCTGCAATAGGAAAATAATAAGCTAGTATATTTTTGTTCCTAATGCCAAAAATATCTTTCAACATTTCCCTGTTTTTTATCGACTAATAAAATCGCCTCGCTTTACGAAAGATAAGAATTTCTTAAAAAAACGATCACAATCGCTTTTCCACTGATTTCCAAACAATATAAATTGACTTCACAATCGTAAGATTTGCTATTGACAGAAAATGAACTCACAATATTGTGAAGAAGACATTTTGTATTTATTATTTACAAAAAACTGATTCATTCGATTCCATTTACGTCCCGTTAAAAGATTTATTTGATTGTACGAAAATATTTTTCGAAGATTTTTTTTCTAAATACTCAGTTGTCATTGATTACCTATGGAAATATGTTTAAATAGTAATAGATGCATGAATTCTTTATAATGAAGGAAGGAAAGAAGTCTTTGTAATGTTTTCAATGTGAAGATTTTTGTTTTCCTCTATTTATTTATTACTAGCTTTTGTCCGCGACTTCGTCCGTGTAAATGTCGATTTTCGCGGCCGCAGACAAAGTCACGAAATAAAAATTAGCCTATGTCCTTGCTTGGGGTCCAAACTCGCCCCGTACCAAATTTAGATAAAATCGATTTAGTGGTTAAGCCTCAGAGTCTGGATTTGTGTTCGGTTGATGGCAATAGGCTCGCCCCCTATTACATGGGACTTAAACATAACTGGCGAAATGTGGGTGTCCTTATGTATACACCTCTGCTTAACCTTTCGGGGATTACAGGCGTAATGTTATGTTATGTGGTTTAGTCGTGCAACCGTAAACGTTAAGCGATTTGTGACTAAGAAATAACCGCATTGCTCGATCGATCAAGGTCTTAAGCATCACTCGCAGAGATCCGTTCGTGGATGAGTGATTATTCATTTTATACCTCTCTGTGTCTCGGAGAACGCGTTTAAGCCCTGTCTGTCATTCGATAGATCTTTGACAGCCTGAAATTCTTGAAAGTCTGACAGCCAGTCTTACCTATCGATTGTGTTACCTAGTAGCTTGGTTGTAGAGGCCAGGTAAATGTAATGTAAAAACAATGGTGTAAGACTTGCTCTTATAAACAGAAAATCAGATCACATGACTAGTGTTAAATTTTGATATGTCGATAGTTTGGAAAAAGAGATCAAATACTTTAATTGATCAAATACTTTGTTTTCCAATAATGTTCTTTCATTTACAGAACACGAATATTTAAAATAAAGTAATGATGGCGGAATGCATCGAAAATAACAATGCAATCAGCTTGCCAGTCAATTGTATAGTTAATTGGATGAGTAATTATATTTTACTGTGATGCGGCGTGGGTATTCGGAATTGCTCTTGTAAATATCGTTTGATATGTAAAAGAAAATGGACGCTGGATTCGAAATTTAAATTCTCATTTTTAAATATTGTAGGTTTATACGGGATTTATAACGACACGTCACATTGCTGTTTACGACGCATACTGTCCATCAAACTGAGTAATATTGAGCAAAAATTTTTGCTGGGAACTGACTTTTATTTTGAGTGAATGCCGTAATATAAAGCACGTAAAACATTGTGATTAGGAGTACCTCTAATAGTACAGTTGCCGTAGGCAAGTTTTAAATGTAAAACGTGTGTTTAAACTAGATTAGTTATAACATTAAAAAAGAAATCGCAACTTTGAC
The DNA here is from genome assembly GCA_949316365.1 of Hoplodrina blanda. Lineage (NCBI taxonomy): Eukaryota > Metazoa > Arthropoda > Insecta > Lepidoptera > Noctuidae > Hoplodrina > Hoplodrina blanda. The sequence continues at coordinate 14,701,347 of OX438581.1, forward strand.
CTTCAATATCTCCACTACCAAAAGGTTTCCCAAATACGGTTCAAAACAAAAAAATGTTCGCAATGATCGGAACAGCAATGTAACTTTCGGCCTTGGTACCTAAGTGTCTTTTTATATCGTGAAAAAGTAAAATAACGTATAACATATTCACAAACGCATTACCAAAGTATCTAATACATAAATTGGTTCAGAAAATAACTGGGTAACCAAGAAGATATAGGGACAAAGCGACATTATTGTGTAAACTGTTTTTGCTTATCATTCAGCGGAAATTGTAAAAGACAGTGAAAGGAAACCGGTTATTGTGTCGGTTGGAGGAGATTGGCTAGTACTCCCACTATTTTACTACTATATTTATGTTTTTTTGCTTCATCGATTAAGAAGTAGCAATTACAAATATGAGGTTCTAGACCTTGAGGTATTGTATTATACAGGAAGTTTCTTTTATCAGGTTCCAAATTTTAATATTAAGTATGATGTTTATTGAAAATAATAAAATACGTGTTTTTTTCTATTATTATCACTCAGTCTAAAATATTAAGATATTGCATCACATTGTTGTGGACATTATGCGCCGAGTCGAACACTGACTCGACTCGCGCGCCTAAACATTGATTATCATTTATCAATCAAAACAAAAGTTGCAAATTTTCCCTTACACTTTCACGGGCTTAGGACCGTCAAATTTGAAAGGTATGTCGTATTTCGGTTATAACAATATTTTATTTTGAAAAACATACCATTTTTTTTAGAAAATCGTGTCTTTGAAATATCTTTCAAAGACACGATTTTCTAAAAAAAATGGTATGCCTAATGCCTAGAAAAAATTTGGAACGTGATAAAAAAGTCTTCTTGTTCATTGTAGGTAGACTGGGCTTACTGCTTCTTTAGAGTAGTGGTTGCTAGTGCGACTACTAAGTGTGAGGCCCTTTTTTTCCGCGGATGAATTAATCTTTATGGACTTCCTACGTCGTGGGGGCATGCCGGACTCTTACTGGCTAAAACGACCGCAGTGTTCCACCTCTGCCTATGGCCGGGAGTGCGGGATTCGCATAAGCATTCACCGCTGTGAGGCCTTGGGTTTGATTTTCAACTCCAACAAAGTATAATTTTTGGGTTGACAATTCGTTAGTTTTTTTGTGTTCATATTCGTTCAGCCAAAGCCCTTCAAATCTTAACCCCTCTTCCCCTCTTCAGGTCAGGTAAAGCAGAGTAGTGACTGAACAAATATGATTTAGATTTTACCAGCAAGGATTACTCCAAAACTGACCTAATTCTCCCGTACGTAATGTTCACATTTACATGAACGATGATCATGGAGCAAAGGTTGGTAACTGTAGAAGGTTCAACATTATCTGTCAGAATTAGGTAGCACCTATTACGGGTATGGAATAACCCTTTTAGGGATGTACAGTGTACATCGTTTATGACTCCACTTTTAAGGGTTAGGTATTTGAAAGTTTGAGCTGTTTGTAATCTGAAATTAGATTTTGTAGGGTAAAGGGCTTGTTTGAAATCTTTAGTTATAAATACTTTGTATGGAGGTGAGCTTTAAGGCTCCAGAAGCCTGTCATAATTATGAAGCTTTGATCTTGGGATACAACTTTCTATCTCTTCGCATATAACGGATAAAATGAAGCAAAAATTGGCCGGCACTATCAAATCAAATCATCAAATCATTTATTTCTTTGCAAACATGGGTATTTGGCACTTAGATGTTTTTTTTTACATATTAAAGTCCTCCATATTCTACCGTCACATGGGCATGCAAATAATATTCAATTCTACTTTGTATTATAACTTGGAATTGATCCGTACTTTATAAACGTTCAATTAAATTATATTCTTTATTTTTGAAACACAGATTATACATGGTGTAATTTAAATGCTAGTGCTTCTATGTTATGCCATGAAAACCGTACAAATTTAACAATACCTATAAGCAAAGTAGTATTTATTCTAATAAAAAGTACCTATACCACGTTTACATTTTTTGCACCTGCTTTGTTATCTCTTCATCACCTTTGGTTGACTGGTAGAAAATGCCTAAGGCATTAAGTCCGCCTTTGTACGCTTTTGTTGCATAAAGTTTAAATAAATAAATAAATAAATTTTAATCTCGGTCTCAATCAAACAAAAATAGCCTTAGTTACAAAACATTTTGAAACGTTTTTGATATAAAATGTCGTCAAAATAAGACTGATTGCGACTACATTTTTTATAACTTATTAAAATAAAAAAAATAGAATATTAATGTAAACAAATAAAGAAAATTAATCAAAAGAGTGTAATTCTCCCAACTGTTAAAACCGCGATGCCAAAATACGAAGAACTTGTAAAACGATCACTAACCACACAATACTTATATTTAAAACAATGAACTGAAATGTTCTACTAATAAAACAATAAGAAGACAAACGAATGATAAACTCATTTCATCTCATGAAGATGTGACAATTTAAGTGACATTTATCTGAATTCGTATTAGAGTTTAGTCGTTTTTAATAAAATAGAAATGTAGTTTCCGTTTGTCATTGTAAATATACGGGAAGACGTTTTGGACGGAGCCGTAAGGGGACATTTATTGCGTTTAATGTAATTGAGAAAAAAAAATCAAAATGCTTTTGTTGTTATCAAGAACTGCAATGATATTCTTAAAAAAATCATTGTCAGTGAATTTGAGTGAAGTGAGTTTGAGGTGAGCTATCAGTCACTTAGCATCAATGGGATGACAGTTCACCTTAAACTAGCTTCACCGAGGAAGATATTTACAGAATAGTCCAATTACACCATGACTTTGCAAGAATAGGCTAGTTCCTCTAATGTACAGAATTCCATAGCAAGAAAAACACATTGATCTATAAAAAGAATCTTTGAAATCTGACTTCACTGTAAAAAGTTATGTCGAGTGTCGCATGTCACCGCATAGGTAGGTACGTAAGCGCATAAATAAACACGCGATCGACACTCGACGGGTACGCGTCGAATGGAAAACCTCTGTTTTCTTTCGTAGGTTAAAAATCAGCGTCATCTACAGCGTGCACGTCCGAAATCGCCAACCGTACATTTCATTCCTATATCTCAATATAGAAATTCACAACCGTAACACGCAACGTGAACGCAGCGGTGTCGCCGACAAAGAAACCCGTCCGTCCACATGTCAATCACAAAGTTACCGACACGGTATATTTATAGACCATTTCAATTAGCTTTTAACATTCTAGTATAGAATTACCAACTTGCATGACACGTTTGCGTGAAATTGGATTTTGCTAGAAGAATTTTGATGAGAATGTCGTAAGTTCCTTTTACATATTGAAGTTGGGTTAGTTATAATTTTGAGCAATATATTTTTGACAGTTTGTCAAATTATACAGGGTGACTTTTAATTGTTTGTGCATCTTTCAGAGGGTGATAGTACTCATAAATACAAACAAAATTTACTATGGGACAAACTCAGTAATGTGGAAAAAATACTAGATAAATACAAATCTTTTCAAAAATGTATTTCACCACGATCAAAATGTTACTGAGCAGGTGATTTTATTTTTGAACGGAGTTGCTAAACGCTTCTTGAAGTAGGAGTTAATCGGCAGAAATCGTCACGTAAGAAAAAAGTGTTATGCCTCCTCCAGGCGACCTTACCTCTCTCTTTTCTTTTCTTTGTCTCTTTCTACTATATCCGTGTGTTAGGAACTTCGTTTCTTTTGTTTTTATTTTACGGGGTTGGTCAACTCCCTAAACAATTTAAAGTAAATTAAAAGTCAATTACATATGTTATATAAGTACCTGTATTATGTTCCAAGATAATATAAAAAATAAAGTCTATAACATAAATATAGACCTACGCTGTCCCTGCCAATTCAAATAACTTATTAAAACAAATACCTCTTTACATATTAAGTTTACGGAGCTTTTAACGTCCTCAAGTGAGCCCTTTTGAAGGTCTTTTAAACTGATTTCAGCTATTTCGTACATAAATTATTTTATAGCAAGTTTATTTCAAAGGGGCTTACGTCGATTCGTCTTGTAAGAAGACTAAAATACGTCTTGTATAAAGACACAAGCATACTTTTATCGGCTCTGGTAATTTTGGAATAGAATCTGTTTTACGTATTTTAAGAAGTTATGCAGTAATATTTCAATCATAGAACTTCTCTTTCCTTTTGTGGTATATTTCAAGTTGTATATTCACTTTATTTAGTTTTTTCTTGTCAACTGTATAATGCTATAAATAGATGTTATTTGTCAAGATGAAATACAAAAAAATATTATACTTTATTTAGTTAACAAAACATCTCATTTTACAATACCTACCTACGTTGTTTAAAATAAGACTCTTTTGATTTGATGGTTGCGCAATGTTATCTATTAATCATCAAATCATTTTTATATAATTGTTTGACATAATTTTCTTTACAAAACCTTTCAAACTTTCATATTTTTTTCTTCCTAAAACAGTGATCTGTCAGTAGAAAAATCAGCCCTAAGTATTATAATCCTCATTTCATGACCACGCCTGCCTTCTTGTCACATAAAAAACGCGCGTAAACCTTCCATAATAAACTACCCTCCAAAGAAAATATCTCATCCCACACGCCATTGTACACACCGCCTCAGGCATTGCTCACAGTATAAAGACTAGTACAAGCTGTCAAAGAAGCTCCTTCATATATACAGCTTAGATGCTTCAAAAGGCCCGACCCTCCACCGAACGGCTAATGGCCTTCCAACTTTCATAATAAGAGTTTATGTTACAACCTACCCTCTTTAATGACTTAAAATAACAACAAATTTCGATGGCGAAGCAATTTGGAAGTAATTTAGATGACGATAAAGCAACGCTTCGTGTTTTGGACTTGTCTTTTGATTCTTTGATGGGCTCGAACAATTAACCTTGGCTGTTAAGCCTTATCTACTAGCTTCTGTCCGCGACTTCGTCCGCGTGGTCTTTAAGGTTCCGTACCTCAGTCGGCAAAAACGAAACCCTTAGGGTGAGACCAAACGAGCGTAATTTTGTAAGTCGTGAGTCGCAGAATTTCGGTCGCAGAAATTCTGTTGGGATGCCAGACGAGCGCATTTTATTCAGTTACTATCCAACGCTCAGAATAATAAGCCAACGTTTATAGCGGATGTTTGTGTCGTGCGGCGGACCCCTCGCCCCCCGCAAACTCAATTCGGTCCTAATAATGCATGTGAGTCGGCAGACAACTCATTTTGCGTCGCCGTGTGAATCAAATAGGACATTTTTATGAAATCGAATGCAGCAGAATTTCTGCGACCGAAATCCTGCGACTCACGACTCAGAAAATTACGTACGTTTGGCCTCACCCTTATAGGATCACTTCATGGTCTGTCTGACTCTCTGTCTGTCCGTCTGTCAAGACCCTTTTTCTCAGCATCGCGTGATGGTATCATGCTGAAATTAATATCAAATACTTAGGTCTGCTATCCCTTGAAGCAGTGTAAATCAATGCAATCTAAAGATAAGGTCGTTTATTGCGCATATTTTGACGCTCGCTCGGGAATTGAAACCAATAGGGGACTTTCCGTAGATTAAAAAAATTGTATTGCATTTGTATCCCAGATCGGGCTTTTTATTGGGTTTTCCTTCAGGAATTTCTTAGTAGCAGCCTCGGAGTCTGGATTTATGCCCTGTTAATAGCAATAGGCTTGCCCCCTATTTCATGGGACTTCAAAAAATTACTGGCGAAATGTGGTTGCACTAATGGGTACACCTCTGCCAAACCCTTCGGGGATTACAGGCGTGATGTTATGATGATGATTTCTTCATTGTATTAGCTCAATAAGGTACTTTTTTATGTAATTGTGAAAAAAAAACCATAATTGATTATTATTTTTTAATTTGACGAGGTAGCAAAATACCAGATAATTAAGTTTACCAAACCCATATTATTGGTAAACATTATAAACGAAATTTCTAGATAATTTTCAGGTTGAATACAGGCTGACTCGACGGATTATAATTATTTTGGCGTTTACCAATTAAGGTTTGTGTAACTATAATATTTTTAAGCGATAATTGCTGGAAAATTGCAAATTTTTTAAATATCTATAATTGGTATTGTTTATGTGGGATGAATAAGCTATCCTTTTTAGGGTTCCGTATTCTCTATTATGCGGTTTTCATCAATAGAAGAGTGATTTAAGTGGAAGGTTTATGGTCTACATTGCACCCGTGCGACGCTACTTGAGTCACAGACCATCTTTGAGGAATGAAAGCGCACATGAGTCCTACTAGCAATTTTTATTATGAGACCAACTCTGAAATATTAATAAAAAACAGTTGTTCCCTACAAAAATGCAATACACAGTCAAAATGTATGGAAAAACTCTCTCATATTTCAGAGCTTATTTTATTTTACCAGAATATTTTTTTTCTAACCAACCTGCACAGTCTTATAGAAATCAGAAATATTCCTTTACAAACAAAGTTAGTCATGCAAAAAAAATCTAGAAAATGGAAAATAAATCTTTGTCTTTACCCACTGGCTCGTACTTAACCGATTTCTTTCAATATTTTAAATACACCGAAACATTAATTTACTTAACATTCTTAACAAAACACCGATCATAGCGCTTGGATGAAACTTGAACTATTACTGAAGAGGCTTTTTTGTATTTGTTCAGCCGTTTGAAATTCCATGGGCGTAACGCCATGGCGTGGAAAACTTATGTACAAAAAGACTGTCTCGCTGTAAACTTCGAAACAATAGTGAGCAAAAACTATAGTACACTCGAACTAGGTATTTGGTATACAAGCTAAAATGTTCTTCCATCGTCTACACTGCCAATATTAGTTACTAGCTTCTGCCCGCGAGTTTGTCCGCGTCAAAGTTGATTGCTGCATACTAATTATGGACCCCCGTGTAATAGCCTTAGGGGGTGAACTTTGGAAAATCCGTTCTTATCGGACGTCTACTAACTGTAATAAACTACCTCCCTGTCAAATTCATCTTTATACGTCATAATTATGGTTTTCAATATTTCGTGATGACTGAGTGAGTGAGTGACCTTCGCTTTTATTCAGATTATTGTGAACATACGTATTAACTTTACTTGAAAAATCAAACTCAAACCGGGGATTACAGGCGTGATGTTATGTGTAATGTCAAACTCAAACCACAAAATTGATTACCGAATCAGATTTATTTTAAACTAGCGACCCGCCCCGGCTTCGCACGGGTGCAATGTAAATACATAAACCTTTCTCTTGAATCACTCTATCTATTAAAAAAAAACCGCATCAAAATCTGTTGCGTAGTTTTAAAGATCTAAGCATACATAGGGACAGACAGACGGAAGCGACTTTGTTTTATACTATGTAATGATATTTATTATTACAATGCACTTTTGTATTGTCAAGGCGTTATTAAGCCCGAAAGTTGAAGCTAGTTGCTAGTTTTAAACAGCAGTTTTCTATGAAGAAGAACGAGCAAGAAACTCCATGAACAATATTTGAAATCAATATTTTTTTTACAAATTCCTGTCCGAAAGTCTGAAATAGGTATAGATAGGTTCGGTGATAGCCAGGGTCACATGCCTTGTCGAGTCAGCTAATTAGTCAGTATTATTAGCCAACCACGACGGGCGGTAAAATAATTGACTACTCAGCTGAATTATTACTATACAACCCATTTGAACTATGTTGTAAGCGTTACAAAATAGTTTAAATGTAGCTGCAAGTACCTGTATACCAAATTTGTCGTTTGCCTGTACTTGTTCCGGAGCCCCACTTTGTAATCTTAGAGTTAAATAAATCTAAGAAAATGGGTCAGACTTTAAAGTTTCAGCTGTTGTTAATTTTTCATACTTGCAGTGCATATTTCATTGTTAGATTTAGTTCTTATTTGTTGAAGAGTTTTGCGTGGAGTATAGAAGTTGGTAAAGATATTTCAAACTGAATTATTCTAGAGTTGTTTGTTATCCCGACTGAAGTATAGTAGTTATTATTATCTCTTTATTTTGTTGCAGTCAGGAATAAAATATTGATCGACTATACAATAATTTGACTGTAACGCCTGCCGGGGTTGCGGGACGTCTTAACAGGATACCGTGGCCCCGGAACGTAAAGGGCAACAGAAGGAACAGGGTGGTTTTTTAGTCAGTAAAAGTCTGACAGTCCCTTCCGCCCCACCCGGGGCGGAAGGAGTCATTTGATGATTTTTACCACCAAAAAAAAAAAAAGGTACCTACTGAATTCTACCTACTTATTTTACCCTCGTTGGTCTAGTGGTCGCAAAGCGCGTCTAATGAGCGAGTCCATTATATAACATAAACATAACATCACGACTGTAATCCCCGAAGAGTTAGGCAGAGGTGTACCCACAGTACACCCACAATTCGCTAGTTATTTTTATATTCCTCACGCTCTAGGATAGTGCCGGTTTGTCACTCTTGAACGTTACGGGGATTTACAATCATGATTGACTATTTTAACTGCACACTAATAATAGTCCTAAAACACGGAATCAGTAATAAGTAAGTAAATAACTAGTAAATTAAATAATGTCACTGACATAATTATGCGATTCTGACATCCATAGATGAATTGCTGACATATGTCACCCGCACCATCATAGGATACGTATGGAATATAAGTCCCGTGTAATAGGACACAAGAAATGGGTTTTTAGCATGTAGCATTAAATATTGTACGGTAGCACGAAATCCTTCGTGTGCGGGACTTGGCCAAACTCAAAACGTTTGAGCAATGTAAAAAACGTGATATTATATAATACCAGCATCGAAGCCAAACAATAAGTAAAAGCACGTCCCAGATCATTACCTATACCAGTTGCCATACCAAATATTTAACGCGCACAAAATTTGTTTGCCAAATTTTTCCATTTCTCCCCTAAACTGAGGAAACCTTAAAAATGATTCGGTTTATTCCGTTAGCCAGTGTATAAAAAACTTAATATTGAAATTAAGTAGGTATATTTTCAATCACGTGAAGGACGGGGAAACTTCCAAAGTTTTGTAACACTTTGGCAACACTCAAGGGCGTTTTCGTAACAATTCACGTTTTGCTTGGTACGTCTAGAATAATCTATTAATTCCGGTTGTATAGAACAACGGGTCAGCAACAATAGCAGAAAACAGTGGTGGAGAGTCCTTACTGCCCAATTCTGAGGCACTATGTAGAGAGAACGATTCTCTACACATCACCTGCCTCAGACACCTACTTCATTGTTTTGTTTTTATCCTTGTATGTGTACTGCTGACTCTGGTTATAAGGTGTTTTACTAACATGAGGTCTTGGGTTCGATTCCCAGGTCAGGCAAAGTGTTATTGGGTTTTTCCATCAGGAATTTCTCAGTAGCTGCCTTGGAGTCTGGATTTGTGCCCGGTTGATGAGGCTCGCCCCCTATTACATGGGACTTAAACATAACTGGCGAAATGTGGGTGTACTAATGGGTACACCTCTGCCTAACCCTTCGGGGATTACAGGCGTGATGTTATGTTAAATTAATTTAAAAAATTGTTTGTCGTAACAATTCGTCACGTCTGGCTTCTTAGTTGGACTTTTTTTTTGTAAATGTGTACCTATCTGCGGGTTTTTTTTTACGCGGCCCCGTAGTTGTTTTCCTAACTGAATTTATATAAACCTAAGTTACTCCTTAGAACATCGGCTATCTGCCAGTGAAAGTCCCGTCAAATTCGATGAAACCGTTTCAGAGATTAACCGGAAATTGGTTTTTTGGTATAAGGACAGTGTAAACATTCATATTATGCATATAGTAAAAGCTGTTACTTGGTAATCACAAGCAGACACATCGATTTTATTTATTTGTACAGTACCCGGCGATAAATATTGCACATCGACCTTTGGAAAGAGACAATCGGCTAATTTCGGTTTCGTAGAGCGTCATCTCTGTCGCACGAAATACAAACAGTCCGGTATCTATTAGGAGCTGTTAAAACAATTATGATTTGCTTCTTTTGATAATTCTTTTTATTCTTTGTATAAAATACGAAATACGATAAAGGTCGATGTGCAATATTTATCGCCGGGTACTGTATATGGATTACATAAAAGTCCACAATGAAACTCAGCCATAAAAAAATATAAGTCACGTGTTCTAAAGAATTTTACAGCCCCAACAGACTTGCCACCGTCTCTAGTCACCTGTACCCTCTACACATGATTTCCTTATCGAAACTTTATTAGCCAAGTTCAAGTTTATTGTCGAATAAAACTTGGTCGGCCTCTAAAACTTAGACTGCTGTACTTTTATGGGTTCCTGGTAGACAAAGAAAAACGTTAGGAAATTTTGGAAGTAAATTCTCGAATATGGAGTTGATCACGTTTTTGATGTTGCTCCCCTTGATTTCAAGTTTTGGCTCATAATGTTTCATATTGTTTGGAATTCGCAGAAATATGCCTTCGTAGAAATTGGTCATTGCGGCAATATTTATTATAGTATAGTAGATTGGCTGTTTCAACGGCTGTATAATATCAATTTTATTTCGTTGATATGATTTTTATGCTCTAAGGTTACCGGGTTCGGTATCGGGCAAGAGCTGCTGTGACTTTTTCAAGTCATATATGTTATTTCTAAGTGGATCTTGGACATTACTGACCTAGGTGAAGGAAAACATCGTGAGGAAACCTGGACTTGAAATTGTCAATCCGCCTTGAGCAAGCGTGGTGATCAATGCTCGTGTCTTCTCTGTTTGAGATGGGGTTTTTGGTCTGCAGTAAGATAATAGGCTGAGCTGATTTTTTATTGTAGTTTATGGTTTTACAGTCGTGTTACTTTCGAGATAACTTAACTAGTTATAAACTCGGGGGGAGGTCCTCTTGCGACTTTTGCGGCATAACCGTCCTTATGTCACAGAATCGTGAGTAGAATTTCCAGTAATAAAAGCTCTTTCAATTAAAGCGTTTGATGCCGTCTTGCTGCGGCACTGGAGCAGACGGACACTGTCGGTTGTCCTTGTCATACAGTAAATGCTTTACGTGAACATCAAAAAGACTCCGTAAGTTCTTAATCGCCCATGGCCAGCCGTCATACCGGTATGACAGAACAATAGAAAATAAATTGTATCTCATTACGTGGGACTTGAGTAATTAAAACGATACAAATTACAAATAGCGGTAACGTCCAATGACTAAAGCACAAATTGAATTGAACATATAGCGTGAATACTGTATTCTTTATAAACAGTTCACGTCATCCACAAGCCGTTAATGATCTATCCTCAGATAAAAGACTGAATTGTTCCTTTGATATATGATATGATAGTTGCTCTAAACAAAAACTCGTGTACTGGCTTTTCATAGAGAGGTATAGAAAGCAGTACCCACCTTATAAGGAAGCAAGCGAAATATGTCGGAGTAACTCGTTGAATTTTACGAGCGAAGTTTCTATTACTTAAGCTTCTCGATGGCTCGCGAATATCGTCAAAATAAACCGTTATGTGTTTCATTTATGACATTGAGTAATAATGGAATTATACCTAGTGTTGAAAGCCAATTATAGTAAATAAAATCTTACGAAATCTAATCGCAATCTCATCTTACAATCAACATTATAATTTTTTTTCATTAAAATTATTTCTCTGGCTTTTTTTTGTTATTTTCAGTAGAAATAAATAATTTATATGAATTGTAAACATTTTAGTAACAGTATATTGTGTATCTTAACTTATTACTTTGACCATTTGCATGCTTTATTTTCAGGTAGATTACAAGAGATGAAAATGCTTTGAATACCTATTTTTTGTATACCTTCTCCAGGTTGAATCAGGTTCAAGTTCATGTTTCCTCACAGTGTTTTCCTTCACCGACGTCAGTGGATGTTCAAGGTAAACTCAGAAAGTGCATTAGAAAAAGAAAGAAAGTGCATAGAAGAAGTCACAATGGTTAGGAATTTCTCAGTAGGACTCCTTTTACATGGGACTTAAACTTAACTGGCGAAATGTAGATGTTCTAACGGGTACAACTCTGCCTAACCCTTCAGGGATTACTGGCGTGAAGTCACAATGCTACATACCTGTACAGCTTCTTGCTTGAGAGCGGGGCGCCTCACATCAATATCATTACGTTCATTCATTTTGGAACTTCTCCTGCTACCTGAAATAACAGCTTTAATAAACCCCTACTTGCCAGTATTTTGTTGTTTATTTATTTGATTCATTACTTTTTTTTGCTGTTGGCTTGTTTATATTTTCCAAACCGCCGTTCTCGCAGACTGCGTCTCAAAGGACCAGGTTTGAAATGAATGTTTCATTAAGCAATCATGTAAGAAGTAGTCCCATTGCTAATTCCCATATCAGGCAGTTACTTCGTACTAATGTCAACAACTACGCAGCGCCAATTTAACTGTATGTTCGGCAAGTACCGTGGCTGCGGTTTTCAAACTTTTGAGACCTGTGAATAAATTTGGTAATTTGAGACAGGACCGTTGGTTTTACGTTTCAGGTACATCTTTGGTTAGACCACTTTGGGAAAGTTTGTCGAAATAGCGAAGATTTGACGAGGATCTACGTGTTGAAGTGCTTTGGGTTTTCTTTTGAATTGCTCAACGTGGCTTCAGTAATTAATTAAGGGTTTGCAGAAGTTCCTGACTTGCCTCTTATTTGATGTTCTTTTTCCCATACGTCGACTGTCAAAATTTAAAGTATTTTTTTATTATCTTTATTTTAATATTTCATGCTTAAATATTATAATAGTCCCTAACTATAGGAAAACGCTACAGCCTTGAAACACAAAAAGGACGTCAAATCCATTGGTTTCTAAGAAAACTTCAACTATATCTGACTACCCTGCGACGAAAAAAATCTGTTAGGTACAGTCAATAAAAGAGAGGCATTTTTTATTGACTGTACCAAACAGATTTTTTTTAATAACCGATGAAGCATGTTTTTTCTTCGGGGTCTAGAATTATTAACTGAATCCCTGACACAAGTCTTCTTTACTATCATATATGTCCCTTTCACCTACCTATATCTATATTTTTAACACATTAAAATTACATTTCAGTTATTTCTTCCTCTCTAGGACGAAACCCCAATGATTTATGACTCGCAGGCGCACTGAGTATAATTTAATTAAGTGTCATACGCGACACGGTTTAAGATTGGGTGCAAACGTGACGGTTTTATCCTTTAAGCCTTTCGTTTTAGAGATTTTTTTGCTTTGCTTTTTTTGGCTTTCATAAATGTTTTATTTTATATCAGGTAAATCAGTGACGTAGTAGACAATACAAACATTTGTTCCGTACGAGAATGGAACCTGGGACACGCAGCACAGCAATCAATCGCTCAGCTACTGTGCCAACCGTGACGTCATTATTTATATGTACACATTAAGATAAGATAATTCTTTATGATATTAGTCGGTAAATTCCGCATATAATCTACCCTGAATTCCACAATAGGATAACCTGTGTCGTGATGTCCATTGTACATAGTGCCATTTATATGTGCTTAAGGTACTTATTTCACAAAGCTGCAGTAACTTCCCGAACAGACCACTTCATCTTCAGCCATAATACCTCTCTATGCTATTGATACAGACTTGGAACTCATGCGATTCCTGCAATTTGTAACATAAGGCTCATTTACATTTATCTAAAGTGTTCATAATTACTCGTTATTTAGAAAAATGCTATGCCCTACCTTTTTGTGATGGTTTAGGCTTTCATGCATATTGCGGGCTCGATACCGGTTTTTTTAAAATTCATAATAATATGTACTTCCAATTATCTAGCTTCTGCTCGTGATTTCGTTCGAATGGATGACAAGAGCACCATAAAAATAGACTTATGGCACTTAACAATAAAGTAGCTTTCTATCAGTGAAATATTTTTGTACTCGGACCAGTACTTTCAGAGATTACCCCTTACAAACAAACAATTTCACCTCCGTAGAAGCTATTAAGTACAGCTTGTACCCGCGATTTCAGCCGCATAATAGACAAGTACCTATACCTATCATAAAACAAAGCTTTGCCACATTTGACACTAAAATAGCTTCAATAGAATCAGTACTTCCAGTGTTCACCTCATACAGACAAACTTTTACCTCTTAATAATATAAGATTGATTGGCCAATGTAAACAGACCTTTATCCCCTTCAAACACGTAAGGGGAACATATTTGACCGACCGGCCTTTTGGAATCGCAAAGCAATTCGGTTCACTCACAAGGCGCTTCGCTTTGAGCCATATCTCCGGTACAGCGATGTACTACCTAAAGTTCTAAACTATGTTATGGCATAACTTGACTATGGACTACGATAGAATGGTTGATTGATTCAACTTGCTACAGAGCTAAAAGATTTTTACAAATTATTAAACCATTACGCAGGGAGGGGTCGCCCTAGGAAGACCTACACTGACCTTATTGGTGAGGTTCTTGAGAAAGGTCAGATGCGGGGTACTCGTAACCGGCGTGCTTGTATGACGAGATGTATGAACATAGATGAGGCGAAAGGAGTATGTAAGGATCGTAGCAGGTGGCGTTCTGTGGTTACCCCCATGGGAAATAGGCGTGAGTAAACCATTACGACAGCAGCAGCAGCAGTTGGAACTAATAGTTTAACGCAAAATCAGTGTTCTTAAAGCGCTGATGAGACTCTTATTCGCTAATACTCTGAATAATATTATTTCAAATCTTCGACTGCCTCGTTGGTCTAGTGGTCGCAAAGCGCGACTGCTGAGCATGAGATCTTGGGTTTCGATTCCCAGGTCGGGCAAAGTGTTATTGGATTTTTCCATCAGGAATTCCTCAGCAGCAGCCTAGGTGTCGGGATTTGTGCCCGGTTGATAGCAATAGGTGCGCCCCCTTTTACATGGGACTTAAACATAACTGGTGAAATATGGGTGTACTATGAGTACACTTCTGCCTAACCCTTTGGCGATTACAGGCGTGATGTTATGTTATGTAAAATTAAAAGAAAACGCAACGTGTGCGCCTATCCTGATTCATGAGCCGCGTCATGGTGAGACGACGCGCCATAGCAGAAATTAATATTGTGACTATATGCGCCTCGCCTACATATGTGACCATGTTTGTCACTCGCGTAGGGGATTTTTTTATTAAAATCATTTATTTTTTCCGGTACTTCTAAGTCTCTTTAGTGAATTGAAACTTTGATCAAGGTTGCATACATAAACATGACGCTTGTAATCCCCGGTGGGTTAGGCAGAGGTGTACCCATTAGTAGTAGTAGTTAGCATTAGTATTAGTAGATCTTTAAAACTACGCAACAGATTTTGATGCGGTTTTTTTTAATAGATAGAGTGATTCAAGAGGAAGGTTTATGTATTGACATTGCACCCGTGCGAAGCCGGGGCGGGTCGCTAGTTACTTAATAAGTTATATTTTGTTTTGTAACCCTAACAAAATTATTCAAATTATAAACATCATGTAAACTCACAGACTCAAACAACAACATTCATTAACAATGTATTACAAAGCTGTACCAATGGATCTAAGAATATTTATAAATAAAGAAAATAGAGGCGACATAATCGAAGTCTTATTATACCTTTTGGCAGAGTGGTCTAGTACTTAAACATTCGATATAGGCGGTAGTTGCAGTCCTCTACTAATGGACCCGCCTCGTCTACGTTCATACTGCAATACCTTGCAAGTTTCATTACATACAAGCTTCGGCTCGCGACGTTGTCTGCGTAGTATTTTTTACCCGCAATAAGTTGCGTCTTTGGCTTCTGCTCTGCTCTTATAGGCCGTAGCGTGATGTGCTATAGCCTATACTAATCCCTATGAATCTGACTATAATATACAAAAAGACTTTTCCAATTCGTCCGGCAGTTTCAGAGATTAGCGCGTTTAAACGAACAAACAAACAAAAATACTCTTCAGTTTTCAACCGACTTCAAAAAGGAGGAGGTTCTCAATTCAGCGCGTATGTTTCTTTTTTGTATGTATGTTACCTGATTACTCAGCCAATTATGAATAGATTTGGATGATTCTTTTTTTGTTTGAAAGAGTATACTTTCGAATAGGTCCCATAGAAATATTGTCATGATCTGATGATGAACTTCGGAGATATGGAATGGAACTCCTCATAGGGTTACAGCAGCAATATGTTTTATTATATTAGTACTAGCTTCTGCTCGTGACTTCGTCCGTGTAGCTTTTATCATCCCCGTTACGTAACGTCTTTGGTTACTGCTCCGCCCCTGTGGGTCTTAGCGTGATATGATATAACTTTTATTATTCTTCATGAATCTAGCTATCATATACAAAAATATTTTTTCAAATCCGACTATCAGTTTCAAAGATTAGCGCTTTTACACAAACAAAAAACTTTTCAGCTTTATAGTAGTACAATGAGAATTGGATTAGAAATGGAGGCGCTATGGTTATTGTTATTTGCCTCTCGCTTGCACGTGCAATGAAAGAGAAAGAAGGATAGTGGAGTCGGCTTTTCTAATTCAAATGTTTAAGTAAACGGTTTGTGTGAGTACAGCATCACATTGGAATTATCCTAAGTAGGTAGACGAATAGGTACTAATGACGGCATTCAGTCCCAGTTATCTTTTATCGGGTAAAAATTTCTGATCCCCTCGATTAGGGAAAAAATAAAAAAGAACTCTAAAACCACTTAGGTTAATGCTCAACTTGCAATGAGTTGGTCAATTTGTGAAATAAATGTTGACCGTCATTAGTAATACGACCTTTTTTTAATTATTATAGACTACCTTTTGTTTGCGATTTCATCCGCAAGAATTCTGCATCTTAGGGATCTCTATTTTTTTTTTATTTAAAATGTATCCTGTGGTATAAAGGGATAACGTAGCTTCCTATTACCGAGAGAATTTTCAGAATCAAATCATTATTTTCGCAGATTTACGCGTTCAAATAAAGCAACGAACTCTTATAATATTTGTACAGCCAAAGAAAAGATATGTCAGGGTCGTCAGATATACTTGAAGTTTTCTTAGAAATCAATAAATTTTTCAAATGTAATTTTATTTAAAAAGTAGATAATAAACAGTTCATTAATTAATTTAGGTTTCAATCGAAGACATCCATCGGTTTCTGAGAAAACTTCAACTATATCTGACGACCCTGGATACCTCTCTTTGTTGACCTTAGATACTGTTTATCGCCGAAAACTTTGTGTAACAAATCGTCTGGAACAGGTAAACCGCCGTGATTGGGTGACATAATTTTATTATCAACAACCAATCACAGCAGTTTACGCGCATTTGACAATTTGCCACATTAATTTTTCGTTCGAAAAACCTAGAGCAAATGATTTGAATTGCTACAAGTGTACTACCAGATTTGAATAGTCTTCAAACCGCAACGATCAAACACGGAACAAATCCATGCTTATTTACATTCCGACTTTTTCATTACCATCTGTTGTTTCAGAGTTGAGTTATGCAAGAATATTCCGGTATAATACAAAGCCCGCCTACACTGACCAGGGAATTAAAAGCAGAGTGGTTTATCCTTTTATCGTACTGCACCATGCCGAGCCACTCAGAGGTTTTTGCAAGTGGCCGGTATAGCGGTAGTACCTAGTAGTTCCGACGACTGAAACTGTGCTTTACAAGTGCCTTATTAAGTATAAAATTTGATTGTAATGTGAAATATTGCGTATAATTAGGAGGCCCGTAGTAATGTGAATTTTTCAATTGATATGTAGGTTTCTCTCTAATTTTATCTTGGACATCACTGACATCGGTTGAGGATAATAATTTACAAGAAAATGTAAATAATTTTGATTCAAGTAAGCTTTTTTTTATGCTTATAATTTCAATTTCATCATTACACTTTTATTGTAAACTTTTACCTGAGGAATTTGTTAATTGTTTTATTTGATTTATTTTTGTCTCACTCTACAACCACAAACTAAGTTAGCAATGCCATACATTCATTGTTAACGCAGATACTACAAAATGCAAACAAAAGACGCCACAAAAAAGTTTCAATTCTAAAAAACCTTGGCTTTGCCGACACGCACACATTTTATGTGCGTCAGTAGTTTGGAATGAGCTAAGCCAATCACGGCACGAGCCTACTGCTAGGCTTACTGCTGCGACTGTCAATGTCGCTCCTTTACGTAGTTCTTTACTGCAACCTACGTCTCTAAAGATACCAAAAACTGAACCTAAAAGGCAACTTTAAATTAATTAGTGTCCTTTTCCAAGATTGCAGATGTTAAATTGTAATCGTATATTAGCTCAAGTGGTGCTTGAGTGTAATAGCGTTGTAAGTGAACGAGCGAAGTGGAAACTTTTCATGCTATTATATATTTTTTTAAAGTGTTTTTCTGCATAAAGCGTTATCTCGGCCGGAGTGCCTGTTCCGTTTTAAGAAGGTTGCACAAGTTGGATGTTTTTTGTTCAAGAGATTTTTCGCTGAGATTTTTTTCCGCTGTTGAATTGAATTTGGTTTCCGTTTCGTTGGTTTTAAGTTAGTAAATAAGAAGTGATTTTAACTTTTGTGAAGGAAATAAAAGCGATTTTACGTGAGTTTTTTACGCAGTGCCTGTGTTTTTTCCGTTACACAGACCAAACAATAAAGTTTATTTTGAAAAAATTCACACGTCTTTTGTAGCTGTATCAATTTTTTTTTCAAATGGGTGTAAAAATACACCTAACGAAGCCGAAAGATTCATGTTCTTACCATCATTACGAATTTAAAAAAAAAATATTATTACTAAACTTTAAACATCCTCATGACATCTGTGTGTTGTATACACCCATAAGCATAATATTAGGTATGCGAGTGTTTATTCGAAAATGATGTTTCTCACTAAAACTTAAAGTCGTTTTCCAGCAATAATACCTAGGTACTCAATGTTACTTAGTTTTGATGGGCAGTATGTATGTCATTAAGTCATTAAGGTCTAATTTTTCAATCGTCAGATAACTTTTAACGGAGGGATAAATATGGCGGTTTGACAGCTTTTCTATAGAAAATATGTCAAACTGTCATATTTATTCGTTGGATAAAAGTTATCTGTCTATTGAAAAATCAGCCCTAAGTCTGCCTTTGTACAATGTATTTTTTTTACCTGTGCACAAAGTTTAAATACATAAATAGTCATGAATGACTACGTGATACGTATCGTCTTTTGCAACCCGTATTTTGCCTCCGATCACTAACATACCTGCAGTCAAATCTACACTATGTAACAAAAACCATGTCCGATCCAATAAAGGCGTATTCCTGGTTCAACATACGTGCTAGAAAAAATTGTTATAAAAATGTAACTCATAACAACCAAAAGTTATTGATTTTTTATTTTTATAATCCATGCGAAATTTAACACTGAATATGGCAAATTTTCATAAGTTGACAACACTCCACCCGCCGACAAAATCAAAACAAAAAACTGTAGAGGTGAACTTTGTCGTGCGATCAGTGTTGCCGTTGATCAGTTTTTATTTTTTATTTTAATTTAATTATATTCACTGGGGAAAAATAATAATCTCAAATCCATTAAATGGTTACGTGTAAGTGTACGCAGTACGATGCCGAATAATACCCTTAAGGATCGGACAGGGTTTTTGTTACATGCTGTATATGCTATATATATGCCTATCAATGAGAACTTTGACTCTTGATCGACCAATTAAAAAAATCATGAAAAATGATCTTCTCGTAGCCAAGTTAGAACAAGCAAGCTAAGTGAAAATATTTCATAGCGATAGCATAATCGGTCCTACGAAGTGATTATCGGTGGTATAATTACTGGCAGTAATCGTTGGTCACCCCACTATATGGGATTTAATGGTGACGTTTGGTATATTCCGGGAATATTGTATGAGGGCTTACATTGGCTTTTTAATATGTATTTCATACTAGCTTCTGCCCGCGCCTTCGCCCGCGTAAAAAGCTATTGCTGCTACTGAAAAATCTCTGATGGGAAAACTCAATAACACTTTGCCCGACCTGGGAATTGAACCCAAGACCTCATGCCATGCTCATGTGTATGATCAATTGATCATACATCGATATAAAAGTCAATATTGCCAGTATTCTAGTTGCCCACCTCTCACATTTGGCGTAAATACAGTGTGTTTGTTTAATGCTCTGCGTCGTTGCTCGTTACAATCCGTATTAGTATCATACAGGGGGGAGTATTGTGTTGATAACCGAATTGCTAAGTGGTTTGGTGTTTGATTTATTGTTATTCTACTAACTGTACTAGACGAAGTACCTACTTATGTCAGTAATGAAATACAGAAATGTTCTATCAAGTTTAGCCGCATATCGTGGCGTTCAAATTGGAAAGGAAAGATCTTAAGGAAACTTTTTTTTTGTTAAATTGTAATAAGCATCAAAACAGCGTGTTTTCACATAAAACAGTTAATTTGTATTGAAATATAAACTATAAATTCACAGCTATATTAAATTACAAATTATCCAAGCAAATAACACGAAATACTAACAAAACTAAGGGAAATTCCGTCGTAAATTAATAATTATTTCAGTGGCAACACTTAATAATAATAGCGAACGACTGTTTCTGTAATTGTAGCGTATAGCTGCCACTATAAATATTATAGTTGTTTTATGGCGGGTTGGCCATATGAAAATATCGTGAGTAATCTGAATGAATCGTTTTCTTTAATGGGCTTTTTGTGGGGCATTTTCAGAGTGTGGAAAATTATTTAGTGGTAGGTAGGTATGTACTTAAGTTAATTGATTCTGATCAATACAGCTGTGTTATTTACTGCTATAGAGACTTTGGCTGATTTAGCCCTAATAAAACCGGCGGTTTTTTTTTCAGTTTTATTATATCAGTATAGATTTATAAAACGACACAACAATGACATAAAGATAAACTGTAATTCACAAGCCAGCTTCTCAAAAATTCACATTAAACATTAGAAATAAAGTACCCAATGTAAAATCAAACGTTTGCTGTCAAAACTGACATGAATTAATGGTACCTACAGTAGGCACACGTTAATAAACTGTAAACATTCGCCATTACATTCACGATAATGTTTAGGCATCAGCCAATCAAATCGATCTATCAAAGTTCGATGCTTTGACTTGCTCCCGGGTTACGTCACAACACTATTTTGTAGCTTCCGTTGCCAGAGTAGGTAGTATACCTTCTTTAGATCATTGAACTTTGTATTTAAGAGTTATCTCACACAACAATTGGCTCTTGCACATGCTGCATTTTGCGTTTCCATTACCTACTTACACTTAGTAGCGAGCCCTGTTTCTAAGAAAACTTCAACTATATCTGACGACCCTGCACACATATCTCTTTTGTTGATTGTACCTAGCAACAACAATGTTCGTAGCGAAGAGCCTAAACATGAATCAGACAAAGAGCATAAAATATCTATCCAATAAATATTTCCATTACTAAAAACCAATGAACATAATTCAACAACTGGACTCGTATCTTCAATTTATTCTTCAGATGTACCAAGCTGATTTTTCTTCAGGGATTTGCTCCGACATCTGCAATGCTGCTCGCCCCCACACGAATTTACCGTGAGCGTTGTACGTGGGTGTGTTAAGACGTGTACCTATTATTCTTCTGAAACTATAGTTCCATACGATTTCCGTATTTTTTAAAACGTTTGTATTGTTATCTCAGTCTCAACCTCTAATTTACTTTCATTTTTGACATTGATTGACACTGAGATGAAATTGCGATTAGGTTTTTTAGTTTTCGAACGAAATAATGTCACAAATTGTTATTTACGCGGGAGCAGTTGTGATTGGATGTCCAAATTATTAACAACCAATCACAGCAGTTTACGTGCGCTTGACAATTTGGCAAACACCAACAATGCAATTAATTGACACACTTTTTATGACTTATTAAAAAGCGTTTCTCCTGTAGATTTTGTATGGCAATTGTAAACTATGACATCACTTATTTGACAAGTCAATTGATAAACTATTAATCGATTTCAAAGTCATAGAAAATCTAATTCCACTGTTAATCGAAAATTAAACTTTTGTTAATCGAAAAAAAAATTGGGTTTTTAGGGCTAAAACAAAATGTTTTTTTTTTTAAGTTATGTCTTGGAATTATTGGTGTCAAAAACTCAATTTGCCATATTCATATTTCTTTCGATAACTTGAAGATAGTATCTTTCAATCTGTTTGCCTAAATGAAACAAAATGTCAGGTGCTTAAAGTATAATTCTACCCCATTTCAAAGGTCCCACTAAAGCAGAGGTTTTAGATAACGCAGGATAAGCAGGTGCTTGTCATTCTGCTCAGGTTGTAAGTCTACTAAAGGAAATTGGCCATTAGTTTCCGTTGACACTACAATGCCGATACAGCGCCACACTCGGCGCTTTCTCGCTCCGATTCAATTCAGAATATTTGTCGGGAACTATTCCAATTTCATCTACATCCACAATAACATTATAAAATGTGAAGTAACTCTGTCTGATTTTGAAAGGGTTTTTCATGGAATTCTTGCTCGTTCACCTCCATAGTAACCTAGTGTTTGGAACAAGAAATTAGCTTTGATTTTTTGATTGACTGACTCCCTGACAATAATTCAGAAGTGCTTATTGTAAATGATTTATTTGAAATAAATGTTTTGAGTTAAAGTAATCTTTGACAAAGAGGTAGCTATTGTAATCTGGATAAGTATATAGGCTACGTTTGAATTCGCGAATAGGTACTTCTTCATTGGTATAAAATTAAGTTTCTCAGTAAGACCTCAATTTTAATTATTCGGAACTTTCTAATCAAAACCTAACTAAAGACCAAAGATCTGCTCTTTTCCTTTATTTGTCGTGAACTAATTCTTTTTGTTTGCTTTCAGTGTTATTGGATTTTTCCATTAAGAATTTCTCAGTAGCAGCCCTGAGAGTCTGGATTTCTGCCCAGTTGATAGCAATAGGCTCGCCCCCTATTGAATGGGGCTTAAAAAACATAAACGGCGAAATGTGGGTATACTAATGGGTACACCTCTGCTTAACTCTTCGGGAATTACAGGCGCGAATTAAAAAAGAGATGGTTTTTTTTTCGTAACTTACCGTTATCCCTAAAATATTTGGTACTATCCCATTCTTATTTCGCTATTATTCTTCCAAAAAAATACATTACAGGCCACTAAAAACATTATAACACACTTCGAGTCGAAAAAACTGAATTTATACCATCGTTTGGTCACGATAAAATGCACCTGTTCGCCTCTGCCGATCCTAATATTATAAACAGATTTCCGATCGACATACTCGTTATATTTACACACCTAGTAATGGATTCTGTGCTCTACTTCCTTTGAAATATGATTGGTTTTTAATAGAGATGAGATGCATGCTATTATTGGGCGTTTGAGTTGGTAAGTAACCAGTGAGTTTTGTGGGTTCATTTGCACGTGACTTTGAGGTATTACAAAGTTTTACATTTACTGTTCGATGAAGTGTTTCTTGTTTGAATTTTATCGACTTACTAATGGCTCCGTTTTTTTCTTTTCAGGTACGAAACCATAGAAATGTTGTAAGTAGAAATGTCAACTCTTATTAAGAAATAAATTCCGGATAACAAGTTGTAATTTAAAGGTTATTCCTTTCCCTAAAACATTTTCTTTTAAAGCTTGATGTTTCTGCAATAAAAAAATACCTACTGTATGGCTTTTTAAGTACTTGAGTAGTACTGTACTGTGTACTGCTGCTTGAACCATGTTTTAATAGTTTATTGACCTAGATTTTAAATAATCATAAGCGAATACTTACAGTCAGTCGGCAGGACTGAACGGAGATTTTTGTATAACAGATGGCAATTAATTAATTAAGTCAGTCAGGGTTTCTGTTGTATATAGTTGGAACCCCAACCAGTACAGTGACCCCATCAGGCTCACAAAAATACACATAAGATCACGCCTATAATGCCCGAAGGGTTAGACAGAGATATACCCATTAGTGCACCCATATTTCTCCAGTTATGTTTAAATCCCATGTAATAGGGGGCGAGCCTGTTGCCATCAACCGGGCACAAATCCAGACTCCGAAGTTACTGAGAAACTTCTGATGGAAAAATCCAATTATACTTTGCTCGACCTGGGAATCGAGCCCAATACCTCATGCTCAGCAGTCGCGCTTTGCAACCACTAGACCAACGAGGCAGTCTTACGGTCAAAAATACACTTGGAAAGTAAACAAACAACCCAAGAGAAAACGCATGCTCTTTTCTTATCCCATTTTCAGCTTAGGTTCCAAACAGGAGCTTGGCGTGAACAAACACCGTCATCCAATCAGAAACCTATCTCATATTTAACATCGAATTTAGAGCGGGATTTTAAACATGTCCCGCCTTCCTGGTTAGCAGTAAAACTGTCGTAAAATAGTCTGACATGTCGCCTCTAGCCTACAGAAGCAGAGGTGGCCAACATTTTTACATGTTTGTAACTCTGTAGGTGGCTGAAAGAAATATCTTCTAAGTTTGGTTGCATTTGAACTATTACTTACATTGGCTTTGCTATGAACTGATGAGGCTAATACTTATCATGATAACCAGAAGTCTCTTCTCTTCTCTTCTTTAACTTTTTTTTGTTACTATTATAAACGCGAAAGTGTGTAAGATTGAATTGATGGATATATGTTTGTGACTCTTTCACGCTTAAACTGTTAAAGGGAATTTGACACGCATATAGATATTGATCTAGCCTAATACGTAGGATAATTTTTATCTCCTTTTTATGTTCGTGTAGGATAATTTAGGGGTAGTAAAATAAAGTATAAAAAATACAAGGCTTATTTGAAAACGGGCTTTTAAAAGCTTGTTCTGCGATTACTATCTACATTGGTCACCTTGGTTAATTAAACTACAGTAAAGTAAAGCGGGGAACTTTGCTTAGGGCACTGTTTCGCAAGAGCAAACATTTCCATTGACCTCTCAAAAGACCTAAAGTTTTCTATCCCTGGATGATACTATCTGTAAACGGGGACAGTGTTAGAAACCTCATTCCGTTATCTTGTTTATTTTGTTCCCAGTACGAATTGAATTTTCGGTGGAATTGAAAACAGGTGGGGTTTTAAAAGTAAAACCCTTTGACCTTGATGTGATTTTTACTGGATAGGAGGAATAATAATAGAAAGAATATACTTTGTTGACTAAACTCTTTATTTGTATTTGTTGAAGAGTGAATTTGTGTAAAGAATGGTAGGTATGAATTCCAGCGATATTATACACGATGGAATGGACATTATGACTTTTTATTATATAGATTTTCAGAACATGATACTAAACACACGAACATACGGTATATTTTTATCGCTTATGAAAAAAAATTGCACATATATAGGTATCTAAGTTCTGATTTTTTTCATAAAAATCAACATAAACACAAGTACTGGGATGTATTTTTTTATTTTGCTTTTTTGTACATTTTCGATGTTTTTTACAAGAACGCGCTCTTACATAATTTATTTCGTTTTTCTTTATTTTCATTTGTAAAAATTAATTATCTTTCATATTAAAACCATGCAGGTTGGCGCTTAGATTGGCGAACATGGCGTAAAGTGGCAACGTCTTTCAACAATAAACAACAATCTGTATGAGCTTAAAACGAACAGAATAACGCTTTAAACTTTCAAAGTACTAGAAGAAACAGTTTTCTTAGAAAATGGATAGAAACCATAAATTGATCTTAAACATGCAACTTATTTAAAGTCTTAGGTACATAAGAAAAGATAAAATACAAAATTGCTTGTAAAGTTACCGCAATACATCAAAACTTGATGTATGCAATGCGTTCAATGAACTTGAAGTTGACGTTTGATATAAACTATTAAATGAATCATTGAAATTAGACTGTATAGGGATTCTACACGAGACTAGTGGTCTAGCCGTCTAAGAACATTCACCTATTCTAGGGCTGTCCTGAGATTATTGAAGTAAAAACTTTTCTAGTCGCGTTCGACGATTTTTGGTAGGGGCAAAACTTATGGTTTTACGTCACTGACATGCAAAAGTGACGTGTTGCGACGCACAGCGGTCTGTGTACACGTATTAAGATTTAAGTTTTCATTTCTATTGGCAGTCCCCATGATTATCTATATTTTTTTTGTTTACTTCATTTTGTGTGTCAACATGTGATAAAAAAAGCTCTGACTTACTACACAAGCTAGTAGATGTGACATTGACTGATATTTTGTCAATGAAGTAACATTTAGTACGGCTAGTTGTTTCTTTCATTCTTTCTTTATCGTGTAGGCAGTAAGGTCTTACGACCCCACACACCCTAGACAATATTATAATACGCATAATATATTATATTTATTTCATTTATAATATGCATTGGGTAGACAGAAACCCAATCAAGATTACATGTAACAATCACCCTTATACACAAAATCCCTGAATAGATACACAAATTATTATGGATAACTATTTCGTACATCCATACCTGCGTAAGCTAATGGGATGCAGTCACCTCCTTCTGCGAAGCAGTAATGCTAGCGAAGGAGGAGGCGGGCCGCGTGAGGGAGAGAACAACACCCTCCACCTCACGCCCCAGCCGCCGCGGGAGACGCCCAGGGCGTCGGACGTCGCGAGGCGACATCCGGCCACCGTAGGCGCGGGCTTGCGGACGGCGAGTAATGGGTAGCTCGCCGTCCGATCAAGGACCATGCCCGGGTCGACGGCGCGTTCTGTTCGCGCGCGCCTCAAAGAGCTGTCAGCACAGGGACGGGGCCCCCCAACGGGGCCAAACGCCTGCCGGGGTTGCGGGACGTCTTAACAGGATACCGTGGCCCCGGAACGTAAAGGGCAACAGAAGGAACAGGGTGGTTTTTTAGTCAGTAAAAGTCTGACAGTCCCTTCTGCCCCGCCCAGGACGGAAGGACTCATTTGATGATTTTTACCACCTCAAAAAAAAAAAAAAAAAAAAAAAAAAAAGCTCCCCACTACTGACGCTTGTCAAGTCTCATCATTCGCGGCGCGTATTGTACAGGGACCAACACAAACGAAACACCAAACTCAAATAAAAACCTCAAGCCCCTGCAAGAGATATCTACTTAAAGTTCATCAAAACTGTACCAGTCCAAAATTAGATTTCCCGTATCAAAGTGGCATTGAACAAAACGCTTGAAATTCAAACCTGCTCAAAAAGGTCAGGGTTTAAAGAATCTATTTCGGTGTAATTGGATTCGTACTTGAAAGAAATTATTAGGAGTTTAAAACGAACTTCGTTTCCCACGAAGCTGGAGAGAACGTTTTCCTAATTCCTTTTTTCTTGTTCGGAATAATTTGAAGTTTTAAATAATTTCTTTGTTTTTTTTATATGCATCAATTTTGGATTTAGATTCTGCTTGATCACTTTATAAAAACGTTTTCATAAAGTCTCACAAAGTTTCAAAATAACACTTTTGGACTTTGTAACATTAAACGCGTTAGGTACTTGCCTAACGCTTTTAGAAAAAAAATAATGTGTGTGCAAGATATTGAGTAAAAATATATATCTCTAAAAACAATATTGTTCCACTGCAGGGCGAAGGCCTCTTTCCATTTTCCACACAGAGAAAGCACGAGCGTTGATAACCATGCATACTCAAGGCGGATTTGCGATTTTAGACTTATACTGATATAAGACCTGGTTTCCTCACGATGTTTTCCTTCACCGATAATATTATCATATGTGTTATATCAACAAAAATCAATTATCATTAATTTAGTTCAAGATCAGTGATCCAAGAGATGTGAGACAACCCTAAAAAGCTGGCCACAGCACGGAGTAGATTTCACTCTGCCCTCCCAGCTTGTAACTAATGAATAAAGAGGGTTACATGTTAATAAGTTTTAAGATTTTATCGCGTACAAGATACTTCGGAGTTTTTCTATTACAAGATTTCCTTCTAATTGCGAGGTTGCACAGAGTTGTGGCTTCAGTAATTGTGTTAGGTCTTGTATTGTAGAAGTTTTGTTTAGCTTCTTAGGCTATAAATATTCTTCTCACAATGTGCTCTGTAGGAACCCAACTTTAAGAACTTTTGTACTCGGAGGCGCGAGGTAGTATTTAACTAGTATCTTTGCTCCAAAAATCCGTTTACGATTTATTTCATCAACCGCTTCATATTTTCCGATATGTTTTTTCTAGAATTGTCGGAGAAATAAAATGAAACTACCTTTACAAAACAGACAAGATTATTGAATTAAACAATAATTACTAAAATATCTCAAACTAAACTCAAATAACTCAAATATCCAAAGCAGATCTCAGCTATGTTTTAATACTTTGTTTATGACTTGTACATATTTAATATAAATAAGAATGGATATTTATAATTTTATTTATGGAGTCCATATACTTAAGTTATATACCAATATGCTTTAGATTTAAGCCTTATATAACATCTTTTATACATATTATGGTATGCAAATAAATGAATTTAGCAAGACCTCAAAACAATACCGCAGTACACAAAACAACAGCTGAGCTATTTTAAATACAATACCAAGATCCAAACAATTTTAAAGACGGTCTCAAAGTCTCATAACTTTCGTTGTTCACTGTTCATTTCAGAAATTGGATAACTACTGGAGTAAGCTACAATTAAGTCAATTCATTTCAATTGTCCGTCTTCAATGGCAACAGTTTGTTAGTTTTAGTGCTATCTACGTTTCGTGGAGTATCATTAAACGTACCTATTTGGGGTAATTGTTTTTGGGGGAGAGGTACTGTGGAATATTGTTCACTTTGCTAGATGGATCGGGGGTCGTAGAATTTGATAGCGATCACACTTGTACTATTATAGGTGAATGCTGTTTTTTCTTACTCCTCCTGTGTTCTTGTCTATTGCGGAATCGAAGACAGTTGAATCGTTTCTCAGAGACTTCAGTGTCTTGGCGCTTTTCTTGTGGTCGCCACTGTTGATTCTAGCTTGTAGCAGTAGTGGGAAATAGTGCAGTGGGCTTGTTCCAATAAAAAAGGGGAATGCTTATTTCACAGGTGGTGAGAGAAATCGTGTAGGTTAAGCTTGTTGGACAGTAATAATACCCACTATTTTTATTAGAAAATTAAAATCTGTAGTAGTTTTACATGAAAAAAGATAACGATGAATTTGAAATTGAATATTAAAAAACCTTGATTAGCATTCAAACTCTACACATAGAAGCGATGGCTGGTTATGAAACGTTGACCATCAATTTCAAAACAAAAAAATATTCATACATCGTCGCACCTTTGTCAACAATATAAGTATGTTAAGCTCTCAGGTCACTTACCCTAAAACTAGACCCGAGAAATGGCAACAAAAATACCTTAGTAATCCTATAAGTAATATGAAATATCCGGCCAGTTTTTACTCTACAGTTTAAAGTTTGGTAGTGCCTTAACTTGAGGAAGACCAACCTCATCTTAATAAATTCCTTTGACACTGGTATTTCTCATGATTGGACTTGCAGATTTTTGCCAAGTGGACTCTTGATTTTCGCTTTAACATAGTTGACTGAAAAACAAGAAATGTTTGCAAAACATCGGGCATTTGGAACGCAAATTTTAAATATTTCAGCAGAAAATTTAGAGGAAATGCTAAAATGCAAAAATCTGAGTTGTGGCCTTTTATTGAACGGATGAATACCGCGACTGATTGAGTCTAGGCTATTGAAAACCAAGTACCAGAGACCAAATACTTACTAAATACTTAATTAGGTAACAAGTACGTACTTACTCGTACCATCGGGTAACCAGTACTTACTATCAAGTACCATCAGGTACAAAGTACTTTTACACATTTGGTGTCATATCGATACTTTTCGATATTTTGAGGACCAAGTTCTGGTCCGCTCTTCAAGCGTTGATTCTGCTCAGAATGAGCGATATGGTAGTCCATCATACATTTATTTGGAGCACCATTTAGATTTACACAACTGAAAAAAAAATTGAGATGTTATTCCTAAATTTTATATAATGCTAGGAATGAGTAAAATACAAATATTATTCCACATCGAACTAAATAAAGGTCAAAGAGGGGCAATATCGAACGTGGAACATACCAAAGCTTTCCACCAGATCACATTCCATTACTCCTCTTCATTCTGCCGTCCATGTAAACCCGGATACATAAAGTTTTTCCGTAGACTGTTTCCACCGAAGGTCCCGGCTTATCTGCGGGGCGTTCGAACGTATGTAGTGCTCATAAAACTGGTTTATGTGTGACCGCAACCGTCTGTACTACATAGATGATGTCTTAGTATTGTTTTATGATTTCTGGTGCTATTTTGTTTGATGTTACGTTTGTTGTATTTTGTTTTAATTTGTTCAGTGTTGTTTTTGTTCTTGTTTTTGTGTTTGCAGCCGTCTCTTACTTAAGGACTTGCCTATTTATAATACTGGAGTATATTCGTTGTGTACAGATTCGGAGTAAATAATCTCATTCGCTGGTTTAAATATATTTGAATATTATACTCTGCAATGCATCCTCTCTTTTTTATTTTAGTTGGATAAAGTGAAGTTTACATTTTTTGACATAATAGCATACATTTTCTGACTGATTTATCATTATACATTCCGATAAATTCGGTGACGCCGTTAATCCCAAACTAATTTATATAATGGCCACAGGGAATCGGTATTTCAGTACTTAACCGGAATGGGACTAAGTATGGAATGTGGAGGGACGGTGAAAGTAATTACGGCATTTAAAACGATTCCAATAATAAAATCGATTGTTTTATTTAAAACAGATACCACACGAAGAGAGATGTTATCATGGTTTGTTAAAATAATACCCAATTTCTTTGATACATCCAGCGATATCTCATAAAAATCTTCTTAGCATTTATTTATTTTACTTTAATTACAACGGTTCAAACCAATTACAATAATTAAAGACGCGATACTGAAAACATACGAGAGAAAAAGAACACGCGAATATAGATTTTGAAACTTAAGTTCTTTATGTACTCATTTCTTTCAGAAATTCGTCTTAACGTGGTTTCACACTGATGAGGCGAAGAGTGTCGCCTAATCAGTGTGAAACCACGTTAAGAAGAATTCATATTGCTTCATAAATAGTTTTAGAGATTTTTATCTGTGCCTTCTGCTTGTCAAACATCAAAAAGAGAGAGAGAGAGAGAGAGAGAGCACATTACAAAACATGGCACGTCAAGATAACCTCCACCTTACGCTTACACCTTTCCTATATAACTTCCAAAACGTGCTCCACTTGCCCCCTAACGACCCATAACCCGAAAACACCCGAACACTCCCGATGCATCGTTTTCATTACCATCAAAAGGGACCCACCTATCGCGATTGGCTCAACAAACGTCTTTGATCTGCGTTTTGTAATGAATAGGTGTTGCGTGCCGCAGACGATACCTATCTTAGATTGTAAAGCGTATTCTCGGTATTAAAATAGAATTAATCTGATTTCTGTGGGCAGAAATAATTAGCGATTTATTCTTGTCCTAACGACAAAGTTTGTGAGCACGCTACGACCTACGGGAGCGGAGCAGTAACCAAAGACGCGGGTGTAACCGCGGCGAACAGCTAGTATAGATATATTAGTTACAAGCTTGTATTTACTTTCACCTGTCCCGGTGTCTGTCGCTGTTCAAATCTTACAAGTTCTTTCCAATGTTCCATTGAGCTGAAATTTTGCGTTAATGTGCAATTTTCATGACAATGCAATATAATGATGTCACAGAACTGATCTAACTATGGAGCCGAAAAGTGGCCATATATACTCGATCAAATCATACAAGTTAAATTTGACCCACTAATGCAATATGAATATCTTTTACAAGTTGCTTTGGATTCTGTCAAAGCATTCATTCATTTAGGTATAAATAGCTCTTCGATCGATTCTTTTGTAGCTAGTGTGTTGACCTATGATAACGTTAACCAAACTTAGACGCTTGTCATATCGTATAATGCCAAAGGCGTCGACAATATTGATATATCAACAACGTAAAAACAAGCTAGATTCATAGCTAAGTAACAAATAATAATATCACTCTATTATTATCCAACTGTAGGGTAAAGGCCTTTTCTTATACGGAAAAAGCACGAGCATTGATTTCACACCGCATTCCGCGGCCATTGTTACAAACCCGTAAAAATATGAGTGTAAACTTGAAATAATAATAAATAATCGATCACCGTGCTTGCCCAAGGTGGATTGGCGTATGTGGGTGTACTAATGGGTACACCTCTGCCTAACCCTTCGGGGATTACAAGCCTCATGTTTATGTTATAATATGAAGTTTCTACTAGACTGTTATCTAAAGATTACCAACACCCACCCCGTTATCAGAAATTCTAAATGTCACACACATATTCCGCAAATTACACAAACACATATCCAAGTGACATTGGAATCTTCGCAATCGCGTTATCCTAATACACCGTGAACTGTTTAATTACTAACGTAACAATTAGTTGATCTACTTCTACATAATAGAAGTCCCGTCTATCCGTGACAGGTGACAGGCTGTAACAGGGAATCTTACTTACTATTACATGACTCACTCACGCCTTTTTCCCATGGGGCTAGGCAGAAACTATAAAACGCCAGTAATTATACTCCTTTCCCTCGTTGACGTTTATACATACGAGTACTACGCACCTAACCATTTTGAAGTACCTCACCAATAAGGTCAGTGTAGGTTTTCTTAGGGCGTCTCCTCCCTGCGTCGCCACTTACATCTGCCATATGAATTCCCTTTGTTAACCGCCTTTCACTCACCCTCTCAACATGACCGAACCATCTATTATATGTTTGTTACTTACTTACTCCAGAACGATTGAATGGATCTGGATGAAGTTTAGCACAAATTTTTTTTTTGCAAAAAAAAATTTTATTTGTTAATTTTTAGTGACATATTTTTGTCCGATTTCGATAAAATTTTCATGGGACCATTTTTGAAATCGGTTGGCAAGCGACGGAGTTAAGCGCGAACAAACCTAAAAAAATACAAACATCCGAATTGAGAACCTCCTTCTTTTTTAGAAGTCGGTTAAAAATACAAACATCCGAATTGAGAACCTCCTTCTTTTTTAGAAGTCGGTTAAAAATAGATTATAGTCTATAATAGCACTGTTACTTTTTATCCCGAAAAAAATGTATGATTCCCGTGGGATAATACATATTATATCAACTTTGACGCGTACGGAGTCGGGGGCAGAAGCTAGTGCTATGTATGAATAAAAATACCGTCCTATTATTGTCCCATTGCAGGGCCGAGGCCTCTTCCCATACAGTGAAGTGATGAGCGTTGTAAGTGTTAAGGTTTATGATTCTTGTGGGAAAAATAAATTAATTTTTTTTTTTTAAATGTAAAAAAGTAATTATCTCCAAATATAATTGTAACTATATTCTATAATTCTTATTTTAATTTAATTCAATTTAATTCGTAATTTATAATTAGTTATCTTGTTGTAAAATGATAAATTTTAATTTTGTTTTAATAACTTTAATTATAATAAATTTTGTTTTAATACTATGTTGCTATGCCCTAACAGGGTCCATAATTGTACTTTAGCTTTAAGCCTTATACATATCATCTGTAAAATAGACATTATGGTATGCAAATAAATGAATATGAATATGAATATGAATAAATTGAGAATTCTGTTGCACAATAATTGTATTCGTTACATTTCAAAAAGATGTTGACAGTGACAAGAACGAATATAGACAAACTTATGTCATAAACAAAACAAACTTAATGGCTATTCGTTAGCAGACCTCTATAGTACTATAATCATACAGTCAGTGTTACCAATTTACTAATAATAAAATTATATATTCAATAGTAAGTCCAGGTTTCCTCTCAATGTTTTTCTTCACCGACATCAGTGATGTTCGATCAAATTAAGTTGATAAAGTACATATGAAATAGAAAAAGTCACTTACCTGTGCCCGGTTGTGAATCCATAGCCTCGTGCATGAGAGGCAGGTCTTAACCACTGGGCCATCACGGCATTAATACATGTCATGTTATTAAATTAAAATGCCAGAGTAGGCACGTGAAAGCGAAAAGTAATTTTGAAGTAGAAAAAACTGCAGCTGCAGTAAAAAAAAGTATTTTTGACGGTACTTGGCGTTTGAAGGGTTATTAAGCTAGTAGCGATGTCCCTCGACTTTGTTTACGTTGAAAATGTTATATTTTGCTGCATTTTGCTTCGTCTCGGTCTTGAATAGAAAATATGACTTACTAGCTTCTACCCCCGTCTACGTCCGCGTCAAAGCTGTTATCTCACGGGAAACATGCTTTTATTCCAGAATAAAATTATTCCACATTATAGTCTATCTCTTTCCCAAATTTCATCCAGATCCGTTCAGCCGTTCTGGCGTGATTGGAAACCAAACATCTTTCCATCCAAACTTTCTCATTTATAAGTAGGTAAAATTATAGTAAGCTGTCTAAGCCTAGAAATATCCCAATAGTTTTCCCAGGTCGGGCAAAGTGTTATTGGGTTTTTCCATTAGGAATTTCTCAGTAGCAGCCTCAGAGTCTGGATTTGTGCCCGGTTTATGGCAATAGGCTTGCCCCCTTTTTCATGAGACTTAAAAACATAACTGGCGAAATGTGGGTGTACTAATGGGTACACCTCTGCCTAACCCTTCGGGGATTACAGGCGTGATGATATGTTATCTGTATTCTTCAAACATTGCTTACTTAAAGTTCTAGTAGCGTAGTATAAATCACACAATTTCTCCAGAATTATTTAGAACCAGTTACTAAGCTAGACGAAGAAAATCAGCCTAACAAGAACAAAAAACTAAACAGAAGCAAAACGTAATGAAAATCCTTGTTCACACAATTCAATCGTACTTTTATTCGATAGTAGCTTCCCACAACCCATATCCAATATCAAAACAAGGTCTTAAGGTTCCAATGACGTAACCAACGATATACCTGGTCCTATACAATAAAATAAATTAGAGAACAACAATAGAAATGGATATTCAATACCAGCTGGTGACTCACGTTTGGATTTTAATTCACCTTCACAAGTCGCGAATCGTACAAGTAACCTGATAAGACTAGAAAAATTGTTTTCAATAAAAGATTATATCTACCACCAACATGCTATGGCGAATCCAACCTTATCTCATGAAGTTGTAGTTCAAATTTGTTTAATCGAAGGTCTTGATTTAAGTGAAAAGGCTATGGTGTTTTCGGTATGGCGTGTGACACGCAAAGCAAGTTGCATAGACTGGCTGCATCGCATTTGATGTTGGCCAATATAGATTTCTTTATACCGATATATGCAATTATAACTTTTTTGCATTTATGTGGTCTTTGATCATGGATAAGTAGGTGCTATCGTGGGTTAATTTAAATTGTTGGGGGTATTACTCGTTGGTTTTCTGCTGGGTGGTCCATTGCTAAGAATAGCCCTACTAATGCGCCCCAATTATAATGCAATTAGATAGTTGGAGTAAGCAAAGCAGTATGCATTAATTGTACTAGAAGATGGATAGACTGGTTTACGGTTTAAGATACTTTATTTCACTCATATATACATATATATATTCCAAAATATACATATATGTATATATTTACTTTTATATATTTAAGCAATGGTTTCATCAGAGAAAAATGTAAGTTAATAGAAGTTAAAAATATTAATACAATATTCGACTATATCACAAACTTCAGTGTATTCATAGCCACACATATTGTCACGATATATACATATACTTGCACAAGTCAGTGTGTCGCCGTTGTGCCCACAAATGGTTTAGAGATAGTTCCCACTTTAATGCATATTTGTGCAAGTCCTACTTAAGCATATACGTTTCGTTACTTGTGTGGCCTGTTTTTAAGCTATACGACATCACAAGTTAAGCCATAAATACCTTAACATTATACTTGAATACCCATGCTTAATTTCCTTCTCAAATAAAAACCTAGAAGCCACCCAACCTCATCTTTTGTCCTAAGAATTTTAATCTTTTCTTAAAACCATCATAATGAAAACCAATGGGTTCCCAGATTAATTCTTATTCCTCAGCCATGATTTCATAGAAAATCTGAACGTAGCCACCCTTTCATAGATCCGTCTTTCAATAATACGGAGGAACTATCGCGGCAATTAATTAGTTCTCACCCCCCCGCCACCTCACCCTCACCCCTGCTGCACCCTCGCGTCTGCCCCTCGATTTATAAGTGGCATTAGCATACAGATTGGAAAGTTATCAGCCGTTTTCAGTAGTGAAGCCGTATAATTCAGTGTGTAAGTATTGTTTTGATACTTGCTTTGGTAAATGCTAAATTGCACGAAGGGAATTGGTGAAGATATTGGCTAGGATTGCAAATAAATGTCCCATGAAACCTAACCATAATTTTTGGGATACAAAAAGACACATCAGCTTCATTACCTGTTTTTTTAGACCCATTTTGGATTTTATGACCTATGGTGGATATTGACATTAATCTATCTCGAGCAGAAAATCAGTAACTATAGCTATAAGACGCTTTGACGACACAATTGGCGTAGTGGCTGAGCAATTGGCTGCTGCGCTGCGTGCCGTGAGTATGATTCCCACGCGAATCAAAATTTGTATGAATAAATAAATAAATCATTTTATTATCAGGCAACTGTGGCCCATAGAAAAAATACACAAAATAATCTTATAAAAATAAAAATAAACTAATACATATTATAAAAGTCTTATTAAATAACTAAACAACATGGCTTACAGATACTTGAACCGGGTTTGGCTGTTCGTGTATGTGATTTTCATCATCATTTATCAGCCTATGGCTATATCCACTGATGAACGCAGGCCTCCCCCAAAGAGCGCCAACTATCCCAGTTTTGGGAAGCCCGCATCCATCCGCTGCCCGCCACCTTCTTTAAATCGCTGGTCTACCGTGCAGCAGGGCGTCCCACACTACGTTTGCCTAAACGTGGTCTCCATTATATGGTATGTGAGTTTATATGTTTGTAAACGCACCCACGATACTGGAAAAATTCCTAGTACTACCAAAATTATTTTAATAAAGAAAGAAAGAAGATTTTCAAAGGGCAACTCTGAAAAAAAAAAGGACGAGGTACGTCCTCACACATAGTAAGCTTATTACACAAGCTTCCAAGCTTAACAGCTAAATAAATTTCACCAAATTGTTTTAATCTAATTAGTAAATCTCAAAGTTAATCAGGCGGAACTTCGCAGGGGGCCCTATTTTAACCATTTTAGTCAAGGTTCATTGCGTTTCACAATCCTCTTCCCCCAATAAATGCCTAAGTCTTGGGCCATTTTTTTCACTGAAAGATAAACCGTTGCTTAACTTTGATTAAAAATACAGAAGACTTGTTCTTTTAACAATATTCTTAAAGTTCTGCTTTGAGATTAATTTACTTTTAGCGTTGTACGAATTCGTTTCTAATAGGGGTGGGAACGACATCGTAGCGAAAAGTTTGACCATGGATTCAGTACGTGATTCTAAACCCAAAGAGATGAAAATTTTCGTCGGTTATTAAAAAATAATCAGTGGTAAAAGTTTTGGTTGCGGTGTGTTCCATCCGTTACAAATATACGAGTATAACATGACTTTTTAACTCGTTTTACATCTTTCTAATGTAGGCCATACAAATATTTGTTCCTTGCGGGAATCGACCTTGCGACACGATTGCTCAGCCACTGCGCCAACTGTGCCGCCAAATTAATATATTAATACATCATAAAGTAACAGAATAAAAACCTAAATATGAAAAAGTGAAAACAATATGGGTCAGTGTTCTTTGACAATTGGCTAGCGGTTGTGTTTCTAACATTGCATATAAAATTATTGTCTGTTTCCAAACTACAAATGGTAGCTTAAACAGTGTCAGCCACTTTGACGAAAACTTTGTAATGTCCAAACAGACAGTGTGTGTTTAGGTGTAGCGACAAACGTGCGGTAAGGTCGCTCGCTCGTCATAATTGTCGTAAACCAAACAATTGCAGACGTAACCATGTTTTGAACGTGCTTTTAGAACTTGGGTCTCGTCACTACTTGTGCCCTAGTAACTTTATGTACTGATGTTAATGTCAAAGTGCCTCTTTGTACATAATAAGGGTATAAAATGTGTGTTTGTTTTCATTGCGACTGGTTTAATTTTGCCAAAACCAACAAACTCACTTGAAATGTGTTCCATTTTTCAAAGTAATAGTGATGATTCTGGATACTTAACGCTGATTAATTTTAAATCTAAGAATAGGTTTTGAATGTAAATTTTAATGTTATGAATACCAGCCTACCGGCCCCACTGCAAAGGCCTCTTCTCAAACAGAGAAGGCACAAGCATTGTTCACCATGCTTGCTCCAGGCGGATTGGCGATTACAGACTTACGATGTTTTCCTTCACCGATGTTATTGCTGGATAGTAATGTAACGCATCTAAATTAATTTAGTTCTACGTAATTAATTCTATGTAAGTAAATTGTTCTATTCACTGCCTCTACCTGAACGACGCATAATTAAAACACTATTTTCAAAGTGTCATTACAAACCACAAATAAAACCCGAAAACGTAAACCCTCAAGGTTTCCGTTACCCAAAAAATCTCAAGAGACTCTTTAAAATTCGTCGTACCTTGAAAAGGGCCTAATGCCTATTTATTACTAAGAAGGGTCGCTGACCCTTGCAAGAGCCATTTCTGGGCGTTTACTTGGTACTAAAACAATTAGCAGCAGCGGAGGGTAGCGTAGGCCGTTCGGAAATTGAGATGATATCGTATGGACCGTGTAGATAGGTTTGCTTATTGAGGAAGTCGAGTTTGGCGCATGGCGTTTTGAGAGTATTACCCGCTCGTTACACGTTTTATATTGAGTGAATTTCGCAAATCGTTCGCAAAACAGAGTTAGCTGAAATTTTGGCACACACATAAGATATTGATCCAGCTTAACACATAGTACATTTTTTTCTCCTTTCTGTGGTTTCGTAGAATAATTTTGGACTTCAGTTTAATTCAGAAGTCTACGCAAACAAATTCGCAGACAGAATCTAGTCAAAATATATCCCTATATACGATACCTTCTCTCATGAGCAAGTCATGTAGGTTCTATATCTAATTGCGAAAGGAATATAGTATAAAGACTCCTGACTCCTTCTAGGCTGCTGACCTAGGCTTTATATTAAATCAATAACTACAGTATTATCTTACAATTGAATTTTGACTGAAACTTGTAACCAGACAACACCGCCTGAATTCCCAATAAAGATAAAATTATTTGTTCATAAAATTATAAACACTTCACAACAAAATGTTTAAAACAATTTTCGTACTATCGCCGCTATGAAATATGGGACATTGTATTAAATCAACCGACTGTTGAAGTCTCGTAATTGACAATGATGTATCGCCGGCTGGATAAAGCTTCAGCTGTTGTTCATATCAAAATAAAACGCAATGGACTGTGAACCGCGAAATCCCGTTTTAAAAGCGAATGTCATTTGTTATCGCGGCATATTTTGATTTGGTTCGATGGCTCAATAAATATTTAGATTCGCTTTTGTTTTGTCATGGATTTTTAAAATGAAATTCGGAATGCAGTTGCCTTCGTCGGAGTTTTTAATAAAATTGTTTTCTCTTATGGTGAATATACTGAGTCTTAACAGGATACCGTGGCCCCGGAACGTAAAGGGCAACAGAAGGAACAGGGTGGTTTTTTAGTCAGTAAAAGTCTGACAGTCCCTTCCGCCCCACCCAGGGCAAAAGGAGTCATTTGATGATTTTTACCACCTAAAAAAAAAAAGGCCAATTCTACTAA
The DNA here is from genome assembly GCA_949316365.1 of Hoplodrina blanda. NCBI lineage: Eukaryota > Metazoa > Arthropoda > Insecta > Lepidoptera > Noctuidae > Hoplodrina > Hoplodrina blanda. The sequence continues at coordinate 14,741,017 of OX438581.1, forward strand.
TTACCTAAAAACTTTCAAAATCTAGTATAATCACTACATAGTATAAAACAAAGTCGCTTTCCCTGTCTGTCTATCTGTCTGTCCCTATATATGCTTAGATCTTTAAAACTACACAACGGATTTTGATGCGGTTTTAATAGATAGAGTGATTCAAGAGGAAGGTTTATATGCACCCGTGCGAAGCCGGGGTGGGTCGCTAGTTTATACTTAATAAAGTATTAGTATTTAGTTCACTTCTAGTGAGTAAGGTTTAAATTATTAATGGTAATCTATGAACAGCACTGTGGGTTACATTATTACTTTACTTTTTATGTTTTCTGTTTATAATATTGCATAATGTAGCTGTTTGTTGTTCCTACTTAATAAAATAAAAAAAATAAAAACGTAAGTAAATTAGAGGCATTTTTGACAGATTGATATTGACGATCGATCTGAAAAGTTAGTAAATTACCCCCTAAACATTTTCTCGAGCATTTAGATTTATCGTTTCCTACAAATATTTGACGCTCTGTTCGACGTAATACTCAAGGCAAGTAAGAATTTACCTGTAACATTCTATTTTGCGTTCACTTTGCGTTGAAATGATACACTTTTCACAATTCGCTTATTGGTTTGTAAAAGTAAGTTGTAAGGAAGCGTCGAAGATCGTGCTCAATGTTCGGTTCGTGAGAGGCTGAACTGGCGGCACGATGTTCTGTTACAAGTAAATGCTCAGGTATAATAGAATATCATCATTATATTAGCCGAACGACGTCTACAGCTCGCCTCCCCCAAAGATAGCCACTATGACCAGTCCTATGCTGCCCTCAAGGGTCAACATTACGTGGGGATGAACTAGTATATATATACTCACCTTTAAAATCAGCTGGAAAACCGGTCCGGATTAGGATAGTAAATTGTGAGTACAATTTACTATCCTGAACCAATATCCTTAACAAATACTTCAAATAAATAATAGTAACCTGCACCAGGAAACTTAAACGGAATATTTATCATACTAGACAATTGAAATCCCTTTCCATTTTCCTTGCCGTAACAATATATCGGGACGCGTCATTTCTGCGGGATCCCGCGAATCCCGGGCTCTACTCTGGGGATCCCGCGGTCACGTGCGGGTTCCCGTAGTGTGTCGTCTCGGGTAGGGATTTCAGTCGCGATATAATTTGTCTGTGGTTTGACTTTTGAGGTTGGTAAACTGGAGTGGCTGTTGGAAGTTGATTATGGGGTTTCGGTACGGCAGTGTGTAGATGTATCGTGGTTTGTATCGATACTGGTAACTATTTGGACGCCATGTTTATATTTTTGTTGTTATACAAGATGGCGGCGCTATAATACTGTCAATTTTTTAACATCTAATTGTATAGGTAATAAAATAAAGCTCGAAAGTATTTTGCTTGTTGTTTAAGCGCGATAAATAATTATCCGGAAGCACTAGTCAGATTGGATTTTTTTGTATATGATAGCCAATTTCATGAGAAATAGTAAATGCTATATAATATCACTCTACGACGCACGGGTGCGGAACAGTATTGATAAGTTTGGGTATGTATTCGTTATCATTGGTATTTTTTTTTAATGAAAAGAAAATTGTTGCCTATCTTCGTAAACTTGTCCAGCGTTATAATTATAGCGTGCAATATACTTTTATTATTGTAGTCACAAAGATACTCAAGAAGCTATCACAAAAAAACCGTATCTAAATCAAACTGTTTTGGAGATAAATGGAAACTTTCGTTTGCACAACAAACTCACACCCCAAACGCATACACCTTCTCCTTTCCATCATGGCAAAAAACTGCTCAGAAAAAACAATCAATGGGTACAAACCGAAATCATATTTAATTACGGAGCACCAAGCAGAACTTCCCTGCAAACTTACTAAGTACTTCTAATAAATAACGCGAAAGCATACACACTAATTAATGACTGGTGTACATAATTATGTGCACCGTGTAGTTCCGGCACGTTTCGTCACACATTCGGGCCGGGTGCGAGAGCGCGATAGCCACCACGCATCGCCGACTAGCTTTGAAACAAGATGTTGTATTACTGGAAATGGTCTATATTAATATGGCAAGCTTTGGTTAAGATGTCAAAGTCAATCTTAAGAAAGAAAGAAAGAAAAAATATTTATTGACGATTATTGATAAACTAACTGAAGTAGGTGTAAATTGGGGTTTCTGGATCAGAGGAGATCCAGAAACACCCAATTTACCCTACCATTCATTGTATTCGAAAATAGGTACTATTTGCTCTAATATTCAATCATTCATCAATCAGTCATTTATTTATTCTAATAATTCAATTATCAGAGGAGATCCAGAAACACTCAATTTACACCATCATTCATTGTATTCAGAAATGGGAACTATTTGGTCTAATTCAATCATACAGTCATTTATTTTATTCTAATATTTCAAAATATTTAGTCCATTCGGCACGGTGAGCTATCAAGAATGGTATGCGCTCGGATATCCCATGTTGCCTTATATAGGTACCTGTGTTATTTGTTTGTGTTATACCTATGGATTTAAAATAAAACGACAAATGATTTCAACTCGTTTATTTAATAGGTTATTGTAATAGGTATTAATATAAAACAGAACAGTATCAGTAGTAAATAATAACAATTATGGCCTTGATTCAATATCGTCATGTATTTTAGCTATCAATTCTCTTGTACTCGTATAAATGTCATCAAATAAAATAGTTTTTACAACATGCTGAGCACATACTTCAGCATCACAATCACATAACAATTGTTTCGATTTTGGGAAACTGTCCGCGTCGTAAATTTCTATTTTTATGATTTTCGTTGCTCGGGTGACTGGTTTCTTTACAAATTGTGTAAATTTTTGTTCATTCGTATTTACTCTCTTACGAGCAAGGCCCTGGGTTTTCTGTGCAGGTTGTTCAACAATCGGTTGATTCTGAGGAATGAAATTGAAGAGGGATTCATTGTCCTGAAAAAAACAAAAAGTAATAAAATGTTATGATAAATATTCAGATTAGAATAATATATTAACATTGAATAGTTAATAGTATAAGTATTGAAATAATCTATTGTTTAAATAATTGTTTAAAAAAATACATATATAAATAATTATTATTATTATTACTTACCGACATTGTGCTGTGCTTGGTTACCACTCTAAGGCAAATAATCGACTAGATTTAAAATATAATTTCTCTTTTTATATTGAAATTATTTTATTAGTTTGTATGTAATAGGGTTCAAAATAGAACGTTTTTAACTCATATTGATATTTCCACCATAAATGGTGCATGAAATTAAAAACCACGCGACATCATGTCACCGAACACTTCATTGTTTATTAAAAATATGTATGAATTTAATATATATTACTGTGTGTTTGTTCATTGGATTTTCCTCATACAAATCATTGAAAAGATTTAACAAGCAAAGTCATAGCATGTTAGTAGTATATCATCGATCATAATATTGCTACATCAGCGATTTAAGAATCGCTGATGTATCGATGGGCACTGCCGCGCGCCCAGATCCTATTTGGATGCAATGATCTGACACAGCATTTTACCAACACGTGCCCTATTCCATATTCGGGAGATTATGACGTGGATTTATCACTATTTAAGAGAGTGCCTCTTGAAGTTTCACCACAAAACACTCATCCGAGAGCTGGCAGCATCATCAACTACAACCTTACCAGTATTTACAAGTTTACCAGATCTTTGACCTACAAAATGTAAGTGAATTTAATTGATGCTTTTATTTCTATGTTGTATAAACACTTGTGCATTTATTCAATATCTTCTTCATCTAACTTTTCAATTATTCCCCTATTCATTGATTCTATTTGGCAATTATTCATCATAGTACTTACATTCAATCATTCAGTTATTCAATTATTTAAATTATTTTACTATTCAGTGATTCTTGATTTGATAATTATAATTATTGTTATTGATAAACTATTGTAAAATTACTAGTTATTTATACAGTTGTCTTTATTTTTCAGGTCCCACCAAATGGCTGATCAGCTTTTCCCTTCAGACGATGAGTCAGCGCCGGAGACCGTGGTGAAAACTAAAGTCGAGAAAAAGAAGCGCAAGTCACCTGCATCCGCCGAGTCCCAGGCATCGACCAGCAAAAAACAGAAGCCGTACTCCAGACCAACAGCGAGCGATTTGTTTGGCAGCGATTCTGGCGATGAAGAGTTGGAGGCAACTGGTAAAAAATGTCAACCAATCTACTCATACGTCACCCGTAGGCTTGCCAACGGCTTTTCGAGACAAATGGCAGAACGCAAATCAGGCAGCTATTACGTGGAATTGAAAATATATAACTGTAATGATATCGAGCGAGTGCCACCCGTGAATAGATGGCGGCACTCAATCATGACTATAAAAAATAAATGCGAAACCGAGTCAGAGTCTTGGAAGCAGTTACATTCGTACATAAAAAGTGTCCGAAAAGAATTTAAAGACTATCCGCCTACATTCATAAGTTCTTACCAGTAAATATAATTTACATAATTATTATTCACTTAGGTTCTATCTACCCATAGGTATTATTATTTACTATGTAACATAAAATTGTTTAATCATTATATCATAATTATTGTATAATCGAATAAAAGATAATGGACAAAAAATATATGGCTCCGGGGACCATCCTCAAATAGGCATACGATACATTATCGCGTTCTACATAGAACTTAAAGTTTATAAGTGTGATGAAATAGAGCGGATTCAACCAGTGAATAGATGGCGTCACTCAGTAATCACAATTAAGAATAAAACTGATGAAGATTCGGAATCCTGGCGGCACTTAAATGAATACATTAAAAGTACTAGGAAGGAGTTCAAGCGCTGTACCCCCACGTTTATAAATTCATACCAATAATTAAGTACCTATCTATTATACTCAATTATTGGTATGATATATTATTGTAATCAGTTATTTTATAATAATCGTAATGGTACTCCATAGGTACTCCTAAATATTACAATATCTTATAGGACTAATTAGTTTTTATGTTTTTTGTAACCCAGCACTTAATCTCTTAATTAAAGTATTTAGTACGATAAAAATGTGTTATATTTATTTTGTTTCCAGTTACACAAACCAGTAATGCGACACCAGCAAGTTCAGATACTTATAATAATAATAATGATTTATACGATGCTAAGATCCCAGAACATGAATATGAAATGAATATTAATGAGACTAATTGTTTATTAAAGAGATATTGCGAAAAATGTAAAATTGAGATCCCTGAACATAAATACAGATACCATAAGAGAACGAATATCCATAAATCGAATTGTTTAATAAAGTCAAATTTTGAAAATGTTGATATTATAGCTACTGCATTTAAAAACAGGATTCTGACTTATCGCTTAAATCCATCTATAGAAAATGAGTACCTCACACCAGAGGCGTTCTTAGATGAAAAGCGAAAAGATATTTTTAATATAATTCAAATGTTATTAATGAGACATACCTGTAATAAAGTTAATTTTGAGCTGTTTGCTTACTTTTTACTGCCTACGATAGGTGAGCAACAGCTTAAGTCATTTAATACTAAATATGAAATTATATACAATAATACTGATTTTGATGAGATATATTTGAATGTGATAGAAACATTTAAAAGAAAATTTACCAAAATATATTATAAGGAAATAAATTATTATGATATGAATTATAATGCTATGTGTTTTATTAAATTACCTACTAAGAATTTGAAATTTATGACATATTTAGCGATTTTTATAATGTATATGCGATGCATGAAAATAGCCTCCTCGAGTAACGTTAAGTACGTTCGGCGCATCGTGGGTGGTCAATTTCGATACTATCTTGATTGACTAGCTAATATTTTCCATCAGTTGATTTTATTCTTATATGAAATAAAGTCTAAGCTTAATGAAAGAAAAAAGAATAATCTGATCTCTTGTAAGTATATAAATACCAGAGCAAATATAATTTATGTCAGATACAAAAATGAAGTGGGTTAAACACCCGGTATCCTTAGCAGTTAAAAATATTGATGTGAGGGAGAATTCGCTGCACCTGAAACATAGCGTACTTCTTCCGAATAACATCCGCAGTATAATATGTGGTCCTTCGAATTGTGGAAAAACTAACGTTATGTTAAGCTTGTTAATTCACGAAAATGGGTTGAAATTTCAAAACGTATATTTGTATTCTAAAACAAGCTCACAACCAAAATATCGCTTTCTCAAACAAATTCTGGATAGAGTTCCAAGTGTGAAACTATTTACTTTTAAATTCGATGAAGATGTGATTCATCCTAATGATGCATTACCTAATTCTATAATAATATTTGATGATGTGGTTGGTGAAAAACAAATTAACATACGTAATTATTTTACGATGGGAAGACACAGAGCAATAGATTGTTTTTACTTATCTCAGACTTATTCTAAAGTACCAAAGCAGTTGTTACGCGACAATGTTAACTTCCTGATTATCTTCAAACAAGATGATATAAACTTAAAACATATTTATGATGAACATGTCAGTTCAGATATGGAATGGTCTAAATTCAAAAATCTCTGTTCAAAAGTATGGCTGAGTCCATACGATTTTTTGACTATCAATAAAGACTGTGACTTGAAACATGGCAGATATAGAAAATCATTTGATAATTTCATTAACTTCGAGTAATAAATAAATTTATCTTTGTCTGTCATGTACATGATATCTTCAGAATTACGTGTGAAGTGCATGTAGAAAAAATATGGTCAACAAACGTTTTTGGAGTAATCCTTACAGTTTCGAACTCGTTAACAAAGAATATTCATGGAAGGTACAGAAAGAATTTTGATATATTTTGAAATTTGAAGGAAGTTGGTGGTGCAAACTAATATAATATATAATTATGAATACCATATAAATGATAACTAGTATTACTTCTTATTTGAGTGAATGCAGTCGTTTAACGTAAGATGGAAAAAAAAATTAAAAAAGAGTTAATGAAGTCAGTAGACTCCATAAAGAATAAAATAAAACAAATGAAGACCCAGGAATACGCCATGAATTTGTCACTCGATAAAATGCTGAAACCTATTGCAGATCCTCTTAAAACCCTAGTTGATTCGAATATATCTATAGTAAAAAATAGGGATGCGGAAAATACAACTTTCAGTAATAATGACAGAATTATATCTGATGACAATAATACTAGCTCATTTCCGAAGTTTGAAGACTGTTACGATCCTAAACACGATCCTAAACAAGATTCTGAACAATTAGTTGAAAAGTCACTAAAAATGGGGGCACCAGATGACCTAGAAATTTCATTAGAAGGGTATGATATCCATGATATTTATGATGGCGTAAATATACCTTTCGGGATAAGAAGCGAAAACAAAAAATTATTGATGGGCAATTCAGAAGTATCCTTTTCTAAAATAGAAAACTTAAATAACGATAATGTAATTATGGTTAAAATCGGCGACAGAACCTATAATTTAACCCCTGGTCTAAAAGAACTTTTACTTCGAAGAAAACCTGATCTAAAATTAATATCTGACAGAGATAAACTTGTCTATAAGGATATGTTACATTTTACAAATGTGCATAAAAGAGATTTTAATCCTAATGGTCAGATAAGAGGCGATAAAGGAACGAAATACTGTGCAATCATCAAACCACTGCTTTCCGAAATATCAAATGATAAAACCCTCCCTAAACTTGGAGGGAACTTGCCAAAGCTCAAGACATACAAAAATAACACTGACTTAGTTTATTGGGATGACCCAAACGAACTGGTTGAGAGATTGCAATTATTAGTTGCATCAAGAGATGCTGGCAACACAAACCATGATAATGAAATTTTTTCAATAATTGAAGAATTAAAAGAAGCTGACATTATTAAAGAATAAATAGCAAGAATAATGTGCCTTTTATTTAGTATCGCATAAAACTTGTTAAGAGACATAATAAAACTGAGTAAAAAAGAAACATGAGTAAAGCCGACGTAGTCAACGAAATTCATAAAAATGCAAGAGTGAACTTTTCACGAAGACACGTTATCATGAAAGATATAGATGATCTATGGCAAGCGGATTTGATAGATATGCAATCAATTTCTAAGGAAAATAAAAAATTTAGATTTATTCTCGCCGTTATTGATACATTTTCGAAATATGCATGGGCCTTTCCTTTGAAATGTAAGACCAAAGATGTTGTTAGTAATACTTTCAAGACGTTATTAAACAAAGGACGTGTGCCTAAAAATCTGCAAACTGATAATGGGACTGAGTTTTATAATAATACATTTAAAGCACTTATGAAATCTTATCACATTAATCATTATTCAACATTTTCAACAAAAAAAGCATCAATAGTTGAGAGATTTATTCGAACACTAAAATCCAAACTGTATAAAGAATTTAGTTTAAAAGGAAACTATAAATGGATAGATAACACTCTTGATAATGTTGTTTATAAATATAATCACACTCATCATCGAACAATTGATGAAATTCCCGCAAATGTAGATAGTAAAAATAAAAAACGTATACTGGAAAGATATATAAGTTTGGTAAAAAACGTAAATACAAAAAGTAAGTTTAAAGTAGACGACTATGTGCGTATTAGTAAATATAAGGGAACTTTTGAGAAGGGATATACACCCAACTGGTCAACAGAAATATTTAAAATCAAAAAAATACAAAATACAACTCCTGTTACGTATTTAATTGAAGATACAATCAGAGGTCGCCCCATTTTAGGTGCATTTTATGCACAAGAGCTTCAAAAAACGAAACATTCCAATGTATATCTAGTAGAAAAAATTCTAAGAAGTAAAGGAAATAAAGTTTTAGTGAAATGGTTAGGTTTGCCTTCTTCTGAGAATAGCTGGATTGAAAAGTCGAATAAATTATAACGAATTCATTCACTTAATTTTACAATACTATTTATTAAGTGTTCAATCTATAACTTATTAGTCTTATGATGTGTATTGGAGAGAGCAGTCTTCTCAATTGGGTAATAAATAATTTACCGATTGAGTTACACTTACCTGGCTACAATTATTGTGGGCCTGGCACAAACTTAATTAAAAGGCTTAGACGTGGAGACAAAGGTATTAATAAATTAGACGAATATTGCAAGGAGCACGACATTGCTTATAACAAGTCATCAAACTTAGAGGATCGCCACAAGGCAGATTTAATTTTGTTAAATATGGCGAAAGAACGATCAGTGGCCTCGGATGCAAGTCCAGGTGAAAAACTCGCAGCACGTTTAGTACACAACACTATGTCAATGAAAATTAAAACTGGTTCTGGTTTAAAAAAACGTAGCAACAAGTGTTCTCAAAAAGTTACACCTGGAAAAGGATTAAAAAATAAATTTAAGAGTGTCATTACCAAAACGAAAAAACAAATGAAAAAATTAAAACCAAAATGCAAAAAAGTAGCAATAGAATTAGCTATGGCTGCAGCCAGAGAATTAGCCGATAATTCATCCATTAAACTTCCACGAGTCATTCCTATACCGCGAACTGGTGGAGTGTTACCTTTAATCCCTATTTTTGCGGGATTATCTGCCGCTGGAGCTCTAGCGGGTGGTGCAGCTGGCATTGCTAAAACCATAAATGAATTCAAGATGGCTAAAAAACTGTTAGCCGAGTCAAAGAGACATAATGAAAAAATGGAAGCTCTTTGCATAGGAAAAGGGCTACACCTTAAGCCACATAAAGATGGACTTGGAATATTCATATCAAAAGAAAAAAACTAAGATATCGGCTACCCAATAGAGCTTTAACTAACTTGGACATTTTAAAGTATGGGAATACTATCCCATATTTTAGAGGTGTCTTTATGAGAGATGAGCTCCCTAAATACCCCTTCAAAAAAGAATGCGGGGTTATTAACTTAGATAGTTCTAAAAACTCTGGTTCTCACTGGGTAGCCTACGCAAAATACGACGATTATGTTGAATATTTTGATAGTTACGGAAATCTTAAACCGCCAAAGGAATTCATAAAATATGTGGGTTCTAAAGTAAACTACAATTATGAAAATATACAACGTGAGCATCCCTTTAATTGTGGACATCTTTGTTTAAACTTCTTAAACAATTTTTGGTCAACAAAAGCCATAAAATAAATGGAATCTTTCATAACAGTCCAGTATATAAGCATGTCTACTACGGTTACCATCTCTGGAAATAAATCTGAATTAGTTTCATACTTTCAACCACCACTTCATTTATCTGATCAATATGAGTGCGGTTTACTATACTTTTCAGTATTTAATTCAAGACCAGATATCGCAATTAAAACTAGCAATCTGTCTGTGATCAAAATCGAATGTGATCTTGTGTACGGTTCATACTGCAACGGATTACCAACACATTTTATTCATGAATTTGTATCAGATACTGCTCTAAGTTGTGGTTATATAGAGATTCCACAAAACGTTATTTACTTTCCAGTGAACAAAAATATTATTTCATCCATATCTGTTAAGATTGTTGATCAATTTGGTCACTGTATTAACTTCGAAGAAGAATATATTCAGTTACGTCTGCACTTAAGAAAAACAAAATGATAGTATATTATAAAAACGGTCCAGTAAAAATTAATCGGTTTATTTCTTCTGTGACCACTAAGGTGCACAGACGTAATAAAAAAATTAAGAAATTGACTAAAGCAAATAAAGACTTTCTTAAAGCCCTTGGGTTTAAAGTATGAATATGCTACAGATTACTGAATTACCGCATTTCGACAGTTCGATTGAAAGTTATGAAATCCATTCATACAATCCCTACAATAACAGCTTTAGAGAAAATGATGAAATCAGAATCCCCATACATCAGCAAGACATATACGTGTTACCATCAGCCAGTTCAATTTACGTCGAAGGTCAAGCAAAACTCTTGGGTAAAGATGGGAACCCGATCAAGAAAACTGTTTCGTTTACTAATAACCCTGTTATGTCTTTGTTTCAAGACATCAGATACGAAATGAATGGTATCGAAATAGACCGTATTAAAAATTCGGGAATTACGTCAACAATAAAATCATACATTTCATTAAATGGAGCAGAAAATAAAGTTGCGGTCTTATGGGGTTGGAACTTAACGGGATTCCAAAGTGATGGACATTTTAGTGCTGTGATACCATTGAATAAGGTTTTAGGGTTTGCAGAAGATTACAATAAAATTGTGATAAATTGTAAACATGAACTCATTTTGAGTAGAAGTAACTCTAACTTAAATAGTGTTATTCTTACTGATGAAGTTGTTAATTTTCAAATAGATATACAAAGAGTGCAATGGAGGGTGCCACATATAAAAGTGTCAGATCGAGAACGATTAACACTTTTAAAACATTTAGAAAGAGATAAACCTATTCAGATGGCTTTTAGAAATTGGGATTTATATGAGTATCCTTTGCTCCCTAAAACTACAAAGCATTCTTGGTCAGTTAAAACAGCTTCACAATTGGAAAAGCCTAGATATGTTATTTTTTGCTTGCAAACTAATAGGAGAAATAATAGGACTAAAGACAGTTCACTATTCGATCACTGTGAAGTGACCAACGTAACGCTCTTTTTGAATTCGCAATATTATCCCTACGAACCTTTGAGTTTAAAGTTTTCTGAGAATAAGTACAGTATATTATATGAAATGTATGTGAAATTTCGTCAGTCGTATTACAACAGTCCTGTAGACCCGTTGCTAGATCTAACAGATTTTAAAGAAAAGGCCCCCCTTTTCATCTTAGATTGCTCAAGACAAAACGATAGTTTAAAAACCGGTCCTGTGGACGTACGGTTAGAAGTTGAATGTTCCGCACCAATACCAGATAAGACAACTGCGTATTGTTTGATTATAAACGATCGACTTGTGGAATACAAACCTCTTAGCAACATTGTGCGCAGGTTATCATGATTGCTGTTGTTGATATTCAAGGATTCAAAACTGAAGCAAATGAATTTATATTAAAAGAAATCGCTATATTATGTAACAAAAAACTACAAATGTTTTTAGTTAAGCCACCATTTCCATTTAAAAATTTAACGGAATCCGAAAAGAAGGCAGTTCTTTGGATTCAACGCAACAAAAAGATATACTGGAGTGAAGGATTTGTACCTTATCCCAATTACCAGACTTTGGTTTCCGATATATTAAGAGATAAATGTGTTTACGTTAAAGGTTTAGAAAAAGTTTTATGGTTAAAGCATATTTTAGAAAATAGTAATAGTAATATATTTAATTTAGAAGATAAAGGTTGTTCTAGTTTATTACATTTATATGATCAATATAAACATTCTGAAGATTTGTATAATTGTATTTATCATAATTCCGCATGTGCCTTAAAAAATGTATTGTGTTTAAATAAATGGTGCCATGATAATAAAATTTTAACGAAATAAAAAAAAACTTGTTTCATTTTTTTTAATAATATGTTTACTATCTCTCCTAATCCTGTTCGATCTCGTTTATAAATTGATTGCATCGTTAAAGCAATTTCATTGTACGTTTATATTTATTAGCGTCAAGAACTAGTAAATAAAATAAAAAATGTGTCTAACTGAATATAAACCTCGATATGATATGTATAATACATACAAAATACGTGAATTGTCCTTTAAGTATTACTGGGGGACGAATAATTCACAGAAAAGATTAGTGACGGAAATGGCTGATGCGGGATTCTTTTATTACGGAAATAATCCATATGATAAAGCTGCATGTTTTTCATGTGGAGGTGTTATAGAAGATTGGGAAATTTACGATGATCCTTGGATGCAGCATGCTACAAATTTTCCACAGTGTTTTTATTTGAACGCTGTGAAAGGGATGGAATATATAAATAAGTGGCAAAACATCGTAAATAATTGTGTTAGTGATAAATATTTCATGTTGCAATGAAAACCATATATGGAAGCGCATCGAAAGATTGATGTCATACAATACACGTCTCATTATGTAAACAAAGTGCATGGTCACAATTGAGTACGATCTCTAATTCTTCTAACCATCTAAATCAAGTGTCGTGGATTCGATCCCCATACGAATAAGAGTTGATATTTGTTCGAGTGTCCGGATTTCGTGATTATTTTTCTCGCTACTTTTAATTTAAATAAAGATAATACAATAATAAGACCAAACGTATTTCATTAAACACCTACTAAATACTAAGCTCAAGAAACAGATAAGATCAGGTCAGCATATTATTCCAAATTTAAAAATGAACACCCAGATATAGATAACAGATCAGATCAGGCTAGAATTATGAATACACACTCAGATAACAGATTGGATCAGGTCAGAATTTGTACCAGTTTTTAAATGATTTGAAACACAGTTGTTCTTGGGATCAAACCAGTCTAAATATTATCCAAGTGTTTAGAAGTAATGAATGATGAATGTAATTAGTAGTTTCTGGATCTGTCTAGAATGTCAGAAGATTGAGTGGTAATCAATCGAAGTAGCGCCATCTAACCAACCCAGCCACGAATTAATTGGCTAAAACCCTACATCATACAAGTCAAATTATAACGCACAGATAGCATAATAACTAGCTAGAGACTGATTAAAAGACCAATTCATTAAAAAAAAAAAAAAAAAAAACAAATCATAAGTTTACGAATAGAGCCAACTGATTGATAGTCATGTACATTTCATGTGTGGAATTGGGGTTCCTTAGATGGTTTAATAGTTTTAAGTAGTCCGCTATTTTGTTACATATTTGACGACACGTTTGGCTTAATGGTTAGGACCTGATCACAGCACAATCAAATGCTAAATTTCACGTTCCTTAACCACAAAGCCGAAGTGTCGTGGTTTCGATTCCCACACGGACAAGTTAATATTTGTTCCGGTCTGGTTTTTTTTGTTTTAGTTTAAATGAAGATTTCGCAATAACATTTATATTTAACCGCTAAATATTACGATCAAGAACAGATCGAAGAAACAGATGATATCAGGCTACAATATTACTCAGAATTAAAATATAATTCATACTAATTACCCACTGAAAACAGATCAGATCAGGTTAGAACATTATTCCATACATAAAATATAATAATTATAAGTACCCAGAAAACAGATCTGATTAGGTCAGATTATTTTGCACCAGTTCTAAAATAGATACATGATCAGATCACGGAAACAACATATCAGACCAGAAGTGGTATTTGAATAAATGACATTACAGTATTTGAATAGATGTCATATTTGTAACATTTCATTTACTTAACCGCTAAATATTATGATCAAGAACAGATCGAAGAAACGGATGATATCAGGCTACAATATTACTCAGAATTAAAATATAATTCATACTACTTACCTACTGAAAACAGATCAGATCAGTTAGAACATTATTCCATACATAAAATATCTGATTAGGACTGAACAGATCTGATTAGGTCAGATGACTGAACAGATCTGATTAGGTCAGATTATTTTGCACCAGTTCTAAAATAGATACATGATCAGATCATGGAAACAACATATCAGACCAGAAGTGGTATTTGAATTAAAAGCAATGAATGATGGCTGTAATTGAGTGTTTCTGGATCTGAATATGCTCGAATTTCATACGCGTGTCAATGAATAAAATTGATGAATGAACGTACTAATTTAACAATGAAAAATTAGAATGCATGTAGAAATGCATATTAAATGAATAGATAAGTATAGGTGTCACTAGATTATTCATTTCAATAAAATGAATGATGGTGTAAATTGGGTGTTTCTGGATCTCCTCTGATCCAGAAACCCCAATTTACACCTACTAACTGACTGACTGATTTTTGGTCTAGGGTTCGATTCCCAGGTCGGGCAAAGTGTTATTGGGTTTTTCCATCAGAAATTTCTCAGTAGCAGCCTCGGAGTCTAGATTTGTACCCGGCTGATGGCAATAGGCTCGCCTCCTATTACATGGGACTTAAACATAACTGGCGAAATGTGGGTGTACCTCTGCCTAACCCTTCGGGGATTAAAGGCATGATGTTAGTATGTTACGATAAACTCAAAAAATAAGAAAAATAACATTATTTTGTGCCACACCTGGACACACTGATCCACTGGTCTGGGGGTAGCTGGTCTCTCTTCCAATGGACTATTAAATCCCTTTTAACGTCATATAGAAGAAAAAAGGATTGAGTTTAGTTGCCCATTCCAAAAGTTAGTTTTGTATGGAGAGAATGGGTTAAAAACTTAATACTTTTTCTTTTTAAGTAAAAGTAAATGAAAATAACAATATCTTTCGAAAAATCATTTCTTTGTTCGAGCTTTACGAAAATAACTCGCATCGTGTTCAATCTTTATGTTTCCGTGATCTAATCAAGATTCATATGATTTGAAAAGCAAAAGCAGATAACTTTGTCTGTAGGTTTGTTACGTCATCACGGCAATTTTACAAAGAAGTAGCGTAAGATCTAGATAAAGAACTAGGATACTTTTTAATCCGCGACTTCGTCTGCAAACTCGATAATCGACTGTTACGCGGACGTATTCGCCGGCCAAAGCTAGTTCATAATAATAACACAGCTTGTAGATTAGTATATAAGTATAATTTAATTAATTACACTCCGTTCGTTGTAAAAATCTACAGAAACTCAAAGGTAATAAAGCAAAAATCTTTTAAAATACAGTTTCGGGGTAAGTATCATAAAACTCGTGGACCGCTGATGAAATGAAAATCTTGACTTTGACTCGTTAGAAGGGGTTTAAACAAAGTTACTTTTAATTAATTACAAACATTTAATTAGGATATCTGAAGAAAGATTTGGCTTTTTTGAAGTTTTAAGCAGGTACTTGAATTTGGTGGCGCTGTAAGTAGGTAATGTTTAGGAAGATCATCAAAAATTAATCTAAGCTTAATTTCAGTAATGGCAAATTGAAGACTTTATTGGGATAAAAGCATCAGTAGGCATTATTTTATATGTATTGTTAGAAGACTTAGAAGAGAATGTTCGAGAATAGGGGCGTGGCTCGAGTTACGTCATCGGTGGCGCGATGGTGGCGCGATGGAGTGGGGAGTACGCACGGCGCAGGCGGCGGCGCAGGGCTCCTCGGCCACTTTGGTCGCGGCGGCCGGGACGGCAGGACGTTCACATCATCGCTTCTCTTAGTTCCTTATTATTGCTGATTGTATTAATGTTATATTGTGTGTTAAGATTTATTATAAGTATTAAAAGTAGTATCTTTAGTTTGCTCTCGTGTATTTTTTTTTTAATTATTCTGTTAGAGTGTAGATAAAATCAGAAGTGGGATACGCACTAAGTTTCCATAATTTGGTGTGTGTCCCTAAGCCTACAGTCGGTGACATTCTGATATAAAAGTTCGTTAACGATTTAAAATGCCGAAATCAAGTACAGGTAAACGTAAAAATAAAAGTAGGACACGTGAACGTTCTCCGAGCCCTGGGCTGCACCAACAACTTCAGGTGATCGTTTCTCGCCTGAATGTGTTGGAAGACAATTCCAGGTTAGGTTCTGCGAGCGTGGCATCTGTTGGTGAGCAGTCGCAGATTCCGGCGGTTGGCGCCTTAGTGTCGCGTGAGCCGTCTACACCGCCGACACGTGGCACGACTCCGCCTCTGCCGCCTGCGCACGCTCCGCAGGCCTCCACCAATGATAGCACTGCTATTGAGGTAGTCGACAAAATCGTGAGTGCAATAAGTGGATTAAATCCGGTAAGGTCAAACTACATTTATATTTCTAATTTTGATCCTTCTATTAATGATATTAATGTTTGGTGTGATGAGGTTGATCATTTGCGTGTTATTCATCGATGGGACGATAGGGAGTGTTTGGCGCGTATCGGTAATTGCCTAAAGGGGGACGCTCGTGCGTGGTTGAACGACTGGGTTACCACCGATCGTAGCTGGACTTGTTTTAAACGTGAGTTTAAACCCTTGTGCCCGCGTAAGATAGACGTTGCAAACATTCTTTTCGACGTTATGAAATCTGATTCTAATAACTACCCTACATATGCGGAATATGCTAGGCGGTCTTTGTTGCGCCTGCGTATAGTTAACGGGCTCAGTGACGAATTAATTTCGGCAATTGTAATCCGCGGTATTGTTGACCCCCAGATCCGCGCGGCTGCTACCAACGCGAAATTGTTACCTAATGACCTAGTCGAGTTCTTTTCCATATACGTAAAACCCTCTGAAACAAAAACAAATCATAATACCCGCAACGTTTCTAGTCGTTCTCAGAATACACAAAAAAGGGAACATAGTTCTAGTAGGAAGGGTTGTTTTTCGTGTGGATCACTTAGTCACAAACAAATAAATTGTTCAAAGCGTGCAAAGTTACATAATTCGTCTGCTAAGAATAATAATCCTGTAACGTCGGAAGCCAATAACAGTTCTTCTCAATCAAAACCTACTACTTGTTCTTTTTGTAAAAAGACGGGTCATAAAGCAGAGGACTGCTTCGCTAAGCAACGCGCTGAGGCTAATGGAAAATCCAATGTTAATTTTTGTCGTGACATTGTAAATAATTATAGAAAGAATGACATAACTACGGCGGTTATACAGGGTGTACCGGTGGATGTTCTCATAGACAGCGGATCTACAATTTCACTTATTTCCGACTCGGTATCAAAGCATTTTCAATGCAAGCAAGTACCCTCTTTTTGTGTTTTGCGCGGAATAGGCGATCGTGACGTCGAGTCCTGTTATCTTACTACTTTAACAGTCGAGTTTCCAGAAATTACGTTAGAAATTGATTTTCATATCGTTCACGACAAATTTGTAAATACCCCCGTAATTATTGGAACCGATGTTTTGAACCGAGAAGGAATTACGTATATTAGGAAGAAAGGCATACAGCGACTAACTTGTATGGAAAGGGTATTCATTGCTGAGGCGACTAAGACAAGTTTAATCTCTACTGTTAACACTCCTTTGACCGGTGAAGACAAGCAAAAGTTATTGAGCCTTATCGCTCAATACTCAGAATATCTCATTACTGGCACCGCAACCAGTACTGTTACTACCGGGTCTATGCAAATTAGACTTAGCAATGAAACTCCCATCGTATATAGGCCTTACAAATTATCACATAGTGAAAAACTTCGCGTTCGGGATATTATCAAGGATCTTCTCGATAAAGGTGTTATTAGAGAGTCTGAATCGGAATTCTCGAGTCCAATACTCCTAGTTAAAAAGAAAGACGGTAGCGACAGGATGTGCGTAGATTTCCGAGCGCTTAATTTAAATACTGTGAAGGATCGCTACCCTTTGCCGTTGATAGATGATCATGTGGATCGATTAGGTAATGCCAAATATTTCACAAGTCTTGATATGGCTACTGGATTTCATCAAATACCAATGGCTAGCGACTCCATTCACAAAACTGGCTTTGTAACGCCCGAAGGGCATTTTGAATATCTCAAGATGCCCTATGGGCTAGCGAACGCCCCGGTTGTCTATCAACGCATCATCTCAAATACCCTGAAGCCATTCGTTGAAACGGGACGGGCCCTGGTGTATATTGATGACGTGTTAATCCCAAGCCAAGCGATTGACGAAGGGCTCCTTACCTTGGGCGAAATTCTAGGAGTATTAACTAAAGCCGGATTCTCCATCAATTTAAAGAAATGCAAATTTCTTACTGATGAAATTGAATACTTAGGGAGGACTATCAGTAACGGTCAGGTTAGGCCGAGCGTTTATAAAGTAGAAGCCCTGAAAAGAGCCCCGAGACCCAGTAATGTCAAACAGGCGAGGCAATTTTTAGGTTTAGCAGGTTATTTTAGACGTTATATTCCAAAGTACTCGTTAAAGACATCGTGCATTTCTAATTTATTTCGAAAGGGTGTAGAGTTCCGATGGGATGATGAACAAGAGCAAGTCCGTCAATACATTATTATGCGTCTAACTAGCGAGCCAGTGTTAGATATTTTTAACCCCCTATTACCTACGGAAGTTCACACTGATGCTTCGTCATTAGGTTATGGTGCGGTATTAATCCAAACTCATGAGAGTGGTGGCAAAAAGGTGATTGGCTACTTTAGTAAAGTCACTCAAGGTGCTGAATCGCGTTACCACTCCTATGAGCTGGAAACACTGGCGGTGGTTAAGGCGCTGCAACATTTCAGAAGTTACCTCATAGGTATACACTTCAAGGTAGTTACGGATTGCAACGCCTTGAAGCTCACGCAGCGAAAGAAAGACCTACTACCGAGAGTCGCTCGGTGGTGGATCTATTTACAAGATTATGATTTTGTATTAGAGTACCGCAAGGGCGCTGCGCTACCTCATGCCGATTATTTGAGTCGTAATTCGATTAATATTTGTGAGATTAAAAGGCCTTATAACTGGGCACAGATAGCGCAGAATGCTGACGAGGAAACTCAAAAATTAGTACAAAAATTGCAGGATGGTGAACTAGATGAAACTCGTTATGTATTAAGAAATGATATCCTTTATTATAAATTTGATTCTGTTGGTCAGCAAACTAAATTTCTCTGTTATATCCCTAAAGGTCATCGCCTTAGCTTAATGCGTATATTTCATGATGAGCACCATCATATTGGCGCAGATAAAACGATCGACTTAATTCTAAATCATTTTTGGTTCCCTGGCCTAAGGCAGTTTGTTCGCAAATATGTACACCATTGTATAGTATGTCTTTCACATAAGAAGGTACCACGTCAACCTTTGCAGCCGATCCAGTCGTGGGAGAAGCCTAACGTACCTTTTGACACAGTACATAGTGATGTGTTAGGCCCACTCCCAGAGTCGAACGGTTACAAATTTGTTGTATTGATAGTTGATGCTTATAGTAAGTTTTGTTTATTGTACCCAATATACAAACAGGATGCTAATGAACTGAAACATGTCTTTGAGAATTCTGTATCCTTATTTAGTACGCCTAGACAAATTGTAGCTGATAGAGGTAGGATGTACGATAGTAGATTGTTTAGAAAATGGGTATCAGATATAGGTAGTAGTTTACTTTTTATAACGCCTGAGATGCATCAGAGTAACGGTCAGGCTGAGCGATATTGCAGAACGGTACTCAATATGATTCGCGTAGAGGTTAACTTTAGAAATGAGAGTTGGTCAGAAGCTTTATGGAAACTGCAGCTCACTCTGAACATTACGAAACAAAAGTCAACTCAACATTCACCCTTATTTTTGTTAATTGGCAGCGATGGTGTGACGCCTGTCATCCGTTCTATTGTGCGCGATGTTGCCCTTGAAGGAACAAGTGGTAATCGAGAAGCCGTACGCGAGCTGGCCAGGCAAAGGGCATCTCAACTGCTGGATGAGAACCGAAAACAGCAGGACACTCGAGTAAATGAACGGCGCAAACCCCCGCGTTCTTTTAATGAGAACGAAGTGGTCTTCGTGCACAAGAACAGTCAATCTGTGGGCAAACTTGACTCCGGCATGCGTGGCCCGTACAAAGTAGTACGCGCGCTGCCTCATGGTCGATATGAGTTAAAGCTCATTTCAGGCTCACTTGGAAAAACCACAGAAGCTGCTGCTGAGTATATCAGTGCTTGGCACGGAGAATGGACCCCCGATGCGTGCGCTGCATTTTTTGAGTGTAAGTTTACTTGTAACTGTAATAGAGCCTATTTCGTTTGTATCATTTAAGTGATATAATTTAAATAGTCCTCTAAAACGAGTTACCCTGTCTTATGTTATGCATAACAGCTGTATTTTGAAGACATACTGCGGTCACTGTCTTGGTCATCCTTCGGGCTCTGACACTGTGTTTTGAAGACATACTGCGGTCACTGTCTTGGTCATCCTTCGGGCTCTGACACTGTGTTTTGAAGACATACTGCGGTCACTGTCTTGGTCACCCTGCGGGCTCTGACATTATGCTTTAAAGACATACTGCGGTCACTGTCTTGGTCATCCTGCGGGGTCTGACACATATTTTATCTCATGTATTTAAGGACATGCCATGGCCACAGCATGCCCTGTTGTTTAAAACTACAAATCTTATAGCATTTGCAGAGTTATCTATTTTATGAATATGATTTTAATGCAAACAATATATTTCCAGGTGATGAGAATGAAAGTTGCTCTAGCGATGGTATCGTTGCTGGCCCATCGCATTCCCATGTCGCTACATCTCATGGCGATCCTGAAAACGCGGGCGAGGACGCACCGCTGTCAGGAGAGGCCGTGTTAGAAGACTTAGAAGAGAATGTTCGAGAATAGGGGCGTGGCTCGAGTTACGTCATCGGTGGCGCGATGGTGGCGCGATGGAGTGGGGAGTACGCACGGCGCAGGCGGCGGCGCAGGGCTCCTCGGCCACTTTGGTCGCGGCGGCCGGGACGGCAGGACGTTCACATCATCGCTTCTCTTAGTTCCTTATTATTGCTGATTGTATTAATGTTATATTGTGTGTTAAGATTTATTATAAGTATTAAAAGTAGTATCTTTAGTTTGCTCTCGTGTATTTTTTTTTTAATTATTCTGTTAGAGTGTAGATAAAAGTATATATTTTTCTTTTTTCTTTTTTGCGTTATTACTGCCAAATACCTTATACATATTTTTCATTATTAAATTTTCTCTCGTACCAAAAAATTAAATTCGTTTCCCGGCAATAATTTGGAAATACCTATTACCATTTGAGCACCTATGCATTGAGCACCTATGTATGCATTGAGCCCCAAAAAATAAATAAAAAAATACTTTATTTTTCTTTGGTAATCGTAACTTTGTAATATCCCCGAATTATTAATAATCGATTTTATGACATGATCACCACGTTAAAACATTGATTGGTGCTCAATGAGTAGGTGCAGAAACGAGAATACTTCCTAATTTGGCTCAATGTTACTTAGTTTCATGAGTTCATAGTATTTAACGGCCAGTCTTTTTAGACCCTGTATATTGTATAAGTCTTTAGGATTTGACCTGAATGCCTGTCATTCAATACTGCATCATAGAGTTCAATAATAAATAACGAGTCTGCTGCGCTGTAAGGAGTCATAAACGTCATGTCGTTTCCCTTAATTCATCTAGCATCTCTAAAGCTAGGTAATGATGGTCGCACTTCGTTTACATACTGGAACAGCCGACGGTAATTAAAATACTGGTGTGTGTCAAATTGTGTGTTTTCTGTTATTTCAGCCGCCAAGCCAACCTCATGTGGTATTTTGGAAAGCCTTGAACATTATTGATACTTTGCATTCTTAAGTATGGAGGCGTGCTTTTCCTAAGGGTTTTCAAGAAATATTTTGAGAGAGATCTGTCAGTCTGTCCTGTGAAAATTTCCCTCTATGAATACAGTTAAGTGATTTTGAGGTAAGCTGTCAATCTCTTCAGTTGAGGATCGAAAAGGCGCGGATTCTCCCGGGATCCCCGGCATAAATATGGGAAGACGACAACCATAAGGATTTTCTACTCCAACAAAAGAGAGCTGTCAGTTCCTAGCATCAACTGTACTATTCTGTAAAAAGCTTACCTCATCCAAACTCACTGAGGAAGACTGTCAGTTTCATAGCCATAAATACCTGTTTCAAGATATTAAATAGTCTTTTGAAAATTTTTGCTATACAATGTTCAAGTTTAAACTATAAACGATACTTCACCCTTGTTTTGCAAAGAATATAGTTCTAACTTTTCTTTTACCATTAAAAGATAAAGTGCAGTCAGCTATCCTACTTGAATTAAACACCTCTATTATAATTTGTAGCAGTTAAACACGTCCGACACGTTCTACAATACTGGTACTTAAATAATACCGACCTATTATTGTCGCACAGCAAGGCAAAGGTCTCTTCTCAAACAGAGAAGGCACGCATTAATCACCACGCTCTCAGGCGATTTCGGACTTAAATTAATTGTAAGCCTAGGTTTCCTCACGATGTTTACCTTCACCAATGTCAGTGATGTCCAAGATAAACTTGAAAGTATATATGAATTGAAAAAGTCACATTGGTACTTACCGTGCTAGTTCATAGTTGAAATAAATTTCGCCAAAATTGCAAATATGAACGCAAGTTGCCCCGAGTCACATCCAGACGTCTCATTTTGATGGAAAACCCGCTGCAGTAGATTTTCATTTTCACAGAAATATTACTGTAGAAAATGTCATATAAGCTTTACTTATTTCTTGAAATGTATTTCGTACTATGTATCAAAATGTCTGATACTTATTTTGATGACCATTAGGGGTGCAATTGTACCCCATTAGCAAATAATAATAATAGGAGAACAGTATTTTTTGAAATATTTTTGATAGTTATGTATCGAATTGTACTACTATTTTTTGTTAACGATTAGGGGTAGATACAATTATTGTTACCCATTAGCAAGCAATAGTAGTAGGTATACGGTATTTCTTGAAACGTATTTCATACTTTTGTATCAAAACTAGCTTTAAGTTTCTGACTAACTGACCTACTCCTTGACAATTCAAAAGTGCCTATAGTTCGTCTAATTAAAATAAATATTTTGATTTTGACTTTTACCTATTTGAAAGTATTTTTACTATTAATTGCCATTAAGGGGTACGCTTGCACTCCACGAGCATACAGTAATAGTAATTGTAACCTTTATATAAAGAATGGTCAATAAACGCGTTTACTTTTAAAAAATAATGTCCAACAAACATTTGATCGGAAAAGCATCATTTTTCATTTCAATCAAACCCTTTTCTACACAATATAGCACAAAAGAAATTATAAGTCAGTATCGATGCTACAGAGGTAAATAATAGAAAACACTTGATGCACTCGAAACGCTTGCTTCGCTTCTCAAAATTAAACTTCACTCATTCGACGGAGAAACTTGGTGGTGACTTGGGGTCCCTTACTGTCGGTCTGCAAGCGGTTCGGAGTCTAACCGAATGGAAATCGAAGTCGTTTCTAATCATTTTTGGTTTGGAGAGCTAATTAGATTGGAGTTTCTGGCTTCGTTCTAAGTTTGTCTGGATTGTTATCACCTAAAATTCGATATCACGGGATATGCTATGTTTTTGGCTCGTAGTAGTAGACTTTTTGACAGATTAGTGAATGATGAATTGGCTTCGGCGGCAACAGGCACGATACAAAACGAGCCTATGTGCAAGTTACCTTTCATGTACCCCATGCAAGTATTTGTTTCAAAAAGAGATCTCATGTGATATGATTGTCATCAGGGTTGTTGGTTAAATATTTCCGAGTGAGACAATAAAACAGTTTATTTATAGTTTTAATCGTAGGGGTCTCATTGTCAGCTAAAGTTATTTACGCTCTACTGTTTTAGTTCAACAGCGAACTCAAAAATTGTATAAAGTTCATAATTTTGATCTTTGCTGTGGCAACTGGGTTAAGTTTAATTACTAACATGAATTACGAAAAATACTGTACCCTAGAAAATGTATATTAATATTTGACTAGCTTTTGCCCACGACTTCGTCCGCGAAAATGTCGGACCCCCGTTCATCCCCTTAGAGGGTAAATTTTAAAAAATCCTTTCTTAGCGGATGCCTACGTCATAACATCTACCTGCATGCCAAATTTCAGCCCGATCCGTCCAGTGGTTTGAGCTGTGCGTTGATAGATCACTATGTCAGTCAGTCACCTTTGAGTTATATATATTTAGATTTTTTTTATTAAAAAAAAAACTTTGCCCCTCTCTAAGAACTGCACAGCAGCCAATTATGCATAGTTGTTTGTATTCATGAATGTATTACATAACATTACGCCTGTAATTCACGAAGGATAGGCAGATTTCGCCAGTTATGTTTAAGTCCCATAGAATAAGAGGCCTGCCTATTGCCATCAACCGTGCACAAATCCAGACTCCAAAGCTGCTACTGAAAAATTCCTGATGGAAAAATTCAATAACACTGCCCGAACTGGGAATCGAACCCAAGACCTCATGCTCAGCAGTCGCGCTTTGCGACCACTAGATCAACGAGGCATTCGAGGCAGTGTATTCATGAATGACCCCCTAAAAATGCGCTATGAGAAAAAAAGTAATTCTGTACAGCTCCATCAATATCCAGTCTTCAATTATGACTAAAACTCTCTCTCAAAATTTATCAGTAAACCCGAACCCCATCTATCACATTGGCACAGAAACCATTTATCAAGATGGTACACAGCAGTCGGTCTTTGAACCCTCGTTTGACGACTAAGACGGAATACCAATGGGTATACAAGATTAGTCTTTGGGAGGCAAGTCGCAAGAAATTATACTAGTTAGTATGGTAATTTCTGAAGGAAGGGTTTCGGGTACTCTCTTCAGTCGTTTTTAAATTATTTAGATCTTTTATTTTGTTCTTCGACAGCGGCAGAGGTAAACTATTATAACATGGCGCGCCCCTCCACAAATTCAAAATATTTGAAAGTATTTACAAGACTTACAACGCATGTGTGCGTACTGAGACGGCTCTCGAAACAAAAACAAACCAGCGATTTGTTGCTCGACTAGTGGCGTCATTGATTACTCATTATTATTTGGAATGGCGCTGCACTGACATACTCTATGAAAATGACACGTGGTTGTCTTGCGCGGTCTTGCTAGTTATGATTAGTTGACCAATGAATCTGCCTGCTACTGATGACGAATACTTACAACTACATAGAAACTCTTTCATATGGATATGACTATACACATTGAAATAGTAACACGAAAGGGCGCGGCATGTTATAGTAGTTTAACTCTACCTGAATTCTAAGCTAGATTTAAGTACGTAACTGATCAAATTATAATTATACATACATTGAGAAAACATCTCCAAACCCACAAAAATAATTACCTAAAAAAGCAAACAATGTACCTACACAGTCTTTCTTAATGCGACATGTGACACAAAAGGTCCGACACAAATACAACGTGTAACAGGTATTATTAGTGCCACGTTGTGTAAGAAGTCTAGTCCATCTTCCGTAATACGGTTTTATGAGAACCCTAGAAGAAAGAGCACGGTACTAATACGGTCGTGTATTGTTCCTTTTTGCGTGTACTTTCGCTTTGGAAGTTTTCTTTTTCTTATTACTTTCTTAACGTATGTAAGTTTGTAGGTACGTTTGTGAACCGATAGCCTACCTTCTTAGTGTGGGGGACACTAGAAATTTTTCCTGTATTGGTGCATTTATAAACATATGTACATACTAACTGACCAAGCCCCGGCTGACTTACCGGTAAGTCAGAACATTAGAAAATCAATTGTGTCTCTTTACGTGGGACTTGAGTAATTATGGAACAACTACCTGTAGGCCATACAGGGGTGCGAGAATTGAACCCGCGACAAGCAGGGCAGCTGCCAATTACCTCTACGCCAACGTGTTGACAATGATGTCATTATTAACAATATAAAATCATATAATTTTATTAGGTACTAGCACTCTCCCCGCGATTTCGTTCGCGTGACTTTTCTTACAGATCCCTAATTTTTTTAATCATAAAATATAGCACTACTATATAATAAGTATAGCACTCAGTGATAACGTAGCTTTCAATTTGTGAAACAATTTTCAAAATCGGTTCATTACTTCCGGAGATTACCCCCTACATACAAACTTACAAACAAATGTTACCTCTTTATAATATTAGTATAGACTACAAGTAGGTATTATAATTGCAAATTCTTAATGGGCGTATGTTTGTTACCATGTGATGCCAAAACGGATCTGGATGAAATTTAGCACAGAGATAGATTATAATTTGGAATAGCACATAGGCATTTTTGTCCCGTTTTGTGTTCATTAGAGGCGGGCGTCTTAGGGTCAGTGCACACCGAGACGCAACGCGATGCGACGCAACGTGACGATACTTGAAGAGGCCAGTGACTTCGCGCTGCGCCGGGCGCCGCCGCCAGATGAAACACGCCTTTGCGTCCATATTGTAGTGAGACGCATCGCAACGTCGCGTCGCGCGTACTGGCGATTCACCGCTGCGTCGCGATGCGTCGCTCTACGCATCGTGATGCCTCGCGGCGTAGAGCGACGCATCGCGACGTAGTGCTGCGTGGTGTAACGTATTCTAAATTCTCACAATGAAATGTGTATCTTTTCGTGTAGAAAATAAAGTTATATTTTGAGTCGCTCTTTTAAAGTGTGCACGCAGCGTCGCGTCGCGTCGCGTCTCGGTGTGAGCTGACGCTTAACCACTGAGCCATTACCTAAAAATTCCTCATCCTCATTTCCTTAAAACATTTTCTTTCGTTCATAACTTCAGCCATGCTAAAATGACTTTTGGTTGGACGACTCTGTGATGTCATTCCAATAAACATGCGAACACACACTTTGGCACCTAGCAACCAAATTCCACTCTTGATAGCCTACCGTGACGGATTGCGACTGGATAAATATAGGAACAGGAATATTCTCTACTATGGTAATTCTCATCTGCTACCAAAGTGCCACAGACACCCAAATATGCTAATTGAAGTCCCTACCTTGGGAATGTAAATCAATGTTTTTGGTGAAGAATGGATCTGATTCGGGTATCTTGATGGTAGGAAATTTGAGAGTAAATGTTGTGTTATTGCGGATACAGAGATGAATATTGTATAAGTTTTCTAAGTTTGTTATGATAAGTGTTTAAGTTATGTAGTACTTATGTTTGGTATTGGAAACTTATTGGATAGCAAGAGTAAGTTATCTACATAACGTAACTTAACATCACACCTGTAATCAGTTATGTTTAAGTCCCATTGAATTAAATTAAATAAATTAATAAATTATTATTAATTATTATTATTTAATTAATTAATTAAATTTTTGAGTACTTTTTTTATTTTTTTTAATCTTTAATTTTGTTTGTTTTACTCTCGTATAATAACTTGCACCTACCATGTTATCTCTTCACCACCTTTGGTCGACTGTTAGAGAATGCCTAAGACATTAAGTCCGCCTTTGTACTTTTGTTGCATAAGGTTTAAATAAATAAATAGGGGGCGAGCCTATTGCAATCGACCGGGCACAAATCCAGACTACGAGGCTGCTACTGAGAAATTCCTGAAGGAAAAACCCAATAACAGTTCCCCAATCTGGGCTCAGTAGTCGCGCTTTGCGACCACTAAACCAACGAGGCGAGTCAAAGCACGAAAGTCTTCAATATTAATTTTTAAAAAATAGGTGATTTTACTTTGCGTTTGAACAACATTAAAACATGTTTTTAGCTATCATTTACGTCGACACCTGTACGGTGGTAAGGAACCCTTCATTATGCAAGTGCTTCTCGCCCGTGGCCGATTTTGGACTCGTGTCGATTTTAGTCACGATTTCATTTATTTTTTCGATACCTAGCCAATTTTCTATCATTACAATTTCATCGAATATAACTTTTGTGTACAAAAATAAATTGGTTCAATTTCTATGTAATATTTAAATGAACAGGCTTTCAGTGAAACTACGCGTCAGTAGTGTAATTACAAATGTTTTGTAACTAGCATTGTAGTGCACCCGAGGGCATCGTTAGCTTATGTTAAATTGTACTAGTAATTACTGCTGCATTTGCAATTCAGCTTTAGTTTTTTAGGGTTCCGTAGTCGAATGGTCCGGCTGTCTGTCTGGCAGCGGGTTATCATGAAGCGTATTAGGTAGAGAGTTAAAATTTTGCACAAAATATGTATTACTATCGCCGCTAGAACATCAAATAATAAAAATAAAATAAAGTAGAAAAAATAAAAATAAGTTTCTTGTATGGCTTTTTTGCTGAATATTGAACGGTGGTACGGTACCCTGTATGTGCAAAACTTCCATTTGGACAGACTTTTGGTTTATTTAATTTAAAAAAATCGTTGCCCCACACACCCAACAAGTTTAATTACTAAAAGACATATAATATTTCAAAGCAAATGCATTTCTTGTAAACTGTTTTTCCTTTTGATAAAATACGTCTTAAGTATTATTACAGTGTTTTGCATATTCACAGAATAATAACCATGCGTTGTCTGCCATTTAATCTACGGATCACCTAACAAACATAACGGCTATAATATTTCACCAAAAGATCTTAAAACAGAACAAAAGTCTTAGCTGAACCCTTTCTAAAATCTCAAGACGAGAACAATAATGACACGGAGTGTTAATAACAATATATTCTTGCCATTATCCCGTTCTCAGACGACGCAACAAGCCTTAATTATTAACATTTAACATAATATTGCGTGTTACGCTTCAAAATAAGGTGAGGTTCCAACACCGCGACAAAACGTGACGAACGAATAAATAACAGATTTTCAATACACTTTAAATTTCGTGGTTTTAAGTGTTTTGACTAAAATTTATATTTAAAATCGTGGTGAAAAATTGTACAAATATTTTAAGTGGTTGGTTTTTTTTTATTGAGCTTTTATTTTAATTTGTCGGAAAGAGTATCGAGAATTAATGTTAGACTATTTGTTTTGTGTATTTTGCTCTATAAGTAGGTATAGTCTGATTCATTTAAAATATTAGAATCTTGTTGGTTTGACTCTTAAACTAGATCAAAAAACTTTGACTGCTGCTAGCTATCATAAATCTACACTCATTTGTAAAGACTTACCTACTGTTTGGAACGAGCAACTAGCTTCAACTTTCTGACAGACACCTAGACATTTCAAAAGTGCCTGTCAATGGTTCATTTGAAATAAATGGTTGTGAGTTTAGATACAATCCAGAACACAAAATTAAGACAACTCCAAGTCGCAGTCGCATTATCATTTTATTTGTCGCTTTAAAGAAATGCACCCTTAACACGAACGACTTTCCCTTTGTGATACCGACACGGTATTCCACATTAAGTAAACGTTTGAATTAATTTTAGCAACGACGAAAACCGATGGTGGAATGACAATTGTTAAAGGGAAATGGCTTCGGGAATTCGGAGTGTTACCAGGAACGTTCGAGATGCGGTTTGTTGTATCAATATTGTTCTAATCGAGGCTAAGTTTCCGATAGTTTATTTGCTTTGTATAATACTATGGAGATGTAGGAAGTAAGTGTAGGAAGTAGAATTATAGTAATAAATATAGGTTAGTAGGGATATCTTAAACCATGGATTCAGTAGAAACATGACTCCAGACCACGTAAAATTAAAAAAAAAATTAAAATTACATCGGTTTTTTAGAAAAAAACAGCTATTTAGTACAAAAGTGCAACGCCTATATGGTTAGAATGTATGGAACACCCGATTTTTTTATAGTTGACCTGATAACTGCGTTGGTCTACACTCATGTACCTACTGAATCCTTTGCAAAAGTTTTTGTTACGATGTCTCTCTCACCCCTTATGTTAGTCAGTAAAAGTCTGACAGTCCCTTCCGCCCCACCCGGGGTGGAAGGACTCAATTGATGATTTTTACCACCTTCAAGAAAAAAAAAGGTTTGATGACAAATATTCGAATTTTAAATTAAATCTTTTCAAATTGTGGAAATCTATAAAAAAGATAGCAAATAAACTTATCAGCCACTTATTGGTTGCCAAAACAATGGTATGGCAGTTGGCGATAATACGACTCGCTCATCATTATTCCAGTTTTTTATTTTTATGTCACAATAAAATTTCCAGCTCATATTTATATTTAGACGTCTCCTACCCGGGAATGTCCAAGAAAAATCAGCTGGAGACAAAAATAATGGAGATTGTCTCAACAGTGAGTCCAAGTACCCATAAATCTTACGCTAAAATCCCTTTAAACAAATTAAAAACACCATTTACATCTAAAAGGACGAATAAATAAATGTCCAGTCGCCCGGACAGGAATAATTAAAAGATAATAAAACTCAACTATTTCGTCACGCATTCACGTCAAAATCTTTTGAAGCAGAAAATTTAAATGTTCTTCGTAAATCGTGGCAGTTGACGTGACATTTATGTCACGTAAATGTATACAACAACGTCATTTTCATGCCTTTAAATAAAAGTTTTGTTATAAAACTTTACGGGGCTCCGTACATCAATGTTTGGGACCAACTTTTTAATGTGTTGTACGCTTGATTTAACAATGGCGCTTTCTGCACTGTAATGAGTCGTTCTGTTGATTACCTGACGTTAAAATTTCTACGGTTTAAGATATTGCAACAGAATTTTAATGAGCTTTCCTGTAGAGCGAAAATATTCGTCGAAAAAAGATGAAAATCCAGCTTCTGCTCCCGTGGAATTCTAAGAATTCATAGTCAAATGTCTCCTACCTATAAATTAAACAGTTTTATAGATCAAGTACGTAGTTTGCGAGATTTCGTGTTTAGTCAGTATCTAAGTGAATGAATGAGCGTCCTTTCGCTTTAATGTCGTAATATGATATATTAAAGTAAAAGAATACAATATTGTATATTATAGATAAAACCGTATAAAGAGAAATTCTAGAACGAGTTCTTATTCTTTGTCACAATCTACACAAAAGAAATGACGAATACGTATAAGTGAAGAGTGTATACCCAACATTTGTCTTTTCTTTCTTTCTTTTGGAGAGTTTCTTTGTAATCAAGTTCCATGTTCGATAGATAAAGGATTAGGTTTCCTGTGATGGTAAGAATTGACTTTTATTGGAATTCATAGAAGGAGGAACGAGCGTTTATGTGATGAATAAAACATTCGTTCCGGAGATCTGACAAAAAGACATTGTTTTCGTTTATGGCTCACTGATGAATGCTGAATAAATGTAACATTAGGTAATTTAAAACATGAATGGATCTCGTTATAAGCGTCTTAAGAGAATATACCAGTCTATTATTATCTCACTGCAAGGCAAAGGCCTCTTCTCAACAGAGAAGGCACGAGCATTGATCATCACGCTTACTCAAGGCAGATTGGCGATTCCAGACTTATATTTAATTACAAATCCATGTTTCCTTACGATGTTTTTCTTCCCCGATGTTGGTGATATCTTAGATAAACTTAGTACATACATATACATAGAAATATAGATATTACAACAATTAAAAAAATATCCCAACAAGCACTTTCGAACCGTAACTGAATACATATAAAATACAAAACTCAATAACAGACGCAACAGTTTGCCCGCGTTCAAACAAAAATAAAAGAACCGACTTGAAATAACACGTTCTTTCAATACTTCAAGTCAGAACGAAGTAACTCTTCGACAAGTAAAGGAAAATGGAAATAAATCGGCCATACTGTTGCTCCCGTTATATTATTCAATGGCTGAGGCAGTTTAAGAGAGACAAAGGAATAACATTTCGAGATTTGGTGCGTTTCTTATCCTAAATTCGGATTTATTTCGGACTGCGACTTATGGATAGTTTGGGGCCATGCATCTACCACAGGGAGAAACATGGTGCATTGGTCAATAGCATGGGATTGTCCACCATAAACTTGCCCTTGTTCGTGAGGGTTCGATGGTCTTAGAAAAATTGGTGCTGAATTATTAAATAGATTGATTGATAGCAGGTAAAATTCTGCTTGATATAGAGGGAAATAGATATTATGTTTTTCTTGACTCTTTCGTTGTTCTTTTCTGATTATTTTCGTTACGGGATCGTTTATCCGGGAGTGGTCGAGCTTAATTGCCTTGGCACTTTTCTGGTGGTCATCACTATTGATTCTGGCTTTCAAGAGTTGCATTGGTTGGGAATAGCGTGGCAGGCTTGCCTCGAAAAAGGTAAAATTCTGAACAGCAAATATTTTTTTTTAATGAGAATTGGTTTTTGTGTCGTGTGGTACTATCGACTATGGAAAATTTGTAACTATGAGAATAGTAGAATATCAGTTATAATATAGTTTCTCCTCGTTCCTTAAAATGTATAACACATTCGATCTTACAAAATAATTAGATGATTTTTTTTCCTTTATCACAAAATTAACTTATTTACAATAAGAAATGGGCTCATCAAGATAATTTACATCATATTGAGGAAAAATAAACGATGTTCCCTTAAACGAAAAGATGAATTACGATAAAATTTCCTTTAATTTCGACCCAGTAGATAAAAAGCCATTTCCGCCGAATCTCGACCGAGCAAGTGAGTAGGCATCATGTTATTTTTATATATTAGCGTCAATGGACGTTGAATATTGTATAGAATGGGTCTGTCCCGGCGCCTCTCGGTTGAGTGGCGAGATTCAATTCTTGCTTGGACGGTTATGGCTGTTCTGCTACTTAGATCAGAGATTGGAGCTTATAGGTTCTATAGCGATATTGTTTTGAGATAGTTAGATTATGATTATCATCGGTTGTATCATTTTGGAAAACATTTTGTCTTGTTTAATACACTAGCTTCTGCTCGTGACTTCAAACATAAGTAGATAAATAAATAAAGGAAACGTTTAACAAATTGCAGTACAGTTTTATGTCATTATTGATTTAATAGAACTACAATAGCGTCGCCGCTTATTAAATGGAACTTATACATTACTGGCGAAATGTGGGTGTACTACCATTAGTACAGGTGTACCCATATACACCTCTGCCTAACCCTTCAAAGATTACAGGCGTGATGTTATGTGTAGAACTAAACTCATTTTTTCCTACAAATCAAAAAACTGATATTAACACTTCATCAAAACCTTTATCTATTCCAAGTAACCACATTATTACTCTAACATTGGGAATATTTCCCACAACTTCAACGAGCTTGCCTCGTTACAACCCGTCAAAATTAAAAAGGCCCCTTCTCTCTTCCATTATGTAAGTTTTTGAAGGTCTATCAAACTTGGCCGTCTTGGCTTCCCTCTGAGCCTTTAATGGACCTTCAGATTCATGTTAAAGTAAGAAATATGACGTTCAGGAGTAAGGTTTTGTACGTATGGTTTCGTTTATGTGGTTTTTAGCTGTATGAATGTATTATGTTTTCATTATTACCTACATAGATGCATAAGTCCTCGGTACGTCTTATTGTATTCTTCTTTTTTGATAAGGTTTTTGAATTATTTATTTTGGTGAAGCTTGCCGTTGTCGATGTTGCCTCATACTAGGAATTCTCCTAAATCGTGGATACAGACATATAAACTTACATACACAAACAGCCAGACCCAGAACAACCATCTGTACACTATAGAAAAACTTGTTCCGTACGGTAATTATATGGCAGAGGTGAGTGGCAACGCAGGGAGGGGTCGCCCTAGGAAGCTCTACACTGACCTTATTGGTCAGCATAAACATAACATCATGTCTGTAATCCCCGAAGAGTTAGGCAGAGGTGTACCTATTATAGTACACCCACATTTCGCCAGTTATGTTTAAGTCCCATGTAAAAGGGGGTGAGCCTATTGCCATCAACCGGGCACAAATCCAGACTCCGAGGCTGCTACTGAGAAATTCCTGATGAAAAACCCAATAACATTTTGCCCGACCTGGGAATCGAACCCAAGACCTCATGCATAGCAGTCGCGCTTTGCGACCACTAGAC
Source organism: Hoplodrina blanda (assembly GCA_949316365.1). Classification (NCBI taxonomy): domain Eukaryota; kingdom Metazoa; phylum Arthropoda; class Insecta; order Lepidoptera; family Noctuidae; genus Hoplodrina; species Hoplodrina blanda. The sequence continues at coordinate 14,775,274 of OX438581.1, forward strand.
CAACGAGGCAGTCAAGAGCACGAGGTTTATTGGTGAGGTTCCTCAGAAAGGTCAGGTGCGGAGTACTCGTAACCGGCGTGCTTGTTTGACGAGATGTATGAACGTAGATATGGCGAAAGGAGTATGTAAGGATTCGTAGCAGGTGGCGTTCTGTGGATTCTGCCTACCCCCATGGGAGAAAGGCGTGAGTTTGTTTGTAGTAATTGAACCCGCGACATTCAGTGCAATCAGCCAATCGTGTGCTACCCGTGCCGTCGTGCCGTTATTTTACTTCAATATTCTTATAAAAATTAAAAAAAAGGTTAGTACATTTTTCCAGATAAACAATATGCTTATTTCACATTATAATTTAACCTTGGTAGCGGCACGACGAATGTATCTTCCTTATTTAGACTCGATGTCTTCCTTATTTTAATATTTAATAAAATTCATTTTATTTCAGCTTCCATTTTGATGTTGTGAACAATAATAAAAGAGTCCTTCTTTTACTTTCAGGTAAATATTTCAGTAACTTCATAAAACATTATTGTAAGTATAATCAGACACGAAAAATATTTTTCATGAAAGCATGAAAAAGTAACATAACATCACGCCTGTAATCCCCACTGAGTTAAGCAGTGGTGTTGTGGCATGTAATTGGGGGCGAGCCTATTGCCATCAACCGGCATCATTTATTATCTTCGTACATTTTTATGAAAAGTATCAAAATGTTTTCGTTTTTATTCTAATAACAATGAAAAAATACCCTTGAACCAAATGATTACTTAGATGGACAAAAAGCCAAATAGGCCAAAAATTTTAAACAAGAGATCAAATTGGAGCTTAAGTACTATGGGCCAAATGAATGATAACTTCACTCCCGCCCAACTAGCTTCCGCCCGCCACTTCGTCCGCGTCAAAGTTTGTACGTTATTCAGCCGAAACTGTAGCTTACCTATGTGCTATTCCAGACTATAATCTATCTCTGTGCTAAATTTCATACAGATCTGTTCAGCCGTTCTGGCATGATTGTGTAACAAACTTTTGCATTTGTAGTAAGATTTTCAAGTCAAAGTCAAAACATGATGAATTATATTCACATAACAGAGGTACTTTGTGAACTTCAGTCACTTTTCCATTAACGTGCCGACTTTAGAAGAGGCTCTTGTGCCTGCATATGTCGCTATGGCCTTAGGGGGCTGAGCACATAAATCAAAAACTTGCGAAACGACATTGAGTACGGCAGATATCATAACTTGTATAGGTGTGTGTAGGGTGACTTAGATTTAGAACTTTTGCATACATAACATCACGCCTGTTATCCCCGAAGGGTTAGGCAGAGGTGTACCCATTATTACACCACATTTCGCCAGTTATGTTTAAGTCCCATGTAATAGGGGGCGAGCCTATTGCCATTAACTGGGCACAAATTCAGACTCCGAGGCTGCTACTGAGAAATTCTTGATGGAAAAACCCAATAAATTTTTGTGCGACCTGGGAATCGAACCCACGACATCATGCTCAGCAGTTTGACCACTAGACCAATGTAAAAAATCAATTAGGTAGGTACTTTATCACTAACTCATGAATTAAAAAAATCACATTGCTACTTGAGTTTATAGTATAAGAGACGGTCGCTTTAACAACAACAAAGAAGAAAAAAAAGAAAGAAACGATTTTTTTAAATTTCTCTAAATCCATTATAACCAATATTCTGACCGTAATAAAGAAAGCAGTATCACAAAAGACAATCCGTAATAATAAAATATAACTACCCTCCCTACTCGACACATTGCGAACTACCCTCAACTTTTGAGTTAGGAACGTCGTTGTTGCCATACATTAATATCCTCAGACAGTGCGCTTTGAGTAAGAAAGATTTATGACAATCATGACACTGACTCAGTTGTGAAAGAAGTCAGAGCTTTTCTTGTCACAATAACGGTATAGAAAAATTATAATAATATACCCGCAGGGCAGCTAGTGGTGAGCTGTTGGACAGTAGCGTAGAGAGGTCTTGTACCTATCTCATCTCTAGCTTGGCCGGCCAGAGTGAACACTGATTAGGAACAGAACTCCTTGTTCATTGCCACACTGCCTTTATGGGCCGGTTTGAGTGGAGATTTGTAAGAGCAAACGTGCTCGGGAGAAGGAAGTATTTCAGTAAGGTGCTGGATCTTGACCGTACTTTCGGGTTTTTCTGATAGCCGTAGAATACCTCTCGACTGAGAATACTTCTCCAGAAAAATATGACTGGAAAAGTTATATTGGTATTGCCCAGCATCGAACCCACAACATCATACATGAAAGGCCTTAACCATTAGGCCATCATAACCTAATGAATAAAATAAATGCTTTAGAAATCATAAAAGCAAAAATGCTCCTCTTTTTACTCGTGCTATCTTAGGCTCATTTATTTCACTCGAAATTCATACAGCGCCCTTCGCGTTCAGCACAAGAACACTAAATACTACTGCAGTATTTGACCGCGTACCAAGCGCGCCCACAAGTTATCCGATGTGGTCTGGCCTTTACCCGAGTATGCTTGCCAATAAGCCAAGATATTCCTTTGACAACTTGCACACAGAGACACTAATGTCTGTGTGTGTGTGTAAGTTATTGTGTGAATTTTAATCTTTGTATACATAATTATAAAGAATAACATTCTAGTACCTAGTAGGCACCTACCGGTATTAGACACACAAACTAACTACCCAATAGTTACTTGGGATCCCTAACAGTGGAATAGTATCAAACGTTAGTTTTGTACCAGGGTTGGTTCAATTTAATTGACACGGATTTTAACTATGTATTAATAAGTCAAGGAGGGGTCGCCCTAGGAAGACCTTTTACTGACCTTAATGGTGAGGTTCTTCAGAAAGGTCAGGTGCAGAGTACTCGTAACCGGCGTGCTTGTATGACGAGATGTATAAACGTAGATGAGGCGAAAGGAGTATGTAAAGATCGTAGCAGGTGGCGTTCTGTGGTTTCTGCCTACCCCCATGGGCAAAAGGTTTATGTATGTATGTAATAAGTCATTTATATTCGAAAACAACTTTTATTTTAATAAGCATCATTATGTCGCAATACATCACGATTCTCGTTTAAAATAAACTTTTTGGTGAAATGTAAGATTCGGCGGTACTATTCTGTATAAATCTCCCTCGATGAATAAAGGTGGAGTGACCTTGAAGTGAGCTGCCAATCCCTAGCATCGGTGAGACTTCAAGCTCACTTCACCTATATTCACTAGGTGAGATATTTTTTTAAAATTTTATCAGTGCCAGAAAATAATTCGTTTATCGACGCAGTTTATACAAAACAAGTGGCTAAATTACGGTTATAAAAAAAAAAATAACAAAGCCGACTGTTACATATTCTTGTCATAATTGTGATATTTTTTTTTGCTCTGTACCATACCTGGAACTCTTTAGGATACGGAGGTATTAAGCCTCATTTAGACGATGCAAGAAACATCGTGCGATTTGACGTACATTGCGGGACGGCGCGGCTGTCATGTCAAAAGTGACTGATCATTGACGGAAATGTACCACAACTTGCACGATATTTCTCGCACCGTCTAAATCAGCCTTAATAGGTCAAAGTTCCAACATTTTTTTGTTGCTTTTTATGCGAAAATAAGTTTTCAATGTTCTAACTAAACTTTAAATACATTCACGGCGTGTGTACTGTTTGATGCACTTGTAAGTACAATCTATTGACTTTTCAAACCATAATTTAAATTATTCTCCCAGCAATAATTTTTGTTCAATGTTTCTTAGTTTAAAGGATAGATGTGCTGATGGAATGCGTCAAAAACCAAGAGTAACGGAGAATTCTAATCAATAAGTTTAATTTAAATATATCACAATTAGGTTTAATTCAGTCAATTTTATCACAACCAAAATCAGATTTAGCGAAAAGATTTAGTGAGCTGGTGTATCTTGTTAAATTAGCATTCCCCTTTGAATTTATTTAAGTAAATTTATTTCTAAACCATTGTTATGTAGTAGTAAGTATACGGCATGATGGGGTTGGCATATCCATTGAGATAAAAACCCCAAATTAATTAAATAAAAGATTAAAAAAAAAAGGATATATGTGAGAAATGTGTAAATATAACTGTCTTTCTGATCTCTCTTTTAACAGCCTGTATAACTACATTTAAAAAAAAAAATCCAGACGTGCAACTAAGCTTTTAAACACGAACAAGTACGTGACAAAGCAGGTTTAATATCCTCACTGTAATCAGTGCACAGACACTGTTCTTTGCCTTGTTTTTGGGCCACATACAGCTGTGACGTCACAGTGCTAATTAGTCAAACGTTAATGTGAACAGCTTGGTAAATGAGACTCGATTTGAGTGGGTAGAGGATTTTAAACTTTATTGTTTTAGGTTTTGGGTGCAATTTCTTTTTTAGAAAGGTATTAAAGGAATCATGTTAGTCTGATACGATTGATTGGTTTTTGCAGCTGTAGAACAAAGGCACTGAACCGAAATCTAGTATCATCTTTGACCACACTCCAGACAGTTCATGCAAATAAATTCATATTATTGCTTACCGACTACTATTTTAGGAGCACTGGCACACGATATATGTGTGCAAATTAATTTTGTATAAGCTGAGCTAAGCCAATCATAGAACAGCAGTACTGCCAGGACTACTGCTGCATTCCACGAGTTAATATATAGGCAAGTAGACGGCACATACTAAATCTCTAGTTGCGTAACACACAAACAAAATACCCTTAATTTTGAAGGAGATTCGTCATCCATTTCTTCATAAGCTTGGAAAATTCCTCTTCTAAAATGTTATTGAATTCTCAAAATGAAAAGCGCAATTAGACTGCTAGTTGCTTAGCAAAACTCAAAGGTTTATAAGGTTGAATTTTCACTGACAGTAAATAGTAAATTAATATAACCTCCCAAACTCATATTAAAAACTACATAAGTACACATAACCCACCATCCACATCTCTCCGGTACGATTCCATCAAAATCATCTACGTACACCTACTTACTATATCATAATAGTAGCTACACACTACCGTCTTCCGCCTTTCAGCGTCAGTTGTGCTGTAATTAAACTGAACAGATGCTATGTAATATGGTTTGTAGACTGGACTGCTAGATTAAGATTTTAGCTGTAAAGTTGAGCAAAATTGTACGGGTTGGTTGTTAAAAGGTTGAAGTATTCTCTTATTAAGAACAACTTAAGAGATTTGCGAAAGCGTGAGTCTATGTGTGTGTCTAATAAGTGTCCTTGCTATTTAGTGTTTTATAAGAAATAGTTGATTTTTTTTTTCTATTTTTTATCACACTACTCACATAGGTATCTTGCGTAAAACTTACACGATAATCACAAATATAGCATCTCTGTCTTAATAATTATTCTTACATAACTAACTACGAGTACATTTAGTAAATTATTTTTTGTCAGCAAAGTTTATATTTGTCATCTAATAGATCTATCGAATAAAATATTTTCATTCTCAGATAGGGCTAGGCACCCCGACTCGGATAGGTTAGGTTCGAAGGGGATAGCAGGGTCTAGTGAGCAAGCGAAGCGAGCCAACTCAGAACCCGCTATCCCCTTCGTGGATATTTCAGACTACGCCTTTTAAGCAACTGTAAAGTGTTTTGAGGTTGATACTTGCTAATGTATCCCATGTGAATTATTATGGAACTGCTTTCATATTGTTGGGCAACTATATTTTAGTGACAGATCTATTATTTCGCTGACAAACCCTATTATTTAAAAAAATCAAAACCAATTCGCTATAGCTTAAATTATACCCTGAGTAAAACTTACAATTTTAAGTGCACGAAAAAACACCAAATGTTACGTCTACTTCGTTTAGAACTTGATCGCGTTTTGATAGGACTAAACCCGTTTGTCCTTTCTAAAAGCCCTTCAAATTCAAAGCTAGACACAAATGCAGCTCTCCGTTTGTCAGTACCAGAGTGAGCGTCTGTTGTGTTGTAATTAAACTACGCCTGATGCTCTAATGTCTGCGGCATGTTAATGTTAGTGGATTCGTGTTAGGTTAGAACTATAGCTTACAGACTGGTTCAATTGTCTTCTATTTATTACTAGCACTCTCCCCGCGTGATTTTTCTTACGGTTCCCGATTTTTTTTCTAATAAACACGAACGAACAAAATCGCTTCCCGCCGTCTGTCGCTTAAAACTTTTAAACTACATTACCGATTTTAATGCGTTTACATCATTAGATAGACTAATTCAAGAGGATGGTTTACGTATTTACATTGCACCCGTGCGAAGCCGGCGCGAGTCGCTAGTCGCTAAAGCTGGAAAATAAAGGAAGTTCCTTGATCCAAAACCAGGAATCATCTTCTTATGGCATCAAAACCCCGGAAACAATGCTTCACATTTCCTAAACCCGACAAATATCAACGTAAAGCTCGTCTGAATTCAGTTGACATCCACACCCTTTTTACCCGAACATTTCAAAGCCAAACTGAAGCGTTATGAATCTCATAAGCTACGAGTATTGTACTACTAGCTTACTAACTTATATCCGTTGCTACGCCTGTTTTAATATCGGTTATATAATAGGGTTTTATTTTTTTAGTGCTGGACCCTAAATCTTTTTGTAAAATAAAAGTAGCCTAAGGTATAAGTGTCGTGATAGCCCAGTGGTTAACGCGCCCACCTCTCATGCATGAGGTTGTGGGTTCGAATCCGGGCAAGTACCAATGTGACTTTTTCAATTCATATGTACTTTCTTAAGTTTATCTTGGACATCACTGACATCGGTGTAGGAAAACATCGTGAGGAAACCTGGACTTGTAATTAATATAAGTCTGAAATCGCCAATCCGCCTTGAGCAAGCGTGGTGATCATGCTCATGCCTTCTCTGTATGAGAAGAGGCCTTTGCCCTACAGTGGGACAGTAATAGGCTAGTATTATTATTATTATTATTATAAGGTATAACATCAACTATCTACCAGTGAAAGTCACGAGTCAAAATCGGTTCAGCCTTTTCGGAGATTAGTCTGAACTAAAAGACAGACAAACAGTCAAAAATGAAAAAAATTGTTTGTGTATCTATTTTTTTAAACTGTTATTTTGACATAACAAACAGACACTACAATTTTATTTATTTGTATAGACGTTAGCTAGATATAGTTTGTTACGTCATATAACCGAGAATCCTTAAGTGATTTCAACGAAAGAGTTATTGGATTTGTCTCTGGAAATTCAATATGGCCGATGCTTTGTCATAATGTAAAACGATGGCATGCAATCTCGGTTCCGCACATTTTACACTTAAGTTTTAAATCAAAATTCTTGCCATAGCGTCCTTCTATGTCTTTATCGTATCGGTATTATTTATAACATCACGCCTGTAATCCCCGAAGGGTTAGGCAGAGGTGTAGCCATTATTACACCACATTTTGCCAGTTATGTTTAAGTCCCATGTAATGGGACGAGCCTATTGCCATCAACCGGGCACAAATCCAGACTCTGAGGCTGCTACTGAGGAATTCCTGATGGAAAAACCCAATAACACTTTGTCCGACCTAGGAATTAATCGAACCCAAGACATGCTGCTCAGCAGTTTAACCACTAGACCAATGTACAAAATCAATTAGGTAGGTACTTTATCACTAACTTGCATTGGTACTTGAGGTATATACCTCAAGTACCCATGTGCCCAGTGAAAACTTAAACGATTTTTTACTTCTCTAAAACCATTAAAACCAATATTTTGACCGCAATATGGAAAGCTGCAGTACTTACCCACAATTAGTACACCCACATTTCGCCAGTTATGTTTAAGTCCCATGTAAAAGGGGGAGGGGGGGGGGTTATTAACCGCGTTAAGTAACGTATTTAGTTACTGCTCCGCTCTCGTGGCTCGTAGCGTGATGTTATATAGCCTATACTATTGTTCATGAATCTGGCTATCATAATATACAAAAATATTTTTTAAATCTAACTGTGGTAGTTCCAGAGATTATCGCATTTAAACAAACAAACAAAAAATCTCTTCAGCTTTATTATATTAGTATAGATAATAGATTTCTCATAGTTTTTTTTTTTAGTTTATTTCTTTTCTAACGTGGGTGTAAACGCGGCTTATATCGCCGCCATCTTAATTCCATTTTGGCGGGAAATGACGAACGCATGCCGCGTGCACCCTCAGTGAGATGCATTCACTTAATTAAGGCGCGCGAATGCTGTGTGTACAGTAATTGGTCTGGCTTTACTGTGAGCATTTGTTGTTTCGTTGTTTTGTTTTCGTATTGTTGTTACTGTAGTAGTATACCAGTGCCTCGTTGATCTCGTGGCTGCAAGCGCGACTGCTGAGGTCTTAGATTCCATTCCCAGGTTGGGCAAACTGTTGTTGGCTTTTTCTATTAGGCATTTCTCAGTTCCAGCACGGACTTTTGGAAAGCACGTTTAAGCCGGCTATACAAATATTTGTTCCGTGCGGTAATCGAACCCGAGGCACGTAGCACAGCAGCCAATCGCTTGTCCACTACTCCAACCGTTCCGTCAATTAGCTTATAAGTACTTTAAAAGGTGTTAGTTTTTAACCTCCGACGCAAAAACTAAGAGGTGTTATTATAAATTTGACGTGTCTGTGTGTGTGTCTGTCTGTGGCATCATAGTTCCCGAACGGATGAACCGATTCTGATATTGTTTTCTTTGTTCGAAAGGTGAATTATTCGAGAGTGTTCTTAGCTATGTTTGATAAAAATAGGTTCAAGATGGCCAACCAAGGGGTCTGACCAAGGGGTATCGTATTACCCAGTTACTGGGTTGTTGAGGTCAGATAGGCAGTCGCTCCATGTAAAATACTGGTACTCAGCTGCATCCGGTTGGACTGGAAGCCGACCCCAACATAGTTGGGAAAAGGCTAGGCAGATGATGAGGTCCAAGATGGTCGCCGTTGGGGGTTTTTTTAATTTTTAATTTTAATTTTACTTCATTTTATGACATCGGACAGAAGAATCACATAACATAACATCACGCCTGTAATCCCCGCAGGGTTAGGCAGAGGTGTACCCATTAGTATGTACACCCATATTTCGCAGTTATGTAATATTCAGGTCCCATGTAATAGGGGGCGAGCCTGTTGAATATAGGTATTAAAAAGAATCACAATCTTGTTAATGCCTAAGTTCTCAAAATTATTAAGTGTTATTGAACTTTGTTGATCTTTTGCTTTCAAATCAGCAAGTTTACATTATTAATTAATATTAAAACATCAGACGACACCAGCTTATTGTTTTGCTACCCCGTCTCGGCATTTATTTAATTAAAATGGCGTCGAAATTAATTTTATCTTGTCACTTGAATGTTGAGCTGTATTATTTACCATTATTTTATTGTGAGACGCCATTGTGCTTTTTGTTCTTTGATATTGATAAGCTTTAACAGATGTTTATAGTTTAATAGTTGCTTTGTCTCCTTTGTTCCGTACCTGAAGGGTGCCAGCGGGGCCTTATTACTGTCCATCCGACTGTCTGCCATCGGGCTGTATCTCATGAACCGTACTTAATAGGTAGAGAGTTGAAATTTTGACAGTGTATATTTCTATTGCCGCTAAAACAACAAATAATAACAATTAAATAAGGGTAAAAATTACAAGGTTAATAATTTTTTACCCTTATTTTACCCCCCATACAAGAAACGTGTTGTTTGTGATTATGTAGTGTTTATTATGGGCTAATTACACGCAAAAAAGCTACAGCACCCTCCGCGTCCAATTTAATAACGCGTTCAGAGCGGTTTTGGGTCTGCCTCGCTACTGCAGCGCTTCAGGTATGTTCGCGTGGGCGCGCACAGACTGTTTCTTTGCGACCATGCGAAAGCGATGCGCGTCTCTTGTGCGCAGAGTGCGGGCCAGCTCCAACACCGTTCTGAGTATGATAGCTAGTAGGTTTGACTGTCCTTATGTAAGAGACTCCTGTAATATAAAATTGATAAATATGAATTGATTATTAATGTTTGAATTTGATGTCGGTATGATTGTGTGTGTTTATGTTATATTTATATTGTATTTATTTATGTGTGATTTTGTATTTTAAATTGATTTATGTTTCTTAATATGGGCTATGAGGTGCCTGAAATAAATGAATTTTAATTTTTTTAATTTTAATTTATTTTTTTTATTAAAAAAAAAATATTATACGGAACTCTTCCTGTGAGAGTTCGACTCTAACTTGGCCGATTTTTCTGTTTTCTTTGTCTTTTTTCTAACCCAAAAAAAAAGATGGCGGAACGAACTTGTGTAAGGTGTCATTCGTGTAGTTAACTCTCTATAAATTCATTATGTATTATTCAAAATCTATTCGTGACTTTTAAATCTAATTTGTCTAACTTTCGTAAGTCTTAACTTAAGTAATAGAAAGTGCTGCCATCTACGATTCGTAGTTCAAAAGCAAATTTTCAAAGTTACCGCTGGATTTCAACTTTGAAAGTGTAAACGTTAGTTTGTGAGATGAATATTATTAGTCAACGTTTGTATGGAAAGAGATATTTATTGATAACCAATAGCTGTTGCCGACGGATTCTAGCCCGTCTAAGTTGATATTGTTATCTCTCGGGAACCGTATATTTTTCTGAGATAAAAAGTAGCCTATGTTTTATTCCAGAGTATAATCTGTCTGTGTGTCAAATTTTATCCAGATCAGTTTAGCCGTTCGGGCGTGATTGAGCAACAAACATCCATCCATCCTTTCGCAGTTATAATAGTAGTAAGATTAGTTTAGAGAAAAGTATTGTTTTTTAGAAATACTTATTTTTAATGACCCTTATTGCCTGAAGTAAATACAAACATCACGCCTGTAATCCCTGAGGGGTTAGGCAGAGGTAATCCCATTAGTACACCCACATTACGTCAGTTATGTTTAAGTCGTTTGTAATAGGGGGCGAGCCTATTGCCATCAACCGGGCACAAATCCAGACTCCTTCATTCCTAATAGAATAACCAATAATACTTCGCCCGACCTACAAATCGAACCCAAGACCTCATGCTCAGCAGTCACGCCCTGCGACCACTACACCAACGAGGCAGTAAATAAATAAATAAATTACATTTACGATCATCTAAAAGCTCCACAACCGTACAGCCAGGTCATATTTGCAGACAACACACACGTACGCACCCAAACGGCAATTAATTCGCAATTCTGTGCAGATTGCGTGAACGCCGCATCGAAGATATGTGATGTGTGTATTGATAGATTCAGGCTCGCTACGGTTGGTCAGCTATGAATGATTGATACTGAACCTTGGCAAGTTAAAGGCGAATGAGATTCTGTCGGGTTTGTTGTTGGATTGTAGTTAAACCGAGCAGTCATATTGATTGATTTTGAGGTTATAGTTTTGATGTGAATTCTGTAGCTAAGAGAAATTAAATGTTCCTACTTAAATTCTTTTCCATTTTCAAATCTGGCCAACAGTAAACAGGCTTATTTTTTTCTACAGGCCATTTTTTTAAGGTAAAAGTACTTCCAGTACAAGGCGCGATTCGTGCGTCAAGTATATACCGGGTTTCGTTCTTAGGGCGCGTTCCCACTATGTCGTAATGACAGATTATCGTGGCGTTTAAAACGTCGGTCGTGGCTTGTGTATTTAAATGGAGGTATAATATAGCAGTCTATAGTATTCTTATTCGTTTAACAAATAATGAAAAAATTGAGTAAACATAAAAAACCGGCCAAGTGCGAGTCGGAGTCGCACACGAAGGTTCCGTATCACCATACAATATTTAACACAGCATACAAAAAAGAATAACGTTATAATCGCAAATAAGTAACTATTTTTATTCGGATTTATTCCTTTACTTGTGCTACATGGCATTGCTTCTTGCCAAATTTCACAGTTCGAGTGTCGATATTATATGTTTTTTGCGGCATAAACGGCAGTATCTTTTTTTTACGTTAACTTAGATTTTTGATTTTTTCACAGCTTCAAGAGTCTGTGAACCTGAGTATATCGTTTTAATTTCAACTCCATACCTTCAAGCGTTCCCGAGATAAAGGGTCTTGACAGACAGACAGACACACAGACGGACAACAAAGTGATCCTATAAGGGCTTCGTTTGAGGTACGGAACCCTAAAAATATAGCTGTAGAAACTTCTGTTTTAAACACAGATGTGGTGAAACTTTTCCGTGTCCATTGGAAAGTGTAATCCATCCTTTAAATCCCTAATTTATTCAGGCGACCCTTGTTTAAAATTGGTTTTACGATTTCCTTGTACCATTCCGTAGATTTGATTTGGATCTAAAACTTTAAAGTTTAAACACAAAGGGAAACCTCTGAAAGTTTAAAGTTAAGGTACACGATAGGTACCTACTTTCTAGAGTATTTCTTGGAGACCTTTCGGTCACTTTGTTAACCAAATCGTAAGTTTCGACGGCAATGTTAAGAGATAGAGAGCAAAGGGAAACGCCTATTTGTTAAGGAAACTTTGGCCAAGTGATGCCCAGGAAAAAACAAATGGTAGGCATTAGGATTGACGTCATAGATAAAGAAACAACTGCATTTTTTTACATAGAACTCAGTGGGGCTTAATAAAGGTAAAAAAAACATACATAATTTTCTGACTCTTTATTGATTGTCATTTACGTAAATGGCAATAAACGATTGAGTGTCTTAAAAAAACTGCTTCTGATTCCATATACTTATCACAAATTAATAATAGAAATATTTAAATTACAAAATTAGTATCTTTTTAGTATTTATTACATTGATGGGCAAAACTTGGCCAAAAATAGGCATTTCCCTTTCTACAAGCTCTTTGATTTCGCTCAAACATTAACCGTCTCTTTACAAGCCGAGTTTTGAGTTACGAAATTATTATATTTTGAACTTAATTTCCACTGAAATAAAGTTCCTAATTCGACAATTTTGTGTTACCTTCGCCGGAATAAAGCCAATATAAAATAACAAGCTTTTACCCTTTGAGCTACTTATTCTATTTTTACTAAAACCTTGGACTAAAATAGAACTTGTTTTGTAATATATGAGAAGGAAAATCCGCCTAACTATGCGTATTAGTCCTTAATAGAAAAATAATGATGTTTCATGATAGAAAAATAAGCAAAAAATATATATTTTTATGTATTTATTGGACACCAATTTACTGACTTTAGTGCTCTGTGATGGTGGCTTTTTACCTTTACAAGATATTTGTTGAAAAGTTATAAGTTATAATACTGCAGACTTATTAATTATTGGTAATAAACTTAAACATAACATAAATCGAGTAGGAAATTGACTGCAAGACATATTTATAATCTTGCCCGAAGTTACGCAATTTGCAACTCTATTTGTCTTCTTTTCTTCTTCTTCGGCCTGGCCTTTGCCAGTTACGCGAGGTTGGTTTTACCAATCATGCGGCGCCGTTTGTTTTGGTTTTGTGCGTCATCTCCATAAGTAAGTCTCATCTCCGTCAAGTCCTTTTGGATCTTCGTCATCCATGTGGTTTGAAGTCTTCCACCTCAAATCACCTCTTATTTGCAACTCTATTTGTGATTATTTTTATTTATTTGCGTTGATCTAAAGATGGTTCGTCTTGCGTAGTATCCCCACACAAAACAACGAACTATTCAGCAAAATATCACTATTGAACTCACTTCTTCGTCTCAGCTCGCAACTGCCACTGCTAAAACGCGGTTTGCACTGCTGATAACTCGATCGTGAATTTTACGGAATAACTCCGTTCCACGTACACATTTGATGACGTCATCCGTTCAAGTTTCGAACGCATTCATCATACATCAAACTCCTATCGATGCTATTTCAAATGTGAATATTCACATCGCATTCGGTTGAGCGCACACTGTGCTAGGAATCGCTTTGCGTGCCCAAACCTCAAATATTAATCTTATCTGTGTACAGTTCGCTTGTTTGTGGCTTTGAGTTTTTATTGTGAAATGTTATTTCTATGTTTTTTTATGTGTGAGAAAATGTAGGTATGGTTTAAGTTGTTTGAATTTTGAAAGTCAAAATGTTTACTTTGAATTCTTAACTATTTAAAGCTTCTCACATAAAACTCACATTTAAATCCCTTTTAAATGTGATTGTTAGTATGATTTGCGGTATTCCTAGTTCCCGGATTCTCGACTTTTCCACCAGTCAATATAATTTTGAAACCGATTATATCAGTATCATGGAAATACTTCTCCGAACCAACTCCTAATCTCTTTAAATCGTTTGCAATATTACCCAATAGCTAAATGGTAGGCATAAAACGTTACCGCGCATGTGCATTATTATTAATTAACTACATAATGGAGCGCATCTGGCTTTCAGTTTACATTGAGTCTAAACCTAGTCATTACTCAATATAATGGCTACCATTATCTGTTGCATTAATATAAACCTAATGGTGTACTTTAACAGAAACCAGAATACGATGAAGCATCAATAAAACAATTCATAGTCAAAGTCAAAACATTTATTTCAATTGGACCATTTACAATGTCATGATGGCCTAATGGTAAAGACACCTCTCATGCACGGGTTTGAAACCGGGCACGGGCAAGTATCAATGTGATTTTTTCTAATTCATAATTATGTACAGTAACGGTCATAAGTGCAGTAGCATGCTAAGGTTTGAATTGCTGTGAACACGGGGTACAGGCCATACCTACATCTGTGTGTATAAATGATGTATTCAAAGTTAGTCAAAGTCAAATCATTTATTTAATTAGGCCATTATAAGGCACTTTTGAATGTAATAACACAGTAGGGACCTACGTACATCTCAAAATTCGCACACGACGTCGAAAGATCGTAAGTTTAACCAAAGTGTCAATCGATTTGCTTTGTAGATTGCTACTCCACTTATGACCGCTACAGTACTTTCTAAGTTTATATTGGACATCGCTGACACCGGTGAAGGAAAACATCGACAAAACACATTTGGACAAATAAAAGGCTGAATATTATCATTTACAGACACTTTTGAATTGTCAAGGAGTCCGTCAGTTAGATAGAAAGATAAGGCTAGTTGCAGATAGAATAATTAGAAGAATATTTCAAATGTACTGCATATACTATCATAGACGAAGAGAATGGAGGGAAAAGAAAACATAGACAATTGCTGAAATCCCTCTTCAAACGTTAAGTCGTCCATCCACACTTTCATCACTAACACACTAACAATTTTAATCCGAAGAATTTTGACAGAAGTTAATAATTCAATGCTTTGAAAGCTCGAAAACTTCGTCTGCTTATCCACACTAATAATGCAATGAATTGTCAAAATGAAAAACAAATAAAATTATTGTGTACCTACTATTATGCAATTACGCTGCTAATTAAATATATTTTTCCGTCTCATATTTGCATATAGAACAAGAAATATATTTAAAGGATAGCATTAGTTTATGTATAGTTGATGCATGATATTGTATTCTGTGTATCGTCCCAAATTAATTTTCAATAGACAAAGAGTAACTTAAGCATGTAGGCACTGTTTAGGCTTTCAAATGTAAGGGTATAATGTAGGATAGTAATACACTTAAGCAGGTCGGCCTATTCGATTCGGCTTGGTTCGGTTTTATTAAATATGCCGAACCGAATGTTCAGACCCGCTTATGTGTGACCCTTATCAACAATTAACTTAGGTTTCTACCCATTCCCTTTAACTTCGATGGTCACTGAATTATTTCTGGACCTTGTCCAACTATTGGCGACTTTCGCTGTCCAAATCCTGGGTTATATAGAGATCTAATTTTCAATTCTGAGACCTGTAAACTTGCTACACGGTCTATTTTAGCTTTTCGTGACCTCCAGACTAAATTTGGACCGACATCGGATCACTTGCTTGAGTGGTTTTAATTGCTATCTAAAATCAACATGGCACCTCGAAAACTAATTTTAGATCTTGTGGATATCAAGAAATAAGATGATTTCTTCCTAAACGTCGATGGTAGTTGGTAGTCTACATGGTAGTGTATAGGGTGCTGATTAGCATCCTCGTGTTTGTAATATATTTTTTTTATTTTTAAAGAAGATTCATGGAATATCTTGCTTTTTTTTCTTCCTATAAACATACTGTTTTGAAATGAGGCACTAGCTTCAACTTTCTGGCTGAGTGACTTAAGAATTCAAAAGTGCCTATAAATGGTTTATTTGAAATAAATGATTTTTATTTTGTCCGAACCCACCAGAGTTTCGTCACAATTCCTGATTTAGGAATGCGTAGACGACAAACATACATTATTTTTTTTATATGTCTGAGGACCTTGGTTAAAAAGAGGTAGACAAGAAATAAACTTAAACATAACAGACCGTCTGTTAACTACGGACAGGAATCAAACCTGTGTCTCATAGAATGTCTTCTGCTCAACCATCAATCAAATTTTCACCTTTGACAAGTTATCATAGTAGTTGAGTTTATGATGCTTCGTTCAAATCGTAAACATAATAATGAAAGTTACTATCTCGCTTACTTGAATGCTTCCTATTATTGTCCCACAGCAGGGCAAAGGCCTCTTCTCATACAGAGAATTTAAGGCACGAGCTTTGACCACCACACTTGCTCAAAGCGAATTGGCGACTTCAAACTTATATCAATAAGAACTCCAGGTTTCTTGGCGATGTTTTCCAGTGATGTCCAAGATAAATTTAGAAAAAGTCACATTGAAACTTGAACCTTCAACCTCATGCAAGAGAGGTTAGTATCTTACCTGGGCCATCTTTTGTACAACTTAATAAAATAGAAATCGTCATTGTTATTACACTTTCTTGACAAAGGTGAGCATGGACATTGTTTTAGCCTAATCATAGAAATTGCATGACTTAGCTGCAAGATTGATAACTTTATAGATCACCTAAACTACTCAAGTGTCCCTTGGTGTAGTTAGGTAAATGAGCTTGAGGTAAACTGTCAACCTAGTTTTGGGTAGAATGACAGTTCAATTCAACTTCTCTTAACCTAAATTCACTGAGGAAGAATGGTAGGTATATAATTGCTCCATTCAGTAAATATCTCCTTTCAAGGTAATGTAGAATCTTCGATCAAGAGTTTCCATTTTCCCAATACGAACCTTACACAAACTTAGCACCCAACTAAGTTTACACTCCACTTAATGGCCACATCTTAATAGCTTTCACCTCGACACTAGTTCTCTCACTCGTACAAGTACTAAACTAATTCAAACACAGCACAAATCTACCGTAAACACATCACGAAATATTTGCGCATCCTGGAATTAATCGCACTCAATTCTCGACTTTATTTTCTAAGAAATATGACACATCCTTGAACGTATGACGTGATGAACGTGAATTCAAGCGTGTGTTCCATTAGACACAATTAATTTGTAGACGAAGGGGAGGAGTATGTAATCAGCTCATCAGTTCGAAAATGTCAAGACCCTTATTACCAAAAGTTAGGGTTCAAAATTCGGGTGAAATCATCTTGTTACATCGTCAGAGACGCGAGAATTTCATCCTAAATTGACTGATTTGTGTTATATTTTATGCCTTATTACCAAAAGTTAGGGTTCAAAATTCGGGTGAAATCATCTTGTTACATCGTCAGAGACGCGAGAATTTCATCCTAAATTGACTGATTTGTGTTATATTTTATGCATGCGGTTTATTTTAATACTCCCGGAATCTATCTCAGGATATTAATATTAATGAAAGAATTTATTAAGCATTTATGTTTTAATTTAAGCAATGGCCCAGTAGTTAACCCGCACGCCTCTAGACTCACACTATACTAGGTTTCCCTTGGATTACCCATCAAGGAAACAAAACAGTCCTTTTCTAACTCTCATAGCTTAAGGCTTTTAAATAAGGTGTAACTTTCATATCGAATTTTCTCCTTTGCACCATTATTTACCTAATTCCATTAATAACCTTTCTCACACCCAATATTCCCCTTTCTTTCTCTAACTAACAAAGTAAAGTATCGTAACAAATCACAGTTTTCCCGAACAATTAAATATACCGAATCCCGAAACTTACTAAAGCCATTATTCATATAAATGTTTATACAATATCCCGTAAATTATATGGGTAATTGTTTTTCCTTATTTCTCTACCATAGTGCGGGTAGTGGGTAGTGTGTAAGTGGTCCATTCCATTTGTAGGTACACTTAGATTCAAGAGTACAAGATAAGGAGTGATTATGGTTTCGCTTTTATTTGCCAAGTATTTTGAGTGGCTATCGTGGGTTGGCGCCGTTTAAATGTTTACGTGTGATCTATTGATGGTTGGAATTGTTAGATCAGCATTATGTGTATATTCTGTGTCAGTTCTGCATCTTGGTTCTTTTTAAGTAAATCAGAACTGCGCAGGAATTTGTTTTGTCACTCCTTAATCTCAGCTGAAGCACTATAAAGCTAGTAAAGAATGGTATTTTATGGGTCTTCTTCGGCCTGCCAATCTTTAGTATTTAGAAAAAAAGTATCAAAATCATTTTTCTCATTGTCATTTTAGTTTTCTCTAACATCCACGCAAGATAAGTCGCACACAGCTAGTAAATATAAAAATCATTCAAATTTGCATCACATCGCGCCATTTGCCATAATTTGCGTGTCTGTCTACAGCACGCCATTTTAATGTCTTAATCAATACAAGTAATATTGAGTTGTCAGTAGGTATGTACTAGGTACCATTGATTGCGTGCATTCACTTAATGATTCGACCGCAGCCGTAGTGAATGTAATTGTAGAGTAGATTGACTCATCTTTATTGTGATTGCTGTAACGATTAAACAATATTGCGGGTGTTGGGTTTGTACAGCGAGTAATTTGAATTTTTATCGTGTAATTTTTTGTTGAGCATATTTCTTACTAGATTCTGCCCGCGACTTCCTCCGCGTCAAAATTTGTTTTTCCATACAAAGCACATAGCGTGATAATTTATAGCCTATAGACTTATTTGGCCAATGTGGAATATTCATACAAAATTTGAACAAAATCTATCCGGCAGTTTTCGCGTGATGGTCTAACAAACATACAGACAATAAGACAAACAGGCAAAAATTCTAAAAAGAATGTTTTCGGCATTAGAATCACTTCCCGACCTCATAGCAATTACTCTTTTTCAAAAATATTAAATGTACAGTTTTGACTTCGCTACGATTTTATTATATGTATAGACTAGCCCTTGACTTCGTCTGTGTCAAAGTTGGTTTATTATACCACAAGAACCGTTAATTTTTTCGACATAAATATTAGCGTATGTGCTTTTCCAGACTATAATCTTATTTCTGTGCTAAAATTCAACCAGATCCATTCAACTGTTCTGGCACGATTGAGTAACAAACATATCCATGCATCGAAACTTTCGCATTTTAAAAGTAGTAAGTTTGGGCTTAATTCTGTCAATAGAAGCCAACCCACAATCTCTCAGTAATTAAATTAATCATGTCAGATTAGGTCAATTAGGTCAGATAGGCAGTCGCTCCATGTAAAATACTGGTATTCAGCTGCATCCGGTTAGACTGGAAGCCGACCCCAACATAGTTGGGTAAAGGCTAGGCAGATGATGTCAGATTAGTTTCATATGCTAATTGCACGTTACTTCCACTAAAACAGTTCAATATTTATCTAAAACTTATGCTTAAAATAGATTTGAAAGGAATCAAAAATTTTGACGTGTTTTGGTTAGTTTTGGCAAAACTATATTTAGCTTTGACAACTAAAATGAATCAGAGCCTATTAAATGCCTTTGTTTTTTAGCGTATTGCATCCAAAAACTTTCAGGATCATAGGTATAGCTTCTAGACATTCTATCTGTATGCTTGTCGTCAGATAAAGCTTTATTATAAGTAAGTAAAATACCAATTAATTTTCTAACAGTCTTGGTTGAATCTTAGCAGATAGTATAAGTATAAAATATATTATTTTCATGTTAATTTGTATGTAATAACAAAAAAGGTACCAAAATGACCTACAAAACAAATCTGCCACATGACCCCAAAAAATGATTTATGCGACAACTCGAAACTTCCTATATTATTATTCCGGCGACAAAAGCACCCAAAAAGTTCGGACACAGTACCCTTTTCCCAAAAATTTCGTATCCACGTTTCGATTAACACACGCGTGCGGTCTGCACAGTGTTTCGCGAGTGAACAACAACTGCGATAAATCCAACCTTTTGGCACAATGCGCACTATTGGGGTTATTAATAAGCGGTCGTGCTGTGAATGGGTGGCTTTAGGCTTGTTCGGTAACACTGTGGTTTCCGATTAGATCGGTAGTGTTAATTGAGTCAAGATAATTAAAAATATGTCTTAGTTTTTGGTATCTTTTTCAAGAACTTGTTTTCTTTGATCAACATAATAACAATATGTTGTTATTTAAAGTTTAGTTGGAACATTTAAAACTTGTTTTTAGTAAAAATACGTTAAAGAAAATTGGGATTTTGACCATCAATACCTCCGTAAGTAGAAAGAAGGTTCTCAGATTAGGTCCAGAACAAAAAAATGCTCGCAATGACGAGAAGAACGATTCGTTAAGAGTTGTTAGTTTACACCTGATAAACCCATTGTATCTTGTACCTTACCCTACTACATAATTGCTGATATTAAAAAAAACTATAACAACTAGCTTAATCAATAAAAGTTTCCCTTGACGAATTTATTTAAATTGGTAAGTGAGTCATTCCCACTGACGGCGATTGGCGACTCACCTCAAGCTATGAGATGATTATAGTACAGCTACTGCTTACACAATAAACAACAACTAGCTAAATCAGTAAAAAATTGGTGAATTTAGGTAAATTGGTAGGTGAGTCAGTCCCACTGACGGCGATGGTCGACTCACCTCAAGCTGAGAGATTTTTACATAGATCACTACTGCTTACACATTCAACAAACACCTGCAAACAATTTCAATTACCATTAAGCTTTTGAAATACCTCAATCTAAAAACATCATCATGATTAAATCCGTTTCTAATGGTTTCTCAAACGTTTTCCACAAGCTTCCAATAATAGATATCAATTAACATAATTACAAATCTAAAATGACAAACAAATTGCTTGGAATTTCCCAAACATCAAATGCATTAACTTTAATGAGAATGCCACCGAATGTATTCAGTTAGTTGTTCGATAATAAATTGAAACTGAGAGGCATTATAGATTAAGAAATTGTACTTTGTATAGATGCGAATTTTCTGATCCGTGCGCATTTTAAATGCCTACAGGTTCGGGCATGTCTGAGGAAACAAGGCAAGCAGAATTGTCTTATCGTCACATACTGTAAACTTGGGTTTTCTAAAGGCAGCCCCACAGAAGAGCGATATTATCAGTAGGGCCCTGTTGTGAAATCCGTAGAACAATGTCATGAAAATCTGATATGTCCACTGTTGACAATGAAAGCTTTGTAATATGGTCAACCGCCATTGACAAGTGTAATAAACGCTAATGGAAACCACATCAACTTATGTACCTACCATATAAAATTGGTGACGTCATTCGGTACAAAATCGTGGCCGTATTATTGCAGAACCGCTGTCTATAAAATGGGTTCCAGGGTTGAAAACCCTGTATCATGCTAATTTCGTATCAATCATAATACGTTTCTTTTTGACAATTCCACAATATTCGTTTTTACTGACGAAGGAATAAGTTTTTCAAAAATACCTATGATGCGATGGATTTTTTAGCCGAAGTAGTCGCATAAGTTTAAATAAATAAAAACAAAAAAACTCGAGTTTCGCTTCTATAAAGTTTTCATAATCTTTGACGGCTTGCTTTGCCAAGATCTAATTATATGGGCCTTTGTTGTACAGTCTGGTCTATAGACAACTAATGAAAGAGGTCGGATGACGCGACCGCAACGCGATTGAGAATCGAATGTCGTGTTTATTATTTGCTGATTGATTCAAACGAATTGATTGGTGGTTAATTGTGAATTTGTGCTGGGGGTAAGAAAGTACTTTAATGTCGAGAACTCTTATTTAGATTTTCACCGAATACGGAGTGTTATGATTTTAGCAGTCTATGGAAATGTAAAATATGTACAACTAGCTTTTGCCCGCGACTTCGTCCGCGTATATGTCGGTTATCGCGGACGCAGACGAAGTCGAATAAAAAGTAGCCTATGTCCTTTGTTGGGGTTCACACTTCCCCTGTACCAAATTTCACACAAATCGGTTCAGTAGTTTAGGCGTGAAGAAAAGACAGACAGACAGACAGAAAGACAGACAGACAGACAGAGTTACTTTCGCATTTATAATATTAGTTAGGATTAACAAAAAAAAAGGACAGCAAGGAGAAACCTCATAGGGCATCAAAAAATTCGTCTGCGTCGCTGTCAATGGGGCAAGTGCCCAAGTGGTCTATGGAATACCTTAGGTTTATGTTTATAAAAAAAAAATATTACATTAAAGAATATTATTTTTAATTTTAATTGTTGTGATCATAGTAGAACTGCGTCGTTGGTCTAGTGGTCTCAAAGCGGGACTGGTAAGCATGCGGTCTTGGGTTCGATTCCCAAGTAGGGCAAAGTATTATTAGGTTTTTTCATCAAGAAATTCTCAGTAGCAGCCTCGGAGTCTGGATTTGTGCCCGGTTGATGGCAATAGGCTCGCCCTTATTACATGGGACTTAAACATAACTGGCGAAATGTGGGTGTTCTAATGGGTTCACCATTGCCTAACCCTTCGGGGATAACAGGCGTGATGTTATTTTATGTTGATGTCTTATTTATATCTTTTTTGGGACTTTTGTCGTAGCCGGGTTTTAGTTTTTTAACTTTATTCTGTAAAGGAATTCTACATACAAAACTAGAACAAGCGTGAAACTAATATCAGCACCGAATAAATACCCAGGTACATGTGTAGCTATCCGCTTGGGAAACACTACCTGTTATGGTAGGTATAACAACAGTTCTGGGCTACACCTGGGAATCTTCTGGTTACGGCGATAAAGTCTAATTTTCTAGGTTTATTTAGGAAAACAACTTTAAATGTTATCTTAAAAAAAAAAAAAATTAAGCAGTACAAGTAAACTTACTGCTGCATATACAAAAATATTTTTTGCAAATTGTAAGCAAACAAATAAAAACACTTTTCAACTTTGTTATATGAGTATAAATAGATGAAGATTCCGATTATTTCCCAGAATAAAATAGGTACATAGTAATGATAGCAACACTCTTATCCCACATTTAATTACATTGAAGACTGGGGCATTTATAGGACCATTCACCAATCGTTCCTAATTTACGCCTATTATAAATTTAAGCGGTGGACAGCGCTATTAGTAGCCCCACTAGGAAGTACTATGGAGGTATGAACAACGATTTGTAGTCCTACGACGTTTGTCACACGATTTGTCTTAACGTTTAACGCGGCGCCATCTTAGATTCACGTTCTTTTGTTTTTGTTTAAATTAATTGCTGTTTAAATAAATCTTGTGTGTTTGGTTTTCTTTTTTGTTGGTTATATTTGTTAATCTTAGTGGGTTTAACTTGGGTAATAGAAAGAAAAGTTATAAATATCGATTTCAAAATTAACTTTTTTGACACCAGTCAGTAAAGATAAATTTTAAAACCGATGTTTAAACGTGTGTTGAACTTTACCATCAGGAAACGAAGAATTCGGGGACTAGGAATGTCAAAACCCATATTTACAACCACATTTAAAAGGGAATGCCTTTTAAATGTGGTTGTAAATACAGAGAAAGCCTCATGCCTTCTCTGTATCAGAAGAGGCCTTTGCCCTGCAGTTGGACGATGATAGGCTGGTATTATTCTTACTACTATTATAAATACGAACACATAGACTACTTTTAATCCAAGAAAAATGTATGGTTCCCGTGAATAATGTATCGACTATGACGAGAACGAAGTCGCGGGCAGAAGCTAGTATTTGTATACAGGGTCATTGAAAATTTACCCGAAACCTTAAAAGGGGTCATTGTACTCATCATTATGAACAACTTTTACTATGGGACCAACCCTGAAATCATGAAAAAAAAATAACAGCTGATCCATTACGATCTTGTTATGTAGCATTTTTGTAGGGAACAGCTGATTTTTTTTTCATGATTTCAAGGTTGGTCCCATAGTAAAAGTTGTTTGTAATGATGAGTACAATGACCCCTTTTCAGGTTTCGGGTAAATTTTCAATTACCCTGTATATAAAAAAACGTTGCCCCACACCCCACACTAAGAATTTCTGCTGAATCGTGGAAACGTTTACAAACATAATATATAAACTCACAAATATAAAAAACGAACTAACAACGAAAATTTTTCTTGATATATTATACAAATTTGTACCAACTGAACTGTAGAACCTATTTACTCAATAACTCGAGTACTTCACGATTGAGTTCTCGTCAAAAGTTCTCATTTAAAGACGAGTTTTATTAATGAAATCGTTCCCAATTAATCGTTCATTGGATCTTAATGAGAGGTGCTTGAATAACGTAATATTTTACACGATGCAAATTAAAATAAAGTGTTCTTTATTAAGAAGTCTACCCACTAAGCCGTACTATACCAGTTTTGACTGCCCCGTTGGTGTCATGGTCGCAAGCGTGACTGGACAAGCTCGCCACACTGTTCCCACCCACTGCAACTCCTGAAAGCCAGAATCAACAGTGGAGGCCACCAGAAAAGCGCCGAGGCAATGAAGCTCGACGAGTCCCAGAAAAACGGTTAACTGTCTTGGGTCCCGCAAGCGTGACTGCTGACTGTGGGGTCATGGGTTCCATACCCAGGTCAGACAAAAAGTGTTATTAGATTTTTCCATTAGGAATTTCTCAGTAACAGCCCGGAGTTTGGAAGTTGATAGTGTGATACCCCAGTGCCTCGGAAAATACGTAAAGCTGTTGGTTTTGCGCCTGATCTCTCTCCGGTTGCCTGCCGGGGTTGCGGGACGTCTTAACAGGATACCGTGGCCCCGGAACGTAAAGGGCAAGAGATGGAACAGGGTGGTTTTTTAGTCAGTATAAGTCTGACAGTCCCTTCCGCCCCACTCAGGGCGGAAGAATCAGTTGATGATTTTTGCCACGTTAAAGAAAAAAAGAAATCTCTCCGGTTGTCGAATTGCCGTCCCTACTAACTATGAGAATGACAGAAGAGGGAGTGTATATGTGTTTGCGCACACGCTTGTGCACTATAATATCTCCTGCGTACTTAGCTAGTCTTGCCATTGAGATTGTTGTTCATTATTTTCTTTTTACACGCCTTATATTAGCTTCACTTGTAAGTAACTATTTATATAAGAAAATCTTGGAACCTTAATTTGACCCACTTCCCGGTCTTCGATTAGGATGAAATTGTACACACACTCTTCTGAGTTCTGATGACATGACTAGTTAAGAAACGTCATTACAAATCCAAAATGGCGGCCTCCCCAAGATGGCGGACTAGCTGTTTGTAATCCACCCCCATGATATGGGTATCAAGTGAAAGGGTTTGCTGTCAGAAATACGAAAAAAATAGTCACGTGACTTAAATCCAACATGGCGGACAACCAAGATGGCGGATTGGCTATTTGAAATGCACCCCCACGATATGGGTATTAAATGAAAGGGTTTGCTGAATGGGATACGAAAAAAAATAGTGCGTGCTAAAAGCGTGTTTTTTAGTTTTTTAAACTATTAAAAAGAAATGTTTTTTCTTGACACGCTAGCACGGTCATGAAATGGTACGTTGTAGTGAGTAGACTCCTTTAATTGAATTAATGCACCGTTTCAAAGGTACCTATTTATTTTACACTTGAGATGCTTCTCAATATTTTCCGACTTTGTAGATTCATTCATTAAGAACTAAACTTGTAAAATATCTACTAATTAACTAGATATTTAAGTTACTTAGTGATAATTTTGTTGTTAGATTGAAAATGAATAGTATCTTTTAAAAACCGTATTAATAAGTTAGCCTAAAGTTATTTAAATAGATCTTATTTAAATAGATCACTATACTGTATGTTTTTGAATGTATGTTTTTGTAGATCTATTGTAAGTACATATTTTAGATTAATACCTAATCTTAAGTTGCGGTGTACAATGTAAGATTTACTTGGAAATAAAAAATAAATAAATAAATAAAAAAATCTTAGACATGTGTCATGATCCTCCAGTGGTCCATGTTCTGCTCGCCTCTTATGCATAAGGGGTTCAGTACCAATGTAACTTTTTCAATTCGTATGTACTTTCAAAGTTTATCTTGGACATCACTGGTATCAGTGACGGAAAATATCATAAGAAAACCTGGACTTGTAATTAATATAAGTCTGAAATCGCCATACCGCCTTGAGCAAGCGTGGTGATCAATGCTTGTTCGTTCACTGTATTCGAAGAGGCCATTGCCCTTCTTTTTTTTTTTCTTTTTTTTTTTCCTGCAGTGGGACAATAATAAGTTGATATTATTATTATGTTGTAAGCATTCTGAATAATAAATTAATTAAGCAATTGCTTTGTCCCTTTTTGCATCAGCTGATTGTTGTATTTTGTTTTGTAGTTACGTTCCATTCTACTGAATGAATAAATGAATGATCTCTTTATTTGCTGGAATATAATTTATTACCATGTCGATGGGAATTTATTAATATATTCTATTTAATTGTTCTGTTATATACTCTTTCTATTCGATTCGACACTTCCTATATAGGTACCGTACCTAATATTTATCTATCTGTCTTACTTTTTGTCTCCTTTTTAACCTGTTGGGAAATTCTCATGGACTGCCTCCGCTTCTGGAAAGGCGGAGGGTTGTGTCAGGCTCCTACCGACTAAAACCCCACGGTGTTCCTCCAAATACCTTTGGCCCGGGCACGGGTACGCTCTGAGCATTCTTCCGCACCGCAGGTATTGAAATGCCACTACCACACCCATCCCGTTACCCAGTGCGGCCGCCACCTACCGGCCGCACTGACCCCAAAAAGACGGTCGGAGAACAAGGACGCGTGCCTTACTCTCGGGCCTGTCTCTGTTCGGGCGACGGACTGACCCCGAAACCGCCAACCGCAACCTGTATGACCCTGAAAAGAAACCAATTGGAAAAATGAACACAACAAAACACTAAACATAATGAATGAATTACACATCCTAAAATTGTCTACAAAAGGAATTAGCAATACATTCTAATTATTGTGGGATATCCCTTTATAAAATACGTAAGTAATCCCGAAAAATAGAGTTTCAGTAGATTATTCATTCATTGGTATTACCATAGAATGAGAACTTATAGACTGGTGGATGCTGCTGCGAACACGATGTTAATATCTATAGTTTTGTAGCGAAACACAGACAGGATTGTATTGTCAATTGCGACGAATAGCAACCCTGTACTCAGAGTGATAATCAATTTTATTTTGACAATTCAACCATTGCGTAAACATTGCGTAATTATTACTGTTGAGCAGAGGAATATTTAAAACATACAAAGCATTCGGTGTTGTTTTATTATCAAGTTCATGTCATTTCGTGTGAGTTACGTAATTAGCTGCAGTGCGATTCTGTAAGACCTCGTTCTAAACTTCGAATCTGAATCCGCTGTGAGTTTCTTGATTGGCATTCTAAAAACTCGGTTGATAATTCGAATTTACACTAGCGCTACTCTTGCGAGCGTGTCAGCGAGTTGAACTAAATTTACGGAGAGATTTTGACAGATAATGTATGAGATGACGTAAGAAGTAGCATTCTGTAAGGTAATTCCTCCGTCACTTCGACGCTCACTTCGCACTCGAACCCGATTTAAAATGTCAAATAAAAAGTATCTATTTTACGAGTGAAAATAGAAGAAATCCTCTAAAAATAGTGTTAAAAAAAAAATAGTTTAAAAAACTAAAAAACACGCTTTTACCACGCACTTAAAATTACAAAATAATTCGAACATTTAGTTTGATGACTCAAGAGTTTTCCCTTTGCCAAAATAAAACTTCATTAGATCGCAGGTAAACATAAACAATTTCAGTTCGTGACGAACGATAGATAATTACCTATGCGAAATGGTTGTAAGTAGGTAAGTAATCATCTTTATTAAATATTTACCTACTTACTACGATTTATTACGGGACGACGATACGATTACGATTTTTTTTATTATTTTTTTTTTTTTTTTGTGGGTGTACTAATGGGTGCACCTCTGCCTAACCCTTCGGGGAGTACAGGCGTGATGTTATGTTATGTTACGATTTATTATGAAAGAGAGCGTGGAGCGTTGTGTCCAACAAGCTTCTATAATTAAAAAATTAAAAAACACGACTGCAGAAATTGCACAGTATATTTGTACTTTGTTTACTCGTCAGTATTTTTTACGACGTTTTTTATTTACAGTGTTATATTTTTTAAATCTACTTGTCAAATTCTAGACGATAAACATAGACACGACCACATACATTAGAAAAAAAAATTGAGGCTGGTATTAATTTACTTTTTAAAGTGACCACACCGGTTTCTTTTTATTTTCCTATGTTACTCGGAACGATGCAAGGATTGTAACGATACCCCATACATCTAAATCGGTTCAGGCGTTTAAAAGTTATGGTGGAATAAAGAAACTCACATACATACATACCATACATTAACCCTGAACACATAACACTCCTTTTTTTGGGCAGTCGTGTAAAAGAGTAAATCCTAACTAATATTATAAATGCGAAAGTAAGTTTGTTTGTTTGTTTGTTACCATTTTACGCCTAAGCCACTGAACCGATCATCCTGAAATTTTACATATACGTTGCCAGGTGTACAGGAACAAGCATAGGGTACCTTTAATCCCGAAAAAAAGTACTGTTCCCGAGGGAAATCACAATAACGTCCTTATGACAGTAGATGGCGCCACGTGTCTATCGAATCATGATCGAATTTTAAGTTTAAGCATCTAATTGTATTTTGTGAGTCTAGACTGTCGATAGACCAGTAAGTCAAGTCAAATAAACAACCTAGGAGTACGAAAGTTGCTTGCTTAATAATTTTTCACGCCCTAAACCGCTGAAGCGCATCCTGACAATTTGCATAAAGTGGCCTCCAGACGGACGGTGCGGTTGCGGCAAACCGCAGGCCGCGGCTCCAACCGCTGCAAAAACACACCACCGCGGTCACAGTGGCGGCCTGAAGTGCCATTAGCTATGGTGTTTGTGTTACAATATGGCTAACCGTAACGTTGTCTTATTACTCTCATTAGCCCTCTCAGAAGATGAGAAGAAAGGTAGGAAAAAAACCGTTTAATTAAACACTTGAGGTGTGAGGTACCTAAATTATCATTAGCATCGCATATTACTGTTAGGAATAGAGAAGTGGGATTAAATACCGGTCAAGCCCCGGCTGACTTACCGGTAAGCCAGAACAATAGAAAATCAATTGTGTCTCATTATGTGGGACTTGAGTAAATTAATTATTATTTAAATTCAACTTATTTCTATTACAACTTCCATATTTGGCATCATTTTACAAAGCAGTACACGCGGCCCAACATTCCGCGTTTGTCTGTGACCCACTTTATATACGTTGTCAAGGATACAGAAAAACTGCGTGACTGACACTGACATCACTGTGTCGTCAGTGACACTGACAGGTGTATTTTATTTTTATTTAAGGTGTAAACGCATTCATAGAGGATGTATGGAAGAATGAAGGCGAACTTATAACAATTTCATCTAGAATGGCGTCGGGTGTAAAAAGTGTGCAGCAGCCTTAAGGTTAATTCACACATATCAGTGAAGTCACAGTTCCAGCACAGTTCCGACACCGTCCCCTAACAGTGATACAGTGATGCGGCAGTGACTCAATTCACACATGTCAGTGAAGTCACACTTCCGGCCACATGTCTGCCAAGTTTCGTTATGGTATCCATTTAATAAGACAAAAAAAAATTAAAATGGGTGCATGAATCATGGCCGGGCAAGGCAATTAGGAGAGACTGAAGGACAATGCTTGACAATATACAATTTAATTAAAGATAAAAGTAAATATTTTGAATATTTTAGAATTTTTCAAAACCGTTTCAAGATTCTCCTGCAGAAACTAGAAAGGTTTTTGATGCAGCGGCGTCCGTGATCCGGTAAAAAATATTTGTTGTTGCTGATCACGTCCGTGATTGCCGGCGCAGGAACTGACACTGAAAGCACTGTGTCGTCGCTGTCACTGATTGGTGTGAATGCCTTCATAGAGAATGTATGAAAGAATAATTATCACGGTGATGGTCCTGTGCCGGAACTGTGGCTTCACTGATGTGTATGAATCAACCTTTACACAGTGACGGTGTTGTGCCGGGACTGTAATTTACTGATATGTATGAATCAAGCTCTACACGGTGACGGTGCTGTGCCGGGACTGTGATTTTACTGATATGTATGAATCAAGCTTTAAGAGTTATCGATGAATCGAGGTTGTTTAAAAATTAATTTTATTATTTTTGGGTTAGTTTTCAACCGACTTCAAAAAGCAGGAGGTTCTCAATTCGGCGGTATGTTTTTTGTATGTATGTTACACGATTACTCCGCCAATTATTGTTTTGGATGATTCTTCTTTTTAGTTTGAAAGAAATGAAATGAAATGAATTGGTTCCATAGAAATATTGTCATGATATGATGATAAACTTCGGAGATATGGAACGGAACTCCTCATAGGATCACAGCATAACTGTCGTAACAAGTAAAATTGCTTTGTTTATACGTGTAGTCGATGACTGACTGAAGGAAGAGGGGGAGGAGGTACGTCAACGTAACCGCTCTCCTACCACTTTCCAAAATTAAATATATCGTTTGAAAGGGTTTTTTTATAAGGATTTCAAACATTAACGACAAGCGCCAAAAAGGTGAAAAATAAAAATCTTTCATTTTTTGGTAGTTCGATAGTTTGACTGTTTTTAGGATTCTGCACAGAGATCGGGAAAAATGGATTCTTATAGGATCACTTTGTTGTTCGTCTGTCAAGACCATGTTTTGAAAAAATCAAAATTCTAAGTTAACGCAATCTAAATTCAAGGCCGTTTGTGCTCTGTTTATGGTGCATATTTTGACGCTCGCAAGGGAATCAAAACCTATAGGGGACTTTCCGTTCACCTAGAATTTGGCAAGGAGCAAGGCCAAGTAGAAGTAGCACAAGTAAAGGAAAAATCCCAAAACCGTAAATTTATCACCAAATAATTACTTTTTTGAGAAAGTAATAATAATTATTATCACTAACCGTGACCTATGTCGCTGCATGTAGACAACAGTTTTCCAACGGCAAAGTTAAGTTTGTCCCTCAGTACTGTTTATATTTTCGTTCGAGGTATGTTCGGTGTGTTTTTATTAGGGTAGGTTACTTTTTCTATTTTAAAATATCTCGCAGTTCCAACTCAGGCAAAAGCTCATTGCGAGCCCGAGCAAAAATTACTGCTCAATCCCAGGAATCTACCGTTCATGCCGCATTAAGAAGGCAAGCACAAGCGAAGCGACAAGCAGCTTTGAGAGCTGATGAGATATTTTCTTAAGCCAGGTAAGACTGGAGAGCCAAGCCGCCTGCCAGCCAAGCCGCCTGCCCGCCAAGCTTCTCAGAGAGCGACTGAGACGCCCTTCCAAACGCAATTGCTTTTGGAGGAACAAGCCAAAACCATAGAGCTGTAAGAGCAACTGAGACGCCTGTTCAATCATAACTTCGTCTCAGAGAACAAGATCAGCCATTACAGCGACAGAAACTCCAGAACAGTCGCAGGCGAGAGGGACCTCTCTTGCAGAAATGCAAACTAAACGTCGACGGACTTTTATGAGTCACAGTTGGTCCGTATTTAATAATTCTGGATCTGACCGAACAACAAGCCCAGTACAACCCGAATTGGTTGTCAAATTCTAAACTAACGCGGGCGAAGCCGCGGGTAAAAGCTAGTATTACATAAACCTATTATTAATTGACTGCCTCGTTGGTCTAGTGGTTAGTGATCCTGACTGCAAAGCCGGAGGTAGTGGGTTCGATTCCCACCCAGGACAAACTTTGTGTGATGAGCATAATTGTTGGTTCTGTGTCTGGGTGTAATTTATCTATAATATGTATGTATTTATAAATTATATAAGTATGTATATCAGTTGTCTGGTTACCATAACACAAGCTCTGCTTAGCTTGGGATCAGATGGCCGTGTGTGAGTTGTCCCAAGGTATTTATTATTTTATTATAAACGCTCCACGCGTTCTTTCATAATAAATCGTAGTAGGTAAATCTATACTAATATTATAAAGCTGCAGTGTTTGTTTGTTTGTTTGTTTGTTTGTTTGTTTGAACGCGCTAATCTCTGGAACTACTGGTCAGATTTGAAAAATTCTTTCAGTGTTAGATAGATTAGGCTAGATTAGGCTATAGGCTATATACCATCACGCTACGACCTACGGGAGCGGAGCAGTAACCAAAGACGCGGGTGTAACCGCGGCGGACAGCTAGTATTTAATAAAGATGATTACTTACCTACTTATAACCATTTCGCATAGGATTAAGTCACGTGACTATTTTTTTCGTATTTCTGACAGCAAACCCTTTCATTTGATACCCATATCATGGGGGTGGATTTCAAACAGCCAGTCCGCCATCTTGGGGAGGCCGCCATATTGGATTTGTAATGACGTTTCTTAGCTAGTCATGTATTGTCATCAGAACTCAGAGCGTGAGCAAAATTTCATCCAAATCGAAGGCCGGGAAGTGGGTCAAATTAAGAATCCAAGATTTTCTTACATAGTTATTTACAAGTGAAGCTAATATAAGCGTGTTAATAATAAGTCACGTGACTATTTTTTTCGTATTCCTGACAGCAAACCCTTTGATTTGATACCCATATCATGGGGGTGGAGTTCAAACAGCTAGTCCGCCATCTTGGGGAGGCCGCCATATTGAATTTGTAATGACGTTTCTTAGCTAGTCATGTATTGTCATCAGAACTCAGAGCGTGTGCAAAATTTCATCCTAATCGAAGACCGGGAAGTGGGTCAAATTAAGATTCCAAGATTTTCTCACATAGTTACTTACAAGTAAAGCTAATATAAAGCGTGTAATAATATTACACAGAGTGCTCAATTATCACCCAGACATAGTTGCAAAAATAGCTGATGCATGTTGTGGCGCAGGAATGCCGGCATTCACAATTTCAGAAGAAGAGAGACTAGAAGAGCTCCAAACAATTGCTGAAGTTCAAAGGAGGCAAACTAGGGATTTGCCTAACGCCGATTTAGCTCTTGGGCAATTACGTAGGCGACACTTAGTAAATAGGCTAGTTCACGTCATAATTAATTATTAATTTTTTGGTGGTGTCGTTTTAGTACTAAGGTGGGTAGACTAAGGAAGGCCATGCTATGCTCCTTGTAAGGCCAATTATTGCCATGCGATGTCAAATTCCACTAATATAAAATCAAACTAAATCCAAACTAATCACCAATGGACAAAATAATAAATTCAATAAAACCGCTCTAATATCCGTTCAAAAGTGTTTTATTTATTATATATTATATTAACTTAAATTACTACAGCCTATCTCTATTCATAGCCTCTGCCAATGCTTGCAGCCCTTTCCCCACTGCAGCCACAGCTTCAGCTAAAATCCTGTCTCTTTCTGCACTCCTCTCCAGAAAGGACTGCAGGATTTGTGCATTTAGTCGTTGTATCTCCAGCTTCTGTTCTTCCACCCTTAGGAATCTCCCAGTAGTGCTGGAGAATTCCGTTCGGCATTGAGATCGTGGAGGAGCAGCAACTGAAGACGTGTGACGTGATGCTGAAAAAAGAACACCGATTTCTATGATGCGTAAATAAAAAATCTTAAATAGCAGCTTTTCGTTATCATTCGTTTGAAAAATAAAGTTTTGATAGTTATTTTTATTTTGTACTTACACAAGGAACCAGCACCTCGACTAGCACGAGCCATATTTGTCATGGGGCGGCGAGAAGTAGAAGCAATTGGAGTCGCATGACGCGAAGCTAAAAAGATAAATATTACATGAAGGTTCTTTAATCTATTTTTTTTTCCTAAATCAAATAGGTATAATTATTAGTGGTCTGATTTCTTCTTTCTGTATTCTATTTTCCACGGTACCTACAGCTTTGCTACGCCTATCTCGCAAATGAATTGAAAAATGGTTGGACCATCACGACAAATAAATAACATTCAGTGATATTGTTAAGTGCTAGCATTTAAGAAATCGGATCTAATGTAAGTACGTAACTCGAGGGGGTTGGCTTTGATAGCCGAAATACAGGTTCTGCCCAGCTAATTTACAAATTTACAGCTTTTTTTGTCAGACCAATACTCATCAATCAGACATAATTAAAGAAAGAAATTATAATAGGTACAATAATTGCCTGTGGTCCTAACTAACATGCAGTAAAAAAAGCGATGCTAACCTTGGTTCACTGTTTGTAATTTTTAATTGTGCCACCCATACTATTTAGGCGCACGGTTAGTGCCTCCCACTGGCGTCGGCTTCGCTCTCTGGCACTTTGAGTTCTCAAGAAACCCTTCGCCATGCCAGGGTTTCTTTCCATGAACTCTACCAGAGTTTCAACCTGAGCCGACGATGGATAACAGGAACGTGTCTCATTTAGACTGGAACATTATTGTTGGATTAGATAACAAAATAAATACTATTTTAATTAATATAATTTTTAAACATGTCAACCACAAATACTTACTTCATGATTTTTTCACAATAATTTGCGGCACTGAATGATCAAACAAACAATTCAAATAAAACGACGCAACGCACTAGCACTATCAAAAGAAATATTTTCAACTAGCTTCTGCCCGCGACTTCGTCCGCGTCAAAGTTTGTTTCTCCATACAAACTACACGAATACAGTGCTCACCCCCCAAAGCACATAGCGTGATAATTTATAGCCTATAGACTAATTTGGCCAATGTGGAATATTGATACAAAATTTGAACAGAATCTATCTGCCAGTTTTCGCGTGATGCTCTAACAAACATAAAGACAAAAAGACAAACAGACAAAAATTCTAAAAAAATATTTTCGGCATTAGAATTACTCCCCGACCTCATAGCAATTACTATTTTTCAAAAATATCAAATGTACAGTTTTGACTTCGCTACGATTTTATTATATGTATAGATTTGTCATTGTCAGAATGTCAGTCTGACACACTGTGACACTGACTTTTTATTTTTTTCGTAAAGGAAGCATAAAAATTTATGGCACGAATTTAGAGTTTTCTGTTTTTTTTTACTTAATAGCTGCCTCAAATTCCGTAAAATAAGATATTTTAATTTAAATATCATATTAGCTAAAATTCTGTGCCAAAAACTCAACAATTGTGTCAAAAACTAGAATCGATAAAACTAGATTAACATTTTGTTGAGTGTGGTCGTCACTAGTACAATATTGGTCGCTTCGGAGCTCACTTCACTTCGCATGTGATTAGGTGATGCTTACAGAATGCAAAATCAAGGTCATTATGAACCTTAAGCGAAGTGAGAATGAATAGCGATGTGAGATGCGAGTTGATGTTCGAATTTTACAGAATCGACTTGCTGATCTAAAGTAATAAATATAAAGTACATGGCACTTCTTTTCGTATCGATAATACATCATCCTACAGTCTTACCTTATATTAATGCGAAGGTTTGGATGTATAGATGTTTGTTACTCAATCACGAAGAATAGCTGAACGAATTTGGATGAAATTAGGCCCAAAGATACAATAATTGTAGTCTGCAATAACAAATAGGCTAGGCTTTTTATTCCAGAAAAATGTCGGAGAAAGTCGTGGGCTGAAGCTAGATAATTATTCTGTGGGTCCAGTTGGTCGCGACGTTTATTGCTTCATCAAAGGCATTGTACAAATTGTCAAAAAAAAAAAAAAGGGTGCAGGTAAACGGACAATTGGGGCACTCCTTCTTTCCATATAGGACGAAGTCTGATCAGGAGCTTCGCTTTCTTACTGGATCTCGATCGGTTCTATGATGCTCCATTTCGCCAAATTATGCAACCAGCAGCCTACTTGACGCCTCTATCCGGTTTCCTTATTCTATAGCATTACCGATGTATCACGACATCCCATCTGAAACCTTCCAGAAAGGGGCGGCTGTTTATACGGCTGGAAACGAAATGGAGATAAACTAATTTCGAAATTTGAATCTACGCACCATCTTTGGTAGATTTTGTTCTATTTATTGAGTGTTTGGAATTATAATTTATGTTATTATGAAATAGTGTAAGTTATGTTTTAAGAGATAACTTTTTTGTTTGTTGTTTTTTTTATTGATCGCGTTTATCTCCGGAAATACTGAATACTAAAAATTGTTTCGCCATTACAAAGCTGCTTTATCCTTGAGTGCTTATAGGCTATAGTTTATTTAAGAAAATTAACGGTCGGTAAGAAAATTGTAATGGAAGAAGTCGTGGCCAAACGTTAGTAACTTTATAAAAACTTGGCAGAAAGCCTCCGATTGCTATGTAGGTACGGGGGAGGGGAAGAAACATCCTAGAGGGCTGAGGGCCTAATTTTTTTAACAATAATATGTAAAAATCAGCTGTTTCATTATACATATAAGCTAGGTAATAAAAATAAATTAATAAATACACTTCAATGTTATTATAGGTTTTTCCATCAGGAATTTCTCAGTAGCAGTCTCGGATCTGGATTTTTACCAGAAATAAAGGTAAAGAAAAGTCATACCGTAGTTTTTCTCCATTTCCTCACACATTGATCATTGAGGAAATGTCAGAAGTGACTCTATGACGTGACCTTATCAAACGGTTAATGATATTTGATACGGGGAAATATAACGTGATATATAACTTATATTTGTCCAATCAGGTGTAATCGGAAATATCTTGTGTCACATTCTGTTACATGAAGTATCCACCTACAGAGACGATATTAACAGAGAATATTGAGATATCTATCCATAGAACCAAATATGTAATTTAAGAAAGCCTTCAAGTTTGCCGCAAAGTGCCGCGCGGAACAGTTCAGCCGTTTCGGAGTATCAGGTATACTCCAGAACAGACACACAGTCAAAATAAAAATAAAATATTTTTTCTTGAATCCTGAGTTTTTATTCATATTTATTTTGTTAGAAGCTTTAATTTTTAACCGACTTCAAAAAAAGGAGGAGGTTATCAATTCGTCTGTATTTTTTTTTTATGTTTGTTAGCTCCTAACTTGCGACTGGGTGAATCGATTTTCATGATTCTTTTTTTATTTGAATTCTGGTGCTTCCCGTGTGGTCCCATTGTCACCATTTCAATATCTGATGATGAACTTCGGAGATATGGAATGGAACTCCTCACAGAATCACAGCAGCAATATTGTAACAAGTGAAATTGCTTTTTTTATACGAGTAGTCGAAGACTGACTGAAGGAAAAGGGGGGGGGGTTTCAAGTTTTCAGTTTCCAAAATTAAATATATCGTGTGAGGTATTGTTTGAAAGGGCTTTTTGTAAGGATTTCAAACATTAATACACAAGCACTAAAAAGTGAAAAATAAAAAGCTTTTTTACAAAAAAGAAAACCGCCTTCAAAACTACAAAATAAAAATAACTTTAGTTTTGGAAGTCGGTGGCAATACTTACCTACATAACAAAAAACAAAACCAAAGCCGCCGACTTCCAAAACTAAAGTTATTTTTATTTTGTAGTTTTGAAGGCGGTTATCTTTTTTGTAAAAAAGCTTTTTATTACATTACAAATAAACACTTCAATTTTATTTATTTGTATAAATATCAGTGTTTAACTTCGGTAGAAAATAATATCTGAACAAATTCTTAGCAGTTCATAGCTCATACAGTACTTTCTTAAACACCTAGATCGATTACAATATTACTATCACATTAACATTTGACGCAAATTGAGACACACAAACGCTCATAGTCCCCACATCATCTAACAAATTAATAAAGCCCAACCAACAAAGCATATTCATCTCAATTAATTGTAAATAAATAAACAACGCGTGTTTACCTGTCATTTAATATAATTCGCCATCTGACCGAGTTGGCACGCTAAACGATTGGCACACTCCCGATTCCGTTCTAAGATACTTTACAAGCTACACGTATTGTTTCTCTGACTGTTTTGTTACTTGTGTCGTAATGATATTTAAATAGTGTTCTGCGATCTAGATTGGGCTGTCTGGAGATTATCTTGGTTAGTCTCATCTTCTGTTGTTCATTTTCAAATCAAAGTCAAATCATTTACTACAATTAGACCATTAAAAGGCACTTTTGAACGTCCTACAAGAGACTACTAAAACGTAGCTAAATGTTTTAGTAGTAGGTACATTCATTTCGTATTATTATACGAATGTGAAGACGATGTACCTAGAGTAAAAGTCATGTAAAGTACTACAATACGAACCAAGAGCTACAAAATTAAAAATGAAAGCTAAATTATTGTTTGTCATTGTCATCTGCCTAGCCTTTTCCCAACTATTTTGAGGTCGATTTCCAGTCGAATCGGATGCAGCAGATTACGAGTGTTTAACATGGAACGACTGCCTAGATCAAGAATGAAGAAAGAAAGAAGATAATGTCATCCGCCAGAGAACTAAAGTCACCGATATTGCGCGCAAAATTAGTACGCTCAAGTGGAAGTGAGCCGGTCATGTCTGCAGACGGACAGACGATCGGTGGACCAGAATCTCTATCTCGACCACCTCAGTAGTCGTACTTACGACTAGTTACGAGATTAACGTGTCAGTGATCATCACAAGTTATAGTTTCTATACATAGAAAACCGGTTTCTCTCTCTTCATAGGTGTCAACAAACACTGTAATCATTCATGCTTTCATCAAATACCTTAACTATTTCGGTGTCATAATCTATCTATACTTAATATTATAAAGCTGCAGTGTTTGTTTGTTTGTTTGAACGCGCTAATCTCTGGAACTACTGGTCCGATTTGAAAAATTCTTTCAGTGTTAGATAGATTAGTTATCGAGGAAGGCTATAGGCTAGGAGGAAGAAGGAGGAAGGATATATACCATCACGCTACGACCTACGGGAGCGGAGCAGTAACCAAAGACGCGGGTGTAACCGCGGCGGACAGCTAGTTATTATTAAAAAGAAAAGTCTACTACATTTCAATCTAATCTTTATTTTCACTTGAGACGAAATATCTCGAGTGAAAAGCTCCTCAATACAAGTCTTGTTCAAGTTCCAAATTGTCAAAAGAAAATCTCGAAACATGTAAATTAAAATGTTTACAATAATAAACACTTGTCATTGTGACATTACTTAAACAATTTCAAGTAATACAACGAACGTTGTCGACTCAATATTACTTGTATTGATTAAGACATTAGGATGCCGTGTCTGCTGTAGGCGGCACGCAATTTATAGTTAATGGCATGATATTACAGTATTCTAAATAGTTGAAACAGCTGAGCGTTAAATTTACTCGGAGATGTTTGAATTGTATTGAAATACAGGAAAATTCTTTAGACAAAAATAGCTTCAGCATTGCAATGATCTGGGGTTGCGGGACGTCTTAACAGGATACCGTAGCCCCGGAACGTAAAGGCCAACAGAAGGAACAGGGTGGTTTTATAAGTCAGTAAAAGTCTGACAGTCCCATCCGCTCCACCCAGGTTATTACTTCTTTAATAAAACGATTTATTTAAAGCTCTAAAATTTCGATTAATTTTCATTTTACTGTAAAAATAGATTTTTTGTGGCTTTGAAATCAATAAATAGTTAGACAATTGAGTTGGCAATTAAGTGACGTCACAGGCCGATATTGCCATACAAAATCTATGGAAAAATCGCGTTTTGACAGGTCATAAAAAGTACGTTAATTGATGGTAGTGTCAACTAGCCTATTGCTTTGACAATATGGTTGCAATGATTTTGTTATCCGTTACCGGTATCTCCTTCAATGCTTTGGATGGTCTTTAGATGTCCACTCCATCTAATCTTATAATCACACGATGAAATGAAGCAGAAAAACTCCATTTCCAAAGATCTTCACGATCCACCAAAAAATAATAGACATGAATATAAAATGAAGTGTCATAAATTGAACCGTCTTTGTCCGCTCATTAAATTCTATCCCTTTCAAAAGGACTGAAGATCACATTGACGATAGCGCCATAATTTCAATAAACGTCTATTGCAGTCGCTCGAACTCGAAACGTTTTCGCCCTTCCATTAGATCTTATCGAGCGAACTGTTATTTTAGATTCGAAGTTTCGGTCGCAGTTTTTTTCTTCGGTAACGTTTTATGTGGTTATCATGGTGGTAAGGGTAGTTTTGATTTAAGGAAATTGAAAAACGCCAAGGTCATCGAGAGGGGTCGTAGCTAAAGCTGCTTTCAGACTACGCTATAATATAATAGCACATAGTATATAGCTCATTGCACAAGAATATCGCGCACCATACATTGTTATGGTCACGTTCACACTTCGCGATACTATAGTACTATATAGCAGAATAGTATGGCGTAGTCTGAAATGAGCTTAAGTAATAACAGCTGCACGGGTTGATCTATTAGGTTAAGCTACACTTGCCGGGGTTGGTCCGTGGATAGGTGACCATCTTAACACAACGAGATTCCTCGTTAAGCCGTTGGCTCCGGCTGTCATACGTTGATCTTTCACAGTAGTTACGTATCGTCAGAAACCCGGAAAGACTGACAGCCAGTCTTATTAAGGAGTATCGTATTACCCAGTTACTGGGTTGAAGAGGTCAGATAGGCAGTCGCTTAATATAAAATACTGGTATTCAGCTGCATCCAGTTAGACTGCGAGCCGACCCTAACCTAGTTGGGAAAAGGCTAGGCAGATGATGATGAGGAAAGACGTCAAAGTCAAAGCCTTTATTGCGAATAAATCATTTGCAAGCACTTTTTGTCAAGGAGTCAGTCAGTCTGAACTGGCTTAAATTAACATCTATAGTGCGTTTATTTTCTTATTCTTTTGAAATCATCGTTTCAAACAATCAAAAGGAATTAAGGCAACTCACCTGAACATGACCAGTAATCTTAAAAGCTGTATTAATTTGAGTACTTATCTCAGATCAGAGTGAGCGAAAACTTTCTAATTGAGATTATCAAGCGAAAATAAAAGCTAAGTTGGACGGAGTTTGAGCTTTTGATATACTTTCTTCAAATTGAAGATTGATGTTTTACTCTAAACCATTATAAAGTAGGTACAGTCAGCAACAAAAGTCGATTAACAATGTTACTTTTTTATTTTATTTAAACAGACACTAAACACATAATGTACTGGCTTTCAGAATTTCAGGTAATAGCTATGGGTTTATAATATGTCAATTTTATATTTATTGCGTTTTACTTTTAATATTGTACTTAATAATTAGGATTTAAAAATCATAAATGTTAATCGACTTTTGTTGCTGACTGTACGTTAAACATCCACAATTGAGACAACTTTAAGTCATATTAATAATACCAGGGTATTATTGTTCTTCTACAGGGCAAAGGCCTATTCTCATACAGAGATGGTAAGAGCATTGATCTCCACTGTTGCTCAAATCGAATTGGCGATTTTAGACTTAGGCTAAGCGCGCACCGCGATAAAAATCGTTGCGATTTTTTTAATGCGAAATAAAATGTATAAAAAAATTATTTTCGCAATGCGCGGATTGTAGTGTATTTCTGTAGTTCACAGATTTGCGATATTTTTTCGCAACGATTTTTTATCGTAGTGCGCGCTTAGCCTTATATTATTTCTTCTATTGTGAGGTCTTCTCAGAAAGGTCAGGTGCGCAGTACTCGTAACCGGCGTGCTTGTATGAACGTAGATGAGGCGAAATGAGTATGTAAGGATCGTAGCAGGTGACGTTCTCTGGTTTCTGCCATGGAGGTCCCATGTGAAAAAGGCGTGAGTTAATGTATAATATGTGTCCTCACAATGATTTCCTAAGTCGATCTCAG
This sequence comes from Hoplodrina blanda, assembly GCA_949316365.1. Lineage (NCBI taxonomy): Eukaryota > Metazoa > Arthropoda > Insecta > Lepidoptera > Noctuidae > Hoplodrina > Hoplodrina blanda. The sequence continues at coordinate 14,817,048 of OX438581.1, forward strand.
TGATATCCAAGATAAACATAGAAAGTATAATTATATGAAATAAAAAACCACATGTACTTGCCCTGTATCAGACCCAAAATCTCATGAACGAGAGGCGGGTTTCTTAACCACCCATTAAAACATACGATACCTATCTCTTATTTATCAATGACGAAACCCGAATGTTCGAACGCTGCAAATCATTTCATATTCATGAATGTCCTATGCCAATTGACATACTATAGTGACACAAACCACGAAATGACCCAAGCTTTACCTTTTCTGTATCTGAGAAATAGTCCAATTAGACTTGAACGGGGCAGCCCAATTTATTTATTTATTTAGGTGGATACCTAACTAAATAAATGTATATGTAAAATGCAATGCAATTTACGAGTATATGTTTCGCCGGAGGAATATAACGGCGGTACACATGTATAAACTAGCCTTTGCCGCGACTTCGTCTGCATATATGTTGGTTATTGCGAACACAGATGAAGTCGCGGAGTAAAAAGTAGCCCATTCTTAAGTTTAAAATCCTGTACAAAATTTCATCAAAATTGGTTCAGTGGTTTAGTCTTAATTAATTAATTTATTTATGATCTATGGAAGACTAATATGTAAAATAATGTATAAGTATGTATGTGTGTATAATATTAATGTATGGATGTATCGCCGTTAACCGCCTTATTCTAAAATATATTACAATTTAGAATGGTGCATTAATTAAGAATAGTGCAAATAATAGGTTTTCCTGTCTAACTAGGACTTAACTGGGATAAGTACCTAGGTATAAAACATGTTTTTATTATTCAGTAAATTATAGAGCCTAGGTGTTTGTCATTTGTTTTATGTATTTTTGCCATGTACGCTTTGAATGCAGATTTAGTAAAAAAAAAAAATCTACTTGAAAGAAATCTGAGGTAAATGTTTTATTTATATCGTCTTGACCTTTAAGAATCGTAAACCAAGTATCAAGACCTTTCAAATTCACCCGTTTACGTACGGTCACTGTCCCAAAGACAAAAGTTATTAGCTTGTAACGTAAATTCGGAGGCTAAAATCTATGGTTCCTGTCAATTCCACCAAGTTTCAATAACGTGCCAAGGTTTTGAGAAGGGACACTTTCCATTAGGTTGTGTGGTTATTGGAGTTATTTTACTAAAAGGATCGATAGTTACGGTGACCTTGGCTCGTCTGGCTGTTGGACAGTCTAGTTTAACCGTCCCTTTCAAACTATGATGGAAAATATATGGATGAGTACATAAAGTTCATCATCCACATACATCTTTCAATTCCAACAACATTTCGGGCCGGATTTCAGCTTCACGAGAAACTGCTGTTTTGAATTATGGGGCCAAAATATGCAGATACAAGCCTAAATAGTAGGACTCCCACATGACGGGTTCTGCCTGTTGGCCTAGTTCTGTTCTGTCTCCTGCTTGTTTGGAGGGAATTGGAAATTATATTTTTCTTACTACTCCGCTATTCTTTTCTGATTAATTTCGTTGTTGGGACCCAAGACAGTTAATCGTTTCCCTGGGACTCATCGAGCTTCATTGCCTCGGCGCTTTACTGGTGGCCTCCACTGTTGATTCTGGCTTTCAGGAGATGCAGTGGGTGGGAACAGTGTGGCGGGCTTGTCCCAATTAAAAAAAATAATAAAAAGAATAACGGGTTCCGTACCACCGAATAAATTTAACGCTACAAACAAAAAATAAACACGTTTCTTGTAAGGTCACGTCACACACACGTTTATTGCCAAATGTTATTACTTATGATAAATGTAAAATGACTTTATTTTCACGCGGACAAAGTCCGGGCAGAAGCTAGAGTTTCTACATCATCATCATCTGCCTAGCCTTTTCCCAACTATGTTGGGGTCGGCTTCCAGTCTAACCTGATGCAGCTGAATACCAGTATTTTACATGGAGCGACTGCCTATCTGACCTCCACAACCCAGTTAGTGTTTCTACATATGAGGTGTAAAAGCCATATTGCATAGCCGTTTACTACGCATAGGTACCTATACGCATCTAAGTTACTTTGACCAAATATTCTTGCTGCGAAACGGCTATGGCTCAACCAAAAAAAAATCGCAGTGATTGAAAGAACATGTCACTTTAAAGCTTCGTTAAAATTTCCTTGTAAAAGTAGCAAGCTTTTCCACAATAAATATCAGCAAACCTTTCCTTAGAAACACAATACCGACCACAGAAACACCTCGACTACCCACCAGCTTCTACGAATCAATAAGAAATTTAATTCCCACAAAAGGCGCTGGTCTTCCAACTTCACAAACAATTCGGATGTTACTTTTTTCCCTCTCATTCCGAATTCCCGGACATTGGAGCTTTAAAAGTAAGGCGGGATCGATTCCCGACACTCTTAAAATAATCTTTGATTTGGTTACTTTTTGAATACGTGATGATATAGCGTCTGGGAGGATTTTGGGTTTACCTATCTCTGTTAATAAAAGAATTACTATCTTATTGTAATTCTAAGAGAACAAAATATGTCTGTCTTGTTGCAGATGCTCATGATTTAGAGAGTTTACAATCAGGCAAACCCAATCTCTCAAACCCTGTTCTTGAAACCTGATCTATACAAATAAATAAAATTGAAATGTCTGATTGTATATTCTGATATTTTGCTTAAGAATGTTTTCAGGGTACTTAGGTATATTAGAAAAACAGACTGTCTGTCTATTTATTTGTTCCGGCCAATAGAGGCTGGCGATTTTGGCTAAATCACTGGCAAATAGCAGATAAAAATATAATGAGTAGCTTGGGCTACTTTTAAAAATAGATTTAGGATTAATACTCCACAGGTAACAAACATTTATGTGGAAGAAGTTCCAGACATAATCTAGTCTACGATAAAGAAACACTACAAAATAGTGGCCATCTTTGTTTAGCGGATACTACTATTGTAACTGCATTGCCTACATACTACCCTTTACACAAGCAAACAGGCAAAAAAAAATACATACAATGCAGTATAAAACTTTACCACAAAAAAACCAACAGATCAACTTTTTTAATCACCAACAATTTTAACGAACTAAACCGTATTTCCAATGCCCTAAAAAGAACATTTAAAAAGCATTAAACAACAGCCAAGTGGGGTGCATTACAAGAGTATGAATGTACACAGGTTTTACTTGGCAATTTTCTTGGCAGGCCGCCATGGCAATACTGCAGCTTTTGATACATGGACTTGCAGGTGGTTAAGTACGTTTGCTTAACTCTCTAGGGTGTAATCATGTCGGGTACTGGAGTATAAATCGATTTAAAGGAGCATTTTGTATTTGAAGATGTTGCTGATATTTATTTTTTAGTGTAGTGAAGTCGAAGATGTTGCTGATGTATTTTCGTGAATGTAGTGTAGTTTTTAAAAGGATTTCACCAGCAATGCCTCGTTGGTGTAGTGGCATGAGGTCATGGGTTCGATTCCCAGGTCGGGCAAAGTGTTATTGGGTTTTTCTATCAGGATTTTTTTAATAGCAGCCTCTGAGTCTGAATTTGTGTCTGGTTGATGACAATAGACTCGCCCCCTATTATATTTGTGACTTAAACATAACTTGCGAAATGTGGGTGAATTATGGATACACCTCTGCCTAACCCTTCGGGGATTACAGGCGTGATGTTATGTTTAACCAGAAATTTACTCTTTTTAACCTTGTGAGTGAAATTGTGATTTCGAATCCTAGGTCAAACAAAAAGTGTTTTTGGATATTTCCGTTAAGTCGGTCGCGAGAATAATATTACAAGTAAAATGTATATTTTATTTTGAAGAAAACAATTTTCATTACCATTCATGCTCAACTAGTAAGTAGGTACGTATACAATTCCGTCTCACCTTTATTCAGTACGAGATGAAAACTCGCAGCCAGCGACAACAAAAGATACATTCAATACAGTTGAAACTATTGCTTGATACAACTTTGCTGTTGTTTCTTATTTGTTATCATTTTTTTTTTTTTCGCAAAATATTTTTAATATGTAAAAAGACAAAAGTCCTTCACATCATTGCGATTTATTTTTGTTCTAGAAACCTTCCGATTACGAAGATATTTCAGGTTAAACTTTCATAATTTTTTGTTTTTACGAACACAAGTTTTAAACTTTGTATCTAAACTTTAATAATCCCACAATCCCTGTACTGTTGCATACACCCATATGCAAAATATTATACGTGCGCTACTAAAGACAGTGATTTTTTAAACTTAACGAAAAGTCGTATTCCAACAATAGCTTTCGCCTAATGCTACTTAGTTTTGATGGACAGTATGCGTACTTAACGACTATGTCATGTCTTGTTTCACCCCATATTATCTCAACACGCGCGTTAGTGTTCCGCCCCGGTGTCCTCCTAAGCCTTAGGCGATTTGCACACAGCCCCGCGCTACGCTCCGTGATGCGTGGCGACGAATACACACGTGCGGGTGCAGATCTGCATCATCGTGCAGATTTCCCGCACAAACGCGCGGGGCTACAGTATAATCATGCGGTGGGCTAGAGGCCACGCGCTCGAGGGTGCGTGTTTCCCGCATGTAGGCGCGCGATCTTTAACACCGCGCGTGAATGCGTTTTCTGTGTGTTGGACTACGTGTGTTTTCTATACGAACACAGATACTTGCAAACAACGTAAGAATACCCCAAATAGCAAAAAGTTGAACAGTATTTGAATTATACAACTAACAGAGGGCCTACCATCACCTCTTAAAACAATATTATTTTAATATTACTTTGCCTTCCGCACTGTTGGATTTTCACCGCTCGGCTCAGCGCTAAGAGTTCGGGCACGCTGCAATCGCGGCGGTAAGACCCCTCTTTGAGGAGTGGCTGGAGAGGCGCCACGGCGTCCTCACCTTCCGGCTGACGCAGGTCCTCACCGGACACAGTTGTTTCAGGAGGTTCCTGTGTCGGATTGCACGGGAGGAAACGCCCGGATGTCACCACTGTGTGGACCGCCCGGAGGACACGGTGGAGCATACGGTGCAGGTTTGCCCCGCTTGGGCAGAGCACCGCCGTGTCCTCACGGAGGCGATAGGCGGCGGCGACCTCTCGCGTCCGGACCTGGTTCAGGCCATGCTCCGGGGCGAGAGGGAATGGGATGCAGTCACCTCCTTCTGCGAAGCAGTAATGCTAGCGAAGGAGGAGGCGGGCCGCGTGAGGGAGAGAACATCCTCCACCTCACGCCCCAGCCGCCGCGGGAGACGCCCAGGGCGTCGGACGTCGCGAGGCGACATCCGGCCACCGTAGGCGCGGGCTTGCGGACGGCGAGTAATGGGTAGCTCGCCGTCCGATCAAGGACCATGCCCGGGTCGACGGCGCGTTCTGTTCGCGCGCGCCTCAAAGAACTGTCAGCACAGGGACAGGGGCCCCAATAGGGGCCAAACGCCTGCCGGGGTTGCGGGACGTCTTAACAGGATACCGTGGCCCCGGAACGTAAAGGGCAACAGAAAGAACAGGGTGGTTTTTTAGTCAGTAAAAGCACGGTAATATTATAAATACAGTACTCCAACTTCATACAAACGGACGAAACGCGAGCTATACCTACGCGCCTCGATCTCGGGGTGCGCTCGGGGCGCAGACAGTCATGGCTGTACCGCAGTGTCGAACGGACGGTGTGTTGTTTTTTTAACAATAACCGCGCGATTTTTTCTCTAAAAATCAGTTAATATGACGAGTAGGAAATATTGTGCTGTTTTTGGTTGTATGAATTCGTCAATAACGCATCCAGACATAAGTTTTTTTAAATTACCTGGAAACTCTGAAAGGTAAGACTATAAAATAATTTTACTTACTAGTAGGTAGGTAGGTACATAATGTGTATCTTTTTAATGGATAAGTATTTCCTTTTATCTCACGAAAATTGAATTAATAAATAAAGCGAATAGAGTAACGGAAAGTTATTGAGACGAGTGAAATAAGTACATAGTTATATTATGCGGTTCTGAATGAATCATGATACGGTAGGTACCTACCTACTTACGCTTGTGTTAAAACTTCGGTGCATGTGTGTTTTGTTAGTTTGCATAATTCAAAGTAAAGACGGGTGCCATAGACGAAATATCATTATGAAATTATTATGAGTATTAATGTTAACATTTAATGTTTACACCCGTAATAAATGGTAACCTAATACCTAGTAATGGTAAAGTTAGATAAATTTGAACCTTCTGCAATTAGCAGTAGATAACATAATTATTCTATACGTACGAGCTTAATGAGTAAGAACGACTTGTTCAAGGAGGCCAATATTATAGAATACAGTTAAGCCAATTTGATCTTTAATACGTAAAGTTAGGGTAGGTAATTTTTTGAATACTGTTTTATCACATAATGGACATAACTAATACGATATTTTGGTCTACAAAATGGTTTGAGTTCAAAACTAAATTTACATTTTTTGTGGCTTTTTGTATACAATATTTATTTATGTTTTTTAAATTCTAAATATTATTTGTATTAAATTAAAATAGTTAATTTAAATTAACTAAAAAACTTAAAAAATAATATAATATTTACATTCACAAAACTAGAAAGAAACTCAAGTAGGTTGATGAAATTTAAATACTATAGGCGGCAGGCGGCCCTAACGCGTGAGTATGTCCAGCGAAAAAATAGGCATTTAATTCAAGGTTACGGCCGAGTTTAACTACTGGTTATACTGTGGTAAAAGTCTGACAGTCCCTTCCGCCCCACCCAGGGCGGAAGGAGTCATTTGATGATTTTTACCAACTAAAAAAAAAAAAAAAGCGCTAAGAGTTGAAAATGCAACAACAGAAATTACAAAGTAATATAAAATAATATTGTTTTAAGAGATGGCAGTAGGCGCCCAGACATTGCAGTTAACAGTTTTATAGTAGTGTTCAATTCGACGCGTTAGATATACGAGTATATTGTTTATTTTGCTAGTTGGGACGCACTCCCGCGCTACGCTGCGTGATGCGGAGCAGTGTGCCAATCGCCTTAAAATGGAACATTAATTACAGTAACAGCCGTATCTTTTCAACAGCTTCCCTGTCGAGTCTCGGAGCTTACTTGTTTCTGAAGGTTCGAAGTACTTACCACGTTGCGATAAGATCTTGTGTTTCCAACTTCAGACTCGCCGTTGTAAAGTTGCTGATTACATTAAGAGATGTACTTATTTTTGTGATAGTTTGTTTGTGTGCTTGGATGCCTTTATGTACGTTTCATTAGTAGCTCTCCCTATGTTTACCTTGAATCCAATAAAAATAAATAATTAAAAAATTAAAAAACACGACTGCTATGTAAGAAAACTGAACTGAAAAGCAAAAAAAACAAGATTCACTCACAGACCAAACATGAAAAATCGAAAACCACTTGATCTACTAAACTGAAATTTTTGTTGCAGTCGGGGGACTTCTGCTCTGTGAAATACCTCCCTATCTTAGAAGTCCCCCGACTGCAACAAAAATTTCAGTTTAGTAGATCAAGTGGTTTTCGATTTTTCATGTTTGGTCTGTGAGTGAATCTTGTTTTTTTTGCTTTTCAGTTCAGTTTTCTTACATAGCAGTCGTGTTTTTTAATTTTTTAATTATTTATTTTTATTTTATGCCTTTTAGTGATAAGTTTTATTTTAAAACATGTCATGCTAGGTGACTTTCATTGTGTTAAGTTCTAGTGTATCACTCTTCACGAGCCAGACGTCGAGCACGCTCGCCGTTTTGTTACAACAATAATTTGACAAACCAACGAGCGTATTTGTGTAACATTTCGTCGAGCCATTGCACGAGCAATTCATCAAGATCAGCAGCACATGCAACTTGTAGGTAGGTTCGACATTCCAAGGAAGAATGGAACGCAAGGTACAACGAAATGTTACGGGTAAATGCACACTCGCTGTGAGCATTACGCCGAGCATTTGCAGGAACGTTACATTACATGGAAATGCTTTGGAAACTGAGCTTTTACCTGTATTGTACCATTTGTAAGAACGTTACATTTCTCATCAAACGTTTTAGTCTATACTCACCTTTTAGGACAACCAAATTCTCTGAAATATTTTATTCCTAATTCCAATATTTCGATTTTTAAAAGTCCGAATTTCAAGCCACGGTGCGCCCGGCGGTTTATAACGCCGCACGCTTTGCCGCACAAAGGAGCCGCCGGCATGGCCGCCCGGGTATGCCGTACCGCGCGGGTTGCAAGGACAGTTCGCTATAGACAACTAACAACTGAAATGATGTTCCGCGGCTTTGTGCAAGTTTTTGCGGTACATGCCGGCGGCACAAACGCCCGGCAAATGCCGGTGGCCCACCCGCCGGCACTGTGTGTGGACCTTAAGAATTATAATGTCTATTATTAAAATTCACGAAATTTATTTAACCGAAAGTCGTCAATGCGATTTGTTTGTTTTCCGATTTTCATACGTTCGAAGAACCAAACAAATGCTCGAGAGGTGAGAAACCCCTCGAGCATTTGCCAAATCGGAACGTAATTAAACTGCCAAAATACCCAAGGATTCTGATTCAATTAGTTAAATATTAAGTTACGCATTGTGCAAATATTCAAAATCTATAAGTTACGTTGAATGTCATTTAAATGCGTCTACTTTGTTATTAACATTAACATAACATCACGCCTGTAATCTCTGAAGGGTTAGGCAGAGATGTACTCTTTAGTACCTATACCCACATTTCGCCAGATATGCTTAAGTCCAATGTAATTGGGGCGAGCCTATTGCCATCAACTGGGCACAAATCCAGTCTCCAAGACGGGCTGAGAAATGCGACCCTTAGACCAACGAGGCAATTAATATTTCGTTACTATATTGTATTAATATATTTTTTTGGTTCTAATCCTTTGGGTTGGTGGTTGGTGGATAATCCTTTGGGTTTGGTCAGATTAGAACAGTGGTCATTAACGCCAGATCCTCTCTATTGTTGGTGAAACATTTGGGTTAGGTTAGGTCAGAACTGTGATACTGAACATAAAATTATACTTCCCTCTGAGGCTCTGACGAGCAATTGTGTGTTTATTTGTCTTGCTCTTCAGTTTTACAAGATATTTTTATTTCAGAATTCTGATTAATCGGTACATTAACAATCAGAATTCATTTTTTTTTTGTTACGAGTTATTATTAAGTCGGCAGCTCCATCATGTGATCCTGGCTTCTATCTAGGACCATAGTTCTTGTCAAGGCAAATCAAGCCATGCCAATCTCGAAGAGGTTGTATAATTTTATTACGGAATTCCTATCGCCACTTTTCAGCTCCATAATCAGACCTTGGTTCCAATCTAGGACCAAAGTACTCGTCAAGACGAATCAAACAATTCCAAACTCGTCGGGTTAGTGTCGTTTTATTACGGAGTTCCAATTGGCCACCTTCCAGCTCCATCATCAGACCCTGGTTACGATCTAACATCAAACGGCTCGTCAAGACTAATCAAACGAGCCTAAACTCGATGGGGTCGTGTCGTTTTATTACATAGTTCCTAAGGCTACCTTCCAGTTCCATCATCAGACCCTGATGGTTACCATCTAGGATCAAAATACTCGTTAAGCCGTATCAAACGCGCCTCAAACTAAACAAAATAGTGGGTCATTATAGAGCTGTTTAGCCATAGCAAAAAAATTGCACATATTTATACTTTGTTTACTCGATAGTTTTTTTTACGACATTTTTAATTAACAGTGTTATATATTTTTTAAATCTCCGTGTCAAATTCTAGACGATAAACATAGACACGGCCAGATTCATTAAAAAAATAAATTTAGGCTGGTATTAATTTACGTTTTAAAGTGACCACACCGGTTTTTTTTTTATTTTTAACTAGCCTATGTTACTCGGAACGATGCAAGGATTGTAACGATACCCCATACATCTAAATCGGTTCAGGCGTTCAAAAGTTATGGTGGAATAAAGAAACTCACATACATACATACATACATACATACATACATACATTAACCCTAAACACATAACACTCCTTTTTTTGGGGCAGTCGTGTAAAAAAAACGATGGGTACCTACTGACCCATAGTTTTTTTCATTATCGTTTTACGTAGGCTAAGGGTTAATAATACCAGCTTGTAATGTAATAAAGTAGCTTCCTTTTAGCGTTTTTTTTTAAATTGTTCCAGTAGTTCCGGAGATAAGCGTTCAAGCAAACAAGCTAACTCTTGTGCTTTATAATATTTATATCTTGATAAGTAAAGTCCAGATTCACTCATGATGTTTTTCTTCATTGATGTCTATGATACTTTTTAAGCATATAGTACTTATGAATTGAAAAGTCATATTAATAGGTACTTTGTCCGGTATTGAACCCACAACCTTGTGCATGAGAGGCGAACCGTCGAAATTTGGATAAGGACAGGTGCCTATAATAACACCTAATAACATGTCTACTTTGTTCAGCAGCTTAAGAGCAGAAGATACTTACATTCACAATAGCTGTAATTTACAGACATACATATACACCACCTTTTTCCCATGGGGGTAGGCAGAAACCACAGAATACCACCTGCTACGATCCTCCACGTCTACGTTCATATATCTCGTCATACAAGCATTTACAGTAACAACATTTTACTAAACTGTCAATACAAAGCTGTTGCAAATACGAAGTCTATTTATGGTATTAAAATTCAAGAAAACTAATTTATCTCATCGTAATTAGGTTCCTACTTTCTACGAGTTTCCTTTTAAAATGTCGATGTTATAAAAACTACATAGCCTTACAAAAACACGATGTGATCTCATTTGAGCAATATACATTAAGATGGCATTCGATTCCTACACGCCTCTGGTCTGATATTAAAAATCCTACACTATTTGTAAAGACGTGGCTACACGAGCGATATAACAGGACCAAAAATGACAATAAATATTTTTTGGGAAATGGACGAGGTGGAAGGGACATGAGTAACGAAAGACTTTTACCATGAATTTAGTATATGATTCTAGACCCTAAAGGGGTAACATTTTTGGTCTGTTATTAAAAAAAAACAGCTGTTCCATACAAAAGTGCAACACCACCCACAGTCAAAACGCATTTCTTTTATTAAACTTTAATTTACTTTCAACAAAAAGTACAAGGGTGGGCTTGATGCCATAGGCATTCTTTAACAGTCAACCAAAGGTGGTGAAGAGACAACATGGTTTATATGGTAGGTAAAAATTATTGTACGAGATATTTACTTAAATAAAATGAAGTACCAAAATAGTTGGGAAAAGGCTAGGCAGATGATGATGAAAATGAAGTACCTACAAAAGTACAAAACAATTTAAAAAAAAGTATGGATAATGTCTAGAACAGCTGATTTCTTATGTCAACTATTGGGGGTTTAGAATCATGTACTGAATACATAGTCAAAAGTTCGTTTCAATGTCGATTCCATCGTTAATTTTGCAAAATTAATTAAATCTTCACACCAGACTTTAAAAACTGAAGGAACTATTTTCATCTCTTTCTTTCTTTGTTTTCAGGTAAGAAAATGCTTGACAGATGGATCCATAAGGATTTCCCCAAAAAGAAAAAAAGGTAATTGTCTATCCGATTATTCTCTCCGTTTTCGTAACAGAATGTAAAGTAAATAAGCATTAAAATTCAAAATGTAGTTACATTTCAAAACTGCACTAGTCTATCCTTAGCTTTACTTAGGTAATCTAGACGTGTGCGTTACGATCCCCCTGGGACGCGTGCAGATCCGTCGACTAGCCGCAGTAACGTCTTGTGTGTATCTAGTTGCTGTAATATGTTCATGTAGCGTGTTGCTGTAACATTTGTGTGTAGCTACAGCTACTTATGTGCTTATCGTGAACGCAGTATAGCGGTCTGGGGATTACCGATGTTGAATCCGATTTTTTTTTGTGGTCTCTTTTAATAAATCCGATTCCTTTTGTTATACGAAGCTTTTGGAATAGATATCGTGATTTAGCGGTAAATAAATTTTATTTAAAATGAAATGGATAAGTAATATGTAAATGCAAGATACATTAATGCGATGTTTTGCATAAACATATACTTATACAGGGAGGCCCAAGTCACAGGAGTCCAAAAGAATATTTTGAAAGCCTCTTCCCAAATTACCATCATGTAGGGGAAAGGGTGGCAAGATGGGGTACTTAAGCTTTAAAGGTCAATAACATAAAAAATTACATAGTGAAACAATCATATTTATTTTTTAATTAACAACTAATTAATATTATTCTAATATTTGGTGTCATTATGAACTTTTGGTAACACATTTAAGAGAAAAAAAATTGAATTAAAAAAAAAGTGTTTTGCCCCGTCTTGCCCCATGGTGCTGGTAAGATGGGGTACCCCCCTGAGTAAGATGGGGTGATGAAAATGATCACAAAGAAAGATGATTATTTGAGCTGGCAGAACTCGCAGACATGGGTGGCTTCGTCATAATCATCATCTACTCCTGCGCAGCTATTATGAGCCCATTCCCAGTCGGATTGATTTTGTTCTGCTTGTGCTGTGTCTGGTTGGTCTTTAAGTTTGATACGGTGCTGATTTTGTAGTCACGAACCATTCTAAAAAGGCAAACTATAATAAGCTCACAAAAAACAAAATCATTTAAAAAAAAAAAACTAACAAGAACAAAATTATTCTCCTTGGGAGCAAGATGAGGTACCCCGCTACCCCATCTCGCCTGCAGAGCCATTTTATAAAAAAAAACTAAATAAAAAAAAACAGCCAACAATCTTAAGGTAACACAATGCCTACCTTATTATAGATTAGTTTAAGCGTCAATCACAGCACCACCTCACCAGCTAACGTTATTTAACAATCCACAGCCACGTGTCAAAGCAGAAGAAAATATGATAAGCAATTTGCAGTAAAATACTTTTTGATTTTTTTTCGACACTGTGCACTTGTGAACCACTAACCACCGGGCGACTGATAAGTATTATAACGGCGCGTCGAACGATGAATGAACTAGCGTGATTGATCAATTTGAACTGTGAATTTCGCTGGGTACCCCGTCTTACCCGCTGCCCCGTCTTACCTCCTTCTCCCCTACAGTCAGCAAAACAGATAGGTATGCAGGGTCGTCAGATATAGTTGAAGTTTTCTAAGAAACCGATGGATGTCTTTGACTGAAACATAACCTAAATAAAGAACTATTTATTATCTACGTTTTAAATTAAATTACATTCGAAAACATTCATCGGTTTCTAAGAAAACTTCAACTATGACGACCCTGCATACCTATCTGTTTTGCCGTGTGTACATAATTATGTCATAAACATTCTTAAATGAAGAACGCGGCGGGTTATTGACTGATCCCAAGATGGCTATTTAAAACATCCAATATTTGGATATTTTCTATAAGACCCCTTAATAAGAACACTGGAAGTTAATTCCAGCCCATTTATGTCCCATTGTAGGGCAAAGGCCTCTTCTTATACAGAAACAACACGAGCACTGATACTTGCTTATGCAGATTTTCGATTTCAGACATATAGATCATAAGTCCAGGTCACCTCATGATAGAAACAAAATTCGTGATGGCTAACGTGGCTAAGAACTTCTGATGCATATACCAAAGTGACTTTTGTACTTTCTAAGCTCGAAGGAAGGAGGAGCGGTGATGAAAACCACTGAAAATATCTCTCCCAAATGTCTGCAATAAACCTAACAATCAAGCGACAGCCACAAACCAACTTCATCAGTAATTGGTATCGTGCATAAGTAGATTGCTGCCTAAGTAATCGCTTAAGAGCACCACTAAGTCCCATTTCCGTCAACCAGCTTTCGAACACTCCCACGGGGGTAACGTCGTCCGGATTGTGTTCTGATGTAGATTCCTACAGTTATTAGATAGTGCATCATGGTTATGGATACAGTAACCATGTAAACCTATCCTACTTCTGATATTAACTTAATTCTGCCCACGATTTCACCGCGTGGTTTTTACCATCCGCCTTAAGTAGCATCTTGGGTCACTGCTCCGCTTCCGTGGATTATAGCGTGATGTTTATAGCCTATGGTATTCCTCGTGAATCTGGCTATCATATGCAAAAAGATTTTTATCAGAGATTTGAGAATTTAAACAAACAGACAAGAAAGCTTTAGCTTTAAGTATTATATTGGTATAGATGTAAAAGTCTATTGAAAAAATGCATAAAGGATGTTAAAAGACACTTAGCGAAGTCGAAAGTTATATTTTATTGTTTATCCTTTCATTGCGATATTTTTTATTCCGGACCACACCTGGGAAACTTTGAACTATTGAAATATTGAACTATTGAACGGAAATATTAAACGGAAATATTGAACGACTGCGGCTAGAAATGGTCATTTCCCTTTAAATTCCTAGTATGATTTTGATTTTACATGGGGATTGTAGCAAATTTTACAGTAATGCCTCCTTTATTAAATACTGTACGCTATAAACTTCGTATGAACGTTAAAAACCCTTACAGAACCAATATATCAGCGCAAGTTTCGCGGCATAATTCACACCCGTAAAAGTGGCGTTGGTAACCACAAGCGGTGTAATTGCGCCAGTTCATCAATTTTTATTACGGGGTTGCGTGTGGCGATATCATCACGATAGTTTGGGGCTGGGCAGGATTTAGTCAACATATCCGTGGTTGAGCTATGGAGGAAGGAGGAATTTACACATTTTTGAGGAATGAGGGCACTGATTACAAATTATTAGTTTTAATTAGACCATTAAAAGCTATTTATACGTTATTTACAAGAAAGAAGAATTGAAAGTAGTTGCCTCTTTTAAAATGTAGTTTCATGTACGAAACGGGGACGAATGGAGAAAATTAATGCTTACTCTTTTATGACCATTGATATTGACTCGAAGAAGGTAGCGTTGGAGAAGAACGATTAGGAGAACCAACCCTAAATAAAGACGGGATTATTCCGGACGAAGAAGAATTATAGTTAACCGTTGCATTATTCTCAGTCAAGGTGAGATCCACATTGAAATCATTTGGGGTCTTACCACAAAATCTGAGACACTGTTAAATGCATGTCTAATATCTTATGTCAAACTCTATAAATATATGTCATGTTTTATGTTTGTTCGACTTAGACAATAAATAAGCACAGTTTTGTGACAGTAAGAGCTCAGTTTTGTGTCTCAGAATCACTTGATGTATGGATGTTTTGAAATATCGTTGACAGATAAAGATTTAATCATAAAATTCATATTCCTCTAAATGTGAAGCCTTATTCCTAAGCTTTAAAGTATTCCCTACAACCAAAACCTCACATCTGCTCCAAATAAATTTAATCTAAACAAAGAACAAAAAAAAAAATCGCCCCCATTTCACCCGAATTCTCCCTAATCGAGCATCAATTTCCAAAGATCCTCTAGACATACAAGAAAATGATTTAATCCAATCCATTATTGAATTACCACATATAATGCTTATGAAGCGATTACAGAGAAACCTCTACTTCCCCAATCGAATACTAATACACGTAGAATACCGCCCTTCGTCACGACGCCGCCCGCCCACAGTGTTGCTAGTGAAGGACGAGGGCGGAAAATATGGGGGAGATTTTTATTACTAGAAAATGTTATAGGTAGTACTTGTGTAAAGGTGAACCATTGCAGTTCTATTAATCGGTAAGGTATTAGTCTGTTTTTATTTGCACCATAATCAATGCTCTTGGAGAACTTGAACAATTTAGTGTTAATAGTAGATATGAGGACGTTTGTTGGCATACGGCCACGTCAATTTAGTAGGAGACACCAGTAACCAATAATGCCAATACACAACTTTTCTAACAACACACCTCATTTTAGCCCTGAAAAAACGATTAATTTTCAATTAACACTATGACGTCACAGTATGCTAGGTTACCATACAAAATCTATGGGAGAGTCGCATTTTGACAGTTCATACAAAGTCTATGTCAATAGATAAGTTGATCGGTGTCTACAGCTCAATTGATTTTAGGTTTCTTCTGGGTTTCTGGATGCCCATCAAAAGTAGCACAGACTATTAAAATACACATTATCATGTGTTAAAGAGTTGTAACAGAGAAGGCATTCCTTTACCTGCTGACTCTTTATGTGAATATTTTCGCAAGTTATGATGCTTGAATATTGTTTATTAGTTTTTGCCTTCGATTTTGTGTACCTACGTAAAATAAAACATAATACTATGTTACTTAGTGATAATGTATCTTTCAATCAGTGAAAAATTTACTGTGTTCGGATCAGTGCTTTCAAAGTTTCCCCTCTAACAAACATACAAACAATTATACCTACGTAGTTTAGACGTGATAAAGGACTAGAGTAATCTAGGCGTTAGCTATCGGATGCAGATACAAGCACAAAGAAAATACCAAAACCTCTCATTTCCACTGCAGCATTACAAAACTATGCCTACTTTTACCCACCCCCTAGCAAGCCTACTTAGCTTGACAATAACATAATTCCCGTCTACAGCTGGCAACACTGCCGCCCGCCTTACAGTACTCGTCACGCTGCCGCCCCGGACGCACGTCCGTTGAGACCCGACCGCGTGTTAGTGACGTGAAACAACGTGTTACACCGTGTTTGTGTGTTTCTCGTGTGTGGCTAACGTGAGACAGTTGCGAGATCAAGGTATGTGTTTCTCGTATGTCCTCGCGTTCTCGCGTTTTGGAATTTGGCATCGTATCTTTGTTTACATAGGATGTTTGGTCCGTCAGTTATGTGTCTAAGATGTCAATAGTTGAATGTTGAATATTTGCAAACAATTGTTGATGTTTTGCTGTCAGTTTGCATGTAGTTTCGACATCTGTATTTCTGGTTTAGCTATGAAAATTTCTAACTTAATGTTGTCAGAATTCCCATAATACTTAGTTAATTTTAGTTAGCATTTTACTTAGTTCTTAATTCAAAAATGGAAATTTTTCCTTTTCATATTTGGGTCGAAATAATTTCCGCATACGTAGGTACTTACTTTAGATATTAAAACAAAGTTCAAAGGCTATTATTTTAGGACAAAAGTAATTCGGTAATGTTATTACATTTACTATCTCTAGGGACGAAACACTGAAGAACGTTATTTACGATAATATTCACTAGCTGTTTAAAAAATGATAAAGACCGGTTTCGCTCGCTTGAAATAATATGCAAAAAGTTTTAGTAGGAAAAGGTTCTAAGTGGATCTGAGAACTGAATGAAAAGCTCCCTAGGTTTTGTGATAATCTTGAACTTATTTTTAGATCTCTGTGGGGATTTTTGTTTTTGTTTTTTTTTGTTTTTTTTTACTAATCTTTCTATGAGAAGAGGCCTTTGCCTTCCAGTAGGACAATTAAGCTGGTATTATTATTTTACTAATCTTAACTCTTATTAAAAATGCGGAAGTAAGTTTACTTATTTTTTTGTTTGTTACGCTTTCACGGCTAAACCACTGAACCGATTTTGATGGAATTTGGTACGGGGTCAGTATGAACCTCAAGATAGGATATAAGATACTTTTTAATTCGCGGCTTTATATACGTCCTCGGTACGTCGCAGGCTAAAATAAGTAATATTACAAAAAAGAAAATTGTTTGTTTGTAAGAGGTAATCACTGGAACTACTGATCCAATCACTAAAAATCTTTCCCTAATAAAAAGCAACACTATTGTCGAGTGCCATAGGATACGTTTTATGGTGTATTTGACTTCTACGTCGACGAAGTTGCTTACACAAAGTAAAAAGAAAAATATTTATAACTAGCTTTTGCCCGCGACTTCGTCCGCGTAAATGTCGGACCCCCGTTCATCCCCTTATAGGGTAAATTTTAAAAATTCCGTTCTTAGCGGATGCCTACGTCATAACATCTACCTGCATGCCAAATTTCAGCCCGGTCCGTCCAGTGGTTTGGGCTGTGCGTTGATAGATCACTATGTCAGTCAGTCAGTCAGTCAGTCAGTCAGTCACCTTTGAGTTATATATATTTAGATGTACCTATGATAATTTGTAATTTATCCTCATGTTTTTAAATGTCGTAAATCGAATTGAGACCTATTTAATCAACACTGTTATTTTAAAAAACACTAATTCTGTCATAAGTAGTGATGGACCACAGAGTTGAAGGCATAAACGATGCCTTGGATTCGCAACCGGGCACGGGCAAACTTTTCCTATTTCATATGTACTTTCTAAGCTTATCTTGGACTTTACTGACATCGGTAAAGTAAAACATCGTGAGGAAACCTGGACTTACAGCGTGGTGATCAATGCTCGTGCCTTCTCTGTATGGGAAGCGGCCTTTGTCCTGGAGTAAGACAATAATAGGATAATAGGATGGTATTATTATTATTATACTAATCCTCTTTACTTAATAATCTTCATATTGTATGAACTCCATATTGTTTAAGTACTAGGTGCATCAAACTCATGAAACTCATATAAAACTTAGTAAAGTTATGAGTACGATAGTAACGTAACTCTCCACAGGACGCTTAAAACTTTTAGTGGGAATAACAGCTGATTCTCTAAGATACACACTCTCCGTTCCTACTATTATTATAGCTATCTTGCTCTTTCTTAGGATTAGGGAGAACTAGGCAATAGCTTTTATTTTTTTATGGTTGGACGACTTTCGTTACGTTTTATTGCTCGCGTTAAAATCGGGTAACTTAGTTTACTCCTGTTTCTCTTAAGTTTTTTCATACAAACTTTGGACCCCCGTTTCTTCCCCTTAGGAGGTGAATTCATAAAAATCCTTAGCGGATGTCTACTTACTTACTATAAACTACCTCCCTGCCAAATTTCTTCTTTATACGTCAAATGGTTTTCGATATTTCGTTATGATTAACCTTTCGTTGTTATATTTGCTTGCTTTACTATAAAAAAAAAATCATTGCTTTTAAGTCCTAAACCTAGCAAGAATAAGAGCATTTCCTCTTGACAAATTACATTAAAAAAATGACCGACTTACCTAAAGCTACAGGTTTACGGCTAAACTTAAGCACGATGTTTATCTTATACCTACTAGCAATCTTCACTCCTCGACTTCGTTCGCGTGATTTTCTTATGGATCCCAAATTTTTTGATACTAAAAAATAGCCTATAGCACTCAGTGATAAAGGAGCTTCCAATTTGCGAAAGAATTTTCAAAAACGGTTCAGTAGATCCAGAGATTATCCTCTACAACATCACAAACTCACAAACTTTACCCCTTTATATTATTAGTATAGATAGACGACCAAATCCACCAGAGAACTATAAAATAATCCCTTAAGGAAACTATTTCCTACTGAAAAATATAAAACATTTCACGCAAACCGACCCCGCTAGTTCGTACATAAACGTACTATTCAAAAGCCCATTATTTTTCTACATTATTCATATTTGGTATTCAGGGTTCATCTTTATACTCCCTGTTGAACTTCAACCCGTATTTTCATTAAGCTTTCACCCCTGACTTTCAAGTAGAAAAGTCGTTTGTATATTGTTTATGCATTCTCCTTTACAAGACTGGCTTGGTGTGATAATGAGTCGCGCCTTTATAATATGATGGGGGTATTTTTGATGTATTACGATTTTGTTTGTCAAGTACTATTATTTATAATTTATTATAAGGGCTAATTTTTGAACCAGATAACTCGTAACGGAGGGATAATTATGGCGGTTTGAAAACATGTCATTGACATATTTATTCTTTGGATAAAAGTTATCTGAGAATTAAAAATTTTAATCATTTATTTTCCGGCTTCTATGGGCCATATTAATGGCATTAATCAAAGTTAAAAATTATCATTCGTATTAGCCTTCTGGTAACGGAGATATTGAAGATTAAAATTACAGTTTTTCTTTGCGTGTTTTCATAAAATAAGTTTAAAAAGTTACGACAATTGTGTAATTCGAAAGTAGAAAAAAATATGCTTTTTTTTAATGAAACTGATGGTTCGAATTCGGCATCAGTGCAAGAGTACCATTTATCAAGTATAAGCATAGTTATGTTTATTAATTGCATATTTAAATAGTAATTAGATAACTCATTTTGTTAGTACATAACTTAACTGACTTAGGACTCTTACCAAGGGGTATCGTATTACACAGTTACTGGGTTGTGGAGGTCAGATAGGCAGTCGCTCAATGTAAAATTCTAGTATTCAGCTGCAACCGGTTAGACTGGAAGCCGTCCCTAATACAGTTGAGAAAAGGCTAGGCAGATGATAAGACTTTGTTAGTACGGTCAAAAGGCCAATGATAAAAAACGAAATAAAGAATAAAAAAGTAGTTTTTTTCCATCAACTATGTGATTTCCATACCACTCTTCGAAAATCTCCCCCCTATCAACCACAAACACTGCAACACTGACGATCACATGTGGTTACCAAGTACCACCCAACTACTAATTCAGTGGTACGACCACGGATATGTGGTCGCATGGTTGTGAGTTAAGTGGCAAATAAATTGCCTCGACTATCCTCAATGGGCGTTTAATATCCGGCTACCAGGTGCCTTTAGAGATGGCGCGATGCGTATATTGGATGCGGATAATATCCGCTTTTATGTTTGTATGTTTATTGTGTGGGCTCTTGTCGGATATTTTGTGAGTTGAGTTGATGACGTATTAGTGAGGTATGAAATAAGTACTTTATTATTTATTGATTTAGGTATGTTGGAAGTGATTTATTTTTATATTTATCATCACAAACATTAAATATAAGATAAATGATTTGATGATAAGCAGGTAAAGTATAATAATTTCTTGACATTTGTCACAGCAAAATCACTTGTAATACCAATAGCATTTGCATTATTTTTGCATTTGCATTTCAATAGGTAACATATTATTGGATTAAGAATTGACACCTAAACATTTTATATATCTTTTTCCCTTTTTGAGATCCTTTGTACGTATAATTTTATCACATCCCCGTACGAAATTTTTCTGGGTCCCAAAATTTCTCTAATATAAAATTGGTCACGTATCCAATTTAAAATTGAAGCGTTATTTTTCGTATCTCCTATTTTGCGACGACTTAGCTCGAGTACATCACTATTCTATTTAGCTTTTCAATAAAAAAAGGGGGAAAGTTAAAATGCCAATGTATTATCTAACAGGTGGTTCCTTTATTATTAAAAAGAGAAAGAAATAAAAGGTCAGATAGCGGTTTATTGCACACTGCCTTTTTTGTGCACTTTCGCCGCTGACCTTATTATTTATTACTAGCTCCTGCTTCCGACTTTATCTACGCAGTCTTCAGAATTAAGCCTGCCTCGTTGGTCTAGTGGTAGGTGGTCTAGTGGTCGCAAAGCGTGACTGCTGAGCATGAGGTCTTGGGTTCGATTCCCAGGTCGGGCAAAGTGTTATTGGGTTTTTCCATCAGGAATTTCTCAGTTTATGGAAATAGGCTTGCCCCCTATTACGTGGGACTTAAACATAACTGGCGAAATGTGGGTGTACTGATGGGTACACCTCTGCTTAACCCTTCGGGAATTACAGAAGGGGGGTATACCATCAAATAAAAACATTATATAGAATTGAGAAAAGTATCTAATTTTATATACCTAATTGTACCTACTAGAATTCAGTAATTTTTGTTTCGATTTTCCTCAAGCGAAAAAGTACCCTTCTCTACTACTACGTACGCATAAAAGATTTTTCTATTTATACAAAAAACCCTACTTACCCTGCAAACCGTTTTATCAAATTGATATAAAAATAACATCCCACTATCAAAATATATTTTCTCTCACAAAACAGCGAATAAACCAACCATGCACCAACGTTCCCTAAATCCAAGGAATATATTTAGATCGAACTACCCCATTTCCGGGGTTGTTTTTCCTTGTGTATCGCCTACGGGGATGATCGAAAGGGGTACATTGTAACAGATGTATTTCTGAAAGGGATATCCTTTACCGTTTACGGGTAGTCGAGTTACTTGTTAAGATATATATCTGGGTAGATAAATAACGCTTTGTAGTGGTATTCTGTAAAATCTTATGTAAATTTTAGTGGAGTGTTAAGGTGACCTGTCAATCAAAAGAAGAATGGAGTTTTTTGACCATTCTTCTCCATACGCAACTGTCTTTTGGAAGGGGCAACTACATTCAATTAATTTTTCTTGTAAATGGTGTTCGAAAGTACCTGTCAGTGGCCTAATTTAAATAAATGATTTGACTTTGACTTTAATTCCTAACATCTTGGTAGGATGACAACTCGCCTCAGGCTCACATCACCAATATTCCTATGACTAGGGGGTCTACTGCCCCTTTGTAATTTCTGTTGTAGGATTTTCAACTCTAGGCGCTGAGTCGAGTTTTGAAAATCCAACAGTGCGCATAGCAAAGTAATATTAAAATAACACTGTTTTAAGGGATGAGAATAGGCTCCTATATTATTGTATTGTCGGGAAGTAGGTACAAAACGTTTTGCAAAATCAGTATTAATTTATGGGCTTTTAGAGCGGGTACACATTGGGCGTTTTAATATATATAATATATTAACTCATTTATTGCAGGCGACACAGGCCCATAGATACGCGCGATACGTGTTTTGAAACGCTCGCTTTGCTAACGCGCGTTTTGAGAACCCCGAATTCTGTTGAACTGTACACATGCAAGCGCTCGCTGCTGGTCAAGCACGCGTCAATCGCGCGTTTACATTTTTCGTTCGCGCGTTGCTCGGGCGTCATATGTACGCTTTGAGATACATGCGCCGCTATTTTGCCGTACATTTAATCGCGCGCTTACGTGTAGAGTGGACGCATATTCATATCATTTCGACGTCCATTTCCGAACTGAGCCGAGTATGGACACCTTGGTAACGCTCGTTACGCGCCGTACTAAGGGCGCTGTATGTACGCCACCAACGCGCGACAAACGCAACGCCAAGCGCCTAATGTGTACTCGCTCTGAAGATTTTGAGTTATTCTACCGATAGAGAATCTTTCTACTATTTTATTATTTAGTACCAACTTTATATTTCTGCGAATTAAATTGGGACCCCTCCTCACGTCCATCGCACAAAAATAATTCCAACACAAGCAATTCAATATATTATTTCAATATCCAATAGTAGCGATTGCAAAACACACATACAAAAAAACGGTAGATAGGTACTTGGCCGAAAAAGCTAGGGCTGTCAAAAAAAGGTAACATCAATATTTACAAAGGTGGGTAAAGACATACGAAAATGGTTAACTTCAAATCTGACGGAACCCACTTCAACGGATAACTGTCGATACGAATCTGTTAGTTTGGACAAAGAAAGTCTTTTTGTACTTATATTAATTCGGCTGGAAACTTTGTTTCAGAAAATATTTATTGTTTAGAGGTAAAGGATTTGGGATGGTTGTCATATTTTCTTTTACATATTGTTTTATAAGCTGTCTTTCGACTCTCTACTTAAGATGAGCTTGGATCCCTCGAGAAAAGAATTGGAAATGGCGGCGCATACTATGATTGTTAATATAGGGATGTAGAAGAAACACATCACTTACGCATTCCCATCAAACTAAGTGACTTTGAGTAAAAATTGTTGCTGGGATACTACTTTTATATTTATTATACAGTGTAACGCAAGCAAAACATTGCAGTTTCGGGTGCATGCAACAGTATGAGGACGTGGGAGTATATAAAGTTTATTTAAACATTTAAAACTAGTTGTCATAAAAAATGTGAAAAAAGTTAGGACTTTGACCTTCAATATCTCTATAGCCAGAAAGTTCCCAGGTACTAACAAAAAAGTCATCGCAATGATGAGAAAAATGTCGTACTAAGGGGAGGAATATTGTGTTGTTCGGGGATAGCGAAAGGCCTGTACGTTCCCAAGATCCCCGGCGTAAGTGTGAGAAGGGAACACCGGGATGGTTTTTAGTCAGTAAGAGCCTGACAGACCCGTCCACCCTTCCCAAGGCGGTCGACATCCATGAAGATTTACCATCCCGGGAACAAAAAAAGGAGTATCGTGCTACCTACTAACTGGGTTGTGGAAGTCAGATAGGCAGTCGCTCCATGTAAAATACTGGTATTTAGCTACGTCCAGTTAGACTGGAAGCCGACCCCAACGTAGGACAAAGGCTAGACAGATGACCTTTCTCAAACACGATAATTAAACCTACACTAGGGATCTTTATCCTAGGGGTATTAATTAGGTATTAACAAGTATATTTGCGAAGTATTTGGTATAATTTTTTTTAATAGTTTAAAAAACTAAAAAACACGCTTATAGCACGCACAAATTTTTTTCGTATCCCATTCAGCAAACCCTTTCATTTAATACCCATATCATCCAAGATGGCGGATTGGCTATTTGAAATGCACCCCGCATTTCAAATAGCCAATCCGCCATCTTGGATGTCCGCCATGTTGGATTTAAGTCACGTGACTATTTTTTTCGTATTCCTGACAGCAAACCCTTTCATTTTATACCCATATCATGGGGGTGGAGTTCAAACAGCTAGTCCGCCATCTTGGGGAGGCCGCCATATTGGATTTGTAATGACGTTTCTTATCTAGTCATGTATTGTCATCAGAACTTAGAGCGTGTGCAAAATTTTATCCTAATCGAAGACCGGGAAGTGGGTCAAATTAAGATTCCAAGATTTTCTTACATACATACTTACAAGTGAAGCTAATATAAGCGTGTTAATAAGAAAAGAGCGTGTATACAAGAAAAACTAGCTCGTATTCATTACGTAAGTCGTACGCGGCATTTCCTGTCGTGACAAAACTGCGTCCCGACCGACATACGAACTATTTTATGTATGTATACATACTTCCTCTTCATATGTATAATTTTGGAAGGAAGTAGTTTATTCACGTTCCATTCAGAATAAATCTTTGTTATTTTCGTAATCAGGGTACTGAATTTTTGAATTATTTAGACCTTACACTGTCTACTCTGTTTGGTGGTGATGTGAGCATGAAATGAGATCTGATGCTTAGGGATTAACAGCTCACCTCAAGTTTAATCAATCTGCCTACCCTTTTCCCAACTATGTTGGGGTCAGCTTCCAGTCTAGCCGAATGTAGCTGAATACCAGTATTTTACATTGAGCGATTGCCTATCTGACCTCCACAATCCAGTAACTGGGTAATACGATATCCCTTGGAAGGACTGGTTGCCAGACTTTCGGGCTTTTGACGACCCGTAATGGCTGTCAAAGATCCACGTATGATGGCCAGCTCAGGCTCACTTCACCAAAATTAACCGAGGGAGATCGATTTGTATAGAATCAAGCGGCAGTACTCAAGCTTTTTGTTTGAGATATAACATCACAATACGAGACTTGGGAGTGGAGCAGTATACACAGAAGTAAAAAACCGTGGGTAAAAAAAAAATGCGGTAAGTCGGGGGCAGAAACTAGTACTTATAGTTATCACGTTTTTGCCCAGCAGTGGGACAATTAAATCTTTTATAAAAATGATAACGTAATTACCCTCTACATATCTAAGGAAAAATGAATAATCATGTGGATTATTCGAATTCCTCTAGTAATTTACATTTTCTGCTTAATTTATGGAGGTACGTGCACGCTCTCTGTGTGTGGATAGGTACCTACATTGTGACGGTTTTCAACAAATGTATATTTTCCTTTACTTGTTACTATGAATCTGCTGTCTGTCTGTTTATTCGTCTGTCAGAGAGCTATATTTTTTGATCCGTAATAGGTAGGTAAAATATTATATATAATTATACATACGTATAAGTAAAAACCGACCAGATGCGAGCCCAACTCTCACACGAAGGGTTTCTTACCACAGTACAATATTTAAATCTACAAAAAAAAAACACGTTTTTTGAATGAGTAGAATTTGATGTTTTAGTAGCAACAGAAATAACCACTCTGAAAATTTCAACTATCTACCTATTTGGGTTCATGAGATACAGCCCCCTAACATACAGACGGACGAACTGCGGAGGCTTTGTAAAAGTGTCCCGTTGGCACCCTTCAAGTGCGGATCCCTAAAAAGGTCAAAAGGGCCTAAGAAGATAAAAAGGGGAGAAATTGAGACCTTTGTAACGAAATTTAATTTGAAACACTCTGAATATGACTTTTCCTAATCAATCTACTTGAAGAGAAATGTCTGCAAAAGATATATTACGCAAGTATACGCCAGGCAACTAGATTACTCAAATTAATTCTCAAACCTACTACCAAGAAAGACTTACTGAAGATATTCCCAAGAGCCAAAATGTCGTAATTTCCAAATTTAATTAAAACTTAATATGTACTTTAAGTAAAGAAACATACAGTTTAAAGGCGTACGCCGTACACTCGACACAAAATACGCGCCATTGGTCGTATGCCGAAACGTAGACGAAATTAAATGTGCCCAATCAACGTGACACATCCACGCCACGTGGCGTGACGCGTTGCGAGTCTGTTCCGTTCTCAAGATACTTTTCTAAACTTCACGTGTAATTATATTAATAAATTCGTGGAAACTACGTTAGTTTGTTCGTGTAACACAATTTATGGAGCGAAGCGAAAGTTTTCTGTGTATTTTGTCTATCGAGTGGGTAGGGCTGTTCAAGTTCTTGTTTTAGGGTTGCGCTAAAACACCCTTATTTCTTGTTTTCTCTCTTTTTTACAAGCTTTTATTTAGCTTGCACTGTTCGTATGTAAGTATGTATGTAAGTAAGTAAGTTGTCCTTTCATTTGCAAACCATTTTTCGACCATTTATTGGTATCCGATTGAGTTGAAATTTTGCATACACCTTTAGTTCTGGTGACAATACAATGTCCAATACTCAATATTGTAATAATTTTAAATCGAAGTTAGTTTTTAAAAAATATTTTTTAAATTAGTTTTTATTTTTAGAAAAATTATCCCGCGCTATAATTTTTTTCTGTATCGTGGGTGCATTCACAGATATAAAGTCACTATACACAAACAGCCATACCTGGAACAACTGACTGTAGGCCATACAAATATTTGTTCCATGCGGGTATCGAACCGGCGGCACGCAGCGCAGAAACCAATCGCCCAACCACTATGCTAACCGTGTCGAATGACTTTTTACACTCTTGTGATGAAAAAAGTAGTAGTTCTAAAGTCCCCATAGCTAATTCAAGGAAGAGATCAAAGAGATCAGTCACTACATGTAATTAAAACACTGCATGGTATTCAGCTGCATAAATAGTTTCTTCCTCCTTAGGCGAATAACACACGGTACCGCGGACCGCCGTGGTAGACGGTGAAGCGTCGATTACCACACGGTCGCCCGACTGCGCGGTCCGGCGGTGTACGCGTGAAAGGCAACGGCGGATTTCATAGAGGCCAATGCGACATGAGATCTTGAGAAGCTTGAGGTGAGCTTCACCTAGATCCACAAAGGACATTTGAGACAGTGCGGATATAATAAACAATAGCAACACTAAACATTAACCCTGCATAATCTTGTACGTAATCAAAATCTGTATCCTCTTTGAACTTCGTGGACAAGCCACAGCTTTTGAGGCCTATTAATTTGTATAACAATTAAAGACGTCGCAGATCCCTCCCCGTCCCTTTATTCCTTTTCCAGCATACCACGGTAATACGCACAATTATTCAAAACACAGACGAAAATCTGCATAATTCTCCCCGAATCCTGTCGGAATGTGCGACAGCCCTGCGCGAGGGCTGTCGAAAGTTGAGAACAATGTTTGAACTGTTGGAAATTGTGACCGCCTTGGAATTTTTGATAAAGTGAATACACGATGCGACACGATGAGACAGTGTCCGCACCAATTTTCTTACTAGATTTTTGACAGACTGTCTCTTTGGTCTAATCTTCGCAAAGTGCGACTGCTAAGCAGGAGGTCTTGGGTTCAATTCCCTGGTCGAGCAAAGTGTTATGGGGTTTTCCATCAAGTATTTCTCAGTAGCAGCCTCGGAGCCTGGATTTGTGCCCACTTGATGGCAATAGGCTCGCCCCCTATGACATGAGACTTAAACATAATTGGCGAAATGTGGGTGTACTAATGGATACGCCTTTGCCTAACCTTACGGAGATTACAGGCGTGTTATGTTAATGTTATTTTTCACGGCTTTGACTAGGTACCTGTGAAACCGTGTTGCGGTTGCCATTATTGAGTGACAGTCAGTTAAATATCTTGTCACTAGTCTACGCCCAGCCTTATAGCGGAAGGTCATTCAATGGTAAAGGTTAATAAAAGGCGATGCATAATATTTTGGGATGCCTCAGAAGTTTTGATGGATCTGTATTCGTTAACTTTGACCTCGTATTTCATTTGTTTTCTTGCTTTAAATATACACATCAAAAAAGTCTAGGGATCAACATCCCTAACAAATGTTAGGGATGTTGATCCCTAGACTTTTTTGATGTGTGTACTAAGACTAGATGTTTTGTCATTTTGGTACTTTAACACTGTTTTTTGTCGATTAATATTAATCAATCTTTAATTTATTTTTTATACATAATTCAACAAAATTTAATTTACTCAAGCTGTCATATTTTTGATTGAAAGAGTTCCAATATGTGCTCTAATTAAAATGTAATGATTGATTTATAATTAAGCGACATCTCTCAGTGCGTGTTGACCCAATGGTTAAGGCGCTCGCCTCTCATGTATAACATTGCGGGTTCGATACCTAACGAGCGACGATATACTTTCTAAGTTTATCTTTGACATCACTGGCATCGGTGAAGGAAAACATCGTGAGTACTTATCTATAATAATACAACAAAGCTGAAGAGTTTTTTGTTTGTTTGTTTGTTTAAACACGCTAATCTCTAGAACTACCAATCGTATTTGAAAAAGCAGTAACCACGCATCCGAAGTCGCAGAGAGCAGTTAGTAATTAATATAAATCTGAAATCGCCAAGTCTCCTTGAATAAGCATGGTGATCAAAGCTTTTGGCTTCTCTGTATGAAAGACGACTTTGCTTTGCAGTAGAACTATAATAGGCAGGTATTATTATTATCTCTGAGTGCGAAAGTTACCCCCACTTTTGTTGTCGATAATTCAATCGACCAATCACAACAGCTCACGAGGGTTAGTGTAGTATTTCTTGAAATATTAAGCTAAAGGCGCCAAACCGCTATAAAACCGATTTAGAATTACAATATTTGTTTCTCGGTCGAACTTAATGCCGTTTTATTACAATGTAGGCTCAACAAAGTCATAATAAATATTCTATTTCTATATTTATTTCGTAGTTATCGTTAATGTCAGAATACTATAGGTATATTTAATGGGGTAAATAAATAAATAAATATCTTGGGACAACTCACACACGGCCATCTGATACCAAGCTAAGCAGAGCTTGTGTTATGGTAACCAGACAACTGATATACATACTTATATAATTTATAAATATATACATATTATAGATAAATTACACCCAGACACAGAACCAACAATTATGCTCATCACACAAAGTTTGTCCTGGGTGGGAATCGAACCCACTACCTCCGGCTTTGCAGTCAGAGTCACTAACCACTAGACCAACGAGGCAGAAAATGTCCAGTTAACTTGTAAAAGACATTAAATAATGGGTCCAGGTGTGTGAAAAAACCGGCCAAGTACGAGTCAGACTCGTACATAAAGATATACTCGTACATATAGATGGAAGAAAAACTTTTTTTTACAAAAACAATTTAAGCAATTTTAAGGCGCTTTGCACATGGAGCAACTTAAGTTGAGGCAACTATCAACACTTTAAAAGTTTCCTGTAAAAGTTGATAGTTGCTATAACGTTTACGGTTGCCGCAACTTTATGGCAATTTGTGAGCAACTTTCATAGCCGAGTTGCCGTATGCCGTTGCCGTAGCGACACTGGCATTGCCACAGGGAAAGGGAGGGAGGGTGTGAAATCGCCCGACGCGTTGCGATTGACGGTTGAGGAAACCGGCAACTTTAAAAACCGGTATAATATTTAACAGTTGCTGTTGCGGCAATTAGGAACTAACTTAGTCATCGATTACAGCAACTGAAAACTGTTGACGATTACCGGAACTTGAAACTCGAGTTGCTATGTGTGCGTAGTCCAATTGAAATGTATGTAAACAGCTAGTTGCCAGTTGCTGCAATAGTTGCTCTATGTGCAAAGCGCCTTACTACCCCCACGACCTTGTGTACTGCTAAACGCATTCGTAAGCACAATATTTTGGATGCGTTCCATTGCGCACATTTACAATACACAGTAATTAATTTATAGTAGTTTTTATATAAGGTACATTGCATTCACATGTAATTACGTATGACTCTGTATACAAATAATAATATTGTAAAACATTGATTTTAAAAGAGTACGTATGGAGTTTCTTGCCCATTCTTCTCCACACAAACCTTTTGGAAGGGGCAACTAGATTCAATCCTTTTTACAAGCTTTTATTTAGCTTGCACTGTTCGTATGTAAGTAAGTATGTATGTAAATAAGTTGTCCTTTCAAAATTTGCAAACCATTCTTCGACCATATGTTGTTATCTGATTGAGCTGAAATTTTGCATACACCTTTAGTTCTGGTGACAATACAATGTCCAATAATCAATATTGTAGAATTTTAAATTAAAGCTTGTTTTAAAAATGTTTTTTAATTATACACATCAAAAGTGTGAGTGTTGATCCCTAGACACTTTTGATGTGTGTAGTTTATTTTATTTAGTATATGATGTTCAAAAGTGCCTAATTAAAACAAATGATTTGACTTTGACTTTGACATTCTTCTCCATACAAAACTACCTTTTGGAAGGGGCAACTAGATTCAATAATTTTTTTTTCTTGTAATGACGTTCAAAAGTCCCTTATAATGACCTAATTGAAATAAATGATTTGACTTTGACTTCTTACACCAAAAATAAATAATGTCGTTTTCGAGAAATTACTTTTGTCCAATGTTATTTAGCTTCATGTTACTTAGCATATGCGTGGGTAACGAACATTTTTACACCTCGTATTTGTCCATAGGTAGGTAACTACGTAACCTATTGACTGTTGTTGATATGTGATTGACGTCATTCGATAATGTATTCTTATATTGCTAAGTCGTGAACATTATTTGCTTACCTAATAGGTAGGTGTAGTGGTTTTTAGCATTAATATATTGATCAAAAAAAGAAACTGCCTCGTTGGTCTAGTGGTCGCAAAGCGCGACTGTTGAGCATGAGGTCTTAGATTCGATTTCGAGATTACTCATAACTGGAAAGACAAAATATATAATATATAAAAAATTAATCAAGACATTCATTTGACTACTGACGACTACTGAGCATGAGGTTTTGGGTTCAATTCCCAGGTCGGGCAAAGTGTTATTAGGGTTTTCCATTAGGAATTTCTCAGTAGCAGCCTCGGAGTCCGGATTTGTGCCCAGTTGATAGCAATAGCTCCCCCTATTACATAGGACGTAAACATGACTGGCGAAATGTGGGTGTACTAATGGGTACACCTCTGCCTAACCCTTCGGGGATAACAGGCGTGATGTTATGTTTATGTTATGTTATGTAAACATGACTGTCGAAATATGGGTTTACTAATGCTAACCTCTGCCTAATTATGTATATCAATATCTCCATAACCAGAACGTTCCCAGTTTAGAAAAGAAAAATATGTTGCATATTAACATATTTTTCTTTTCTTTTTTGGTCTTATCTGCGCTACACAATCCCGCTGGTTCCGTAGCCCCACGTTTCCTGCAGCCTTACGGATGCGGATCCCCAAGTTCTGGCAGTTTCCTGCTCTATATGCGACTCGTGTTTTTGAGTCCCATGTTTGTTTGTTAACTAAGAAGTTCTTTAATTAATTAGTGTTACTTTCGCTTAGTTTCGTGTGGCAGATTTTCTTAAGTCATTATTTTAGTTCGTGTTTTATTACGTGTTCTGCTTATTTAATACTTGTTTGCATCTTTGCATGTTTGCTTGCGACTTAGTTCGCGGGAATTTTATTAGAGATACTTAATTTTTTCAAATATAACGAGCCCCCCACACACACGTGGTACTTAAACATAACTGGTGAAATGTTTGTGTACTAACAGATACATCTCTGCCTAACCCTTCGGGGATGACAGGTGTGATGTTATGTAAATGTAGCTTTCTATTAGCAAAATGTTTTTTGGAATCGGACCAGTAGTTCTGTAGATTAACGTGTATAAACAATAATAGTTTTCGTTTCGTGTATGGTCAACGAGCCAATCACCTTTCGCTTTTATAAAAAAATATCATCGCGGTACTATATATCTATCAGGTATGTGAAAATAAATAATTTTTCTACATGAACAACTGTTTTTCTCTCGACTGTACTTATCTGTCAAAAAATAGTAAGGGTATCAGAATGGAATGACAAAAGTTTATAGTGGATCAGACAGCAATTGAAACATGATAATAATTCAGCAGGGGATCCGTTCAGGGGATCAGAAAGGAATAACTCAAAAAAAATCAATCGTTTGTTTTACCTGTTTTACAAAACATGTAAAATAGACCTAGTAAATACCAATAGTAGAATACCAAATGAGTCGATCCCAAAAAGGTACCCACAAAATAAACTCATTTATTTCAGGACAAAACAAATATCGTCACCGGTGACCTTGAGATAGGTCAATCCGAAAATAGAATCTCCGATTATAATCTTGGTAGAAACGTTCCTAAAATATTCTGACAAATTAAGAATAATTCCTTCCCCTTACTTGGAGAAGGGTCACCCTCAAGGCTTTAAATGATAACTTGCCGAGTTTACAACTAGCGGGCTAGGGTAACCACTTTAAATATTTCTTTGAGACTTTTTCTCTTCTAAAATGTTTTAATGATGTAACTTGAGCTTCTAAAATATTGCTTGAAGATTTTAATATATTAAATAGACAGTCAAAAATACTGAATATCTAGATAGATTACTAACATAATGTTAGTACTAATATATTTTTTTTGGGCTTTTCTTAATACCTCACTTTATAAAAGACACTAGCATTTGCCCGATACGTCCGCGTGGAACTTGTTTATATCGTACTTGCATACAAACTTCCACCCCCCTTTTCACCGCCTTAAGGGGTGATTTCCGGGATAAAAACTATCCTATGTCCTTCCTCGGATCTTAAACTATCTTCATGCCAAATTTCATCAAAATCGATTCAGCGGTTTAAGCGTGAAGAGGTAACAGACAGACAGACAGACACACTTTCGCATTTATAATATTAGTATGGATTCACAAATAATATATAACGTCAAGAAACAG
Source organism: Hoplodrina blanda (assembly GCA_949316365.1). Classification (NCBI taxonomy): domain Eukaryota; kingdom Metazoa; phylum Arthropoda; class Insecta; order Lepidoptera; family Noctuidae; genus Hoplodrina; species Hoplodrina blanda. Next base: position 14,850,104 of record OX438581.1, read on the forward strand.
GTAAAAAAAAACCTAATAAAAAATATCTAGTCGTAGTTAATTCTGCATTTATTATAGGACATGTTTTGTCGGATAGTCGTTAATATTAAACTAAAACCTTGGCACGCAAGACCTAGACTGTCAACCATGAATTTTTCAGGTTTAGTGTTCAGATCTATAGTCTTGGCACGTATTACAGCTAAAACCAGTGATGTAACTTGATTAGACTACACATACGCCGCGACTCTTGTTAGAAAACATTTTGTGACTGTATTTGTCTGTTCTAAATATAAAATGTCGTTGTCAAAGTTTTCACGTAACAATTATTTAGGCAATGTTGGTTTTTGCAAGCGACAGGCTTGAATTATGATTTTGTATTCTGTAGAGTTATTTTGTAAAAATCTTCCTTGGTGAATTCACTAACCTAAATTCTCTGAGAGAGATTTTTACAGAATAGTATTACTGGATGTATTTCTAATTTTATTTTATGAAATAGCGTATTCATTAGGCGATACTAAGTATTATCCATATCTAAGTACTCTTATTATAATAAATGTACCATTTATTCGCCAAATACGTAGACCAAGGTTCCTTATGATATTTTGTCAAACATTTATTTGCATACCAAGTGTGATCAAGCGTCAAACCAACACTGGGCTCATGGTGGCTGGGAGAGTCGTGGGCGTTAGTCGGTAAGAGCCCGACATAACCCCTTGTTCTCCCCAGACGGAGGGTATCCATGAGGTTTTCCTCATGAAATAAATAGTTACTTACAACTTATCTACCTTTTGCAGGCATTGCAAGTTTGAAGGTGTCAAGTCGTTAGGTAAATAGAAAAGATGATTGCCAAAAAATTATAATGTTTAATCTACTAACATCAATAAATTTTTACAGCAAATAGTGTTCAGGTGGACTACAGCATTAAACCATGCCTGCGTTTGATTTCAACGATCGATTTATCTTATATCATGTTACGAGCTAGTGGCGCGGCGAAGATATATTGTATGTTGAGAATTTGTTACGGGACTGGAACTCAAGAAAATACCTTTGCTTACCCAGAGGAAATAAAATGAAAATATAAATAATGGTTTGTAGGTATTATCGGAAATAGCCAACATGTAAACCAGGTGATCAATGGGCTTTCATTTCGGTGTGAGAAACGAATGTGCATCGATCATCATGTGAATCCAAAATGGCCTCCTATTTGCAGTAAATTGGGAAAAGTACTAGTGGCGACGCGTCAATTATCGTAAGATAAACCTAAGCAAAAATTGATGAAATCTAATTAGTGCAATTAAGTCTAGTACTTTTCTAAATTTAACGCCATGTATTGTCAATCCGAAATAACACAAAATGTTGTATTATGTATCTATTTTAAATGTACCTACTTTTAAGTTTATTTTGGACATCACAGGAAAACATCATCTGGAAACCTGGACTTATAAATAATAATAAGCCTAAACCGCCAATCCGCCTTGAACAAGCATAGTAATCAATGCTCGTGCCTTCATCGTTTGGGAAGAGGTTAAAGACCTATTGTTTTATTTAAAATACCTGCAGTGTGACTATATTATTTATTGGGAATAGAAGACACCGTACCATTTTTTATGACGGCAGAGTAGCTGATGTTCTAAAACTCCTAAAGGCAGCCCGGTGGAATCGAGTTGCATGGTTGTCCTCGCCACTGATAAGTACTTTATGCTATTACATTTTATTGAAGGTACACGCTACAAAACCAACAGACGTATATACGTCAGAACAAACAAACTCAACAACCCAAACGTTTGTAGACCCGTTTAAATTAAATAATGCCTAAGCTTAAAAAAATACAAACCGTTTATTCCGTAGTCACGAAACGGTTTGTTTTACAAAGCCTAATCCCGAAAACTAAATTTCAACTCGTAATACCTCAAAAAGTCACGTTTAATTTTAGCTCTAACAACAAAAATTTTTGTACCCCATTTTTAATTCAACCCTTTGTCCTAGAGAATTCAATTTTATGGGAACCCTGCCAGAACTAATGAGGTAATGAGTCAAGCCCGAAACGGTTACACTTAATAAATATTCAGTTTATTCACAAACGTTACTGTAGGTTAAAATAATTATTTTTAAGTGGTCTGTTAGTGACTTTAATATGCTTTACATGAATTAATTATTCCTATGTATTTATCGTGGTTTTGGCTCAGTTTTGGATATTTTTAAAGGAGCCTATGTACAGTCGCGATCATAAGTCGAGTAGCAATTTACAAAGCAAATCGATTGACACTTTGGTTAAACTTACGACCTTTCAACGTCGTGTGCCAATTTTGAGGTGTACGTAGGTACTGTGTTATTACGTTCAAAGGTGCCTTATATAATGGCCTAATTAAATAAATTATTTGACTTTGACTATAACTTTCAATACATCACTTATACACACAGATGTAGGTATAGCATGTACCCCGTGTTCATAGCAATTTAAACTTTAACATGCTACTGCACTTATGACCGCGACTGTACCTGTATGATCCCTTTGTATAATTGAGTTCTAATAGTGTTTTGTTTAAAGCCACAGTTTTAATTAATTGGGGTTCCGTCCCCCAACTTGACCGTATTACTAAGACTCCGCTGTCTGTAGGTCCGTCTACCGCAAGGCTATATCTTTTTACCCGTACACTTGAAATTTTCACAGAATGTGTATGATGATACGGAACCTTTCGTGTGCGAGTCCCACTCGTACTTGGCCACATACCTACATGAAAAACAGTTTGTTCTCTTACTTAGGTACTTACTTTGCCTACTTTTGATTCTTCACTTCTCTATTACTAATACTATACAGAGGTAAAGTTGTTGAGGTTGTAGGGGTAATCTCTGGATATACTGAATCGATTTAGAAAATTCTTTCGTAAATTAGAAGCTACGTCATCATTGAGTGCTATAGGCCATATTGTATTATCAAAAAAATAAGGATTTGGAAGAATAATCACGCGAACGAAGTTGCGGGGAGAGTGCTAGTATTCCGTATACCAGTATACCGTATACCAGTACCCTATAGCTCGGACACTAGGGTGTGTGGGGTCATAAGACCTTACTGCCCACAATATAAAGAAGAAAGACCGTATACCAGTTGAAAAGTCCACTCACAGTTTGACTGACCAACCTTCGTTTCCCCTTCAACAAATCACCAGCCTTTCTCACAACAATCCTAAGACCAAATTGTTGTAAGTGAGTACTATGTTAAGTATACTTGTAAGCAAAGAAACAAACGTACACAAACTGATGACCAGTGGCAAGTCTTAATGGACAAAGTTTTTCCACCACAAATCCTGCCCCCAGGAGAGCTTAACTCTTCAAAGTGGACGTTTGTAGTCCAAGTTATAAGAAAAAGGTCAGTTATGTTACCTGAACTTTGACCTTTTTGACCTTTGTTTTCTTGGTAGTGAGGTTAGTACTTACTTTTGACAACAACGTCTCATTTTCTTTTAAAAGGACTTTATCGATTTCTGAAAAAACATAAATTATAGGATAGGCTTCTGTGCATAAAAATCGCGAGCATTGTTTACCATACTTGCTCAAGTCGGATTGTCGATTTCAGACTTAAAATAATTTTAAGACCAGGTAGCTTTAAGATGTTTAGCTTCACTGATGTCAGGGATGTCCAACATAAACTTAGAAAGTACATACCTATGAATTGAAAAAAAAACACATTAGTACTCGCCCTGTATCGAACCCACAACCTCGTGAGCATATTGAGAGGCTCACTGAATAAGCAGGAAATTTTGAAAAATACTTCACCTTTATGTGTAGAAACACATAACATAACACATCACGCCTGTAATCCCCGAAGGGTTAGGCAGAGGTGTACTATTTAAACACCTACATTTCGCCAGTTATGTTTTAAGTCCAATATAATAGGGGGCGAGCCTGTTGCTATTGCTTCACCTATTAAGCAGACATCATCATCATCCATCTGAATATACAGGGAGTTTGACTTCTACATCGAAGAAGTTGCAAACAAAAGCTACATATTAAAACAAGACTTTTATTTATTCATTTATTTCAAGTACAAATCATTCACATACAAACAACACAAATCATAAATAATATAAAATTAAAGTTAAATTACCATAGATTATAATTATCTACCTATATTCATCAGACATTAAAACATTAAAATAAATTGAATTTTGGATGGTCGCTTACATCTTGCGCCACACCATAATTCCATTCAAGGTGTATGTGTAGTGTTTATGGTTCGTGTGGGGTCGGCTGTTTCGGTGGATAATCCTTGAGGTGTTGTTTATCTGCCCTTATCAGTTACCATTGTGATTAGCTTCCTGACCTTATGGTCCAAGAACCTACAGTCGCCAGATGTACGTCATGTTAACATGTGGATGATATTTTGAGAAATGGTAGAGGAATATGTGGTTAGGAAGTAAGCGTATTTGCTAGTATCAAGTGCGACGGGTAGTTTTTATAAAAAGTGTAAAAAGCCACTTAATGACGCCGAAACTTCAGTGTAGTTTATTCTAATTATCAAAATTGCCTCTGACAAAAATGGTAGAATAGCATGAAGCATGCACGTAAGTATTGCACCTAAAATAAATCAATAACAATTTCCGTTCGACGGCCACCCGTTTCATTACAACTTTTGTAAAGGCTTAAAGTAAAAATTTTGCATTTTAACTACTGCTTCCACCAAAGTAAAGAGATTTTTCGGAAAATCGATGGAATTGCGAACTTTAACGTACTTGGTAGTAGGCGAGACATCTCGTTAGGCCCGCTTTGGTGGAAACCGACACTACCTAAATAAGGTGCGAATACTTCAAATCAATTAAATTAAGTTCGTTTTGTTAGTTCTACTCTTTTTAGAATTTACTTTCGCTACAAATTACATTCTGAATTATTTTAATTTTATAGCAAAAAGACCTACCACGAATCTAAATATAATCGGTCCAAACAGTTGGAAACTTCCCTTGTTCCAAGGGCTGGCTTTTACGTTGGCTAAGCGTTGCCATGCAACGTGGCAATACTATACTCTGTGGCAATACCCCCAGTCTCTTAGGCACACTTCCAGTTGATGCGAAGGAATATTTTTCGCCACTTTGTTTTTTTATTTTTATTTTGTTTATAACTTATGTATTATTGTGCATATTTGATGTTTATGTTTAAATAAAAAAGACCTGACCTTCTGATATGACCTTTAAATTAGAATTTGAAGATAATAATTATCTTTTATCGCTACGCTATCGCCTTTTCCTGTAGCACCAGGATATCACAAAAATACTCTTTTGTATGTAGGTATTCACAATATTAATGAAACGAAACGATATTTCGTTTGCACGCCGCAGTTATTACTCCAATTAATTGCTATTTATAAACATGTTTTTTTTTGTCTGTAGTTTTAACAAATTGCAGTCCATGACATTGTATAGATAAGGTAAGGGCACTAATATTTAGGCTTGTGCTTAGACAGATTTTGCATTACGTAAAATAATTTCAAAACGATACGTTACTCATAACTGGAAAGACAAAATATATAATATATAAAAAATTAATCAAGACATTCATTTGACTACTGACGACTACTGAGCATGAGGTTTTGGGTTCAATTCCCAGGTCGGGCAAAGTGTTATTGGGTTTTTCCATCAGGAATTTCTCAGTGGCAGCCTCGGAGTCTATATTTGATGATTGATAGGGGCTTCCCCCTTTTACATGGGACTTAAACATAACTGTCAAAATGTGGGTGTAAGGTACCTACACCTCTGCCTAACTCTTCGGGGATTACAGGCGTGATGTTATGTTACGTTACTAAATAAACTTTGAAAAACAAAAATAATTAATTTGCTGACATCTTTTAACAAAACGTAATTATTTCCCGTAGCCTAATTATATTGTCCAAAATTCACGCACACTTTTTTAACAAAAACAAATTATAATGCCTAATTAATAAGTTTCAAATTCCATTTGACTCTTAATCGTCTTGTCGTTTCTACCTACTATATAATTTCAGGAAATTAGCTGCCGTTTCAAAGTTTAATCAGAATGCCAGTAACAAGTAACGGTTGGTACTGTAGTGATTTATGACAAATTATAGTTATAATTTTCACAGTTATTAGTGTATGTTGCAGTGAAAGTAATAATTTTGAAGGGATTTTTTAAAAATGTCTGTTTTTACACGACTGCCCCAAAAAAAGGAGTGTTATGTGTTCAGGGTTAATGTATGTATGTATGTATGTGAGTTTCTTTATTCCACCATAACTTTTAAACGCCTGAACCGATTTAGATGTATGGGGTATCGTTACAATCCTTGCATCGTTCCGAGTAACATAGGCTAGTTAAAAATAAAAAGAAAGCGGTGTGCTCACTTTAAAAAGTTAATTAATACCAGCCTCAATTTATTTTTTTAATGAATCTGGTCCTGTCTATATTTATCGTCTAGAATTTGACAAGTAAATTTAAAAAATATATAACACTGTAAATAAAAAACGTCGTAAAAGAAAACTGACGAGTAAACAAAGTACAAATATGTGCAATTTTTGCAGTTGTGTTTTTTAATTTTTTAATTATAGTAGCATGTGTTCAAAAAAAATACTCCACAATAAGAATTTCTCCGGTATCGTGAGTGCGTTTATAAACATGTAACCTCACTTAATATACACGAACAGCCAGACCCGGAACCACTATCTATACATCCATATCCATACTAATATTATAAATGCGAAAGTGTGTCTGTCTGTTTGATACTCTTTTATGACTAAACCACTGAACGGACTTTGATGAAGTTGGGTACGGGGTAAGTTTGAACCCCAAGGAAGGGCATAGGCTACTTTTTACACGACTGCCCCAAAAAAGGAGTGTTATGTGTTTAGGGTTAATGTATGTATGTATGTAAGTTTCTTTATTCCACCATAACTTTTAAAAGCATGAACCGGTTTAGATGTATGGGGTATCGTTACAATCCTTGCATCGTTCCAAGAGGCTAGTATAAAATAAAAAGAAACCGGTGTGGTCACTTTAAAACGTAATTAATTAATACCAGCCTCAATTTATTTTTTTAATGAATCTGGTCGTGTCTATGTTTATCGTCTAGAATTCGACAAGTACATTTATTAAAAAAAATATAACACTGAAAATAAAAAACGTCGTAAAAAAAACTGACCAATAAACAAAGTACAAATATATGATGTGCAATTTTTGCAGTCGTGTTTTTTAATTGTTTTAATTATAGTAGCTTGTTATTTAGAAACTTCGTCCGCGTCCGCGTTAACCGACTTTTAGGCGAATGAAGGCTCGGCTATAAAAATACAGCATTTATTTTGTCATTCACAAGACCTATCAAAGGTATCTGACAGCAGGTTTACCGATCAAAAGGCCAATTCGCGTAATTAGAAAAGTTCGAAATCTCACTGTCAATAATCTAGGTATTTTTGTCAGATTGAGACCGAGATTAGAACACGAACGTTTCTAAAAATATAAAAAAATCTCTTTGAAATAATTATCAAATTAGCAAACGCTGTGGATCTTTGAATTCTTTAAAAATTTACCTAGTCAGTTTTTACAAGCTTTTATTTAGCTTGTACTGTTCGTATGTAAGTAGGTCTTCTTCTTAATCGTGTGGGCAGTAAGGTCTTACGACCCCACACACCCTAGTGTCAGAGTTTCTAAACCGCCTCAAGGGCCTCTGACATGGTTTGAGTGGAACAGTAAGTCCAGGTTTCCTCACGTTGTTTTCCATCACCGATGTAAGTAGGTATGTGAGTAAGTTGTCCTTTCATTTGCAAACCATTTTTCGACCATTTGTTGGTATCCTATTGAGCTACAATTTTGCATACACCTTTAGTTCTGATGTCTAATACTCAATATTGTAATAATTTTAAATTAAACCTGGTTTAAAAAAATATTATTGTACTTAATAGTATTTCGCTGAAACTTCCAATAATTTTATTTACCTACAACATAAATAGCTACAGGTAACATAACAGCCGTTCTAATTACCCTTAACACAATATTCTGACGGCAAATTATACCTACCTTCATTAATGTAGGTTATTTAGTCATTAATTGTAGCACAAACAAAACGCCACGTCACTTCATACGTAATTAGTGCTAGATTTTGTTGAAATAAGCTTAAAATCTAGACTTTAGCCTTAGTTGAAATATTGTGTGAGGTAACTTTCATATTTATACAGGTAGGTACTCTCCATATTCTAGCAAATTAAGCTATTTATAATCTGTTATGATATTTGTAGTTTGCGTAGGTTATTTGTCTTGTTTTAACGAAAAAACTAGTTGTTATGAGATTAAATAACCAGTTGAGAGAAAGAAAATTTTACTACTACGAGTATTATGAATGCGAAAGTTTAGACGGTAAGTATATTTGTTACTCAATCACGCTAGAACGGCTGAACGGATTTGGATGAAAAGAACTAAGATAGATTATTATAGTTTGGAATAGCACATAGACTACTATTAATCTACTATTAATTACTATTACTATTAGTCTACTATTAATTTGCACCTACCATGTTATCTCTTCACCACCTTTGGTCGACTGTTAGAGAATGCCTAAGGCATTAAGTCCGCCTTTGTACTTTTGATGCATAAAGTTTAAATAAATAAATAAATAAATAAATATACTGGAACAATTTACGGTTTTCGTGGGATAATAAATTACTTTGACGCGTAAGAAGTCGCGGGCATAAGCTAGTCTAATATACCATTTATGCATTAGCAAAATAATTAATAAATTGGCACATTTATGCAGGATCTGAATAGTTGTTAAAAACAGATTCAAAGTAACGAGATGAAGATACAGCGCCGCGGCTGAGGGATTCCCTTGCAGCACTGCATGTCGTTCTTTAGATTCCCACACGGAAGAATTTTATATGGCCTACAGGGATTTGCATTTTCATGCTTGTAAACGCACATACAACTCAGGACTTTCTAGTGTGCGGAAAAGAACTTATAAAAAAAAGTTGTGTATTCTTTAACCGAGGTTATGTAAAATTTTGAACAAAAGCAAAATTAAAAACGGGTGCCGAAACGAAAAGAAGACAAACATACATAAACTCACGCCTTTTTCCCATGGGGGTAGACAGAAACCATAGAACGCCACCTGCTACGATCCTTACATACTCCTTTCGCCTCATCTACGTTCATACATCTCGTCATACAAGCACGCCGGTTACGAGTACTCCGCACCTGACATTTCTGAAGAACCTCACCAATAAGGACGAAAAGAAGAATTGGGATGAAAATAAGAAATGACACAAAAAAACTAGTAACAGAAACGGCAAGTTATTCCAAGAATTACAGAACATTGTTACATTTGTGGAACACTATACCTACTTGTGATCCATCACAATTACTACAATCTCACCTGAGCTCTGTTTATTTACTGTACAGTAAACAGGAAAGTTACAGAAGGAAAACTAGTATTTTATATGGTTTAATTTACATCCCAGTATCTGTGGCTAATCAAATCTTACCTACATGTTAAATTTGAGCCACTTCCCGATGTTCGATTGAGCTGGAATATTGCGCTGTTTTTTTTTATATCACCCCTGTTATCCCCGAAGGGTTAGGCAGAGATGTACCCATTAGTACACCCATATTTCGCCAGTTATGTTTAAGACTCATGTAATAGGGGGCGAGCCTATTGCCATCAACCGGGCACAAATCCAGACTCCGAGGCTGCTACTGAGAAATTCCTGAGAGAAAAACCCAATACCTAACACTTTACTTTTTTTAATATAAAATTATCATTCGAAAATCCTACTCCATATTTTCTAACAGACCTTTTGTATTTTTCTTTCTTGTAAAACGATGTAAATTACAATACATCACTGACTACAGGGATCGCTTGGGGATAAATCCGTTTATTATTTAAGTTGGTATCCACGAAGATATTTTACTTGGTTAGGTAGGAATGATCCGAGCTTGCGATTTATCCCTCACTATATTTTGCCCTGACTTCGTCTATGTGTACACTAACTAAACACAAAAACTGGACTAAAATTACCCAATGTGTGCCAAATTTCATCTAAATTCGTTCAGGCGTTTAAGCGTAAAAGAGAAACAAACATACAACCATGTTCACAAACTATCAAGTTTATAAAATAGTAGTTGGACGGACCTTGGCCAGAAAACCCAGTAAATAAAAATATTGAGTCAAATAATATTCAAAGCGATGAACGAGCACGATATGACAAAGTGACGACAGAATACTTCCGTTGTTAAAACGAACGTCGTTATACAACTAATGCAATGTTGAAAGTTATTGTGGAACTCGAAATATTATGAATACTATTAAAATATACAAAATATTTTATTCAGAAACAAAAGAATGCTGGACATTCTAACTAATTATAACTTTTGGAGTCTGATCACGAATATATGACAGCTGTACTAGTAGTAATTAATGTTTGGTATAATATACAATCACATACTTTTGAATCACTTCGACGCCACACAGTTCTGGCGCGAACTCCGTTCATTAGTATTGAATTTCTGATTTTGATCATCTACTTTTGCTGTTGACTGTACGTACCCTCGTACGACAACAAATTCGTAATGGAAAAACCCAATAACATTTTTAGTCCGACCTGAGAAACGAACGCAGAACTCCACGCCCAGCAGTCAAGCTTGTGACCACAATACCAACGAGATTTTATATTGACATTAGTATGACGATAGCATATCTAATACTCGTAATTTTAATCTTTGTCTTCAGCCAAATCTGTATCATCTGAATTCCACAACTATCATCTCTAGTATGCCAAGTTTCAAAATTATACCATTATCTAACACCAAACAATTCCCCAGTATTACAGACAAGTGCTAACAAAATCCCATTTATCTGAACGTTGAATAGTTCTGAATTTAGTCTATCATCCGTTGCCAAATGCTTTGGGATACCGCGGCCGAGCGCACGCGGTGAATGTGCGAAATCGGATTGTCACTCGCTTTATTTTACCGATTCACGCCTTTATGAAGTCGGTATTATTTTGATCAGTTTCACGTAACTATAGCGTTTGGAATTTGATAGTGACATAGGACTGCTATCTGCTTAACTAAAATGAGGACGTAAAATTATGCAATGATACCAAATTTTTTGTAAAACAAAAAGGTTTTTTTCCTTTTGTATCAATGATAATATCTATACCAATTTTATACTGTTTGGACCTACTAGGTAGCCACGTTGACCACAATCGAAAGGTCGTCAAAAGTGCAAGCAGATCTTTTGGGACAATAGCAAATGGGACAAAGCCTGATGAGATCCGCACTTGCATTGGATTATCGCACGGGTCTATGAAACCCTATTTTGCGAAATTATGTTGTGAGTGTGGAACGTAAGACAGAAACACGCTTGTACGATATGTCTACATACAGATAGCACTGCTAACAGAAATCTCTTTTCCTAGACAGCACGTTTCGCCGAAAACTTTGTTGATAGAAAAAATTGTTCGTAGAAATCTCGGTCCATTGAAACCACTGTTGACAGACATCTCGGTCCATAGAAACCACTGTTGACAGAGATCTCTGTTCATAGATAGCACTTTTTGCCGTAAACTTTGTTCATAGAAACCACTGTTTTCAGATACCTATATCTGAAAACAGTGGTGGTGGTGGTACTCGTAAAAAATAGTTTCCTAAAACTTTATGATTATACAGAAATAACTATAGCGTTTAGCGTACTTCCCCACAGTTAGGAGATAATACTATCTTAAGGATAAGCTACAGCATTTATGGAGCAAGAATGGTTCAAGGCAAGAACATTTTGAAAGCGAAACACACATTTCAATTCTTTTATCACATTAATCACTTGCTAATCGTCGAATAAACAAAGCCAATCAATCAAACTGTTAATTACTATCCTGTCCAGCCTTTAGAATTATTATCTGTTCGAGTGCCAAATGGTACGAGAGTTAATTTTTTTGTCTCAAAAATGGATCATCTGAAAAAGAAATATATACTCCGTTCAATATAATATTGAACAATACCAAAAAATATATTATTTTATATTTACACTGAGAAAATTTCAAATGTCTATTACTGTTTACTAGATACTGCCCTACAGCAGAGTCTTAGTAATAGGGTTACCCTAAAAAGTACTTGAAAAAAAAACTTCCTTTCCATTGAAAATGATCACTTCATAATAAATCATATTATCATCCTGTCATTATGTTACTCGAGTTTCCCGCGCACTATTTGCAAGCGCATCCTAAAATAATCAGCTCTGATCCTACAACACACATACGTCATCAATCTTCCAATGGAAAATCTCCATGGCCTATCCATAGATGTTCAAACTATCCATTCTACGAATACGTTCCGCCATACGTCAGTGTGCGTCGAACGGTCTTGTCATGTCGCGGCGCAGTGACATGAGAAGAACGTACGGCACACATCGACGTATGCGGCGGCCCCATTACTTGACGTGCGCACGCGCATACAACGCGCGAGATTTATTGCAAACCTGTGAAATTGGGTATTTGTTTTAACTGTACCGGTTTTGTTTTGGTTTGGTTTAGTGTACGGGAGATTATCTTATCTATACTCGTACATATAACAGGCAAGTAGGCAACCGTTACCTACTGACTGATCTATCAACACACAGCTCAAACCACTAAACGGATTGCGCTAAAATTTTGCAGGCAGATAGTTATTATGACATAGGCATGCGATAAGAAAGGATTTTCAAAAATTTACCCCTTATGGGGATGAAACGGATGTCCAAAGTTTGTTTGGAGAAACAAGATTAAATCGCCAATAACTGACATTAATGTGATCGAAGTCGCGGTCCGTTTATTAGTCTAGTATTTTATTAGTCGAAGCTAGTATTAGCTAGTATTAGTACTAGTAATAGTACTAGTATTATTACTAGTATTAGTGCCAGTATGAGTACTAGTATTAGCATTAGTGTTAGTATTAGTCTAGTATTTTATTAGTCGAAGCTAGTATTAGCTAGTATTAGTACTAGTAACAGTACTAGTATAATTACTAGTATTAGTGCTAGTATGAGTACTAGTATTAGTATTAGTGCTAGTATTAGTCTAGTATTTTATTATTCGAAGCTATTATTTTGTATTAGTCGAAGCTACTCTACTCTATTTTTTATACAAGCCTAAAACTCAACGATCTTACATACCGCTATCTCCCCTTTCACAGTCACCTTTGAATTATCGAGAATTTCTCCCCTCGACATTCTGGCATGTATTACCAGTCCGTCTCAAAAGTACCTTTATTTCACTTCATCTCACATTAGGCACGTAATTAGACGAACAAGCTCACGTATATATACGTTGACACGTGAAATTGGATGCGTGAAAGAATTTGCAATATTTTTTTCCATTTCTCAACGTGGTCCTTTGACGACGGAAAAATAATCAGCGAGTTTATTTTGTTTTTGATTAGTAGGAATTGAAGGTAAATAGAGGTCAATATTGGTTGTATGATCAAATGAAATTGGCAATATTTGGCCTCTAGAATTCCTCAGTATTATGAAACGTTTACGAGGTCCATTTGCGCCAAAAATTAACTTAGAAGTAATTGCTAACCTCGGGCTAAATTACAAAATGTAATTTATTTGAATTAAACAATTTTCAGGCACTTTAGAATTGTCACGGAATCGATCGTTTAGTCAGCAGCTCGTTGTAAAACGTAATTAGGTCTTTATGGAGAAGAACGAGCAAGAACTCTTTTTTCAATCAAGTTTTTACAAAATCTTGGTTACTTTACTTTTGAAAAAAAAATGCAGGTGAAGAGCAATATAAAATAAAAAAATACACTGCACTCCGGGAGTGCCGGCAGAAGTGAAAACTTGATTATTAACGTTGAGCATGTTTGATATTTTGGAATGGTTAGGGAATAATTTTGCACCAATTGCTTTATCAGTATAAAAGTACTATCATTTATGTGGTAGAATACAATATTCATTTATTGCGCTATCGTACACAAACATGACAATTTATATTACATTAAAAATTTAACTTTAAAACTATTACAATTATTTTACATTAAAAAGTTTATCTCTCCGAAAAATCAACTTTCATCCATAATTTCAACGACTTTTTCACCATCATCATTACCAGAACTATCATCGCCAATCTCTAAAACTGATACGATAGGTTTATGGTAGCTGAAGTAAGAAACGAACAGTTTTGATTCGAACCTATTTATTATCATTAATAGATGCAATTTGTTCAATTTCCATATCTGTCACCATCCATGGATACGCGTGGCACGCTGTAACATACACGAACATTCGCGCAAGCGCCCTGCGCTGTCTAAACGAACGTCCTACGCTTTTTCGATCAGGTCACGTGTCCTGACGCGCGTGGTCACGTGTCCCCTGACGCGAGTTTAAGATTTTATACCCATTACAGAAAAAGTGCTCAACGCCGCTAAAGAAGTTTTCACTTCAAAAATAAAGATATAAGCCATGACAGTTAAGAGATGGGCCAGTCTAAACTACTAACTCGAAGTTAAAAGATAATCCTGGCTGGTGCAAGTGGGTAAAATAGACCAACACAAATTTTTCTGTTTCTTGAAGACACAAGAAAAATAATGCAAACAAACAATTTTTTATAATAAAAATGCTCATAACATTTGCAAGACAACTTTAAGTTTTGATTCACGTGATATTAAGTTTGCGAAGAACCAGACTTTCCAAGTAAATATTGACCCGAAATCCTTTCTGGGGTCAAACAAATATCAGGTACCAAAAAAAAACATCACACATTGAATCGTACCCTGTTGACACTCCAAACGGGATGGCGCAATGATATCCGAAGTGAAGCGTATCTCATTAACTCGATTATATTTCTACTTCTCCAAATCCTTCTGAAACTACAAAAGCCTCACACGATTTCAACCCTTACAAGCCTTAGGTTAAAGATGAAAATGCCTTGGAAGTTTTCAGGATAATTTCCGTACTCCCGTAGGCCCAGTTATGAGGGAAAAATTTGAGAGGTCGTTTGATGGTTGTGTGGGGTTGTTTCAATGGCAGAGGCTATGTCGTGATTCCTTTATGGCTGCCAACGGTGAGATGTGAATTAGTTTGGCTGGGTTTTGTAGAACTGGCTGATGGATTTAGCCATGATACACACTTAGAAGAATTTATACTTCTTGCTTCTATTAACACACTTATATTAGCTTCACTTGTAAGTATGTATGTAAGAAAATCTTGGTATCTTAATTTGACCCACTCCCTGGTCTTCGATTAGGATAAAATTTTGCACACGCTCTGAGTTCTGATGACAATACATGACTAGTTAAGAAACGTCATTACAAATCCAATATGGCGGCCTCCCCAAGATGGCGGACTGGCTGTTTGAAATCCACCCCCATGATATGGGTATCAAATGAAAGGGTTTGCTGTCAGGAATACGAAAAAAATAGTCACGTGACTTAAATCCAACATGGCGGACATCCAAGATGGCGGATTGGCTATTTCGACACCAGCAATTTATACTACGCTAACTCATAAAAGTGTACTTTACAGTAGAGGCTTATGAAGGGAAAAATGTGATAACTTTTATATTAATTAAGATATTTATTTGAAATTTGGTACCCTTAAAGGTTAATTTATTCACTGTAATTTCTTATATTTATTTTTACTTAATTATGAATATTTTTCCATTTAGCGCAAGTTAGCCGTGTCCTACACGTAATTCCTTCAAACGATTTTACATTTATTACACACGTCTAACTAAAGTTAGCGTAGTGTATTACGGGAGATCATAGTGCTAAAAAGTGTTATTTTTATTGTGCTGCAATATTAATTTTAAAATATATTATATAGTAATTATAACTTTAAAACAGTCAAGGTACCATCAATAAACTAATAAACATTCGGTATTTACAACATAAAAGCCGCTAATTAGAGCATTTTACAACGAACAGTACCTATACACGAACGCACTAAACTACGCTAACTAAGAGTTAGCGTAGTGTAACACGGACTTTGGGCTAAACCCTTCCCCGCGCATATTCCGCTAACAATAGATAGCGTAATTTAGATCGAGTGATTTCAAAAAGTACCTTTACTTAGCGTTGTATATCATTTGTAACTTCGTTATTTTTGAATATATCTTCACGATTTTTTTATTATACATAAAAAACACATTTTAAGCTACTTGGCATAAAAAAACGAATTTACCTAAAATACGAGTTAGCGTAGTATAAATTGTTGGTGTCGATTTGAAATGCACCCCCATGATATGGGTATTAAATGAAAGGGTTTGCTGAATGGG
Organism: Hoplodrina blanda; assembly: GCA_949316365.1. Lineage (NCBI taxonomy): Eukaryota > Metazoa > Arthropoda > Insecta > Lepidoptera > Noctuidae > Hoplodrina > Hoplodrina blanda. The sequence goes on from OX438581.1 coordinate 14,866,321, forward strand.
ATACGATAAAAATTAGTGCGGGCTAAAAGCGTGTTTTTTAGTTTTTTTTAACTATTAATTTTATTTATAAATGCGAAAGTTTTGATGGGTGGATGTTTATTGCTCAATCACGCCAGAATAGCTGAATGGATCTGGATGAAATTTGACATAGAAATAGATTATATTCTGGTAGCGTATAAGCTTTTTATTCCAGAAAAATGTACAGTTCCTGTGTGATAATATATCAACTTTATACTAATATACTAAACCTGAAGAGATTCTTTGTTTTTGTTTTGTTTGTGTGTTTGTTTGTACGCGCTTATTTCTGAAAACCAGATTATCATCATTTGCTTAGCCTTTTCCCAACTATGTTGGGGTCGGCTTCCAGTCTAACCGGATGCAGCTGAATACCAGTATTTTACATGGAGCGACTGCCTATCTGACCTCCACAACCCAGTAACTGGGTAATACGGTACCCCTAGGTAAGACTGGTTGTCAGACTTTCAAGCTTCTGACGACTCGTAACGACTGTCAAAGATCCGCGTATGACAGCCGGGACCAACAGCTTAACGTGCTTTCCGGGGCACGGAATGATGTCAGTAATGTCTAAGATAAACTTAAAAAAGTACGTATGAATTGAAAAAGTCATATTGGTACTTGCCTGGATTTGAACCCACAACCTCATGCATGAGAGGCGGGTGTCTTAACCGCTAGGCCATCACGACGTTAAAACTGAAACTACCAGATACTGATTGGAAAAAAATATTTCGTATACGATAGCTTTATGTCACACGACTTCGTTGTGCTATTTTTCACCCGCCATGTTAGAAGTTACTATCTTCGGTTACTGCTTCGCTCCTGTCACACTAAAACCCATTGTAGTCTGATGTCATATAGCCTTTGCTACATACATAAACTCACGCCTTTTTCCCATGGGGGTAGGCAGAAACCACAGAACGCCACCTGCTACGATCCTTACATACTCCTTTCGCCTCATCTACGTTAATACATCTCGTCATACAAGCACGCCGGTTACGAGTACTCCGCACCTTACCTAACCTGACCTGTCCTTTGCTATTTTTTCCAATTAGACTGGTACTTCCAGAGATTACCGTTTCATTACCTTTATTATATATAAGTATAGAAAGATACCGAAGAAAAGCATTTCCAGCTTCTATTTCGAACCCTTCTTACCCATGAAATGTTCCAAATATGAGCGTACTCATTCGCACAAAGTGCCTAATGTACGGAGATGAGATATCGCCATGAATTATGAGATCCTTGTCTAGATAATTTAAATTGTGCCACGCTTTGCTGCGTATATGATATTTTGATGTATTTGATATTGGATATCTTTGTGCAAGTATATTGTGGTTTGGAAATTCTGTAGCTTGGCACAGGCGTAGCTTTGGAAAACAATAATGAAGAGAGAAAAAGGAAAAATGTTCATTGGCATAGACCTTGTGCATACAAAAAACCAAGCGATCCGTACCACCGTACAATATTTAACACTACTTACAAAAAAAATGAATTTACAGACAAGTACAATTTTATAAACTTTATTTTATTTTTACTATTTATTTAGTTGTTATAGCGACCATGCTAATACACACTCTGTGAAAATTTCATGTGTCTACCTATTACGGTTCAAAAGATACAGCCGAGTGACAGACAGACGGACGGACGGGCAGCGTCTTAGTAATAGGGTCCCGTCTGGCACCTAATAAATTATTAATAATTTTTACTCACACGATTACTTAGTTTAATAACACACTTTCGTTTGGTATTCGATCGTCACGATTAACAAATTACAATAGAAAATACTCTACAAATTATAATACAAAACCGAAATACACTAATAGATCAATTTAAGATAAAGATGCATTTATTTAAATTAAATCATTAACAAGGATGGAGATAGCGGGACGAACTGGACGGATTTCTCCAAAACTGAAGGGATGAAGCTATGAAACAGGAAGGATGGAAGGAGTGGAGGGAGGCCTTTGCTCAGGAATGGGACAGAACAGACTAACAAAAAAAAAGTTGAAGCTTGGTTACCCGTTATAAAACATAGGAATCTGGGTCTATGAAGAACAACGAGCAAAAATTTCCACGGACAGACTTTTCAATCAATTTCACAAGCAATATACATGCGAAGAATTTCCGAGGTACCGCATCAATTCTAATATATTTTAACCCGATAAAATCTATCTTCATGACACTTATGAACTGTCAGCTCCGTAACCACTTCATATTACCTTTTGCCTGCGTTCTCAATAAAGAATTCAGGAAATGCAATCATGTCAAAGTCTTTGAAAGCTTCTGGAGAATTTTGAAGTGTTACAGATTTTATAAAAGGATTCATTTTTAAAAGAAGTTATCGTGTTAGTCAAAGTCATTTATTTGAATTAGGCTATTCAAAAGTCAAAGTCAAAGTCAAATCATTTATTTCAATTAGGCCATTATAAGGCACTTTTGAACGTCATATACAAAAAGAAAAAGAATTGAATCTAGTTGCTTAGTAGTTTTAGAATTGAGTGAGCTTATGCTTTACTATTTACTTTTCAACACACTTTCTCGTGGCTACTATTACACCGCTTTTCAGGTCACAAAGCGGTGTATAATGCACGCGTGTTTTTAACACAACATACTAGTGCGGTAATGACTTTTTAAATTTTTTAACAAATAGTTCTAAATAACGTCGTATAAAACGCATAAGAATTTATTATTACGCTCTCGCCTTCGGCTCTGACTGCAATTTAACCTCGATCTGGAAGGATTCAGAGGAAATCTTCGCCTAGCAATATGTTACAGACTAATAAAAAGAAGATCACAACTTTGTAAATGGACTAACAATCTATCTATCTATCTTGTATCTATCTACATATATCAATAAAAATGAATGGCTAATTGTGTTACTAAGCGCAAAACTCGAGACCGGCTACACCTATTTGGTTCATTATTTTTGTTACATACATACATAAACTCACGCCTTTTTCCCATGGGGGTAGGCAGAAACCACAGAACGCCACCTGCTACGATCTTTACATACTCCTTTCGCCTCATCTACGTTCATACATCTCGTCATACAAGCACGCCGGTTACGAGTACTCCGCACCTGACCTTTCTGAAGAACCTCACCAATAAGGTCAGTGTAGGTCTTTCTAGGGCGACCCCTCCCTGCGTTGCCACTCACCTCTGCCATATAAATACCTTTTGTTAATCGTCTTTCACTCATCCTCTCAACATGACCGAACCATCATCCATATTTTTGTTATGCTCGTAATTTCACGGACAAGGTTAGATTTTGCACCCATGCGTAGCCGGGGTGATTCGCTAATTATATATAAATCCTAACGGCGAGAAATACCTCGAAAAGTAATACATAACATTAATATTACATTTGGCTACCGAAATATTTTTAGGTATCCTTTTCAGGCGTAAAAATAGAACCTCATCTAAACGAGCCGCTTCCAATAGGAGCCCTTTTCACGCCCTACTGGGCCTGGCCGGAATTTATTTACACTACACTCGTGGGAAATATCATTATAGTAAGATAAGGTTACAATGAAATAGTTTATTGGAATCCTGATAAAGTGGCCCCTAAAAAGACTAGAGTTTTTAGTTACCTGAAGGATGCCAGGTATTACTCAGCCTCCGCTGTCCGCTCCTCTGTCTGTCTGTTAGTGTGTTGTATCTTAGGAACCGTAATAGTTAGAAATTCTCAGTGTATATCACTATAGTCGCTATAACAAAAATAAAATAAAGTTATAAAATTAAGGTATCAAACAAGAAACGTTTTTTTTCGTTTAGTAATAAATATTACATGGTGATACTAATGCAATGCTTGGTAAGGTATAAAATGACGCAAAGGATAATGTGTTTATCAGCCCATGTATGTTTGTTCCTTTGTGGCGCTCTAAAGACCAAACGCGTGGGCCGATTTTAATGATTCTTACGACAATCGTTTTGTCTTATTTTCCATGATATCCGTTAAACAAAGACCTTAATAAATGTCTGGAATTTGAACCTGACCCCCAACAACTAAAATCCATGACATTTACGAAAATAAACTGTATTCTAAGAAGAAAATAACGAGATATCATTTTCTTTAAAGCGTTGGTGTCAAGTTTTTTACTAAAGTGAAAATCCGAGCGTAGGCGATAAGACAAGCGTAGCTCGTAGCCGCGTAGCAGCGTAGCGTAGGTCGAGGTGAATGGCCGAACTTATGATCGGCGTAGGCTTCGCGTAGCTGAATAAGTTTTCTTTATGTTCCCTTGTGAAATGAATGGTAACGAGGGAGGGAACTTTGGTTTGCTTATGGCAGTTTTGATGAATACTGTGATTTTACTGTTGCCTTTTTACGTTACTTTTCTCGAACTGTTCTACCGAATGGAACTTGTTGGGAGTGGAATAGTTCAGGTGCTGTTAAAATCATAACATTAACCCCTGATTTCTTAAACTAAAATCAACGAAAAATTAATACAAATGAGAATGATCCTCTTTTTGCATACGCGAGGTGCAAACCTAGCTCGACCGGGTTGTAAGTCTGAAATCGCCAATCCGCCTTGAGCGAGCGTGGTGATCAATGCTCGTGCCTTCTCTGTATGAGAAGAGGCTTTTGCCTTGCAGCGGGATACTTTTGGAAGGGGCAACTACACACATCAAAAGTGTCTAGGGATCAATATATTATTATTACCAAATACATCTTGATCCCTAGACACTTTTGTTGTGTATAGATTAAATTCCTTGTTTTTTGTATATGACCTGGAAAGTGCCTTGTGCCTAGGCCTGTTTGAAATAAATAATTTGACTTTGACTTTGACACTATTAGGATGGAATTATTATTTTCTTTTACTTTATTTAACTCGGACCGACCCGAGGGGACTCGAGATCCTTAGATAGCTTTAAGATGAAATGAAACATCAAATATTATTTTTACAACTCAATAATTATATGAATGCAAAAGTGCGTTTACTAATTGACTTGAAAAACATTTACTTCCATTTAAAACCTTTCAGGCCTTATTATAAAACAAAGTATTTGCTTCAACCAGTTTTAAATCTTTGAGCCAGTTTTTGAATTTCGAACTTTATTTCGATAAAGATAAAATTTGTAATACAAGAATTTATTCGATGGTTTAAACTTGGTTTGAGCGAAGACTTTGTTTTATAATGAGGCCTTCCAAGTCCCAAGACTCCAGTTAAAACTGTTCGCGTACAACCGCCATGACACACTCCTAGCCTAACTACCCGCATCCCTTTTCCCACGCTCGCAACCGCACTTCCGATATACTTACAGGCGAAGCCTTCAGAAGCTCATCCGGGGATCATTTTGGAAGATCTGCCCGTCTTATTCGCACGTGCAGTAACCTTGCCTTCGCTTAGTAAGAACCTCTTTTGTGTTGCTTTCGAGTTTGGATGTTGCAGGGAATATTATAAATGTTTATAGTGATTTGTGGGAGGAAGAGCTATTAAACATTTTAATTCATAATGTTGAGGCTACATTTAATTTTATAACTTATGTTTTCTACCAGATGTCTCACTGTGTTAGCCTTGAATCCTAGCTAATAATGTAAATGCGAAAGTATGTTTGTATGCTACCTTTGCACGCCTAAACCACTAAACCGATCATCCTGAAATTTTGCATTTACGTTGTCAGGTCTACTTATACGGACATCCCATACAACCATTTCGGTTGTAGTGTAGAAACTGTTACTTATTTATATTACTACACTGGTAACAAATATAGTAGCTGTGTCTACCTAGTTTCGACACCTTGACCAAAAGTGGGGAATTTAAGAAACATAGAAGTGGTTACATTTTAGAAAAGATGTTTCGTAAAATTGTAGTAACATTGTTACTATAATTTTTACGGTTTTGAATGAACGATATCGAATGATTGAACGTATAGTGCAACCTAAATCTGACATCCATTTTACTTTAAATTATGTCAATGTCATCAGCCATCACCCACAAGTTATTATAATTATTTATTTTATGTTGAGTTTTAAACATTATACCTAGTTATTTACAAAGTGCGCAAGTTCGTTTGTCGAGGGAATTTGGAAGATAATTCCAAATAATAAGGGCGCCGGCGATTTATAAAGAAGTAAGGTAAAACATTTACTTTTTTGTTAATTTTGTGATAAGAAAAATTAATATTTCATAGGTGTCATTGTAGCTAATTAGAAAGTTTAAATTATTTAGATCTAATATTTATTCTAGGATACAATAATAATTGCAAAAACGTGTATTTATATTGTTTTGATTTCAACTTATTTGATTTTGTAAGGCTACACAATGTTCAGTTACTAAGTCAACACAAAGTGTACATATTGCTCGATTCAGTAACAAAATCTATTATGGCCGACGGAATAATCCGAGGCCAGTGGTTCCAAACATGTATCAAGTAACTATGTGCTGTCGTCATGCAGATTCGTATATTGATTAATTAGCCTCAAGTTATTTATTTTCAGTTGTTTTCAATGCCGTCCCGTCGATTTGATTCCCTTCAAGATGGTTGAGCTAAGTGGTGCTGATCCACGCGTCATGTTCGTGAACGGGCGCTGTCAGTTGGGACTGGTCATCTCTTAACTGCCATGGCTTACATCTTTATTATTATTATTACTTTATTTTATAATAATAAATTAATCTTCATTGTTTTCACATGAAGAAGCAACAAGAATGTTGTAACCATTATGAAATTTTTATAATGTGTGTTAAAAATATTTTACACTGTATGTGCATAACAATAATCTGTGATTTACTGACTGATTGTAATTAAAAACCAATTAGTGATTATAATTAAAAATAATAAATAAATAATACTAAGTACCTACATAAAATAAAAAAGTTTTATTCATTTCCACGTTTATTTCTATGAGTGATAATAAATAAAGGTAGTGCAAGGATTTTAAAACGTCTAGTGTTGCAAGTATAGGTAGAAATATTATAATGTTCTTATCCCTTATTGAAATTAGTTTACATACTATTTGATTTAGTTCGTATAGTTGTAGGTCTTCTTGCTCATAGTTTTTTAATGTAGCATGTATATTGAGATTGTAATAACTAGTTGTCTAAAAGGTTTACTCATACTGTTAATTGTTATATATACATATACTAGTACTAGCACTCAGTTATCAGATGAAATGTTTGAGTAACACTGAACTTTTTTAATAGGAATCGAATATTCTAGAACTGTGTACTAGTTTCGACTATGTTACAAAACCAAGTTAATTAAGGTGCACATTTACTTGTAACTATTTATACACAAAGTTTAGTAACATTCTAGGAAAAAAAAGTAGTCACAGTGTAAGCACTTTTGGATAGTTGTGTTCTTGGTGTCATAACGTAGTAACAAGGTGGATATATTTACGAAACATTGTTACCAAAAGTTAGTTTGACACATTTCAGTCGCGAAGTGTATACTCTGTTACAATATTTTGAGGCTAAACCTCACGCAGGCACAAAGCGTAGTAACAATTACGACATTGCAACCAGTCGATTATTTTGTTACCGAAATTTTAGTCACCACGACCGGATTTGGTTGTATGGGATAGGGTACCTTTCATCCCGAAAAGTAGTGTTGTTTTCGAGAAAAGCAACAATAACGTTTTAACGTAACAATTGTCACAGAGTGTGTAATTAAGCTATAAAAAAAACAAATTTTAAAAATTAAGGAGGTGTTAAAATTCTTTGTTGGTACGTGAAAATATTTCATTCTCTAATCATATTATCGGAACACGTATCTTAAACAACAGTTCTCCAAACAATTTCTCAGACAAACATTTATATAATACCTAACTTCCTTATTTATACAACAATATCTCTATAGAGAATTGAATATCTAACGCAGACAAAAGGTTTTGAACTCCAGTCGGATATATGTTTTTCCGCTGGATCCGCTTGGAGTCTGAATAATAGAAATTGAGAGAAACGGTCTGTACAAACGAAATTTAAACGTATAGAAATGGATAGAACTTTGTATAGAACGGTATGTATGTATTTGACTTTCATAAGTATTGTTTGCGTTGTTGGAAAAACAATGAGAAATATGGGAGACAATTCTATTAACTTTTCGAACGATCGCGATCTAATCTCAGTCTCAATCTGTCAAAAATAACTCTAATTTACTTACATTTTGACATTGATTGTCGCTGAGAGGGAATTGCGAATAGATTTGAACGTTTTAGTTAGTAGAATTGGGCTTCTGGTTTTATTGTTTTGGGCAGGAGTTAAGTTTTATATTCGATTGATGAGCGATTTAGAAAAAAAAATGCTCATAATATTACCTTTTGTGGTTTATTTAAAGCTTGAAGTGTGGATTTGTTTATTTTTATTGGCAATCTGTGTTTTTTCTGGTTCCATATCTGTCTAATATAAAAGGCAATCGTTACTGGCTGATTTATCAACCATTGAACGGATTTCGAACGAATTTGGCACGCAGTTATTATGATGTAAGAATGCGCTATGAAAGGATTTTCCAAAATACACTCCCCGTCAAGGGATGAAACGGGAGTCCAAAGTTTGTATGAAGAAACCAAATTAGATAATTTTTTTATTCGAAACTTCACAGAAGTACTTCTGTAAATGCCCTGAATTTTACACGTGCGAAATCGAGGAAAAAGCTGGTCTTCTTATAATATACAAAACGCTATAGGTTGTCTACATACAGTGAAGTCTAAACCTTATGTGTTCGAAACCTCTCTCACCGAAGAGATTGTAAGATTTACATATTGAGAGACGCTGCAGCACGAACAATATCATCCCTTCGACGTAAGCCGACGTTTTGGCAGACAGCGCCGCGTGAGAGCGATGTGTACTTAAGAATTAAGTACGTGTGTACTTGATGAGTACATGTTCAAGGCTTTATTCTCCATATTGTGTGGGAGAAGTTTGAGGCTTTGTGTTAGCGATTTATTCGTACAGGGTGTAAAATAAGATGTTATGTTATTTATTGAGTGTTCTCGTGCTACAGAGTAACAACCCATAAGTAAAAAGCCTATAGGTGATGTCCTCATTACTAAGATTCAGGTTTTCTCTCCTTGGGAGTGACATAATCGTGGTTTTAGTGTGTATGTTCCCTGAGTTCTTTTATAAGATCGTTGAAAACCGAATCCTATTGGAAATTCGTATGCTTTTTGCTTTTGGTCGCATAAAGCTTATTTCTAGATATTTACTTATTTGTAAAAATTTTATGCACATGTAAAAAAATACACTGTACAAAGGCGGATTTGATGCCTTGGGCTTTTTTTGGATATTAACTTAGTAATAGCTGCTTCTTTGCGAATCGATGGTTTATAATCCTCCTTTAAAGTATTAGGGCCACATTAATCGCAGCATATGCATCAGTGACATTTTTAATGTCCCCTAAAGTATAGGTAAAAGAACGCTTTGAGCATTGAAATGGGCCATCGTCTGGTCAGGAGTACTAGCTGTTTGACCTCTAGTTAATCCAGCGTGTAACAGTTGAATAACATTCAATGCTACTGCTAAACTTTCCGACAGAACCGCTCAGTTAGTTGCATCTCCTGCAAATCGTTCCCGTGGGCGTTCTACGCGAAGCCGGCTATTTGTATCCTGAGCAACCAAAATACGTATACGTAAAATATCAGCACTGATAAAGTCATGACTAATAACAAGTGATTATCAACGTTTCCTGAGTCTTGTCGCGACAACATCGCGAGCAACAGGTGAGATCCTGGCGAAAAGCCAGTGTCTATCAACCTGGCTCGGTCAACAGACTCTCAGAAAACAGAACCAATTGTGAACCTTATCATCCAATGTTAAGGTTGTAAATCGTTTGAGTTAATAAAGTATCAGTTTATTATCGAAAATTAAGCATTATAAATCCTATTAAAAAGCTGTAAGATTGGAATTTGCATGCCCCAATTTTAGAGCTGTCTGTCATCACTCTACAATTAATTGTAAATCTTAGTGAAAAGTGATAAGGTCGGGAATCCGGTGGAGTGGTTAACAATTGATAGGTTGTTGACACTTGGTTTTGAAACGTTTTACGTCAAAATTTGAAGAATAACGATTGTGATGGAGATGTCTGTCTTTTGCTATTCCGGTCTCTGTCACGGTAATTATTCTTTTCGTAGTTGGGACATTTCTGTTGCAGGAGATGAATAATTTTCATGGAATGGCTTAGTCACAAATAATCTATTGACTTCAGGATGTATCAATTTCTGACACAGAGCAATTTTTCTACTTGTTTGAAAGGTTATTCCGTACGTCTTTATAGCTACCTAGCTGACCTATCTTATAGGAAAAAGACTATAGGTGCCTGCTTCTTAAATAATTTATAGGGGCAATTCTCATTTTTTTAAGAAAGTTCAAATCCTAATGACCTCTTTCTTATCTGTCGAAATATATGTAAATATTTTCTACTGATAAGACAGAATTTTTTTCGCTAAACCCAGTTTAACAACAGTTGCACCGGGCGTCAACGTGTCACACAGTGTCGCAAGCGCCGCGTTAATAAAAAAGAAAAAGTTGAAAAGAGTGAGTGCACTATATTTACATTTGTGATAAGTCTTTGACATTGATTGTCGCTGTGATGAAATTGCAACTAGGTTTTCTATATTTTTATAAATTGGCCTTCAGATCTTCTTCACTTAGATGGCCTGCTAGACTTCCTGGAGTAAGTTAGCGAGATTTAGGACAATCAAGACTCACGCATTACTAAAAACTAGTTTAAGGATAAGGGACTTTATCGGTTTAATTCGTATTCAATCAATGAAATGCCCAAGTCGACAGTCATCCCCAATATTCCCATAATCTCAAAACTTGTCCAGCTTTGAAACAGAAATTCCCAGCCGGATTTCATATGAGGGAAGTCAAAGCGAATTTAAACCGAGCATCTCCGAAGCGCCGGCAGATCAAAGTGTTGCCAACACAATCACGCGACAAAATCCATTATTTATCCACCGCCATTGTGTAACGTGTTCAGCCGTCAACCTCTTGCGGACATGTTGGATTGTGGCCAGCGTGGCCGCAGCATTGTCGATGTGTGGGCGTGTCAACAATACACCTTCCATGGGCGTAGCTAGATACCAGCCAATCAATGTGGACTAATTAACTGTTGACATTTTTAGCATAGTAACTGTTTGAGTCACGAAATATTTAGCTCAGTTTAGAATTGGGGCTAGGGGTCTTGTTCTGCTTTCAAAGGCAAGTCAGCACCAGTAGGGGATCGCTGAAGGCGCGTACGCTCCCGTAATCTCGGGCGTAAGTGTCAGAAGAAACTGACACACCCCACCGCTCCTTTACCCAAGCTGGATCAAAAAAAAAATTTGGAGTCCTGTTCTGAACTGGTCAAAGTAAACTGGCATTCCAAACTGCTAATGTCTCTGATCATGTTTGGGTTCCATCAAAGTCAAGATTTTTTTTATATTTCATTGTGTAACTGATGTCGTTATGCTAAGCAACTGGACTTTTCCCAGTTGTAAACGTCCCTTTATGCCTAATGTTCTTCTTTCCTTCCTCCTCCATTGCTACTTGACATGGAGTGAATTGGAAATTAAATTTTTTCCTTACCCCTCCGCTGCTCTTTTCTGACTAATTCCGTTGAAGGATTCGTCTGGCTTCGATTGCCTCGACGCACTCAATTTTCCGTCAGCCACAAATATTCCGTATTTACGACAATAGTTTGACAACAACTGCTTATTCTAGCGGCCATTAGCATAGCCCTGTCCAACAGAGTTCAGAACGGGATCATTCATTGAACTACTGTAAGTACACACTACAATGAGTCGTATAACCTTAAGTTGAATAGCTGTTTGCAAAACACTAAATAAATAGCAACGTTGTTATTTAGCGCACAAAGGTAATTAATTACCTTAGCCATGTTTGCTTTTGACTGCCCTTTGGTCTCCTGATCGCAAGCGCGGCTGCTGAGTGCCACATGGGTGCGATTCCTAGGTCAGGCAAAATTATTTATTAATTTATTGGCATTAAATTCAGGACAAACATCCCATCTAGCTTCTTAGTAATACTTAAACTATGTTAGTACTTGTATAATACAAACAGTACACAAACTACTATCTTTTGGATTTACTTAGCGACAACCACTGTAAAGCGCACAGGCCCCATCAAGTAGCCTTCAGTCTTACTAGTCTAACAATATATTCTGATTTTCCATTAGGAATTTCTTTCCGCAGTCAAAAGTCAAAGTCAAATCATTTATTTCAATTAGACCATTAAAAAGCATTTTTGAAAAATGGTAATATTGAATCTAGTTGCCCATTCCAAAACGTAGTTGGCAGCCCAGAGTTAGGCATTTAGTGGTGTGTAGGTATACAATAAATTCTGGACCAATTTCAAAACGTAGGTATCCGTTTAGTCCCGATGAATAGAATGCTATTGAACTATAGTTGGCACTCTTTATAAAGATAGGCGTGCCCTGAGCAAGAAGGCGAGGCTATTACTTTTGTATCGGGCAGAGGTCCAATCAATGAGCTATTTAAGTTCAACAGATTGTTGAGCTATTTATCGAGGAGTTCATTTGGGGAAGTATCCAAAAGCTATTAACGCCGCCAAGCAGCGGTGCTGTGTTCCAGTTTACCTGAGGAGGCCTTGCAGAGGCGGGCCGGTACCATACGGGGATCGCCGAAGGCGTGTACGCTCCCGTGATCCACGGCATAAGTGTGGGAAGGGAACTCCAGGGTTATTTTAAGTCAGTACCTTATAGTCTGACAGGTCAGACTCTTCCGCTCACAGAAGATAACCTTGAGGATTTTCCTCCCCGGAATAAAAAAAAGAGTCAATGATCCAAGCTTATACACGTAACTGATGATTCCTCAATGAGTCAAGCATACTAACGATGATACGTTCGGCGTATCCTCTATCATATTTACAATCGCGGATAATTGCGGTGAATCACTTTTCACCCTTACCCTCTTAGTAACAGGGTTGAAAAGTGGACAACCACCATTGTCCTTAGTTGTACGGACAGCGTCATCAACTGGTAACCCCCTCTTCGAACGAGTCGGAGAAGTAACCAGTTGATGATGCAGTCTGTACGTCCATCTTTAATGTATTCTCCATTCCATGTACATTTTATTACTATAAATTTTAATATTCCTCTTTTACTTTTTTCAGGTAAGCTTCAGTGTTACACAAGTCTAGTTTGGTTGGCTGAACGCTGTGAGTACTAACTGAACATTAATTAACTGATGTTGGCGTCACATAAAACGTTTTTCAAAGTGTCATTTCAAAGCCGTTGTTACAAACATTTTTAGTTTGAAGATTAGTGTTTTTAAACGTTGATTGAACATAAAATGGCGTAGAAATATTTGTATGAATTTACAATAAATTAATACAGACATCATCTTTTCTGATTACCATCTTTCCTTTCCATCTATCTGTTTGAAAAAAAATATGATTTTTAAATAATAATTGTTTACTTTGAATACTTTATCAATATTACTGCAAACAGTAATTGGGCATACTTCTGTCGAAAAAAAAGTCTAAAACTTTCATTTTTTGAAGTAATTGTAACGATTTTGGATATTTAACGCTGATTTACTTATTTTAAATCTAGCAAATGTTTTATAGTAATGTACCACATTTGGCATATTGAACTAATTTGACGTAACTCATTAAATTATTAAGAGATTTTGGGTCAGTTGGTTTTTACAGAACTAAGCTAACTCATCTCAAATTATTCCATCAATCTCAAAATGGAGTTAATTAGTTGAAATTCAACAAAAAATCCTTATCAAATATTTTTCAGCCGTAGGTAATCAGCCACCTTTCTCAAAATAAAGATAACTTCGAAACGAGACTATTAATTATTATTTTAACAAGAGAAAGGAAGGTATAGCGCCTCATTTAATTAACTTCAAAATACGCTCCGGTTCTTTTGAAATACTTATTAAGCGAATATTTGCCGATGTAGAAAAAAAACTCATTCCCTTGCTGTAATTAGAAAACTCTGCGGTAATAAGCTTTTAAAGCAAACTTTCTTATGTTTTCTTTAATACTTTATAGTGTATGGTTAAAGTTATGAATGGAAAGCGGATAGGAAAATGTAACAACAATAAAAGCGTCCCCACACACGAGTGAAGTTATCGCCAATGCAATTAGGCCGCGGAAGAAATAGGAAAAAGATTTATTTTCTACGAATGATAACTATCGCTCCGGTGATAATATCGCTTGTGTGTTGGGAGGCCTTAATAATAAAATACACTCTTGGACTCCAAAATCGGGCCACGTGTATTGGCTAGTTCGGTATGAAGGCCTCAATCATCAAAAATGAGTAAAAGAAAAAGAAACCTGTTTTAGAAAAGCATTCATTATACCTAAATATGGAAGACACATTTCCGCTTTCGCTCAAGCATCTACAATAATAATACCAGCCTATTATTTCCTCCGCTCAGTAAATATATAATTATTTAAATTACATTTATAAAATTATATTAAAATACAAATTAAAAAAATATAAAAAATAGTAGCCCACCGGTAATGGCAACAGAGTCCAAGCCACCGACGCACGGCGGTCAGTGCTCCAAAGAGAGAAACTTCCTAACAATGTGGCCGTGTCAAAAGTACCTATCTACTGCTTTCTACGTGGTACGCGGTCGGATTTTTTGCCCCTTCTGTAGCCGTAAAGTATGAGCACAAAAACCAGCCTATTATTCCTATTCCCACTGTAAGGCAGCGGCTTCTTCTCTTGTGAAAAAGGCATGACCATTAATGACCACGCTTGATCAAGGCGGATTGGCGATTTCAGACTTCTACTATTATAAGTGCAGGTTTCCTCACGATGTTTTCCTTTACCGACGTCAGTGATGTCTAAATTAAACATAGAAATTGATGAATTTCGACTTTCGTAGATGAATTACAGTAGATGAATTTCGACTTTCGCTCCAGCGTGTAACTTGTACCAAAACAGAATCATTTAATTTATGAAGGCGTTTTAATCGCTCGCCCCTTTGACACAAAAAATCCAGTTCCAACACAAAATAAAAATAGATTAGTCGTAATTAATTAGTGGCCAGACATTCATGGAACATTGTCTCCTGAAAATTTATTGCTTTCAGCTGTTTTTTTCTCCGTCAAAGTGTATTCGGTTTTAATGATCGCTCTGAAATATCATGTCATTGTAATATTTCTCTTCTTTTTTTTTGGTACGGAAACTCGTAAAGACGCCATTTTATTTTTGACTAGCTTCTGCTCGCGACTTCGTCTGCTAGTTTTTTTTTACTTTAATTTACGTCTTTGGTTACTGCTCTGCCTCTGTGAGTCATAGCGTGATGGTCTATAGCCTATATTATTCCTAATGAATCTGGCTTTCATATACAAAAAGATTTTTCCAATCTGACTGGTAGTTTCAGAGATTAGTGCGTTTAAACAAACAAACAAAAATTCCTTCAGCTTTATTATATTATATTAGGTGTATATAGATTGACGTAATAATAGTGTTCTGTGGTGTTTTATTGCAGTTTTATTTTATCTTATAATACCAACCACTCAATAAACTTTAGAAATTTTCGACGTGACGGTTGTTAATATTTTAATTTGTGACGTCATTTCCCTTTGGTGATTGCTCAAATCTCATATCCGGAGGCAAATATGTTCGTAAAAACAAACTGACCAGAGAGTTATTACAAAATAAATATGAATATTAAAACGGAAAAGACCAATTTATTAAATTTTTGTCTGTGTGTTTTGTCTCGCATAATCTTCGAAACGGCTGGACCGATTATGACGAAACTTTCACTGGCAGAGAGCTGACGTTTGAGGAGTAACTTAACTTACTTTTATTTTAGAAAATCATTTAGGGTCCCGCCAGTACCTAAGCACATACTTATGGCAAAGCAATAATAATATTTAGTATATGTTTGAAACATATAAAACTGCTGCATTTCATAAGCAACATTGTCAAAATTTGTCGTAAAACATTTGAAATTGATAGTCTGCGCTTTACAACGAGTAATAAAACATAGGAATCTATCTATGTTCTGCATATAGACGTAAAATATCGGACACGATCTACGATAGACGGTTGTAAAACTGTCTGTATTCATTTTATTCGATATCTTACACTGCATATTTTATACGGAATTCAAGACAACGTGGTTGAGCTGTTAATTATGTACTGTTGGAATTTGGGCTGTGTTATTTTAACCATACTATACACATCAAAAAAGTCTAGGGATCAACATCCCTAACAAATGTTAGGGATGTTGATCCCTAGACTTTTTTGATGTGTGTAAATTGATTTGGGTTAAATATCAAACAATTAAAATGCGTCGTGATGTCCTAATGGGAAAAGGCGCTTGTACCAGTGATTCCATCCTCATGGATGCTAAATATACCATAGAACATAGTCTGGCCTCAACAATAGTGTACATAGTAGCAGTGTGAATCAGTTAAAGAGATTACTACGTTAAAAATAAAGAAATCTATTTTATTACTAGCGAACCGCCCTGGCTTCGCATATATGCAAAATTCCGACGTTTCCAGTGGATTTTCCTAAAAAAAACCTTTCATAAAAATTTTGTACAAAAAATTACGAACACAACCAAAAAAAAATTCAGCTGAATTGGTTCAGACATTCTCGAGTTTTGCGCTTAGCAACAAATTTCGGTTTCGCACGGCTGTTTTTTTTTCATATAAATCTTGTCCGGTAAATTACAATCCCACCAAAAACATTCTGTAAAAAAACTAGCCAATGTCTCGATGGAGCTGCTTGTTTATCTCTAAAAAGTAATGAAATCTAAACAAAGTCGTGCCAAGTCTAAGGTTCCTTACTGCGATTTCTATAGTACTATAGTTAATGTTGTGTGACTTGGCCGTTGAACATTCTTTATACGTTAGTGTGTACAAGTCAATTTTATTTACACGTAATGTTATATCTGCTGTAACTACCTATGTTTGTTAAGCGAGATAATAGACCATACTGGTATTGGTAATTGGACGCTAGTGTCTCATTTTAGGCTGTTGTTGATTGTGCAATACATGCATTGGGTAGCGGTTCTGGCGACAGATTGGTGCAATGGTGTCATGGAGCACCTGGTTTTGTACCCTTCAACGGCCAAGTCACACAACATTAACTATAGTAATAAAGAAATCGCAGTAAGGAACCTTAGACTTGGCACGACTTTGTTTAGATTTCATTACTTTTTAGAGATAAACAAGCAGCTCCATCGAGACATTGGCTAGTTTTTTTACAGAATGTTTTTGGTGGGATTTCACTTCTTTTTGTAGAAACGTATTTTGATTTATTTTATTAGATTTTCTTATGTGACAGTTTTTTTTTCTTTTTTTTTTAATGAAGCGGCCCACCAAGTTGAATATTTTTTGTAAAGGCGGTATGTCGCGATCTCTAATAGTTTGGTTGGGCTCTTGTGTTTTCTAATCAGAGTCACCAGGTACTTCAGATCTTCGATTGTCTTAGTTTTTATAGTTTTCCCTTTATGTGGCCATTAAACCCTAACTCTGTACCAAATTTCAGCTCTCTGAGTTTATGGGAAGTACTAGTTCTATTTTGATGATCATGAGTGAGTGAGTGAGTGAGTGTCATAAATGCGAAACTATGCTTTAGCTTAACTTCGGAACTAAATGACCTATAGACTTGAAATTTTGGATTTTAAGTATATGATTACAGCTTACTGGATGACGAAAATTTCTGCGTTCTGGTCTTATCCAGAGGTTCTCAAATAGGGGCCTGAAAATGAGGCGAAATGGTTCCAGTAAAGGATGGTACGGCAGTGTTTGCTTCGCGCTCGACTTTGGCGGGGGCACTGCCGTGCCCCCCGAACGCACCAAAACAAGAATCAGCCAAAATAGTCCAGCCGTTCTCAAGATAAAATAACAAATAGATTAGATTAACAAATAGTTTACAGCTTAATATTTAAAACTACCTCTTAACGAGACAAAACAAGAATTTAAAAAATATAGGTCAAACTAATCGTTGACAAAACGTCGAATTAAATAAAAGTTAAAAGGTTTACAGATTCTTTGTTATAATAAATTGCCCTACTGCTGTTAATTGAAGCGCTATGTCGCTACGGCCGAGGGCAGACAATAGAAATGTCAAATAAAGTTTAGAAGCAATCAAAGTGTTTTAATTTTGTCTGTTCCTAACTGTTCTTGGGAAGCGAGGGTTATATTTACCTCCCGACACAAAAACGACGGGGTGTTAGAGGTTTGACGTGCCTAAGGGTGTGTCTGTCTGTAGAATCGTAGCTCCTGAATGGATGAACCGATTTTGATTTGGTTTTGTTTTTTGTTTGAAAGGTGAATTAGTCGGGAGTGTTCTTAGCTATGCCCAAAATGGCCTCCGTCGGGGTTTTTTTTGTTGTCATTTAAAGATATTCCAAAAAAAAATACAACATTACTAACGTGTCACACTCTGCAATACTAGGTATGGCTTTCATTAGAACATAACATCACGCCTGTAATTCCCGAAGGGTTAGGCACAGGTGTACCCATTAGTACACCCACATTTCGCTAGTTATGTTTTAAGTCCCATATAATAGGCGGCGAGCCTATTTGCCATCATCCGGGCACAAATCCAGACTCCAAGCTTATTTAGAGAAAGATTTTTTTAAATTAACTTTTGTTTTACGGAATGTAGATTATCTATAGTTTCCCTTGCCTTATCTCACATAACAAACACACATTATCCGTTGAATTGAGGTCGCTAACAGCTGTCCAATATAACTCACACCAACCATTATAAGAACTATTAGAGACAAACATTTCCCCATTAATTGTTTCTAGCAAATGTGAGGAAAACTGAGTGTGTAACACCTGTTTGAAAAAGCCCTTGGGTTGCAAAGTCAAATCATTTTCTTCATTTCCAGATCTTAGTGCACAGTCACAGTACTGAAATAGTTCAGAATTTTGTGTCCCACTTAGAGACACATGCGCACATCCTGTCAGAGCTAATGACAATAAAAAAACATCCTATATTCCACTAGCGACACTTATAGATCTGTTTCAGTAAATCTAGTTGGAATAGAAATAGCTTATCGAGCGATTTAAAATGTCCAACGGTTTCCGTCTGTGAGTATGGAAAATAAGGCGCTGCGTATATGTAGACACTTTAGTGTCTTGTGGCTGACACAAATAAAATTAAGTATGTATATGATCAAACCATCTAAGTATACTATTTGGTTCGCTCATGTTGGAAGAATGAGTGAAAGACGGTTAACAAAAGGAATTTATACTTTATACAGGGTTATTTTTAAAACACCAGAAACCTGAAAAGGGGTCATTGTACTCATCATTATGAACAACTTTTTCTATAGGACCAACCGTGAAATCATGAAAAAAAAATCTGCTGTTTACTACAAAAATGCTATAAGTACAACACGATCAAAATGCATGAAACAGCAGATTTTTTTTGTGTATGTTCTACGATTTTTTGTGGTTTAGGAGCTAAACGATTTTATGTAAAAATCATTTCTCCAAAATCATTATTCTGTATAATTGGATCTAAAATTATTCATAACACTTTTACTTAACTGGATATCAAACAACGAACTTCTAATATGACCCCAGACGACGATCCAATCACCATTATTTTCCCATCAACGCGCCAGATTCCCATGACACGTGCTAAATTAATTCCCAGTGACGAACACGTGCGTGCGTCCGTGTCTCTCGTAATGGTAGTAAAAACTGTGCTTATGTTAATAAACCGATCAGAGATGGGATTAAGATGTTTTGGATGTTGTTTAAGGATGTAGCTAATTGCTTGGTACAGACTTTGTTATCAAAGTCAAAGATAAAGTTAATTAATAGTTATTTACCTGAGATACAGATTTATTCCTAGTTTAGGTAGAATCCTTACATTACGAGTATTTACCTATACTTTTGAATGCCCTAATTTTAAATATTTTTGTAAATTAATTATTTCAATAAATAATTTAAATTTATTTCAACTAGACCATAAAAAGTAATTGTCGACGTCGAAAACATAATTTACGAGAACAAAGAATTAAATATAGTTGCCCCTTTCATACATTACTTTTGTATTGAGAAGAATGAGCAAAAAAACTAAATTTTTACTTATTTTACTTTTATTTTTGACTGCCTCGTTGGTCTAGTGTTTGCAAAGTGCGCCTACTATGCATGAGGTTTTGGGTTCGATTCCCAGGTCAAGCAATGTGTTATTGGGATTTTTCCATCAGGAATTTCTCAGTAACAGCCTCAAAGTTTGAATTTGTGCCCGGTTGATGGCAATAGGTTCGTCCCCAATTATATGGGAAACATAACTGGCGAAATATGGGTGTTTGTACTAATAGGTACACCTCTGCCAAAGCCTTCGAGGATTACAGGCGTGATGTTATGCAAGATGTATTTAATGTATTTTACAAATGGAAGATGGAACATACGATACAAATGTCAACACGGTTGGAGCAATGGCTGAGCGGCCCACAGGTAGTTGTTCCGAGTTTGGTCGTTTGTGTGTAGGTATGTATACGTTGTTTTATACGTTTGTAAATGTACCTATGAAACGGGAGAAATTGATAACGTGGGACAACGTTTTCTTTTTCAATATCAAGTTGTAAAATTGCTATTCTTGAAGAGATTAAGAACTTACCTAGAATTAAATTTTATGTTATTTTTAAATGACGTATATTTTTTTTTTGGGACAAGCCCGCGAATCTGTTTCCACCCACTGCACCTCCTGAAAGCCAGAATCAACAGTGGAGGCCACCAGAAAAGCGCCGAGGCAATGAAGCTCGACGAGTCCCAGAGAAACAATTATTTAATTGTCTTGGGTCCCGCAACGAAATTAATCAGAAAAGAATAGCGGAGGAGTAAGAAAAAATATAATTTCCACTTCTCTCCAAACAAGCAGGAGACAGAACAAAACTAGGCCAATAGGCACAAAGGGACGTGTGCAACTGGGAGAAGCCCAGAAAAAAAAATGACGTATAACTATTTCCAATAATACTTCCAGAATACCGAATCAAGTCGTCTAGCTAGATGACGCATAGTTAGAACGCTGGCGGCTAGCCGTATCCTAAATTCGAGGCGAGCGACGCCGTGCTGCTGCTGTGCAGTTGCGGTGCTAGGAGAATGTGCGATGACCTTAAAGCAGACAGTTTTTTCTGGAATATATAAAAAAAATTGAGAGAATTATATGCGCCTTAAATAAGCTTGGTTATTCTTCTCTCTATGGGAAGAGGTCTTTGCCTTGAAGTTGGAAAATAATAGGCTGCCATTATTATTACTAATATTCTGCTACCTCTAATAACAAATAGGTTACTCTTGTAATACCCCATTTAGTTTCTCAGATTACATGCTGACGTTCTAATTCCATGGACAATTAGTAGAACATTTACCGGACCGAATTTCTCGAAAGGAGATATCGTCTCGAGTTGTTTCCATGGATTCCGAGAAATATCCCAGTTCCCTAGCTCCCTCTGATTAGCTGACGAAATCAGAGAAGCTTTAAAATAGTAAGCGTAGTTTAAATTTCAAGTGCGAGTTGGACACACAAAAGGTTCTTTCTGTACCACCTTACACTATGAAGAGTGAGTAAAAAACGCCGAAAAATCATGTATCTAGTATGGGAACTCAGTTTAATTTATAATATTTTTATGTGTTGACGAAGCAGCCATAGTAATACATACCTGCCTTGTAAAAATTTCAAGTGTCTGCTTATTACGGTTCACAAGATACCTACAGACGAACGGACAGACAGAGGAGTCATGGGTCCCTTAGGCCCCTTTGGGTACAAAACCTTAAATTGCAGTTCAATTTTAGAATTCCTGCATAAATGATCTTTGGCCCAATTAACGCCAAAAGCCAATATTCCCCAAATTTCCTGATTGAAAGTTACACCAGACACGGTCATAAGGATTTGTTTTCATTTCTCTACTTTGACTGGCACTGTGCCAAATGATCGATACGTTTTGGCAGCGTGCCAGACCATATGGCGGCTGGACGAGAAAAAAAAACGAGAAAAAAAAACAACAGTTTACTTGTAGTACATAATTTAAGATTCATTTGTAGACACTGATTGAATATAGGGCTTTGTGGACACGATATTGTCTATAGCAAAACTGCTTAATTGAGTCCTCGCCTCTTGTTATTGTTCACCGGTAGCCACTGTGACGTCACCTATCTTAAGAACATAGTCCAGTGCACATTTCGCCTCTTGTGTATTACGCTACGCGCCCCCGCCGACTGCATCTCTTCCTGTCCCCGGTCTCGTTCTTCCTCTCGCCTCTGTACCCCGTAGGCGAGGCGAGGACTCAATTAAGTGGTTTAACTATACGCGTTTTGGGAAAACGGTAAAGTCCCATCTTTATGTCTTGCTTCGATATGATAAACATTCTGACCACTGTACAGAAAATAATAGAGATATTTCAATGCTTACAGCAACCAATAAAGAATGAAAAATATGGCGCTGATGTCAACAATTCAGGCAATAATAATAGATTCAATTATGGCAGAAATTATCAACGCATTCGTATAATCAAATTGTATATTTTATTGCCAATCGTAGTAGCAAAGATGTTATTGTAAATAGAATATAATTATTATTCATCTCTATTATAATAAACTGGACTGCCTAGACCTACACTGACCTTATTGGTGAGGTTCTTCAGAAAGGTCAGGTGCGGAGTACTCGTAACCGGCGTGCTTGTATGACGAGATGTATGAACGTGGATGAGGCGAAAGGAGTATGTAAGGATCGTAGCAGGTGGCGTACTGTGGTTTCTGCCTACCCCCATGGGAAAAAGGCGTGAGTCTATGTATGTATGTAAGTGTAGACTGCCTCTGACTGGTTACGTTTTTAAGGCTCATGTAATAGGGGGCGAGCCTTTTTCCATCAACTAGACAAATCCAGATTCCGAGGCTGCTAACGAGAAATTCCTGATGGAAAAACCCCAATAACACATTGCACGACCTGGAAATCGAACCCAAAACCTCATGCTCAGTAGTCGCACTTGGCGACCACTAGCTCAACAAAGCAGTCCAAAATAAAAAAAAAATTGTACGGAGGTTAAACGCCGAAAAAGGACATAATTATGCTACTTTTTAAGCTGCGATTTTATCTGCATCCGAGATAAAAAATAAAAAATAATTCTTCGAACCATGTTTTCTTTTATTTATTTTTTAAGCCATTTTTACCATGTTTTTCATGTTTCTTTGAAGCACATGTTTATTGCATTTATGTAACTACGTTTTTCAGATTGATTTCCTATAATTGGTTTAACCGTTGTAAATTAAATAAATAAATAAATATAACCGTCATAATCGCGGACGAAATCGCGGGAAAAAGCTTGTCAACAGTAACAGCATCGGTGTATGACGTCAATAAACTAGTTGTAATAAAATTATTACGCAAGGTCATGGAATCAAGGCCGCAGAATGCAAGGAAATAGAACATAATATATAATAATATATTAGGTTTAATCCGTAATCTTGTTCGTGTAAAATTAAGCATATATCATAGACATAATCATTACAGTTGACGTCATTATAAATTGCTGTTTGAGCTTTGATGTTTGGAAAATATATTAAAAAGAAAGTTGTCCCACACACGGGGATTTTTCCTGTATTGTCGGTTTGTTATAATGGGTTATTCCACTGCGCTCCAAAATCCATTGTTCTCATTATTTTAATGTTCATACATTGATTCCACTGCGCTCCAAGAATTTTTAGCGATTAAAATATTGGGATATTTTAGTTCCACCGCGCTCCAAGAAACGTTGAGTAGAGTTAGCAAAAAAACAAATTTAGCATTAAACCTAAGGCAAGTATATTAGATATCATAATAATAGAATATAATAATTACCTAATATGTTTATTTTGTCACAATCACAACGTCACGTCAAACAATACTTTTTTCTAAAAAAAAACGCGAAAAAATCACAGTTTCAGATTAGAAAAGTTTTCTTAAAACTAGAATACAAGCACATAACTGCAGCTATCCCTGCTAATTCTTCAACTGGGTTGTGGACACCATTTTAAGACATAACTTCTCTAGAGAACCACTTTATTTTAATTTAACAATTTATGGTTTGACTTGTATGCTGACTCTACTTATTTCATTTTGGAGCGCTGGGGAACGATTTTGGTACTTATAATTTTTTAAATAATATAGGTAATAAAAATTTGGAGCGCAGTGCTACGCATTCCTGGAGCGCAGTGGAATAACCCGTTATAATCATACAAACTCATCATCTGCCTAGCTTTTTCCTAACTATGTTGGGGTCGGCTTCCAGTCTAACCGGATGCAGCTGAATACCAGTATTTTACGTGGAGCGACTGCCTATCTGACCTCCACAACCCAGTAACTGGGTAACAGGATACCCCTTGGTAAGACTGGTTGTCAGACTTTCGGGCTTCTGACGACCTGTAGGGACTGTCAAAGATCCACGTATGACAGCCGGGACCAAAAGCTTAACGTGCTTTCCGAGGCACGGGATGAACTTAGAAAGTAGGTACATATGAATTGAAAAAGTCACATTGGTACTTACCCGAATTCAAACCCACAACCTCATGCATGAGAGGCATATACTACATATACATTACAATCATACAAACTCACATACATAAAAAGTCAGATTCGGAACAATTATAAATCTACTAGCTTCTGCCCGCGACTTCGTCCGCGTCGTTTTTTTTTTACCCATCTTATGTTACATCACTGCTCTGCTCCTGTAGGTCATAGCGTGATGTTGTATAGCCAAAACTATTCCTCATGAAACTGGCTATCATAATAAAAATTTCATATAAATACATATGAATTTTTTGCAATCCGACTAGTAATTCCAGAGATTAGCGCGTTTAACAAACGAACAAACTCTGTAGCTTTATTATATTCGTATAGAACACATACATACATAAACTCACGCCTTTTACCCATAGGGGTAGGCAGAAACCACAGAACGCCACCTGCTACAATCCTTACATACTCCTTTTGCCTCATCTACGTTCATACATCTCGTCATACAAGCACGCCGGTTACGAGTACTGCGCACCTGACCTCGTTTAGAACGAAGGATTAATTCACATTGTAATTATCTTCATGACTTTTTTAGTCTATTAAGGATAGACTAAAAAAGTCATGAAGATAATTACAATGTAATAAGAATACAGAAAAAGACTTATAGGTACAATCGAACAAAAACTTTCAATAATCAGGCAAAAATATCAAATCTTTCCACTGCATAACAAATAGTCTTGATACTTTATAATGAACGAGTCAAATTCGTGTATTATTTATAAGTCTTCAATGGATTATGCTCGTTCAAAATGTTTTATCGCACATGTGGGTTGTTTGTACAACTAATAAGAAACAGCTGATTCGGAATATACGTTTTTGTCACTTTGAATACAAAGTATCTTGTTCATTTTCATTGAGAAGGCAATTAACTTGACTTTTTTAATAACTGCCTCACTGGGATAGCCTTGCTTTCATTACTCGGCTATGAAGGGTTATGAATCTAGCAGTCGATGTATGTATGTTTATCTGTGTGCGTATATCTCTTACACTATTCATCGTATTTTATCGAATGATGTATCGTTAGAAGCGTGATGATGTTAAAGTCGTAGTCACACGTCGTTTGTATGATTTAGCGACATACGATATAATATTAATTAATGACAATACAAATAAAAATTCATTATTCTTTGTATAGTCTAAAATTATGTCACATAGGTAATTGTACCAACTTGAAGTCTTGTTTATTGCATTTTTGGTGAACCCATTTTCTTCCATATGAGATCCCATTGAAGAAAATTGTCACAAGGTTAGGTGAGCTGTTATTCTACCTGAAACTATATTCTGTAAAAATCGGTGAATTTATTAAAGGGGCTCGATGTGGTGTATCAAAGCCTAGTAAAAACTAGGATAAGTCACCTCAAGCTCACTACTGCTGTTTACAAAAATCTTTTATCGCTTAATCGTACCTACACCCTTTTTCTCAGACACTCGGCTTCAATTTTATTCTTCCACCTGTAGTTGCTTCCAAAACGGTTGCCAATCCGGTAAAGAAAATCGTCTTCACTTTAACCAGAGTTCACCCAATTGGCATGGCGCCACAACAGTTACCGAGCATCGATCCAAACATTAATATTCGTTCATTTGATGCACATTCAATGAGAACACTCTGCTTTATGTCCGGTTAAAGCCAGACAGCAGTCAATGTTGATAAATATGGAGCCGAAGTCATGTTAGTTTCGCGTGTTCCTGAAGGGAACGTGCAGTGCTATTTTGGAATAACTTCTGCCTACGATTTCGTCAGCCTGGAAGTCAAATAATCTATTAAACATATCCTAGGACATTCGGCAATCGTGTAGTTTTCTATTACTGAAAGTTTTTATAATCAGAGCAGAGAATACCTCTTACAAATCAAAAAGGGCATAAAAATGACATTACCCGACCTCGAAATTGAACTAAATCTGTTACTGTTTTAGCCCCGTAGGTTTAGGCAGAGGTAATACAAATTAAGAAAGTTTCTTAAGTTTATCTTGGACATCACTGACATCGGTGAAGGAAAACATCGTGAGGAAACCTGGACTTGTAATTAATATAAGTCTAAAATCGCCAATCCGCCTTGAGCAAGCGTGGTGATCATGCTCATGCCTTCTCTGTATGAGAAGAGGCCTTTGCCCTACAGTGGGACAGTAAAAGGCTGGTATTATTTATTATTTTTAATACCCATTAATACACCCACATTTCGCCTGTTATGTTTTAAGTCCCATGTAATAGTGGACGACCCTATTGCTATCAACCGGGCACAAATCATGGGAAATCTCAATAACACTTTGCCCGACCTTCGAATCGAACCCAAGACCTCATGCACAGCTGTTGCGCTTTGCGACCAACAAGGAAGTAAAACGCGGTAAAGTAAAACAAAGCAAATAATGTTACAGCAAAAGTAAAAGAATTTACTGACTGACTTTGAGTAAATGTGGGAATATTTTACAAGAAGTTTGTGCAGCAAAATGCTGTTGCTATGCAGTTGTTCTGTAGGCGTTATTTAAGTAAATTATGTACGGAATGCATTTCAGTATTGATATTTATACAGCGGATGCAGTATGTTGTTAGCGTAATATGTTTCAATAATTGTAAACTCATGTTCATTTCAAATCAATTCGGTGAGAATTTATGCGCGCGCGCTGTTAATCTGTAGGCAGTTAATTTGTTTAAAGTGAATTTGCTATGATTAAGAAAGACATGGTAGTCTGTTAGGTGGAAGAAGTTTGGAATGGTTTTTATTATTTTATACTAGTGTAGATTTCACTTTATTCGTGTAATAATGTTGAGTTTTTTGAAGTGTAACCTTCTGTGTAGCCTTCCTGTAGTCGGGTTGAGCCATTTTTGACGTTGACTTTGGTAGGAACAAAACTTATGATGTCGCGTTACCGACATGGTATTGAGACACTGTCACCGACATGCTCGTGGGACGTTAAGTTTGAACTTCTGTCGGCAGTCCTCATGACTGCCTATTCTTTTTTTTCTATTTTATTTATTTTGCGCTCGTATGATAGGTATTTTGTACCTGCCATGTTATCTCTTCATCACCTTTGGTTGACTAGCAAACAATGTCTAAGGCACTACTTCTCTTACAAATTAGAAGTGTCTGTTTTTCTACTAAATACATAATAATATTAATGTTTACACTGTACTTATACCAAAACACTAATGTATAAAAATTTTGTCGGTTTGTTTGTTACGGCTTAGGTATCTCCGAAATGGCTGGACCAATTTTGACGGGATTTTCACTAGCAGATAGCTGATGTTATAAGGAGTAACTTCAGCTACTTTTAATTTTTAGAAAAAGAATTAGGGTTCCGCGCATAAAAATCCCCGTGGTAACCGACATTCACTCGAACAAAATCCTTGTATTTTAGTTCCTTCACACAGAAACGTGATCTTTTAACCCAACAAAAAGCTCTATAAATTCTTTCCACAGCTGCAGTTTCAATCAACTCGTCTCCTTTCAGCGCAAGCATTTCCATCGCACTCGTGTCACAATTTCTTCAATTCAAAAAATCTTTCATCTGCCGTCTCGCTCGTTTATCACTAGTCCAACAAGTGTGACGGTAACAAAAAATCCAGCAGTCGTGTGGGGGGAAGGGGGTAGGCTTAACAATGAGGTTCTAATGCAAACAGCGACGTAGCAAAAACGATCAACGATCATTGAGATCGTTTGAACAAATAGTGAGAAGGGGTGGTACTGCAAAACAATGGGAATATCGCGGTACCTAGGGTGTCGATGCTGAATTTTCATTTACATCAGGGATGGTAAACGTATGGCACACGTGTGCCAGTGGTGGCACGTGGCAAAATACGAGTAAATGGACAGTGGAAAAAACACTGACCTATTCTTTTATCTACACAAATAAATAAAATTTAAGTGTCTATCTGTATTATAAAAATAACAGCTTTTTACTAAATAGATAAGTATGTAGGTATGCATGTTTATATCATACCAAATAATACAAAAAAATGTCTTACTGTATGTCAATTTCGGGTAATCTCCAAAAAGGTTGGACCGATTTTAACAGGATAATTTTCACTTAGAAAAATAAATTAAAAAGACCTGATGAACGCCATTCACGCGAACGAAGTCGGGGACGAAAGCGAGTATATCACTAAATCAAAATTCTTTGATGGCACTTCATAGCCACTTTATTATTTTGCCCATAAAAAATGGCATGTGCACCAATAAAGGTTTACCACCCCTGATCTGCATAAAGCACTGCATAGACATGAATGAGAGCCGAATAGCAGCGGAACTGTCAGATTATGAGAGCATCGGGAATTTGGCAGTAATTCCGTTCCGGATTTTGTGCAACACGATTTTCTGTTGCGGCTAAAAATAATTGTTGAGGCGTCTGAATTTATGTAGTACATCTAGTAAATTCCATTGCATTTGATGCAAATTGCTCTGTGGTTGTGTTTGTTTCCGTGTTTCTACGGAATTTGATTGAAATATTTCGTGCATTTAATGCTGATCCAATGTTGTTTATAATACAGAATTGTGTTTTACTAATTTCACTATTGTAGTTGCACCCTGATAATAATTAAAAAATCGATAATAATATTACAAAGCTAAAGTGTTTGTCAGTTTGAACGCGCTACGCTAATCTCCGTAAGTACTGCTCCAATTCTGAAGTTTCTTACGCTAAATAGGAAGCGGCCAATCTTAATAAAGATTAGTCAAATGTGCAGGAAATCTAAATCTAATCTAATGTCTTATAGTTCAATGGGATGGCAATCCGACTCAAGTCAGGAGAAGGATCAGGCGTAAGACCAATGGCTTTTACGTACTTTCCGAGAGGCTAAAATCGTTATACTTATCGTTGAGATTATAAAACTTGCAATATTTATATAATTAGAAATTATGTTTTTTTTCTTACTCTTCCGCTGTTCTTTTGTTATTCATTACGTTGCTATATCCAAGACAGTTGAATCATTTCTCCGGGATTCGTCGAGTGCATTAGCTAAGAGGATTTCTGGTGATCACCACTGTTAATTATGACTTTCAGGAGCTGTAGTGCTGCTCGGGAATAGTGGAGCGAGCTTGCCACATTTTAATAAAATATATTTATACATTTCAGACATGAAAATATTTCATTTATCCCAAAACTCTAAATAGTTGAACGAAACTTTGTACCAAACAGTAAATTGAAAATCACAAAAGTTTTAATGGTACTTACATCAAAAAGTTCTACATTTTCAATAACATTTACAAAGGCCCGAATAAAAGTTGGGATATTTAGAATTCAGGTCCTAACTTCAGCCATTAATGCCTATAGACCCAGGACGATGACCTAGGTTTCTGGAATTGAATTGAATTATTTAATATTGCTAAGTTTTGAGTTGGTTTTAGTCTTCATGGGAATGTGGGTTGTTTTACCCTCTATAGCACCGTCTATGTATATAAATAAATAAAAATGAATCGTCATAATGTATGTACTTACGTGCATAACTTCCGAAAGTCTGCACCAAATTGGATAATTTTTGTAATAAATATTTTGGCTCTAAGGAGTGCCCGTTATGAGAAGTACACACTAATAGAGTAAGTATAGAGATTCTTGCCCGTTCTTCTCCATACGAAACTACCTTTTGGAATGGGCTACTAGATTCAATATTATAATTTTTCTTTCTCTTGTAAATAACGTTCAAAAGTGCCTTTTAATGGTCTAATTGAAATAAATGATTTGACTTTGGGAAGTGCACGTTTTTATCCAGTGTCCCTTTTGGGAAGTGTACTTTCTGCGACTGAGCCAATGGAAAATATCACATTAATATTTTCCCGTGCCCAGTTCCTAGCACACAGCCTCTTGCATGAGTGGCGGCCGCCTTACTACATAACCATCACGACGATTCACAACAACTAACAAAAAAAAAGTACACAAATAATTTCAATTTTAATAATAAATATTAAAATAGAACGTTGTTTGCTAAACGATATTAAGCTAAAATTAAACATGAACTAGAGTTTGTAGAAGCTATTAGCAGTGTTCGAAGTTGTTCTATGTCGACCACAGACTGAATGAAATCATAGAATTGTCGTTTCTATAGATACCTAAATTATGTTGTGTGCATACTAGAACTTATAGATTACATCTTTGGTTCCTTCTCCGATCCCATGGACGTAGCGTAGTGTTATGTCACCTATACTTATTTCTCATTAATAATAAGTAAATAATAATAAGTTTATTTCCAAAAACAATATCACGAAAAGTTTACATCGTTAAATGGGCTAGGTATAAATAAGGCAATTATTTGTAGACAGCATGCATTGCAGAACTAGGTTCGAAACCTGTATTTCAGCATTTGGCGCCATTTATTAATCTATCTATCATTCACAAAAATATTGTTCTAACAAAGAAACGCGTTTAAACAAAGAAACAGAAAAACTCTTCAGCTTTTATTAGTAAAGATGTACTTCAGTAAAGTTTGTTTGTTTTTTTGTTTGTAAGTGATAACATTTAGAAGTACTGATCCGATTCCACAAAAAACTCACTGTTAGAAAGCTACTTTATCATTGAGTGCTATAGATTATGTCTTACGTTATATTTAACTACCATGCAGACGAAGTCACGGGCAAAAGCTAGAGCTAGTTGAAAGATCGCAAGTTAAAAAATAACAATCTTTGCTTTGTGAGATTGCTACTCCACTTATGACCCCTACTGTACAGTTATCCGTCATACAAGTTGTAGGAAAGATTTAACGCAGCCCTAATTTTAAATTTTTTGTCACAAATAAAAAAAATATGATTTTAATATTCATAATATTTATAACTCTGTGACCAAATAACTCCATAAAATTTTAATCAAAAATTATTTCAATGAAACGTTTTTAATATTAAAAAGCGTATTTATACAAAGTTCCAGTTCTAAATTAACACGAGAATTCATTATAAATTGGTTTAGTTTGAGCGTATGACATGTTTTGATTAGTATGACGGTAATATTTTGAAATTTTTAAAACTTCGCGTTCACGCTTGGGATGATAAATATTTAATAAATGGAATGTTTTGATGAAAGGTGGTGCTAAAAAGATGATTTAATCAGAAGCATTTGGACAGCGGACCAAACCCCTATTTCCCTTTAGATTTTGTTAGAGGAAACGCGTTTTGACTGCTTATAAAAGTATACCAAACCCGCGATTTCGTCCGTGTAAATTTCAGTTATCACGGACTGAACTGAGCTTCATTATTTTAGTATATAGTTTAGTTAACATCGCATAACATCACACCTCTAATCCCCTAAGGGTTAGGCAGAGGTGTAGCCATTAGTACACCCACATATCACCAGTTATGTTTAAGTCCCATGTAATAGGGGGTGAGCCTATTGCCATCAACCGGGCACCAATCCAAGTTTAGTTTTGATTCATTAAAGAACTCGGATTAAAGTCAAACAGAGATTTACATAAAATATTTACTGTACACAAAATTAACAAACTATTTCAATTAACAAAGCTCATTTACGAGCCATAGAAAATCAATAGTTTCAATTTATATGCGGACATAAAATATAACGTCTTCACTTCGGTCCAAGTATCATTAATAGTTAGTGCACACAAGACGAAGTTAAATTGAGATGTAAAGTCTCAACTAGGGTTAGAGGCAGACGTGCCGATCGGGGAATTGGAGACACTCCATTAATATGTAGGCAGTTCTATTTTATTTACAAATACTAGAATATTGTGTGTGTGAAAAGTCTGGAGAATCTAGTATAGTAGCAGGCCAATTTATTAATTAACATATTTTTATTTTATTTTTATTTTATTATTATATTAGGTACATAACATCACGCCTGTAGTCTCTAAAGGGTTAGGCAGAGATGTACTTTGATCTTATCAGGGCGCCTACCGCCATCTCTTAAAACAATATTATTTGTAGGCCTCCTGATCTTATCTTCATATACAGCAGGGTCCAGAACAAAAAATATCGCAATGATGGAAAATAAACATAAGTATAAACTTTCGGCTCGTATATATCTTTTTATTACACCAGTTATATCATCATTTCGATAAAGAGATTAGGACCGACAAGATTTCGCGTTTGTTAACAAAAGATTTGGGAATACGAATTTAGATACAAATCTTTCTGACTGTATAAACATTCTGACAAAGCCCAAAATAGTACATATAAGACAGTTAGATGATCTCTCAAACCTATTAAAATACAGTCTAAGTCTCAGTTATTTCAGTTTAAAGTTTAAGTCGTAAATGAAATATTTAATGCTGCAGTCTGTCGTAAAAGAGGACTATAGAATAATTATGCTATTTGCTTTGTTGTTGTAGTCTAGGGTAAAACAATGGGTACTAATAGAGCATTAACTAGGTACTTAATAATGTACTCATTGGTTCATTCAGTTATCTTATAATCCTTGATATTGTTATTTTATTTCCATTCCCGACAATTTTCAAAAGTTTTCCCTTAGTTTCCGGATGATTAAAACTTTTTTTCAAATTTGTTTTTATTTTTATTTTCTAAATTTCTGTTTTTTTATGTGTTATCTAATTTTTAGTCTTGCTGATTGGCCTGTTATTGGGTTATGTATAAGACCGTAACTGATAAATATTATTTCTTACCACTAATTATACATACATGGATGTTTGTTACTCCAAGTTGCAGAACGGCTGAAAGGATCTTGATAAAAGGGCACAGAGATACATTATAGTCTGGAATAGCACATAGGCTTCTAATATACTAGAAAAAATGGGATAATAATATCAATTTGATGCGAATGAGGTCACGGGCAGAACTCGGTAAATAAATAACTTTCAGGTCGTCCAAATGTATTCCAGAACCAAACTATAAACCTGTACCGTATTTTACTATGTTCATGTCAAGTTAGACTGTCTTTACAACCCCTATTTATACTATACAGGGTGACATCCCAAAGACTCGACGTATTCCATTAATTCTATTTCATTGTGGAGCCAATTTTTCAACAAACCTTTTGACGTAACTAAATATTTTACAACATTAAATACTTAAAAGTTACAAGTGGAAGTTTAGAGGTTTTTAACTTGATATTTTAAGAAAAAAAATCTTTACTAATGTTCCTTATAATTACTATTATTTTATTAAACATTTGCACGACCGAAAGGTTGAATATAGTGTAACAAACATTGTATAACACTGATGTAATCCTAACTAATATTATAAATGCGAAAGTAACTCTGTCTGTCTGTCTTTCTGTCTGTCTGTCTTTTCTTCACGCCTAAACTACTGAACCGATTTGTGTGAAATTTGGTGCAGGGTAAGTGTGAACCCCAACAAAGGACATAGGCTACTTTTTATTCGACTTCGACTTCGACTTCGTCTGCGTCCGCGATAACCGACATATACGCGGACGAAGTCGCGGGCAAAAGCTAGTATCCTATATTCTGGCAAATAAAGTTATCATTCATTCATAACTAAAAAGCTGAAAAGCTAAAGGGATTTTTTGGTTGCTTGTAAAAATGCGCTAATCTCTGAAACGAACAATAAATTCTTGTATGATAGCCTTTATGAGCAATAGAAACATCACGGTAAATAAAAAACGTCGTAAAAAAAACTGACGAGTAAACAAAGTACAAAAATGTGCAATATTTGCAGTCGTGTTTTTTAATTTTTTTAATTATAGTAGCTTGTGTTATGCTATATTTTACAAATTATTTAAATGAAAATTAATGATGAAAGTCACAATATCACATCTTAATAGAAATTCGTCGAATTACAAGTCACCCTGTAGACGATACAAGTGTGCCAGTGCTACATATGTCACCTCGCTCGCACGTAGAACTTAATTACTAGACTACATACTAACTACCCACCTTATGTTTCACTTGATACGGCGTACAAGTTAATCTGAAACTGCATAGTGCCGTTATATCTCCATCTAAGTTTGGATTTACTTTAGAACTACGATAGTGTAGGTAGATTGACAACCTTGTTTGTCGAAGATTGATCTTGTGTTAGTTGGGTGTTTGATGAATGTTTGAGAAGGTGTCAATGGAAGGATGTGTGTTAAGATTTTGTTGTTTAATAAGGTCGCTTTTAATTTGTGCGTTTGGTGCAGGATTGCTGCGAAACTGGAGCAGGCAGTAGGTATCTTATGAACTTTAATAGGTAGACAGTTGAAATTTTTCGAGTATGTATTTCTATTGCCGCTTTAACAAGAGATAATAAAAATAAAATAAAGTTAAAAATTAAGTCACTTGTTTTAATTTTTTGCATGTATTGTTAATTATTATGGTATACGTTGGTACAGTAGGTAGGTACCCGGCGATAAATATTGCACATCGACCTTTATCGTATTTCGTATTTCATACAAAGAATAAAAAGAATTATCAAAAGAAGCAAATTATAATTATTTTAACAGCTCCTAATAGATACCGGACTGTTTGTATTTCGTGCGCCAGAGATAACGCTCTACGAAGCCGAAATTAGCCGATTGTCTCTTTCCAAAGGTCGATGTGCAATATTTATCGCCGGGTACTGTACGTAAACCCTTCGTGTGCGCTTCCAAGTAGCACTAGACCAGTTTTTTTAACATAATTGATACGTCAAGAGCGCTATGCGACATCCGTACTGCGCACGCATTTTACGATTTTGATCATTTTTTATTACGGGAATTGGCCTAATATCTTGTAAAAATCTCAATAAAAGTATCCTGTCAATCTATAGCATCAGGTGGAGTGACAACTGAACTTAAATTCACTTCCCCTTAATTCACGCGCTGAGATTTTCCTGACGGCATAAAAGGAAAGTCATTAATATTAATCTCCACACAAAAACAAAAAATATTTTTTGTTTAAGGCGCAGTATTAGGCAATTTTTTAGGTAGCGGATCACGACAACAAATAAGGTTTAAAACAGCGATGCGTTTGATGTTAGTTGAATCGAATGACCACCATAACAAGAGTACTCGCAATTTTGCAGTATTAATAAGATTAAAAAAAAATCATGGCTCAGTGGTATTATTTTTCTTTAGTTGCCTGAATAAAATAAAATATATTTTTACGCAACGGTTTACGCGTGATCGAGTAATGAACATCTAAACATTTTCACAAACTTTTACATTTATGTATAATATTAGTAGGAGCTTTTATTTAGCTTGCACTGTCCGTATGTAAGTTGTCCTTTCAAAATTTGCAAACCATTTTTCAACCATTTGTTGGTATCCGATTGAGCTGAAATTTTGCATACACCTCTAGTTCTGGTGACAATTACAATGACCAATACTCAGTATTGTAATAATTTCAATATGGCCGCCATTCCAAGATGAGGGATTACATATTATTTTTTTCTCAATCCCCTTGATACGGGTATACAAATAAAAGGGCTTGAATAGGAGAAAACGATAAAGTTAGTAACATCACACTAAAAAAGCTTATTTTAAAATGCTTTTTAACCGACTTCAAAAAAGGAGGAGGTTATCAATTCGTCTGTATTTTTTTTTTTATGTTTGTTAGCTCCTAACTTGCGACTGGGTGAACCGAATTTCATGATTCTTTTTTTATTTGAAAGCTGGTGCTTACCGTGTGGTCCCATTGTTACCATTTCAATATCTGATGATGAACTTCGGAGATATGGAATGGAACTCCTCACAGAATCACAGCAGCAAACGTAATAAGTGAAATTGCTTTGTTTATACGTGTAGTCGATGACTGACTGAAGGAAAAGGGGGGGGCGTCAACCAGTCCTACCAGTCCTACCAGTCTCCAAAATTAAATATATCGTGTGAGGTATTTTTTGAAAGGGCTTTTTGTAAGGATTTCAAACATTAATACACAAGCACTAAAAAGTGAAAAATAAAAAGCTTTTTCACAAAAAAAGATAACCGCCTTCATAAACTACAAAATAAAAATAACTTTAGTTACATAACAAAAAACAAAACCAAAGCCGCCGACTTCCAAAACTAAAGTTATTTTTATTTTGTAGTTTATGAAGGCGGTTATCTTTTTTTGTGAAAAAGCTTTTTATTTTTACCGTTATCTTATTTTTCATTCAACTTAGACAATACATTTTTTTTTCTGACTTGCAATATGTACTAATTCGCCCAACTGCGACAAAAACTTAGCGTTTCACGGTGTCCTACGTTTGGATAGCACCTTAAGAAAGCGCAGGTGTAACCAACACGCGAGGTAATTTCAGAAGTTTTCACAGCAAAAATTCTCTCGATTCACAAGCCTGTCTAATTTAGTTAGGTGAGTTAAACAATCTTGTCTAAGATTGTTCAGACTTTGTTTACATTATGTAGTGAAGTTTCACGACGTTTCCTCCTAACGTTGTTAATTTTCGAACAAAAGTTTAGGGGCGGAGGTAAGGAGGAGGTGGGAGCTTGGTTGTGTTTGTATAGGCTTAAGGTTGAATATTGTTTGATTAGGTTTTGCCTGAGCTATAGATGTGGCAAAAAGGCTCAAATGGGATTGGGTGGGTCATGTCAGCCGCGTGTATAGTGACCGCTGGGCAAGTCTCCATGCAATAGGGTAGATCCTGACCAGACCTGTCAAAACGCGATTCTCTCATAGATTTTTGTGCCGATTCAATTAATCAATTAATACACAAACAACAACAATACAACATAACACACCCCAACACAATAAACACAAACACAATTAATTGAAAATTAATCGGATATTCAGGGCTAAAAATAAAATATGTTTCTTTAGAGAAAATATGTCTTGGAATTGTTGGTTAATGGTGTCGACTAGAACCGCGAGGGCTGGCTCGAGGTGGCTCAAAAATAATAATATCACGATGGACTCAGGAGAGGTCTTTACCTGGCCGTAGAATATTACAGGCTAGTTAATAAGAAAAATATGTTTTTACCTACTTATAAGTTAATAGAAAAACACTCTGTATCTAGTTGTTTTTGAAAGCGCTCTTGACGAGACTGTGGTTGTTAAAGTTGTAATTGAATGCAGTTCTGACATTTTTCAAGGTAATTAAAATGATTTTGTATATTTAACGCTAATCAATTTTAAATCTATTCTAAGTTTGTTATGTACCTAAATTGAACTATTATTGCTGGACAGTAATGTAACATACTCTTCATAAGAAAAAAGTTTAACGTAATTTATATAATTATTGATATTACTGATGTGGGTTGGCTCGTTTCGGCAGATCTAAGTTCAATAATTGTATAAAATAGTAGAAAATATTTATAGAATTCTCGAACTCGTGTTCCTTATAATATTACTAGGTGATTCTACAATATAAAATCGTATCTATTCTTTTAAACTTGGAAGAATTTTGTTCCACTGGGAACCGAAATCAAATCTTCATGAACGTGTAAGCGAGATATACAGTTTACAGTACCTCTATCTCTGTCTGTCTTAGAGCTTGATGTGAATTTATTTATATTTATAACAGCACTGACATTTTTAGTATACCCGTAGTCCAGTATCCAATTTTATTTGTTTCCACGTTTGCCTTTTCCAGAGTTAGCGGAGAGAATAGTAGAAAAACCTAAGTTGATTTTGTTAAGAGTTGAACTTTCACAATGGTTTTATGTGTAAATTGTAGAAGGTAATGCAATTCTATTGAGATGGTAACTGTTTCTGATGTCGAACGATGCGTAGTTTTATTTAATGGTAGTATACAATATGACTTTTAAGTTTAGACTACTCATGAATATGAACAATTTTTTTTCTGGGACTGACTCTGAAATATGAGATATAAAATAATATCTTATACGTACAGTCAGCAAAACAGATAGGTATGCAGGGTCATCAGATATAGTTGAAGTTTTCTAAGAAACCGATGGATCTCTTTGACTGAAACTTAACCTAAATAAAGAACTATTTATTATCTACGTTTTAAATTAAATTACATTCGAAAACATCCATCGGTTTCTAAGAATACTTCAACTATATCTGACGACCCTGCATACCTATCTGTTTTGCTGTGTGTACATACTTTGCTAGTCTCCATTGACATTGACTATCGAGTTTCAGTCTGGTTCGATTTTGACTCCGCTATTGGTAAATCGCTATTCAGTCAGATATACTTTAAAGTTTTTTTATAGATAACTAGCTTTTTCCCACGCCTTTGTCTGTCTAAATGTCGATAGTCGCGAAATAAATAGTAGCTCATCAAAATCGGTTCAGTGGTTTACTAGTGAAAGCGTTAAAGACAGACAGACTTCTTCGCATTTATAATATTATTAATATGAATGTTTCCCGCACATTAAGAATTTCTCCTGCAACGTGAATGCATACATGAACAACCAAATCCTTATAGGCTATACAAATATTTTTCTACGGGGGAGTCGAACCTGAGGCACGCAGCACATCAAGAAGAAATCACTCGGCTACTGCGCCAATCGTGTCGTCAGAAATTATAACGCATATCTTAATAGGCTATCGTCGTACTTAGCACGACTCAAATTACTCTTTCTGGAAATCAAACGGAAACAGCTCTTTCAAATCCAATTTTGTTACTCCATTTTCCAAATGATATTACCAACAAACTAAAAGTCCTTTAAGACCGTACATTTCAAACTAAACACTATAATTTCCTACAAAAAAATCTTTCTATACAATCCAAACGAGAGCGCAGTTCCTTTTGTAACGAAATTGAGTTTCATGCTCCAAAGAATCAAGGATACGGTGTAACAAACTGGTCAAGTGATTCTGACTGGACCGTTCCCCTGGGGAGTAATGGGGAAAACGGGGGAATACAGAGGAATACGGGGGAATACAGGGGAATACGGAAATTGTGTCTTACAAATACGAGACTGATATCTAGATTGTTTACTTTGTGTCACTTTGTTTGATTTGAATTGGGAATGATGAAATAATATTAGTTAGGAAAATGATATGGAAAAGAAAGAAAATTTTAGATATTGCTTTTATTTTAGGTCTTTTTTACTTACCCTGGGGACTTGAACTCGTGAATGTGATAAGTGGAGGTATAAACTTAAAGGGATAAGTGATGCCGTACCCTTTTTCTTTAATCTATGGATCTTTTCTATATTAGTACCTGCATATTATTATATTATACGTTACTAGCTTTCGTCCGCGTGAATTATATTACCAGTTATTTTTTTTCTCTTCTATAAAAAAATATAGCCAATAAGCACTTAGAGATAACGTAGTATCCCCTATTATAGCGAAAGAATTTTCAGAATTGGACTAGGCAGTAGTTACGTAGATTAGCGTGTGTTTACACAAACAAACAAACTCTTTAGCTTTATCATTTTAGCATAGAGTTAACTGTAAATTAAAAAGTTCTCGTCATGTTTATTATTTTTTATCATCTCTACTGTTTTTTTTTTTACTTTCTTTAAAACAATCCCTAGGGCATTTCTTGAAAAAAAATAAGATTAACTACACCACATTTTGTATTTACAAAACAAACTTCTGTTTTGAGTTCAAACAACATCTATTTCCATTAAATTCAATGATTTTATGTTTTTGAAGCACCCTTTCAAGAAGATTATTTTCACCAAAATAAATTGTCACTCTACTTTGTATTACGCACTCACATAATCATATCTTTTCTTGAACAAAATCTGACACTGAGACGTCTCGACGCTCAGTAGACAGGCAAAGACTAAAATTCTCATATTTGATAAATTCTCGCTTGACACTTGAATTTTAAAAGTCAACTTTAAGTAACAGACTTAAAGTGTAAAGTCGCATGTTCCTAAAGTAATGACAGGGTACATTAACATTTCAACTAGAATATGAAAAACGCAGGGGACGACATTTTTATGGCGAAGTTGAAAAATGTACTTTTAAATGGTTAGGTTTAAGATTTAGAATGGGGGTGTCAAATGCATTTGATTATGCGTGTCATCTATGCCTATTTCTGTTAAGGAATAGGTACATAGTACAGTCAGCAACAAAAGTCGATTAACAATGCCACTTTTTTATATCATTTAAACAGACACTAAACACATAATGTACTGGCTTTCAGAATTTCAGGTAATAGCTAAGGGTTTATTATATCTTAATTTTATGTTCATTGCGTTTAGCTTTTAAAATTGTACTTAATAATTAGGATTTAAAAATCATAAATGTTAATCGACTTTTGTTGCTGACTGTACCAATCTCTACATAGTATAACACAAAGTCGCTTCCCGCCATCTGTACGCTTCGATCTTTTAAACTACGCAACGGATTTTAATGCGGTTTAGAGCAAGAGATAGAGAGATAGAGAGTTATAGAGTGATTTAGAGCAAGGTTTATGTATCTTCATTGCATACAAAGCCGGGGCGGATCGCTAGTAAAAAAATAAAAATAAAAAATATTTTTTAAAACAAGCTTTTATTAAAAATTCTACAATATTGATTATTGGACATTGTATTGTCACCAGAACTAAAGGTGTATGCAAAATTTCAGCTCAATCGGATAACAGCAAATGGTCGAAAACTGGTTTGCAAATTTTGAAAGGACAACTTATTTACATATATACTTACTTACATACGAACAGTGCAAGCTAAATAAAAGCTTGTAAAAATATCGATATTTTAGGCAATGATTTAGTATATTTTTATTGGATAATAAAAACGTGTTGTCGATGCTAAATGAACATTATTTCTGATTATGTAATCTAGATTTTCATTAATACATAATGTCATTTGTGCTATTCCTTCCAATAGAATTTTATTGCTTTCCTTAATGAATAAATTCCAAGACGTTCAAGGAAATAGTTTTATCTGTAATTTATTGAAATAACAATTTAAGGGAGAACCAATAAAATAAATGATCCGTTAACAATTTTAGTAATCTCCTATTATTGTTATTGAAAATACGTGACTACAGTAGTAATATTACATTATTGCATGCCTATCTAAATATATTTATTATAAGACAGAAAAAAGAGATTACCCAATGGGCTTTCATTTTGCCAACAATATTTTTACCATTCATGTTAAACATCAACATAACATCACGCCTGTAATCCCCAAAGGGTAAGGCAGAGATGTAACCATTAGTAAGTACACCCACATTTCGCCAGTTATATGTAAGTCTCATGTAACTGGGGGCGAGTCTGTTGCCATCAACCGGGTACAAATCCAGACTCCGAGGCTGCTACTGCAAAATCCGTGATGGAAAAACCCAATAACACTTTGCCCGACCTGGGAATCGAGCCCAAGACCTCATGCTCAGCAGTCGCGCTTTGCGACCACTATACCAACGAGGCAGTTCCATTCATGTTTCATATTTTCATTTTTTCTCAATAAATATTTTCCTGCACATTTTAATTACTAGTTTTTCACTTTTTGCACTAGTGAAAAAAACACTACAGAAAGACTTATAAAAACGTTATGCAGCACAAATACAGGTACGTTATTCACGAGTTTTCCTCTTTGATATCGAGTTTCGCATTCAGTAAAATGCTTGCCTTCTCCGCGTGTACATTCCTTCGGTTGAAACTCCTATAAAACTCATGTGTGCACATATTTTTCTGAACTAGTTGGAAATGCCAGCACAGAGGCCTGTAGAAGGTTAAGTCCATACATACAACTAGCATAAATAGGCAAACACGACACATAGACGTTTACTTAGGGTAATCTTAATCTGTCGCAGCCGAATGCCAGTCGCGAGTATGTCATCATTATCTGCCTAGCCTTTTTCCAGCTACGTTGGGGTCGGCTTCCAGTCTAACCGGGTGCAGCTGAATACCAGTCTTTTACATGGAGCGACTGCCTATCTGACCCCCACAACCCAGTAACTGGATAATACGCTACCCCTTGGTAAGACTGGTTGTCAGACTTTCGGGCTTCTGACGACCCATAACGACTGTCAAAGATCCACGTATGATAGCCGGGACCAACAGCTTAACGTGCTTTACGAGGCACAGAACGATATCAGTGATGTCTAAGATAAACTTAGAAAGTACATGTGAATTGAAAAAGTCGCGAGTATGTACAGTTATCAAAAGAGTAGCATGCTGGGTCGTTAAGATATAGTTAAAAGTTTCTTAGAAACTGATTAATGTTTTCAAATTTAATTTAATTTAAAAAGTAGATAATAAACTGTTATTTAATTAAGTTTCAATCGAGGATATCCATCAGTTTCTAAGAAAACTTCAACTAAATCTAACGACCCTGGATACCGATCTCTTTTGTTGACTGTACGTGAAGGGTGTCTATGTGTGTGTGCATTTTCGCTCGTTGTATAGAGCCAGCCTTTTGTACTACTCTGTGACACAGAGTAGGCTGGCGGGAGTAATTCAGCTGAGCGTAACGCAGGGTTGCGAGATCAAACGCTTGAGGTTTATGATGTTTGCGTGATTTTATATGCATAGATATGCTTTAGCTTTTATGGTTGTGCTAAAGGATATAGGACTTATATTAAAGGGGTTATAGGAAGGCTAGTTTATCTGGCACAATGTTTCATACTCGCGTGCTTAATTTTGTTGATTGTATCACGTCACTATGTTTACACAAACCCGCGTGGAAGTTATAAGTGATCCTTGTTATAAATTAATAAGTGACTTTCAAATTATTTGCACGCCATAGGATATGGCAAACATGTTTGAGCCTATAATTACTTGTTATGTCTTCCTGCATGCACGTGTTTTAAACTTATATGCTTACTTATATGCTTTATAAACATAATATGTTCATGCCAATAAATTTTCATTCATTCACGTCAAAGACAAAGTCAAATCTTCAGCTTCATAGTTATCCAAATTTTTGCTTTTTTAACCAACTTAAAAAAAGGAGGAGGTTATGTATTAGGGGTGTATTTTTTTGTATTGTGCTGAAACAAAGGAAAAACATCTGTATTAAAACTCACAAGGGACAACATTGAAATAAAGATTTCAAAAGAAAATGTTCAAAAGAAGTTGCATTACGAAAATTAACCACATTCCAAGGACAGTATTAGGAGTAGTGTAGTTTTGTGCCAGGCTAGGAACAAAGCCAAAAAAAATAAGGCATTTTTAAAATTCGCGAACAACCTTAGTCTCGTCAAACAGGAGGTTGTTATAAAAGAAATTAAAATCAAATAAAATTACAACACCTTGTCAATAATTAATAAATACTTGTTTGTTTAGTTGTTCATGTTTAATAGTAGGTATTTCAGAAGGGTTATTCCACTGCGCTCCAGGAATGCGTAGCACTGCGCTCCAAATTTTTATTACCTATATTATTTAAAAAATTATAAGTACCAAAATCGTTCCCCTGCGCTCCAAAATGAAAGAAGTAGAGTCAGCATACAAGTCAAACTATAAATTGTTAAATTAAAATAAAGTGGTTCTCTAGAGAAGTTATGTCTTGAAATTGTTGGCTAATGGTGTCTACTACCCAGTTGAAGAATTAGCAGGGATAGCTGCAGTTATGTGCTTGTATTCTAGTTTTAAGAAAACTTTTCTAATCTGAAACTGATTTTTTTCGTTGTTTTTTTTTAGAAAAAAGTATTGTTAGACGTGACGTTGTGATTGTGACAAAATTAACATATTAGATATGTATTATTATATTCTATTTTAATGATATTTAATATACTTGCCTTAGGTTTCATGCTAAATTTATTTTTTTGCTAACTCTACTCAACATTTCTTGGAGCGCGGTGGAACTAAAATATCCCAATATTTTAATCGCTAAAAATTCTTGGAGCGCAGCGGAATCAATGTATGAACATCAAAATTATGAGAACAATGGATTTTGGAGCGCAGTGGAATAACCCTTTCAGAATATACCTCTTTCAAAAGCAGAATCGCCTGTTGCGTATGCGATAGGCAGTGTGACGCGATAACGCGATTACATCAGTGTGCGTGCGGGTTCATCGCCTGCTTAAACCCAGCGGCAAGATGGTTAATTCTAAAATAAACTACAAAAAATATTGATTCGTGTTAATCACAAGCATAGTTGTCTCCTTCGAGGATGCAAATCTGTATCTTGTATAGGTAATAATAAATTCTTTAAGTTTGTATATATTCCCAAAATAACAAAATATTACTGTATTTTTCGGCATGTAAATAAAACTAATAAATTATGCTCAATATTACAGATATGTTTGTTTGTTCAAACTACAATAACTTCAGAATTTGACTTCAGAAACTGCTCCATTTGTTTTCTATCCATATGCTTTTGAAATAAACTTCTGAATAGATAAAATTTTGTTTGTTATTTCTTCGGTTTTATTTGCTGTGCGTTGTGATCTATCACTTTTAATAATATTCATAATTCAGATCGATCATCCAGTTGATAGACTGTTATTCTGTTAATCAACCAATCACCCATTGCCGATTTGACAGCTTGTGTTGATTAACCTTCCAGAAACTTAATAAGATCACAGCAACGGCGCCCGCGAGCCGTCATCTTTATTCTTGCCATTACAAAGTTTACTGTAATGCACACAATTTTAAGCTTAAACTAAATGGAAAATTATT
Source organism: Hoplodrina blanda (assembly GCA_949316365.1). Lineage (NCBI taxonomy): Eukaryota > Metazoa > Arthropoda > Insecta > Lepidoptera > Noctuidae > Hoplodrina > Hoplodrina blanda. The sequence continues at coordinate 14,911,094 of OX438581.1, forward strand.
TACAGTGTTACAGCGAGAGATGACCCATCTTTATTACTTAAATATTTTATAAAGAAAATGTCGATTTTATTACAGCAATATTGGAACAAGAATTACGTGAAGAAAACAGTTCTTGGACTGCTATTTTCAGGTTCAATACATTGTTGCAATTTCCGATTCACTGAATATTTTTATTACGGATTCGTTCCACAAGAACTGAAAAGTACTTTCATTTTGTTATCGAGACGTCTAAACAAACAAATATATAAAATTAACGTGACTGTATCTAATGTCCAAAAATGACAGACCGACGGACGCAATGCATGTGATACTATGAGTCTGTGCTATGAGTAGGTATAGGTACCGGCACGAGTCGTGAGCACAAATTTCACTTGCGCATTTGTTAATTTTTTGGTCTCTTTGGCGGAATGAAGAAGGCGGGGGGCGCCGATCCTGCAGTCCGCTGCACGCGATTGGTTCGTCAATCGATGCTCATCGTCTATTGGACTATCGCCTGTTATTCGGCTGCGAAATCCTACAATCTGTGCTCACCACTCGTGCCGGCAATTATACCTAGGTACTACTTTACATAAAATTAAAAAATAAATTAAATTAATTTTTCTTTCGAAATTGCAAATGCATCCATCTCTCTAGGGCTTCCCAATTAGTGGGGCGCGCCTCCCTAGGGGGGCCTAGGGAGGCGCGCCCCACTAATTGGGAAGCCCTGGTTTATACTATACTTATCTAAAAACATATTCTTTTTAGATTTTTTTCTTGTCTCTTTGTTCCGGCTTGTCTCCGAAACGGTTGAACCGATTTTGACGGGACTTTCATTGGCATATAGCTGATGATTTAGAGAGTAACTTAGGTTAATTTATTTTAGAAAAAGAACTAAGTGGGTTCCGCGCGAAAAATAATATTCTCGCGGCCAAAGTCGCGGACAGAACCTAGCAGGACAATAAAGTTTGCATATCAAACAGTAAAAAAAAAAACAATTCAAAAAAAGAACGTCATGTTTTTTTTTTAATGTAGCTTGTATTTTATAAAGGCTAGACCTCATGGGACTGTATGTTCTTAAAAAGTCATATGGGTTTTTACAAAGTTGGCACGACGCTGTTCTCTAGGGAGTTTTTAAGTCGCAAACGTAAACATGATACCATGTTTCGCTTAATTTTACATTGAATAAAATGTTTTCGTTTGTAAGCATTTGTTTTAAACATTTTAATGTTACACCAGCTAAACATGGAAATACAGAATTTTGGCTCAATGAGGCTGTTTGACTTTTTGGTCTAGAATTACAAAATGTTAAAGTGTGTGCAAATTGTGTTAGTATGGAACAAATTATTACGCCGTTTTTAGTGTTCAAATATTTTGTGTAAAACTGTAAACTTCAACTGCCTCATATGTCTAGTGGTTGCAAAGCACTACTCCTGAGCATGAGGTAGGTCTTGGGTTCGATTCCCAGGTCGGGCAAAGTTTTATTGGGATTTTTCCATCAGGAATTTCACAGTAGCAGCCTCGGAGTCTGAATTTGTGCCCGGTTGATGGCAATAGGCTCGCCCCCTCTTACATGGGACTCAAACATAACTGGCGAAATGTGGGTGTACTAATGGGTACACCTCTACCTTACCCTTGGGTGTAACAGGCGTGATGTTATGTTATGAATATATACTTGTTCCTAACTCTGGAGTCGCTTACACAACTGAAGTTCAATACATTGTAACACTGCTCATTGATTTGTAAGTTTGTCTGTTAAAATGTAGCCCTGCTTCCTGTCTTATAGAAATAGTTTAACTATCGCATTAATATTGTAATAAATAGTTGTCTTAATGTGTCTTTGTCTAAAATGTGTCAGATTTAGTATCATGACCTATAGATACAATGTATTATTTGCTTTAAAATTAATATTAATCTGCCTTTTCCTAGCTATTTTGGGCTCGACTTCCAATCTAACTGGATGAAGATAAAAAGCTGTTTAAAAAAAAACTTTTCTACAATTTTTATTTATTCTGTTACAACCTGTATTGTCTTACTTATGAGCAAAGGTCTCCCTTAGCCTTCCGTTCATCCCTATGTGGTGCCTTCTCTGACCAATCTTTACTAATGTTGAAAAGCTAAAGAGTTTATTGTTTGAATAGATTTATCTTATAAGATTTGATTAAGTTCCTATTGCCACTTTTCGGCTCCATGATCAGACGAGCTCTGTGATATCATTATATTGCATTGTCATGCAAATTGCACATTTATGCAAAATTACAGCTCAATCGAACATCGGGAAGTGGCTCAAATTTAACTTATAAGATTTGCACCCACAGACACCGGGACAGGTGAAAGTAAATAAAAGATTGTAAAATAAATAATATTAATAATCTTTTTATGTTATGTTTTTTTCTTACTCTCTTTCTAAAAATATAACCGTCCGTATGCTGACCGACAAACGAAGCTCTAGTACCGCAGCAGTCCAACACCAAACAAATAAACTAAAAGAACCTTTAGAGATGCGCAAACAGTTGCCCATTGGAAAACAATCGTTCATTTATTTAAAGCAGGAATTTCTCATTTTGCACAGAGTACGTTTTGCTGAGAATTTCTAGCTCTTCAAAGGGATACCGCCGACTGGTTATATGGCTGTAAAATAATTTCTGAATTCCTCTAGTACGTTATAGTTAAAACATATGTAGGTTGGTACGTTATGTTGGTATATTTATAGTACCAGTTTAACCTGTTATTAAAAAATTAAAACTGGCAGTGCTTCTCATTTCCTCTCTGTCGCTTATAATACTGTGCGAGGGAAATGACATGATACATTTCTTTGTTTGCCATAAAATTTATAATTTGTCTCTGTAATGATGCAAAAATGTACAGGCTGAATAACACCAACTTACAAAACCGCATTACAATCTGTCATCAATTCATTTCCAATCAATCAATTCCAATCAATCTGCCTAACCTTTTCCCAATTATGTTGGGGTCGGCTTCCAGTCTAAGCAGATGCAGCTGAATCTACCAGTATTTTACATGGAGCGACTGCCTATCTGACCTCCACAACCCAGTAACAGGAAATACGAAACCCCTTGGTAAGACCTACAAAACTGTACTAAAATAAAGTCAAAATCATTTTAGTCAGTCATTTACGGACACTTTTAAATTGTCAAGAAGTTGAATCCTATCCTACTTCTTCTAATTATAAATGCGAAACGTTTATGAGAATAGATGGATGAATGTTTGTTACTCTTTCACGCATAAACGGCTGAACTGAATTAACTGAATTTAGGCACACATAAATATCTGGGTTAGCACAAGATATTTTTTATTCTATTTTGGTTTTCCTATGGATTCATTTAGGAATTTGCTTTAATCTGAAGTCTACGCAGATGAAATCGCGGGCAGAAGATAGCTAACACTTTATCACGGTACGAACTATTCCTAGAGCTTGCCTCGATACGAGGCTAGAACAAGAAAGTACATTAATAAGTACTAAGGTACAATATTTGATTTTATTTATTTTAAAGTATGTCATAGATTGCGCGGGCTCACACACTATTTCATGTTGGTTGAGTTGTTAAGAGTGGTCGTCTATAGTTCCAATATTTGTAAACACGTGAACACTATGTATATTTGAACTTTTTTACCTTAAATTCTTGATTTTTTTTTTTAATACTTTTTAAGTGTTATGATTTAGTAATTTCTATATAAGGTACATAGCATTCACGTGCCATATATATGATTCTGTATGCAAATATTGTAAACATTGATTTTAAAACAGTACGTATGGAGTTTCTTGCCCATTCTTCTCCATACAAAGCTACCTTTTGGAAGGGGCAACTAGATTCAATTCCTTTTTCTTTAGTACTTGACGTTCAAAAGTGCCTTATAATGGCCTAATTGAAATAAATGATTTGACTTTGACTTTGACTTTGACTTTGAATAACTGCCAAAAGTTTTGTCCACTATCAAAAGATTTACGTTCCAAACGAAAAGCCAGTGAAAACTAAATGGAACTAAACAATTTAAGGGCATCACACACTTGCACGCACGCCACTGCAGCGCACCGCAGTCCAGATTTACGATGACATTCACACAGCGGCCGGCAACACGGAACGGTTTACGACTCAACCCGTTTAAAAACGGTCATTACGCGAAATGTACATTACACAGTAAGTGATTTGAAAGGATAGGGGGTTGGTTTGTTCGGATAATTGCCGGAAGGTCAGCTGTTATTGTGTTGAGAGAGTTTTTTCTGGAAATCAATTTCCTTAGGTACTGCGTAAGTAATCGCGGTACCGGGCTTATATGTATTATGTGTGCTGGGCTCCAACTTATACTTGAATCGAAAAGTATATTTTTCTTTAGTTACACTAAAGAAAAACACTATGATTATTAGTATGTAAAACGACGCAACGGCAGCGCTGCGTCGACGCAACGGAGACGCAACGCACCGTGTGCTCGCGCTCTAAGTACGTCCTGTCAGCTCTCGTGGCCGGCTGTCAAGTATTTCAAATTTAGAATAGTATTTATCTCATAATTATTATATTAATACAAAATAAGTTTGGATATGGCTAAACCAGCCAGTCTCTACAGCAGTTACCAGTGAAATTCAAAATGTCTTAATTATTTTCGTATGATAATAAAAAAATAAGACGACAGTAACTAATTATTACAATCGTCAATATAACTCTGTAATCTTTGAATATCCTAAGGTAGGTAATATCACACAACAATTTTTTTTAAAAAAATCGCATCAAATTGCTAAAAAAACAAACGAAAATAACAATATTTTCAACACAGAAAAATCTCTACAAGTTTATTATAATATCAACAATTCCCAAGAAACGTTGTTTAACACTAGCATACGATATTTTTTGCGTGCGGCAACATGGATCGGTGTCGGCTTCGCGTCGATATGCATATTTCATTACGCGTTTACTTGGCATGTTTATTTTAGTATGCATTTTAACTCGCCTGCTTACGTGGCGTGGCGTGGCGTACTGTCAGTGAAAAAAATGTGAGGGTGTGGCAATAACATGTTGTAGATAAATGTTTCTTTCTGTAAATAATTCTTGCAAACATTGAGTATTGTTGATGAAAAAGAAAGTTATTGTGTAATCTAACGTGTAAATAATATAAAGAAAACGATTAGTGTAATTTAAATCCCCAGGAATTATCATTTAGGTATTCATATTTTTTATATTTTTGCAAAACCTGGACGTGGACCTTTGACAGTCGTTACGGGTCGTCAGAATCCCGAAAGTCGGACAACCAGTCCTACCTAGGCATATCGTAATACCTAGTCACTGGGTTGTGGAGGTCAGATAGGCAGTCGTTCCATGTAAAACACTGGTACTGCATCCGGTTAGACTGGAAGCTGACTCCAAAATATTTTATAAAAGCTGTAATATAATGACATGATAAAATCCGATAAAAAATCACACACAAAAAAATCTTAGAAAAAATAAATATTTTTTATTGCATACAACTTCTGCACTGTACTCCAAATCATAATTATCAATACTGCTAATGGAAGTTGCTAACATCAAAAATATTTTTATTTTTACACTTAACCTAATAAAACTAAACAAAATATCATTTCCATCCCAATCAACTGTCAAACAAAAGAGATGTGGCAGAAACAAAACACACAAACATAATTTGGGGCGCACACTGAAGACAAGACTTGTACCTAACGCAAATATTTAGTCGGCGTAAATCTTGGTCTGTATTTGAACTTATGATCGTCGCGTCTTCTTGTAATAATAAATTAACGATTCTCCGCGCACTTGCGTTCACTCTCTTTTGTTTTAGGCTGGTGAATATTAAAATTAATTTGAGAGGATGAAATATAGCTGTGATTTTAGAGGCGATTGAGTTATAATCATTTTGCAGATAAAAAAAATGACAGTGGTTTCCATCAGAGATCTTATTGACAGGTTTTACCTTGTGAATCTTGTTTATACATCTTTTGTATTATGAAAAGTACACGGCTGTGCCGATTACTACCTTGTACTCAAGACTAAACAGGTGAACAAGCAAAGTAAAAAAAATTAAGTCCTACAATACCTAAAGGAACTTTCGAACGTCATATACAGAAAAAAAAATTATCTGATTACCCTTTTATCAAAAGGTAATTTCATAACATAACATAGCATCACGCCTGTAATCCCCGAAAGGTTAGGCAGAGGTGTACCCATTATTAAACCCACATTTTTTCAGTTATGTTTAAGTCCCATGTAATAGGGGGCGAGCCTATTGCCATCAACCGATCACAAATCCAGACTCCGAGGCTGCTACTGAGAAATTCGTAATGGAAAAACCCAATAAATTAACATGGTAATTTCATAAGGACACGAATGAGCAAGAAATACCATACTTACTCTTTAAAAAAAGAAAATGTGGTACTATATTTTTACAGGTAGATTAATTAAATGATTACTTGAACGTAAAGACGATAAAATCACTATAAATACTACAATAAGTACAAAGGACAACACTTTTCGTGTTGACAGCTAAAATAATTATATTTTTACTATTGTAATCGTAGACGATCATTTCAAGCCTCCAAAAGCTCTGTAACTAAGTTGGAAGCTTAATTTGTTATTCCAGTTGATATATTACGGACGACAGAACGGAAAGACTGCGGCATCTTATGCGGTTGTGATAAGAGCGATTTTACAACGAAAACCCAAGTAACACAGACATGCTGAATAAAGTTTGAGTAATAGCAATTCGCAAATGTTTACAGCTATAAGCTACATAATGTGTGAGTAAATGGCTATTGAAACAGCCAAATTCTGAATAATATTCTCTTTCGGCCTTTATAATTCTTTAAGCTTAGTAAAAGTTGTGTTAAGTTGACTATTTTTCTTAAAGCTTAGTAATGACTTCTATACCGCGTATAACACAGATGTTATTAAGCCTAAAGCATTACAGATGACTTTTATTTGAAAAAGAGTGCTTGGGACAGCATTTATCTGTATAATAGTACAAGTAGCTGAATAAACGTAGTTAACTAATACCATTATACAAACTTTACTCAGCTTATTGCTTATGAAACCACTAAATACTATAAAATAGTGTCCTAACCACCTGTCTTCTGAATATTGGTGTAGTTAATTTCTATTAAAAAGCTTGATTTTGAATAACCACTTTTATTTTGTCTATAAGTCACATAAGGTTCCACATTTCATTAATTATTCAGCTACTGTATAAAAGTGTTTTCTAGGTTCTTTATACAGCTTATTTCGGTATAATGGAAATAAAGTCATAGTTTATAGCCAACTAACACAGATGGAAGCTGAATGATGTATTCTTATTCCACAATTACTTGTAAAAGTATCAATTTTTAACAAGTTATACAAAGTTTTTCTGGGTAGTAATTGAATAAGGGACGTTTTAAATCATTGTTGTGTCGTTGCGTATTGTTGTACCGCAAGTTTGTTGTGAACAGTTTGATAAAAATGGAAAGTAAATCATGGAAATCTAGGAGAAGAACTGGAGGAATTCGTCGTAAATGTATTAAAGAGTATATGAAGTTGAATAATACAGTTTTAGAGACAAATACGAATGCACAAACGAATCAAATATGTACGAGAACAAGCTTAGTCATACGCTGAGTCAAGTCCGAACAGATCCAGTTTAACAGAGTTCCGTACCTTCAAATATAGTTGATATTGATTTTGTACGAAATTCAGAAGACGATGGTTCCGCATCTAGTGAAGATGAATTAAATGTGAATTTCATTGAATTTAAAAATATAACCTTTTACTGTAAAATTAAAAAAATGGGTTCTTAGTAAAAATAAAGATAGTAAAGATAGGGTTGATATTTTTTTAATAATTTGTTGTGTATATTTTATTTAAGTACCTACCTATAATAATTCACTACGTATCTACATACTATACCTATTATAATACGTACAGTCAAATACAGCAATTAGCTGACCCCCTTTGCATAAATGGTTGGGATTTTTAAGAATACAAATCGATAGAATATAATACTTTTATATTTTATTTAAATACATAGATTAAATCTACCCAAATCTAGAAAAACATTAAAATCGTACGATTTGTTAGTAAAAAAAATCTCAGCAATTTGAGCAAATGGGGGATCAGCTGCATTGATTTAACTTAGGTACATGCTACAAAAAAAAATTGTATTATTTGCATTAATAATTATGTGGACTCTATAGAACTGCTGATTGATTTGTAAGTATCAATTTTCCTGAGAAATTGGGTCGACTGCATATTATTTTGAACCCTAATTAGCTGTATTATCAATCATATTTAGTAACTTATTCGAGTGTTATTCAGATATTGGTACTACCAGATCAGAATTTCTCAAATAAAAGCTTAATAAATAGAAAAGCGTAACTTTTATTCAGAGTTGTGCTGAAAAATAGCTGCGTGGAGAGTTTCTATCCAGTTTATAATGAATCGCCATTAAAACTTATTTTTAATTAACTATTGAATCATTATGTATATCAAATGCCTAATTTTAGTAGTTCATTACAGTTAAAATTCAATTTAAATTTATTTTTGAATGATATGCATTAGCTGCTTTATCCTAATTATTTTTTTCACTTCTAAGAGTCGTTATTTATGTCTTATTTACCATCACTAAACTTGATTACCTACGCGGCGCGTGAAAAATATTGCGATAATTCATATGCTATTCACGATAAAACTACTTGCGCAGTAATATTAACGTGTATCATGGCTATAATACATAATAACATTTACTTTCCGTTTCTCAGTTTCACCGTGCTTGATTTTATTTAATGAAACTAAACTATGAAGCGTCAAAAAAAAGACACATTGCAAGATTAAACACCACTTTTTTTCTACTTTACAACTTAACTCTTAATTCCGTTTGAAAAGTATTACGCAAATGTACTTAATTCTTAATAATTTCTGAATATCGGTATCTACATGCATTTTTGTCTGAATAAATGCTGATGCTGAGCTTTTTTTCAGATGTTACTAAGCTATTTCCCAGACATTACGTCGCTGTTATACAGACTCAAGCATTTAAAAATGTGCCCAAATTGCTTGAATAACAACTGAATAGACGTTTACTCAGACATTATCCCGACATAGTTTCAGCTTATAGTTTCGCTGATCGCTATTACTCAAATTTTATTCAGCATGCCTGTGTTACTTGGGAAAGTATAATCTGATGTGCTGGCGACTGTACAGTAAAACTTTATTACCTTTACCTAGTTAACAACATTGACACGTCCTATTTACCTATACTAAGCAACCTATTCGGTAAAAGAAAATTAATGGCCCAAGAACGGTGTTAGGTCGTCTCGCTTGCCATTTGTGCATGAGTAATTGCAGGCGTAATAACACAGGACAAAGGTTTTACCCCAACAACCGACTTTTGATGTTTATTGCGAGTCAGGCCTTTACCAACTTAATTGCTTTTGTCTAAGTATCTTTTAGTACAGTCGAACAAACCATTTGATATACAGGCAGCAACTTGCTACTACTTTTTAACAATGTTTCAAGTGTGTCAATTCTTTTAAATCACTCTTATTTGGTTTCAAAATGATTAGACCCCACAAGCTTAGTTGCTGATATAGTTAGGGTTGCCAACTCTTTGTCGGTCAAATATAGTAGTTCTAAAATTATTACCCATAATAAATTAATGGTAAAAAATCTTTTTAAAACAAGCTTTTTTAGTATGATGTTACTAACTTTATCGTTTTCTACTCTTCAAGCCCTTTCATTTGATACCCATATCAAGGAGATTGATACAAAATATGTAATCCGCCATCTTGGAACGGCGGCTATATTAAATTTTTTACATTACTGAGTATTGCTCATTGTATTGTCACCAGAAGTAAAGGTGTATGCAAAATTTCAGCTCAATCGGATACCAACAAATAGTCGAAAAATGGTTTGCAAATTTTGAAAGGACAACTTACATACGAACAGTGCAAGCTAAATAAAAGCTTGTAAAAATATAGTAGGTAAGGAAAAAAAAAAATATACATATTTCTTAATTAAAGAATATTTTTTTGCTACTTTTAGCCTTGACTAATAATATTAATTAATTATGTAGGTTGTACAAAAACACGAAGTCGAGAGCGCGATAATAGAAATTGCCAGTCTGTCAAACTATCTATTGAACGTAACTGTCAACTTGACGTCATTCCAGAATCGTTAATTAAGAAATAAATATTGATTTTTCGTTTTACGCTTAGACATTTTGAATCGAATATTATTGATTAAAAGTTTGATGCCAAAATATAGTAGTTTCGCCTACTATATCTTTTTTCAAAAATATAGTAGGCGGGGGCTTTAATATAGTAGGATACTACTTATATTATATAGTAGGGTTGGCAACCCTAGATATAGTCCAGCGAATTAGCAAGTTGAAGTAGCAGTGGGCAGGCCACATAGTACGCAGAACTGATGGCCGATGGGGCCGTAAAGTTTTCGAATAGAGACCACGCTCCGGCAAGCGTAGCATAGGGACCCGACAAGGTGCACTGACAATCTGAGAAAGACCACAGGATCGCGCTGTATGCAAGCCGCTTCGAACCGTTCCTATTGGAAATTTATAGGGGATTAATATGTCCCTGACTGCCTCGTTGGTCTAGTCTAGTGGTTAGTGACCCTGACTGCTAAGCCGGAGGTAGTGGGTTCGATTCCCACTCAGGACAAACTTTGTGTGATGAGCATAATTGTTGGTTCTGTGTCTGGGTGTAATTTTATCTATAATATGTATATACACACATCAAAAGTGTCTAGGGATCAACATCCCTAACATTTGTTAGGGATGTTGATCCCTAGACACTTTTGATGTGTATATTTATAAATTACATAAGTATGTATATCAGTTGTCTGGTTACCATAACACAAGCTCTGCTTAGCTTGGGATCAGATGGCCGTGTGTGAGTTGTCCCAAGATATTTATTTATTTATTATTTATAGTGGACATCCTACGGCTGATTTGATGATGATGACAAGCATAAAAAGTGAACACGAAATAACAATCAATGGAAAAGTAGCAGAAGACAAAATTCTTGTTGTCTGTAGACCAAGTAGCTTATCCGACTGTACCTACACGTTCAGGTAAACTGTCGTAAATGTTGGTTTTGTTTGGAATGGATAATTAATTAGTTTGGTTTCTTGTTTTCAAGTTAATCGAAATTAGAGCAAGTTATAGGAATCTTAGGCTTCTAAAGTTGGATCCCTGAGGCGAACAGGTGTGTTGGATTTATAAGAAGAGTTTTTAGATGAGAATATGTAGGTGTTGTAGGAACTTCGTCTTGTTCAACCATATCGAACCTTATTCAATTATTTTAGTACTATGAGATAAACTTTGTTTAAATGGTTGCCGAAACATGATTTACAATATACCTTATTTATCATTATCATTTCATTCGATATTCAAAATAATAAGTAAGTAGGTATACTTTTTATTCCGGTTACAGGGGGCTTATTAGACAAAGTAACAATTTCAAAACGATAACGAAGTTAGAAAAGACTAAAATGTATGGGATTGACATATTAAGCCGCGTTAAGTCACGTGGACATGAAGCAAGACATGACAAGCAAGTCAGAGACTATGACGAATTTAGATATCGTTTCGCTACGAAGCGATGTTACTTTGTCTAAGGAGCCAGTACCCTACAATCTACTTTAGTTTACTACATTAATAAATGTAAAAGTTTGAATAAAAAAAGGTTTGTTACTTAATTAATCACGCCAAAACGGCTAAACGGATCTGGATGAAATTTGGCAAAGAAATGGGTTATAGTCCGGAATAGGCAACAGGTTATTTTTATCTCGGATAAATAAACGGCTCCCGTGCGATCATATACTAACTATAACACAGACAAAGTCGCGGGCGGAAGCAAGTATAGTTATAATCATAATAGCAAAAGGTTCATTTACTCACTGACTGAACACGATATCTCGAAAACTACTTGACCTATGAAGCTGAAATTTGGCACGTGAGTGTAGTATAGGTAGAAGACGTCAGCCAAGATCGAATTTTGTGATAAGACCGAATGAACGAGGTCTTTGACTCGACACGGACGCAGTCGCAGGTATACACTAGTAATGAATAATAATAAAATACATATCTAACATGCATCATCATCAAAACAGCCGTAGGACGTCTTCTGCTGAACATAGACCTCCACTACAGATTTCCAACAGGATCGGTTTGAAGCGGCTTGCATCCAGCGCGATCCCACGGTCCTCATCAGATCATCTGTCTACTGTAGGTGGACGTCCTACGCTGCGCTTTCCGGCTTGCTTATCTAACACTAGCTGACCCGCCACGACTTCGTTCGCGTGGTATCCTACCCCTACCCCTATCCAACCGATACCCACACCTCTACACTACCGATACCCTACCCAAACCTTACTCTACCCCTTCCCTACCCAAACCCTACACTACCCCTACCCTACCCTACCCTACCCTACCAATACCCTACCACTACCCTACCGTACCCTACCCTACCCTACTCCTACCCTACCTCTAACTTCCCTAAAAAAAAAAAAATCCTATGTCCGTCTCCTGGTTCTAAGCTACCTCCCCACCAATTTTCAGCCAAATCGGTTCTGTCGTTCTTGAGTTATAAATAGTGTAACTAACACGACTTTCTTTTGTATATTATAGATTAACTGTATTTGTTTCAATAAAACAATGACGTCATAAACCAAATCCATTACATCCATGAAAAACATAAAAAAAAGTTAATGCGGTCGTTTAAAAAAACGCGTCGACAAATCGTCCATATGCCCCAACTCTAATACAGATTACGACTTAAGACGTAAGATTTGAATGGATATTCCGTTTTACGCACACCGCACGTCGCGCGTACAAATATGAATAAGAATGTACTGAGACTTCTTATTTTCTAGATACGGTTTTATTTCCATTATATTCAAGTGAGCGATATCACGAATGATCTTTATTGCGTGTCACTGAATATTACTTGTGTTCAGGTGGCGGAATGACAACAAAGTATATGTGACGTGGGACAATTTGTTGCGAAGTAGATAGGTACGATTTTGATGGAAGACACGAGACGTTTGCGTTTTGCGATATTCGTTTATGTCCTTGTAAATATATTATATTTTATTTTTTTTATCTTCAGTGCTTATGCGGTGTTTCTCCTCAGACCATGGCCCACCTATTATCTTGCGCCATATGCCCTTTTTTTTAGGTGGTAAAAATCATCAAATGACTCCTTCCGCCCGGACTGTCAGACTTTTACTGACTAAAAAACCACCCTGTTCCTTCTGTTGCCCTTTACGTTCCGAGGCCACGGTATCCTGTTAAGACGTCCCGCAACCCCGGCAGGCGTTTGGCCCCTATTGGGACCCCGTCCCTGTGCTGACAGCTCTTTGCGGCGCGCGCGAACAGAACGCGCCGTCGACCCGGGCATGGTCCTTGATCGGACGGCGAGCTACCCATTACTCGCCGTCCGCAAGCCCGCGCCTACGGTGGCCGGATGTCGCCTCGCGACGTCCGACGCTCCATATGCCCTGTCACCTGCACACGTGAGGACCTAATGACTGCGTCAGCGGATGGTGTTGTCGTAGATGAATACTGAGCCGAATAAAAAAAATTACAAAATAATATTCCTTAGTATCTACACACATCAAAAGTGTCTAGGGATCAACATCCCTAATCAATGTTAGGGATGTTGATCCCTAGACACTTTTGATGTGTATATTTTCGCCATAGATACGCAAAATACAATATTAAAGTGTGTTATTTTCATAAATAAAAAACCCAGACTGACTATAACTTTTTTCATAGTTGTCAATGACACTCATGTCTTTCCCATCTCAGAAATGTAAAAGTGTCAAAATTCATTTAATAAAGCAACAAAACCAATAAAAATGTAACATTTTAGACAATAATCGTGAACAGTTGACGTTTTTACGCGTAATACTGCGTTTTAACGTTGCAACGTAAACGTTGACGTGGACTTTTATTCCGCCATTGTCATTTTATGTGACAGTAGAAATGTTAGGAGTAATTGCAGCGCAGTTATGTGCAACAGCGTTTGTTGTGTTGCCTTATTAGTGGCTGTTGCTTGTAAGCATTAATGTTAAAGGTCAAACATTTATGTTTATGACTCTTTACAGTTCTTTCTTCATGATGATACATCTTTTTTTTGTTGAAGTATTTGGGCCCCCAGTAGGCCGCCATACCTACTGCTGCGTCGAGAGACGTTGCTCAAGTCGTCAAGTGTGCAGGTAAACGGGCAATTGAGGCACTACAGCTTAGTGGAACATATAGTCTGATCAGGAGTGTCGCTATTCACTGAGTGTCGAAAGGGTCTATAATGAGAGAATGCCCTATTTCGCCAAATTATGTTTACAGCGGCCTATTTGGGTGCGCAGTCGATTCAGTGCCTTCCAATAGACCACTGAAGTTCACGACCGACTAGTTACAATTAAACGTAACTTTGCCGCAGTAACACCTCATAAGTTGGTGGTCTCCTTGTCCCCAAAACTATTAGGGTTATTTAAGACTATACACGTAAGCATTACCGCAAATATGAACAGAACTATTTCTCGAAAAGGTCTCAATCAATCAAGTTAGTAGTTTGCTCACGAAACTCCCCAACTTTCCATGAACTCAGCTATTATTTTGTATTTCAATACCAACCCACACGTTACATAAACTTCATGCATTAATAAAATACAAAAATATTATTTTCCATTTATCTGTCGTCCGAATATTATATGAAGCGCGAACATGAAAAGTAAAAAAAGTCTTAAAATTATTTTGCATTTTATTTCGATCTAAAAAATAAACTAAGTGCTTGTAAAACGTCAGACATTTTAAAAGTAATGTCCACATTTTTATTGCGTCAATATCAATTTATGACATAAACGATCTGTCAATTAATCATAGAACTAAGATTTTCTATTCATTCGTTTTATTTGACGCTGTAAAAACGACAGTTGAATGAAGTACCTATCAATTTATTACACAACTAGCTTATACCAGCGACTATATACGTCCGCATTAATCGGCGGCTTTTTTTTGCGTGGAACCCTAATTCTGTTTCTAAAATGAAAGTTGATTACTCCATATAACATCAGCTATATACCAACGAAGTATTTAGTTCCATTAGGTAGGTGGCCATTCTGATAGCTACGCCAGAAGCGTCGCATAGGTCGTCAACGTGCAGGTGGTCGTCCACATTTTATCACTCCAACAAATAAGACTTAAGTCTGATCAAGAGCTCCGCACTCTCTCTGGGTGTCGGACAGGTCTGTAAACCCTAATTTACTAAATTATCTTCTACAGCGGCCCATTTGGGTACAAAGTCGATTCAGTAACTGTCTCAAGGCCACTGCAAGTCACGCCTAGGAAGCAAGTGTCCTTAGAACGAAGATGAAAGCTGGCGATGGTGGGAGTGTGACAAGAAGTAAATGAAACGGATTTTTAACATTTTGAACGCCATTGTCACATAATAATATATGTGACAAACGAAATCTGTCCCTGAACGCCAACGTCACAAATATATGACAAAATCACGTCGCACCATGATCCATGGGGACCATGGGGACCCATGGGGATTTCATAATAATGAAATAAACAATTTAATCAAGTTTTGGAATCCCTATTCTTTATGAAGGTCATTTGACAGAAAAAGTGACCTGGCGTCAGGGGTACGGCGATACGTTTATACTCTGGCGTTCAAAAGGTTAAGGTTCTTTGCCAAATATGGATAATACCAGCACATTATTGTCTCAATGCAGGGCAAAGGCCTCTTCTCATATAGGCACGAGCATTAATCACCATACCTACTGCCTTCGGGACATTAGCACAAGAGCAAGCTAGACAGACAGGTATATAGCTAGACAAATAGAAATCTCTTTCAAAATAAACCACAGAAACAAAACAAAACTCATTCCAAAAAAAACAATGAATCATTTTATTTCACACTCGTCTCCAGTAGGCGTATACCACATGTCCCAGTTGTTCTACTAACTTTCTGTTAAACTATAAAGTGAAACAATGTACGTATTTACACAGAACCGTCGATATTAAATGCCGTTATGAAATACGATGATTTATGGTACTGGTTCTATGACTGTGACACTTTTAGAATCGTATTATAATGTTTGTGAGCTAACTATAGAAGAACTCATTTGAAATGGTACAGAGGATTTTAATTCGGGGTGAAAGGGATATCATAACGAAAATTGTAAGTATGTGCTAGACGTCAGTTTGCAGACTTCGTCACTCCATCTTGGCCCAGTGTGCTCAAAACAACAGTCGTGGATTATGGATGTCGCGTATGCTCCAGCGATCCCCAGCGGAAGTGTGGAAATATAATACCGGGGTAGTTTTTGGTCAGGAAGAGTCTGATAGACCCCATGCCCCCCCTCCCATGGCGAGGGCATCTATGGGGATTTTCCAGAGATTTTTAGAAAAATCTGTGCTCAAAACTTCTGTTACTTTAAAATAAGTATATATTTCTGACCATAAGATGATACATAGCATACGGAAATACCACACATTCAAACAAAACGACAAAACCAATAAAAAGAAAACAGAGCAACATTATTCCTTTATTACAAATCGATCCATTTTAAACAGTGGCTAGTTATATTTTAATTGCTACTCAGTCAGACGAGTGGGCATTAATAAAATCATTTTAGATTACACTGACTGATTCATGTTTAGTCTACGGCTGAGAGGATAAAGGGCTGTGTCTAAAACTGTTTGAGGCGGCCATCATTGTGTATATCGATTTTAATGTTTGTGTTATTGAGTTTTGATTTTCATGTGTTGGTAGCATGGCTCTGATACAGCAAATAGTTTGCCATTTAAGCATGGGCTTTAAGTGGTGTGCGATAAAATATTTTTTCAAATGACAAGATAATAAAGGTGATGGCTCGCGAGCGTCGCGTTGGCTGCTTACGTTTGAATCTTTTGAGATCGTAATATATTGAATACATTGAGAACCTACATGGATGCTTACCTAGCCCTTTCTACAAGAATAAAAAGTAACCGGGATTTAGTAAAAACAGAATTGAAAGGAGTATCCGTGGAATATCTTGCTCGTTCTTCTCCATAGAGACTTTTGGAACGAAAAATTAGATTTTCTGGCTGACTGACAGACTCTTTGACCATTCGAATGTGACTGTACATGCTTTGACTTCTGACTTTTGACATTTGATTATATTTAATTAAAACTACCTACTTATAAACCTACGTAATGAACTTCTACGAATCGACGAAAACATTTAAAACATTATGAGAGTATTCTTCTAGGGATTGACTAAAACAAAATAACAGTCATTTTGAGCCTTATTATTTAGGTTTTAAGGGTGAAATTGGTCATCCATCAACGTTAACCGTAGTAAAAAATAATCAATGTCTTAAACTTTTCTTTCAGAAATCCTTATGCAAACCAAAGCCCATTTTTCAGGTGATAATTAAATACAATGAGCTTTACATTCTCAGTAAGGTCCAATATCATTAATTGGAACATTAAATAAATACATTGAAATAAATCACGTAGGTACCTACTCCAGGCAAATCTTTGTTCTGTTCGCGTCGATAAAAAATTCCTTCTCTGGGATTACACGTGCTTCAAAGCTAACGAAGATAATTTACCCTTTATACCTATGCAAACCAAGAAATATGGTGTACAACAAGCCTTTATGTAAAAGCGTTTATGTATAAAAAATTCTATACTTATTACCTAAAATATAATACAAGACATAACGACAAACACATCGATTAAGATATAATGTAGCTTCCTATTAGCGAAAGAATTTCCAGAATCTGACCGAAAGATAAGCGCATTCAAATAAAGAAAAAAAGCTTTTTTACAAAAAAGATAACCGCCTTCAAAACTACAAAATAAAAATAACTTTAGTTTTGGAAGTCGGCGGCTTCGGTTTTGTTTTTTGTTATGTAGGTAAGTATTGCCACCGACTTCCAAAACTAAAGTTATTTTTATTTTGTAGTTTTGAAGGCGGTTATCTTTTTTGTAAAAAAGCTTTTTATTTTTCACTTTTTAGTGCTTGTGTATGAATGTTTGAAATTCTTACAAAAAGCCCTTTCAAACAATACCTTACACGATATATTTAGTTTTGGAAACTGGTAGGAGGGGGTTGATGTACCCCCCCCCCTTTTTCCTTCAGTCAGTCATCGACTACACGTATAAACAAAGCAATTTCACTTGTTACGATATTGCTGCTGTGATTCTGTGAGGAGTTCCATTCCATATCTCCGAAGTTCATCATCAGATATTGAAATGATGACAATGGGACCACACGGGAAGCACTAGCTTTCAAATAAAAAAAGAATCATGAAAATCGATTCACCCAGTCGCAAGTAAGGAGCTAACAAACATAAAAAAAAAACAGACGAATTGATAACCTCCTCCTTTTTTTGAAGTCGGTTAAAAACTATTCAGCTCTATAACATTAGAACAGATTACATAATGAATTAGATGTCATTGTTGTTTGTAAGTATTTACAGATGAAGTACGCCTCAATTATGCAGACTAATACACTGGCGATTGGTTAGTAACCCATGCATAACCAATGACTACTAAATAACCCAGCATTCAGCAATTAATTCCCCACACTTCCGATTCTGCAAAGTCGTAAACCAAAATTGTAAATCAATCAGCAGAGGGCTTTAGCTAAATATTTAGTTTTAAACACACATGTTCCAATGAGGAAACGTTGAACTGACATTAAATATTAACGTCCTTTCGTACAACTTAATGCAGTAAGATGTCGATTGCTTTTTGCTTTCATTTTTATTATCCAACATTTTTTTTCTGTTTCATTCTTTATTTCTTTTATCTTTCTATTTGTCTGTATCTTTTTCTTTCTGTTTTTCTATTTTCTTTCCATCTTCTTTTTTTATATCTAGCTATATTTCTTACTTCTCATCTTTATTCTTTTTTTTTTCTTTTTTTTTCTTTCCATCTACCCGTCTTTCTTTAATTCTATCTGAATATGTTGCCTTTGCATAATTTGAATAAAGGACCAACTAACATTAGATAAAGGTGTGTTCTTGAATGCAGTACATAATGAACTAATTTGTCTCGGCATAATGGACCCAAATCTTGCCCCGGATGCCAAATGGGGCTATAATGGCGTAGATTATGTTAACGTAAGGAGACTTGGGAACGTGTGAGGCAAGGTAGACGCTCATTTTAGGTGCAAGAGATGAATCAGTTTTCTGTTGGCTAGGCATAAATGCAGGACCATTAGGAAAATGTTTTAGGGTGTCTTTTTAGCACTAAAAAGTTGAAAGAGATGCTCTTTTTTTTAAGCATAACGGTGTACCCGTGTAATAGAGGGCGAGCCTCGTTGCCATCAACCGGGAACAAATCCAAACTCCGAGGCTGCTTCTGAGAAATTCTTGATGGTCTTAAGGTTTTTAAGTACCTATTTTATATTGACATTATGAGTTTATGTTGGACGTCACAGACAGCGGTGACGGTAAACACCGTGAGGAAACCTGGACTATTCAATATAAGTCTAAAATTGCCAATCAGCCTTGAAAAAGCGTGGTGATCAATGCTCGTGCCTTGTCTGTATGAAGAGGCGTTTGTCCAGCTGTGGGGTAGTAACAGGCTGGTATAATGAATATTCTCTTTTTTATTCAACCAAGTTTACGTACTTGTAGAATAATTAACTCACAAACAATAACACACCAATATTACAAAGCAAAAGAAACGTTAACATTTTGTTTTACGAAAAAAAAAAGCAACTGGAATAGAGCAAAGCGCTCATTAACCCCTAGCTTGCAGGGCAAGCAGTCGAGCCTCCTCAATGGAGGGGTAAAGAGGCAAGAGGTAGCGAAAATATTACGCTAACCAACCCAGTTGCATTGTGTTTTTGTGTGCACTTTTGAGGGTTAACTTGTGGAGTTCGCTGTCGTGAATCATTGTTTGTTGAATTTTAATAAAGGACGGGTTAAAAATATTTAGTTGTTTTAGTTGTTGTTGTTTGTGTTATGTATTATGTTTGTCTTATGCTTCAGACATAAGTCTGAAGCAGAAAATTCGCCTGTAACAATTTTTTGGAACGAAGTTTTAACGAGGCTTGCAGTAGGTGTTAACTGGCAGAAATCGTCACGTAAGGAAAAAAAGTTATGTTTATTTATTTAAATCATACGGGACTTCGTTTCTGACGGAAGTGTGACCGCACAATGTTTTTTAAAGAGGTAAAATTGTTTGTTTGTTTCTTAAGAGATAATCTCTGGAAGTACTGATCCAATTACAAAAAATCAGTCACTTAGAGAAAGCTACACACATACATAGTTGTGTTTCGTGGTACACTTGTCTTCTACGTGAACGAAGTCGCGGGCAGTAGTTTGTAATTAATACACGTAAACATTCAGTAGGTACACGATTTAAGGAAAATAAGCCAAGTCAAAATGTAAGAAAATGGTTTACTATGCACTGGTGGAGTCGAGATTATGGTATAGTATTCAACTGTGGGGAAATAGTTACAAGTATAACTCTGATAGAGCATTTGTGCTACAAATAAGAGCAATAAGAACAGACTATACTTCGCATTCCACAAATAGAATCCTGTCGGGAATATTTTAAGACCCTTTCTATACTCACGGTACCAAGCCTTTACATTTTAATGGTATTAACCACCCTAGCAAAATACATCAGTAAGTATGAAACCAACGACGAAAGACTTCGTACGGGAAAGCACACGGAATAAATACCTAAGACATAAAACGAACACCAAATTAAATATTGTAAGACATTGTGTACATTATCAAGCTGTTATACTATTTAATTGTTTACCTAAGGACTTAAAAGAACTTTTATACAAAACAAACATGTTTAAAAAAAAACTGAAGGATTTTTTTATTGGAGAGATTTTCTATTCTATTGATGAATTTCTCAGTGTGAATCCATAATTCATTATTATTGTTAGATGTTACAAAATTATTATTATTTTATTTTATTTTTTTGATGATGACATTTTGGACTAATTGTATTTGACTAGGTAAGGAATGATTGGTTGTATTGTTAATTGGTTTTAAGATTTTTATGTGTGTTGTAAGTGTAAGTAAGACATTCAGATACAATGTTAATTGTTTATTGAATAAATGAAATGAAATGAAATAAAGAAACAACAAATTTTCTTTTATAACTTACGAAAAATCCCTTCCACCTTTGTATATTAAGTAATATAACGTCAAATATCCCAAGTAAACAGTTACCTACATTATAACATACAAAGAAAACGCTACGCCCACAGAATAACTTGAAACACAAAACTTCGATACACACCACTAATTACTCCCACTCCAAAAACCAAGTTTTAACTAGCGAACGCCTTTGAAAGTGTCTGTCGGTCTAAAAAAAATATAAAGCTAAAATTCTAACCTCTTACAAAATTGTATGTGGAAAATTCTAGAAAATAAAATCAGGCTCGTTAACTAGAGGCAGCGAGGCGAGAACTAATGTACTGAATGGACTCTTAGGCTAGCGGGAGGGGGTGAGCAGAAATAGAGGTTCGAATGTGGAGGCCAAAGGACACGATGTAGTATTTTTTACTTGAATGTTTTTGTAATGAGTGCTTCTGGTTTTACAATGGTTGGAAGTAGAATTACGTTCCTTAGAAAAAGAAAGTTATATATGAATGGCTTATATCTTTAGTTTTTTTATTTGTTTTACACTTCTCTTCACCAAAAGAAGAAGCAAAAAATATAATTTGACCAGAATTTTGTAAAAGATTGATTGAATAAAAGAGCGCCTTTACCTACGTTTTGGAACGAGCAACTAGTTTTACTTTCTAAATATTTGACCGTATCCTTGACAATTCAAAAGTGCCGGTTTCATTGAAATAAATGCTTCTTCTTTGTGTTTGCAGTTTTTTAATGAATGAACGTCATATACATATATTTATGTTTTTTAATAGTCGTTTTAAGAAAACCTCAGAAGATTTTTCTTGATTTCAGGATTGGTTCCTTACTAAAAGTAGTTCATAATGATGAGTACAATGAACTCTTTTCAGGTCAGTATAAGCAAAAGCTACAGTCGCAATTTTTTGGTCTATATTCTTTTGATGCAACTGACCAACGCCACGTAAAATTCACTTCGTCCTTCATCGGCACTCATCGGGAATACTCGTAGCGCGTTACTGAAGCACGTAGGCTCTCGCAAACACGAATGCCCGTCATGGAATCAATTACGTTTATCAAATTGTCGTTGTATACCTTGACCTTTTGTGGATAGCCACACAGGTGACAGATAACCTTTTCTTTCTGTCAATTTCGTCGAATTACGAATGTGGGATGATTATTTATACAAGGCATTTGTGTCTGATTTAACGTCGAATTTATTTTGTTTTTGTATGGGTTGGCGTGATGGTTAAGACGCCTGATTCTTATGCATGAGGTTGCAGGTATACCAAGCATGTACCAATCAGATTTTCCCAATTATGAACTTTTTAAGTTTATCAAGGATATCCCTGACATCGATGAAGGAACACATCGTGAGAAATCCTGGACTTAGGCATAATAAATATCGCCAATCCGCCTTGATCTAGCGCGGTGATCATGCCTTCTCTATATCAGAAGACCTTTGTATGTTGACTAATGGACTTGTCATTCTTCATCCTTTAAAAATTGAGGCCGACAGGACAGTGCAGAATGAGTACGGAGGTTTCAAATTACACACTTCATTTTTCTTCTATGCATATTATTTTTATCTCATTTTTTTTCTCCTAAAAACCCTAAATCATGCGCGAGCGTCGACAGCCACCATTCATAATAAAATTTAATGCAAACAACTTTTGATGTACGACATCATAACTGAGATAGTTCAAATGCGTGTGTTAAGATTTATTCCCAGTTTTAACGTCTTGACCAACAGTTTACTGTTAGTCGGTAAATCAACTTTGTATCGCCTTTGTGATGCGGAGTTTTGTAACGTGTCCGTATGATGGGT
The DNA here is from genome assembly GCA_949316365.1 of Hoplodrina blanda. NCBI lineage: Eukaryota > Metazoa > Arthropoda > Insecta > Lepidoptera > Noctuidae > Hoplodrina > Hoplodrina blanda. The sequence goes on from OX438581.1 coordinate 14,934,015, forward strand.
AGTTCGAGATTGTTGTTTGAAGCTTGACAGCTGTTAAGTTTACGCTTTTAGTGTCAACTGGTGAGATGAGATATGGCTAAGCCATTTTTGTGGTGTGTGTAAACCGTAGTGTACTTTAAAACAGAGAGGGCAAGAGGGTATTTTTAAGAACGATTGCATTCTAATCTCTGTCTCGATCTGTCAAAAGTACCTTAAAACCTACATTTTTGTCATTCATTGGTACTGAGATGAGACTTGAGGGCTAGATTATGAAGGTTTAAATTAATGATACACTTTACTTATTAATTGTAATTAGATAAACTACGCAATACGATTATTCAAAACGAATTTCGACAAAAAAAATAATGCTTCGAAAAATAAAAAATATGCTTTCGTAACACTTTAAAAACTGAATAAAATATCACGAAATCGGCACATATTAAAAAATGTCAAAAAAATCCGGCAGTTACATTACTGTTTAAATTTCAACTGTGTCCATATAATTTATTGCTGTTACCTATAAAGTTTCTAGAATTACTAAAGTTGAAATAAATGTAAATTTTAGTTTATACGTGCACTGCTTTGCAGTATCTAACATTTAATGTGTCTCACCTCATTGCGATCTTAATTGAGAGTTATCTTATGAAGCTGTAAGCGAGTAGGGAATGTGAAGATGATGAATAAATGTCTTAGAGCAGTTTCAGCCTATGAGTATGTGAGTACTTGAGTAATATTAGTGAATAATAGTATTACTGAATTTATTCAAATTCTTAGTTTAAAAAAATATATGTTTGATGGGCAGTGTTCGTGATTAACAGTAATGTGATGTAGGCGAAAGGATTATGTAAGGATCGTAGCAGGTGGCGTTCTGTGGTTTCTGCCTACCCCAATCGTATAGTCTAAAAGCTCACCGTACTATTCTTTACACCAACTAAAACAACGTAATATTTCAATTTCATTTCAGTTTGCTCACCGTATTTTCTTTAGACATTTACATAAATAGTGTGGAGACAGATTTTCATAATAGCACCTTTTCGAGACAAAAGTTAAATGCAACTTTGTGAAAATTATTTATGGCACTGTCTTTTGTTTCAGGTAAAGGAATTTTGAGTTCGCCTTCACAAGGTTTCTGTGTACCTGGAATGTTGAAAACTGGATGAGGTTGGTACTGGAGTAGGTGAATATAACATAAAATTACGCCTGTAATCCCCGAAGGGTTAGGCAGAGAAATCCATTAGTACAACCACATTTCACCAGTTATGTTTAAGTCCAATGTAATAGGGGGCGAGGAGCCTACTGCCATCAACCGGGCCTCAACTTCGAGACTGCTACTAAGAAATTCCTGATGGAAAAACCCAATAACGCTTTGGCCGACCTGAGAATCGCACCCAAGATCGTATGCTCAGCAGTCCCGCTTTGCGACCATTAGACTGAGGAGGAAATCGAGGCTAGTATATTAATAGTGGGATTTAAAAATTACGATCAGAGATCATTTTCGTTATTTTATTCGCACTCTAAATCTTGGTTTAAATCTGTCAAATGAAATTGTACATTCTTCTTTTAACTTGTATAAGATAGGATACCTTCATAAGTACACATACTTTTTAAACATTTGAATAGCAAAAAGAAAAGCCAAGTACAGTTACCGGCACGTAAGTTGGCAAGAGTTTTTGTAGTGGGGGAAGTTTGCGCACGCACAATTTCATACATTTTTATATGCGCGAACTTCCCCCACTACGAAAATCTCTTGCCAAGTTACGTGCCGGTAACTGTACTCAAAGAACAATTTTTTTCCTAAGTACATAAATTCAATAGCAAACCGAGTGGTTTTGTTTGACAAAATCATTCGCCATTTGAATACGTAACGGCTTTCGCCTCCTACCAAACAAACCAACAAGTCAAACTTAATTTCCCTTCTACACACGCAGAGTTGTAAATTCTTATCCTGCATCACACAATCTAAGATCAAAACGTATAGCGAGATTTCTGTCTGAAACTTCCAGTGGCTTCGAGGTATCAGTCTGAAAAGTTAGACCTAACTTCAGTCCTAACCGCAGACTTATTCACCACTTGGAATCGTTCTCCCTCTGCGTTGCTAAAAGGTTGTCCATTATGTTGTACTGGTTTTTTGGCTAGATTTATTGATTTATTTATAACTAGTTTTTGTCCATAGCTTCGTCCGCGTATAAATCAAAGACCCTTTTAAAAATCCGTTCTAGGCTCACGTTTCTATGTATGAACTACCTACAGTACCCGGCGATAAATATTGCACATCGACCTTTATCGTACTTCGTATTTTATTCAAAGAATAAAAAGAATTATCAAAGGAAGCAAATCATAATTGTTTTAACAGCTCCTAATAGATACCGGACAGTTTGTATTTCGTGCGACAGAGATAACGCTCTACGAAGCCGAAATTAGCCGATTGTCTCTTTCCAAAGGTCGATGTGCAATATTTATCGCCGGGTACTGTACCTGTCAAATTCCAGAAGATGTCCAAGTATATAATACAAACAAATTCTAACTTAGACATAATTATTTAACGATACCTTGGGTGGTATTCAGGAAAAAAAAGCCTGACAATCATCTCTCAGTTAGGTACCTAATTTCTATTGTAATATCTTGGATGCCTCTCATTGTTTTTAATTTGTAATGTTATATTTTATTTTGTTATTGGTATATTGTTATTTAGACTTTCCTTAGTTAGCTTTGTTTGTTTTCTTTAGTCTTTTTATCTTTTTGTGAACCCAAAAATTGGTGTATACATAAGATATAATACATAACTATAAGTACTGCTGTACAGTACTAACAACGCTTGATGTATAAGCCGTAGGTGGGTGTACAGTGTACTTTATTGAATAAACAAATAACCTTTACCAAACAGAAGCACGCCACCCACGAAACAGCAAAATATCTTCAAGACGTCGATATCCATTAATTCGTACTTCAATAGAAACATAACAATACACTCCCACGTTACACCGTCACGTTGAGGTAAAGGCTGAAGACAGCTCTTTGACAAAACAACTGAAGATCTATACAAGGTAATGGTTGATGTATTTGAAAAGCACCCTTGTTGTGAGTCAGTAATGCTCATTTTCACTTACGGTAACTAAATATAATGTTGTTATAGAATGTATATCATATAAACATCTTCAATAGAAGGTACTAACGCACCTCAGCCACAATAAATCAAACAATTTAGACAAATTTGTCAGATTTTGACCTTTTTGGCAGGTTAAAACTGAGATTGTGATCGTTCCTAAATGTTAGTAGAATTATTGCCCCCTAATTCAGTAATAATGAAATCTATTTGATTTGGAATTATTTTTCTCTCGTAGTTATCATACGGCGGGTAGACCGTATGAATCATCCCCTCTATATTTATTCTTATTCCCGGTTAACACGCCGCGGGCCCACAGCGAGCTCGCCGCTAATAGTTCCGGGGATTCCATTTTGAATAAAAAGTCAGGCATATTTCTTTAGAAATGGTAACCCTATGCACACCTCCAAATATAATTCGTTTCCATGAAATTGTGAGATAAGGTTACATTCCCATTCCATCGAAGTTATTTACTATCTGACATTAACACCTACGATCTTCCGATATGTGCCAATTGAACTGAACAAAACAGTACTATTTATACAAAGGATTTGTCGAGACCCAATTCCGGTTAGTGAGCCAATAAAATCATTTGCATTGGAGTCAGGCAAAATAACAATTTGTCTATATCTGTTACGTAATCAGTTAGAACGATCTATGGTAATCTGGGATTTATTGGGATTTGTTCCTAGTACTCAATGATTCATGATTAGGTAGCAAAGTAAATTCTAGATAATAGACGTAAAAAGACTATAACGAAGCTAAAACTTACTACATAATTACGAGTATGTTCTTATCTTCATTGAATTGACTGCCTCGTTGGTCTAGTGGTTAGTGACCCTGACTGCAAAGCCGGAGGTAGTGGGTTCGATTCCCACCCAGGACTAACTTTGTGTGATGAGCATAATTATTATTGTTGGTTCTGTGTCTGGGTGTAATTTATCTATATTATGTATGTATTTATAAATTACATAAGTATGTATATCAGTTGTCTGGTTACTATAACACAAGCTCTGCTTAGCTTGGGATCAGATGGCCGTGTGTGAGTTGTCCCAAGATATTTTTTTTTTTTCCATTAACTAAAATTCATCAAAATCTAGTTAACTACACAACATATTAAGTAAAAACTTTCTAAATCTAGTCGCAATCTCATCTCAGCGTCAACAATGTCTAAAAATATTGGTAAATTAGAAGCATTTTTGACCGATTCAGAGCTGATTTTACAGTAGTCAGATAACTTTTATTCGAGGTATAAATATGACAGTTTGACATATTTTCTATACACAAGCTGTCAAACCGTCATATTAATCCCTCCAAAAAGAGGTATTTGACGATTGAAAGTTAGCCCTAAGACTGAGATTAGATTGCAACTCAATAAACATCCTGCTAGTTCAAGATATTCCAACCCGGAAAATTCTCTTTTATTTCTATTTCGAACAATAGCCTAAATAGGTAAAAGCACCTTCTCGGTAAAGCTCTCAAAATCCATATTCCGTGCACACCTTCACCTTCATTTCTGGCGCCAATATAGATTTATCGTTTATTTTGCTACGATATTCGGATCAAGGCGCTATGGAGGAATGTTTGGCCTAGGAATAAATCATGATGGCTCGACCTGGCTATTTTGACCTTTCAAGAGCTTAACTGAAGCGAGAATGCTGAAAACGTTGCGCAGAATTATTAATTGTTTTGTATAGATTCTTGTTTATCGGTTGGCCGAATTTGTTGTATTGTATAGCATCATTGGAATTAGAGTTTGTGTGTTTACTTCCAAATGTTACTGTCATATAAAAATAATACCAGCCTTTTATATTACCTGGCCCTTGTCTGTACTGGGAAAGATAAGTCCAGGTTTCCTCACTTCGTTTCCCTTCAAGAGATGTCAGTGATGTCCAAGATAAACTTAGTAAGTACCTATGAATTGAAAAACTTACATTGGTACTTGTCCAGTTTCGGAACTACAACCTCAAACATATAAGTAAGAGACAGGCGTCTTAAATACTGGGCCATGACAATATAATTACAGAACTTAATACATTTTTGTTTTGACTTTTTATAAGAAACTGTCATTTTATTTATAACGGCATTTTTAAAGTAACAACACCAATAATACAAAATATTTCACGCTCCATTTACCATACCAATATTATTTATAAGAAACATCATTAGCACTTACGTACACCCCCAAAAACACCCCACTTTCTTACAACCCACACGCTGTGCAACACATACCTACACTACACATCCTGTATACCCAATTTCCCTTGTCTCCTACCAACATATCAACAAGTATCTCAAACGGAACGTAAATAAAGATTTAGGAAACAACAAATATTATGCATTTAAGAATAAATCTCCTACTTTATTGGTTTTCGTACGCAATCTTACGTAACTTTCCGGGGAAGACTCTTAAATCGCTTTATTGGTAAATGGTAACATGTTTATTTACTTGTTTACTGTAGGTAGGGGTGTGTGTGTGTGCGTGTCGCTGTTAGTGTAGGAAATTGGTTTGTTTTGGATAAGATTCACTCTACAGTTCCCTTTTTAGGGGTGTGTTTATGTGTTGATAAAAATACACTCATAAGTGAACAGTTTTTCAGTTTTAAGCTGGTGGATGTGTAAGTGTAAGGCTGTACATTTCAAAATAGATAATGGTGCCGATTCCCTTGTTCACAAACTAGACAAAATTTAGAGAATTGACATCTCTTACTAACTTACAGCGAAAGAAAAGGACGGTGACATTTAAGAACTAAGTTAGAGATGTCAAATTAGTTTTGCCTTGAACTTTTCCGTATTTTTAATCTATACGTTTTAAGATGTCAACTATAATTGTATGGATGTGTCAGATTTACTAAATTTGACAGCTCTTATTTACATTAGTCTCTTCCTTGTTTTATTGGACAGAAAAAGATAGAAATAGTCTAATTTTAGTTTAGTTTGTGAACAAGGGAATCGGTACCATTATGAAACGATCGTCGACTTAATGTTCTCGTAAATGTTAAAATAGCGGGAATATGATATACTCTATAGACCTAGCTATTAGATATTAATCCTCAAGCATCATATAAAGTGAATATCGGATTACATTGTACTCTGTAATGTTAGATGTGTACCTTACCTATCTAAACCTAATCTCAATCTAACATAATCTAAGGATCCGAATACTTACAACCCATACTTAATATTGTAACTATAATAACTCTGTCTGTCTGTTACGCTACTTCACTACTGACACAGGCCAAAGTGTGAACAACAAAAAAGGACATAAGCTTTTTATTCAGCGCCCGCGTATGCGATAACCGACACTTATACAGACGAAGTCTCGGGCAAAAGCTAGTAAAAAAAAAATTCTTCGTCTGCGTAGAATTCAAAATTCCGCCAAACAGCTAAATTATTCCTCGGGAACACAAAAACGGTATGAAATCCTCTGTACTATTCCAGACTATGAACCTATCTCTGTGCCAAATTTTATCCAGATCCATTCAGCTGTTCTGGCGTAATTGAGTAACAAACACCTATCTATATAAACTTTCGCATTTTTAATAGCAGTAAGATGAAAATCGAGCCAAAAAAACCTCACTTAATTCAGTACATGTTTGATCCACCAAGGGATGAAATTTTCTTTTTTTTTAATTATAAAGATCCCGTCTAACTTGTAGAACACAAAGCTTGGCCGACCAGACAGTACATTATACTTAAGTACAGTTTACACCAAGTCTAATTATTAAACTTGACTGATGTTGGTAGGTAGTTGTGAGTACCTCGTGAGAAGTGACGTCACCGCTGTCACGCTTATGTGGAAACCGAGCACGGTTTCCACTTCGATGTTCCGCGACAGTTGTCTTGTACACACTTTGTTTGATGCGGGTAAGAGAGGGTTTAGACGGAAGACTTGTCGTGTGCGACTCGTCATCATATGCCTAGCCTTTTCTCAACTGTGGGGTCAGCTTCCAGCCTAGCTGGATGCAGCTGAATACCAGTATTTTACATTGTCGTTTTTTGTCCTGTGCTACGGAAAATTGAATGGTCAGACTTTTTGGAACGAAGATCGTTAACGCGGCTTGCGGTAAGAGTTAACTGGCAGAACTCGTCACGCAAGGAAAATGCATTATGTCCCCTCCAGGCGACCTTCTCTCTCTTTTTTTCCCTGTCTCTTTCTATTATATACGGGGGTCAGGAACTTGGACATCAGTGACATCAGAGAAGCAAAACATTGCAATAAAACCTGTACCTACTTAAAATAAAACAAATCAAAGAGTAATCAAACATTAAGGAGAAAAGTTTGGACACATCGATCGCACCGTCTGAACCCGCCGCTAACCAACACGCTGTCAAAGTTACCGACGGCCTCAAAACCTCGCACAAGTTCGCTTTGTTATTATTAAACGAACGATTCGTACTAGTACGATTATTATCTTTGGAAACTCTGCGGCATTAGCGGCTAAATCAAACGAAGCTAGATGGACTTAGATCATGATGTAATCACTGGACTAGATACAATGGAAGCTGTGAATTTAGGTTTGGACAACGCACAATGCATCTTAATTGTGTATAAATAAGGAACATTATTGTGAAGTTAAAGTATTTAGTGAGACTGGTAATTAGTGACGATACTTTAAACACATGATACCAATGTGACTTTTTCAATTCATATATACTTTCTAAAGTTTATCCTAGACATTACTGACATCATTCCGTGCCTCGGAAAGCACGTTAAGCTGTTGGTCCCGGCTGTCATACGTGGATCTGTGACAGTCGTTACGAATCGTCAGAAGCTTGAAAATCTGACAAGCAGTCTTACCTAGGGGTATCGTATTACCCAGTTACTGGGTTGTGGAGGTCAGATAGGCAGTCGCTCCATGTAAAATACTGGTACTCAGCTGCATCCGGGTAGACAGGAAGCCGACCCCAACATAGTTGGGAAAAGGCTAGGCAGATGATGACTTTACACACATGATAATAAACATGACAGTTTCTCAGTAAGTAACCCCGTAGTTTGGATTTGTGTCCGGTTGATGGCAATAGGCTCGCCCCCTATTCCATGCATTGAGTTATAATGTACTACGTACTAGAGAAGCTATCTCAAACAAAAGATGGGCGCACTTGATGACAGCGGGGCATGCGCGGGACAAGCGGGGGGGTGTTATGTTCTCATAGATAACAATCAATGCGTGCAGATGCGACATAATTTTATTATACTGCCTACTTGTGTACTTACTCAAAGAATAAATAAAAAAGTATTTATGCTGTATTAATATTTTAATTTCCTTTAAGTAATATAAGTTTAGTTAGTTTCTGCCGTTTTGTGAATAATTGAAGGTAACCACGTTTCTTCGCTGCGATTATTCTAAACATCCATGATTCTCTTGTTTCATGACACCGCCGAGGAAACCTTTAAATCCAAATAATAATAAAAAAATATTAATGTTATTGCATTAACATTATTATCGTGATTTAAAATTAATATTTTACTGCCCTTAATTATGTAAACTTATACGTCGATAGTGTCAAGTCTGCGCATACTAATGTTTTACTCTTTGACATTCACGTAAACATGGCCGCCGCGCCGCCGCGCCGCGGTGACGCGTTGCAATTGAAAAATTATAATTAAAAATTAAGCGTGTTTTAAACATAATTAATGAACTTACTGGTGAAAAGTCACTCCTTGACTTTTATTTATGTTTCTGGAGTTATTTGTACAGTATCTCAATACACACGAAGGCATAATATAAAAAAACAAAACTTCACTCAATTGTGTCACGTTGCAGCAAACGCTCGGCATAGACTAAGTGAGTTGGAGTGCACGCGCTCTAACTCGTGTTACAAACAATCGAGTTGAGGTGTCTTCTCTAGTACGTAGTACATTATAACTCAATGATTCCATGGGACTTAAACATAACTGACGAAATGTGGGTTTACTAATACCTCTGCCCAACCCTTCCAGGATTACAGGCGTGACGTTATGATAATAAAGAACTTTCCCAAAAAAATATTTTTATTTTTGCAAAGCACATGACCTCTCATACTTCTTTAATGGAAGAGGTAATATAGCTTGTTTGTAAGAGGTAATCTCTGAAAATACAGTTACACTGGTCAGATTACTATAAATATTTTACTAATATAAAGCTAGACTATTGCTAGGAAATTCTGCATCGAGATTGGCCATCATGACCAAAATTTGGTCCAGACAATATGATTATTACCATAAACCAGACACCTGGAAAATTATACAGACGTAACAACTATTTCATTACCTACTTTATAGGCTTCTCTACAAAATTTCTCAAATAAAACCAAAAATGGAATAAAGAATAAGCTATGATAATTTCGATTTAAATGATTACGAGCAAACTTATTCCCGACCTGGGATATTTTATTCGTATTTCAAGATGTTAAGAGCTAACTTTATGTATCTAGCGATTCTCAGGTATTTATTCATTTATATAAATAACGGGAATACTCGTTGCTTTGTCCGACAAACGATAGATTCCTTGGATTGCGAGCGATATAATTGTGGTGAACAAACCTGTGTAGGGTGACCATGTTTGAGAGCTTAAATAGGACGTTTCTATAGAATAATTGGGTTTAGTACTGCCAAAACCAACCAGCATATGTAATTTCTCCCATTTTTCGAAGTAATTATGATGATTTTGGTTCATCTAAAGTAACTTAAGGAGCCTCTGGAGTTCCCTTCAGCCCTTCGTACGTTCTCCAAAGGTCTGGGACCCAGGGTTCCAAAATATATAAAATAAAAATAAATAATAATAAAACTAGCCTATTTTTGTTCAACTGCAGGGCAAAAGCCTCTTCTCATACAGAGAAGGCACGAGCACACACCGCTTAGGGCGAACAGGCGATTCCAAAAAATTAATAAGTCCGGGTTTCCTCACGATGATTTCCTTTTGATTTGTTTGGATAGTTGCTGATTAATTTTAAATCTATTCTAAACTTAAATTTTTGGTATACATTGAACTGATGTTATAAACATATCAGGTCTATAGGCTTTGTTAATATTAGAAGCACTTTCCGAAAGTAACTTAATAAAATTCCACCAATAAAGATCTAACGGATTTAAGGGCCTTAACCTAGCTAATTCCTAAAAGCGTCAATTTTCCCTCAAACGTCTGACATAAAAGTTTAATTCCTTTGAAAGGTCCTCGACCTCTCGACCTACAGGAAAGCTATAACTTCTTTATGGGGGATTTACACGGGTCGATTTGCACCGTGCGGCTGGTCGCCTACCAAATCCATTCACAAAGCCGCATAGCTACCACATTAACACAGCTGACTGAAATCACAAACGATTAGTGCGCTGTAGCAGTAGATACATAAGTAGCTGGTGTGATAAACAAAAAATATTTTAACACACATGATTTAAAGCCCTAATTTAAAAGGCAAATTATTTGTTATGTCAAATCCATGCTGTTATAATATTCGATGACGTACAGTCGTGTGGTGGAAATCGACCCGTGTAAATCCCCTTCAGCAGTACTCATCTTGCAAATACTTACCTCTGAGTGCTTCTAATACTTACCATATTTTTGCACTATCTTCATAGACGCCATTTCCTACATATGAACAAGTTTATCGACGATACATTTCACGTTAAATTGATATCACCTTTGAACGGTGCGCTATGTAGGAATGGGATAATATTAGAAGTGAAGTTACAGGCAAATATTTTAGTATTAGATTAAGTGGTGGAGTTTGCTGATTGTTGGAATTCCGTGGACTACTCAATAAAATACCATATTAGACTCCAAAATATATTGTGCATCCGCACAGGCAAACGATCAGAAGTACAAGCACACAAGCATGTCATATGAATGTGACATCTGTCTAGAAAAACTTATTCTTTAACAGCAGAGTTTATACTGGGACACATATACGAACTCTATGATGTGAATTAGTATTAACACTGATAACCTGCCAAATGGATAATAATGGATGGGTCAAAGTATATGGAACAGCTGATTGTTTTTCAAATAACCATCGTAAAATTTCATCACTGGGAAGTCTAGAATCTTATACTATATATGGTAAAAGTTTTCGTTACGATGTTCCACCCAATGTAACCTGCAGGCAGTGCTATTCTGTAAAAAAAATCCCTAGGTGTATTTTGGTGAAGTGAGCTTAAGGTGAGCCGTGCCTATTGATGATAATAACAGCTTTGTTCACATAAATATACCGAGGAAGATTTTTGCAGAATAGACCTCCACTACAGGAATATGCCTTCTGCATACAATAAGTTGTTAAAGATAAAGATTTATTTATTTGCAGATTTGATTTGTTACATTGATTGTTTCTCTTTCTCTTGAAGAAAGTAATGGAAGAATTAAGTTCTTATATTTTCACCGTCGTCTATGAAATCATTATGTAAGTAAGTACCTATCAACCTTACATCAAAATTATTATGTCAATTTGCCATAATACCATACTTATTCTTGCTATATAAGAATGCAGTTCTGATGTACAGAATATCGAACAATTCTTGTATTTTATCAACGTTCACATTCTAATCTGTCAAAAAAATCTTCAGATTCGCTGTTTCAGAATTTTGACAAGTTTTTGACATTGATTGTCACTAAGATAAGATTACGACTAGATTTGGAACGTTTATAACAAACTTTTAAATTACGGGAATTCGCCTTTAGGTGTTTCGTTGGTCCAACCAAAATATTCAGCAAAATCTTTTTGGCAAAGTCCGGATAAAACCTGATATTGTAGCTACCCTAGCTCTAAGAATCCAGTCAACAATACCGCTGGTGTAGACATGCTCAAGAATTCTCCTTTAAGCTCCGTATAGCTAGTCGTAGAAACTAGTTTGGTCTTCAACGATACGATACATAACTATTGAGAAATATTTCAACAACGTTGTTAGTTCTCGTTTCAAAATTCTTGATGAATACATAGTTCTACTATTTCCGTGATAAATATACGCTGACTCTTGTGGTTATCTTTAGGGAAGGCCTAGGCAGTGGACGTTTTTCGGCTGTTATGATGTTGATAATAATGACAGTCTGACTTTTGATTCAATGCGCATCTTTCCGGAGGTGAAAGTAGTCATGAATATGAACAACTTTTATTACGGGACAAGAAATAAAAAATCCATACTTACTCTTTTAAATTAAATCTAAATATATAAAAGAGAGAGAGAGAGAGATGTATGAACGTAGATGAGTATGTAAGGATCGTAGCAGGTGGCGTTCTGTGGTTTCTGCCTACCCCCATTGGAAAAAGGCGTGAGTTTATGTATTTATGTATATAAAAGCGAAAGGTGACTCACTCACTCAATCATCACGAAATATAGAAAACCGCTTGACGTATAAAGATCAACTTTGCAAGGAGATAGTTTATAGTTAGTAGACTTCCGCTATAGGATTTTACAAAATTAACCCTCTTAAGGTGCTGATAAACTTGAGCATTCACTTGTAATAAGCATTCGTGCGAATGTTACATCACAGAAAAATACGAGAACATTTTAGCGAGCATTCTATCGAGCGTTCTGGCGAGCATTCTAGCGAGCATCGCTTCGAGCTTTTTGCCGAGCGACCGTCAAGTCTGACATCTTCGTGAAGAATATTTTTTGACGAGCATCGACTAGAGCGTTCACTAGAATGCTCAAGAAAATGTTCGTAGCAATGTTTGGCTCTATGCTTGGCTCGGCTCGTTGTTCAGTTCGACAAATATAAAAACGGCGAATGCTCGATGTTCTGTTACAAGTGAATGCTCAAGTCTATCAGCACCTTAAGGGGATTAAACGGGGTTCAAAAGTTTGTATGAAGAAATCAACTTTGATGCGGTCGAAGTCGCAAGCAAAAACTAGTTTTGTATACAGAACTAGCGACCCGCCCCGGCTTCGCACGGGTGCAATGTAAATACATAAACCTTCCTCTTGAATCACTCTATCTATTAAAAAAAAACCGCATCAAAATCCGTTGCGTAGTTTTAAAGATCTAAGCATATATAGGGACAGACAGACAGGGAAGCGACTTTGTTTTATACTATGTAGTGATTACACGTTAATACGATAATCTTGTTCAATGAAAAAAACATTTTCTTAGTTATGGTTGAAGATTCTAAATATTTTCTAAAAACTAATCGTGACCTTTAAAAGACTCTCAAGAGCCCTCGTCCAAGGAAAAATCTGTAATATTTAGGTACGCTACGCCTGTCTGACCTTTAAAAGCCTATTACATTATTATCGTTATTCAGATATTTTGTATCCAATATTATGTTGTTTTACATAATCTCCCGGAGTGGTAGTTGTCTAAAGTCTATAGGCTTTATAATCTATATTTATATTATAGTTTGCGAAGTTATCACGGCCATATAAATTGTTACATTGAAACCTTAAATTAATATTAGATACTAGCTTTTGCACGCGACTTCGTCCGCGTAAATGTCGGACCCGTTCATCCCCTTAGAGGGTAAATTTAAAAAAAATCCTTTCTTAGCGGATGCCTACGTCATATCATCTACCTGCATGCCAAATTTCACCCCGATCCGTCCAGTGGTTTGAGCTGTGCGTTGATAGATCACTATGTCAGTCACCTTTGAGTTATAATATATACACATCAAAAGTGTCTAGGGATCAAGATGTATTTGGTAATAATAATATATTAATCCCTAGACACTTTTGATGTGTGTATATTTAGATTACTTGATTTTAAACTTAAAGAAATAAGCGTTTAAAAATAATTGTTTGTGAATTAAACGCGTCACTTTGCTTTCACTTGCTGTCACTTTGACATAGCTGTCAGAATAGCCTTATTAGCCTTATGTCAGAATAAGGCTTTATTCTGACAGCTATGTCAAAGTGACAGCAGACCACTATGATTTCAAGAGTAAAATCTAATATCTGCTTCGTTGGCCTAGTGCTCGCAAAGCGCGACTGCTGAGCATAAGGTCGATTCCTAGGTCGGGCAAAGTGTTTTTGGGCTTTTCCATCAGGAATTTCTCAGAAGCAGCCTCAAAGTCTGGATTTGTGCCCGGTTGATAGCAATAGAATCGCCCCCTATTACATGGGACATAATAACTGGCGAAATGTGGGTGTACTAAATGGTACACCTCAGCCTAACTCTTCGAGGATTACAGGCGTGAAGTGAATGTTATGTTTTGTTATCGAATAACAATTTTTTTTATGGTTGTTTTGGATATTTTAAACGAAGAAAAAAACACATGGTCTCCTATGAAAGGTAGTACCATGGCGACAAATGAAACCGTTTAAAAAGGATATTACGTAGCACACAAGAAAAAAAAAATAACGACTTCCTATTGTCTTTGATGATTTTTTCGACAAAATAATTTTTCCCCTAAAATAGAACAGCCCTATTCATGTCATGTCAAATACATACCGTCTTTGATGTAAACACAATATAATGTCATTTTCAGCATCCATATTTTCGAGAGAAACGTGATATGAAAACAATCTGGCTTCAAAACCAACCAGAAATGTTCTACCATTTTGCTTTCAGTGATATTCAGTTTGAATTTTATACAACAACTAGCTTTTGGCCGCGACTACGTCCGTGTGGAACTTGTTTATATCGTACTTGCATACAATACTTCCACCCCCCTTTTCACCGCCTTAGGGGGTGATTTCCGGGATAAAAACTATTCTATGTCCTTCCTCGGATCTTAAACTATCTCCATGCCAAATTTAATCAAAATCGATTCAGCGGTTTAAGCGTCAAGTGGTAACAAACCTGCCGGGGTTGCGGGACGTCTTAACAGGATACCGTGGCCCCGGAACGTAAAGGGCAACAGAAGGAACAGGGTGGTTTTTTAGTCAGTAAAAGTCTGACAGTCCCTTCCGCCCCACCCAGGACGGAAGGACTCATTTGATGATTTTTACCAACTCAAAAAAAAAAGTGGTAACAAACAGACAGACAGACACACTTTCGCATTTGTAATATTAGTATGGATTATTTATGTAAATGATAGTCTGAGATGAAAATTATACGACCTACCGGTGTATTCTGTAAAATATCCCTCAGTGAATTTGGCTGCCTCGTTGGTCTAGTGGTTAGTGACCCTGACTGCAAAGCCAGAGGTAGTGGGTTCGATTCCCACCCAGGATAAACTTTGTGTGATGAGCATAATTGTTGGTTCTGTGTCTGGGTGTAATTTATCAATCAATACATATAATAAAACTGTAGAAAAGTCGTTTTTGTACATCAAATAAAAATTAAAAAAAAATAGCCAGGGTGTTAAAGGACAACCAATAGAACCCATTTCCACCATTTTTAGAATTTTTGTCTGTTTGTCTGTTTGTCTGTTTGTCTGTTTGTCTGTTTGTCTGTTTATATGTTCGGGCATCACGTAAAATGTACGAAAGCAATGTAAATAACTTTTATACACAACGATTGAGCGTAACTTGGAGTAACATTTAGTTTTTGTTTCATTGCAATCGGTTCAGTCTATCAAAAGATATTTGAATTTAAAGTTTTCTAGAAGTAAAATTAAGGTTATGTGCACTTGGTCTCACAACTTCACGTAACTTTTATACACAACAATATGTGCGTAAATTGGAGTAACATTAAGTTTTTTGTTTCATCGAAATCAGTTCACACCTTATAAAAAAATGAAAATTAATAAAATTGCAATAATGTTTCCGAAGTAAAATATTAAAACAGCGCCATCTATCGAACTTAGACTGGACTTTAACTAGAGATCAACTGCGTGCAGTATTGAATAATAGATATTCGAATGATGGCGTGCTGCGTGTGACGTCATTTTCTGAATCGCGGCCTTGAAAGAATGACCTTCGCCCATGTCTGCCGACATCTTTGAGTTTTGTAGGCGTCTTTAAAGTTCTGTCTTTAAAAAGGTCTTGCTTGACTTGATAGTATCGTAAATTGTTCGTTAATTCGTTTTATCTTTCAAAAAGTTTTGGTAAGATTTGGTCGTCATTTTGAAGTGCGAAGTAATTAATAACTTGCAATTTGATTCAAGTAGTTTTATTTACTTCGTAGTTTGAAATTTCAACCGACTTCAAAAAGAAGGAGGTTCTCAATTCGGCGCGTATGTTTTTTTTTGTATGTATGTTACCTAATTACTCAGCCAATTATGAATAGATTTGGATGATTCTTTTTTTGTTTGAAAGAGTATTCTTCTGAATAGGTCGCATAGAAATATTGTCATGATCTGATGATGAACTTCGGAGGTATGGAATGGAACTCCTTATAGGATCACAGCAGCAATATCGTAACACGTGAAATTGCTTTGTTTATACGTGTAGTCGATGACTGACTGAAGGAAAAGGGGGAGGGGGTACGTCAACCCCCCTCCTACCACTTTCCAAAATTAAATATATCGTGTGAGGTATTGTTTGAAAGGGCTTTTTGTAAGGATTTCAAACGTTTATACACAAGCACTAATAAGTGAGCGAGTGCGAGTGTGCGTGTTCTCCTCGGAAATTTATGTCCTCCCAAACTTTCTCAACGCACTCCGCTCAAAGTCACAAATCTGCAGCAAAACATAATCGTAGCTGAAATATTAACCGGTTGCGGCGCCGGTGATATAGTTTTTATACCAAGAATACCTATAATTCCTAACAACTTTCCTTTCTCTTTCAAACGAGTGCAATTCCCAGTTAGTCTCTGTTATGCCATGACGATTAAAAAAGCTCAGGGCCAGACATTATCCGTTGCGGGAGTGGACCTAAGTATTGGATGCTTTTCCCATGGTCAACTATACGTAGCTCTTTCACGCATCAACAACCCCAATAACCTTTTTGGGTACGCTCCAGATGGTTCCACAGCTAATGTTGCTTATAAAGAAGCACTAGCATTAATAAAAAAAAATGATTTGTATCGGTATCCTCCAACAGCGCTTCGAACTAAAAAATACATTGTTAAGTTCCGACATCCACGCGAACGAAGTCGCGGGCACAGCTAGTCTATAATATGTATGTATTTATAAATTATTTATGTATGTATATCAGTTGTCTGGTTACCATAACACAAGCTCTGCTTAGCTTGGGATCAGATGGCCGTGTGTGAGTTGTCCCAAGATATTTTTTTTTTTTTTTTTTATGTAACTCGCTTCCGCCCGCGACTTCGTCTGCGTCAAAAGTAATGTATTATCCCACCGGAACCGTACATTTTTTCGGGATAACATTATATTAATTATATAAGTCTTATACGTAGAATTAAATTGACGTCTAACAATATTCATATTAACAAAAATAAACTATAAAAAAAAATTTGCAGATCTATACAGGTATACAGTTTCCTGAAATTCGCTCAAATAAAATACCTAAATTAAACATTACATAAAATACAAGTTATAAATTTTTCGATCAATAAAATTTTAAGGTAGGTTGGTGCTGTAATAGCCTGTTAAATGCAATAATTTGATCCAATCATAAAGTTAGTAACTTTATTGCTTCAATTTATTGCCCAAAGCCAATTAAATTTCCCTGCCTTGATGGGCTCTAATACCCGCCACATACAGTTGTGAACATCCTTAAATATATTATTGCCTACCTCCGGTTTCTCTATGTGAACTTAGTTACTATTAAGCATAATAGTTAATTTGCCAAATCAGTATGAACTTTATCGCTAATTCATCAAGTTTTGGGGTTTACCGAATTCTCGCAAAACTCACTTGTAATATTAGTTTAGTGCTTATTACTGAAAGTTAATTTAGTTAATTCTTAGTTTTTTAGTTATTTATGTTCACTAGTTCACGAAGCTTAAAGGAACATCTTTTTCTCATCATTGCGTTTTTTATTTTTATGGAACATCATGCTTGTAATTCCTGAAGGGTTAGGCAGAGGTGTATCCCTATACACCCATATTTCGCCGGTTATATTTTTAAGTCCCATGTAATAGGGGGCGAGCCTTTTGCCACCAATCGGGCACAAATCCAGACTCCAAGGCTACTACGGAAAAAAATCCTGATGGAAAAACCCAATAACACCACATGCTCAGCAGTCGCACTTTACGACCACTAGACCAACGAAGCAGGCTTAAAAAAGAACCCCGTAATAACCAAGAGTCACGCAAACTAAGTCGCGGGAATAAGCTAGTCTTCAATAAAAACACGACCAGACCGTAACTCAGACAGCGCTGACGTTAAGTCTGTTTTCTCAAATAATTAAACCTGTCCCTCGGGTAATACGACTTACACGACAACAAATTGTCAGAGACACAAAAAAATATTCCAGCAACAAAGGGCAACCCAACTCACGGCCTAACCCTAAATTTATAATTACAGACAAAAAGAAAACGGTCGAGTCATTAAGATGAGTACCCAGTTCAGCTAAAAATTCCAGCCCTAATTTCATTCCCTCGACAACCTATCTAAATACACCCCCAGATAACCCTCAAAGATAATATTTTTAATTTTGTTAACCCTTACCCAACCAATTTTGTCAAGGAAAAGAGTAAATAAGATGGATGCTGCATACGAATGAGGCTCCAGAGATTTGTGGTACGTTATACCCGTGGCTTGCATTCAAAGTGTTGAAAAAGACATTTTGTTATCTTGAAGGGTTGGCGTGTCATGGGACATGGTTTGATGTCTATGGGATGGGATTTCATTAGAATGTTGGAATATTTTTTTGGCTGGAGAGACAGATATTTAATGTGAAATGACGTCACAATAAAATATGGCTGTAAAATCTTATCATCAAGTAAAATTGGTCCACAGAGCATAAATATCGAGAAATTGGTCCCGTGGTCATAAGCGCGATTGCTGTGCGTGTCAAGGGTTCGATTTCCAGTTTTTTCCTTACCTTGTCAAACATAAAACAGTTATAAAAAAAAAATCTTCCTATGATTATACAGGGTCATTGAAAATTTACCAGAAACCTGAAAAGGGGTCATTGTACTCATCATTATGAACAACTTTAACTATGGGACCAACCCCCAAATCATCAAAAACAAATCAGCTGTTCCCTATACCATACCATACCATACCATACATAATTATATATTGATTAGCAATACATACTATCTCTTCACTTTTAAAATGAAAAGCAATTTTAGCTCTGTTAAAAAAAAATAGGTTTCCCAGCTAAAAACTACTTGGAAACTTTGCAATATCCTCAGAGGAAAACTTCTCTAGCAGAAATTAACTAACAGTTTTTAAGTATTAATTAGTTATTATAAACTTGCTTCTCGCTTGATTATTTCATACAGATTAGGTTGCCCATAGTGGTCGAAAGACCATAATTTTAAATTTGGAACATTATCATACGCACAAACGCATGATAGTGAGTGTAATATTTTTTTATCAATTTAATTTATTTCATATACATGTTATATTAAAAAAATATTAGCTTTCTGCAATTCTTCTCCATAATTATAAACTATAACTGTGTTTTTACTCCTCCATCTGAATAATTTTCATAAAAAAAGAGGTACAAAGGTTGCTTCACGTATTAATATACATATTCGAGGTCGTATTTACGGAAAAGCGAGCACGTCAATGTTGAATAAGTATTTCGACAAGTGAATGCCAACATTTCCTTCACCTTTCAAAACCTTCAAACATCAATGTATTTTCCAACTTTCTGAGCACATATCAAATGTGGAGACAGGCTCACATGAGAACAAGAGATGTCAACGCCAAACTCACAAAGAACTTTTCGATCGAAAAGGAAACCTTTTTATCAAAGACGGGACAGAAATGGAATTGATACGGCTAATTAAATTCATTACCAGGCTTTTAACATGAATAGTAGATAGGGAAGGTCGTCTCCATACAATGATCGAAAACAAAAATGTTTTAGGGCCGATTACACCAGCTAAGGTTAGGTTTTGGCTTCGATTTATTAAACTCAGAGTTAGCTGCTTACACTGGCTTATTAAACAAGCTGTAAAAAAATACTTACAACTTCGAGCAAATTAAAATATTTGCTAGAAAACGACTTTTTTGTAAAAATATGCATGTTTACTTATAGCATTTTTAACTGGTTTTCATAAAAAAATATTATGTCGATAAGTTGGAACTTACGACCTTAAAGTAAAAAATAGTGCTAAGAGATTGAATTTAAATAATCACGTGAGAAATATATCCTTGTATAAAATTCTAGTGATGTCGCTTACCACAGCTGAAAGCGCTTGCACTCTTGGGATTTTTAAATTGATCCCATAATTCTTACAACCTTTTGCTGACTACCCTCATTTTTCGAAGAAATACGTGGCAAACAGTATTAGGTTCCTTATTTTTGTTTTGTTCGACTTCTGTTAACCTGAAGGTTTGCTTCTGAATTTACGTGTATAGTGTGCTATGTTTAAAATTTTATTGCTTTTTAATAGCCTCCATGAATGAATGGATAGGTAGGTAGGTACGTTAGATCTCAGGTTCAGCAATTACCTAACTGGCTAGTCAATTATGCGACGCATACTGCTCATCAAACTAAGTAGCACTAAGCAAAAATTAGTACTGGGAAACAGATTTTATTTTTGGTGCAAAATCACTGTTTATCATCATTGTACTTTCGGAGACATGTAATAAGTACGGAGCTTGTGGAAGTATTAAAGTTAAGTTTAATCAATTAATTAATTATTCGTGAAATAAAAAACCCTAAAAAAAGTTGGAACTTTGACCTTCAATATCTTTATAACCAGACGGTTCCCAGGTATGGTCAAAAACATAAAAATGATCGCAAAAGCAGGATAAACATGTAGCTTTCGTCTTCGTAAAGTATCTTTTATACACCCGGTATATAAGAACCTCCTCCACCTCTCATGCATGAGGTTGTGGGTTCGAATCCAGGCAAGTACCAATGTGACTTTTTCAATTCATATGTACTTTCTTAAGTTTATCTTGGACATCACTGACATCGGTGAAGGAAAACATCGTGAGGAAACCTGGACTTGTAATTAATATAAGTCTGAAATCGCCAATCCGCCTTGAGCAAGCGTGGTGATCATGCTCATGCCTTCTCTGTATGAGAAGAGGCCTTTGCCCTACAGTGGGACAGTAATAGGCTGGTATTAATTTTATTATTATTTATGTAAGAAAAAGAATTAATGTAGGTATTTTTACCCTAACAAGATATTTTCCAAATATAACGAAAAAAAAAGAAGAAAGATTCAGATGCAAAAATTATGAAGACAGTCCTCTCCCTCCTTTTGCATAGATTTGCGACAGATAACAGGTCACAGCTTTCGGATGAATAGTTCCTGCATTACGCGGACGTGATCTGAATTTTTAACGAGTTCCGGGGTCCGAGGTTGAAAATCGGATGCTGGAAATTGTGTTAAAGACATATCTTCGGAGTTGCCATTGAGAAATATCTTGGTAAAAGGTACTGATGAAAAGCTTGTTTCTTGCCTTATTTTAGATCAACTGTTGACTGAAGATGTTATATTTTTGATCGGTTTTACACCATTGGTTAGCGAGAAAAGTCGATTAATAATGTTACTTAAAGTCTCATCTAAATGAATACGAAATAATGCAAACCATTATATTTCAGAATTCTAGGTGATAGCAAAAAGTTTATACATATTACTTATTATCTTAATTTTTTTCATCTATTACGTTGGTATTTCCTTTAATATTGTGCCCAATATTTATTAGGATTAAAACATCTGTAGTGTTAAGGGACTTTTATCGCTAACCGTACATAATATAGACCGTATAATTATATGAAAGGGAAGTAGATACCTGTGGGCAATTCTACTAACTTTTAGAAAAAATCGCAATTTAATCTCGTTCTCAATTTATTAAAAAATCTCTAATTTACCCACATTTCTAAACATTGATTGTCACTGAGATAAAATTGCGACTTTGTGCGATTTTGAAAGTTTTGATCAGTAAAATTGATCTTCAGAAACTTCAAGGCAGTATTTTAAAAATGTGTGTTGTATGGTACAGTTGATATCTACAAACGTACGGCGCCTCTCAAATACGGGACGTCGGCATACAGTTTAAAATTGGCCAAAAATGCATATTTTTCCTGCACATGGCCGTTCTGCTCTCTACAGCCATTCTACTCCCAATTTTGTTGTGTCAGAATGCTGCGACTGTGAGTGCCTCGAAAATATTCCAAATGATATTTTACTTGTAGTTCTGTTAACCGTTTTTAACATTTTTGACCAAACATTTTCGTATTCAGCTAAAGAATTTTCTGTCTTGTTGAAGTTTTGAACTCTTCTTTTCAGACAGAAATATAGCGAATTCTCGTTTCTGCTCTAGTTTGTTCAAAACTTAGGAAAGTTGCTTTAATTTCTGACATCGCAAAACTGTGTAGTATTTACAGTCCTGGAGTTCAACGGAAAATAATTAATTATGAGGGTTTGAAACGTTGAAGGTTTTCACGGCTGGGCGCAGACGTCCGGTTTCCTGATCAGGTTTCCGAATCAGGAAGCGTATATGTACATACACACATACATAAATTACACGTACATTTTTTTTTACATGAGTGTGTAAATAAAAAACAAACAACAACAACATAAATTACACATACATTTTTTTATGTATGTATGTGTATGTTTATACACGCTTCTTGATCCGGAAACCTGATCAGGAAACCGGACGTTTGCGCCCAGCCTAAAAAGTTGTGTGTTCAAAATTGGAACAAAAAATGACACTAAAATTAAATGATGGCCAGTATTTTGACTTCAAAACTGAATAAATAATTTTGTTACTTTTACTCATCATTAATTTGATGCCTTTATATGTAACCTTAACCTTACATGGAAAGACAGGGTGGGTTTATCATCAATATAAATATCATCAATCAATCTTACTACTATTATAAACGCGAAAGTTAGTTAAGATGGATGGATGGATGTTTGTTACTCTTTCATGTTTTAATAGCAGAACAGCATTAGCTTAAAGGCATATAATATAGATATTAGCTGCCTTAAGAGCCTGCGCGCACTAGCGATTTTTAATCGGGCGATAGTTAGATCGTTCTGGAATTCAGTATGAAGTTATATGACAGTGCGCGCATTTGACGATTAAAAGTTGTACGACCGAACTATCGAATCCGACTGCCCGATCCCTATTCGATCAAACTATTGAACGACTATCGGCCGATTGCATATGTGCATGAAGTTGTATGCGAGTGCGCGCATTACATTCAACTAAACTGTCGCTCGACTATCGACCGATCACACAGTCAGTATGACGCAGTATGTGTGTGCGCGCACTTGTGAGTCGATCCGATTCATAGCGCGGGAGATACGTAGGCGGAATTCAATCGTGTAGTGCGCGCACCACCACGAGACTGAACTATCGAGCGACAGTTTGAGCGTAATCGTTATACGATTGTGACTGAACTATCGGCCAACTTTAATCGCTAGTGCGCGCAGGCTCTTACACGACACGTGCTTTCATTCGCGATCTAACATGTTCGCGTTCGAACGCGGAAAACTTGCACGCGAAAACTTGGGTGATTGTTTTTATCCGTTTTGAAGCGTATTGACTATCTAGTTTAACACATAGGTATTTTTTTTCTCATTTGTGTTCTTTTGAAATTATTAAGGATTTTTGCTAAATTTTGAAGTCTACGCAGATGAAGTCGCGGTGAGAAACTTAGTCTATCGATTAAATGAACTAAAACAAACAATTACTTTTACAAATGTTTTACTTCACTAAAAATATAACAAACTACGTCAGCCATCAAAGTCTATAATGACAAGTAATCTCCAATAACAAATAAATCGTTTTCAGAAAATAACAGATTTATAACGTTTCGGGTCCGAAATTGAGCGGATATTGGTTAGCTTTGTGTGCTCAACAAACAGACGAGAGTCCATTTCTATAGGCTATGTTTGATAGACATTCATTACCCGCTAATGGTTTAGTTGGAAGGAAGTTTTGTTAGCAAGAACCAATATTTTGTTAATGTAAAAGGTTAGTACGATTTGGGGCGCTGATATAGAAAATAAATAAACCAGAATTTCCTTGCGTAATGGCTGTAATTACGGGCACAAATCACGTGATCCGATTACCACAATTTGAGTAAATATTTAAAAGACCTGGTTTTTACGTCAAACATTTTTGCAATAGCTCACTTTGATAACAAAATTACGTTTACACCTTTGTTTAATTAGCTGAACTCCTGATTAATACGTATAGTAGCGGTCATAAGTGGAGTAGCAATCTACAAAGCAAATCGATTGACACTTTGGTTAAACTTACGACCTTTCGACGTCGTGTGCGAATTTTGAGGTGTACGTAGGTACTGTGTTATTATGTTCAAAAGTGTCTTTTAATGGCCTAATTAAATAAATGATTTGACTTTGACTTTAACTTTGAATACATCACTTAAACACACAGATGTAGGTATGGCCTGTATGTACCCCGTGTTCACAGCAATTCAAACCTTAGCATGCTACTGCACTTATGACCGCTACTGTACATAACATCACGCCTGTAAACCCCGAAGGGTTAGGCAGAAATGTACCTATTAGTACACCCATATTTCGCCAGTTATGTTTAAGTCCCATGTAATAGGGAGCGAGCCTATTGCCATCAACCGGGCACAAATCCAGACTCCGAGGCTGCTCCT
This sequence comes from Hoplodrina blanda, assembly GCA_949316365.1. Lineage (NCBI taxonomy): Eukaryota > Metazoa > Arthropoda > Insecta > Lepidoptera > Noctuidae > Hoplodrina > Hoplodrina blanda. The sequence continues at coordinate 14,958,578 of OX438581.1, forward strand.
TAAAAAATTCCTACTCATGCTCTTTGCGGCTACTAGACCAACGAGGCAACAAGGCTACTGATTAATTTCTACTATAATTATACCTATCATTTGGTCTACCATACGTGCTTCTACACAATGACACTTTACTAAGACGGATTTTCTTCCGCGCACTGGATTTTTAACATCCATAATTGAAAATCCAGCGCGCGGAAGAGAATTCCGCGTTAGACAAGCGCCCGTACAAACAAATCCTAAGTGCTCGTCCGGACTGAAAGAGCGATCATCACAATCTACACACTTATTAAATTGATTAGTGATCCATCTTCCTAACATCGTTAACAGCATGGCGTCTTTTATAAGCATTAAAAGCTTGGCAATCGACTAATTAATATTATATTTGCTAAAAGCTACGTCAACATAAAATTGCCGCTAGGCACTTTTCGTTCGTCATGATGGCCCAGTGGACCAATATGACTTTTTCAATTCATGTGGACTTTCTAAGTTATCACTGACATCGGTGAAGGAAAACATCACGAGGAGACCTGGACTAATATTAATATCTAAGTCTGAAGTCACCAATCCGCCTTGAGCATGCGGTGTTCAATGCTCGTGCCTTCTCTGTATGAGAAGAGGCCTTTGCACTGCAGTGGGACAGTAATAGACTGGATTATTATTATTTAACTTTTCGTAGTAGATGTCTATTCTTAGGTAAGATTCAGACCAACCGGCTCGCATCGGGCCGGGCCGGACGGCATTTTACAATGCGGTAAAGAACATTGAAATGTATCAACAGTAATTATAGTTCATATTTGCATGCAACTTTACCTCCGTCGATCGCGTCCGTCGGAGCCGTACGGATGCGTACGGCTGCCGCGGCATGCGTACGGATGCGTACGGCTGCCACGGCATGCGTACGGATCCGTTCCGATGCGGTCCGATCCGAGCCGGTTGGTCTGAATCGTACCTAGCCAATAGTTAAGTTGTCTAATAAACAATAGATTAATTGGACAAGTAATTAGTTCGGATACTACGGTTAATCAATATTATATTGAGTAAAGGTAAAATTCCTTTTACCTGTGCTATATATAGCTTAGGACGGCAATTAGAGTCGACTCTGCTATCGCTTTATTATACAGGGTGTAACAAGATATATCACAGAGCCATTAATTACGCATACTCCCCAACAAGCTTTATTCCTCGCGCTCTAGGATAGTGCCGGTGACAATACTTGTCAAACTGTTGCTTTTCACTCTCGAACGTTACGGCGATTTACAATCATTATTGAATATTTTAACTGCACACTAACATCATAGTCGTAAAATACGGAATCAGTAATAAGTAAGTAAATAACTAGTGAATTAAATAATGTCACTGACCTAGGTATGCGATTCTGACATCCATAGATGTTGCTGACTTGATGGTGTCACCCGCACCATCATAGAACGTATGGAATATAAGTAGCGTTAGGCAACATTTTTTGCTGGGAAACAACTTTTGTTGTTTTGGTGTGATTTACTGTCGCATTAGGGTAAAACCTGTAAAGATAGTGTAAGTGTAGTGTAAGTATAAATAAATAAATAAATAAATCGCTGTTTATTAAAACACTGTGCTTATTGGTGCAAGCAACAGTTGATTTGCCATTGGGGTATTAAAAGTTAAGTTTGAAATTGGCGTTTTGATTCAATATAAAAAAAATTGAACTTGACCATCATTATTTATTTATTTAAACTTTATGCAACAAAAAAGTACAAAGGCGGACTTAGTGCCTTAGGCATTCTCTACCAGTCAACCAAAGGTGGTGAAGATATAACATGGCAGGTGCAAAAAAATTTCTTCGTAACCAGAAAATTCCCAGGTGTGGTATGAATAGAACATGTAACTTTGGCTTCGTTAAATATCTTTTTACCTCCTTTATATAAAAACTATAAAACCTGTGGAAATTGTTAAAAATAATAATAAGTTAAGGGAAAAATAATTCTTAATAGTTAGGTAAATAGTAGGTACATTTCTTTGTGTCCCTACGGACAATACAATCGTAATAAACTAGACAAAATCAAGTCCATTACAATCATAGACTTCATTTCAAATTCTGAACCAACCAATCCACATTCCCCAGAAATCCAACCAACCAAACAAATGGCCAATATATCTCAAATAACAAACGCAGTGAGCACACAAATCCTGCTGATTGGTGGCATGTTTGCCCACGTCCACAAACATATGTAGCTGTGTACAGTACCCAGCGCTGGGCAAACAGTTTGCGGTGCTTTGTCTTTGCTACTTTGTCAAGGAGCAGAATTTTAATGGTTTTTTTTTTTTCAGGATTTATTTTAATGTTAATAATCTCAGTTCTACGGTGATGTATGTAAAGAAAAAGGTCTTCATTTAAGAAAGAAACAATGGCAATAAGCTCGCCCTTTATTACATGGGACTTAAACATAACTGGCCAAATGTGAATTTACTAATGGGTACACCTCTGCCTAACGCTTCGGGATTACAGGCGTGATGTTATGAATATTTGCTTGTTTGTCATCTATGCGTTCTTAAACTATTGACTCGAATTTTCATGTCTATCTCAAAGAACACAAATATTTATCTCTAAATTAAATAAACGAAAATTAAATAAAACACAGTACATCAAAAAACTTTAAACAATCACAGAATTTAAACAAAACACTTTGAAATGTTATCCAATAAAGAGTTTCATAATGATATATGAACCAGCTACATCGAAACAGTCGACTCATGTATCGTAGTAACACAGCGGAAAAATCCTCCGGACGGCGACGTAACGAAGAGGAATCGCTTTCCATATCATAAATCAAAGCATATTGTATTACTGGACATGCGGCTGCTACCAGTGTGTTTTTGCCTTTTTTCGAGTGCGAGATTTTAGTTACGACCGTATTTGTTTTCAAACGGGGTTTCGTTTTAAAGATGATATTGCTTTTAAGAACATCGATTTGAGTAAATGAAAATGATTTTCTTATAATAAATTAAAGCATAATTATTGTATTACTGGACATGCGGCTGCTACCAGTGTGTTTTCGCCTTTTTTCGAGTGTGAGATTTTAGTTACGACCGTATTTGCTTTCAAAAGGGGTTTTGTTTTAAAAATTAAATTGTTAAAAAAGAACATGAATTAAAAACATCGATTTCAGTTAATGTTTATGACGTACAATTATGATATTTATAATTTGCCTTTGAATGCAAATGATGATACTAATATATCTTTTGTTTATTTACAGGTAAGATTCTCACAACCAGTTTTTTTCTGGATTACCTACCACTGATGTCTCAGTAAGTCTTATGTATCTTGCATATATACGTATTAAGTTTAAAATCAGTTACCTAATTTGTTTTCAAGATTTTGGACTTGAAAGTTCAGTCATTAAATTATTTTTATATTAATAATGTTCCTGAAAGGTTTTGGGGTGAATAAATAATTTTAATAATTTACTTTTGATTACTTTTTTGAGTTCCGTACCCAAAGGCTGTACTTTGGCTCCGCTGTCTCTCATAAGGCTATATATTTTGCACATTAATAAGTAGACATTTCAAATTTTTACAGAGTGTGCATTAACTATGACCGCTATATCTACAAATAATAAAAACAACATAGTTAAAAATTAAAAAAAGCCATTTTTGAAACTTTTTTTTTCTACACTATTTAAAAGAAAATGTAGTCTAATATTGTACGGAATCCTTCGTGAGTGAGTCATACGTTTACCTGCCGGGTATTTTTGGTGTTTCCCACAGACCTTAGGCAATCTAGACAGGACTTTTCTCATTCATTTTTTTTTGTGACTTATCTATATCTACCTACATAGCTGCTTCAACAGCCCAAAAAACTAATAATCGTTTATCATCATATCGTTATTTTATATGAAAATGATTTGTTATGAGTTATATTACTATATTGACTTGTCTAGACGGGATGTACTCGTAAATTGGCGCCAAAGGGAAGTCTGACATCTAGGCGGAAAGTGAAAAAAAATTGCTCGGAAGCTAATAATAGTTTTTTTTAGATATTTCACGCTTGCCCATAGTGATGACGTAAACAAGACGTCATTCTTTGGCAAATCTTGCAGTGAAAGGTATTATTGTGAATTTAGAGAGAGACAGAAGAGTAAGATAGAGGGAGAGAGATAACATGAATCGAATTGACTACAACTGTAGTAACATTTATGATGATTTTTTGCCAAAACTTACATAATAGCTGAGTTTATTTATTTGTTTTTAATTTGAACGCGGTAATCTCCGGAAATTCTTGTCCGATTCTGAAAATTCTTTCGTTAATAGGAAACTATGTTATCCCTTAGGTCTATAGACTATAGTTTATTTTGTTTAAATTAGAGATCCGTAAGAAAAATCACATAGGAAAGACTTAATAATATTAAGTATACACCTTAAAATTTTGTGATTTTGTTTAGTCTCCAGAATTACTGATCGGATCCTAAAACATAATTATTACACTAATAGGAAGCTATGTTATCTCTGAAAGCATTAAAAATCAAAGCTAGTGTACAAAAAAAAACCCGCAAAATTCTCGCCAGTAAAGGAATAGCAGACCAACAGTTGGGTTGTCACACATTTCCAATATTGCTGTGTTGTATCGTTTTGATGCTCAGCGTCGACGGCCATTTGTTATCGGCGAAGCTGCAAAGTCATACAGTGCGAGGCTCGTATGGGTTTTTCGCTTTTGGGACATTCTCCTGGTGAGTTTTAATTGGATCGCGTGTGAATGCATGGTAGCTGTAACTTTTAGGTGTAGTTTTTAAATGCAGAGAAAACCGCTGATGGGTTCCGTACATTAAAAAAAAACACGTTTCTTGTAAATAAAATAAAATTTAAATATTTGTTTTTAAAAGCTTTTATTTAAAATAAAATGCGGACGAAGTCACAGGCAAAAGATGTATGATGAATAAGATGGAATAAATGGTTGGTTGTCATAAAATTATTATGCGATTGCTCTATCATCCACTCACAGTATATATCTTTAATAAAAATATCTTGGATGTCATTAAACTAACTTTTAAATAAACTAATTTAAAAAATATTTTTATAAACAAGCTTTAATTATTGATTTAATTATTACAATATTGAGTATTGGACATTGTATTGTCATCAGAACTAAAGGTGTATGCAAAATTTCAGCTCAATCGGATACCCACAAGTGGTTGAAAAATGGGTTGCAAATTTTGAAAGGACAACTTACATACGAACAGTGCAAGCTAAATAAAAGCTTGTAAAAACATTCAACCTCTTATCAAAATTGACTTAAACATCACTAAAGCAATAACACCTAACTCGAAACATCAAACATTCCATTTTCAAAACATGATCATTCAAGTTTCGAATATAGTTTCGTTTTTTTTTTAAACTCAAATAGAGAATGATATTTATTTGTGCCGCCAATCATTAAGACGTTCGACCTCAAAGAAGTTTTATTGGTCGTTTCTGAGCTATTTGTTGCCCAATGATTTATTTTCGTCGGACGTACCGCCGTTTGAATTCGTACAGTTAAAATAATCGTATTGACGCCGTACAGATGGGTTGATGGCAGAAAAACACATGAAAATTATGTGATGAACCAATTTTGCGGTGAGTTTGAAGTGTGATTTTCGATTTCATGGGTAGTTACGAAAACGACTGAGTCATTTTTTTATTGGAGTTCTAAAAACAATTATTGCTACGGCTAATAAATAGGAGGTAATAAAATGTAGTCTGTTTTTTCTTTCTGCAAAGTAAATGCTTCTTTGCTTTTTTTCATTGCCTCAATATATTTAGCAGGGCGTAGAAAGTGGCAATCCATCTTGATTTTGAATTTAGTCTAATTTTATAATAGTTTCCACGTAACAAAAACTTTCAAATTTGGAATTCATCTCTCGGCTATCAAAAAGAAAAAAGGTTCCCTAACTTTATGAATGAATGTTCTAAGAAAAAAAATCAGTTACATTCGAATGTTATAAATAAAATAATAATGAATAAATACAAATAAAATTGTCTTTTATTCCGTAACCGATAAAATTATGCTTCAATTTTCTTAAACTTAGTATATTTATGTACCTAGTTTACGCTAATGATAAATTCTAGGAATCGCATGCGTCTTTTGTTTTGATTTGTTTGGACCCCTCCTGGGTTTGGCGACATGGTTGGCCCAGTGGCTAAGTGGAAGAAGGACACCCATCTCATCCCCTTAGGAGGTGAATATTGGACAATCCATTCTTAGCGGACATCACTAACTATAATCTACCTCCCTGCCAAATTTTATCTTTATACGTCAAGCGGTTTTTGATGTTTCGTGATAAATGAGTGTAACATACCCTTTCTATAGATTGGCACCATTCGCGTACGGAACCCTAAAAAGAAGATATAACAAGCCTATGTTACAAAATTCAAGTCCAAGCAAACCAACAGTTCCAAATAGCCTCCGCTAACCTCGTTCGACATTCAACAGACAGCCATTTTGACGTAGGAAAACTGAAACTATATGAAACCAGAACAAACTACTGAATAACAGATCACTGTGCCAGGTCTGTCATATGCGCTATTTTAATATTCTATGAAGTTTGACGCCGGTGCAGGCCAGTGGCGTAATACACAAGTCGTATGTCCAAGTCTACTGCAAATTATTGGTCATTATTATCTGTTGAGTGACTGAACTTTCTGGATGATTGAAGATCACTTCTGTTCACAGAATTTATGAGTTTAAAGTGGTTTTGTGTGATGTAATGGATGATTTGATCACCACTCCTGCGCAGTAGATTGTGTAAAGGCAATTTCTTTTATAACTTCTTTTTTACAATATTTACTTATCACATTTATCAGTATGATAGCAAAAAGCGCCCGTTAAATACATAATTTTGTACTATGTACAGTGAACCTTGTTCAGCAGTTTACTATAATATTGTCTTTCGACAAACCTTTGCAAACAAAAAACAAATTAATAAGTACTTATTAATAATAGTAGGTACACATTTTTTGCCTACTATTGCAAAAAAAAATATTCAAACTTGACAATTTATTTCTCGATAGTGACAACGCTGTAAAATCGAAATTCTCTGTAATTGTGTGCATGAACTTCAACGAACTTTTTTAAAATAAATAAAAACTCTATTCTTTTTTTAAATGTTTTTAAATAAATCCTCAAAGCTCCTCGTTTTATTTACACCGATATTGTGAAAGGACTGTCTGTTTGTACGGTCTCAGTGAAACGTGTTTTGATGTTTGTTCTGCGAATTTTGTTCTTTTTTTTGAATCCGTGATAGGTTTGTGTGAGAACCGTGCATGTAGCCGTTTTTTATTAGCACATAAAGGTACGTTTTTTCTTGGTATATAGGTATTATGTTTATGAAGGTTGGATTGTTGTAGGAATTTTACGTTTTTGTTGGTTTGCTTGTACGTAGTCGAAAAAGCGTGTAAAAAATAATTTAAATTTTGAGAGTACCTACCAATACATAGTAGCCAACATAGTCTACCGATTTGTTTCTCTTGAATACTAACTGTTGCACGCGACTTCGTCCGCGTGGAAGTGAAATATACCAGCTAGTGTAGCTTTGTTTTAGCGAAGTAATTTTTCTTTCTTATTGAAGTTCAAAATAGTTCAAAAAACCAACAAACTTTACTTACATCGTCATCATCATATTAGCCGAAAGATGCCCACTGTTGGACATAGACCTCTCCTAAAAAAGCTACAATGACATTTTAACAAAATTTACTAGCTATATACCGCGATTTTACCCGCGGTAAGTTACGTCTTTGCTTACTGCTCCGCTCCCATGAGTCGTGGCGTAGTAGTATAGATGGAATGGATGGATGGATGGATCATCATCATCATATCAGCGGTAGGACGTCCACTGTTGAACATAGGCCTCCCCTACAGACTTCCAATAGGACCGGTTGTAAGCGGCTTGCATCCACCGCGATCCCGCGCAATCTCGAATCATGACGTCATTCTATGCAAAATGCTAAAATAGGTTACTCAATCACGATTCCGTAACCGATTTCGTATCAAGACGTTTCATCCAGAATTTCAAACGACTATCTTCCTTTTCAAACGTACCTATAAAAGCCACACAAACAAACAGTACGTCAAACATCTAGTAAACAGTATTACCAGCCGTATCATCAAAGAACCAATAGGTACATCCTTTTCTATTCAAAAACCCTGTTTGGTACATATGATCTTCAAAGTGAAATAGTGTTCGGAATGAAGAGTAGGTTTTTACCACAGACTAATAAGTGTGTAGAAGTGACATTTATGTACTTGTAGAGGTATGAGGAACAGGGTGGAAAGTTTCTCACCCTCCATTGAAAAGGGAGTATCTTCTGATCAGTCTAAAGTCTTGAAAATTATTGAATCGATTTAAGATGACCCCGACTTAACAAAATGCCTGCTCGTGCCGGCTTTAGCAAGCAAGCATACAAGGCAAGTATTGCCAATATTTACATATTTCGACACTAAAACAAATCTTAAACATAGGTACATAATATCTATACTAATTTATAATAAAGCTGAAAAGATTTTTTATTTGTTTATTTAAAAACCTCTGGAAATACCAGTAGGATTGAAAATAATATGAATATGAATAAATTGTAAAGTTGTTTGGATTTTATTTTTAATTTGTAGCGGTGGACCCTGTCTATAAGTTTTTAACTCTATGTTAGTACCTACACGTTTCTTTGAAAAGGGTCCTGTTAAAGGAAATCTGGGATTAATATCTTAAAAGGTTTAAATAACGAAGGGTTAGGGTTGTTTTCATATTTGTAGGCTGTCTTGTTACCTTTGCCTATTTGAAATAAATCTGTCTCGGCCTCAGGGGGTGGAGATGTAAATAGAGTTCAGAAACTGTTTTTTGTTAAGAGCTTTATTTTTATGAGGTACTTTGAGATAATAGTGCTTGAGATATTGTGTCGTTTATTTATATGTACGTATTTTTGTGAATTACGTTTTTAAATCTATAAAAATAAAACATGATTATACATCATGATTTATGATGAAACATGATGATGAATATAAGTGAAAGACGATGAACAAGAGGTATTTATATGGCAGAGGTGAGTGGCAACGCAGAGAGGGGTCGCCCTAGGAAGACTTACACTGACTTTACTGGTGAGGTTCTTCAGAAAGATCAGGTGCGCAGTACTCGTAACCGGCGTGCTTGTATGACGAGATGTATGAACGTGGATGAGTCGAAAGTAGTAGTTCGCCGGGCCAGCTAGTATTGATATAAAAATAACAACATTTAAAAATACACTGCGTCATTGCAACGAACATTATTACCGTGGATCCAGTTCAAAAATCTAGAAACCCAGCAATGGAAAATCTAAATGTACACTTTTTGTAAACGTTTTTATTTAAATAAAATGAAAACTTTATGCAAAAGTATAAGTAACACCTACATAGTCAAAATTTATAAAAGAAAATTTTTCCGTGCAGGAACCGAACCAGAATCACGCAACACTGTACCAAACCCAACCACTACGCCAACCGTGTCATCAGACTAAAAAAAACTAAAAATAATGCACGTCCACACTTTCCTACAAAAGTTGAGCTTCTAAGGTAAAACTGTGTAAGTGCAAGTCGCTGATTAGTGTGTCTCGTCTCTTATCCCTCAAAGAGGGAGCCTCGACCGAAGAACCAGGTTACATTAAACCGCCTTGAAGAAGAACTTGTGTGAGGAGGCGGTGCAAGTTATATAGGTCATACATATCTATCCAATCTTGTCTATATTGGAGGAAAGTAAGATGCATCGTGATTTGATAAAAAAAAAGGTTACTTAGATGACAATAATAATATCAGCTTATTATGGACTCACTTCAAGGCAAAGTCTCTTCTCATACAGAGAAGGTACGAGTATTGATCACTACGCCTGCTCAAGGCGGATTAGCGATTTCAGACTTATATTTATAAGTCCAGGTTTCCTTGCGGTATTTTCCTTCACCGATTTCATTGATGTTCAGGATATTCATAGAAAGTAGGTATAGATGAATTGAAAAAGTCACATCAGTACTTGCTCGGTATGGAACCCGCAATCTCGTGCATTAGAGGAACCTTAAGCACTTGGCCATCACAACATAGAAAAATTATTTTGTTTGCCAAAACCCTGAAAAGAGGTTCTTATACTCATCATTATGAATAACTTTTACTATGAGACCATCCCTGAATACGCGAAAAAAAAAACAGCTGATCCATACCTCAACGTTTGCGTAAGTCGACAAAATGAATAGAAGGGTAGTTTTTTTTTCCCGATTTTTCTCGTTATTTATAATGACCCCTTTTCAGGTTTCTGGCAAAAAAAAACCTTGTACAACTTTATTTTCCAAGTCCCTTTCACTAAATTTTTCCTCTTACAAAAAACATTTCATTAATTTCCCTCTCCATTCCAATTCAAAAAAGAATTCAACATTCCGTCACACAAACCTCAAGAAAAACGAAATTCCAAATTTAAAAAAAGAAAAAAGTATAAATCCATCGCCACACATTCCGATTCGTTAAACACAATCTGTCAAAACACTGCTGTAATGAAAAACCAAGTAACAAAAGATTCGAAGCAAAAAAGGTTACAAACTCGCGATCTGTCAGACAATGCGTGCGTTCAAGACTTGGCGCCGCTCAGAATTGTGAGGGTAATACTCCTCCTGAAAAGGTTTCACAATTGAAAAGCCAGAGGGATTAACAGAGTTTAAAAGGAGGGATTTACTTGCTCATCCCGACCTACATTCGACGAATGGTCGACTGTGGGTTTTTTTTCAGTCTAGTGAGAGATTTGATATTTTAAATGTTGGATACTCGGTTTTGATTTTTTGAGCCTTTGTGTTTGTGCGTTATGATATTTGCATTATAATGATTTGAGTAAGCTTTTAGATGTCATTCAGCCTAATTCTCAAACACAACTTAATTTTAAACGCCTTTAAGTTTTGTTCTATCTCTGTTACTTTAAGGCTTATTGTAGCGACAGAGATACTTTTAAGAACGTCTTAATGTTTAGTGTATTTTGAGAATTCAGGAGTTAGTTCTACAGAGTTTAAGTGGATCACAGAAATACTAAAATATTATAAATACTTATTAATACATAATAATTATGTATTTAGTTTCGAACAACACCTACACGATTAACAACAACAACATTCAATATAACACTAGAAAAATGTTTTTACAACGCTATCGTCTGAAATCGCCAAACCGCATTTAAGCAAGCGTGATAATAAATGCTCGTGCCTTATCTGTATGAGAAGAGGGCTTTGCCTTGCACTGGGATAATAATAAACCCAAATAAAGTTCCCAAAAACGTCTTCACCATATTGTTAGATATGAACGCTATCCGATAAAGTTGTACTATATTGGGCATGTGCTGCATCAATAACAACATATTCTATACTAAAGCAATACATAAAAAAATCGTAAACAATATTCTCACATAAAAAATCTAATACGAACCGTTCCAATGTATACCCTCATAAGTACTATTGTTTCTCGATTGGATATTGTTTTTCGCCTTTTCAGATTTTTCTTTTGTTTTTCATTGAGGTTACTTTTTTGAGTTCTGTACCCAAGGGGGTAAAACGGGATCGACCTTTTTACTAAGACTAGTGCTTTCAAAGGTACTTTTTGATGGCCTTATTGAAATATATTATGATTTGACTTCGATGACTCCGTTGTCTATCTATTTGTCAGTCTGTGCTTCTGTCCATCATAGAACCATAGGTAGATACTTAAAAAAAATCATAGAGTGTGTATCACTATGGCCACTATAACAACAAAACCAAGTTAAAAATTATAATTTTTAACTTTTCTAGAAAAGACCAAAAATCCAAAGACGTTTCTTAAAAGTTTTTAGTTTTTACTAAACTATTTAAAACAATATGTTGTGTTTGATATTGAACAATGGTACAGAACCAATAGCCGGTTTTTCTTTAAAAAAACTACAATACAAGACCTTGTAATATATAGATTATTGTTTTTATAAGGTTTTACATAAAACCAAGGCCTTGACCTTAAAGTAGGGAAGTAATAGGCTATTATTATACTTGTATAATACAGGGTTATTTTTAAAACACCAGCAACCTGAAATGAAGTCATTGTACTCATCATTATGAACAACTTTTACTATGGGACCAACCCTGAAATCATGAAATAAAAATCAGCTGTTCCCTACAAAAATGTTACACAACACGATCGTAATGTATGAAACAGCTGATTTTTTATCAATGGTTTAATTTACAATCTTGAGAAGGTGAATCATAAGAACCAGTTAAGTATCAAGGATCAAGATTGGTGATTGTGGTATATTAATAATATCGTACGTTCCACTCCCAGGCCTGAACCACAGCAGTGGATATTATAAGCTCTGTACTGTTTAGTTTTCACAAAGTTGCGGTCGCTTTAATGAAAGTCGCGGGCAAAAGCAAGCAAGTAACAAATCGATATTCCCTTCCAAATTAATATCTGTTAAATAAAATTATAGTAAACATTGCCAACTCATTAATTTTAATCCAATAATTAATTTGAAAATTTCATAATTGCGTTGTGAACACAGTGGTTATTTTAACGGAATATAAAATGGCGACAGTTTTAAATTGTAGAGTAATAATAATAACAGGTGGATATGATCGTTTTTAAGTCCATGCAAAAGTTTAAAAACATTATATAAAACCTCAACACAACAAAAAAAAAAAAAAAAAAGTTGATCGATCGTAATGTATGAAACAGCTGATTTTTTATCAATGGTTTAATTTACAATCTTGAGAAGGTGAATCATAAGAACCAGTTAAGTATCAAGGATCAAGATTGGTGATTGTGGTATATTAATAATATCGTACGTTCCACTCCCAGGCCTGAACCACAGCAGTGGATATTATAAGCTCTGTACTGTTTAGTTTTCACAAAGTTGCGGTCGCTTTAATGAAAGTCGCGGGCAAAAGCAAGCAAGTAACAAATCGATATTCCCTTCCAAATTAATATCTGTTAAATAAAATTATAGTAAACATTGCCAACTCATTAATTTTAATCCAATAATTAATTTGAAAATTTCATAATTGCGTTGTGAACACAGTGGTTATTTTAACGGAATATAAAATGGCGACAGTTTTAAATTGTAGAGTAATAATAATAACAGGTGGATATGATCGTTTTTAAGTCCATGCAAAAGTTTAAAAACATTATATAAAACCTCAACACAACAAAAAAAAAAAAAAAAAAGTTGATAAATATTTCAAATCTCGAACAGAATCCAATCCCATTCATTCCACTTCGAGTTTCAAAAGTAGAACTGAAAGAGCGAAGCGCCTGAATGGAATTCTGACGTCACGACCAACGATCTTGATTTATGATATTTTAAAAACTTTTTTCTTCTCTACACCCGTGGACCGTTTCCAACGTACACGTGCGCATCACGCGACCATATCATGACATAACCATGTGAGATGACGTAGTTGCTTCGAAGACGGGAATCAGTGCGGTATTTTGATTAGGTTTGTAGGTAGATTTTAAATATCTGGCCTTTGTGACGTCAGTTGTTGAGAGGTAATGTTTTTAGTGTTGTGTGTGATCAGGTTTATTTATGTTTGTAGGTTTATTAATAATAATACTGACCTATTATTGTCTCATACCAGGGTCAGGCTTTTGAGGGCATGCCACTCTTTCTCAAGGCGGATTGGCGATTTCAGAATTATATTTTTATTTAATTATGTCAGAGTTTTATCTACACTAATAAGATAAAGCTGAAGAGATATTTTGTTTGTTTGTTTAAACGTGTATATCTCTGGAACTAGCAGTCGGATTGGAAAAAATCTTTTTGTATATGATAGTCAGATTCTTGAGAAATAGTATGGGCTATATAACATAACGCTATCACTCACGGAAGCAGAGCAGTAACCAAAGACGACATTTTAACACGAGTGAAACCGCGAGGTAAAACCATTGTTGTTCAAAGTTTAAATAAATAAATAATGCAGACGGGAAGTTTTTAAAACAGTCTATAAAAATGTTATATTTAAATTAATGTGACGAAAAACAACGATTTCTACACGTTTTTATAATAAGAAACGTTACGGTTAAGAATATTTTTGTTGGGCTCAGACCTGATGGCTATGCGTAATGGCGTGTGGCATTGTACTCTGATAAATGACAAAGAAAATATATAAAAAAAATATATACACGTCTACTTCCAAGCTTTGATGTTCTAAAAAATATAAATAATTAAATGTTTTTACGGAGTGATGCCAGGAGTGTAGACTAAAATATACCGGTTGTGAAAATCCAGCACTCCAATTTATGTAAAACATTTGCAATTACAGATCGAAAGATTTTAAAGGAAATTTCATAATTTTTTTAAAACTTTGTTTGCAATGATCGTAGAGTTACTAGGCGTATTTCATGGCTGAAATATTCAGGATAGATAGAAGAAAATATTCCTTTAGACATACATAGGTACATAACATCACGCCTGTAATCCCCAAAGAGTTAGGCAGAGGTGTAGCTATTAGCACGTAGCAGTAGGTAGATAAGCACTTCTATTTACAGCCCCCAATAAAAACTTTGCAAGTAAACCTGAAAGTACTTATCGAAGGTACAAAAGTATTATTATTAAATTATACTCATGATCTTTGTAAAGGTACTTCGAAACAACTTTTGGAGCAGATATCTCGGCTGGTTTAACATGGGTCTCTGGTTAATTTGGCAAAGAATGAAAACCTATTAGTATTCAATGCAGCCTCGCTCCCTATTACATGGGATTCAAACATAACTGGCGAAATGTGGGTGTACTAATGGGTACACCTCTGCCTAACCCATAAGGGGATTACACACGCAGCGCAGCGCAACACGACGCCGTCACTTCGTGTGCAATAGTTTTGGTTTTTATGAATAATTACGTATGATAGTCTACAAGGTATAAATGTTATGGGTCTTTGTTACCTGAATTAAATAAATAAATAAATTATAGGCGTGATGTTTCGTTTATAAGTTAATTACTAGAATCTATCTCCCGGATAAACATGTTAGATAGAAAAATATATACAAGTAGGTACATATAAGAAATCGTACTGAAAGTAATTCGAATGTTCCTAACTCCGTGCGGGTTTTACAAAGCCGACATTTCTCGGTATCCCCGGGGATACATTTTTTTGAAGTCGAAGCCTGTTCCCAATCCTTTGTGGTATCAAGATGTCAATATACTGTTCCGTTAAATCCTTTAATTCTTAAAGACGTGATGTTTTTCTCTGCTTTGATCAGTGTTGGAGGTAAACATGGTTATTTTCAATGTTTTGGAAACATTTTCCTGGTTCAAAAGATCCATCTATGAGGAGATTTTCGATAGTGCTTGATAACAATAAATAACTTGATTTCAAAATTGTACGCAATTCAAAGTCTTGTACGAGATTTCAAAATCGATATCATTTTGAAATTTTATTAATTAATATAAATGTCAGTAAACTTACAACAAGCATAAAAGTATTAGTGCCCGTATGTATTCTATTCTTCTGGTTTTTTTTAATACTGGTATACAGCTGCATCCGGTTGAACTGGAAGCCGACCCCAACATAGTTGGGAAAAGGCTAGGCAGCTGATGGTTATGTATTCTATCTCAAGATTTGATAGAATTTAAGTGCTCAAACGAGACTATGTACCAACCTCTAACTACTAACCTACAACCTCTACGTTAATGTGTACCACCTGTTACTGTTTCCATGAAAAACTTGCTTTTAAATTAAAAAAAAACCGCACCCAAATCGATTGACACGTTTAAGAGCGACGCGGCGACTGACAGATACACAAACAGACAGTCACACATAGCGGTCAAACTTATAACATCACTCTTTTTGCTTCAGGGGTTAAATATAAGTGCGGAAGGGTTAAAACAATATGGCGGTTGAATTTCGACGACTAGTATCCAAAATTGGACATTCTACATTTGTCTCTCAAACATTTCCAATGGTATATTTATCTAAATCTTCAAACAGACTCCGTAACAGTAAAAAACAAAGCACATTCCACTATCTCAATTCCCTGCAACCCAGATTAAACAAAGTTAATAAAACTTCACATTAGGGTCACTGAAAAAGCGAGTCAAAATACAAACAGTAAGACAAAAGATACTATCCCACAAACACGCTTTCTACCTAATCTCCTTAATGCAAATGCTTTTATAGCAGAATGTGAGTGAAACTCCCTTGCGCACTAGTTTATTAAGAAACAATCTACCTAGCCTTTTTCCGACTATGCCGTCACCATCCGTTTAGACTGGAAGCCGACCCGAAGTGGGTTTCCAGTCTAACCGGACATTCTATTATTTATTATTTATTTATGTTAATATGGCTTCCAAAAGCCAATTACATTAACAACAATTAAAACAAAAAAAAACACAATTATACAAATAATAGAACAAAACATAACATAAATGAAGAAATAAAACAAAATAAACGACAATTAAATTTTGCTTTCACAAAACGCTAGGCTAGCGCGCATTAAAATTTTAAATTCATCTTCCATTCAAACTGTCGCATTTATAAAGTAGTTTAATGAACGATGTGTCAATGGTATCTAGAATAGAATGTGTTAGGATTCCATAGAAGCCAATATATAATAAACATTCGCCAGTCCTCATAACAAATTACTAATCATAAAGGCACCTATCATAATAAAAAACCTTTCTCCTATAGTTCACATAACATGCCATGAATTACACATCAATCATAGCAAAGTCAGCTGTCAAAACAACTATTATATCTGTCAAAATATTTTCATTAACTGTCATTCTCGATATTGCAAACATTATTTGAGATTATAACAGTACCGTGTTGGTATTAAGTTTTCAATTACCATTTAACAATCCATTGTTTGACAGTAGACGGCACTTTAGGCGTAGGGAATGAACGGTTGGCTGCTTCAACAATTCCTTTCGCATTTGTAATATTTATTATTAGCGACTATTAGTGATTAAAAAGTTGATATTTACTGCGAAATAAATCACAAGCCAAAGAAAAAAAGTTTACACCTTTACTGTGACCTAGATACCATTCTTCACCTCACCACATTAAAACAACGTAAGCCGTTGCTTTACGAGCGCACGAACAAACGTACGTTATAGCTTTTACAGCTATTTATGAGTTAAGGCGAGTAATAACAAACAATGATTTACTACACACGTTGCGGACAATGTAGTTTTAAAAATAAGCTATATTTACCTGCCTAACTTTTCGTGAGGATAGTCTTTGTAAAGCTTGGAATACACGTGCTGGTTACTTGCACAAAAGTATTTCAACATACCCAGTTTCCAATACTTAATAATATTATAAATGGGAAAGTAACTCTGTCTGTCTATCTGCCTGTTACACTTTAACGACTAAACCACTGAACCGATTTTGATGAAATTTGGTACGGGGTAAGCTCAGCTCTACTTTTTATTCCGCGACTTCGTCTGCGTCCGCGTTAACCTACATTTACGGACGAAGTCGTGGGCAAAATCTACACACATCAAAAAAGTCTAGGGATCAACATCCCTAACATTTGTTAGGGATGTTGATCCCTAGACTTTTTTGATGTGTATAGTTACCAATATAGGTAGGAATTCAAAACATTTCCAATACCAATTTTATTAAGCTAGGAATACACCTACCAGTAACTTGCACAAAATTATACGACCATACCTATTTCTGCCGCAAAGCAAGCGTCGCTATGTTTCGGTTTAGGTAGGTATAGGGACCAGTATAATTATGCACATGAGGCATTTCAACTTTGTTTCTGGGATGACAACGCATCTGCAAGGCCTCTTGTGTTGCAGATATCTATATGCAGAGGTGACAACTTGACATAAGGTCGACCAAGCCATTCAATGACATAAAAAAGTATTCAAGTGGCTCGCGTGACAATCTGACTTTCGCCAATTAGAAGTTGTTATGGCATAAAAACATGTAAGCGAGCTACTTGCATATTTTTGTGCAAATTAAGCCAGGAATGCACATGTCAGCAACTTGCACAAAACTATGTGATTACCTTGCATGTCATTATGACATTCGTTAATCAGAATTTCTTATGAAATAAAGGCATGCAAACTTGCAAGTTACTGGCATGTATTCCTGGCTTAACTTGCACAAAAATTTGCAAATTGATTGTTTGTTATTGTGTGCCATTACTTATACTAGTATGAATAGCTGATCGTAAATACCTACGATTATTTGACTACGGAGCAGTCTATGTATGTATGTCCATCTGTTTTCACTATACGTCGTATATTAACGATTGAGCATCGTTGGAAGCGTCATGATGATCCGCTGGTTAAAAGCTATATAACGTCCTAGAAAATGGTAAGTTTTATCATTTACTGGTTTACAAACTATTACTAATTATGATGTGTGAATGTCGCTTAAAAAACGTTTGTGGATTATAAAATGTTAACACATAGATATAACAACGTGAAGCCTCGTTTATAGCCTTTTGGTGGGCATTTATGCTGTAGGCCGGCTATGTTTTGAGTTTTCTTTCGAAAGTCCATCCGTCAGCAAAGGTCAGGTGGCATATTATTTTAAGCCACGAATAGGTTAAATTAGTTAATTAGTTAATAGGCCTTTAAATGCTATTTTGAGCTCTTACAACGTTTTGCACTTACATAAGACGAATACCCAGCGGCGTCTGTATATTTATCAGAATAACTAACTGAATACTAATTTTATAAAGTTGAAGAGTTACATAACGTAACATCACGCCTGTAATCCCCGAAGGGTTAGGCAGAGGTGTACCCATTAGTAAACCCACATTTCGCTAGTTATGTTTAAGTCCAATGTAATAGGGGGCGAGCTTATTGCCATCAACCGGGCACAAATTCAGATACCGAGGCTGCTACTGACAAATTCCTGATGGAAAAACTTAATAACACTTTGCCCGACCTGGGAATCGAACCCATGACCTCATGGTCAGCAGTCACGCTTTGCGACCACTAGACCAACGAGGCAAGAACATAACATAAACATAACGATGAAGAAAGAAGAAGAAGAGTTGAGAAGTAACCTTAGGTTAGTGAGCTTGATGTGAATTTAGAAAAAGATATTAAAAAAATGGTATTTTATTAGTTTTTTAAAATCCCTGACCCTTAAGCTACTATTAAAATATATTACACAGATCACTTCATTCTAGGTTAGCTGTCAATCCATAACAACTAGTAACATGCTTCACTCAAGCTCAATTTACCTAAATTCACTGAGATTTTTACATAAAAGAACAGCTGTTCATCGAAGGTTTCAATGAAAAAAAATGTCGTCCCCACAATACGGAAAACTTTTCCGTGAGAAATTCAAAAGAAACCCAACCTCCTTGGCTTTGCAAAAATAATTTCCTTTTTTAAAACAATAGACTGAATACCATAAAAAACGTGCAGTCACGTTGTAAATCGACCTTATTACCATAACTTAGTTTCGCATAATAAAGTCCATAGGGTTTCTGTCCTTTTCTCTCTTGTGCTTTTCCATATATTTTGAACGTTTTGTCTCGTTCTAAAGTGTTGTGTTAACGATTTTGATAGCTCCACCTCTCTTCGTATATCGTCTAAATGATTATGTTATTGTATGAGTGATGGCAGGCATTATTTTCATGGTTTCGTACTGTGGAGATAATATGGAAATGCATGGTTTCATTGTTTGAACTTTTATAATTTTTAGCGAATGCGGAGTTTGTGATCTTATCGATATTATTGCTTCACTATTGAGATGAATTCTAGGTATTTTAAAGGTTATAGCTCAGTAGTGATCGCAATCTATTCTTAGTCTCAATCAATTAAAAAAACGTCTAATTTACAAAAAAAAAAAATAGACATTGATCGTCGCTATGAAATTGCAACTAGATATTGAATTAGTAGTATTTGCCTTCCGATTAAATTACTCATTTATTTGACAATAATAACCTGACCAACAATATACTAACCAACGATATTCATTCGGTACGTTACTTACGTAGCTGAGCAAACAAACATGTGAAGCAATGGATTATGAATCCCCTAAAAAAAATCTTTCAAATTATGTTATGTAATTGAAGTGCAGATGTGATAATTAACATGTCCATTGCAGAACATAGAATTTCATACAATAGATTGACAAGATCTTGGTATGGCACGTTATGACAGCTGGACGGGTAATCTCAATGCACGTAATTAGAAGCTGCTGTCAGGTCTGAAGCTTATCGTGGCCTGAAGGCATTCTCTAGTAATTATAGGTCGCAATTGTTGACAGCTAATCAATGCCTTATTGTTGTAGGAAAATGCGAGCTTCCTACAATCATGTTTACCTCACTAAAATGTAAGAAAATATGTGCAATCATTAGCGATGTACCTATACGACGTTATACATACACACATCAAAAGTGTCTAGGGATCAACATCCCTAATCAATGTTAGGGATGTTGATCCCTAGATACTTTTGATGTGTATATATACGAGTATAATACGACGAGAAATAAATACGACGATTTAACATACAACAACTATAAAACTTATTCTTCGGATAAAAGTTATTTAACTATTGTAAAATTAGTTCTTAACTACAGCGGATCCAACTAACTTTTCCTACGATATTTTTTTTACATTTCTCAAAAATATTTTTATTTTTCTCGTGAACTCGCCATAATTAAAATCGCTTATAAAATCTCGACCTGACCCAACTTTTGTTCTGTTAAATACACAATACAATTTAAATTAGCCAACCTAAGCTACTGCAAATGAAACTGTTATCTAAACGAATATAATAAAGAGTAGAAGTTAGTTTTTATGATCACTTGAGCGTGAAGCAGCTTGCTTCGTACTGATAAAACTTGGATTATTTGAATAGTTTTCTCAGAGGAAGAAAATGTATGATATTTTGTTATTTATACCGTTTCGGATTTTTCGTTTACCGTTCTTTTTTTTTCGCACTTGTGTTCTTTCACACACATAAATCTCGTTGTAGTCGCCGTTAAAAACATTATATAATACACTAGCTGTCCGCCGCGGTTACACCCGCGTCTTTGGTTACTGCTCCGCTCCCGTAGGTCGTAGCGTGATGGTATATAGCCTATAGCCTTCCTCGATAACTAATAATCTATCTAACACTGAAAGAATTTTTCAAATCGGACCAGTAGTTCCAGAGATTAGCGCGTTCAAACAAACAAACAAACAAACTCTGCAGCTTTATAATATTAGTATAGATAATAATAATACCAGCTTATTATTGCCCCACTGAAAGGCAAAGGCCTCTACCTATACAGAGAATGCACAAGCATTGATCACCACGCTTACCTACTCAAGGCGGATTGGCGATTTCAGACTTACCTACTTATATTCATGTTCTTTATTATATTTAATTATTATATTTCAGTGATGTCCAAGATAAACTTGAAATCTATATATATTCTATATATATAAAAATGAATCCCTGTTTCCCTTGGTCACGGCATCACGCGTAAACGGCTGGACCAGCCTGGAGGGTAGGGGTAGGGTAGGGTAGGGTAGGGGTAGGGTAGGAGTAGGGTAGGGGTAGGGGTAGGGTAGAGGTAGGATAGGGGTAGGATTAGTAGGATACCACGCGAACGAAGTTGTGGCGGGTCAGCTAGTTATATATGAAATAGAAGTCATATTGGTACTTGCCCGTGCTTAGTTATGAACCCACAGCTTCGTGCGTAGAGGCAGGATTAGAAAGCAGTAGAAGTAAAGAAAAACACTTTGGGAAGTTGTAATACAAATGGCGGTATGGTCACAACCACAAGATTCATTGTTTTTTTTTGTTTAGAAAGGACAGGTAAAATCTACTACATAGTTAGTTAACAATTTTAATAAAGATTGCTATTACAATAAAAAGACACCAAGCCCCAATTTTACGTATAATTACGACCGACCAAAAAGAGCTACGCCATTTACACAAGCAAACAAATTAATTGGCCTACCTCTAATTTTTCACTTTTCAATATCATGTGCCGAAAATATGCGGTAGGTAAAAACAATTTAATTTTAACATTAAATAAATCCTTCGTTCACAAACCCTTTGTGCTGTCACATAATACGTCAAACGTGCGAGCCTCATTATTCATGACGTCACGAGTTGAGTGGTGACGTCAGAGACTTGTGTTACAGATTTTCGCGTCAATATTGAGTTTTTTCGCTGAAATGAAAAATGGCATTCCGTTTTGTTATTGGACTTTTAACGGATTTTTAGGGTTGATGCTGTGAACCATTTATTTTTTCTCGGTTAGAAGAATTTCGTGTTTTTGTTGAACAAATAAAGCATCAAGTCCGGAAACAGATTAAAAAAATTGTTAGTTGGATTTTTTTTCCTTTGTTTACCTATTAGATTTAATTAGCAGAAATCCATACTTCCAGACCTGTAGGAAAATATTCATGCAATATTTGAAGACAATCTGTCCACCAATCTGTTGGTCCCGGCTGTCAAACGTGGATCTTTAACAGTCGTTACGGGTCGTCAGAAGCCCGAAAGTCGGACAACCAGTGTTACCAAGGGGTATCGTATTACCCAGTTACTGGATTGTGGAGATCAGATAGGCAGTCGCTCCATGTAAAATACTGGTAATCAGCTGCATCCAGTTATACTAGAAGCCGACCCCAACATAGTTGGAAAAAGGCTAGGCAGATGATGATTTGAAGACAATCTATCAATCACGGCGTGATGCTTCGACATACTTTGTTACGATTTTATTATATGGATAGACTAGACTTTTGTCCGCGACTTGTCCGTATGATTATTTAGCAGTTCTCTATTTTTTATAACAGTAATAAGCAATTTTTACTCCCTAATAACTTAGCTACACATACATGTAAGAATTTTTAAAATCGGTGAAGTTTTTGAGTTCAATTATTACAAACAAAAATACAAATCTTTTCTCTATATAATTTTAGTTTAGATAACATAGGAACGTGTTTACTTCATCATAATCTAAGTTTAGTAAAAAATGAAACAAAACCCCGACAGCAGACGAAGCTAAACTTTTAATTGAAGACTACACTTAGCTACCTACCTTTCACGTCTATACGCGAACTTCTTTAATAATTACTGTCTGCAGGCTTAGATTTGGACTAATTGATAAAATGTAGCGATTTTCTGACTTATTTAATTATTGAGAGGCTGTGGGTTAACTCGTTTTGACAACTATGGTAATTTTTATGTCAAATCTTCTTATATCCAACAGTTCACGTTTTTGAAGACCTACACTGACCTTATTGGTGAGGTTCTTCAGAAAGGTCAGGTGCGGAGTCCTCGTAGCCGGCGTGCTTGTATGACGAGATGTATGAACGTAGATGAGGCGAAAGGAGTACCTATGTAAGGATCGTTGCATGTGGCGTTCTGTGGTTTCTGCCTACCCCCATGGGAAAAAGGCGTGAATTTATGTATGCAAATGGCTTTGGTCGAACAAAGTGTTATTGGGTTTTTCCAATAGGAATTTCTTAGCAGAAGCCTCGGAGTCTGGATTTGTGCCCGGTTGATGGCAATAGGCTCGCCCCCTATTACATGAAACTTAAACATAACTGGCGAAATGTGGGTGTATTAATGGGTACACCTCTGCCTAACCCTTCGGGGATTACAGGCGTGATGTTATGTGACTATTCCTTCCTCCATTAACTTCTCAGTACAAGTTTTCTATAATACTAATATTTGAATTCACTGTTCCATATTTAGATTCCAGCATCATACATTTATGATCTTTGTAAACGTGAAAACCGATTTCAGTCCGACATTTATTTACTAAACCCGTTAGTGTTTAGATAAATGCCTGTCTATCTTGCTGAATTGATTTTAATAAGGTTGAAAGAGTCTGCCTGTTACACCGTGCCGTACCATGACCGTGCTATGAACGTATCCGGCATGGCGGCATGGCGAGGCGATACGCTTAGCGTAGTGAGCAATCAGCTGCTGTTGTGGATTTCTCGCACCGAATAAATATTTGTATGGTCTATAGGTAGTTGTTCCGGGTCTGGCTGTTGTGTATGTAAGTTTGTATGTTTGTAAATGCACCCACGATACACGACAAATCCTTAGTGAGGGTACCGTTTTTCTTAAAAAATAAATAAAATAAATATGTTACAGACTGCTATGCCCACTAGAATGTATTATCAGCGCATCAACCGACAATCGTCAACGCTCCGCGCGTAGTACGCGAGAGTGTTGTTCGGTGACGGAACGGCCTAGTGGGCATAGCCTTATACTTGCACTTGCACGGCCATGGTATGGTACGGTGTAATGGACAGACTTCTTTATGCCTCTTGGAGTTTGTTCCGCTGATTTACTAGTACAAGGTTGCATTTTGTCTGTATCTTCATCATTATTCCTTTGTGGAGTGATAAAATGGAATATAGTTGAACCTGCCTTTATACATCGGTACAGAAATATCCACTAGTAGGTAACAATTTACAGTCAGCAGCAATGTGTTCAAAAAGTTTTCTTTTTTTAACAAAATTGAAAGTGAACTAAAATGTTATAGAAATACAGTAGAATTTATTATTATAGTATTTTCATGCAAGATAATAAATACCGCGGGGAGTTATATCTTGAACATAATTTGTTAATGTAGGTATGTAAAATGCATTTGTTAGTTCATTAACTGCTGTTTTGTTCACGCTGATTCTTAAAAGTCTGTATTTAGTATTTAGCAGCGAACTTTTTACAACTTTGACTAAGAATATAAATGACCAACCTAACCAAATCCCTCTTTAATTGACGAATGTAAAGATGTATTAAAGATTTTCAATAACAGATCAATGTTTTGGGAACTTTTTAGGAATCTAGAAGAAGTCAGAAATAACCTGTATTCACGTAGTTTTGATGTGTTTTCCTCCCTTTCTTTAACGCTCGCGCGCTCGCTTCAGCTTATGTCCTAAACCACTACACAGCGAGTTGGGTAAGCTGATATCCCATTGGGAACAGCAATTAAATTCCATACCTATCAATGTCCTGTTCAGGGCCAACTGCTGAAGTTCATTTAAACTTTCAGATCCCATATTGATTTGCCTCTTTTGTCTTTTAAATAAGACACAAAATAAAACAAAAAGCACTTCAGTTCTTCGTGGAAAAGTTCAGTTTTGTTTTATTTTTGTTCAATGGTACTGGACAATTTTGAATAATTGGAAATTCTTGGGAAATGTATTATTAGGGAACTGTGTAATTGGTAACGAAGATAAGATTTTATATAATCATAATTTGTTATATGAAAATAAATAAATCATTGCGGTATATATTGTTTTTGTACTGAGTATAGTTGTTTTTGTCCTGGGAACCTTCTGGTTGCGGAGATAGGTCTACCTGTTTTTGTTCGTTTACAATAGCAGGCGTAGCAACCTCGGAGTCTGGATTTATGCCCAGTTGATGGCAATAGGCTCGCCCTCTATTATATAGGACTTAAACATAACTGGCAAAATGAGGGTGTACTAAAGGTTACACGTGATGTTATGTTATGTTATAAATAAAAGTCGTTTCTGAGCAATATTTTTTTCTTAATGTTACTTACATGGTTTGATGAGCAATATACGTTGTTAGGCTATATGATGTGTCCTTTTATATTCCTTATACGACAGCGACAGCAACAGGGGGCAATTCTACTAACTTTTAGGAACAATCGTAATCTGGTATCAGTCTCAATACATACACATACATAAACTCACGCCTTTTCCCCATGAGCGTAGGCAAAAACAGAACGCCACCTGCTACGATCCTTACATACTCCTTTCGCCTCATCTACGTTCTTACATCTCGTCATACAAGCACGTCGGTTACGAGTACTCCGCACCCGACCTTTCTGAAGAATCTCACCAATAAGGTCAGTGTCGGTCTACCTAGGGCGACCCCTCCCTGCGTTGCCACTCACCTCTGCCATATCCTACCTTTTGTTACTCTCAATCTTTCAAAAATATACCTACATTTTTTTATTTTGATCGCCCCTGAGATAAGATTGCATCTAGATTTTACACGTTTTTAATTAGTAAAATTGGCTTTCTGACTTTCATTGGTGAGTCATTAATTACTATTAACTGCGAAATGATGCTTCAAATGCTCATTTGTTAAAGAAAAAAGTTCGTCGAGTTTATTGAATAAGTTCTTCTCGCTAATGAGGGTTGAAGGCAGTTCATTAACACTTTTAAGTGATATTGTAGCAACTTGCAAAAAGGGGCTGCTAAACATGAGGTCTTTCTTTCGATTCCCAGGTCGGGCAAAGTGTTATTGGATTTTTCCATCAGGAATTTCTCAGTAGCAGCCTTGGAGTCTAGATTTGTGCCCGGTTGAAGGCAATAGGCTCGCCACCTATTACATGGGACTTAAACATAACTGTCGAAATATGTATGTACAAATGGGTACACCTCTGCCTAACCCATCGGAGATTACAGGCGTGATGTTATGCAAAAAGGGGTGTAATTATAATTTTGTGACTACCATAATTATTATACGTGTTTCTAACAAATAATTATGTTTTCTGCTATTAAACTTAATCTGACTTAAAAGATGCGCAATGATATAAAAATCAGCCTGAATATCGATAAAAGCTTGTAACTTGTGAACAAATTTGCTGCAATTGGCCTTAAAGCTAAAATGAACCTGTTATTAAGACAAAAACTGACCCAAATTTCATTATTTGTCCCTCATTCATTTTAAGAATATTGTACAATTTTCTTTGCAAGTACCTTTTTCTTTCATACCCAGACTATTACAACGATGCCTGTCATAATCTAATCATGTTCTATTCAAACATTCCCTTTAAAAACAGATTGTAGACTTTACTCCGTTTTATCAAAGTTCAATTTGCATTGACAAGACATACCATTATGTAGCTTGAGACAAATTAAAGGGACTCGTTTGTAAGAAAATGAAGCCTAATGATACGTGTTTAAGTTCAGAATTTGTATGATTTATTTTAGACTTTGTGGAAATGTTGAAGTCGACTTACTTTCACCTCTAGAATAAGTTTAGCAGTTTATATTTGAGTAAAATGATTTTTTTTTAAATAAATATATAAGTAAAGGGTAAAGAGAGGAAGAATGTGTACTTAAAATAAGCACAATAGTAAAGTTTATCATTTGATTACTCTTAAACTGATTAAAATAATTCGTGGAAAAACAAATTAAATAATAATACAAAGTAAATATTGTAAATACATTACTTTAGAAAATAAAAATGTATGTATTATCCAAATACATTATGACACTTACTTAGATATCCTTTTAAACACTTGTTGATAGTAGGTATTCAAGTGATTTTCAAGTACTAGATATGGTAGGTATCAATTTGGGGCAGTATTTGTCTATCCTAAATTCATACCTACTCAATAAATAAAAACCTAATTTACTTTCAACAGGAATTTCTGATGCAATGTCTTGCTCCTATTACATAGCAAATTCTAACCATTATTTTTTTCTGTTTGTTTCAGGTATGTACACACATTCAACGATTGAACATTATTTAACAAGTAAATGAGAAATCACATCGAAAACTTTTATAATGGATTCAGTATACCTATGATTCTAGACCCACCAAAGATGAAACATAAGTAGGTAGGTCATTAAAAAAAATCAGCTGTAGCCACCAGCTGTATACAAAAGTGCAACACGGTCAAAATGACCCTTACGCCCTACTCATTGTTGCGGGACGTCTTAACAGGATACCGTGGCCCCGGAACGTAAGGGGCAACAGAAGGAACAGGGTGGTTTTTTAGTCAGTAAAAGTCTGACAGTCCCTTTCGCCCCACCCAGGGCGGAAGGAGTCATTTGATGATTTTTACAACGTAAAAAAAAACGCCTTACTCATCGAATGTGGGTCATTATTGTTATTACATTTTTAGGTAACACATATTTTTCAGGATTTTACGTGCAATGTTAGTAGTCGACAGATAGATATTTGACACTAATTACACAACACCATTTACAAAAGGTACACTTCAGTGCATGTAGAAGGTAACCACTATTATCAGCCTACAAATTGTTTCGTGTTTAAAATAATGACCCTGTTTACTTTTTAAATATTCTAAGAACTTAATTTCTTATTAGAAAGTACAAAATGAGCACTGATTAGCGTGTCAGATATAAAGGATCGAAGCTTTTCCTTGAATGCAACAGTTTTCGGCCGCCATTTTCTAAAGCAACGTTATAAACTAAGGAGTTACACAATATTATAAATTAACTAGCTTTTTTTCGTTTAGCTTGAATTTAAAAAAAATATAGCTAGTAGCACTCAGAGATAGCGTAGCTTCTTAATAGTGAAAGAATTTTTAGAATCAAAGCAGTAATTCCGGAGGTTCAATCAAAAAACCAACCAAAGCTTTATAATAAATTAGTATAAATAAGGCTTTATATTTAATAATAATACCACACGTTGGTATTTTACGGTACTATTAAACTTTTCAATCTTATGAATTTTCCGTGAGTAAAATCCGGTCTTAATAATAAATATAACTGCGGCCTGCAACCGTCTCTGAAATCCCGTAGGTCTAAGTGTAATTGCTACTGCACTAAGTTAAATCGCCTCGTGTTCTATCGGAAAATCATTTTAGTGCTCGAATTGGAACCGTGCTCGATACATGGTAATAAGATTGTCACTATTAAATTGGGACATAGCACCAGATTTAACCCTGACAAATTTGGCGTTACATGTTAATTTGACAGCCAGTGTAATGGCGTAAAATTAAAAACATGTAACAAAATGACATGAGCATGACAAGACTCATTTATTAATTAAAATCTTTTATCTTAAACATGAATAAAAATTGTCAGTTGCAAACATCGATATACGAAATACCAAGCACACATTCAGCGATTTAAAATTGTCCTCAAAAACAGAGTGTGTGCTCATTTTATTTAGTTTTACGCGTTTAAAAAAAGACTTTATGCAGAGGGCTAAAAGTCGAAATTGTTTTGAATTAGTTATGTTGTTTAATTTAAATCATCCATATTTTTATTGTAATATTTGTGAGCAACTATGCATATAAATTTTTGTATATCAATGGCTGCAAGCTATGAAAAGTAATTTCCTAGAATAAAAACTGAAATTATGAAAAACTGGGGCAAATACAAAAGCATGTTCATATATGCCGATTGTAGGCTTCATGGGCTATTATTTATTTCCATATTAAACAATGAAATATGTTCCATATAACATAACGAGGGTTTCATAACAGTAGTTTTGTAGTTACAGTGGCGGCCATCGTAAAACATGAATATTTAATTCTTTCATTTTTTTAATGACTAGTAAACCTACTTTTACTTCTTGTACCCATGAATGAATATACACTAACAAATGAGGTAGACTGGTGGAAATGTCCAAGGCATTAATTAAGTCCGCCTTTGCACAGTGTATTTTTTTACATGTGTGCATAAAGTTTAAAAAAATCATAATTAATATAAAACATAATTATGTATGGAATTTGTTTTTAAATTGAAGTATTTATTTAAAGTTTTACTTTCGTGTTGCATAATAATAAAATATCGACAAAACCATCCAGAATTTTCAAATTATTTTTTAAGAATAATGATGTCGTTTTAATTACAATCCAGCGATGAAAGAGTAATAAAACGTACGAACTTTTTGATGCCACGCTTCCTGTGCAAGCTGTGAAAAATCTAAAAAAAAAAATATGGCGAATATGTCAACTGTCAACACGTATTGTTGTTTTACGAGGAAATTACAACTGTAGATTTAATAAAATGGCGTGCCTGCATACTAGCCGCCTTTTTATGTTTATTTAAAATATAAAAAAAGTTCTTTCAAAGTTTTATGGTGATGCATAGGAAACGTGTTACTACGACACTCGAAGAAAGAGAGCTGGCACTGTGCCACTAATTTTGTTCTTCATTGTAAAATTGTCAATGCCATTTTTTTAGAATATGAGAGAGATACGACGATGTGCGTACGCATTAAATTAGCATAATAAACATATAATGATTTAATTAAGGAGGTGATTTGGGTACGTGTCGAAGACTATTTAAAACTTAGGTAATTATTGTTCTTGTTTCTACACTAAATAGGTAGGTATTAAACATTCTTCTGATTCTAAGAGATAATGTAAATGTGTATTAGTAATGTGACTGTTGTTAATTATTTTATTATTCAATTATTATAATATTCTAAATGTCAGAAAAAAATTAACAATAAAATAATAGAATTTGTGTTTATTTTTCATTCTATTTTTATAAAACGCTACCATAGACTGGCAATACGCTCGCCCCATATTACATGGAACTTAAGCATTAAGGCGGAATGTGGGTGTACTAATGGGTACACCTCTGCCTAACCCTTCGAGGATTACAGGCGCGATGTTTTGTTACCATAGACTACGAATGTCTCATGTATTGTGAATGCGTTTACAAACATATAAACTGACATACCCTGGCCCAATAAAAATGCTTGTAGTTTATCGATTTTTTTTTTTGTTTTACAAAGGTTTTTTGTTACTATCTAGCTAAATTACAACAAAATGCCTGTAAAACTTTCTATTTTACCCCATACAAATTATACGTACCTATACAAAAGACGAGCGTGTCCAACTAACATTTGGGTGTAATGATCACGCAGCCAGGTTTTCCTATTAATTTAATGTCTACCACTGAACGCTAAAGTTCCCAGGTCAGAAACTTACAAGGTGTAATATATAATAGAGCAGGCTATACCATTCACAAAATGTACCATAAATGTACTAATTAGAACACTTCTACTGCAATTTCATATGCGTTTTTTTTCATACTACAGTAAGTTACGTTATTGGTTACTGCTCGGCTCTCGTGAGTCATAGCGTGATGTTGTATAGCTTTTACTATTACCCATGAATCTGGCTATATATACATAAATAACTTTTTATAACCGTCTGGTACTTCCAGAGATTAACGCATTTAATGAATCAAAAAAATCGTCAGTTTTATTATGTTAGTATAGATTTAACCTTTAATTATTATTATTAATCAGTTTATTTCAGACATAAAATTAATCTATACAAATATCTTAAAATGTCGAGAAATATACACAAATAGAATAGACTTATTACAATTAATTATAGGTGTAAGTCTTATAATCGTATTACCCAGTTACTGGGTTGTGGAGGTCAGATAGGCAGTCGCTCCGTGTAAAATACTGGTACTCAGCTGCATCCGGCTAGACTGGAAGCCGACACCAACATAGTTGGGAAAAGGCTAGGCAGATGATGATGAATAAAGTCTTATAATACACTATGTTATTCAACACCCATCACATACATGCATCCATTTGTTCTGGATAGGGCAATCCGCACGAGATACCAATACCTTTATGCATCAAAAGGTACAATGGCGGACTTAGTGTCATAGATAATCTATGCCAGTCAACCAAAGGTGGTGAAGGGCTAACATAGCAGGCATTAATTAATCTGCGAACGTAAAAAACTAATTTATAAACAAAATAATTACATAAATAAAGTGAAATGTACAAAAGTATATAATTAAAATACCTAAATACTTACATAAGGTACCTTTGTAATCTTACCTACATACCTACTTACTTTGTTTTTGATGATAGGAAGTAAAACCTTTCTTACCATCCGACCTTTCATTTTATGCAAGAGTTATATCATCGATTAAGGAAAATATCGTGAGGAAACCTATGTTTATAATAAATATAAAGAAATATGTCTGAAATCACCAATCCCCCTTAAGCTAGAATGATGATCAATTCTCTGCATGAGAAGAGGCCTTTTGTCCTGCAGATAATAGGCTGGTATTTTTTCTTTTTATGTTTATTCTATTTACAAATGTACTATAAATTGGTAGATTAAAATACGTCAGAACTTTGTGGTTGATAATGTAAAACCTTTTTTTTATGCAAAAGTTACTGTCTAGCTGGGTAATAAAAAGCCAGAATACCATTAAGTTGACAAAGAAAAGATATTTAACAAGTAATGTACGGTAATACCTAGATTACCTAGTTCATGAATACTAAGAAATTTTAACCAAAAAAATCTGCCTTAGTTCCTCTTTTTTGGCTCCCACTGTATTTCTAGTAATGGATTTTGAATGACACAGAGAAAGTCCATTTCATTACCAGTTCACAAATCATTTATCTTAATTAAAAGGGAACCGAGACGTGTACGGAACTAAAAATGTTTTAACTGAACCCTAAACTTCTATAATTAACTACGATAGATGAAAACTGGTGCCTATGGAACCAATCCAACATTACATGCAAGGGAATTTGAATTTTATTTCGTAGGCCATAAAGTTTAATGAAATTCTGTAGTAAGTTGAAATCTGGCGTCTAATACAAAAGTAATACGATAAATTACGTATTGTATTTTAGACTTTATAGAATGGGTAATACAGTTCATATGTGAAAGTTTATTCTTATTTATTGGAAAATAAAGTTTGGAGTAAATTCGTTTTTGTGTTGGGTATAGCTTACGGGTATTGTTATGTATATTATTTTGCTTAATTTACCGTGAAATAAATTCTCAACTTATACCTAAAAATATATTATGTACTTGCTTTGTTATTTTCAGCCCTTCATACCTAGGTAATAATTTTAGCTGAAATATCGGGTGTACCTAACACAACACGCTTGTAATCTGCGAAGGGTAAGGCAGAGGTTTACCTACATTTCGCCAGATCACGATTAATTAAATTTTTATTATTAAAAAAAAACTGGGATGTCCGGTAAAAAAACTCAATTTCACCCAAATGTCCGGGGTTTCTGAAGTTTTTGTCCGGCGTCGGCAATTTGGATGATGGCAGCCCTAGGTATACATAAACATCACCCCTGTAATCTTCGAAGAATTAGGCACAGGTGTACCCATTATTACATCCACATTTCACCAGTTATGTTTAAGTCCCATGTAATAGGGGGCGAGCCTATGCCATCAACCGGGCACTAATCCAGACTCCGAGGCTGCTACTGAGAATTTCCTGATGGAAAAACCCGATTAACCACTTTGCTCGACCGGGGAATCGAACCCAAGACCTCATGCTCAGCGGTCGCGCTTTGCGACCACTAGACCAACGAGGCACATAATATACACGTGTGTACTTATGTCCTTCGTACTTAGCTAGACTCTATTGGGATTGGCCATCGTGCCCGAAAACCAGACGGCAGAATATTATTATTATATCTTATCTCTATAATAAAATACATATCATTGATTTTTTTATCTTCTTATTCGAATGTGATATTTGTATTCAATAAAGCCATATATATCTGCTTATATTGTACGTATCCTTGGGCTTGATGTGATAGGTAACATTTTAGGATAGGTTTTGTAGGACATCACTGACATTGGTGAAGGAAAAACATCGTGAGGAAAACTGGACTTACAATTGGGTAGATGACACTATTAACCAATAATTCCAAGACATAACTTCTATAATAGTAGGAGAGCTACTGGACCGTCCGAGTAACGGTGTGTCTGTAAGGCTAGAAATTCTTATGGTGATGAGTCATAGTTGCCTAAGTACAATGACCATCGCCTGGCACGCCTCAGCCCTGCACTTCATCAACCCTATATTTTTGAAAGTGTAGAAAAAATTGAAAAACAAAACTTGTTCCTGTAAGCTTGAAATTTTTTTACCATTTTGTTTATTCGTTATTAAGTTCAAAAAAAAATTGACAGGCGTTTTCGATGAGCACAAGTACCTGACAGGCGAGCCTGAAGGTGTATTATGTGTACATTAAAATAAACTTTATTCTGTAAAGTTGAAATTTACAGATATGTTTCTTTGAGCGATTTAAAGTAAGTTGGTAGAATGACAGGCGGTTCTGGCTAGCATAAGTCCTTGCCAGGCGAGGGGAAAGATGCTATAATGCTTGGAAACATGGACCACCTCTGCAACAATAATTTAAAAATCTTCATGGAATATGGCAATATCAATTTAAAAAAAAGGATTAATATTTCACAATTATATATAAAATTAGGACCCCTTTTATGCCAAAGTTTACCTGGTTTTTACGCATTAACCGGATGTGTGATTCTTAGAAAACTTCAACTATATCTAACGACCCTGCATACCTATCTGTTTTGCTGACTGTACATTATGTTACAACTAATAAAATATATTTTACCCATAATTTCTATTTTTAATTAATGTGATTTGCATCAACGATATGATTTATCATGCTACTTACGCCTCTTACTCGCACTCCCATAGCATCTTTCCCCTCGCCTGGCAAGGACTTATGCTAGCCAGAACCGCCTGTCATTCTACCAACTTACTTTAAATCGCTCAAAGAAACATATCTGTAAATTTCAACTTTACAGAATAAAGTTTATTTTAATGTACACATAATACACCTTCAGGCTCGCCTGTCAGGTACTTGTGCTCATCGAAAACGCCTGTCAATTTTTTTTTGAACTTAATAACGAATAAACAAAATGGTAAAAAAATTTCAAGCTTACAGGAACAAGTTTTTTTTTTCAATTTTTTCTACACTTTCAAAAATATAGGGTTGATGAAGTGCAGGGCTGAGGCGTGCCAGGCGATGGTCATTGTACTTAGGCAACTATGACTCATCACCATAAGAATTTCTAGCCTTACAGACACACCGTTACTCGGACGGTCCAGTAGCTCTTGGTCTATAAAGAAACACTTTATTTTGGCCCTGACAACCTAATAAATTTTCACATCACTGTAAAATTGGATTTTTAACTGCTTTCAAATTAATAAATAGTTAGTCAATTGAGTCCGCACAAAAGTGACGTCACAGTTGAGTTTTGTTATACAAAATCTATGGGAGAATCGCATTTTGACAGGTCATAAAAAGTACGTCAATTGATTGGTGGTGTCATCTACCCTATTAATACCATGTCCGAAATCGCCAACCCGCCTTGAGCAAGCGTGGTGATCAATGCTTGTACCATCTCAGTATGAGAAGAGGGCTTTGCCCTGTAGAGGAAAAAAATAATGGCTTGTATTTTTTACACCAGCATAATTAATGAATGTTATAAATTAATAAATTCGCTTTTTTTTTCCTTTGATTGCTGTAAGATACTGAGATAATAGTTTTGATATTTCCCGTCTATCTGACTAGCTTCAGACCGCGACTTCGCCCGCGTTAAAGTTAAAATATAATACCACGGAAAGCTTAATTT
Organism: Hoplodrina blanda; assembly: GCA_949316365.1. Taxonomy (NCBI): domain Eukaryota; kingdom Metazoa; phylum Arthropoda; class Insecta; order Lepidoptera; family Noctuidae; genus Hoplodrina; species Hoplodrina blanda. The sequence continues at coordinate 14,993,613 of OX438581.1, forward strand.
TTTCCTGAATAAAAATTAACCTATCTACTGTTCCAGACTATAATCTATCTTTGTGCTAAATTTCATGCAGATCAGTTCAGCCGTTTTGGCGTTATTGACTAACAAACATCCATCCATCCATCCATCCAAACTTTCGCATTTAAAATAATAGTATAGTAAGATTGCAATGTGACACACACTATCACAAAAAATAACCCTCACCTTATTTCTCAGTACAACAGATAACACACACGGAAATCCCTTTGATACGTAAAGATTTACAGTGCAAGTTAATTTTATCGGCGCAAGAGACGTTTTTACAACATTATATCGGTTTTACAGCTGTCGTAAATGATTAAAACACTATTTGCGTTCAGTTTGATGACTGTATTTTTACTTTGATGTGCCTACTGGCGACATTATTAGTGATATGACACGCCTTTTAATGTTGTATTAGTGTATGAAGTTGTCGGTATGATCTACGTAATTTTGCAAAATGGCGATGGTTAGCAACGGCAGATAAAGGGGGTCATGGCGGTCATGACCCCTCCTTCCGGACTAACTATTTTCTTTAAATTAGATTGATAATTAGAGTAATCAAAACGGAGCCTGTCCAGACTAGACTTTGATTTTATATTCCCCCTTACCCCTACCCCCCCTTACTTGAAAGCTAGATCCACCGTTGAGGGTTAGTCAGTTGTCAAAAGTCAAAGTCAAAACATCTATTTCAAGTAGACCATTCACAGGCACTTTTGAATCGTCAAGGAGTCGGTCAGTTAGTCCTCTATGGAGAAGAACGAGCAAGAAACTCCACGGCACTCTTTTAAATTAGGTTTTTACAAAATCCTGGTTACATTATTCTTGTTGATTGTTGGATTTTCGAATACTTTCCTGTTAGTGATCCTGATATCAGATTCAATTCTATTTTTTTATCTTGTATGTGACGTCAAAACTGTCTTTTAATGGCCTAATAAATGATTTGACTTTGATAGTCTTTTCTTAACTGGCTTACATCTTTATTATTATTTTATATTATTTTTAATTGTTTATACATTATTGAAGCAACAAAAAAGGCATTAAGTCCGCCTTTGGCCTTGTTTTTGCATAAAGTTTAAATTAATAAATAAATATTGTCCCCAGGATTTTATAAAAACCTAATTGAAAAGAGTGTCCGTGGCGTTTCTTGCTCGTTCGTCCATAGAGGGTTTCCAACTTTTTGGACCGACCAACTAGCTTCAACTTTCTAACTAACTGACTCCTTTACAATTCAAAAGCGTGCATAGTGCTCAATGCTCGTGCTTGAGGTAGTTACCTATTTTTTATTTACCTAAGATTAAACCTTACTTTGCATTATTTAAATGAAACGTAGGCACTTACCTAGATGACCTAACGGCTTAGATCATTGTGAGAATTCTGCATACAATAAGGTCAATTGCATCATTATATTCAACTATAGCTCCTGCCCGCGACTTCGTCTGTGTACATTTCAGCATTAATCTGAAAAAAAAAACTTAAATTATTACACAAGAATTTAAAATCGGAATAAAAACTATCCCCTGTGTTAAGCTTCACCAATACCTATGTAGGTAGGTATATGTGTGCCAAATTTCAGACAATTCTGTTCAGCCTTTTTGGCGTGATTGTGTAGCAAGCATCCATTCACACTTTCCCATTTATAATAGTAGTAAAATATAGAATGATAATATTATATCTATCTACTACTACTACTTTAAATCTACTACCCATAACACCCATCATGGCTCAATTTCATTAGTCGTTAACTCGTTCGGTATACAGCATGCGGGGAGTCCCCGCATGCGAGATAACAACCAATGAAAGTTACAAGTCGTTACACCGCATGCGGGGATCCCCCGCATGCTTTATGCCGACCGTGATATCGACATGCGGGCCCTATCTACTAATGAAATTGCGCCATAATAAAAACGGTTCCCCGAATGCGGGCCCTGTGCCATGCGTTCCAGAAATCTCTCGCACCCCGAATGCGGGCCCTATCGACTAATGAAAACGGTTCCCCGAATGCGGGCCCTGTGGCATGCGTTCCAGAAATCTCTTACACCCCGCATGCGGGCCCTATCGACTAATGAAATTGCGCCATTAGGTAAGGTACTAAGTATATTTTCAATATACCGTTTCCATTAAAATTAATTGCAAAGATCCTCATAGACACTGACCGTTGTTGTAACATTTTAATATCAGTCCGTTTTCCTGCGATTATAAAAACCTTTGCACCGTCCTTGCATTGTTCGTAACACAGATTTGTATCAGCGCTAAATAAGAACAGCAAAGGAAACAATTATTAAAGCAATTAAGATTTGTTTTTAATTATGTTTGTTGCAGATTTTGTGTGAACAAACAATAGGTGTGTGGAGCGGTGATTTTTGTGTGATTACTAAAATTTTGATTAAGTTGGTTATCTAATTGAGTCTGGAGTGATAACACTTTTATAGGTCTATTTCGATTAAAGTAAATTGGTACCATTGTAAAACTTTTAACACAACCAGACAACCTTTAGGTACCTTTTTTTAACTAGCCTGTACTATTCCACTCCCCCTCAGACTTCCCCCATTTACTTCCAGTTCTTGCGATGTTGTTCCTCATCTCACCAATTCTCTAGAAAGTCATCCAATAAGTTTCCTCTTTTCTGTCTGCTGCGACCTCATCTATCCTGTTAAGGCTCCAGTTTTGCGCTTTGCAAGCCCACAGCGACATCCGGGACATGACTTCTGCAACCTTACCCCTTATCAGTAAAAAAAAAATACGAGTCAAACCTACAGCCTTTGTAGTCGAATCCAAATCAATAATAGTAGTCACACATTTTTTCTCGCAACAAAGTCAATTAATTTACTAGATAGCTTTTTTACCTTTAAAAGTAACGTCATTTATACGACAGAAAAAGAAAAATTCTAGTTGCCCATTCCATAAGGTAGTCTCATACCTTCTTTCGAATTTCTATGTTAAATACTTAGACTTATTAATAGTATGTTCACCCTTCCCTAGTCGAATCAATCACTACCATAATTTGCATGTCTATTTAGTAGATAATCCGCTCTATATCCCTAATGCAACACTACATTTTGAACTACTCAAACGTATTACGTAATAACCGTCATTACAAATTTTCCCATTCACTACGCACGCTACGCAAATTACTATTATAATAATACGCCGGGACGTAATACGCCAGCTTTGTGATACAGTCATGTGCAAAAGTGTTTGGTAACCCTTTATGTTTTAGTTAATTGATTTTGCCAGATTGTGGTCATCTTCTTCCTCTTGTTGTGATTTTCAATGAAGCTTAAAATGTCAGTTACGAACAAACATGCTTATTAGTTTTGAGTAGGTATCTACGTCAATTTTAATATAAAATAAAAAAAAATCTCGACCCTATTACATGGGATTTAAACAGCACTGGTGAAATGTAGGTGTAGGTACTAATGGGTACCTACACCTCTACTTAACCCTTTGGAGATTACAAGTGTGATGTTATGTTATTTATTTATTTTATAATTAGCAGTAGTCGTAATGACGCAGTGGTTATGGCGCCCGCTTTTCATGCATGAGAACACACAATGAATTAAAATACCGGGCGAGTTTATCTTGGACATCTCTGACATCGGTGAAGGAAAACATTGTAAAGAAACCTATACTGAAAATTGATATAAGTCTGACATCGCCAATCGTCTAGCGTGGTGATCAATACTCGTGCCTTCTCTGTATGAGAAGAAGCCTTTGCCCTGTAGTGGGACAATGAATACTGGTATGATTATGTTATGTGATGATAAAGATTAATTTTAAAACTTCGCAAAAACGTCAAAATTTTGAAAGTTAGTGTAAAATTTTATAGGTTTTCTTACACTTTTGCACATGCCTGTATTACCTACTGTTTAATATAAAGCAGGGGTCGCTGTTTTTTACATTTTTATACGACACGCTTCCGACCTGTCACGGTAGGTCAACATTAACATAATAGGCACATTAATACGTGCCAAGTTTTACTTTCGTTGAGTGTTGTAAGTTTTGTAATCCGACCAATCTAGGTCGAGATTAGATGGCAGTCAAATTAAAATGATTGACAGTTTACGCTGATTGTGAACACGATATTACAAAGGGACTAGTTTTGCCTGCAACTTCGTCTAGCTAAAGTTTCTTAATGATCTAGTATTTTCTTATGATAACATATAGCCTATAACAGTTAAGGATAACAGAGCTTCATATTAGCGGAAGAATTTTCAGAATCGGACCAGTAGTTTTGGAGAATAGCGCGTTAAAACAAAACAAAATCCTCAAAGTATAGGTATACATAATTGCGTATTTATTAAGTTCGTGAAAGTTTATTATAAAATTTAAATAAAGGGGAAAACCGAATAATAATAAAAAATAATTCATAATTTCGTATTATTATTTACTATTAATTCAATTTATTTATTTAGTTAATACTTTCATGCACATCACAAAACACGTAAATGATAGCAATGAAAACCAATAATAGTACAATACTATTAGAAAAAAAAAGAACTTTGCGTAATAATATCGGGATAATAATAACTCTTTTAGAAATCGTGATAAAAGTATGACGTGTTGGCTTTTTATCTATAATTAAATTATATCTCCCGGTTTATCGTGATGTACGTTTTCCGACGTTTATTTTTATTATGGGCAGATAATTTATCATCATTTTAACACGCATCGCTGCAAAGGGAAGAAAGTGTTTTTAATGCGCATATTTAGCTTAGTCATAAAACAACTCAAGCTTACATAATAGTTAGAATGAATTGATGGATATAGATGATAGATCTTTTTTACTATTTTTTTCATTTGGTATTTCCAGCGTTTAATTAAGTAAATACTCATATCAGTATAAATAGTAGGTATAAATTATTTTTAATATTCTAAAGCGTAGGGGTAAAAAAATAGCGGTAATTAGTGAGTATAAAACAGTGTTAATACGCACTTAAAACACACTATTTTTTATTTTAATTAAATTTTAAAATAAGTATTTACCTATTTTTTATTCTATTGTTTTTTCAATCGACCTTCAATGAAGGTTAATGTATATTTAATTGAAGTAATAACTTCACGAGGCGAACTTTTAAAAAATGAGCATTAAAACACTTAAAAAACTAATAAAACCTCAGCTGAAAGGATTTATTGTTTGTTCGTTAAAATTCGGACATCGGTGAAGGAAAACATTGCAAGGAAACCTGGACTTAAAATTATCATCATCTTCCTGCCCTTGTCTCATGTTACTTGGGGTCGGCGCAACACGTTTTCTTCTTCCATTCCGTCCTGTCAGCCGTCATGCTATCACTGACTCCCTTTTCTTTCATATCATTCTTCATACAATCCATCCATCTTTTCTTGGCCTGGATTTGAAATTAATATGAGTTTGAAATCGCCAACCTGCCTTGTGCAAGCGTGGTGATCAATGCTCGTGCCTTCTCTGTATGAGAAGAGGTAGCTTTGCTCTGCAGTGGCACAATAATTAGTAGATATCTTTTTCTAACTGTTTTTTGTAGATCTGATTTTTTTTTGTAGATCTGAATTTTAAGTATAAGCTCAGATAGTAGATAAGTATATGTTTAGGTTCACGATGTTTTGTTTCTCCGAAGTCAGTGATGCCTTAGATAACCTTGGCAAGTACCTACATAATTATGAAATAAAAACATCACATTGATAATTGCACGATTCCAAACCCTATTTGCACGAGACGTGTTCACCACTGAGCCATCACAACAAATAATCGTAAATGATTTAATTGAAATAAATGCTTTGACTTGACTCGTTACGAGTGCAGCAAGCTACGACCTACGACAATTCAAAGCCCTGCCTGATGATAATCATCGCACTCAAGAATCAGTTAAATTCGCAACAACAGAAGTTAAAACTGTAATGATTTTAACAGTTAGAGTACAAAAATAGTGCCGTTAAAATAATTACGTGTTTGAAACGGGCCAAGGTCGTCCATTGTCGGACGTAGTAGATTTTTTCCCATTAATTTCGGCTGCCAAGGCTCTTGTTTAATGAATATTTAAGAAATTATATTACCATGTTTGAGTGTCTTGTGTCTATTTGCGCCGAATAACGTATATAGCTACATTTATTTTAATTAGACTATTTACAGGCGCTTTTGAAATGTTATTGGGTTTTTCCATCAGAAATTTCTCAGTAGCAGCCTCGGAGTCTGGATTTGTGCCCGGTTGATGGCAATAGGTTCGCCCCCTATTACATGTGACTTAAACATAACTGGCGAAATGTGGGTGTACTAATGGGTACACCTCTGCCTAACCCTTCGGGGATTACAGGCGTGATGTTATGTTTGAATCGTCAAGGAGTCGGTCAGTTAGTCCGAAAGCTGAAGCTAGTTGCTCGTTCCAAAACGGAGGTAGGCATCTATGGAGAAGAACGAGCAAGAAACTCCAAGGCACTCTTCAAGAAAACGTAGATAGCTCTTTGTGGATAAGAATTTGCAAGAAACTCCAAGGGACACTCTTTTGCAATCAAGTTTTTACAAAATTCTAGATGCACCATTCTTGTTCATTAAAACAACTACAAGCTAATGTAAAATATTGTTTTAAAGAGCAAATATGAAGTCAGTCAATTATTTTATTATTTTACTAATAACATTCAAAAGTGCATTCAAATGGTCTAATTGAAATAAATGATTTGACTTTGACTTTTACAAGAGTAACCACCTAATTAGTGGTTATCCAAGTTTAAATCTATTAAGTAGGTACGTATTTCTTTTGTTTCCCTTTCATTAACACGGCCAAACATAATGGAAACTATAATTCATAGTTGATTCAATGCTTCTATAATTAAATTACTTTTAATTTTATCCCCAACGTCAATCAAAACCGGAGTTAATTGTTTGAGCGCAGCCGTCTGTAACATAATTTTCATTGTTTTAAAATATTAAGTTCTCACATAAAGTTTACTGTCCAGTAACGATGCGATAATATGCGTCATGTCATCCATCATTGTTGTCAGAATGTATGATAATCTGCGCTTTGTATATAGAATGTTAGTTTTTTAAAGTATTTCTAGTACAGTAAGGGGTCATAACTGCAGTAGCATGCTAAGGTTTGAATTGGTGTGAATACGCGATACAAGCCGTACCTACATCTGTGTGTAAAGTGTTTATGTATTAACACAGTACCTACGAACACCTCAGAATTCGCAAAAGGCGTCGAAAGGTCGTAAGTTAAAAAAAAACAATCTAATGCTGTGTGAGATTGCTACTCCACATATGACCGCTTATAACATCATACCTGTAATCCCCGAAAAGTTAGGCAGAAGTGTACCTACCCATTATTACACCTACATTTCGCCAGTTATGTTTAAGTCCCATGTAATAGGGGGCGAGCCTATTGCCATCAAACGGGCACAAATCCTGACTCCGAGGCTGCTACTGAGAAATTCCTGATGGAAAAACCTATTATCACTTTGCCCGACCTTGGAATAAACCCAAGACCTGATGTTCGGCAGTCACATTTTGCAATCATTAGACTAACGAGGCAGTCAGTTTAAGTCCCACATAATGAAGGTAAATTCCAAGGCATAAATCCAGACTCAAAACTGCTTATCAACATGAACATTCTAAGTAATTTTCATAAATTTTTAAAAACCTTACGAAATAATGAAGCTTTAAACTTTTAAGTACAAAACTTGAACATTGTATAAAACAACATGTTGTTTGAACAGCTCCAAAATTGAAAGTTAAGTACACCAAGTTAACCTGTTTTACGAGCATACTATTAACTGTACGAGATTATTATTATTGGATTAAAGTATCAAAACTATTTTATACTACGCTCGTTCGGAGCTGTTTCTTTGTAGTTTTAAGGGCTCTTTCAATTTATGTTTTTGCTGGAATGCTGCGGCGTTAGAGCTGTTGCACTGCACCAGACGGACGGTTTAATCATCTGGTCTTTCATAACTTCTAAACTGCTTATCATAATTTGAGAAATGAGGTAAGACGAGAGAAATCAGGCACAGGTCAACGGCTTTACATGCTTTAGGAAGTACGGGGGTGTCACACCACCAACTTCCAAACTGAGGGTAGGGGTAGGTACTAAAAAAATCCCAATAACTACCCGACCTGGGAATCGAATCCACGGACCCCATGCTCAGCAGCAACACTAACGACTACGATACCTACAGCGTAATCAGGTTATTTTTTTTAAGTTGGTAAAAATCATCGAATGATTCCTTCCGCCCTGGGTGGGGCAGAAGGGACTGTCAGACTTTTACTGACTTAAAAACAACCCTGTTCTGTCTGTTGCCCTTTACGTTCCGGGGCCACGGTATCCTGTTAAGACGTCCCGCAACACCGGAGCGTAATCAGGCTGAGTCTACTATAGACGTACCAATAGGTATAATAATTAAAATAATATTAGCTTTTTAGTGTCCCACTGCAGGGCAAAGCCGTCTTCTCATACAGCATTGAACACCACTCTCCATGCACCATACAGACGTAGGTACCTATAGTAAAAAATATAGTCAAAGCAATAGCTGGATATATCGTCATATATCCAGTTTATTGCTCTGAAAAATATTATAAACCGTATGAAAATCCAATTAAAACAGAATAGGCGTCCTATGTCTATTAACTAATATAAAGCGTGTAATAAAACAAAGGCATTCCAGTTTCGGAATTCGAATATGCAAAAAAATGGATTTGTTGAGATTTTAGGGTTCCGTAGTTCCGCACTCTAATAATGCCAAACGCAACCCTATTACTAAAGTCTACACGGTTTCCGTCCATACGCTGTCACAGGACTGCGTCTTTTGAACTGTAAAAGGTGGAGATTTGACATTTTTATACAGTGTGTACCTATTTATATTGCCGCTATAACAACAAATAGTAAAAATAAAATAAAGTTCATAATCAAATCCCTTAAATTCTTCTTTCGTCCTTTAAAAACAAAAGACAAAGAAAACAAGAAAACATCGTGAGAAAACCAGGACTAAGGGTACAAACATAAAGATACAGGTTTTTCGGTCCCGATATGCCAGTACGGGTCGGTACCGATAGGTACGGGTTCAACCACATATAGAAACAGGTAAATCTGTTCATAGTGACCATCATGTCTTCGAGTTCGTCGGACAATGAGCTTTTTCTCTTCGAAAGTGTTCATTATAAATGTAAAAAAAGGACAGTCGGTGTTTCCAATAAGAACAGTAAAAGAAAGAACATATCGGGACCGAAAAACCTGTATCTTTATGTTTGTACCCTTAAGTCTGAAATCGCCAATCCGCTTCAAGCATGCGTCGTGATCAAAGCTCGTGGCTTCTCTGTATGAGAATAGGCTTCTGCCTTGTAGTGAGACAATAATTGACTGGTGTTATATTTATACAAGATTTTTTTTATAATATGTAGGGTTAAATATTAATATACAGTGGTACTGAACCCTTCGTGTTCAAGTCTGACTCACACTTGGCCGATTTTTGTTTCGTGTTGGTATTATCTAAAAATAGCATTAGGTAGATTTCCAACCTTATTTTCAACAGACAAATCAAAGGCTTTGTATATCTGAAAATAATTGGTACAGCAGACATGGTAATAACATGAAATTAAGAACCTACCTACACAGTTTTGCTTATAATTATTTTGTTTCGTTATTTCAGCCTTTCAGTTTCTTTGAAAGGTTTTGGCTTTATCCTTAATAAGATTTTTGCCTAGATTTAAAGAAACAAATTATTCAGTGCTTAATTGATTTGTTGTATAAATCATTTCAGAGTAAAGCATCATTACTATTTATATTTTTCAATGAACTGAAAAACCATCATTAAAAATGTCAAATATTATCTATACTAATAATATATCTATACTAATATTATAAAGCTGCAGTGTTTGTTTGTTTGTTTGTTTGTTTATTTGAACGCGCTAATCTCTGGAACTACTGGTCCGATTTGAAAAATTCTTTCAGTGTTAGATAGATTAGTTATCGAGGAAGGCTATAGGCTATATACCATCACGCTACGACCTACGGGAGCGGAGCAGTAACCAAAGACGCGGGTGTAACCGCGGCGGACAGCTAGTTATAATAATATACATACTAATATTAAAATGTAAAATTGCTTGTTTTGTAAGAAATAATCTCTGGATAATTATACTGACCTGAAGTCTAAAAACCAATATTGTACTAATTAAAAACATTTAAAATCTAGTCGCATTCTAATCTTAGTAACATTTCATGTCAAAAAATGTTGGTAAAGATGGATTTTTGACAGATTGAGACTGAGATTAGATTGCGTTTGTAGCAGTTAGAGGTGATAAAAAATCCTTTAACTGATAAAAATCTGTACTATTAGCGAGTGTTTTAGGATATCTTTATGGCAGCCTTTTCCAAAGTGGGCGGTAACGCTTCCTTTGGGCGCTGCAGGCCTAAAGGGGGGCGGTAAGAGATCCAGAAAAAAATCGTGGCGTTGTGTAGAGGCTTGGGGATTGATTTGTAATTTCATCTACTAGGTTTTTAAGAAGATGAAAAAATGGGGGTGCTAAAAAATTATTTATTCTCAAAGTGGGCAGAAGACAAAAAAAGTTTGGGAGCTCCTGCTTTATAGTATATAAGTACTCAACTTCCACGTAGACAGACGCTAGTAAATGATAACGTAGTAACTTCCGTAAAATATTTTATTAGATTAGATTATTTTGCAAATGAAGGTAATACCTTGCATTATATTCTCAACTTTTCCGATGATCGACAGTCTTTTGTTTTTATTTTATCTATCAATAGTTGTGCCAAACGATGTCTTCGTATGAAAAGTTTATATTATATTTCTTCCTGCAAGTGCCAAATTACCTCTGAGCTGCCAAATTTCATCGAAATCTGTTCGGTCATTTAGCTGATAAAATGGTAGTGGTATGTACTTACTATTGCATTATAGAATATACTTTATATGGTAACTCAATCATTTAGTTAAGTAATCAATAAAATTATCTCAACGTATTTCTATAGCTGAACGTAAAGTCCTTCTGAAAATATTTAGTATTTTTTATTAAATACCAAAATGAAATAAATACCTACTAGCGTAGTACTACTATAATACTTGCATAATACTAACACAATACTAGTTAATATGAATACGAGCATACAAATTATTACCTAAATTACAAAATTATTAATGAACAAACTTATCCACAAATTAGTCATTGAATTTACACAACATAATCACTGGGAATTTCCCAACAGACGAGTCGATTTTCCCAATCATTACAAGCACGTAATATTTTGTCACTAGTTATGCATTGCTTATAATTATTTTAATGCATTTCTATGCTAATTATTTAATCAGACTGTAACAATTTGAATTACCAGAGCATAATTACTTAGATGTAGTGTGAGTGTGTAATTTTACTCATTCTGTAATATTCTGGACATTTTATTCTTGATCAGAAAAGAGTGATTGAAAATCTTGAGTGTCCATGGAGTTTCTTGCCTGTTCTTCTCCAAATAATAAACCTATTGTTTGGAACAAGCAAACTAGCTTTAACTTTCTGACTGACGCCCTGATAAAAAAATGCCTGGAAATGGTTTACCTACACAAACAATTTGAAGTCTCTATTTGTAATATCAAAATAACAGCTTTTTACAAAATGCAAGTAAATGTTTACCTCCTCCCAGGGTTGTAGATTTTGTTCAAAAGAGTCACCGCGGCCATTTTTTTTTTTGAGTTGGTAAAATACCATCAAATGTCACTGACGGACTGTCAGACTTTTACTGACTAAAAAACCACCCTGTTCCTTCTGTTGCCCTTTACGTTCCGGGGCCACGGTATCCTGTTAAGACGTCCCGCAACCTTGGCAGGCGTTTGGAACGCAAAGGACATTAGAAGCAACACGGATGGGTTTTAGTCCGTAAGCGTCCGACACTCCCTTCCACTCCGCCCAGAGCGGAAAAAGTGATTTGATGATTTCCCATACTTAAAAAGAAAAAGTGAATGTTTATCCATGCATTACAGTTGAGTGCCATAGACTACTTATGTTGTATGGTATACTTTTGATTTCTACGCGGATGAAGTAGCAGGCAGAAGCTAGTTTAAAATAAATAATTTTACTTCGAGATTTCCTTTTCCTTTGTATTTAGCGTCAGCACTATTTATAAATATCTCATACCATAAAACAAAAACCAATCAGCAAGATGATTAACGAAACTGAGCTAAAACGAGTAATAATGAACATTATACATATCAATTTAAGATTAAGATTTGATTAACGAATAAATTAACTCAAAACTAAAACGTTGTTATTCAGCCCTGGGTGCTTTCGCGGCCTTGTTTTACTTATAAACAATGAGTTTTCAGATTTAAGGTCTACGCAAACCGGGACGGCATGGCAAAGGATTTAATTTTTTACTAATGGACATTCAAACGTATTGCTATAGAAATACGACATAAATTGCTATGCTTTAAAATAATGCCGCTGCTTGCTTTAAACTTTAGAGTGCCGTGGAGTTTCTTGCTCGTTCTTCTCCATAGAGGCCTACCTCCGTTTCGGAACGAGCAACTAGCTTCAACTTTCGGACTAACTGACCGACTCCTTGACAATTCAAAAGTGCCTGTAAATGGTCTAATTGAAATAAATGTTTTGTCTTTGACATTGACTTTGAATGCCGTGGCATCGAAAGGGTCGGCATTATTTTAAAGCATAGCAATGGGTTACATATCAAAAAATCAAAATATTCTCGAGCAAATTTCAAAAGAACAATAAACGAAATACCAAAATTTAAATGACCAAATGATTTATTTAGAAAAATTTTAAAATCCCAATGTATGTGACATCAAATGAACGACTGATCAAAAGTTGCTAGATATAATTTTAAAATATCAAACCATAACTAATCAAATTTTATAATCACAAATTATTTAAATGTAGGTATACTTATATTTGAAGTACATCATTAATTTTAACACATTAATTTGTTCAAAAATTATGATTAAAATAACAGTGCCTCAAAATAGTATACATACAAACATGAAGTAATTTGAAAAAGGTAAAAATAATATTAATATTAGCGAAGAGCGCCTGTCTGATACAGAAAGCCTTTGCACAACATGATCGGTTTGCTAATACAAAATATCGAAAATCGTCACGTTTTGTAAGCGAGCGAAGCGAGCTCGGGACTTAGGGCACCCCGACATGGACAGGTTAGGTTCGAAGGGGATGGCGGGGTTTGAAAGACCCCGCCATCCCCTTCGTGTTAGGTTACTTTAAACCTTGAACGCAGAAGTAGGAGCCCCGCGCAGCGGGGCTCCGTAGACCGAGTATTGTCTACCTGCCCGCACGTCACACATCCCCTTCGAACCTAACCTGTCCATGTCGGGGTGCCCTAAGTCCCGAGCTCGCTTCGCTCGCTTACACAACGTGACGATTTTCGATATTTTGTATTAACAAACCGATCATGTTGTTGCAAAGGCTATCTGTATCAGACAGGCGCTATTCGCTAATATATTAATATTATTTTTATCTTTTTCAGTTAATTCATTTGATAATTAATAATTTATCCAGTAATCCATTTGACCATTAAACGATTTGGTCAGTAGTGTAATAAATAATATAAACATTGATATTCCAGACTTTGGTCAGCTGAACTTTTGATCAAATGACCATTTTTATTTTAAACTTTGGTATTTCGTTTATTGTTCTTTTGAAATTTGCTGGAGAATGTTTTGATTTTTTAATATGTAACCTAGCAATGTATGTCGTATTTCTATAGCAATACGTTTGAATGTCTATAATTAAGTAAATCTCTTGCCATGCCGTCCCGGTCTACGTTGGCCTTTAATGGGAGAAATAAGATATATTACGCTTACCTACCAGTTTAGGAAGTTTCTGTACCAAAATAGATTTGATTAAGTAAATCTATACTGTGATAACAATTCTAACGGATTGCTCATTTTTAGGGCTGCCATCCGTCCGGGTTTCCCCGGATTTGTCCTAGTTTAGAGGGCGTCCGGTGGACGTCCGGAAGGGGTTGGCAAAAAGTGTCCGGGTGTCGGGGTTTTACATTGTAAAAATATTTTTTTTGGGATGTCCGGGAAAAAAAACTCAATTTTACCCAAAAGTCCGGTATTTTTGAAGTTTTTGTCAGGCGTCAGCAATTTAGGTGACGGCAGCTCTACTCATTTTCATGTCATACTAAAACACTGGGTAGGGAGTACTGTCAAACTATTTACCCTACTACAGTGGAGCAAAAAAGAGGGTAATGATTTTGATTGGTATGCATGTATGTATTTCGATTACAAACATTCTTTCACTGATAGGAATTAAGCAACACTATTGCCGAGTGTCATAGAATAAATGTTTTATGGTATACTTGACTTCCACGCAGACGAAATCGCGGGCAGAACCTAGTTTAATACACAAACCATCACGCCTGTAACGCCCGAAGGGTAAGGCAGTGGTGTACCCATTATTACATCCACATTTCACCAGTTATGTTTAAGTCCCATGTAATAGGAGGCGAGCCTATTGCCATCAACCGGGCACAAATCTAGACTCCAAGATTGCTACTGGGAAATTCTTGATAGAAAAACCCATTATCACTTTACCCAACCTGGGAATCGAATCCATGACCTCATGCTCAGCAGTCGCACTTTGCGACCCCTAGACCAACTAGGCAGTCGTTTAATAATATACAGACGTTTATATCACATCAATTTAAAAATAGAACACTTGAAACATCTCGCTGAATCCCGGGGAATAACTCAGTACTTACACAAACAGCTGTTTTTTAACCGCAAGCCACTTGATCATTAGGTCAGTAGGCGCGGGCGCAATGATTCTCTGAATCATTACGTCACTGAATAGGTCTGTTCTATTGGCTCCTTGTGTTTGCTTATTAGAGTACCTACTTATTACGTCTTTTGTTTTATTTAGAACTTTTAGGATGTGTTCTGACGTGGGAATAAAATTATGGTGAGTCAACTTTAACTGATTTATACATATAAAAGTTAAAGGTCACTCACTCACTCACTCGCTCACTTTCCCACTCACTCTCTCACTCATTCACTTATCACAAAATATCGAAAACCGCTTGACGTATAAAGTTGAAATTTGGCAGGGAGGTAGATTAAAGTTAGTAGACGTCCGAAAAGAAAGGATTTTCGAAAATTCGCCCCACAAAGAGTCGTGAAACGGGAGTCTAAAGTTTGTATTGAAAAACTTATGAGAAACGTAGGAGTATACTAAAGTTATCCGAATGAACGGGGGCGAAGCCGCGGCCAAAACCTAGTAAACTATAAGTCCATATTTAGTGCTATACTACACGGGCGGTTCTCCCGCCTTCCAATAATCCGCTTCTGAACCGCACTAGACTCAATAATACAACCTGAATTTTAATTCGTTGTAAATCTTTCAGGGGGTAAATGTACTCATGAATATGAACAACTTTTACCAAGGGACATAGTAGGTACGAAATGTGAAAAAAAAAACCAGCTGATCCATACAATAATGTACTACATTACGATCAAATTGTATGGATCAGCTGGGTTTTTTTTTCACAAAAGTTGTTCATATTCATGAGTACATTCACGGCCCTGAAAGATTTACAACGAATTAAAATTCACGGTGTATATGGACATTGTATGCTACAAACTACACGGCGCGCGGTTTCCCGCCGCGGTTTGCGGGCGGGAAACCGCCTGTGTAGTTTAGCACTTAGTTACGATGTTTTCATTCACCAATCTCAATGATATCCAAAATAAACGTGACTTTTGGACAAAGCCGTGTGCGAAAACTAGTAGTCTACAAAGTGGAAACGTACCTTGCGTGGTCGTATTTTGTTAGATTATATTTCATGGTACTAACTTGGAAACTACAGGCCTTTTTGTGAGTTCGCCCGTTTTAGTACTCGAACATAAAGTGATGCTTAGTTCCGTACAGTATTTTAGGTTTTGGCTTATTAACAAACGTGCGTAAAATTAGTTGTAACCTAGTTTTGGCAATCCGTCTAAGAATATAATGACCATGCCTTAGAAATTCTTTGAGGCTAAAAATAGCAGGAATTTATGTAAAACAAAGGCTGAAACATGTTTTATGTGTGTACATTCAACAAAAGAGACAGGTAT
This sequence comes from Hoplodrina blanda, assembly GCA_949316365.1. NCBI lineage: Eukaryota > Metazoa > Arthropoda > Insecta > Lepidoptera > Noctuidae > Hoplodrina > Hoplodrina blanda. The sequence continues at coordinate 15,009,684 of OX438581.1, forward strand.
GCAGGGTTGTCAGATATACCTAGTTGAAGTTTTATTAGAAGCCGATAGATGTTTTCAAATGTAATCTTATTTAAAAAGTAGACAACAAACAGTTCATTAAATAAGTTAAGTTTCAATTGAAGACATCCATCGGTTTCTAAGAAAACTTCAACTATATCTGACGACCTATCTCTTTTGTTGACTGTACAACTGAGGACTATGGCGGTTGACCAGTTTTCAACCTTATTACTAAGGACGTAAGGGGTTAACTGCCAGTATCCGCGTTTGTACCTATTTGGAACTGATTAATAATAGTACAGGATAGCGAAAAAAAATATGTTTAACAAAAGTACCTACAATGAGCTTAGTTTTGTCGAAACGAACCAATCCACAATCTCAAAATATTTTAGTTAGTTAAGTAAAAACTCAGGCATAAAATAGATCAAAAATAAATCAGCGTTAGATATCCAAAATTATTATAATACCTTCGAAAAGTGCAAACAATTTTCACGTGTGATAGTTCGTTTTTACAGAACTAAAACGAATTATTATAATTCTTTTATAACTTATTAGCAGAAAAAAGGTAACGTTTCTATGTTTTATTCATGAATAAACAATAACAGAAAAACGTGCACAATCCTATTTTTTTCCTCAATGCTAGATAAAATGCCCACTTACGTTATACCTAAGTAGGCATGTTTACATAATGCAATCAGTATTTTCCTTTAATTCATGAAGCGTTAAGGAAAATGTAACCTAAATTCCAAAATATTACGTCTTAGTAGGTTTTTTTACATTGCACTTATCTTATGAAACGCGTAAGAGAAGAATTTGTACCTAGTTGCCTGTAATTTTGGGTAGAATAGGTAGGTACGGTCCCGACGAAAATCGATTAACACTGAAAACATAACATAATATCACGCCTGTAATCCCCGAAGGGTTAGGCAGAGGTGTACCCATTAGTACACCCACATTTCGCCAGTTTTGAAGTCCCATGTAATTAGGGTTGCCAACTCTTTGTCGGTCAAATATAGTAGTTCTAAAATTATTACGAAGAAAAATATAGTAGGTAAGGAAAATATTTAAAAAGATATAGTAGGTTCCAAAATACGTACTTTATTTCTTAAGAAAAGATTTTTTTTTGCTACTTTAGCCTTGACTAATAATATTAATTAACTAAGTAGGTAGTTACAAAAACACGAAGTCGAGAGCGCGTAAATCGAAATTGCCAATCTGTCAAACTATCTATTGCACGTAACTGTCAACTTGACATTCTGGAATGTCAAGTTGACAGTTACGTGCAATAGATAGTTTGTTAGTTTGATTCTGGAATCGTTCAGAAATAAATATTGACGTTTCGTTATACGCTTAGACATTTTGAAATTAATATTATTATTTTAATAATTATAATTAAATTAATTATTGCTTAAGAGTTTGATGCTTTTAAAATATAGTAGGCGGGGGCTCTAATATAGTAGGATACTATATTATATAGTAGGGTTGGCAACCCTACATGTAATAGGGGGCGAGCTTATTGCCATCAATCGGGCACAAATCCAGACTCCGAGGCTGCTACTGAGAAATTCCTGATGGAAAAACCCAATAAAATAATCTGTCAAAAAATATCTCAATAAGTACTTAATATTTTGGCATTGATCGTCGCTTAGATGAGAGCGCGACTAGATTTCGAAAGTTTTTAATTAGTAGAATTGGCTGCCTGTTTATTTAATTATATAAAGAGCAATAAATGTCTACGATTCGGTTTTTCATCAGTCGTAAAGCCTCTTGGGCCAAGCTTGAATTTTCCTTCAAGGAAAATGAATTCATGTTTATGAACAGATTTTCCTGTTAACGTTACAAACCTTCAAGGTTTCCTAAACTGACGATAAAAAGCTAACAAAATATTAAAACTTACAACATAAAACATCACGCCGGTGATCCTCGAAGGGCTAGGCAGAGGGGTCCCATCAGTTCACCCACATTTTCCTAGTTGGGGTTGCTACTGAGAAATTCCTGATGGAAAAACTCAATAACACTTTGTCCGAATATGACAACTTTTCCTTCCATAACTAATAAAAAACGATCGCCCCCATTTACATTAAAAGGGCCCTAACTTCATTAACGTAACGAGATAGTAGCAACGAAAATGTCACATCGAGTTTCCTCACGAACAAAAGTTATAATTCAAGCTATTGTGCCAGTCTTCATAATGCAAAATACATCCCTATTCATTCGCAGCTTTGTACAAACGCGCCCCTTTCCTCAAAACTCCTTCACCCCCCTTGGTAGGTACGGAAGCACGTGTATCGTATATCCTGCTCCAGCTTGTACTATCTGCAATCTTGCCCTCTCTCTCTGCCGCCGCCGATCAGCGCACGCATTGCAGGTGAACTGATGATTTTCGTTCAGTCGTGTTCTGAACGCCGCGTGGGTGGTACGCTGTCGCGCGCTCTGCGTTTCCCGCGAAAATTTTACGTACGATTTAAAATCGCATTTTCTAAGAAAAGACGTTGATATCGCGTTCTGCTATTGTTAATGTTCAGTTGATGTGTGGCGTTGATTAATTTGTTTAAAATTGTACTGTGGTTTAGAGAATTGTGTGCTTCCACCAGCAGGAGCGGCTGTTCGGATTAATTTCTTTTTCGTGTTCATTTATCTAAAAGTGAGTACCTACGTTTTTTTTTTGTATTTTTTGTTGGAACAGTCTAGGATCGTTGTGTTGTTTAAAAAAATGTTTTATGTGCTACTGTTAGTAAACAAAAAGAAAAACCTGATAAGAAAAACTATAAAAAATTCATTCGAGGTTTTATTATTCCGATATATTTTTGCTATAGTTTTGCAGAATTATTCAACATGACGTTAAATAATTTCTGAGTAGGTACCTTATATACAAAGAAAATTATCCCGAATTTTGAAGTCCACCACAAACTCCGACGAAAGACATGAATTTACAGATGTTAATATTTTCAAACCCAAAAACATCAATGTGTAATGACAGCAATAGAATATTCATTCGCAGACCCGAAAGTTTAGTTCATAAAATATTAACGCTATATCTCCACGGGGTCGGTTCAAATTTGCGTCTCGGACTTAATAAGGATCGTAGAAAATCCAAGTTTAGGTTTACAAATGCTGTGTTCCAATAAATAATCGAATTAATGGCGATACCAAACTTCGAACTTTGAAGTCTCGTTGCGCGCCATTCTTATTTGAATAATTTTGATTCGAAACTCAAACGTCTACTCCAACTGACGGGTAATTCAATTTTGTTTTCATTCCGTGTTCTATATTCAATTTTATAAAATTGAATTTGGAGCTCCAGTAATCGGAAAGTAAAATTATAAACATACACAAGTATTGTTTCTCTACTCTATGGCAGTGGTCTTTGTCCTCGATGCCATATTATTTTAATTCTGTCTGTAATTTTTGTTACGGGCTTAATGCCAAATTGTTAATTTTTTTTCAGAACATTAGAATCGTGTTATGCCTTAGATTGTTTACAGTACTATCCGCAATTTGCTTTGAATTTGTGTAATTGGAGCAGATTAACAAAACCACAGCTCACAGCAATTAATTCGAGACATTTTATTGGTAAAACAATAGAAAGTTATGACACATCATTTGGTTTATTGCAATAATTTATTTTCGCTCAAAAACCGTGACTGTGTTGACAAAAATTCTCGTAAATAACACGCTCGATTTCGACGCATGCAAAACTATAAAATTAAAGTAATAATCCATGAAAGTGTAGCTAAAGAGACGTTTTGAGTACTAAATGATGGTGGCAGGTGCATGTGTCGAGAAGAAATCCGAAAAATTGTCATTGCTCATTACAACAACGTCGCGTCGATCCGACACGGAAACTTCCCCGCTTTCATTGCCTCAAAAAATTCATCTGTTAGCTGACGCCGCCCGCGATCCGTCACCTTTTTTACTTACATTTAAAAAAAATTAACCCACACTATTTGAAACCCTTTCTAGAATGACAAGCTGTGTCGGAGTTTTGCTAACTAAACTGACTAACAGTAACAAAGACTTCTGTTCATACAAAACTAAAATCAAAGGTACATACATACATCAAAGAGTATAAAATATGCAGAAAAGAATCCCTTTTTCATCTCATCTAAATTCATTAGCGTAATCATAAACGTACCCGGCGCTTCTCGCCTTATTATGAAAATCCGACGAGGCAAATTTTTCTCAGTATTCACTCCATTTCTATTCCTGTCTACAGTTTATTCACATTTTGTTCCATCAAAAAAAAAGTATATGGAAATGTGTAATTATGTGACTTTTTTTGCCAATTCGTTCGACTAATAATGTAGTGATTAGTCGTTATTTCCCAGTGGTTGAGGCGACCGCCTCTTATGCATGAAGATGCAGGTTCAATATCGGGCTAGTACCAATGTGACTTTTTCAATTCATATTGTATTTTCTTAAGTTTATCTTGGACATCACTAACATCGGTGAAGGAAAACATCGTGAGGAAACCTGGACTTATAATTAATAAGTCTAAAATCGCCAATCCGCCTTGAGCAAGCGTGGTGATCAATGCTCGTGCCTTCTCTGTATAAGAAGATGCCTTTGGCGTGTAGTGGAACAATAATAGGTTGGTATTATTATTTATTACCTACAATGTCTTCTATGTATAACTTCCACATTTTGCAACTTTGTATTCATTAATTTCACACGTACTAACGTATGTGTAGATTCTATTCAGAATATTGCTAGCAGGCGCTCTCTAACCTTGAACATTTCAATTATTTAATTTGCAAATCAATCACAACGTAAACCAGACAATTATTGTCCAGTATCCTTTCAAATGTGATCGTAAACGTCTTGAAAAACGTAACAAAAAATTGATTACGGAAACGCAAACCGAAACCGCACAACACATGTCATGTTGGTAGTGTTGTGTTGGTACTATTGGTACCGTAGAATTCATTACGCTATAAATAACAGTACACGAACAGCAGACTGACAAAAAGACGAGCTAAATAATACTAATGCATGCCTAACGATTGTCGCTTTGACTGCTAAAGCCGAACTAGAAACTCCGTCTATTTTGGACGCACATCCGAGTACAACCGAGACAGATAGTTGGCCGCCGCCAAACTTTCCGTATTTTATTTTCGTATAAAAAAAAATACATTCTTCTGTCCACAAACCTTTTGTTACAGCATCAGTCTTACTTTTAAAAATGTGTCCACGTTGCCAAGCAACAGTTAAATCGGATTTATAATATAATTTGTGAGGTGCACAGCTGTTCTCCCCCATTATTATCTTGAAACACTAATGGTCTGGATTGCTCAACGCTTTTGTTAATGGTCTGATAATTAAGCTAGCTATATATAAGAGCGCGTTGGTTCCAAAAGTTAAGAGTAACTGTGGTATTAAAGAATTTAGGAGAAAAATCAGACAAGTGTAGGTCGGAATCGCATAATTATGAAGGATTCCGTAGCACCGTACGATATTAAAATCGATCGAAAAACGCCGTTAAAAAGACTCAAGTATATTTTGTTTTACTTCAATTTATTATTATTAGAAGCTTTTATTTACTTTCAACTGTCCAACATTTTTTATGTGTTTGTCATCAAATCTTGCAAGTTTTTGATCCTCTTACCGGTTTCCGATTGAGCTGATTTTTTTTATTTGTTTTTAGAACAGCCATGGTAATAATACCGTAGGGCAAAATTGTATGAATACACTACTGTAACACTAGCACTGTGCTGTACCTATAAGAGAGGAATAAACTAAATAAATAAATAAAAATACCTACACACTCTGTAAAAAAAAGATTAATGTCTAGATTAAAAAGACACAGCCCTGTAATCGAGGAACAGACAGACTAAAGGATGAGCGAGTAATACGGCTTCGTTTGAACCATTTAGTTACTGAACCCTAAAAACCTGCAATACTACATGAGACATAGTTTTAGTTTTAACGTCGTATTTCCGAACAATGTCAACTGTAACCGAAATCTTACGATCGTTTAAATAAATGACTGTACCTACATAATATAATTATTGTATTCTATTTTAAATACTGTTTTGTTAGAATTGTTCTTTATTTTATCGAATTGTGTCAGCAAGAGATCGCTATATTTACATAAATCGAGATTTCAAACATTATTTCTACCACGTCAAAGTTGATTATTATTCCACGTAAACCTGTTTTATTCCAGACTATATTCTATATCTGTGCCAAATTTCATTCAAATCCGTTCAGCCGTTCTGGCGTAATTGAGTAACAAACATCTAAACTTTACACACATTGTTGTTATTTCAACAGTATAACCTAACAGTCTTATTCATAAAAATCCCCTAAAATAGGTTTTAAACACTCATTAGTATTTATTTACACTTAAACATAAAACCTTAAAGTAAATAAAATATGTACAATTTAAACTTTTGCATTTATAATAGTAGTATTATTAGTTATTTTTATTTATTTTCAAGTTGTTATCGATCTGTAGGTACTTTCGTCCAATATTTATTTAATCGTTCAAACTCGAATATACTTTTACGAAAAAATTCGACTGCTGGATTTCATGTTTATTGAATCAAATATATTTGAAAATTCCGAAAACCTTTTCATGTTGATACCATGACGACCGTTACCACAAATAAGTTCAGAACTGAAACGAAACGCGGTTTTCATTGATGCATTAATTGGCTTAACCAGAACTGCATATTAGCGTAAAAAAAAAAAAAAAATTAAAATATGTATATCTCCTGAGACTAGTTCACGACCGCTATTGGTGTGTGTCCTTATTTTACCTCAGAATTAATTTCCTAGGTGAACTTTTAATATTTTGCGGTGGTTTTAGTCGGTAAGAGTCCGATATGCCCCTCCGTCACCCCCACGACGGAGGAAGTCCATGAAGATATCCACAGCGGGGAAAAAAAAGGTGAACATAGTGCATTAATCCCTTCGATTAGGGCTGTTTCTATTTCCATTCAGATCAGACTTTGATGTATCATGGAAAAACGATCCAAACCGCTTCGGAAGTTACTTTTATTGCATAAACAAACTGAAAACTAAAGCTCAAACGTAAAATATTTAACTTTGATGTCTTAATATTATTAGTTGGAAATGTAAGCCAAACATTAATAATAATATGATGAATTGGTTGAGTGATGAGAAGGAACATGATCTGGAATAAAAATATACAAGTGTATCTGCTGGCTGCTCGCACGATTTGACAAAGAACTAAAAAAACTGAGCAAGTCCGAGACACGAAGCATTGCACTGTACAATATTTAACAGTAGGTATGTGGCGGCATGCTGCGCGCGCCACTGACTGTTTGAAGGATGTCAATGAGACAGCGACTTGCGGATGACGTAGCTTCGATGAAATATTTTCTTCGTTCCTTTTATTACGCTTTTCACAATTATATTAGTTTTCCCTATCCGTCCTATTGTAAACGATTATCTCAACAATAAAAGACTGTGACGTATGTGGAAGTGTTGTTTTACTTAAACACACGCACGACGTTCCCACAGGTACATACAAAAACCGGTAAGTATTCCTAAATTTAATAATATCTATACTAATATTACAAAGAGATAAAAGTTTGTGAGGTTGTAGGGGGTAATCTCTGGATCTACTGAACCGATTTTAAAAATTCTTTCGCAAATTGAAAACTATGTTTTCACTGAGTGCTTAGGCGATATTTTATTATAAAATAATTAAGGGTCCGTAAGAAAAATCACGCGAACGAAGTCGCGGGGAGAGTGCTAGTGTTAAAAATATTGTATTGTCTCTGACTGGTTATCGGTGTGATCAAAAACTTACACTGTTCCAAATAATTATATGGTATAGTAGAGTATTATAACCAAACAATTATTCCTAAAACCAAATAATTTTTATCTGTGGAGAAAATTACCGAAGTCCTTGAATTGCGTTATTTTTACGAAAAATTTGTAAATCTTTCAAAGCTCAAAACATTGAGTTTCGTACAGAAAAATAAAAAAACGACCTTGCAAAATAATTAAATAAACATCACAATAAAGAACAAAAAAAGTACAGGTAGGTACAGCAATATCAAAAAAGGTAACAAGCAATATTATTAATGCCCCATTTAACCTCAATGAAAATACACCCCAAAACGAAATTGCCCGAAGCAATCTTGGAATTTAAAGAATACTTCGCGACCTCATTGCGTTTGTTAAAGAAATAGGTGCTTTTGATAACTGTTCCAAAGAAATGTCTGTCAAATATGAAAGCACTTTTGTCTTCATCATCAGTGATGACTACCCTTCAAACAAGACAACACAGAAACAGGATTATAAAGAGCGTCTGTCTGCTTGTCATGTGTCAAAAAAGCATCAAATTATTTTCGCGACTAGTCGAGTTGGAATTCGTTTAGGTCAATGGTTTTTCATTGAACAGCTTTTTTTTTGTTCACAGAAATAGATTAAATGTCAGCATTGTACGCAGATTAAAACTCAAAACATAACATCATGCCTGTTATCCCCGTAGGGTTAGGCAGAGGTGTAGCGCACTCATATTTCGCCAGTGTTTAAGTCCCATGTAATAGGGGGCGAGCCTATTGCCATCAATCGGGCCCATTTTTACTGAATCTGTAATAATCAGTTCTACCTATAGTGTTATTTTTACATACAATACAATATTGTCAACAACTTACCTTTTTACCTGATTTATGAACAATGCCAGATTTTGAGGATAAACCCCTATTTTTCCTGTTACGATCAAAAATACCTACATCTGCCATCACTTTAAAACAAAATCGTTTACTTGTCTCTCTAAATATATCCATTCCATTAAACGTTTTATCGTTTTTAGCATTAATTTTATTAATTACTTCATTTTAAACATTAATTAAACACATTAAAATTACTTCATTGATGTTCACTGGTTTAAACATTAATTCTTGCTTTAAGTAATAACATTGATTTCTATTTAATGCTCTCACGCAGATTTATTCGTCATGTAAAAACTAGTTATCCCATTAAGATGATAAGGTCTAAGTTTCTTTGCCTTTGTATAGAGTAAGCTAGTATTATACTCTTTATAGCGATTTTAATGGATAGCTTATTGTTAACGTTAAACTGCTTTTAAACTTCGTGTATTTCATTAATGTCATCAATAAATATTTTGATGTCATCATTTTCTTAATAAAAGTCACTTTCTTCTTGTAAAGCATTACTAAAGGCCAATACTACTAATCAAAAACGTTTAAAATTTAGTCGCAATCTCATCTCAACGACATTGAATAAATAAGAGGCATTTTTGACAGATTGAGGCTGAGATTAGATCGCGATCGCGATCGGGTTTACTCATTTACGTTACGTCAATGACATGAGAATGTAACTGCCTATTTTTATTGGAACCAAGTTTTTTGGAACGTGGTTTGCGGCAGAAGTTAACTGGCAGAAATCGTCATATAAGGAAAAAGAGTTATGCCACCTCCAGGCAGTTTTCCCTCTATTTCTCTTTGTCTCTTTCTATAAGGGAGTCATTTTTTTTATTGGCCTGTACCCCACTTCTGGGAAAAGGCCCACTTCTTCCATTATTGAAGTAATTAATTTACTAATTAAAATACATTAGCCATTTCATTTAAAATCTTATCTCTGATTGTTATTCCAACACGATATTGTGTACTATAAACGTTTCATGTTTATTTCAACGATCTATCACATCCCATAAACGTGCGCCTACTGTGCGCGCACGCATTTAAAGTTGAAATGTTTATAAAATAGTAGGTTTTGTTTAGATATTTTTTGGTTTTTATATTTATTTTTTCCTGTTTATGTTTGCGGTGGAATAAAATAATTGAATTTAGATAAAAGGATAAGTTTAAGGTTATTTTGAGGTATGGCGTTGTTTGTTTAGTTACCTTTTTGTCGTAGCAGGATATTTATAAACTTGAATGCAAAAACATCAAGTTTCTCGTTTAAGCTTATCTGCATTTAATATTTTATTTTGTTTTAACTTGTTTTGCGTTGCATTTATCAGTTAATAATTAAAATTAGGTATTAAAATAGTAGTAGCGTAATTATATAAAAGGTATTATCTCGATAAAGACAAAGAAATCTGGGGAGCAACTCTATTAACTTTTTAGAACGATCGCAACTGTACCTACCAAATTGCTTAAAGCTATAATTTATAAACTTGTATTTTCTTGCTTTTTATTGTTTGTCTCGACACTTTGTAACTAGTTACTAAGGGAAGGAGCGAGGCATCCCCAACACAAGTATTCTTTAACTTACTGGGGCTGTCTCAATTTTTGTAAGATACCATATGTTTGGGACACAATAAACATTTTTGTATTTTTTTGTATTTTGCAATCTAATCTCATTTCTCTATAATCTGTCAAAACATTTCTATAATTTTCCAAAATATTTTAACATTGATTGTCGCTGAGATGAGATTGCGACTAGATTTAGAACGATTTTAATTTGTAGAATTGGCCTTCTTATCTAGGTACTTAAGTGTTTTAGTAAGATGAGCAGGGCTAATACAAACGTGCAAAGTAAACGTTTTTGAATACGGACTATTGTTGTCGTATTATATAGTTTAATATCGTAATTACGAACTCAAATATTTGCGAATTGATGGTTTAAAACACTCCAAATAAAACTCAATATTGAACAACGGCTTGTCGTCGGAAGTACAAGTGTAAACACAATGTAGATGCTACGTACCTGTTCGGTAACCTTGAACTACCATCACGGAATCAGCCATCCTCACTTAATCCTACTTATCAAAACCTTGTAAACTATAGATAAACACTTGATCCAAACAAAAAAGTAATTATATATGTTGATAAAAACGATTAATGTATCAACGGAGCATAGCCAAACCACAGAGTAGCAATTCATGCCAAACAGTAGTTTAATGATGACGTTATTGAATGTTTTTATAGGTTTCAACGTGTTAGAAACTGCATGTTGTGCTTAGGCTATGTACATATGAATGTAGTGTTGATATCGACAATGGTGCCGATTCCCTTATTTGCAAACTACACTAACATACAGCGTTAGAAAAGGACGGTGATATTTTTGAATAAGTTAGAAAATGTCAAATTAGTTTTGCCTTGAACTTTTCCGAAGCAATGCGTTCTGACATGTCAACTAAAATTGCATGGAAGTTTTAGATAAACTAAAATTGATAGGCCTTATTTATTTCCGTCCCTTTCTTGTTTTATTAGACAGAAAAATATAGAAATAATCTTATTTTAGTTTAGTTTGTGAACAAGGGATTTTGCACCGATGTCTAAAGCAGTATCCAACATACAGAATATTGAAGACTAATAAATAAATAATAGTACAGAGGGGATATTTACCTTGTACCCATTCACATTTATGTATTTTAATAAGCGAATATAGTGACCAACGTACCTACATAAATCAAAATTGAATTTTGTTTACTAGCTTTTATCCACGTGATTTTTATTACGGAACCCATTTTTTTTTTAGTTAAAATAGCTTATAACACTCGGGGCTCGTAGTTTCCTTCTAGCAAAAGAATTTTCAAAATCGGATCAGTAGTTTCGGAGATTATCTCGTTAAACTAATCTTCAAAGTAAGAGTAGATAGGTTTATTCTGGGTAAGTTCACTCCAATGTAGACTTTGTCCCTGTCACCTCTGACCTAGACTAGACTCAATAGCAAACCCAACTTAGAAAAAATTAGGCTCATTACACGACTGCCCCAAAAAAAAGGAGTGTTATATGTTCAGGGTTAATGTATACGCCTGCCGGGGTTGCGGGACGTCTTAACAGGATACCGTGGCCCCGGAACAGGCAACGGGCAACAGAAGGAACAGGGTGGTTTTTTAGTCAGTAAAAGTCTGACTGTCCCTTCCGCCCCACCCAGGGCGGAAGGAGTCATTTGATGATTTTTACCAATAAAAAAAAAAGGGTTAATGTATGTAGGTATGTATGTGAGTTTCTTTATTCCACCATAACTTTTAAACGCCTGAACCGATTTAGATGTATGGGGTATCGTTACAATCCTTGCATCGTTCCGAGTAACATAGGCTAGTAAAAAAATAAAAAGAAACCGGTGTGGTCACTAAAACGCGAATTAATACCAGCCCCAATTTATTTTTTTAATGAATCTGGTCGTGTCTATGTTTATCGTCTAGAATTTGACAAGTAGATATAAAAGATGTATAACACTGTTAATAAAAAAAGGTCTTTAAAAAAACTAACGAGTAAACAACGTACAAATTTGTGCAATTTTCGCAGTCGTGTTTTTTATTTTTTTTATTTATAGTAGCTTGTTTACTCATTTTTACCCAAAAGTCTGGTTGTTTCAAATTTAGAATCTGGCAACCCTACCTACACGTGTAGGGCAAGGTTCATACACTTGTATATCTATAGTGCCCGACGTTAGGTTGGAAGAGCCGTAACAGGTTACAAGACGCCCACGGTTGCCATAGTAACCCATTTAGGATCAATAGAATACGGTATTGTTTAAACAGGTGCATTATTTTGTGAATGAATGTGATCGTAGTAACGGTAAAGTTTAATAAAATATGATCAATGGCAGTGAAAAGTCCATACTAATATTATTAAGAGGTAAAGTTAGTTTGTGAGATGTAATCTCTGGAATTACTGGACCGAATATAAAAACTATTTCACTGATAGATAGGTGCGTTATAGCTTAGTATCATAGGCTATATTTTATGGTATACTCAACTTCCACTTGGATGAAGTCGCGGGCAGAAGCTAGTATGTATATAGAGTAATTGAAAATTTACCAAAAACCTGAAAAGGGTCCTTGTACTCATCATTATGAACAACTTTTACTATGGGACCAACCTTGAAATCATGAAAAAACAAAAACAGCTGTTCCCTACTAAAATGCTTAACAACGCAATCATAATGTATATTATAATATTATTTTATGTCTATTTCGATGCTAATCATTTGAATGTGATAGTTTTAATCGACTTTAACTCCTGAGCGTACCTATCCATATTTTTCTGAGAAAAAACCTAACTTATTTTGCTAACCAAACTACAACTTGTTTGTTCCGTACTCTCACACAATCCCTATAATTGCATTCACCATTCCCCACATACTCCACTAATGAAACCCATTTCCAGAAAAGTCTATTCATCTGCCTAGACTAAGACGCAAAAAATGCGACTATTCCAACAGCTGCACCCTTTAAAATAACTCCAGCGAAGTAACTCTATACTTTAACACTGAAATACTTTACAATGGACATAGACAATTTTCAATAAATATCTCTAAGACTACGGCGGACACTTCTCCAGACGCTGTGCCTTTAAAATATCTTTATTTATAGCTCAATTATTATCATTATCTAGTGTAACAACAGCGACGACTATTTCATTATAATTTAAAGCGTTTGAAATTGTTAAGGGCGGTGTTCACTGGTGGCTTATATTCTATTAAATATAATGTTGGATAAATAACCTTATAACACTATCATTTTTTCCATGTTATCGTGTAAAAAGCTTCGTTATTTTAAAGCGTTTGAAATTGTTAAGGGCGGTGTTCACTGGTGGACTTATATTCCATTAAATATAATGTTGGATAAATAACCTTATAACACTATCATTTTTTCCATGTTATCGTGTAAAAAGCTTCGTTATTTTATGATAAATATTAAAGCAATGTAGACTATTGACGATTAACAAAATCATCAAAATGTTGTCATTTTAACAATGTAAGACAATAAATGCTGTTATTTTGCCGGTATTAGCTTTAAATACCGGCCAAATTAATAACAGCATTTAATCATGCATTTAATAGTCAAAGTCAAAGTCAAATCATTTATTTCAATTAGGCCAGTATAAGGCACTTTTGAACATCATTACAAGATACTACGATAACGCGATTATATTTAAAGCTAAAAAAAATAATGCCTAATTAGTTTATAGAGACAAATCTAAGCAACAACAGGTAGGTATATAGGTATAATGCATTCTGTGCCAAAGAAGTTTGAAAAAAAAACGGGGCCATTGCTCCAGCCGTTGACGTCGAGTCACACATTTTGTATTTTTGTCCATAGCAACTCTATTTATAGATCATTTTAACCTAAAATAAATTTCTCCTAATGATCGCTTCAAACATAGTTCGCACCTAAAACTAAATTAGTCTGAAACTTTATTTACCTTTTCAAGGAAAAAGCGATTAAAAATATGGTTAGTAATATTAGTTTTAGTCGTTAAATAGTTTAGGTGATTAAAAAGTTACGTGCTTGTCAGTAAACGTACGGCGAGTCATAAAAACTTTGTTTAGTTGAATTTTAAATTCGTACTATTTTGTTGTACGAATTTTTTTATTTATTTATGTGAAAATAAAAATGATATACAACCTTATAAATGTGAAATAATACGTGATATTAGTTTTATTACTGGTTTTAGGCTGAATTTAATCCTAAGTTTATATGAAATTTGTTATATGGGTATGTGCTTTAGTTAAAATTATTACAGAATGGAAGATTTAACTGTATTTCTACGTGACTAGGAGCGTGCTAAAGGGCTCGCGACGTTGATAAATTAAAACAAATTAACAATAAACATGAATTCTTAGTACAAACATTACTCATAACGTTGAGCTTTATTTTAAAACAAGCTTTACATCAAAATATCCAATTACTGTAGTCCCTCAGTGACATTTTTATTTAATATGATAAGATGATACATTTAAAACTCACACATAAAAATGATTTCTTACTAAAAATCATTTAGAATAAACAGTCACAATTAGTAGAAAAGATTATTTGTTTTTTTTTTCTTTTTTGCCTTAAACAACTTTGACAATTTGTAAAGATGACGAGATTACAAAATATAATTACCTACACTTTCATAGTTTTATACAACTTTAAGATCAACTTCAACTTTAAGAACTTTAAGATAAAGTTAAATCGGCTTAATCAACTGTTTAACATCGTAGCAATTTTTTCTCGCCAATGTTTATTTTTTCTAATTTTCATTCAAGCATCTCCTAGAAACTGGTTTAGAAATAGTATATTATAAGCTATTTTTGTACCGCATAAATTCTCGCTTGAAAAAAGGCGGTCTAGCGAAAGCCAGTTATGTATATGTGTAAGCAGGTGATCGGCTAAACTGTGTGTGTTAGCCGCGTTCGCACGCATGCACTAAGCTTAACGTCTATTAATAAAATACCTATAAGGAGTTAAAAGAACTATTCTATATATTATACGGACATTCTGAAATATTTTATCCAACGTGGTGGAATTCCTAAAAGGGCATTTCCTTCGGTTAATTGGTCTTAGTCGCATACCGTTGACGATAGAGATGGGAGATGACGAAAAACCAAATATAATTATAATTCGACTCGAATTCTAATCCGATTTATGCGAATGTCAAGGTGATAAAGAAGCGATTTAAATTCAATTCGAATCGAGTAAATTAGAACATGACAAATGAATAAATCGATTTGAATTAAATATTGATAGCAGATTTGTTGCGCGACTAAATCCAATGGCGTAGAAAAACTTGATTATTAAATCATACGGTTCGTATTGTTTGGTGTCAACTGTGAGATCGACAGAAGCAAAAGTGCGGGAGTAAGTTTTATAAATAAAATATACGGAGACGGTTCGACAAATCTCGACAAAAGTCGTGTAAGCCAACGTCGGTAACGTTTGGCTTAGCAGTTCCTCCGTCACGAACCAATATTCTGACTGATATTTTATTTATATTTTTAGAATAGACTTTTTTTTGTCGCGCTGTTAGAGTGTGCTCTGGGTTTTATAGATTTAGTTTATGTTAGTCTAGGTGGCTAAATACGTTGTAGAATTGTGTTTAAATAAATGATTAGTCTCAATAAACCTTCTTGAACCTTTGAAAGTAAAATGCGAACACGAAACATTTTATGTCAATTTAAAAACAGAATTGCATGATATCTTTTTCGTCCATGGCATTTTATGTCGTGTCCTTTTTAATTAAGGGCAGGTTTTCAATGAGTCACGCTGTCACACATACACGACCTTTTTATTTCATGCCCAAAAGTTCAATTACACATCAGTCAGCAAATTAAAGTTGGTATGCGAAAAAAAATACGTATTTTACTAGACAGTGTAAATGTTCTTACGTTTGTTTAGTAATACGTTCAAACGTCACACGTCAATCGATTTGAAAGCCTAAAAAATAAACAGTGACTGCTGCTATCTATCTCTCTCTCTTTCTCTTAAAGCGTTATTAAGTTTAAGCAAATGTTTTCAAATACGATAAAGAATTAAGTGACCAATCCACGAAACAACTCTAAATATGAGGACATAAATTACTTTGTTAACAAAATTCGAAAAAATACGATACAAAACAAGTCAAAATGTCGACACGCACAATTCTCCCATCCCTAACCTGATAGTTTGCACAGTGTAGCAAAGCAATAAATACCCTTCTGAGTTAAATCGTATGTCGTAAGATCAGATCATTAATTATGGCGTTGATTCCTCTGACTAATTAGTTTCGCTTTATCTGTTTGTGCACGCAGTGAAGATTGAGGTGGCGATTTTTTCTAGCAATAAAAATAGAAATAACTAGAATTAATCTCGATTTATCGCTGCCTTTAGTTAAGTAGCTATATTAAATCAACATTCCAATGTTTGTTCATCTAATTACCCATATTTACATTTAAATGTACTTTTATCTAATTACCCATATTAAATTTAGATTTAAATGTATAGTACCTAGGTGATTAAGTACGTCAGTTAAAAGCTTAATCTAGTAAAAAAAAATACCATTTATTGCCGTGTAGTGCAAGCTGCTTAGAATTTTTTAGTATACCGGGTGTAAAAAGATACTTAATAAAACTGAAAGGTATTTATTTTCCCTATTAATGCAATAAATGATTTATTCTGGCTCGTAACAGGAAACTTTCTGGTATATATGGAGTTTCTTGCCCGTTCTTCTCCATACGAAACTACCTTTTGGAATGGGCAACTAGATTCACTAGATTCAATATTATAAAATAAATATTTTCTCTTGTAAATGACGTTCAAAAATGCCTTTTAATGGTCTAATCGAAATAAATTATTTGACTTTAAAAAAGTTCCAACTTTTCTATACGCTTTTTTTACGAGAACTGGTTTTAAATGTTTATACTATAGGTACAGTTAGCAACAAAAGTCGATTAACATTTAAAAAAATTAAATCCTAATTATTGAACACAATAATAAAGGAAATACGAAATGAATAATACAGTTACTTAAAATAAACCCTTAGCTATTGCTTGAAATACTGAGAAGTGGTGCATTGTGTTTTAGTGGCTATTTAAAGGATATAATAAAGTAACATTGTTAATCGACTTTTGTTGTTGACCGTATTTTTAACACCCCCGCGACCCCTGTAGTAGCATGCATTGCGTTTCACCATAAACAGTGATTTTTGAGATCAAAAATAAAAGTAGTTTCGCAGCAATAATTTTTGCTCAATGTTATTGAGTTTGTTGGGCAGTTTGCGTAGTTTACGACTATGTGATATGTTTTTTTTACACACCTTATCTATGAGTATAAATTGTAGGTATAAATGATTTTATTTTACACATAACATCACGCCTGTAATCCCCGAGGGGTTAGGCAGAGGTGTACCCATTAATACACCCACATTTCGCCAGTTATGTTTAAGTCCCATGTAATAGGGGGCGAGCCTATTGCCATCAACCGGGCACAAATCCAGACTCCGAGGCTGTTACTGAGTTTTTTTTTTTTTTTTTAATTTTATTCCTAACTTTATAAACGTAAGTGTGGTTCAAACAAAAAGATCTTCTTTCTTTTTCATTCACTCGATCGTATGTTTTTAATCAGGTTTTGTAATTATTCGACACTCAATTGTTTTGATTTCTTTTCTATTTGTTTCACAAACACTTTTTTATTCGTGTAGTTTAAATTTTTATTTGTTATTGAAACATTTCTTCATTCATATTTCAGTTCTCAAGTCTCGTAATAATGTAAACTAATACCATTATTAAATATATCCACTTTATTGAACAAAGAATTATTATAAACTATTTATGCGTTATTTCTTAAACAAGTAAGTTCCAGCAGCTGTTTTAATAAATTATACGTTGTATAGCAGTTAGAACATAAGGTATTATAGTGTTACCAGGTGCATGTTGTTTAAATAAATAAATAGATATCATGTGATAAACAAACGCATATAAAATCTTTTGTAAAAAATAGAATTATTATTTCTTTTTATTATAAAATCCTTTGTAAATGAAAAGTGATTTATTATAAAGCAATAATAGACGGTTCAACTAAATTGATTTACTTTGGTTGAAAGGCAGAGAAATGAAAGGGACAGCAGAGATTTACTGATTCACTTTTATGTTTACGTGATTCGATCTGGTTGCTTCACCCAAATTGGAAGGCATAAGTAAACTGTGTAATTAGTATCTATGTAAGGTGACTTTAGAAACAGTTGTGTAAATATTTGTAGGTTAACTAAAAGACTGCCTTTTTCAATGGAATTTGTTTGTATGTAAGTCATTTACCTTTATTTTAATATCAACTAATAATACTTACCTATTATTGTTCCACTGCAGAACAAAGATCGCTTCTTATACATAGAAGGCACGAGCATTAATCACCACATTTGCTCAAGATGGATTGCTTAATACATCACGCCTATAATCCCCGAAGGGTTAGGCAGAGGTTCACCGATTAATACACCCACATTTCGCCTGTTATGTTTAAGTCCCATGTAACAGGGGGCGAGCCTATTGCCATCGTCCGGGGATAAATCCAAACTCCGAGGCTGCTTCTGAAAAATTCCTGATGGAAAAACACAATAACACTTTGCCCGACTTAAGAATCGAAGCCAAGACCTCGTGCTGACCAGTCGCGCTTTGTGACCACTAGACCAACGGGGTAGTCAAGACCATTATTTTATATCATAAATTGTTTTCTTAATTAATATTAATTTTTAAAATAGTTCGCGTCTTAAAGATTATCTTTGAAGTAAACGTAACGTTAACTTTCTATAGGCTATTGTAATATTTTTTTTTCATCTTTATTATAGCTACCACACGCGTCGCCTTTGTTTCTTATTTAATGTTATTGCCTCCGATAACTATAAAAATCACATAAAAACAATAGGATCCGTCGTAAAATAATCCATATTACCACCAAAACATGAACTTAAAACCGTGACTGTTAATTTGTTTCTTTATCATTTATCAAACGCCGCCGCCATTTAATGAAACCTATTTAATTCAATTAACTGACTTGTTCAAAAGTTAAAAACTGCGAGTCACGGTTTAACGATGCGGGTAGCGTTAGTAATTCGTAGTATTTATATGTTTACGACTATTTTAATGTGGGGTAAGTAGGTAGGGATTACGTTATTTAAAAAAGACTTTTTAACAAATAAAGTATATTACAGTGTGACGGAATGTTTACTGGATAAAGATACATATTTTGATTACTTTTATGATAATTAGAAATTAGAAAAATATGACTTATTGATTTTATATAATTTCAAAACGAATCAGGAATTTCTCAGTAGCAGCCTCGGAGTCTGGATTTGTGCCCGGTTGATGGCAACAGGCTCGCCCCCTATCACATGGGACTTAAACATAACTGGCGAAATGTGGGTGTGCTAATGGGTACACCTCTGCCTAACCCCTCGGGGATAACAGGCGTGATGTTATGTGATGTTATGTGTCCAAAACGAAATAAGTTGACTACAGAAGAATTATTTTTGAAATTATGTACTTAACAACTCTGATACTTTGTAGGTTCGTTTGCATGCCGTCTGGTAAAATATGGTTGTTGCTAATTATATTCTTATGTCACTGTATTTTGTACCCATATTTGTATAATAAAATTTATTATCATATTACTATTGATTTACTATTCGTGTTGCGTGGTTGGCCCACCTTAAGGGTGGCCTTGTCTTGAGTCAAAAAATCAGTCTTTTGGGCACTTGTCCCATTGATAACGATACGAATAAGTTTTTTGATGACCTATGAGCTTCTCCCTTTCTCTTAAATCCTTACTTCCTTAGTAATATTATAAATGCGTAAGTAACTCGATCTGTCTGTTTGATACGCTTTCACGACTGAACCACTGAACCGATTTTGATGAAATTTGGTACGGGGTAAGTTTGAACCCCAAAAAAGGATATAAGACTAGTTTTTATTCCGCGACTTCGTTTGCGACCGCGATAACCGACATACACGCGGACGAAGTCGCGGATAAAAGTTAGTTTTAAATAACCAAGTTCTAACCATTTTTTTTCTGTTTGTTTCAGGTACGTACCTACACATTCAATGACTGAATAAAATTTAACGAGTAAAAGAGAAATCATATCGAAATCTTTTACCATGCAGGCAAAAGTTAGTACTTTGATTGAGTTACTATTTTATAAGGTTTGTAAATATTTATTTAAGAAAGCACTGGAATTCATTTTGGCTTTTAATATTACACAAAGCTATAAACATAACATCACGCCTGTAATCTCCGAAGAGTTAAGCAGAGGTGTACCCATTAGTAGGTACACCCACATTTCGCCAGTTATGTTTAAGTCCCATGTAATAGGGGGCGAGCCTATTGCCATCAAACGGGCACAAATCCAGACTCCGAGGCTGCTACTGAGAAATTCCTGATGGAAAAACCCAATAACACTTTGCCCGACCTGGGAATCGAACCCAAGACCTCATGCTCAGCAGTAAAGCTATAAAATAATATCAAAATAATTTTAACCATAAAAAAATGCATTTAGTCATGCTGTAAAAACACGATAAACTAAATTATAAACTCTAGGCACCTAATATAAATTAATTCTTAGTTCAGAGTTGAAGATCTGCACATAAATTCAAATTCAATTATTTTATTAATGCATTTAATTTATTCAATATTATTAACATAACCAATAATAATTTTAATGCATGCATCTTTATTGCATTAATAATGTCATTTTATTATTATATTTACGATCTAGCTGTTACTAACATAATGAAGCCAAAGAGTGTTTGATCGTGTTTAAAGGCGCTTATCTCAGAAACTACCAGTCCGGTTGGAAAAATTCTTAAGGGCGCGGGCGCGCCAAAAGCCAGCAAACTTTTATAATTCACCTGCGCGCCCCGTGTTAAGTATTTTATCGTAATAACTCCAAAAATAAAAGGAATTTGTACGACTCACAGTCGGGGCCCATTCAAATTTTACCAATCAAATCTTCCCAAGGGGCCCCGACTGTGAGTCGTTCTGTTCTGCATTAGAATATATGATTTGTTTTATGTGTGCATCGATTATAAAACTATTTCAATTGTGTAGTTATTTAGTATTACTTAACAGAATTCTAAACTACTGGGCTTGTTTCTTTCTTTTTAGTTTTTATTTAAGTTAATTAGTTTTTACGCAGTCGGGTTTTTTGTTTTTCTTTAAATTATTTTTTTCAATCTGACTGGTAGTTCTAAAGATTAAACAAACACACAAATAAATAAAAAACTCTTCAGTTTTATTATTATAAAGTATATATAGTCCTTTCCGCGAGACTTCGTCTGCATGATTTTCCTCACGGATCCCTAACTTTTTTCAATATATATATAGCCTATGTCACCCGGGGATAGTGTAGCTTCCCAACAGTGAAAGAATTATTCAAATCGGTTCAGTAGTTTTTGAGTTTATTCATTACAAACATCACACACACAAAAATATAAATCTTTCCTTTTTATAATATGTATAAGTACCTACATATTAGTGTAGATAACTAGATATATACGTAGAATACCAAAGCTCACATAGGTAAGACCGGAACGGCTAAGCCTAGGTTTACAACATGGATATGTAAACGTTTCTTCAGATTACCCTTAAAACAAGCGCTTATCTTGTTTATCTATCTAAAGATACCTTTTATTTATGCAACATTTCTATCGTGAACAAAGAGATTAAATGCTGACGCTAAATATCTAACAAGACTTCAACGGAATTAGGCGTTAGCTTATCCAGCTATAGCCTAATCCCGTGAAAGTCAGTAGCGAAGTCATGTTCAGCATCATGCTTCTAATGCCCGAAGGGTTAGGCAGAGACCCATTAGTACACCCACATTTCGCCAGTTATGTTTAAGTCCCAATAGGGGGCAAGCCTATTGCCGTCGACCGGGCACATATCCAGACTCCGAGCCTGCTACTGAGAAATTCCTGATGGAAAAAACCCAATAACA
Source organism: Hoplodrina blanda (assembly GCA_949316365.1). Taxonomy (NCBI): domain Eukaryota; kingdom Metazoa; phylum Arthropoda; class Insecta; order Lepidoptera; family Noctuidae; genus Hoplodrina; species Hoplodrina blanda. The sequence goes on from OX438581.1 coordinate 15,031,804, forward strand.
CTTTGACAACAAGACATAATACTCAGCAGTCGGGCTTTGCGACCTATAAACTATCCTTATGCTGGGCTATTCTCAACTCCTCCACAATTTAAACATAGGTACCTAACTAATTATTTGTCCTCTTAATCTGAACAATATATATTCTATAATCACGGTTACAAAAGACCTGCCAGTATTATAATAGCACTTAAATCTATTTAATTATACTTTTCTCAGTTCTAAAATACTGTAGACAGACAGACAAATCGAAAACAGTTGTGTTAAAATAAAAATAGCCGATAAATAAAATTAATCGCTTGCCATTGAACATTTGTTACAAACTGACCGACCGTAATTTTACTTAAACATAATATTTGTATATTTTATAAGATTCAGCAGCTTTTGTTACTTTGTTTAAATGGTTTTTTTTGTATAAAAATTATGACGTTTATTTTATTTTAGTTAAAATATTAGCAGTATTTTAATAAAAATAATAATGTTTATAATTTTGAGTACAAATGTGTATTTTTTAATTAGGCTAAGTAGTTACTTTATCAAAGTCATATATTTTATAAAACCTATGAAAAAGACTACACAGAAAAAGTATTATTTTTTTACTCTTGTATAAATCTATTCACATTCTTAATGATATAATTGGGCAATAATCGTTAATTATATGTTATGAATAGGTTAGATGCTGACTTTCATGTGGACAATAAATGATCACCATTTGACAGTCGACCGCATAACGTCATACATGTCATTCCTATTACCGCCTTGAAATAGTTGAAGACTCAATTAATAAACATCTCAAAAGAGAAAAAAAATGGAGACTGTCGTTATCTCCAGTTGTGAGCCACACAATAATTTATTTTCTTTTATTTTTCGTATTTTTATCAGATAATCTTTTTATTATTTTTCCGCATTGATTGTGTCACATAAATATTTTGTCTTGTTTTCTTTCTTAATGTCGTGATGACCCATCGATCCATGAGGGTTAGTCCGTGGATAGGTGACCATCTTTACACATCGAGACTCCTCCGTGACTCGGAAAGCATGTTAAGTCGTTGGTCCCGGCTGTCATACGTGGATCTTTGACATTTGTTACGGGTCGTCAGAAACGCGAAAGTCTAACAACCAGTCTTACCAAGAGGTATCGTATTACCCACAGTTACTGGGTTGTTGGGGTCAGGTAGGCAGTCGCTCCATGTAAAATATGGATATTCAGCTGCATCCGGTTAGACTGGAAGCCGACCCCAACATAATTGGGAAAAGGCTAGGCAGATGATGGTGCCAACTACCCAATATATTTTCTTTATATTACCTTCATTTAAATACTCACAAATCTCATATCTACCCAACAAACGATCACATTTCCTGACTCCGACCGACATATTTCACATGGCTATATTTAGCGAGCTATCGCGCATGGCGTTTGAATTTATAAACTAACGTTTGTTGCTTTGTATACAAACTGTGAATCTTGTGTGATTTAAAACATTGCACGTCATAATATATGGGTGCTAGTGGTAATTCTGGTTGCTTCTAGTTTTTAAAAACACTGGGACGAGTTTTTTCTTTGAAATGTAAGAATTTCTATGTCAAAGTCAAAGCGTTTATTTCTATAAGTCCATTTACAGGCACTTTTGAAATGAAGTCAAGGAGCATTGGAATTCAAGGAGTCAGTCAGTTAATCAGAAAATTGAAGCTAGTTTACTTGTATTAAAACGGAGAAGAACGAGCAAGAAACTCTACGGACACTATTTTCAACAAGGTTTTAACAAAATTCTGGCTATAATATTTTTGTTGCTTCTTTATGTGAAACAAAGAATCATTATATAAAAAAAATATAAACATGATATAAAACAAATAAATACGAGATGACCAATCCGAACTGACAGCGACCGTTCACGAACATGAAAATAAATTAATTTAATTCATGTTCACAGCCATTAGAAGCCTGTTGACTTAGTTATAATTATCTGGGCAACAACTCAAGCCTTTTAAAGTAGAATAATTAAAACTGGTATGAAATCGATTCCTCTTCGCAGCCACGATACTGTTGAGCACCCAGACAAAGTCTTGAAACTTGAACACTTCATTTAGCTTACATACAAAATGTTAATTAATATAGCTACCATGTTCTTAACAATACTAATATATTAAAGCAGAAGAGATATTTTGTTTGTTTAAAAGCGCTTATCTCCGGAGTTCCCAGTCGGATTAGTAAAAATATTTTAGCATATGATTCATGAAGAATAGTATAGGCTATATAACATCACGCTACGACCCACGGGAGTAGAGCAGTAACCAAAAACATAACTTCATACGGGTAAAGAAACCACACGTAGGAAATCGTAGGACTCCTCCGTGCCTCGGAAAGCACGTTAAGCCGTTAGTCATATGTAGATCTTTGACAGTCGTTACGGGTCGTCAGAAACCCGCAAATCTGACAACCAGTCTTACCAGGGGTATGGTATTACCCAGTTACTGGGTTGTGGAGGTCAGATATAGGCAGTCGCTCCATGTAAAATACTGGTACTCAGCTGCATCCGGTTAGACTGGAAGCCGACCCCAACAGAGTTGGGAAAAGGCTAGGCAGATGATGATGATGATGATGTAGGAAATCGTAGGAAGCAGCTATTAATTAATCTTCAACGTACATCAACTACGATTTCGTTTCTTAAAGTTTTGGCAGACTCAAGGTTTCTCGCGAAAAAAAATCTAATATTTTATTAATAGGACACGTGGTTTGCATGCGTTTCTAAAACTTCATAATATCTTTCTTCACAACAAATAATAAATTCATCCTAATTCTAAGTGAATTCAACAGATTTATTGACTTCTCTCAGCGCACACTTACATTATAAATAAAATAGTTATTTTATTAAAACTTTTACACATAATGTTTGGCTCCAATATTCTTTTACTTTCGTACGTGTGATACTCATGCTGCAATAGCGGGTTCTGGCTGCTCAGGTTGCGTAGGACGAACTGTGAACAAAAGAGATATGTAGGTATCCAGGATCGTCAGATATATACACATCAAAAGTGTCTAGGGATCAAGATGTATTTGGTAATAATAATATATTGATCCCTAGACACTTTTGATGTGTGTAGTTGAAGTTTTCCTATAGAAACCGATGTACGTTTACAAATGTTATTTTATTTAAATAGTAGATAATAAACAGTTCATTAATTAAGTGTCAGCTTCGTTAAGTGTCTTTTTATACCCATTATTTTATACACAGAAAAGATTTTATTTGATGTCAAAATTGATTTCATAAATCACTGAATTTTCACTGATTTCTCATGTCATTGATTGATGACTGCAACTAGCAGCCTAACACCTAAACGATCTGTGTACAGCTATAACTGTCACCTCTCACGAAAGCTATTTTAATGCACATTAAAAACATCTTATTGGATTTTACGTGTAATTTAAAATTTTATTTTAACGTGCCTGTAATTGCTCTACGTCCTACATCGCTCAGCACGCGATCGACAGGTATTTTAATGCATTCACCATTATTTACCTAATTGTATTATAATATTCAAGTAATTATTTCTATTAGTAATTATTGCGCTGCTTCATTTTGAACACGTCGCTATTATAGTAATTAAAATGTCTTGTTTAATTATTTATTTTTAAAAACACACTTTAGATTTTTCAGGTTAGATGTGACAAGTTTTTGAAGCATTTAGAGTACCTACATTTTTTTTACATTATTTCATGATATCATGCTATTACGCCTTACACTAAGAATAATGTAACTAGGATTTGTTTCTTGCTTGTTCTTCTCCAAAGACGCCTACGTTTTGACAGCTTTCGAGCAAATTAATTTCAATTTTTTGACTAACTGACCTACTCGTTGATAATTCAAAAGTGCCTGTAAATGGTTTAATTGAAACAAATGCATTGACTTTGACACAATTGTTATAAAAGACTATTGCTAATAGGCTCGCCCCCTGTTACTTGGAACATATAATTAACTGGCGAAATGTGGGTGCATTAATGGGTACACCACTGCCTAACCCTTTTTTTTTGGGTGGTAAAACCAAATGAGTCGCCGTCCCACCCAGGGCGGAAGCATGCAGAAGGGACTGTCAGACTTTTACTGACTAAAAAACCACCCTTTTCCTTCTGTTGCCCTTTGCGTTCCGGGGCCACGGTATTCTATAATGACGTCCCGCGACCTACCTCTGCTTAACCCTTTGGGGAAAACAGGCGAGATGTTACATTATGTAGGTACTACTGAATATTTTCTATTCTATTGAATAGAAAATCAATATACGGATTTAAACACCGAATCTCGAAGTCGACTGCTATTCCTATAACAAGACACAGTTCTCGACAAAAGCCCTTAATGAATTACGCCACTTAAAAAAAATCGCCACAAAAAGTAAAAAATGAAAGTGGTTAAAACACGCGCCGACAGTTTGACAAACAGCGTTGGACTTGTTTAACGAGTCGCTTGTCAAATATATTCGTTTGTCAAAGCCCTGTTGACAAAAGTACAGTGAAACAGCAAATAAAGATGATCCATTTGTTTGTACTTTGTTTTAAAAATAAAACGAACATGGAAAGGACGCGTTTTTGTAACCTACTGACTAGCCTCGCACTGGAAGGTTAAAAAAAGTTTTATTAAATTTTTTTTTTGTTTTGTTTTTTTGTGTTATTATAAAGCTCAATCTCGTATCTTAGCACTGGAAGGTTAAAATAATCACAGCATTAAACTAAAATGTTAGTGTGTTTATACCAATTAAATATTGTTATGATAAGACTGAAACGCAAAACCTCTCGACAATTGATAAGGAGTAATAACATGTGTAAAATAAACGCGTTTAAATGAAGTCCTAAAAAAATTCAAGATTTTGAAATAAAAAAATGGTTGTTGTGCTTAACTCGAAATAGATAGGTATAGTGTGTCGCGGACTTTTTTGTAGATATTTTTAAGGTCTTTAATTAATTAGAACATTTTATGGTTCTATCTTTTATAGTTTAGGCGGCGTACGCTAAATAAGGAACTTTTTTGGATGATTTTTTACACCTTGGGTCCGAAAAACGCAAATATCTTACGGACCCCTATTTTTTCTAAAATAAAATATAGCCTATGTCACTCGTAGATAATGTAGCTTTCTAATGGTGAAAGAATTTTTAAAATCGGTCCAGTAGTTTTTGAGTTTATCCATTACAAACAAACAAACAAAAAAACAAACAAAATACAAAGTTTTCCTCTTTATAATATTAGTGTAGATTAAAATCAAAACTAGGCCAATTGATTCAAAATTATCTTCAAGCCAAAGTAAATGAGGAAACTCGATATCAAAGAGAAACAAACAAATTGGAAACTCATCAGCCACACGATCATGACTCAGTGACGTAGTAATTGACGTGAAATTACTCTCTGACGTCATCGGCGCACGCGTCGATAGATTACCAGATGTCGGTTTGTTTAGTGTGATGGTTTTAATTTTAAAGGTATTTATTTTAGCTTATTCAATGTAATTAGATCGGTGAAGGAAACCATCGTGGGAAAATCTGGACTTTTAATTAATATAAATCTGATATCGCCAGTCTTCTTTGCGCAAGCGTGCTGATCAGCCGTTATTCTATAGATCTAAAATACTGTTAACAATATTTTGACTGATGTTTCATTATGGTTTTGATGACATACCTAAAAATAATAATCCATACTTACAAATAAATTAAATTAAGGGGTGTTTGTAATATCAAAATAACAACAATTTACTTAATGCCTAATTATGACTATCCGTCTGTTCATTTCCGAAACGGCTGGACCGATTTTGAAGGAGCTTTCGCTGGCAGATGATAACCGACAGTCACACGGACAAAATCGCGGGATTAAGCTAATAATAAAAAAGTATCTGTAAATAAACTTTAATTTGTTACTTCTAGCATAATTAGGTCACACTTAGGAATAAAAAAATATTTGCTGTAAAAAATCTGCTAGGCTTAGTTCCACTTACTTCTCTTGTTTCTTCGTACCCTGCGTGATATTTTCTCGGGCGCCATTCAATGGAAACAAAGTGTCTGGATAAGTCAGCTACTTATATCATATTGTTTTAATTACCAATTCTCAGTTTTCAAAAGTAGATCAATTTATATTCGCGTTTATTCGTTTTTGAATACTTAAAAAAAATACCAATACTTAAAATAGTATTTTTATAAAAATAAAAACATTAAAAAAAAGCCCACCGATTTCGAGAATAGGTTTAAACAATTATCAATTTGTATTAATTTCTTTTACTTTAAGTTTTTAGCTCGCAGAAGCCCCATAAGTCGCTTTAAGATATAAAACTGTATTGTTATTAGTCGGCCATTTTATGTGTTACGTTAATATTTTCGTGATCCATGTGAAATGAACGAGTAAGTACTTACCAAGAAACAAAATAAAAACGGGTTTAAATCCCTTCGTTTACCGATTTTGCTTTTAAAACAAGAATGCAGCTGATTAGCGCGTCCAGTCGTCATTTCAAAAGTGCATTTATTTTTGTTGTTTCTATTAAATTAGTTAGCATTGACGTGTATATTAACGAGTTTCTACTTTAGCAGCTATTTTCTACTTAACTTAGGTATGGTAGGTTCCGGCGATTTAGTAAATTGCTAAAGCCGTCGAGTTTACAGAAATATATTTTTAGAATAATAAGAAACTAATAGGTATATGGCCTAATGTATAAGACGCTAGTCAAGCTAGCCAATTTCGACTCCGGACAAGTACTAAAGTGACTTTTCCAATTGACATGTACTTAATAAGTTTATCTTGGACAGCACTGACATCGGTGAAGGAAAACATCGTGAGGAAAACTGGACTTATAATTAATGTAAGTCTAAAATCGCCGATCCGCCTTGAGCAAGCGTGGTGATCAATGCTTGTGCCTTCTCTGTATGAGAAGAAGCACACTATTATGGTTTTTTTTTTAGGTGGTAAAAATCATCAAATGACTCCTTCCGCCCCACCCAGGGCGGAAGGAGTCATTTGATGATTTTTGGACTGTCAGACTTTTACTGACTAAAAAACCACCCTGTTCCTTCTGTTGCCCTTTACGTTCCGGGGCCACGGTATCCTGTTAAGACGTCCCGCAACCCCGGCAGGCGTTTGGGGCCCCGTCCCTGTGCTAATAATATGCTGGTTTTATTTTAATTAAAAAACTTCATTCAATTACCTATAATTATTTCAAAAAGCAATTGAGGTACCACAACTTCGCATTTTTTGTTAAAAAAAAGTCATTATGCCACCAATTATGACATGACACAAAATCGCAATCGCTATTCACGCATGAAACCACAAAAACGACATTTCGACCTTCGCTTATCTTTAAAACGACATCATTATTTCGAAGGGACAAAGGTCAGGGGTTTTTCTTCAAAAGATTGCATTTTGACCTTTGTGTTTCTTTTGAATGGTTAATCCTTATTCATACAAACTGACACAAATATTTATGTATTTTTCTGAATGGCATTTAATTTATAATTGTATTAAATTATTTATGTATCTACTGTGTTTTCTAAACACGGGTTTTGTGCATAATTGTATATAATGCTTCGTAAATATACATACGATCGAACTAAATTCCTTTTAAAGTAGCAATGGAAATCATTCAATGTTTTTCTATCTTCGAATAGGTTTACATGCACTTGAAGCAATAATAATATAAATATGAGCTTTTGCAAAGCCATCTTGATTATTATTGTACATTTTAAAGACACGTTAGGAATCGTGCGTTTTATCTTCATGAGGATATTCAAACGATCGCAACGATCTTTATATTGACGCAAAACATTTTAAAAGTCAAAACCCACAGCATTTAAATCCAGCTTTAATATTTTTTTTACATGCTATGTAATATTTTTAACCACACATGTGCAAATAAATGTTGCACCTTTTTATTTCTATCTTATCGGAAAAAATAATTCACGCTCCTATAATTATAAGTACCTACGTTTATTATATACAAATGATACGGTTTCATAAAAAAAACATAATAAAATAATAATATATTGGCTAACGCGATAAGTGGGTTGTAAAATTCAATTGAGGGAATCGAATTATTATATTGCTTGCAGGTCATGTAGTATTAACAATCTGATATAGTTTTATTGTTTTAGTTAGCAGTGTGACTATTATTATTGCTATTTCAAATACAAAATGGCTGCCTTCTTTATTCATTTACATTTTATTATAATTTTCTTTTAGGTGCTTCGTTGCACTACGGGGTTATTAGGTACTTAAGTAGGTACCTATTTAATTTTGTTTAGCCCTTCATTCAGCGGTTTGAAATTACAAGAATAAGTAGGTAATTTATATTATCTGAAAGATTACTTTTTTATTGAACTACTAACATCAATACACCAGAGGAGGGGGGCGATTAGTATTATTTTCTTCTTTTGCTTCTTCTAGTACTTACGATAAAATTCTAGGTATACATATTCAATCTTCTATCATTATTTAGGTACTTAGTAAAAAAAAATAACTTAATATTTTTACTACGTTCTACGTTTACTCAGTCACAAACTTTTTTCTTCTACCCATTCATACAACGACATCACAAGTTCAAGCCACTTCCAGTTCTTTTATCTCTGTGTAGTGGCCATTTCGCGACATTATGCCACTATTTGGGTCACCGGCGCAGTCTGCGATGACACAGGGTGGGGTGCGCTTTATTGTTCACCTACCCTACATTATGTACCTTTGCTACATTTTGTGATATTTTCTTTCTTTTTTTTCGTCCACCGAACTCTACTAATGGACGATATGTGGGTCAAGTTTTTTTTGTTAGAACTTTTATGAACGTTGACCTTTTTACGGGTTATGGAGGGAATAAATCGCTTGCGGGGTTTAGTTTTTATTGTGATTGGCATGTTCGTAAATAAAGGATGAGTTTCTTTTAGATGTCACGTCGATTGAGATCGAACAAGGCTCACGGTACTTAGGACAGATGTCATATTTCGTAAGACCAGTGTCTGTGGCCTTAGGGTGCGATTTCACATGAAAAAATAATACAGAAAAACTTTTTTGTCACGTTTCAAATTTTTCTATGCATTAGGTATCTTTTAAAGACACCATTTTTGGAAAAAAAAGTGGTACCTATGTAAAATTTTCAAAATAAAATATTGTTATATCCGGAATATGACATACCTTTCCCATTTGACGGTCCTAAGCCCATGAAAGTATAAAGGGATTTGCAACTTAAGTTATGATTGTTTTCAATATTTGGCAGTCGCCAGTTCCACGCGGCGCATAATGTCCACAACTATGTGATGCTATAACTTAATATTTTTTAGTACTGAGTGATCATAATAACACAATTTGGAAACTGATAAAAAAATCTTCCTGTATGTTTAAGATAACCCTTCGCAACGTTCCTGTATTAAAACAAAAGAAATATCTCTTTAAGCTTATACGTTATATTGTGATATATGATGGACATAAATCCTCAGTATTAGTAAAGTCAAATACAGTTTGTTTTGATCCCCATTAACGATCAACAATTTATCACCAGCTTCGGGCAATGAGAACCCATTTGGTGATGTATAGGCCAGCTCTGGTCTCAAGGGCTTATTATTATGAGTTCAAGTGAAGGTTACCTGATGATTCACTGGTTTCTTTACTGTTTTTCTTTGAACTTTTTGAAGTACACTTAACGAGCTGTCTTTTATCAATGTCATTTTGTACTAGGATATATTATTATCAGAAACATTTTATTTATTTTTTATGTTCTTCTTCGAGTTGCTGGCACGACAGTTTTTTTAATTTTTTACGTTACTTTATTGGAACATAAAATAGTTACTAATAACATAACATCACGCCTGTAATCCCCGAAGGATTAGGCAGAGGTGTACCCATTAGTACACCTACATTTCGCCAGTTATGTTTAAGTTCCTTGTAAAAGGGGGCGAGCCTATTGCCACCAACCGGACACAAATCCAAACTCCGAGGCTGCTACTGATAAATTCCGAGAAACCAAATAACACTTTGCCCGACCTGGGAATTGAACCACTAGACCAACGAGGTAGTCAATTACGTACTTGAGTTATAATTACCTACTTGTAATGAGTAATTTATTGCGTACGTACCTATTAAAGGATGAGACACGACCACACGACTCCCGATGTATCTCAAGCGTGACCGACCCACTTGACGATGCATCGGTCAGGGTCGAGAGCTTTGTTCAAGTTTGTTCGAGCTTAAACATAACAACACCCTGTGTGTACGGTTGCTAGGCTGTCTTTAGGTCAACTGAGCAATATGCTTGAACAGTTTTTTGATTAATTGAGTACTTACATGATATTGGCAAAATTAAGGTGTATCTGTTACCGGCAATCTGTATAATCCGGTATTCTATACAATGCCTAGGCAATGTATAGAATACCTAAAACGGACAGGTAATGTATGATTTACTTGTAAAACCTATGATTACATATATGTTACCGGCAATCTGTATAATCCGATATTCTATACAATACCTAGGCAATGTATAGAATACCTAAAAGGGACAGGTAATGTATGAAATATTATTTATTTTATACTTTGCCTAGGTATTCTATACAATACCGAAAGCGCAGCCGGCAATGTGTATAAAAGAGCAAGAAAGAAGCAGGAAGGCCCCGGTCAACGAAGACCCGCTGCGCGGGGCTCCTATTTCTGGGTGGTTAAAAAAAAAAACATAATAACAACGAAGGGGATGGCGGGGTCTTTCAGACCCTGCCATCCCCTTCTAACCTAACCTGTCCCAGTCGGGGTGCCCCAAGTCTTGAGCTCGCTCCGCTCGCATAAGATGAACCACATATTGATGACATTATTTTCTATACAAAAGCTGTCAAATCGCCATATTTATCCCTCCATTAGGAATTATCTGACGATTGAAAAATTAGCCCTAAGACAAATGTAAGAATTTTAGACCCGAACCAAAAAAAGGGGTAAGATTGTGACTAACCATTCCACAGCCAAGTTGGTTACAGTTCCTTGGCTAATACCAATTCTAAGATTTACTTGTAAAACCTATGATTTACAGTAACATATAGACCAAAATCTATTTTTTACACATTGCCGATGGACTAGCAGGTGCGCTATACAATCCCTAGGAATTGTATACATTACCTAGGTAAAGTATGTAATAGAGATTAATATTCATAATGTTTCGTACATTGCCTGTACGCCCCAGGTATTTTATACATTGCCTAGGTATTGTATAGAATACCTGAATTATACAGATTGCCGGTAACATATAGACCAAAACCTATCTATTTATTTACACATTGCCGATGGACCAGCAGGTACTCTATAAAATCCCTAGGAATTGTATACATTACCTAGGTAAAGTATGTAATAGAGAACAATTATTCATAACGTTTCATACATTACCTGTACGCCCCACGTATTTTATACATTGCCTAGGTTTTGTATATAATACCTGAATTATACAGATTGCCGGTAACATATCTACTACAAAAACATTAGTCGGAGTTGAATTCGAGCACGCGCGACTCCTGCGCATGATCTGTCTCACGTGTCAGTAGTCCAGATTCAATGGACTGAGCGTGTAGACTATTGGCTGTTCTGATGAAGCGGCCGAAACACTATATATTTCTTACAATCCAAGATTAGCATGGCAATGCTGTACATATTATATTATTAGACGGTAGTTCGTACTGGCTTGCGGCCAATCAATACACGATTGTGTTGTTTTTATGTATCCAAGGCATACACAAATTGTTTCGACTGTCCTTATAATTTTCATAATTACAGCTTTGTACTTGAATAATTATTATTATAAATATGTCATCAATATGGGAAATTATAGGTGGGTGTTTTCCAGGGTTATCAACCGTGTGTTAAGTGTAAGATTTTTCATCCACGTTCGATTGCGAGCGTGTTAGAATTTTTAAATATGGGAAAAGTTATAGCGCCACCTGGTGGTCACTAGGAGAAACCTGATTTCCTATACAAAATTGTAACGTGCTCGCAATCGAACGTGAGTCGAAAAAACTCGCACTTATCATACCGTTAGGATTGTGAGACTTTCTCAAAAAGCTTTTCAAGCATTTTATCGTTGTTCGATTTAAACGAGTATTTTCATGTAATGCTGAAATGACTAATGCAGGCAGCCCTATGTGTTAACTGTTTCAGGCGTGTTCCAATCGCGTGATATGTAATTATGTTTCAAACTTATGTAATATCTACTCGTACGTCGGTACTATAATTGACTCCGAAGGAACTCAATATTAATTAGTAACAAAATGTGTTTCTGTATTAAACTATTCATGTATAAAACTAGTACAGGCACATGTAATGTATGAACATACTGATATTCTAGTCTTATAAAGCTGAAGAGTTTGTTTGTTTTTTCTTTGAACGGACTAATCTCAGGAACTACTGGTTCGATTCGGGAACTTATTTCGTTAAGAGGAAGACACGTTTTTACTGAGTGCTATTCACTATAAAAAGTAAGACAAAATACACGCGAACGACGACATGAGTAAATGCCATATACAAAAAAAAAGCCAAAATAAAAACAAAATACTGTCTTGTATATCTAAATCTCTTGTATATATAAATCAATTGCTGTTTGTTAGTGTCGCTAAAACTCGAGAACGGCTGGGCCGATTAAGCTGATTTTGGTTTTGAAATGTTCGTGGAGGTCTAGGGAAGGTTTAATCGGTGAGAAAATATGGGGTAGTGGTAGGGTTGGGGTAGGGTAGGGGCAGGATACCACGCGAACGAAGTCGCGGTGGGTCAGCTAGTACCTATATAAAACAGTGATTGTAACTGACTGACAGATTGACAAAAAACGATAAATTAAAGGCATTTGAAAATCGAACACATTAATTTGAGAACTAATTCGAATGATAGTTCTAAAATCAGTTACGGACTCAAATGAGGATTTTCTCAACAAATCGCTGGCAAAAGCTTTATCATAACTCTAGTAATACATACTAGTATTTCTAAGTATACTTATAGTATAAACGTGACGTATAGAACTAGGACCGGAATACACAACAACAGCTCAGTAAGTAGGAAATAAATCGAAACTGGTATCGATATCCATTCTTCATTCTGTTACGTAGAAAAAAAAACAATTTGTTTATAGTTAATTATGCAAAACACGTTTTTACTTACAACTCTTTGTAAAAAACTTACAATAGGATTTAATTTTATACAACCTGTATGTGTGATTGCAAAAAAACGTTGGAAAGAACGTCTTCATTTAATTTGTTTAGAATCTGATTTAACTACTTAAATTACGGGTTTCTTTTTATTTTATGAAGTCATGAGGGTTTGAATCCCAGGTCGGACAAAGTGTTATTGGGTTTTTCTATCAGGAATTTCTCGGTAGCAGCCTCGGAATCTGGATTTGTACCAGGTTGATAGCAATAGGCTCGCGCTCTATTTCATGGGACTTAAGAGTAACTGGCGAAATGTGGTTGTACTTATGGGTACACCTCTGCCTAACCCTTCGGGGATTACAGGCGTGGTGTTATGTATATTATATTTGTCTGCATTATTCGTTCGAAAATTAGAAGGCTTACATCAGTTATAAAATTAAGGGGGTTAATAATTTTATTTACGACTTACATACATACACACATAAACTCACGCCTTTTTCCCATGGGGGTAGGCAGAAACCACAGAACGCCACCTGCTACGATCCTTACATACTCCTTTCGCCTCATCTACGTTCATACATCTCGTCATACAAGCACGCCGGTTACGAGTACTCCGCACCTGACCTTTCTGAAGAACCTCACCAATAAGGTCAGTGTAGGTCTTCCTAGGGCGACCCCTCCCTGCGTTACCACTCACCTCTGCCATATAAATATCTTTTGTTAATCGTCTTTCACTCATCCTCTCAACATGACCGAACCATCTAAGCATACCCTTACGACTACGAACGACGACACGACGACGACCGAATTTGTAAATTTCGGGACGTTTAATTAAAATTACTGGACACGGGACACAAGATTCCGAAACTATCCCGGATTTCCCGGCCATTCTAAAATTGACAGCCAAAATGCGCTAAGACTATCTTCGTAAGATCATAAAATAACATTACTGATGTACTATCTAATAACTTTTGACAAGCAATGCGGTAGTCTATTTCAGAGATAGGTCGCACACGACGCACAAATCTGTTTCTATTAAAATAAGTCAAAACTTCTGTGTATATGTTGTCAGAAGTCCCTAACGACCATTATTTTATGACCTGATGACAAACGTTCATAATAAATTTTCGAAGTAATAGCTTAGTTAAACTTGGTCGTTTACCCGCATTCGGATGCCTGTGGCATGTGGGATGCGGGATAGCGACCGATGATAAATTAACAATGACAATCATCATGTAAATCAAAAGACTCTCACTGGGTTCAGTTCTCCTCCATGGTCCAGTCCATCAAATGAACTGGTCCACTGCCGCGCGTCCGCGATTCTCACTAGTTATCGGATTCGGTCCACCTTATAGGGGGCCCGCAATCCTGCAAAGTACTCTAAGACCTATGCTCCATTGTACATCATCTCTACGAGCAATGTGCTCAGCCCCCTGCCGTTTGAGCCTGGCTATTAGGCTGTGTAAGTGACCTGGGTTCCTCTGCATGGTTCCTTTCTGACTTCGAAACTCAGTTCAAACCCATTCAATTGCCCCTTGAGTAACTTAGACTTAAATCTTCGAATAAGTTCGTCGTTCGTCATCTTATTTCGTAGACACCCCGCGAATTCATCAAAGCTTTCTGTGTAAATAACACTTACGATGTTTGGCAAAGTGGTCGGATAGGTAACGAGCAAGTGTAATTTCACCTTCCCTCATGTTTACAGTCTTACTTTATATTCATATGCCTATAATAAATTATATTGCATCTAACAATAGATGGAAGAGAATTCGGTTTATGTAAATCAGGTATTGTATTGTTTGTTGCGAGTTAGTTGTGCGATACACTTTTTAGTTGCCAGACTACATTTTTCAGTTGCTAACTGGGGGGCAATTCTATTAACCTCTAGAAACGATCTCAATCTAATCTCAGCCTCAATCTGTCAACAATGGCATACATATTTTGACATTGATTGTCATTGAGATGAGATTACGAGTAGATTTTGAATGTTTTTAATTAGTTTACTTGGCCTTCTGGTTGGTCTACTAAAAGGATGTCGTTACGTCATTTTAAAATACTAGAGAACCTCGTTAACCCACATGATTCCGGAGAGGAAAAAAAGAACATAAATGCATTACTTATAAGTACTTTGTGTAGGCTACTAACGCTTCTACGTGAGTTAAAAACAACAATTTAGCAGAATAACAAGCGACTTGTCACGTAATATTTATTTTTTTGCATATTTCTACAAATATACACATCAAAAGTGTCTAGGGAACAACATCCCTAACATATGTTAGGGATGTTGATCCCTAGACACTTTTGATGTGTGTATTTGTACGTGATCTGCAAAACTATAATTTCATGCATGGCTTTGCATTAAAATTGAAGTCTATTTCTGAGCAACGTTTAGTTGCCACACTGTTGCTTCAAACTGGCCCGTCTGACCTTTTGAATTTTGACATTCCTCATACTTTGTGTAGAATTTCCTTTGTGTGTTATAACACGCGATCCAGCTATTAAGTGACGTGTCAATAACTGGAATTACGTAGCCGCTTTGTTTTATATCCATTGATGTTTTTGTTCGCTTTCAGTTTTTGTTTGGCATTAATTTTTGGTAATGTATTGCGTAAATTTATTTCGTTACGGAAGGTTAATTTTGAGTTGACTTTATGATTACTTGCCCTCGTGGGATCGCCCATCGCTTCTTTGTCTCTGTCATTCCAAAATTCAACTGATAATTATAATCCATGAAATATATTGAATAATACATATACTAGATTCCGGTATACTAGGTTAATTGACATGGAGTTCTTTGCTCGTTCATCTTCATAGAAACCTACTGTTAGGAACAAGCAACTACTAGGTTCAATTTTCTGACTAACTGGCTCATTAACAAAACAAAATTGCCTGTAAATGGTTTACTTATAAACGTTGTTTAAAGTTAAGTGATGCCTAACGTCTACTAATCCATACATTTTTTGACATTTAAACGTGTCCTAGCCCCTTGATTTGTTTGATTGGTTGTTTGTATTGCAGTCAACAAAGCGCAGTAGCTTATGCGCTTTTGACAAATTGTCGCATACATTTTTCGTTCGACTGCCTCGTTGGCCTAGTGGTCGCAAAGCGCGACTTCTGAGCATAAGATCTTGGGTTAGATTTCCAGATCGGGCAAAGTGTTATTGGGTTTTTCCATCAGGGTTTCCTCAGTAGCAGCCGCGAAGTCTAGATTTGTACCCGGTTGATAGCAATGCACTCGCCCCTTATAACATGGGACTTAAACATACTGACGAAATGTAGGTGTACCTACTAATGTGTACACCTCTGGCCAACCTTTCGGGGATTACAGGCGTGAAGTTATCTATGTCATCAGCTGTAAAAGTAAGGGGGTTAATTATTATTATTCTCGGTAATAACATAAAGCGATGCAAAAACACTGATCTTTGGAATAACATCTGCACAATACACGGCAAACCAGACAAGAATTATCTTCGTGCAATAAAATTTAAATTCTACAATTACCGGCCGGGATCGTTTTGAAGTGCATTGGAACAAGTGGCCGATCAGATGGTTTACGATCGACAGGAATAGAACCGTTTTGTGGCAAACGTGTTGCTCGTTTGGGAAAACTATAATTGCTCGTAGGTATAATTATTGTCAAAATGTCGTTATTTCTGGTGAGGGTCGGCCGTAGGGAGTGTTATGTTAAATATTACGTTCTATACCTAAGGTTTATGAAATTGTCTGAAGGATATGTAGGTACTTATACTTATACGTATTACTTCGTACTATGTATACTATGATATTATCATCATCATCTGCCTAGCCTTTTGACTATGTTGGTCGGCTTCCAGTCTAACCGGATGCAGCTGAATACCAGTATTTTACATGGAGCGACTAGGATACTAGGATATTATTCAATTCAATTCAATATCTTTATTATTCTTTATCATGGGTTTGTACATAATACAGGTCTTAAATAATTAAATAGATCATCTACGTCCTGCCCTTGGAGCATACAATAGTCATATAGAAGAACATAGCTACATTATTTTTACAAATTATTAATTCCAAATTACAATTACAATTTTTACAAATTTTATTAATGTTTCTCATAAAAAATAAAAGGATAAAACCAAACGAAACAAATTAAGGTAGGTAGGTACATAAATGCGAAAAATTGTATAGATTGATAATTGTTACTCAATCACGCCTGAACGACTGAATCTAAATCTCATCATCTAAATCAGATGAAATTTGGCACAAGAAATTGATGTATAAACGACCTTAAACTGTAATATTAGTCTTCCTAATCTTCACACTAGCTTTTACCTATGACTTTGTCCACGGCAATTTTCTGACGGATTTCTATTTTTTAATAATAATATAGCAGCTTATAGCATTTAGGGATAACATAGCTCTCTATTAGCAAAAGAATTTTCAAAATCGGACCAGTAGTTTCGAATAAAAGCGCGATCCAAAAAAAAAACAAACAAACTCTTCAGATTTGTAATATTACTAAATATAGATGAATGAAATGAAGAGCATCAATATACCTATATGTAAATCTGTATAATGTAGGTCTTTAGGCATTCACTAGTCTAGTTTAACGATGTTTTTGACATTTCAAACTTGTGCAGAATGACCCTGGCGTAATATAGTTTATGGTCTTGGAAAGTTACGTAAATGTTGGTCACCACAGAAGCAGCAATATATGCTTGAATAGATTTTATTGATTATTTGATAATGAACTTAAGATTACAGAAATAGGGTTGAGTATTGCGTAAAAGCTTTTGCCCGCGGCTGTGTACGCGTACAAGTCAAGTATACAATAAAACATATCCTATGACAATTAAAAAAAGTGTAGCTTATATAACATCACGCCTGTAATCCCCGAAGGGTTAGGCAGAGGTGAGTACTAGAACACCCACATTCCGCCAGTTATGTTTCAATCCCATGTTATCCCATGGGTTAGCCTACTGCCATCAACCGGGCACAAATCCAGATTCCGAGCCTGCTACTGAGAAATTCCTGATGGAAAAACCCAATACAGCCAACTTTGCCCGACCTGGGAATCGAACCCAAGACCTCATGCTCACCAGTTGCACTTCGCGACGTGTAGACCAACGACTAACGAGGCAGTTGAAGTGTAGCTTAATATCAGTGAGATATTTTTAGTTGTCGGACTAGTAGGTACTTCCAGAGAATACCTACTTCTTTATAATAGTAGTAAATATAATAAAATATAAGGTAAGGTGTATAATATATAATATAAGGTGGTCAGTGCTCGTGTCTTCTCTGTATGAGAAGAGGCATTGAGACAATAATAGGCTGGTATTTTTTTTTTATAAATAAATAAATTCAAACTATTAGAACATATTGTTGTTCTGTTTGCTCTAACCCTAATGATATAAAACTATTATGCACTGATAATGATTTTGAATGCGGGATCTATAATTTGCCTCCGTTCATTTCTGATTGATCGATCTGCAAGGTTGAATGATAACCTTGGTTAAGTTAGTGTGTAACTGTTATCTATACTTCTATACCAATATTATAAAGCTGAAGATATTTTTTATTTGAATGTGCTAAGCTCCGTAACTACTAGTCCGATTTTGAAAATTCTTTTGCTAATAGGAAGCTACGTTATCCGATAGTGTTATAAGGCTATATTTTATTGGAATCCGTAAAAAAAAAAACACGTAAGCGGAGTTAACGGCAAAAGCTTCTATACTTTTATATTAACATAATAAAGAGGTACAATTGTTATCATGTTTGTAAGAGATAATCTCTGGAAATACTGGTCATCATCATCTGTTTAGCCTTTTCCCAACTATGTTGGGGTCGGCTTCCAGTCTAACCGGATGCAGCTGAATACTAGTATTTTACATGGAGCGACTGCCTATTTGACCTCCACAACCCAGTAACTGGGTAATACGGTACCCCTAGGTAACTAGGTAAAGACTGGTTGTCAGACTTTCAAGCTTCTGACGACTCGTAACGACTGTCAAAGATCCACGTATGACAAAAAAACGGGTTGCACTCCGGGAGTGCCGGCAGAAGTGAAAACTTGATTATTAACGTTTACGTTTACGTTTAACATACACGAACATTCGCGCAAGCGCCCTGCGCTGTCTAAACGAAACAGTAGGCCCAGGCATACATTTTTGCCGCGCCGTAGAGAGGGGATAGCTGTCTACTCTCCATCCGTCTTACGCTTTTTCGATCAGGTCACGTGTCCTGACGCGCACGTGTCCTGACGCGAGTTTAAGATTTTATACCCATTACAGAAAAAGTGCTCAACGCCGCTAAAGAAGTTTTCACTTCAAAAAAACTGGAAATACTGGTCCTGATTATAAAAAATCTTTGACTGATAGAGAACACAGAAAAGTGTACACCTTTAAGGAACAACGATTTAATATTAAGATCTAATGTAAAATGTACCAAAAATCACACCAATCAAATTTGAATTTGACAAGAAGCTACACTATTGTTGAGTGTCATAGGCTATGTTTGGTGGTATACTTGACTTCTCCGTGGACGAAGTCACGGTCAAAAGCTAGTTTTACATAATTGCCATAACCCTATCAGATATGAAGGGTTAATGTGGCTATTATCTATAAAGCCCTATCACGCCACGCCACTCCTGTTAAGGGTAGCCCGAAGTCATTTCGAATACGATTTGGTTTGGGTATAGGAGTTTATATGTATATGCTTGTAAATGCACCTACAATACAGGAGAAACTCAAAGCAGACAAAGTAAAAAAAAAACGAATTAAAAATATATTTTCAAAAACAAGCAATAATTTAAAATTATTATATTAAGTATCGACATTGTATTGTCATCAGAACTAAAGGTGTATGCAAAATTTCAGCTCAATCGGATACCAACAAATGGTCGAAAAATGGTTTGCAAATTTTGGAGGACAACTTACATACGGACAGTGCAAGCTAAATAAAAGCTTATAAAAAAACGGAGGGAGGATCACTCATACCCGTCAAATTTTTTCTAGAGCAAGTCAACAATATACCTTATAAACATAGAAACAAGTACCAATATACAATAATAAATAAACAAATAAAAAAATAAACCTAAAAAAAGCCTTAACAAAAGATTCTCTGACCATAAAAACGCCGATCGTAACCCACATACAACCAATGTCAGCTGTCACTGATTACGCGGTGTTACGCAAACCTGCGCGTACGCAGGCCCCTCCCCGCATTTCTACTGACCTCGAAGCAGCGGGCACTTTCGCTGGAAACGATCTGTGGTTTACACTGGAAGTGGTCTGTTTTAGTGCACCGATGTGTAAATTGAAGATACAGACATTTTGTACCTATATTTACAATGGAGTTCTGTCTTACACATAGGTGCAGAATTAAGTGTGAAGTGGAGGGATATAATTATGTTTATTGCTGTTATTATAAAAAGTACATTTTTTACGTTAGCAAGAAATAGCAGTGTAGTGTAAATTAATTGGCATAGCGATAAGTGTGTTGCCATTCTTATGATTGTACACTACAGTGCAATTGTAACAAAAAACTGACATGACTTTGAAACCTTCAAGGTCATGACGGACATACAAACTTAATATTGAAGCCACTTCCAGCAATTTTATACATTTTGGTAGCAAGACAAACTTGTCTTACTAAGTTGTTTGACATTCGAAGAGGCTTGAACTCAATTAATTGAACAAGGCACCAGGTGTATGGTACACTATTTGAGTAGCCCTTTCGCCCTTTTTGTTTTGTTTCGTATTTCAAATAAATTATACGTTTTTTTTTTGTTTTTAGTAAAACAAAAGTTCGTAAAAGAGTTTGTGACGTTCTAATTTCAAATTATTTTTGTGGGGTTATCTGTAGTTTTCTTTATGTCATGAGAGCTTGCATTTAAATAATATAAGATTAAAAATATTTTAAAAACAAGCTTTAATTTTATTACAATATTGAGACATTGAACATTGTACATTGTATTGAATTTTAGGACATTGTATTGTTCAGCTCAGTCGGATACCAACAAATGGTCGAAAAAGGGTTTGCAAATGAATACGAACAGTGCAAGCTAAATAAAAGCTTGTAATAAATACAGCCTTACAGATAGTACAGTTAGAAGATTATTGTAGATAGCGCAGTTTTGATAAATTGATAATAATGAGCAACGGAAATAGAGTTGAAAATTGCGTATCGGTGCAAGATAATGAACGCCGCGCGGAATTATTTCTTGTACACAATTGCAGTATTTGCACTGACTCACTCGATTCAGCATAAATCGCCATTTGGTGAGTACTCAAATAGAAAAGTATTTTAGTTTATGAGTACCAAATGGATGAGCCATTTGAATACCAAATGGCTGTAAATCCCAATTACCCAGCACGAACCCTAATCAGTAAAATAATTACATATCTACATGTCTTTATCAGCCTGGTCAAACATAAAAATAAAAGCCAATATTTACAAACGAAGCAAGGTCTGGCAGACTCATCGTTGGTATCTGTACTCGATGTATCGAAACCGGTTTAGATACTAGGACGATCGACGTTTAGTCATTGCGCAAAATAAATTCTTTTTTGAAGATATTGTGCGTATTAAATGTATGCAGTAAGAAAAATGCTGTAGGAACGTCTACGTCTACTGAACTGTTGCCTAAAATAAATTAATGTTATTTATTTAATTTTATTTTTATTTCTTTTTCTTGAACAAATAAGGAACGTTTGTTGACCATTTCTCTCTCTACAAGTTGACGATTTCAGACCGTTAACTTTTTAGATTTTTAAAACAGGTTATGGGAGTCTTAAAGTTTTCTATAGGTAATTTTAAATAGCTCTGCACTATCTACAAACATTATTCAAAAATGTTATCGACTGATTTTTTGGAATTACATATTTTGCGAAGATACGTATATAAATTAAGTTTAATTCAATTCTATTAATTAATTTTTAAGGTTTAAGACGTGAAAGTTTGTATGAGATAGCGTACAACGTCAGTGCTTCTAAATATTTTAAATAAATAAAAATAGATTGCCTACTGTTTAAAACATGAAATATTTCCAAACACTAGCTAAAAATATGGCAGAGGTGAGTGGCAACGCAGGGAGGGGTCGCCCTACAAAGACCTACACTGACCTTATTGGTGAGGTTCTTCAGAAAGGTCAGGTGCGGAGTACTCGTAACCGGCGTGCTTGTATGACGAGATGTATGAACGTAGATGAGGCGAAAGGAGTATGTAAGGATCGTAGCAGGTGGCGTTCTGTGGTTTCTGCCTACCCCCATGGGAAAAAGGCGTGAGTTTATGTATGTATGTATGTATGTACTAGCTAAAAACTGAAGGTCCAATACTCGTAACTGAGAACGTTCAAAAACTGAAGGTCCAATACTCGTAACTGAGAACGTTCAAAAACTAGTCGCAATCTCATCTCAGTGACAATCAATGTCAAAATCTTGTCTAAATGTAGATAAAATAGAGGCATAATTGACAGACGGATAGTGAAATTAAAATGCTAACGTTTCTTAAAAGTTAGTCCTTAAGAATGTGATGGAATCTATACACACGGCAGCGTGTCGAGCCAAGTTCAAGCCTTACTTAGCTACTTAATTGAAAATCCCCTTTTCAACTCAAAATTAAGTAATAAAAGAACGTCTTGAATACGTTCATTTTCTATCTATGCATACGGAATTACCTACGTCAAGCACACAGATAAAAAACAGGTATTATTTATAACTTTTGCATAAAAACGACTATTAATGAGTCGGTGTCACTTTAGAATATTTCCATGTCACTGATAAAGTCGAGGTTATACTAAAAATTATAATACCAGCCTGTTATTATCCCACTATAAAGCAAAGGTCTCTTCTAATACAGAGAAGGCACGAGCATTGATCACCACGCTTGCTCAAACCGGATTAGTGATCTCTGACTTATATTAATTAGTAACTGTATTCCGCGGTTTTAAGCAAAGTCCGTTACGTCTTGGTTACTGCTCTGCTTTCGTAGGTTGTAGCTTGATGATAGATAGCCAATACTATCCCTCTTGAATCTGCCCCCACCTCTGAACAAACTAAAATCTCTTCATTATATTAGTATTCCGATTCCCAGGTCGGGCAAAGTGTTATTGGGTTTTTCCATCAGGAATTTCTCAGTAGTAGCCTTGGAGTCTGGATTTGTGCCCTGTTGATGGCAATAGCTTCGCCTCCTATTACATGGGACTTAAACATAACTGACGGAATGTGGGTGCACTAATGGGTACACCTCTGCCTAACCCTTCGGGGATTACGGGCGTGATGTTATGTTATTTTTCAGTCCAAGTTTCTTTATGATGTTTTTTTTCACCGATGTCAGCGAGTTTATACTGCTGCTTGTTTAAAATCGATGTATGCTTGAGCGATTTCAACTAGTTGACATTAATCGTTCCCTTTTCGTCTATTCCCAGTTTGTCTACTTTTGAGTTTTCTCATTTTTATTCCTTTTACTTCGAACACATTTAGGTACAACTCAGAACTATCTACCTTACCTAGTGGATTTTTGTTGTTATTTTTAGTGAAAATCGTTGTTACTTTTTTGCTTTCCATACCATATATTTATTTTACAAAGGATACACAGACACAGACTAGATACATAATAATGAAATTGTCCTCAAAATAAACTAAATGTGATACCTGTTAAAGATGTCAATTTTATTACTGTAAACAGCAAAATAATTTTGTTCGTTTAAACTCGTACCTACATTAACTTGCAGCAGCCATGTTATCTCTTCTTCTTTGGTTGACTGGTAGAGAATGCCAAAGGCATTTAAGCCGTCTTAGTACAGTTTTAATTAATGAATTAATTACGAAAAAAACTTTGTGAAAAAGTCTCCTACAACTCGCTTCACTCGCTTTTATCGATACAACGATGTGATAAAAAATAACAACCCAAAAGTAGTAATTCATCTCACGCTTCTGTTCAATAACAAGCGTTTCGGCTTCCAATTGGCAGCCATCAGCTAAGCCTTAGGCTACGCAATATCACACGTCGTGTATATCAAACATATCAATACAAAAGCAAGTACCTGTGATAATAATAAACTACTTATAAGTCTTAAGGTCTGTTTCACTACCTCCCAATAAGTTCCGATTACTTCATGCAAATTCTGTTCCAGTTTCCCTGGTCGGGTAATTTAAACTTATTGGATTTTTCCACTAAAAATTACTCAGTACCAGCCCAGTGTTTAAAAGATGGCGGTGTGACAGACACGTGCCTCGGTAAGCACGTAAAACCGTTTTTCCGGCTGTTATCCGTAAATCTTTGACAGTCGTTACGGGTAGCCAGAAGCCCGAATGTTTGACAACCAGTCTTATCAAGCTGTATCCAGTTACCTAGGAACTGGGTTTGTGTAAGTCAGATAGGCAGTCGCTAGATGTAAAACACTGGTATTCAGCTGCATTCAGTTAGACTGGAAACTGACCCCAACACAGATGAGAAAAAGCTTGGCAGAAGATGTATTGTATATAGGGTCACTGGTAGTTAGTGACCAATACTAAACACACGCAGAGGCGCACGCAAAAGATAAAAAAAAAACATTTATTAAAAAAATTGTTTCTTCGGTAACATTGTTTGCTATGATATTTAAAATCATGTGTATAGTCACCTTATATTAAGAGGTGGTGAAACCGACCCTTAACACGTAAGTCTCCAAGTGGACAACCATTGAAACTCGTTTCACTTTTGTTTTGCCTTCCAGCGATGGGTCTTCAAGCCAGTAACCAAGTAGTCGGCTACTTATTCAATTGAAACTAATGGTAGTAAGGGAGGCCAGGAAGGGATTTTTGGATTTATTCGAGCGTAGCAGATTAATATAAGGGGGGATACCTTGCTCCCTGTTAAGTACCTCCAGTCCTCCACCATATATAAGCCCTGTATATAGGGCCGCGCGTCTGGGGCAGCGGATTTTATTTTTCAAACGAGTAAAGTACTTATGCGCTCCTTCCACCTGTGAAAGGGTCCCATCTTTAACCATTTTTTCTTTTTAGCATCTAATCTGCACAATCCAAAAGGTCCCCAAGACGCTGGAGCAAATCCACATTTAGCATCTTGGGCTCCCCTACTATGGAACTATAACCCTTTAGGGTATAAATTATTTGCAGTAACAGCTCTTCATAGAACCAGAATAATTATATGCTGTGAATGTAGCAATTTCAAGCACCGTTATCGTATCGGAAATTGTTTTTTTATGGAAATGGTAACAACTTTGTGTATTATAATGGATCTACATAGTATTGATATATCAAGGTTAAGTAAATTCAACAAATGTATGAGAAATTGAGAATTGGTGGCTTAATATTTTTATTTACTTTTCGTTTCGACTGCCTCGTTGGTCTAGTGGTCGCAAAGCGCGACTGCTGAGCATGAGGTCTTGGGTTGGATTCCCTGGTCGGGCAAAGCGCTATTGGGTTTTTTCATCAGGAATTTTTCAGTAGTAGCCTCGGAGTCTGGGTTTGTGCCCAGTTGATGGCAATAGGCTCGCCCCCTATTACATGGGACTTAAACATAACTGGCGAAATGAGTACACCTCTGCCTAACCCTTCGGGGATTACAGGCGTGATGTTTTGTTATGTTATGTTTTCGTTTAGAGTTTTATGATGTCTGGTTATCGCATAATAGGTTACTATAACATTACGTAGATCGTCCTATATTTAAGATTATTTGCATTCTAATCTCAGTCGCGATCTGTCAAAAATTACACGCAACAACCTATATTTTTTGACATTGATTGTCGCTGAGATGAGATTGCGACTAGATTTTGAACGTTTGTGAATACGGGAATTGGTCTTACTACTTCCATATTCTACATGGTACTTCTATATGCAGTTTTACTAATACTTTTTTTTAAACTAGCTGTAGTTTTAGTTTTACCCGCATTAAGTTACATTTTTGATTACTGCTCTGCTCCTGTGGGTCGCAGCGTGATGTTATATAACGTATAACGTTCTTCTATAAGCAGATTATAACATAACATCACGCCTGTAATCCCCGAAGGGTTAGGCAGAGGTATACCCATTAGTACACCCACATTTCGCCAGTAATGTTTAAGTCCCATGTAATAGGGGGCGAGCCTATTGCTATCAAACGGGCACAAACCCAGACTCCGAGGCTGCTACTGAGAAATTCCTGATGGAAAAACCCAATAACACTTTGCCCGACCTGGGAGTCGAACCCAAGACCTCAAGCTCAGCAGTCACGCTTTGCGACCACTAGACCAACGAGGCAGTATAAGCAGATAATAACGCATTTTTTTTTTTCAAATCAGACCTGTAGATCCAGAGATTTCGCGTTCAAACAAACTCTTCTATTGAAGAGTTTAGTTTAGTGTAGATAAATATTCATCAACTAGTTACATACTTGAGAAAAACATTTTAGTAATTAGTAGAACAGCGGAGAGTACTCTTAAAATAGGTGATAAATTAAAAAGTGTCTAATTGATAGCAATTATGTTTCTAGATTCTTAGAATGCAGTGTTTTTGTTGGCACACATTTAGCTCTTGAAAATAAACTAGTTCAGCCAAAGTACTGCCGTAATCTGATCTAGATTTTCAACAGTCAACTATTCCTATACCTATTTTATGTTAAGTGGTTTGTCACAGAAATACACTCCTAAACTACTAAATCGAATACCCTGTATTTTTTTTTAAAGATCTATGGCTTTTAAAATGGTTATGAATTCAAATTTGGAACAATGATGGCTGGTTTAAAATAATGCCTTGACAATTGAAAATTTTTTTTTCGCTTATTCATCATTTTTTTTTTTTTATTTTCGAACTATGGTATTCACTTATTATAAAAGTATGGCTCTGACACATCAAATTATTTGCCATTCAAATTAGGACTTTAAATTGTGTGCGCTAAAATACTATTAAAAAGGGCGAATATGAATATATTCCACTAGTTCCGCAAATGGTATGCAAATTAAGGCGTCATTACTTTACTGGGTATCATTATTAGCCACTTGTAAGATAATCATCTTTATATCAGATCTTATAAAATAACTTAATAGCTATGCATAATTTAACGCATACATTGTTATATTTATATTATTAAACGAATGCAAGAAAAACAACTTTAACTTCTTGTCTTGTCATTTTCGCAAGTTGTAAAACTTAACCCAAAACAGGTTTATTTGTATTTTTAGTCTTTTAAGATACTGGTAATCAAAAGGTATAGGTACTAAATAAAGCAACAACGGTGGGTTGATGGAGCAAAAAACAACTGCATTTATGTACCTATAGGTAAATATAACAAAGAGGCTCCTATGTTTTATCTATACTAATATTATAAAGCTGCAGTGTTTGTTTGTTTGAACGCGCTAATCTCTGGAACTACTGGTCCGATTTGAAAAATTTTTTCAGTGTTAGATAGATTAGATATCGAGGAAGGTTATAGGCTATATACCATCACGCTACGACCTACGGGAGCGGAGCAGTAACCAAAGACGCGGGTGTAACCGCGGCGGACAGCTAGTTAAACAAGAAAATAATAATAATGTTCAAATATGTTACATACCTGCAATATTAGATACTAGCTTTTCTTACCGATGTCAATTATTTTTAAATAAAATAAGACCTCTATAACACTTGGAGATATCGTAGTTTTCTATTAGTAAAAGAATCTTTAGAATCGAACTACCAGTTCTGAAGATGAATGCGTTCATACACAGTGGAGATTCTCTAAAAAACATATCACCCTTTACCGCTTTCAACTCCTAACTTGCACCAAACAATGATTACAACATTTAACGATAAAGTTTTGCACCACCAAACAAATCTATCGACTACACTGCATTGCACGATGCACCTAGCATGCATTATCTTCGGCCAATGGTCATGTGTTCCGACCGGTAAACAGCTGTTTTTTTTACAAGTACAAAACGTTGAAAGTCTTGTTTTATAACGAAGCTAGTTCGACTGGATTATATAGACAGAGAAACGAGTGTTATATCGATAAATGGAGACGTAATTTTCTATGTGGTTTTTTTTTATGCCAAAAAGTGGGTCGTTTATGTAAACTGGATTGAGAAGGCAAACAAGTATAACGTGTTACTGTTACTTGTTATATTATATTGGCGATAAAAAACTGATTAATTATGTAGCGTAGCAGGTACAATAGAACTTTAAATACTGTTAATTTTAGCTGTTGATAGTGGTTTTATTGCTGTGAATGATGACTAGCTTTGCGCAGTCGTCTGCATTGATTGTTAGACGAACATAAATTAATTAATTAAAATAGAAAATGATAATATTCTCCCGACTTAATACTTATGGGTTCAATACTTAAGTTGGCAAAGTGTTATTGGGATTTAAAAATTTCCCAGTAGCAGCCCGGAATTAGGAAATTGATAGTATAAATTTTATATTATAAAAGCGAAAGGTCATTCACAGACTAAACGCGAAATCTCGAAAACTGCTGACCTATTAAGATAAAAATTGGTAGGTAGATTATAGCTAAGAGACGGATTTAGGCAAGAGACGGATTTGAATATGACTTTCACGCGGCAGAAGTCGCGGGTAAAAGCTAGACAATTAATAAAACACTGAATAGAAATATTTGCTCACAGTTTCAGCCTGTTTGTATGAAACATAGATTCTAATCAAACCTAGCAAACCACCTGTAGAGCGAAATTCAAAACAGCAACAGCCCATAAACTTAATCAAGCGAATTCGACGTTTTCAAAACAAGCCGGTATTACATAAAACAAATAGAAACAAAAGATTTTGCTGAAATCAACTCGCAAAACATCCGCCGGTTCGCTCGTAAAAGTCGGAATGAATCCGGTCCGGATCGCCGGTTCGCCCGGATAGCATTAGCCGTGACTGAGTAATCACCATCCGGGGTCATATGACACACCTGACGTATTCAAATTTACCTCATAATGTATTGAAATTGGAACAAACATGGTAGCTTAAAATGGCGCCGAAAACATGTGTTGTTTTTGTTTACTTTGTGTGCGGATAAACCTAACGAAGTAGGGATGAAATTATAATATTAAGTTCACATTTATGAAATTGAACTGTTTTTATATAACATGCACAGTTATGACTTTATATTACATACATAACATCACGCCTGTTTTCTCCGCAGGGTTAGCCAGAGGTGTACCCATTAGTACACCCACATTTCGCTAGTTATATGTAAGTCCCATGTAATAGGGGGTGAGCCTATTGCCATCAACCGGGCACAAATCCGGACTCCGAGGCTGCTACTGAGAAATTCCTGATGGAAAAACCCAATAACACTTTGTCCGACCTGGGAATCGAACCCAAGACCTCATGCTCAGCAGTCGCACTTTGCGACCACTAAACCAACGAGCAGTCTTGTTGCAGTTTTGTATAACATAGCACAGTATTTTTTTTTTCATAATGTTAAGTAAATTCTTGCTAAAACGTATGGATTTTGTCTGAAATTTTAAATAAGTAACTAATTAAAAAAATATGTTCAATTATCGTATAATTAAAGATTAGCCTGTTCCGTTCATTAACACCATACATAATCCATTTTCTTCAATTATATTAACTTGTACGGATTGATTATATTTTTGTATGAACATTGATATTTTTAAATTGATCTTACTTTCATTTTCACAAGGAGGGAAATGAGCTGATTACGATCATGATTTACTTTAATGTGATTTTCAATTGAATAAAAACCTGGTCAAGTGCGAGTCGGACTTACACACCGGGTTCCGTACCATCGTATATTCCATACGTTCTATGATGGTGCGGGTGACAAATGTCAGCAATTCATCTATGGATGTCAGAATCGCATAACTAGGTCAGTGACATTATTTCATATACTAGTTATTTACTTACTTATAACTGATTCCGTATTTTACGACTATGATATTAGTGTCCAGTTAAAATATTCAATCATGATTGTAAATCGCCGTAACGTTCAAGAGTGAAAAGCAACAGTTTGACAGATGTCACCCGCACCATACTAGAGCGTGAGGAATATAGAAGATATAACACTAAATACATTCGTAAGGCACTGAAACAATAATTATGTAAAAAACATAAGTCTTCTCCTCTTTCATATTTAATAATTTATCTTGTATTTGTTTGTATAGCGGCAATAAAAACATTCTGTGAACATTTTAACTCTCTAGTTATTAGCGGACGAAGGAAAACATCGTGAGGAAACCTGGACTTACTGTTCCACTCAAACCATGTCAGAGGCCCTTGAGGCGGTTTAGAAACACTGACACTAGGGTGTGTGGGGTCGTAAGACCTTACTGCTCACACCTTAAAGAAAAAGCGGATGGATTGACGGACAGCGGAGGCTTAGCACTAGGATCCAGTTAGCATCCTTCGGCTACGGAAATCTAAAAAAGATGTTCGATTCGTCTTACGCAAAGATTTCTTGTAGTGGTGACATTTAGGCGCTTGGACAATCATTATTTTTAGAAATATGTTAAATAAAACTAATAATGTGATATTTATACTAGAATATCGACATTATTTTGCGCACTAACTTGTTCCTTCTAAGCCTCAAACAATAATCTAGTTTTTTTTTTTACTTGGTAATTATTATTTCCGTGGTTGGTCGTAGTACGAGGCTGTGGGTTCGCATCCGGTACGGGCAAGTACCAATGTAACTTATTTAATTTCTTAAGTTTATCTTGGGCATCACTGACAACGGTGAAGGAAAACATCGCAAGGAAACTTGGATTTATCTATACTTCTATACTAATATTATAAAGAGGTAAAGTTTGTAATGTTGTAGGGGGTAATCTCTGGATCTACTGAACCGATTTTGAAAATTCTTTCGCCAATTGGAAGCTACGTTATTACTGAGTGGACTATAGGTTATATTTTATCATCAAAATTACGCGAACGAAGTCGCGGCGAGAGTGTCAGTAATTAATATAAGTCTGAAATCGCCAATCCGGCTTGAGCAAGCGTGGTGATCAATGCTCGTGCCTTCTCTGTATGAGAAGAGTACTTTGCACTACAATAGGACATATAATAAGCTAGTATTATTATTATTTTTATAATTTAGCATCAGTAAAAAAAACTACTTACCAGCAGACTCCATAAATCACGTAGGTAAAAAAAACGTACAAAAATATTCTTCTACGCATTGCATATGTGACATTGAGTGTACAGACGACAGCGCTTTAAGGTAAACACATCGCTATCTTATGCGGTTGTAATAGGAGCGAATTTACAACAAAAAGTATAGCCTGATGTGTTTGCGACTGCACTCTTGTTTATGTAGCATACAATCTCCAGAACTCTATATTTGATAACATATGTTTCAAGGTCGTAAAGGTGCGTTCACATTAGCGTGAAGTTCAAATCTCGATTGCGGAAACTTTTCAATGAAATAAGAATAATACAAAATCCGATATTATTTATCAAGTGTACCTAATGTTAAATGCTATTGATATCTCATATCTGCAGAGGTATTATTGCAGATAATTTATATGGTAATAAAAGGAGTGACACTTCAAATGTTTATTTCATGATGATGCTTAGGTACGTACTTGGTAAGTACTTATCATTTATAACCGTGACGTAAGTTAAGGAGGTAATAAAATGAGTAACTAGCTGCTCTCTGCGACTTTGTACGCGTTTTTTTACTCGTGTTAACTCACGTCTTTGGTTACTGCTCCGCTCCTGTGAGTTTTAGCGTGATGTTATATAGCTTATACTTTTCCTTATGAATCTGGTTATCATATGCAAAATATTTTTTCCAGTCGGACTAGTAGTTTCACAGATTAGCGCTTTTAAACAAATAAACAAAAAATATTTTCGGCTTCATAATAATATTTAGTATATTAATTTATGAAATAAGACAACCATAACGATCGTATCACTTCGCACTTGGCTGGCCATCTTAAGAATAATTTTATTATGACAGAATTAATTTAATATCAAGTTTCTTGCTTTTATAGATGTGATAGTTGTACTTTTATAGACTGTTTAATTTTTGTCAAAATATAAGCATTAAGTACTTGTTACTTTTTGTATGAACTCCTCAAATAAATGTCAGTCATTCGCCAAATAGATTATCTCCGCCGAAATTTTGTTAAGGCGGCCAATCACTCACTCACAAAAATACTCTCTTTTTTCATTCTTATTCCGATGGGACGGCAATCCGACACGGTTAGGGAGAAATCAGGTCCGGACTAACGGCTTTACGTGATTTTAAGTTCCAAACTCCGGGCTGCTACTAAAAATCTAATAACACTTAGCTCGACTTGGGAATCAATCACGAGTCCCCACCACTCAGCAGTCGCGCTTGCAATCACGAGACCAACAGGAGCACTAATTGCCAATGATAAAGACTAGAACTGATCATAATTAACGCCAAACGCTGAAAGGCCAAAGGCCAAAGGCCAAAGGCTGAAGTACGCGCCGAGAGTGCAGCTGCTAGAGTCGCATCGCAACGTTAACTTTAAGGCGTTTGTGGTGCGCATACCAACATGCTACCTGCATCTGGTGATGGAAGAAAGCTTTTGGCCACAGGGTGTGGTATTCCGCCGCTTTCGCGGACAAGTGCCACCGGAACGCACTAAGACTTAGTGCAACCTAGTGTTTCTAACATAGTTTTAAGTTTTATTTACTAACACAATTGTTATTATATAGTATACTTAGGTTAAGGTATTTATCTATGGGTCTTTGTAACCTGAAAATAAATGAATTATTATTATTATTATTATTATTATTATATCAAACCAAAAATATCACCCAAGCCTTTGCTTCCACGTAATCTGTCATATGCAGAAACATTAGCAACCTTGAACCCATGTTTGTAGGTGAGCGATGAATAATTCAGAGTGCTTGTATTTAGCGCGGAAGCGAGCGAAACCTAACACAGTATAACGGTCCAGTGTGTATAGAGCCTTATATTTGAAGTATTTTTTTATGAACATGTTGTAATGTAATGGTAAATATTCGGTTTTGTTTTTGATCATATGTTCGTGTGTACCTTTTAATTTGGATGAAGCAACCAAATTGTATGTAACATTAAAGTGAAACATGTTAGTCAGTTATACCTTTCAATTAAAATGGTTGAACCGTGTGATGCCATATAAAAGGTGCGCGTAGAGGTAAATTTTGTTTTTTAATGTTTTCGTGCTGACCCTTTTTATTCGATTCCCTAGTCGGGTAAAGTGTTATTGGGTTTTTCTATCAGGAATTTCTCAGTAGTAGCCTCGGAGTCTGGATTTGTGCCCGGTTGATGACAATAGGCTCGCCCCCGAATACATGAGACTTAAACATAACTGGCGAAATGAGGGTGTACTAATGAGTACACCTCTGCCTAACCCTTCAGACATCACAGGCGTGATGTTATGATGATATTTACAATAGCGGATTGTACATATCTGTAGATATTCGGTTAATCATCGAATGTTACGTGTAGGTAGATATTTTAAGACAAATTAAGGAAAAAGTAGGTCATGATCATGAATTGATGTTTCTTTTTAATCATTGTCTGTACCCCAGTAGGTTTTGCGAATGTAATTGTTTATAACATGTTATCGACTTGTTACCGAATACTCAAACGTTACTGAATTTTAGGTCACGTTGTATTATACTGTCTCTGTCACTTCAAAGAGTTACGCGGCGACAAAAATATTTGCAGAAATCGTCACTAAATTAAGTGGTTTTAGATAATAGAAATAAACCGGTATACATATAACGGGTTTATAAAGATATTAAACGAAGCCGAATGTTATTATGTTTTTACTATAATTGTGATATTGTGTTTTTGTTCTGGTTACTGAGATAGTGAAGGACAAAGTGTCAATTTTTTTTTTTACGAAAATAAGATAAAGATACGATTTTATTTAGCTAAACTTTAAAGATTACATCACCTATGAGTTTTATTGGGTTTTTCCATCAGGAATTTCTCAGCAGCAGCCTCGGAGTCTGGATTTGTGCCCGGTTGATGGCAATTGGCTCGCCCCCTATTACATGGGACTTTAATATAACTGGTGAAATATGGGTATACTTATGGGTACACCTCTGCCTAACCCTTTGGGGATTACAGGCGTGATGTTATGTTACATAGTTTGATGGACAGTATGCGTAGTTAGCGGCTATGTCATATTATGTCTTTTTTTTTTGTACCGCGTTCAGTCACAATAAAACCTTTTACAAACAAACAACACTAACCTTATTTCCACTTACATCGCCTAGACTAGAACATTTCTAGGTAAGTACTAACATGCACACTTATCTTAGTACATTAAGTGGGGCCTTGACAAACCTGTATATCACTCGACGAGTGCATAACTGCGGAGTGTAGAAAAAATATCTTCTATCGATCACTGTTTTCTGCGTACCCGTTAGTTTGTCTGCTGTTTATGTTTAGTTTTATAGATTGAAGAATAATTACCATACATCTACACTATGTAACAAAAACCCTGTCAGATCAGTGTTGCCGTTGATCAGTTTTTATGTTTTATTTTAATTTAATTACTTCTTCTTTCTTCTTTTTTTATTTCACTGGGGAAAAATAATAATCCCAAATCCATTAAATGGTTACGTATATGTGTACGCAGTACGATGCCGAATAATACCCTTAAGGATCGGACAGGGTTTTTGTTACATGCTGTATACTAATATTTTGAAGAGGAAAGATTTGATTGTTTGTTTGTGTTGAATAGGCTCCGAAACTACTGAACCGATTTAAAAATTTTTTCACTGTTGGGAAGCTACACTATCCACGGGTGACATAGGCTTTTATTTAAAAAAAAATAGGGAAAAAAATCACGCAAACGAAGTCGTGGGAAGAGTGCTAGTTTTCATACAAAGTAAAAGGCCTAGGTCCTGCCAGTCTCTGAAAAAAATCCTCTAGGAATTCAAGCAAACTGAGGTTGAGGTTAACTCTCAATGGTCTAGTATCAGAGGTGCAATAATTCTACTAACTCTTAGGATCGATCGCAATCTTATATCAGCCTAAATCTGTCAAAAATCCCACTAATTTTCTTATTTTTGACATGGATTTTGAACGTATTTAATTAGTAGAATTTACGTTCTGGTGGTATAACATGTTACTTTACCTAGAAAGATTTCTATTAGCCCATTAACCAAGTGTTCACATGAATAAAAATAGTACATTAGACTGCCGCGCTCGCAACTGCGCCCGCGCCGCTTGTTACACATGAACAAACTCTTAGCGCCATCGGCCATTGCACTTGCGTTTGACCCAGTGTTGTCTTGCATCGTATGCGCAACATAGACGCCGTACGTTGAGGTATTCACTGTATGTAACTATTGAGACATCCTATTCATAGGTAATACACAATGTAATCGAACCGAAAACCTAGAATAAAACCTAGATTGATTTGGCTTTTGTTGTGTAGTAGTGTTTTTTTTTGTCTTTAGCGTACACTAAAATGGAACAAAATAGGTTTTTTTTACATGAGATACAAACAAATGATGATCAGATGAGGGTAGCGCAGGACAGGACTGGTCATTGCAGCAATCTTCAGGTCACGCCTATGTCCAGCAGTGGACCTCGACTGATATGATGATGACAAACAAATAATTGCATTATAAATATACCAAATTAAATTAACAGTCTACCGGTCTTCCTCAAGTCCTTCCAGATACTCTCTCCCCGCATCACCTCGTACCAGGTCTCCCAATACATGTCTGGGTCATTTCACTTCTTTCTTACCGGCCTTGGCAACACCGTCCATCTTCAGGCACCTATTGTTTAGAGACTTTTACTTAGCGGTCGCTGTATATGCGGTTGACGTAACACAGCATGATAGGTCTGATAAAATCAATTAAACCTTTATTCAAGTGCCAGTGTGGAGCACCATCACAGGACATGCGTCACCTCTTCAGTTGCCCGTCGTGCCCTACCACCTGCACCATCCAAGACCTTAATGAGGCCAATGACAGAGCTGTACAGGTTGCTCAATATTGGTCGGTCAAAATTTGAGTCAATCGACACGAGAAGAAGAAGAAGAAGAATTAAACCTTTCATATAGCCTGGAATCCTGCCGACCTTCAATCGTAAAATGCACTTAAAGTTATGGCAGATACAGTAATTAAGGTTAATGATGATTTCTCATATATCATAATATCGTTAGACATTATTCCAAGACCAATTAAATCTAAATAAAGCTAGAATCTTGCATTAGTCGTCATGATTTCTAAATAACTATATGGACCTTGGAACTTCAAGTAAACCAAAGGTAGCAACAGTCACGACTTGTACCCGTCTTAATCTAATCACTGCAGATACGTTTATTTCTTCATCAATAATCGAAGTACTATCATTATGAAAATCTTATTTCTTAGAGAAAAAATCTGTATTTACCAGGTATTTTTCCGTGAGTCGTCACAAATGCTAGGTAGCTACCAATAAGTACATTAGTGTGACGAGGAATTCCTCTTAAGATGTTTTTATGGAATTAAGTACCTAATGTCATATGTACATGGTTCACTTTTGTCTTTTAATTTGGATGAATCAACAAAATTTAATCGTAAAATATTTTAAGTAATCTTACTTCTGCCGAGAATTCGTCCGCGTAAATATCGGTTATTGGTGATCTAATCTTGTTTCTCTATACAAACTTTGGATTCCCGTTTCATTCTCTTAAGGGTGAATTTTGGAAAATCCTTTCTTAGCGCATGCTTACGTACTAATAACTATCTGCGTGCCAAACAGCGCAATCCGTTCAGTGGTTTGAGCTGTGTGTTGATAGATAAATCAGTCAGTGACGGTTACCTTTTGTATATACCTATAGATGTGGGCTTTAGAATTCTTGTCTGCACCTTTCAACCAAAATGAATCAATTTGGTTGAACTGTGTATTATTACCTTAATTTTTTTTTATTAAATTACGTTTATTGATGCTGTTTAGAGGGACCATAATTTTATTCAAAAGACAGCTGTTTCCATGTGTTAGTTATTCAATTAAAACTAACATCATTAAAGCTCAAATCTCAATATTTATAAATAAACCAACTAAACGGGCATCAGGGTATATCTTTAATGGTGATACATTATTTTATGGGACAAGTATCATGGCCGTAATCGGTATATCATTATAGGATTATTATAAGTCCCTTAGGTATTATTGATTTAAACCTTGATCAACTGCTATTAAAGAAATAATAATAATACCAGCCTATTCCACGGGGGGCAAAGGCCTCTTCTCATAAAGAGAAGGCACGAGCATTCCACCCTAATGAGCACTTTAGTAACGAAGTATGCTATTGCTAAGAACTTATGTTATCTTTTTTTTTTTTCGGGGTTGCGGGACGTCTTAACGGGATACCGTGGCCCCGGAACGTAAAGGGTAACAGAAGGAACAGGGTGGTTTTTTAGTCAGTAAAAGTCTGACAGTCCCTTCCGCCCCATACAGGGCGGAAGGAGTCATTTGATGATTTTTACCACCTGAAAAAAAAACAAAAAAAAATTATCTTTTTATACATCCTGTCTACATTTCTTTAATATAATAAATAGAATAAATAGACAAAGTTAAATTAAAATGATCTGAGTTTATTTGCGGAATTTCTTTTTTTTTTATAGGGATGCCCAGTTCGTTTTATTATAAAGGAAATTATGCTATTTTGCTAAGATTTAATTTTATCTTAATTCTAAATCTCGTGGTTATTTCCTTATAAAAAAAATATTTCGAGTTATTTTAAAGATATTATGTAAAAGTAACACTTTTATTGGATAATAAATATCCTAAAAATAAAAATAACAAATAATGTCGTGATGGGCCAGTGGTTAGGCGCCCGCCTCTCATGCACGAGTAATGTGGGTTCACAACCGGGCACTGGCAAGTTCCAATGTGACATAATTCATATATACTTTCTAAGTTTAAATTTGACATCTCTGACATCAGTGAAGGAGGAAACCTGGACTTAACATTAATATAAGTCTGAAATCGCCAATCCGTAATCGCCAAGCGTGGTGATCAAGGCTCATGCCTTCTCTTTATGAGAAGAGGCCTTTGCCTAGCAGTGGTACAATAATAGGCTGGTATTATTATTTATTTAAAGTACAATAGCTTTTTAGCTCGCCCCGTATTACATGAGACTTAAACATAACTGGCGAAATGTCGGTGTACTAATAGGTACACCTCTGCCTAACCCTTCGGGGATTACAGGCTTGATGTTATGTTAGCTTTTTATCTTCCAGCGACCTTACCCACTACTAATATACGTAACAATGTACAAAACTAGATACTTATCGATCCAAGTCTAGGTCACTTAGGACACTTAAAGACAAATAAATATACCTATTCAGGTAATTCTCACGCAACTGGTCGGCTGAAGGTAACTTATAGGTCGTTTTGTTAATTTAATGACCTAGTAGCCAGTACTGTAATTATTGTAGGAAAACTTTTGTTATTAGAAGACTACATTATACTTATTATTGTACTTAGAAGTAGTTGTAAAAGAGTTTTCCTACATTAATTAGTTTTACTTTTAACTATTTTTTATGTTATGTTGTATTGTATTCTTTTGCGGGAATAAATAGTTTTTCTTTCTTTCTTAACATAATATCACGCCTATAATCACCGAAGGGTTAGGTAGAGGTGCACCCATTAGCACAACCACATTTCGCCTGTTATATTTAAGTCCTATGTAATAGGGGCCGAGCCTATTGCCACCAACCGGGCAACAAATCCAGATTTCGAGGCTGCTACTGAGAAATTCCTGATGGAAAAATTCAATAACACTTTTCTCGACCTGGGTTTCGAACCCAAGACCTCATGCTCAACAGTCGCGCTTTGCGACCACTAGACCAACGAGGCAGAAAAATATTTCTAAATACTTATTTTTATTAATTCGACTGCAAGGAAAAACTATACCTTTCTCTTTGCATTTAAAAAGACAAAGCTAAAAAACAAAAAATGTCACCATAAGAAAAACCGAGAATTATTTTATAAAAACCCACCCTATCCACAGTACATTGTAAGTACATTGAACACCTACTCTCTGGTCATTTAATATCGCGTCTGTGGTAATATTCCCCAGCCAACCGCACAGTATTTATCGGCAACTAGTTTTTAATTGATTCTGTGTAGATCCTGTTTTATTGTGGAATTCTTTGATACAGGAATATTGGATTCGAAGAGTGAATGTGGTAGGGAAAGCAAGAGTTTTTAAAAGGGAAATGTTGGAATCGTGTTTATGTTGTCTAAGAGGTGTAACAAGACACGTCATATAGTCGTTAACTATGCATACTGGTGCCGATTCCCTTGTTTAAAAACTAAAATTAGACTATTTCTATCTTTTTCTGTCCAATAAAACAAGAAAGAGACGAATGTAAATAAGCGCTGTCAAATTTAGTCAATCTAACACATTCATATATGACATCGTAAAACGTGTAGATTAAAAATACGGAAAAGTTCAAGGCAAAACTAATTGAACATCTCTAACTTAGTTCTTAAATGTCATCGTCCTTTTCTTTCGCTGTATGTTAGTAAGATATGTCAATTCTCTAAATTTAGTCTAGTTTATGAACAAGGGAATCGGCACCATTGTCCATCAAACTAAGTAGTTTTAAACAAAAAAATCTTTTAAAACGGGTTTTATTTCTTGGTGAAAAATCACAGTTTTTGATAGTGCGCAATGTAATGAACGCAAAACATTGTGCTTATTTAAAGTTTAGTTGTAATTTTTAAAACTTATTTTTATAAAATTACGATGAAAAGTACGTTAAGAAAGTTCTTTAATATCCCTGTAACCAGAAGGATTCCAGGCATAATACTCCAGAGAAAAAAATCACAATGATGGGAAAATTTTGGTAACTTTCAGCTCCGTCAAGAGTCTTCTTAGTCAAACTGTCATGTCCGTATAAAAGATATTTGACAATTGAAATATTACCTGAGTGCTATATCAGAACGTAAAAGTCAATTGATTAGCCAACTTAAAGAAAAAACAGTATAATTCACATAATTATGCCTACTTGTAAAAAGGCACGAGAATTATTTATTAATAGGCTTAACAATTTTTATGATACTAATCTAAACTTTCACTAAACAAACCGACAAATAAAATAACTTTCACTACTTCTCACGATAACACACCATGTCATATCCTATAATTAAATTCTCCAAGACTTTAAAAAAAATTCCTCACCATGAATTTAAAGCAACACCATCTTGGTTTGACAGAAAAAAAACGGTGAGCTTTCATTGGTGCATAAATCTCGTGATAGCCAATAATTTTCTGTCGGCCCCTGCGCAGTGAAGTAAAGCGATGTGTCCATTGGAGTCATAAAATTGTTTTTCTTATTAAAGGTGAAACCACACTATCGATTTCAACTTCATTCTCGTTCATAGGTTTTTATTCCATTACTTGTTGAACCCGACGATGCGTATTTTTTTTCTCTGTGTGTAATCGTGCGTTTGACAAGCAATTATTTTGAACTAGCGAATCGCCCCGGCTTCGCAAGGGTGCAAAATTCTGACTTATCCTTGTTAAAATTTTTCTTTAATAAAAACTTTGTCCCGGAAATTACGAGCACAACAGAAAAAAAAGAATTAACCAAAACGGTGCAGCCAATTTGGCTCGAGTTTTGCGCTTAGCAACACCTATAGCGCAGTTATGTGTGCGATTTATTTAATGTTTTATTAGCTTAAAAATATAAAAGTTTACAAGAAAAATGCTTTATTTAATTTAATTAATTGTGTATTACTTAACTAGTGTTTAAAGTATTCTTTTAGGCAAGAAATGCCCGTAATAGGACTATGAAAAAATAAGACTGACCATGGAAATATGTAAAACTGTTGCATTTAATTATACTTATAATTATTTTCCTATTTATAATCCATTTGGGAACACACAGGGAAAAGTGGAAGGCTTTAGGGCAGACCTTTGCCCAGCAATGAGACAATATTCCACTAGTCAAAAACTGTCGATATCCTAGATCCGACAGAGTCGCGATCTCATTAAGCGCAGTCGCACTTTACAAAAACTGCGGCGTTTTATACGCCATTCGATCTTACCTTTACTTGCATTTATCGCCACACCATGTATGGCTATGTCTGCTAGTCTCATCTATCAATGGTTTTTTCTCGTCTTTCAGGTAAGTCCAGATCAACCCGGTCGAGTGCAGGGACGTGTTTATGCGAAAGAGGACCCGCAGCTGTTTCCTCGCGTTTATGCTAATATTGTACGTTTAATATTTTATGTTCATTAATTCTGTTTTGTTGATGGTTCGCTTTTTAATAAGCAGTCATGTTTGATGTGTGGGTTGGTGCATTAATAAATGTGTCGGTGTAATTGAACGGGTAAACGAAATGGTAAATCGTTTTTTTTAATGAGAACTTGAATTTTTTGCAGTCAGAGTCTAGTTGAAACTCACAGTCAAAGTCAAATTATGTGTGTCAAATAGACTATTAGGCACTTTTGGACTATACTAAAAGGCACTTTTGGACGTTATGTAGTACAATAAACCGTCTTGGAAGGTGAGTAAAAATAATTGAATCTAGTTATTAGGTACTTTTGTGAGGATAAGAAAGTGAAAAAATCTTCATGCTAACTCTTAAAAAAAATAGTTTTATAACCATTTTTAAAAGTAATAAGTAGTATTATTTTTACTTATTATTATTAATTAGTAATCAAAGATTTACTAAATGGCTTTTTTTTTGTTATGTAAATAATGAAACATATTTTAATAAAAGATCTGAGTACTTGCCAGAATTAATTCAGATTTCATACCTACATATTTTTGAATGCTTCAATACAACATCACAAAAAGCCCAATAGTTACAGACCAATATGTCAGTAAAAACAGACAGACATTTCTGAGAAAAACCATTCTCAAGTATTCAGAGGTTAAAATGCAAGAAACCTTTAAAACATTTTCATTTATTCTGCATAAAAGGTTTGCTATAAAAGTACATTTTAAATGATTATCAAGCCAGGTTTTGTGCGTCTCACTTTCAATTTAAAACTCTCCCGTGTGTAACCTTATCTTTATAGTAATGAACTATTATTACGTAGTTATTTTCACAATTTAAGTAGAACGGAGAAGGTTAAGTCCACGCAACTATACATAAAAGCATTGTCTTAAGAGGGGTAATTGT
The DNA here is from genome assembly GCA_949316365.1 of Hoplodrina blanda. Classification (NCBI taxonomy): domain Eukaryota; kingdom Metazoa; phylum Arthropoda; class Insecta; order Lepidoptera; family Noctuidae; genus Hoplodrina; species Hoplodrina blanda. The sequence continues at coordinate 15,073,937 of OX438581.1, forward strand.
CTTAAGAGGGGCAATTTGTCTTAAGTTTAATAACGATCGCCTTCTAATTTCGGTCTCAATCTGTCAAAAATCGCTGAGTTGCGGTTGTGACTAGATTTTGAACGTATTTTGTTACGAGTATTGGCCTTCATATACCAGTAGCCTACCACTTCCAAATCGTATATTAAAATTTAGAAAAACGGAACACTAAACCTAAGAAATCATACATATTGGTGTCCCTCTGTCTCAAGAAAACGAATTATTTTCTAAACTCTAAGCAAATAACAAACAATGTCAGTAAATAGTATACACTGACATCGGTGGAGGAAAACAGGACTTATAATTAATATATACGCCTACAATCGGTAATCCGCCTTGAGCAAGCGTGGTGATCAATGCTCGAGCCTGCTTTGTATGAGAAAAGGCCATTTTTGAAGTGAAAACTTCTTTAGCGGCGTTGAGCACTTTTTCTGTAATGGGTATAAAATCTTAAACTCGCGTCAGGACACGTGACCTGATCGAAAAAGCGTAAGACGGATGGAGAGTAGACAGCTAACCCCTCTCTACGGCGCGGCGAAAATGTATGCCTGGGCCTACTGTTTCGTTTAGACAGCGCAGGGCGCTTGCGCGAATGTTCGTGTATGTTAAACGTAAACGTAAACGTAAACGTTAATAATCAAGTTTTCACTTCTGCCGGCACTCCCGGAGTTCAACCCGTTTTTTTTTTCTTTTTGGGGTGGTAAAAAAACCTCAATTGAGATGAGAAGAGGCCTTTGCTCTGCAATGGGACAATAATGAGCTAGTATTATTATAAATACACCGTATCGCACATTTTTACAATGTGGAACTTCTGTAGGTGCCTCACTACTTTGTGCCCAGTAGTTACATTAGAACGATAGTAATCTTCACACTCTCAAGTACTCGCAAACAAACGATATTTTTTACTGTGTATAAGGTTTCTTAAACCTTAACGCATTTTAACAACTGTTTAGGTTTTATTCTAGTAAAAGCGATAATTTTGCAGTAAAACTGAGTAATCTAAAAATAATTAATTGTTACATTGAAAATACGGTTGTGATTGTCATATTTATTTACAGAAAATAAAGTTTCTTTTACAATGATAGACTTCGTAAACACCTACTTAGAATTATAATTTAATGTTTAATTTTGTACACAACAAAAGTAAATCTCACCAAAAACATTTTCATGTAAAATGTTGCCAAGACGAGACCGTATGGCTCGCACTGTCAAAAAGTTATCAAATCTCATATAGAGCCAAGCTTCTAACTCTGCACGCTCTAACTCTACAAGGCCTAACCTCACAAACTCCACACCTTAGTCAAAATTTGTGCTTTGCTACATTTTGTTACGATTACTGCTCCCATGAGTCATAGCGTTATGTTATATGTTTTATGGTCTATACTATTTCTCATGAATCTTGCTATTATATACAAAAAGATTTTATCCAATCGGACTGGTACTTCTAGAAATTAGCGCGTTTTAACATACACACAAACAAACAAAAACACTCATCAGCTTTATTATATTAGTATCGATTATTATTCTCAACAATTTATAGAATTCTCTCTCTTAATTACCTGCCCTTTAACTAGCGTTTAAAATATAACGTTCTCACATACCTACTTGAGTTTATATTACATGCGTTAGAACCGGTTCCAAATTGATTTATCACAGTTAACTGTTCTCGAGGCTTAATTTAATGTTACTAGCTACTTGTTGCAAATACTCGATGCTAGTGCTCGACTCGCATTAACTGATGAGTAGGGCTGCGAGAAGTTTACATGGATATTATTTATATTAATAACTTTTATCTGAAGAGTAAAATGACAGTTTGATATAATATTTCCTTAAACAAGCTGTCATACGCTCATATTTATTCTTCCGTTTAGAGTTATCTCATGAATAAAAACTTGGCCCTAAATATTCTGTGGATATCGGTCAATAGAATTAATTGAAAATTAATTGTCCAAAAAATTATTTCGTTAAGAACGTTTATGTCATTTAACATTAGTTAAGAGATAACATACATTGTAATTAATTTAGCAAAAAACAATTTTCCAAAAAACCTCATTGAAAATTATAGTCATGAGACCCACCCGTTTAAAAAAAACACTCATCGAAATCAAAATAAATGTTTAATTAAAGGTTCGTTTCACCACCTTCTATCTAATAAATTACGAAAAAATAATAAATATTCTGAGAAGATAAAAAAAAATTGTTTCTTATTTGAATATTTGAATTGAAAAATTGATATTGTTATTTTTGAATTCCGTCGAAGGACATTGAGAGCTGGTAAAATGGACCCTATCTCGAACAAAATTAGGTCTATTTTTCTATCGTAGATGAAACACTTAAAGATAACAGCTTTTTTATTAAACCTGCCCCTATTTACTCACAAATCACCCTTAATCACCTTTGGCATTATGTCCGATTACAACCAGATAAAGTGCATACAAAAAAAAATGGCCGCAAAGGAAATCCCAAGATAAAATAAAGAAATTAATTGAAAGCTTCGCGTCCTGATATGTTCAGATAAAATTGTAGGACAACCCTGTAATGATTAGGACTGGTCGTAATTAATTTTACTAGACCATTAAAAGTTTAATTGCAATAGCCAATGGGAATGAAGCAGTTTTTACATAATGCATTTAAGTATTTTAATTCTGTTAATTTAGTTAGATCTCGTTGTAAACTGTCTGTTGCAGTTAAATTGAGATTTATTAACAGTTAGTTAACAAGATGGGGATTTTAACACGAACATTGTTTCGTATCTTTGCAATGTTACCTTTTTTTAGAGAACTATAGCTTTTGGCCGCGACTTCGTCTGCGCAGAAGTCGAAAATGAACAAAAAAAACTTAACGGATTCACGGGCACTGTTTGAGTAAAAATCCTTAAAAAACTTATTTTTTTCTATACTATAATATAACAACAAAGAGGAAAGATTTGATTGTTTTGTTTGTTTCTTTGTTTGCAATAGGCTCCGAAACTATTGAACCGATTTGAAAAATTGTTTCACTGTTGGGAAGCTACACTATCTCCGGGTGAGATAGGCTATATTATATTTAAAAATTAGGGATCCGTAAGAAAAATCACGCGAACGAAATCGCGGGAAGAGTGCTAGTTTTATACTAAGATGGGTTTGCCATTGACTGTCTAGGTCAGAGGTGACAGAAACAAAGTCTACAATGGAATGAGCTTACCTAAAAGAAGCTTGTTAACTCTAACTTTGAAGGAATTAGTGTTGAATGCGTTCGAAAATACAGACACATTTAGAGAGATCCTCTCCTACCCATTCTCCTTATTTCTTTACGTTCCCCATAACATGTCCATACTGGAAATATGAAGTAACGTAAGGAACATTTTGTCAATAATCTCATTTTCAACCTAATGTCCCTTTACATATGGTCGAAAATGAGGTTTTCGACCAAATGTCCCTTACGTTATTTCATATTTCCAGTATCGATGTAACCAACACACATCGAAGCCTTTTTTTGAGGTGGTAAAAATCATCAATTAATGAGTCCTTCCGTCCTGGGTGGGGCGGAAGGGACTGTCAGACTTTTACTGACTAAAAAACCACCCTGTTCCTTCTGTTGCCCTTTACGTTCCGGGGCCACGGTATCAGCCTTAGGTGATAGTAAGTAACGATCCATAGTTAGACCCTTATGCTCCACAAATGCCCAATAATCATCATCTTTCATGTTAAATTGATAAGCACAGGTTATTCATGTTTAAGTACGATTCACTGAATCGATTACCTGACTAAGGGTGTGATCATATCGGCGAGCTATTAGGTAGTTGATAGTGTGCTTGTGAACTATTGCGGCTATTCTGGTAGCTTACGTACTTATAAAGAAAATGTACTATCGATAAATAAAATGAAAGTGTATTAAAATAACATTTTCTCACCCAAAGCGTATAAAAATTGGTAAAACACAACAAAACAGAATATCTTTTTAATTTTTGTCTAGTATAGAATAGAATAGAATTTATTTATTTGTTAACATTGGTAAAGAAATACAGATCTTGTTTGATGAAAAGGGCGCTATGTTATTTTATCGGGCTTTGTTTTGAAACGGCGGGACCAATTTTGACGGGAATTAATTATAGGCACATAGCTGATGTTATAATCAGTAAGTAAGGCTATTTTAGTTTAAAAAGAAAACCAATGTTCCGTGCAGTAAAAATAAGTAGAAGTCAATTTCCAAGCGTATAGGAAGATACCTACATTAGTTGATCAAACTGAGCTGGTATTTCAATAGTTCACAATGTGAACCAAGACCTAGTTAGGGTCAGTTCACACCGAGACGCGACGCGACGCGACGCTGCGTGCACACTTTAAAAGAGCGACTCAAAATATAACTTTATTTTCCACACGAAAAGATACACATTTCATTGTGAGAATTTAGAATACGTTACACCACGCAGCACTACGTCGCGATGCGTCGCTCTACGTCGCGCTGCGCCGCGCGCTGCCGCGAGACGCATCGCGACGCAGCGGTGAATCGCACGCGCGACGTGCAAGAGCGGCGACGACGTTGCGATGCGTCGCGTCGCGTCTTGGTGTGAACTGACCCTTAGTTTATACATATTAAGTGCGAGTATTAGGTGCGTGTCCCGAAACATATTGAGACCTTCCTCAAGGAAGAGTTTTGGCCGAAGGGTGTCGTGTATCGGCGATTCCGCGGAAAGCTACGTTACACCACGCAGAGCAACACGACGCCGTCACTTCGTGTACAATATAATAATATATATATAAAAAAATAATAATAATAATAATATATTTAATATGTATTAGTTTTACATTGCCATGTTGCTCGAAATTCGTAAATCAAACTGCCGTTTAGCTCGTCTTAAGTAGCTATTAGTTGAAAGCACTCAATCTGACCGCGCCCTAATACAGGGAACGAGATTACAATGTGTAACATGAAATAAGTAGTTTGAAAATTATTAGGATGGGAATAAAATAATGTGGTATCAAGTTTAATATGCTAAGTGCTGATGCTATAGGATTAGGTTGGTTAGTAGTTCGCTAGGGCCAGTGCCTGCCAGGGTTGCGGAATTTGTTCGAAAGAGTTACTAGGCCTTGGAACACAAAGGGCACTAGAAGGAACACGGAGGAGTTTTAGTCAGTAAAAGTCTGACACTCCTTTCCGCTCCGCCCAGAGCGTAAGAAGTCATTTGATGATTTCCCATACTTAAGAAAAAAGGCTTTTTGCTGAGTACAGCCTCAGATTTTATCGATAATGTTATCATATCGTTAAATTACAATGATATGGTGACCCAGTGGTTAAGGTACTCGCCTCTCATGCATGAGGTCGTGGGTCCTAAGTTTATCTTGGACATCACTGACACCGGTGATGGAAAACATCGTGAGGAAACCTGGACTTATTATAGCATTTACCCTACATTGGGACAATAATAGTTTAGTATTAAGTTGGTTGGTTGGTTGATTCCTCAAATATTTTACTACAACTCCAACGATTTTTTAAATGTCAACAATATCAATTAAGTTGATCGTTTTATACCTGTAAAAATAACCCTTCATCGTCCCTGTTATTCGTACGAAAAAATACCCTAGTGTCATTGCAATACAATACAAATTTTAATGAGCATCATTTAGGACTACAAGACATAAGTGCCATGTCGAAGTCGTAACCTTGTCACAGTCATTATAACGTTCTTATAATGTACTTGACCAATTGTATATAATACCTACATAATTGGTAAGCCACCCATAAGTGGCTAAGTACCCCATATTAATGCATGATAGTCACCATTCATGCCCACTTAACGTCAATCTTAATATCATTAAATAATTTGTTTTTAGCGGTTGATAACCAATATGACCCGAAAAAAAAATGTCACACATGTAACAAGAAAAAGTTATTGGACATAATTATTTAAAAATAATTACTAATATCTGCCTGCCTTGACTGCGTTGTTGGTCCGGTGGTCGCAAAGCGACTGCTGAGCATGAGGTCTTGGGTTCGATTCCCAGCCCCCTAGACAAAATCCCATTTCTGTAAGCGTTCACGCCGACGGAAAAATCAAATTGTATGGAGTTGACATTTGCTAACCAGATGTCACGTGATCGCTGCTGGTTAGCAAATGGGATTTTGTCTAGGGGGGCAGGTCGGGCAAAGTGTTATTGGGTTTTTCCATCAGGAACTTCTCAGTAGCAGCCTCGGAGTTGCGATTTGTGCCCGGTTGATGGCAATAGTTTCGCCCCCTATTAACATCACTGGCGAAATGTGGGTGTACTAATGGGTACACCTCTGCCTTACTCTTCGGGTTGTTATGTTAAGGTCCGATCATCAAAACTCTTTATAGGTGTGCAGAAACGGACATAAGGTACCTTTCCTCCCGAAAATAGTACTGTTCCCGAGAGAAATCACAATAACGTTCTTACGTCTTTCGAATCATGATCGAATTTTAAATTTAATTTGCGAGCGAAGCCGCTGTCCAAAGATAGTTTAAAAAAAAAATCTAACAACATACATCCACACCAAGCGACGTCGAAGTCATCTTGTAATTCTAAAGAGCGTCATTCCTTGCCTACAAACTCAACAACTACGGTAACTACATTCTCCCACCGGTAATGAGCATGAAGTAGCTACACCCTTTGTACGAGCAAGTAGAGAAATGATGTAATCAGAAGCGTATAAAGCTATTCTTTGTAATGTCAGGTCACGGCCACTAGACTACGAATTAACTTCTGTTACATTCAATTTAGTATCATTACAATCAGTTTTTACTGCTTGTTCGTCGTCATTTGATTTATTACTACATAGCTTGTTACCATTCAAGTTATTGAGGATTTCTTTTTGTATGTTTTTATTAGCATTCTGAACAGCGTTTACAACGTACGGCATTCCATAAAAACTTTCCAAGTCCTTATTTCTCAAAATGAATAAACCGATTTTAATGAAACTTCCTACATATAAACAGGATAAATAGGTCTAAAAATTCAGTTGAGAACATTTTCAGAATGTCTTATTTTATTAAACATACATACATTAACTCACGCCTTTTCCCCATGGGGCTAGGCAGAAACCACAGAACGCCACCTGCTACGATCCTTACCATACTCCTTTCGCCTCATTCACGTTCATACATCTCGTCATACAAGCACGCCGGTTATGAGTGCCGCACCTGACCTTTTCAAAAAACCTCACCAATAAGAAAGATCTTTAAGGAGGATCTTTTTTTTATAAAAGATATTTGGAAATCTCTGTTTCTACGGAAAACTTAAATTTGTTCGAATTTAGCTGTAACACAATTTATCTAAAATCACTTTTCTTCAAAAATGTTCTGAACTATCTTTTTCGACCATGTACTTATCCTGCTTATGTTTAGGAAGTTTCATTTAAAATCGATTTCATTTCGAAAAATAGGGACTTGAAAGTTTGTATGAAATGACGTAAGGCATAAACGCTCAGTAAATCTATGTTCAAAATTAGTTTTGTACTTATGTTTACTTTTTGTTTAGTGTGGTTAGTACCTACTTAAGTATTCAATGTGATCTTTGTGACTAGGCTTGTTCGTAGGAAAGAAAATGGTGCTGTCATTGGCAAGGTCGAACTTTTAATGACGTAATTATTTATTTTGCTGATTAGCCTGAAGCCTCGTTTTCTTATACGGGTTGTCAGCCCACATATTATAACATAGCCGATAACATTAAGCAAAAGGGTCAGTTCACACCGAGACGCGACGCGACGCGACGCAACGTGACGATACTTGAAGAGGCCAGTGACTTCGCGCTGCGCCGCGCTGCGCCACGCGCCGCCGCGAGACGCATCGCAACGTCGCCGCTCTTGCACGTCGCGCGTACCGGCGATTCACCGCTGCGTCGCGATGCGTCTCGCGGCGCCGCGCGGCGCAGCGCGGCGTAGAGCGACGCATCGCGACGTAGTGCTGTGTGGTGTAACGTATTCTAAATTCTTACAATGAAATGTGTATCTTTTCGTGTAGAAAATAAAGTTATATTTTAAGTGGCTCTTTTAAAGTGTGCACGCAGCGTCGCGTCGCGTCGCGTCTCGGTGTGAACTGACCCAAAATTGTTGAGGGGAAACAACTTTTAATTTTAGTGTGAAAAATCACTGTTTGCTTTTGGATGTATCTAACAGCTTATGGGTCTTGGATTTGCAGTTAAGTTATTATATTTAAAACTTGATTTTGAAACGTGGCAAAAATTGGAACCTTTTTCTTCAATATCTCTGAAACTAGAACTTTCTCGGGTTTAGTTTAGAGCAGAATATTGATCGGAAGAATAATAACTTTCGGTATCGTTTAATGTTTACAATATTTACTGCTTCGGTCTGTTTGGTTTTAATACCTGAGAGTTATTTCAATGTAGTTATAATTCTATACCCAAAAACAAAGAAAGGACATCATCACATGTCTCAACTAGATATTAAGTAGAATACTTTTTACTGTCACCATTTCCTACGACCTAAGTTTGCTACTTTGCATAAACCTTTGCTCCAAGTTTTTCAATGAACATTTCCTCTTCCAAAACATCATCGCATGGTCCCAAACTCAACGTGTCATAAATAATATCTGCGAACATCTTAGAATCACCAAAAAATATGTCCGTCGCGTGCCGGACGTTCATATTTTTCTTGCTTATATTATTTTCGAGGAAAACCGTCCGCCATTTATTTTGACCAGCCAATTTGTTTGGCTTAGTTATTGCTGCTGTATTTTTAACACATTTACTGTTGCACTCGTGTTTTCCATTTTGCATGACCTTGAATGTGAAGGTTTTAAAATTATCTGAGTTTTTGGGCAGGCTAGGTTTTCATTAAGAGTTTTTCAGGCAGCAACAAAAAAAACTTTAAATTCTGGTTGTTTAGAGAACTATAAAGAATCTACATACGTAAAAGATATGTTTTAACTTAATAGAAATATTAGAAACTAGTGCTCCCCGCGACTTCGTTCGCGTGATTTTTCTTACGATCCCTATTTTTTTTTATAATACCATATAGCCTATAGCACTTAGTAATAACGTAGCTTCCGATTTGCAGAAGAATTGTCAAAATCAGTTCCGTAGATCCAGAGATTATCCCCTACAACCTCACAAACTCACAAACTTTACCTATTTATAATATTAGTGTAGGAATATTTTATCTGTATTGCAGTTCATAATTAAGGTGATGAATGAAGCCTAGAGAGAATGAGATGGATGAGTGTGCGAGAGGGAAGAAGAGAAGGGGAAGATGGTGGAAAGTGAAAGAAGATGCATGTTGATTTGAAGAATTTATTTTTATTAAAAAGAAGTTAAAGATTCCAGTGTCTTATTTTGGTAAGCAATCCTACATTAGTATAGATAGATAGAAAATCTTATGTTTATCTACTATTAATAAGTCAACAGTCGTGCTCTAACAAATGTATATACGTATTGACATGTTGATCATGTTATAGATAAAACTAATAAACATTTTTCACACATACCGAACATATGGTACTCCATTTTAATAAATTTTAACGTAGGTTTACACAAAACTTTCTCAATTTCTTGCGAGTTCCTCAAGTTCCGCTCACATAATCGCTCGTTCATCGACTTATTAGTTTATCTTAGACATCTTAGTTGTTCGGCTATTTAATATGTTGGAGATTCTTTCTCGACAATATTAACAAGATTTTTCTTTGCTTCATCTCGGGTTTTATTTTCAGCTTGTTGTAGTCGGGCTGTATTTTCTTTACATTGGTTTAAGAAGAAATATAGTATTATCGTAAAGAAGGATGGCGAGAGCGGACCCAAAATTAATGGAGCACTGTGCAAGGTCTAATTTATATCAATTATAATATCAAGTTAATAAGTGTTGTACAAAAAAAATACTAAGTTTTTACAAAACGGGAATCAAAAGTTATCAATTATCCCTATTTGATAAAAAATAATCATCGTGCAGTTTCTAAACGAAACTTATAGTTACATTCCTTTCTAGGCTAATGATTAGATAAAAAGTAGTTCGTTTTCGCTTGGTGATTTTCCTTCTTTTATACTTATACATCTTGTTAAAAAGTTGTTAAATATTCTGAAAACCCATAACGATGAAACATACGAACCATGTAAATAGACCGTAAAAAAAATAAGACTCATTATTTTGATACATCATACGTAATGGATTACATGAAACGGAGAAACGGAACGTCAGTATCAAATTGACACTGACGGCATTTTTGTTGACATTTTGGTTTTTAACTAGAGTTGCCCAACTGTCGATAGTTTCTCTATCGATAGATGACCTCGAAAACTAGTAACAATGCTAAACCACTGATACTATCGATATCACAAATTAACTAATTGTACTATTGATTGGAATCGAGAGTATCGATGGGATCGATACTATTACATGATAATACTATCAATAGTATATCGATTTTTTAAAGTAATACTATCGATAGTTTTTTCGATAGCTCACACTATCGATACCATCAATAATATCGACAGTATTGTTCCTAAACATATGCTGGACTTCGATAGTATCGATATTATCGGAACTAATACTTTCGATACTATTTTTGTATATCATTATAAAAATACGTAAACTGTATCATACTATCTATAGATAATATGGATACTATCGATAGGCTATCGATAGTTTAGCGATAGTCGACTATCGATAGGCAACACTATTTTCAACGGTTAGCGTTGTAAAAAACAAATAATATATCGGCGATTTTGTAAATTCTTGACGACTTGGCTTTACCTTTGGACTGATTATGCTGTATACCAACCTAAATTACGGCATTTACTACTGGATGACGATTTGCAAGTGATTTGGACTTTGTCAAACTGTTCAAATGCGGTGCATTATTGTAAATTACACAGAAGACATCGCTTGTCCGAAAAAGTCATCAAATTGTTAAAAGAGTTCAGAGATGGGTGTACCCGCGCGATGTGAGTATATTATGTGAACTAATTTGTTGAATTTCTGAACAAGAAACCCTACAACAACTAACAAATCGACCATTGTAATGTCTGTGCTGCATGTGGCAATCTATTTTGAGAATAAGGAGTAGTTGAAAATCAGTTTCTTCGTCCTGACATGACTGAAATGGTAATCCGAATAGAAAACATTATAATAATATCTGAATGGATAAGACCCCGTGTTTAATGTCGAGCATAAATACTTTTTACTAGACGTGAGGCATAAATATTAGAATAGGTAAGTGGATTAGGTATTTTTCGATCCGAATCCGTACCTAATCAAAAGCGTCGAGGATTAAGCGCAGGCCACACCGCCAGCTAGCGGGCGGGCGGGCTAAGCGGGCGGGCGAAGCGAACGAAGGAAACTATACAAACTACGCGAAATATTGGCGAGCTAAACTATGGGGTTCACACCGAAAACTACGGACAGACAAGCGACGGATATTTCGTTAGCTTAGCTCGTTGAATAGTCGGTAGCTCGCGGTGTGAACCGAAGTATGTAAAGAGGTGAAACGATGTTCGCCCGCCTAGCCCGCCCGCCCGCTAGCTGGGAATCGTCGGATATTTCGTTAGCTTAGCTCGTCAGGTTAGTCGGTAGCTCGCGGTGTGAACCGAAGTATGTAAAGAGGTGAAACGATGTTCGCCCGCTTAGCCCGCCCGCCCGCTAGCTGGCGGTGTGGCCTGCGCTTTAGGTATGGTACAAAATATTCGTACACAGAAGGGATTCCGTTCCTTAAGTAACTCGTAACGAATGCACGTCGTAGTTAGGAATCAAATTATTACTATTTGGAATAAAATTGAAAAATACGATGTTTCACTAAACTAAAATAAAGAAATAAGTACTTAGTTTTTGGAAGCTGCTGACTTTTTAGAATCTTCTCATGCCAAAAAAAGTGTTACCGAGCTCTCGTGAGAAATATCTGTGTGACGTATTTTGCCGATTCCCGCCATTTTCTTATTTTGTTCGTTAGCTGTTGTGCGTCAATATCAAATTAAATATTGGATTTCATTGTAATAAATATTTAAAAATAAAAATTCCTTCATATCTACTGACAACTACTTTTAAATATTGCTCTAACCGTATTTTATATTAAACTATAGTTAACAGGAACGATCATGCTGAATATTTCCTACGTAATCCACATACGATACATAATATTGGTAACAGGCCAGCGGCTATATTGAATAAATATTAGGATTAGGTAAATGGAATAGGTATTTTAAAATATTAGGATTAGATGGATTAGGTATCATTTTTACCTAATCCAACCCATCTCTACTTTTTACATTAATATGTAAAAAGTATTTATGCTTGAAAAAAAAAACCTAAAAAGAAAGTAAAGTGTAATGTCATACCGTAACCATGGAAACTCTATATAACAAAGATGTCAAATTAAGATTAATTAGGTATTTTATAACAGCAATAAAAATGGTTTAAGTTTTATCAAGCAGTATTTTTAACTATGTTTATCGACCAAAAGATATGGTCAAACACCCCGACAGGTTGGTTATGAAATTAATAAATATTCTTTTTATCTATATTATTATTTTTACATTGTATTTGTATTTTTGTCAACTTTTTACTTGTTTATTGTTTCAGTTAATCTTTAACAATAAAGTATGTGTGCCATGCTATTTGCAGGCAGAGTGGTGGACAATTCTAACAGAAACTCTGCTCTTGTTGTTGTTATCGCCATTGGACATAAATGTGGACTCTTGCTGACATGGTATGAGCATTTTGTGGTACGTGGATTATCCAAGACACCAAAGCTATGTCGCTGCACCAGCTAGCTTCTTAGATAATCTTTTGATTAGGTAAAAAGATTATTTATTATAAAATACTATCTAGGAACGCGAAACAAGATTAAAGGAAGATACAATGTTTGTACCTATGTCTTGAATATTTTACAAGTACATAATTACAAAATAAATAAAAGTTTTTAAATAAATAAATGTTGTTTTATTCAACAATACTCTGGTAAATGTAGATAAAAGTATATCAACTGTGCTTTTAAAGAATATTTCAGGAGATATAAAGCTGCCTCCTTATCCTGTGATATTATGCAAAAATATTAATTACTGGTGAATCTGGCTAAACGGGTATATGACTGATAATTAGCATCGGAATAAAAATAAATAATAATAATATAGTATGTAAAATAAATAATAACCAATAATTGCGAGTCTTAGATTATTTTAGGTTATAATCTTCCACCTTTCATATTTTTTTTCTCCCAACTTTTTCAAACTACTTTCCATTTGATTTTTGGTTAGCCTTAAGTCTTTCTTTAACTGCAAATCAGTTTCAATATTACACACTACTTCTATCACTGGGTCCCAAATTACGTGTACTCTCGCCATTCTCCTTTTGATCGTGTTGTATTTTGTGCATTTTTGTAGGGAATAGCTGTTTGTCATATTTTGGAGTAGATCTTGTAGTAAAAGTTGTTCATATTCATGACGAGTACCTACTTTCACCCACCAAAAGATGTATAGCGAATTCTTGATGTATTATAATAACTTTTATTCCATTTGAACCTGATCTTCTGCAGTTTTTTTTTCTATAACGTCGGACACTTCAAAGAGCTTAAATCTAACAACTTCACTTAAAACCGAGAATTTATAGGTACTAAAATCTTAACTAATCTTCTCAGTAAATTGTAAGGTATCTGTAATTATCGTTGATTGCATACTTATAAAACGTGTCTAAGTTTTGAAATTAAGGATAGCTAAGTTTACTACGTACGGGAAAACACATTAATTTGTCATAATTCCTTTCATTTCTATGCTACTACCTAAGAGTACATCACAAGACGCAGTAACCAATACATTTAATATTAAACATTAAACAAAGCGTTTGATAATGATGACCGCATGACGGGGTCCTTTGATATTTGTAAATCTTGGCAATTTGCCTGGAAAACACTGAGAATATTAATCATGCATAATAATTGATCATTCAATTCTAACACAATATTAATAATAATACCTACTAGCCGATTTTTGTCCTACTGCAGGGCCAAGGCCTCATCCCATACAGAGAATGCATGAGCATTCATTTACCACGCTTGCTCAAAGCGTATTGGCAATTTCAGATTTATATTAAACTAGCTGTCCGCCGCGGTTACACCCGCATCTTTGGTTACTGCTCCGCTCCCGTAGGTTGTAGCGTGATGGTATATAGCCTATAGCCTTCCTCGATAACTAATCTATCTAACACTGAAAGAATCATTCAAATCGGACCAGTAGTTCCAGAGATTAGCGCATTCAAACAAACAAACAAACACTGCAGCTTTATAATATTATATAGTACTAGCTGTCCGCCGCGGTTACACCCGCGTCTTTGGTTACTGCTCCGCTCCCGTAGGTCGTAGCGTGATGGTATATAGCCTATAGCCTTCCTCGATAACTAATCTATCTAACACTGAAAGAATTTTTCAAATCGGACCAGTAGTTCCAGAGATTAGCGCGTTCAAACAAACAAACAAACAAACAAACAAACGCTGCAGCTTTATAATATTAAGTATAGATATATAGTATAGATGTAAGTCCAGGTTTCCTCACTATGTTTTTCTTCAACGATGTCAGTGATGTTCAAGATAAACAGTAGAAAGTACATTTATGAAATACCTACAAAAAGTTACAATAGTGCTTGCCCATGGTCTTCAATCACAGAGATGATCAAGATGTGTAATTAGTTAAGTACCTACAATTAGTTTGTCTATAGACAAACTTCTATGGAAGGACATTCCAGTAGGCCACCTCCAAGGAATATTCTTAACCACGAACCCAATCAACCTCTTTAAAATTCCCATATTCATGCACACCATCAAATGTAACTTTCTATATTACTTCCTCAATATAGAACGACTGTTTTTGAGAAAGCTCTTCGTCGAAATGACAAACATTTTATTTGTAAGCGGTTCGATGATAGATTACATAAAGTGTGTACGTGGGTTGCATACTGAACGCGTATTGGAGGCTTCGCTTTGAATATGTTGAACCCTCGTATTTTGACCTTTGAAGAGTAAGAGTACGTATGAACTTTTATCAAATAGAAGTGATATTTTTCAACCACATTTTCTTTAAGCTAGTTTTTTCTTGGCGTACCGCCAGTTGCCAGTGTCCTTTTCAATTGCAGCTTTTTCAATTCACTTGATCTCGTCTTTAGCATTCTGGTCGCCTTTAACTGCTTTGGAATCTAGTTATTCAGATTAACTACATTTAAGACTATTGCCAACGACTTTTGAAACTGTTTCTTTCTTGTATTTGGCAAATGTTTATTTCTTTAGATGTTTTTGTAAGTACCTTCATATACCACCTTATTACTTTCTCACTGCTGGGCAAAAGCCTATTCTTATCCGAAGAAGGCAAGAACATTAATCACCACTCTCGCTGAAGGCGGATTGGCAATTTCAGATGTATGTTAATTTTAAGTCCAGGTTTCCTCATGATTTTTTTCTTCATAGCTGTCTGTGATGTCCAAGATAATCTAAGAAAGTACATATTAATTTTAAAAGCTACGAAGTACTTGCACTGTATCTAACCCACAACCTAATGCATAAGAGGCGGGTACTTTAACCAATGGGTCATCACGGCTATAGGTACTATATTACCTACGTATATTTTGTTTCTGAATTTTCAAACACAAACAAATAAAATTGTTGAGTTAGATTTCTTCTAAAAGAGCACACTATCACCTAATTCTATATTACCATCCACAAAGTTGCATGCCGTACTAAAACTATTACTTTATTGAGTTCCAATTCTGCAAAATTTTCGTCATAAAACCTTGCATTTCATAACCGGAGAGCTCTAGTTATGCCGGTAAAAACGCCGTTCCTCAGAGTTTTGCATTCGCTTAAGTAACCGAATTCACATCGATAAGGTTCGACCTTAACGAATTTATGCCCGGCGCTCTAGGGGATTAGTATTCCCTTACCGTCCCCTCACGGATGAATCCCTCTATGAATATAAACTGATTGAAATATCGGCGTTTAAATATTTGTGTTAATTTGGGGAAGAATTACTTTTTATGGGGGACGTGTTCATTTTTTTTCTCCGAATCTTGGGAGTTCCTAATTTTTTCTTCCCATTGATGTTTTTGTCTGGCTTCGCTCTTTGTGCGCATTTTAATCTGTATCTAATAAACTTATTTTTTTGTTACTTTCTTTTTTTAGAGTTGTGAGACTGCTGCCTGTATTTGAGGTTGCAGATTTAACCCTAGATTGATTGTTTTTTTTTTTGTAAGGTTGGTAAGTTCTTTTCCTTTTCTTGAATTTTGATTTAAAATGCCTTGAATTAAAAACTGTCATGTCATGATGATCTACTACTACCATGGTCTATGCCTGGTCTCCTAATATGCTTCACAGCACAGATGCTAAGTGTACAATCTGCTTGTGATAGAACTTCTTTACGACGTCCAGCTGCTATCTTATTTCTATCCTATGCTCATCTAAGTTTCATAAATTTATTTCTGTGACAATAAAAATGTGTCTTGTATTGTTTTTTTTTTTTTGAAGTAAATGCCACACAAATGATATTTATTTTAAATTATGCTTCATTAATAAACCCCCATTTCATGACCACAATGCATTCTGGTAAGACTTTAGTGCCCGCACGTCGATCAAAAACGACATCTGGTTAAAATTAAATCTTCAGAATGAAATGATTTATACATACATCTTTATATCTCTTTATAGCATATCCTTAAGAAAAGTCACAGGGGGTGATCATTATGGAATATTTATGACAGTACCGGATCGAAGCTTCATTATAGGTCGATATAATATGCCGCAGAATCCCATACAGCCTAAGGCCCTAGTATGACCACATATAGTATGGAATATAAAATAATTAATTGCAAGATCACGTTAATAACACTCGTTATCCAACAGACAGCAACGTCCTGTCGGGCGAAAAATTACGATTTTTCGTTTATTTTGTAAACTAGCAAACGGGCAACTGTTGAGCGATTATTTGTGGCTAAATATCTGCTCAGCTTGAGTTAGTTTCTGGGTTGTGGAGGTCAGATCGGCAGTCGCTCCATGTAAAATACAGGAACTCAGCTGCATCCGGTTAGATTGGAAGCCGACCCCAACATAGTTGGGAAAAGGCTAGGCAGATGATTTGCTCAGCTTGAGTGATTTGATATTTGATTGAAACTGCTCATAAATTAAGATCTTTTGATAGAGAAATTCAGAATTTCCAATGCAATGTACAATAAAAAAATCAGGATCATATTAAAAATGATGTAACACGTAAAATATTATAATAATTGGTGCAGTAATATTTTCATTGCGCAGTCAAAGCATTATAGATCATTGGATATTGAGAAAGAGTTACTAAAATTTGCCTTATAATGCGAATGCAGTTAGAATCTGATGTAATAATATTTCATATAAGAGATCTCTCGTATTGAGGCCTGTCTATTAATATTCAGTGACTTTTTAATCGCATGCGTGCGGTCAAAAGTCGCCCGTATGTATTAAATTAGTGCTTGATGCAAGACTTGAAACATGTTCGTTATTGTAATTAATACATTATTATTCTGTTCATTTGTCCTTGTGTCAGTTTAATATATGCATACTTTTTTCTGTTTATTTTTCTACATAATATAATTATTACTCATTATTCTTTTTTGTTAAAACTTTGTACATTCGACGCATACGAGTAGGTATATATTCTATTGTCTTATGAAAATTTGATTTCTGGTTACAAAGACTATTACTAAAATACAGTTTTTATATCTTATAGTAGCTTTTGACCGTGTCTTCGCCTGCGTGCAAGTTGACCATGAAAATATGCCTATGGCTTTCTATAAGTGTTTTTTTTTTGTAAACTGATCAGTATTTTCAGATATAACCTTTCACAAAAAAAGTGATTGTGAAAGGTTTTTTTTCTGACAACCATGTCAATATCACGTTCACCAGTTACTGGGTTGTGGAGGTCAGATAGACAGTCGCTCCATATAAAACATCGGTATTCAGCTGTATCCGGTTAGACTGGAAGCCGACCCCAACATGGTTCGGAAAAAGGCTAGGCAGATGTTGTTTTAACTACAATATCAACATCACACAAATCTAGACACTCATTATCCTATTCAAATATTAAGAGCCTTGAATTTTTTCTCTGACGTTCAGCAATAAATAGCCAAATCATGTTCATACACAATTGTATGAATATCTTTCGTACACATTGTTACAAAACATTTTGAAGCAAGACTTTTTAGGATTCTGTACCTCAGTCGGCAAAAACGGAACCCATAAAGGATCACTTTGTTGTTCGCCTGTCTGTTAACTAAACTAAATTAAAGAAGATTTATTTAGTTTAAGATTTTTGTGAAGTGTGTTTTTCTGTGCTAATAAACATTTTTAATATTATTATTATTGAAAAAACTCGCTTTTTTGCGATTATTTATAAACTTATTTTTTGCATGTTGTATTAATTAATATTCTAATTTTGTACGGAATCCTTCTTGTGCGAGTCGGTCTCACATTTTTTGATTCTAACTCTTCAGTCTGTTATTCAATGCAATGTAAATCACTCCTCTTCGGGTATCATCAGGATGATTGCCCTATTGAGCAATTGTGAGCCTCGCACTTGGTACAAACAATAAAATTGTCTTGGTATCTCTATTGGGGTCATGAGCAATTTATAGTATAAATAGATACAGTGTGTTAAGCAATAATAGTCCTTATGGTCTTGTGTGAGTATGTGTTTTGAGATTGCAGTTGGCACTGGCAGGAATGAATCTGAGCGATTCATTTAGCGAAAGTGTTATTTGACGATCGTTTGTGGTTTTATACTTGTGTGCTAATTCTGACTTTTAATATAAGCATCACGCCTGTAATCCCTGTGGGGTTAGGCAGAGGTGTACCTATTAGTACACCCACATTTCGCCAGTTATGTTTAAGTCCCATGTAATAGGGGGCGAGTCTATTGTCAGAGGATTCTTGACTTTGAAGTCAAGAATTTTATTCATAGTCTTAACTTTATCCATGTTGCCAGAATCTATGGCACCAGTATGGAATGATATGAATCTTTATAACATAACTAGCTGCTGCCTGCGACTTTTCCCGTGGATTTTTTCATCCGCGTTTAGTTACGTCTTTGGTTACTGGCTTATATTATTCCTCATAAACATGTGAAACGATTCTTTTAATTAAAAGATTTGACCTTCGTAATTGCATGTGCATTTATACCTACCTAATAATCCAAATTGATCTATTTCACGATATCTATACATACAAATAAATAAAATTGAAGTGTGTGAATAAGACAGACAAAAAGCGGCATATTACAAACAGATGTAATATGCCGCTTTTTGTCTGTCTGTCTATTTGTTCCGGCTAATCTCTGGAACGGCTGGACCGATTTTGACGGGACTTTCACTGGTAGATAGCTGATGTAATAAGGGGTAACTTAGCCTTATTACATCAGCTATCTACTTTATTTTAGAAAAGGAATTAGGGTTCCACGCAAAAAAATAAAAAGTCGTAGTAAACCGACATTTACGCGGACGAAGTCGCGGGCATAAGCTAGTCTATTTATAAAAATCAATTAATTTAAAGGTTCCTAGTTGACCTTATTATGTAAAAAATAGAATATCTGATATCTTCTCATTATGTAACAGAACAGATTTAAATTCCGCGGTAAATTAATTAACCTACAATAAATCATACATGAAAATTAATAGACAATTCATTCCGGTCCTAATTAACCGTTTTGATTGCTCATTACTCTTGATAATTTGTTATTATGCACGATAACCGTCATTGTGAAAAATGTCTGGTTTAAGGTACTTAATATTCTGATTTAATTAACTTTTTTGTCGGTTTTGCTGTTGCATTTTGAAATGGAGCCTGCGATATTCGAATTGAGTGTTTTTTAAAAACTCAGCAAAAAAGAATTTTCTAAGTTGGCTATTAAAATTAGTTAATTTTGGAGTTACACTCCATAATGTACAGTATAATCATCAGAAAACAAATATTCGTAAACACTAACACAATCTTTTTTTTAGACGAAGAAAGTTCTGTTGTTTCGTGGTTGTATTTACAAATCTATACTAATATTATAAAGCTGCAGGGTTTGTTTGTTTGTTTGTTTGTTTGTTTGAACGCGCTAATCTCTGGAACTACTGGTCCGATTTGAAAAATTCTTTCAGTGTTGGGTAGTCCATTTATCGAGGAAGGCTATAGGCTATATACCATCACGCTACAACCTACGGGAGCGGAGCAGTAACCAAAGACGCGGGTGTAACCGCGGCGGACAGCTAGTATAATATAAACTCACATACATACACAACCAGACTTGGAACTACCTGTAACCCATACAAACATTTGTTCATTGCGAGAATCGAAGTCGAGATACTTACGCAGCGCAGCAGCCAATCGGTCAGCCACTGCGCAAACTAGAAACACAATGACATATTACACTATTTTGCTTATAAAACCACAAACAGATCTACCATTTAAAGATGCCTTATCTAAATAAATTGAAAACGTATGCGATGGAATCCTAAATGTTTTCTTCCAACACGACTAGGCACGATTGGCACACAAGCCACACGGATGTTAGCTTTTATAACAGACTAGCGTCTGCCCGCGACTTCGTCCGCGTCAAAGTTTGTTTCTGCATAGTCATAATGAAACATTGCTCACCCCCCCAAAGCAAATAGCGTGATAATTTATAGCCTATAGACTAATTTGGCCAATGTGGAATATTCATACAAAATTTGAACAGAATCTATCCCGCAGTATTCGCGTGATGCTTTAACAAACATACAGACAAAAAGACAAACTGACAAAAATTAAAAAAAAAATTTCGCCATTAGAATCACTCCCCGAACTCATAGCAATTACTCTTTTTCAAAAATATTAAATGTACAGTATTGACTTCGCTACGATTTTATTATATGTATAGACTAGCTTTTTCCCGCGACGCGACGTTTAATCTTGTATGATCCTGTATTTGTCAAATTCATGAGGAATCATCATCATAACAAAACCGAAGAGATTTTGTTTGTATTTAGCTTTATTATATTACACATAACATCACGCCTATAATCCCAGAAGGGTTAGGCAGCGGTGTACCCATTAGTACACTCACATTTCGCCAATAATGTTTAAGTCCCATGTCTTTAATTTTATTAGTATAGATTTATTTTCACCAAACGAATTGGACGCAACCAATTAGAGATAAACTACGATAACTTGACGCGCCCCTCCACAATTCAAAACGTTTGAAAGTATTTGTAAAATGTATTTACAAGACTCACAACGCATGTGTGCGTACTGAGACAGCTCTCGAAACAAAAGCAAATCAGCGTGTCATTGCTGCTCGACTAGCGGCATCATTAATAATTACTCATTATTATTGAAATAGTAATATGGAGGGGCGTGTTATGTTGTAGTAGTTTATCTCTAACTTAAAACTGGTACGAGCATCTGCAGCCGAACTAGGTAAAAACCTGTATCTCAGCATACAGTACAAAACCTCTCAGATTGTTGTATGTGTAATTAGTCTAACGGCTAATTAAATACAAACCAGACGTAAAACGGCTTCTGCAACGCTAAACAAAAATCAGGTTTTAAATCATACGTTATAAAGATTGCTGTAACCAAATTCAATGTCAATTTAGATCATTACATAATTTAACACTGATTTAAACTTGTCCTAGATTAAAAGTATGTTGCATATTTATTTATGTTGTAGGTAGAATGTTTTGAAATATTTCTTTAATTATTTACAAAAAAACCAGTGTCCATTTTAATTTTTTTACCGTTTTCGATTAACACTTCCGTTTAGTTTCCTTTACTCGTAAATAACGTTTTAGTTATTCAATTTCCAGGAAAAATATCCTCTAATGTAGGTTGTGGGTTCGATATAAATAAATAAATATGTACGGTCAGCAACAAAAGTCGATTAACATGATTACTTTTTTATTTCATTTAAATAGATACAAAATACACAATGCACTGCTTCTCAGAATTTCAGGCAATACCTAAGAGTTTATACTATCTTAATTTTATATCCATTTTGTATTTCCTTTAATATTGTGCTCAATAATTACGATTTAAGCATCTAATGTTAATCGACTTTTGTTGCTGACTGTACTTTCTAAGTTTATCTTAGACACCATTGACATCAGGAAAACATTGTACGGAAAACATGACTAATAATAATTATAAGTTTGAAATCGCCTATCCGCTTTGAGCAAGCGTGGTAGTCAATGCTCGTGCCTTCTCTGTATGAGAAGAGATCTTTACCTTGCAGTGAGACAATAATAGGCTGGTTTTATAATTATAATTATTATTTTACTCTTTGTTTCTGCTTGTTTCTTACACAATTCAATTGTTTTAGAAAATTTTAAATGAATACCTAATTGTTTTTTGCCACATTTGAAATAGGTACCTACCTACTTATGTGAATGCATTCGACCTACAAAAAAATAAATGAGAATAAATAAAAATTCGGACTTCAATTATTCGACAAGCCTCACGTTTGCGGTTTTATCTTAAACTAAATTATAAATTTAAATCTCTTTGTTCATAGCCTTGCATTATGAAAATGAACCGCGATGTTATTCGGTGTTTTTTGCCTACATCTGGCGCATGCATCGATTAAGCTCCGCTTAGATGGAACGATTATACGACTAAAAGTCGCGGCAGATGGACATTATTCTTTACGTATTTTTTTGCCAACTTCTTTTGAGATTTTTGCTTAAAGGCTGATTTAGACGGTGCGAGAAATATCGTGCAAGTTGTGGTACATTTCCGTCAATGATCAGTCACTTTTGACATGACAGCCGCGCGGTCCCGCAATGTACGTCAAATCGCACGATATTTCTTGCATCGTCTAAATGAGGCTTAAGACTGTTAGAAAATAAATGAAGGCTAGACAAAAAGTGTAATATTATTCGTCTGTTATGAAATATTTATCAAGTTACAGATAATTATTGTATTAATATTTAGAGACTTATATTACCTTTTTTTGAGAAATCCTCTTAGATACCCTCCTTCTCGGGAGTACAGAGGCTTATATCGGACTCTTGCTGACTAAAACCCACCCTCCTGCTAGTCAGGAGCCCGTTATTCGCTTGACGCATGAGATCATGCTTTTGCTTTTGCTTGAATAATTATGGAAATTTTACATTAAAATTTGAAAATTATAATAATTGACCATGCCAAGCAAGGTCTTGTCATACCTATTTTAATCAATAAGTAGTTAAGCTCCATGAAATTTTGTAGATAGGAAAAGGACAACAATAATAAAGAGTATAAAATTTTAGAACAAAGCGTCGACATTTTCGTTGATTTAAAAAAAAATCAGCTGTTCAATACAAAAGTGCAACACCTACACGATCAAAATGTATGGAACAGCTGATTTTCTTATATAACCAGCGAAAATTCCGTCCTTTAGAATCATGTAGGTACCTACAGCATCCATGGTAAAAGTTTTCGTCACAATGTGCTATTCCACCAGTTATAGTTTCGATAATTTTCACACGAGTGCCTTCTCCAATTCACTCGCTCGTATTCGCTACGTGTCAATGTTATATTGTCGTGCAAAAACACACGTACTTGTCGTACCGTCAGAACACGCTCTTACAACACAATACATAATGTCCTTTGCGATATGCATCTGAGTGTGATGTATTTATGCATTCGTTCAGTTCAAGGATTTTTCTTTTGTTAACTTCGTTTCTTATCTGTTTTTCTTGCGTTTGCTATGTTTCATTGATAATGTGTTTTTGGTTTGGAGATCATTGTCTGCTGTGCTTAATCTATTTTATCTTTTACTAGCTTCTGCCCGCGACTTCGTCTGCGAAGTTTTTTTTAACCGCGTTAAGTTCTCTACCCTTCTCTAGTTCTCTCTCGTCTTTGGTCCCTGCATTGCACCCGTGGGTTTGCGTATCCTGATGAGTCTGGCTTTCTCTCTGGCACTTCCAGAGATTAGTGTGAGAGAAGAGATTTTGTTTGTTTATTTGTGTGTATGTTTTAAACCAACATCTTATCAGCCTCGGAGTCTGGATTCATGCCAAGTTGATGGCAATACGCTCGCCCCCTATTACATGGGACTTAAACATAACTGGCGAAATGAGTACACCTCTGCCTTACCCTTCGCGGATTACATGCGTGATGTTATGTAAGAATGGACAAGAAACTCCATACATTGCCGCAGCAGTTCGGAACTAAGCACATACCTAAATTGATAGACCGGTAATAAGTCTCATTCATGTGTAAGAACCGAGATCTGACTGACCTTGGTGTAATTACTGAACTAACAAGGTTATTGATACTAAACCAATTAGAGCAGGTCCGAGTGCATCGACGGCAGTTTTATTTGGGAACAAACCGGTTTCTGGAAGGTTGAGATTTCTTTACCGATGTTGTGCAAATTCAAAACCGGATTTTGTGATCGACAAAGTCTGTGATGTCATTATTTCGGGTAGCTTGCGTGTTTATTTGAACTGCTATGTTTAGTTAATTTACGCGGACGAAGTCGAGGCAAAAGCTAGTATCAAATAAAATTACGATACCTGGTCAAAAATGAATAAATAGTTTTTTTTGTTTGACAGTATTGTAGAATACATCTCTTTCAAAGAACATAATCGTCCCGTTGCGTATTTGGTAGGCAGTGGTGCCTATTCCCTTGTTCACAAACTAAACTAAAATTCGACTATTTCTATCTTTTTCTGTCCAATAAGACATGAAAAGGGGCGGAAATAAATTAGACCTGTCAAATTTAGTTAATCTGACACATCCACACAATTATAGTTGACATCTTAAAACGTATAGATTAAAAATATGGAGAAGTTGTAGGCGAAACAAATTTGACATCTCTAACTCAGTTTGTAAGTGTCACCGTCCTTCTCTTTAGCTGTATGTCAGTAAGAGATGATAATTGGGTAGATGACACTATTAACCAATAATTCCAAGACATAACTTCTATAAAGAGACACTTTATTTTGGCCCTGAAAACCTGATTAATTTTCAAATCACTGTAAAATTGGATTTTTAACTGCTTTCAAATTAATAAATAGTTAGTCAATTGAGTCTGCACAAAAGTGACGTCACAGTTGAGTTTTGTTATACAAAATCTATGGGAGAATCGCGTTTTGACAGGTCATAAAAAGTACGTCAATTGATTGGTGGTGTCATCTACCCTATTCTCTTTTAGTTTAGTTTGTGAACAAGGGAATCGGTACCAAATATGTCATCACCTCGCTTGCCTACATCCATCGGCAAGATGGCTAGTTCGGATTCGAAATCAAACAATTTTTTTTTCGAGACATGTTAATTTTTTTATTAATTCGCGTTATAAATCATTATCGTAGATCATACCCCCTTGAATTTAATGTGGATTCAAAACTGCAACTTGTATAATATTACAGCCATATTTTATTTTTATTATGATTACTGGATATAAAAATATCCCATAAACGGCAAAAGCGAAGTTAAAAAGCCGATTATGGTTTATAAAAGGCATTTGAAATATTATCTTTGAATCAAATGCTGTAAAAAAGTAATGGCTCCATTAATTTATTGGTTTTTACTTTTAAAATATATAAAAAGCAATTACGGTTTTTAAATAATGGAGTTATTTTTATTTTAAGACCATGATATCATGTATAAGTATTAATTATTAATTACCTATGCGATAATGATCAAATATTGTCAAAACAACGTAACTTTAAGTTGGTTGTAAAAATACTCGTGAATATGAACAACTTTTATTACGGAATATGAAAATAAAAATCAGCTGGTGCATTCAATTTGATTGTACTATAAGTAATGCTTTTTTGTTTGGAATAACAGATTTTTCATTTTTTATTATGAATAATATGATTATGAATTTAAAGTCTGTCCCGGTGTCTGTCGCTAATCATAATTATTATCTTATAAGTTAGAGCCACTTTCCGGTAATAGACTAAGCTGGAATTTTTTATACATAATTATATGCACATTGCATGGCAAAGCAAGTTAAAAAATGTATTAACTTATAGGGTTCCGTACCTCAAAAATTAAAAACGCAACCCTAATAATATATTATAACTTTTAGTCCGTCTGTCACAAAGAGGTTTTTAATATGTACTTTGGTTGTTATTGTAATGTGCTAATGGAGATAAATATAGACCATATTGTTAGCTCACACTTCGCAGTATGAACTGAATTTGTTTATTCAGTCTGAATTTGTTTGTTTGTTTGTTTCTATGATCCGTCTGACATAATACTAATAATGTCTTTAATAGAACAAAAATGTATTTAAATTAAAGAAATACTTAAGATTTGAGAGATTTGTGTCTGGTTGATGGCAATAGGCTCACCCCCTATTACGTGGTACTTAAACATAACTGGCGAAATGTGGGTGTACTAATGGGTACACTTCTGCCTAACCCTTCGGGAATTACAGGCGAGATGTTATGTTATGTAAATAATTAAGAATAAGTTCTTTACATTTGAGAACGCCATTATTACAAAAAGTGGCAAAAAAAAAATTGTTTCCGTTTTTCATTTTGATATACGGAACCCAACCCTAAAATAAACAACCTCAGTTATTTATTAACACTATTACAGACGATTTAAAAAAAAATTATAAAAATTCACCGTAGTAATTAACAGCACCAATTATCACATACCTGCGTCTACGCGTAGGTGTGTGATATGCAATCATCTCTTATTTTTTTGTGTTAGCCTGTTCATGTCTTGCCCAGGCTTATTTAAGTTGGACAGCCTTTTGGGCCACGTTAGCTACCTATCCCTGTTTTGGAACGCAAAAGTCAAAGTCAAAAGTCAAAAACATTTATTTCAATTAGACCATTTACAGGCACTTTTGAATTGTCAAGGAGTCTGTCAGTTAGTCAGAAAGTTGAAGCTAGTTGCTCGTTCCAAAACTGAGGTAGGCCTCTATGGAGAAGAACGAGCAAGAAACTCCACGGCACTCTTTTAAATTAGGTTTTTTACAAAATCCTGGTTACATTATTCTTGTTGATTCTACAGTGCAGTGCAGTGTAGTGTTACTAACTCTTGTAGTCTAGTAGTTAATAGTCCTAACTGTTATTATTTGAAAATTGTTTTGGTGTACAATAAAGGGCGTTCTATACTATTATTACATTATGTATGTATATGTATACATATTGTATATGCTGCATATAAATCTGTGGTCATTACGTAACGATACACGCGCGTTGAAGTTTTAACATGCTCTTAATGTGTTTTATGTTGATCCAATGAATTTCTTTGTGGTATGTCAGGGCTGCCAACTGATTCAATTTTTTTCCTTTTTTATTTTTTCTATTCTTTTTTATAAGATAAATAATTATTTATCGTCTTATGGTGTTTGAGTTATAATCGTTTGAGTTATCAGTAGAAGAGTAACAATAAAAATAAACGGTTATGGGGACTGCCTACGAGAAGTGAAAACTTGTCATCTCATTAGCATGTCGGGATACGGTCAGGTTATCATGTCGGTGACGCTAATCCATAAGGTTTTCCCCGTAAAAATCGCTCAACCTGGGTAAAGTTTTCATTTCAAAACAAAAAAAAAACTCTTGTCACAACACGAATAAATTGGAAAAAAAAGATAAAAAATATGCACATCATATTATTATTATAAGAACAACCTGAATACAATATAAAAAAACCAAAAGAATTCCTCATACAGGCTGACTGAAACCATGAATGGAAACAATTCTGTTTTTATTGACATAATATATCACCGCGACCCTGCTTGTGGTTTTCCTCTATCTTTTCCTCAAACGCCCTTAATCTATACCTTTTTTCTTTCAATATGTGTACACAATAATATATTATGAAAGTATGCGAAATATGTTATTCTATTTGCAAAAAAAAAACTAAACTTATATCTCACAACAGTTTTTCTCTTCACACAAGAATAGAAAATGTAACCAGTATTTTGTAAAAACTTTATTGAAAAGAGTGTCCGTGGAGTTTCTTGCTCGTTCTTCTCCATAAAGACCTACCTAGGTTTTAGAACGAGCAACTAACTTCAACTTTCTGACTAACTGACCGACTCCTTGACAATTATTTCCTTTCTTTTTCTCCTTGAGATCTACCTTCTTCTTTCTAGTCCATGATTCAAGACAATCCCTTTTTTTTATAGTTTTTGGGCCCAATAGGTGGCCACATAATTATATAGCGGCATCAGTACCGTTAATGTCTATTGTTGACATCTACCTATTCATAGCATCTCACAGTCTGTTATAATTTGACCTTTGTTTATAAATAAAGGGTCTGATTCAAAAATCTGGTAAATGTTTTTTTCTTATTGTTTAATTGATTTTTATTTAATAAAATCAGCTAGCAAAAAAACAAAAATCTTTAAAAAATATACAGGGTACATCCCTAGCGTGCTATAATTATTAGCATCTTATCATCGAACAATGGAGGGAACAAAAAACTAAACAGCCGACGTTAATCTTTGTAGTCATCTCGCTAGCGATACGCCCACGACTTTGGCCGCTTTTTTTGTACATTACCACGCTTAATTTCTTGCAGAATAAGTAGAGGTATTTTGCATTATTGTCATTTTAATAATATACTCTTAGATGAAGGCTAGATGTTCATAAACTTCACTTGACTTGACTTTTTCCTACGGGGGTAGGCAGAAACCACAGAACGCAACCTGCTACGATCCTTACATACTGCTTTCGCCTCGTCCACGTTTACACATCTAGTCATCAATAAAAGATGTGAAAATCAATTAATAGTTAAATTAGGTTTTTATTCTGAGGTATTCCTTTTTTGCATAAGATTTTATTTTGTGTATTTTTTTTATGGTGTATTCTTTCTAATTGCCTGATAATAAAATGATATTTACAAGAAAATAGGGCAAAAAAAAGCAACATTATTTAGTAAAATTCAAGAGTCAACTTAGTAGATGATCTTTGCAATAATCTATCTCTTAAAACACCCACCATCTGTCTCATTTGTCTTACTTTTAGTAACTGCCTTTAAAATTGGCTGAATTAGTTTTGTCGGTAATTTGTGTGCATAATTATATTTCTTAGTTGAGCTCTATTAAGTATAGATACAGTAAGTAAGTAAATACCATGTTATTAAGTCACTGAACCGATTTTGATGAAATTTCCAATGAAGGACGAATTTCTATTCAGTGATTTCGTCTGCGCCCGCGATAACCGACATTTACGCGGTGATGTGATACGTATTTCGGAAAGGTAGGTTCTTTTTTTGTCAAATACATTACGAAGTAGACAGTATGAATAATTATATAGCAAAAGCATTGAACTTTTTGTACCCATACTAGTAGAAAATCAAATTACATTTGATACGATCAAATAAAATGGCCACATATAGATTCATTGAACAAAAAAGTTTAACAAATTCGTCTGAAATAGAAAAAGAAATATCTTCCTTATCTTCACAGAACAAGATTCAATATTGCGTGCATGTATTGAAACCATTGTAATAAAACTATGTGTTTCGATTCGGAATTAAAAGTAATTTGATGTCGAAAAAATATATAGCACTAGCTATGTATTTGTGTTCGGACGGCAAAAAGTTCTAATTACTTAATTCAATTAATGAACAATAAAGGAAATTGATAGAGCAAAAAACGGCATTGGTATATTCCCTCGACTTGCGAAGTCGGTAAAAGAATATTAAAATTAGTTTTATTGAGGTTAAAGCACTTTTTAGTTATACAATTATTGAATTAATATACCTATACAAGCTATTGTACAACATTTATTTAAAAAATAAGTATGAAGATTTTTTCTTTTTTTTTACCAAAAAATTTTGGAAGGGGTTAGTTCTTTGTAAATCCAATTCTATTTTTCTTTGTAAATGACGTTTTAAAGTGCCTTTTAATGGTCTAATTGAAATAAAATTAATTGACTTTGACTTTAAGTGCTTTTTGAGGTTTACCAAAACACGACTGGTGTTTTTCAGATAGTGTTCTTTTTTTATTTGTTTAACTATAGGTTACGTTTTTATAATACTTGATGTACTTTAAGGACTCTGGCTGGTTTAGCCATATCCAACCTTATTTTTCTAATTTAGGTTCCAATGAGATAACTAGGTATGTTCTAAATTCAAATAAAGACTTGACAGTCCGCTACAAGAGCTGACAGACGTTTCTTACGTAAAATAATCTTATTTAGGGTCCGTTCACACAGACCGGCTCGGAGAGCATCGGCGCGCATTTTTCTTTTCACACAGACCGGACGCAATCGGAGCCGATCGGCTGCGCGAACGAGAAAATGTACGCGATCGGAGCCGGTCGGCTCGTCTTATTATTTAATACTAAGCGCGTTCAAGCATTCTTAATGACAAAAGCAGTGCACATGCAAAAATAAACCTTACTACAAATATTAAAAACTCTGTTTTCAACGTGATAAGAATCTGCTCTCCTCTCCGAGCCGGTCTGTGTGAACGGACCCTTATACTTTTATAAATGAGACAGTTTAGATGGATGTTTGTTACCCAATCACGCCGAAACCGCTCAACGGATCTAGATAGAAGGCTTAGAGATAGATTATAATCTAATATTAGCACATAGGCACATTTTTTTATCCCGGAAAAATGTTTGGTTCCTGTGACTGCCTCGTTGGTCAAGTGGTTAGTGACCCTGACTGCAAAGCCGGAGGTAGTGGGTTCGATTCCCACCCAGGACAAACTTTGTGTGATGAGCATAATTGTTAATTCTGTGTCTGGGTGTAATCACTACATAGTATAAAACAAAGTCGCTTCCGTCTGTCTGTCCATATGTATGCTTAGATCTTTAAAACTACGCAACAGATTTTGATGCGGTTTAATAGATAGAGTGATTCAAGAGGAAGGTTTATGTATTTACATTGCACCCGTGCGAAGCCGGGACGGGTCGCTAGTTTATCTATAATATGTGTGTATTTATAAATTATATAAGTATGTATATCAGTTGTCTGGTTACCATAACACAAGCTCTGCTTAGCTTGGGATCAGATGGCCATGTGTGAGTTGTCCCAAGATATTTATTATTTATTATTATTAACTTTAACGCGAACGTAGTCGCGGGCGGACACTAAATAATAATATAATTAGCTCAATATACAAAGTAATAACGGAAATTGTGTTTCAATCAAGTAGATTGAACCTCCGGTACCGTCCACTTTTCCCAGCTACCACCAAATGATTTAACCTAAAGCCAGCTTTACTTGTCTCGCCATAATTACTTCCAAAACCAACGCTTGACACAAGAAACCTTACAAATGTAATCACGACCCATCGAATCAATGTACTCGGTGTGCCTCGACCTAAAATAGGGTGAGACCATCAGTCATCGGCCTGACGCCCAATCGATATGACGTCATTCGACTCATTATCGCGTGATTAACGCCACCATGCTTCTCTAACCTTGATGTTAACATGGCGGGTAATTATTTTTTGTAGTATGTAGATAAAAGTAATATTAGAAGTTCAATTGACCTGAAAATGGTGTCAGTTTTTTGTTTGTTTAAATTAATATAACAAAGCGAAAATATTTGTTGTTGTTAGGTTGAAGATGTCATATAATTTAAACACACTGTGCACCTACTGACATTTTAGACGACTTGGTAATGGTCGCGAGAAACCGCTGGGATGCGGGCAGCGCAGATCGGGTCATTGTGGCGAATTGGCGATGGGCCTATGTTCGGCAGTGGACATCCCGTTCAGCTGAAATTATGATAATGATAATTAATTTACGACGAGATAATATAGTAAACGTTGTCATAATAATTTACGTCGATATTTGACGATTTGTAAGAACGTAAATGAGTGCTGTAAGGCTCTAAGGAGTATGTAAGGATCGTAGCAGGTGTCGTTCTGTGGTTGCTGCCTACCCCGATGGGTAAAAGTCGTGTGTTTATGTATGTATGATAATTAATTTACTTACCTATATTTTACCATTCTCACTCTCTCATTTTTAAAGTTTACCACAAATTCAAAAATGCACCCACTTGACATAGTCCCCTGGCACGTTTGCCACAATAAAATAGAGTTATATAAGCATACCCTATAGACGGGCACTGCCCCCTAAGATACAGGCCTGGCCTAGTTTAGGGGACAGGGTCAAATCTATTGTACTTATGTCTATGTAATACTAAATTAAGAACTTTTATCTGCATATAGTGCAATGTACTCGATGTTTGTGGTAATAAACAAATTATTAATATTATTATTATATATTTGTATACGATCTAAAACAAGTTTTTTAAATATAAACGTTTTTCGCCAATTACCGATTATTAATCAATTAAAATCAGAATATTCTAACGTACTTGCCATGATTCAAAATCGATCCATTAGTCATAGATTTTTAAAAGCACTTTTTGTCTTACTAGTCATTACGAGAGTGTTGCTATAATTATCAAGTATTTATAATCGATGTAATAGCTCCGATCTTAAAGGCCGCTGTTTAATTATGATGGTAATTGGAATGTTTTGTAAAGCAAGTTTGTTGCTACTTTTTTACTGGCGTTGTTAGTTGCACTATAATTTTTTGTAGTGATGTGAATGAACGAATTTGCAGTGTTTTTTGTTTTTATTTTTACAAACGAAGTTTTTGGATTCTGGTTTTGTGTTTCCTGTGGAGGAAACAGAACCAGCTTAAAAGCAAAATGGTGTACTTAATACCTATCTATAGTAATATAATTAAGCTGAAGAGTTTTTTGTTTAAATTCGCTAATCTCTAGAAATACCGGTCACATTGAAAAAAATCTTTTTGTATAATATGATGAATTCATGAGGAACAATATAGGTTACATAATATTACGCTACGACCCACGGAAGCGGAGCAGTAACCAAAGACGTAATAACCGAAGCCGCGGGCAGAAGCTAGTATCTTTATAAGCAGATTTTTATGGGTCCCAAAATACGAAATTGAGAATGCACACACAAAACAATGTAAACAAAGCATAAAAATCAGACTTTAGGGAGGAACATCTTACCAATTTTACGGAGCACAGGTATTCGACCCTTTTCAATCGATAGAACTGTCTATTTATATATCGACCCTTCCGGCAACAGTATCTCTTACCCTTCATAAAGTTAGTAACACACAACCTTTGTATAATTCATTTATTTAAATTGGGACCGTTATTATTAAATTGTAAGTTTAAAGTCTCCTTTGTCAAACTGTTTCAAATACACGTGCCATAGAGTTGAAATAGTTTAGTTTCGTACCCGGAACTTGGAACTTCCGAACTTTGTGAGTCTACTATGTATGGTAACAAAAATATTTTAGTTATGTTGGTACGGCCGGTAGCTCTTTAAGGTAAATATTGCGGCATCTTATGCGGTTGTAATAGGAATGATTTTACAACAAAAAGGTGTCTAATTTGATGTGCTGGAGAATGTACATGTCGCGCAACATGTTGTGTGGCAACTTGTATTCTAGTGCGCGAGTTCAAAAATAATAAAAAATTAAAATTTATTTATATCCAAATAAGATCGATCTACTTATTATTCTATCATTATTATCAGCATTGATATTAATGTCAAAACAGTTTTCTATATGGTAATATATTCCTTATTCTTATTACCTATTTTTAAGTAGTAGATAATTATTCCTGTCCATCTAAATATCGCTTGTCTAAAAGTTGCATGTTGTAAAAAGTCTGCTAATTATGTAAATATAGGTTTTCTGTGATCTTTTAATTTTTTTCGCGAAATCCATTTTTTTGTTAATCTAAATAGCCTATACTTATTCCTTTAACATCAGCTATCAGTGAAAATTCCGTCACTATCGGTCTAGCTGTTTCGTAGATTTACCGGAACAAAATAAAATCTATTTTTTTTTTTAATCTTTTATTTTGACATTACAAACATACATCATATATGTTTTTTACAAGCTTTTATTTAGCTTGCACTGTTCGTATGTAAGTTGTCCTTTCAAAAAAGCTTTTTTACAAAAAAAGATAACCGCCTTCAAAAACTACAAAATAAAAAATAACTTTAGTTTTGGAAGTCGGTGGCTTTGGTTTTGTTTTTGTTATGTAGGTAAGTATTGCCACCGACTTCCAAAACTAAAGTTATTTTTTATTTTGTAGTTTTTGAAGGCGGTTATCTTTTTTTGTAAAAAAGCTTTTTATTTTTCACTTTTTAGTGCTGTGTTTGAAATCCTTACAAAAAGCCCTTTCAAACAATACCTCACACGATATATTTAATTTTGGAAAGTGGTAGGAGGGGGGTTGACGTACCCCCTCCCCCTTTTCCTTCAGGCAGTCATTGACTACACGTATAAACAAAGCAATTTCACTTGTTACGATATTGCTGCTGTGATCCTATGAGGAGTTTCATTCCATATCTCCGAAGTTCATCTTCAGATCATGACAATATTTATATGGGACCTAGTGCTTGTGTATTAATGTTTGAAATCCTTACAAAAAGCCCTTTCAAACAATACCTCACACGATATATTTAATTTTGGAAAGTGGTAGGAGGGGGGTTGACGTACCCCCTCCCTTTTTTCTTTCAGCCAGTCATCGACTACACGTATAAACAAAGCAATTTTTCTTGTTACGACGGTTCTGCTGTGATCCTATAAGGAGTACCATTCCATATCTCCGAAGTTCATCATCAGATCATGACAATATTTCTATGGGACCTATTCGGAAGTATACTCTTTCAAACAAAAAAAGAATCATCCAAATCGATTCATAATTGGCTGAGAAATCAGGTAACATACATACAAAAAAAAAAAAAAACATACGCGCCGAATTGAGAACCTCCTCCTTTTTGAAGTCGGTTGAAAATTTGCAAACCATTTTTCTACCATTTGTTGGTATTCGATTGAGCTGAAATTTTGCATACACCTTTAGTTGTGATGACAATACAATGTCCAATACTCAATATTGTAATTTTTTTAAATAAGCTTGTTTTTAAAAATATATATTTTTTTTGTATACCTACATGACATAATAATTAATAATTATGGATGCCTATTTTTTTAAATAATAAGATTCGATTGCTCGGCGCTTGCACTGTGATGTGGACGTACCCTAAGAATTCTTCCGTAAGAACATTTGTTTAGAATTTAAAGGTCGCGGTCCGTTGTTTCATTGGCTGCACATATTAGCATAATGCAGGCTAGGTATACTCGTTTATGTTTTAACGTGAATACATAATTGTACAAACATATGACCTTGTAGATTTTCAAAAAAAATTCAAGGTAATTTTAAAACGAAATAAATGATTGTGTCTTCTTGCTACATCATTCTGTTGAAATTGTAAAATACCAGGTCTTCTGAAAACCAACTTCTAATACGCAATCATTTTTATTTACACATTCATTTATTATGATTTCAATAAGATTGTGCAGTGCTATTCTATAAACATCTCCCTAGGTGGATTTGGGTAAGAATTATTTCAAGCTCACCTTAAACTCCCTGAATCCAGTGAGAAATTTTTAGAATATATAGGCTGTTTTTTTAATTGTAAAATATCATGGCTTTGGGTAACATGGTTTTAAGTCTTCAATCAAGACATGCAAACGATTTTGATAACGTTTCAATAACTTACTGCCGTTTTTATTATTCAGTTGTACCTGTAAAATAAGTAATATACATTTTCTTTTTCACAGGTAAGCACCAACTTCACAAAAGACTCAAAAACCGATAAGAGCTGTAGTGAGTACTGAAAACTGTAACTTTTTGGCGAAGTGCCAGTGACTTCTCATCCGTGATATCACGAGTTTGAAACTAGTTCTTAAATGGATAAAGAGAACGTACATCTTAACAAGTTAATCAAATACAATACACTAAAAATTAAAATAAAAGTCGTTTCTTAGTAATATTTTTTGCCTAGTGTTATTTAGTTTGACGGACAGTATGAGTACCTACCTACTTAATGGCTATGGTGATCAATATGAAGGGTTTTGTTACATCCACGTAGCCGTTTGTGCCACCCTAATATTGTACAATTTAGTTTTTTTTCTGACGTGTAAGTAAAGGCTCAGTAGCGTAAATTAAAAAATTAAAAACATTTGCTCTTTAACTTTTTTCGTTTCAATTTAAACAAGTACCCAATAAAACGTTATTGAAATTGGTGGAGCAATGCTAGTAACTTTAAGGAACGAAGGCAATCGCAATCTCACTCGCACTCTGTCAAAAATACCCCTAATTAACCTATTTCTTTTTTATTGATTGTTGCTAAGATGAGATTGCGACTAGATTTTTAACGTTTTTAATTAGTAGAATAATTTTATTGGCCTTCAGTTCTAAACTTGTAAGAATACAATAAAATACTGTTTATTATTAACACCAAATAATTTACAAATAAGAAATTCAACCTCCAACAAACATAAGTGACAAAAAATCTAATTGTGTCCTCAACCTTACTATAAGGTAAAACCACCAGTTAATAGCACAGGAAATAAAACACCTAAGTATTTGTTTTTGCATTGAATCAAAGTAAATAAATCGTAGAACATCCATCTGGCTTCGTGATACTGATGACTTCATGGCTAAAGTTCCCAGGACACCGTCATTGTAATTACGCCTATAATTATCCTTCTAAGGCTTTATGAAGGGAAAAACAAGAAAAATGATCATTATTTTAATGTTGAAGTGTTATTTACGTCAGTTTAATGTTAATAAGTTTATTATCTGTTTCACGGTCCTAGGTAATTTCTTGTTTTAGTATTTTTATGCAATGATCTTCTTCTGTTTCCTGGTATTTTCAAGGTAGGTCGGCCTTTTATATGATTGTGTTAATTATATTCTTGACATAGAGCATTCGGCTTTAGTTTTTCATTTTGCTTAAACTACCGAAGTCGGTGAGTTTGTTACTTTAAAAGCGCTAATCTTCGGAATTACTACTAGTGTCTTTATAAACGTGATTTTAGTGATAATTTAGTTATACGCTGCCACTGAAGTACTTAATAGTACCTGCAGGAGGTACTTTCAATAATGATACGAACTGCAAAAAGAAATTATTCCTAAAGATTACATTAAAAACACCAATAACTAATTATCTATACGTCTTACCTTATCCAAACCTCAGCAACGCATCTAGGAAGAGATAAAAAAGCCCTTTGCAGACCACACACGCGACCAGGGCTATCAAGAACCTAGATATGGCCGTCTCAACGCGATGGACATTGAACTAAACCCCTAGAATGTGCACTTGACGGCAAATACAAGCTGTAATTACAGAAAACTAGTATTTCTGTTTACCTCGGCCACGATTATCGTGATGTCATCGCATTAACTGTAGTTTGTATTCAGCTGTAGAAAGTTAGAACGAGCTCAATTACGCTGCTTATATTAGATTAGTTATAGTGTATGATGATACAATTTAATTTGTATAGTTAATGATCTTTGTTAAGAAAGTAAGTTCGATAAATCTTATATTTTTTTTAAAACCGTACTTTGGAACATAACGTCAGATTTCAGGAAGTAGCTAATCACGCTTAGTTGATAAAAAGCTTAATTGTTTGAACACGACTCACTTTTTTTCTGTTCTCTATTCAAATTCCTAGAGTAGGTAAACATTTTTTGTAAGAAAAAAAAAATTACGTTTTTGAAATTATAATTAAAATACACCTTGTATAGTGAACCTACGTATTACTTCTATTTAAAAAAAAATATGTACCTACATATCTCTATATTATAAGAAATATATCAGGATTAATAAATTATATAATAAACTAGCTTCTGTTACACATTAAATAAAAATAAAAGTAATCATACCATACTTTGCAGTTAACATCAAGTACCAACTTGCAAATTACTGAGTATTAACATAAAAATGCTATAGAATTACTTATTGAGCTAATCCAGTTGCATTACATACAAAATAATATGATCATTTGTAAGCAAAGCTGGGAAAGACATGTTAATTTATTTTTATTAGCCTGATAGAGAATTTTTCGAACGTCATGGTTCATTTAGCATTGATGGATACTATTTATTACCCTTTTCCCCCTTCCCTCTGTTTAATAATTATTAACGGCGCGTTTGGCGCCGTGGCTTTGCGATTGGCTGCAGCGCTACGTGCCGTTAGTTCGATTGCCGCATGGTACAATTATTTTTAAATAATGATGAAGATTTTTATTGTTAGCTTATACTAGATCATTGACATGGGAGAGATAGCACAGGCTAGTTAGACTAAAAACTTATATAGCCTACAGATAGTTGTTTTGGTTTTGATTATTTGTATAAGTGAGTTTATATATGCACCCAGAATACAGAACAAAATTCAAAATAGAAGCTGTCTTTTTTTTTGTATCTACATCAAATTTTAACACACTGTATACAGAAATAAAATCCCTTCTAACATTACAACACTGACGAGTACATACCTAACATAATTTCTAAAATGACTTCATTCCGTCTTTCAATGTATCCCCTATCATTACTAAGGTGAAAGTCCCAATTCTCGTCACACACGACCTATCTTTTTTTTTGGTCACAGCGTAACAAGGATGCCACGGAACTGGTACTTGTAGTACCTAGCGCTATAAATCATCGTCTTTTAAAGAGACGAGCGTGTGCAGCACTCACGACTATTAGTCGGACTGTAAGTGATGCTATTATTTGTCTGTGGTGTACGTGTAGGTACTTAAGTATTGTTGGCGTGATGATTAAGTATTAGTTGAAGCGGATGTTAAAAAGAATAGGTAACACGCTATGAAAATGACGTCATATTTTTTTTTCTTACAGGTAATTTTTAGTTTTGATCAGCATAATGATTACTGCATGACTCAATGATGGATGGATGGATGTTTGTTACTCTTTCACACTTACATGCCTGAGCGGCATTAGCTAAAATCGGCACACATCTATATTGATCTAGTATAACAATTTATTTGTATTTCGTTTTTGTGTTCCCTTGGGATAATTGAGGACATTAGCTTAATTCTGAGGTCTGATACAGGCGAAGTCGGGGGCAGAAGCTTGTAAATAAAAAGTCTTTGTCGTATTTTTACCATAAAATGTCTTATGAAATAATGCTTAAATTATTTTTAATCGTAATTATTGTAACCACAGCCGGAGCCATGTTGAGATTGCAATTATAATTTGGTAACATTTTTAAATATAATTACGTGCGTCGTCGTTCTCATTCGCGTTATTATAAAAATTACGAGTTTTTCCCACGTTGAACACAATGTCAACTTACTTTTTGCTGACATAATAATGATTAATATTTTACTCGTTTACAATTTTATGACCACGTTAACTGCATTTTGAATTCATTGGCATTTTAATAAATGAACAAAGTTATGATCAGTTTTTTATTGCATTGTTAGGCTTACAGTAAACATCCCTTGAAAGTATTTGTAGACCATTTTTCAAAATAGTCTTTCAAGCAATGTTCACATATTTTCCATCTTCTTTTTCGTTAGTACTGCGACGCTTAGTACGACAATTATTTACACCATGTAACATACCACATGACACAATCACGCAATTAGCGATACCTCCCTCACAAAACAACATTTATGACAGAAACATGATTACAACAACACAAAAAGAATAATTCTCTGACGAATAACGCTTATTATACGTCTCCACGAGTCCGTGACGTCATCGGGACGTGTTGATTGCACCTCATTACTGTGTCCCGTGTCGTCTGTAATTGAATACACGAGGACGACAATGTGAGCACTCACCCTATCCCTTAAGAGTGATTACAGAGATTAGATTTAATTTTTGTTTTGTTTAAGGCACAGCAATACGAATTTTAATCGTTGCGGATAATAATCGACAATCTTTAAACAATACCAATATAATTATATTAAAGTCCGGGCACAGCGAAAAGAAATCGTAATTTTTAACCGACTTCAAAAAGGGAGGAGGTTATCAATTCAGTTCTATTTTGTTTATTTACTAATGTTCTCACGGTTATAACGGGAGTTTTTTCTAAAATAAATTAGCTTTTAGCTACTCCCTATAACATCAGCTATCTGCCAATAAAAGTGCCATCAAAATCGGTCCAACCGTTTCCGTGATAAGTTGGAACAAACAAACAGACAAAAATTAAAAATTTAAGTTTTTTCGTACATTACAAACTGACACTTCAATTTTATTTATCTGTATAGATATAAGTGGTCGCTTGCGATTTTAATTCGCATTTTAAAAATCGCAACGTTTAAAATTCGTAGACCGCGCTTAGCTTAATGATATTAATGGGTACAAATGGATTTGGAGACAATTTCCTGGTACTGTAAAAACATGTACAGCCATTATCATTTTCTGTTACCCGTATACATCCAAGAGAGGCGTTAAATTCCCCCATAAAGAAATAAAACAAAACACATAATAATATATGTATCTATACGTAATATATACGGGTCAAATTAACCTTCTTGAAGTAGGTTAACAAATTACCCACTTATCTTCGCGCCAACTCGTAAAATCGACTGAGGGTGAATTGGGTCAGTGTTATGGTGTGGTATAGTAGGCTTCGGACTGACGACCATAGGCACAGTCAACAAAAAAGATAGGTACCTATCCAGGATCGTCAGATATGGTGGAAGTTTTCTTAGAAATCGATGGATGTCTTCGATTGAAACTTAACTTAATTAATGAACTGTTTATTATCTACTGTTTAAATTAAATTACATTTGAAATCATCTATCGGTTTCTAAGAAAACTTCAACAATATCTGCCGAACCTGCATACCTACCTATCTATTTTGTAGGCAATGCGGCCAGTCTTCTACATTTCCAGTGGACGGCGATACGGATGAATTTTTTGATGCCATTTAGTTTTAGTTTCTATTTTAATTTTCTTATTCAGGTTGTTTTTTTTTTAAATATTTTTGTTATTAATCTTGTAAATAATGCAAATATTAATTTTAAAATAAATGAAATTTATTTTGTTGACTACCTAGTACCTACTCTACTTATTTTAACAAGCGGAATGGTTCCCTAAACGCTACGATAAGTCGATGTAAAACTGTAAGGTGTAAATAAGGACACATCACAGAGCCGCTACCTACGCATACTGCCCATTCAATTAAGTAACATTGAGAAAAAATATTACTGGAAAATTACTGTTTTGGTGTGAAAAATCACTGTTAATTGTAGCACGTCGCAATATATGCGAACGCAAAATTTGTGCTTGTACCCTGTATGTACTTAACAGTATAAAGGTCTTGGGGATATTTAAAGTTTGGTTAAAAAAGAATACTTATTTTCGTAAAAAAAAGTTGTAACTTCGACCTTATCTCTGTAACCAAAAGGTTTCAGAACAAAAAAATATAAACATGTAACTTTCGGCTTCGTTAAAGCGTCTTTTTACACACACCCGAAATATTATTTTTCTTTGCCATACTTTGTTGAAAAGTTTTAACATTCATTGCCCTTGGTTGCGGGACGTCTTAACAGGATACGGTGGCCCCGGAACTTATAGGGCAACAGAAGGAACAGGGTGGTTTTTTAGTCAGTAAAAGTCTGACAGTCCCTTCCGCCCCACCCAGGGCGGACGGAATCATTTGATGATTTTTACCACCTTAAAAAAAAAAGCACGAAAAATCTTTAGATACTTATATTGTAAAACATAACTCAATTTATCTCTTTACCTACTTAAATCTTTACTTTTCAAAGGGACAACCCGCTGCCCCAAATAAATTATCTTATGACATCAAACCCCACAAACCTTTTGTATATTCATTACATTGAAATTCGTATTCCGATATTTTTACGACTGGGCCCTTTGGTTGCAAAAAAAACCAACATGGTCTCATCAAAGCAGACTTTGGAAATGTTCCTCTAATCAGAATCCATTAATGCTGTTCCAGAGTTCGACTGAATGTGTTAAGGAGATTATACATGAGACGGGATGACGCTGCGATTTGCTATTCGAACATTTTATTTAGTAACGGATAAACGAAAAAAAGAAATCTATAGTATAATACACACCACGAAATATGAGATTTGACAAGCGTCATTAATGAAAAAAATCTAGTTGTAAAATTAAATGATAGTCGGATTCAACATGAACAGTGCCTATAGGTGGTTTAATATCACGCTACGACCCTTGCGAATGGAGCAGTTACCGAAGACGTAATTTAACGCGGGTGGAATAAAACCAAGCAGACAAAGTCGTGGGCAGAAGCTAGTATCAAATAACGGGTTGAATCGGGACGACACTCTAAAAGGGATTTTTGGAAACAAACTATTTCATTATATCGTTCAAATCCCTTTTTGGGTTTTTCCGATTTTTCCCTACATCCCTATTCACCCCATTTTACGATTACCAACCTGGATTTTTTTTACTCTATTTCGGGATATAGCTGCTCATACCTTCGGTTTACATTCATATATAAACCCAGTCTAAATCCAGAGCTGCTCCTGTCTAAATTAGAAGGAACAGGCATACGAGGAAATGCGCTTCTTTGGTTTCAAAGCTACTTATCAAATCGCCACCAACTAGTAAAAGCAGGTGATTACTCTAGCGGGCTACTGCCAATAAACTTCGGTATTCCTCAGGGCAGTACTCTCGGTCCGACTCTTTTCATTCTCTACATGAACGACATACTTAACGCACCACTCCACGACGCTGAAATTATTTCTTATGCAGACGACACGGCAATCCTATTCCATGCTAGATCTTGGGAACAGGTATATCGTCTTGCAGAAATCGGTCTGCTTACAATCTCCGATACTCTCAGTAGGAACCTACTTACCCTTAACCTGAAAAAAACAAAGCTCATCACCTTCTTTAAAACCTCAGCTTCCAGTCCTCCTCGCCACCTAACACTCAAGTTCCACACATGCTGCAACGATCACCTCCCACCACTCACAAATTGTACATGTACACCTATAGACCGCATTTCCTCCTTCAGATATCTAGGTATAACAATAGACGAAAATTTATCATTTAAACCTCACATTCACTTGCTTGCGGGTCGTGTCAGGAAACTCATTTATGTCATGAAAAGACTACGAGACTGCACACCGATTCAAATTCTCCGAACAATATACCTGGGTCTCTGTCAATCGGTACTCCAGTATGGAATATCCGTCTGGGGCGGAGCTGGAAAAAGCTCTCTCATCGAAATCGAACGAGCTCAAAG
Organism: Hoplodrina blanda; assembly: GCA_949316365.1. Classification (NCBI taxonomy): domain Eukaryota; kingdom Metazoa; phylum Arthropoda; class Insecta; order Lepidoptera; family Noctuidae; genus Hoplodrina; species Hoplodrina blanda. The sequence goes on from OX438581.1 coordinate 15,116,901, forward strand.
AGCCGTCATAAAAGTGATGCTCAAAAAACCTTTTAGGTTCCCGACAGATCTGCTATTCGATGAGTTTCCAGTCCTCCGAGTACGTCAGTTATATTTTCTCAGTGCCACTCTTCATGTACACAAAACCATAAAAAACAGAGCTGACTACCAAAACCTACTCTCAAAACGTATTCTACATGTCCCTATTCCTATTGCAAACAGTCTTCTCGCCAGACGCTGCCCCTCGTACCTACACACACATATATACAATAAAACAAGTAAGTACTGTGATATCAAAGATCTTACCTACCATTCATGTAAAAGAATCACTAAAAGTTGGCTTCTCTCCCTGTCATACAAAGAAACCGAGGAACTACTAAATTAAATATATATATATATTAAACTCCTCACACATAAGTTCACACTCACAACAATCACAGCCTCACTAGCACACTCTAATACCATTTCACCATCACACTCACTCACACCTCATCTTATCATTACTCACACACCACACCACACTCTCACACCACACTACATGTACACACTACAACACATTGTTTATAAAATTTTGTTTTTATTTTGTGTCATTACAAAATTTATTTTTTACTTTTTCACTTATTATTATATAAATTTTACTACTCTGTCCATATGTTCTCAAATGTCTTGGGTTTTTATTTTTTCATGTTAACGCAACTCTGGCCCCCAAGATACAGGCGCCGCCTAGTTTGGGGACCACCGTAAAATTTACTCATGATTATAAATATATAGTTGCAAAACTAAAATAGCATACATTATGTTAAGTTATAATAAGATATCTTATATTTTGTTTTGTGACTATGGACCAATAAATTTATTCTAATTTATTCTTATTCTTAGTTTCCCGATTAAATTACTAAATACTTGACATATTGCTAGTCCAATGGCGCTTAGAAAGTCAGTCATGTATACAGATTTACTTTGTTGCCACATATAATTGGATTAATCCTGTTGTACTATTACAAAGTTTGTGACGAGAAATGGATGGATGTTTGCTACTCGTTCACGTGTAAACGGCTGACCGGAATTTGATGTAATTTGACACACATACCTATTCATGTAGATATTAATCTAGCTTAACAAAAAGGATAATTTTTCTCCCGTTTTTGTGTCCTTACGTACATAACAGCACGCCTGTTATCCCTGAAGTGTTAGGCAGAGGTGTACCCATTAGTTAACCCACATGTCGCCAGATATATTTAAGTCCCATGTAATAGAGGGCCTGCCTGTTGCCATCAACCGGGCACAAACCCAGATTCCAAGACTGCTACTGGGAAATTCCTGATGGAAAACCCAATAACACTTTGCCCGACCTGGGAATCGAACCCAAGACCTCATGCTAAGCAGTCGCACTTTGCGACCAACAACGAGGCAGTCAGAACTTTCTATGTCGAAAAAGAATCACACCTTATACTTATAGTTTACTATTGATACACTGCCTGTCAGGGCTCGCTGCCTATTGAATTGAATTATTAACATGTTTCGATCTACTTTATTCAACGACAACGGACATTTTATTGGTACCTACACAGATAAATAAACTTCTTTTGTTTTATGCCAATTGGGTACTTGACACAATCAATTGACTGATAGTTTAATAAGCTGTTAAGACGCGATTCACTCATAGATTTTGTATGGCAATAATATTGATTGAATTTAAATAAACTATGACGTCACTTTTTTGCCAACTCAATTGATCAACTATTTATTTTCGGTTAATTGAAGTTTAATCGAGTTTTCAGGCCTAAAATGATGTTTTTTTTATCTGCTTAGAACCCAATTATCACGCTCTGAGATTAAACCCAGGTTTCTTAAATTAATTCATCCCACCAATCAGCGACTGAGCGCTGAATTAGTTTAATTGTATAGCGCTTATGAGCGCTTTACAATTTGTCACATGAATACTTTCTTTCGAAAAACCGTGGGTTATTTATTTAACTTCTAGAACGATCATTAAAGACAAAAAAACGCTGCGACTTCACTACAATCTAGTGACCCCCTTAACACCAACCAAAAATCAAATGTCAAACCGTAAATTTATTTAAAAAAAAATATCCTTATTGTAATTTATTGTATGCGAAATAAGTTTGAAGGCAAAAAGTCGCTGCGGCTGGCCGCAATTTGCAAACATTATGCATCACCCCGCACCGATTTACGAGGCAACGCCATCTTTATTTTGTTACTTTTTTCAACCCATTGTGTTACCTAATAAGCTGGATAAAGGGGGATTAATAAGACCCCATTTAGTTTGCACAATGAGATCTTAAAAAATATATCCTTTAGGCTTTGGTGTTCGTCTTGGAGTTAACCCTTTAATTCTCTGACCAACGCCTACTTAAGTTCAAAGCTTCGTCATAATACTTTGATGAAATTCTTGTAAACAAGAAGGACTTTGAATAACGTATTTTATTCCTTTGTTAACAGTGTTTTATTTACTTTGTGCGAATATTTCAATTGTCAAACTGTCTAATAAATATGGAGGTTTGACAGCTTTTGTATCTTAAATTATGTTAAAAGCTGTCATTTATTTTTCAGAAAAATTGACTATTGAAAAATCAGACCTTAATCGGTATTTTGAGGTTCAGTGAAAGAATACCTCGTGAGGAAACCTGGACTTATATTTATCTAAGTTTGACCACCACCTTGAGCAAACCTGGTAATCAATGCTCATGCCTTCTCTGTATGAAAAGAGGCGTTTGCCCAGTGGGAAAAATAATAGGCTAGTATCATGTTGATGTCATAAGTATAAAATAAGTATCTAGTGCAGTCAAGGACACTATACACATTAGCGGGTCAACCTATTCGGTTCGGCATCCTAAATACCACCTACGTTGTATTCAAAAAGGCCGAACGTTGGCTCAGTGGGTGAGCGATTGACTGCTGCGCTGCGTATCGCGGGTTAAATTCCCGCACGGAGCAAATATTGATTATTAAAAATCCTAACTAATATTATAAATGCGAAAGTAACTCTGTCTGTCTGTCTTTCTGTCTGTCTGTCTTTTCTTCACGCCTAAACTACTGAACCGATTTGTGTGAAATTTGGTACAGGGTAAGTGTGAACCCCAACAAAGGACATGGGCTACTTTTTATTCGACTTCGACTTCGTCTGCGTCCGCGATAACCGACATATACGCGGACGAAGTCGCGGGCAAAAGCTAGTATAATATAAAATTAAGTGTAGCAAATATTGATTATAAAAAATATAATATAAAATTAAGTACTTATAGCCTATAGATAGTTGTTCGAGTTCTAGCGGTGTGGAGCAATGTTATCTTAAAAAATCGGTCCTTATTCTTTCATTATTGCACTCTGAGACTACTCGTTTCTATTAAACTTATTAACCCTTCTAAGCTAAGCTTCTAATAAGATTAGATTACACTTCAAGAGTGCTAAAGGTGAAATCCTGAACTCATAACCTTTCACTTGTTTATCCGACCCTGGTACTTAGTAATACATAATCCGGCCCTGGCTCTCTTAAACCAACGACTTATAACACGCAATGGTACCAACCAACAAGAATAAAACCTAGATGATACTACCCTCATGTCAAAGAACAATGCCAATTTACGACCCGTCTATATCTCCCTATCCAATTCTTGTCCAAATTATATGAAGGCTCATAAACTAAATGGACTAGCACTCGCGTCCAGGTCTTATTTTTATTACCTATAAACCTAAAACGTTTGACATCATTTGACAGGACGCTTTTAGGGCACTTACTTAGGTTACATTACAAAAATGGCCACGTATATTGGTATTGCTCTCAGAAGAGAGCGTGTATTGTTGTATTACGCTCAGCAGTGCTCCATCCATTCCCCGCAGTCCTTGCCGCAGTGTCTCAAGACGATTTTTGACCAGGGGTCCTACCATGAACTCTTATCGCGATCCAAAAACTGAATTGTTCTTTAAATACGTCAATATAACGCATCAATTTATGTCATTATATTGACGTATTTTCTCTTATCGCGATCCAAAAACTGAACTGCTGCCCTACCATGAACTCTTATCGCGATCCAAAAACTGAATTGTTCTTCAAATAAGTCAATATAACGCATCAATTTATGTCATTTATTGACGTATTTTCTCTTATCGCGATCCAAAAACTGAACTGTTCTTCAAATACGTCAATATAACGCATAAATTGATGCGTTATATTGACTTATTTGAAGAACAATTCAGTTTTTGGATCGCGATAAGAGTTCATGGTAGGGCAGCTGTTCTTCAAATACGTCAAGATAACGCACGCCAGTGATGTCATACGACACTAAAACGTATGGCGTCTAACTATGGGCCTCATAAGGAAGCTTAAAGGCGCTTGGACAGCAATGGAGAGGGCTATGCTTCGGAACTCTGCGAGATCGAATCAGAAATGAAGTCCGCAGAAGAATTAAGGTAACTGACATAACTCTCAGAGTTGCGATACTCAAGTGGTAATGGGCAGAGCACTTATCTTAACTGTTCTACTATTATAAATGGGAAAGTTTGGATTGCTGGATGTTTGTAAACTCAATCACGCGGGAACGGCTAAACGGATCTGGATGAAATTTTAGATAGTTTATGGTCTGGAATAGCTTAAAGGCATTTTTTTATCCCAGAAAAATGTAGGTACGGTTCATTTTTTCGCGGACGTCATCGCAGTCAGAAGCTAGTAATTTAATAAATGCATTTTTGAACAGCTTCATTTTTTTGACTGCCTCGTTGGTCTAGTGGTCGCAAAGCGCGACTGCTGTGCATGAGATCTTGGGTTCGATTCCCAGGTCGGGCAGTTTTATTGGGTTTTCCATTAGGAATTTCTCAGTAGCAGCTTTAAAGTCTGGATTTGTGCCCGGTCGATGGCAATAGGCTCGCCCCCTATTACATGGGACTTAAACATAACTGGCGGAATGTGGGTGTACTAAAGGAAACACCTCTGCCTAACCCTTCGTTGATTACAGGCGTGATGTTATGTTATTTTTTAACAGTAAAGATTTGGTCATATGACCTTACGAGTCAGCACTAGAATTACCGAATTAGGTACTTATATCCGTTTCTCTTGGGTACACACACGACCCTGGCTATAAACCTTATAGGTATTATTAGTATTTCGACACAAACAAACATTTATTATAGTGACGTTTTCCGCCACTACCCGGTGTTTTAAAGGCTTCACACATCAGTGAGTACAGATCTTTATATGACCTTTAAATTACCGTCATTATGACTCAATGTGTATTTTTGTTTGTCTGCATTTACGTTTTATAAGGATATTTTTTAAGAAGGAAAGAATCAAAATAATTCCAGTCTCTTATTGTTCCACTGCAGGGCAAAGGCTTCTTATCATACAGAGGCACGAGCATTGATCACCACGCTTGCTCAAGGCGGATTTGTGATTTCAGACTCGTACTAATTATAAGTTCAGGTTTCCTCACAACGTTTTCTTACCGAATTTGGGCTTGGGTGCAATTCCCAGGTCGGACAAAGTGTTATTGTGTTTTTCCATTAGGAATTTCTTAGTAGCAGCTTCGAGGTCTGGATTTTGTGCCCGGTTGATGGCAATAGACGGCGAAATGTGGGTATTCCTCTGCCTAACCCTTCGGGGATTACAGGCGTGATATTATGTGTTATATTTTCCTACCGATGCCAGTGATGACCAAGATAAACTTAAAAAGTAGGTATGAGTTTATAAAAGTCACATTGGTACTTGCCCTGTTTGCAGAGGCAAGACTTAAACACTGAGCCATCACGACATGGCGTTTTGTAAATAAGAATATTATTTTATACAATCGCAAAGAATCAGTCTATCAAAGAATAGGAAACCACTAAACACACAAATAAGTAATAAGACAAAATCGCAAACAATCTCACAAACGAGCAATAAAATATTAAACAAAATTTTCCAATAATAAACTCTTGAGACTTAAATCGAAATTGTCGGAGCAAGGGCACCTCTAAATCCGTTCTTTGCCCTTCGATATTAAAAAGAATGCGTCGTAAACTCGAATCGAATGGACCAAAATATTCGTGTTGACCCATAAACGCAATAATGGGATTCGTTCCCACGATTTTTAATTATTAAGAGAACGTTACACTACTCCACATTGTTATGTGGGAGGAACTGCCCATAAATTCCGGTCCGATAATTGTACCGATCCCTATTTGTAACCGATTAGTCGAATTTCTAAATCGATGTATCGATTTGGTGATACGAATCAGTGAGGCGTGGCGGACGTTTGAATCCGAATGATTGGAATGAATTGGGGGAATGTTCTTTATTTGAATTTCAAAATATTTTCTATAACTGACATTCTAGGGATGTGTTTTGTATAGGTACCGAATATCAGATACCAGGGGAGAATTCTAGTAACTTTTATAAACGACTACAATACGAGACTAAAATGCAAACATTTTAGTCTTAGTCTCAATCTGTCTAAAATGCCTCTAATTAATTTCGTTTCTGTCATTGATTGTAGCTGAGATGAGATTGCGAATAGATTTTCCACCTTTTTAATTAGTATAAATAGAGACTAGAGACTAGACTAGAGACATAGACTTTCAGGTACTCTAATAGACCATCACCCAAGTGATGGAAACACTGACCAACACCATAAATATTGTCTTTTATACGCCATTGTTCAATGTTTCCTGCAACATTCAAAGGATCGCATTATTACCTAGCAACAGTCGTGTACCTTAGTGCTTATTTAAGTTGCTAAACAAACATGAACCTTGTTGACACAAATATTCACTGTTCTCACGAACATTCAGCAACTAAGTGCCTACTTTAACAATTCCTTATGTTATTTTACACATTGTCGGAACTGTCTGGGTGTAATACTTTCTTTTCTACAATTTTGTTGACAATGTGCCAACGTGACAGTTATAGTTTAACCTAATTCCCTCAATTAACTGTTACAATACAGAACTGACTGTTGGTCTCATGGTCGTACGACTCCTGGGCTGGATTCCCAGGTCGAGCAATATGTTATTGGGTTTTTATTTCTATTTAGGTTTTAAGGTTTCTCATTAGCACCCCGGAGTTTGCAAGTTGGTAGTGTGTAGCACCCCTGGAAAGCAGGTAAAGCCGTTGGTCTCGGCTGTCATTCGCAGATCTTTGACAGTCGTTACTTATAGTCCCAAAGTTTGACAACCAGCCTTACCAAGAGGTATCTTGTTACACAGTAACTGGGTTGTAGAGGTCAGATAGTCAGACGCTTCATATAAAACCCAACATAGTTGGTAAAAGACTAGGTAGATAATTAACTGAATTGTGGATCCAAGATAGTTGAATTGTTTCTCCGGGACTCGTCGAGCTTAATTGCCTCGGTTCTTTTTTTGTAGTCGCCACTGTTGATTCTGGCTTTCAGGAGTTGCAATAGTTGGGAAAAGTGTGGCGGGTTTATTTAAAAGATACCGCGGCCCTGGAACACATAGAGCATTAATTTAGGAGTAGGTAACACGGATGCATTTTAGTCAGTAAGAGTCTGACACTTCCTTTCGCTCTGCCCAGAGCTGAGGGAGTCATTTGATGAATTTCCATCCATAAATCCTTAAGGCATGCGCAATGGTTGCATACCCAATTGACTTTTGTTTTAAAGTTACCTATTGAACTCATGTGTACTTACACGAAATTGTACTTTATATTGAGAAGTTTGAAGGACTATTTCAGCCTTTTTACTTTTCGATCCCAATTCCTTTCAAACTCCTTGAAAACGGTTTACTTTCTGAAGTTGAACGTTTCGCTTCGTTAAGACAACATTTTAAAAACAATTAGCATATTGTTTAAGAGTATTTAATCCCATTTAAAGTATGTACTGACACTTCTGCCTTTTAATTCAATTAATTAAATATGCTGTGAGACACAATTAACTTTAAATATACACATTCATTGTTTTTACATATGGAAGCAACAAAATTTTGTAACCAGGATTTTATAAATAAACATATTAGAAAAGAGTGTCCTTAGAGTTTCTGACATAGAAGACTTCCTACGTTCTAGAACAGGCAACTTCAACAGCAGCAAGCAGCATCAACTTTCTGACTAACTGATCGACTACTTGACAGTTCAAAAGTGCCTGTAAATAAGTAGTTTAATTAAAATGAATGCTTTAAGCGACTTTGACTATTAAAAACCATTAAGTGGGAATTTTCAGAAACACTATTAATGTTCAAAGCTATTTAGCTTTCTTTTTCTATTTTGCTTTTTTTATCAGTATTAAATTACTAGTATTAATTTTCGATTCTCAAAAGCTATACATAGAAATGTAAACAAACAGATGCAAAACACTACTTATTTGATAAAACTATATTTATTCACAAATAACTGCATCGCATTGATATCCGAACAAAACCATCCTAAATAATAGGGCTGCAAACAATACCAAACAATCGAAACCGAATAATGAATATCGAATCAAATATCTCGATCATCGAACAATACTCGGTACCGATCCCAGGTCGCATTTGGGCGCATTTAGCATTCCATAATGAAAAGACCCAATCAGGCATCGGAAGCATGATCCTAGGTAATTGGGTACCAGTTTTGGTTTGCATCAATATTGAGACTATTGTTCCATCTTGAATCTGACGACAATAACAGAACAGAATTTGGATCTACAGAATTATAACGATCAGTAACTTTTAAGGTATCGGACAAAGGAGAAAGGTCAATGGGGGAGCATTGAAAAAATTCCTTTGCTACAAAATTGTCCTTTACAAAATTAGGTTGAAAGATTTTTATGTTTTTCATAGAATCTAGCCATACTTCAAACTCAAATGCCTTGTTACCGTTTTCTTGGAAACACGTTTCTTTGTTGTCTGAGTCACGAAGTAATAAAGAAAATTATTTACTTTCAGTATAAATATAACTAATTAAATAAACAATACCTACTGAAAATAATATGGCTTGACTCAAATAATATACCTAGCAGAAAAATCATGATTATGCTTTCAAGTTTAAAACTTAAGTTTTTTTTTTTTAGTTAAATTCACTTTAACAAAAAAACACACGTCTTTTGTATGGGAACCCCCTTTAGTATTTTATTTTGATTATTTGTTGTTAAAGCGGCTATAGACACACTTCAAAAATTTCAAGTGTCTGCCTATTACGATTAGGAGATACAGCTCTGTGACAGACGGACGGAAGCGGAGTCTTAGAAATAGGGTCCCTTTGGGTACGAAACCCTAGAATTCAAACACAAGTCTATAAAATGTTATCGAAAAGCACAATACAAGTATCCGTATCACGCTTGTATATTACCACATCCCTACGCTTAATTTTGACGTCGTCTGCGTCCAATGAGCGAACAAAACTCCTATTGTCCAGTTAATAGCCCATCGATCTGTTAAGTCAACTATGACCGACTTTGTGGATATTAACAACGACCAGCGGCCGTATTATAAAGTACTAGCTTTTGCCCGCGACTTCGTCCGCGTAATGTCGGTTATCGCGGACACAGACGAAGTCGAAGTCGAATAAAAAGTAGCCTATGTCCTTTGTTGGGGTTCACACTTACCCTGTACCAAATTTCACACAAATCGGTTCAGTAGTTTAGGCGTGAAGAAAAGACAGACAGACAGACAGACAGAAAGACGGAAGACAGACAGAGTTACTTTCGCATTTATAATATTAGTTAGGACTAGTTGTATTCTGAGGTTTCACCCGCGTTAAATTACGTCTTTGGTTACTGCTTCGCCTCTGTGGGTGATAGCGTGATGTTATACAGCCTATACTATTCCTTATGAATCCGGTTTTCATAAACAAAAATTTTTTATTCAATCCGTAGTTCTAGAGACTAGTTATGTACCTATCTTTAAACATATTTTAAGTTTTAACCATCAATTCCTAATTTGTAATACTTTTTACGTATTGTGATAAGCAGTTTTAATGTAAGGCACATTGCATTCATGTGTAATTTTGTATGAATCTGTATGGAAATATTGTAAAACATTGATTTTAAAGAAATATATATATATTTCTCCATACGAAACTACCTTTTGGAAGGGGCAACTAAATTAAATTATTTTATTTTCTTGCATAATGTCGTTCAAAGGTGTATTTTAATGGCCTAATAATTTATATTTTGACTTTACGCTCAACGTCAGCTGTATGAAAAAGTCAACAGTCCGAAACACGGATTACTCCAATGCTGCAACAACAGTCGCCCACCAAACGCATAAATTGAAAGAGCCCTTATACTAATATCGGTGTCATGTGTCATGTGTGTCATTATACTTCTTCGCATAATCATTTCGACATTATTTATCTGTTAAGCTGACGCCAGTTAGTAAGCGTTAATAAACTACGTTAATTCTGATTTATGGAATCATCACCGCATATTAATGTGCTGATAAATTATGTTAACATCTGATTAAGCTTCAAATTTGCATTTGCCATAAAAATAATAATAACGGAATTATATTAGCCTATTATTTGCCCACTGCAAGGCAAAGACTCTTTCTCATACAGAGAAGGAAAGCATTAATCACCATACTTGCTCAAGGCGGATTGGCGATTTCAGCATTACATTTATTATAAGTTCAGGCTTCCTCACGATGTTTTCCTTCATCAATGTCTGAGGATAGGAGCCATGAAAATACACAAAGTCACTGTTAAACCGTGCAAATACCAGTTCTCTGATGTCACAACCTCCTCATTCAACCAGCCAGAGTGCTCCGGTAATGTTTATTCAAATAGACCTTTAAGCCAATTTCCAAAAAAACTTCCCCATAAAAGTTCCACTGAAGGGGTGTATCTACCTACTGTCTATACATTACTTTTAAACCACCATACAGAAAGAATAAGAAGGTTCAAGCTTAATTGGAACAATCCCAAGTACCTCCCTTACCTAGATCCTACCCTCTACTTTAATCGCTTTGACCAATAACAAAACAGTTTAGGTAGTTTTTCTTTTGCAAGATAATACACCTATTAAATTGTTTGGGCTCTGAATTCTGGTAGGTACATTTACGAGTACTTTAGATTCATTTAAAATCATACGCATATTATGCCTTTTCCAAATGATTTTTTCCAATAATAAACATAATAATAAACCCCATAGTATATTGAACCTTAAAACATTCCTAGCAAATAATAAACATCAGTGTTGCCACAACAAAAAACAGCACAGCATTGTTTCTGGAAACACCATAAAGTAATCAAAGAACGACTTTTACGGCCGCCATTTTGACAGCATGGCGCGGGCTGTCAGACATTTTGTTACATAAACTACGTAAATTATTTTTTGAAAATGTAACTAAAACAGATAACTTGTGATTTTCTTTAACGATGTATATTTTGTAATGGTTTAGTTGAACTGTTGCTATTTTTCATTCCCTTTGGTGTATTATTGTGAACTAGCTTGTGCCGGCGACTTCGTCCGCGTGGTTTACGTGGTTACTGCTCCACTCTCATAGGTCGTAGCGTGATGCTATAGCCTATAGTATTCCTTATGATTTCTGGCTATCATATTATACAATAGTATTTTTTACAGATTTAGACGCGTTTAGACAAACAAACAAACAAAAAACTCGTCAGCTTTATTATTAGAGTACCTATAGATTTTAACTAGACCAATAAAAGTTCAACTTTTTTATTCATTAATGAAACAAGTAATCTTGATACCTACTTTAAATATTTATTTTTCATAATTATCTTTCTTTTCTATTTTCAAACTTGTTCTTTGGAAAAACCGACTGACGTAAAATTGAAAATAAACCTAAAGTTCTTAAAATTAATGTCGCTTTTAAATTACATCATAGTTGAAAAATAAGCACAATTACAATACTACAAATAATAGGTACCTACACTCGAATCGACTGAGTCACTATCGTATTATTTTCTTTGTTAAAATTCTTGGACGTGGCTCAAAACATCGATCTCATTTGGACGTCATTTAAAAATAAGACCGTTACATAAAATGCTTTAAAATCTTTCACAATAGAAAATGCTGATGAGGAAGTTTAGTAGATGATCTTTGTTCTTTGTGTAAGAATCCTTATTTTAATCGTCAAATCCTTTTAAATGTCCTTGGTAGGATTTAGAAGTAGATAAAATTCCAGGCTTTACTGACATTCACTTAAGTATCAAGACTAATATAAGAGTAGACCCCGATTTTTTTAAAGAAAATGAATGTGACAGATTTTCAAGTGCTCGTAAGTTATAATATTGTGATTGATTGTCGATAATACGAGTAAGTTAGTTTAGATCATAAAAAGGCATTTTGCATATAATTTACAAGAAAAAATAACAATATCGAATACTATTAACCATTCCAAATGGAGAAAGATTATGGAGATAAATGTGCAAGGAATTAAATAAAAATAATGTCTTATAATAATTTGTACAACATATCAATTAAATAATAACATAAATGCGAAGACAATAATGTACCTACCTAAAATAAAAATCACATGAATGTACAGTCAGCATCAAAAGTCGATGATCACATTCAGATTTTCAAAATCACTGTACACTATATCACCCATAAATCGCTCAACAAGATAGGGCGCCAGTATTGAATGAACATCATTAAAGTTCAAAATTAACTGAACACTACTCGTCAAAGGTCACTAAACACCATTTTGTCAAAAATTGCTGATCGTTATAATATCCGAAAACATCATAACATTCAGATTTACAAAAGTCACTGAACAATATAAAAAACTTGTTTTGGTTATCTAAAGACGACCCACTGACCATCTAGTGTAATCACGGCAACGTCAAAAAATAACTTAACATCATAAATAACAAAAGTCACTGAACAATGTAAAATGCTTGTTTTGGTTATCTAAAAACGACCCACTGACCATCTAGTGTAATCACGGCAACGTCCAAAAATAACTTAACATCATAAATAACAAAAGTCACTGAACAATATAAAATGCTTGTTTTAGTTATCTAGTGAAATCACGGCAACGTCCAAAAATAACTTAACATCATAAATAACAAAAGTTACTGAACATTACTTTGTTTCGGATACGTAGCGTGTAAACTTATACTATCAAAAGTAGCTGAACTGCAAACTAAAAAAGTGCTCGTTACTATCTTCAGAGTTATAAATCCAATCTTGTCCTATCCAAACTCAATCATGTAAAAAAAATTAAATGGATGTGAATTTCGAATTTAACTTTGAAAAATAATTTTGTTTTTTTTTTTTCATAGTATCAATGAGAAATATTAGAAGTGGGTGTTCAAGCGGCAAGCCCATTTTTAAGCCTATTTTTCAAAATAAGCACGATTATAAAGATAAGCATATTCCGCTTAAAAATTCTTCCGTCGACGTCATCTAAGTTTTATATATTACGATTGAATAGTAACCTTATTTGTATAGCTATAAGACTCACTATCAAAAATCACGCAGATTCTGTTCAAATTCATACCGTCGACTTAGTTTATGATTTTTATGATTGTACGATTGAATTAGAACCTAATCTGTATACATATAAGACTCATTTTCAAAATTCACACAAGTTCCGTTTTAATTCAATTCTTTAGAAAACATAGTTGTGGGTATTTGAAAAACTGTTTACCCTTGAATGTAAAAATAATTTTAATTTCTACTTAATTATCACTTTGTATCGGATGTAGACCATTGCGGTTGCAATTATTTATCATCTACATATAAATATTGTATCAGTTATCAATTGCGCTTAAGTGACAAATAAACATTATAATGCCATTTAATGTTCATATTACTGCACATGAACGTCACAGAATAGTGATATTGCGAGAAGAAGGACTTTCTGTTGCCGATATAGCTAGAGAAATGGGAGTTGCTGTAAGTTATTTTATTTTATGTATTTTGAGAATTTGAGATTATACAGTATGTAACAATGAAAAGGTGTTTTTAATATACTATGAATAATATGAGATTATCACATACATCCAAATTGTTGTGTTCCAAATTTTATCCAAACGTATTCAGTAGTTTTATCGTGATGAATAACAAACAAAACTTTGACATTTATAATATTAGTAAGAAAGGATTAATACCAAGACTTATAACAAACACACGTATTCGTCACACGAATGTTTGTCCTTAGTGGGAATCTAACAGGGTAGAATCAAAATCGGACGCATAGCATAGGGTCACTTCCGATCAATAAGGTGTTCTAATGCAGGTTTTTTTTTATTTCTGTAGCGTAATACCGTGTACTTGTGGATAAGGCGATGGGATAATGAAGGAAACGTTGATGAAATTAAGAAGACCGGTAGACCAAGAAGAACTTCAAGACCACAGGACGTAAATATCATTCGTCAATTCAGAGAGTCTCCGTTCCTTCAAACCAGAAATGTAGCTATAGCTTACAATATTTCTTTAAGTACCGTTCGTCGACGTCTCCACGAAGCTGGTATACATTGCCGAAAACCGGCCCGTAAGTTAAAATTGACTGCTCGACATAAGTTGCAAAGACTTCAGTTTGCAGAACGATATTTAAATTTTGATTTTTCTAATGTAATATTCGCTGATGAAAAAACTTTTAAATCTTCTCAACACGGTCGAATTACGTTATGGAGAATTAATAATTCCCGTTATCAAGAGGAGCACTTAATAGAAAATAGATCGAGTGGAAGGATTTCTGTGGGTCTTTGGGGGTGGATGAATAAAAGTGGACCAGGGGAACTGATAGAAATTGGTGGTCGGCTAAATGCCGAAGGCTACAAAGACATCTTGCAAGATGTTTTACTGCCCACAGCACAAATAATGTTACCTGATATGGCCCCATTACATTTCATACATGACAACTGTTCAATCCACATGGCCCGAGTGTGTAGAGCTTGGTTCCGGGATAACGCTGATCACATTGTCGAAATTCCATTCCCACCAAAGAGCCCGGACCTTAACCCCATTGAAAACTTATGGGGGCTTATGGTCCAGGCTTGGGATGAAAGCACTCCTCGAACAAGGGAAAATCTACTAAATCACGCCATAGAAATCTGGGAAGATTTTAGGGGACGAGATACTTGTGCAAATATGGTAAACTCCATGCGAGAACGTCTCCAAAATGTCATCGATGCCAATGGGGGACACACTAGATTTTAATTCTATGTAGTTTAAGCCTAATCATAATTGTAATTGATAAAAAATTAAACCTTGTTTTTGTTTATAAAACATTGATTTGATTATGAAAGTTTAAATTTGTTGATTTTTAATAAAAACAAAGTTATCGAACCAATTAAATTTTGTTGATAATAAATAAATGGGTGGTGATTTACATGTGCATGTGTCTACTTAATTTATATACCAAACACATATACCTACCGTAAAAAAATACACACACATATTAAACCCAAAAACATTTCATTTTGTTCAGGGACTTTAGAGATAAACGATGGTATGCTATTTTTGTCAAAAATTTGTTCAGAGACTTTAGAGACGAAGAATGTTATGCTTTTTTTACTATAACTTTGTTTAGCGACTTTTGAAAAGTGATGGTCACCTACTTATGCCCTTTTATGATAATCATTAATTTTTGGCGCTTGTCATGTTGAGCGATTTAGGTATAATACGGTGTATAGCGATTTTGAAAATCTAAATGTGGTCATCAACTTTTGATGCTGACTGTACTACAATAAGTACCAAATGCTACAAATTAAAAAATGAGGGCAAAGTTAACAAAAAAGTAATGATGACGTACCTATATTATATTTTTTGCTACATTCACATTTTTTTAACATCTGAAATGGTATTTGTTGAAAAACCATACATTTTCTGCGAAAATACACCCTATATAATCATACCAATTAGCTTTGAGCTTCTATTCTACAAAAAGTACAGCCGTGACAAAAAGTGTGTGCCAAACAAATTATAAACACGGCACAGTCACGCTGCTAATTGGAGTTCCTTTCAATTTCATGCCTCCACCGAGACATGTGTGATGTCAACGATCAAAATAAAATAGTAAGTTAAACAAAAGTTTCACTTTAAAATGAATATTCTATAAGGCCTTGGCAAATTATATGTAACTCAATGTGTAGCCCAGTATACAACATACTGTAAAACATTTACATATTTTAAAAGAACGAAACTACCTTTTGTAACGGCGACTACATTCAATTATTTTTATTTAAGAGTACCTTTTTAACTATTTAATTGTAATAAATAATTTGTATTTGATTTTGATTTCGTTTTGTAAAAAATCAAAGGTGTTTATGGATTTTCCTTTCTGAAAATAACTAAACTTTTTTTTGTCTTGGACACAGTTCATTTTGACAGTGGCATAAAGTCGCATAATAACAATTTAAGTACCAAAAGTAAACGTACCATTTGAAAATCACAAATAAATACTGACAAATGAAACTCCACTTTAGTCAGAATAACTCAAACAGTCTATTTCAATACTTCCAAAACGATACGACTAAAACTACTATCCATCTTTTACAATGACGCGCGTATTTCGGGCATTTTCTTTCAGTTTTCCGCCCCAGTAACCGTACACGCAGACAGTCGCAATCGCTTTGATCTATACGAATAGACGTTTCCGATATTATGCTAAACAAATGAAATAGATGGAGGGGCTTTTTTTTTAGAAACTTTTTCCACAGTCTGGTAGGTGGAAGGTGTAATTTGCGTAAACACTTTTGTTAGCGATGTTACTTTTTTTATTGTGTAGTAGATTTATGTTTTTGGACGGTTGAATCTTAAACTCTTGTATCTTCATAAATACACAGCAGCGTATTCGGTTAATTTAGACATAACACTATTCATAATTTATAGAATAGAATAGAATATTTATTTGCGTAAAACATGTAGAACATGTAGTAAGTAGGTATGTAGAATTTTTTTTTACTTGTGTACACTGCATTTTATTTATGTAAGAGTAATTTTATTAGTTCCCCCAATTTTGTTGTCTACGCTCGCTCGTACAATAATTTGCAACCGTCATGTTATATCTTCAAGAATTTACCCTCAGATTAAAGATGCCGAAGTTTTTTACTCGACTGGGTACCACATAAAGCGGGTTATGTTTTAACTAGCGAATTCGTGTGATTTTTTTAACGAATCCGTAATTTTGTTTATTACAAAGTAAGCCTATGGCATTTAGGGGTAACGAAAGAAGTTTCACAAACTCTTTGAGCCAATAAAATTATAGTAAGTATGAGATATCAGTTACTTTTGTCATAATCTAAGATTTTTATTTCACGTTAAAGAAACATTAATTTTTGGATTCACCTAAGAACCAAGTAGGTAAAAGATCGCAAATGATTGGCAATATAATATTAATAATTCATTATAATTATTATTAAAAAATTACTACGTATTTTTTCAAGACATCGTCCTACAAGAATTATAACTATCGTAAAATCAAATTCCTTCCCCGCATATCTATTAGAATTCAAGAACAAGAGCGACATAATAAATCCTTCGATTCACATCTAATGTGACAGTTAAGTGATGTGTAAAAAGTATAATTTCTGTAAAAAAAACTTGCTTGTAGACGCCATTTTATGTCTCTAACTAACTTATACAACACTGGAACCTGAGTTCAGGCTTTATTTATGCCAATGGGTAATACTGCTGCTTGTATAACAAAGAAAAACAAAATCAAAATCAAATTCACCTTTTCTTTTTCAAGATTCAATTTCTACAAGCGTTTTGTAAAAATTGACTCTCTATTATTCGTCGATGCCCGTTACTTCGACTTTTGAGAATTGTCGGTTCGGTTCTTAAAAAAAAAAACGTTGCCCCACACTAAGAATTTTACATACACAAACAGCCAGACTTGGAACAACTATCTATAGGCCATACCAATATTGGTTCCGTGCGAGAGTCGAGCTCGTGACACGCAGCGCAGCAGCCAATCGCTCAGCCACTCGAGCGCATGCTGCGCACGCTCATATAAATCAACACTAAGCTAACAAATTATTTTCTTTGTCCCCAGGTACAAGTGAAGTGTTACAACTACATGTTAAAAAAGTCCTTTCAACGATAACAGTGTTAGTGTTCATGTGGGGTGCCAGTAGCTGATCGCACTGGCGTGGTACGGGCCCGGGGGGGGCGCGATGCAGGCAGGAGGGGGGTGGTTCCTACCCTGGACCATGGGCCTGCAGAAGTTTGCAGTGGCCCTGCCCATGGGTGGGATGGTGCCGTTGGTACCGCCACTGCTGGCTGCACTGCCACCAGCCCCTCCTCCGCTGAGGCTTATCGCGCCGCCTCAGTTGCAGCATCAGCAGCCTGGCAGAAAGGTACGGGTTTTATTAGTAATTAAGTTACAAAATTTTGAGTATATAGATTTTCAGAAGTACCATCTACCAATACTATTAATGTTTAGGAACGATCGCGATCTAATCTGAGTCTCAATCTGTCAAAAATGCCTCAAATTTTCATTTTTTGACATTGATTGTTAATGAAATGAGATTGCGCCTAGACTTAATTAAGCTATTTTTTGGAAAGCTCACTAACAACAAGCCCAGATTTTAGTACCCTTATCCTATCTACAAAATTTCATCAAATTTTGTTACTTATTGGCCAAAATATATGCACAGAAGTAGACTAGTAGGTAATATTATGGAAAATAAGTATTTCAACTCGGTGAAATTTTGTAGATATAGTACGAAAACTAAGTAGGTATCTTGGTTTGTGATTAGTTGGTTGGTTTAAGTTTTCCATGAAAAAACTTAATATCAAAATGAGCCTTTACACAAGACTTCATACGAGATTCTGACTCCACCAAAAGCGAAAAACAACGAGATCTTCTGACCACCAAAATTCATGTAGATATAAATATCCATTGTCCGTCGAAGGTCCAATATTCCAGTCTAGGCGATCCAGACCTTAAGCACTTTTAGTAATTGATACGAGACCCTTGTCAAGACGTCTGTCTTTATTAGGCTTTCGTACTAGGGTCGCAGGAAACGGATACAATTGTCTAACGTATTTTTATCTCAGTATCCTAATAAAAGCCAATTTTTCCAGTAAGAGCAAGTTGGGCTCTCACAAATAAGGTTTCGAACCAAACAGTGAACTTTCAATAAACAATCTGTGGGTTATGATTGTGAAATGAACCTGCTCCTAAACTATACATTATACAGTCAAGGAAAAAAAGTAAAAAAATCAAAACCCCGATTGCGTCAAAAATGAACCATTTCGCCATTTATCAAAATCGGTTGAGTCGTAGAGTAGTTACGAGCGAACATAGGAACGGATATACATGTAAACATACAGATCAAACACATATTCCTCCTTTTAGGCATCGCTGCAGTCGGGTAAAGAACATTAAGAAAGAAGCCTTTGTGAGATTTTTTTGGTATTTTCCTTCCAGGTACGGAACTCTAAAAACTAGAAATAATATAAAATACAAAGGGATATGCCATCGTGGCTTGTGTGAACAATTCCCCAAAATAAATAAAACGTATCCAAATATTGTATTATCAACTAATAACTGCAAACAATCAAAGAGCTCACTTACACCGAATAAGAAGATGAACAAACGAAATTAATTTTCTATTCTCTCTCTCAAATTCGAAAACCAAAGTCATGAATAAATGAAATGAAAGAGTATTTGCTGAAGAGGTCAGGACATTGTAAAATCTAGGAGACTTTACATAGGCTAGCAGTGGAAAGAATAAGAAATGATTTCAATTCAAGAGATATGAATTACCTAAGAGGCTATGGCTCAATGGTTAAGGCATTAAACTTCGTGAATCTGATCTTCCCGCAAGAAATTTAGTAGTGGAAATGGGAATATAAAGGTTATATACTAACGTATCCCGGCCAAGGCCAGAAAGGGGTAAATATTCGTATATTCTCAAAGCTACAGCTACAGTGACCAGTCCTGCGCTGCCCGCATTCAGTGGTTTTCCGCGACCTTTACTAGGTCGCCAGTCCACCTCGCAGAGGACCTCCCACAGTGTGCCTTTCGATATGTGGTCGCCGCTTGAGAGCCTTACGACCCCAATGACAGTCTGGTCTACAAGCAATCTGCCCTGCCTATTGCCACTAGCTTTGCCACGACTTAGTCTGCGTAGACTTCGAAATTAAGTCAAAGCCCTTAATTATCCCAAGGATACACAAAAACAGGATATAAATTATCCTATGTGTTAAAGCAAACCAAACTTTAGGCGTAGTTTGGACCTCTACCGTAGCCCCGTCAGTGTCACTATAGGCCATAGAAATTCTGGCAATATGCAAAACATACCTTCACGAAGTCCACATAGATACTTCCCTATATTTAAAACCAGTAGGTACATCAAGAACATAAACAGCTAACAAGTTTTACCGTCCAACTTGGAACTCCAATAAAAGCCTGAAGAAAACAGAACACTTGAGTAATGACAGCAATCATTTAGCCCTAACTGCTAATACGTTTTCAACAAATCGCAAGTCACTTGATCGAATCAATCAGACCCAATGAGGGAATTTACGGCAACAAATTGATCGGCAGAAGGAGTGTGTTCTTGGTTTTGCGGAAATTGGTAGAATTCAAATGGGAAAGTAAAGATTTTATGTGGTTTGGGCGCAATTACTTAGCCTTCAGTTAGTATTGACCAGACAAACTAGAAATACTCTAGTCTTAAATGTAATAGTTGACATTAGGACTCATTAATTAATGCTAATTACAATCCGTGGTGATCATACGAGTGCTTGGAAATCGGGGCTTCTTAAAGTTGCATCCCTCTGTGCCTATTAGCCTAGTTCTGTTCTGTCTCCTGCTTGTTTGGAGGGAAGTAGAACTGATTAACTTTGTTGCGGGATCCAAGACAGTTGAATTGCTTGAATTGTTAAAGCTGATTTAGACTGTGCGAGAAATATCGTGATACATTTCCGTCGATGATCGGTCACATACGACACGATAGCCGCGCGATCCTTCAATGTACGGCAATTCGCACGATATTTCTTGCATCGTCTAAATAAGGCTTTACTATGATAATCGGTTTTTAATGCCACAAAAAGCCAATTTGTTTTAAATAATAAGAGACGATAATTTCAGTCATTCTAAAGCTTTCTTTTCAATAAAATAAACCGTTAATGCTTTTTAAACGACTCCCTAAATATTGCGTGAACTGAAATAGTCCATTTAGCTGGAATGATAAGGTTTAAATTATTATAATGGATAACCCATCGCCATGTTTGCCATACTCATGCCTTTTTCCCATGAGAGCAGGCAGAAACCTTGCTACGATCCATACATACTCCTTTCGCCTCATCCACGTCCATACAGCTCGTCATACAAGAACGCCGGTTACGAGTACTGCGCACCTGACCTTTCCGAAGAACCTCACCAATAAGGTCAGTGTAGGTCTTCCTAGGGTGTCCCCTCCCTGCATTGCGTTGCGTTGTATTTCTTACTATGATTTTAAATCCGAAAGTTTGGATGGATGTCTGTTACTCCATGACGCCAGAACGGCTGAACGGATTTAGATGAAATTTGGCAAAGAGATTGTATAGTCTTGAATAGCTCCTAAGTGTGCTACTTTTATCCCGGAAACATGTAGGTACGGTTACCGTGGGAGAATAATTAGATAAAGGGGATAAAGTTAGTAATTTTTATAATATTTAATTTATTTATTTATTTACTTTAATTAAAACGGTTATAAAACCAATTATAATAATTAAAGACAGATAAAAATAAAAAAGATAAAAAGAAAACACAAATATACATTTAAATACAAAACAACGGCATTCCTTTCATAAATTCACCTCACAGTACTTCTGACATACCAAAAAAATCTTCGTCCATTCATCCGCAAACAGATCGTTTGTTGGATTAGAATCCAAGAGATCGTTAAGTACATAATATACTTACTGTAATCGCCAATCCGCCTTGAGCAAGCTTGGTGATCAATGCTCGTGCCTTCTTTGTATGAGAAGAGGTCTTTGCCTTGCGTCAGGACTATCATGGGCTGGTATTAATAATATTATTGCTTCTTGCCCTCTTTTACCTGCCCCAAAATGATAGGGTATTGCCTAGTTACCCTATAGGGCAAGGCTGTTGTCAATCAACCCCCTTCCTATTGCCTTGCTTAAAATTAGACCACATGGGAAATATTCCGTCGTTATTTTTTATAAGAACCGCCAAGTTCTATAATACTTGTTTACGAAGAACAACACATTTTTTTGTTTGAGAATTTCGCACGTAGGGATTATTATTGATTTGTTTTGCATATTATGTAAGACAAATTTGTAATAATAGAGATTACTATTGAATAAGAAATTAATAATAATACGTAACTGAAGATAATTCTGAGGAAGTTATTATCACATTGTTATGGTAATGTAGCTGTGAATACTTCAAACCTAGTTTTTTCCATAGTTTGACTGATATCAGTTATGTAAATACGTATCCATACTTGATATTATAAATACGAAAGTAACCCTGTCTGTCTGTTTGTCTGTTACACTTTCACGACTAAACCGCTGAACCGATTTTGATGAAATTTGGTAAGGGGTAAGTTTGAACTCCAAGAAGGAACATAGGCTAGTTTTTATTCCACAACTTCGTCTGCGTCCGCAATAACCGACATTTACGCGGACACAGTCGCGGGCAAGAGCTAGGGATACAATATTATTTAGTACTATTTACTATTACTTTATTATTATATTACTATTTGAATATTTAAACTTAAAACTACAAAAGGCACAAAGGCAGACTTAATGCATTACGCTTTCTCAACCAGTCAAACAAATGTGATGAAGAGTTAATTTATTATTTAGTTATTCTTAGCTCCCTAGTTAAATACTTTTTATTAATACCTTCTGAAACGCATGTGACCAAGAGAGTTATGAATATGAATGTGGATGGATGGAGAGCAAGAGGAAGACCAAAAAAAACATGGATGGATTGTGTGAAGAATGATATGAAAGAAAGGGGAGTCAGTGATTGCATGACGGCTGACAGGACGGAGTGGAAGAGGAAAACGTGTTGCGCCGACCCCAAGTAGCATGGGACAAGGGCAGGAAGATGATGATATACCTTCTGTTGTACGTTCCCACATTCTCAGAATTAACATAGTAAAAAAAGACCACGCATCGTCAAGTTATCTACTGACAATGTTTACCAATGCAAAAATGAACAGCTGCAAAACATTTAATACTTATTTTATGCAAACACATTTTCTATTCAGTCTCAAGTAAAACCAGGTGCACTAACTGTCAAAATGAAGGTAACAGCCCATCTTTTATTTTATCTCAGTAAAGATCCACTATTCACTACAGACTAATGTCCTCCCTTGCCACCATAACAGGTGTGTCGTCTCTTTCTTTCTGTATTCTGTCTCACTCTTTCAATGGTGTCATGTTTTGCTATTATTATCTTTGACTAGTTTAACTTGTACAGACATTAGTGTGGTTCATGTGAAACGTGTAGAAATTGCAATTGTATTTTTTGTAAAAATATTTCGGTAGCAAATAATAACATAACATAACATCACGCCTGTAATCTCCGAAGGGTTAGGCAGAGATGTACCCATTACTAAACCCACATTGCGCCAGTTATGTTTAATAGGGGGCGAGCCTATTGCCATCAACCGGGCACAAGTTCAGACTCCGAGGCTGCTACTGAGAAATTCCTGATGCAAAAACCCAATAACACTTTGCCCGACCTGAGAATCGAACCCAAGACCTCATACTCAGTAGTCGCGCTTTGCGACCACTAGACCAAGTAATAGCAAATAATAGTATTGGTTTTTAATATTTTTCCTTTCTTCATCATCATCATATCAACCGTAGGACGTCCATTGCTGAACATAGGCCTCTCCTACAGATTTCCAATAGGACCGAAATATTTTTGCTTTATAACGGTCAAAACATCAATAAGTAAAGACTTTTAAAAAAATGCTAATTCACAGAGCCTAATTTAAACAAGTACCTATGGTGCTAATTTGAACACACTTTGATTACGCTAACTTCCAGCGATTTCGTCCGCTTGGAAGTCAATCAAACTATTAAACATATGCACACTCGGCTATAGAGTAGCTTTCTAAGTGTCAAAAAAATTTGGTAATCGGCCAAGTACTTCCAGATATTACCTCTTACAAACAAACAAACTTTACCTGTATATCTCTCAATTTACATAATTATATATTAGTACAATAAGTATACTAGATAGTAGATACACCTAGAAGATATTTCACTTTTTTTTCACATTGTCATATCAAGTTGGAACCAGTAAAGTCGCCATCTCCTGCAAATTACACCACACCCTAAGTAATTGGTTCTAGTCTTGCTTGGGTAAGGCGTTTAATAGTCCGGGCATCATGTCATCGGATTAACTACGTTTGCTGTACATAGGCTACCCCTTAATACGGTCAAAACTCTATTGTGAAGCCTTTAATGGCGCTACGATGTTGACAGAATAAATTCGGTTCCGCTTATCGTCGGTAAGTTTGCGAACTTGGCTGTTTACTCTACCGTGCATGTTTTGCGTTGGTATAATGTATGGTGCAATATACTATGGTGGATTTATTGTCATTATAAGGAAAATATCGTAAGGAAACCTGGATATATTATAAATATAAGTCCTTGAGAAAGTGTGGGGATTGAGACTTGTGTCTTATCCATATAAGAAAAGGCATTTATCCTACAGTGAAATAATAAGAGGCTAATTTTCTACATATTTATTTATTACTAACGACCCGCTCCGGATTCACTCGGGTGCAATGTACTTACTAACTATACCAACCATACGTATAAACCTTCCCCTATAATCACTCTATCTATTGATGAAAACCGCATTAAAATCCAATTAAGATTTAAGCGTACAGAGAGCGGGAAGCGACTTTGGAGTGAAGTAGGTAAAGGAAGTGTATGTACAAATCTTTTTTACATTTTCGATTGTAAATATTTCGGATTTGGGATTAAGCTCAATAAAAGACGTAAGAAACGCCCGATTACTCCCTAATCAAATGTTAACATCGACTAACTGCGTCCCCTTACCCTTAAATACCCTTTGGGAATTACCCTGAATTATGTTACCTACCCTTAATTTAAATGGGTTTATGCCAGACAGACTTGAATTATTAGGCCATTTTTACACTTCCTGCCCAAAATATAGGAACAAAAACAAAAATAACTGTCTTTTAAAAAAATATCGTTTCTCTTTTGTGATTGGCTGATTAAAGTAACAATAGCCAAACCATTACACATTTTTTCATTTTTTTTTAACTCTTGGAATTTCTCCTGTGTCCTGGGTGCACTTACAAACATATATACTCACAAACCCAAACAAGGCGAAACAAATATTAATTCCGTGCTAGAACCCACGAAACTCAGCTCAACAGCTAATCATTCAGCTACTGGGCCAACCGAGTCGTCAACACAAATTCATTTAACACCAGATCAAATTGCCATCCAAAAAGCGAGCATAAAAAGACAAATTTCAAGCAAAACAACATTAAAATCCTTTGCAACTTAATCGAAACAAAACACAGCGAAACACAAACCTCGCTCTAAAATTAAAATGTTACTGGATCTCAGTTGGCATGCACTATAATAAAACAATGTTTGCATCGTAAATCATAGGGTAATTACCCCCATGGGACTGTTCCACAGTCATTTACCAACTCACTTGCGAATTAATGGTAGACGCTTTCTTTGGGCGTGTTGGCATTGGCAACCATTTTGAAATGAATGGCGTAAGTAAAGCGATTGGGGTAAATTGAGTTATGGGGTATTTTTAAGGTAAAATTATTATTTGGTTAACTATAAAAAAAAAATTACATTTAAAAACAACATACATAACATCACGCCTGTAATTCCCAAAGGGTTAGGCAGAGATGTACCCATTAGTACACCCACATTTCGCCAGTTATGTTTAAGTCCCATGTAGGGGGCGAGCCTAATATTGCCGTCAACCGGGCACAAATCCAGACTCCGAGGCTGCTACTGAGAAATTCCTGATGGAAAAACCCAATAACACTTTGCCCGACCTGGGAATCGAACTCAAAACCTCATGCTCAGCAGTCGCGCTAAAAATATTATTATAAAAATAATTATAAGAAATAGTAGTAGGTTTAAGCTACTGGTGGTCAGTGCTCCTGAGAAAGGAATCATCTAACAATACGCGCCGTGTCTAGGAGTACATACTGCTTTCTGAATCAAGCCCTTGATCCAACCGCCCAACGAGAGCCTCCTCAGGTGTTGGTCAAGGCTCTTGGCTATTATGCCATTGGCTGTCGCGACTATCGGCACAATGCTGTACTCACATCCCACATGTCGACAACCTCGCGAGCCAAGTCAAGATAAGTACTTAATTTCTGTATGACACATTAGTAAAATTGTAAATTAATCTACAGCATGCACGTAGTACCTATAGTTATTTCATGTTGTTTTATCTAGCGTAGTACATTACCGTGTACATAAATTATATCACTCAAAAATAATAGACCAATAGAAACTTTTGTGTTAGTACCTAATAGGTAAGAAGATTTATTCTACGAAATCTCATGCCCTACTTTAGAAGTTAGTATTCAAGTATACATAAATGAAAATGTAAAAAAATAAACTCTAAATTAAACCTTTATTTATTAAAAACCGGACACGTGCGAGTTGAACTCGCGTGAAGAGGGTTCCGTACGATGTATATATTTTATCATCCCTGTTTTTTTTTTAAATCTTACTTAAAGTTAATTTATTGCAGAAACTAACTGAATATTGTTTTTAAAAAAGTAGAACCCGACAATGACAAAAACGTCGATCAAAAAGGTAAAAAAAGAGTGTATGTAACGCATTTATGATGATTTTATAAATTGCAAAATCTTACATAAAGAATATGGTTTTTGTAAAGCCGCAGTACATTATACGGCATTCATTACTATTGTTTCGTAGGCGGTAGATCATAAATATGTATGTGTATCGTATCATCCTAAAAAAGTTCCGTTATTTCATTCGGACGCACGCAACCCTAAAAAACAACTGCGGCTGAAGATATTAAATGAATTTAAAATAAAAATATACAATATCCCTTACAAAATTTTACGCAGCATAAAAGTATGAAATTGCACGCCACAAGACATAAACGTAAAAAAAATTAAAACAACCGGAGAGTGTGTTAAAAATTCTTAATATTCCACCGCGTCGGCTTTACGTCGCATTATTTAAGATGTTTTTTTCATAAAACCACGCCTTGCAATCTAAAAGATTAATCTATTTAATCTCGACACTACTACATGTCTATTACTTGAGTAATTTTGTTGCAATTACCGTAAATCTAGAGCCTATCTGCACCAAACAATTAACTCGTAGTTAAGCCTCGTATTCATGGTAAACATTTGTTTAGCAACATGGTTGCATAAACATGTTGCCGAGTTGCTGTCAACAAATATTGCGGGCAACTTTTGTGTTGTGGAGTTGATCACGCCATGACGCGCAGTTGACGCCCGGCGAGCGAAAATATCAGTTTATCAACAGATGCTGACGTGTGTGGCCAACCCATATTGATTTGAACAAAGTTTCTAGCAGCATTCTCGTCGTTCAACAACAACGTTGATCAACTGTTGCTAAACAAATGTTTATCATGAATACGAGGCTTTAATTGTTGAAACGGGGTTAAATTACAAATATTTCACACTAAATGAACTTAGGCTCAGCTAAAACGCTCGAGTAGTTTTCATTTATTAATTAAAAACGAAATAAACACATCACAAATACAGTTGAAAATTGTATACAAGATGTAATTCCGCGCGGCAATTAATATTTTACCGGCAATTAATATTTTATGCAATTACGCAATATTGAACTCTGTTTCTGCTTTATGTAGTTTATTATCAATTAATCAATGTATACTGGCCGATCATATTGCTGATTTGTCTCACTAGGAGTTAATTTGTAAGAGGTACTCCTGGACCGATTACAAAAAATCCTTTTCTGATAGAAATCTACACTATTGCTGAGCACCATAGGAGTGTATACTTGACTTCTACGCGGATGAAGTCGCGGACACGTAATTAATAAGTTGTGTTTGAAAAAAATATTTTCAAAATCGAGCTTTAATTTTAAATTATTACAATATTAAGTATTGGACACTGTATTGTCATTAGAACTAAAGGTGTACCAAAATTACAGCTCAATCGGATACCAAGAAATGGTCGAAAAATGGTTTGCAAATTTTGAATGGTCAACTTACATACAATACGAACAGTACGAGCTAAACAAAAGCTTGTAATAATAAAAGTTTATTCTTATAAAAGTCTTGATTACTGTGACTAATTACTATCATTAGAATTGATGTACTTTTTATTTATGAGCGTAAATAGCATGAAATTGATCCTACATCAATTAAGGACATCTTTATTTTATTCAAATTAATTAACCAAGTCGTCATTGCACGCAATTTGCGATTTATTTAATTACAACCTTCTTACTAACATGTGTGTGTAAGTATGTCCCATGTGCCTAGCTCTAAAAATAACTCAGTATTAATTAGTTCTCCAATGATCGTGAGATGAATTGTCCCGATATCGAGACCTAATTACGAGAAATATACCAGTTTTAATGACAAAAAAAAACCGGACTTGTGCGAATCGGACTCGTACGTGTAGGGTTCCGTCCGTATCACCGTACAATATTAAGATTAATCAAAAAACGCCGAAAAAAAACACATTTTCTTCAATGGGGTTCCCTTTAATTTTCACTTTATTTAATTTCCGGACTGCCTCGTTGGTCTAGTGAAAAGCGCGACTGCTGAGCATGAGGTCTTGGATTCGATTCCCAGGTCGGGCAAAGTATTTTTGGGTTTTTCCATCAGGGATTACTCGGTAGCAGCCTCGGAGACTGGATTTGTGTCCGTTTGATGGCAATAGGCTCGCCCCCTATTATATTAGACTTAAACATAACTGGCGAAATGTGGGTGTACTAATGAGTACACCTCTGCCTAACCCTTCAAGAATTACAGGCGTGATGTTATGTTTATTTATTTTTTTATTATTTGTTATTATAACTGCTATAGTCATTTATGCTCTATAAAAAATTGAAGTATCTATCTATTACGGATCAAGAGATAGTACAGCCCCGTATCAGACAACAGAATCTTAGTAATAAGGCTCCATTAGAACCCTTTAAGTAAGGAACCCTAAAAGAAATCTTGTTCCCAAGTCAATGTAAGTTAATAAGCTGACTTGAATCGGCTCGCCCTTCGGCTTTACTCGACTCGACGCCTGTCCGACAAAATCGTAATTAAAAATCGTTTTATTTGGTAAGCTTTTTGTTAAAAACACGACGTACGTGACTTTAAATGTGTGATCAAAAGAGATCTGGTGCAGAAATTGCTGAAACTACGTCGAGTTTAAAGCCTTGTTTACACGGGTCCAGTCTTAAGGCAAGTTGTTTGTTACATGCCAAACAACCTGTTCAATACTGCCAATGCTACTCATCATCTGCGTTACCCTTTTCCAACTATGTTTGATTCGGGTTTTAGTCTGAATACCAGTTTTACATGGAGCAACTGCTTATCTGACCTCCACAACCCAGTTACTGGATAATTCGACACCTTTTAGCTTACAGTCAGTCAGAAGTCCGAAAATTTGACAACGAGTCTTGACTAGTTCTCACTTCTAAGTTTAACTACCCGTTGCGACTGTCAAAGATTTTCGAATGATAGCCGGAAACAATTAACGGCTCTCCGTGGTGCTGAAAAATGTCCTAATGGAAAACCCGATAAAGCTTTGCCCGACCTTGCAATCGAACCCCACGCTCATCAGTCGTCCTTGCGTCCACTGCCAACGACTAAACAGATATAAATATTAAAGATAGCGAACTGACTACGTCTAAATTAGGCTTAATGTGTATCTTTAAATAAATGTCGCCCATGTATATAAAGCCTAACAGCTTATTCGCAGTAATTTACGCAGCTTGATAGCAAAGTTGTTCAATTATGTAAATGAGAAAAATTGTTCACATTTATTCTATGATAACACACAGACGGACACATTACTTTTGATTTCTAAAACGATTGCGGGAAACCTGAATGGTTTTACTCTCATATACCAACTTGTGTATTTATTATGGAAATGTATAGATAGATACAGTTGAATATCTACGTCTGGAGAATGCTTGTTTTTAACTAGATGAATCAAAATGTACACTCACGAAGTTTATAAGGTACACTTGCACAAATACACAGTAAAATCGAAACTTAGATAACGATTATTAAGTATAACAAAGTGAAATTGCAACTATGTACATAAAACTTGCTTAACTTCTAATAACATAAACGAATGACAAATGTCTATTGACGGGAACGGGATACATAAATAAAGGTCTTTACCTTCCGCGCTAGTTAAAACTGTTACGGCGGAGTTTATGTAGCACAGAGAAGGAGCAGTGGCTTAACAAGATTAAGATTACAAACAATCATACACATTACATAACATCACGCCTGTAATTCCCGAAGGGTTAGGCAGAGGTGTACCCATTAGTACACCCACATTTCGCCAGTTATGTTTAAGTCCCATGTAATAGGGGGCGAGCCTATTGCCATCAACCGGGCACAAATCCAGACTCCGGGGCTGCTACTGAGAAATTCCTAATGGAAAACAAACAATGGAATGAATGGATTACAAACAATCATTATTTAAAATTAAAAAAAATGACAGTCATGGAGACTGCCGGCAGAAATTAAAACTTTGGAATAACTATGTATAATTAAAATTTTATAAATTGTAAATTGAAAATATTAACATTTTCAATTTCAATTTCACATCTATGGCACTCCGAGCCATATGCGTAAACATGTACACAGGCCCCTGTGCATCGCCAGTCTGGCACAACACGCCTTATTAGCATGTCGGTGACGCGTACCCATAGATTTTGTCCCCTTAAAACATGATCTTGTGTGCCTCACAGCTGCCCCAAATAGCTACATTTCAGCAATAATACCAGACGGATACTGTCTGCGCTTACTTTTTTTTTTTATCACATTATTACTACAGCTATTTTGATGATTTTAGCGAAAATAATACCTAAAAACATATAAATTAACATTTTCGATCTTTTATTATTAATTTTGCTACTTAAGTATTGAAATAAATATTTTTATCATGACCTTTACCTACCCTTTACAAGAAAAATAAAAAAGGTCACTTGTAGATTTATTTAGATTTTATTCATTTCTATTTGCTCGAATTAATTTAAATATCTTTAAACATCAGCTTATAGAAGAAATTACTTGTCTTCACATTTTAAATCCATTGATTTTTCTCATTTATTTCAAAGTCACCTTTCAGTCCTTTGACCTTTAATAATATTCTTTCTTCATTTATATTTGAATTACAACGGGTTTAGACGGAGTTAGTTGATAGCGCCAGTAAAATGTTTAGCAGCTTGTTTATTAAGACTGGCTGTTTTACTAGTTAGACCAGGGGTTTCCAAAGTGGGCGCAGACCAGCAAAAGAGGGAGGCGTTAAACATCAGTGTAGTGAAAGACGTTATTTACAGATTACGAGCGTTTAATACAAACTTAGCTTTAAAAGTGAATCATTTTCGCATTTCACATTTCTAATCTTTGATAAAATTATATGATCTGGACAGGGGGGAGCGTATATTTTTTCTTTGTAGAAAGCGGGACGCGTCAAAGAGAAGATGAGGAACCCCTGAGTTAGACGCACAAAGTAAATAAAATTTTAAAGCCAAAAGGAATTAAATTAAGTTTAGGACTTGAAAATTTATATAATGCTTTATTCTTGAAAAGGCGGAGCTTTAATAGGTATATAAACGTTGTCTAGGCTTGTGCGCTGTCTTGCTGATAATTCACTAACTTACCTTATCATTTGATCTTCATAACATCAAAGTTAATATTTATTTTCCCACAGGTTTCTATGGATAACTTAAAATTAAAAAAAGTTGTAGTACAATTTTTTGAAAATGTTCTCGACTTACTTTTTAGACCTATGTATCCTGCTTATACAGAGTTGATATGACAGAGGGGCATTAAATTACACTACGTATACTATACGTGTAAACGTATTAATTCGACACGGTATAATTTTTTTTTTTTTTGTCAAACAAACTAAATAGCTTACAAATCAGAGTAAAACGCAAACACCCTTTGTAAAATAATAAATTTAACTGACCTTAGATACCTAGGTATTAAAGCGGCAACGTCGAACGCGCGCGGCGCGCATGTGTTCTCTTGTATCAAAGCGGTCGGCCAAAAACTTAAAAAATCATTTGCGACTAAACTACTGCTCCTATTTAATTGATTTTTGGTACAGAGCTTGAAAATGGTACCTAGTATAGGCAGTTTAAAGGAAAGCCCATCTATCGTATCAACTTTGTATGTAAGAAAGAAGTTTCATTAAAATCGGTTCATCCATTTCTAAAAATAAAGAGTTGGAAGTTTGTATGAAATACCGTAAGGCGTAAACGCTCTTAAATCAGTGATAATTATAGAAAATGATTGTACCTATGAAGTGCAAATCAGCCGAGTTGGTCATTCAAAGTAGACCGTTTCCGCAATAAATTCTATACACTTGTAAATTACTTTTAGCTTTAAAGACAGGATTTAATTAGAATAATTACGATGCTGAACTATTCAAGCTTCGTTTGAAGTGTTTTCTAAGCAGCTTAATGTAGCGGGAGATAGTATCTAAATGGAACACCTATTTACGATTTAAGGTTTTAATATCTGAGTAGAAGTGGGCAATTTTGTTGTGCGAGTATTGGAAAAGCCTATAGGTAATATACCATTAATTCTATTAAAATTTCAACCAAAATCAATCTGCCTAATTGAACTCTTCAACCCAGTAATTGGATAATACGATACCCCTTTGTAAGACTGGTTCTAAGGCTTTCGGGCTACTGACGACCTGTTACGTCTGTCAAAGATCCACGTATGACAGCCGGAACCAACGGCTTAACGTGCTTTCCGAGGCACGGAGAAGTCTGAAGGACCAACCCCGGCAAGCGTTGTTTAACCTGATGGATCTACCCGTGCGGCTGTTATTACTAGCCACGAGCACCTCCATCAAAATTTTCTTTAAATTTTAAACCATAATCTCGTGAAAGAATATACACGGAAGTTACATCGCAACAAACTTATACTATGGATACAGTACAAGATCCTTGACACACCAGAGTTCAAAATGTTTACCGTTTATTGAAAAAAGAACAGCTTTTTCATACCAAAATGCTAAACCTACAAGCCATAAAGACAGCTGTCATAGTAAATCCATGTTGCGGGACGTCTTAACAGGATACCGTGGCCCCGGAACGTAAAGGGCAATAGAAGGAACAGGGTGGTTTTTTAGTCAGTAAAAGTATGACAGTCCCTTCCGCCCCACCCAGGGCGGAAGGACTCATTTGATGAAAAAAAAAAAATAGTAAATCCATGGTAAAAAATTGCGTTGCGATATCCTAGTTTTGTCGGTGCTATGCTATTTGTCTCTGCATCACCGTAAGGACTGGTAGAAAATTCCCAAGGCATTAAGTCCGCCTATGTACAGTGTATTTTTTACATGTGAATAAAGTTTAAATAAATAAATGTCCGCTCCATCGCGTATTAACTTGACTTTAAAACAATATTCATAAATCTAAAAATTACCGTAACCAATAAGCAAGATAATTAGTGATCCCAAACACAATAGGTAGATAATTACAATTACGTAACCTATTATATGCATAAACACTATTAATTAATATTTAACGCTTTTAGGTATGAATAACCTTACTATTTACATAATTTTCACACATAAAATAATGACATATGACACCTCACGGCGAACATAAAAGACGTTCACTATAATTTAAAATGTCCGCTAAAAGCCAGCTAGTAACTAGCCCGATTACTGGTAAGCAAGTAATTATAAGAGTATTCTAATTACGTCTGAACCCGTTCTTGGATGCGCTGAGTTTAAAGGTGCGTTTCCACTAGTGCCGTGCGAGAATTCGCAGCGAGGGATATGGTGTTA
The DNA here is from genome assembly GCA_949316365.1 of Hoplodrina blanda. Lineage (NCBI taxonomy): Eukaryota > Metazoa > Arthropoda > Insecta > Lepidoptera > Noctuidae > Hoplodrina > Hoplodrina blanda. The sequence continues at coordinate 15,150,736 of OX438581.1, forward strand.
AGGTGAATACACTTTTGACCATTTTCGCGAGAATTTTTATGAAATGTAACGTTCTTTAAAAATGGCACAAATAAAAAAAATAAAAATTAAGAAATCAAAAAACACTATTTACTTTTTTTGTTTTACACTTTTTTGAGAAACGATGTCATTGGTAATTTTCTCATAACTATATCCCTAGCTGCCCATTCCTGGATGGAGATACATAGCTTAAGGCTGTGGTTACACTTGCGCTAAGTTAAGCTACGTTGCAAAGCTAAAGCTAAACTTAGGTCAAGTGGAACCGCAGCCTAATAGTTAACTGATCTGCGATAAATATTGCAGACACGTAGAGTGTTAATATGAATGCAAATTAAAAGTAAGTTCTTAGATTTTCTATAGATACCGGGAATGGATCGTAATGTGGGTAGTTTTGATTTTACTTTAACGAAAACTACCCTCATAAAATTTTATTATTTTTAACGGCTGTTCGTCGTCGCCGGCGCCGCTCAGCCGGTGAATCGTAATACTCGTAGTTTACCGTTAATTTCAGTTGTCTAATTGTATAATGAATACATTCGGAATATGTGAAATCCAAGGTGACGATTATCGCTTGACAATCCAACAACAATAGCTTCATAAGACCAGTATATACAGTGATTTGTGATGTTGACAACTCAGACAGTGGCTATGCAGTAGACGTGGTGCTTGGTTCAGAACTGGGGGGTAATTCTACTAACTTTTAGGAACGATCGCAATCTAATCTCATACTCAATCTGTCAAAAATGCCTCAATTTTTTACCTAGGTACATTTTTTGACATTGATTAGCGCTCCCCACACGTACAGTTCGAATCGCGGGAAACAGCACGCGCCGTTCCATCCCTCGCTCCGAACTGTAAGTATCGAAATGTGAGACCCGCACATCTACACGTACAGTTCGGAGCGAGGGATGGAATGGCGCGTGCTGTTTCGCGCGGTCCAAAATGTACGTGTGCGGGGCGCTATTGTCTTATTGTCACTGAGATATGAGATTGCGACTAGATTCTGGACGTTTTTTATTAGTAGATTTGGTCAAAGAATCGCTAAGGTACAGAATGAATTCATCAAGATATTAGAAGCCTATAAAATATAAAGCTACTACTGGTTTAATAAAAAATGTAATCCTTAGTTATTTTATTAGCCTATTAGACGGCATTACAAGTTCTAAGTGTTCACTTCAATGATTTTTCTCCTCCATACTCTTAAGCGAATTAAACCCTTTTAGGCGTAGTTATAAAGCTCATGTTTCCTTGCAAGATAAAGGAGCAGACCTGTTCTTTCTTTCTCGATTTTTCTGGAGTAACCGTGAACGCTGATTACGGTTTATTAGAAACGATATATCGTACATACTACTAGCTTATGGCCGCGACTTCGTCCGCATAGATGTCTAGTATAGGTACCATTAAACATAGCATGGCAATCGGTAATAGTATCTATCAGAGATAAGATTTTTGTAATCGACGTTATACTCGTACTTCCAAAGATTCCTACATAAACATAATCATATTACTATTTTTTGCTGAGTCTGCGTGAAGTTCTTACGGATCCCTATTTTTTTTTTTTTATATAAATAACTAGCTTTTGCCCGCGACTTCGTCCGCGCAAATGTCGGTTATCGCGGACGCAGACGAAGTCGAAGTCTAATAAAAAGTAGCCTATGTCTTTCCCCGGGTCTTAAACTATCTCCATGCCAAACATCAAAATCGGTTCTGTGGTTTAGGCGTGAAAGCGAGACAGACAGACAGACAGAGTTACTTTCGCATTTATAATATTAGTAAGGATAAGGATATACACAAGTTTATAAATAATTTTTAGAATACGCCCCGCAGTTCCAGAGATTACCACTTACAAAAAAGAGTAAACAGACTCTTCAAATTTTTAATATTGGTATAGATCGCGTGTGGATTATTAATAGCTTCATTGATTTTCTTGTATTTTTTGCAAAGAAGACGAGTCTTGAACTAACTTGAAAACAAGTTGTGAGATCTGTTACAGTCATATTAAAACAAGTTTTTGATTCTATATACAACTACCTTCTGCCCGCGACTTCGTCTATATGGTTCAATCAATCAATCATTTATTGCGTTCTATAATGTACTATAATGGTCTTATAATTATTTATTATAAAGGTACAGAATCATTATGGACCCTGTCGGGCACAGCAACTTAAACTTAAGAGAGAGGAAGAGGGCTAAATAACAAGAACTTAATATCTAAAAACTTATTAGTAATATTAATACTATACAATATCTAAAATCTTAATTCTTTTTTCTCTTATCTTATTTCTTTTTTGTCTTGTTTCTCCATACAAACTTTGGATCCCCGTTTCATCTCCTTAGGGGATGAATTTTGAAAAATTATTTCTTAGCGCATGCCTATATCATAATAACTATCTGCGTGCCGAATTTCAGCGCAATCCGTTCAGTGGTTTGAGCTGTGTGTTGATGAATCAGTCAACCAGTAACGGTTGGTTTTTTTATACAGATGTTTGCCTTTCTTAGTAACTTTAGTTAAAGTTAAGACACGCTTAAACGTCAAGAAAAAAAAACTTAAGGCTGACGGCACTGTTAGTGCAGTGGCTGATTGATTAGTGGCTACGCTGCGTGTTCGGGTTTGATTCTCTTACGGGACAGTTATTTGTATGGCCTTTTTTACGTGGTAAAAATCATCAAAATGACTCCTTCCGCCCTGGATGGGGCGGAAGGGACTGTCAGACTTTTACTGACTAAAAAACCACCCTGTTCCTTCTGTTGCCCTTTACGTTCCGGGGCCACGGTATCCTGTTAAGACGTCCCGCAACCCATGTGAGTTTCGGGTCTGATTTGTTGGTTGGTTGAATGTGAGTTTTTCGTAAACGCATCTACGATAAAGAGGAAATTTCTAGAATAGAGCAATGGTTTTATTTTCCGTTTCATAGTTTTTTTATGAAAAAATTTTTATTGCTAAAATAATACGTAAAGTATTATTTTATTTATTCAATTAGGTATTCAATGCTATTCAAAATGAAACAGTAAAACAAAAATCCATTAGCGCGAATAGTGAATAATTATCCTTTATAAAACCATTTCATAATCTATTCCATATTTTACCAAATACCTTTTAACCCACAAAATACAAAATAATAGCGAGATATTGCTTATTTTACCAAATCGAAATAGACAGCTATTTAAAATTCGTAACACATCCGCTCACAAACGAGCGACAGGTTAACAAGCGAGAATCGAGTGTTAAAACGATTGTGAATCGGTAATCGTTAATCGATTGATACACAGCCTAATTTGCGTAAAACCAACCATGTTTAATTAGAATTGAAAATGCGTTTCGTGGTTTCCGATTGTTTGACGTGTTGTACATTATTAATCTGTGAGGATTTAGGGATCCGTAGGTATGTAAAATAGTAAAAATGGGACCCTTTTGCCTGTTAATAATACTGCCTATCTGTTACGAATCTGCGAGTATTTCGAGTGTATGTGAATTTTCTTAAGAATTCCTAATTTTATTTCTATCTATACTAATATTATAAAGAGGAAAACTTTGTATTTTTGTTTTTTTGTTTGTTTGTTTGTTTGTAATGGATAAACTCAAAAACTACAGGACCGATTTTAAAAATTCTTTCACCATTAGAAAGCTACATTATCTGCGAGTGACATTGGCTATATTTTATTTTAGAAAAAATAGGGGTCCGTAAGATATTTGGGTTTTTCGGACCCAAGGTGTAAACTCGCTAAAACTCGAGAACGGCTTGGCCGATTTAGCTGATTTTAGTTTTGAAATGTTCGTGGAGGTCTAGGGAAGGTTTGAAGGTGAGAAAATATGGGGTAGGGGTATGGGTAGTAGGGTTGGGGTAGGGTAGGGGCAGGATACCACGCGAACGAAGTCCCTAAAAACAGCCCTTTTAATATGAAATCGGGAAGCCGGTCTCAAGGATAGGGTAGGGGTAGGGGTAGGGTAGGGGTAGGGTAGGGGTAGGGGTAGGGGTAGGGGTAGGGGTAGGGTAGGGGTAGGGTAGGGGTAGGGTAGGGTTAGGGTAGGGGTAGGGTAGGGGTAGGGTAGGGGTAGGGTAGGGGTAGGGGTAGGGTAGGGTAGGGTAGGTGTAGGGTAGGGGTAGGGTAGGTGTAGGGTAGGGGTAGGGTAGGGGTAGGATAGGGTTAGGGTAGGGTAGGGGTCGGGTAGGGTAAGGCAGGGTTAGGGTAGGAGTATTGGTAGTGTAGGATACCACGCGAACGAAGTCGCGGCGGGTCAGCTAGTAATAAAATATAACCTAGAAGTAACAAGCACTTAGGGAAAACGTAACTTCCTATTAGCGTAGGATTTTTTAGAATCGGACCAGTCGTTCCGCAGATAAGCATGTATAAATAAACAAATAGATATTGATAGAAGACACTTGTAATTTTCACAGAATACTTTGTCATGGCTTTGATATGACGAAATATCTAAGCCACAATAAATAAACGTTACTTAGAACTCACCGTGGCTTAGCTAATATTTCCGTCTCTATCTTACATTTGCAGTTTGACAGTTGTGTGACAGTGATAGAAATAATGCCTTAAACAAACTGACACAATATAGATAAATAAACTGTTATATTTATCTATCTGTCAGTTTTAAACTCAGCTCTTATAAATCAAAACGCAACGTATCTTGGTACTGTGCATGAAAACTAATTATGCTATTCGTATGAAAGTTAATAATTAGTTTATTTAAACTTGTTCATTTTGTTACATCTGGTGCAAACTTAAGTTGATTTAACCCACTTCACTTTGTTCAATTCCTTTTCTAACTAGGATTCTGTTACTCAAAATTTTAAAAAGGAAATCTTATTGGAGCAGTACCTTGTCCATCTGTCAAGATCATTATTCTTAAAAACGCATGTAGTAGAACTTATTATCAAATCATGTAAGGGAAAAAATCTGGTAATCGTTTATATATATTACTTAATATACATAAAAAAAACGATTATACATTTGAAGTTAGAATCTTTCACCAAATACATAAAATAAGGTTTATATGGAACCATAGAGTCAGACTCGCACTTGGACCGTTTTTTTAACACTATGTTTAGTTAACACCAGCCAGTGTTATCCTAAAACTCCGTGTTAGTCGCTATCATGCTAAATTACATTTTTAATCTCCGTATTAATGTGCGAGCCCAAATCGGACTTGGCCGATTTTTATTCGGTATTTTTGACCTATACTAGGGGAGAAATTCTACTATCTTTTAGGAAGGATTGCAATCTAATCTCATTTTTAATCTTTCACAAATGCCATATATTAAGTATTTTCAATTTACCTTAAAAAAAATTGACATCGATTGTCTCTGAGATGAGATTGCGACTTGATTTTTAGCGTTTTTAATTTGTAGATTTGGCCTTCAAGTTTTTCTTGTTCCCGGAAAGAATGTCGCATAATGACGATGAGTGACAAACTCGTATATTTTGTGCAAAATGTCGTAAAAAACTCAAAGTGGATTTTGGTATTTGATATTTACTTATGCCTTTGTAAGGAAACGCATGAATACTATTGGGTTCTCTTTTGTCAAAACGGACAGAGCCACGTCAAATATTTACCCATTTTTCGAAGTAGTTGTAATGATTTTGAATTTCTGACACTTGTAAGTGCATTTACAAACATATGGGTAAACTCATAATATGCACATGCACAAACAACCAAACCCAGAAACTACCGGTAGGCCATACTAATATTTGTTTCATCCGGGAATCGCACTCATAACTCGCATCACAGCAGCCAATCACTCAGCCACTACGCCAACCGTTTCGTCAAAATGAACAAATACAAAAAATATCATTTTCAGAAAAATGTTTACTCAAATAACGGTTTTTACAAAAAATTAAAACAAATAATGCAATTAATACGTTCAAACTTTCCGAATTCGAGGATTATAAATTAATGAAAACGATTCAGTTATGAGTTATTATTTGCTATTATCATTTGGTTTGTAATTCTCGTTATTCATTTTACCTTTTAATACCGATATTGTTGAGTTAAATTCTAGTACATGCTTAATTAAAAATAGTTTAACGTTAATGGATTTTAATATTGCGTTAGTTGTTGATTAAAATTCTATGAAGTATTATGAAGTCTGTTATATGAGTTTAAAATTCTCCCCTATTGAAAGGCACGTTGTGATTGAATGCTAACATCTCTGTAGAGCATACATTCCTATTTCAAAATCAATTTCATTTCACTGCCAATAACTAACCCCATCATTTCCGTGTATTACATGCCTCATAGGTTTTTCAATAAAACATTAGTAATTTGTCATTATATCTCATTGAAGTGGGCCTAACCCATCCTGCATGCCCCACAAACTTAGTTTTGCGTAACAGAAACTTATTTTATTTACAGCCACGCCTTTATTGTTGTTCTGTTAAATGTCAATATTGAATGGAGTTTTTTTGTCGTTGTGTGGAAGTTTATCGTGGTGAATCGATACAAATCGCGGGAAGCATTCATGGGAGTCGTGTGCTTGGAAACCAATTTCCTGTTCTCTTTCATATTGAAATGTAAGTGGTGCCCTTTAATACGTATACGAGACGTGGGATTTATCGTCTCTGCTGTGGGTTTTTATGTGCAACTTTTTTGGGATCGCATTCGCAGGGTTGAATGACGGGTCAGTTTTGAAAGGGGCGCATTGAGGTGTCCGCGGTGTGACAGTTATTAGTCAAAGTGAAGTGGATATCAAAAAAGAAATTGTTCGTTGGGCTTAAGAAACTGATCACAAGCAGCAATGACGGTAATAATAAGATAATCTATTGTTTTTTATAAATACCTACTAATTATTATAGATCACGCTTATCCCTGGAACTATTTATTCAATTGTCAAAATTCTTTCACTAAAAGGAAGCATCTGAGTTCTACATATAGGTTATCCATACTAATATTTAAAAATACGAAAGTAACTTTGTCGTCCGTCCGTTATTCTATCACGACTAAACCACTGAACAGATTTTGATACAGTTACGATGAAGATATGGGGTATGTTTGAACCCCTACAAAGGACGATAAAGGGCTACTTTTTATTTCACGACTTCATCTACGTCCGCGATAACCGACATTTACGTGCCGAAGTCGCTCGAGCATGTTGCGTGTGTTAGCACTGACCCTTAGTATCCCAGTTAACCCTTCAAACACCGAATCAAAATAGGGTGAGATTCAAAAGTGCAAGGGGTGAATTTAAACTCACGGTCTGAACTCTCGCTTGACTCGTGGTTGAGCTATACTAACTACTTTATACCAATATAACTAGTTATACCTCGCGGTTTCACCCGCGTTATGTTATACAACCTGAATTTTAATTCGTTGTAAATCTTTCAGGGGGTGAATGTACTCATGAATATGAATAACTTTTAAGGACATAGTACGAAATGTGAAAAAAAACCGGCTGATCCATACAATAATGTACCACATTACAATCAAATTGTATGGATCAGCTGTTTTTTTTTCACATATCGTACTATGTCCCTTAATAAAAGTTGTTCATATTCATGAGTACCTACATTCACCCCCTGAAAGATTTACAACGAATTAAAATTCACGGTGTATATTTGGTTACTGCCCCGTTCCCATGTGTCGTAGTATGATGTTATGTTGCTTTCCCATAACCTTCCTTAATAAACGTGTTATGTAACATAAAGAGAGAGAAAATATTAGCGCGATTAAACAAAGAAATATACTCTTCAACTTTATAATATCCCGCGACTTCGTCTGCGTATATTGTTCCGAGGTAAAAAGTAGCCTATGTACTATTCCAGACTATATTCTATGTCTGTACCAAATTTCATCCACATCCGTTTAGCCGTTCTGGCGTTATTGAGTAACAAACATTAATCTATCCAAACTCTCGCATTTATTATAGTTGTTAAGGTTCGTTTACACATGCTTTAAACTAGCATGCTAAAAGAGCATGCTTATAAGCATGCTTATGAGCATGCTTACGAGCATGCTTCATTCGAGCATGCTTATGAATAGTTTACATTTGCTAGCGTTTGCTAGCAATAAGCATGCTACTGAATAAGCATGCTCTCTCACTCTCAGTTCTAACAAAGTCTTGAACAAAAAAAAAATCGATCGACCTTGATTTTTGAGCATGCTCAAAATTAGCATGCTCATTATTAGCAAATGGTTTCGATACACATGCTACTAAGTAGCATTTGCTTAAAAGTAGCATGCTAGTTTAAAGCATGTGTATCAGTACCATAAGATTAGCATAGATATTCTACTTGTTTTTACATTAACCAGTCATTCACCACAATCTCTAAGAGTTGACTAATGTTTCAAAAGATAAGTTAATTCTCTTGGGTGAAATTAGCCTCACAATTTATAAGGATTGCCTTTTGTAAGGATTTGGTCGTTGGCGATTGTAGATAGTGCCCAGTTGATGTTAGTTATCTCCAAAACTAATGTGTGTGTACACTTTGTTTGTATTTAATGTTTTCTTTTCTTTATTTATTTGTTACTATATTCTTGTTTTATGTATGTAGCTCTTGTACGGTTGATTTCATTGTTGAAAGAAGATTTAATTAATTATTAAGTAGAGATAAACTACTATAACGTGGCGCTCCCCTCCATATTACTATTTCAATAATAATGAGTAATTAATGATGCCGCTAGTCAAGCCACAATGACACGCTTATTTGTTTTTGGTTCGAGAGCCGTCTCAGTACGCACACATGCGTTGTGGGTCTTGTAAATACTTTTACAAATACTTTCAAACGTTTTGAATTGTGGAAGGGCGCCTCAAGTTATTGTAGTTTATCTCTACTTACATATTTAATTAATTTGGTCTTGCACATGGACTTGTGCCAATGTAATTATGAGTGTTTCACACACTGCCTAATCTTTGGAGAAATAGAATAAATATAAAAAAAAATATAGTAAAATTATAAAAAATTATTTTGTTAATAATTTCCTAACACAATTATGTTTTTATTATTTATAAGAAAATTGCATTACCTAATAACTAAAGTAGTTTAAAATGTTCTAATCTTATGTACCTACCTATGTTCTTAGATTGGTATTAGGTGTTAAGTGAGGGACATAGTTCCAGAAAATGTAGTACCTAGGTACTCGTAAACATGAACAACGTTTACTAAAAAACCAACCGTAAAATATTTTTTTAAATGCGGTTTCGTACAATTATGATATATTATGGTAATACTAACACGATCAGAATCTATTTAAGAGTTGATTGTTTTTTTACCTATCGTCACAAAAAAGATGGCTAATTTCTATGTATTTAATTTATAGTCTGTTTTATTGTCCCACTGCAAGACAAAGCCAATCTCAAATAAGATCGCACCAAAACAGCTGTTAAAAAACCAGCAAAACCACCGTTATTCAAAAGAAACATCATGAACAACGAACTGCCAACAGAATCACTTTGACCAAGATCTTGCGCCCGGAGCAATTTGCAAAATGTATTCAATATAGCTCCATACACGGGAGATGGGCAATTTGTTCCTTTGATCATTCAATCTATCTCGTCCGGAGATTCCCCTTTGTTAAGATTATCAATCGGCAGCTGATCTTGCCGTGGTCAGTTTTGATTAGATGGGAAAAGATTATAGAACTTTGTGTTGCTACAATGTTGTTTTTGTTTTTATTGTATGAATGTTTTGGTTATAGATGATGTTGAAAAAATGGATGGATTGATGTTTGGTACTTAATCTGAACAGCTGAAAGGATCTAGATAAAAGGCACATAGATAGATCTTCTTCTTCTTAGCGTACCGATTGCAAATACAGATACTGTTAAAAAATCCTAGCCGCAATCTCATCTCAGCGAAAATCAACGACAAAAAAAACATAAATTAGACGCATTTTTGACAGATTAAAATTGAAGTTGGTATCATTCCTAAAGGTTAAAGGATTTAAACTAGGTATAAAAGTTTGATGACATTCGTCCTATATCGATTCCCGTTACATCAATTTAATTGTACCGAACGATATTGTCACAGAAAAAAAATCTGTGGATTATAATCTTAGATCCCGAGGTCTTTGAGGTTTTCATTTGGAGTAAGTACCTAAGTAAGTATTTTTTATGAATATTGTATTTGATAAGGATTCGCAAAGGTAAAATTGCCGAAAATAGATATCCCAAAATAATTTATGAATTTTTTAAACTAACTTACCTTGAAAATAAAAATTATTTTAGGTATGTGTTTATAATTTTTACATATCTGAAACTGCAAATCTTCAGGGCCACGCGTGTTTATAGTTGGGTACAAACGACATAGTTATAAACCGCATACTTCGCAAACTAGAACTATAAATAAAGAAGAATGTTACAATAACTTTCATAACTGCACATAAAACACGAGACTTTAAAACAAACACATAAAATTCCAACATTTATGGATAACAAAACACACATACGTACAGAAAAAAGAAATAAAGCAGTATTATTGCGAACGCACAAAAAAAAATATTCGCGAATTCTCCAGCGAAAGTTGGTCAAAAAACCACCACAAACCAAAGACGCCTTCTCCGATAAGGGTCAACCGATATCCCCTTTAATATTCTTTTTTTTTCTTTCAACTTTTGCTAACCAAACGAAGGACAGCCATGTTTTTGTGCGACAAAATGGCCGCTGCAAAGTTTTGGCGGGAATTCGGACAGGAGTTTCGTTTGTCTTCCAATTAGTTTGGTTGCTTTTTTGGTGTCTTTGTCTTGGGAATTTTGCCGACTTTTGTTAAACAAGCGATGAAAAATAAAGGAACAGTTTACTTTGCTTTGTAATCAAAACACGATGTACGCATGACGTGTAGGTAAAGTACATAAAACATAGATTGAACAGAATTTTTCAGATTCCGAATTTAATTAAAAGTAATCTAATTAGACATGTAGTTTCGCAATCTTGGTAATTACTTAAGTATTAGTTAAGTAAAAAGTCCTGTTTATTTTTACGAATAAAATGTAGGACTACAAACTTAAGAATCTCCCGCCATGTTTTTTATGCTCGTCTAAAATGGCCGCCGCAAACTTTTCGCGGGAAACACAATTTAGAACAGGAGAACCGTTTGTTTCTTGTTTCTAATTTATTTAATTAATTTTCTTTGTTTGATCGTATATAATCGAAGCTATTAGGTAATTCTGTTGGAACTGTTTTAATAATATTATTGGCGTGAAGTTTTGATTGAAATTCACCACCGTTTCTAATAGTTCACATAATTTCATTTTGAGAAAGTTTCATTGCACCAGACATTGCAGACACAGTTCTACTAATTTTCAGTCTAATCTAATCACAGTCTTCCTGAATACATACATACATAAACTCACGCCTTTCTCCCATGGGGGTAGGCAGAAACCACAAAACGCCACCTGCTACGATCCTTACATTCTCCTTTCGCCTCATCTACGTTCATACAAGCACGCCGGTTACGAGTACTCCGCACCTGACCTTTGAACCTCATCAATAAGGTCAGAATAAGGTCTTCCTGAATCTGTCAAAAATTACTCTAATTTACCTCAATTTTTTGCCATTGATTGTCGGTGAGATGAGGTTGCGACTAGATTTTAAACGTTTTTAATTCATTAGTAGGATTGGTCTTGAGCAACACCATTTTGTATCTTTATGTAACATTTAATTTCCAGACATAGTTTGGTAACTCCCACGAATTGAAATACCTTAGAAAAGGGGTTACCAAAAATTGATGCTGTCTGTGAATATTTTTACGTAACTTAGTTAAGGAATGTTAAGATCTACAAGTCTTACTGAAGACTACGTAACTAAAATGTTTTTAGTAGCCTATGTAAACAAAATTGTATGAAATCAAATTTACTTTATTCCAATACATATTCATCGTCTTCATCCCCAAGTAACATGGGACAAGGGCAGGAGGATGATGACATATTCATCGTCTTGAGCTAACGAGATTTTAAGTAGGAACAGCTGCTTGTAAACAGGCTTCATTCAAACGTAGATATCTATTCTCGAGAATAATAATTATGATAATCTTGCCTTGGCTTGCGAGGTTGTCGACATGTGGCATGTAGACTTGGCGATCATTGTGCTGATAGTTAATACTAGACTCTTGACTACTGAGCTCCTTATATTTAGGGCCTCGTTCACCATCTTCAAGTAAAGTGTTGATTAGTTACTTCCCAATTAAAATTAATTGGCAAATAAAAGTTATGAGTATCTTCTATCAATAGGGTCAGTTAATCTTATGATTAGTGCTACTCGGACATCGTGAAAGTCGCACGTGAAGTTACGGGGGACTTTAACTGACGATTAGTCTACTCGTCACTTTACTTGAGGGTGGTGAAAGAGGCCCTTAGACTTTTAATTCTATTCAGTAACTTGACAGTTCAAAGAAAAATAATGTAACTAATAGTGTTGGGGTAGTGAACGATTTTGCGTAATGAACGAATGATAAGAATAGTTTAATACCAAATTAAGTAGTAAGTATTTTAGTTCATTCAATTTCGTTCATTCTTACTCCACCTTATTATCTTTTTTTGTCAAAACTTGGTAACCCTTTATCTGTCAATAAAATTTACTGAATAGAATTAAAAGTCGAAATATAGATATTGGTCGAGTCACTCGAACATCGTTAGTTGCTGTTCTGTTTGCACTGGCCCTTAGCTCCTTAGTTCCCGTTGTCATTTCTGTATCCATTTGGCCAAACAGTCAATCCTGTGGTTCTATCAAGTCAGAACCATTAGATTAAACTGAATATTTGTAGCAGTTGTTTACTAATTTTCCTATTATTAAAACATACTTAATGTTGGTGAAAACCAACCATGTTATAGAAAAATGTATACTAATATAGTTGAAGAGTTTTTTGCTTGCTTGTTTGTGAAAACGCGTTTGGAAAACATAATTTTGGTATATTGACAGCCTGATACATGAGAAATATTGTATCTATATGTAGGTTATAAAACATCACGCTACGGCCCACGGCAGCGGAGCAGTAACCCACAGAAAAGGGGTAAAACCGTGTGGTTTAGCTAGTATCAAATAAAACTCAATGCGAAAAACAAAAGAACATCGCGCACTCTCTAAACCTCTCGTTGTTCTGTCATTCGTGCACCGGTCATAATTCGATTAATTTGTCCGTCTGCAATTAGTCGATTCTCGTTCGTTGAATCGATTTTTTTTCCGAGTCGTCTCGATTGCGCTGGCTCGCAAATCGATACGTGATTGTATTTGATGTTGCGTTTGAGGCGCAATGAAATTAACCAAGTGAAGAGTTAAGAGTCCTTAGGAAGGTATCTCGTAGGTACTTTTGTTAGATTTTTTCCCGGTTTGCAGTTCAGGCATAATGATTTTTAAATCTTGTTCTAGATTTTGAAGTACAAACTACTATATACTAAGTATATAATAAAGCTGTAGTTTTTTTTTTATTGTTTGATCGCGGTAATCTTCTTTGCTACCGGTCTGATTATGTAATATTTTAGCTAAAAAGTAGCTACAATATCGCTAAAGACTGTATTTTATTATCAAAAGAATTAGGGGTCCGTAATAAAATTTACGCTGACGAACGTGCAGGCAAAAGCTTTAAATTGCACAATAACAACTAAAATGGTTTATAATTAACCATTTTCCATTTACCAAAACATTAGTCCTTTTTGGCAACAAACTGTATACCTATCTAAGTATTATTTCAACGTAAAAATCCCTTTTAAAGTTTCATCCCGATTCCCCCTGCATTTATAATCACCCCGTTATACCTAAACGTAGTATATTGTTCGGATGCACAAGAAGAGATATTATCGAAAGGGCATTGACCTTCATTGTCTCGCTAAAACGTACCCAACAAAACAAAACATCACATCTCAAAACAATTACAATATTATCCGTTATCCATGTTCGATTATTGAATAACATACTCCGTATCGATGAAGAAAATCATTTTCATATGGCCTCTGCCCCGAACAGATTTCAACTTTATCCTATATGGAGTACAGTTCATTGTTCTTTGTAAGATTGCCTCAAGGGACCACGGTTGGTTACCGTCAGATAAATTAAACCATAATGTAAGTAGAAAAGTTTTGGTAACAAACTTAGAGACTTGGAAACTGAAGAAAACATCCGTGAAACGCGTCTTGGGTCATTAAGAGCAAGTGGGGAGGAACTGCCAAAAAACTGGTTAAGTTCGAATCGTTCTCGCATACGTAGGGTTCCGTTTCACCGTACAATATTTTGACGTAGTTACGCAAAAAGGATCCAACTCACAACAACGCCATCATTCAGTTAAAATACTAAAGTAGGTACCTAGTCTTGACACAAACGTCTTATAATTTTTTATCTCTATATCATTTTATCATACTCTAGGTCATTTTTGCTAAACGAAAATATCTACCTTAGTGTAACTCAGTTTTGAGGATGTTATGGGTTAGACCCTTTTTGCGTACTTACGTTAATTTAACACTACAACAAAAAACACGTGAAAAATACTTGTACGTCTCCGGACTCCCTTTTTTTATTATTTGTTGTTATAACGGTCATAGCAAACGGCTACTGTAGTAGGTACCTCGGGCATGTTCGCCACCGCTAGCGTTGACTGCTTCTATGCAACGATGCGTAAGCGGTGCGCCTCTCTGGTGCGCAGGATGCGCGGTAGCTCCAACAGCGTGATGATGATGACAGCCGACAGACTCGACTGTCCATCGGCTCATCGGCTGTCAATAAAATTTTTACGAAATACACACATCACACACATATATATGTAGCTTTGTTGTGTTGTGTTGGAGTGTTTAATGTATTGTGTGTGTTTGTAATGTATCATTTGTGTTATTTATTGAATTATGTATTTTAGAGTCTTTGTCACTTGAATGAATAAATGAATTATTATTATTATAGACATACTCTGTTAAAATATCAAGTGTTTACCTACTACAGTTCATGAGATACAGCAAACAGACGGACAGCGGAGGCTTAGTAATAGTCCCGTTGGCCTTTCAGTTACGGAACCCTAAAAAGATTGCACGTATCTTTGTAAAATATCTTCCTTTGAGGGAATTTTGTTGGGAAGCCGGTAGTACGGATCATAAGCTTGGCCGATTTCGAGGTAGGTCAATGAAGTAATTTGCTGAGTCGTCGGCAAGTTTTTTATTGGGTTTTATCGCAAAAAAATCTCGAACGACGATTTCCTCTTTCTGTAGACAGTTTGCGGATTCTACGGCGTGGAAAAAGACACACCACATAGGCATTAACTATGTAAACTGCTCATCAACTTAATGTATTGCCGAGAAAGGACTTTTAATTTTGGCATGAAAAGTCATTGTACTTACCGGGGCATGCAACGGTTCGTGGGCTGTGGAGGTGTTCAAAGCTTAATTAAAGTCCAAGGAGTATTGAATAACAAATAATTAATGAACGCATACGAGCCACATCATCGAGAGATCATCACGTTTGCTTAATACGGATTATAGCGATTACAGACTTACATCAATGTACAGGTTTCCTCACGATGTTTTCCTTGACCGATGTCAGTGATGTACAATATAAACTTAGAAAGTACATTTTGAATTGAAAAAGTCACGTTGGTACTAATCTGTATATCTAAATCTTCTTCTTCTATGCATCTATCTTTATAAATAAAAATGAAAGGTTTAATGTGTTGTTAAGCGCAAAATTCGAGAACGACTGGACCGATTTGGCTGATTATTTTTATGTGTGTAATTTCCCGGACAAGGTTAAAAGTTAAGATTATTTTTAAAAAGTCGGTTTGAACACGTTCGAAGCCGTGGCGGTTTGCTAGTACTTAATATAAAATATACTTCACAATAGTGATGGGAAAAACATGAATCCCAATCTCAATATTCGTCATTCAAAATTCGCCGACTCGCCTATCTAAATCAGGGACACAGGACGTCACAGTTTCGCAGAACCCCGCCATTCACATAACCATCTTATTTTAATTCCTGAGCCGTCGTCACAGTTTAGCATTGTTGACTTTTTTCGGTTTCCGAAGTCGTTAAGAGCCGAAAATTCGTCTTTTACGTTTTTTGTGGCCGCGGTCCGCCGACGACGACTTTCGTATCGTATGTCCGCGTGGCGTTTCGTTTCTTTTTTACTTTTTTCTCGCTTCCCCCTTTGTTAGGAGTTTTTTTGTCGATTTTTGCAAGGTATTGGGATGAATGTGAGCAATGGTGAGTACTTTAAAAATGAAACAGGATTTGGGGAGCGTGTATTGTTTGTTACGTTAATGGCAGACTGAGGAGCAGAAGGCCAATACCTGGTATTTAGAATCAAAGTCAAAGTCAAATCATTTATTTCAATTAGGCCAATATAAGGCACTTTTGAACGTCATATACAAAAAGTCGTTCAAAATCTAGACACAATGTCATTTCAGCGATAGACAACGTCAAGATCGTCAGAGACTTAAAATGTGATTATATGTAAAATGTTTACAGACTTAATAAATAAGATAACCTATAAAAAACCAATAATAATAAAAAAAGAAAATAAAACTAAATAGCATCAAAAAATTCATCCGCATCGCCGTCCGCTGGAAATGTACCCAAAAGACTGGCCGCATTGCCACGTTGGATGGCAATGCTTAACCTCTGGCCAAGGTAATAACCAGCCCTTGGGTCACGGGAAGTGTCAACCAAATCATTTATTTAAATTAGGCCATTTTAAGACACTTTTGAACGTCATATACAAAAAATCGTTCAAAATCTAGACACAATGTCATTTCAGCGATAGACAACGTCAAGATCGTCAGAGACTTAAAATGTGATTATATATGTAAAATATTTACAGACTTAATAAATAAGATAACCTATAAAAAACCAATAATAATAAAAAAAGAAACTAAAACTAAATGGCATCTAAAAATTCTTCCGCGTCGCCGTCAACTGGAAATGTGCCCAAGAGACTGGCGGTTTTGCCACGTTGAATGGCAATGTTTAGCCTCTGGCCAAGGTAAATTTTCAGATACAAACTGAGATTGCGAAAGTTTTTGAAAATATATTACTAGAAATGCCTCTCTGTATAATTATGGATGTAGAAGTATCCGGATTATTATTTTGAGTTTTTTTTTCCTTCTTTTACGCTTCTTTTTCGACTGCCTCGTTGTTCTAGTGGTCGCAAAGCGCGACTGCTGAGCATGAGGTCTTGGGTTCGATTTCCAGGTCGGGCAAAGTGTTAGGTATTTGGTTTTTCCATCAGGAATTTCTCGGTAGCAGCCTCGGAGTCTGGATTTGTGCCCGGTTGATGGCAATAGGCTCGCCCCCTATTACATGGGACTTAAACTTAACTGGTGAAATGTGGGTGTACCTACTAATGGGTTCACCTCTGCCTAACCCTTCGGGGATTACAGGCGTGATGTTATGTCTTTTACGCTTATACGATAATTTTTGCTCCTGCCATGTTATCTCTTCACCACCTCTGATTGACTGATAAAGCATGGTTAAAAAATTAAGTTAGTAAAGTTTAAATAAATAAAAAGTAAACGCGCGGGCTATTTTTTCACTTAGCTAAATACACGCTTTAAATAAAGAATTCTTTTTTTTTGTATCTTTCCCAACTCTAAGATATAACAATATATTGCTTTCTACTTTATTATTTCACGCCTATTTATCGATGTCATGTTTCTCAATAAATAAGTACCTACCTATCCCACTAAATCCAATCTCTACAAACAATATTTCTATTACTATACTCTATTTTCTTCATATTACAAAATAAATAAAAAGAAAATAATATATATTCACTAAAGCGGTTACAAGAACACAAAAACCAATTGGAACTGAGGCCAAACTCATAAAATATCGGTTTTTGTGTGGGTACATACGTCATAACCCTTTCTCGCAAAACGTAAAACAGATTTCTTGGTTTCTTTAAATTATCTGTCTTTGTCAGTCCGTGTCTTATTATTGAAACTCACATTTTTTTCATCCAGGCTAATATTCAAGGAATTTAAAGAGTTTCGAAAACAAAGACAACACATTGCCATAAAAAAATGAACAATCGTTCTGATTTTATTGAATTCAAAAACGGAAGAAGTTCTATATTCGAATCGTCCTCAGCTTGCGGTAGGACTTAACTGGCAGAAATCACGTAAGAAAAAGGCGTTATGGGGAAGCCTTGCGAACCTTCTCTCTCCTGTTATCTCTGTCAAAAACTTTAAATAAAACATGTTTTTAAATAAACTTTTTTTTATTCATACATACTGCACTTATTTCTGACAGTTTTTTTTATTGGTTAACGCGGGTTTGACAATTTGTCATATTAATTTTTGTTTGAGAAATCAAGGGTTACTCGCATACAAAGCATTTAAAATTTACGTAAAAAGTAAATAAAGTAAAATCTTCTCTATTCTATAGTAGTGGTCATGGCCAAAAACCCCATTGTCCGGCCCCAGCGGTGTCGGACAGAACCACAACAATTTACAATAATGATTTTTGTTTAATATCACATTGTTCCTCCTATGGGAGTCTTAACACTCGTTGCTCGTAAAATACTCATATGGCGCAAGTTTTAAAGGAAGCATACTTACTTTGCCCTCGACTTCATTCACGTAAAAGTCAGTAATCACGCAGTATTTTTTTTTTGCGCGGTACCCTTATTCTTGTCCTTTTTTAGGGTTCCGTACCTCAAAAGGTAAAAACGGAACCCTTATAGGATCACTTTGTTGTCCGTCTGTCTGTCTGTCTGTCTGTCTGTCTGTCAAGACCTTTTTTCTCAGGAACGCGTGGAGGTATCAAGCTGAAATTCATATCAAATACTCAAGTCTATGGTCTCTTGGAGCTGTGAAAAAATCAAACTTCTAAGTCAACGCGATCAAAAGATACTCCCGTTTATGCCGCAAATTTTCGACACTCGCAAGGGAATCAAAACCTACAGGGTACTTCCCGTGAACTCAGAATCTTGAAATTTGGTATGAAGCAACGTCTTATAGCAGAGATATAGGAAAAATTGCGAAAAGTATAAATTTTTAGTTACATCATATAATAAAAATATTTTTAATAATTTTAAACTTACTACCCCTTTCCTCATGAACGCGTAGTGGTATTATATTGAAATTCATATCAAATACTCAAATCTATAATACCTTTAAGCTGTAACAAAATCAAACTTCTATGTCAACGCAATCAAAAGAAACAGGAATTAAAACCGCATATTTTGAAACTCGCCACTACTCGCAAGGGAATCAAAACCTACAGGGTACTTCCCGTGAACTCAGAATCTTGAAATTTGGTACGAAGCAACGTCTTATAACACAGATAAAGGAAAAATTGCGAAAAGCATAAATTTTTAGTTACATCATATAATAAAAATATTTTTAATAATTTTAAACTTATTACCCCTTTACTCATGAACGCGTAGTGGTATTATATTGAAATTCTTAACAAATACTCAAGTCTATAATATCTTTAAGCTGTAACAAAATCAAACTTCTACGTCAACGCAATCAAAAGATACAGCAATCAAAGCCGCATATTTTGAAACTCGCAACTACTCGCAAGGGAATCAAAACCTAAAGGATACTTCCAGACGACCTGGAATCTTGAAATTTGGCATGAAGCAACGTTATAAAGTACACATATAGGAAAAATTCCGAAAATCTTAAATTTTTAGTTACATCACATAGTATATTTTTTTTAATAATCATAAACTTACTAGCTGACCCAGCAAACGTTGTTCAGCGATTAAAAAAAAAAAACAGATGTTGGCCGATTCTCAGACCTACCCGATATGCACACAAAATTTCATGCAAATCGGTTCAGCCGTTTCGGAGGAGTTTGGAAACAAACACCGCAACACGAGAATTTTATATATTAGACTTGCTGACCCAGCAAACGTTGATAAGCGATTAACAAAAAAAAATAAAAAAATAGATTTTGGCCGATTCTCAGACCTACCCGATATGCACACAAAATTTCATGCAAATTGGTTCAGCCATTTCGGAGGAGTTTGTGTACGGAACCCTCGGTGCGCGAGTCTGACTCGCACTTGGCCGGTTTTTTTTTAAAGTTCTGTGTCTGGGTGTAATTTATCTATAATAATACACACATCAAAAGTGTCTAGGGATCAACATCCCTAATCAATGTTAGGGATGTTGATCCCTAGACACTTTTGATGTGTATATGTATATATTTATAAATAATATAAGTATGTATATCAGTTGTCTGGTTACCATAACACAAGCTCTACTTAGCTTGGGATCAGATGGCCGTGTGTGAGTTGTCCCTAGATATTTATTTATTTATTTTTTATCTGTCAGTGAAAATCCCTTCAACATAGGTCCAGTCTTTTCGGAGATTAGCCAGAACAAACAGACAGACAGGAAGACACAAACTCTTTAACTTTATAATAATAGTACAGATTTTTTTTGTCTATTCTGTCCCACTCCTGGGCAAAGGCCTTCCTCTACTCCTTCCATTCTTCCCATTTCCGTGCCTCATCCCTCCAGTTTTGGAGGACTCTTTACAGTTCGTCTATCCTTCTTCTTTGTGGCCTGCCGCGACTCCGACTTACAGATTAGTATGTAAGACATAACATCACGCCTGTAAACCCCGAAGGGTTAGGCAGAGGTGTACTCATTAGACACCCACATTTCGCCAGTTCCATCAGCAGTCGCACCATGTAAAATACTGGTACTCAGCTGCATCCGGTTAGACTGGAAGCCGCCCCCAACATAGTTGGGAAAAGGCTAGGCAGATGATGTGATTTCGCCAGTTATATTCAAGTTCATCAACCGGGCAGAAGTCCAGATGTCAAGACTGCTACTAAGAGTATGTATTTAAAAATTCTCATTCCTCAATCCCGCTGTCCGCCCCTGCTTTAGATCACAACCCAGCCTTTAACCCGTCAACTCGACCTTGTCTGGAACAAGCGTCAAGACCACACATTACCTCCTCACTTATGTTCACCTCTTTTTTACCCCTTTCTTTGGGAATGAGTCGTCACTTTCAATTTAGGTTCTGAAGGTGAAATAGAATAAAGGTTTTATGCGTCGTATTGAAGAGGTTACATACGGGTATTATTACGTGCTTAGATATATCTTATACTTATAGACTTAAGGTCTGTTTTGCCACATCTCAACGGTAACTATTGATTGGAATATGTATATAGGTATTCAAAACTAGAACAGAATTTAAAATGAGAACTCTGAGTTGCCAGACATTTTGTGATTCAAAATGTATTTAAATCTAATATGGAATCGCACTTTTCGATTAGTTTTCACATGCTTTTGCGTTGGTGTGCTAACGGTGATCTACTTACGCCAAAATTGAAACTCATAAGAATGCCTGCACACGACCGCATTTTTATTGGTCATCTGCATTGGTATAATAGGAATTCATATGTTCGATTTTTCTCTGAAAAAATCGAGTGCAGATTGGCGGTCGTATGCGAGCACTCTTACACTACGTGCTTCGACATAAAATTTTCAACACAATTAACACAGCTTTTTCTGTGGCAAACAACGTTACAGAAAAGCCGTTTTTCGGCATGCTATTTTTCCGTTCGTTTGTTGGTTTTCGACTAAAAACTCTGTGCCTCTCGTACATAAAAGTGTCTGCATGTAAAATCGGTTTTTCATAAGCTATGAGTCGTTATGCATTGTGGATTCGGGTCAAGCATGTTTAGGTTTTTTTGTTTACTAGCTGTCTGTGATTTTGATCTCGTGTACCTACCTATTTTTTTTATGGATCCTAGATGCACTCTAGTATAACGTATCTTTCTATTAGCTAAATATATTCTTGGATTAAATCAACAGTTTCAGAGATTCCAGAAAATAAAAATCTCGTGTCACGGTGTTTGTGGTCACTCTCCTCCGAAACGGCTCGACCGAATATGATTTGTTTTATATATGTTTGATAGGTATGAGAATAGGTCGAGAAGTATATTTCATACCGCTAGATGATAGGCTGATGATGCTGAGCGTCGGCCGTTTCGCGCGGTAGTGGCGCAAATTTCCGTTCAGGACATTTTATTTTTTATTATGTATTTAGTTTTTTAGATTTTTAGGGCTGTTGAAAAAATTATTTTGTGTTGTGCGTCACTCTCACATGAATAAAAAGTTTTTCTTTCTTTCTTTCTTTCTTTATAGGGATCAACTTCGACGCGGACGAAGTCGCGGGCAGAAGCTAATATTAGTTTAGATTTGCAATTGTAAAAACAAAACACTGCTGAATTTTCAACTTTTCCCTACCATTTTTTTACCAGATTGCGCCTGATCCCATAAAAAGAGTAATGATTTCACACATTCGGTTTTTTTCTACTAATCCAATTTTATTACGTATGTTTTGTTAATCATTTCAATGTAAGAGATATCCTTCTAATTGACTTACATCAAAATGGAAGCTTCTAGTAGTCATCGAAACAACATTAGACTCTTAATGCGTCTACGCACCTGAATATTTGACCTGCAATACCTATAGGGCATGCCTTTATGGTATGCTGTGCATTTCGGTGTGCTAAATGAATAAATCTATTTCTGAATAAACGAGCCAATGATTGACTAAGATATGTGGTGACAATCACGATACTATTAATTGACTACTTCTAGATTCTTGCTTTGATCACTTAAGTACTGTAACTACTGACATTTGGTTACTGTGCCAGGCATGTACCTATGTATACCTATGTGTATGGGAGCTCTAAACTTAACTTGATTGAAATGCAGTCTTTGCTTACGATTTCACTATATTAAAACTAGCAGCTTCCTGCGACTTCGTATGTGTTGAGCTAATGAGATTGCTCTCATCAGCGATAATCAATTTTAAAAATTTGACACATACGTAAGGAATTTTTTAGTACCAGCCTCGGAGTCTGTATTCGTGCCCGGTTGATGGCAATAGGCTCGCCCCCTATTACATGGGACTTAAACATAACTGGCGAAATGTGGGTGTAGTAATGGGTACTCCTCTGCCTAACCTTTCGGAGATTATAGGCGTGATGTTATGTATGTGCTTGAATAAATTGTAAATGAAAGACATAATATGATAAATGTAAGAGGCATTTTTGACAAAGGTGGAACAGAGATTTAATGCAGATGTCCTTTCTGTTCTATTTATAGGAAAAACCTCTACATTTTCCCTTAGGTTTGTAATCATAAGTACTTCGCTGGCTACTTACATACCTTCCTACAACTTATTCTATGAATTAAATGTCATAAGCAAATAAAATGTGATAGAAATAGCCTTTCAATTAAAAATAAAACGATACCTACAATCTAATCTCAATTTTATTACGATTTGCATTGAGTGTATTCTGCGCTGTTGCATACTAATATGTTTTATTACTATTATGTAGTTCAATAACTTGATATACAAGTGACCCATATTATTATCAATTTCGCTTTCGTTACTATTATTGCACTAAATATCAGAAAAACGTGTTTAATTTACATAATTTAATTATCCAAACGTAATAATATAACAGTGAATCGACAATAAAAAAAGTCATTGATATTTTAATTAAAAATTATTTACATGACCTTTTGGTTTTTTTTTGTAATAATAGGTATTAAGCATTCACGTGCCGTGCACAGATGTACATTAATAATATTATATTATATACCTACACCTTTAATTTATTAAGCTTTATTTAATAAATAATAGCCTAGACAGTAGACTTAGGTGTTTTTTTTGTTTTGATGCTCTATAAGCTATTCTCTTTTTTTATATTATTTATACATTTTTTTTATTTCTTAGAATTTAATATAGGTACCTATTTGATTATGGATTTAAGTTGTATAAATCATCATATTATTTTAATTGGTTTCTTATAGAAGTAAAAAGTAATATACCTATTTTTTTAACATTTCAGTTTTTAAATCAGTCTTTTACAACGCAAAAAATATTTATATTTCAAATTCGGTCTAGTTTAGGCTACGACTTTTTTTGTTTTTTTTTTTCAACAGCGTATTAAAAGCATTGCACTTTATTATACTACATTAAAATGGCTTAAAAATAAGCTATTATAAATATTGCTGCGGTATATATTCAATGTGACGTTATAAAGTGTTAATGAAGCACCATCTGCTGGTACAGATTTTAAATAATTAAAAAAAGGCTATTAAGAGGCTATTTTCCCACTGCGGCTACATCTTATAGCCGAGATAAATAGCCTATTAAACTAAGTTGTTGTCAGAATGCATAAACGGTGCCTGATTTATTTTTTCTCATTTTACCTTTATTCACCAAGGGAGATATTTACAGAATAGGTCAGTTTTCTATAAAACAAAAGAAAATAACACGTCGTGACACAAACTTTTTCCATGGATTTAGTTCATGATTTAAACTGTTACAAAGACGAAACTTTTCGTCGTTTATTAAAAAGCAAATCGAGCTGTTCGATACAAAAGTGCAACACCTAAAAAAAATATTTTAACAATATTTATTTTTATAAATTCTTGCACACGTGAATTTTTAAACTTTTTACTTTACTGTTTTTAATATGGCCCCCTTTTATACAGTGAATCCCGATTTTTTACTAGAAGCCCCTTTTTACATGCACGTGGTTACGGCACGGTTGCCGTGCCCTGTAAAGTACCTAAAATGTGTGAGCTACAATGAGAGCTTTCACATGGCACGGCGGCTACCGTATTGTGACCGCATGCATACATTTCTACTTTACAAGGCACGGCGACCATGCCGTGACCGTATGCTTGTAAAAAGGGTTTATCATTTCACAATTCCAATTTGATCGAAACAAGCTGGCAATGGTAGTACTACAGTAGTGCACCACTAACATTTAATCGAAGACTTGGCAATCGAAGTAACGGCTCGTTTGATGGTACTTCCTCAATAAAATTTAAACCTATCAATCAGGTATGCTGGCGGTACTCCAAACCAATAGGTCAGATAGACATTCTTTAGTCCACCTAGATTCTAGATTACCTGTCTGTCTGGAGCCTAGATTTAGATGTGACACGAATACCTGGATAGTATTGATAGGAGATTTTGTATTTACAATTTATTTAGTTTTATTTTGAGGAACAAAATTGGTGACGACCAAAATCAGGGTTCCTAACGGATTTGATAATGAACTTATTGAACATAATTAGAGTTGAAAATTGCGTGCAAGATAACAAACACTGTTATTAATTATGACGCCGAGTTATTATTATGACTAATTGCTGTTACCAACTAAGTATTGACTTACAACTAGCAAAACAAAGAAAACTCCATTTATTGATAACCACTTAAATGTTAATATCAACGGCTTAGCATAAGTAAATCTATCGATTTTTAATTTGAAAATACCGGTTTTATTCTAATATTAATTTAGTTTAAGGGTAGTTCTTCAGGGACAAAATTTTCGATGTCTGTGGGTATATTTCTGTAACTAACTAACGAAACGGCCTGTAATTTTTTTTTTGTATAGTTTAACTATATCCGTTACTGGGACAAATGAATTTTTTTAAATAATTGCTGTCTAGGTACAAAATAAAAATATTTGAAGCTTGTTCTTCTGATTCATATAGCGCGTCCGTTTGCCATTTTCCGGAACAAAATGGTCGATGTCGCATTTTCCCTTTGATACTTCAATATAAATTATAATTACATCGAAAGAAAATGAACTGTCCTCTTAAAAAAAAATGTGTATTAGTTATAACTACGTTAGTATGTTTATAAATAAATAAATAAGAAGTGTCCGGCGTATAATACTGATTAATATGGCGTAAGCTGCGCTTGACCGTACTTGGTCGGGTATTCATAATGAGAGTCTGGCTTCCTGTGCGGGGGGAAGCCAGTCGTGCTACGGACGAGCTAGAAGTCGGACTTGCGGCTGGTTGGTTTAGATCCCAGTGTTACTAAGGTAAACATCTGATTCATCTGTGTTTGGTTCAGGTGGCATCCTGATTACAATGCCTACTTTATAAAATTTATTTTATAGTTTTAAAACTTCAATCTGTGTTTCGTGTGATGCTTTTGGGTTATAGATTCGTGTAGAAAAATGACAAGAATGAAGTCTGTATGTATGATGAGTTATGCATGATTGTAGGCAAAATCCTGATTCGTCTGTGCCTGATTCGTATGGTCAAAACCTCATACGAATCATAAAATAAATTAGTTTTTCTTCTCTACAGCACGGAGGGAGTGCTTTTGTTGCGTTGTCCAATTTTTTACTAGTCTTATTTTATATTTACTTAGCTATAACCTTTACAATAATTAAAAAATCACAGGACTGTAAACTTTTTTTTAAATATGACACTTTTGATCAATATGCCTTAGTCTTAGATAATAATTAATTGTAATGTCAATTGTAAATGTCAATTGTAAATTTCATGATGGCCTAGTGGTTAAGAGGTGCCTGAGGTGGTCATGCATGAGGTGGCGGGTTCGAAACCGGGCATGTACCAATGTGATTTTTTCAATTCATATGTACTTTTTTGTTAAGTTTATCTTAGACATCACTGACATTGCAATGGTGAAGGAAAAACATCGTGAGGAAACCTGGACTTGTAATTAATATAAGTCTGAAATTGTCAATCAATGCTCGTGCCTTCTCTATACGAGAATAGGCCTTTGCCCTGCAGTGGGACAATAATAGGCTGGTATTATTATTATTTATATTTAACAATCATTAAAACCTATTTATTCATAAGTCAAAGTCTCTCTCTAATTTCTGTTATTATTAATATTGCAGTTAGCAACAATTCCACTTAGTGAGGATCAAAAGAAGGAGAAAAAGAGACTCGCAGAACGTATAAGGATGGAAAATATAAGATTTTATTTTCGTGATATGATCACTGATAATTGTTTTCATTATTGTTGTTGTTAAAATATGATATTTCTTTTAATACAGAGCTCATTTACATAAAGTTTTTCATTTTTATTTCGGTTTCTGATTCATCTGTAACAAATTCTGATTCATCTGGGCACAAAATATTCGAACGTCGATATCTTGAAAACTACTTTTTAAAAACGAGTCCCTCATTCAAATATACGTTATTTGGTATACCTTTTTTCATATGAACATGTGTTACAGAGCTGAAAATGAAATTAAATTTTGGCCATATGAATCAGTCGAAGAATCAAATTTCGAAGAACTACCCTAATGGCTTTATTTATATTAATGGGCGATACTTAGTCGAATACACAGACCAAAATACTATAGGAAAGTCAAAGTCAAGTCAAATCATTAATTTCAATTGGGCCATTAAAAGCGACATAATATACAAGAAAAAAAGAATTGATTCTGGTTGCCCCTTCCATAAGATAGTTTCAGTTTCGTATGGAGAAGAATGGGCAAAAAACTCCATACTTTCTCTTAAAACTCGCTTCGCTGTCTGTCTGTCTGTCTGTCCCTCTATATGCTTAGATCTTTAAAACTACGCAACGGATTGATGCGGTTTTTTTTAATAGATAGAGTGATTCAAGAGGAAGGTTTATATGTATAATACATGCACCCGTGCGAAGCCGGGGCGGGTCGCTAGTTTTAAAATGTTTTACAATTAATACAGAATCGTATACACATTTCAAATTCAAAAATCAACTCAAATAGTACACTTTTACGTTGGCCATAGAAACAGCTATATTTCAGAGGACAATAATTCTACTAACTTTTACTAACGATCGCAATCTAATCTCAGTCTCAATCTGTCAAAGACGACTCTAATTTACTTACATTATTTGACATTGATTGTCTCTGAAATGAGATCGCGACTGGATTTTAAACGTTGTCAATTAAAAGAATTGGCTTTCAGATTGCTATCGGATTAGTCACCAGTTGTTTACGTACTCATTCCAATGATTGAAGTTCCTATAACACTTGAAAACAGTACTGGTACCAATAAATCTTTCAAAGACTTTGAATCACGTTAGGAATGTCATTGGCATACGCCTAGTAGACCGCCACATGCCTTCACTCCATGCCAAGCGTCTGGCCGACTAGATTATATTGGAAAGCTGAAATTACTGAGCTGTATTGAGTAAGATTAAGAAGACATTGCACTTAGTGTAGATTAAAAAGTATAGAAAAAAAATTACAATTTTATTAATATTAATACCTAGATATTTGTGAAATTCATGTTTTTGTTATTTATGTTTATGTTAGTTTTTAGATTATATCTATCTTCTAAAGAGAATAAATCTAAAGAGATTTTTTGTTTGTATGGCGCTAATCTTTGGAATTACCAGACAGATTGGAAAAATCGTTTTGCCTATAATAGCCCGATTTATGAGATATATATTCCTGTAGGTATATGTAATCTGTACCTACTATTAGTAGGTCTACTATTGCTCCTCAAATATCAAGAAATTAAGTCTTTTAATCATTTGTAAATTGATAATTCCAATACCAAATAGTTATTCCGCGTCTAGGGCTTACTATAGTACTGTGGTCACTAGGACGTGACCGAGGTACCGAAATCCACCTTTGGGGTTTCTTGCAGGGCACAAATACTTTACTTAGTGAAATGAACGATCAGCTTTATACTTATATTGGAAAAGACTTGTGACTACAGCTGCTCCCAGCTGAGCGAATGACCAAACAATTGTCATCGTATAAAAGATTTTATTTTAATTCTAAATATATATACGAATAATAGTTTGTCAGAGAGTTTAGAATAAGAGTCTTCCAGCCTGCTTACTTTAGCAAGCAACCTTCTCAGTACACACCCGCCCACTGGAACAAATCAACAAAAATGCAGGTCAAAATATCTTAAAATTTAATAAAAATAAAACATAATAAATTCTTTAAATTGTGCACGTTTTAAGACTACCCACGTCGCTTTGTCTCGATAGCCGATTACAAGAAACGATAAATTGAAATCAAAGCACGTTTGTACGCTTGTAAAGAAGCGGTAATGCCTCGGCAATTAAAGCTGCGTTGTAACTACACGGGCGACTTTTTGTTGCAAAATCGCAAATTGTGTTTTTTTATTTTTCGTTCGGGTACTGGGTCTGATTTTAACCTGATCGTTGAGTATTAATTAAAGTAGTATGGGTTAATTAAAAATAAAAAGGATTGTTATGTTTCGGATTATTTATTGAGAGCTAGTGTAACATTCACTGTTACCAACCTAACTGACTAAATAAAATTAACTAACTCTGTTACATCTTAATGTTATCTCATTATTTATCAAGGTTAAGCACATTTTACATTCCAATGAGCCTATTACGTATAACTCATTGAGTTTTTACAGACATTACTTCCCGTCTAAACTATGTAAACGATGTAACGAAAAATAAAACAAAAAGTGTAATTGCCAAAAATGCAAAACACGAAAAATCTTTTAAACGTTCATGCAAAGATAAAAAAGAAACAACTGTTTTGACGCTCATGCACCAATTTGGCTCATTGCTCCGTCATTATGATTTGCGGATCACAACTACTCCGTGATTATGAATACTAAATAACACCTGATTATTCGAAGCGTCTCATTATCATGAACAAAATAACACTGTCAAACGATCGAAAATTTTCGCAATAAGAGTTTCAATTTAAGTGTTTGATGCTGGAGTGCTACGGCACCGGGGGAGTGCCGGTCGTACTGCAAACGGACGTTTATCTTTTTTCATAAAGATGATCTTGACGCGCGTTGTATGTCATCCTACCGTCGTGTGAGCGCGGTACCGGTGTCGCACTGTGCTCTCAACAAGTCAACTGCAGGAAAAAAATACAAACGCCCATGTACAGCTTTTTATATTTAGTTATTAAGATATAAGTATTATTATTAGCCAAAAACTTGTACGTATGGTGCACACCGTAAGTGTAAGTTGGTTGTTTATAAAAAATAAATAAGCTACCAGAACCGGCGTCGCTGCAGTCCGAAAGCTTAAATTAAAAGAGCCCTTAGTAAGTATGATACGATAAATGAAACGATTTCAGTTTCGTGACAAACATTGCGATAGTACGACGAGTGAGCCTCGATGGCTTTATTTATATGGAGGACTAGATTTACTTCACAGCTTTACTTGCTTAATTTATGCATGTTACATTTCATTATCTTTAAGTTAGTCCTGATTTTTCAATTGCTACTTTTAACGAAGGAATAAGTAAAGCGGTTTGAAAGCTTTTGTACAAAAAATATGTCAAACATTCATATTTACATAGTCAAAAACTTTTAGACCTTATTAGTTTAGATTTTCTTTCACGTTTATCCGAAAACTACTTTGGTTCATTATCTATTATTCTTTACTGTTCTATTATACTGTATTAATTTGTCACGTTTCGACGACTATCTCTCAATTATATTCATCCCACATGTACGCTGAATAGAAAAGTTCCAAAATACAAAAATTAAAGTGATTTAGGTACAAACAAGTAAAAGTTACAGCATAGTGTAGATAGTAAGGTGGTCCTGAATTACTTGGGCATCCAAAATTGCGCACATCGGATGTCGGAATTGCCTCTTTCTGTATTTAATGAGCGCGCATCACGGGCGTCTTTGGTTGTGGCCCAATTTAAAAGTGTTTGCGACTTAGAATTTCTGACTAAATATTTTTAGCAGGATACGACTATTATTAAAATAGAAGCCCGATTAAAATATACAACCAAATCCGGTCGTGGTGACTAAAATTTCGGTAACAAAATAATCGACTGGTTGCAATGTCGTAATTGTTACTACGCTTTGTGCCTGCGTGAGGTTTAGCCTCAAAATATTGTAACAGAGTATACACTTCGCGACTGAAATGTGTCAAACTAACTTTTGGTAACAATGTATCGTAAATATATCCACCTTGTTACTACGTTATGACACCAAGAACACAACTATCCAAAAGTGCTTACACTGTGACTACTTTTTTTTCCTAGAATGTTACTAAACTTTGTGTATAAATAGTTACAAGTAAATGTGCACCTTAATTAACTTGGTTTTGTAACATAGTCGAAACTAGTACACAGTTCTAGAATATTCGATTCCTATTAAAAAAGTTCAGTGTTACTCAAACATTTCATCTGATAACTGAGTGCTAGCACTCAGTTATCAGACGTATATGATGTATTATCTGAAATGTTTGAATAGTACTAGTAGTAGTAGTAGTACTGGTAGTACTAGTACTAGTACTAGTATATATTAACAATTAACAGTATGAGTAAACCTTTTAGACATACAACTAGTTATTACAATCTCAATATACATGCTACATTAAAAAACTATGAGCAAGAAGACCTACAACTATACGAACTAAATCAAATAGTATGTAAACTAATTTCAATAAGGGTTAAGAACATTATAATATTTCTACCTATACTTGCAACACTAGACGTTTTAAAATCCTTGCACTACCTTTATTTATTATCACTCATAGAAATAAACGTGGAAATGAATAAAACTTTTTATTTTATGTAGGTAAGTAGTATTATTTATTTATTATTTTTAATTATAATCACTAATTGGTTTTTAATTACAATCAGCCAGTAAATCACAGATTATTGTTATGCACATACAGTAGGTATGTAAAATATTTTTAACACACATTATAAAAATTTCATCATGGTTACAACATTCTTGTTGCTTCTACATGTGAAAACAATGAAGATTAATTTATTATTATAAAATAAAGTAATAATAATAATAAAGATGTAAGCCATGGCAGTTAAGAGATGACCAGTCCCAACTGACAGCGCCCGTTCACGAACATGACGCGTGGATCAGCACCACTTAGCTCAACCATCTTGAAGGGCATCAAATCGACGGGACGGCATTGAAAACAACTGAAAATAAATAACTTGAGGCTAATTAATAAATATACGAATCTGCATGACGACAGCACATAGTTACTTGATACATGTTTGGAACCACTGGCCTCGGATTATTCCGTCGGCCATAATAGATTTTGTTACTGAATCGAGCAATATGTACACTTTGTGTTGACTTAGTAACTGAACGTTGTGTAGCCTTACAAAATCAAATAAGTTGAAATCAAAACAATATAAATACACGTTTTTGCAATTATTATTGTATCCTAAAATAAATATTAGATCTAAATAATTTAAACTTTCTAATTAGCTACAATGACACCTATGAAATATTAATTTTTCTTATCACAAAATTAACAAAAAAGTAAATGTTTTACCTTACTTCTTTATAAATCGCCCGGCGCCCTTATTATTTGGAATTATCTTCCAAATTCCCTCGACAAACGAACTTGCGCACATTGTAAATAACTAAGTAGGTATAATGTTTAAAACTCAACATAAAATAAATAATTATAATAACTTGTAGGTGATGGCTGATGGCATTGACATAATTTAAAGTGAATTGGATGTCAGATTTAGGTTGCACTATACGTTCAATCATTCGATATCGTTCATTCAAAACCGTAAAAATTATAGTAACAATGTTACTATAATTTTACGAAACATCTTTTCTAAAATGTAACCACTTCTATGTTTCTTAAATTCCCCACTTTTTGTCAAGGTGTCAAAACTAGGTAGACACAGCTACTATATTTGTTACCAGTGTAGTAATATAAATAAGTAACAGTTTCTACACTACAACCGAAATGGTTGTATGGGAAGTTCTCTCAAAGTACTCTTAATGATATCCGAATCTGCTGCCCTACCATGAACTCTTATTGCGATCCAAAAAACTGAATTGTTCTTCAAATAAGTCAATATAACGCATCAATTTATGTCATTTATTGACGTATTTTCTCTTATCGCGATCCAAAAACTGAACTGTTCTTCAAATACGTCAATATAACGCATAAATTGATGCGTTATATTGACTTATTTGAAGAACAATTCAGTTTTTTGGATCGCAATAAGAGTTCATGGTAGGGCAGCTGAACTAAGATTTCAGATATTGTGATAAAGTTAAATCTTAGTTTATTCTAGCAGGTTCTTATAAATTATTTAGTGTTTCTGTAAAACATAATTATTTTAAAGCAGAATTGTGGATGAATTGAGTGTATGTGTGTTATAATTTTAATTTCATACAAGTTTACAACAATAAAATGTATTTATCGCTTTTAATCTGAAATAAATGATTGATCAATTTGATTTAGTAATTAAGCTATTTTAAGAATTAATGAAAATAAATACTTTTTCTATCAATCATAACAATTTCAAGTACCTTGTATATCAGTTTAGTAAGATTTTTAAAAACCTTCTTGATTTTTACAAGCTTTTATTTAGCTTGCACTGTTCGTATGTAAGTATAAGTAAGTAAGCAAGTTGTCTTTTCATTTGCAAACCATTTTTCAACCATTTGTTGGTATCCGATTGAGATGAAATTTTGCATACACCTTTAGTTCTGATGACAATACAATGTCCGATACTCAATATTGTAATAGTTTAAAATGAATGCTTATTTTTATTTTATTGAAAATATTTTTAAAATAAGTTACACTCCTTTTAACTTGCGCCAAACACAGACTTACTGATATCTTTACGTACGAAGTCACGCGATTTTGTGTGATCAGGTGTCTTTGAACTGGTGCACGAACATGTTTTGCCATGTTCCAGTCAACACCGACAAGATTTCGTTGCTTTTCGTCAACAGTAGCGCAACTTTTAAATCGCCCGTGTACAAGTCTGCTGCTGTTGATAGTGATTTATAGTTCTGTTTGAATGTGTTTATAAAAAGGTGTACCTACCTAGTTAGCTGTTTACAAAATATTTTTGGATGGTAGCTATTGGTAAAAATGTCGGTTCGTTGTCACTAGTTCCATTAACAGTTCCATGATGGAACTACTGTTGATTTTTATTATCACTAGTTCCATTATTTAAGAATCTTAAAATAATGGAACTAATGTTGATTTTTTTTATCACTAGTTCCATTAGGCACTTGTGAAATTTTTTAAGGGTGTAAAAACACTAGGGGTAGAAACACTTACGTTTTATGATAATTTTATTCAATAAAATCAAAATAATGGAACTAATGTTGAATTTTTTATCACTAGTTCCAGCTTATTATTTTAGGCACTTGTGAAATTTTTTAAGGGTGTAAAAACACTAGAGGTAAAAACACTTAGGTTTTATCATAATTTTATTCAATAAAATTAACAAACATTTATTTTTTCTTACTTTAATTTGTTTTATGATAGTATGTAGTGATAGTGATCGAATAGAAACAGCAAGATAAAAAATTCAACATTAGTTCCATTATTTTGATTTTATTGAATAAAATGATGATAAAACCTAAGTGTTTTTACCTCTAGTGTTTTTACACCCATAAAAAATTTCACAAGTGCCTAATGGAACTAGTGATAAAAAAAATCAACATTAGTTCCATTATTTTAAGATTCTTATATAATGGAACTAGTGATAATAAAAATCAACAGTAGTTCCATCATGGAACTGTTAATGGAACTAGTGACAACGAACCAAAATGTCGTGATGGCCCGGCCGGCGCCTCTCACGCATGAGGTTATGGGTTCAAATCCGGGCGAGTACCAATGTGACTTCTACACTACAATTCATATGTACTTTCTAAAGTTTAACTTGGACATCACTGACATCGGTGAAGTAAAACATCGTGAGGAAAACCTGGACTTGTAATTAATATAAATCTGAAATCGCCAATTTGCCTTGAGCAAGCGTGGTGATCATGCTCATGCCTTCTCTGTATGAGAAGAGTCTTTTTCCCTTCGTTGGGACAGTAATAGGCTGGTATTATTAATACACTATTTTCTTAAAAACCGATGGATGTCTTCTAATATAATTTCATTTAAAAATTGATAGTAAACAGTTCATTGATTAAGTTACTGTGTACTAATGGGTACATCCTGCCTAACCCTTCAGGGATTACAGGCGTGATGTTATGTTAATTAACTTTCAAGTGAAGACATCCATCGGTTTCTAAGAAAGCTTCAACTATATCTGATGTCCTGGATACTTATCTCTTTTGTTGACTCTACATAGGTCGTTAAAAAAAACTGTATGCAAAATAACAGTTTATTATTCCTGTCAATCCATAAACACGACATATCGACAATTATTGTCCTGTAATAACTGTCGTTCAATTGACAACTAAATATAGAGCACAGCACTGCTATAATCTGTCGTATTCATTGTAACAGTTAATCGATAGAAGTCCATATTAATTGATATGTACAGTCGTTGATTTGTAAGTTCAGATGTCAGATCAATAAATACTACTTAAATAAGTACCTACATGCTTGTATTGCATACTGCATTCATTAAAACCAGACCGTCTGTTCATTGTATTCTGATTTATGTGACTGGCTAAATAACAACCAATTCTCTTTATTTGAAAGTACAAGCGAACAAGTTATTTGGTGTACAGGTCTTTCAAGTACACACTAGGCTACACTATTATTGTTAGGGCTTTCCGTTGAATAAAACTGAGACAATCTAATTTACTTTGTTTTATTACAATTAACAAAGACTGCACAGTAAGGTCACAAGTCATAGAGAGAGCGAGGAGTAGTGCTGCCATCTATACATAAACAAACAACATAAAATAACACCATGGCTTTTTAGCCAGTAACAAAATTTTCTTACAACAACCTAACATACACGACACGTGGTTAGGCTCTAAGCCGCTGCACTGCGCGTCGATGATTCGATTCGATAATTGTATGGCCTATAGATATTTGTTTACGGTCTGTGAACGCATCCTCGATACAGAAGAAATTCCAAGTGTGTTTAATGCTGCAATAAAAAAAACACTGCCCATAATATTTGTATGGTTAGCGTAATAACATTTGTAGCATATTTATGAGTAAGAGAATTGCCTACTCAAAGTTGAGAGCACGCTTAAGCCACAACATTGTTTAAAAGTATGTAATTGCAAGTTAGTTGCCTGAATACTAAACAGTTTGTTTGACTGTACCTAGCATGTCATAATTTATATAAATCATTAGTCGTTTGCTTTTTAAGATTGTCAATGAAGCCACGAAATTATTACGATCCTAACTTCTTTTTAAATTCTCAGAATAAAGATGAATCCCATTTCCAACCATCTTTGTACATTATATTATAAGTAACATTATTTTATAATCACTGAACCTTTTCATGATTACGATTATCGTCAATTCGACATTTATGCATCATTAATTTTAATTTAATCACTTTGTTTAATGACATAATAATTGGCCTTAATCAACAACATCTTATTGAAAAGATCATCGCACAATATGTCTATAATTATAATTATAAATATAAAGATATTTTATCCATTCTCGTACAAAGTTCTTGACCCATAAAATGCATAGTATCGTATTCACATAGACTGCTTGCAATGCCCTTACTTGGTGAAGCGTTCACTAAGGTACGGTTTCACTGCTACGACTGATGTGAAAAATAATAATGAAATGTCGGATCAAAGCGAATCGAAAAACGTAGCAGAATAAGTATCACCCATTGATGTCAATAAAGTCTTACTTCTGTCGTCTGTAGACAAACCAATCTTTTTTCTGTTAACAAATACTGATGCTTGCAAAAGCTCTTAATTCTTGCTTTATTTTTATTGATAATTTCAATAAATATATAAAATGGCTAGCTTTTCAAAGTACATATAACAAGTGTGAAGTGTAACACATAACTTATGATACTCGTTGATCTTCATATCAGTGAAAGAAGTACTTTCTAAGATTACCTTTTTATAATTCCAGAAGTTTTGATAACAAACCATTGAACTTGTAAGTAGCTCAAACATTCTTTAGTTAGTTTGTTATTCTTTAGTTTTAAAAGATTAGGACCTTTATGACTTTCGTACTCAATATTTTTTATTTGCGAGCGTACTAAATTTTATCGAATTTCAATTTTATTATAATACTGAACACAAATCAAAATGCCTTGTCGCACACATCGGACGACCCCTTTTCTAGCAAAACTAAATACCAAATCGAATTTCGATTCAATAGATAAAATATAGATAGGTAAGATAGATCGCCTGTTTTATAACTGTATAAAAAAATTGTATAAGGCGCTCCGCAAATGAAGCAACTTTAGTTGACGTAATTGTCAACTTTTTAAAAGTTTTAATTAACGGTTGCCAGTTGTAGCAACGAAAATGTTCAGTTTACGGATCCAACAAATTTAAATGAACTTTCAAAATTTAAAAATCTGTGGCTAGGGATCTCGAAGTAGCAGCTCATGTTTTAATCACTAGACGCGTCAAAACCATAAAATGTTTATTTAATATGACTGTATTGTCTGAGATACAAATCATTAGCACCGATGCTAGGTATATTTAATTAAACACTAGTTGTGGTAATTTGAAATTGATTTTGTCAGTCATTGAGTGCCGCAAACGAATACAGGGCCGCAATTCTACTAACCTGTAGGAACGATCACAATCTAATCTCAGTCTCAACCTGTCATAAATCTCTCTAATTTACCTACATTTTTTGACATTGACTGTCGCTGAAATACAATTATTGTGACTATATTTGGAACTATTTAGTATAATTGGCCTCCTGTTGTCGATCACCGAACCTAGAGTAGCTATGTCTGCACAGTTTCCTAAAATTACTTATTACCGCAACTCTGAGAGATTAAAGTTGCTTAGTCTGCGGAGCGCCTTATCGTGGGTACAGTAATAAAATTTGCACATAAATAATAACAAAGATTCACAATAGGTATTCGTACTTGTGTAGGTACTTACCAATTTGTTTTATAGCCGATTACCCGTGCCAATTTGGCTTATTGGTATCTTAATTATAATTTATTAATATCGAATGTTTTTGGGTAAAATGGAATTTAGATAAAAACGACCTGTGTACGCGTATCTTAATTTATGTAGGTTTATTAGACTTTCATATTAGCGTTTGAGAGATACTAGAAGGTTCTTTTAAGCGCTAACATTACACACCGTGAAACTAAAAAAACAAAAAAATATAATAATAATTACATCAAATATATAAAACTCTCGTGTCGCAGTTTGTTACCAAACTCCTCCGAAACGGCTGGACCGATTTTTATGAAATTTTGTGTGCATATCGGGTAGGTCTGAGTCTTTTCTTTCTAAAATATGGCGATTCGAAGTTCGCTGGGTCAGCTAGTATTTTATAAACAAAATAGAATCTCAATAAAATATATCTTTTTAAAACTGAATAATGTTAAATGCATACCAGCACCCTGCAGAATTATTACCAATAATATAGATTATTCATGAGACGCTATATTTTCTCTGAATCTCGTCGTATTGAGCCACTTCTAAAGACATATTCCGAATATCTAATATCACAGCTGTTGCCTATTGTTTGTTTAAACAATGTCGTCTTGTTTGGTGTGTATTTGAACCAGCTTGTGTTTAGTTTGTAGTGTCGTGATGACCCAGCTATTGGGGCATACAGGACAAGTACCTACCAATGTGTCTTCTTCAATTTATTTGTACTAAGTTTATATTGAATATCATTGAGATAAGTGAAGACTGCCTCGTTGGTCTAGTGGTCGCAAAGCGCGACTGCTGAGCATGAGGTCTTGGGTTCGATTCCCAGGTCGGGCAAAGTGTTATTGGGTTTTTCTAACAGGAAATTCTCAGTAGCAGCCTCGGAGTCTGGATTTGTGCCCGGTTGTTGGCAAAAGGCTCGCCCCCTATTACATGGGACTTAAACATAACTGGCGAAATGTGGGTGCACTAATGGGTACACCTCTGCCTAACCCTTCGGGGAGTACAGGCGTGATGTTATGTATGTTATGTATAAGTGAAGGAAAAACGTCGTGAGGAATCTGGACTGGTCCTAAATACGAGTTTAGGAAGCATTATCTGGTGCCTTCTCTATGTGGGAAGAGGCCTAAATCCTGCAGTGGGATAAAAATAGGCTGGTATTGTTATAATACTTTTCACTTACAATACATAAACTCACGCCTTTTTTTCTTGGGGGTAGGCAGAAACCACAAAACGCCACCTGCTACGATCCTTACATACGATTAACAAAAGGTATTTATATGGCAGAGGTGAGTGGCAACGCAGGGAGGGGTCGCCCTAGGAAGACCTACACTGACCTGATTGGTGAGGTTCTTCAGAAAGGTCAGGTGCGCAGTACTTGTAACCGGCGTGCTTGTATGACGAGATGTATGAACGTAGATGAGGCGAAAGGAGTATGTTCATTTGCAATCTACTTAGAAAACTTTCATAGATGTTATACTCCTCCTTATCCGATAAAAATTAACATTTAATTGCTACCAGAATTATCTACACATGAGCATGTAGATAATTCTGGTAGCATCTCAGTATCTTTATAATTGCTATAGCTATCATTATATCAAAATGTAAACATAACGATGACATGCAGTTTCTTACTAGCAGTTTTTTTTGTTTTTTTTTATTACCCCTCGAATTGAAGTACCTAGTCAAAATAAGTGGGCAAAATACGGTTTTAGACATTTATTTCCTCAAAAAATGAAAATGAAATGAATGAAAAAATGGTCACAATCAATTAGGTAGAGAGAAAATAGAATATTTATAATTTAAAAAAATACATGAAGCAATGTAACGTAGAGAGTTGGTCATATGACAAATAAATTATATTAGAATTTAGAAACAGTAGTAAAAAAGAGTAGTTTTAGTAAAAATAATCATAGGAAGGTAAGTACACGAAGTCGTATGCGCATCACAATTTATGCTTTAGCTTTACAAATCATGTTTAATAAGGCCCAAGAAACAGTCATTGTTTCATTGCAATTAAAATAATAGGTATAATGACAAAATGTTGTAACTTTATCGTATTAAAAAAATAAATGTGTGAATAAAGGTACATAAAGACTAACATGCGCCAAAAAAAATACTCAGTTTTAGTTGCTAACACGAAGTTATTATAAAATGTCATACAAATGGGCTAATGTCAGAAACTAACTTGGCGTTAAATGATAAAGGGCCTTGACTGTAAATGAACAAAGTTCTATTCAATTTTTTAAAGAGAAAAAAACTTACATTAAAACAGTTGGGCTCAAAAAAACAACTTACTAACTCTTTTTTTCAATTAAGAACTTCCATTGTTACTTTTTCATTTTTCCTTCCATGAATGCTCTATACGCAGCCAGCCCAGGCAGGTTACCCTTTTTGTACCATTCTATCTCGTTTAGCGTATTCAACCACGCCTTCAATTTGGTAAACTTATCATCAACAGGCACGAACACTGACGTGGAAGAAATACTAGCTGCACATGTAATATCAGCTATCGTGACATGGTCACATGCCACAAACTTTGTCTTCTGCAAGTATCTCTCCATAATTTCATAAGAAGCATTTATCTCTTCGATTTGCTGAGGAGTAGGTACTCTTTGACCATGATGTGCGATCGCAATCAACACCGGCTTCACTGCATTGCTAAGGACAGTAGCCTCGAAAAACATCCTCTGATCGACTGTCGCACGTGTCCTCAAGTCGCTAGGGTACAATTTCGATTGTTCTCCTTCACCGTATTTGGAAACCAGGTACGCAATGATTGCATGGCTGTCAGCGAGTACAAAATCACCATCTTCGATCATAGGGACGGTGTGCGCAGGATTTTTCTCCAAGAATTCTGGTGTCTTGGTTTCTCCTTTCATTATATTCACATCTTGAGTCTCGTATTTTAGTTTGAGAGCTTCAGCCGTCATCAGGACGGCTCTAACTGGTATACTGCCGTCGATTTTGTAAAGTTTTAGCGTCATGTTTACTGTACAAAGTGAAGGATTGAGCAGAACTGAGCCAAGGTAATTCCACCAACGTCTTATATCTAATTGTTATAGATATTGTGTGATATCATTCCGGATAAGGTGTAATAGGTAAACGTAGCATGACGAGGCAGTTTTAAGGATTATTATTTACTAGCTTCTGCCCGTGACTACGTTCGCGTTGAATTGTTACCATAAAACATACTCGTATTCTATAATACTCAGCAATAGTTTAACTTTGTATCAGAGAAAGATTTTTTGTATTCGGACTTGGACTTCTAAAAAATATCCATAAAATCTAAAAAAAACATAAAAACAAACAAACTTTACGTCTTTATAATAGTATGATAGAGAGTAGAGTAGTTAGTATGAGTAGATGTAATTTTTATCAACTGATTGTTTACTGTAGTATAAATGTACGGTTACGGCGCTTTGACATATGCCTCCGGCCCGCCTCACGGGGTTGTTGTTTACAACGATTGAAATAATAATTCTCGGCTTCTTCATAATGTGCCGGTGACCCGTCAGGGCCTACACCGACGTCAGACTTTTTGTAGGACCGATTAATTATCGGTTAGGACAATTATTTCATAGTTTCATAGGACCGACTTTCTGTGGGACATCTTCTCTGGTATATTGGAATTTAGATGATAAAAAAGTAAATGATTTTGGTAAGGAGATAAGCAGATAACCCTATTATTATCGCGATATTTTAAAAGCCTCGTTGATCTAGTGGTCGCTAAACGCGACTGCTGAGCGTGAGGTCTTGGGTTCGATTCCCAGGTCGGGCAAACCGTTATTGGGGTTTTCCATCAGGAATTTCTCAGTAGCAGTCTCGGAGTCTGGATTTGTGCCCGGTTGATGGCAATAGGGTCACCCCATACTAAAACATAAATGGCGAAATGTGGGTGTACCAACTAATAGGTACACCTTTGCCTAACCCTTCGGGGATTACAGGCGTGATGTTATGTCTAAAGATAAGGTCGTTAATGGCTCATATTTTGACGCTTGCTTAAGGAATCAAAAACTTATAAAGGGGACTTCCTGTTGACCTAGAATCATGAAATTTGGCAAGAAGCAATGCAAATAAATTGGTACTTACATCACAAAATATATTTTTTTTGCGATTAAACTTATTTTTTTTATCTTGTGTTTAATATTGTATGGTGGTACGAAACCATTCGTGTGCGATTCCGACTCGCACTTGGCCGGTTTTTTCAGAATAGCCCGAATCGCAGTATTCAAATATGAATTTAATAGAGACATAATAAAAATTCATCAATAAAATGTATTAATTTTAATATAATCCGAATTAACTTACAATAAAGGATCAGGATTTTGCACCAAAAAACTCAAAGTTAGTTACTAACACGAGGCTTAATTACAAAATGAGCTTTTATCGACTTCAAATGAGCTTTTATCAGCTTTTTTAGCTCTGAGCTAAAAGATAAAAAGATAACCTGGGCTGGTGCAAGCGGGCCTTGGCATTAACATTATCCATAAATAAACATCAAAGCAAAACACATAATGATATTTTTTTAACTAAGAACTTTCACTTTTTCATTTTTTCCTCCATGGCTGCTTTATAAGCAGCTAGTCCAGGCAGGTTTCCTTTTCTGTACCATTCCATCTCGTTTAACGTATTCAACCATGCCTTTATTTTGGTAAATTTATCATCAATAGGCACTAACACCGCCGTGGAAGTAATACTAGATGCACATGCAATATCAGCTATCGTGACATGATCACATGCTACAAACTTTGTCTTCTGCAAGTATCTCTCCATAATTTCAAAAGAGGCATTTATGTCTTCGATTTGCTTAGGAGTAGGTGCTGTTTGACCATGATATGCGATCCCATACACCGCCGGTCCGGCTGCATTGGTGAGGACAGAAGCTTCGAAATACATCCTCTGATTAACTGTCGCACGTGTTCTCAAGTCGCTAGGGTACAATTTCGATTGTTCTCTATCAGCGTATTTGGAAACTAAGTACGCAATGATTGCATGGCTGTCAGCGAGTACGAAATCATCATCTTCGATCACAGGAACGGTGTGCGCAGGATTTTTCTCCAAGTATTCTGGTGTCCTGGTTTCTCCTTTCAATATGTTTACATCTTGGGTCTCGTATTTTAGTTTGAGAGCTTCAGCCGTCATCAGGACGGCTCGAACTGGCGCACTGCCGTCCATTTTGTAAATTTTTAACGTCATGTTTACTTCGCAAAGTGAAGGAGCAAAACTGAGCCGAAGTAAGGCCACCAACGGTTTATATCTGATTGTTATAGATATTGTGTGATAGCATTCTGGATAAGGTGTAAAACGTAGCGTGACGAGGCAATTTCATGCTTTATTATCTACTAGCTTATGCCCGCGACTTCGTCCGCGTCAAAGTTGATTTCTCCATACAAAACTTGGGCCCCCGTTTCCATTCCCTAAGGGGCTGAATTGAAAAAAGTTCCTTAGCGTCTACTAACTAATTTTCATCTTTATTTGTCAAGCGGTTTTCGATATTTCGTCATGAATGAGTGAGTGAGCGTGTGACCTCTTCACTTTTATATATTTAGACTAGCTTCTGCCCGCTACTTCGTTCGCGTTGAAGTGGAACCATAAAACATATTCTATGATAGGTACTCAGCAATAATATAGCTGTTTATCAGTGTCGGAGATTATCTATAAAACGAACAAACTTTATCTCTTTAATAAGTACTAGCTTTTGCCCGCGACTTCGTCCGCGTATATGTCGGTTATCGCGGACGCAGACGAAGTCGAATAAAAAGTAGCCTATGTCCTTTGTTGGGGTTCACACTTACCCTGTACCAAATTTCACACAAATCGGTTCAGTAGTTTAGGCGTGAAGAAAAGACAGACAGAGTTACTTTCGCATTTATAA
Organism: Hoplodrina blanda; assembly: GCA_949316365.1. Lineage (NCBI taxonomy): Eukaryota > Metazoa > Arthropoda > Insecta > Lepidoptera > Noctuidae > Hoplodrina > Hoplodrina blanda. Next base: position 15,194,089 of record OX438581.1, read on the forward strand.
TATTAGTAAGGATTAGTAGTATATAAAGTATAGATGTAATTATCAGTTATCATTTGACTGTTTACTGTAGTATGTACGTAACAGTCATTGGTACGCCACTTTTACATATGCCTCCGGCCTCACAGGGTTGTTGTTTGCAACAATAGAAATGTTGATCCTTGGCTTCTTCATAATGTGCCGGTAACCTATTAAGATGCTGACAACGGCTAAAGGGCGGTCACATTCAAAAGTGCCTTTAAATGGTCTTATAGAAATAAATGATTTGATTTTGACTCCGTAAAAATGAAAGAGAAGCACGATGATGCAATGCTATTATCGATTTATTTGAAAAATAAGTTGAGTCATCGAAAATGAAAAGTGATACAACATACAAGTACGTCGATTAGAGTAATGTGTGTACAGTGGACCTGTCCAGTGGTCTCCTAGGTCAGCTGACTTGACGCCTCCTGACTTTTCTTTTTGTTGGGACTTATTATATATTTTTGCTGTACCTAAGTTTATTTTAAGAAGTTGCTTAACCATATTTTTGTGTTGACAAAATTTAAAATAAATATTATGTTTTAAAAACAACTGGGTTCTCAGACATATGTGCAAGATATTATAAATAAAAAAAGTAGACAAATAAAAAAGAGATAATTATATTCAAATAATAATTATAATATTTTTTCCACCACTACAAAGTTTAAAGTTTTAAGTGAATGCGTTTTTTAAATAAGCCTATTTTAGAGTATTCCGGTCTGGTCAGTGACTTGATGGCGACGACGTCACATCCCGTATTTAGGTACCTTTAAAACCTGGAAAATTAATCTTCTGAAAATTATCCGGAAAGTAACAATTACTTATCGTTTTCGACAACACCCTACGATAATATCAATGAGTAAATATTTTTTATCCATTTTTATCTTATTTTTTGTTTGCAGGAGTCATAATATTTATTACCAGTTGAGCAATTTTATAGACATCTTATCTCTTCCACTTGTTGACAGTCATTATGATATTGTATTATTGTATCATTATTATTTTCCGTTATACTGGCCTTAATTATTATTGAAAACATTAATACAAGCATCTGTGAGCATGAGGTCTTGAGTTCGATTTCCAGGTCAGGCAAAGTGTTATTGGGTTTTCTCAACAGGAATTTCTCAATGGAAGTTTCAGAGTCTGGAATTGGATTTGCGGCCGGTTGATGGCAATAGGCTGGCCCCCTATTACAAGAGACTTAAACAAAACTGGCAAAATGTGGATGTACTAATGGGTACACCTCTGCCTAACCCTTCGGGGATTACAGGCGCTATGTTATGTTACAAATACCAGTTGACTGCCTCGTTGGTCTAGTGTTTGCATAGCGCGACTGCTGAGCATGACGTTTTGGGTTCGATTCCCAGGCCAGGCAAAGTCTTATTGGGTTTTACAATTGAAGTATTCAATTATGGAATTAATAAAAGACAAAATAAAATATCATTAATTTAGTTGTGTATTAGTGTTCATTTTAATATAAAGAGAATGGACTTACAATAAAGGAAGGGTCTTGCGCCAAAAACCTAAGTCAAAGTTAACACGCTAACATGAGGCTAAATCACAAAATGCCTTAAAGATAACCTGGGCTGGACCTTAGCATTAACACAAAATATAAATAAACATCAAAGCAAAACACATAATAATGATATTTTTTAACTAAGCACTTGTTTTAGCAATGTTTTCTTTAATTTTCGCATCCATGAATGCTTTGAACGCAGCCAATCCAGCCACGTTTCCTTTTTTATACCAATCTTCCTCTTTTAGCGTATTCAACCACGCTTTCAGTTTGGTAAATTTATCATCTATAGGCACCAACACTGACGTGGAAGAAATACCAGCTACACATGTAATATCAGCAATCGTGACATGATCACATGCCACAAACTTTGTCTTCAGCAAATATCTCTCCATAATTTCAAAAGAGGCATTTATCTCTTCAATTTGCTTAGGAGTAGGTCCTGTTTGACCATTCAATATGATTCCATAAATAGTCGATCTGGCTGCATTGGTGAGGACAGTAGCTTCGAAATACATCCTCTGATTAACTGTCGCACGTGTTTTCAAGTCGCTAGGGTACAATGTCGATTGTTCTCCATCACCGTATTTGGAAACTAGGTACGCAATGATTGCATGGCTGTCAGCGAGCACGAAATCGTCATCTTCGATCATAGGGACGGTGTGCGCAGGATTTTTGTCCAAGTATTCTGGTGTCCTGTTTTCTCCGATCATTGTATTTACTTCTTGAGTCACGTATTTTAGTTTGAGAGCTTCAGCCGTCATCAGGACGGCCCTAACTGGCGCACTGCCTTCGTTTTTGTAAATTTTCAGCGTCATGTTTACTGTTCAAAGTGAAGGATAGCTCAGACTAAACTATTGTTATGCCACCAACGGTTTATATATGATTGTGATATCATTCCTGATAAAGTAGTCTACACTTATATTATAAAGAGGAAAAATTTGTATTTTTGTTTGTTTGTAATGGATAAACTCAAAAACTACTGGACCGATTTTAAAAAATATTTCATTAGAAAGTTACATTATCTGCGAGTAACATAGGCTATATTTTATTTTAGAAAAAATAGAGGTCCGTAAGATATTTGGGTTTTTCGGACCCAAGGTGTAATAAAACATTCAAAAAAGTTCCTTAATTGGCGTACGCCGCCTAAACTATAAAAGATAGAACCATAAAATGTTCTTATTAATTAAAGACCTTAAAAATATCTACAAAAAAGTCCGCGACACACTATACCTATCTATTTCGAGTTAAGCACAACAACCATTTTTTTATTTAAAAATCTTGAATTTTTTTAGGACTTCATTTAAACGCATTTATTTTACACAATGTCATTACTTTGTGACAAAAGTTTGTGTAAACTATTTTGTCACAAAGTGCTGTTTATGTAGATAATATTTAGTCTTCAATTCATTAAAATTGGACGTTTGGTTTGAAAGTTATGGCGAAATCAATATAATACTATTTTTGCGCTCCGCGGCCCGTGGCGACAGGCGAAGGAGGCGTCACCAAGGCGGGGGTGCGGGTACGGGAGGGGAGTTTAGGTTATGAGTAAGGTACTGCCACAAGATAAAATTACATCAAATGTTGTTTATAGGGACGCTCTAATTCAGTAACTTTTTTTACAAAAATTTTAGCCTTTAAAACAATATTTTAACACATGAAGTTATCTTATCCTGTTAATAAAATAAATGCGAAAGTCTGTTTGTTTATCTGCCTGTTTGTCGGCTAAAATGCTGAATTTACTTTTGGGTAGTTGAACACATGGGATCAAAGTTAGGCTTTTTGTAGCGGTAATCGACATCCACGCAGGCGGAGCCGCGGGGACCGCTATAGGTTATATAAATCAGAAAAACACATAGGCTACTTTTTGTCGCGAAAACCGACATCCACGCGGGCGGAGCCACGGGTGACCACTAGTAGTAGATAAAACGTGGCATTATGTGGCAATATCATGTTTTTTTTCTTACGTTGTGATTTGAACAGTCATGGTTACAGCGCTTTTAAACATGTATTATCAGTTTTGTTTGTAACAACTGAAATTATGCTCCACTTTTTTATATATAAATTTTCTGAATAAATATATAATATTTTGAATACAATAGTGTTCCCTGAAATATTAATTTAAATTAAAATTTACATAATTTACTAATATAAAGAAATAATGGCTGTCTATTACTGTTCTACTGCAGGGCAAATCTCTTCTAGTACAAAGAAGATATGAGCATTGATCAGCACCCTTGCTTATTTAATTACCTATAAGTTGGACTTATGTTCATTATAAGTCCAAGTTTACTACTGCAAACTTATTTTAGCTAAAAACATGTTTAAAATAAGCCTAATTGGGGTGCTTGAATCTTGACAAGTCTTAATGAAGTAGTTACATTCGATATAATGTGTAGGCACCTTCAGAAATGTATTAATAATCCATTACCCCACCTGGAAAATTTATCTTCTGAAAAATGTGCACGTAATATTTATTTTTATCCATTTTTATCTTATTTTTTCTTTGCAGGGAGTCATTAATGGCCAGTAGAGCAATGTTAATTATAGAAGTGTCATTATGACTTTTTATCGTTGTTATTTTCTGATACCTTTATCATTATTTAGAAACAATAATACACATATCAGTTTATTTACGTGAATTCATTCATAAGGATTTATGTTTCTAAGATAAACGTTGCCTCTGTAAGAATTTCTCTTGTGTCGTGGGTACGTTAACAAACATACATACCTATATACATTCTAACAACCAGAACCAGAAGGATATGCATCCATACTAAACGATATACTATACATTTAATATTACAAATACGGAAGTAAATCAGTCTGTCTGGCTATCTGTCACGCTTTCACGACCAAACCACGCAACCGATTTTGATGAAATTTGGTACGGGGTAGGTTTGAGCCCCAAGAAAGGACATAGGCTACTTTTTATTCCGCGATTTCGTCTGCGTCTGCGATAACCGACATTTACGCGGACGAAGTCGCGGGCAAAAGCTAGTATTCCTCTAAGAGACTAACGACAAGCCCATGCTTAACACGGCTACAGTCTACTAATGTAAAAACATCAAGATTTCTATGGTACAGTCAGCAAAACAGATAGGTATGCAGGGTCGTCAGATATAGTTGAAGTTTTCTCAGAAACCGATGAATGTTTTTAATTGTAATTTAATTTAAAACGTAGAAAATAAATAGTACATGCAAGTTAAATGTAATTAATAAATATCCGGAATAAATTATCTAAATATTGGAGACTAGCACTATCCCCCGCTACTTCGTTCGCGTGATTTTTCGTACAGACCCCTAATTGTTTGATAATAGCATAGTATATAGCCAACATATAGCCTAAGCACTCAATGATAACGTAGCTTCCAATTTGCGAAAGAATTTTCAAAATCGGTTCAGTAGATTACCCCCTACAACGTCACAAACTTTACCTGTTTATAATTTATTACTATAGAAAACCGCGTAAAAATCCACTGTGTAGTTTTGAGGAACTAATCGGCCAAACAGACAGAAACAAAAGCTTTTATAGGTCATCATCGGTCTAATAATAATGAATCTAATGTTGATTCATGCAACGACGAAATTAAAATATTTTTATTACACCCTATTCTTTCATCTCAACTACCTGAATAAACGCCAAAAAAAAAACAAAAAAAAAAATGTCTCTCCACAAGACTATTAGAACTTCAACATGTCTCAACAACAGGTGTTGTTCATCTGTCTGCCCGCCCTTGGATTGTCACCTCCGTAACTATTTATTGACCATTATAAATCGCAGGTTTGTGAAACCGCGAGATTAAAAGTCTTTTTATTATGGGCCATAAAATTTTCATTGTACCACGATCAATCGAGCTCTTTGTAAAAGTTAGCTTTTATTTTTATTTTGAATTTCGTCTGGAATATTTATATTATGGAACTGGAACCGACTCAAAAAATCCAACCGCTAGCACTAAGCGCGCCGCCCGCCAGCCGTCACCTTTTTTTTATCTTGTCATTGTAAAATTTATTTTAACGCACATACTTGAAGTCCTCATTTGAATGGCAAATTATTTGCTATGTCGGAGCCGTGCTGTTATAATAAAATTAGCGATTCCTTCCTTTTTTTTCGGATTTTAAGGTAGTTTAGAACGGTTAATGGCCACCTTTCATTATAACAACATCGCTCGGACACGGCAACGGCCTGACCGGAACCGTCTCGGAAAAATCAACCGGTACTTTCCAACGCGCCGCCCGCGATGCGTCACCTTTTTTATCTTGTCATTGTAAAAAATATTTTAATGCTCACAATTTAAGGTTCAGGCTTGAATGGCAAATAATTTGCTATGTCGGAGCCGTGCTGTTATGATGAACGATGATGGTCAAATGTCAGTTTGACATATCGATATCACCATTGAGATATATCAATGGAGATGCTCCTAACTTTTAAAAGTATGCTTAAGATATCTGTCAGAACGTGGCGTCGTTCATGTATCAGTTATCGATTTTAATAAGGTTCATAGTACTATGAAACACGTCGCAGCGCGTTCTAGTTCTACAAAATCGACAACCCAATCAGAAATGATTAACTACTCTATTTACATAGCAATAGAATTTAAATTCAAATTCAACTCTCATGCCAAACGTATCTCGAAACGAGCTAGCACTAATTGTTCGTTTCAAATGAATAATAATCCAGATTTGTTTCATTTGTTTGTTGGCCCAGTCCCGAGTTGAGCAGTGCTATAAAATTATTATTGCCGCAAACATCCATAGTCACTACGAAATGTTTGTAAATAACTGTTCTTTAAATGTTACACTAGCTTTTGCCTTGGCATTGTCTGCAGACAATTATGTATTAGCTTCTTTTTTTTAAATATCACGATCGTAATAACGTCATCTGCCTATATCTAGCAATAAGAATTATTGTAACCAGGATTTTATCTAATTGAAAACAGTGTCCGTGGAGTTCCTTGCTAGTTCTTCTCCATAGTGGCCTACCTCCGTTTTGGAACGAGCAACTAGCTTCAACTGTCTGACTATCTGACCGACTCTTTGACAATTTAAAAAGTACCTGCAAGTACTCGTAGTTTAATTGAAAACAATGCTTTTTTAACTTGACTTTGACTATGACTTTATGCCAAAATATGTTTTTTTTTTATTGAGGATGGGAAATCATCAAATAATTTCTTCCGCTCTGGGCGGAGTGGAAGAGAGTGTCCCTCTCAGACTCTTACTTACTAAACCGCATCCGTGTTCCATCTAATGGTCTTTGCGATCCACGGCCGCGGAAACTCTTTCGAACAAAATCCGCAACTCTGGCTGAAAATATGTTACCTAAACTCTGATTTTACCCCCTTTATTTGTTCACCTAAAATACTTTCAGTTTTCAATAACACTGATAACAGAGCTTTAACATTTATCTATTCAATGACAACGTAATCAGAAAACAGAATGGTTATCTCGGAAAATTAATTTAACAAAACCCACGCTTCTGTTCAGATAATTTCGAATAAAAGTTTACCTTGCTCTAAAAGTGGATTTAGATTACGCTAAGCGCTTATTCGCATGAGGGATTTTTTTACGCGCGCTGTATTTTCAACGTCCGGTTCACCTTGAAAATCCAGCGCGCGGTAACAAAAATCGGGTTTAAAAATGGCTAGTAACCGCGCGCTGGATTTTATAATAAAATTTTGTTAAAAAAATCCGTGTTTAAAAATCGCCCGTACAAACAAACGATTAATGCACGCGAACCAGAGGAAGAATGAGAGTATTATCTTCTTCATGATATGTATAATTATACAAATAATAAAATTGAAATCTACGTTTGTATTGTCAAATTACTAGCTTTTCTACCAAATTAATACGAATGTATTAGACAAAAAAAAATTGTCTGTCTGTTTTTTTTTCGGCTAATCTCCGCTAATCTTCTCCGAAATGGCGGGACCGATACTGGCGGGACTTTGACTGGCAGATAGCTAAATACTTTTATTTTAGAAAGAGAATTAGCACACCGCGCAAAAGAAAATAAAAACCCCGTGATAACGAACCTTCACGCGAACAAAATCGCGGGCATAAACTAGTTTTACCATGTTTCGGGGAAAAAAAAAGGAAAATTTGTTAGAGTAGGGATAAAATGAGAGTTTACACAATTGGTCTAGGCTCGCCTTAACAATGTTAATTACCAATGTTCGCCTCAGTTCTATTTCGGTTAATTCAAATACAAAATATTCTCGGAACTTTCGCCCTGATTAGCAGAAAGCAAATGTTATGTCATTCTGTTCCGAAACTATTGTTATTCTTGGCCGCGGCGCCCTTGCTCAGTGGATTTGTTGTGGAAGAGACAGAATATCGTTGTCTCTTTCTCGCTTAGAACTATCGGAGGAGGTTAAGTTCCGTTTTATTTTGTGTTTAGGAATTTTTATGCCCGGTGAAGAGTTGTCGTGATTGTTTGCGGTTAGAAAGAAATGGCGATAGTGTGTGCTATCGCTCTCTGTGTTAGCTAACATTTTTAAAACAATGTATTTCTGAATATACCATTTACCTGATTTTTAATCTCAACTAGATTAATTCTAACCTTAGACTAAAAGGTATAGGATAAAAATGAAACTTACCAAACAATATTGTCAATTTTCTAACACTACGAACGCCTGAAAACGAAACAAAAGTAATTTACTTTTCCGCCTGATGTGTTCCAAAAACTCGCGTCTTTCAATCTTGAGACAGACAGCCAACACATTTCTTTTTCATTCATCTGTCATCCATATCGTGACATAAAAATATCGTATGAATTGTTTATTCCGTAACGCTCATCTTTATCCGAAGATATATTCATGAGATATTTCAAAAATAGAATACATTTCGTTATAATAGGCATGTTTTGAAAATAGAATATGTAATTACTGTTTTATTTTAAATTGGCAATGGTTCTATTTTTGAAATATTCTTATAAAAATCGAAAACGTTTTTAATAATAGCGTTTTTTTTTTTATTTAGATAATAAGCGTGAAAATGATACCTTATATTTTTCGTTTCTGTTAGTGTCATGTCTTTTGGCTATTTTATACAATACTGTATTTTTCTAAAACCGTAAATATTTTAAAATCAACAGTATTATTAAACTTTAATGATTTTAATACTTACAAAAAAACTTATTCTCTTTTCGTACATAACTGGGTCTTATGGTAAACACCATTAACCATTAATTTTGAGACACAACTTCTCTAAAAAAAACACTTCGTTTTAGCCCTGTAAATCCGATTAATTTTTTAATTAACTATAAAAATTGATTTTTAGCTGCTTTCAAGTCATTGTAAGTAAATTGAGTTGGTTTTTAAGTGACTTCACAGCATACTATTGTCATAAAAAATCCCCCATAGATTTTGAATTTAATCGCACTTTGGCAGCTCATAAAAAGCACATCAATTACAAGGCGCCTTCCATTTATCACATAGCAATAACGCACATCGCCGTCAGTGAATATTGCTAAAGGCGTCTGTCCCTTAAAAATGCGTCGTGTTGAAGTGAAAATTAATCAAGCCAAGCAAAGCTTTCGACGGCTCAACACTTTTACTTGTTTGCTTCGCTACCAATTTGTCAATATCCAAAGTTTGGTGTTGCGTTTCTCAAATATTTTTTTGTGTCACTTAGGTTACCGCAATGGCTGCTGCGATGGGTCTCGGTTTAAATTTTAGTTTAATTTATTCAATTTTATAAAGACTAGCTTTTGCCCGCGACTTCTTCTGCGTAAATGTCGGTTATAGCGAACGTAGAGGAAGTCACGCAATAAAAAGTAGCCTATGTCCTTTGTTGGGGTTCAAACTTACCCCGTACCAAATTTCATCAAAATTGGTTCAATGGTTTAGTCGTGACAGCGTAACAGACAGACAATCAGACGAGTTACTTTCGTGTTTACAGTATTAATAGTATAATTTATTTATTTTTTAAATAGAACGGCCGAGGCCAATAACACTATTTAAACATAATAACATATAACATATAACATAATAAAATATAACATAATAACATAAAACATAATTTATTTAAGTATTTAACACAGTCATGCATTCTTCTCACAAAAATTCAAACATAAATATATCGTTTAGTATGGATGCATAATTCATGCATTATGCCTCGAGCTGTCCACTCGGAACAAATACTTGTATGACATACAAGAAGTTGTTCCGGGTCTGCTTGTTTGTGTATGTACGTTTATATGTTTGTAAACGCACCTACGATACAAGAGAAAATATTAATGTAAGAAAAATAAATGAGTTTCTTCATATATTTATGTTAGCATAACTTGATGAAATGTAGGAAACAGCTGATTTATTTTTAGGTTGGTCCTTATTCAAAGTTGTTCACTTCCATGAGTACTATAATCCCTGAAAGTACGTCTCTTCTATGACCTTTCACCCTGTATAACAAACCGGTATTTGCACTAATATAATATCCGGATTATATTTTTCAATTAAATTATTTAATCCCTTCTTAATCTATCCTAAAACTTTGACAATCTCTGTCGATCTAAATCTATCACCGAATTCATTACATTGAGGTCAAACTCTTTCAATTAAAAGTTTCATAAAATTGATGTTGTTTTCGTTCGGTTATTGAATGTTGACATTGTCAACGGAACGACAGACAAATAGAATTATATTAACAGATTGATTGACATTTATTTCACTTTGGGGTGATGATAACGACATTTTGTATTGTGATCGTTTTATGATAAAATATTAACATAACATCACGCCTGTAATCCCCGAAGGGTTAGGCAGAGGTGTACTCATAGTACACCCACATTTCGCCAGTTATGTTTAAGTCCCATGTAATAGGGGGCGACCCTATTGCTATCAACCGAGCACAAATCCAGACTCCGAGGCTGATACTGAGAAATTCCTGATGGAAAAACCCAATAACACTGCCCGACCTGGGAATCAAATCCAAGACCTTATGCTCAGCAGTCGCGCTTGGCGACCACTAGACCAACGAGGCATCAGTATTATCTAACCTATTTAAACTATTATTATAAAGAGAAAAGATTTGTATATTTGATTGTAATAGATAAACTCAAAAACTCCTAAACCGATTTCTAAAAATCTTTACTTATGGAAAGCTAGATTATCAGCGAGTAACATAAATGGCATAAGGACATAAATTATTTTCAAAATAATTAGGGATCGTTCAGAGAATTCATGTAGACGAAGCCGCGGGCGCTAGGCTATGAAAATACGACTATAGACAATTTACATTATTTATAGCCGAACTGCGTATAGCCTATATTTCAACTACTACATAGCTTGTATAGGCGTTTCAAACTCACTCGTTTGCACAAATCACAAAGAAAAAAATATTTCAAAAATCGAACAAAAAAAATTACTCGGCTCTCGATTTGCGCCCAGTAAAGTAATCGAAGCTACTCGAGTCTCGAAAGTACCAACATTTCGTATTTACGTATTACTTCTGCCCATACCATTACCGGCCTAATGCTGACGTCACTCTCTATTTACATTGCCTACACGTGTTTCGTCTAAGCATCAGCTGTTCGTAGCACCGCTACGCCCGTAGCGCGTAGGTCGGCTCGTAGCGTATTGATCGTAGCCGCCCCCACGCGTCTACGATTCTAAGCTTTTTTAGATTATTTTATTTTAAGGGTAGAATTTCTTTGTTTTTCTTATTGTTATTTTGTTTTTCTTTTTTTTCTTTTGTTGTTATTTATTTAAGCTATAAATAGTAGTGTTTTTAGTCTTATTGAAACGTTATATGTCACGATTCTGCGCGTATGTTATCACGCATGTGTGATGGATCGCGGTACTCCCTCATAAATGAATAATTTATGCTAGTCTATGAGAAGTATACCTTTTTTGTATGTGATCAGTAAAAGCTTTAACCAACGTTTCAAAACTACCCTTAAGGAATAAAAAAAAAATGTTTATTTCAATTATATGGAGCTTTAACATATGTGATTTGAAGACCTTTTAAGCAAGAAGATGCTTGTGTAGGTTACTCCGCTCTTCCACTTATCATTATACAGAATTTGAATTGAATTTAAGTAATAATAAGTCAATCGTATTTATTCATTTTATCTTTAATTTCTTACGTTTAAAATCCTTCTCTATTTCTAAGTATATTAACCCTCCAACGTCGGTTAGGGGTTCTGTACAATAAATCAAGCGGGAAAAGTGAGTGCCAGGGGGATCAATAAGACACAATAAATTAAAGGGGACGGTTGATAGACAGGAGCTTCTGTTGGATATAAACTTGTAGTTAAACGACTAGGTAGGTTGTGTACTGATTATGCAGGTTGTTAAACTTTGTGGCTATACAAATTACATACAACAAAGCCCACAATACACACACACCCCAACACACAACAAACACAAACTACGCAATGTGTACATTAATAAAGCATAATTATATTATCTGTACACATATTACAGAACATAACATCACGCCTGTAATCCCCGAAGGGTTAGGCAGAGGTGTACCCACTAGTACACCCACATATCGCCGGCTACAGAAGCAATAAAGCAATAAAGAAGATACAGTAAAGAGTACATCAATGATTTAGATGAAGCTATCTTACAAAAAAAAATCCATTTAAAAGAAATCAACAAGAACAAAAAACTTACAAATCTTTTGAAGATGACGGAAAAGAAAAAAGATAACTGCTTTTTCATTTAACCCGTGTCATTAGAGAAAAAAAAGAGCGGCTGTCATCGTGTCCTCTCACTTGCTCTGTATACTGTGCGAGTGAAAGGGCATGATACAATCCTTTGTTTGTCTGCCATTTTTTATTTCTTTAACAGCGTGATTTTCACCTGCCTACATCCTACAGTTCAAAGTCAAAGTCAAAAATCTAATCATTTATTTCAATTGGACCAAATGACTTTGGATGCCATTTACAAGAAAAAGAAAGAATTGAATCTTTCAAAAGCCCCTTTCAAAAGGTAGTTTGATATCTAAGGTATTCTTTATATCCCAATACATACATCACGATCAAAATAAAATTACACCCCCAATTTTTCCCGAGATATGACTGACGATAAATCATGACAGTTATGCCTGACAGTTTTGCTTGACCCACGTATTGTGCCTTTCTGAATCTTATGAGCTTGATGGATGGCTACCCAGCTTCTGTAGAGGGTAGTTAGTTATATAAAGCTTTGTGACTATGAAATATGATTCTTATTTCGTTACTTCAACATTCTTATTGCAAAGTGGCTTTTCAGAGGCGTTCGTGAAAGTTGAGCATGAGGTAAGTTACGTAAGTTATATGATCATTATCGGGGCTGATTTAAAACATCATTTCATTTAATTTTTCTTTTCAATTTACGTACTTCCTATGACAATGCTCGTTTACTTAGTTGAGTCTAAATATGTAAGAATATTATGGTACTGTATTTTTTTGAACTACTAAAAAAATATTTTTACTGTTTTTTTTTTCAATTTTGTTATGTTAAGCAAATTAATGTAACGTATTCTTATGAGAATAAAGTTATCTCAAACCTAAATATGACTAGTAAGAAGTATATTTTACTTCCATTAATAATCAAGAATTTTGAAACTTAACAATGTACTGGCCCCATATATGTAGGTAGGTACACTTTAAAATAGTTTGATAAATGTAACGCTGTTCAAAAACACATGAATATCATACTTTTCCACCCCAATACAATCCACCACTATTGTGTAGCTTACCTACACACTCAATTCAGAACCCTTGACGCATAACCCTAAAATGGCAACGCATTGTTCACTCAACCCTCCGCTGACACGTGTGTAATCACACCCCCACATTTGACAGTTTGTTAGTCAAAGTTTGTTGCTCACTAATTACGTGGCGCGTCGTCTGAACTCTTGTTTTTTAATTTAAAACTATAGTGTTAGGGTTGGGTTTTTATAATTACTGTGACGTGTTCCGTTGACGTTTGATGTTTTGTGGTGATATAGCATAGGTTTAGATTGCATTTTTTTAGTGCAGGGTTTTTTTAGGGTGGGTGGGGTTATTTTTAGTTTTTTTTAGTCCTTTCGTTTTACTCAACCAGATAAGCACTTTACCAAAAAAATAATAACAATAAAAAAATTCTTGCCATGATACCGTAATGACCCATTGGTTAAGGTGCTCGCCTCTTATACACATGATTGCGAGTTCGAAAACGGGCAAATACTAATGTGGTTTTTTTATTCATACGTACTTTTTAAATATTTTGCACATTACTGACATCGATGAATGAAAACATACTAAGGAAACAATAATAGGCTAGTATTCTTATTATTGTTAAACCGATATTTCCGTTTCATTGCATGGTTTTAAGCGACTTTCTTGAGTAACTCTTGTATTACTGCTTGATCATTAGCAAAGATAAACACTGAGGAATGAAAGTTTTAATTATTATACGTACAGTATGTTGGCAAAGACGTCTGACCCACCCTAAAAACAAACGAATTTGGACCCTCAGCTTGTAACATTAAGGTTTATTCAATTTATATGAGCTTATCAGACAAGTGCTCGAGAACTCGATGAACGAATACAATACCAAAACAGACACGCAAATTTGATCTTTAACACGTAACTTTAAGGTAACATTGTCGGAGCTACCGGTATTATATAATTTTGTTAAGCTATTTTAATCCTTATCTCGTTGACATTAAAGTTGAAAAGCTTTTAAGTTACACAACATAATTTTATTACAAACCAATCTTTAATTTCGCGTATTCCCAACAAGTTCTTGTGGCTTAGCGGTTTAATGCTGGATTGGCGACTAACAACATGTGGGTGTCAAAACACAGTCCACCTATTAACAGTTTCTTTTTTAATTTGTTTTCATTTCTACAATATTGGTTGCATTATTAAAGAACGACCAATATGATTTACGTCAATTTATCTTGTTAACAGGTGGGTAAATTAAAAAACTTTAAAGTTCACAGAATTTAATAAGGCAAGGTAAAATATGTTTGCGCGTAGTCACTGCATACCCGTAGCATTTAAAAATACCAGTTTTATAATGAATATTAATATTTATTTTTCAACTACCCACTTATTACAAGTTATGTGAAAATATTACCATTTTAGAAAGTTTTTATTTGAAGATTATCCGTCTATAGTTCTTTACAATAATACAAGAAATAGTTTTTAAATAAATTCTAAATTGAAAGCAAAACAATAGTTCGTCGCAGGATTTGATCACACAACTTGTTTTTCGCAGTCTCATATAAAGGCCACGAGACCAGAATTACTTGAATGCAATCATTAAAATAAGCTATTACACTAATAATATTGTAACAAGTAGTTATAATATATAACCTAATGCTAACGTTATAAAGATCAAATTTGCGTGTCTGTATTATGATTGTGTTTGTTCATCGAGTCCTCGAGCACTAGTTTGACAAGCTCATATAAATTGAATAAACCTTAATGCTACAAGCTGAGGGTCCAAATTCGTTTGTTTTTAGGGTGGGTCAGACGTCTTTGCCAACAGACTGTACCACGATTGGTTTGAGAATCACAACGTATACTATAGCTCAATTTTCTAGCAATGTAACATATAATATACTGATACATTCTTAAGCACTCACAAAGCAAATATGAACACTCAATTTGTTACCAGGGCCACGACAACACAATAAAAGTATCCAAAAATACAAAAACAAAAAACACACCCAAACACAAGGCAATTTGTTTTACAAACAAAACATTTACGGAACGAATTGCGATGGAAACATTTTCGCTTAGTCGACTATTTTCGTTCATTTGTCTGCTATCAACCCTAGGTTAGTAATTCCGACCAATTGTTTTCGTTCGAACGTTTTGATTGGTGATTCCGATTGGTTTCGAAATTCGAACGTAGATGTGCTTTATTTGAATTAAATCGGGTTAATTGGTTGTTGATAGAGGTGTGTGTTGTTGTTGTGGGTGTATGGTGTTTTTTATCGATTATAGGGATGTGTCGTTTGAGATGGGTGTTGATAATAGTGTTGTGGTGTGGTATTGATAAATATCGACAAGTTTTGTTACTTCGGATTGCGTTATTAGGTACGATACTTTTAAGTTTTAATGGTCTGAAAACAATAACACAGAGTTACTAGTAATATTTATTCTAGAGGTCTCGAGCTGGAGGCTAAAATAGGTCATTATGTTGATATTATTATAAAGGAATATGTTGTGAATCAATCTGGATTAGCTTATTACGTTATCAGTTTTGATATTAGCGGCCAAATTACGCAACTCTTAAGTCTTACTACTCTCCTTTAAGTCTTATGCTACCTCTGCCATTTTAGGGTGAATTGTAGCGACAGAGATACATTTAAAGACGTCTTAAAGTTAAGTGTCGTTTGAGAATTGGGGGAATGATGTCATTTTTTAAATACCGATTATTACAGCAACAAACAGATTGATAGAACAACTTTTTAATAGATATACAGCATGTAACAAAAACCCTGTCCGATCCGTAAGGGTATTATTCGGCATCGTACTGCGTACACATATACGTAACCATTTAATGGATTTGAGATTATTATTTTTCCCCAGTGAAAAAAAAAGAAGAAAGAAGAAGTCATTAAATTAAAATAAAACATAAAAACTGATCAACGGCAACACTGATCTGACAGGGTTTTTGTTACATAGTGTATACTTTCGGTAACAAAAATCGAATTGATTCTACTAAAACCAATCATTCATCTTTCCCCATTCTCCCGATGAACGCAAAAGTTCGTTCAGAAAATTTGAAATATTTCATTATAAGAGTGTACCTGCTACCTACAGGGCGCTGCATTAATACAAAACATTCCATTCCTTCTGGACCTCCGTGGCGAGGGGCTACCTGCATTCCCTCTCGTTCCTC
This sequence comes from Hoplodrina blanda, assembly GCA_949316365.1. Taxonomy (NCBI): domain Eukaryota; kingdom Metazoa; phylum Arthropoda; class Insecta; order Lepidoptera; family Noctuidae; genus Hoplodrina; species Hoplodrina blanda. The sequence continues at coordinate 15,210,451 of OX438581.1, forward strand.
CGTCCTTCAGTTTTACATTAATCTTCGTAATGTGTTCTGAAGTACCTATTTAAGCGGAAACGTACTTCCGCTCACTTTCATGTCAAGTACAAAAGTACCTTTGTACTTGATAAGTCAAAGGTATGACAGAAAAAGTATTTTTTGAATCGGATTCCATTTGAATTGGTTTATCTTTAAATATTTCACCTGGTTTCATGTATTGTTTATAACCGACTTAAAAAAAGAGCAAGTTATGCATTAAAGTTATTCACGAACATGTTTTAACCAATTTTTTCCTTATTTTCAGGGAGAAAAAGACAACGGAAAGAACTGCATATTATCCTGTGAGAAACGGAAAGCAGATGACCCTGACATTAATAAGGACTTGAAAAAGGTAACAAACTAATAATAATTTACATATAACTTTTAACGTACCAGAAATAGAGTTCAAAATTGCGTAATTGCGTGCAAGAGCTTAATGCCGCAAAGAATTATGCTTTTTTTTTAGGGACGGGAAATCATCAAAAGACTTTTCCACTCTGGGCGGTTGGAAGGGAGTATCAGACATTTACTGACTAAAAACAAAGGGCACTAGGGCGGATGGGCCTTGTTCCTTATAGTGCCTTTTGCGTTTCAGGGCCGCGGTAACTATATCGAACAAATTCCGCAACCAAAGAATTATGCCTTGCACACAATTTTAAACTGTATAAATAAGTGATGAATTTTAGTTCATTCTCAATTAATCAATAAAAACTGCTCGACCATATTGCTGCTCTGTTTACACTGATGGCAGCAACATGCAGTGCTCATCAACTGAACTGACAACACTACTGGTTTCTATGTAGGTTGCAAAAGTATTCTCATAGAAATACGTACCCATTGAGTTTAGACGGCACTGCTACTGCCGTCTGCTGTCTGCCGTTGACTGTAGAATTTTATCTTCATGCTTTCAATTGATGATCGTTCGGCTTGAATGTTTTGTCGGCTATTTCAGTAACCCGTTTCGTGAAAAATGATTTTCCATTTCTTAATGCACTACTGTAGAAAGTACAATAGTAATGCAAGTAGGTACTACTCAGAATTTCAAATAGCTCCTGAGTGTACTCAAGATAATTCAAGAGTGCTTTACTACAATGAGATAGTTTCAAGATATTGTGTGTACGTCTGCCTTGTGGAGCTAGACTATGAAAGGAATATCGTATAGATTTTTACAAAGGGAAATATAAATCTACGCTTTCATTTTTATAAATCCAAAAGTTTGTTTGTTGCTTCTGAAAACTTTGACCACTAAATTGATTCGTAGGTTATTGGGCATCGAGTTTTAAACACATATAGGAATAAACCATAGGATAACCTTTACTCGGGTACATTAAGTAGTTGTTAGTATACAGTACAACGAATTTTTATATCATTTTTTAGCATAAATTCTTGTATAGTAACTAAAACATTCGGGTCAACGGAACCTTTAAAAAAAAGCTCAAAAAATTCACTCAGCACGAACAGTCTGCTCATAAAATTCACCTCAACACTACACTGTCGTGTGTATAAATAAAGACATTACACTGGCGAGCACATAAAGACGGCATTACTACACATCGGGACAAAATAACTTCGATCACGCGATCAGATGTGGTAGAACGGTATTACTTGGAGTGGCTATAAAATGCGAACACGGTGAGTTTGGAGCTGGTGAATTTTAAATTGTGGCCACAGCACACCGCAGTTTATATCTTGTTAAATGTGTGTAAATAATGCAGGTTTTGTGGTCGATTAGGGGAAGGTCCACGGGAATTGTGTTATTGGGTTTGCCATAGGAATTTCTCTGAAACTGCCCTCAGTGTGTTCGCGGTGTGACACCCTTGGGCCTCAGAAAGCACGTAAAGCCTTTGGTCCCGGCTGTCATTATTAGATCTTAGGCAGTCGTAGCCAAAAGCCCGAAAGTCTGACAACCAATATTACCAAGGGTGGAGGGGGGGCCTTGAGGCCGTTTAAAAACTCTGACACTAGGGTGTCGGTACTCTGACATTAGGGGATCGTAAGACCTTACTGCCCACAGGAGAACAGACCAAGGGGTACCGTTTTACCCAGTAACTAGGTTTTGGAGGTCAGATTGGCAGTCGGTCCGTGTAAAATACTGGTATTTAACTTCTTCTGGGAAGACTGGTAGCCGACCACAACGCATTTTGGACAAGGTTAGGCAGATGATGACCACAACACTTCGCGTTTATGTTCTCAGTGATAACTTAGCTTTCAATTTGCAAAAGATCTTTCAAAATCGGTTCAGTAGATCCAAAGATTACCTCCTACAACCTCACAAACTCACTTCGTTTCTTATTTTTTATCGGGATTCCGATGATAGACGCCAAAACCGCGATAGTATGTCAAAAGAATATCATAGTGGATGAATAACGGCCTTTGACAAAATTCAGTACTTCTTATAATATTAGTACCTATAAATTAGCAGTTATTTGGTTAAGCAAGAACAGCTTAATGTTGCCACAACAACTCCATAACTTGGTATATAATACCAAGCAGTTTGAATATAATAACAAAGTCAGGTTTTCTTTAGAAAATGTGTTTAAATTCTTGTTTGGTTCCGATTTAAATTTAACTGCATTACGTGACCTGACGCCGTAGTATCGTTTCCAAGTTACTATAGAAACAACAATTTCATTCACAGTTTTCAACGAGATTTTTTTTTGCGAGTTTTTACACGTTAGGAAAAACGTGATCAACCGGGAGCAATCCCAGCACGACAGTAGCAAAATCCTACATCCTACTTAATATTATAGACACGTATGTTTGTGAGAATGGATGGATGCTTGTTATACTTTCACACTTAAATGGCTGAACGATCGATTGATTGATTTAGCTTATCAATATGTAAACATGTATACGTATATCATATATGGACGATTGAATATTTATCCCGTTTTTGTGACCCCGTGGAATAAAAGGACATTAGCTTCATTTTGAAGTCTACGCAGACGAAGACGCGAATAAAAGCTAGTACTACTAAAATACAATATTGTTAATTTTTTTTTGTAAATCAAGTAAACATATAAACTTTAATTTACTGACCATTTTTCAGTTGTTTAAAATACTTATAAATATGAACTACGGGATGAGTCCAGAAATAAAAAAAATCTGCTATTCCATAGATTTTGATCATGTTATAGAGCATTTTTGTAAGGAACTGCTGATTTTGATTTCATATTTCAGAATTGGTCCAAAAGTCAAAGTCAAAGTCAAAACATTTATTTCAATTAGACCATTTACAGGCACTTTTGAATTGTCAAGGAGTCCATTATAAAAGTAGGCCTTTTCATCAGTACTTTCACTCCCTGAAATTAAAATTCAGCCTGTTTACAATACCTAACCTCGTTAAAAAACATAGGATCCAATTCATCCGAAGGACCTAAAACAACAAGCCGTAACAACAAAAAACAAAAACGGAAAGGTCTCAAACTCAAACTTTTAGTAGTTCTCAAGTACGAGGTCATTTTGTTTTCATTATCTCCACAGGGGGCGAATTTACGACAAAGAGTGCACTCCAGCCTAACTTAAATACATTACTCGTTTTGAAAGAGTCTGGCTTCGTCGTTGCGGTACTAGATGATAATTGTACACTTAACAGACGGAAATCTTCGCTTAATTCCATTGTCGCGGCTAGATGAAGATTTGTGAGACAAATGCAAGTCAAAGTTGGTTAAGTGTGTAAGAGTTTTAAGTTGTTTTCGGTGGCAATTGAATTGTTATTGCAATGTTTTGGTTATGACTGTCTGTCTGTGTCATGATGCCCCGTAGTTAAGGCGCCCGCCTCTCATGCATGAGGTTATGAATTCAAATCCGGGCAAGTACCAATGTGACATTTTCCATCATTATGTACTTTCTAAAGTTTATCTTGGACATCACTGGTATAGGTGAAGGAAAACATCGTGAGGAAACCTGGGACTTAATGGTACATTCAAACCATGTCAGAGGCCCTTGAGGCGGTTTAGAAACTCTGACACTAGAGTGTGTGGGGTCGTAAGACCTTACTGCCCACACGATAAAGAAAGAAGAAGGTTATGACTAATGTCTGTATGAAAAGTTTTACGTGGATCGACTGGTTTACAAATATTCTCCCGATTGAAGACTAGAACAGTACACAAGAGATATTATAGTGCAAAGTGTGTGTGCAAACAAAAGTATACTCCATCTTCCAACACTTAAAATTCGATACGACCAGGGAAATCAGATACAGAATCAACGAAACCCAATAGCCTTTGTACAGTCTTCTTCTTGTACATTCAACTAGAATATTAGTCGAACTAGGGACATTAGACTAGTGTTGCCTATCGATAGTCGACTATCGCTAAACTATCGATAATCTATCGATAGTATCGATACTTTCGAAGACCAGCATATGTTTAGGAGCAATACTATCGATAGTATTGATAGTATCGATAGTTTTATAAACGGCGATGGTACTGCCAACTATCAATAGTATTGATAGTTTTTATTATTTAATACAACGAAACTAATAACAATATCGATAGTATCGATAGTATTACTTTAAAAAAATCGATACTATCGATACTATTGATAATATTATAATGTAATAGTATCGATTCTATTGATACTATTGCTTCCGATCTATTAGCTAATTTGTGATATCGATAGTATCGATAGCACTATCGATATTGTTACTAGTTTTCGAGGTCATCTATCGATAGAGAAACTATCGATAGTTAGGCAACTCTGCATTAGATATCGCACCTAGACATACATATATGAGCCCTGAACTGTTAGATGTACCTGTAACCATAATATTTGCACTACCATAAACAGTGATCATCAAAAATGAAACTTGTTTTCCAACAATAATTTTGCTTCAATGATACTTAGTTATATATAATATGTGTAGGTAATGGCTATTTGATGTGTCTTTTTACATTTCGAATCTTTGTTATCTAGTTAACTTTGAGCTGATTGGCTGTATACTAATTGTGTCTTAATTTAGGATACATCCTAAACATTTAGACAACAACCACACCATTATGAAAGTTAAGTGCAGACGAAGTTTCTCTTTAGTCCGCCATCACGTAAAACCTTATTAAACCCAGGGTTAAAACCGTAAACCTCAGTACAGTCAATACATTCAGACATCTTTATTCGCAAGCAAAACCACGTACAAAAGTCAGCGAGTAATAAATTCAAAGTACCAATAGAAACTGAATACCAAAGTGGACATTACCATATGAAGTTCTACTCGAATACTGTTAATAAATCAAATGGGAACTAACTTATGTGTGTTTGTTTGTTGTTAACTTCGTGGGGGAATAAATTTAGCGTAGATTACCTACCTGTGAGAAATATTGATGGAGAGCTGTCTGTGGTGTGAGAAATAAAGAGTTTGAATTATTTTTGTATTGTCAGGTTTGCACAGGAATGGTTACCATCGTAGAAGATTTAACAGTATTTCCATTTTAGTATCAAGCTAAAAATGCTTGTATGGGCACCCTCTTTTACATACATAATATCACGCCTGTAAACTCCGAAGGGTTAGGCAGAGGTGTACCGAATAGTACACCCACATTTCACCAGTTAAGTTTAAGTTCCATGTAATAGGGGGCGAGCCAATTGCCATCAACCGGGCACAAATCTAGACTTCGAGGCTGCTACTAAGAAATTTGTGATGATAAAACCCAATAACACTTTGCCCGACCTAGGAGTCGTACCGAAAAATAAATTGATTAAAAATTAAATAAATTGAGCCAGAACTTATCACATAACATCAGGACTTCTGTTAAGCTAACAGTTATTATACCTCTCACTAGTAACTCAAATTACCGCAGTTTGCAGTTTCTAACGATTAAAATCCAATCATAAATACTTACTTTACTAGTTTGTTGAAACATGCACATATTTTATTAGATACTCACACTGTCTTTCACTACTAAAACTATCGTAAAGTGACTTCTACACGTTTATACTTGTACTCGTCATAAAATCGATAGTTCAGTCTGAAGTCAACAGCCGTGGGAGTCAGTAGTATGTACAATCAACAAAAGAGATAGATATGCAGGGTCGTCAGATATAGTTGAAGTTTTCTTTAAAATCGATGGATGTCTTCGATTGAAACTTAACTTAATTAAGGATTGATTGTCTACTTTTTCAATTAAATAAGAATGCTTTAAGCGGCGGCCTTAAGGTAATTGGAGGAACACCGTGGGGTTTTAGTTGATAGGAGTCCGACACACCCCTCCGCCTTCCCCGAAGCGGAGGCAGTCCATGAGAATTTCCCCAGAAGAAGAAAAAAAAACCATCCTCACAAAATTTAGCGTTTATGGTAGGAATATATTTATGTATCTAAGCCTGCCTGGACTATCAAACTATATGGGCGTATATAATCATTAAAAGATAGGCAAATCCATAATGAAAAAAAAAACAACAATTCAAAAATACTTTTTACGCAAAATAATGCAGCTTAAATGTTCGTTAATGTTCCGCGATGTTCGAATTAAAAAGCAATATGGCGGTAATCCCGGTGATATGACGTCAGAGTTGATCGACCAATCAGCGCTAAGCCTCAGCTGTTGTACTGTTTTAATCGAGACACCAGCAAATGTAGTGGTCGTATTAAATGTTATTGTTTTCTGATTTTGTGTTAAATGTATAAAATAAAATAAAAAGTACTTAGTGGTAGGTATATGGTAATAACATTGTGTAATTGAAGACATACATTTTTGAACATTTTCATCTCATCATCAAATGTGAAGAATTTTTTATTTACCGTTATTGCCCCTTACCCCACTGCTTGGCAAAACCCTCCCTCATAGCCTTCCACTCTTAACTTCCCAATCCAAACCTTACTAATATTATAAATGGGAAAATTAGTCTGTCTGTCTGTCTGGTACGCTTCATGACTAAACCACTGAACCGATTTTAATGAAATTTGGTATGGGGTAAGTTTGAAACCCGAGGAAGGATATAGGCTACTTTTAATTTCGTGACTTTGTCTGCGCCCGCGATAAACGGCGAAAAAGAAGATACCTATTCCATCCTCATTGGGTACCATAAAAGTACCCATAGTAAACAATAAAACTTTCACATTTACAACACAACTGATAGATACGATCTATTCCCCCCTATTCCCCCCAAAAACCAATCACTCCCCCCAATTCTAAACAAAAGTTTTTGACTTTCACCGTCAAACTAGTTTCACTAGTTACGGTTAACTTTGATATTAAAAAACTAAATCGTAACTCCTAAACTATCTTCGGTACAAACAAAGGAATAGTTTAGAAACACGAATCATGAACGACTAAACGTTGTGTGAATAAAAATCGATAGGCTAGGAGTTTTCGACGCGTTGGTAAAATGGTTTTATTAGGGGAAAATCTGTACCTATATAACAATACTGAAGAGTTTTTTGTTTGTTTGTTTGTAAGTTTGTTTAAACGACTTCGTCCGCGTGGTCCGCATTACTGTTGCGCTCCCATGGGTCGAAGCGTGATGTTATGTAGCCTAATTATTTCCTATACATCAGGCTCTCGTATTATGCAAAAAGAGTTTTTCCAATCCAACTGGTAGTTCATTGTTTTCACATACAAAAGCAACAAGAATATTGTAACTAGAATTTTATAAAAACATAATTGAAAAGAGTGTCCGTGGAGTTTCTTGCTCGTTCTTCTCCATATAAGATTCAAATTCAGATTATTTATTTGTAAAACATAGGTATTTAGATAAAGGTGTTAGGTTAACATACTTGGGCGCTATGTTTTGCCGTGAAGGCGTACAAACATTAGTTAGAATGTAATTACGGAAATTAAAATACTTAAAAACTAAATAAAACAATAATTAACAAAACCAAAAATAAACTGAACATTTTTATTCATAAAATATGAAACAGTATAATAACATTTTTCAATCAATAGCGAGGTGAAAACTTTCTTAAACTTACTATCTTATCATAGAAGCCTACCTCCGTTTTGGTACAAGCAACTAGGTTCAACTTTCTGACTAACTGACCGACTCCTTGACAATCCAAAAGTGCTTGTAAATGGTCTAATTGAAATAATAACTGCTTTGACTTTGACTTTAACGCATTTAAACAAGCAAAAAGCTCTTAAACTTTATTATATTAGTATAGATATAATGTTTATGATGGTTTGTTATAATATAAGTACTTATTGATACATTGAATCGAAACGAACTGTCAAACGGAACGTATAATTGACAAGCGAGTAATTTGTATCGATCTGCAATTCCCTTGATAAAGGACTCGGCGTTTTGCTAATGTATTACTGCAGTAATACTACCTACACTCGGCTGTAGCATTCTTTACGGATACTTGTATATTTATTTGCCTCGTTGTTCTAGTGGTAGCAAATCGCGATTGCTGAGCATGAGGGCTTGGGTTCGATTCTCAGGTCAGGCAAAGTATTATTGGGTCTTTCCATCAGGAATTTCTCAGTAGCCTCGGAGTCTGGATTTGTGCCCGGTTGATGGCAATAGGCTCTCCCCCTATTACATGGGACTTATACATAACTGGCGAAATTAATTTAGGTGTAGGTATTAATGGGTACACCTCTGCCTAACCCTTTGGGAATTACAGGCGTGATTGTATGTTGTGTAATAATAAAGAAATCGGTTATTCTCAACAAAAATACACTACAACGTCTACAACGCAATCAAAGTGAACGGGGCAGCAAATTTTTCCATATTTCAGAATTGATCCCATAAGTCTGTATATAGAAGTGGACATAAACAACAACAAAGGCTTTCAAACTCTTTCTGTTATATGGTTTTATTCCAATCAATAAAAAGGCGGCAACATACTCGATTGTTTTTCTTTTAAAAAATAAACTTTTCTAATTTTCTCACAACCCCAACGTGTCCCTGTAGGTTCACGTTTTTACCGGTCTATATTGGGTCCAATGTTTGTCCAACTCTTACAAAGCATACGACATGTTGGAGTTAACATTGGGACCAACATTTGTCACCCCATCCCAGTATGGCAATTGTTTCAAACAAGACTTTCAACACACACGTTTCCACAGAATATTTGCCGCAGTTTTCTATAACAGTTTCTAAAGAATTTCACGAAAAAGATTTTTGTAAAGAACAGTGATTTTTGAAATGGCTTTCGCCCGCTACTTCGTCTGCGTCAAAGTTGGTGTAGCATCCCACGGGAACACAAAAACGGGATAAAAATTGGCATAATATTGTGTTAAGCTAAAAAAATCTGTTAATTCCATTCAGCCATCCATCCAAACATCCATCTCACTCCTGACCGACAGTTACAGACGAAAAGTAAAGCATTTAACAAAATATTTATCTATAAAATAAGATCTGACTGCCTCGTTGGTCTAGTGTGGTCGCAAAGCGCGACTGCTGAGCATGAGGTCTTGGGTTCAATTCCCAGGTCGGGCAAAGTGTTATTGGGTTTTTCCATCAGGAAATTCTCAGTAGCAGCCTCGGAGTCTGGACTTGTGCCCAGTTGATGGCAATACACGCCAAAACGGAATTAAGTAGTTACTTAAATCGACAATCCCATTGCATTATAAATAATATTCTATTAAAGCATTAACTCGACTGACCTCAACCTGCATCTCCCAAAACTCCTTTATACCTCTAGAGTAACAATCATAGTTGTTAGTCCAAACGTTACAAACCCTTTTCTTTACTCCATCCTTATCTCTGTACAATTCACACAACTTCGTAAAGCCCGTGAATACAATGACTTTTTTTTATTATTTTTTTCCTTTTGTTTCAGGCAAAGTTAGAAACAAAGGCTTTGAAAGCGAAAAGGCCGGGCTTCACAGATGACCGGTACAACGAAACGTCTTATTATATTGAAAATGGTAAGTGATTTTCTTAATATCAAAGTAGTAAATCATGATTCATTCAATGATAACAATATTAATGACGTGATGGCCCATTGGTTAAAGCACCCGCCTCTCATGCACGAGGTTGTAGGTTCGCAACCGGGCACGGGCAAGTTCCTGCGACTTTTTCAATCCACATGTCAGTGATGCCCAAGATAAACTTAGAAAGTACTAAGTTAATCTTAGATATCACTGACACCGGTGAAGGAAAATCATCGTGAGGAAACCTGAACTTGTAGTTAATATAAGTCTGAAACTGCCAATCCGCCCTGAGGAAGCCTGATCAATGCTCGTGCCTTTTCTATATGAGAAGAGGGCTTTACCCTGCAGTAGGGTACTAATAGGCTGGTATTACTTAAAGAAAAGCATCCACATTTTAACAAAAACAATAACGAAGTAATGAATGATGTCGAAGGTTGACCTCATACCAATAAAACCAACCCAGCTAATGCCAATCACATAGCAACAATAATTGGAATGAAAAAAGAATCAACACCGAATCCATAAATAGAGAACAAACTCACAAAGCAATCAATGACACAGAAACCCAAACAAATAATTTAGTGACAGAACATTGTGTCTCCTCCATAAATATTATTTCTCAGTAATCTTCGAGCGAAACCATCGCCGGCGTCGTGTCCTCGAAATATCTTTTTTATTTCTTCTAAGTACGGTTTTTACAAACCTCCACTGTTATTGGATTACATGAATACCTATCTCCAATAACGAATCCGTCCCTTTAATTTTTTTCTTTCCATTGATTTGATTCTTATCCTTATTTTCTTCATCTTTTTCTTTTCCAACATTCGGAAGCTAAGTCTCTATTATGTGGGTAAAAGTATTTCGAGTACCCAATTTAATTGATGTAATTTCGTAATGTGATATTGTTGCTTTTGTATCGTAAATGTTTTGTTCCCTAATACCGTTATCATTATTTGTTGTATTAGTATGAACCTGGCCACTTTTTATTACAAGTTGAGTAAAATTATATGCAGCTTTTTGCCAGATTCTTCCATTATGTGTTCGTTTTTTAAAGTATTGATCCAAGCAAAATTGAAGTAAAAATATATATTTTTCAAAATTGAAGTAAAAATATATATTTTTACTTCAATTTTGCTTGGATCAATACTTTAAAAAACGAACACATAATGGAAGAATCTGGCAAAAAGCTGCATATAATTTTACTCAACTTGTAATAAAAAGTGGCCAGCAACGTATCAGTCCATTACGTAATCCACGTTGACACTAAGTGGATGAAACAGCGGCCACGCTAGTTTTCAATATAGCTAATGTCAGAAAGGCCCATTATGATCTAATGGCCTTAGTCATCTAACCGCAATGGCGCTTTCTTCATTCAACCCCCGTTGTGCTTTACGGCTATGCAGATATTTCGAGGTAACGACTTATAAATTGCTATATACTATATTTTGAAATGTTGGCAATGCTTTTGTAGTCTTTTTGGGTCGGAATTTTCTTTAATAAATTGCAGAGTTTAATCATTTTAAGTGAGATGTAAAGTTTGCTGTTAAAGTCAAATATGTGAACATTTTTAATATGAAATGTAAAATTCCACATATTTTTAAGTGAATACGTATTTGAATTAATAAAGGCAAATGTAAAAATTAATATAAAATTTTGCTGTTTGTGGATAAAGAGTTCATGGAGGTTCATGCTCGTCTTTCTTCATTGAAACGAGCAACTAGCTTCAACTTTCTGACTAACTGATTCAGTGACAATTCAAAAGCGCCTTTAAATAGTTTATTTGAAATAAATGATTTAGAATTTCAGTTTGAGATGATGCAGCTTTTTTCACCATTAATTTATTCACTGTCCTATATTTAGGCTCGTTATCAAAATCAGTTCTATACTCAAAGCATTTTGTAATTTCAGGCCTCAGGAAAGTCTACCCATACTACTTCACGTTCACAACATTCACCAAAGGAAGGTGGGTCGGTGAGAAAATTCTCGACGTTTTCGCTCGGGAGTTCAGAGCCCACCCCGCAGCTGAGTACGAGAGATGCATCAGAGCGGGGACCCTCACTGTTAACTACGAAAGAGTTGACCCTGACTACAGATTGAAGCACAACGACCTACTAGCAAACGTCGTCCATAGGTAATAAAAGATCATTCTAATACCCAACGTCTTCGGTATCCAGTAGTCCGCTTAAGATAGCTACAGCACCTTAGACTCAAAAATACACAAACCCCCAAACACATCTACATTTTTCTGTTTGACACAATACTCGTACAAACTCAGATGTTACTTTGATTTCAGTATTGTAAATAATAACTTTATTTTTCTCGCCTTATATGTATTTATTTACTAAGTATCCTTACATACTATCACAGTTACTCTAACTATAAATATTTTTTTTAATAATGTGACGTGCGTCGAAGCTTGTTTGTATTTCAGGTCTAATTTGTATTTAGTCCACTGTAACACAAATATAATCTTCAATAACGATATCTTGAGCACCGAATGAGCATGCGAGTGCATATTGGCCGTTTTCCAAAAGACACACAGAGTTCTTTATCACTTGATATCTTGAATGTCCAACGGCTAATAGTCGAACACAGTGTCTTGTTCACAACGGCATGCATCTTCACTTTTACAATTTCGCTCACGCATGTTCATTTGTTGTTTCGTTCTCGTCTAATCTTTATTTCATACGTCACGAGAATTGATATTGAAACGAACTCTGAGCAAAATATGTTCTACGTGTAGTGAGTAATAATGATGGAGCAGCAACGTAAATAAATTCATATTCCTATTATTGGACAAACACACAACACAAACACACGTATATATCAACATAAATCTTTAAAACTATACTAATGTTGTCTAAACACTTCTTTACAAGACTAAAATATCTTAATAATTGTATTTTCTCTTCCTCACCGAAAATGTCGTCTACATAAACGAAATTTTCGCCTTATATGTGGTTTTGCTCCGAGTCCGTTGCCCAGAAGCCGTAAGCCTGACGTATGTATCGTTGCAGGCACGAAGTACCGGTCACCAGCCAACCGATCACCCTCGTACATATCGACGAGGACATTGTGGTTGTCAACAAACCGGCCTCTATCCCCGTAAGTGGCAAATGAGACAGCCATGTTATGTGTACGCTTATCATACATCAAGTACTTGTATGTCACCCTTATGTGTTGCATGTTTTGCTAATATAGATTTTAGTAGCGCACTAACTAAGCTTTCAATATACTTCATTGTAAATAATGTAACATCTTTTTTCATTGTAATTTCTTTCTCTGACCAAAAATTAACCAAATTATTAAGATCATAACTCTTAAATTGAATTTCAGTGTAATACTTTAGAGAGCAGATAGACGATAAAGAACATCGCGTTTAATATCTAAACCATCCAGAATTTAATTTAGTTGGTCCCACAGTTTTAGTGCGACTATCATATTATAGGCTTCCATTCCTCTAAAATCCGCTTTCCTGCCACTAAAAGCTAGCTTCCCAAAGTCCTTTGCGTTAACGTAAAGCGGTCCCTTTTACAAGAAATACTCTGCAACGTTATATGATGGAGGACACCTAATATTATGAAGCACTTTCATATCGGCTTTTACGGAATAAAACGGGAATGTATTATAGATGGTAGAGGTGTTAGAATTTACATGCAAAGTAGGCAAGGCGAGGCAAACTTGATTTTTTTCAGCACTCACTCAAGTTGAACATCGGGCTTTGTAGAACGTGTATATTTTTAGATGAAGGTACTGAATTATTATTCCGTACTCTCTTTGAAGTAGCCTTTCAATCAGAAAATATGTTCCTTTAATAATACGGTGGAATACATCTTAGAAATGCAAATGTGGACTCAATTGAGTTCGTAGTCAGATTTCATTTAATAGTTGGCATCCAAATTAAAATCTTATAGACATTCTGTATTGTAAAGCGTCAATAGAGCGAGCTTTATTGATGTGTGTAAAGTAGTCTAGCGTCAGAGAATATGCTTTGACAATAAGACAGCCCCATCTTATACATATCAATGTGGTTTTCAATTACCGACGGCGGCAGACAGCCATAAAATAGTTGATAGCCGAACGAAATCCATAGTAAGCTCTGTTTAATGTGCAAATTGTATTTTTACGATTTGTTTCTTTGTTACCTTTGAGGAGAACGCATGTTTCCAATTTCTTGTTACCATAAAACTGCTTTTTGAAAGTCATAGGAAATCCCTTTGAGCATTAAAACGATTTTTTATGAAGACTTTCCGTAATAGAAGTTCTGAAGTCTGTTATACTGTTTTCTTATATCTACGTGTAGTATTATATCTGTGTACAGTCTACTTATGTAGTAACATGTAATCAAAACATCGAGATTTCTGTTCTATATCTAAGTTAAATACCTCCCAGAATACATTTTCTAATCAGTGGTGAAAACTACATCAGAATCCATGCTGTAATTTCGAAGAACTACAGACACAAACACACATAAACGAAAAGCGATATTGTTAAATAATAAGATCACAATAGATCCTATAGATAGACACAATATATTTACCGTCACTCAGAAATCAGAAACCCATTGATAATGTAATGAAATAATGAGGTCGTCCTCAATACGATCCCTACGTTCCAAACTAACCATTTCGCACCCAAATATTCCAAATCCCTTTGAACCTCCACCGAGCCCAATATGGCTCCCAAAATGAAACAACAATGCCGACCAATTACTTGTGCTAGCGTATTTCTACATAGGTCCTCATTAAGGCTCTTGTGTGTTGCAATACAATAAGCTGTACATACCTATCTAGGCTTAGCACATACGCTCGTTTAGCTCCCATCTCACGTACTGTTTCAGCAAAGTGGAAATTTCATGGAGGATATTGCATCGTATCATTTTGTTTGCGTTTTGAACACTGATTGGGGTAATTTTGACTTTTGGCTGTTGAGAGAAAAAAAAATAGCTTTTAAAGAATTTGATTGCATTTTATTCGGGAAAGTTAAAAGTGAAAAATACTAATAAATAGCTATTCACGAGTTTCTACTGATTAATACCGACATAAAAAAAAATATGTCGGTACTACGCATAGAAGTAAGTTAATTTTCCATAAAGAAGTATTCACTAGATAGTTTATTAAAAGTTCTGTTCGCACAAAACAAATTAATAGAAGTGAAGTGACCTTTTAAAAAAATGTACTGTGTAGAAATTCGTCGCATAGTAGAATAAGTACTAAGAATTTAATGAAGGCCATACCAAATCAGCTTTTAAGTAAGTTAGACGAATCAATCTTCAAAAGTTCCAAACTTCCTAAAAATATTTTAAATAACCTCGCGTCCCAAACTGAATCGTAAGTAATAAATTCAGAACTTCAAGAATCGGTCAGGAGAAGGAATCAATATAGATTATAGCGACGTAATTGTAAGGCCGATGACGTAGAAAAGAAATATTTCTTCAGTTTGAATGTAAAAAGGGTCTCAATGATCGACCGTCCCCCATCATAGTGATTGATATTACGGCTCAATGCTGGATCCCAAAGCTGAACGGTGCAAAGTAAAATATCGTGGCTTTGGCCTAAATTCGCCCTTATAAAACATGGTCATCAATTCTGTTAAATGATTGGATACCAGGATTTGGTCAATTTACTCCTATAGATATACGGGTAAAAAGACACAGCATATAGCCGTTAAGTATACTGACCATCAAACTATGTAACTTTAAGCAAAAATGATTGCTGGGAATCGAATTTTATTATTGATGTGAAAAATAACTCTTTGAATGTAACACACCCTAAATATTATACTTTCGGATGCATGCAACAGTATAGAGATCGTGGGAGTATTTAAAGATTAGTTATAACATTTAAAATTGGAACTTTGACCTTTAATACCTCCATAACCAAAACACAAAAATGATGGAAAGAACATGTAATTCTCGGCTTCATTAATTGTATTTTTTATAATTTTTACTTTGAAATAGTTCTAGTTCTTTAGTTTAGTCACTATTAGTAATGCACTCAATTGTTCTCTTATTAATAAGCCTAAAATAATCTATAATTCTAATAGCTTTTTTACTAATCTATTTCTTCTTTTAACATCACAATTCAATCTTATGAAAACACAAATATACACGAGATGAATAAAATTTCGTACCACTGAATTTTATTTAGTTCAAAACATGTCTTCTTTAGATTTTATTACGTTTATTATATTTTACACAAAAGTTGAAATCTTAACACAAACCCGGAACACTGTCGAGCTTATTTTATGTGTTAGATATGAGAATCCCGCCATCAAATCAACCGGGATTAGTACCTTTAGAAAGTCGTAAATAACTTCTTGCGCAGCTGAACGTTTGTCCTTTTGTATTCAGTTCTATTTTGATACTTAATTCAAACATATTTCAGTTGTCTTTCACCTCTCGACTTGCACTTACAGAAATATTCCTCAATTTCCTATAGAAAATATTAATGAGTTGTTGTGGCACATGAATATTAAAATTTCATTAATTTATGAATAGCGTTTCATACAGAATACTACTTCTACAAAATGTCATGCATTTAAAAGTAGGTTCCTATGTTGTGCCTCCAGTGTATTAAATATTTACATTGTCTATGATGTTGTAATGCACTTTGAGTATCTCATTAATGTTAATGCTCCCTTCCTTCTGTGCATATTAGAATAAGCCATTAAAATCACATTTGTATCACTGTATTGTACCTTTAATATCCCTACATTTTTACCTTCCCTAATAGATTGTCCAAATATTACGCTTATAGATGTTAGAGATGTTGTGTTTAACGCGTTATGAATCCTCCATTAGAGAGAGAGGTCATGTGTTACGTCTTCGCTGACCTATGAATTACAGAAGCTTTTGTTATCGTTCCACAATGTATGTACCAGGTAACCAGGCATTGTAAATAACTTGTCCATTACCAAACTTCACTTTGAAGTGCAGCATTCTCAATCAAAACAATTTTTATGGAACAGTATTTTCTGCGTTATTAAATTCTTCAGCAGTCACCGCAAAGAGGATGATATTGAGTTAGTATAAGCAAAGATATTTGTATTTTGTTTGGTGTGATCACATTCCGAATTCCTATACCAAACCAAAGAAAGTTTACGTCAAAAGGAAGTAACTTTGACGTGATACAGTTGTTCTCAAAAGCAATTGCAACATCATAAGACTATATAAAGTCCGTAATGAAACAATGTTGTATCCGTGGTGGGCCAGGCACGAGACTCCAGTGCTCGCTAGTCCCTTGCGCATCATACACGTGGATGAAGAACTTCTCGTGCTAGACAAGCCTTGCTCGCTGCCGGTGAGTCATGCGTTGGGACCGTTTTTTCATCATTGTCGGACTCTGACTGACGTTTGGACCTTGACAACAATACTCATTAAGATGTTCCAATACAAGGTGTAAAAAGACACGGCCGTTAATTACGCATACTGCTCATCAAACTGAGTAAGTCTGAGCAAAAATTATTGCTGGGAAACGAGTTTTATTTCTAGTGTGATAAATAACTGTTTATGGTAACGGGCAATGTAAAACATTGTGCATATGGGTGCATGTAACATTTGACCTTCAATATATCTGCACCAGAAGGTTTCCAGGTATGGTCCAGAACAAAAGAGTGATCGTAACAATGGAAAGGCTTTACTAAGTCGATACTGGAAATATGAAATAACGTCCAAATGTCCCTTACATTTGGTCAAAAATAAATTTTCGACCAAATGTCCCATAAGTTATTTCATATTTCCAGTATCGAAGTGTCTTTTTACACCCGTTATATTCAGATTCAATCCAAAATCGTAAATGACAGAAATCTAACATCTTTTTTATCCGAAATACACACCTTTGTGAGAGGACAGAAAATCAATCAATTAAATAATACCTCAAGTTTGTAATACCTTCTGGTAACGTTATGATTCTTCCCACAATAAAAGATTTCCTTTTTTGAACAAAGAAGAACATAACGTAAAAGAAAGACCGTTGAAAGTACAATGAGAAAGAAAATAAATCTGCGCAAAGATAGGTCACGGAAATTCGGTGGGTTAATTTTTTTTTTTCTCGGTCCAAACAAAGTACGCTGTCAGAGTCTGACTAGATTGTGATCTGCACAAAAGTTTGAAACATAATACCACAAACAGAGTTGAAAATGTGCGGTCTTGTCGAAAATACCACTTAAAAGTGGTCCCGAACTTGAGTATTGCGAGCCCAAAATACTTCTTATTTTATTTCATTTCCTACAAGCGGGTACCGTGTTATCCAAAATATTTTAACCTGATCCAATTATTATTGTTGTTCAGATATAACTTTGCCAATATTTTCTTTTACATTTTGGTAAATTGAGTTGCAGAAGCTAACATCGATTCAATTAGGAGTTTTTTTAACTTTTTAGCCTGTTCAGGATGGGGACGGATCATGCTGCCTAAAAATGAATACAAACTCGAATTTCGTAAAAAGCGTGAATAGGATACTCGTGAAATGGTCAATGATTATGGACGTGGAGTTTCGTTTTCAGAAATTAAACCTTTGAATAATATGTTGTACATTATGTTACTTGTAGGCATGCATGTGAGTTGTACTATGTTCTTAACTTAAATTAAAACAGGACGTCTTGCTATACTTTACTATTCAAGAATCAATTGGCTGATTTCGCTCAAAATACAGTGCTTTTTCTCCCAGCGCTCCCAAATTTTGTACGCAGATCCCAAGTTAAATTGATGCAATTCAATCTTTCGAAATGTCAAAATCCTTTGTTACATGGCTCGGTACTCGCTTTACTATACTATATCTTTGTATTATAGTTTTGCTTTCACACTTCCTTTAGCATGTATGCATACACATCAATATATAATTATCTATATATTTTTCTGTGTTACTTATACTGTTACGTTGTTTTGACTGATCTTGTTTTGTGAGCATAATATTATCATTAAATGCTCATGTATCATATTTGCTTGCTTCATCACCGTTGCTTTATTCGTTTTTAACTTTATTTTCATCATCAGGTATCTTGAGTGCATTATGCAATGTCTTTACAAGTTTTGTATTTTAGTTTCTTGTATTCAGTTTATTATATCAACAAAATGTGGTGTTGAAATATGATGGTTAAAAGTTTTGATTTGCAATTCCAAATTGTATATTAATTCTTTTCTCTTGAACGATGTTTTTCTCCGAATGAAAACGCATGATTGAAATAAAAGAATCCATAAAAACATTTCTTATTTAAAAACTAACATGTGAAGTAATAAAAACTATTCTACTAGGTGCATCCTTGTGGCAGATACAGGCACAACACGGTCGTTTTCATACTCGCGAAAGAGTACAACTTGAAAAACTTGAGGACCATTCATAGACTCGACAGGCTGACGTCAGGTAAGATTGCTCTGAACTGTGAAATCCTCCTCGTTTTCCTCCACGGCTTTAAAGAGAGCCTTTTAAGAAATTCCACTCGCTAAAAATATAATTGGTGTAAATGTAAATTTGATTTCTTTCCTTTTTGAGATGTTGGACGGAATTAGGTTTGATAAATGGAGAAGGTTGGCTGCTAAAAACACCTTTACTTAAATTGGCCTTTTGATGTTGTTTCGTAAGATGTAGCTTGAAGATTTTATAAAACGGGCAGCATCATTAATTTTAATGCTGAGTAACTGTGCCCCGTAATGCAAGTTATGGGTAAAAAAATACTGGAGAAACGTTAATCATGGCATGAAATAACCAGACCTTATTCAGTAGAATGCTAGAGAAAAGGCACATGGCCGACAATGCTAAAATTGACAATAATGGTGGTATTAAAAAAAACATCGCCCCGTACTAGGTTTTTCTCCTGTATCGTGAGTGAGTTTACA
Source organism: Hoplodrina blanda (assembly GCA_949316365.1). NCBI lineage: Eukaryota > Metazoa > Arthropoda > Insecta > Lepidoptera > Noctuidae > Hoplodrina > Hoplodrina blanda. The sequence continues at coordinate 15,230,122 of OX438581.1, forward strand.
AACATATAAACTCACATATACCAACCAAATCTAGATCAACTACCCGTAAGCCTTAGGGTCGGTACATATCTGACGGAAAATGCGTCGCGTATTATCGGTCGCGTAACGCCAGAACAGTCAAATATACACACATCAAAAGTGTCTAGGGATCAACATCCCTAATCAATGTTAGGGATGTTGATCCCTAGACACTTTTGATGTGTATATAATAAAACATCCAACCATATCTACACACATAACCGATGATGCTTTAGTGCGTCGAATATACTAAAGATGATATTATGTCCGTCGTATCTTCCGTCAGATGTGAATCCACCCTTATAAATAACTGTTCTGTTTGGGAATCGAAACAGCGGCACGCAACGGAGCTGCCAATCACTAGGCCACTGCGCCAACCGTATCATCAATTGTCTCCATAAATAAAATCCAACAGAATACTAACCTTGTAATACCACAACCAGGTCTCCTACTATTCGGAAGGAGTCCAAAGAAGGCGAGACAGATGGAGCACCAGATCAGGAACCGTCAAGTACAGAAGGAGTACGTCTGCAGGGTGGATGGCGAGTTCCCTGAGTAAGTGACTTTTTAAACACTTTTTATTTTCTACACTTTTTTCTGTATTTGTGGTGAATGTAATTCTCCATTTTAATAATAGCCGAACGGTAGGTATAGGAATGATATTATTATATATATAACTATATACAATAAAACTAGCTTCTGGCCGCAACTTCGTCTGCATAGATATCAGAATGAAGCCAGTCCTTAACGATCTCTCGCGAACACAAAAATGGGATAAAATCCTATGTTAAGGCAGTTAGATGTCCATATGTGTAATAACACAATTTCAGCTTATTCTGTTCAGCCGTTAAATCGTGTAAGAATTACAAACATCCATCCATCCAACCTCACAAACTTTCGTGTTTATTACAGTAGGATGTACTCTTAAGCTGACAATTACTGATAAATTTAATATAGCGCTATCTATTTCCATCGACATTTAGTCCCTCAAAAGTATTTATCCAATCCACGAGTAAATTCAAGCTTTTTCCCGCGTCTTTGCCCACATGGAAGTCAAGTACATCATACTATACCATAAATATCACATGGCAATACTGTAGCTTTCTATTAATGAGATTTTTACAAGCTTTTATTTAGCTTGCACTGTTCGTATGTAAGTTGTCCTTTCAAAATTTGCAAACCATTTTTCGACCATTTGCGGATATCCGATTGAGCTGAAATTTTGCATACACCTTTAGTTCTGATGACAATACAATGTCCAATACTCAATATTGTAATAATTCTAATAAGGCCGCCGTTCCAAGATGGCGGATAACATATTTTTTCTTAATCCCCTTGATATGAGTATCAAATTAAAGGGCTTGAAGAGTAGAAAACGATAAAGTTAGTAACATCACAAAAAAAGCTTGTTTATAAAAAGTTTTTTTTACCATTAATTATTTGTAATCGAACCAGGAGTTTCAGAGATTGCCTCTGCAAACAAACGTTACGTCTTTAAAATATTCTATCAGGTTTTTTTACATCCTAGTTCACAAGACTTCATTTACTTCACTTGTGCGCAATAAAAACACTTTTGCGTCTTCTAGTTCAATAAAATTATATAACAAGTGTTGATCTTTTCTGAAGCACTGAACTCAATATCGAACTTGTAAATTTCCTGCAATAATATTGATGACTCGACCAATTATGGACGTTCAAAGTAATTTAAACTTTAACTCGATGATGGAGAGTTTGTTTTGCTTTTTTGTTAATAGTCTTCAGTAGACAAGCCAATCATAATGTTTATTGATTCACGAACAATATCTTGGTTAGTAACTTGTATTTTTAGTTAAATTGCAACTTGGTAGGTATGTTTACGTTCATAAATACGTTTTAATAAATACTTCGATAACGATATTATGTTCTTTTAGTATTTATTAAGTTATAAGATAAGCACACATAAAGTTATTTTATTTGGTTTTTTTAAAGAGACCTTAAAATGGAATCAGAAAATACATTTTAGTTGACTTGAAAGAGAACGATTCATGCGTATTTCATTTTTGATTTGTCCCGCAATCACGAGTTTTCAGTAGATTTGCAATCTTTCAGTCGAATCAACAGCTAGTCAAACTAGGTGTGAATTTGCGCTTCACCAAAGAAGAATAGCGGTGCCTCGGATTTTTTAAGTTGAACTGTGTTGACAAGTCATATTGAGCTTTGTTCTTGAACGCTACTTGAACGCTGCCCTTTATTTTTTTTCTTTCGGGTTTCTTTTTCGCCAATGACTTATTTTTTAGCCTATTCTGTCCTGGCCAAAGGCCTCCCTCCACTCCTTCCATCCTTCCCGTTTCAGTGCCTTACTGAAACGCACACAGTCATACTCAGTGTGTGTTCATTTGATACATTTTTTTAAACGATCCAAATTTTTAAAACCTTTCTTTCAATGATGACAAAAATATTTTTCTACACATCCTGTGAGATAAAAAAAAACCACTGTGAAAGTCAAATCTTTTATTTTAATTAGACCATTAAAAGACAATTTTGAACGTCATTTACAAGAAAATATAATAATGTTGAACCTAGTTGCCCATCCCAAAAGGTAGCAACAATTTGAGCAATTTTGTAAATCTCAAATATTTATTGCAATCCATAAATGTGAACAATATAGGTAATTAATATAGTAAATTTCATATAGTAGGAGAGATGAAGAGCCCCTAACCCTTAGCGCTCTTACGCACTAGCAATTAACTGCGGGGGCGGCTAACTGCGCGGCTAGCCGCGTTTCCAGTTTAATATGCAACCGCTTTTGATTTTGTGGCGGTTTAGTGCGTACAATCATAAGCGGTTGCATATTAAACTGGAAAAGCGGCTAGCCGCGCGGTTAGCCGCTCCTGCGGTTAACCGCTAGTGCGTAAGAGCGCTTAGGAACCCTTAAAAGCCCTTAGAATGAATTTCTTTTTCAATGTAACCCTCAAATTACAGTGACGAAATCGAATGCTTGGAACCAATAGAGGTGGTGAGCTACAAGATTGGAGTATGCAAGGTATCGCCGAAGGGCAAAGATTGCTCGACGGTGTTCAAGAGGTTGGGCTATAACATGGGCAGCAACACAAGCGTGGTGCTGTGCAAACCGAAGACTGGCAGGATGCATCAGATCAGAGTGCACTTGCAGTACTTGGGTGAGTTTTGGAAAAGAACCTAATTGAAAATAAAATAAAAAGCATTCGATTACCTCGTTGGACCAATAGTCGCAAACCGCGACTGCTGAGCATGGGGTCTTGGGTTCAATTCCCAGGTCGAGCAAAGTGTTATTGCGTTTTCCATCAGGAATTTGTCAATAACAGCCTCAAAGTCTGGATTTGTGACCGGTTGATGGCAATAGACTCGCCCCCTATTACATGGGACTTAAACATAACTGGCAAAATGTGGGTGTACTAATAGGTACACCTCTGTCTAACCCTTCGGGATTACAGGCGTGATGTTATGTTATGTTAAGTTACGATTTGCGTTTGAGTCATCGTTATTACCTCGTACTCATAATATCATTGTTCTTGTAAAAACGACTAAAAAATCTTACTCCTTTTACCAATAAGACAATTAAAAAACTTGTTTAAATTGTCTTTCTACCCCCAGGTTACCCAGTAGTAAACGATCCTCTATACAATCACCCCGTGTTTGGACCTCTCCGAGGAAAGGGAGGTGATACGGGTGGGAAGTCTGACGAGCAGCTGGTTAGGGACCTCATAGCTATCCACAATGCTGAGAACTGGCTAGGAGTTGATGCTGCCGATGATGATCTGCTGTTCTCTAAACCAGTGTCGGATGATAAAGGTAGGAATTTCAAATAGAGAAGTACTTAATGTTTCGCAACTTATTAGGCAGATTATATACACCTACCTACTAATTACGTTTTTTTTTTATTTATTTTGTAGAGAATTACATTTTAAACAGCTGCTAATGGTTAATTTTTTTTTAATTATAATTGGGGGTATCCATAACGTATTTCGATTTTTTTAAATTGAATTTTTTTTTGGATAATCAAGAAGACACTTCGACTAACTTTTGACATTGCTAATAGATTTTGAACGTTTTTAGTTAGTAGAATTGGACATCTGAATTCAATCAAACATTCAATATTATTTTTGACATTCAAAATAATCTAGCTAACTTAAAGTATCAAATTACAGCAGTCTAGCAGCAAAGCTAACGGGTCCGTAACGTTATTTCGAAAGTCATATGTTCGATTAACGAAAAGTCGACTGAACGTTTGTTCGAATGGACTTTATTACGAAACAACCTTTTCTCGACAAATACTACTTCGACTGAACGATTCTTCGAATATTTATTAATCGATGGACTGCTCTTTCGAATGAGTTTTAGTTATTAACATAGTTTAATAATTGAAGTAAGTAAAATTAAAAAAGTAAAATTTTTCGTCACATGTTATATCATACATAATCGAGGAAATCAAACATTTAAGATATCATTCTTCCCGTAGATTTAGAAACATGAAATTTTGTGAAAAGGAAAAAATAAAGCACAAAATGAAAAGAAAAAAGTTAATTATAAAAAATAATTTACATTACGATATTGGCACAAAATTAAGTTAATCAGAAACGATTTCGGTTCCCAACTTATCGCGCACGGGTTATAGGCATTTAAAATCTCATTAAAATAAGAAGTTTTTTTTTATAAGTATAGAAACAATAAATGGCAATATGAACTGATAATTAATATCGTAAACCTCGATTTCCTTGATTATGTATGAAATAACATGTGACGAAAATTTTTACTTTTTTAATTTTAAGTACCTACTTCAATTATTAAACTATGTTAATAACTAAAACTCATTCGAAAGAGCAGTCCATCGATTAATAAATATTCGAAGAATCGTTCAGTCGAAGTAGTATTTGTCGAGAAAAGGTTGTTTCGTAATAAAGTCCATTCGAACAAACGTTCAGTCGACTTTTCGTTAATCGAACATATAACTTTCGAAATAACGTTACGGACCCAAAGCTAACTATGTTAAATTCGACAGTGGGTGAGGACGACTGCGACACAGGACCAGCTTCGAGGGAGTCATCACCGAGACTGGAGTCGCCTGCACCAGGAGTCACGCCTTCGACTATCATGACTCGTAAGTCTTTTTATTACTTACTATTAATAATACATTTATTATTGCAGCATGTTTAGAGAACTACCAGATTCACCCTTGGAAAAGCTGTCATTTTTGTGAATTATCAACAACTAGAGTCTGGCAAACGAAAGTAGAGACTGAAAAAACGTGGCAAATTTAAAAAATCTCAGCCTAGTAACCCTAAAATTTGTAGGACGTATATTTAATAACCTGTCTTGATACTTTAGAGTTATTTGTTTTTTGTGTAAAAAAATATTTGTAGGTACCATCCAAACAAACTTTCTAATATTAGTAGGATAACTTTTGTGTTTTAGTGGTGAATAGTGTTGAGTAGTGTTAAAAGTTTGTTTTAATTAGTGATTTGTGTGTCATTACAGATTATTTAGTTTTTAATTGGTGTTGAATAATTTATCCCCTACCCAACTCGTAACAATATTACTATAACAAACATACATCCATCCATACAAACTTTATAATATTAGTAGAATAACTTTTAAAATATGAGTAGGATAGGATATAATATTAGTAGAATAGTAGGATTATCTGAATAAAAAAACAACAATATAATAATTTTAATTTATTCACTTCCATAATCAAAATCTGAATCGAGCAGTTCTTTCCATTTCAACCCCTACCACATTCTCCAGATTTCCTATAAAAGAAAACAATTTATCTTACAATTGCAATACAACAAAATGCATAATAATGTACAACAAATAACAATGCATTGAACAGAACCAAACATAGAAATAGATTTTATAAAATCATAAATGATTATTTTACTACGAATACAATCAAAGTATCAAAATCAAAGCATCAAACTACTTAAGAAATCCAAAACCACACGTAAACAATCTTGTTTCTGATTGAATTGGGCGTCTTTCTCCTGTTGTCTGTCTTCGAACTTTGATATCATGCGAAACAGCATCTCCCGCACTCCACTTTTAATCGTTTTATTCATGTTTAAGTTGGAAAAATGCTAAACAAAGGTCACATTCAATCAACAACAACACGCCATCTTGTTTTGACAATGCGAGATTGACATAAATAAAAAGTTGCCATATGAAAAGTTTGCAAATAATTCGAGTGTCTACTTTCATTTGCCAGACTTTATTACAGCGGTTTATGCACACTTGACAATTTGTCACATTATTTTTCGTTTCAGAAACCTTTAAAGCTTAAATCTCTATAGTATGAGCGTATAAAAATGTTAAAATGTTGTTCAATCGATTTGTTAGTTGCTGTAATAATCTGTTATATTTAATATAATCTGTAATTTAAAAGTGACATTAAACCCCGAATTCTCAAACGACAGTCGATCATTATGATGATCGACTGTTGCTTTTGATGATTTAAAAAGAGTTACAATACAGGTTAAAATTTTTGATGATGCCATCTAGCCCTTTTCGGCCACAGTGACTGCAATTCGAAATATTCGTGATGGTGGTTAGCGTAGATATGCTGCTCTTTCACGTGACCTCATATGACTGGGTTACTAATATTCAGCTTTGGCTGAGCAACTTCGAGCACAAAGTGGACATGCTAGGACACCATTGACGAAATTATAAATTAATATCTAAGCTGAATCCGTTTTTTAGAAATTGGGTAATCTAGCCGATTATTACTAGCATTGATCCACTGGTCCCATTTTTAATCCCCGACGTATAGTAAGGGGTGATAATAATATATTGTGGCATCGTAGCTCCGAAACGTGCGGTTGGATTTCGATGTGGTTATATATGTTTATTAGAAGGCTGGTATAATCGGTATTTGAGAAAAAGGTTTTATTCAGCCATTTTAAAGAAAATCACCCATACTTATATATTTTGTTCAACTATTTGTTTAAATTATTAAATCAAGAATTATATTTAGTGTTTTTTTTTTCATTCATGATTCTAGTATGCTTATCATCTCTTTTTCCGCCAGCCACTCTCCCGAGCCCGTCAAGTGGTGCGGAGGCCCCGTCGGAGGTGAACTCACCAGCGCCGTGCACCATGGCATCTTCTCCAGTGGCATCACCATCGTTCAATGACGACTCTAACGATGCCAAGGTAAGGACAAGATATATTTTTTTTGTTTCAACGCTTTCCCCACACTAGGAATTTCTAGACGTATTTTTTGTTTTTGTTTTTGCATAGTGAAGAAACATTTTTGATGATCTGCTGAAATACAAAGTGAATTTTATAAAATTGTCAAGGCAGAACCCAATGCAACGACTAGTTTATTTGTATAATAGCGATCCTTACTTTTGTTTCATCTCATCAAATCAGAATAATATTAAAGGTTTTATTGGTATTGGTGTTACTAAATAGTTACTTAATTTCTACATCATTGATTCATTGATTCTAACATTGATTTTAAAAGAGTACGTATGGAGTTTCTTGCCCATTCTTCTCCATACAAAACTACCTTTTGGAAGAGGCAACTAGATTCAATTCATTTTTCCTTTTTGTATTTGACGTTCAAAAGTGCCTTATAATGGCCTAATTGAAATAAATTATTTGACTTTGACTTTGACAGACATTGTAATTAGCAAAACCAATATTTATATTCTCCAACAGTCAGACAAAGTGACAGTTGCAACACAGACAGGCTGCACGCCGGCCGCTCCGAGTCATGCCAGTGGACTGGCGAGCAGCTCGGCGAGTGGCTCATCTGATGCACTGTCCTCAGACCCGCACTGCTACGAGTGTCGCGTCAGGTACAGGGATCCTAGGCCTAGGGACCTTGTCATGTACCTGCATGCCTGGAAATACAAGGTAAGGACTGAGTGGTGATTCTCTTTCTTCTCCATAGCCCAAAGTGACGTAGGTAATTGTAAGTACTTCGCTTATGGATGTTTTAACTGTAAAGGATCATCTACAATTTCGCTAGCACACTTTACACATACATAAACCCATCTCATCCACACAACACACTCACACCCCTACTCGTCACTTGTCCTTAGTTCTAAATGTTAATTTCCCGTGGAAAATGATAACATAATTTTAACCAGATGATAACAAAATTCACCCCAAAATAGAAGTTATTCCTTACTTTGGGTGCCAGTGTTCATTTAAATTAGTTATTTATAATTAGTCTAATTATTTATTTAAAGATGTTATGTTATATGAGCAATAAAATTCTATTCTATTCAAAATTCTCTCCTTATTATAAGCTGGCATAAAAATTTGGAAAAAATACTTACATAATTACAAAATATTGCTTTTTTTACGTAATCAGATTTTACCTTTTTAAAATCTACGAACACAATACATGACTTTTTTAATCTTATTGTTAAAAAGAAACTAATAGGACTTGCCTTTCACAGGGCCCTGGATGGGAATACGAAACTGAGCTGCCACAGTGGGCCAGCGTCGACTGGGACGAGCCAGAGAACTCATAGTTACAGGAATTGACATCATTGAGGAAGCGCCTCGCCTCTAAACTAGTTATCACGAATTAGCTAAATATATTAAATCAAATTCAAGACAGAATATTATCGTATTTTTTTAATTTAAAGTGATTTTACTGAATATTTTGAGTTACCTACGTTTCGTTTTGAAGGGACGAAAATTTTTACCCGACCGTTTTCAAAAAGATTCAGTAAATCATTTTAAATTATTTTAAGCTTAATTGCATACACGTTAAAACGAATGTATTTTATTCATATGTTAGTATTGACGAATGGCGTAAGCCAAATTATATTTTTTCTTGTTTCAAAAGTAGATAATGTTTTATACTACGTTGAAAATTGTTGCAAAAAATTTAGTTATTCACAATAGTATAAAAATGTTAAAATGTTGTTCAATCGATTTGTTAGTCGCTGTAATAATCTGTTATATTTAATATAATCTGTATTTTAAAAGTGACATTAACCCCGAATTCTCAAACGACACCTAACTTTATGGCGTTCTTAAATGTATCTCTGTCGCTCCAATGCTCTTTAAAGTGAAAGAGATAGCATAAGACTTACAGGCGACTTAAAATTGAGTTGTGTTTGAGAATTTGGCCGTACGTCTCTTGAAAATGATCAATAGTTTGTCTGTCCTTAATGGCGGACAAAAATTGCTTTGTACCATATAAAGCTGACTTGACATTGTCAAGTACAAATGCGAGGCGCTTGGACATTACTAACTTGGCTGTTATAACTACAGTGCTCTAAGGTAAGTTTTGTAATTAACATAAGTGAGAGTTAGTTTAAGGATACAGTTATTTTATCAGCGTTGAAAATCGCAGTTCTGAAAAAAAAAATTGAAAAATATTTTAGTCGACTTTAGAGCACATTTCGATTTTCTCTATAGCGTTTTTATTTTCAATTCTTTTTTGCTGTGCACAGACGGTTTAATGTAACATGCAATGCAACATTCTGATAATACAAGTGTGGAAGCCGCATTTGCTAGCCTGTACCAAGCACACAGTCCGCCTTTTCTTGTTCGCCTTAAAAACCTACAATAATTGATGGATGGAGTAGGTACACAACCAAGGCACACCTTGTGCGCGCAACGCTTTTAGATTATGCGAATCTGTTACGTTGCAGCAATGTGTTTTACATGCTACATTATATGTTACATTGCACCAATCAGTACGTGGCATTAGATTTATATCATTTTGTCCGTTCAGTTCCTATCGGCCTAAAAATATTTGGTCAAAGCTTTTTAGTGACGTAGTTATTATAAGGGAAATGTAACAATTTGTAATATGTACCATTAAAATAGTTATATCGCTTAAACGAGGCAGGGTCAGAACCACAATCATAAATGAATTATATTAAAATGAACAATCATTAAAAAAAAACAATGGGATAGCTCTTCTAATCTTACGACGGCGTTTTGGCGAACTTTTTACTGATTGACCCGCCAAATGTCATTTTATTAGTGACTACATGACAGAACATGATTTTAGTTTTAAATAAATTTTAAAGCTGGAGCATCTTTGACGAAAAAATGAGTCGTTTTTAAAATAACGTTTGGGTGGGTCCAAATAATTTTATTTCAATTGAATATTGGACCACTGCTATATATTTTCTTATTATCTTGAAAAAAAAAAGTATAATAGGACCACTGTTTAATAGAAAAGCTATCTCTGTAATATTAGATGCGTACGTTTACAATAAATGCATAGGTAAATAAAGTAACAATAAAAATATTATATCGCATTTTTGTAGGTGGCGTTTAGTAGCAACACCACTACTTTTGGCTTCCATAGTTTTGAAGTAGTGATTTTAAAATATTTGGAGAATAACCCATAAAATTTTGTACTTTACATACAGCTAAAGGAAATTTTTGAACATTCATTACTGACGTCAGAGGCCAGTTGTGATATGCATATAATGTATCTATTATTTTTAATACCATCTTTTAAAAGACAGCTTACGAAACGGTTTTTTCTTAATACATGACATTACTAAAGACAAGGAGCGTAATTCCGCAAGTCAGTTCAAAGCAGCAGATTCTAAAGACATGTAAAAAATCGTTTGTTTTTATTTTTTCTTTTCTTTTTTAAGTTTTTGCGTGTGTAGTCTTAAGTGAAAGGGCATATATAGTTTTGGTTTTTAGTCAATTTTAAAATGGGTTCCGTTGAACCTGTGTACTTATATGTCCTCGTCATTTCCAGTTTTGTTTTTTCATTTTCTTAACTTGGATTGTTTTGGTACTTTTTAAACGCGGGAACGTGTATGATCGTTTATATATATATTAGTGTATCGTAGTATTAAACATGTAAAAGACATTTTCTTGTGACACGTAGGGTTTTTATAAGCGATGCTTGATGCAGTTTTATTTAAATGTACTAGCCAGGAGGCCTACCGCCATCTTCCTTTATTATAACTTTATAACCTCTGTTCCAACAGTGCGCAACCCAAGGTAATATTAAAATATTACTGTTTGAGGAGATGGGGGTAGATCTCCTGGCATAATTTTTGGTGTCGCCATATTTTTACGAAAAAACAATAATGGCTTAAATTGTGTATCGTTACTCGGAGCTATTGTGGTAATTTGGATCCGCCAAACTAATAAAACATTTTAACTTCAGAAAGCATCGCATGTAAAAAATCCCTAATATATTACTCTCACGAGCTTTCATAATATTAGTTTGATATATGACAAAAGTATATATTTTTCTTACTTCTAGCGTAGTGGTAGCGAGCGATATACATTGTTTTTGTTATTTATTATGAAATTGCCTATGATTTTGGAATAAAATGTTGTTTGGGAAACTCCTCCCCTCCATGTTTAAAATGTATAAAAAAGTATTTTCTTTTTGGAATATCAAATCCAAGATTCAGATTCATAAGCCAGCGTTTTATCATAATTTCTCTGTTTTTTTTTTTTTTCATTGACATTTGGCCCTTATTCCATGTCATAGGAATTTTCACTGTTATTGCTATCGGCTATACATGTACATACGCTGAATGTTATTCTGCTATCCGTTCAAGCTAAAATCATGCTGGCAAATCATTATCTGTTTTGGGAACAAAACCATTGATATTAATAAGAAACGGTAATGTTTGAATAAAAAAAATATATTTAAAAAAAGTCAGACAAAATACCTCTGTTTTAGTTCAATAATCCAAATATTTGTGTTTTAATTTTGATATAATATAGAACATTGTAATATACGGTAGTGTGTACAAAATAAGATATTGTCTGTGGCATATCAACTAGGTACCACTCGAATCTGTATGACCTGTTGATTAGTTGCTTTAAGCCTAGAGATATATGTCTCTGTTATAAAAATTCATTGTCCTAGAACGTAATGTGTCGAATTAAAAGGTGACAGAAACAAAAAAACTTGCAGCTCTAAAAGTTGATAGGATCTAGCGGGGCTATTTTGACTGTGGGGTAATTCTAAATATGGGAACAGGAGAATACCAGTAAAAATAAAATACTGTAGCTGTCATTACGGCTTGTCATTTGAAAAAACTACCATGACATTTGCAATCTCCTTCGCCATTAAGTAACAATCAACATGTCAAACAATTTTTATCCGAAAGTATATTGTTGTATTTTTATATAGTATGTAAGATCCGTTCATAATATATATGTACTGTTACACATAAAGTGAATTACAGAACGGTAATTGAGCTTGAAGAAAGGCTGGCGACGTATTTGCGATTTTCTTTATCAAGGTAACGACACACTTGCGACTATTAAATCGCAAACCCAATTTTAAAAATAAACAATAATTATTTATCTTCGCTTTTTAGTGAACACTAGAATGAGTTGGAAACTTAAAAATTTTGTTCGTCGCGCTGTCGATTCATTTATTTATAAGAAAATTTTCATGTGCCTTCTCAAAATAATGGTAAAAAAATAAAGATAAAATTGTAAAATGTTTTTAATTACAGTTACATATAATTGTTACACTTTTAACATAAGTAGTGTTACATTTGGCACTAACGAGCTGCGTTTTGTACAAAATTTAGGTGGAGGACAACGTATGAAAACTAACTACGAATTAAATTGCAACGAAATAAATACATTTTTACATTCATTTTTGTGAACCTTCAAAAATTTGTTCCTAATTTTGTTAAACCTCTTTAGAATCTGAGATATAAAAGGCCTCTATAGCATAGCATTTATTAATTTAAATTGACACTTAGCTTTCAATTAAATTTTTAATTTCTTTTGGTAATTTCTACAAAAGTTGTCCTCTACTTAATTTAAGGGAAAGCTCGTTTTCGGCACAATTTTGCAAAAAAAAAATCAATGTTTGTGATTATATTTTGCATAATTTATTTTGTAATAGTCGTTTTTTGTTTTTTTCTAATTAATTATTATTGTCATTGTGGTCGTAATTCGTGCCATAAATAATGGCTTGCGTTTCTGTTTAGTTGACACAAGTTGTGTTGTATTATTTGAACGATGACAAAATGAAAGACAATTTGTTAATTTAATAAGTATTTCGTAATTAAGAATATAATAGTGTTTCCTTCTTTAGATTCGTGTTATAAGAATTCATGTTTCCACTTAAATTTAATTAGAATAAAAGTCATCATTGAATTTGATGTTTTATTTCGTTTCTGTGTATTTCACTTCAGTACTGCCAAATTAATCAAGCACGTCATATTTTTTCCTATTCCTATTCCTATTTCAAAATATTTTTTTTATTTGGAAATTTCGCTATTTCACTTCAAATCTTTTCAAGGCCAAAAGTTTTAGTTGTACATTAAACTGTTATTGCTATTAATATTTTAGTAGATAATTCTACTAAAATGAATCAGTTCAAAATCATCATGTGCCATTTTATGCATTACATTACCATATAGCAATAACAGTTTAATGTACTAATTCAATTTGTTCTGTTGCAACACAGACAAAATAAGCAAAAATAACCTCAGTCAAGCATAACCCCTCCTTTTCCCTTTCCTATAGTTAAGTTAAAAAGAACGTCGTTAACTTGTACCCAACTACCTAATACGTATCCCACTAGTGTTGGATTACTCTCCTGGCTCTTAAACATGAGTGGCGACCCCTCGCGTCTAGTTTCAATTACATGTTCGAGGAGCACTTACATTGAAGCCGAAGTGCCACGGAAATGTACGATGGTCGGTAAAATCACGAAAGAATGGGATATGGGTAAGTTACAGATGATTAAAATGAAGGTTTATTTAGTAGGGTTTTTAATATAAGAAATACCTATATACCTCGAATGCCTCATTGGTGTAGTCTCAAAGCTCGACTGCTAAGCATGAGGTCTTGGGTTCGATTCCCAGATCAGGCAAATTGATATTGAGTTTTTCCATCAGAAATATCTTAGTGGCAGCCTCGAAGTCTGGATTTGTGTCCGGTTGATGGCAATATGCTCGCCCCTATTACATAGGAAATGTTAGTGTACTAATGGGTACACCTCTGCCTAACCGTTCGGGTATTACAGGCGTGATGTTATGATGAAACCAATCAATAATCTCTCAATTACTAATACTAATTACTGTTAATTACTAATTACTCGTAATTAATGTCAGAATTCACATTAATTACGTCAAACTAATTCAATATAATCAATTGCGTTACATAACTATCCAATAATAACAGTTAAATGTATTTCCCAGACTTCTGTTTAGAATAGATTTTAAACAATCTGCGTTATGCAGGCCATCCACGATCCTTCCTATTGTCCAATCGGCATGACGCTGCAGGCATGATCCAATCTGCAGTTCGTCTATATACACCACCCACGATCAGTTTAATTGTCCAATCGGCAGCGACGTTCAGTTGAAAAGTTCCAGCAGAGTGGTGCAAACAGTGGCTAATGAAAAAAAAAACAGTTTTCTCATACAAATTTATTAAAATAATTGAGGGCTGCGCCTCAAGATTATCTACGATCGCGCAGACCGCCATCCACGGTCCAATCGGCATGATCCAATCGGAATGATCATGCCAAAAGAATCGAAATTCGATTATGCCGTCAATTATAACTGTCATGCCAATCCACTCCCATCCACGGTCCAATCGGCATGATCCAATCGGTAGCGTCATGCCGATTGGACGATAGGAAGGATCGTGGATTAGACATCCAAATCCATTTCAATAAACTTCGAAAAATGGGAGAAACTGACTAGGGTTGGTTCGTTTTGGTAGAATAATAAAATAATAAAACTTCTTTTCTCTTTAAAATATTAGTTTAGATGTACCGTAACCTTCATTAAAAAAAACAAGTACTTGAAGTAGGTAGGTAGCTAGCTAAAAGTTTTTACCTCGCTAACAATCATCCCCTCACTTAGGTACTTACCTAACCTTCAAATTGAACTCAATACAGAGTCCACTTGACACCTTAAAACACCTTTGTAAGGTTTAAGTGAAGTTTTGGGTCAGTTTCGTAAAGTATCATCACGGTTAAGCCTCTGAGGGGTAGACAGGAGTGGGCGATAACTCATTGAGAGCTTTAAATCAGGGGTTTAATAACAGGGGGGTAATTGTACTCACTTTTTGGAACGATCGCAATCTAATCTTAACCTGTCAAAAATGACTGTACCTTCATTTTTCGACATAACGTTTTTAAATAATCTAAATTAACTTAAATAATTACTTACCTAATAAGCACTTTTTGCAAGGAACATCATTCCATTCTGTATCTGGAGAGGGGCGTTGCTAGCTGCGCTACAGTTTATACTTTTGCAGCTATCATCGTTTACTTGCTGTACTTATGGTATTTATGGTATTGTTCCAAAATAAACTTTTATTATTTTTTTATTTTTAGTAGAATTGCCCTTCTGATCTTAAACAATCATTTTACTTTTAGAACCTTAACTTTTGTTTAACATAAACCTGAAAAGGGGTCATTGTAAAAAGTTCAGTGACAGCAAAAATATTTAAATGAAAGGGATGAAAACGGCCGCGGGTGCTTTTAAAACCTGTCATACCTTGTCCATACAACGGAGCCTGAACGCATGAAAGCAACCTTCCTAACACCAAAATCACATCCCATTCTCACCCCAACAAACGTCAACCCAACTCAACTTTAAAAAATTAAAAAACAAATAAAAATGGCCGGCACATTTTCTGGTAATTTGTTTTAAAGAATGAATTTGTTAGATTAATGGTTAGCGTAAGGGCGTTAAAAATGTAACATAACTGAAGGCTTGTAATCAGGATAGCGTGACCAACCCCTCTTTCTCACCCTCTCCCCTCCCCCCGAAGGAAGTGTCGTGATGGATGACGCTACAGTTACAATGCATGTTATTTTTTATTTTTCCTTAAGGGCTGCCACGACCGGCTTTTTATCTGCTTTATTTTAAAACGCTTAATAAATATGCATTAGCCATAAAACAATAGAAAAAAAATTTGGAAGTCGGATTTTACCAACTTCTAACTGTCGTAGGTATCAATTTGAAACTTTACAAATCTTTTGTAATACTGATTACAAAACAATCATCGCTGCCATCGGCGCTGCCTACATCCAGTAATCTATATCTATATTAATATTATAAAGCTGCAGTGTTTGTTTGTTTGTTTGTTTGTTTGTTTGTTTGAACGCGCTAATCTCTGGAACTACTGGTCCGATTTGAATGATTCTTTCAGTGTTGGGTAGTCCATTTATCGAGGAAGGCTATAGGCTATATACCATCACGCTACAACCTACGGGAGCGGAGCAGTAACCAAAGACGCGGGTGTAACCGCAGCGGACAGCTAGTTTACAATATTTATGATACCTACTCCCAAACTGATTTAGTGATGGATCCGAAAGACAGGCAATGGAACTCCATAGCGGAACAACATATCCTATTAGTATTGGGCTTGTTAGAATGATTACTCAAATACTATTTTGTTTATGCCAAGAGATACGAGTAGAGAATAATTATAATCAACAATAATAATAATAAAGACTACACTTACCTACACAACTGCAACCGGGACTAGTTCGGGATCCCGGGACTATCCCGATAAAATATAGATATATGATATGGATATTTTTTTGCTTAATTTATCCAAGGATGTAGTTACAGTTGAAAATTCATACCTTCGGATAAAGTCACAGGCAGAAACTAGTGATATGTAAATACTTCATAATTATTATTATTCCTATCAGAGAAAAATCTTATTACTTTTCATGAAAAGTGCTAGATTTTTTATATTTTATTCAAAACCTTGAAATCTGCCAACCCTACAGTAAATAATACTTAAGTCGTATATATCTTAGAATGTTCATATCACTAGATCTTACACGTCATAGCATAATCATGTTTATTTTTATAATGAAAACATGAAAAGAAAATAGCGTTATTTAGTTATTAATAGATTTTAATAGCTGACTTAACTTACCTCGTAGGTGTAGTGCAAGAGGGACTGTGGAGCATTGGGTTCAACTATTTGAATACTGGTAACCCGCAATGAAATGCACATATAACATTGTAGGTAGTCATGGGTGCATTCATTTACTAGCTAACCCAGCGAACTTCGAACCACCATTTTTTATTACTTTACAATAACAAACACAACAAAAAAATAATTAGCGAAAATTGATCCAGCACGCTTGATGCAGTGACCAAGGGAAATAGGGATTCATTTTGATATACATATGTGTATATAGAAGATAGATGTAGGTACCTAGGTATGTAAGTTTAGTTAGAACATTGAAACCTTGATTTCATGAAACCGCACAAAAAATATTGGAACTTTGACTTTCCACAACTCTTTAACCAAGTGGTTTCCAATATCAACGGCATATTTAGTAATGCATGATGTGCTTACCTGTAAGAGATTGGTACACTAGTCTATAAGTATAATATTGAATGTATCTCATATACCTAATTGTATCAGTGTATTCAATTAATTGTTGGTGAGCCAAATAAATAAATAAATAAGTATGATCCAGACTGCCAGGGTTGCGGATTTTGATTGAAAGAGTTACCGCGGCCCTGGAACACAAAGGTGATTGGAAAGAATACGAATGGGTTTTAGTCAGTGAGTCTGGCACTCCCTTAACACGCTTACTTACTTAATACGCTGTTGGTCCAAAAAAAAAATGTGATTGCAACAATGGGAATAAAATGTTACTTTCGACTCCGCTAAGTATCTTGGTACACCAGTTATAATTAAAAAAATCAGTAACATCAGTAATTAAAGCGCCATTTCAAAAGTGCAAATTATTTGCGAATAATTTAGCCGGACCGAGCGAGAGGTCGATGAAGCGGTCGCTAATGGCCGCCGGACGTCCGGATCAGGCGGCAAATGAGCCGGGCACAATGCCGGATGGTGTGTACAAGACGGCAGTAATTACACCTAGGTGTTTACATGTACCTGTGTAGGTAAACTTGGGAGTTTAAGTGGAAGACGTTTAAATTAGATTTAGCTTACATTAGTACAGTATGGTGTGAACGATCGTAGTAAATCATTGTGGAGTAAAATATGAGTAGGTATGCGGGGTGGAAAGGACCCACGCCTGTAATCCCCGAAGGGTTAGGCGATTAACACACGGCACCGCGCACCGCCGCGGAGGGCGGTGGCGGTAAAGCGGATTGCACCGCTCGACCGCGCGGTCGGGCGGTCGGACGGATTTCTTAGAAGCCAATGCGACATGAGATCCGCTTCACCGCCAACCACGGCGGTGCGTGTGTTAATCGCCTTAGGTAGATGTGTACCCATTAGTACACCCACATTTCGCCAGTCATGTTTAGGTCCCATGTAATAGGGGGCGAGCCTATTGCCATCAATCGGACACAATTCCAGATTTCGAGGCTGCTACTGAGTTATTCCTGATGAAAAAACCCAATAACACTTTGCCCGACCTAGGAATCGAACCCAAGACCGCATGCCCAGCTGTCGCGTTTTGTGACCATTAGACCAAGAAGTAGTCACAAAGAACATATGGCAGCAGCTAAAAAAGGCTAGGCAGATGATAAAATGCGGTAAAACAATACACATCACAAGCATCACATATTTTTATGATAACAAGTTTTAAATGGTATAGTAAACTTAAAATACTCCCACGACCCCTGAACTGTTGCATGAGCAAAATGTTTTGAGTGCGTTACATTGCATTTACACCAATAATAAAAGTAGTATTCCAGCAATAATTTTTGCTCAACGTTACATAAGTTTGATGGGCAATAGGTATGCATAGTTAACGGTTATGATATAAATGTCATAATTATGAGTTTCTAAAGTAATTTCAATGATTTTTACCACCATCGCGTATTAGTCATCTTAAGGCTGGGCAAACGTCCTGTTCCTGATCAGGTTTCCGGATTAGAAAGCGTTTATGTATGTACATATCCGGACGTCTGCGCCCAGCCTAAATCATAACAAGTCTACTTTCTAAAATACAGCGAATAAACAAAAGAATCCGAAAGCCTGCCATAAACTCGCGGATTAATCAGGACGTAAATTCGATTTTAAAATTTAAAATAACCGTTACGCACATTGTTTATCAAGTTTGAAGACTAATCATGTGGTGAATTTCGCCAAAGATACCATAATTAAGTCATTTAAAAATTTAAATGATGAATTTTTGACAGTATTTCCACTGGGAAATAAAGTTGAAAATCCAAAATTCATCCGATCGTTAAAATTTATACTAGGCATAAAAGTTTAATGAAATCCACCATAATAATTGCGCTTGTCGTATAAAATTAAACCAAAATGCTAAAGGATAAGTCGTAAATCCGATTCTAAAATCGTCTCGAATCAAGTACTTTTACGTCAGCGCGCCCGTGATAGGCCTCTGAATAATTTTATCGGGTTCCACTTTCGCTACTATCTTCACACCTCAATAGCTCGATAACTTATCAATGGATTATCAGAACGTGTCTTATCAAGCAGTAGTGTTTTAGTCCATCAGATATACCTGTCGGCTCAAAACATACAAAGAACTGACAGTAGGATATTGTGTTTTGGATTTAAGCGTATTAATATACCTCAAAGTCCCTAAAACACAATTATATACATATATACATATTAAAAGGTATATTTAAGTTTGAAAGTGGTTCTTTTCGTCGGTTATTAGTAATGGAGGATATAGGTGAAAGTGTGCCGGACATAAAAGGGTTTAATTTGAACCCTAACAATACAAGGTAAGGTAAATTTTAGTCTAAGTTGTAAACCAAAGTTTGGTGCTGTACAAAATATATGCAACTGTAGATACAGAATATTAGAGTATAAGATTGATAGTCCTTTCATTGCATACTGGGCAGGTGTACACCTGTACTGTAATAG
Source organism: Hoplodrina blanda (assembly GCA_949316365.1). Classification (NCBI taxonomy): domain Eukaryota; kingdom Metazoa; phylum Arthropoda; class Insecta; order Lepidoptera; family Noctuidae; genus Hoplodrina; species Hoplodrina blanda. The sequence goes on from OX438581.1 coordinate 15,249,889, forward strand.
GAGATAGTACCTATCGAGTAACATTTTTAAATAAAATTTTATCTCGTTTACTTATAAAATCCTAAAATATTTTATTTTTACTTTTGTGTACTACCTATTAAGAACTTTTAATATTAAGAACCTTTATTACAATTTTATAGACTGTGTCTAAAACAATAGCGCATTATGAAACAACACATTCGCAACTAATGATTTGGTAAAAATAAATATTTAGGTGAAATAAATAGTCTTTGCAACAAAAGAAAACCATTAAGATCTATTTATTTATTTAATCTTTTTGCAACAAAAAAGTACAAAGGCGGACTCAATGTCTTTGTACTTTTTTATTATTATCGCACTAGTGTTGCGAATATCATATAAAAAGCACGCGTGCGGAATACGCTACATAGTGACTCTAAAATCGGTGTAATAAGAGCCACTTTATGTGCAAATGAGTTGAATGGTACATTATGATACTAGTGAGGTAAGTACTAAATAGCAGCCCGAGCAAAAAGTGAGGGCGTAATGGAGCGAAGAGCGAAATGAATGGACTTTACCTAAAAAATTAATTAATTTCAATGTAACTCAACAATGCGTCGTCATTACAAGTTTTTGAGGTCTCTCTTAAACCAAAATGTAATCTTCATTTCAGATCAATTTTATCGTTTTAGTGCCCACATATAATTGTTTTTAATTTATTTGTTACGATTTGATTTTAGTATTGACTAACATAGTTTTTTCGATAGTAGCAACTAATTTCTCAATCGTCAGATAACTCTTAACGGAGGGATAAATATAGCTTAGCTTTTA